>CM070773.1:99688825-105426325 GCA_036346955.1 Dipus sagitta
CAGTTAAAACACTGAAAGAGAAGGAAGCACATAGGAGGAACATCCAATCTGCCTGAAGAAGAATAGGCAAAGGAAAGGCTAAGAGTGATAACAGCTTAATTCAGCAAGGGAAAAGCAGGCATGTCCCAGCTACCAGAGGTGTCAAGCAGAAGCCCTGGGTTCCATCTTCAGCATGGCATAAACCAGGTATGGTGGTACACAGGTACACAACTGTGTACGTTATCCTAGCACTTGGGAGGTAGAGGCAGGAGGATCAGAAGTACACAGCCATCCTTAGCTACATAGGGAGTTCAAAGCCAGCCTGGAACATGAGACTCTGGATTTAAAAAAAAGAAAGAAAGAGCCAGGCGTAGTGATGCACGCCTTTAATCCCAGCACTCATGCCAAAGTGCTCATGTGATGGTCAGAGGATAAATTCAAGGTATCTGTGCTGTACCTTGAGACAGGGTCTTTTGCAGCACAAAGGAACTGTCAGATTACAAACAGATGCCAGACTACCTGGCCATGAGTTTTAGATTCTCCTGGCTCTGCCTCCCATTGTCATAGGGGCATTGGGATCACAGTTGAATGTACAACTTTGCATCCAGCTTTTACATGGGGATGAGGGAACTGAACTCAGGCAGGCAGGCTTTGCAAGCAAGCACTTTTAACTATGGAGCTATCTCTCCAGCCCTTCAAATGTCCACTTTCTGACCATTGCTAGTACATGGAGAAAGGAGAAGAATTTGGATAATGTGGTAAAAAGTTGTGCTTTTTTTTTCCCCTCGAGGTGGGGTCTCACTTTAGCCCAGGCTGACCTGGAATTCACTCTGGGATTCTCTGGGAGTCTCAGGCTGGTCTTGAACTCACCGTGATCCTCCTATCTCTGCCTCCTGAGTGCTGGGATTAAAGGCGTGCACCACCACACCCAGCTGAATATTTTGTTTTTTTAATATTTTATTTACTTATTTGAGAGCGAGAAAGAGACAGATAGAGAGAGAGAGAGAGAATGGGCATGTCAGGGCCTCTAGCCACTGCAAACAAACTCCAGATACATGCGCCACCTTGTGCATCTGGCTTACATGGGTCCTGGGGAATCAAACCAGGGTCCTTAGGCTTTGTAGGCAAATACCTTAACCACTAAGCCATTTCCCCAGCCCCATTTCTACTTTTTTATTTATTTTTATTTGTTTATTAAAGACAGTGAGAGGGAGATAGACAAAGTGAGTGAGAATGGGCACACCAGGGCCTTCAGCCGCTGCAAAAAAACTCCAGACGCATGCACCACCATGTACATCTGGCTTACATGGGACCTGGAGAAGAAACCTGGGTCCTTAGGCTTCACAGGCAAGTACCTTAACCGCTAAGCCATCTCTTCAGCCCTACTTTTTTGACAATAAATAAATTAATTAATTTTAAAAATGTGAAAAGGGCTAGGGAGTTGGTTCAGTGGATACTTAACCACATCTGAGTTCAGGTCTCTAGAATCCACATGAAACTGCAGGCAGTAGTGTGTCTGTAATCCCAATCAATGCACCTATGGCAAGAGAAGAGAATCCCAGAAGCTAGCAGGCCAGTTAGCCTGGAAAATGCTGCAGTGAACAAGAAATGCTGCCTCCCCCAAGGTGGAAAGTGAATTCCAGCACCCAAGGTTATCCTCTGACCTCTGCATGCATGTTGTGGCTCATCCGTGCCCTCTCCCCTACACATACATGAACACACACATATCATATATATATATCATATCATATCATATCATATATATGTATCATATATATACATATATATAATATCATATATATGTATCATATATATATATCATATATATATATGATATATATGTATATGTCACACACAAGGTTTAAAAAAGGGAAACAGACTAGAGAGATGGCTTAGTGGTTAAGGTGCTTGTCTGTGAAGCCTAAGGACCCAGGTTTGATTCTCCAGTACCCACATAAGCCAGATACACAAGGTGGTGCATGTGTCTGGAGTTTGTAGTGGCTGAAGGTCTTGGCACACCCATTCTCTCTCTCTCTCTATCTGCCTCTCTGTGTTTTTCTTTTCCTTTTTTTTTTTTTAATTCTTCTTATTATTTTTCTTTCTTTCTTTTGGTTTTTCAAGGTAGAGTCTCACTCTAGCCCAGGCTGACCTGGAATTCACTATGTAGTCTGAGGGTGGCCTCGAACGCATGGCGATCCTCCTACCTCTGCCTCCTTAGTGTTGGGATTAAAGGCATGCGTCACCATGCCAGGCCTTCTTTTTCTTTCCTTTTCTTTTTTTTTTCTTTCCTTTCTTTCTTTCTTTTCTTTTCTTTTTTTTTTTTTTTTTTTGTTTTTTTGTTTTTTTGTTTTTTTGAGGTAGGGTCTTGCTCTAGCCCAGGCTTACCTAGAATTCACTATGTAGACTCAGGCAGGCCTCAAATTCATGATCCTTCTACCTTTGCCTCCTAAGTGCTGGGATTAAAGTTGTACATCACTATGCCCTGCTCTCTCTCTGTCTCTCTTTCTTAAATAAGTAATAAAGTAAACTATTTTTTAAAAATTATTTAACATGGCATATTGTTTACAATCATGGAAGTTTTTTAATTATAAAAAATAAAAAAATAAATTATTTATTTAAAAAGTGAAACAATGGTTTGAGTACAAGATAGTTGTATTTATTTAATGCTCTTGTCCAAATTAAAAGCTAGCAACCATCTTAGTCTCCTTCATTTTTCCAACTTTAAACTTTTGATAATATCTAAAAATCAGAGGCTCTCTGAACCAGATGACTTCTGAGATTCTTTCCATCCTTGTGATTATAAGATTCTCTGCTTGACAGTGATTAAGGCCTGAAGCTAAATTGAGTTTAGAATCTGTGAGCCAAATCCTTTTCAACAGACCCAGAGTAAAAATAAATACATAAGTGCATCCATAAAGTGAGAGGAGAACAAGAACTTGGAACCCTCTTTATTTTTTGGTTTCCAAACCACAGAGTACCTCGGGCTTCCATATAGACTGGCTCTGCTGTTCTGAGGAAATGCAGCACTGAGGAAGAGAGACCACAGAAATCACAGATAGAAGTAATAGGGGAAAAATCAATTTGGTGCAGTTTTCACAAACCTTTAAAATAGAGCGATTTAAGTGATGATGGGGTTTCATGACCAGCAGCGGCAGAGCCTCTGAAGGGAATGCTCATATTTCCTGGTGTTTCTCTGAGTGGGTGGGAAGGAAAGGAAAATGATTTTTTTCCTCCCCTTCCACTTGTAAGAAAATGGAGGCAATGAAAAGTAAGTCTCCTATAATGTCCCATTAAGGAGAACAAATGAAATGCTGCTCCCCATAGCCAGAAGAAAAAGAAAAGGAAAAAAAGAAACAAAAACCCTTAGACAGGCCCTGGGCAGGCCTTCCCTTGTGATGCGCAGTAAGTAAGTATTCACCAACACACCTGGCACTGCCGTTACCATGGCGACTCCTCACCTCTTGCATTCCTTAACTTGGGGGTGGAGGCTGGTGTAGGGCACAGCTGAGTATTCATATTTCTCTTTGGCTTCCTGAGAAGGAAAGGGGAGGCCAGGGGAAGGATTCTGACCTGCTTGCCTGCTTGCTTGGCTTCTGGTTTTCCAGCCTGTGTACTTGCCTGCTTCACTGGCAAAGGGGCCTAGGGCAGAGGCAGAGAACGGAAATGGCTTTGAAGGAGCTCAACAGACTCAAGTTCAAATTGCAGTTCCATCAAAAATCCATGGTTTTAGCCAAGCGTGGTGGTACACACCTTTAATCCCAGCACTCGGGAGGCAGAGGTAGGATTGCCATGAGTTCAAGGCCACCCTGAGACTCCATAGTGAATTCCAGATCAGCCTGGGCTAGAGTGAGACCCTACCTCGAATAAAAAAAAAAAAAAAAAAAATTGTGGTTTTTAAAATACTTTATTTGAGAGAGCATACCAGGGTCTCTTGCCAATGCAAATGAACTCCAGACACATGCACATGTCACTTTGTGAGGCTGGTTTTACATGGGCACTGGGGAATCGAACTAAAGCCAGCAGGCTTTGCAAGCAAGCAGATGCCTTTAATGGCTGAGCCATCTGCACAGCCCCAGAAATCCATATTGTTTGTTTCTTTCAATCAAACAACCCTTGTCCTGGGCCAGACCCTAGCCAATCCACACAGCTAAGGAAACACTCATTGTTAGCCTTTGTCAGAGGGCTGGCAGTCTAGAGGAAAAGCTGGGTGGGCAGATGCTCGCAAGCCAGTATAAAAAGTGCCAAGGCAGACCAGCTGTGGTGGTGCATGCCTTTAATCCCAGCACTCCAGAGACTGAAGTAGGAGGATCACTCTGAGTTCAAGGCTAGCCTAAGACTACATAATTAATTCCAGGTCAGGCTGGGTTAGAGTGTAACTCTACCTCAAAAAACAAAAAATCAAGGGGGCTAGAGAGATGGCTTAGTGGTTAAGGTGCTTGCCTGAGACGCCTAAGGACCCAGGTTCTGTTCCCTAGGACCCACGTAAGCCAGATGCACAAGGTGGTACAAGAGTCTCCGGGTTCCTTTGCAGTGGCTGGAGGCCCTGGCATGCCTCTCTCTCTAATAAATAAATAAACTTTTTTTTTTTTTTTAAAGTACCAAGGCAAGTGCTGGTCTCATTTTTCTCAGTATTGGGGATTGAACCCAGGGTTTCACACATGCTAGGCAAGTACTGTACCACTGAGCTATCTCTTTTTACTTTTTATTTTTTCTTTATTTCAAATGCCCTTTTAGATGTATTTACTTATTTTTTTATTTACGTGTGAGCAGAGAAAGAAGAAAGTATGGGCATGCCAGGTGAACTCCAGATGTATGTGCCACTTTGTACATCTGGCTTTACAGGTACTGGAGAATTAAACCTGGGCCAGCAGACTATACAAGCAAGAGCCTTTAGTTGTTAAGGTATCTCCTCAGGCCCCACTTTTTTTTTTTTTTTTTTTTGAGGTAGGGTCTTGCTGTAGCCCAGGCTACCTTGGAATTCACTATGTAGTCTCAGGGTGACCTTGAACTCATTGCACCCCTCCTACCTTTGCCTCCCACGTGCTGGGATTAAAGGCACACACCACCATGCCTGGCTTTTTACTTTTTTGTTGTTGTTGTTTGTTTTTCGAGGTAGGGTTTTACTCTAGCTCAGGCTGACCTGGAATTCACTATGTAGTCTCAGGGTGGCTTCGAACTCACGGTGATCTTCCTGCCTCTGTCTCCCAAATGCTGGGATTAAAAGCGTGCACCACCATGCCTGCTGTTGGCCTTTTGCTTTTTATTTTGAAATAGAATCTCCTCTCACTAAATTGCCCAAGCTGGCCTTGAGTTTACAATCTTCCTTCCTCAGTTTCTCAAGTATTTGGGATTATAGGTACATACCATCAGGCCAGACTAGGTGCTAGTTCTAAACACCTCATGAGGGAGAATGATGTGAAACCCAAAGGGAATGGAAATAGACTCTGGGGCTGGAGATGTGGCTCAGTAAGTAGAGTGCCTGCTTAGCTTGCATGAAGTCCTGAGTTCTATCACCAGTACTGTACGAACTGGGCGTGGTGACACAAACCTGTAATCCCAGCACTTACGAGGTGGAGGCAAAAGGATCAGAAGTTTAACCTCAAGCTCATCCTCAGCTATATAGACTCAGCTATATAGTTCAAGAACAGCCTGGGCTACATGAGACCCTGTCTCAAAAAAAAAAAAAAAAAGTAGTAATAACAGACTCTGAGAAAGAGTGCAGCATTTAAGAATACTCCTGGGGGGCTGGAGAGATGGCTTAGTGGTTAAGCGCTTGCCTGTGAAGCCTAAGGACCCCAGTTCGAGGCTCAATTCCCCAGGACCCACGTTAGCCAGATGCACAAGGGGGCGCATGCATCTGGAGTTCGTTTGCAGAGGCTGGAAGCTCTGGCGCGCCCATTCTCTCTCTCTCTCTCTCTCTCTCTCTCTGTCTCTCTCTGCCTCCTTCTCTCTGTCGCTCTCAAATAAATAAACAAAAAAAAATTAAAAAAAAAAGAAAAGAATACTCCTGGGCCTATGAGAGTTCAGTACATGGGCATCAAGAAAATTAAGATTGAGGGGCTGGAGAGATGGCTCCGCAGTGAAAGGCACTTGATTGCAAAGCCTGCTGACTTGGGTTTGATCCTTCCTAGCATTAACATAAAGCCAGACACAAAGTGGCACATGCCTCTGTGATCCCAATGCACCTAAGGTAATGGGAGGCGGAGCCAGGAGACTCCAATGCTAGTGGGCTAGACTTCTTGGCAAAGAGATTCTGTGTCACAGAAAATGGAGCACAGACACCTCAAGGTTGTCCTCTGACCTCTGACCTCTGCCCGCCCATACACACACATGCAAATAAATAAATAAATAGTGAGAAGTAGGGCTGGGCATAATGGTGCCTGCCTGTTTGTAAGCAAGTGCCTTGAACTTGGGAGCATCTCCCCAGCCCCCATGGTACATGTTTGTAATCCCAGCACTGGTGAGACTGAGGCGGGAGAATCATGAGCTTCAGGCCAGCCTGAGATAGACTGAAAGTCCCTGCCTCAAATACAAACAATAATGAAGCACGCGCACATGCACACATACAGATAAAGCATAGAGCAACAAACCTAGGTCCAAACACAGACTCTGAGTGACCTTGAATAGGTTTGAACTTTAACCCCTCAGTTTCCTTACTTGTAAAAGGATAATCATAATCACAGGAACTCACAGGGGCCTTGCTGGAATTCAATACGATAAGGCATGTAAGCCAGCTAGGGTCAGCATACAATAAAAAGGCGGCTGCTTCTGATCACAGGAGCAGAGACCTTGAGCAAGCACTCACTGTGTCCCAAGTGGCTATCATTATTGTTCTTGTTACATGCACTGTGGCGGTTGGATTCAGGTGTCCCCCATAAACTTAGGTGTTCTGAACGCTAGGTTCCCAGCTGATGGAGATTTGGGAATTAACACCTCCTGGGGGCAGTGTATGATTGGGGGTGAGCTTATGGTGTTATAACCAGTGTCCCCTTGCCAGTGTTTGGCACACTCTCCTGTTGCTATTATACACCTGATGTTTGCCAGGGGGTGATGTCCACCCTCTGCTCATGCCATAGTTTTCCCCTGCCATCATGGGGAAGCCTTGAGTCTGTACGTCAAAATAAACCTCCTTTTCCCCACAAGCTGCTCTTGGTTGGGTGATTTCTACCAGCAATGCGAACCTGACTGCAACATGCGCACACACCCTGGCACCTGATTGACACTCCAAAAAACATGACTTCCAGCCTTGTTTTGGTCTCTTTCCTCCAGCCACCCCACCTTTGCCCTCTCTGCAGCTTTCGCATTGTCAGACAGTTCCTGGTCAAGAAGGGTGCAGCTGGGGACCAGGTCCGTCCCCCCCCCCCCCCCCCCCCCCCCGCCGCCAGTATCACTCTCTACACCTCAGCCTTAGCCGCTCCACTAGGCCCAAAGAAGAGAAGGGGCTCTGGGGCTGACCCTGTGGCCTGGCCCCGTAAAGCATCTCTGGAGACCCAGTGGGGGAAAGGCAGGAGGAGGACGTCAGCTCTGACGCAATTGCACGCTCATTACTTGGCTCGCTTCCTCTTCTTTGGGTGTTTACTGGAGCCTGAATTCCGCAGAACCCTTTGGAAGTGTGCAGTGATAACCGCGGCAGGCAGCATGCAAAATTGTCCTTGCTCCACAGACTGCTTAAGAGAAAGTGATACTGTGCCTACCTGGGCCTCAAGTGCCCTGGGCTCAGGGACACAGGAAAGAGATAGCAGACGTCCTGGAAGGGACAGGGAAGGTGAGAGGTGTAACTGAGGACAAACTTCTGCAGAGTCCAGGCCCAGCTTCCAGAACCAGCCTCAGAGAGGCTAATAAATTAGACCCTTTATCTAAGCTGGGTGGAAGGGCCCATCTGAGAAGATCTCAGGTGACAGGAGCCTCAGAAGCAGCCTGGAGGATCACCTTTTCCTTAATAGCAGAATTCCTAGCTTTTCCGAAGGACCTTGTCTTCCAGCTATTTGTGTGGGACTCTCATCTGGGAGGCCACTCCATCTTCAACCACATGCCAGGCCAAATCACCTGGAGACAGACATCCTTAGAAGTGCAGGGTGCACGGTGATTAGGGACATGGACTTCCTACAGCTGATTTGCAGCTTGTCCAGTTACTGGCTGGCTGCCCCAGGCGAGTCATTTCACCTGACTCTCAACTTCCTCCTGGCAAAGGAACGTCATAAAAGTGTCACCTCCCAGATCAAGCCTCTAGGCCCCAGAACCTTGCTTGGCAATGGTACAAGCTCTCAATCACTATTAGATGTTGGTTTTCTTTCTTTCTTTCTTTCTTTTTAAAGAATAAAAGCTTAGAGGATATACATACATATACATACATATATATATATATATATATATATATTTTTTTTTTTTTTCTGAAGCAGAGGCTCAATTATCCTGCTTCTGTCATTATCTAATGACTATTTCTCAGTTTTCAGGAAAGATCCAATATCCCCTCCCCCAGAGCTGTGAAATTGAGTAGCTAAACTTGCTCAAGCTCTGGAGTCATTCACAAAACCCGCCCAAGATAATCAGAGATCAAGGAAACTCAATGCTGAGTGGGGAAAACCTGACACAGAGCTGGGGCACCTCTGAAGAGCTTTCACTTTGGACACTGCAAATGAGACAGACAGCACCTGGCCCCTGGGTCCTTCCTGGGACCCTGGAGTTTCCAGATTAAGGCATCGGGGCACCTGGGTCTCTAGCTAGCCAACATGCCTTTGCTTGGAATCTCCTCTTTCTCCTTCTTCTCCTCTTCTTTTTTTCCCAAGGTAGGGTCTCACTCTAGCCCAGGCTGACCTGGAGTTCACTATGTATTCTCAGGCTGGCCTTGAACTCATGGCAATCCTCCTACCTCTGCCTCCCAAGTGCTGGGATTAAAGGCATGACCCATCATGCCCGACCCCTCTTCTTCTTCTTCTTCTTTTTAAGTATTTATTTATTTATTTGCAAGAGACAAAGAGGCAGAAAGAGAGAGAGAATGGGCATGCCAGGGCCTCCAGCCACTACAAATGAATACATGTGCAACCTTGTGCATCTGGCTTACGTGGGTCCTGAGGAATCAAACATGGGTCCTTTGGCTTTGCAGGCAAGTGCCTTAAGCACTAACTCATCTCTCCTGCCCCCTCCTCTTCTATTTTGAAGTAGGTTTTTGCCCATCATCCATGATGACATGTTGATAGGCCCAATATTGGGCAGGTAATGACAGCCGCTGTTTGAGTGCTGTAACGTCGTGAATGTTATAGACAGCATTCTATAGCACCTCTCCCCATCCTCTGTCTGGCTCTGACATTCTTTCTAGCACCTCTTCCCTGTGCCTTGGCAGGTCTGATACAGTTGTCTCATTTAGTGCTGAGCATTCAACTGTTACATCTTCTCAGCACTTGGAGAGTCTTGGGATTTCCCAGTAGTCACCATCAACAAAAAGAAGGTATTCTCACCAAAGTGAGAGCAGCACTAATCTGCTAATCTTTGATCATCAACGTCAATATTAGAGTGCAATTTGAAGGGTACAACATGTCAAATCCAATCAGAGAGCAGTTGGTTTGTTTTGTTTTTCTTTCTTAACTTTGTTATTATTATTTATTGCTCTGTGTGTGTGTGCGCAGGGCATGTGTGGAGGTCAGAGTCCATGTTTCAGATGGGTCCTCACTTTTCCACCTCAGTTGAGGCAGGGTCACTCTAGATTCTGGCTCTACTGTTCTTTGTTGTACTTGCCATGGGCTTCTGTGAATTTCACCTGTCTCTACCCTCCTTCTTGCCATCAGTGTCAACATTATAGAAGGCATAACCTTTGTTTTCTTACATGGGGCTGGGGGATTGAACTCAGGTCCTCCAGCTTGAGTGGAGGCACTTTATCCACTGAACTATCGCCACCTCAGCCCGCCTATGTTTTTCTTTTTCTTTTTCTTTTCTTTTCTTTTCTTTCTTTCTTTCTTTTTTTTTTTTTTTCGAGGTAGGGTCTCACTGTAGCTCATGCTGACCTGGAATTCACTATGTAGTCTCAGGATGACCTCAAACTCACGGCGATCCTCCTACCTCTGCCTCCCGAGTGCTGGGATAAAAGTCATGTGCCACCACGCCCAGCTCTTTTCTTTTACCTTTCCTTTCCTTTCCTTTCCTTTCCTTTCCTTTCCTTTCCTTTCCTTTCCTTTCCTTTCCTTTCCTTTCCTTTCCTTTCCCTTTCTTTCCTTTCCTCTTTCTTTCTTTCTTTCTTTCTTTCTTTCTTTCTTTCTTTCTTTCTTTCTTTTTCTTTTTGAGGTAGGGTCTTGCCCTAGCCCAGGCTGACCTGGAATTCACTATGTAGTTTCTCAGGCTGACCTCGAACTCACAGCAATCCTCCTACCTCTGTCTCCTGAGTGCTGGGATTAAAGGCGTGTGCCACTATGCTGGGTTGTCCCTAGTCCTGATGAACAACATGACTTTTTACCTTGTTGCCTAAACCAGAGGGGCTAGCCCCTTCCTAGACCAAACCACATACACCATGTATTTTTAAATGTTTTATTTATTTATTAATTTGAGAGAGAGGTAGGTAGAGAGAGAGATAGAATGGGTGTCCCAGGGCCTCCAGTCACTGCAAATAAACTCCAGACACATGTGCCACCTGGGCCCTTAGTCTTCACAGGCAAGCACTTTAACCACTAAGCTATCTCTCCAGCCCCACACACCATGTTTTTAACATTGTCTAAATACATCTCCCCCACTCTCCTCCATGCCCACTTCTTCGTGGCATGAAGCCTGAATCATTGCACATCTTGTGTAATAATAAATGGCCTCTAGGGCCTTAATTTCCTCCCCCTTTGTACTCAATTCCTCGTGAAGAGTCTGTCTGATGAGTCTTATTTTTGAGAACCCACTGTGACCCACAGGCCTTGCTACAGAGATGCCCCTGCACCCCTTGTTGACCTCACTGAAGCTTGCCCTGCTGTAGCAACAGCACTTGGAACTAGACATGTACATTTGACCCAAAGCTGGGCTAAATTCTGTCTCCAAGGGACTTTGGAACTGGGGCTTAGTAACTCTGGTTCAAATGCCCCCAAGGGTCACAACAGTCATGATATTGAGTGAGCCCGCCCGATGAGGCACAATGAGGAAGGGCGACAATGGTGGCAGTGGAGAGTGTGTCTTGGCTGTAGGCAGCAGCTGTGACTCTGCTCTGGCAGATGGTTGCCATGGGAATATAGGCCCAGAGTTGTCAGAAATTCTAATTTTCCAGGTTTTTATGTGGAGTTTCCTAATTTTTGAATTTTGGGCACTAATTCCTTCTTCTAAATACCACAGGCTAAGCTTTTTTTTTTTTTTTTTGCATCATTTTTGGCATACAGCACCGCCAGTTTGCAATTGGTGCCAAGGAGTCAGGCTTAAGCACTGGACCCAAAGCTGGAGACAGCCTTTTCCTGCCATCTACATGGAGAAGCAGAGAAAGCTCTCTGCACAGAGGCAGGAGCAGAGCCCGTCCTGCTGGCTTCTTGTCCCTAGATATGCCACATGCCCACGTTTCCTAGCCTAACCCCTCTATCCCTTCTTTCCAGGCCCAGGACTATGTAACAGCTAAACCTTATGAGCTCTGAATCCAGACAGACAGGTACTGACTATGTGACTCCCTGTTTGCTCTTGAGCAAGTCACTTCACCTCTCTGAGTCTCTACAAAACTGGCCACTTTCCTCAGAAGGTTGCTATTAGAATTAAATGTGATATTGTTCAGAAAGTTCTGGGTGCGGTACTCAGTACCCAGTAAGCACCCAGTGAATGTCAGTTCCCGTGATCATTATGGTCAGTTGCAGTGGAATTCCTCCTCATCCTGGCATCCTCTCTTCCAGAGCCCTTTCCTCTTTGCATCTACCATTTCTTACCACCATTTTATTTGCATTATCATATTACCTAATTTCCTCAGTGCTAGAGATTAAGCTCAAGGCCTTATACATGCTAGGCAATTGCTCCACCACTGAGCTACAGCCCTTATCATACACTTCTTGAATGAAAAACCCCATTTTATCTCTATTCATATGAGGGAAATGGGTTGGAACAGTGTTTTGTGCATAAGAGGCACTCAAGAAACATGTTTTTCTTGTTTTTTGTTTTGTTTGGTTTGGTTTGGTTTGGTTTGGTTTTTCAATGTTGGATCTCACTCTAGCCCAGGCTGACCTGGAATTCACTATGTAGTCTCAAGGTGGCCTCAAACTCACAGTGATCCTCCTACCTCTGCCTCCTGAGTGCTGGGATTAAAGGCATGTGTCACCACACCTGGCAAGAAACTTGTATATACAATTGGTATACTTGGAATTTCTGCTTCATGGGTACAAGGGCCTTGTCTGTCTGATTCATTCATATCTCTCAAGCACAAATAGAACCTTTGATAAATGCTTATTGAAGAAGAGAGTGAAAGGTTTTATATTCTTCACCAGCATTCTTTCACATGTCCTCAGAGGTCATCAGTGAAAATTTCAATCAACTGTTTCTGAATAGCAGGTCTGGACTCTCTGTCAGTCCCAGCCCATTTTTCTTTTCTTTTGAGGAACTCATCCTCCTCTCCTCAGCATGGCTGGTCCACCACAGCTATGAAACAGCCACATGATCTACAGGTAAAGAATTACAGTTATCCTCTTGCTATAGCATTGGCTATGGTTGGTTCAAAGGCAATCAGAACTGAAACTATTAGAAAGAGAAAACTTGCTTCCCTCCCCAGGGATTGAGAAAAAAAAGTCTGTAGGTACGTAGGTTGCTTTTTAGGCTGTGCCTGAAACCAAGCCGTTGACTTTTTCTTTCTTTCTTTCTTTCTTTTTTTTTTAAAAAGATATTTTTATTTACTTATTTGAGAGAGACAGACAGAGGCAGAGGAAGAGAGACAGAGAGAATGGGCACACCAGGGCCTCCAGCCACTGCAAATGAACTCCAGATGCATGCGCCATCCTGTGCATCTGGCTTATGTGGGTCTTGGGGAATGTTGCCTGGGTCCTTTGGCTTTGCAGGCAAGTGCCTTAACAGCTAAGCCATCTCTCCAGCCTTCCTTTTTCTTTTTCTTTTTTTAACAAGAAAGAGAGAGAGAGAGAATTGGCCAGGGCCTCAGACAAGGCAATTAAACTGCAGATGCTTGCGCCACCTAGTGGGCATGTGTGACCTTGCACTTATATCACCTTCATGTGTCTGGCTTACGTGGGATCTGGAGAGAGATCAAACATGGGTCTTTAGGCCTTGCAGGTAAGTGCCTTAACCTCTAAGCCATCTCTCCAGCCCACTCTTGGCTTTTCTATTAGTGATCATCAATTCCTTTTCTGTTATTGTTATTGAGTTGAATTTCTTTTGTTTTTATTTTTATGTTTTTGTTAGAGAGAGAAAGACAGAATATGGACTTTGGACAGACTAGGGCCTCTTGCCACTTCAAATGAATTCCAGATGCATGTGCCACTTTGTGCATTTGGCTTTACATGGCTATTGGGAAATCAAACTGGGGCCAACAGACTTTGCAAGCAAAAGCCTTTAAAATGGCTAAGCCATCTCCCCAGCCCCTGAGTTAAATTCCTATCACTTATATCCAGAAGAATACTGGTATCATTTGGGTTTCTAGACAGGGGTCATAAGAGGCATATGCCATACCCTTATAACTATCTATCAGCCCACAATATTCCCTTTTCTCTAAGAACTGCCTTTACCCAACTAGACTAACAGCTATGTGTGTACTACTCAACCCTGCCCCACAAGGCCACAACTGGTTGGACCAGAGGTGGACATATCTCTCAGGGTAATCAAATGAGATCCTCACTTCTGGGGATTTGTGTTTGGAAGAGAGATCTGAATCTAGGCTGCTGGTTTAAACTGAGAGGATATGGAATTGGGAGCTGAGAGAAGGTCACATTCGTGGCTCCGCAGAGGAAATGCTGTTCTGCTGCAGAATGATGTGGATGGATGTACTTATGGAAGCAGAGGCTGGAGGCCATGGTTCCCCAGAGAGAGAGAGAGAGACAGAGAGAGCAAGAGAGTCCTGCTTCCTCATCCCTCATGAGACTAATTACTTCCCTTGGGCTCCATGAGACTTCTCTGTGTTCACACAATTCCCTCCCCTACCATTCCCTCTCCCTTTTCTTTTGTAAGCTTAAACTAACTGTACTGTTGTTTTTGTTTTTGTTTTTACTTGCAACTAAAAGGTTTTTAGACCACTGTCCTAGAAACAAGATTATAGCTAAGCTGTCTTGCTCACTAAGCTGTCGAAGGTCCCTGATCACTGATCCAGACATTCAAACATGGAATTACCTGTGTTCACAGGCCTGGCTTGGTCCTCTGTAAAATGCGAATACTAATGCCTACTTTGCAAGGTCTCGGTCATTCAGTAGACTGAATGAGATAAGGTGGAAATAAGAGCTTTGCACAGCCCTGGGCTCAGAGAAGCCACGGAGCTGATTCATTTGCATACAGAAGGGTTATGTCCAAGTCTAGACCCTGGTAGATCCCAGCAAGGACAAGAACATCAGCCGGAAGGGACGGCACCTCTCCCCGTTTGCACCTTTTCATCTCACTTGCACCAATTTTTCAAAAGTATTGAGGTACAAAGGTATATCTTCCTTTTTCTTTTTATTCTGGGATTCTGTTCCAACGATACAATCAGACTAGAGAAAATACATAGGCATGAGGATGCATATAGCACTAGTGTTTCTTTCTTTTTCTTTTTTTTTTTTTTTTTCCTTTTTCTGGTTTTTCAAGGTAAGGGTTTTGCTCTAGCCCAGGCTGACCTGTAATTTGCATGTGTCACCATGCCTGAGTAATGTTTCTTTTTAATATATATATTTTTTGGGTTTTCAAGGTAGGACCTCACTCTAGCCGAGGCTGACCTAGAATTCACTCTGTAGTCTCAGGGTGGCCTCAAACTCATGGCGATCGTCCTACCTCTGCCTCCCGAGTGCTTGGGATTAAAGACATGTGCCACTATACTTAGGGAATTGAACCTGGGTCCTTTGGCATTACAGTCAAATGCCTTAACCACTAAGCCACCTCTCCAGTCCAGCCCATGTTTTTTTGAGGCAGGGTTTCACTCTAGTACAGGCTGACCCAGAACTCACTGTGTAGCTCAGGCTGGCCTCGAATTTATGGCAATCCTTTTAATTATTTATTTATTTGAACGTGACACACACAGAGAGAGAGAGAGAGAGAGAGAGAGAATGGGCGCGCCAGGGCCTCCAGCCACTGTAAACGAACTCCAGACGCGTGCGCCCCCTTGTGCATCTGGCTAACGTGGGTCCTGGGGAATCAAGCCTCGAACCGGGGTCCTTAGGCTTCACAGGCAAGCGCTTAACTGCTAAGCCATCTCTCCAGCCCATGGCAATCCTTTTACCTCAACCTCCTGAGTGTTGGGATTAGATGTGTGCATCACCACACCTGACTCTAAGACACATTTTTTTTTTCCGGGTAGGGTCTCACTCTAACCCAGGCTGACCTAGAATTCACTATGTAGCATAGGCCTTGAACTCATGGTGATCCTCCTACCTCTGCCACCTGAGCACAGGGATTAAAGGCATATGCCACCATGCCCTACTTTAAGACACAACTTTTTTTGTTTTGCTTTATTTTTATTTTTATTTTTTTTTTGTTTTACGAGGTAGGGTCTCACTCTGGCTCAAGTTGACCTGGAATTAACTATGTAGTCTCAGGGTGGCCTCGAACTCACAGCGCTCCTTCTACCTCTGCTTCCCAAATGCTGGGATTAAACGCATGTGCCACCACGCCCAGCTAAGACACAACACTTTTTTTTTTTTTTTTTTTTTTTTTTTGGTTTTTCAAGGTAGAGTCTCACTCTAGCCCAGGCTGACCTGGAATTCACTTTGTATTCTCAGGGTGGCCTCGAACTCACGGCAATTCTCCTACCTCTGCCTCCCGAGTGCTGGGATTAAAGGCGTGCGCCACCACGCCCGGCTAAGACACAACATTTTTAAACAAAAACAAACATGGAGTAGAATGCAAAATATTATGGTGTATAATATAAAATTTGTCTGATTTTTTTTCTTGTGTGAGTTTTTACTTTTTCTTTTTTCTTTTTTGTTTTTGTCTGAGTTTTTTAAGATAAAAGTCCAATATTTTCTTTTTATTTTATTTATTTATTTACTCATTATTTGAGAGAGATAAAAAGGAAGAGGCAGAGAGAAAGAGAGAATGGGCACGCCAAGACCTCCAGCCACTGCAAACAAACTCCAGATGCATGTGCCCCCTTGTGCATCTGGTTTATGTGGATCCCGGGCAATCGAACTGGGGTCCTTATGCTTGGCCTTAACTACTAAGCCATTTCCCCAGCCCCTCTTTTCTTTTCTTTTTTTGTTTTTTTTGAGGTAGGGTCTCACTGTAGCCCAGGTAAACCTGGAACTCACTATGTAGTCTCAAGGTGGCCTTGAACTCACAGTGATACTCCTACCTCTGCCTCCTGAGTGCTGGGATTAAAGGCATGTGCTTCTTTGCTGGGCTCTTATTTTTTTACTTTTTGGTATTTTGAAGTAGGATTTCACTCTAGCTCAGGCTGACCTGGAATTTACTATGTAGTCTCAGGGTAGCCTTGAACTCATGGCAATCCTCCTACCTCTGCCTCCCAAGTGCTGGGATTAAAGGGCGTGTGTCACCATGCCTGGCTTCTTATTTTGTTTTTAACATATTTGATTTACTTGTTTATTTGAGAGAGGGAGAAAGAGGCAGATATATAGAAAGAATGGGTGTGCCAGGGCCTCTAGCCACTGCAAATGAACTCCAGACACATGCATCACATTGAGCATCTGGTTTACATGGGTGTTGCAGAATTGAACCTGGGTCCTTAGCCTTCGCAGGAAAGTGCTTTAATTGCTAAGCCATCTCTCCAGTCCAAAAGTCCGATATATTAAGCAAAGTGCTTTTTTTCTTCCATAAGCAAACAAAAAGTCCTAAAGAAATTTCTCCTCCTGATATTTCAACCCTACACAGCCTCATATACCACCTCCCTTACAAAGCATTCAATCTTCTCTGCCTTTGGGGTTCAACTTGTATGGAAAAACTCATGAAGCATTTATGTAAGTACCAGGCCTGAGGCCTCTAGCATTAAAGGTATTGACAAGGATAGATATCCACAGCATTCTGTGATGGAAAAAAAAAGCAGGTTACAAAAACAATATTACCAAAAATATGAACAGTGGTTATCTCAGGCCATGGCATGTCAGGTGATCTTTTGGACTTTTTGTATTATCAGAATTTGTTGTTGTTGTTGTTTGTTTATTGAGTTAGGGTCTCACTCTAGCCCAGGCAAACCTAGAATTTACTATGTAGTCTCAGTGTGGCCTCAAACTCACAGTGATCCTCCTACCTCTGCCTCCTGATTGCTGGGATTAAAGGGGTGCGCCACCATATCCAGCTCAGAAATTTCTATACTGTGTGTATATTATATGATTTCATGGCTGTGATACACCTTGATTTTATTTTATCCTATATTGTCTTCAAATCATGTTCGATTAGATTTCCTCTAATACTTTTTTTTTTCTTCAGGAATAGGATAATTTACCTGGCTGCCCAGTTGGCTGGGAAACTGCTCCAGACAAGAGAGCCTCTTCCACAGGTAAGAGGGCCTTGGATAAGCTTGGTGGAAATGGTAGGCAGCTCACTAGTGTCCTCTTGTGGTCAGAATAGGTCAGTGCCTGCTCTATCTAAACAGCTCAGTGCACCCTGACAGCCAAGGTCATCCCTAGAGGCTAACTTCTGGCTATCCTTGAAATCCATATACTGCATGTGTGTACTGGTAACTCAGAACCCACTCTCAAACAGACCATGATCTTAGCCCAGCCAGCCAAACCCATCTGGACAGAGCTGTCTACTCTAAGCCAGAGGCTCCTGCAAGATACTCTTTTCCAGCTGCTAGAGTAAAACATGGGCAGCTTTTCTGTCAGCGAGGCAGCTGATCAGTACTGGTTTGGAGACAGGAAAAAGCAGAGTTGCAAGAAAACAAAAACCAATCATCCTAATCATAAAAGCTCTTGCCCTTGTATGCTTCTTTTTTACTTAGTTTAATATTTTTATTTATTTATTTGAGAGAGAGAATAAATGGATGCACCAGGGTCTACTGCCACTGCAAAGGAACTCCAGATCCATCTATTATTTTGTGCATCTGGCTTGTGTGGGTACTAGGGAATAGAACCCAGGCCTTTGTGTTTTGTAAGCAAGCACCTTTATCCACTGGACCATCTCTCCAGCCCCTACTTTTTTTTAAAAAATTTATTCATTTGTAAAATGAGAGAAAGAGAGACACAGAGAGAGAGAGAGAGAGGCAGAGACAATGAGCATGCCAGGGCCTCTAGCTGCTGCAAAGGAACTGCACCACTTTGTGGATCTGGGTTTTTTTGTTTTTAATTTTATTATTTATTTGCAATTAGAGAGAGTGAGAGAGAATAGGCACGCCAGGGCCTCTAGCCACTGCAAACGACTTCCAGATGCATGTGCCCCTTGTGCATCTGGCTTACCTGGGTCCTGGGGAATCGAACCTGGGTCCTTTGGCTTCGCAGGAAAACACCTTAACTGCTAAGCCATTTCTCCAGCCCTGTGCATCTGGTTTTATATGGGCACTGGGGAATTGAACCCAGGTCATTAGGCTTTTCAGGCAAGTGCTTTTAACCTCTGAGCCATCTCTCCAACCCCATCCAGCCCCTACTTTTTAATTGCTTTTTTGAGGTAGGGTCTCACTCTAGCCCAGGCTGACCTGGAATTCACTATGTAGTCTCAGGTGGCCTTGAACTCATGGCAATCCTCCTACCTCTGCCTCCCAAATTCTGGGATTAAAGGTGTGCTCCACCATGCTCAGCTCTTAACATTTTAATTTTTAAAAATTTTTTGTTTTTTGTTTTTTCGAGGTAGGGTCTCACTCTAGCCCAGGTTGATCTGGAATTCACTATGGAGTCTCAGGGTGGCCCCGAACTCATGGCAATCTTCCTACCTCTGCCTCCCGAGTGCTGGGATTAAAGGCGTGCGCCACCATGCCCAGCTTTAATTTTTTTTTAATTTATTTATTTGAGGGAGAGAGTATGGGTGTACTGATGCTTCTTGCCCCTACAAAGGAACTCCAGGCATATGCACCACTTTGTGCATCTGGCTTTACATTGGCACTGGGGAATTAAACCTGGGCTGGCAGGCTTTGCAAGCAAGGGCTTTTAACTGCTGAGCCATTTCCCCAGCCCTCTTTTTTACTTTTCAAAGTATTTCCGTAGGCAGCTTGACATACACGAATAAATTCACACAAGAATGTTTGCTCAGAATTGTTGGTAACAGAAAAAGAGGAAACAAACTAAATCATTCTCAGTAGGAGAGCATTTCACGAAAATGGAAAAGTACACAGTTGTTAAAAAGAATTTGTTATACATGAATGTGTTGGTGTGGAGCAATTTCTTTGACTCATTTTTGAGATTTTATTTAAAATTGAGTGTGGTGATACATCTGTAATCCCAGCACTCAGGAGGAAAGAAAGGAGAATCACAAGTTCAAGGTCATCCTTAGCTGTATATTCAATTCAAGGCCGGCCTAAGATACATGAGAATCTGTCTAGAAAGGAAGAAAGGGAGGGAGTGAAGGAAGGAAGGAAGGAAGGAAAAAGGGAAGAAGAAAATATTAAAACTAAGAAGTAAGGCTGGAGAGATGGCTTAGTGGTTAAGGCATTTGCCTACAAAGCCAAATGATTTCGGTTCAATTCTCTAGGACCCACATAAACCAGATGCACAAGGGGGCACATGCATCTGAAGTTCGTTTGCAGGAGGTCCCCTCTTTCTGCCTTTTTCTCTCTCTCAAATAAATAAATAAAATAAAATAAAACTAAGAAGTAGCCGGGCGTGGTGGTGCACGCCTTTAATCCCAGCACTCTGGACTCAGAGGTAGGAGGATCACCATGAGTTCGAGGCCATCCTGAGACTATATAGTAAATTCCAGGTCAGCCTGGGCTAGAGTGAGACCCTACCTCAAACATCAAATAAAATAAAATAAGGGCTGGAGAGATGGCTTAGCGGTTAAGGCACTTGCCTGCAAAGCTAGAGGACCTCGGTTTGATTCCCCAGGACCCATATAAGCCAGATGCACAAGGTAGCACATGCATCAGGAGTTCATTTGCAATGGCTGGAAGCCGTGGCATGCCCATTCTCTCTCTCACTCTGCTTCTTTCCCTTTCTCAAATAAATAAATAAAAAGAAAATATTTTAAAAATTAAATTAAGGAGCCGGGCGTGGTGGCGCACGCCTTTAATCCCAGCACTCGGGAGGCAGAGGTAGGAGGATCGCCGTGAGTTCGAGGCCACCCTGAGACTCCATAGTGACTTCCAGGTCAGCCTGGGCTAGAGTGAAACCCTACCTCGAAAAAACAAAAAAAAAAAAAAAAAAAAAAATTAAATTAAGTGCCGGGCATGGTGGCGCACACCTTTAATCCCAGCACTCAGGAGGCAGTAGGAAGGTAGAAGGATCGCCGTGAGTTCAAGGCTACCCTGAGACTACATAGTGAATTCCAGGTCAGCCTGGGCTAGAGTGAGACCCTACCTCGAAAAAAAAAAAAAATTAAAATAGGAAGTGAGGAGCTGAAGAGATGGCTCTGTGGTTAAAGTACTTCCCTGCAAAGAATGTAAGAGCCAATGAAAGGGTAGGACTCCTTACAGTGTGCTCCTCTAGACACAAAATAGCCTGGATATCCATGACTTCACAGAGCCTGACACTACCTATACAAGGCCATCATAATAGGAGGAAAAGATCGTGACATCAAAATAAAAGAGAGACTGATTGAGAGGGGGAGGGGATATGATGGAGAGTGGAGTTTCAAAGGGGAAAGTGGGGGAAGGAAGGAAATTACGATGGGATATTGTTTACACTCATGGAACTTGTCAATTAAAAAATATATTGTTATGGAAGCTGTCAATAACAAAAAAACTGTTTTAAACAGAAAGAATATATTAAATTAACAAAAAAGAAAAAAAGGTACTTCCCTGCAAAGCCTTACAATCCAGATTTGATTCCCCAGTACCCACATAAAGCCAGATGCACAACGTGGTGCATGTGTCTGGAGTTTGTTTGCAGGGGCTAGAGGCCCTGGAGAGCTCATTCTCTCTCTGCCTTCCTGCCAGGCGTGGTAGTCCATGCCTTTAATCCCAGAGCTCACTCACTCGCTTGCTCAGGAGGCTGAGGTAGGAGGATTGCTATGAGTTCAAGGCCAGCCTGAGAGTACAAAGTGAATTCCTGGGCTAGAGGGATTACAACTTTGAAGTCAGTCTGCACTAAATAACAAGTCCCTGCCCCCTCAAAAAAATAAAGAATAAAGAAAAGAAAGAAAAGAAAAGAAAAGAAGAAAAATGAAGATATGTTAAGAGAAAGAAGGGGGAAACCCTTAGATGTATGACTTACTAATTTTTTTTACAAGAATGTGAAGACGGGACCTGAGATGATGGTTCAGTAGTTAAAGGAGCTTGTTTACAAAGCCTGCTGGCTTGAGTTCAGTTCACAAGCCACTCACATAAGCTGGATGCAAAAAGTGGTGCAAGAATTTAGTGTTTGGGCTAGAGAGATGGCTTAGCGGTTAAGAGCTTGCCTGTGAAGCCTAAGGACCCCGGTTCGAGGCTAGACTCCCCAGGACCCACGTTAGCCAGATGCACAAGGGGGCGCACGCATCTGGAGTTCGTATGCAGTGGCTGGAGCCCCTAGCGCACCCATTCTCTCTCTCTATCTGCCTCTTTCTCTCTCTGTCACGCTCAAATAAATAAATAAATAAATAAAATTAAAAAAAAAAAAAAAGAATTTGGTGTTTGATCCCAGAGGCAAGAGGCCCTGGTGCACTCACACACATAAACAAATAAATTTAAAATATTATATTATATTATATTTATTTATTTATTTATTTATTTGAGAGAGAGAGAATGGTCACGTCAGAGCCTCTAGCCACTGCAAACAAACTCCAGATGCATGCACTACCTTGTGCATCTGGCTTTATGTGAGTACTGGAGAATCAAACCTGGGTCCTTTGGCTTTACCTGCAAGCATCTTAAACTGCTAAGCCACCTCTCCAGCCCATAAATAAGTAAAATTTGTAAAAGAATGTGAAGACAACTGGATAGATTCACTCAAAAGAACAAAATAGGACTCTGATTCACATCACATAAACAATTTAGTTCAAAATATATCATAGACCTAAATGTAAGTGCAAAAACCCCATAAAACTCTTAGAGGAAACTATACAAGTAAATCTTCATGACATTGGATTAGGCAATAGTTTCTCAGATATGACACCAATAGCATGAGCAACAAAAGAAAAAAATAGATAACTTGCACTTTGTAAGCATTAAAACTTTTGTGTTTCAAAGAACACCATTTCCTGATGGAGAAGACACAACCCTGAGAATATATGAAAATATTTGCAAATCATATACTGTGTCAGAACAAGAGCTTGTCTCCAGAATATGTAAAGAACTCTTACAATCTAAAAATAAGAGATAAATTATTGTTTAAAAATGAGCAAAGGAAAAGCCGGGCGTGGTGGCACACTCCTTTAATCCCAGCACTCGGGAGGCAGAGGTAGGAGGATCGCCTTGAGTTCGAGGCCACCCTGAGACTCCATAGTGAATTCCAGGTCAGCCTGGGCTAGAGTGAGACCCTACCTCGAAAAACCAAAAAAAAAAATAAAAAAAAGCAAAGGGGCATCAGAGATGGTTTATCAGTTTAGGCGCTTGCCTATGAAGCCTAAGGACCCATGTTTGACTCTCCAGATCCCATGTAAGCCAGACACATAAAGGTGAGGCAAGTGCAAGGTCACACATACCCACTAAGTGGCACAAGCATCTGGAGTTTGATCGGAGTGGCTGAGGCCCCAGCACGCCAATTCTCTCTCTCTCTCTCTCTCTGTCTTTGTCTCTCTCTTTCTCTAAAATAAAAAATAAAATGAGCAAAGGGCTGGGGCATAGGTCAGTGGTAGAGTGTATGGTTAGCACAAAGACCTATGCCAAGGATTTGAAAAGACATTTGTTCAAAGGATATATACAAATGACTTTGAGGCAGATGAGTGAAATTTATGGAGTACTCCCCAAGAACCCAAGCAGCACTACGATTCTGGCATGACTATCACCAAATGGATAGTTAATGGTGTATCACAGAGATGTTTAGTTCATAAAGGTAGTATGGAGGGGCTGGAGAGATGGCTCAGTGGTTAAGGCTTTTCCCTGCAAAGCCTAATGACCCACATTTAATTCTCCAATACCCACTTAAAGCCAGATGTATAGTGGCGCATGTATCTAGAGTTCGTTTGCAGCGACTGGAGGTCCTGGTGCCCTCATTCTCATTCTCTCTCTCTGCTTATAAATAACTAATTTAAAAATTTTTTTTGTTTTTTCAAGGTAGGGTCTCACTGTAGCCCAGGCTGACCTGAAATTCACTCTGTAGTTTCAGGGTGGCCTTGAATTCACAATGATCCTCCTTCCTCTGCCTCCCAAGTGCTGGAATTAAAGGCATGTGCCACCATGCCCAGCTCTTTTTTTTTTTTTTTTTTTTTGGTAAAAAATATTTTTTTAAAAAAAATATGGAGGGCTGGAGAGATGGCTTAGCGGTTAAGTGCTTGCCTATGAAGCCTAAGGACCCTGGTTCGAGGCACAATTCCCCAGGACCCACGTTAGCCAGATGCACAAGGGGGCACACACATCTGGAGTTCGTTTGCAGTGGCTGAAGCCCTGGTGCGCCCATTCTCTCTCTCTCCCTCTTTCTCTCTCTGTCGTTAAAAAAAATATGAAGAAGTTGATTGAACCACTAGGCCTCATTTCTTTTCTTCCTTCCTTCCTTCCTTCCTTCCTTCCTTTCTTTCTTTCTTTTTCTGGTCTTTCAAGGTAGGGTCTTACTCTAGGCCAGGCTGACCTGGACTTCACTATGTAGTCTCAGGGTGGCCACGAATTTATGGTGATCCTCCCACCTCTGCCTCTCAAGTACTGGGATTAAAGGCGTGCGCCACCACGCCCAGCCTCCTTTCTTTTTCTTTCTTTCTTTCTTTCTTTCTTTCTTTCTTTCTCTTTTACTTTTCTTTTTCCAGGGTAGGGTTTCACTCTAGCTCAAGCTGACCTGGAATTCATTATGTAGTCTCAGGGTGACCTCAAACTCACAGCAATCCTCCTATCTCTGACTCCCGAGTGCTGGGATTAAAGGTGTGCACCACCATGCCTGGCTTTTTCTGTGGGTTTTTTTGTTTGTTTGTTTGTTTGTTTGTTTGTTTGTTTTTGTTTTTGTTTCTTCAAGGTAGGGTCTCACTCTAGTTCAGGCAAAACTAGAATTCACTAATTCACTATGTAGTCTCAGGTTGGCCTTGAACTCACAGCAATCCTCCTACTTCTGCCTCCCAAGTGCCTGGCTAGTAGACCTCATTTATTTTACGTATTTAAAAAAATATTTTTATCAGGTGGGAGTGGTGGCATGTGTCTTTAATCCTAGCAGTCAGGAGGCAGATTGTTGTGAGTTTAAGGCCAATCTGGGGCTACAGAGTGAATTCCAGCTCAGCCTAGGTTACCCTACCTCAAAGAAACCAAGAGCCAGGTGTAGAGGCTCACGCCTTTAGTCCCGGCACTCAGAAGGCAGAGATACCCTATAAACAACAACAACAACAAAAATATGTACGAGAGAGAGAGAGAGAGAGAGAGAGAGAGAGAGAGAGAGAGAGAGAGGGAGATCATATGGCATGCCAGGGCCTTCTGCCACTCCAAATGAGGTCTAGATGCATGCGCTGCTTTGTGTATTTGGCTTTACCTGGGTACTGGGGAATTGAACACAAGCCATCAGGCTTTATAAGCAAGTACTTTTAATCACTGACCTCTCTCTCCAGCCCCAAAGTCTCATATCCAATCCCTAGCTGGTAGAGCATTTGGGAGGTAAGCCTTGCTGGGGGAGGTGTGTCACTGGGCATGGACTTTGAGGTTTGTTAACCTGGCCCTTCTGGGTGTTCACTCTCACTGCCTTCCTTCCCCTGATGCTATGACAAGATGTGACTCTGCCATGCTTCTCCACCGTAACGACACTTCCCCTTAAAAGAATGAGATAGTTGGGCATGGTGGCACATGTCTTTAATCCAGATCAGCCTGGGCTAAAGTGAGACCCTACCTAAAAAAAAAAAAAAAAAAAAAAAAAAAAAGATGGGGCTGGAGAGATGGCTTAACAGTTAAGATGCATGCCTGCAAAGCCTAAGGACCCAGGTTCGATTCCCCAAGACCCATGTAATCCAGATGCACAAGGTGGCGCATGTGTCTGGAGTTAATTTGCAGAGGCTGAGGGACCTGGCATGCCCTTTATCTCTCTCTCTCTCTCTCTCAAATGAATAAAAAAAAATTTTTTAAGAGTGTAAGCTAAAATAACCCTTTCCTCCCATAAGCTGCTTTCTTCGGGTATTTTGTCCCAGCAACAAGAAGGCACAGGCACATACCATAGAATGTATGTGGAGGCCAGAGGATAACTTCAGAGAGTCCGGACTCCACCTTCTGTGAGACAAAGTCTCTTGCTGCAAATGAACTGCCAAACTACAAACAAGACATCAGACTGCTGACCTTTGTGTGAGCTTCAGATAATCCTGGCTTCACCTCCCACATCTTCCATTTTTGAAGGCAGGATTGATATATACAGGTACCACCTTGCACCCAGCTTGATGTAGGTGTGGGGGAATTGAACCCAGGCTTTGCAAGCTAGTACCTTTAACCATTGCATTGAATGATCTCCTCAACACTCTCCTCTCTCTTTGTCTCTCTTCTTTCTTTTTTTTCTTTTCTTTTTTTTTTTTTTCTTTTTTGGTTTTTTGAGGTAGAATCTCACTCTAGCCCAGGCTGACCTGGAATTCACTATGTAGTCTCAGGGTGGCCTCAAACTCACGGCGATCCTCCTACCTCTGCCTCTCGAGTGCTGGAATTAAAGACATGGACCTCCACACTCCACTATGCCCAGCTCACTCTCTCCTTTATTTAAAAAGGGGGGGGGGGCTGGAGAGATGGGAAAATCTAAAGGACCCAGGCTCAATCCCTAGTAACCACGTAAAGCCAGATACACAAGGTGGCACATGTGTCTAGAGTTTGTTTGCAGTGGCTAGAGGCCCTGGAGCACCTATTGTCTCTGTCTCTCTCTCTCACTCTCTCAAATAAATAAATAAAATATATTTTAAAATGGTCTAAGGATTCAACTTAGAGCCTTATATGCTGGGTGGGTACTTTACCTCTGAGCTGCATCCTCAGCTCTTTTCCTGAATGTATTTGCTTGCCCATTTATTCAACATATAGTTATCATGCACCAGCTTGGTGCCAGACACAACTAAAGGAGCAGGGTGGAACTAAAGGGTCAGTGGTGAAGGTGCTTGACTGCAATGCCTAACAACCCAAGTTTGATTCCCCAGTACCCATGTGTAACTAGATGCACAAAATGATGCATGCATATGGAGCTTGTTTGCTATGGCTAGAGGCCCTGGTGCACCCATTCTTTCTCTCTCTCTCTCTCTTTCTTTACTTCCTTCCTTCTTTCTCTCCTTGCAAACAAATAAATAAAATACTAACAAAAAAAGGAGCAGGGCTGGAGAGATGACTTAGTAGTTAAAGCACTTTTCTGCAAAGCCTAAGGACTCAGGTTCCATTCCCCAGTAGACATGTAAGCCAGATGCACAAGGTAGTGCATGTATCTGGAGTTTGTTTGCAGTGGGTAGGGGCCCTGGTATGCGAATTCTCTCCCTCTTTCTCTTTCCCTCTCTCTATCTCTTAAATAAATAAAAATAAAAATATATTTTTTAAAACTAGCAGAAGATTCAGCCATGAACAAACTGATGGCAGGGCTGGAGAGGTGGCTTAGCAGTTAGGGCACTTGCCTGCAAAGCCTAAGGACCCAGGTTTGATTCCCCAGGGCCCATATAAGCCAGATCTACAAAGTGGCACAGGCATCTGGAGTTCATTTTCAGTGGCTAAAGGCCCTGCCAAACCACTGTCTGTCTGTTTCTCTCTTTCTCTCTCTCAAATAAGTAAGAGAAATAAATTTTTTAAAAAACAACAAATAAAAAACTGATGACAATTCTGTGGTAATGGAGCAAATAATTTAGTGGTAAGACTGACAATAAACCAGGATATATAGTATCTTTGATGGCAGTAATAAATTACATAGGGAAGAAAATTAGACAATATTAATGGGAGCCAGGTATGATGGCACACACCTTTAATCCCAACACTCAGGAGACAGAAGTAGGAGGATTGCTGTGAATTCAAGGCCAACCTGAGACTATATAGTGAATTCCAGGTTAGTCTGGGATAGAGCAAGAGATCCTGCCTCAAAAAAAAAAAAAAAAAAAAAAAAAAAAGAAAAGAAAAGAAAAAAAAGAAAATATTAATGGGAGATGGGTAATTTTAATTTTAGATACACTGTTCAGGAAAAGCCTCACCAGGAATATGGTGCAGGGGTAAAGAGATGCAACACTAAGTGTAGGTACTGGGGGGAGCAATTTCCAGGCAGAGTCAACAGCATATGCAAAAGCTCTGAACTGAGACATGAGCATAGCAGAGGGCTATGCAGTGGAGAATATGAGATGTCTTAGTTGGGGATTTAGGGTTGCCAGCATGGTGTGGGGCGAGAGAGAAAATGAGACAATGAGTTATGTCAGGAGGCTGAGGCAGAAGGATTATGAGTTCCAGGCCAACCTGGGTTATTGAGAGGGAAGAGAAAGGGGGAGGAAAAAGGAAGGAGGAAGAAGAGGAAGGAAGGAGGAAGAGGACAGATAGAGAGAGATTTCAGAAACTCAGTTTCTTGAGGCCTCTCACTCTATCCCAGGCTGACCTGGGAATTCACTATGTAGTCTCAGGGTGGCTTCGAACTCATGGCAGTCCTCCTACCTTTGCCTCTCAAGTGCTAGGATTAGAGGTTTGTGCCACCACACCCACTGAGACTTTTTTTTTTTTAATTTGTTTATCCATTTGCAAGCAGAGAGAGATAAAGAGACTAGAGATGAAGAGAGAGAGAGAATGGGCACAGCAGAACCTCCAGCTGCTGTAAATGAACTCCAGATACATGTATCACTCTGTGCATCTGGCTTCACATGGGTACTGGGAAATCAAACCAGGGTCATTAGGCTTTGCAGGCAAGTATCTTAACTGTTGTGGTTTCCTCCTATTCTCTCTGTCTCTCTCTCTCTCTGCTTGAAAATAAATTTAAAAAAATATTTTTTATGGATGAAGAGATGGCTCAGCGGTTAAGGTGCTTGCCTGCAAAGCCTAAGGACACATGTTTGACTCTCCAGGTCCTATGTAAGCCAGGTGCACAAGGTGATGCAAGTGTGCCAGGTTGCCCATGCACACAAGATGGCACACATGTCTAGAGTTCGATTGCAGTGGCTGGAGGCCCTGGCACACCAATTCTCTTTCTCTTTCTTGCTCTCACTCTCTCATTATATATATATATTTACTTAGTTGATAGAAACAGAAAGGAAGAAAACTTGGTCAAAGCTTTGAATGAACAATCTCATGGGTACTACTAATAATTTGGGTGAATTAGAAGGCCCTGGCACCAAATTGGCAATGAGAAAGCAAGGTTAAAATCAATACACAGCTGTCTTCAGGATGGAAGCAATCTGGAGGACTGGAGGGCACACTAAAATGGATGTCTGCTCCTCACACCAGCCTGCTGGGCAGTCTTGCCCTCATGAACCCTCCACTTCTCACTTCTCCAGAAGGGCACACCCCAGTGTTTTGGAGATATTTGTAAAAGTGTCTAAAATTGTTCTCAGGAAAAGCATTAGATGCTGTGATGCTAATCACATCGTTCTCAGGAAAAGCATTAGATGCTGTGATGCTAATCACATCATGTCTCCAGGTGTTTTCTCACCTGCTCTCGGCTGCTCTCTCTCTGGTCTCCTGTTAGGACTTCACCGGGTACAAGGGCAGGAATCTGTTTTGGCTTCTAGGCAACAGGGCAAAATGGCTCAGGGACCCTATACAACACTGTAGGCAGTGACTGCATAGTGCTTGCCTAGTGTGCATAAGGCTCTGGGTTAGATCCTGTACACCTCCTCCCCCCCCGCAAAAAAAGGCCAGTAAACCTATTGATGACTGAACAAAAATGATGAAAAAGTCAAGCTCAGTTTGTTGAGTGCTTACCTAGCATGCACAAAGTCCTGGATTCTACCCCAAGCACCACACTGGGCATGGTGGCTCAAGCCTGAGGATAAGAAGTTCAAGGTCACCCTCAGCTATAACAAGTTCTAGGCTTGCATGACATACATAAGATCCTGTCTCAAAAAAAAAAAAAAAAAGTTGGGGCTGGGGAGATGGCTCAGCACTTACGGTGCTTGCCTGCAGAACCTAACAACCTGAGTGCAATTCCCCAGAACCCATATAAAGCCAGATGCACAAAGTGGCACATGTATCTGGAGTCCATTTGCAGCAGCTACAGGCCATGATGCACCCATTTTTTTTTCTGTCTGTCTCCATTTTTTCCCTTTTTGTTTGCAGATAAATAAAAAAAAAAAATTACTCTTTTTGTTTATTTATTTGAGAGAAAGAGAGAGAAGCAGATAGAGAAAATAGGTGCACCAGGGCCTTCAGCCACTGCAAACGAATTCCAGATGCATGCGCCACCTTGTGAATCTGGCTTCCATGGGTCCTGGGGAATTGAACCTGGGTCTTTTGGCTTTGCAGGCAAGCACTTTGACTGCTAAGCTATCTCTCCAGCCCAGTTAAAAATATATTTTTAAATTTTATTTATTTGTTTGTTTGAGAGAGACAGAGAAGCAGATATATATAGAGAGAGAATGAATGTGTGGGCTGGAGAGATGGCTTAGAGGCTAAGGCGTTTGCCTGCAAAGCCAAAGGACCTCGGTTCAATTCCCCAGGACCCACGTAAGCCAGATGCACAAGGTGGCGCATGCGACTGGAGTTCGTTTGCAGTGGCTGGAAGCCCTGGTGTGCCCCTTCTCTCTCTGTTTCTTTCTCCCTCGCTCTCTCAAATAGATAAATAAAATTAAATAAAAGTGACAGATGCATGGCTGATAGGCTCATGAAATGAAATCGTGCTCAGTGTCACTGTCACTTCAGAAATGCAAATCAAAACCACCATGAGATACCAGGGCACACACACTAGTGTGGCTATAAGGAAAAAGACCCAGCAAGAGTTGACAGAGACATGGGGACATTGGGGACGTTGGGGCCTCTCTCACCACTGGTGGGATGTAAAGAATTCAGCCTGCAAAGTTCCTCAGAAAGTCAAACATGCCGTGGGGCATTGGTAGTCCATGTCTATAATCACAGTACTTGAGAAACAGAGGCAGGAGGCTTGCCCTAAGTTTAAGGCCAGCCTGGGTTATATAAGAAGACCCCAAAGACTCTATGTTAAAAAAAAATACAAGCATGACTAAATAAATAAAATGTGAAACATGCAGTTAACATATGACCCAGATATTACACACAGAAAAAAAAAAAAAAAAGAATGAGTATGGCAGGGCCTCCAGCCACTGCAAACAAACTCCAGACACATGCACCACCTTGTTCATCTGGCTTATGTGGGTCCTGAGGAATCAAACCTTTGGTTTTGTAGGCAAATGCCTTAGCCGCTAAGCCATCTCTCGAGCCCTCAATTTAAAAAATATATTTTTGCCGGGCGTGGTGGCACATGCCTTTAATCCCAGCACTTGGGAGGCAGAGGTAGGAGGATCACCGTGAGTTTGAGGCCACCCTGAGACTACATAGTGAATTCCAGGTCAGTCTGAGCTAGAGTGAGACCCTACCTCGGAAAACCAAAAAATATATATATATATTTTAATTTTTTAAATGGATGCACCAGGGCCTCCAGCCACTGCAAACAAACTCCAGATGCATGCGCTACCTTGTGCATCTGGCTTACATGGGTACTGGGGAATTGAGCCTTGAACCAGGGCCCTTAGGTTTCACAGGCAAGCACTTAACCGCTAAGCCATCTCTCCAGCCCCCCCCCTAAAAAATATATTTTTTAAGTTGGATAGGGAGGCAAAAAAAAAAAAAAAAAGTCAAGGAACGTTAAAAAAGAGAAGCTATGGGATGGAGAGATGGCTCAGTGTCACTCAAGTGTGAGTACTTGATCACATCCCCAGAATCTGTGTAAAGACTGTAGTGTTAGCATCTGTAATCCCTAGCGCCTCCCTCAGGGCAAGCAGGAATCATCCTGAAGCTCAAGGACCAGCTAGCCCAGTAAAAGCAGCTCTCAGAGCTGGAGAGATGGCTTAGCAGTTAAGGCGTTTGCCTGCAAAGCCAAAGGACCCAGGTTCAACTCCCCAGGGCCTGCATATGCACAAAATGGTGCATGTGTCTAGAGTTTGTTTGCAGGGGCTAGAGGCCCTGGTGTGCCCATTCTCTCCCCCTCTCTCTCTCTCTCCCCCTCCCTTTCTCTCAAATAAAATAAAAATTAACAGAAGCAGGCCTCAGATGAGATAGAAGTCCAAGACCAACACCTGAAGCATTTAAAGTCTTTTGACCTCCACACATGCCATGACTTGTGTCTGGTCACACTCACATGTCAACACACATACATACATCATACAGGTATGCCAAAAAAGGAGAGTTAGAGATAGAGAGAGAAGCCACAGGGAAGGGGCTGGGAAGATGGTTCAGTGGATGAATTACTTGCTGCACAAGCATGAGGACCTGAGTTCTGATCCCCAGGAACCACGTAAAATGCCAGGCAGGGCAGTGCATGGCTGTAATCCCAGCACTGGTGAGGCAGAGAAACAAGGATCCCTGAGGTATGTTAGCTAGCTGCTATAGCTCAATTGGTTAGCTCTAGTTTCAGTGAAAGAACCTGTCCCCCAAAAAAGTAATCTGTACAATGCTTGAGTAAGATATAAACCTCTAGCCGCCGCATCCACACCTACACACACACACACACACAAAGAAAAAGAGATAAAAGGTATTATCAAGTTCCTACTGGGTCAGATGCCATGCTAGATGCTTTCAGGAATAAGAGTGTTGTCATATATATTAAATATGCATCCACATAATGCATTCTCCTCAGACTAAGGAATATTGCAAGTGCACAAAGGGTACAATACATGTTGGCTGTATTGTTTCTGTTCTCTTTTAATCCTCACAATGCTACAAACTAGGCTCCAGTTAGGAGGCAGCTTGGTTCACTGTTATGAGCTCTCATGTCAGACAAATTTAAGTTCAAATTCTAGCTGTGCCACATCTGGGCCCTTAATGATTCTGGGAAAGGGCCTTTGCTCTCTGGGTTTTGGCTTCTTCATCTGTAAAGTGGGAAAATCATATGAGTTACCAAGCAAAGTTTCATCTAAAATCCTTAGTGAATTGAACCTGGGTCCTTAAGGTTTGCAGGCAAGCACCTTAACTATTAAGCCATCTCTCCAGCCACAATAAATAAATATATATATTAGATATTTTATATTTATTTGTTTATTTATTTATTTATTTATTTATTTAACAGAGAAAGAAGGAGAGAGAGAGAGAATGGGCATGCCAGGGCCTCCAGCCACTGCAAACAAACTCCAGATGTGTGTGCCCCCCCCTTGTGCATCTGGCTAACATGGGTCCTGGGGAATCAAACCTGGATCCTTTGGTTTTGCAGGCAAATGCCTTAACGCTAAGCCATCCCTCCAGCCCCCAATAAATATTTAAAAAAGAGAGAGAGAGATCAGCCTGGGCTAGAGCGAGATCCTACCTTGAAAAACCAAAAAAAGAAAAGAAAAAGCCCAGCCAGGTGTGGTGGCACACAGCTTTAATCCCAGCACTGGGGAGGCAGAGGTAGGAGGATTGCCATGAGTTCCAGACCACCCTGAGACCACATAGTGAATTCCAGGTCAGCCTGAGCTAGAGTACCTACCTCTAAAAAAATCAAAAAATATAATAAAAGGCTGGCTGGGGTGTGGTGGCTCACGCCTTTAATCCCAGCACTTGGGAGGCAGAGGTAGGAGGATTGCTGAGAGTTCTAGGCTAGGTGGCATGTTAGGGAAGCACTCTGTCAACCGAGCCATATCCTTAGCCTCACTTTAATCTATTTGAGAGCAAGTTGTGACTCACGCCAAGTTGATGAGAATGCTAGAATTTTTGTTTTGTTTGCAAGTAGCAAAGATAGGAACCCAGGACCTCACACATGCTAGGGAAGCTCTTTACCACTGAAGTATATACCCATTGCATTTAAAAAACTTTTTAAATTTTTTAAAAAAATTATTTGAAGGCAGAGAGATTGATAAAGAGAGAGAGAATAGGCATGGCAGGGCCTCCTGCCACTGAAATCAAACTCCAGATGCGTGCACCATTCTGTGTATCTGGTTTCTCTTGGGTACCGGGCAACAGAACCTGAGCCACCAGGCCTTGCAAGCAAGTACCCTACCACTGACCCATCTTTCCAGCCCTCTCTTTCACTTTTTTTTTTTTTGGATTTTTTGAGGTAGGGTCTCACTCTAGCCCAGGCTGACCTGGAATTCACTATGGAGTCTCAGGGTGGCCTCGAACTCACAGTGATCCTCCTACCTCTGCCTCCCGAGTGCTGGGACTAAAGGCGTGTGCCACCACGCCCGGCTCTTTCATATTTTTATATAGAGATAGGGTTTCTCAGTTGCCCAGGCTGGTCTTGAACTTGTCCTGTGCTGGGATTAAAGGCGTGCACCATCACACCTGGCTCATCAGGCTCATTAAGAATGCTGGGATTTTGTTGGGTCCACTGGGAAAGAGATGAACCCTTTTTTGGACTTGACTCTGGGAAGATACAAGACTAGAACTGCTGGAAGCTGCTACTTAGAGAGAACGCCTAAATGCCAAGCAGACCCAGGGGAACTAGAGTTCAAGGATGGACAGCCTGCAGCTGCAAGCTGAGCTCTTTTCTCAGCTCTTAGACATGTCTAAAGTTTATGCTTCAAGTTTAGGTGCATGAGGCAATACTGATGCAATATCCTCTCCTTTCCAACAACCAAAAGAATCCTTATTTGGCAAATGTATCAGTCAGAGTCCCAACTGAAAACAGATGGCATACTCAAATTAGAATAATTTGAAGAGGGTTTATTTATGACAGTATGGGCAGGTGTAGGGGAACCACAAGGGATAGTGTGGTGACCTGGGGCTAGAAACACAGGAGGAACTATCACTACCCTAAGGCCTGAGGGGACAGGAGAGCTATCTGAACCCAGAGGGAGGGAGATTTGGAAATAAGGCCTGTTTACAGAAGGCCAGTGACTGTCAATCGAGGCACATGCCAACCTGGGAAAGAGGAGAGAATGAACACTCAGCCCACTCCCTCCTTTTGCCTCATACCACTATATCTCCCCATTGGAAGATAGAGGGCAAAGGAGCCTGCTGACGTGTCCAGACCAGCCAGAGGAAGAACAGAGCCAAGAAGAGTGAAGTAAGGATCTGCAGGAGCATGCAGCAGATGGCTAGCCCATCCAGTAAAGTCACAGCCTGCTCTGGCTCTTTCTCATAGCCCACCATGACCATTTGGAAGCTTACATCAAAATTTTATTTGGAGCCGGGCGTTGTAGCACACACCTTTAATCCCAGCACTCAGGAGGCAGATGTAGGAGGATTGCCATGAGTTCAAGGCCAGTTTGAGACTACATAGTGAATTCCAGGTCAGCCTGGGCTACAGTAAAACCATTCCTCAAAAAACAAAACAAAACAAAAAAAAAAAATCAGGATGGAAAGATGGCTTAGCATTTAAAGCACTTGCCTGCAAAGTCTGAGGACCCAGGTCCAATTTCCCAGTACCCACAGTAAGCCGCATGTACAAGGTGTCACATGTGTCTGGAGGGCCTGGTGTGCCCATTCTCTCTCTCTCTTTCTTTCTTTCTTTCTTTCTTTCTTTCTAATATATTTTATTTATTTATTTACTTATGAGAGAGAGAATGGCCATGCCAGGGCCCCCAGCCACTGCAAATGAACTCCAGATGCATGTGCCCCCTTGTACATCTGGCTTATGTGGGTCCTGGAGAATCGAACTGGGATCCTTTGGCTTTGCAGGCAAGCACCTTAACTGTTGCGCCATCTCTCCAGCTCCCCCATTCTCTTTCTATCTTCCTCTTCCTCTCTCTCAAATAAATAAATAAATAGTAAAATACTTATTAAAAGATTGTTTTCAGGCCTGGAGAAATGGCTTAGCGGTTAAGCGCTTGCCTATGAAGCCTAAGAACCCTGGTTCGAGGCTCAATTCCCCAGGACCCACATTAGCCAGATGCACAAGGGGGTGCACACGTCTGGAGTTCATTTGCAGTGGCTGGAGGCCCTGGCATGCCCATTCTTTCTCTTTCTTTCTTTTTTTTTTTTTTTTTTTTTTTTTTTTTTTTGGTTTTTCGAGGTAGGGTCTCACTCTAGCCCAGGCTGACCTGGAATTCACTATGGATTCTCAGGGTGGCCTCGAACTCACAGCGATCCTCCTACCTCTGCCTCCCGAGTGCTGGGATTAAAGGCGTGTGCCACCACGCCCGGCTCCCATTCTTTCTCTTTCTATCTGCCTCTTTCTGTCAGTTGCTCTTAAGTAAATAAAAATAAACGTAAAAAATTTAAAAGATTGTTTTCAGCCAGGTGTGGTGGTGCACATCTTTAATCCCAGCACTTGAGGGACAGAGGTAGGAGGATCACTGTGAGTTTGAGGCCACCCTGAGACTACATAGTGAAAAAAAAAAAAAGATTGTTTTCTCTTCTTTATTATTTTTTTTAATTTGCTTTATTTATTTGTGAGAGAGAGAGAGAGGCTGATAGAGAGTGAGAACAGACACGCCAGGGCCTCCAGCCACTGCAAACAAACTGCAGATGTATGCACCACCTTGTGCATCTGGTTTATGTGGTCCTGGGGAATCAAACCTAGGTCCTTTGTCTTTGAGGCAAGCTCCTTAACTACTAAGCCAACCCTCCAGCCCTGTTTTTTTTTTTTTCTCTCTCTCTCTCATTTAAAAAAAATTTTTTTTTCCAGTGCTGGGGGTTGAGCCCAGGGCCTTGTTCATGCTAAGCCCACAACCAACCACTGAGCCATGTCCCCACCCCACACCAGAGTTTTGGGGAATTTGTTTTTGTGGTTTTTTTCTAGTTGGCCTAAAATTTACTGTGTAGATTAAGCTAGCCTCGAACTTGTGGACTTCAGACTATAGTTAGCTTTGATCTTTCCTATCTACCACTGTTGCTCCTTCCCTACAGAAGACCCCACTGCATAGCACATTCTAGATTCTGAGTTGCTAAGAATAAATCACTGAACCAGCCTTGCTGGCTCTGCAGGGAAGAAGCCTCTAGCCCAGTTTCCTCCACGTGCCAGAGCTCCTATGCCACCTTCAGTCCCTTGTTCTGCCAGCTCCATTACTACCAGAGACCTATTGGCCAGTGTGACCCCAACTGCAGGCACCACAGTAGCTCCATGACTTCCCTTTCTCTTTGCAGATGTCGGCTTCCTTCTGCAGTCAAGTTGGAGAAACTTCTGGGATTCCCTGTTGTTGGCAGGGCCCCAACAGTACCTCCGGGACAGGGTTGAGCTGCATCCAAGTAACTCACAGACCTATTAACTCCTCTTTTTTCTTAAAATAAATTTTTTTTAGCTGGGTGTGGTGGCATATGCCTTTAATCCCAACATTTGGGAGGCAGAGGTAGGAGGATCATTCTAAGAAGACCACCCTGAGACTACATAGTGAATTCTAAGTCAGCCTGGGCTATATGTGTGTGTGTGTGTATTTTTCAAGGAGAGAGAGAGAGAAAGAAAGAGAGAATGAGAATGTATATGGGCATGCCAGGACCTCTTGCCACTACAGACAAATTGCAGACGCATGTGCCACTGGCACTGAGGCTGTCAGGCTTTGCAAGCAAGTGCCGTTAACCACTGAGCATTCTCTCCAGCCCTTCCCTTACCCCCTCTTTTATTCCCAAAACATTCATCCTCACCTTTGATGAAGTGGATTCCTCACACCTTCCTTTCTTTCCCTCCTTTTTGCAGTGCTAGGGATCAAACCCAGGATCTTATACGTAAGCACTCCACTGGGCCACACCCCCCCCACCTCCTTACCTTTGAAGTCCAGCTCAGATGTTAGCATCTGTCAGAAAGCTCCCTCGCGAATGCTCCTGTCACGCTATTATGACGGTTGACAGCAGTACTTCTGATGTGAAACAGAGTGCTCTCTCGCCGCGCGTCCCTGAGGTAATCCTTACAGAAATCATCTCAGCCAGTCCTCCCAGCAGCTTTGTGCAGTAAATGCTCTCAATACTGTGATATACTTTGATGGGCACCCCCGCACTGTGCCATAAGGTAACCTAGGGAGCAATTACTATTTCTATAGGTGAGAAAACCTGAGTTTCAGAAAGAATGTATGAGCCAGGTGTGGTGGCACATGCCTTTAATCCCAGCACTCGGGAGGCAGAGGTAGGAGGATCGCTTTGAGTTTGAGTCCACCCTGAAACTACATAGTGAATTCCAGGTCAGCCTGGGCTAAAGCAAGACCCTACCTCAAAAAATAAAAAAGAAAGAAAAAGAATATATGACTTGCTTAAATTCACACAAGGCAAGGAAATGGCAGATATGAGACCTAAAGCCTTGTCTGACAACCCCCAAGCTCATGTTCTTAGAACTGCAGTGTTTTACCGTGTCTGGGGTCTTATGTACAGGTCCAGAGTTACATAGAGGCTGGAGGTGTTCCTGAATCTTCTCTGTCACACGGTTACACACGTGTTGGAATCACAGTCTGTGAAACTAATTTCTTTCTTTCTCTTTTTTAAAACTTTTTTATTAGCCAGGCGTGGTGGTGCATGCCTTTAATCCCAGCACTTGGGAGGGAGGCAGAGGTAGGAGGATCGCCAAGAGTTCAAGGCCACCCTAAGACTACATAGTGAATTCCAGATCAGCCTGGACTAGAGTGAGATCTTACAAAAAAAAAAAAAAAAAACCTTTTTATTGACAGCTTCCATAATTATAGACAATAAATTCCTCCCCTACTTTCCCCTTCACAAATCCACTCTCCATATCCCCTCCCTCTCTCAGTAATTAGTCTCTTTCATTTTCATGTCATTATCATTTCCTGCTATTATAAGGGTCTTGTGAAGGTAGTACTAGGCACTGGGAGGTCATGGATATTGAGGCCAATTTGTGTCTGAATGATTGCTTTGTAAGAAATCTTACCCTTCCTTTGGCTCTTACATTCTTTCTGCCACCTCTTCCACTGTGGACCCTGAGCCTTGGAAGGCGTGATAGAGACGTTTCAGTGCTAAACATTCCCCTGTCACTTCTTCTCAGCAGCATTGTGCCTTTTGGGTCATTCCAGAGGTCACTGCCATCTGAAAAGACACTCTCTAACCAAAAATGAGAGTAGCATTAATACATGGGTATAAATGTTAAGAAAAGTGCTGCCAGGAGTGGTGGTGCACGCCTTTAATCCTAGCACTTGGGAGGCAGAGGGAGGAGGATTGCTGTGAGTTCAAGGCCACCCTGAGACTACAGAGTAAATTCCAGGTCAGCCTGAGCTACAGCAAGACCCTATCTTGAAAAAACAAAACAAAACAAAACAAAACAAAACAAAAAAGTGCTTACAGTGCAATTTGGTGAGCATAATACATGTATTTAGCCAGACAAGAGCAGGCATTACACTCCTAGGGCTCATGACCTCCCTCACAATAGGCATTTGATTAGGTTTTCAGTACCAGGCATGTATTCCTTCCTGTGGAGCAGGCATCCCGTCCAACTAGAGAGCAGTTGGTTTTCCCCATAGCACACATGCCATTATTGCATCTGTTGGGTCATTTGGCCTGGCTAACCAAACTTGAGCCTTGCAGTGTCCACTGTCTTCACCACTGATGACTTCTCTCTCTCTCATAGGGCTGCATGCAGTGCAGCTTTTTCCAGCTTTCAATCAGTTGGTCTATCAGGGAGGAGGTTTTCAGCTCAGCTCCAGCTTGATTTCTCAGTGACCTTGCAGCCAAAGCATGTGGAGTCTTCAGCAATAGAGAATAATTTCTTACATTGGTGAAGAATATACTCTGTACAGAATCAGCAATGCTCTTACAAGTTCTTATAGCCAATACCACCATCATCCTTTTGTTGTTAAACTCATTTGACCATTCTGGCTTTGGAGCCCCAGACGGGTGCTAACCACTTGAAAAAGAAGTGAACAAGAAGACACCATGAGTGATGTCTATGTGAGATTAACACATGACAGGCACATTAGAGAAAACAAAGGAACTCACTGGAAGTTTCTGATAACATGTTCAGGCTATTATCCTGCTGTAGTCCCCATTGCCAACAAAGCTATCTTTAGCTACTTAAACACCTGGTCTTGCTCTCACATCCTTGGTGAAATGTCCCATGTGACATTTTCCCCTTAGTGTAAACAAGTGTTATACTAATCAGTCCCTTTGATTCTTTTTGTTGTTGTTGTTTTGTTTGTTTTTTGTTTTTTGTTTTTTCAAGGTAGGGTCTCACTCTAGCTCAGGCTGACCTGGAATTCACTATGTTGCCTCAGGGTGGCCTCGATCCTCCTGCCTCTACCTCCCAAATTCTGGGATTGAAGGCATGCACCACCACGCCTGCCCTCCTTTGATCCTTATAACAATACAAACTGAGTACTTTTATCATCTCTATTTTCCAGACAAGGAAGCTGAGGCATAGAAAGGTTAAATAATTTGTTCAGTGTCACTTAGCTGGTAAATGGTAGTGCTGGGGTCTGCCTCCAGGATATGTGCTTTTAACAATTGCTCCTCTGTAGTTGAGAAATAGTCAAGTGACGATAATTAGACATCCATCATAGCACTAGAAATGCAAAAGGGCTGTGGAGGAGTGATTTCTTTTTTTATAGAATCTATATGTCCCAGTAGCATGGAAGGCAGCTCTCCCACCTAGTGGTAGTTAGGGCTGTAGTTCAGCAGCAGAGTACTGCTTGGCACTGAGGACACCTTGGAATTCAATCTCCAACACGTCCCCCACCCAATAAAAGCATAGGATGTATGGTGAACAAGACCTGGGTGCTCACCCCTATAATCTCCTCTGTTCCTTCATAGTCTATCATTAACTCCCTCAGAGGGGAAAAAAAATAATGCTTCTTTCCAATTTGTTCCAGCAAAATCCTAAGGTTGGCTCTGATCAACCGCCTTGGTTCTGTGCTTAACATTGACCCAGTTATGAGGCTAAAAGATGGAATATGCTGACCAGGCAAGCAGGGGTCGTATGTACACCCCGCTGCACCAACCAGAGTGGGAAGGAAAGGATGGTTCCCAAAGCAAATTGGACCACTAAGATGCGGGGAGAGAATGCTGACTAGGCAGAATGACAGATGTCTGGTCCAAGGATTCAGGTAATGATACTGGTAATTACAGCTCAGTGTGATAAATGACATGACAGAAAGACATTGGCAACTGAAGAGTGCATAGAAAACATTTAACCCAGAGAAAGTGGCAGGCAAGCTGAAACCCCAGGAAGACATATTTAGGGCAAAGAGAGTATGAGGAGAGGAAAGAGAGCAGGACTTGCAAATTTCTTGAAATAATATGGTACTATGGCCTGCACATTCGCAAGGGCAGTGGAAGCAAAGATGATAGAACAGGTTGGGTGCCTTGCAGCGCATCTCAGCAAAGAAGAAGGGAAATGGATTTGGGTGAAGGAAAAGATAGATTTCCATTTGGGATGTTGATTTTGAGGTGCAGGGAAGACAATCCTGCTGCTGCTGGAGTTGAAGGCCAGGGAGGGGTTAGATGTCTATACAGATGTAGGAGACCGGCACGGTGGCGCACGCCTTTAATCCCAGCACTCGGGAGGCAGAGGTAGGAGGATTGCTGTGAGTTCGAGGCTACTCTGAGACTACATAGTGAATTCCAGTTCAGACTGGGCTAGAGCAAGACCCTATCTTGAAAAACCAAAGCAAAAGGAAAAAAAAAAAAAGATGTAGGAGATCTCAGGCCCATGGAGCCCAACTTAGGGTCTTTGTCCACTTACCCAAGTATTGAGGGCTGGAGAGATGGCTTAGTGGTTAAAGTACTTGCCTGCAAAGCCTAAAAACCCAGGTTCAATTCCCCAGAACCCACACAAGCCAGATATGCATGATGGAGTATGCTTCTGGAATTTATTTGCAGTGGTTAGAGGCCCTGGAACATCCATTTTCTCTCTAATAAATATATTAAAAAGTATTGAAAATGTGGGCTCAGAGGAGATAAATTATGAGTTTTTTTTTTTTTTTCTGTTGTTTTTGAGTTAGGGTCTCACTCTAGCCCAAGCTGACCTGGAATTCACTATGTAGTCAGTCAAGTTGGCCTTGAACTCATGGGGATACTCCTACCTCGGCCTCCCAAGTGCTGGGATTAAAGGTGTGCACCATCACGCCCGGCTGAATTATGAATTTTAGGGAGAATTAAGATCAAGGGGGAAGGCAAGCAAAGTGGCCCAAGCCAAAAGAAATTCTCCCCTTTCCAGCTAGGAAGTGAGAGAGGAAGCAGAGGACATCTCCCTCTCTAATCTGAGAGGAAGCCTCTGGGGAAGGAGCTTACACACATGTGGAAAGCAAAGCCAGAGCGGCCCAGGGCGGAGCTTCCGCGGGGGTGGGGTGTGGACATGGGGGAGGGGGTAACATACTAAGCTCCTCTGAAGTGCTGCTCCGTGGTCCCATACTCCTGGACAGGGACGAGGAGCTTCTGGAAACAGCCACAGGATCGTCATCATTTAGTGTGGGATGAGACCTCTTGGTGATGTGTCTGCCCTGGGGTCCCCATACTAAGTAAGCCCTCATCCTGAACTGAGGGGGCAGCATCCAAGAAGTAATCTTGATACAGGAAGCTCCATCAAAGTGGCTGTTTTGGGGGCTCCTCGTTCCTATAAATAACCCCTCTTCTTGCTCTCTATGTGATCCCAATAAACTTAGTGGTTCACTGAACTGGTATTGGTGCAGTAGTACTTTTGTCTGCCACCTGAGCCCTGTTTGGCTGGATTCTCCAGAAGACCTCGGATGGTTGTGAGACCCTTCCCAAGAGTTGTCACCAACCCAGGGAGACTGGTGAGGACCCTAGGAGGAAGACTCAAGTTGATGCCACACCCCAAACCCAATCTCTGGCCCACTTCATGCTTATTCAAGAGACTACTAACCCCATCACACACACACACACACACACACACACACACACACCTCTCCCAAACAACTAAATACTGTATGAATCTCACAAGTAAAATGTTCAGTAAATTAAACCAGATCAAAACCATACATACTGTAAGCGGTGATGATGGAGCACACCTGTAAATCCCAGCACTTAAGAGGTCAGACTGACTGACTAAAAGTATATACTAAGCTCACCAAACTGCCCAGTAAGCTCTTCTCTTAATGTTCATACCCATATATTAATGCTACTCTCACTTTTGCCTAGAGAAGTTTCTCTTCTCAGATGGCAATGACCTTGGGAAGACTCAGAAGTCACCATGGTGCTGAGAAGTGACAGAGGAGTGCTCAGCACTGAAATATCTCTATCACACCTTCCAAGGCTCAGGGTCCATTGCAAAAGAGGTGGCGGAAAGAATGTAAGAGCCAAAGGAAGAGTAGGACTTCTTACAACGTGCTCCCCCCAGACACAAAATGGCCTGGATATCCATGACCTCACAGTGCCTGACACTACCTACACAAGACCATCATAATAGGAAGAAAAGATCATGACATCAAAATAAAAGAGAGACTGATTGAGAGGGGGAGGGGATATAATGGAGAGTAGAGTTTCAAAGGGAAAAGTAGGGGGAGGGAGGGAATTACCATGGATATTGTTTATAATCATGGAAGTTGTCAATAAAAAATATATTAAGAAAAAGAAAGTATGACAGGACAAAAAAGCCAAAAGCATTAATCATTTTTTAATAAACTGATGTTTAAAAAAAAAGGGGGTCAGACTGAGACGCAAAAGACCCTGTCTCAAAAACCCAATAAAAGCTGGGCATGAGGGTGCACTCCTTTAATCCTAGCACTCAGAAGGCTGAAGTAGGAGGATCACTGTTAGTATGAGGCCAGCTTGGGGCTACAGAGTAAGTTACAGGTCAGCCTGGGTTAGAGTGACACCCTGCCTCAAAATAAACAAAAAAGTTATGTTTGGTTTAACTAGCAACACTACAAATCTTTCTATATATTTCTTTAAAAAAAATTTTTTTTTTTTTTTTGGGGCTGGGTGTGATGGTGCATGCCTTTAATCCCAGCAATTGGGAGGCAGAAGTAGGAGGATCCCTTTGAGCTCAAAGCCACCCTGAGACTACATAGTGAGTTGCAGGTCATCCTGGGCTAGGGTGAGACCCTACCTTGAAAAACAACAAATATATTCATATATATATATATATATATATATATATATATATATGTTATTTATCTATTTGAGAGAGAATGAGAAAGGAGAGAATGGGCATGCCAGGACCTCTAGCTGCTGCAAACGAACTCCACATGCACGTACCACCTTGTGTATATGGCTTTACGTAGGTACTAGGGAATCAAACCTAGGTACCTTGGCTTTGCAGGCAAATGTCTTAAGTGCTAAGCCATCTCTCCAGCTCTATTTCTATTTTTTGTTTGCTTATTCTGGTATTCATTCATACAAAAACTTACTACTATACTGCCCTGTTGTAGTGCTTACTGATAAATTTATGTATCATTATGCACAGATAATATATATGGAAATTTAAAAAAAATGCATGTGCTTGAATGAATCTCAAAAGTCCCCAATAAAATAGACAAGTCATATATACTGTGTAACTACATGTTTCAAAAGCTCAAAATAGCTGGGTGTAGTGATGCAAGCCTTTGATCTCAGCACTTGGGAGGCAGAGGTAAGAAGATTGCTGAGTTCAAGGCCAGCCTGAGACTACATAGTGAATTCCAGGTCAGCCTGAGCTACAGTGAGACCCTACCTTGAAAAAAAAAAAAAGGTGTAACTTATTGATAATAATGGCAGTCAAAAAAATGCCAAAAATACTCATTGGAGAAAAGACAGCCTCTTCAACAAATGGTGCTGGGGAAACTGGATATGTATCTGTAGAAGGATGAAAATAGATCCTTGTCTCTCTCCATGCACAAGAATTAAGCCCAAATGGATCAAAGACCTCAATATCAGACCTGAAACTCTGAAACTGCTAGAGGAAAAAGTAGGGGAAACCCTTCAACATATGACTCTTGGCAAAGACTTTCTGAATATAACCCCAGTTGCTCAGGAAATAAAACCACAGATCAACCACTGGGACCTCATGAAATTACAAAGCTTTTGTACAGCAAAGGACACTGTGAATAGAGCAAAGAGGCAACCTACAGAAAATCTTTGCCACCTATACATCTGATAGAGGATTAATATCTAAGATATACAAAGAACTCAAAAAACTAAATAAGAAATCAAAACCCAATTAAAAAATAGGTTTTGGTGGCTGGGCGTGGTGGCACACGCCTTTAACCCCAGCACTTGGGAGGCAGAGGTAGGAGGATTGCTGTGAGTTCGAGGCCACCCTGAGACTACATAGTGAATTCCAGGACATCTAAAAAAATATTCTAAACCCCTAGCCATAAGGGAAGTGCAGATTAAAACTACATTGAGGGCTGGAGAGATAGATTAGCAGTTAAGCACTTGCCTGTGAAGCCTAAGGACTAAGGACCCCGGTTCGAGGCTCAATTTCCCAGGACCCAAGTTAGCCAGATGTACAAGGTAACGCACACGTCTGGAGTTCGTTTGCAGTGGGTGGAGGCCCTGGTGCGCCCATTCTCCCTCTCTCTCTCTCTCTCTCTCTCTCTCTCCCTCTCTATCTGCCTCTTTCTCTCTGTCTGTCGCTCTCAAATAAATAAATAAAAGTAAACAAAAAAATTTTAAAAAAAGCTACATTGAGATTCCATCTCACTCCTGTCAGATTGGCTACCATCATGAAAACAAATGACCATAAATGCTGGCAAGGATGCAGAAAAAGAGGAAACCTTCTACACTGTTGGTGGGAATGCAATTGGGTCCAGCCATTGTGGAAATCAGTGTGGAGGTTCCTAAGACAGCTAAAAATAGATTTACTATAAGACCCAGTTATACCTCTCCTATGCAGATATCCTAAGGACTTGTCTTACTACCTTAGAGATACTTGCTCATTCATGTTTATTGCCACTCTATTCACAATAACTATGAAATGGAACCAGCCTAGATGCCCCTCAACTGATGAGTGGATAATGAAGATGTGGCATATTTACACAATGGAGTTTGACTCACTGGTAAAGAAAAATGAAATTATGAAATTTGCAAGAAAATGGATGGATCTGGAAAGGATTATACTTAGTGAGGTAACCCAGGCCCAGAAAGCCAAACATCACATATTCTGCCTAATATGTGGATCCTAGCTACAAATGATTGGACTTCTATGTGAGTAGGAAGAAAACCCAATAGCAGAGGCCAGTAAGGTAGAAAGGGGATAGGAAGGGGATAGAAAGGGAGGGAGGGGGAATTAATAGGATGGTATTGTATATATGTAAGTAGAAGAACAGATTAATGGAGGTGAAAATGCCTAAGTGAGGTCAGGGGAAGAGACTGAGTAAAGGAGAGGTGGAGGGAGGGCTAATCACAATCTAAGAGGATATAAATAAATCATATGAAAACCTACCTTTTTTGGACAATGGAACACACAGGAGCCACAGATTGTTACTAGAAGTTTTTCAGTGCCAGGGATGGGATACCTTCCAGTGAGTTGTTGGCCAGGGAGGTCCCTGATGCCCCCAAAACATTACAGGCCATTGCTGAGACCCTTGGTTTCCCACCAGGAATAGATGGTAAGACCCTATTGCTGAAGACTCCACATACTTGGGCTGCAAGGTCACTGAGAAATCCTGCTGGAGCTGAGCTGAAAACCTCCTCCATGTAGACCAGCTGACAGAAAGCAGGAAAAAGCCACGCTGCATGCAGTTCTATGGGAGAAAGAGGAATCACCAGTGAAGATACTCAACAGTAGATATTGCAAGCCTTAAGTTTAGCCAGCTAGTCCAAATGAGCCAATGGGTGCAATAGTGGCATGTCTGTTATGGGGGAAACCAACCGTTCTCTAATTGGACTGGAGGTCTGCTCTATGGGAGAAAATACATCCCTGACACTGAAAAACTACAACAGGGTGGTCATGAACCCTAGGGGTGTAACGCCTGCTAGTGTCTGGCTAAATGTATATACTATGCTCACCAAATTGCTTTGTAAGCATTTCTCTCACTGTCCATACCCATATATTAATGTTACTCTCACTTTTGGTTAGAGAAGCTTCTCTTTTTAGATGGTAGTGTCCTTGGATGACTCATAAGGCACCATGGTGCTGACAGTGCTCAGCAATGCAATATCACTATCTCATCTTCACTCAGGGTCCTTTGCGGAAGAGGTGACAAAAAGAATGTAAAAGCCAAAGGAAGGTTAGGACTCCTTACAATGTGCTTCTTGAGACACAAAACGGCCTGGATATCCATGACCTCACAGTGCCTGACACTACCTACACCAGACCATCATAATTGGAGGAAAAAATCATGACATCAAAATAAAAGAGATTGAGAGGGGGAGAGGATATGATGGAGAGTGGAGTTTCAAAGGGGAAAGTAGGGGGAGGGAGGGAATTACCATGGGTTTTTGTCTACAACTATGGAAGTTGTCAATAAAAAAGAAATTAATAATAATAATGGATGTCAAACATAGTCTTTTCTATAGTGAGTGGAGTTATGTCTGAAAGAGGCCAAGAGAACCTTCTGTGGTGCTGTATATTGTGTATGTTGACCCAGGTGGTGGGTGTAGAGGTGTAGACGTGTATAAAATTTCACCCACTTAAGACTTGTGTTCAAGCTGGGTGTGCTGGTGTGCACTTGTAATCCTAGCACACAGTAGGCTCAGTAGGCTGAGGCAGAAAGATTGTTTGTGAACTCAAGGCTACCCTGCACTTCACAGGGAGACCCTACCAAAAGAAGAAAAAAAGGGGGGGTTGTGAATAAGGCTGGGAGTATAGTGCTTGCCTACCATGTATAAGACTCTAAATTTGATCCCTAGACCCACTGCCAATTTTTTTTTTTTTTCTTTTCAAGGTAGGGTCTCACTCTAGCCCAGTCTGACCTGGAATTTACTCTGTAGTCCCAGGGTAGCCTCAAAATCATGGTGATCCTGCTTCCTCTGCTTCACAAATGCTGAGATTAAAGGTATTCACTACCATGCCTGGCCAATTTTTTTTTAAAGGCACATTACTGTACTTAATATATACCTTTAAGGGTTTATCCTCCCCTCCCAAAGATAGTACTGAGCTAGGGATGTGGGTGTTTGAACCATCTTCCTAGTGGCTCAGATCACAGCAGGCCCACAGCATTCATGAGCCACTGTATGCTCAGAACAGCAAAACAACCCTATGCCCACACCCTCTGCAGGTGTCTGCTCTGTGCTGAGAGCTGGGGACACAAAAGACAAGGTACTCTGCAGTTGCCTTCTCACTGCTGGGATAAAATACCCTACCAAAAGCAGCTGGTGGGAGGACAGTTTTTTATTTTAGCATATAGTCCCTTGGGAAAGCTCCATGATGGCAGGAGACAGCATGGCATAAGCAGAGGCTGGACATCACCCCTGCCACAGCAGGTGGAAGCAGCATCAAGAGAGTGAGCCAAACTAACACTGGCAAGCTAGGGCTAATAAAACCTCAAGGTCTGTCCCTGAGCCCACCCCCAACAACACACCTCCTCCAGCAAGGCTCCGACTCCCAAACTGCTACCACCTGGCGACCAAGCATTCAAAACACATGAGTTCATGGAGGATATTTGGTTCAAACCACTCTCTCTCTCTCTCTCTCTCTCTCTCCACTTTAAAAGCAGCCAAACAAAGGTGAGAGCCAGGGCTGGGGATGTTGCTCAGTAGTACAGAGCACGTAGCACATGTGAGGCTCTAGGTTCAATCCCCAACATCAACAAATGCTAGTGAGTGAACCCAGGGTCTTATATATGCTAGGCAAGGGCTTTACCACTGAGCTACATCCTCAGCCCTTGGCTTCCTGAGACAGGGTCTCATTATGTAACTTGGGCTGGCCTTGAACTTCCTGGGAAGCCCAAGCTGGCCTCAAACTCTCCATCCTCCTTCCTGACTTTCTGCCTTCTTGCTGAGTGCTACGATATAATTGTGAGGGCCACCATGCCGGCCTGCCCAGCCGCATGTCCTGATTGAGGCAAGGCTGGATCTCCTAGGATGAAGAAAGGCTCTTTGCAGCAACCGGCTCATCAATAGCCCATGCCAAATAATAATAGTAACAAACAACCACCCTTTACGAATTGCCAGGTGCTTTATGGGTATAACAGATTTCTTAAAATTGCTATTTAAAACCGCAACTGCCTGCAGCTACTTTTGTCTGTTCTGGGAGTGGCATAATTTTTCTCTGGGTAGATCGTTCTTTGTTTAGGAAAATACTTAATAAGTTGCTTTGGCATAAAGAATGAAGCTCCCCAGGGCTAAGGGAAGACAAAGAGAGCAGCACTGCTTTGCAAATTAGAGTGGGAAAAATGTGGCGACAGGGAGAGGGAGACCAGACTGAAAACTGGAGGAACGGAGGCACTTTGTAGAGTTCCAGAGGTCACCTTTGTTTTCCCAGGCTCCTTTCTTTCAAAAACAACCCTTTCGCCCTGCTAATGTCCTTCACTCTTCAGTTTTCACCTTTAAAAATCACTTCCTCTTATCATACAACCTTCAAAAAGGAAATGGAAAAGCTTTCAATTGGCATGTAAGAGGCACTGAATATATTGTAAAGTAGGGAGGGAGAGACAAGCAGCAAACAAAGTACATTATATAACTCCTTTAAAAAATTACTGGCTGCAGACAGAATTATAGTTACTGTTTAGCCATATTCAGTAACTGTTGTTTTTTTTTTTTGTTTTTGTTGTTTGTTTGGTTGGTTGGTTGGTTGGTTGGTTGGCTTTTCAAGGTAGGGTTTTGCTGTAGCCCATATTGACCTGGAATTCACTATGTAGTCACAGGGTGGCCTCGAACTCACAGTGATCCTCTTACCTCTGCCTCCCAAGTGCTGGGATTAAAGGCATGCGCCACCATGCCCAGCCTAGTATCTCTTTTATTTTGATATCATTATCTTTCCTCATGTTATGCTGGTCTTGTGTAGGTAGTGTCAGGCACTGTGAGGTCATGGATACCCAGGCCATTTTGTGTCTGGAAGAATGCATTGTAAGGAGTCCTACCCTTCCTTTAGCTCGTACATTCTTTCCACCAACTCTTCCGCAATGGATCCTGAGCCTTGGAAGGTGTGATAATGATGTTTCAGGGCTGAGCACTCCTCTGTCACTTCTCATCCCAGAGGTCACCAACATCTGAAAAGAGAAGCTTCTCTTACCAAAAGTGAACATTAAGAGTATTTACCTAGCAGTTTGGTGAGCATAGTATATATATTTAGCCAGACACCAGCAGATGTTACACCCCTAGGGCTCTGACTACCCCTGTCATAGGTTTTCAGTATCAGGAATGTATTCCCTCCCATGGAGCGGGCCTCCAGTCCAATTAGCGAGCACTAGGTTCCCCCATAACAGATGTGCCACTATTGCACCCACAGGCTCATTTGGCCTGCTGGCCAACTTTAAGGCTTGCAGTGTCCATTGTTGAGTATCTTCACTGATGATTTCCCACTTTCTCATTGGACTATATGCAGCATAGCTTTTTCTAGCTTTCTGTCAGCTGATGTACATGGAGGAGATTTTCAGCTCAGCTCCAGCAGGGTTTTTCAGTGACCTTGCAGCCCAAGTATGTGGAGTCTTCAGCAATAGGGTCTTACCATCTATTCCTGGTGGGAAACCAATAGCCTCGTAAATAGCCTGTAATGTTCTGGGGGTATCAGGGGCCTTCTTGGCCAACAACTCACTGGAAGGTATCCCATCCCTGGCACTGAAAAACTTCTAGTAACAATCTATAGCTCCTGTGTGTTCCATTGTTCAAAAAAGTGGGTTTCCATATGACTTATTCATACCCTCTTAGATTTTGATTAGCCCTCCCTCCACCTTTCCTTTACTCAATCTCTTCCCTTGACCTTACTTAGGCCTTTCCACCCCCATTAATCTATTCTACCTACATATATACAATACCATCCTATTAAGTACACCCTTCCTCCCACCCTTTCTATTCCCTTTATATCTCCTTTCTACCATAGTGACCTCTGCTAGTGAGTTTTATTCCAACTCACATAGAAGTCCAATCATTTGTAGCTAGGATCCACATATGAGAGAGAACACGTGATGTTTGGCTTTCTGGGCCTGGGTTACCTCACTTAGTATAATCCTTTCCAGATCCATCCATTTTCCTGCAAATTTCATAATTTCATTTTCTTTACCACTGAGTAGAACTCCATTGTATAAATGTGCCACGTCTTCATTATCCACTCATCAGTTGAGGGACATCTAGGCTGGTTCTATTTCATAGCTATTGTGAATAGAGTGGCAATAAACATTGTTGAACAAGTATCTCTAAAGTAGTGAGACGAGTCCTTAGGATATCTGCATAGGAGAGGTATAGCTGGGTCATATGGTAAATCTATTTTTAGGTGTCTCAGGAACCTCCACACTGATTTCCATAATGGCTGTACCATGTTGCATTCCCACTAACAGTATAGAAGGGTTCCCACATTTCTTTTATTTATTTATTTTTTCTAAATTATTTTTATTTTTATTTATTTATGAGAGAGAAGAGGTAGAGAGAGAAAGAGGGATGGAGAGGGAGAGAATGGGCATACCACGGCCTCTGGCCACTGCAAATGAACTCCAGACACATGTGCCACCTTGTGCATCTGTCTTACGTGGGTCCTGGGGAATCAAACCCGAGTCTTTGGCTTTGCAGGCAAGTGCCTTAACTGCTAAGCCATTTCTCCAGTATTTTTTTGTTTTGTTTTTGTGAGGTAGGGTTTCACTCGAGCCCAGGCTGACCTGGAATTCACTATGCAGTCTTAGGATGTCCTCAGTCACCTCTGCCTCCCGAGTACTGGGAAGAAAGGCATACTTCACCACAGCCCCCACCACAGCTTATTTTTCATCTTTTGAGACAGGGTATTATATGGCCTACGCTGCCCTTGAATTCCTGATCCTCCTGTCTGTATCTCTCAAGTGCTGGAATTGCAGGCATATGGTACTGATGCGGATTAGGACCAAGGTAGCTTTTTCTGGTAGGGACTGGCTCACAGAAACAAATATACCACTCTGCCTTGTCCATGATGGCTATACACAACTGCAGCAGCAGCTTCTAGATTCTTCTCAAACTTTTCCCAGGCTTAGAACCTGTGGACATGTAACAGGGTGGTCAGGGTCCAGAAAAGTCCCTGAACCCCACCCCTAGGTTCATTTCTTTTTTATTCGTTTGTTTTGTTTTTTTGAGGTAGGGTTTCACTGTAGCCCAGGCTGACCTGGAATTAACTATGTAGTCTCAGGGTGGCCTCCAACTCATGGTGATCCCCCTACCTCTGCCTCCTGAGTACTGGGATTAAAGGCGTGTGCCAACACACCCAGCTATCTTTCTTTTTCTTTCTTTTTTTTTTTTTTAGAATGCTTTTTACTGACAATTACTGGAAATTTTTAAGGCATGTTCACAGGCTCTGAGGTTAAGCACAGAATACCTTCTGTCATCAGCTGCTACTTCTTTGTACACAATGTGCAGCCCCTTTAAAGGGATTAAAAGAATAAAGTTTATTTCAAATTAAGAAACGAAAGCAGAGAGAACAGGCTCCTCTGGAAGGAAGAGATTCCAAACCTGGAAAATCTGCCACCCCAATGGGAGCTTGGACTTTTTGAATAGGGAAGCCCTTACTCCATCCAGAGTCATAATTGGTCAGTTTAAATGAAGATGAAGGCAATTATTGGGTCATGATGTACTGCACAGGTCTCAGAAAGCCCACCAAGCCAGCCCACTGGCAGAAAAAAATTCACCCAGGGCCAGGAAGGAGGACGTGGGGGTCACCCTCTTTGCCATCTACCAAGGGCCCTTTTCCCTATCTGTCTGCCTAGCCAAGGAAACTATCTAATCCCCAGTATCAGAACCCTAACTGCTGTAAAGGAATTGGGAAAATGACCACTCCTAACTGCTTCATGCTGATAAGAAGATGTTAGGCGAGCAGGGCACGGTGGTGCATGCCTTTAATCCCAGCACTCAGGAGGCAGAGGTAAGAGGATCACCATGAGTTTGAGGTCACCCTGAGACTACATAGTGAATTCCAAGTCAACCTGGGCTAGAGTGAGACCCTACATTTAAAAAAAAAAAAAAAAAAAAAAAAAAGTTAGGCCATAGCAGTTAGGGCTCTTCTGGAGGGAGGGCTATCTAAGAGCCCATGGTAGAATATTTTGGCCTGGTAGTCAGCTTTCAAATACTGGAGTCTCTTTGCATTTTGGCATTTGGAGCTGTACCCTTTGGCCTTCCCAGCCAAATGCACCAATATGAAACTGGAATTTGGGGGTTCTTTGCCAAAGCACCAATATGACAAAGGACTTGGGGTGTCCCTGGATTCTTGTCTTATGAATTCAAAGAATGAAAATCCACAGACCAGAGGGTGAAGTTTACAGAGATTTAATTAGATTAAGAGAAGGAAAGAGGAGAGAATATAAAATGCTCCTGCCCATGAGAAGGCAGGAGAGGGTAAAAACCTTTACTTATTTATTTACTTATTTATTTTTGAGATAAGGTTTTATTCTAGCCCAGGCTGTCCTCAAACTCATGGTGATCCTCCTTCCTCAGCCTCCCAAGTGCTAGATAATAGGCATCAGATACTATGCCCAGCTTATTTATTTATTGATTGACATATCTGCAGGCAAAGAAAGAGAATGAATGGGCTCACCAGGGCCTCGTACCACCACAAACGAACTCCAGATGTATGTACCACTTTGTGCATCTGGCTTCATGTGAGTACTGGGGGACAGATTCCTTTAGTGCCTTTAATTGCTGAGCTATCTACCCAATACCTATTTGTTTATTCCTTTTTTTGTGTGTGAGGCAAGCCCAACAGACTGGCTTTTTAAAATATTTTTTTATTGACAACTTCCATAATTATAAACAATATCCCATGGTAATTCCCTCCCTTCCCCCTACTTTCCCCTTTGCAACTCCACTCTCCATCATATCCCCGTCCCCCATTCAATCAGTCTCTCTTTTATTTTGATGTCATGATCTTTTCCTCCTATTATGATGGTCTTGTGTAGATAGTGTCAGGCACTGTGAGGTCATGGATATCCAGGCCACTTTGTGTCTGGAGGAGCGCGTTGTAAGGAGTCCTACCCTTCCTTTGGCTCTTACATTCTTTCCGCCACCTCTTCCGCAATGGGACCTGAGCCTTAGAAGGTGTGATAGAGATATTTCAGTGCTGAGCACTCCTCTGTCACTTCTTCTGGCTTTTTTTTTTAATGCAAGAGAGCAAGAGTGAGGGGAGAGAGAGAGTATTGGCATGCCAGGGCCTCCAGCCACTATAATCAAACTCCAGACACATGTGCTACCTTGTGTGTCTGGTTTACATGGGATCTAGAGAGTGGAACATAGGTCCTTAGTTTTCACAGGCAAGCATCTTAATCACTAAGCCATCTCTCCAGCCCCTTTATTTGTTTTTAAATATTTTTATTTATTTATTTGCAAGCAGAGAGAAAACGAGTGAGAGAATTGGCATGCCAGGACTCCCTGCCACTGTAAACGAACTCCAGGTATGTGTGCCACTTTGTGCACCCGACTTTATGTGGGTACTGGGGAATTAAACTCAGGACATCAGCCTTTACCAGCAAGCACCCTTTTCTGATAATCCGTCTCTCCAGACCCCACCCCCAATTTACTTCTCTCTCTTTTTTTTTTTTTTTTGGTTTTTCGAGGTAGAGTCTCACTCTAGCTCAGGCTGACCTGGAATTCACTCTGTAGTCCCAGGGTGGCCTTGAACTCATGGCGATCCTCCTACCTCTGCCTCCCCAATGCTAGGATTAAAGGTGTGCGCCACCACGCCCGGCTTAAATTTACTTATTTTTAAAACAGGTCTCACTCTGTAGCCCAGGATAACCTCAAACTCACTACAATTCTCCTTCCTCGGCCTCTTGAGGGCTAGGATTGCCTGTTAGTGCCACGATGCCTGGTTATAATCCCATTTTTAAATATTTTATTTATTTATTAGAGAGACAGAGAGAGAGAGAGAGAGAGAGAGGAAGAGAGAGAGAGAGAATAGGCATGCCAAGGCCTCTATCCTCTACAAACGAGCTCCAGATTCATGTGCCCCCTTGTGCATCTGTCTCATGTGGGTACTGGGGAATCAAACCTGGGTCCTTTTCTTTGGGTGGGGGTTCAAGGTAGGGTCTCACTCTAGCACAGGCTGACCTGGAATTCACTCTGTATTCTCAAGGTGGCCTTGAACTCATGGTGATCCTCCTACCTCTGCCTCCCAAGTGCTAGGATTAAAGGCAGTGCACCACCACACCTGGCTTCTTTAATTCCTTTTTTTTTTTTTTTTTTTGAGGTAGAGTCTTGCTCTAGGTCAGGCTGACCTGGAATTCACTATGTAGTTTCAGTGTGGCCTCAAACTCACAGTGATCGTCCTACCTCTGCCTCTAGAGTGCTGGATTAAAGGTGTGCACCACCATGCCTGGTTTCTAATTCCATTTTTTAAAAAGACCTTACAGGGGTTTGGGGAGGTGGCTCAATACATAAAAGGTGATTGTTTGCAAAGTCTACCAGCCTGGGTTCAATTCTCCAGCCACACAACATAAAGACAGATGGGTATTTGCAGCAGCAAGAGACCTTACTACACCCATACACACACACAAATATGAAATTTAAAAAGACCATATAGCCGGGCGTGGTGGCACCCACCTTTAATCCCAGCACTTGGGAGGCAGAGGTAGGAGGATGGCCGTGAGTTCAGGGCCACCCTGAGACTACATAGTGAATTCCAGGTCAGCTTGGGCTCTTATGACTAGGGGGAGGGTGGGGTTACTTAGTAGCTTCTATTTTCCATTTACCCTACTAACTTTTAAGCATTTGCCATGAGAACTCTATCCTTTTTTTTTTTTTTTTTGAGGCAAGCCCAATAGACTGCCTTTTTTAAATTTTTAAAATTTTTTTAAAATTTTATTTATTTGAGAGTGGCAGACAGAGAGAGAAAGAGGCACAGAGGCACAGAGAGAGAGAGAGACAGAAAGACAGAGAGACAGAGAGAATGGGCACGCCAGGGCCCCCAGCCACTGCAAACGAACTCCAGACACGTGTGCCCCCTTGTGCATCTGGCTAACTTGGGTCCTGGGGAATCGAGCCTCAAACCAGTGTCCTTAGGCTTCACAGGCAAGCGCTTAACCACTAAGCCATCTCTCCAGCCCCTGACTGCCTTTTTTTTTTTAATGAGAGAAATAGATGAGGGAACTCTTTCCTTTTTAAGGTGTTTTCCTTCACTTAGCTTGCCCTGACTTCTGTAGTAGATCAGATTTTACTAACCATGCCGCTCAGCACCTAGGTCAAGGCCTGTGCACTTCCTCCCTGTCCCTTCACCTTTGCTGAGCATGCACCCTGCTCCCCCAGGTTCCAATGCCAAAGGAACTGGGACCTCTTAACAAGGTGCTTGCCAGGTATTGAGCGAGTGAGTGAATCCCTTCACCTTCCCAGGTTTTCTCCTGCCTGCTTTCCCTGGCTTTGAATTTCAGAGGCAGGCTCACAGCTTTCCTGCTAATTACCTGCCCAGGGCTGGGTAAGATGCCCTTTGTCATTCTGGAGAGAAGTGGAAAAGCAGCTGCTCCTGCCCTCCACTGCCACAACCCTGAGGGACACCAACAACCTGGGAGAAGTGTGAGCAGGTGGCCAGCCAATTACCGCACCAGCCGGGGCACGCTGTCTGACCTTGGCAGACAGGGACCGCTTCCTTCCCTCTCTTCTTCCTAGCAGCCAGGAGAGTAGGGAAACGAAGGCCTAATTGTTTTCACCTTGAGAAAAATCTGCTGCTCACCATGTGCACGGAAAATCGCTCAGTTATCCAGCAGGGGGCCAGAAATTATATCAGATCGGGATGGCTGACATTTCTCTGGGGCTCTCTGACTAACGACCCAAGAGAAGAGAGGCACTTGGCCTCATGCCCCTCCTGGGTCTGCCCTACCAATCACACAGTGTAAGCTCATTCTCTTATGTCTCCCCAGAACCCCACGGGGAGCTCTGTATGCCAGCCTCCTGAGATGGTGCCTTCACTAGGGTCTTGCCCAAGCCACAGCTGAGGCTGCTGCTGGCAGACAACTGGAGCTGGTTCACAGGCCCCCGACTGCCAGGTGGCAGCCTCTACTGACTCAGCCAGCCTCTCCCCGCCGAGTTCAGACAGGAAAAGTGATGTGGCCATGGGAACTACCGGGGTAGAGACACTGACCAGCCACACGTGCCTTATTCTGCCAGGACACTTCTGACAATGAAGGCAGTGGACCAACTCTCATGTTTTCTCCATCGTTGATGAAAAGCAAGTTCAAAAGCTGAACTGTCCCCAACCCCTGGGGCAAAGCCAGGGCTGTGATAAAGAGGAAGCACAGTAATTCAATAGAGCAGTCTTGAATGGCGCTGATGCTATGCGGAGTCTACCACCAGAAGCCAGCACAGGAGCCACTGAGCACCCCCCCCCCCCCCAGGGAGCATGTACCAGTGGCTTTAAATGATTAATGACATGGAAAGCTTCAGGACACTTTCTGGTCACCTACTGGATTCCAAGTACAAATTTTCCTTTAAGAAAGCCTACGTGAGGCATGGTGGCACATGCCTTTAATCCCAGCACTCAGGAGTCAGCTTTCTCGCTAATAATAAAATAAAAATTAACAAAAAGAAAAACCAAAATAAGAAAAAAAACCATAAAAATAACCGAGATTAGGGCTGGAGAGATGGCTTAGTGGTTAAAGTGCTGGCCTGCAAAGCCAAAGGACCCAAGTTCAATTCCCCAGGACCCACATAAGCCAGATGCACAAGGTGGCTGCATGTGTCTGGAGTTCATTTGCAGCAGCTGTAGGCCCTGACACATTCATTCTCTCTTCCTCTCTCCCTCCCTCCCTCTCTCTCTCTCTCTCTGTCCCTCTTTCTCTCTCAAATAAGATAAATTTAAAAAATTTTAAATGAGATTAATAACAATGGTACCGACTTCAAAGAGTTGTCACAAGAATTACATTAATGTGAGGGGATATGATGGAGAGTGGAGTTTCAAAGGGGAAAGTGAGGGGAGGGAGGGAATTACCATGGGATATTGTTTACAATCATGGAAGTTGTCAATAAAAAAGAATTTTAAAAAAGAATGACATTAATGTACATGATGTCTTTAGTCCAGTACTGTGCCAGGAAATGCTCCTTAAGCAGTAGCTGTTTGTATTACCACTGATGCTGAGGAGCCCTGAAATGTGGTGTGTGCCACCTTCAGGATCATGCAGACCTGGCTTGAAATCCTGGTTCTCTCACTTTCCATTTACGTGGCCTTGAGAGAATTAATTTCTTTGAGCTTCACACTCCCTGTGTAAGCAGATATCAATAACAGCTACTTTGTCAACATGATATAGCCCAGGTGACACCACGACCCAAGCATAGAGAAGGCACTTGGGAAATATTAGCTACCATTGGTACACAATCGTCACCCTCTTCCCAGCATCCTTCATCTTCCTTGCTTGGTAGTTTGACTGAGAGGTGAAGGTCTGCTCATAGTGATTGACTCTAGTGAGCATCCTGGTTTTCTTAAAGCCAGTGGTGTCTTGTCAGTCATGATCCTCTATGCCAACTCAGTGGGACATGATCGTTGATGGACGCCTTTAATCCCAGCACTCAGGAGGCTCAGGTAGGAGGATTGCTGTGAGTTTCAGGCCAGCCTGAGACTACATAGTGAATTCCAGGTCAGCTGGGCTACAGTGAGACCCTACTTCAAAACAAAACAAAAAAAAAAAAACCAACTCTATGTCATATCCACCTTTTGGCCTTGGTGGCCATGTCTGATGTTTCAAAGTACTCCTATTCTTTTTGCTTTTTGTGTATGTGGTTTTTTTCTTTTCTTTTCTTTTCTTTTCTTTTCTTTTCTTTTCTTTTCTTTTCTTTTCTTTTCTTTCTTTTCTTTTCTTTTCCTTTCTTTCTTTCTTCCTTCCTTCCTTCCTTCCTTCCTTCCTTTCTTTCTTTCTTTGTTTTTGGTTTTTGGAGGTAGAGTCTCACTCTAGCCCAGGATGACCTGGAATTCACTCTGTAGTCTCAAGGTGGCCTCGAACTCATGACCTACCTCTGCCTCATGAGTGCTAGGATTAAGAGTGTGCGCCACTATGCCTGGCTTTCTTTATTCTTTGATCCCCTGTTATAACGGTTATTTTTGTCATTACTCTAACACATTCCTGACAAGAGCAACATTAGGAAGGAAGTGTTTATTTTGGCTCACAGTTTGCGTGTGCGGTCCATCAGGGTGCAAAAGTCACGGCAGCAGGAGCCTGAAGCCCCTGGTCACGCTGTGCCCACAGTCAGGAAGCAGAGAGGTGAATACTGTGTTCAGATTATTTTGTCCTTAAAAAAAATCTTAATATTTATTTGAGAGAGAGACAGGCACAGGGAGAGAATGTGAGGGTATGGGCATGCCAGGATCTCTTGCCACTGCAAACTCCAGTTCCAAACACATGTGCCATCTTGTGCATCTGGCTTTATGTGGGTAATGGGGATCGAATTTGGCAGTCAAGCTTTGCAAGAAAAAGTCCCTTTAACCACTGAGCCATCTCTCCCCTCTCCCCCTTCCCCCCTAACTATTTTTATTTGTGATGAGAGGGAGAGAGAAAGAGAGAGAGAGAGAGAAAGAGAGAGCATGGGCACACCAGGGCCTCTTGCTTCTGCAAACAAACTCCAGATGCATGCTCTGTTTTGTGCATGTGTCTTTACGTGGATACTAGAATGGAACCGAAGCTGGCAGGTTTTGCAAGCAGGCACCTTTAACTTCTAGGCCATCTTCCAAGCCCCACTTTCTCCTTTTGTTTTGTCTTGTCTTGTCTTGTCTTGTCTTGTCTTGTCTTGTCTTGTCTTGTCTTGTCTTGTTTTGTTTTGTTTTGTTTTGTTTTGTTTTCTGAGGTAGTGTCCCATTCTAGCTCAGGCTGACCTGGAATTCACTATGTAGTCTCAGGGTGGCCTCAAACTCATGGTGATCCTCCTACCTCTGCCTCCAGAGTGCTGGGATTAAAGGCATGCACCATCACTCCCGGCCCTTTCTCTAGGACCTCCAGCCTACGAGAGGTGCTTCCCACATAAGGATGGGTCTTCCCATCTCAATTAACCTCGTATAGAGACTCCCTCACAGCCTTGCACAGGGTTTCATCTCCAATCAGAATTAACCAAACACCTGGTGTGTGCCCCTCTCTCCTCCCCTTTTCCCAGACTCTTCATCCTCCCTGGCTTATTCCACCGCCCTCTAAATCCTACTTGTTTTCCCTCTAGAGATAAGCCTTACCATCACTCTGTCCTTCCTCTGCATTCAAAGGCATTACATCCCAGCTTTTGTTTGTTTGTTTGTTTTGGTTTTGGTTTTTCGAGGTGGGGTCTCACTCCAGCCCAGGCTGACCTGGAATTCACTATGGAGTCTCAGGGTGGCCTCGAACTCAAGGCAATCCCCCTACCTCTGCCTCCCGAGTGCTGGGATTAAAGGCATGCGCCACCACGCCCGGCGGATCCCAGCTTTTTTTTATTTAATTTTTTAAAATTTTTGTTCATTTTTATTTGAGAGTGACACAGAGAGAGAAAGAGGCAGATAGAGAGAAAGAGACAGAAGAATGGGCGTGCCAGGGCTTCCAGCCACTGCAAATGAACTCCAGACGCGTGCACCCCCTTGTGCATCTGGCTAACATGGGTCCTGGGGAATCCAGCCTTGAACCGGGGTCCTTAGGCTTCACAGGCAAGCACTTAACCGCTAAGCCATCTCTCCAGCCCTATTTAATTTTTTTTTATTAACAACTTCCATGTTTGTAGGCAATACTCATGGTAATGCCCTCCCTCCCCCCACTTTTTCCTTTGAAACTCCATTCTCCATCATATTCCCTCCCCCTCTCAATAGTCTCTTTTATTTTGATGTCATGATCTTTTCCTCCTATTATGGTGGTCTTGTATAGGTAGTGCCAGGCACTGTGAGTGAGGTCATGGATATCCAGGCCATTTTGTGTCTGGGGGGAGCACGTTGTAAGGAGTCCTACCCTTCCATTGGCTCTTACATTCTTTCACATCCCAGCTTTTTGTGTTTTGTTTTTTCTTTCTTTTCTTTCTGAATCTAATCAATGACCAATTATCTTTGGTCTTTCCTTCAAACATTTCTTACATCTGCCTACATTTTTCCATTTTTCTTCTTGACAGCAGCATCAGCTCTGATCTAGTTTAAATGGCTGATTCCAGTCCATCTTGAAGATCACATGAAGCATCCCGGGTCCTCTTGCGCTGTGCTCTCCCTTCCACTCAAATCCTATTAAACTCTTTTCCTTATTACAGTAGACTCAGGGAATTTGAGGCTTTCCATATCTGATTTTCTTTAATATTTTTATTTATTTGTAAGGAGAGAGAAAATGGGTATGCCAGGGTCTTTTGCCACTACAAACCGACTTCAGATACATGGCCACTTTGTGCATCTGGCTTTATTTGTGGGTGCTAGGGAATTGAACCTGAGCAACTAAGTTGTTTTTTTTTTTGTTGTTGTTTTTTGTTTTTTTGAGGTAGGGTCTCACTCTAGCCCAGGCTGACCTGGAATTCACTATGGAGTCTCAGGGTGGCCTTGAACTCACGACAATCCTCCTACCTCTGCCTCCCAAGTGCTGGGATTAAAGGCGTGCGCCACCACGCCCGGCCTCGGGCAACCAAGGTTTGCAAGCAAACCTCTTTTTAATTTTTTGTTTGTTTGTTTTTCGAGGTAGGGTCTTGTTCTAGCCCAGGTTGACCTGGAATTCACTGTCTTTGTAGTCTCAGGGTAGCCTTGAACTCATGGCGATCCTCCTACCTCTGCCTCCTAAGTGCTGGGATTAAAGACATGCGCCACCACGCCTGGCTAAAAATTTTTTGAATTTTTATTTATTTGAGAGAGGAAAAAGGAAGATAGAGAAATAGAGAGAGAGAGAGAGAAAGAACAAAAGAAAGAAAGAAAGAAAGAAAGAAAGAAAGAAAGAAAGAAAGAAAGAAAGAGGAAAGAAAGAAAGAAAGCACGCACCAGGGCCTCTAGCCACTGCAAATGAACTCCATCAGATGCATGCGCCACCTTGTGCATCTAGCTTTACATGGGTACTGGAGAACTGTACCCATGTACCTAAGTGCCTTAGCTACTAGGCCATCTCTCCAGCCCACAAGCAGGCTGCTTTAACTGCTGAGCAATCTCCCCAGCCTCCCATATCTGATTTTCTAGATTTCTTTTATTAATATATTTTACACTTGATCTTAGCCAAAAGGCCAAGAAGTGATTTTTTAAATATATTTTTTATTTAGAGAATACCTTATTAGTTTCTGTAATAAAATCCACATAGATATTAAAACATTACATATTTAGTTTATTTTTATTTATTTATTTGAGAGAGGGAAAGAGGGAGAAAGACAGAGAGAGAGAGAGAATGGGCACACCAGGGCTTCAGCCACTGCAAACAAACTCCAGATGCATTCACCACCTTGTGCATCTGGCTTACATGGGTCCTGGGGAATCAAACTGAGGTCCTTTGGCTTCACAGGCAAGCACCTTAATCGCTAAGCCATCTTGCCAGCCCAAAACATTATATATTTATTACAGTGTGTTACCTCTGTACATATGGAAGAAACATAAGTTTAAAGTTTCTAGATCAATATGGCTGTTTTAACATTTATTTTTATTTACTTACTTGCAAGCACATAATGATAGAGAAAAAAGAGACAGAGAGAGAGAGAAAAGGGAACACCAGGGCTTTTATCTGCTGCAAATGAACTTCAGATGCACGTGCCACTTTGTGCATCTGGCTTTTTGTGGGTACCTGGGAATCAAACCTAGGTCATTAGGCTTTGTAGGCAAGCTCCTTAACCACTGAGCCATCTCTCCAGCCCCTAATATTCTAGATTTCTATCAGAGCCCATTCAGAGTCTCCATTCCATACACACCTTATTTAAGCCCATCTTCTCTCCTCTCTGTTTGTAGCTTCTTCTGCTTGAAGTACCCATCACCCTTCCTTTCTCGGTTCCTCTCCTGCTCAAATTCAATCCATCCTTTAAGGCCTGGCCCAGAGCTCCACTCCTTAGAGAAGCCTTCTCTAATCACTCCAGTTGACCGTAATCCTTTCCTCTGAAATCTCTTGAACGGCGCTGGAGGAGGGAGGAGAGTGATGAAGAGCTAGCTGTATGAAGCCAAGGCCTGTTGGCACATGGGCCAGGGCCTTCTACTTATACCTAAGGGTAATGATGCCATCCCCTCATTCTCCTGGATGCTAGAGCACAGTGTGGTGGAGATGAATAAACTTGTGTTCAAATACTAGCTATCACATGCTCATTGAGTCTTAGCAAATGACCCAAGTTCTCCAAGTCTCATTTTCTTCATGTGAAAAACAGGGGTTGTCAGCCTGAGCTAGAGTAAGACCTTACCTCAAAAACAAAACAAAAAAAAAAAAAAGAAAAGAAAAGAAAAGAAAAAAGAGAGGAAAATAGGAGTCATAGAGGCCTCACAGGGGTTGTGAAGATTAAATGATAACATATGCCAGCAACATGGCACAGTGCCTGGCACACAGCCTACATTCAATAAAAGGTAGAGATTATTATAGTTCTTGGCACCTTCAAGCCTAAACATTACTTATGCAGTCCTACTCATATGCATAGCCAAACAGTAATTTACATAGACTATTATATTTTACTATAGATATAGCTGCTTCCAAAATGGCTCTTTTTCCAACTTTTCATTTTTATAAATGGCATCACTGTTTCAAGGCTCCCAGGCTCAAACCTTGGCGATGTACTCAGCTTTTTCTGTCCTTTCATGGGCCAAACTCATTGGCACCTAACCACAGACTGTCTGTAACGGTTCTAAGAATGTCTTAACTCCCCATTGGGACTGTAAATGCTTTGAGAGCAGGACAATGACTCGCGCTGCCTTGGTGTCAATTACACTGGCATAGAACATGGCTCAATGACATGCTTGTTTTCTGAAAAGATTTCAACAACAAATTAATGTATGGGGGCAAGTGTGAAGGAGGTATAGCAATCTGGAGAAAAAGATAAGATATTCTGAGATTATGTTGCATTCTATTCTCTTTCTCTACTTCATGAATTCCTCCTACCCATTCTTCTCTTGTGGTCTTCCATGAGCATATTTCCTTCCTTTCTTTTTCTTTCTCTCTCTCTCTCTCTCTGTTTTTTGTTTGTTTTCCAGCTAGGGTTTCACTCTAGCCCAGGCTGACCTAGAATTCACTATGTAGTCTCAGCTGGCCTTGAACTCACGGAGATCCCCCCACCTCTGCCTCCAGAATACTAGAATTAAAGGCATGCGCCACCACGCCCAGCTATTTCTTTTTTTTCTTTGCAAGGAGAGAGAGAGAAAGACAGAATGAGAGAGGGGAAATGGGTGTGACAAGGCCTCTTTCCACTTCAAATGAACTCCAGATGAATGTGCCATTTTGTGGATCCATGGGTACTGGGGAGTTGAACCTGGACAATCAGCTTTTGTTAGCAAGCAACTTTAACCACTGAGCCATCTCCCCAGCCCTTTCTGTCTTTCTGTTTTCTGTTTTGGTTTTTTGAGGTAGAGTCTCCCTCTAGCCCAGGCTGACCTGGACCACTCTGTAGTCTCAGGGTGGCCTTGAACTCACAGCCATCCTCCTACCTTGGCCTTCTGAGTGCTGGGATTAAAGGTATGCACTACCACAGTGGGCCATTCCTTTCTTTTTTTGAAAGATATTTTTAAATTTTATTTTGTATTTTATTTATTTGAGAAAGTGGTAGAAAGAGGCAGAGAGCTGGGCGTGGTGGCACACTCCTTTAATCCCAGCACTCGGGAGGCAGAAGTAGAGGATCTCTGTGAGTTCAAGGCCACCCTGAGACTACATAGAAAGGGGCAGGGAGAAAAAAAGAAAAGAAACAAAACAAAACGAAAAGAAAGAGCAGAGAGAAAGAACGGGTTGCCAGAGCCTTTAGCCACTGTAAACGAACTCCAGATGCATGTGCCACCTTGTGTGTCTGGCTTACATGGGTCCTGGGAAATTGAAACTGGGTCCTTTGACTTCACAGGCAAATGCCTTAACAGCTAAGCCACCTCTCCAGCCCATTCCCTCCAGATATTTTTTCACTGGGAATTAATATCTTATACTAAACACAGAATATGGAAGTAATCTTCTGTAAAAAGAAAATAATCTTTTTAAAATAATTGTTTCAGGCAGAGGTAGGAGGATGCTATGAGTTCAAGGCCACCCTGAGACTACATAGTGAATTCTAGGTCAGGCTGATCTAGAATGAGACCCTACCTCGAAAAACAAAAATATAATGCCAGCCAATTAATCTGCTTATCTGAATGTGTTTCTACAGAAATTTAGAAAAGGCTGGCAATAATGATGCCATTTTATGAGCCCTAAGGATAGCTGAGGTCATTAAGGTCCTTTAAAAATGGCTACAATAAGCCGTGTATGGTGCAGCTCAGTGTTTGGAGATACTTCCTTTCAAAGCCAGCCAGCCTGGGCTCAATTCCCCAGCACCCATGTGGTGGCGCACGCCTTTAATCCCAGCACTCTGGAGGCAGAGGTAGGAGTATTGCCATGAGTTCAAAACCACCTTGAGACTACATAGTGAATTCCAGGTCAGCCTGGGCTAGAGCAAAACTCTCCCTCAAAAAAAAAAAAAAAAAAAAAAAAAAAAAACACTTTAAAAGAGCCCTGTGTGGTAGCACACACCTTTAATCCCAGCACTTGGGAGGCAGAGGTAGGAGGATCACTGTGAGTTTAAGGTCAACCTAGGACTACAGAATGAGGACCAGGTCCACATGGGCTACTGAGTCATCTCAAGGTCACTGCCATCTGAAAAGAGAAGCTTCTCTAACCAAAAGTGAGAATAGCATTAATATATGGGTATGAACATTAAGAGAAGTGCTTACTGGGCAGTTTGGTGAGCTTAGTATCCCTGGCCAACAACTGGAAGGTAGCCCATCCCTGGCACTGAAAATTTTCTAGTAACAATCTATGGCTTCTGGGTGTGCCATTGTCCAAAAGAGTAGGTTTCCATATGACTTATTCATATCCTCTTAGATTTGGATTAGCCCTCCCTCTACTTTTCCTTTATTCAATATCTTCTCTTGACCTCGCTTAGGCCTTTTCACCCCCATTAATCTGTTCTTCTACTTACATATATACAATACCATCCTATTAGGTGCCCCCCTCCCTCCCTTTCTATTCCCTTTATATCCCCTCTTTAACTTACTGGCCTCTGCTACTGAGTTTTATTCCTACTCTCACAGAAGTCCAATCATTTATAGCCAGTATCCATATATGAGAGAGAACATATGACATTTGGCTATCTGGGCCTGGATTACCTCATTAAGTATAATCCTTTCCAGAGCCATCCATTTTCCTGCAAATTTCATAATTTCATTTTTCTTTACTGCTGTGTAGAACTCCAATGTGTAAATGTGACACATCTTCATTATCCACTCATCAGTTGAGGGACATCTAGACTGTTCTGAGAAGAAGTGACAGAGGAGTACTCAGCACTGCAATATCTCTATCACACCTTCCAAGGCTCAGGGTCCATTGGGAATAGGTGGCAGAAAGAATGTAAGAGCCAAAGGAAGGGTAGGGCTCCTTACAACGTGCTCCTCCAGACACAAAATGGCCTGGACATCCATGATCATCTCACGGTGCCTGACACTACCTACACGAGACCATCGTAATAGGAGGAAAAGATTATGACATCAAAATAAGAGAGAGACTGACTAAGAGTGGGGAGGGTTATGACAGAGAATGGAGTTACAAAGGGGAAAGTGGAGGAGGGAGGGAATTACCATCTGTTATTGTCTACAATTATGGAAGTTGTAAATAAAAATATTTTTTTAAAGAAAGAACTAATCTCAAGGCCACCCTGAGACTACATAGTGAATTCCAGGTCAGCCTGAGCCAGAGTGAGACCCTACCTCGAAAAACCGAAAAAAAAAAAAAAGAAAAAAAAAAGAAAAAGAAAAAGAACGAATCAATGGATATGTTATCCATGAACTGCTCAGTATGGCTCACATCTGCAATCCTAGCAATAAGAGGCTATGGCAGGAGAAGCGTTAGCTCAAGACCAACCTGAGCTACATAGTAAGACCCTGTCTCAAAAAAAAGATATGGGCTCCACCCTTCGCTCTGGTTTTAAGTATGTATGGAATATTATGATAGGACATAGTACTAGTGGTCAGACATGGAAATGGTAGAGAAACAAAAGCTTCACATGTGAAAGAAACCCAGTATTTTAATAAAGTAGTACTGTTTCTATTTACTCATTTAACTGTTTCATACTTTGTCAGAAAGAATGAATGTACATAAATTTCTAAAATTTATGGGCTAAACCAAGACCCTACCTCAAAACAAGCCAGGCATGGTGGTACATGCCTTTAATCCCAGCACACAGGAGGCAGAGGTACGAGGATCGCCATGAGTTCGAGGCCACCCTGAGATTACATAGTGAACTCCAGGTCAGCCTGGACTAGAGTAAAACCCTACCTCAAAAAACCAAAAAATAAAAATAAAAAATAAGGCTGGGCATGGTGGTGCACGCTTTTAATCCCAGTACTCCAGGAGGCAGAGGTAGGAGAATTGCTGTGAGTTCAAGGCCACCCTGAGACTACAGAGTGAATTTCAGGTCAGCCTGGGCTAGAGTGAGACCCTACCTTAAAAATAAATAAATAAATAAACAAAACAATAAAGAAGAGCTATTCACAGAACTGTAGACTCTGCCCCAGTAAGAGGTCATAAGGCTAAGCTGGTGAGCTGGTGCTTGTAACTACTTTCTTTCAATGTTTAGTCCATAGTTCCCTTCTAGCAATATTTTGCTGTAGGTGATTTGTTTTTTAGAGGCAAGCCCAACAAACTGGCCTTTTTTTTTTTTTTTTATGAGAGAGAGAGGAAAAAAAAAAATGGCGTGCTAGGGCCTCCAGCCACTATAATCGAACTCTGTGTGCCACCTTATGAACATGTGTGACCTTGTGTGCTTGTGTCACCTTGTGTGTCTGGTTTACATGGGACCTGGAGAGTTAAACATGGGTCCTTGGGCTTTGCAGGTAAACGCCTTAACCACTAAGCCATCTCTCCAACCCTGTAGGCGATTTTTTGCTATAGGTGATCATCCCACCCTTGATTCCCAAAGGATTCAAACTGATGCAGTTGTTATTGCTTAGCTATAGTTTTATGCCAACAGTTATTAGATATGGGAATTCTAAAGAAGCACCCTGGTGAATCCAATGGAAATGGACACAGTTCTCTTTGCTCCTTTTGGTAGTAGCAATGTAATTCCCACTTGATGATGAGGACCAATCACCCTAGCCAATATTGTAAACTCCTTCTCTGCCATTGACTCCATGGCATAAGGAGCCCAAAGTGACCAGGGGGAAATCTGAGCTAGTAAAATAAAATCAATTTAATGTTTGTCTGCCCTGGTGGAAGTATTGCTCCACTGGTAAATAGGATTTCCAACACCCCTTAACCTAAAGTTTCAGAAACAGAAAGCAAAAATTTTATAAGTGAATTATTAAGCGTGATAGTCCTATCACTCTGAAGGCTGAGATAGGGGGATTGCTGTAAGTTCAAGGCTATCCTGGGGATACAGAGTAAGTTCCAGGTTAGCCTAGGCTACAGTGAGACCCTGCCTCAAAATATATATATATATAAAAAGGTCAAAAAGGGCTGGAGAACGGGGTGTGGTGGCACATGTCTTTAATCTCAGCACTCAGGAAGCAGAGATAGGAGGATCACTGTGAGTTTGAGGCTAGCCTGAGACTACATAGTGAATTCCAGGCAAGACCCTCTAAGGGGAGGTGCTGGGGCGATGGTTTAGTGGTTAAGGCACTTGCCTGCAAAGCCTAATAACCAAGATTCAATTCCCCAGGACACACATAAGCCAGATGCACAAGGTGGTGCGTGTGTCTGGAATTCATCTGCAGTGGCTAGAGGCCATTTTCTCTATATGTATCTGCCTCTTTCTCTCTCTCTCTCAAATAAATGAATAATATATTTTTATTATTTTACTTTTGAGAGAGAGAGAGAGAGAGACAGAGAGAGGGAAAAAAAAGAAAGAGAGAAGGCTGGATAAATTGCTTAGTGGTGAAGACACTTGCCTGCAAAGCCAAAGGACCCAGGTTTGATTCCCCAGGACCCACGTAAGCCAGATGCACAAGGAGGTGCATGCATCTAGAGTTTGTTTGCAGCAGCTGGAGGCCCTGGTGCACCTACTCTTTCTCTCTCTCTCTCTCTCTCTCTCTCTCTCTCTCAAATAAATAAAGAAAAAAAAAAAGAAAATATTTTAAAAGAGAGAGAGAATGGGCACGCTAGGGCCTTTCAGCCACTATGAATGAACGCCAGAGCCATGAGCCCCCTTGTGGTGCATGTGTGACACTGCACACTTGTGTCACTTTTTGCTTCTGGTTTAAGCAAGACCTGGAGATTAGAACATGTGTTCTTAGACTTTGCAGACAAGCGGTTAAGGTGCTGGCCTGCAAAGCTAAAGGACCCAGGTTCGATTCCCCAGGACCCACATAAACCAGATGCACAAAGGTGGCGCATGTGTCTGGAGTTCATTTGCAGTGGCTGGAGATCCCTGGCATGCTCATTCTCTCACTGCCTCTTTTTTTTCCCTCTGCCTCTTTCTCCCTCTGAAATAAATAAAAATAATTTTTTAAAAAAAGTTAATATTTTATAATTAAAAAATTTTAGATATATATTTTTTAACTTAAAAAAAACAGCTGGTCATGGTGGCGCACGCCTTTAATCTCAGCACTCTGGAGGCAGAGGTAGGAGGATCACCTTGAGTTCAAGACCACCCTGAGACTGTGTAGTAAATTCCAGGTCAGCCTGGGCTAGAGTGAGAACCTACCTTGAAAAACAAAAACAAAAAAATTTTTTTTTTTTTAACGGCCAAAACTATCACTTCAGATCCAGAAGTGGTGGCACACGCCTCAGAAGGCAGAGGTAGGAGGATCATTGTGAATTCGAGGCCAGCCTGGGTTAGAGTTAGACTTTGCCTCAAACAAACACTTTAATTTTCACCTTGGAACTTTGCTCTCCATACTGGTGACTTTTTTAATTTATCTATTTGCGTGTGTGCCAGTGTGTGTGTGTGTGTAGCAGCACCAGGGTCCCTTGGTCCATCTCTGTAAATGAATTCCAGACATATGGCCACTTTGCACCTGGCTTTATGTGGCTGCTGAGAGATCAGAACTGGGCTGACAAGCTTTGCAAGCAAGCCTTTAACCATTGAGAGCCATCTCCCCAGACACCTGATAACTTTGTATACCACATCCTTTGACACCACCCCAACTTTGCAGGTTGCTGGATGGCATCTCTAAGAATCAGCTGGCTATGATTTACTAAGCTATTTCTATGCCATCTAGAGTTTGCCCTAAAGTATGACATCTGAGTTGAAATTTTTGCTAGTTATTTAACCACATCTCTATGAAAGTGTTCAAAGGATAGTTTGATGAGAACAAATTGCATTCTTACCACCAAAACCAAGAAAACCATCAACAGTCTCATTGTATAATTTTATTTTTAGGTTGTAAAGACAGCCCTGACCTTGCACAAAATACTTGGGTTTTGCCACATTTTCTGGTGCATAATTATCATTCATATTTCTGCTCTCTTTTCCTTGTCTCATACAGTGTAGAATGTGTCCATTATACCTATTTCAGCAGCTTTCCAAAAGATACTTTAAGTATGTTTATGAGAGCTGAGTGTGGTGGCGCACGCCTTTAATCCCAGCACTCAGAAGGCAGAGGTAGGAGGAGGATTGCTGTGAGTTCGAGGCCACCCTGAGACTCCATAGTGAATTCCAGGTCGGCCTGGACTAGAGCGAGACACTACCTCAAAAAACTAAATAAATAAAATAAGATAAATAAGCTGGGTGTGGTGGCACACGCCTTTAGTCTAGCACTTGGGAGGCAGAGGTAGGAGGATCGCCATGAGTTCAAGGCCATCCTGAGACTACATAGTGAATTCCAGGTCAGCTTGGGCTAGAGCAAGAACCTACCACAAAAAACCAAAACAAGAAAATAAAATAAACAAATATGCTTATGAAAACAATCACTAAACCAGGAGTGGTGATACACACCTGTAATCCCAGAATTTGGGCGGCTGAAGCAGAAAGATTGCCATTCGTTTGAGGTCAGCATAGCTAAATAACAAGTTCTAGGGCTAGCCTAGTCTACAGAGTAAGACCCTAACTTGAAGAAAGAGAATTTCTTTCTTTTCTTTTCTTTTTTTCTTTTTCTTTCTTTCTTTTTTTTTTTTTTTTTTTTGTTTTGTTTTGTTTTGTTTTTTTGAAGTAAGGTCTCACTGTAGCCCAGGCTGACCTGGAATTCACTATGCAGTCTCAGGATGGCCTTGAACTCTCGGCAATCCTCCTACATCTGCATCCCGAGTACTGGGATTAAAGGTGTGTGCCACCACGCCAGGCTGAGAGAGACCATTTCTGATGATCACCTGGTAACGATTTCTGTGACATTCATAATGTCCTATGCTTTGTAACACATTAACAAAGTGATAAATGGGTCCTGTGCTGAAAGTGAAAAGGAAAAGATTATCGTCCCTAGGGCTTCCAACTTCATATTTTGATCTGATCTCTGAGGAACTGAGATTTAAGTCTGACTGCATACTAACTGCATTGTGGGAAAAACAGCTTCATTATTATAATCATATTCACATCTTTTAAAAAACATGTATCCCAGGAGGACCTTGAACTTCTGATCCTCTTAGACTTTGTGTCTGCCTTTAGCCATTGAGCCTTCTACCCAGCCCTTTATAACCTTTTTGTATCTCAGTTTTTTCCCCTCTGCAAAGGGGAAGTTTAAGAGCTTACATAGAACCTGGCATATACTAACTAAATCCTTTAGATAGTATTAATAATTATAATTTCTAGTAGTCATTATGTACTAGACATTCCTTGCTCTGTAATGAATGAAAAGGAAATAATAGGAATATTTAGCCAGGTGTGGTGGTGCACGTCTTTAATCCCAGCATTCAGGAGGCAAAGGTAGGATTGTCAAGAGTTCAAGGCCACCCTGAGACTAATTACAGGTCAGCCTGAGCTAGAGTTAGACCCTACTTCAGAAAAAAGAAAGAAAGAAAGAGAGAGAGAGAGGGAGGGAGGGAAGAAGAAAGGAAGGAAGGAAGGAAGGAAATTTAGCAAGAAGGAAAAGCTCCAACATGGGTTATTTTTATTTTCATTTTTTTGAGGTAGGGTCTCACTCTAGCCCAGAGTGACCTGGAATTCACTATGTATTCTCAGGGTAGCCTTGAACTCATGGCGATGATCCTACCTCTGCCTCCTGGGATTAAAGGCGTGCACCACCACACCCAGCTATTTTACTTATTTTTTAACAATATTTTATTTACTTATTTATTTGAGAGAGATAGAGAGGGAAGATGGTCACACAGGGCGGCTAACCACTGCAAACTCCATATGTATGCACCACCTTATACACGTGGCTTACGTGGGTACTGGGGAATCGAACCTGAGTTCTTAGGCTTTGCAGGCAAGCTCCTTAACTGTTATCTCTCCTGCCCTATTTTTTGTTGTTGTTGTTTTGTTTTGTTTTTTTGAGGTAGGGTCTCACTCCAGCTCAGAATGACCTGGAATTCACTATGTAGTCTCAGGGTAGCTTCGAACTCATGGTGATCCTCCTACCTCTGCCTCCCAAGTGCTGGGATTAAAGGCATGAGCCACCATGCCCGGCCCTATTATTTTTTTTTAATGAGGGGAGGGTGAGACAGTATCATCTAAGCCAGGCTGTCCTCAAACTCCAGTATGTAGCCAAGGATGATCTTGAATTCCTGATCTTCCTGCTGCTACCTCCCCTGTTCTGGGAGTACAGGCATGTACCACCACACACTGCTTTTAAGTTTTCTTTACATTTTTTGTTTAACCTCTTCCCTGCAAAATAAAGACTGGATACACTTGAAGAAAGCAAGCTTAATTGCTTAATTTGAGCTTTACCATAGTAATTTAATAGTTTTAGGATAGATTAGCTCATGAAGGTCAACTTAATGGTACAAAGAAATTGAGCTTTTACGGATTGAAAACATATTTTGTAGGATATTGAAACTATTGTGTAATCACTGGATTCAATAAAAATATGTCAAATTTTATAGAAGCAAAGGACAATTTTACCAATTTATATAACTTTAGGGGGTTGTGGTTGAATCTTGGTTTTTAAATCCCTAAATTGGTCACACCTATGGTGCAATGCTTGACAATTTGGGCACCAATGTCAGACCTCCTGGGTTCCAATCCTTGGTAACCTTGAGCAAGTGGCTTAACCCCCTTGTGCTTTTATTTTTCTCAACAGGAATAACAGTATTAGCCCCACAGGCTTGTTGTGAGAATTCAATAAACCAAACACATGTTGATGCTGGCTATTGTTATTTATGATTTCTGCGATTCCAAATGCCTAGTAAGGAATTCATTGTGGAGAGAAGTAGGACCCCTCTGTCCCATCAAGAGACACAGCAGAGCCACCTGCTGGTGACCCCAAGCTGAGATTGTTGCAAAACCTATGACTGCCTGGAGACCCTTAGAGAAACCTTGCCTAGATTGAGAATGGACTCTGGGGCAAATATGAGTTCTGGAGGGTCATATTTACTTGGGCCAACACCTACAAGACTGCTTGGCAGCTGCCGGTGCTGCCAGAGAGAGATCCACAGCGTCTGTTTATGACCTCTGCAGTGCAGGAAGAGGGCGAGATCATGCTGGATTATATCCTGGGCCAGAAAGGTGGAGCTTTTCATGGAGAAGTGCCCACAGACAGGTCTTCAAACTGAGTTTGATCAAGTTCTTCCACTACACTCATGTGCTCATCTGTTAGCACCCGATCAGGATCTGCAGGCAGGTGGGAAGCCCAAGTCTGTTCTGAACCCAACAGTGATGCTTCCCTGAGAACAGCCAGGGCTGTTGTGAGGCAGCCAGCCATCTGAAGGAGGCTCCAGCCCCCCCTCCCCCCCCCTCCTTGATTGTATGTTGTCTAGTTTTCCAGTCAGATAATAAAACAAGATCAACACTTTTTTGGGAGGGGGGAAGAGAAGTATCTCAGAATCACAAGTACCTATAAGAGTTTGTCTCAGTGTTTAGCTCAGTGGTTAAAGGCACTTGCTTGCAAAGCCTGACAGCCTGAGTGATTTCCCCATTGCCCAGATAAAGCCAGATGCACAAAGTGGCACATGTGTCTGGAGTTTGCAGTAGCAGGAGGCCCTGGCGTGCTCATCTATTCTCTCTCTCTTTTTAAATATTTTAATTTAATTTAATTTATTTGAGAGAGAGGCAGAGAGAGAGAGAGAGAGAGAATGGGTACGCCAGGACTTTCAGCCACTGTAAACCAACTCCAGAAGCATGTGCCACCTTGTGCATCTGGCTTATATGGGTCCTAGGGAATTGAACCTGGGTTCTTGTCTCTTAAAAGAGAGAAAGAGAGAGAGAGGGAGGGAGGGGAGAAGGAAGAAAGGAAGAAAATACTAAAAAAAAAAAAAAAAAAAAACACGAGTTCGTCTCAGGAAAATTCTAATTTCACAGATAGTAAACCACTAGCTCAAGAAATGCAGACTGACCATGCTTATGAGCTATGCCTTCTAAGCACATATGTCCTAGAGGTTAGGGACAAACCCAGTGAGTCAGTTTATTGGAGCGCAGAGTTAACTAACTGGTCTCACCCTTTGATAAACCTGATTTTCTAAAAGTCCATTTAAAAAGTTTACTTGGGCCCCAGTTTCTCTTCCCCAATCCTTCCCCTGGCACTGTGGCCTCTGACGAGAAGCCCTCAGGAGTCTGGTCGTTTCTAGGCAGCCCTTTTCCACCACTCCGAGCAATAACATGTTGATTTTCCCTCCCGTGCTCCCGTTCATCACATCAGGGGCGAGCAGAGGTGTTCTGCTGCCGTGCTTTGCTTTGTTACACATGGAGTCTGGTGTCAGGCTCAGAGTTCCAGCTGGATGGATGATTATTAAGACTGACTTGAGGAGATTAGGGAGAGGCAGCTGAGAGTTGGGCAGGCCCTGAACCCTGTCATTATGCTGTAGAAAAACCTTTGAATGCCTTTCCTATGTACACTCAAGAGGCTTATAAAAATAAAATAAATTCAACTTAAATGGATTTGCTTTTAAATAGCATAGGTATCTCTAAGATTCACACATGCTGAACTACTTGTAAGTCCTCAGGCTTGCCAGATTTTCTCTTCTCTCTAAGTCCTCTCCTTTTTCTTTTTTTAATCCTATACTGGGGATTGAAGCCAGGGCCTTGCACATGCTAGGTCAGCACTCTACCACTGAGTTCTATCACTAGTCCTTTTTTTTTTTCTTTTATATATTTTTTCTTTTACATATTTTTTCTTTTATATATTTTTTCTTTCTTTTATGTATATATATTTGTTTTATAATGCTTTAATTAAAGGTTTTTTTATTAATTTCCATGATTATAAAAAATACCCCATGGTAATACCCTCCTTCCCCCCATTTACCCCTTTGAAACTCCATTCTCCATCATAACCCCACCCCATCTCAATCAGTCTCTCTTTTACTTTTGATGTCATGATCTTTTCCTCCTCTTATGATGGTCTTATGCAGGTAGTGTCAGGCACTGTGAGGCCATGGATATACAGGCCATTTTGTGTCTGGAGGGAGCATGTTGTATGGAGTCCTGCCCTTCCTTTGGCTCTTATATTCTTTCTGCCCCCTCTTCTGCATTAGACCCTGAGCCTTGGAAGGTGTGATAGAGATATTGCAGTACTGAGCACTGCGGTCATTTCTTTCCATCACCATGATACCTTCTGAGTCGTTCCAAGGTCACTGCCATCTGAAAAGAGAAGATTCTCTACCAAAAATGAGAGTAGCATTAATATAAGGGTGTGAACATTAACAGAAGTGCTTACTGGGCAGTTTGATAAGCATCGTATATACATTTAGCCAGACAACAGCAGATGTTACACACCTAGGGCTCATGACTACACCTGTTTTAAGTTTTCAGTATCAGGGATGTATTACCTCCCATGGAGCGGGCCTCCAGTCCAATTAGAGGGCAGTTGGTTTCCCCCATAAGAGATGTGCCACTATTGCACCCGTAGGCTCATTTGGCCTGTCTGGCCAAATATAAGGCTTGCAGTGTCCACTGTTGAGTATCTTCACTGGTGATTTCTCTTTCTCCCATTGAACTGCATGGAGAATGGCTTGTTCTAGCTTTCTGTCAGCTGGTCTACATGGAGGAGGTTTATCAGCTCAGATCCAACAGGATTTCTCAGTGGCCTTGCAGCCCAAGTATGTGGAGTCTTCAGCAATAGGGTCTTACCACCTATTCCTGGTGGGAAACCAAGGGCCTCGGCAATGGCCTACAATGTTTTGGGGACATCAGGGACCTCCCTGGCCAACACCTCACTGGAGGTATCCCATCCCTGGCACTGAAAATTTCCTAGCAACGATCTCTGGCTCGTGAGTGTTCCATTGTCCAAAAAATTAGGATTACATATGATTTATTTATATCCTCTTAGATTTTGATTAGCTGTCCCTCCACCTTTCCTTTACTCAATCTCTTCCCCTGACCTCATTTTGGGCCTTTTCACCCCCGTTAATCTATTCTTCTACTTACATATATACAATGCCATCCTATTAAGTACCCTCCTCCCTTCCTTTCTCTTCCCTTTATATCTCTTTTCTAGCTTACTGGCCTCTGCTACTGAGATTTTTTCCTTCTCACACAGAAGCCCAGTCATCTGTAGCTAGGATCCACACATGAGAGAGAACATGTGACGCTTGGCTTTCTGGGCCTGGGTTACTTCACTTAGTATGATCCTTTCCAGAGTCATCCATTTTCCTGCAAATTTCATAACTTCATTTTTCTTTACCGCTGAGTAGAACTCCATTGTATAAATGTGCCATATCTTCATTATCCATTCATCAGTTGAGGGACATCTAGGCTGGTTCCATTTCCCAGCTATTGTGAATTGAGCAGCAATAAACATGGTAGAGCACGTACTTCTAAGGAAATGACATGAGTCCTTAGGATATATGCCTAGGAGTGCTATAGCTGGGTCATATGGTAGATCGATTTTTAGCTGTCTTAGGAACCTCCACACTGATTTCCACAATGGCTGGACCAGATTGCATTCCCACCAACAGTGTAGAAGGGTTCCTTTTTTTCCACATCCTCGCCAGCATTTATGGTCATTTGTTTTCATGATGGTAGCCAATCTGATAGGAGTGAGATGGAATCTCAATGTAGTTTTAATCTGCATTTCCCTGATGACTAGGGATGTAGTACATGTTTTAAGATGCTTATACACCATCCGTATTTCTTTTTTTGAGAACTCTGTTTAGTTCCATAGCCCATTTTTTAATTGGCTTGTTTGATTTCTTATTATTTAATTTTTTGAGTTCTTTGTATATTTTAGATATTAATCCTCTATCAGATGTATAGCTGGCAAAGATTTTTTCCCATTCTGTAGGTTGCCTCTTTGCTTTATTCACAGTGTCCTTTGCTGTACAAAATCTTTGTAATTTCATGAGGTCCCAGCGGTTAATCTGTGGCTTTATTGCCTAAGCAATTGGGGTTATATTCAGAAAGTCTTTGCCAAGACCAATATGTTAAAGGGTTTCCCCTACTTTTTCCTCTAGCAGTTTCAGAGTTTCAGGTCTGATGTTAAGGTCTTTAATCCATTAGGACTTAATTCCTGTGCCTGGAGAGAGAGAAGAATCTATTTTCATCTTTCTATAGATAAATATCCAGTTTTCTCAGCACCATTTGCTGAAGAGGCCGTCTTTTCTCCAATGAGTATTTTTAGCATTTTTATTGAATATAAGGTGGCTATAGCTACCTGGACTTGCATCTGGGTCCTCTATTCTGTTCCATTGATCTACATGTCTGCTTTTGTGCCAGTACCATGCTGTTTTTGTTACTATGGCTCTGTAGTATAGGTTAAAATCAGGTGTAGTGATACCACCAACCTTATTTTTGTTACTCAGTATTATTTTAGATATTTGATGTTTTTTTGTGATTCCAAATGAATTTTTGGATTATTTTTTCTATTTCCATGAAGAATGCCTTTGGAATTTTGATGGGGATTGCATTAAATGTGTAGATTGCTTTTGGTAAGATTGCCATTTTCACAATATTGATTCTTCCAATCCAGGAACAAGGGATGTTTTTCCATTTCCTAGTGTCTTCTGCAATTTCTTGCTTGAGTGTTTTAAAGTTTTCATTGTAGAGATCCTTTACTTCCTCAGTTAGGTTTATTCCAAGGTACTGTATTTTCTTTGATGCAATTGTGAATGGGAGTGATTCTCTGATTTCATCCTCTGTGTGTTTGTTGTTAGCATATAGGAATGCTATTGATTTCTGTGTATTTATTTTGTATCCTGCTACATGGCTGTAGGTGTTTGTCAGCTCTAACAGTTTGCTGGTAGAGTTTTTAGGGTCCTTTATATATAGAATCATGTCATCTGCAAATAATGGTTACTTTATCTCTTCCTTTCCAATCTGTACCCCTTTTATGTGCGTCTCTTGCCTTATTGCTATTTCTAAGACTTCCAGTACTATATTAAATAAAAGTAGGGGACAGTGGACACCCTTGTCTTGTTCCTGATTTTAGTGGGAAAGCTTCCAGTTTTTCCCCATTTAGTAATATATTGGCTGTAGGCTTGTCATAAATAGCCTTTATTATATTGAGATATGATCCTTCTATTCCTAGTCTCTGTAGAACTTTTATCATGAAGGGATGTTGGACTTTGTCAAATGCTTTTTCTGCATCTAATGTGATGATCATATGATTTTTGTCCTTCAGTCCATTTATATAATGTATTACATTTATTGATTTTCATATGTTGGACCATCCCTGCATCTCTGGTATAAAGCCTACTTGGCCCGGGTGAATGATCTTTCTGATATATTCTTGTATTCTGTTTGCCAATATTTTGTTGAGAATTTTTGCATCTATGTTCATGAGGGAGATTGGTCTGTAATTTTCTTTTTTTGTTCTATCTTTGCCTGGTTTTGGTATCAGGGTGATGCTGGCTTCGTAGAAGGAGTTTAGTAGGATTCCTTCTTTTTTCTATTTTATGCAAAAGCTTAAGAATCAGTGGTGTTAGTTCTTCCCTGGAGGTCTGGTAAAATTCAGCAGTGAATCCATCTGGGCCTGGACTGTTTTTATTTGGGAGATTTTTGATAACTGCTCTGATCTCCATACTTGTTATAGGTCTATTCAAGTTATTAATCTCATCTGGATTTAATTTAGGTAGGTCATATAAATCAAGGAAATCATCCATTTCTTTCAGATTTTCATACTTAGTGGAGTATATGTTTTTATAGTATGTCCCTATGATTTTTTGAATTTCTCTGGTATCTGTTGTGATGCCTTAAGATGCCTTTTTCATCTCTAATTTTATTAATTTCTGTCTCTTCTCTCTTTCTTTTGGTCAGATTTGCTAAGGGTTTATCAATCTTGTTTATCCTTTTAAAGAACCAACTCTTTGTTTCATTGATTCTTTGGATTGCTTTTTTGTTGTTGTTGTTTCTATTTCATTAATTTCTGCCCTAATCTTTATTATTTCTTCCCATCTACTGATTTTTGGTTTGCCTTGTTCTTCTTTTTCCAAGGCTTTAAGGTGAAGCATTAGGTTGTTTACTTTCGACCTTTCTAATTTCTTAATATAGGCACTTAAAGCTATAAATTTACCTCTTAGAACTGCCTTCATTGTCTCTCAGAGATTTTGGTATATTGTGTTCTCATTATCATTTGACTCTATGAGTTTTTTGATTTCCTTCTTGATTTCTTCATTGACCCATTTATCATTTAGTAGTGTATTGTTTTAGTTTTCATGATTTTATATATGCTCTATAGCTTTTCTTGCTATTGATTTGTAGTTTGATTCCATTGTGGTCAGATAGAATGCTAGGAATTATTTCAATTTTCCTGTATTTGTTAAGATTTGCTTTGTGTCCTAATAAATGGTCTATTTTAGAGAATGCTCCATATGCTGCTGAAAAGAATGTATATTCTGTAGCATTTGGATAAAATGTCCTGTATATATCTGTTAGGTTCATTCCTTCTATGACCTCATTTAGTCCAGATGCTTCTCTGTTTATTTTTTCCTGGTATGACCTGTCAATTGATGAGAGTGGGGTGTTGAAGTCACCCACTACCACTGTGTTTGGTGCTATCTGTGACCTTAGTTCTAATAGCATTTGTTTGATGAATTTGGGAGCCCCCATGTAAGGTGCATATATGCTTAGGATTGTAATGTCCTCCTGTTGGAGTGTGCCCTTAATCAATATAAAGTGACCTTCCTTATCTTTCTTGACTAACGTTGGACTGAAGTCTACCTTGTCAGATATTAGGATAGCACCCCTGCTTGTTTTCTAGGCCCATTTGCTTGAAACACTGTTTACCAACCTTTCACCCTAAGATAGTGTCCATCCTTTGTAGAAAGGTGAGTTTCTTGGAGACAACAAATTGTAGGATCCTGCTTTTTGACTCAGTCTGCAAACTTATGTCTTTTGGTTGGGGCATTAAGGCTGTTGATATTAAGAGATATTATTGAAAGGTGTGTATTTATGTTTGCTTTTTTTTTTTTTTTTTTTTTTTTTTTTTTTTTTTTTGTAGTTCTGGTTCTACCTTTGCTCTCTTGTGTTAACTAGTATTTGAGTATTGTTTGTTTTTTCCAGGTTCCTTATATGTGTGCTTTTCCTTCTCTTCAGCATGGAGGATTCTTTCAAGCATTTTGTGTAGAGCTGGTTTTGTCATGGAATGTCCTTATTTCTCCGTCTATTTGAATGGATAGCTTTGCAGGATAAAGTAACCTTGGTTGATAGTTGTTTTCTTTCAGAACTTGGAATACATCACTCCAAGCCCTTCTGGCTTTTAAAGTTTGTGTTGAGTAATCTGCTGTAATCCTGATGGGTTTGCCTTTGTATGTAACTAGATTTTTCTCTCTAACTGCTTTCAATATTTTTTCTTTGGATTGTGTGTTTGGTAGTTTGATTATAATATGGTGAGGAGAGGTTCTTTCCAGGTTTTGTCTGGCTGGTGTTCTAAAGGCTTCCTGTATCTGCATTGGCACCTCTTTCCCAATTTGGGGGAAGTTTTCTTCTATGATTTTGTTGAAGACGCCTACTATGCCTTTGGAGTGAAATTCTTCTCCTTCTACTATGCCCTGAATTCTTATGTTTGATCTTTTCATAGTGTCCCAAATATCTTGAAATTCCCATTCATACTTTTCTACTAGTTTGTCTTTCTCTTTGTTGGACTGTATTAGATCTGCCACCTGGTCTTCTAGCTTAGATATTCTATCCTCTCCTTCATCCATTCTACTGGTGAGATTTTTCTACAGAGTTTTTTATTTCATTAACTGTGTTCTTCATTGCTAGTACTTCTGACTGGTTTTTCTTTATTATTTCTATTTCCTTATTTATGTCTTGTATTGACTTCTTTATTTCATTAAATTGGTTTCCTGTCTCTTCTTTGCTTCCTTTGATTTCCTCTTTGATTCCTTTGATTTCTTCTTTGACTTCTTTGAACATATTTACAATCATTCTTTTGAAATATTTCTCAGGCATTTCCTCTAACTCGTTCTCACTGGAGGTCATTTCTGATGCATTAATACTTTTTGGTGGATTTATATTGTCTTGATTTTTGGTGTTTCTTGTGTTATAATGTATATATGTTTTGCATCTTGGATTAAGTTAATGCTTGGATTTTCTAGTTAGCTGGGTATTCTTAGCTGTATCAACTGATCTGATGTTATATCTTCAGGGTAGGAGCTTAAGGTGTTAGGTGTGGCTCTTAAGACTCTCAGAGTATCTACAAAAGTGTTCCTAGGGGTTGGGTTTGTCTTCTATGGGAGTATTCAAGCAGGCTGAATGGAACAAAATACAGATAGATTCTAAAATTTAACTAAACAATGTACACATTCAATGAAAAACAGCACCAAGTATTTATGCAAGAGTAAGTATTATAATAACCAGATCCTCTATCAACAAAGAGGTTAAGATTTCTGGTCTGTTGAGGGTTCCAAGTCAGCTTGTGACCAAGTGAGACCCTTCCCTGGTGCGATCCCAGTTACCTTTTCGAATGATTTTGGTCTCAGTTATGCTGCGCTCTGCTTGCATCCCTATTTGGTGCCCTGTGGGTTCAAGTAGGCTGGCTGGGTCACTGGACCGCTGCTCTGTTTTCTGGAGCTGGGAACTGGATTTTCCTGTGGGGCAAGTAGAGCCTGGCAGCTGTCGCCCCGCAGACCTGGCACCGCTGCTGCTGGAGCTGCCACTGCTGCTGCTGCCGCTGCTGGAGCCACTGCTGCCGGAGCCGGAGCTGCTTCAGCCTGCCCGTGTGGGCTCTGGATGCTCTGGATCTCTCCTACTTCTCTGATGCTGTTTTAATTTCTTATACACCTCACTTTTTAGTAAAAGTGTGTATTTTGCTGGGTTTTCTTTGGCTTTTTCTCCCCTAGGCTGCTTTGGTGTGGTTCCTATGCCACCATCTTAACCAGAAGTCTCTCTTTTATATTTTATTTATTTAGAAGCAGAGAAAGAGAGAGAGAGAGAGAGAGAGAGAGAGATTGAGAATGGGCATGCCAGGTCCTCTAGTCACTGCAAATAACCTCCAGATGCATGCACCACTTTGTGCATCTGGCTTTACATGGGTACTGGGAATCAAACTCTGGGTTGTTAGATATTGCAGGCAAGCACCTTAACAGCTGAGACATCTCTCCAGTTCCTAGTCTTTTTTTTCCATTATTTTTAATTTTAATTTTTATTTTAGAGAGAAAGAGAGAGAGAGACAGAGGAAGAGAGAGAATTGCACCAGGACCTCAGCCACTGCAATTGAATTCCAGACTCTTGTGCCTCCTAGTGGACATATGCAACCTTGCACTTGCCTCACCTTTGTGCATCTGGCTTACGTGGGATCTGGAGAGTCAAACATGGGTCCTTAGGCATCATAGGCAAGTGCCTTAACTGCTAAGCCATCTTTCCAGTCCTTTTCCATTTTTTAAAAAAATATTTTTTTATTGGGAAGGGCATGATGGCACACTCCTTTAATCCCAGCACTTGTGAGGCAGAGGTAGGAGTATCACTGAGTTCAAGGCCACCCTGAGACTACATAGTGAATTCCAGGTCAGCCTGAACTACAGTGAGACCCTATCTCAACAAACCAAAAAAAAAAATAACAAACAATTTTTTTAATTGGGCTAGGAAGATGGCTTAGCAGTTAAGGCACTTATCTGCAAAGCCTAAGGACCCACGTTAAATTCCCCAGGACCCATGGAAAGCCAGATGCACAAGGTGGTGCATGTGTCTGGAGCTGCAGTGGCTGGAGGCCCTGGCTCCCATTCTCTCTCTCTCTCTATCTATCTTTCTGCCTCCTTCTCAGTCTCTGTCTCTCTCAAATAAATGAATAAATAAAATATTTAATTTTTTAATTTATTTGAAAGCAGGGCAAGATAGAGACAGACAGAGACAGTGGGCATGCTGGGGCCTCCAGCTACTGCAAATGAACTCTAGATGCATTTACCACTTTGTGCATCTGACTTTATGCGGGCACTGTGGAATTGAACCTGGGTTGTTAGGCTTTGCAGGCAAGTACCTTAACCGTAGCCATCTCTTCAGCCCCCATTAAAAAAAGAAATAGGAACCATGCCAAAGCAGCCTAGGGGAGAAAAAGCCAAAAAACAAAAAAATTTTAAAAACAGCAAAATACACTCTTCTATTAAAAAGTGAGGTGTATAAGAAATTACCAAGTACAGCAGAGAAGTAGGAGAGATCCAGAGTGTCTAGAGTCCACAGAAGCAGGCAGAAGGGGCTCCAGTGGTAAGGCTCAGCCTGAGCTGCAGGAAAAGCCAGGTGAGGAGAATCTCTACTCACACCGGAGCTCCTCACAAACTCAAGAAACGTGAGGGGCAGGGAATAACGGAGGAACAGCTCATGAGGAAGAGGATTACGAGGACCAGCGGGAAAACATCAGCTGCTATCCACAGCCTCTCTCCCCCCACCCCCCACCCCCCCACCACCAGCCCAAGCGCCAACAAGCACCAGAGACCTAGGGAAGGGAGCTCACCTACAGCAACGGGCGCAGGCAACCAGAGCAGCAACCCACTCACCCAGCCAGCATACCTGAACCCAAAGCACAACAAAGAGGGACCCAAGCAGGAGCGCAGCATAACTGAGACCAAAATCATCCCAAAAGATGGCAGTGACCTTGGGATGACTCAGGAGGCACTATGGTGCTGGGAAGAAGTGACAGAGGAGTGCTCAGCACTTCAATATCTCTATCACACCTTCAAGGCTCAGGGTCTATTGTAGAAAAGGTGGTGGAAAGAATGTAAGAGCCAAAGGAAGGTTAGGACTCTTTACAACGTGCTCCTCCAGACACAAAATAGCCTGGATATCCATGACCTCACAGTGCCTGACACTACCTACACAAGACCATCATAATAGGAAGAAAAAATCATGACATCAAAATAAAAGAGAGACTGATTGAGAGGGGGAGGAGATATGATGGAGAGTGGAGTTTCAAAGGGGAAAGTGGGGGGAAGGAGGGCATTACCATGGGATATTACTTACAATTTGGAAGTTGTTGATAAAAAAATACATAAATAAAATATTTTAAAAGAAAGAAAAATTCAGTAGAGGGGAATAAGGGAGGGAGAAAATGGAGGGTAGTGGGAAGGGATTATAATCATGATATATTGTCTATATTATGGAAGTTGTCAATAAAAGTTAAAAAATTTAAAGCAAGATTTTTGTGTTTTTTTTTTAAAGGAGTGGGGGTGCTGGAGAGATGGCTTAGCAGTTAAGGCGCTTCTCTGCAAAGCCTAAGGACCCATGTTCGACTCTCCAGATCGCACGTAAGCCAGATGCACAAAGATGAGGCAAGCACAAGGTTGCACATGCCCACTAGGTGGCTCAAGTGCCTGGAGTACAATTTTAGTAACTGAGGCCCTGATGCGGCAATTCTCTCTCTCTCTCTCTCTCTCTCTCTCTCTCTTCTCTCCCTCTCCATCTTTCTTTGTCAAATAAATAAATAAAATATGTTAAATAAATAAATAGAATTTTTAAAAATATTTTATTTTATTTATTTATTCATTTGACAGAGAGAGAGAGAGGGAGGAAGGGAGGTAGAAAGAGAGAGAGAAAATGGTCATGCCAGGGCCTCCAGCCACTGCAAACGAACTCTAGATGCATGCGCCCCCTTGTGCATCTGGCTAATGTGGCTTCTGAAGAATCCTTTGGGTCCTTTGGCTTTGCAGGCAAACGCCTTAACCACTAAGCTATCCCTCCAGCTCACATCTTTTAAATGTATCTGATTATTTATTTAGGTGCTGTGGATTGAACTCAGAGCCTCAGGCATGCTAAAGAGTAAAGAGGAAAAAAAGGCTAATTAATAAAAGTAAAATTCCCACACTGACTACTCGGAGCCTGACCCCAGCGACTTTCTTTTTAAAAAAATATTTATTTATTTATTTGCAAGCAGAGAGAGAGAGACAAAGAGAATGGGCATGTCAGGGCCTTCAGCCTCTGCAAATTCTAGGAGCATGTGCCAGTGTGCATCTGGCCTTATGTGGGCACTGGGGAATCAAATCCAGGTCATTAGACTATGCAGGTAAGTGCCTTAACCACTGAGCCATCTCTCCAGTCCAACTTTCAATGTCTTTTTTGGGTTTTGGTTTTGGTTTTTCAAGGTGGGGTCTCACTCTAGCTCAGGCTGACCTGGAATTCACTATGTAGTCTCAGGGTGGCCTTGAACTCACAGTGATCCTCCTACCTCTGCCTCCTGAGTGCTGGAATTAAAGGTGTGCACCAAGAATTTTTTTTTTTAAGAGCCAGGCTGATCCTATAAACATGTAGAGAGTTGGAGGCAGTGCCATCTAAAGGCAGAAGGTAATCATTACTTGGAGGAGTTTGAGCCTGGGGTTCCTAAATCTGATGTTTGAAGAAACACTAGAGTGGGGTGAATGCTTACTTAGCATGTGGGAGGTTCTGGGCTTGACCTTCAACACTGCAAAACAAATAAATAAAATGTGATATATTAGGAAAGAGCCATGAAAGCATGTAACAACAGGAAGTAAGCTGTCCTGACTGTGGAGGATAAGGAGCCTTTCCTGAAGAAGTGATATGTGTAGACATCTAAAGGATATCTAATTACTGAAGCAATAGAAAAGAGACATCAGGGTAGGGCAGAGTTGGATGGAGAGAAAGGAGAAGTGATTAAGTTTTAGCCTATGGAACTGGCATATGTATAGTCTGGGATAGGCTAGAGTCTAGTTTATTTGAGGAACTGAGAAAAAGCCAGAGCTGCTGATCACAGGAACTGGGACAGAGATTAGCATAAAATGAGATAAGCAAACCAGGCAGGACCAGCCATTCAGGCAGGGCTAGATCAGACATGTTACAAGAATTCTGGTCTTTACCCACAGGGCAACCAGAGCCACTGAAAAGGTTAAAGGAGGGGTGTGTATGTGTGTGTGTGTGTGTGTGTTTAAAAGAGAACTGAGCCAGGTGTGGTAGTGCGTGCCTATAGTCCCAGCACTCAGGAGGCAGAGGTAGGAGGATCACCATGAGTTCAAGGCCAGCCTAAGACTACATAGTGAATTCCAGGTCAGCCTGGGCTAGAGCGAGATCCTACCTCAAAAAAAAAAAAAAAAAGCGGGGGTGGGGCTAGAGAGATTTCTCGATTGTTAAGGCACTTGCCTGCAAAGCCTAGGGACCCAGGTTCATTTCTCCAGTACCCATATAAGCTAGATGCACAAAGTAGAAAATGCATCTGGAGTTCATTTACAGTGGCTACAGACCCTGGCAGGTCCATCCTCCCCCTCTCCCTCTCTCTGTCTCAAATAAAATATCTTTAAAAATTAGAACTAAGGAGACATAGGGGAAGAGATTGAGTAAAGGAAGGGTGGAGGGAGGGTTAATCAAAATCTAAGAGGGTATGAATAAGCCATGGAATCCTACTTTTTTGGACAATGGTTCATCCAAAAGCCATAGATTGTTACTAGAAAATTTTCAGTGCCAGGGATGGGATACCTTCCAGTGAGTTGTTGGCCAAGGAGGTCCTTGATGCCCCCAAAACATTACAGGTCATTGCCAAAATTATTGGTTTCCCACCAGGAATAGATGATAAGACCCTATTGCTGAAGACTCCACATACTTAAGCTGCAAGGTCACTGAGAAATCCTGCTGGAGCTGAGCTAAAATCCTCCTTCATGTAGACCAGCTGACAGAAAGCTGGAAAAAGCTATGCTGCATGCAGCTTCATGGGAGAGAGACAAGTCATCAGTGGAGATAAACAACAGTGGATACTGCAAGTCTTAAGTTTGGCCAGCCAGGCCAAATGAGCCAGTGGGTGCAATAGTGGCATGTCTGTCATGGGAGAAACCAAATGTTCTCTAATTGTACTGAAAACCTATGACAGGGAAAGTCATGAGCCCTAGGGGTGTGATGCCTGATGGTGTCTGGCTAAATACTTATATTATGCTCACCAAACTGCCCAGTAAGCACTTTTCTTAATGTTTATACCCATATGTTAATGCTACTCTCACTTTTGGTTAGAGAAGCTTTTCTTTTCAGATGGTGGTGACCTATGGGATGACTCAAAAGACACCATAGTGCTGAGAAGAAGTGACAGAGGAGTGCTCAGCACTGAAACATCTCTATCACACCTTCCAAGGCTCAGGGTCCATTGCAGAAGAGGTGGCAGAAAGAATGTAAGAGCCAAAGGAAAGGTAGGGCTCCTTACAATGCAATCATCCAGACAGAAGTTGGCCTCAATATCCATGACCTAGCAGGGCCTGACACTACCTACGCAAGACCATCCTAATAGGAGGGAAAGATCATGACATCAAAATAAAAGAGAGACTGAGAGGGGGAGGGGATATGATGGAGAGTGGAGTTCCAAAGGGGAATGTGGAAGTGGGGAGGGAATTACCATGGTTTATTGTCTACAATTATGGAAGTTGTCAATAATAAAAAATAAATAAAAGAAAGAACTAAGGAGACAGATATGATTAGATTTGCTTTTTGAGCAACTTACTTTGTTTTAAGGTAGGGTCTCACTGTGTTCTAGTCTGGCCTGGAACTCACTGTGTAGCCCAGGCTTTCCTCAAGCTTGTGCATATCCTGCTACCTTAGCCTTCTACTCGAGGATTACAAGTGTCAACTACTATACCAAGCTCCTGATTTGTATTTTGAAAATTGTATGCTCACGTTGGCATTGAAAGTAGTGAAAGAGGGCTGGAGAGTTAGTGGTTAAGCACTTGCCTGGGAAGCCTAAGGACCCCAGTTAGAGGCTGGATTCCCCAAGACCCATGTTAGCCAGATGCACAAGGGGGCGCACGCATCTGGAGTTCATTTGCAGTGGCTGGAGGCCCTGACACGCCCATTCTCTCTCTCTCTCTCTCTCTTCCTCTTTCTCTGTCACTCTCAAATAAATAAATGAAAATAAACAAAAAAAATTTTTTTAAAAGAAAGTAGTGAAAGAAGTGGAGGAGTAGGGAACCAGTTAGAGGTACCAAAACCAGAAGCAGCATGAATTATATAACCCATGACATGGAGGCAGAGGCAGTGGAAACAGAGAAATGTGGATGGGATTTGTGATACTTGAGGGGTAAACAACAATGCTCTTTAAGAGTATCAGGCTGGGCTGGAGAGATTGCTCAGTGCTTAGAGGTGCTTGCTTGCAAAGCCTGATAGCCTGGATTCAATTCCCCAGTACGCATGTAAAATCAGATGCACAAAGTGGTGTATGCATTTGGAATTGAATTACAGTGATAGAAGGCCCTGGCACACCCATTCAATGCTTTCTGTCTGTCTTTCTCTATCAAGTAAAATTTTTAAAAATGTTTTTATTTTTGTTTTTTTTTAAAGGACTATAGGGGCTGGAGAGATGGCTTAGTGGTTAAGGCATTTGCCTGCAAAGCCAAAGGATCCCGGCTCGACTCTCCAGGACCCACATACGCCAGATGCACAAGGCGGTGCATGCATCTGGAGTTTGTATGCAGTGGATGGAGCCCCTGGTGTGCCCATTCTCTCTCTCTCTCTCTCTCTCTCTCTCTCTCTCTTGCTCTCTTTCAAATAAATAAATAATATTTTAAAAAATTTCAAAAAGGACTATAGCCAGCCAGGCGTGGTGGCACATGCCTTTAATCCCAGCATTTGGGAGGCAGAGGTAGGAGGATTAGCATAGTTGAAGGCCACCCTGAGATGCCATAGTGAATTCCAGGTCATCCTGGACTAGAGTGAGACCCTACCTCAAAAGCCAAAAAAATAAAAATAAAAGGGAGGAGACTAGAGAGATGGCTTGGCAGTTAAGGCATTTGTCTACAAAGCCAAAGGGCCCAGGTTCAATTCCCCAGGACCCATGTAAACCAGATGCACATGGTGGCACATGTATCTGGAGTTTGTTTGCAGTGACTTGATGCCTTGGTGCACCCATTCTCTCTTTCTCTCCCTCTCTTTCCCTTTCTGCCTTTCTTTCTGTCTCAAATAAATAAATAAAAATAAAATATTTTAAAAATTAAAATTAAGAGGGCATTTTTTTAATTAAAAAAAAAATAAAGAGCTGCAGCCATGCATGGTGGCACATGCCTTTAATCCTAGCACTTGGGAGGCAGAGGTAGGTGGATCACCATGAGTTTGAGGACACAGTGAGACTACATAGTGAATTTCAAGTCAGCCTGGGCTACAGCAAGACCCTGCCTTGAAATCTCCCTCCCCTAAAAAAAAATTAAAAAGAGCTGTATATGGGGCCTGGGGAGATGGCTCAGCAGTTAAAGGTACATGCTTGCAAATCCTGCTGTTGCAGTCCGGTTCGCATTGCTGGTAGAAATCACCCAACCAAGAGCAGCTTCTGGGAAAAAGAGGTTTATTTATAGGCTCGAGGGGAAGCTCCACTGCTGGGCTTCGAGAGCCGCACGTTGAGCGCCAGAAGCCGGGCTTCGAGAGCCCCACGTTGGGCACCAGATGCCGGGCTCCGCCGGCGGGGGCAGGTAGTGCCGAGGAAGGACCAGGCCCGCTGGTTCCTCCCGAGGGGTTGAGGAGGAGATGAGCGTCCGACGACTCAGACCTCTCCTGGCCACCGGAGAAAAACCACACTGAGTCGGGAGTCTTGTCGAAGCAGGAACTCCATTTATTGCTATGAACAGTTGCCTATATAATGTTGGGGAAGAAGGCGGGGATTTTAGGACGGTGGGGAAAGGTAAGGGCCAATAGTAAACTGTGACTATTGAGATGATAATCCTAAATCCCATGCGGAAGTAGCAGGCAAGAAGCCATTAGGCATCTTGCTGAGTCACGTCTGGCCAGAGGCAGATCACCAAACTTTAGCTAGGCTCAGGAAGTTCCACTAGGCCTCACACCTGGGCCTTTCGAAGCCCAACACTCCACGATGGCAGGGGAAAATTATGGCAAAAGCAGAGGGTTAACATCACCCCCTGGCCAACATAAAGTGGACAATAGCAACAGGAGAGTGTGCCAAACACTGGCATGGGGAAATTGGCTATAACACCCATAAGCCCGCCCCCAACAATACACTCCCGTCAGGAGGCATTACTTCCCAAATATCTATCAGCTGGGAACCTAGCATTCAGACCACCTACGTTTATGGGGGACACCTGAATCAAACCACCACACCTGCCAACCCAATTCAATTCTCCAGTAGCCACATAAAGCCAGATGCACAAAGTAATGCATACATCTGCAGTTCGTGTACAGTGGCAAGAGGTCTTCTTGGTATGCCCATTCTCTCTGAAATAAATAATTTCTTTAAAAAAAAAAAACAAAAACCAGGCGTGGTGGCTCATGCCTTTAATCCCAGCACTCGGGAGGCAGAGGTAGAAGGATTGCTGTGAGTTCAAGGCCACCCTGAGACTACATAGTGAATTCCAGGTCAGCCTGGGTCAGAGTGAGACCCTACCTCGAAAAACAAAAACAAAAAAATAAATAAATAAAAATTTAAAAATTAATTAGTTAGTTAATTCATTTTTAATAAAAGAGCTGCAGGGCTGGAGGGATGGCTTAGTGGTTAAGGCACTGCCTACAAAGCCAAAGGACCTAGTTTTGATTCCCCAGGACCCACATAAGCCAGATGCACAAGGTCATCTGGAGTTTGTTTGCAGTGGATGGAAGCCCTGGCACACCCATTCTCTTTCTTCCTCTCCCTCTCTCTATCTAGCTCCCAAATTAAAAAAAAAAAAAAAAAAAAAAAAAAAGCTGTATATGGGTTCGGGAGATGGCTCAGCAATTAAAGGTGCTTTCTTGCAAAGTCAGCCAGGCTGTGTTCAATTGCCAGCCATTTGTGCAAGGCTGGCTGCAAAGTGGCACAAGTGTCTGGCATTCATAGCTAAAAAGGATCCTGGTATGACTCCCTCTCCCTCCTCCCTAGCCCACAAATTAAATAAAGACTGTGTTAAGCTACTGCATTCACCATGGAGCAGCACTGCTGGTGTCTGTGGTTGGAATCCTACTGGGGGCAGGTTGAGTTTGAGCAGGTTCTGAAGTATCCAAATGAGGAATGATGGAGTTGCAATTAGCTGCCTTGTGTTTGGAATTCACAACTTCGGAACTCCAGAACTAAATTCCACAGCTGTAAATTCCAGAAGGGAATAGTGGCAAGGAACCAAGCTCTGCTGGCATCCCAACATGGAAATGTCCCTCCCCCACTCCACCTGACAACTTCCCAAATGCCCCATTCCCCTAACTCCTGATGGAGGGGGGTTGGCCAGCCCCTGCTTCCTGTGCATTTCCACAGCTCTTTTTATACATCTATCACACTTTCCATGGTACCTGGCAAGTTGGTTTATTATTTGATTGTTGCTTCACACAGGGTCTCACCTTGTAGCTCAGGCTGGTCTCAAGCTTGTAATCTGCCTTCCTCAGCCTCTCAAGTGCAGAGATCACGGGCATGCACCAGCACATTTTACTCTGTCTCCTTCTCGGTGAGCTCCTCGAGAGCAGGGCCTCTCTTCATCAATGTTGAATTTCCATCTCCCCGTCTCCTGACTTCTCCTACCTAACTGGTAGCAAGTAGGCGTTCTAGCAAGATTGTACAGAGGAACTGCTTGCTTAGAAGAGAAGCCCTCCTGTCCGGGGCCAGACCTCTTTCTGTCTCTAGAAATAGCTGAGACACTGAGGAGGTAGACAGGGCCCGTGGATGAGGCCTCATCCTGGAAGATCACACAGGTCAGGCAGCTAGAGGCAAACAGCAGTCTTACTAGAATCTACGTTAGAGCCCCACGTGAAAGTGAAAGCCTGCCAGAAGGCACTGGGTTAAGTGTCCCAGGTAATCATAACAATGGCCACCATGGTTGGCACACTAGGATCTTTGAACTTTAATAGCCCTGAGGTAGGTATTGTTATCACCTCTGCTTCATCAAGGAGGAGGAAGCTGAGCAAAATTAAATAATCAGTCAGGAAAAGCAGACCCTAACTCCATCACAATGCTGTGCTGTTAAGCTGCATCCAAGGAATTGGATTAAGGGAAGAAATTGTTTTTTTGTTTTGGTTTTCAAGGTAGGGTCTTACTCTAGCCCAGGCTGACCTGGAATTCACTATGTAGTCTCAGACTGGCCTCGAACTCACAGCGATCCTCCTACCTCTGCCTCCTGAGTGCTGGGATTAAAGGCGTGCACCACCACTCCCGGCCTCACTTGAGTTATTGTTTCATATTTCTCCCCTCCACAACAAAGCCTAGCTGAAAGCCAGTGAAGAGCTGTGGAGCTAGATGGCTCAGCATTTAAAGGTGCTTGTTTGCCTTACCTGCAAAGCCTGCCACCTGGGTTCAATTCCCCAGTACCTACATAAAGCCAGACATACAAAGTGGTACATGTGTCTAGAGTTCGTTTGAAGTGTCAGGAGGCTCTGGTGTGCCCATATGCTAGCTCTCAAATAAATAAATAAATAAATAGGGATGGAGAGATGGTTCAGCATTTAAGGTGCTTGCCTGCAGAGCCTAACAACCCAAGTTCAATTCCCCAGTACCCATGTAAAGCCAGATGCACAAAGTGGCCCATGCATCTGGAGTCCATTTGCAGCAGCTGGAGGCCCTGGAGTGGCCATTTTATGTCTCTCTCTCTCTTTTTGTTAATCTCTCACACTGTCTCCTTGCAAATAAATGTTTAAAAATAAAATAAAAGGCAGTGAAATGATACAGACTAGAGAGTAGACCTTTTTAATTCACAGCCAACATAAAGCACCCCCAGATCTTCATTAGACACTAAGGACATAAGCATCATTATTGCTTCTCCTTATAACCCCTACTGTCAAGAAGCTTACACTTCCATCATACCAGAAAACTAAGGTTCTGAGAGGTTGTAGTTTTCCTAATGACACACAGCAAGCTGGGTTTGAATTTTTTTTTTTTTTTTTTTTTTTTTTTGCCTTACTCCAAAGTCAGTCTTTTCATAAGGCTGCTAGCCACTAGGTGAACCTGGGACAGCATACTATGCTCAATTCAAAATGAACTCTAGGCTGGGGAGATGGCTCAGCAGTTAAAGGTGCTTGCTTACAAAGCCTGATAGCCAGGGTTCAATTCCCCTATACTCATATAAAGTCAGATGCAAAGTGGCACACATGTTTGGAGTTCAGAGTTCATTCGCAGCAGCAGGAGGCCCTTGGGTGCCTATATTCTCGCTCCCAAATAAATAAATAATTTAAAAAATACACTACAGACCTCTAAGCTTCCAGGGCAGGAATTACTCTTCCCTGCCCCCAGAGAAGTCCCCCAACCACACCTTTCTGTATCACGTGAGTGCTAAATTCAACTGCAGCCTCAGCAGCTCAGGGTCTCAGAGATTACAGCTTTTGGATTCTCACTAGAAAGAGTTCATACACCTCTTTCAGAAAAAGTAATAAAGGCCTGGCACAAACCTGACTTTTTTTTTTTTCATTAGCTTTTCTTCTAATTGTGTATATTTAAGGCAATCAACATGATGTTTTGCTACACATATGCTATGACTATTAATGTTAATCTAGAAAACCCAGAGATTCCACTACCCAGCTCCTCCCCAGAAATGTCTTTATCAAAGTTTTATTAGCCTCAGCTGAAGGTACCTCTATCTGGGCATCTCATTACAGAGCAAGGACACATCAGCCATTTGTAACACCACTACCTAAGCAGGATTCTCAAGGACGACAGCAGAAATGAATTGCAGGGGTGCTATAAATCCTTCCGTGCTCCTTTGCCCCTTCTTGTGAAGTAGCTCTCTCAAACTACCTACCTAGTCCTCTATTCTCCCACAGTTGGAAACCAGATTGTTCTCTGAAAGCATCTCTCACATTTTCATCTCAGCTCGTTTATACACACATCTTCTTGCCTGGAACTCATTCTCTTCCGCCCCCCCCCCACCGCCCCCCACGTTGATGTCTGTCTTCTGCTTTGAACGTCAGTAGCATTTAATTTTCACTTAGGTTTTGGCATTTATCACATTACATTTTTCATTATAATTATTTTAAAAAACGTTTTTTTAAGGGTGAACGCTCATTCTAGCAGATGGAATAAGGTATTTCCTGATTCTAGAATTGCGAATAAAAGGCAATTAAAATCTCTACACTAAATTTGTTTTGACAGTTCTGGCAAAAAAACAAAGCTGGGGGCTGGAGAGATGGCTTAGCGGTTAAGCGCTTGCCTGTGAAGCCTAAGTACCCCAGTTCGAGGCTCGATTCCCCAGGACCCACGTTAGCCAGATGCACAAAGGGGCGCACGCATCTGGAGTTCGTTTGCAGTGGCTGGAGGCCCTGGCGCGCCCATTCTCTCTCTCTCTGCCTCTTTCTCTGTCTGTAACTCTCAAATAAATAAATAAAAACGAACAAAAAAAATCTTTAAAAAAAAAAAAAGCTAGGGCTAAGCTAGGCATGGTGATGCACGCCTTTACTTTCAGCACCTGGAAGGCAGAGGCAGGAGGATCACTGTGAGTCTGAAGCCAGCCTGGGACTACAGAATGAGTTCCAGGTCAGCCTGGGCTAGAGTGAGAAGAAAACAAACAAACAAATAACAACAAAAACAAAGCTGGTGACTCCTGAGATCTCTTAAGGAACACTGCACACTGACCCCTTTTTAAGTCCCCTGCCTTCCTCATGGAGCCCCAGAAGTTGTAAATTAAGCTCCTATTGAGTTAGACTGTTTTTTTTTTTTTTTTTTGGTGTTTTTTTGTTTTGCATTGATACCCCTAATTGTTTAAAAGATTTTTTTTATTTTGCTGGTCGTGGTGGCGCACGCCTTTAATCCCAGCACTTGGGAGGGAGAGGTAGGAGGATCACCATGAGTTTGAGACCAGTCTAAAACTACATAGTGAATTCCAGGTCAGCCTGGACTAGAGTGAGACTCTACCTTGAAAAACAAAACAAACAAACAAACAAAAAGATTTTTTATTTTTAAATTTATTTGAGAGACAGAGATTGAGAATGGGTGTGCCAGGGCTTCAGCCACTGCAAATGAACTCCAGACGCATGTGCCACCCTGTACATCTGGCTTATGTGGGTCCTAGGAAATCAAATCTGGATCCTTTGGATTTGCAAGCAAATGCCTTAACCACTAAGCCATCTCTCTAGCCCATCTCTAATTTTTCTGAGGGGCAGTGTCTCACTCTAACCCAGGCTGACTCTGGAATTCACTTTGTAGCCCAGGCTGGCCTTGAACTCACAATGATCCTCCTACCTCAATTTCCCAGGTGCTAGTAACATGGATCAGAAGCTTTTTTTATATTGGTAGTTAGCTAGGGACAGGCCCAAAGAAACACAGATGTCACTCTGCCCTGGCAGAACTAGAACCCCAGCCTGATTTAGTCTCATCCAAGATGGCTGTAAGCAGCAACTTCCTGGTTCATCTTGAAGTCTTCCTTGGGCTTAGCACCTGAGAGAAGGACCCTTCCTGAGTCAGGGTTCCCTTAGGGACCAGAAACCAATCAAGATCCTTCATATGTGCTTAAACTTGGCAATGAGACTCATCTTAATTGGGTGCCTAATTTATAAAAGGACTGGAAGTGGGTAGGGAGTACTCATACTTCATCATGAGTTTGAGGCCAGCCTGGGGTTACCAAGTGAGTTTTAGGTCAGCCTGGGCTATAGTGAGACCTTACCTTAACAAAAATAAGCAAACAGGGCTGGAGAGATGGCTTAGCGGTTAAGGTGTTTGGCTGCAAAGCCAAAGGATCCCGGTTCAATTCTCCAAGACTCACATAAGCCAGATGCACAAGGTGGTGCATGCATCTGGAATTCATTTGCAGTGGCTGGCGGCCCTGGGGCACCCATTCATTCCCTGTCTCTCTCTGCCTCTTTCTTTTTCTCAAATAAATAAATAAAATATATTTATAAAAAAATAAAATAAACAAACAGGGCTGGGGAAATGGTTCAGTGGTTAAAGGAACTTTCCTGTTGCTAAACTTGCCACCTGGGTTCAATTCCCCAGTAAAGCCAGATGTACAAAGTGGCACACGGGTTGAGTTCATTTACAGGAGGTTCTGTCATACCCATATTCTCTCTTTCTGCTTTCAAATAAATAAATAAATATTGAAAAATAGCTGAGAGGACTGGACAGATGGCTTAGCAGTTAAGGCACTTGCCTGCGAAGCCTAACGACCCATGTTCGACTCTCCAGATCCCACATAAGCAAGATGTATAAAGATGAGGCAAACACAAGGTCACACATGCCCACTAGGTGACATAAGCATCTAGAGTTCGATTTCAGTGTCTGAGGCCCTGGCATACCAATTCTCTCTCTCTCTCTCTCTCTCTCACACACACACACACACACACACTCTCTCTCTCTCTCTCTCTCTCTCTCTCACTCTACCTCTGCCTCCCAAGTGCTGGGATTAAAGGCGCATACCACTACACTACTCTATTGTGTTCTTTTTTTGTTTGTTGTTTTGCTTTTCCAAGGTAGGGTCTCACTCTAGCCCAGGCTGACCTGGAATTCACTATGTAGTCTCAGGTGGCCTCGAACTCATGGGGATCTTCCTACCTCTGCCTCCCGAGTACTGGGATTAAAGGTGTGCACCACCACACCTGGCTAGACTTTTTTTTTTAAAGATTTATTTCTATTTACTTATTAGAGACAGAGAGAGGGAGAGAAAAAGAGAGTGAGAATAGGCACACCAGGGCCTCTTGCCACTGCAAACGAACTCCAGACAAATGCACATCTAGCTTATGTGGGACCTGGAGAATTGAATCTGGGTCCTTAGACTTCGTAGGCAAGCGCCTTAACTGCTAAACCATCTTCCCAACACTTGTGTTCTTTTATTTTTTATTTTTTAATAATTTATTTGAGAGAGACAGAGAATGGACTGGACATGCTAGTGCCTCCAGCTACAGCAAATGAACTTCAGACACATGCCCCACTTTGTACATCTGGCTTTACCTGACTTCTGGGGAATGGAACATGGCCATCAGGCTTTGCAAGCAAGTACCTTAACCACTGAGCAGTCTCTACAGCCCTCTTTTCTTTCTTTAAACAATTTTTTGATCTTTTATTAATTTATTTGAGAGGGGGGAGAGAGAAGAGGAAGAGGCAGATACAGAAAGGATGGGCACTCCAGGGCCCCCAGCCAATGTAAATGAACTCCAGACACATGTGTCACCTCGTGCATCTGACTTATGTGGGTTTTGGAGAGTAGAATCTGGGTCCTTAGGTTTCATAACCAAGTGACTTAACTACTAAGCCATCTCTTCAGCCCTTTTTTTTTTTAATTTTTTTGTTTATTTTATTTATTTATTTGAGAGTGACAGACAGGAGAGAGAGAGAGAGAGGATGGGCACTCCAGGGCTTCCAGCCACAGCAAACGAACTCCAGATGCGTGTGCCCCCTTGTGCATCTGGCTAACGTGGGTCCTGGGGAATCGAGCCTGGAACCAGGGGTCCTTAGGCTTCACAGGCAAGTGCTTAACCACTAAGCCATCTCTCCAGCCCAGCCCGTTTTTTTTGAAGTAGGGTCTAGCTCTAGGTAAGACTGACATGGAATTTGTTATGTAGTCTCAGGGTGGCCTCATTTGCAGCAGCTGGAGGCCCTGGTGTGCCCATTTTCTCTCTCTCTCTCATAAATAAATAAATATAAAATATTTTAAGAAAATTAAAAAGCAGGCAGGAGAGATGGCTTAGCAGTTAAGGCACTTGCCTGCAAAGCCTAAGGACTCAGGTTCAATTCCCCAGGACCCATGTAAGCCAGCTGCACAAGATGGCACATGCATCTGGAGTTTGTTTGCAGTGGCTTGAGAGAGGTAGATTGAGAGAGGGAGAGACAGAGAAAGATAGAGTGAATGAGCACACCAGGGCCACCAGCCATGGCAAACAAACTCCAGAGATGTGCACTACCTTGTGCATTTGGTTTTATGTGGGTAACTGGGGAATCCAACCCAGGCAGCCAGGCTTTGCAAGCAAGGGCCTTTAACTGCTGAGCTATCACTCCACCCCACCCTAGTTTTTAGGGTTTAAAAAATATTTTATTGACAACTTCCATAATTATAGATAATAAACCATGATAATTCCCTCCCCTCCTCCTCTCAGTCAGTCTCTCTTTTATTTTTTATTTTATTTTATTTTTAAATTTTTTTCTTCATTTTTTATTTATTTATTTAGGAGTGACAGACGCAGAGAAAGAGGCAGATAGAGAGAGAGAGAGGGAATGGGCGCGCCAGGGCCTCCAGCCCCTGCAAACGAACTCCAGATGCGTGCGCCCCCTTGTGCATCTGGCTAACGTGGGTCCTGGGGAATCGAGCCTCGAACCGGGGTCCTTATGCTTCACAGGCAAGCGCTTAACCGCTAAGCCATCTCTCCAGCCCTCTCTTTTATTTTGATGTCATCTTTTCCTCCTGTTATGATGGTCTTGTGTAGCTAGTGCCAGGTACTACAAGGTCACAGATATCCAAGCCATTTTGTGTCTCGAGGAGCACGTTGTAAGGAGTCCTACCCTTCCTTTGGCTCTTACATTCTTTCTGCCATCTCTTCTGCAATGAACCCTGAGCCAGGGAAGGTGTGATAGAGACATTTCAGTGCTGAGCACTCCTCTGTCACTTCTTCATAGCACCATGGTGCCTTCTGAGTCATCCCAGAGGTCACAGCCATTTGAAAAGAGAAGTTTCTCTAACTAAAAGTCAGAATAGCATTAATATATGGATATGAATGTTAAGAAAGTACTTGTAGGGCAGTTTGGTGAGCAAAACATATGCATTTAGCCAGGCACCAGCAAACATTACCCCCAGGACTCATGACCTCACCCTTCCCCCCTTTTTTTTCTTCCACTCAGATTACGTCCTCTCCCTCCAGCTCCGCTTAAGGAGAGCAGGAATAATCATGAATGGCCAGTGGCAGTTGCAGCAAAGCAACTTCATACTCAGGAGATAATGTTACGCCTCCTCCTCGTGGTTTCTAGTAGAAACAGTCAGAGAAACTTCTCTAGTAAGGAACTATAGAAATAATCCCCAAAAGTATAGTCTTCCTTTTGTTTTTTCAAGGTAGGGTCTCACTCCTGGCCCAGGCTGACCTGGAATTCACTACGTAGTCTCAGGGTGGCCTCAAAGTCACAGCAATCCTCCAACCTCTGCCTCCTGAGTGCTAGATTAAAGGCCCTGTGCCTAGGCATTTTTTTTTTTTTTTTTTTTTTTTTTTGCTTTTTTGCTTTTGGTTTTGGTTTTTCAAGGTAGGGTCTCACACTAGCCCAGGCTGACCTACAATTCACTACGTAGTCTCAGGGTGGCCTTGAACTCACGGCGATCCTCCAACCTCTGCCTCCCCGAGTGCTGGGATTAAAGGTGTGCGCTACCACGCCCGGCTAGACCTTCTTTTAATACAGTGTTGGGATCCAAATTAAGACCTCATATATTCAAAAACATTTTTTTATTTGGATTGGAGATATGGCTTAGTGGTTAAAGCGCTCACCTGCGAAGCCTAATGACCCAAATTTAATTCCCTAGAACCCATGTAAGCCAGATGTACATGATGGTGCATGCATCAAGTTAAGTCTGCAATAGCTAGAGGCCATAGCATGTCCATTCTTTCTTTTCTTTTCTTTTTTTTAACTTTTTTTTTTTGTTTATTTTTATTAATTGATTTGAGAGCAACAGACAGAGAAAGAGGGAGAGGACAGAGAGAGAGAGAATGGGTGCATCAGGACCTCTAGCCACTGCAAACAAACTCCAGATGCATGAGCCACCTTGTTTGTCAGGCTTACGTGGGTACTGGGGAATCAATCCTTGAACTGGGGTCCTTAGGCTTCACAGGCAAGTGCTTAACCACTAAGCCATCTCTCCAGCCCTCTCTTTTATTTATTTATATGTTAGAGAGAGAGAGATGAGGTGGGGGGAGGTAGAGAGAGAGAGAATGGGCGTGTCAGGGCCTCCAGCCACTGTAAATGAACTCCAGATGTATGTGCCACCTTGTGCATCTGGCTTATGTGGGTTCTGGGGAATCAAACCTGGGTCCTTTGGCTTTGCAGGCAAGTGCCTTAACCACTAAGCCATTTCTACAGCCCCATTCTCTCTCAAATAAATAAATAAATAATTTTCATGCAGAGAAAGAGAGAGAGAGAGAGAGAGAGAGAAGGGTGGGGGGGGGGGAGTGGACATACCAAGGCCTCTAACCAGTGCAAACGAACTCCAGATGCATGTGCCACTTTGTGCATGTGGCTTTACATGGGTACTGGGGAATCGAACAAGGTTCAGTAGGTTTTGCAGGCAAGCACCTTAATCACTGAGCCATCTCTCTAGCTACATAACCTCATGTTTTCTAAGCAAGCACTCTGCCAACTGAGCTACATCCTCAACTCCTTTGTTTCATTTTCTCAAGGAAAATCATTAGGTAAACTAGCCAAGGGGATCTGAGAGAGCCAAAGCCACAACTTGGTAGTCAGGCATTTATGATCCATTAGTGTCTGTCAGCAAATCTTCATGGAAAATCTGCATGGAAATAAAATATTTTTAAAAATCTATTTGTATCTCTGTGTGCGTGTGTGTGTGTGTGTGTACACTCCAGAGATTGCGCCACTTTTGGGTCCAGCCAGGAAATTGAACCCTGGTCTGATAGGCTTTGCAAGCAAGCATCTTTAACCATTTCCCCAGCCTTGCATTATTTTTTTATATAGGATCTTGCTATGTAGTCCAGGCTGGCTTCCAACCCTCTTAGCCTCCCAATTCCTGGGACTGCAAGAATGCCATCTTGCAAAAAAAAAGCTTTTTTTTTTTTTTTTTTTTTTTTTTTTTTGAGGTAGTGTCTCACTCTAGCCCAGGCTGACCTGGAATTCACTATGGAGTCTCAGGGTGGCCTCGAACTCACAGCAATCCTCCTACCTCTGCCTCCCGAGTGCTGGGATTAAAGGCGTGCGCCACCACGCCTGGCAGCTTTTTCTTATTTTGGTATGTTTATGATGCATATGTCCATGTTCATGTATTCACACATGTGCACACATATGTGGAGGCCAGAGGTTGAAGTTGGGTGTCTTCCATAATTACTTCCCAGTTTATTTTGGGGGGTTTTGAGGTAGGGTCTCACTCTAGCTCAGGCTGACCTGGAATTCACTATGTAGTCTCAAGGTAGCCTGGAACTCATGGTGATCCTCCTACCTCTGCCTCCCCACTGCTGGGATTAAAGTCGTGGGCCACCATGCCCAACCCTCCACTTTATGCTTATCCTGAAACTGGAGCTCACGCTGAGGTCCTCTGGTCTTCCCATTATGCTCAGCTTTTACATGGGTGCTGGGGTCCTGAACTCATGTCATTATGTTGTCCTGGCTGGCATGGAAGTTCCTATGTACACTAGGTTGGCCTAGAACTCAACAGTTACCCTTCTCTGCCTCCTGAGTGCAAGAATTACTGGCACGTACCACCACCACAGCCAGCTAAAATGTTTCTTCCTTCTAGACTGGGATGCAGTTTACTTGGTAGAGTTCTTGCTGAGCACGCAAGAAACCATGCATGAGGAACACTCACGAAGTGAAGGCAAGAGGATCAGGTGTTCAAGGCTAACTTTGGCTACATAGCAAGTAATATATTGGAAATCTCTGGGATACAATTTCCTTGTGTGTGGGCGGGAAGAGGGTGGGGAGAGAGGAGAAGGAATGAATATGAATATGAGAATGGGCTCACCAGGGCCTCTTGACACTGCAAAAAAACTCCAGATGCACGCACCACTTTGTACATCTGGCTTTATGTGGATACTAGGGAGTCGAACCCGGGCCAGGAGACTTTAGAAAGAAAGCACCTCTCACGGCTGAACCATCTCTCCAGCCCTGACCTTCCTTCTTAGTCCAAGTCCTTCATATAAATAAATGACCTTTAATTTTTCTAGATTTCTTCCCCTCCCATCTCCAGGTTCTCTTAGAGCTCCCAGCTTCTTCCCACTCTGTCCAAGCAGTCTCTCCCTCCTCCCCTCCAGCCCTAATTCTCTCTTTGCCCCTTTCGGAGTCTCCTAAACGACGCCTTTCTTATTTCCTTGCTTGAACGGCGGGCCAACCTCCCACTCCTGTCCCCGGACATCCCCAGGACCGAGCCGTTGGAGGAGGCGTGGCCCACAAGTAACAGGTCTTCCGCCCCACAGCCGCGGGCCCGCGCGCAGACAAAGACATTCCACAGCCTCCGCCCCTCCGCCAGAAAGGGGAGGAGACACGTGTACCGCTAGCGCCGAGTCACGTGGAAGAGGAAACGAACGCGGCTGGAGGCCTCCAGCGCACGCGCACTAAGCTCTGGGCCGGCCGGCTCCGAGGGAAAAAGCTGAGCGCAGAGACGACGTCTTCGCGCGGCGCAGCGTTGCGCAGGCGCCGTGGGCCAACTGGGGGGACTTTGTTCTCCGCGGAGAAACCCAAGGGCGGTGCCGGCAGACGGCTGCGCACGCGCGCTGCCTCATTTCCGGTGCTCGTTCTCTCTCTTCTCTCTCTCTCTCTCTCTCTCTCTCTCGTTCTCTCTCCCTCTTCGCTCTCTCTCGTTGGGTCGCTTGGGTCGGCTTCGGTCGCTGTCGCTCCAGCTCTTCCAACTCGGTCAACCGCCGTTTCGGCCTCTCGCCGCCGCCGAGTCGCTTCCTCGCTCGCACGTCGCACCTCTCCCGAGATGCAGCGCCGGGACGACCCTGCTGCGCGCTTGACCCGGTCCTCGGGCCGCAGCGGCTCCATGGACCCTTCCTTAGCCCACCCCTCGGTGCGTCAGGCGCCGTCTCGACCGCCGCCGCTGCCTCACCGATCCCGGGGAGGCGGAGGAGTTCCCAGGGGAGGTGCTCGGGCCTCGCCCGCCACGCAACCGCCACCGCTCCTGCCGCCCTCCGCCACGGGTCCCGACGCCACGGTGGTTGGTTCGGCGCCGACCCCGCTGCTGCCCCCATCAGCCACAGCCTCGGTCAAGATGGAGACCGAGAACAAGTACCTGCCCGAACTCATGGCCGAGAAGGACTCGCTCGACCCGTCCTTCACTCACGCCATGCAGCTACTCACTGCAGGTAAGCGGGCCTTGGGATCCCTCCGGGCCACACCGAGCCAAGCATGGGTGGCCCCGCGGCTTTGTTCCTTTTGCTCCCGCCTCCCCTCGGAATTCAGGCCATCGTGAGCTCCCTGGTCGTCTTCACTTTTCTGGAACTCGCGATCCCACATTCTCACCTCGGCCCAGAGGGTTGAGGGTTGGGGTTTCTGGGCCGCCGGGGAGGCCCGAAGACGACTCGCGATCTCCTAGCGCGGAGAGCTTGATGGATGGTGCTGGGCTCCCGCCCCCCTTCCCGACCTGGATTCCTCCTCCTCCAGCCCCGCACGCACTTGGAAGGACCAGCTGCGTTCTGAAATGAACCCGTAGCACCCCACTTCCCCAGAACCTTTCTGATCATGGGTGGCAGGGAACGCCTCGACTTAGCGTGTGTAGGAGGTGAAAGAAAGCTGGAGCGGGGAGGAACCGTCCCTGGGAGGGCCGAGGCGAGGCGAGGCGAGGCAGGGATGAGGCAGAAACACCCTGTCCGGCGCGCTTGGCGGGCCGAACAGTAACTGGGAGTTTGGAGTTTTAAGCTCAGAGGCTGGGGCGTCGAGGGAATAGGAGCTTGGGGTTTTTCTTCAATCCGATTTCCCACTTCGGCCAATCACATGAGAATTGCTACGTAGAGCCCGGGAAAGTTACTCCTCTTTATGTGTGTTCGCCATCGTTCAAGAAGAGGGAAAGGGAAAAGAGGTGGAGCGGCCGTTCCCTAGGAGACAAAAAGGAGAGAGAAGCTGCACGATGCTTGCAGCCGAAAGCCTTGGTCTTTTTGTTACAGTTTTTGCTTGGTCGTGAAACTGATGAGGATGGTAGTCTTTGCTGCCTTAGGCTAGGGAACTTTTTTCTTGATCAGCACGGCCAGTCAGACACTGATTCTCATTCAAGCCATCTGTTTGACCCTGGCTTCTAGTAAAAATATTGCTTTTGTATTTCTTACATGTTAAGCAAGTTAAAAAAAAATCCACAGCCCCCAACACTTAAATAAGTAATTGGACTTTGGCAAGATTGATAAAGTGGACTTTCGCATAGATATATTTCCCTCTTTTAGTTCTCTTATCTCCCATCATTGCTAAGGAGTCATTACTTCAAAGCACGGTGAACGAACGAAGCACCTGGCCAGTAAGAACATTTAGATCAAGTGCTTACAGTTTTCAACTCAGTGCTTTTGCTGTTCTGCAACACGTTCTGATTATAATGTTTTGTTTGTTGTATTATAACAACTCTTTGAGGGCAAAAATTGTATTATCTTTATATTTCCTTTGGGGGAGGCAGGGTCTCAGGTAGCCTAGGATGGCCTTGACTCCTAATTCTCCTGCCTCCACCTCCCCATTGCTGGAATTGCAGGCATGGGCCATTCATTGTATCTTGTGACAGTCATGCCAGTGTTGAGGATCAAATCCAGGGCTTCCTGCATGCTAGGCAAACACTCTACCAACTGAACTACATCTCCAACTCATTATTTTTTTTTCTTTTTTCATATTGGTTTTCAAATAGCAAACACCAGGTGTTTGACTCTGAAAAGCATGTACTAGCAGATTGAGGAATATCTGTCATTTGTAGTAAAGGTCGACTTGGTAGTCGTTCCCCTCCTCCCCCATAGTTTATATGCATTTGAGCATGCCAGGGTCTCTTGTGGCTGCAAATGATTGCCCGTCTAGCTTTACATAGGTAGTAGGGTAATTGAACTTGGGCCAACAAGCTTTGCAAGCTTGCCTTTAACCACAGAGCTGTCTCCCCAGCCACGATAGTCTTTTATCTTAAATCTTTAATCTTAAATCACACTCAGATTAAATGCAGGAGGGTAAAATAACTTCAGAACTAAAAGTTGTTGGCTTGGGTTAGAAACTAACCCTTAACTGGCTACCTAATGTTGGGAAACTTTGTAAATTTCAATAACTTAATCTGTAAAGTAGGATGGTGAGTTGTGAGGATTAAATTGCTTATAAAATTACTCCATTTCCAGCCAGGCGTGGTGGTGCACGTATTTAGTCCCAGCACTTCAGTAGGAGGATTGCTGTGTGTTTGAGGCCACCCTGAGACCTCATAGTGAATTTCAGGTTAGCCTGGACTAGAGTGAAACTCTACCTTAAAAAACAAACAAAAATTACACCATTTCCTTTGCCTTATAATGACTAGATAAAATTTGTTGCCATAGTTTTTTCTAATTAGAATTTCATGGTACTGCAAAGGCAGGTATGAAAACACAAGGTATACTTTTGCCTTTCTCACAGGTCAGTGATGTTCATCTTTCAAAAAAATGATTTCCTAGAATAACCTGTGATCCTAGCTGGGCGTGGTGGCACACGCTTTTAATCCCAGCACTCGGGAGGCAGAGGTAGGAGGATCACCATGAGTTCAAGGCCACCCTGAGATTACATAGTGAATTCCAGGTCAGCCTGTGCTAGAGTGAGACCCTACCTCAAAAAAAAAAAAAAATTGTTAACCCTTAAATGTCACTATCAGAGTTTTGCTTTATAGTTACAAAGAAAAATCTTTTTAGTGTTTTTTTTTTTTTTTTTTTTTTTTTTTTTTTTTTTTGAGGTGTGGGGTCTCTCTAGCCCAGGCTGATCTGGAACTTTACTCTGTAGTCCCAGACTGGCCTCAAACTCACATGATCCTCCTACTCCAGCCTTCTGTGTGCTAAGATTAAAGATGAGTACCACCATGTCTGGCTTTTTATTTTTTCCCTCAATTTGTTTGCAAACAGAGAGAAACAGAAGAGAGACAGAAAGACAGAGAATGGGTGTGCCAGTGCCCCTTTCCCCTGCAAATGAACTCCAGATGCTAACTTGTTTTGTTTGCAAGCAGAGTCTCACTCTAGTCCAGGCAGACCTGGAATTTACTATGTAGTCTCAGACTGGCCTCAAACTCACAGTGATTCTCCCACCTCTGCCTCCTGAGTACTGGGATTAAAGACCCGTGCCACCACACCCAGTATGTATTTTATTTTTTATTTAATATTTTATTTTTATTTATTTACTTGAGAGAGAGAAAGAGGCAGATGAGAAAGAGAGGACTGGTGCACCAGGGCCTCTAAGCCACTGAAAAGGAATTCCAGATGCATGTGCCACCTTGTGCATCTGGTTTATGTGGGTACTGGGGGATTGAGCCTGGGTTCTTAGGCTTCACAGGCAAGTGCCTTAACTGCTAAGCCATCTCTTCAGCCCTTTCAAAATTTTTATTTATTTATTTATTTTTGTTTTTCAAGGTAGGATCTCACTCTAGCCCAGGCTGACCTGGATTCGCTATGTAGTCTCAGGGTGGCTTCAAACTCATGGCAAGCCACCATACCTGGCAGCATTTTATTTTTGAGACATAATTTCGTGCCCAGGCTAGCCTCCACCTTACTATGCAGCTAGCCAAGAATGGCCTAGAATTTCTGAACCTCCTGGCTCCATCTCCCAAGTGATGAGATGGCAGGCATAACAGTACCATGCCTGGTTCAGTGATATTTTCATTGGAGAAATGTAACTGAGGTAAATGTTAGCTCACTGAAACAACAGAATTGAGGTTTTTCTTGTTCGGGTTTTGTTTATGGTGCTGGGAATCTAACCTAGGTCTTCTCATCCTCCCCCTTGACACTCTAATAAAAAATTTTGGGGGCCTGGAGAGATGGCTTAGTGGTTAAGGCAATTGCCTGCAAAGTCTAAGGGCCCATGTTCAATTCTACAGATCCCACATAAGCCAGCACACAAAAGGTGAGGCAAACACAAGGTTACACATGCCCTCTAGGTGGTGCAAGCATCTGGAGTTAGGTTGCAGTGGATGAGGCCCTAGCATTCCAGTTTTCTCTCTCTCTCTTTCTCTTGCTCTCTAAAATAAAAAGAATTTTAAAAAATTTTTATTATTTGTAAGGAGGGAGGGAATGCATGCATGCATACAAACAAGCAAGGTGTGCAGGGTCTCTTGCCATTGCAAATGAACTCTAGATGTGTGCACATGGCTTTATGTGGATACCAGGGACTCGGACTGGAATTGGTAGGCATTGCAAGCAAGTGCATTTAACCACTAACCCATTCCCCCTTTTAAAACTTGAGGTAAGAGTCTCAGTAAGTTGTTCAGGCTGCCATTGAACTTATGTGTTGCCCAGTCAGAGCTGAACTTGTGAGATTTTTGGTTTTTTGAGGTAGGGTCTCACTGTAGCTCAGGCCCACCTGGAATTCATTATGTAGTCTCAGGGTGGCCTTGAACTCACAGTGATCCTCCTACCTCTGCCTCCCAAGTGCTGGGATTAAATGCATGCATACACCACCACACCCTGGCTTCTTTTTTCTTTTTTGAGACAGGGTGGTATGGCCGTAGACAAGGTCTCATTCTCTAATCCGAGCTGGCCTCTGTCAGTATATAGTCCAAGGTGGTATGAAAATGGCTATCCTGCCTCCCTCTCAAGTGCTGGGAGTTACAGGTTTGTACCACCCATACCCAGTTTAATAATATTTCTGAATAATACAGAAAAAGGATAAATGTGAGGAAGTGTGAGACTCTTAGAAGACTAAATAGTACTCTCCAAGAAAATGCAGCTAACAATGTGTCTGGTGGTGGACTCAGTAATTGTTATTAGGACTGTGAACAGTTAGATCACCTTTTTTTTTTGTTGTTGTTGTTTGTTTTTTAGAGGTAGGGTCTCACTAGCCCAGGGTGACCTCAAACTCATGGTGATCCTCCTACCTCTTCTGCCTCCCAAGTGCTGGGATTAAAGATCTCACCCGGTTAGTTAGATCACTTTTACAGATGAGGAAACCAAGGCACAAGATTAGTAATTGTCTGAGTTAACAATACTGGCAACATAAACAGCGTTTGCAATCAGTCTACATTTGGATTCATTCACCTGGCACTTTTTTCCCTCCCAACAAACTCTCAGTCTTTTTTCCTGCTTCCTCATTATATAGTGCCTGCTACAAATTGTACTTTAAAAATATAAGCTCTAGCCGGAAGTGGTGGCACACCCCTTTAGTTAATCCCAGCAGAGGTGGCAGAGGTAGAGGAATCACTGTGAGTTTGAAGACACCCAGAGACTACATAGTGAATTCTTGGTCAGCCTTGGTTAGAGACCCTACCTTGAAAAACCAAAACAAACAAAAAATCATGTAGGGGCTGGAGAAGTGGCTTAGCGGTTAAGGTGTTTGCCTGCAAAGCCAAAGGATCCTGGTTCAATTCTCCAGGACCCACGTAAGCCAGATGCACAAGGGGGCGCACACATCCGGATTTCGTTTGCAGTGGCTGGAGGCCCTGGCGCACCCGTTCTGTCATATTCTCTCTCTCTCTCTCTCTCTCTCTCTCTCTCTCTGCCTCTTTTTCACTCTCAAATAAATAAAATATATTTTTTAAAAAAACATGTAAGCTCTAACTGGCTAAATATTCTAAGAAAACCTGTGGGAAAGTAGCATAGTGTTAATGGAGCACTGATGATGTGATGTAGCAGCAGGAGACTTGGAGAGTAGAGTCTAGTATTTAGAACTGTGTATGTTTGTTGTTGATGGCCCCTGCATGGTTAGACTGTCAGCTCTCCCAGGGTGGGGATCTTTTGTCTGCTTTGTTCACTGCTCTCTCTCCTGTGCCTTGAAGAATTCTGCCCAGAGTGATCTCATACTAACTCATGCACATGAATACTGCACTCATAATATGGTGCAACTAATTTCACCATTTACAGGATAATAAGGTAGATTTACAAAATAAAATATTTATATATTAGTGAAACGAATTGCCACATGCAACAACGTGGAGAAATCTTGAAAATCTAATGGTAGATGAAAAAGTAAGTCTCATGAAGCTACATACTATACAATAATTTTTATAGAACATAAATGCTAGCAAGATATAAAATATCAGTGCTGGAGAGATGGCTTAGCAGTTAAGGTGCTTGCCTGCAAAAGCCTAATGACAAAGTGGTACATGCATCTGGAGTTCGTTTGCATTGGCTAGAGGCCCTGGTATGCCCATTCTCTGTCTGTCTCTCTGCTTGCAAATAAATAAAATATCAGATATATATATAACTGTGATAAAGCAGGGAGGGCGTTTTGGTTTGTTTTATAAAATTAAACATGTTTATAGGCTGTATTGGTATATATCTAGAGAAATTAAAATTGGAACTTAGGCAGAACCTTGTCATGAACATTGATAACAGTTTTCCTCATGTTTTCATAGGTAGCCCAATTAAAAATGAACCAGATGCCTCCACTAGGCAATTGAATGGTTGTTCCTTTGTACAATGGAATCTGCAATAAGCATAATAAATTTTTGGTGAATTGAATGATTTGTATGGATCTCAAAAGAATTTTGCTCCTTGGGAAAAAATTCATTCTCAAAAATTTAAGTGCTATACATGATTCCACTGTAGTTTAGACTGGTCTTGAATTTGTGAACTTCCTACCTCAGCATCTTGAATACTGAGTGGCCTCTGCACCTGGCTTAATATTGTTGAGGGGGAGAAACCCCAAAGTTATATGCATAGAAAGTGGCTACCAGTGGTGAGGAAAGAGGGTGACTCTGGCTATATAAAAGGCAGCATGAGGGATCTTTGATAAAACTGTTTTATGATTTGGTGCATGCTGTTTTGTTTTGGAAGTGCTGAGGATAGAATCCAGGGCCTTACCCATACTAGGCATGTGATCTCCCATGAGCTCTGTCCCTTGCATCCACCCCTTGTTCTGTATCTTGACAAATGTAAATACTTGAATGATTAGTATAGAATTAAACACAAATAAGTGTCTGTAAAATTGGTGAAAATCTGAATAAAGGCATTAACATTGTGGTAATGTTAATTTTGGGATTGTAATATTTCATGATAATCAAAATATTATGGGGAAAACTGATGCAGGGTCTGTTGGATTTTGATTATTTAGGACTGCGGTTATGGTGCATACACCTGTAATCCCAGAACACTTAACATGCTTCCCAAACTCTGGGAAACTGCATTACTGGATGAGTTATGTATATAGCAAGGTGGTCAGAAATCAGTCTCCAAACCCTGGAAGGACTGAACACCCTTATCTGATTAGACCTTCTAGTGCTCATGGCCCCCACCAGAGCCCATGTGAAAGCTAGGTTCTTAGAGGCTAAAGATGGAGGAAAAATAAAATAAAGTCGAAATTAAGAACTTAGCTGATAGCGTGGCCGAGCCCTCTTAAGGCGCTGGATTAAGAACCTAATGTGGCCAGGCATGGTGTCGCACGCCTTTAATCTCAGCATTTGGGAGGCAGAGGTAGGAGAATCACTGTGAGTTCAAGGCCACCCTGAGATTACATAGTAAATTCCACATCAGCCTGAGCCAGGACCTCCAGCCACTGCAAACAAACTCCAGACGCGTGTTCCCCCTTGTGCATCTGGCTTACGTGGGTCCTGGGGAATCGGACCTGGGTCCTTTTGCTTTGCAGACAAACACTTAACTGCTAAGTCATCCCTCCAGCCCTCAAGCTTTTAAAAAAATTAATTAATTTAGGTTTTTTGAGGAAGGGTCTCACTCTGGCCCAGGCTGACTTGAAATTCACTGTGTAGTCTTGAGAGGCCTCAAACTCATGGCAATACTCCTACCTCTGCCTCCTGAGTCCAGGGATTAAAGGCATGTGCCACCGTGCCCTGCTGCTTTTTTAAAAAGCTAAATGTTTATTAGAGAGAGAGAATGGGTTCACCAGGGTCTCCAGCCATTGCAAATGAACTCCAGGTGCATGTGCCTCCTTGTGCATCTGGCCTACATGGATACTGGGGAATTGAAGCTGGGTCCTTAGGCTTTGCAGGCAAGCACCTTAACCGCAAAGCCATCTCTGCAGCCCAACAGCCCTCACCCTTTTTTAATTTATTTTATTTATTTATGTTTTGGGGGGGGGTTCTGAGGTAGTGTCTCACTCTGACCCAGGCTGACCTAGAATTAACTATGTAGTCTCGGGTGGCCTCTAAGTCACAGCAATCCTCCTGCCTCCCCAGTACTAGGATTAAAGGCGTGCCTTGCCCAGCTCTTTTTTTTCTTTCTTTTAATTGATTTGTTTATTTGAGTGAGAGTGAGTAAATAAGTATGGGCATGTGGTGCATGGCCTCTTGCTGATCCAAATGAACTTGAGGTGAATGTGCCACACTGTGTATATGGCTTTACATGATACTGGGGAATCGAACCCAGGTCCAACAGTCTTTGCATTCATGCATCTTAGCTGTTTCTCCAGCCCCAAACTCAGGTCCTTTTGTGTGTGCTACACAAGTGCCTACTACTAAGCTATTTTCTCTGCCTGCTCTTAACTTTTTTTTTTTGTTTGTTTTTCGAGATAGGGTCTCCCTCTAGCCAAGGCTGACCTGGAATTTACTATGTAATCTCAGGGTGGCCTTGAACTCACAGCGATCCTCCTACCTGTGCCTCCTGAGTGCTGGGATTAAAGGCATGCGCCACCATGCCCAGCTGTTTACTTTTTATATTAAGAACAAGTCTCAGCTGGCCTTGACTTCTCTTTGTAGGACCAGGTAGACTTTGAACATGAACTACTGCTTCAGCTGGGATTGGAGGCCTATACTACTGGGTCCAGTCTGTATATAATTTTTCTTACCTAGTATTAATATTTTTATGTGAAATGTTTCTTCTTCCTACACCTTACCCCTTACCCCCTGCAACCAGGTAGTTTCACTGTAGCCTAGGGCTGACCTGGCGCTTACTCTGTCCTCAAGCTGGCCTTGAAAACTCTTGGTATCCTCTTGCCTCACCCTCTTCAGTGCTGGGATTAAAGGCATGCACTTCCCCACATTGGCCTTTTATTTTATTTTTTTTTTTTTTTTTTTTTGAGGTAGGGTTTCCCTTTAGCCCAGGCTGACCTGGAATTCACTATGTAGTCTCAGGGTAGCCTTGAACTCATAGCGATCCTCCTGCCTCTGCCTTCCCTGCGTCCATGTACACTACCATGCCCGACTTTCTTTCCTGGTTTGTTTGTTTATTATTTTTTGGTTTTTTGAGGTAGGGTCTTGCTCTCTAGCCCAGGCAGACCTGGAATTCACTGTAGTCTCAGGGTGGCCTTGATGAACTCAAAATGATCCACCTACCTCTGCCTTCAGAACGCTGGGATTAAAGGCATGAGCTACCATGCTCGGCTCCTTTTTAAAAAATTTATTTATTTATTTATTTATTTATGTATTTGAGAATAGGTACACCAGGGCCTCTAGCCAGTGTAAACAAACTCCAGACACATGCACTGTCATGTGCCTTTGGTTTACATGGGTTCTGTCTGGGGAATTGAACCTAGGTCCTTAGGCTTCCCAGGCTGACCTGGAACTCACTCTGTAGTTCCCAGCCTGGCAGTCTTCCTACCTCTGCCTCTCAGGCACTGGAATTAAAGGCCTGGTTTAGAGGCATATTTAAATGTAGATTGGGTGCTCGGGACAGGGCTCCCCTAATCCTTGGACACTTAAAATGACAAGACCTACAGGAGAAAGGAAGAAAGAATAAGTAAAAGAGTAAAAGAAATTTAAGCCGGTCTTGGTGGCGCACTCCTTTAATCCAAAAATAATAATAATAATAGTAATAATAATAAAGAAATAAAAGAAATTTAAAACATTAGATGAATTTATTGCTCTGAGCTGCTATAAGGAGTGATTGGGTTTAAGTGTCTGTTCTGTTGCTATTTTGTGACAAGTTATATAATTTCTGAATCAAGGTTTCTTGTTAACTGGGGATAATACTGGTTATAAAGACAAAATAACAAATCCAAAAGTCCTGACACAAAAAGAACTGGCTAACATACAATAATTGCCTGACCAGGAAACAAATGGGCTACCTCTCTTTGTTTATGCCTTAGCTTTTCTTTAGCTCTTGGGACATCCAAGGTCCCCAGAGACCCAGGCAAAGATCACTTCAAGGAGTTTTAGAAATGTTTGTCTAGAGCTTGGCATGGTGGCACACACCTTTAAAAGTCTGAGCACTGGGCTGGAGAGATGGCTTAGCGGTTAAGCGCTTGCCTGTGAAGCCTGAGGACCCCAGTTCGAGGCTCGATTCCCCAGGACCCACGTTAGCCAGATGCACAAGGGGGCGCACGCATCTGGAGTTCGTTTACAGAGGCTGGAAGCTCTGGCGCGCCCATTCTCTCTCCCTCTCTCTCTCTGCCTCCTTCTCTCTGTCACTCTCAAAAACAAAGAAAAAATTGAAAAAAAAAAAGTCTGAGCACTGGGAAGGCACAGGTAGAAGTAACCCTGTGAGTTCAAGGCCACCTCAGACTACATAGTGAGTTCCAGGTCAGCCTGGGCTAGAGCAAGTACCTCGAAGGGGAAAAAAAAAAAAAGAGAGAGAGAGAGAGAGAAATGTCTAGAAAGTACTTTTGCCTGAGGGTAATTTTTTTTTTTTTTTTGGAAAGCTATGTAACCCTGGTTGCCTGGTACACTCTATGTAGCTAGCCCAGGCTGGTCTTCAACTAAACCGATGTCCTGCTGAGATTACAGGCATGCACAGCTAAACTTGGTTTAGGGTAAGCCATCTTGCGGAAACTTTGTTTTTCTTGTTTTGCTTTTTAAGTCGACTATAGCTCACCAATGAAAGTAAGACCAAACAGGGAAAAAAAAAAAAAAAACATTTAAAAGGAGAGGATCGTTGTACAGCTCAACACCCGAGGCACCCATAAAGCTCATTCATTGCTTTAGTGTGCATGTCAGTGTCTGGGTATAAATTGTACTTCCTAAAATTTTATGAAGTCAGCTCTTCCACACTTGAAGTCCTCCCCACCCCCACCCCCACCCCCACCCCACCCACCCACCCATTCCCAAATAAAAAGCACCAGGAAAAGCATGAGATTTGAAGTTAGAGAGCGTAGCCTGGTTCTTAGTCTTTGCTTTGGTACTTTAATAGCTTTGTGACCTAGAAGTAGATAATGAGCCTCTCTTGAGTTTTCAGTTCCTCTGTTGTAAAGTGAGGGTATAACAATTACTTCACCGAGTTTTGTTTTTCGAGGTAGGGTCTCTCTAGCCCGGGCTGACCTGCAATTCACTATGTAGTCAAAGGGTAGCCCCAGACTCACAGCAATCCTCCCACCTCTGCCTCCCGAGTGCTGGGATTAAAGGCATTTGTCACCATGCCTGGCTCCAAGTTATTTAAAAAAAAGAAACTTTTTAAAATTTATTTATTTGCAAGCAGAGCGGGGGGGGGGGGATGGGCATATCAGAGCCTCTAGCCACTGTAAATGAACTCCACATGCATGCACCGCTTTGCATCTGGTTTACGTGGGTACTGGGGAATAGAACACTGGTGGTTAGGCTTTGCAGGTTTGCCTTAACTGCTTAGCTGTCTCTTCAGCCCACTGAGTTATTTTTTGAGGAAAATGAAATGTTTGAATGGCACTTGCATTTACCAAAATGTTTTTTAAAGCATGAGTAAATGTTGAGCTACTTCATTTTCATATATGGAAGATTACCCTTGTTGAAGGCCTTTGGTTGCTTCGAATTCTTAAGTCTTTCTTTTTTTAAATGTTTTATTTATTTATTTGAGAGACAGAGGGAAAGAGGCAGAGAGAGAATATGGGTGCGCCAGGGCCTCTAGCCACTGCAAAGAAACTCCAGACACACGCGCCACCTTGTGCATCTGGCTTACGTGGGTACTAGGGAATTGAACCTGGGTCCTTAGGCTTCACAGGCAAACACCTAACCACTGTCATCTCTCCAGCCCTCCTCTTTCACTTTCTAGGCTAAATAATTATGATGCTTTTGTCTTTTCAGCTCTGTTAATCACTGTTCTCTGAGAAACTGAAAACAGTAGGCAAAGAGGCTGTAAGATCCAGTTAGCTAGTTTAAAATACAGTAGAAGAGTCCATGTCATAAGGAGGGCCTAAATTCACAGTAAATGTGTAAATAAAACCTTTCTACTATAATCAGTTTTCCAGCCCTGCTTCCTTCCTGTTGGAGCTCAACAAATTGACAGGCTTTGCATCTTCATGTCCTGGCTAAGTAAGGTGTCTAGAAAGTAATCTAAGCTACAGCTGAAGGATCTAAGTACATAGCAGCAGTTAAGGAACACTGGATGGGGGGGCCGGGGCTGGGAAGATGACTCAGCAGTTACTGGCACCTGTGGGCCCCGGTTTGATTCTCTAGCACCCATGTAAAGCCAGACACAAAATGTGGAGTATCTGGTGTTTGTTTGCAGCAGCAAGACACTGGAGTGTGGAGTGTGCATGCATACACAAACAAATTAATAAAAATATTTTTTAAAAGAGATGGACCGGGTGTGGTGGTACACGCCTATAATCCCAGCACTCAGGAGGCAGAAACAGGATCGCTATGAGTTCAAGGCCAGCCTGAGACTACATAGTGAATTCCAGGTCAGCCTGAGCTCTAGGGTGAAACCCTACCTTGGAAAACCAAAAAAAAAAAAAAAAAAAGAATGGTAGCTGGGCTTGGTAGTGCACACCTGTAACCCCAGCACTCGGGAGGCAGAGGTAGGATCACTATTGAGTTCAAGGCCACCCTGAGACTACACAGTGAATTCCAGGTCAGCCTGAGCTAGAGTAAGAACTACCTCAAAAAAAAAGAAAGAAAGAGAAGTAGGGTATAGATAAAGAATACATCAGTACCACATTCTTACAAGCTCCTTGGTGATGTTTGCAAATCAGAGCTGTGGTATCCTTTTTTCCCCTCTTATTTTTGATTTGGTTTTTCAGGGTAGGTTCTCACTGTAGTCCAGGCTGCCCTGGAATTTGCTATGTAGTCTCAGGGTGGCCTCATACTCAGGGATCCTCCTACCTCTGCCTCTCGAGTGCTGAGATTAAAGGTGTGTGCCACCATGCCTGGCCTACAATTATTGTTTTGTTTTGTTTTTTTTTTTTTTTTTTTTTTTGGTTTTTCGAGGTAGGGTCTCACTCTAGCCCAGGCTGACCTGGAATTCACTATGGAGTCTCAGGGTGGCCTCGAACTCACGGCGATCCTCCTACCTCTGCCTCCCGAGTGCTGGGATTAAAGGCGTGCGCCACCACGCCTGGCTTCAATTATTGTTTTTTATGACAGAGAATGGGCATGCCAGGGCCTCTAGCCACTTCAATTGAACTCCATGTTGTGCGCATATGCAACCTTCACATATGTCACCTTACATGGGATCTGGGGAGTTGATCATGATCAAGAGCCTTAACTGCTAAGCCGTCTCTGCAGCCCTGTGCCTGTAAAATCAAGAAGGGCATAGTCAAATATCAGATATTCAAAAAAGGGTGAATTAGGCTGGTCTTGGTGGCACATGACTTTTATCCCAGTACTGGGAAGGCAGAGCTAGGAGGATTACTGTGAGTTTGAGCTCACCCTGAGACTACATAGTGAATTCAGGTCAACATAGGGTAGAATGAGACCCTACCTTGAAAAAATAAAAGGTGAATTAGTTAATTTTATTTTTTATAACATTTTATTTGAGAAAGGAAGAGGGAGGGAGGCAGATACAGAGAGAGAATGGGTGCATCAGGGCCTTCAGTTCCTGCAAATGAACTCTAGATGTATGGGTCACCTTGTACATCTGGTTTACATGGGGCCTGCGGAATCGAACCTGTGTCCTTTGGCTTTACAGGCAAATGCCTTGACCGTTAAGCCATCTCTCCAGCCCTGATGAAACTTTTAGATATTAACTAACTTTTCTGCAAGCAGAGGTAGAGAGAGAGAGACAGACACTGACTAACTGGCTGGCAGTTTGCCAGCCAGGGCCTCTTGCCATTAAACAGGAACTCTAGATGCATGCAGCACTTTGAGCATCTGGCTTTATTTATGTGAATCAGCCCCAGGTTGATGCACCATCTCTCTGGCCCTTTCTCTTTTATATACATGTTTAATTAATATGAGGGAGAGAGGGGAAAAGGCAGATAGAAAGAGAATAGATGGGGCTGGAGAGATGGCTTAGTGGTTAAGGTGCTTGCTTGTGAATCCTAAGGACCCATCTGGCTTTGTGAGATCTCCAGATCTCACATAAGCCAGATGCACAAAGGTAAGGCAACCGCAAGGTCGCACATGCCCACTAGGTGGTGCGAGCACCTGGAGTTCGACCAGTGCAGTGGCTAAGGCCCTGGCACACCAATTTACACATGCGCGCTCATTCTCTTGTGCTTAAAAAAAGAAAGAAAGTGAATGGATGGGCCAGGGCCTCCAGCCATTGCAGACAAACTCCAGATATATATACCACCTTGTGCATCTGGCTTGCAATGGGTACTGGGGAATTGAACCTGTTTTGTTTTGTTTTGTTTTTTGAGGTAGGGTCTCACGGCGATCCTCCTACCTTTATATTTGTTTTTTTGAGTCAGGGTTTTACTGTGTAGACCAGGCTGGCTTGAAACTTTGGACCACCCAGCCTTAGTCTCCTGAGTGCTGGGATTACAGGTGTATGCCACCACACCTGGGCCCTTATTCTGTATAAAGTGATATTGCCTCTATTTTATTTATTATTTATTATTTTTATTTATTTGAGAGAGAGGAGTGGGGGAGAGAATAAGTGTGCCAAGGTCTTTGTGCAGCTAGCTTACGTAGTTCCTGGGGAATCAAACCTGGATCCTTTGGCTTTGTAGGTAAATGCCTCAACTGCTAACCCATCTGTCCAGTCCCTGCCTCTATTTTATAAATGAGGAAATTAAAATATAGAGCAATGGCCAGGCGTGGTGGCACGCACCTTTGATCTCAGCACTCAGGAGGCAGAGGTAGGAGGATTGCTGTGAGTTTGAGGCCACCCTGAGACTACATAATGAATTCCAGGTCAGCCTGGACCTGAGTGAGACCCTACCTCAAAAAACCTAAGGGGGCAGGGAATATATATAGAGAGGGAGAGAGAGAGCGCACACGTGCACAATGAAACACTTGTCTAAGTTTATATAACTAATGGGTAGCAGAATCAAGAACCAGATCTTTCAAACTTGACTAGTATCCAGAAGGCACTACTGCCAGAGTGGAATAGATGAGATTGGGTGTGTTCAGGGTGGTTTGGCTGTCAAAGTAGAATAGTCATCCATTACCTATTTAGATTACTGTTTTTTGTTTTGTTTTTGTGATATGTTCTTGCTCTAGCCCAGGTTGACCTGGAATTCACTATGTAGTCTCAGGGTGGCCTTGAACTCATAGCAATTCTCCTACACCTGCCTCCTGAGTGCTGGGACTAAAGGCATGTGCCACTATGCCCAGCTTTTGTATTTTTTCTTTTTTAAAAATTATTGACAACTTCATGGGCTGGAGAGATGGCTTAGCGGTTAAGCGCTTGCCTGTGAAACCTAAGGACCCTAGTTCAAGGCTCGATTCCCCAAGACCCACGTTAGCCAGATGCACAAGGGGGCGCACGTATCTGGAGTTCGTTTGCAGTGGCTGGAGGCCCTGGCGCGCCCATTCTCTCTCTATCTGCCTTTCTCTGTCACTCTCAACTAAATAAATAAAAATACACAAAAAAATTTATTGACAACTTCCATAATTATAGACAATAAGCCATAACCCCCCCCCCACTTTCCCCTTCACAATGCCATTCTCCATCGTATTCTTTCCCTCGCAACCAGTCTCTTATTTTTTTATTTTTAATTTTTTAATGTTTTATTTATTTGAGAGCAACAAAGAGAAAGAGACAGATAGATAGAGAATGGGCATGCCAGGGCTTCCAGCCACTGCAAATGAACTCCAGATGCATGTGCCACCTTGTACATCTGGCTCATGTGGTTCCTGGGGAATCAAGCCTCAAACCAGGGTCCTTAGGCTTCACAGGCAAGTGCTTAACCACTAAGCAATCTCTCCAGCCCCAGTCTCTTTTATTTTGATGTCATCACCTTTTCTTTATATTATGATGGCTTTGGGTAGGTAGTGCCTGGCACTGCAAGGCCATGGATATCAAGGCCATTTTGTGTTTGGAAGAGTGCATTGTAAGGAGTCTTGCTCTTACATTCTTTCCGCCACCTCTTTAGCAATGAACCCTGAGTCTTGTAAGGTGTGATAGATGTTTCAGTGCTAAGCACTACTCTGTCACTTCTCAGCACTGTGGTACCTTTTGAGTCATCCCATAGGTCACAGCCATCTGAAAAGAGAAGCTTCTCTAACCAAAAGTGAGAGTAGCATTAATACATGGGTATGAACATTAATAAAAGTGCTTACAGGGCAGTTTGGTGAGCATAGTATATACATTTAGCCAGATACCAGCAGATGTTACACCCCTAGGGCTCATGACTTCCCCCATCATAAGTTTTCAATATCAGGCGTGTATTCCCTTCTGTGGAGTGGGCCTCAAGTCCAATTAGAAAGTGGTTGTTGGGCTGCAGAGATGGCTTAGAGGTTAAGGCGCTTGCCTGAAAAGGCAACGGACCTCGGTTCGATTCCCCAGGACCCATATAAACCAGATGCATAAGGTGGCGCATGTATCTGGAGTTTGTTTGCAGTGGCTGGAAGCCCTGGTGCGCCCATTCTCTCCCTCTCTCTGTCTCTGTCTCTCTCTCTCCCTCCCCCTCTCTCAGATAAATAAATAAAAATAAAATATTTTAAAAAAAGAAAGCGGTTGTTTTCCCCCATAATAGAGATGCCACTATTGGACCTGTTGACTCATTTGGCCTGGCTGGCCAAACTTAAGGCTTGCAGTGTCCACTGATGACTCTCCATTGATGACTTCTCTCTCTCCCATGGCACTGCATGCAGGGTAGCTTTTATCAGCTTTCTGTCAATTGGTCTACACGAAGAAGGTTTTTAGTTCAGCTCCAGCTGAGCTCAGTGACCTTGCTGCCTAAACATGTGGAGTCTTCAATAGGTTCTTACCATCTATTCCTGGTGGGAAACCCAAGAGCCTTGACAATGGCCTATAATGTTTTGAGAGTATCAGGTACCTCCCTGGGCAACACCTTACTGGAAGGTCTCCCATCCCTGGCATTGACATTCTTCTTGATGAACATTTTGATTTGTTTGATTCCTTTTTTTATCTAATTACCTTTCTGTTTTACCTTTTTAGTTTAGTTAAATGCATTTCCTTTTTGTGCTTGTACATTTGTGTGTAGAGAGAGAGTGTGTGTGTGTGTGTGTCTGGAAGCAAGAGGAGACTATAGGGTGTCCTTTTTTCACTTACTTCATATTGCCTTGAGACAGGGTCACTCAACCCAGAGCTGCTGCCTGTCAGTGAGCCCCAGCTTGACAAGTTCCATCCTGATGTTGGGTCCATACCCTCCTACTCCCACACTGGGGTTACAGGCATGGGTGACATGCCCAGCTGTTTATGTGGGTTCTTGGAGCCAAATTTGGTGGTGTTTGGCCCAAGAGGCCTTGATGCTTAAGTGACAAGTGCTTTTAACTGCAGAGCCATCTTCCTGGGCCCCCTTTTTTGGAGGGGGTTATTCTTTGAGATAGGATTTCATTCTAGCCCAGGTTGACCTGGAACTGACTATAGCCCAGGCTGGCTGGCCTCAAACTTACAGCGATCCTTTTGTCTTACTATGTGCAGCTCTTTTAAAACTGACTTTTGAAAAATTTACGCATACATGCATATAAAATATATCTTGATCACAATCACCCTATTACTTTTACCTTTTCTTATCTTCCCACTGAACCCCTTCTTCCCAGCTAGACCCCTTGCACTTTGTTGTCTATTTTCGCTTTTATTGTGACCCACTCATTGAGTTTAATTAGGATTGCTTGTAAGAGTATGGATAGGGGATTATTTACCAAAGCATGGGCAACTTGTGGCAACAACATTGAAGAAAGTGTCTTCCTTTCCCAGCAACCATTAACTGACAGAAACTTAGGTGAGGGTGAACGAGCAAACTGCTCTTATTGGAAACAGTGTTTAGGTTGCCGTCAGTCAGTCTCACAAATTTGGTGCATTCACCCAGTCGATATACAGTTAAACATTTATATGAACTATTTATACAGTAATTGTTACCGCTTTGAATACTCTTGGCAATTGGCCTTTATGTGTATGCAGAGCAGAAATAACTTGTTTTCCTTTTTTAATTCAGAAATTGAGAAGATCCAGAAGGGAGATTCAAAAAAAGATGACGAAGAGAATTACCTGGATTTATTTTCTCATAAGAACATGAAGCTGAAAGAGCGGGTGCTGATACCTGTCAAGCAGTATCCAAAGGTAAGAGAAAAGTAACTCACTTCCTTGAGTTCTTGTTGCAGGTAAGAAAATCATTGGCTGAGATGACAACTTCTGTGGAATGTGATGTGTCAGAAATGGAGCTTGTGAAGATTCCCTTCTGTCCCAAAAGTACCTGTTTTTGGCAATTAAAGTATTAGTCAATAACTAATAGTATAGCTATGGTTAGAAAGGCAAGATAAGCCAGGTGTGGTGGTGCACAACTTTAAATCCCAGCACTTCAGGCAGAGGTAGGTGGGATAGACATGAGTTTGAGGCCACCCTGTGACTACATAGTAAATTCCAGGTCAGCCTGGGCTAGAGTGAGACCCTATCTTGAGAAGCCAAAAAGGGGGGGGGGGCGAGATAATTAATCTTCTAGTGATCAAAATGAGGGCTGGGAGATAGCTCAGTCAGTAAAGTGTTTGCCTTGCAGTCATGAGAACCTGAGTTCAATCCTCAAAACCTACATAAAAACACTAGCTAGGCATGGTGGTACACATAGCAGTCTCAGTGCTGGATAGAGGGAAAGAGGAGGGAGCACTCTTAGGTCTCACTGGCCAGCCAATCTAGCCTAATTGGTTTGGCAGGCTCCAGGCCAATGATAGACTGGATCTCCAAAAAGGGGAGGAATGGGCAGACAGTATTCCTGAGTAATGATAACCAAAGTCGTCCTCTTCCCTCTGGCTTCCACATACCTACACACACATGTATTCATTAAAAGTTTTGGGGGGCTGGAGAGATGGCTTAGTGGTTAAGACACATGCCTGTAAAGCCAAAGGATTCTGATTTAATTCCTGAGGATCCGCGTAAGCCAAATGCACAAGGTGGCACATACGTCTGGAGTTTATTTGCAGTGGCTAGAGCCCCTGGTGTACCCATTCTTCCTCCTTCCCTTTCCCCCCCACATAAAAATTTTAAAAATTCTCAGGGTGTCCTTAAACTCACTGTGATCCCCATACCTCTGCCTCCAAAGTGCTGGAATTAAAGATGTGTGCCTGCCACCATACCCAGGTATTTTTTATTTTATTTTTTTAATTTTTCTGGTTTTTCAAGGTAGGATCTCACTGTAGCCCAGGCTGACCTAGAATTCTCAGGGTGGCCTTGAGCTCATGGCTATCCTCCTATGTCTATCCTCCTATGTCTGCCTCCCAAGAGTTGGGATTAAAGGTGTGTGCTACCACACCCAGCTTTTAATTCTTTTTTACTTATTTGACAGAGAGAGGCAGATAGAGAGAATGGGCACACCAGGGCCTCTATCTACTGCAAACGAACTTCAGGCACATGCACTACCTTGTGCCTGTCTTATGTTGGTACTGGGGTATCAGAACCTGGGTTCTTAGGCTTTGAAGGTAAATGCCTAAACTGCTAAGCCATCTCTCTCCAGCCCTGTTATTTCTTATTGGCTTTTCAAGGGTCTCATCTAGCTCATGCTGATCTGGAATTCACTATGTAGTCTCAGGGTGGCCTTGAACTCACAGTGATCTTTTAGCCAGGCTAAAATTAAGTACTTTTTTTTTTTAACAAAAAGAAATAATGGAGCCGGGCATGGTGGCGCACATCTTTAATCCCAGCACTCAGGAGGCAGAGATAGGAGGCTTAGCCATGAGTTCGAGGCAACCTTGAGAAATCCAAGTCAGCCTGGGCTAAAGTGAGACCCTACTTTGAAAAACCAAGAAAAAAATTTTTTTTTAATTTTTTTATTTGAGGGACAAAGAGGCAGACAGTATGGGCACACCAGGGCCTCTAGCCACTGTAAATGAGCTGCAGACATATCTGTCACTTTTTGTATATGCCTTATGTGGGTCTGAGGAATTGAACCTGAGTCCTGAAGCTTTGCAGGCAAGCACCTTAACCTCTACTCTAAGCCATCTCTCCAACCCTCGGTTTGCTTTGTATGTAAGTACTTTCTCCTTAACCAAAAAAAAAAAAAAAAAAAATACTTGCAATCAGAGACAGGAGAGAGAGAGAACGGGCATGCCTAAGTCTCATGCTGCAGTTGAACTCCAGATGCACGCACCACTTTGTGCATTTGGCTTTGCATGGTCACTGGGGAGTCAGACCTGAGTTGTTAGGCTGTACAGGCAAGCGCTTTAACTGCTGAGTCATCTCTCCAACCTTTTTTGGGAGGATATTTTTGATGTATGGTCTCCCACTCGTTCCAGGCTGACCTCACAGCGATCCTCTTACCTCTGCCTCTGAGTACTGGGATTAAAGGTGTTAGCTACCACGCCGGCTTCTTCTTCTTTTTTTTCATGAGAGAGAGAATTGGCACACCAGGGCCTCAGCCACTGCGATTGAACTCCAGGTGCATGTACCATCTTGTGCACATCTGTGACCTTACACTTACGTCACCTTTTGCATCTGGCTTATGTGGGATTTGGAGTGTCAACATGGGCCCTTAGGCTTCACAGGCAAGCATCTTAACTGCTAAGCCATCTTTCCAGCCCATCTTCCTCCTTTTCTTTTTTTATATTTATTTATTTATTTTGGTTTTTAATTTTTTTTCTAAAAACTTTATTTGAGAGAGAGGGAAAGAGGCAGAGAGAATGGGCGCACCAGGGCCTCCAGTCACCACAAACGAACTCCAGGCACATGCGCCAACTTGTGCAGCTGGCTTGTGTGGGTCCTGGGGAATCGAACATAGGTCCTTTGGCTTTGCAGGCAAACGCCTTAACCACTAAGTCATGTCTTCAGTCCCTATTTTTGTTTTTTTTGTGGTAAGATCTCACTGTAGCTCAGGCTGACCTGGATTTCACTCAGCAGTAGGGAGGCTAATATAAGAGGGTTGTAGCAAGTTACAGGTCACCCTGAGCTAGAAGTGAGACCCTGAGTAAAGTATTAAGTATTGGACTGGAGAGATGGCTTAGTGGTTAAGGCAGTTGCCTGTGAAGCTTAAGGACCCAGAGTTAACTCCCCAAATCCCATGTAAACCAGATGCACAAAGTGACACATGTGCATATGGTGACACACATGTCTGGAGTTTGATTACAGTGGCTAGAGGCCCTGGCGTGCCAACTCTTTCTCTCTTTTGCTCTCTCTCAGAAAGTAAACTAATGATAATAAAAGTATTAAGGGCTGTGGTGAGTTATAGAAGGAATACTCCAGACTACATTTTGAAATCCAAACTCATGTGTTAGTAATTGCCACTTGCTAGTTACATAACCTTCAACTGACCATTTAGCAAGATGGAAATGATATTTACTGTACATATTTGTTGAAGATGATATATCTGGAAATTTTAATAAATGAATGTGTATTTAGAAATCACTTTTTTCTTTTTATATTCTATCAGTTCAATTTTGTGGGCAAGATTCTTGGACCACAAGGGAATACAATCAAAAGACTGCAGGAAGAAACTGGTGCAAAGATCTCTGTGTTGGGAAAGGGTTCAATGAGAGACAAAGCCAAGGTAAGTTCGTAGTATTGAGGCAAACTAATACCCTGATACCATCTTAGTTGTTGTCCAGTGTCTACCATGGGTGCCTTGTAGAAACATTCATTTCATCAGGTGCATGCACTTACTTGCCTGACAGCCTTGGAAGAACCTGGGTATGCTCTCTTGATTGTGTTCTTACTGACTTTTTGGCTGCATAATAATAGAATTAATAGTAGCTTCTTCAGTGTTAGTAAACTTAACTCTTAAAAGCTTGGAACATGAACTGGGTGTGCTAAAACTTATCCAAATTAAAGACAGTAAAATGTGAACAGCGTACTCCTTTCCACTGATGTGAAAAGAATGTGGCCAGTAGTGTTCTGAGTGCAGGTGAGTTTGGGAGATTTGGTGGTTTGTTTCCTAGCCAACAGCTGGAATGTGAGACCTGCTTTTAGAAAAGAATGTACTCCAAAAGGAGCCATGAGTAGTCATAAAAGAGCCTACCTGACATTTCTTCTGTCCCATGCCATAAAACATAATGTAGAGTCTATTTTATTTTATTTTTTGAGGTAGGGTCTTGCTCTAACCCAGTCTGATCTGGAGTTCACTATGTAGTCTCAGGGCGGCGATCCTCATACCTCTGCCTCCTAAGTGCTGGGATTAAAGGCGTGTGCTACCACGCCTGGCTCAGTTTTTTTTTTTTTTTTTTTTTGTCTCTCCCAAGGTAGGGTCTCACTCTAGCCTAGGCTGACCTGGAATTCGCTATGTAGTCTCAGGCCTTGAACTCACAGCGATCTTCCTACCTCTGGCTCCCAAGTGCAAGGAGAAAGGGAATGATAGAAAATTAATGAGTACACCATGGCCTCTTAACACTGCAAACCAACTCCAGATGCATATTCCACTTTGTGCATCTGGCTTCACATGGGTACTGGGAAATTGAACCTAAGCAGTCAAGATTTGCAGACAAGTGCCTTTAACCTGTGAGCCATCTCTCCAAAGCTTTTTTTTTTTTTTTCTTTTTTTTTTCTTAATGTTTACTGTTTTTCTCAGCTATTGAGGTCTTATCTTTCTGGGCTAAAGGCAAAGGAGCTGTTTTCTCTTTAGTTTGCATGATTTGATGTTTTCCTGCATTTTTCCATAGGAGGAAGAGCTTCGCAAAGGTGGAGACCCCAAATATGCCCATTTGAATATGGATCTGCATGTCTTCATTGAAGTCTTTGGACCCCCATGTGAAGCTTATGCTCTTATGGCCCATGCCATGGAGGAAGTCAAGAAATTCCTAGTACCAGTAAGGAGACACATGTGCACACACTTTTTTTAAACTTTTATTTATTTATTTGAGAGAGAGAGAGAGAATGGGGGCAACCAGGGCCTCTAGCCACTGCTAATGAACTACAGATGTGTGTACCACCTTGTGCATCGGGCTAATGTGGGTACTGGGGAATTGAACTGGGTCCTTAGGCTTTGCAGTCAGGTGCCTTAAGCATTAAGCCATCTTTCCAGCCCAAGAGATGAATTTTTTATCTTCTGAGTAGAGAAGAAACTAGGGACCATGCAATTAGGAAGGCAGAGATTTTTTATTACTCTTTGTGAGGTTTCTATTACTTAAAATTAGCTCTCCAAGTACTTAACCTTCCTTCTGAATGTGGTTTTTATTCGTGTGCACTGGTGTCTGTTGCGAATACCTTGCATCTAGAAAAGAAGGTCTTCATTCAGTTTAGTATTCTGGTACTCCTGTGGAACCAGTATTAGAAAAATGCCTTAATGAATTCCAGGTCAGCCTGGACTAGAGTGAAACCCTACCTTGAAAAAAAAATTTTTTTTAATGCCTTAAGATAGATTTCTGTTCTTGAGTATGTGACATTAATTTCTAACCAGCACACTCAAGGGTGGCATTTACACAGAATTTGATTGGAGAGGACCTTGTCTATCTGTGATCCTGCCTATCTATCATCTATCTATCCATCCATCTACCTAATTATGGGTGGGGGGTGTTCCAGGGTCTCTTGCTGCTGCAATTGAATGCCTATCTGACTTTATATGGGTAGGTGGAGAATGGAGCCCAGGTCAGCAGACTTTGCAAGCAGGTGCCTATAACCCCTGAGCCATCTCCCCAGGCCTGTTCTGGAATATTTTGAGCTTTTTCATGTTTTGGAGTATTTATGTAAATACGTTAAATGAGGTCTCTTGAAGAGTCTAAAAACTTTGTTGTTGACAAAATCTCATGTAGTTCAGGTAGGCCTAGAATTCACTAAGTAGTAGCCAAGAATTTATTTATTTGAGAGAAGGGGGGAAGGCATATATAGAGAGAATGGGTGTGCCAGGGCCTCTAGCTACTGTAAATGAACTCCAGACACATGTGCCACCTTGTGCATCTGGCTTATGTGGGTCCTGGGGAATCGAACCTCGGTTCTTAGGCTTCACAGACAAGTGCCTTAACCACTAAGCCCTCCCTTTGACCCCACTGCTTAATTTTTCTTTGTGGCAAGTTTTCTCTTTGAGGTGTTGTATTGAAACATACTAAGCTTGCCCATATTTCTGAAGTGTAAAGGCAATGCACATCTGTTGATTGATAGTGCCTAGCCATTTCTTCAATGGGATGAGTTTAGAAGGCTTCCATGTAAATGTATCTTTAAAAGAGATACCTCACCTGGAATGGTGGCACACGCCTTAAATCCCAGCACTCGGGAGGCAGAGGTAGGAGGATTACTTTGGGTTCGAGGCCAGCCTGAGACGACATAGTGAGCTCCAGGTCAGTCTGGGCTATATAGTGAGACCCTACCTCAGGGAAAAAAGAAAAGATACATGTTAGGGAGATGTTTCCTCATGTGTGGCAGTTGGAAGAGTCTGAGCAAAGAGCTGCCATTGGTACTTGGTTCTGTGAGTCTTGAAAGTGTTTTTTTGTTGTTGTTGTTGTTTTTTTTGAGGGAGGGTCTCACTCTAGCTCAGGCTGACCTGGAGCTCACTATGTCGTCTCAGGCTGGCCTCAAACTCACTGTGTGATCCTCCCACCTCTGCCTCCCCAGTGTTGAGATTAAAGGTGTACACCACCATGCCCGGCTTTAAATATTTTATTTTTAATATTTATTTATTTATTTGGGGGAGAGGGAGAGAGAATGGGCACACCAGGACTTCCAGCCACTGAAAATGAACTCCAGACACATGTGTCCTCTTGTGTATCTGGCTAACGTGGGCCCTGGGGAATCGAACCAGGGTCCTTTGGCTTTGCAGACAAACGCCTTAACCACGAAGCCATCCCTCCAGCCCAAATACTATTTTTATTTATTTATTTATTTATTTATTTGACAGAGAGAAAGGGGTGGGGCAGAGAATGGGTGCTCCAGGGCCTCCAGCCACTGCATATGAACTCCGGACACATGGCCAATTTGTGCATCTCGCTAACATGGGTCCTGGGTGATCAAACCTGAGTCCTTTGCAGACAAATGCCTTAACCACTAGGCCATCCCTCCAGCCCATCTTTAAAGTTTTTTTAAAAAATGTTTGTTTTATGTGTAGATAGATAGGTAGATAATGGGGTGCATTTGAGCCCCTTGCTACTGCAAACGGACTCATGATACATGTTTCATTTTGTGCATATGGCTTTATGTGGGTACCAGAGAATCAAACCCATCAGGCTTTGAAAGCAAGTGCCTTTAACCACTGTGCTGTTTGTTTGTTTGTTTTTAATTTACTTAAGAGAAAAAATACTGGTGCCATGCCCTCCTGCCATTGCAAATGAACTCTAGACACATGTTTCACATTGTGCATCTGCTTTTACCTGGGTCCTGGGGAATTAAACCTGGGCCATCAGGCTTTTCAAGTGCTTTTAACCTCTGAGCCAGTTGCACCAATGTAAGAAGCAATACTGATGTGTAGGGTCAGAGAAATTGAGTTAGGAGAGACATTGCTCTAGTAACTGGAATCTTCTGCTCTTGAAACTGTCACTAGAAATACTTGATATACCAAGTTTGAATGACTCAGTAGGAAATGTGTGAAAAGAAAATTAATATCATGGATTTGTATGGGAATATATATATCTGGTAGATGCCCAATATTGTGCTTTGGTATAAAAATGGTATAAAGGTATAAAAATGGATCTTGGACAAGAGAGATATCCAGTGATTAAAGCTTTTGCCTGGAAAGCCTAAGGGCCTGAGTTTGATTCCCCAGTACCCATGTAAAGTGAATTCCAGGTCAACCTGGGCTGAAGGGAGACCCTACCTCAAAAAAAAAAAAAAAAAAAAAATGGGGCTGGAGAGATGGCTTAGCGGTTAAACGCTTGCCTGTGAAGCCTAAGGACCCCGGATCGAGGTTCGACTCTCCAGGACCCACGTTAGCCAGATGCACAAGAGGGCACACGTGTCTGGAGTTTGTTTGCAGTGGCTAGAAGCCCTGGCACATCCATTCTCTCTGTCTCTCTCTCTGTGTCTCTTTCTCTCTGTCTGTCACTCTCAAATAAATAAATAAAAATAAAATTTTTTTAAAAATGGTGGAGACTGAGAAAGACTAAATGTTAACCATTTGCCCCCACACACCCACTTACATGTGTACTCATATACTCACAAAAAGAGAATGAGAGGAAGGATGGGGAGGGGATGGTATTGATAAGAGAGCTAGGTAGAGACCACATCCTGAACAGCTTTATTTGAATAATGAGGGTTCTGTTATCTAGACTTAACTCAAAGGAAGTGACAGGTAGGGTTTATTTGGACTTCATTCTGAGACTTCATCTGGGCTTTCACAGCCATTCTTCATATCCAAGGCTCATGGGCTAGATAACTTTCAGTAGGTGAAGATGTTAAACAATAATCTTCTGTTATCATTCATTCCCAGGATATGATGGATGATATCTGCCAGGAGCAGTTTCTAGAGCTGTCCTACTTGAATGGAGTACCTGAGCCATCTCGTGGACGTGGAGTGCCAGTGAGAGGCCGAGGAGCTGCACCTCCTCCACCTGTTCCCAGGTAAAAATTGTCAAAAAGGGATGTAATTTGATTGCTAGAACTCTCTCATAATGGTGCTCTTTAAAAAAAAAATGTTTTCTTGTTTTTTGGGGTAGAGTTTCGTTGTAGTTCAGGGTGGCCTCGAACTCATGGCAATCTTTCTACCTCTGCCTCCCAAGCTGGGATTAAAGGCATGCACCACCACACCCAGCTTCCTTTCTCTTTTTTAAAGACTTACATAGACTATTTTATTAATAGAAGGAAAGAGGAAAGGTACAGAGAGCTCATATGGGAATTAGGGGTCACCCCCCGCCATGTCAGCCCAGCTGAACTGAGATGAAAAGGTCTTATCACAGCCGGGACCTGGAAGGTCAAGAGAGCTAAAAAGCAAAATAAAAGAAGAGTGATGCTCTTAACTCTAGCGTGGATTTATAAGTTGCATCAAGTATGGAAATCTAGGTCTTGGGAATTTTGACCATAGTCAAGCAGTATAGTTCTACTAAAACTTCAGTTTTAATACATTTTTCAAATTTTTAATTTTTTTCTATTAGAGACAGAGAATGGGCACACCAGGGCCTTCTAGCTACTGCAAACAAACTCCAGATGCATGTGCCACCATGTGCATCTGGCTTACATGGGACCTGGTGAACTGAACCTGGGTGCTTAACTGCTAAGCTACCTCTCCAGCCGAAACTTCATTTTTAATTTTGGACAATTATTTTATTTCATTTATTGTTTGTTTTTTGAGGTAGGGTCTCACTGTGATCCTCCTACCTCTGCCTGCCAAGTGCTGGGATTAAAGGTGTGCACCACCACACCTGAATTGGACAGTTATTGTTTTTAATGATCTAACTTCAGAATTTTACCATTTGTGGTTAACATTTAAGTAGTGATTAAATTATGTAGACCTGCCTATGTGCATCCTTCTATTGTCTGACCTGGCGAGTCTCCCAATGTTTGTCTCTTAGACAAGTGTACATTCTTTTGTCCTTTAATAATAATCTGGATAATGCATCATACAATCTGTCTATCTCTAGAATTTGTGTGAACAACTCAGAACATGAAAGTGACCTGTTCATTAAAAATCTCAATTTAAGATTGAATTTTTTTTTTTTTTTTTTTGTAGAGGCCGTGGTGTTGGACCACCTCGGGGTGCTTTGGTGCGTGGAACGCCAGTGAGAGGTGCCATCACCAGAGGTGCCACTGTGACGCGAGGAGTGCCACCCCCACCTACTGTGAGGGGTGCTCCAGCACCAAGAGCTCGAACAGCAGGCATTCAAAGAATACCTTTGCCTCCACCACCTGCACCAGAAACATATGAAGAATATGTAAGAATTTTTTGAATAGTACACTATTCCAGGTTGAATGATAAGGTCTAAGCTCTTTATGTAGGTGGGGACTATTGATGAAATTCGAACCTTCCTCCGTGTACACTGAATTTTTTGGCTTTTTGAGGTAGGGTCTTGCTCTAGCCCAGGTAACATGGAATTCTCTCTGTAGTCTCAGGGTGGCCTTGAACTCATAGTGATCCACCTACCTCTGCCTCCTGAGTGCTGGGATTGAAGGTGTGCACTACCGTGCCCGGCCTTTTTTTTTGGAAGTGTTTTGTTTGTTTTTTGAGGTAGGGTCTCACTCTAGCTCAGGCTGACCTGGAATTCACTCTGTAGTCTCCGGGTGGCCATGAGCTCACAATGAGCCTCCTGCCTCTGTCTCCCAAGTGTGGGATTAAAAGTGTGTGCCACCACGCCTGGCCTGTGCAATAAATTTTAAGCTTTAAAAATATTTTTCATTTTTAGACATGATTATGAAATGAAAAATAAGCCATTTGTTGCCATAATGTTTTACTATGGAATTTTATTCTATTGCTAATATTAAAACTCAACTGTGCCAAAAAAAAAAAAAAAAAAGCCGGGAGTGGTGGTGCACGCCTTTAATCCCAGCACTTGGGAGGCAGAGGTAGGAGGATCGCCGTGAGTTCGAGGCCACCCTGAGACTCCATAGTGAATTCCAGGTCAGCCTGGGCTAGAGTGAGACCCTACCTCGAAAAACCAAAAAAAAAAAAAAAAAAAAAAAAAAAACTCAACTGTGTACTTTGCACCCACACTTGGCCTCACATATATTTGTTTAGGTCTTTCTTCACTGTTCCATAGTGGGTGTTAATATTATGGAGGAAAACTTGATGTCCTATTATCCAAAAGCCCATCATACTCCTTTTCTACACTGTAGGGAACTATACTGTGTGATTGTGACCTTGTCATTTATTTCTTCCAGGGCTATGATGATACATATGCAGAGCAGAGTTATGAAGGATACGAAGGCTATTACAGCCAGAGCCAAGGGTGAGTCAAGCAATAGAAGTGATGTATAATGTCCTCAGCTTAGATGGATGAAATTAGAGGAAATGAGAGTTTTAGGCAGCCTAAACTTAAGGAGTAGTCTTAACATTTCGTATGTATCTCCTTTTTGATACCTTTGAGGCATGTACTTGGGCTTTTGCTAAGAAGTATCTCACTGAAGTTTTTTTTTTTTTAATATTTTATTTATTAGAGAGAAAAGAGAGAGAAAGAGAATGGGCATGCACGGGTCTCTAGACATTGCAAACAAACTCCAGAGGCATGAGCCATCTTGTGTATCTGTGGGTACTTGGGAACTGAACCTGGGTAATTTGGCTTTGTAGGCAAGTGCCTAAACAGCTGAGCCATCTCTCCAGCTCCCTACTTAAAATTTTAATAAGTCAGAAACTTATTGCTATAACCTAGGTGTTTTTGTATAGTTCTGTAAGGAAAAAACAAAACCCGCCTACATGAGGAACAAAACATTTCTTTTCCTATTTAATCTCTTCTAGTGAGCCCCATGAATACATGTTTATTACACTATGATTAAGAATCTCAGTTTAGGGCTGGAGAGATGGCTTAGTGGTTAAGGCATTTGCCTGCAAAGCCAAAGGACTCAGGTTCGATTCCCCAGGACCTACGTAAGCCAGATGCACAAGGGGCACATGCATATGGAGTTTGTTTGCAGTGACTAGAGGCCCTGGCATGCCCATTCTCTCTCTGTCTCTCTGCTTGCAAAAAAAAAAAAAAAAAAAAAGCCAGGCGTGGTGGTGCAGATCGCTGTGAGTTCAAGGCCACCCTGAGACTACATAGTGAATTCCAAGTCAGCCTGGGCTAGAGCGAGACCCTACCTCAAAAAACTAAAACACACACACACACACACACACACAGAATCTAAATTGAGATTCTTTTGTGTGTGTGTGATTTAGATTGTGTGTGTGTATTTTAACTTAGATGTATAGTATGTCTATAGTTACCAGACTCTGTGTGTGTGTGTGTGTGTGTGTGTGTGTGTGTGTGTGTTTGGTCTATAGGTTTTAGAAATATTTGTAGGCTTAGGGATGAGTTAGAATGGACATGTTCTCCTAAGATAATTTTTAAAGATGAAACTACTAAAACATTGTTACTCTATAACTTTCTAATACTCTGTCTTTGTCTTTCAGGGATTCAGAATATTATGACTATGGACATGGGGAGGTTCAAGATTCTTATGAAGCTTATGGTATGTTTTTATCCATTGGTCAGAATGTACAAGTTTGTGCCTGGGAAAATGATGGTTGACTGAATCATTGGGAGTCAGGCAGTCACCACACCTGTGGAGAAATCGTTGTGTTGATAGGACTATAAGAATCCTACCCTTATTTAAATGTTATGGGTATATGTCTTAAAGTAAGCCTTAGCTCCACTTGGAGTAGACTTCTCTGCAATTAGGCATGAGATACCTAAGCTGGGACTTTCTTTGGTGCTGATACCTAGGCCACCTCATTTTTTAAAAATATTTTATTTTTATTTATTTATTTGTTTATGCATGAGAGAGAGAGAGAAAATGGGCATGCCAGGGTGTCAAGCAGTTCATCAGAGCAGGGCAAAAGTAGTGCCTGTTATAATCAAGGATGTTGCAGGGCAGGAGCAAAATCAGGGCAATGCTAGCTCCAAGTTTCTTACTAGGCTGGTGTTGCAGTCAGGTTCACATTGCTGGCAGAAATCACCCAACCAAGAGCAGCTTTTGGGAAAAAAAGGATTTATTTTGGCTTACAGACCCAAGGGGAAGCTCCATGACGGTAGGGGAAATGATGACATGAGCAGTGGGTAGACATTATTCCCTGTCCAACATAAGGTGGACAATAGCAACAGGAGAGTGTGCCAAACACTGACAAGGGGGAAACTGGCTGTTGTACTCATAAGTCTGCCCCCAACAATACACTGCCTCCAGGAGGTGTTAATTCCCAAATCTCCATCATCTGGGAACCTAGCATTTAGAACACCTAAGTTTATAGGGGGTGGGGGGTCATCTGAATCAAACTACAGCTGGCCTCACACTTGATAAATAGACAACCTTGAACTGTTTCTTGTATCTCTATCTTCCAAGAGTTGCAATTACAGGAGTATGTCACCATGTCCTTCCCATGCTTCCCCCCCCCCCCCCCAAATAGGGTCTCGCTCTAGCTCGAGCTGACCTGGAATTCACTCTGTAGTCTCAGGGTGGCCTCAAACTCATGGTGATCCTCCACCTCTGCCTTCCGAGTGCTGGGATTAAAGGCATGTGCCACCATGCCCAGCTACTATGTTCCTTTTTATGTGGTGCTGGGTATCAAATCTAGGATCTCTTGCATGTAGGCAAACATTCTACCAACTAAGCTCCATCGTCAGCTCAGTTCAGTTCTTGATCCCATGAGAGCAACAGAGACAGGTGTGGTGGCAGGACCCAACCGCCTTCCCTGAGGTCTGGTTGAAAACATATTACTCAAGTGTGTCCTCAAGAGCTAATTTATAGCCTCCTATTAACGGGCTTCCAAGGGTGTGTCATGTGACTTCGTGTATACAAAGAGTAGACTTAAATATAAGGTATTTTCAGGATACCTAAGGGACTTCCAGATAGTTGCTGGCAAAGGGCTCAGCCAGTTAACAGTTCATATTAAGATACTTGTTTATCTGGGCATGATGAGGCATGCTTTTAATTCTAGCACCTGAGAGGACAGCCTAGGACTACTGAGTCAGTTCCAGGTCAACCTGAGTTGCAGTGAGACCCGGGAGGTGCGGGGGAAAGGATACTTGTTTAGTTTCTCTCTACTCCTACTTGGGAAAAAGAACCCTATGGGTCCCACTGTAGGCAGCTCAGGTCAGCATCTTGGCATGATACATGAAGTAGCCAATCACCTGCTTGCCTCTCAAAAACATTTTTTTAAATTTTTTGTTCTATTTTTATTTATTTGAGAGTGACAGAGAAAGAGGCAGATAGGGAGGGAGAATGGGCACGCCAGGGCCTCTAGCCACTGCAAACAAACTCCAGATGCGTGCGCCCTCTTGTGCATCTGGCTAATGTGCGTCCTGGGGAATCGAGCCTTGAACCGGGGTTCTTTGGCTTCACAGGCAAGCGCTTAACCACTAAAGCCATCTCTCCAGCTCTCAAAAAAAATTTTTTAACTTCTATTTTATTGACAACTTCCATAATTATAGACAATAAACCATAATAATTCCCTCTTCACAAATTCACTCCATAAATTTTTTTATAAATATTATTTAATGAATGTATGTGTATATGGGCACACTAAAGCAAATGAGCACGATGCTTTTGCTATTTAAAATTTTTTTTTAAATATTTACTTATTTGAGAGAGAATGGGCATGCCATGGCCTCCAGCCCCTGCAAACGAACTCTGGACGCATGCGCACCACCTTGTGCATCAGGCGTATGTGGGTCCTGGGACGTCGAACCTGGGTCCTTTGGCTCTGCAGGCTAACACCTAAACCATTACGCCATCTGGTTTATGTAAGGCCAGCCTTGGCTGCATGAGACCCTGTCTCAAATAAATGCAAAGGCAAAGCCATAAAAATATATTTTAGTCCAAGCACTCAAGAGATGGAGGCAGACCAGCTGGGCTATAGAGTGAGAACAAAAATAAGTCAGTAAGCCGAGTGTGGTGGCTTACACCTTCAATCCCAGCACTTAGATTGCAGAGGTAGGAGAATCGACAACATAGTGAATTCCAGTTCAGCCTGGGCTAGAGTGAGACCCTACCTCGGAGGGGGAGGGTAGTCAATTAAGAGGTAGGTTGCTGCTTATACTCCTAATATGATGTTGCCATAATTAGTTAATTTGTTCTGGTGACTGCCTTTATAAGAGAATAGGTAGAAGAGGGGGACTCTGGGGACTGAAGAGGTTAAAGGCACGTATTATAAAGGCTGCCAGCTTATGTTCAGTTCCCCAGCACCCATGTAAAGCCAGGTGCACAAAGTAGCACGTGCATCTGGAGTTTGTTTGCAGCAGCAAGAGGCCCTGGTATGCCTCTTCTTTTGTAAATAAAAACAGGAAAATCTGTCTTGTTAGTGTATAGGGCCTGTTGGAAAGTGAAGTGCATGTGTATATTATACTAGAAATATAGATAGGGTTCTATGAAGAGTATTAACTATATAGGAAATAAAGACAATAGGTATTTATGAATGCAGGCATCTGGAGAAATACTGTAAGAATAAATTGGCATGAGAAAGGAATGGGAATAAGAGGGAGGTCAGCTGTAGAAGTAAGTGGCTTTTTTTTGCTGTCACAGAGGAAGACCATTTGAGAATATTCACCATGTTCTCTGACTTCTCTGTGCTGTTGGCATGAGAATTTAAGTAATTATTTTAAATGATATGTCCTTGGCTTGCTTCTCCCAGAGAGCACTTCACCAGGGAAACCTGCTTTGCTGTTGCATGGAAAGGGTCTACCTGCCAAATTGCTTTGGGAACCAGAAGGACCATTGCAGACCCACTGAGATTAATGACCTTTTCCCACTTATGCAGGTTTTGGGCTTATTCAGCTTTTTAGACTAGAGTATTGATCATATTGTTTATGGAAGACTTCACTGCTAAATAATAATATTTTTTAATTTTAATCTAATTTTATTTTTATTTGAGACAGAGAGAAAGGTTGGGCACACTAGGGCCTCTATAGCCACTGCAAACAAACTCCAGACACATCCGCTACCTTGTGCATCTGGCTTACATATTACTGAGTGAAAAGGCTAGTTTTTTCCAAGTTGTTCCCTTCTGTCTTTCTACTCAAAGTAAAATTATGTGAGGACTGGAGAAATGGTTTAGCCATTAAGGTACTTGCCTGTGAAGCCTTAGAATCCAGGTTCTATTCTCCAGTACCCACGTAAGCCAGAGCACAAGGTGCTGTGTGCATCTGGGGTTCATTTGCAGTAGCTAGAGGCCCTGTTTTGGCCATTCATACTCTTTCTCTCTCTCAAAATAAATAAATTTTTAAGTGTTGTGAAATTACCAAGGCCAAACAGAGTGGAAAGCAAGAACCACCAGGAGTTATCAAGACATTCAAAGAAAAAATAGTGTTATATACCAGATGATGATCTACCCTTGGTATATCCCATGATGCCATTGGAATATGGTTTATAAACTATTTTTACTTTCTTTTCCCACAGGCCAAGATGACTGGAATGGGACCAGGCCATCACTGAAGGCCCCCCCAGCTAGGCCAGTGAAGGGAACATACAGAGAGCACCCATATGGACGTTATTAAAAACAAACAGGAGGGGAAAATATCAGTTATGAGCAAAGTTGTTACTGATTTCTTGTATCCCAGGATTCCTGTTGCTTTACCCACAACAGACAAGTAATTGTCTAAGTGTTTTTCTTCGTGGTCCCCTTCTTCCCACCTTCCTCCATTCTTAACTCTGCATTCTGGCTTCTGTATGTAGTATTTTAAAATGAGTTAAAATAGATTTAGGAGTATTGAATTAATTTTTTAAGTGTGTAGATGCTTTTTTTCTTTGTTGTTTAAATATAAACTGTACCTTTTATAATAAAAAAGAGAAGTTGAGTAAAAAAAACCACAATCCTGTTAGTTTCAAAAGTGACATTGCTTGCTTAAAGGTTCTGAAGTAAAGGCTTGTCAACGTTCTCTTAGTTTTGATTTGAGGAATCCCGTAAAGTTGTAGTTGCAGAATCCCAAACTAGGCTACATTTCAAAATTCAGGGCTGTTAAAGATTTAAAATCACAAACGTTAACGGCAGTAGGTGCCACCATGTAAAAATGAGCTCAGATTTGTCTAAAAACATTTCCTTTAAAAGCACATGGCGGTTGAATCTTAAGTTTAAATTTTAATATGAAAGATCCTCATAAGTTAAATAGTTGATGCAATTTTTAATGTTAATTGACTTAAAATACAATTACAAAATTAGGTTTGTAAAACTGACTTTTTCATTTTGTGGGTTTTGAAATCTAGCCCCAGACATACAGTGTTGAGAGATACTTAGTGGGGGGACAGTGGGCTTTGAAAAAGTTGATTGGGGGAGCTGGCCACCTAAATTGAATTTGGTGTAGAGCTGTTTAGTCACAATCTTTTAGTAATACTAGTAATAATTACATTTTCAGTATTTAAAAGGTCAAAAGTATTTTGTCCATCTGAGATTCTGCACTCCATGAAAAGCTCACTTGGACACCGGGGCCAAAAGATGATGATTTCATTAAATTGACAGTTGTCAATTGAACTGTTCCCAAGGTAGTTAGTCAAGTATGTCTCAACACTAGGATGATATAAAAAGGGACACTGCAGCTGAATGAAAAAGGAATCAAAATCCACTTTGTACATAAGTTAAAGTCCTAATGGATTTGTACCGTCCTCCCATTTTGTTCTCTGAAGATTAAATGCTACATGTGTAAGTCTGCCTAAATAGGTAGCTTAAACTTTGTCAAAATGTCTGCAGCAGTTTGTCAATAAAGTTTAGTCCTTTTTTAATCAAAGTAAATGTGATGAATTGTCATTTTTTTGGGTGGACAATAAAATAGTTTTCTCTTTCAAATAAACTTAAATTAATTCTAAAGTTAATGGGCTTGTCAAAAGTTGGAGACATTCTTAAAAGTGGTGGTGGGGATTTTATTTTAAGTTACCAAAAAAAGTTTATGAATTGTTAAGTTTTAGTTTAAAAATAACTAAAGCTTTTTCACCCCCTGGAAGTTGTTGAAAGCAGTTTTATCCAGTCCTATCAAAAGTTGTAATTTCTCAAGAGAAAAACCCAAACGTCCAAGACTTGAAATTGATTTTCATCTGAAGGTATAGGTAAAGTGCCAGCCACCTTACTTTGCTTTGCAACTTCTGTAGAGCCCATAGATGGCCCTAAAGAATGACACCAAGTCTCAGGTCAGATGTTGTTAACACTGCTTTTAGATAGGACAATCAGTAAACCCTGGTTGCCTTAAGAGTTTCCCTTTAATCCTAGAGGTGCTGTTAATAATTCAGCTGGCCTGGAGCAGGATCTGGCATGATAGGCTGGGCCTAAACTCCCTCCTGCAAGACCAAGGGAAATGATGGAATTGGTTGGCACCATTCCCAGGGATCTCATGTCTTCCCTAAGAGCCACCTAAACTGCTCGGGGGTGAAAAATCCTCTTGTATGAAGTGCCAAGCTACCTGCAGGAGTGCATGATGAACATTTTTTTTTTCTTTTCAAAACACACCAACAAAAAAATGTATTTATAGATTGTGATAAAGTGTAAATAACTGAATTTTCAACCATGGTTTGAAGTCAGCTTTCAGGGCATTATGTCTTGTTTTGATGAAAAGAGATCACTCTATACCCCCCTTTTTAAAGGAAAATTATCGCAAGAGAATCAGGATGTGTAAAGCTAACATGCATCGCAAAAAACCAAAGGTAACCTAAATGTCTGATTTTAATAGCACATATTTCTCTTTTATATAAACTGTGATAGCAACTTGCATAAACAATTCTTTAGCTGTTAATTTTAATGTTAAAACTTTGAAAAACTTGTTTAATAAAAATAGTTGTAAAAAGAAAAACCATATGCTGCCGCATAAATTAGCCATAACTCTTAATAATCCTGCCCATCACAACTGAACTGTAATGTAACCTGGGCACAAAGTCTGACATCTTAAATGACACATTGTAAAATATCAATGACTGTAGATTAGACCTCCTGCTGCACCCCAAAGTAAAGCTTTCTGCTCAGCTATTTTAAAATGTATAAGGATGAGCCCCGTAGGACCCTATATTGATATTCTCAGTGAAATGTTAAAATTACTTTAAAATTGCATGTTTCTTTCCTGTAATGTGTAAACTGCATGCAGGATCTCTATCTTTTATTTTGTATGTCTTTAAAACTTTTTTTCTAAAGACTCACCTCTTATTTCTCAATTTTCAGGTGATTGAAAATTCCTGAAGCATTTTCTGGAATAGAATGGGTAGTGAAGACCTATGTCAGGTATGTTGAGGTGGCTTTCAGTTGAGGACGGTAGTAAACTTTTTGTCATAACTATAAAACAGTTATGCTAGGTAGTGGTCAGGAAGGTGGCCAACCAGCCAGTCTTCCCTGCAGTTATTTGTAGTATATTTACAACATCACATTTTTATGTTAGTCTATAGATCACAGTGTCACTTTTTATACTTAGAACTGGATAGTGTCAACTTTCTATGGAATTTCGTTCTACTCTACCAATAATAACCAGTGAAACAGTGTTTCCTATGGAGTTTGTTCACAAGCAACAAAATGGCTAATGTAAATAAAGGAATTTATTGGATGTTGGGGATTCATAAATTTAGTATGAAGACTAGAAAAATCTAGTTATATTTAATCTTGTTTCAAACAACCAAAAGAAAAAGGCAGCTTGGATATTTTTAGGAAATAGACACCAGGATATTTGTGCAGTAATAGCTATATCTTACAGAAATAACTCAGAGGTCTAGTGACTATGTGGTTAGTAATCAAGCAAAAGTTGTTTGTAGCCACATGCTGTTCAGCACTTGGGAGACTTAGGTAGGAGGATCAAGGCCAGACTTGGCTACAGAGTGAGTTCCAGGTCAGCCTGGCCTAGAGTGAGACCCTGCTTCAAAAACTAGAACAAGGGCTGGAGAGATGACTTAGAGGTTAAGGCATTTGCCTGCAAAGCTAAAGGACCCAGGTTTGATTCCCCAGGACCCATGTAAGCAAGATGCACAAGGGGCACATGCGTCTGGAGTTTGTTTGCAGTGGCTACAGGCCCTGGCGTGTCTCATGTCTCTCTCTCTCTACTTGCAAATAAATAAAAATAAAAACCTACAATAAAAAAGTTGATTGTTTCTAGAATAAATCATTTTAGCACTATTGTATCTAGGAAGGGTGTATTTCTCACACTCAGTAGAACGTTTGTAGAGATAAGTGTGTAGAAGAAAGGACATAAAAACCAGGTATGTGCCGGGCATGGTGGTGCACACCTTTAATCCTAGCACCTGGGAGGCAGAGTTAGGAGGATGGCTGTGAGTTAGAGGCCAGCCTGAGACTACATGGAGGGGGAAAACAGAAGAATGTGAAAGGAGGCGGGCTGAGGAGATGGCTCAGTAGTTAAAGGTGCTTGCTTGTAAAGCCTGCTAGCCCAGGGTTTAATTGTTCAGTACCCCTGTGTTCTTATTTCTGTGAACAAACAGCTTAGAGCAGTTTATGTGGGAGGAAAGGATTTATTTTGGCTTACAGTCTTGAGGAAGGTCCATGATGGCAGGGGAAAGGTTGGTAGAGCAGTCTTATATCACCTCCTTTGTATAGCAGGTGGCAAAAGGCAGCAGGAGAGTGAGCCAAACTCTAGCAAAGGGAAGTTGGCTGTGACAACACACCTCCTCCAGCAAGGCTCCACCTCTCCCAAATTGCCATCACCTGGGAACCAACTAACACATGAGTTTATGGGGGACATCTAATTCAAAACACCACACCATGTAAAGCCAGGTGCAAAGTGGTGCATGCATCTGGAGTTTGTACCATCAAGAGACCTTGGAGCTCCCATGTATGCACACACATGCAAATAAAAAGTGTAAGAGAGCCGGGCATGGTGGCGCACGCCTTTAATCCCAGCACTCGGGATGCAGAGGTAGGAGGATCGTTGAGTTCGAGGCCACCCTGAGACTCCATAGTGAATTCCAGGTCAGCCTGGGCTAGAGTGAGACCCTACCTCGAAACCCCCCCCCCCCAAAAAAAAAAAAGTGTAAGGGGAAATTTTAAAAAGTGTGAAGACAGGACATGTTGCATAATAAACCTATCATTGAAATCTGTGAACTCTTTGTTAATGACCCAAAACAACTTATCTATGGGGAAGAAAAATGATAAAGTACACCTCACAGTGAGTGGTGAAATGAAGAATTCTAAAACTCTATAGGGCTGTGGCTGGAGTGTTAGTTCCATAGTAGAGCACTTGAGTAGCATATTAAGGTGCCCTGGGTTATTTGAGAGAAAAATAATGGGTGCATCAAGGCCTAGTGCAACCACAAACGAACTCCACACGTATGTGCCACTTCATTCATTTGGCTTTTTTTTACATGGGTTTTGGGGAATTGGACCCAGGCCATTAAGCTTTGCAAGCAAGTGCCTTTAACCACTGAGCCATCTCTCCAGCTCCTTAATTCCAGTTTAGTTCCTTAGTTGACATAGTTGGGGGACTAGCAGCAAGTTTTTCTATTGCTACAAGCTGTCAACAAACTAATTGGATGATTTTTCTTTTCCCTCTGTCCCTGAAGGAGTCATTACATTTAGGTTGATATTGAGAAAGTCCCTTTAAGTGGAAAAATACCTACTTCAAAGACTTTAATGTTGAGTAGACATTAAAAAAAATTAATGTGCACATTTAGTTGTGTATGATGTTACAGGATATGTAGATAAGTAAAGGTTACTATATTGAAGCACTTTTATCATGTCACCCATTTCGTTTATTTCGATGGCAAGAGTAGCTATAATTTCATTTAGAATAAATTCTAATAGCTGTAAATCTTTATGCTATCCATTAAATCTCTAGATTTGTTCATACATACCTAATACTTTGTATGATCTGGCCTACATCCCCATCTTTGCATTTCCTTCTCATCCAGCCTGGCATGGTAACACACTCATATAATCCCAAAAGTCAAGAAGCTGAGATAGATTTGGAATTCAAGACTAGCCCAGAGAACTTGGAAGAAACTTTTGCTATTTGTGGTTAAGTAAGGAGATTCTGTTGTAGGGTCTCGGTCTATCTAGTCCAGGCTGAGCTGGAATTCACTGTGTAGTCTCAGGTTGGCCTGGAACTCGCAGTGATCTTCCTACCTTTGCCTCCTGAGTGCTAGGATTAATGGCTTGTGCCACCACATCTGGCTTGTTTATATTTTTATTTGAAAGCCTAGAGATATATAGAGAGAGCATGAGTGCACCAGAGCCTCTAGCTACTGCAAATATACTCCAGATGTATGTGCCAGTTTTATAGCTAGTTTACATGGGTACTGGGGAACCCTGGTCTTTAATAAATAAATAAAGATAAAGCCAGGTGAGGTACTTCACACCTTTAATACCTGCAGTCTGGAGGTTGAGTCAGGATTTTCACAAATTTGAAGTTAATGAGACTGTCTGAAAGTAAAAAGAGCTTTATTTGGTGGCTCGTGCCTATAAACCAATCACTTGGGAGGCTGAGGCAAGCAGACCACTGAGTTCAAGGCTAGCCTTGGCTACAGAGTGAGACTGTCTTAAAAAAACAAAATAGGGTTGGAGAGATGCCTTAGCTGTTAAGACGCTCACCTGCAAAACCAAAGGACGCACATTTGATTACCTAGTACCATGTAAACCAGATGCACAAGGTGGCACATGCAGCTGGAGTTTGTTTGCTACAGCTAAAAGCCCTGGCTCTCAAATAAATAATAATTTTTAAAAAACTAAAAGACGGCTGGAGAGATGTCTCACTGGCTATGGTACTTGCCTGCAAAGCCTAAGGACCCAGGTTCTATTCCCCAGTACCGACATAAAGCCATATACACCAACATGGCACATGCATCTGGAGTCTGTTTGCAGAGGCTGGACGCCCTGGCATGCCCATTCTGTCTGTCTCTCTTCTCTACCTCTCTACTTGCTTGGAAATAAATAAATGAAAATGTTTTAAAAAAACAAAAGTTGGGCATTGTGACACACACCTTTTTAATCCCAGCATTTGGGAGGCAGAAATAGGATTGTAGCAAGTTCGAGGCCACCCTGAGAGACTACATAGGGAATTCCAGGTCAGCCTGGGCTAGAGTGAGACCCTACCTGGATAAAAACAAAAAAAGTGGGGGGGGGGTGGCAAAGAGGGCTGGGCAGTAGTGTGTAGTTAAGCAGTAGATTGCCTACCTAATATGGGGGGGGGCTTCAAGGTAGGGTCTTGTTTAGCCCAGGCTGATCTGGAATGCACTATGTAGTCTCAGGGTGGCCTTGGACTCACTGACATCCTCCTTACCTCTGTCTTCCGAGTACTGGGATTAAAAACGTGCCCATGTGCTGCCATACGCAGCTCCAGTGAAGTGCATATTAACTCATTCTTTTATACATGATGAAACCAAGGCCCAGGAAGTTTTACTTACACAGGGGTCACACAGCTTTTACATAGCAGAGCTGAGATTGATTTTTCAGGCGGTGTGATTTCATTCTGTGATCAATTTCAAGTATATATTAAATATAGAAGTTAAGGCACTTGCCTGCAAAGCCTAACGACTCAGGTTTGATTCCCCAGTACCCATGTAAAGCTAGATGCACAAGGTGGCACATGCATCTGGAGTTCATTTGCAGAGACCAAAAAAAACAAAAATTCAGTTTCAGTGTTCTTCTGCCACTCTAAATGTCAGGAAGCCTGCTTAGAGAGTGCCAGAGAAAGAGTGACACTTAAGTACTCAGTTGAGTATGAGGGGATAAGTAAGGATTTACATGCTGAGACAAATAGAAAGTGTAACACTTTATTATGGCTTTCAACAGATGATTTCAAATGCTTCCATCCCCAAACCTAGATTTTGGAACTTTAGTTATCTCTTCAAGTCTCCATTAAATAATCTATATTATTGTGAAGATCGAATAAACAAATGTAAAATCATCCTCATACTAAGTTCCAGGTCAACCTGGGATACATAAGAACTTGGGGTATTTTTTGTTAGTTTGTTTTTAAGGTGTTTTTTTTTTGTTGTTGTTCTTGTTGTTGTTGTTGTTGTTGTTGTTTTCTGAGGTAGGGTTTCTCTCTAGCCCAGGTTGACCTGAAATTCACTATGTAGTCTCGGGGTGGCATTGAGCTCATCCTACTACATTTGCCATCTGCCTCCTGAGTGCTGGGATTAAAGGTGTGCACTACCACACCCAGCTTGTTTAATATTTTTTTATCTATTTGTCTGAAAGAGGGTAAGAGAAAGAAGCAGATAGAGAGAATGGGCATGCCAGGGTCTCTAGCCTGCTGCAAACGAGCTCCACATGCATGAGCCTCTTTGCGCCTCGCTTAAAATGGGTGCTGGGGAATCGAACCTGTGTCCTTAGGCTTCACAGGTAAGTGCCTTAAGCGCTGAGCCATCTCTCCAGCTCTATAGATATTTTAATTATTTATTTATTTGAGAGCGGGAAAGCAGCAGAGAGAGAGAATTGGCCCACCAGGGCCTCCAACCACTGCAAATGAATTCCAGACGCATGTACCACCTTGTGCATCTGGCTTACTTGGGTCCTGGAAAATCGAACCCAGCCCCCTATAGGTATTTTAAACAAGTTCTTGGGCTGGAGAGATGGTTCAGTGCTTAAGGCAGTTACCTGCGAAGCCTAAGGACCCAGGTTCAGATTCCCCAGAACCCACATAAGCTAGGTGAACATGGTGGCGCATGCATTTGGAGTTCCTTTGTAGTGGCTACAGACCCTGGCACACCCATTCTATCTGCCTCTCTCTCTCAAATATTTATTTATTTTTTGAAGTTTTCATTTTTGATTGATTTTTTTTTTTTTTTGACAGCATAGACAATAAACACACACACTTTCCCTTGGCAACTCCTCTCTCCAACATACCCCCTCCCCCTCTCAATCAGTCTCTTTTATTTTGATGTCATCATCTTTTCCTCCTCTTATAATGGCCATTTTGTGGCTGGAAGAGTGCATTTTAAGCAGTCCCTACCCTACTTTTGGCTCTTACATTCTTCCACCTCTCCTGCAATGGACCCTGAGCCCTGGAAGGTGTTATAGAGATGTTTCAGTGTTGAGCACTCCATCACTTCATCTCAGTACTATGGTGCAGTGTCCACTGTTTATCTCCACCGGTGATTTCTCTCTCCCATGGAACTACATGCAGCATGCTTTTTCCAGCTTTCTGTCAGCTAGTTTACAAAGAGGAGGTTTTTCAGCTCATAAAATATTTTTTAATTAAAAAATTGCACTCATTATATGTGCATGTATGTATCCGTCTATCGTCTATTTATATCTGAAGAGCTAAGAATGTTGCTGAAAAGTAAAGAACATGCCTAGGGTTTCTGAGGCTCTCAGAACTGCCAAAAGTAAATACTTTACACCTAACCTGTAGTAAGCATTTAATAAACATTAGCTATAAGCGGAAGGGAGAAGAGTAGTAGGTCAGGGCTGAAGCTAAAGTCTAAGGAGCTATTCAAGGCCTAAGGATGAGAGTTACCTGCCACATTTGTTTGTTCAGAAGGCAAAAGAAATACAAGAAGTAAGACAGGAAAGCCTTCTCTAAAATGGTGCCACTCCTTTCTCAGGGTAAGGGATGGATCTCTCCTCACTTCCTTGTCTTCCTCTTGCCCTCCCTTCCCTCATGTCCTTTTGATGCCTGTATTTATAGGTAAGAGAATCATCTCCTGCCAGGAATTTGGGCTGTGTAAGGATGAGACATTTGGGGTTTTCCATGTTATTAGAGTGTCTTAGTGTCCTTTACATTTTATTCACCTTTAAATGGGAGACCAAAACCCTTTTACCTAGTAGTAATTCTTTCTCTTAAGGGATTATTAACAAAAGCTTTGCTTGAAGACCAATTTGTTCATGTTCCAAATAGAAAAATTCTTTGCCTCCATTTTATTTATTTATATTTTGGTTTCTCGGGCTGGAGGGATGGCTTAGTGGTTAAGGCATTTGCCTGCAAAGCCAAAGGACCCAGGTTCGGTTCCCCAGGACCCACGTTACCAGATGCACAAGGGGCCACACGTGTCTGGAATTCCCTTGCAGTGGCTGGAGGCCCTGGCATGCCCATTCTCTCTCCCTCTTTTAAAATATTTTTTTGTTTTTTCGAGGTAGGGTTTCACTCTAGCCCAGGCTGACCTGGAAATCACTATGTAGTCTCAGTTTGGCCTTGAAGTCACAGCGATCCTCCTACCTCTGCCTCCCGAGTGCTGGGATTAAAGGTGTATGCCACCATGCCCGGATTTGCCTCTATTTTATGTTCTCAATTCTGTACTAACTCTGGTGGGAGTTCCATACCATCATCCTATTTAGTTCTCACAAATAACCCTGTGAGACAAGGATTAACACTGGCACGTAGAATTGGAAGCTACTTTGAAGAGAGTAAAAACATAGGGTTTGAGAGCTAGAGTTCAAATCTAAGTCTTATGCTCCTTCTTTGCTGCCTCTTGGACTGTCCTGTGTAAATACAGTAGCTATGTAGTCCCAACTTTGGTGTTTGCGAATGGGTGCCTGGCTTAATTTCCAGATTCCTAAAGTTAAAAAGACTTGGAGTCTTCTGTCCTCTCACATGCCTCCTGCTTTAATTCATAGTCATTGCATGTTTAAAGCTAGCACATGTCGGATGAATATTTAATAGCATCAAGCAGGCAGGCTAGAGCAGCTGTCTAAGACAGCAGCTGTTGGGGGAAAGGGAAGTATTTCACTGCCTAACAACTACTCATTCTTTTGTTTACTAGTCTAGAAACTAAGTCTGTCTTTATTTATTTATTTGTAAGCAGAGAAAGAGAGAAGACAGACAAGAGAACGGGTAGACCAGGGTTGGGATCCAGCTGCTGCAAATGGGGAGTCAAACCTGGGTTATTAGGCTTTGTGAGCAAGTGCCTTAGCTGCCAAGCCGTAACACCAGCCCAAGCCTATCTTTTCTAGGCCCTTGGCAGCAAAGGCCTATGGTGGTAGGCACTGTACCTTACATCAACTAGGGCCTGATTGCTGCCCTGAGCTCCTCAGGTGGCTATACTCAAGCAGGAGATTAAACGTTTTGTTGGGGAATAAGTAGAAATCCTAAATTTCCAAATGCTGGGCTGAAGTCTTCTCTTTGGTCTTCTCTGGAATTGTAGAGCTGAGTATACATTCCCATCTAGTACTCTGCTAACTGCACCTCTCTTCTAGTAGAAAGGCTAGGTATGGTGTCATATAGCTATAATCTCCAGCACTCAGCAGACAGAAGCAGGAAGATCACAAGTTCAAGGCCAGCTTGGGTTATATAGCAAGATCCTGTCTCTAAGTAGGTAGCTAACTTGAATTTCATAGCCAGATAGGATTGAAAGTTTGATGCACACATGAGAGGAGAGAGACAGGCAGATGTGGTGGTACATGTCTGTAATCCTGGCACTTGGTGGCACAGAGGCAAGAGCATGAAGAGTTTGAAGCCTGCTTAGGTATATTAGCTAGTTCAGGGCCAGACTAGACTGCATAGCAAGATCCAGTCTTAAATCCACATGGCTGAGCCTTAGCTTCTTGTATTTTTTTTTTTCTCTTTTATTTTTGCTTTGTTTTTCGAGATAGGGTCTCACTGTAGCCCAGGCTGACCTGGAATTCACTATGTAGTCTCAGGGTAGTCTCGAACTCACAGTGATCCCCCTACCTCTGCTTCCTAAGTGCTGGGATTAAAGGTGTGAACCACCATGACCAGCTATATTTTTTTCTTTTCTTTTTTACATTTATTTATTTGAGAGAGAATGGACACACCAGGGCCTCCAGCCACTGTAAACGAACTCCACATGTACACCCTTGTGCATCTGTCTTACGTGGGTACTGGGGAATAGAACCTGGGTCCTTAGGCTTCACAGACAAATGCCTTAACCACTAAGCCATCTCTCCAGCCCTATTTTTTTTTTTTTTCTTAGTAGAGATGAGATCTCATCACAGGCTGGTTTTAAATTCACTGTGTAGCTGAGAATGACCTTTAACTTTTGTTTCTTTCTATCTTCCTCCTCCTCCCTCTTCCTGGGGTCTCACCATAGCCCAGACTGGCCTGGAATTTATGTAGCCTCAAAGGCTGACCTCAAATTCACAGTGATCCTCCTTCATCCTCCCAAGTGTTCGTATTAAAGGCATGTGCCACCATGCCTGGCTCAATCACCTTTAATCTCTCTCTCTCTCTGTCTCTCTCTCGCTCACTCGCTCACTCTCCCCCCCCCCCCTTATATATATAATTTCGAGGTAGGATTTCACTGCAACTCAGGCTGACCTGGAATTCACTATGAAGTGTCAGGGTGGCCTCAAGCTCACTGTGATCCTCCTACCATGAGTTTAGAGGCAGCCTGGGGCTACAGAGTAAGTTCCAGGTCAGCCTGAGCTAGAGTGAGACCCTACCTCAGGGGGAGGAGGAATAAACAGCAGCACTTTGAGGATATTGCTTCACTGGGTTTCCTTTGGGCAAAGAACATAGAGCGCTTGTTAGGTAAAGGGTAAAGCTGAAGCAATTTCAGGGTGAGGTAGGAATCGAGACCTTATTCTGAGAGCATTGCTGAAGACCATCTGGAGAATGACACGCTTGCGTTTCTGATAAATGATTTTTGTTGCAATGCTCTTATGAAACCCAAGGCCTCAGGCATGCTAGGCAAGCACTCCACCACTGATCCACACCCTATTGCTGAGAAGTGGAGAATGCTATGGGAATTTTTAAGAAACCTGTAGTTCACTCAAGAAATGAAAAGGCTGGTGGTAGAGCTGGGGGTGTAGATCAGTGGTAGAACACTTGCTTGGTACGAACCAGACCTGAGGATTTTTCCCAGTACCCTCATCTCCAGCCTATCGTAGGGTATTGTTATTGAAAATGCTGAAAACCAAATGGATACAAAAGCTTTTAGGGGCTATAATGAACACAATTTGTGATTATGATTGATTAGGGATGGGAAGCGATGTACTGGCTGAAACAACCACAGGGACGGTAATGTCACTTAAAAGAAGAAATCTTCTGTGGGCTTTAGTAAGCCATCAGACCCTTCCCCTGTACTTCAGGCTTAGGAAGGGATATGTCTCCTTTGGTATTTGGGGCTGAAATGAAACTTCTCACACAGTCAGAGGAGATGTGCCTCTGAATATAATTGAGCTACTAACAGTAGCCATGAGAAGATGTGTTTCCTCATGAGGGCCTAAAGCTTTGTAAAGGCCCCAGAGGTTAAGTTCATTCTTCACAGATCACTTGTCTCATACTCAAGGATTAAAGTTATGGGTTTGAAACTTGTTTATTACCTGGCTGCAAAAAGAAATCTCATAAGCTTGTTGATATATTTTCTTCATATCTGTGTATTGAATGTACTAGCTGGCATTGATCTTTGGAAAGGAGAGGAGATTGTTAGGGAGCCTGGCCAGGCAGAAAGCTGGGAAGCCCCCAGTTTGGCAGCCTCACATTTCTTAACTTCACATTTTGTGTCTTTGCAGCTGTCAGAGGACTCTGAAAACCAAGAGAGCTACCTGCTGTTTAAAGGCTGGCCTGATGGCATTGCTGAGCACCTAGAAACTGGAGAGGAGATCAACAGTTCTGTTCTATTCTACCTCTTGACCTGATTTACCCTCAGAAAACCAGCCAGAACCATCCTGAGTCTAGGCCCAGAATGGAGTCCTCAGGGATACAGGGGATTGTGATGCCAGCAGTCAAGGGTTGAAAGTGACTAACAGAATCCCTAGCACATCTCTTTAGATAGAGCAGACTGGTGGCTCTTTCTGAGCTGCTTCTTTGTTGACTTGCTTCCCCATAGTCTCCTGCAGAAAAACCACCACCATATATTCCCCACTGCTACACCTGTATTGTGACTGACATTTCCAGAAGGCTCCAAGAAAAGGCAGTCACCCTTTCTGTAGCATGCTAAGGAAAGTCAAGTAAAATGGTTCATTTATCTTTGGGCTTAAGTCATCTAGCCTCTAAGCCTGTCCAAAAAGCTCTTGAAGGGTAGGGCTTTTCCTACTTCACCTCTGTACTATTTCTCAGCAAGTACCTACCTACCCCTGTCTGAGGAGCTCAATAAAGGTTTGGTTAAGTGATGAATAGTCCCACTTTGGTAGCTTCTATCAGCTTTGGGAGAGCTAGGATCCTCCTATCTAGCTCCTTGTCCTGCCTTTTCTCTGAAAAATTAGAAAGTCATTCTTTGATAGGCTTCTAATTTCCTGTGGTCTATGCTCAGGTAATTTACTCTGAACTTTGCAACCAGTGGGACCTCCAATACTCAGCTCTTCTCTAATGCTATATGGTTATCCCAACAAAGGAACTGACCAAAGCATAAGGACTAGGTTTTAGGGAAGGAGCCTGTCTGCATTTCAAATATATGTGGGACATCCTAAATGGAACTTGGCTCTATCTCAGGAATAAGATACAATGAAAAAGGACCTTGAAATCTGTAGATTTATACTCAGCTAGTTTCTCAACCTGAGTCTGCTTTTGTCTTCATTGTTGGTTACTATAAATAGTATCTGGTAGTTTATTGACTGTTTAGTATGTACCAGGCATTATGTTAAACATTTATATGTCTCATTTAATCCTCTAACCATTATACTTAGTTTACAGATGAAGCAAATGAGGTTCATAGAGGATCAATAATTTTCCTTAGGTTAGGACAAGGTATTACCTGATAGCCACAGTGCTTTGAAAGAGTAGTCTCTGGGTTACGAGACGTTCAGGACCAAAACCGGGCCAGTCCCAAGCAAATGTAGATGTTTGTCACTTTTTCATTGGAAACTTCAATCCAGGGCAACCCATCAAAGCTGCTTTTTTGTTGTTTTGTCTTATTTTTTGAGGAAGGGTCTCCCACTAACCCAGGCTGACCTGGAATTCACTATGTAGTCCCAGGGTGACCTTGAACTCACAGCAATCCTCCTACCTCTGCATCCTGAGTGCTGGGATTACAGACGTGCACCACCATGCCCAGCTCAAAGCTGCATTTCTCTTGGCTTCTTGGTCTCTCCTAGGCCTCACTTTGAAGCAGAGCACTTCATCCAGCATTTGAGGACCTGCTTCAGTTGACCAGACAAGGGAGGAGTTGCAGTAAGGGAACTAAATGACATCTAGGTCCCTGTCAGAGAGTCAGTTAAGTCAGCATCCTGGGCAGACATTCCCACAATCCCCAAGTACAAGATACCCACTTGGGAATCAGAATTTTGCAGGAAAGCCCTGTAGATCTGGATTCAAATTCTAGCTCATTGCTTTTTGCTTTTGTTTTTGTTTGTTTTTCGAGGTACGGTTTCACTCTAGTCCAGGCTGAGCTGGAATTCACTATGTACTCTCAGAGGGGCCTCGAACTCACGGTGATCCTCCTACCTCTGCATCCCGAGTGCTGGGATGAAAGGTGTGCACCACCACGCTGGGCCCTGCTTTGTATTTTTCATGATCTGTATTCCATAAGAAGAATCTCTTCCCACTGAAAAGGATCTGAGAAGCAAATGAAGTAGGTTTGAAATGGCTAGTATGAGATTTAGATATTATGCTGCTCAACATGTACGTTTCCTTCTTTATTCTAGGCTTTGGGTCTTGAAGTCTTAATCATACTGCCTCTACCTATCTCCCATTACCACTTCGAGCCCTAGGGATCTTCCTTTGGGAGCTCTGACCTAGTGGGCTTGGTCTACCCAGCTGCCCTGAATGTCAGTCACCTGCAAGCTGAGAAGGGTGACATCAGCTTTCCCTAAGCCTCTGGGTTGTTTTGAGCCATAAATATTTTAGAAGGGCCTTTCTCTAGCTGTTGCCAGGGTGATGGGCTCTCCAGGGACTGAGGTGGGAGTGTAGAGTGTAGAGGCAGGACTGACAGCCTAGGGCCTAGCAGCAGCGCTAGCCCTGGAAGAGTGGGTATTAGGCTGGCTAAGAGCCAGGGCTCATAGCTCTGAAGGCTGTTGCTCTGCCTGCCTTCCCTTTCTTGGGCCCCTTAGTGCTGTTGCTTTCAGACACGCTGCTCTGCTTTTTTTTTTTTTTTTTTTTTTTCCATGCTATTGAATTCTAGTTAAATGTCTCTGGACCTTCATTTTAACATCTGTAGTGGGAGGTGGAAATTCCTCACCAGTCTCAATACAAGTGGAAAAGAAGGAAGCCTCCACCTTACTGCAATCCTCCTACCTCTGCCTACCAAGTGTTGAGATTAAAGGCTTGCGCCACCTCGCCTGGAAGTAAAAGGTTCTGTAAAAGTCCTATGAAATACTATGGTATACTAGTAAACCATGACTGGAGAAACTTTTTTTTGGTGGGGGGGGGTATAATGCCTTGTTATGTATGCTAGGCTGGCCTCATCTCAAACTCCTGCCTTGGCCTCCTGAGTGCTATGACTGCAGGTGTACACCATGCCTAGCTCCCATTGCTGCTTATGACAGACCCAGACTCAGAGACCCCACTAACATGTGAATAGTCGCAGGTATGACAGTCCTCTTTCTCTCTCCTTCACACTGCTACCCCAGCTCCTTTTCTAAACTTCTCAGGTCTGTCTAGGCTTCCTGGCTGGCACTGTATATGGCCCTAGGCCTAGTGGCCTAAGAGCAGAGTTATGAGTACTTTTGACCTTGAGATATAGAAACCCAGGCTCTCCCCACCCCCTCCTGGCATGGGTCAGAGAAGGTAGAAAAAGGTACTCAGATCCATGCTTCTACCCTACTGTGAGGACCCCTGAGTCAGGTCCAGGGTTGTGCATCCTTTGCTAGCAGTGCCTACTTCAGTATCTTTACATGTGCTCCCTCTGGTGGTTGAGATGAATATTACCTGAGCTCAGATGTGAGTCTAAATTACTCAAGGCCATTCTGAGGGGGTAGTTTTCTCCTTACCAAGAGAAAAAAAAATCCTCTCCTTGCAAGGCAAATTGACTCTTCTCAAACAAAGCTCACCTCTGAAACTTTGAGCATGCTTCTCCTACGTTACCTTCTCACATCCAAGTATCTTACCTATCAAAATTGGGCATTTTTAAAATTAAAAATGCACTATTTCCAGATTTTTGATAGCTTATATGTATTGTTTTCATAATATAAATGTGGGAAGAGGGCTGGAGTGATGGCTCAGCAGTTAAGGTGCTTACCTGCAAACTTAGGGACACAAGTTCATTTCCCCAGTACCCACATAAGCCAGGTGCACAAGGTGGCACGTGTCCAGAGTTTGTTTGCAGTGGCTAGAGGCCCTGGCTTGCCAATTCTCCCTCTCTCCCTAATAGATAATTTTTTTTTAAATGTGGGAAGATAAATTTCTACAGTGTGGGTGGCACTGACGTTAAGTTGTATGGGGGGGAGTAATATATACATACAGTGAAAGAGGCCCAAGAAATTAGAGCATGATTTGAGTAGCATTTGTTCTATATACTTGAAGACTAATTTGATCTAACTGTAATTCTAAAAGTCAGACACTAATACTGCCTTCACACAGGAAATGGGTCATTTGTGCAGCCATTAAGTGTTGGAGTGACAAAGGTGTTCTTAAACATATTGTAATATTAATGCAGGTGTGGTGGTGCTCACCAGCAGTGTGGAGGCTGAAGCAAGAAGATCATAAGTTCTAGGCTAGCTGGGCCAAATTTTGAGACCCTGTTTCAGAAACATCTCCTCCCCCCACAAAAAAACTTGAAAATACTATCTTACATCTTTTGAATAAAGGTGACACTCCAGAAAGTTGCATTTGTGTTTTAAGCACCTCTGTCCACCACCAGAGATCTGCATAATCCAGATTGAAAACTGCTGGTCTAGAAGACAGACTTGCCAGCTTTGGCAATATCATGAATACCATGACCAAGAAAGACCTGAACTTCTCACCCCCAGTGACAGAGCTAGCTTAGAGCCAGTAACATTTCCTTCAAAACTCAGACTTCTGGAAGAACCAATAGAGAATGGGTTACTCAGGAAATGAAGATGGGAAGTGAAGACTTAGGTCACAAAGCAGCTGAGCTGTGTGGACAGATCCTGGAGGACAAGAGCTTACTTCCTCCTGTTTCAGGGTTATTTCTTCTAGGGAAAGACCCAAATCCCTGGATGCTATTAGTAGATATTGGGATAGAGATATCTATGTTCAAGATTATTTCAGTTAGGAGTTGTCAAGAAACATCCATAAACTGGCTTCTTGGTAACAGAAACATCCATAAAGGCCAGATCCTGCAGTTCAAATGATTCCATCAAAATACTTCTGGGGGTGGGCAGTCAAGTCAGCATGTCTTACACTATAATCACCAACAGCTCCAAATGTGTATCCTCTGATTTGTAATCCTGAACCTCACCATAGTACTAGCACAGGTATCTTGTTTGACCTAACCCAGATCAACTAATTCCTCTTCTTCAATGCTAACCAGTCACCAGCATGGAGTGGCAGGGCTATTGAAATGCCTTTTAAATTTATGTAATATAAATTTATATAATATATATGTGGTTTTGAAAGCAGATAAGAGAGAATGGATGCTCCAAGGCCTCATGCCACTGCAAAGTGGCTCAAGATACATGCACTACTTTGTGCATCTGCCTTTATGTGGGTACAGGCGAATCAAGTCTGGGCTGCCAGGCTTTGCAAGCAAATGCCTTTAACCACTATTTAAGACCTTATTGGTAAGCTTTGATTTTCCTAACCATAGTCATCTGCCTACTGGAACTGCAAGGTGGGGCATGGCCACCAAACTACAAATGGATCTAGAGTAAGGAAGGGTAATTCCCCAGGGGAAAAATCAGTCCAGACAATTGGTCACATATAGCAGTGCACAAGTGGCCTTGACCTACAAAGACTTGTATGCATGGCCACAAATCATTAAACATTTCCTGAGGATTCTCTATATGCAGGGTCCAGTGTCTTCCCCATAACAGGTGTAAGGAAAACCTTCCTGCCACTAACCTCATAGGCTAGAAGCAAGCCATTGTTTGCTTCTCATTGGAGTATAAGCACACTCCCTCTTGCTCAACCCCACTTTTTTTTAAACTTTATTTTTATTTGTTTATTTGGGCACATTGGAGCCTCCAGCCACTGCAAACAAACTCCAGATGAATGTGGCCCCTAGTGCATCTGACTTACGTGGGTTCTGGAGTGTCGAACTGGGATCCTTTGGCTTTGCAGGCAAACACCTTAACCGCTAAGCTATCTCTCCGGCCCTCAACCCCTCTTTTGACAGTACTGGGAACCCCATTCTCTAGTGCATATCAGGCAAGCTTTTGATCACAGAACTACAGCTAATGGGAAACAGTAAACTTATTCACCTTGGAAACCAGGAATAACAATTCATGAAACTTTACCAATGAGTGGTGAGCTCATCTCTGTATCCCCTAGATATGGCACATACTAAAAGTACTGATTGAGGGGTCTTGAAAAGATAGCTCAGTGATTGAGGCACTTGCTTGCAATGCCTGACAGCCTAGGTTCGACGTGCCAGGTGGCATACATATCTTGAGTTCATAGCAGCAAGAGGCCCCGGTGTGCCCATTCTCTGTCTTTATATTTGCAAATATATATATTATATTTATATATGGAGAGCTGGCTTAGTGGTTAAGGCGCTTGCCTGTGAAACCTAAGGATCCAAGTTTAATTCCCCATAGCCCACAAAAGCCGGATACACATGGTGGCACATGCATCTAGAGACTGTTTGTTGTGGCTAGTGGCCCTGATGCACCCATTCTTTCTCATAAATAATAATTAAAATATTTCTTAAAAACATTAAAATCTACAATTAAAATTTTTGCCAGGTGTTCTGGTGCATGCCTTTACTCCTAGCACTTGTAAAACAGGATTACTGTGAGTTCCAAGCCAGCCTGAGATGACATAGTGAATTCCAGGTCAGCCGGGGCTGAGACCCTGCTTCAAAAAAAAAATATGGGTTAAGAGTCAAAACCAGAACCTCAGGCATACTACATAAGCACTCTACATCTGAGCTACACCCTGACATTGACAATAACAATATTTATGTGAAGTTAGACATTATATTTTCATTTGTCTAGAGGTAGGGTTTCACTCTAGCCCAGCTGGCTTGGAATTCACTGTAGTCTCAGGGTGGCCTTAAACTTATGGTGATGATCCTCCTACCTCTACCTCCCAAGTGCTGGGATTAAAGGTATGTGTTACCAGCCTGGCTGGAGTCATCCTTAATCTCTTTCATTGTCTTCAAATCCAGAATCTAGCCAAGTCACACCATCTCACACAAGCTAGCACAAATCATCAAGATCTTTTGCCAAGATCATGGGCATAGCCTCCTATCACATTTCTGTTTCCACCCTTGCACTGCTGCAGCTATTTTCAAAGAATAAAATGGTTCTTTAAAATAGAAGTTCAGCCAAGCCCTGTGGTGGCACACACCTTTAATCCCAGCACTTGGGAGGTAGAGGTAGGATTGCCATGAGTTCAAGGCCACCCTGACACTACATAGTGAGTTCCAGGTCAGCCTGGGCTAGAGTGAAATGCTACCTCGGAAAAAAAAAAAAAAACACAGAAACAAGTTTAGGGCTGGAGATAATGCTCAGTGGCTAAGGCACTTTCCTGCAAAGCCAAACAACCCAGGTTCAATTCCCCAGACCCATGTAAGTCAGATGCAGGAAGTGGTGTATGCATCTGGAATACGTTTGCAGAGGATGGAGGCTCTGGTACACCATATATATATATATATAATTTTTATATAATTTTTTTAAAGCTCTGGGGCTGGGAAGATGGCTAAACTGGTACAGATGCTGCAAAGCCTGTGTATATGAATGTTCACATGCATGCACACACACAAGCAAACAAAAATATAAGCTCAGCTGGGCATGCTGGCACATGCCTTTACCAGCACTCGGGAGGCAGAGGTAGGAGGATCACCGTGAGTTCAAGGCCACCCTGAGACTACATAGTGAATTCCAGGTCAGCCTGGACCAGAGTGAGACCCTGCCTCAAAAAACCAAAAATATAAGTTCAGCAGGCATGGTGAAACAGCATGCAGTCCCACCCCTATGGAAGCTATGCTTGAGCTAATATGTAGTTCAGCTCAGTGGTAGCTCCAGACTAGATTCGATTCTCAACATAAGGCAGAGAAGTCATGGGAGACTTTAAACCCTATAATGGCTCCTCACCCATAGCAAAAGCCACCAAACCCTATTATGAGCTATTCCTTCTCCTGTTCTACTTATATCTGATTGACCCAAGCAACATCAGACTCCCTTACTATTTCTTTTTGTAGTTTTGTTTGTTGTCACTCTTGTTAGGTATCTGTGGCTGGCCTAAAACTCACTATGTAAACCAGTCTTGCTTCATACTTACAATGATATGCCTGTCTGTGGCTCCCAAGGTCTAGGATTACAGGTGTGAGCCATAACTTCTGGTTCATTCTCTCTTTTGTTTTTTCAAGGTGGGGTCTGACCTGAAATTCACTATGTAGTCTCATGTTGGCCTTGAACTCACAGAGATCCTCCTACCTCTGCCTCCCAAGTGCTGGAAAGAGAACGATGGTGTGGAGAAAGAAAAAAAAAAAAAAAAAAAAACGGACAGGAAATGGGGGTGGGGATTGCAAGTTTAAATAGGTTGGACAGGGCAGGATTCACTGAGGAAAATGAGTCAGTCACATTAAGTTATCTGGGGGAGGAGGGATTCCAAATAGAGGAACAGCACAAGGGCCTTTGGCATAGGAGTGCCTGATGTGTTAAAGAAGAGTCAAGGGCTGGAGAGATGGTTTAGCTGTTAAGTGCTTGCCTGTGAAGCCTAAGGACCCCGGTTCGGTTCGAGGTTCCATTCCCCAGTACCCATGTAAGCCAGATGCACAAGGTGGCGCATGTATCTGGAGTATGTTTGCAGTGGCTGGATGCCCTGGTGCACCCATTCTCTCTCTGTCGCTTTCAAATTAAATATATATATATATATGTATGGGACGTTTGCCTGCAATGCCAAAGGACCCTGGTTCAATTCCCCAGGACCCACATTAGCCAGATGCACAAGGGGGCGCACGCGTTTGCAGTGGCTGGAGGCCCTGGCGTACCCATTTTCTCTCCATCTTTCTCTGTCAAATAAATAAAAAATATTTTAAAAAATGAGTCAAAGAACTGGGCGTGTTGGGTCACGCTTTTAATCCCAGCAGAGGTAAAATGATAGCCTAGCCGTGAGTTCAAAGCCACCCTAACAGTACATAGTGAGTTCCAGGTCAGTCTGAGCTAGTGCAAGACCCTACCTAGAAATAATAACAATAATAACGATGAGGGCCGGGCGAGGTGGCCCATGCCTTTAATCCCAGCGCTCGGGAGGGAGGTGGGATCGCTGTGAGTTTCAGATCACCCTGAGACTACATAGCGAATTCCTGGTCAGCCTGGGCTATAGTGTGACCCCTACCTCCAAATAAATAACAGTAACAATGAGGCCCAGACGCGGTGGCCCATGCCTTTAATTCCAGTGCTCGAGAAGCAGAGGTGGAAGGATTGCTGTGAGTTCGAGACCACAGACTACATGGTGAATTCCAGGTCAGCCTGGGCTAGAGTATGACCTTACCTCGAAACCAATAAAAACAGTAAGGTGAATAATACTAAGACCAAGAAATACGACCTTAAAGCTCAGAAATGGCAGTCAGGATCTGAACGAAGGCGGGGGCAGTGAGCGAGAACAGTAGTCAAGTGAGCAATTCTTAGACTAGATCAAAGATTGGATGTAGGGGGTCAACGAAAAGGGGGAAATGACTAGGGTTTTGAATGGAGTAGACTAAATTACAGTAGAACCCGAGAGAAAGATGAAGGATACGGATCAGCGGACAAGCGGCTCGGGTCTGGTCTCTACCTCCAGCCTAAACAGGTAATGGAGAAAGCACGCACCGGAAGAAAAGGAGAGGAAGGTTTGCTTGCCTCTAGGATCTCTTCAGCCTCAGCTGCAGAAAGGGCGTGGGAGAAGGCGAGACAAAGAGCGCACAAGCACCGCCTTTGTGGAGGAGGCCCCTTTAAGAAGCGCGCCTCCCGCCCCTGGCCCGCCTTGTATGCAAATTTAGCGGCTAGGCGGGAGCGCGCGGCTGATACCCGGGGACTGGGCTGCGGCGGTTAGTCCTCTCCCGGCCGCCGTCGCCTCCGACATATTGCCCGCAGGAGCTGCGGCGGCGAAGAGGAGAGAGTCGGGGGAAGGAAATGGGTGAGCAGAGCGGGTCAGACTCGGCCTGGGAACCCGTGGGCGTGGGGGTCAGGGTGGCCAAGCTGCTAATTGCCGGTCCACGCGGACTAAACCCCGGCAAGGGGGGAGGGGATGCGGGCACCGACGCGACCCCGCCCCCTCCCGTCGTTTTGGGGGTGGGGCCTTTGTTGTGGAGGCGGGGCTTCCTAAATGAGCCGGGGTTGCTGGAGCTTAGGTTTTAGTGAAGTCGCGGTCGTCCGGGCTGGAAAGGGGGTGCCGGGACTCTCTGCAGGGCGTGACTTCGTGCTAGAGGGTGGAGCTTGTGGGCTAAGGGCGCCCGTGTAGAAGCGAACTTTCTGGATTCCAGGGGCTTTACCGAGGGCGGTGGGACCGGAAGGAGACCTTGCAGACCCTGGGAGCCCATTGTGGAGGCGGGCTTCTAGGCCTAGAGTGTTTCTAGGGAGGTGTGGAGGCGGGGTTTGGGGTTGACAGTTGTGTGTAGGCGGGGTTTCTGAGTTAAGGGGCTTCAGGAGGATGCCATCCAAGACTGGAGAAAGGGTGTGCGCAGAGCTTCCGGGAAGAGGGAGTTTGTGAAAATGAAATGCAAACCAAATAGTGCGTGACAGAGCATCCAGTCTGGGATCTGGTTGAGGTCAGAGCTCTTGGAGATTGAGAAAATCCCTAGATGGGGAGGCATGAACATTATGTGTGAGAGTGGAGACCACTGTGCTGTCACGAGGAGTATGGACAAGTTACACCTTTTGTGCTGGATGATATTTCGGATTTTGGGCTACAATGTTAAGCCTAGATACAGAGGTTGTAAACCCAAATTTGGGGTCCACACCATAGCGTTCTCGCAGTGCCCTGGAAGAAAAAGCTACCTGAAAGCTGACCAAATTTGTAAGGCTCTAGAAACTTGAATCCCAGTGAAATCCATCCTATACCAGAGCTGAGAGCTCATCATTCAGACCCTGTTACTGTCTTTGGCATAGTGTAAACTCAGCTTCCTAATCTGAAAATAGTATCTTGCTGGGCTCATTCACTTATACATATACTTTCAGGGCACTGGAGTAAAGAAAATTGCAGGGGAAAAGACAGATAAGGCCTGGGTGTCTTGGCACATGCCTTTAATCCTAGCACTTGCGAGGCTGAGGCAGGTGTATTGAATTTGAGATTAGTATGGGCTACATAGTAAGGTGATGCCTCAAAATAGAAAAGGGGCACTAGTTCCACCACAAACTCCACACACATGTGCCACTTTGTGCATCTGGCTTTACTTAGGAACTGGGGAATCAAACTCAGGCCTTCAGGCTTTGAAAGTGCCTTTAACTGCTGAGCCATCTCTCCAACTCAAAAATTATTTTTATTCGTTAGCCGGGCGTGGTGGCACATGCCTTTAATCCCAGCACTTGGGAGACAGAGGTAGGAGGATCGCCATGAGTTTGAGGCTACCCTAAGACTACATAGTGAATTCTAAGTCAGCCTGGGCTAGAGTGAGACCCTACCTCAAAAAAACAAAAAAAAAAATTATTTTTTATTCTGTGAAAGTTTCAGTGCCCAGCACTGTAAAAATGAAAAAGAATGAAAACAGAAAAAGAAGCATAAAAAGAAATGAAGAATGAGAAATCAAAAGGGGCAATCAGGAAGGGCTGTCTAAATAACTGGCAGCAAGTGCTACAGGGGACAAGTTTGCTTATTGGAGAAAGGACAAGATGGTGAGAACACAGGGTCAGGTGGGACAAGAGGGAGAAAATGGTAGGAGATGAAGTTGTAGAGGTAGGCAAGAGCCATGTCTTAGGGCCGAGAGGATCCCACAAGAAAATGAAATGCTAGGTAACTGGAGCTAAGATCACTGCTGTTATCCTTGATGTTTGCGCTCTGGCTTGAGCCCCACAGGAGGACGAAGAGGTCCCAACAGGACATCTTACTGTCGTAATCCACTCTGTGAGCCAGGATCCTCAGGGGGCTCTGGTGGAGGCCACACTTCCAGCGCATCCGTGACCAGTGTTCGTTCTCGTACCAGGTAAGCCACCTCTCCTGTCTGTCCCACCTTCCTATGGACCAGGGTCTCCCTTACTGGGTTCTGTGATGTGACACTCTAGGTACCAAGTAGGGCTCAGGGCAGTGAAGCAGAAAAGACCCACAGCAAGCTCAGCCAGATAGATGTAGTGGAATGTGGTCGAATAAACCTGAAGGCCTTAATCAACTAAGGCTCTGCTTCTGGTTTACTGATAGCCTGACAAACTGTATCTTTTCTCTGGGGCTCCTTTTCTTCATTTGCCAAATGAACCTTATATTTCTTTTTGGGAGAGGTTGGAAGACCTGGATACAACTAGGAAAGGAAAGGCTTTTTTTTTGCTGCTTTGTCTACCAGGCCAGATTAGAAAGAATTCACCCTTGTGACAAGCTGCTCTTCTGAGGTCACCCCACAGTCATGCTCCAGGTCAGCTCCTGTTGTCCTGTCCTTTCCACCCACAGGACCAGCTCTGGGACAGGCCTCTCCAGCCCCCCGCTGGCCACCCAGACTGTCGTACCTCTGCAGCACTGCAAGATCCCCGAGCTACCTGTCCAGGCCAGCATTCTGTTCGAGTTACAACTCTTCTTCTGCCAGCTCATAGCTCTGTTTGTCCACTACATCAACATCTACAAAACAGTGTGGTGGTATCCGCCCTCCCACCCACCCTCACACACCTCCCTGGTAGGTGTTCAGCCAGAGCAACCTGTGTGTGTGGGTGTGTGTGTGTGTGTGTGTGTGTGTGTTACTTGGTTTCAGTTAGCATAGCTTACCATGCACTTGCCTCCATGTTGGCGTGATGGGAATAAAAGGAGCCGGAAATGGATAATTCTTTCAATACTCTTAGTGTGCTTAGGACCACACTGGGCATTGTAAGGGTGGCAGAGATGACTCTAACACAGAGTTTGCCTGGTAGAGCTGATAGTCCTAAGTTTTGTCTGGAAGATGAGCCACAGAAATCCATGAATGTCTCAGGGGCAAAAGGAACCCTGTGCAGAAGAGGAGTTGCAAGGACAAGAGCAAGAGGGCTCACACACCACTCTCTTATCCCCAGGAACTGTCCTACTTCCCTTCTCTGGGTCTTGTTCTACTCCTCTAGGTAATTTCCTGGCCTGACTCAGCTGGAGGCCATTGAAGGTCAGAATGGGGACAGTCTCTGTGGAGAGAATTGGGCAGGGGGAAGTGGTGGGTAAAGAAAAGCCCATGTATGGACAGGGGGCCTGTGTGACCCCCAGGTCTCTGCCCCCTGACAGAACTTCCACCTGATCGACTTCAACTTGCTGATGGTGACCACCATTGTTCTGGGCCGCCGCTTCATTGGGTCCATCGTGAAGGAGGTGATTGGGTCCTAGAGGCTGACTAGGGACTTTGGAAATCCCCTTTTCCCCTGGGGTCCCAAGGAGGTATACCTAACCCTTAAATCCTGAGGCATTTCCATATAGAGCCCTCTGGACTTGTTTGAAGAACATTTGTAACATCCCTTTAGCGCTCAGAATTTACCAGGCATCAAAGAGATACATTCACCTTCCCAGGTTCTGCCCAGCCCGCTATGCACTTTTCCCTGGGTGGGCTCATAGTTCACAGGGGTGGGTTTTTGGCGTAGGCCCTGTGGCCTCCATCCAAGGCACTGTCTCGTCCTGACCCAGGCTTCTCAAAGGGGGAAGGTCTCCCTCTTTCGCTCCATCCTGCTGTTCCTCACCCGCTTCACCGTTCTCACGGCAACAGGCTGGAGTCTGTGCCGATCCCTCATCCACCTCTTCAGGACCTACTCCTTCCTGAACCTCCTGTTCCTCTGCTATCCGTGAGTACCCCTGACCTACCTCAAGTGCCTGGCCCTTGACTCTGCCCTTAGTGTGGCTGGGCTTTCAGACCTCCATCTCTGGAAGACTCGAGGCAGGCAACAACAATATCCTCTCATATTGTCTGATGACATCCCCTGAGACCAGGATAGCCTTTTATTGAAGAAATTGGGGTGCTATAATTAGCCCAAGCTCCCACTGAGAGGTTGGAATGGGACTCAGATTTGAATGTGTACCCAAAGGAATGTTTCTAAGTGGGCTTGCATGGGCTTGCATTGTCTCACTATCTCTTTTTTATTCCCTCTGTGTCTGTCTCAGTGTTTATATATCTTGGTGCTTCTCCAAGTCTGTGTTGGCGAGCACCTGCATGTTTGCACGTCTGTATCTGTGCATGAAGTATACTTATGTGTATATGTGTCTATACATGCATATGTTGTCTGTTTAGCTCACTCACTCCTTCTGCCTCACAAGTACCTAGATTGTTGAAGATGGAACAGCCTATAACTGCCCTTTTCAGCCTTGAATTGAAGAGGGCTTTTGGAAGGTGCCTGATTTGGGTGCTGGAGCAGGCTCCTTACAGTTATATCTCCTAACCCTGCCCATTTTGGTTCATGAAATACTTTTCTTTCCCTGTCCTGCATGACCAAGAAAATGCTGGCGTGGGAACTTGGCCACAATTGCTTGTACCTAGTTTTTTGGTTGGTTGGTTCGTAGGTAATGGCTTTTTTAAAGACAGGGTCACATATATCCAGATTGGCCTTAAACTCTATAGAGCCAAGGATGACCTTGAACTTCTGATCTTCCTGCCTCCACCTCCCAAGAGCTGAAATAATAGACATGCAACACTGCACCCCATGCAAGAGTCTTTTGGTTTTTTTTATTGTTTTGTTTTTAATAATTGGATTTAAAAATTAATATTTGGGTTATACTATAGATGATGTTATAACTTATTAGATTTTTATTTTTTTATTTATTTATTTTTTTTTTTTTTTGGTTTTTCGAGGTAGGGTCTCCTTCTAGCTCAGGCTGACCTGGAATTCACTATGTAGTCTCAGGGTGTTCCTGAACTCATGGTGATCCTCCTACCTCTGCCTCCCGAATGCTGGGATTAAAGGCGTGTGCCACTACACCTGGCTTCATTTTTGTTTTTTGGAAGTAGAGTGTTTTTTTCTAATTTATTATTGAAAACTTCCATAATTATAGACAATAAACCATAATACTTCTCTCCCCCCTCACTTTACCCTTCACAACTCTACTCTCCATTGTATCCCCTCCCTCTCTCAATCAGTCTTTTATTTGTTTATTTATTTGACAGAGAAAGAGGGAGAGAGAGAATGGGCGCGCCAGGGCCTCCAGCCACTGAAAACAAACTCCAGACACATGCGCCCCCTTGTGCATCTGGCTAACATGGGTCCTGGGGAATCGAACCTGGGTCCTTTGGCTTTGTAGGCAAATGCCTTAACTGCTAAGCCATCCCTCCAGCTCTAGTCTTTTATTTTGATGTCATCATCTTCTCCTCCTATTTTGATGGTCTTGTGTAGGTAGTACCAGGCACTGCAAAGTTATGGATATCCAGGCCATTTTGTGTCTGGAAGACTGCATTGTAAGGAGTCCTGTCCTTCCTTTGGCTCTTGCATTCTTCCTGCCCCCTCTTCTGCAATGGACCCTGAGCCTTACTTGGAAGGTGTGATAGAGATGTTTCAGTGCTAAGCACTCTTCTATCACTTCTTGTCAGCACTTTGGTGCCTTTTGAGAATCCCAGAGATCATTGCCATCTGAAGAGAAGCTTCTCTAACCAAAAGTGAGAGTAGCATTAATATATAGGTATGAACATTAAGAAAAGTGCTTACTGGGCAGTTTGGTGAGCATTATATATACATTAAGCCAGACATCATCAGACGTTACACCCCTAGAGCTCATGACTTCCCCTGTCATAGGTTTTCAGTATCAGGATTTCCCCCCCCCCACCCCATGGAGCTGGCCTCCAGTACAATTAGAGAGTGGTTGGCTTCCCCCATAGCAGACATGCCACTATTGCACCCGTTGGCTCATTTGTCCTGGCTGGCCCAACTTAAGGCTTGCAGTGTCCACTGTTGTTTGTCTCTACTGATGACCTCTGTCTTCCATGGAGCTGCATGCAGCATAGCTTTTTCCAGCTTTCTGTCAGCTGGTCTACACAGAAGAGGTTTTTAGCTCAGCTCCAGCAAGATTTCTCAGACCTTGCAGCCCAAGCATGTGGAGTCTTTAGCAGTAGGGTCTTACCACCTATTCCTGGTGGGAAACCAAGAGCCTTGGCAATGGCCTATAATGTTTTGGGGGCATCAGGGACCTCCCTGGCCAACAACTCACTGGAAAGTATCCCATCCCTGGCACTGAAAATTTTCTAGTAACAATGTATGGCTTCTGGATGTACCATTGTCCAAAAAGTAGGATTCCATATGACTTACTCATACCCTCTTAGATTTTGACTAACCCCCCCTTCACCACCCTTCATTTACTCAGTCTCTTCTCCTGATGTCACTTAGGCCTTTCCACCCCCAGTAATCTGTTCTACTTATATATATATACAATACCATCCTCTTAAGTGCCCCATCCCTCCCTTCCTATTACCTTTATATTGCCTTTCTAGCTTACTGGCCTCTGCTACTGAGTTTTATTGCAATTCACACATAAGTCCAAACATTTTTTAGCTAGGATCCACGTTGAGATACGGTTTTGCTCTACCCTGGCTGACCTACAATTCACTATGTAGTCTCAGGGTGGCCTGGTACTCATGGCAGCCTTCCTACCTCTGCCTCCCAAGAGCTGGGATTAAAAGTGTGCACCTCCACGCCAGCTCTAGATTTTTTTATATATTTTATTTATTTATTTAATTGAGAGAGGAAGAGGCAGAGAGAAAGAGAGAATGGGCACACCAGGGCCTCCAGCCACTGCAAATGAACTGCAGACACATGTGCCCCCTGAGGAATTGAACCATTGTCCTTAGGCTTCACAGGCAAACGCCTTAACTGCTAAGCCATCTCCCCAGCTCACCAGCTCTAGATTTTTTACTTAATTGTATAGCTTGGATATATTTTTTTTTCTTGTGTATGTGGTATGTATGAGTGTGAGGTAAGTGAGTCTGTGTATACATGCTCATATCTAGGTGGAAGCATGTATGTGTGCACTTGTGTGCACATGCATGTGGAGGCAAAAGATCAATGTCACGTGTCTTCTTCAATCATTCTCCATTTTATTTTATTTTTTAACATTTTATTTATTTGAGAGAGACGGAGGTGGGATAGGCATGCCAGGGCCTCCAGCAAATGAACTTCAGACGCATGTACCACCATGTCCATCTGGCTTATGTGGGTTCTAGGGAGTCGAAACTAGGTCCTTAGGCTTCACAGGCAAGTGCCTTAGCCGCTAAGCCAGCTCTCCAGTCCCTTGGATGTTTTTTTCATAGCAGTAGATGTGAGAAAGTTTTTGTGCTATTCCACTGAATTTTCAGCTTGCAGATTTCTTTCATACTTTAAAAAAAATATTTATCTATTTGCATGGAGAAAGAGAGACAGATAGAAAGAATGGATGCGCCAGGGCCTCCAGCTGCTACAAATGAATTCTGGATGCATTCGCCACCTTGTGCATCTGGCTTTATATGAGCACTGGGGAATCCAACTCAGTCCATGGGCTTTTCAGGCAAGCGCCTTAACTGCTAAGCCATCTCTCCAGCCCCCTGGTTTGACATTTTTGGTTATTACATGAGTCTGTTCTCCTTGGATACAGACATATCCTAGTTCTATATTTTGCTGTATGTTGTATTTGGTTTTTAAATAAATGTAAATTTTTTCATTGATAATTAAAAAATAAATCTAGGGCTGGAGAGATGGCTTTATTTGCCTCTGAAGCCTCAGGACCTGGGTTTGATTCCCCAATACCCACATAAGCCAGATGCACAAGCTGGCACATGTGTCTGGAGTTCATTTGCATTCTCTCTCTCTCTCTCTCCATCTTTCTCTCTCAAATAACAAATAAAATTTTTAAAAAATTAAAGAAAAACTTGGGCTGGAGAGATGGCTTAGTGGTTAAGGTGCATGTCTGCGAAACCTAAAGACCCAGGTTCGATTCTCCACCTCCTACATAAGCTAGGTGCACATGGTGGCACATGCATCTGGAGTTCGTTTGGAGTGGCTAGAGGCCCTGACATCTCATACTCACTCTCTCTCCCTCTCCTTCTCTCTGTCTGATAAATAAATAAAATAAAATCTTTTTTAAAAATTAAAGAAACTTTCTGTGCTGATAGCACTTCTGCGAACATGGTGAACGTCCCTAAAACTCGGGGGACTTTCTGCAAGAAGTGTGGCAAGCACCAGCCCCACAAAGTGACCCAGTACAAGAAGGGAAAGGACTCTGCATGCCCAGGGAAAGTGGCATTATGTCAGAAAGCAGAGTGGCTACGGTGGGCAGACTAAGCCTATATTCCGGAAAAAGGCTAAAACTACAAAGAAGATTGTGCTGAGGCTTGAGTGTGTTGAGCCCAACTGCAGATCTAAGAGAATGCTGGCTATTAAGAGATGCAAGCATTTTGAACTGGGAGGAGATAAGAAGAGAAAGGAGCCAGGCGTGGTGGTGCACACCTTTAATCCCAGCACTTGGGAGGCAGAGGTAGGAGAATCGCCATGAGTTCGAGGCCACCCTGAGACTACAGAGTGAATTCCAGGTCAGCCTGGTCTAGAGTGAAACCTTTCCTGGAAAAAACAAGGAAAAAGCCGGGCGTGGTGGCGCGCGCCTTTAATCCCAGCACTCGGGAGGCAGAGGTGGGAGGATTCCCGTGAGTTCAAGGCCACCCTGAGACTCCATAGTGAATTCCAGGTCAGCCTGGGCTAGAGTGAGACCCTACCGCGAAAAACCAAAAAAAAAAAAAGAAAAGAAAAGAAAAAGCCAAGGGAAAAAAAAGAAGAGAAAGGGCCAAGTGATCCAGTTCTAAGCCAATTTTGCTATGAAGACAATAAAATGAGATTATATTCACTTGAAAAAAAATTAAAGAAAAACCAAAACATAAAAACAATAAAAAAAAAACAACACAAAATCTAGTACTAAAAGTCTTACAATGAAAAATAGTAGCCCGTCCTCCAGGTTTTTACCCATGCTATAAAACCAAAGCCTAGTGTGGTGATATATGCTTGTACTCCCAGCGCTTGGGAGGTAGCAGCAGAAGGATTGGGAATTCAAGATAATTCTTAGCAATGTAATGAAGTCAAGGCTAGCCTGGGCTACATGAGTCGTTTCCCCCCTTCCCCATAAAAAGGCAGTCTTGCCAGATGTGGTGGCGCATGCCTTTAATCCCAGCACTGGGGAAGCTGAAGTAGGAGAATCACTGAGTTAGAGGCCAGCCTGAGGCTACATAGTGAACTCCAGGTCAGCCTGAGCTAGAGAGAGACCCTACCTCAAAAAACAAAACAAAACAAAAAAAAATAAACAAACTCGTGTATTTAGTGATTTTGTAATTGGATAATGGGTTCACATAATTAAGGTTCAAAAGGTATGAATATAAAGTAAAAAAACTCTACCCTTGACTTTTGCCTCCCAGTCATCCCGTTTCCCTTCCAAGAGATAATCAATCATCAATGTTTCTGGTTTCTTGTATATCCTGGATAAATGTTCAGTGCATATACAAACAGACCACACACAACATGCATGTGCCTATACATGTTGATTCCCTAACATTGGAGATGTTTAAGATGAAATTTGCACTCTCATTCCTACTGCTCCCAGGATTTGATAACTATTATTTTTAGTTTCCTATTATCTTTATCAATAATGAAAGTGAGTTAGGGACTGGGGACCTATTTCAATGAAAGAGTGCTTGCTTAGTATGTGCAATGCCCTGAGTTTCATCTCATTGTTACCCATCTCCAAAAATAGAAAGTTTTTACTCCTTCAGTAATAGTGTTTTGAATCACTTTTATGCAAGATAAGAATATTAGGAACCCTAACCATCTTCCTGTGTTTCTTTTTTTCTCTCACTTCTGAGCAGTTGTAGTCTTTTACATTGTCAAACTTAGTACCCACATCCTCCTAGATAACCATATTAAGCCTTCCATTCTTTAAAGCTAGCTCTAAAAATTAAGCCACCAATAAGTAGCCTTAATAGATGTACAAAAATATCATTCAGCGTTTATAGTTACTGAATTACAGTCTTAGGCCTCTGGAAAGAATGTTGCTAGAGAGTCAAATGGTTTCTCTGGTATTCTATCAGTTACTTAGAATCATGTCATCATATTTTAGTGTGGTTAATTTTTATGTTATTACATATACAACATTTAACTCGGAGTTTCTAATTGCCTTTCTTTTTTCTTGTTGACAAAAGAAAGATGGACCTTCAACATATCCTCAAATTTATCCAGCCCCTCAAACATGTTACCTGTTGCCTGGAGTCTACTGCCCACTCCCATCCCCAAAGACATCCCTCCTGATGGCCTCCCTCCATCTTTGGGCTCCAATCTGAAGTAGTTGTTCGATAGGCCTGCTTTACAACTCTCAGCCTGGGACTTCCCTTTGCTGCTTTCCTGGGTTGGATCCACTGTTTCCTAGATTCCATGTCTTCCTCTTTGTTGGTTTTCGCTCTTATTTTGCTGGACTTCATGGTCAGGTAATTGCCATGGCAATGGGTATTTGGGAGGTGTATCCATTCCGAGCTCTTTGAATGTTTAAAATGTCTTCATTCTGCCCTCATACTTCATTAATCCTTGGGCTGAATGTACATTTCACATTGTTCTTGGCATCTGGTGAGAAGTCTGGAGCTAGTTGGATTTCAGTTCTTTTGTAGATGACCTCTTTGTCCTTTTCTGAAAGCTTTTAAGGATGTCTACCTTTTGATTATTTGAGATTTTACAAGATAATCTGGTATGGAACTTTTGTTATTCATCCCATCAATACTCTAGGACTTTATTTAATCTGGAGAGTTAGTATTTCTTCAGTTCAGAGAGTTTTTCTTCTATTATTTCTTTGAAAATATCTTCTTTTTTTTCCTGCTCTTCTGTTTTCCCTTAAGTGTTCCCTTTATCTCTGTCTACTGTTCCTCTCTCCCTTCCCTTTTTCCATTGTTTTCTTTACTTTGTCTTCAGAAATTTCCTACTTTTATCTCCTTTTTATTTATTATTTTGTTTTGTTTTTCAGGGTAGGGTTTTACTCTAGCCCAGGCTGACCTGGAATTTACTGTGTAGTCTCAGAGTGGCCTTATACTCAAGGTGATCCTCCTACCTCTGCCTCCAAAGTGCTGGGAATAAAGGTGTGCACCACCATGCCCAGCTATACTTCTAGCATTTTTATTGAAAAAAAATTTTTTTCAGCAATCATACTTTATATCCCTAAGGCCTCTTTCTTTTCTCCCCCCTCTCCTTACCTTAGGTTCTCACTCCAACCCAGGCTGACCTAGAACTCAGTCAGTTGTCCCAGGATGGCCTTAAACTCACTGGATATTCCTACCTCTGTTTCTTGAGTGTTGGGATTAAAGGCATGTTCTTTTCTCATACATCTATCCTTCTTTAAAAAATTCTCTTCTGGGGCTGGAGAGATGGTTTAGCAGTTAAAGTGCTTGCCTGTGAAGCCTAAGGACCCAAGTTTGACTCCCCAGTACCCACATAAGCCAGATGCACGATAGTAGGGCATATGTCTGGAGTTGGTTTACAGTGGCTAGAGGCCCTGGCATGGCCCATTCTCTCTCTCTCTCTCTCTCTCTCTCTCTCTCTCTCTCTCTCTCTCTGCCTCTGTCTCTGTCTCAAATAATAAAATAAAGAAATTTCTGTTCCTTCACTTTTATCTTTTCACTGAGGTCAATTTCTGTTTCATGCTGCTAGTTTTCCAAGTATAGTTGGTTTCTTTGATTGCTTGTGTTTAAGAATAAAGGATTAAGTAGCAGGAGTTATTTTTCTCTCCCTCTGCCCTTGCTTCAGTGGGCAAGATGTTTGACTGAAAGTCTAAATATACAAACAGGACACACTGACTGTCAGGCTGTGAGAGAGACACTAGTTACAGGCTGTGTGCTCCCATAGACCAGAAAGGAGATGGATCTATTATTCTAAGCTTCCCCCATTAGAGTCTTCAGTGCTGCCCACAAAGTTTATTCAGTTTCTTTTAAAAATCCTTCAGGAGTGTTAGTACATACCTTTAATCCCAGTAGTTTGGAGGCAGAGGTAGGAGAATCACCATGCGTTCGAGGCCACCCTAAGACTACATAGTGAAATCCAAGTCAGCCTGAGCTAGAGTGAGACCCCAGCTCAAAAAATAAAAAAAAAATCCTTCAGGGCCTAGAGAGATGGCCCAGTGGTTAAAAGTACTTGCTTGCAAAGCCTGATAGCCTGGGTTCAATTCCTCAGTACCCACATTAAGCCAGATGCATAAAGCGTGCATGCGTATGGAGTTTGTTTGCAGTTTGCTCATTTTCTCTCTCTATTTGCTTATTTCTCTCTCTTTCAAATAAATAAAATATTGTTAAAAGTATTTTTAAAAAATAGCCAGGCATGGTAGCACATGCCTTTAATCACAGCATGCAGGAGGCAGAGGTAGGTGGATTGCTATGAGTTCAAGGCCACCCTGAGACTACATAGTTAATTCCAGGTCATTCTGGACCATAGTGAGACCTTACCTCAAAAAAACAAAAAACAGAACAAACAAGAATAAATAAATAAGTTAATTAATAAAATAAAAATCCTTCAGGATGGGTTGTATGAGATGAGAAGAGGAATAAAAGGACTGACTCATAAATAAATACAGATCCCTTTCATTCAGCCCTCTCACTTCCATCTTCTATGAAATGTGTCCATTTTCAAGCCTGTCTCTCTCAAGTCACTCTGGCAAGGTAAACTCCTACTCCTAAAGATGAGATCTTCTCCATAACATAGTCATATACTGTCCAGCTCAGTAGCCACTAATAGCATTTGAAATAGGCTACTCTGGGGTTGGAGAGATAGCTCAGCAATTTAAGGCATTTGTTTGTAAAACCTCATGGCCTGGGTTTCACTCCCCAGGACTGCATAAAGCCAGGTGCACAAAGTGGCACATGCGATGCAACTGGAATTCATTTGCAGTGCTCCCATTCTCTCATTGACTGTGTCTCCTCCTATCTTTCTCTGTCTCTCAAATAAGTAGATCATATTTAAAAACATATTTAAAAAAATAGCTGGGCGTGATGGCACACGCCTTTAATCCCAGCACTCGGGAGGCAGAGGTAGGAGGATCACCGTGAGTTCGAGGCCACCCTGAGACTAGTTAATACTTAATTAACTAGTCTCTATTAATAGGAATAGTTAATTCCAGGTCAGCCTGGACCAGAGTGAGACCCTACCTCGAAAAACCAAAAAAAAAGTAAAAAATTAAAATAAAATAGGCTACACTGAATTGTGTGCTCTTAGCATGAAATACTGAGCAGATTCTGGAAACTTAGTAAATGTTGAGCCCACCATGCCCAGCCTCAAGTTTATCTCAAGGTGGCTACTAAAGAATTACCTGGCCGGGTGTGGTGGTACACGCCTTTAATCCCAGCATTGGGGAGGCAGAGGTAGGAGGATCGCCATGAGTTCGAGGCCACCCTGAGACTACATAGTGAATTCCAGGTCAGCCTGAGCTAGAGTGAGACTATACCTCAAAAATGAAAAAAAAAAAAAAAAAAAAAAAAAGCCTATGTGACTCATTTTCTTCCTTCCGTTCTATCTTTTTTCATTCTCTTTGTTCTCTCCTTTCTTCCTTTCTGTTTTTCTTTATGCTTTCCTTCCTTCCTTCTTTCTTTCTTTCAGCAGGATCTCAACTCTTGTAACCCTGGCTAGTCTCACATTCACAGTAATCTTGCCACCTCGGCCTCTCAAGTGCTGGCATTATAGGCATCCGCTACCATGCCTGGCTCAGCTCTTATATTTCTGTTGGAAAGCTCTGCTATAGACTGGCTTCCTTATTTTTCAACATGCCAAAATTATGACTTGTTAAGATCATTTGTATACTGATGAGCCCACTCCCATACTTTTCTTTGTGCTGATACAGATTCATTTTCTACTCATGATACCGTCATGTGTCAGGTAGAGGAGGTGGAAGGGGATACTGTCATCTTGCATGTGAGGCTGCTTCTAACTTCTTACCTGATGGAGGAGTCACCTACTGTTACCAAATAATTTGGGGTTGGCGGGGCGGGGGTGGGGGGGGACAGTATCTCATAGCCCGAGGCTGGCCTGCAACTCCTTATATAGGGAGAGTGACCTTAAACTTCTGATCCTCTGCCTCTGCCTCCCAGATGCTGGGGTTACAGCCATGTGCTTCTACACCGTTTGGTGAGGGCTGGAGGAGTGTTTTGGGCTTCATGTATGATAGACAGGTACACTACCTGCGGTTCTTTTTAGTGGCAAAGACAGAGACCATCTTAATTTGCTTGCCCTTAAAATTGAGTCTGGTTGGCGCACACCTTTAATCCCAGCACCCAGGAGGCAGAGGTAGGAGGATCTCCATGCGTTTGCGGCCATCCTGAGAATACAGAGTGAATTCCAGGTCAGCCTGGGCTAGAGTGAGACCCTACCTTGGGGAAAAAAAAAAAAAAAAAGATTGAGTCTGGGGTTGCAGAGATAGCTCCATGTTTAAAGGCACTAGTTTATAAAACCTGACATTCTGGGTTCAATTCTCCAGGTCCCGCATAAGCCAGATATACAAGTTGGCGCATGCGTATGGAGTTTGTAGTGGTAGAGGCCCTGGCTTGCCGATTCTCTCTCTCATCTCTCTGTAATAAATAAATTTTAAAAAATAAAGAAATACATGTTGAGCGGGCGTGGTGGTGCACACTTTTAATTCAAAAACTTGGGAGGCAAAGGTAGGAGGATCACCGTGAGTTCGAGACTACCCTGCAATTCCATAGTGAACTCCAAATCAGCCTGGGCTAGAGTGAGACCCTACCTTGAAAAAAAAAAAAAAAAGTATATATATATATGCCATCGTTTTCCCCTGCCATTTGAGTACAGCCAGGAATACACGATATATACACATGCACACACATATATCGTGTATTCCTGACTGTACTCAAATTTGCCATGTAGCAAAGGATGACTGAATTTCTCATCCTCCTGCCTCCACCTCCAGTGTGCTAGGATTACAGGCATGCACCACTCAGTTTATGTGGTGCTAGAGATCAAGCCTAGGGCTTCATGCATGCTAGACAAACACTTCACCAACTGAGCTATATCTCCAGCCTTCACCCACTTTTTCCTGCTATACAAGTCCTGATGAGGCTTGCCCCACTTAACTTCTGAGATGACAGCAGGCATATTCAGAATGGAATAGCTATAGACTCACCCACTTTTTCTAACTATAGTCCTCCCTTGTTTCCTCTGGAGAGTTGGTTGGGTCCAGGACCCTGTACATACCAAAACTCAAAATGCTTGTTATTTATTATGAAAAGCATTAAGTTGAGCATGACTTACATAATATGGCGTAGTATTTGCAAAGAACTTACACATAGTCTTCTGTATACATTATCATCTATTTTTATTACTTAGGACTATGTAAATGCTATGTAAAAGTTGCTAATGCTGAGCTGGAGAGATGGCTTAATGGTTAAGGCATGTTGCAGTCAGGTTCACATTGCTAGTAGAAATCACCAAGAGCAGATTGTGGGAAAAAGAGGTTTATTTTGGCTTACAGCTTCGAGGGGAGGCTCCATGATGGCAAGGGAAAACGATGGTATGAGCAAAGGGTTGGCATCATCCCCTGACCAACATAAGGTGAACAGGAACAGGAGAGTGTGCCAAACACTGGCAAGGAGAAACTGGCTATAACACCCATACGCCTGCCCCCAACAATACACTCCCTCCAGGAGGCGTTAGTTTCCAAATCTCCATCGGCTGGGAACACCTAAGTTTATGGGGCACACCTGAATCAAACCACCACATTCCACCTCTGGCCCTCATAAACTGAAATCCATACATGATATAAAATAGAATACATTCAGTATGACTTCAAGAGTCCCCATAGTTTTTTTTTTTTTTATCAATTCCAATGATGTTCATACACCCCCATAGTCCAGGTTCTTTTAACTGAGCCATAATACCAAAAAATCCCCCCTAAAACCCATAATGGCACAGAATAAACATTCACACTCCAAAAGATGGCATTGGGCATAGCAAAGAAATACTCAAGCAATACATGATTTAAACAGGGCAAACATCAAACTTTGTAGTTCCAAGTCCAACAACTCTAGCCAGTGACAAGTCTCTGGAGTTCCAATTCTGCCCTTCAGCTAGGCTATTCACAGTCCTGGAAAACTTCATCTGGGGCCAGCAGCTTTCCTTAGCAGCCACCTTGTGGTCTTGGCATCTCCACTTCAATCCACAATTCATCCTCATAGCTCCATCAGGTCTCCATGCAGGCATCCAGCAAACTTGCTACACACTGCCCATGGGCATTTCCAAAACACAAGACCATGTTGCAAACTCAATGACCCTCTCTTTCCTGCTTTTCTTATACTCCTCAATATCAGGTAGAGTGCCAATTTGTTAATCCAGGGGGGAATAAAACAGACTTTGAAGAACAGGACACTCCTTGAGCACTCAGGCCCCTTCAAAAGACTCTACATTCTTCCTGTTGCCCCAGTGCAGGTCAGCTAGCCCAATCTTAAAGGTTGTAATCTCTCTATTGCAGCTGAATGGGCAGCAGTTCGCCCAAAGATTTTTTGTGTGTGTGTGTGTGTGTGTTTTTCTGTGCCATATCCTTCTGCTCACACCAGTTCATTTCTATGCAAAGCAACCCTGCACAACTTCTCAGGACACAAACTGCTAGCCCAGTCCAAGCAAAGCTCTTTCTCACTCTCATAAGCCAAACCTCACAGTCCATAGTTCTTACTGCATTCAGGTCTTTCTTCTCTGACCGGAATAGTCCATCAAGCTGTACTTACAGCAGAGCGAGGCGGCTCTTAGGCCAAGGTTTCAAATCCTTCCACATTGCTCTTGAAAATCGGCTCCAAAAAGCCAAAGCCACACTGTCAGGTGTCTAGCAGAAATTCCACTCTTTGGTACCACTTTACTGTTGCAGTAACATTGCTGGCAGAAATCACCCAACCAAGAGCAGATTTTGGGAAAAAGAGGTTTATTTTGGCTTACAGGCTCGAGGGGAAGCTCTGTGATGGCAGGGGAAAATGATGGCATGAGCAGAGGGTGGACAACAAGAACAAGAGAGTGTGCCAAACACTGGCAAGGGGAAACTGGCTATAATACCCATAAGCCTCCCCCCAACAATGCACTGCCTCCAGGAGGCATTAATTTCCAAATCTCCATCAGCTGCGAACCTTGCATTCCGAACACCTAAGTTTATGGGGGACACCTGAATCAAACCACCACAAGGCACTTGCCTGTGAAGCCTAAGGACCCAGGTTCAATTTCCCAGTACCCATGTAAGCCAGATGCATAAGGTGATCCATGCATCTGGAGTTTGTTTGCAGTGGCATGAGGCCCTGGCATGCTCATTCTCTCTCTCTCTAATAAGTTACATAAAATCAAATGAAATTTTAAAAAAGTTGCTAATGCTATTGGTTAGAAAACAATGCCATGGGGGAAAATCTGTACATGTTCAGTACAAAAGCGCCAATAATCATCTTAGTCTTTAGTACATAGAACACATCAAAAATGTAACATTTCTAGGCCAGGCATGGTGGTATATGCCTTTAATCTCAGTATTTGGGAGGCAGAGGTAGGAGGATCGCTATGAGTGCAAGGCCACCCTGAGACTACATAGTGAATTCTAGGTCAGCCTAAGCTAGAACAAGACCCTACCCTGAAAAAAGAAAAATTTCTAGAGCCAGGCATGGTAGTCTATGCCTTTTTTATTTTTATTTTTTTGTTTTTTTGAGGTAGGGTCTCACTCTAGCCCAGGCTGACCTGGAATTCACTACGTAGTCTCAGGCTGGCCTCAAATTCATGGCAACCCTCCTACCTCTGCCTCCCAAGTGCTGGGATTAGAGGCGTGCGCCACCACGCCCAGTTGTATATGCCACTGCACATGAACTCCAGATGCATGCACCATCTTGTGCTTTACATGGGTACTGGGGAATCAAACCCCTGTCCTTAGGCTTTGTAGGCAAGGGTCTTAACTGCTGAGCCATCTCTCCAGGCCATAGTGTACGCCTTTAATCCCAGCATTCAAAAAGAAGGGCCTTGAGTTTGAAGCTAGCTTTGGCTATATAGCAAGGTATTGGCCCAGCCTGGGCTTCCTAGTGTCAGAGAAAGAGAAGAAGGTAGGAGAAAAGAATGTAATACCTCTTTTAAGCTTGTGGCTGATTGAATCTTTAGATACAGAATCAAAACCTTGGACTAGTTATTTCCATCCCTGCTTGAAGGATAATACTTAGGATAGGTTTGTATTGTTCACGATCCATTTCAGTGCCTGGTACATAATAGGCACAAAATAAAATAGTTGTTACTGAACTGCCTTCTGCAGACTAAAGAACTGCCTCATATATGCACCCAGTTACAAAATGGAAACATTTTTTGGTGGCACTATATTTTTTGTTTTTTGATTTTTTTTTTTTGTTGTTGTTGTTATTTTTTTGAGGTAGTGTCTTATTCTAGACCAGGCTGACCTGGAATTCACTATGTAGTCTCAGGGTGGCCTCGAATTCACAGCAATCCTCCTACCTCTGGCTCCCTAGTGCTGGGATTAAAGGCCTGTGCCACCATGCCTGACCTAATGGTGGTGACTTTAAAAAAAAAATTGTCTTAGGTGGGCGTGGTGGCACACATCTTTAATCCTAAGCACTCAGCAGGCAAAGGTAGGAGGATCTCTATAAATTTGAGACCACCCTGAGACTACATAGTGAAGTCCATGTCAGCCTAGGTAAGAGCAAGACCCCACCTCAAAAACACACACACAAATATATATATATATATATATATATACACACACATACATACATACATACATATACATATACACACACATATGTGTGTATGTATGTATATGTCTTTTTAAAAAAAAACATTTTATTTATTTTTTATGGATTCATTATATACACATAGGTAGGGGGAGAGAGAGAGAATGGGCGCGCCAGGGCCTCCAGCCACTGCAAACGAACTCCAGACGCATGCGCCCCCTTGTACATCTGGCTTATGTGGGTCCTGGGGAATTGAACCTGGGTCCTTTGGCTTTGCAGGCAAACGTCTTAACTACTAAGCTATCTCTCCAGTCCCTATATCTCTTAATCTTTACTACCAAACAGAACTAGGTCTGAACCCTAACTCTCTTTGTTCCTTACTAATAGTGTAACTTTTTTTGTTTGTTTTTTTGAGATTGGGTCTCACTCTAGCCCTGGAATTCACTGCATAGTCTCAGGGTGGTCTCAAATTCATCATGATCCTCTTTATCTTTGCCTCCTGAGTGCTGGGATTAAAGGCATGTGCCACCACCTATTAGCCTGGCTAATAATGTAACTTTTGATAATTTACTACACTGGTCTGACCCTTAACTTTCTTGGCTAAAAGAGAACAAAATAATAATGCCTAATATCTGTTCTTATAAGAAAAAAAGGTACATTTAAAAAACTTAGTCTAAATGGGGTGTGGTGGCACACACCTTTAATTCCAGTATTCAGGAGGCAGAGATAGAAGGATAACTGTGAGTTTGAAGCCAGCCTGGACTACAACATGAGTTTCAGGTCAGCCTGGGTTAGAGCGAGACCCTACCTGGAAAAAAAAATGACAACCTAGAACACAAGTTGTGCCCAATGAATGTGTGCTCTCCTCATTACTAGTTATCTCTAGACGGTGCACGGAGGAACTTACTTCTTGCTTCCTACTATATGCTCACTGTCCAGCATACGCTCAGTGCTAAAACATGTTGAATCACTAACCATTGTGTGGGAGGATAGATGGATAGGAGAGTGGGCACATCCTGAAGGGCTGAGGCCCAAAGCGGAGAGCAGAATCCTCTCTGGGGCTGAGGGTTAGGATTCCGGCCATGGGCAGGCCTGCCCTCAACACTGTTTTCCCTATCAGGTTCGGGATGTACATTCCATTCCTGCAACTGAACTGTGATCTTCGCAAGACAAACCTCTTTAGCCACATGACCTCCATGGGACCCCGAGAGGCCGTCAGCGGCCTGGCAAGAAGTCGGGACTACTTGCTGACTCTGCGGGAGACTTGGAAGCAACATACACGACAGCTATATGGCCCAGAAGCCATGCCCACCCATGCCTGCTGCTTGTCACCCAGCCTCATTCGCAATGAAGTGGAGTTCCTCAAAATGGACTTCAACTGGCGCATGAAGGAAGTGCTTGTCAGCTCCATGCTGAGTGCCTATTATGTGGCCTTTGTGCCTGTCTGGTTTGTGAAGGTACACAGATCAACCCCAGGAGCCTAAGGGCCCTGCCCCTGCCCCTGCCCCTGCCCCTGCCCTCTGCTTGCTTAGGTTACTTGCTTAGTTTACTCTCTCGGTTTGGATGGGACTTCTCTGGAATGAAGATAACAAGCCTCTCTGAAAGGAAATGATCTGTCCCAGGTATCCTAGTCAACAAAGGAGACATCGCATGTCCATGGCTGCTAAGACACAGGCATATCACTGTCCTCCTTTTTCATTAAGTAGATTCATCCAGATCCAAGTGATGTCAAACCCTGTGCTCGCCCTCTTACTTATGCAGCCTCTTGGGAAGGTACCTCTGGAGCCATGATAGACTTGAAACATTACTCCAGAATGCACTTTAAAGAGTGGAGGTTGAGCACCTACAGCATGCTCAGAAGTTTCATTGCATTAAAATCCTCCTAAGCTGGGAGCACTTGGGAGGCAGAGGTAGGAAGATCACTGTGAACTCAAGGCCAACCTTGGATTTCAGATTGAGTTCTAGGTCAGCTTGGGCTAGAGTAAGAGTCTGCCTTGAAAAAACAAACAAATAAAAAATCCTTCTAAGCCGGGCATGGTGGCGCATGCCTTTAATCCCAGCACTTGGGAGGCAGAGGTAGGAGGATCACTGTGAGTTTGAAGCCACCCTGAGACTACATAGTGAATTCCAGGTCAGTCTGGGCTAGAGTGAGACCCTACCTCAGAAAAACAAAAACAAAAATCCTTTTAATGCCTCTCACAGTTGCTTGATGGTTCCTCTTATCATGTAACTGATAAAGAAAGTAAAGCCCACACAAGTTAGTTGGTTTGCCTATAATCACAAAGTTAGTGTGGTGCACCACAGCCCAGATTTGATCTTGGCTCCCAGAGCATGCTGTGGCTCAAAGGAGAGGGCAGTGGGAGTAATGTTTCTTTGTAGAAATTGACTGGTGGGTACAGGTCTAAACTGCCTTTCATAGGTGCTTGATTGTTGGTTTCAAGCCATCCTAAAGTCTCTTCAGGACTTTCCTAAATTCTGAGGCAGGTAGAATGAGGAAAGAAAAAGAGGTTGAAGCCAATATGGGCACCCCAAAACCTGACCCACCTCCTGCTCTCCTCAGAATACACATTACTATGACAAGCGTTGGTCCTGCGAGCTCTTCCTGCTGGTGTCCATCAGCACCTCAGTGATCCTCATGCAGCACCTGCTCCCTGCCAGCTACTGCGACCTGCTACACAAGGCCGCTGCCCATCTGGGCTGCTGGCAGAAGGTGGACCCAGCTCTTTGCTCCAATGTGCTGCAGCACCCGTGAGTTCCCCTACTCTGCTTTGCCTGGTCAGGGTCTGAAGTCCCTTACCCTCCTGCTCATTAGCTTAGTCTGCCAGCCAGCAAGTATTTATTAAGCTTGTCTTGCATATTAGGCCTTGTGTCCAGAGAAGGGGGTGGTGTTCCTCGTCCTTGGGGAGCTTGCAGTATACTGGAGATGGGAAGGGAGAGTTGGCAATACATGGACTCACTGACTTCCTCATTCATTGACTTATTTTATCTACTCATTGACTGACTTACTCATGCATGCATTTTGTCTTCATTCATTGCTTCATACCCCTCTTACTTGGTAACTCATCCCCTCAGCCATTAGACTGCCTGCTCCTTCAGTAGACATTACTTCTACCTAATCTACACCAGACCTGGCGCTCTGAAGCAGGCAGAGGAGTGTGCTCTTTGATCTGTGAAGAGCCATAGAGGACCTTGAACAGCAGAAGGGCCCATTCCAAGGTGTGCTTTAGAAACATCAGTCAGCACAGGATATGTGCTCTGTTAGCTGATAGTAAACCCTGTCCAGGGAAGGAGGCCTCAGGGCAGAAATGACAGGTGAAATTCTTAACAAGTTCACAGGCTCATGGAGGAAGACAGCCAGGTACAGTTAAGATAAGTAAGGTGGAAGAGGCTGCAGGCTTGTCCTGTACCCTGCTGAGCAACCTTGGGGTACGGGGCTGTCCTTTAGCCTCCATCATTCTTCATTGATATTCTTACAGCCCTTTATCTGAGTACTTTTTACCCCCACTATAATTTTTCTGTCTATATGCCTTCATTTAATGAGAAGCTCTCAAGGCCAGAACTACCTTTGAGTCACATCTGAGTCTCAGGCCCAGGACACAGCCTGGCAAAGAGGAGACCCCTAAATCAGGTTTGTAGAGGGAAGCCCCGCAAACAGCAAAAACATAATGGAGGTGACAGAAGCCATGTGTCCTCCTGTTGGCCTTCGTTGCCAATCAGGGTCTTTTTCATACTCTGTCCAAGTGTCTAGAAAAGTGATTGACTTTGCCAGACGGGCCAGAAGGGGGCTTGGCTTTGTGCTCTGAAGGATGGGAAAGCATGGAAAGCTGAATGTGAGAACAAACCTGCCTGTCTGTAGCTCACTAAGGTCCACAGATAAGACAAGACTTCTTCACATAGCTTCCTGGCTGATGAGCCCTTTCTGCCTCATCTCTTACTGCATCCCACCTCATACTTTGCTCTAGCCAGGGCAAGCCTCTTTGCATCCTCATATCCTTTTTGTATTTCTATATCCAGGCTTTTGCCCATGATGTACCTTTTGCTTGGAATGCCCTTTCTGTTCCCCTTTTCCTAGTTCCTAGTTGGGGTCTTTCCTGTCTATCCTTTGGCACTTTGCTTCCTCCAGAAACATTCCCCTGACCACCTAGGATGGGTTCAGTGCTCTCCCCTATAAAGGATTTCTCTATTCAGTGTTCTGTAATACCTGTGCTTACTGCTTTCTGCTCTTTGCTTAGTTTCCTGTCATTCCAGGACTAAAAGCTCCTGGAGGTCTGTATAGTACTCACTCAGTTGTCTCCTTTCCTGGCTTATGATGGGTACACTGGTGTTTTTCTTTCTTTTTTTTAATTTTATTTATTTGAGAGAGAGAGAGAGAGAGGGGGGGGGGAGGCAGAGAGAGAGAGAGAATGGGTACTCCAGGGCCTCTAGCCACTGCAAATGAACTCTAGACACATGCACCACCTTGTGCATCTGGCTTACATGGGTCCTGGGGAATTGAACCTGAGTCCTTTGGCTTTGTAGGCAAACGCTTTAACTGCTAAGCCATCTCTCTTACTCTAGCCCTGGAACTTACTATGTCTCCACAGCTGGCCTTGATCACATAGCCATCCTACTACCTTAGCCTCCTGAGTGCTAGGATTAAAGGCATGTGTCAGCCAGGTGTAGTGGTGCACACCTTTAATTCCAGCACTCAGGAAGCAGAGGTAGGAGGATCACTGTGAGTTTGAGACCAACCTGAGACTACATAGTGAATTCCAGGTCAGCCTGGGCTAGAGTAAGACCCTACCTCAAAAAAAAAAAAAAAAAAAAAAAAAAAACATGTGCCACCATTCCCAGCTTTCCTTAAGTTTTGATAAAGTCATGTATATGCATCCTCATAACCTACCCACTTCAAGGTGGAGAGCATTTCTAGTACCATAGACATTTTTTTCAGCTGGGCATGGTGGCACATGCCCTTAATCCTAGCACTTGGGAGGCAGAGGTAGGAGAATCGCAGTGAGTTCGAGGCCACACTGAGACTACATACTGAATTCCAGATCAGCCTAGGCTAGAGCAAGACCCTACCTCAAAAAAAATAACAACAAAAATTTCTCATGGACAAACAAATTATAAAGTAAAATAAAAAGCCAGGCGTGGTGGCACATACCTTTAATACCAGTACTTGGGAGGCAAAGGTAGGAGGATCACCATGAGTTTGAGGCCACCCTGAAACTATGTAGTGAATTCCAGGTCAGCCTGGGCTAGAGTGAGACCCTACCTCAAAAAAAAAAAAATAATAATAATAATTAAATTTAGGGCTGGAGAGATGGTTTAGCAGTTAACGTGCTTGTCTGGAAAGCCTAATGACCTGGGTTCACTTCCCCAGTACCTACATAAAGCCATGGGCACAAAGTGGCACATGCATCTAGAGTTCTTTTGCAGTGGCTAGAGGCCCTGGCACACCCATTCTCTCTGTCTGCTCGCTGTCACACACACTCTCTCTCTCTCTCTCTGCTTGCAAATAAAAATTTTTAAAAAAATATTCTCATGGTCATTCCCAGTGACACTGCTCTCCACAAATCACCACCTTTCTTTCTCCATAGGTTAGTTTTCCCTGTGCTACAACTTCATATAAGTGAAATCATAAGTAGATTCTGTGTTCAGCTACTTCATTCAGCATTGTACATGACATAATTAGTTTTGTGCATGTGTGTGTATGTGAAAAGCACATGTGGTGTGGTATGTGATGTCTTGTGTACAGTATGCATATGTGGGTGGGGTGTAGGTGCACAAGTCTTATGTGTACCTTTGTGGAGCCCAGAGGAGAACATAGGATGTCTTCCTCTTTTCACTCATATACCTGTTTCCTTTAGAGGGAGTTTCTCACTCAACCCAGACCTGCTGTTTTCTCAGTGCCCCTTCCCTGCCCCCAGCCCTGTCAGCAAGCCTCAGTGACTCTCAGTTCTCTGCCCACCTCACCTGCAAGACTGGGGTTATAAACATGTGCTTATGTGGGTTCTGCGGAATCAAACTCAGGTAGTCTCAGACTCTCGTGCTTACACAGCGATCACTCTTTTCCTGCTGAGCCATCTCCCCAGCCCCATAACTAGTTTTGTTTGTTTGCTTTTAATTAATTAATTAATTTGAGAGAGAGGGAGAGACTGGGTGCCCCATGGCCTCCAGCCACTGTAAACGAGCTCCAGATACATGCGCCCCCTTATGCATCTGGCTTACATGGGTCCTGGAGAATCAAACCTATATTCTTTGGCTTTGCAGGCAAACATCTTAACCACTTAGCCATCTCTCCAGCCCCTAGTTTATTTATATATTTTTTTTCTTCATTTATTTGTTTGAGATAGAGAGAAAATGGGCACACCAGGGCCTCTAGCCACTGCAAATGAAGTAGTTTTTAGGTGAGTAAATTAATGAGACAGGAGTATAAGTTAGAAGGGAACCGCTTATAGGCTACAGTTCTGTCTCTAGCTCAGGACGATTGGGGTCCCTGGGAATCGCACAGGACATTGGAAAAAAACTTACTGGTCTCATTCAGCATCTCAGTGCCAAGCTTTGTGGTATGCTCGAACACAGGCATGAATTAGACACTGCCCCCTTTCTGAAGGAGGGGTACAGACAGGGAAACAAATTAAATGGCAAACATTGGGGAATGCGGACAGGTAGCAGGAGGTTCAAGGAACAATAAAATGATGCTGACTTCTCCAGAGTTTGAGAAAGGCTTTCTGGAGGATCCTAGGTTTTTCAAAGATGATGAAAAGCTTGTCAGAAGGACAAGGTATCAGGAGGGTAAGTTTATTTGGAGGGGCAATTTATGCAGAGGTATAAACAGTACAATGAGAGGCAAGGAAAGCCAAGGACCTCAAGAAGTCATGTCAAATCCAGGAGGCCTTCAGTACATTTTTAAGGAAAGTGTGGTCAGCCTCATTATATTTTATGGATACAACCCAGGTAGCTGTGTGACGGACCCATTGGAGGTTAAAGTTGAGACCAGGTGAACCAAATTTACCTAGAGTGGGAAAAGACTTTTCCTGATAATCCCTCAGCCCCATGGTTCCCACTGCAGTGGTTCTTGCCCCATTTTACACAGGAGGCAGCTGTCACACAGAAAAGTCATTGTGTCTTGAGTGATAAAAATGGGAGTAGACTAGCCGGGCGTGGTGGCACACACCTTTAATCCCAGCAGAGGTAGGAGGATCACCATGAGTTCGAGGCCACCCTGAGACTACATAGTTAATTCCAGGTCAGCCTGGACCAGAGTGAAACCCTACCTTGAAAAACCAAAAAAAAAAAAAAAAAAAAAAAAAGGGAGTAGAGCCCTAGTGATCACCCTATGCTCAGTTTTTGGTTATTTTTAATTTTTTTGTTTATTTTTATTTATTTATTTGAGAGTGACAGAGAGAGAAAGAGGGAGGGAGGGAGAGAGAGAGAGAGAGAATGGGCGCGCCAGGGCCTCCAGCCATTACAAATGAACTCCAGATGCGTGTGCCCTCTTGTGCATCTGGCTAACATGGGTCCTGGGGAATCAAGCCTCAAACCGGGTTCCTTAGGCTTCACAGGCAAGCGCTTAACCGCTAAGCCATCTCTCCAGTCCCTTATGCTCAGTTTTTTAATGCCCATTTTCATGTGTGAGCTGAGGATAAAAGGTACTCTTGGACTATGCCTCCAGGTGGACTGAAGAATGCATGTGGCCACAGGGTGTGCTGGTGAAGCACAGCAAGAATGTCTACAAAGCAGTGGGCCACTACAATGTGGCCATCCCCTCCGATGTCTCCCACTTCCGTTTCCATGTGAGTCTCTTTCCCTGGGAAGGAGGGTGGGACCTGATACAGAGGGCAGGGAGTGGATACATTCAAAAGGGAGGAAGATGATGGCACTATAAGAAAGCAGTTTTCAGTATTTCCCTAACCCAAAGGAAGACACATACAGCTTATTTGCTAGCAAATCGTTCAGAACATTGGGCAGAGCAGGAGAAGAACATACAGTGAAGGAAGGGGTTTTTGACAGTGAAGACAACATTGATCATCCCTTGCTGCATGCCAGCCATTGTAGGACACATTTCTGATGTGTGCTCCCATTCAGTCTTGGCCAGAATTTGTGTGTGAGAGATTTGCCAGGCCTATCCCTGTTTTCAGATAGTGAAATTGGCTTAGAGAGTTGAGGTTATTCAAGGTGCCTTATTGGAAAACTTGAGAATTGATGCAAATGGCACATGTGGAAAAGAGGTGATCAGCTGGGCAAGGTGGCGCACATCTTTAGCCCCAGCACTCAGGAGGCAGAGGAAGGAGGAGCACAGTGAGTTCGAGGCCACCACAAAAAAAAAAAAAAAAAGTCATTGGTTTGAGCTGTTAGCTTCATTTAGCAGTTGAGAAGTATAAGGCTCAGAGAAGGAAGGGACTCCGCTGACACTTGTAGCCCGTCAGTCCAGAGCTGAGCCTGGCACCCTGCTCTTGTGAACTCCGTTTCCTGTAACCTTCCCTCATCCTGTGACCGTTCTTCAGGCACAGGGTCTTTGGCCCTTCAGACTGAGCTCCCTAGATACACTGAGCGTTCTTTTCCAAGCAAGTGCCTTGAGCTGCTGAGCCATCTCCCTAGCTGTTGGGCATGGTTTTGAACTTAGTACAAAAAATTTTTTTTGAGTTCTACATGCCTCCTCTGAAATACCTTTTAGAGGAAGGTGCTGCCATGTCTTCTAGAAGCTTCCAGCTTAGGTAGAGATGCTACACAGGAGGTAGGAGGTTTCAGCCTATCGAGTCTATGATAATTTCCCATACTTTTGATACCTAGCAACTCAAATAATTAAATAGCTTTCCATAGTGATGACATAAGATTTTTGCTGGGTGTACAGCCTTGCACCTGGGTTCAAATCTCAGCACTTCAAAAAACAAACAAAATGAGATTCTATTTTCTTTAGGCACAACAATACTCCAGAGGTTGACACATAAAAAGTTGATTTGGGGTCAGAAAAGAGTTTGAAATAGTGAGCAAGCCCTGTCAAGAAGGGCTTTCTTCCCATCTTGAAAAACAAACCCCATCTTGTAAAAGAAAAGAACAGTTGGGTGGTGGCTCACGCCTTTAATCCTTTAATTAACTTACATCTTTAATTTTGGCAGAGCTAGGAGGATCACCCTGAGTTAGTTCAAGGCCACCCTGAGAATACATAGTGAATTCCAGGTCAGCCTGGACTAGAGTGAAACTTTATCTCAAAAAAAAAGTCAGATGTGGTGGCACATGCCTTTAATCCCAGCACTTGTGAGACAGAGTAGGAGGATAGCAGTGAGTTCAAGGCTACCCTGAGAAGACATAGTGAACTCCAGGTCAGCTTGGACTAGAATGAAATCCTACCTCTTAAAACCAAACAAAAGAAGGGCTTTCTAGAGAAGGCAGAACTATCTTAAACAGCTTGTGTGGAAATAGCACCCCTGTCAGGAGAACACAAGCAAAGGCAGATGAGATAGCAGAGTTGATGCCCAACCCTACCAAGTTTTCCTCCCTACCCAAGTGTGCATGGACCCCCAAGAGCAAGAGTGTGTACCCTTCACTGGCCCACTAAGAGAATCTCCTACCCCACCCAAGAAGCAGATTTCTGGAACATACTTTCTGGTCCATGCCTACCTTTTCCTGGGTAGTTCTTTTTCAGCAAGCCCCTGAGGATCCTCAACATCCTCCTGCTGCTGGAGGGCGCTGTCATTGTCTACCAGCTGTACTCCTTAATGTCCTCTGAAAAGTGGCACCAGACCATCTCACTTGCCCTCATCCTCTTCAGTAACTACTATGCCTTCTTCAAGCTGCTGCGAGATCGCCTCGTATTGGGCAAAGCCTACTCATACTCAGCCAGTCCCCAGAGAGACCTGGACCACCGGTTCTCCTGAGCCCCAGGGTAATCCCAGGGACAGCAGCATCCAGGCTTCACCCAGGGGCCTCCTGGCCAGGGGCTGTTGGGGAGGGTTGGGGGGGGGGACAAAAAGAAAAAGACAAAAAATTCCACCAGAGCTTTGTATTTTTGTTACGTACTATTTCTTTCTTTGATAATTGATGTGATAAGAGGAAAAAAAAGTCTTATTTTTATACTCCCAACAAGCTTGTGTCCTGTGGTTCTTTCTCTTGTTCTTGCCAGTCAGGCAGATAGAAGTGTGAGATTCTGGGCTGCAAGCTCCTCATATGGCTTCTGTGGGTTCTGCCTTCTCCATTGGACAGGAAATAAGACACCAGAGGACATGGTAGCTGTGGATGCTGCTGCTAACCGAACACTCCTTGTGTACCAAACACTGCTGTGTGTACTTCAGGCCTTGTCATCTTAGCTTTGACAACCCCAGGAAAAAGTGTTTTGTCACTCCTTCTATGAACTGGAACTTAAAGAAATTCTGGTGACTTGCCCATAGTAGCACAGCTACAACATGGTAGAGCTGTGCATTGAAAAACATCCTGTGGGACTGGAGAAATGGCTTAGCAGTTAAGGCACTTACCTTTGAAAACTAAGGATCCAGGTTCAGTTCCCCAGTACTCATATAAGCCAGATGCACAAGGTGGTACATGTGTATGGAGTTTTTTTTGCAGTGGCTAGAGGCCCCGTCATGCCCATTCTCTGTCTCTCTCTCTCTCTCTGTGCCTCTTTCTCACTCTCTCCCAAATACATACATAGATACATACATACATACATACATATATACCTACATACATACATACATACATATTTAAACATCTTCTGATGGCCAAGCATGTTGGCACAGGCCTTTAATCCCTGCATTTGGGAGGTAGATGCAGGAGGATCACCATGAGTTTGAAGCCAGCCTAAGACTACATAGTAAATTCCAGGTCAGCCTGAGCCAGAGAGAGAGACCCTACCTCAGAAAAAAAAAAAAAAAAAAAAAAAAGTCCTCTAAAAGAGGACACTCACAGCCAGGCGTGGTGGCACACACCTTTAATCCCAGCACTTGGGAGGCAGGGGTAGAAGGATTGCTGTGAGTTCAAGGCCACCCTGAGACTATATAGTAAATCTAGGACAGCCTGGGCTAGAGAGAGACCCTACCTCAAAAAAAAAAAAAAAAAAAAGAGGACACTCTCCTCCTGTCCTAGAAGATTATGATGTCTTTATTCTCACAGCGTGTGTCACCACTGCCCTGCTCTGTGTCAGATAATATGCCCGTGCCAGAACGCAGAAGCAAGCAACAATGCAATGGGAACATTATGGAGCTGCACAGGAGTTCTAGGTGTGGTGGTGCACTCCTTTAATCCCAGCACTTGGGAGGCAGAGGACCCACATAAGCCAGATGCACAAGGTAGTGCATGTTGGTTTGCAGTGGCTGGAAGCCCTGGTATGCCCATTCTCTTTCTTTCTCTCTCTCTCTCTCTCTCTCTCCCTCCCTCCCTCCCTCCCTCCCTCCCTCCCTTTTCTCTCTGTCAAATGAATAAAAATTAAATGTGAAAAAATGGAGCCACACATGGGAGAGAATATGGATGCTCTCTGCTTACCTTGGCAGAAGAAATAGTCTGAACTGGGTCTACAAAGATGGCCAGTACATAAAAGCATTTGCAGCACAAGACTGGGAGCTTGGGTTCGATTCCTTGCACCACACAGAAAAAAAAAAAGTATAAAAACCGAACAAATCATCCCGGCTTGGTGGTACACTCCTTCAATCCCAGCACTCGGGAGGCAGACATAGGATTGCTACTGAGACTACATGGTAAATTCCAGGTCAGCCTGGTCTACAACAAGCCCTTACCTCTAAAATAAATAAATAATCTGGAATAGTCTGACTTGTACTAATCACTTCATAGGTGGGCAAGAGGAGGAAAAGCATTCTAGTGGGAAAACAGAGGATAGCACACAGCTTTGGAATACCTAGGTGTCTTGGGAGAGGGTAAGTGGAACACTGCTCCTACAAGAATAAGGAAGAATAGCCGGACGTGGTGGCGCACGCCTTTAATCCCAGCACTTGGGAGGCAGAGGTAACAGGATCGCCATGAGTTCAAGGCCACCCTGAGACTACATAGTGAATTCCAGGTCAGCCTGGACTAGAGTGAGACCTTACCTCGAAAAACTAAATTAAAAAAAAAAAAAAAAAACAAGAATAAGGTAAGGAAAATAAAGAGGTACTATCTGTAGAAAGATCTACAGAGGCTAGGCTAGCTAGCACTAGTACTCCAAGTACTAGAATGGAAACAGTTGCTTGGAGAGTTGCCTGGCTCCTGCAGACATAGGATAGAGTTCTCTGAGACTTCAAGAGGAACTGCAGTTAGGGAACGAGAGACACATCTTGGGAGCAAATCAAGAATAGGAAGGTCTGGGCTGGAGAGATGGCTTAGTGGATTAGGCACTTGCCTGCAATGCCTAAGGACCCATGTTCTACTCTCTAGATCCCACATTAGCCAGATGCACACAGGTGAGGGAGCCAAGCACAAAGTCACACATGCCCACTAGGTGGCACAAGCATCTGGAGTTTGAATGCAGTGGTGCCCACTAGGTGGCACAAACATCTGGAGTTTGAATGCAGTAGTTGAGGCCCTGGCACATAAATTCTTTATCCTCTCTCTGTCTAAAAGAATAGAAAGGCCTAAGAAAAACAGAATAATTTGGGAGCAGAAAGAATAGATACCCTGACTGGAAAGACATTCTAAATTGATTTTGAAAGTAAGCAGTTTGTCGCTTGATTAAGGAAGGTTAGGAATGGAACTGGATTCCCATCAGAGGGAACAGCATATGCAAAGACACAAGAGAAGATAGGATCCTGTTTGAGGAAAAAGTGGTTCCTCAAACATGGCTGGAGCCTGTATTCTCTGGTGGGAAGTGGCCCAAAAAGCTGGCAAGGACCAGCTTGTCTGCCATATTGGGAATGTCTGGGCATCACTAAGAGCAGGCAGTAGGAAGTTGCTAGGCAAAGGAGTGACACCAAAGTCTCTGTTTTTTGTTTTTTGTTTTTTAACTTTTTTTTTTTTTTTTTTTTTTTTGAGGGGAGTAGTGTCTTACCATAGCCCAGGCTGACCTGAAATTCACTATGTAGTATCGGTGGCCTCGAACTCACTGCGATCCTCCTACCTCTGCCTCCCAAGTGCTGGGATTAAAGGTGTATGCCACCGTGCTTGGGCCTTTTATTTTTTTTAAATTTGTTTTTTTTTTTTTAATTTGAGAGCGACAGACAGAGAAAGAGAGAGAGAGAATGGGCGCTCCAGGGCCTCCAGCCACTGCAAATGAACTCCAGACGTGTGCACCCCCTTGTGCATCTGGCTAACGTGGGTCCTGAGGAATCAAGCCTCGAACCGGGGTCCTTAGGCTTCACAAGCAAGCACTTAACCACTAAGCCATCTCTCCAGCCCATGCTTGGGCCTTTTAACAATTTTTTTAATAGACTTTTTTTTTTCAAATTTTTATTAACAACTTTCATGATTATAAAAATATCCCACACTCCGGGTGTGGTGGCACACACTTTTAATCCCAGCACTTGGGAGGCAGAGGTAGGAGGATCACCATGAGTTCAAAGCCAACCTGAGTCTACATAGTGAATTCCAGGTCAGCCTGAGCTAGAGACCCTATCTCAAAAAACCAAAAAAAAAAAAAAAAAAAAAAAAAATCCCATGGTAATACCCTCGCTCTCCCCGGCAATGTTTTTATTTATTGGCAAGAAGAGAGAATGAGAATGGGTGTGCCAGGGCCTCTAGCCACTGCAAATAAACACTCCAGATGCATAACCACTTTGTGTATTTGGCATTACATGAGTATTGGGGAATCGAACTTCTGTTGTTAGGTTTTGCAGTCAAGAGCTTTAACCGCTGAGCCATCTCTCCAACCAAGGTTCTCTCTCTCTCTCTCTCTCTCTCTCTCTCTCTCTTTTTTTTTTTTTTTCAAGGTAGGGTTTCACTCTAGTCCAGGCTGACCTGGAATTCACTATGTAGTCTCAGGGTGGCCTTGAACTCATGGCAATCCTCCTACCTCTGCCTACTGAGTGCTGGGATTAAAGGCATGCGCCACCACACCTGGCTCTCTTTTTTTTGTTTATGTTTTTGGTTTTTCGAGGTGTAGCAGACAGCTTCAGGTTCGCTGAGATGAACTTCCAGACCAGGCACAGTTATGGAGGAAGGGATATTTATTGAAGCTTACAGATCCAGGGGAAGTTCCATAATGGCAGAAGAAACTGCCCTGCCTTCACAGGCTCAAGCAGAGAGAGAGAAGTACAAGCCTAAAGGTCAAAAGCCAGAGCACACTTCAGGAACTCCAGACACTTTGCATATCTTTAGATTGAAATCTCAAACCCACCACCACACCTTAAGATCCACACAATGGCATTGCCTCCAGCCAGATGGCTAGAGATGCAAACTACAAACAAATAAACAACTGAATATATTGGGGGCCATCTATTCTATTCAAACCACCAAACGAGGTAAGGTCTCGCTCTAGCCTAGGCTGACCTGGAATTCACTATGTAGTCTCAGGGTGGCCTCGAACTCACAGTGATCCTCCTACCTCTGCTTCCTGAGTATTGGAATTAAAGGATTGCACCAACATATCCAGCTAGTCATAGAATTTGATTTTTGAGTTTCCCTTAATGGGCCAGACACAGGAAGAGTTGTCAGTTTGTGATGACAGGCTCTCTTTCTGTTTTCAGTTTTTTTCCTTCTAGTTGTTTTAATAGGTATGCAATGGTGTTTATTTGTTTTGCTGTTTCCTTGTGTGTGGTATATGCATGTGTATGTTCCCATTCACCTGCGGCAAGGTGCACTTGTGTGCAGTGGCCTTAGGCACCAGCTCACACTTTCAATCTTTCTTTTTTGTTTTTCCAGATAGGGTCTCACAATAGCTCAAGGCCACCTGGAATTCACTATGTAATCTCAGGGTGGCTTTGAATTCTTGGTGATCCTCCTTCCTCCTACCTCTGCCTCCCAAGTGCTGGGATTAAAGACGTGTGCTACCATGCCCAGCTTTATTTTATTTTATTTTATTTTTTAGGTAAGGCCTCACTAAGCCCCAAGTTGAACTGTAACTCTGTAGTTCCAGTCTAGGCTGCCCTCAAACTCACATAGATCCTCTTACCTCTGCATCTTGAGTGCTGGGGTTAAAGGTGTGGTTCAGTTTCTTCCAAACATTCATATTTAAGCCAGAGTCTCTTACTGATCCCAGAGTTTGTTGTTTTTTTTGCAAGCCCCAGCAATTCTTGGGTCTCTGCTCTACTACAGGACTAGGGTTACAGACACATGTGGCCACTCCTAAAAATTTATGTGGGTCCTGGGGATCTAACTCAAAAGGTCTCTCAACACTTGGGAGGCAGAGGTAGGAGGATCACTGTGAGTTTGAGGCTACCCTGAAACTACATAGTGAATTCCAGGTCAGCATGAATTAGAGTGAGACCCTACCTAGAAAAAAGAAAAAAAAAAGAAAAGAAAAAGTCTCTCAGGCCCTCATGCTTGTACGGGAAATGCTTGTAACCACTGAGCAATCTCTCCAGCCCTTGATAGGTCATTCTGGGACTACTGGTCTGTGTGTTAAGGTGAGGACTGGGGATCAGCATGTTATTATGCAAAAAGAGAGCTGGAGAAATGGCTTAGCAATTAAGGCACTTTCCTGCAAAGCCAAAGAACCCAAGTTTGAGTCCCCAATACCCATGTTAAGCCAGGTGCATGAGTTAATTTGCAGTGGCTAGAGGTCCTGGCATACCCATTCTCTCTCTGCCTCTCAAATAAATTAAAAAGATCCTTCCCCCCCACCCCCGAGGTAGGGTTTCACTCTAGCCTAGGCTGACTGGAATTCACTGTGTAGTCTCAGGGTGGCCTCAAACTCATGACAATGCTCCTACCTCTGCCTCCCAAATGCTAGGATTAAAGGTGTGTGCCACCATGCCTGGCTAAAAACAATACTTAAAAAAAGAGAGGCCTGGGCTGGAAAGATGGCTTAGCAGTTAAGCACTTGCCTATGAACCCTAAGAACCCTGGTTCGAGGCTTGTTTCCCCAGGACCCACGTTAGCCAGATGCACAAGGGATCGCATGCATCTGGAGTTCGTTTGCAGTGGCTGGAGGCCCTGGTGCTCTCATTCTCTCTCTCTCTCTCTCTCTCTGTCTCTTTGTCTGTCGCTCTCAAATAAATAAAAATAAACAAAAATTAAAAAGAAAAGAGAGGCCCAATAGGTATCAGCTACAAATTCCTTGATTCAAAAAGACAGATGAACACTCAGCCTCAATTTCCTCATCACTAAAAAGGGAGTTTACAAGCAGGTGTGGTGGCTCACACTTTTTTTTTTTAATATTTTATTTTTATTTATTTGACAAAGAGGGAGAGAGGGAGGGAGAATGAGAGCACCAGGCCTCTAGCCATTGCAAATGGACTCCAGACACATGCAATCCCTTGTACATCTGGCTAACGTGGGTCCTGGGAATGGAGCCTTGAACCGGGGTACTTAGGCTTCACAGGCAAGCGCTTAACCGCTAAACCATCTCTTCAGCCCATTTTTCTTATTTCTATAACCCTAAGCAAATCACTTCCCCCTCTCTAAATGATTTTTTAAAATATTTTATTTATTTATTTGAGAGAGAGAAAGAAAGAGTGAGCCAGGGCCTCCAGCTACTACAAACGAACTCCAGATGCATGCGCCACCTTATGCATCTGTCTTACATGGTTCTTAGAGAATCAAACCGGGATCCTTTGGCTTTGCAGGCAAACGCCTTAACCGCTAAGCCATCTTTCCAGCCCCTCTAAATGATTTCTTACTCATTTAGGATAAGAAAGAAAGAGATAAGGTTCTGGGAGGAAAAAAATATCTGAGGAATTTAGCCTAAGAAAAAAGGCGTACCACCAGGCTGGGCGCCAGAAACAGCTAAGAATCTGACAGCTTAACTTTCTTTAGAACATATCCCTTCTACTCTCCCTCCAGCCACATCTTTCATATCCCCCTTCTCTATTCTCCACCTCTAGTTGGTGGCGTTCTCTTTAAACGCGAGCCTTCGCGTCATCTCTAAGAGGAAGGGGAGGTGACGGGCCAGTGCGCGTTTCGTACGGAGTAGAATGTGTGTCCCCTTCGGGCTGCCGTCCCGTAGGTCCGCCATATTGTCTGCTGAAGCTGCCGCTGAAGCTATCGCTGTGGCCGCCGCCAAGTGTGAGCGAGCGGAGCCGCGATGGGTGAGTAAAGCGTCCGGGGCAGCTAGGGTGCTCATGCCGAGGTGTCGGGGCGTAGGGCCTGGAGAAAGCCTGTCTGCGGTCTGAAGAGGAGGTCTGACGTTCTCAGCGAGGCCCGGAGAGAGAAACCAGGTCGGGGAGCGCACGTCAGGCCAGTTTGGGGACAGGAGTAGGGCCGCGTGGGGAGCAGACCTGCGGGCTTGGTTCCGGGGACACCTTGGCACACCTGAGGCCCCCACGTGGTGGCCTCGAGCAGGAGCTCGCGCCGTCCTGAGGTTAGGAAGAAGCCCGTACCCCCCGCCCCGCGCCGGCTCTGGGGCTCCGGGCGGCAGGCCTGGACGCCGCCGGGGGAGGGAGCCTCCTCCTTTCTCCCGGGGAGTAGCTGGCCCACGAACGCCGTGCGGGAAGGAAGAGTCCTCGTGCGACGAAGGGCGCCACGCAAAGCCAGCCCCGGACCGGTAACTAGGGACCAGCCAGGTCGAGGGCAGCCTGGGCGGCTCTGAAGGCCCGGAGAACATCCCGAGGCGGGGCGGAAACGGGGTGGCTCGGTTGGACTTCAGTGACAGCTCCCCAGAGAGGTTAGAAAGACGGAGGCTGAGACCTGCGCATGGACAGGTCAAGAAACTTGAGGTTTCTGAGCCAGCTCTGGTTAAGAGAAAAGGAGAGACCTGTTGATCTTTTTGAGAGGACTCCGGATAGCCAATGCCTTTGCCCATGAGAATACATAATGATGGTGAAGTCTTTGGATTTAGAGACAAATTCGGCGTTGGTAATTTCTCTGCATCCCTAAAAGCTGTTAAGTTTGCGCATCTGTACGCAGGCGTTGTTCTGATTGCTTTACAAGTATCATTTGTCTAACTTACAGTCTAATGGGATAGGTGCTGGTGTTATTCCTGTTTTACAGATGGGAAAACTGAGGCTTAGAGTGGTAAAGTAATTTACCCAAGGTCATACAGTTAGTGACTAAACTAGGATGATCACTCTTGAGCTCCAGCATGTAACTGCAGCTTTTTAGTGCCTGGCCCTCTAGTGGTTAGGCTGCAAGGTGTGTTTTGTTGGAGACCCAGTTTGAATTCTTAAAAAAAAAAAAAAAATTATTTGCATGTGTGTGTGTTTGGGTGTGTGGGCCCACCAGGGTCTCTTCCTACTGTCTGAGAATTGAACCCAGGCTGGCAGAGTTTTGCAAGCAAGTCCCTTTAACTGTTGAGCCATCTTCCTAGCCCCCGAGTTTGAATTCTTTACTAAATGACCTGAAAAGGTTCCGAGTGAATTATTGACCTCACCTGTTGTGGGAGTGGCACCCAAATGCAATTTTAAACTTTTTGTATGATCTCTGATCCTGAGGAAATAAATTATTCCCTTGAGCTGACTGTCAATGACTTTATAATCAGATCTGCTATTAAAATTGAGCCTGCCACTTTCTCACGCTTAACCAGAGAAGCCACTTAATTGACAGACTACAATGCATACAGAAAGCGTGTTGCACAGTCAATATTTCCCTCCATTTCTGAGCTTCAGTGTTATCAAGGTTTTTGGAGTATAAATAAGATAATGCAGTGTTTTTAGCCTAATGAGGCTTCTATAACACCAAGACATTCTTTTTTTTGGGGGGGGGGTTCAAGGTAAAATCTTGCTCTAGCCCAAGCTGACCTGGGTTTCACTCTGTAGTCTCATGGTGGCCTTGAACTCACACCCTTCCTCCTACCTCAGCCTCCCTAGTGCTGGGATTAAAAGCTTGTGCCCAGTTTATGACATTCTTTTTCACCTCCAGTAACTTCAGTTCCTTTCCTCCAATACTAACAGGTGGGGTTACTCACCACTTTACTAAAGAGGATGGGGCCTTAAACACTTATTTCCAGAATGCTCTGTAAATAGGAGGACTGATAGGCCTATGTTGGGAGATAAAGAGGTGCTCCAAAAAGGAGGTAACTAATATTTCGTAAACTCAGTGAACTTTATTTTATTTATTTTATTTCTTATTTTTTTGCTTTTTCGAGGTAGGATCTCACTCTAACTCAGGCTGACCTGGAATTCAGTATGTAGTCTCAGGGTGGCCTTGAACTCATGGTGATCCTCCTAGCTCTGCTTCCTCAGTGCTGGGATTAAAGGCTCACGCCATGCCTGGCTCAGTGAACTTTATTTTGACAGATAGGAAAACAATCTCAGAGAAGATAGCATAAACAGCCAAACTAGGAGTGAGGTTTTTTTCCCACATTTTACTGTGTATATGCCTCTAAAGGTGTTAGAGTTGGTATTTTTTTAATATAAAATACATATATTCAGTTTTTGTTTTCTGAGGTAGGGCCTTGCTTTAGCCAAAGCTGACCTCCAACTCCAGGGTGGTCTCCAACTCAAAGTGATCCTCCTACCTCACCCGCTCTCCCGACTCCAGACTCTATATTGTGTTTTGGTTTTGCTTTGGTATTTCATTTCTTTATTTGGTAGAAAGAAAGAGCCAGATACAGAGAGAGAGATGGGCATGCCAGAGCCTCTAGCCACTGCAGATGAGCTCCAGAAGTATGCACCATATTGTGCATCTGGCTTACGTGGGTTCTGGGGAATTGAACCTGGGTCTTTAGGTTTCGCAGGCAAGCACCTTAACCACTAAGCCATCTCTCCAGCCCCATATATAATTTTTTTTTTTTTTTTTTTTTTTTTTTTGGTTTTTCGAGGTAGGGTCTCACTCTAGCTCAGGCTGACCTGGAATTCACTATGGAGTCTCAGGGTGGCCTCAACTCACGGCAATCCTACCTCTGCCTCCCAAGTGCTGGGATTAAAGGTGTGTGCCACCACGCCCGGCTGGGCTCTCTTTTTTTTTTTTTTTGGTTTTTCGAGGTAGGGTCTCACTCTAGCCCAGGCTGACCTGGAATTCACTATAGAGTCTCAGGGTGGCCTCGAACTCACGGCGATCCTCCTACCTCTGCCTCCCGAGTGCTGGGATTAAAGGCGTGCGCCACCACGCCCGGCCCTGGGCTCTCTTTTTAAAGTACAGTTTAGTAGCAATACTATATCCCCTAGGAAGAACAGAGCCACCAGATTCTACACATTCCACAGACTATAGTTACAATTTTTAAAAAGATTTTATTTTCATTTATTGATTTGTTAGAGACAGAGAGAGGAAGAGAAAGAGAGTGAGAATGGGCATGCTAGGATTTCTAGCCACTGCAAACAAACTTCAGGTGTATGTACCACCATGATCATCTGGCTCACGTGGGACCTGGAGAATGGGACCTGGAGAATCGAACCTGGGTCCTTAGGCTTCACAGGCATGTGTCTTAACCACTAAGCCATATGTCTAAGCATTGCATTTACATGCACATTCAAAAGAATTAGGTTAGAAAACAGGACTATTAATTCTCAATGTGTCATACTTAACTGAGACCCTAAGTTTTGAATGTGGTCATGTGTACAATTTTCCCCAGGTGGCTTTTAACTAAACCACCTAGTTTATAAATTCAGCTTTGTTTCCCGGTGTGATCCTTGTTCGGTCCAGTTCTGTGACGCTGCTGCCAGGATACAAGCATCCTTTTTATGTCTCCATTATAGATTGACCCAGTTGTTCAGTAGAAGTGAAGTCTCTCCCATTGTCTTGACTTTTGGCGGTTCTGACATGCCACATGAGAGCCTCATGCTGTTAGACCTGTTTTGTACTGTTTCTTGAGAGAAATACAAGAAGTTGAAAGCATTTCCAAACCTAGTCTTACCATATCAGTGCAGCATTTTTGTATTTTTCTCAATTAATCTTCACTGTAACTCTGAGTAAACAGGTAAGAGTAAGAAAATTGAGATACAAATGAGTGATTCCCAAATTACACAATTAAGCACTGAGACCAAGAATCAGGTCGTCTGTGCTTATTCTAGTTTACCCAGTACCTCACACTTCAGTCGGCTTGTTGATGGTCAATCCATCACAGCTGCCTTCTTTCACAATGCAAATCCTTTGTATTCTCCCCATTCACAGAATGTTGAACTTTTTTTTTTTTTTTTTTTTTTTTTAGGTAGGGTCTCACTCTAGCTCAGGCTGATCTGGTATTCACTGTGTAGTCTCAGGCTTGCCTTAAACTCGTGGCGATCTTCCTACCTCTGCCTCCCAAGTGCTGGGATTAAAGGCATGCTCCATCACGCCCAGATTTTTTATTTTTATTTTTTCGAGGTAGGATCTCACTCTAGCCCAGGCTGACCTGGAATTTACTATGGAGTCTCAGGTCTCAGGGTGGCCTCGAACTCACAGCAATCCTTCTGCCTTTGCCTCCCAGTGCTAGGACTAAAGGCTTGTGCCACCACAGCCGGCTTCTTTGTTTTTAAATAGTTTATTATATTTATTTATTGGGGGTGGCAAGCAGACAGAGAGAAAGTGAGAAAGAATGGGCACGCCAGGGCTTCCAGCCACTGCAAATGAACTTCAGATGCATGCGCCCCCTTGTGCATCTGGCTTACATGGGTCCCGGAGAGTTGAACCTGGGTCCTTTGGCTTTGCAGGCAAGTGCCTTAACTGCTAAGCCATCTCTCCAGCCCCTTTTTTGTTTGTTTTTTTTTTTTTTTTTTGAGGTAGGGTCCCACTCTAGCTCAGGCTGTCCTGGAATTCACACTAGTCTCAGGGTGGCCTCAAACTCATGTTGACCCTCCTACCTCTGCCTCCGGAGCACTGGGATTAAATGTGTGTACCACCATGCCCAGATTCCAACAATTGTAATTTTTTTTTTCCTGGTTTTTCAAGGTAGGGTCTCACTGTAGCACAGGCTGACCTGGAATTCACTATGGAGTCTCAGGGTGTCCTCAAACTCACGGCAATCCTCCTACCTCAGCCTCCTGAATGCTGGGATTAAAGGTGTGCGCCACCACACCCGGCTCAACAATCCTAATTTTTAATCTCAGATTAGTAGAGAAATCTTTTACATCTTGACTAGAGGCTTTGGAGAGCATTCTGGACTGATCTTAAGACTGCTAAGACAGCTAATTGTGAAGACACAGATATAATAATTCCAGGTCAGCCTGAGCTAGAGTGAGACCCTACCTCAGAAAAACAAGAAAGGGCTCATCTGTCCTGGCATGGTGATGCCTGCACTTGGTAGGCAGAGGATGGTTTAAGGCTAGTTTGGACCATGTACTAAGATACCATCTCAATAAATAAAAAGAAAAAAAAAAAAAAAGAAAGGGCTTGTTGATCAATGACTTAGTTTACACATATTAATTCCAAAAAAGAATAGGTATCAATATGCAAAATGTAAAGTTGAAATCCTGTCATGGTGGCACTCGGGCGGTAGAGGTAGTAGATGCACTGTGAGTTTGAGGCCACCCTGAGACATGATGGAGTGGGACTTTGTGATGATGTAGCTACCTTGGTGTCACATACACTCCTGTAAGTAACGCCTAACCCATGCCTTGTAAGTAAGCCCAATTACCTCATAGGTTCACCAAAGTTGAATTGGTGGAATCCTTACTTTGATATGTCCTTGGTTTCTCATCTGGGGTGGACAGACATTTGTGCAAGTTAATGGAAAAGTTGAAAAATTTAATGCAGCATGCCTTCTACTCTCTTACTTGAACTCATTCATCAACTAAACTGCCTCTTCCCTAACCTGTCAATTGATTTCCTATATATCATGCAACTGTAAGAAGCTACCTCACGGCACAAATGAATGGACACAGTATATCCTCAAAAGGAAGCTCATGCAACATAAGTAATAGCACCAAAGGTAATAATCAAGAGACGCATGTGTGTAACATTAGCTAGCAGAACATCAGAGTCCTTCAGTTTAACATAATTCAAGAAAGAAAATTCTGTTTAAAATTAATAGCAGCAAACTAGAAAAGGAAGAAGAAATAATATGCAGTTATATATATCCCTTCTCCTATCTGCTCACAGCGATCCCCCTACCTCTGCTTCCCTAGTGCTGGGATTAAAGGTGTGCACCACCATGTCCAGCTGAATTGATTTTTTTTTTTTTTTGTAAGCAAGTGCCTTTAACCACTAAGCCATCTCCTGAGCCCATTATTTGTGACTTTTTTTTTTTAAATTTATTTGGGAGTGGCAGAGTGAGTGAGTGAGTGAGTGGGCGCAACAGGGCCTCCAGCCACTGCAAACGAACTCCAGATGCTAGCGCCCCCTTGTGCATCTGGCTAACATGGGTCCTGGGGAATCAAGCCTCGAACCAGGGTCCTTAGGCTTCACAGGCAAGCGCTTAACCGCTAAGCCATCTCTCCAGCCCTGAATTGATTTTTTTAATGGTAGTGTGTGAACTTAGCATTCAACTAGTTTTTTTTTTTTTTTTTTTTTTTTTTTTTTTTTTTAAGAGGGAGTAATAGAGAATTGGTGTGCTAGGGCCTCAGCCACTGAGATCAAACTCCAAATGCTTGTTCCACCTAGTGGGCACATATAACTTTGCATTTGCCTCACCTTTCTGCATCTGGATTACACAGTATCTATCTGGAGAGTCGAACATGGGTCCTTAGGCTTCACAGGCAAGCGTCTTATCCTCTAAGCCATCTCTCCAGCCCTATTTTGCCTTTTTTTGGTTGGTTGGTTGGTTTTGTTTTGGTTTTTCTAGCCCAGGCTACCCGGAATTCATTATGTATTCTCAGGATGGCCTTGAACTAACTCATGGTGATCCTCCTATCACAGCCTGCCAAGTGCTAAGACTCAAGGCGTGCACTGCCCCCCCTCTCCCCCAGGTAGTGTCTCACTCTAGTTCAGACTGACCTGGAATTCACTATGTAGTCTCAGGGTGGCCTGGAACTCACGTAGATCCTCCTACCTCCCACCTCCCAAGCGATGGGATTAAAGGTGGGCGTCACTACACCCAGCTTTTAAAAAATTTTATTTGAGTGTGGGTACACACCTGTATTTGTGCTGTGGCACACTTGTGGAGATCTAAGGACAACCACAAGATATTTTTGCTTAGTTTTTGAGGTAGGGTCTCACTCTTGCACAGGCTGACCTGAGTTAACTCTGTAGCCTAGACTTTTCTCAAACTCATGGCAGTTCTCCTACCTCAGCATTCCTAAGTGCTGGGACTAAAAGGCGTGGGCCTCCATCCCCAGCTTCTGCTTCATTTTTCTGTATCTGGAAATCTACTTGTTCTAGCTCTGTGTTCATGAGACTGGTCTTTCCTCAGTGAATGGACTTGATACCTTGTTGAAAATCATTTAGCTGGCTATAGATGTATATAGTATTCTTCTTTGGGCTCACAATTCTATTACGTTGGTCAATATATTTATAATTGATGATAGTAGCAATTTTTGTTTGTTTTGGAACACACAATATAACTTGGCCTGAGGTCAAACTTTGATCAGTTGTGTCTGAGCCTCCTAAATGTCACTGTAGATTTAGTGGCCACAACCCCAAATCTATTGACATAATACAGTTGGAAAGTTCTAACACCTCATATGACAAGTCGTGGTGAAAATAAGAGCACACCAAGCCTTGTGTAATGGTAAGTGCCTGTAATCCCAGGACGTGGAAAGTGAAGGATAGTTAGTTCCAGGATTCAGCCTGGGCTATAGCATGAGACCCTGTCTCAGAGTGATATGGGAGGAAAGAGAGGAGAATGAAAGAAATACTGTGGAGTTAGGGAGATGACTTATGGTTAAGGTGCTTACCTGCAAAGCCAAAGGACCCAGGTTCTGTTCCCTAGGACCTATGTAAGTCAGATGCACAGGAGATGAGTACATGCATCTGGAGTTCGTTTGCAGTGGCTGGAGGCCCTGGTGCATCCGTTCTCTGGGTCATTAGGCTTTGCAGGCAAGTACCTTCACCACTGAGCCATCTCTCCAGCCCTGTACTAGGATTTTGAGGGTGGTTTCTTTTAGAAAATATGTTGCTCTAGCCCACATGAGTTCAAAGCTGCCCTGAAGCTACATAGTGAATTCCAGGTCAGCCTTGGCTAGAATGAGAACTTAAATTGGGAAAAAATAAAAAAAGAAAAAGAAAATATTTTGTTCTAATTAATAATTGATTACATCTTTTAAGAAGAAAAACCATATGTAAGTGACACAGAAGAGTGAGTTCAAGGCCACCTTGAGACTACATAGTAAATCCCACTCAGCCTGAACTAGAGCGAGACACTATCTAGAAAAACAAAACATGCATGCTCCATCTTGTACATCTTGCTTATGTGTGTCCTCGGGAATTGAACCTGAGTCCTTAGGCTTCTCATGAAAGTACCTTAACCACTTAGCCATCTCTCTAGCCCCTATTTATTTATTTGAAAAAGAGAAAGGTGGGGGATAGGTACAGAAAATGGGCATGCCAGTCCCTCCAGCCACTGCAGATAAACTTTAGACACACAGACCACCTGATGCATCTGGAAATTTTGTTGTTGTTTTCATTTTATTTATTCAATTTTTATTTATTTATTTATTTATTTATTTATTTTGGTTTTTCGAGGTCGGGTCTTGCCCAGGCTGACCTGGAATTCACTATGTAGTCTCAGGGTGGTCTTGAACTCATGGTGCTACTCCTACCTCTGCCTCCCTGAGTGCTGGGATTAAAGGCTTGCGCCACCATGCTTGGCTTGTTTTGTTGTTGTTGTTTGGTTTTTCGAGGTAGGGTCTCACTCTAGCCCAGGCTGACCTGGAATTCACTATGGAGTCTCAGGGTGGCCTCGAACTCACTGCAATCCTCCTAACTCTGCTTCCAGAGTGCTGGATTAAAGGCATGCACCACGCCTAGCTTTGTTGTTGTTTTTTAAGTAGGGTCTTGCTATAGTCCACCCTGGCTGGGGATGTTTTAAAATAACAAAATAGGCAGGGGCTGGAGAGCTGGCTTAGTGGTAAAGGCACTTGCCTACAAAGCCAAAGGACTCAGGTTCCAGTTCCCCAGGACCCACATAAGCCAGATACACAAGGTGGCGTATGTCTCTGGAGTTCATTCGCAGTGGCTGGAAGCCCTATCACTTACATTCTCTCTCAGTACCCTCTCTCCCCCACATAAATAAATAATAAAAAATTTTTTAAAAAGTATCCATGTAAAGTGACATGTGCCTGTATACCCAGCTACTCAGGAGGATTGCTTGAGGCCAGAATTTCTATACCAATGTGAGTATGATAGCAACATCTCTTCAAACAAAGTAAAATAAACTAAAATTTAACAAATCTCTGAAGTTTTTTTTTTTTCTTTTTTTTTTTTTTTTTTTTTTCGAGGTAGGGTCTCACTCTAGTCTAGGCTGACCTGGAACTCACTATGTAGTCTCAGGGTGGCCTCGAACTCACGGCGATCCACCTACCTCTGCCTCCCAAGTGCTGGGATTAAAGGCGTGTGCCACCACACCCAGCTGAAGTTTCTTGAGGACATAAATTTTGTAAAGCCAGGGCTGGGGAGTGAAAAAGGTCATAATCACAGATAACAAAATTGATTTGTATGTGTGTTGAGACGGTGTCTTGTCCTGAAGCTCAGGCTGGCCTGGAACTCACTTGGTAGCCCAGGCTAGCCTTAAATTATCCTTTTCAGCCTTTTTAGTGATGGATTTATAAGATGTGCCACCTTGCCTTACCTATGCTAACACATTTTGAAAAGACATAAATTCCTAGGGTAACATGATTTTCTAAAGCTAGTTTAAAGAACTCTGACTAGCCTTATAACCATTAAATATATGGAACCACAGTGAAGAATATTTGCACAAAGAAAAACCAGCCTTAAGTTATTTTACAGATGAGTTCCACTGTATTTTCAAAAAATGTTCTGTTGAGAGCCAGGGGTACGCACCTTTAATCCCAGCAATTGGGAGGCAGAAGTAAGAGGATCACCATGAGCTGGAGCCCAGTGTGAAACTACAGAGTGCATTCCTGTTCAGCTGGGACTAGAGTGAGACCCTGCTTTGAAAATAAATGACATTATTGGGACTAGGGAGACAGCTCAGCAGCTAAAGACACTTGCTTGCAAAGCATGCCAGCCCCAGGTTCGCTTCCCAAGCTACCCACATAAACCAACACAAAAAAGTGGTGCAAGCTTTTGGCATTTGTTTGCAGTAGCTAGAGGCCCTGATGTGTATGTGTCACACATACAAATAAGTAAAAACTTTTAAATACACCATTGTACTTAAACAGAAAACAAGAGCAAAATGACTGGTTCTTTCATAACAAAAACCAAAGGATGGGCTTGAGAGATGACTTAGAGGTTAAGATGCTTGCCTGCAAAGTCAAGGGACCCCAGATTCTATTCCCTAGGACCCACATAAGCCAGATGCAGAAGGTGGCTAGAAGCCTTGGCACACCCATTCTCTGTCCCTCCCTCCCTCCCTTCCTCTCTCTCTCTTTCAAATAAATGAATCAACTAAAAAACAAAACAAACAAAAAAAAGGGTCGGGCGTGGTGGTGCACCCCTTTAATCCCAGCACTTGGGAGGCAGAAGTAGGAGGATCACCATGAGTTCTAGGCCACTCTGAAACTATGTAGTGAATTCCAGGTGAGCCTGAGCTAGACTGAGACCCTACCTCAGGGAAAAATAAAAATAAAAACAAGGGGTGATAGATATGACAAGGTTTTATATTTTCCCTTTGTCATTATGAACAAGAATACAGAATTTCTAAATATTAAATTTTTTAAAGAAAATTTCTTTATTTGAGAGGGAGAGGAAGAAGCAAATATATAAAAAGATTGGGTGCACCAGGGTCTCTAACCACTGCAAATGAGCTCCAGATACATGTGCCACTTTGTGCATCTGGCTTATGTGGGTACCGGGGAATCGAACCTGGGTCCTTAGGCTTCACAGGCAAGTGCCTTAACTGCTAAGCCATCTCTCCAGCCCTAAATATTAAATTTTATTTATTTTTATTTTTAATTACTTTTTAAATTTTTATTTATTCATTTATTTGAGAGCAACAGACAGGAGGGGGGGGAGAGAGAGAGAGAATGGGCATGCCAGGGCCTCCAGCCATGGCAAACGAACTCCAGATGGCATGTGCCCCCTTGTGCATCTGGCTAACATGGGTCCTGGGGAATTGAGTCTCGAACCGGGGTCCTTAGGCTTTACAGGCAAGCGCTTAACCGCTAAGCCATCTCTTCAGCCCATTTTTATTTATTTTTTTATTGAAACTTCTATACTTACAGATAATAAACCTGGACTATAGCAAGACCCTACTTAAAAAACAGCAACAAAGCCAGGCATGGTGGCACACGCCTTTAATCCCAGCACTCGGGAGGCAGAGGTATAAGGATTGCAGTGAGTTCAAGGCCACCCTGAGACTCCATAGTGAATTCCAGGTCAGCCTGGGCTAGAGTGAGACCCTACCTCAAAAAAAAAAACAAAACAACCCCCCCCCCCAAAAAAAAACCAACAAGCCAAGCATGGTGGTGCAAGCCTTTAATCCCAGCACTCAGGGAGGCAGAGGTAGGAGTATCACCATGAGTTCGAGGCCACCCTGAGACTACATTGTGATAGGTGTCTAGTTGTGCATTGTGTTATCTTGCTTGATAGCATCTGAATTAATTGGCCAAGTCACATAATTATTTTCTTTCTTATGAGATGAGAGTTTGTAACTTGTGAGTATTTACCCTGGTATTATTTTTAGCAATACTTCAAACAGGGGAGAGGGGAGGTATTATTATGGGATATTTTATCATCGAAGTTGTTAATAAAAAATAAATTTGGAAAAAAAAGAAATACTTCAAACATATAAATCTGTTTAATCCTTAAATAGATTGAGGATTGAAAATTTGAAATCTGGGCTGGAGAGATGGCTTAGTGTTGAGGCGTTTGCCTACAAAGCCAAAGGACCCAGGTTCAATTCCCCAGGACCCACGTAAGCCAGATGCACAAGGGGGCGCACACATCTGGAGTTTGTTTGCAGTGGCTGGAGGTCCTGGCGTGCCCATTCTTTCTCTTTCTCTCTCTCTCTCTCCCTCTCTCTCTCTGTCTCTGCCTGCCTATTTCTGTATCTCTCTCTCTCTCTCTCAAATAAATAAAAATAAAATATTTAAAATTTTTTTGAAATCCCAGGCCAGACTTGGTGGTACACACATGTAATCCCAGCATTCATGAAGTAGAGGTAGGAGGATTGCCATGAGTTCAAGGCCACCCTGAGACTACATAGTGAATTCCAGGTTAGCCTGGGCTAGAGTGAGACCCTATATCAAACCCCCACCCTCAAACAAAAAAAAAAATTTGAAATCCCATGTCTTGTTTGTCCCAAGCATTTTTGGATAAGGGTTATTCTGCATGCATGGCCTACACTTGAACTATGTGATACCAACTGGTGTAATGCCACCTATGTAACATGCTTATTATGATTGAAAGGGACTGTGTGTATGTCCACATGTGTGTTGGTTTGGAGTAGCACAAGAGATGTTAAGTGCAGCTAGTAGGTTTATTTCTATAGAAGCTGAGGTCCTCCAGGAGTGGGGAAAGGTAGAGCATGGGCAGGGGTACAAGCACAGGGAAAAGAAAATGCCACCCTACCACAAGTTTTTTGACAATGTTTGTATCTTCTCTTTGTTTAGAGACCATGGCAAGCCCAGGGAAAGACAATTACCGAATGAAGAGCTATAAGAACAATGCGCTAAATCCTGAAGAAATGAGGCGAAGAAGAGAAGAAGAGGGCATACAGCTTCGAAAGCAGAAGCGGGAGCAACAAGTGAGAGAACCAGTCTTATTCTCAAACTTACCCATCAGGGACACTATTCAGCTTCTAATTGGCCTTCATCTTGCACACCCACCTTCTGCTTAGGACTGGTTAGCTTAGCTCCTTAGCAGGCCTGCCAGCCTTTTATTTTATTTTATTTATTTATTTTTTTCATTTCCAAAGAAATGTTTAAAGACAAGGTGGGAAGATGGCTCTATCAGTAAAATTCTTGCCATGCCAGTGTGAGCATCTGAGTTTAATCCCCAGAACCCACGTAAAAAGTGCCAGGCCTAGTAAAGCACATTTATAATCCCAGCACTGGAAAGGCAGAGGCAAGGCAGATCCCTGGGGCATGCTGGCCAGCCAATCTGCCCTACTTAGCAAGCTCCAGGCCAGTGAGAAACCTTGTTTCCTAAAATGGTAGACAACATTCAAGGAGCAACACATGAACTTGTCCTTGCTCTCCCCTGCCCCCCCACACATTTGTGCACATGTACACACAAAAGAATGTTGGGGACTGGAGAGATGGATTAGCGGTTAAGGGTTAAGGTGCTACAGTACCCATATAAGTCAGATGCACATGGTGGCACATGCATCTGGAATTTGTTTGCAGTGCCTAGAGGCCCTGTCACATCTGTTTTCTCTCTCTTCCCAAAATAAATTTTTTAAAAAAAAATTTTAAGTTTGAAGCTTTGAGAAAGGAAGACCCAACTCCCTTAACTCCTCTTAGCATATCTCCTTAGACCATTTCAGACATCATTGCATGTCTTTAGTGTAGCATTCTAATTATAGTTCCTTGTGCCTTTTGTCTTCTGAACATTGCAATCAGTGTTTGGCCTGGCCATTAAAAGGACTTCCAGCCAGCTGGAGAGATGGTTTAGTGGTTAAGGTGCTTGCCTGCAAAGCCTAAGGACCCATGTTCAACTCTCCAAGTCCCATGTAAACCAGACACAAGGTGGCATGGTGCACATGTCTGGATTCAGTTGCAGTGGCTGAGGCCCAGACATGCCAAGTCTCCCTCCCCCTTTTTTTTCCCTAAGATTACAGTCCTGTGCCTCATGCCTGGCTTTTTTTTTTTTATTTTTTTTTTATTTTTTATTTTTTTATTTATTTGAGAGCAACCGACAGAGAAAGAAAGAGGCAGAGAGCTGGTCGTGGTGGTGCACGCCTTTTTAATCCCAGCACTCAGGAGGCAGAGGTAGGAGGATCACCGTGAGTTCGAGGCCACCCTGAGACTCCATAGTGAATTCCAGGTCAGCCTGGGCTAGAGTGAGACCCTACCTCGAAAAACCAAAAAAAAAAGAGGCAGAGAGAAAGAGAATGGGCATGCCATGTCCTCCACCCACTGCAAATGAACTCCAGATGCATGCGCCCCCTTGTGCATCTGGCTAACGTGGGTCCTGGGGAATCGAGCCTTGAACCGGGGTCCTTAGGCTTCACAGGCAAGCACTTAACCACTAAACCATCTCTCCAGCTCCCAAGTCTCTCTTTACTCTTGTTTTCTCTCTCATAAAGATGTGTGCCAACATGCCCAGGAAAAAAAAAAAAAGACTACCAGCAATTCTGGACTGCTGTTTATGCTTCATGGACCTATTCTTTAGGAGTCTCCCTACAACAACTGAGACTACTGTTTCACAATTACAGTGCCATCCCATACTACCACAAGATGGGTTCCTTGCACAGCTCTAAGTTCAGTTATGTAACCTGCTCATTTCTTCTATTTTTTTCCTTTTTGGAAACTAGGGTATCATTCTAACCATGACTGGCCTTGAACTCAAAGCAGTCCTTATACCTCTGCCTGTCAAGTGCTGAGATCAAAGGCGTCTGCCACCATGTCCAATCTTTTTTTTTTTAATTTTTTTTTTTTTTTTTTTTAGTTTAACAACTTCCACGATTGTAAACAATATCCCGTGGTAATTCCCTCCCTCCCCCCACTTTCCCCTTTGAAACTTCAGTCCATCATATCCCCGCCCCCTCTCAATCAGTCTCTCTTTTATTTTGATGTCATCATTTCCTCCTATTATGGTCTTGTGTAGGTAGTGTCAGGGACTGTGAGGTCATGGATATCCAGGCCATTTTGTGTCTAGAGGAGCACGTTGTAAGGAGTCCTACCCTTCCTTTGGCTCTTACATTCTTTCCACCACCTCTTCTGCAATGGACCCTGAGCCTTGGAAGGTGTGATAGAGATATTGCAGTGCTGAGCATTCCTTTGTCATTTCTTCTCAGCACCGTGATGCCTTCTGAATCATCCCAAGGTCACTGCTATCTGAAAAGAGAAAGTTCTCTAACGAAAAAGTGAGAGTAGCATTAATATATGGGTATGAACATAAAGAGAAGTGCTTAACAAGCAGTTTGGTGAGCATAGTATATACATTAAGCCAGACATCATCAGACGTTACACCCCTAGGGCTCATGACTACCCCTGTTGTAGGTTTTCAGTGTCAGGGATGTTAGGCCTCCAGTCAAATTAGAGGGCAGTTCGTTTCCCCCATAACAGATGTGCCACTATTGCATCAGTTGGCTTATTTGGCCTGGTTGACCAAATATAAGGCTTGCAGTACCCACTGTGGAGTATCTTCACTGGTGATTTCTCTCTCCAATTGAACTGCATGCAGTGTGGCTTTTTCCAGCGTTCTGTCATCTGGTCTACATGGAAGAGGTTTTCGGCTCAGTTCCAGCAGGATTTCTCAGTGACTGACCTTGCAGCCCAAGTATGTGGAGTCTTCAGCAATAGGGTCTTACCATCTATTCCTGGTGGAAAACCAAGGACTTCTGCAATGGCCTGTAGTGTTTTGGGGCCATCAGGGACCTCCCTGGCCAACAACTCACTGGAAGGTATCCCATCCCTGGCACTGAAAATTTTCCAGTAACAATCTATGGCTCCTCTGTGTTCCATTGTCCAAAAAAGTAGGTTTCCATGTGATTTTTTTTATATTCTCTTAGATTTTGATTAGCCCTCCTTCCACCTTTCCTTTACTCAGTCTCTTCCCCTGACCTCACTTAGGCCTTTTCACCCCCATTAATATGTTCTACTTACATATATACAATACCATCCTATTTAATCCCCCCCCCTTCCATTCTATTTTCTTTATATCTCCTTTATAGTCTGGCCTTGAACTCAGAACGGTCCTCATACCACTGCCTGTCAAGGTCTGAGATCAAAGGCATCTGCCACCATGCCTAGTCTTTTTTTTTTTAATGTTTTTTTTTTTGTTTTGTTTTGTTTTTTAGCCCAAGATGGCCTTGAACATCTTGTACCCATGTGCATCCTTGAATCACCTTGTGCATCTGGCTTGCCTGGAATCTTGAGGGTCAAACATGAGTCTTTTTTTTTTTTTATTATTTTTTATTTATTTTATTTATTTATTTATTTTTGGTTTTTCGGTTTTTCGAGGTAGGGTTTCACTCTAGCCCAGGCTGACCTGGAATTCACTATGGAGTCTCAGGGTGGCCTCGAACTCACGGCGATCCTCCTACCTCTGCCTCCCGAGTGCTGGGATTAAAGGCGTGCGCCACCACGCCCGGCAAACATGAGTCTTTATAGGCTTATAGTACCTTAACCGCTAAGCCATCTCTCAGTTCTCCAGCCCTTAAATATGTTGGTTTATTTTTTGTTTGTTTGTTTGCTTGCTTGCTTGCTTGCTTGTTTTGTTTTTCATTTTTCCAGGTAGGGTCTCACTCTAGCCCAGGGTGGCCTTAAACTCATAGTGCTCTTCCTACCCCTGCCTCTGGAATGCTGGGATTAAAGGTATGCACCACACGCCCAGTTTAAATATGTTTTTATTTACTTATTTGAGAGAGAGAGAGACAGAGAAAGAGGCAAGACAGAGAGTGAGTATGGGTAAGCCAGGGCCTTCTGCCACTACAAAACATAAAGTCCCAGACCAAAAATGAACAGAAAACCATCCGAATAAAATTTAAAAGGCAAGTCTTTATTAAGCCTGCCGGCGTCTGTTCCCCTCACAGCTAGGGAGGAGAGAAGTCCAGTTCTTTTCTTTTATTTTTTTGTTTGTTTGTTTTGGTTTTTGTTTGTTTGCTTGATTGCTTTTTTTTTTTTTTTTTTTTGAGGTAGGGTCTCACTCTAGCCCAGGCTGACCTGGAACTCACTATGGAGTCTCAGGGTGGCCTCGAACTCACGGTGATCCTCCTACCTCTGCCTCCCGAGTGCTGGGATTAAAGGCAGGCGCCACCACGCCCAGCTTCCAGTCCTACTTTTACAGTGAGTTTTTAAAGGCAAAAACCACATTCCTTTATAATGATCTGAAAAACCCTCAGCCACTCTCTCCACACACAATTGTCTTTAGCAAGAGCAAGCAAACAAGCATGATTAAAAAAGCAGAAGCCTGGTATGGTGGCGCATGCCTTTAATTCCAGAACTCAGGAGACAGAAGTCAGAGGATCAAGCCGGGCGTGGTGGCGCACGCCTTTAATCCCAGCACTCGGGAGGCAGAGGTAGGAGGATTGCCATGAGTTCGAGGCCACCCTGAGACTCCATAGTGAATTCCAGGTCAGCCTGGGCTAGAGTGAGACCCTACCTCGAAAAACAAAACAAAAAAAAAAAAAGTCAGAGGATCGCTGTGAGTTTAAGGCCAACCTGAGACTACATAGTGAATTCCAGGTTTGCCTAAACTAGAGTGAGACCCTGCCTAGGAAAAAAAGAAAAAAAGAAAAAAAGAATTATTGCAGTTAGCACCAGGTAGGAAGTAGATACTAAATATCAGCATATCTTGACCTCAGAATGAGAGCAAACACCAGATGCCTTACTGGGACCACATCCTCATTCTTGTAATTACTGCTCTGTGCTAATCGTTAATCTCTTATGGCTCCTTGAGAATGTGAAGATGGCTGAGTGGCCTAAAATGGCTTCCCTTAAGTCTATTCACCAGAGTTTGTTTCAAACAAACTCCAGACACATGCACCTCATGCAAGCAAGCCCTTTAACTGATGAGCCATGTCTCCAGCACAATCAACTAGATTTTGCTTGGCCCTATACATGACACCTAAAACACACCCTCCAATGTCAAGGGAACTTGTTGTTTTCAAGGGAACTTCTTGAGAGAGGAAAGAATGTAAGAGCAGAAAGATTGGAAGTGGGGCTGTAGAATGTTGTCTTTGGGATAACACAAGTCCCCCATAGTCATGAACTCAGAGCATGATTGAACCAATATTTTAGTATCTCATCATAGATTAGGAAGGGGATCCATGAGGGCACCCCCATGCTTCACAGAATAAATAGTAGACTATGATGATTGCTAGGGGAAGGGATATCATGTGCTTTAGGGGGTAGTCACTGAAGAATTGCCCATTCTCCAATAAATAACCTCCTACTCCATGATTAGGCAAGTGATCATAATTTTAAATCAGTAGGTCAGAATAAAAAGAAAACAAGGGCTGGGTGTGGTGGCACACACCTTTAATCCCAGCACTCAAGAGGTGGAGGTAGGAGGAATGCCATGAGTTCAAGGCCATCCTAAGACTACATAGTGAATTCAAGGTTAGCCTGGGCTAGAATGAGAACCTACCTTGAAAAAACAAAAATAAAAAGTGAACAAGGAAGTAGAATGGGGATATAATGGGGGGGAATGAATGGATTTTACTAGGAGAGGAAAGGGGAAGAGTATGTAAGTGGGGCAAGTGGGATCAAAACACACATTTTTGTTCTTGTTTTTCAAGGTAGGGTCTCACTCTAGCCCAGGCTCCAGGTGTGGTGGGACACTTGGGAGACAGAGGTAGGAGGAACACTGTTAGTTCAAGGCCACCCTGAGACTGCATAGTGAATTCCAGGTCAACCTGAGCTAGAGTGAGACCCTACCTAGAAAAGCTAAAAACAAAACAAAAAAAACACATGTAGCCAGGCTTGGTGAAACATGCCTTTAATCCCAGCATTTAGGAGGATCACTGTGAGTTTAAGGCCAACCTGAGACTACATAGTGAATTCCGGGTCAGCCTGAGTTACATATAGTGAGACCCTACCTCAAAAAAAACAAACAAAACACATGTAGGGAGTTGTCAAAAATAATTTTTTTAGGGCTGGAGGATGGCTTTGCGGTTAAGGCGTTTGTCTGCAAAGCCAAAGGACCCAGGTTTGATTCCCCAGGACCCACGTTAGCCAGATGTACAAGGGTGGGACATGCATCTGGAGTTTCATGTGCCCATTCTCTCTCTCTCCCTCTTTCTCTGTCAAATAAATAAAAATAAAATGATTTTTATAAATAAATTTTTAGGCAGGTGTGGTTTCACACGCCTTTAATCCCAGCACTCAGGAGGTGGAAGTAGGAATATCACTGTGAGTTTGAGACCAGCCTGAGATGACATAATGAATTCCAGGTCAGCCCTGGACTACAGTAGGACCCTACCTCAAAGAAAAAAAAAAGTTAATAAATAGGCAGGCACAATGGCACACACCTTTAATCCTAGCACTTGGGAGACAGAGATAGAAGGATCACTTTGAGTTCAAGGCCAGCCTGAGACTATAGAGTGAGTTCCAGGTCAGCCTGGGCTACAGTGAGATCCTACCTTGGAAAACAAAAGAAAAAGTAACTTTTAAAATTTAAACTATTTAATTAATTTATTTATTTGAGGGGGGCAAATAGAGAATAGGCATGAACTCCCAATGCATGTGCCACCTTGTACATCCGGCTTACATGAATACTTGGTTCTTTTTTGGTTTTTCGAGGTAGGGTCTCACTCTGGCTCAGGCTGACCTGGAATTAACTATGTAGTCTCAGGGTGGCCTTGAACTCACGGCGATCCTCCTACCTCTGCCTCCCAAGTGCTGGGATTAAAGGCATGCTCCACCACGCCCAGCAGAACCTTGGTTTTTGAGCTTCGCAGGCAAGTACCTTACTCTTCAGCCCAATATCATCATTTTTTGTTGTTATTTTTCCATCATATTATGCATGTCTTGTGTAAGTAGTGACTGCCACTATGTGTGTGGAAGACAGTATTGCAAAGCACTTCTCCCCTTCCTTTGGCTCTTACTGTCACCTCTTATACAATGGTCCCTGAACCCTGGAAGGTGTAGAGATGTCTTTCAGTGCTAAATTTGCCTCCATAAACTCTCTAGTTCCATAAATAAATTTTATTGTCTTTTACTTATTTGAGAGAAAGAAAAAGGTGGTGGGGGGCCGGGAGAGGGAGAGAATGTGTGTGCCAGGGCCTTCAGCCATTAAATGAACTCCAAATGCATGCACTGCCATATGCATCTGGCTTATGTGGGTCTTGGGGAATCGAACCTGGGTCCTTTGGCTTCGTAAGCAAATATGTGAACAACCAAGCCATCTCTCCAGCCCAAATTTATTTCATTTTATTTATTTATTTATTTGTTTTTTTTTCTAGGTAGAGTTTCACTCTAGCCCTGGCTGACCTGGAATTCACTATGTGTTCTCAGAGTGTCCTTGAACTAACAGTGATCCTCCTACCTCTGCCTCCAAAGTGCTGGGATTAAAGGTGTGCGCAACCACACCCAGCTCAGCCCAAAATTTTTAAAAAGAAAAAAAGATTTAAACATATAGATGTAACATAGTAAATCTGTTGACTATCTTTTCATGTTGGTATATACAGCATGGCCTCATTTTTCTCAGTTACTCTAGCATTCCTTGTCATTTATGCCATAATTTGCCTTTGGGTTATCATTGTCTGTGATTATATGTGTAGTGTTCTGTCATCTTTCTTTTCAGCTTTTTAAACGGAGAAATGTGGAGCTGATTAATGAAGAAGCTGCCATGTTTGATAGTCTGCTGATGGACTCCTATGTGAGCTCTACTACTGGGGTAAGACTGGGAGGCTTGGGGCAAAACTGCTTCTCAGAAGAGAAATTGGATGGTTCATGTCATCTCTAGTAGCTTTGCCAATAATGCTAAGTTCCTCCTAGCCCATTTTTAGATGGTCAGCTTTTAAACAGTCAGTAAAGAATTGTCTCTGATGGAGCTTCCTGAGGAAACATTTAGAGGAAGTCATCATTCCCTTGAGAGATTAGGAATCACTTTCAATTCAACTTGAAGCAGACATGGTTTAAATGGACCCCTTCTAATATGCCATGCTTATCGTACAAGATGTTAGAAAGCAGGGTGCCAAGTAGGATTATGTGCTTACATCTGGCTCTAGTGGTGGATTGCATGGTGGTAAATCTGTTTTGTATTCTAGGAGAGTGTGATCACAAGAGAGATGGTGGAGATGCTCTTTTCTGATGATTCTGACTTGCAGTTAGCAACCACACAGAAATTCCGGAAACTCCTCTCCAAAGGTATAAAGCCTTGTTCTTCTCAGAGAGGTGCTATATGATTCAGCCTCTTGTTTCTTTCAACTGACTGCATCAGCTACTCTTGTTACGCTATTATTCTGCTGTAACTCTACTGGCCATGGTGTTTCTTGAAGATCAGGCATATTCTTCTTTTTGTACTTGATGGTACCTTCTGCCTCTAGCCACTACAAACGAACTTCATACGCATGTACCACCTTGTGCATCTGGATTACGTGGGTACTGGGAAACTGAACCTGGGTGCTTAGGCTTCATAGGCAACTGCCTTAACCACTAAGCCATCTCTCCAGCACTTCATTTCTTTATTTGAGAGAGGGAGGGAGAGAAAAAGGCAAATAGAAAGAATGGGTATGCTAGGGCCTCTAGCCACTGCAAAGGATTTCCAGACACATGCACCACTTTATGCATCTGGCTTGACGTGGGTACCAAGGAATCTAACTTGGGTCCTTAGGCTTTGCAAGCAAGTGCCTTAACTTCTGAGCCATCTCTCCAGTCCAGCTGTTAATATTTCTTTTCTTTTCTTTTTTTTTTTTTTTTTGGTTTTTTGAGGCAGGGACTCACTCAAGCCCAGGATGACCTGGAATTCACTATGGAGTCTCAGGGTGGCCTCAAACTCACAGCGATCCTCCTACCTCTGCCTCCCGAGTGCTGGGATCAAAGGCGTGTGCCACCACGCCCGGCTCAGCTGTTAATATTTCTAATACACAGTTGGTGCAGCATACACTTGTGGAACCTGTAAAACAATAACAGGGCAGGCTGTACTTACTACATTATCACAATAGACTGTTCCCCACTAGCATTACGTCCTTTGAGGGCAGGGCCTTTTGGCTTTATTCACTATTGCATATATATCCTCAGTACCGGAAACTGTGTGGTACATAATAGTATATAAAAACTTGTTATGGGCTGGAGAGATGGCTTAGCGGTTAAGCACTTGCCTGTGAAGCCTAAGGACCCCGGTTCAGGGCTCAGTTCCCCAGGACCCACTTTAGCCAGATGCACAAGGGGACGCACGTGTCTGGAGTTTGTTTGCAGTAGCTAGAAGCCCTGACACACCTATTCTCTCCCTCCCTCCCTCCTTCCCTCTCTCTCTCTCTCTTTGTCACTCTCAAATAAATAAGAATGAACAAAAAAAAATTAAAAAAAAAACTTGTTATATATCTGGGCGTGGTGGCACATGCCACTAATCCCAGCACTCTGAGGCAGAGGTACAAGGATCACTGTGAGTTCGAGACCACCCTGAGACTACACAGTGAACTCCAGGTCAACCTGGGCTAGAGCGAGACCCTACCTCAAAAAGAACAACAACGAAAAAATAATAATAGTAAAACTTGTTATATAAGACATTATATATATAATGACTTAGCAGTTAAGGCACTTGCTTACAAAGCCAAAGGACCCAGGTTCAATTCCCCAGGACCCACATAAGCCAGATGCATAAGGTGGCACATGCGTCTGGAGTTTGTTTGCAGTGGCTAGATACCCTGGCATGCCCATTATCATTTCTCTCTCTCCCTCCTTCCCTCTCTCCCTCTCCCTCTCTCTGCCTCTTTCTCTCAAATAAATAAATAAAAACAAAACATTTTTTTCTTTTAAAGTTGGGCTGGGTGTCGTGGCACATGCCTTTAATCCCAGCACTCGAGAGGCAGAGGTAGGAGGATCACTGTGAGTTTGAGGCCACCCTGAGACTACATAGTGAATTCCAGGTCAGTCTGGGCTGCAGTGAAATTCTACCTCTAGCCCCCTGCCCCCAAAAATAAATAAATAAAGTTGGGCCAGGCATGGTGCTCACCTTTAATCCCTGTGCTCTTAGAAGAGAGAGGTGGGAATATTGCTGTTTAGTTCAAGGCCATCCTGGAACTACATAGTGAGTTTCAGGTCAGCCTTGGCTGGAATGAGACCCTACGTGGGGAGAAGGGCAACCAAACAAGCAAAAATAAGTTGGAGCTGGGTGTGGTGGCACACACCATCTCAGCACTTGGGAAGAGGTAGGATTATTGCTGGGAGTTAGAAGCCAGTGTGGGACTACAGAGTGAGTACTAGGTCAGCTTGGGTTAGAGAGAGATCCTACCTCAGGAATAAAATAAAATGTCTACCAAAGAGTGACTGAAGAACAATACCCAAAGTTCCTTCTGGATTTCATGTACATGTGCACATATACAAATTGATATATAAGGCCCTATGTTTAGTTCCCAGCACTGAAGGGAAAATAGCAAAAATATACCTATAGTCTCAGTATATTAGGCATTCCTCCCAAGAAAAAAGCACTGTTTTTTGTTCATTTGTTTGTTTTTGTTTCTTTCTTTCTTTTTTTTTTTTTTTTTTGTTTGTTTTTGTTTGTTTTGTTTTTCCGGGTAAGGTCTCATTCTAGCTCAAGCTGACCTGGAATTCTGGAATTCACTATGGAGTCCCAGGGTGGCCTCAAAATCACGGTGATCCTCCTACCTCTGCTGGGATTAAAGGTGTGCACTACCAAGCCCAGTTTAGCACTGGTTTTTATTAGAATGGATATGTGTAGATTAGGTTTGTTCATTCCTTGAATTTTCTCATACTGTTTTTTTTTAATATTTTATTTTTATTTATTTATTTGACAGAGAAAGAGGGGGGGGGAGAGAGAGAATGGGTGCGCCAGGGCCTCCAGCCACTGCAGACGAATTCCAGATGCATGCGCCCCTTGTGCATCTGGCTAACATGGGTCCTGGGAAATCGAACCTGGGTCCTTTGACTTTGCAGGCAAATGCCTTAACCGCTAAGCCATCCCTCCAGCCCCTCATACTGTTTTGTGCTTACACTTACGAAAATTAAAGTGAGCCTCCTAAAGAAGCCTTTTTACTAACAGTGTACGGCTGTATGATGTGTATAGATGAGCAAGCATTGTTAAAACTGCTTCACCCCAGCCAGGGTGGTGGTGCATGCCTTTAATCCCAACACGTGGGAGGCAGAGGTAGAAGGATCACTGTGACTTCCAGGCCACCCTGAGACCACAAAGTGAATTATAGGTCAGCCTGAGCTAGAGTGAGACTCTACCTGGAAAAAAAAAAACAAAAAGAAAACTGCTTTAACCCAAGGGAGGTTTAGAATGTTTATAATGGTGGTCAGAAATATCTAGGTGAGGGCTGGAGAGATGGCTTAGCAGTTAAGGCACTTGCCTGCAAAGCCTAAGGACCCATGTTCAATTCTCCAGGTCCCGCATTAGCCAGATGCACATTGTGGCACGTCTATCTGGAGTTTGTTTGCAATGGCTGGAGTCCTTTGAGCTCCCATTCATTCTCTTTCTCTCTATGTCTCTCTGCCTCTATCTCTAATAAGTAAATAAAAAAATTTTTAAAGAAATATGTAGGTAAGATTGTGAATTTACCTCATTAAGTGAATTTTCATCTTTTCCCTGTCTCCTTCTAGAACCAAGTCCTCCAATTGATGAAGTTATCAATACTCCTGGAGTAGTTGATCGGTTTGTAGAGTTTCTGAAGAGGAATGAAAATTGTACATTACAGGTAAAAAACAAAAAAGAAGAAAGTCAAAATCTCTTCCTTAATCTCAGTTAAGTATGTGAGGTAATCATTTGTTAATTAGCTAGGTTTAACCATTCATTCCACAGTTTATATGTTATATACTTGAAGACATTGAGACACTTGTTATTTATCAATTTAAAAATTGCCAGGCTAATTGTGACACACCAATTAATCCCAGCACTTGGGAGGCAATGTTTGGTCTTGATTTTATTCATGGGCTAGAAGCTTTCTATTTAGGGGCAGTTGGTAGGCATGGCTGCTCATTCTGGAATGACCTTTCAATTATGGCTTAATCTCACTTTCAGTTTGAAGCTGCCTGGGCTCTAACAAACATAGCCTCTGGAACCTCTCAGCAGACCAAAATCGTCATTGAAGCAGGGGCTGTCCCCATTTTTATAGAGCTGCTTAACTCAGACTTTGAAGATGTACAAGAACAGGTAATACTCAGGTTTGGCTAAATCCTTAATGCTGCTGACAGTGTAATAAAAATGCATTTTTTAAAAGATTTATTTTATTTTTATTTTCAAGCAGAGAATGGATGGGCCAGGGCCTCTAGCTCCTGCAATCGAACTCTGGATGCATGCACCCCCTTGTGCATCTGGCTTACATAGGTCCTGGGGAATCAAACCTGGGTCCTTTGGCTTCATAGGCAAACACCTTAACCACTAAGCCGTCTCTTCACCCCTATAAAAATACATGTTTTAGGGCTAGAGAAATTTTTTAGTGGTTAAGGTGCAAACAAACTCTAGATACATGTACCACCATGTGCATCTGGCTTACGTGGGTTCTTAGGCTTTGCTCTAAGCCGTCTTTCCAGTATGAGTGAGGTGGTTTTTTTTTTTGTTTTTTGTTTGTTTGTTTGTTTGTTTTGTTTTGTTTTGTTTTTCGAGGTAGGGTCTCGCTCTAGCCCAGGCTGACCTGGAATTCACTATGTAGTCTCAGGGTGGCCTTGATCCTCCTACCTCTGCCTCCCGACTGCTGGGATTAAAGGCGTGCACCACCACACCGGCTGAGATTTTTTTTTTATGTGTTTGTTTATTGATTTATTTGAGAGAGATAGGCAGATACAGAGAGAGAGAGAGAGAGAGAGAGAATATGGCTGTGCCAGGGCTTTCAGCTACTGCAGACAATTTCCAGACACATGTGCCCGCCACCTTGTACATCTGGCTTACGTGGGTCCTGAGGAATTGAACTGGAGTCCTTTGGCTTTCCTGGCAAGTGCCTTAAAGGCTAAACCATTTCCCCATCTCCCCCCCCCCCTTTTTTTTTGAGGTAGGGTCTCATTCTAGCCCAGGCTGACCTGGAATTCATGATGTATTCTCTGGGTGGTACCCAGTTCACGGGTCTCCTTCTACCTTTGCCTCCTGAGTGTTAGGATTAAAGGTATGCACCACCACGCCCAGCAAGATTATTTTTAAAAAGTAAAAACTCAGCATAGGGAGATGGCTCAGTTAGTAAAGTGCTACTGCAGAAGCACAAATGCCTGAGTTCAGACCCTTACTTCCCTTGTAAATGTTGGATGTGGTGGCATGCACAGATAATCCAAGCATTATGGAAATGGAGCTCGGAGAATTCCTAGGGCTTCCTGGTTTGATAGCTCAAATTGGTGAACTCTGGGTTCAATAAGAGATCCTGTCTAAAAAGTAAGGTGGAGGCCTAGAGACCTGGCTTAGAGGTTCAGGTGCTTGCCTGCAAATCCTACGGACTCAGGTTTGACTCCCCAGATGAACATGGTGGCACCTGCATCTTGAGTTCATTTGCAATGGCTAGAGGCTGTGGTGTGCCCATTCTCTCTCACACATAATAGATAGACAGACAGACAGACATATATATATATAAATGAATGAATAAATGAATGAATGAATGAATAAAAAGTTGTTTTTTTGGTTTTTCGAGGTACCATCTCACTCTAGCTCAGGCTGACCTGGAATTCACTATGTATTCTCAGGGTGCCCTCAAACTCAAGGCAGTCCTCCTATCTCTGCCTCCCAAGTGCTGGGATTGAAGGCATGCTGCACCACCATGCCCAGCTTTAATTTTTATTTATTTATTTATTTATTTATTTATTTTGGTTTTGCGAGGTAGGGTCTCACCCTAGTTCAGGCTGACCTGGAATTCACTCTGTAGTCTCAGGGTGGCCTCGAACTCACGGCAATCCTCCTACCTCTGCCTCCTGAGTGCTGGGATTAAAGGCGTGCACCACCACGCCTGGCTAAAATTTTTTTTTAGAAATTAAGGTGGAAAGGTGGCTCAGCAGTTATAAGACCCTTGCTTGCAAAGCCTGACAGTCAAGCCCCAGTTCCCATGTATAGCCAGATTCTCAAAGGAGAGATGTTTCAGCAGTTAAGGCAAGTGCCTACAGAGCCTAATGACCTGGGTTCAGTTCCCCAGAACCCATGTAAAGCTGGATGCACAAAGTGGCACATGTATCTGGAGTTGTTTGTAGCAGTCAAAGGTCCTGGCATACTGCACCCATTCTTTTCATGCCCCCTCCACTCCACTTTGCTTACAAATAAATGTTTAAAAAAGCGCCGGGCGTGGTGACTCATGCCTGAGACTATATAGTGAATTCCAGGTCAGCCTGGGCTAGAGAAATGGTTTAGCAGAGCCGGGCATGGTGACGCATGCCTTTAATCCCAGCACTTGGGAGGCAGAGGTAGGAGGATCACCACAAGTTCCAGGCCAGCATGGGCTAGAGTGATACCTTACCTTGAAAAACCAAAAAATAAAAATAAAAATGAAAAAAAGAAATGGCTTAGCCATTAAGGTGTTTGCCCACAAAACCAAAGACCCAGGTTCTATTCTCCAGGACCTGCATAAGCCAGATGCATTAGGTAGCCATGCATCTGGAGTTTGTTTGAAGTAGCTGGATGCCCCTCTCTTTCTCCCTCCCCACACTCTCAAATAAATATATATTTTTTAAATACATGAAATAAAACTGGGCTGAGGAGATGGCTAAGCAAGTTAGATTGCTTGCTCTGCAAACATGTCCTGAATTTGATCCCCAGCCACCCACCCCCCCTATAAAATAGGAAATAGTTGTGAATGCCTATAACCCCAGCTTTGAAGAAAATGAAGACAGAAAAATTGCTGGAATCCCCTGGTCAGCCAGCCTAATGAAAAATAAAAAACCAGAGAGTGCTGGGCATGGTAGCGCATGACTTTAATCCTAGCACTTGGGAGACAGAGGTAGCAGGATCACCTAGAGAGTTGGAGGCCACCCTGAGACTACATAGTTAACTCCAGGTCAGCCTGGGCCAGAGTGAGACCTACCTTAAAAAAAAAATTTTTTTTTTTCAGATTCTCTGAGAGACTTTGTCTCAGGGAAGTAAGTCAGAAAAGCAATGGAGGCTGAGCGTGTTTTTAATCCCAGCACACAGGAGGCAGAGGTAGGAAAATCACCATGAGTTCGAGGCCACCATAGTGAATTCCAGGTGAACCTGCACTAGAGTGAGACCCTACCTCAAAAAACCACACATGCATGCAAACACCCAAATGAAATATAAAAATCTCTCTTCAGAGTTGGTCGTGGTAGTGCACACCTTTAATCCCAGCACTTGGTAGGCAGAGGTAGGAAGATCGCCGTGAGTTCAAAGCCAACCTGAGACTAATTAATTAATTGCAGGCAGCCTGAGCTAGAGTGAAACCCTACCTTGAAAACAAAAAACAAAAAACAAAAAAAAAATCCTGCTCTTCAGGCTGGAGATTTGGCTTAGCGGTTATGGTGCTTGCCAGTGCCCACATAAAGCCAGATGTACATGGTGGCACATGCATCTGGAGTTTGTTTGCATTGCTAAAGGCCCTGGCGTGTGCTCGCTCTCTCCTCCCCACCTTTCTTTCTCGAATATATAAAAAATATATATATATAAAAAATACATTTCTTCAAATGTGAGGGCCTAGGGATAGACCTCAGTCGGTAGAATGCTTAACTAGCGTGCACAAAGCCCTGGATTTGATCCCCAGCAGATCTCCTTTGCTACATGGAGATTTGCTCCAAGGTGACTACAAGAATGAAAGTTTCTGGGCTGGAGGGATGGCTTAGCAGTTAAGGCATTTGCCTGCAAAGTCAAAGGACTCAGTTTTGATTCCCCAGGACCCACATTAGCCAGATGCACAAGGGTGTACATGCATCTGGAGTTCGTTTGCAGTGGCTGGAGGTCCTGGTACACCCATTCTCTCTCTCTCCCTCCCTCCATCCCTCCCTCCCTCCCTCTCTCTCTCTCTCTCCCTCTCTTTCTCCGTCAAATAAAAATAAATAAATAAATAAATAAATAAATAAATAAAAATAAATTTAAAAAAAGAATGAAAGTTTCTCATCACTGTCTTTTTTCTCATGGTGAGATGACTTGATTTCACTTCTTGTCACAGTACAGATAGCAACTTGTCTTCCCCGCTGAACAAGGACCTCCTAGGGGAAAAGTTCTAATACAGCAAATGTTCAATAAGAATTTTAACAAGGAGGTTACCTGAGTTGGTTTAGTGCTTGTAGCCTTCACATTGTTCTCACACTGGTGGTTCCTGTGTAGTACTGATAATGAATAGTCACAGAAGCTACCAGGCTCTCTTGAGTGACAGTTCCATCATTCCTTTTCAGGCAGTCTGGGCTCTGGGAAACATAGCTGGAGACAGTTCCGTTTGCCGAGATTACGTCTTGAACTGTTCCATCCTTAATCCTTTATTAACGTGAGTAATCACAATCATTTGTACATGGGACATCTGAAGAGCAGCGGTGTGGCAGGTCATTTAAGGGCAGCTTGCTTGATCCCTTCAGATAATAAGTAAACAAGTCAGGTGGTGGTTTATGCCTTTAATCCTAGCACTCTGTAAACTGAGTTTAAGACCCATCTGGGCTATAGCCTGGACTAGAGACCCTTTTTTTTTCTTTTTTAAAATATTTTTATTTATTTGAGAGAGGGGGAAATAGGCAGAGAGAGAGAGAAAGAATGGGCACGCCAGGGCCTCCAGCCACTGCAAATGAACTCTACATGTGTGTGCCCCCTTGTGCATCTGGCTTATATGCATCCTGGAGAATTGAACCTGGGTCCTTTGGCTTTACAAGTGCCTTAACCACTAAACCATCTCTCCAGCCCATTGTTTTTCTTCATTTAATCTGGAGATTGAACTCAGGGCCTCATGGTGCTCTGTCAGTGACAAGTAAGATATATTTTCAACCCCTACAAATGCATTTTGATCACCAAAGAAAGATTATATCTCTGATCTGTGTCAAGGATTGTCTTATTCCTTACCTCATGGTACCATTGAACAGCTTGATTGTATATCATAGACTAAAGACTCTGAAGCATCAATGTAAACCCCTCTCCCTTTCTCCCCAACGCTACCTATTGAGTAAGCTATATCTAAAACAAATGAAGTGAGTGAACTATACTCAGAGATCTTCCTCTAGTAGGCTGCCCTTTCCACTTTGTGGTTTTTTGAGGTAAAGTTTCACCCTATCCCAGGCTGACCTGGAACTCACTATGTAGTCTCAGGGTGGCCTTGAACTCATGGCGATCCTCCTACCTCTGTCTCCTGAGTGCTGGGGTTAAAGGAGTGTGCCTCCACATTCGGCCCTTTCCACTTTTTTTTTTTTTTTTTTTTTTAGGTACGGTCTCATCCTAGCCCAGGCTGACCTGGAATTCACTCTGCATTTTCAGGGTGGCCTTGAACTCATGGCGATCCTTCTACCTCTGCCTCCTGAGTGCTAGGATTAAAGGCGTGCACCACCATGCCTGGCTGCTTTCCACTTTCTTAGCCCCTAAAGAGAAAATCATAATGGCTAATACCTTCCCCGTAGACACTTCAGCTTTTGTTAAAAGAAAAAAAATTATTTATTTTTAATGACAGCTTCCATGATTGGAAACAAAATATTCCATGGTAATTCCCTCCTTCCCCCCACTTTCCCCTTTGAAACTCCACTCTCCATCATATCCCCTCCCCCTCTCAGTCTCTCTCTTATTTTGATGTCATCATCTTTTCCTCTTAAGGAAAAAAAAAAATACTCCCTTGGGACTTGTGCCAAGACTTAAAGGTGTACAGTGTGTCCTGCCTTAAAAACTTTAGCTAGTACAGGCATGGTGGTACACGCCTAACTTAGTCCCAGCATTCAGAGGTTTGAGGTAGGAGAATGAGTCCATGGCCAGTTTGGGCTACAGATTGAGTTTAGTTCATCCTGGGCTAGAGTGAGAGCCTACCTTGAAAGAACAAAAAAAGAAGAGTGAGGTAGGAGGATCCACCATTACCTTTCAGCCTTATTCAAGATCAAGCTCTCTGTCCCTATTTCTTTCATTTTTGGTTTTTAGGGGTAGGGTCTCACTGTACCCCAGGCTGACCTGGAATTAGTCTCAGGGTGCCCTCAAACTCACGATGATCTTCCTACCTCTGCCTCCCAAGTGCTGGATTAAAGGCATGTGCTGCCGTACCCTGGCCTTGTTCCTGTTGTCTATAATGTTAAGTAGCCACAAATCGCCCGAATCTTTTACAGAGATCAGCACAAACATCTCTGTTCATTTAGGTCCATGGGTAGAAACAGGCTTTAGCAGTTTAAGGGTCTGTTTGGATTTGCCTTCAGGATTTATTCACAACAGCCCTGTGCTAGGGCATCAATGCTCAGGGTATGGCTTTTCTGTTTGCTTCAGACTCCTTACCAAGTCCACACGACTGACAATGACACGGAATGCAGTCTGGGCCCTGTCAAACCTCTGCCGAGGGAAGAACCCACCCCCCGAGTTTGCAAAGGTGAGAAAGCCACTTTACTAGGCCCTAAGTGATTGTAGATTACATCATAGGAAAGTTTTATATTTTGGAGGGACCCCTAAGAGTCTCAAGTCATGGGAAATTTAAAGGCAATTGTCAGTCAAGTAGGTGATCTTATGTGCCTGGATGGGAAAGTGAAAAGATAGGCCTGAGGGTTTAATGTAGTAGAGATTCCCAGGATCTTGATACTTAGTGGGAAGGGGTACCAATGTTAGGAATAGCAATAGAGCTGCATTTCACACTGAGTCCTCCCTACTCTGTTTACTACAGGTCTCTCCTTGTTTGCCTGTATTGTCTCGCCTACTCTTCAGCAGTGATTCGGACCTGCTGGCAGATGCTTGTTGGGCCCTGTCTTACCTGTCAGATGGCCCTAATGAGAAGATTCAGGCTGTCATAGACTCTGGAGTCTGCCGGAGATTGGTAGAGCTTCTGATGTGAGTGATCTCAATTAGAGAGGGTAAAAGTTCCCTAATCTTCAAACTCAAAACAAAAGGCCACAGCCCACAGATCGCTGACCTGCCCAAAGGTCTGGAGCCTTGAGAAGATACTGCCAGCCTTGGTGGTCAGCTAGGCTTAATATGCTATGCGAGTCCTTTCTCCACTAATGAGCTTTTCTTCCTGTCTAGGCACAATGATTATAAAGTGGCTTCACCTGCCCTGAGAGCTGTGGGTAACATTGTCACTGGCGATGACATCCAGACCCAGGTAAGGAAGGGGAAGGTGCAGGATCTTAATCACGACGATCATCTGTGAGAGAGCATTGTCAAGAGCTGCCTATGAACAAAAGCTGTCCTTAACTAATGGGAGGCAGCATGATCTAGCAGAGAAAGCATGGGCTTGAGTAAAAACTTCCAGCTGTGTCCCTATGTATAAATATAATCACAGGAAACTTGGTTCCTTCTTTTCTTAAACAGATTGGAAAGTCACCATCCACTCAGTACCTGTGAAAGAAAGCCAAATGGAGTAACTGGATTTGAGACATTATAAGATAGTAAAGGCTAGGCTATGAGCCTTTTGAAATCCTGAAAGCTGTGCACCACCTTGTGCATCTGGCTTTACATGGCTGTTGGCCCCCATGGTTGGTTTTTTTTGTTTGTTCATGGCAGAGTCTCACTCTAGCCTTGGCAGTCCTGTAGCTCAGGCTTGCCTCAAATTTATGGTGATCCTCCTACTTCAGCCTTCCACGTTCTGCTGACTTTTTTTAAGGTAGGGTCTCATTCTAGCCCACGCTAACCTGAAATTCACTATGTAGTCTTATGGTGGCCTCATACTCACTGAGATCGTCCTACCTCTTAACTCCTGAGTGCTAGGATTAAATGTGTGCACCACCATGCCCAGTTCTTTAATTTTTTTTCCTGGTTATTTTATTTATTTATTTATTTATTCATTCATTCATTCATTTATTTCTGAGACACAGAAACATGTCCTTGATCTCAACTGTGTAGCTGTTTGTTTCGGTTTTTCAAGGTAGGTTCTCACTCTAGCTCAGGCTGACCTAGAATTCACTCTGTAGTCTCAGGGTGGCCTCAGACTCATGGCAGTCCACCTACCTGTGCCTTCCAAGTGCTAGGAGTAAAGGTGTGAACCACCACACCTGGTTTTAATACAGAGATTTTTGTGTCTTTTTTTCTTTTTTTTGAGAGAGAGAGAGAGAGAAATCGGCGCCCCAGGGCCTTCAGCTGTTGAAAAGGCACTCAGACACGTGTGCACGTGTGCATGTACAACATTGCATGCTTGCATCACTGTGTGTCTAGTCTAGTTTATGTGGGACCTAGAGATTTGAACATAAGTTCTTGTATTTCACAGGCAAGCTCCTTATCCTTAACCAGTAAGCAATCTCTCCAACCCCCTCCCCCCTTTTCTAAAATATGTTTTATTTATTTATTTGTGGGGGAGAGAGAGAATGGGTGCATCAGGGCCTCTAGCCACTGCAAACGAACTCCAGATGCATGCACCACCATGTGCATCTGGCTTACATGGATCCTAGAGAATCAAGCTGGGATCCTTTGGCTTTGCTGGCAAATGCCTTAGCCACTAAGCCATCTCTCCAGGCCCCTCTTTTTGGTTTTTCAAGGTAGGGTCTCACTCTGGTCCAGGGGAATTAACAATGTAGTCTCAGGATGGCTTCGAACTCACAGCAATCCTCCTACCTCTGCCTCACAAGTGCTGGGATTAAAGGCATGCACCACCACACATGGCATTCTTTTTTTAATTGTAGGAGTTTTTTTGTTCTAAATATTCATCCCTCATCTCAATACATGGGTTTTTGTTGTTTGTTTTTGAGACAGTGTAACTCAGGGTAGTCAAGAATATGTAGCTGAGGATAACCTTGAACTTCTGATCATACTGCCCCCCACCTCCCCAATTGCTGGGATTACATTTATGTGCTACCACAAGTTTATGCATTGTGAGGGACCAAACCTAGGGCTTCTTGTATGCTAGGGAAGAACTCTGCCAACTGAGCTACATCCCCAGCCCTCAATACATGCTTTACAAATATTTTGTCTTGTTCTCTAGGTTTGCTTTCTTGCTGTTTATGGTACCTTGATATACATACATTTTAAATTATGATTAAGTCCAAATACCTAATTTTTCTTTTATTCCTTGTGTTTTTGGTAATCTAGGTGATTCTTAACTGTTCAGCACTTCCTTGCCTCCTGCACTTGCTGAGCAGTTCCAAGGAGTCAATCCGGAAGGAAGCTTGCTGGACCATTTCAAACATCACTGCTGGCAACAGGGCTCAAATACAGGTAGAATAGTTAAGGAAAATGAATGGAACAGAGAGGCATCAAAACAAGGGAGGTGTAGCTGGGCATGGTGGTGCACGACTTTAATCCCAGCACTGGGGAGGCAGAGCTAGAAGGATTGCTGTGATTTCAAGGCCACCCTGAGTGAATTCTAGGTCAGCCTTGGCTAGAATGAGATGCTATCTGGGGAGGAAAAAAAAAAGCAAGGGTGATGAGCTGGGAAATCACTCAGCCATTAAAAGTGTTTGCTTGTAAAGCCACATGCACAAAGTGGTGTGTGCATCTATAGTTCAACTGCAGTGATAGGAGGCCTTGGAAAAAAAACATGGGAGGTTATAGGATATTTCCTTCCAGAAGAAGCATCTTTTTCCTTTAGAAATTAGCCAAAAGCCAGGCATGATGGCTCATTCCTGTAGTCCTAGCACTAAGTAGGCTGAGTTAAGAGGATTGCCCTGAGTTTGAGACCAGCCTCAGCCACATAGTTTCAGGTCGGCCTTGGCTATCATGAGACCCTGCCTCAAAAAATAAACACAGGGTTGCTGGACGTGGTGGCGCACGCCTTTAATCCCAGCACTCGGGAGGCAGAGGTAGGAGGATCACCATGAGTTCGAGGCCACCCTGGACTACATAGTGAATTCCAGGTCAGCCTGAGCTAGAATGAAACCCTACAGGAAGCTGGACGCCTTTAATCCCAGCATTTGTGAGTAATCCCAGCACTTGTGAGGCAGAGGTAGGAAGATTACCATGAGTTTGAGGCTAACCTGAGTCTGCATAGTGAATTCTAGGTCAGCGTGGGCTAGAGTGAGATCCTACCTTGAAAAACCAATAAATAAACAAACAAAGGGGCTGGAGAGATGGCTTAGCAGTAAAAGCTCTTGCTTGCAAAATCAGAGGATCCAGGTTCGATTCCCCAGAAACCATGTAAGCCAGCTGCACAAGGAGTGCATGTATCTGGAGGTCATTTCCAGTGTCTGGAGGCCCTGGCGCACCTATTCTCTACCTGCTTATTTCTCTATTTGAGAGAGGAGAGAGAGGCACAGAGAGAATGGGCATGCCAAGGGCCTCTAGCCACTGCAAACAAACTCCAGACACATACATCACCTTTTGTATCCGGCTTTACATGGGTTCTGGGGAATAGAGCCTGGGTCCTTAGCCGTTGCAGGCAAGTGCCTTAACTGCTAAGCCATCTCTCCAGCCCCCACCCCCTTTTTTTAGCAGTTTTTTTTTTTAATTTATTTGAGAGTGACAGACAGAGAGAGAAAGAGAGAGAATGGGCACGCCAGGGCCTCCAGCCACTGCAAACGAACTCCAGATGCATGTGCTCCCTTGTGCATCTGGCTAACGTGGGTCCTGGAGAATTGAGCCTTGAACCAGGGGTCTTTAGGCTTCACAGGCAAGCGCTTAACCGCTCAGCCATCTCATCCCCCCCCCCTTTTTTTTAAGAGGGCTTCACTTGAACCCAAACTGACCTGGAATTTACTTTGTAGTCTAGATTGGCCTTGATTTCAAGATAATCCTTCTATCAACCTCTGTAGTCCTGGGATGGATAGATGGATTTATTTTTTATTTATTTGGGGGGGGGGGCAGTCTCATGTAGTTCTGGCTGGCCTCAAGCTCACCATGTGCCTGAGAATGATCTTGAACTCCCACTCTCCTGCCTCCACCTCCCAAGTTTTGGAATTACAGGCATATGCCACCGTGCCCTACTCTCCCACATTTTCTCCTGAACTTGACTTTTTCCTTCTACAATCCTCTGTCAGGCTGTTATAGATGCAAATATCTTCCCTGTGTTGATCGAAATCCTTCAAAAAGCAGAATTTCGTACAAGGAAAGAAGCGGCCTGGGCCATCACCAATGCCACATCAGGAGGAACCCCTGAACAGATCAGGTATCACATTCCTTTTCCTGTATCTGTTATAACTGATCTGTGCACTACTTCTTTGTTCATGGCTTACAAATAACCTCTAAACTACTTTTGCTGAGATAGGTCTTCCCCCTGGTCAAGAGACACTAGGGTTTAACTGGTAAGCTGGAGTAGCCAGTGCTACTGGAATCTCAAATAGATTTCTGCAGACTGTAATTTTTGAAACCTCTTTTCCTGCCTGAGCCGTCTATCCAGCCCCATATGTTATATGTACTTTTTTCTTTCATTTCCAATATTAGGACATTAGAACATAGCTAGGGGTCTGGAAAGGTGGCTTAGCAGTCAAAGTGCTTGCCTGCAAAGCCTAAGGACCCATGTTCCACTCTCCAGATCTCACATAAGCCAGACACACAAAGTGACATATGTTCACTAGATGGTGCCCACGTCTGGAGTTCAGTTGCAGTGGCTGGAGGCCCTGACACACCAATTCTCTTGTTCTCTCTCTCATTAAAAAAAAAAAAAAATAGGGCTGGAGAGATGGCTTAGCAGTTAAGCGCTTGCCTGTGAAGCCTAAGGACGCCGGTTCGAGGCTCGATTTTCCAGGACCCATGTTAGCCAGATGCACAAGGGGGCGCACGCGTCTGGAGTTCGTTTGCAGTGGCTGGAAGCCCTGGTGCGCCCATTCTCCCTCTCTCTCTCTATCTGCCTCTTTCTCTCACTCTCAAATAAATAAAAATGAACAACAACAAAAAAAAAAATAATAGGGGCTGAAGAGATGGCTTAGCAGTTAAGCACTTGCCTGTGAAGCCTAAGAACCCCCTGTTCAAGGCTTGATTCCCTAGTACCCATGTAGGCCAGATGCACGAGGTGGCACATACATCTGGAGTTTGTTTACAGTGGCTGAAGTCCCTGGTGCACCCATTCTCTCTCTCTGCCTTTTTGTCTGTCTGTCGCCCTCAAATAAATAAATAAAAACAAATGAAATTTAAAAAAAATAAGTAAGCCCATGCGTAGTGGCACACACCTTTAATCCCAACACTAGGGAGGCAGAGGTAGAAGGATTACCGTGAGTCCAAGGCCACCCTGAGACTACCAAATTAATTCCAGGTCAAGCTGGACTAGAGTAAAACCCTACCTCGAAAAACCAAAAGAAAAGAAAAGAAAAGTAATAATAAAATAAAATGAAAAATAGGGCTGGAGAGATGGCTTAGTGGTTAAGGCGCTTGCCTGCGAAGCCTAAGGACCCAGGCTTGATTCTCCAGTTCCCACGTAAGCCAGATGCACATGGTGGTGCATCCATCTGGGTTTTATTTGCAGTGGCTCGAGGCCCTGGCACACCCATTCTCACTCTGTCACTCTTTCCCTCTTTCTGTCTCTAATAAATAAATAAATAAAAATAAATCTTAAAAAAAAAAAAAAAAAGCCGGGTGTGGTGGTGCATGCCTTTAATCCCAGCACTCAGGAGGCAGAGGTAGGAGGATGGCAGTGAGTTCTAGGCCACCCTGAAACTACATAGTGAGTTCCAGGTCAGCCTGAGCTAGAGTGAAACCCTACCTCAAAAAACAAAAAAAAAAAAAAAGGGGCTGGAGAGGTGGCGTAGCAGTTAAGCGCTTGCCTATGAAGCCTAAGGACACCTGTTCAAGGCTCGATTCTCCAGGACCCACGTTAACCAGATGCACAAGGGGGCGCACGCGTCTGGAGTTCGTTTGCAGTGGCTGGAGGCCCTGGCGCGCCCATTCTCTCTCTCTCTCTCTCTCTCTCTCTCTATCTATCTATCTATATCTGCCTCTTTCTCTGTCGCTCTTAAATAAATATGATAAACAAAAAATAAATAAATAAAAAGAAATGAGCCGGGCGTGGTGGCGCACGCCTTTAATCCCAGCACTCGGGAGGCAGAGGTAGGAGGATCGCCATGAGTTCGAGGCCACCCTGAGACTCCATAGTGAATTCCAGGTCAGCCTGGGCTAGAGTGAAACCCTACCTCGAAAAACCAAAAAAAATAAATAAATAAATAAATAAAATAAAAAGAAAGGAAGGAAGGAAGAACGAACGAACATTATCAGGGATGGTGGGATGGTTTAGCAGTTCCTGCAAACCCGAAGGACCCAGGTTTGATTCCCCAGGACCCACATTAGCAAGATGCACAAGGAGGCACATGCATCTGGTGTTCATTTGCAGTGGCTGGAGGCCCTGGTGTGCCTATTCTCTCCCTCTCTCCATCGTTCTCTGTCAAATAAATAAATAAAAATATTTGAAGGTAGTGTAGGATCCCGGGAAGTGGCTTAGCTGTTAAGGCACTTGTTTGCACAGCCTGCTGCCCATGTTCAGTTCCCCAGCCACCCACTTAAAGCCAGGTGGGCCTTTGCAGCAGGACCCCACCCTTGCATGCTGCACAATTAAAAAAAAAAAAAAAAAACACAGCTGGACATGGTGACACACACCTTTAATCCCAGCACTTGGGCAGCTGTGGTGGGAAAACTGTGAGTTTGGGCCAGCCTGGGCTAGAATGAGACCCTACTTCAGAAAAAAAACAACAAAAAGAATCTGTATTGCCCAAAAACGATTCTACTCAGGGAAATAGGGAGCCTGAAAAAACATTTAAAATATATTTCATTTTTTTTTTATTTATTTGACAGAGAGAAAGAGGCAAAGATAGAGATAGAGACAGAGAGTGAAGAGAATGGGCATGCCAGGGCCTCCAGACGCATGCACCACCTTGTGCATCTGCCTTACATGGGTCCTGGGGAATCAAACCTAGATCCTTTGGCTTGCAGTCAAGTGCTTTAACCGCTAAGCCATCCCTCCAGCCCCTGAGAAGAAAACTTAACAGGGAAATAGTATGTGCAGAGAGGTAATATGGTATCAAGGCAATATTAGAGGGAGAAGTCTTTTGTGGACTGCACATGTGAAATAAACTGGGTCAATTCACTGAGGCAGTAGACTCTCAGTAAGAGTGGGTTACTCAGAATGTTTTTTGTATATATGAGGTAGATCCACAGGCTACATAGCACCTGCCTCATACTTTCCTTACTCTGCATTAATGTTGAGCTTGCCTCATCTCTGGTCTCCAGGTACCTGGTGTCACTGGGCTGCATCAAACCCCTGTGTGACTTGCTGACTGTAATGGATTCAAAGATTGTACAAGTAGCCCTCAATGGACTGGAGAACATCCTTCGGCTTGGAGAGCAAGAGGGCAAGCGTAGTGGCTCAGGGGTCAATCCCTACTGTGGCCTCATTGAGGAAGCCTATGGTAAGTTTCCTCTCCCTGACCTCACCTGTGCCTTAGAGATTCATTGGCCTTCAAAGTGGTACACATATGTGCAGGGTATGTTGGGGAGCATGTCATGAAACAAAAAACATGAACCTGTACTACTAAAACCAGTGAAGAACTCTTGTTTTTTTCAGGGGTAGGGGTGGAGTAGTTTCTTATTTTTTTTGTTTTGTTTTGACTTCTCAAGGTAGGGACTCACTCTACCTCAGGCTAACCTGGAAATTCACTATGTAGTCAGTCTCAGGATGGCCTCAAAGTCATGGTGATCCTCCTACCTCTGCCTCCCTAGTGCTGAGATTAAAAGCATGCACCACCATGCCCAGCACATATCTAGGTTTTTAGCCCACCAGTTCCTCTTTGAGGAACAATAGATCAATTTTTCCTTCATAGGCTCTACGTACCTAGAAAGTAGATATGGCACAGGTACAAGAATATCTGAGGCTGGGACTGGAGTTAGTAGTTGAGATGCTTGCCTACAAAGCCAAAAGGACCCAGGTTCAATTCCCCAGGACCCATGTAAACCAGATGCACAGGTGGCTCATGCATATAGTTTTTTTTTACAGCAGCTGGATGCCCTGGCATGCCCATTCTCCCTCCCTGCTCCACTCTCTCTTTCTCTTTCTCTCTCTCTCTCTCTCTCTCCCTCCCTCCCCCCTCTTTTTTTTCTTTTCAAGGTAGGGTCTCACTCTAGCCCAGGCTGACCTGGAATTCACTATGGAGTCTAAGGGTGGCCTCGAGCTCACGGTGATCCTCCTACCTCTGCTTCCCGAGTGCTGGGATTAAAGGCGTGCGCCACCACACCCGGCTCTTCCCCCCTCATTTTTAAAAAATGTTTTATTTATTTGACAGAGAAAGAGGGAGAGAAAGAGAGAATGGGCGCACCAGGGCCTCCATCCACTGCAAATGAACTCCAGACGCGTGCGCCCCCTTGTGCATCTGGCTAACGTGGGTTCTAGGGAACTGAACCTGGGTCCTTTGGCTTTGCAGGCAAACACCTTGACCGCTAAGCCATCCCTCAAGCCCCCTGCCCTCTTTTTTTTTTTTTTTTTTTAACTTGTTTAGTTTTTCGAGGTAGAATCTCACTCTAGCTCAGGCTGACCTGGAATTCACTATGTAGTCTCAGGGTGGCCTTGAACTCATAGTGATCCTCCTACCTCTGCCTCCTGACCGCTGGGATTAAAGGCATGTACCACCATGCCCGGCTCAGATTTTTAACTTACATTTTAGTACCTTTACTATGGGATTCTGTAAGTTGAGGGGAAAAAATCTTGATTCTACTTTCAGTCAAGGGAAAGACAAGCACTTAGATATTTATAGACTTACAAAAAAGCATTCCCACTTCACCCTGCCTCTTTCCTTCTTGCCCCCATAGGCTTGGATAAAATTGAGTTTCTTCAGAGCCATGAGAACCAGGAGATCTATCAGAAGGCCTTCGACCTCATTGAGCATTACTTTGGTGTAGAAGATGATGACAGCAGCCTGGCTCCCCAGGTGGATGAAACACAACAGCAATTCATTTTCCAGCAGCCTGAGGCCCCCATGGAGGGCTTCCAGCTATAATGTCTGCCTCCGGGGAGGGGAGGGGAGGGGATGGGAAGCACCACCAACCAGCAGAAGAGCAGCCCTCTGGTGGGTGGGCAAACAGCCCTCCTCTACCATCAACCACCATCCACCTGCTGCCCTGGAGACTGTGCCCTTGACCTGCTCCGTGCCCTTCCCTGGAGGGAGCACCCTCTGGACAGACAGAACCATCTGAGGCTCACATTTGGGTTTTGTGACAAGAAGGGGATGTGTGGGTTTTTCTTCCTCAAACTATATTTTGGCTGCACACATGTCTTTAACCCAGGAGCCCAGGGGTAGACAAAGGAGGACTGAGGTAATCAATTTGCACCTTTAAAAACATTTTTTTTCTTTAGTGGTGACTTCCTTCCCATTTATCTTTCTTCATCGTTCCCAGTCCTCTGCCCTGATCTATGTAACTCTTATCTTGGGTACTTGAGCAGATGGAATATTCCAGACGTGGGAGGAAAGGGGAGAAGTCCAAAACAAAGTGTTCTTGCTCTGACAGAATACTAATCCTATATGCCTGGATTGAGTTATTTAATGTTTTTTGTTTTTTTTTTCTTTTGCACATTTTTATTGTATTAAGATTGATCTTCCCAAAAGCTGGTCTTAGGAATCACAGCTGCCAGCATTGTCTGGGAATAGAGGCTGATGGGGAGGCCACAACGAGACAAAGGCCCCTCCCTCCCTCGACCCTGTGCCCCAGACCTCTTTAGTTTGGGAGGATCCCCTTATTCTCCTGGGACAAGAACACCAGTGGGAGTGGAGGGGAGGAGCACAGGCCTTCAGACAGGGCTTCCCATGTGTAGCTACTGACCCCATGTTTCCTACCCACCTTCCAAATGGTGCAACCCAACTTCATTTGTTTACTTGAAAATGCCCCTCAGAGTTGAATGAACTTCTGAGGTGCTGTATTTTCTCTTAAGCTTGAGACAGGAGGCTGTTGTCCTTCCTTCGGAGGAAAAATTCCTTGCTCTGGTGACCTATAAGTTGTAGAGGAGGTTGGAATATTACTGTCATGTATAGGGATAGTCATGGCCTAGCTTCTTCCTCTTCCATAGTTGGATCATGTATATTTTACTTCCAAAAGAGAGTGTCAAAAAGTTACGTATTTTTTATATTCTATTCTTTACATAGGTCAGTCTTAGTTGGTCTTAGAAGGAAGAACCATCTGTGAGTAGGGTTCTGTGAGGAAGACCAAAAAGATACAGAAACTTCCCTGATCTGAAGGACTGTGCTTGGTCCTTTTCTTCTCTGCTTGGATTCTGGGCCACCACTTGGGACCAACCCTTGGTTTTGGAACCTTTATAAAGCAGGTCACCCTGGTCTGATTGTCCCAGTCCACAAAGGGAGCAAGGAAAGCCTCAGGACCTGGTGAAGTCTACCGCTCATACTTCCCTCAGGTTTATCTTGCTTAGATCAGGAAACCCAAAAAGCAGTCTGCCTTCTTGAATTCAATCTCTGTCGCTGTTGTCACATAAATTATGACACACAGCTGCCTCTCCTGTGATCATAGAAACTTAGTAACCTGAATACTTTCATGAGTGCTCTTGGTACCTTATGTATTTGGGATCCTTGTTCCTGGCTTGGATTTTCCCTTTCTTGTGACAACTATATTCCAAATGCCTTTTCTTTCTGAGTAAACTTAGTGCAATGCCTCAGTGGCTTACCTATGCCTCTGTGAGTTACACATTATAATAAAATCCAGCTGCTGGGGATTGGGGTGAAGATATCAGCCAAGTATGTAGACCATGTGTAGAGTTGGCAGCACAGTCTGCCCTGCCTCAATATCCTAATTGTGAATAGTCCTGGGGCTCTGCTCTAAAGCCACACTTTTCCTTCCCCAAAATGAAGACTATTCTTGCTCCCATTCCTACAGATCCTCTTTTGGCTCAGATGAAACCTATATCCCTCCACTTATAGATCTAAAGTTCTCCTCATTACTGCTGACCATTTCTCTTGAATTTGCCATCTACTTTAGTCTTAGGTCCCACATAGATCCACTTTCTGAGGCAGATGGTCTAGGGCTACCCGTTTATTATGAAAAGTCACACCAAAATTGTACCACCTTGGTGAGTCAGATGCTGCTCATCCACCCTTAGTCTCCAAGAAGAAAGAGCAGAACTTTCTTCACTTGGCCTGCTACCTCCAGTGCAAAGTATTCTCCCATTCTAAGAAAGGCCTGACACCACTGCCACTATCACCCTGTCTGGAAGGTACAACAATTACTAAATTCCCTGACATTAGAACCATATTCTTAGTGTGAGACATGTATTGCCTGTGTTCCCAACTCTTCCAGTATCCCTTTGGCTTCAGATCTGGGTCCTCAAGCAGATAGAAGACTGTTAGTTATCTAGCTACTACTTAAAGCCACTTTGCTCCAAAGTCTGAATTCTACTGGCTAAGATTTCAGAGGAAATTCCTCTAGGGAATTTCCCTTGTGTCTCTTCAACCATTATCTTCCTCAGATCCTCTTATAATCTAAAGGTGAAATTTTTGAGCACACAGAGGTGATGCCATCTCCTGGGATGTCTTGTGAAGAGGTATTCTTTGTGGACAGGCTCCCACCTGGACTTCAGACCCTGGCCTAAATAATACCATAGCCTTTCCAGATTTCTGAGTAGTAGTTGCCAGGATGAAGGGGCTTCCAGAGTATATCCTGATACACTGAGGCATAATTTTGGAATCTTCATTTGTTTTTAAGATTGTTGGTGTGTGCAGGTACACATATCAAAATGCTGATTAAGAGAACACAAGGAACCTTTTTCTTAGCTTCTGTGTTCAAACACTGTTTTTAATAGTGCCTGTTATTTATTACCAACTTCTCCAGGCATACCATCCTCAAGTCATTACTATCAACAGGGTGTCTGGGTTGAGATGCTGTTTTTCCAGTTTCCAGCTCTCCAGTGACTGCCAGGTCTTGATACTGTCTGCAGCCCTCAGAACCATATGAGCTCCATCTGCAGCTTGCCAACTTGTTTTTTGAGTCAGTGGGCTCACATGACCCAAGTAACAGGTGTTGAAGATCTCTGTTTGGAGACTCGTAATGTTCGTCCTTACCTAGGATCCTTATATCTACTGCTAACACCCTCCATGGCCTAGAACCCATCTCTCAGGAACCCTATATTTTGGAACTTTACCACAGATAAGCTGTGGTTGTATTTAGTTAAGGGAGAGGAAAGGGTTCTTAAGCATAGACTTTCAACTTCTCAAGCCAAACCATTAGAAAAGAAAAAAAGTCTACTAGGATGAACTCCACTTTCTCATGTCCACCTATCCTTTGTTCAGGCCTCGTCTCTTCTCCCCTCCACTCAGCTTGGTATCCGTCCTCTTGGATACTCTTCAGTACATTCTGGTGGGCTCAGAGCCTAGCTTCTCTATTAAAAGCAGAACACCAGCTTCTCCAGGTCCCTGCAGGCATTCCAGAGACCCAGTAGGGAATAAAGGTTGGTAAGGGGGCTTCCCTGGTAAACTGGGGAAGGGTGTGGGGCCTAGTGCACTAACCCATAGAAAGTGCTCATGACCAGCAGCAGCATCTTGCAGGTAGCCCTGCTTATAAGGTAACAAGAGTAAGTGTGAGACTGCTGAAGGTTTCTCCTGGCCATTTAGGATTGCACATTCTAGACCAACCTGATCTGATGTTTTGGGTTTTTTTTTCTTTTTCTGTTTTACCTTCTATATTTTGTTAAGCCAGCAAGCTGAGAATTTGGCACTACAAGGAACCCTGTGGTGGACACCAGCTGCTCTTTGGCCAAAGCCCTCATATGTGATTCAGTCCCCGTTGTCTCTCCAAGTCTCCCCCAGAATAAGATCATAGCAAGGGAAGACTTTAATATCAACTCCAACCAAGTCTGAATTAAGTCTATTATTTTTCCCTTTGAGAAGGCATTTTCTTTCAGCATTGCGTAATGTGCAGGACCAAAGCTGGCTATGAGAAAAGCAGTGATTGATTGGGGAAACTGAAACACCATGGGGTAAAGGTGTATGGTGTGTCTTCAAAGGCTTGGGCTCGCATACCTACATTTAGGCCAGCCTGACTTTTAATGCTTACAAGTAGCACATGCCAGACTCCCTCTGATACTAGCTCTGTTCTCCATTTCTGATTTTTTAGCCTCTGGGTTTAGGGAGAGAGAACTGTATGCCATACCCAGGGAAATAGGAAGGAAGTCTCACGGTTAAGATCCTGAAACTGTGTGAACCTCCAGACCCTGAAGTTGGATGGATGTTGGCCTTTTTAACTAACTTTTGTGAGAACCCTGTTTGACCTATTAAATAAAGGAAGGGAATATGAGGTCTCAGCCACCCAGCAACAGGATGTCTCCCAGGACAGCTTGGATTTCCAGCTAAAGACCCTAAGAAGGTGAATTGAAACCTTCTCACTGGTTTTGCTTTCTAAATTTATTTGCTTTTATTTTTCTAAGAACTGTAAACTCTATTTTTTCATGTTCTCAGGGCCCCTGGGTAGACAAAGATTGAAGATTTCAGAGCAGATAATAGGCCAAGAAACCATGGCATTGAGTGTGCTGAGTCCAGACAAATGATATTTATATACACATCCAAATTTGAAGAGAAAATGTATTTCTTTAGGTTTCAAACACTGTAATAGATATAAAGCAAAAATAAAAACATGTTGCAAAGTTCTAAATTGTCTTTTTTGGTTTGAAATGACCCTAACCTGGGCATGTTGGCACAACCCCTTTAATCCCAGTACTCAGGAGGCAGAACTAGGAGGAGGATCGCCACGAATTTGAAGTCACCCTAAGACCACATAGTGAATTCCAGGTCAGCCTGAGCTACAGTGAGACCCTACCTCAAAAAAAAAAAAAAAAGAAGAAGAAGAAAGAGGCTGCTGATGTAGCTCATTTGTAAGGTGCCTACCATGCATGAACCCCTAGGTTCAGTCCCCAGCACTTCATTGTGATGCATGCCTATAATTGTATTTAGGAGGTGGAAACAGGAGGATTAGGAGTTGTTTTTAAGTGAAGCGGGATATGGTGGCATAGGCCTTTTGATCTGAGCATTTGAGTACTTGGAAGCAGAGGTAAGATCTCCATGAGTTTGATGTCAGCCTGAACTACAGTGAGTGCCAGGTCTGCCTGGACTATAATGAAACCTTGCCTCAAGAAAATGAGTAAGGAGAGAACTTTAAACTTATAGCTTAGGGCTAGGGAGAAATGGCACAGTGGTTAAAGGGCTTGCTTGCAAAGCCTGCTGGCCCAGGTTCAGTTCCTTAGTATCCACAAAAAGCCAGATGCACAAAGTGGTACATGTATCTGGAGTTAGTGTACAGCTCCAAGAAGCCTATTGTGCCAATGCTTATTCTCTTCTCTCCTTGCAAATAAAAATATTTGGGGGAGGGAGTCGATGTAGGGTCTGTTGCCCAGGCTGACCTGGGATTCACTGTAATCTCAGGTTGTCCTTGAGTTTAAGGCAGTCCTCCTACCTCTGCTTCCCAAGTGCTGGGATTAAAGGCATATGCAACCATGCACAGCTCCTCTCTCACTTTCTATGTATCCCTGGCAATCCCTGTTTCCTGCCTCACTTCCAGTAACCACTGATCTGTGTTCTCACACTATAGTTTCATATACATTTTCTAGTTTCTCTGAAGTATTGTACACACTCTGAGTTCAGCACCACTTCACTCTCTAATTTACATCTAATTGGAGGGATCCAAGAAGAGAGAGTCAAGCAACCCAAAACTGATTAAATCCCCAAGGTGGTTTTGGTTGGAAGATGGTATATTGGAGATGTAATTACTTAATTTTCTTTCTTTCCTTCTCTGGGGATTGTGTGTGTGTGCATGCACAAGTGTGCAGCCACCAGAGCTTCTTGCCACTGTAGTCACAGGGTGGCCTCGAACTCATGGCAATCTGGGTTCTGGCTCTGGAGTGCTGGGATTAAAGGCATGCGCCACCACGCCCAGCCTAAAGATTTTTTAAATGTACTTGGCAGCACAGGTCTTAGCTTAGCTACTTGGGTGGTTGAGGCAGGAGGATGGAAAGTTCAAAGCCTGCCTGGACAATAGAGACCCTGCTTCACAATGGAAAGTAAGGGGCTGGGGAGATGGTTTGTGGATAAAAGTGCTTGCCACACTAATGTGAAGGCCTGAGATATATGCATGTCACTCCTGTAAAAAGCTGGCTATGCATGCTTGTAACCCCAGGCAGGTGGGCAGCAGATACTGGAGAATTGCAACACCAAGTAAGTGAGAGAAAGGGTCACCTGATGGTCTCTCTTGGCCTTAGCATGACTGCAAACAAGGCATGTACATCTATATACCCATGTGCATACATGACACCACACACATCTGCCCCTACTCCAAAAAAAGAAAGGGGGCTGGTGGTGTAGCTCAGTAGTAAAACATTTGCCCAACATATGTAAAGCCTTATGTTTAATCCCTAGCATAAATAAAAACAAAGGAAGCCAGCCTGTCCCGGTGTCGCATGCCTTTAATCCCAGCACTGGGGAGGCAGAGGTAGGATTGCTGTGAGTTCGAGGCCACTCTGACACTACAAAGTAAATTCCAGGTCAGCCTGAGCTAGAGTGAAACCCTACCTCGAAAAACAAAAAAATAAATAATATTTGGCTGGGCATGGTGGTGCACGCCTCTAATCTCAGCACTCGGGAGGCAAAGGTAGGAAGATCGCCGTAAATTGGAGGCCACGCTGAGACTGCATAGTGAATTCCCAGTCAGCCTGGACTAGAGTGAGACCCTACCTTGCAAAAAAACAAAACAAAAATTATTTGCAAGTAAAGAGAAGAGAGACAGAATGGGTGTGGCAGGGCCTCCAGCCAGTTAATGAACTCCAGATGCATGCACTACTTTGTACATCTGGCTTTAATTGGGTACTGGGGAATCAAACCAGGGTCATTAGGCTTTTTAGGCAAGTGTCTTAACCATGAGCCATCTCTTCAGCCCATGTTTCTGTTTTAAGGAAGAGTCTCTGGCTCAGGCTGACCTGGAATTCACTCTATAGTCCCGGGCTGGTCCCAAACTCTCAGTGATCCTTCTACCTCTGCCTCTGGAGTGCTGGGATTAAAGGTATGTGCCACCATAGCCAGATATACTACATGTTTTCTGCTTGGTTGGTCCAAATGAGTGCCTAATGTCCTTGCCATCCTGAGAGCAACTATGTGCACCTTCAATAAAATCTACCAGGGCCGGGCATGGTGGCACACGCCTTTAATCCCAGCACTCCAGAGGCAGAGGTAGGAGGATCACCATGAGTTCAAAGTCACCCTTAGACTACATAGTGAATTCCAGGTCAGCCTGGGCTAGAGTGAGACCCTACCTTGAAGTAAAAAAAATAAAAAATATTAAAAAAAAAACTACCAGTAACAACCAGAAAAAATAAATAATAAAATATTTAACTTAAAAAAATATTTTAGAAGCAGATCGCAATTACAGTGCTTCATTTTGTGGGAGTACTGCCATTATCCTGCTGAAAGAAAACCCATGTTAATTGTTTTTGATTTTACCTTTATGTGGGTAAAATCATGACAGCTTGGCATGGACAGTTCAAAAAAAAATATTTTAGGAGCTGTTGAGATGGTTTAGCGGTTAAGTGCTTGCCTGTAAAGCCTAAGGACCCCGGTTCAAGGCTTGATTCCCCAAGACCCACGTTAGCCAGATGCACAAGGGGGCGCACATGTCTGGAGTTTGTTTGCAGTGGCTGAAGGCCTTGGCACACCTATTCTCTCTCTCTCTCTCTCTCTCTCTCTCTCTCTCTCTCTCTCCCTCCCTCCCTCTTTCTCTGTCGCTCTCAAATAAATAAAAATGAATATTTTTAAAATATATTTTATTTATTTATGAGAGAATCGAACCAGATCCTTAGGCTTCACAGGCAAATGCCATAACCACTAAGCTATTTCCCCAGTCCCCATATTTAACTTTTAAAAAATTATTTATTTGAAAGAGTCAGAGAGAGAGAGAATGGGTGCGCCAGGGCCTCCAGCCACTGAAAATGAACTCCAGATGCATGCGCCACCTTGTGCATCTGGCTTTCGTGGGTCCTGAGGAATCAAACCGAGGTCCCTTGGCTTTGCAGGCAAACGCCTTAACCACTAAGCCATCTCTCCAGCCCAAAATATTTTTTAAAAACCACAATAAAATACCAGGAAGATTGGACACACAGTTCTTCAGTATCAACCTTGTTCTGCAAGTTGTATCATTTTCTTCCTGCTCTATAACAGATGTAACATTTTCTTTCTTCTGGCAACTGCCAATAACTCCAGATCATCATGCTTGTGTGGCAAGTACTTTTACCCACTGAGCCATCCCAGTGCTTTTTAAAGTTTTAGCTGGGAAGTTAAAAAAGAGATATAAAGGGAAGAGAAAGGAAGGGAGGAGGGTACTTAATAGGTTGATATTGTATATATGTATGTAGAAGAATAGATTAATGGGGGTGAAAAGGCCCAAAGTGAGGTCAGGGGAAGAGATTGAGTGAAGGAAAGGTGGAGGGAGGACTAATCAAACTCTAAGAGGATGCAAATAAATCATATGGAATCCTCCGGTTTTGGACAATGGAACACTCAGGAGCCATAGATCGTTGTTAGAAAATTTTCAGTGCCAGGGATGGGATACCTCCAGTGAGTTGTTGGCCAGGGAGGTCCCTGATGCCCCCAAAACATTATAGGCCATTGCCAAGGCCCTGGATTCCCACCAGGAATAGATGGTAAGACCCTATTGCTAAAGACTCCACATACTTGGGTGGCAAGGCCACTGAGAAATTCTGCTGGAACTGAGCTGATAGCCTCCTCCATGTAGACCAGCTGAGAGACAGCTGGAAGAAGCCATTCTACATGTATATTCATTCAATGAGAGAAAGATATACCACCAGTGAAGATACTCAACAGTGGACACTGCAAGCCTTATAATTGGCCAGCCAAGCCAAATGAGCCAACGGGTGCAATAGTGGCACATCTGTCATGGTGGAAACCAACTGCCCTCCAATTGGATTGGAGGCCCGCTCCATGGGGGGGAATACATCCCTGATACTGAAAACTTAAAACAGGGGTAGTCATGAGCCCTAGGGGTGTAACATCTGCTGCTATCTGGCTAAATGTATATATTATGCTCACCAAACTGCCCTGTAAGCACTTTTCTTAATATTTATACCCTTATATTAATGCTACTCTCACTTTGGGTAGAGAATCTTCTCTTTTCAGATGGCAGTGACCTTGGGATGACTCAGAAGGTATCATAGTGCTGGAAAGAAGTGACTGGAGTACTGAGTAACATCTCGATCACACCTTCCAAGGCTCAGGGTCTAGTGCGGAAGAGGTGGTGGAAAGAATGTAAGAGCCAAAGGAAGGGTAGGACTCCTTACAATGTCTTCCCTCCAGACACAAAATGGCCTGGATATCCATGACCTCACAGTGCCTGACACTACCTACACAAGACCATCATAATAGGAGGAAAAGATCATGACATCAAAATAAAAGAGAGACTCATTGAGTGGGGGAGGGGATATGATGGAGAATGGAATTTCAAAGGGGAAAGTTGGGGGAGGGAGGGTAGTACCATGGGATATTTTTTATAATCATGGAAAATGTTAATAAAAATTGAGAAAACAAAAAAAACAGTTTTAGCTGGGGCCAGGCATAGTGGTGCACACCTTTAATCCCAGCACTCAGGAGGCAGAGGTAGGAGGATCACTGTGAGTTGGAGACCACCCTGAGACTACATAGTGAATTCCAGATCAGCCTGGACTAGAGTGAAACTCTACCTTGAAACAAACCAAAAAAAATTTTTTTTTTAGTTTTTGGGACCTGGCATGGTGACGCACACCTTTAATCCTAGCAGTTAGAAGGCAGAGGTAGAGGATCAAGGTAAATTCGAGGCCAGCCTGAGATTACATAGTGAATTCCAGGCCAGCCTCAGCTACAGCAAGACCAGACCCTACCTTGAAAAACAAAAACAAAAAAAGGTTTTTTAGTTGGGGGCTGGAGAGATAAGTTGTTGCAGTCAGGTTTGCATTCTGGCAGAAATCACCTGACCAAGAGCAACTTTTTTGGGGGAAAAAAAGGGTTCATTTTGGCTTACAGACTTGAGAGGAGGCTCCAAAATGGCAGTGGAAAACGATAGCATGAGCAGGGGGTGGACATCACTTCCTGGCCAACATCAGGTGGACAACCGCAAGAGGAGAGTGTGCCAAACACTGGCAAGGGCACACTGGTTATAATAACCATAAGCCCACCACCACCAATACCCTGTCCCCACGAGGCATTAATTCTCAAATCTCCATCATTCAGAACACTTAAGTTTATGGGGGACACTTGAATTAAACCACCACATCAGTCATTAAAGGCACCTGCTTACAAAGCCTGATGGCTCAGATTCAATTCTCTAGTACCCACATAAAGCCAGATGCACAAAGTGCCACATACATCTGGAGTTCCTTTGCAGCAGCAAGTACTCTGGTGCGCTCATTTCCTCTAATTCTTTCTCTCACTCTCTCTCCACCCCTCTCTCTTTGCAAATTATATATACATATGTTTTTCTTGGGGTGGGGGGTGAGGTAGGATTTCACTCTAGCCCAGGCTGACCTGGAATTCACTATGTAATCTCAGGCTGGCTCAAACTCATGGTGATTCTCCTACCATTGCCTCCCAAGTACTGGGATTAAAGATGTGTGCCACCACACCTGGCTAAAATATTCTTTATAAAATAAAATATATATGTAAAATTCTAGTGAGGGACTGGGAGGATGATGGATCAGCAGTTAAAGGCACTTGCTTGCAGAACTTGCCATCCTTGTTCAATTCCCCAGTCACCCAAGTAAAGCCAGATGGGCATTCATTTGCAGTGGTAACAAGACCCTGGCATGTCCATTTCCATATATACACACAAACACACACAAAAATAAAAACTTAAAGTGAATGTTAGGGTAAAAATACTAGTCAGGCAGAGGTAGTAGGATTGGTGTGAGTTTGAGGCCAGCCTGAGACTATGTAGTGAATTCCAGATCATTCTGAGCTACAGAGTGAAGGGTTAATAGCCTTCCCTGAAAACTAGAGGGAACTAAAGAGTTAATGCTGGGCGTGGCAGCCCAGGCCTTTAATCCCAGAACTGGGAAGGCCAAGGTAGGAGGATCACCATGAGAGAGAGAGAGAGAGAGTGAGAGAGAGTGAGTTAATAACTATCCCTAAGACTAGCAGGCAATAAAAAAGCCACAGAGGTATTTGGCCTCATTAAGCTCAACATCTTCCCTGATTGATGTACTCCCCTTAGATCAGATGGCCTTGAAGGACCAGAAACCATCTGGGAATCCTCCCTTAGACAATCCTGGCTGAAGAAGCTATTCTGAACAAGGACACAGACCCCTACAAGTTTCTTATCTACTGCACCTGGTACAGTCTGTTTTTCTTAGGATCCTCCTTATAAACTTGCACCCCAGCCTGGCTCAGTGCTTCAACCTTCATCTCGCGGGAAGGCTGCTGCTTCTCTGTTTCTCTCAACAGTCTGTTTGTAGAGATCAAGTTCGATGTTCTCTTTTGCTTTTCTCTTACACTTTCCTTACAGAAGGAGACCCCACGGGGGGGGGGGGGGGCGGGGGAAGACAACACTAAAGTGAAACCACTGTGGAAGAACAGTTGGGCTTGTAGCTGGGTATAAGATAGCTAAGCTAACCAGTTAAAGACAGGGCTTGGACCAGGCATGGTGGTTGAACTCCAAACCCTATGGTCATTTCTTTTTTTTGTGGGGGAGGGTTTTGAGGTAGGGTTTCACTCTAGCCCATGCTGACCTGTAATTCATTATGTAGTCTCAGGGTGACCTCAAACTCTCGGTGATCATCCTACCTCTGCCTCCTGATTGCTGAGATTAAAGGTATGTGTCAATTTTAATTTTAACCTAAGAATTGAATAAAAAAGAAGACTGAGAAGGATAATTATTAAATTATTATATTTACTGAGGGAAGTACAGAGCCAAGGACAGGCACCCACGTGGCTAGACATCCCACATGGAGGGCCTGAAAAAACCATGCAAAGCAAAGACAGAAAAGAAAGTTCAAGGAGCACTTCCCATGTGGGGAGCTGGAGTGGATAAAGAACCCATGTGAACAGTAAGGGTTACGGAGGCCTCCCCTTAAAACTCTGCCACATCTGGAAGTTTCCAAGTGGTCAGAGAGTCTGCCCTCCCCCTTGCAAGAGGTATTTATAACCTTATAGTGGTGGACTGTCTCCTGGTTCAGGTGAACCAGAGGGACAGCTGGTTGGTTAGGGCTGGGGCTGTCTCAGGTAGAGGCTAGCCCTGACACCAAGTTCCATTGGCTGAAGTTGACCAACCACAGTGTTTAAATCCTGTGAAAGACCTCCTTTCCATGAGGGATCGTGGTTGTTTGTGGAAGAACAGGTCTAGATAACTAAGCAAGAGATATGAAGTCAGATCATTTTTGATTGCTAGCAAGTACAGACTTTCCTGCCTTTTTCTTATTTTCAAGGGTCCAGTCATCCTAACTATATTAAGATCACTGTGAGGTTTCAGGCCACCCTGAGACTACATAGTGAATTCTAGATCAGCCTGGGCTAGAGCAAGATTGTACCTTGAAGAAAAAAAAGGGGAGTGCTTGGGACTGGGGAGATGGCTTAGAGGTTAAGGCACTTGCCTGCAAAGCATAACAACCAACATTCCATTACCCATGTAAAGCCAGATGCACAAAGGGGCACATGCATTTGAAGTCTGTTTACAGCGACTAGAGGCCCTGGCATGCCCATTCTCTCTCTCTCTTCTCTCTCTGCTTGCAAATAAATAAAAAATATTAAAAAAACAAATAAACAAACAGGGGGCTAGAGAGATGTCTCAGTGGTTAAAGCACTAGCCTGTGAAGCCTAAGGACCCAGGTTCGATTCTACAGGTCCCTTGTAAGCCAGATAGACATGGTGGCACATGTGTCTGGAGTTCATTTGCAATGACTAGAAGCCTTGGCACACCCATTCTCACTCACTCACTGTGTCTCAAATAAATAAATAAAATAAATAAATATAAAATGTTATAAATAAATAAATAAATATAAATAAAACAGGGCTGGAGAGAGATGGCTTAATTGGTTAAGGCATTTGCCTGCAAAGCTAAAGGATTCCCCAGAACCCATGTAAGCCAGATAAACAAGGTAGGGCAAGCATCTGGAGTTTGTTTGCAGTGGCTGAAGGCCCTGGCATGCCCATTCTTTCTCTTTCTCTCTCAATTAAGTAAATAAAAATACACTTACAAAAAATAGCTGGGTGTGGTGGCACACGCCTTTAACCTCATCACTCAGGAGGCAGAGGTAGGAGGATCACCATGAGTTCAAGGCCACCCTGAGACTCCATAGTGAATTCCATGTCAGCCTGGGCTAGAGTGAGACCCTACCTCGAAAAACAAACAAAAAAGAACTCATAGCAATCTTACCTCTGCCTCCCAAGTGCTGGGATTAAAGGCTTGCTCCACGACACCCGGCAGAATATATTCTTGGGCCGAGGATGTGGCTCAAAAAACAAAATAAAAACCAGGAGCCAGGCATGGTAGCACACGCCTTTAATTCCAGCACTCAGGAGGCAAAGGTAGGAGGATTGTTGTGAGCTCGAGGCCACCTTGAGACTACATAGTGAATTCCAGGTCAGCCTGAGCTACAGTAAAACCCTACCTTGAAAATCAAAAATAAAAAAATCAGGTTTGGCCCCTTCTAAAGCCTTCCCTCTTGTTTTCCATTCTTGATGCTTTTTTTGTTTTTATTATTTTTTTAAATTTATTTGAAAGTGAAAGAGAGAAAGAGGCAGATAGATAGAGAGAAATAGGTGTGCCAGGGCCTCCAGCCACTGCAAATGAACTCCAGATGCATGCTTCACCTTGTGCATCTGGCTTATGTGGGTCCTGGGGCATCAAACCTCCAACCAGGGTCGTTAGGGTTCACAGGCAAGTGCTTAACAGCTAAGCCATCTCTCCAGCCCCATCCCTGATTCTCTTTTGCTTTTTTAAGGTAGGGTCTTGCTCTATCCCTAGGTAACCTAGAATTAGTATCAGGCTGGCCTGAAATTCACAGCAATCCTCCTACTCCCAGGTTTTGGGATTAAATGACACGTACCAACACACCTGGCTATCCTTGATTCTTTTTTGCCTTTCTTGTAGGTGGGCACTGAACCTACCTGTGTAGTCACTGAGATGAAGAACATGATCAGTTCCCTGATTGGAGAGGAGACACATGAATACCTTGTAAGGATTGATAGTTAGGCCAGAATTTCACTTCTCCGTGTCAGTTCAATCATTTTAAAGATCAACTTATTTTTCTAGCTAGAAAGTCTTAAAGAGATTCATTCATGGTGACCCATGCCTTTAATCCCAGCAATCAGGAGGCAGAGTTAGGAGAATTGCTGTGAGTTTGAGGTCAGCCTGGGCTAGAGTGAGACCCTACCTCAAAAAAGAAAAAGAGAGGTCTGGAGAGATGGCTTAGTGATTAAGGCACCTGCCTGCAAAGCCAAAGGACCGACCCAGGTTTAATTCCTCAGGACCCACATAAGCCAATGCACAAAGTGACACATGCGTCTGGAGTTCGTTTGCAGTGGCTAAAGGTCCTGCTACACCCAGTCTCTCTCTCTCTCTGCTTCTTTCTCTCAAATAAATAAATAAAAATTATTTTTTTAAAAAAAGAAAAGCTGGGCATGGTGGCACACACCTTTAATCCCAGGACTTGGGAGGCAGAGGTAAGAGGATTGCCTACAGTTCAAGGCCACCTTGAGACTACATAATGAATTCCAGGTCAGCCTGGGCTAACATGAGACCCAACCTCAGAAAACCAAAAGAAAGAAAGAAAGATAAATAGATTCACTGGCAACCCACTTTCTGGGATCCCTTTCTGTTGTAGAGAGCTTTTTACCTTCGATTCTTTCTCTTTTCAGTGGGCAATGTATCTTTGGGTTGCTCTCATGTGGAATTTCCCCCACATGCAAGCTCTTCCCTCTGCTTTTTCTATACAATAGTTTTCCTTTTCTCTAAACTTGCTTTCTCTTTGGTAGTAACAATACCATTTCTCCTTCAAAACTCATTCTTGGGCTGGAGGGATGGGTTAGCAGTTAAGGCATTTGCCTGCAAAGCCAAAGGACCCAGGTTCGATTCCCCATGACCCACATTAGCCAGATGCACAAAGGAGCACACATGTCTGGAGTTCATTTACAGTGGCTGGAGACCCTGGCAAACCCATTCTCTCTCCCTTTCTTTGTCAAATAAATAAATAAATAAAAATTATATATATATATATATATATATATATATATATATTAAAAAAAAACTCATTTTCTAGGGTTGGAGAGATGGCTCAGCGGTTCAAGCACTTGCCTGCAAAGCCTGAGAACCCATGTTCAACTCTCCAGAGCCCACATAAGGCAGATGCACAAGATGATGCAAGTGCAAGGCTGCACATGTGCACAAGATGTGCATGCATCTGGAGTTCAATTTCAGTGGCTGGAGGCCCTAGAACACCAATTTCTCTCTTTTTCTTTCTCTCTCACACACTTTCATTAAAAAAAAAAAAAAAGCTGGGTGTGGTGGTGCACGCCTTTAATCCCAGAACTTGCAGAGGTAGGAGGACCACGGTGAGTTTGAGGCTACCCTGAGACTACCTAATGAATTCCAATTCCAGGTCAGCCTGGGCTAGAGTGAGACCCCCAACTTGAAAAACCAAAAAAAAAAAAAAAAAAAAAAAAAAAAAAAAAAAAAAAAAACACCAACACATTCTTTGTGGCTGGGGAGATGGCTCCATGGTTGCCAGCCTGGGTTCAAGTCCCCAGATCCCACACAAATACAGATGCAGCACTGCACAAGTGATCTCAGTGTGCCAATTTCATGGGAGGTGGGACCAGAAGAACCTGAACCCCACAAATCAGCCGATACTTGTTTGCAGTCTGGAAGTTCATTCATAGTGACAACAGACCCTATTTCAAAGAAGATGGGGCATAGGCAGCTCAAGTTATCCCCTGACTACCATGTGCTGTGGCACACGTCTACACATATGCACACATATGTGTGCATACACAATTTTTAAAAAACTCATCCTTGGGCTGGAGAGATGGCTTAGTGGTTAAGGCATTTGCCTGTGAAGCCAAAGGAATGAGTTTGATTCCCCAGGACCCATGTAAGCCAGATGCACAAGGGGCACATGCGTCTGGAGTTCATTTGCAATGGTTAGAGGCCCTGGCATGCCCATTCTCTGTCTGTCTCTCTTCTCTCTCTCTGCTTGCAACTAAATAAATAAAATAAAATAAAAACTTAAGCCGGGCGTGGTGGCACACGCCTTTAATCCCAGCACTGGGGAGGCAGAGGTCAGAGGATCCCGGTGAGTTTGAGGTCACCCTGAGACTACATAGTGAATCCAGGTCAGCCTGAGCTGGAGTGAGGCCCTACCTTGGGGAAAAAAAAATCATCCTTCTAGTCCAGGAAATTCATTCCTAGCCCCATCCCAAAACTGTGAAACAAACTACCTGATGCCACTGACTCAGTGGCACATTGGTGACTGTTAAAGAGTCTGGCACCCTAATTCCTGAGTTAAGCATACTGCTGCAGTCAGATTCACACTGTTGGTAGAAAACACCCGACCAAGAGCAGCTTGTGGGGGAAAATGGGTTTATTTTGGTTTATAGACTCGAGAAGAAACTCCATGATATCAGGGGAAAACGATGACATGAGCAGATGGTGGACATCACCTCCTGGCCGACATCAGATGGACAACAGCAACAGGAGAGTGTGCCAAACACTGGCAAGGGGAAACTGGCTATAATACCCATAAGCCCGCCCCCAACAATACACAGCCTCCAGGAGGCTTTAATTCCTAAATTGCCATCAGCAGAGGACCCTAGCATTCAGAACAACTAAGTGTATGGGGTACATCTGAGTCAAACCACCATACACACGTAAGAGCTCTGAGATAAGGCTCTTTGCTCCCAAAGAGATGAGTTTCATTGCCTCTCAAAGTTGCATGGTAAATCTTATAGCTGCCTAAGGGTTAAAGAATAAAAGATTCCTCTGAATCTCCTTTACAGAAAATATTTAAGTATAGAAAATATTTACAAACCCTAAAAGAATGCCCAATGAGCACAATTTACAACATGCTCTACCCCCAGCCTAATGCTAGTTCCTATAAAGTCCATTTACCTGTAAGCAAATTATAATCTCAACACTTCATTACTAATGTTGTAACAAAACCTACTCAGACCTAGAGGATTAGTAGAAACTGCAGAACACTAATAGGAAGGCTCTGAAAGTGACCTTTGAGCTGGGTCCCAAAAGATTTTAAACTGGGCATGATGGCGCACACCTTTAATCCCAGCACTTGGGAGGCAGAGATAGGAGGGTTGCCATGAGCTCAAGGCCACCCTGAGACTACATAGTGAATTCCAGGTCAGCCTGAGCTAGAGTGAGAGCCTACCTGGGGGCGGGAGGGGGGGAATCCCAGCACTAGGAAGACTGGGGTAGGATTGCTGAGAGGATGAGGCCAACCTGGGATTAAGAGACCCTACCTGGGGGCGTGGGCGGCTGCTCATCTATCTGCCTGAGACCAAACCCCCTCCTGCAGTTGACCCTTTCTGAGGGACTGCCAAGCTGGTGACAAACTGGGTGGAGACCAGAGAGAAAACTTGATTACTTCTTCTGGGTAAAAGACAATTTAGAGTAGTTACGCTAGATGTTGGTGTAAGGCTTCTGGCTTTGACTCTGCTTTTAACCACTCAATGTGGATATTATCTAGCCTTTGTCTTACCGTCTTAATTTTCCCAGCTTACAAAACAATATTTTTATCGACTTAATTATGAGGAACAAGCTAGCATATAATAGGAAAGCACACAGCACCTCTCCTGGACTAAAGAGGAAAAAGAGGCCCAATCACACGGCAAATCGGTGATTCGGCTAGGAGAACGGAAGGCAGATCTGCTAATTTCCAGGTCAGCGTCCCTCTTGCCCCATCTTCAGCGTTCCTGGAGTCCTACGTGGTTATAGCAAAGGACTGATGGAGCGTGGACAAAGAAAAGCCTGCAGGAAAGGTTTAGGAGCCGGTTACAGCTTCTGCGCGCAGAAAACCAGGCTGGCGCGGGTCTCCGAGGTGAATTACCGGCTCGTTCCGGACCTAACGGAGTACCTAGCTCTTCGAACCAAAGCCTTCCTAGTGCATGTCGGGAATTGGCCAGCTGCGATGCATCAAGGGATTCGTAGTCCTTTCCCCCCTCCCGCCGCCACACCCGCCTTTGCTTCATCTTTCCCAGCAAGCTCCGCGCCAATGCCAGCCTCTGATTGGCTGCGGTCTGAGCGGGCAGTCCTGTCAGCCGCGGTTACCCGAGGTTTCCGGTGCGGGGCTAGAGCCGGGTGGGACGCTGTCGGACGTAGCCAGTGGGGTTCGTACGTCTAAACGCCGGCTGGTGGGATCGGACGGAGTCTATGGGCCGAAACGCTTTGACCAGCCGAGGAATCACGCCATTTCCACTAGTGGATTTTGGCGGGGGGTGGGGGCGTTACCTTGCGCATGCGCGGGCGTGCCGCGCCACTGGAGGGCGCGGAGCGTGGGTGGCTACGGCGAGCGCAGAGGGCCCCACGTGGGCTCTGGGGGCCCGGGGTCGGGGGCTGGAGGGAGGGGTCGGGACTGGAGAGTCCCGCTGCCACGTCAGTGTGCGGCCGGCAGCCAATCCCGCGCTCTGACTGCAGACAGGGGGGCCAGGAAGTGGCGTTGGGAGAGAGAGGAGGCCGTGGTCCTCATCCTCTTGAGGTGCAGCGCCCCAAAAGCCTGCCGGGCCTCGCGCTCTGGAACCTTCCCACTCCCGGCGGGCCCCGTGCCGCAAAGGTCAGCCGATTGACTCGAAGCTTTGTTCGGCTGGTATTAGGGTGCCTGGTCCAGGCTGTGAAGAACGTGAAAGTCTGGGGGGCGGGGAAACAGTAAAATTGTGTTTGTTCCTAAAGGATTTCCTCCTAACCTAACGTCGCACTTCATCATGAAGAACCAAGACAAAAAGAACGGGCCTGTCAAGCCGTCCACCCCGAAAGGCACCACCGGGCAAGCGGAAGCAGGCCCAGAGGAGGCCCAGGGACTTCCCAGCCCGTCCGCCCCTGCGAGCGAAGCCGAAGGTTCCAGTGGCCAAGCTCCCGTCAAGACCGAGGGTGTGTGTGTGTCAGCTCTACTTCTCCCGTTAGTTAGCAGGAGTTTGTGGTGCTAGTCTCCATTCTGAAGTGAGAGGCTCGTCCGCCCCCCCCCCCCCACGTTAACGCAGGAAAGAGGAAGTTCAGGTTGAGAGGAAGCAGTGTCCAGGATCCTCGGGGTTCCTTGTGGAGGCGGAACAGGCTCTGTCAGGTTTAAGTCGGGTAACAGCCACATGAGGCATCCCGCTAGCAAAGTCATGCTCCTCAAAATACCTCAGTCACTGGTGGGTCATTGCCCCCTTTATTTATTTATTTATTTTATTTTATGGTTTTTCGAGGTAGGGTCTCACTCTAGCCCAAGCTGACCTAGAACTCACTATGTAGTCTCAGGGTGGCCTTGAACTCATGGCAATCGTCCTACCGCTGCCTCCCAAGTGCTGTCCATCATTTTTGAGGCATTTCTGGAACTTTATGAAAAAAAGCTTTGGAGGGGAAGGAGGGTTATCGTTTACCTATTTTAGAGAGAGAGACAGAGAATTGGCAGGCCAGGGCCTCAGCCACTGCAAATCAAACACTAGACACTTGGGCCACCTCGTGGGCATGTGCAACTTGCAATGGCTTGCGTGGGATCTGGAGAGCCGAACATGGGTCCTCAGGCTTCCAAACAAGTGCCTTAACCAATAAACCATCTCTCCAGCCTTGAAGTTATCATTTTATGTATAAACTGGTTTAAGCCAGTTATGGTGACCCACACCTTTAATTGCAGCACTTTGGGAGGTAGAGGTGGGAGGATTGCTGTGAGTTGGAGGTCAGCCTGGGCTAGAGAGACCCTAAAAGAAAAAAAAAAAAAAAGCTGTGGCTTGAAGAAGTTAGGCAACATTTAACCCAAGCTAATAAGTTTGGTTGGCTCTATTTGCAACAACAACAACAACAAAAAGCGTATCCAGTGGTATAGCCAAAATATTTCTCACTTTGTATCTTATCCTTTTTTGCTATAGGGACTCAAGTCAAAACAGCTCAATCTGGGGTCCTCCGTGATGTCTCTGAGGAGCTGAGCCGTCAGTTGGAAGACATTCTGAGTACGTACTGTGTGGACAATCAGGGAGGCCCAGGTGAAAATGGAGCACAGGGTGAGCCTGCTGAACCTGAAGATGCAGACAAGTCCCGGACCTATGCAGCACGCAATGGGGAGCCTGAGCCAGGGATTCCAGTAGTCAATGGTGAAAAGGAGACCTCCAAGGGGGAGCCAGGCTCTGAAGAGATCCGAGCAAGTGATGAGGTCGGAGACCGGGACCACCGAAGACCACAAGAAAAGAAGAAAGCCAAGGGTCTGGGTGAGAGAAGGAGCTACTTATAAGACTGGTGAGAGGGAGGGAGTTTGGACTTTTCATTCCATGAGCTAGGTTACTTTAGGATTCAGACATAACTACTACTCATGGCAGCAAGCCCACCTAGGTTAATCAGCCCAGGATAATGAGTCACCACTGTACAGATCATTCACTTGTGCACCTTCTCCTATCCTTGGGAGTAAAAAACAAGTAGGGACTGAAATCCAACCTACTCTCGTTGAGAGGAAGAGGCCTAGATAGAGCCCTGTGGAGCCAGCACCAGTTCTAACTTGCTATGTGATCCTCTCGTTCATTCCCCTCCGGGTCTTGGTTTCTATATCACAAGTCACAGAATTGGGCTATATCAAGGTTGAAATTTCAAATGTCTACATAAACTATGTAAGCCACAGGCTTTTGGGGAACCACAAGAAGCCACATTATATGAAGGGTTAGCTCACCTGGTTAGTTCTATGCTCTCGACTGACTAGCTGAATAATTGACAACTAAAATAGTAGGAACCAGGGCTGGAGAGATGGCTTAGTAGTTAAGGTGCTTGCCTGCAAAGCCAAAGAACCCAGGTTCAGTTCTTTAGGACCCATGTAAAGCCAGATGCACAAGGTGGCACATGCATCTGGGGTTCGTTTGCAGTGGCTAGAGGCCCTGGCATACCCATTCTCTCTCTTTTCTGCCTCTTTCTCTCTTTCTTTTTTTTTTTTTTTTGGTTTTTCGAGGTAGGGTCTCACTCCAGCCCAGGCTGACCTGGAATTCACTATGGAGTCTCAGGGTGGCCTTGAACTCACGGGCGATCCTCCTACCTCTGCCTCCCTGAGTGCTGGGATTAAAGGCGTGCACCACCATGCCCGGCCTCTTTCTCTCTTTCAAATAAACAAAAATAATTTGGTTTTTCTAGATAGAGTCTCATTCTAGCCCAGGCTGACCTGGAATTCACTCGGTAATGTCAGGGTGGCCTTGAACTCACAGTGATCCTCCTACTCTGCCTCCCAAGTGCTGGGATTAAAGGCAAGTGCCACCATGCTTGGCTAAAATTTTAAAAAAATTTTTTTTAACTTTTTTTTTTTTTTTTGAGGTAGGGTCTCACTCTAGCCCAGGCTGACCTGGAATTCACTATGGAGTCTCAGGGTGGCCTCGAACTCATGGCAATCCTCCTACCTCTGCCTCCCAAGTATTGGGATTAAAGGCGTGCACCACCATGCCCGGTTTTAAAAACTTTTTTTTTTTTTTTTTTTTTTTTTTTTGGTTTTTCGAAGTAGGGTCTCACTCTAGCCCCAGGCTGACCTGGAATTCACTATGGAGTCTCAGGGTGGCCTCGAACTCACGGCAACCCTCCTACCTCTGCCTCCCGAGTGCTGGGATTAAAGGCGTGTGCCACCACGCCCGGCTTAAAAACTTTTTATGTATAAAAATAAGTTTAAAATTTTTCACACATTAATGAAATTTAGGGTCAGGCATGGTGGCACACACATACCTGTAATCCACATACTCAAGATGCTATAGTAGAATCATCATTTTGAGATAGTCAAGTCTGGACTAAAATATGATTTTAAAACTAGCCTCCATATCATGACCTTTTTTTTTTTCCCAAAAAGAGGACATGATATATTTTTTAAGAGAGAGAAAGAACAGTGTAGGTTAGATGATATCCCATGTTCCAGTCCTTGTTCCCTCCACCCCTTTCCTGTCTTTTTTATGTTACTTATTTAGTTATTTATATTTATCTGTTTATTTATTTTGGTCAAGTTAGGGTCTCATTCTAGTCCAGGTTGACCTGGAATTCACTGTGTAGCCTCAGGGTGAAGGCGCACCACCATGCCCGGCTACTGGAATTTAAAGAGGGTCTTTATATTTTTTTTTATTTACTTGCAAACAGAGAGAGATAGAAGAGAGACAGAATGGGCTTGCCAAGGTCCTCAGCTACTGCAAATGAACTGCAGACACAGGTACTACTTTGTGCATCTGGTTCTACGAGGGTACCAGTGAATCAAACCTGGGTCATTAGGCTTTCCAGGCAGGTTCCTTCACTGCTGAGTCTTCCCTCCATCCCCAGTGGATGGATACACACACACACACACACATACGCATGTGTGTGTGTGTGTGTATCCTTTTTTTTTTTTTTGTTTATTTGTTTCTTTGAGGTAGGGTCTCACTCTAGCCCAGACTGACCTGGAATTCACTATGTAGTCTCAGGGTGCCCTCAAACTCATGGCAATCCTCCTACCTCTGCCTCCCGAGTGCTAGGATTAAAGGCATGTGCCACCATCTAGAAGGGATAATCGGTCATCTTAATTTGCTGTGTCTGTTGACAGTTTACTGTCCAACCTATTTTTTTTTTTTTTGGTCTTTCTTTATTGACAACATCCATAATTGTAAACAATATCCCATGGTAATGCCCTCCCTCCCCCCACTTTCCCCTTTGAAACTCCATTCTCCATCATATCCCTCCCCCTCTCAATCAGTCTCTTTATTTTTTATTTTTTTTAAGGTGCAAACATCCTTTATTTTTTGCAACAGTAAATGGAGAAAGGTGGGAACACGTCAGCAATCGTTCCTGGGTCGGTGGCCCCAGACGCTGCAGCCACGCTCTCCAGTCTCTCTATTTATTTATTTATTGGTTTTTCGGGGTAGGGTCTCACTCTAGCCCAGGCTGACCTGGAATTCACTATGGAGTCTCAAGGTGCCCTCGAACTCATGGCAATCCTCCTACCTCTGCCTCCCAAGTGCTGGGATTAAAGGAGTGTGCCACCACGCCCGGCTCAGTCTCTTTATTTTGATGTCAAGATCTTTTTCTCCTATTATGATGCTCTTGTGTAGGTAGTGTGAGGTTATGGATATCCAGGTCATTTTGTGTCTGGAGGAGCACATTGTAAGGAGTCTTACCCTTCCTTTGGCTCTTAGATTCTTTCCGCCACCTCTTCCACAATGGAGTCTGAGCCATGGAAGGTGTGGTTGAGATATTTCAGTGCTGAGCACTTCTCTTGTCACTTCTCAGCTTCTCAGCACCATGGTGCCTTCTGAGTCAAGGTCACTGCCATCTGAAAAGAGAAGCTTCTCTAACCCAAAGTGAAAGTAGCATTAATATATGGGTATGAACATGAAGAGAAGTGCTTACTGGGCAGTTTGGTGAGCATAGTACATACTTTTAGCTAGACAGTAGCAGACGTTACATCCCTAGGTACCCCTGTTGTAGGTTATCAGTATCAGGGATGTATTCCCTCCCATGGAGCGGGCCTCCAGTCAAGTTAGAGGGCGGTTGATTTCCCCCATAACAGACATGCCACTATTGCACCAGTTGGCTCATTTGGCCTAGCTGGCCAAATATAAGGCTTGCAGTGTCCACTGTTGAGTATCTTCACTGGTGATTTCTGTCTCTTCCATTGAACTGCATGCAGTGTGGTTTTTTCCAGCTTCCTGTCAGCTGGTCTACATGGAGGAGGTTTTCAGCTCAGCTCCAGCAGGATTTCTCAGTGACCTTACAGCCCAAGTATGTGGAGTCTTTAGCAATAGGGTCTTACCATCTATTCCTGGTGGGAAACCAAGGGCCTCGGCTATGGCCGGTAATGTTTTGGGGGCATCAGAGACCTCCCTGGCCAAAAACTCACTGGAAGGTATCCCATCCCTGGCACTGAAAATTTTCTAGTAACAATCTGTGGCTCCTGTGTGTTCCATTTTCCATAAAAGTAGGTTTCCATATGATTTATTTATATCCTCTTAGATTTTGATTAGCCCTCGCTCCACCTTTCCTTTACTCAATCTCTTCCCCTGACCTCATTTAGGCCTTTTCACCCACATCTGTCCAACCTTTTGACATTACAGCACATCATCATCATCTAGAAAGGTTACATACCACAAGTGTACAATTGATTTACAACAATCTTATAATGTCTTAGGTTTATGATTCTGTTTTGTGCCATATTCATAACTGTCCTCAGCCATATGTGGCCCTGTGAACCACAAGTTGTACACCTAATTTCTTTTGGTATTTTCCCTCTTTCAGAAGCACCTCCTGTGCACTGAGACAATATCCTTGAATTTTCAGATAGATAACCTTTGTCAGTTGATAATATATTTCAAATAAATACTCCTTTTACCAGTTGTACCTACCAAGGATATTCCATAGATTCATTCTTTTTAAAAATATTTTATTTTTATTTATTTATTTGAGAGAGTGATATAGAAACAGGCAAATGGAGAGAGAGAGAGAGAGAGAGAGAGAGAGAATGGGCGCACCAGGGCCTCCAGCAACTGCAAACGAACTCCAGATGCATGCACCCCCTTGTGCATCTGGCTTACATGGGTCCTGGGTCGTCGAACCTGGGTCGTTTGGCTTTGCAGGCAAGTACCTTAACTGCTAAGCCATCTCTCCAGCCCGAGATTCATCCACTTAATAAGCATTTGTTAGTGAGCATGTGCTCTGTGATGGTACTATGGATACTATTAGTACTACAGTGATAATGGGAGTGAGTTGGTCCTCCCAAGTAGGAAAGGCTTCATCAGCATTTACAAGCATAAGCCCCGATGTCAAGAGAACCCCCCCCCCAGAAGGGGGTGCATGCCTTTGCTCCCTGTGCTTTACAGGGAAGGAGATCACTTTGCTGATGCAGACCCTGAACACGCTGAGTACCCCAGAGGAGAAACTGGCAGCGTTGTGCAAGAAGTATGCTGAGCTGGTAAGTTCCTCCCTGACTGCCCATGGTACCCTCCCTGGCTTTGGAAAGTTAGCAGGCCACTGGGAATGTGGGTGGGGGTACAAGGACAGGTGGATGACTTAATTCCTGTTTAACCCTTTCTGAGCTTTTCCTCTGTCTGTTTAATGGGAGTCCATGCCCAGCCAGTTACTTAAATGCTGAGAGTAAGAGGAGAGTGGTTCTCTGGTGATAGAGTGCTAATTCCTGGCTTGATTCCTAGATGCCATGCCTTATGGATTTTTTCTGCATGTATCACTCAGAATATGGCGGTGCACACTGTCATTACTTAGGAAAATCAGTAAAGTTACATGGTATACACTTCCCTTTTATTCCCGAGCAGTTCTTCATATTCCTGCATCTCCCCCCCCCCCCCAATAACATCAACTTCTTGCTGAACCAGATTAGTGTTCCTATTCTAATGCCTCACCTGTGATTTGTTGTCCTGGTGTTAGCACTTGTCCCTCTACTTCCTTAGTTCTAAGTAAAAGAGCTTGATCCAATTCAGATTCAACTTTTGGGACAAGACTGCTTTATATTGTATCACAGGAAATAACAAGCAGCCATGCATGGTTACACAAACCTTTAATCCCAGCAGAGGTAGAAAGATCACTGTGAGTTCAAGGCCAGTTTGGGACTACAGAGTGAGTTCCAGGTCAGGAAAGTGAGAAAGATGGTAAGGAAGATTTGAAGGGGAGGCCAAAATAGTAGTCTGGAAAAGGAGTGGGATTAACATGAGAAATGTAGTGGAATCTCTGGGCAGGTGAGGATCTTCCTGAAATTGGTGGCTGTGAACTTAAAGTGAGAATTTTTTGTTTGTTTTTCAAGGTATGGTCTTGCTCTAGCCCAGGTTTACCTGGAATTCATAATGTGGTCTTAGGTTGGCCTCTAATTCATGTGATCCTCCTACCTTTGCCTTCCAATTTCTTGGATTAAAGGCATGTGCCACCACACCTGGCAAAAGAATCTTAAGTAAGGAATTAAGGTACTTTAGCAGAGTTGAAAGGGGCCAAGAAAATGGAAGGTGTAAGAAGCCTAGGCTAGTAAGTAAGTAGTTAAAAGAAGTCAAGTAGAAAGAGAATAGAATGAAAGGTGGGTTGGGTCAGTTGATGGAAAGTCTACTGTAGGGTAAGAGACTTTCTGATGATCATAGGTAAGTGATGGGAATGACCTAGAAAGAGATGGTGGTCATGGTCCTGAACTGAGGTCATTATAATTGAGATAGCAGGTATGGTTCCTGGTAGTGGCAAAGTCTTTCACTATGCTACCCAAGATAGCAGATGCTAGCAAATTATATGAGTAATCTGAACTTGGATCTGCTGGAATTGTAACACATCAGGTTTCAAAGACTTGAGATGAAAGAGTATGAAGTGTCTTGATTTTTTTTGTTGTTGTTGAGTTTGGATTTCATGTTGAAATTATGATATTTTATTTATTTATTTTGTTTTTTTCTGAGTTAGGGTCTCATTCTAGCCCAGGCCACTTTGTAATCCCACACTGCCCTTGAACTCTCAGCAATCCACCTCTCAGTGCTGGGATTAAAGGTGTGCACCACCATGCCCAGTGACATATCAAGACTCCTGTCTCAAAAAATTAATTTTTGCCTTACTTTTTCAGTGTGCCTGCTAGTTTATGTTAAACATGTGAATTGCATGTTATTTCCACTATCCAGGACTAGATAGAAAGATGAGAGAAGAGCCAACTGTGGTGGCACAACGCTCTTAATCCCAGCACTCAGGAGGCAGAAGTAGGAGGATAGCTGTGAGTTCAAGGACATCCTGAGACTATGTAATTAATTCCAGGTCAGCCTGGGCTATAGTGAGACCCTACGTCAAAAAACCAAAATGAAGAATGATGAGAGAAGAGCTGAGCTGGGGAAAGGAATGGAACACTGTCTGTGGAAGTTTTAGAGAGAAGCTGGGTTCTGTGACTTCACTGGTCATTTTTGTATCCCTCAGATACGCCCTGTTAGAGCGAACAAATTGTGGGAGAAGTCTGTAAAGCTCCACTAGAGTTGGCTATGAGTGTCCCTGCTTCCTCTGGAGTAGAGGGAGGGGCAGTTCAGCTCAGCTCAGGAATTCCTAGGGTCAAATGATAATCCACATGAGCAACCCGCACCCCCCTCTCCCCAGCAGTCACACACATCAGGCACTCTCTCCCCTGCTGTCCACAGTTGGAGGAGCACCGGAACTCTCAGAAGCAGATGAAGCTCTTGCAGAAGAAGCAGAGCCAGCTGGTACAGGAGAAGGACCACCTTCGTGGTGAGCACAGCAAGGCTGTCCTGGCGCGTAGCAAGTTGGAAAGCCTGTGTCGTGAGCTGCAGCGGCACAACCGTTCCCTCAAGGTAAGCCAGGCAGGTGGCTTAGGTTTCCTTAGATTTCACTGGTCTTTGGTGGCTTACTCCTTTAAAAAGTAGCTTGAGCTAAAGAGGTGGCTCAGCAGTTTAGGTGCTGGCCTGCAAAGCCTAAGACAAGGGTTCAATTCTCCAGTACCCACATAAAGCTGGATACACAGTGGTGCATGTATCTGGAGTTCATTTGTTGCAGCTGGAGGCCCTGGCATGCCCATTCTGTATGTCTGTATCTCTTCTGTCCCCCTCTCTTTCTCTGTGCTTGCAAGAAAATAACAAATTAACAAAAAAAGGGGGGGAGGGTCTGAAGAGATGGCTTAGTGGTGCAAAGCCAAAGGACCCAGGTTCAATTCCCCAGGATACACGTAAGCCACAAGGGGGCACATGCATCTAGAGTTCTTTTGCAGTGGCTGGAGGCCCTGTCTTGCCCATTCTCTGTCTGCCTCTTTCTTTCTCAAATAAATAAAACTAAAAATTTAAAAAATAAGCCAGAGGCTGGGCAAGGTGGCACATTCCCAGCACTTGGGAGGATCACGTGGGTTCAAGGCCAACCTGAGACTACATGAATTCCAGGTCAGCCTGGGCTAAAGTGAGATCCTACCTTGGAAAAATAAGGGTTGGAGAGATGGCTTACTGGTTAAGAAGCTTGCCTGCAAAGCCAAAGGACTTGAGTTCAATTCCGCAGGACCTACGTAAGCCACAGGTGGCTCATGCATCTGGAGTTCATTTGCAGTGGCTGGAGGCCCTGGCATGCCCATTCTCTCTTTGCTTCTCTCTCTCTCTCTCTCAAATAAATAAACAAATAAAAACTGGATGCTGTAGAAATGGATTATCGGTTAGGCACTTTTCCTGCAAAGCCTAAGGACCCAGATTTGGTTCCCCAGTACCCATATAAGCCAGATGCCCAAGGTGGTGCATGCATCTGGAGTTGACTTGCAGTGGCTTGAGGCCCTGGCACCTCTCTCTCTGTTTGACTCTTTCTCTCTTTCCCTCAAATAAATAAAAAAATATTTAAAAAATAATAATAATAAGCCAGAGGCCAGGCATGGTAGTGCATGCCTATAATCCCAGCCCTTGGGAGGCAGAGGTAGGAGGATCACTGAGTTCAAGGCCACCCTGAGAGTAAAGTAGCTTAGGTTTGTAATATAGAAGTACACTTTCCAGTGCTGGGAATATAAGTCAGTAGTGTAAATGTTTGGCTGGGATGGGGATGTGTTAAGCTAGCATTCAATCCTCAACTCACCAAAAATAATAATAATAACAATAATAATAATAATAATAACAACAACAACTACTCAACCAGTCTCCAGAAATGCCCTGCCTTTGAGAGAACTGCTGTAACCACTTGACATGTATTTGTTTTTGATAAGGGTAAGGTGCTAAAAGCCCCAAAATTCAGTGCTAGAGAGATGGTTACAAGTATTTCCTGTGCAAACGTGATGGCCTGAAGAAGCCTGAGAGGCTATTCAAGTTCAGTACCCAAGAGCCACATAAACAGGTATGTGTGGCCATTCATATCTGTAACCCTTGTCCCAGAGGGTAGCAGAGATCTGAGAGTCACTGGAGCTTGCAAAAAAGAAAAAAAAAAGACTGGTCATGGTGGCACACACTTTTAATCCTAGCACTCAGGAGGCAGAGGTAGGAGGATCACCGTAAGTTCAAAGCCACCCTGAAACTACATAGTGAATTCCTGGTCACCTAGGCTGGAATAGGATCCTGTATCAAAAAATCAAGAATAGCTGGGTGTGGTGTTACACACCTTTAATTCCAGCACTCAGGAGGCAGAGGTAGGAGGATCACCATGAGTTCAAGACCACCCTGAGACTACATAGTGAATTCCAGGTCAGCCTGGGTTAGAGTGAGACCCTACCTCAAAAAAACCAAGAATAAGCCGGGCGTGGTGGCGCACGCCTTTAATCCCAGCACTCGGGAGGCAGAGGTAGGAGGATCGCCGTGAGTTCGAGGCCACCCTGAGACTCCATAGTGAATTCCAGGTCAGCCTGGGCTAGAGTGAAACCCTACCTCGAAAAACCAAAAAAAAAAAAAAAAAAAAAAAACCAAGAATAGCTGGATGTGGTGGTGCACGCCTTTAATCCCATTGATTGGGAGGCTGAAGCAGGAGGATTGCAGTGAGTTCAAGGCCAGCCTGAGATTACATAGTGAAGTCCAGATTAGCCTGCACTAGAGTGAGACCCTACCTCAAAAACTAAAGACCCAAGCTGGGCATAGTGGCGCACACCTTTAATCCCAGCATTTGGGAGGCAGAGGTAGGAGGATCGCTGTGAGTTTGAGGCCACCTTGAGACTTCATAAATGAATTCCAGGTCAGCCTGAGCTAGAGTGAGACTCTACCTCAGAAAACCAAAAAACAAAACAAAACAACAACAAAAAAGAATAGAGTAAGAATAAGCAGGTGTGGTGGTGCATGCCTTCAGTCCCATCACCTAGGAGGCAGAGTGAATCTCTACCTCAAAAAAAGGCGGGGGCCCCTGGAGAGATGGCTTAGTGGTTAAGGTGTTTGCCTGTGAAGCCAAAGGACCTAGGTTCGATTCTCTAGGACCCACGTAAGCCAAATGCACAAGGGGCATTTGGAGTTTGTTTGCAGTGGCTAGAGGCCCTGGCGTGCCTATTCTCTCTCTCTCTCTTTCTCTCTCTCTCTGTCTCCTATTTCTCTCACTCTGATTGCAAAAAAACAAAAAACAAAAAACAAAAAAAAACACAAGAATAGTCAGGTGTGGTGATACACATCTTTAATCCCAGCACTCAGGAGGCAGAGGTAGGATTGCTGAGAATTCGAGGCCACCCTAAGACTACATAGTGAATTCCAGGTCAGCATGGGCTTCAGTGAGACCCTACCTTGAAAAACAAAAATAAAGCCGGGCGTGGTGGCGCACGCCTTTAATCCCAGCACTCGGGAGGCAGAGGTAGGAGGATCACCGTGAGTTCGAGGCCACCCTGAGACTCCATAGTGAATTCCAGGTCAGCCTGGGCTAGAGTGAGACCCTACCTCGAAAAACCAAAAAAAAAAAAAAAAAAAAAAAAGAAAGAAAAACAAAAATAAATAAAAATAATGAATCTGAAATCTGGAAATTAGACTTTAGGAAATCCAAGCTGCTTCAGAATGGGACTTAACATGTGTGTCTACATTTTTTTAGGGAGTGACTGATTGTCACCTGTGTGTATTACGAAACCCTACTGCATGATATCCTGTAGCTTGGCTGCTCCTCATTTTGACCACATGAAGGACTGCTGGCAGATGGTGTCTGTGGAATAGTTAGGGTTGCCTTATGTAGCTGGCTATGGAGTTGTGAGTTTCAGGGCTGGCTTCTCTCCCCAGGAAGAAGGTGTGCAACGGGCACGGGAGGAAGAGGAGAAGCGCAAAGAGGTGACCTCACACTTCCAGGTGACACTGAATGACATTCAGCTGCAAATGGAACAGCATAACGAGCGTAACTCCAAGCTCCGCCAAGAGAATATGGAGCTGGCTGAGAGGCTTAAGAAGTTGATTGAACAGTATGAGCTGCGTGAGGAGGTGAGGTTGTTATGGACAGTGGTCATGGTCAGCAGTTTTTGATGATGCAATGTATGGCAGGGACTGGGACAACAGTCTTCCTCCTTGTCCGTTGAAGAGTTAAGTAGTCATTCTTCATTGACATGGAACTCGTGTGTAGAGAAGAGACTCACTGTATGGTCCCAAATACCTGGGCCAGAAATTTGTTCAAATTAGAAATATCCAAATTTAGTCTGGAGAGATGGCTTAGCGGTTAAGGTACTTGCCTGCGAAGCCTAAGTACCCAGGTTTCATTCTCCAGGTCCCATGTAAGCCAGATGCACATGGTGGTGCATGCATCTAGAGTTCGTTTGCAGTGGCTAGAGGCCCTGGCACTCCCATTCTTATTCACTTTCTCTGTCCTTCTCTAATTAAAAAATTAAATCAGAAAAAAACTAATATATATATATATATATATATATATATATCTCCAAATTTAGAATGGAGGTGTGTACATGTCCGAGCAGCACCTCCAGATCATTTAGTCAGTGAAACTTGTGGATAATTTCCTAGATTATAAGCAGCCTGACTTCCAATGGTGTGTGTGAATTTTGGCTACCAGCTTAAGACAGTTTCAGTCTTTAGAGTCTTTATTATTTATTTATTTATTTTAGAGAGGGAGAGAGGCAGAGAGAGAGAGAGAGAGAGAGAGAGAATGGGTGCCCCAGGGCTTCCAACCACTGCAAATGAATTCCAGATGCATGTGCCACTTTGTGCATCTGACTTACATGGGTCCTGGGGAATCAGACTGAGGTCCTTTAGCTTTTCAGGCAAGTGCCTTAACTGCTAAGCTCTCTCTCCAGCCCCTAGAGTCTTAATATTTGGAATTTCAAGGAAAGAGTTGGACCTAATGTCAGTGATGAACTCTAGAGATTGTGTCCACTCATTGCTTGCCACTTCTATCACTTGGAAGGGTATGGCATTACAAACTTGGCAGGTGTTGGCTGTTCCCTGAGATATTTGAGTCTTTGGTTTTCCCATGCTAGTCATTTGGCTGTTTGGGCTGCTGTCTTATGAAAAGAGCAGCCTACAGTTGAGTTTCCTTACAGGCTGGCAGACTTGCTTTGGACCATGTCCTTTCCTAAGGTTAGAGTAAGATTAGCAAGACCCACCAGCTGATACAGCAATTGTGTGTGCTGGGCCTGGAGGGGACTTCCTAGCCCATCCTATCTTGTACTTCATCCTCTGAGAACAGACAACTTATATCATACTTGGTTTGAGATGAGTTGTCTGGTTGCTGTCCCTCAGCACTGAGTCATGGGAGGCTTCTTTGGACCACTAAACTTAGGCACCAACTCCACACATCTGAGGCTCTTCTTTTACTTCCCTTCTGTCCTCAAGGTAGAAAGGACTTGAAGCTGTTGTGGAGGAGGTTTCTTGGCTTATATGTCTCCCCTGTCAGGTTCACATTTTCCCTCTAGGTTCTGAGGCTTATATCACGGACCACTGAACTGTTCCAAACTGGAATTGTCTTCAGAGCGCCTTACTTTCCCATCCTAAAAAGAAATCAGATTCCCCATATCCCTCATTTCATTAAGTTCCTGGAATCTTGTCTTTGAAATCGCACTTGAATTTATCACGTTTATTTATCCCGTTCTTTCCTTGTTTGGGTCCCCAGGGCCTCTCCAACAACCATGACAACTGTTTCTTGAAATACACATCTTTTATCTTCTGCCATAAAAATGGGAAACAGGGATGATGATGTAACTCGTTGGTCAAGTGCTTGCCCACCTACATGTGATACCCAGCACCGCAACAACAAAAACTAGAAAAATCTGTTCAAGGGCTAGAGAGATGGCTTAGCAGTTAAGTCACTTGTCTGCAAAGCCTAAGAATTCATGTTCAAATCTCCAGTTCCCACATAGCCTGATGCAGTGACGCAAGAGCACAATGTTGCACATGTGCACAAGGGGGTGCACGTGTCTGGAGTTCGTTCATAGTAGCTGAAAGCCCTCGTACAACCTGTATTCTTTCTCTCCCTCTTTCTCTCAAAATAAATAATAAACATTTGGGAGGTAGAGGCAGGAAGATAAGTTCAAGATCAGAGTTGGGAAGAAGGCTTACTGGTTAATACGCTTGCTTGCAAAGCCTGATGGCCCAAGTTCAATTCCCCAGAACCCATATAAAGCTAGATGCACAAAGTGGTGCATGCATCTGGAAGGTGTTTGCAACAGTGCATCCATACACACTCTGCCTCTCTCTGTCTGTCTCTCTGCTCACAGAGCTGGGAAAATTGTGGAGTGATCAGCCCCAGATTTAATATATAGCTCAGACTTAGAAAGATGGCAGAATAATTTGCTTCCATCCCGTCAGTTTGGTTTCATTGTACTGACAACCTCAGTTGCCATTATGGACCATGAAGAAGCAAGATGAAAACATATAGGAGGGAAAATCCTGGGATTATTTTTCTAGGGGTATAAAGAAAGCATACATGGGATAGAGAGATGGCTTAGCACTTAAGTGCATGCCTGTGAAGCCCTAAGGACCCCAGTTCAAAGCTCGATTCCCCAGGACCCACATAAGCCAGATCCACAAGGTGGTGCATGCATCTGGAGTTTGTTTGTGGTGGCTCGAGGCCCTGGTGTGCCCATTCTCTATCTATCTGCCTCTTTGTCGCTCTCAAATAAAAATTAAAAAGAAAAGCCGGGCATGGTGGCGCACGCCTTTAATCCTAGCACTCGGGAGGCAGAGGTAGAAGGATCGCCATGAGTTCGAGGCCACCCTGAGACTCCATAGTGAATTCCAGGTCAGCCTGGGCTAGAGTGAGACCCTATCTCGAAAAACCAAAAAAAAATTTAAAAAGAAGAAGAAGAAAAGAAAGCATACATATGAATAAAAATGCCTCAGTGGACTCTGGTTTTTTTTAAAAAAGATGAAAGATAAATTTAGCCAGACATGGTGGTGCATGGCTTTAATTCCAGCACTCCAGAGGCAGAGGTAGGAGGATCACTGTAAGTTCGAGGCCACCCTGAGACTACATGGTGAATTCCAGGTCAGTCTGAGCTAGAGCAAGACCTGACCTCAAAAAAGTTGTTCAGGGCTGGAGAGGTGGCTTAGCAATTAAGGCGCTTGCTTACAAAGCCAAAGGACTACCATGTTCACTTCTGCAGGAACCATGTAAGCCAGATGCACAAGGTGCCACATGCATTTGTAGTTCATGTGCAGCAGCTGAAAACCCTGGCACATACATTCTCTGCCTGCCTCCCTCCCCCCCCCCCAAGTAAATAAATAATATATAAGAAGAAGTAGTTCAAGGGCTGGAGAGATAGCTCAGCAGTTAAGGCACTTGCCTGCAAAGCTTAGCAACCTGGGTTCAGTTCCCCAGAATCCACATAAAGCCAGATGCACAAGGTGATGCATGCATCTGGAGTTTGTTTTCAGTGGGGCCAGAGGTTTGACCGAATTTATTGCTTGCCGTGGACAGCTTATTCTACCCATAAACTCCTGTGGTACTTGTGGAAGCCTGGCATGTCAGCTTGAGATATTAGGCAAAGCGCTCTGTTCTGTGCAGATGGGGCTTCTCTGAGAAAGGGAACTCCTGACAAAGCATGGTCTTTCCAACACCTTTCTGCAGCATATCGACAAAGTCTTCAAACACAAGGACCTGCAGCAGCAGCTGGTGGATGCCAAGCTCCAGCAGGCCCAGGAGATGCTGAAGGAGGCAGAGGAACGGCACCAACGGGAGAAGGACTTTGTGAGGCTCAGGCCCCTGGGCTGGTGGGAGCTACACAGAAGTGGGCTGGGCTCTGACTTAGCTCAGAATCAAGTTCATATGGATGGGAGAGGTTTTGCCTGGCTAGTCCAGTCACTGTCTGCACAAACAATAGTCTGAGAGCAGGTAGCCTCAGTGGGTCCTGTGCTTGTGGCTCAAGAAAGCCAATGCAACCCCCAAGGTTTTCTGACAGAGTGTGGGGTCCTGTCTTGGAAACAGCTCCTGAAAGAGGCAGTGGAGTCCCAGAGGATGTGTGAGCTAATGAAACAGCAGGAAACCCACTTGAAGCAGCAGGTAAGACTGGACCCTGGACCTTCGGCTGCATTATGGAGGGGTAAAGCAGGACCCTCATTCTAGGACTGGCTCTTCTCCAACTCCTGTGTTGACTTCAGTTTAGCCTGTTCTTTTGTTTTTTTGAGATAGGGTCTTGCTATGTAGCCCTAGCTGCCACCAAAATCATTTATTTATTTATTTATTTATTTACTTGAGAGTGACAGAGAAGGGGGAGGGGAGAGAATGGGCGTGTGCCAGGGCTTCCAGCCACTGCAAACGAACTCCAGACACAAGTGCCCACTTGTGCATCTGGCTAACAGTTCTGGGGAATGGAGCCTCGAACCGGGGTCCTTAGGCTTCACAGGCAAGCACTTAACCACTAAGCCATCTCTCCAGCCCACCAAAATCATTTTGTAGTCCAGTCTGACCTCTAAAAACTTTTTAAGATCCTCCTGCCTCTTCCTTCTAAATATTGGAATTACCTAGCTTAGTATTTCTTTTTTTCAGAAGGGTTCAGGGCCGGAGAGATGGCTTAGTGGCTAACATGACCAGGGTTCAATTCCCCAGTACCCATGTAAAGCCAGATACACATGAATCTGGAGTTTGTTTGCAGTAGCTGGAGACCCTTGTATACTCATTCTGTCTCTTCTTTCTTCTCTAATCTTCTCTCTGCTTCCAAATAAATTAATACTTTTTAAGAGGGTCTAGCCTGGTGTGGTGGCACATGCCATTAATCCCAGCACTCAGGAGGCCAAGGTTGGAGGGATCATTGTGAGTTCCAGGCCTCCCTGAGACTACATAGTGAATTCCAGGTCACTAGCTTGGGCTAGAGTGAGACCCTGCCTCAAAAGAAAAAAAAAAAAAAGAGGGTCTCATACATTATCACCACACCGAAACCTTTTCATGTTCAGCATTTTGGATTATATTTTTCCAGATATTTGGCTGTAGTCTAGTCTAGTACAAATGTTAGCTCAAAAGGCCCTGGGAAAGACTAGGTGTGGCCCAGAGGTTGCTTCCTGAATATACTGCTTAACTGCTCTTCACCCATGGTAACCTTCACTGTACTTCTTCCCATAGCTCGCCCTATATACAGAGAAGTTTGAGGAATTCCAGAACACACTTTCCAAAAGCAGCGAGGTGTTCACCACTTTCAAACAGGAAATGGAAAAGGTAACCACTGAGTTCTGGCCAGGGCTGGCTTCACAGGCACCAGCCACTTCATTCAGAATGGCTGGCCAGATGCAGTGAGTATTCTCTCCCTTCTTTGGAAAAACAGATGTGCCAACAATCCAACTCTGACCTTTCCTTCCATCTGTCATATAACAGATGACCAAGAAGATCAAGAAGCTGGAGAAAGAAACCACCATGTATCGATCACGCTGGGAAAGCAGCAACAAAGCCCTGCTTGAAATGGCTGAGGAGGTGAGTGGAGGATGACAGGCTAGAGCATGCAGTTATGGTCTGTCAGGTCTTTTCCTCTCTCTTTTCCCAGCCAGTGATGCTATGGCATGAAGTGGAGCTGGGATTCCTATGCTTATTTATCCTACTGTAAAGACAGTGACAACTGTCTCTCCATAGGCAAGGTAGGCAGTTTTGTGTTAGGTCTAAAATGGAACTCAAGGCAGCAAATGGGAGAAAAGGTTGAAGAAGCAGAAAAAAAAAAAAAAAAATGGGAGTGCTAATGATTTGTGTAGTTCACATGTGGAGCAGCCCTGATAATTTGTTACTGTGCCTTGTAATGTTGAAGAAAGGAAATAACATTGGTGGAGCAACTGCAGGTCAGACATGCCCATATATACATCCATAGATACTCACAGACATCCTCCTACCTCAGCCTTCCCAGTGCTGGGATTAAAGGTGTGTGCCCTCACCAACACTCAGCTTGGTTTCTGTTGACTTCAATGAGGTTTGCTTCTCTCTCTCCTCTCTCTCTCTCCTCTCTCTCTCTCTCTCTCTCTCTCTCTGTGTGTGTGTGTGTGTGTGTGTGTGTGTGTGTGTGTGTGTTAAGAGAGAGAAACAGAACAGGTGCCCCAGTGTCTATAGCCACTGCAAACAAACTCCAGATGTGTGTGCCACCTTGTACATCTGGCTTATGTGGGTACTAGAAAATCAAACCTGGATCCTTAGGCTTCGCAGACAAGTGCCCCAACCACTAAGCCATCTCTAGCCCTTTCTTTTTTGGTTTTCTGAGGTTGAGTCTCACTTTAGCTCAGGCTGACCTGGAATTCGCTATGTAGTCTCAGGGTGGCCTTGAACTCACAGTGAGCCTCCCGAGTGCTGGGATTAAAGGTGTGTGGTATGTGCCCCAACGCCCAGCTCTGTTTTTTGGTTTTATTTATTTATTTTGGTTTTTCGAGGTAGGGTGTCATTTGTTTTTGTTTTTCAAGGTAGGGTCTCACTGTAGCCCAGGCTGACCTGAAATTCACTATGTAATCTCAGGGTGGCCTTGAACTCCTCTTCCTCCCGAGTGCTTGGGATTAAAGGTGTGCACCACCACACCCATCTTAGAGACTTTTTTCCCTGCCATATGTTTCTTTAAAACTTGAGATCTGAGGTTGGAATTAGTACTGTTTTCACTTTTTTTTTTTAATTTTTATTTTTGAGAGAGAATGGGTGCACCAGGCCTTTCAGCCATTATGAATGAACTCTTAGAGATGTATGTCCCCTTGTGCACATGTGCAACACTGCATGCTTGCGTCACATTGGCATCTGGCTGCCTGGGACCTGGAGATTCAAACAAGCGTTCTTCAGCTTTGCAAGGCAATTGCCTCAACCGCTAAGCCATCTCTCCAGCCCTGGTAGTCCTGTTTTACAATAAGATAGGCAGAAAACCAAGTACTTTGCCATGGTCTAGTAGATAACTGGAGGAATACTACTTTGACATCCAAGTCATGCCTAAACCAGGACTGTCTATTATCAGGGGCCAGCTTTTGCCTCTGACCTCTCCTAGTTTTTTGGGTTTTTTAATAATTTTTTTTTGTTCATTTTTATTTATTTATTTGAGAGTGACGGAGAGAAAAAAAAATGGGCACGCCAGGGCCTCCAGCCACTGCAAACGAGCTCCAGACGCGTGTGCCCCCTTGTGCATCTGGCTAACGTGGGTCCTGGGGACTCAAGCCTCGAACCAGAACCCTTAGGCTTCACAGGCAAGCGCTTAACCGCTAAGCCATCTCTACAGCCCTTTTTTTTTTTTTTTTTTGGTTTCTTGAGGTAGGGTCTCACTAGCTCAGTCTGACCTGGAATTTACTATGTAGTCTCAGGGTGACCTCGAACTCACAGCAATTCTCCTACCTCTGCCTCCCAAGTGCTAGGATTACAGATGTGTGCCACCATGCCCAGCTTCTCCTGGTATTTTAGAAATGACTGTTTCAATTTATGTCTTGTTTTTCTCTCCCTAGAAAACACTTCGAGACAAAGAACTTGAAAGCCTGCAGGTGAAAATTCAGCGTCTGGAGAAGCTGTGTCGGGCATTGCAGACAGAGCGCAATGACCTGAACAAGCGGGTACAGGACTTGAGTGCTGGTGGCCAGGGTCCTCTTACTGACATTGGCCCTGAGCGGAGGCTGGAGGCTGCCACTGCCTCCAAGGAGCAGGGTGGCGAGGGCCTTGGGGCTCAGGCACCCAGCTCTCCAAGGGCCACAGAAACTTCTGGCTGTGCAGGAGCACTGAGCACAGAAGGAACAGGTCAAGCAGGGCCCCAGGAGCCTACCACTGCCACCGCCTAGAGATCATGGTGCTTGGAGCATGCTGGGAAGGGAGCAGCAACCCAGCCAGGCCTGGCCCATGTGAGGCTCCCACACTGAGCAGCCCATTCCTAAGGCCTGGGTGTACTGATCTGGCTGGCATCTGACACTTTGCAATTTTGGATTTTGTGGGTCAATCTTACATACATGGATGGGGCACATGTACAAGGCCTCATGCAGCTTACATAGTTACATCTGTAAGTGTACAAGTGGGCTTGCACTAAGGGTGGGGTATACAAATGGAGTTGGTGGTTCCTCCATGAGCTGAAGAGTCTTAGGTGGTGTCTGTAGCTGCCATCACAGTCGGCTGGTAGGTCAAACATTTTCCTGCCTGGTTTGAGGCTCAGACCCCTCTCAGCCCTTTTTAGAGTTTGTGACAAGTGATATACTCAGGCCTGGACTCCATTCTTTCATGAGCAGGACTTGGGCAATTTGAGCTCTTGTAGCTCCCCTGGAGGCTCCATTACTTTTCTTGGCCTGGGCATGATGTCTCTGGTACAGTCTTAGCAGGGCATATATAACTGATGGTTGAGCTGCTTTTCTGCCTAAGAGAAGGGACCTGAGGATAATCCTGTATGGGATGATGCACTATTTGTGAGACTTCCTCTGTCCATGAAAGTGCCAGGATCAGGCCAATGTTGCTTCTCAGTAGCCTTATCATTCACAGGTGCCTCTAGCTGCACAAAAGATCACCCAAAGGATTCTTTTTGAAGGCTTTTTGTTTTGCATGTGAGTTTGTATGAAGAAGGAAGAGAGGGGTACTGTGGCAGTGGTCCCAGGTACCTGGCCTCCAGTGCCCAACTCTTCACTCCACCTGGGTCCTTTGTCATGTTGGTGCTAAGGCTTCCTGTTTGGGACAATCAGATTATTGTTAAGAGAAAAGAAAAAGTTCTAATGGCTTTGCCACAAGCTTGCCTATGGTTTTCAATCCTGAGAGGCCACCGCTGGTTCCTGTCACCTCCATCTTCATGCAGCCATTGCTGGGTCCAGCTCCATATATGCTCTTTGGGTTTATGGATCTGCTTTTGCTTCCTGCCCACACTCAAACCAAATAAGTAACCATTGAGGATTTTTTGTTTTTTTTAATGCCATTTCTTGGCACATTGGCCAAGAAATGAGTCTTTGGGTTTTACTGCTGCTTGTGTGGGAGTTCCCAGTTGTCTGGCGCGTAAAGAATGAATTGCAGCTGGGCATGGTGGCGCATGCCTTTAATCCCAGCACTCGGGAAGTAGAGGTAGGAGGATCACAATGAGTTCGAGGCCATCCTGAGACACAGTGAATTCCAGGTCAGCCTGGGCCAGAGTGAGACCCTACCTCGAAAAACCGAAAAAAAAAAAAAAAGAGAGAGAGGGAGCGAGAGAGAATGAATTGCAACAATACACTGAGTGAGTCCAGGAAACAACACCTAGGGGGTTGTATTTGCAGCCTCTCCCCACATATGTGTCCTGTGTGTGGCAGCTCTGCTAGTGTTCTGTTGCACACCTGCAAGGATGTTATCCAGGTTCCAGAGAACAGTTTTCTTGAGCAACAGAAGGAATCTTGGAAGCAGAATTATTGGTCCTCAGCTTCAGTGAGCTAAGGGAGTCACAGACCAAGATGAGATGAGTGAAGTTTTGCTTCTACCTATATTTGAAGTTCATTGTCCTGTCTTGCACATGCCTTTACTTTACAGCTGGCCCTTAATTTAAATCCCTCACATAGATTCATGGATTGTGCTAGGTATGGTAACACATGCTGTAATGCCATTACTCAGGATTGAGTTCCAGGCTGATCTTGGCTATTGAGACTGCCAAAAATAGGCAAATGAACATTACAAACACCCTGTGACTTCCAAGTTAATCTCTCCCTTGCCCGATGGCAGGCACCAAATGCTTTAAATACTTCTTGCTACCCTGGTATATTCATTCAAGATTCCCCAGCACTGGAATGAGTGCTGAGACTTATTTGCTGTTCCTGGCTGAGGTTTACTGTCCTGTGGAATATTTTCCCACCTCTGATGTCCTTGTGTGTGACATGGTCCCTGCCTCTTCCTGTTCTATCCAGTAGTCTCTGATCCCTGTGCCAGGGTGGGGAATATGAACTGCCAACCCCATCGGACTTACTAGGCTATGGGGGTGTAAGGACAAGACAAATATGCCTCCTTGGAGAACGTGGGAAGGTCTGCTGTGGCCCACATACTTGCCTGCCTCACTTCAGCTACCTCTTAAAGCCAATTGGAGGGGTGGGGGTCCTTGGGGCTGTTGGATCTCAGTGTTAGGAGATTGCAACCTTCAGTGGCCCCAGGACAGGTGGGACCTTGGCTGTTACATCCACCCTTTCTAGGCACCCAAGTCAATGAATGGTTGGGACTCTTCCTCTCCACTGACCAAACCTTAGTCACAACTGCTGTGCTTTCCAAGGTCAGCCCAAGGAGCCTGGCCCAGCTGTAGGGGAGATGGTCTGCAAGCGAGTCCCGTGTGTATGACCTCAGTTTTAGGACCAAGAGCTGTGTTGGTTTCTTAAATTGTTAAGCTTTTCCTCCGTGGGACCACAGTGTGTGGTGGCTCAGAGCCCAGTGCCCTTACTCACGTCCATTTGCTTATCTAGTTGAGAGCTTCATGTACACGTGTCAGCAGCACTTTTTTTCTTGTTTTCCGTGAGGTGTTTGGACCATAGGCAGCGCTCAGGCACTTTGTGTAAGAATGTTATTTCTGTAAAAATGGTTATTTAGCTCTCCCCTCCCCCGTTGTGGTCATCCTGCTGAGGGTGGCCCACAGGCTAGGTATGTAGGGGAGCTGCGTGCTGCTGCAGTCTCCTTCCACCTTGCACACAGCATAGAAGTGGACAGCAGGCACTCAGTCTGGGGGCGGAGGCTGCCTCTTCCTGTAATTGCTTCCTTTTACTACTCAGCCTGGCCACCAGGACCTATTTGAAGTTGTAACAACAGGTTTTTGTTTTGTTTTTGTCTCTTTTGGTATTTACAACAGCCAGGGACTTGATATTGATGTATATTACACCACATTAAATAAAGAGTCTGTTGCCTTACTCTGCCGACCTGTATGATCATGCTTCTGAATCTGTTTGGTTCCCTCCATTGTCTTTGATTTGCCTGGATCTGCTGCAAAGATGCCCTCCCTGAGTGTGCCCTGGCAAATTGACTTGAGCTGCCTTTGATTTTTAGTAGGTTGGTAAGAGAATTTTTCCTTTTTTTTTAGTGGGGAGATGGAAAGATGGCTCAGTAGTTAAGGGTGCTTGCTGGCAAAGCCTAACATCCTGTGTTTGATTGCCACTACCTATGTGAAGCCAGACAAAGTGGCACATATCTGGGGTTTATTTGCAGAGGCAAGAGGCTCTGGCTTTCACACACACACACTCTCTCTCTCTCTCTCTCTCTCTCTCTCTCTCTCTCTCTCAGTACTCACTTGAGAATAGAATAGGTGCAGTAGGGCTAGTCACTGCAAAAGAGCTGCAGACATATGCACCACCTTATGCATCTGCCTTCATGTGGATACTGGGGAATCAGCCCCGGATCATTAAGCTTTGCAAGCAAGAGCCTTAACCACTGAGCCATCTCTCCAGCCCCACTTTTGTTTTGTTTTTTGAGGTAGTTTCACTCTAGTCCAGGCTAACCAAGAATTCACTCTGTAGTCTCAGAGTAGCCTCAAACTCACAGCAATCCTCCTACCTCTGCCTCCCGAGTGCTGAGATTAAAGGTGTGCACCACCATTCCTGGCATTTTGGGGGGGGGAAGAAAGTTTTTTTTATTATTATATGTTCTTCTGTGTGATTTGTGTGTATATGTAACCACATTTATATATTACATTTTTAGTTAAAATCTCCTAGACCTCTTGGGAGAGAAAAAAAATAATCTACCATGACACCTTTGCATTGCCTTATTTAACAGAGACCAAGTGACAAAGTGCAGATGACGTCAGTGAGCACACCCAAGCCTTCCGTACATTGCCCTCACTGGGCAAAGATGAGGTATTGCGCAGAAGGGTCTGGAGAGAGTGATGCCATCCAGAGGCACTGCTGGAGCGTGTGGAAGTGTCTGCGGGTCGTTCCTTCATTGAGTGCAGTTATCTTGGCTGCCGGAAAACGCAGAGAGAACTTGAGCACACAGCTGGTGTAACAGCTCACTGTTAGTATGCACTGTGCTTTCTGAGTGTCTGAAGAAATAACAGGATGGCAAGACATAGAAATAACAGAAGCTGTGTAGAGATCGGTCCAGAAATATTTCATCACATATTTCTATGGTCTCTCTTCGCCTGCTGTCTCCCCCTCCCCCAGGCACTGCACCTGGGATCTTGCACACGCTCAGCTTGCACTCTCCTGGCATATTTTTTAAATGCATATTTCAGGGCTGGAGAGATGGCTTAGGGGTTAAGGTGTTTGCCTGTGAAGCCCAAGGACCCATGTTACATCTCTCTCCATATCCCACATAAGCCAGACACACAAAGGTGAGGCTAGTGAAAGGTCATGGATGCCCACTAGGTGGTGCAAGCGTCTGGTGTTCAGTTGTCCTGGGCGTGCCAATTCTTTCATGTGCACTCTAAAAAATGAAAATAGCCAGGTGTGGGGGTACACACCTTTAATACCAGCACTTGAGAGGCAAAGGTAGGAGGATCGCCATTAGTTCAAAGTCACTCTGAGACTACCAAGTGAATTCCAGGTCAGCCTGGGCTAGAGCGAGATCCTACCTTTAAAAAACAAAAAAGATATATATGAATGTGTATTTCAGGGGCTGTAGAGATGGCTCAAAGGTTAAGGCACTTGCCTGCAAAGCCAAGGTACCTAGGTTGGATTCCCCAAGACATGTAAGCCAGATGTGCAAGGTGGCATATGCATCGGGAGTTCATTTGCAGCGCTTGAAGGCCCTGGTGTGCCCATTCTCTTATCTCTTTTTCTCGCAAATAAAGTGAAGATGTATATTTTGGGCCAGAGGGATTGCTCAGCAGTTAAGGCACTTGCCTGCAAAGCCTAAGGACCCAGGTTCAATTCCCTAGTACCTATGTAAAGCCAGATGCACAGGTAGGGCATGCAACTGGAGTTTGTTTGCAGTGACTAAAGGCCCTGGCATGCCCTTTCTCCCTCTCACATTAAAAATAAAATTATATACATATACATACAGGTTTTTATTTGAGAGAGAATGGGTGGACCAGGGCCTCCAACCACTGTAAACAAACTCCAGGCACATGTGCCACCTTGTGCAGCTGGCTCACAAGCGTCCTGAGCAATCAAACCTTGGTCCTTTGGCTTTGCAGGCAAGTACCTTAACCTCTGAGCCATCTCTCCAGCCTAATTTTTTTTCCTTCAATTTTTCAAGGTAGGGTCTCACTCTAGCCCACGCTGTCCTGGAATTCACTATGTAGTCTCAGGCTGGCCTTGAACTCACAGCAGTCTTCATACCCCTGCCTTCCATGTGCTGGGATTGAAGGAGTACACCACCATGCCTGGCTCTTTCAACTTTTTTCCAAATCCTAAAAATATTTTTATGAAAAGAAATAAAATATATATGTCTTTTGCTGGAGAGATGGTTCAGTGGTTAAAGATGTGTGTTTGCAAAACCTGACAGCCTAGGGTTCAAGTTCCAGTACCCATGTAGAGCCAGATGCACAAACTTGTTCATGTATCTGGAATTCATTTACATTGATGACAGTTTTAAATGTGCTATTCATATTCTCTCCGCAAATCAAAAGAATTTGGGGGCCCTGGAGAGAGGGCTTAGCTGTTAAGATGCTTGCCAGCAAAGCCAAAGTTCCCAAGTGCGATTCCCCAGTACCCATGTAAGCCAGATGCACATGGTGGCACGTGCATCTGGAGTTTGCAGTGGCTGGAGGCCCTAGTATGCCCATTCTCATCTCCCCACCCTCGAATAAATAAAATTAATTTTAGGGCTGGAGAGATGGCTTAGCAGTTAAGGTGCTTGCCTGTGAAGCCATAGGACCTTGGTTTGATTCCCCAAGACCCATGTAAGCCAGATGCACAAGGTGGTACATGCATCTGGAGTTTATTTGCGGTGGCTGGAAGCCCTGGTGTGCCCATTCTCTCTCTCTCTCTCCCTCTTTCCCTCTCTCAAAAAAAATAAAATATAAAAAAAATAATTTTAAAAGAAATTTTGCCAGCAGGCTCATGCCTTGAATCTCAGCACTCGGGAGGCCAAGGTAGGAGAATCACTGTGAGTTTGAAGCCAGCCTGGGACTGAAACGTGAGTGCCAGGTCAGCTGGGCTAGAGTGAGACCCTACCTTGAAAAAAAAAAATTTTTTTTTAATTCCACTCAAAATTGGGCCTAGCTGGGTTGTGCATGCCTTTAATCCCAGCACTCAGGAGGCAGAGGTAATACTGTCATCATGAGTTCAAGATTGCATACTGAATTCCATGTCAGCCTGGACTAGAATGAGACCCTACCTCAAAAAAAAAGGGGGGGGGAGCCTGGCGTGGTGGTGCACTGCCTTTAATCCTAGCACTTGGGAGGCAGAGGTAGGAAGATCGCCGTGAGTTCTAGGCCACTCTGAGACTGCATAGTGAATTCCAGGTCAGCCTGAGCTAGAGTGACACCCTACCTCAACTCCCCCCCCCAAAAAAAGGGGGCTAGAGTGATGGGTCAATGGTTAAGGCTCTTGTTTATAAAGCCTAATGGCCCAGATTTGATTCCCTAGTACCAACATAAACCAGATGCACAAGGTAGCACATGTGTCTGTGGGTCATTTGCAATGACTATCCTTGATGCACCTATTCTGTCTGCCTGCCTCTCTCAATAAAAATTTAAAAAATAAAAAGCTGAGCATGGTGACAGACCCCTTTAAAACCAGCACTCAGGAGGCCGAGACAAGAGAATTGCCATGAGTTTCAGGCTAGCCTCAGACATATAGTCAATTCCAGAGCAGCCTGGGCTAGAGTGAGACCTTACCTTGAGAAAACAAAATAATGGCGGGTGTGGTGGTGCACACCTTTAATCCCAGCACTCAGGAGGCAGAGGAAGGAGGATCGCTGTGAGTTCAAGGCCAGCCTAAGACTACATAGTGAATTCCATATCAGCCTGAGCTAGAGTAAGACCCTTATTCAAGAAAAAAAAAAAAAAAAAAAAAAAAAAGGGAGGGAAGGAAGGAAAAGAAAAGAATTAATTGGTTTGCCTGGGAATGCTTAGGACAGTAAAGGAGGTGAGGCTGAGGCCCAGAGTTATGAATTTGGGAAATCTGAGCCAATCTAGAGGACAGGAAGGACCCACTGAAGATAAACCAGCTGAGGCTCTGTAATATGTGTGGACACTTATCACTGTTGCTGGGCATGTCATTGGCAGCTTTTTGTGACACTGGCCTTCCACAGGGACATGCAGAAGGACTTCCAAGTTCCTTGATTCACCTGTTTCTTAAGCTTTTTTTTTCCCCCCCAAGGTAGGGTCTCACTCTAGCCCAGGCTGACCTAGAATTCACTATGTAGTCTCAGGATGGCCTTGAACTCATGGTTATCCTCCTACCTCTGCCTCCCAAGTGCTGGGGTCAAAGGCATGTGCCACCACGCCCGGCTCTTAACCCGTCTCACTTGGAAGTAAACTAATGCTCCTATATGGGACATACCCTACAGGTGGCCTTAACCAGCACCCTGTTCTCTTGGGCTTATTAGGCACAAAGTGTGGTGTGGTGGTGTATGCTAAACAATTGTTAGAAGCAACCTAGGTGCCCTTTACCCTGAGCCTTTGTAGGCAGATATATCCACCCACCTGCCAACTGTGACAGCCGCAGCAGAGGCACTGCACTGTCTATCCAGGATGAGATGGTTTGATATATTCTATTTGGACGTTAGTTCCAACAATCTGGTTCAACTCAGGGGGCTTGCAAGCAAAGAAGCTCTCAGGAGGCTTCTGGCTCTCCAGGGAAGCAGCTGAGGGTGAGGACCACAGAGGTGCTCATGGGCCCTCTGTCACTTGGCTGGACGAGCCTTAGCACCCCTATAGTGGTTCTGTTAGGGGAGGAAAAGGACATCCCTGTTGTCCTCCCTGCCTCTGGCCCTAAGCTGTTCAAAAGTTCTTAATTAATGTATTCCCTTCTAGAGAAGCCTGGGTAATTATTAGAAATATCTGGAAAGAGTACTATGTAGGTCCCTGCTGAAGCAGCACTTCTCTGTCCCCAATTCAGCCACAGACCCAGCCCAGAGACTTGCTGCTGCTTGTGAGAAGAACGTGGGTAGCATGGCTAGGGCTGTTTTAATTTAGCCTGCTGGGCAGCCTGGCCAAGGATGCAACTCTCTTGTGGCATCAGATGCTGCTCTGGGGACTGGAGCCAGGAACCTCTGCCAGGTCTTTAAATAGCTGCCCCATGGATCCAGCTTCCGAGCCAGCACCAGCGTGTGGTCAGCCTCCTCCAGGCGGTCAGGTTTCCCTCCTGGGTACCAAAGTCAGGTGCCAGGGAATCCTGTGGTCTTCCCTCTGATCTGGCGCCATAGCCGGCTCCTAATCTTGGGGAGTAGGAATGGTCTTGTCACTTTATGAACACTTAACACCTAGGAATGTCTTGGTGTGGTGGGAGAATAGTACTGCTCATGAATGGCTAGTTTACTGTTGCTGATATTCAAGATTCAGGATTGTAAGGATTAAATGCACATCAAATATTTAATAGGTGACCTAAATACACTCCTGCCTTCATTTCATCTGGCTGCTTTTGTTTTTTCCTTTTAATATTTACTTATTTGTGTGTTTGTTTGTGGGCATGCCAGATGCCACTTTTTGTGTCTGGTTTATGTGGGTGGTTTAGGAATTGAACCCAGGACATCAGGCTTTTCAAGCAAGTGCCTTTAAATACTGAGCGATCTTCCCATCTCCTTGTTCCTTTTTTTGTGTGTGCTTATTCCCCTCCCACTCCATTCTCCTTCTCACAAAGCCACCACCATTTTGCAAAGGATTGTACCTTCCAAAAGTGATAGGAAAGGGAAAATGTTTTGCATTCGATGTATTACCACCATAAGCGGGAGGGAAAGTGAGAGAAACAGTTTTCTCGGCCTGGGGATGCTCCTCCCATCGGGACTCCAAAGAGGGCTACTTTCTCTTTAAATGCAAATCACCTTCAGCCAGTTCAGCTCCCACTAGCTTGGGCTCCGCGGTGGAGAGCGCGCAGGGCGGAGGGAGCTTGCAAGGGAGCATCGCTCGGGACCCCAAGGCTCCAGGTCAGTTGGTCCCGGGGTAGCGGGAGCGACGTGTCGCGAGAAGGGAGTGCTTCCTGGGATGCGGCTTTAAAAGGCTGAGCGCTGAGCGTGGGAAATGGATGGAGGCTCTCTCTGGCCACTTCAGCCTCTGCTTTTGTCAATCCTTTCACTGGGTCACGCTGTGCATGGAGACAGAAAGTGCGCCTAGATCTATCTACCTTCCACCACACCCCAGACCCATTGGTGCCAGCCAACTGCTAAGTGCCAGTTTAAATGCTTATCCTGCCCACCTACCCCCAACACTGTGCAGGAGTGTGTGTGGTGACAACAATTAGGAGGAAAACCCCTAGAAAGGATCCCAGCAGGCCAGAGTCCTAGGTGGAGGGGCAGCATGGTAGGCAGGCTGGCACAGCCATTGTTGGAAGCCTGCTGCCTCACCAGCATCTCTGGAGACTACTGGAAAATGTGAAGCAGCTAGAAGCTGTCCCAGGGAACTTCTAGCATCCCTGGCTTTTGCAGTTGAGGAGTGGAGTGGAAAAAGTATGACTGTGTCTGAAGTAGGTGGGACACAATGAGCCCTGCCCTACTGTCCTGGTAGACACTGGGGCCTTCCCAGGTGACCCACCTCACCTTGGTCATTTCTCATACAAAGTTGATCAGCATCTGTCAAGACAGTTGATAAATAGAGTGGGGCCTGGTTAAGATATCCCTAATCTTCAACTGGATTCCTGCCAACTCATATCTTTGCACAGCCTACATTTTTTTGTTTGTTTGTTTTTCGAGGTACGGTCTTGCTCTAGTCCAGGCTGACCTGGAATTCACTATGTAGTCTCCGGGTGGCCTCGAACTCACGGCAATCCACCACCCACTTGTGTTCCCCAAGTGCTGGAACTAAAGGCACGCACCACCACGCCCGGCAGCCTACATTTTTTTTTAATTGAATATTTTATTTATTTATTTGAGAGAGACAGATAGATAGAGAATCGATGGGCCAGGGCCTCCAACCACTGCAGACTAACTCCAGGGCTATGCACCACTTTGTGCCTCTGGCTTTATGTGGGTACTGGGGAACTGAACCGGGGTCGTTAGGCTTTGTAGGCAAGCGTCTTAACTGCTGACCCATTTGTCCGGACTCCATTCTACATTTTTAAAAAATATTTATTTGAAGCCGGGCGTGGTGGCGCACACCTTTAATCCCAGCACTTGGGAGGCAGAGGTAGGAGGATCGCCGTGAGTTTGAGGCCACCCTGAGACTCCGTAGTGAATTCCAGGTCAGCCTGGGCTACAGTGAGACCCTACCTTGAAAAAACCAATATATATATATATATATATATATATATATATATATATATATATAAATTTGAAAGGAGAGAGAGAGAGATAATAGGTATTCTAGGGCCTTTTGCCTCTGCAAAAGAACTCCAGACATATCTGGGTACTTGGGAATGGAACCTGGTCTGTCAGGCTTTGCAAGAAAGCACCTTTAACTTCTTTCCAGCATTTTCTTCTGCAGCCCAGTTTTCTAGGCAACAGGGTCTGGAAACAAGCAGCACCTGGATATTATGGTCTACTAGCCCTTTCAGACAGGCCCCATCAGACAGGCCTATGGGCTTTCAGGCAGAAAGAGGTTTTGGGTGGCATCTGACCCTGTAGAGACAAGGCTACTGAGCTATGAGGGTTCCACAGCCATTCCTGGCAGTGCTTGGGGGTTGCTGGATGAAGGGATGACTTTGCCCCTCATGATCTCAATGGAGTTACTTCCCAGGTCTGAGGCCCAGCAAGCACACAATGGATGACAAAAAGAAGAAACGGAGTCCTAAGCCCTGCCTAACCCAGCCAGCCCAGGCCCCAGGCACACTACGCAGGGTCCCTGTGCCTACCAGCCACAGTGGTTCCTTGGCCCTGGGACTCCCTCATCTCCCATCACCCAAGCAGAGAGCCAAGTTCAAGAGGTGAGTACCAAAGAGAAGAGCACTCTGTGCTGAGTGCTGTGGGAAGCAGGGCAAGAGTGGAGGCTTCAACCTCTAGCTACTAAGAACTAATTGATCCCTCTTCCCCCATCCCAGTATTCACTAGATACTTGGACCCAGGGCGTATCTTCAAGTGGGTTCCTGGGATCCCACAGTGTGAGGCTGTACATAGAGGAGAAAATGAGCAAGCTGTTAGGAAGTGAAAGTCAGAGGAGGCTGCCTGACACTGAAGACAGAAGCATGTTCCAGGTTGAGAGACTTGTTTGGCATTTATTAGTTAGTTTTTCGAGGTAGAGTCTCATTCTATTCCAGGCTGACCTGGAATTCACTATGTAGTCCCAGGCTGGCTCTAAACTCAAGGCAATCCTCCTACCTCTGTCTCCCAAGTGCTGGTATTAAAGGCATGCGCCTCCATGCCCGGCTTGGTTGGCATATAAAAACCTAAAAAGCGATACTGCCTAGAAGGCCACAGAAACCACAGGTGATTTGGGGCCTTGGGGTGTAGGAGAGTAATAAATGGTGAAAGAATACCTGGTGCACAATTTCTTTTTTGTTTTTTGAGGTAGAGTCTCAGTCTAGCCCAGGCTGACCTGGAATTCACTATGTAGTCTCAGACTGGCTTTAAACTCATGGCGACCCTCCCACCTCTGCCTCCCAAGTGCTGAGATTAAAAGGTGTGCACCACCACACCCGGTCTGAAAAAAAATTTTTTTGTTTTTCTTTTATTTATTTACTTATTTATTTATTTGAGAGCAGCAGAGAAAGAGGCAGAGAGAGAAAGAGAGAATGGGCACACCAGAGCCTCCAGCCACTGCAAACGAATTCCAGATGCATGCGTCACCTTGTGCATCTAGCTTACGTGGGTACTGAGGAATCAAGACTCCAACCTAAGTCCTTAGGCTTCACAGGCAAGTGATTAACCACTAAGCCATCTCTCCAGCCCTTGTTTTTGTTTTTCTCACTGTAGCTCAGGCTGACCTGGAATTCACTATGTAGTCTCAGGGTGGCCTTGAATTCATGGCAGTCCTCCTACCTCTGCCTCCTAAGGTCAGCCTGGGCTAGAGTGAGACCCTACCTCGAAAAACAAAAAACAAAACAAAACAAAACAAAACAAAACAAAAGGCATGTGCCACCACGCCTGGCTCCCAGCCTGAAAATCTTTTTTATTTATTTTTGAAAAAAAATTAATAATGAGAATTTGAATGGGCATAGTAGTACAGCTTTAATCCTAGTACTTGGGGGGGTAGAGCCAGGACAATTAAGATCAAGGTGATCCTTGGTTACAGAGAGTTCAGGGCCAGCCTGGGCTACATAAGACTTTATCTTTAAAGCTAAAACAACAGGTCTGGGGAAATGGCTCAGTAATTTTCTTTCTTTCTTTTCTTTTCTTTCTTTCTTTCTTTCTTTCTTTCTTTCTTTCTTTCTTTCTTTCTTTCTTTCTTTCTTTTTTTTAGGTGGGGTCTCACTGTAGCCCAGGCTGACCTGGAATTCACTCTGTAGTCTCAGGGTGGCCTCAAACTGGTGATCCTCCTACCTCTCTGCCTCCCAAGTGCTGGGATTAAAGACATGTGCCACCACACCTTGCTAAAGGTGCTGTTTTGCAAAGCCTGGTGTCCCTGGGTTCAATTGTGCAGTACCCACATAAAATCAGATGCACAAAGTGGCATGTGTGTCTGGAATTCTTTGCAGCAGCAAGAGGTCCTGCATGCCCATACATACACACACTTTTTTTTTCTCTCTCTCCCTCTCATAAATAAATAAAAATATTAAAACAGGGCTGGAGAGATGGCTTAGTGGTTAAGGCGCTCGCCTGTGAAGCCTAAGGATCCAGCTTCGATTCTCCAGGTCCCATGTAAGCCAGGTGCACAAGGTGGTGCATGCATCTGGAGTTCGTATGTGGTGGCTAGAGGCCCTGGCATGCCCATTCTTTCTGTAATAAATAAGTAAATAAAAATAAGTATTTAAAAAATAGATTAAAACAAAACAAAATTTAAAAATAAGGATAAGCATTTAGGGACTTCCCTAGAATGTGTTCCAGTTTCTTTCCACTGAATACAATGTGTTCTTTCTTTAATTGTTCCAAATAAAACCAGTGTTCCCTTGTGGCTTTGCAAACACCTGCCTTAGAGGCATGTTCCAGGACAGCCACAGTGGGTGTAGCTGCAGCTTAGGGTTGAGTGAGAATAGTAGGAAATGCATCCACAGAGGAAGGAAGGCCAAAGTGTTTAGTGTTTTCCTGAGGAGATGGAAAATTCAGTTGTTTTTTTTTTAGAAGATTTTAGAAAGGGAAGATTGTTGGTAGATGGTGTTTTAGTAGCAATAAAGAGGCAAGTTAGGGCTGGGGAGATGGCTCAGGAGTAAAAGATACTTCCTTGCAAATCCTGATGGCCCAAGTTTGATTTCCCAGTACCCACATAAAGCCAGATGCACAAAGGCACAAGAATCATTTGCAAGAGGCCTGGCATGTCCATTTCCTTTTCTCTCTCTCTCTCCACAAATAAATACATAAATAAATATTTTCATTTTATTTATTTATTTGAGCAAGAGAGAAAGAGGCAGACAGGAAGAGAATGGGCATGCCAGGGCCTCAGCCACTGCAAAAGATGCTTGCACCACCTTGCTCTCCTGACTTTACTTGGGTACTGGGGAATGAACCTGGGTCCTTTGGCTTTGCAGGCAAGTGTCTTAACTGCTAAGCCATCTCTCCAGTCCCTAATAATAATTTCTTTCTTTCTTTTTTTTTTTTTTTTTTTTGATTTTCAAAGTAGTTTCTCACTCTAGCTCAGGCTGACGTGACGTGGAATTCACTATGTTGTCTTAGGGTGGCCTTGAACTTGCGACGATCCTCCTACCTCTGCCTCCTGAGTACTGGGATTAAAGGCGTACATCACCACACCTGGCTCAAAAATAATTTTTTAAATAAATTTTTAAAAAGAAATATGTTAAATATAGCTTTTTGAAACAGTCCTTGAATTGAGAGTTAACTACTACTTGAACATTTTTGTATATAATTTTGTGCAGTACCAATGACAAAAATACGGTGTTATAATAAAATCAGGTTTGTTGATCTTTCAGTTATGGGCTCAAATAATTTATTTATCTATAACATGATATTGGAAAATAATGGATGAAAGTAGGAAAAATGATTGTTAATACTGACTGGTCTTTAAAGGTTCTGGAAGCAGTAGGTTTGTTTTCCCTGGAATTTTTTTTCCTAACATCAATGCTTTTCCTGCATTGTTTTGAAGTTTGGGCCTTGGGGAGAAACAAGTTTCTGGAATGGTTTATTTTGAATTTTCAACTATAAACTTTTAGAATGTCATTTCATAAATGGCAGTGTAGAGAATGGAGAGCTTTTGAAAATGAAAAGATTAGTATGGCCGATTTTTAAAATTGTGTTGTTAGGTTCCTTATGTTTTATTGTCTTTCCCCAGTTTTCCATTTCATTATTTCTTTCCTAGTTTTGGTGAGGTGACAATGATTTTGTTACTTTTTTTTATTACATCAACTCATGATCTTGTTTTTACATGGTAATTGTATGTATTTAGGACCTATCTTACAAGGGCTTAAGGTAAATTTGGTCATATTTATGTGTAAGCACATTTTACTGTAAATGCTTGGGTTTCTGAATTTAAAATAGATGTTTATTTCAGAATGTAGTAAACAGTATCTTAAAGTGTCCTGTTCACTACTTGTTAATTAAAAGTTTATGGTTAATATAAAAAAGTAGTAGCTGGGTGTGGCGGTGCATGCCTTTAATCCCAGCACTGGGGAGGCAGAGGTAGGAGGATCGCCATGACTACGAGGCCACCCTGAGACTACATAGTGAATTCCAAGTCAGCCTGAGCTAGAGTGAGCCTCTACCTCGAAAAAAAAAGAAGCAAAATTACCCCCACTACCCCATAGGGACTGACTGAAGCCTTCATGCCTTCATGACCTGGAAACAGACAGGGGCAAGGGGATAAAAGAGTACAATATTAAAATTTTAAAAGAGCCAGATGTGGTGGTGTATGTCTTTAATCCCAGCCCTTGTGAGGCAGAGGTAGATGGACCACTGTAAATTCAAGGCCACCCTGAGACTACATAGTGAATTCCAGGTCAGCCTGGGCTAGAGTGAAACCCTATCTCAAAAAACAAAACCAAAAAATGTAAAAGAAGCAAATTAATTGAAAGACAAGGAGGATAAGTGGCCCATACAGTCACAGGAGACAACTGAGGCATGGTCATTAGTGGAAACAGCCTTCTTTTTGATCTGTTCCCTTCCTCTTCACTCAGTACTTTCCCTCCACCCATCCCAGTGCCCAGGGCAGGGCCAGAAGGACAAGCATCTATTTGTGTTAGAGAGTGGCTAAGACAGATGAATTAGTGCATAGAGAGATGGCACAAGAGATCCGAGGGTGCCTGGCTGTCCCCCACCCCCATGACCATGTTCATGTCCACTTCATCCAGAGTAGGCAAGGAGAAATGCCGTCCAGTGCTGGCCGGAGGTGGCGGCGGCTCTGCTGGCACCCCCCTGCAACACTCCTTCCTGACGGAGGTGACCGACGTCTATGAGATGGAAGGGGGATTGCTGAACCTGCTCAATGACTTCCACTCCGGCCGATTGCAGGCCTTTGGTGAGTCCTCGGGTCAGGTGGAGAGGGTCTGTGGGTGGAGCTGATGTCTGGTCTCTGGGGCATGGGTGGCACTAGAGGTCCCAGTCTGGCTCCTAGGACTCAGACAGTGGTTGTCTAGGGAAGGAATGCTCCTTCGAACAGTTGGAGCATGTGCGAGAGATGCAGGAGAAGCTGGCTCGACTGCACTTCAGCCTGGATGTGTGTGGGGAGGAGGAGGACGACGAAGAGGAAGAGGATGGGGTCGCCGAAGGATTGCCTGAAGAGCAGAAGAAGACGATGGCTGACCGCAACCTGGACCAGCTGCTTAGCAATGTGAGTCATTAAGCTGGGTGCTTTGAGTCCTGAGGGCACTAGGGAGGGGAGAAGGATGGGCTCCCAAGGGCATTCCTGGCTCCTGATTGGGGTTGCATGAGTCCAAGAGCTGTGAGCCTCTCAACCTCCACCAGAAGACCCCCAGAACATACTGGTTTATTCTGGTCCTCCTCCTGACAAAAACCTTTTCTTTGTTGACAGCTGGAAGACCTTAGCAATTCCATATATCCTTTCTAAGAGGCCTGACACAGTGGATATGTCTTCCAAGTGAGGGATAAGCTAAGCATGGTGGCGCACGGCTTTGATCCCAGGAGGCAGAGGTATCAGGATTGACATGAGTTCAAGGCCACCCTAAGAGACTACATAGTGAATTCCAGGTCAGCCTGGGCTAGAGCGAGACCTTAAGGAGTATTCATACTTAAGCAACATTCCAATCCCATACAGGCCTATTGCCTCAGAATTAGCTACAAACTACCTCCACCTAGATAAAGAATGTAGAATTTCCCATGCCAGCCATGGTGATGCATACCTTTAATCCCAGCTGAGGTAGGAAGATCACTGTGAGTTCAAGGCCAACCTCACAGAGTAAGTTGCAGGTCAGCCTGGGCTAGAGTGAGACCCTACCTCCAAAAAAATCAAAATAATTTAAAAAAGAGCCAGAGCCAGGCGTGGTGGCGCATGCCTTTAATCTCAGTACCCAGGAGGCAGAGGTAGGAGGATCACTGTGAGTTGGAGAACACCCTGAGACTACAAAGTGAATACCAGGTCAACCTGGACTAGAGTGAGACCCTACCTTGAAAAAAAAAAAAAAAAAAAAAAAAAAAAGAAAGAAGAAAGAAAGAAAGAAAGAGAGAGAGAGAAAGAAGGAAGAATGTAGGGGCCTGGAGAAAGGGCTTAGTGGTTAAGGTGCTTGCCCGTGAAGCCTAAGGACCCAGGTTTGACTCCCCAGAACACACATAAGCCGAATGCACATGGTAGTGCATGCATCTGGAGTTTCTTTCCAGTGGCTGGAGGCCCTGGCACACCCATTCTCTCTCCCTCTCTCTCTCTCTCTCTCTCTCTCTCTCTCTCTCTCTCTTAAATAGATTTAAAAAAGGGGGGAGGCCTGAAGAGATGGTGTAGCAGTTAGGAGATTTGCCTACAAAGCCAAAGGACTTGTTTGATTCCCCAGGACACATGTAAGCCAAGTACACAAGGTGGCACATACATCTAGAGTTTGTTTGCAGTGACTGGAGGCCCTGGTGCACCCATTCTTTTTTTCCTCTGTCCCTCTGCATCTGCTTATCTCTCTCAAATAAATAAATTAATTAATTAAATACAAAATATCAGTTCAAAAGAATAAAAATAAAAAATTTAAAAAGCAGAGGCAAGGCGCAGTGGCACATGACTTTTATCCCAGCGCTTGGGAGGCAGAGGTAGGAGGATCACCATGACTTCGAGGCCACCCTGACCCTACATAGTGAATTCCAGGTTAGCCGGGCTAGAATGAAACCCTACCTAGGGGAAAAATAGACTGAAAAAAAGGAAGAAAAAGCAAAAAGAAGTTCCCAAATATTAAGAGAGATGCTAATTCACAATTCATAACAAAATTATCTCATGTTCTCCCACCCTCTCATCATTAAGCAATTTTTTTTTCTTTTTTGTGTGTTTCATTTTAGTGAGTTCCTGGCCAGGTAGGACTACTTAGACCCTGTTGGAAAAATAAAATAAGGCAGGCATGGTGGTGCACGCCTTTAAACCCAGCACTGGGGAGGTAGAGGTAGGAGGACTGCCATGAGTTCCAGGCCACCCTGAAACTACACAGTGAATTCCAGGTCAGCCTGGGCTAGAGTGAGACTCTACCTCGAAAAACAATACAAAACAATAAATAAAATAAAATAGACTGTCTTCACCTAGTTCTGTCACAGACAAGGACTTCCTTCCTTCTATTTATTTATATAGTCTTTTTTCAAGGTAGGGCCTCACTGAGCCCAGGCTGACCTGAAATTCACTCTGTAGCGATCCTCTTACCTCAGCCTCCTGAGTTCTGAGATTAAAGGCTTGTGCCACCACGCCTGGCTGGCTCTCTCTCTCTCCCTCCCTCCCTCGTGCGCGCTCTCTCTCTCTCTCACACACACACACACACACACACACGCACACACCCCATAATCTGGCTCCAAAGTCCAGCCTTTTTGACTTGCATGATCTGGAAGAAAAGAAGAAGGGACAAAGTGACCTAACAAGCGGGCAGGCAGGGTGGGATGGTGGAGTAGCTCAGTGGTAGGTTGAGCGTTTGGCATGTGAGATGCTGTTTTCAATCCCCAGCACCATGAGCACACACAAGCAAAGGTCAGGTGGGAACTGCAACCTCGGACCACCGAAGGGCCTCTGCCCATCTGGGCAGGGTGGGAAGACAGATGGGGGGAGCGGGGTCCAGAGCGTCACCCTCCTTGACTGGCACACTCAGAAGCTGCACCTGGCCGAGAACGCGGAGCCCGAGGAGCAGTCAGCCGCGTAGGGGTGGGACCCGGGCGCAGGCTGCTTCCCGTTCCTTCAAACTGTGACTTCCGACAGACTCGGGAGAGGAGGGTGTTCCTCTGGCCCCCAGGTGCTATGGAGGTGGGGGGCACTGGATGGAATTAAACAACAACAACAAAAAGCGACTCCGTGTCCTTCACTCCCGGCGCCTTTCCTCGCAGACTTCCCTGCTCAGTGCCCGGCGTTGCTGTGGAGACCAGGGGGCGGGGCCCTGCTCTTGCGCATGCTCGGGAGCGGCGGCGCCTAATGACGCACGGCGCAAGAGCGTAGCAGCCCAGCCGGGCCGTTGTGGTCAGCATGGAGCCGGAGCAGTTACTTCGGAAGGTGTTGACATTACAGGTTAGGGGGGAGCGGTGGACGCACCTGGTCTCGGGCTAGACCTTCCAGCGACATGAAGCTGTCACATTCGGATCTTGATCCGTATCCGCGGGCCAAACTAGAGATGCCGAGCTCCTGCGGGACTGGGGGTAGAGCTGAACGGCCTCAGAGGCACTGTCCTTTTCCCTTTTCCCATGACTGTGTCCCCTCATGCAGTCCCCAAGATCATCTCCAGGACGAGATGGGGCCGTACGTGGTGATGACCGATCATGCACGAAACCCTATTTCGGGCCTAGGAAGTAACTCAGTGGCCCAGTTGATTTGATTCTCTAGCTGCTAAAAAGAGAGAGAGAGAGAGAAAGATGGCTTAGCGGTTAAGGCATTTCCCTGCGAAGCCAAGGGACCCAGGTTCGATTCCCCAGTATCCACGTGCCAGATGCACAAGGGGGTGCATGCGTCTGGAATTCCTTTGCAGTGGCTAGAGACCCTGGCACACTCATTCCTTCTCTGTCTGTCTCCTCTCTCTCTCTCTCTCTCTCTCTCTCTCTCTCTCTCTCCTTGCAAATAAATAAGTGATTAATTTAAAAAAAATTGAAAATTGACTGCCAAGATAATCCCCTTATAGCATTCAGAGCCATTTCCCTTCATTCTCCACCCAGGCTGGTGTCCGGGGTTTCTTGGTCCGACGTCAGTTCCAGAAGCTGCGAGCTGAGTATGAAGCGATTGTCCAAGAGATTGAGGGTGACCTGGGCACACTTCAGTGGACTACGGGCTGGATTCCCAGGCCCAAATTTCTCTCAAAGGTAGAATATATATGTATATATATACATACAAACACCTTGGGGCAGGGGCAGAACCTGGCAGGGGAAAGCTACTTTTCCTACTGACAAGCCAGAGTTACTGGGAGAGGCAGCAGAATGGCCTCCTCACACCCCAGTTCTTAATCCTACCCACCAACTTGCCTACTAGATCATAATGCCCAGATATCTGCAGGGGCTTAGCCCTGACACTCCTAAACCCTTCTGATTTTTCAGAAGGCCAAATCTCATCACTCCTGGAAAGCAGGAGAGAAGATCTCAAATCCAGAGCAGGAACTGTGGTGCCACTTCCCGTGTACAGGGTCTGAGAAAGAGGCCACCTGGGAGGAGATGGTGCAGAAGAAATTAAAAGAGAGCTCAGCAAGTCCTTGTGGAGATGACAGCCCCTGGCTTCAGGCTGAGCAGGGAAGGAAAACCAAGAAATCCACCCAAGGGGATTCCAAAGACGACACCATCTCCAAGATGGAGAATCCAGGTAGCTCTCTGCCTAGATCAGGGCAAACCTTTGATCTGCTCTGGGCCTCTACCTCCCAGTATGATAGTGAAAAGTATTACATCACTTACAACTCTCCTTCTTCCTCTGCCTAGGGGATGTGGGCTGGGGGACATGGATGAGCTGTAAGGGGTTGCCAAGGTCTAAGGCTAGACCAGATCCTAGTGTGTATTCCTTGAGGCATTCTCTTTCCTTTCATCCTTCAAAGAAACCATAGGTCCAGGACTGTTCCACAGCCAACAGGAGCTTCAGGAGCTCCAGTCCCAACGCAGTCACTTGGCCATGGAACTGCTGTGGTTGCAACAGGCCATCAACAGCCGAAAAGAGGTAGGCAGTTACCGAGAGCTCTTTCGAAACAGGTCAAGGGTGAGGAGAGGCCCACCTGCCATGCCTGAGATCTGTATAGTACAGAGTATCTGTTTTCTCCCAACAGTACTTAATTCTCAAGCAAACACTGAGATCCCCAGAAGCAGACCAGACTGGAGACAAGCCCAGTCTGTGCCCAGACCATGGAGGAAAGGACTATGAGAAGGCTTGGTCACAACCAGACCACCTGCTGCAGGAGCAGGTCTGTGTCCACAGGACCACTGGAGAACCAGACCATGCAGATGACTCCTACCAGAACTGCACATCACAGCCTTATAAACCCCCAGAAAGTTTGGCCACTGTAGACAAAACCACTGCTGTGGCTGAGGGCAGAAACCCATTCTGTAGGAGGGCTGGGCCACAGCTGCCTCCAGCATCAGACTGCCAGGGTGGAGGGAATAGGTACAACAGAGGGCCCAACCATGGAAGGCACACCTTTCAAGGAACCTACGTGCAGCACACGAAACTGCTGGAGGACAAGACACCTGGCGGCCTCAACCATAGGAGCTCTTGTTCTGGGAAGGCCGGGACATAGCTGTCCACACACTGTGAAAATTCAAATACTGAGGACAAGTCCCTCAGAAGGCCAAACCATAAGGAGACTGATGCCAAAGAGCCAGGCCACATGATTTGGGATGGGCTGCTAACGGGACTGCAGCATGGTAGCTTAGATCTCAGAAGGACTAAACCACCCACACGCCAGAAATCCCAGCTGTGGACCCTCCAGTAAACTTAGTTACAAAGGATGGGAACACAGAGGACTGCTGTGGAGATGAAGCCACCTGAGAACCTGCCTTCCACAGGAGAGAAGTGGTGGAGGGGCAGGTTGTGGTGCTAAGCAGACCACTAGACTTGATGGGGGAGTCACAGAAGGTCTTCAAAGCGAGGTGCTATGAAAAGGCAATGAATGCAGGTTTTCATCCTGCCTCCCTGTTCCCAGCTCACCTCCTACATTTGCTACCAGCCATTGACTAGTGGGGCTAAGAAAAGCTGCAGCCCAGAACTGGCAGAAGTACAGGGAGGAAGATGGACATTTCATTGCCTACCTATGGCTCAATCCAAAATTTCTGGTGAAGTGCACTGGGTAAAGGCAGGTGGGAGGAGCAGAGGAGAATAAACGTTTTTCTTGAATTCTAAGCATGGTTGCTTTTTATCTTCTGTTTCTGACTGGGACAGGCTCTTGGTTCCTCCCATTTACCTCCCACTAAAATGGGGTCTCATAGCCGGGTGTGGTGGTGCACGCCTTTAATCCCAGCACTCGGGAGGCAGAGGTAGGAGGATTGCTGAGAGTTCGAGGCCACCCTGAGACTCCATAGTGAATTCCAGGTCAGCCTGGGCTAAAGTAAGACCCTACCTTGAAAAACCAAAAAATAAAATAAAATGGGGTCTCATTCTCAGAGCCAGCTGGCAGCCATGGCCCAGTAGTAGAGCTAGCCATTCTTCTTGGGGACCAGGCCCTAGGCTGATCTTCATTGGGCTCAACTGTGCAGAGTGGTCAAAGCTCTAGAAGGAGCAGAATATGTGTCTAAGTGGGATCTCTTCCACTCCCTCTCAATGAGCCCTAGGTCTTCCTTTATAATGTGATCTTACTGGGCTGGGGCTATATAGCTCCTGTGGTAGAGTGCTTACCTGGCCTACATGAGGCACAGGGTTCATCCCAGCCCCTCATGAAATAAAGTGACCCAGAAAGCCAAATTCACATGTTCTCTCTCATATGTGGATCCTAGTTACAAATGATTGGACTTAAGCCGGGCGTGGTAGTACAGGCCATTAATCCCAGCAACTCAGTAGGCAGAGGTAGAAGGATCGCCAGGAGTTCAAGACCACCCTGAGACTATGTAGTGAATTCCAGGTCAGCCTGGGCTACAGTAAAACCCTACCTTGGAAAACAAAACAAAAAAGATTGGACTGCTATGTGAGTTGGAATAAAACTTAGTAGCAGATTCCAGTAAGCTAGAAAGGGGATATGAAAGGAATAGAAAGGGAGGGAGGAAGGTAGGGCTGGAGAGATGGCTTAGCGGTTAAGGCATTTGCCTGCAAAGCCAAAGGACCTTGGTTCGATTCCCCAGGACCACGTTAGCCAGATGCACAAGGGGCCGCATGTGTTTGGAGTTCGTTTGAAGTGGCTGGAGGTCCTGGCACACCCATTCTCTCTCTCCCTCTCTGCCTCTTTCTCTCACTCTTTCACAAATAAATAAAAATAAAGTTAAGAAAAGAAAAGGAGGGAGGGGAGACTGAATAGGATGATATTGTATATATGTAAGTAGAAGAATAGATTAATGGGTGTGTAAAGGCCTAAATGAGGTCAGGGGAAGAGATTGAGTAAAGGAAAGGTGGGGGGAGGGCTAATCAAAATCTAAGAGGACATGAATGTCATATGGAAACCTACTTTTTTGGACAATGGAATACTCAGAAGCCATAGGTTGTTACTGAAAATTTTCAGTGCCAGGGATGGGAAAACATCTAGTAAGTTGTTGGCCAGGGAGGTCCCTGATGCCCCCAAAACATTATAGGCCATTGCTAAGGCCCTTGGTTTCCCACCAGGAATAGATGGTAAGACCCTATTGCTGACAACTCCACATACTTGGCACTGCAAGGCCACTGAGAAATCCTGCTGAAGCTGAGCTGAAAACCTCTGTGTAGACCAGTTCACAGAAAGCAGGGAAAAAAAGAAAAAGAAAGAAAGCAAACAAGCTGGAAAAAAGCTACACTGCATACAGTTCAATGGGGGAGAGAGAAAAATCACCAGTGGAGATACTCAACAGTGGGCATTGCAAGCCTTAAATTTGGCCAGCCAGATCAAATGAGCCAGCAGGTGCTATGGTGGCATGTGTGTTATGAGGGAAGCCAACCACTCTCTAATTGGACTGGAGGTCTATTCCATGCCTAACACTGAAAACCTACAACTGGAGTAGCCATGAGCCCTAGGGGTATTACATCTGCTGGTGTCTGGCTAAATGTATATATGATGATGCTCACCAAACTGACCAGTAAGCACTTCTCTTAATGTTCATAAACATATATTAATGCTACTCTCACTTTTGGTTAGAGAAGGTTCTCTTTCCAGGTGGCAGTGACCTTGGAATGACTCAGAAGGCACTGTAATGCTGAGAAGAAATGACAGAGGAGTGCTCAGCACTGAAATATCTCAATCATATCTTCCAAAGCTCAGGGTCCATTGCGAAAGAGGCAGCGGAAAGAATGTAAGAGCCAAAGGAAGGGTAGGATTCCTTACAATGTGATCCTCCAGACACAAAATGGCCTGGATATCCATGACTTCACAGTGCCTGACACTACCTATATAAGACCATCATAATAGGAGGAAAAGATGATGACTTCAAAATAAAAGACAGACTGAAAGGGGGAAAGGGGTATGATAGAGAGTGGAGTTGCAAAGGGAAAAGGTGGGGGGAGGGAGGGAATTACCATGGGTTATTGTCTATAATTATGGAAGTTGCCAATAAAAAAATAAATCAAAAAAAAGTAAAGTGATCAGGCTGCAGAAATGGCTTAGCAGTTAAGGTGTTTGCATGCAAAGCCTAATGACCCAGGTTTGATTCCTCAGGGTCCATGTAAGCTAGGTGCACTTGGTGGTGCATATATTTGGAGTTTGTTTGCAGTGGCCCTGGTGCACCCATTCTCTCCCTCCCCCACCCATAACAAATAAATAAAAATATTTTTTCAGAGTTAATTATTATTATTATTTTAGTTATTTAATTTTTTTGGTTTTTTGTGGTAGGGTCTCACTCTAGCTCAGGCTGACCTGGAGTTCACTATGTAGTCTCAGAGAGGCCTCAAACTCATGGCAAACCTCCTATCTCTGCCTTCTGAGTGCTGGGATTAAAGGTGTGCACCACCACGCCCGGCTGAATTAATACCACACCCGGCTATTTAAAAAAAAAGTTTATTTATTTATTTGAGAGGGAGAGAGAGGAAGAGGGAGAGTGATAAAGAGAGAGAGGTGGTGCACCAGGGCCTCCAGCCACTGCAAACAAACTCCAGATACACCTCCTTGTGCATCTGACTTATGTGGGTCCTAGAGAATCAAACTGGGGTCCTTTGGCTTTGCTGGCCAATGCCTTAACTGCTAAGCCATCTTCTCCAGGCCTGAATTAATTATTTTTGAGAACTTCCATAATTATAGACAATATACCATGATAATTCCCCCCCCACACTTTCCCTTTCATAACTCCACTCTATCATATCCCCCCCCTCAATTTTTTATTTTGATGTCATCATCTTTTCCTCCTATTGTGAGGGTCTTGTGTAGGTAGTGTCAGGCACTGTCAGGTCATGCATATCCAGGCCGTTTTGTGTCTGGAAGATTGCATTGTAAGGAGTTACCCTTCCTGTGGCTCTTACATTCTTTCCGTCACCTCTTCTGCAATGAACCATGAGCGTTGGAAGGTGTGATAGAGATATTTCACTGTTGAGCACTCCTCTGTCACTTCTTCTCAGCACCATGGTGCCTTCTGAATCATCCCAGAGGTCACCATTATCTGAACAGCGAAGCTTCTCTAAGTAAAAGTGAAAGTAGCATTAATATATGGGTATGAACCTTAAGAGAAGTGCTTACTGGGCAGTTTGGTGAGCATAATATATGCATTTAGAAAGACACTAGCAGGTGTTACACCCATATTGGTCATGACTTTCCCTGTCATAGGTTTTCAGTATCAGCCATGTATTCTCTCTGTGGAGAGGACCTCCAGTCCAATTAGAGAGTGGCTGGTTTCCGCCATAACACACATGCCACTATTGCACCTGCTGGCTCCTTTGGCCTGGCTGGCCCAACTTAAGGCTTGCAGTGTCCACTGTTGTTTATCCCCACTGATGAAGTCTCTTCTATGGAACTGCATGCAGCATAGCTTTTCTCAGCTTTCTGTCAGTTGGTCTACAGAGGAGGTTTTCAGCTCCAGCTTGATTTCTCAGTGACCTTGTAGCCCAAGTATGTGGAGTCTTCAGCAATAGGGTCTTACTATCTATTCCTATTCAGCAATAGCCTGTAATGTTTTTGGGGCATTAGGGACCTCCCTGGCCAACAATTCACTGGAAGGTATCCCATCCCTGACACTGAAATTTTTCTAGTAACAATCTATGGCTTCTGGGTGCACCATTGTCCAAAAAAAAGGTTTCCATATAACTTATAATACCCTCTTAGATTTTGATTAACCCTCCTCCACCGTTCCTTTAGTCTCTTCCCCTGACCTCACTTAGGCCTTTCCACCCCCAGTAATCTGTTCTTCTACTTACATATATACAATACCATTCCCTTAAGTCCTCCCCTCTCCTTCCTCCCTTATAGCCTCTTTCTAGCTTACTGGCCTCTGCTACCAAGTTTTCTTCCAACTCACAAGTCCAAACATTTGTAGCCAGGATCCACATATGAGAGAGAACATGTGGTACTTGGCTTTCTGGGCCTGGGTTACTTCACTAAGTATAATCCTTTCCAGGTCCATCCATATCCCTTCAAATTTCATAATTCCATTTTTCTTTGCCACTGAATAGAACTCCATGTATGAATGTACCACATCTTCATTATCATCTCATCAGTTGAGGGACATCTAGGCTGTTTCCATTTCCTAGCTATTGTGAATAGAGTGGCAATAAACATGGATGTGCAAGTATCTCTAAGGTAGTGCAACAGTTCCTTAGGATATATGCCTAGGAGTGCTATAGCTGGGTCATCTATTGGTATATCTATTTCTAGCTGTCTCAGGAACCTCCACACTGATTTCCACAATACCTGTGCCAGATTACATTCCCACCAACCATGTAGCCGTGTAGCAAGTTCCTCATTTCTACATCCTTGACAACATTTATTGTAATTTGTTTTCTTGGTAATAGCCAAAATAAAATATTTTTTAAATACTTTAAAAAATAATAAAGTGAGCCGTGTGTGGTGGCACACACCTTTAATCCTAGCACTCAGGAAGCAGAGGTAGAAGAATCGCCATGAGTTTGAGGCCACCCTGAGACTACATATTGAATTCCAGGTCAGCCTGGACTAGAGTGAAACCCTACCCCCCCCAAAAAAAAAAGAAAAAGAAAAAGAAAGAAAGAAAAAATGAAGTGTTCGCAGCCCCACATGATGACACACACCTTTAATCCCAGCACTCGGGAGGCAGAGGTAGGAGGATTGCCATGAATTTAAGGCTACCCTGAGACTACATAGTGAATTCCAGGTAAGTCTGGGCTACAGCGAGACCCTACCTATGAAACCAAAAAAATAAAAATTAAAAAAAATAAAGTGATTGTAAGGGTCCTACTTTTGTGAAGCCCATCAAGGGCACATCCAATGAGACCTTGAATTCACAGAAATGCTCCTACCTGAGGCTCTCCCTGCCTTCCTGAGCAAGAGGGCAGGACTCTACCTCTGGCCTGGTTCCCAGCCCTGCCTTAGTTGCCTGGCAACAGCTTTGTGTCTCTGACTGAGTATACAGGATGGCAGCTAAGAGGGTAGTGGTGTATCGGAATGGGGACCCTTTCTTCCGGGGGCACCAGCTGGTGGTAACCCAACGCCACTTCCCCACTATGGAGGCCTTCCTTTCTGAAGTGACATCAGCTGTGCAAGCCCCACTGGCTGTTCGTGCTCTCTACACACCTACTGACGGCCACCCTGTCACTGACCTGGCTGACTTACAGAACGGAGGACACTATGTGGCTGCTGGTTTTGAACCGATTCCACAAGCTCCAGTGAGTGGTTTGGGGCTGGCCAAGGAACCTAGGGGAGGGGGGTCACTTATGTGGTTATCAGGCTTTAAGTTATTCTCTCACTTTACTTGGGGAGTGGCTGTATCTACAGGCAGAAGCATAGTGGGAAAGCTTGTCTCAGGCTACACGAACAAATGGAGTTGCAATTCCAATTGAATTCTGCTACTAAGACACGATCATCAACTTCTTTCTGAAAGTTTCTCTTTTTTTTTTCCTTTTCATTCTTCGTTTTTCAATATGTTTTTTTTTTTCATTTCATTTTATATTTTTTCTTTTACTTTTCTTTTTGTTTTCAAATTTTTATTAACAACTTCCATGATTATAAAAAAGTATCCCATGGTAATACCCTCCCTCCCCCCACTTTGCCCTCTGAAACTCCTTTCTCCATCATATCCCCTCCCCATCTCAACCAGTCTCTCTTTTATTTTGATGTCATGTATTTTATTTGCAAGCAGAGAGAGAGAGAGAGAGAAGAGAGAATGGGTGTGCTAGGCAGGGTCTCTAGTTAATGCAAACAAACTCCAGATGCATGTGCCACTTTGTGCATGTGGCTTTACTGAGGTACTGGGGAGTCGAACCTGGGTTTAGGCTTCACAGGCAAGCATCTTAATCGCTGAACCATCTCTCCAGCCCCTACATATTTATTCTTGATTAGGTCCCCTGCCACCATCATCACCAGATAGTAACTCTGTCCATTGCTTCCTCCTTATTGTGCTTAAGGTCATTCTGGGTTACATGAGATCCTATCTCAAAAGATTTTGGAAGGGCTGGAGAGATGGCTTAGTGGTTAAGGCACATGCCTGCAAAGCCCAAGGACCCAGATTTGATTCTTCAGGTCCCACTTGAGCCAGATGCACATGGTGGTGCATGCATCTGGAGTTTGTTTGCAGTGGCTGGAGGCCCTAGCGTGCCCACTTTCTCTCTCTCTCTAACAAATACATAAATAAAATTTTAAAAAATTAAAAAATATATATTGGGGACTGGAGAGATAGCTTAAGAGATAGTTAAGGTGCTTGCCTGCAAAGCCAAAGGACCTCAGTTCAATTCCCCAGTACCCATGTAAGCCAGGTACACAAGGTGGCACATGCATCTGGAGTTAGTTTGCAGTGGCTGGAAGCCCTGGCATGCCCATTCTCTCTCTCTCTCTCACCCTGCCTCTTTCCATCTCTCAGATAAATAAATAAAAATAAAATATTTTTAAAAAAAAGATGTTGGGGCCAGGCGTGTTGGTGCATGCCTTTAATCCCAGCATTTGGAGGCAGAGGTAGGAGGATCACCGAGAGTTCAAGGCCACCTTGAGGACTACGTAGTGAATTCCAGGTCAACCTGAGCTAGTGTGAGACCCTACTTCAGAAAGCCAAAAAAAAAAAAAAAAAAAAAAAAAGATTTTGGAAGAAAAATTCAACCAGGCAGAACGGTCTCCACAGACTGCTCCTGCCCATCCATGATAGGTTCCTGGCTAAGCTAGACATAAATCTGGCTGTACAAGGCTTAGACTTTCCGAGGTGACCTGGGACCTATCTGTCCTTTCAGCTATTTACCCCGTACAGAGAAACACCCAGGTGGGAAGAGCAGCAGACAGCACGTGAGTCCTGGGGGAGCTGCTGGCAGTCCCTCTATCTTCTCAGCCCTCAGCATTGCTTTAATTTTGTGGGGGAAGGAGGGACCTGGAAAGCATTAGTATCTGTAGGTTCCATGGGACACTCCAGAGCCCACTGCTACCTCTCCTGGAGCACAGGACTTCAGGACACTATTCTCTGCTCCTGTCGCAGGCTTGTCTCCAGGCCTTGGTCTCCAAAGGAATGAGGAAGTTGTGAAACATACATGGGGTAGAGGGTGGTTATCAAGTATCTTTACGAGACACTGAAGCACCCTTTTGTGAAAGTGTGACCAGGCTTATTCTCCTCGCCCCTCTTATGTCCAAGTTTGGTTCTTGCTTGCTCACACCATGTGAGCTCCTTGAACCAAGCAAACCCTAACAAAACCCCCAAACTTTCTCCTGATTGGGGGCCTGATTTGGGTTTCAGGATCCTCTCATAACTCATCGTCCATGTGACAGGGCCCTTGGACAGTGGCAGCCTGCAGACACCCCTTGCTACATTCAGTGAGTGTCCACATCAGACAACTGGGGAATAGATTTCTGCTTCAGTGAGACCAAGAAAATGGAAGTGGGTTTGTTCCAGAAGTCCCTGGCTACTGAAGGAGATTAAAAAAAAAAAAAAGCCAACATGGAGCTGGGGAGATGTCTCAGCAGTTAGACACCTGCCAGCCCAATTCCCATTGCCCACATAAAGCAGGATGCAAGAGTGGCATGTGTCTGGTCTTCCTTTTCACTGACTCACTCTTTTGTCCAAGATTGATATCGAACTCACAGTAGTCCTTCTACCCAGCCTCCCTGAGTGCCGGGACTAAAGGTGTGTGCCACTAGGCCCAGCTGAAAATACTTTTTTTTTTTTTTAATTTTTTGAGTAGGGTCTCACTCTAGCCCAAGCTGATATAGAATTCACAGTGTAGTCTCAGGGTGGCCTCGAACTCACAGTGATCCTCCTACCTCTGCCTCCCAAGTGCTGGTATTAAAGGTGTGCACCATCACGCTTGGCTGAAAATACTTATTTATTTATTTTAGTTTTTATTTTTTCGAAGTAGGATTTCACTCTAGCCCAGGCTGACCTGGAATTCACTATGTAGTCTCAGGGTGGCCTCAAACTCATGGTGATTCTCCTACCTCTGCCTCCGAGTGCTAGGATTAAAGGTATGTGCCACCACACCCAGCTTGAAAATACATTTTTTAAAAATATATTTTACTTTTTTATTTATTTGATACAGAGAAAGAGGCAGAGAGAAAGAAAGAGAGAGGGAGAGAATGGGCACTCCAGGGCCTTCGGCCACTGTAAACGAACTACAGATGCATGTGCCCCCTTGTGCATCTGGCTTACATGGGTCCTGGAGAATCAAACCGGGATCCTTTGGCTTTGCAAGCAAATGCTTTAACCTGCTAAGTCACCTCTCCAGCCCCTTGAAAATACATTTTAAAAGAAATATTTTATTTATTTATTTGAGAGAGCGAGAAAGAAGCAGATAGAGAATGGGCATAGGAGAACCCCAGCCACTGCAAATGAACTCCAAATGTATGCACCACATTGTGCATCTGGCTTATATGGGTCCTGGGGAATGGAACCTGGGTCCTTAGGCTTCACAGGCAAGCGCCTTAACCGCTAAGCCACGAAAAGGTAGGGAGAGAGAAAGTATTGACATGCCAAGGCCGCCTGCCACTGCAAACAAACTCCAGACGCATGCCACCACTCTGCATCTGGCTTTATGTGGGTACTAGGGATTTGAACCTGGGTTTAATGGCTTTTGCCAGCAAGTGCCTTTAACTGCTGACCTATTTCCCCAGCCCTGAAAATGTATTTTTAAAAATATTTTTATATTTATTCATTTATTTGAGAAATAGAAAGAGCTACAGAGAGAGAAAGAGAGAGAGAGCAAGAATGAGCATGTCAGGGCCTCTAGTCACTGCAAACAAACTCCAGATGAATGCACCATCTTGTACATCTGTCTTACATGGGTCCTGAGGACTCAAACCTGGGTCCTTATGCTTCGCAGGCAAGCACCTTAGCCTCTAAGCCATCTTTCCAGCCCCCTGAAAATGCATTTTAAATTCAACACGGACCAGGCATGGTAGCGCATGCCTTTAATCCCCACAGAGGTAGGAGGATCACTGTGAGTTTGAAGCCAGCCTGGGATTACAGTGAATGCCAGGTCAACCTGGGCTAAAGGGAAACTACCTCAAAAAAAAAAGCCAGACATGGTAGAACATGCCTTTAATCCCAGCACTCAGGAGGAAAAGGTAGGAGGATCGCTGTGAGTTCGAGGCCACCCTGAAACTACATAGTGAATTCTAGGTCAGCCTGGGCTAGAGTGAGACCCTGCCTCAGGAAAAAAAAAAAAAAATCAAACATAATAGCTGGGAGTGGTAGTACATGCCTTTGATCCCAGTACTCAGGAGGCAGAGGTAAGAGGATCACCGTGAGTTTAAGGCCACCCTGAGACTACATAGTGAATTCTAGGTTAGCCTGGGTTAGAGTGAGACCCTACCTGCAAAAAGTAAATAAACAGGGCTGGTGGGATTACTTAGTGGTTAAGGCACTTGCCTGCAAAGTCAAAGGACCCAGGTTTGATTCCCCAGGACCCACATAAGCCAGATGCACAAGGTGGCACATGTGTCTAGAGTTTGTTTGCAGTGGCTAGAGGCCCTGCCTCTTTCTCTCTTTCTTAAATAAGTAAAACTAAATTAGAAAAAACAAACAACAACAACAAAAAGACAGGTTTGTAGCCCACACCTTTAATCCCAGCACTCGGGAGGCAGATGTAGGTGAATTGCAGTGACTGAATTCCATGTCAGCCTGAGCTAGAGTGAGACCCTTATCTCTAAACACACACACACACAAAAAATCCTACATGCTTGATGGTTAAAAAATTGGATGAGTGTGGTGGCTCTTGCTTCATCTTCTGGTCTCATGCCCCCTTCTATCTCTCAAATGTAATGAGTCTCAGGATTCTTCCTAACCAGGCTGCTGCTTGTCTCAGTGTGTTCAGAAATGGGGACCTGCTTAGTCCCCCATTTAGTATGAAGCTGTCCCAAGCTGCCATCCAGGACTGGGAAGCTGTGTTGAAGCTGGTGACCAAGAAGGCTAAATTGCAGAGTGGGGCTGTGCACAAGTGAGTATGGGGCTGAGGGAAGCCTAAAGGTCCCCAAAGAGAGCCTCGCCATTGGTTTTGGCTGTTCCTGAGAATGTAAGACCAGAGGAAAGCATGCTGTCTCCAGCAGGATCCTCTCTGGTCCAGTCCCCAAGCCAGGGCGCAGCCTAGGTAACTTGCATACAGAGGCCAGAGAGAACCCTGGAGGAGCTGCACCCATCCCTCCCTACCTGCTCAATAGGAAGCAGCTTCTTGTCTGCCAGTCTTTATCCTGCTCACCTTTCCCCTAGACTCTACACCCTGGAGGGGCTCCCACTGTCAGCAGGGGCGGCTCTGGTGAATGGCCATTATTATGTGGCTGTTGGAGAAGATGAGTTCAAGGCCCTCCCCTATCTGGAGCTGCTGGTACCCAACCCCTCCCTGTCCGGGGGCTGTTGGTAAGTATGTGAGAGGTGGAGGGCCACAGGTCACAGAAGAGCGAGCACCCTCTGGTCCGTGTGCTGGGACTCTGTGTCTTCCTCTGCCCACTACAAGTCTTCCTGTCTTTCGTTGCAGGTATCCCCCAGGCCTTAAGTATAGGCCCCACAGGCATGGGGTAGGTGATAAATGGACTCAGGGATGGGAAAAGGGGAGTGACTGGCTGAGGACTGACACTACGTCATGTGTCTTCTCAGTTTCCCCATTTCCCAGAGGTGGAAACTGAAGCCCACTGGTGATTCGTTTACTGCCAGTTGTGGGGCTCACACCTTTAATCCCAGCACTGGGGAGGTATAGATGGGAGAATCAGGAGTCCAAGGTCACTTTCAACTACATATGCCTTTGAGGCCAGCCTGGGCTTCATGAAATCCCATTTCAAAATAAGAAAAAAAAAAGCTGGGGTGAAAGGCAGAAGTAGGAGCCGTGAGTTTGAGGCCACCCTGAGACTGCATAGTGAATTCCAGGTCAGCCTGGACTAGAGCAAAACCCTACCTCAAAAAACCAAAAAAAAAAAAAAAAATTGTTCAGGATGCCAGCTATTGAATGGCACATGGCACAGGACAGACCAACACTGTGATCTTCAGGAAAAGAGCTTCTCACTAAGTTGGATGCTGGGATGGAGAACTGACATATTCAGCTTCCCAAACTATTCCACACCTGAGCCCTCTCAGATGAGCCAGTAAACCTATGGTACAAGGGAGAAGGCAGTCTTGTTTCAATAGGTGGCTTTGAGTGCCAAACAGCTGCTCTGTCCCTGGATAGGCAGCCTGATAGGAACAGGGTTAGGGAGGAAGGATGTAGGCTATGAAGACATACACACTGCCTCTCCCAAGCTCCCACAGCCACCAGGACATTCTGAAGCCTGGACTCAGTATAGGAAAGATAAGAACAGCCAGCAACCAGAGTACCAATCGGTGTTCCTTCTATAGGCCCAAGGCCAAAGGATCCAGGAAGCCCAGCCTTCTCCAAAGAAGCCAGAACAAATTAGGTCATCTGCTTTCTACGCCAGACCCCAGCAGTCCATTCAGCCAAGAAGCGAGCTCACAACTCTGTTGTTTCAATCAGGTGAGGAGGCTCTGGGGGCAGGCCCTTCTCAAGCACCAGCCTCATGCTGGAAGATTGAACACAAAGCCTTGTGCATGCTGGGCAAGAGTTCTATGTACAAGTGTCACCCACCCTTTGATAGTGAGTCAGAATGTCCCTACTGTTGTGGGTAATGTGTGGTTAAGGTGCTACCCTGCAAAGCCAAAGGGTGCAGGTTCAATTCCCCAGTACCCATGTAAAGCCAGATGCACAAGGTGGTGCATACGTCTGGAGTTCATTTGCAGTGGATGGAGGCCCTGGTGCACCCATTCTCTGTCATGTCTCTCTCTCTCTCTCTAATAAATTAAATTAAAAAGCCAGGTGTGGTGGTGCACGCCTTTAATCCCAGCACTTGGAAGGCAGAGGCAGAAGGATCGCCATGAGTTCAAGGCCACCCTGAGACTGCTTAGTGAATTCCTGGTCAGCCTGGCCTAGAGTGAGACCCTACCTTGAAAAAACTAATAATAATAATGATGATAAAGAAAAAACAGGGCTGGAGAGATTTCTCAGTGGTTAAGGCAATTGCCTGTAAAGCCTAATGACTTGGGTTCAATTCCCCAGGACTCATGTAAAGCCAGATGCACAAAGTGGCACATGCATCTGGAGTCTGCAGTGGCTGGAGGCTCTGGCATGCCCATTCTCTCTCTCTCTCTCTCTGCTTGCAAATAAATAAAAATATTTAAAGGGGAGGGGTTGCTAGAGAGATGGCTTAGTGGTTAAGGCTCTTGCCTGCAAAGCCAAAGAATCCAGGTTTGATTCTCCAGGACCCACATAAGCCAGATGTTACAAGGTGGCACTTGTATCTGGAGTTTGATTGCAGTGGATAAAGGCCTCTCTCTCAAATAAAGAAATTAATTTTTAAAAAGCTGGGCCTGTAGAGATGGCTTAGCAGTTGAGGCACTTGCCTGATAAAGCTTAAGGACCTAGGTTCAATTCCCCAGTACCCACATAAGCCAGATACACAAGGTGGCACATGTTTCTGGAGTTCATTTGCAGTGGCTAGAGGCCCTGGCATGCTCATGCTCTCTCTCTCTCAAATAATAAATAAATAAATATATTTTTTAAAAGTTGGGCTGACAGGGTGTGGTGGCGCACGCCTTTAGTCCCAGCACTCGGGAAGCAGAGGTAGGAGGATTGCCATGAGTTCAAGGCCACCCTGAGACTCCATAGTGAATTCCAGGTCAGCCTGGGCTAGAGTGAAACCCTGCCTCGAAAAACCAAAAAAAAAAAAAAAAAAAAAAAAAAAGTTGGGCTGGGCATGGTGGTGCACAACTTTAATCCCAGCACTGGGGAGGCAGAGGTAGGAGGATCGTTGTGAGTTCTAGACCACCCTGAGATTACATAGTGAAGTCCAGGTCAGCCTGGGCTAGAATGAGACCCTACTCAAAAAAAAAGTTGGGGGGCTGGAGAGATGGCTTAGCACTTAAGCACTTGCCTGTGAAGCCTAAGGACCCTGGTTTGAGGCTCGATTCCCCAGGACCCACATTAGCCTGATGCACAGTTCCTTTGCAGTGGCTGAAAGCCCTGGCGTGCCCATTCTCTCTCTCTCTGCCTCTTTCTCTCTCTGTTGCTCTCAAATTAATTAATTAATTAATTAATTAATTAAAAAATTAAAAAAATTATCTACTGGTATTAAAAAAAAATTTGGGCATGGTGGCACACACCTTTAATCCTAGCACTCGGGAGGCAGAGATAGGAGGATCACCATGTGTTTGAGGTCACCCTGAGACTACATAAAGAATTCCTGGTCAGCCTTGGCTAGAGTGAGACCCTACCTCGAAAAAGAAAAACAAAACAAAACAACAACAACAACAAAAAGCACTTGGAAGGAGATACTTAATGCAAACGCATGAGGCTTCAGAGGTGGGAGCCAAAGGCCTGCCTCTAAAGTTCCTGACCATGCTCTGAGGTGGTGTGGAATGTGGAACAAGGCTCAGGGGAGGGCAAGGGGCTGGTAAACAGGTCAAGGCAAAGAAAGTAGAAGGCCCCACAGCCTGGGCATGAGCCAGTGTTGCCTCCTTCATTAGGAGTTAAGGGAGTGTATGGGGCTCCCTACCCAAGGAAGGAGACCCAAGGGGCCCAGGAAGTAGCAGATGACGAAGACACCTGCATAGAGGAGCCCTTGGATCAGGTAAGCCAGTGGGTTGGGAAGCATTATTTTGAGATGGGAAGAGCTAAAAAAGGCTGTCCTGGTCGTCTTGGCTGGGCTTGGGGACATCCCGGCTGAGGCTTCAGGCTGGGCATAAGCATGTCTGCGGGTCTCTCCACCTCCTCCAGAGGGCAGCACAGACGGTGGAAGAGGCTCGGTCCCTGCAGCACCGGTCCTCAGCCCCAGCACCGCCATCTTAGAACCAGGAGCTCCAGAACTGGGAACCACCACTAGCCACCTTTGGTCCTCAGCCTCCCGCCTTCCGCCTCCCTCCCGCCCTGGGGCTCACAAGCGGGTATGGCCTCCTCAGCCCCTCCCCATCCTTTGGCTCCTAAGCCCTCAGCCACAGCCCAATCTTCCCTGCTGTAGCAGAGCAGCATTACTGTGGAGACAGAATCGTTCCTCTTGGGGTTCACTGTCACAGCAAGGAGCAACAGACTGAGCTTCAAGAGAGGACATGAATATATAATAAAGGAATTTCTGCTAACCTTTGCTGCTATAGCTTTATTGAAGGCTGCTCCTGGCCAGGTGTTTCACCGGTGCTGCCTGTTTGAGAGGGGCTGGCATCTGAGCATTTCCGCCCACAGCCATTCAGATGTAACTCCTCCCCATGCATTCTACCCCATGTCAGTTTAGGCACTCTAAGGGAGTCTGGATGCCTCCTGGTCACATTTCTGGTCCAGAGATTTTAATGCAGCTGGAGCTCTGCAATCCATGGAACCTGCCACCATGACAGTCCAGAGCAGGCCATGGTAACAGTAGCCTGAGATGACAACAGACAGCAGTGTCTCCAGTGCTAAATCCCAACAGCTGAACACACTTGAAGGCTACAAAACTTGTTCACTGATATTCTCTTATTGTGATTCACAAGGCAGACATTATCCCCATAAGAGATGAGGAAGCTGAAGTACAGAGAGGCAAGTGCTGATCCATCTGCTCACTGCCTGAACCTCCAGGTCCAGGAACTTCCTGAACACAGCAGAGCTGGAGGTGGGGGTTGGCTCCCTCAAAACGTAGATGGTTGCCTCTGGGTCTTGGTCACTGAGCTTGTGATGCATAGTGTAATTCCTGTCATGGTGAGCAGCACGCCAGCCACTGCTTCTGGATAAAGAGCAGAAATCGGTGAGTTCAGAGCCCAGCCAGGCCAGCAGGAAGGGACTGTAGCAGGGCTGGTGCAGGGACTCAGGTGCAGCCTGGACTCTATTCCTACCCTAGCTTCCATTCCCAGACTTCCCACAGGAAGGAAACTGATGGCAAAAGGAAGCAAGAGAGTTGAAGAGGAAAAGATAGGACAAGAAAAGACCTCTCCTCTCCCACCCATGGGACTTGGACCGTGGGAAAGAACTCACCCGGGTAGCAGCCTGACTTACGTTTACCACCAATATCTTCTCCAAGGACTTTCCCAACAATCAGCGTGAAGATGATGGCCAAAGAGTTACAGATGGGGACAGCCAGAGTCAGGTCTAGGTCAAAATGAGAAGAATTGGGCTGGAGAGATGGCTTAGTGGTTAAGGCATTTGCCTGCAAAGCCAAAGGATCCCGGTTCAACTCTCCAGGACCCACGTAAACCAGATGCATAAGGGGACGCATGCATCTGGAGTTCGTTTGCAGTGACTGGAGGCCCTGGTGTGCTCCGTTTCTCTCTCTCTCTCCCTCTCAAATAAATAAAATATATTTTAAAAATTGAGAAGAATCCCTGAGATGCTAACAATGCCTTCCTAGGCACAAAACACTTTTCATTTCATCATCATCATTTCATAACCTTCAAACAGGTATCATCTGCACTGTCTCCACTTCAGAGACAAGCAGGAGGATTTCCATGAGTTCAGGGTAAGCCTGAGCTAGATAGTAAATTCCACATCAGCCTATACTAAACTGTCTAAAAAGGGGGGGGGCAGCTGGCGAGATGGTTTAGAGGTTAAGGCGCTTGGCTGCAAAGGATCCAGGATTGATTCCCTAGTACCCACATAAGCCAGATGCATAAGGTGGCACATGGGTTTGGAGTCTGTTTATAGTGTCTAAAGGCCCTGGCATGTCCATTCTCTCTTTCTCTCTGCTTCTTTTCTCTCTCTAATAAAAAATTATTTTTAAATATCTGGGCATAGTGGTACATGCCTTTAATCCCAGAACTCAGGAGGTAGGCTGAGGTAGGAGGAGTTCGAGGCCAGCCTGACACTACATAGTGAATTCTGTGTCACCCTGGGCTAGAATGATACCCTACCTTGGAAAAAAAAATCCAATGGACCAACCTCAGTACCTGACCCAGAATTCATTATGTAGTCTCATGTGGCCTTGAACTCATGGAGATCCTCCTACCTCTGCCTCCTGAGTGCTGGGATTAAAGGCGTGCGCCACCACGCCCAGCTGACCACATGCTCTTAACTAACCCACTGCACTCCTGTGACTCAGAGAAGAGGATACAAAGAGAAACAGGTGCTGTCCCTCACTGACAAGATGTTTCAGGTTCCCTCTAAAAATTGTGGCTTCCATCACAGGGCAGCTGCTAGTCGGAGACCCACCTGTTGATGCCAAAGTGAAGTAGTAGAGAAGGGAGCCACACTGGTTGAGTAGAAAGGGCATCAGGTACTGGGAACAGGAGAAACCTTAGGTCAGTGTGACTGCCTGAGTGAGCAATACTGTCGTCTTTGAGCTGCTCTCGCATGCCTTTTCTTAGAGGAAGGGATGGTCACAGATGCCCAGGAAACACTAAGTCCTCCTCTCAGGACCTTCATGGCAAACAGAGAGACAGACTGAATGCACACTCTTGCCCTAAATGCCCTCTCTCTACAGCCCACATGAGGCCGAGTGCTGATGTCAGCCTCTCCTGGAAGCTTACCCCAAGTTCCCAGCTCCAGCCTCCCTCCTCTGAACTCACTCAGCACCTTATCTGTACCTCTCTCCTCCCCCTGATCCCTGAGTGGCAACTGTGTCTATGTCCCTATCTTGCTAGCCTACATTGGCAGCCATGGTGGCCCTCCTTGCCTTCCACCCCAGGGCAAGTTGAGAAGGCTTCTGGAAAGGCTTACAATAGTTACTTTATGTAATTGGAAGGGGGAGGCGGTCACAATAATAAAATGGTAGGTATAGACAGCTGAACATGTAGATGTACAATTCTCACAAGGGCCCCATCAGTAGGTAATTATAATCATTTCCATTTTACTGATGACGAGGCAGGCTCACACTGTACAAGCGACTCCTCCAAGAATTGACAGAAGAGGGGAATTCTGGCCACCCTGTATGACTCGACACCCAACGGTTAGCGGCTTCTCCTCCGTGACAAAGTGGCAGTTCTCAGACGCACCTCAACGTTCAAGAAAAGGGTCTTCATCTCCTGCAGCAGCTGCCGGGCCCACGTCCGCTCGTGGACCTGCTGCAGGCCGGAGGAAGCCCGCTTCAGCAGCGGCTGCGTGCCACCCCACAGAGCGGCCACCAGCACCAGGGCCAGCACCTGCGCTGAAAGCAAGCACACGGCCGGCGATTCGCGTCGCCGGGACCCGCACCGGGCCTCGCCCTCCTCCCGCCCGGCCCCAGCTGGCCGCCCGCGCCTCCCTGCGCTGTCCGACGCCCCGCAGGCCGCGCAAGAGCATCCGGGGGGCCCAGGCGTCCGGCCGAGCAAGGCTGGGGGTGATGGGGTGCGAGCGGACTAGAGCTTCACCTCCCGAGGGAGGGTCTGTCAGCCCGGGCGGGAAGGAGGAGGCGGGGCCCGGACACCCACCCAGAGACGCCGCCATGGCAACGCCACTCTCTTCTACTTCCGGGATCGAGGGGGCGGAGTCCCATCATCCGGAAGTGACTTCCAGGCTGTTCCGGTCCTGCTCACGTTGCCTGTCTCCTCGCGTCGGCGCCGCCGGGATGGTGAGTTCCAGAGTGTGGGGGAGTTGCTGCGGCGGCGGGGGGCCGGGGTCCGAGCACCGACGCTCACGTTCTGTCCCCCACAGAAGCCCATCCTGCTGCAGGGCCATGAGCGGTCCATCACGCAGATCAAGTACAACCGCGAAGGAGACCTCCTCTTCACTGTGGCCAAGGACCCTGTGAGCGACGGCGCCGGGCCGGGCCGGGCCGGGCCGGGCCGGGCGGGGCGGGTGTGCTGGACGGGCACCAGAGGGGAAGCTAAGGACGCCCCATTAGAAAAACAAGGGAAAGACCATCCCTCTCGGGGGTAAACTCTGAAAGAAGTCGCTAGGTAGGAAGGATTAGCCAGGGAGAAGAAAAACAAGAGACTTGTGGAAGGGGCACAGGGATCGGGACGCAGGTCATCTTGTTAAGGTGACCAAGAGGATCTCAGCGAAGAACCAAACCATTCTGTCAAGAAGAGAAAGACCAAATTTAATAGGATACAGTTTGATGCATGGTTGGCAAGCTGTGTCGTCATGAAACAGGGCAGGGGACTTGGGCTCGTTGCTCACTGATAAAGAGTATTTAGTATGCTCATGGTCCTGGGTTTGATCCCCAGCACAAAAAGGAGAGAAAGGAAAAAAGAGGAGGAGGAAGACATGAGTGTGCCCCTAGTCTTAGACTAGTCAGTCTCATCTTGCCGCTCAGACGCAAACTGCCCTGAGATGCCTTTTGTGGTATCTGCCTGTGGTTAACAATGAGAAGTCTGAAGTCAAACATATAGTATGAACTCCAGGTCCTACATCTACAAGGATGGGACTTTGAGCATGACATTTAACCCTTCTAAACTACAAGCGTCCCTTTTATCAAACACGGGTACTTTTAAGTGCCTCTCTCAACAAAGTGCTGTCATTCTTGTAAGGAGTTTACCATAGTACCTGGTATGTGTTAGTCATATATAGTTAAGTTTCTTAGCTATCATTCACTGGAGCGTCATAGCTACCCTTTGAAGAAGGCTTTAAATTTATTATTATTTTCTTAATATTTTTAAAAGTTTTTAAAACTTATTTATTTATTTTTTTTGAGTTTTCGAGGTAGGGTTTCACTCAAGCTCAGGCTGACCTGGAATTCACTATGTAGTCTCAGGGAGGCCTTGAACTCACAGCGATCCTCCTACCTCTGTCTCCGGACTGCTGGGATTAAAAGCATGTGCCACCACATCCGGCAATAATTTTTAAAAATTTTTATGTATTTATTTATTTGCAATCAGAGGGGTAATGAGCGCGCCAGGGCCTCTAGCCACTGGAAATGAACTCTAGATGCACGTGCCACTTCTTGCATCTGGCTTTACATAGGTACTGGGGAATCAAACCTGGGTTGTTAGGCTTGCAGTCAAGTGCCTTAACTGCTGCACTCTCTCTCCAGTCCCTTTTTGTTGTTACTATTTTTCGGCCTAGGGTCTCACTCTAGCCCAGGCTGACCTGGAATTCACCCTGGATTCTCAGAGTGGCCTGGAACTCACAGCAATGCTCCTACCTCTGCCTCTCAAGTGCTGGGATTAAAGGCGTGTGCCACCACACCTGGTTTCTCCAATCCCTATTATTATTTTACCATTTACTCTGTCTTTATGCTGGCCTGAAACACTCCATCCTCCTATCTCACCCTCCGAGTGTACAGTGTACTAGGATTATAAATACATCACCACACCCACCTTACCCTGGCCTCTTTTTTTTTTTTTTTTTGTTTTTCGAGGAAGGGTTTGTTTCACTCTAGCCCAGGGTGGCCTTGAACTCAGGGTAATTCTCCTACCTCTGCCTTGCAAGTGCTGGAATTAAAGGCTGTGGCACCACACCTGGCAACAGATAGGGTGCCATTGCAAGCTTGTCTCTCCTGCTGCTTACCTTTAGGGAAGGAGGATCTGAAAGTTACATCTCACCAGCTCTCCTGAACAGGAAAGAAACAGGGGGCAGAATTGGCCTGGCGAGGGACTGTGGAAGGTTTCTGGGGGAAAACAGGTGATTGCTGTTCCTGGGGTGCTAACTTCTGTTACTTGATTCCTCCAGATTGTCAATGTGTGGTACTCTGTGAATGGCGAGAGGCTGGGCACCTACATGGGTCATACTGGAGCTGTCTGGTGTGTGGATGCTGACTGTATCCTTTTTGTTCTGAGTCTGTGCTCCAGGGTCTACCAGCACTTGACTGGGAAGTTGAGAGTTTGGGGTGCTGTATTGGGACTAGTGAAGAACACTTCCTCCTCCCAGTCTTCACTGGTTGGGGAAACAGGACAGTTAGCATGTTCTGAGGTAAAGAGAAGAAGACAGGCTCTTTGGGGCTAAACTGGGGTATGATTCTGCTAACCTCCCCAAAAGACAAGGTCTGGGGAGCATTTAGTCATGCTTTTTTTTTTTTCTTTTGCAAGCAAGTGTCTTTAACTGTTAAGCCATTTCTCTTGCCCTAGTCATGTTTCTTTTTCCCTCCCTTCCTCCCTCTGCCTGCCTTCTTTCTTTCTTTCTCTCTCTTTCTTTTGTTCTTTCGTCTTTTTCTTTCTTTTTCTGAGGCAGGGTCTCTAGCCTAGGCTGACCTGGAACTCACTCTGTATGTAGCCCCAGGCTGGCCTCAAACTCAAACTTGGTGTGCCTCCTACATCAGCCTTTCAGGTGCTGGGACTAAAGGAATGTGCCACCATGCACGGCTCCTAGTTATGTTTGGTTTCTTTCTTTTTCTTTTTTTTTTTCCCTTAATTTTTAAAATTTTTATTTATTTATTTGAGAGAGAGAAAGGGGCAGAGAGAGAATGGGCACTCCAGGGCCTCCAGCCACTGCAAATGAACTCTAGATGCAGGTGCCCCCTTGTGCATCTTTCTTATATGGGTACTGGAGAATCAAACCAGGATCCTTTGGCTTTGCAGACAAACGGCTTAACCACTAAGCAATGTCTCCAGCCCCCCCCCCCCCTTTTTTTGAGCTGGGGTTTCACTTTAGCCCAGGCTGACCTGGAATTGACTATGTAGTCTCAGGGTGGCCTCGATCTCATGGTGATCCTCCTACCTCCCAAGTGCTGGGATTGAAGGCATGCGCCACCACACCGAGCTGCTAGTCATGGTTCTTAACACCCTCTTTAGGGGATACTAAACATGTCCTTACCGGCTCTGCGGACAACAGCTGTCGTCTCTGGGACTGTGAAACAGGTAAGCCATGGTCATTAACCTTTTCAGCAAAACAAAACAAAACTGTAGTGTACCTGTCTAAGCAAATATATTCTGGAGCTAGCCCGCCGTGGTGGTGCACACCTTTAATCCCAGCAATTGGGAGGCAGAGGTAGGAGGATTGACTTGAGTTGGAGGTCAGCATAGTGAATTCCAGGTCACCCTGAGCTAGAATAAGATCCTGTTTAAGGAAGCATTAAGAGTACAGGCCTGAGAGGGACAGCTGACTTCATGGAGTGGGAATGGCAACAGCCCAGGAACATTTCCCAAAGTGTGATAAGAACTGGGACTTAAAAGAAACAAAGCACATCACTTTGGCATAAGCAGGAATTAAGCATGGACAGTGTCATAGCCAAGTCAGCTGACCAGGGTAGAGTACTAGCTTCTTGGCATGTAGCAGATGGGATTGGAGAGTGAAGATGAGGTTAGAGAGGCAGGCTATTCCAGAGCAGGTCTTGAATGTCAAAATTAAGGACGTGGCTTTGATTTGTAAGACTTGGCACACCAGGGAGTTTGCTAAGCAAGGGACAGTGGTGGACTGGTCAGTGTCAGCAAAGTCCAGATCCAGGCAGTGGAGGAGCTGGCAGTGAACATGGGACTCCATAAAGCTGCTCTTGTTATTAAATGCTTACTAGCCATCCTCCTCCTCTGCTTTTTTTTTTTTTTTTTTTTAAGGTAGGGTCTCATTCATTTCAGCTCTGACCAACCTTGAACATACTGTGTAGTCTCAGGCTGGCCTCAAACTCACAGCAATCCTACCTCTGCCTCCCAAGTGCTGGGATTAAAGGCATGTGCCACCAGGTCCAGCTAGACATCCCTTTCTTTTCTCTTCTTTCTTTTTTTTTATTTTTTAATTTCTTTCATTTTTTGAGGTAGGGTCTTGCACTAGCCCAGGCTGGCCTGGAATTCTCTGTAGTGGACATCCATTTGTATGCTGGATACTGGGGGACATGCAGAGATATCATACCACCCACACCTTACTATGCAAAGACAAAGTCTAAGGGGAAGACCAGATAGATGCACACCAGTATGAACAGTGTCAGATTAGCAGGCTGTATGAGGAGGGACTGTGGGAAGACAGAGTATAGAGCCATCCTCCCTGTGGTAACTTAGGACGAGAGTAACCCAGATTCTTCCTGTCTCCAGGGAAGCAGCTGGCTCTACTCAAGACCAACTCAGCCGTCCGGACCTGCGGGTTTGACTTTGGGGGCAACATCATCATGTTCTCCACAGACAAGCAGATGGGCTACCAGTGCTTTGTGAGCTTCTTTGACCTGCGGGATCCAAACCAGATTGGTGAGGGCCAGGGACAGGGCGAGGGTTGAGGTGAAGGATTCAGCTCCGGAGCCCAAGGCCTGACCCCTGCCACCCCACAGACAGCAATGAGCCCTACATGAAGATCCCCTGCAATGACTCCAAGATCACCAGTGCTGTTTGGGGGCCTCTGGGCGAGTGCATCATTGCAGGCCATGAGAGTGGAGAGCTCAACCAGTATAGTGCCAAGGTAATCCAAGGCCACCAGAATGGTCCCTAACAGGCAGGAGAGTACAATGGTAAGAGCAAGGGCTGGATTCAGATGTAGATTTGCTACTCTGGTTGTGTGATCATGGGCAAGTTACAAAATTTTCTTGTGCCTGTTTATCTGTAATGAGAACTCCAGACATATGAGACACATTGCTGGCAGAAATCAGCCAACCAAGAGCAGCTTTTGGGAAAAAAGGGTTTATTTTAGCTTACAGACTCAAGGGGAAGGTCCATTATGGCAGGGGAAAACGATGGCATAAGCAGAGGATGGACATCACCCCCTGGCCAACATAAGGTGGACAACAGCAACAGGAGAGTGCCAAACATTGGCAAGGGGAACTGGCTATGACAACTGTAAGCCTGCCCCCAACAATACCCTGCCTTCACAAGGCATTAATTCCCAAATCTCCATCAGCTGGGAACCTAGCATTCAGAACACCTAAGTTTATGGGGGCACCTGAATCAAACCACCACAGTGCATCTGGCTTTACTTGGTAACTGGCAAATCAAACCCTGATGATCAGACTTTGCAAACAGGTTCCCTTAACCACTGAGTCATCTCTCCAGCCCAGTAGGGAGACTTTTATTTTTTAAATTATTTAGGGTTTTTTTTGTTGTTGTTGTTTGTTTTTATGAGTAGGGCAATACATTTTTTTTTTAAAGGTGTGTGCCACCGTACCCGGCTTTTTTTTTTTTCCCCCTGAGGTAGGGTCTCGCTCTAGCCCAGGCTGACCTGGAATTTGCTATGTAGTCTCAGGGTGGCCTCAAACTCACATCGATCCTCCTACCTCTGCCTCCCCAGTGTTGGGATTAAAGGCGTGTACCACCACGCCCAGCTCAAATTATTATTTTATTTTTTTGGTTTTTCAAGGTAAGGTCTCATTCTAGCCCAGGCTGACCTGGAATTCACTATGGAGTCTCAGGGTGGCCTCGAACTCACGGCAATCCTCCTACCTCTGCCTCCCAAGTGCTGGGATTAAAGATGTGCGCCACCACGCTTGGCTCAATTTTTTTTTTAATTAAACTATTTATTTATTTATTTTGAGTGAGTGAGAGGGGGTGGGGCAGATAGAGAATGGGTGAGTGAGGACCTCTATCTAGCCACTGCAAAAGAACTCCAGATGCATGTACCACCTTGTGCATCTGGCTTTACTTGGGTACTGGCGAATGGAACCTGGGTCCTTAGGCTTTGCAAACAAGTACCTCAACCACGGAAACATCTCTCCAGCTCAGTGAAGAGTTTTTTATAAGGAAATATATTTCCCTTTAGAAGACTTCTACAGGCTACAGCTTGGAGAATGGGTCTGAACTAGCCTCTAGGTCTGGGGCTGTGAAGTTCTAGGCAGAGTAAAGAGATATTTAGGAAAGGTCTAAGGTGGTGTGTATTTGTGGTCCCAGCTGCTTGGGAAACACAGGTATGATGATCCCTTGATCCCAGGAATTTGAGGTGCATTGTGGGCAGGGTAACAAAAAAGGAAGAAGCCAGGTGTAGTGTTGCACGCCTTTAATTTTGCCTTTGATCCCAGGCAGAGGTAGGAGGACCACTGTGAGTTCAAGGCCAACCTGATACTGCATAGTGAATTCCAGGTCAGCCTGGGCTAGAGTGAGACACTATCTACCAAAAAAAAAAAAAAGGAAGAAGAAAAAGAAAAACAATGTATTTATAGCCATGTCTGCAGCTAGTTAGGATGTATTTACAACCAGGTCTGGTTCAGTCCTGTAATCCCTGTACTAAGGAGATTGAAGGATAAAAAGTTCCAAGCCTTCCTGGGCTACAGAGTAGGTTAAAGGCCAATCCAGACAATTTATTTTATTTTTTTTCTTTTCAATTTTTTTTATTGACAACTTCCATGATTGTAAATAATATCCCATGGTAATGCCTTCCCTTGCCCCACTTTCCCCTTTGAAATTCCATTCTCCATTATATCCCCTCCCCATCTCAATCAGTCTCTCTTTTATTTTGATGTCATGATCTTTTCCTCCTCTTACGATGGTCTTGTGTAGGTAGTGTCAGGCACTGTGAGGTCATGGATATCCAGGCCATTTTGTGTCTGGAGGAACACATTGTAAGGAGTCCTACCCTTCCTTTGGCTCTTACATTTTTTCCGCCACCTCTTTTACAATGGACCCTGAGTCTTGGAAGGTCTCATAGAGGTATTGAAGTGCTGAGCACTCCTCTGTCACTTCTTCCCAGCACCATGATGCCTTCTGAGTCATCCCAAGGTCACTGCCATCTGAAAAGAGAAGGTTCTCTACCAAAAGTGAGAGTAGCATTAATATATAGGTATGAACATTAAGAGAAGTGCTTTCTGGGCAGTTTGGTGAGCATAGTACATACATTTAGCTAGACAGCAGCAGATGTTACACCCCTAGGGCTCATGACTACCCCTGTTTTAAGTTTTCAGGATCAGGGGTATATTCCCTCCCATGAAGTAGGCCTCCAGTCCAATTAGAGGGCAGTTGGTTTCCACCATGACAGATGTGCCACTATTGTACCCATTGGCTCATTTGGCCTGGCTGGCAAAATTTAAGACTTTCAGTGTCCACTATTGAGTATCTTCACTGGTGATTTCTCTCCCATTGAACTGCATGCAGAATGGCTTCTTCCAGCTTTCTGTCAGCTGGTCTACATGGAGGAGGTTATCAGCTCAGTTTCAGCCAGTCCAGACAATTTAGTGTCTGTCTCCAATCTAAGTACTCACCAGGCTGGAGTCTGCTTAACTTTCATGATCAGACATGCTCAAGTGCATTCGGTGTGGTAGGCCGTAGACAGAGACTATCTCAAAATAAAAATAAAATAAAATAGGGGCTAGAGAGATGGTTGATCGATTAAGGCACTTGCCTGCAAAGGACTGAGGTTCAATTCCACAGGTTCTATGTAAGCCAGATGCTCAAGGTGACTCACACATCTGGAGTTCATTTGCAGTGGCTGGATGCCTGCCAGGCCTATTCTTTCTCCCTACCTGCCTGTCTCTCTCTCTCTCTCTCTAAAATAAGTAAAAATAAAACAGGGCTGGAGAGATGGCTTAGCAGTTAAGGCACATGCCTGAAAAGCCAAATGACAGGGGTTCAATTCCCCAGGACCCATATGAGCCAGATGCACAAGGTGGTGCATGTGTCTGGAGTTCATTTACAGTGGCAGAAGACCCTGATGCAGTCATTCCCTCTCTATATATCTGCCTCTCTCTTACTCTGAAATAAATAAATAAATAAATAAATAAATAAATAAATACATAATAAATAATAAAATGAAAGCAGTTGGGTGTAGTGGCTCACACCTTCAATCACAGCACTTGGGAGGCAGAGGTAGGAAGCTATCTGAGACTGCATAGTGAATTCTAGGTCAGCCTGGACTAGAGTGAGACCCTACCTCAAACCTCACCACCACCAAAAAAATTAATTAATTTTAAGAAAATTCCAGAGTAGGGCTGGAGAGATGGCTCAGCAGCTAAGGCACTTGCCAGCAAAGCCAAAGGACTAAAATTTGATTCCCTAGTACCCATGCAAAACCAGATTCACAAGTTGGTGCATGCATCTGGAGTTTGTTTGCAGTGGCTAGAGGCCCTTGTACGCCCATTCTCACTCTCTCAAATAAATAAATATTTTAAAAAAGAAAATTCCAGAGTAAAACCTGGTATGGTGGTGGATGCCTTTAATCCCAGTATTCAGGAGACTGAAGTAGGTGGATCACTGTGAGTTTGAGGCCAGACTGAGACTATATAGTGGATTCTAGGTAGTAGAGGGAGACCCTACCTTGAAAAACTAAAAAAAAAAAAAAAAGATAAACACTGAAATTGCAGAGATGCATAGGTTGTCTCAAGCTTCTGGGGAACAGTGGGAGCACTCAGGGATGGAGCTCATCAGTTTCTCTTCCTCCTTCCTCAGTCTGGAGAAGTACTGGTGAATGTTAAGGAGCATTCCCGGCAGATCAATGACATCCAGCTATCTAGGGACATGACCATGTTTGTCACCGCATCCAAGGACAACACAGCCAAGGTGAGCTGGGGCAAGGAGTCTGATGGGGCTGAAATCACCACCCTCCTGCTGTGCACACTCAAGCCTGACTTGCCCAAAGAAGGCTCAATTACAGATTTCTCCCCTACCTTCTTTCTGCAGCTCTTTGACTCCACAAACCTTGAACATCAGAAGACTTTCCGAACAGAACGTCCTGTCAACTCAGCTGCCCTCTCTCCCAACTATGATCATGTAAGGGAACCCCATTCAGGTTTCCTCCTGAGCCCTCGGTGTCTAGGGGTCCAGATGTTTGGCCCAGAGATTTCCAGCTCAGTGACAAGGCTGATTGAGTAGGTAGCCCCAGGTGGCTAGTGTATCTGCACCCCTGCCCTCGGGATCCTCCCATTGCAATGAGGGTGGTGTCAAGACAGCCAGTAAGAGGCAGTAAATGAGACCTGGCTGCTGTTGGGCCCACCTGGACTCTTTTTTTCCTTCAGGTGGTGCTGGGAGGTGGTCAGGAAGCCATGGATGTAACCACAACCTCCACCAGGATTGGCAAGTTTGAGGCCAGGTAAAGGGGAAGGGAGATCTTTCAAACTGAAACCACATGGAAGATGTTTTTCAGAATGAACACAAACTATTTTGGTCACTAGGAAACTCAGGCAGTGTGACAAGTGCCTAATATAGCAGTTGAGATCATGAACTCTGAGGTTCCAGATGACATTGTATTTTTCTGTGCCCAAACTTCTTGACTATAATGGGACAGTGATAATGTCCTCATAAAATTGTGTAAATAAAATGAGTTAATATTTATTCAGCTCATCAAGCACTGCCCAGCACATAATAAGCACTTGTGTTAACTGGCAAACATGTGGGTCTAGTCTTTGTATGACTTCATCTTATTTTTTTCCCCTTATCCTTATTTCCCCGCTTTATTGTATTTGTTTTGTTTGTTTTTTGTTTTGTTTTTCAGGATAGGGTTTCATTGTAGCTCAGGCTGACCTGCAATTCACTTTGTAGTCTCAGAGTGGCCTCAAATTCACAGCAATTCTCCTACCTCTGCCTCCCGAGTGCTAGGATTAAAGGTGTGCCCCACCACATCCAGCTGTATTTGTGTTTTATTTTGCATTTTGGGAATTATGTCTCAGGCTTTGGAAGGCGATCATGACTGAATTAATTGCATCTCCCCTGTTGTTCAGGTTCTTCCACTTGGCTTTTGAAGAGGAGTTTGGAAGAGTCAAGGGCCATTTTGGACCTATCAACAGTGTTGCCTTCCATCCTGATGGCAAGAGGTAGGGCTCCAAATAAGGGAGTGATCTCAATGGTGGGGTCTGTGTCCCTTTCCCATGCCTGACCACACAGGCTGTACCCTTTCCACAGCAGACACCTAATTTCCTGACCATCTTTTTCCAGCTATAGCAGTGGTGGTGAAGATGGTTATGTCCGTATCCACTACTTTGACCCGCAGTACTTTGAGTTTGAGTTTGAGGCTTGAGAAGCTGAATCTTCATCCAGAATGGCTGCTCATGAAAAGTTTTAGACTCTTGAGAAATAAATTAGTTTGTTAATAAATGGCTCCTGGTGATTTTGTGGGGTTGGTCTCATCATTTTCCCTCCTCCCCAACACCCCAGCATACTCATGCCACTCATGGGTCACTTTATTTAGGCCTCCCCACACTCAGGCACTCTCATCCAAGCTCAAGTCCTGAGGGGTCTGGAAACACTTCAAGATACTCAAGGAGCCAGTGCTTAGGGAAGGTGGGGCTCAGGCTGAAGTTGTGGACCAAGTCTTTCCTTTTTTTTTTTTTTAAATATTTTTTCTCTTTAAAATGTATTATTTTAGTTATTTGAAAGAGGCAGATAGAAAGAATGGATGCACCAGGACCTCCAGCCACTGCAAATGAACTCCAGGTGCATGCACCACCTTGTGCATCTGGCTTATGTGGATTCTCGAGGATTGAACCTGGGTCCTTTGGCTTTGCGGGCAAGTACCTTAACCACTAAGCGATCTCTCTAGACCCTGAAAAGCATTTTTAAAATAAAATCTAGGCCTGGAGAGATGGCTTAGCAGTTAAGGAACTTGCCTGCAAGGCCAAAGAACCCTGGTTCAATTCCCCAAGACCCACGTAAGCCAGATGTACAGGGTGGTGCATCCATCTGGAGTTCATTTGCAGTGGCTGGAAGCCCTCGTGTGCCCTTTCTCTCTCTCAAATACATAAAAACAAAATACTAAAAAAAAAAAAAAAAAAACCTAAACCCTGGGCCTGGAGAGGTGGCTTAGTGGTTAAGGCGCTTGCCTGCAAAGCCTAAGGATCCAGGTTCAATTCCCCAGAACCTATGTAATCCATATGTACATAGTGGTGCATGTATCTGGAGTTCATTTGCAGTGGCTCGAGGCCCTGTCATGCCAATTCTCCCTCTCTGTCTGTAATAAGTAAATAAAAATAAAGTGAGGATGGGAGGGTAACAGGTTGCTCAGTAGTTCACATGAAAGATGATTGCATGAGGGCAGCAGGAGGTACCTAGAGTGAGACCCTACCTCCCAGAAAAGAAAGAGAGCAAGAAATTTTAGGGGATGGAAGTTGTTAATAAAAAATACATATATTAAAAAGAAATTTAGGGGAAAAGCTAAAAATGAAGAAGCTAGGGCTAGGCAGATGGATCAGCGGTTGGACGCTTGCTTGCAAAGCCTGGCATCCTGCGTTCACTTCCCCAGTACCTACATAAAGCCAGACGGACAAAGTGGTACATGCATCTGGAGTTCATTTGCAGTGGCCAGCGGCTCTGACATGTACATACTCTCTCTATCTTTGTCTCTCAAAATTTAGTACTAGATAGCTGGGCATGGTGGCGCACTCCTTTAATCCCAGAACTCAGGAGGCAGAGGTAGGAGGATCGCTGTGACTTCAAGGCTACCCTGAGACTACATAGAAAATTTCAGGTCAGCCTGGGCTAGAGTGAGACTCTACCTCGAAAATCCAAAAAAAGAAAAAAAAATTAGTAATACATGAGGCTTGAGAGAGATCTCAGCGGTTTAGGTGCTTGCCTGAAAAGCCTAAAGGCCCAGGTTTGATTTCCCACATAAAGCCAGACGCACAAAGTGTAGCATGTGTTGAGTTCATTTGCAGTGGCTAGAGGTCCTGTGTGCACATTGTGTCTCTGCTTATAAATAAATAAATAAAACAAAATTTTTGTTTATTTTTATTTACTGGAGAGCGACAGAAAAAGGCAGAGAGAGAGAGAGAGAATGGGCACACTAGGGCCTCCAGCCACTGCAAACAAACTCCAGATCCATGTGCCACCTTGTGCATCTTGCTTACATGGGTCCTGGGGAATTGAGCCTTGAACCAGGGTCCTTAGGTTTCACAGGCAAGTGCTTAACCACTAAGCCATCTCTCCAGCCCAGTTAAAAAAAAGTTTTTAATTAATTTATTTTTTATTAACAATTTTCATGATTGTAAACAATATCCCATGGTAATGCCCTCCATCCCCCCCCCAACTTTCCCCTTTGAAACTCCGTTCTCCATCATATCCCCTCCCCCTCTCAATCAGTCTCTCTCATTTTGATGTCATGATCTTTTCCTCCTATTATGGTCTTGTGTAGGTAGTGTCAGGCACTGCAAGGTCATGGATATCCAGGCCATTTTGTGTCTGGGGAGAGCATGTTGTAAGGAGTCCTACCCTTCCTTTGGCTCTTACATTCTTTCCACCACCTCTTCCGCAATGGGCCCCCAGGCTTGGAAGGTGTGATAGAGATATTGCAGTGCTGAGCACTCGTCTGTCACTTCTCAGCACCATGATGCCTTCTGAGTCATCCCAAGGTCACTGCCATCTGAAAAGAGAAGGTTCTCTACCAAAAGTGAGAGTAGCATTAATATATGGGTATGAACATTAAGAGAAGTGCTTACTGGGCAGTTTGATAAGCATAGTATGTACATTTAGCCAGACAGCAGCAGATGTTACACCCCTGGGGCTCATGACTACCCCTGTTTTAAGTTTTCAGTATAAGGGATGTATTCCCTCCCATGGAGCGGGCCTCCAGTCCAATTAGAGGGCAGTTGGTTTCCACCATGACAGATGTGCCACTATTGTACCCGTGGCTCATTTGGCCTGCCTGGCAAAATTTAAGACTTGCTGTGTGCACTGTTGAATATATTCACTGGTGATTTCTCTTTCTGCCATTGAACTGCATGCAGGATGGCTTCTTCCAGCTTTCTGTTAGCTGGTCTACATGGAGGAGGTTATCAGCTCAGTTCCAGCAGGATTTTTTAGTGGCCTTGCAGCCCAAGTATGTGGAGTCTTCAGCAATAAAGTCTTACCATCTATTCCTGGTGGGAAACCAAGGTCCTCGGCAGTGGCCTATAATGTTTTGGGGGCATCAGTGACCTTCATGGCCAACAACTCATTGGAAAGTATCCCATCCCTGGCACTGAAAATTTTCTAGCAACAATCTATGGCTCCTGAGTGTTCCATTGTCCAAAAAAGTAGATTTCCATATGATTTATTTATATCCCTTCGATTTTGATTAGCCCTCCTTCCACCTTTTCTTTACTCAATCTCTTCCCCTGACCTCACTTGGGCATTTTCACCCCCATTAATCTATTCTTCTACTTACATATATACAATACCATCCTATTAAGTACCCCTCTTCCTTCCTTTCTCTTCCCTTTATATCTTTTTTTCTAGCTTACTGGTCTCTGCTACTGAGTTTTCTTCCTACTCACACAGAAGTCCAGTCATCAGTAGCTAGAATCCACATTATGAGAGAGAACATGTGATGTTTGGCTTTCTGGGCCTGGGTTACCTCACTTAGTATAATCCTTTCCAGATCCATCCATTTTCCTGAAAATTTTATAACTTCATTTTTCTTTACCACTGAGTAGAAGTCCATTGTATAAATGTGCCATATCTTCATTATCCACTCATCAGTTTAGGGACATCTAGGTAAAAATATTTTTTAAAGATTTATTTTTATTTATTATAGGGAGAGAGAGTGAGAATGTGCTCTCCAGGGCTTCTAGCCACTGCAAACAAACTCCAGACACAGGCACCACCATGTGTATCTGGCTTACATGGGACCTGGAGAATCAAACCTGGTTCCTTAGGCTTCGCAGGCATGTGCCTTAACCGCTAAGCCATCTTGCTAGCCCAATTTAAAAAAAAAAAAAAATATATATATATATATATATATATATATATATATTTTTTTTTAAATTTTAAAAGGGGGCTGGAAAGATGACTTAGCAGTTAAGGCACTTGCCTACAAAGCCAGAGGACCCAGGTTCAGTTCCCCAGGACCCATGTAAGCCAGATGCACAGGGTGGCACATGTTCTGAAGTTTGTTTGCAATAGCTGGATGCCCTGGTGTGCCCATTCTTTATCTCCTTCTCTTTGCTTCTTCCTCAAATAAATAAAATATTCTTTTTTTTTTTTTTGGTTTTTGGAAGTAGGGTCTCACTCTGGCCCTGGCCCAGGCCCACGCCCGGCAAATAGAATATTCTTAAAAATTTTGGTAAAAGGCCAGGTATGGTGGCACATGCCTTTAATCCCAGCACTTGGGAGGCAGAGGTAGGAGGATCGCTATGAGTTCAAGACCACCTTGAGACTACATAGTGAATTCCAGGTCAACCTGGGCCAGAGTGAGACCCTACCTGGAAGACAGAGGTAGGATCTCTGAGAGTTCAGCTTGAGACTACATAGTGAATTCCAGGTCAGCCTGAGGTAGAGTGAGAGCCTACCTTAAAAAATCAAAAAGAAGCTGGGCGTGGTGGCGCACGCCTTTAATCCCAGCACTCGGGAGGCAGAGGTAGGAGGATTGCCATGAGTTCAAGGCCACCCTGAGACTACAGAGTTAATTCCAGGTCAGCCTGGACCAGAGTGAGACCCTACCTCGAAAAACCAAAAAAAAAAGAAAAAAAAATCAAAAAGAAGGGCTAGGGCTGGAGAGATGGCTTAGCGGTTAAGCGTTTGCCTGTGTAGCCTAAGAACCCCGGTTCGAGGCTCGATTCTCCAAAACCCATGTTAGTCAGATGCACAAGGGGGCACACGTGGCTGGAGGCCCTGGTGCGCCCATTTTCTCTATCAGCCTCTTTCTCTCTGTCTGTTGCTCTCAAATAAATAAAGTTTTTTTTTTTTTTTTTTTTTTTTTTTTTTTTTTAAAGAAGGGCTAGAGGAATGGCTTAGCGGTTAAGGCATTTGCTTGCAAGGCCAAAGGACCTATGTTTGATACCCCAGGACCCATGTTAGCCAGATGCACAGGGGGGCAGACGCGTCTGGAGTTCTTTTGCAGAGGCTGGAGGCCCTGGAGCGCCCATTCTCAATCTCTCTTTCCCTCTTTCTCTGTCAAATAAATAAACAAAAATTAAAAAAAAAAGTTGGGGGGTTGGAGAGATGGCTCAGTGCTTGTTTGCAAAGCCTAAGGACCTTAGTCTGGAATTCATTTGCAGTGGCTGGAGGCCCTGGTGTACTCATTCTCTATCTGCCTCTTTCTCTCACCCTTAACTAAAATATTTTAAGGAAAGTAAGTCAGGGGCTGGAGAGATGGCTTAGCGTTTAAGGCGCTTGCCTGTGAAGCCTAAGAATTTATGTTCAAATCTCCAGGTCCCACTATGCGTAGCCAGACACATAGTGACGCAAGCGTACAATGTCACATATGCGCACAAAGGGGCACACACAGTTTGTTCACAGCAGGCTGAAGGTCCTGGTGCGGCCATTCTCTCTCTCTCTCTCTCTGCCTTTCTTTCTCTCAAAATAAGAAAAAAGTAAGTCAGGCTGGGTGTTGGTGGCATTTGGGAGGCAGACGTGAGAGGTTCGGTATGAGTTCAAGGCCACCCTGAGACTACATAGTGAAAAGAAAAGAAAGTCAAGCTCTGGCAAGGGGGACCTGTCTATAACACCCGTAAGCCCACCCCCAACAACACACTTCTAGCAAGGCTATACCTCCCAAACTGCCACCAGCTGGAGACCAAGCATTCAAACCACATGAGCTTATGGGGCACATCTGATTCAAGCCACCACTGCTGGCCTCTAAAGGCCCAGGTGTGAGGCCTAGTGGAACTTCCTGAGCCTAGCTAAAGTTTGGTGATCTGCCTCTGGCCAGACGTGACTCAGCAAGACGCCTAATGGCTTCTTACCTGCTACCTCCACATGGGAGTTAGAATTATCATTTCAATAGTCACAGTTTACTATTGGCCCTTACCTTTCCCCACCATCCTACAATCCCCGCCTTCACCCCCAACATTATATAGGCAACTGTTCATAGCAATAAATCGAGTTCCTGCTTCTACAAGACTCCCGACTCAGTGTGGTTTTTCTCCGGTGGCCAGGAGAGGTCTGAGTCGTCGGACGCTCATCTCCTCCTCAGCCCCTCGGGAGGAACCAGCGGGCCTGGTCCTTCCCTCGGCACTACCTGCCCCCGCCGGCGGAGCCCGGCATCTGGCGCCCAACGTGGGGCTCTTGGAATCCGGCAGACTAGTGCCCCCTGAGAGACATTCGTTGAGGAGGTCAATCGGTGTACATATGCGGGTGAGCGTACCCCCATAAGTAGTCTTTATATTTAATGCGCTAAACTTTGCTTCTATAACCTGTACTTGTTGATCAACATCTCTTTGTTCTCTTTCTCTTTCCTTTCACTTTTAGTTTGCAGACAAGCTACATCTGCGGCTTTTGTACAGCATGTTTACCTATCTTTTGGATCCTTGTGGTTGTATTGTACTCATGTGTATGTGGGTTGCTATTGCCCTAATTTTATGGACATTTTTCTCTCAACTTTATAATGTGGGACAGTCTAACTGTAAATCCAATCCTGCCTTAGAATCTCTCAGGGCACTCCTAAAGAGTAGAGGGCTTAATTTGACTGATAATCAGGCTCAACAGACCTGGGATTGCCTTCTCAAACTGGCGCCATGGCTGCCGGAAGGAAATCTCTTTGATTGGGACACGTGGGATAGGGTAGAGGCCCTTGTTTGTCGGGCACATGTGGAGAAGGGTCAAATACCCCCCTCAGGGGTCCTCCCTATGATCTCAGCCCTCAAGGCCTGCTTCCCTCCAAGGCCAACCAAACATAAACAAAAGACAGAAGAAAAAGATAATATACAGCCTAATCCAGCTACTCCTCCTGGAGATACAGCTTTAAAAAAACCCCAAAAGGATGCATCTTTATGCTCCTCACTCGATCCCTTTGAGAGTGCTCCCTGGCCTTCCGAGGGACCTCCTCCATCAACTAACCCTTTCTGGACCCCCTCGGCCCCTCCTTCATATTCGGCCGCCGAGACCCCTTCAGCCCCTCCTTCATATTCGGCAGCCAAGCCGTCAGAAAATAAAGCTACTTTTTTATTTCCCGTCAATCTAAATCCTGGAGGCAATCGCCCTGCTGCCTGGTATCCGTGGGAAGCTCAGGACCTTAAGGAGCTTAAAAAGGCGGTCTCAGAGGATGGACCCAACTCTCCTTGGGCTGAGACCCTATTACAGGGACTTGCCCATCAACCTTGTACAACCCAAGATTGGAAAAATCTAGTCAGGGCTGTCTTGTCAGGTCCCCTATACATTAAGTGGTGTGCCTTTTTTAGAGATGAATGCCATGCACAGGCAGAACGAAACCAAAATCAACAGCCCCCTGTGCCGATAACTTTTGGGATGCTCTCTGGTATCTCTGATCAATATGCTACAGGCACTCAACAGGCGGCTATACCTGACCCGTATAGGGACCAGGTCAGGGCACTGGGCTTGGCGGCATGGAAAAAGCTTGATGAGGGACCCTCTGAAACTCCCCTTATGAGTATTACTCAAAAACCATCTGAGGATTTGGCTACATTTATAGATAGGGTGGAAAAAAGTCTCCAAAGAAAATTTCCCCCAGGGGCATTACGGGATCAGTTTACTAAAATGTTGGTCTGGGATGGGATGACAGCCGATCACCGCCTCGCCTGTGCGGGTCTCAAGGACAACTCCATGAGTAGATGGATTGTAGCCACCAAGGACGTTGGCACTATCTCCCATCAGGCTAGGGCCATGGCTGCCGCCCTTCAGGAAAATAAACAGAGAGATTTGGCCAATACGATCTGTGCATTACAGTTAAATTCTAAAAACTTGACATGTTTTGGATGCGGGGACGAGGGCCACTTTAAAAAGGAGTGCCCCAACAGGACAAAGCCTCCTCCGCGCTCTGGGGGGACGACCAACGCCCCTCACACCCTTTGCCCTAAATGCAATAAAGGGTTTCATTGGGCTAAGGAATGTAAATGGAAGTTTAACATACAGGGAAAGCCTTTAAACTCCTCCAGGGGCTTCCCCCAGCCCCGTTAAATAAGGGGAAAGAGACCATCAAAGCCTATTGGACCGTCCCCCTGGTCCCCGGCCTTAGACCCAAAATTATTTTGAATATTGGCAATAAAAAATTCAAACTTCTCATTGACACTGGAGCGGACCGAACGGTCCTGAGAAAGGAGGAAGTGCCCCCCTCCTGGCAGCTTGTGCCCGGCCCTCCCCTACTGGGAATTGGCGGGCAATCCACCTCCTGGGAGACTGCCACGTGGCTCCCTTGGACTGACCCAGGTGGGGACAGGGGAAAAGTCCGCCCTCTCGTGGTGACTGGGCTCACTGCTAACTTACTGGGGCAAGACATCCTTGGAGATGCCGAGGCTTTCATCACTACTGACCATAAGGCCTTTTATAATGATTTGTTAGATAAAAAAGAATATCAACAACAGTCTGAGGAAGGGAGGGAATATCATCCCAATTATAGAGATGACCCTTACTTTGAGCAACTCAGACAAAAGTACTCCAATAAACACCCCCAATTCTAAGGGCCACTGCCCAGCCCCCCCCATTTAAAATCCAGTGGAGACCGGGGGATCCTGTATGGGTTGAGCAGTGGCCTCTCCCTTCTTCTAAGTTACACCAACTCCACATACTTATTGATCAACAGTTGGAGGCCGAACATATTCGTCCCTCCACTAGTCCCTGGAACTCTCCTGTCTTTGTCATAAAAAAGCCTAATGGGTCCTGGAGATTTTTACATGATTTAAGAAAGATCAATGAACGCATGATCCCCTTCGGAACTCCCCAGAGGGGACTCCCATGGATCCCAGCTATTCCCAATATATACCATATTACTATCATTGACATTAAAGATTGCTTCTTCTCTATCCCTCTCCATCCAGGAGACATGGAAAAATTTGCATTCTCTGTACCTGCTGTTAATTTTTGTGGCCCAGATAGGAGATTTGAATGGACTGTCTTACCTCAGGGCATGGCAAATAGCCCACCCATTTGTCAATATTACCTGTCATCCATTTTCTCTTCTCTTATCAATCTCCCTGATACTCTGTTTTATATTTACATGGATGATATTATTCTTGGGTGCCTAGATTCCTCCACACTCCAGGACCTTACCCACCAATGTCTAACTATCCTGCATACTCACGGCTTTAAAGTAGCTCCAGAAAAAGTTCAAACTGTGCCTCCCTTTAAGATCTTGGGCTCAATCCTTACCCTAGATACAGTTTCACCTGTTAAACCACAACTTTATATTCAGGATTCTTACACCTTGCCTCAACTCCAGAAGCTTTTGGGAGAAATTAATTGGATGAGGCCTTGGATACCCATAACTACTGAAGAGCTGTCCCCTTTATTTGACCTCCTAAAGGACCTTAACTTCTCCTCTCAGGTAATTTTGTCCCCTTGTCATCAACAAATTTTTCATAAGGTACAACAGGCTATAAATACTGTGACCCTAAAGAGGTTCAATCCTGATTTGCCCATCTCCCTCTACATTTTCTCTGGGGAAACATTATGCACTGCACTGTTGGCCCAGGAAGGTGAACCCATCCAATGGGTCCACCTCTCAATCGGTGGGGTCCCCAGAGTTTATTCTATAACCAACCAGGTTGCTGATTGCATTATCAAGGGCAGAGACACCTCTGTCCGGTTGTTTGGCACAGAACCTCACCTTATTGTCACCCCCTTTAAGATAACAGATTTCACCTGGCTTCAGAGAAATAATAATAGAGTTGCTATGGCTCTCGAGGGGTTTCTAGGTAAAATTGATTGCCATTATGGCCCCCACAAATGGATGAGTTCTTTCTCCAGATTAGAATGGAAGCCCCCCAGGCTTTTTCTGTCTCAACCTAACCCTGACTTTCTTACCGTGTTTACTGATGGAGGGCACCTGGGGGCTTCCCTAGTCGTTTACCCTCCCTTAAAACAGGAAAAAGAGCCTATGCCCATAAAGTCAGTCTCTCATGAGGTTGAGGGGTCAGCACAATTCAAAGAACTATTTGCTGTCGTTCTAGCTTTGGACACTATTCAAGAGCCATTTAACTTATTTTCTGACAGCCTTTATGTTGTTAATTTATTACCCAACCTGGTTGAGGCCCACATTAGACTGGACTCCAACCCTATATCTCCTCTGATGATTCAAGCTCGTTCCCTACTCAAACAAAGAATTAACCCCATTTTTCTTCAACATCTCAGGGGTCATCAAAACTTACCGGGATTTCTTTCTCGAGGAAACAATTTGGCTGATAAAATGGCTTCTATGCCTCAGTGTAATACTATTACAGAAGCTACACGCTTCCACTTATTGACCCATGTCAACTGGAGAGGTCTCAAGCACAGGTTTCCACAGGTACCAGTCAAGGACCTTAAAAAAATTGTCCGGACTTGTAAGTCCTGTCAGCCCTTCCTCCAAGTACCCCCCCTTCAAACTACAGGAAGCAATCCTAGAGGGCTACGCCCTAATCATCTGTGGCAAATTGATGTCACACACTATTCTCCATTTGGGAAACTTAAATATATTTTTCTTTCAGTTGATACCTTTTCCCGTGCCTGCTGGGCATCAGCACATGCCGGGGAAAAATCTAAACATGCCATTAGTCATATGCTTCAATGTTTTGCCACTCTTGGGCTGCCTGATCAAATTAAAACAGATAATGGCCCCTGCTTCGTAAGCAAGGCCTTTGTAGATTTTCTCCAGAACTGGAAAATCTCACATTCTACAGGCATCCCATACAACCCCCGGGGCCAAGCTATCGTTGAAAGATATAATCAGACTCTCAAGTCTCAATTACAAAAACAAAAGGGGGAATCCTTACCCCCACATGACCAACTAAAAAAGGCATTATTTACCCTAAATATTTTAAACTTTTCTAAAGAAGATAAACAACTCTCCCCTTTTCAAAAACATTGGTCTTCATCCATTACCTACAGTTCTATCTGGGTAAGATGGAGGGACCCATTGACTGGGGCCTGGAGAGGGCCTGATCCGCTCCTCACAGCAGGGAGAGGGTTTGGATGTGTCTTCCCTCAAGATGAAAAAAGACCCATTTGGGTACCAGCGAGAGACCTAAAATATTTGTCCCAACAAGAGGACACTGACAGTCACTTCTCTAGGGAGTGTCCCACCCCTGAGGACTGTTCCTAAAATGGTCCTTCACCCTACTAAACTAAACAATTCCCTCCCTTGTGGAGGATTGCTGGCTTTGCCTCCGATCTGGGCCTCCCTGGCTGCTTGCAGTACAGTTGCCTGTACGACCTTAAAACATTACTCAGCCACCTTCCCCATCCCCGTCCAGCTTTTCCCAATGTTTCCCCTGGAACTTGCATTTGGGCCCCGCCTTCCCCTAATAATTCCAGTATAGATGTGGGATACATTCATCCTTCCTTCTGTACTTTTAACACAGCTGATCCCAATGCTCAATGCTGCCCACCTTCTGGAATGGTTTATGTTTGTGGAGGCGGGATGGCCTATGACTTTCTGCCCACCAATTGGACGGGCCTTTGTGCCCCAGCCACCTTAATCCCAGATGTAAATATCATCCCTGGAAATGAGGCCCTCCCTGTATCAGAGGGAGACCTATCTTCAACAACAGCTAGATTCCCTGGCTGAGGTAGTCCCACAAAACAGGAGAGGACTAAACCTACTAACGGCCGAAAAAGGAGGCGTATGTTTGTTTTTACAGGAAAAATGCTGCTTTTATGCCAATAAATCAGGAATCATCCAGGACAAGATTAAGAGGCTCCAGGAAGACTTGGAGAGGAGGCAGCGGGACCTCCAGGACAACCTGCTGTGGACGGGCTTACATGACTTCTTACCCTACCTTCTGCCTCTACTTGGGCCCCTCCCCCTCCTTCTCCTTCTCCTTATCCTCACTGTCGGGCCTTGTGTAATTAATAAGATTACACAATTTATTCACCAATGGCTAGAGGCAATAAAACCTCATCAGGTCAAAATACAGGCTGGAAACTCAGGAATTAAGTTCCTCAGATGACCCACTGCCACCTCCTCTGCCCTCCATGTGACCAATGACGGGTAAGATCCCCATAGGGGGACAACCTAAGACAGGCCATGGGGTGGGTTCTCACCGAGCTAAACACATGGTACCCAGTGACGGGTAAGATCCCCAGAGGGGGACAACCTAAGACAGGGGCCATGATGAATGCTCTGAGCTAAACACCTGGTACCCAATGATGGTTAAGACCCCCAGAGGGGGACAACCTAAGACAGGGGCCATGGTGACTAATGCTCTTACAAAAACAAAAGGGGGAGATGCTGGCCTCTAAAGGCCCAGGTGTGAGGCCTAGTGGAACTTCCTGAGCCTAGCTAAAGTTTGGTGATCTGCCTCTGGCCAGACGTGACTCAGCAAGACGCCTAATGGCTTCTTACCTGCTACCTCCACATGGGAGTTAGAATTATCATTTCAATAGTCACAGTTTACTATTGGCCCTTACCTTTCCCCACCATCCTACAATCCCCGCCTTCACCCCCAACATTATATAGGCAACTGTTCATAGCAATAAATCGAGTTCCTGCTTCTACAAGACTCCCGACTCAGTGTGGTTTTTCTCCGGTGGCCAGGAGAGGTCTGAGTCGTCGGACGCTCATCTCCTCCTCAGCCCCTCGGGAGGAACCAGCGGGCCTGGTCCTTCCCTCGGCACTACCTGCCCCCGCCGGCGGAGCCCGGCACACCACAGGAGAATACACCAAGTTTTAAGAAAAGAGCAGCAGCCCATTGGATGAGAAAGTGGGATGCAGCAGGTATCTGCCCTCCTTTGTGCCTGCCTTTGCCCCTCATCTCTTCACTGTTGGAAGAGGAGGGGGGCAACATGGGAAGCACAGGTGTGCTCAAACAATTCCAACAGCAGTGACAGTGGGAACTGATGGCCCAGTCGCCACTCAACCCAGGAAGAGAAGAAAGGAGGGTACCTCGTGCTTGGGGTGGGTTTGGGAGGAGACTGAGTTTACAGTACAGCTGGAAGGAGTGGTCAGCCTGGGGAGATGGCAGAGTTGCAGGCACCAGGAAACGGTTTCTGGATGGAGGAGATGGGCTAGGGCCTGGTTGACCACCTACTGGATCCACCAACCCCTGGGACCCAGTCATGATTCAGCTAAAGGAGTCTGGGATGAGTTGAGCCATTGAAGTTATAAGTAGAGTGCTGCACCTACTAGCTTCAGTCCTATGTACCAGAACACAGACTGCCTCCCTGTGGGCCTAGGGCCAGAAACAGAATGGACCCAGTTCAAGATTGTATTTGCTTACTGAGTCATGGTTTGTGCCAGGGTTGAGTCCTGCCAGTCCCACTCATCCTTTTACTCAGATCTTTCGTCAACCATCCATGTCATTTCTGTAGGTGCACTGAGATTACAAAAGCCCACCACAGTTTACAGCTTGTTTTTGAATTACTTATTTGAGAGAGAGGTGCAGATAGAGAAAGAATGGGTATACCAGAGCCTCTAGTTACTGCATATGAATTCTAGACAAATGTGCCAACTTGTGAACCTGGCTTTATGTGGGTACTGGGGAATTGAATCTGGGTCTTTAGGCTTTGCAGGCAAATGCCTTAACCACTGAACCATCTCTCTAGCCCATTATTTTGTTTTTTGGTTTTTTGAGGCAGGGTCTTGCTCTAGCCCAGGCTATAGTTACAGGCTGGCCTTGAACTTAGGGCGATACTCCTATCTCTGCCTCCCCAGTGCTGAGATTAAAGGCGTCCACCACCACATCTGGCAGTGGACAACATTTATGTGGGGGTCTACAGATTTGAACTCAGGTCTGGTAAGTGCTTTATCCACTGAGCCATTTCCCTTAACCCTTTTTCTCCATAGGGTAGCAACCTACTTTCTCTATGCTCTGGGCTGCCAGGCAGGTGGTACTCAGTGCCTCCTTCACATGAGCCAGCCAGAAGCGGCCTTCTAAGTCACTAAGCCAGCAGTCCATGCTCTGCTCTATGTTCCCCCAAGCTTCCACCAGGCATATGAAGTTCTCTTGGTGGGGTCACCCCCTAGGCAAATGCAAACCTGGTCATCCTGTCTCTAGCCCAAGCTCTTGGAGAGCCTAGCCTGGGAGCAAGTCCTCCATCTCATTGAGGAGACTGAACCCTCTCAGGAACTTATCTGATGAGAGGAACAGTCTCGTGGAATATGGAACCCACTGACAAGCCCTTACGTGATGGACATGATTCTGTATCCTTGAGGACTCCCCAATCTGATGAAAGACACCCAAAACCCCCTTGGAGAGAGCTACTCTGTTGGAAGGGGGCATAGCATTACCTGTGGGGCCCCACATTGCCCTCAGTGAATAGATATTCAGTGCTCTGAAAATCCCCAAATTATTATTATTATTAATTTTTTTTTGGGGTTTTCAAGGTAGGGTGTCACTCTAGCCCAGGCTGAACTGGAACTCACTCTGTAGTCTCAGGCTGACCTCAAACTCACAGCGATCCTCCTACCTCTGCCTCTCGAGTGCTGGAATTAAAGGGGTGTTCCACCAAACTCAGCCCCAAATTACCTTTGAAGTACCCATTCTGCTGGGACTGGGGAGCTTCAGTCTGATAAAAGAAACAATACTCTTTGGATTCTGCATCTGCGCCTATCTCTCAGAAACTACTTTGCTCAGAACCAATGGAGGCTTTTCAACCCTGTTCAGCACTTTCAGTGGCTCCCCACTGCCTTTAGGATGAAGCCTAAGCCCAAAACGATGGCATTCAAGATCCCTCTGCTCCCGTCTTCCCTTCAGCCTCCACACCTCCATTCCCAGTTCATACTCAGTTCTCCTGCATAAAGACTTAGGCACACGTAGTCCTCCAAACAGGACAGAGGAGCAGTCTGCCTCTTCATCTTCATCACTACTACCTCCTCCTCTTACAGGTCTCAGGGAAAGAGAGCATCTGATCCCTGAGACTTCCTACAGTGACCAGGAAAGGGGGCCTGCTTGGCAGTGGCTTATTTCCTCAGATTCCACTGTTTGTTTAGGGACCCTGGAGCTCTGTCATACTGGGCTGGCCAGCACAGCAGCCTCTGCGCTCAGTGTTGGATGAATAAATGTAAAATTTTGTATTTTGGATAGGGATAGCAGTCTACTCTCCTTAAAGCACAGGAGCTTTCCATCACCTGGAGAGCGTGGAAACACTTCTGTGTGAGCCCAGCATTCAGGGAGGCGTGTGCATGTGATGGTTCCAGGACCGATTTCATTTTAGTGTTGAGAGGTGCTATTTCTTTCTAGGCAGAGTTGGGGTACTTTGTGATTAAGTTTTCCCATTCTGTCGTCCCTCCTCCCACATCCATGAACAGACCTGCTGGGAGAAGCTGGGAAGACCCCTGTCTCTTCAGAGGCCAGTGCAGCCCGCGTCCAGCCGGGGTAGGCAGTCTTGACCCATGTCCCCATCAGTTACAAGATGAAGCCCCGGGTCCCCGCGTGAGATGCTGCCAGCACTGTTCAAGGCAGCTCCTCATCCTCAGCACAGGACTTCCGGGGCCCTCCAAAGGGCTGTCTGGAGCACAGCAGAACCCGTGGTCAGGGACCTCGCTAGGTTCAGGGACTGAGCTCAGGGAGATCTACACACGAGCGGTCCCTGGAGAGGCTTTGGAAGAGGGCGGAAGGCCCCGTGCGGTCCTGCGCGGGTAACTAGCACACAGCGGAGGACCAGCTTCACTTCGCTCAGCAGCCACGCACTGGTCTCCTGGCGAAAGCCAGGTCTAGGACACCCAAAGTGTACCCTGGCCCCGTGTCCCCATGCCTCGAGACCAGGCGCTTCTTCATCCTCAGACCCTCGAGACCACACGAGCTACTCGCTTGTAGTAGCATTTCGGCAGGAGCAAATGCAAAGCAACCCCTAGTCTCCAGCCCTTGGGACTGCAGGAAAAAGAAAAGGAGGGATGGGAGATGGATCAATGGTTAAAGGCGCTTGCTTGCAAAGCCTACTGGCCTAGGTTTGATTCCCCAGCAAAGCCACGTGCACAAAGTGATGCATGCGCTTGGATTTCGTTTGCAGCAGCAAAAGGCCCTGGTTCGTGTCCTCCCCCCCTCAAATAAATTAAAAATTAAAAAAAAAAAAGATAAACCGGGAGTGATGACGCACTCCCTTAGTCCCAGCACTCGGGAGGTAGAGATAGGATAGCTGTGAGTTCGAGGCCAGCCTAGAAATACAGAGTGAATTCCAGGTCAGCCTGGGCTAGAGCAAGACCAACCCGGGGGCGGGGGGGCAAAACATAAGCGTCAAAGAGGTGATGGATGGATTCCAAGGAGGATAGCGCCTGCGGAAGGAAGTCAGAGGTTGTAGGAAAGGAAAAGCCCTTCCTCTTCTCAGCTCCCATCTCGCCTCCTTTTAGTTGTGTCTGGGAATAAGACTGGGTACGAAGTCTGTTTGCACACACAGTTGTCCCTTTTTAAACTCCCTTTCAAACGGGTAGTTTCCGCGCTTGGACTGCGCCCCCTTGCGTACCTGGACGGAACAGGCCGCGTCCCAGCGTCGCTTGCACGCCATTTCCAGCCACAGCCCGGGAATGAGCGTGCCCCAGTCACCCGCGGACTCTGGGCATGGGCAGACCCACTCTCGGGGTTCCCTGGATGGGCAAGACTGCTGTGAAAGAGGCTCCCAAAGGAAGGGTTCACGGGCATCTTCTCTCCCTAGTCCCTGCTCTGTTAACGAAACTTCAATTTCATGATCTGCAAAATGGGGTTGAATAATCTTGATTAAAGGAGCTGCAAAGAAGGCTCAGCGGTTAAGGCTCTTGCATAAAAAGGCTGACGGCCTGAGTTGGATTCCCCAGTACTCACGTAAAGCCAGATGCAAAAAGTGGCGCCTGCATCTGGAGTTCCTTTATATCGGCAAGAGGCTCTAGTGCATCCACAGTCTGTCTCTGTCTGTCTCTCTCTCTCTCTCTCTTTCCCTCTCTCCTTGCAAATAAAATTATTTTTTAAAAAATCTTAAACTGGGGGTGGTGACGCACGCCTTTAATCCCAGCACTCCGGAGGTAGAGGTAGGAGGATCACCTTGTTTTCGAGGCCTCCCTGAGACAACATAGTTAATTCCAGGTCAGCCTGGACCAGAGTGAGACCCTACCTCAAAAAACCAAATAAATAAATAAATAAATAATAAATGAATAAATAATAATCTTCCAGGCATGGTGGCACACACCTGTAACCTGAACCCTGAGACTACACAGTGAATTCCAGGTCAGCTTGGGCTAGAGTGAAAGCCTACCTGGAAAAACCAACCAAAAATAAATAAATAAACTGGGCGTGGTGGCACATGCTTTTAATGCCAGCATTTGGGAGGCAGAGGTAGGAGGATCGCTGTGAGTTCAAGGCCACCCTTGCCCATTCTCTCCCTCTTATTTTCTCTCTTTCTGCCTCTTTCTCTGTATCAAATAAATATATTTAAATTAAAAAACCAAAATAAATAAATAATAATAACAATAAATAAATAGAAAGCCGGGCATGGTGGCACACACCTTTAATTCTAGCACTCAGGAGGCAGAGGTAGGAGGATAACCATAAATTCTAGGCCACCATGAAACTACATAGTGAATTACAGGTCAGCCAGGGCCAGAATGAGACCCTACCTTGAAAACCAAAAACAAAAATAAGTAGATAGATAGACACATAGATAATATTGCCAAGTGTGGTGGCACAAGCCTTTAATCCCAGCACTCAGGAGGCTGAGGTAGGAGGATTGTGAGTTCAAGGCCAGCCTGAGACTATATAGTGAAATCCAGATCAGCCTGGGCTATAGTGAGACCCTACCTGGAAAAATAAAATCAAACTAAACAAATATGGTTGAAGAGATGGCTTAGAGGTTAAAGTGCTTGCCTGCGAAGCCTAAGGACCCATGTTCGGCTCTCCAGATCCCATGTAAGCCAGAGGCACAAAGGTGTGTGACACAAGCACAAGGTCACACGTGCACACTAGGTGGCGCACATGTCTAAAGTTCGATTTAGTGGCTGAGGCCCTGGCTTGCCAATTCTCTCTTTCTTAAAAAAAAAAAAAAAAAAAGTGTCTAAAGCCCTTAAACCCATTTCTGGCTCTCAAGAGACTCTTAAAATTTACAAGCGTAGCTGGTGTGGTGGCACATGCCTTTAATCCCAGCATTTGGGAGGTTGAGGCAGGAGAATCACTGTGAGTTCAAGGACAGCCTAAGACTAATTCCAGGTCATTGTGGGCTAAAACAAGACCCTACATAAAAAAAAAAAAAAGTTCCAAGGGTAAAGGAAGGGAGTGGGGAGATGGAGAAGGATATATCCTAGAGGATGGAATGGAAGTATGTGGGTTTGTAACTGGGAACTGCCTACCCAATACATCTGAAGCTTGAGTGGGGAAAATTCACCTTAATTGCAAGCAGCTGTATAGCTGGTGCCCTCTGCTCCCCAGCTGGAAGTCTTGTCTATGCCTGCCCTTCTCCATGTCAGGAATCCACTGCCAACACATGAATTGGGCTTATTCAACTGTCCATCCTACTTTATTTATTTATTTATTTTGGAATTTCGAGGTATGGTCTCACTCTAGCCCAGGCTGACCTGGAACTCACTATGTAGTCTCAAGGTGGCCTCAAACTCACGGCCATCCTCCTATCTCTGCCTCCCTCCTGAATGCTGGGATTTCTATTTTAAAAAGTTATTTTTCAGGGCTGGAGACATGGCTGAGCGGTTAAGGAGCTTGCCTATGAAGCCTAAGTACCCAGGTTTGATTCCCCAGAATCCATGTAAGCCAGATGCACAAGGTGGCACATGTGTCTGGAATTTGTTTACAGTGGCTAGAGGGCCCTGGTGTGCCCATTAAAAAAGAGAAAAAAAGGGGGGGGGGGCTGGAGAGTTGATATAGCAGTTAAGGTGCTTGCCTAGAAAGCCTAAGGACCCAGGTTTGATTCCCCAGTACCCACATAAGCCAGATTCACATGGTGGCACATGCATCTGGAGTTCATTTGCAGTGGCTAGAGGCCATTGCATGTCCTTTTTCTCTCTACCTGCCTCTTTCTCTCTCTTTCAAATAAATAAAAATAACAGCTGGAGAGATAGCTTAGTGGTTAAGGCACTTGCCTGCCAAGCCAAAGGACCCAGGTTCAATTCCCCAGGACCATGTAAGCCAGGTACACAAGGTGGCACATGTGCCTGGAGTTTGTTTGCAGTGGCCGGAGGTCCTGGCATGCCCGTTTTCTCCCTCCCTCCTTCTCTCTCTCTCTCTCTCTCTCTCTCTCTCTCCTCTCTGTGTCTCTGTCTCCATCTGCCTCTTTCATGTCTACATGAATAAATTTGCTGATTCTCCACTCTATATCTGGTGCCTGTTCTGTGAGCCTTAGTTTCCCATATCAGTATTGATTGTCCCAACTTGCTAGGACCTAGCATCACTTGTGAAATGATTAGGTTAGCTTCTAGGCATGCATGGGAGAGATTTTTTTTTGATATTTTATTAATTTTAGAAAGAGAGAGAGAGAATGGGTGTGCCAGGGGCTCCAGCCACTGCAAATGAACTCCAGATGCATGCACCACTTGTACATCTGGCTCATGTGGGCACTGGGGAATTGAACCTGGGTCCTTAGCCTTCTCAGGCAAGCACCTTATCTATCATCTTCCAGCTGGTAAACCTTTAATCCCAGCACTTGTGAGACAGAGGTAGGAGGATCACCATGAGTTCAAGGCCACCCTGAGACTACATAGTGAATTCCAGGTCAGCCTGAGCTAGAGTGAGACCCTACCCTGAAAAACCACACACACACACACACAAAAAAAAAAGGAGAGAGCTGGCTAAGCACCAGCATTTCGTCACTGCTCTTCCTCAGTGGAGACTGACTGTGCCTAGCTGCCTCAAGCTTCTGCCGTCATGCCACTCCTGCCATGATGGATTGGACTGTGACCTGGAACTGTAAACTGAAATAAACCCCTCCTTTCCTTAAACTGATTTTGTCATATATTTGTCCTAGCAACAAGAAGGTAACTGATACACAACACAAAGTCTGAAAGGGAGATGCTGAAGTTGAAACTGAGGGCCAGGAGGGAGAAGGCCAGGGGCCCATGCACAGCTCTGCCTTTCAGCTCTAGGCAGCTCCTTCATCTGTAAGTGGCTTTTCAGTGATTTTCAAGGACATCTGATGCCGGGTGTGGTGGCGCACGCCTTTAATCCCAGCACTGGGAGGCAGAGATAGGAGGATGGCCATGAGTTCAAGGCCACCCTGAGACTACACAATGAATTCCAGGTCAGCCTGAGCTGGAGCAAAACCCTACCTTGAAAAAAACAAACAAAAAACAAAAACAAGAGCACCTGAGGCTCCTTAGATAAAGCTTGAAATGATTGACTTGTCCCACCAGAGGCTCAGACAAGTCAGTGACTTGCCCAAAGTAACTAGCACTGGAGCCCAGGTCCCCAGAGTCCCAGGCCTCCAGACCTACTCCTTTACCGAAGAGCTTCGCCATGAAGGAGGATGGGGCAGCTGTCCCCTCCTCCCCCTCCCCCTCCCATCTCCCTTGACTTGGCTCTTGGGAGGAGGGCCAAGTCTGGGGTAGATGATGCTTTTCCTATCCTGAAAGTGACTTCCTTTCTGGGAACTAGGAGTCTGCTTCTGGGCGAAGACAATAAAATTCAGCCAAAGGGCTCCTCCTGCCCCCACCCGGATGGGCATCACGTGGCCCCCAGTTAGCAGCCCAAGAAAATTCCAGCCCTTGAACACTTAGTGTCACATACCCATCTGCTCATCCACCCTGGCACACTCAGCCTCCTTCATTCCCCTTCAACATTGACCATCACGTACCTTTGACACACTCTCTTCAGCTGCTGCCACCTCTTCTTGGGCCATACTGCCAGCCTTTTCCTCACTGCCCTATCACTCACCTCAAACCTACCATGTCCCTGGGGCCGCTGAAATTCCAGGCAGTGGGTGAAGAGGATGAGGAAGATGAGAGCTTGGACTCTGTGAAGGCACTGACAGTCAAGCTGCAGCTGCAGACCCGGCGCCCCTCATATCTGGAGTGGACTGCCAGGGTCCAGAGCCAGGCCTGGCATAGGGCCCAAGCCAGACCTGGACCAGGGAGACCAGGGGCCATCTGTGGCTTTGACTCCATGGATTCTGCACTTGAGTGGCTCCGCCGGGAGCTGGTGAGTCTGGTGGGGTGGACGAGTCTTGAACAGTGTCATTAAGCTATCCTCCCTAGGTCCTAAAAGTCTGTGGTGTGGGGAGGGGATGAGAATGGACTCCTTCCCCCACAACTGCTCACACCTGTGTCCTAGGGCAAAGGAGCTAGGAATTGCACTTGTCCAGTGTTTTATTCAGAAAGCATTGCTTAATAAGGATTCCGTCCAATTTACAGACCTTATGCTCAGGACAGAACACCTGACCACCATTTATAGGTACAGAAAGGCATTGGCTCCCCTGTTCTGGGACTACTGTACCCCAGAGATACAGTGAAGTACATAAAAAGGTCCTGAGCATGCTGAAGTGTTGACTATTAGCTGTCAACCCAATTTGTTCAACTCAGAGGCTTTGCATACCTGACCTGGGATGGTACCCAGATACCTATATTAGATGTCTAGATTTGAACAGTAATAGATCTTAGCTTGTTTTGAGAACTGCCAGTGTAAAATAAGACCTGAGAGATAGGGATGGGTGAAGCTAGGTGACAGGGCCTTGGTGACACAGCTGATGCAAAGGCCCCAAGTGTTCACAGAAAGGGAATAATGGCCAGGGAGGCTGGAGACTGGTGCAGTGAGCTCATGCGCTCTCTTGGTCACAGCAGGAGATGCAGGCTCAGGACCAGCAGCTAGCTGGGCAGCTGCTAAGGCTGCGGGCCCAGCTGCATCGGCTGAAGGTAGACCAAGCCTGTCACCTGCACCAGGAGCTGCTGGATGAGGCCGAGCTGGAGCTGGAGCTGGAGCCTGGAACTGGACTGGCCCTAGCCCCACCACTGCGGCACTTGGGCCTCACGCGCATGAACATCAGTGCCAGGCGCTTCACCCTCTGCTGAGAGGCACCTGCATGTGCCCTGGGCCACCTGGGAAGAAGAAAGTGAGGGGGTGCTCCAGAGGGTCCGACACCTGTTACAGGGAGGGGGTACACTCAGATCTCTGACAGCTAAATGCAGACTGCATGAAACTCCAGCTGTGAGGGGGAAAAGAGCAGCTCAGACCACTAAATTCCTCAATAAAAACATTCTACATCCAATCAAAATCTCCGCAGTTCTTTATTCAGTCCCAGTGCTGCTGTCTGTATGTATATCTGTCTGTCCTTAGTTACTGGACTAAGGATTCCACCACAGGAGCCAAGGCCCTGTTAAGGGTGGAGATGGAGCCCTATCTCTTCCAAGGCTCCAACTGTATTTCTCTACCCTATCGAGGTTTGTGGACATAGTTCACAGGTAAGTAGTTTGCCTAGCATGTCCAAGGCCCTGGGTTCCCTAGCTAGCAATGCTTCAAAAAGAAAAAAATCGGGCTGTAGAGATGGCTTAGCAATTAAGGTGTTTGCCTGCAAAGACAAAGGATCCAGGTTCGATTCCCCAGGACGCATGTAAGCCAGATGCACAAGGTGGTGTATGAGTCTGGAGTTCATTTGCAGTGACTGGATGCCCTGGTGCGCCCATTCTCTCTCTCTCCGTCCCTCCCTCACCCTCTCTCTCTCAAATAAATAAATAAATAAATAAAAATACTAAAACAAGAAAAAGTCACCAGTTTCTAGGAACTTAAAATCTTTAAAATTCTAACTTAAAATCTTCCTCCATGTGAAGTTATTTAGGTAAATGGGGTGCTTAAAGAATGCAGAATTTAGCCAGGTGTGGTGGCACACACTTTTTTTTTTAATTTATTTTTATTATTTATTTATTTATTTGAGAGTGAGCGAGAGAGAAAGAGGTAGAGAGAGAGAATGGGCACGCCAGGGCTTCCAGCCACTGCAAACGACCTCCAGACACGTGCGCCCCCTTATGCATCTGGCTAACGTGGGTCCTGGGGAATCGAGCCTCAAACCAGGGTCCTTAGGCTCCACAGGCAAGCACTTAACTGCTAAGCCATCTCTCCAGGCCCCGGCACACACTTTTAATCCGAGCACTCAGGAGGCAGAGGTAAGAGGATGACTGTGAGTTCAAGGCCACCCTGAAAATACATAGTGAATTGCAGGTTAGCTTGGGCCAAAGTGAGACCCTACCTCAAAAAAAAAAAAAAAAAAAAAAAAAAATGCAGAATTTGAGCTGAACAGATGGCTTAGGCTTCTCAAGCAAATGCCTTAACAGCTAAGGACCCAGGTTCAATTCTCCAGTACCCAAGTAAGCCAGATGCATAAGGTGGCACATGCATCTGGAGTTCGTTTGCAGTGGCTGGAGGCCCTGGTGCACCCATTCTCTTTTTCTCTGTCTCTCTCTCACATAAAGTATTAAAAAAATTCAGAATTAAAAAAAAATATTTATTACTTGAGAGACAGAAAGAGAAGCAGATAGAGAATGGGCAAACCAGGGCCTCTAGCCACTGCAAATTAACTCCAGACAAATGTGCCACCTTGTGCATCTGGCTTACATGGGTACTGGGGAATTGAACCTGGGTCCTTGAGCTTTGCAGGCAAGTGCCTTAACCACTAAACAATCACTCCAGTTCCAAGAATGCAGAATTTATCTGGATGTGGTGGAGCACTCTTTTAATCCCAGCATTTGGGAGGCAAAGATAGGAGAAATGCCATGAGTTTAAGGCCAACCTGAGACTACATAGTGAATTCCAGGTCAGCCTGGACTAGAGAGAGACCCTACCTTGTAAAAACAATAACAGCCAGGAGTGGTGGCCCACTCCTTTAATTCCAGCACTTGGGAGGCAGAGGTAGGAGGGATCACCATGAGTTCGAGGCCACCCTGAGATTACATAGTGAATTCCTGGTCAGCCTGAGCTAGAGTGAGTCCCTACCTCAAAAAAACAAATAAACAAATAAAACATTTAAAAAACTAAAAATAAATAAAATAAGGAGACGGAGAGATAACAGTGATTAAGGCACTTGCTTGCAAATCTTAAGGACCCAGGTTCAACTCCCCAGAACCCATGTAAACCAGATGTACATGATGGCTCATGTGTCTGGAGTTCTTTTGCAGTGGCTAGAGGCCCTGGCGTGCCCATTCTCACACTCTCTCTTTCCCTCTCTCTGTCTCTAATAAACAAATAAATAAATAAAAATAAAATCTTTTAAAAAAATGCATTGCTAGTAGGGCGTGGTGGTGCACGCCTTTAATCCCAGCACTGGGGAGGCAGAGGTAGGGGGATGGCTAAGAGTTTGAGGCCACCTTGAGACTACATAGTGAATTCCAGGTTAGCCAGGACTACAGTGAGACACCGACCTTGAAAAACCAAAAAAAAAAAAAAAAAAAAGCATTGTTTATCAGTAGTGAGGCACAGCGGTGAACTGTGAACTGCTAAGGCTTAGGAGTAAGGGCGGCTGGGCCCTGCACCCAGGCCTGGCGCTGCATCTGAGGGCTCTGTCTGTCACTGAAAGTTTCTTGCTTTGTGTCTCTCAGCCTTTGTTTCGGCGTTACCCTTCTTTGTGTGACTTTCCAACTCGGGCTTCCTTCCCCCCCCCCCATTTCCTGTCCCCTTCCCTCTGCAGCTGAGGTGCACACTGCTGCAGCTTCCACCTCACAAACCCCAACAATGCTCTGTGGGCTCCCCTCCTCCACCTCTGCTCACTCACTGCGGAGATACACTTGCACTTAACTTACACTCTCCTCCTGGTGGGGTCAAGCCCATTCTTGGGCCCTGACAGTGGCCACACACACAGGGTTCTCCGTATCACTGGTGATCTGGTCTATGGCAAGCACCGCTTTCAACCTTGGCTCTGTCTGCGGCTGTGGCGAGGCTCTCTGGCCTCCTCCTAGAGCGCAAAGGCTGCTGCGGGCCACACTGCCTGGGCAGTGTTAGTCTGCTCTCCCACGAGGACATGGGCCCAGGCCCTGTACTCCACTAGGCGGTGGGCTTGCCTGAATCACCTGAATTCTAAGTGTTGCCCACTCTGCAGCTATGAGAGTGGGTGTGGTCCTTCCCTCTGCCTATAGCAGAAGCCGCACTGCCCTCTGGAAGACATGGGGTTGTCTTGCTTACCACCCAAAACAAGCTATGTCAGCATTCCTGTAAGAAAGCCACCCTTGGCCTTCTGTGATTCTCATACCGCTGCTGTTCTGTGACCGGAGATGACGCGGGTCCGTTCCGTCGGTGACTGTAGCAGCTGTCTGACCTCATGTCTTACTGTAGCATGAGTGGTCTTGTTTCAGAGATATAACTGGTCCTTATCTCCAACTCTGAACCTTTTGCCCTCAGACTGAAACACAAGCTTTCAGTTTTCACACAGTGACTGTGGTAGCCTTTGCCTTCTGCTATAAGCTGAGCATGTATCTGCTGGCTTCTGCTGATAAGGATCAAAGGAGACCCTTGAATGGTTGTGTACCCTGGAGGGCAAGAGGAAGGGTCCAGCAAATATCCTCCCTTCATTTTTATTTTTATTGTTTTTTTTTTTTTTTTTTTTTTGTTGTTTTGTTTTTCAAGATAAGGCCTTGCTCTAGCCCAGACTGACCTGGAATTCACTATGTAGTCTCAGGGTGGCCTCAAACTCATGGCGATCCTCCTACCTCAGCCTCCCGAGTGCTGGGATTAAAGGCATGTGCCACCACGTCTGGCTCCTGATTTTTGTTTTGTTTTGTTTTTTCGAGGTAGGGTCTCACTCTAGCCCAGGCTGACCTAGAATTCACTATGTAGTCTCAGGTTGGCCTCCAACTCATGGCGATCCTCCTACCTCTGCCTCCCGAGTGCTGGGATTAAAGACTTGCGCCACCACACCCGGCTCTCCTCAACTTTCTTTCCTCCAAATGCCATCTTCAGGATGAATAGGGCCTGGCCTAGAGATGTCTGGGACCCTGAGAGGCTGAGGGGTAGGGGGCTATGATGGCAGGAAGCTTGGGGTGTTGGAGGCTTGTGGTTGGGTTTCTGGGGCCTGGTTAGCTGCGGAGCCGTCAGGAGGAGGCAGGAAGTTAGGGTAGAACGTGGGTGCAGAGAGACAGGTGGTGGCTGGCTACGACCAAGGGGAGTTGAGACTGGGTCCAGGCAGCCAAGCCAGGCCAGGAGCATCATGTGAATGGGCCAGAAGGCTCTCAAGCTGGGCAGGTAAGGAGTGCTTGCAACAGGGGTCAGTCAGAGACTATGGTGGTAAAGCCGGAAGCAGAGAGCTACGGCTATGCGGAGAGCCAGGGCCTCAGTTTTACAGCAGCCCTTCAAGCTGGGAGACATGCATGCCTTGTTGGAAGTCAGATACATTGCCCCTTTCCTATAAAACCGATAGCTCCTGCCTGTGTTCTGCTGTCTGCCATCATCCGCCATATTTTAAAAAGCAAGTTTTTTTAATTTATTTTTATTTGAGACAGAAAGGGGGAGAGATAGAGAGAGAGAGAGAGAGAGAATGGGCACGCCAGTGCATCTAGCGACTGCAAACGAACTCCAGATACATTTACCACTTTGTGCATCTGGCTTACGTGGGACCTGGAAAATTGAACCTGGTCCTTAGGCTTCACAGGCAAGCGCCTTAACCGCTAAGCCATCTCTCCGACCCATCCCTCATCTTAATAGGATCATGCTTTTTGGAGATCTGGCACATGAATGGCAGGCATTGAAAAGGCCTTTAGATCCTGGTGTGGTGCACACTAACGTGGGTCCTGGGGAATCGAGCCTCAAACCAGGGTCCTTAGGCTCCACAGGCAAGCGCTTAACTGCTAAGCCATCTCTCCAGGCCCCGGCACACACTTTTAATCCGAGCACTCAGGAGGCAGAGGTAAGAGGATGACTGTGAGTTCAAGGCCACCCTGAAAATACATAGTGAATTGCAGGTTAGCTTGGGCCAAAGTGAGACCCTACCTCAAAAAAAAAAAAAAAAAAAAAAATGCAGAATTTGAGCTGAACAGATGGCTTAGGCTTCTCAAGCAAATGCCTTAACAGCTAAGGACCCAGGTTCAATTCTCCAGTACCCAAGTAAGCCAGATGCATAAGGTGGCACATGCATCTGGAGTTCGTTTGCAGTGGCTGGAGGCCCTGGTGCACCCATTCTCTTTTTCTCTGTCTCTCTCTCACATAAAGTATTAAAAAAATTCAGAATTAAAAAAAATATTTATTACTTGAGAGACAGAAAGAGAAGCAGATAGAGAATGGGCAAACCAGGGCCTCTAGCCACTGCAAATTAACTCCAGACAAATGTGCCACCTTGTGCATCTGGCTTACATGGGTACTGGGGAATTGAACCTGGGTCCTTGAGCTTTGCAGGCAAGTGCCTTAACCACTAAACAATCACTCCAGTTCCAAGAATGCAGAATTTATCTGGATGTGGTGGAGCACTCTTTTAATCCCAGCATTTGGGAGGCAAAGATAGGAGAAATGCCATGAGTTTAAGGCCAACCTGAGACTACATAGTGAATTCCAGGTCAGCCTGGACTAGAGAGAGACCCTACCTTGTAAAAACAATAACAGCCAGGAGTGGTGGCCCACTCCTTTAATTCCAGCACTTGGGAGGCAGAGGTAGGAGGGATCACCATGAGTTCGAGGCCACCCTGAGATTACATAGTGAATTCCTGGTCAGCCTGAGCTAGAGTGAGTCCCTACCTCAAAAAAACAAATAAACAAATAAAACATTTAAAAAACTAAAAATAAATAAAATAAGGAGACGGAGAGATAACAGTGATTAAGGCACTTGCTTGCAAATCTTAAGGACCCAGGTTCAACTCCCCAGAACCCATGTAAACCAGATGTACATGATGGCTCATGTGTCTGGAGTTCTTTTGCAGTGGCTAGAGGCCCTGGCGTGCCCATTCTCACACTCTCTCTTTCCCTCTCTCTGTCTCTAATAAACAAATAAATAAATAAAAATAAAATCTTTTAAAAAAATGCATTGCTAGTAGGGCGTGGTGGTGCACGCCTTTAATCCCAGCACTGGGGAGGCAGAGGTAGGGGGATGGCTAAGAGTTTGAGGCCACCTTGAGACTACATAGTGAATTCCAGGTTAGCCAGGACTACAGTGAGACACCGACCTTGAAAAACCAAAAAAAAAAAAAAAAAAAGCATTGTTTATCAGTAGTGAGGCACAGCGGTGAACTGTGAACTGCTAAGGCTTAGGAGTAAGGGCGGCTGGGCCCTGCACCCAGGCCTGGCGCTGCATCTGAGGGCTCTGTCTGTCACTGAAAGTTTCTTGCTTTGTGTCTCTCAGCCTTTGTTTCGGCGTTACCCTTCTTTGTGTGACTTTCCAACTCGGGCTTCCTCCCCCCCCCCCCATTTCCTGTCCCCTTCCCTCTGCAGCTGAGGTGCACACTGCTGCAGCTTCCACCTCACAAACCCCAACAATGCTCTGTGGGCTCCCCTCCTCCACCTCTGCTCACCCACTGCGGAGATACACTTGCACTTAACTTACACTCTCCTCCTGGTGGGGTCAAGCCCATTCTTGGGCCCTGACAGTGGCCACACACACAGGGTTCTCCGTATCACTGGTGATCTGGTCTATGGCAAGCACCGCTTTCAACCTTGGCTCTGTCTGCGGCTGTGGCGAGGCTCTCTGGCCTCCTCCTAGAGCGCAAAGGCTGCTGCGGGCCACACTGCCTGGGCAGTGTGTTAGTCTGCTCTCCCACAAGGACATGGGCCCAGGCCCTGTACTCCACTAGGCGGTGGGCTTGCCTGAATCACCTGAATTCTAAGTGCTTGCCCACTCTGCAGCTATGAGAGTGGGTGTGGTCCTTCCCTCTGCCTATAGCAGAAGCCGCACTGCCCTCTGGAAGACATGGGGTTGTCTTGCTTACCACCCAAAACAAGCTATGTCAGCATTCCTGTAAGAAAGCCACCCTTGGCCTTCTGTGATTCTCATACCGCTGCTGTTCTGTGACCGGAGATGACGCGGGTCCGTTCCGTCGGTGACTGTAGCAGCTGTCTGACCTCATGTCTTACTGTAGCATGAGTGGTCTTGTTTCAGAGATATAACTGGTCCTTATCTCCAACTCTGAACCTTTTGCCGTCAGACTGAAACACAAGCTTTCAGTTTTCACACAGTGACTGTGGTAGCCTTTGCCTTCTGCTATAAGCTGAGCATGTATCTGCTGGCTTCTGCTGATAAGGATCAAAGGAGACCCTTGAATGGTTGTGTACCCTGGAGGGCAAGAGGAAGGGTCCAGCAAATATCCTCCCTTCATTTTTATTTTTATTGTTTTTTTTTTTTTTGTTGTTGTTGTTGTTTTGTTTTTCAAGATAAGGCCTTGCTCTAGCCCAGACTGACCTGGAATTCACTATGTAGTCTCAGGGTGGCCTCAAACTCATGGCGATCCTCCTACCTCAGCCTCCCGAGTGCTGGGATTAAAGGCATGTGCCACCACGTCTGGCTCCTGATTTTTGTTTTGTTTTGTTTTTTCGAGGTAGGGTCTCACTCTAGCCCAGGCTGACCTAGAATTCACTATGTAGTCTCAGGTTGGCCTCCAACTCATGGCGATCCTCCTACCTCTGCCTCCCGAGTGCTGGGATTAAAGACTTGCGCCACCACACCCGGCTCTCCTCAACTTTCTTTCCTCCAAATGCCATCTTCAGGATGAATAGGGCCTGGCCTAGAGATGTCTGGGACCCTGAGAGGCTGAGGGGTAGGGGGCTATGATGGCAGGAAGCTTGGGGTGTTGGAGGCTTGTGGTTGGGTTTCTGGGGCCTGGTTAGCTGCGGAGCCGTCAGGAGGAGGCAGGAAGTTAGGGTAGAACGTGGGTGCAGAGAGACAGGTGGTGGCTGGCTACGACCAAGGGGAGTTGAGACTGGGTCCAGGCAGCCAAGCCAGGCCAGGAGCATCATGTGAATGGGCCAGAAGGCTCTCAAGCTGGGCAGGTAAGGAGTGCTTGCAACAGGGGTCAGTCAGAGACTATGGTGGTAAGCCGGAAGCAGAGAGCTACGGCTATGCGGAGAGCCAGGGCCTCAGTTTTACAGCAGCCCTTCAAGCTGGGAGACATGCATGCCTTGTTGGAAGTCAGATACATTGCCCCTTTCCTATAAAACCGATAGCTCCTGCCTGTGTTCTGCTGTCTGCCATCATCCGCCATATTTTAAAAAGCAAGTTTTTTTTAATTTATTTTTATTTGAGACAGAAAGGGGGAGAGATAGAGAGAGAGAGAGAGAGAGAATGGGCACGCCAGTGCATCTAGCGACTGCAAACGAACTCCAGATACATTTACCACTTTGTGCATCTGGCTTACGTGGGACCTGGAAAATTGAACCTGGGTCCTTAGGCTTCACAGGCAAGCGCCTTAACCGCTAAGCCATCTCTCCGACCCATCCCTCATCTTAATAGGATCATGCTTTTTGGAGATCTGGCACATGAATGGCAGGCATTGAAAAGGCCTTTAGATCCTGGTGTGGTGGCACACACCTTTAATCCCAGCACTTGGGAGGCTGAGGTAGGAGGATTACTGTGAGTTTAAGGCCAGCCTGAAGGCTGCATGTTGAATTCCAGGTCAGCCTGGGCTAGAGTGAGACCCTACCTTGGAAAGTAAGAAAGAAAGGAAGGAAAAAAGAAAGAAAGAGAGAAAAAGATAAATCATCAAGTCTAGTCGCCTATCTTTCAGGCTCCTGAGACCCAAAGGGGAAAATACTCAGCCCATATTCCCTCAGTGGGTCAGTGGCAGAGCAGGATCTTGGGGTAATGTTATAGTCTAGGCTGGGACCCTCCTCCTCCTACTCCCGCAACAGAACAGAGTGATGGGGTAGATTGAGAACCCAGGAATCAATCCTTCAGGTCCCTGAAGCAGACCTGAGTGAAAAAAAAATCTCCTGAAAGGAGAGAGACAGAACCAGAAACCAGGGTGTCCAGGAGAACTGACCAACATCACTTGAGAAACAGAAGTCAGCTGAAGGGATGATAGATGGGTGATGTTTATCCACTGGGATGGAATCCCCAGGGCAGGCGGACATATCTTATCTCAAGCTGGAAGTTGGAGATGAATGAGAATGATGGGAGAAGGGAAGAGGAAGGACTATTTTTATCCAAGACCTTGCAGCTGGCCCTGGGCAAGGAACTCCTGAACTTCCATCTGGAAAGTTGCTGTTCCTGCCCTGCCAAGCAGGATGTCCTCGCCTTTCCCCATTCCCTCTTGCCTCCTCCCAGCTGTATGCTTGGAGACCCAGAAAGACATCATTGGCCACCTCTCATTCCCTCACATTTTCTTTTCTTTCATTATTATTTCAGATTTTCGAGATAGTGTCTGACTCTAGCCTAGGCTGACCTGGAATTCACTATGTAGTCTCAGGGTGGCCTCTAACTCACGGAAATCCTCCATCCTCTGCCTCCCCAATGCTGGTATTAAAGACATACACCACCATGCCTCACATTTTAAATCTGAACTTTGAAGGGGGTATAGGGGAGTCCCCACCTCAACCAGACTTTCCAGGTTTCCCCTACCTCACTGGAGATTTTCATGCAAAATATTTTCCACCTAGTCAGCATGTTCCACCCTTTCTCATGTCCAGCACCAAGGCCTGCTGTGGAGGCTGGGGACACACTGACTCTGGTGTTTCATCTGACCCTGTATAGGCAAGAGTAGGCCCTTCTGTCCACCTCTATACCAACCCATAGATGTAGCAGACAGGGTCCTTCACCCTTAGAGCTCAGGAAAGTGGCTTTTCTCAAAGGGAGAGAGGAGCCGGGCGTAGTGGCACACACCTTTAATCCTAGCACTCTGGAAGGAAGAGGTAGGTGGATCACTGTGAGTTCAAGACCAGCCTGGGACTACAGAGTGAGTGTCAGGAAAGCCTGGGCTACAGTGAGACCCTACCTTGGGCAGGGGGAGGGAATCAAAGGGAGAAAAGGCCAAGTGAGCAGGGGTAGAGAATGGGCTGAGGGTTCAAAGCAGAGAAGGCTTCCTTCAACAGGACCTGGAAGCTTCCTAAACAGTCAAGGCATTTCCGAGCAGGAAAAAGGACCACTTCAGTGCCAAGAACATGAAGCCAAGGTCATTAATGCTAAGTTCTGTCCCCTGAAACCATGAACACAGAAACCTCAGGATAAGACCAAAAGTATGAGAACCCAGGGGTGCAGTGTAGTGTGATGAACACACATTTCAGGGTCAAGCAGGCACGGGAACAGTCCAGGTCTGCTATTTGTTTGAGCGAGTGCCTTTATGATTCCAAGCTTCAGTTTACTACTTATCCATAAAGATGCAATAACAGCTCTTGCTTACAGTGCATGCAGGAAGTCAACGATGTGCCCTTGGTAGTAGTTGACACATTGTAGGTGCTTAAGGGGGGCCAGGGTACTTCCTCTCCCTGTAAAGAGTGCTGTCCACACCCATAGCCATATCTACTTGGTGCCTTGGCCTTGTCAAGGCAGTAGACCGCCCATTCCCTCACACTTGTGGTGTGGACTTGCAAATGAGCTTGTTTCCTGTGTGTAGTAGGTGTGAGAACTCAGGCTAGATTCTGAAGTGAGCCAAGGGTCTATCTTAGAATTGACTCCCTCAGCCAGGTGTGGTCTGATGTTGTCTGCAATCCTGGCATTCAGGATGCTGAGGCAGAAGGATAGAATGTTTGAGCCAGGGCTGGAGAGATGGCTTAGTTGTTAAGGTGCTTGCCTGCAAAGTCAAAGGATGCAGGTTTGATTCCCCAGGACCCATGTAAGCGGGATGCACAAGATGGTGCATGTATCTGGAGTTTGTTTGCAGCAGCTGGAGGCTCTGGTGCGCCCATTCTCCCTCTCTCTGTGTCTCTTTCTCCCTCTCAAATAAATAAATAAAATATATTAAAAAAAAAAAAAAAAGCAGCCGGGCGTGGTGGCACACACCTTTAATCCCAGCACTCGGGAGGCAGAGGTAGGAGGATCACCGTGAGTTCGAGGCCACCCTGAGACTCAATAGTGAATTCCAGGTCAGCCTGGGCTAGAGTGAGACCCTACCTCAAAAAAAAAAAAAAAAAACAGCCAGGCATAGTGGCACATGCCTTTAACCCCAGCAGTCAGGAGGCAGAGGTAGGAGGATCCCCATGAGTTTGAGGCCACCCTGAAACTACATAGTGCATTCCAGGTCAGCCTGGGCTAAAGTGAAACTCTGTCTCGAAAAACCAGAAAAAAAAAAAAAAAGGGAATATTTGATCCCAGAAAAAAAGAAAAAGAATATTTGATCCCAGCTTGAGCTATATTACCAAACGTTATCTCAGGGAAAAATAAATGACGCACATAAACCTGCATACTCACACGTGCAAAACACCACATCCACCATCATAGGAAAATATAATAGTAATATAATAATAATATACGTGAGCTGATCTGCTCAGAGGCACATAGACATCACAGGCCAGATGATGAATTCTACACACACACACGCGCGCGCACACACACACACACACACAGTTAGTTTCAAGGCCAAGCTCAATTTAGTGAAAGCAATCCTGAGGGGAGAGGGTTGGGACTGGGAGTAAAGTAGGTCCGAGGTACCATACCAACCAGGAATGTGGGAACTTTCCTCCTCCTCCCCGTCCTCTTTTTTCTTTTCCTTTTAAAAAAATATTTACTTAGGGCTGGAGACATGGCTTAGTGGTTAAGGCATTTGCCTGCAAATCTAAAAGGACCCAGGTTCAAATCTCCAGGACCCATGTAAGCCAGATGCACAAGATGCGTGCATATGGAGTTTGTTTGCAGTGGCTGATGGCCATGGCATGCCCATTCTCTCTCTGTCTACCTCTTTCTCTCTCAAACAAACAAACAAATAAATAAATATTTTAAAAATATTTACTTATTTGAGGGCTGGAGAGATGGCTTAGCTGTTAAGGCACTTGTCTGTGAAACCTAAGGACCCATGTTCAACTCTCTAGGTTCCATCTAAGCCAGATGCACAAAGTGACACAAGGTCACACATGTGCACAAGGTGGTGCACACGTCTGGAGTTCAATTTCAGTAGCTGGAAGCCCTGACAGGCCAATTCTCTCTTTCTCATTAAAAAAAAAAAATCACACAAGAACTATTTACTTATTTTAGAGAGAGAATGGGTACACCATTTTGTGCATCTGGCTTTATGTGGGTACTGAGGAATTGAACCCAGGCCATCAGGCTTTGCAAGCAAGTGCCTTTAACCACAAAGCAATCTCCCTATTCCCCCCCCCACACACACACCTTTTTATTTTTATTTTTATTTTTTCGTATTTTGAGGTTGGGTTTCACTCTAGCCCAGGCTGACCTGGAATTTACTATGTAGTCTCAAGATGGCCTTGAACCCATGGCAATCCTCCTACCTCTGCCCTCCAAGTGCTGGGTTTCAAGGTGTGTGCCACCACATCGGCTCCCTTTTTTTTTCTTTTTTCTTTGCCCCCGAAGTAGGGTCTCACTCTAGCCCAGGCTGACCTGAAGTTCACTATAGAGTCTCAGGGTGGCCTTGAATTCATGGCATTCCTCCGACGCATGTGCCAGCACACCAGGCTCCTTTTTTCCTTTAACCCAGGACCTTTGAATGCTAAATATATACTCTACCAGTAAACTAAGCCCCAGCCCAGTGAATTTTAGAATATCTAGAACTGAATCTCCAATGTTGTACTAAAGAAACCTAGCTCCATGAGCACCTGGAAAGAAAAGGTCCCAGGGCCCAACTAAGTGGCCCTGTTGCAGCCTCCATCCCTCAGGAGTTCAACAATCAATGCGAGCTTGTTAAGCCTCTCCCAGTCTCCTCAGTGAAGAAGCCGGATTCATTTTATGTGACCCAGTATTTCCCAAACTTCCTGGACACAGAACTGGTTTCCACATCTGCTCCAGCCACAACCCTCTTGAGACAAGAACAGGAATGGAAGGGCAAGGGACGCTGTGTAGCTGATAAATCCTCAGAAGAGTATGACTCACAAAGTTGGTGGTCCATGCCTGTAATCCCAGCACTTAGGAGGTAGAGGCGGGACGATGGCAAATTTGGAGCCAACTTAGAGTAATGTCTCGAAGGAAAAAAGAGAAAGATTTATGTCTCTAGTAGAGTTGTTTCCTTCTACTCCTTTTTCTTCTTCGTTTTCAAGGTAGGATCTCCACTGTAGGCCAGGCTGACCAGGAACTCTCTGTAGTCCCAAACTGGCCTTGAACTCACAGTGATCCTCCTACCTCTGCCTCCTGAGTGCTGCAATTAAAGGCCACCATACCTAGCTTCTAGAAGAGTTTTGTTTTGTTTTCCCTTTTTTGTTTGCTTGGGTTTTTTTGCTTGTTTATTTGTTTTGTTTTGCTTTGCTTTTTATCTATTTATTTGAGAGAGGGAGAAAGAGGAGTGTAGAGAGATTGAGAGAGAGAGAATGGGCATACCACGGCTTCCAGCCACTGCAAACAAACTCCAGACACATGCACCACCTTGTGCATCTGGCTTATATGGGTCCTGGGGAATCAAACCTGGGTCCTTTGGCTTTACAAGCAAGAGCCTTAATCACTAAGCCATTTCTCCAGCACCCCCCCTTTTTTTTTGAGGTAGGGTCTCACTCTAGCTCAGGCTGACCTGGAATCCACTCTGTAGTCTCAGGGTGGCCTCTACTCATGGTGATCCTCTTACCTCTGCCTCCCGAGTGCTGGAATTAAAGGCATGTACCACTATGTCCAGCTCCTTTTTGTTTTGTTTTGTTTTGTTTTTGAGGTAAGGTCTCACTCTAGCCCAGGCTGACCTGGAATTCACTATGTGGTCTCATGGTGGCCTCGAATTTATAGCAATCCTCCTACCTCTGCCTCCTGAGTGCTGGGACTAAAGGCATGTACCACCATGCCTACTTAAAAAAAATTTTTTTTTAATTTTTATTTATTTATTTGAGAGTGACAGATACAGAAAGAAAAAGGGTGAGGGAGAGAGAGAGAATTGGTGAACCAGGGCCTCCAGCCACTGCAAATGAACTCCAGACGCATGTGCCCCCTTGAGCATCTGGCTTATGTGGGTCCTGGGGAATCGAGCCTCAAACTGGGGTCCTTAGGCTTCACAGGCAGGAGCTTAATCACTAAGCCATCTCTCCAGCCCCTGTTTTTTTTTTTTTTTTTGTTTGTTTGTTTGTTTGTTTTTGGTTTTGTTTTTTTTTGTTTTTTGAGATAGAGTCTCACTCTAGCCAAGGCTGACCTGGAACTCACTCTGTAGTCCCAAGCTGGCCTTGAGCTCACAGTGATCCTCCTTCTAGTAGAGTATTTGTATTAGTGGTGTTTTGATTATTTATCTATTTATTTGAGAATGACCAAGAGAGAAAGAGGCAGAGAGAGAGAGAGAGAATGGACGCACCAGGGCCTCCAGCCACTGCAAACGAACTCCAGACGTGTGTGCCCCCTTGTGCATCTGGCTAACATGGGTCCTGGGGAATCGAGCCTTGAACCGGGGTCCTTAGGCGTCATAGGCAAGCGCTTAACCACTAAGCCATCTCTCCAGCCCTTGGTGGTGTTTTGTAGATATTTTTTGCATGTAGTATGTGGTGTGTGCATGTATGTGTTAACATGTTCTTTTGTGTGGGTGCATGTGATATGCTTAGGCATGTGTGAGTGGAGGCCAATGAACAACTTTTTTTTTTTTATTAAATCATCTGCCTCCCCCTTTTAAAATTCTTTTTATTTAAAGATCTATTTATTTATTTGTTAGAGACAGAGAGGGGGAGAAAGAGAAAGAGAGAGAGAATGGGTGCGCCAGGGCCTATAGCCACTGCAAATGAACTGTAGGCACATGTGCCACCATTTGCATCTGGCTTACATGGGACCTGGAGAATTGAACCTGGGTCCTTAGGCTTTGCAGGCATGTACCTTAGCCACTAAGCCATCTCTCCAGCACCCAATGAACAACTTCTGATGTCATTCTACAGGTATGCCATCCTCCTTTTAAAAAAAAAAAAAAACTAATAAAATATTTTATTTAGGGGATATGATGGAGAATGGAATTTCAAAGGGGAAACGGGGGGAGGGTAATACCATGGGATATTTTTTATAATCATGGAAAATATTAATAAAAGTTGAGAAAAAAATATTTTATTTATTTATTTATTTATTTATTTATTTATTTATTTGAGAAAGAGAGGGAGAGAATGGGCATGCCAGGGCTTCTAACCACTGCAAACGAAATCAAGATGCATGTGCCACCTGTGCTTACATGGGTACTGGGGAATCAAACCTGAGTCCTTAGAACTCACCGGGAAGCACCTTAACCACTAAGCAATCCCTCCAACTCAGAGAGAGAGGGAGCGAGAGAATGGACACACCAGGGCATCTAGCCACTGCAAACGAACTCCAGATGCATGTGCATCTGGCTTACATGGGTCCTGGAGAATCGAACTGGGATCCTTTGGCTTTGCAGGCAAATGCCTTAACCGCTAAGCCATCTCTCCAATCCCCCCCCCCCAATCCTCCTCTCTTTGAGACAAGATTAAACTGGAGCTCATTAATTAGGCTAAACTGGCCAATGAGCCCCAGAATTCACTCGTCTCTGCCTCCCGTAGCACTGGATTACAAGCACACATCCAGCATTTTGGGTGGGTTCTGAGGGGCCAAACTCAGATCCTCATGCTTGTGAGGCAAGTGCTTTACCACTGTGCTGTCTCACAAGCCTGATGTGTTTTTGTTTTTCAAGCTTACAAAATTAGTACTTACTTGGCTGTTTTTTTTAAAAAAAAGGAAGCTGGGCATGGTGGCACATGCCTTTAATCCCAGCAGTTGGGAGGCAGAGGTAGGAGGATCGCTGAGAGTTCAAGGCCAGCCTGAGACTACATAGTGAATTCCAGGTCAGCCTGGACTAGAGTGTAAGCCTACCTCAAACCCCTCCCCCCAAAAAAACCCCACAAACAAACAAACAAACAAAAAACAGTACAGAAGTACAGAGACGACTTAAAGAAAATCAGCCTGCCCCAGTCCCACCCCTGGGGATGTGTTCACTGGGAAAGGATCATTTGTTATGCATTCTTCCAGACTTGCCCAATGGGTGGCTGCTGAAAGGCAGAGAGGTTAAAAGCCTAATCTTGCAGTTCAGCTTGAAATCCCCCCACTCATTTGCTTGTTATGAGGCTTTAGGCAAATTGCTTGACTCAGACTTCCGTTTTTGCATCTGTAAAATGGGGATAATAATAGTACTTGCTTCATAGGATTATCTTCAGAATTACCTGAAAAAATTCAAATCATACAAATTTCATAAATTAATCAGGGGCTGGAGAGGTGGCTTAGCAGTTAAGGCGCTTGCCTGCAAAGTCTAAGAACCTGAGTTCGATTCTCCAGGTCCCACGTAAGCCAGATGCACATGGTGGAACATGCATCTGGAGTTTGTTTGTAGTGGCTAGAGGCTCTGGCGTGCCCATTCTCACACTCTCACTCTGTCCTTCTCTCTGTCTCTAATAAATAAATAAATAAAAATAATAATGATCAGCACAGAACCTGGCACTTAGATGCATATTTATTTATTTGTTTTGTTTTTTCAAGGTAGGGTCTGGCTTTAGCCCAGGCTGACCTTGAATTCATTATGGTGGTCAGTTCTCATGTGTCCATCTGGACACCCTGGTTTCTGGTTCTGTCTCTCTCCTTTCAGGAGATTTTGTCATTCAGGTCTGCTTCAGGGACCTGAAGGATTGATTCCTGGTTTCTCAATCCACCCCATCAGTCTGTTCTGTTGCGGGAGGAGGAGGAGGAGGAAGGAGGAGAGTCCCAGCCTAGACTATAACATTACCCCAAGATCTTGCTCTGCCATTGACCCACTGAGGGAATATGGGCCGAGTATTTTTCCCCTTTGGGTCTCAGGAGCCTAGTAGATAGGTGACTAGACTTGGTGATTTTTTTGTTTTGTTTTCTTTTGTTTTTTTCAAGGTAGGGTCTCACTCTAGCCTAGGCTGACCCGGAATTCACTATGTAGTCTCGGGGTGGACTGGAACTCATGGCGATCCTCCTACCTCTGTCTCCTAAGTGCTGGGATTAAAAGTGTGTACCACCATGTCCACAATTAAATGCAAATTGGGGTTTGGGAAAATGGCTCAGCTATTAAGGACACTTGCTTGCAAAGCCTGATGGCCTAGGTTCGATTTCCCAGTGGCCACATAAAGCCACATGCACAAAGTGACACATATATCTGGAGTTCATTTGCAGTGGCATGAGGTCCTGGTGTACCCATTCTCTCTCTCTCTCTCTCTTTCTCTCTTTCTCTGTCTCTCTGCTTGCAAATAAATGAAATATAGCCAGGCATGGTGGCACACGCCTTTAATCCCAATGTTCCAGGAGGCAGAGGTAGGAGGATCACTGTAAATTGGAGGCTACCCTGAGATTACATAGTGAATTCCAGGCCAGCCTGGGCTAGAGCAAGATCCTACCTCTAAAAAATAAAATGAAATAAATAAAAATAAAAATAAATAAAATATAAATGGAGATTGGTTTACTAAGTACATTCTTTGCTTTGCATCTTTTGTCTTGCAGTCTTTCCCTGTCCATACATTGAGCTATAATATTTAATAGCATTAAGTACGTGTTAGCTTGGTAAATGGTAATGGTGGTGGTTTTGAATGCTTCTTCCTGGCAAGGACTGCTGTGTGGCCATGCTGTTGGGAGTCTGACATTGCTGATCGGCCAGCAGATGGCAGGTCTTACAGCTTCAGTTGAAACTGAAATGACTGGGCTGGAGGGATGGTTTACTGGTTAAAGCACTTGCCTGCAAAGCCCAGCAACCCAGGTTCAATTCCCCAGTGTCCCATGCCACAAAATGGCTCATACATCTGGAGTACATTTGTAGTGGCTGGAGGCCCTTGGCGCACCCATTCTCTCTCTCCCATTCTCTCTCTCTGTCTGTCTCTCTTCTTTCTATATCTTTCTGCTAGTAAAATTAAAAAATAAATAAATAAATAAAAATAGAAGCCGCATGTGGTGGAGCACACCTTTAATCTCAGCACTTGAGAGGCAGAGATAGGAGGATTGCTATGAGTTCCAGGCTACCCTGAGACTACATAGTGAATTCCAGGTCAGCCTGGGCAAGAGTGAGGCCCTACCTCAATAAACAAAACAAAACAAAACAAACTTCACCTCAGGAAAAAAAAAGTTGGGGTGCAGGGGGCTGGGAAGATGGCTTATTGGTTAAGGTATTTGCTTACAGAAAATAATTAATGGTCTGGGTTTGATTCCTCAATACTCATGTAAGGCCAGATGCCTATACATTTGTTTGTAGGCAATAGACCCCGGCATGCCCATTCTCTCCCCGCCCCCATCTCATTGCAAATAAATACATAAAAAACATTTCTAAAAAAATTATTAACTAGCAGAATCAGCTCTATGTTCCAGCCACTCCTGATATGGGAACATAAATCCATCTTGTAGCTGAGGTTATGCTTGGGTAGAATACATGCTTAGTACATATGAGAGGCCTTCAGTCTTCAGCACCAAAACACAAAGAACAAAAGAAAAGAAAAAATACCAGGCCAGCCTTTAATTAATTCCAGCTGCTTGGGAGGCAGAAGCAAGGGAATCCCAGGACCCTGAATTTAAGGCTTTTCTGGGCTACAGAGTGAATTCAAGATCAGCTAGGGTAACTTAGTTGAGTTTACACCCTGTGTCAAAGCAAAAAATAAAATAAAATAAAAACAGGGGCTTGAGAGATGACTGGTTAAAGGCACTTGCTTGAAAAGCCTGCCAGCCTGAAGTTCAATTCCCTAGCTACACATTTGAAGCCAGATAGATAGGCATTTGTTTGCAGCAGCAAGAGACCCTGAGGTACACACACACACGCACTTGTGCAATTAAGTAAATAAATAAAAATTTTAAAATAGGGGCTGCAGAGATGGCTCAGTGGTTAAGGCACTTGCCTGCAAACCCTAAAACCTGGATTCGATTCCCCAGTACCCACATAAAGCCAGATGCACAAAGTAGTTGATGAATTTAGAGGTCTTGGTGTACTCATTCTCTCTCTCTCTGCTTGCAAATAAATAAATGAAAATATTCTGAAAAAATATTTAGAAATAGCCAGGTGTGGTGGCACAAGCCTTTAATCCCAGCACTCAGAAGGCAGAGGTAGAAGAATTGTCATGAGTTTGAGGCCACCCTAAAACTACATAATGAATTCAAGTTTAGCCTGGGCTAGAGTGAAACCCTACCTCTGGGAAAAAAAAAAGGAGGGGTTGGAGAGATGGCTGAGCAGTTAAGGTGCTTACCTACAAAGCCAAAAGGCCCAGGTTCAATTCCCCAGTACCCACATAGAGCAAGATGCACAAGGTGGTACATGTGTCTGGCACTCGTTTGTGGTGGCTAGAGTCCCTGCACACCTGTTCTTTCTCTCTGTATCTGCCTCTCTCTCAAATAAATAAAGTATATTAAATTTCTTTTTTTTTGAGGTAGTCCAGACTGACCTGGAATTTATTATGTAGTCTCAGGGTGGCCTGGAACTCCTGGTGATCCTCCTACCTCTGCCTCCTGAGTGCTGGGATTAAAGGCATGAGCCACCACACCCGGCTTCTGAATTTATTTTCATTTAAAACTTTTTAAAATTTTTATTTATGTATTTATTTATTTATTTGAGAGAGCGAGAGAGGGAAAGTGGCAGATAGAGAGAGAGAGAGAGGGAGAGAGAGAGAGAGAGAATGGACACGCCAGGGCCTTCAGCCACTGCAAAGGAACTCCAGACACGTGCGCCACCTTGTTCATCTGGCTAACATGGGTTCTGGGGAATCCAACTGAGGCCCTTTGTCTAAGCCATCTCCTTAGCCCTAATTTCTTTTTTATTTTTTTATTTTTTATTTTTTAGCTTTTTAGTTGCTTATTTGTTTGTTTGTTTGTTTTTCAAGGCAGGGTCTCACTCTAGTTCAGGCTGACCTGGAATTCACTGTGTATTCTCAGAATGGCCTTGAACTCGTGGAGAACCTCCTACCTATGCCTCCTGAGTGCTTGGATTAAAGGCCTGTGCCACCATGCACCGACTCTGTTTTTTTTTTTTTTTTTAAGTAGGATTTCACTCTAGTCCAGGCAGACCTGTAATTCACTATGTTGTCTCAGGGTGGCCTCAGATTCATTATGTTCCTCCTACCTCTGCCTCTCGAGTGCTGGGATAAAAGGCGTGCACCACCATGCCTGGAAAGTTTTTTAGTTTTTTGAGGGAGGGTTTCATTCTAGCCCAGGCTGACCTAAAATTCACTATGTAGTCTCAGGGTGGCCTAAATTTATTTTTTTTATTGACAGCTTCTATGTTTATAGACAATAATCCATGGTAATTCCCCTCCCTCTCCCCACTTTCCCCTTTTCAACTCCACTCTTCATTATATACCTTCCCACTCTCAATCAGTCTCTCTTTTATTTTGATGTCATCATCTTTGCCTCCTATTATGATGGTCTTGTGTAGGTAGTGTCAGGCACTGCAAGGTCATGGATACCCAGGCCATTTTGTGTCTGGAAGAGCACACTGTAAGGAGTCCTACCCTTCCTTTGGCTCTTAACATTCTTTCCGCCACCTCTTCCACAATGGACTCTGAGCCTTGGAAGGTGTGATAGAGATATTTCAGTGCTGAACACTCCTCTGTCACTTCTTCTCAGCACCATGGTGACTTCTGAGTCATCCCAAGGTCACTGCTATCTGAAAAGAGAAGCTTCTCTAACCAAAAGTGAGAGTAGCATTAATATATAGGTATGAACATTAAGAGAAGTGCTTACCAAGCAGTTTGGTGAGCATGATATATACATTTAGCCAGACACCAGCAGACATTACACCCCTAGGGCTCATGACTACCCCTGTTGTAGGTTTTCAGTATCAGGGATGTATTTCCTCCCATGAAATGGGCCTCCAGTCAAATCAAAGGGCAATTGGTTTCCTCCATAACAAAAGTGCCACTAGGGCACCTGTTGGCTCATTTGGCCTGGCTGGCCAAATATAAGACTTGCAGTGCCCACTGTTGGGTATCTTCACTGGTGATTTCTCTCTCTCCCATTGAACTGCATGCAGCATGGCTTTTTCCAACTTTCTGTCAGCTGGTCTACACAGAAGAGGTTTTCAGTTCAGTTGCAGCAGGATTTCTCAGTGACCTTGCAGCCCAAGTATGTGGAGCCTTCAGCAATAGGGTCTTACCATCTATTCCTGGTGGGAAACCAAGAGCCTTGGCAATGGCCTGTAATGTTTTGGGGGCATCAGGGACCTCCTTGGCCAACAATTTGCTGGAAGGTATCCCATCCCTGGCACTGAAAGTTTTCTAGTAATAATCTATGGCTTCTGGGTGTTCCATTGTCCAAAAAAGTAGGTTTCCATATGATTTATTTATATCCTCTTAGATTTTTTTTTTCCAGGTAGGGTCTTTCTCTAGCCCAGGCTGACCTGGAATTCACTATGGAGTCTCAGGGTGGCCTCGAACTCACCGTGATCCTTCTATCTCTACCTCCCAAGTGCTGGGATTAAAGGCGTGCGCCACCAAGCCTGGCTTCCTCTTAGATTTTGATTAGCCCTCCCTCCATCTTCCCCTGATCTCACTTAGGCCTTTCCACCCCCATTAATCTGTTCTTCTACGTACATATCTACAATACCATCCTATTAAGTATCCCCCTCCTTCCCTTTCTATTCCCTTTATATGCCTTATCCCCTTTCTAGCCTCTGCTACTGAGTTTTATTCCTACTCTCACAGAAGTCCAATTATTTGTAGCTAGAATCCCTATATGAGGGAGAACATGTGACGTTTGGCTTTCTGGGCCTGGGTTACATCACTAAGTATAATCCTTTCCAGATCCATCCATTTTCCTGCAGTTGACAATTTCATTTTTCTTTACTGCTGAGTAGATCTCCATTGTATAAATGTGCCACGTCACATAAATAAAATATTTTAAAATAAAAAATTAAATTAAAAAATATCCACTAGCTAGAGCCAGGTGTAGTGATGCACTCCTTTAATCACAGCACTTGGGAGGCAGAGGTAGGAGGATCTCTGAGAGTTTGAGGCCACCCTGAGAATACATAGTGAATTCCAGGACAGCCTGGGGTAGTGTGAAACCCTACCTTGAAAAAAACCAACCCCTCCCCCCCCAAAATAATCCAAAAGGGCTGGATAGAGGGCTTAGCGGTTAAGGCACTTGCCTGGGAAGGCTAAGGACCCATGTTCAACTCCTCAGGCCCCACATAAGCCAGATGCACGAGGTGGTGCATGTGCAAAATTGCACATCTGCACAAGGTGGTGCATGCATCTGGAGTTTAATTACAGTGACTGGAGGCCCTGGCATGCCAATTCTCTCTTTCTCTTATTAAAAAAAAAAGATCAAAGCCGGGCGTGGTGGCGCACACCTTTAATCCTAGCATTTGGGAGGCAGAGGTAAGAGAATCACCATGAGTTCAAGGCCACCCTGAGACTACATAGTGAATTCCAGGTCAGCCTGGACTAGAATGAGACTTTACCTCGAAAAACTAAAAAAAAAAAAAAAAAAGAAAAAAGATCAGCCAGGCATAGTGGTGCATGCCATTAACCCCAGCACTCGGGAGGCAGACGTAGGAAGATTGTCTTGAGTTCAAGGCCATCCTGAGACTACCCAGTGAATTACAGGTCAGCCTGGGCTAGAGTGAGACCCTACCTGGAAAAAAAAAGTTATTGGGCTAGCCAAACATGGGGAGACAGACATAGGAGGATCACCATGAGTTCAAGGCCACCCTGAGACTACATAGTGAATTCCAGGTCAGCCTGGGCTAGAGAAACCCTACCTGCCAAAAAAAATTATTGTGCAGGCACTTGCTTGTGAAGCCTAAGGACTTAGGTTCAACTCCCCAGAACCCAAGTAAGCCAGCTGCACAAGGTGACATATGTGGACTGATGGCACATGAGTTTGTTTGCAGTGGATAAAGCCCTGTCATACCAATTCTCTCTCTCTCTTACATAAAAAAGAAAAACATCACTGGGCTAGAGAGATGGCTTAGCATTTAAGGCACTTGCCTGTGAAGCCTAAGGACTCATGTTTGATTCCCCAGTACCCATGTAAGCCAGATGCACATGGTGGTGCATGTATCTGGAGTTAGTTTGAAGTGACTAGAGGCCTTGGGGTGCCCATTTTCTGTCTGTCTGTCTCTCAAATAAATAAATGAAAATAAAATATTTTAAAAATTATTTACAATGCCCGCTGCCTCTCTTGATGAGGTTAATGTGGGCATCCATAGTGAGGCTCTTTATTAAACATATGACTTTGCCAATGTCCAAACCTTGACCAAAGAAAAAGGTCAAGAAAATGTTTTAAGTAGCTTCTGACAGATTTTGCCACAAAGTTGCCTACGATTTAAAGGTTCACAGTAGAATTCCACATCAAGCAGTGGCCCCACAAACTCAGGCAAGAAGCTGGCACACATTTCAGACAAAATGTTCAATAAATCAATAGATCTGTAGTTGGAGGAGGATAAGGGCTGTCTTGTACTGTATTTATTTATTTATTTTCTTTTTTTTAATTTTATTTTTATTCATTTATGACAGAGAGAGAGAGAGAGAGAGAGAGAGAGAGAGGAAGAGGAGGGGGACTGAGAATGGGTATAGCAGGGCCTATTTATTTATTTTCAAGTTAGAGTCTCACTCTAGCCCAGGCTGACCTGGAACTGACTCTGTAGTTGAAGACTGTCCTGGAACACACAGTGATGCTCTTACCTCTGTTTCCTGAGTGCTGGGATGAAAGGCGTGTGCCACCATACATGGATATTTATTTATTTATTTATTTATTTATTTATTATTATTGGTTTTTCAAGGCAGGGTCTCACTCTAGCCCAGGCTGACCTGGAATTCACTCTGTAGTCTCAGGGTGGCCTTGAACTCATGGCGATCCTCTGACCTCTGCCTCCCTAGTGCTGGGATTAAAGGCGTGCGCTCCCACGCCCAGCTATTTATTTACTTTTAATGTTTTATTTATTTATTTGCAAGCAGAAAGATACAGAGACAGAAAGAGTAAGAGAGAGAGAGAGTATGGGCCTGTCAGGGCCTCTAGCTGCTGCAAATGAGCTCTAGACACATGCACCACTTTGTGCATCTGGTTCAACATGGGTACTGGGGAATTGAATCCCGTTCATTAGGCTTTGTAAGCCCTAACCCATGAGACATATCTCCAGCCCCTTATTTTATTTTTAACTAATTAATTTACTTATTTGAGAGAGAAAAAAAAAAAAGAAAGAGGGAAACAGAGAGAGAGAGAATGGGTTCACCAGGGCCTGTGGCTCCTGCAAACAAATTTCAAATGCATGTGCCATTGGCTTACATGGGGACTGGGGAATCAAATTTGGGTCCTTTGGCTTTACAGGCAAGTGCCTTAACCACTAGGCAATCTTTACAGCCCCTTGTTTTATTTTAACTTTTATTTTTTTATTTCTTCATTTTTTTAATTTTTCAAGGTAAAGTCTCACTGTAGCCCAGGCTGACCTGGAATTCACTATGTAGTCTTAGAGCGGCCTCAAACTCATGGTGATCCTTCTACCTTGCCTCACAAGTGCTGCCATTAAAGGTATGCACCACCATGCCCAGCCCCTTATTTTATTTCAAAAGGAGACAAAACACATTCTAAGCCTGGCCGAATGAGATAATGTCTGTGAAGCAGACAAAAGTGACCCAGTCTGCAAGAATCAGAGTGATTCCTACACAATTCTGGGGTCAGAAAATCTAGCCCCAGAGCTTTTCCCAACCTGGATTTTGTTATCAGGAGCATACTATAGAAGAAGGCAGCTGTGTCTGAAGGGCAGGGTGTGCATTGTGCTGAGGAGAAACAGAGGATAGAGCTTGAAGTCCAGCCCTTGCTCTACTCTTCATGCTGGTACAGGAAACAGGCTCAATGGCTGAGCCATCTCTCCAGGACTCCTCCACTCTCCAAGTCTGAAGCATAGGCACAAAATGCCCTATGACCGAAATGCAGCCTTGAGTTTGACCAAAGGCATTACCGGTCAAAGATGATCCAGAATCTGTATCAATTTCACTATTGTCCAAGGATTCCTGAGTGGGAGAAGAGAATGTCCTTCATTCCTGCCAGAATCTGTCCTCCTTGCTGGTTCTGGGAATCCTGAAGATTGTATTTGTTTTTCTTTCAGACAATTAAGCTTTAATTTTGGCTTTTGTGTTTTTCGAGGGAAGGTCTCACTCTAGCCCAGGCTGACCTGGAATTTGCTATGTAGTCTCAGGGTGGCCTCAAACTCACGGTGGTGATCCTCCTACCTCTGCCTCCTGAGTGCTGGGATTAAAGGCATGTGCCACCACGGCCAGCTTTTGTTTTGTTTTGAAACAAGGTCTTGTCATGTATCTCTGGCTGGCCTTGTGCTTTATGTAGCCCAGGCTGGCCTTCAACTCATGGTAATCATCTTGGCCTCAGCCTCTTGAGAACTAAGATTGCAATGATGTGCCACCATGCATGAGTTGATTGCTTATTTATGTATTTATATGTTTATTTAGAGACAGGCTGTGTAGTCCAGGATGGCTTCAAACTCATGATCCTCCAGCCTCGCTCTGCCGAGTGCTGGGATTCCAAGCCTAGGTCACTCTGCCTGGCTCTATCTTTTCTTTTTTTCTCAGGTAGAATCTCACTGTAGAACAGGTTGACCTGGAACTCACTTTGTAGCCCCAGGCTGTTCTTGAACTCATAAAGATCTCTTGCCTCAGTCTTGTGAGTGCTGGAACTAGAGTGAGCTACCATACCTGGATTCATCTATTATTTATTTATTTATTTGCATATGTATATGTATATTGTATGGGCACACCAGGACCTCTTGCCTCTATAAATAAACATCAGACACTTGCACAAATTTTGGCTTATGTGGGTGCTTGGGAATTGAAATGGGGAAGGCAGGCTTTGCAAGCAAGTGCCTTTATCCACTGAGCTATCTTCCCAGCCCCACCCCTTCTTTGTAACCTCAAACTTTTCTGTTGCCTTTTCACAAAGACCTTATTGCCCTAAATCTACAGATTATCTGATGTTGATATTCTGGGTACAGCATAACCTTTATTTTTCCAAAGCCCATCTGAGTGATAAACAATAGAATACTCACTTTTCTGGAGCATTTTACTGCTAGTCACTCTCAGCCCATAATAGCATCAGCTGTCAAGATAGTGTTTGGTGGGCTGGAGAGATGGGTTTAGCAGTTAAGCTGCTTGCTAGTGAAGCTTAAAGACCTCAGTTTGATCCCCTAGTACCCATGTTAGCCATATGCACAAAGTAGCCCATACATCTGGAGTTGTTTGCAGGGTCTGGAAACCCTGGCACACCCATTCATATTCATTCATTCTCATTCTCTCTCTCTCTCCCCTGCAAATAAATAAAACATTAAAAAAAAAAGATGTAAGATGTTTGGGCCAGGTGTGGTGGCACACACCTTTAATCTCAGCACTGGGGAGGCAGAGGTACGAGGATCGCCGTGAGTTCAAGGCCACCTGAGACTACATAGTGACCTGGAATTCACTATGTAGTTTGAGGGTGGCCTTGAACTCACGACAATCTTCCTATCTCTGCCTCCTGAGTGCTGGGACTAAAGTATTATATTTTTTTGGTTTACAAAAAAAAAAAAAAAAGGAGGGCTGGAAGGATGGCTTAGCAGTTAAGGCACTTGTCTGCAAAGCCAAAGGACCTAGGTTCAATTTCCCAGGACCCACATAAGCCAGATGCACAAGGTGGCGCATGCTTCTAGAGTTCATTTGCAGTGGCTAGAGGCCCTGGCACGCCCATTTTCTTTGTCTATCTGCTTCTCTCTCTCTGTCAAATAAATAAATAAATTTAAGAACAAACAAACCCCCCCCCCCCAGATATAATGGTGCAGCCCTATAGCCCCAGCTATTCCAGAAGCGGAGCAGAAGGATCACTTAAGCCCTAGAGTCTGCACTGACCTTCCATGTACCTGTTGACATGCATTAAATAGTACCACGTGCTGCAGGCTTTCAGGCAGATAACACAGAACGTCTATTATTTTTTCTCATAGTAGAATCTCACTGTAGCCCAGGCTGACCTAGAACTCATGGAAATGCTCCTACCTCAGCCTCCCAAGTGCTAGGATTAAACATGTGTGCCACCATGCCTGGCTATCATACACAACTGCAACTTCTCTTTTTTTTTTTTTGTTTTTTTTTTTTTTTTGTTTTTTTTGAGGTAGGGTCTCACTATAGCCCAGGCTGACCTGGAATTCACTCTGTATTCTCAGGGTGGCCTCGAACTCATGGTGATCCTGCTACCTCTGCCTCCCGAGTGCTGGGATTAATTTGTGTGCCACCACGCCTGGCTATCATACACAACTTCTGTTCCTGATTGACTCCCATTCATCAAAGGCATAGGAAAGGCAGCAGTACTGACACACAGACCAATTGTCATGCCTTTCAGTGCCTGACTTGATGACTGTGGTTTGAGTAAAATGTTGTCAGAGCCTGAGGGACAGGGGAGCAAAGAGTATTGAGAGGGCATCACTGAGTCGGTGACATTTGAGCTGAGCCTTGTAGATGAAGTTGGAGTTCACCAGGTGGTCAAAAGAGCCACAGATATGATGGCATGGCATAAGACAATATTGGGGGGGTGGGGGCTGAGGATATAGCACTTGTCTAGCATGTGTGAGGCCCTAGGTTCAATCACTAGTTCCAGGAAAAAAAAAAAAAAAAAGGTGAGGTGTTTGGGAAATGTACTTAACAACACAAGTTGTGTGATTATGTGTGTGTGTGTGTGTGTAGCAGAACAAGCTACATTTGTTCTTGACAATAAAGGGTCTCAAACACATGGTAAATGACACTCTCTGAGGACCAATGCTCTTCCAAGCAGTTCTAAGGAGCTGCCCCAGGGAAAAAGATGACACAGGAATTCCAGAGGCTTCAGAGTGAGGGCCCCCACTCTGCCTCTCCAATTTTACCTGCTGTGTCTATGGGCTTTTTGCTTGATTTCATCTGACCAAAAGTTTCCATTGCTAAAGCAGATAAACAAGCAAAAAAAAAAAAAAAAAAAAAAAAAAAAAAAAAAAAAAAAAATTGCCAACAGGGCCACTGAAGGGTTTTCTGCTGGTGAGAAGTAAAACCCTTTTTGAAGCTACCCTCTAAAGGGGACTGTGGGCGTGGATGCTGTGTGTGAGGAGGCCCCAGGTGGACTTTTGGGGGCAGGAGTCTCTTACTTAGCTTTGGTGTTTGGTGGTGGGGGTTGGAGGGAGGATGGAAGACTTGTGATTAGGAATAGGAGGATACAGTAGAGGAGGAGCTAATCAAAACTTAAGTTTCCCTAAGAGCTGGGCAAAGTACGTGTGATCTCTGCGAGGTGGTCCCTCAGTGTAGAAGACTGGAAGGGGGTGAGGAGGCAGGAAGTGGGTAGCTACACTGACAAAGATGTCTGTGGCGGTTTGCCCATCCCAGGTGGGAGGGCGGTGCCTAGCGCTGGGCCTTGTATGAACTTGCTTGTGGCCTGAGGGCTCTGAGGGGACACCAGTGAGGAGCTAGAATCCCACATTTTAGGTCTGCTGTGGCTGGTGAATAAAGACCCCTAAGCTGACAATCTCAGATACTTTTGGAAACTCCAGGGCAACGCCCTAGGATGTCTGATGTTGAGGGAAAAGGTTTAGGGGAAGCTCTTCAGCCTCCCTTCCCCATCCCCTCAGGGACCATGGGCTGTTGCTGCAGCTCAAACCCTGAAGATGACTGGATGGAAAACATCGATGTGTGCGAGAACTGCCATTATCCCATAGTTCCGCTGGATGGCAAGACCACGGTAAGAGGAGAGATGGGATTGGTGAGGGAACTGGGTGGATTTTTGCACCAGGAAAAAGAAATGGACCACAACTAAAGGCTCTTGAAAGAACACAGCACCCCTCTGGTCCGAAATGCAGAAGGAAAGGGAAGCAGACAGGGGAAGGTCACCCAGCCAATGTATACATGGTTCAGGGATAAGACTTGGTCTAGAGAAATGGAGAGAGCAAGACAGAAAGAGAAATGAACCAGGGTTTGATCCAGTCCACTTTCGCTGACCTCACCTTCATCCCCCAACCCACAGCTGTCCATCCGGAATGGTTCTGAAGTTCGGGACCCACTGGTCACCTATGAGGGCTCCAACCCACCAGCCTCCCCACTTCAAGGTGACTCCATCAAGCAGGGTGTGGAACCTAAGGCCGTAGATTCTTGGCTGTTGATATCCTTCTCTTCTCCACCTATCCTCTACCTTGTCCTGTGTTCCAACACTCCATTGTCCCTGTCAGTCCCAGGCCGGTTCTCCTTGACGCCCCCTGTCTTTACAGACAATCTGGTTATCGCCCTGCACAGCTATGAACCTTCCCATGATGGAGACCTGGGCTTCGAGAAGGGTGAACAGCTCCGTATTCTGGAGCAGTGAGTAGTTTTTTAGGGGTGGAGAAGGGGAGCTGCAGCCCCTGGTTCGGGTCCTGGACTTGGACTGGGGCCTCTGTAATAAAATGAGAGGCTCAGGATGCTTGAGTTATAAGGCGCGGTGAATTGGACCTAAATGGGCGGGGGAGGGGATTCTTTATTTTTTTGGTTTTTCGAGGTAGGGTCTCACTCTAGCCCTAGGCTGACCTGGAATTCACTATGTAGTCTCAAGGTGGCCTTGAACTCACAGCAATCCTCCTACCTCTGCCTCCTCCCGAGTGCTGGGATTAAAGGCGTGCGCCACCACTCCCGGACTAACTGGGGATTCTCAGGGGTGTCCGGCGGCTCCCCGACCCGTCTGCTCTCTGTTGTGCAGGAGCGGCGAGTGGTGGAAGGCTCAGTCCCTGACCACGGGACAAGAAGGCTTCATCCCCTTCAACTTCGTGGCCAGAGCCAACAGCCTGGAGCCTGAACCGTGAGTGGTGACCCGCGGTGGGGTGGGTGGGGAACAGAGGGAGCAGGGCGTGGACCGGGGGGTCGGGGTGAAAGCTGGAGGACGAGCCCACCAACAGCCGACGGGCTTCGTCCTACACAGCTGGTTCTTCAAGAACCTGAGCCGCAAGGACGCGGAGCGGCAGCTTCTGGCGCCCGGGAACACGCACGGATCCTTCCTGGTGCGGGAAAGCGAGAGCACGGCGGGTGAGCCCAGGCCGCGGGGCGGGGCTCGGGCTCTGGGCGGGGCTGCGGGGCGCTGGCGCGGGACCCTGGGCTGGTGCTCGCGGTGAGAAGTGCAAGGAGGGGGGCGGGGGCGGCCTGACTCAGACACCGCCACGTTTTCCTCTATTTTTCCTTTTCTTCTTTCCTTTTCCTTTCCCTTTCTTTTCTCCTCCCTCTCTGTCTTCCCCCTCTCCCTTTCTATTCCTCCTTGCCTTCCCTTCCTTTCTTCAGGATCCTTTTCTCTGTCTGTCCGGGACTTCGACCAGAACCAAGGCGAAGTGGTAAAACATTACAAGATCCGTAACCTAGACAACGGCGGCTTCTACATCTCCCCTCGTATCACTTTTCTCAATCTGCATGAACTGGTCCGCCATTACACCAGTGAGTCCTGGCCGAAAGTCCTCACCTGTGTGTCCCATCAGCCCGTGCCCCCAGTCCTTCTTAGAGTTCTCTTTTATTTCCCCGCATGGGTAAGGTGTAGTACTCAGCCCTACAGCCCCAGATGTTGGGTGACAAACCCACAAATGCCCTCCCCTCCCACCCGTCCATTTCCCCCTTGGAAAGGTGCGGCTGGAGGGAGCACCCAAGGCCTCCAGTGCTGACCATCTTCCCCCTCTCCTTCGTCCTCACAGATAACGCTGATGGGCTGTGTACGCGGTTGAGCCGTCCTTGCCAGACCCAGAAGCCCCAGAAACCGTGGTGGGAGGACGAATGGGAGGTTCCCAGGGAGACGCTGAAGTTGGTTGAGCGGCTGGGTGCTGGCCAGTTTGGGGAGGTGTGGATGGGTGAGTATACCTCTGAGGACTGCCAGGAAAGAGGGAGGAGATGCCCATTGGGATCATTAGTCTTCTTTTTTTTTTTTTTTTTTTTTTTTTGAGATAGGGTCTCACTCTAGCCCAGGCTGACCTGGAATTCACTATGTAGTCTCAGGGTGGCCTCGAACTCACAGTGATCCTCCTACCTCTGCCTCCCGAGTGCTGGGATGAAAGGCGTGCGCCACCACGCCGGGCTTGGGATCATTAGTCTTCTGCCGCAGTAGCCTATTAAGGGCCATTGCTGAGTTCCAGGAGTAAGAGCCCCACAATTCCCCCAATCTTGCCCTCCCCAGGATACTACAACGGACATACAAAGGTGGCAGTGAAAAGCTTGAAGCAAGGCAGCATGTCTCCTGACGCATTTCTGGCTGAGGCCAACCTCATGAAGCAGCTGCAGCACCAGCGGCTGGTCCGGCTCTATGCAGTGGTCACCCAGGAGCCCATCTACATCATTACGGAATACATGGAGAACGGTGGGCACTACTGCCATGTTTGGCCGCTAGAGGACGCAACCGTCATTCCACTTACCTCCTACACCAGGGTGGGAACATGCTGTTTCCTCTGATCCAGCACTGGGGGTTTCTAGAAGAGCTTTCCTGGGCCTCTAGGACACACACCTCCAGGAGAGAGAAGAAAGTGTGTCACCCAAGTCTGGCAGGGGTCTAGCCTAAGGTGCAGGCTTTGGAAGAACATTCACTCTGATCTTCCCTGGCCTGCAGTTCGTTTTGCCTCTTTCCAACACCTACCCGATTTCAGAATGCTTGATCTCAGCAACATAGAATATTCATTGAGGGTCCTAGAGTCTGACTGACTGCCTGGTTAGAGTTGTGATGTCACAATTTATGGCTTTGAGTTGATCACATCGGTTCTTCCTTTTTAAAAAAAATTTTTTGTTTTGTTTTGTTTTTATCTTTATTTGTTTTTTTGAGAGTGAGAGCTAGTGAGAGGAAGAGAGAGCGAATGGGCGTGCCAGAGCTTCCAGCCACTGCAAACAAACTCCAGACGCATGCGCCCCCTTGTGCATCTGGCTAACGTGGGTCCTGGGGAATCTAGCCTCGAACCCGGGTTCTTAGGCTTCACAGGCAAGCGCTTAATCGCTAAGCCATTTCTCCAGCCTACATCGGTTCTTTCTTAAAAAAAAAAAAAAAAAAAAAAGAGTTGTGCTGGGCGTGGTGGTGCACGCCTTTAATCCCAGCACTCAGAAGGCAGAGGTAGGAGGATCACCCTGAGTTTGAGGCCACCCTGAAACTACATAGTGAATTCCAGGTCGGCCAGGGCTAGATAGAGCGAGACCCTAACACGAAAAACCAAATGTATATATTTTTTTCATTTATTTTTTTAATTATTTATTTATTTGACAAAGTGAGAGAGAGAGAGACAATGGGCGCGCCAGGGCCTCCAGCCACTACAAGTGAACTTCAGACACATGTGCCACCTTGTGCATCTGGCTTACATGGGTCCTGGGAAATAGAACCAGGGTCCTTTGGCTTTGCAGGCAAACGCCTCAATCACTAAGCCCCTATTTATTTATTTAAAAGAAAGAGAGAGGGAGAGAGAAAGAGGCAGATAGAGAATGGGCACACCACGGCCTCCAGCTACCGCAAATGAACTCCAGATGTATGCGCCACCTTGTGCATCTGGCTTAAGTGCGTCCTAGGGAGTTGAACCTGGGTCCTTTGGCTTTGCAAACAAGTACCTTAAGTGCTAAGCCATCTCTCCAGACTGCATGTCGTTTCTTTCTGCCCACGTGGTTTCCTTATCTATAAAATGGTGGCACTAATGCTAAGGGCATCTTCCGCTAAGCTGTTTCTGTGAACATGAAAGAGAACAGTAAGCATGTTGTTTGGAGTGCAAGACCGGCCCATCTTTCAGGAAGGGAAATCAGCTGTGTTGGCTAATGAGTTCTGGAAATGGCAAACAGGTTTAACCATGATTGCCAACTTCAAAAGTTTCTTGGAGTAGGGTTTGGGAAGGAGTCTGAAGCTTGCCGAAACTGATGGCAACATCTGCTACTAATCAAGAAATGACAGAGCTGGGTGTGGTGGTGCATGCCTGTAATCCAAACACTTACAAGGTTGAGATAGAACAATAGCAAATTCAAGGGCAGCCTGAACTATAAAGTGAGACATTGTCTCAAAAAAAGAAAAGGGGGGGGGGGGCTGGAGAGATGCTTAGCTGTTAAATCGCTTGAGTGAAAAGCCTAGAGGCACAATGTGGCACATGAGTTCGAGGGCACCCTGAGATTATATAGTGAATATCAGGTCAGCCTTGGCTACAGCGAGACCCTACCTCAAAAAACAAAGAATGCCAATATGTGACCAATATATTTATCTGGGTGAGGTCTGTCTCTTTGGAGACTAATTAAGCACTTGTAGTGGGGACTATCTTTTTTTTTTTTTTTTTTGGAGGTAGGGTCTCACTCTAGCCCAGGCCGACCTGGAATTCACTATGTAGTCTCAGCAAGCATCCTACCTCTGCCTCCCAAGTGCTGGGATTAAAGGCATGTACCACCACGCCCAGCTGTCATTCTTTTTAAAACTATTTATTTGGAAGCAATGAGAGAGAGAGAGAGAGAGAGAAAGGCTGAGATTGGGTGCTCCAGGGCCTCTTGCCACTGTAAAAGAATTCTAGCTGGGCATGGTGGCACATGCCTTTAATCCCAGCACTGGAGAGGCAGAGGTACGAGGATCACCATGAGTTTGAGGCCACCCTGAGACTACATAGTGAATTCCAGGTCAGCTTGGGCCAGAGTGAGACCCTACCTCGAAAAACAAAAACAAAAACAAAAAAAAAAAAAAAAGGAAAGAACTCCAAACACATGCACCTGGCTTTACAGGTGTACTGGGAAATTGAACCTGAGCTGGCAGATTTTGCAAGCAAGTGACTTCAACTGCTGAGTCTTCCAATCCCTCCACTCCCCTCCCCCCTTTTTCTTTGATTATATTTATTTATTATTTGAGAACGACAGACAGAGAAAGAGGCAGATAGACAGAGAGAGAATGGGCGCGCCAGGACCTCCAGCCACTGCAAACAAACTACAGATGCTTGTGTCTCCTTGTGCATCTGGCTTATGTGAGTCCTCTTATCTCTGCCTCCTGAGTGCTGGGATTAAAGGTGTGCACCACCATGCCCAGCTAATAAGTTTGAGGCCACCCTGAGACTCCATAGTGAATTCCAGGTCAGCATGAGCTAGAGTGAGACCCTACCTCGAAAAACCAAAAACAAACAAACAAACAAACAAAAAAAAACCCTAAAGAAATTAACCAAATAAAAATAATATAGTTGGACCATGAAAGAAAAGCAGATGGAGCTGGAAAGATGGCTTGGCATTTAAGGTGCTTGCCTGCAAAGCCTAATTACCCAAGTCTAATTCCCCAGTACCTATGTAAAGCAAGATGCACAGAGTGGTGCATGTGCCTGGAGTTTGTTTGCAGTGTCTAGAGCCCTGGCATACCCATTCTCTTTCTTTCTGCCTGTTTTGGTGGTGCACACCTTTAATCCCAACACTCAGGAGGCCAAGGTTGGAGGATCACTGTGAGTTTGAGGCCAGCCTGAGAATACATAGTAAATTCCAGGTCAACCTGGGTTAGAATGCGAGAATGAGACCCTACCTCCAAAAACAAAAAACAGGGGGCTGGAGAGATGGCATAGTGGTTAAGGCGCTTGCCTGCAAAGCCAAAGGACCCCAATTTGATTTCCCAGTACCCACGTCAGTCAAATGTACAAGGTGGCACATGCATCTGGAGGTCATTTGCAGTGGCTGGAAACCCTGGTGCACCCATTCTTTCTCTTTCTCTCTCTCTCTCCCTCTCTCTTTCTCCCTCTCTCTCTCCCTCTCCCTCTTTCCCTATCTCAAATAAATAATTTTTTTTTTTTTTTTTTTGGTTTTTTGAGGTAGGGTCTCACTCTAGCCCAGGCTGACCTGGAATTCACTATGGAGTCTCAGGGTGGCCTTGAACTCATGGCGATCCTCCTACCTCTGCCTCCAGAGTGCTGGGATTAAAGGTGTACGCCACCACGCCCGGCTCAAATAAATAAATTTTTTAAAAAGAAAAGAAAGAAAGAGATTTTGGAATTGGTGTGAAGAATCTGAAACGCATCTCCGGTGAATGCAGTGAGAGAGGCAGGGTGGGGCAAAGAGAAAAGACACAGCAGAGCAGCGGGTGCTGAGGACTTGGGGCTATACCTTACGGATGTCAAGAAGCCTAGAGATCCCCAACCTACCTCATCCCAGCCCACCAAAAAAGGTCTTCCATCTCCTGAGCATCCTCCCCTGGGCATACACTCCTTATTCTTCCTTGCCACCTGTCAAGCATTGCTTCCAGATCCCGTGTAGGGGGAAGGGTCTGGGGCTTTCCTCCCGAGCAGCTTGAGCCAGCAACTTTTGCCTCTTCCCCAGGGAGCCTAGTGGATTTTCTTAAGACTCCCGTGGGTATCAAGTTGACCACCAACAAACTCTTGGACATGGCAGCCCAGGTAAGGAGACTGGCAAGGGCATGGGTATAGATCAGTGGGGTGAGGACTGATGACGTATTCTTGGCCTACAGATTGCAGAGGGCATGGCATTTATAGAAGAGCGAAATTACATTCACCGCGACCTTCGGGCTGCCAACATCCTGGTGTCTGACACCCTGAGCTGCAAGATTGCAGACTTCGGTCTAGCACGCCTCATTGAGGACAATGAGTACACGGCCAGGGAGGGTAGGTGCGGGGTTTGGGAAAGGTCTGGGGCCTGTGGTATCTGGCCAAGCAGACCCAGGTGCCCTAACTCTATCTCCCTCCAGGAGCCAAATTTCCCATTAAGTGGACAGCACCAGAAGCCATTAACTACGGGACATTCACCATCAAGTCAGATGTGTGGTCTTTTGGAATCCTGCTGACAGAGATTGTTACCCATGGCCGCATCCCCTACCCAGGTCAGCATCAAGGGAAGGAAATTAAGGGGTCACAGGGAAGGTTAGCAAATTCATGTCTTCCCATTCATTTCTTCCTTGGCTCAGAATCTGAAGCTTCTAATGGCTTCCTCTCTACCTTCTTGGTGCTGTGACTCCAGTGTTCCCAATTAGACAACACATCTCCCACGGCCTCTTGCTGCTGTAAACAAACTCCAGATACACAAGCCACTTTGTGCATCTGGCTTTATGTGGGCACTGGGAAATCAAAGTCAGGCATTCAGACTATGTAAGCAAACATCTTTAACTGCTGAGCCAACTCTCCAGCCCTAAAATGTATGTATGTATGTGTTTCACTTGCTTAATATTTTTCTGGTTTGTCCAGGTAGGGTCTTGTTCTAGCCCAGGCTGACTTGGAATTCACTATGTATTCTCAGGCTGTCCTCAAATTCACAGTGATCCTCCTACTTCTGTCTCCTGAGTGCTGGGATTAAAGGTGTGTGCCACCATGCTGGACCTAAAATTTATTTATTTATTTACTTTAATATTTTATTTCTTTATTTATTTGAGAAAGAAAGAGGAAGAGGCAGGGAGAAAGAGAGAATGGGCGCGCCAGGGCCTCCAGCCACTGCAAATGAACTCCAGACGCATGTAGCCCCTTGTGCATCTGGCTTACGTGGGTCCTAGGGAATCAAATCAGGGTCCTTAGGCTTCGCAGGCAAATGCCTTAGCCACTAAGCCATTTCCCCAGCCCTATTTATTTATTTATTATTTTGGTTTTTCAGGGTAGGGTCTCACCCTAGCTCAGGCTGACCTGGAATTCACTGTGTAGTCTCAGGGTGGCTTCAAACTCACAGTGATCACCTACCTCTGCCTCCTTCCCGAGTGCTGGGATTAAAGGCACATGCCACCATGCCCAGCTTTATTTATTTATTTGACAGAGAGAAAGAAAGAGATAGAGAGTGAGCAAGTGAAAGAGAGAGAGAGAATTGGTACAACAGAACCTCCAGCCACTGTTATTGAACTCCAGAGTTTTAGGTAGGGTCTCACTCTAGCCCAGGCTGACCTGGAATTCACTATGTAGTCTCAGAGTGGCCTCGAACTCATGGCCATCCTCCTACCTCTACCTCTCAAATGCTGGGATTAAAAAGGCGTGTGCCACCATGCCTCGCTAAAATTTATTTTTAACTAATGAACATTACGTTTTGTAGCACTAAGGAGCAATCCCAGAGCCTGATGCATTATGCAAGTGTACTACCACTATGCTGAAGCTCCAGGGGTAGAATTTTCTGAAAGGAACTTGCTAGAAACCTCTGGGGAAAGGAAATTGTATAGAAAGCAGTAGAGAGGGTTTTGGTTTTACGAGGTAAGGTCTCCCTGTAGCCCAGGCTCACCTGGAATTCACTATGTAGCTTCAGGGTGACCTCAAACTCACAGCGACCCTCCTACCTCTCCCTCGCAAGTGCTGGGATTCAAAGGCATGTGTCACCATGCCTGACTGTGAACAGAACTTTGACTTTTGGATTTTGTTTTTGTCTTGCTCTAGCCCAGGCTGACCTGGAATTCACTATGTAATCTCAGGGTGGCCTCGAACTCATAGCAGTCTCCTACCTCTGCCCTCCCGAGTGCTGGGATTAAAGGCGTGCACCACCTTGCCCGGCAGAATTTTGATTTTTGGAAGATAAAGGCACCTTGGAATTAGGTAGATGCTGAAGGATTTTCCAGATCCGGGCTTGGTCCATCACACAGTTCAGTGACAGCGCTGGAGCTAGACACACTCCAGGGTCCTTACTGCTCCTCCAGGGGCCCACAGAGGCAACCGGGCTGAGAAGTCCTCCTGAGAAGAAAGCACGTGTGAAAGGATGACAACTAAGGAAAACTGACCCATGAGGCCAAGACCAGGGACACAGCAGGGAGGAACAGGGACTTTGGTAAACCTCCCCCTGCTCTAGTAAATGGTCACACAAAGGCATGAGGGTTCAAATACACAGATCTTGCTGTGTGTGGTGGTGCTTGCCTTTAATTCCAGCATTCAGGAGGCAGAGGTAAGAGAATCTCTGTGAGTTCAAGGCCAGCCTGGGACTAAAGAGTGATTGCCAGTTCAGCCTGGGCTAGAGCAAGACCCTACTTGAAAAAAAAAAAGAAAACCGTGGGCTGGAGAGATGGCTTAGTTGTTAAGGTGCTTGCCTGCAAACCCACATAAGAACTCACACGGTGGCATATGCATCTGGAGTTCATTTGCAGTGGCTAGAGGCCTTACTGCTCCCATTCTCTCTCTCTCTCTCTCTCTCTCTCTAGCTCACTCGCTGTCAAATAAATGAATAATAATAAAATATTAAAAGAAAAAAAACCTTAAAAAAAAGAATGCAGCCGAGTGTGGTGGCGCACGCCTTTAACCCCAGCACTCGGGAGGTTGAGGTAGGAGGATTGCCATGAGTTCAAGGCCATCCTGAGACTACATAGTGAATTCTAGGTCAGCCTGGCCTAAAGTGAGATCCTACCTCGAAAAAAAAAAAAAAAGGCCGGGCATGGTGGCTCACGCCTTTAATCCCAGCACTTGGGAGGCAGAGGTAGGAGGATCGCTGTGAGTTCGAGGCCACCCTGAGACTCCATAGTGAATTCCAGGTCAGCCTGAGCTTGAGTGAGACCCTACCTCGAAAAACCAAAAAAAAAAAAAAAAAAAAAAAAAAGAATGCACAAATACATAACTCACTGTGTGGCTCCAGGCTGGCCTTGAATCATAGAGATCCTATCTCAGCCTCCCATGAGTGCCACCAAGCTCAGCATGCGTTTATTTTTTAAACTAGGGTCTCATAAAGCCTAGGCTGTTCTTGATCTCCATGTCTAGCTGAGGATGGTCTTGAACTCCTGATCCTCCTACCTCTACCTCCAGAGTGCTGGATTAAAGAAGTTCAATATGTTCAATACACACTTGGCTGTTCTCCGGGCGTGGTGGCGCACACCTTTAATCCCAACCCTTGGGAGGCAGAGGTAGGAGGATGGCCATGAGTTTGAGGCCACTCTGAGATTACATAGTGAGTTCCAGGTCAGCCTGGCCTAGAGCAAGACCCTACCACAAAAAAACACACACACACACACACACACACACACACACACACACAAAAAGCAAAAAACAAAACAACAACAAAAAAACTCAACCTAGTCAGGCCTCATGGTGCACACCTTTAATCCCAGCACTCAGGAGGCAGAGGTAGGAGGATCGCTGAGAGTTCGAGGTGACACTGAGACTACATAGTGAATTCCAGGTTAGCCTGGGCTGGAGTGAGACCTTACCTCGGAACCCCTTGCCCCCAGAAAAACCCTTAAAAAAAAAGTTAAAATGTAAAACTTTTTAAAAGAGAAGCCAAAAGTTGACATTTTAGGAAGTTTTTCTTGCTTCCAAATATAGGTAATCACTTCTAATTTTCTTAAAAACACCATATGGGCCACACTAAAGTGAGTCTGTAGGCTATATTTAGACTAGGTTTGGCCTATGAGTTCCCACCCTAGACTCAAACCACAGATGTTTGATTCCATGGCCTACATATTCCAAGGTCTTGAGTGTTGTGTTTTTTTTTTTTTTTTTTTTCCTGAGGTAGGGTCTCACTCTAGCTCAGGCTGACCAGGAATTCACTATGTGGTCTCAGGGTGGCCTCGAACACATGGCGATCCTCCTACCTCTGCCTCTCAAATGCTGGGATTAAAGTTGTGTGCCACCACGCCTGGCGTCTTGAGTTTTGAATGTGAAGGATCTATAGGTAGCAGCCTCATAGGAGTAAACCTGCGCAACAGTGGTCTCCTTGGACCAGCGTCCAGCTCCAAGATTTTTTTTTTTTTTTTTTTTTGGTTTTTGGAGGTAGGGTCTCACTCTAGCTCAGGCTGACCTGGAATTCACTGTGTAGTCTCAGGGTAGCCTAGTACTCACAGTGATCCTCCTACTTCTGCCTCCCGAGTGCTGGGATTAAAGACATGTGTGCTACCACACCCACCCAGTTTTGAGTCACCAAGTGTTGGGATTAAAGGCATGTGTCACCAAGCCAGGCTGTCTGCTCCAAGCTTTGAGGGAGCAAAAGTGTTTTTGCCAAGACCCTGTGGGCTCAGTCCAAGGCGATTGCTTGTCACAGTCTTCTTTCAGTAGATTGAGGAGAAATCAGAGACTGCATGGGTCATTTGGAAAGGGAGCTTAGTTATTTCGGTGACTTTAGAGCTCCCCAGCACCACTTTGCTTTCTAGAAATTCTGCCATAGGGACCATGGACTAGCATAAGGGGAAGGTACCAGCCCAAAGGCTGTTTTATCTGGGTCACAGGGTGCCGGTGATCCTCCTCAGGCCCAGGGAGGGTCTGCTTTGCTGGGTCCTGGGTTCCATCTGGTGTCCTGATGAAACATCTAACATGCCTCCTCTCAAAGTCGGAGGTACCTCCCCACTGCCCTGGCTGTGGGTTCCTACCCTATCCTGAGCCCTTACTCCTTCATCATTCCCACCACACAGTCACAATCACAGCTACCCTTTATACTTAATGCTTTATCTACACTGTCTAATGCAGTCCTTCAACAACTCAGTGGAGGGGGAGAAGCTGTTTACTATGTACTCCAGCTGAGGAATGTGACCTTCAAAAAGGTGATTCAAAGATGGGAGGGTGTGGTGGCCCAGTGGCCTTTAATCTCAGCACTTGGGAGGTAGAGATAGGAGGATCAGTGTAAATTCAAGGCCAGCCTGAGATTGCATAGCGAATTCCAGATCAACCTGAGCTAGAGTGAGACCCTACCTGGAAAAACAAAACAAAACAACAACAAAAAAGGCGATTTAGACAAGGTTCTCCAGCTAATTTATGTGACATTGAATGTGAAAACTTTTGTTGTGCATGCCTTTAATTCTAGCACTCTGGGAGGCAGAGATAGGAGAATCACTGTGAGATCAAGGTCAGCCTGGGACTACCGAGTGAGTTCCAGGTCAGCCTGGGCTAGAGTGAGAATCTACCTTGAAAAAAAAGAAAGAAAGAAAAGATACCTGAGGGCTGGAAGATGGCTTGGTAGGTAAAGTGCTTGATGCACATGCAAGAAGATTTGAGTTCAAATTTCCAGAACCCATGTAAAATCTGAGCATAGTGTCAAGCACCTATAGTCCAGTACTGAGGAGACAGACTCAGGAGGATCCATAGGACTTGCTGGCTAGCTAATCTAGCCTAATCAGTGAATTCTAGGTTGTGTGAGAGACCTTGTCTCAAAAAATATAGTGAAGACTGGTGAGATAGCTTAGCACTTGAGGCTCCTGCCAGCAAAGCCAAAGGTCCCAAGTTCAACTCCCCAGTACCCATGTAAAGCCAGATGCACAGAGTGGTGCATGCATCTAGAGTTCATTTGCAGTGGCTGAAGGCCTTGGTGCTCCCATTCTCTCCTTCTCTCTCTTTCTGTCTTCATCTGTGTCTCTCTCAAATAAATAAATAAAATATTTTTTCTTTTTATTTATGATAAATTGTTTAATATTTTAAAATATTTTATTTCACAGAGGGAGAGTGAGGAAGAGGCAGATAGAATGGGCACACCAGAGCCTCCAGCCACTACAAACTAACTCCAGACACATACTCTGCCTTGTGCATCTGGTTTACGTGGGTGCTGGGTAATAGAACCCAGGTCCTTAGGCTTTGCAGGCAAGCGCCTTCACTGCTAAGCCAGCTCTCCAGCCCTCAATAAAATATTTTAAAAGAACAGTTTAGCAAAAAAAAAAAAAAAAAAATCATTAAAGTTATCAAATGCTGAAAACACAAAGTAATATTTGAGTATTATTTAGATACTTAGGGAAACAAACTTCTGGTTTCATTTGTGGATTTTTTTTCTTTTCAAATTTTTATTAACAACTTCCATGATTATAAAAAATATCCTATGGTAGGGCTGGAGAGATGGCTTAGCTGTTAAGCGCTTGCCTGTGAAGCCTAAGGACCCCAGTTCAAGGCTCTATTCTCCAGGACCCACGTTAGCCAGGTGCACAAGGGGGCGCATGCATCTGGAGTTCGTTTGCAGTGGCTGCAGGCCCTGGCACGTCCATTCTCTCTCTGTTGCTCTCAAATAAATAAATAAAAATAAAAAATATCCCATGGTAATACCCTCCCCCCCTTTCCCCTTTGAAACTCCATTCTCCATCAATTCCCCTCCCCCTCTCAATAAGTCTCTCTTTTATTTTGATGTCATCATCTTTTCCTCCTATTATGATGGTCTTGTGTAGGTAGTGTCGGGCACTGTGAGGTCATGGATATCCAGGCCATTTTGTGTCTGGGGGGAGAATAAAATATTTTTTAAAAAATAAGGTGAGGGGCTGGAAAGATGGCTTAGCAGTTAAGGCCCTTGCTAGCAAATCCAAAGGACCCAGGTTTGATTCCCCAGCACCCATGTAAAGCTAGATGCACAAGGTGGCTCATGCATCTGGAGTTTGTTTGCAGTGGCTAGAAGCCCTGCACCAGGAGCTGGCACACCCGTTCTATCTGCTCCCCTCCTCTCAAATTAATAAATGAAAATAAAAATTTTTTAAGTAATTTAAAAAGGTGAGGGCTGGAGGGATGGCTTAGTGGTTAAGGCATTTGCCTGCTAAGCCAAAGGACCCAGGTTTGATTGCCCAGGACCCATGGTAGCCAGATGCACAAGGGGGCGCACATGTCTGGAGTTTGTTTGCAGCGGCCGGAGGCCCTGGCGTACCCATTCTTTCTCTCTCCCTCTTTTTCTGTTAAGTAAATAAATAAAATAAAATAAAATAAGGTAAGCTAGGCATAGTGCGCACACCTTTAATCCAAACACTTGAGAAGACAGAGGTAGGAAGATTGTTGTGAGTTCAAGGTCACCCTGAGACTACATAGTGAATTCCATGTCAGCCTGGGCTAGAGCGAGACCCTATCTCAAAAAACAAAAGACAGGCCTGCTGTGGTCGATCACACCTTTAATCCCAGCACTTGGGAGGCAGGGGTAGGAGGATTGCTGGAGTTTGAGGCCACCCTGAGACTACATAGTGAATTCCAGGTCAGTCTGGACTAGAGTGAGACCTTACCTCCAAAAACCAAAAAAAAAAAAAAAAAAAAAGACAGGGCTGGAGAGATGGAGGTTAGGGCGCTTGCTTGTGAAGCCTAAGGACCCAGACTTTATACCCCAGTACCCACATAAGCCAGGCCAGCTGGGTAAAGTGGCGCATGCAACCGGAGTTTGTTTGCAGTGACTAGAGACCTTGGTGCACCCCTCTCTACCTCTCTGTCATAAATCAGTCAATAAATTAATTAAATGTACTTAAAACAAACAAACAAAGAAACAAAAACAAAGGTGAGCCAGGCATGGTGGCACACACATTTAATCCCAGCACTCTGCAAGCTGAAGCAGAAGGATTTATATGAGTTCAAGGCCAGCCTGGGCTGCAGAGTAAGTTCCAGATCAGTTTGGGCTAAAGTGAGACCCTACCTAGAAAAATCAAAAAAAAAAAAAAAAAAAAAAAAAACAAGCAATGGAACAAACAAACTGGAAAGATTTATTTTGGTTTGCAGCTTCAGGGATTCCATTCCATGATCAGTTGGCCCTGCTTTGGAGGTGCCTGTAGTTAGGCAGCACAACACGGTGAGAAGCATGCGGTGCAGCCAACTGCTGACCTAATGGCAGCCAAGAAGTGAAGAGAAGTGGAGGACTGTGATCGCAATAGTCCTTTCAAGGACATGTCTACAGTGACCTAACTTCCTCCCATCGGAGCCTCCTTAAAGTTCTGCCATCTCCCACTAGCCATGGGCTGGGACCAGGCCTTCAACACATGCGGTTTGTTTTGGGGAGATACTCAAATCCGAGTTATAAGATAAGGCTGGAGCTTAATGGCAGAGTGCTTGCGTGACATAAGGCCCTAGGATCAACTCCAACAACTGTAGAGAGAAGAAAGAAGGGACTAGAGAAATGGCTCAGCAGTTAAGGTGTTTGCTTACAAAACCTGATGGCTTGAGTTCGATTCCCCAGTACCCATGTAAAGCCAGATGCACAGGTGGTGCATGCATGTGGAATTTTGTTTTTAATGTATTTCATATATTTATTTATCAGAGAGGGAGGGAGAAGGGGAGAATGGGTGCATCAGGGTCTCTAGCCACTGCAAATGAACTTCAGATGCATGTACCACCGTGTGCATCTGGCTTACGTGGGTTCTGGGGAGTTGAACCTGTGTTCTTAGGCTTTTCAGGCAAGCACCTTAACTGCTAAGCCATATCACCCACCTCCCCCCCCCCTTTTTGGGGGGTAGAGATTCACTCTAGCCCAGGCTAACCTGGAATTCACTCTGTAGTCTCAGGCTGGCTTCAAACTCACAGCAATCCTCCCACTTCTGCCTCCCAAGTGCTGGGGTTAAAGGCGTGTGCCACCACCATGACTGGCTGTTATGCTGTTATGCTGCCTCACTACAGGCACCTTTTTTTTAAGCATCTGGAGTTTGTAGTAGCAGGAGGCCCTGGTGCATCCATTCTCTCTCTCTCTCTCTCTGTGTGTGTGTGTGTGTGTGTCTTCTGTCTCTTTCTCTTTCTCTTTCTGTCTCTCTTTTTTTTTTCAAGGTAAGGTCTCGCTCTAACCCAGGCTGACCTGGAATTCACTATGTAGTCTTAGGGTGGCCTCAAAATCATGGCGATCCTCCTACCACTGCCTCCCGAGTGCTGGGATTAAGGCGTGTGCCACCCCCCCCCCATTCTCTCTCTCAAATAAATAAAAATCTTTTTAAAAGAGAGAGAGAAAGAGAGGGAGGGAGGGAAGAAAAAGGAACAAAAATGAGGGAAGCAGGCAAGGAAAGAAAAAGAGAGAAATGAAAAAAGAGGAAGGACAAAAGAGAAAGAGATCCAAACTACAGCATCAGTCTTGTCTGTGGGTTTCTGAAGCCTGGAAACTTGATATTCTTTCTTCCATCATCCTTCAGGGATGACCAATCCAGAGGTGATTCAAAATCTGGAGCGAGGCTACCGCATGGTACGCCCTGACAACTGCCCGGAAGAACTGTACCACCTCATGATGCTGTGCTGGAAGGACCGCCCAGAGGACCGGCCCACTTTTGACTACCTGCGCAGCGTACTGGAGGACTTCTTCACAGCCACAGAGGGCCAGTACCAGCCCCAGCCTTGACAGGCCCAGCTGGCCCACGGCCCTCCCTCATCTTATTGGTTTGGGGAGATGGAGTTCTTGTGCCTTACCCATGTGGCCTATACGCACATGGACTCTGCACATGAATCCTGCCCATGTGCAACACATGTGCATTTGGTGTCCTGTACACAAGTCCTGTAGTTGTGTGGGCTGTGTACATCTGTCTTGTACAGTGGGGCCTGTGCACGTATGTCTTGGACACCAACCAAGCTGTCTCTTTCCGAACACTCTTATTTCCTGAGACCTCAGAGAGGGGAGGAAGTGCTGAGACTGAACTGTGCTTCTGTCACCACTTTTCTCTCCTCAGGTCATCCAGGATCTCCCTGTGGACTAGCATGCAATCTAATACCCCTGTGTGTTCTGCCTTGGTGCCTGGCGTGCATGAGGAGTTCAATAAATGTCTGTTAATGAAGGCTGTAGATTTCTCTGCTGCATAATCAATTTCCTTTTCCTTATGGGAGATGATGGGGGTTCAGAAGATGGAAACTGGGTCACCTTGAATTGGGATAAGAGATGGGTTTTGCTGGACATGGTGGCACATGCCTTTAATCCCAGCACTTGGGAGGCAGGGTAGGAGGATCACCGTGAGTTCAAGGCCACCCTGACACTCCATAGTGAATTCCAGGTCAGCCTGGGCTAGAGTGAGACCCTACCTTGAAAAGCCAAAAGAAAAGATGGGATGAGTGGATGTCGGAAGATTTCCTAGTGGGGCTGATGCTGTAGGACAAAGGAGGACTGCATAACTCCACCCTCTGGGCTCCAGGAACCCTTTCAAATGGGACAGTGCTGCTTTCCCTCCTCCTCAAGGCATTCTGAGCCACACTTACCTGGAAAGTCCTAGGGAGTGAGTCGCAGGACCTTCCTCTCCTTTACATTAGGTCAATGTATGTGTACATGTATGTACAATGTATGTGTACATGTATGTGTATATGTACATGTATGTGGCGGGGGGGCATGCCAGGGTCTCCTGCCCTCGCAAACAAATATCCACCTGGTTTTTTGTTTTGTTTTGTTTTACAAGGTAGGGTCTCAGTAGCTCAGGCTGACCTGGAATTCACTAGTCTAAGAGTGGCTTGGAATTCATGGTGATCGTCCCCTGCCTTCCAAGTGCTGGGATTAAAGGCATGCACCACCGTTCCTGGCTCCACCTGGTTCTATGTGGGTTGGGGAACATAACCCAGACCAGCAGGCTTTGCAAGCAAGTGCCTTTAACCACAGAACCACCTTTCTAGGGCCCCCTTTTTTTCATAGCTACTGATTTAAAGGGCTAGCTTCAAGCTGATGTGGTGACTCAAGCCTGTAATCCCAGTCCCTCAGGAGTCTGAGTCAAGAGGGTCACCCATCATGGTTTCAAGACCAGACTGAGCTACATAGTGAGTCCTTGGCCATTTTGGGCTATAGATTGAGACTGCCTCCCAAACAAAAACAAAGCAAGGGCTGGAGAGACGGCTCAGCACTTAAGGCACTTGCCTGTAAAACCTAACAACCTGGGTTCAATTCCCAAGTACCCATGTAAATACAGATGTGGGGACTGGAGGAATGACTTAGTGGTTAAGGCACTAGCCTGCAAAGCTAAAGAACCCAGGTTCGATTCCCCAGGACCCACATAAACCAGATGCACAAGGTGGCACATGCTTCTGGAGTTCGTTTGTGACGGCTGAAGGACCTGGTGCGCCCATTGTTTTGTTATGCCCAGTTCTCGGCACCCCCAGTAACCACCAAGGGGAACCAAACACGTATGCAAGGGCAGGGAGCTTTATTTCAGGCTTAAGCTCGGTCTCTTCACTTTACCAACACAGTGCATCCGTACAAGAGCCCGGAGTAGTGGAAGGGTAGGGTTTTCATAGGGATTTGAACATAGAAGAAGGGGGTGGGTACATGATTGGTTGATTTAAACGGTAACTGCACTTGCACTCTTCTGATTGGTTTAGGATTTTGGCGGGCAAAGTTGGCGGGCTGGGGCTAGGGGAATTGAATTTATCTATGACTACAGGAATGTATGGCGCAATCAGTTTCCAGTAACTGTTAAACCCACCCTTACCAAAAAATAAAAACTTAGACCTTGCTGGGAAACAGAAACTTAGGCCTACTGAGGACTCTGAAGCCTGTCATGGCGTCTATCTGGTTCCTGAGTCCTTCAGTTTCTCTCCATATATCTGCCTCTTTCTCTCTCAAATATAAGTAAAAATAAAATATCAAAAAATTTAAAGATAGCCGGGCGTGGTGGCGCACGCCTTTAATCCCAGCACTCGGGAGGCAGAGGTAGGAGGATCGCCGTGAGTTCAAGGCCTCCCTGAGACTCCATAGTGAATTCCAGGTCAGCCTGGGCTAGAGTGAGACCCTACCTCGAAAAAAAAAAAAAAAAAAAAAAAAAATTTAAAGACAGATGCACAATGGTGCATGCATATGGAGTTCCTTCGCAGCAGCAGCTGCACCTATACTCTCTTTCTGTCTCTCTTCACTGTCTCTGCTTGCAAATAAATAAAAGTATTTTTTTAAAAAAGACTTGACCTCATGCCTGGAATTCACTATGTGGTCTCAGGGTGGCCTTGAACTCATGGTGCTCCATCTACCTCTCTGCCTCCCAAGTGCTGGGATTAAAGGCGTGCGCCGCCACTACTCCCGGCTTGTTCTGATTCATCTTTGGGATGTTAGATTGTTTACTTTAGCCAGTGGCAGTTTTTTTTTTTTCCCTGTGTTTTGGTCGCTTTGGACTAGGGTCTGAAGCTGGAGCAGGACCTAGAGCTGAAGTGAAATTATTATTATTGGTTTTTTTTTTTTTTTTATTTGTTTTGTTTTGAGTAGGGTCTCACTCTAGCTCAGGCTGACCTGAAATTCACTGTGTAGCCTCAGGGTGGCCTCAAATTTACAGCGATCCTCCCACCTCTGCCACCACGGCTGGCTTGCTTTTTTTCTCAAACTTAATTGCACGCTGAGGCAGACCCTGTAGAGAGTCCCGGGATCAGAAATTAAGTTCTAGGCGGTCTGCGCAGCCGTTGGGCGGGGCGCGTCCTAGCGTGCCGCCCTCCCGCCGGCGCCGCGGCAGCTTCGGAGTGCGTGGATGGGTGTCGCCAGCCTTGAACTTTCTGCAGAGTGGCTGATCGAGGAGCTGGGTCCGCGCCGGCTCGTCTTTCCTCCTGAACCGTCGCCGAGGGGCCTCGGGGTCCGACTTGCGCGCCTTGCGGGAGCGGCGGAAGGGAAGCAGCCTGGGACCGGCGCCCTGGGGAGGCCCTGGGTTGATGAAGCCCGGCGTGGTGGCGCACGCGCGCCTTTAATCCCGGCACTCCGGAGGCAGAGGTAGGAGGTTTGCCCAGAGTTCCAGGCCACCCTGAGACTACGTAGTGAGTTCCAGGTCAGCCTGGGCTAGAGTGAGACCCTACCTCGGAAACCCGCCCAAGGAAAGAAAAGCAAACCCCAAAACTGGACCAGCACAAAGACAGTATATTGGGATGGCTAGCAATCAAGCAAAGTCACTTCACAAACAAGAAAGACTCTTGTGTTATAATGGGGAAATCCTTGTTTTTCACCTGGAGGGAGATTTTGCAGATAACAGGCCTGCAAATGGATCCATATTACATGTCAGAAGAATGGTGTTTGAAAGCCGAACAAGTACGTTTATTCTGAAATCCACTGGCTTTTTTAACACGAAGGAGAGTTATTCTCATTTAAAAATTCTAGCTTGTAACTCTGTGTCAGATTTCAGAACTGGAATCAATCTCCCTTGCATTTTGATACAAAACACAGACTATAATAATGTTTTCAATTATTATTTACTACTACTACACAGAACCAACAAATTTGAAAGGTGTTTGAGTTTCAAACTAAGCTATGAGTTGAAGGATGACTTATGGGTCCTTAATGGCCCTCTAGTTTTTTGGCAACATCTCAAAACATTCTTTTGTGTCTCTTGCCAAAGTGGCAAAGTTACTAGTGTGTCAGTAAACTTTTCCTCTATTAAGTGGATAGGTGAGATTGAAAATCGAGGTATGGTTTTATTAGGACTAACAGAACATTCTTCATTTGAGATAGGATCTACTCCAAAGCATTCAAAATCAGATTATGCAGTCTGTAATACCAAATTTTGTGCTTATGCTCTTGAAAGTCAAGAAATACTAAGTGATAAATACATTGTTCCTCCTATTTATAATAGTGTGGTAACCTGTGTGCATGTCTGCACAACTGAGATTGTCGACAATCAGTTAAGAATGTCTCTGATCGTCCTTACTCAAAAGAATCAACTCATTTTATTTCAGAATGGCAGTCCTAAAAGTGAGTGCCATCTTCCATTTCTTGACCCTTGTGCAGTTCAAGTCCTAGATTCAGGTAAAGGAAAGCTCTTTTTCATTGTGTCATTTAGATCCAATGATGCTTGTGCTATTTCGGAGAAGACGTTCCAGGTTGTTGCTAAGTGGGAAAAACTTACCTCAGTGCTGGTAGATGACTTTACTGGAGCTGGAACTGAGCAGGTGCTACTCGTTTGGGCAGACTGTCCGAGCTCAGATCCACTGACATCATTTAAAATAACAGATATTATAAACTACTCAAGCGACCCACTGGATTACAAGGGAGATGCTATAATGGAAGGCCAACATAAGAATTGTCACTTGGTGGTTTCACCTTTGGAAGTAAAATGTAAAGCTGATTTTACTTTCATTCGAGGATTAAAGCAGCATCTCTTGCTTCAGGAAAATATTATTGCAAAATCTTGGCAAGTCTTGATAAACTTAATTCAAGGGAAAGATAGTAGTACATCAAATGAAGAGGAGGAATCTCTTGTTCCCTTTTTTGATGAAGGAGAAAATTGTGTGTATCATACTGTCGATAAAAACTTGCCAGACAATTTTCAAGATCCAGAACTTGTAGTCGAGAAGATGTGGTACCATGTACTGGATGACAGCTTAGTTGTGGGAGTGAAAATCACATCTCTGAAACTATCTTTGAATGATGTGACTTTATCACTATTAATAGATCAAAGCTGTGGCTCCACCTTTCAGCTTATTAAGTGTCAAAATAGGGTGATTAATATGGATTGTTTCCCAGAGCCATACTTGACACCACGTGAAGTAGAACCAGAGGTGAAAAGGATCAAGTTGACTGCTGATAGCAAAGGAGATGAAAGCCATTCTTGCGGACAGCCATCGAAGAAAGGATCTGCATACATCATCACTGCTGTCACGTCGCTGCCACCTCTGTTAGCATTCAGTAGATTTCATTGCACTGTGCTGCTACATTTTAGTGAGAGAGAGGGTGACGGATATGCCGAATCTCGTTGTATTCCATGTGGCAGACTTCTTCTGAGGCTGGAAGATCTTTCACATAGGAAATACCTGTTGACATTTCCAAAGAAGAATTCAGTCGAGAACATGGAAGATCTTTTTTCACTTCTTGCAGTATTGCACAAATCTTGTTTTTATGTCACATCGCCTCACTATACCTTGAATTTAATGAAGACATGGCTTTTGGAATACATGGAATGTGAAGTTATTAAAGAATTTCCAGAAATATACTTGTATAAAAAGCTGGAAAATTGTTATGAGAACCTCTTACACTGGAAACAAAGAACAGCATTTGAAGGAATCTTAGTACTATACTGCAGGAGTCAAAGAGTTTTGCTGCAGTGCCTTCATGATCTCATCATGGCTGTCCCTGTGAAGTGTTATTTCAGATATCTGAAATTCAGAAGTGAGGATTTCCTAATTGATCACTTGGCATTGGCTTTGGAAAGAGAACTTGTTACACTGAGTTCTCTTTCTACATTGGCCTCAGATAATGTTAGAAACAAATTGGTGCAGGAGTGTGAAGCAAGCCAACAACAGCATAGTGCTCTGTCTCCTCCATCAGCCAGCAAGGACTCGATCCATCTGCACAGAACAGAAGTTCACAAAGAAAGGGCTATGATGGGCACCAACCTTAAAGTGAGTGGTACTGTTTTTACAGAGATTACTTTGAAATTAGCTGAGGTTCAGCTGAAATCAGACCTTATTGCAAAGAAACTAGCCTATTTATAATTGTAGTTTATGTTTTAAGATGTTTCCACTGCCATAAAGTTTCTGGTTCTACTTGTTACATGCCTCCTTTGTTAATTACTATAATCATTAAAGGTTTTGTAATCAAAAAAAAAAAAAAAAAAAAGAAATCAAGTTCAAGACCACCTGAATAAGGATTTTAAAAGGAGAGTCTTTATTCCACTGAGGAGGAGAGCTACCCCTATCTTAACTTATCAGTGAGTTTATAAAGGTAAAAAACCACATTCTTTAACAATGGTCAGGAAAGTCCCCAGCATCCCCCCTACACACACAGTCCTATTTTGCAATGCAAGCAAATGTGATTACCAAAAAGAAAAATAAAATAAATAAATAAGCAACAAAATTTTTTTGCAGTTAGCACAAGGTGTGGAACAAATACCAGATATCTTAACTGAGACTCCATCCCCATTCTTATTTGTATGGCTCTATATTGAACTTTAACCTAGGTGAGGCCTTTTATTATTATGAAAATGGATGGGGAGTGTTAAGATGGCTTTCCTTTGGTTAAGCTATCAGGGTGTTTCATTCCTCACTTCCTTTTTTTTGAGGTAGGGTTTCCCTCTAGCCAAGGCTGACCTGAAATTCACTATGTAGTCTTAGGGTAGCCTTGAACTCATGGCAGTCCTCCTAACTCTGCCTCCCAAGTGAGTGCTGGGATTAAAGGCATGTGCCACCATGCTTGACAAGGACCATTAATTTTTTTAAAATATTTTTTATTCATTTATTAGAGACAGAAAGAGGGGAAGAGAGAGAGAGAGAGAATGGGTACACCAGGGCTTCTAGCCACTGCAAACAAACTCCAGACGCATGTACCACCATGTGCATCTGGCTTAAGTGGGACCTGGAGAATCGAACCTGGGTCCTTAGGCTTTTCAGGCATGCACCTTAACCGTTAAGCCATCTCTCCAGCCCTAAATACAGATTTCTATAATGGCTGCACCAACTTGCATTCCTACCAACAGTGAATAAGGGTTCCCTTTCGCCCACATCCTCTCCTGCATTTGGTGTCATTTTTTTTTCTTAATTTTTATTAAACATTTTCCATGATTATAAAAAATATCCCATGGTGCTACCCTCCCTCCCCCCACTTTCCCCTTTGAAATTCCATTCTCCATCATATCCCCTCCCCATCTCAATCAGTCTCTCTTTCATTTTGATGTCATGATCTTTTCCTCCTCTTATAATGGTCTTGTGTAGGTAGTGTCAGGCACTATGAGGTCATGGATATCCAGGTCATTAATTTTTTTTTTCAAGGTAGGGTCTCACTCTAGCCCAGGCAGACCTGGAATTCACTATGTAGTCTTAGGGTGGTCTCGAACTCATGGTGATCCTCCTACCTCTACCTCGTGAATGCTGGGGTGCCACATTGCCCAGCTAAGGACCATTCATTTGACTGAGGAAATTCTCTGTTGAACAAACTTGATCAGGGCATTTTAAATACTGGGACCTATAATTAATCCTAGGAGCAATAAGATTAGTGGACTGAATTGGCAGTAATCAAAGTGGTGAGCCAGGGTAACCAAGAAAACAAATTCTCATACCAGTTACCTGAGTTTTATGGAATTCCTCTCTGTCTTTGAAATGTTTTCTAACTGGACATGCTCTCTTGGATCACTCCAGAGTAGTTTATATGGAAATAGCAGGTCCCCTATGGCCATACAAAGTCCTCCTTGTTTTAGGAAGAGTAAGTCTAACCCTTGCCTGTTTTCTAATACCATTTCTGCCAGAGACTCTAGGGAGCCCTCCAGGTGACTAACAGAGGATTCTAATTCTTTCAAATCAGCATCAACCTGTTGATTTAAGGTTAAAAAAAGTTTTGGGGTGCAGGTGAGGTTTCAAGGTAGGGTCTCACTCTAGCTCAGGCTGACCTGGAATTCACTACGTAGTTTCAGGGTGGCCTCGAACTCATGGCGATCCTCCTACCTTTGTCTCCCAAGGGCTGGGGTTAAAGGTGTGCGCCACCATGCCCGGCTAAGGTTTTAAAAAAATTTTTATCTCCAACAACTAAAGCAGAGGTTCCTATGGATGCTGATCTTACTATTCCTAAGCCTATTAGTTAAGGGTACCAAAAATGGGTATTTAAGGGTACCAAAATGGGTATCCTCTCTTCTGCCTATAATTAAGGGAGGGAGAAAGAATCCCCAGATGTTCTCTGCCTGCATCTCCATCATATAAATAAAGCTGGGGGATTATGTGGACTAATACACAGAAATCCTTCCATCCTTTTTCAGCGAAGAGGTGGGAGTTAAGGCAGGGGGTGGTTCCTGAAACACATACAAACCAAGAGGCAGGGGGTACCAGGAAATAGCCTTGGTGATCTTCCACATCCTCCTTGAGTGAAATCATATCAGTACATGAGTTCCAATAGGGGGACTTAATGTTATAGTTGTCAGCTAAAACCAAGGAAGCTAAGCATGAGAACATTAACTTATGCATGGTGGCAGAAAGAATGTAAGAGCCAAAGGGAGGGTAGGACTCCTTACAATGTGCTCCCTCCAGACAAAAAATGGCCTGGATATCCATGACCTCACAGTGTCTGACACTACACAAGACCATTATAATAGGAGGAAAAGATCATGACATCAAAATAAAAGAGACTGAGATGGGGAGGGGATATGATGAAGAATAGAGTTTCAAAGGGGAAAGTGGGGGAAGGGAGGGTATTACCATGGGATATTTTTTATAATCATGGAAATTGTTAATAAAGAGACACAAAAGGCAATATTTCATTTACGCTCTATACATAACAATCTTTTTTTTTTTTTTTTTTTTTCGAGGTAGGGTCTCTCTCTGGTCCAGGCTCACCTGGAATTCACTATGTAGTTTCAGGGTGGCCTTGAACCCACTCAAGGTGATCCTCCTACCTCTGCCTCCCTGAGTGCTGGGATTAAAGGCATGTGCTACCACACCCAGCTAACAATCCTTTTTTTTTGGTTTTTCGAGGTAGGGTCTCACTGTAGTTCAGGCTGACCTGGACTTCACTATGTAGTCTCAGGGTGGCCTTGAACTCACAGCGATCCTCCTACCTCTGCCTCCCAAGTGCTGGAATTAAAGGCATGCGCCACCACACCCGGCGCTAACAATCTTTTTAAAATATATTTTTATTATTTATTTATTTATTAGAGACAGAGGGAGAGAGAGAATGGGCACGCCATAGTCTCTAGCCACTGCAAAGAACTCCAGATGCATGTGCCAAATTGTGCATCTGGCTTATGTGGGACCTGGAGAATTGAACCTGGGTCCTTAGGCTTCGCAGGCAAGTACCTTAACCGCTAAGCCATCTCTCCAGCCCTGCACACATAACAATCTTAAAAGGATTATAAAGTCTAAGCGGGTATGAATGAGTCATATGAAAACCTACTTTTTGGACAATGGCGCATTCAAAAGCATAGATAGTTACTAGAAAATTTTCAGTGCCAGGGATGGGATACCTTCCAGTGAGTTGTTGGCCAGGGAGGTCCCTGGTGCCCCCCAAAACATTAAGGCGATTGCCAAGGCTCTTGGTTTCCCACTGGGAATAGATGGTAAGACTCTATTGCTGAAGACTCCACATACTTGAACTGCAGGGTCACTGAGAAATCCTGCTAGAACTGAATTGAAAACCTCCTCATATAGATCAGCTGACAGAAAGCTGGAAGAAACTATGCTGGCCAGGTGTGGTGGTGCACACCTTTAATCCCAACACTTGGGAGGTAGAGGTAGGAGGATCACTGTGAGTTCAAGGCCACCCTGAGACTCCATAGTGAATTCCAGGTCAGCCTGGGTTAATGTGAAACTCTACCTCAAAAAAAAAAAAAAAAAAAAAAAAAAAAAAAAAAAAACTGTGCTGCATGCAGCTTCATGGGAGACAGTGAATTCACCAGTGGAGATAAACAACAGTGGACACTGCAGGTCTTAAATTTGGCCAACCAGGCCAAATGAGCCAACAGGTTCAATAGTGGCATGTCTGTTATGGGGGAAACCAACCACAGTCTAATTGGACTGGAGGCCCGCTCCATGGGAGGGAATACATCCCTGATACTGAAAACCTATGATAGGGGAAATCATGACCCCTAGGGGTGTAACATCTGCTGGTGGCTACCTGAATATACATATTATGCTCACCAAACTGCCCAGTAAGTACTTCTCATAATGTTCATGTCTATATATATATATATATATTTTTTTTTTTTTTCGAGGTAGGGTCTCACTCTAGCCCAGGCTGACCTGGAATTCAGAGTTGCATGCATAAGTTGTGAAGGTTCAAGATGGGGGGGGGGATTACCATGAAAATTGTTAATAAAAAAAAGTTTTTTAAAGAGGATCTTGGGCTGGAAAGATGGCTTAGTGGTTAGGCATTTAATCCCAGCACTCGGGAGGCAGAGGTAGGAGGACTGCCATGAGTTCAAGGCCACCCTGAGACTCCATAGTGAATTTCAGGTAAGCCTGGGCTAGAGTGAAACCCTACCTCGAAAAACCAAAAAAAAAAAAAAATAATAATAATAATAATAATAAATAAATAAAAATAAAATAAAAAAGACTGATTGAGAGGGGGAGGAGTTGTGAAGGTTCAAGATGGGGGGGATTACCATGAAAATTGTTAATAAAAAGTTTTTTAAAGAGGATCTTGGGCTGGAAAGATGGCTTAGTGGTTAAGGCATTTGCCTGCAAAGCCAAAGGATCCCTGTTCAACTCTCCAAGACCCATGTAAGCCAGATGCACAAGGGGGCGCATGCATCTGGAGTTCATCATCAGTGACTGGAGGCCCTGGCATGCCCATTCTATCTCTCCCTGCCTCTTTCTCTCAAATAAATAAATAATTTTTTTTTTAAAGAAGAGGATCTTGGTAGCCCTCGGGTTTGTGGTTGGTCCAGGGGTCGTCTGGATCCCCGAGTATGGTGAAGGGTACTTGCCAATGAGGCTCAAGGTTACCAGGACCATGCCCCTTAACCCAGACCAGGTCTCCAGGCTCAAATGAAGATGGTGGCAATTCTAAGGTCCCTTATGGGCCTTAGAGGATGAATCCGCTGAAGGGACTGGAGAAGGTCATGATTAGTAATTTCTGACAGATGTTCTCCCAGCTTAGGGGATATAGCAAGAGGTGTACCACAGAGAATTTCAAAGGGAGTATATCCCTTCTTAAAAGGAGTGCATCTTACCCTAAAGAGGGCAGCAGGAAGAAGACTCACCCAATCCCTGCTGGCTTCTAAATTCATTTTGGTTAATATTTCTTTAAAGAGTTATATTCATCCAGCCAGGTGTGGTGGCGCACGCCTTCATTCCCAGCACTCCAGGGAGGCAGAGATAGGAGGATCACCATGAATTCGAGGTCACCCTGAGACTACATAGTGAATTCCAGGTCAGCCTGGACTAGAGTGAAACCCTGCCTCGAAAAATCAAACAAACAAAAAGTTCTATTCATCCTCTCCACTTGACCTGAGCTCTGTGACCTATGGCACAATGAAGGTGCCGTTTCATTCAGAAGGCTTTTCCTATTAATTGAGTGATGTGGGCTGTGACAGCCCTGCCATTGTTGGACCCCAGAGCCAGGAGAAGGCCAATTCTGGTTACTATTTCCTGTAGCAGCTTCTTCATGGTTATCTGAGCAGTCTCAGTCTTTGTAGCAAATGCTTCTCTCCACCCTGAGAAAGTATTCACCGTTACCAGTAGATACTTATATCCATAAAGTCCAAGCTTAACTTCAGTAAAATCAGTTTCCCAATGCTCACTTGGGAAGGTTCCTCTGAATCTTACCCAGGTCCCGTTAGTGGGGGTCCGTGTTGGTTTACTTGTTGACAGATGACACATTTGGCAACTACAGTTTTAGTTATTGGCCAAGGTCAGGAATGTAGAAATGTTGCCTAAGCAATTTGGTCAATTTTGTGGGGCCCAAATGAGTACCCTCATGAAGATTCTTGGGCAGTGTGTGGTCGTTTGATTCAGCTGTCCCCCATAAACTTAGGTGTTCTGAATGTTAGGTTCCCAGCTGATGATTTGGGAATTAATGCCTCCTGGAGGCAGTATATTGGGGGCGGACTTATGGGTATTATATAGCCAGTTTCATCTTGTCAGTTTGGCACACTCTCCTGTTGCTATTGTCCACCTTATGTTGGCCAGGGGGTGATGTCCACACTCTGCTCATGCCATCGTTTTCTCTGCCATCGTGGAGCTTCCTCTCAAGCCTGTAAGCAAAAATAAAACTCTTTTTCCTACAAGCTGCTCTTGGTTGGGTGATTTCTACCAGCAATGTGGACCTGACTGCAACACAGTGTGTGTCCTAATGCCCATAGGAGGAAGGTCCTTCCATCCGGCAACTTGTCCCACCCAGGTGGCGTTGTCTCCACCTGGAGTGCGTCCCCCAGTTTTATGTCTCCTGTGTAGTCAGGTTGATTGGGCAGCTCAAGAGGAGGGGACACCACTAGAACCTCAAGGGGCCCCACTGGTTTTAGGAGGAGCTTCTCTGGCCTCTTAGTCTGCTGCCTGATTCCCCAGTGCTTTTGGGTGACTTCCTCTTTGGTGGCCCTGGCAATAGATAACAGCCACCACTCGTTTAGAGAGCCAAATGGCCTCAGCAGGGCCAATGTCTCTTGAATATTTTTAATTTGTTTCCCTTCAAATGTAAGCAGTCCCCGTTCTTGGTAGAGGGCTCCATGTGAGTGGGGGTAGAGTTAGGGCGATTGAACCCCTAAAGGGGTAAAAAGGTCGGAAAGTTTGCACTTGCTAGAAATCAAAGATGACCTGATTTCTTATCTCTTGCCTAGATCCCTAGAACTGTTTTTCCACAGCCAGGACACCTCCTGGGAGGGAGGTCTTTCATAGGAGTTAAACATTGTAGTTGGTCAGGTTCAGCCCCTGGAACTTGGTGCCAGAGCTAACCTCACCCTGAGATAGCCCCTAGCCCTAACCAACAGCTGGCCCTTTGGTTCATCTGAGGCAGAAGACAGCCCACCACCATAAGGTTATAAATACCTTTGCAAGAGGAGGGCAGACTCCACTAACTCTCTCTCTCTCTTTTATCACTTGGGAACTTCCAGATGTGGGTGAGGTTTTCCCTTGGCTGGGCCTAGGCTGGTTGGGCCCATGCCCAGCCAGGAGGGCTCCCTAGCCCTTGCTCTCTGCATGGGTTCTCTATCCCCTCTGGCTTCCCATGTGACAAGAACTCCTTGAACTTTCTTTTCTCTATTCTTTCCACACTTTTTTTCCCCAAGCCCTCCATGTGAGATCTCTAGCCACATGGGTGCCTTTTCTTGGCTGTACTTCCTGCAATAAATATAATAACTGAATAATTATCCTTCTCAGTTTTCTCTTTTTATTCAATCCTTTGACTAGAATAGAAACAAACTCAGGGCCGGGCATGGTGATGCATGCTTTTAGTCCCAGCACTCGGGAGGCAGAGGTAGGAGGATTACCATGAGTTCAAGGCTACCCTGAGACTACATAGTGAATTCCAGGTCAGCCTGGGCTGGAGCGAGACCCTATCTCAAAAAAACAAAAGAAACAAACCCAGGGCTTGGGGTTCAAAGACTTTCCTGGACCCTTAGCGCCTCATTACACATGTACATGCACCATAGCAAAGGCATAACGGTGGTCGATGTACACATTCATGACCTTGTCTTTTCCATATCTGAAAGCCTGAGTCAATGCTAGCAGTTCAGCCTTTTAAGCAGAGGTCCCATGCCCAAGGGCTTGAGCCCATACTGTCCTTTCCAATGTTACCACTGTCACGCTTGCATACCTAACTCCACTGGAAACAAAACTAGAACAGTCAGTGAACAATACCTCATTGGGGTTGTCTCATGGGATGTCTGTGAGGTCAGGCTGGAAGCCCTGCATGGATTCGAGGCTTTCAAGGCAGTCATAAATCAGTTCCTCAGGATTATTTTCAGCAGGGGGCTGGGTTGAGAGCAGTCATCTTTGAGAATCTGATCCTTGGTTGGTCTAAAAGCAGGGCTTGATGACTGGTTTGCGTGACCATGGGCTCCAGAGGAGCTGGGGTAAGGAGCCCCAGCCTGTCAGTCCTGATCATTCAACTGTAAAACCTTAGGGGCTCTCTCCTGCCACTTTGGGCACTCCTTCCTCCAACGTCCTTTCTCTTTACAGTAAGCATACTGACCTTTATCTAACTGTAGTCTTTTTGCCTGGCAGGGCCCGCCTCTGAATTGGTGCTTTTTGGCCTCTTGGTGGTCTATAGGGTGGCTTCTGAAGAGCCAACACCATGATCCTCATAATCTTAGCCTGCTTATCCTCAGGCTTGTCTCTGTTATTAAAGACCTGAATAGCTGAGCCGAGCGTGGTGCCACATGCCTTTACTTGGGAGGCAGAGGTAGGAGGATCGCTGTGAGCTCGAGGCCACCCTGAGAATAGAGTGAATTCCAGGTCAGCCTGTGCTAGAGGGAGACCCTACCTCGAAAAAAATAAAAATAAAAATAGACACCCGCATAGCTATCTCCAGTAATTCTGACAATAAGTCAGAATTCCCTCAAATCCTTCCTGCTTTTGCAATATCTTCCTAATGTCTGGGGCCAACTGAGAGACAAAAGCAATATTCAGAGCTCTCCTTTTTTCAGGAGCTTCAGGGTCTGTAGTGTGTATGTCCTGTAGGCCTCCAAAAGGCCTCCTAGAAACGCTGCAGGGGAGTCATCAGGTCCCTTCATAACCTCACCTTAGACAAATCTGTAGGTTTGTGAGCAGCAGCTAGGACTCCCACCAGCAGAAGCCGGTGGTAATTGTCAAGAGCCTCCTTTCCTGGATCTAAATTGTGGTCCCAGTTTGGGCAGGTTAGGGGAAGGCCCTTTCCAGACAGACTGGGTCCTCAGTGGGGCTCCTGTCTGGTCCCATGACAGGTTTAGAGCTCCTCTCTGGATTCAGTCCCACTCTTCTGCCTTGAAGAGAGCCTGCAAACGCTGCTGACAATCATCCCAAGTGGGCTGGTGGGTATAAAACATAGTCTGAAGGAGAAAAATAAAACCTTGAGGTTTTTCAGAGAAGGAAGGCTTCTGCTGTTTCCAATGATAGTGATCGCTGGTGGAAAAGGGGACATAGATCATGAAGGGGGCTCCAGCCCCAGAAGCCTGACGGGGTAAGGGTAGGAGTGGGGCTGAAGGTGTCTCAGGAGATTCCTATGGGGACCTGCTTGTAGTGTGCGGTGGGCTCAGGAGTAAATCAGAGCAGGAAGGGGGATGTTCCAGGTAAGGAGGGGATAAAGAGAGGGGTTCATCGTCAGGGGAGTCCTCCTGTAGGGACTGGCTTAGGGGGCTCCGGTGAGGGAGGGAGTTTTCTGCTTCTTAGGTTTGATAAGAGAGCAATATTTTAGAGCTTGCTTAGGGCATTTTTTAGCACATTTCTGAAACCAAGTGGACTTTTCAGTAGCAATCTCAATCCAGGTCAAAATATAAGTAACCTGATCGGGATATCTGGGGTCGCCCAAGGATGACTCGTTCAACTCCATATGCAGTTGGGAGGTCAGACCTTCCTTCTGGTGGCCACCCTACATCGAAGGAAGGCCAGTCTAGTTCACAGAATTTCCTGAGGGAGAAGGTGTCACAGGTGGTGCCCAAGTCAGAGTCTCTCTGTTGGAAAAATGAGAAGTTAGTTAAGAAATACTGGAAAGGACTAGACTTGGAATTTGTCTTCCCTATGGTCAAGTTGTCAATTTCTATAGGTGGCCTCCTGGGAAAATCCAAAGAAATTAGATAGAGTGACAAAACAAACACTGAGCAAGAGGACAAAGACACTCGGCTGAAGGACTCAGGAACCAGAGGGACGCCATGACAGGCTTCAGAGTCACCAGTAGGCCTAAGTTTCTGTTTGCCGGCAAGGTTTAAGTAAGAGTTTAACAGTTACTGAAAAAACCATAAACTGCTTATGCCATTCATTACTATGATCATAAGATAAGTTGCTTAAAGTGTCGCTTAAGTTCCCCAAACCCACATAGCCAATGACAATAAAGGTTACCTAATCTACCTGGCATTTCCATAGCCCCTGCCCGCCAATTTTGCCTGCCAATAGCCTAAGCCAATCAGGAGAATACAAGTACAGTTACTGTTTAAAACAACCAATCATGTAACCATCCCCTACTTCTTGTTCAAATCCCTATAAAAATTCTGTTCTCCTGACACTTCGGGCTCTTGTATGGATCCGCTGCATTGGTGAAGTCAAGAGTCGGAACTTAAACCCGAAATAAAGCTCCTTGCCTTTGCATACGTGTTTGGTTCTCCTTGGTGGTCACTGGGGGTGCCGAGAACTGGGCATAACACGGTCACACTGAACTGAAGCAGATAGATTGGCATCGGGGCGATGTCTCGTCACCGCCCGGGATTGGGGAAGCAATGCTGCATCCAACCTTTCACTGAATCCCCCTTATCTCCGGCAGCTTTCAAACCTAATGACTCTGCTCATGGTGTTAATATCTCCTGACTAGGACTCCTTCCTGTCAGGACCTGGAGAATGTCCCTGGGCCACCCCCTAGGGTCTCCCTGTAGTCAGAGTAGATTCCCAAGAAATCAAGACTCTGTGAGACCAGATTTGGGAGTCATTTTAACAAGAAGAATATAATGTCTTGCTGGGGCCTCCAAAATGCGAGTCCCAGATCAGAAAGTAAATTCAAGACCACCTGAATAAGGATTTTAAAAGGAGAGTCTTTATTAGCAGGGACTGTAGCCACTGAGGAGGAGAGCAGCCCCATCTTAACTTATCAGTGAGTTTATAAAGGGAAAAAAAACATATTCTTTTACAATGGTTTGGAAAGTCCCCAGCACCCACCCCTAGGCAACCTAGGTAACCTAGATGAGGCCTTCTTTTTTTTTTTTGTTTGTTTGTTTTTGAGGTAGGGTCTTACTCTAGTTCAGGCTGACCTAGAATTCACTCTAGTCTCTGGCCTTGAACTCATGGCGATCCTCCGACCTCTGCCTCCCAAGTGCTGGGGTTAAAGGCGTGTACCACCACGCCTGGCAGAGGCCGTCTTTTATTATGAAAATGGCTGGTGGATCTTAAAATGTCTTTCCTTAGGTTAAACTATCTGCGTGTTTCAACACAGAGAAAGAGCCAGAGATAATGGGTCTCTAGCCACTGCGAACAGACTCCAGGTGCATGTGCCACTTTGTGCATCTGGTTTTATGTGGGTACTGGGCAAGCCAACCCCAGTCATTAGGTTTTGCAGGCAAATGCCTTAACCACTGAGTTATCTCTCCATCTTCCTTATTTGTGAGTTTTGAGATAAGGTCTCATGTATTGCAGGCTGGTTGTTAATTTGCTATGTTGCTGAAGGTGACCTTGAACTTCTTATCCTCCTGCATCTACCTCATGAGTACTGGAATTACAAGCATGTAATCTGCCACACTCAGTTTTATACAGCCCTGGGGATTGAACGCAGGGCTTTGTATGTGGTAGGCAAGCATACAATCAAGTGAGTTGCATTTCAAGTTCCAGAATGTTTTATTTATTTATTTTAAATATTTATTTATTTGTGAGGAGGAGAGGAGGGAGGGAGAGACAGACAGACAGTGGCTGTCCAGGGCTTCTTGCCACTGCAAAGGCCCTCCAGATGCATATGCTACTTTGTCCATCTGTCTTTCCATGGGTACTGGGGATTTGAACCCTGGGCTGGCAGACTTTGTAAACAAATGCCTTTAATTGATGAACCATCCCCCCCAGCCCATCCAGCATGTATTGAAATACTGAATTAATTCACTCATTTGACAAATATTTAATGAATATCTACTGTATGCTAGGCACTGTCTAGGGCTCATACATTATATGGTCGATAAACACAATCTGCTCTTGTGGAGTTTACATTCTACTAAGGAAAGCTATACAAATATCATAAAGAAATAAAATCTTATAGTATGCCACAGAGGATGAATGCTAGAGGAAAAACAGAATAAGATAAATGGTTAACAATGTCTTGTTGGGCCTTTTCCCTCGTTGGACTTCTGAAGGCAAGATGGGTCACCAGCAGCTCTACTGGAGTCACCCGCGAAAATTCGGCCAGGGTTCCCGCTCTTGCCGCATCTGCTCGAACCGCCACGGTCTGATCCGGAAGTACGGGCTGAATATGTGCCGGCAGTGTTTCCGCCAGTACGCAAAGGACATCGGCTTCAAAAAGTTGGACTAAGCGGCCTTCCTAGAATGGAATATTCCAAGACCATCCAGTGAAAGATCATGCTAGTTCTTTGTACATAAATAAATTTTCAAACCTTCAAAAAAAAAAAAAAAAAAAAAAACAATGTCTTGTTGGCTGGGCTTGATGGCAACCACCTTTAATCTCAGCACTCAGTAGGGGAATTCTAGAGGCCGAGGTAGGTTGATTCCAGTGAGTTTCAGGCCACCTAGAGAGGGAGTTCCAGGTTCAGTCTGGGCTAGAGTGAGATCCTGCCTTGATAAAACAAAAAACAAAAAACAAAAAAGGCCAGGCATGGTGGTGGTGGCACACATCTTTAATCCTAGCACTAGGAAAGTAGGTTTGCCATGAGTTCAAGGCCACCCTGAGACTACATAGTGAATTACAAATCAGCCTGGGCTACAGTGAGACCCTACCTGGGGGGGGGGGGGTGTGAGAAAGAAAGAAAGAAAGAAAGAAAAGAGGCTGGGCATGGTGGTGCACACCTTTAATTCCAGCACTTGGGAGGCAGAGGTAGGAGGATCACCATGAGTTCAGGGGCTACCCTGAGGCTACATAGTGAATTCCAGTTAGTCTGGGCCAGAGTGAGACCTACCTCGAAAAAACAAAAATAAATAATTAATTAATTTTAAAAAAGAATGAAAGAAAAGTGGGCTGAGAGATGGCTTAGTGGTTAAGCCCCTTGCCTTAAAAGCCTAAGGAACCAGGTTCAATTCCCCAGGACCCACGTAAGCCCAATGCACAAGGTGGCACATGCATCTGGAGTTCATTTGTAGTAGCTGGAGGCCCTGGGGTGCCCTTTCTCTCTCTGTATCTGCCTTTCTCTCTCTCTCTCTTCCTCCCTCCTCTTAAATAAATAAATAAGTAAATAAAAAGAAAAAGTAAGGGGTTGGAGGGATGGCTTAGTGGTTAAGGCACTTGCCTGCAAAGCCAAAGGACCCAGGTTCAATTCCCCAGGACCCACGTTAGCCAGATGCACAAGGGGGCACACATGTCTGGAGTTCGTTTGCAGTGGCTGGAGGCCCTGGCACACCCATTCTCTCTCTCTCTCTCTCTCCCCCTCTTTCTCTGTCAAATAGATAAATTAAATAAATAAATAAAAGGAAAAAGAAAAGAAACAAAGAATGTCTTGATGTCTTATGTGGAGGATAGTGCAATTTTTTATTTATTTTATTTTTATTATTATTTTTGTTTTTTCAAGGTAGGGTGTCCCTCTAGCCCAGGCTGACCTGGAATTCACTATGGAGTCTCAGGGTGGCCTCAAACTTATGGCGAACCTCCTACCTCTGCCTCCCAAGTGCTGGGATTAAAGATGTGAGCCACCATGCCCAGCAGCAATTTTGTAATATTAAGTTTTATTTTATATTAGTTATAACAGGTTATTCTCTTTTATCCCTGTCTCCAGCTCCTGTTACCCTGGAGATCATATTTGGTGGGGTTATGATATTCACTGAAGGGTCATGAAGGTCTCAGACAGTCCCTGTGGAGTACTGGGAATGTGCCTCAGGATCTTCCTACTCACTCCGTGGCTCTTAAAATCTTTCTGCCCCCTCTTCCGCAATGTTCCCTAAGCCATAGCAGGCCTGTTGGCAGTGTGATTTTTATTTATTTGCAAGCACAGAGAGATAAAGGAGAGACAGAGAGATAGAGAATGGGCACACCAGAGCCTCCAGCCACTCCAAACTAAGTCCAGAGTCTTGTACCACTGCACATCTGGCTTTACGTGGGTACTGGGGAATCGAACTCATGTCGTTAGGCTTTGCAGGCAAGTGCCTTAGCCACTGAACCATCTCTCCAGCCCGTAGTGTTGAGTTCTTTGTAGCTTCTGGATTTCTGGTTTTATACTTTTTTCTGTGTGTGTTTGTTTTTTGTTTTTTTCAAGGTAGGGTCTTGCTCTAGCCCAAGATGACATGGAATTCACTATGTAGTCTCAGAGTGGCCTTGATAGGTTTTGATTAACCATCCTGTTTGTCACCATCAACCTCTCTGCCACCTGTAAAATAAGGCGGATTCTCCAAATAAGAGTGAGAGCAGCTTGAGTTAAAGGGGGCATGTAAATTTGAGAGTTTTTTTTTTTTAATTTTGATTTTTCAAGTAGGGGTTTCGCTCTAGCTCAGGCTGACCTGGAATTCACAGTGTAGTCTCAGGGTGGCTTCGAACTCAGGGCAATCCTCCTACCTCTGACTCGAGACACCATACCTGGCTTTTTTTTTTTTTTTGGTGTGGAAGCCCACTCTTCTTTTCCAGAGAGCAGTTGGGGCTTTACTCTAGAGTCTGTGAGTTTCCAGACCATGGGATTCTGCTTTGGTTTCCAGTACCAGATATGAGTTCTCTCCCACTGATGAGCAGGCCTCATGTCCACTCAGAGAACAGTTGGTTACCTACAAAGGTGTGCCACTATTGCACAAGTGTGTACTCCTTTTTAAAAAATATTTTACTTTTACTTATTTGACAGAGGGAGAGAGAGAGAATGGGCATGCCAGGGCCTCCAGCCACTGCAGACAAACTTGCCCCTTGTGCGTCTGGCTAACGTGGGTCCTGGGAAATCGAACCTGGGTCCTTTGGCTTTGCAGGCAAACGCCTTAACCTCTAAGCCATCTCTCCAGCCCACAAGTGTGTACTTCTTGACCCGCTGGTTGACTTTGTAGTCTATAGGGTCCCCTGTTCGTTCATGCTGTTGGAGATATTTTCCTCCAGCAGCTCCCATAGGGCTCTCTGCACTATGACGACTAGCCACGTGGCAGCTAGTTTCACTTTCAGTCCCAGCATGGTATTCCAGTGGTGTCTTCAGCCAGAGATGTCTTCAGTAAGAGAGTCTTACCTTTTAGCTCTGGCAGGCAATCAAGTGTTTTGGCAATGGCCTGCACTGTTTGGGGGACCTCATGAGTATCCCTAAGCCAACAGCTCACTGTGGGGGACAACCCAATTCTGGGCCTGGGGAGTTATTGGCCAGAGTCCATGGTTTTAAAGTTAAGCTAGTGCTGAAGGGATGGCTTAGCAGTTAAAGTGCCAAAGGACCTACGTTCGATTTCTCAGGACCCATGTAAGCCAGATGCACAAGGTTTCACATGCAACTGGAGTTCATTTGCAGTGTCTGGAGGCCCTAGAACACCCATTCTTTTTCTTTCTACCTGCCTCTTTCTCTCTCAAATAAATAAATAAATTATATATATACCATATATGTATATATATATATATATATATATATATATATAGAGAGAGAGAGAGAGAGAGAGAGAGAGAGAATATATATATATATTTTTTGGGGGGTTTCGAGGTAGGGTTTCATTCTAGCTCAGGTTGACCTGGAATTCACTATGTAGTCTCAGGGTGGCCTTCAACTCATGGTGATCCACCTACCTCTGCCTTCCAAGTGCTGGAATTAAAGGCATGTGCCACCACGTCCGGCTTAAATAAAATATTTTAAAGTTAAGCCTTGTCCACCTTCTGTTCAGGCTGTCCCCTCTCTGCCTTTATTGGTGATTCTATCTTGTAGAATGCTAGCCAGATCGAAGGTATTTTTTGTTTTTTTTTAAACTATTTTTTTAAATTTTTTTGTTTATTTTTATTTATTTATTTGAGAGTGGCAGGCAGAGATAGAGAAAGAGGCAAATAGAGAGGGAGAGAGAGAGAGAGAAGAGAGAGAGAGAATGGGTGCTCTAGGGCCTCCAGCCATTGCTGATGAACTCCAGATGCATGTGCCCCCTTGTGCATCTGGCTAACGTGGGTCCTGGGGAGTTGAGCCTCAAACCGGGGTCCTTAGGCTTCACAGGCAAGCGCTTAACCGCTACGCCATCTCTCCAGCTCAGATTGAAGGTTTTTTTTTTGTTGTTGTTGTTGTTTTTTGTTTTTTGAGGTAGGGTCTCACTCTGGCTCAGGCTGACCTGGAATTCATTCTGTAGTCTCAGGGTGGCCTCGAACTCTCGGCGATCCTCCTACCTCTGCCTCCCGAGTGCTGGGATTAAAGGCGTGCGCCACCACGCCCGGCTCAGATTGAAGGTTTTTATGGATGTAAAACTCCATGTTTTTAAATATATAAAGAACATTTGAGTCATAATAATATAAACTCATTCATTTATATTACCTTCCTGACCTCTGTAGGCACCTCAGTTTATGAGCCTTGTTCTGCATTTTTCAACCTCATTGGATTCCCTCCTCTTTTGGATCCTGTGTGAGCCATGGGGCTGGTAATCTTTGCTCTTTTCCTCTCCTTCTTGCCAAGAGTGAAACGGAGGCCTGGAAAGGTCAGGTAGACCCACCTAAGGTTGGCTATGAACAGCAACACCAAACTGGGAATAGGGTTTGTTCCCTGGTTCTTTGCTGTTTCTAAATAGAACCATGTAGTCTTAGCTTTTCTGTTGCCTTTCATTAAAGGCTCAGATGCAGTCCCCAAGTGAGTGACACAAGTCCCTAAGCACTATATAAAGAAGTGTTAAGTCTAGGTGGGCTGGTGAGATGGCTAAGTGGTTAAAAACACTTGCTTGTGAGGCCTGTCATTCAATTCCCCAATAAAGCCAGATGCACAAAAGGGCACATACATCTGGAGTTCATTTGCAGTGGCAGGAGGCTCTGGTATGCCCATTCTCTCTCTCTCTCTCTCTCTTCTTCTTCTTCTTTTTTAAGAGGAGGGGGTCTATGTGGACAGGGCATGGTAGCACATGTCTTTACCCCCAGCACTTGGGAAGCAGAAGTAGAGGATTGCTGAGTATTTGAGGCCATTTTGGGACTACAGAGTGAGTTCCAGATCAGTTTGAGCTAGAGGGAAACCCTACCTGAAAAAAAAAACAAAAAAATCCAAAGGGAAAAAAATGTCTAGGTGTGGTGCCTCAAGCCTGTAGTCCCAGCACTTGGGAAGCAGAGGCAGGAGGATCCCTTGAGCTCAGGAGGTTGAGACCAAACTGGCGAACATGGTAAGACCCTGAGTTAAAACAACAACAAAAATGTGAACATGTACTTTAAAAAACTTTTTTTGTTCTTTTAATTTTTTTTCTTTTCAAATTTTTTTATTAACAACTTCCATGATTATAAAAAATATTAAATTTTTGTTTATTTACTTGAGAGCGATAGACAGAGATAAAGAGGGAGAGAGAGAGAATGGGTACCCCAAGGCCTCCAGCCGCTGGAAACGAACTCCAGATGCATGCGCCACCTTGTGCATCTGGCTTACATGGGTCCTGGGGAATTGAGCCTCGAACCAGGGTCCTTACCTGCTTACCTGCTAAGCCATCTCTCCAGCCCTGAACATGTATTTTATTAATTAACTGTAGGGACCATAGGTCAGTTTTTTTTTTTTTTTCAAGGTAGGGTCACACTCAAGCACAGGCTGACCTGGAATTCACTATGGAGTCTCAGGGTGGCCTCGAAACTCACAGCGATCCTCCTACCTCTGCCTCCTGAGAGCTGGGATTAAAGGCGTGCGCCACAATGCCTGGCTAATTTTTTTTTTTTTTTCAATGCCAGGAACTAAACTCTGGGCCTTGCACATGCAAAACAAGTGTTCTACTACTGAGCTATTACCCTGGTCCCTTGGGACCACAGGTAAGTAACTAACATACCACTATATTTAGCTCATGCTATTTTAATAGCCCAGCATAGCGTTTTATTTATTTATTTCCCATCTTTCGGCTTTCAACAACGACTAATTGATGATTGATGGGTCTAGGATCTAGGGCAGTACTTCTCAAGAGGAGAGTGGGAAATGATTTTATTCCCCATCTAGACATTTATGTCTGGATAAAATTTTGGTTGTCATATGTGAATGTGCATGCATGCATGGAGGGATAAGACTGACATCTAATTGGTAGGGTGTAAGCATGCTGATGAATATGCACAATGCACAGAACAGCCTGTGCAAGAAAAGAATTATGCAGCCCAGGGGCTGAAGAGAGATGGCTGAGCAGTTACGGCACTTGCTGGCAAAGCCAAAGACCCAGGTTTGATTTCCCAGTACCTACATAAAGCCACGCCTGGGGCTCATTTGCAGTGGGTAGAGGCCCTGGCACACCCATTCTCTCTCTCTCTTTTTATTTTTTGTTTTGTTTTTTCCAGATAGGGTCTCACTCTAGCTCAGGCTGACCTTGAGTTCACTGTGTCTCAGGGTGACCTCGAACTCATAGCAATCCTTCTACCTCTGCCTCCCAAGTGCTGGGATTAAAGGTGTGTGCCACCATGCCTGGCTATCTCTCTTTAAATACATAAATAAAATATCAAAAAATATAATTATGGGGCTGGAGAGATGGCTTAGTGGTTAAGTGCTTGCCTGTGAAGCCTAAAGACCTCTGTTTGAAGCCCGATTCTCTAGGATCCACCTTAGCCAGATGCACAAGGGGGCGCACGCGTCTGGAGTTCATTTGCAGTGGCTGGAGGCCCTGGTGCGCCCATTCTCTCTGTCTATCTGTCTCTTGCTCTGCCTGTCTCTCTCAAATAAATAAATAAAAATAAACAAAAAATTAAAAAAATATATAATTATGCTGTCCGCTGTGTCAATATGCCCAGGCTGCTGAGAAACTTTGCCCTTCTAATGATGAGACCCAGCCCGGGCGTGGTGGCGCACGCCTTTAATCCCAGCACTCGGGAGGCAGAGGTAGGAGGATCGCCATGAGTTCGAGGCCACCCTGGGACTCCATAGTGAATTCCAGGTCAGCCTGGGCTAGAGTGAAACCCTACCTCGAAAAACAAAAACAAACAAACAAACAAAAAAACAAACAACAACAACAACAAAAAAAATGATGAGACCCTCTTTCCTTCTATCTAGACTCCTCAGTCATCTGGGTGAGTGTACGGGGTGAGGTAGACTTTGGACAGAGTTCTGGTGCTTTGTTATATACGATGCCTCTGGTACTTAAGATAAAAAATATCCAAAAAAAAATATATCCATACAGCTGGGCGTAGAAGCACAAACTTTTAATCCCAGCGCTCAGGAGGCAGAGGTAGGAGGATCACCATGAATTCAATACCAGCTTGGGACTAGAGAGTCAGGTCCAGGTCAACCTGGGCTGGATGGGACATACCTTTAATCTCAGCACTAGTGAGGCATAGGTAGGAGGATTGCCATGAGTTGAGACCAGCCTGAGACTAGTGAATTCCAGGTCAGCTTGGGCTACAGTGAGACCCTCCCTCGAAAAACCAAAAAAAAGGAAGAAAAAATAAAAGGAAAAAAAGCTAAAGTGACAGTCCTTGCCTCCCAGCAGGCTCCTGACAGTTTTATTTCCTTTACTCGTCATTTCATTACGCCCATCAGTTTTTTGTTTTTTGGTTTTTTTTGACCTCAGGCTGACCTGGAATTCACTATGTAGTCTCAGGGTGGCCTCAAACTCCAAGTGCTGGGATTAAAGGCGTGGGCCACCACACTGGGCTCAGTTCTCAGTTTTTTTTTTTTTTTTTTTTAATTTTATTTAAGAGAGAAAAAGAGAAAGGGAATGAATGGATAAACCAGGGTCTTCAGCCGCTGGAAAGGAACTCCAGATGCATGCGCCACCTTGTGCAGCTGGCTTACGTGGGTCCTGGGGAATTGAACCTGAGTCCTTCGGCTTTGTAGGCAAACGCTTTAACCACTAAGCCATCGCTCCAGCCCCCGCCAGAGTCTTAAAGCAGATTCAATGTATACGCATTTAGCTGAGTGACCCTGTGCAAGTCACTTTTCTCCTGATAGCCTCGGTTTATTCTCTGTAAAATGAGAAAGTTGTCCTCTTCTCATCCCGGAGCACGCTTCCATACCCGACGTGGGGCTGTGAAGTTTCCAGAGCGGTTTTCCTCCCCCGGGGGCTGACGGATGGTACGGTCCCCGGGCAGCTCCCCCACCCCTACCGCCGCAGACCTTGGTACAGGCCCAGGGCGCCCGCGGCGGCCTCTCCGGGCTGCCCTTGCCCCCCGCCGAGTTCCGGGCCCGTCCCCGCGCGCGCTGATTGGCTGGAGCGGTGCCCGGGCTGCGCGGCTATAGGTGAGCCGGGGAGGGGACGGGCGGGGCGGCTGCGGGAGCGCCCCTCCCCCCGGACTCGGACGCCGTGCGGATCGGAGCGAGCGGCGGGAGGGAAGGAGGGAGTGAGGGAGCAAAGGAGGGAGGGCGGACGGACAGACTGACGGGGAGGGCCGGCGGGCGAGCAAGATGGCGCAGACTCAGGGAACCAAAAGGAAAGTCTGTTACTACTACGACGGTGAGCCCCCGTCCTGGCTTGTGGGGGTTTGGGGCGGGGAGATCCCTCAGCGGGGCAGGGCGTCGGGAAAACGCTGAGCTCGGGAGGGGGGGTCTTGCCGGGGGGCGGTGGGCTGAAAGCCTGGGGGAATCCTGGGGGGAGGGGGAGGGATTCTCGGGGAGTCCGATGTGGAGTTTGCTTGGGACTCCTGGAGGGGAGGCTGAGTCTGGGCGGGGAGGCTGAACGCGATGGAGATGGTTGCTAGGGCATCTTTTCTTGCTGAGAACACAAAGATCTTTCACTGTCCCCTTCTTTCCTTGACCTTTTATTCATTAATTAATTTATTTTTTGGTTGAGACTTGTGCAGGACTAGTCACCCTCTTCCCCTCCCCCAGTCGGTAAGCTGGGCCTGCAGTTGCTGTTGGGAAATGGGGCCCCGGGAATGAAGGGGCGGGGGGGAAGGTGCAACCTGTTAAAAGAGTTTTCATTGAACCTTAGTCTTCGGGGTAGCTTACTTTGTTCTAGGTGGTGCTTCCGTGCAGTGGCCGAGGGTCTCATCAAGTCCCACTTCCTTCCTGGCTTCAGCTCACGTCTAAAGGGGGAGCTAGACTGTGTTAACAGATCAATTGGTATCCCTGCCAGGAGCGCCCAATGTGGCTGAGTACAAAGAAGCCCCCAGCTCATCCTGAGTGGTCAGGGGACAGGTGTCAGTGCTCTTAGGACCTGAAGAACAGGAATTATTAGCCCGGCCCACAGAAGGCCAGGTAACAGCAAGGTGAAGGATCAGCGAGAACCTAGCACCTTTGTAAAATAGTAGTTATTTGGGCAGTAATGGCTGAAGCTTAGATATGGGGCCTAGTGTAGAGTGTGGTGAGCAGGACCTGGGGAAGTAACTGATAAGACTTCAGAAGTAGCCGGGCGTGGTGGCACACGCCTTTAATCCCAACACAGTGGTAGGAGGATCACCTTGAATTTGAGGCCACCCTGAGACTACATAGTGAATTCCAGGTCAGCCTGGGCCAGAGTGAGACCCTACCTCGAAAAACCAAAGAAAAAGAAAAAGACTTCAGAAATAAATAGGGTCTAGAAAATGGAGGGCTGGTCATGCTATCCTGAGGGTACTTGGGAAGCACTGTGGTGGGGAGGTTGTTTCGTTTGTGAGTCAGATTCTCACTCTAGCCCAGGCTGACCCCGAACTCACTCTGTAGCCCAGACTGGCCTGGAACTCACAGTGATCCTCCTACCTCAGTATCCCGAGTACTGGGATTAAAGGATTGTGCCATCATCACATCTGGCTTTATTAAAGAGTTTTATGCAGTTTGGTTTCGTCAACAGAAATTAATTCTAGGTCAAAAAGTAAATCAGTGAAGATGGGGTAAGGAAGAAGGCTTGGATTTCCAAGTTTCTGTTTGAGCAGTTTGTTATGATTATTCCTTTGAAGAATGCCGGCTGGTTTTGTTTCATTAATTAATTAATTAATTATTATTATTATTTTTTGGTTTTTCGAGTTAGGGTTTCAATCTAGCCCAGGCTGACCTGGAATTCCCTTATGTAGTCTCAGGGTGGCCTTGAACTCATGGTGATCCTCTTACCTCTGCCTCCCAAGTGCTGGGATTAAAGGTGTGCATCACCATGCCCAGCTGTTTCACCAATTTAGAGACACTATGTAGTCCAATCTGGCCTTGGACCCAATTTTCTTTTCTTTTTAAATTTTTTTATTATTCATTTGAGAGAGAGAGAGAGGTAGATAGGGAGAACGAGAGAATGAGCACATCTGGGCTTCCAGCCACTGCAAACGAACTCCAGATGCATGTGCCACCTTGTGCATCTGGCTTATGTGGGTCCTGGGGAATTGAACCTGGGTCCTTTGGCCCTGCAGGCAAGCACCTCAACGACTAAGCCATCTCTCCAGCCCCTTGAACCCAGTTTTCTTGACTCCGCCTCCCTCATGGTAGGATTACAGGCATGTGTCACCATGCCTGGTTTTTATTTTTGGTTTAGAAATAACTATTGAGGGGCTGGAGAGATGGCTCAGCAGTTAAGCCTGAAAAGCCTAACGACCCTAGTTCAGTTCCCCAGTACCCATAGAAAGCCAGATGCAGAGAGGCAAATGGGTCTGGAGTTAGTTTATAGCAGCTAGAGGTCCTGGTGCATGCCCATTCTCTCTGTCTCTGCCTGTGTGGTGCCATACACCTTTAATCCTACCACTTGGGAGGCTGAGGTAGGAGGATCGCCATTAATTTGAGGTCAGCCTGGGCTAGAGTGAGACACTACTTCGGAAAAAAAAAGAAAAAGAAAAAGAAAAAAATATATATGGAGAGAGAGATGTTTAGGAGGCATCTAACTAGATCTATCGAGTCTGCAATTGACTGTTTTATGTCTACAATTTAGAAGACAGATGAGATATTTTTGGCAATTGTCAGTAGAAAATATTGCAGATAGTAATTTTAGTTATTTTATTTACTTTTTTTTTTTTTTTTTTTTTTGAGGTAGGTTCTCACTCTAGCCCAGGCTGATCTGGAATTCACTATGTAGTCTCAGGGTGGCTTCCAACTCAAAGTTAATCCTCCTACCTTTGCCTCCAGAGTGTTGGGATTAAAGGCATACACCACCATGCCCAGCAATGAAGTTTTTAAATTTTTTTTTGTTCATTTTTATCTATCTATTTGAGAGTGACAGGACAGAAAGAGAGAGAGAGAGAGAATGGGCACGCCAGGGCTTCCAGCCACTGCAAACAAACTCCAGACGCGTGTGCCCCCTTGTGCATCTGTCTAAGATGGGTTCTAGAGAATGAAGCCTGGAAACCGGGGTCCTTAGGCTTCACAGGCAAGCGCTTAACCGCTAAGCGATCTCTCCAGCCTGAATTTTTTTTTATATATATTTTGGTTTTTCGAGGTAGGGTCTCGCTCTAGCCCAGGCTGATCTGGAATTCACTATGTAGTCTCAGGGTAGCCTCGAACTCACAGCAGTTCTCCTACCTCTGCCTCCTTAGTGCTGGGATTAAAGGCTTGCACCACCACACCCAGCTCTGAATTTATTTTTTAATGTTTTGTTTGAGAGATAGAGGCAGATACAGAGAAAGAAAATGGTTATACCAGGGCCTCTACCCACAGCAAATGAACTCCAAATGTATGTGCCACCTTGTGCATTTGGTTTATGTGGGTACTGGGAAATCGAACCTGGGTCCTTAGGCTTCCCAGGCAAGTGCCTTAACTGCTAAGCTATCTCTCCAGCCCAATTTTAATTTAGAAGAGGATATAGCCAGGTGTGGTGGTGCATGCCTATAGTCTCATCACTTGGGAGGCTGAGATACGAGGATTGCTGAGTCTGAGGCCAGCCTGGGGTTAGAGTGAATTCCAAGAACTTGCCTTGAAAAAACAACAAAAGCTGGGCATGATTGTGCACTTCTTTAATCCCAGCATTTAGGAGGCAGAGGTAGGAGGATCGCCATGAGTTTGAGGCCACCCTGAGACTGCATAGTGAATTTCAGGTCAGCTACCTCAAAAAGCAAACAACAACAACAAAAAAAAGGTATGATGATTCAAGAAGTTGTGTAGGGTGGACTGAGGAAAATTTGAGTGGCCCTTGTACTCCAGTCCTAGGCTGCCTTTAAACTATGTAATACTGCCTCAGCCTCCCCAGTGCTAGATTACAGGATTTAGACACCATGCCTGGCTTGGACATGTTTCTTACAGATAGTAAGCTCTTTGGGGAAAAAATCTACTTCTGTATCCCCAGCCCCTCAGATGTTGCCTGCTCATAGTAGACATTCAGTAAAATAATTGTTGATTAAATGAATGGAAGACACATTCAGGGGCAGTGGCCAGGGAAGTTAGTGAATCAAAATGTGCCAGGTTTTACACAAGACCCTCAGGAGGAAAAGATGATGACATCGAAATAAAAGAGACTGATTGAAATGGGGAGGGGATATGATGGAGAGTGGATCTGTTAAGGGGGAAGGTATTATCATGGTTTATTGCATGTAATTATGGAAGCTAACAATAAATGCCTTTAATCTTAGCAAAGATAGGATCAAGTGAGTTCTAGGTCACCCTGAGACTACATAGTGAAGTCCTTGTCAACTTGCTCTCAACACACATCTACATATGTGTGTATGTTCATCTGCTCATATAAACATACTCAGCTACACACACATAGCTGAGGGGCTGGAGGGATGGCTTAGTGGTTAAGGTGTTTGCAAAGCCAAAGGACTCAGGTTCGATTCCCCAGGACCCATGTTAGCCACATGCACAAAGGGTACATGGTCTGGAGTTCCTTTGCAGTGGCTGGAGGCCCTGGCACGCCCATTCATTATCTCTCTGTCAAATAATAAATAAAAATAAAATATTCTTAAAAAAAAATAGCTGAGCCCTTGAGGGATGGCTTAATGGTTAATGTACTTGTCTGCAAAGCCAAAGGACCCATGTTCCTCTCCCTAAGGCCCATGTAAGCCAGATGCACATGGTGGTGCATGCATCTGGAATTCATTTGCAGCAACTGGAGGCCCTGGCATGCCTATTCTCTATCTGTCTCTCTCTCTCTCAATTAAATAAAGATAAATTAAAAAAGAAATAGCCGGGGACAGGAGGGAGAAACTATTGACAGGAGTTGGGGCAGAAGCTATATTGTAAATTAAGAAACAAAGTGGATAGGTGATGAGGACATGTTAGGTTAAATTTATTTATTTACTTATTTATTTATTTAATCTCATTTATTTTTTTTCGAGGTAGGGTGGCCTCGAACTCATGGTGATCGTCCTACCTCTGCCTCCCGAGTGGTGGGATTAAAGGCGTGCGCCACCACGCCTGGCTTAAATTTATTTTTTTTGACCAGGACATTTTTTTGTTTCACTTTTTAATTTTTTTAAAAAATTTATTTTTTAGAGACAGAGAGAGAGGGAGGGGAGGGAGAAAGAGAGAGAGAGAGAATGGGCATGCCATGACCTCTAGCCACTGCTAACAAACTCCAGATGCATGCATCACCTTGTGCATCTGGCTTAACTTAGGACCTGGAAAATCAAATCTGGGTCCTTAGGCTTTGCAGGCAAACTGCCTTAACCGCTAAGCCATCTCTTAGCCTTGTTTTACTTTTTTTTTTTTTTTTAAGATTTATTTTTGTTTATTTTTATTTATTTGAGAGCGACAGACAGAGAGAGAGAGAGAGAAAGAGATAGAGAGAGAGAGAGAGAAAATGGCCGTGCCAGGGCCTCCAGCCACTGCGAACGAACTCCAGATGCGTGCGTCCCCTTGTGCATCTGGCTAACGTGGGTCCTGGGGAATAAAGCCTTGAACCAGGGTCCTTAGGCTTCACGCGCAAGCGCTTAACCGCTAAGCCATCTCTCCAGCCCCCTGTTTTATTTTTTAAAATAAATAATAAATACCTTATCTACTTATCAAAGATAATCAAAGAACTTCCAAAATGTTTAATCTTCATTCTTCAGGGCTTATTCATTCACAGTAGGCCACCATGTCATATCTTAAACCCAAGGTCTGTCATTCACTCTTTGTGGGCTCAGTGAGATGTCCACAGTGTTCTCCTTTCTCAATGATGCACTCATTGTGAGCCTGCCTTAGTCTCCAGGCAGGCAGAGCAGGGCTTCCAGCAGCTTCTCCCAGGCTTCTTGGGGTGGGACTCATGGCCACCAGACCTGGCATCCTTCCCGCCAAGAGCAGCTACGAGCTTAGGAAAAGACAAAGGTTAATTTTTAAAATGTTCTTGTTACTTTTTAAAAATATATCTTTTATCTTATTTATTTGAGACAGAACGAGAATGGGTGTGCCAGCCACTGCAAACAAACTCCAGTCGTATACATCACCTTGTGCATGTAACTTATATGGGTCTTGGGGAATTGAACCTGAGTCCTTTGGCTTTGCAAGCAAGCACTTTAACCTCTAAGCCATCTATCCAGCCCATCCTTTCGCCTTTGAGACAGGATATCTCTTGTGTGCTGGGAAGGAAGGTCAGAGTGGCCCAGGAACTTTGAGGTTCTTCTGCCTCCATATCCTACCTCTGCTCTAGGTGCCTTTGAATTACACATTTGCCTGAGTGTCTGTGGTCTGAACTCTGGTTGGCAGGATTGCAGAGCAGACACCTTTATCTGATGAACTCTCTCTAGCCCCATCATTATTTATTTATTTATTTATTTTGGTTTTTCGAGGTAGGGTCTCACTCTAGCCCAGGCTGAACTGGAATTCACTATGGAGTCTCAGGGTGTCCTTGAACTCACTGCGATCCGATCCTCTTACCTCTGCCTCCTGAGGCTTGTGCCACCACGCCCCGATTAGCCCTATTATTGTTATTAAGAGAGTCTTGTTATATAGTCTTGGCTGACCTTGAGTTCTGGCAGTCCTCTTGCCTCAGCCTCCCAAGTGTTGGGAGTGTACTTATTTATTTGTTTTTTTGAGGTAGGGTATCACTCTAGCCCAGGCTGACCTAGAATTCACTCTGTAGTCTCAGGATGGCCTTGAACTCATGGTGATCCTCCTACCTCTGCCTCCTGAGAGCAGGGATCAAAGGTGTGGGCCATCACGCCTGCCCCCCCCCCTTTTTTTGTATTTCGTTTTTTGTTTTTTGGAGGTAGGGTCTCCCTGTAGCTCAGGCTGACCTGGAATTCACTATGTAGTCTCAGGGTGACCTCGAACTCATGGCATTTCTCCAACTCTACCTCCCGAGTGCTGGGAGTAAAGGCGTGTGCCACCATGCCCGGCTCAGGTAGGGTCTTAAGTCCAGGCTGGACTTAAACTCGCCTTGATCCTCCTGAAAGCTCTATCAAAGTTGTGCACCCCCACACTGCCTCAGCCTCCTGAGTGCTAGGTTCACGAGTGGATCACCATGCTGGTGTATTTCATGCTTTATTTGCCATATAGGTCGATCCCTGTGGCAGCTGCTTCACTACTCAACTCTGCTGTTGCACTATGAGAACAGCCATGAATGAAACATAAACTCACCAGCATGGCTGTTTCAACAAAATTTACTTAGAAAAACAGGCAGCCAGAGTAATGGTAGGTAGCAGATGAAGCTGGTATGGCAGAGTAAGAAAGTCCTTGACTGCCATCCTCTTGAAGGTCTTCTTAACTATCCTTAGGTCCTGGGCTACCATTGAAGATTTTTTCAGCAAGAGAGTGAGGTCATTAGAACTGTGGTGACAGTGTAGTGTGGCAGATAGTTTGAAGTTTGAATTGATGTTAAAAGGACCTATTAGAAGGTTATTCCCCTGGTGAAGCAAGTGGTTATAAAAGGAGAATAATAGTCCTTGTGCTAGGATTAAAGGCGTGCGCCACCACGCCCGGCGGCTTAATTAATTAATTTTTATTGACAACTTCCATGATTGTAAACAATATCCCATTGTAATTCCCTCCCTCTCCCCACTTTCCCCTTTGAAACTCCATTCTTCATCATATCCTGTCCCTTTCTCAATCAGTCTCTTTTATTTTAATGTCATCATCTTTTCCTCCTATTATGATGGTCTTGTGTAGGTAGTGTCAGGCACTGTGAGGTAATGGATATCCAGGCCATTTTGTGTCTGGAGGAGCACGTTGTGAGGAGTCCTACGCTTCCTTTGGCTCTTACATACTTTCTGCCACCTCTTCTGCAATGCACCTTGAGCCATGGATGGTGTGATTGAGATATTTCAGTGTTGAGCACTCCTCTGTCACTTCTCAGCACCATGGTGCCTTCTGAGTCATCCCAAGGTCACTGATATCTGAAAAGAGAAGCCTCTCTAACCAAAATTGAGGGTAGTATTAATATATGGGTATGAACATTCAGAGAAGTGCTTACTGGGCAGTTTGGTGAGTATAGTATATACATTTAGCCAGACAGCAGCAGACGTTATACCCTTAGGGCTCGTGACTACCCCTGTTGTAGGTTTTCAGTATCAGGGATGTATTCCCTCCCATGGAGCAGGCCTCCAGTCCAATTACAGGGCAGTTGTTTTCCTCCATAACAGATGTGCCACTATTGCACCCTTTGGTTCATTTGACCTGGCTGGCCAGATATAAGGCTTGCAGTGTCCACTATTGAATATCTTCACTGGAGATTTCTTTCTCTCCCATTGAACTGCATGTAGTGTGGGTTTTTCTAGTATGAAGGAGGTTTTCAGCTCAGAGCCAGCTTAATGTTCTTGTAGCCCAAGTATGTGGAGTCTTCAGCAATAGGGTCTTACCATCTATTCCTGGTGGGAAACCAAGGGCCTCAGCAATGGCCTGGAATGTTTTGGGGGCATCAGGGCCAACTCACTGGAAGGTATCCCATCCCTGGCACTGAAAATTTTCTGGTAACAATCTATGGCTCCTGTGTGTTCCATTGTTCAAAAAATAGGTTTCCATATGACTTATTTATATCCTTTAGATTTTGATTAGACCTCCCTCCACCTTTCCTTTACTCAATCTTGTCCCCTGACCTCACTTAGGCCTTTTCACCCCGTTAATCTGTTCTTCTACTTACATACCTACAATACCATCCTATTTAAGTCCCTTTTTGGTTTTTCAAAGTAAGGTCTCACTCTAGCTCAGGCTGACCTGGAATTCACTATGTAGTCTCAGGGTGGCCTCGAACTCATGGAGATCCTTCTACCTCTTCCTCCTGAGTGCTGGGATTAAAGCCTTTTGCCATCACATCCCGCTCATTCTTAAGTACTGACCTCAGCATGGCCCCCTGCTATTTTCATTCCCTTTTCAGAATTACTCTTAAAAGTATTTCATTTATTTGTAAAAAAGAGAAAGGGAATACCAGGACCTCTTGCCACTGCAAATGAACTCCAGACACAGGCGCCAATTTGTGCATCTGGCTTTACATGAGTATTAGAGAATTGAACCCCAGGTGTGCATGCTTTGTAAGCAAGCACCTTTAACTACTGAGCCATCTCTCCAGCCCTAGAATTTCTTCTTTTTCTTCCTCCTCCTCCCTCTTCCTTCCTTCCTTCTCCCTCTTCCTTCTTCCTCCTCCTGCCTCTCCTTCCTCTTCCTTCCTTCCTTCCTCCTCCTTCCCCCCTCCTCCTTCTTCCCTCTTCCTTCTTTCCTCCTTCCTTCCTTGTTTCTCCTCCTTCCTTCCTTCTTCTTCCTCCTCCTTCCTTCCTTCTTCCTTTTTCTTCATCTTTTTGTTATTTGAGGTAGGGTTTCACTCTAGCCCAGGCTGACCTGGAATTCACTGTGTTGGCTCAGGGTGGCTTTAAACTCACAGCAAACCTTCTACTTCTGCCTCCCGAGTGTTGAGATTCAAGGCGTGCATCACCACGCCTGCTTGGAATTACTCTTCTTGAAGAGAGCCTTAAAAACTAGAAATGATCCCCAGAATTCCCCTGGAGTTTGCTGGTTCTCTCTCCTTGGGAGTGTGTGTTTAACTGTCACTGAAACTTCCACTTTTCTTTAGGTGATGTTGGAAATTACTATTATGGACAAGGCCACCCAATGAAGCCTCACCGAATCCGCATGACTCATAATTTGCTGCTCAACTATGGTCTGTACCGAAAAATGGAAATCTATGTGAGTGACTGGGAGTGTACCCTCCCATCAGCTCTGCTTCCTTGCATGCGTTCTTTATCTCACTTGCTCAACTACACTCACTTATTCATCAAATGTGCATGTGGTAGGTACTGTGCATGATGCTCTTATTTTTGAAGAGTTCAATGCTGAGATCCCACATGTACTTGTAATGAAATAAACTGTATATATATAGTATATATATATATATATATAGTTTATATATGTGTGTATATATATGTATATATTCATACACACACATATATGAATATATACTGTACTATCAGTATATATGTATATATGTACAACAACCAAAGAATGTATAAGGTAGATAGAGGAGTGAACAAAGAGGGAGCTGTAGAATGTTTCTAGAACCAGAATTTAAAAGATCAAGAGCCTGCTCTGCATGGAGACAGAAATAGGAGGATCACTGTGAGTTTGAGGCCACCCTGAGACTCCATAGTGAATTCCAGGTCAACCTGGACTAGAGTGAAACCCTACCTCGAAAAACCAAAAAAAAAAAAAAGGCCAAGCATGGTGACACAAGTCTGTAATCCCAGCACTTGAGAAGGGCCTACAGGAGGATCAAGAGCTCAAGGTCAGGTGTGGTGGCACATGTCTTTAATTCCAGCCCTCAGGGGACACTAGTAGGGGATCGCCTAGAATTTAAAGTCCCCCTGAGACTACATAGTGAATTCCGTGTCAGCCTGGCCTAAAGTTAGACCCTACCTCGAAAAAAGTAAAATAAAATAAACAACAAGCAAAAAAAGAGTTCAGGGCTGGAGAGATGGCTTAGCAGTTAAGGTACCTGCCTGAGAAGCCTAAGGACCCAATACCCACATAAACCAGATGCACAAGGTGGTGCATGCATCTGGAGTTTGTTTGCAGTGGCTAGAGACCCAGGTGTGCCTATTCTCTCACTCTGTCTATCCTCTATCTCTCAAATAAATAAATTAAAAAAAAAAAAAAGCGCTCAAGGCCAGCCTCGGCAATGTATTGAGTTGGTGGTCGGCCTGGGCCATGTGAGATCCTGTTTCAAAATGAATAGGAATTAGTCTTGAGTTCTGGAAGGAACTGGTATTCCAGGTCAAGGGGTGAATATGAGCAGAAAGGCAGAAGTAGATTGGCATGGTTTGGAGAGAAAACTAAGTAATACATTGAGCAAGTGCATAGTAAGCCGAATGTGGGGGCGTGTACTTGTAACCGGCACTTGAGGCCCTGAGGTAGGAGAATTTGTGGTGAGGTTAAGGCCAACCTGGGCTATAGTAAGACCCTGTTTCATGAAACTGAACACGTTTGGGGCAAGGTCTCACTGACTATAACCTAGGCTGATCTGAAATTCTCTATTATCCCATGCTGGCCTCAAACTCACGGCAGTCCTACTTCTGCCTCCAAGTGCCTGGCTATTTTCTTTCTCTTTCTTGCTTTTTTTTGGGGGCGGGGAGTATTTCAATTCAGGGTCTCACTGTAGCCCTGGCTGACCTGGAACTCACTTGGTAGCTCCAGGCTGGCTTCAAACTCACAGTGATTTCCTATCTTTTTTTTTTTTTTTTTTTTTTTTGATTTCCTATCTTTGCCTCCCAAGTGTTGGGAAAAGGCATGCACACTTGACTTTTGTTTTTGTTTTTGTTTTCTTGTTTTTTGAGGTAGGGTCTCACTCTAGTTCAAGCTGACCTGGAATTCACTATGTAGTCTCAGGGTGGCTTCAAACTCACGGTGATCCTCCTACCTCTGCCTCTCCAGTGCTGGGATTAAAGGCATGCACCACCACGCCTGGCTTTTTTTTTTTTTTTTTCCTGGCCCAGGCTGACCTGGAGTTCACTCTGTTCTCAGGCTGGCCTTGAACTCACAGTGATCCTCCTGCCTCTGCTTCCTGAGTGCTGGGATTAAAGGCATTCATTCGCCACCATGTCTGGCTTCTTCTTTTTAATATTTATTCATTTATTTATGTGAGAGAGGCAGAGAGAGAGAATGGGTGTGCCAGTGCCTCTGCCACTGCAGATGAACTCCATATGCATGTGCCACCTTGTGCATCTGGCTTACGTGGGTCTTGGGGAATTGAACTTCAGTCCTTTGGCTTTTTAGGCAAGCACCTTAACTGCTAAGCCATCTCTCCAGCCTCCCACCCCCCCTTTTTTTTTAATTTGAGAGAGAGAAAGAATTGGCAAGCCAGGGCCTTTAGCCACTGCAGTTGAACTCCAGACATGTGTGCCATCTTGTGTACCTGTGTCATCTTGTGCATCTGGTTTATGTGGGTTCTTGGGAGTTGAACCTGGGTCTTAAGGCTTCGCAGGCAATCACCTTAACTGCTAAGCCATCAATCACTTCAGCCCTTCTTTTTTTTTTTTAAATGTGTGTGTGTAAGTGGTGTGTACATTTGTGTGCAAACATGTCTACACAGTCTGCCTCTTTTGAGACAGGGTCTCTCATTGGCCTATAGCTAATCAATAGGCTAAACTGGCTGGCCAGTGAGCCCCAGGAATACTCCTGTTTCTGCATCCCCAGTGCTGGGATTTCAGGTATATATCACTATACCTGTCCTTTTACATGGGCTCTGGGGATTCAACTCACCCAGACTAACCTCAAAATCATGTCAATCTTTTTTTTTTTTGTAGGCAGGGTCTCATCACTCTAGCTCAGGCTGACCTGGAATTCACTATGCAGTCTCAGGGTGGCCTCGAACTCACGGTGATCCTCCTACCTCTGTCCCCCGAGTGCTGGGAGTGAAGGTGTGCGCCACCACGCCTGAGAGAGAGGGAAGGAGATAATAGGCACACCAGGGCCTCCAGCCACTGTGAACAAATTCCAGATGCATGCGCCACCTTGTGCATCTGGCTTACGTGAGTCTTGGGGAATCATCAGGTCATTAGGCTTTTTAGGAAGCTCTTTAACTGCTGAGCCATCTCTCCAGCCCTGAGGGAAGTTTTTTATTTTGGCTTGAAGTCTTGAAGGGGCACTCTATGATGGCAGGAGAATGTATGATGTGAGCTGAAGCTGGACAGCATCTCTGCCACAACAGGTGGAAAATATCAGCAGGATTGTGAGCTGAGCTCTGGCCTGCCAACAAGACTCCACCTCTCAAATTGCCACCAGTTTGGAGTCAAGCATTCAGAACACATGAATTAAGGGGTCAGCTGATTCAAACCACCCCAGAACTATTATCTCCAAGGTTTTTTTTTTTTTTTTTGGTTTTTCAAGGTAGGGTCTCATTCTAGCACCTAGGATTCATTATGTATTCTCAGGGTGGCCTTGAACTCACTGTCATCCTTCTGCCTCCCAAGTGCTGGGATTAAAGGTGTGCACCACCACACCTGGCTTGTTTTTATTTTTTTATTTTTTAATTATTTTTATTTTTAGCATATATGGAAAAAAACCGAACAAACCAATATATCTGGACTAAATGTGGTCCAATATTTTCTGATTTAATCTCTTCTGGAGGTGGTAAGGAACCAGTGAAGAGTGTTTCTCCCCTCCCTCCTCTTTTTGTTGTTTTCTTTTTTAAAAAATATTTTATTTTTATTTATTTATTTATTTGACAGAGAGAAAGAGGGAGGGTGGGAGGGAGAGAGAGAGAGAGAAGGGGCACACCAGGGCCTCCAGCCACTGCAAATGAACTCCAGATGCATGTGCCACCTTTTGCATCTGGCTAACGGGGGTCCTAGGGAATTGAGCCTGGGTCCTTTGACTTTGCAGGCAAAAGCCTTAACTGCTAAGCCATCCCTCCAGCGCCCCCCCCCCTTTTCGTTTTTGAGGTAGGGGATCATTGTAGCCCAGGCTATCCTGGTACTCATTCTGTAATCCCAGACTAGTCTGGAGCTCATGTGGATCCTCTTACCTACCTCCTCATTCCAAGTGCTGGGGATTAAAGGCAGTGCCATCATGCTTGGCCTTCTCTTTCTTTTACTTTATATATTTTTTCTTTTCTTTTTTTGTTTTTTTTTTTTTTAATTTTATTTTTTGTTTTTTGGTTTTTCAAGGTAGGGTTTCACTCTGGCCCAGGCTGACCTGGAATTAACTATGTAGTCTCAGGGTGGCCTTGAACTCACATGATCCTCCTACCTCTGCCTCCCCAGTGCTGGGATCAAAGGCGTGTGCCACCACTCCCGGTGGCTTTTTTGTTTTTTTGAGGTAGGGTTTCACAGGCTGACCTGGAATTAAGACAGAGAGAATGGGTGCTCCTGGGCCTCTAGCCACTGCAAACAAGCTCCAGATGCATGTACCACTTTGCATCTATCTTTATGTAGGTACTGTGTAATTGTTAGGCTTTGCAGACAGGTTAACTGCTGAGCCATGTCTCCATCCCCATGGCTTGCCACCCCCCTCCCTCAGGTAGGGTTTTGCTATAGCCCAGGCTGACCTGGAATTCACTTTGTACTCTCAGGTTGGCCTCGAATTCACAGTGATCCTTCTACTTCTGCCTCCCAAGTGCTGGGATTAAAGCCAGGTGCCATCACGCCCAGCTATTTATTTATTTATTTGAGAATGGATGTGCCAGGGCCTCTAGCCACTGCAAACAAACTCCAGATGCATATGCATCTGCCTTACGTGGATTATGAGGACTTGAACTTGGGTCCTTCAGTTTCACAGGCAAGCAAGCATCTTAACTACTAAGCCATCTCTCAAGCCTAGGCTTTTTTTCTTTTTCTTTTTTAAGAGGTAGGGTCATCACTCTAGCCCAGGCTGACCTGGAATTTACTGTGGAGTCTCAGGGTGTCCTCGAACTCACGGTGATCCTCCTACCTCTGCCTCCTGAGTGCTGGGACTAAAGGCGTGCACCACCACGCCCGGCCCTCTGTCTTTTTTTTTGAGGTAGAGTTTCTCTCTAGCCCAGGTTGACCTGGAGTTTACTATGTAGTCAGTCTCAGGCTGGCCTCAAACTCAAGGTGATCCTCCTACCTCTGCCTCCCAAGTGCTGGGATTAAAGGTGGGCACCACCACACCCTGCCCTCCAGGCTTTTTTCTTTTCTTTAAGTGAACACCTTTTTCTAAAAAAATTAATTTATTTATTTGAGAATGACAGAGAAAGAGGCTGATAGAGGGGGAGAGATCGAGAGAGAATGGGCGTGCCAGGGCCTCCAGCCAGTGCAAACGAACTCCAGATGCGGGCACCCACTTGTGCATCTGGCTAATAGGGTCCTTAGGCTTCACAGGCAAGCGCTTAACCACTAAGCCATCTTTTCAGCCCTGAACACCTTTTCTTTGTTTTGTTTTATTTTTTGAGGTAGAGTCTTGCTGTAGCCCAGGTTGACCTTGAATTCACTATGTAGTCTCAAGCTGGCCCTGAACTCATTGAGATCCTCCTACCTCTGCCTCCAAGTGCTGGGATTAAAGGCGTGCATCACTATGCCCAGTAAGTGAAGAACTTTAAATGAAAGAAAGACAGAAATGGGTGTGCATTGTATCTTATTTATTTACTTTTATGTGGTACTAAAAATTAAATCCAGGCACTTGAGCATGCTAGGCCAAATGCTCTACTACTGATTTATATCCCTGGGCTTTAAGGCATGTATTTTAGAAAAAGCATGACCAGATAGGAGGCTATTGTAAGAGTCCAAATAAGAAAATAAAAAGGGGCTGGGGACCTCTGTTGCTTTGTGGCATAAAAGTCTGTTGTTAAAGTCTGCGTTGCAGCATGAGTAACCTAGCAACAGCAGCATCCTTCTCGCCATTCCAGAGACTGAAAGAGATGAGTCTTGTGTCTCAAATGGCCTTGTCATGTCTGCAGAGCCATTGGAGACACGGAGACACCTGGGGAAGCCAAGAGGGATATTGACAGAGGAGCAGACAGACCTAGAGAACCCAGAGTTGCTTTTAGGTGTCAAGGGCAACTGGGAATGAAAATGAAAAGATTTTTAGGGAATTCTGTGCTTTTTTTTTTTTTCTTTTGGTTTTCTTTCTTTTCTTTTTTAAGTTTTTTTTTTTTTGTTGTTTCTCTGAGATGATCCTCCTACCTCTGCCTCCCAAGAACTGGGATTAAAGGCGTGCGCTACCAAGCCTGGCTATTTCTTTTATGACAGAGAGAAAGAATTGGCATTCCAGGGCCTCCAGCCACTGCAATCAAACTCCTGACACATGCACCCCCTTGTGTGCATGTGCAACCTTATGCACTTGCATCACCTTGTGCGTCTGGCGTATATGTGACCTGGGTCCTTAGGCTTTGCAGGCAAGCACCTTACCTGCTAAGCCATCTCTCCAGCGCTGGTGTGATAAATTTTAAGGCATTTCCCATCTTCATCTCATCAGTTGTCATTAGATACTCTTTCTTCTTGAATTCTTGGTGACATATAATGATATATCATTCTATATTGTTGTATCTAAAAAGAAAAGGTAATTTATTTATTTTTTTTTTGGTTTTTCATGGTAGGGTCTCACTCTGGCTGACCTGGAACTCACTATGTAGTCTTATGGTAGCCTCGAACTCATAGCGATCCTCCTGCCTCTGCCTCCCGAGTGCTGGGATTAAAGGCATATGCCATCATGCCCAGCTGTTATTTGTTTGTTTTTTGAGGTAGGGTCTTACTCTAGGTCAGGCTGACCTGGAATTCACTATGTAGTCTCAGGGTGGCCTCAAACTCACAGCAAACCTCCTACCTCTGCCTCCTGAGTGCTGGGATTAAACGTGTGCTGCACCACGCCTGGTTTAAGAAAAAGTAATGTATGGAAGTACTTTGTTGTTTACAAAGAGATTTAACAGTCTTACTCAATTCTTATGACTTCCCTATGAGGTAGTTGGTGTCCCTCTTTAGTAAACAAGGAAATTGTTAGGTGAGAGATCCTGGTATGCTTACGCAGCAGAGGTTGAGGGGCACTCTAGGTCTTCTGATTACCCAACCTCTTTTGCTAGCCCTGTCTGTCTAACTTGATGGTACACTTTTTGATTCTCCTAAGTTACCCTTTTTTGGTGCTGGGCAGAGCTCGACTGAAATGTTCAAGAATAACTTGCTCTTTCTCTCTGCCCTCTAGCGCCCTCACAAAGCCAATGCTGAGGAGATGACCAAGTACCACAGTGATGACTACATTAAATTCTTGCGCTCCATTCGTCCAGATAACATGTCTGAGTACAGCAAGCAAATGCAGAGATGTAAGTCTGTTCTGTTCCCGCCCCACTCGAAAGCCCCCACTTGGATTTGTCTTTCCATTTGGGAGGCCTACCCTGCCTTTCTTGGGACTCCGATTCAGTTCACAGCTGACTTCCCTTGATCCCCAAAGGTTCCAAAGTACTTTTCTCAAGTCTGCTTACCCCTGTTTGCTGATTGTAAATAAGAGTTTGGATGTCGTCCAGTTAGGTTTGTAACAGTGACCTGAGTGTATGGTGATTGTAATGGGAAAAGCACTGGCCTGAAAAATGGACAGTAGATAAAGGCCAGCCTCCTGAGTAACATCCCCTCAGATTTCTTCTTTGTCACGTGTTCAGGGCCATGTGACTTCTGGTTTCCTACTACTCAGGATGTTGAGGCAGGAGGATGGTTTCCAGTTCAAGGCCAGCCTGTATAGCATAGTGAGTTCTGGGCCAGCCTGGGCTATAGCGTAAGACCCTATCTCAAGATGAAAAATAAAGCCGGGCGTGATGGCACACACCTTTAATCCCAGCGCTCTGGAGGCAGAGGTAGGAGGATCACTGTGAGTTTGAGGCCAGCCTGGGAATGAGTTCCATGTCAGCCTGAGCTAGTATGAAACCTAGAAAAAAACAAAGAAAAGATGAATATCTGTGTGCTCACGAAGCCTAGGATAGGGGCTGGAAAGGTGGCTTAGTGGTTAAAGGTGCTTGTCTGTAAAAACCTGCCTTTCTGATTTCAATCTCCCACATTAAAAAAAAAAAATAGTACAAGTGTCTGGTGTTCATTTCCAGTGGCACAAGACTCTGGTGTCCCCTCTCCCAATGCAAATTAATATGTACGACAACAAACAGAACACAATCAGTATTACAGTCGAAGATTCTTGGCATGGCTTTGCTCCTTGATTTTTTTCTTTCTTTCCTGTTTTGGTTTTTCCAGGTAGGTTCTCACTCTAGCTCAGGTTGACCTGGAATTCACTATGTAGTCTACCTCTGCCTCCCAAATGCTGGGATTAAAGGCGTGTGCCACCATTTGACTCTCATTGGCATAAACTGTATCCTGAGTTTAATATTTAATCCCTCATATCTCTTTCTCAAGTGTTGCATGTTTGTTTGGTTTTGTTTATTGAGACAGACTTTCATACTACAACCTGGCTGGAGCTAATTATGTAGACCAGGCTGACCTCAAATTCACGATAATTCTCCTGCCTCCTGAATTAAAATATTGAAGGTATTCCATGCTTACCCGCCATGGCTTTTTTTCTTTCTTTCTTTTTTTTTTTTTTAAGAGAGAAAATGAACTATGGCACCAGGGCCTCAACCATTTGCAATCAAACACCAGACGTTTTCGCCACCTAGTGGGCATGTGTGACCTTGTGCTTGCCTTACCTTTGTGCATCTGGTTTATGTGGATTTGGAGAGTTGACCATGAGTCCTTAGTCTTCACCGGCAAGCGCCTTAACTGCTAAACCATCTCTCCAGCCCACAGCTTTTTTTTTCCTTCTTTTTTTTTTTTTTTTTTTTTTTTCGAGGTAGGGTTTCACTGTAGCCCAGGCTGACCTGGAATTCACTATGTAGTCTCAGGGTGGCCTCCAACTCACGGCGATCCTCCTACCTCTGCCTCCCGAGTGCTGGGATTAAAGGCGTGCGCCACCACGCCCGGCTTTTTTTTCCTTCTTTTTTGAGGTAGGGTTTCACTCTAGTTCAGCACCATCAGCCTGGCTCATAGCTTTAAAAAATATATATGTTTGGTTGTTTTTTTTGTTTGTTTGTTTTTTGTTTTTTGTTTTTCAAGGTAGGTCTCGCTCTAGCCTAGGCTGACCTATGTAGTCTCAGGGTGGCCTCGAACTCACAGTGATCCTCCTGCTTCTACCTTCATGTGCTGGGATTAGAGGCATGTGCCACCACGCCCGACTTTAAATATATTTTTTTTATTTATTTATTTTTTGAAAGAGAGAGAACATGGGTGCATCAGGGCCTCTGCCCACTGCAAACAAGCCCCAGGTGCAAGCCCCACCTTGTGCATTTGGCTTATGTGGGTACTGGGGGGCTGAACCTGGCTCCTTAGGCTTCTCAGGCAAGCGCCTTAACCAAAATAATAATTATAATTAAATAAAACACCCATTTATTCCCATGAGAACTTCATACTCACAGGAGGTTGTTTCTATAGCTTTTTACTTGAGATCTCTTGACTTAGTAAAAATCAAACTTCAGAAGCCCAGGTACCCATACGTACTACCAAAGGAAGTCACCAGAGGAGAACATCATTTGCCAGTGGATAATTAATGTGGTCCCAGGGACCAAAGATCCTGTTGACATGTCTTCATACAGAGTGAGGACAAACCACTCACTGCTCACTTCCCTGTGTGGCCATACTTCCTCAGCACCAGTTGCAGTGGCTCCTTCCAGACTCCTCTTCCCAGGGCTGCTCCTCCTTGCTCACCTTTGGGAACCCTTATTGATGACAGACAGCATTTATAGTGAAAAGACTTGGATAAGAGAATCTGGATCTAGCCCCACTCCTATTGCTACCCGTTGTGTATGTCATTGCTATTTCAGCACTTTCCTTTTATGTAATAGGAAAGAGCCTTGAGGTTTCTCTAGCTTTGTAAGACTGCAATGTCCAGGTGTGCTTTCCTTCCTGTCTGTTTTGCTTCATTTGCATTAGTATTTGCGTATGTTTCCACATTATGCACTACTTTGTACTCTTGCCCCAAAGCCTGAAATAACTTTACTCCAGTTGTCACTTGTGGGTGTAGTAGCAAGAGCACTGGACTGTGGGAGTCATGACACCTAGATTCTGAGTTATGAGCTTTGTATAACCTGGGGCAAGTCACTTCTCTACATGTTTGTTTCTGTTTACAGTAGCATTAGCATTTGTCTTGTCCACTAAATGGGTTATTGAGTGGATCAGGTGAGACTGTGAATGGGAAAGCATTTGGGGGAAAGCCATGAGATATTTTAGGCCTTCAGGACAGAGGCTTGAGTATTGCCTCTGCTATTTACAAGCAGTTGACTTCTCTGTTCCTACTTCTCCATTTATAAGATGGGACCATATTCTACCTCACAAGTTATATAAAGATAAATCCATTAGGTATTTAAAGTAATCAGCAGTGTTGTTTGTTTTAAGCAAAAGATAATTATGTAGGTCTCTTTTCATTTCTTTGTTGATCGGCTGGTGTGAGATCCAGAAACAAGCTCCAGCTGGAAGAAGATAAATTTCCCTCCCTCAAGGAATGAACCAGCATTTTTTATTTTTTAAATCTTTTTTAAAAAATATTTTTATTTATTTAGTTAATTATTAGAGACAGATGGGTGGGAGGGAGAGAGAGAGAGAATGGCCACGCCAGGGCCTCTAGCCACTGCAAACGAACTCCAGACGCATGTGCCACCATGTGCATCTGGTTTAAGTGGGACCTGGGGAATCTAACCTGGGTCCTTAGGCTTCGCAGGAAAGCACCTTAACTGCTAAGCCATTTCTCCAGCCCTTAACCAGCATTTTTTAAAGTTTTTTTTTTTTTTTTTATTTCTACATTTTTAAAAAGTTTTTATTTGCCGGGCGTGGTGGCGCTCGCCTTTAATCCCAGCACTCAGGAGGCAGAGGTAGGAGATTGCTGTGAGTTCGAGGCCACCCTGAGACTCCATAGTGAATTCCAGGTCAGCCTGGGCTAGAGTGAGACCCTACCTCGTAAAACCAAAAATAAATAAATAAATAAATAAAAGTTTTTATTTGCAAATAGAGAGAAAGACGAGAGAGACAGATAGAAAGGGTGGGCCAGGGCCTCCAGCTGCTGCAAACATTGCAAACTCCAGATGCATGCGTGACTGTGCATCTGGCTCTATGTGGCCATTGGGGAACTCAGGTTAGGCTTTGTAGCCAAGTGCCTTAACTGCTAACCTATCTCTCCAGTCCCTGAACAAGCATTTTTAAAGTTGTTAAATGCTTCTTGTAAGATTACTGATGCTGAACACAGTAGTCTTTATTACTCACAAAACCAAGGCAAGAGGATGGCTTGAGCCCAGGAATTCAAGACAAGCTTGGACACCAGAGTGAGGCTGTGTTTCCAGAAAGAAAAACAAACATTTCTGTTAATTTTCTCAATTACTAGGTGTATTATAGTAACATGCTCAGGCTCCAAGAAGTTAAACAGTTTGGGCTAATTACATGGCCAGTAAGTAACAGGGCCTCTGTAGAGTCCCCACCTTCCAAATCCAGATTCTGTGCCCCTCCCCCTTCCACTCATAAATATCTAAACAATAACTGAAAGAAATTATTGAAACTAACTTTTTGCTTATTTCTTTCAAGTCAATGTTGGTGAGGACTGTCCAGTATTTGATGGCCTGTTTGAGTTCTGTCAGTTGTCTACTGGAGGCTCTGTGGGTAAGGAAACTCAATCCCTTCTCCAAGAACTATGCTGGACTCTAGCAATGGCCGACTTTAGGCTAAATCCTGGTAATGCTGACACCAAGCCCAGGGACCTGTGGCTTTTTATTTTACTGACAGGTGTCCTTAACTGTCCTCTCCTCCCAAGAGCTCTTACGTGAAGGAATTCCCAAAAACAGTTTGTGAACCTCAGAGGGCTGTAAAATAGAAGTATCATCATCTTTGTCTTACGGAAAAGTATGGAAATTGCCAGGCGTGGTGGTGCATGCCTTTAATCCCAGCACTTGGGAGACAGAGGTAGGAGAATCACTGAGAGTTTGAGGCCACCCTAAGACTACATAATGAATTCCAGGTCAGCCTGGGCTAGAGTGAGATCTTATCTCAAAGTAATAATAATAATAATAATAATAATAATAATTTTTCAGCTCCTTGATAATCTTAGAATAGTACAGCATATGTGGTCGGTTAATGAAAATGTTATATAGTGCATCATTGTATTTTCCTATGATGGTGTTCTCTAATTCCTCACTCAATATAATTTTGGAAGACAAAGGCACATGGAAAAACCAAAACCACCCACATTGACATATATCCATCTCCTGTTCTTTGTGCATGTAGCTGAATGTAACATATATAATATCTATATTTCATAAAAATTATGTTACATTATAAGCAGCTTTGCCTATATATATTTTTAAAAATATTTTATTTTTATTTATTTATTTGAGAGAGGGAAAGAGAGAGATAATGGGTGCACCAGGGCTTCTAGCCACTGCAAATGAACTCCAGATGCATGTACCACCTTGTTCATCTGGCTTACATGGGTCCTGGGGAATTGAACCAAGGTCCTTTTAGCTTTGCAGGCAAGTGCCTTAACCGCTTAGCTATCTCTCCAGCCCATGCCTATATACTTTTAAAGCTACTTTAACGTTTATTTATTTAACTTATTTGCACATGCATGTGTGTTTGTATAGGCATGCCAGGGTCTCTTGCCCCTTCCAAGGCATGTGTCACTGTGTGTCCAGTTTTGCATGGGTGCTGAGGAACTTAAATCTGGGTTTGCAAACACCTTTAACCACTGAGCAATATCCTCAGCCTCTTTGTGCCTGTATTATTAAAATTATTTTTCTTTATTTATTAGAGAGAGAGTGAGAGAAATAGGCAAGTAGAGAGAGAGAGAATATGGGCACACCAGGGCCTCCAGCCTCTGTAAGTGAATTCCAGATGAGTGCACCCCTTTGTGCATCTGGCTTACGTGGGTCCTTGGTAAAGGAACTTGGGTACTTTGGCTTTGCAGGCAAGTCCCTTAACTGCTAAACCTTTTCTCCAGCCCTGTGCCTGTATTTTTTACTTGGTAAATCTTTAAATTTTCTTACCTTTGAAAAATATTATTTATGAGAGAAAGAGAACAGGCATACCAGGGCCTCTAGCCATTGGAAACAAACTCCAGAAGCATGCAGTTGTGCATCTGGCTTATGTGGTGGGGAGTTGGACCTGGGTCCTTAGGCTTCCTAGGCAAGCCATCTCTCCAGCGCTCCTTTTTTTTTTTTTTTTGAGACAGTTGACCTAGAACTCACTATTTGACCAAGGTTGGCCTCTACTAGCTTTCAGCAACCCTTCTGTCTCAGCCTCCCAACTTCTGGGACACTCAAAGTATGTAAGAAATACTTTTACAGATGCATTCCAAGGGTACATGAGTATGTGTGCAGGTACAAACACTCACTCTGATGCCAAAGTTTTCACAAAAGGACAGTCACCCTTACTGTTCCCCTGAGGTTCTTATTTTATTCCACTCATTTAAAAATAAATATGATCCACTAAATCAGTTTTAAGCCTTGCTAATGTCATCCTTGGTTGGAAAACTAGTCTAAGAATAATCAATATCATGTTTATTCCCTGTTGGAATGGGGTAGAGTTGAAAAGGGATGCTTATACAGCTACAATATAGCTGTTGAATAGGCAGGTCCTATAGTTCTTTGGGATTCTTGGAAAAAAAAGGGGGGGCAGAGTGGTTTAGTCACAAGCTTATGTTCTCTTTTCTCTTTCCATACTAGCAAGTGCTGTGAAACTTAATAAGCAACAGACGGACATTGCAGTGAATTGGGCTGGGGGCCTACATCATGCAAAGAAGTCTGAGGCATCTGGCTTCTGTTACGTCAATGATATCGTCTTGGCCATCCTGGAACTGCTAAAGTATGCCTGCTTGGCCTTGTCTCTTGGAGGAGCACCTTAGGCCAGGTTTCCCACTTTCCTTTCCCCATGGGCTTGCCTCCCTAGTTTACTTTTCCTATGGTGTGCTGGCTAGGATGTGTTCCAAGAGTGTCTCTAGCCAGTCTCTTCTTGACGGGGTCTTGGTTTGATCTGAGCCCACGGCAAGATCAAGGGCAGGTGCTGCTCAGATCCTGCCTCCAGTGTCCCTGTGTGGCTGGAGTTGACCCTGGCTATAGAGTAGGAAGATCGGACTTGATCGGCTTGGTCAGGCCTCTGGAGACACTCGGCCGCTCTTCCACCTTCCTTCAGCCAGTTTCCACGTCTCTGGTGCTTAGAGATACCTGAGGGAGGCAGCTAGCCCGGTAAGCTGGGACCTGGCGCCCTTGGCGCGTCCCATCCCCCAAAAGCCCCCAGGTCCCTGACCCCTTTCTGATCCTAGGTACCATCAGAGAGTGCTGTATATTGACATTGATATTCATCATGGTGATGGCGTGGAAGAGGCCTTTTATACCACAGACCGTGTCATGACTGTGTCCTTTCATAAATATGGAGAGTACTTCCCAGGAACTGGGGACCTACGGGTGAGAATTCCCTTTAGGGGCCAACCAACTCAACTCTCCTGTCCTGTGCCACTAAAGTCTACTTTCTGGGCGGGAGGGATGGCTTAGGGGTTAATGTGTTTGCCTACAAAGCCAAAGGACCCAGGTTCGATTCCCCAGGACCCATGTTAGCCAGATGCACAAGGGGGCGCACACATCTGGAGTTGGTTTGCAGTGGCTGGAGGCCCTGGCGTGCCCATTCTCTCTCTTTCTCCCTCTCTCTTTCTCTGTCAAATAAATAGATAAAAATAAAATATTTTTTAAAAACTACTTTCTGCTGCTTCTGCCATTCAGAACACCACACCATGGTCTGGGGCACCTGCCATGATCTCTCTCACTTCCTTATTCTCCAAGAGGAGAATATTGAGACCTGGGGGTCAGAGGAAGATTGGGGTCTCCTTAGTCACTTTACTTCCCTCCTGGTCATAGCTGGGTTGCATTGCACCATTATGTCCCATAAGGCTTGAATTTGGGGCAAGGAATTAGGACTCCTATGGATCATCTCAAGGGTTCTGAGTATTTTTAGGCCACTTTTCCTTTTAGCAGTAGGACAGAAAGTGATAGTCTGAGCCGGGCATGGTGGCCCATGCCTTTAATTACAGCACTTGGGAGGATCGCCCTGAGTTTGAGGCCACCCTGAAACTACATAGTGAGTTCCAGGTCAGCCTGGGCCGAAGTGAGACCCTACCTCGAAAAACCAAAAACGAAACAAAAGAAAACAAAAGCGATAGTCTGTCTCTCGAAATCTGCATGAAATTTGGAATCATAATACCGAGCTGTTCCCAATGGACCCTGCCTTAATGAAGGTGCGCCATCTTCTTTTCGCATGAGTACAGTGAAATGCGCCAGCTTGCCATGCCTTTCACTTTGGGTGAAAAGTGGCACTACCTCAGTTGTTTGATATTGTAGGCATTAGGATAAGTGAGCTTTGAGTTGTTTTTTTTTTTTTTTTTTAACTATTTTGTAGTTGATTGAAAGAACTTTTCTTCCCTTTACTTCGCTCTACACGTTTGTAGAAAGAAGAGAATGAGAATAGTGGAATGAAAGAAAGCACAGTAAAATTGTAGAAAGCAACGGATTGTTGGGACTGTTATTTATGTGTATCAGCTGCCTTCCAGCTCTAACCAAAGGCAGAAATCTTATGCGTTGGGATTGGATAGTCATTGCCTCGCTCTTTAACAGCTCTCAGCCTCAGTGCTCGCTGGTGTATTCAGAGATTTCAGTTTGCTTTGTCCTGGCCTACCTCATTGGCTTGGGTTGCCTCCCTGAGAACTACTGCTTCTTTCCTTAGCCTTTCAACCCTATCCTTGAACTCCATCTAGTTTTGTCTTTCAATTTTTTAAAAATTATTTTATTTATTTACTTATTTGAGAGAGAGAGAGAGAGAGAGAGAGGGAGGGAGGGAGGAAGAGGCAAAGAGAAGAGAAAGTGGGTGTGCCAGGGCCTCCAGGCACTGCAAAGGAACTCCAGATTGCATGCACCCCCTTTGTGCATCTGGCTTACATGGGTCCTGGGGAATCGAACCAGGATCCTTAGGCTTTGCATGCAAATGCCTTAACCGCTAAGCCATTTCCCCAGCCCTCGATTTTATTATAATCTCTCTCTTGATTAGGATATTGGGGCTGGCAAAGGGAAGTACTATGCTGTTAACTACCCACTCCGAGATGGGATTGATGATGAATCCTATGAGGCCATTTTCAAGCCGGTAAGTGACTTGATTCACCCCTTCAGCTAAGAGTAGTATTGGTATAGAGGAAAGGTAACAAAACACCCCACTGTACCTCAGACCTTTCCTCAGTATGGCTAATTTGGGAAAGAAGTATTCTAACTATGGGTTGTTGGGTCAGTTAGGGGAAACAAAAACCATCTGTGTATCTGTTGATGCCTACAGTGAGTCTGGCCCCCTGCTTGATATAAGATCAATAAAGACTTGATCTTGGGGCTGGAGAAAGGGCTTAGTGTTTAAGGCACTTGCCTGCAAAGCCAAAGGACCCAGGTTCAATTCCCCAGGACCCATGTAAGCCAGATGCACGAGGGGCGCACACATCTGGAGTTCATTTGCAGTTGCTGGAGGTCCTGGTGTGTCTATTCTCTGTCTCTCTCAAATAAATAAAGAAAAATAAAATTAAAAAAAAAAGACTTAGCTGGGTGTGGTGGCACACACCTTTAATCCCAGCACTTGGGAGGCAGAGGTAGGAAGATCGCTGTGAGTTTGAGGCCAAATTGAGACAACATAGTGAATTCCAGGTCACCCTGGGCCAGTGTGAGACCCTACCTTCGCGGGGGAGGGTGGGGAATTGATCTTGGAGAGGGGCAGATACATACCTAACTTCATGCTGTTTTTGTTCATTTTTATGAAGCTTCCCCCCCCCCCAGGTACCCTACATTTATTGGCATATTGGCAAGGAGCCCCAAAATTCCCATTTCAAAGGGGGAAAGAATGAAAGGAAGAATAAATAGGAAGGCTGAGAAGGAAAAGATACCAGAAGGGAAGCAAACAGAGAGAGAGAAAAGAATAGAGAATAGGTGCACCAGGACCTCCAGCCCCTGCAAATGAACTCCAGATGTATGCGCCACTCTGCATCTGGCTTTATGTGGGTACTGGGGAATTGAACCTCAGTTGTTAAGACTTTGCAGGCTGTGCCTTAACCGCAGAGCCATCTCTCCAGCCCTGTTCATTTGTTTGAGGGAGGCAGATAGAGAATGGGCATGCCGCTGCAAACAAATTGCAAAGACACGTATCACCTTGTGCATCTGGCCTACATGGGATTGAACCTGGGTCCTTTGGCTTTGTAGGCAAGCTCCTTAGCTGCTGACCCATCTGTCTAGCTTTTTTTTTTTTTTTTTTTTTTTACAGTTTAAGTAGATTTTGTTTGTTTAGCAAAGCAAAATATACTCCAAGGAAAGACTGGAGCAGGCTGACTTGAAGAGTGGAGGAAGCAGCCCTCAGTGCTGCTGTATATATCCATTTCTCTGGTTTTTCATGTTTCTTGCTGCTATATACTGATAAGTAGGGTCTTCTTATTCCAGTCTTTGCAGACTGGCTTTTCCTGCAGATAACCTTGCTAGTCAGCCTATGCAGAGACTTGGGACAGGCTTGTTACTGGAGTCCTGGATCAGGTTGGCTCAGGCACTGTGCTTTGGGTGGATGAACAGAGAATTGAGAGAAAGCCCTGATAGGCCGAGGAGAGAGTAGTCAAGGATGAGTTCACAGAGGCGGTGACATTTGAGCTGAATTTTTGAACAATAAGGAGGCACCCATGTGAAGGAGGTGGATGCTGAGGGAGGGGTAGCATTGGACAACAGGAGTAAGGGTGGAAGTGCAGAGGTGCTGCCTGCATGGAGCCATCATGATGTGTAGGGGAGGGGTTAAAGAGGGTGGGAAATGGATGTTGGAATCTACATTTCTTCTTTTTTTTTGCAATTATTAATGCATGTATTGTCTATATTTCAAAGGGAGCCTTGACTATGCTAAGGAATTCAATCTTATAAGCAATGAGAAATTGCTAAGAAAGTATTGTAAGTCAGTCACTCAGCAACCAAGTGCCTACTATGTGCTAAGTAGTAAAGGTGACAGAGAAGCCCAAGTTACATACAGTTTCTCCATGACATTAAATGCTAGTTGTGAGAATAAAGTGCCTTCTTTTAGTATAAGACTCAGAGCCTGTAGGACCAAGTGAGTAGAGTAGATGCAGCAGCTAGAAATTGGAAAGTTCCCTAAAGAAAGTGGAATGGGAATTTGACTAAAAGAAGGAAAGATTAGGAAGTTAACAAGGGAGGCCATTCAACACTCAGTTATTAGAGCGAAAGTATGTTGATTTCAAACTGTCTACCACACGGCTTGAGGAAGAATGGGAAGGAAGGGCTGGAGAGATGGCTTAGTGGTTAAGCACTTGCCTGGGAAGCCTAAGGACCCCAGTTCAAGGCTCGATTCCCCAGGACCCATGTTAGCCAGATGCACAAGGGAGTGCACACGTCTGGAGTTCGTTTGCAGTGGCTGGAGGCCCTGGCGCGCCCAATAATTTTTTAAAAAAAGAAGGGAAGGGAGCAGTGGACGATAAGAAAATGTTCTACTCACCTTTTTTTTTGTTTATTTTTATTTATTTATTTGAGAGTGACAGAGAGAGAGAATGGGCGCGCCAGGGCCTCCAGCGTGCGCCCCCTTGTGCATCTGGCTAACATGGGTCCTGGGGAATTGAGCCTCAAACTAGGGTCCTTAGGCTTCACAGGCAAGCGCTTAACCACTAAGCCATCTACTCACTCACCTTTTTACCGTGCATCTCACATGGCTTTTCTTGAGATTGCTGATGACCAGGAGATAGATATTTATATATATATTTATATATGTGATATATATATATATATATATATATATATATATATATATATATCACATACATATATACATATCTGTATTTATATAAATATATATAAAATAAATAAATGTATCAATATATATGTAATTTTCTTGGTTTTTAGGTCATGTCCAAAGTAATGGAGATGTTCCAGCCAAGTGCAGTGGTCTTGCAGTGTGGCTCAGACTCCCTGTCTGGGGATCGGTTAGGTTGCTTCAATCTAACTATCAAAGGTGAGGTCTGGTAGCACAGACATGGGTGGGTGGTGTCTGCTGGGTGCCCCTTTAAACCAGCACCTCTTCTCTCCAAAGGGCATGCCAAGTGTGTGGAATTTGTCAAGAGCTTCAACCTGCCTATGCTGATGCTGGGAGGAGGTGGTTATACCATTCGTAATGTTGCCCGGTGCTGGACATACGAGACAGCTGTGGCTCTGGACACAGAGATTCCTAATGGTATTACTCCAGGGCCAGTTTGGGTTGGGAGCATGGGAATTGGAGTTCACTAATCCTTGAGTTTACAGACCCTTTTCCTGTGCAGTTGTAATCTCTCTGGTGCAGTCATTGTGTCTCCTGCCTATTTTGTGATTAACAGACCATAGCCATCAGTCTTTCCCTAATCTTCTGTGACTCTGTCCTCTCTCCCTCCTGGTCTGGACATTACAAGTGGTTACTTGCAGCTTTGGGATGTCTTCTCTATAGGGTAACTGGGTTAGTGAGGGAGGGAGTGCTCTCAATAAGCATTGCTTAGTGCCGCTTCCTGCATCAGGTGCTTGGTCCTTCCCCTCCTAGTGACACATTCTACCAGTGTCAGTACTAGAGAATGGCATTGTAAAGATTAAAATTCTGGGGCTGGAGAGATAGCTTAGTGGTTAAGGTCTTTGCCTGTGAAGCGAAAGAACCCAGATTCAATTCCCTAGGACCCACATAAGCCAGATGCACAAGGGGCACAAGTGTCTGGAATTTGTTTGCAGTGGCTAGAGAACCTGGTGTGCCCATTCTTTCTCTGTCTCTCTCTGCTTGCAAATAAATAAATTAAAAACAAAGATTAAAACTCTGGGTTGGAGAGATGGCTTAGCAGTTAAGGCACTTGCCTGTGAAGCCTAAGGACCCAAGTTCGGTTCTCATGTAAGCCAGATGCACAAAGTGGAGCATGCATCTGGAGTGAGTTTACAGTGGCTAGAGGCCCTGGTGTACCTGTTCTCTTTCTGCCTTTTTCTCTATCAAATAGGTGTTGTTGTTGTTTTTCAAGGTAGGATCTCACTCTAGCCAAGGCTGACCTGGAATTCACTATGTACTGTCAGGATGGCCTTGAACTCACAGCAATCCTCCTACCTCTGCCCCCCAAGTGCTGGGATTAAAGGCATGCACCACCATGCCCAGCTCAAATAAATAAATAATTTTTTAAATATCTTATTTGTCTTTATTTATTTACTTGGAGAAAGAGAATGGGTGCACAAACGGACTCCAAATGCATGTGCCAATATGTACATCTGACTTATGTGGAGAATAGAATCTGGGTCCTTTGGCTTTACAGGCAAGTGCCTTGTTTTATATGGTTTTTTGAGATAGGGTCTCACTGTAGCTCAGGTTGACCTGGATGGAATTCATTATGTAGTCTTGGCAGCCTCAAACAAAGGGAGATCCTCCCACCTCTGCCTCCTGAGTGCTGTGATTAAAGGCGAGTGCCACCACACCCATCTTAACTCTTTTTTAAAAAAAATTTTTATCACTAGGTATAGTGGCACACGCCTTTAATCCCAGCATTTGGGAGGCAGAGTTATGAGGATTGCCATGAGTTCTAGACCACCCTGAGACTACATAGTGAATTCCAGACCAACTTGGGCTAGAGCAAGACCCTAATGCGGGGGGGCGGGGGGCGGAATTAAGGCTGGCTGGAGAAGTGGCTTAGAAGTTAAGGTGCTTGCCTGAGAAGCCTTAGGACCCAGGTTCGATTCCCCAAAACCCATGTAAGCCAGATGCAAATGGTAGCTCATGCATCTGGAATTCCGTTTGCAGTGACTAGAAACTCTGGTGTGTCTGTCTCTTTCCCAATCTCAAACTGGGTGTGGTGGTACACACCTTTAATTCCAGCACTTGGGAGGCTGAGGTAGAAGGATCACTATGAGTTCAAGGCCATCCTGAGACTAGTGAATTCTAGGTCAGCCTGGCTAGACAAGTCTCTACCTCAAAAAAACAAAAAAATAAAATAAGTATTAATTAATTAATTAATTTAAAAGATTTAAAATTCTGATCAGGGGCTGGAGAGATGGCTTATCCATAAAGGTGCTTGCAGGCAATGCCAACGGACCTAGGTTTGATTCCCCAATCCACATGCAAAGCCAGATGCACAAGGTGGCGCATGCATCTGGAGTTTGCTGTGGCTAGAGGCTCTGGCACATCCATTCTCTCTCATTCTATCTATTTCTCTTTTTAAAAATATTTATTGTTAATTATTTATTTGAGAGAAAGAGGTGGAGGGAAAGAGAATGGGCGCGCCAGGTCCTCCAGCCACTGCAAACAAACTCCAGACGCGTGTGCCCCCTTGTGCATCTGGCTAACATGGATTTTGGAGAATCAGACTGGGATGTTTTGGCTTTGCAGGCAAACGCCTTAACTGCTAAGCCTTTCCCCCTCCTTAAATAAATAAAATTATATATTCTGATGTGGTGGGCTCAAAGCCAGCCTGATGTGAGTTCCAGTTGAGCCTGAGTTAGAGTGATATATTGTGTTAATCAAATAAAACAAAAAATTAAAATTCTGGAGGCTCTCAAGTCTCACCTTATCTTGGAGGCATTCTTCTCTCTTATAGGTATGTAAAGAGATCCAGAAAAACCTATAAGTGCTTTTCCTAAGGTTCCATGGTGACCAGGTTTCTTGATTCTCCTCCTCCCTCCCTACCCCAATCAGAGCTGCCGTACAATGACTACTTTGAATACTTTGGACCAGATTTCAAGCTTCACATCAGTCCTTCTAATATGACCAACCAGAACACTAACGAATACCTGGAAAAGATCAAGTGAGTATGTTGCCAGCCTCCCCTCAGTTGAACTTTCCAGGCTCTGTTCTGTCTCTTAACCGGAGCTCAGACATCCTCTCTCTGGTCATCTATAGACAGAGGCTCTTTGAGAACTTGAGAATGCTGCCCCATGCACCTGGGGTCCAAATGCAGGCAATTCCTGAGGATGCCATCCCAGAAGAGAGTGGAGATGAAGATGAAGATGACCCTGACAAACGCATCTCAAGTAAGACCCAGGGACCTATACCTTTCCACTGAAATAGCTCAATGTCCCTCCATGTTCCTAGTTGTCCCTGTTGAGACACCAGTGTGGTGGTGTTTTTTGAGGTAAGGTCTCACTCTAGCCCAGACTGACCTGGAATTACAGGCCCAGTGAGAAGCTAGATTTTTTAAGTTTTATTTTATTTGAGAAAGAGACAGAGGGAGAGAGAGAATGGGCACGCCAGGGCCTCCAGCCACTGCAGAAGAGCTCCAGACTCATGTGCCCCCTTATAATCTGGCTTACGTGGGTCCTGGGGAATTGAACCAAAGTCCTTTGGCTTTGCACGCAAACGCCTTAACTGCTAAGCCATCTCTCTTGCCCGAGAAGCTAGTTTTGAGCTGTCCCTCTCCCCTCCAGTCTTGTTTCCTTGCTTCCCCCCCCCCCTTTTTTTTTTCTTCCTCTTAATGCTGAGGGTTGAACCCAGGGCTTTTACTACTGAGTTCTACCTCCAGCCCCTTTGGACTCTCTTCAAGGACCCACAGGAAAGTGCTGGGAGTTAAATGGCATTCTGCTCTTTATTCAATACTTTTTGTCCACTGCCCTCAGTCTGTTCCTCTGACAAACGAATTGCCTGTGAGGAAGAATTCTCTGATTCCGATGAGGAAGGAGAAGGTGGTCGAAAGAACTCTTCCAATTTCAAAAAAGCGAAGAGAGTCAAAACAGAAGATGACAAAGAGAAAGACCTAGAAGAAAAGAAAGGTGTGTTTGGGTTGGGCCAGGACTAGGGTCTAAAGCCCTGTGCCCTAGAGGATGCATCTATGTAGGGCACCGGGAGAAAGCTGACTCAAGCCCTGCCTGCTCCTGTGTGGCTCCAACTTAGCTCCTTGGGCCTTTTCAGTGGTTCCCAGAAGTCACAGAGCCCACAAAACAATGACACTCTTGGTCATTTCTACTGCCCAATTGAGCTTTCACTACCCAAGCCCTTTTCCTCACACTTCACCTGAGTTTCCCAGGGGGCTGCCTCCACCCACTAGGTTCTGGCTGTAGCAGGCCGGGAAACCGGTTGAACCTGTTTGTTTTCAACAAGTCTCTTTGGGAAGACCTGGGATAGGCTTTTTCTCTCTCCGTGGTCAGTGAGCTGTAGTGTTGGAGGAGTAAAGCCCCAGTGTCTTTTTCAAATGGGCTGTCCTCAGCCATCTCTGCACTCTTGTATTCTAGAAGTCACAGAAGAGGAGAAAACCAAGGAGGAGAAGCCAGAAGTCAAAGGGTGAGGAAGTTGTCTGTGAGCATCTCCCTGGCACTGGAGCATCACCCCCTCATCCCACCACCAAGGGGGCAGACACAGGGACAGCTGGTCCAGCTTACAAAGGCGTCTTTCAGGGATGGTCTCTATGTCCCTGCAGTTCTAGGCAGAGCTAGGAAGCCTCAGCCCCCAGCAGTCACCTGGGTGATTAGGGTCCTGTGGACGTCATTGTATTCACCCCTTGTACCTCAAGGCCTCTAATGTCCATTATCTTATGTCAGTCTCTGTTCTCTCTACAGGGTCAAAGAGGAGACCAAGCTGGCCTGAGCAGACTTCTCTAGCTCTGGCTTCTTGCCAGATTCCCCCCCCCCCATCCCTCAAATTTTATATTTTCTATTCCTCTATTTATAAAAATATATATATTAAATATAAATGTCCCCAGGGACCAGAGCCCAGGGCAACAGTACTGGGTGAGAGCTCTTCCAGCAGCCACCTTGGCCACCCCTACCCCAAGTCTTAATTCTAAACCGTGACGGGTACAGGTCTAGGTGGAAGGGATACAACCTGAAGGCAAAATCCTGAAAACACCAAGTGCCTGTTTAGGAGCTTTGGGAAGATTCCCTTATTAAGCTTTCTAGAAGGGGTGGCTGGGTCTTCTGGGATTCCTGTTCTTTTCAGGCAAGGTAAACAGCTATTTTTAGATTGGTTCTGTTCTTGTATCTTCTCAGGTGAGACAAACTCACACTGCCCTCTTTCCCCCAATTCTGCAGGTGGAGGTTGGTAGTCTAGCTTACTTTTTAAGATAGTTTCATTTTTGTGAGGCTCTTTATAATAAAACACATTTCAATACCTTCCTGAGCTTGTTTCCTTGTAGGGTCCTGGGGTTGATCACTTCCCTGCTCTTGCCGTGTCCCTTTTGAGTAACCCCTTCACAGAAAACCCCTTCAACTTACCTGCCTTAACTCCTTTCGATTTTCACCAGTGTTCTTGCCCTATCCCAGAAGACAACTCATTAAAACACCACTAAAGGGACAACATTTATTCCTTTTCCAAATGTTACAGTAAAACCAGGTGGAAGAGAATGGTTTTAGAAATTAGAAAAAAAAAAAGTACAAATCTGGGGTTTGGCCATTAAAAGTTATTTACAACAATGGGAGAAAAAAAAAGACAACAAGTTGTTGTTTCACATTACAGACCTCCCTCCCACCCCAAAGCCTAATACTTGCTTACCAGGTCAAAAAAGACAGTTGATTCACAAGCTGGAGGTTTGAACTTGAGTAAGACATTTATAAAAACCTAGGCGGGGGCAATGTCCTCCCCAACCCAGGTGCCACTAGGCACAGCACAAGAGACTAAAAACTCAACAGGGGCGAAGGCTGGACACTCGGGGTTTGGGAGTTTAAGCACCCCACTTCTGGCTCAGGGATCTGGGGAGTAGGATAAACAAAACCTACTTGGAAAAAAATTCGGGGAGAAAACCAACAATTGCCTTCTGCTGGGGTGGGGACTGGGAAGGAGGGTAGGGCCAAGGGATAGGATCATTTCACATCACTAAACTAACTTGGGAAACTGTAAGGGATCATCTTCAACTGGCCTTTAGAGGTAGACCAGATGGCTGATGGGAGAATCCACAGGAGGGAGAGGAAAGGGAAGTGTGGCTGGGGGAAGAGGGGTAGCAAACCCCTTTCTGGGCACAGGAAGGCAGCCAGGGCACCAGGTCCAGGCAGTGACCTCAGAAGGACAGCACAGTTTTTGCAGCTTAGAGGTCACCCACCTGCCCCCACCCAGCTACTCATTCTGCTCAGCGCTGGCCGGTGCAGGGCCACTCTCAGGCCCCGAGGGAGGAGTGGATGGCTCTGCAGCCTGGGGCCCTGCCTCCTCTTCTGTGTCTCCTCCCTTGGAGGCAGCACCAGCCTCTGCCCCCTTGGCTTGGGGCTCCTGGCTTTCAGGGGTGGCAACAGCCTTCCCTTCCTGGGCAGTGCCCTCGTCGCTGCAGGCGCTGATCTCCCCCTGCTCCTGCTCCTCCTCTGTGGGCGAGGAGGCCGAAGAATCGCCCCCGCCCTCCTTCCGATTTCTCTTGAAGGACAGGCCGCTCAATTTGAAAGGCTTCTTGAAAGAGAATTTCTTCTTCTTCTTGGGGGTCTCCTTGGGAGGGGCTTCCCCCTTGGCCTCGGCGCCCTGGCTAGGGGGTGCAGGCTCGATGGCATCGCCGGTAGCCCCAGCTGCCTCATCTGTTCCGTTCACGGGTGGCGACTCCCCTTCCCCCTTGGGGGATAAGTCTCCATTGCTTTTCACGTGGCCGTTCTCCTGCAGGGCAGAGGAGCAGTGGGGCAGTGAGGGCCGGGGCTCTTCTCCCCCTCCTCCCCCAGTCCCAGGCCACTTCTGGCCCCTTCCAGGCCACGGGCCACGGAACCAGACACCTGGGTCCGCTGCAGGATGGGTCGGCCTTCAGCCTCGCCCCGCTCCGGGGACCCCGTCAAACATCACCCCTACCCCTCACGGGCGGGCTGGGCCAGCGGCGGCCGGCAGGAGGCGCTGGGGTCCGCGCCCCCACCCACTTCCCCCGGGGCGCGCTCTCTGCTCCGCGCCGAGGCGCTCAGGGCCCGACCCATCGCGGGCGGGCGGGCCGAGCCCTGCGATGTTGGGCGGGAAGCTCCCCGGGCGCCGCCTGGCTGCACCTGGACGGCCTATTTTCCCAGACTCCCGCTTTGTGTGAACGGCCCCCACCCACCCCAGGGTCTTCCCACGTCCTCGGCCTCTCCCGCCGCAACCCCTTCGAAAAACAGCGCGGGCTCCCGAGGTCGGGTGTGCGGATGGAGTGCCCTCCGCGCCCAGCACCCGCCCCGCGGTCCCCGGGCGCCCCCTTGGCGCGGCCCAGCAGCGCCTTTGTTCCCCCGCGCGGCACTCGGGGCGGGCGGGCGGCCGGGGGGCAGCGCCCCGGGGCCCGGACCGCGAACAAAGAAGGCGGCGGGGCCCGGCCGGCGCCCCCTTCCCCGCCCCTCCCCTCGCTTCGCTTCGCCCGCGGGGGCTGCGGCTCCGAGAACAAAGGGACCGGGCGGGGGAGGGGGCGCCGCGTGTCCCGGGCCGGACAAAGCGCGCGGCCCCGGCCCGGGGCCCTGGAGGGGGTGCGGCGCGAGCGGAGGGGGCCGAGCCGAGCGCACCCACCTGTCCGTTTGCCTTGGCCGGGGAAGCGCCGGCTGCGTCCTCGGCGGTCACGTCGCCCCGGGGAGCCTTGGAGCTCTGGCTGCCCATGGTGGGGGTCTGCTGGGGGGCGCTCGGAGCCGCCCCGGGCTCGCGCCGCAGGGGATAGTTTGGCGGGGGGTCGGCCCGGCGGGCCGAGGGGTGGGGCTGGCGCCTGAGGGGGAGGGGTGTCGGGGGAAACCGAGCTGCACCCCCGCTCCACGGCCGACCCGCAAGCTGCGCCCGCCGCCGCCGCGCTCCGCGCCAGAATGCCGCCCGCCGCCCGCCGAGTGCCTATATATATGCGCGGGGGGCTCGGGGCGGGGCCGGACATTTAAATGAGCGCCCAATCGGGGGGCGGAGGCGGGGTCGGGTCGCCGGGCCCACTTGCGCAGTGGTGGACGCTAGCCTTATGGTCCTCCCCCCACCCCCATATCTCATGCCACTGGCAGAGGCAGGTCGTGTCCGGTGTGGGAAGGAGAGGCGCCCGTCCTTCCAGAAGCTGGACTGCGCTGAGAGAGGTGGTCTTCGAGGGACGAGGAGCGCGCACTCATTCTCTCTGCTCCCACGTGCCCTCTCTCAGGGTGGGTGCTCCCGCACAGTGGACAGGCTCCCATCGCCCCCCTCCCCACCCCAGCTTGAACTCTTGGAAGGGCTCACATGCGCAGACGGCTGGTGGTGCTGAGTTATACTCCAGAAAATGTGGCCAGAGCAAGCCGCAGGGCCCCGTGCTGAGTTCTGCGCCCCCTCAGGCCAGAGGTCCCACCTACATCCTGCCTGTTAGGACCAGCCCGAGGGCCCGACATAACCAGGGTCACTCTGGTCAGACTGGTGAGGCCTGTCCATCATCTCACTTCTCAGCAAGGTGGCCAATCACCCCGAGCTCGGCCAGAAATTCGCTGCCATCTGGGGAGGAACATCATCCCTCTTTGAAAGCCTAGGTGCCTAAGGCTTAAAGATGTTGGCATAACTTGACGTGTGCACTTTTATTTGTTTGTTTTGCTTTTTCGAGGTAGAGTCTTGCTCTACCTCAGGTTGGCCTGGAACTCACTGCGATTCTCCTACCTCTGCCTCCCAGGTGCTGGGATTAAAGGTGCATGTCCGCCTGGCAACACACACGCACACACACACACACACACACACACACACACGAGTGTCTTGCTGCTACAAATGGATACCAGATACTTGTACCACTTTTTGCATCTGGCTTATACGTGTGTGCTGAGGAACTGAATCTAGGCCTGCAGGCTTTGCAAGCAAGTTTCTTTAACCACTGAGCCATCTTCCCAGCCCTTTGACTTGAATTTGGTGTACCTCCTCCCAGATCTATTTCCCTTACAATTTAGAGTTACCCCACATAGGCAACAGAACCCCAGGGAGAGTCAACTAATCTCAAACACCCCAGTTTCTGAAGTTGAGGGTTGATAAAACACTAAGACTGCCTCCGTACTTGGAGCACCCCAAGGCTGTCCACACCACCCTCCCACCCTACTTGAGAGTGAGGGACTAGGGACAGATGTGAGGGGTCTTTGCTTTGACTGGATAGGCCAATGGGAACCCAGTCTTGGCTGGCTGCAGATGTGAGTATCCGACTGTATACAGCTGCCTGCCCTCAGCCTCAGGGAGGAGGAAAGGGATGGGGGCTGGAGGGAGCCAAGTTGTGCAAAAGCAAAGCTGTGTCCTGAACCGCTCAGCATGTCACTCCCTGCTATGGGTAAGGCCTCCTGAGAGAGAGGCCAGGGGCTGTGAGGTGTGGAGACACTCCAGGACCTGAGAAATTGGGAACTTCCCACGGCTCTGGCCACATAGGGGCAGGGAGGGCTGAGGTGGTGTCTTCTGTATTCTGCATTTGCTCCTTCATCCCCACCGCCACTCCGAGATGACAGAACCAGCCTCCCCGTTTTACACCAGATTCAGAATGGGAAAGTAACATGCCCACGAGCACACGGTAGCTCCGAGTAGCTAAGGATGAGAAAGGGTTTTGGAGAGATTGGGGGTGGAAGTTATTAAGAGACCCCTAGCTGAATTTCATTTGAGATCTGGGGCTGTCTGGTGAGAGCCAGAGGAATTATTTTTGAGACAGGGAAGGGCACCATGCTCCTGCTGCATCTCCTTGACCGTACAGTGACTCCACCCATTACCACTAAGGAGTGGACATCGTGACCTGCTCTCTGTCTCAGCCACAATAGAAAACCCACAATGCTGCCAGGCACTGCTTGCACTGGCTGGCAGGGCTCAGCTGGAGGGTGTGAGAGTCCCAGAAGGGTTGAGATCAAAGGTTAAGAGTAGATCTCATGGCTCCTGATCTCCAGGCCCTGCCTGGTAGGGGTAGAGGCAAATCTCTGGGAGGATCCCAGGCGGAAAGAGGAGCATGAGGGGCTAAAGAACAAACAAACAAACAAACAAACAAACCAAAATCCTTGAGTGGCTCCAAGTCCCAAAGGGAGCCTAGTCCACAGGGGAGATTTTGCACCCTCACCAGACATCCCAAGATGCTGGGGGAGAAGGAGCCCGTCCGGGTCCCAGCAGAATCTGACTTCTGAAAGAGGGGAGAGGAGGCTCAGGATGCCGGGGCTGTGGCAACAGTGTACAGCCGTCCTCATGGCCTCCTCCGTCCACGCTGTGGCTCCTTCCTCCCCAGCTGCTGCCAACCCAGACAATGCTTCCATTGTTCTGTGTCTCTGGGAGTCCTTGTGCAACTGTGAGTCTGTTTCTCTGTATGTGACTGTGTATTGCTTTGTGTCTGTCTGCATGCAAGACTCTGTGGCTCTGTGTGTGTATGTGTGACCAGGTGTGTTCATTTGTGATTGTGTGAGTCTGCATCTTTGTTTGGCTCTGTGTATTCAAGAGTTAGAGAGCCTTGGTGATTCTTGGTGACTTTTCTGAGTATGTACATTTCCTTCCTTGAGACTGTGTTGGTGTGTTCGTGTTTGATTGAGTGTAAGTGGCTGGGTGAGAGCTAGGATGAAAGAGTGGCTGCTTTTGAGTGTTCTGTGCCTCGGTGGACCACTAAGGCTGTGGTGGTCAGAATCCTTGAGAGGCCTTTGCCAGGACTGAGTGACAGGGGAAGAAGGAATGGAAGGGCAGAATGACTGGGATGGATGGGGGAAGGAAAACCCTGGGACCTGAAGCCAGGCATGGTGGTGCACACCTATAATCCCAGCACTTGGGAGGCAGTGGTAGGAGGATCACCATGAGTTCGAGGCTGCCCTGAGACTGAATTCCAGGTCAGCCAGGGCTAGAGCAAGACCCTACCTCAAAAAAAATGGGGGGGGGGAGAACCTAGAGAGATGACTTAGTGGTTCAGGCGCATGCCTACAAAGCCTAAGGACCCAGGTTCGATTCCCTAGTACCCACGTAAACCAGATGCAGAAGGTAGTGCATGCATCTGGAGTTCGTTTGCAGTGGCTGGAGGCCCTAGTGCACCCATTCTCTCTCTTCCTCTCTCTCTCTCTCCTTCCCTCTGTCTTTCTCAAATAAATCGAATATTTTTTTTAAAAAAGAACGAAAGAAAAGAAACCTGGGACGTGTGCAGAATCAGAGGACTGAGACCTTCAGTGACAGGGAGACAGAAGATAGTGTTATCTGTACTGAGGCTTACCTTAGATGCCAGGGGAGATGTGAGTGGGCAGTATCTAGCGAGGGGAGGGATGGGCTTTCTAGTGCAGGGGCTGACATATGTGAAGGTCTTGGGATGGAAGCAGACTACTGAGCAGAGATTGGTTCGGCTGGAGGCCCTAGGGAATGCCTCTTGGCATAGCCTGGTTTCCAGCTCCAGGGTGAGCCTCTAGTTCATAGACACAAAGACTTACTGGAGTTCCTCGTGCTCACACTAGAGAGGGGCAGGTGATGAGTCACACCAGCTCTCTAAACTCAGGGGAAAAACGGTTGGGGAGTGGCTGACTTTTGCTTTGCTGAGTTTGACAGTTCCAGGGAACATTCATGAGGATATTAGGAGGCACCCAGAAGTTGATATTCTTCAGTGTACAGATACACACATTTCCTGAGCCAAAGACCAGCACCTAGAGTCTGGCTAATGGACTTAGAAGGACAACAGACAGAGGTTTTTATTGTTGTTGTTGTTTGTTTTGGGTTTTTTTTTGTTGTTGTTGTTTTGTTTTGATTTTCAAGATAGGGTCTCAGTCTAGCAGAGGCTGACCTGGAATTCACTATGTAGTTACAGGGTGACCTCAAACTCACAGCGATCCTCCTACCTCTTCCTCCCAAGTGCTGGGATTAAAGGCATGAGCCACCAAGACTAGCTTTAAACAGAGGGTTTTTTTTTTCCTTCTGTGTTTAAATTTTTATTTATTTATTTATTTGCAAGCAGAGAGAAATAGAGAGACAGACAAAGACAGAATGGACATGCCAGGGCCTCTAGCCACTGCAAACGAACTCCAGACGCATGTGCCCCTTGTGCATCTGGCTTACGTGAGTCCTGGGGAATCGAACATGGGTCCTTTGGCTTTGCAGGCAAATGCCTTAACTGCTAAGCCACCTCTCCAGCCCTAGACAGAGGTTTTAAGGCAGGACCAGCCTCAGAAAATCTGGGCTTCTGGTCTCTGTCATGCATGAGGTCACCCAAGAAATACCTGGGCAGTGGCAACACTGACTGGATGGAGAAGGGATCAGGGAAAGGCCCAGAAAGAAGCCAGCAGCAGGGGAAGACCCAGGAGGAAGCCACCAATGGGGACAGGAAGGACCGCAGAGTTCAGAGTTACAGAGATCCCTGAACTCAGGGAAGCTTGTAGGAAGGCAGGAAGGACACATAGTGATAATGCTGGTGGAGGAGGGAGAGAGCTCTGGGACTCTCACACTTACTTACTGTATGCCAATCTGTGTCCACTGCTTTCCAAGCATTAGCTCAGGACCCATGAGGCGGGGCCACTATTTCTCCCATTGGCAGAGGAGGAAACCCCAAGCCCAGTGAGGGAGCGTGGATAGGAGCAGGATGACAGGTCAGCACCAGTAGAAGGCATTGTTAGGAGCTCAGAGGGCACAGGCATAATGGCTGGGCTCAGCTGGAGACACCCAGAAAGTCACTTCAGGCTGAGAGGAGTGGTCAGGGGCTTGCCAAGGAGAGGGGCCAGGCAGGGATAGGGCTCAGACTCCCAGGATTTGACTTCCGGAACCAAGACTGACCCTCATGGGCCTGGACTCCCTGGGTTCTGGCCAGATTGTCAAGCAGCAGGACCCGGTTGTACAGTCACCCTGTCAGTTACAGGCCTTGAACTCCGGTCCATATTCTGGGCCACCACAGCATCCAGCCACCAAATCACAAAGGCAGGAATTCTGAAAATTCCTTTCAGAAGTTTAGGCCACCCTGAAACAGCTTTTGTTTTTCCCTTCTTCCCCTTCCTCTGCAGTGTGTGGCAGGGAGAGTGGTGTGGGGGCGGGGTGGCTGCATAAACTGGACAGGGCACAGTCACTGCCCAACAGGGCGCTGCGGGGCTTGGTTTCCCCAGTAGCAGAGGCCTGTGCTCCTGGCTCACCTCCCCAGGCTTGATGAGGTCACTGGAAATCCAACCCAGTTATCTGGGCTGCTCTGTGCCTGTCCAGGTCCCTCTCCTGCCTCTTCCCGACTTTTAGTTTCTTTTCAGCTCCTGGGTGCCTTTGGGGAAGGGATTGGCTGCACAGTAGAATGTGGATTGCTTACAACTTTCCAGCCAAACATTCCCCCACTCAAAAGGGAAGTCCCTCCAAAATGGAAACTGAAACTCCCTCCCAGGCCATCCCCAATCACACCCCTTCCTCTAGACTGCCACACCCTCATTTAGCCTCTTCCCCCAAGTGATCTGGCCATGCTGCCTTCCAGTTTATGTGGATACACGTCCTTTCACCTCAGAGGTATGCTGTGCTGCCGGGGTGCAGTGAGGTATGGAGCTGAGGTGATGGCAGTGGTGAAGAGCCAGCCATATCATCATGTGGCTTTAGGGCATCTCTGAGTCTGTGCATCCCCATCTATAAAACGGGAATGGTGGACTGGAGAGATGGCTTAGCGGTAAAGGCACTTACTTGCCTGTGAAACCTAAGGACCCAGGTTCAATCTCCAGGACCCGTGTAAGCCAGATGCACAAGGTGGCACATGCATCTGGAGTTCATTTGCAGTGGCTAGAGGCCCTGGCACCCCCATTTTTTCTCTCTCTCTCTCCCTCTCATAAATAAATAAATAAAATATAAAATGGGAATGGTCACAGTACCCGCTCTGTAGAACTATTTGTGAGATAAACGAGCTAGTGCCATGAAGGGAAGAAAGTCCTCAAGCCCAGCACCTCAGTAGAGTGCCTGGGTCGTGTTCCTGGGTGCTGTTCTGAGATGCTCTGGGCCAAGGACCCCACAGAGGAGCCACTCAGCAGAGTGTCATTCCCTTTTCTCCTCTCTGTCTGCCCCAGGGGAGCAGGGCCTGAGACTCCCCTGCAGCCCCTCTGTCACCTGTTCTTCAGGCTGGGTGGTGGCACTGTTCTATCTCTGACCAATGCCAGCTGGGTGTGGGGGTGGCATGTGGCTTTAATCCCAGCACTCAGGAATTTGAGGTAGGAGGATCGATGTGAGTTCAAGGCCACCCTGGAACACAGAGTGAATTCCAGGTCAGCCTGGGCTAGAGTGAGACCCTATCTCAAAAACACAAGAAAATAAGCCTGGCGTGGTGGCGCACGCCGTTAATCCCAGCACTCGGAAGGCAGAGGTAGGAGGATCGCCATGAGATTGAGCCCACCCTGAGACTACAGAGTGAATTCCAGATCAGCCTGAGCTAGAGTGAGACCTTACCTCGAAAAACCAAAAATAACATAAAATAAAGTAAAATAAAAAAGGGCTGGAGTGGTTAAGGCACTTGTCTGGGAAACCTAAGGATTCAGGTTCCATTTCCCCAGGACCCATGTAAGCCAGATGCACGAAGCGGCACAAGCATCTGGAGTTCGTTTGCAGTGGCTGGATGCCCTGGCATGCCCATTCTCTCTCTCTCTCTGCCTCTTTCTCTTTCTCAAGTAAATTTTTTAAAAATGATAACACATTTTTAAAAATATAATATAACCAGACATGGCGGTGCATACCTTTAATCCCAGCATTCAGCCTGGAGTAGAGTGAAACCTAACCTCAAAACAACAACAACAACAAAAGTTATTTATTTGTGTGTATGTGTTTGTGGGGGTGTGTGTGTCATGGTGCACATGTGTAGGACAACTTCAAGGTGTCTGTACTCCATGTTCTCTTTCCTCTCTGCAAACGAACGTCAGACTAGCTGCCCTACAAGCTTCAGATTCTTCTGGCTCCCACTGTGGTAGGAGCTTTGGGATCAACTTGTAACAATAGAGCCATCTCCCCAGCCCTGTTCTTTTTTTTTTTTTTCAAGGTAGAGTTTCACTATGTAGTCTCAGGGTGTCCTTGAACTCATGGTGATCCTCCTACCTCTCTCCCCCACCCCCAGAGCTGGAATTAAAGGCACATGCCACCATGCCCAGCTCAGGGGTCACTTTTCTTTTTTTTTTTTTGGTTTTTCAAGGTAGGGTTTCACTCTTGCTCAGGCTCTCCTGGAATTCACTATGGAGTCTCAGGGTGGCCTCGAACTCATGGTGATCCCCCTACCTCTGCCTCCAGAGTGCTGGGATTAAAGGCGTGCACCACCAAGCTCTGTTCAGGGTCACTTTTCAATAGAGGGTTGTAGTAGTTTGAATGTATGGCTCAATAGACTCAGGTGTTTTTATTTTTAATTTTTTTTATTTTTATGTATTTATTTGAGAGTGACAGACAGAGAGAGAAAGAGGCAGAGAGAGAGAGAATGGGTGTGCTAGGGCCTCCAGACACTGCAAATGAACTCCAGATGCATGTGCCACCTTGTGCATCTGGCTTATGTGGGTTCTGGGGAATCGAACCTCGAACTGGGGTCCTTGGGCTTCACAGGTAAGCACTTAACCGCTAAGCCATCTCTCCAGCCCCTAGACTCCTGTGTTTTATTAAAATTGAGTTTGAAGCTTCAGCCTTTAGCAGGCAGACTCCTGCTACGGGGGTGTGTCACTGGGGGCAGATCTGAATTCCAGCCCACAGGGATGCAGAGGTCTGAACTCTGGTAGGGTGCATGCTTTCTACTTTTGGGTGTTTGCTGGCCGGTGGAGGTTTCTCTCTGATTGGATCCGTGAAAGGGAGCCAGCTTCTTCTGCCTTTGATGGGACTTCCCTGGATCTGTAAGCTTGAAATAAATCTCTTCCTCTTCTAAAACGTGTCTACTTGGATGATCATCCCAGCATTGTGAGGCTGACTGCAACAAGCGTATTCAATAATGTTTGTTTGTGCACTGGGGATTGAAACAAGGCCTTAGAGATGCTAGGCAAACGCTCTACCACTGAGCTATACCAGCTCCTCAGTAATTTTTGTTTTGTTTCATTCTGTTTTTCGAGGTAGGGTCTCACTCTAGAGCTCAGGCTGTCCTGGAATTCACTATGTAGTCTCAGGCTGGCCTGGAACTCACAGATATCCTCCTACCTCTGCCTCTCAAGTGGTGGGATTAAAGGTGTGCGCCACCATGTCCGGCTCTGGAACTCATTTTTTTTTTCAAATATTTACTTAGGGGCTGGAGAGATGGCCCAGCAGTTAAGGTACTTGCCTGCAAACCTAAGGACCAGGGTTTGATTCCCCAGTACCCATGTAAAGCCAGATGCAGTAGGTAGCACATGTGTCTGGAGTTCATTTGCAGTGGCTAGAAGCCCTGGTGTGCCCATTCTCTGTCTCCTTCTGTCTGTCTGTTGTCTCTCTCTCTCTCTCTCCATATATATATGGAGAGAGAGAGAGAGAGAGGTAGGTAGGTAGATAGATAGATAGGTAGATAGATAGATAGATCGCTCTCAAATAAAAGAATTTTGTTTTGTTTTGTTTTTTTGAGGCAGGATCTTGCTCTAGCCCAGGCTGACCTGAAATTCACTATGTAGTCTCAGAGTGGCCTTGAACTCATGGCAATCTTCCAACCTCTGTGCTTCCTGAGTGCTGGGAATAAAGGCATGCCAATGCCCAGCTAAATAAAATAATCTCAGCACTCAGGAGGCAAAAGTAGGACGATCGAGGATTGCTGTGTGAGGTGTCACATGCATCTGGAGTTCGTTTGCAGTGGCTAGTAACCTGGCATGCCCATTCTCTCCCTCTCTCTTAACCTCTCTCTCTCTTTCTCTCTGTCTAATAAATAAATAAAATAAAATAAAATAAAAATTAACCAGACAGTGGTGGCACATACCTTTAATCACAGCATTCGGGAAGGCAGAGGTAGGAGGATCACCAAGAATGCAAGGCCACCCTGAGACTACATAGTGAATTCCAGGTCAGCCTGGGCTAGAGTGAGACTTTACCTTGGAAAAAAAAAATTAAAATATTTATTTAGGGTGACACCTCCTCCAGCCAGGTGGCTGGAGATACAAGTTACAAGTTTCATTTTAACACCTGAGTCAATGGGGGACATACATTCAAACTACCACAGCTGCAGAGATGGCTCAGTGAGTCAAGTGCTTGCCAGCCAAGTATGAGGACCTGAGTTCGGATGTCTAAAATTCTTGGAAAAGCCAAGAGTGGGGCACATGCCTGTAACACCAATACTAGAGAGGTGGAGACACATGGATCCCTAGGGCTCACTGGTAGCTAGTCTAGCTGAACCAATGAGCTTCATGTTCACTAAAGAGTCTGTCTCAAAAAGTTAAGGTTGAAAACCAGGTGTGGTGGCACACGCCTTTAATCCCAGCACTTGGGAGGCAGAGGTAGGAGGATCACTGTGAGTTCAAGGCCACCCTGAGACTACATAGTGAATTCCAGGTCAGCCTGGGCTAGAGTGAGACCTTACCTGGAAAAAACTAAAAAAAAAAAAAGTAAGGTGGAGCTGGGCATGGTGGCACATGCAGGAGGACTGCCAAGAGCTCGAGGCAAGCCTGAGACTACATAGTGAATTCCAGGTTAGCCTGGGCTAGAGTGAGATACTATCTCAAAAAACCTAAAAACAAATTGGGCTGGAGAGACGGCTTAGTAGTTAAGGTGTTTGCCTGCAAAGCCAAAGGACCCAGGTTTGATTCCCCAGGATCCATGTAAACCAGATGCACAGATGCCCATTCTCTCCCTCTCTCTTGCTCTATTCTCTCTCCTCTGCTAGCAAATAAGTAAACTTAAAAAATATTTTAATTTTGGGCCAGGCATGGTGGCGCATGCCTTTAATGCCAGCACTCGGAAGGCAGAGGTAGGAGGATCACCATGAGTTCAAGGCCAGTCTGAGACTACATAGTGAATTCCAGATCAGCCTGGAATAAAAGTGAAACCCTACCTCAAAAAAAAACCAAAAATATTTTTATTTACTTATTTGAGAGAGAGGGAGAGAATGGGCATACCAGGGCTCCCTGCCACTGCAAATGAATGCCAGATGCATACACCACTTTGTGCATTTGACTTTACATGGGTTCTGGGGAATCAAACACAGGTGGGAAAAAAGCACCTTTAACCTCTGAGCCATCTTCCCAGCCTGGAACTCAGTTTTATTTTTTAACTTTATTTTTATTTATTTGAGAGAGAGAAAGAGGCAGAGAGAGGGAGAGAATAGGTGCACCAGGGCCTCCAGCCACTGCAAACAAGATGCATGTGCCCCCTTGTACATCTGGCTTACGTGGGTCCTGGGGAATTGAACTGAGGTCCTTTTGTTTTGCAGGCAAACACCTTAACTGCTAAGCCATCTCTCCAGCCCCAGGTTTGGTTTTCTTGAGGTAGGGTCTGGCTCTAGCTCAGGCTGACCTGGAATTTACTATGTAGTCTCAGGGTGGCTGTGGCAGTCATGTTCACATTGCTGGCAGGAATCACCTGACCAAGAGTAACTTTTGGGGGAAAAAAAGGGTTATTTTGGCTTACAGACTTGAGGGGAAGCTCCATGATGGCAGGGGGAAATGATGGCATGATCAGAGTGTGGACATCACCTCCTGGCCAACATCAGGTGGACAATAGCAACAGAAGAGTGTGCCAAACACTGGCAAGGGGAAACTGGCTATAATACCCATAAGCCCACCCCCAACAATACCTCCCTTCCAGGAGGCATTAATTCCCAAATCTTCATCAGCTGGGAACCTAGGATTCAGAACACCTAAGTTTATGGAGGTCACCTGAATCAAACCACCACATTTTGCCCCTGGCCCCCATAAACTGATAACCATCCATGATGTAAAATGCAATGCACTAGTGGAGTCTGGACTTCTCAAGGTGGCAGCTAGAGGTGATCCCACACTTGAAGCCAGTGGGATGCAGCAGTTCCCACTAGAGACAGTGATTGTAGCTCTAGAAGATAGAGCCAGCCCCCTTCCAAGCTTGGGACTCTGGAAGGGAACAGACAAGGCAACTTGGTGGTGGTCAGTGAGGAGGAAGTGAACTTGGAGCAGGGATGTCTTCAAGGCTAAGGGAAGAAAAGGTTTCTAGAAGGAATGAGTGATACTACTTGTCAATTGCTGCTGAAAGGTAGAAGAAGGTAAGGAGAGAACCAAGGCAGCAATGACAGGACACAGGAAAGGACAAAGAATGTTGGGAGTGAGGGAGACAAAAGGCTGAGATGGCGCTGAGGGGTTTGGACCAGTAGGTAAGAGGGCTGTGGAAATGGGATGCTTTGATGGAGGTTGACTTGAGGTGAGATGCCTGTGGGGTGTCATTAGGATCTGTGTGTCTGGGGGCCTGGAGAGATGGCTCGTGTTTAAAGGCATATGCTTACAAAGCCTAGCAGCCGGGATTCAATTCCTCAGTACCCATGTAAAGCCAGATGCACAAAGTTGTGCATGTGTCTGAGGTTCATTTACAGAATGGTCCTGGCTTGTCAATTCTCTCTCTCTCTTTCTTTCAAATAAATTTTTTGTTTGTTTGTTTTTTCGAGGTAGGGTCTCACTCTAGCCCAGGCTGACCTGGAATTCACTATGGAGTCTCAGGGTGGCCTCGAACTCACAGCTATCCTCCTACCTCTGCCTCCCGAGTGCTGGGATTAAAGGCGTGCGCCACCACGCCTGGCTTAAATAAATATATATATATATTTTTTTAGGTAGAGTTTTACTCTAGCCCAGGCTGACCTGGAATTCACAAGGTATTCTCAGAGTGGCCTCAAACTCACAGTGATCTTTCTACCTCTGCTTCCTGAGCACTGGGATTAAAGGTGTGCGTTATCACATTGGCCGTGTGTGTGTGTGTATATGTGTGTGTGTGTGTGTGTGTGTGTGTGTATATCTTGGGACTTGGCATGGTATATCTTTGAGACCATGATGATGACTAAGTTCTATACCTCCAGCCCAGACAATTTCACCTGCCCTTACACGTCACATTGAATGCACTACTGGGACCTACAGGACACAGATAAACATGCCCAGATGAACACAGATTGAAGGAATGATTGGAGGCAAGAAACTCAGGGAAGAGTCTATTGGACTGGTCTGGACAAAGGCAACGGTGGGTTGGTTCCACTCGGTGAGGCAGAGGATGAGAGAGGAGGCAATGAGGCAGGCAGGTACTGGGCTCCGGGTAGAGGGAGATGGCTGGGTGTTTGTGGTTTCCAGGAGCTGGGTGTGGGGCTGCCTCACAGTTACCTGTTCTTGTGAGTCAGAGTTCCACAAAGGGCAGAGGATGGGTTGGAAGTGGCTCTTGTGGAGTTGGGGAGGGCACTGCTTTTGGATGAGTGGCTGTGTTAGGATGGTAGGTAACCCAAAGATCCTTCTAGTCATGGGTGCTTTTTGTTGTTGCTGCATGTGTATGTGTATGTGGTACGCATGCATGTGTGTTCACGTGTGTGTAGAAGTGCACATACACATGTGTGCATGCATACATGTGGACGCCAGAAGTCAATGTTGGTTAAAGTGTCTTCCTCAATTGCTCTCCATCTTCTTTTTTAGTGCTGGAGAGCGAAAGAGAGGGAAAAAGGGAGAGAGGGGATTGGTGTGCTAGGGCCTCCAGCTGTTGTAATTGAACTCCAGATGTGTGCACCATCTTGTGCACATGTGTGACCTTGGGTGCTTGCATCACATTGTGCATCTGGCTTATGTGGGATCTGAAGAGTCGAACATGGGTCCTTAGGCTTTGCAGGCAAGCGCCTTAACCACTAAGCCATCTCTCCAGGCCTCCATTTTCTGAATCTAGAACTTACCCATTTGACTACATTAGTTGGCCAAAGAGCCCTAAGGATTTCCTGTCTCTGTCTTCCAAGTGCTGGGTTTACTGGTGCTCAAGACCAAGCCTGGCATTGCTGTAAGTGCTGGGAATCTGCGCTCAGGTCCTCACATTCAATGACAAGTGCTTTCCCACTGAGCCACCTCCCCAGCCTGCCATGGGCACTTTTTCTCAACCTTTATGTGGAGGGGAACGCTTGGGTTGGACAACTGCTAGTCTCAGTTCAAGACAGTCTGGGTGAGTGTGTAAGGGAAAGCACAGGGACAGGTGCTGAGAAGACAGGGTCAAGGGCCAGAGATCGCTCTCGGGGCCACGGCCTTCCCCTACTTTAAAACTCTGCATGGCTCCCAATTTCCTCCTACACAGTGTCCAGCCCCTTGTTCTGGCCCTTCAAGGTCTCCTAAATAATGCCCCACTCTTTGTTGTGGCCCCAGTGAAGCTTAGGAAGGGAAGGCGTACCTGGCTTCAGGTCTTGTGCTCCCTTCACTGAGGTGACCCTCTCTGTCTGCAATAAGCCAAGCCTCCCTCTGCCTTGCTCTTCTGCCTGGAGTGCTGCTCTCTGGACACACCCGCCCAGGGCCTGCCCCCTGTCAAGATCCAGCTCAAGGAATTCTAGAATATTCACATATGTATATATAATATTTTACTTTATTTATTTATTTATTGCCAGGATCTCTATCCACTGCAAACGAACTCCAGACGCATATGCTTCCCTTGTGCATCTGGCTAACGTGGGTCCTGGGGAATTGAACCTGGGTCCTTTGGCTTTGCAGGCAAACGCCTTAACCACTAAGCCATCCCTCCAGCCCTTAAAGAAATAAATATATATTATTTACAACTTCTATACTTGCAGACAACAAACCATGATATTTCCCTCCCCTCCCCCACTTTCCCCTTCATAACTCTGCTCTCCATCATATCCCCTCCCTCTCTCCATTAGTCTCTCTTTTAATTTGATGTCATCATCTTTTTCTCCTATTATGAGGGTCTAGAATATTCTTGACCCATCACAGGACCCACTATGCCCCACACAAGCTATGTCAGCCTTCTGAGAGCCTTCATTCAGCTGCTGTATATCTGTGCCTTTCTTTCTGTGTGGGGTGGGGACAGCGGTCCACAGAGCAGGAAGTGGTCTTGTTCAGCCTGCTTCCCCTGCTGGGGTTCATGGATGGGACAGGTGAGGGAGTGACAAGAGGTGAGTCAAACACAAGCATGTGTCAATGGGAAGAGCTGAGACCCTTCTCCTCCCCCTCCAAAAAAAAAGTGGAGACAGCCTGAGGGAAGCAGATGCCATTTGACTTGAGGTTTGAAGGGCAGAAATTCAGAGATGCCAGGAGGGAGGGAAAATGTGAATAACTATCACCACAGAGAGAGGACACTGCATTGTCTGGCCTCTGACACCATCTTCTGCTCATTGTCAGCCTGACGCATGTCCACCTTGGGATCACCATGCAAAGAGCCTGAAGCCTGTATCTGGAATTCCTGGAAAGCAGGCACCCGTGAAGCTCCTCTGGAACCCCAGGGTACAGCAGTCTCACTGAGCACGCTATGTTTGATGGCCTGAGTCCAATCCAGCCTTCCATGATCTAGCTGATGTCTTTTTTATTTTTATTTGACACACAGAGAGAGAAACGGAGAGAGAGAGACAGAGACAGAGACACAGACAGAGAGAGAATGGGCACACTAGGGCCTGTAGCCATTGCAAATGAACTCCAGATGCATGTGCCACCTTGTGCATCTGGCTTATGCGGGACCTGGAGAATTGAATCTGGGTCCTTAGGCTTCGCAGGCAAGTGCCTTAACTACTAAGCCATCTCTCCAGCCCCTGATGTCTTTTTTTTTTTTTTTTTTTTTTTGAGGTAGGGTTTCACTCTAGCTCAGGCTGACCTGGAATTCACTATGTAGACTCAGTGTGGCCTCAAACTCATGACACCTCTGCCTCCCAAGTGCTGGGATTAAAGACCTGCACCACCATGCCTGGCTGATGTCTTTTTTTTTTTTTTTTTGCAAGGAGAAGGGCAGAGAGAGACATGCCAGGGCCTCCTGCCTCTGCGAACAAACTCCAGATGCATGTGTTGCTCTGTGCATCTGGCTTTACATGGGTACTAGGGAATCAAATCCAGACCTTTAGGCTTTGTAAGCAAGTACCTTAACTGTTGAACCATCTCTCTAGCCTTTTTTTTTTTTTTAAGTTTTTTTTTGAGGTAGGGTCTCACTCTAGCTCAGGCTGACCTGGAATTCACTATGTAGTCTCAGGGTGGCCTTGAACTCACAGCAATCCTCCTACCTCTGCCTCCCAAGTGCTGGGATTAAAGGCATGCACCACCATGCCCAGCTTGTTTTCTTTTTTATGCTTTTTTTGGTTTTTCGAGGTAGGGTCTCACTCTAGCCCAGGCTGACCTGGAATTCACTATGGAGTCTCAGGGTGGCCTCGAACTCACGGCGATCCTCCCACCTCTGTTTCCCGAGTGCTGGGATTAAAGGCATGCGCCACCACGCCCGACTTCTTTTTTATGCTTTTTAAAAAGTTATTTAGAGCCGGGCGTTTTTTTATGCTTTTTTAAAAAGTTATTTAGAGCCGGGCGTGGTGGCGCACGCCTTTAATCCCAGCACTCGGGAAGCAGAGGTGGGAGGATCGCCGTGAGTTCGAGGCCACCCTGAGACTCCATAGTGAATTCCAGGTCAGCCTGGGCTAGAGTGAGACCCTACCTCGAAAAACCAAAAAAAAAAAAAAAAAAAAATTATTTATTTGAGAGAGAGAGAGAGGGAGGGAGAGAATGGGCATGCCAGGGCCTCTAGCCACTGCAAATGAACTCCAGATGCATGTGCCCTGTTGTACATCTGGCTTATGTGGGTCCTGGAGAGTCGAACCAGGATCCTTTGGCTTTGCAGGCAAACGCCTTAATTGCTAAGCCATCTCTCCAGCCCTCTTTTTTATACTTTTATTTATTTGAGACAAAGAGAGTGTGTGTGTAAGTGTGTGTCAGGGCCTCTTGCCACTGCAAATGAACTCCAGTTGAGTGTGTGCCACATTGTGCATCTGGCTTTATGTGGGAACTAGGGTATTGAACCAAGGCCAGCAGGCACTGCAAGCAAGTGCCTTAACCACTGAGCAATCTCCCTAGTGCTTCCCCCTCCTCTTTTTGTGAGGTAGGTTCTTACTGTAGCTCAGGTTGACCTGGCATTCACTCTGTAGTCCTTGGCTGGCCTCAAACTCACAGCGATTCCCCACGCTGGGATTAAAAGCGTGTGCCACCGTACCCAGTTTAGCCATTGTCTCTGGATGAGTCATTTTATGGCTATGGCTTCGCTCTCCTCATCTGAGGATGCATACTTCCCATCTCGCAGGGTAATAAAGAGGCTTAGGGATGACGACACATGCAAAGCCATAGCACAGACTTGGCAGACGATAAATATGCAGTAAATACTAGTTTTTATTGCTATGTTATCAAGACACCTGCATCCTGGTCCCAGTTCTGTCACTGTTTTCCTCTCTGCACCATCCATTCATAAAGTGGGCCTTTGAGGGACTAAATGGGACAATGGATACAATAGAAGCTTCTAATAGAAGTGACTCTCTCTGGGCTGGAGAGATGGCTTAGTGGTTAAAGCACTTGCCTGTGAAGCCTAAGGACCCAGTTTCCATTCTCCAGGTCCCACATAAGCCAGATGGCACATGTGTCCAGAGTTCGTTTGCAGTGGCTAGAGGCCCTAGAAGCCCTGTCTCTAATAAATAAAAATAAATAAGAAAAAAAAAGTGATGGAAGAGGTTGGTGCTCCCTGGTCTGTCAGGTCTTTACTGAACTTTCTGTGCAGGCAGGATCTGCTGTGGCAGGGCCAGTCCATCTCCTCTGCTACAGGGCGGCCCCTCTGCCCACAAGGCAGCATGAGAGAAAAGGGCTGCGGCTGCCTCAGCAGGGACTGTAGTCAGACAGGATGAAGGACTTCCTTCCGGGCTGCAGGATGCTACCCTAGAAAGCAGCTGAAGGTCCTGGGACTGATGCTCCTGGGGAGGACTGCTTCCAGGGAATGGCTAGTTCTGGCTGGCTATGCTAGAGTTGTCTATTGGAGTGAATCAGCTAGACAATTCGCTGGGATAACCTTCGAGCCCTGTCTGAGCCTACCCCAGGTCTCCCAAGATCACAGCGACAACCAGCAAGTACAGAGCAGCAGCAACAAAATTCTCCAAGAGAGAGCCAGAGGCAAGACAACCAACCAGACATTCGCAATTCCCTCCAACAAGGAGATGGCTTAGCTGTTAAGGCATTTGCCTGCAAAGCCTGGGGACCCAGGTTTGATTCCCCAGTACCCACGTAAACTAGATGCACAGGGTGGTGCATGCATCTCTCTCAAATAAATATTTAAAAACGAAAATGAAAAAAAAAAAGAAGAAGACATAGTGGTGCACGCCCTTAATCCCAGCACTAGGCAGATAGGAGGATCACTGTGAGTACAAGGCCACAGTGAGATTACATAGTGAATTCCAAGTCAGCCTGGGCTAGAGTAAGACCCGACTTCGAAAAACAAAACAATAACAACAACAACAAATATGTCCAAATGGCTCAAAAGGGGAAAAGAATACCTCCAGATCCCTCAGCCTTCAGGCACAGAGGCCTTCTTCCTGACCAACCCATGTACCGCTCCCTCAACATTTCTGATTCCACTATGTGTCAAGCACTAGACAGTCCTGTGGGCAAAAGAGTCCTTGTCCATCCTGTGTGAAGTTCTCAAACACAGCACTGTCTGTCTCTGACCCCTGTTTATGGCCTCTCTCCCATGACTGTGAGCTCCAGGAAGGCAGGGGCCTTAATTGTTTCACCAGTGTGATGCTAGTGGTTGACTCAGTGCCCCAGCCTGGCAGATCACCAAAATAGGATCTTGATAAGTATTTTTTGGATAAATAAATGGGCACAGAGATCAAACAGACACATGTAGGCAGATCACCTATGCAAGTGCCCTTCAAGCCAACCATGAGCTGTCCTCTTTGGGAGTTCAGCTTGGCCACTAGACCCTGGGCTTAAGTCACTCTTACCCCCCCCCTTTGAGGTAAGGTCTCGCTCTAGCTCAAGCTGACCTGGAATTCACTATGTCATCTCAGGGTGGCCTCGAACTCTCGACGATCCTCCTACCTCTATCTCCTGAGTGCTGGGATTAAAGGCGTGCACCACCACGCCCGGCAACCCTTACTATTTTTGATGAATAGAAATTTCAATGTAGTCATATCTATCAATAGTGTTAAAATACTTTTATTTATTTATTTATTTAAAAGAGAGAGGGAGAGAGAGAGAGAGAGAGAGAGAGAGAGAGAGAGAGAGAATATGGGTTCCTCTAGCCACTGCAAATGAATTCCAGACACATGCACTACCTTGCACATCTGGCTTTATGTGGGTGAACCTGGGTCCCATGGCTTTGTAGGCAAATGCCTCTGTTAATCTTTAAAAAAATGTTCTTGGGGGCTGGAAAGATGGCTCAGCCGTTAAAACCTGACAATCCTGGTTCAAGACCCCACTACCCAGAATCATGGAGTGGCACATGCATCAGGAGTTTGTCTGCGGTTGCAGGAGGCCCTGTTTGCCTGTTTCTCTCTGTCAAATACATATATAAGCCGGGTGTGGTGGCGCACACCTTTAATCCCAGCACTCGGGAGGCAGAGGTAGGAGGATCGCCATGAGTTCAAGGCTATCCTGAGACTGAATTCCAAGTCAGCCTGAGCTAGATAGAGTGAGACCTTACCTCACTTTTATTTTGGAAAACCAAAAATAAAAATAAATAAATAAATCAAAGTATTCGTGCCTGTGTAAGAAGGGCAAGACCTGCAGGGCGTCTCCCCACTGCAATTCTATCCCTTCGGATCCTTGAGCCTCGAAAACCCCAAGCAGCTCCGGCAGGACAAGGAGCTCAGCCTGGCCTTTCAGCACCCAACTGGGCCCCGCCCAGCGCCGTGCAGTCGGCGCGCCCCTTCTGGCCTCGCCCCGCTCCGGCTCTCGGGGATGCCCGGGGACCCAGGTGTCTCCTCCTCTGTCCCAGGAACCGGGGTTAATCCTCCTCCCCTCGGTGCTGCGCAGACGGGGTGCGAAGCAGGTTTCCCTTCCGGCCCTTTGCCGTCACCAGGGAGCCGCGAGCTACCCCGAGGCAGAGCGGGTGGCCGAGGGCGCCAGGGCCGGAGGCCGGCAGGGGCGCCGCGGGCTCACGCTGGGGTCGCTCGGGCCGCGGTCCTGGAAACGCAGGTCCTGGGCCAGGCGGAGCGGGGGCGCCTGCGGGGAGCCGGGTGGGAGGGGTCGCCTGAGGTCTGAGGAGGCCGAGCGTGGGCCCGGGTAAGGTCTCTCTCTGACCTGGAATTCACTATGTAGTCTCAGGGTGGCCTCGAACTCACGCCACTCCTTTTACCTCTGCCTGCACAGTGCTGGGATTAAAGGTGTGCGCCACCCGGCTTCCACTGTATTTAGTTTACAGGGACGGGGACTGGGAGAGGGATTGGAGGCCCTAGCATCCCCTGCCCTGCCCTCCTTCCCAAGGACATGGGTGCCTCTCCCCAACCCCTAGAGTGCTTCCAGACCAGAGCTTATCCTGCCAGTGCTGCCCCTCGGGCCTCTCACTGGGACAGAAGAAAATGCACCACGAAGCAGGCAGTGTCGGTGAAGAGCATGGTGCCCGCCGTGGTGCCCAGTTTTGGCCTCTTTAAACCTGCCTGGACCCACGTGGAGGCGAAGGCCTGAAAGCTCCTAGTCCCCTCCACTCCCCGCCTGTTTTTAGCAGGAGGTGTCAGCTAGTAGAAGGGGACAGGGGCAAATCCTTAAGGACCTAGTCTGGGATGTGCCCCTAACCACCTTCTTCAGTGAGACAGGACTGGTCACCAGATCTTCAAGGTCCCCAAAGATACATCTCAGGGCCGGGAAGGGACTTGCAGGGACAGGCACAGACAGTAAAAGGGGAGGGTTGGGAGGGTACCTAAGGCCAGAAAGGTCATCTACCCTGGGACAGACTCACCCGCTTAGGGCCCTCCGGCCTCCTCTCTCAAACCCCTGATGCTGTGCTCACAGGAAACCCCAACCTCAGAGGCCCTCTCCTTATCTACGGAGTTCCAAACACAAGCGTCTGGAAAGAATAGGAAAGGTCCCTTCTGCCAGGCGTGGTGGTGCTCGCCTTTAATCCCAGCACTGGGGAGTCTGAGGTAGAAGGATGGCTGTGAGTTCAGTGCCAGCCTCAGACTAACTCCAGGTCAGCCTGGGCTAGAGCAAGACCCTACCTTGGAAAACCAAAAATAAATAAATAAACATAAAAGAAAGAAAAAAAGAAAAGGTACCCTTTCTCACTTCATCCCCCAAATTTAAAAATCCTGCATCTGATCTAATTCAGTCTTGGTTTCCATAGGAACAGTGAAAAAACAAAGGTAAACCGGTAGTAGTGGCGCACGCCTTTAATCCCAGCACTCGGGAGGCAGAGGTAGGAGGATCGCCATGAGTTTGAGGTCATCCTGAGACTACATAGTGAACTCCAGGTCACCCTAGGCTACAGTGAGACCCTACCTCGAAAATACCAAAAAAAAAAAAAAAAAAAGGTAAAAGGTGAGCCAGTTTTGTGCCCCCAGGAGGGATTCTAAGGAAAGACCTGGTCTAGTTCCTTTTCTCACACTGCCAGTTTGGCCTATTTACCCCTAGTGACTCATACAGGCAGAGTGGGCAGCTCTTTTGAGCCCCCAGAGTGCAGTACAGGCCCTGACTTGCCCCCCACAAACATACAGCCATATTTGGGGATCTAATCTCTTTTCCTTACTTGGGGAGTCTCCCTCCTCCAGTCCCTTCTTTTCCTGTCTTCAGTCTCTCTACCCCACAGCTCTCCCATCAGCAGACAGGCTCTGGTCTTTCCCATCTGTGAAAGCACTTTTAAGGCGTTCTTTGAGCCTATGCCCTTCTCCAGCTCCCCTTCACGGCAGTATTCTTCAATGAGAGGTGGACATCACATTTGCCACTTCCTCGCTCTACCCGGCTGCATGCAATCTGGCTTCCTCCCCCACCATTCCAAAGAAACAGCTCAAGGTCACCACTGACCTTGTTGCTAATTTCAAGGGATGCTTGGAGTCTTTATCTGACTTGACCTCTAACAGCGGCTGACTCTGACTGTCAGAACCCCCCCTCCTGTTTGAGTTACTTTGTTTTTGGGACACTGAGTACTCAGTTTTCTTGCTGTCTAATCAGCTGCTGCAGCATGGCTAGTTCCTTATCCTCTGCCCACAGCCCGTTGTGACTGTTCTTGGGCTCTCTACAGCCCATGTCTGGGGGTCTCCAAGGGTCCCATGCCTTCAGCATGTGTCAAAGACAATGCTGTAGGGGTGGAGAGATGGCTTAGCAGTTAAAGGTGCTTGTTTGCAAAGCATGATGGCCTGGGTTTGATTCCCTAGCATCTGTGTAAAGCCAGATGCACAGTGGCATATGTGTCTGCAGTTCATTTGCACTGGGTGATAGGAGGCTCTGGCGTACCCATACTCATTCTCTCTCTCTGCCTCTTTCTCTCTCTGTCTCAAAAAAGTAAATGGAAAAAATATTTTTAATTTTTTTAAAAAATATTTTTATTTATTTATTTGAGAGAGACAGACAAAGAGAGAAAGAGGCAGATAGAGAACAGGCACACCAGGGCCTCCAGCCACTGCACATGAACTCCAGATGCATGTGGCCCCTTGTGTGTCTGGCTTATATGGGACCTGGGGAATTGAGCCTCAAACTGGGGTCCTTAGGCTTCACAGGCAAGCACTTAACTGCTAAGCCATCTCTCCAGCCCAATAAATGAAAAATTTTAAAAAGGGGGCTTGGGGCCGGGTGTGGTGGCACATGCCTTTAATCCCAGCACTCGGCAGGCAGAGGTAGGAGGATATCCATGAGTTCAAGGCCACCCTGAGACTACATAGTGAATTCCAGGTCAGACTGAGCTAGAGTGATACCCTACCTTGGAAAAACAAAAACAAAAGCAAAAACAGAAAAAAAGGGGGGGGGTGCTGGAGAGATGGCTCAGCAGTTAATATACTTGCCTTCAAAGCCTAAAGCCTCAGCTTCCATTCCCCAGGTAAAGTCAGATGCACAAAGTAGCACATGTGTCTGGAATTTGTTTGCAGTAACTAGAGGCCCTGGGACACCCATTCGTTCTCTCTTTAAATAAATAAATAAAATTTAAATAAATAAATAAAATGTTTTAAATTTGAGAGACAAAGAAAGAGGCAGAGAGAGAATGATTGCATCAAGGACTCCTGCCGCTGCAGACCCATGCACTACCTTGTGCATCTGGCTTATGTGGGTCCTGGGGAATTGAACCCAGGTCCTTTGGCTTTGCAGGCAAGTGCTTTAACTGCTAAGCCATCTCTCCAGCCTATATATATATATATATTTGTTTGTTTTTTTGAGGTAGGGTCTTGCTTAGCCCAGGTTGATCTAGAATTCACTATGTAGTCTCAAGTGGCCTCAGACTCATCTGAGTGATCCTCCTACCTCTGTCTCCCCAGTGCTGCGATTAAAGGCATGCACCACTACACCCAGCAGGGTGCATGCCTTTTTAACCCCAGCACTCAGGAAACTGAGGTACCAGGATCGCCATGAATTCAAGGCCTCCCTGAGACTACAGAGTAAATTCCAGATCAGCCTGGGCTAGAGTGAGACTTGGCCTTGAAACAAAACAAAACATGAATACATTGTATATTCCTCTATCCCCACATAATCTTTTTAGTACCAAGTTCACACACAATCCAGAGACATTTCTCATGACTTGCTTGTCCAAGTGTCATTTCGTCAGAGTATTCCTGATCCCTAGCCAAGTCATTAACTGGACTTACAAGCAATCATTCACTAGCCAGTCTAATGTGTGGCCTGCCCACTCCAGGTCTCAGGCATGTCAGCTCCAGGCTTTGGTCATCAAAGACAGGCAACTGGTGCATACTGGGGGAATGAATGAGATTCTGAGAGAAGTTATTCCAAGCAGATGGTACCTGTAATTTGAAGTGGGAAGAATGCTTTATGAGAAACTGACTGGTGTCCAGTGTGTGGCTGGACAGGTGACATAATACCATTGATGAGATTTTTTTGGGGGGGGATTTCAAGGTAGGGTCTCACTCTAGCCCAGGCTGACCTGGAATTCACTATGTAGTCTCAGGGTGGCCTCCAACTCATGGCGATCCTCCTACCTCTGCCTCCCAAGTGCTGGGATTAAAGGCGTGTCCCATCATGCCCAGCACCATTGATGAGATTTTTTTGGTGGATTTTCAAGGTAGGATTTCACTGTAGCCCAGGCTGACCTGGAATTCACTATATAGTCTCTGGGTGATCCTCTTACCTCTGCCTTCTGAGTGCTGAGATTAAAGGCATGCACCACCACACCCAGCTCCATTGATGAGATTTTAGAAGGAGTGATATGGCTTCCAGTGGTCTTTACAAAGTAACTCTGGACTAGAGGATCAATTGAGGAAGGAAGCTGGGAGACCAGTTAAGGGGCTGCTGGAAGAATCCCCACTGCTATGATGGGGTCTCGCTCAGAATGGTGGCAACAGAAATGGGGTAGGCTGAACCACTTTTGCCTGGACTAGGGATTGGGGAAGGAGGAGGGAATGAGAACGCCTCTGGTCTTCAGACCTCAGTCGTGGGGTGGGGACAGGGCAGTCAGCGTGGGTGTCCCACATCTATTCTTCCTAGAGGAGCAGAAGGTGGCTTCACAAGGTCGGAAGCTGCTGACAAGACCTAATAGAAGGCAGGGAGTGGGAGGAGAAAGAGGAAGTTGGGTCAGAGCCCGGATACATGGGAGCTCAGGGAAAGTGGCACTGGGGTTTCCTTAGAATGTGGAAATTCCACTGTCTTTGGCTCTGCTTCATGACGCCACATCCTGAGGTGCTCACATCCTGGGGCCCAGTCCATGGAAGTCCTGGAGCCTTCTCTAGCTGAGTCTGTATATCTGAAGGGCCACAGCTCCTTGACATGTTGCAAGGTGGTACCCTAACATCACTGTGTACTTCCTGTGGGCTGGTCCCGAAGCCTGTGGCCTGCACGATCCCATAGCCCTCAGAGACTGGCATGAAGGGGTTAAGGAGCCTGCTCAAATTCACGCAGCTAGAATAAGGCAGAACAAGGATTTGAACCGAGGTTTGACTGACATCAGAGTCTGTGCTCTTACCTCCTGTGCTATATTAAGCCTGTCCACCCTTTGCTTGATTGGTTCAGCAAGGGGAGGAGGCTTTGTGGGGGATTTGCTTGTGGTTGGGGTGGCTGCCCCCCTTCATATCAAACCATGGGAAATAGTGCTGACGTCAATTGTTGCCATAGCAATATAGCAACCCTTTCCCTGCCATCGTCATGGAAACCGGGGGGGTCCATCTGTACTTCGCCCCCTCCTTCTAAAAAGGGGGTCCCTTAGGGAGGGGCCAGCTAATAAGGTGTTTGAGAGAGAAGGCAGTGAAACATTCCCCCCCCCCCACCCGCCCTTCTCTGAATACATCTTCATTGCTAGATCCAGGCTGGAGTCCTGGAGGTCCTACGTTAGAGTCTGGGGTCAGCTTTACCCTAGACTGTGAAGGAGCCTGCCTAGGGATTCTTCTGGAAATGTCGCTCCCCCAAGCTTTTAGGCTCCAGAGCAGATTTGCTGGGAAGTTGGCTGAGTAAGGTTGAGAGAGTTTCTCCAGCCCTCTGCAGACCGGATGTCACCCTGCCTGCCTGTGGGAACAATGTTCTAGGCTGTTTCGCTCTCTGCTGCCCCTTAAAGTCACAGGTCAGAGTAGCAGCAATTTCAGTCTCTGGTATTCAAGGGCTGGCTGACCCTGGGCATCCTGTCTAGTACTAAACAGGCATAATCTTGTAGAAGGTGACATTAGCCCCATGTTCTGGATTTAGAGATGGAGCTCAGAGAAATTTAAAAATTAGTGCAAGGATATACAGTTAGTAAATGGACATAAGTTGCACTTGAGCACAAGGAGTAGAGTTTAGGCCAGTATTTTTTTTTTTTTTTTAATTTCAGATAGAGATAGAGAGACAGAATGGGCCTTCAGCCACTGCAGACGAACTCAGACTCCAGATGCATGCACCACCCTGTGCATCCGGCTTACGTGGGTCCTGGGGAATTGAACCTAGGTCCTTTGGCTTCCCATAGGCCAGTATCTTTTCCAGAGGAAAAGCTAGGAAAGACACAGAACAGAAGACATAGGAGAACAGAGCCTTTCACCATCGTTGTGGCCTGCAGAACTAAATTCCAACTCCTCAGCTTGGTACCCAGGCTTCCTTGACCCAGCCTCTCTTCTGGTAACCGTTCCCTGAACCTTCTGCTTTAGGCATGGACTCTCAACAGACAACATGGTCTTGATGCATGTTGGTGAAAACTGAATTTCCTCAACTATCCCTCCACCTTGCCACCTTGGAGCCTTTGCCTACAATATCCCCTCCACCTGCAGGGCCCTGATCCTGGCTCATGGGCATGCTCATGAGCCACAGGGGCTGGCCCGTTTGCAAGGTCTGTGCTAGGAATCTGCATCCCTCACAAACCAAGCATGTAGGAGGTGGCAGTAATTTAAATTTTTTATTTGCAGCACTTGGGAGGCAGAGGTAGGAAGATAACTGTAAATTTGAAGCCAGCCTGGGACTGCAGAGTAAGTCACAGGTCAGCCTGGGCTAGAGTAAAACCCTACCTTGAAAAAGGCAAAAAGCAAAAAATAAAAATTTTGTGCTGGAGAGATGGCTTAGCAATTAAGGCCTGCGAAGCCTATGGACCCAGGTTTGATTCCCCAGGACCCATGTAAGCCAGATGCACAAGGTGACACATGTGTCTGGAGTTCATTTGCAGTGACTGGAGGCCCTGGAGCACTCATTCATTCTCTTTCTCTCTTTTTAAGAAGTCATTCCATTTTGCCAGAGGTGAGAAATGTCAGAAGGGTCTGGCCTTTTAAAAAAATATTTTATTTTTAAGAGAGATACAGAAATAGGCAGGTAGAGAAAGGGAGAATGGGCATGCCAGGGCCTCTAGCCACTGCAAACAAGCTCCAGATATGTGAGCCCCCTTGTTTATCTGGCTTATGTGGGTCCCGGGGAGTTGAGCCTGGGTCCTTTGGCTTTGTAGGCAAGTGCCTTAACCACTAAGCCATCTCTCCAGCCTTCATTCTCTTTCTATCTGTCTCTTTCTTTTTCTGTCTCTAATAAATAAATAATTTTTTAAATAAAAATTTTGAGCCAGGCATGGTGGTTCATGTCTTTAATCCCAGCACTTAGGAGGCAGAAGCAGGAGGATCACCTTGAGTTCAAGGCCACCCTGAGACTACATAGTGAATTCCAAGCCAGCTTGGACTAGAGGGAGACCCTATCTCAAAAAACAAAACACAGGACTAGAGAGATGGCTTAGCAATTAAGGTAATTGTCTATGAAGCCTGAGGACCCAGATTCAATTCCCCAGGACCAATGTAAGCCAGATGCACAAGGTGGCACATGCATCTGAAGTTCATCTGCAGTGGCAGGAGGCCTTGGTGCATCCATTCTCTTTTTTAATTATATATATATATATATATATATATATATATATATATATATATATTTCTTAGGGTCTCACTCTAGCCCAGGCTGACCTGGAATTCACTATGTAGTCTCAAGGTAGCCTTAAACTCATGGCAATCCACCTACCTCTGACTCCTGAGTGCTGAGATTAAAGTCTTTTTTTAATTTTTTTTTAAATATTTTATTTTGCCGGGCATGGTGGCGCATGTGGGAGGCAGAGGTAGGAGGATCGCCATGAGTTTGAGGCCACCCTGAGACTACAGAGTGAATTCCAGGTCAGCCTGGACTACAGTGAGACCCTATCTTAAAAAAATTATTTTTATTTATTAGGGAGAGAGAGACAGAGAGAGAATAGAGAATGGGCATGCCAAGACCTCCAGCCACGGCAAAGGAACTCCAGATATATACACTACTTTGTGCATCTGGCTTATGTGGGTCCTGGGGAACCAAACTGTGGTCCTTTGGCTTTGCAGGCAAGCACCTTGACCACTAAGCCATTTCTCCAGCTCCATTCTCTCTTTTTATCTGCCTCTTCCTCTCTCTCTCAAATAAAATATTTTTATTTTTATTTCTTGGCTTTTCGAGGTAGGGTCTCACTCTTGCTCAAGCTGACCTGGAATTCACTATGTGGTCTCAGGGTGACCTCAAACTCACGGCAATCCTCCTACCTCTGCCTCCCGAGTGCTGGGATTAAAGGGTGGGCCACCACACCTGGCAAATAAAATATTTTGAGAAATGTTTTTGTTTTTATTTATTTGAGAGAGAGTCAGAGACAGAGAGAAATAGGCAGGTAGAGACAGAGAGAGAATGGGCATGGCAGGGCCTTTGGCCACTGCAAACGAACTTCATATGCATGCACCCCCCTGTCATCTGGCTTACATAGGTCTTGGGGAATTGAACTTAGGTCCTTTGGCTTTAACCACTAAGCTGTCTCTCCAGCCCAAATAAAATATTTTAAAAGATTTAAAAATTTTCATTTATTTGAGAGACAGAAAGAGAGGGAGGGAGGGAGGGAGGGAGAGAGAATGGGCTTGCAAGGGCCTGCAGCCACTGCAGATGAACTCCAGATGCATGTACCACCTTGTGCATCTGGCTTATGTGGGTCCTGGGGAATCAAACCTGGGTCCTTTGGCTTTGCAGGCAAGCACTTTAACCTCTAAGCCATTCCTCCAGCCCTAAAATATTTTTTTAAATATTATTTTTTGAGGTAGGGTCTCATTCTAGCCCAGGCTGACCTGGAATTCACTATGTAGTCTCAGGGTGGCCTCCAACTCATGACGATCCTCCTACCTCTGCCTCCCAAGTGCTTGGATTAAAGGTGTGTGCCACCACACCTGGCCTTTTTGTAAATATGTGACAGAGGGAGGGGGAGGGAGAGAGAGTGAGAGAGAATTGGCGCACCAGGGCCTCCAGCCACTATAATCAAACTCCAGATACATGCACCACCTAGTGTGCTTGTGCTACCTTGCACACTTGCATCACCTTGTGTGTCTGGCTTATGTGGGTCCTGGAGAGTAGAACATGAGCCCTTAGGCTTGACAGGTAAGCACTTTAACTGTTAAGCCATCTTTCCGGCCTACCTGGCTTTTATTTGTATTTTTAAATCATTTTTTAAAAATTAAATTTTTATGTATTTGAGAGAGAAAGAGTCAAAGAGAGAGGGAGAATGGGCATACCAGGACCTCCAGTTGCTGCAAGCAAACTCCAGACGCATGCACTGCCATATGCATCTGGCTTATGTGGGTCCTGGGCATTTGAACTTGGATCCTTTGGATTTGCAGGCAAGCACCTTAACTGCTAAGACATCTCTCAAGCCCTTATTTTTTTTATTTTTTGGTTTTTCAAGATAGGGTCTTGCTGTAGCCCAAGCTGACCTGGAACTCACTATGCAGTCTCAGGGAGGCCTCCAACTCATGGAGATCTTCTCACCTCTGCCTCTTGAGTGCTGGGATTAAGGGCGTGCACTACCATGCCTGGCCCTTATTTGTATTTTTAAAGGAAAGGATGGTTGTGAAAAGGAGGGGATGTGAGGGAATATCAGAAGACAAAATTCCAGAGTGGGAAGCATTCAACATTGGGAGATGGGTTGGCAGGGTCTACAGAGAGCAGAATTTTAGGACTGCCTGGGAGACCATTTTACGTGGAAAAGAAAGATGTCTGAGCCAGGCATAGTGGTGCACATCTTTAATCCCAGCACTTGGGAGGAAGAGGCAGGAGGATCACCATGAGTTCGAGGCCACCCTGAGACTAAACAGTGAATTCTAGGTTAGTCTGGGCTAGAGTAATCCCAGCATTCTGGAGGCAAAGGCAGGAGAAATTCATGTTCCTGGTCAGCCTGTATTACATAGTGAGAACCTGCCTCTTTTTTTTTTTTTTTTTTTCCTTTCCCAAGGCATGGTCTCACTGTAGTCTGGGCTAACTTGGAACTTACTCTGTAGCCCCAGGCTGGCTTTGAACTCCTGATGATCCTCCTACCTCTGCCTCTCCAGTGCTGGGATTAAAGGCATATGCTACCATGCCTGGCCTGTCTTTTTTTTTTTTTTTTTGAGAAAGAGAGAGATGAGTATGGGCACATGAAGGCCTGGTGCCATTGCAAACGAACTCCAGACACATGTACCACTTTGTGCTTCTGGTTTTATGTGGGTACTGGGGAATTGGACCTGGGCTGCAGGCTTTGCAAGCAAGTGCCTTTAACTGTTGAGCCATCTCCCCAGTACAGAACCTGCCCCTTTTCTTTTGCTTCTTCCCCCTTTTAAAATATTTTATTTATTTGCAAGCAGACACACACACACACACACACACACACACACAGAGAGAGAGAGAGAGAAAGAGAGAAAGAGAGAGAGAGAGAGAATGGTGCACGAGGATCTCCAGCTACTGCAAACAGACTCCAGATGCATATGCCATTTTGTGCCCTTGGCTTTATGTGGGTACTGGAGAATTAAACCAGTTCATCAGGCTTCATAGGCAAGTGACTTAACCACTGAGACATCTCTCCAGCCCTTTTTGTTGTTGTTTTGGAGGTAGGGTCTCACTCTGTAGTCCCAGTCTGGCCTAGAACTCAGAGCAATCCTCCTGCCTCTGTCTCCAGAGTGCTGGGATTAAAGGTGTGCACCACCACACCTGGCTTTCCTTCTTCCCCTTTTCTTTTTTTTTTTCCTTGAGACAGAGTTTCGCACTGATCATAGAACTCTCTGTATTTTTTTTTTCAGTCAGTCTGGCTGACAGGGAGCTGCAATGATCCTCCTGCTTCTACCCACCTCAGTGCTGAACCTACAGGCATTTGTGGCCATGCCTTTTTACATGGGCGTTAGGGATTGAACTCAAGTCTTCATGCTTTGTGAGCCATCTCCCCAGCCTCACGCCCTGTCTCAAAAATAAGTAAATAGGGCTGGAGAGATGGCTTAGTGGTTAAGCGCTTGGCTGTGAAGCCTAAGGACCCCAGTTCGAGGCTTGATTCCCCAGGACCCACATTAGCCAGATGCACAAGGGGGCGCACGCGTCTGGAGTTCGTTTGCAGTGGCTGGAGACCCTGGCGTGCCCATTCTCTCTCTCTCTATCTACCTCTTTCTCTCTCTGTCTGTTGCTCTCAAATAAATAAATTAAAATGAATAAAAAATAAAATAAAAAATAAGTAAATAAATCAATAAATAAATGTGCCAGCCAGGCATAATGGCACATGCCTTTAATCCCAGCACTTGGAAGGCAGAGGTAGGAGGATTGCCATGAGTTTCAGGCCAGTTTGAGACTAAATAGTGAGTTCCAGGTCAGCCTGGCCTACCTTGAAAAACCAAAAAAAATCACTTGGGAGGCAGAGGTAGGAGGATCATCTAGATTTCAAGGCCAGCCTGAGACTACATAGTGAATTCCAAGTCAGTGTGGGCTAGAATGAGACCCTACCTTGAAATACAACAACAACAACAACAAAGTGTCTTTTTTGGTTGCCTGTGTGTCCTAAAGCATTCCAGGGAGGGTCTTGGACTTCCATGTGGGCGAGGGGAGGGGTAGTGAGTCACATGTTCTTAGGTCTCAGGGGACAGGAGATGGAACCCGATCCTTGGGTTACATATTTTTTCCAAAATTAAAGATAAGGCTAGACAGATGGCTTGACAGTTAAAGAAACTTACTTGCAAAGTCTGTAGCCCAGGTTTGACTCCCCAAGACCCATGTAAAGCCAGATGTACAAAGTGGTGCATATGTCTGGAGTTCATTTTCAGTAGTAGGAGGCCTAGTGCACCCATTATATTCCCCTCTCTCAATTAAACAAATAAATATTTATTTTATTTTTAGAGAGAGAGGGAGAGAGAGAACTGGTGTGCCAGGGTCTCAGCCACTGCAATCAAACTCTGGACGCTTACATCACCTAGTAGGCATGTGCAACCTTGCACTTGCCTCACCTTTGGGCATCTGGTTTACATGGGATCTGAAGAGTTAAACATGGGTCCTTAGGCTTTGTAGGGAAGAGACTACATAATGAGTTCCAAGTCAGCTTGGACTAGAGCAAGACCCTCCCTTGAAAAACCAAAAAAAAAAAAAAAAAAAAAGGATAATACAAAAAAACCTACAATTCCTATGTGTGTATGTATGTATATATTCCTTTCCTTGCCAGCAATCATGGCACACACCTGTAACCCAGCATCTGGGGGTCTGGGCAGTAGGACTTGAGGCAAAAGGATCATAGATAAAGAGGTGGTCTGGTCTAGAGTGAGCCTCTACCTCAAAATAATTTTCATGTAAACCGGGTGTGGTGGCGCACGCCTTTAATCCCAGCACTTGGGAGGCAGGGGTAGGAGGATCACCATGAGTTTGAGGCAACCCTGAGATTATGTAGTGAGTTTCCAGGTCAGCCTGAACTAGAGTAAGACCCTATCTTGGAAAACCAAAAAAAAAAAAAAAAAAAAAAAAAAAATTCATGTTAGAATTGGAGTTTGACCCCAGTACCCATATAAAAAGTTGAATGTGCCAGGTGTGGTGCTGCACACCTTTAATCCCAGCACTCAGGAGGCAGAGGTAGGAGGACTGCTATGAGTTCAAGGCCACCTTGATATTACATAGTGAATTCCAGATCAGCCCAGTTACAGCAAGACCCTACCTTGGGGGGGAGGGGAGAAGGCTGGAGAGATGGCTTAATGGCTAAGACCCTTGCCTGCAAAGTATAAGGACTCAGATTTGATTCCCATGTAGGCCAGATGCACAAGGTGGTGCACACATGTGGAGTTTATTTGCAGTGAGTGGAGGCCCTGGCGTACCCATGTTTTCTCTCTCTCACATAAATAAATAAATAAGATATATTTTTTAAATTTTTATTTTTTATAATTAACAACTTCTATGATTGTGAAAAATATCCCATGGTAATTCCCTCCTTCCCCCCACTTTCCACTTTGAAACTCCACTCTCCATCATATCCCCTCCCCATCTCAATCAGTCTCTCTTTTATTTTGATGTCATCATCTTTTCCTCCTATTTTGATGGTCTTGTGTAGGTAGTAGTGTCAGGCACTGTGAGGTCATGAATACTCAGGCCATTTTGTGTAAATATTTTTTTAATAAAATATTTTTTAATAGTCGAATATAGCCATACATTCCTATAGTGGGGTGGAGACAGGAGAATCACTGGGATTCACTAGTCAGCCGGTCTGAGTGAAAAAAACAAAAACCCAAAACCAGCTGCTACAGGTTTAGTGAGAAACACCATCTCAGGGAAAAAAAAGCAAAAGAACAATAGAGGAGGACACCTGACATTCTCCTCTGTCCTGGACATGCATGGGCTCAGGGGATGCACTCATGTACACAGCATGTACACAGAATTTAAAAAGCTAACTCTTTTTCTGGGCTGGGGAGATTGCACAGCAGTTAAAGGCACTTGCTTGCAAAGCCTGGTGGCCTAGGGTTCAATTCTCCAGCATCCACGTAAAGCCAGCTAGGCATTGTTTGCTGTGGCAACAGACTCTGGTGCATGGGTTTGCACACACGCACATGTACAAATTAATAAATAACTCGAGCTGGGCGTAGTGGTGCATCCTTTAATGCCAGCACTTGGGAGGGAGGCAGAAGTAGGAGGATCACTGTGAGTTCGAACCACCCTGAGACTACATAGTGAATTCCAGGTCAGCCTGGGTTAGAGTGAGACCCTATCCCGAAAAACCAACAAAAGAAAAACTAATAATGATTCTCAGGACAGGAATCATGGCACACACCTTTTATCCTAGCCCTCAGAAGCCTGAGGTAGGAGGATAGCTGTGAGTTGAAGTCCATCCTGGACTACAGAGTGAGTTCCAGGTGAGGCTGACTTGAAAAAAAAAAAGGAAAGAAATAACAAAACAAAAATAGCAAGGAGAGAGCCAACTTGGGAAAATTAGATGGGTCTGGTGTAGCCATCTCTTTTTCTTTATTCTTTTTAAAAAATGTTTATTTTTATTTATTTATTTATTTATTTATTTGAGAGCAACAGACAGAGGGAGAAAGAGGCAGAGAGAGAATGGGCGCGCCAGGGCCTCCAGCCACTGTAACGAACTCCAGACGCGTGCGTCCCCTTGTACATCTGGCTAACGTGGTCCTGGGGAATCGAGCCTCGAACCAGGGTCCTTAGGCTTCACAGGCAAGCGCTTAACCGCTAAGCCATCTCTCCAGCCCTGTTTTCTCTTTATTTTTGGTTTTTCGAGGTAGGGTCTCACTCTAGCTCAGGCTGACATGGAATTCACTATGTAGTCTCATATGTAGTCTCAGGGTGGCCTCGAACTCATAGCGATCCTCCTACCTCTGCCTCACGAGTGCTGGGATTAACGGCGTGCGCCACCACGCCCGGCCCTGGTCTCTCTTTTCCCATAACGTCTATTTGTCTATCTTTCCCTCTCCTTGCTTCAGTCCAAGGTCTTGTAAGCAGCCGGTGTCCCGCACAGTAATGTGAATTTCACAGAGGAACCGAGGGCAAGTTTAGGGAGTGGGTCACAGGGACTGGTTCCTGACCAGCAAAACATGTTGGGAGGAGGAGGGCAACCCGCAACTAGGAAGCGGAGGTGGGCCTGGACTGGGTCCCTGCCAGCAGGCAGTCCAAGCTTCCCCGAAGGGAAGGTGTTCGCGGACGCAGCTGAACCGCTGGCGGGCCCGGTAAGACGGACAGACACACACGGCCAGCCCTGAGTGGAAAGAACAGTTTATGCTGTGCTTTATTAAAATGTGCATCATTCTTTTATTTTAAAATGTGCATCACTGTCTCGTGCTCGGCGCGTGCGACCTCAGCGTGGTGGCCCGCGGCGGGCCTCTCCTGCTCGGCTCAGGGAGCCGCCGTGCGCAGGCGCACTCAGGTGGCACGGGCCCGGGGGCTCCCGCCCATGGCCAGGTAGACGTCGATGGGCACGTGCAGCAGCGTCAGGCAGTGGCAGCCGGGGCAGCGTCGAAGCGGCCTGGCGAGAACGGCACGCGACAGGGGGCGCTGAGGCGGGGCCCGGGCCATGCCGTTGGGGTGCACCCGGGGCGGGAGTCTTCTAGGGTTGGGGCCCTGGAGATGGGAAGTGGGGCGAAGGCTCTGCCCACAGTGCAGGAGGCACCGGCCTCACCTGACCGGGTTGTGCTCCGTAGCTACTGGCTCTGGGCTGTCCTGGGACTCGGGGGCGGCGGCAAGGCCAGGGGAGTCTCCGGCCTCAATGGGGAATCTTCGACCCTGCGGGGGCTCTTGGGTACTCATGTCCAGGCCCCGGGGTGCTCTGCGCAGGGAGTGGCGGTCAGGCAGCTCCTGGTGCCCCTTGCCCGTGCCCGCCCTCCGGGTCGTGGCTCACCTGCTGGAGCCCGAGGCCGAGGCCGAGGCCGGTCCCAGGCTGGAAGCAGCTGCCCGAGCCCTGGCCGCGGGAGGACGCTCCGGTCCAGGCGGAGCCTGGCAGGTGTCTGCGGCGTGCGGGGACCACAGCGTCGAAGGAGAGCGCTGCATTGTGACTCGGGCCACTGCGCACTGACCTCACAGAGCCCGTTCTTCCCTGGAACCCTGGACCCCGGGCAATTCCAATGTTCAGTGAGGCCACAAGCCTGCAGCCGGAGGGTTCTGGCCACAGTGCCTTGGGGAACCGGGGGCCGCAGCAGGCAGCAGCTCGATGGGGACGCAGGAGAAAAAGACGACCCGCTTGGAGGCGGTCCCCGCGCAAAGGAGCCCCGCATTCCTGATCCACGCAGGGCTGCGACTGGCACCCGGGTGAGGACCCTGAAGACATGGAGGGCCACAGCCCATTTTGGCCCAGGGTCACACAGCATTTACATCACAATTGGGTCGGAGTTTAAAAATGTCTGGCCCTCTCCCTCCCCACCACCTGCGGCTGTGTCCAGACGGAGAATGTTCTAGCCCAGGAGGCAGCTGTGGATGAAGTCCTCGGTGGGAAAAGGAGCGGGCCAAGGGCGATGGTGGAGTAGAGCTGCCTCGCAGAGGCAGCATGAGCTGAGAGGGTGATAGGAAGGAGGCGCTACACAGCATGGAGGACTTTCTACTCTCCAATGGGTACCAGCTGGGCAAGACCATTGGGGAAGGGACCTACTCAAAAGTCAAAGAAGCATTTTCCAAAAAACACCAAAGAAAAGTGGCAATTAAAATTATAGACAAGATGGGAGGGCCAGAAGGTGAGCTGGGGCCCCTTTAGAGGAAGGGTGGGCTAGCCAAAGGGGGTGGGTGTTTCTTCCAAGTGAGAAAATCCCCCTCTTCTCCTTTAGTCTGAAGTGGGAATGGGAAATAGGAATGTGGGCGTCCAGAAACACTGCACCTTCCCAAACCCCATTGATTAACGAGACACAAGATGAAGGGTGCTTGGGCTTTTCCTATTCCAGGAGGGGACAGCCAGCAGATGGCAAGACCTGGTGCCCCAAGTGGAGCTGGGAAGAGGAAGACAGGACTCCTGGAAAGAACTTGTGGGTCAGAAGGCAGGGGTTGGAAAGGCTGGCTCTCCACCCTGTGGGCAAGTCATGACTCCTGAGATCCAATAGCGTTGTAAATGTTCCTAAAGCACCTTGACAGCTGTGATCTCACAGTAGTCACTGAGGTTGGCAGGCAATGGTTCCAATGATACTGTTATTAACTACAAGTGACAAAGAAATATTTGCAGTTTCAAGCAGCTAGACATATTTGATGCTATTGTGGGAGCCAAGGAACAAGACCCAGACATGGTAGGTAGACAGAAGCTGGAATGCAGGAAACAGGAGTGAGGGGTTAGGCCCTTCTGAACTGGTAGCCCATTTCTCCTCCACTTGTTTCTTCAGAGTTTATCCAGAGATTCCTGCCTCGGGAGCTCCAGATTGTCCGTACCCTAGACCACAAGAACATCATCCAGGTGTATGAAATGCTTGAGTCGGCTGATGGGAAAATCTACCTGGTGATGGAGCTGGCCGAGGGAGGGGATGTCTTTGACTGTGTGCTGAATGGTGGACCACTGCCTGAGAGCCAGGCCAAGGCTCTCTTTCGCCAAATGGTTGAAGCCATCCGCTACTGCCATGGCTGTGGTGTGGCTCACCGGGATCTCAAGTGTGAGAACGCCTTGTTGCAGGGCTACAACCTGAAGCTGACAGACTTTGGCTTTGCCAAGGTGCTACCCAAGTCACGCAGGGAACTGAGCCAGACTTTCTGCGGCAGCACAGCCTATGCCGCCCCCGAGGTGCTGCAGGGTATTCCCCATGATAGCAAGAAGGGGGATGTCTGGAGTATGGGTGTGGTCCTGTATGTAATGCTCTGTGCAAGCCTACCTTTTGATGACACAGACATCCCCAAGATGCTGTGGCAGCAGCAGAAGGGGGTGTCCTTCCCTACTCATCTGGGCATTTCAACTGAATGCCAGGACCTGCTCAAGAGGCTCCTGGAACCCGACATGATCCTCCGGCCTTCAATCGAAGAAGTTAGTTGGCACCCATGGCTAGCAAGCACTTGATAAAAGCAATGGCAAGTCCTCCCCAATAAAGTAGGGGGAGAAAGCAAACCAAAAAGCTGCTTCTAAGATGGCGATATATATTTTACACTTAAGTTTACTTACTATACCCGCTTGAGACAGGCCCCAGCAGGCCTCTTACCAAAACAATTTTCCTGCTAAACATCTTCATGGAATCAAGGGCCTCATTCAGACTTCCCTTTCATTAATGGCTGACAAATGATTTTCAAACAAGTGTTTAGCTAACCCTAATTAGACCAAAGGGTAGAAGAGAAAAATGACCCACAGGAATTGGAACTGCCAAATACAAGCACTGGGAATGTGGAAATGGCCTCCTGCCTCCTTGTTTTGGTGAGAAGCCTGTTTGGTGTGCATACCTTCCTCAAACCAGAGGGTAAGTGAGTCCAAGGAGACAAGGGGCTTCCTCAGGACCCAGGCTATACCCCCACCTATGCCCCCAGTTCCTGGCAGGAAGCCACCCTTGCAGTTGTGTAAGCCCTGCCCAGATTCCAGTATGGCACCAAAGGGGACAGAAACATCCCCAGACATCTTCTAGCTTCTGTTGAATCTTTTTAATGCTATTACAGCAAGTCTGTAAAAGGTTCAGAACAAAGTTCTTTTTTTTTTTTTTGTTCCTTTTTAATTATAAAACTAACAGCTGTTAGAATCTTTTTTCTTTCTTTTTTTTTTTTTGATTTGTTTTCTGTTTTTTTTTTTTCTGGCTACAAAATACTCTGGGGAGATGCATTATAATTTAAAATATATAATATTGCACAAACAACCAAAAGGTTAATTAAACTAAAATAATTACAGAGAAAAACCCCATCCCAACAAAAAAAGTTCATCATTCTCTCCAACCCTCCCCCTCACTGAAGGTTTGAAGTGCCCACCACTCGTGGTGCTCCTGACCACAACCCCTTTAAATCACTGGTGGATACACTAGCTTACAAGAATCACCAGAGCAGTATCAGGAAGCACCAAGTCTCCAGGAATGCAGGCAGCCCTCACTGCCCCAGCTTGCTGTCTTCAGGAAGGAAAGCCTCTGCGGAAGGCAGCTGAGTCCCGGGACGATCACGCCAACACATCCCTTAGGGACCAGACTGAGGTGGAGAAGCTGTGAGCAGGGCTGGGAGTACTTGCTTTTGCTCCATAGCACTCATAGCTGGCTTGTGCCCTAAGCTACAGGAGTTAAGGTAGGGAGCAGCTGGAGCAAGCATCCTGCTGGGCAACACACAGAAGGGCCTGAAGTGGCCCCTCCATTTTGGGGAGGAGGGGAAGAATGCAAGAACAGAGTCTTGCAGTGGCACAGATGGGCTAAGGACTTGGGTGCATCTGACATGACAAAGCCCTGGGAAAGTGTGGGGACATTCCAGTGTGAGCTGGGGGAAAGGAGGGGATTCCAGGTTTGGTCTTAGATTCTGAACCCCAGGAAACCATTCCAGGAGTGGAAAATGTTTGGGACAGAGAGATTCCCGAGAGGCAAATTTCCTAGAGATGAGTGCCTCTTACCCACTGGGGAAGGAGCCAAGGGCAGGTGGCATGCCTTCCTTGCTGGCATATGGAAGGACAGAGGATGCTGTCCTGGCTTCCTCCAAGAGACTGGTGGTTCAGCTGCTTCTGTGTTACAGCTATAGGACTCCCCAGCAGCTGTCTCAGGAACAGTGGGTGTTCAACAGAAAAATGCAGGCGCTCTGGTGAGGGGTAGGCATCCTCCTGTTAGGTCACCCTAAGGTTGGCACAAGTCAAAATTCTGGGCTTGTATTTAGAAAGGCCCTTTGAAGGTGTGAACAGAGGCCCTAGCCACCAGAATCTGTACCCAGAGTTCTAGTTAACAGAGGTCATTTGGGGAACATTCTCAATCAGTGTCTTCCAAGGCTGGGATGAGACGAGCAAAGGAGGTGGGAGGTGCCATGGTTGGGGGAGCTGTTTGCTCTGGCTCCCCTCATTCCCAGTCCTCCCACTCTACATCTTCCAGCTGCAAATGTGAAGAGATAATGGAGAACACAAATACACTTACTTCTTTGAGTCAAGCCTAGAGCCCCACCTCCCCTTGCTAAGCAGAGCCACCTCTGAATAGCCACCCCCCACCCTGCTCTTTTTTGTTTTTGTTTTTTGTTTTTCGAGGTAGGGTCTCTCTCTGGTCCAGGCTGATCTGGAATTCACTATGTAGTCTCAGGCTGGCCTCGAACTCATGGCGATCCTCCTACCTCTGCCTCCGGAGTGCTGGGATTAAAGGTGTGCGCCACCACGCCTGTCTCCCACCCTGCTCTTGATGTGACAGCCTTAAGAAATATTTGGGGAACAGAGCTTCCCTTTATCTAGGGGAGTGGCTGCCTCTGTTGCTTTAGATGCAAAGAAAATGATTCCATTAACCAAGGGCCCACACTGCAGGGGAAAGCCTTGATCCCCTAAAGGAGAACTTGCTTGTGCTGAGCAGACCGAAGTAGTTGCCTCTGAAAGGCAGGGAACTTGAAAGTGGTACTGTGACTAAAAGAGTGGCAGGTGCTCACAAGGTCTTCCAAGGGCTCAGTACCCTACCTCCAGCTGCCCTTTTCTTGCCTAGTTACTCTTATCCTACTTTCAGCTGATCCCTGTATAATGGGCTCCAGAATGACTGCTCAGGTATTTTGCATGCAGGGTTTTTGTTGCTGCTGTTGTATGACTGCTCGGGATCAAATCCAGGGCCTCAGGAATGCTAGGCAAATGCTCCATTACTGATCTACATGCCCAGAAAGAGTTGAAAAGACACAAAGTGTTGGCCATGATAGTTCATGCCTATAATCCCAGTACTTGGAAATTAAAACAGGAGCTAATTTTTTTTTTTTTCTTTGAGGTAGGGTCTTTAGTCTAGGCTGACCAGGAATTCACTATGTAGTCTCAGGCTGGCCTTGAACTCACGACCATCCTCCTACCTCTGCCTCCGGAGTGCTGGGATTAAAGGCGTGCACCATTACGTCTGGCTCAGAGCTGTCTTTTAAAGTCACAGTGTCATTAGGTATGAGTACCTCATCTTTGGAAATTAAAACAGGCAATATCTTTAAAGAGACTCCCAGTACTTGGAAGGATCTCTGTGAGTTCAAGACCAGTTTGGGCTACAGAGTGAGTTGCAGGCTATCCCAAGCTCTACAGTGAGATCCTGCCTCAAAAAAAGAAAAGAAAAAAAAAAAAAAAAAGAAAAAGAAAAAGAAAAAGAAAAAAAACACAAAGATGACACTGGGTCTTCTTTGCTCAGGGTATATGAAGATCACTCTTGAATAGGTCACTACTTCTCTGTCAGATTACCAACATAAAAGTCAGGCCCATGTTGCTGGGCATAATAGCTCATGCCTATAACCCCAGCAACTCAAGAGGCTAGAGAGATGGCTTAGCAGCTAAGGCATTTGCCTGAAAGGCCTAATGGCCTGGGTTTGATTCCTCAGTACCCACATAAAGCCACATGCACAAAGTGGCACAAGCATCTGGAGTTCATTTGCAGTGGCTGGAGGCCCTGGAATGCCCATTCTCTCTCTCTCTGCTTGAAAATATATAAAATTATTAAAAAACAGAAGGCTGGAGAGATGGCTTAGCAGTTAAAGCGCTTGCCTGTGAAGCCAAAGGACCCAGGTTCAATTCCCCAGTACCTATGTAAGCCAGATGGCACATGAATCTGGAGTTCGTTTGCAGTGGCTAGAGGCCCCAACACACCCATTCTCCCTCTGTCTGTCTCCTTGCTATTTCTCTCTCTCCTTGCAAATAAATTAGGAGAGAGAGAGAGAGAGAGCAAGGGCGAGCTACACTCACCCTAGAACTAATCAGCAGCAGAATCTACTAAAGACAACTGTCATCATGGGCTTGAGTGAAAGGCCTCCCCTCTCCTCTTACAGGCTGTTACCTGAGCAGGGTATAGGGATCTACCATGGAGGCAGCTTGGTGGGGAATAGTCAGCAACCCTGGCATCACTATCTTGCTTGCTTGTGGGTGACCAGACCCACTCACCTCACCGGAGGCATCCACTTTGGAAAGTGCCATCTGCACTTCTTCTTCGGTCATGTCCAAGTCAAAGTCCTTTTCCCAGTCTTCACTGATGTCTGTGCTTGACCCTGGAACCATGAGCCATAGTGTGAAAAGAGAGCAAGGGGTAGGGAGGGGGTACCTAAAGCTTACATGGGAGTGATAACAACCCTTAAAGGGACTGACAATATATACCACAAGTCTTTACAACTGACTTTTACTCAGGCCCAGTGATCTTAAAGGAATATTAGAAAAAATACTGGGCTGGACAGAAGGCTCAGTGGTTAAAGGTGCTTGCTTGTAAAGCCTGACTGCCTGGGTTCAATTCCCCAGCACCCACATAATGCCAGATGCACAAAGTGGCACATACATCTGGAGTTCATTTGCAGTGGCAAGAGGTCCTGGCATGCCCATTTTCTCTCTCCCCTTGATTGCAAATGAAAAAAAAAAAAAAACTTTGAAGGCTGCAGAGATAGCTTGGTGGCTATGCTGCTTGTCTGCAAAGCCAAAGGACCCATGTTTGATTCCCAGGACCTACGTAAGCCAGATTTACAAGGAGACACATGGATCTGGAGTTCCTTTGCAGTGGCTAGAGGCATGATGTACCCATCTCTCCCCCTCTATCTGCCTTCCTCTCTCTCTCTCTCTCTCTCTCAAATAAATAAAATAAAATATTAAAAAAATGAAAAAAATTTCAAAAAAAAGGAAAAAAGGCCTGGTATGATGGCACATGCCTTTAATCCCGGCACTCAGAAGGCAGACGTAAGGAAGATGGCCATGAGTTTGAGGTCACCCTGAGACTACATAGTGAATTTCAGGTCAGCTTGGAATAGAGTGAGATCCTACCTTGAAAAACCAAAATAAATATATAAATAATAAATTAAATTTTAATTTAGTCTTTTAAATTTTTTATTTATTTTTTTTGAGACAGAAAGGGGGGGAGGGAGAGAATGGGCACGCTAGGACCTCTAGCCACTGCAAACAAACTCCAGATACATGGACCACTTTGTGCATCTGGCTTACATGGGACCTGGAGAATTGAACCTGGGTCCTGTGGCTTCACAGGCAAGTGCCTTAACCATTAAGCCATCTCTCCAGCCCATAAATTAAACTTTTTAAAAAGCCTGCATACAGTTAAAAAATTTAGTTTTGCTGGGAATGTAGTTCAGTGGTAGAGCACATGCCCAAGGCCTAACTTTACATACACACACACAAATTTAACTTAGGGCTAGGATATAGCAGAATTGGAGGAGTATTTGCCCATTAAATAACAAAGCCTTGGTTTGATCCCCAAAACTGCTTAAAACCAGGCATAGTTATAATCCCAGCATTTGGGAAATGGTAGAAGGATGAGAAGTTCAAGGTCATCCTTGGCTACAAAGCGAGTTGGAGGCCAGTCTGGGCTACATATGACCATGTCTCTCTCTCTCTCTCTCTCTCTCTCTCTCTCTCTCACACACACACACACATAAAGGATGTTAGCCGGGCGTGGTGACGCATGCCTTTAATCCCAGCACTTGGGAGGCAGAGGTAGGAGGATTGCTGTGAGTTTGAGGTCACCCTGAGACTACAGAGTGAATTCCAGGTCAGCCTGAGCTAGAGTGAGACCCTACCTCGAAAAACCAAAATAAATAAATAAATAAAATAAAATAAATGAAAAATAAAGGATGTTCACTGTTGTGATGTATTACAATGAAAACAAAGAATCAACCAGAATGTCCACTGATAGGGAATTAGAGAAAAACAATAGTGCAGTTAAATGATGGAACATACTTTTAGCTTTTTTTTTCCCCCCCAACATGGGGTCTCACTCTAGTCCAGGTTGAGACTACGTAGTTTCAGTGTGGCCTTGAACTCACAGCAGTCCTCCTACCTAGGCCTCCCAAGAGCTGGGATTAAAGTCGTGCGTAACCACGCCTGGCTCAGAGCTATGAAATTTCATACCTGGTCTCACAGCAAGTCAGAACAGATCTATGGCCAAGATTTAAGTTCTGACCCTACACCTAATCTCCCTGTGCCTTCAGGACATTTTCATGGCTCTTTTGGCTATCAGTGTGGCTTCAACTCTTGGCTGATTTCTTAAGAGCTATGGCTGTGGCCATAACAGTCTCCTCTAATCTTCAGCAGCAGAGAGTGTTTCCTGTGCAAATATGAGGGCCTGAAACTGCCAAAAGCCATGGAAACAGCTAGGCATGGCTACACAGACCAGTAACCCCGTCCAGCAAAGAATAGAGATCAGGGCATTTCAAAAAACTGCAAGCTCTTGTATTTGAGATTCCGGCTCAGATAAGAACAGGTGGAATGGTGACAGAGCAGGACACCTGATATCCTACTCCAATCACCATAAACAAGCACATGGGGCACTGCAAGGGCATATACATGCATGTGTATATACCACACACACACACACACACACACAAAACAAACAAACAAACAAAACCTCCCTCTCTTCAGGCTTAAATGATAAAACATACCTTTCCCAAGGTAGAAGATCATCAACTAGCATTAACATTTCTGGAGTATTTCACATCTACCCTCTGATGTGGATATCTGCAGTCGTAATTTACAAATGATGGAATGAAAGCTTCAATGGCAGAATGAGATGTGAACTTGGATGCTGTCACCAGCCTCCTCTCACTCTTATCCTGTAGCATACAGTGTGATCTCTTGTGTGATCAATGAAATAACTTAAGACTTCATGATGGAAGTTTTTTTTTTTTTTCCCTTTCAAGTGATTATTAACCTCTGGGTGCCATCACTCATAGTTCATTTCATTTAACTGGCTCTCTGCTTCTTCAGATAAATGGAGGCAAAACAGCCCCCAGGCTCCATAGTCAATACCCCTATGCCCACCCAGCTCTTAATTTAAGACAGAACATCACTATGTAGCACAGACTGGCTTCTAAGTCTGTATCTTTCTGCTCTGTCTTCAAATGTTAGGACTACAGGCATATGCCATCACATACCACTTTTAAGATTTCCTCTCACCAGTGAGGGTGTGAATAAAATTTCCTCTAGGGCTGTGGGTGTGGCACAGTGTTAGAGTACCTAGCATTTATGAGGTTCTAGGTTCATTTTCTAGCATTACAATTTTTTCCCTTCCTCTACTGTGTTCCCACAGTTCCAGTCTAGCCTCAAAACCCTGGCTTCCTTACCTGACTGATAGAGTTGTTTTGTGGTTGTTCTGCATTACATCCCCAAGTCCCTGAGTACAAGCGAGGCAGCAAAGGAGACTGGCTGCTTTCACTGTACCTCCCACATGAATCAGTTTCATCTGTCTCCAAGTCCAAACACAGCCATAATTCTTTTCTCTCTCCTTTTTTTTTCCAAGTAAGGTCTTGCTCTAGCTCAGGCTGACCTGGAATTAGTCTCAGGCTGGCCTAGAACTCACAGCAATCCTCCTAACTCTGCTTCCCAAGTGCTGGAACTAAAGGCATGCGCCACCACACCCACCTAGAACTGTAGTTATTTTCTTTTTTAATTTTTTTCCTTGTAACCACTTAAACGAACTCCAGATGCATGTACAACCATGTATATATGGCTTACATGGGATCTGGGGAATCAAACCTGGGTCCTTAGGCTTCACAGGCAAGCGCCTCAACCACTAAGCCATCTCTCCAGCCCACAGAACCATAATTCTTTAACTTTCTGTTTCACTATCCCTCATTCCCTTCCTATCCCAGGTAAGATTTCTTGAGTTATCATCACAATGTTTCCCTTCCCTTTCCCCTTTTCTTCCCTTCCCTTTGTTTTGAGACAGGACCACATGTAACTCAGGCTAGTCTTGGAACTTTCTATGTAGCCCAGGATAACCTTGAACTGACCCTCTTGCTTTCATCTTCCTAGAACAAGGATTACAGGTGTGCACATGGATTTCTTTTTTCTTTTCCTCTATTGATTTTACCTGCATAAACTTGAACTCTGGTTAAATCCTACTTTCTATCTAATTTGTGCCTGCACTGGAACAACTGAATATGGCTGGACAAAAGTACAGGGGTGAGCCAGGTGTGGTGGTACATGCCTTTCTTTAATCCCAGCACTCAGGAGACAGAGGTAGGAGGACCGTTGTGAGTTCAAAGCCAGCCTGGGACTAGAGTGAGTGCCAGATCAGCCTGGGCTAGAGTGAGACCCTACCTAAAAAAGACAAAACAACAAAACAGCATGGTGGCGCACGCCTTTAATCCCAGCACAAAGGAGGCAGAGGTAAGAAGATCATCTGAGTTTGAAGCCACCCTGAGACTACATAGTGAATTCCAGGTCAGCCTGAGCTACAGTGAGACCCTACCTTGAAAAAAAAAACAAAGAGTTCAAGGCTCAAGCCCAATCTGGGCTTCACAGTGAAACCCTATCTCAACAAAAAACAAAATAAAAAATTTGACTAGTCTCACTTGAAATCCATGACCACTTTTTTTCTTTCTTTTTTTAAAAATATATTTTATTTATTTATTTGAGATCGAGAGAGAGAGAGAGAGGGAGAGGATGGGCATGCCAGGGCATCCAGCCACTGCAAATAAACTCCAGATGCATGTGCCATGTGCATCTGGCTTATGTGGGTTCTGCAGAATTGAACCTGGGTCTTTTGGCTTTGCAGGCAAGTGCCTTAACCATTAAGTCATCTATCCAGCCCTTTTGTTTGTTTGTTTGTTTTTTTGAGGTAGGGTCTCATTCTATCCCAGGCTGACCTGGAATTCACTATGTTGTCTCAGGCTGGCCTCAAACTCACAGCAATCCTACTACCTCTGTCCACGCCCAGCTATGACCACCTTCTTAAAGGAGCCCTGGTGCTACCCACCCAGTGAAGCCCATCAGGTACTACTCTTCCACTCTCCTATGGGACTAGTTCACTCCTTTAAGTATCTTCTATTGATCTCAGGGTACATGATCTAAGTTTCCAGCCAGTAAAAACACAGGCAAACTGTACAGATCTCAGAGGTCTTTGTGTGACTGAGTGAAGATATGCTTATGTAGTGCTTATCACATGTCTGGACACAATGTTACCTATTATTGTCATCATCATTTCCTCAATGCAGGGCTCTACCCAAATTTCTCTATGATTGAGAACTACCAATTAAATCATCTTCAGTTTAGGGCCAGGCGCGGTGGTGCACACCTTCAATCCCAGCACTCGGGAGGCAGAGGTAGGAGGACTGCCATGAATTCCCAGTCATCCTGAGACAACATAGTGAATTCCAGGTCAGCCTAGGCTAGAGCAAGACTCTACCTTGGGAGGGGGGGCAGGAGGGGGGAAAGGGGATGCTCTTTGGTGGGCGAGGTGGCACACGCTTTATTTTTTTCTTTCTCTCGAGGTAGGGTCTCATTCTAGCTCAGGCTGACCTGGAATTCACTATGTAGCCTCAGGGTGACCTCGAACTTATAGCGATCCTCCTACCTCTGCCTCCCGAGTGCTGGGATTAAAGTTGTGCACCACCACGCCCAGCTGGCACACCCTTTTAAACCCAACACTTGGGAGGCAGAGGTAAGAGGATCACTCATATGAGTCTGAGGCCAGCTGAAACTACATAGTGAATTCCAGATCAACCTGGGCTAAGCAAGACCTTACCTCAAAAAAACAAACAAAAAAAGTTATGGGCTGGAAAGATGGCTTAGTGGTTATGGTACTTGCCTGTAAAGTCAAAGGACCCAGATTCAATACAAGGTGGTGCATGTGTCTGGAGTTTGTAGGGTATCATTCTAGCTCAGGCTGACCTGGAATTCAGTCTCAGGGTGGCCTCAAACTCATGGCTATCCTCCTACCTCTGCCTCCAAAGCACTGGGATTAAAGGCGCGTGCCATCATGTGCAGCTAAATATATATATTTTTAATTTTATTCATTTACTGGGCTGGAGAGATGGCTCAGTGGTTAAGGCATTTGCCTGTGAAGCTTAAGGACCCAGGTTCAATAGCCCATTTCCCACGTAAGCCAGATGCACATGGTGACGCATGCATCTGGAGTTTGTTTGCAGTATCTGGAGGCCCTGGTGTGTCCATTCTCTCTCTCAAATAACAAAATAACTTTTTTTTTAAAACGACAGCAGTGAGTTTATTTTTATTTATCTATTTATTTGAGAGCAACAGACAGACAGAGAGAGAGAAAGAGGCAGAAAGAAAGAGAGAGAATATGGGCGCACCAGAGCCTCCAGTCACTGCCAACGAACTCCAGATGCATGTGTCACCTTGTGCATCTGGCTTATGTGGGTTCTGGGGAAATCGAGCCTTGAACTAGGGTGCTTGGGTTTCACAGGCAAGCGCTTAATCGCTAAGCCATCTCTCCAGCCCCCTAGAAAACTTAAAAAAAATTGTATTTTGGGCTGGAGAGATGGCTTAGCGGTTAAGCGCTTGCCTGTGAAGCCTAAGGATCCTGGTTCAAGGCTCCATTCTCCAGGACCCACGTTAGCCAGATGCACAAGGGGGCGCACGCATCTGGAGTTTGTTTGCAGTGGCTGGAGGGCCTGGCACGCCCATTCTCTCTCTCTCTCTGCCTCTTTCTCTCTCTGTCTCTGTTACTCTCAAATAAATAAATAAATAATTAATTAATTTAAAAAATCTTTAAATTGTATTTATTGGGCTGGAGAAATGGCTCAGTGGTTAAGGCACTTGCCTTCAGAGCCTAACAAGCCAGGTTCAATTCTCCAGTACCCACATAAAGCCAGATGCATAGGGTGGCACATGTATATGGAATCCACTTGCAAAGGCTGGAGGCCCTGGCTTGCCTATTCTGTCTGTCCCTCTTCTACCCCTCTCTGCTTGCAATTAAATAAATCAATAATTCCAGCACTTAGGAGGCAGAAGTAGGAGGATCACTGTGAGTTGAAGGCCAGCCTTGGACTACAGAGTGAGTGACAGCTCATCCAGTCTTACAATGAAATCCTACCTTAAAACAAACACACACAAATAAATTTTGGGTCTGGAGAGATGGCTTAGTGGTTAAGGCAGTTGCTTGCAAAGCCAAAGGACCCAGGTTTGATTCCGCAGAACCCACATAAGCCAGATGCACAAGGTGACCCACATATCTGGAGTTTGTTTGCAGTGGCTGGAGGCCCTGGTACGCCTATTCTCTATCTGCCTTTCTCTCTCTCTCTCAAATAAATAAATAAATAAAATATTATTTAAAAAATATATTTTAAAAATTGTATTTATTTATTTGCATGCATGTGTGTATGTTTGGGCACAACAGAGTATCTTATTAATTTTGTTCATTTGTATGTTTTTTTTGGAGATTCCAGGTCAGCATGGGCTAGAGCAAGACCCTACATCAATGTGCATGTCTTTAATCCCAGCACTCGGGAGGCAGAGGTAGGAGGATCACAGTGAGTTTGAGGCTACCCTGAGACTACAGAGTGAATTTCAGGTCAGCCTGAGCTAGAGTGAGACCCTACCCCGAAAAAAAAAAAAAAAAAAAAAAAAACCTACATCAAAAACAAACAAACAAACAAAAAATGCCCTGCATAGTGGTAGGAATACTGCTTTGAGTTCGAGGCCACCCTGAGACTACATAGTGAATTCCAGGTCAGAGCAAGATCCTACCTCAAAAAACTAAAAAAAAAAAAACCCAAAAAATGAAAAACGGAAAACGAAAAAACAAACAAACAAAAAGAAGCCAAACAGAAGACCCCAACAATTAAAATCACATCCTTCTTCCCTGGGTCATATGCCTGTTAGATAATAAGATAATAAATATAGCAGCTTTTCTAATGAGTATCACAAATGAAGGAAAACTGCTACTAGGAGCATTACAAAGGACAACATATAGCCATGTAAGGTGGATACTCTAGCTTGTCCTGCCCACATAAACCCCTGGACTTGGGCCTTCAGACCTACCTTTCTTGCCATTGTTGGAGGGTGTAGATTTCCCACTGTCCGAGTTCAGCTCAAACACTCGTAGGTCTGTGGGCACTTCCTCCCTCAGAGTTTCTACACGGGCTGGAGGTCTGGGCTCTGGACCGCTGTGGCGGCCTGCAGAGATTAGAGGCTTGGAGGGAACTGAGGGTGGGGGTCCAGTCTCGCCCTCATCTTCAGCCTGGCTCTGTTCCTCCAAAGATGCCTCAAGCAGCTTTTGGGACAGGTCTTTGGGCAGCGTTGGTGTCTGGGGTGCAGTGGCAGGGTTGGCAATCTGCGTCACAAGTGAGATGCTTTCACTGCTCTCTGATGGAGTAACTTCTGCTGGGGGATCCACTGGAGTCTCTTTACAGGGGTTCTGGGGGCCAGGCCCACCTTCTGAGGATGTGGAGGTTTTGGTCTCTTTTGGAACCTTTGCTTCTTTTGGAATGCCCTCAAGTTCCTCTGTAAAGAGAGAAAGGTGGCAGAAAGGAGGAGTTTAACTCCAGCCAGCCTTAAGACAATCTCAGAGCATGCACATCTCGCCCAGGTTTACTCCAGTGGAGACAAGACTAGTGCTAGACACCCCTTAGCCCCACCCCATCATGAGTCTTCTGCTAGTCAAAGTCTTGCCAGGGAGCCTAGCTGGACTGCTAGCAACATAGCCTGAGACATTTGAAAGCCAAGGCTTGAAAGTGGTGAGTTCGGGTTAAGCTCTGTTACATCTTATATGACTAGGTACAGACACCAGTTATATCACTAGGTAAAGACACTTCACTTTCAAGTTCCTACCTTTTTGATAAAAAGGGATACTGAAGTTGTAGTTAGAACTACACATATAAAGTTCTTAGTGGAGGCTGGGCATGTAGTTTAAGCACTTAATACATCTTGAGCCATCACCTTTCAGAGTCTTATCTACTTACTTTATTTTTCCTTTGAGCACATGTGTGTGGTCTGGTGATCTTTGCCTGTGGTGGTGGGGTACTTGCCTATAGTGGCCACAGTGGAAGGTGGTTAGGTGTCTCACACCATTGCTCCTCTGCTATGTTTTTTTTTTTTTTTTTTGAGATAGGGTCTCTCTCTAGTCCAGGCTGACCTAGAATTCACTATGTAGTCTCTGGGTGGCCTCAAACTCACTGCGATCCTCCTACCTCTGCCTCCTGAGTGCTGGGATTAAAGGCGTATGACACCATGCCCAGCCTCTGCTATGTTTTGCTTTTGAGCTCAAGTCTCTTTACTGATTCCAAAGCTTGCAGGCTCTGTCAATTCTCAGGGTCTCTGCTCCCCTTCAAGACTGGGGTTACCATGCCCAGCTGTTTACATGGAATCTGGAAATTCGAACTCTGGTGGTCGCAGGGCCTTTCAGGCCCTCATGCTTGCACTTAACCACTGAGACAGATCTATAGCCCAGAGGATTGCCATGAGTTCAAGGCCACCCAGAAGCTATATAGTGAATTCCAGGTCAGCTTGGCTAGAGAAAGACCCTACGTCGAAAAACCAAAGGGGGAGGGGAATCTGAATATTTTTGTTTTGTTATTACTTCACAGTAGTCCAGGCTGATGTGGGACTTACACTGTAGCCTAAGCTGGCCTCTAACTCACAGCAATCCTCCTACCTTAGTCTCCTAAGGACTGGGATTAAAGGCATGTGCCACCAGAACCAGGGAATCTCGATTTTCAATGTGCTCTCCAATGAATATGAAACAACAGGACCATGTATGGATGACTGCATCTGATTTCTATATCCAGATACAGGGTTCCTCCTACCTTGTATGACATCTTGTTAACTCTATACTCAACACATACAATGTGCTCATTTACTACTTCACCCTGGGATGCCATGTCTCTCCAGGCCTCTAAGCGTACCAGACAGACCTGTTACTTACCATTATATTTCTGCTTTTTTTTTTTTTTTTAAGCAGCGTTTCACTCTAGCCCAGGCTGACCTGGAATTCAGTTAGTTTCAGGGTGGCCTCAAACTCATGGCGATCCTCCTACCTCCCGAGTGCTGGGATTAAAGGTGTGTGCCACCACGCCCAGCTTCTTTTTAATGCTTTTTATAAAATATTATTAGTTATTAGGGAGAGAGAGAGAGAAAGAGGCAGAGAGAGAGAATGGGTGCACCAGGGTATCTAGCCACTGCAAACATACTCCAGATGCATGCGTTCCCCCTGTGCATCTGCCTTACATAGGTCCTGGGGAATTGAACCTGGGTCTTTTGGCTTTGCAAGCAAGTACCTTAATTGCTAAGCCATCTCTCCAGTCCTCTTTTTAATATTTCTTACTTGAGAGAGAGCATGAGACAAAGAGTGAGTATGGATGTACTAAGGCCTCTTGCCACTGCAAACTAACTCTAAATGCACTTTGTGCATCTAGCTTTATGTGGGTACTGGGGAACTGACCCCCAGGCCATCAGGCTTTGCAAGCAAGCCTCACTTACCATTACATTTCAACACCTCTTACCTTCTTCCTCTTCCCACCTAGGTTCTTCAGAGATGCTCTGTTCTGCCCGCTGCTTCAAGGCATCCCTCCGGGCCTGTTCCTGAGGGCAGGAAAGCAATGATCAGAAGCAGTCAGGGCACTCTGAAATGATGGTTGTAATCTCAAACTCTTCACATCTTGCCTTTCTTGCCTTAAAAAAATCCACTCTGAGCTAGGCATTGTGGCACACACCTTTAATCCCAGCACAGAGGCAGAGGTAGGAGGATTGCCGTGAGTTCAAGGCCACCCAGAAACTATATAGTGAATTCCAGGTCAGCTTGGGCTAGAGAGAGACCCTACGTTGAAAAACCAAAGGGGTGGGGGAAGAAATCCAGTCAGTTTCCTTCAGGGCTAGGGCTAGGGCTGGGCCTGGGATCATGGAGGGTGATGAGCAGGGTGTGTGTGGGGGTCTTCCTGAGCTAGACCAGAATACCTGCTCAAGTTGATGAACTTTATAGAAATACCGATGCCAGAATTCTGAGTGGGAAACAGCTGCTGGAACCTGAAAGGGAAGGAAAAATGGAAGAATATGGGAACAATGTACATGGTCTGTGTCCCCAGTCTTAATAGTTTGCTACCAGCTGATTTGTATTTCAGACACAGAAAGTAACTTTAAGGTGATTGTCAAAGCCCTTCCACTCCACCTCAGTTTCAGCCAGACCCACCTTCCTGGCCTGGTTTAGCCAAGGTAGAGAAAACGATCCCATCAGGCTTTTTTGGTCCTTCCATTTCTCACCATTGACAGCCAGAAGACTGGCAAATCGGCCTCTTCTGGAAAGGGTCCTGGCTCACAGAGTGGCCCATCTGGCTATATAGGATCTCCCAATGTATATGCCCCTCCCATTTCCCAACACTTCAAGCTGAGCCCCTGCTGGCTGGGCCCTCACCATCTTGGTGTAGAGGGCCCGGATAGAAGGGCTGCCTACAAGGAGTTCTGAGATCTCCCCTTTCCTCTCTTCCAAGCAGAACTGCGAAAGCCAGGAGTCAAACAATTCCGAGGGGCCTGCAGAGGGACAGACACTTATGGTCAGTTCTCTGGGTCAGGGGAAAGAATACTGGGAGTGTAGAACAATACAGAACATTTAAGTTTTTTTCAAAGCCATCTGGTAGAAGACAGGGTTCAAGCAAGGTGAAGGGATGTGTGGGGTCTGTTATGCTCAGGACCTTTAGAAAGGGCTGCAGTCTCCATGTGTTCACATTCCTGCTGGCATTTTAGTCTATTGTACCTGCTGGCCCTCTTCTCTGAAACAGCTGGTTCTCTGGTCACCAGTGGACCCATGTTGTCAGAGCCATCGGCTGCATCTCTGTCCTCCCTCATGTCACTGTGCTACTACTTCGACCAGTAGCCATGGCCTTGCAGACCCCTTCTCCCTCTTTTGTTCTTTTCCTCCTATTTCTCTAGATATTGAGTCGTCATGGCCTTCTTGTTTCCCTTCCCTTGCCTTTTCACGTTTTCTGTTTGTTTTTTTTCCTTCAAGATAATCTTCACTAGACCATGAGTTTCAACACCCTCTTCCTTCTGAATTCCTGTTTATTTGCAACCCAGAGTCCCTTCTGGACCCAGCTGCAAACATACTGTGTGCTTGCTTTTCTTCCCACTCAGTTCACTGTAACTCAGAGCCATCTTAGCTCCTTCTTTATCTACTTGCTCTGGTTTTACTTTCTCAGGGCCGCCTAGGTACACTTTCCTCTTCCTGCCATCTCTCTAGGCCCTGGTCTGATCTCTGACAAGGGGATTCCTAGGAGTCTCCTACCTCATCTTCCGGTCTTGTCTCATGATTTCATTTTTTACAATGCAGCCCTAAGGGCTGCTTTACAAAATGTGAAACCTGGTCACCTCAGGTCTTAAAACCCTTTAACAGTTCTCTACATGAAATCCCTTGAAAGCTAGGGTCAATAGATGATGTTTAAGAGTCAAAGAACTTGAACTGGGGAGGGGGTGAGAAAAAAATGTCAAAAAACTTGTACACAAAATTTTATAGAAAAAGGGTTTGTATTTTCAACAGTTCCCCCCCCCCCCCCGCCCAAGTACTGGAGATTGAACCCAGAGACTTATATAAACTAGGTAAACATTCTTCCACTGAGTTATATCCCCAGTCCTATTTTATTATTATTAATTTTTTTTGAGGTAGGGTCTTACTCTAGTCCAGGCTGACCTGGAACTCACAGTGATCCTACCTCAGTCTCCTGAGTGCTGGAATTAAAGGTGTCACTACACCCAGTTCCTTTTTTTTTTAATTTTTTTGTTCATTTTTATTTATTTATTTGAGAGTGACAGACAGAGAGAGAGAAAGAGGCAGATATATATATAGAGAGAATGGGCGCACCAGGGCCTCCAGCCACTGCAAACGAACTCCAGACACGTGCGCCCCCTTGTGCATCTGGCTAACGTGGGTCCTGGGGAATGGAGCCTTGAACCCAGGTCCTTAGGCTTAACAGGCAAGTGTTTAACCACTAAGCCATCTCCCCAGTTCCTTTTTTTGTTAAAAAAAATTTATTCATTGATTTGAGAGAGAGACAGAGGAGAGGCAGAAAGAAAGAGAGAATGGGCGTGCCAGGACCTCCAGCCATTGTAAACGAACTCCAGATGCATGTGCCCCTTGTGCATCTAGCTTACGTGGGTCCTGGGGAATTGAACTGGGGTCCTTAGGCTTCGCAGGCAAATGCCTTAACCGCTAAGCCATTTCCCCAGCCCCCAGTTCTTTTTTTATTTTGAGACTTGATCTTACTAACTTGCCCAAACTGGCCTTAAATTTTCTAGGTAACCTAGCTTGGTTTCAATCTTGTCGGCCTCCTGCCTCAGCTTCCTAACTAGCTAGGAGTAAAAGAACACACTGTTATACCTGGCTCTCAACAGATAGTCAAAGGCCCTTTCAAATGCCTTTGTTACTAAAGAAAAGTTTAGAAGCTGAGCATGGCAGTGCATACCTTTGTTTGTTTGCTTTTTGTTTTTCTGAGGTAGGGTCTCGCTCTAACTCAGGCTGACCTGGAATTCACTATGTAGTCTCAGGGTGGCCTCAAACTCATGGTGAACCTCCTACCTCTGCCTCCCAAGTACTGGGATTAAAGGCATGTGCCACCATGCCCAGACTGTGGTGCATACCTTTAATCCCAGAACTTGGAAGGCAGAGAGGTAGGAGGATTGCCATGGGTTCAAGGCCACCGTGGGACTACATAGTGAATTCCAGGTCAGCCTGAGCTAGAGTGAGACCTTACCTTGAAAAACAAAACAAAAAAAAATAAACAAACAAACACCTTTCATTCAAATGTCCTAGGCTCCCTAAGCTAGGTAGGTGTCATTCCTGTGGCCTTGCACTGCTACCCTTTACAACCTCCGATTCCTTCCCTCCTGCTTCTCCCTCTTTGCAGTCTAGTCCTGAAGAATGGGTGGCTTGAGGGTTTGACATATTTCTGGTCTCTAGTTTCCAGCCTGGGGCTCGCTGGTTGACAGTTTAGTGAACAAGAGCCAAAGGGGAAGGGCAGCAGGGATGAGAGGGAGGCTGAGTAGAAAGGATAAAGAACCAGAGGAGCAAGTCTTTGTAGGGAACTGAATTAGGGTGAAGACAACTGAAGTTCAGGGAGGAAAACGGACCATCCATCCACCTCACAAGGCATAAGGTATATACAGGTCCTACTCTGTTCCCAGTATATAGTGGGTACTTGTATTTGGCTACCTGGGACAAGAAGGCCCACAGTCCATATCCTCTTGGTCCACCTGCCCCACAAGCCCACCCCCACTGCTACCCCCTCACCATCAGGTTCATTGCAGTACGTTGCTGGGTCTGACTGCAGACAATAGAGGCGAGCCTGTAAGCAACAGAGAAAACAAACATTCTGGGAAGGTGGACAAAGAAAGGACTACTTCTCTGCATGATGCCAACAAAAACAACAACAAAAAAAAAAAAAAAAAAAAAAAAAAAACACCACCATCTATTTTCTCCCTTCTTGGCTATCTAACCCATAGGGAACTTTTTTTAAAATTTTTTTTTGTTTATTTTTATTTATTTATTTGAAAGCGACAGAGAGAGAGAGAAAGAGGCAGACAGAGAGAGAGAGACAGAATGGGTGCACCAGGGCTTCCAGCCACTGCAAATGAACTCCAGACGCCTGCGCCCCTTGTGCATCTGGCTAATGTGGGTCCTGGAGAATCGAGCCTTGAACCGCGGTCCTTTGGCTTCACAGGCAAGCGTTTAACCGCTAAGCCATCTCTCCAGCTCCATAGGGAACTTCTTAACAATCACAGTGGCACTGGGCTAATATCCTCAGGACTAAAGCGCACACAAAAATATCTTTTACCCAGTATTCCATCCTTGGGAACTAAGAAAATACAGTAAGCAGGTTATAAAATTAAATGTATAGGGCTGGAGAGATGGCTTAGCGGTTAAGCATTTACCTGTGAAGCCTAAGGACACCGGTTCAAGGCTCGATTCCCCAGGACCCACGTTAGCCAGATGCACAAGGGGGTGCACGCGTCTGGAGTTCGTTTGCAGTGGCTAGAGGCCCTGGCGCGCCCATTCTCTCTCTCTCTCTCTCTGTCTCTCTATCTATCTATCTGCCTTTCTCGCTCTGTCTGTTGCTCTCAAATAAATAAAAAATGAACCAACTAAAATTAAATGTATAAAATTCTTCAGAAATATGTGAAATTTGAAAAAAGTATCAAATGTAATTATATTAATAAAGTCCAAATTTAGGAACAAATTTTGAGATAATAAAATTACCTCCAAATTCAAATTACCCATGAAGCTAGCATGGTGGCTCACACTTTTAGTGCCATCACTTGGGAGGCTAAGGTAGGAGAACTGCTATGAATTCAAAGGCAGCCTGGGCTACAGTGAGACCCTGTCTCAAAAAGAAAAAAAGGGCTGGGGCTGGAGAGATGGCTTAGCGGTTAAGGCATTTGCCTGCAAAACCAAATGACCTTGGTTAGATTCCCCCGGACCCACGTAAGCCAGATGCACAAGGTAGAACATGCATCTGGAGTTCATTTGCAGTGGCTGGAGGCCCTGGCACATCCATTCTCTCTGCCACTTTCTCTCTTGCTCTCAAATAAATAAATGAATAAAAAGGAAACTTTTTATGGAGAGATGGCTCAGCCATTAATGTACTTGCCTGCAAAGCCTAATGACTTGGGTTTGATTCCCCAGGACCCATGTAAAGCCAGATGCACAAGTGGCACATGCCTTGTATATACATGTACTTTAATTTTATTTATTCATTTGAGAGAGTGAGAGGGAAAGACGTAGACAAACACACACACACAGAGAATGGGCACACCAGGGCCTCCAGCCACTGCAAACGAACTCCAGACACATGTGCCATCTTGTGCATCTGTTTTATGTGGGTCCTGGGGAATCGAACTGAGGTCCTTTGGCTTTGCAGGCAAATGCCTTAACTGCTAAGCCATCTCTCCAGCCCACAAGTGGCACATGCATCTGGAGTTAGTCTGCAGTGGCTAGAGACCCTGGTGCAACCATTCTCTCTGTTTGTCTCTCTTCTATCTCTCTCTGCTTACAAATAAATAACAAAAAAATTAAAGAATTATCCAGGCATAGTGGCACACACCTTTAATCCCAGCACTTGGGGGTGGGGGGCAGAGGTAGGAGGATTGTGTGAGTTCAAGGCCACCTTAAGACTACATAGTGAATTCCAGGTTAGCCTGGGCTACAGTAAGACCCTACCTCAAAAAAACAAAAAACAAAAATTAAAGGAAAAAACAACGGATGGGGAGATGTCTCAGTGGTTAAAGGCACTTGTAAAGTCTGTTACCCTTTTTTTAAAGTTTTTATTTTATTTATTTGAGAGAGAGAGAGAAACAGGCAAACAGAGAGAAAGAGAGATAATGGGTGCGCCTTTAGCCGCTGCAAACAAATTCCAGATGCATGCACCACCTTGTGCATCTGATTTATGTGGGTACTGGGGAATCAAAACTGGGTCCTTAGGCTTAGCAGGCAAGCTCCTTAAATACTAAGCCATCTCTCCAGCCCTGGCCTGGGTTTGATTCCCCTGTACCCAATAAAACTAGATGCACCAAGTGGCACATTGATCTGGATTTTGTTTGCAGTAGCAAAAGGCCTTGGCATACTCAAATTATCTCTCAAATAAATGATATAAAATAAAGAAATTTTTTGAGGAAGGGTCTTTTTTAATATTTTAGGTATTTGAGAGGGACAGAAAAAGAGGCAGAGAGAGAAAATGAGAGAAAATGGGTGTGCCAGGGCTTTCAGCCACTGCAAATGAACTCTAGACACATGCATCTGGCTTTATGTGGGTACTGAGGAATTGATCCTGGGTCCTATGGTTTTGCCAGCAAGTGCCTTAACTGTTAAGCCATCTCTCCAGCCCTTGAAGTAGGGTCTTGCACTAGCCCAGGCTGACCTAGAATTCACTATGTAGATACAAGCTGAAAATAAATAATTTAAAAGAATCATCCATCAGGATCAAGGACTTGTGATATAGTTCAGATGTAGAACACATGCTTATTACATGCAAGGTCAGGGTTCAATCCCTAGCACACAAAAAGGAGAAGAAAAAAAGGGGGGAATCCCAGCACTCAGGAGGCAGAGGTAAGGGGATCACTGTGATTTTGAGGTCATCCTGAGACTACATAGTGAATTCCAGGTCAGCCTGAGCTAAAGTGAGACCCTACCTCAGAAAAACAACAACAACAACAACAATTTATTTATTTTGTTTTTTTGAGGTAGGGTCTCTCTCTAGCCCAGGCTGGCCTGGAATTCACTATGTAAACTTAGGGTGGCCTCGAACTCATGATGATCCACCTACCTCTGCCTCCCAAGTGCTTGTATTAAAGGCATGCGCCACCACGCCTGGCAAAAATTTAATTTTTTATGACATCTTCCATAATTATAGACAATAAATCATGAGAATCCCCTCTCCTCTCCCACTTTCGCCTTCTTAAATCCACTCTCAATCATATCCCCTCCCCCCTCAATTAGTCTTTTATTTTGATGTCATCATCTTTTCCTCCTATTATGAGGATCTTGTGTACGTAGCGCCAGGCATTGTAAGGTCATGGGTGTCCAGGCCATTTTGTGTCTGGAAGATTGCATTATAAACAGTCTTACCCCTTCCCTTGGCAGAAATTTTTTATTAATTTTTTTTTTTATTTGAGAGAGTGAGAGAGTCAGAGAGAGAGAGAGAGAGAATAGGCGCACGCCAGGGCCTCTAGCCACTGCAAATGAACTCCAGACATATGCACCACCTTGTGCATCTGGCTTTCTTAACCACTAAGCAATCTCCCCAGCCCTGTTTCTCCCCGCCCCCCAGGCAGGGTCTCACTCCAGCCCAGGCTGTCCTGGAATAGCCTCAGGGTGGCCTCAAACTCACAGTGCTGGGATTAAAGGTATGTGCCACCATGCCCAGCTGGCAAAAAGAATTTAATTTTACAGCCTGAGCACTGTAAGCTCTGTTCCAGTAGGGCCAAGGAGGGCAAACTTCAGCTAATTAACAGAAAGTCCTCCTTCCTTCCTGAGCATCACATGAAGCATGGACTGCATCAGAACGTCAGCAGTGGCTTTGGTGATGAGTTATTGTTGTGATAGATTCAAGTCTTTTTATTTTTATCTTTTGGTGTTTCAAGGTAGGGTTTCACTCTAGTCCAGGCTGACCTAGAATTCACTATGTAGCCTCAGGGTGGCCTTGAACTCACAGTGATCCTCCTGCCTCTGCCTCCTGAGTGCTTCAAGTCTTATCAGCTTCAAGTCTTATCATTTAGTAACTTTCATAATTCTGGCACATGTTCACTAATGCTAGTGCAAGAAAAATACTTGAAAAAGAGTGAAATTAAATGTTATATACTGTCACAGCTGCTGATTTAAGCGCTCTAAAGACACTCTTGGGCTGGAGAGATGGCTTAGCAGCTAAGGCACTTGCCTATGAAGCTTAAGGACCCAGGTTCAATTCCCCTGGACTCATGTAAGCTAGATGCACAAGGTGACACATGCGTCTGGAGTCCTTTTGCAGTGGCTAGAGGCCCTGGTGTGCCCATTCTCTCCCTCTCGCCCCCGACTCAAATAAATAAATAAATAAAAATTTTAAAAAAGACACACTAATCTGAGCATTTATTTCCCTTAAAAATTAAGTGTTATTTATTTAATTTACCTGCAAGGAGACAGAGAAAGAATGGGAGGTCCAGGGCCACTTGTCATTGCAAACAAACTCCAGACATATGCACCACTTTGTAGATCTGGCTTCACGTGAGTGTTGAGGAAATGACACTGGGCCATCAGGCTTTGTAAACAAGTGCCTTTAACTGATGAGCCATCTCTCTAGCCCTCTTATTTAAGGTAGCCTAGGCTAGCCTTAAATTCACAGTAATCCTATCTCAGCCTTCTAAGTGCTGTGACTAAAGGTGGTGAGCAACCATGTTTGGTTCAAGAATGTTTTATGGGGTTGTTTGTTTTTCCTTTTTCTCGAGGCAGGGTCAGACTCTAACCCAGGCTGGTCTGGAACTCATTCTGTAGCCCAGGCTGACTTGAACTTACACTGACCCTCCTACCTAAGCCTTTCCTAGAGTGAATTCAAAGCCAGCCAAGGATACAGAGTAAGATCCTGCCTCAAAAATAAACAGGGCTGGAGATATGGTTTAGTGGTTAAGGCACTTGCTAGCAAAGCCTAAGGACACAGGTTTGATAACCCAGTACTCATGTAAAGCCAGATGAACAACATGGCACATGCATCTGGAGTTCATCTACAGTGCCTAGAGGCCCTGACACATCCATTCTCTCTCTCTCTCTTTCTCTCTCTCTCTCTCTCTGCCTCTTTATCTCTCTCTCAAAATGAATAAATAAAATATTTTAAAAACAAACCAACCCAGCCAGGCGTGGTGGTGCACGCCTTTAATACCGGCATTTGGGAGGCAGAGGTAGGAGGATCACCATGAGTTCAAGACCAGCCTGAGACTACATAGTGAATTCCAGGTCAGCCTGAGCTAGAGCGAGACCCAACCTTGAGAAAAAGAAAAAAGAAAAAAAAAGCCCAACCCAAACTACCTTACTTATGTTTGTAAACAAAAAGAAATGGAAAGGTACATCTCTTGGGGTGATGAAGTTAGAAATACAGTAAATATTATAATGTTCTACAATTTAGTTAAACAAATATATTTATTGTTTGGCCTGAACATGTGTTGCTTTTGGGAGTTTTGTGAGAGGTTAGAAGATAAAGCCTAGCATCCCTAGGGAAAGCTGACAGTGAATACCTTGGTGCCATCATAGAGCTCAGCTGTGCCAGAGGGTGTGCCCATCAGGGTGATGACATCGCAGTCGATGGTTTTGTCTGCCGAGGGAGCAAAGGTGTCTGAGATCACCCCTAGGAAGTCAGACAACCCCTTCTTCATTTTTTCTGTTGCCCCGGAGGAGCCTTCAGTCTGCAGAGAAAACCAAGAAAGAAAGCAAGTGTCCCAAAAGCAGGTTACAATTGGGTCTGGAACATGAAACATCAGCACAAAGGTTTAGTGGGGCTGGAGAATAAAGTAGCCAGAGCCCTTGAGTCCTGGTTGGGATGCAGAACAGGGCCAAGCTAGGTCTGACAAGCGCTCTGACCTCATTTATGTTGCCCAGGCTAGTCTTGAATTCCTAGGCTCAAGAGATCCAGCTCAGCCTCCACTGTAGCTGGGACAACAGATACTTGCCACCATGTCCGGCTCAAAAATGGTTTTTACAATCTCTAATCTCACCTCTAAATTCAAGGTGACTGAGTTAGGTGGTGATCAAATGAAGAAACTATAATCTTTCAAGGCTAGTAGATATATAAAAATGAAAAACTAGAAACAACAAAACCTAAAAGTCGGGCATGGTGGCAAACACCTTTAATCCCAGCACTTGGGAGGCAAAGGTAGGATGGCTGCTGTGAGTTTGAGGTCAGCCTGAGACTACATAGTGAATTCCAGGTCAGCCTGGGCTAAAGTAAGACCCTAACCTGAGAAACAAACAACAACCAAAAAAAAAAAAAAAAAAAAAAAAAAAAAAAAAAAAAAAAAAAAAAAAACTAACAACAAAAACTGTACACTAGCTGGGCATGGTAGTGCATGCCCATAATCTCAGCACTTGGGAGGCTAAGGCAGTAGGACTGATGTGTATTTGAGGTCAACCTAAATTACAAACTGAGTCCAAAGCTAGAATACCAGATGCTTGTTCCACTATCTGTGTCTAGCTTACATAGTGGTGGCTTGGGAGTTGAAACAGGGCCAACAGACTTTGCAAGCAGGTGTATTTAATCACTGAGCAATCTTTTCAGCACCCAATATTTTATTTTATTTTATATTTATTTATTTATTTTTTTGTTTTTTTGAGGTAGGGTCTTGCTCTAGTCCAGGCTGACCTGGATTTTACTATGTAGTCTCAGGGTAGCCTTGAACCAAGGCAATCCTCCTATCTCTGCCTCCCAAGTGCTGGGATTAAAGGCGTGTGCCACCACACCCGGCTCCAATATTTTGTAATAAAAAAGTATGCCAGCTACCTACACACAATCTTCATAATAGGAGGAAAAGATGATGCCACCAACACAGAAGAAAGATTAGAGCCAGGTGTGGTGGCATACACCTTTAATCCCAGCACTTGGGAGGCAGGGTAGGAGGACCACTGTGAGTTTGAGGTCACCTTGAGAATACAGAGTGAATTCCAGGTCAATCTGGGCTAGAGTTAGAACCTACCTCGAAAAAAAAAAAAAAGATGGGCTAGAGAGGTGGCTTACTGGTTAAGGCACTTTCCTAAAGATCCAGGTTCAATTCTCCAGGTCCCACATAAGCCAGATGCACATGGTGGCACGTGCATCTGGAGTTCATTGGAGTTGCATTCCCACCCCCTCCCCGCCTCTTTCCCTCCCTTTCTCTCAAATAATAGGTAAAAATAAAAATATTTTTTTAAAAAAGAAAGACAGACTAATTGGGGGCTGGAGGGATGGCTTAGTGATTAAGGTGTTTGTCTGCAAAGTCAAAGGATGCAGGTTCGATTGCCCAAGACCCACATAAGCCAAATGCACAAGGTGGTATGTGCATCTGGAGTTCGTTTGCAATAGCTGCAGGCCTTAGTGTGCCCATTCTCTCTCTCTCTGTCTCTCTCAAATAAATAAATAAAAAGAAAGACTAATTGGAAAGAAGATGGGACTTACTGGAGGATGAATTTCAGAGAGAAGAATGGGGTGGGGGAGGGAATTATGGTTTATTGTCTATACTTAGGGAAGCTGTCAATAAAAAGTTAAAAAAAGAAAGAAAGAAAAACAAGGGGCTGGAGAGATGGCTTAGCAGTTAAGCACTTGCCTCTGAAGCCTAAGGACCCCAGTTCGAGGCCCGACTCCCCAGAACCCATGTAAGCCAGATGCACAAGGGGGTAGATGCGTCTGGAGTTCGTTTGCAGTGGCTGGAAGCCCTGGTGTGCCCATTCTCTCTCTCTCTGCCTCTTTCTCTGTCTGTCACTCTCAAATAAATAAATAAAATTATTAAAAAAGAACAAGGGCTGGAGAGAGGACTTAGCAGTTAAGGCACATGCCTGCAAAGCCCAAGGACCCAGGTTTGATTCTCCAGGTCCCATGTAAGACAGATGCACATGGTGGCACATACATCTGGAGTTCATTTGCAGTAGCTAGAGGCCCTGGTGCACCCAATCTCCCCCCCCCCCTCGCTTTCTCTGTCTCTAAGAAAGGAAGGAAGGAAGGCAGGCAGGCAAAGTATGTTAAGAGAGGGGATGGGGGAATTAGGGCATAGGAGAAGGGTTAATTAAAGATATTATGAATAAGCTATATGAAAACCTACTTCTTCACTAGCTAAATACTGTTTGAGTTTGGTGCTGGAAAGATGGCTCAGTGGTTAAAAGTGCTTGCTTAGAAAGCCTGATTGCCTGGGTTCAATTTGCCAGGACCCACATAAAGCCAGATGCACAAAGTGGCTAATGCACCTGTAGTTTGTTTGTAGTGGCAAGATGCCCTGGAGTGCCTATTATTCCCTCTCTCATTTTCATTCTCTCACCTGGGCTATTAGGCTTTGCAAGCAAGCTCCTTTAATCACTGAGCCATTTCTCCAGTCCAATTTTCGAAAATATATCATTTTGCTAATGGAAAATATGTTAAGGCAATACAGAAGTGGGAAAAATAATTATTTAAAATATACAGGCTGGGTATGGTGGTGCATGCCTTTAATCCTAGCACTTGAGAGGCAGAGGTAGGAGGATCGCCATGAATTTTGAGGCCACCCTGAGAATACATAGTGAATTCCAGGTATATATTGCCAGTTTTGGTGACATAAGCCTTTAATCCCAGAACTCAGTAGGCAGAGGTAGGAGGATCACTGTGAGTTCAAAGGCAGCCTGAGACTTCAGAGTTCCAGGCCATCCTGGGCTAGAGTGAGAACGTACCTCAACCTCGACCCTGAAATAAATAAATATAGATAGATAGATGGCTTGTTTGCTGGCAAACACAATTCCTTTTTTTTTTCTTCCTCTCTCTCTCACACAGTTCTTTCAGAATGAGAAGAAAAAAATCTTCCCTTTTTCTCCACCCAGAGAGTAAAATAATCACTTAATGAGAGAAAAGTTGGGAATCCCCACCAGGATCTCAGGGCAGGTCAGGCTTTGACGGGCAGTTACTCAAGATGTGGGTAGTACTCACAGCCAGCTTCTCCTTGACCACACTGGCCGTGGCTGCAATGGTGCAGGCTGTGTCATGCTGTACCACCTGGGTAAATTCGGTCAGGTCCCGCTTCATGAACTCCAACGCTTCAGAGGACTATAGAAAACAGAGAAGGATGACAGAGCTTGCAGGTCCTATCATCCCTTGCTTTTTTTCTAAAAAAAAAAAAAAAAGTTTTTATTTATTTGAGAGAGAGGAAGAAGCACAGAGAATGGGCGTACTAGGACCTCCAGCCACTACAAACCCCAGACTCATGTGCCACCTTGTGCACCTGGCTTACATTGGGTACTGGGGAATCCAACCTGGGTCCTGAGGCTTGGCATGCAAGCGCCGTAACTGCTAAGCCATCTCTACAAGCACTTTTTTTTTACCCCCCCCCCTTTTTTTTTCTAGGGTCGTGCTCTAACCCAGGCAGACCTGGAATTCACTATGTAGTTTCAGGCTGGCCTTGCCCTCACAGCAATCCTACTTCTGCCTTCGAAGCACTGGGATTAAAGGTGTGTACCACCATGCCTGGCGCTGTATTTCTTTAATACCAAGATAATGTGGTAATATCAAGTAATACAGGAGCTTGGCCTTAAGAATAATGAATGCTCACTTTTACTAGTTGCATTACCTGAGATTATTGGCCTAGCAGAGAACACAAAGAAACTCCTACTATGCAGCACAGGGACTGAATCTCAGCCCAGGAATTCAATGTTACCAGAAGTGAGTTTCAGCTAGTCATTTTCCCCCCTTATCAAATGTAGAAACTGGACTAGGCCAAAAAGTGGACTGGGAAAGAGGGAACAGTCTCAACACAAAACAAAATAGACTCCACAGCTGCTTGAAATTTCAAATAACATGACAAAAGGTATGACTTTAAAAAAATTTTTTTTAAGAGATGGAGGGAGGGAGGACAGAGAATTGGCCCCAGGGCCTTAGCCACTGCAATCAAACTCCAGACGCTTGCACTAGTGGGCATGTGCAACCTTGTGCTTGCCTCACCTTTGTGCATCTGGCTTATGTGGGATCTGGAGAGTTGAACATGGGTCCTTAGGCTTCGCAAGCAAGCACCTTAACCACTAAGCCATCTCTCCAGCCCTGATTTTATTTTGTTTTGTTTTGGTTTTTCAAGGTAGACTTTCACTCTAGCCCAGGCTGACCTGGAATTCACTATGGAGTCTCAGGATGACCTTGAACTCACAGCGATCCTCCTACCTCTGCCTCCCTAGCGCTGGGATTAAAGGTGTGCGCCACCATGCCTGGTTTCCTGATTTTTTTGTTTGTTTGTTTTAATTAAAGGAAAGGCAAATTGTCTCCAGTGTCTTGGTAAGGTTTCACTCTAGTCCAGGCTGACCTGGAATTCACTCTGTAATCTCAGGGTGGCCTCAAACTCATGGTGATCCTCCTACTTCTACCTCCTAAGTGCTGGGATTAAAGGTGTGTGCCACCATGCCCGGCACCAATGTCTTCTTGCTTCCACTCTTCTAGGTTCTGTTCATCCATAAAGCTCCTTTGGCTGAATAATATGTGCTTCTGTCTATTTGCATTCAGGGGCAGCATAAGGAAGCAGGCCCTCAACTTCCTTCTCTATATTGCCTTGCCAAGTCCAGGATACCTTGCTGGACCAAATGTGCTTGCCCCACCCTCCAAACCCTCATTTCATAAGGACACTATCACTTACATTTTTGTTTTAAAACAGGGTCTTATTACATATATCAGCCTTGGGACTACAGTGGGATGGAAATTAGGGTAAGGAGATTTAGAAGCCCCTGCCCCAAAGTTATGTCCTATACTGTAATAGACTTTTGGACTGGATATGTCCTGTACTGTATAGTCTTGTGCTGGTTAAGCCTATCATGGTAGTTTTGATATTGTTTCAAAGCCGTGATCTGTATTGCAGCTCCTATCCTGTAAATCATCCTATGTTTCTTTTTATCTCCATAGCACAGCTGCAGGGATCTGCGTGCTAACTAACCATTTCCCTGTTTCTGTAAAACTTGCCTATTTCATACTCAAGGTATCTGGCACTAGGCCAAGGCTTTGAGCTCTGAAAACTAATAATAGTAATAATTAGTCTAAGATAAGGTATATAAAGTCTCAACCACCAAGAATCAGGTCCAGGCTTTGGAAGAGATTCCCCTGGGCCCACACTGGCGTGAAAATAAACTGATTCTCCACTCAGTCTCTGGGGCCAGTTCTATGATAGCTGTTACTACACTTCATTTCATAGATACATATAAAATGAGAGCGAGAACAAGAGAGAGAGAATTGGCACACAAGGGCCTTAGCCACTAAAAACAAACTTCAGATGCCTGTGCCACCTTGTGCTTATGTGGGTTCTGGGGAATCGAACCTGGGTCCTTAGGCTTTGCAGGTAAGCACCTTAACTGCTAAGCCACCTCTCCATTTCCTTTTTTTTTTTTTTTTTTTTTTGAGGTAGGGTCTCACTCTAGCTCAGGCTGACCTGGAATTCACTATGTAGTCTCAAGTTGGCCTTGAACTCACAGCGATCCTCCTACCTCTGCCTACCAAGTGCTGGGATTAAAGGTGTGTGCCACCATGCCCGGCATCTTTTATTAAAAATATTATTTTCATTTATTATTTGAGAGAGAGAGAGACAAAGGCAGATAAAGAGACAGAGAATGGGGGCTAGAGAGATGGCTTAGTGGTTAAGATGCATGCCTGTGAAGCCTAAGGACCCAGGTTTGATTCCCCAGGCCCCACATAAGCCAGATGCACATGGTGGCACATATGTCTAGAGTTCGTTTGCATTGGCTGGTAGCTCTGGCACGCTCATTCTCTCTCTCAAATAAATAAATAATCTTAAGAGACAGAGAATGGGTATGCCAGGGCTTCCAGCCACTGCAAATGAACTCCAGATGCATGTGCCACCTTGTGCATCTGGCTTACGTGGGTCCTGGGGAATTAAACCTGGGTCTTTTGTCTTTGGAGACAAGTGCCTTAATCACTAATCCATCTCTTCAGCCCTTTTTGTTTAATTTTAATTTTATTTATTTATTGAGAGAGAAAGAGACAAGAGTTCATTTATTTTTTTCTGAAAAACAGGGTCACTTGAACTTTGTAAACCCCCCCCCCCCAAGATTCTTGTGTTCTTTCTTTTTGAGACAGGTCTCATTCTGTAGAACTGGCTGAACTTGCCCTGATTTCCTACCTCTGCCTCCTGAGTGTTGGGATTACAGGTTTAGACCATCATATTTCTGCGTGCGTGTGAGTGTGCGTTTTTAATGAGATGGGCCTGCCTGCTTTTTATTAGCCTGGAAAGTCTTAGTGGGACAGTGAGGAGCCATCAAAGTCTGAAGCAGGTGGAATACGATGAGATTTTTTGTTTTCTATAGGTCATCCTAGGAACTGGCATAGAGGATGGGTCCAAGACTGAGAAGTTTGTTTGCTTATTTATTTATTTATTTATTTTGAGGTAGTCTCTCACTATAGCCTAACCTAACTTAGATTCACTATGTAGTCTCAGGGTGGCCTCAAACTCACAGCAATCCTTTTACCTCAGCCTCCCAAGTGCTAGGATTAAAGGTGCATGCCACCATGCCTGGCTCTGATTTATTTTTATTTGAGAGAGAGAGAGAGAGAGAATGGGCATGCCAGGGCCTCTAGCCACTGCAAATGAACTTCAAATACATGTCCACCTTGTACATACGGCTTACGTAGGTACTGAGTCCTCAGGCTTCGCAGGCAAGTGCCTTAACTGCTCAGCCATCTCTCCAGCCCAGTGACAAGTTTAAGTGAGGAAGGAAGTCAGACAGCTTGTTGAAATAATGCAGGAAAGAAAAGATATTATTGGCCAGGTATGGTAGCACATGCCTATCATGCCAGCACTTGGGAGATAAAGGCAGGAGGAGCTGAAGTTCAAGGTCATTCTCAGAAACAAAGTAAGTTTAAGTCCATCCTGGGTTACATAAGACCTATCTCAAAATATCAAAATCAACAAATAGACAAAAGTTGAGTGAGAAGCATGAATTCAAGGCCACCCTGAGTTTGAGGCCAGCCTGGAACTAAAATAATGAATTCCAGGTCAGCCTGGGCTAGTGTGAGATAAAAACCAAAACACACACAGACACAGACACAAAATATGCTAGGCGTGTGCCAAGGCAGAGGTGTAGGAGGACCATCATGAGTTCAAGGACAGCCTGGGACTTCAGAGTGAGTTCCTGGTCAGCCTGGGCTGGAGTGAGACCCTACCTCTAAACGTAGATTTGGTCATAAAATAGGTATGTTGGAGCCAGGTGTGGTAATCCCAGCACTTGGAAGGCAGAGATAGGAGGATTGCCATGAGTTCGAGGCCAGCCTGAGACTACATAGTGAATTCCAGATCAGCCTGGGCTAGAGTGAGAACCTACCTCAAATAAAAAGAAAAAAAAAAAAAGATATGTTGGCTAAGGGCAAGAAAGAATTAAGGAAGAGGGGCTGGAGAGATGGCGTAGTGGTTAAGGCACTTGCCTGCAAAGCCAAAGGACCCAGGTTCAATTCCCCAAAACCCACGTAAGCCAGCTACACAAAGGGGAACATGTATCTGGAGTTTGCAGAAGATGAAGGCCCTGGCATGCCCATTCTCGCTTTCTCTCTCCTCCCTCTTCCTCTATCTCTAATAAATAAATAAAAAGAGGGAAAAAATTAAAAAAACAAAGAATTAAGAGCTGCTGGTTACAACAAAAGGTAACTGGATAGATTTACTGCTGCCAGTGGTAAAAGGTACTTGCTTACAAAGCCTGACAGCCCAGGTTAATTCTCCAGTAACCACATGAAGCCAGAAGAACAAAGTGGTACATGCATCTAGAGTTCATTTTGCAGTGGCAAGAAGCCATGGTGCAACCATTCTCTCTCTTTACTTATATGTATTTTTATTTATTTTATTTATTTATTTATTTATTTATTTATTTATTTTTTGGTTTTTCAAGGTAGGGTCTCACTCTAGCCCAGGCTGAACTGGGATTCACTATGGTGTCTCAGGGTGGACTCAAACTCATGGTGATCCTCCTACCTCTGCCTCCCGAGTGCTGGGATTAAAGGCATGTGCCACCATGCCCAGCAAAATATGTATTTTTAAAATTAGTATTCTTTACTTTTTTTGTTTGTTTTTTTGAGGTAGGGTTTCACTATAGTCCAGGCTGACCTGGGATTCACTATGTAGTCTCAGGGTGGCCTTGAACTCATGGCGATCTTCCTACCTCTGCCTCCCGAGTGCTGGGAGCTTAGTATTCTTCAAATATTTTATTTTTATTTATTTATTTATTTATTTGAGAGAGAGAGAGAGAAAGAGAGAAAGAAAGAAAGAAAGAAAGAAAGAAAGAAAGAAAGAAAGAGAAAGAGTGCGAATGGGTGCGCCAGGGCCTCTAGCCACTGCAAACAAACTCCAGATGCATGTGCCATCTTGTGTATCTGGCTATGGGGGTCTGGGGAATTGAACCAGAGTTCTTAGGCTTCACACGCAGGTGCCTTAAATGCTAAGCCATCCTCCAGCCCAAATAAAAATATTTTTAAAAAAGTTTACAGCCAAGCACAGTGGCACACGCCTTTAATCCCAGCACTTCGGAGGCAGAGGTAGGAGTATTCCTGTGAGTTCGAGGCCACCCTGAGATTACATAATGTATTCCAGGTCAGCCTGGGCCACAGTGCGACCGTACCTTGAAAAAGAAAAAAACAACAGCAACAACAAAAACCAAACAAAAAAAAGAAAGAAAGAAAGAGAGGGAGTGAGGGAAGAAGTTAGAAAAGAAGGAGCAAATGCTAGGGTGATATGCAGCCGAAAGCTACAGAAGATAAGGGCTGAAAAAGCACCCACTGGAGTTGGCAAGTATGAAGCTGAGTGTGACTACAGATAAGTGCATATAGGTGGTGGCTTCAGGGGTGGGGAGTCAAGCTTGTTGACTTCATATCATAAAAGTATGAGGCTGCAGAACAAGGACGTGAGGGAAGAGTTTCTGAAGTCGAGTGGAGGAGAAGCAGTAAGAGACAAAATGGACTGGCTCAGGCCCAGGTGTGGTGGCACATGCCTTTAATCCCAGCACTCAGGAGGCAGAGATAGGAGGAGACCTATTGGGCTAGAGTGAGACCATACCTCCAAAAACCAAAAAAGAAAAAGATTGTGGAATCTGGGGAAGGCAAAAAGCAAATACAAGAGAGACCAGGGATAGCAGCACACACCTTTAATTCCAGCACCTGGGTGGCAGAGGTAGGAGTATTGCTCCTATTGTAATGAGTTTGAGGCCAGCCTGAAACTACACAATGAATTCCAGGTCAGTCTGGGCTAGAGGGAGATCCTACCTCAAAAAGCCAAAAATAAAATGCAAATGTACCCTTCTATAATAATGTTTATGTGAAGCACTTGGATAGGTGCACTGGACAGAAGGAGGTAAGGAGAGGATGAAGACAGATTATATCATCATCTCACAGGTGTAGGTTCTGGGGCAGTACAGAGCAGAGCAGTGAATAGTCCAGATGGAGACAGATGGGGTAACAAGACAAGGTAAGCACGAAAAGATGATAAAAAGAAAAAAGAGGAGGAGGGCTGGAGAGATGGCTTAGTAGTTACGGCACTTGCCTGTGAAGCCCAAAGACCCAGGTTCGATTCCCCAATACCCACGTAAGCCAGGTACACAAGGTGGTACATGCATCTGGAGTTCATTTGCAGTGGCTGGTGGTGCTGGCCTGCCCATCCTTCCTCCATCCCTCCCTTTCTTTCAAATAAATAAGTAGCAATATTTTTAAAGGCTAGGAGTGGTGGTGCACACCTTTAATCCCAGCACTAGGGAGTTAGAGGTAGGAGGATCGCTGTAAATTCAAGGCCACCCTAAGACTACACAGTGAATTCCAGATCAGCTGGAGCTACAGCAAGACCCTAACTCAAAAAACAAAGCAAAAAAAAAAAAAAAAAAAACTGTAGAAACACCCCCAGCTCCAAATTGGGAATTAACTAAAAATAAAGATGGAAAGCTAACCTCTTACCTATTTTTCATGAGTTATGATAAGACCAACCTCCAAAGAAACACACAGGAGGCCTTCATGTAACATTTAACATTTATTGAATCAGTATCATACTATCCTTCCAGGAAACTAACAAAAAGCATGCTACTTTGGAGTGTCATATTAAGCTTTAGGGTGAAGTCCTTCCTCTTAGTCCCCATCAATAAAATAAACAGGGAATTCTCAGATGTGCTGAGCTACAGCTGACAGGCTAGCCAGGAGTAACCAGGTCAAGAGAGAGAAAAAATGTTCTCAGAGTAGGGGTCAGAAGCCTCTTGGAGTCTGCCCTGAAGCAGGACTCACTCCACTTGCTTGAGATAAATAGTAATTAGTTTTCCACAATTCAACCAGACTGGTCTTAACAAACGAGAAAAACTGAGGCCAGGAGTGGTGATGCACGCCTTTAATCCCAGCACTGGGGAGGCAGAAGTAGGTGAATTCTAGGTCACCCTGAGACTACATAGTGAATTCCAGGTCATCCTGGGCTAGAGTGAGACCCTATCGCAAAAAATAAATAAATAAATAAAAGTAAAAAAATTAAAAAAGTAACAACAACAAATGGAACATCATCCACTGGTGGGACCAAACTTTATTCATACCACTGGGATTACTTGGTAGCCATTTCAGGGTCTCCATTCTCAGACCACATCTCTCTGTCTACCCTCCCTGGCAAACCACCACTCGCTCAGGCAGAACTTGGTTAGGCACCAGTGTGAAGGAGTGATCCTTATCTCTGGCCCAGGTTCTTGTTTTTCACTTTCCCTGTGACCCCTCCCCTGATATGCTCTTGATTACCTAGACTAGACAAGAAGTTAGGTACTTTCCGTTCACGGTACTTACAACAGTAACTAAAGAGCTATTTGTTTGACGAGTTGGCTGCCTGCCTTCCCACTAGACTGTGAGCTCTGTGAAGCCCGATTGTCCGGCTAAGGTTGTAATCCTCGGGACCTGTCAAGAGTGCTGGTTGGCACAGAATCTAATCGTATTTGAATGAGTATCGAGGGTGTTCTTCAAAGGCCTCTGACAAATGTTCTCTCTCCTACAATGAAGCTGTCAATTTTCTGAGCTGGAATAGACTGTCCCTTCCTATGTACTGCTAGGAAAAGAACTGGTCTGGGTTTTAAAGGCAATCACCCCGTGGCTAGCATCCCCACGGGTCTGCGTCAGGCCCGTCCTTTCGTAGACAGGTAAGGGATACAGCAAGGAAGGGCCCAGGCTGGCCTCCGGGAGGCCTGAAAGAGCCGGACAGAGCTGGCTGGACCTGGTTGCCGTGAGGCTGCGCGGCGCCCCGGCTTACCTTCTCTTTGACTGCCTGGTAGCTCTGCTGCAGCCAGCTCCGCCACCAGCCCACGTCCTCCCTGTGGAAGACAGACACATGTGGCGGCCCGGCCCCGCGCTGCACGCCGGCCCACCCACGAGCGGCTCAGGGTTTCCCCCTCGGCTGGGGCCCGCGGGCTGAGGCTCGGCAGGCCGCTCCCCCACCCGCTCACGCCGCCAGCTCCACGCTGCCCCTGTCAGCTTCGTCCACGTCCGCCGCGCTGACCTCCTGGTCCCCCACGGGGACCCTAGCCCAGCACCCCCACACCCTGAGAGAATTCAGCCCCCAACGACTGGGAGCAGAATGACGGGCTCACCCTTCCGCCATCTTGCCTGCATGACATCACCACTATTTACCGACCTTTGACTTCCGACACGGCAACGCCCCCTCAAGCTCCGCCCCCGAGGCCCGCGGCCCAATCCTCACGCCGACTCCGCCCTCAGTCCTATCCCGCCCCGCCTCTCGCCATTAGGGCCCGCCTCCTCTGAGCTCTATCCAATCCTAGTCCCCTAATTAGCGATTAAATTCTACCTCTGAACTCTCTATCCAATCCGGATTCAGGGTTGTCTTTGGGTTCCACTCCTCACCGACTTCAACTCTCGGGATCAGCCGAAGTCTGATACGGTGGCCTTTGTAGGTCATGCTTAGCCCCTTGCTAGACTACGAACTGGGAGTAAATCAGGAGAAAAAGGAGGGGGCAGGGCTCGAATGTCTTGATCCTTAGGACCGCCCCCCTTTGTGAATGCAGCTACGTCGCGTCGCAGCCGCTAGGCATGTGTTGTGTTCTTGCTCATTCAGTGGGCGAGGACTCTGGGCCAGGTCCTGGAGGATTGTGGGGGAATAGTTACAATGTTTAATATTCAGAGGAATATTCAGAATGTTCTATTACCCTAAGAGGGAGAGGTAGACACATTCAATTATCACAAAACAACGTGAGACCGCCTGGAAGAGAGACCGAGTTGATGCGATCCATCGCCTATCTACGTTCAGCATCTGTGCCCCTTGGTTGTTTTTTTTGTTGTTGTTGTTTGTTGTTTTTTTTTTGAGGTAGGGTCTCATTCTAGCCCAGGCTGACCTGGAATTCCCTGTGTAGTCTCAGGGTGGCCTTGAGCTCACAGGGATCCTCCTACCTCTGCCCCTGAGTGCTAGAATTAAAGGCCTTGGTTTTTAAGCCTTCCCTCTTGCAAGCAAGCATCTTAGCTAAGGCTTACCCGCCAGTTAGCTCATAGCTTCTTGTCTCCTACTGCTCCCCATGCCACCCTGTCTGTCTTTCCCTCTACGAAATTATTTCTGTCATCATACATAATGTCATTTATTATTTCTCCTCTTAAAGGCAAGCAAACAAAACTCATTCTTTCTGTCCGTTTGGTGTTTTTTGGAGGAGACAGGGTCTTTCTATGAAGTCACTGTAGGCTTGGAACTTTGTGTAACTTACAATGACTTTTATTTCTATTCCCCTGCCAGTCCCCTCAGTACTAAAATTACAGGTGTGTATCACCAGGCTGCACTTAGAAACCCACGCTTTTATGGGGGGGGGGGCTTTTCGAAGTAGGGTCTCACTCTGGCCCGGGCTGACCTGGAATTCACTATGTCGTCTCAGGTTAGCCTCGAACTCATGGCAATCCTCCTACCTCTGCCTCCCCAGTGTTGGGATTAAAGGCATGCGCCAGCACGCCCCACTCAACCCATGCTTTTTTGATATCACATGGATTTCCTCTGTACAGCAAAGTTGAATTAACTCCCCACTGTCTCCAGCTTCCCTGTCATTATCTATTAACTTTTTAAATTATTTATTTATTTATTTATTTGCAAGAAGAGAGAAAGAAGAGAGACCGACAGATGGAAAATGGGCACCCCAAGTCCTCTAGCCACTATAAACAAACTCCACATGCATGTGCCCATTGTGCATCTGGCTTATGTGGGTCCTGGAGAGTTGAACCTGGGTCCTTTGGTTTCACAGGTTCCAACGCCTTAACCACTAAGCCATTTGTTTGTTTTTCAAGGTACGGTCTCACTCTAGCACAGGCTGACCTGGAATTCACTATGTATTCTCAAAGTGTCCTTGAACTCATGGCGATCCTCCTACCTCTGCCTCCCAAGTGCTAGGATTAAAGACATGTGCCACCATGCCCAGCTCTATTAACTCTTTTCAGTTCAGTTGGGGATTTTTGTTGTTGTTGTTGGTTGGTTGTTTTTCTTTTTTTTTTCTTTTTTTTTTTTTTTTTTTTTTTTTTGAGGTAGGGTCTCAATCTAGTCCAGGCTGACCTGGAATTCACTATGTAATCTCAGGGTGGCCTCGAACTCAAGGCGATCCTCCTACCTCTGCCTCCCGGGTGCTGGGATTAAAGGTGTGCGCCACCACGCCTGGGTTGGTTGTTTTTCGAGGTAGGGTTTCACTCTAGCCCAGGCTGACCTGGAATTCACTATGTAGTGTCAGGGTGGCCTCAAACTTGGGGCAACCCTCCCACCTTTGCTTCCCCATTGCTGGCATTAAAGGCGTGTGCCACCATGCCCAGCTGGGTTTTTATTTATTTATTTTTTGCCTCCCCACAGTCCATGGAAATAACTTTAGTTAAGGCCCCAAAAGCAATGACCAATAACCAATTTTCAATTCTCTTAATTTAATGATAAGCATCTTATACAACTCAACTGACCACTTCCTTCTCTCCCAAAGGCTTTCTTCTAGTAGCTTCCAAGATATCATGCTGTCATGACTCTCATATTTTGGGCATCTCCTTTACAGAGTTCTTAGCTCTCTTGTTACTAAGAAGTCCAAAAACTCAGTCCTTGGTCCTCTTTGATCATTTCTTCCTCAGGTGACCTCAAGTCTCATGAATTTTCAATGTCATCTGTGTGCTGGTATTTGCCAAATTTTCTCCCCAATCTAAATATCTTCTCAGAACACCAGGCTCATTATTCCATTTGGATGTATAACAGGCATATTAAATTTAACATGTCCCAAGACAAGCTTCTGAGGTATCTACCACAACTTCCTCCATCTGAAATGACAACCACATTCCTCCAGTTGCCCAAGCCAGGAATCTGGGAGTTTTCCTTGATTTTTCACCTCCTTTCATACTCCAAAGCTGATTAGCAAGTCCACTTTGCTTTGCCTTTAAAATACAGACAGTGGGCTGGAGAGATGGCTTAGTGGTTAAGGCACTTGCTTGTGAAGCCTAAGGACCCAGGTTTGACTCCCCAGAATCCATGTAAGCCAGATGCACAAGGTGCACATATGCCTGGAGTTCATTTGCAGTGGCTGAGTCCCTGGCATGCCCATTCTCTGTCTTTCTGAAATAAATAAAATAAAAATATAAATAAAATACAGCCAGAATCTAGTCTCATATCACCCGTCCACTGCTGCTATGTAGATCCAAGCCACCACCACCTTTCATCTAGTTAATTACAAGAGCCCCTAATAACTGAAAGCAGGAAGTTGAACAGATAAATGTACAGGCATGTTCATAGAAACGTCACTCACAATAGCAAAAACAGGGCTAGAGATATAGCTCAGCAGCTAAGGTGCTTGCTACAAATCCTGACGACCTGGGTTCAATTCCCCAGTACCCACATAAAGTGAGATGCACACAGTGGCACATGCATCTGAAGTTCATTTGCAGTGGCTAGAGTCTTGGCATGTCCTTTCTCTGTTTCTCTTCTCTCTGTCTCTCTCTCTCAAATAAATAATTTTTTTGTTTTGTTTTGTTTGTCGAGGTAGGGTCTCACTGTAGCTGAGGCTGACCTGGAATTCACTATGTAGTCTCAGGGTGGCCTTGAGCTCACAGTGATCTTCCTACCTCTGCCTCTCGAGTGAGTGCTGAGATTAAAAGCGTGCACCACCACACCTGGCAAATAAAATATTTTTTAAAAAAGATGATGACATCAAAATAAAAGAGAGGACACTGCAAGCCTTATATTTGGCCAGCCAGGCCAAATGAGCCAACTGGTGCAATAGTGGCACATCTGTCATGGTGGAAACCAACTGCCCTCTAATTGGACTAGAGGCCCACTCCATGGGAGGGAATACATCCCTGATACTGAAAACTTAAAACAGAGGTAGTCATGAGCCCTAGGGATGTAATGTCTGCTGGTGTCTAGCTAAATGTATATACTATGCTCACCAAACTGCCCAGTAAGCACTTCTCTTAATGTTCATATCCATATATTAGTGCCACTCTCACTTTTGGTTAGAGAACCTTCTCTTTTCAGATGGCAGTGACCTTGGGATGACTCAGAAGGCACCATGGTGCTGAGAAGAAGTGACAGAGGAGTGCTCAGCACTGCAATATCTCTATGAGACCTTCTAAGACTCAGAGTCCATTGCGGAAGAGGTGGCGGAAAGAATGTAAGAGCCAAAGGAAGGGTAGGACTCCTTACAACATGCTCCTCAAGACACAAAATGACCTAGATATCCATGTCCTCATAGTGCCTGACACTACCTACACAAGACCATCATAATAGGAGTAAAAGATGATGACATCAAAATAAGAGAGACTGATTGAGAGGGGGAGGTGATATGATGGAGAATAGAGTTTCAAAGGGAGAAATGGGGGGAGGGAGGGAATTATCATGGGATATTATTTGCAATTATGGAAGTTGTCAATAAAAAAGAAGCAAAAAATAAATAAATAAAATAAATAAATAAAAGAGAGAGTAACAGAGGGAGGGAGGAAGGGAAGAACTATGATGGACAATGGATTTGTGAAGGGGAAAGTGGGGGAGAGGAGGGAATTATCATGGTTTATTGTCTGTAAATATGGAAATGGTCAATAAAAAAAGAAAAATAGGAGCTGGGTGTGGTGCCTTTAATTCCAGCGCTCGGGAAGCAAAGGTGGGAGGATTGCCATGAGTTCAAGGCCATCTTGAGACTATATAGTGGATTCCAGGTCAGCCTGAGCTAGAGTGAGACCCTACCTCATAAAAAAGGGGAGCCTGAAGGGATGGCTTAGTGGTTAAGGCATTTGTCTGCAAAGCCAAAGGACCCTGGTTCGATTACCTAGGACCCACATAAGCCAGATGCACAAGGTGGCGCATGTGTCTGGAGTTCATTTGCAGTGGCTGGAGGCCCTGGTGCGCCCATTCTCTCTTCTTCTTCTCTCTCTCTCTCTCTCTCTCTGAATCTCTCAAATAAATAAAAACTTAAAAAAAAATAGAAAGAAAAATATTAAAAAATATATACTTCCAGGTGTGGTGGCACACACTGTTAATCCCAGCACTCAGGAAGCAGAGGTAGGTGGATCACTGTGAGTTCGAGGCCACCCTGAATTCCAGGTTAGCCTGGGCTAGAGAGTGACACTCTACCTTATAATGTCAAATAATAATATTAACAAATAAATAATTAAATAAAATTTACAGCTGGGGCTGGTGGTGAAATGCCTTTAATCTCAGCACTCAGGAGGCAGAGGTAGGAACTCAAGGCCAGCCTGGCACTATGGAGTGCCAGGTCAGGCTGGGCTGGAGTGAAACCCTACCTCAAAAACAAGAAAAAACATAATTTTAAAAGCTGGGAAGATGGTTAGTGGTTAAGAACATTTCCTATGCAAGTATGATGACATGAAGTAGTCTGAGAGACCCCTTGTGTTTGATCCCTAGGACCTACATAAACAGCTGGGTCTGGCCATACACATCTGAAACTACTTTTCCTTGGAGGCTCGAGAATTATCCTTGCTCATGTAAAATGGCAAGCTTGCTGGGCATGGTGGCATATGCCTTTAATCCCAGCACTCGGGAGGCAGAGGTAGGAGGATCGCCATGAGTTCGAGGTCGCCCTGAGACTACATAGTGAATTCCCCATCAGCCTGAGCTAGGGTGAGACCCTACCTCGAAAAACCAAAAAAATAAAAATAAAAAAGGCAAGCTCCAGGACCAATGAGAGACTCTCACTCAAATAAGAATGAGTGGAAAAAGATCTGCGTAGTGGTGCACACCTTTAATCCCAGCACTCGGGAAGCTGAGGTAGGAGGATCTCAGTGAGTTCCAGGTCAGCCTACGCTACAGAGAGACCCTACCTGGGAAAAACAGCAACAAAGAAGTTTGTACTTTTCCTTCTCTGGTCAGGGGACACAACAAAGCGGAGGACTTGGGTGAGGGGAAAATCCAACACCCAGCCAGGCTTGGTGTACCTAAGCCATCATCTTGCATTTATTTGCTTAGTTTGAGAGTGTCTGCCAAGTGCAGTTTGGAAAATAACATAAAACTTGCTGCAACGAGAAGAGTTTCTTAGGTGTTATATAGACCACTCAGGTCTTTTTTTGTTTGTTTGTTTGTTTGTTTGTTTTACAGCCGAACCTATGGAGGGCCACTGGAAGGTTTCAAAGACATTGGTCAGGTAATAGCAGAGCCAGAACTGTCAATAGATTAATGCAGTGCAACAAATATTGGCCATTTGCTACATGCTAGTTGCTGGGTTTCAACATTAATTGCGCATGCGCCCTGGCTTGTCAGATGAAGAAAACAAATGCACGAAATGGTGAAGAATATTTTTCTACTTAGAGGTATTATATACGTAGGAGGGAAGTGAGATCAGTTCAGTTGGCTCTGGAATTAGCTGGGAAGTCAATTGGTGAATGAGAGAGGAGCTGCCTTGGAATAGGTCCACAGTCTGCTTTTGGCCATTTCCAAATACTATGAATTCTTGAAAATGTAAGTTCTTGCTGGGTGTGGTGGTGCACTCAAGAGGTGAAGGACAAGGATCACAGAGAGTTCCAGGCCAGCGTGAGGTACATAGGAAGATACTTACCTTAAAACAACAAAAACCAAAATGTAAATTCTTTTTTATAATTTTATGTTTTAAAAGATTTATTTTTATCTTATTTATTTATTTCAGAGCGACAGACAGAGAAAGAGGCAGAACGAGAGAATGGGTGCCCCAGGGCCTCCAGCCACTGCAAATAAACTCCAGATCCATGCGCCACCTTGTGCATCTGGCTTACATGGGTCCTGGGGAATTGAGCCTTGAACCAGGGTCCTTAGGCTTCACAGGTAAGCACTTAACTTCTAAGCTATCACTCCAGCCCCTAACTTTTATTTATTTATTTGAGAGAGCAAGAGAGGGAAAGAGGCTGAGAGAGAGAGAGAGAAAGAGAATGGGTGTGCCAGGGCCTCCAGCCACTGCAAACGAACTCCAGATGCATGTGCCACCTTGTGCATCTGGCTTACATGGGTCCTGGGGAATTGAGCCTTGAACCGAGGTCCTTTGGCTTTGCAGGCAAATGCCTAGCTGCTAACCCATCTCTCTAGCCCTTTAAGAAAATTTATTAGCCAGGCGTGGTGGCGCAGGCCTTTAATCCCAGCACTTGGGAGGCAGAGGTAGGAGGATCACCGTGAGTTCGAGGCCACCCTGAGACTACATAGAGAATTCCAGGTCAGCCTGAGCTAAAGTGAGACCCTACCTCGAAAAAACAAACAAGCAAAAAACAAAACAAAACAAAACATTTATTAATTTATTTACAAGCAGAGGGTGAGAAGGAAAAGGGAGAGAATGAGCACACCAGGGCCTCTAGCCAATGCAAATAAACTCTAGGTGCATGAAAACAAAGTTTACCATTTTGGGGCTAGAGATGTAATTTAGTGGTAGAGCACTTGCTTTGTATACACAATCCCCAGTACCAAAAAAATGCCATTTGAAAAAAATGCCATTTGACCTTTATGTTGTTGTTGTTTTTCTCCATTATTATTATTATTATTTATTTTGAAAGAATGAGAGAGAATGGGCCTGTGAATGAATTCTAGACACGTGTGCCCCCTTGTGCACATGTATGACGTTACATGCTTGTGTCATTGTGCATCTGGCTATGTGGGACCTGGAGATTCAAACATGAGTTCTTAGGCTTCACAGGCAAGCGTCTTCACCCCCAAGCCATCTCTCCAGTCCCCCTCCCCCTTTTCTTGTTCTTGTGAGGTAGGGTCTTGCTGTGGCCCAGGCTGACCTGGAATTCACTGTGGAGTCTCAGGGTTGCCTTGAACTTACAATGATCCTCCTACCTCTGCCTCCCCAGCGCTGGGATAAAAGGTGTGCAACACTACACCTGGCCCATTTTGAACATTTTTAATTTACTGGCTCCAGAATTGAATCAGGAATGGCTGACAGCATAACAGATCTTCATGTTGTTATGTAACCATAATCATCATTCGTCTCCAGAACTTTTTCATTGTCCCAAAGTGAAACTCTGTATCTATTAAACAAAGGTCTGTATGTTATTGCCTCCCCAGTTATTAGTAACCTTCATTGTGTTTTCTGTCTTTATGAATTTGACTACTCTAGGTACCTCACATTAATGTAGCAATACAATACTTATCCTTTTGTGACTGGCTTATTTCATTGAGCATAATATTTTCATGTTATAGCATGTGTTAGAATTTCTTCCCTTTTCACATTTCATGGTGAGTACAGTTTGTGTTTATACATTCATCCATCAATAGGCCCTTAGATTTCTTCCGTGATTTTGCTATTGTCTTTTTAAAAAATATTTTACTTATTTGAGAGAGAGAAAAAAGGCAGATAGAAGAGAGAGAGAGAGAGAGGAGAGAGAATGGGTGGGCCAGGGCCTCTAGCCACTGCAAATGAACTTCAGACACATGCACCACCACCCTGGGCATCTGGCTTATGTGGGTACTAAAGAACTGAACCTGGGTTCTTTGGCTTTGCTGGCAAGCACCTTAACCACTAAACCATCTCTCCAGCTCTTTTGTCTTTTTGTTGTTGTTGTTTTGTTTTGTTTCTTTTTCAAGGTAGGGTCATGCTACATAGTAAAGTCCAGGTCAGCCTGGGCCAGAGTGAGACCCTACCTAGAAAAAAAAAAAAAAAGGTGGGCTGGAGAGATGGCTTAGTGGTTAAGCGCTTGCCTGTGAAGCCTAAGGACCCTGGTTTGAGGCTCGACTCCCCAGGACCCATGTTAGCCAGATGCACAAGGGGGCACACGCGTCTGGAATTCATTTGCAGTGGCTGGAGGCCCTGGTACTCCCATTCTCTCTCCCTCTCTCCCTCTGTCTATCTGCCTCTTTCTCTCTGTCTGTCGCTCTCAAATAAATAAATAAAAATTAAAAAAAACTTAAAAAAATAAAAAAAAGAAAGAAAGAAAGAAAAGAATTTGGTGTCTGGAGAGATGACTTAGTAGTTAAGGCACTTGCCTGTGAAGCCTAAGGACCCAGGTTCAAATCCCAGTACCCAGGTAGGCCAGATGCACAAGGTGTTGCATGGATCTGGAATAGGTGGAGTCCACGGATCACCTACTCTCTCTCTCAAATAAATAAATAAAACATTTTTTAAAAAATATATAATTTGGGCCGGGCATGGTGGCACATGCTTTTAATGCCAGCACTCGGGAGGCAGAGGTAGAGGATCGCCATGAGTTGGAGACCAGCCTGAGACTACATAGTAAATTCCAGGTCAGCCTCTACTAGAGTGAAACCCTACCTCGAAAAACAAAACGAAAGAAGAAGAAGAAGAAGCAAAAGAAGAAGATAATTTGGGGTCTGGAGAGATGGCTCAGCAGTTAAGACACATGCTTGCAAAACCTAACAACTGGGTTTGATTCCACAGTACCCACATAAAACCAGATGCACAAAGTGACCCATGAATCCGGAGTTTATTTGCAGTGGCTAGAGAGCCTGGCATGTCCATTTTCTCTCTCTCTGAAATAATTAAGTACATAAATACCATACATTTTTAAAAAGAAGATAAGCCAGGCGTGGTGGTGCATGCCTTTAGTCCCAGCACTTGGGAGGCAGTGGTAGGAGGATTGCCACAAGTTCAAGGCCACCCTGAGACTACATAGTGAATTTCAGGTCAGCCTAGGCTAAAATGAGAACCTGCTTCAAGAAGGAAAAAAAAAAAAAAAAAAAGACAATTTGTGGACTGAGAGATGGATCAGTGGTTAAAGACATCTGATTGCAAAGCCTGATGGCCTGGGTTCAATTCCCCAATGCCTATGTAAAGCCAGATGCACAGGGTGAAGTGTGTGTCTGAGCTGATTTGCAGAGGCTGGAGGCCTTAGCTCCTTACCCCTGTCTTCAGACCTTAACATAATTCAGGGCACTGGTAGGTCAAAAAACACCTGTGAATCAACCAATATGTTAGGGGATGGGGAGGTGGCTCAGCAGCTACAGGTGTGTGAGTGTACAAAGCCAGTTGGTCTAGGTTCAATTCAACAGCCGCCCACATAAAGCCAGATGGGCATTCGTTTGCACTGGCAGGAGACACAAATACACCCAGACACACACATGCAGAAAAATAAATAAGTAATTTAAAAATAGTATGTTAAAGAAATATTGAAAGCCAGGCGTGGTGGTGCATGCCTTTAATCCCAGCACTTGGGAGGAAAAGGTAAGACGGTTGCCATGAGTTTAAGCCCAGCCCCGGAACTACAGAGTTCCAGGCCAGCCTAGGTTAGAGTGAGACCCAACCTTGAAACAAAAAAAAAAAAAAGAAAAGAAAAGAAAAGAAAAAGAAAGAAATATTGAGCTGGGGGTAGTGGTGCTCACCTTTAATCCCAGCACTCCAGTGGCTGAGGTAGAAGGATTGTCATGAGTTTGAACCCAGCCTGGAACTACAAAGTCAGCCTCGGTTAGAGTGAGACCCTACATCAAAAGAAAATATGGGGGCTGGGCGTGATGGCACACGCTTTTAATCCCAGCACTTGGGAGGCAGAGGTAGGAGGATCACTGTGAGTTCAAGGCCACCCTGAGACTACATAGTGAATTCCGGGTCAGCCTGGGCTACAGTGAAACCCTACCTTGAAAAACCAAAAAAAAATATATATATATATATAGATAGATAGATAGATAGATTGATTGATAGATAGATATAGGCTGGAGAAATGGCTTGGTGGTTAAGGCGCTTGCCTGCAAAGCCTAATGACCTGGCTTCGATTCCCAGTACCCATGTAAGCCAGCTGCACAAAGTGGTGCATGCATCTGAAGTTCTTGCATTGGCTGTAGACCCTGGTGTGCCCATTCTCTTTCCATCTCTCTGTGTCTGTATATCTCTGCTTGCAAATAAATAAATAAAATATTTTTAAAACCCCAAAATATTGAACACAGGTTCAGAACTGGAACTCAGTTTTTTTCAATCTTTGGGGCTGTTTAGGTATCATATAGCTTGTGATGTTTTGAATAAAATGTCCCCCATAGTGTTTTGAATACTTGGTCCCTAGCTGGTGACAATTTGGGATGATTATGGATCTTTTGGGAGGTGGATACTTGCTGGAGGAGGTGTGTTGCTAGGGATAGGACTTAGGGTAAGATAGCCCAGTTCCAAGTCCAGTACATAAGACTACTTACACTCAGATAATGTGACAAGGGGTGATGCCCTGCTGTTTGTTCTTGGCATGTGTTTCTTGCCATGATGAAACTTCTCAAAGCTGTAAGATGAAAGAAAGCCTTTCCTCTCATAAGGTACTTCAGGCCAAGTGCAACGATAAGGTAACTACTACATAGCTGTTAGAGAAACTATTGGAACAGGACTGGAGGGATGGCTAGCGGTTAAGGCCTTTGCCTGCAAAGCCAAAGGACCCAGGTCCAATTCCCCAGTACCAACGTAAGCCAGATGCACAAGGTTGTGCATGCACCTGGAGTTCAGTTGCAGTGGCTGGAGGCCCTGGTGCGCCCATTCACTCTGTCTGTCTCTCTCTCCCTGACTCTCTCAAATAAATAAATAAAACTTTAATATATATATATATGAACCACGTGTGATAGCCTATGCCTTTAATCCCAACACTCGGGAGGCAGAGGTAAGAGGACTACTATGAGTTTGAGGCCACCCTGAGACTACATAGTGAATTCCAGGTCAGCTTGGGCTAGAGGAAGACCCTACCTTGAAAAATTGAAAAACCAAAAAAATAAAATAAGGGCTGGAGAGATGGCTTAGCAGTTAAGGCGCATGCCTGCAAAGCCTAAGGACCCAGGTTCGATTCTCCAGGTCCCACATAAGCCAGATGCACATGGTGGCTCATGTGTCTGGAGTTTATTTGTAGTGGCTGGAGGCCCTGGCACGCCCATTGTCCCTCCCTTTTTCTCTCTCCTCTTTCTCTAATAAGTAAATAAATAAAATTAAATCTTTTTTTTTAAAAAAAAGCTGTAGCTTTTAGAAAAAATAAAATAAAATAAGCCAGACGTGGTGGCACACACTTTAATCCCAGCACTTGAGAGGCAAAGGTAGGAGGATCACTGTGAGTTTGAGGCCACCCTCAGACTACATAGTGAATTCCAGGTCAGCCTGGGCTAGAGTGAAACCCTACCTCGAAAAACCAAAAATAAATAAAATAAAATAATGGGCTGGAGTGATGGTTTACTGGTTAAGGCACTTGCCTTAGTCTTTACTAAGGATCCAGGTTAGATTCCCCAATACCCACATAAGCCAGGTGCACATGGTGGCACATGCATCTGGAGTTCGTTTGCAGTGACCGAAGGCCCTGGTGTGCCAATTTTTTCTCTCTCTAAAATAAATAAAAATAAAATATTCAGCCGGGCGTGGTGGCGCATGCCTTTAATCCCAGCACTTGGAAGGCAGAGGTAGGAGGATCACCAAGAGTTCGAGGCCACCCTGATACTACGTAGTGAATTCCAGGTCAGCCTGGGCCAGAGTGAGACCCTACCTCGAAAAACCAAAAAATAAATAAATAAAATATTCAAAAATATTCATGCCGGGCGTGGTGGCTCACGCCTTTAATCTCAGCACTTGGGAGGCAGAGGTAGGAGGATCGCTGTGAGTTTGAAGCCACCCTGAGACTACATAGTGAATTCCACGTTAGCCTGAGCTAGAGTGAGACCCTAGCTCGAAAAAGCAAAACAAAAAATTAATGCATGTTCATTCACCCCATTCCTGACCCTCAAACCCTCCACTACCCCAATTCCTGAGGTTCTGTCACAGTCCCATTCTGCTGCTGAGTTGGAATCTTGGTTCTGGTTCTCAAGAAGTCCTGACACTTAGTTGCCAGCAGATGGCGCTGTGCACGCGTTCAGGCGAGGCCCACTCCCTGTCTCCAGTCAGGCATGGGAACTCTTCTGACTTCCTGGAGAGGAAGGGTTCTCAGTGGAAGGCAACTAGGCCTAGGAAAAGCTTGGGCGGTGACTTAAGTCTTTTAATCCTTCTGGTAGCTTCCAAGACCCAAGCCCACCTTTGTTCTACTGTGGAGATGCCAATACAGTTGGCAAGAAAAAAGGTTAAATAATTTGTGGGATCTGGCACAAAATGACTCGCCTAAATTTCTGGTAGAGGCAACAGAAAGAATGCCTAAAAGCCAACTGAGTTGTGGTTTTAGCTTTCTAGAGCTGATCGTTCAAATTTCAGGAATTTTATGCACAAGTTGTTGAACTGAACAATCATTCCTCCCTGCTCTCTCTCTGCCTCTTTCTCTCTCAAATATAAATAAAAATAAGATATAAAAATCTTAACAAAAAATTTAGGCAGGTGTGGTGGTACATACTTTTTTAATCCCAGCACTGGGGAGGCAGAGATAGGAGGATCTCCATGAGTCCAAGGCCACCCTGAGACTACATAGTGAATTCCAGGCCGGCTTGGACTAGAGCGAGACCCTATCTCAAAAAAAAAAAACATAGGTCTGGAGAGATGGCGTAGCAATTAAGGCACTTGCCTGTGAAGCCTGATGACCCAGATTTGATTCCCCAGGACCAATGTAACCCTACCTCCAAAAACAAACAAAACCCCAATAAACCTTACATAAATTTATAATTCAATTATATAAAAAGTACTAAATACCTCAAAAACACAACAAATCAAAAGTACTAAATACCCCCAAACTCATCACTATGTAATATTTATTTATTTATTTATTTTCTTGATCTCTACAGACAGACTGTTTATTGAGAGAAACAGCCAGGGGCAGCTGCCTTCCCACAGGATGAAGGCTGAAGCACTGAATCAGGCTGGGGTCAGACTTATAAAGAAGATCCTAAGAAACAGATTGTACCAGGTGCTGATGATAAGAAAACTGTAGCCTTTTGTGTCATTGTACAGGATAGGTTTCTTTAGCCAGGATTGTCTAGGGAGGATACTCAGATGCTTTCTGGTCCTACAAGGCCATCTGAGCTAAGGGGAGTGCATCAGTCAGAGGAGGTGTCAAGCTTAAGGAGGCCGAATACCTCTGTGACTTCTTTATTGCCTGCTAGTTTTAGGGATAGTTATTAACTCTTTAGTTCCCTCTAGTTTTCAGGGAAGGCTATTAACTCTTATCTATCTATGTATCTATGTATCTATGTATCTATGTATCTATGTATCTATGTATCTATGTATGTATCTATCTATCTATCTATCTATCTATCTATCTATCTATCTATCTATCTATCTTCATAGGCTGAAGAGATGGCACATACATTTAGAGTTTGTTTGCAGTGGCAGGAGGCCTTGGAGTGCTCATTCTTTATCTTCCTCTTTGTCTTCCAGTTGTGCTCTCTCTCTCTCTCTCTCTCTCTCTCTCTGATTTCTACTTGTACATAAATAAATAAAAATTCATTAAAAAAATAAAAAATAGGGCTGGGGAGACGGCTTAGTGGTTAAGTGCTTGCCTGTGAAGCCTAAGGACCCGGTTTGAGGCTCGATTCCCCAGGACCCATGTTAGCCAGATGTACAAGGGGGTGCATGTGTCTGGAGTTCATTTGCAGTGGCTGGAGGCCCTGGCGCGCCCATTCTCTCTCTTCTCTCTCTCTCTGCCTCTTTCTCTCTGTCACTCTCAAATAAATAAATAAAAATAAAACAAAAATGTTAAATAAAAATAAATATTTACCATGAAAAAGGAATGAAGCTGGGCATGGTGGTGCACACCTTTAATCCCAACATTTGAGAAGCAGAGGTAGGAGGATCACTGTGAGTTCGAGGCCACCTTGAGATTACATAGCAAATTTCAGGTCAGCCTGGGCTAGAGTGAGAGCCTACCTTGAAAAACAAAAACAAAAACAAAACAAACAAACAAACAAAGGAATGAAAATGATATAGTATGCCATGGCAAACTATATCATTTTGACAGAGACTTATTTTGAATTAAAGGTGCTTGAAGAACAACAAGAGCAAGCAGCAGTCCTGGCCATTCCCATTCCCTCCTGGAAGGAGATAAAACGCGCTTCTGAAAGCTGCTCTGTTCTGGGAGGAAAGAAACTTCTTATGAGATAGGGAGTCAAGGTTGGGAGAAATCTTTACAGAGAGACCTTGTTAAATTAACCCTCATCTTTCTAGTCATTTCTCCACAATTAATACTAGAGTGCGCGCACACGTGTGTGTGTGTGTGTTCTTGTACATGACTGTGGTCTCTCACATGCCATGCGCATGTATGAAGGTCAGAGGAGGAATTTTGCGTGTTGCTCCTCACCTTCTACCTCATTTTGAGGAAGGATCTCTCGCTCCCCACTCCATTCGCTAAGCTGGCTGGCCAGGGAGCATCCAGGAAATTCTCGTGCCTCTGCCTCCCTTCACTGGGTTTACCGAAGCCCACCACAGCTCCCAGCTTTTGAACTCAGGTACTCACATTGTGCCACAGTGCTTTATCCACCGAGCCATGGCCCAGCCCTACTTTTTTTATTATTAATTTATTCAACAGAGAGAGGGAGAGGGAGGGAAGAAAGAAGGGGGGAGAGAAAAGAAAGAGACAAAGAAGAACTTATTTATTTATTTTATCTGTTCTGTTCTGTTTTGTTTTGTTTTGTTTTTGTTTTTCGAGGTCAGGTCTCACTCTAGTTCAGGCTGACCTGGAATTCACTGTGTAGTTTCAGGGTGGCCTCAAACTCACTGCGATCCTCCTACCTCTGCCTCCCGAGTGCTGGGATTAAAGGCGAGCACCACCACGACCAGCTTTATTTACTTTTATTTTAGAGAGCAAGTGAGAGAGAGAATTGGTGTGCCAGGGCCTCAGCCACTGAAATTGAACTCCAGACACTTGCGCCACCTAGTGCTTGCCTCACCTTTGTGCATCTGGCTTATGTGGGATCTGTGAAGTCAAACTTGGGTCCTTAGGCTTCCCAGGCAAGCACCTTAACTGATAAGCCATCTCACCAGCCCTGTAATTATTATTTATTTATTTTGGCTTTCAATGTAGGGTCTCATTCTAGCTCAGGCTAACCTGGAATTTACTATGTAATTTCAGAATGGCCTTGACCTCACAGCAATCCCCCTGCCTCTGCCTTCCAAGTGCTGGGATTAAAGGGGTGCACCACCATGTCTGGCCCTAATTTTTTTTTTTAAGATTTTTATTTGTATTTTATTTTATTTATTACAGTCAGAAAGAAAGGGAGAGAGTGAGAATGGGCGCACCAGGACTTCTAGCCATTGCAAACAAACTCCAGATGCACTCACCACCATGTGCATCTGGCTTATGTAGGACCTGGAGAATTGAACCTGGGTCCTTAGGCTTTGCAGGCATGCGCCTTAACCGCTAAGCCATCTCTCCAGACCTGGCCCTAACTTTAAAAATATTTTTATTTATTTGTGTGTGTGACAGAGAGCAAGCATGGGCTCATGGACCTGCTTACCGCTGCGAACTCCAGTACCCACCACTTTGTGCAGCTGGCTTTACACAGGTACTGAGGAATAGGACCCCGGCCATCTAGCTTAGCAAGCAAGCACCTTTGCTGCTGAACCATCTCCAAAATCCCTGTATCATTTTTTTTTTTTCACGAGTGCTGGGATTAAAGGTGTGCACCATCACGCCCAGCCCCTGTATCACTTTTTAAAAAAGATTTATTTTTATTTATTTATTATTACAGAGAGAGAGAGGGAGAGGGAGAGAATGGGTGTGCTAGGGCCTCTAGCCACTGCAAATGCACTCCAGACGCATACTCCACCTTGTGCATCTGGTTTATGTGGGAGCTGGAGAATCAAACCTGGGTCCTTAGGCTTCGCAGGCATACACCTTAACCCCTAAGCCATCTCTCCAGTCCTGTATCACTTTTTCTTTTTCTTTTTCTTTTTTTTTTTCTTTTCGAGGTAGGGTCTCACTCTAGTCCAGGCTGACCTGGAATTCACTATGGAGTCTCAGGGTGGCCTTGAACTCACGGCGATCCTCCTACCTCTGCCTCCTGAGTGCTGGGATTAAAGGCGTGCGCCACCACGCCCGGCCTGTATCACTTTTTAATTCACCAAAGGGAATATTCGTTGTGTGTTGAGCACTACAGTCACGTGTAACTTTACAGCTACAAATGGTAGATTATTGTGGTCCAAAGAGTGAAGGATATTGCTTCAAGAGGTGTCTGACTCTGGGTGTGGCTCTGTTACCAAAGTTCCCAGAAGGTGGTGCTGTGGACTAACACATATCTTTGCCTCATTTTTCTGCACTGTTGAAATTATCACCAAAATGTCTTTCGAAATGCTTCCAGAACTGTTGATAGGGCTCATACCTCAGTAGTCTTCTCTCTGTCTAATATAAGGGAAAATAGAGAAAAGATGCTGCCTCAGGCTTCTACAGTGGGATGTGAGAATTGTAATTTCCTTCTTGACAATGGTGAGGTTTTCTTTTTTCCCCCAAAAGGGAAATATGGGGCTGGAGAGATGGCACAGCTGTTAAAGGTGTGCTTACAAAACTTAACAGCCTGGGTTTGATTCCCCAGTACCCACGTAGAGCCAGATGCACAAACTGGTACATGCGTATGGACTTCATTTGCAGTAGCTAGAGGCCCTGGCATGCCCATACCCTCCCCCTATCTTCCTCTTTCCGTCTCAAGTAAATGAATAAAAATATTTATTATTTACTAGAGAGAGAGAGAGAGAGGCAGATGGAAAATGGGCGCACTAGGGCATCTAGCCACTGAAACAAACTCTAGACACATGGGCCACTTTAGCATCTGGCCTTAAGTGGGTACTGGGGAATCAAATCTGGCTCCTTTGGCTTTGCAGGCAAATGCCTTAACCATTAAGCCATCTTTCCAGCCCAATAAAAATATTTTTTTAAAAAGGGAAACATGTTGGCTTCAGATGGCCCAAACATCACATCAACTATTGTCATTGTCCTCTTCCTTTTTCCTCTTTTTTTTTTTTTTTTTTTGGGGGGGGTTTTCAAGGTAACATCTCACTCTAGCCCAGACTAACCTGGAATTCACTATATAGTCTCAGAGTGGCCTCGAACTCACAGCGATCCTCCTACCTTTGCCTATGGAGTGCTGGGCTTAAAGGAGTGTGCCACCACACCCAGCTTCCTTCTTCCTCTTTTTATTTAGTTATTTATTAGTTATTTAGTTATTATTTTTATTTATCTATTTTTGTATTTTTTATTGACAACTTCCATAATTGTAAACAATATCCCATGGTAATTCTCTCCCTCCCCCCACTTTCCCCTTTGAAACTCCACTCTTCATCATATCCCCTCCCCATCTCAATCAGTCTCTCTTTTATTTTGATGTCATGATCTTTTCCTCCTATTATGATAGTCTTGTGTAGATAGTGTCAGGCACTGTGAGGTCATGGATACCCAGGCCATTTTGTGTCTTGAGGAGCATGTTGTAAGGAGTCCTACCCTTCCTTTGGCTCTTACATTCTTCCCGCCACCTCTTTCACAATGGACCCTGATCCATTGAAGGTGTGATAGAGATATTTCAGTGCTGAGTACTCCTCTGTCACTTCTCAGCACCATGATGCCTTCTGAGTCATCCCAAGGTCACTGCCATCTGAAAAGAGAAGGTTCTCTAACCAAAAGCATTAATATATGGGTATGAACATCAGCAGAAGTGCTTATTGGGCAGTTTGGTGAGCATAATATATACATTTAGCCAGACACCAGCAGACGTTACATCCCTAGGGCTCATGACTACCTCTGTTGTAGGTTTTCAATATCAGGGATGTATTCACTCCCTTGGAGCAGGCTTCCAGTCAAATTAGAGGGCAGTTGGTTTCTCCCATAACAGACATGCCACTATTGCACCTGTTGGCTCATTTGGTCTGGCTGGCCAAATATAAGACTTGCTGTGCCCACTGTTGGGTATCTTCACTGATGATTTCTCTCTCTCCCATTGAACTGCATGCCGTGTAGCATTATTAGTTTATTAGTTATTGAGGTAGGGTCTCACTCTAGCCCAGGCTGACCTGGAATTTACTATGTAGTCTCAGAGTGGCCTTGGACTCATGGTGATCCTCCTACTTCTGCCTCCTGAGTGCTGGGATTAAAGGTGTGTGCCACCATGCCTGGCATCATTTTCTTTTTTGCGTGCATCTGGAGTTCCTTTGCAGTCGCTGGAGGCCCTGGTATGTCCCTTCTCTTTTCTTTATCTCTCCCTGCTTGAAAATAAATAAAAAGAAAATATGGTGCATATGCACAATGGATTGTTATACAGTCATAATGAAAATGAAATGGTGCCAGGTATGAGGAGGCAGAGGTACGAAGATTACTGTTAGTTCAAGGCCAGCCTGGGACTACAGAGTGACAGGTCAGCTTGGGCTAAAGTGAGACTCTACTGTGAAAAATCAGAAAAAAAAATTGTGACCTTTGTGCCACTTTGTAGGCAACCACCTTAACCCCTGAGCCATCTCTCCAGTCCATTTGTGCCACTTTGTGCATCTGGAGCTTGCTTGCAGCAGTAAGAGGCCCTGGTGTGCCCATCCTCCCTCTCTTTCAAATAAATAAAAATTAAAAAAAAATAGAAAAGAGCTGGGTGTAGCAGTGAATGCTTTTAATCCCAGCACTTGGAAGGCAGAGGTAGGAGGATTGCTGTGAGTTCCAGGCCACTCTGAGACTACAGAGTGAGTTCACATCAGCCTGGGCTAGAATGAGATCCTACCTCGAAAAAAGAAAACAAAAAACAACAACAACAAAAACCAAGCAAACAAAAATAGAAAAGAAAGGGAACTAGGCAACAGTAACACAGACAAGGGCATTTTAAAAAATAAAATTTAACTATGATTTTGATAAATATATTTACTTGTTATCAGAAAAGAAAGGGAAAAATGAAAGTACAAGGGAGACTGGTTAGGAAGAGGAAAGGGTTCTTCAAGGTGGGAAGGGGACAAGAAAGGATAATAGAGGCTGAATATCATCAAAATACATTATATATGTATGTGATTGCCAAAACAATTAAAAAATTTTTTTGGTTTTTCGAGGTAGGGTCCGTCTCACTCTAGCCCAGGCTGACCTGGAACTCACTACGTAGTTTCAGGGTGGCCTTGAACTCATAGAAGTCCTCCTACCTTTGCCTTCCAAGTGCTGGGATTAAAAGGGTGAGCCACCACAGCCCAATTTGATTTCTGGAGGTCAAATCATTCTGGTTTCATATCAACCTCATTCCATGTTGGTAAGTCTTCCCAGTTTGTGTTTGATGGGTAACTGATTCTACCAACTTAGACACCTCTCATCTTCCTGGACATCAGAGACATTTTAATTGCAGGCTTATCTGCCAGTTTTTCTGCCTTAGAGAAAATGGTCGGCCAAGTGCTTTTATTTATTTATTTATTTTGGCAGAGTTCTTTTAAATGGTTTGGCATTTTGCACATCCCTTTGCTTTCGTGATGGAGGTGAATGAATTCTGAGCCTTTTAAAGGAACATCATTAGTGGGTTGGTCATCAAGATGCACATTATAGACTCAGCAAATCATTCTTGCCTCCTGAAACCTTTGAATTTCTTCTTCTAATTTATACCAAGACATTTCCAGCGTCATACAAATTAATGATGGCCCCGGTATCCCTCCCAGGTTTGCATAAACCAACATTTTGAACTGCTAGGATAACACCTGCCAGCTGTCAGAGGACCCCACTGCATGCAGAGCTGCCAGTAAGCACATGAAAATCAATAAACTCATTGCAAACTAATTCTATTCAGGCTTTTATGAGTTAAATAGCCTCCAAACCCACATTCATAAGTAGTACCTGTTCTGTTTTTTTTAATTATTATTATTAGACAAAATAGCAACTTCCTGCAGTTGTTTTCCTTTGGGTAAATCCACTCCTCCCTGGTTTGTCTGCCCTCCAACCTTGAAGATGTGCTAGGTTTGGATTTTGGTTCTGGCCAAGAGCCAGAGAGACTTTCATCTTTTCTTCACCAGCAGACAAAAGTAGAAAAGAAAGGGAACCAGGCAACAGTAACACAGACAAGGGCATTTTTAAAATAAAATTTAAATATAATTTTATAATTTTGATAAATATATTTACTTGTTATCAAAAAAGAAAGGGAAAAATGAAAGTACAAGGGAGACTGGTTAGGAAGAGGAAAGGGTTCTTCAAGGTGGGAAGGGGACAAGAAAGGATAATAGAGGCTGAATATCATCAAAATACAATCCTGTAGTTTTAGGATGGCCTCAAACTCACAGCGATCCTCCTACCTCTGCCTCCCCAGAGCTGGGATTAAAGGCGTGTGCCACCACGCCCAGTTTAGCCTGAAATTTTTAACCCACTAATTGTACAAGGCATCCAAGATGATGTTAAGCTGCGTGCTATAATGTTTGTAAAACTCTTGAGCTATGGCTGGAGAAGATGGCTTAGTTTGTAAGGTCTTTGCTTGCAAAGCCAAAGGACTTCGGTTCGATTCCCTAGGACCCAAGTGAGCCAGAGGCACAAGGGTGTACATGTGTCTGGAGTTCATTTGCAGTGGCTGGAAATGTGCCCATTCTCTCTCTCTTTCTGCCTTTCTCTCTCTCAAATAAATAAATTATATTAAATGATAATAATAATAATAAAAACTCCTGAGCTACTTGGAGCTCAGTGCTCAGGCTTTGGAAGTTAATCCCCTGAGTCCATGCTGACATGAATACATTTTCTGAATCTTCACTCCATCCCTGGTGCCATCTCTGTGACCCTCAGTTTCCCATAACACCGGGATTAAAGGCGTGCGCGTCTCCATGCCCAGCAATAAATAAGATTTCAAAAACTTTTTATTGACAGCTTCCTTAATTATAGACAATAAACTATGATAATTTTCTCCCCACCACCACTTTCCCCTCACAAATGCCCACCCTCCATCATATGTCCTCCTCCTCTCAATCAGTCTCTCTTTTATCTTGATGTCATCAGCTTTTCCTCCTATTGTGAAGATCTTGTGCAGGGGCTGGAGAGATGGCTTAGTGGTTAAGCGCTTGCCTGTGAAGCCTAACCCCGGTGAGAGGCTCAATTCCCCAGGACCCACGTTAGCCAGCTGCATAAGGGGGCGCACACATCTGGAGTTCATTTGCAGTGGATGGAGGCCCTGGTGTGCCCGTTCTTTCTCTCTCTCTCTCTCTCTCTCTCTGCCTCTTTCTCTCTCTGTCGCTCTCAAAGAAATAAAAAATAAACAAACAACAACAACAACAACAAAAAGATCTTGTGTAGGTAGTGCCAGGCACTGGGAGGTCATAGATATCCAGGCTATTTTGTGTCTGGAAGATTGCATTGTAAGCAGTCCTACCCTTCCTTTGGCTCTAACTTTTATTTTATTTTATTTTAGTTTAGTTTAGTTTAGTTTTTTAAGGTAGGGTCTCACTCTAGCCCAGGCAGACCTGGAATTCACAATGTTGTCTCAGGGTGGCCTTGTATTCAGTGATCCTTCTACCTCAACCTCCCTAGTGCTGGGATTAAAGGCATGTGCCACTATGCCCAGCCTTGTTTGTTTTTTCAAGGTAGGGTTTCACACTAGCCCTGGCTGACCAGGACTTCACTATATGGTCTCAGAGTGGCCCTGAACTCATGGTGACATTCCTACCTCTGTCTCTTACATTCTTTCTGCCACCCTTTCTGCAATGGACCCTGAGTCTTGAAAAGTGTGATTGAGATGTCTCAGTGCTGAACACACGCACACACACAAATTATATATATATATATGTATTATATATATATTTATATATATATATATTTTTTTTTTTTTTTTTTTGGATTTTTTAAAGTAGGGTTTCACTCTAACCCAGGCTGACCTAAAATTCACTGTGAAGTCTCAGGCTGATCTTGAATTCCAGGCAATCTTCTGACCTCTGCCTCCTGAGTGATGGTATTAAAGGTGTGGGCCACCACGCCTGGCTCAAATAAAATAATTATTTATTTATTTATTTATTTATTTATTTATTTTCCAGATGGGGTCTCACTCTAGCCCAGGTGGGCCTGGAATTCACGATGTAGTCCCAGGCTGACCTTGAACTCACTGTGATTCTCCTACCTCTGCCTCCCAAGTGCTGGGATTAAAGGTGTGTGTCACCACTCCTGGCTTAAAATAATTTTTATTTTCTAGGAGAGAGAGATTGACAATGAGGATGGGCATGAGAACTCCAGGTGCATGCACCACTAAGTGCATATGGCTTTACACTGAAACTGGGGAATTAAATGCTGGCTGACAGGCTTTGCAAGCAAATGCCTTTAACCACTAAGCAATTTTCCCAAGCCCAAAAAGAAGCATGTTTTTTGTTTGTTTGTTTTTGTTTTTTGAGGTAGGGTTTCACTCTAGCCCAGGCTGACCTGGAATTCACTATGTAGTCTCAGGCTGGCTTCAAACTCATGGCAATTCTCCAAACTCTCTGCTTTCCAAGTGCTGGGATTAAAAGTGTGTGCTACCACACCTGGCAATATATATATATATATATATATATATATATATATATATATATATGTTTTTTGATTTTTCAAGGTACAGTTTTACTCTAGCCCAGGCTGACCTGGAATTTACTCTGCAGTATCATGGTGACCTCTAACTCATGGTGATTCTCCTACCTCTATCTCCCAAATGCTGGGATTAAAGGTGTGCACCACCACACCCAGCAAAATATTCTTGTAAAAAAAAAAGAAACTTGGAGGCTGGAGAGATAGTTTAGCAGTTAAAAGTACTTGCTTGCAACACTTGTTGGCCCAGGTGCAATTCCCTAGTACCCACAACATAAAGCCAGGTGCACAAAATGATACATGCATCTGGAGAGTCCATTTGCAAGGGCAAGAGGCCTTAGCAAACCCATTCATTCTCTCTCTGCTTGCAAATAACAATATTATTTTATATCTCTTTTTTATTTTTATGTATTTATTTATTTGACAGAGAGAGAGAGAGAGAGAGAATGGGTGCACCAGGGTCTCCAGCCACTGCAAACGAACTCCAGACATATGCACCCCCTTGTGCATCTGGCTAATGTGGGTCCTGGGGAATCAAACCTGGGTCCTTTGGCTTTGCAGGCAAATGCCTTAACCACTAAGCCACCCCCCTCCCAGCCCATTATTTTATATTTCTATTCATTTATTTGAGAGAGAGAAAAAAAGAGGTAGAGAGAGAATGGGAACACCAGGGACTCCTGCCACTGCCCATAAACTCCATATGCATGTGCCACTTTGTGCATCTGGCTTTATGTGGGTACTGGGGAATCAAACCTGGGTCTTTAGGTTTTGTAGGCAAATGTCTTAGCCACTAAGACATCTCTTCAGCCCCTAAAATTATTATTATTATTTTTTTTTTCAAGGTAGAGTCTCACTCTGGTCCAGGCTGACCTGGAATTAACTAGGTATTCTCAGGGTGGCCTCAAACTCACAGCAATCCTCCTACCTCTATCTCCCGAGTGCTGGGATTAAAGGCATGTGCCACCATGCCCAGTCCTAAAATTATTTTTAAATATTTTATTTATTTACTTGAGAAGAGAAAGAGAGAGAATGGGCACACCAGGACTCCCTACCTCTGCCTCCACAGTGCTGGGATTAAAGGTGTGTGTCACCAAACCCGGCTTCCATGGCCATTTCTGTTTTTTTGTTTTGTTTTGTTTTGTTTTGGTTTTGAGGTAGGGTCTCACTGTAGCCCAGGCTGACCTAGAATTTACTATGTAGTCTCAGGGTAGCCTCAAACTTATGGTCATGGTGATCCTCCTACCTGTGCCTCCCAAGTGTTGGAATTAAAGGCATGCACCACCACACCCAGCCTCCATGGCCATTTCTGAAAAATAAAACCATGTTGCAAATTCAATGATCCTCTCTTTCCTGAATTTGTTGTACTCCATAGTACCAGATGGGCTACCAATTTGCTAATCCAGGGGAGAAATAAATCTGACTTTGAAGAACTCCAAGACACTCCTTCAGCATTCAGGTCCCTTTAAAAGAGCCTGCATTGTTTTCTGTTGCTCCAGTGCTGATCAGCTGGCCCAATTTCAATGGTTGTACTTTCTCAAACAATTGCAGTTGAACAGGCAGCAGGTTTTAAAATTTATTTATTTATTTATTTGAGAGAGAGCATGCCAGGGCCTCTATCAACTGCAAACAAACTTCAGATGCATGTGCCACCTTGTGCATGCACCACTATGTGTATCTGACTTATGTGGGTTCTGGAGAATTGATCCTGGATCTTTAGGCTTCACAGGCAAGTGCATTAACAGCTAAGACATCCTGCAGCCCAGGCAGCAGTTTTGGTCCAGAAATTTCATTTATTTCTGTACCATATCACTCTGCTCACACCAATCCATTTCTTTTATAAATATTTGTTATTATTATTTTATTTATTTATTTATATTTCAAGTTAGGGTCTTACTCTAGCCCAGGCTGACTTGCTATGTAGTCTCAGGGTGGCCTCAAACCCATGGCAATCCTCCTACCTCTGCCTCCTGAGTGTTGGGATTAAAGGTGTGCACCACCGTGTATGCTTTATATTTATTTATTTGAGAGAGAGAGAGAGAGATAAAGGCAGACGCAGAGAAAGAATGGGCATACCAAGGCCTTCAGCCACTGCAAATGAACTCCAGACCATGCACCACCTTGTGCATCTGGCTTATGTGGGTACTGGGAAATCAAACCTGGGTCTTTTGGCATTTCAGGCAAGTGCCTTAACCATTAAGCAATCTCTCCAGACACATATCAATCCATTTCTATGTAATGCAACCCCACACAAGTTCTCAGGACACAGGAAGGCAGAAGGCAGCAGCCTCTCACACAAACTGCTTGTGGACCAGTCCTGACAAAGTTCTGTGTCAAAGTACACAGTCCTTAGCCTCTTACTGCATTCAGGTCTCTCAACTCTGTCCAGAATAATCCATCAAGCTGTACTTAAAGCATTGCAAGGCATCTCTTAGGCCAAGGTTTTAAATTCTTCCACATTCCTCTTGAAAATCAGTTCCAATTGATCAAAGCTGCACAGTTAGGATTCTAGCAATATCAACACCAATTCTGGTACCAGTTTTTCTGTTGCACTCAGCTTTGTGTTGCTGGTAGAAAACACCCAACTAAGAGTGGGAGGAAAGGGTTTATTTTAGCTTTACAGACTCAAGGGGAAGTTTCATGATGGCAGAGGAAAACGGTGGCATGAACAGAGGGTGGACATCACCTCATGGCCAACATCAAGTGCACAACAGCAACTGGAGAGTGTGCCAAACACTGGCAAGAAGAAGCTGGCTGTGACACCCATAAGCCCACTCCAAAGGAATGTTCCAATCTGTTTCAAATCCTTTATACTAGCTTTTCCTCTATGTGGATGGAATGCTCAGGTTTCATCTCATTAGGGTCTCACTAAAAGGAAACCAGGGCTGGAGAGATGGCTTAGCGGTTAAGCACTTGCCTGTGAATGCTAAGGACTCTGGTTCGAGGCTCAATTCCCCAGGACCCACGTTAGCCAGATGCACAAGGGGGCGCACGCGTCTGAAAGCCCTGGCACACCCATTCTCTCTCTCTATCTGCCTCTTTCTCTCTCTCTCTCTGTCACTCTCAAATAAACAAATAAAAAAAAAAAATGAACTAAAAGGAAACCAACTGAGAAAGGTCATCCCTGACCTTCAATTGCTTTGAATTATTCTTTGTTGTTGCCTGTTTTTGTTTTGTTTTGTTTTGTTTTTAATGAGAGAAAGAAAGAGAGAGAATTGGTGCACCAGTGCTTCTAGTCATAGCAATGGAACTACAGACACATGAGCTACCTTGTGCACATGCATCACTTTGTGTGTCTGGCCACGGAGGCTTCTGGGAAGTCAAACTTGTGTCCTTAGGCTTCTCAGGCAAGTGTCTTAATCACTAAGGGCCATCTCTCCAGCCCTGTTGTTGTCTGTTTTAATACTTTGTCATGCAGTTGACCTATAACCCTTTTTAGTTTTAGATTTCATTATTTACCAACTCCTCCTGTTAAGTTTGAGCTGTCTCCATCACAATGCTTGTGCTCAAGTCCTAGCCTGTAATAATTCAGAATGTGACCTTATTTGGAAATAGAGTCATTGCAAATGTAATTAGTAAAGATGAAGTCATACTGATTTAGAGTAAACCCCTAAGACAACATGACTAGTGTCTTTATAAAAAGGAGACATTTGGATGCTGAGATATACACAAGAAAAATTTCCTGTGAACACAAAGGCACCTAGGTATCTGCAAGCCAAGAACAGAGGCCTGGAACATTTCCTTGCTTCACAGAGCTCAGAAGAGACCAAGCCGGCTGAGACCAGATTTGTAGAATTGACAATAAATTTCAATTTACATCATCCACTCAGTGGCACGTTGTTAGGCAGCGTTAGTAAGCTCCTGAGAGATGTAACTTGCCTTGGCTTGTGCACAAGGGTCCCAGAACGCGCCTGTTCTGATATGCAACACCTTGTATTGCTGCCTTAACGGTTTGCCTAGCAAGTGCAAATATGAAACCCTAGGAAAGGAAGAGAGGTATATCTTATCTTTTGTAGCTACTGCCCAGTGAAGATGGGTTGCGGGTGTGCAATAAAAACCTGTTGCGTAAACCATTTCACTTATTTCCAGATTTCTGCAATGTAAGAGGACTATAGGTCATAGCTCTTAATTTCCAGGCTGCATTGCTATCCACGATATGCTTTCAGATCTCTGGACAAAGGGCCGAATACTTGGCAAGACTCTCAAATGGGACTCAAAAGACCAAACCAAGATAGAGCTTTTTGCAAACGCCATCCTTACCCTTTTGGGGGCATCTTGGTACTTGTAGTTTTATCCACTGTATCTTTACCCAAAAAGTGAGCGTTGAGACCACAACTCCCATCACCCCGTGAGCCCTGGAACCTACAGAGCGCATCCTCCGGAGGGGTGTCGGCGCCACTGACAAACCTGCCGGCCGAAGGGCCCGCCTCCCCGAGCCCAGACTCCTCCGCCATTGGCCAGCTGCCCCGCCTCTCAGCGGAGGGGCGCCAGGTGAATGAAAGGGGGCGTGCCGGTGCGCATAGCTCGCTGGCGGCTCGGCCGGAGCCCCGTGCAAGGTGAGAACAGAGGAGCGGGTCTTTGCACCGAATGGAAGGTGGAGGGAGAAATCCGAGGTAGCCGGGGAGGCCAGAGCCGGGGAATGGGTAGCAGGCGGGGTTGCCTTTCGCAGTCAGCATCCTTCGGACCGCCTGGCCCCAGCAGCCCCTGGGACCCCCGCCACGCGAGCCCGCGGGCGCGGCGCAAGGTGCCCCTCCTCCTCCTCCTGGATTTTGGTACCCTACCCACTCCCCGCGTCGTGCACATGGGGGGTCTCGCGCCTGCACATTCTGATGGTGAATAATGTCCCCAAACGAGGACTCGGCCAGCCTGGGGCAGTGTCCGCGGGAGGCCACGGGAGGCCCAAGGCCGCAGGGTCCCATTCTTGGAGGACAGGGACTGTGACCACTAAGCTGGTTCCAGTGGCCTTCGTCTCGACTGACTCTGGACGAGATTGTTCCCGCTTGTCTTGAGAGCATTTTAGCTGGTGAGTGAATCCAAGATGCAATTGGCCAGACTTTCCACCTGTTCAAATGGAAACTCTTCTCCCTGTCGTTCCCCTCCTCTCCGTGTGCCCAAAGGAATGAGTTCCCCTGTCTGTGAGGTCGCAGGACGCTTTAAAAAGGGTTTGGGGAGAACAGTAAACATAGTGGTTAAGAATGTCAAACTCTGTAATCAATTTAATTTAAATTTTGTTTGCTTATTTATTTATTTGAGAGCGACAGACAGAGAGAGAGAGAGAGAGAGAGAGAGAGAGAGAGAGAGAGAGAGAGAGAGAGAGAAAGAAAGAAAGGGCGCGCCAGAGCTTCCAGCCTCTGTAAATGAACTCTAGATGCGTGCGCCCCCTTGTACATCTGGCTAACGTGAGTCCTGGGGAATTGAACCTCGACAGGCAAGCGCTTAACCGCTAAGCCATCTCTCCAGCCCTCAATTTAATTTAGATTCTAAATCCTGCTGCGAACATGTAATCTGTGTTTTTTTTTCTGAATTTTTTCTCAATTTTTATTAACATTTTCCGTGATTATAAAAAATATCCCATGGTAATACCCTCCCTCTCCCCACTTTCCCCTTTGAAATTCCATTCTCCATCATATCCCCTCCCCATCTCAATCAGTCTCTCTTTTATTTTGATGTCATGATCCTTTCCTCCTCTTATGATGGTCTTGTGTAGGTAGTGTCAGGCACTATGAGGTCATGGATATCCAGGCCATTTTGTGTCTGGAGGGAGCACGTTGTAAGGAGTCCTACCCTTCCTTTGGCTCTTACATTCTTTCCGCCACCTCTTCCGCATTAGACCCTGAGCCTTGGAAGGTGTGATTGAGATGTTACTCAGTACTCCAGTCACTTCTTTCCAGCACTATGATACCTTCTGAGTCGTCCCAAGGTCACTGACATCTGAAAAGAGAAGATTCTCTACCAAAAGTGAAAGTAGCATTAATATAAGGGTATGAACATTAAGAGAAGTGCTTACTGGGCAGTTTGATAAGCATAGTATATACATTTATCCAGACATCAGCAGATGTTACACCCCTAGGCTCATGACTACCCCTGTTTTAAGTTTTCAGTATCAGGGATGTATTCCCTCCCATGGAGCGGGCCTCCTAGTCTGCGTTTTTGAGCCTCAGTTTCCTCCTGTGTAAATTGAAAATACCTACTGTACTGGGTAGTGTGAGGCTAAAATGATGTGCTTGTAAAGAACTCTGCATAGGTGTCATAAAGAATAGTTCCCGTTAATTTTAATAACTGAGGAGCAGTTTTTAAAATTTTTGTTCATTTATTTGCAAGTAGAAAGAGATAGAAGAGAGATAGAGAGAATGGGCACATCAGGGCCTCCAGCCTCTATAAGTGAACTCCAGATGGACAGGCCACTTTGTACATCTGGCTTTACGTGGATACTGGGGAATCGAACTCCAGTCATTAGGCTTTGCCAGGCAAACACTTTAACCACTGAGCCATCTCTTCACCTGTAAGAAGCAGTGTCTTAAAAACATTACTTATTTATTTGCAAGTGGAGAGAGAGAGGGAGACAGAGAGAATGGGCACAGCCTGGGCCTCCTGCCACTGCAAACAAACTCCAGATGCTTGCACCACTTAGTGCATCTGGCTTTACCTGGGTACCCAACCCATTAAGTCTTGCAAATAAGTGCCCAAAATACTGAGCCATCTCTTCAACCTGGAGGAGCAGGTTTTATTATTCTCAGGTTGGTGAGGCTGGAGAAGGGTTATCAGAAAGAATAGGCTGAGCTGGGCACGGTGGCCAGATATTCAAGGTGGCACATGTGTCTGGAGTTCAGTTGCAGTGGCTACAGGCCCTAGCACACTCATTCTATTATCTGCCTCTTCCTCGCAAATAAATTCTATGTATTTATGAGAGAGAAAGAGAAGCACATAGAGTAAGAAAAAATGGGTGTGCTAGAGTTTCTAGTCACTGCAAATGAACTCCAGATGCATGTGTCATATTGTGCATCTGGCTTATGTGGGTACTGAGGACTTGAACTTGGGTCCTTAGGCTTCAAAGACAAGTGTATTAACCAGTAAGTCATCTTTTCAGCCCCCTAAAAATATTTTTTTGAAATTTTTGTGTGTAAGAGAGAGAGAATTGGTGCACCAGGTCCTCTAGCCACTGCAACTGAACTCCGGATGCATGCTCCCCCTTGTGTGGCTGGCTTACTTGGGTTCTGGAGAATCAAACCTGGGTCCTTAGGCTTTGTAGGCAAATGCCTTAACTGCTAAGCCATCTCTCCAGCGCCAAATATTTTATTTTAAAAAGCAAAAGCAATACATGTATTTAGTAACATATTCCAACTTGGCAGAAGCACTTTTATGTATTGTTTGGTTTTGTGTTGTGATGAGGTCTTAATGTGTTGCTCAAGCTGCTTTAGAATACTTGTGTTCTAGCGATCCTTCCCTTTCTAAGGATCTGGGATTGCAAGTGTGCACCACCAACCCATCCAGGAAGGTTTAAAGTGAAAAGCGAAGGTTCTAAAGAACATATGTATTCCTCATCCCTTGTTCGTTACATATTTCTTGTATATGTTTCCAGATTTTTTTTTTCAAGCTGGGTGAGATGGCTCAGCAGTTAAAGGTGCTTGCTTGCAAACCCTGATGGCCCAGGTTCAATTCCCCAGCCACACACATAAACCTGGGCACAGGAAATGGCACAAGAATGTCATGTTCCAAATGGCCTGGATATCCATGACCTCACAGTGCCTGACACTACCTACACAAGACCATCATAATAGGAGGAAAAGATCATGACATCAAAATAAGAGACTAATTGAGATGGGGAGGGGATATGATGGAGAATGGAGTTTCAAAGGGGAAAGTGGGGGGAGGGAGGGTATTACCATGGGATATTTTTTATAATCATGGAAGTTGTTAATAAAATATTGAAAAAAAAGATTGAGGAAAAACCACATACCTGAAATAACCTAATAACTAATCTCTCACCACAAAAAAAAAAAAAAAGAATCTCATGTTCCATTTGCAGCAGCAAGAGACCCTGGTGTGCCCAAACATACAAGTAAATAAAAATAAAAAAGATAGTTGTTCTGGTAGCCTTTTTTCTTTTTCTTTTTTCTTTCTTTCTTTCTTTTTTTTTTTTTTGGCTTTTTGAGGTAGGGTTTCTGTCTAGCCCATGCTGACCTGAAATTCACTATGTAGTCTCAGGGTGGCCTCAAACTCACAGTGATCCTCCTACCTCTGCCTCCCAAGTGCTGGGATTAAGGGTGTACACCACTATGCTCAGCTCTGAGAGACGTTTATGGTAGTTATCCCCCCCCCCCCCGTGTTTATTTATGAGAAAGGGGCAGAAAGAGAAAGAGGGAGAGAAAGAGAGAGAAAGAATTGGGCACTCAGGACCTCTAGTCCCTGCAAACAAACTCCAGACACATGCACCTTGTGTATCTGGCTTTACATGGGTACTGGGGAATCAAACCTGGGTCCTTCGTTTTTGCAGGCAAGTACTTTAACCACTGAGCCATCTCTATAACTCTTGTGGTAGTTCTTATTATCAGGAATAAACATGAGATCTCCTTCTTTAGGCTATCCTGGCTTTCTTTAATTTTGTTTTTATCATGGCTCAACAGCTACAACTCCATTTGATTCTGGTAACTTAAGCAGTGCATACTTTTACTTTGTTAATCATTTACCTTGTCTAAACATTGATGAACACTGAAGTTATTTCTATCTGTGTGATAATATAAAAATGTGGTATAGGGCTGGAGAGATGGCTTAGTGTTAAGGCGTTTGCCTGAAAAGCCAGAGGACCTCGGTTTGGTTCCCCAGGGCCCACATAAGCCAGATGCAGAAGATGGTGCATGCATCTGGAGTCTGTTTGCAGTGGCTGGAGGCCCTGGCACACCGATTCTCTCCCTCTCTCTTCCTGTCTGCGTCTTTGCCTCTCCCATTCTTTCAAATAAATAAAAACTTTAAAAAAAATTTAAATGTGGTATAGTCAGATACGGTAGTGCATCTCTCTAATCCCAGTACTTGAGAGGAGGAGGCAGGAGGATCTATGCAAGATCAAGACCAGCCAAGAGCTACAGAGGGAGACCCTACTGAAGGAGGATAGCAGAAAGCTAGCTTCTTCTTTTTTTTAATTTTTTTGGTTTATTTTTATTTATTTATTTGAGAGTGACAGAGAATGGGTGTGCCAGGGCTTCCAGCCACTGCAAATGAACTCCAGATGCATGCACCCCCTTGTGCATCTGGCTAACGTGGGTCCTGGGGAATCGAGCCTCGAACTGGGGTCCTTAGGCTTTACAGGCAAGCACTTAACCGCTAAGCCATCTCTCCAGCCTGAAAGCTAGCTTCCTTTAGGCAGTTTCAGTTAGAGATTGAGGCTCAGAGACAACCAGAAGATGCCACCTCTCCTGACACCTCCACCTGACACCAGAACAAAACTGGAAGAAATGGAACTTGAGGCCAGGCGTGGTGGCACACACCTTTAATCCCAGTACTTGGGAGGCAGAGATAGGAGGGTCGCCATGAGTTTGAGGCCATCCTGGGACTACATAGTGAATTCCAGGTCAGCTAGAGTGAAAACCTACTTTGAAAAAAAAAAAAGAAAAGGAAAGAAAGAAAGGAAGGAAGAAAAGAAATGGAATCCCTCTCTGATCAAAACTGATCTACAGTGCCTCCTGTTGTCCATAGTCTAGCATGCTACCTAGACACATGGCCCAGGTGGGCTCACTCTAGGATCTGCCCCCCAAATCTACAAACCAATCTGGTCTTTCTCCTTCCCTATAAAGATAGCTGTCTTCTTCTTTTTTTTTTTTTTTTTTTTTTTTTTTTTTTTTGAGGTAGGGTCTCATTCTAGCTCAGGCTGACCTGGAATTCACTATGTAATCTCAGGGTGGCCTTGAACTCACAACAATCCTCCTACCTCTGCCTTCAGTGCCTGGTGGCTGCTGTCTCCTTTCTGTCACTAGCTCTGCTTCACTCCGTTGTGCTTTTCTGGCTCTGCTCTGCCTCTCTGTGCTCTGCCACAGTGACACGTGAGTCTAACTTCCCCCTCACCCAGGGTGGCAGGGCGGAGAGCATAAAACTGTTTCTTGGTCTAGGGGAGCTCTTCTGTTTGCCTCTGCTTCTTTATAATTTGGGGTAATTTCTCACTTTGATTACATGCATGATTTTCATTTGCTCTCCTAATCTTTTACCTTCAATGAGTTTGCAGCTTTAATCTCTCTCCTTAAAAGCCTAAGTTTCTTTTGAATCCCAATCTCCCTTAAATAAAGCCACAATTTGTGATTTCCCCTAAATAAACTTAATAACTCATAATTTGTCCTTTTTGAGTCCATCCGTATTTATTCAAAGTGTTCAGCCAGGTGCTGTGAGAGCTGCCATATTTCATAAGGCATGCTCCTACCTTCAAAGGGCTTGGAGTCTGCCGACAGAGAGTACTCAGGACAGTAATAATAGGAAAGAACTCACCTAGGTTAGTGGAGTTCAGTCACATAGGACTTCCTCTCAGAAGCAAGCAATGGAAAATTCGATGTAAAGCAAAAGGGATTTAATTGGCTCTGGCACAGTCCTGACCTGGGGCTGAGCAGTTTCCCCAGGTTCAGCTGAGCTGTCTTTGTTAGGCTGGTTGCCCTGGTGGCATAGCAATGGTAACCCTCCCATCCTGCAGGCCCACAGAGCAGAGCACTGTCTTAAAGAAAACCTAGCAAAAGTTCCATTGCTTTTCATTGGCTCTGACCAAGCCAGATAGCCATCTCTGAGCCAATCACTGACTGTCAGCAGGTAAGATACATTGCTTGTGATAGCATATATTATGTCCTACACACCTGGAGCTTGGGGTGGATGGTGCAAGTTTTATGAAAAGCACATTGGTCATGAATAAGGGAAGGATAGAGTTACAAAAGCCGTAAAGGGCACCAGAGCCATTAGAATTGGGGCATGTGGGGCTGGAGAGTGGCTCAGTGGTTAAAGGTGCTTTCTTGCAAAGCTTGACATTGCAGGTTCAATTCCACATGTAAAGCCAGGTGCATTAAATGGCACATGCATCTGGAGTTCATTTGCAGTGGCAGGAGGTGCTGGCATGCCCATAGTCACTGTCTCTGTCTCTCTGTCAAATAAATAATAAAACTATATATATAAAGAATGGGGGCATGTATGTTAACTAGTCCTGGTATCCACCAAATGTCTCTTCAGTACAGGTGCAACTTTTCCCCCCAAATATTTTCAGTCTGTAGTTGGTTGAATATATAGATGCAGCACCCACTGATAAAAGGTACATATTGAGGCTGGCTGTACTTGTCAGTCTCTAGAGTCCAGACTGGGACACTGGAAATTAAAATATACTTTGTAATTTTGATATTTTCTATAATTTGAATCCTGAAGAAGGTAGAAAGTAGCTCAAAAGAGCATTGGCTCTGTAGGCTCAATTACGTCATTTCCTATCTTCAGTTTCTTTATTGGAAGGGTCACTATTAGGATTTATAGGTGATTTATTTATTTATTTATATTTGGTTTTCTCAAGGTAGGGTCTCACTCTAGCCCAGGAATTCCTCTGTAGTCTCAGGGTGGCCTCCAATTCATTGATGATCCTCCTGCCTCTGCCTCCCAAGTGCTGGGATTAAGGGCGTGTGCCACCATACCTGGCTTCTTTTTGATTTTATTATTTATTTATTTTGGTTTTTCAAGGTAGGGTTTTGCTCTAGTCCAGGCTGACCTGGAATTCACTATGTAGTCTCAGAGTGGCCTTGAAATCACGACTGTCCTCCTACCTCTGCCTCCCGAGTACTGGGACTAAAGGTGTGTGTCACCACACCCAGCTTCTTTTGATTTTTATTTATTTATTTGAGAGAGAGAGGAAGGGGGAGAGAGATTCAGAGAGAGAGAGAGAGAGAGAGGGTGCACCAGGACCTCTAGCCGCTGCAAACGAACTCCAGATGCTTGTGTCCCCTTGTGAATCTGGCTTATGTGGGTGGGTCCTGGGAAACTGAACCTGGGTCCTTTGGCTTTGCAGGCAAGTGTCTTAACCACTAAGTCATCTTTCTAGCCACCCCCCCCCTTTTTTGTTGTTTTTTTTTCGAGGTAGGGTCTTACTCTAGCTCAGGCTGACTTAGACTTCACTAGCTAGTCTTAGAGTGGCCTTGAACTTACAGTGATTCTCCTACCTTTGCCTCTCATGCTGTTTTTTTTTTTTTAATGTATTTATTTGAAAGAGGCAAAAAGAGAGAAAGAAAGAGAGAGAGAATGGGCACACAAGGGCCCCTATCTGTTGCAAATGAATTCCAGACCCACGTACCACCTTGTGCATCTGGCTTATGTGGGTCCTGGGAAATTGAACCTGGGTCCTTTGGCTTTGCAGGCAGGTGCCTTAACTGTAGTCTCAGGGTGTCCTCGAACTTATAGTGATCCTCCTACTTCTCCCTCCCAAGTGCTGGGATTAAAGGCATGTGCCACCACACCCAGCCCAAAATGTTTTTTATTTATGTATTTGAGAGAGACTGAGAGAAAGAGGCAGGTAGAGAGTGACAGAGAGAGAAAGAATGTTTTGTTTTTTGAGGTAGGGTATTGCTCTAGCCCAGGCTGACCTGGAATTCACTATGTAGTATATAGCCTCAAACTCATGACAGTCCTCCTCCTGTGACCTCCTGAGTGCTGGGATCAAAGGCGTGTGCCACCATGCCTGGTGACAATTTATTTTCAAGTTAGGGTCTCGCTTTAGTTCAGGCTGACCTGGAATTCACTGTGCAGTCTCAGGGTGGCCTTGAACTCATGGTAGTCCTCCTATCTCTGCCTCCCAAGTGCTGGGGTTAAAGACATGTGCCACCCATGCCTGGCTGACAATTTTAATTTTTTTAATTTTTAATTTTTGAGAGAGTGAGCAAGAGAGAGACAGAGAGGAGAGAGAGAGTATTAGTGCCCCAGGGCCTCAGCCACTGCAATCAAACTCCAGACACATGCGCCACCTAGTGGGCATATGTGACCTTGCACTTGCCTCACCTTTGTGCATCTGGCTAATGTGGGATCTGGAGAGTTGAACATGGGTCCTTAGACTTTGTAGGCAAGCACCTTAACCACTAAGCCATCTCTCCAGTGTGACAATTTTAATTTTTAAATGTTTATTTGTTTATTGTTGAGACTATCTCAAGTTGTCCTTGAACTCATGATCTTCCTGCCTTAGTCTCCTGAGTGCTGGGATTACAGGTGTGTACCACTAATCCTGATCCTCTCAGTTGTTATAAAAATTTGTATAAAGAATCTGAACACCTAGTTCTGTGTCCACATGCAGTTAGCTATAGTTACTGCAGTATACCCAGCTGGAGAATCTGGGTTTTTTTGTTGTTGTTGTTACATACTTAACAGCCTATATCAGGAAGACACTTGAACCAATGGCTTTAGGAGAATTTATATAAGACAGAGAGAGAGAGAGTCGTGTGTGTGTGTGTGTGTGTGTGTGGATGTGCACAAAGGTCAGAGACGTTGTCTGCACTCTGCCTTCTCTTGCCATTGTAAACGAGTCTGGCCCGTGGCCAGCTTTAACCATGGAAAGTGTTGCCAGCAGGCATTGCAAGCAAGTGCCTTCAATCACTGAGTCATCTCCTGAGCCCCTTCCCTCATTTAAAAAAAAATATAAATAGGGGCTGGAGAGATGGCTTAGCAGTTAAAGCATTTGCCTGCAAAGCCAAAGGACCTCTGTTCAGTTCCCCAGGACCCACATAAGCCAGATGCACAAGGGGGCGTACGCATCTGGAGTTTGTTTGCAGTGGCTGGAGGTCTTGGCACACCCATTCTTTCTCTCTCTCAGCCTCTTTCTCGCTCTCTCAAATAAATAAATAATAAATAATTGAAAAAAATATATATATGTTTTAGCTCTCTCCTTTTTTTTCAAGGGGGGCCTCTTACTTGTGCCCAGGGTGACCTGAAATTCACTATGTAGTCTCAGGGTGGCCTTGAACTCACGGTGATCATCCTACTTCTGCCTCCCGAGTCCTGGTATTAAAGGTGTGTCCCGCCATGCCCAGCTCTCACTTGTTTTTAATTCAGGAAATCAAAGCGTTTTTTATTTTTATTTATTTATTTTGTTGTTTTTGAGGTAGGGTCTCACTCTAGCCCAGGCTCACCTGGAATTCACTATGTAGTCTCAGGGTGGCCTCGAACTCATGACGATCCTCCTACCTCTGCCTCCCAAGTGCTGGGATAAAGGCATGCACCACCATGCCTGAATCTCGCCTGTTTTTAATTCAGGAAATCAAGGTTTTTAAATTTTTTTAAAACATTTTATTTATTTATTTATTGGTTTTTTGAGGTAGGGTCTCACTAGCCCAGGCTGACCTGGAATTCACTATGGAGTCTCAGGGTGGCCTCGAACTCACAGCGATCCTCCTACCTCTGCCTCCCAGTGCTGGGATTAAAGGCATGCGCCACCACGCCCAGCATTTTATTTATTTATTTGCATGCAGAGAAAGATGGAGAGAAGGAGGGAGGGAGAGAGAGAGAGAATGGATGTGCCAGGGCCTATAGCCATTGTAAATGAACTCCAGATGAATGTACCACTTTGTGTAGCTGGCTTTTCATGGGTACTTGGAGAATTGAACCTGGATCATTAGGCTTTGCAAGCAAGAGCCTTAACCACTGAGAACTCTCTCCAGCCCTCCCCTGTTTTTATTTATTTATTTTGGTTTTCCAAGGTAGGAAACTCTAGCTCAGGCTGACCTGGAATTCATTCTGTAGTCTCAGGGTGTTTCTCGAACTCACAGCAATCCTCCTACCTCTGCCTCCCGAATGCTGGGATTAAAGGTGTGTGCCACCATGCCCGGCTGCCCTGGTTTTAAATGAACATGTTAAACTAGATGTGGTGGCACAGGCCTATAATCCTAGCACTTGGGAGGTAGGGGCAGAACAATTAGGTGTTCAAGACCAGCCTCAGCTACTTGAGACCTTGTCTAAAACAAATACACAAACAAGAACAGTTTATTTGTAAGATTGGGATTTATGAATTAACTTCAATAAAAATTGTGGCAGGGATACAGGCCCCTCCAGAGCAGCAGCGGCTGGTGGAGAAATGGAGGTGCATTCCTATTGTGACAAGCTCCTGGGGGAGTTGAATGAGCAGCGGAAGAGAGACTTTTTCTGTGACTGTAGCATCATAGTGGAAGGGCGCATCTTCAAGGCCCACAGGAACATTTTGTTTGCAAACAGCGGTTACTTCCGTGCCCTGCTCATTCACTACATTCAGGACAGTGGGCGCCACAGCACCGCCTCCTTGGACATCGTCACCTCCGACGCCTTTTCTACCATCTTAGATTTCCTGTACTCCGGGAAGTTGGATTTGTGTGGCGAGAACGTGATTGAAGTTATGTCAGCTGCCAGCTACCTGCAGATGAATGACGTGGTGAACTTCTGCAAGACATACATCAGGTCGTCCCTTGACATTTGCCGAAAGATGGAGAAGGAAGCTGCCGCTGCCGCCGCAGCAGTGGCCGCTGCTGCCCATCACCTGGACAGTGGAAGCCCGAGTTCGGGCCAGGAGGGGCCCCCCTGTGGTACCAAGAGCTTTGTCTCCTCTCCAGTGGAGGGAGAAGGGAGCGTAGACTGCACAAGAGCATCCCCTTGCCATGACTGCAGGGACTGCCACCCTTTGGAGCTGGTGGTGAAAGACAGCCAGGGCCCTGGCTCCTCTGACAGTGATCTCTCTGCTCTGCCCAGACGGATAGAGCCGAAGGTGGAGTTTGATGCCACCAGACCGGAGGTGGAGGTTGGTGGACAGCTGCAACAGTATGCTTCCCCACTGAGTCTGACTCATGCGGAGGAGGGTCTGCCCAGTAGCCAGGCCGTGGACTTGGCCTACAGTAACTACCACGTGAAGCAGTTCCTGGAGGCTCTCCTACGCAATGGCGCAGTACAGAACAAAGATGACACGGACCATCACTTCTCTCGAAGTCTGGAGGGACGACCGGAAGGGGCAGGAGTGGCCATGAGTTCTGTGATGGATGTTCAGAGTGACTGGTATGGAGAGGACTCAGGTGAGCTCCGATCACATGTGTCACCTCTTCCGGCATTTAGTTACCATCTGTGTTGTCTTAGGTGTCCTGTCATCATGATCATCATCTGCCACCATCGCCACCACCACCACCATTACCTCCTTCATTGCCGTCTCTACCACCAGTACCAATTGGTATTGAGCACCTGTTGTATGCAGGGTGTTTGTTTCTTTGTGTATCGTTATGTTTTTCCTGGACAAGTACGGTCCTTCTTTGGGGGTCTGTGAGGGACTGGTTCCAGGACTCCCTTTGGAAAACAAAATCTGTAGGTGCTCAAGGTCCTTGTATAAAATGGTATAGTATTTGCATGTAACCTGTATACTTTAAGTCATCTTTCCATTACTTACAATACCTGATACCATGTAAAGCTATGTGAGTAGCTGTGAATTTTTTCACTTTTTTTTTTTTTTTTTTTTTCCAGGTAGGGTCTCACTCTGGTCCAGGCTGACCTGGAATTAACTCTGTCATCTCAGGGTGGCCTTGAGCTCATGGCGATCCTCCTACCTCTGCCTCCCGAGTGCTGGGATTAAAGGCGTGTGCCACGATGCCCAGCTAATTTTTTCTTTAATATTTTTTATTTTTATTTATTTATTTGAGAGAGAGAGAGAGAAAGAAAGAGGCAGAGAGAGGAAGAGAGAGAATGGGTGCGCCAGGGCATCCAGCCACTGCAAACGAACTCCAGACACATGTGCCACCTTGTCCATCTGACTTCTATGGGTCCTGGGGAATTGAACCTGGGTCCTTTGGCTTTGCAGACAAGAGCTTTAGCTGCTAAGCTATCTCTCCAGCCCTAATATTTAGGGAATAATGACAAAGAAAAAAACTTGGGGCTGGAGAGGTGGCTTAGCGGTTAAGGCATTTGCCTGCAAAGCCAAAGGATCCAGGTTTGATTGCTCAGGACCCACATAAACCAGATGCACAAGGTGGTGCATGCGTCTGAAGTTCATTTGCAGTAGCCTGGAGGCCCTGGTGCTCCCATTCTCTCTCTCTGCCTCTTTCTCTCTCAAATAAATGAAAAATTATTCAAAAAATATCTTTTAGCCGGGCATGGTGGTGCATGCCTTTAATTCCAGAACTCGGGAGGCAGAGGTAGGAGGATTGCCATGAATTCAAGGCCACCCTGAGACTAGCTAGTGAAGTCTAGGTCAGCCTGAGATAGAGTGAGACCTTACTTCGAAAAAAAAAGGGGGGGGGGCAAATGAAATGAAAAGAAACAAGGAGATAAAGTTGCAAGATGGCCATTTAGTAAGGGCAGATGATGTACTTGCCTGGAAGGTACATGGCCCTAAATTTTTTTGTTTGTTTGTTTTTTCCAGGTAGAGTCTGGCTGTAACCCAGGCTGACCTGGAATTCACTCTTACCTCCATTGTCTGAGTATTAGGATTAAAGGTGTGCACTACTATACCCAGCTGGTCCTAGAGTTGTGTTTTTAATTTTTTCTTTCTTTTTTTTCTTCTTCTTCTTTCCTTCTTCTTCTTCTTCTTCTTTCCTCCTCCTCCTTCTTCTTCTTCTTCATCATTTCTAAGCAGAGGGAGGCAGAGAGAAAATGGGCACTCCAAGTCTGCTAGCCACTGCAATGAACTCCAGATGCATATGGTACTTTGTGCTTCTGGTTTTACATGTATACTTGGGAATCAAACTTAGCTTGGTAGATTTTGTAGGCAGGTGCCTTAACCACTGAACTATCTCTGCAGCCCAGGTCCTAGGTTTTTTTTTTAATATTTATTTATCTATTTTATTTATTTTTATTTATTGAAGAGAGAGAGAGGAAGAGGCAGATAGAGAGAATGGTCATGTCAGGACCTATAGCCATTGCAAACAAATTTCAGATACATATTCTACCTTGTACATCTGGCTTACGTGGGTCCTGGAGAATTGGGCCTGGGTCCTTTGGCTTTGTATGCATGCCTTAACTGCTAAGCCATCTTTCCACCCTTAAAAAAAATATTTTTATTGGAGCCGGGCGTGGTGGCTCATGCCTTTAATCCTAGCACTCAGGAGGCCAAGGTAGTTGGATGGCCATGATTTCAAGCCACCCTGAGATTACAAAGTGAATTCCAGGTCAGCCTGGGTTAGAATGAGATCTTACTTTGGAAAACAAAAACAAACAAACAAAAAATATACACACACACATTACTGGACTGGAGAGGTGGCTCAGAGGTTAAAGGCACATGTTTGCAAAGCCTGATGTCCCAGGTGTGATTCCCCAGTGCCCATGTAAAGCCAGATGTACAAGGTGTCACATGCATCTAGAGTTCACTTGTAGTGGCAAGAGGCCCTGGTGTGTCCATGTGTTCTCTCTCTCTCTCTTTCCAACCCTTTTATCTCTCTTTCTCTCTGTGCTTACAAATAAATAAAAATTTAATGTTCTCAATAAATAAATAAAAATAAAATTTAAAAATGGGACTGGAAGACTGGAGAGATGGCTTAGCAGTTAAGGCACTTGCCTGAAAAGTCCAGGGACCCAGGTTTGATTCCCCAGGACCCATAAAGTGGTACATGTGTTTGGAGTTCATTTGCAATGGCTGGATGCCCTGGCACACCCATTCTCTCTCTCTTTCTCTCTCTGCCTCTTTCTCTCTCAGATAAATAAATAAATAAAAATAACTGCCAAGTGTGGTGGCGCATGCTTTTAATCCCAGCACTCGGGAGGCAGAGGTAGGAGGATCACAGTGAATTCGAGGACGCCCTGAGAATATAGAGTGGATTCCAGGTCAGCCTGGGCTAGAGTGAGACCCTGCCTCAAAAAAACAAACAAAATAAAATAAAATAATAGAAATATCTTTTTAAAAAAGTGGAGCTGGAGAAATGGCTTAGCTATTAAGGCATTTGCCTGCAAAGTCTAAGGACCCAGGTTTGATTCCCTAGAACCCACATAAGCCAGATGCACATAATGGTGCATGCATTTGGAGTTTGTTTACAGTGGCCGGAGGCTCTGGCATGCCCATTCTATCTTTCTCTCAATAAATAAATAAATTTTAAAGATAATTTTTTGTTTTATTTTTATGTATTTATTTGAGAGTGACAGAGAGAGAAAGAGGCAGATAGAGAATGGGCATGCCAGGCCTCCAGCCACTGCAAACGAACTCTAGATGCAAGTGCCACCTTGTGCATCTGGCTTACGTGGGTCCTGGGGAATCGAGCCTCGAACCGGGGTCCTTAGGCTTCATGGGCAAGCATTTAACCACTAAGCCATCTCTCCAGCCCTAAATATTTTTTTATTATTTGAAAGAGAATATGCCAAAGCATATCTTTCCATTGCAAATGGACTCCAGACACATTTTCTACTTTGTGCATCTGGCTTTTCTTGGGTACTTGGGAATTGAACCCAGGCTGGCTGGCTTTGCAAGCAAGCACCTTTAACCACAGAGCCATTTTCCCAGTTCAAGGCCCTAGATTTGATCTTAGTGCTGCAGACTATAACTGCCCTTTCACATTCACAAGACCCTCCTAGTGCTCCTTAGCTTAGCAGAAGAAAGGTGGAGACTAGAAGGGATATAGCTAACTTCCTGATAATGTAGAACTGGTTAGTAATCAGCCCTGTTTAAATTGGAAACCAGGGATGGAGAGATGGCTTAGTGGTTAAGAAACTTGCCTAAAAAGCCAAAGGACTCAGGTTCGATTTCCCAGGATCCACGTAAGCCAGATGTACAAGGTGGCACATGCATCTGGAGTTTGATTGCAATGACTGGAGGCCTGGCACACCCAAACTCTATCTACCTCCTTTTAAAAAAATCTCTTGGCGGAAAGAATGTAAGAGCCAAAGGAAGGGTAGGACTCCTTACAACGTGCTCCTTCCAGACATAAAATGGCCTGGATATCCATGACCTCATAGTGCCTGACATTACCTACATAAGACCATCATAAGAGGAGGAAAAGATCATGACATCAAAATGAAAGAGAGACTGATTGAGATGGGGAGGGGATATGATGGAGAATGGAATTTCAAAGGGGAAAGTGGAGGGAGGGAGGGTAGCACCATGGGATATTTTTTATAATCATGGAAAATGTTAATAAAAATTAAGAAAAAAAATCTCTCTCTCTCTCAAATAAATAAATAAAATATTTAATAAGCTGGAAACCAGGGCTGGCTTCATTTCACTCAGAGGAGCTATGAAGACAGCATTAATGGTTAGATTTTAGTGCAGCAGTTTTGTCTTTCAGTCCCTGTGCCTGTAATCTTAGTAAGTGTCATGACAGTCATCTCTTTCTATCTTGCTTTAATTCAAGCTGAGTCTTGATTGGTTTGCTATGCCAAGGTCTAAGTTCTATGCACTGGTAGGGGACAAAGGAGTCCACGATTCAACTTGAGACCCGAGGCCTCTGGTTGCCCTTCATGGCCTTCACCTGCAGGTAATCTTGGCCACCCTATTAAGGGAGTGGTTAGGATGGTTCTCACCCCCCAAACATATCCTTCCTCCACAGCGAGGGTGCAGTGGGATTTTACCGCACCACCGTGTCTTTCATGTATCTCATAAACAGCAGTTGTTCATGTTTTAAAGCCCTTCAGAGGCTGAAAAGCACAGCATTTGACGTTTTGTCAATTTTTTCCATAGGAAGTCTGGCTTGACACAAATCTTGCCACATTTGCTTTTGAGTTTCTTGGCCAGACCTCATTATCTGCTTTCCCTTACACCTCCCCTCTGCCAGCCTTAAGCAATGGCATGCCAGCACTTCCATTTTATTTGCTTTTCCTGCCAAATCAGAGGCTAAACATGGAGGATGTCTCCCACATGTCTATTTTCAGTAATTATTCCTGCCTTATGTGGACAAGTTCCCTCTGGGTAAACTGCTTAGCTTCAGTTGCCTACCCTATCACCCATAGCCAGGGGCTGTGCTTTGGGTGCTAATTTCCGTCTATGAGGTGGGCACTGTGGTCACATCTGTTTTATACATTGTGAAAGTAAGTCACAGAGAAAGTGATATATATTTATATCCCCCCAACTGGCAGGTGACAGAAGCAGGACTTGAACCCAGGTGTCTGCGTCTGGAAAGTTTGAGTCATTATTGCCTCATAAATGACTTGATGACAAAAGTCTAAATCCTGGGCTAGAAAGATGGCTTAGCAGTTAAGGCACTTGCCTGCGAAGTCCAAGAACCCAAGTTGATTCCCCAGTACCCACATAAGACAGATACACAAGGTGGCAAATGCATCTGGAGTTCATTTGCAGTGGCTAGAGGACCTGGCATGCCCACACTTTCTCTCCCTCTCTCCCTTTCTCACTCTCTCTCAAATAAATATAATTTATTATTTAATTTTTTTTCAATTTTATTTTTATTTGAGAGTGAGAAAGAGAGAATTGTCACACCAGGGCCTCAGCCATTGCAATTGAACTCCAGATGTTTATACCACCTAATGGGCACATGCGACCTTGCACTTGCCTCACCTTTGTGCATCTAGCTTACGTGGGATCTGGAGCGTCGAACATGGGTCCTTAGGCTTCACAGGCAAGCATCTTAAACACTAAGCCATCTCTCCAGCCCAAATATATACATGAATATATTTAAAAGTCTAAATCCTGAAGGGTACAGGTAGAGAACAAATCTCAGAATATTGCAGTAAAGTATAACTCAGAAAACTTGAGAGAAATTATTTCCATACCTGAGGGTGATAGGTGGCTGAGGTAGAAGGAGCATCACCAGTTTGAGGCCAGCCTGGATAAGTTCCAGGTCATCCCTGACTAGAGTGAAACCCTACCCCCTAAAATAAATAAATAACTATGAGTGTAAAAAATCATGATGTTGCCAGGCATGGTGGTACACACCTTTAATCCCAGCACTTAGGAGGCAGAGGTAGGTGGATCACCATGAGTTCCAGGCCACCCTGAGACTACATAGTGAATTCTAGGTCAGCCTGGGCTAGAGTGAAACCCTACGTTGAAAAAAACAAACAGGGCTGGAGAGATGGCTTAGCAGTTAAGCGCTTGCCTGTGAAGCCTAAGGACCCTGGTTCGAGGCTCGACTCCCCAGGACCCACGTTAGCCAGATGCACAAGGGGGCGCACGCGTCTGGAGTTCATTTGCAGTGGCTGGAAGCCCTGGCGTGCCCATTCTCTCTCTCTCTCTCTCTCTCCCTCTTTATCTGTCACTCTCAAATAAATAAATAATAAACACCCTGACACAATTAAAAAAACAAACAAACAAACAAACAAAAATCATGATGTCCACTTAATGGTTCTATGAACAAAGTGGGGGGAAAAATTGAACAAGATTTAAGTGACTTCTTGGGTAGTTGATTTCAGATATAATTAATATGAATTCCAAATAATTTCAAGGTGGCCACAGTTGTTGCTGCTTGCAGTACAACTATCTCTTGGATTCCTCAGGTGATGTGCTGGTGGTCCCCATCAAGCTCCACAAGTGTCCTTTCTGCCCTTACACTGCCAAGCAGAAGGGCATCCTCAAGCGACACATCCGCTCACACACGGGGGAGCGGCCTTACCCCTGTGAGACCTGTGGCAAGAGATTCACAAGACAGGAGCACCTGCGGAGCCACGCCCTGAGTGTAAGTGCCCCAGCTGCCACTGCAAGGACTCTTCCTGATGTTGCCAGGTGTAAGAATAACTCCAAGGTCTGACATGGTGGCAAAAGCCTTTAATACCAGAATTTGGGAGTTGGAGGGAGGTAGGAGGATCACCGTGAGTTTGAGGCCACCCTGAGACTACATAGTGAATTCCAGGTCAGCCTGGGCTAAAGTGAGACCCTGCCTCGAAAAACAAAAATAAAAACAAGCAAAAAAAGAAAGAAAGAAAGAAAGAAAGAAAGAAAGAAAGAAGAAGTAAGTTTAGATTCTGCTCAGGGATGATTGTCATGAGGCAGACATCAGCAGGGCTGGGCCAGATTGTGAGTCCCACTGGTGTGATAACAAAACTTCATCCTCGGTTTCAGTGGTACTGATGTTAGAACCACCTGTAGGCAGCAGACAAAGGACTTCAGCCCCAGGAGACCTCTGCTGTACTCACTGCCCCCTCCTATCCCATCTCCATGTGACTGGTGAGTCCCACCAGCTATAGAGCATTTCAGCCATTTAGAGAGATGTGGTTTCATGATCATCTTTGACCAAAATAATTTTTGGAAAATCCAACATAAGATAATTTGACTGGGGGCTGGGGAGATGGCTTAGTGGTTAAAGGTACTTGTTTGAAAAGCCTTACAGCCTAGGTTCAATTCCATAGTATCCGAGGTAGAGTCTCACTCAGGCCCAGCCTTGAACTCATGGCAATCCTCCTACCTATGCCTCCCGAGTGCTGGGATTAAAGGCATGCTCCACCATGCCTACCATTACTGATGATATTTGAGAAGCACAGCAGGGCTGGGCAGATGGCTCAGTGGTTAAAGGCTCTTGCTTGCAAAGCTGGACAGTCTGGGTTCAATTGCCAAGCTGCCCATGTCAGCTGGTACCCAGATAAGCTGGTAGTGCACGCCTTTAATTTCGTCACTGAGGAGGCAGAGGTAGGATTGCTGTGAGTTCGAGGCCAGCCTGGGATTTCAGAGTGATTTCCAGATCATATCCTAGGCTAGAGTGAGACACTACACTGGCAGGGGGCTGGGGGATGGTGTAAGCATTTGGCATACATTTGCAGTGGGAAGAGACCCTGGCACACCCACCCACTTACACAATACACACAAGTGAAAATAAAACAAAACAATTGCAGTGGTAAGAGAAGCATAGCAAAGGAAGAAGCATAGGTAGGACTATATAGCTGGGGGGAACGTAACCTGACCCAGACTGTCATTCCCTCTCTCTCCATAAATAAATAACCAAAAATAGTTTCTATTCAGAGGAGCTCTGCCCTTGTCAGGAAAGACATTAGATAGATAGATAGATAGAGAGAGAAAGAGATGATATACGATAGATAGATGAGAGAGGGGGTAGGAGCAGGTGGTTGGAGGAGGGAACATTCTACCCATGTCCAGTGGATCTGGGGTGGAGAGGATCTTGGTGAGACTGAGACTATGGCAGAGCAGGCAAGGGGGAGAGGGTGGGAAACGCAGCCGGAGGATGAGTCGGTGGACAGATCACATGAGGCTTGTAGGCATAGCCTTCACTCCTCTTCCGGGACATTCAGTGTGTCTGCTTATGATGACAGGTCACAGATCCAACCGTCCAATTATCTGCAAGGGCTGCAGGAGAACCTTCACAAGCCACCTGTCTCAGGGGCTGCGGCGCTTCGGGCTGTGTGACAGCTGCACCTGTGTTACAGACACTCGCGATGACGATGACGACCTGATACCCATCAACCTTAGCCTGGTGGAGGCCTCGTCCGAAAGTCACGAGAAGAGTGACACAGATGACTGGCCAATCTATGTGGAGTCCGGTGAGGAGAACGACCCCACTACGGAGGATTCCAACGACAAGCCACAAACTCGGCCCAACTTCCCAGACCGAGAGGCCCTCACGTAGCAGTAAATGAGTGAGGGAGGTGGTTTGCAATGTGTTATTGCTTGTTCTATGGCAAAAGCCACCATGTGTTTGATTTTGTGGAACCCTAAGAGGAACATTTTTTCTATTGTTGTTATACTTGCATTTTTGTTAGTTTACTTGGTAGATGTTCAGTGTTGTGACTCACAAGGCTGATAATTTTTTTGTGTGTGGTGCCCGAGCCCTTCCATTCTGAGGGCTCTGCTGGCCTCTCCTTGATTCTGAGTGATTCAAGGTTGCCCCCAAGGCTTCCTGATTTTCCTGCTTACATCCAGACTAGGGGTAGGAAGAAGATAAGAAAGTCTCCATGCTTGTTTTCACACAGTCTCAGTCCTCGGCAGTCTTTTGTCATCGTCTTTCTCTGAAAAGGGGGGCAAGAATATATAAAGTCTGGGGGTCAGTCCTTCCTGTGTCAGGCTCTCCTAATGAATTACATATTTCAGTTTCCCAATATAGTATTAAAAGGAAAGCTTCATTGATAGAAAGCAGGCAGGGGCAGGGAAAATGGCTCAGCAATTAAAGGCACTTGCTTACAAAGCCTGCCAGCCTAGGTTCAATTCCCAGGGCCCAGAAAAGTGGTGCAAGCATCTGGCATTGGTTTGTAGCAGTGAGAGGCCCTGGCACACCTATACATATACGCATATGCACATGCACACACGTGGAAAGAAAGAAAGGAAGAGATCTAGCAGGCAAACAAGCAGGGCTCTTTTGGGTCACGTGGTCATAAGAGGTACTCTAAGTCAAAGAGTGCACTTGTTAAAGGCTGGTAGCGTTTATGTAGACAACCACAGAGATGTGCAGCAAAGCTCATTACAGCCCCCTCCCTTGCCCAGTTGAGTCAAATCTTACATAAGCCCCCAAAACAGAGCTGTGAAAAAGATGGTTTTTCTGTCTGTTTTGGTGTTTGACAATTTTACACACACCGATACACTGTTGTAAGATCATAAAGTAAGTTTTTTTGGACAAAACTCAAAATGCCGTCTGCTTTATCCAACCATTTTCTTTTTTTTTTTTTTTTTTTTGGTTTTTCGAGGTAGGGTCTCACTCTAGCCCAGGCTGACCTGGAATTCACTATGGAGTCTCAGGGTGGCCTCGAACTCACGGCGATCCTTCTACCTCTGCCTCCCGAGTGCTGGGATTAAAGGCGTGCGCCACCATGCCCAGCTATCCAACCATTTTCAAAAAGTGTTTCAATGCCCTCATGACGTGCTTTTACCTAGTTATAATTATTATGTCTAGAACTTTTTTTGTGAATTTCTTTTCAAGTCATTGTCTTACTCTAGCTCAGGCTGACCTCAAACTCATGGCAATCCTACCTCAGCATCCCAAATTCTGGGATTAAAGGTGTACGCCATGTTTGGCTGTATGGAGGGGCAACACAAGACCATCTAAACATGATATATTTCTAAATTGCTTAGCTTTTAGAAGACCCTCTTGTAGGAAGGAGAGGTTAGTTGAACAGGGTTTGTGTGTTTGAGACTGGGTTTCATGTATCCTAGGCTGGCCTCACACTTGCTATGAAGCTGAGTAGGATGGCCTTAGCCTCTGATTCTCCTGCCTCTAGCTTCCTAGTGCTGGGATTATATGTGAGGGTCACCCAGCTTAGAACAGGTTTGAAAGCCAGCCTGTTTTCCACTCACTGCAGTCATGCAATCATTCTAACACAGCAGGCTGGAGTTCACTGAAGAGTAACATGGTAGGCAGTCTAGAGATGATGGATGCACTTAACAGCACTTTCATAGACTTTCTTAAGTATCCAAAATGGATATTAAGAGAAATTTCTCTTTTTTTCCCCATTAACTTTTGTACAGTTTGCTTCCAAAGGCAGTAAAGTCACTTGTCTTTCTGCCTCTTGAACATTAACAACAGCAAGAAAATCAAAGACTTTATAAATTGACTTGTAGGCATTGATCCGGGCATTAAAGAGTTAGAAGCCAGGCTGGGGAGGTGGGTGAGTGGGTAAAAGTGTTTGCTGAGAGCTGGAGAGATGGCTTAGCAGTGAAGGCACTTGCCTGCAAAACCTAAGAACCCAGGTTTGATTCCCTAGAGCCCACATAAGCCAGATGCACATGGTAGCGCATGTGTCAAGTTCATTTGCAACTTGCCGGGCATGGTGGCGCACGTCTTTAATCCCAGCACTCGGGAGGCAGAAGTAGGAGGATCGCCGTGAGTTCGAGGCCACCCTGAGACTCCATAGTGAGTTCCAGGTCAGCCTGGGCTAGAGTGAGACCCTACCTCGAAAAACCAAAAAAAAAAAAAAAAAAGTTCATTTGCAGTGGCTTAGAGGCCCTGGTGTGTCCATTGTCTCTCTCTCTCTCTCTCTCTCCTTTTCTCTTTCTTTCTTTATAAATAAATAAGCAAAAGTGCTTGCTGAGCAAGTGTGAGGACCTAATGCTGTACGTGGTAGCACAATCTTCTGTAATCCCAGCATGGCAACTCTGAGATGAGAGGCAGAGACACGAGAATCCCCAGAGACCCTGCCTTAAACAAGGTGGAAGATGAGGACCAACACCTATGGTTACCCTCTACCTGCACCACAAGTTATGGCATGCACACATCTATATCTCTCTCTCTCACACACACAAAGTTAATAACCTTTTAAAATACTTTTTTTTTGGGGGGGGCGGTTGGAGAGATGGCTTAGCAGTTAAGACACATGCCTATGAAGCCTAAGGACGCAGGTTTGATTCTTCAGGTCCCATGTAAGCCAGATGCACATGGTGGCGCATGTGTCTGGAGTTCGTTTGCAGTGGCTGGAGGCCTTGGCACACGCCCATTCTCTCTCTCTAATAAATAAATTATATATATATATATATATATATATATATATACATATATATATATATTGGTACTGGGTGTGGTGGCACACTCCTTTAATCCCTGCATTTGGGAAGCAGAGGTAGGATCACTATGAGTTCGAGGCCACCCTGAGACTGCATAGTGAATTCCAGGTCAGCCTGAGCTAGAGTGAGACCCTACTTTGAAAAACCAAAAAATAAAAATAAATAAATAAATAAAAACAAAAAGTAATTTTTATTTTTTTGGATCTGGGCATAGTGGCACATGACTTTAATCCCAGCACTTGGGGGAGGTAGGAGGATCACCATGAGTTTGAGGCACCCTGAGACTACATAGTGAATTCCAGGTCAGCCTGGGCAAGAGTGAGACCCTACCTCCTTGATATATATATTCTGTGTGTCTGGTTTTGTTTTTGTTTCTCCAGGTAGGGTGTTGCTCAAGCCCAGGCTGACTTGGAATTCACTGTGTAGTCCCAGGCTGGCCTTGAACTCACAGCAATCTTCCTACCTCTGCCTTCTAAGTGCTAGATTAAAGGCATACACCATAACACCCAGCTCCTTTAAAAAAGTTTTTTATTTGTGAGCAGACAGAAAGCGAGCAAGCATGAGTGTGCCAAGGCCTCTTGCTGCTGCAAATGAACTCCAGATGCATGTGCCATTGTGCATTTGGCTGTACACTCTACGTGGGTGGTGAGGAATCAAACCAAGGCCCACAGATTTTGCAAACTGAGCCATCTCTCCAGTGCCTAAAAAAATTTTTTTTGAGGAGTGAGATGTAGCTCAGTATTAAGCACTAGGCCTCAGGAGGCAGAAGTAAGATTATCACTGAGAGTTCGGGGACACCCTGAGACTACATAGTGAATTCCAGGTCAGCCTGAGCTGGAGTGAAACCCTACCTCAACAAAACAAAAAACAACAACAAAAAGCACTTGTCAGCCGGGTGTGGTGGCGCACGCCTTTAATCCCAGCACTTGGGAGGCAGAGGTAGGAGGATTGCCGTGAGTTGGAGGCCACCCTGAGACTCCATAGTGAATTCCAGGTCAGCCTGGGCTAGAATGAGTAGAATGAGACCCTACCTTGGGAAAAAAAAAAAAAAAGCACTTGTCTACCATGTACAAAGCCCTAAATTCAATCCCCGGTATAGCAATAAATAAATAAATACTCAGGAATATGTTGTCCACAACAGAAAAAAAAAATTGAAAGTCAAATCTTGTTGTGTTTTTGCAGTGCTAGATATTGAATCTAGGACCCTGTGCTTGCTGGACAAGTGTTCTTCCACTGATCTACATGTCCCTAGAAAGGTATTTGAATTGTACTTTGTAGTAGTGGTTAAAGTTCTAGGTTTTAGAATAGCTTTTTTTCAGACTGTGGCCACAGGTCAGCGCTTCTGTGAATGTGTTCTATCTGTGAGTCAGAAATGAAGAGTGAGTATACAGGGCTGGGGAGATGGCTCAGTGGTTAATTAAAGGTGTTTTCTGGCAAAGCCTGCAGGTCTGTCTTTGATTTCCCAGCACCCACATAAAGCAAGACACAAAAAGTGATGCAGGCATCTGGAATTTGTTTGTAGCGAGAAGAGACACTGCACGTCTGTACATACAGACACACATACACATAGGTGTAAATAAATATTTTTTTGAGGTGGGGTTTCAATAAGTATTTTTTAAAAATAGAGGAAGCATGCAGAAACTTTAATGATTCTTGGTGTTGCTGTAATACCACACATGATCAGTGGTTTCATCTCCTTGAGCAGAATGTGGTCCATCCATCATACTCTTCCCCCTCTCATTCAGTTTCTCTTTTATTTTGATGTCACCATCTTTTCCTATTTTGATGGTCTTGTGTAGGTAGTGTCAGGCACTGTGAGGTCATGGATATCCAGGCCATTTTGTGTCTGGAGGAGCATGTTGTAAGGAGACCTACCTTTCCTTTGGTTCTTACATTCTTTCTGCCACCTCTTCTGCAATGGACCCTGGGACTTGGAAGGTGTGATTGAGATATTTCAGTACTGAGCATAGCCTTTATTATGCTGATATATGTTCCTTCTATTCTCAGTTTCTGTAGGACTTTTATCATGAAGGGATGTTGGATTTTCTTGAATGCTTTTTCTGCATCTAATGAGATGACCATGTGATTTTTGCCCTTCATTTCATTTATATAGTATATTACATTTATCAATTTGCGTATGTTGAACCATCCCTACATCTCTGGGATAAAGACTACTAGTCGGATGAATGATCATTGTGATATATTCTTGTACTCTGTTTGTCAATATTTGGTTCAGAATTTTAAAAATATTTTATTTTTATTTACTTTTTTGAGAGAGATAAAGAAATAGGCAGGTAAAGAAAGAGTGAAAATGGGCACACCAGGGCCTCCAGCCACTGGAAACGAACTCCAGATGCATGTGCCCCCTTGTGCATCTGGCTTACATGGGTCCTGGGGAGTCGAACCTGGGTTCTTTGGCTTTGCAGGCAATCATCTTAACTGCTAAGTCATCTCTGCTGCTCCTTGTTCAGAATTTTTACATCTATATTCATGAGAGAGATTTGTCTGTAATTTTTTTGTTCTGTCTTTGTCTGGTTTTGGTATCAGGGTGATGCTGGCTTTGTAAAAGGAGTTTGGTAGGATCTTTCCTTTTCTATTTTTTGGAAAAGCTTGAGAAGCATTGGTGTTAGTTCTTCCATGAAGGTCTGGCAAAATTCACCAGTGAATCCATCTGGGCCTGGACTTTTTTTAGTTGGGAGATTTTTTTTTTTTTTTTTTTTTTTTTGGTTTTTCAAGGTAGATTCTCACTCTAGTTCAGGAGGCTGACCTAGAATTTACTGTGTAGTCTCAGGGTGGCCTTGAACTCATGGTAGTCTTCCACCTCTGCCTCCCAAGTACTGTGATTAAAGGCGTGAGCTGCCATGCCTGGCAGGAGATTTGTTTTCATAACTGCTTGGATCTTCATACTTCTTATAGGTCTATTTAAGTGGTTAATCTCATCTTGATTTAATTTTCATAGGTCATATAAATCAAGGAAATGACCTATGTCTTTCAGATTTTCAAACTTAGTGGGGTATATGTTCTTATAGTATGTCCCTATGATTTTTTTGTATTTCTCTGGTATCTGTTATAATGGTGTCTTTTTCATTTCTAATTTTATTAATCTGTGTCTCTTTTCTCTCTCTCTCTCTCTCTTTTTTGGGTGTTTTAAGGTAGGTTCTCACTGTAGCTCAGGCTGACCTGGAATTCACTATGTAGTTTTATGGGTGTCCTTGAACTCATAGCAATCCTCCTACCTCTGCCTCCTGAGTGCCGGGATCAAAGGCGTGCACCACTATGCCTGGCTCTCTTCTCTCTCTCTCTCTTTTTTTTTAAATTTTTTTTTAATTTTTGTTTATTTATTTGAGAGCAACAGACAGACAGACAAAGAGGCAGATAGAGAGAGAGAATGGGCACGCCAGGGCCTCTAGCCACTGCAAATGAACTCCAGATGCATGCACCACCTTGTGTATCTGGCTTATGTGGGTCCTGGGGAATCGAGCCTCGGACCAGGGTCCTTCAGCTTCACAGGCAAGTGCTTAACCGCTAAGGCATCTCTCCAGCCCTTCTCTCTTTTTTCTGGTCAGATTTGCTAAGTGTTTATCAATCTTGTTTATCCCTTCAAAGAACCAACTCTTTGTTTCATTGATTCTTTGGATTTTTCTTTTTTTTTTTTTTTTTTGGTTTCTATTTCATTAATTTCTGCCCTAATCTTTATTATTTCTTCTTGTCTACTGATTTTTGGTTTGCCTTGTTCTTCTTTTTCCAAGGCCTTAAAGTGAAGCATTAAGTTGTTTACTTGTGACCTTTCTAATTTCTTTTTTTTTTTTTAATTTATTTTATTTACTTGAGAGAGATGTAGAGAGAGAGGGGAAAAGAATAGGTGCTCCAGGGCTTTCAGCCACTGGAAATGAACTCCAGACGCATGCGCCCCCTTGTGCATCTAGCCTACGTGGGTTCTGGGTAATTGAACCTGGGTCCTTTGGCTTTACAGGCAAGCTCCTTAGCCACTAAACCACCCCTCCATCCTCTTTGTAATTTCTCAATATATATACTTAAAGCTATGCATTTCCCTCTTAGGACTGTTTTCATTGTGTCCCAAAAGTTTTGGTATGTTATGTTCTCATTATCATTTGATTCTATGCATTTTTTTATTTCCTTCTTTTTAAATATATTTTTATATTTATTTATTTGACAGATAAAGGGGGAGAGAGAGAGAATGGGCACACCAGTGCCTCCAGCCACTGCCAACAAACTCCAGACACATGCACCCCCTTGTGCATCTGGTTAACATGGGTCCTGGGAATCAAACCTAGGTCCTTTGGCTTTGCACGCAAATGTCTTAACCATTAAGCCATCCCTCCAACCCTGATTTCTTTCTTAATTTCTTCATTGACTTATTCATCATTTAGTAGTGTATTGTTTAGTTTCCATGATTTTGGGTATGCTCTATAGCTTTTCTTGCTATTGATTTGTAGTTTAATTCCATTGTGATCAGATAGAGTGCAAGGAATTATTTCAGTTTTCCTATATTTAAGCTTTGTTTTCTGCCAGGAATGGTGGCGCATGCCTTTAACCCCAGCACTCAGGAGGTAGAGGTAGGAGGATTACCATGAGTTTGAGGCCACCCTGAGACTACATAGTGAGTTCCAGGTTAGCCTGGGCTAGAGCAAGATCCTACCTCGAAAAAAAATTTTTGTGTGTGTGTGTCTTAGTATATGGCCTATTTTAGAGAATGTTCCATGTGCTGCTGAAAAGAATGTGTATTCTGCAGCATTTGTATGAAATGTTCTGTAGATATCTGTTAGGTCCGTTTGGTCCATGACCTCATTTAATCCAGATGTATCTCTTTATTTTTTGCTGTGATGACCTGTCAATAGATGAAAGTGGGGTGTTGAATTCACCCACTACAACTGTGTTTGGTGTTATCTGTGACCTTAGTTCTAGTAGTGTTTGTTTGCTGAAATTGGAAGCTCCTATGTTAGGTGCATATATGTTTAGGATTATAATGTCCTGTTTGAGTGTTCCTTTAATCAATATAAAGTGACCTTCCTTATCTTTCCTAACTAATGTTGGTCTGAAGTCTATCGTGTCAGATAATAGGATAGAGACACCTGCTTGTTTTCTAGTCCTATTTGCTTGAATCACCATATTCCAACTTTTTACCCTAAGATAGTGTCCATCTTTTGTGGAAAGGTGCATTTCTTGGAGGCAACAAATTGAAGGATCATGCTTTTTAACCCAGTCTGCAAACCTGTGTCTTTTGTTTGGGGCATTGAGGTCATTGATATTAATAGTTATTATTAGGCTGGAGAGATGGCTTAGCAGTTAAGCGCTTGCCTGTGAAGCCTAAGGACCCTGGTTCGAGGCTCAATTCCCCAGGACCCATGTAAGCCAGATGCACAAGGTAGCGCATGTATCTGGAGTTCATTTGCAGTGGCTGGATGCCCTGTTGTGCCTATTCTCTGCCTCTTTCTCTCTCTGTCTGTCCGTCACTCTCAAATAAATAAATAAAATTAAAATAAAAAAAAAGTTATTATTGAAAGGTGTGTGTGGTAGTTTGAATAGATGGCCCCCAATATATTCAGTGTTTTATTAGTTTGTAGTTTGTATCTGCAACCTTTGGCTGGAGGCAGTGTCACTGGGCGGATCTTAAGGTGTGGTGGTGGGTTTCAGATTTCAATCTAAAGATATGCAAATATGCCTAGCTGGAGTTCCTGAAGTGTGCTGTGCTGCGTGGCTTTTGGCTTGTGCTTCTCTCTCTCTGCTTGGACCTGTGAAGGCAGGCCAACTTCTTCTGCCATTATGGAACTTCCCCTGGATCTGTAAGCTTCAATAAATATCCCTTCCTCTATAACTGTGCCTGGTCTAGAAGTTCATCTCAGTGAACGTGAACCTGTCTGCTACAGTGTGTATCTATTTTTGCCATTTTTCTTGTTTTGTAGTTCTTCCAGTTTATCTTTGCTCTCTTGTATTAACTAGTATTTGAGTATGGTTTGTTTTTTCTAGGTTCCTTATATGTGTACTTTTCTTTCTCTTCAGCATGGAGGATTCCTTCAAGTATTTTCTGTAGAGCTGTTTTGGTCTTCATATATTCCTTTAGCCTGAGTTTGTTGTGAAATGTCCTTACTTCTCTATTTGAATGGATAGCTTTGCAGGATAAAGTAATCTTGGTTGATACTTGTTATCTTTTAGAACTTGGAATACATCATTCCAAGCCCTTCTGGCTTTTAAAGTTTTTGTTGAGTAATCTGCTGTAATCCTGATGGGCTTGCCTTTGTATGTGACTTGATTTCTTTTTTCTCTAATTGCTTTCAATATATTTTCTTTGGCTTATGTGTTTTGTAGTTTAATTATAATATGACGGTGATAGGTTATTTCCTGATTTTGTCTGTTTGGAATTCTATAGGCTTTCTGTATCTGTATTGGCATCACTTTCTTTACTTGGGGAAAGTTTTCTTCTATGATTTTGTTGAAAATACCTGTTATGCCTTTCTTCTCCTTCTACTATGCCCTGAATTCTTATGTTTGATCTCTTCATAGTGTCCCAAATATCTTAAAATTCCCATCCATGCCTTCCTACTAGTTTGTCTTTCTCTATGTTTGACTGTAGTAGATCTGCCACCTGGTCTTCTAGTTTAGATATTCTGTCTTCTCCTTGATCCATTCTACTGGTGAGACTTTCTACAGTTTTCTATTTGACTTATTCTGTTTTTCATTTCTAGTCTTGCTAATTAGTATTTTTTTCATTATTTCTATTTCCTTACTCATGTTTTGTATTGACTTCCTTATTTCATTAAGTTGGTTTCCTGTATTCTCCTTCAGGAATTGATTTTCTTCATTGATCCTTTGATTTCTTCTAACATAGTGTAGCAGACAGCTTCAGTTTCGCTGAGATGAACTTCCAGACAAAGCACAGTTATGGAGGAAGGGATTTATTGAAGCTTACAGATCCAGGGGAAGTTCCATAATGGCAGAAGCTGGCTTGCCTTCACAGGCCCAAGCAGACAGAGAGAAACACAAGCCTAAAAGCTAAAAGCCACAGCACACTTCAGGAACTCCAGCTAGGCACACTTTGCATATCTTTAGATTGAAATCTGAAACCCACCACCACACCTAAAGATCCACCCAGTGACATTGCCTCCAGCCAGGTGGCTGCAGATGCAAACTACACACAATAAAAACCTGAATATATTGGGGGCCATCTATTCAAACTACCACATTCCGCCCCTGGCCCCCAGTACATTTATGGCCATCACACACTGTAAATTGTACTCAGTTCAATTTCAAAGGACCCCACAGTCTTGACCAATTTAAGATAGTAAGTCCTGTAAAATCAAACAAGTTAAATACTTCCAACATATAAAGGTACAGAGTAAACATTTTCAACTGGTATAAGGCATAGCAAGGAGAGACTAACAATGTAAACTCAACCACCATCAAACAAACATCAAACTTCTGCAGTTCAAGTCCAATACAACCAAAGACTGACAGTGTCCAGATTTTCCAATTCCGCCCCTACAGCTGGGCAGAGAAGCCAGGGAACACTTCCATCTTAGGCCAACAGTACATTCTATGGTAGCACTTGCATAGTCCTGGTATATCCAAAACATCTTCAGGTCTTCATGCAAACCACAGTCCATCTTCCAAAGGCTCTTTCAGCCTATCAGGGCATCAGGCCCTGCCTCATGCTGCATCTCAGCAGCAGCTTCTGTAACCATGTGCAATTCACGACCACTCCATGCATTTTTATGCTTCTGAATTCAATACCAGGTGTACAGGACACAGCCATATTCTTAATTCAGGGACAAAATAAATCCTAACCTTGAAAAGCAGGTTCCTTCTCCAGTCAACTGTTTCCAAAAGAGTTTGCATTTCTACGAGAGTCTTTCCTCAGGCATAGTTTTCATTGTTTTAATGTAAAGCAATTGGACCATCTTCCTTAAGATTGCTAATATGTTGAAAATAGCAACTTTAGTAACCTAAAACCAGTCTCTGTGCCAGTAAATTTAACTTACTTAAAGTTTTCCTGCTTAAAAATCTTAAATTTCTCAGTCCAATGTCTCTAGCCAAGCACATCAGTCCATAACAAATATAACCTTGATCAAACTCTCTGGGCCTCAGCAGCAGAATGGAGCCAGCCCTTGTGCCAGTAGCCCAGTTCCAACAAAGTCCTCTGTAGTCTTTCCTTCTCCTTAGAAAGCTCATAAGGCAAGCCTCGAAGTTCAATACTGTGTGCACTTAGCATTCTCAAACTCTCATCAGAATAGTCCATAAAACTTGGCTTACCACTCCAGAAGGCATCTTCAGTTGCAAGCACCAAATCCATGCCTATTCCTCCAAAACAAAGGTTCCAAAAGATCATCATCTACACGGTCAGGTTCATCTCAGTCCACTCCTTGGTACCAAGTTCTGTAGCAGACAGCTTCAGGTTTGCTGAGATGAACTTCCAGACAAAGCACAGTTATGGAAGAAGGGATTTATTGAAGCTTACAGATCCAGGGGAAGTTCCATAATGGCAGAAGCTGGCTTGCCTTCACAGGCCCAAGCAGACAGAAGCACAAGCCTAAAAGTCAAAAGCCACAGCACACTTCAGGAACTCCAGCTAGGCACACTTTGCATATCTTTAGATTGAAATCTGAAACCCACCACCACACCTAAAGATCCACCCAGTGACATTGCCTCCAGCCAGGTGGCTGCAGATGCAAACTACAAACAATAAAAAACTGAATATATTGGGGGCCATCTATTCAAACTACCATACTACATAGATATAATCTTTTTTTTTTTTTTTTTTGAGATCTTCATGAGACATTTCATCTAAAGCAGTCTCACTGAAGGTCATTTCTGATGGATTTATATATTTTTTTAAATTTCTGTTTATTTTTATTTATTTATTTGAGAGCTACAGACAGACAGAGAAAGAGGCAGATAGATAGAGAGAGAATGGGCATGCCAGGGCTTCCAGCCACTGAAAACGAACTCCATATGCATGTGCCACTTTATGCACCTGGCTTACATAGGTCCTGGGGAATTGAACCTTGAACCGGGGTCCTTAGGCTTCACAGGCAAGCACTTAACTGCTGAGCCTATCTCTCCAGGCCCGGATTTACAATTTTTGGTGGGATTGAATTATCTTGTTTTTGTTGTATGTCTTGTATTATAATGTCAGGATTTTTGCATCTTGAGTTAATTTGATACTTGGGTTTTCTAATTATCTGCAGTGTTCTTAGCCATGTAAATTCAACTTTATATGTCTTCATTGTAGGAGTTAAAGGTGCCAGGTGTATCTCTTATACTCCAGGTGAAACAGCAGAAGTGACCCTAGGTGTTGAGTTTGCCTGCTAGTCAAGTATTGTAGTAGACAGGGTGAAGCAAATTACTGGCAAATTCTAAATTCAACTGAGCAATACAGACATTCAATCAAGACTAGCACAGAATATTTATACAATTGTGGGGATTAAACTAAACAAATTAGGGCTGGAGAGATGGCTTAGCAGTTAAGCGCTTGCCTGTGAAGCCCAAGGACCCCGATTTGAGGCTTGGATTCCCCAGGACCCATGTTAGCCAGATACACAAGGGGGCACACGCATCTGGAGTTCATTTGTAGTGGCTGGAGGCCCTGGCATGCGCATTTTCTCTCCCTCTCTCCCTCCCTCTTTCTCTCTCTCTCTGTCTATCTGCCTTTCTGTCTGTCGCTCTCAAATAAAATAAATAAATAAATAAATAAATAAAACTAAACAAATTATCTAGTAAAGCCAAAGTCCCTAAGGGTATGTGTTGCCCCATACCCTTAATCCTGTTGACTAGGAGGTTGAGATTTCTAGTCTGAAGTAGGTTCCAAGTCAGTTTGGGGCCAATCAGTCCTTGCCCCTAATAATGACAGAAGAAAAAGACAAAGGCCCTAAAAATCAGGAAACATAAAAGGCAACAATAGTCAACACCAAAATACAGCTTATTTGAGAAGGGTAAAGCCAACCAAGAATATATCCTTCAAATGTAAAAAATAACCTTTCCTGACATGGAAAGAGAGATTAGCACTTCCAGTGCAGGCCTATGTATCTGGCTTTGTATAAGTAGGCCCTGTTACCTTTGGGGATGGCTTCCAATCTCACCAGTGCTGAGTGCCCACCTTGATCTCTTTTGGTACCTGGTGGCTGGTGTTGAATGAGCTCTCCAGACAGTCACAGCCTTGACCATGGGGGGATGGGAGGCTTTGCAGGGTACCTGGAGTTGTACCACAGCTGCTCGGTGGTCCTGTTTGTATTCTCCTTCAGCAGCTGCTCAGCTGGTCTTTGCCGACTTCTCTTTCAGGTTTCCTGACTTTGCCAGGAGGCTGATGTGAGTAGAAAATCCCCCCACCTTGTTTCTGCTCTTGCCGCTGTGCACTGCTGGCTGGGCAAGCTCACTGATCAGGGCTACTGGTGCCTTGGTGGGATTCTGGCTGGCTTCCTCCTTTCTGGAAGATCTTGGTCTCTCCTGCTTCTCTGCTGTGGTTGATGATAACCTTTGCACCTTGCTGTGTTTCTGTTTATTTCCCTCCCTAGGCTGCTTTGAGGTGGCTACCATGCCGCTGTCTTACCCTAAGTCCTTGTGCCATTTTTTTTTTTTTTTTTTTTTGTGCTTGGCTTTATATGGGTGCTGGAGAATCAAACCTGAGCCCACAAGCTTTCCAAACAAGTACCTTTAACCTTTGAGCCATCTCTCCAGCCCCATTTTTGTTCTTTACATTGTTCTCTTTCTTTCTTTCTTTCTTTCTTTCTTTCTTTCTTTCTTTCTTTCTTTCTTTCTTTTTTAATTAACAGTCCCACACGGGCTTTTAATTTTTATTTATTTATTTGAGAGTGACAAACAGACAAAGAGAGAAAGAGGCAGAGAGAGAGAGGAGAGAGAGAGAGAATGGGCGCATCAGGGCCTCTACCTACTGCAAACGAACTCCAGATGCATGTGCCAACTTGTGCATCTGGCTTACGTGGGTACTGGGGAGTCGAGCCTTGAACCGGGGTCCTTAGGCTTCATAGGCAAGTGCTTAACAACTAAGCCATCTCTCCAGCCCTCTCTTTCTTTTTTTTTTTTCTTTTTAATATACTTTTTACTCATTTATTTACTTATTTACAAATGAACTCCAGATACATGCGCCACTTTGTTCATCTGGCTTTACGTGGTACCAAGGAATCAAACCCAGGACATCAGGCTTTGCAAGCAAGCACTTTAAGTGCTGAGCCATCTCTCCAGCTCACCCACTGTTCTCTTTCTGCTCCATATTTCTAAGTACTTTCATTTGTAGTTCTGTATATTTCAACTCTTTTTTCTTTTTGGTTTTTCAAGGTAGGATTTCACTCCAGCTCAGGCTGAACTGGAATTCACTATGTAGTCTCAGGGTGGCGTTGAACTCAAGGCGATCACCCTACTTCTGCCTCCTGAGTGCTGGGATTAAAGGTGTGTACCACCACAACTGGCTGAGCTTTTCTTTCTTTCTTTCTTTCTTTCTTTCTTTCTTTCTTTCTTTCTTTCTTTCTTCCTTTCTTCCTTTCTTTCTTTCTTCCTTCCTTCCTTCCTTCCTTCCTTCCTTCCTTCTTTCCTTCCTTTCTTCCTTTCTTTCTTTCTTTCAGCAGGGTCTCACTTTAGTGCAGGCTGGCCTGGAATTCACTATGTAGTCAGGGTGGCCTTGAACTCATGGTGATCCTCTTACCTTTACCTCCCAAGTGCTGGGATTGCATGTGCCACCACACTTGTCTTGAACTCTTTTTTGTAATGATGTATCTGTAGAGATAAATGAAAAATTTGAGGGAATAGGAATAGTTTGACTGGTTTCTAACATGACCTAGTTTAAAAGGTGACAATAACTTCTGTCGTCATAACATGATTGGATGATAGGGAACTTTGTACCTAACAGAGGACATTTAGCATCTGTTTTGACTCTCTAGGTAGATATTTGTTTTTCTTCATTGACAGCTATGATTGGGGGGATGGTAATTTATATCCACCATTTGTTTTTTGGACTTTGTTAATAATTTATCAAAAATAACTAAAAAGCCAGGCATGGTAGTGTACACCTTTAATCCCAGTACTCGGGAAACAGAGGTAGGAGTGTCACTATGAGTTTGAGGCCAGCCTGGAACTACCGGGTAAGTTCCAGGTCAGCCTGGGCTAAAGTGAGACCTTACCTTGAAAAAAAAAAAAAAAAAAACTGGCTAGGCGTGGTTGTGCATGCCTTTAATCCCAGTACTCTGGAGGTAGAGGTAGGAAGATAGCCAAGAGTTCGAGGCCACCCTGAGACTACATAGTGAATTCCAGGTCAGCTTGAGCTAGAGTGAAACTCTACCTCGGAAAAAAAGAAATAGGAGGGGCTGGGTATATAGCTCAGTGACAGAACACTTGTCTAATATGCCTGAGGCCCTTGATTTAATCCCCACTATCACCAAGAAAAAATATATATATATGTATATATGACAGTACATGCCTTTAATCCCAGTACTTGGGAGGGTAAGGTAAGAGAATTGCCCTGAGTTCAAGGTCACTCTGGGCTACAGTGATACCCTGCCTCTAAAAAAGTAAAAGCACAAAAATCACTGGAGTCAGAGGGGATTATATGCTTTGATGGAGAAGGGTTAGTTACTTTAAAAACAAACAAACAAACAAAAAGACTGGGTGTGGTGGCTCATGCCTTTAATTCTAGCATTTGGGAGGTAGAAGTAGGAGGATCACCATGAGTTCAAGGCCAGCCTGAGACTACATAGTTAATTCCAGGTCAGCCTGAGCTAGAGTGAGACCCTACCTTGGGAAACAAACAAACACACAATAAAACCAGAAGGGTTAGTAGTAACAAGCTTGGGGAGTTTTGAGGAAAGACATCCATTTGAGATACATATCTTGGTGGCATGTAATGAATATGAATTATTTGTCATGGAAATTATGCAGGGTATGATCAGGATTTTCTTTGGTAACAACAACAAAAAGCCCCACATGCCAGACAGTTATACATCTTTTTCTATCCATCCACAGCCCTGTGGAGCATCTGCTACTCCTAAACGAGGAAGCAAACACTATTACTGTGCCTTCCAGGGGTTCCTTGGGCTCAACTGAATGTTTAGAAACATTTAGACACGTTAGCTCCCATATTTGGCATCAGATCCACTTGGAAAGGAATAGAATGGGAAGCACAGCTTGGCAGCAGGCCAGGACCAGATGTTGCTTTTCTGTGGAGCCCCTGCAGCAGCCCATGGGGCATAGCTCAGGTGCGGGAGACAGCCCAGGCAAGTATGGCAGCTGCCTTGGCCTTGTTCGATGGGAGTATCCTTATAACAACATAGTAGACACAGCTTGCAGGGTCTCTGTAAAAGCATGCCTGCTCCAAGAGCCACTGTACTCAGGAAAGCTCAGAGCTGAGGCTTCCCATCAAGCATTTATACTTCTCCAATCTTAGGTGCCATTACAATTTAGGAGTCATTTCTGCCATATGTAATGTTGCCTAGCAACACAGTAGCTATATGACTCTATTAGATTTCTTTCCCAAATCAGCTGGGAATCTAGCATTCAGAACACCTAAGTTCATGGGGGACACCAGAATCAAACTGCTACATTCTGCCCCCTGACCTCCATAAACTGATAACCATACGTGATATAAAATACAATGCATTCAGTCCAACTTTAGAAGTCCCCATAGTTTTTATCAATCCTAATGATGTTCAAACATCCCCATAATCTAAGGTCTTTTAACTGAGTCATAATACAAAAAAGTCCCCAAAAAACCCATAATGACACAGAATAAACATTTACACTGCAAAAATGGTATTGGGAATAGAAAAGAAATATTCAACCAATACAAGATTTAAAACAAACAGGGCAAACATCAAACTCTGTAGCTCCAAGACCAACAACTCTAGCCAGTGACAAGTCTCTAAATCCAATAATCCTAACCAGCAACAAATCTCTGGAGTTCTAATTCCGCCCCCTCCAGCCAGGCTACTCACAGTCCTGGAAAACTTCATCCGGGGCTGGCAGCTCTCCTTAACATCCATATCATGGTCCCAGCATCTCCACTGGGTCTCCACTACAACCCACGGTTCATCCTCACTGCTCTGTTGGGTCTCCATGTAGGCAATCCTGCTTCATACTGCCCATGGCTGCTTCCAAAACACAAGACTGTGTTGAAAATTTAATGACCCTCTTTTTCCTGCATTTCTTTCTTTTTTCTTTTTTTCTTTTTTCTTTCTTTTTTTTTTTTTTTTTTTTTTTTTTTTGAGGTAGGATCTCACTCTAGCTCAGACTGACCTGGAATTCACTATGGAGTCTCACGGTGGCCTTGAACTCATAGTGATCCTCCTACCTCTGCCTCCCAAGTGCTTGGATTAAAGGCATGTGCCACCACGCCCGGCTTTTCCTGCATTTCTTATAGTCCATAATACCAGGTAAGGTGCCAATTTGTTAATCAAGGGGTGAGTAAAGCAGTTTTTGAAGAACAGGACACTCCTTGAGCACTCAGGAAAGAGTCTACATTCTTCCTGTTGCCCCAGTGCAGGTCAGATGGCCCAATCTCAATGGTTGTAATCTCTCAAACAATTGCAAGTGAACGGGTAGCAGCTCGGGCCCAAAGATTTCATTTTTTTGGGGGGGGGGTGTTGAGGTAGGGTCTCACTCTAGCCCAGGCTGACCTGGAATTCACTATGTACTCTCAGGGTGGGCTTGAACTCTCGGTGATCCTCCTACCTCTGCCTCCTGAGTGCTGGGGTTAAAGGCGTGTGCCACCATGCCTGGTGATAAGATTTCATTTTTTTCTGTGCCACATCCCTCTGCTTACATTAGTCCATTTCTACACAATGCAACCATGCACAACTTCTCAGGACATGGCCATAACAGCAAGCCTCTCATACAACTGCTTCTAGCCCAGTCCAGGCAAAGCTCTTTATCACCCTCACAAGCTAAACCTAACAGTCCATAGTTCTTACTGTATTCAGGTCTTTCAACTCTGACCAGAATAGTCCATCAAGCTGTACTTACAGCACTGCAAGGCATCTCTTAGGCCAAGGTTTCAAATCCTTCCACATTTCTCTTGAAAATCAGCTGCAAAAGGCCAAAGCCACACAGTCATGTGTCCAGCAGCAAATGACCCCACTCCTGGTACCAACATTACTGTTGTAGTCAGGTTAGCATTGCTGGTAGAAGTCACTCGATCAAGAGCAGCTTTTGGGAAAAAAGAATTTATTTTGGCTTACAGACTTGAGGTGAAGCTCTATGATGGCAGGGGACAACGATGGAATGAGCAGAGGGTGGTCATCACCCTCTGACCAACATAAGTTGGATAAAAGTAACAGGAGAGTATGCCAAACACTGGCAAGGAGAAACCTACTAAAATACCCATAAGCCCCCAACAATACACTTCCGCCACGAGGTGTTAATTCCCAAACCTCCATCAGCTGGGAACCTAGCATTCAGAACACCTAAGTTTATGGGGGACACCTGAATCAAACCACCATATATGTGTGTGTGTGTGTGTGTGTGTATGTAGTTTTTTCAAGGTAGGGTCTCACGTTAACCCGGGCTGACCTGGAACTCACTCTATACTTTCAGGCTGGCTTCAAATTCACAGATCTTCCTACCTCTGTGTCTCCCCTGAGTGCTGGGATTATAGGCATGCACCACTAAAAACTATTTTCATTTATTTTTTTGCAAGGAGAGAGAGAACGAGAAGGGGCATGCCAGGGCTTCCAGGCTCCACAAATGAACTCCAGATACATGTGCCACTTTGTGCATCTGACTTTATGTGGGTACTGGGGGATTGGATCCAGGCCAGCAGGCTTTGCAAACAAGTGCCTTTAACCACTGAGCCATCACTCAAGCCCTGAATGGGAATTTCTAAGAGGTCTATATCATGCTGACCTAGTGTTGCAGTCAGGTTCGCATTGCTGGCAGAAATCACCTGGCCAATAACAGCCTGTGGGGAAGAAAGGGAATTTATTTTGGCTTACAGACTCAAAGGAAAGCTCCCTGATGGCAGGGGAAAACAATGACATGAGGAGAGGGTGGACATCACCTCCTCGTCAACATCAGGTGGACAACAACAACAGGAGAGTGCCCAACACTGGCATGGGGCAACTGGCTATAACACCCGTAAGTCCACCCCCAACAATACATTGTCTCCAGGAGGTGTTAATTCCCAAATTGCCATCAGCTGGGAACCTTGCATTCAGCCCATCTAAGTTTATGGAGGACACCTGAATCAAACACCATACCTACTAATTAGTAAACCCAAAGCTCCTGGTAGTGGTATCATTATTGCTATGGCATGAGGTGCTACTCTTAGCAGCTTCAGTTCCTCCCGCCACATCAGTAAATGAAGATAGCTGGTTGTTTACTTGACAATTAGACAACAATTACTTATGGAATCCCTATCACAAAGGCATAATCCCAGCCTTCAGGGAACATGAAATCAGGGAGGCTAGCAATTAAGCACTTACTGTGCTGGGGAAACTTGGACAGGATAAAGGGGGCTCTCAGAACGTGTGGCTAGGAGTCCATACCCCCAAAATATATATTATGTATAATAATGATTTGCCAGTTAAAAATAAAACTAGGGCCTGGAGAGATGGCTTAGTGGTTAAGGCATTTGCCTGCAAAGCCAAAGGACCTCAGTTTGATTTCCCAGGACCCATGTCAGCCAGATACATAAGGTGGCACATGTGTATGGAGTTTATTTTCAGTGACTGGAGGCCCTGGTGCACCCATTCTCTCTCTCTCTCTTTCTCTCTCTCTCAAATAAATAAACTAATTTTTTTTAAGTTTAAAAAAATAAACCAGGTATGCATTCCTTTAATCCCAGTACTTGGGAGGCAGAGGTTGGAGGACCGCTGTGAGTTTGAGGCCACCATGAGAATACAGAGTGAATTCCAGGTCAGCCTAGGATAGAATGAGACCCTATCTTGAATCCCCCCATAAATAAGTAAATAAATAAAATTAGCACACATCTTACTTCTTGTCCTAGTCCCAGAGTCTGAAAATGTGAACCCACTGAAACTGGCTGGTGAAGAAGTGGGAAGTTTGTTCCAGAAGGAACTGTCTGAGAGATGATCAGGTTTTTGAACATGAGAAAGAGAATTCTCACTTCTTTAAAAAATTTATTTTTTGAAAAAAAATTATTTATTTATGAGGGACAGAGAAAATGGGTGTGTCCAGGCCTCCGGCCACTGCAAATGAACTCCAGACACATAGGCCACCTTGTGCATCTGGCTTATGTGGTTCTTGGGGATTGAACCTAGGTCCTTTGGCTTTGCAGGCAAGCACCTTAACTGCTAAGCCATCTTTCCAGCCTGAATTATCACTTCTTTTTTAAATTTTTATTTATTTGAGAGAGAGAAAGGAGGCAGACAGAGAGAGAAAGAATGGGTGTGCCAGGGTCTCTAAGCATTGTAAACGAACTCTAGACACATGTGCCTTACATGGGTCCTGGGGAAGCAAACTGGGGTCCTTGGGCTTTGCAGACAAACAGATGCCTTAATTGCTAAGTAATTTCCCCAGCCCTCACTTCTTTTTAATTTTTTTTCTTTTTTTCTTTTTTTCTTTTTTTTTTTTTTTTTTTTGGTTTTTCAAGGTAGAGTCTCACTCTAGCCCAGGCTGACCTGGAATTCACTATGTAGTCTCAGGGTGACCTTGAACTCAACAGTGATCCTCCTACATCTGCCTCCTGAGTGCTGGGATTAAAGGCATGCACCACCATACCTAGCTAAAATTTTTTAACTTTAAAAAACATGGAAACCTACTTTTTTGGACAATGGCACACCCAGAAGTCCTAGATTGTTACTAGAAAATTTTCAGTGCCGGGGATGGGATACTTTCCAGTGAAGTGTTGGCCAGGGAGGTCTCTGATGCCCCCAAACATTACAGGCCATTGCCGAGGCCCTTGGTTTCCCACCAGGAATAGATGGGTAAGATCCTATTGCTGAAGACACCACATACTTGGGCAAGGTCACTGAGAAATCCTGCTGAAGCTGAGCTGAAAACCACCTCCATGCAGACCAGCTGACAGAAAGCTGGAAAAAGCTACACTGCATGCAGTTCAATGGGAGAGAGAGAGATCACCAGTGAAGATACTCAACAGTGGACACTGCAAGCCTTAAATTTGGTTAGCCAGGCCAAATGAGCCAAAGGGTCCAATAGTGGCATGTCTATTATAGGGGAATCCAACTGCTATCTAGTTGGACTGGAGGCCAGCTCCATGGCAGGGAATACATTCCTAATACTGAAAACCTACAACAGGGGTAGTCATGAGTGCCAGGGGTGTAACGTCTGCTGGTGTCTGGCTAAATGTATATACTATGCTCACCAAACTGCCCAGTAAGCACTTCTCTTAATGTTCATACCCTTATATTAATGCTACTCTCACTTTTGGTAGAGAACCTTCTCTTTTCAGATGGCAGTGACCTTGGGATGACTCAGAAGGCACCATGGTGTTGAGAAGAAGTGACAGAGGAGTGCTCAGCGCTGAAATATCTCAATCACACCTTCCAAGGCTCAGGGTCCATTGCAGAAAAGGTGGCAGAAAGAATGTAAGAGCCAAAGGAAGGGTAGGCCTCCTTACAACGTGCTCCTCCAGACACAAAATGGCCTGGATATCCATGACCTCCCAGTGCCTGACTACTGTAGCAGACATCTTCAGGTTCACTGAGATGAACTTCCAGACCAGGCACAGTTATGGAGGAAGGGATTTATTGAAGCTTATAGATCCAGGGAAAGTTCCATAATGGCAGAAGAAGCGGGCCTACTTTCACAGGACCAAACACACACACACACAGAGAGAGAGAGAGAGAGAGAGAAGCACAAGCCTAAAAACCAAAAGCTGCACAGCACGGCACAGCACACTTCAGGAACTGCAGCTAGGCACACTGCATATCTTTAGATTGAAATCTCAAACCCACCACCACACCTTAAGATCCACCCAGTGACACTGCCTCCAGCCATGTGGCTGCAGATGCAAACTACAAACTAATAAAACACTGAATATATTGGGGGCCATCTATTCAAACTACCACAACTACCTACACAAGACCATAATAATAGGAAGAAAAGATCATGACATCAAAATAAAAGAGAGACTGAAGCGCACGCCTTTAATCCCAGCATTTGGGAGACAGAAGTAGGAGGATCGCCATGAGTTCAAGGCCACCCTGAGACTACATAGTGAATTCCAGATCAGCCTGGGCTACAGCAAAACCCTACCTCAAAAAACCAAAAACATAACAAAAAAAGAGATTGATTGAGAGGAGGAGGGGATATGATGGAGAGTGGAGTTTCAAAGGGGAAAGTGGGGGGAGGGAAGGAACTACCATGGGATATTGTTTACAATTATGGAAGTTGTCAATAAATAAATGTTTTTTTCTTTTTATTTATGAGAGAGAGTGGGTATTGGTGCACCAGGGCCTAGGCCACTGCAAACAAACTCCAGACGCACCACCCTGTGCTCATGTGCCACCTTTTACACATGCATCACCTTGTGCATCTGGCTTATGTGGGTTCTGGGGAGGTGATCCCGAGTTCTTAGGCTTCACAGACAAGCGCCTTAACTGCTAAGCCATCTCTCCAACCCCAAATTACCACTTCTTGAGACAAAGGTGGCTATTTGTCTTTTCTCCAAATCTGAGTCAAGAACAGTATGTACAAAGAGGGTCATGTATCTTAAACTTAGAATTTGATATGTAACCCAGATGAACAGAAAGGAGTCAAATCGCTCAGAAAATGAAGTTAGAAACTTTGAGATCCTACAGCCTAAGATATAATAGTCATCTTTATGTTCCTAATAAAGCTATTGCTTTTTAAAAAATTAACAAAAAATAAAATAAAATAAGGGGCTAGAGAGATGACCCAGCAGTTAAGGCACTTGCCTGCCAAGTCTGAAGACCTGGGTTTGATTCGTCAGTACCCAGGTAAAGCCAGATACACAAAGCAGCACATGTATCTGGAGGTCATTTGTAGTGGCTAGAGGCCCTGGTATGCCCATTCTCATTCATTCTCTCTATATATATGCTTGCAAATAAACAAAAATTTAGCCAGGCATGGTGGTACACACCTTTAATCCCAGCACTCAGGGGGTAGAGAAAAGAGGATCACTGAGAGTTTGAGGCCACCCTGAGACTACATAGTGAATTTCAGGTCAGCCTGAGCTAGAGTAAGACCTTACCTCGAAAACCAAAATAAATAAATAGATAAACTAAAAATAAAATAGTGGACTGGAGAGATGGCTTATCAGTTAAGGCACTTGCTTGCAAAACCAAAGGACCCAGGTTCAATTCCCCAGTACCCACATAAAGCTAGATACATAAGGTGGAGCATGCATCTGAAGATCGTTCGCAGTGGTTAGAGACCCTGGGCTGCCCATTCATTCTTGCTCTCTCTCTCTATCTGCCTCTCTTTCTCCCTCAGGTAAAAAATAAACAAATAAATAAATATATATATATATATGTGTGTGTGTGTGTGTGTGTGTGTGTGTGTGTGTATACACACACACATACATATATACTTTTTTTCCCAAGGTAGGGTCTCTAGTCCTGGCTGACCTGGAATTCACTATGTAGTCTTGGGCAGACCTTGAACTCACACCAGTCCTCCTACCTCTGCCTCCCGAGTGCTGGGATTAAAGACATGTGCCACCACACCCGGCTATAAATAAAATATTTTGAAAAATAAAGTAAAATTAACAGGCTGCGAACATAGCTCAGTAGATAAAGTACATAGCACGCAAGCATGAGAACCTGAGTTCAGCTCCCCAGCACACATGTAAAAGTCAGGCATGGTGCTGGAGAGATTGTTTAGTGGTTAGTGCGCTTGCCTGCAAAGCCAAAGGACCCAGGTTTGATTCTCCAGGACCCACGTAATCCAGAAGCACAAGGTGGCTCATGCATCCAGCATTGGAGAGATGGAGATGGGAGGATTCTTAGGGCTTGCTGCCTAGATAGTCTAGTTGAATTGGTATGAGCTCTAGGTTCAGTGAGAAACCCTATCTCAAAACAAGTAGAGGGCTAGGGTGATAGTTCAGTTGATAATGGTGCCTGCTTGTAAAGCGTGCCAGCCTGGGGAGTCTGATTTCCCAGTACCCATGTAAAGCCAGATGCACAAAGTGGCACATACATATATTTGTACAGTAGATGAGCTGGGTGTGATGGTGTACATCTTTAATCCCAACACTTGAGAGGCTTAGATAAGAGGATCACCATGAGTTTGAGGCCAGCCTGGGTTAAAGAATGAGTTCCAGGTCAGCCTGGGCTACAGTGAGATCCTGCCTCCAAAAACAACAACAACAACAAAAAAGCCAGGTGTGGTGGTGAACGCCTTTAATCCTAGCACTAAGGAGGCAGAGGTAGGAGGATCGCCATGAGTTCAAGGCCACCCTGAGACTCCATAGTGAATTCCAGGTCAGCCTGGACTAGAATGAGACCCTACCTTGAAAAAAAACCCACAATAAATAAGGTGGAGGATGAGGAAGACCCTGAAATCAGTCTCTGGCCTACACACACACAGACCTGCACACACATATACCACTAAACATATGAACATGTATACAGATGCTAAAAATATTAGCACCTTCTCATTATGTTGATCCAGTGGAATGTGATATAGAGGAGAGTTATCATTACTGTAACAAATGGGGAGGAGCCCCTGACATTTGGACTGGATCTTGGCTACCCAAATGAGCATGTTAATACCCTACAAATCAAGATAGATATTCGACTGGACTATTAAATCAAAGGATTTGACAGCTAGGAGGGACTGCAACTCTACACAGCTGTGTGAGCTCAGGAACCCAGTCCTGACAGGCTTATGTTGATAGCAAACTAACATGTCTGAACAGACAGAAACTATCCATAGATAGCCTTTGTTTTTTTCCTTGGTTACCTAGCAGACCAAAGTGCTGTTTGGGCCTGTCTGATGAAGTATATTTTGTGTCATCATGGCCTACATTCTTGTAATGCTTAGACAGGGAGGGAGGAAGCCCCAAGTTCAGCATAGAGGAGTTAATTTAATTTCTTTGCCCTATAACACACATATCTTCAACAATATCAAGTCACAAGTTGAGGACTGGAGAGATGGCTTAATGGTTAAGACACTTGCCTGCAAAGCCTAATGATCTGGGTTTGATTCCTCAGTACCCACATAATGTTATGCCCACATCACAGAGTCCCCAAAGACCACCAAGAGAGTTGGACACATATGCATCAGCAAAGAGCTTTATTTTGGGCTTAAGCTCAGGCTCCAGACTGGTCCGTCCAAGAACCCTGAATGGCGTCTGGGAGGAGCTTTTATTAGGTTCAAACAAAGAAAAGGGGAATTTCCAACATAGCAGTTATATGATTGGTTGACATTTAGCAAGAGCATATATGATGCAAGCTGATTGGTTATATAGTAGCTGAGGAACGTTAAGCAAACTTATCTATAGTCACAAGAGCCACAGGAATGTATAACATTTACTTGGTCCCTTTTGATTGGCCCGTTACAGGGATTATTTTGGGTCCTGAGCAGTTTGTGGTTGCTTTTCCCAGTAACTGCAAAGTGCTGTGTCAGTAATTTGGGCCCTGCAGGGAAACAGAAACTTAGGCCTATTAATATATTTAAAGTCTGTCATGGCATTACTTTGGTTTGGGCTCTTCAGTAAAACTGGGTACACAAAATGATACATGCATCTAGAGTTCATTTGCAGTGGCTAGAGCAAATTGAGCATAGAGGAGTTAATTTCTTTGCACTATAATACATATATCCACAGCAATATACCACCACCAAATACACACACACACACACACACACACACACACACAAATAATGTAAATTGAAGCCAGGCATGGTGGCTCACACCTTTAATCCCAGCACATGGGAGGCAGAGGTAGGAGGATCGCTGTGAGTTAAAGGCCACCCTGAAACTACACAGAATTCCAGGTTAGCCTGGGCTAGAGTGAGACCTTACCTTGAAACCCCCCCCAAAAAAAGCAAATTGAAGTTTCCATTTGTCCAGTTATTTAACATCTAATATGTATTTGATTTAAACAATTATTTATTTATTTATTTATTTTTGAGAGAGAGAGAGAGTGAAAGAGACAGAGAGATAGAACGGGCATACCAGGGCCTCCAGCTGCTGTAAACCAACTCCAGAGGCATGTACCACCTCGTGCATCTGGCTTTACATGGTTACTAGGGAATCAAACCTGGGTCCTTTGGCTTTGCAGGCAAGAGCCTAAACTGCTAAGCCTTCTCTCCAGCCTCATATTTGATTTTTTTTTTTTTTTCGAGGTGAGGTCTTGCTCTAGCTCAGGCTGACCGGGAATTCAGTATGTAGTCTCTGGGTGGCCTTGAAGTCACAGTGATCCTCCTACCTCAGCCTCCTGAGTGCTGGGATTAAAGGTGTGCGCCACCACGCCCAGTTTCCTGTATTTGGTTTTTTCTTTATTTTTATTTTTATTTTTTTTTATTTATTTGAGAATGACAGACAGAGAGAAAGAGGGAGAGGGAGAGAGAGAGAGAAAGGGCGTGCCAGGGCCTCCAGCCACTGCAAACGAACTCCAGATGCATGCGCCCCCTTGTGCATCTGGCTAACGTGGGTCCTGGGGAATTGAGCCTCAAACCAGGGTCCTTAGGCTTCACAGGCAAGTGCTTAACCGCTAAGCCATTTCTCCAGCCCCCTGTATTTGATTTTAATGTAATGATTTTGTCAAAAATGTTTGCCAAGTATGGTGGATCATACTTATAATCCTAGCACTTGGGAGGCTGAGGTAGGAAGATTGGCATAAGTTGGACGCCAGCATGGGCTATAGAGTGAGTTCCAGGTCAGTCTGGGCTAAAATTAGACTTTGCTTAAAAAAAAAAAAAAACTTTCAAAAACATCTAACATTTTTTTGAAATTACTTTTCCTAACATTTGAAATATATTTTGAAATATAAGTTGGGTGTGGATAGGGGAATTTGACAAGGCCAATCTGCTTTTTTTTTTTTTTTTTTTTTTTTTTTTGAGGTAGAGTCTCACTTCAAGCTGGCTTCCAACTCATGGTGATCTTCCTGCCTCTCTGTCCTGAGTGCTGGGCCACCATGCCCAGGTCTGAGACCTTTTTGTTTTGTTTTTTTAATTTTTTTTGGAGGTACAGTTTTACTCTAGCCTAGGCTGACCTGAACTCACACCAATCCTCCTACCTCTGTCTTCCTAGTGTTAGAATTAAAGTCATGTGCCACCACACCAAGCTTGTTTTTTTTTTTTTGTTTTTGAGACAGGGTCTCATGTAGCCAAGTCTGACCTTGAACTCCTGATTGTCCTGCCTCTGCCAACCAAATACTGGGATTATGGGTGTTTGCCACAGTGCCCAGATGACAGGTTCTTTTTCTTTTTGTTGTTGTTGTTTTTGAAGTAGAGTCTCGCTCTAGCCTAGACTGATCTGAAATTCACTATATAGTGTCAGGGTGGCCTCAAACTCACAGCAATCCTACTTGTCCCGAGTGCTGGGATAAAAGGCGTGTGCCTCCACATCTGGCGGCAACTGACAATCTTATTTGAAACAGGAAACATATGTATTAGGCCAGCAACCCATACACTATCATGGCACTGCATAACTAACTGTGTGTTTTAAATATTTGATTCAGCAGGTTTAATTTTTTTTTCTGTTTAGTTACTTATTTGCACATGTGTGTGAATTCCAGAGTTTCTTGACACTGCAAATGAATGCCTGTCCAGCTTTATGTGAGTGGCTTGGGAATTGAATCCAAGCCAGAAGACTTTGCAAGCAAGCACCTTTAACCACTGAGCTATCTCTCCAGCCAAGATTTAGTGACTTTTCTTTTCTTCTTCTTCTTCTTTTTTTTTTTTTTTTTTTTTTTTTGGTTTTTCGAGGTAGGGTCTCACTCTGTAGCCCAGGAAGACCTGGAATTCACTATGTAGTCTCACTCAAGGTGGCCTCAAACTCGTGGTGATACTCCTACCTCTGCCTCCCAAGTGCTGGGATTAAAGGTGTGCGCCACCATGCCCAGCTTTCTTTCCTTTCTTCCTTTCTTCTTTCCTTCCTTCCTTCCTTCCTTCCTTTCTTTCTTTCTTTCTTTCTTTCCTTCTTTCTTTTAGTATTTATTTATTTATTTGAGAGGGAGAAAGAAGCAAAGGGGGAGAGAGAGAGAGAATGGGCACACCAGGGCCTCAGCTACTGTAGATGAACTACAGATGGATGCACCTCCTTGTGCATCTGGCTTATGTGGGCCCTGAAGAGTAGAACCATGGGTCCTGGAGAGTTAAACCGGGATTCTCTGGCTTTGCAGGGAAATGCCTTAACCTCTAAGCCATCTCTCCAGCCCTGACTTTTCTTTTTTTTTAATATTTATTTATTTATTTAAGAGAAAGGGAAAGAGACAGATAGAGAGAAAGAGAGAATGGGCACGCCAGGGCCTCTAGCCACTGCAAATGAACTCCAGATGCATGCACCTCCTTGTGCATCTGGCTTACGGGGGTCCTGGGGGATTGAACCAGGGTCCTGGGGCTTCACAGACAGACGCCTTAGCCACTAAGCCATTTCCCCAGCCTGTATTTTTGTTTTAAAAATTACTTCTGTGCCGGAGCATGGTGGCACATTAATTCCAGCACTCAGGAGGCAGAGGTAGGAGGATTGCCATGAGTTCGAGGCCACTCTGAGAATACAGAATGAATTCCAGATCAGCCTGGACCAGAGTGAAACCCTACCTTTAAAAACTAAAAAAAAAAAAAAAAAAAAAAGACTTATGCTTAAACAACAGTTTCAAATATTTCTCCTTTGGTTCACTTTCAGCAATATATTAATATAATGTGAAGGTTGGGATTATTTAAGATTAGTTGGGCTCACTGCCTGCTCTTAGAGAGAGAAAAAAAAAAGAAGTAAACATTTATAGCCTATAGATTTTTTTTCCCATAACAATATAGAATTGTCAGCACTAAACATATTTTCCATCTGCTTGAAGACTCATTAATTTCATTTAGTATTAGAAACAAACTGTCACTAGCTGAAACAGAGGTTAGGCCCTGTCATGCCTGCTGCCTAATGTTTATTTAAAAAAATGTTTTATTAGAAGCCGGGCGTGGTGGCGCACGCCTTTAAGCCCAGCACTTGGGCGGCAGAGGTAGGAGGATTGCCGTGAGTTCGAGGCCACCCTGAGACTCCATAGTGAATTCCAGGTCAGCCTGGGCTAGAGTGAGACCCTACCTCAAAAAAAACCAAAAAAAAAAAAAATGTTTTATTAGAACACAGGTACATCTATTCTCTTCTGTGTTGCATCTGCCCCCTTCTGCATTGAATTGGCTGTGTTCAGTGGTTGTGACAGATGCCTTTTATCTGGAAAACCTAAAATGTTCCTTCAGAGTGTGTCCCCCTGTGATCTAGAATGGTGGATGGGCTGCTACTCCCCCTGAGGAAGGCTGGAGTAGAGCAGGAGTCTGCTTTGGACCAATCTGTAATTATCACTAGGAATTGTTATAGTAGCAGCTTTGGAGGGAAGTAGCTAAAAAGATTTAGCCAGGAGAAAGATGGCCATTCTGTCTACCTCCAAGGAACTATGCCTGGGCCTTCAGTGTGAGAACTACAGGCAGAGGAGGGGAGAGCATGACCCATGATGTTGGAGAGGTCTGGGAGCTCAAAATGTGCTGCTTTTAACTCCTGGTGCAGGAGGGAAGAGAGAGGTACTGTCTTTTCTGCCATAACTCTGAATGTCCTCAGAGTTCTCAGTTCCCTCTGACTCACAGGCAATGGCAGAGAGATTAATTCTGGCTGCATCGGTTGCACACCAGAGGTAGGTATCCCGGCTTCTTCATTTTAGCAATAGACATCCCACAGGGATTCCAGGACAACAGTTTTGTTCAAAACATATTAGGCTTAAGGCAATAATTCTCAAAGTGTAGTGTGGCTGGTCTAGGACCAATATCAATAGCATGTTAGGGGAATTTGATATAAACCAAGAGTTTTGGGACTTCTGGTTAAGATGGTGGTGTAGGAACCATGCCAAAGCAGCCTAGGGGAGAAAAAGCCAAAAAACAAACAAACAAAACAGCAAAATACACTCTTCTACTAAAAAGTAAGGTATATAAGAAATTATCAACTGCAGCAAAGAAGTAGGAGAGATCCAGAGTGTCTAGAGCCTACAGAAGCAGGCAAAAGCAGCTCCAGCAGCAGAGAAACCAGGTCCACGTAGCAGAGAAACCAGGTCCACGTGGCCACAGCTGTAAGGCATTGTATGAGCCACAGAAAAAGCTGGGTGAAGAGATTCTCCACTCAAACCGGAGCTCTTTGCAAACTCATGAAATGTAAAGGGAGGACAGCAGGGAAGAACAGAGGAGCAGCTCATGAGGAAGAGGATCACGAGGACCAGCAGGACAACTTCAGTCACCATCCACAGCCTCCTCTCCCCCATCACCAGTGCAAGCACCAGAGACCTGGGGAAAGGAGCTTACCTACACAGCACCCGGCACAGGTGATCAGAGCAGCGATCCAGTGACCCAGCCAGCCTACCTGAGCCCACAGTGCAACAAAGAGGGGCCCAAGCAGGAGTGCAGCATAATTGAGACTAAAACCATGCCAAAAATAACTGGGATTACACCAGGTCAGTACCCACCAAATAAATCTGGTATATAGGCTTGAATTGGAAATGCTAATTGTACCTTCCATGCCAGGATAAATTATATGTTAAATCTGATGGATGTTTGGATTTGCCATTCTTAAACAAGCTATATTTTGGGCTTGTCATTTGTTGCTTCCTCATTTATACTGCCTGTGTTTCCTATTCTGTCATTCATTAGGGAAGAGTCTCAGTTGGTCACAAGCTGACTTGGAACCCTCAACAGACCAGAAATCTTAGCCTCCTAGTTGACAGGATTAAGGGTGTGTGGGGGACAACACACATCCTAAGGGATGGTGACTTTGTTAGAGGATCTGGTTGTTATAATACCTACTTTTGCATAAATACTCTCAGCCATTTTTCACTGAATGTGTACGTTGTTTAGTTAAATTTTAGAATCTGCCTGTATTTTGTTCCACTCAACCTTCTTGAATACTCTCATAGCAGGCAAACCCAACATCTAGGGTCACTTTTGTAGTTACTCTGAGAGTCTTAAGCACCACACCTAGCACCTTAAGCTTCTACCATGAAGATATATAACATCAGATTGATACATTCAATAATACTGTAGATAATTAGAAAATCCAAGCGTTAAATTAATCCAAGGTACAAAAATAGGTATATTATAACACAAGAAACAAACAAACAACAACAACAACAAAAAAAACCAAGACAATATAAATCCAGCAAAAAGTATTAATGCATCAGAACTGACCTCTAGTGAGACTGATTTAGAGGGAATGCCTAAGAAAGACTTCAAAAGAATGATTATAAATATGTTCAAAGAAATCAAAGGAATGAAAAAGGAAATCAAAGGAATCAAAGAAGACACAAGAAACCAATTTAATGAAATAAGGAGGACAATACAAGACACAAATAAGGAAATAGAAATAATAAAGAAAAACCAGTCAGAATTACTACCAATGAAGAACACAGTCAATGAAATAAAAAAAGCTCTAGAAAATCTCACCTGTAGAATGGATGAAGGAGAGGACAGAATATCTAAACTAGAAGACCAGGTGGCAGAGCTAATACAATCCAACAAAGAAAAAGACAAACTAGTAGGAAAGTATGAATGGGAATTTCAAGATATTTGGGACACTATGAGAAGATCAAACACAAGAATTCAGGGTATAGTAGAAGGAGAAGAATTTCACTCCAAAGGCATAGTAGGTGTTTTCAACAAAATCATAGAAGAAAACTTCCCCCAAATTGGGAAAGAGATGCCAATGCGGAAACAGGAAGCCTTTAGAACACCAAACAGACAAAACCTAGAAAGAACCTCTCCTCAACATATTATAATTAAACTACCAAACATACAAACCAAAGAAAATATATTGAAAGCAGTTAGACAGAACAATCAAGTCACATACAAAGGCAAACCCATTAGGATCACAGCAGATTACTCAACATAAACTTTAAAAGCCAGTAGGGTTTGGAATGATGTATTCCAAGTTCTGAAAGGTAACAGCTGTCAAACAAGGTTACTTTATCCTGCAAAGCTATCCATTCAAGTAGACAGAAAAGTAAGGACATTCAACAACAAAAGCAGGCTAAAGGAATATTTGAAGACAAAACCAGGTCTACAGAAAATACTTGAAAGGATCCTCCTTGCTGAAGAGAAAGAAACACACACATATAAGGAACTTGAAAAGAAACAAACCACACTCAAATACTAGTCAATACAATAGAGCAAAGGTGAAACTGGAAGAACTACAAAACAAGAAAAATGGCAAAAATAAATACACATCTTTCAATAATAACTCTTAATATCAATGGCCTCATTGCCCCAATCAAAAGACATAGGTTTGCAGACTGGGTCAAAAAGCAGGATCCTTCAATTTGTTGCCTCCAAGAAACTCACCTTTCTACAAAGAATGGACACTATCTTAGAGTGAAAGGTTGGGAAATGGTGTTTCAAGCAAATGGGCCTAGAAAACAAGCAGGGGTTGCTATCCTAATATTTGACAAGGTAGACTTCAGTCCAACATTAATTAGGAAAGATAAAGAAGGTCACTTTATATTGATTAAAGGCACACTCCAACAGGAGAACATTACAATCCTAAACATATATGCACCTAACATGGGGGCTCCCAACTTCATCAAACAAACACTATTAGAACTAAGGTCACAGATAACACCAAACACAGTTCTAGTGGGTGACTTCAACACCCCACTCTCATCAATTGACAGGTCATCCTGGCAAAAAAATAAAGAGAGAGGCATCTGGATTAAATGAGTTCATAGAACAAATGGACCTAACAGATATACATAGGACATTTCATCCAAATGCTGCAGAATACACATTCTTTTGAGCAACACATGGAACATTCTCTAAAATAGACCATACACTAGGACACAAAGCAAATCTTAACAAATACATGAAAATTGAAAAAAATTCCTTGCATTCTATCTGACCACAATGGAATAAAACTACAAATCAATAGCAAGAAAAGCGATAGAGCATACACAAAATCATGGAAACTAAACAACACACTACTGAATGATGAATGGGTCAATGAGGAAATCAAGAAGGAAATCAAAAAGTGCATAGAGTCAAATGATAATGCGAACACAGCATACCAAAACCTTTGGGACACAATGCAGGCAGTCCAAAGAGGGAAATTTATAGATTTAAGTGCCTATATTAGGAAATTAGAAAGGTCTCAAGTAAATGACCTAATGCTTCACCTTAAAGCCTTAGAAAAAGAAGAAAAACGCAAACCAAAAATCAGTAGATGGGAAGAAATAATAAAGATTAGGGCAGAAATTAATGAAATAAAAGCCAAAAAAACAATCCAAAGAATCAGTGAAACAAAGAGTTGGTTCTTTGAAAGGATAAGCAATATTGATAAACCCTTAGCAAATCTGACCAAAAGAAAGAGAGACACAAATTAATAAAATTAGAGATGAAATAGGCAACATCACAATAGATACCAGAGAAATTCAAAAAGTCATAGGGACATGCTATAAAAGCATATACTCCATTAAGTATGAAAATCTGAAAGAAATAGATGATTTCCTTGATTTATATGACCTACCTAAATTAAATCAAGATGGGATTAATCACTTAAACAGACCTATAACAAATATGGAGATCCAAGCAGTTATCAAAAATCTCCCAATTAACAAAAGTCCAGACCTAGATGGATTCACTGGTGAATTTTACCAGACCTTCAGGGAAGAACTAACACCATTGCTTCTTAAGCTTTTCCATAAAATAGAAAAAGAAGGAATCCTATCAAACTCCTTCTACAAAGCTAGCATCACCCTGATACCAAAACCAGGCAAAGATAGAACAAAAATAGAAAATTACAGACAAATCTCCGTCATGAACATAGATGCAAAAATTCTCAACAAAATATTGGCAAACAGAAACAAGAATATATCAGAAAGATCATTCACCCTGACCAAGTAGGCTTTATTCCAGAGATGCAGGGATGGTTCAACATACACAAATCAATAAATGTAATACATTATATAAATGGACTGAAGGACAAAAATCACATGATCATCTCATTAGATGCAGAGAAAGCATTTGACAAAATCCAATCTTAGAGTGTGCCCATTCTCTCTCTCTCTCTGCCTCTTTCTCTCTCTGTCTGTCGCTCTCAAATAAATAAATAAAAATAAAAATAAATATTAAAAAAAAAAAGCTACTCAACAGTGGAGACTGCAAGCCTTATATTTGGTCAGTCAGGCCCAATGAGCCAATGGGTGCAATAGTGACATGTCTGACATGGTGGAAACCAACTGCCCTCCAATTGGACTGGAGGCCCGCTCCATGGGAGGGAATACATCCCTGATACTGAAAACTTAAAACAGGGGTAGTTGTGAGCCCTAGGTGTGTAACATCTGCTGTTGTCTGGCTAAATGTATATGCTATGCTTATCAAACCACCCAGTAAGCACTTCTCTTAATGTTCACACCCTTATATTAATGCTACTCTCACTTTTGGTAGAGAATCTTCTCTTTTCAGATGGCAGTGACCTTGGGACGACTCAGAAGGTATCATGGTGATGGAAAGAAATGACCGCAGTGCTCAGTACTGCAGTATCTCTATCACACCTTCCAAGGCTCAGGGTCTAATGTGGAAGAGGTGGCAGAAGGAATGTAAGAGCCAAAGGAAGGGCAGGACTCCATACAACATGCTCCCTCCAGACACAAAATGGCCTGGATATCCATGGCCTCACAGCGCCTGACACTACCTGCATAAGATCATCATAAGAGGAGGAAAAGATCATGACATCAAAAGTAAAAGAGAGACTGATTGAGATGGGGAGGAGGTACGATGGAGAATGGAGTTTCAAAGGGGTAAATGGGGGGAAGGAGGGTATTACCATGGGATATTTTTTATAATCATGGAAGTTGTTAATAAAAAAAAGATAAGTAAAATAAAATAAAGAACACACACACACACAAATTTCCTTGGGCTGGAGAGATGGCTTAACAGTTAAGGCAGTTGCCTGAGAAGCCTAAGGACCCAGGTTCAGTTCACCAGGTCTCACGTAAGCCAGATGCACAGTGGCACATGTGTCTGGAGTTTCCTTGCAGTGGTTAGAGTCTCTGGCGTGCCCATTCTCTCTCTCCTCTTTCTGTCTGTCTCAAATAAAAATTACTTAATTAAGAATAAATAGAAAAAGGGAAAGAGAGAGGAAGAGAGAGAGAATGGGTGCACCAGGGCCTCTAGCCACTGCAAACAAACTCCAGATGCATGCACCCCCTTGTGCATCTGGCTTACATGGATCCTGGGGAATCAAACCAGGGTCCTTTGTCTTTGCAGGCAAATGCCTTAACTGCTAAGCCATCCCTCCAACCCACATAACCCATTTTTTGTGGGGAAAAATGGGTTTAGTTTGGCGTACAGACTCGAGAGGAAGCTCAATGATGGCAGGGGAAAATGATGACATGAGCAGAGGGTGGACATCACCTCCTGGGCAACATCAGATGGACAACAGGAACAGGAGAGTGTGCCAAACACTGGCAAGAAGAAACTTGCTATACCACTCATAAGCCTTCCCCTAATAACAAGACACTGAATCCAGGAGGCTTCAATTATCAAATTGCCACCAGCTGGGGACCTAAGCTTTTGAAACCTAAGTTTATTGGGGATACCCGAATCAAACCATCACAGTGATCTACCTACCTCTGCCTTTCAAGTGCTGGGATTAAAGGTGTGCACCAACAAGCCCTACTCTAATTTTTGTTTGTTTGTTTGTTTTGAAGTAGGTCATAACCCATTTTTTAATTGGGTTTTTTGAGGTAAGGTCTCATTCTAGCTCAGGCTGACCTGGAATTCACTCTGTATTCTCAGGGTTGATTTTTTTTTATTGTTTTGTTGTTTGAATTCTTTGTATATTCCGGATATTAATCCTCTGTCAGCTGTGTAGCTGCCAAAGATTTTCTCCCATTCTGTAGGTTGTCTCTTTGCTCTAGTCAGTGTCTTTTGCTATACAAAAGCTTTGTAATTTTATGAGATCCCAGTGGTTGATTAGTGCTTTTATTTCCTGAGTAATGGGGTTTATATTCAGAAAGTCATTGCTTATGCCAATATGTTGAAGGGTTTCCCCTACTTTTTCATCTAGCAGTTTTAGGTCAGATATTAAGGTCCCTGATCCATTTGGATTTGATTCTTGTGTTCGAGGTGGCTTTGAACTCTCTGTGGTCCTCCTGCCTCTGCCTTCCAAGTGCTGGAATTAAAGGCATGTGCCACCATGCCCGCTGGATCTTGCCTTTTAATCCAGTCTGCAAGACTGTGTCTTTTGGTTGGGGCATTGAGGCCATTGATATCAAGAGTTATTATTGAAGGGTATGTGTTTATTCTTGCCTTCTTGATTGGTAGTGCTTCCTTTTTTCCCTTTACTCTCTTGTTTTAACTGTTATTTGAGTATGGTTTATTTTTTCCTGTTTCCTCATGTGTGTGCTTTGCTTTCTATTCAGCGTGAAGGATTCCTTAAAGCATTTTCTATAGAGCTGGCTTAGTTGTCATAAATTCCTTTAGCCTGTTTTGTGGCATGTCCTTATTTCCCCTTCAATTTGGATAGATAGCTTTGCAGGATAAAGTAATCTTGGTTAACAGTTGTTATCCTTCAGAACTTGAAATACATCATTCCAAGCCCTTCTGGCTTTTAAAGTTTGTGTTGAGTAATTGGCTGTTATCCTAACGAGCTTGCCTTTATAGGTGACTTGCTTTTTCTCTCCAACTGCTTTCAATATGTTTTCTTTGGTTTGCATGTTTAGTAGTTTAATTATAACATGGTGAGGAGAGGTTCTTTACGGGTTTTGTCTGTTTGGTGTTCTAAAAGCTTCCTGTATGTGCATTGGTATTTCTTTCCCAATTTGGGGAAATTTTTTTCTATGATTTTGTTGAAAACATCTAGTAAGCCCTTGGATTGAAATTCTTCTTCTGCTATACCCTGAATTCTTATGTTTGATCTTTTCATAGTGTCCCAAATATCTTGAAATTCCCATTCTTACCTTCCTATTAGCTTGTCTTTCTCTTTGTTGGACTGTATTATATCTATCACCTGATCTTCTAGTTTAGATATTCTATTCTCTCCTTCATCCATTCTATCAGTGAGACTTTCCACAGAGCTTTTTATTTGACTTACTGTGTTTTTCAGAGGTAGAATTTCTTTTTTTTTTTTTTTTCAGGTAAGTCTCACTCTAGCTCAGGCTGACCTGGAATTCACTATATAGTCTCAGGGTGGCCTCAAACTCACAGCAATCCACCTCCCTCTGCCTCCCAAGTGCTGGGATTAAAGGTGTGTGCCACCATGCCTAGCTCAGTGCTGGTATTTCTGCCTGGTGTTTCTTCAGTATTTCTATTTCCTTATTCACGTCTTGTAATGACTTCTGTATTTCATTAAGCTGGTTTCCTGTGTTCTCTTGGAATTCCTTCTGGAGTTTGTTTTCTTCTTTAATTCCTTTGTTTTCTTCTTTGATTCTTTGGTTTCTTTGAGTATAGGTAAAATCATTGTTTTGAAATCTTTGCCAGGCATTTCATCTAAAACAGTCTCAGTGGGGGTCATTTCTGATGGATTTATAATTTTTGGTGGGATAGTATTATCTTGATTCTTTGTTTTTCTTGTATTATGATGTAGTGAATTTTGCATCCTGAGTTGATTTGATGCTTGGGTTTTCTAATTATATGCAGTCCTTTAGACTTGGAAATCCAACTTTATGTACCTTCAGAGTAGGAGTTTAAGGTGCCAAATTAGCTCTTGTACTCCAATTCAACCGCAAAAAGTAATCCTAGGTGTGAGTTTGCCTGCTATTCAAGTCTTCTAGTTGACTTGGGGGAGCAATTTACTGGCAAGATTCTAAAATTCATCTGAGCAATATGCACATTCAATAATAACCAGCACAGAGGTCTGGAGAGATGGCTTAGCATTTAAGGTGCATGCCTACAAAGCCTAAGGACCCAGGTTCGATTCTCCAGGTCCCACATAAGCCAGATGTACATGGTGGCACATGTGTCTGGAGTTCATTTGCAATGGCTAGAGGCCCTGGCTTGCCCATTCTCTCTTTTTCTCTCTCTCTGACTGTCTCCAAAAAATAAATAAAAATAGATCTTTTTAGAAAATAAATAAAACCAGCACAGAGTATGCAAGTGTGGGGATTGAAACAAACAGATAACCTTATAAAGCCAAAATCCCTAAGGGTGTGTGTTGCTCTACACCCTTAATCCTCTCAGCTGGGGGTTGAGATTTCTTTTTCTTTTTTTTTTTTTTTTTTTTTTTTTTTCGGTTTTCCAAGGTAGGGTCTCACGTTGGTCCAGGCTGACCTGGAATTCACTATGTAGTCTCAGGGTGGCCTCGAACTCACGGCGATCCTCCTACCTCTGCCTCCCGAGTGCTGGGATTAAAGGCGTGCGCCACCATGCCCAGTGGGGGGTTGAGATTTCTGTTCTGAAATGGATTCCAGTTTAGCCTGGGTCTGAATCAGACCCTGGCCACAATAGTGACAGAAGAAAAAGACAAAGGTCCTATGAATCTGAAAGCATCAAAGGCAACAATAGTCAACCCTCAAATACAGGTTAATTGAGAATGGTAAAGCCAACCACGAATATGTAACCCATAACCTGCCCTGACATGGAAAGAGAGATTAGCACTTCCAGTGCAGGCCTATGTACCTGCTTTTTTGTCAGTCAGCCTTGTTACCTTTCAGGGTGGCTTCCAATCTCACCAATGCTGAGTACCCACCTTGATCCCTCTGTGTTGTGCTATGGAGCTGGAGTTCTGATCAGCTGTGCTGGATGCCCTGCCACAGGGGGAGGGCTGAATGTGTTCTCCAGAGGTTCGCAGTTCTGACGGTTGGGGGATGGGAGAGTGCAGGAAGCCTGGAGTTGTACTGGAACTGCTCAGCTGGTCTCATCTGTGTCCCCTTCAGCTGGTCTCTGCAGTCTCCCCTTCAAGTTTCTTTCTTCCTTCCTTCCTTCCTTTCTTTCTTTCTTTCTTTCTTTCTTTCTTTCTTTCTTTCTTTCTTTCTTTTTCGAGGTAGGGTTTCACTCTAGTCCAGGCTAGAATTCACTATGTAGTCTCAGGGTGGTCTCAAACTCAGAGTGATCCTCCTACCTCTGCCTCCCAAGTGCTGGGATTAAAGGCATGTGCCACTACGCCTGGTCCCTTCAAGTTTCTTTCTTTTTTTTTTTTTCTTTGACTTTTGTTTGTTTGTCTTTTGGTTGGGGCATTGAGGCCATTGATACAAGAGTTATTATTGAAGGGTATGTGTTTATTCTTGCCTTCTTGATTGGTAGTGCTTCCTTTTTTCCCTTTACTCTCTTGTTTTAACTGTTATTTGAGTATGGTTTATTTTTTCTGTTTCCTCATGTGTGTGCTTTGCTTTCTATTCAGCGTGAAGGATTCCTTAAAGCATTTTCTATAGAGCTGGCTTAGTTGTCATAAATTCCTTTAGCCTGTTTTGTGGCATGTCCTTATTTTCCCCTTCAATTTGGATAGATAGCTTTGCAGGATAAAGTAATCTTGGTTAACAGTTGTTATCCTTCAGAACTTGAAATACATCATTCCAAGCCCTTCTGGCTTTTAAAGTTTGTGTTGAGTAATTGGCTGTTATCCTAACGAGCTTGCCTTTATAGGTGACTTGCTTTTTCTCTCCAACTGCTTTCAATATGTTTTCTTTGGTTTGCATGTTTAGTAGTTTAATTATAACATGAAAAAAAAACCCTATATACTTTTTCAGAAGAAAAGTGTATTTTGCTGTAGTTTTGCTTAAATACTTCCCTAGGCTGGTTTGGCATGACTCCTTTGCAGCCATATTACCCAGAAAGTTCTAAACCAATCCTAAAATATTTTTTTAAAATGTGTCTGGGCATTGGAAAGATTGCTCAGCACTTAAGGCACTTGCCTACAATGCCTAGCAACCTGGGTTTGATTCCCCAGTACCCACATAAACCAGGATGCAAAGTGGTGCAAGCAACTGGAGTTTACAGTGGCTAGAGGCCCTGGTACACCCATTCTCTCTCTCTCTCTCTCTCTCTCCTCTCTCTCAGAATAAATAAATAAATAAATATTTTAGCTTCCAAGATCAGGTGTGTTCAGGGTGGTACGGCTGTAGACGCTGGCTGCAACCTAAAAAATATTTTTAAAATGTGGCCAGGCATGGTGGTTCATATCTTTTATCCCAGCACTTGGGAGGCCATCACACCTGGCTATGTACACCTTTTATTTTTTTTCCAAGGTAGTGTCTTACTGTAGCCCAGGCTGACCTGGAAATCACTATGTAGTCTCAGGGAGGCCTGGAACTCATGGCGATCCTCCTACCTCTGCCTCCCAAGTGCTGGGATTAAAGGCATGCACCATCATGCCTGGCTTCTATGTCCACCTTTTTAAGTGAGTCAGGGAATTGAACTCAGGTCCTCATGTTTGCACAGGAAGTGCTTCCCCACTGAGCCATCTCCCCACTTCCCTATTTCAAGTTCTTTCTTTTTTTCTTTTTCTTTTTTAGAGAGAGAGATAATTGGCGTGCCAGGGCCTCAGCTACAGCAATCAAACTCCAGACGCTTGTGCCACCTAGTGGACATGTGAGACCTTGTGCTTGCATCACCTTTGTGTGCCTGGCTTACATGGTGTGGAGAGTCGAACATGGGTCCTTATGCTTCACAGGCAAGTGCCTTAACTGCTAATCCATCTCTCCAGTCCCCCCCCCTTTTTTTTTCAAGGTAGGGTGTCACTCTGGCTCAGGCTGACCTGGAATTCACTCTGTAGTCTCAGGGTGGCCTTGAACTCATGGCGATCCTCCTACCTCTGCCTCCTGAGTGCTGGGATTAAAGGCATGCACCATCACATCTGGCTTTCAGTTTCTTTCCTTTTATTTTGGGAGTTTCATGTGTATCTTTCACATCCAAGCCAGCCACATTTCAGGTGCTCCTTAGCCTAATGCTGCTGAAGACTCTCTTATGGCCAGTGCAAGCCTAGGTCACGACCTGAGGGTATTTCCAGCCTTATGTAACCATCATCAAGTAAATGGAACATGTCTCCTAAAGTGACTAGACTTTAAAAGAAATCTCAGTTATAGTGAAAAGTTGTTCAAGTATTCACTCCCAGAAGAAGTCTTTTTGCAAATGCATCCACATTGGCACCACCTTCAAAGGTGGCCTCCTCCTTTCCCGTTAGTCTGGCAAATCCCTGGAATTCTGGTCCCTTTCATCTTGGCTTTGCTCTGGCTTTCTTCCACTTCATTGTCTTCCCTGCTCCACACTCACATTCATTTCCCACTGCTGGAAGCTTACCTCTCCTTTAAACCCCACCCCCACTGGGCTTCCTTTCCCTGCCTGCCCTTCCCAAGCTCAGCTCCATGAGGCGGGAGCCCTGTCTCATTCACTGTGTACTGGCTCCTAGGTTCAATCCCCAGTACTATAAAAACAAACAAATAAAAAATAATTAAAACAAAAAGTACAGGTTTCACCAGGTGTGGTGGTGCTCACCTTTGGTCTCAGCACTCAGGAGACAGGGGTAGGAGGATTGCTGTGAGTTCAAGACCAGCCTGGAACTACAGAATGAATTCCAGATCAACCTAGGCTAGAGTGAGACCTTGCCTCAAGAAGGCAAAACAAAAAACAAAACAAAACAAAAACAAAAAAAATGAGGCCGGACATGGTGGCGCACGCCTTTAATCCCAGCACTCAGGAGGCAGAGGTAGGAGGATCACTGAGAGTTCAAGGCCTCCCTGAGACTACATAATTAATTCCAGGTCAGCCTGGCCCAGAGTGAGACCCTACCTTGAAAAACAAAACAACAACAACAAAAAAAAAAATACAAAAACAAAGAAAATAAAAGAAAAAATAGGTTTAAAAAAAGAGAAAGAAGGGCTGGAGGGATGGCTTAGCTGTTAAGGCATTTGCCTGCAAAGCCAAAGGATCCTGGTTTGATTCCCCAGGACCCACATAAGCCAGATGCACAAGGTGGCGCATGCGTCTGGAGTTTGTTTGCAGTGGCTGGAGGCCCTGGCACGCCCATTCTCTTTCTGTCTGTCTCTCTTTCTCAAATACATAAAATACATTTTTAAAAAATAGAAAAAAAAAAGAGAAAGAAAACAAAACAACCAAAAGAAAACAAAAAAAAAGGGCTGGAGAGATGACTAAGTGGTTAAGGCGCTTGCCTGTGAAGCCTAAGGACCCATGTTTGACTCTCCAGATCCCACATAAATCTGATGCATAAGGTGACACAAGTGTGCAAGGTTGCACATGAGCACAAGGTGGCACACATTTCTGGAGTTTAATTGCAATGACCTGAGGCCCTGGCATGCCCATTCTCTCTCTCTCTTTCTCTTCTCTCTCTTCTTTCTCTCACTATTGCTCTCTCTTATAAAAAAAAAATAAATAAATAAATAAGCTAAACAGGTCCTGGAGATGTCAGGTACTCAGGCTTCTGGGGCATTTTACCCAATGAGCCATCTCCATAACCTCTCACAGGTTTTAATGATGAGAACATTCACTTATTCCTTAAAATGTTTGCAAAGCATCAATTTATTGTCACTTAGCTCTAAATCTATTCTTAGCCTTGATTTTGTAAAACATCTGGACTGTGAACATTTCTTTGCTGGCTAGAGCAATGTTAGGCCTTGTCACTAGAGGGCAGCAGAGAGAAACCGCAATAGCAGAGCCTGAGGGGTCTGGGTGGGTTGCAGAGCACCTTTTAGTGATCTACAGTCCAGGGGAGGAGTGTTCACTGTCAGGCAAGTTTTGCTGGCACCCTTGTGACTGGTCCTGTGAACTTCACCATTCACTGGGCTGTAGCCATGAGCTCTCCCTAGAAGCCTTAATCTCAGTCTTGGCTGGGAAAGGAGGAAGAGGCAGTCTTTTCTTTCATTTCTTCAGTCCTTTCCTTCACCCCAGCAAGTAATAGCTGAAAGGATCAAACAATATGGCTGTCCACACAAAAATGACTTCTGGCCCAGTGTGGTGGCTCACGCCTTTAACCCCAGAATTTGGGAGGCAGAGATAGGAGGATGACTGTGAGTTCAAGGCAACCCTGAGAATACATGGTGTATTCCAAGTCAGCCTGGGCTAGAGCAAGACCCTAACTCAAAGAAATAAATTAAAATAAAATCAAAGGGGAAAGTGGGGGAAGGGAATTACCATGGGTTATTATCTATAATTATGGAAGTTGTCAATAAAAAATAAATTAAGAAACAAAACCAAAACCAATAAATAAATAAATTAATTAAACCAGGCATGGTGGTGCACACCTTTAATCTCAGCATTTGGGAGGCAGAGATAGGAAGATTGCTATGAGTTCAAGGCCACCCTAATACTACATAGTAAATTCCAGGTCAGTCTGGGCTAGAGTGAGACCCTATCTTGAGAAAAAATTAATTAATTAATTAAGCTGGCCATAGTGGCACATGCCTTTAATTCCAGCATTTGGGAAGCAGAGGTAAAAGGATCACCATGAGTCTGAGGCTGAAAGATTACCAATAAATACAACTAACCTGCTTCTTTGGCTTCTGTACAATTGCTTGCTTTACCTAGGCATAAGGACAACCATTTTATGAAGGAAAAACATGTTATACGTGACTTTCTGCAGTACGTGACTTTCTGCAGTACGTGACTTTCTGCAGTACGTGACTTTCTGCAACTAGCCACCTGGGCCCAGATAAGGAGCTAGTTAACTGAAATGCTGACCTTAGCCCTAGAGATCCGTGCTTGTTTGCCCACCTGTGCTTGTTTGCCCAACCCCTGTTTGCTCAACCGTAACCCCCTTACCCAATTTCTGGAAAACCTCCGCTCAGAGACAATTGAACAATGCCTAACCGCAGGGGCCCTAGCTCCCTGCCTGAGGTCACGATCCCTGAGCCGAGGCGACACCCTGACGACATCTGAAGAATCCCTGAACTGAAACATGTTTGAGATATTTCCGCATGTCTTACGATCTTTCCCTTTAAAACCCCTACCTCCCGGCGGCTCGAGGCTCTTCACCCCTCCTGCGTGAGGACTTCGTGTCGAGCCCCGGTGCACCGGCTTCACAATAAACCTCTTGCGGCTTGCATTGAGAGCTCTCCGTGTGAGTGTCTTTGGGTCTGGTAGACAATCCCGCTTGGGGACCCTCCCGGGGCTCCCCACAAGGCCACCTGAGACTACATAGTGAATTCCAGATCAGACTGAGCTAGAGAGACCCTACCTCAAAAAACAAAACAAGCCGGGCGTGGTGGCGCACGCCTTTAATCCCAGCACTCGGGAGGCAGAAGTAGGAGGATCGCCCTGAGTTCGAGGCCACCCTGAGACTCCATAGTGAATTTCAGGTCAGCCTGGGCTAGAGTGAGACCTCACCTCAAAAAACCAAAAACAAACAAACAAAAAAAAAAACCCAAATAATAATTAAAAAAAGAAAAACAACCAGGCGTGGTGGCACACACCTTTAATCCTAGCACTTGGGAGGCAGAGGTAGGAGGATCACCATGAGTTCAAGGCCACCCTGAGACTACATAATGAATTCCAGTTCAGCCTAGACCACAGGGAGACCCTACCTTGAAAAACTAAAAAAAAAAAAAAAAGAAAAGAAAAGAAAAAGAATTTCTCTCTCTCCTTAACCCTGCCTTTGAGTCAGGCACTGTAAGGGTCATGGATATCCAGGCCATTTTGTGTCTGGAAGAGCACATTGGAAGGAGTCCTACCCTTCCTTTGGCTCTTACATTCTTTCTGCCACCTCTTCCACAATGGACCCTGAGCCATAGAAGGTGCGATTGAGATATTTCACTGCTGAGCACTCCTCTGTCACTTCTTCTCAGCACCATGGTGCCTTCTGAGTCATCCCAAGGTCACTGCCATCTGTGCTGAGGTTAAAGGTATGAACCACCAAGCCTGGCTTTTGTTTTGTTTTGTTTGAGGTAGGGTCTCATTCTAGCCCATGATGACCTGGCACTCACTCTGTAGTCCCAAACTGGAACTCACTGCAATCCTCTAACATCTGCTTCCCAAGTACTGGGATTAACAGTGTGAGGTGGACAGGCATGGTGGCGCATGCCTTTAATCCCAGCACTCGGGAGGCAGAGGTAGGAGGATCACCATGAGTTCGAGGCCACCCTGAGACTACAGAGTGAATTCCAGGTCAGCCTGGGCTAGAATGAGACTCTACCTCAAAAAAAAAAAAAAAAAAAGAAAAAGAAAAAGAAAAAGAAAAAGTACAAATCACCTGGCCTTAAACTCTTGATCCTTCTACCTCTTCCTCCCAAATGATGGGATTACAGGTGTGTGTCACCATGCCTGGTTTACATTTCTGTTTCTTGTCTCCCACCTGTTGCTCTAATCTGGATTCTACCCTGTGATATTGGGAAACATGTATTTGGTTTTAGTCTCTGTTTCCTGGCATGAACTCCACACATATCTTTCAGTATGCTAATGAGATGAATGACTGGTGGCTGTCAGCTTCTTTCTAGATAGGTTCAGGGGGAGGGCTGGTCACTGGAAAGACCATGGCAGGATTGGTGGGTTCAGCTTTTCAGCTGCATGTTAGAACTTCCAGGTAGGAGAAGGGGGAGAGGGGCTATGGGTTGTGGGTTCAGCTTTTCCGCTGCATGTTAGAATCTCCAGGTAGGAGAAGGGGGAGAGGGGCTTGGGGCTGTGTTGGTCAGTGAGCTCATCAGCCATGACTTTGTCATGCAGCCTCATAAAGACTCATGACAAGGATCCAAAGAGTTCTACACTGCAGCTGGCTGTTGCATACCTACTTCCTCTGAATTGACATGTCCCCTTTCTGAGGGAAATGGAGGCTGGTAAGACTTAGGAAGCTAGGGAAAGCCTAGGAAGTTCAGGAAACTCCCCAGACTTTCAGGACTCAGGAAGCTCAGAAAGTTCCAGAACTCATTAGGTCCCTCCCTGGGTTTATATAAGCAAGCAGCAACTAGTAACAAGGCGTGCAGGGATCTCCAGGGATGCAGCTCTTGAGAACCCATCACCTATGATGGAGTGGGCTTTCCAGTGATGCAGCTCCCTGTGAACCCCCCATGCTTCTGTTAGTAACCCCTTACCCTGCTCTGTCAGTGACCCCAGTAAACTCACTGGGGTAACCAAGTTGAACTTGAGTGACATAATTTCTTTGTTGGTGGTGCCTTATCTGGGTGGACAGATGTTTGTTTCTGTCTTCCCAGGAAGAGTCACACAGCATGATTCTTAGATGGTGGGACATGCCCCTTCCCGCTTAGTCTGCTGTCGCCTCTCTTCATCTGTTGTTCACTAGTGTCACTTGGGTTACCCTTTACGATAAACGAGTGAGCTCGAGTGGCTCCCTGACTGGGGGGTGTCTTGTGAGGAGCCTGTTTTACAACCAGATCAGAGGCACAAGTAAAACAACTTGGCACTGGCAACTGGCATCTGAAACATAATGAGGAAGTCTTGAAACTAAGCCCGCAACCCAGGGGATATTACTTTATCTTCGGGTAGATAGTGTCAGAGTTGAATTGGAGGATACCTGCCACAGACTTGACTGCTTGTTAGAAGTCTTGCACCTAGGTATCTTCTGTGTTGATTGTTGATTGAGAGTACGGGAGAGCCAGGCATGGTGGCAAACACTTTTAATCCCAGCCCTCCAGACGTTGAGTTAGGTAGAAGGATCACTGTGAGTTCTGGAGTTCCAGGCCAGCCTGGTATAGAGTGAGACTGTTCCTTGGAAAAAAATTTAAAAGACAGTATAGGAGAAACTGAGGTGTGCAGAGCATCTCTCTATCTTTCAAGTTTGATAACATCCTTTGAAGTCAATCATCTCCAAGTTGTGAACTCTAGTAGATAGATACCTTTCTCTTACATTTGACCATTTAGTATTATTTAATAGTATTATCTCACATTTCTTCCTTCCTCTGCAGTCACTTCTCAGACTCATTTGCAATTTTATCTTCTCTATCCAGCCACTAGACCAAGGGTTCCTTAAAACTTGGACTTAGATGGGCTGGAGACATGGCTTAGAGGTTAAGGCGTCTGCCTGTGAAGCCTAAGAACACATTTTCCAATGTCCAGGTCCCACATAGCCAGACGCACAGTGACACAAGCGCACAATGTTGCACATGTGCCACAAGGGGTGGGGAGCACAAGCATCTGGAAATTTGTTAACAGTGGCTGAACACTGGCGTGTCCATTCTCTCTCTCTCTCAAAAATAATATAAAGACTTCTGGGGCTGGAGAGATGGCTTAGTGGTTAAGGCATTTGCTGCAAAGTCAAAGGACCCAGGTTCAATTTTCAGCACCCACATAAGCCAGATGCACAAGGGGGCACATGCATCTGGAGTGCTCATTTGCAGTGGCTAGAGGCCCTGGTGTGCCCATTCTCTCTCTATCTCCTCTCTAACTCTCTCTTTCTCTGCTTTCAAGAAACAACAATAACAGGAAAAAAAAAAAAAAAACAAAAAAAAAAACTTCTAGTCAAGATGGTGTCTGCCTAACCACACTTCACCTCTAGGGGAAGGAAAGTACCAGGATGTGGTTAACATGCACAATGAGCTGTTGGTCAGAGAGACCTACAAGTTTTCCCAAAAGAAGACAGACTTCTGTCAGAGTATTTGATTACCCACCAAAGGTTAATGGTAAGACCCTACTGCTGAGGACACCAAATGCTGTTAGTATGGAACATGGAAAGACCTCGTGGGAATCTGGAAGAGAGCCAGTCCCCAGACAGTAGTTCGTCTAGTGCCAGAAGGTGCTACATGAGGTACTGGAGGAAAATGGCCAAAATCCGTCTAAGCGACTCGTGGTCTAAGCTACTCAGCAGCAAACAACCTGACATGCTGCTCACCCAAGTGCATTTGTGGCACCCAACCATGGTGGGTAACCAACTGCTCTTGGGTTGGCAAACAGATCTGCTCACTGGAATGGAACCCATAGCTGGAACTGGGAAACAAGTCAGAATCCTGTCCAAAAAATGATTTCACTCTCCAATATCAAGGTCCCACCAATCTTGGGCTACAAGAGGGCCTACACCTATTAAATTATCTCTGAACTAATAATGGTTATCCCATTTATCTGGTGCTGACTTCACTCTCCACTGGAGAATCTGCCTCTCTTTTTCAGATGGACATAGAACCTGAGGAGAGAATCAGCCCATCGCGCCTCACCAGGGCCCCAGCTGAAACCATAGAGGAATTGGGGAAATGAGCAAGGGTGCTGCTTTCTTGGTGAACCTGGTACCAGCAAAAGGGTGAAGGAAATAGAGACAGAGAACACTCAACTCCTACCAAACCAGAGACCCAGAGGCACAGAGGCTCTCAAGACCTCATCACTGAAGTAGACCTAAAATGAACCCAGCATGGCTCAGGGAAATTCGCAGAAGAGGGGGCCGAAAGATTGTTAGAGGCACAAGTTGGGACATTATGCACAAAGACATTGCGTCCTCCCCATAACTGATGGCTACCCCTACAATGCACAACCCATAATCCCCATGGGGATAACTGGCATCCCCAATGAGGAGGGTCCCTTTGGGAGGGGGAGGACAGGGATAAGGCTAAGGATGGTAGCAACATGTGCTGTTTACACACTGAGTATGTACATAACTAATAAAGAAAACAATGGTCCACCAGGAATAGATGGTAAGACCCTATTACTGAAGACTCCACATACTTGGGTGGCAAGGCCACTGAGAAATTCTGCTGGAACTGAGCTGATAACCTCCTCCATGTAGACCAGCTGAGAGAAAGCTGGAAGAAGCCATTCTACATTTAGTTCAATGGGAGAGAGATATCACCAGTGAAGATACTCAACAGTGGACACTGCAAGCCTTATAATTGGCCAGCCAGGCCAAATGAGCCAACGGGTGCAATAGTGGCACGTCTGCCATGGTGGAAACTGCCCCGGCCTGTGGGGGTTCAACAGAGGCCCGAGGGGAAGTTAACCTGAATGGGAGAAGGCAAACAGACACAAGAAGGAGACCAAGCCGAGCGTTTGGTCAAGGTCTCGATTTTTATTAGTACAGGAGGGTTTATATAGGGAGATCCGGGGAAGGAAGGCTAGTCATATAGCACGTAAGCAGAACCGGGAACTTGGAAGGCGAGGCCGCATGTAGCTCTTCTGGGAAGGTCCCAGGTGTGGTGTTCCGAGCACAGTGGGTCTTGCGATTTCCAGTAAGCGATTCAAGAACCAGGAAACAGAAACTTAACTCGCGACATGGCGGTTTCTGTCAACATGGTGGAGGTTTGGCTTATAGCTCCCAACAGGAAACCAACTGCCCTCCAATTGGACTGGAGGCCCGCTCCATGGGAGGAAATACATCCCTGATACTGAAAACTTAAAACAGGGGTAGTCATGAGCCTAGGGGTGTAACATCTGCTGATGTCTGGATAAATGTATATACTATGCTTATCAAACTGCCCAGTAAGCACTTTTCTTAATATTTATACCCTTATATTAACGCTACTCTCACTTTGGGTAGAGAATCTTCTCTTTTCAGATGGCAGTGACCTTGGGACGATCAGAAGGTATCATAGTGCTGGAAAGAAGTGACTGGAGTACTCAGTAACATCTCGATCACACCTTCCAAGGCTCAGGGTCTAATGCAGAAGAGGTGGCGGAAAGAATGTAAGAGCCAAAGGAAGGGTAGGACTCCTTACAACGTGCTCCCTGCGGACATAAAATGGCCTGGATATTCATGACTTCATAGTGCCTGACACTACCTACACAAGACCATCATAAGAGGAGGAAAAGATCATGACATCAAAATGAAAGAGAGACTGATTGAGATGGGGAGGGGATATGATGGAGAATGGACTTTCAAAGGGGAAAGTGGGGGGAAGGAGGGTAGCACCATGGGATATTTTTTATAATCATGGAAAATGTTAATAAAAATTAAGAAAAAAAAGAAAACAATGGTAAAAATAAAATAAAATAATTTTTAAAAAAACTTGGTCTTAGACCAATGCCAGGTGTGGTGGCTCAAGCCTTTAATCCCAGCACTCAGGAGGCAGAGGTAGGAGGATCGTTCTGAGTTCAAGGCCATCCTGGGACTACAGAGTGAGTTCCAGGTCAGCCTGGGCCAGAGTGAAACCCTACCATGAAGAAACAAAAGCAAAAATAAACAAAAAAACAAAAACCAAAAAAAAACCTCGGTCTTAGACTGGATTAGTGGTTACTTCAAGGCCAACCTCAGCTGCACATCAAGACCCTGAATTTGGGGCTGGGAAGATAGCTCAGCAGTTTAAGGTACTTCCTTACAAAGCCTGCGGAGCCACCAAAAAGTGGTGCAAACATATGGTGTTTGCAGATCTGCAAGGCCCTGGTACAAATAAGTATATTAAAAAACCCTGAATACAAAGCAAAACAAAAACCTCCACCCTGGGCCTAAGCTACTTCTGTTACTTTATATTCTTCCTTTATTCATGAGCATGATTTAAATTACTTTCTCTATCACATTATCGACAAAATTTTTACTGTTTGCTTATTTATTTACATATTTTGAGGCAGAGTCTCGTTCTAGCCCAAGATGACATGCTATTCAGTCTGTTGTACAGGGAGATTTAAAAAAAGGGGGGGGGGGCTGGAGCAATAGCTTAGTGGTTAAGCACCTGCCTGTGAAGCCTAAGGACCCCAGTTCAAGACTCAATTCCCCAGGACCCATGTTAGCCAGATGCACAAGGGGGCGCACGCGTCTGGAGTTCGTTTGCAGTGGCTGGAGGCCCTGGCATGCCCATTCTCTCTCTCTCTATCTCTCTCTCTGCCTCTTTCTCTCTCTGTCTGTTACTCTCAAATAAATTAATAAAAATGAAAAAAACAAAAAAGCACAAGCAGGCCAGTTGTGGTGGCACACGCCTTTAATCCCAGTACTTGGGAGGCAGAGGTAGGAGGATCGCCATGAGTTCGGGGCCAGCCTGAGACCACATAGTGAATTCCAGGTCAGCCTGGGCTAGAGTGAGACCCTACCTCGAAAAAAAAAAAAAAATGCATGAGCAAGCCCAGCTTAGTGGCACATGCCTTTAATCCCAGCAATTGGAAGACCAAGGTAGGAGGATTGCTATGAGTTCGAGGCCAGCCTGAGACTACATAGTGAGTTCCAGGTCAGCCTGGGCTAGAGTGAGATCCTACCTTGAAAAAAAAAATAATAATAAATTTTAAAAAGTATAAGCTACCATGTGTGGCTTTTATTTTATTTTTCAGATGGCATCTCCTATAGCTTACATTGGCCTTCAACCTCTGATCCCCCTGCCTCTACCTCCCAAGTGCAAGCATTATAAGCATGTGTCACTATGTCTAGTGATGACAAAGTTAAAAAAAAAAATGTTGTTTTTTGAGGTAGGGTCTCACTCTACTTCAGGCTGACCTGGAATTCACTATGTAGTCTCAGGGTGGCCTCAAACTCATAGCAATCCTCCTACCTCTGCCTCCTGAGTGCTGGGATTTAAGGCATGCACCACCATGCCTGGCTCTAAATTTTTATTTGAGAGAGATGAGAGAGAGAAAAAGAGGCAGAGAGAGAGAGAGGGAATGGGTGCCCTAGGGCCTCTAGCCATTGCAGACAAACCAGATGCATGTGCCACCTTGTGCAGCTGTCTTACATGGGTCCTGGGAAATAGAACCTGGGTCCTCTGACTTTGCAGGCAATTGCCTTAACTGCTAAGCCATCTCTCCAGAGATAGAAGACAGACAGACAGAGACAGGCACACAGAGAGAGCCTTCTGCTACTGCAAAGAAACTCCAGATGCAACTGGCTTTACGCAGGTGCTGGAGGTCAAACCCAAGTTGTTAGGCTTTGCAAGAAAATTCCTTTAACCACTGAGCCATCTTTCCAGCCCAGTGACAAATTTTCTTTTCTTTTCTTTCTTTCTTTCTTTCTTTCTTCTTCTTCTTCTTTTTTTCTCATGGTAGGGTCTCACTCTAGGCCAGGCTAATCTGGAATTACTATGTAGTCTCAGGGTGGCCTCAAACTCATGGCGATACTTCCACCTCTGTCTCTTGAGTGCTGGAATTAAAGGTGTGCACCACCATGCCTGGCTCAAAGTTTTAAGATATATCTATTATTTATTTATTTGCATGCAGGTGTGTGTGAGAGAGTTTGGGTGTACCAGGGCCTCTTGCCACTGCAAACAAATGCCAGACACTTGAGTGACTTTCTTTTAAAAAAATTATTTATTTTTTTGAAAGAGAGAGACATGAAGAGGCAGATAGAGAGAGAATGGGCACACCAGGGCCTCTAGCCACCCCAAACAAACTCCAGACCCATGTGACACCTTGTGCATCTGGTTTTACGTGGGTACTAAGGAATCAAACCTGTGTTCGCTGGCTTTGCAGGCAAGTGCCTTAGCAGCTAAGCCATCTCTTCAGCAACCCCCTCCCTTTCTTTTCAAGGTAGGGTCTTGCTCTAGCCCACGTTGACCTGGAATTCACTCTGTAGTCTCAGGTTGGTCTCGTACCTTTGCCTCCCAAGTGGTGGGATTAAAGCTGTGTGCCATCATGTCCAGCACGAGACAGATTTTTATCTCGAATAATTAACTAAGCATCTACCTTAAGCAGAAATATTAGAAGTTGATGAATTGCAGGAAGGGGTAGAGCACAAGGATTGAAGGCTATGCTAAACAAACCGAAACAATAGTCAGGCATCCTACAAGAACTAGCCTAGTGAGGACTCCAACAGTGTTCTGAGTAATAGGAACATGCAGCTTGCCCTATAGCCCTGGAGCTAGACCGAGGTGCTACCACCAGAAACCCTGGCACTGAGGCACCTGGAGGTACTCTTGGCTATAACTGCTAAAACTGCTAGAAAAAGTCCAGATGCATAGAGGGGTGCGTGCATCTAGAGTTTGTTTACGGTGACAAGAGAGCCTGGAGCATGTATTCTATCTTTGCTTGCAAATAATAAGTAAAAATATTTTAGCCAGGTATAGTGGCACATGCCATTAATCCTAGCACTTGGAAAACAGAGGTAGGAGGACTGCTGTGAGTTCGAGGCCAGCCTCAGACTTCATAATGAATACAGGTCAGCCTGGGCTAGCGTGAGATCCTACCTCATAAAAACAAAAACAAAACAAATGAAAATGTATTTTAGCAGGGTGTGGTGGCATACATCATTAATTATAGCACTGGGGAGGCAGAGGTAGGAGAACTCCTGTAAGTTTGAGGCCAGCTTAGGACCCTAGGACCTCGGACCCAAGGTAGCATGAGACCCTACTTAAAATAAGGTTTTGCGAATACTGTGCATGGGTGTTGTAGTTCCCTCTTCAAGGTGAGATGATCTGATTGTCAGAGAATGGCTTTTTTATTTTTTGGTTTGTTTTGTTTTGTTTCTCGAGGTAGGGTCTCACTCTAGCTCAGGCTGACCTGGAATTCACTATGTAGTATCAGGGTAGCCTCGAACTCATGGCAATCCTCTTACCTCCCAAGTGCTGGGATTAAAGGCGTGGGCTACCATGACTGGCAATGGCCATTGTTCTACAAGGGATTTTTGGAGAGCAGGTCACTACTTAAGGAATTCTCTAATATATAAATGAGTTTCAGATGACATGTATACAAAAAAAATGAAGAGATCCAATGTGCATCCAAATGACACATGAATCTTAACATGTCAAATATGGATTTATTCATTATCCATTGCCTTTCTATTAATAAGAAAACTGAAAAAATGTCTGGTCCTCGTCCAGGTTTTTCCTTCTCTGAGACAGGGTCTCACTCTGTAGCACAGGCTCATGATGTAGTCCAGGCTAGACAAAAATTCATGATGATCCTCCTGTCTGGCAGGCATGAGCCACTACACCCAGCTACAGACCTTTACCTGTCAGTGAACAGAACCACCATTCATCCAGCTCCAAAAGCCAAAGAGGGTTGGAAGTACTCTTTGACACTCCCCCGCCCCCATTCTCCAAACCCACCTATCAATCTCTTGTAGTCTCTCTCCTCCCACCCTCAAAAGGGATTTATGTGTGCATCCCAGGCTGGCCTCAGATTCATTACATAGCCAAGGATGACCTTGAACTTCTGATACTCCAGTCTCTACCTCCTCAGTGCTAGGATTACAGGCTTGCATTAACACTCCACGCTGGAAGCACTCAACCAACTGGGTCACATCCCCAGTCTGGTCCTCTTTGTATCTCCTTACATCTCCCATCTCCTCTCCTTCTACTCTACTTCCAGTTCCTTCCTTCCTTCCTTCCTTCCTTCCTTCCTTCCTTCCTTCCTTCCTTCCTCCCTCCCTCCCTCCCTCTCTCTCTTTCTTTCTTTCTTTTTTTCTTTCTTTCTTCTTCCTTCCTTTCTTTCTTTCTTTCTTTTCTTTCCTTCTTTCTTTCTTTCTTTTCCCCTGAGGTAGGGTTTCACTCTAGCTCAGGCTGAACCTGGAATTCACTATGTAGTCTCAGGGTGGCCTCGAACTCATGGCAATCCTCCTACCTCTGCCTCCCAAGTGCTGGGATTAAAGGCACGTGCCACTATGCCCAGCCAGTTTCTTTTTTTATTGACAATTTCCATAATTCCTTCCCCCTCCATACTTCTATTTTCTACCATTTATTTATTTGAGAGAGAGAAAGAGGCAGATAGAGAGAAAGAAGGGGTGCACCAGGGCGTCTAGCCACTGCAAACAAACTCCAGACACACGTACCACCATATGCATCTGGTTTATGCAGGTACTGGGGAATCGAACCTAGGTCCTTAGGCTTTGTAGGCAAGCATCTTAACTACTAAGCCATCTCTCCAGCCCTACCATTTTGTTTTTAATTTTTTTTCGAGGTAGGGTCTCGCTCTATCCCAGGTTGACCTAGAATTTACTATGTAATCTCAGGCTGGCTTCGAATTTATGGCAATCCTCCTACCTCTGCCTCCCAAGTGCTGGGATTAAAGGCATGCGCCACCATTCCTAAAACACTGTATACTTTTCATTTCAGGTTTATCCATTATTTTGAATTATACATTTACTTGATTACCACCTATTCCCCCACTAGACTGCAATTTATGAAGGCAAGGGCTAAGAGGAATTTTTGCTCACCACTGCATTTCAAGAGTCTACAGCAAACCCTGCCCAGACTAGTTGTTGAAAACATTTCTCTTACAATTGGAATAAATTTTCTCATAATAAACTGAAGAGGTAGGGAAAAAATAAAACACACACACACACACACACACAAAAAAAAAAAAAAAAAAAAAACCACACACAAAAGCTTTAGAGAATAAGTACTAGATAAGGTGGAGGATCAGCATTGAAAAACATGAACTCCTGAAGCTAGAAGGATGAAGATAAAGAAAAAGTCTCCCCCCAAATTTTTCTCAGCCTCAGTGTGGGGGTGCAGCCTTTAAACCCAGCACTCGGGAGGATTGCAGTGAGTTTGAGGGCACCCAGACCCAGAGACCCCATAGTGAATTCCAGGTCAGTTTGGGCTAGACTGCAACCTACCTTGAAAAACCAAAAAAAAAAAAAAAAAAAAAAAACACTCCATCTCTTCTTCCTAGTTTTGTTTTGTTTTGTTTTTTCTTTTTTTTATCAACCTGGTATGTTCTCCTAAGGAATATGTTTAAAGAAGTCTTTTAAATATTTTTATTGCCAGACATTGTAGCACATGCCTCTAATCCCAGCACTTGGGAGGCAGAGGTAGGAGGATTGCAATGAGTTCAAGGCCACCCTGAGACTACCAAAAGAATTCCAGGTCAGCCTGGGCTAAAATGAGACCCTACCTCAAAAAAAAAAAAAATTAAAATAAACATTTTTATTTATTGCTAGGGCTAGAGTGAGACCCTACCTTGAAAAAAAACAAAAACATATTTACTTATTATTCATTTATTTATTTGCAAGCAGAGAGAGAATGGGCACAGTAGGGCTTCTAGCTGTAATTGAACTCTTGATGCATGTGCCACTTTGTGCATCTGGCTTTACATGGGTACCGGGAAATTGAACCCTGGTTGTTAGGCTTTGCAAGCAAGCACCTTAACTTGTAACCCATCTCTCCAGCCCTATAGAAGTCTTTTTTTTTTCTCAATTTTTATTAACATCTTCCATGATTATAAAAAATATCCCATGGTAATATCCTCCCTCCCCCCACTTTCCCCTTTGAAATTCCATGCTCCATCATATCCCCTTCCCATCTCAATCAGTCTCTCTTTTATTTTGATGTCATGATCTTTTCCTCCTCTTATGATGGTCTTGTGTAGGTAGTGTCAGGCACTGTGAGGTCATGGATATCCAGGCCATTTTATGTCTGGAGGGAGCACGTTGTAAGGAGTCCTGCCCTTCCTTTGGCTCTTACATTCTTTCTGCCACCTCTTCTACATTAGACCCTGAGCCTTGGAAGGTGTGATCGAGATGTTACTCAGTACTCCAGTCACTTCTTTCCAGCACTATGATACTTTCTGAGTCATCCCAAGGTCACTGCCATCTGAAAAGAGAAGATTCTCTACCAAAAGTGAGAGTAGCATTAATATAAGGGTATGAATATCAAGAGAAGTGCTTACTGGGCAGTTTGATAAGCATAGTATATACATTTATCCAGACATCAGCAGATGTTACACCCCTAGGCTCATGACTACCCCTGTTTTAAGTTTTCAGTATCAGGGATGTATGCCCCCCCGATGGAGCGGGCCTCCAGTCCAATTGGAGGGCAGTTGGTTTTCACCATGACAGACGTGCCACTATTGTACCTGTTGGTTCATTTGGCCTGGCTGGCCAATTATAAGGCTTGCAGAGTCCACTGTTGAGTATCTTCACTGGTGGTATCTCTTTCTCCCATTGAACTGCATGTAGAATGGCTTCTTCTAGCTTCTGTCAGCTGGTCTACATAGAAGTCTTTTTTATTTTTATATTTATTTATTTGAGAGGGAGAGATATAGAGGGAGAGAGAGAGAATGGGTGCACCAGGGCTTCCAGCCACTGCCAACAAACTCTAGAAGCATGTACCACCTTGTACATCTGGTTTACGTTGGTCCTGGGGAATCAAACCTGTGTCCTTTGGCTTTGCAGTAAGTGCCTTAAGAGCTAAGCCATCTCTCCAGCCCTACAGAAGTCTTTTTCTATGATCTACTTCTTTATCAATTTTGTTTTTGTTTTTTGTTTTGGTCTCACTCTAGTCCTGGCTGACCTGCCATCCACTCTATAATCCCAGGTTGGCTTTAAACTCACAGAGATCCTCCAACTTCTGCCTCTCTAAGTGCTGGGATTAAAGGTGTACCTTACCATGTCTGGCTCAACTTTTTTCTGTTTTTGAAGAAGGCTAGCTTGGAACTCATGGTCATCCTGCCTTAGCTTTTCCAGGGCTGGCATTACACCATGCTTCTTACCCCTACCCCCACCCCGCCTCATATTTTAGTTCACTAAAGCTACAATAAAACCTTTGTGGGCTGGAGAAATGGCTTAGACATTAAGCGCTTGCCTGTGAAGCCTAAGGATTCCGGTTCGAGGCTTGATTCCCCAGGACCCAAGTAAGCCAGATACACAAAGGGGCACATGTGTCTGGAGTTCGTTTGCAGTGGCTGGAGGCCCTGGTGAGCCCATTCTCTCTCTCTCTCTCTCTCTGCCTCTTTCTCTGTCTGTCGCTATTAAATAAATAAATAAAAACCTTTGTACCAGGCAGGATGACACACACTTGTATTCCCAGCTACTCAGGATGCTGAGGCAAAAGGATGGATTGATCATTAGGAACTTCAGTCCAACCTGAGGAATAAAAGAAGACCTCATCACAAAAACAAATACACTTTTGCTCTTACAATGTCTAAATCCTTCTGGGGACATCTTCAACAGAATAGCAGCAGACTAGTTTGCCCATATTCAATACTGATAGGTAATGGTTTTCAAAGGTCTCCACTTAACATTTCAAAATGAATAAACATCTAAATCTCAAAGCATCTTTGCAGTAATACAGCTGTGGCATTAAGAAATGACTGTGCCGGGAGCTGGGCGTGGTGGCACACGCCTTTAATCCCAGCACTCGGGAGGCAGAGGTAGGAGGATCGCCGTGAGTTCGAGGTCACCCTGAGACTACATAGTGAATTCCAGGTCAGCCTGGGCCAGAGTGAAACCCTACCTTGAAAAACAAAAAACAAACAAAAAAACAAAAAGAAATGACTGTGCCGGGCTAGAGGGGGATGGTTTAGCAGTTAAGGCATTTGCCTGTGAAACCAAAGGACCCAGGTTTGATTCCCCAGGACCCACATAAGCCAGAGGCACAAGGTGGCTCATGTGTCTGGAGTTCACTTACATGTTCATTTACAGTGGCTGAAGGCCCTGGTATGCTCCCATCCTCTCTATCTGCCTCTTTCTCTCCCCACCCCCAATAAATAAATTTAAAAAAAAAAAACAAGAAAGAATAAAAGAAATGGCCGGGTGTGGTGGTGCATACCTTCCTTTAATCCCAGCATTCATTCGGGAGCCAGAGGTAGGAGGATCGCCACAAGTTGGAGGTCACCCTGAAACTACATAGTGAATTCCAAGTCAGCCTGAGCTAGGGAAAAACCCTACCTCGAAAAACCAAAACATAAAATAAAATAAATGACTGTGCCAGGGTAGGGCACAGGCCATGGTGGTGTGCGCCTTTAATCCCCATGAGTTTCAGGTCAGCCTGAGATGACATAGTGAATTCTGGGTTAGCGTGGGCTACAGCAAGACCTTACCTTGAAAAACCAAAAATAAAATAAAATAAATGACTCTGCTGGGTGTGGCACATGCCTTTAATCCCAGTACTTGGGAGACAGAGGTAGTAGGATTGTCATGAGTTTGAGGCCACCCTTAGATTACATAGTGAATTCCAGGTCAGCCTGAACTAGAGTGAGATCCTACCTGGATAAACCAATAAAACAAAATAATAATAATAATAATAAAGCAAAATAAATGACGGTCTACCCCCCCCTCAAGTAAACTTTGTTTGTTTGTTTGTTTGTTTGTTTGTTTGTTTTTGGTTTCCCGAGGTAGGGTCTCACTCTAGCTCAGGCTGACCTGGAATTCACTATGTAGTCTTAGGGTGGCCTTGAACTCTCCATGATCCTCCTACCTCTGCCTCCTGAGTGCTGGGATTAAAGGTGTGCACCACCACACTCATCCTATAAAATATTTTTAAAAAAAGAAGAACTAGAGAGACGGAGCAGCAGTTAAGATGCTTGCCTGCAAAGCCAAAGGATCACAATTTGATTCCCCAGGACCCACGTAAGCCTGATGCACAAGGTGGAGTATGTGTCTGGAGTTCATTTGCAGTGGCTAGAGGCCCTGGCACATCAATTCTCTCTCTCTGCCTCCTTCTCTCTCAAATAAATGAAATATTTAAGATGAAATGAAATGTAACGAGGCGCTGGAGAGATGGCTTAGCGGTTAAGGCACTGTCCTGAAAAGACTAAGGACCCATGTTCAACTCTCTAGGTCCAATGTAAGCCAGGTAATGCAAGCACACAAGGTGGCACATGTGTCTGGAATTCATTTGCAATGGCTTGGAGGCCCTGGTGCACCCATTCTCTCTTTTTTTCTCTACCTCTTCTCTCTCTCAAATAAATAAATAAAAATAAAATATAGGGGCTGGAGAGATGGCTTAGCGGTTAAGCACTTGCCTGTGAAGCCTAAAGACCCCGGTTGGAGACTTGATTCCCTAGAACCCACATAAACCAGATGCACAAGGTGGCGCATGCATCTGGAGTTCGTTTGCAGTGGCTGGAGGCCCTGGTGCGCCCATTCTATATCTATCTGCCTCTTTCTATGCCTGTCTGTTGCTCTCAAGTAAATAAATAAAAGTAATCAAACAAACAAAATAAATAAATAAAATATAAAAAATAAATGACGGCGAATATTTTGTATCTTCTTAAAGAATGATCCTCAAAATGCATACTTACTGATGAAATCAAAGTAATAAACCCTGTCCAACATGACTTAGGGAAGAATCTATCAAAAAGGTAAATGTAGGGCTGGAGAGATGGCTTAGCGGTTAAGCACTTGCCTGTGAAGCCTAAGGACCTCGGTTCGAGGCTCGATTCCCCAGGACCCACGTTAGCCAGATGCACAAGGGGGTGCAGGCGTCTGGAGTTAGTTTGCAGTGGCTGGAGGCACTGGCGCGCCCATTCTCTCTCTTGCTCTCTCTCCCTCTCTCTGCCTCTTTCTCTCTCTGTCTGCCACTCTCAAATAAATAAATAAAAATAAACAAAAAAAAATTTTTAAAAAGGTAAATGGCCGGGCATGGTGGCGCACGCCTTTAATCCCAGCATTTGGGAGGCAGAGGTAGGAGGATTACCGTGAGTTAGAGGCCACCCTGAGACTACATAGTGAATTTCAGGTCAGCCTACACCAGAGTGAGACGCTACCTCGAAAAACCAAAAAAAAAAAAAAAAAAAAAAAGGTAAATGTATGCTTTAAAATTTTGAGTCTCCCTCCGGTTTTACTATAATACAGTCATTGTCGGTATTTGACACCAGCATAAGGACTTGGAAAACTAATTTTGTCTGTAGAATTTATGCTGTGTATAAAAGTGAAAATTCAGCTATGTAATATTTTAGCAAATGTGTAACCTGATACTCTAAATGTATAACCTGAATCTCTAAATACTAGAGTCACGTCAGAAGAGAAGATTAATGTGCAATGGATTTTTGTATTTGAAAATTTGTTTTTCAAATCTGTTTTTATTAATCCCTCCCCATCCCCAGGCAGGGTCTCACTCTAGCCCAGCCTGACCTAGAACTCACTCTAGTCCCAGGCTGGCCTCCAGGTTCTGGAGAGCCTCCTACCTCAGCTTCCCCAGTGGTGGGCTTGTGCCACCATGCCAGGCCCGTTTTTACTAATTCTATATTAATCAAGAATTATGTCCCTTATCTCCAACTCTGCGTTTTCCTCTTCCAATGAAATGCTTGTGACCAGTGGGTTTCTAAGAGGTTATCCTGAACTAAATTCAGTGCTTAAAGGGGGGGGGGGGATGATTTTGTGGAGAACTCTCTACATCTGCTAAACTTAAGTGCAATCATGTCACACGTACTTATACAGTAATTGTGGGCACGCCTAGGTTCCTCCCTCTTTCCTAAACCAATTTCCCCACATCCTAGAAATCCAGCCCTTCTGCCCTCCGGAGGCGCCTTTCCCAACAACGTAAAGTACGATTTAAAAAATATATATATATATATATATATATATATGTTCCTGACTAAAATAATGCTCAGCAGTCCCCTGCCGGGGAGGGGGATGGTGGCATCTGGGCACCCGGGTGCCTCTGGAGGGTGCAGCAGGGTGTGGGCGAGGGCAGGGGGGAGTGGGCGAAGCTGCTGGTTGGTGCCTGAAATCTGTGCGTTGCCCCTTTAATTGTGTCCCCAGCCCTCGGGCGTTTCTGTCCAACGCCCACGTCAGCAAATACCTTTTGTTTCCCTCCCGTTGGGGCTACTTGTTTTAGGGCGCCGGGCCTCGGCCGTGCCCCGGGACGAGCACCGGGAATCGTCCCCCTCCGCCCGAGCGCGCGAGCGGCCGGGGCGCCGCGGCCCGCGGTGAGTAGCTGCGCGCCGGGCGGGCGGGCGGGCGGGCGAGGCGTCGGGGCTTCGGGGCCGGCCGGCGAGTGTGGCTGCGCGCGGCGGGGATGCGGGGCCGGGCGCAGCGCCCGCCCGGCCGCCCGCACACTTCGCGGCCCCTGAGGCGCTGAGGAGAACGGGCGCCATTTGCAGCCCCGGGGCGCAGCGCAGCACAGCGGCGGCGGCTCCGAGGGCTGGGCGACGGTCACAAAGGAGGCGCGGGCGGGCGGGCGGCGGTTCCGGTCTCAGCCCCGCGGCCCGCGGCGGGCACTCGTTCCCGGGCCGCCGGCTTCTCTATACGCGCCCGGAAGAGGCTGCGGGACAATGGCCGCGCCGTCGCCGCCTGCGCCCGCCGCCGCCCGCTTCGGCCCGGCCCGGCCTGTGGAAAGGCGGGAAGGCGCCGCGGAGCCTCCTGGCGGCGGTGGCGGCGAGGGCCGGGGCCGAGCGTGTCTGGAGCCGTCGGGCGCCGCGGCGGACTCGGCATGGTCAGGGCCGGCCGGGCGGTGACGGTGCTGGGCGCCGGGCCCGGGCGTCTCCATCCTTGGGTTTGACATCACCACGCGACAGCTCTGGGCTGACGGCCGAGGGCCGCCGACTCCATCGACCGGGGATGGAGCCCGAGCTGTCCGTCGGGTGGTGCAGCCCTCCGCGGCGTCGCCCACCTCGTCCGTGGATTAGCGGGTTGTCCCTTTTCGCGTACGGATGCGCGCGTCCATCGTTGACTGCGCCCGGAGCTATATTCCGCGTCTTTCCCAAGACGTGTTTGGAATCGGGTTCACACCTAGCCGGCTCCCCCACCACACGTGCCGCTTTACATTGGCAGAACCTTAGTGATGGAATGGTTTCACGCACGTGGAGGAGTTCACTTACTTTCACATCAAACCACTACCGACTTGGACTGATCAGTTACTTCACTTGGCAGAGAAAACATGTCAAGCACAGAATTTCACACCTTGGCAAGGAACTGTGTGGTACACCCCCGCCTCCTGTCCCGGGAGTGTCCACAGCTCCAAAACATACACTGATGTTTCACATAAGATATATATATAGTGATGCTAGAGTTTGAACCTAAGTCCTAAAGTACCATTGAGCTATATCCCCAGTCCTATTTCTTTGTTTGTTTTATGAGGCAGGGTCTCACTTTAGCCCAGGCTAAGCTGAAACTAACTTTAGCCCCAGTCTGGCCTTGAACTCAAGGTGATTCTCCTATCTCAGCCTCCCAAATACCCTATTTCTGTTCCCCCCCCCTTTCCTTTTTCCTTCCTTTCCTCCCTTCTCTCTCAGTTTTTTTTAAAAAAATTATTTATTTATTTGAGAGCAAGCAAGAGAGAGAATGGGCACACCAGGGCCTCTAGCCACTGCAAATGAACCCCAGATACATGTGTAACCATGTGCATCTGGCTTACGTGGGTTCTAGGGGGTCAAACCTAGGTTTTTAGACTTTGTAGGCAAGCACCTCAACTGCTAAGCCATCTTTCAGCTCTTAGCCTGTTTTTGTTTGTTTTTTGGTTTTTCGAGGTAGGGTCTCACTGTAGCCCAGGCTGACCTGGAATTCACTATGTAGTGTGGGTGGTCTCGAACTCATGGTGATCCTCCTACCTCTGCCTCCCTAGTGCTGGGATTAAAGGCATGTGCCACCACGCCCAGCCCAGCCCAGTTTATTTTTATTTTTTGTTTTTTGTTTTTGTCAAGGCAGGGTCTCACTTTAACATTGGGTGACCTGGAACTTAACTCCGTAGCCCCAGGATGGCCTCAAACTCCTGGCGATTCTCTTATCTCTGCCTCCCAACTGCTGGGACTAAAGGCATGTACCACCATATTCAGCTCTCTTTATTATTTTTATTTATTTATTTTTTAGAGAGAGAGAGATTAGTGTGCCAGGGCCTCAACTACTGCAATTGAACTCTAGATATTTGTGCCACCTAGTGTGCATGTGTAACCTTACGTTTGTGTCACCTTTGTGCATCTGGCCTATGTGGGATCTGGAGAGAGATCGAACATGGGTCCTTAAGCTTTATAAGCAAGTGCATTAACTGCTGAGCCATTTCGTCAGCCCTCTCTTTTTATTTTAACTTGAACACAGGGTGTCAATTAATTGCCCAGGCTGGTTTTAAACTCACATCCTTCTGCTGAAGCCTCTTCAGTAGCTGGTAAAATATACAGAAACATTTAACAGCTATGGCTTTAGATGTCTGTATCCCCTCAAAATTAATTCCCAGCCATAGTATTAGGAAAGGAGGTAGAGCTTTTGGAGGTTGTTAAGTCATGAGAGCCTTGCCCCTGTGGGTGGGATTGGCACTCTTATGAAGGGATTTGGGGGAGTGAGTTAGCCTTTTTCACCCTTGTCCACCCTTTCATTCCTGAAGACTGGAATTACAGAGTCCTCTGCTATGCCATGATTTCCCTGTTCATCCTTGGAGGTCCTCACTACCTGCTGGCTCCACTTAGGGCCTTTGTACTTGATGTTCCATTTGCCTGAAACATTCCTTTGAAACACACATGTGGTTCTCTCTTATCTCCTCTGGACATTTCTCCACATCTTCACAATGAGGCCTTTCCAGCTAGGATTTTTTTATTTGTTTTTTTTTTTTTCAAATTTTTATTAACAACTTCCATGGTTATAAAAAATATCCCATGGTAATACCCTCCCTCCCCCTACTTTCCCCTTTGAAACTCCATTCTCTATCATATCCCCTGCCCATCTCAATCAGTCTCTCTTTTAATTTTGATGTCATGATCTTTTCCTCCTCTTATGATGGTCTTGTGTAGGTAGTGTGTCAGGCACTGTGAGGTCATGGATATCCAGGCCATTTTATGTCTGGAAGGAGCACGTTCTATGGAGTCCTACCCTTCCTTTGGCTCTTACATTCTTTCTGCCACCTCTTCTGCATTAGATCTTGAGCCTTGGAAGTTGTGATAGAGATATTGCAGTACTGAGTGAGCACTGTGGTCACTTCTTTCAAGCACCATGATACCTTCTGAGTCATCCCAAGGTCACTGCCATCTGAAAAGAGAAGAATCTCTACCAAAAGTGAGAGTAGCATTAATATATGGTATGAACATTAAGAGAAGTGCTTACTGGGCAGTTTGATAAGCATAGTATGTACATTTAGTCAGACAGCAGCAGACATTACACCCCTAGGGCTCAAACCCCTGTTTTAAGTTTTCAGTATCAGGGATGTATTCCCTCCCATGGAGCGGGCCTCCAGTCCAATTAGAGGACAGTTGGTTTCCACCAAGATAGACATGCCACTATTGCACCCGTTAGCTCATTTGGCCTGGCTGGCCAAATATAAGGCTTGCAGTGTCCACTGTTGAGTATCTTCACTGGTGATTTCTCTTTCTCCCATTGAACTGAATGCAGAGTGGCTTCTTCCAGCTTTCTGTCAGCTGGTCTATATGGAGGAGGTTATCAGCTCAGTTCCAGCAGGATTTCTCAGTGGCCTTGCCGCCCAAGTATGTGGAGTCTTCAGCAATAGGGTCTTACCATCTATTCCTGGTGTGAAACCAAGGGCCTTGGCAATGGCCTATAGTGTTTTGGGGGCATCAGGGACCTCCCTGGCCAACAACTCACTGGAAGGTATCCCATCCCTGGCACTGAAAATTTTCTAGCAACAATCTACGGCTCCTGAGTGTTCCATTGTCCAAAAAAGTAGGATTCTGTATGATTTATTTATATCCTGTTAGATTTGAGTAGCCCTCCCTCCTGTTTTTTTATTTTTATTTATTTATTTGAGAGCTACAGACAGATAAGGTGGCAGCTAGAGAGAGAGAATGGGCGTGCCAGGGCCACCAGCCACTGCAAATGAACTCCCGATGCATGTGCCCCTTGTGCATCTGGTTAATGTGGGTCCTGGGGAATAGAGCCTTGAACCAGGGTCCTTAAGCTTCACAGGCAAGCACTTAACAGCTAAGCCATCTCTCCAGCCCCGAATTTTTTTTATACAGTTCATGTATTTATTTGAGAGAGAGAAAGGCAGATAGAGAGAGAAAGAGAGAGTGGGCACGCCAGGACCTCTAGCAACTACAAACAAACTCCAGGCTCATGTGCCATCTTGTGCATCTGGCTTACATGGTTATTGCAGAATCAAACCTGGGTCCTTAGGCTTCACAGGCAAGTCCCTTAACTGCTAAGCCATCTCTCCAGCCCAATTCTCTTAAATGTTTTATACTTAGTTCTAAATCTTTCCTATCTCAGGCCCCATAGCCCATTTATGCTGCTAAAACAAAATAACTGAGCATGTATAATTTATAAAGAACAAGGATTTATTGCTCACTGTTGTAGATACTGGGAAATCCAAGGTCAAGGTGCTTTAGCAGTAGGCATGTCAGGTCAAGGCTGCTGTCTGCTTCCAAGATGGCGCCTTGCTCACATTCACCAGAGGAAGTGAACATTGTGTTCTTAGGAGTAAATGAGACAGAGGGATGAAAAGAGCTGAACTTACTCCCCCAAATATCTTTTTTTTTTTTTCAAGGTAGGGTTTCACTCTAGTCCAAGCTGACCTGGCATTCACTATGTAGTCTCAGGGTGGCCTCGAACTCACGGTGATTCTCCTACCTCTGCCTCCCAAGTGCTGGGATTAAAGGCATGTGCCACCTCACCTGGTTCCCTCAAATATCTTTATAAGGATGTTAATCCTATCCATGAGGGCAGGGTTCTGTTATTGCTCTAGGAGTTAAGCTTCAACATGAATGTTGGAGGAACACAGGCTGGAGAAATGGCTTAGCAGTTAAGATGCTTGCCTGTGAAGCCTAAGGACCCAGATTTGATTTTCCCGAACCCATGTAAGGCAGATGCACAAGGTGACACATGCGTCTGGAGTTTGTTTGCAGTGGCTGGAGGCCCTGACACACCCATTCTCTGTCTCTCCATCTGATAAATAAATAAATACATGCAAAACTATAGCTTTTAAATTTTTTTGTATTTCATTCTATTTTTTTAAAATTTTTTGGGGGGGTGGTGCGAGGTAGAGTCTGGCTTTAGCCCAGGCTGACCTAGAATTCACTCTGTAGTCTCAGGATGGCCTTGAACTCACAGCAATCCTCATACCTCTCCCTCCCAAGTGCTGGGATTAAAGGCATGTGCCACCATGACCAACTTCTAGATTAGTTCTATATATGTCTTGAAAAGCATGGTATTCTAAACCACAAATTTGATTCAAGCTATATTTGTCACCTAAACCTTTGATCTGCTCAGAAATAGACTTTTTCTTTTCTTTCTTAATCTCCCCCCCCCAGAAAAAAATAGGGTCTCACTCTAGCCCAGACTGACCTGGCACTCATTCTGCAGTTCCATGCTAGCCTTGTACTCACAGCAATCCTCCTGTCTCTGCCTGCCCAGGGCTGGGGTTGAAGGTGTGCACCACTGTGCCAGGCTACTAGAAATAGACTTTATTTATTTATTTATTTATTTATTTATTTATTTTATTGCACAAGCCAAACAGACTGGCCGTTTTTTTATGTGACAGAGAGAGGAAATGGAGGAGAGAACTGGTGCAGCAGGGTCTCCAGCCATTGTAATTGAACTCCAGATGCATGTGCCTCCTTGTGCACATATGTGACCTTGTATACTTGCATCACCTTGTGCATCTGGTTTATGTGGACCTGGAGAGTTGAACATGGGTTCTTAGGTTTCACAGGCAAACATCTTAACGGCTAAGCCATCTCTCTAGCCCTATTTCTTTAACTCTCCAGCCCTATTTCTTTAATTAATTATTTTATTTATTTATTTTGAGAGAGAAAGAGGCAGATATATAGAGAGAATAGGCACACCAGTGCCTCTAACCACTGCATACTAATTCCAGACTCATGCAACACCTTGTGCATCTGGCTTACATAGGTACTGGGGAATTGGACTTGGGTCTTTAGGCTTCACAGGCAAGTACCTTAACTGCTAAGCCATCTCTACAGCCCTGGAAATAGACTTTCTATTCAAAAGACCTTCAAAGTAATGTCTCTAAAATATATTATTGTCTTTTCTAACCACCATCTTTATAAAGATTGTTGAACTTAATGTGAATTTTGATTTCTGTAATATTCTTAGAGCTATTATATAGTTATTCAACTCTTAGAGATATTTTAAATGTTTCCACTTGGCTTTTGGATGTCCCACATGAATTAACCTAACTTGCTATTGCAATTTACAAGGTCAGTCTACTGAAAAAAAATCTGAAAGGTATTACCCATTCCCATGGCTTAATCTAGGTTTCAGAAAGTAACTTCTAGGGATGTCTGCCTTTTGGCATCTCTGGGACACATTGGATGAAGAGAAATTATCTTGGGACACATACTAACTAGGATGTCCAACCTACAGTGTGCAGGTTACAAAAACATACATACATTTATTTTACATGACATTTTTAGATGCTGTCATGCTTAAGATCTGCATAATCTAGTCACAAAATATCTCAATGTTTTAAGTCAGTCTATGATTTTGTGTCCACTCTGACCTCAAACTCGCTATATAACTGAGACTATGACTTTCCGATCCTCCTGCTTCCACCTCCCAAGTGCTAGGATTACAAACTTGTGCCACTACAAGTTTTGGCTAGATTGAGAGTTTTTTTTTTTGTTGTTGTTGTTGCTATTGTTTGTTTTGTTTTGTTTTCTGAGGTAGGGTCTCACTATAGCCCAGGCTGGCCTGGAATTCACTAAGTAGTGTCAGGCTAGCCTCTAACTCACAGTGTTCCTACTACCTCAGTCTCCAGAGTACTGGGATTAAAGGCGTGTGCCACCATGCCCACCCATTTTTTATGTTTTAAAACTATGTTGAGGGCTGGAGAGACGGCTTAGCAGTTAAGCGCTCGCCTGTGAAGCCTAAGGACCCCAGTTTGAGGTTCCATTCCCCAGGACCCAGGTAAGCCAGATGCACAAGGTGGCACACGCATCTGGAGTTCGTTTGCAGTGGCTGGAGGCCCTGGCACTCCCATTCTCTCTCTGTGTGTGTATCTGCCTCTTTCTGTGTCTGTCACTCTCAAATAAATAAAAATAAACAAAATAAAAAAAAAAACAACTATGTTGAGGGAGCTGGAGAGATGGCTGTCAGTGATTAAGGTGCTTCTCTGCAAAGCCTAGTGACCCGATGTGTACATTCTCCCTTTCTCTTTCCCTTTCCCTCTGCTTACAAATAAATAAGAATATAAAAAAAATTAAAAATATGTGGAGGTCATACTTGGGCTGCAAGGTCACTGAGAAATCCTGCTGGAGCTGAGCTGAAAACCTCCTCCATGTAGACCAGCTGACAGAAGGCTTGAAAAAGCTATGCTGCATGCAGTTCAATGGGAGAGAGAGAAATCACCAGTGGAGATACTCAACAGTGGACAGTGCAAGCCTCAAATTTGGCTAGCCAGGCTAAATGAGCCAATGGGTGCAATAGTGCCATGTCTGTTATGGGGGAAACCAACTACTCTCTAATTGGACTGGAGGCTCACTCTAAAGGTGGGAATACATGCCTGGTACTGAAAACCTATGATGGGGGACATCATGACCCCTAGGGGTGTAACGTCTGCTGGTGTCTGGCTAAATGCATGTACTGTTCATCAATTGCCCAGTAAGCACTTCTCAATGTTCATACCCATATATTAAAGCTACTCTCACTTTTGGTTAGAGAAGCTTCTCTTTTCAGATGACAGTGACCTTGGGATGACTCAAAAGGCATCATGGTGCTGAGCAGAAGTGACAGAGGAGTGCTAAAATATCTCTATCACACCTTCCAAGGCTCAGGGTCCATTGTGGAAGAGGTGGCGGAAAGAATGTAAGTGCCAAAGGAAGGGTAGGACTCCTTACAATGTGCTCCTCCAGACACAAAATGGCCTGGATATCCATGACCTTGCAGTGCTTAACGCTACCTACACAAGACCATCATAATAGGAAGAAAAGATGATGACATCAAAATAAGGAGAGACTAGCTGGGCATGGTGGTGCACACCTTTAATCCCAGCACTTGGGAGGCAGAGGTAGGAGGATCACCGTGAGTTCGAGGCCACCCTGAGAAGACTATATAGTTAATTCCAGGTCAGCCTGGACCAGAGTAAGACCCTACCTTGAAAAACCAATAAAATAACCCCCCCCAAAAATAATAATAAATAAAAGAGAGACTGATTGAGAGGGGGAAAGGGAATGATGGAGAGTGGAGTTTCAAAGGGAAAAGTGGGGGAAGGGAGGGAATTACCATGGGTTATTTCCTACAGTTATGGAAGTTGTCAATAAAAAATAAATTATATAAAAAAAGATGACATCAAAATACAAGACAGACTAATTGAAAGGGAGAAGAGGTATGATGAAGTGTGGATTTGTGAAGGGGAAAGTGGGTGAGGGGAGGGAATTATCATAGCTTATTGTCTATAATTATGGAAGTTGTCAATAAAGTATTTTTATTTATTTATTATTATTATTATTATTTGGTTTTTTTTTTTTTTTTTTTTGGTTATTTGAGGTAGGGTCTCACTCTAATCCAGGCTGACCTGGAATTCACTATGTAGTCTAAGGGTGGTCTCGAATTCAGGGTGATCCTCCTACCTCTGCCTCCTGAGTGCTGGCATTAAAGGTCTGCATCACCACACCTGACTAAAAAAGAGTTTTTTTAAAAAAACTATGTGGAGGGGAAGCCAGGTGTGGTGGCACACAACCTTAATCCCAGCACTTGGGAGACCAAAGTCAGATGATCGCCTTGAGTTCAAGGCCTTCCTGAGACTACCAGGTCAGCCTGGGCTAGAGCAAGACCCTACCTTGAAAAACAACAAAACAAAACAAAACAAAACAGCATTATATACATATATAGAGGAGCCAGACATGCTGGCACATGCCTTTAGTTCCAGCACTTGGGAGGCAGAGGTAGGAGGATCGCTGTGAGTTCCAGGTCAGTCTGAACTAGAGTGAGACCCTACCTCAAAAAAAAAAAAAAAAAAGTTGGGCGTGGTAGCCCACGTCTTTAAGCCCAGGAGGCAGAGGTAGGAGGATCACCATGAGTTCAAGGCCACCCTGAGTCTACATAGTGAATTCTAGGTCAGCCTAGACTAGAGAGAGACCCTACCTTGAACTCCCTCCCACAAAAATTGTGTAAGTTAGTGGGTGTTTCTTATTGCAAAAGTAAACTATAAGTAGCTACTTTTTTCCCTCTCCACAGGACAATCTCTGTACCTGGACTTGTTTGTTTTGGAATCTTCCCTTTTTGTCTCATTCAGCTGACTTAGCAAGATTTGAAGAGCAGCGTTCATAAATTACCAGGTATGAAAAAGTTTTTTTTTTGGTGCTAGAAATTGAACACATGGTCTTGAGCATGCTAAACCTACCCTAGCCGAGGTATAAAAATCTTTTTCAAACATTTTATTTATTTATTTAGTTGAGAGAGAGATAGAAAGTGGGTATGTCAGGGCCTCTAGCCACTGCAAACTCCAAACACCTGTACCACCTTGGCTTCTGGCTTTATGCAGCTACTGGGGAATCAGACTTGGGTCCTTAGACTTTGCAGGCAAATGCCTCAACCACTAAGCCATCTCTCCAGCCCCAAGTATGAAAATTTTTAATGTGTGATATATTTCACTTTAATACATATATAAGGGTGTGGTGGTGCATGCCTTTAATCCCAGCACTTGGGAGGCAGAGGTAGGAGGATCGCTGTGATGATCAGAAGATCTTATCTTTTTGGCCAGTCTGTGTTCATATTTATTTATTTGTTTTTTTTTTATGGTAGGGCCTAAATTTAGCCGGGGCTGATTTGTACTAGGATGGCCTCAAACTCATGATGATCCTCCTACCTTGGTCTCTGGAATGCTGGCATTAAAGGCATGTACCGTCATGCCTGGCATTATTTATTTTATTTTAATTATTTATTTTTTGGTTTTTTGAGGTAAGGTCTCGCTTTAGCCCAGGCTGACCTGGAATTAACTATGTACTGTCAGCGTGGTCTCAAACTCTTGACAGTCCCCCTACCTCTGCCTCCCGAGTGCTGGGATTAAAGGCATGTGCCACCACGCCCGGCCCATTATTTATTTGTTTATTTATTTTATTTATTTATTTATTTATTTTTTGGTTTTTCGAGGTAGGGTCTCACTCTGGCCCAGGCTGACCTGGAATTCACTATGGAGTCTCAGGGTGGCCTCAAACTCACTGTGATCCTCCTACCTCTGCCTCCCGAGTGCTGGGATTAAAGGCATGCGCCACCACGCCAGGCAGGTTTTTTGAGGTAGGTTCTCACTCTAGCTCAGGCTGACCTGGAATTCACTATGTAATTTCAGGGTAGCCTCGAACTCATGGTATTCTTCCTCCCAAGTGTTGGGATTAAAGGCGTGTGCCACCATGCCTGGCTTATTTTTTTAAATTAATTAATTGTTTGTTTATTTGAGAGAATATGAGAAAGAGGAAGACATAAAGTGAGAGTGAGAATGAGCGCACCAGGGCCTCCAGCCACTGCAAACGAACTCCAGACACATGTGCCACCTTGTGCTTCTGGCTTACATGGGTCCTGGGGAATCAAACCAAAGTCCTTTAGCTTTGTAGGCAAATACCATAACTGCTAAGGCCATCTCTCCAGCCCGCATTATTTATTTATTTTAATGTATTTTATTTATTTGAAAGAGGTACAGAGAGAGGAGAGAATGGGCACACCAGGGCCTCTAGCCACTGCAAGCAAACTCCAGATGCATATGGGTCCTGGAGAACTGAACCGGGATCCCTTGGCTTTGCAGGCCAACGCCTTAACTGCTAAGCCATCTCTCCAGCCCCACCTTATTTATTTTTGAGACAAAGTTTCATGTATTCCAAACTGGTTTCAAACTTTCTATGTAGCTGAGAATAACCTTAACTTCTGATCCTCCTGCCTTCACTTTCCTATTGCTAGGATCATGGGTATGTACCACCTAACCTGGCTTCTGTGGTGTTTGGTATCACACCCAGGCTTCCTACCTCCTAGATAAGAACTCTATCAGGTGAGCTACATCTAGGCCCACTACTTGTTTACTTTACATGGCAAAAAGTAACTTGTCACATAGTTTCTGGTTTTTTAAATAAATTTTAAATTTTATTTTATTTTGGTTTTTTGAGGTAGGGTCTAGCTCTAGCCCAGGCTGACCTGGAATTCACTGTGTAGTCTCAGGGTGGCTTCAAACTCATGGCAATTCCCCTACCTCTGCCTCCTGAGTGCTGGGACTAAAAGCATCCACCACCACACTCCACTCTAATACAATTTTTTAAAAATTATAAATTGGGCATGGTGGCACACGCTTTTAATCCCAGCACTCGGGAGGCAGAGGTAGGAGTATTGCCGTGAGTTTGAGGCCACCCTGAGAGACTATGTAATGAATTCCAGGTCAGCCTGGGCTAGAGTGAAAGCCTACCTTGAAAAACCAAAAAAAAAAAAAGAAGAAAAAAAAATTTTTTTTTTTTTTTTTTTTTTTGGAGAGAGAGAATGGGCTTTCCAGGGACACCAGCCCTTGCAAACAAACTCCAGACGCATGCACCATCTGTGCATCTGGCTTTACATGGGTCCTAGGGATTCAAATCTGGGTCCTTTGGCTTTGCAGGCAAGTGCCTAAGCAATCTCTCCAGTGCTTTTTTATTTATTTATTTATTTTTTGAGCATGGTCTTGCTCTAGCTCAGGCTGACATGGAATTCACTATGTAGTCTCAGGCTGGCCTCGAACTAACAGCTGTCCTCCTACCTCTGCCTCCTCAGTGCAGGGATTAAAGGTGTGTGCCACCAAGACTGGCCCCTAGTTATTTATTTATTTAATTAATATTTCCACCACACCTAGCCCCTATTTATTTATTTATTTATTTAAGAGCGACAGAGAGAGAGAGAGAGAGAATGGGCGCACCAGGGCCTCCAGTCACTGCAAACGAACTCCAGATGTGTGAGCCTCCTTGTGCATCTAGCTAACGTGGGTCCTGGGGAATTGAGCCTTGAACCGGGATCCTCAGGCTTCATAGGCAAGCGCTTTTTTTTTTTTTTTTCTATATTCTACTTTTTTTTTCGGTGGTGGGAATTGAGCTCAGGGCCTCAGGCATGCAAGACAATTACTCTATTATTTAGCTATATCCCCAGCCTGTATATTCTATGCATATAAACATGTATGTTCAGATATATAGCTGGCAAGGATTTTCTCCCATTCTGTGGGCTGTCTCTTTATTCTGCTGATAATTTCTTTTATAGTATAAAAACTTTTTACTTTTATGAGGTGACATTTGTCAGTTGTTGGCCTTATTATGAGAATGAGTGGCATCCTATTCAAGCAAGCAATTTTAACCACTAAGTAATCTCTCTAGCTCCCAACTGGTATCATAGTCAGAAAGTCCTTACCTAGACCTATTTCTTACAGTGTCCTCCCTACTTTTAGCACTTTCAGAATTTTAGGTCTTATGTTGATCTGTTTGGAGTGATCTTTGTGCAGGGTAAGAGATAAGGATCTAGCTTTATTCTTCTGCATATAGATATCCAGTTTTCATAGCATTATTTGTTCAGGATTCTGTCTTTTGGAGCCAGAAGTGGTGGCACATGCCTTTAATCCCAGCACTCGGGAGGCAGAGGTAGGAGGATCACCATGAGTTTGAGGTCACCCTGAGACTACATAGTGAATTCCAGGTCAGCCTGAGCTAGAATGAGACCCTACCTAAAAAAAATTAAAAAAAAAAAAAAAAGATTCTGTCTTTTTTCTATTGTCAAAAGCTAGATGGCTGTAGTTGTGTTAGCTGATATTTAGGTTCTCTATATTCTATTCCATTGATCTTTGTTTTTGTGCCAGTACCCTGCTATTTTGTTTTAGTTTAAGTTTTTTTGTATGAGGGAGAAAGAGAGAGAGAGGAAGGGAGAGAGAATTGGCGCACTAGAGCCTCAAGCCACTACAGTTGAACTCCAGACGCATGTGCCACCTTATGCACATGTGTGACCTTTTGTGCATGCATCACCTTGTGTATCTGGCTTACATGGGTTCTGGGGAGTCAAACCAGAGTCCTTAGGTTTCGCGGTCAGGTGCCTTAACCGCTAAGTCATCTTTTCAGCCCCTCCTACCCTGCTATTTTTATTACTGTGGTTCTGCACTGTGACTTGAAATCAGGTATAGTGCTAATGCTAGCAGTGTTCTTTTTTGTTCAAGGTTGTTTTGGCTATCTAGGGGCTTTTGTGCTTCCATATATATTCTAGGATTTTTTTTCTATTTCTTTTTTTTTTTTTTTTTTTTTTTTGGTTTTTCGAAGTAGGGTCTCACTCTAGCCCAGGCTAACCTGGAATTCACTATGTCGTCTCAGGGTGGCCTTGAACTCATGGTGATCCTCCTACCTCTGCCTCCCGAGTTGTGGGATCAAAGGCGTGTGCCACCACGCCCGGCTTTTTTTTTTTTTTTTCTATTTCTATGAGGAATGATGGAATTTTGATTGACTTCAGTGTTATAAAGTTTCATAGTAGAGGCCTTTCACTTCCTTGGTTGGGTTTATTTTGAGTTTTTTTGTTTGTTTTTCAAGGTAAGGTCCCACTCTAGCCCAGCCTGACCTGGAATTAGTCTCAGAGTGGCCTTGAACTCATAGCAATCCTCCTACTTCAGCCTCTAGAGTACTGGGATTAAAGGCATGCACCACCAAACCCAGCATTTTTTTTTTTTTTTTCCTATTGTGACTAGGTTGTTTCTCAGATTTCTTTCTCAGCATATTTGAAAGATTAGTTTATTTTAATTGACAGGACATGATAGTAGAATATGGGGTATTGGTTGTGTGCTTCTTTAGTAATATTCATAGATGTCTTATTTTTGCAGCTACCTGACATAACTCTGAAAATATTCTACCTCTGTTAGCATAGTAAGCCTGGTTTGTTTATATTCTGGAGACATGGTCATAGAAGAACACAGGAAACCTGGTTCTTTGGGCACATCATGGGCATGGGAAGGCTCCAGTCTCTAGCCAAATGTCTGTCTCTTATATAACAATTTAGGAAGGTTTGCAATTTTGAAGCCCATTATTAGCTAGAACCACATTAAATGTGGAACAAACTTCTTTATAGACTCAAGTCTTTGGCCATTGATTTATTCTAGTGCTCTTCTTCTCTGTTTATGTTTATAAATTTCATGCAGAACTGAATTGGGCTAAATGCATTTTAAAAATTTTTTATGAGAGTGGGTGGGGGGAGAGAATTGGCACACCAGGGCCTCCAGCCACTGCAATCGATCTCCAGATGCTTGCACCATCTTGGGCTTATGTGTGACCTTGCGCGCTTGCATTACCTTGTGCATCTGGCTTTCATGGGATCTGGAGAGTCAAACATGGGTCCTTAGGCTTTGCAGGCAAGTACCTTAACCACTAAACCATCTCTCCATCCCTAAATGCACTTTTTAAAACTACTCAGCCAGTTCAATACAGTTAGCCCTAACAAGAGTAGTTAGAAATTTATAGGTTCCATGTGCTGGAGGTATGGCTTAGTAGTTAAGACACTTGCCTGCAAAGCCAAAGAACCCAGGTTTGATTCCCCAGGACCCAGTAAGCCAGATACACAAGTGGCACATGCATCTGGAATTCATTTGCAGTGGCTGAGGGTCCTGATGTACCCATTCTCTCTCTATCTTTCTCTCTTAGATAAATAAAATAAATTGAGTTCTAGGAGGACTCACAAATCTATTAAATTTATTTCTAGTTCTAAGAAATGCCCTGTCTGATCTTATTTTACATCCTCCCCCCCCCCCCGAGGTAGGGGTTCACTCTAGCCCAGGGTGGCCTTGAACTCTGGGCAATCCTCCTACATCTGCCTCCCCAGTGCTGGGATTAAAGGTGTGTGCCACCATGCCTGGCTTTTTATATTATTTCCTTAAAAAAAATATTTATTTGACAGAGAAAGGGTGGGGGGAGAGAATGAATGGAGGGGCCAGGGCCTCCAGCCATTGCAAATGAACTCCAGACACGTGCACCCCCTTGTGCATCTGGCTAATGTGGGTCCTGGGGAATTGAACCTGGGTCCTTTGGCTTTGCAGGCAAATGCCTTAACCGCTAAGCCATTCCTCCAGTCCTTTTTTTTTTTTTTTTTTTTTGGAAGGAGGGTCTCACTCTGTAGCTGGTCTTGAACTCATGGCAATCCTCCTACCTCAGCTTCCTGAATGCTAGGATTAAACGCATGAGCCATCACACCCTGCTTATTTCATGTTCTACTAAATGATTTTTGCCTACAATCACTTGTCACAGGTATGCAAGTATTAAAAGTAAATTCAGGGCTAGAGAGATGGCTTAGTAGTTAAGGCACTTGCCTGCAAACCCAATGGACCCAGGTTCAATTCCCAGGACCCATGTGAGCCAGATGCACAAAGTGGCACATGCATCTGGAGTTCATTTGCAGCAACTAAAGGCTCTGGTGCACCCATTCTCTATTTGCCTCTCTCTTTCTCAAAGAAATAAAATAAATTTAAAAATATCTTTCAAAAAAATTTAAGTTCAGAGCCAAATGTTGTGGCGCACGCCTTTAATCCCAGCACTTGGGAAGCAGCAGTAGGAGGATCGCCACAAGTTTGAGGCCACCCTCAGACTACATAGTGAATTCCAGGTCAGCCTGAGCTAGAGTGAGATGCTACCTCAAAAGACAAAAAATGTAAGTTCAAAACTGCTAAGAAAAGCCAAGCATGGTATGTATGTGTAGGGGTATACCTGGGTCTCTTGACAGTGCAAATGAATGCCTTTTCAGCTTTGCATGGATGGCTTTGGGAATTGAAACCTGGCAAGCCAACTTTGTAAGCAAGCACCCTTTAACCACTGAGCCATCTTTCTAGCCCCCTCCAGTGGTTAATATATTGTGGGGGTTTGCTTCAGGTGTCCCCCATGAACTTATGTGTCCTGAATGCTAGATCCCCAGCTGGTGGCAATTTGGGAAGTGTATCCTCCTAGAGTCAGTGTATTGTTGGAAGCAGGCTTATGGGTGTTATAGCCAGCTTCCTTTTGCCAGTGTTTGTCACACTCTCCTGCTGCTGTTGTTAACCTGATGTTGGCCAGGAGGTGATGTCCACCTTCTGCTTATACCATAATTTTCCCCTGTCATCATGGAGCTTCCCCTCAGGTTTGTATGCCGTAATAAACCCATTCCTCCCACTGGCTGCTCTTGGTTGGGTGTTTTCTGCCAACAATGAGAAGTTGACTACAATATACTCTGCCTCCCCAGTGCTGGGATTAAAAGCCTGTGCCACCACTCACGGTGATCCACCTACCTCTGCCTCCCGAGTGCTGGGATTAAAGGCATGCTCCACCACACCCTGCTGGTGATATATTTTTTTAAATATTTATTTATTTCAGAATGAGAGAGAGAGCAACAATGAGAATGGGCATTCCAGGGCCTCTTGCCACTGCAAACAAATTCCAGACACATGTGCATACTTTGTGCATCTGGCTTTATGTGGGTACTGGGGAACCAAACCCAGGCCATCAGGCTTTGCAAGCAAATGCCTATAACCATTGAGCTGGTGATATTTTTATAATTCACAATTAGGCTCAACACAGACCATTAGGGATTGAGTTTATATTATAGCATCTTTCTGGCACATTCAGTCTAAGTTCACAAAGAGTTATTGTTTTTAAATATTTTATTTTTCATTTATTTGACAGAGAAAGAGGGAGAGAAAGAGAGAATGGTAACACCAGGGCCTCCAGCCACTGCAAACAAACTCCAGACGCGTGCACCCCCCTGTGCATCTGGCTATCATGGGTCCTGGGGAATTGAACCAGGGTCCTTTGGCTTTGCAGGCAAATGTCCTAACTGCTAAACCATCCCCCCAACCCAAGAGTTATTTTTTTTATATATTTTTATTTGTTTATTTGACAGAGAGAGTGAGAGAATGGGTGCGCCAGGGCCTCTAGCCATTGCAAACAAACTCCAGACCCATGCGCCCCCTTGTGCACCTGGCTAACGTGGGTCCTGGGGAATTGAACCGGGGTCCTTTGGCCTTGCAGGCAAATGCCTTAACTGCTGAGCCATCCCTCTAGCCCCAAGAGTTATTTTTTGACTCTGAAGATATATTGCATAGATGGGATCTGGATGCATTCTTGAAGTGGAATTCGAAAATGGCCTGGCGTAGTGGCACACGCCTTTAATCCCAGCACTTGGGAGGCAGAGGTAGGAGGATCGCCATGAGTTCAAGGCCACCCTGAGACTACACAGTGCATTCCAGGTCAGCCTGAGCTAGAGTGAGACCCTACCTCAAAAAAAAAAAAAAAAAATGGCATTCTTGAGCCGGGTGTGGTGGCACACACCTTTAATCCCAGCACTTAGAAGGCAGAGGTAGGAGGATTGCCTTGAGTTCAAGGCCACCCTGAGACTACATAGTGAACTCCAGGTCAGCCTGGACCAGAGTGAAACCCTACCTCAAAAAATTAAAAAGAAAGAAAGAAAGAAAGAAAGAAAGAAATCTGGGAGAAAAAAGGAGGCCAAGATAACACACAATACACTCTTTTACCAAAAGGTGAAAGTGGGGCTGGAGGGATAGCTTAGTGTTTAAGGATCTTGCTTGCAAAGCCAAAGGACCAAAGTTCGATTCCCTAGGACCCACTTACTTCTGCCTCCTGAGTGCTGGAATTAAAGGCCTGCGTGACTCTGGCTGACTTCAAGTCCCCTTTTATTACCTTTTTGAGACAGAGTCTCAATAAGTTTTCTAGGCTAACCTAATCTTTCTCTGTAGGCCTTGAACTTGTGATCCTCGTGCCTTAGCCTCCTGAGTAGTTGGGATCACAGGCCTGTGCCATCAGTCCCAGTGAAATCTTCTCTCTGTGTCCTAGGTATTTATTAGGGTCTAGCGAGAGAAGAGAAGTTTGGATGGGAGGAAGAAGCTTCTGTTGACTTTCACTTGACTCGTTGGAGAAGGCATCATTTATTTGCTGTTTCCCTATCGGTAGCACATGTGTCTTTCCCTGCAGGATGGAGATCGCCTCTCATCAGTCTCACCTCCTGCAGCAGCTGAATGAGCAGCGCCGGCAAGATGTGTTTTGTGATTGCAGTATCTTGGTTGAAGGAAAGGTCTTCAAAGCGCATCGCAATGTATTATTTGCTAGCAGTGGTTACTTTAAAATGCTGCTTTCTCAGAATTCAAAGGAAACAAGTCAACCCACCACGGCTACATTTCAAGCGTTCTCCCCAGACACATTCACAGTAATCCTGGACTTTGTCTATTCTGGCAAACTGTCTCTTACTGGGCAGAATGTTATAGAAGTGATGTCTGCTGCTAGCTTCCTGCAGATGACTGATGTCATTAGTGTGTGTAAGACATTTATTAAATCTTCCTTGGACATTAGTGAGAAAGAAAAAGATCGCTACTTCAGTCTCTCAGATAAGGATGCCAATTCTAACGGTGTAGAGCGTTCCTCTTTTTGTAATGGTGGCTGGCAGGAAGAGAGCAGCTCTCCACATTCGCATCTCAGCTCAGACCAAGGAACAGGTAAAAGTGGAAAGTCGTGGAGTAAGTATAATTACCATCCAGCCTCTCAGAGGAGTACTCAGCAACCTCTGGCCAAGCATGAACAGAGGAAAGACTCCATTAAAAAGACCAAACATCTGAGATTGTCACAGCCGTCCGAAGTTGCTCATTGTAAGTCCAACAGACGAGAAGCACGGACATCGGATTCTTCCAACCATGTTTCCATGCCTGAAGAACGAGTGCATATTGATGCTGGAGTGGACACCACCCCTGGTGGCTATCAGTATGGTCCAGGATCTGAGGTCACATCCAGGAGTTTTCCAGGTACCCCAAAAGAGCCTAAGTTCCTCACCACTTCCCAACTCCCATGTGAATCAGCCTTATTTCAGCATGCCCTTAATTTTAGGTGTTACAGAAGTTGAACCAGCCATTTTATTTTCATTTGTGGCTTTTCAGGATAGGGTCTCACTGTAGCCTAGGCTGATCTGGAACTCTGTAGCTCCGGGTTAGCCTTGAACACACAGTGATCCTCCTAATTCTGCCTCTCAAATACTGAGATTAAAGGCATGACCCACCATGCTTAGCCATTTTATTATTTATTATTTTTATTTATTTATTTATTTTTCTGGTTTTTCAAGGCAGGGTCTCACTCTAGCCCAGGCTGACCTGAAATTCACTATATCTTAGGTTTGCCTTTAACTCACAGTGATCCTCCTACCTCTACCTCCTGAGCACTGGGATTAAAGTTGTGTGCCACCACACCCGGCTTGTTTTATTTTTTTAAAGTCATACCTTTGCTTATGTATTTCATAGAACATGAATTTAAGATGTTTAAGTCAGCCAGCTGTAGTGGTACATACGTATAATTCTAGCACTCAGGAGGCTGAGATAGCAGGATCACTATGAGTTCTAGGTCATCCTGGACTAGAGTGTGACCTTAAAGCAAACGAAAGGCAGTAGGGTGAGGGGAGGAGGGCTGGATAGATGGCTCAGTGGTTAAAGGAGCTTGCTTGCAAAGCTCAGTCATCCACGTAAAGCCAGATGGGCACTGTTATAGCATCAAAAGACTCTCATGTGTGTGCAGGTGCACACACACACACACTTGTACAAATATTTTTTTTTTTTTTTTGGTTTTTCGAGATAGGGTCTCACTCTAGCCCAGGCTACATAGTGAATTCCAGGTCAGCCTGGGCTAGAGTAAGACCTTACATTAAAAAAAAAAAAAAAAAAAAAAAAAAAAAAAAAGTACAACACAAGCTGGGCGTGGTGGCACACGCCTTTAATCCCAGCACTGGGAGGCAGAGGTAGGAGGATCACCATGAGTTTGAGGCCACCCTGAGACTACATAGTGAATTCCAGGTCAGCCTGAGCTAGAGTGAGACCCTACCTCGAAAATATATATATAATTTGGGGCTGGAGAGATGGCTTAGTGGTTAAGACACTTGCCTACAAAGCCAAAGGACCCAAGTTCAATTCCCCAGTGACTGGATGCTCTGGTGCACCCTTTCTCTCTCTCTCCCTCCCTCCCTCCCTGTCTCTGCCTCTGCCTCTTTCAAATAAATAAATAATAAAAATTTTTAAAAGTTTTTTTTATTTATATATTTGAGAGAGAAACAAAGACAGAGAGTGAGTATGAGTGTGCCAGAGTCTCCTGTTGCTGCAAACAAACTCCAGACACATGGGCCACTGTGTGCATCTCACTTTACATGATACTGGAGAGTCAAATTTGGGCCATTAGGTTTTGCAAGCCAGAACCTTTAACCACTGAGCCATCTCTCCTTTTTTTTTTTTTTTTGGTTTTCGAGGCAGGGTCTCACTCTAGCCCAGGCTGACCTGGAATTCACTATGTAGTCTCAGAGTGGCCTTAAACTCATGATGATCCTCCTACCTGTGCCTCCCAAGCGCTGGGATTAAAGGCGTGCGCCACCACTCTGGCCATCTCTCCATTTTTAAAAAGATGTTAGGGGTGGCTCTGGAGAGATAGCTTAGCAGTTAATGCACTTACCTGTAAAGCCAAAGGACCCAGGTTTGATGCCCCAGGACCCATGTAATCCAGGTGAACAAGGTGGCGCATGCATCTGGAGTTTGTTTGCAGTGGCTAGAGGCCCCGGTGCACCCATTCTTTCTCTGTCTGCCCCTTTCTCTCTCTCAAATAAATAAATAAATAAATAAATAAATAAATAAATAGATGTTAGCTGGGTGTGGTGGCACACGCCTTTAATCCCAGCACTTGGGAGGTGGAAGTAGGAAGATTGTGAGTTTGAGGCCATCTTAAGACTACATAGTGAATTTCAGGTCAGCCTGGGCTGAGCTAGACCCTACCTCAGAAAACCAAAACAAAAAAGATAAACAGCTAAGTGTGGTGGTGCATGCATTTAATCCTAGCACTCTGGAGGTAGAGGTAGTGTTGCAGTCCAGTTCGCATTGCTGGTAGAAATCACCCAACTAAGAGCAGCTTGTGGGAAAAAGAAGTTCATTTTGGCTTGCAGACTCGAGGGGAAGCTCTATGATGGCAGGGGAAAACAATGGCATGAGCTGAGGGTGGACATCACCCCCTGGCCAACATAAGGTGGACAATAGCAACAAGAGAGTGTGCCAAACACTGGCATGGGGAAACTGGTGATAACACCCATAAGCCCACCCCCAACAATACACTCCCTCCAGGAGGCGTTAATTCCCAAATCTCCATCAGCTGGGAACCTAGCATTCAGACCACCTAAGTTTATGGGGGACACCTGAGTCAAACCACCACAGGTAGGAAGGCTGATGTGAGTTTGAGGCCAGCCTGAGACTACAGAGTGAATTCCAGGTATCAGCCTAGGCTAGAGTGAGACCCAACTCCAAAAAAAGGAAAAAGAAAAGAGAATGAAAGTAAAAAAGGGATCAAAGAATGTAAATAAGGGCTGAAGAGATAGCTCAGCAGTTGAAGGTGCTTGCTTGCAAAGGCTGCAGCCCATGTTTGAATCCCCAGTTCCCATGTAAAGCCAGATGCTCTACGTGGCACATATGTCTGGAGTTGGTTTACAGTGGCTGGAGGCTCTAGTGTGCCCATACTCATTCTCTTCCTCTCTCTTTCTCTCTCCTTTGTTTCTGTCTCTCTCTCTCTCAAATAAATAAACAAAAAATATTTTTTTTAAGGTAGGGTCTCACTGCAGCTCAGGCTGACCTGAAACTCACTCTGTAGTCCCAGCCTGGCCTCAAACTCACAGCGATCCTTCTACCTCTACTTTCTGAATGCTGGGATTAAAGGTGTGCATCGCTATGCCCAGTGTAAGATATATTTAAAAAATATTTAGGGCTGGGCTGGAGAGATGGCTTAGCAGTTAAGGAACTGGCCTGTGAAGCCTAAGGACCTATCTTCAACTCTTCAGGTCCCACATAAGCCAGACACACAAAGTGATGCCAGCACACAAGGTTGCACATGTGTACAAGGTGGCTCATGTGTCTGGAGTTTGATTGCAGTGGGTGGAGGCTCTGGCGTGCCAATTCTGTCTTGTGCTTTCTTGCATTAAAAAAAAAAAAGTAGGGCTGGAGGGATGGCTTAGCAGTTAAGGCACATGCCTGCAAAGTCAAAAGACCCAAGCTTGAGTTCCCAGGACCTACATAAGCCATATATATATGGTGGTGCATGCATCTGGAGTTCGTTTGCAGTGGCTGAAGGCCCATTTTCTCTCTATCTGCCTCTTTCTCTATCTCAAATAGATAAAATAAATTTTTAAAAATATGTATATAGGGCTGGAGAGATGGTTCAGCAGTTAAGAAACTTACCTGCAAAGCCTAGTGACCCATGTTCCATTCCCCAGAACCCCATAAAGCCAGATGCACAAATTGGCTCATGCATCTAGTTTTTGTTTGCAGCAGCTGGAGGCCCTCACACACCCATTCTCTCTCTCTCCTCTCTATATCTCTCGACTTACCAATAAACAAACAAAAAAACATATAAATAAAATACGTTGTATGAATAGTAAGTGCTTTTACAACCAGGCATGATGGCTTACATCTGTAATCCCAGCTCGGGAAAACCTGAAACAGAAGAATCACCATGACTTTTATGCCATTCTGGGCTACATAGTGAGTTCCAGGTCAGTGAGACCCTGTTTCAAACAAAACATAATTAAATGCTTTTAGTTTTAGATTGCTTATATAGTTTTAAAACCCTTTGTTAGCCAGGAGTGGTGATGCATGGCTTTAAATTCAGCACTCAGGAGGCAGAGGCCATCCTGAGACTATATAGTAAATTCCAGGTCAGCCTGGGCTAGAATAAGACCCTACCTTGAAAAATAAACGAACAAAAACAAAACAGAAAAGCATGGTAGTCTAAAATTACCTAGTCTTTGTGGATATGTAAAGTACTAAAGTTACCATTTTGTAATCATTTGTTACATTGACAATCTAGACTTGATTACATTTCTTCCTCCTTTTCTTTACTTTTTCAAGACTAGATTCACCAACTACTTTTGGTTTCCTTATGTTGATAGAAATGTTATTATAGTTTCTGCATTTACTTAATCAAACTGTCTCATGACAGATGATCTGCCCAGGATGCGATTCAAGTGTCCCTACTGCACACATGTGGTGAAGAGGAAAGCAGACCTCAAGCGCCACATGCGCTGTCATACAGGAGAAAGGCCCTACCCATGTCAAGCTTGTGGAAAGCGATTTAGCAGGCTTGATCATCTAAGCAGTCACTTCCGAACAGTATGTATATGATTTTCATCATTTTACTTCTTGCGAAATGTGTTCATTTATCTGCTTTAACAATCTGATTTGCATGGCTGGACGTGGTAGCACACACCTTTAATTCCAGCACTTGGGAGGCAGAGGTAGGAGGATCTCTGTGAGCCTGGGACTATAGCGTGAGTACCAGGTCAGCCTGGGCTAGAGTGAAACCCTACGTTGAACAAAACAAAATAAAATAGCAGCAACAAAAATCTAATTTGGAGCCGGGTGTGGTGGCACATGCCTTTAATCCCAGCTCTCAGGAGACAGAGGTTGAAGGATCACTGTGAGTTCGAGGCCACGCTACCTCAAAAAAAAAATTTAAAAAAATACTATTGGATTAACGGATTGTGAAATTATTAAGTATATAATAGTAATAATAGGGTTGGGGAGATGACTCAGCAGTTAAAGGTAGTTGCTTGCAAAGCTTGCCAGCCTGGATTCATGTCCCCTGTACTTAAGTAAAAGTCAGATGCACAAAATGGTTCATATATCTGGAGTTCATTTGTAGTAGCAAGAGGCCCTGACATGCCAATTTCCTCCCTCTGCTCACAAATAAAGAAAAATATTTTAAATACTAATAATAAACCCATTATACCATTATTTAGAGAAAGTTGATGTTTAGTATTTCTATTATATGACTTTATCACCAAGACTTGGGATCTTTTCTGATAATGAGATGTTAATTTGGGTTTAGTGCATGGCCTTGACATGTTATGTTCATAAACTGATATCTAAAATATCAAACTGACCTGCTTTTGAAAATTCATTTTTATCACTTTGGAAATGTCTGCAGATTCACCAGGCATGCAAACTCATCTGCAGGAAATGCAAGCGCCATGTGACTGACCTAACAGGGCAGGTGGTACAAGAAGGAACCAGGCGCTACAGACTGTGCAATGAGTGCCTTGCTGAGGTTGGCATAGATAGTCTCCCCATGGATCTGGAAGCTGAGCAACATCATATGTCCCCACCAGATGGAGATAAGGATTCACGATGGCACTTGAATGAAGATGAGAACAGATCCTATGTGGAAATTGTAGAGGACGGGTCTGCCGATCTGGTCATCCAACAGGTTGACGATAGTGAAGAGGAAGAAAAGGAAGTGAAGCCCAACATTAGGTAGCTGTGATGTGAACCCACAGAGCTGGCAGGTCTGCATTGTCATTGACATCCTGTGTCTGTCTCTCTCCCCATGGTCAGAGTCTGGTTAACAGATTTTTCACACTGACTTAAATCACCTGATATAACTTGCATGCTTTCTGAATAGGCCATTGTATCCATTCTGAATTCTGTTGCCCTAAAATATGTTGCTGCACTGGAAAGACCTTGCTTGAGTTGGCATGATGGATGAACACTTATCCTCTTATGTTATTACACAGATGCCATTTTTCTTTTAATATTGTAAAATCTATTTAGTAACCCTTTTTCAAAAAAAAGTATTTTAAATAAATTTATCACAACCAAACTTTAAGATAATTTTTAAATGTTCTAAAAGCACATACACAACTAATATTGAATATCACAGGGAACCTATGAACACAGTGAAGAGTCTAGCAACCTGCCTGTCAGACCCAGTAGGTCTGTTAGTTTCAGATGTGAAACAACTATCATTAGTCCAGTATCCTGGGTGGTTTAGGATTATTGCTGAAGACTAATCTAAAATGTTTGAAATTGCTCATATTTGATTTTTTTTTTTTGAAGTAGGGTCTCACCCTAGCCCAGGCTGACCTGGAATTCAATATGTAGTCTCAGATTGACCTTGAATTCATCTCTGCCTCCCAAGTATCTGGGATTCAAGATTTGCACCACCACGTCCAGCTTTTCTTTTTCTTTTTTTTTTAAGTTTTGTTTTTCAAGGTAAGGTCTTGCTACTGGAATTAACTATGAAATCTCAGGCTGGCCTCGAACTCACAGTGATCCTTCTACCTCGGCCTCCTGAATTCCTAGAATTAAAGACTTGCACCACCAAGCCTGGGTGAAAAAAAATGTTTTTTTAAATTTTTTTATTATTATTATTAACAACTTCCATGATTATAAAAAATATCCCATGGTAACACCCTCCCTCCCCCCACTTTCCCTTTTGAAACTCCATTCTCCATCATATCCCCTCCCCCTTTCAATCAGTCTCGCTTTTATTTTGATGTCATGATCTTCTCCTCCTATTATGATGGTCTCGTGTAGATAGTGTCAGGCACTGTGAGGTCATGGATATCCAGGCCAGTTTGTGTCTGGGAGAAGCACGTTGTAAGGAGTCCTGCCCTTCCTTTGGCTCTTAATATAAGGATATGAACATTAAGAGAAGTGCTTACTGGGCAGTTTGATAAGCATAGTATGTACATTTAGCCAGACAGCAGCAGACATTACACCCCTAGGGCTCATGACTACCCCTGTTTTAAGTTTTCAGTATCAGGGATGTATTCCCTCCCATGGAGTGGGCCTCCAGTCCAATTAGAGGGCAGTTGGTTTCCACCATGACAGATGTGCCACTATTGTACCTGTTGGCTCATTTGGCCTAGCTAGCCAAATAAAAGGCTTGCAGTGTCCACTGTTGAGTATCTTCACTGGTGATTTCTGTCTCCTATTGAACTGCATGCAGAACGGCTTCTTCCAGCTTTCTGTCAGCTGGTCTACATGGAGGAGGTTATCAGCTCAGTTCCAGGAGGATTTCTCAGTGGCCTTGCAGCCCAAGTATGTGGAGTGTATGTGGAGTCTTCAGCAACATCTTTTTTTTTTTTTTTTAATGGGCATGACAGGTCCTCCAACTACTGCAAACAAACTCCAGATGGATGCACCCCTTATGCATCTAGCTTGCATGGGTCCTGAGGGGTCTAAGTGGGATCCTTTGGCTTTGCAGGCAAATGCCTTAACCGCTATCTCTCCAGCCCCCCCCCAAATATTTAAAGATTGTTTAAATTTAATTTTTATTTATTTATTTATTAGAGACAAGGAAAGAGAGGGACAGAGATAAAGAGAAAGGAGAGAGAGAGAGAGAGAGAGAGAATGGACACACCAGAGCCTCTAGCCACTGCAAAGAAACTCCAGATGCATGTACCACCATGTGCATCTGGCTGACGTAGGACCTGGAAAATGGAACCTGGGTCCTTAGGCTTCACAGGCATGTGCCTTAACTGCTAATCCATCTCTCCAACCCTGTTTTTTGTTTTTCAAGGTAAGGTTTCACTCTAGTCCAGGCTGACCTGGAATGCACTATGTGGTCCATAATTATAGATAATAAAGCATGGTAATTCCACCCCACACACACACACACTTTCCCTTTGCAACTACATTCTACATCATATCCCCTTCCCCTCTCAATCAGTCAGTCTTTTATTTTGATGTCATCATCTATTTTCCCACTATGACAGTCTTGTCAGATGGTGTCAGGCACCATGAGGTCATGACAGTCTTGTGTAGATGGTGTCAGGCACCATGACGTCATGGATATCCAGGCCATTTTGTGTCTGGAAGAGTGCATTGTAAGGAGTCCTACCCTTCCTTTAGCTCTTACATTCTTTATGTCACCTTTGCCGCAATGGACCCTGAGCCTTGGAAAGTGTGATAGAGATGTTTTAGTGCTAACCACTCCTCTCATGTCTCTCAGCACTATGGTGTTTTTTGAGTCATCCTAAGGCCACCACCATCTGAAAAGAAGCTTCTGTAGCCAAAAGTGAGAGTTGCATTAATACATGGGTGTGAACCTTAAGAGAAGTGCTTACTGGGCAGTTTGGTCAGCATAGTATATACATTTAGCCAGACACCAGCAGATGTTATACCCCTAGGGCTCATGTCTTCCCTCATCGTAGGTTTTCAGTATCAAGCATGTATTCCCTCCTGTGGAGTGGGCATCCAGTCCACTTAGAGAGTGGTTGGTTTCCCCCATAATAGACATGCCACTATGGCACCTGCTGGCTCATTTGGCCTAGCTGGCCAAATTTAAAGCTTGCAGTGTCCAATGTTGTTTATCTCCATTGGTGATTTCTCTCTCTTACATGGAACTGTGTGCAGTGTGGCTTTTTCCTGTTTTCTGTCAGCTGGTTTACACAGAGGAAGTTTTCTGATCAGCTCCAGCAGGATTTCTTAGTGACCTTGCAGCCCAAGTATGTGCAGTCTTTAGCAATAGGTCTTACCATCTATTCCTGGTGGGAAACCAAGGGTCTCAAGCAATGGCCTATAATGTTTTTGGGGCATCACAGACCTCCCTGGCCAGCAACTCACTGGAAGGTATCCCATCCCTGGCACTGAAAATTTTCTAGTAACAATCAATGGCTTCTGGGTGTGCCACTGTCCCAAAAAGAATGTTTCCATATGACATTCATACCCTCTTAGATTTTGATTAGCCGTCTCCCCACCTTTCCTTTACTGAATCTCTTCCCCTGACCTCACTTAGGCCTTTCCATCCCCATTCATCTGTTTTTCTACATATATATACCACCCTCCTCTTAAGTGCCCCCATTCTCTTTATATGCCTTCCTAGCTTACTGGCCTCTGCTACTAAGTTTTATTCCAACTCACATAGCAGTCCAAACATTTGTAGCTAGGATCCACATATGAGAGAGAACATGAGATGTTTTGCTTTCTGGGCCTGGGTTACCTAAGTATAATCCTTTCCAGATCCATCCATTTTCCTGCAAATTTCATAATTTTGTTTTTCTTTACTGCTGAGTAGAACTCCATAGTATAAATGTGCCACATCTTCATTATCCACTCATCAGTTGGGGGACATCTAGGCTGGTTCCATTTCCTAGCTATTGTGAATAGAGCGGTAATAAACATGGATGTGCAAAGTAAGTAAGGTAGTGAGATGAGTCCTTAGGATATATGCCTAGGAGTGCTATAGCTGGGTCATATGGTAGATCTATTTTTAGCTGTCTCAGGAACCTCCACACTGATTTCCACAATGGGTGGACCAAATTGCATTCCCACCAACAGTGTAGGAGGGTTCCTCTTTTCATGCATCTTCGCCAGCATTTTTCGTTTGTTTTCATGATGGTAGCCATGCTGATAGGAGTAAAATGGAATCTCAAAGTAGTTTTAATTTAAATTTCCCTGATGGGTAGATGTTTGGTTTTTCAAGGTAGGGTCTCACTCTAGCCCAGACTGACCTCGAGTTCATTACGTAGTTCCAGGCTGGCCTGAAATTCAGTGATCCTTCTATCTCTGCCTCCCCAGTGCTAGTTATGTATTCCCAGCAATATATATAGACATTGTTTTTTGGTTTTTTTTTTTTTGTATGTTTGGTTGGTTTTTTATTTATTTCCAAGCAGAGAGAGAGAGAGAAGAGAGATGGAGAGAATGAGTATTTATTTGTTTTTACTTTTTTTCCATAATTTTAAAAAATATTTTTATTGACAACTTCCATAATTATAAACAATATCCCATGGTAATTCCCTCCCTCCCCCCACTTTCCCCTTTGAAATTCCACTCTCTCATATCCCCTCCCCCTCTCAATCAGTCTCTCTTTTATTTTGATGTCATGATCTTTTCTTCCTATTATGATGGTCTTGTGTAGGTAGTGTCAGGCACTGTGAGGTCATGGATATCCAGGCCATTTTGCCTGGAGGAGCATGTTGTAAGGAGTCCTACCCTTCCTTTGGCTCTTACATTCTTTCCGCCACCTCTTCTGCAATGAACCCTAAGCCATGAAAGGTGTGATTGAGATATTTCAGTGCTGAACAATCCTCTGTCACTTCTTCTCAGCACCATGCTGCCTTCTGAGTCATCCCAAGGTCATTGCCATTTGAAAAGAGAAGGTTCTCTAGCCAAAAGTGAGAGTAGCATTAATATATAGGTATGAACATCAAGAGAAGTGCTTATTGGGCAGTTTGGTGAGCATAGTATATACTTTTAGCCAGACAGCAACAGATGTTACACTCCTAGAGCTTATGACTACCCCTTTTGGAAGTTTGCAGTATCAGGGATATATTGCCTTCCATGGGGCAGGCCTCCAATCAAATTAGAGGGAAGTTGGTTTTCCCCATAACAGACATGCCACTATTGCACCCATTGGCTCATTTGGCCTGGCTGGCCAAATATAAGGCTTTCAGTATCCACTGTTGGGTGTCTTCACTGGTGATTTCTCTCTCTCCCACTGAACTGCATGCAGAATGGCTTTTTCCAGCTTTCTGTCAGCTGGTCTACATGGAGGAGGTTTTCAGCTCAGCTCCAGCAGGGTTTCTCAGTGACTTGCAGTCCAAGTATGTGGAATCTTCAGCAATTGGGTCTTACCATCTATTCCTGGTGGGAAACCAGGGGCCTCAAGCAATGGCCTGTAATGTTTTGGGGGCATCAGGGACCTCCCTGGTCAACAACTCACTGGAAGGTATCCCATCCCTGGCACTGAAAATTTTCTAGTAACAATCTATGGCTCCTGTGTGTTCCATTGCCCAAAACAGTAGGTTTCAATATGACTTATATATATATATCCTCTTAGATTTTGATTAGCCTTCCCTCTACCTTTCCTTTACTCAATCTCTTCCCCTGACCTCACTTACACCTTCTTACCCCCATTAATCTGTCCTTCTTACACATATACAATATCATCATATTAAGTCCCCCATTCTTTTCCTTTCTATTCCCTTTATATCTCCTTTCTAGCTTACTGGCCTGTGCTACTGAGTTTTCTTCCTACTTACACAGAAGTTCAGCTATTTGTAGCTAGGATCCACATATGAGAGAGAACATGAGATGTTTTGCTTTCTGGGCCTGGGATACCTAAGTATAATCCTTTCCAGATCCATCCATTTTCCTGCAAATTTCATTTTTCTTTACTACTGATTAGAACTCAATTATGTAAATATGCCACATATTCATTATCCACTCATCAGTTGAGGGACATATAGGCTGGTTCCATTTCCCAGCTATTGTGAAGAGAGCACCAATCAACATGGTTGAGCAAGTATCTCTAAGGTAGTGAGATGAGTCCTTAGGATATATGCCTAGGAGTGCTATAGCTGGGTCATATGGTAAATCTGTTTTTAGCTGTTTCAGGAGCCTCTACACTGATTTCCATAATGACTGTATGAGATTGCATTCCCACCAACAGTGTAGAAGGGTTCCTCTTTTTCCCCATCCTCACCAGCAGTTATGTTCATTTGTTTTCATGATGGTAGCCAATCTGACAGGTGTAAGATGGAATCTCAACGTAGTTTTAATCTGCATTTCCCTGATGACTAGGGATGTAGAATATTTTTTCAGGTACTTATATGCCATCCATATTTCTTCTTTTGAGAACTATTTAGTTTCATAGCCCAGTTTTTAATTGGGTTGTTTGATTTCTTATTATTTAATTTTTTTAGTTCTTTGTATATCCTATATATTAATCCTCTACCAGATATATAGATGGCAAAGATTTTCTCCCATTCTGTAGGTTGCCTTTTGCTCTATTCACAGTGTCTTTTGCCTTCCAAAAGGCTTGTAATTTCAATAGGTCCCAGCGATTAATCTGTGGGGTTTTTTTTTTTGTTTTTGTTTTTGTTTTTGTTTTGCCTGAGCAATTAGGGTTATATTCAGAAAGTCCTTGCCAATACCAATATGTTGAAGGGTTTCCCCTACTTTTTCCTCTAGCAGTTTCAGATCTGATACTAAGGTCTTTGGTCCATTTGGACTTAATTCTTGTGCATGGAAAGAGATAAGGATCTATTTTCATCCTTCTACAGATACATATCCAGTTTTCCCAGCACCATTTGCTGAAGAGGCTGTCCTTTCTCCAGTGAGTATTTTTGACATTTTTGTCGAAGATCAGGTGGCTGTAGCTACCTGGATTTACATCTGGGTCTTCTATTCTGTTCCATTGATCTACATGTCTGCTTTTGTGCCAGTACCATGCTGTATTTGTTACTATGGCTGTGTAGTATAAGTTAAAATAAGGTATGGTGATACCACCAGCCTTATTTTTGTTGCTCAAAATTGTTCTAGATTTTCAAGGTATTTTATGCTTCCAAATGAATTTTTGGATTGTTTTTTTCTAATTCCGTGAAGAATGCCATTGGAATTTTGATGGGGATTGCATTAAATGTGTAGATTGCTTTTGGTAAGATTGCCATTTTCACAATATTGATTCTTCCGATCCAAGAACAAGGGATGTCTTTCCATTTTCTAGAGTCTTCTGCAATTTCTCACTTGAGAGTTTTAAAGTTTTCATTGTAGAGATCCTTTGCTTCCTTGGTTAGGTTTATTCCAAGGTACTTTATTTATTTATTTATTTATTTATTTATTTACTTACTTACTTATTTGATGCAACTGTGAATGGGAATGATTCTCTGATTTCATTCTCTGTGTGTTTGTTGTTAGCATATAAGGCTACTGATTTCTGTGTGTTTATTTTGTATCCTCCATGTATCAGACAGCTTCAGGTTCACTGAGATGAACTTCCAGACCAGGCACAGTTATGGAGGAAGGGATATTTATTGAAGCTTACAGATCCAGGGGAAGTTCCATAAATGGCAGAGGAAGCTGGCCTGCCTTCACAGGACCAAGCAGAGAGAGAGAAGCACAAGCCCAAACGGCAAAGGCACAGCACACTTCAGGAACTCCAGTTAGGCACACTTTGCATATCTTTAGATTGAAATCTGAAACCCACCACCACACTTAAAGATCCAGCCAGTGACAATGCCTCCAGCCAGGTGGCTAAAGATACAAATAAGCAACTGAATATGTTGGGGGCCATTTATTCTATTCAAACCGCCACATTCTGCCCCTGGCCCCCAATAGATTTATAACCATCACACATTGTAAATTGTATTCAGTTCAATTTCAAAGGACCCCACAGTCTTGACCAATTTAAGATATTAAGACCTGTAAAATCAAACAAGTTAAACGTTTCTAACATATAAAGGCACAGAGTAAACATTTTCAACTGGTATAAGGCATAGCAAGGAGAGACTAAAACAATGCAAACTCAACCACCATCAAACAAACATCAAACTTCTGCAGTTCAAGTTCAATATATCCAGAGACTAACAGTCTCCAGACTTTCCAATTACGCCCCTCCAGCTGGGCAGAGTACCCGGGGAACACTTCCATCCCAGGCCAACAATGTGCTCTATGGTAGCCCTTGCACAGTCCTGCTATATACAAAACATCTTCAGGTCTTCATGCAAACCACGGTCCATCTTCCAAAGGCTCTTTCAGCCTATCAGGGCATCATGCCCTGCCTCATGCTGCATCTCAGCAGCAGCTCCTGGAACCATGTGCAATTCATGACCACTCCCCATATTTTCCAAAGGCTCTTTCAGCCTATCAGGACATCAGGCCCTACCTCATGCAGCATCTCAGCGGCAGCTCCTGGAAGCATGTGCAATTCACGACCACTCCTTGCATTTTTCATGCTTCTGAAACCAATACCAGGTGTGCAGGACACAGCCATATTCTTAATTCACAGACAAAATAAATCATAACCTTGAAAAGCAGGTTCCTTCTCCAGTCAACTCTTTCCAAAAGTATTTGCATTTCTATGATAGTCTTTCCTCAGGCATCCTTTCCATGGTAAAGCAATTGGACCATCTTCCTTTAAGATTGCTAATGTGTTTGACAATAGCAGATTCAGTAACCTAAAACCAGTCTCAGTGCCAGTAATTTTAACTTGCTTGAGGTTTTCCAGCTTAAAATCTTAAACCTCTCAGTCCAATATCTCTAGCCAAGCACATCAGTCCATTACAAATTTAACCTTGATCAAACTCTCTGGGCCTGGGCAGCAGGACGCAGCCAGCCCTTATGCCAGTAGCCCAGTTCCAACAAAGTCCTCTGCAGTCTTTCCTTCCCCTTAGAAAGCTCATAAGCCAAGCCTCGAAGTCCAATGCTGTCTACACTTAGCATTCTCAGACTCTCATCAGAATAGTCCATAAAACTTGGCTTACCACTCCAGAAGACATCTTCAGTTGTAAGCACCAAGTCCATGTCTATTCCTCCAAAACAAAGTTTCCAAAATATCAACATCTACATGGTCAGGTTCATCTCAGTCCACTCCTTGGTACCAAGTTCTATAGCAGACAGCTTCAGGTTCACTGAGATGAACTTTCAAACCAGCCACAGTTATGGAGGAAGGGATATTTATTGAAGCTTACAGATCCAGGGGAAGTTCCATAAATGGCAGAGGAAGCTGGCCTGCCTTCACAGGACCAAGCAGAGAGAGAGAAGCACAAGCCCAAAAGCCAAAAAGCACAGCACACTTCAGGAACTCCAGCTAGGCACACTTTGCATATCTTTAGATTGAAATCTGAAACCCACCACCACACTTAAAGATCCACCCAGTGACAATGCCTCCAGCCAGGTGGCTAAAGATGCAAACTACAAACAAATAAACAACTGAATATATTGGGGGTCATCTATTCTATTCAAACCACCACACTCCTACATGGCTATAAGTGTTTATCAGCTCTAACAGTTTGCTGTTAGAGTCTTTAGTGTCCTTTATGTATAGAATTTCATCTGCAAATAATGATAACTTGATCTCTTCCTTTCCAATTTGTATCCCTTTTATGTGTGTCTCTTGCTTTATTGCTATGGCTATGACTTTCAGTACTATATTAAATAAAAGTGGGAACAGTGGACACCCTTGTCTTGTTCCTGATTTTAGTGGAAAAGCTTCAAGTTTTTCTCCATTTAGTATTATATTGGCTGTAGGCTTGTCATAAATAGCCCTTATTATATTGAGATATGTTCCTTCTATTCCCAGTCTTTGTAGGACTTTTATCATGAAGGGATGTTGGATTTTGTCAAATGCTTTGTCTGAATCTAATGAGATGATCATGTGATTTTTGTCCTTTAGCCCATTTATATAATGTATTACATTTATCGATTTGTGTATGTTTAACCATCCCTGCATGTCTGGGATAAAGCCTACTTGGTCGGGATGAATGATTTTTCTGATATATTTTTGCATTCTGTTTGCCAATATTTTGTGGAGAATTTTTTAATTTATTATTTATTTCTTTGGTTTTTCTAGGTAGGGTCTCACTCTGGTCCAGGCTGACCTGGAATTAACTATGTAGTCTCAGGGTGGCCTCGAACTCTCCATGATCCTCCCACCTCTTCCTCCCAAGTGCTGGGATTAAAGGCGTGTGCCACCACGCCCGGCTTGTGGAGGATTTTTGCATCTATGTTCATGAGGGAGATTGGTCTGTAATTTTCTTTTTTTGTTCTTTGTCCGGTTTGGGATGCTGGCTTCATAGGAGTTTGGTAGAATTCCTTCTTTTTCTATTTTATGGAAAAATTTAAGAAGCATTGGTGTTAGTTCTTTCATGAAGGTCTGGTAAAATTCACTGGTGAATCCATCTGGGCCTGGACTTTTTTTAGCTGGGAGAGTTTTGATAACTGCTTGGATCTCCATACATGTTATAGGTCTATTTAAATGATTAATCTCATCTTGATTTAATTTAGGTAGGTCATATAAATCAAGCAAATCATCTATTTATTTCAGATTTTAAAACTTAGTTGAGTATATGTTTTTATAGAAAGTCCCTATGATTTTTTAAAATTTCTCTGGTATCTCTTGTGATAGTACCTTTTTCATCTCTAATTTTATTAATTTTTGTCTCTTCTCTCTTTCTTTTGGTCAGATTTGCTAAGGGTTTATCAATCTTGTTTATCCTTTCAAAGATTCTTTTTTTGGTTTCTATTTCATTAATTTCTGCCCTAATCTTTGTTATTTCTTCCCATCTATTAATTTTTGGTTTGCCTTGTTCTTCTTTTTCCAAGTCTTTAAGGTGAAGCATTAGGTTGTTTATTTGAGATCTTTCTAATTTCTTAAAATAGGCACTTAAAGCTATAAATTTCCCTCTTAGGACTGCCTTCATTGTGTACCAAAGGTTTTGGTATGTTGTGTTCTCATTATCATTTGACTCTATGAACTTTTTGATTTCCTTCTTGATTTCTTAATTGACCCATTCATCATTTAGTAGTGTATTGTTTAGTTTCCATGATTTTGTGTATGCTCTATAGCTTTTCTTCCTATTGATTTGTAGTTTGATCCCATTGTGATTATATAGGGTGCAAGGAATTATTTCAGTTTTTCTGTATTTGTTGAGATTTGCTTTGTGTCCTAATATATGGTCTAGTTTAGAAATGTTCCACATGCTGCTGAAAAGAATGTATATTCTGCAGCATTTGGATGAAATGTCCTGTAGATATCTGTTAGGTCCATTTGTTCTATGATCTCATTTAATCCAGATACATTACTGTTTATTGTTTGCTGGGATGACCTGTCAGTTGATGAGAGTGGGTTGTTGAAGTCACCCACTACAACTGTCTTTGGTGTTATTTATAACCTTAGTTCTAATAGTGTTTGTTTGATGAAGTTGGGAGTCCCCATGTTCAGTGTATATATATTTAGGATTGTAATGTCCTCCTGTTGGAGTGTGCCTTTAATCAATATAAAGTGACCTTCCTTATCTTTCCTAATTAATGTTGGACTGAAGTCTACCTTGTCAGATATTAGGATAGCAACCCCTGCTTGTTTTTTAGGCCCATTTGCTTGAAAAACTATTTTCCAACCTTTCACTCTAAGATAATGTCCATTTCTTGTAGAAGGATGAGTTTCAGCCAGGTGTGGTGGTACATGCCTTTAATCCCAGAACTCGGGAAGCAGAGGTAGGAGGATCACCATGAGTTCGAGGCCACCCTGAGACTCCATAGTGAATTCCAGGTCAGCCTGGGCTAGAGTGAGACCCTACCTCGAAAAACAACAACAACAACAAAAAAGAAAAGAAAAGAAAAGATGAGTTTCTTGGAGGCAACAAATTGAAGGGTCCTGCTGTTTAACCCAGTCTGCAAACCTATGTCTTTTGGTTGGGTCACTGAGGCCATCGATATTAAGAGTTATTATTGAAAGGTGTGTATTTATTTTTTCCATTTTTTGTTTTGTATTTCTTCTGGTTTTACCTTTGCTTTCTTGTATTAACTAGGATTTGAGTATGGTTTGTTTTTTCCAGGTTTCTTATATGTGTGTTTTTCTTTCTCTTCAGCATGGAGGATCCTTTCAAATATTTTCTGTAGAGCTGGTTTTGTCTTCAAATATTCCTTCAGCCTGCTTTTGTTATGGAATGTCCTTATTTCTCCTTCTATCTGAATGGATAGCTTTGCAGGATAAAATAACCTTGGTTACAGTTGTTATCTTTCAGAACTTGGAATACATCATTCCAAGCTCTTCTGGCGTTGAAAGTTTGTGTTGAGTAATCTGATGTGATCCTGATGGGTTTGCCTTTGTAGGTAACTTGATTTTTCTGTCTAACTGCTTTCAATATATTTTCTTTGGTTTATATGTTTGGTAGTTTAATTATAATATGGTGAGAAGAGGTTCTTTGTCTTTTTGGTGTCCTAAAGGCTTCCTGTATCTGCACTGGCATCTCTTTCCCAACTTGGGGGAAGTTTTCTTCTATGATTTTGTTGAAAATGCCTACTATGCCTTTGGAGTGAAATTCTTCTCCTTCTACTATACCCTGAATTCTTATGTTTGATCTTCTCATAGTGTCCCAAATATCTTGAAATTCCCATTCATACTTTCCTATTAGTTTGTCTTTCTCCTTGTTGGCCTGTATTAGATCTGCCATCTGGTCTTCTAGTTTAGATATTCTGTCCTCTCCTTCATCCATTCTACTGGGGAGATTTTCTACAGAGTTTTTTTTTTTCATTTCATTGACTGTGTTCTTCATTGGTAGTAATTCTGACTGTTTTTTTTTTAATCATTTCCATTTACTTATTTATGTCTTGTATTGACCTTCTCATTTTATTAAATTGGTTTCCTGTGTCTTCTTTGATTCCTTTCACTTCCTCCCCTATTTCTTTGAACATATTTGTAATCATTCTTTTAAATTCTTTCTCAGGCATTTCCTCCAAATCACTCTCCCTGGAGGTTATTTCTGATGCATTAATACTTTTTGGTAGATTTATTTTGCCTTGATATTTTGTGTTTCTTGTGTTATAATGTACATATTTTTGCATCTTGGGTTAATTTAATGCTTGGATTTTTTAATTAGCTGTAGTATTATTAGATGTATCAATCAATCTGATGTTATATATCTTCAGGGTAGGAGCTTAAGGTGCTAGGTGTGGCTGTTAGACTCTCAGAGTAGCTACAAAAGTGACCCTAGATGTTGGGTTTGCCTGCTATGAGAGTATTCAAGAAGGCTGAGTGGAACAAAATACAGGCAGATTCTAAAATTTAACTAAACAATGTACACATTCAGTGAAAAACAGCAGAGAGTATTTATGCAAAAGTAGTTATTATGACTACCAGATCCTTAAACAAAATCAGTCTCTTATGATGTGTGTTGCCTCATACCCTTAATCCTGTCAACTAGAAGGCTAAGATTTCTGGTCTGTTGAGGGTTCCAAGTCAGTTTGTGACCATGTGAGACCCTTCCCTGTTGTAATCCCAGTTACCTTTTGGGATGATTTTGGTCTCAATTATGCTGCGCTTCTGCATGGGTCCCTCTTCTCTACCCTGTGGGCTCAGGTAGGCTGGCTGGGTCTCTGGATGCTGCTCTGAATGCCTGTTGGGTGCCTTGTAGGTGAGCTTCCTTCCCCAGGTCTCTGGTGCTTGCTGGCGCTTATGCTGGCGGTGGGGGAGGGGTTGCTTGGATGGTGGCTGATGTTTTCCAGCTGGTCCTCACAATCATCTTCTTCACAAGCTGCTCCTCCATTCTTCCCTGCCGTCCTCCCTTCACGTTTCTTGAGTTTGCGAGGAACTCCAGTGTGAGTGGAGAGTCCTCACCTGGCTTTTCCTATGGCTCAGGCCAAGCCTTACGGCTGGAGCCACGCGGACCTGGTGCTGCCGCTGCTGTTGGAGCCACTTCTGCAGGCTTCTGTGGGCTGTACATGCTCAGGATCTCTCCTACTTCTCTGCTGCCATTGGTAATTTCTTATACACCTCACTTTTTAGTAGAAGAGTGTATTTTGCCATTTTTTTGTTTGTTTTTGGCTTTTTCTCCCCTAGGCTGCTTTGGTGTGGTTCCTACACTGCCAGAAGTCTGTTTTTACTTTTTGGTTTTTCTGAGGTAGGGTCTCACTCTAGCCCAAGCTGACCTGGAATTCACTATGTAGTAACAGAGTGGCCTCAAACTCACAGCAATCCACCTATCTCTGCCTCCCAAGTGCTGAAATTAAAGGTGTGCCCCACTGTACCTGACTCGATTCTATGTATCTTTATTAATTTATTTATTTTTGAGGTAGTGTCTTCCTCTAGCCCAAGCTGACCTAGAATTCACTATTTAGTCTCAGGATGGCCTTGAACTCATGGTGATCCTCCTACCTCTGTCTCATGAGTGCTGGGACTAAAGGCACTTGTTTTTATTATTTTTGCTTGTGCATACATGTAGTTTATACACGTGTATGTGCCCTTGCAGTGCCCCATATGCTCCCCTGTGGTGGCCAGAGTAGAACAAAGGGTGACCCACTCCATGCTCCATCATTTTTCCACCTGGTCTTGTTTTGAGCTGGAGTCTCCTTTTACTACTCAAGAGCTTGAAGGCCTGGAAGATTCTCAGGTCTCTGATCCCCTGCAGGACTGGGTTATATGTGCAGCTGGCCACACCCAGCTGTTTCATGTGGGATCTGGAGATTTGAAGTTTCATGCTTGCATAGGAAGAGCACTTAACCACTGAGCAATCTCTCCAGCCATTTGCTTTTAGGAGGCAGGATCTCACACTAGCCTAGGTTGACCTGGAACTCACTCTGTAACCAGGGTTGGCCTTGAACTCTTGGTGATTCTACCACTGGCTTTACATGGGTACTAAGGAATTGAACCTGGGCCAGCAGACTTTACAAGCAAGTGTCTTTAGCCACAAAGCCATCTACCCAGCCCCTCAAATTAATATTCTTTTTTAAAAAAATATTTATTTAAGAGAGGAACAGAGAAAATGAGGCAAACAGAAAGAGTGAGTATGGGTGCGCCAGGACCTCCTACCACTGCAAACTCCTCTCACATGTGCCACTTGGTGTGTCCATCTTTATGTATGCGCTGGGGAACAGAACCCAGGCCATCAGGCTTTGCAAGTAAGCATCTTTAACCACTGAATCATCTCTCCTGCACAAGATAATATTCTTTTTTGTTGTTTGTTTTTTGAGGTAGGGTCTCAATCTCCCTAGGCTGACCTGAAATTCACTATGTAGGCTCAGGGTGCCCTCAAACTCACAGCAATTCTCCTACCTCTGCCTCCAGAATGCTGGCATTAAAGGCATGCATCACTATGTCCAGCCCAAAAGTTTCTTTTTTTTTAGTAATTTTTTTTTGTTTATTTTTATTTATTTGAGAGCAGCAGAGAAAGAGGCAGAGAGAGAATGGGTGCGCCAGGGCCTCCAGCCACTGCAAATGAACTCCAGACACATGCGCCCCCTTGTGCATCTGACTAACGTGGGTCCTGGGGAATTGAGCCTTGAACCTGGGTCCTTAGGCTTCACAGGCAAGCACTTAACCACTAAGCCATCTCTCCAGCCCAAAAGTTTTTTTTAGTCCCAGTTTCTTTCTTTCTTTCTTCCTTTCTTTTTTTTTTTTTTTTTTTTTTTGTGTGTGTGTGTGTGTGTGTGTTTCGAGGTAGAGTCTCACTCTAGCCCAGGCATACCTGGAATTCACTATGTAGTCTCAGGGTGGCCTTGAACTCACTGCAATCCTCCTACCTCTGTCTCCCAAGTGCTGGGATTAAAGGCGTGTGCCACCATGCCCAGCTTTTATTCCCAAGTTCTAAGGGCTGGTGGTGTAGCAGTGGTAGAGCACTTGCCTGGTTCCAATCCTCAGTGTCACAAAAAAAGCAAGAAACCATCAAAACTCAATTTCTGGGATGTCATGAGAAACTGCAACACTTAGCTGGTATTCAAACTATCAATAAGGATTATGGTGGAAGCAGATGTGCCCTCTGTGTAAGCCCCCTCATCAACACAGCCAGTCCGACCACCTGCCAGATCTTCCTGCCAGTGTGTTGACCCATACTTTTCTTTAAAAAAGGATTTTGTTTGTTTATTTATTTATGAGAGAGAGAGAGAGAGAGAATGGGTATGCCAGGGATTTTAGCCACTGCAAACGAACTCCAGATGCATATGCCACCTTGTGCATCTGGCTTACGTAGGTCCTGGGAAATTGAACCAAGGTCTTTTGGCTTTGCAGGTGAGTGCCTAAACCACTAAGCCATCTTTCCAGCCCTGTTAACCCATACTTTATGAAAAACTGGAAGGCAGCCAGAAAAAGAGGAGAGAAATAAGTGATGATGGATGGGTATGTCACTAGGTAAGAGAAAATGTGGAGACAAGGTCTGGGTATTATAGCTCAGTAATAGATTAGTTACCTAACAAGTCCAAGGGCAAGGCCCAGGGTCTCATCCCCAGTACTGAAAAACAAAGAAAGGAGAGGGAAGAAGGAAGGGACAGAGGGAAGAAAGAAAGATGAGAATAAAAGAAAATGTAGCCGGGTGTGGTGGTGCACACCTTGAATCCCAGCACTTAGGAAGCCTAGGTAGAAGAGAATGTGTGTTTGTGTGGGGGGCGGGGAGGGGAGGAATTGGAGAGATGGCTCAAAGGTTTAGGCACTTGCTTGCAAAGCTTACAGGCTGGGTTTGATTCCCCAGTACCCACATAAAGCCAGATGCACAGAGTGGCACATGTATCTGGAGTTCATTTGCAATGGCAGAAGGCCCTTTGTCACCATTCTCTCCCTCTCTCTGCTTGCAAATAAATAATTTTTATATTGTTTTTATTTATTTGTAAGCAGAGAGAGAGAGAGAGAAGAAAAACAGAGAATGGTCATGCCAGGCCTCTAGCCACTGCAAATGAACTCCAGATGCATGCACCACATTGTGCATCTGGCTTTATGTGGGTACTGAGGGATCAAACCTCAGTCATTAGGCTTTGCAGGTAAGCATCTTAACTAATGAGCCATCTCTTCACCCCCACTTTTTTTGAGGTAGAGTCTCATTCTAGACCAGGCTAACCTGGAATTCAGTATGTAGTCTCAGGCTGGTCTTGAACTCACAGCAATCCTCCTACCTCTGCCCTCCCAAGTGCTGGGATTAAAGGCTTACACCACTACACTCAGCTTCCAATTTTTTAAAGAAAATTTGGTAACTTTTTTTTTTTTTTTTTGAGAGCGACAGAGAGAAGGAGGCAAAGAGAGAGAGAGAGAATGGGCGCGCCAGAGCTTCCAGCCTCTGCAAACGAACTCCAGATGCATGCGCCCCCTTGTGCATCTGGCTAACGTGGGTCCTGGGGAATTGAGCCTCGAACCCGGGTCCTTAGGCAAGCGCTTAACTGCTAAGCCATCTCTCCAGCCCTTTTTTTTTTTTAATTTGGAATTCACTCTGTAGTCCCAGGCTGGCCCCAAACTCACTGCAATCCTCCTATCTCTGTGTGGTAATTTGAATATGTATGACCCCCAGTAGACTCAAGAGCTTGTAAATTGGACTTCCAGCAATGTGGCTGGAACAGATGCCAATTGGGGATGGATCCTGGGGTCCAGCCCAAAGGTTTTACTAGGGGGCAGTAAAGGTATGCAAAGCATCTGAGCTCTTCCTGAGTCCCTGCTGGTTGCTAAGCTTGTATCAAAGTTTTTGTTGGTAGTTATGAGATGAACTGACTAAAGAAGATAAACTGGAGAGAAAACTTTACATGTTGGATATTAAATGTCTGACAGAAAAGATTGTTAGTGATTATATAGATAGTAAGGTAAAAGTATGTAGATGAAGATATGGGTAAAGTATGTGGTTCAAGGTATAAATAAGTAAGCTTAAACAGAAGGTTAGAGACAAAGTTGATTAACTAAATCTTAAAGTACTTGATAAGATTACAGACTTCTTGAGATACAAAATGACTATTAGCCTAGGGCTTACATCAGACTAACAAAGGATGGCAGGGTGCTATGGTATTCAGGTTGTAAACTTAAAACTTTAATTTACTAATGTTAATCTGGTCATGATAATGGTCCTGAAAGACTGACTGACTGTAGAGTACTCAACCAAGTTAGCCAGGTTCCTCTATTTGTCAGTCTTTTAGCTAAATGTTAAGGTTAGAATTGGTTCATTACTATTTAATTCTCTCATATGGTTATTATATCTAAAACTCTGCCTCAAAAAAATCTCACAGGGCTGGTTAAGCGCTTGCCGGTGAAGCCTAAGGACTGCAGTTCAAGGCTCGATTCCCCAGGGCCCACCTTAGTCAGATGCAGAAGGAGGCACACACATCTAGAGTTCGTTTGCAGTGGCTGGAGGCCCTGGCACGGCCATTCTTTCTCTGTCACTCTCAAGTAAATAAATAAAAAATAAATCTCAAAGAGGAATTATTTACTCTTTTTCTATTTTATAAGGTAATCAGACCACATTTGGAGACACTGGCCAGTATTTATCTGTCATACACTTGGAAACTTTACTTCATGGTGAGCAGTAAAAGAAAATTCTAAACAAAGTTATGTTGATTTAAGTTGTAATTCCTCAATTCTTCCAACAATAAGTTTCAATACTTTAGATTTAACTTATGTCATTACTGAGCAAGTTTACCAAAGTGCCACAGGCAGAGTTATAGAGTTGGTTAAGGTTTGAGTAGTTATAGATTATGTCATGAAATTTTGTGTATGCTTGGAATTCACTATAGTTCTATAAAATTGATTTGGAGGAGATTGAAAATATTGCTTTTTGGCTCAGCAGTTAAAGGTGCTTGTTTGCAAAGCCAGATGCACATAGTGGAGCATGCATTTGGAGACTGTTTATAGTGGCAAGTGGCCCTGGCTGCCCATTCCCTCTTTTCCATGACACTTGTTTCCTTTTTCATTAGATCATGGCAGTTTAGCCCAGTTCCTCTATTCTTTGGGTATGTTAGATATAGCTGAATTAATTTCAGAAACTGACTTATAGATTGGGTGAACATCTTAGTTTTTAAAAGTGCTAAATCTCATATATATGAAAATATATAAAGGTATCCCAATTTTGATGAGCTTAAAAATTATAAAATTTTCCATATCTTTATATTTAAGCCAAAAATTTTACTATATACTATAGATTTGTTTACTTTGAATTCTGTTAGCAGATCTTTGTTTACTCTCTCTAGCCTCATGTGCCTTAAATATGTGAACTCTACTTTTTGTCAATATCAGACTTTTCCAGATATCAGAATACTGTAATTTGGTTTATACAAAGTCCATGTTTGACTATCAATAAGCAAAACTATTCAGCTGAACCAATTAGTAGTAATAGAATATAAAAGAAAATAAAAACTCTTAGATCTTATGTTTCATTTGCTTTATGTTATTTTTGGCTAGTCAGATCATTGAAAAACCCTGAAAATTATCTAAAGTTTTTCTTAATGTGTTTTTTCTCTTGAAACAAGTTAAAAGCTAGCATAATTTTTATTTATTTACTTTTTTCCAGGTGTGTGTGTCGGGGGGGGGGGGTCTCACTGTAGTCCAGGCTAACCTGGAACTCACTCTGTAGTCGCAGGCTGGCCTCAAACTCACAGTGATCCTACCTCTGCCTCCCAAGTGCTGGCATTAAAGGCCTGCACCATCACGCCTGGCTAAAACTCTGTAATTTAAAAAATTTTATTTATTTATTTACTTGAGAGAGGGAAAGAGGCAGACACACACAGAGGGAGAAAGAAAATGGGTGCACCAGGGCCTCCAGCCATTGCAAACAAACTCCAGACACATGTGCCACCTTGTGCATCTGGCTTATGTGGGTCCTAGGGAATCAAACCCAGGTCCTTTGGCTTTGCAGGCAAAGGCCTTAACCACTAATACATCTCTCCAGCCCCAAACTCTAATTTCAAGATGGTTCTTGTCTTGTTCATGCTGGTTTTGCTGAGTGATTATCACTGAGGTTATAATCTAAGTCTTATAAAAGGTGACTTATTGTGATTTTGTTCTTAGGAAAGCTGAGGAAACTCCCTATGTCTTAGGGAAATCCACTGTAAACAAACAATATTAATATAATTTGTCTACGCTTTATATTCTAAAATCAGACTAGTTTAGCTCAACAATGACCATGTTTGACTTTATTCTTAAGCTATGTATAATCAGTCACAGTCAAGGTTTTACTTAAGTATCTTAATTTTTAGTATCTCAAGTTCATTGCCTATAGATATATTGATATTTAAGACATGTTTCCTGCTCTAGAAAAATAATTTTTTTTTTCTGGTTTTTCAAGGTACGGTCTCACTTTAGCTCAGGCTGACCTGGAATTCACTATGTAGTCTCAGGGTGGTCTTGAACTCATGGCAATCCTCCTACCTCTGCCTCCCTAGTGCTGGGATTAAAGGTGTGCCTGGCTTAGAAAAATACTCTTAAACTCTTAAACTGTGCGGTTCTGCTTCCAGTTTTGGTAGTAGTTTGGTAGTAATAGGTACCTGCATGGGTATACAGACTAGCCAAAGTTGTTTTCAAACACAAATGCCAAGTTTTTATACTGTCTTGTCTTTTCCTGACATACAATTTCTAGGCTAAATCAATCGGCTTAAAGTTATTGATAATTGGTAAAGTATTGTTTTCAGGGCTACTAAATGTCCTCCCTATATTTATAACTGACAGATTCTTAAAAGAGAGAATGTGTATGCTTTCTATGTTCCAGATATAGCTTACAATGTCACCTGACAACTAAACTTAATTTTTTTTTCAAGGTAGGGTTTCACTCCAGGCGAGGCTGACCTGGAATTCACTATGGAGTCTCAGGGTGGCCTTGAACTCATAGTGATCCTCCTACCTCTGCCTCCCAAGTGCTGGGATTAAAGGTGTATGCCCCCATACCCAGCTAAACTTAAATATTAATCAGAATGATTTTAAACTAAACTATTGTGTCATTCTCTAACCAGATCTGCTTTGTTAACCAGACATGCTCTATACCCTTTTAACTAATCTGTTTAGCTAATCAGATGAGTACAGTCTCTCTGAGTGATTAATAACCGTATGTAGAAGCCAAAATCAATCAGAAACATTAGAGTTAAAAGGATAACCAATATTTTGGTTCCTGCTCCTAGTCAGGCTTCAGGAGATGATGGGGCACTTGTTAACTTCTACCCTCTGGCAAGTTCCCTGTCTTCTTGATCAGAGAGGATATGGAGACCCAGAGATGAATTTCAAGTCAGTGTATCTGCAACAGGAGAGTTACATCATAGAAAAATCAGTCCTCCAGGCTTCCCAAGAGGGAGGGCCACTTGGTCAGCATGGCCTTGTCTTATCCTAGCAGATGACAATGCTGAGAGTCATAGAACTCCTCACGGGTCCCTTCAGCAAGAAGTCTCTCCTACAGTGCCATTATTGACCTCCAAAATATACAGTTAATTCTAGCAGCCTGCATGGTCTTAATCACCCAGTAAGAAAAATATAACTACAAACTATAACTACAATATAAACAAAAATTCAGACTAATGGGCTCCCCTGTCTTATGCTGGTTTACAATACTAAACATTAACTCATGTCCTCTGCCTGTCCCTTAGTCAGCTACTGCTGCCTTTAAATAAAAAAAATTTTCAAAAGTTGCCCTCACTGGTTATGTTTACATGATAGTTATTGATTTGTATTAGCCTAATCTCTCCTTGATATGTCTTTTCAGAGGAGAAATATCACTAAGGACAGATCTCAGACCCCCATCCTGACATGTAAAAGCAATCCAGAGTTCCAGCTGTTTGTACTGCTGATGTTGGGGGGGGGGGCGGGTTGCTGGTTGTTTGCTCGGCTTTATAGAGGTAAACCAGATTTGTCTACCATTGATGGTGCTCCTTTAAAATGTCACACAAGGGGACCCACACACCCTAAGAGAATTGGGCCCAAGCCCATCAGCCAAGGGGTATAGACTCCTCACACCAGAGTCAAGAGGACAGTGTCCTCAGATGATTGTAGCAGCTAACAGACTACCAGGAACCCAGAGGGTCCCCTCCAAGTCAAGCTCCGGAGGACCCCTGCCCCTGACAAGGAGACTACAGCCCTGCTCTAGTCACTCTGGAAGCTGACTAGTCTACGCACGGCAGAAGCTTGAAGAATTTAACATGACATATCAAAAAAAAAAAAAAAAAAGTTTTAAATCATACAGACTACAAGCTGTCATGTCCTGATTCTGTAAACCAACTGCCTGTTTGCTTATAGAAAAATTTGTTTTCTTGGTCACCCTGACTCATCACTGATTGCTGCCAGCTCTGTACTCATAATTCTGTTACTTTTAGGATTAATCGTAGGCCCTTGCATTTTAAATGTTCCAATCAAGTTTATCCAACAGAGAATTTCCTCAGTAAAATCAATGGTTATTACATCCCAATATCAACCAGTTCCCAGGGGAGAGTCAAAGGTTTGACTGACAGGCCAACTCAAGGGAGGAATGTGATGAATAAGGAAATGTTATAAAGAAATGTTACCTGTGATGTGTAGGATGTGGTACTTTGTAAACGTTATCATTGTTATGCAGAATACCAGGCCATCTGCTTGAATGAGATAACTGCTAGCCTTTTTTTCTTCTTCACCTTTATAACTAGACTTGTGACTGTTGTCACATAGACTTGTTTAGCACATACAAGCATGATAGACTTTCATATTTTTTATCTGCCTTTTTATGGGTTGCTGGGGAATTGAGCCTGGGCCAGCAGGCTTTGCAAGCAAGTGCCTTTAATAACTGAGCCATTTCCCCAGTCATTTTTAAAAGTACTTTATTTATCTGCAAGGATGGGAGAATGGGTGTGCCAGGGCTTCTTGCTACTGCAAAAAAATTCCAAATGCATGTGCCACTTTGGACATCTAGCCTTTATGAGGGTACTGGGGAACTGAACCAGGGCCATCAGGGTTTGCAAACAAGCACCTTAACTGCTGAGCCATCTCTCTAGCTTTTTTTTTTTTTTTTTTTTTTTTTCTTTTTGGTTTTTCAAGGTAGGGTTTCATTCTAGCTCAGGCTGACCTGGAATTCACTATGTAGTCTCAGGGTGGCCTCCCAAGTGCTGGGATTAAAGGCATGCAACACCACACCCAGCTTTCCAGCTCAATTTTGTTGTTTTTCGAGGTAGGGTCTCAGTCTAGCCCAGGCTGACCTGGCACTCACTTTGTAGTTCCAAGCTGGCCTCAATCCTCCTACCTTTGCCTCCTAAGTGCTGAGATTGAAGGCTTGTTTTATTTTAAAGTATTTTATTCGTTTATTTATTTTGAAGTAGGGTCTCACTCTAGCTCAGGCTGACCTGGAATTCTCTATGTAGTCTCTCAGGGTGGCCTCAAACTCACAGCGATCTGCCTACCTCTGCCTGCGCTGGGATTAAAGGCATGTGCCACCACGCCTGGCTAAAGTATTATTTATTTGACAGAGACAGAGAAAGAGGCAGATAGAGAACCATCCATCACCTTGTGCATCTGGCTTATATGGGTACTGGGGAATTGAACCTGGGTCCTTAGGCTTCGCAGGCAAGCACCTTTTGCAGTGGCTGAAGACCCTGGCATGGTCATTGTCTTTCTATCTGTGTCTTTCTCAAATAAATAAAATAAAATAAAATAAAACTAATCATTAGGGCTGGGTCTGTAGCTCAGTGGAGAGTACTTGGCTAGCATGCTAGTGCTCATTCCCTAGCATTAAAAAATATACAAAATTTACACGTCAGCAGGGTCTATTCATAAGATGTAGTGTTAGATTTTTCTTATACCAAAGTATCATCATTGTGGCTTACAAAGAAATTAGAGAGAGCTGGGTCTGGTGGCATATCCCTTTAGTCCTAGCATTTAGGAGGCAGAGATAGGAGGATCACTGTGAGTTTGAGGCCAGCTGGGTCATACAGAGTGAATTCCAGGTCAGGCTAGACTAGAGTGAGACCTTACCTGGATGAGGAGGGCAGGTGTAACTAAAGAGAAAGTCAGGACTCCTCCTAGCGCTGTCTTCTTATCAGGTCTACCAAGAAAAGCACCTAAAATGCAGGACTGCTGTCTCAAAATAATCTAAATCATGACATCCCTTAATTATACATAAAATACCCTAGGCAAGTTAAAAGCAAAACTTTAGCCAGGCATGGTGGTGCTCGCCTTTAATTCCAGCACTTGGAGGTACAGATAGGAGGATAGTGAGTTCAAGGCCATTCAGAGACTACATAGTGAATTCCAGGTCAGCCTGGACTAGAGACCCTACCTTGAAATAAAATAAAAAAAGTAAAACTTTAGATGTAGTAATGTATTTTCTCAGCCAGGTATGGTGGCTTACGCCTTCAGTCTTTGCACTCAGGAGACAGAGATAAGATTGCTATGATTCCCAGGCCAGCCTGGACTACACAGTCATAATGAGTTCCAGGTTAGCCTGGGCTAGAGGACATTTAATTTTTATTTATTTATTTATTTATTTATTTTGTACTTTTCAAGGTAGGATTTCACTCTAGCCCAGGCTGATCTGGAATTCACTATATAGTCTCAGGGTGGCCTTGAACTCACAGTGATCCTCCTACCTCTGCCTCCAAAGTGCTGGGATTAAAGGTGTGCAACACCATGCCTAGACCCAAAAAAAAAAAAAGTATTTTTTTCAAGATATTCTTTTCAAGACAGGGACTTGCTATATCGTCAAGGTCAGCTAGGAATGCAGGATCCTGTGTGCTGGGATGACATAATCGTGTAGCACCACCACACCCAGCTCATTTGGATTCAGTTCCAACTGGTGCTTGTAGCAGTGAGTAATTCCTTCTGAGACCAGGCTGGAGGGCTCCTGCTCCACGGAAGGGTTTGTAGCAGGGAATTAACAAAGAAGGTACCAAAATGGTTCCTCAAGAATTGAAGAATACATTATCAGGCTGTACCCTGATTCTCTGTTTCTGAAAGTGAAACTAGAAGTTAAAATTTTCTGTCCTGTAAGTTTCCACTTGGCAAAAAATACTCTAGAAATCAAATCATTGTATCTTCTCAGAAGGAAGAAAAGCTATCCGATCTTCATAGGAGTCTTTCCTGTTTTCTTTTTGTTATCTTAAATGTCAATGATCACAAAGACTTCTGGCTTCTCTTTATTGTACACTTGCATTGCTGAGTATGTTATTGCTTTAACTTCTGTTCCCTAAAGTCGGGGTTGGAGAAAAAAATAGAAAAAAAAAAAAGGCATTAGAATCAGAATCTCTAATGCTAGCAGCAATTGGTAGAAAGCCAAAACTCTAATTTCTAAATTTAATTTTTTAAAAACTTTTTAATATTTTTATTTTCAAGCAGAGAGAGAGGCAGACAGACAGTGTGTAAATGTGTGTATATATATGGGTGTGCCAGGCCTATTGCCATTGCAAACAAATTCCAAACACACGTGCCACTTTGTGCATCTGGCTGTACACAGATATTGGGGATATAAACCCAGGCCATCAGGCTTTGCAGGCAAGTACCTTTAACTGCTGAGCCATCTCTCCAGCCCCTGTAATAATATTCTAAAATACTAAAAACCCATATGAAACTGTTAATTATCTTTTATTAAACATTTTATTTTATTATTATTTATTTATTTATTTCGTTAGACAGAGAGAGAAAGAGACAGATAGAAAGAGAGATTGGGCACGCCAGGGCCTTCAGCCACTGCAAACAAACTACAGACGCTTGCGCCACCCTGTGGGGAATCAAACTTGGGTCCTTTGGCTTTGTAGGAAAGCACCTTAACCGCTAAACCATCTCTCCAGCCCCAAACCTGTTAATTATCTAATCAGTCTAGTCTGATGAAATAGAGATGAGAGGTACTTGCACAGCAGGAAGAGCCCAGAGCTGGAGTTAGGAGCCGTGGCTATAATCCACGGACATTCCTAGCTGGTCAGCGAAGCTGTTGGACCTAGGTGGGTACTGATTTTTTTCTTTAAGTATTTTATTTATTTGAGTGAGTGAGTGAGTGAGAGAGACAGACAGAGAGGGAATGGGCATGCCAGGACCTCCAGCCTCTGCAAACTAACTCCAGATGCATGTACGGCCTTGTGCATCTGGCTTGCTTGGGTACTGAGGAATTGAACTTTAGGTCCTTAGGCTTCATAGACATGTACCTTAACCACTAAGCCATCTCTCTAGCCCTGATTTTTTTAATCTATAAAATGGTTGAATGAAAGAACACAGGTTTTTCTCCTTTGGCTCCCTCACGTTTTGACCTGGACTCTAGGAACAGCCTATTCTCTGCTCCCCAGCTGCCAGCATTCACTCACCTTGGGGATTTCTCTTTCAAAGTCTAGCTAGATAGTGACAGTTTCCCAGGTCAGAGCTCTCCTCAGAATCCTAATACATGACACACACACACACACACACACACACACACACACACACACACCCGCCAACCCTGTCACAGTTTAGAACTACAACATTAGATGCTAAGTTTCTTCCAGCTCTAAAAAGAACCTATAGTAAATCTGTGTGCCATAAATGTACCAGGTGGTAGGTGAATGGCATGGTACTTTCTAGGCTCAAGTACAAAGTCCATGTGACAATGTCACAGGATTGACATCACTTTAGCTTTTCCTCTCTCTATCACCACCCTGAGGAAACAGGACCATAAGTCAAATTCAACTCCCTGCCTGTGTGTGAACCACAACACTTGGCCTCAGGTAGGTTATTAATTCTTCATTATTTATCTATTTTTTTTTTATTTGAGAGACTGTTATGTCTTATTTATTTATTTGAGAGAGAGAGAGAGAGAGAGAGAGTTGAGTATAGGGATACCAGCCTTTCTTGCTGCTGCAAATGAACTACAGATGCATACACCACTTCGTGAATTTGGTTTTTCATGGGTAGTGGAAAATCAGACAAGGCCCAGCAGGTTTTGCCAGCAAGTGCCTTTAACCGCTAAGCCATCCCTCCAGCCCTGGTATGTATGTATGTATGTATGTATGTATGTATGTATGTATGTATGTATTTATTTACGAGAAAGAAAGAGAGAATGAGCATGCCAGTGCCTCTAGCTGCTGCAAACAAACTCCAGAAGCATGCACAACCATGTGCAGCTGGCTTATGTGGGTACTGGGGAATGGAACCTGGGTTCTTAGGATTGGCAGGCAAGTGCTTTAACTGCTAAGCCAGACTCAGGCAAACTTTTTAGGTCCCACAACAATTTATAACAAATCTGATACTACAGCCCAAGGCTGACCCCTAATCTACCAATTAGATGTGTGAAATCAGTGTTTTCACTATTTTAACATATCTAGACAGTTAAGAGATGTATGAGAAAAACTAATCACTTCACATCAATTAAAACTAACGTTTTGGGCTGGAGAGATGACTCAGAAGTTAAAGGCACTTGCCTGCAAGGTGTAATGACCTGGGTTCAATTCCACAGTACCCATCTTAAGCCAGATGCAATAAATGGTAAATGCATCTAGCGTTCATTTGCATTGGCTAGAGGCCCTGACACACACACTCTCTCTGCTTGCAAATAAATGAATAAAAATATTTACGGGCTAGAGAGATGGCTTAGCGGCTAAGGCACTTTCCTAAGAAGCCTAAGGACCAATGTTCAACTCCCCACACATCCCACATTAGCCAGATGCACAAAGGTGAGGCAAGTGCAAGATCACACATGTCCACTAGGTGGCGCAAGCGTCTGGAGTTCGATTGCAAAGGCTGAGGCCCTGGTGTGCCAATTCTCTCTCTCTCTCTCTCTCTCAAATAAAAATTAAAAAAAAAAAAAACTAAAGTTTTCTGTCACATATTCAGACTTTACAGTGAAGAAATAGTGTTTTCAAAGACTTTAAAACATACCTGTGGGTGCTTAGACAGTGAAAATTCTTCTCCCCACCTTGAAAAGGAAAGGTAAGACACAATTAAGACTTCTAAAATTTTGTAATCATTCACTCTTTATCTATTTTAAAACAATAATAAATGTGAACCAGAACTGGAGAACCAAAAAGAGATGGGAGAGGTGGGGGTCAGACTGATTTCCCCCTGATTTCCAGCAGGTCCAGAGTTATGTTCACTGTTACACTGCCTAGTCAATGGTTACTCTCATGGCTGGCTGTGGATATGATGTTTGTCCACAATGGGTCAATTTTTACACAGGCTATTCTTGGGGATGTGAAAAACTATAAGCCTTGGGTTAAGCTCCTAGGACAAAAGGAACTCAGCTTCTCAAGATTTCCTGATATTGTAAGCATGAGCCAACAACTCATTATCTGTCTTATAGCAAGCAGGTGGAATAAACAAGAGTCAGCAACTCTTGATCCCTCTTATGCTGGGAATAATAAACATTCTTTACTTTGGCCTAGACTCTCCAGAGCTCTTACTGCCTTAAACTCTCAGTAACAGTGGCGAGTAAAGTCAGGACGGGTCTTCACTCCAGTGGAGGCCCTGACCCTCCTTCAAATTCTATCTTGTGTGTTCTGTGATCATTTCACATCCACTCAGGTACCACAGGACAGTACTGACAGCTGGCAGCTGCATGTATATATATTTGGGTATGGTGGTACACACCTTTAATCTTGGCATTCGGGAGGCAGAGCTGGAAGGATTGCTATGAGTTCCAGGCCAGCCTGAAACTACAGAGTGAGTTCAGGTCAGCCTGAGCTCCAGTGAGATGCTACCTTGAGAAAATAATAATACTAGTAATAATAATAATAATGCCACCCAACATAACGTGTTTATGATAGATTCTCAATAAACACTGTTCAAATATTTCAGCTAGCCATGGTGGCTCATCTCTGATTTCTCAGAACTAGGGAGGCTGAGGTAACAGATGACCATGAATTCAATGCCAGCCTTGGCTACAAACACCCTGTCTCAAAGAAAAAAAAAAAAAAAAAAGAAGAAGAAGGTATGGAGTGCACACCTGCCATCCCAGCACTTAGGTAACTAAGGACAAAGGACTTAGAGCTCAAGGCCAGTTTAGGCTCACATAGCAAGTTCGAGGACAGCTTAGGCTACACAGACAGACTTGGTCTCAAAAAAAAAAAAAAAAAAAAGAAAGAAAAAAAAAAGAAAGAAAAACAGCCAGGTGTGGTGCGTATACCTTTGATCCCAGCACTCGGAGGCAGAGGTAGGAGGATCACCTTGAATTCAAGGCCACCCTAAGACAACATAGTGAATTCCAGGTCAGCCTGGGCTACAGTGAAACCCTAACCCAAAAAAACAAAAAAGGGGCCGGACATGGTAGCACACACTAATCCCAGCACTTGGGAGGCAGAGGTTCAAGGCCACCCTGAGACTACACAGTGAATCCAGGTCAGCTGGACTAGAGTGAGACCTGACCTTGAAAATCAAACAAACAAACAACAACAAAAAAAAAAAAATGCCAGGTGTGGTGGTATACGCCTTTAATCCCAGCACTCAGGAGGCAGAGGTAGGAGGATCACCGTGAGTTGGAGGCCACTCTGAGACTACATAGTGAATTCCAGGTCAGCCTGGGCCAGAGTGAGACCCTACCTCAAAAAACAACAACAGAAAGAGGACTAGGCAGAAGGCTCAGAGGCTAAAGGTCCTTGCTTGTAAAGCCTGCTGGGTTCAATTCCCTACTACCCATTTAAAGCCAATTGCACAAAGTGGCACATAACCTGAAGTTTGTTTCCTATAGCAAGAGGCCCTGGTATACCTATATACATTTCTCTCTTTCTCTGCAAGTAGATAAAAAATTTAGCTGGGTGTGGTGGCATACGCCTTTAATTCCAGCACTTGGGAGGCAGCGGTAAGAAGATTGCTTTGAGTTTGAGGCCACCCTCAATATGTGGTGAGTTTTAGGTCAGCATGGACTACAGTAAGACCCTAGCTTGAGCTAGAGTAAGACCCTAGCTTGAGCTAGAGTAAGACCCTAGCTTGAGCTAGAGTAAGACCCTAGCTTGAGCTAGAGTAAGACCCTAGCTTGAAAAAAAAAAAATATATATATATATATATATATATATGTATGTATAATACACACACACACAGAGACACACACACACGTGCGCACGCGCATAGCCTAGAGAAATGGCTTAGTGGTTAAGATGCTTGCCTGCAAAGCCTAAGAATCCAGGTTTGATTTCCCAGAACCCACATAAACCAGATGTACAAGGTAGTGCATGCATCTGGAGTTTGTTTGCAGTGGCTAGAGGCCCTGGGGCGCCCATTCTCTCTCACTCTCTAATAAGCAACAATAAAATTTTAATAAATAAATTCAAAAGAAAGTGTTGGTATTGATACTCAACTTGATAAGATAGGAGACAAAACTCTAGCATGTCTGTGAGGGCATTTCTAGAGTAGGTGGTTGGACCCTACCCTAACTCTGGCCAGTAGAATTCCAAGAGTTGGGGTCCAAGACTGAATAAACAGGAGAAAGTGAACTGAGCAGCAACATTCGTTACTCTGCCTGACTATGGATGCAATGGGTCAGCTCCTGACTTCCCCACCATAAGCTACGAACCATTTGCTTTTGTCAGGGATTTTGTCAGAGCGGTCAGAAAAGTAACTATGCAAAAATAATAAAATCCGATATAAAATGGAAAAGATGAGCTATATATATAGAAATAATCTAAAAATATATAATTGAATGAGAAAACAAGTCCAGTCAAAGCGACCGAATTGTTTACAAATTCCAGAAGGGAAAGAAAGAAAATCTGTATAAGAAAGAACTAGTTTGAGTGGGTCAATGAGAAGGTTGTGTCAGTATTTCCATCCATTAGGATGGGCTTTATGCTGTGCAGTTGTCAATTTCATATATATATATAAAACATCACAGTTTTTTTCTCCTTCTATAAAAATAAAATAGGGATTTAGACTTAACAACAAAATCAACTTTATTCTGACAAGTTTCTGAACTTGTAGAGCTCATGTACGCTCTCACCCTTAGGTGTTTCTCAAAGCTCAGTCTGCAAAGCCTGGCCAAGTGCAAGTGGTCCTGATTGAACATTCCCATAAGTCCTTCTGCTCAGAGTTCAGTGAAGAACAAACTTTAATATCTTTCATGACGTGCTACTTAAACTAGTTTTAAAACTTACCCAATTGACCGTATTTTGAAATTTCTTTGATCAATATTAAGTACTTTCACTTCCTAAAGAAGGAAAAAAAAATCAGCACTTTTAATTTAATTATGTATTAAATTTATTTATCTATTTGTTTATTTTGATTTTTCAAGGTAGGGTTTCACTTGAGCCCAGGCTGACCTAGAATTCACTATGTATTCTCAGGCTGGCTTTGAACTCATGGTGATCCTCCTACCTTGGCTTCGTGAGTGCTGGGATTAAAGGTATGCACCACCACACCCAGCCCATTTGAAATATTTTGTTTGTTTACTTATTTGAGAGTGAGAAAGAGGCAGAGAGAGAGAATGAGTGCACCAGGGCCTCTTGCCACATGTACTACCTTGTGCACCTGGCTGAGAATGACCTTGATTTTTAATCTTTTTAAAATTAAAATTTTATTTTAGAAATAGAAAGAGGGAGGGGGAGGAGAGAGAGAGAGAGAATGGGCGTCCAAGGGCCTTTAAACACTGCAAATGCATTCCAGACACATGTGCCACCTTGTGCATCTGGCTTACATGGGTCCTGGGAAATTGAACCTGGGTCCTTTGGCTTCACAGGAAAATGCCTTCACCACTAAGCCATCTCTCCAGCCATGACAAACTTCGAATCCTTTTGCTTCTGCTTCCTGAGTACTGGAAAAGCATGTACCACCTACAATACCTGGTTTATGCAGTGCTGGGGATTGAACCCAGGACTTTGTACATGCTAGGCTAGCACTCTAACAACTAACCTACATTCCCAGGCCCCAAAATTCATTATTTAAAAAAAGTACAGGCGGAAGAGATGGTTTACCAGTTAAGGTTCTTGTCCGTGAAGCCTACATACCCAAGGTTCAATTCCCTAGTATTTATGTAAGCCAGATGCACAAAGTGCTGCATGCATCTGGAGTTCATTTGCGGTGGCTATAGCCCTTGCATGCCCATTCTCTATCTGCCCCTTTCTCTCACTCTTCAAATAAATAAATAAATGAAACATAAAAAAAATAATAAAAAGTTATCCAAGCATGGTGGCAAATGCCTACAATCTCAGTACTCAGGAAGCTAAAGCAGAAGAATTTCAAGTTCAAAGCCAGCGTGAGCTATGTAGTGAGACTTGTCTAAAAAACAAACAAATCCAGACTAGACCATCTACTAAATGTTTAGGTTACTATGTTTTATAAAAACAATAATGGCATACAACTTTTCTGAAGTAAAGAAAATTAAAATGTCAAATAAAAGAGAAGAATATGGAGGGCTGCAGAGATGGCTCAGTGGTTAAAGGCATCTGCTTCAAAGCCTGTCAGCCTGGGTCCAATTCCCCAGTACCCATGTAAAGCCAGAAGCTCAAAGAGGCCCATGAGTATGTAGTTAATTTGCAATGGGAAGAGGCCCTGGCATGCCCATATTTTCTCTTTCTCTCTGTCTCTTTCTATTAGTCTCTCTCTCTTTCAAATAAATGAAAAAAAAAGAACAGAATAAGGAAATAAGGTTTTTCTTACATATTTAAGGGAGGTAAAAAAAAAAAATCACACATCTTAGGCTAGGTATGGTAACACACACCTTTAATCCCAGCACTTGGAAGGCAGAGGTAAGAGGATTACTGTGAGTTCGAGGCCAGCCTGGAACTGCAGAATGAGTTTCAGATCAGCCTGAGCTAGCAAGACCCTACCTTAAAAAAGCAAAAAAAAAAAAAAAAAAAAAAAAAAGAGCCCAGTGTGGTGACGCACACCTTTGATCCCAGCAGCACTGGGGAGGCAGAGGTATGAGGATCGCTGCGAGTTCAAGGCCACCTTGAGACTATATAGTGAATTCCAGGTCAGCCTGGGCCAGAGTGAAACCTTACCTTGAAAAATAAAACAAAACACAACAAACAAACAACAAAGAAAAACCCTAGCCAGGCATGTATGTATGTTTATAAGTATGTATGTAGGCCATAGCATGCATGTGGAGGTTAGAGGGCAACTTTAGGAATAAGTGCTTTGAGGCAGAGGCTCTTAACACTGCGAAATATTCCAATCTTCAAGTCCCATTGCCATAGGCTCATTCCAATCATTACTTTGTGCATCTGGCTTTACGTGGGTGCTGGGGAACTGAACTTGGGCTGACAGGCTTTGCAAGCAAGCACCTTTAACCACTGAGCTATCACCTTAACCCCACTCAGACTACTTAAAATTTTTTTTGTTTGTTTGTATATGGACATGTGGGGTGGGGTACATGAGGGTTTCTTAGTATCAGATGCTTAAGCTACTTAGTGTCCAGCTTTACTTGGGTGATGGGGAATCAAACCTGGGCCAGCAGGCTTTTCAAGCAAGAATCTTTAACTGCTGAGCCATTTCCACAGTCTTCAGCCTATTTTTATATGATAGTTCATGTATTTGAACTCTGTATGATACATACTTTAGTTGTCAGCATTTGCAAATAAAGGAGGCAATGAAGGGCTTAGGGCCCTCTGCCTCCCAAGTGCTGGGATTAAACTACAGAGTAAATTCCAGGTCAACATGGGTTACAGCGAGAACGCTGCCTCAAAAAAACAAAGTAAAATAAATAAATAAACATAAAGAAAAATTAAAATCAGGGCTGGAGAGATTGCTCATTGGCTAGAGGTGCTTGCTTTCAAAACCTGACAGCTTGAGTTCAATTCCTTAGTAACCACTGTAAGCCAGATGCACAAATTAAAAAGATTTTAAAAAAAAACTTTAAAAAGGACTATATGGCTGGATATAAACATAGCTCAAGTTTGGGAGACAAAAGAGATTTTAGTTGCATGGGATTTTCTTTTTTGTGGGTTTTCTTACCATCCTAGTGGCAAGTGCTACATGGTCAGGTCTAAATACAACAAGCATATACCTTAGTAGAATCAAGAAGTACCTATAAAGCTGTGCAAATCATTATCACCTTACGTATCTCACACGTTCTATTTTCAAGTATTTGCTCAATTTTAAAATATGAACTAAGAGCACACTTATACAGCAAAAAAGAAAAACCCTCACTTACCCGGGGTATGAAGTATTCATCAGCACTGAACTTATAAAGCCACTCATCCAAAAAGTGAAACAGAAGAGACTGTAAGTCATCTCCTACACAGAACCAAAAAGGACCACGACAGTAGGAGAATTAATAATTCTGCTCTCTAAAAACATATTTCAATTTTAAAGTGTGATGAATGTCTTAGGCTAGTTTTCAGATTTATAGTCAATTCTGGTGCTCTTGCTGTGAAAATATACTCAGATCATATAGAATAAATGAACCAATCATTACCTTGAGTTTCTACTTCTATTGTGTGGAGTGGTTCCACAGTCCCAGTATCTGTCATGTAACCAAACATGGCCATTGCACACTGCTCAAATGCTTCCTCCAGTGTATCTCCCCATGCGTGTAACCTAAACAGAAAGTTATACGCTGTGTAATAACCCGCTGTGAAACAGCACTCCACAGCAAAGTCAAAATAAAATGGGACTCAGAGGTTAAAGGTGCTTGCTTGTAAAGCCTGCTGGCTTACGTTCAATTCTCCAGCCACCCATGTAAAACCCAGGTGCAAAAAGTAGCTCTAAGTGTCTGCCATTTCATTGGCAGCATACATACGCACACAAGCATGCACACACACATGCACGCAAATAGAGAAAAATAAAATCAATTTGATATACACAAAATGCAACACCCAGTTTAATAGGACCAAAACTTGATACTTTAAACCATCCTTTCATGTTCAGAAGGAACTAAAATGAGAGGAGAAAAATCAGAACTAGAGACAGCCAAACTAAACATTTTTTTTCTACAGAAAACTCTTTTTAAAAAAATATTTTTATTTTATTATTGATTTAGTTAGTTTTTCAAGGTAGGGTCTCCTCTAGCCCAGGCTGACCTGGAACTCACTATGTAGTCTCAAGGTGGCCTTGAACTCACAGTGATCCTCCAAGGATACCTCTGCCATGAGAGTGCTGAGACTAAAGGTGTACACTATCACACATGGCTAAATATTTTATTTTTTATTTATTTATTTGAGAAAGAGAGAAAGAGGCAGAGAGAGAGAGAGGGAATGAATGGGCATGGAAGGGTTTCTAGCCACAGCAAACAAACTCCAGATGCATGCGCCATCTGTGCGTCTGGCTTTCGTGGGACCTGGGGAATTGAACATGGGTCCTTAGGCTTCCCAGGTAAGCACCTTATGCTAAACCATCTCTCCAGCCCAGAAAACTTTTTTTTTTTTTTTTTTTGGTTGTTGTTTTTTCTGTTTTCAGGGTAGAGTCTCACCCTAGCCCAGGCTGACCTGGAATTCACTACATAGTCTCAGGGTGGCCTTGAACTCACGCTGATTCCTCTTACCTCTGCCTCCCAGAGTGCTGGGATTAAAGGTATGCACCACCATACCTGGCTCCAGAAAACTCTTAATGTAGGAATGATTACAGATACACTCAGTAATCACAATATCAAAAGAATGGTTATTTGTTCTTCTGATTGAGCAAATGAAACTGGAGTTGTTCATATATGTACAAATTTTAAAAACATACAGCCGGGCGTGGTGGCGCACACCTTTAATCCCAGCACTCAGGAGGCAGAGGTAGGAGGACTGCTGTGAATTCAAGGCCAGCCTGGGACTACATAGTAAGTTCCAGGTCAGCCTGGGCTAGAGCGAGATCCTACCTTGAAAAAAAAAAAATATACACACACAGAAAACAAGGAAGCCAGTTAAAATGGTACAAATGAACATGAAATACAAAAGTAACTTTGCTTAGACTATAAATTAAATGATTAAGAAAGACTAGCTTCAAATGAGCAAACTAAGGTCTAGGGAGATAGCTCAGTGGTTAAGGACGCTTGCTCCACAAGCCTGCTGGCCCAGGTTTTATCTCTAGTACCCACCCAAAGCTCAAGGGCCAGTTAGACTGGCAGGGGGGAAGAGGGGGCTAGACAGATGACTCAGTGGCCAAAGGCATTTGCTTTCATAGCCTGACAGCTTGGTCTCAATTCCCCAATACCTACATAAAGCCAGATGCACAAAGTAGTGCATGAATCTGGAGTTTGTTTGTAGTGGCATGCCTGTAACTTCTCTCATAAATAAATAAAGACAGACTTATTCTCAAACAAAGTGGAAGGAGAACAGCCAGGCTTGGTGGCTCACATCTATAACCCTAGCAACCTGTAGGCTGAGGACTGCTGTGAGTTCAAAGCCATCCCGAGATACAGTGAGTTCCAGGTTAACCTGGATTAGAGTGAGACCCTGTAGCCAAAAAAAAAAAAAAAGAGAGAGAGAGAGAGAGATAACCAACCCCCTGAGGTTGTTCTCTGACCTCTAAATGTGTGCCATGGCACGTGTATGCCCACACACATATATACAATTTTTTTTACAGAAAGGATAACTTTCAACTATACTCACTGGACATCAGCTGTATGGTCCAAATCTGTGGGAGAGAGGGAAAAACATTTGTTAAGTCACTAAACTTGGCTTTTAAACCCTAAGAAAATAACTTGGGAGTAAAGAGCATCAGGTTGCAGGTAGCAGTAGAAACAAAACTGTAGTTCATTACTACTTATTATTATAAACATAACCCCAGCTAGACATTTGGCCCATGTGTATATTCCAGCATTACGGAGGTTTTGGTAGAAGGATCACAAGTCTGAGACCAACCTGAGGTTTGGGGAACAGAGTAAGAACTTATCTCTTAAAAAGAAAAGAAAAAGAACGGCTCAGCAGTTAATGGTGCTTGTTTGCAAAGCCTGCTGGCCAGGGTAATTCTCCAATACCCACATAAAGCCAGACACACTACATGATGCATGTGTCTGGAGCTCAGCTGAAGTGTCAAGAGGTTCCGGTACTCCCATTCTCTCTCTCTCTCTCTACACACACACACACACACACACACACACACACACACACACACACAATCTTCCTACCTCTCAAGTAAATAAATATTTTTAAAATCCTTGCATAACAAGAAACCATGAGGCAACCAACCTTCTTCTGTGATGTTACTTAACACAATTAATTGCTTTGCTAGGGTTATTATTTTTTACCAAGACTTATTTATTGTTTTACTTTTTTTAATACTTTTTTATTTGAGAGAGAGAAAGAGAGAGAGGGAGGGAGGGAGAGCGCATGCGCCAGGGTCTCCAGCCACTGTAAAGGAACTCCAGATGCATGCGACCCCTTGTGCATATGGCTTATGTGTCCTAGAGAAATGAACCTAGATCTTTGGCTTTGCAAGCAAATGACTTAACCTCTAGGCCATCTCTCCAGCCCCAATATATTTTTCTATATTTGGGAGAGTGTGGGTATGTCAGGGCCTCCTGTCACTGGGTACTGTGGAATTAACCCCAGGCCATCAGGCTTTGTAAGCAAGTACCTTTAACCACTGAGCCATCTCCCCAGACCAAGATTCACTCTTTTTTTTTTTTTTTTTTAATTTTTCGAGGTAGGGTCTCACTCTAGCTCAGGCTGACCAGGAACTCACTATGTAGTCTCATGGTGGCCTCAAACTCTTGGTGATCCTCATACGTCTGCCTCCCCAGTGCTGGGATTAAAGGCATGCACCACTATGCCCATAGGGACTCATTCTTAAATGAGAATTTCTGGAAGGCAGCAAGGCAAAAATCTTCTAGGTTTTTTTCTTTTAAGGTATGATGTCCCTGTGTAGCCCAGGCAAAGCATCTTCCTTCCAGAGCCTGTGTACTCTAGAGTGCCACCATACCCAATTTAGACATTTTAGAACACACAGACTAAACTGGGCATAGTGATGGGTTCCTATAGTCCCAAAGGTAGGGGCTGGAGGATCACTTGAGCACAGGAGTTCAAGGCCAGACTGGGCAACATAGCAAGACCTCATGGGGGGCAGTGAGGTTTAATTAATCATAGTTTCTCAGTAAACATTTCCTACTATTGGTTACTTTACTTACAAAAAAAAAAAAAAAAGAAGAAGAAGAAGAAGAAGAAGAGAAGAGAAGAAACACTGGGCATGGTGGTATTGAGTTCCAGGCCACTGTGAGTTTGAAGCCACTCTGGGACTACAGAGTGAGTTCCAGGTCAGCCTGGGATAAAGTGAGACCCTATCTTGACCAAAAAAAAAAAAAAAACCAGCTGGGCATAGTGGCGCATGCCTTTAATCCCAGCATTTGGGAGGCACAGGTAGGAGGATTACCATGAGTTTGAGGCCACCCTGAGACTGCATAGTGAATTCCAGGTCAGCCTGGGCTAGAGTGAGACCCTACCTCGAAAAACCAAAAACAACAACAACAACAACAACAAAAAACCTCAGAAGTGGCACCAGGCATGGTGGTGCACACCTTTAATCCCAGTACTCAGGAGGCAGAGGTAGGAGGATCACCCTGAGTTCAAGGTCACCCTGAGACTACATAGTGAATTCCAGATCAGCCTGGGCTAGAGTGAGACCCTACCTCGAAAAAAAAAACAAACAAACTTGGAAGTAGGCTAGAGAGAGATGGCTTAGCAGTTAAGGTGCTTGCCTGTGAAGCCAAAGGACCTATGTTCAATTCCCACATAAGCCAGATACACAAGGTGACACAAGTACAAGCTCACACATGTACACTAGGTGGTGCACACGTCAGGAGTTTGATTGCAATGCCTGAAGGGCCTGGTGTGCCAATTCTCTCTCTCTTCTCAGAGAAAAAAAAAGCTCAGAAGTCCCTTTCTCAAGATGTTATCATCTCTACAGCCTGGACCTCTGTGTCCCAGTGCGTGGGAAGGCAGAACTCTGAATTTCATACTTGCAAGGCAGCAGATATAACTGGCCTTGGCTTGTTGCCTTGACACCAGTGACAATGACTAAACTTTTGTGCTTTGTCACTTATCTGACTCTCAGGAGCCCCTGTGCTCCCTTCCCTCATTCTTCTTGTGAATCACCCAATCTTTGTGCAAACTGGAATAGATCTGAGCTTTCTCCCATTGCCAGTAGTTACTATCACCACTTCAACTAGTGTCTACCTGACTCATCTCTGATACAGGCAAAGCAGACAGACATAAAAGACGCCCATACTGGGCTGGAGAGATCAGAGGTTAAGGTACTTGCCTGCAACACCTAATGACCCAGGTTCAATTCCCCAGTACCTAAGTAAAGCCAGATGAACAAAGTGGTGCATGCATCTGGAGTTCATTTGCAGTGGCAAGAGGCTCTGGCATGCCCATTCTTTCTCTCTCCTTGCAAATAAATAAATAGCAAAAAAAAAAAAAAACTCTCTCTCTGTCTGCCTCTTTCCCTCTCTTACTCTACCCCCAAAAATTAATTAATTAAATTTTAAAAAGAAAGGGCTGGAGAGATGGCTTAGTGGTTAAGGCATTTGCCTGCAAAGCCAAGGGAACTTGGTTCAATTCCCCAGGACCTACGTAAGCCAGATGCACAAACAAGGTGGCGCATGCGTCTGGAGTTTGTTTGCAGTGGCTGGAGGCCCTGGCATGCCCATTCTCCCTCTCTCGCTCTCTCAAATAAATAAATAAATAAATGACTCCTTACTGTGTGATTCCATTCAGCTGAAACCCCAAAACAGAAAAGTAAGCCACAATGATGGAAAACACTGGCACTGGCTTCAAGGTAAGGGGATGTGTGGCTGGCCAGAAAGGAATGTTCTCCATCTCGAAAGCAGGGTTATTTACACAGGTGTAATGTTGTGACAGTCATCTTCATCATCTAGCCCAGGTGTGGTTGCACACTACTGTGATTCCAGCACTTGGGAGGCAGAGACAGTAGGATCACTGCAAGTTTGATAGTAGCCTGCTCTACATAGTGAGTTCCAGGCCAATCAAGGTTACAGAGAGAGTGAGTCTGGTCCAAAAAGCCAAAAAGATGCCAGGCGTGGTGGTGCACACCTTTAATCCCAGCACTCCGGGAGGCAGAGGTAGGAGGATCACCATGAATTCAAGGCCACCCTGAGACTACATGGTGAATTCCAGGTCAGCCTGGGCCAGAGTGAGACCCTATCTCAAAAACCAAACCAAACCAAAACAAAACAAAAAGCCAAAAAGAGAGTCGGGCATGGTGGTGCACACCTTTAATCCCAGCACTTGGGAGGCAGAGATAGGAGGATCACTATGAGTTCAAGGCCACCCTGAAACTATATAGTGAATTCCAGGCCTGCCTGAGCTAGAGCAAAATCCTACCTCAAAAAAACTAAACAAAATTCCAAAAGAGGACTGAAAAGATGATGGCTCAGGTTACAGGCTTTTCCTTGCAAAGCCTGATGGCCTAGGTTCAATTTCCCAGTACCCATGTAAACCCAGATGCACAAAGTAGTGCATGCGTCTGAAGTTTGCAGTGGCAGGAGGCCCTGGCGTGTCCATACTCCCTCCTTCTGTCTCTGTCTCTCTCTCAAATATTTTTAAGTTTTTTTTTTTTTTTTTTTTTTTAGTTTTTCGAGGTAGGGTCTCACTCTGGCCCAGGCTGATCTGGAATTTATTATGTAGTCTCAGGGTGGCCTCAAAGTCATGGTGATCCTCCTACCTCTGCCGGGATTAAAGGCATGCATCACCACACCAGGCTCTTTTAACTTTTTAAAAAACTACTTTTATTAAAAAGTAAAAAAATACTTTTATTCATGTGCAAACAGAGAGAGATAGTAGAGGAGAGACAGAGAGAGAAACTGGGTGCACCAGGACCTCTAGCCACTGCAAAGGAACTCCAGACACATCATCAGGCTTTATATGGGTACTGGGAAATTGAATTTGGTCATTAAGCTTTATGGACAAGTGCCTTAACTGCTGAGCTCTCTCTCCAGCCCCCTACTTCAATTTTTTAAAATTAATTAATTAATTTATTTTTTTTGAGGTAGAGTCTTGCTCTAGCCTAGGCTAACCTGGAATTCACTATGTATTCTCAGGTTGGCCCCAAACTCACAGTAATCCTCCTACCTCAGCCTCCCGAGTACTGGGACTAAAGACATGCACCACCATGCCTGGCCCAGACCCTATTTTGTATTTTATTTGACAGTGAGAGAGGGAGGGAGGAGAGAGAGGAGAGGAGGGAGAGAGAAAGAGAGAGAGAGAATGGGCACACCAGGGTCTCTAGCCATTAACGAACTCCAATGATGTGCCACCTTGTACAGCTGGCTTACTTGGGTACTAAGGAATCAAACCTGGGTCCTTTGGCTTTGCAGACAAGTGTCTTAACTGCTAAGCCATCGCTCCAATCCCAATTTTTAAAAATCAGTTAAAAAGATAAGATGACACATTGCAACTGGGCAGTGGTTCTCCAACTTACTCATCTCAGAAACCCTATTCTGGAATTGAAGGACTGAAGAAATTTTAGTAACTCGTTACTGGTTAGAGTTGTTGGACTTGGAGCTAGAGTTTGATGTTTGCCCTGTTTGTTTTAAATCTTGTTTAAATCTGGTATGGGCTCTGCCCAATGCCATCTTCTGCAGTGTGAAGGTTTACTTTGTGCCATTATGGGTTTTTTGGTATTACAGATCAGTTAAAAGACCTTGGACTATGGGGATGTTTGAACATCATTGGGATTGATGAAAACTATGGGGACTTTTAAAGTTAGATGAATGCATTGCATTTTACATCATGTATGGTTATCAGTTTATGGGGGCCAGGGCAGTTTGATTCAGGTATCCCCCATACACTTAGGTGTTCTGAATGTTAGGTCCCCAACTAATGGCAGGGAATTAAAGCCTCCCGGAGGTAGTGTATTGTTGGGGGCGGGCTTCTGGGCATTATAACCAGCTTCCCCTTTGCAGTGTTTGGCACACTTTCCTGTTGCTATTGTCCACCTTATGTTGGCCAGGAGGTGATGTCCATCCTCCGCTCATGCCATCGTTTTCCCCTGCCATCATGGAGCTTCCCCTTGAGTTTGTAAGCCAAAATAAACTCTTTTTTTTCCCCCCACAAGTTGCTCTTGGCTGGGTGTTTTCTGCTAGCAAGGTGAACCTGACTGCAACAGACACATTGCAACAGGGCAGTGGTTCAACTTCTTCATCTCAGAAACCCTATACTCGAAGATAATTGAAAGACTGAAGACAACTCAGTGATGGAGTGCTAATCTAGTATGCCCACTGAAAACACAAGAACTTAAACTGAAAAGAATAAAAACTTTAAAAATACTTATTCACTTAAAAATAACAATAAGTGTCGGGCATTGTGGCACACACCTTTAATCCCAGCACTCAAGAGACAGAAGTAGGAGGATCACCATGAGATCCAGGCCAGCCTGAGACTACATAATGAATTCCAGGTCAGTCTGGGCTATAGTGAGGCCCTACCTTGAAAAACCCAAAAATAAAAAAGAATAATAACAATAGAGACCGGAAAAATGTCTCAGTAGTTAAAAGCACTTGCTCTGCAAGCCAGGTGACTGGAGTTCAGCTCCCCAAAGCCCACAGAAAGCCAGACAAAAAGTAGTGCATGTGCCTGTAACCCCAGCCTTCCTATGGTAATGGGAGGCAGAGTCAAGAGAAACCTGAAGCTGCAAACCAGCCACTCTAGCCTTGCCAGCAGCTAACAACATGAGAGATCCTGTCTCAACCACGGTGGAAAGACCCTGTCTCAAACAACATCCTCTACTGCCACATGTATGGGCACACCAGGGCCTCTAGCCACTACAAACTCCAGATGCATGTGCCACCTCATGCATCTGGCTTACGTGGGTACTGGGGAATTGAAACTGGATCCTTAGGCTTCACAAGTAAGCACTTAACTGCTAAACCATCTCTCCAGCTCCTATTTTTTATTTTTTTAAGACAGGGTCTCACTCTAGCCTACACTAGCCTGAAACGTACTACATAGTCCAGACTGGCTTCAAACTTAGAGCAATCATACTTCAGCCTTCTAAGTGCTGGGACTATAGGTATGAACCACCTCACCAAACTACCCTATTTAAGTTAATTATCATAATTTATTTTTTTTCCAAGGCAAGGTCTCACTCTAGTCCAGGCTGACCTGGAATTCATTATGTAGTCTCAGAGATGCCTCGAACTCATAGTGATCCTCCTACCTCTGCCTTCCGAGTGCTGGGATTAAAGGTAGTGTACTACCATGCCCAGCTTGTTTTTCATCTTTTCAAATATTTTAATGAATCACAATATATTCATCAAGATGAAGTGCAATAAAATCCAGCCTTAGGGTTTGTGGATATGGTTCAGTGATGAGACAGCTTGGATGAAGGCCAGAGTTCCAGCCTCACATGGGGCTGGAGGAGTAGAGAATGTCATATTATATGCAAGAGAAATAAAAGCTAGGTGTGGTAGTACACACCTGTAGCCTTGTATTCCTAGCACTATGAGGTTTAAGAATGAGAAAGCTAGTGTGTCCAACTTGCAAATTTGGGCACCATAGGGCTGAGGCAATGTAGGGTGACTGGGCTCCCCAAAATAGAAAGCAAGAAATCGGGCTGGAGGGATGGCTTAGTGGTTAAGGTGTTTGCCTGCAAAGCCAAAGGACCCAGGTTCTATTCCCCAGGACCCTCATTAGCCAGACGCACAAGAGTGCGCATGTGTATGGAGTTCGTTTGCAGTGGCTGGAGACCCTGGTGCACCCATTCTCTCCTTCTCTGTGTCAAATAAATAAATAAAAATTAAAAATATTTTTTGAAAAAAACAAGAAATCCTTGAACTTGACTGCTCTGTGTGTCCATCAACAGCCTGAGTCCTTCCCTAGGCAGGAGTTCCTCTTTACTAGAATTAAGATTCCTGAGCTGCAAAGGTAGGAGGATTGCTTAGTCCAAGGCCAGCTTGAGACAACAGAATGAGTTCCAAGGTCAGCCTGAGTTAGAGTTAGACCCTACTTTGAAAAAAAAAAAAACAAATAAAAAAGATTCCCAGAAGGAATAAATTCTCTGATCCTGCCATTGTGGTTAAGCTCAGCCCCAAAACGCGGCATCAGGTCTGGTTGCCGCAGCCCACATTCAGAAGCTGTATATGACCCCAATTTGAGTGACAGTATGGGTTTTACCCCCTCTCTCTTACCTTTTCATGGAGTTTTCTGTACTTTCACCTCTCCTCTTTTCTTCTTTTAATCTAATAAAGTCTCTCTAAGCTTTAAGACTTTGAATTCATAAGCATTTGGGGATACCCCAAAATTATTGGTGCATTTGGCATAGATTGTTGCATTGGCAGGGGAACTACAAAATTCCCATAACAGGGCCCTGCAGCCAAGGATAGCTATGAATGCAGCCCAACACAAAATCATAAACTTACTTAAAACTTTATGAGATTGCTTTGTTTTGTGATTTTTTTTATTTTTATTTTTGGTTTTTTGAGATAGGGTCTCGCTATGGTCCAGGCTGACCTGGAATTCACTATGTAGTCTCTGCGTAGCCTTGAACTCACAGTGACCCTCTTACCTCTGCCTCTCAAGTGCTGGGATTCACGCCTGGCAATGTTTTTTTTCTTTTGATAACTCGACTACACAGTTCAGGAGTGTCAACTTTGTAGATGATAATGTGTCACAATGTCAAATGGTTGGACATGTCTCATAGACTTTGATGCCAGTCTAGGCAACACTGCAAGATCCTCCCTCAAGCCTGGAATGGTGGCACACACTTGTAATCTCAGCACTTGGAATATGGGGGCATGAGGGTTAAGGGTCATCTTTGGCCAGATTTGTGCCCTACACACACACACACACACACACTTAAAAAGGGGGGTGGGATGGAGGGATGGCTTAGCTTTTAAGGAGCTTGCCTGCAAACCCAAAGGACCCAGGTTCAATTCCCTAGGACCCATGTAAGCCAGATGCTCAAGATGCCATATGCGTCTGGAGTTTGTAGCCGCTGAAGGCCCCGGCTCACCTATTCTCCTGCCTCTCTCAAATAAACAAATTAATTAATAAAATAAAATAAAAGACTTGACGTGGTGGCGCACTCCTTTAATCAATCCCAGTACTCGGGAGGCTGAGATTGGAGGATCGCTGTGCGTTTGAGGCCAGCCGGGGGCTACAAAGTGAGTTCCAGGTCAGCCTGAGCTACAGTAAAACCCTGACTCGGAAAAAAGAAAGGAAGGAAGAAAAAGGAAAATAACTAGTTTCCCAATCCTCTAAGTAGCCACCACGCTCTACTGGGAGATGCACAAGGGCGAAAAGCCCACAAATACTTCAAAATACAAGTGTCTTTACAATTAATGCACCAGTACCATTCATAACGATGTCAGGCAAGCTCAATACACTTACCTACATCTGCGACTAATAAATGTGCTAACCAGAAAAATCAATGTGAGGGCTTTTCCTTCACCATGCCCAAGGACAAGTACAAAACGCAGACATGAGGAATGCAGGATGCACGGGGCATAAAGCGATCACGCCAGAAACACCTATGGGGCAAAGTAGCAGGCGAGGCCGGAAGCCTCAGGTAAGGAGCCCGGGCTGCCTATGCGCCATTACCTCAAGAGAGAAGCTAGCCACCTACTCACATTCGTACTTCCGATTGACCGGAGGGTACTTGGCCTTGGTTGCTTTCTGCTCCTCCGTCAAATTGTAATCTCTAACATCTTCCTCTTCTTGAGCCATGCTTGCAGAACCGGACACTATACTTCCGCCCTTCACCGGCCGAGCTTCAGCCCTGCGTTACAACTTCCGCCCTAGGTCCCGCCCCCTCCTGGCAGCCGATCCAAAAGGACCAGGACTCGGTTCTCGGAGCTCGCGGAAGGACACTAGCTTTTGAGGCCAACAACCTATCTCTGCCTCTTGAATGGCATGGTTTAAAGGCCGAGAGCATGTCGTCTGCACTTGCTGGTCACCAGTTCTGTCTCGAAATAATGGAAAAAGTTAAGGGACATTTTGCATTAGGCATCTCTTAGTCTTAAGTGGTGAGACTTTTTTCCCTCTTCGTCTCGTCCTCGGAGTTGCTAAGCAGACCCGGAAGCACTTCTGATTTCTCCTACTATTCCAAAGGGGTCGTTGGCATAACGGCCCCTGAGAAAATGGCTGCCCGTGGCAGTGTAAGGACCGAAGCTCTCACACGTGATCAGTACGGGAACAGTCCATCGGGACGGGAGCGCGCGCGCGCGCAGCCGCGGCAAGTAAACCTCGGGACTGTGGCGGTGGTGGTGGTGGTGGGGGAAGGGCCGGAGCACGCGCCTCGGCCCCGCGGAAAGCGACACAGTACGTCTGGATAGGCCGCGAACGCCGATTCCCCGCCCACCCCTGCTGTCCCGCGCGCTCCCATTGGTCGGTGTTGGCGCGAAGCTACGCGGGCCGGCCCTCACGCAGGGGCCGCAGGAAACAATAAGAGGCCGCGCGCGGAGCGAGCGCCCGCAGCCTCCCCGCCCCTCCCGCAACGCTCGACCCCGGGGTTTTCCTCCCGGCTCGCCTGCTGCCATGGCGGACAAGGAAGGTAAGAGTGCCCAGGGCGACTCAGGAGGGTGTGTGTGGAAGGGTACCGGGCCTGTGTCGTGGCCTCTGCCCGGCCTAACGGGGAGAGCAGGCCCGACTCTGTCGAGCCCGGTCCCGGTAACTCAGGCGTGAGAAGGGAGCTTGTCCCCGCGGGGCAGACTTAAACGGCAACGCCAGTTCTTGGGGAGTGGATGTCGGGCGCCTCCGGACGACGCTGGGGCTCCGGCGAGTATCCGTATCGCCTCCCGGGACTCCGGGCGCCGCTCCCCACCCCGACACCCGGTGCGCCAGGCCTTCGCTCGCGTCCTGTAGCCTTGGCGCGCGCGAGCATGTTCGGAAGGCCGAGCGCCATCACCCCGAAGCGTGTGAAACGGGGGTGTCCGGCTTGGACTGGCCGGAGGACGCCCGGCCCGCCTAGAGCAAGTGTTGGTACCTACGCCTAGGAAGAGTGAGACAAACCTCCGGTTTCGGTGTCAGAACGAAGGAGCCATGCCAGTGGCCTTGAAGAGCTTTTGCTCAGTTTCCGTTCGCTAACTTAATTTGTTGAAAACAATTTTTAGCAGCGTTTGACGACGCGGTAGAAGAACGCGTGATCAACGAGGAGTACAAAATATGGAAAAAGAACACCCCGTTTCTTTATGACTTGGTGATGACCCATGCCTTGGAATGGCCCAGTTTAACTGCACAGTGGCTTCCAGATGTAACCAGGTGACGCGAATCTCTTGAATATTACTTTGACATCTCATTTCTCACATTGAATTTCTGTGTTTTTCTCTCCATTCACTCAGGGTGGGCACATAATCAAAGCCTATTAATACTGGTTTTCCTAGACCATAAAATAAGACAAAATGTTAAAATGCTTTGTAGTTTACCCAAAAAGAGAAAGGGTGTTCGTTGATGTTTGCCTTCTCCAATACTGAATTGAATTGCCACATTTACAGGTATAATTAACCATATAATATATAGAACGACAGCTTTCATTCAGCAAAACATTTAAATTCTCAGTCATTTATATTGTAAATATAAACATGGAATCTATCTTAAGCACATAGAGGGAAATGTCAGTGCAAAAGGCACAGCTCTCGCCTCAAAGGGGATAAGAGGGAGTTTATACTAGAGCCAAACATGAATAACCAGGAACACAGATTTAGGTTACCCCAATTTCATGTTCCAATGTGTTAACAATTCTACAGCATTTTTAATAGTAGGAAAGTCATGAATCAAGGCACTTTTCAAATACATTGGCTGACCATCAGGTAGACAGGTTATAGCAACGTGGGGAAATCTCCACAATAGGCTTTAGATATTATCTTAAGACATTCTTAGCCCTTGGGTTGGTGGAAAAGATGGGAGGGGGTGTCTTTTAGGACATTCCAAAAACCTGATCAACTGATAGTTACCGGGATGTTAGATCAGGCACAGAGGCAGCAAATGGCTATTAGGGGACTAAAGGTGGCCTAAGATAATTTGGCTCTGACCTTGCAACATTCCATCTCTAATCACAGGAGGAGTTTTATCAGTTCATTCAGCCTTGTTCAAAGTTGATACAGCAGATGCAGTGCTTTTTTCTGGGAACTTTAATTCACATGTTTTCAAGCAATTAGGACAGATAGGGTACTTAGAAAACACCTGGAGAAAGGGCTAGGGACATAGCTCAGTGGTTAAAGACACTTGCTTACAAAGCCTAACAGCCCAGAGTTCGAGTTCCCAGTACCCACATAAAGCCAAATATACAACTTGGTGAATATGCCTGAAGTTCCTTTGCAGAAAATACCTGGAGGGCTGGGTGCATATATAGTTAAATCATAGAGCATATACTACCAGGGACTTGGGTTTGATCCTCAGCACAGTGGGGGGATAGGGCCTGGTCACATATATAAAATGTTCAAACCAAGGGAAATTTATGGCAGCTTGAAGTGTCAGGAATAGTTAGCAAAAGTAAAAGTAGATGATAGTTATTAATTAATGGAGATTTGGCAAAACCTGTGTGCCTGTTGAAGTAATTGCTTCACTTTTCAGGGTAACATTCAACATTTGTTGTGTACTAAATAAATTCTTGATTTTTGAGGCAGGTTTTCATTCTAATCTAGGCTGACCTGGAACTTACTCAGTAGCTCCAGGCTGGCCTTGAACCCATGCCAGTCTTCCTACCTCAGCCTCCCAAGTACTGGGATCAAAGGCATGCACTGCCATGCCTAGCTCTAAATAAATTCTTGTAAAACCCAAAGTTAAGACATTTTCAAAATGTGGTTCCAAAATATGATTTAGTTAATTAATAGACATTTAGAGTAAAAAGGGTTTTGTTTGTTTGTTTGTTTGAGAGCAACAGACAGAGAAAGTGGTTATCAGTGAGAGAGAGAATGGGAACGCCAGGGCCTCCAGCCACTGCAAACGAACTCCAGATGCGTACGCCCCCTTGTGCATCTGGCTAACATGGGTCCTGGGGAATAGAGCCTCGAACCGGGGTCTTTAGGCTGCACAGGCAAGCGCTTAACCGCTAAGCCATCTCTCCAGCCCAAAAAGGTTTTTTTTTTTTTTTTTAATATTTTTTACTAATTTATTTGCAAGCAGAAAAAGATAATGAGAATGGGTGTGTCAGGGCCTCTAGCTGCTGAAAATGAACTCCAGATGCATGCATTACTTTATGCACCTGGCTTTATGTGAGTACTGGGGAATCAAACCCAGGTTGTTAGGCTTTGCAGGCAAGGGCCTTAACCTCTGAGCTATCTTTCCAGCCCTAAAGAGTTTTTTTCGAGATGCAGGAGGTAGAACACAACACTTTGTGCATGGTAAGCGGGTACTATCAGTGAGCTACATCCCCAGGGTGTAATACACATTTGTCATATATTTTACTAGTAACTTAAGAATGACCTTTACAGCCTCTTTAGGAAATAAGGAAAACTTTATCCTAAGAATGTTGGGCAAATCCGTAGCAACAACACTTAGAAATTTGGAGTTTCAGTATATTTATCATAATCAGGAGTTCCTACATTCAGATTATCACTGATCACCAGAAATACTGGGAGCTTATAAGTGGAGGCAATTCTGTCAGGGGTGTGTGTGTGCTTTTGTTTGTTTCTTCCCTCCCCTTCTTTTTTTTGAGGTAGAGTTTCACCCTAGCTCAGGCTGACCTGGAATTCACTATGTATTCTAGTAACTTTCTGTTTCAGCAACTCTAAGTATATAATGGGAGGGGGCTGGTTTGTTGCAGAAGCTGTTAGCACTAATGTACACTGTCTACTTTTGTTTTTGAGGCAAGGTCTCACTCAACTTGGGCCCACCTAGAACTACTGTTTAGTAGTCCAGGCTGTCCTTAAACTAATGACAGTCCTACCTTGGTCTCCTGAATGCTGGGATTATTAGATGTGAGCCAAGTGCCTACTTTTTTAGTTTATTTGATTTGTTATAAAAAGCTTGTATTCTTCTATCCCGTCTTCCCTGCCTTCATTTTTCCAAGGGTCCTTCTCAGTGGGATTATTGGTATTGTGAGTTCCTGAAGGCCTCAATTGGGGGGGGGGGTTGGAGTGCCTCACCTAACCCCACCCACCCTTGAGGCTCCTGCAATCTTTCCACTCTTCCCTGAGCCATGGTATGAGTGTTTGAGATCTGAGTTAGTGTGGAATTCTCTATAGCCTCTGGATCTCTGTTTTGATGAGGTTTGGGTGACCAGTGTCTGTTGCCATCTCCCTGGAACTGGTTTTCAGGCTAGCTGTGAGAACAGTACTCCTGTCACCATTTCCTCTGTAATGACCCCTGGGCCCAGGGCAGATGTGGTGGAGATGGCCTGTCTCATGGCAGGCAGTTGGCTGTCTGTTCTTGTTGTACTGATGTATCTTGGATCTCCTCAATATTCTCCAACATCTGTAAAATAGAACACATTCTCCAAAAGTGAGAGCAGCTTGGATTAAAAGGGATAAGACAGTTATTAGAAAGACTTACTGGTGTGTAGGTCCACTCTTATCCAAAGAGCAGTGGAGGTCTCTGGAGGGTATTGGTTTCCTATCCTTGGCAATCTGGCTTGGTTCCCAATACCAAATGAGAGTTCTTCTCCACTGAGCAGGTCTCACATCCAGTCTGAAAACACTTGGTTACCCACATACATAGCCTGTGTGATACTGTTGCATAGGTGTGTACTTCTTTTTTGTTTTGTTTGTTTTTTGAGGTAGGGTCTCGCTGTAGCCCAGGCAGGCCTGGAATTTACTACATAGTCTCATGACTGGCCTCAAACTCACAATGGTACTCCTACTGAGTGCTGAGATGAGAGATGTGAGCCACTACGCCTCTGGAAGGTATATACTACTTGCTTGGCTGGTTGATTTCATATCTTGCAAGATCTCCTGCTTATTCACGATGTTGGTAACTGTTATTCCCCAATAGTTCCCATAGTACTTTACAGTGTTATGAGAGCTACCCAGAAGAGAACTGGCTTCCCTCTCAGTTCAGCATGGTCTCTTGGTGTCCTTTGACTGCAGGTTGTGGTGTCTTCAGCAACAGGGTCTTAACCTTTTAGCTCTGGCAGGTAACCCAAGTGCTTTGTTAGTGGCCTACATTTTGGGGGGGACTTTATGTGTCTCCCTGACTAACAGCTTATTGTCAGGGGCAACCCATTTCTTTTTTTTTTTTTTTTGGTTTTTCGAGGTAGGGTCTCACTCTAGCCCAGGCTGACCTGGAATTCACTATGGAGTCTCAGGGTGGCCTCAAACTCACGGCGATCCTCCTACCTCTGCCTCCCGAGTGCTGGGATTAAAGGCATGTGCCACCACGCCCAGCAAAGGGGGGGCAACCCATTTCTGACCCTGGGGTTTACTGGCTATAGCCCATGGTTTTAGGGTTAAGCTTTCTTCGTCTCTATGGGATCTCTACTGTTTGGATCTTCCCTTTCCTTTATTGAGGGTTATAACTTGTAGAAATGTCTACTTTTTGTATATTTTTTTCTCGTGTTTGTTTATATTCATTATCAGTCCCCCCCCCCATTTTAATTCTGTATAACATTGTTATCTATTTTCCTCTATGCTGGTTCTTAGTCTGAACTCCTACATAACTCTCTTCTCTCCATTTTCTGTGTAGATAAATGCTTGCATCTTTGTCAGATCTGTTTAGTGGAATTCCTGTTTGATTAGTGAGACTTATCTTTTGAGCTCTTGCTTTTTTTTTTTTTTTTCCCTCTCCTTCTGTATACTGGTATCTTCTATAACTTGACATGTCTAGACAGTAATTTCCATGGCAGTCCTACCCCAACTTTGTCTTCCTATTCCTATTTTTCTTTGTCTTAGTGGGCTTTTTGGCACTCCCTGGGTATTTCCCTTCATTCATCTGACAGGCAGTTTATAAGCCCTAATTATTCTGCTTGTGCATCGTCTTTTTCATGGAGACCAAGGGCTTCTAATTATAGTGTACAACATAATAGCTGGAGATGTTGTAAACTTATGTGCCCTTTGCTCTAGGGTTTTTGATTCTGTATGTCTGGAATGGACTTGAGAATTTTTTCATTTCTACTAAGTTCTCAGCTGGCGCTGTTGGTCTCAAGACCACAATGTAAGGTGCTCTGGGTTATACTATTAGATTAATTCTTTGGGAGAGCACAAATGATGTTAAGCTGTGTCCCTGCTTAGAAACTTTTCTATGATTCTTTGTTTCTGTGGCATAGGATCCAGAATAACTTAAGATAACATTTAAGACAACATAGTGATTCTAATCACCTTGCTGATCATCTCCTACTTTTCTTACTTCTAATACTAAACACAGATTGCAGTCTCATTTCTATTACTTAGTAGCTATTAGATCTTGGCTGGATTGCTTATCTTCTCTGACATGACATATGCGAGTTTTTATATCCAAATTGTATTATTACTTTGTTTGTGGTTGTGTTGAAATGATGTAAAATCTAGTGTGCCTGTTATTTTTGAGACCCCTCAGCTCTTATGTTTTCCATGAATGATGCTTTAATTTTAGAAGTCACTTTTTTTAAAATATAAATTTCAATGTAGTACATTTACCCAGGGTTTGTGTGCATAACTAATTGCTCCTACTTTTTTTTTTTTTAAGTAGGGTTTCATTCTAGCTCAGGGTGACCTGGAATTTCCTGTGTAGTCTCAGGGTGGCCTCAAACTTGTGGCAATCCTCCTACCTCTGCCTCTGTGCCACCACGCCCAGCGTGTGTGTGTGTGTGTGTGTGTGTGTGTGTGTGTGTGTACATAATTTGTTCATTTGTAAGGAGGGAGGAAGGGACAGAGAAAGAATGAGAATGGGTATGCCCCTTGTACATCTGACTTTACATGAGTACAAGGGAATCGAACCCAGGCCATCAGGCTTTGTAAGCAAGTGCCTTTAACCACTGAGCAATCTCTCTGACCCCTCTTTATTATTTTTTTAAACTTTAATTTTATTTATTTATTTGAGAGAGAGGGAGAGAAAGAGAGAGAATGGGCACACCAGAGCCTCTAGAGCCACTGCAAACAAACTCCAGATGTATGTGCCACCATGTCTCCAACCCCTGTTATTTTTCTTAAGGCTAGAAATCATGTCTTAATCCTTGTATTTCAGCTACCATTATAGCTCAATGATAGAAGCTTAGCTGTGGATTTGAATCCTAGCACTGCAAAAGAAATACTTAATCACAGCACTTGGAGGCAGAGGTAGGAGGATCACCATGAGTTTGAGGGCACCCTGAGAATACATAGTGAATATTTTTTCTTTTCCTTTTTGGGAGAAGGGAGCTATAAATTGAAACAACGGCACTGTACATGCTTAGGGATACACTGACAGAGTTACACTCTAGCCCATTCTTTCCTTTTCAGCAAAGATTTGCAAAAAAAAAAAAAAAAAAAAAAAAGAGTGTATCCAACAATTGTTTTCTTTGTTCTCACCTTTTGTAAAGAGTGTATAGTGGGGCTGGAGAGATGGCTTAGCAGTTAACGGGTTTGCCTGCAAAGCCAAAGGACCCAAGTTTTATTCCTCAGGACCCACATTCGCCAGATGCACAAGGGGGTGCACGTGTCTGGAGTTCATTTGCAGTGCCTGGAAGCCCTGTCATGCCCGTTCTCTCTCTGTCAAATAAATGAAGAAAAAAAAAATTTTTTTTTAAAGAGTGTATAGGGCCAGGCATGGTGGTACACACCTTTAATCCCAGCACCTGGGAGGCAGAGGTAGGAAGATTGCCGTGAGTTTCAGGCCATCCTGAGGTGGCGTAGTGAATTCCAGGTTAGCATGAGCTAGAGACCCTACCTTGAAAAATCAAAAAAAGAATGCATAGTTATTCTATTAAACTTTTTTTTTTTTTTTTTTTTTTTTTTTTTTTTTTGGTTTTTCGAGGTAGGGTCTCACTGTAGCCCAGGCTGACCTGGAATTCACTATGGAGTCTCAGGGTGGCCTCGAACTCACGGCGATCCTCCTACCTTTGCCTCCCGAGTGCTGGGATTAAAGGCGTGCGCCACCACGCCCGGCTTTCTATTAAACTTTTTAATATATTTTTCTTTATTAAGGAGAGAGAAAGAGAGAATAGGCGCGCCAGGGCCTCTGGCCACTGAAAATGAACTCCAGGTGTATGCGCCCCCTTGTGCATCTGGCCTATGTGGGTCCTGGAGAATCTAACAGGATCCTTTGGCTTTGCAGGCAAACACCTTAGCCGCTAATCATCTCTCCAGCCCAAACTTTTTGTCTTGTTTTTCAAGGTATGGTCTCACTGTAGCCCAGGATCAGCTAGAATTCACTATGTAGTCTTATCAGGGTGGCCTTGATCTCACCGCAGTCCTCCTATATCTGCCTCTTGTGTGCTGGAATTAAAGATATGCACTACCATGCCCTGGCCCATTAAACGTTTTTACCTTTTCTGCAGAATAATAAGTACTATATGATTTTTATTTATGTTTTAGCTTTTTTGGTTTTTGAGATAGTGTCTCACTCTAGCCCAGGTTAACCTGGAATTCATTATGGAGTCTCAGGGTGGCCTCGAACTTGCAGTGATCCTCCTACCTCTGCCTCTGGTGTCCGCCACCACGCCAGGCATGTTCTAGCTTTTTTACTTTCTTCAAGCAAAGAGCTAGAAGAGAGACACGGAGAGAGAATGGGTGTACCAGGGTCCTCTAGCCACTGCAAAGAAACTCCAGTTGCATGCATCACTTTGTGCATCTGGCATTATGTGGGTACTGGGAAATTGAACCCAAGTGACTAGGCTTTGCAGGCAAATGCCTTTAGCCACTGAGCCATCTTTCCAGCTCTCATGCTGTAGCTTTAACAAAGAGCTTTTAAAAGTAGGAAATAGGACTGGAGAGATGGCTCAGTGATTAAAGGTACTTGCTTGCAAAGCCTAAGGACCTGGGTTTGGTTCCCCAGTACCCACATAAAGTCAGATTCACAAAGCAGCCTATGGGTCCTGGGGAATTGAACCTGGGTCCTTTGGCTTTGCAGGCAAACACCTTAACCACTAAACCATCTCTCCAGCCCTCCATCTTTTTATTACTTATTCATAAGGAAAAGAAAGATAGAAGACAGAGAATTGGGTGCACCAGGCCCTCCAGCCTCTGCAAATGGAGTGCAGATGCATTCACCACTTGTGCATCTGGCTTTTCCTGAGTACTGGGGAATTGAACTCAGGTCATTAAACTTCGTAGGCAAGCACCTTAATTTCTGAACCATCTCTCCAGCCTAGACCATCTTAAAATATAATTGTTAAAGTGCCTTTTGCATGTATGTATGTCACTGACTTTGTGGTCTCTTGGTATTACTAATTTGAAAAGTGACAATTTATTGCTGTTACAGACCAGAAGGGAAAGATTTCAGCATTCATCGGCTTGTGCTGGGGACACACACGTCGGATGAACAAAACCACCTTGTGATAGCCAGTGTCCAGCTCCCCAACGATGATGCTCAGTTTGATGCATCCCACTACGACAGTGAGAAAGGAGGTAGGAGAAGTGATGGTGTGTGGGTTCTATCTTTCCTATCTATGAATTGTCAGAAAAGAGATACAGTTTGATAAGTAGACTCGAGTTAGAGACAGAATTGAAGCTTGGGAAAGCCGAGTTTGCAGTCTAGAAGGAATGCTTAACATACTTTGTTCTGTACCTTTGCTATATAAGGTTCCTTCTACTAAACTGGTGATGGTGGAATTTCTCCGATTAATAGAAGCAGAAATTTATCATACATTATTCTTTGACGACTCAGCAGGGGAGATTGGTTAATGGGGATGGGTTGGTACAAGTTTTACTGGATGTATTAAGCATGGGCTGCTGCAGGGTGTTGTGACTCGAGCCTTATAAATAAACTCTTGGAAAGCTGAAACAGGAGGATCGTGGGTTTCAGGCCAGTTTGAGCTATAGATTGAGCCCCTGTCTCAACCCAAAAGCACAGTTTTTGCAGACCATATAAGTAATGGTATGTTTATGATGTTGGAATTTCACTGGGAAGGTAGGAAAAACATTGTTTTAACTTTGAGGGAAATCTGTGGACGCAAAAGTGGTGGTCATGGTTTTCACATAATAAGAATCTAATTTCTGCTGAGCGTGGTGGTCAACGCCTTTAATCCTAACTCTTGGGAGGCAGAGGTAGGAGGATTGCCATGAGTTCGAGGTCAGAGTGAGACCCTACTTCAGGGGCAGGGGAATCTAATTTCTGGGGCTGCGTTAGATTGCTTAATATTTAAAGTGCTTGCTTACAAAACCTACCAGCCTGAATTTGATTCCCTCGTTCCCACTTGAAGCCAAATGCACCAAGTGGTACATTAGAGTTCATTTGCAGTGGCTAGAGGCCCTGGTATGTCCATTCTCTCTCCCTCTCAAATAAATTGAAATATAAAATACTAATGTTGGCTACTTCCTGTATGCAACCATTTTTCTTAATATTTGGAATATAGTACAGGTTGTACAGTATAGTTTCATAATGAACTTCTTTTGTTTTGTTGAGATAGGGTTTCGCTCTAGCCCAGGCTGACCTGGACATCACTATGTAGTATCAGGGTGGCCTTGAACTCATGGCTGTCTTATCTCTGCCTCCCCAGTGCTGAGATTAAAGGCAAGCGCCACCATGCCTAGCTCATAATTAGCTTTTCTTTCTTTTTAAAATTATTTACTTATTTGCAAGCAAAGCAAGAGATGGACATACCAGAGCTTCCAGTCACTGCAAATGAACTTCAGATGCATGCATTACTTTGTGCATGTGGCTTTACATGGGTACTAGGGGACAGAACCCAGGGCAGCAGGCTTTGCAAGTTAGCACCTTTAACTGCTGAGTCATGTGTGAAAGTGTGATGGTACCATCACACGTGTCTCTTAATTGTTTTTGTTTTTATGGGTTGGTTTGTGACATGGTCTTCAACATTCTACACAGACTTGAAATTCCCAGTGATCTCTGAGCCTCATTTCAGACATGCACCACTATGCCTGCCTTGGGTACCTATTTTTTGGTTTGGCTTCCTTTAGAATTTATTGCAGAGAATGTGCATGCCAGGGCCTCTTGATACTACAAACAAATTCCAGATGCATGCACCACTGTGCATCTGGCTTTACATGAGTACTGGGGGAATCAAACCCAGACCTACAGGCATTGCAAGCAAGTGCCTTTTACCACTAAGCCATCTCCAATGTTGCTTTTTAGTTTTGGTTTTTGTCCCCATCCTCCCATGTCTCCTGGCCTCCCCCTAGCCCAGACTTCCCTTGAACTCACAGCCATCCTCCAACCTCTGTTTCTCAAGTGCTAGGATTAAAGGTGTGCATCACCACACGTGGCTTTAGGGTTTTTTTTTAATTTATTTTATTTTTGTTTGTTTGTTTGTTTATTATTGGTTTTTCAAGGTAGGGTCTCACTCTGGCCCAGACTGACCTGAAATTCACTATGTATCTCAGCATGGCCTTGAACTCCTGGCAGTTCTCCTACCTGTGCCTCCGAATGCTGGTATAAAAAGTGTGCACCATCATACTCAGCTTAGATTTTTTTTTTTTTTTTTTTTGTGGAAATATTTTTCTCATCCAAACAGTGCTTTCTTTGGGTACGTACAGGAGTGAAAATTCACCAGCCTGCAGAAATCTCTTCATGTCTGTAACACCTATGTTTTGCCTCAAGTTAATTTTATACTGCTTTATTTTAGGTGTTTTTTTCGAGGTAGGGTCTCACTCTAGCTCAGGCTGACCTGGAATTCACTATGTTGTCTTAGGGTGGCCTCGAACTCATAGCTATCCTCCTACCTCTGCCTTTCGCATGCTAGAATTAAAAGTCGTGTGCAGCCACGCCTGGCCATATTTTAGGTTTTTGGTAGGGAAAAGTAAACAAACTAAGAAAACAGGGGCCTGGGGGATGGCCTAGTGGTTAAGGTGCTTGCCTGCATAGCCAAAAGACCCAGGTTCAATTCCTCAGGACCCAGTAAGCCAGATGCAGAAGGGGGCACATGGGTCTGAGAGTTCATTTGCAGTGGCTTAGAAGCCCTGGCATGCCCATTCTCTCTCTGTCTGTCTCCCTCCCACCCACCCCCCACTTGCAAATAAGTAAATGAATTTTTTTTTTAAGACAGACTTGAATTGAGTTTATTTTGTTAAGACCTCAGCTCTTTCCTGAATTAACCTTTCACATATCTGCTTCACCATGGAAATCCATAATTTTAAATAGATATGAAACTGGTGATGTGTGCCTATCATGTGTGAGGCCTCTGGTTCAATCCTCAGCACTATAAGAAGAAAAACAGATGAATCCTAGTTGGTGTTAAATTTCAATTTGAAAGTGGGAATAGCGGCACACTGCCTTGTAATCCCGGTGTTCAGGAGGCTAAGACAGGAAGATCTTGAGTAGGGGAGGTGGGCAAAAATTTAATGTGATTTTTTTTTTTCAACCTTAAGAGTATCATGAACTTTGATTATTTAGACTTTTAGCATGTTAGGCATATTTACTTCTCAGCCTTAAAAAAATACCAGTTTGAAGTTTAATAGTATCTAATATTTCTGAAAGTTTTGTTAGAGAGAGAAAGAGAAATGGATAGAGAGAGAGAATGGACCCACCAGGGCCTCCAGCCACTGCACATGAAGTCCAGACTCATGAACCACCTTGTGCATCTGGCTTATGTGCATCTGGCTTATGAGGATCCTGTGGAATTAAACCTACAACCTTAGGCTTCAGGCAAGTGCCTTACCCTAACCACTGAGCTATCTCTCCAGCCCTCTCAAAGTATTTTTTTTTAATTTTTTGTTTTTGTTTATTTTTACTTATTTATTTGAGAGCGACAGACAGACAAAGGCAGAGAGAGAGAGAATGGGTACATCAGGGCCTCCAGCCACTGCAAACAAACTCCAGGTGCATGCACCATCTTATACATCTGGCTTACGTGGGTACTGGGGAATCGAGCCTCGAACTGGGGTCCTGAGGCTTCACAGGCAAGTGCCCCCTCTAAAAGTATTTTTGTTCAATAGGTAACACCTAGCTGGCAATGGTGACATACCTATAATCCCATCACTGAGGAAGATAGAAGCAGGAGGATATGAGTTCCATAAAATCCTTGGCTACATAACAAGTTTGAGGTCACCTTGTGCTTCATAAGACCATGTCTGAATAAGTAATAAAATTAGTAGTTTACGCTTGAGGGCTGGGGAGCTAGCTCATTCACCTTGTAAGCATGAGGACCCGAGTTTCATCTGCAGAACCCATGTATGCCAGCACTAGAGAGGTTGAAACAGGCTGGATGGGCAGTAAGTCTATCCTAATTAGGTGAATTCCAGGCCAATGAGAAACTATGTCTCAAAAAGAAGTAGATGGGGAGAGCTGGGTATATTGGTGCACATCTTTAATCTCAGCACTAGGGAGGCACAGGTAAGAGGATCACCATGAGTTCGAGGCCACCCTGAGATTACATGGTGAATCTAGGTCAGCCTGGGTCAGAGCGAGACCCTAACTTGAAAAACCAAAAAAAAAGTAGAAGGGGGTCTGGGCCTGGTGGCTCATGCCTTTAATCCCAGCACTTGGGAGGCAGAGGTTGGAGGATTGCTGAGAGTTTGAAGCTACTCTGAGACTACATATTGAATTTCAGGTCAGCCTGGGCTATAGTGTGACCCTACCTCAGAAAACCAAGAAAAAGAAGAAAAAAAAAGTAGATGGGAGCTGGAAAGATGGCTTAGCGGTTAGGGTGTTTCCCTGCAAAGCCAAAGGATTCCAGTTCACCTCTCCAGGACCCACATAAGCCAGATGCACAAGGGGACACATGTACCTGCAGTTTGTTTGCGTGGCTAGAGGCCTTGGCACATCTGTTCATTTCTCTCCTCCTGTCTCTGTCTCTGTCTCTGTCTCTGCCTCTTTCACTCTCTCACATAAATAAAATATTTAAAAAAAAAAAAAAAAGAAAGAAAGAAAGTAAGTTCCCGGCATGGTGGCGGACGCTTTTAATCCAAGTACTGAGGAGGCAGATATAGGAGATCGCCATGAGTTCAAGGCCACCCTCAGACTACATAGTGAATTCCGTGTTAGCCTGAGCTGCAAGGAAACCCTACCTTGAAAAACAAAAAAAGAAAAGAAAAAGTAGGGCTGGAGAGATGGTTTAGCTGTTAAGGTGCTTGTCTGCGGAGCCTAAGGACCCAGGTTTCATTCTCCAGGTCCCACATAAGCCTGATATACAAGGTGGCGCATACATCTGGAGATCATTTGTAGTGGCTAGAGGTCCTGGCGTGCCCATTCTCTCAAGTAAATTAAATTAAGAAAAAGAGAGCAAAGGACTTTGCTTGACAAGTGTGAGGCGTGTTAAGAAAATGGCACTAGGCCTAGGCTGGTAGCACAGGACTGTAATCCAGACTATTTGGGAGATTGAGGCAGGAGGATCACAAATTTAGGAACTGCCTAGGCAACTTAGTGACACCTGTCATTAAATTTTACTGCATTAGTCAAAAGGGGCTGGAGCCAGGTGTGGTGGTGTATGCCTTTAATATAATACCAGCACTTGGGAAGCAGAGGTAGAAGGATTGCCATGAGTTCAAGGCCACCCTGAGACTACATAGTGAATTCCAGGTCAGCCTGAGCTAGAGTGAGACCCTACCTCAGAAAACCAAAAAAAAAAAAAAAAGAAGAGGGCCTGGAAAGATGGCTTAGCAAGCAAGAGCACATGCTGCACAAATGTGAAGACCTGGCTTCTATTCCCCACACACGCCTGTAACCCCAGTTCTATAGAGCCTTGCAAAAACTACACCACTGGTTTCAGAAAGCCTGTCTCAAGGAAATAGGCAGATGAGTAATAGATGACATCTAATGTTCTCTGGCCTCCACATGTGTGCACACACATGTATATACCACACTCACCAGACCACACATAGTATACATGTGCATACACAGTACAAAGAGGCCTGAGGATATGGAGCTCAGTGATAGAGCACTTGCATAACATGCATAAGATCCTGGATTAAAGATTTTAGAAGGAAATACGAAATGAAACTAGCTGTTGTATCATTTTTATCTTTTTCTGTAGTGGTATTTCAGAAAGGTTATGCCAATGTAGAATTTAAAATACGTGGTATAAAAAGGTTTGTAGTGCACACTGCACTCAATAATCATTAAAATAGCAATGAGGACTGGAGGGGTGGCTTAGCAGTTAAGGCACTTGCCTGCAAAGCCAAAGGACCCTAGATTCGACTCCCCAGGCCCCACGTAAGCCTAGATGCACAAGGGGTGCATGCATATGGAGTTTGTTTGCAGTGGCTGGAGGCCTTGGTGCACCCATTCATTCTCTCTCTCCCTCCTTCCCTCCTTGCTTATTTCTGTATCTCTCTCTCAAATAAGTAGAAATAAAATATTTTTGAAAATAGCAATGAGGGGGCTGGAGAGAGAGCTTGGTGGTTTAAGACGCTTGCCTGCAAAGTCTAATGACCCAGGTTCAGTTCTCCAGTACCCACGAAAAGCCAGATGTACAAAGTGGCTGGAGGCCCTGGCATGCCAGTCCTCTCTCGCTCCCTTCCTTTCTTCCTGTCTGTCTGTCTCTGTCTCTCTCTCTCCTCTCCCTCTCCCCCCTCCTCTCCATGCAAATAAATAAATAAAATATTTAAAATAGCAGTGAGGGGCTTGGAGAGATGAGAGATTGCTTAGTGGTTAAAGCACTTGCTTGCCAATGCCTGATGGCCTGGGATCAGTTCCCTAGCACCCACATAAAGCCAGATGCACAAAGTGGCACATGCATCTGGAGTTTGTTTGCAGTGGCAAGAGGCCCTGATATGCCCTTGCTCAACTTTATTGAGAACCTCCTTTCAGCTGGGCATGGTGGTATATGCTGGTAATCTCATCATCAGTCAAGATCATCAAGAATTCAAGGTCAGCCTGAGTTACATTTGGGAATGTCTGGGCAGCCTAGGCTACTCAGTAAGACCTTGTTTCATGAGGGTGTGAGAACACTCCTTTTGAATTCCAGCACTCAGGAATAAACCCCTGTCTAAAAAAAGACCCTCCTTAGCCAGGCATGGTGGCGCACATCTTTAATCCCAGCACTCAGGAGGCAGAGGTAGGAGGATAGCTGTGAGTTTGAGGCCACCCTGAGACTACAATAGTGAATTCCAGGTCAGCCTGGGTTAGGGTGAGACCCTACCTTGAAAAACCAATAAATAAATAATAATAAAGACCCTTCTTTTGAAGTAAATTGACAGTCTTAATTTCAGTATTTGTTAGGTATTTAGTTATATACATGTAAAGAGGTAAAAAAAAAAAAAAAAGCACTTTGTAGTACCAAGAAATACAGGTTTTCGTCTAGTGTCATCACTTTGCTAAAAGCTTTGCCTATGTCTGTGCTTACAGAATTTGGAGGTTTTGGCTCTGTCAGTGGGAAAATTGAAATAGAAATTAAGATCAACCATGAAGGAGAAGTAAACAGGGCCCGTTACATGCCCCAGAACCCTTGCATCATTGCAACAAAGACTCCATCCAGCGATGTTCTTGTTTTTGACTATACAAAGCATCCTTCCAAACCAGGTACCTTCCCTTTTCTACTTAGAGACAAGCCCTGCTTATTCTGAGTAGACTGGGTAGTCTGAATGTATCTGTTACTTTTCAGACCCTTCTGGAGAATGCAACCCAGACTTGCGTCTCCGTGGACATCAGAAGGAAGGCTATGGGCTTTCTTGGAATCCAAATCTCAGTGGGCACTTACTTAGTGCTTCAGATGACCATGTGGGTATTCTTCCAATGTTGAAACAAATCTGGGGTTGTACCAATTGGTTTGTTTTGGGGATGTGTAGGGAAGTGAGAATCTTTTATATAATGGTTAATTTTACATTTAAGACCATCTGCCTGTGGGACATCAGTGCCGTTCCAAAGGAAGGAAAAGTTGTGGATGCAAAGACCATCTTTACAGGGCACACAGCAGTAGTAGAAGATGTTTCCTGGCATCTGCTCCATGAGTCTCTGTTTGGGTCTGTTGCTGATGATCAGAAACTTATGATGTGAGTAGAACCCATTTATTTTCTAAACATTTAAAATTATATTATTCAGTATTTAAAACTTTCCTGTTTTGCTTTTTTTTTTTTTTTTAAACTGAAGTTGGGATACTCGTTCAAACAATACTTCCAAACCAAGCCACTCAGTTGATGCTCATACCGCTGAAGTGAACTGCCTGTCTTTTAATCCATACAGTGAGTTTATTCTTGCTACAGGATCAGCTGACAAGGTCAGTATGGTTCAAGAAAATGTTCAGGCACAGGTGGACGAGATCTTTTAGTTAATGGGTTTTCTTTTTCTTATAAAAAATTTTTTTTGATTCTTTGGTGTGGTTTTCTCTCTGTATAGACGGTTGCCTTATGGGATCTGAGAAATCTGAAACTGAAGTTGCATTCCTTTGAATCACATAAGGATGAAATATTCCAGGTAAACCTATGTTGTTCTTTTTCTTTCATTTGTGGGAGTAGGGGATGATGTATGGTGTTAGTGTTCATATGTGTGGGCAGGTAATGTGTGTGGAGGTCAGAGGTCAAAGTTGGGTCTTGGCAGTTGCTTTTCACCTTATTTTGCAACCTTTCAAGTTTCAACTTTCCCAGACTTAAACTCCTGAGCCTCCCTCCAGGAGAAGAAAGCCTCAATTTAGAGGAATTTGCTTCACAGCATGCCTACAAAGTCTTTGGACTCAAGGAATAATAGTCCACTGTGGTCAGAACTTGTTGTGAGGCACTGTTAAGGGTGCATTATATAGTCTTATGTTAAAGAACTTAAGGTTTTACAGTGAAGCCAGGCATAATGCCGTCCTCCAAATCCCATCACTCAGATGGCTAAAGCAGGAGAATCATGAATTTAAGGGCCAGGCTAGGCTACATAGTAAGACCCTGTTTGTTTGTAGCTCAGTTGATAAGAGTGCTTTCCTAACATGCATGAGATAAATCCTGAATCCCTGGGTTCAGTCTTCAGCACTGCATGAACTGGTAATGCCTGGAAATTTAAGGTCATCCTCAGCTACATAAGGAGTTTGAGGTCGGAAGACTGCCATGAGTTCGAGGCTACCCTGAGAGTACATAGTGAATTCCAGGTCATAATCAGATTGTATTTGAAAGAAGGCTAGAACTAGACATAAATAATTTGGGGACAAAAGGATAAGATCTTGGAAAAATATGCAATGAAACCAAATACAGTAGCTCATGCGTAATCCCAGTATGGGGGAAGGGTGCTAAAGCAGGAGGATCATTTCCAAGTTTAAGACTAGCTTGAACTACAGTGATGAGTTCCAGGCTTGCCTGGGCTATATACTTGAGGCCTAACTGGGGAAGGCATACGAAAAAAAGAGCACTGGCATTCCCTCATGAGAAGGGAAGTGCCCTCACAAGATACTGGTGTTACAATAGAAATTTCTTGATACTTTGTTTTTAACTTCTATTTGTGTATGGATAGGTAGACTACTACAAACCAATGCCCATGTGGCTTTACATAGGTGGCTGGGAAATTGAACCTGGATCAGCAGATTTTGCAAGCAAGTACTTTTAACCACTAACCCATCTCTCCAGCCTCTGAGGATTTATAAGCAGTTAATAGTTGCTGGGGGAGAGACATTTTCTTCAGTAGTGTAGCCAATAATTTGTCCATGTTCATGTAAACAAACCCTCTCTCCTGTTCCTATAAGTAATACTAATCAAATTCATTGGTCTACTACTCCCACCCACACACCGCCAATAAAAATATAAAATTAAAAAAGTAGAAGGGCTCTGGGAAAAGGGGATCAGCAGGCATAAGAGAGGGTACTGGGTAGTTTGATCTAAGCACATTATATAGATGTATAAAAATGTCACAGTAGAAGAACACTTCTACTACAAAATGGAAGGAAAATTAAGATGAAATGGGGTGTCAGTGGGCTGGAGGGATGGCTTAGTAGTTAAGACCTTTGCCTGCAAAGTCAAAGGACCCAGGTTCGATTCACCAGGACCCACGTTAGCCAGATGCACAAGGGACGCACATCTGGAGTTCATTTCCAGTGGCTGGAGGCCCTGGTGCATCCATTCCTTTGTATTCTCTCTCTCTCTCTCTCTCTCTCTCTCTGTCTCTCAAATAAATAAATAAAAATAAAATACTTTAAAAAAAAAAAAAGCCAGGGGAAGGGAGGGCATTACCATGGGATTTTTAAAATTTTTTTTGTTTATTTTTATTTAAGAGCAACAGAGAGAAAGAGGCAGATAGAGAGAGAATGGGCACGCTAGGGCCTTCGGCCACTGCAAATGAACTCCAGACGCGTGTGCCCCCTGTGCATCTGGCTTACGTGGGTCCTGGGTAATCAAGCCTCAAACCAAGGTCCTTAGGCTTCACAGGCAAGTGCCTAACTGCAAAGCCATCTCTCCAGCCCACCATGGGATATTTTTTATAATCAGGGAAGTTGTTTAAAAAAAAAAATTGAAAAGTAAAAAAAAAAAAAAAAACTGGGCGTGGTGATGCACACCTTTAATCTCAGCACTCAGACTCAGAGGTAGGATTGCTGTGAGTTCAAGGACACTCTGTGATTACATAGTAAATTCCAGGTCAGCCTGAGCTAGAGTGAGACCCTACCTCAAAAAAAAAAAAGAAAAGAAGGGCTGGAGAGATGGCTTAGCGGTTAAGCGCTTGCCTGTGAAGCCTAAGGACCCCGGTTGGAGGCTTGATTCCCCAGGACCCACGTTAGCGAGATGCACAAGGGGCGCATGTGTCTGGAGTTCGTTTGCAGTGGCCGGAGGCCCTGGCGCGCCCATTCTCTCTATATGTATATCTGCGCGTCTCTGTCTCTCTCTCTCTCTCTCTCTCTCTCTCTCTCTCTCTGTGTGTGTGTGTGTGTGTGTGTGTGTGTGTCTGTCGCTTTCAAATAAATAAAAATAAACAAAAAAAATTAAAGTAAAGAAAAAGAAAAATGGGATGTCAGAGAGATGGTTCAGTAGGTAAGAGTGCTTTCTACCCCAGCATGAGAACCTGAGTTCAGTCTCTAGCTACCATGAACAGTCTAGCTCATGCTTGTTACCCCAGTGCAGGGGATAGAGACAGTCAGCCAATTTAGCCAAAACAACTTGAAGGCTCAAGCAATTGAGAAGAACTGTAGAGGGAAACACTTGACATCCTTTTTTTTTGGGGGGGGGGGTTCAAATCTGTGGCATTTCTCTTTTGTGTAGGTTCAGTGGTCACCTCACAATGAGACTATTTTGGCTTCCAGTGGTACTGATCGGAGGTTGAATGTCTGGGATTTAAGGTGGGTCTAATTACTCTCTCCATGAAGTTTCTATCTTTACTTAAACATTCCAAAGATAGATACTCAGGATAAAACTTCTGGAACTTGAAATTATCTTTTTTCTGATAGTAAAATTGGAGAAGAACAATCCCCAGAAGACGCAGAAGATGGCCCACCAGAGTTGTTGGTATGTTACAAGTATTTAGGTCTAATGAGATGCATAATTTTTTATTGTCTGTAACTTAATGACCCTTTTCTGGATTTCCACTTTGTGTCTTAGTTTTTCTTCTTCCTCTTTCAGTTTATTCATGGTGGTCACACTGCCAAGATATCTGATTTCTCCTGGAATCCCAATGAGCCTTGGGTGATTTGTTCTGTATCAGAAGACAATATCATGCAAGTCTGGCAGATGGTAAGTATTTGGTCATTTATTTGGGGGATGTTAGATAAACTTCACGGAATCAGCTGCCTTCTCTCCTTGGTTTTCTACCAGATGTGTGACTTTAGTGTTTCTGATTTTGTTTTTTTGTTGTTGTTGTTTTAATTTTTTGTTCATTTATTTATTTGAGAGTGACAGAGAGAATGAGGCAGAGAGAGAGAATGGGCGTGCCAGAGCTTCCAGCCTCTGTAAACGAACTCCAGATGCGTGCGCCCCCTTCTGCATCTGGCTAACGTGGGTCCTGGGGAATTGAGCCTTGAACCGGGGTCCTTAGGCTTCACAGGCAAGCGCTTAACCACTAAGCCATCTCTCCAGCCCTGATTTTGGTTTTTTGAGGTAGGGTCTCACTGTAGCTGGGCTAACCTGGAATTCACTATGTAGTCTCAGGGTGGCCTCAAGCTCATGGTCATTCTCTACCTTTGCCTCCTGAGTGCCTACACTTGGCCTTTTAAAGACAGGATCTCCCCTCCATAAGTAAATATATCCTCTTTGTCCTAGTTCTTGGCATGGAGTTCCTAAGAATCCATTGGTCCTTTTTGGACCACACCTGAGTTTGTTGCTAAGCTTACTTTGATGGGGCCCCTAGATAGCGTCATAGTGGAGCCTAGTCACTGGAAGGAGCAAGCAGTTGTTCACACATTTGGGAACTCATTCCGCCCCACTCTCTAATGAGGGGGTGGATATTGAGCTCTGTAAAACTGGTGATTTGAGCTTCCAGGTTTGGGTGGGTACATTGACAATGTAAGTAACACATTCTGCTGAGCCCCTTTCCTGCCATATGCATCTCTTCCATTTGGTTCCTTAGTTATATCATGTATATAGTAAAACCAGTGTTTTTATTTGTATTTACTTAATTTTGAGGAGCTCATTCTGTAACCCAAGGCTGGCCTTGAACTCATTTACCTCTGCCTCACAAGTGTCAAAAAATTTTTTTTTTTTTTTGGTCAGGCGCAGTGGTGTATGCCTTTATAATCTCAGCACTGAGGAGGCAGAGGTAGGAGGATTATGAGTTCAAGGCCACCCTGAGACTACATAGTGAATTCCAGGTCAGAGGCTAGAGAAAGACCCTACCTCTACCTTGAAAAGCTAAAAAAAATTTTTTTAAATGTTTTATTTGACAGCCTATACGAGAGTGAGTACAGACATACCAGGGCCTCCTGCCACTACAGACAAACTCTAGACACATGTACCACTTTTTGCATCTGGCTTACGTGGTTGCTGGGAAATAAAGCCCAGCCGTCAGGCTTTGCAAACAAGTACCTTTATCACTGAGCCATCCCTCCAGCCCTCAAACTTTTTTGGTTTTTCTAGCTAGGGTCTCACTCTAGCCCAGGCTGACTTGGAATTCACTGTGGAATCTCAGGGTGGCCTTGAACTCAGTGATCCAAAACTTTTTTTATATATATATTTTTTATTTGCAAGCAGAGAGAAGAGAGAGAAAAGGAGGGGTGTGCCAAGGCCTCCAGCCACTGCAGACTCTAGATGTATGCACCACTTTGTACATTTGGCTTTATGTGGATACTGGGCAATTGAACTCTGGTCATTAGGCTTTGCAGACAAGAGCCTTAACCACTGAGACATATCTCCTGCCCACCTGAAGAAAAAAAAAAAAAACAACTTTTTGTAGTGGCTAAAGACCCTCCCCTTGCAAATAAGTAAAATATTAAAAAAAGAAAACTTTCAGTAGTCAGACATGGATGGTGCACATCTTCAATCACAGCACTAGGGAGGCAGGGGTATAAGGAATTGCCATGAGTTCAAGGCCACCTTGAGACTACATAGTGAATTCCAGCTCAGCCTGGGCTAGAGTGAGACCCTACCTGGAAAGCACCCCCCCCCCCCCCCCGCAAAAAAAAAAAAAGGAAGGAGGGAAGGAGTAAAAAGTAGAGATTTCCTGGTGACATGGTGTGGTACAAGCCTTTAATCTCACCTGCTCTGCAGCCTTGGGCAAGAGATTCCTAAGTTCAAGTCCAGGCTGGGCTGTAACATATCAAGACCTTGCTCTGGATAAATATGCAGTTCTGTGAGTCATCACAGCAAATTATCAAGTCAGGTAAGGAGGTCATGAGAATCGCCCACATTTCTAGTGGAGTTGAAAAGAAGTGTCAGGATAGTCTGAAAATCAGGGTTTGCATCTGTCTGAGCTGGTTCACTCTATGGGACTGAGCTCTTCAAGCTGTTGAGTCTGACACTGGTTAGTGTTGATACATTGAATTGTTGTACACTGTTGGTATCCAGAGGAAAAAAAGATCACATTTTTTTGTTGTTAGAAACAACATATATATTCTTTATCCCTGCTCAGATCACATCAAACTACCCATCTTGTACAGTATCTGACCCAGTGGTTGCACTGTAGGTGCTAAGAACAAGTGACAGTATTCTATATTAAGATTATTCCTTTGGCTATATCTATTTCACCAGCTAATAGAAATAACTTTTATGGCCATGCGTGGTAGCTCACATCTTTAATCCCAGCACTTGGAAGGCAGAGGCAGGAGGATTGCCATGAGTTCAAGGCCAGCCTGAGACATTCCAGGTCAGCCTGGGCTACAGCAAGACCCTACCTTGAACCCCCCCCCCCCCAAAAAAAAAAAAGAAGAAGAAGAAGAAGAAATAGCCTTTATTTTTGTTTGAGATATAGAGGTTGGGTGGCGGTTTTATTTAAGTTTACAGTGAAGTTTTTGTTATGCTGAGAGAGAACAGGTGCACCAGGGCCTTCAACTGCTGCAAATGAATTGCGGATGTATGTGCTCCCCTTTAGCTCCCCTTTGGCAATGTGCAACTTTGCACTCTTGTGTCACTGTGCATCTGACTTACATGGTACCTAAAGATTCAAACATGTGTTCTTAGGCTTTGCAGGCAAGCACCTTAACCACTAGGCAATCTCTTCATCCCTATTTATTTTTAAAAATAAATATTTAGACAGAGCTGGAGAGATGGCTTAGTGGTTAAAGTGCTTGCCTGCAAAGCCAAAGGACCTCAGTTCGATTCCCTAGTACCCACATAAGCCAGATGCACAAGGTGGCGCATGCATCTGGAGTTTGTTTGCAGTGGCTGGAAGCCCTGGTGTGCACATTCTCTCTGTCTCACTCACTCTGCCTCCTTCCTTCTCTCAAATAAATAAATAAAATATTTAAATTAAAAAAAAATTTAGGCAGGCGTGGTGGCTCACACCTTAAATCCCAGCACTTGGGAGGCAGAGGTGTGAGGATCACAGTGAGTTCAAAGCCACCTGGAAACACCACCACCCCCACCACCTCCAAAAAAGAAGTTTCAGTTAAAGATGTAGCTCAGCTGATAAGAGGGCTTACCTAGTATGCGGGAAGCCCCAGCACTACTGCATAACCAGATGTAGTGGTGTGCATATGCATGACTGTTGTTACTCCCAGCACTCATCCTCAACTGCATAAGCCTCCCGCCGCCGCGCGCCCCCCCCCCCCTAGTTTTTCAAGGTAGGGTCTCACTATAGCCCAGGCTGACCTGGAATTCACTATGTATTGTCAGGGTGGCCTTGAACTCACAGTGATGCTCCTACTTCTGCCTCCTGAGTGCTGGGGTTAAAGGCATGTGCCATCATGCCTGGCCTCAACTACACAGGGAGTTTAAAGCCAATCTGGGCTATGAAACCCTTGTCTCAAAAAAAAAAAAAAAAAATGAGGGCTGGAGGTATGGCTTAGCGGTTAAGGCATTTGCTTGCAAAGCCACAGGACCCAGGTTTGATTCCCCAGGACCCACGTTAGGCAGATGCACAAAGGAGTGCATGTATCTGGAGTTGGTTTGCAGTATATAAAAATATTTTTTTAAAGTTTTAATCTGGTTTACTGAATAACCCTTGTCTCTTTTTCTTGTGTTTGGCAGGCAGAAAACATTTACAATGATGAAGACCCTGAAGGAAGTGTGGATCCAGAAGGACAAGGATCCTAGATGTGTCTGCACTTGTGATTTTAGACTCCCCTTTTTTTCCTCTGAACCCTGAGATTGATTGAACACTGGTTTTGAGACACAGACTTTGTTTAGCTATCCCTCTATAATAGGTACCACCAACAATGCTCTTAGCCCAAACATTGGGTGTTTTCTAAATCTTAACTGGGGTACTTAATTCAACAAAGCCACAGACTTATATTTAAATTTTCTTCAGGAATTTTCTAGTAACAAACCCAGGTCTAAAGAAGCTACAGAAAGGGGTATATTATGTGTGATTATTTTTCTTCTTAAGCTATATTCCCCAAGTTTTTCAGACTCTTAAAGTAAAGGCTAGAGTGGGTTAAGGAATAGAGCCAAGTGAGGTAGGTGTCTGAGCCATGAAGTTGTAACTATTGCAAGATGTCATTTTTATTCAGGAATTAGGGGAGACTGAAGTCATAGATTTCCTACTCTAAATTCTTCACGCCTGCCTTTCCAGGATGCACATTTTTGCTATATAGACCATTGTCTTCTTGGTTTCTTCTGTTAAGTCAAGACTACATGTTCCTGATATAATTTTGCTCATTAGTGTATTTCTTGAGCTGTTTTCATATTATTCCTTTCCTTTCTGTGAAATGGTTTTTGTTTTTGTTTTGTTATTTTAACTTGGGACCACCAAGTTGTAAAGATGTATGTTTTTACCTGAGTGTTATGCCGCAGGTGAACTGTCAAGTTGAGAAAGTGAATTGATAGTTTGTATTTGTTTTTAAAATTAAATTAATCCTTTGTATGAGTTGCTTTTTCTTAGGGGTTAGTCCTTGACCACCACTAGTTTGATACCATCTCCATTTTGGGTGACCTGTTTAACCTTCAGGCCTGTTACTCTCCATAACTAACTGTGTAAGTGCTTATAATGGAATAAATTGCTTTTCTACATAACCCAGTGCTGATGGATTTTATTTAATGTGTCCAAAAAAAAAGTCACTGAGTTGGGTGTAGTGGCACATGTCTATTTAATCCCAACATTTGGGAGGCAGAGGTAGGTGGATCGCCTTGAGTTCTAGGCCACCCTGAGACTACATAATGAATTCCAGGTCAGCCTGGGCTAGAGTGAGACCCTACCTCGAAAAACAAACAAACAAAAAAAAAAAAAATCTACCTTCCAGAAAAGTTTGTTCACATGTGAGTTATTTTCTGCAATCTGATTTATCAAGAGTAGAATTAAATATAAAGACCCAGAGCTGTAGAAAAGAGCTTTACTCCTTGCCAGGGAAAGTGAAAGATAGACAATACAACACTGAATAGAGAGAGGTACACAAACTAATCTGTGATAAAATTACATCTTTCTCAAGTCTGCCTTAGAGAAACTACAGGCTTTAAACAGTCAAAGGCAGTACGGTAGAGAATTTAAGGCAGGTTTTAAATTTGGAAAAGACACTTAAACCTCTTGTTACAGAGATTGTATCTGCCCAGTGTACAGGGGCCAGCCCTTAAAGGGTAATAGGCTCTAAAAGCCTTTATCACCACATGCCATAACCAGATTAAAATGCCTGGTGCTTTTCAGTACTTCAGGTTTTGTTTTGGCTAAGTAAATCATTCTGACCCAAAAAACATTTAGGTCTCAGGGAAAATCTGAGTAATCATAAGCCATTAAGTTCAAATCTGAATTGGTTCCTTTTCTCCAAATCTAGTTCTAGGATGATTATTTTCAGTCAAACATGGTGGTGCACACCTGTAACCCATAGCCACATAGTAAATTGGAGGCCAGCCTGGGCTACATGAGACCCTGTCTCAAAAAAAAAAAAACAATTAGATACATACACACACAAAACTTTAAGGATAAAGTATGTGAGTGCATAGCTTTGAAGAAAAAGTAAACTTTGCAAGAGGATTCATTTAAAATCTTAACACTCATGGCACAAAATAATTTTAAGTTGTAAGCCAATATAAAAATCAGGCCAGGCATGGTGGTGCACACCTTTAATCCCAGCACTTGGGAGGCAGAGGTAGGAGGATCACTGAGCTCAAGGCCAGCCTGGGCTAGAGCAAGACCCTCCCTTGAAGAAAACCAAAAAGAAAAGATTGGCTGCTTCTTTAACCCCAACTTTGTTCCTCAAAATGAATGTCACTGATCTGAATCAAAACAAGGCAAGTTACATTCTTCACAATACTGCAAGGTGTGTCCATACGTACATCCTTTACTCCGCGTGCATGTGAGTGCTGCTGCTGCTGAAAAACCAGAGGCTCGTTTTTCCATTTGTCAGTACACTGAGATCCAGCATCCTATAAAAGTCCAAATCAAAGTTCTCCCAGCCAACCTTAAAATCTTTTTTAGGCAGTCAGCCAATATTTGCAGTTTTCTCAGAATGAACGGGGACCGACTGCTGGGGAGAACTGCCTCTAGGGTACTTAGTGATCCTTGGCTAAGAAGCATTTTGTTTCTGGGTTACAGATCCCGCCGTACATTTCTAAGCAGTCCCTGTAAGATTGAAAGAAGAAAAAGTTCAGCTTGTATTTTCTGTAACTTGAAATAGTAGAAAATTTGTAACGACTTGCAAGGTTTTGTTAGTACAAACTGGGCTGGGGTTTGGTTTCCCAAGGGCTTGGAATGACATGTGCAATATTTTAACAATGATTGGACCGGGTGTGGTGGCACACAACCTTTATTCCCAGAAGTGAGTTTGAAGCCACCCTGAGATTACATAGTAAATTCCAGGTCAGCCTGGGCTAGAGTGAGACCCTACATCAAAAAAAAAAAAAAAAAAAAAGAAAAGGGTTGGAGTGATAGTTTAGCAATTAAGGCAACTGCCTGCAAAGCCAAAGGACCCTGGTTCAAATCCCCAGGACCCATGTAAACCAGATGCACAAGGTGGCACGTGCATCTGAAGTTTGTTTGCAGTGGCTGGAGGCCCTGGTGCACTCATTCTGTTTCTTTGCCTCTTTTTCTCAAATAAATAAAAAACAGTTAAAAAATGGTAACCTGTGGTACCAACATGAGGGGGTAAATTTTTTCTAAACCAATATGGTGGCACATTTCTGTAATCCTACCACTCAGGCAAGAATATCACATGTCTAAGACCAGACTAGAATACAGCCTCATGTAAGCCCAGTCTGGCCTTTAACTCAACTGGCTATGTTGCCCAGGTCACCTTGAACTTTGGGTCCCACTGCCTCCTCTTGAATCCTAGGATACAGGTGTGCACCAACACATCCACTTTATTACTGAGAATTGAGTCAGGGCTGCTTTGGGGCTGGAAAGATGGCTAGTGGTTAAAGGCGCTTGCTTGCAAAGGCTGCTTGCTCCTGTTCAATTCCCAAGCCACCCATGTCAGCCAGAGCAGAGTGGTACAGGCATCTGGTGTTCATTTTCAGCAGCAAGAGGCTGTGGTATTACCATACACACACATGCAATGCAAATAAGTAAATAAAAATACAAAACCACAGTAGTATCTTTTTTTTTCCTCCCCAAGGTAGGGTCTCTCTCTTGGCTGATTTGGAATTTACTGTCTAATCTCAAATTGGCCTCGAACTCACTCAGCGATACTTCCTACCTCCCCCTCCCGAGTGCTGAGATCCGGCTTTTTTTTTGTTTTGTTTTGTTTTTCGAGGTAGGGTCTCATTCTAGCCCAGGCTGACCTGGAATTCACTATGGAGTCTCAGGGTGGCCTCGAATTTACGGTAATCCTCCTACCTCTGCCTCCCGAGGGATTAAAGGCATGAACCACCATGCCTGGCAATTTTTTTCTTTTTTTTAAGAAAATGGACAAGTATGTAAGTTATTTCAAAAACATCCTCAGCACCAGGAATGGTGGTACACACCTTTAACCCCAACACTTGGGAGACAGAGGTAGGAGGATTGCCATGAGTTCAAGGCTAGCCTAGAGCCACAGAATAAGACCCTGCCTCAAAAAAAAAAAAAAAAAAAATCCTCAGGCTGTTTTTTGTTTTGTGTGTGGTCCTGGGGATTGAAAGCAGAGCCTCATATATACCAGACAAGTGCTCTTCCAATGACTGAGCTGTATCAACAGCCTTCTTTTTTTTTTTTTTTAATGACTTACATAGTTTAGCCCTCTCATTGGCCTGCTTTGTCAGTTTGATACTGCTTTCTGGATTATATACTAAAGAAAATAGATGGCAGTTGAGGGTCTAGTTCTGAGAAAGGCTAGACTACATGTTTTTTTGTTTGTTTGTTTGTTTGTTTTGTTTTGTTGTTGTTGTTGAAAACTATTCTTGGTGGGAGTTAGGGAGATGACTCAGTGCTTAAAGGCACTGCTTGCAAGAACCCACATAAAGCCAGATGAACAAAGTGGCCCACATCTGGGATTACATTGGCAGGAGGTCCTGGTTGTGTGCATTCTCATTCTTTCCTCACAGATTATTACTATTTTTTTTTCTTTTTTGTTTTATTCAAGGTAGGGGTCTCCCTCTAGCCCAGGCTGACGTGGAATTTATTATGTGGTCTCAGGTGGCCTCGAACTCTCAGCAATCCTCTTACCTCTGCCTCCCAAGTGCTAGGATTAAAGGCGTGCGCCCTTCCAAGGCTCAGGGTCCATTGTGGAAGAGGTGGCGGAAAGAATGTAAGAGCCAAAGGAAGGGTAGGACTCCTTACAATGTGCTCTTCAAGACACAAAATGGCCTGAATATCCATGACCTCACAGTGCCTGGCACTGCCTACATAAGACCACATAATAGGAGGAAAAGATCATGATATCAAAATAAAAGACTGAGAGGGGGAGGGGATATGATGGAGAATGGAGTTTCAAAGGGGAAAGTGGGGGGAGGGAGGGAAATACTAATGGGATATTGTTTACAATCATGGAAGTTGTCAATAAAAATTTTTTTTAAAAAGGTGTGCAATTCTACCGCCTGGCTTAAAGTTCTTTTTCTTAAAAATACTTATTTGAGAGAAAGAATGGGTGTACCAGGGCTTTCAGCCACTGCAAATGAACTCCAGATGCATGCACCACCATGTGCATCTAGTTTACGTGCGTTCTGGGGAGTTGAACCTAGGTCCTTAGGCTTCAGGGGTGAGTGCCTTAACCGCTAACCCATCTTTCAATCCCCTTTTAAAATTACTATTTTTGTTGTTGTTGTTTGTTTGTTTGTTTTTCAAGGTATGATCTCAATCTAGCCCAGGCTGACCTGGAATTCACTATGTAGTTTCAGGGTGGCCTTGAACTCATAGTGATCTTCCTACCTCTTCCTCCCAAATGCTGAGATTAAAGACATGAGCCAACATGCCCGGCCCCCTTTAAGTCTTGGTGGTTAAGTCCTGCTAAAAATAAAAATAAAAAACATTCCAAGTGAACTCTGCTTTTGGAAGAATGAGCTGTCCCTAAATAATCTGTCATCAGACAATTTAAGTGCATTGCTGGGTGCAGTGGTATAGAAGGATTGCTACAAATTCAAGGCCAGCCTAGACTACAAAGGTAGGATTTAACTAAAAAAAAAAAAAAAAATTATTGAGAGTTGAAGAGATGGCATAATGGTTAAGGTGCTTGCCTGAGAAGCCTAAGGACCCAGGTTTGATTCTCCAGGTCCCACGTAAGCCAGATATACAAGGTGGCACATATATCTGAAGTTCATTTGCAGTGGCTAGAGGCCCTGGTGTGCCCATTTTCTCTCTCTCTCCCTATCTCTCTGTCTCTAATAAATAAATAAATCTTTAAAAAAAAAAAAAAGTATTGGGGCCAGGCATGGTGGCGCTTGCCTTTAATCCCAGCACTTGGGAGGCAGAGGTAGGATTGCCATGAGTTCAAGGTTACCTGAGACTACATAGTGAATTCCAGGTCACCCCGAGCTAGAGTGAGACCCTACCTTGAAAAACCAAAAAGAAAAAAAAAAAAGTACTGGGCTGAAGAAATAGCTTAGTGGTAAAGGTCCTTTCCTGCAAAGCCAAATGACCTAGATTCAATTCCCCAGGACCCCATGTAAGCCATATGCACAAGGTAGTGCATGTGTCTGGAGTTCATTAGCAGCAACTAAAGTCCCTGGTGTGCCCATTCTCTCCCTCTTTCTCTCTCTCTCTCTCTCTCTCTCTCTCTCTTTCTCCCTCTCTCTCTTTCTCATAAAGAAAAATTAGGGGCTGGAGAGATGGTTTAGCGGTTAAGATGTTTGCCTGCAAAACCAGAGGACTCAGATTCAACTCCCCAGGACTCACATAAACCAGATGCACGAGGTGGCACATGCATCTGGAGTTTGTTTGCAGTGGCTGGAAGCCCTGGTGTGTCCATTCTCTCTCTCATAAATAAAATATTTAAAAAAAATTTTTAAATGTGCCAGGCATGGTGGCACACACCTTTAATCTCAGCACTTGGGAAGCAGAGGTAGGAGGATCACCATGAGTTCGAGGCTACCCTGAGACTACATAGTTAATTCCAGGTCAGCCTGGACCACAGTGAGACCCTACCTCAAAAAACTAACAAAAAAATTTTTTGAAAGTATTAATCAGGGCTGGAGGGATGTCTTAGTGGTTAAGGTGCCTGCAAAGCCAAAGGACCCAAGTTTGTTTCCGCAGGACCTACATAAGCCAGATACACAAGATGGCACATGTGTATGTTCACTTGCAGTGGCTGGAGGACCTTATGTGCCCATTCTCTATCTCCACCTGTCTCTGTCAAATAAATAAATAAAAATTTAAAAAAGAATGCTGGGCTGGAGGACTGGCTTAGTGGTTAAGGTGTTTGCCTGCAAAGCCAAAGGACCGTGGCTCGACTCCCCAGTACCCATATTAGCGAGATTCACAAGGAGCGCATGCATCTGGAGTTCATTTGCAGTGACTACAGGTCCTGGCATGCCCATTCTCTTTCTGTCTCTCTATCTCTCTCACTCTGCTTGCAAATAAATAAATAAAAATGAACAATTATTTAAAATAAATAAATAAAATAAGAAGTGCTAATAAATAAATAAATATTTGTCTTTTTTAAGTATTAATTAAGGGCCGGGCGTGGTGGCACTTGTCTTTAATCCCAGCACTTGGGAGGCAGAGGTAGGAGGCTCGCCATGAGTTCGAGGCCACCCTGAGACTACATAGTGAATCCAGGTCAGCCTGGGCTAGAGCAAAACCTACCTCAAAAAACTTAAAAAAAAAAAAAAAAGTAGTAATTAGCCAAGTGTAGAGACACATGGCTGTAATCTTAGCTGTTTAGAATTAACAAGAGGATCCCAGGTTTAAAACCAGCCTCGGTAACATAGAACCTCAAAATGGGGGGCATTAATTAGTAAATTAGAATTGTTAGGAAAGCAGCAGTGATGAGTGAGCCGACACCACTTGTCTACCCGCAAAGATCACCTTGGGATTGTGTCTCGACTCCACCTGCCTGAGAAGCAGGAACATCAGCCTGTTCCAGGCTCTCGGGTAGCACAGCCCTTTAAAAAGAGAGAGCTGTTTTCCACCTGTTCTCAGATGGACACGACTCGAAAATTATTTCCCCAAATCTTGTTTTCTCCTGTGCCCTCCCCACCATCCTCTCAGCCAGAGATTTGCCAAGCAGATCAAACTGACTTATAAGTTGAGAGCTCCTCAGCGAGACTGGTCCTCAGCTGCTCCATCTCCTTGTTCTTCTGTTGCTGGAGTTGCACCCCACTTCTCAACTGCCTCTGTCGCTCTTCCATCTCCTCCAGCTGCTCCTGCATGGGATGGTCAAGAACATTTCCAATGAGCCGAACAAGAAGACGCTGACTTGGCCACTATATAAAGAGAATCTGCCGGGCATGGCGGTGCAAGCCTCTATTACCAGCACTCAGGAGGCTGAGGTAGAAAAATCACTGTAAACTCATGGCCAACCTGAGCCTACATAGTGAATTCCAAATCAACCTAGGCTAGAGCTAGGACCTACCTCAAGAAAACAAAAGAGGGGCTGGAGAGATGGCTTAGCGGTTAAGCGCTTGCCTGTGAAGCCTAAGGACTGGTTCGAGGCTCGATTCCCCAGGACCCACGTTAGGCAGATTCACAAGGGGGCGCACGCGTCTGGAGTTCGTTTGCAGTGGCTGGAGGCCCTGACACGCCCATTCTCTGCCTATCTATCTGCCTCTTTCTCTCTCTGTCTGTCTGTCTGTCGTTCCCAAATAAACAAAAATAAAGAAAGAAAGAAAACAAAAGAGGCTGGGCATGGTGGTGCACGCCTTTAATCCCAGCACTTGGGAGTCAGAGGTAAGAGAATCTCGGTGAGTTCAAGGCCACCCTGAGATGACACAGTGAATTCCAAGTAAGCCTGGGCTAAAGTAAAACCCAACCTTAAAAAACTTAAAAAAAAAAAAAAAAAAAACAGAGACTAGCCCAGTGTGGTGGTGCATGCCTTTAATCCCAGCATTTGGGAGAGGTAGGAGGCTAGTCATCGTGAGTTCAAGGCCACCCTGAGAGTATAGAGTGAATTCTAGGTCAACCTGGACTAGTGAGACCCTACCTTGAAAAAACAAAAATAAAAATAAAAAGGGCTGGAAAGATGACTTATTGGTTAAGGTGCTTCCCTAAGGACCCATGTTCAACTATCCAGATCCCACATAAAACAGATGCACAAGTGTGCAAGGTCGCACATGTACACAAGATGGTGCATGTGTCTGGAATTCGATTGCAGTGGCTGGACGTCCTGATGCACCAATTTCTCTCTCATGTGCACACTCTTGCTCTCTCATAAAAATAAAATAATAAAATTTAAAAAAAAAGAATATCCTTGAGCTGGGCATGGTGGCACACACCTTTAATCCCAGAACTTGGGAGGCTGAAGTAAGAGGATCACTGTGAATTCAAAGCCAGCCTGGACTAGAGTAAAACCCTGCCTCAAAAAAATAAACAAATAAATAAATAAGCCAGGCATGGTGGCGCACTCCTTTGATCCCAGCACTAGGGAGGCAGAGGCAGGATCATCTTGAGTTCAAGGCCACCCTGAGACTACACAGTAAATTCCAGGTCAGCCTGGACTAGAATGAAACTCTACCTCGAAAAACCAAAAAAATAAATAAATAATAAATAATAAAAGAATATCCTTGAACATTTCTTAACCTTTATAGCAGTGTTGAGGCTGATGGTATCTATATAGGCTAGGCTTAGAACAAATTCAGGAAAGTGTTCTGACAAAGTGAAAGCCCTTTTGAAAATAGTGATCTGGGGGAAAAAAAAAAAAAAGAAAATAGTGACCTGGGGCTGGAGAGATGGTTTAGTGGTTAAAGCATTTGTCTGGTAAACTTAAGGACCAAGGTTCAATTCCCCAGTACCTGTTAGCCAGATGTTCATGGTGATGCATGTGTCTGGAGTTCATTTGCAATGGCTAGAGGCCCTGGTGTACCCATTCTCTTTCTATTTGTCTCTTTTTCTCTCTCAAATTAAAAAAAAAAAAAATTAAAAAGGAGCTGGGCATGGTGGCGCATGCCTTTAATCCCAGCACTCAGGAGGCAGAGGTAGGAAGATCACCTTGAGTTCAAGGCCACCCTGAGACTACACAGTAAATTCCAGGTCAGCCTGGACTAGAATGAAACTCTACCTCGAAAAACCAAAAAAAATAATAATAATAATAAAGGGGGGAGCTGGAGGAATGGCTTAGCAGCTAAGGCATTTGCCTGCAAAGCCAAAGGACCCAGGTTTGACTCTCCAGGACCCACGCTAGCCAGATGCACAGGGGGCATAGGTGTCTGGAGTTCATTTGCAGTGGCTGGAGGTCCTGGTGAGCCCATCCTCTCTCTCTCTTTCTCTCTCCCTCTTTCTCCACCAAATAAATAAAGAAATAAAAATTAAAATTAAAAAAATAAAAACCAAAATAATAATAATAATAAATTAAATTTAAAAAAGAAAGAAAGTGACCTGAAAGGAGCTTGCTTGCAAAGCCTGATGTTACCCAGCATTTGCTTATTTCCTTTTTAATTTGTTTTCAAGGTAGGATCTCACTGTAGCCCAGGCTGACCTGCAGCTAACTCTATAATCCAGGCTGCCCTCAAACTCACAATGATCCTCCTACTTCTGCCTCCCCAGTGCTAGGATTAAAGGTGTGCACCACCACAAGGGGCTCCACTTGCTCACTTCGTAATAGAATCTCCCCCCCCTCCCATGCCAAGGTAGTCTTGCTGTAGCCTAGCCTGACCCAGAATTCACTATGTAGTCTCAAGGTGGCTGCAAACTCACAGTGATCCTCCTACCTCTGCCTCCCGAGTGCTGGGATTAAAGGGATGTGCCACCACGCCTGGCTAGAATCTTGAAAAGGTTGAACAAGATGTTTGGAAGATGGCTCAGTAGTTAAAGGCTTGCTATCCTACAGCCTGGGTTCAACTCCCCAATATGCACATAAAGCCAGACAAAAATGTGGCACCAGGGGCCTGGAGAGATGTCTTAGCAGTTAAAGTACTTGCCTGTAAAGCCAAAAAACCCAGGTTTGATTCTCCAGTTCCCGCATGCCTTAACCACTAAGCAATCTCTCTAGCCTGAAATTTTTCTTATAAAAATATGTAAGTAGATGAACAGATTATTGGAGGCAGAATGGCCTAAGTGGAGTCAGGGGAAGGGACTGAGTAAAGAAAGGGTGCGAGTAGGGTTAATCAAAATTTAAGATGTTACTGGGTGTGGTGGCACACGCCTATTTTAATCCCAGCACATGGGAGGCACAGGAAGGAGGATCTCCATCTGTTCGAGGCCAGCCTGGGACTAGAGAGTGAGTTATAGGTCAGCCTGAGCTAGAGTGAGACCCTACCTCAAAAAAAAAAAAAAGAAGAAGAAGAAGAAGAAGAAGCCGGTTGTGGTGGCACACGCCTTTAATCCCAGCACTTGGGAGGCAATGGTAGGAGGATCACTGTGAGTTCAAGGCCACCCTGGGACTATATAGTTAATTCCAGGTCAGCCTGGGCCAGAGTGAGACCCTACCTCAGAAAATGAAAAAAAAAAAAAAAAGAAAGAAAGAAAGAAAGAAAAGAAAAGAAAATTGAAAAGAGCTGTATTGCATGCAGCTCTTTGGGACAGAGATATCATCAGTGGTTTCAAATACCAGTTCATATTGCAAGCCTTAAGATTGGCCAGCCAGTCCAAATGTTCCAACTGGTGCAATAGTAGCATGTCTATTGTGGGGACAATCAACCACTCTGTAATTGGTCTGCAGACCTGCTCCTTGGGAGGGAATACATGCCTGGTACTGAAAACCTAGTCAAAAGCCTATGGTGGGGGAGGTTATGAGCCCCAGGGGTGTAACGTCTGCAGGTGTCTGGCTAAACGCACATATTATGCCTTCCAAACTGCTCTATAAGCACTTCTTTTTTCTAATTTTGTATTATTTTTATTTATTTACTTGAGAGCAACAGACAGAGAGAGAAAGAGAGAATGGGTGCGCCAAGGCCTCCAGCCACTGTAAACGAACTCCAGACGCGTGCACCACCTTGTGCATCTGGCTAACATGGGTCCTGGGGAATTGAGCCTCGAACCCAGGTTCTTAGGCTTCACAGGCAAGCGCTTAACTGCTAAGCCATCTCTCCAGCCCAAGCACTTCTTTTTTTAAAAGTTTTTATTTATTTATTTGAGAGTGACAGAGAGAGAAAGAGGCAGAGAGAGAGAGAGACTGGGAGAGCGCCAGGGCCTCCAGCCACTGCAAACGAACTCCAGACGCGTGCGCCCCCTTGTGCATCTGGCTAACGTGGGTCCTGGGGAATCGAGCCTCGAACCAGGGTCCTTAGGCTTCACAGGCAAGCGCTTAACCGCTAAGCCATCTCTCCAGCCCCCTTCCTTCCTTTCTCTCTCTCTCTCTCTCTCTCTCTCCCTCTTTCTATCAAATAAATAATATAATATATTTTTTTTAAAAAGTTATCATAGTGAGCTGGGTGTGGTGGTGCACGCCTTTAATCCCAGCACTTGGGAGGCAGAGGTAGGAGGATCGCCATGAGTTCAAGGCCACCCTGAGAATACAGAGTGAATTCCAGGTCAGCCTATGCTAGAGTAAGACCCTACCTCAAAAAACAAAAACAAAACAAAACAAAAAGTCATCACAGTGCTGAGAAGTGACAAGAGGAGTGTTCAGCACTGAATCACCTCTATCACACCCTCCAAGGCTGAAGGTCTATTGGGGAAAAGGTGGTGGAAAAACTGTAACAACCAAAGGAAGGGTAGGACTACTTACAATACAATCTTTCAGACAGAAAATGGCCTGGATATCCAAGACCTTACAGTGCCTGAAACTACCTATGACCTTCATAATTAAGAGGAAAAGATGACATCATAATAGAAGAGAGATTAATTGTGGGCTGGGGAGATGATTTTGCAGTTTAGGCACTTGTCTGCAAAGCCAAAGACCCCTGGTTTGATTCCTCAGTACCCACGTAAAGCCAGATGCACAAAGTGGTGCATGTGTCTGGAGTTCCTTTGCAGCGACTAGAAGCCCTTGGCACCTCCATTCTCTCTCTCTCTCTCTGTCAAATAAATAAATAATTTTTTGAAAAAGACTAATTGGGAGCTGGAGAGATGGTTTAGTGGTTAAGGCACATGCCTATGAGGCCTAAGGACCCAGGGTTTGATTCTCCAGGTCCCACATAAGCCAGATGCACATGGTGGCGCATGCATCTGGAGTTTGTTTCCAGTGGCTAGAGGCCCTGGTGTGCCCATTCTCTCTCATAAAGAAATAAATAATAATAATTAAAAAGCCCAAGTGTGCAATAGTGGCACGTCTGTCATGGTGGAAACCAACTGCCCTCTAATTGGACTGGAGGCCCGCTCCATGGGAGGAATACATCCCTGATACTGAAAGCTTACAACAGGGGTAGTCATGAGCCCTACGGGTGTAATGTCTGCTGCTGTCTTGCTAAATGTATATACTATGCTTATCAAACTGCCCAGTAAACACTTCTCTTAATGTTCATACCCTTATATTAATGCTACTCTCACTTTTGGTAGAGAATCTTCTCTTTTCAGATGGCAGTGACCTTGGTATGACTCAGAAGGCATCATGGTGCTGGAAAGAAGGGACCGGAGTGCTCAGTACTGCAATATCTCTATCACACCTTCCAAGGCTCAGGGTCTATTGCGGAAGAGGTGGTAAAAAGAATATAAGAGCCAAAGGAAGGGTAGGACTCCTTACAATTGGCTCCCCCCAGACACAAAATGGCCTGGATATCCATGACCTCACAGTGCCTGACACTACCTACACAAGACCATCATAAGAGGAGGAAAAGATCATGACATCAAATTAAAAGAGAGACTGATTGAGAGGGGGAGGGGGTATGATAGAGAATGGAGTTTCAAAGGGGAAAGTGGGGGGGAGGAAGGGCATTACCTTGGGATATTTTTTATAATCATGGAAGTTGTTAATAAAAAAATTTTTTGAAAAAAAAAAAGATGATCTATCTAGCTGAGCATGGTAGCTCTAAACCTGTAATCCCAGCACTTGGGAGGCTGAGGCAAGAGTATCACCCTGAGCTTGCAGACAGCCTAAGCTACATCAGTGGGTTTGAAACATAGTTGGGTTACTGAGATCTTGACTCAAAGAAGAAAAAGAGAAGGGATGAGAAGATGGCTCAGCAGTTAAAAGTGCTTGTTTATAAGACTTCCAACCTGAGTGTGATCTTCCTTAGTACTCACACAAAGCCAGACACAAAATAGTCCACACACATGTAACCCCAATGCCCTATGGCAATGGGAAGCAGAGCCAGGGGAGTCGGGAAGTTTGAAAGTAGTAGCAGCAAGAGGGACTCTGTCTGAAGAGGGTGGAAGGAGAAGAGAAACAGCCGAGGTGGTTCTCTGACCTCCATATGCATGCCATGGTATAGGCGTGCCCATACACACACATCATACATATACAACATACACATATACTAACAACATATACGAATGAGTTTTTAAAAAAGTTTAATATGATGGAGAATGGAATTTCAAAGGGGAAAGTGGGGGGAGGGAAGGTATTACCATGAGATATTTTTTATAATCATGGAAAATGTTAATAAAAATTGAGAAAAAAATAGTTTATCAGGGGCTGGAGAGATGGCTTAGCGGTTAAGGCGTTTGCCTGCAAAGCCAAAGGATCCAGGTTCAATTCCCCAGGACCCATGTAAGCCAGATGCACAAGGGGCGCATGCGACCTGGAGTTTGTTTGCAGTGGCTGGAGGCCCTGGCACACCCATTCTCTCTCTCCCTCTCTCTGCCTCTTTCTCTCTCTCTCTTAAATAAATAAATAAAATAAAGTTTAAAAAAATCCCAAGTCTATTAGATCACAAAGCCTATGTCCCTAACCAGTTCCTGGATAGACGGGCCTCATGTTATGGTTATGTGGCCTATAGGTCTTCTGGGGCAGAAAGCCTGGGCCCTGGGGGACTCAGATCTGGTAGGGAGCCCAGGAGTAGGAAGCACTCTCTCTCTCCTCTCTCTAAAAAATGTTTTGTTTTGTGTTTTTTTTTTTTTTCAATAATAATATGGCTGAGAGATGGCTTAGTGGTTAAGGCATTTGTCTGCAATGCCAAAGGAACGAGGTTAGATTCCCCAGGACCCACATAAAGCCAGATGTACAAGGTAGTGCATGCATCTCGAGTTTGTTTACAGTAGCTGAAGGCCCTGGCATGCCCATTCTCTCTCTCTCTCTCTCTCTCTCTCTCTCTCTCTTTCTCTCCCAGCTTCTTTCTCACTGTCCAATAAATAATAATAATAATTTTTTTTAAAAAAAGCTAGGCATGATCATGCATGGCTGTAACCCCAGTGCTGAAGGGGCAGAAGCAAGAGTTTCACTGGGGTTACTGTTCAGCCAGTCTAACTAAGAAACAGCTCTAGGTTCAGAGAGACTACGTCTCAGAGTCTAAGAACCAAGAACATGATAGTCCATTTTCTTTTAATTTTTTTTTTTTTTTTTTTTTGAGGTAAGATCTCACTCTAGCCCAGGCTAATCACTCTGTAGTCCCAGACTGGCCTCAAATTTACAGCGATCCTCCTACCTCTGCCTTTCCAGTTCTGGGACTAAAGGTGTGCACCAGAAGAATGCCCGGATTTTATTATTATTATTATTATTATTATTATTATTATTATTGGTTTTTCATAGTAGGGTTTTGCAGTAGCCCAGGCTGACCTAGAATTCACTATGTAGTCTCAGGTTGGCCTTGAACTCACGGCGATCCTCCTACTCCTGCCTCCCCAAGTGCTGGGATCAAGAGCATGCAGCACCACACCTGGCTTTTTATTTTTATTTTTTATATATTTGTAAGTAGAGGAGAGAGACAGACAGACAGACAGACAGGGGCAAGAGAAAATGGGTGAGCCAGGACCTCTTGACCCACAAATGAACTCTAGATGCATGTGCCTCTTTGTGCATCTGGCTTTACATGGGTACTAGGGAATTGAACCACAGGCCAACAGGCTTTGCAGGCAAGAGCTTTTAACTGTTGAGCCATCTCTCAGCCCCAGCCCTCTTAATTTTATTTATTTATTTACATGTGTGTTATGTTGGGGGGGGGGCTAGAAGGAGCATAGCAGGGTCTCTCACTGCTGCAAAGGAATACCTGTCTTCTTTTCTTTTTCTGGTTTTTCGAGGTAGGGTCTCACTCTAGCTTAGGCTGACTGGAATTCACTATGTAGTCTCAGGGTGGACTCAAACTCTTGGTAATCCTCTACCTCTGCCTCCTAAATGCTGGCATTAAAGGTGTGTGCCACCACACCTGGCTTTGTGTGGGGGCATGTTTCAAGGTAAAGTTTTGCTCTAGCCTACAATGACCTGGAATTCACTATGTAGTCTCAGGCTGGCCTCTAACTCACAGCAATCCTCCTACCCTGGCCTCCAAAGAGCTGGAATTAAAGGTGTGCACCACCATGCCCAGCTTGGAATGTCTGTCTTTGTATGAGTGGCTGGGGAATTGAATCTGGGCCAGCAGGCTTTTGCAAGTAAATGCCTTTAATGATTGAGCCATCTCCTCAGCCCCAGTTTTGTGTGTGTGTTGCGTGTGTGTGTGTTGTATACATGTGTGTGTGTATTGTACGTGTGTAAGTTTAAAGGTACCTGCGTACAAAGCCTAGCAGCCCAGGTTCAATTCCCCAGCTCCCACATACAGCCAGATGTACAACACGGTGCATACATCTGGAGTTATAAATATGTGGAGTTGTACAGCAGCAAGAGGCCCTGGTGCGCCCATTCCCAGCCACCCTCTCTGCTTTCAAACAAATAAATGTAACTATTTTATTAACGAATAAATAAGAATATTAAAAGAACAATAACAGCCAGGCATGGTGGCACATACTTTTTTTTTTTTCAACATTTCAACAAGCTAGAACTATTTACTGTAAGCATATAGTGAAATTCTGGGAAACATACTACTATACTTTGAGAAAACACTAATGGGAAGCATGTGTTGAAGGCAGCTTATAAATGAAACATTACATATCATATGATTATGCATACAACTTATCAAAAAGGCTGCTATTTTTCTAAGAATAGCATCAGAGTAAACACTATGTAATTAAGACTGAAAGCTTCTGTACACATGTTCTCTCTGCCTCCAAAGCAGCACATGCCTCTTAGACATTCTCTTGTTATCATATACCCATTGTGGTCTCACAAATTTTTGTTTGAGCAGGCTAATATAATCACTTAACTATTTTTTTTTAATTTTTTGTTGTTGTTATTTTTATTTATTTATTTGAGAGCGACAGCAGAGAGAGAAAGAGGCAGAGGGAGAGAGAGAGAGAGAGAATGGGCACGCCAGGGCCTCCAGCCACTGCAAACGAACTCCAGACGCGTGAGCCCCCTTGTGCATCTGGCTAACGTGGGTCCTGGGGAATCGAGCCTCGAAACAGGGGTCCTTAGGCTTCATAGGCAAGCGCTTAACCACTAAGCCATCTCTCCAGCCCTCACTTAACTATTACACAAATTTAACCTAGTTTCAGGGAACAAGTTTCATAATCAGTAAAGTAACATTAGCATTAACTTCCCCTAACAGAAGGGAAACTCGTATGTGGGAATAGTTGCAAGCCTGGAAAAATACTTCTATAGGAGCAGACTATGAAGTCAATAATAAACTCAAATGTGAATTATCTTTCTAGTGCAACATCAGTCTCCTTACTAGACTAACAGCTGTTCTGCCATGTTTGTTGGTAGTACTAATTAATATTCAGACAGTACTGAACAGTTCAAATCACATGGAATTCTGAAAAACTAGAATGATTATTCTTTACTCTGAAAATAGTGCTATAAAACGCAATTATTTTCTTAGCTTCTTCAGTGTCCTACCATCTTCATTTAAACATGGTCGCCTGCAATTCTTTCCTGAGGAAGTGAAGACCAAACCCAATGAGCTGTGGCCTTGTGTGGCACATACTTTTAATCCCAGCACTCAGTACTTGGGAAGCAGAGGTAGGAGGATTTCTATAAATTCAAGGCTAGCCTGGAACTACAGAGTGAGTTTCAGGTCAGCCTGAGCTAGAGTGAGACCCTACCTTGGAAAAAAAAAAAAAAACACCCTGAGACTACATAGTGAATTCCAGGTCAGCCTCAGCTAGCGTGAGTCCCTACCTTGAAAAAAAAAAAAAATCCCACTGATCTAGCCAGGCGTGGTGGTGCAAGTATTTAATCTCAGTCCTCAGGAGGAAGAAGTAGGAGGATCACTGTGCATTGGAGGCCAGTCTGACCTACAGAGTGAGTTCCAGGCAAGCCTGGGCTGGGCTAGAGTGAGACTGTGCCTTCAGAAAAAGGGGAGAGGATGGAGAGATTGTTCGTGTTTAAGGGTACTTTCTTGCAAAGCCTGAAGACCCTGGTTCTATTCCCCAGTACCCACATTAAGCACCAGATGCACAAAGTGGTACATGTGACTGGAGTTAATTTGTAGTGGCAAGAGACCCTAGGTATGCCCATTTTTTCTGTGTGTCTCTCTCTCAAATAAATAAATAAAAATAATTTTATTAATGAGAGAGAGAATGGGCACGCCAGGGCCTCTAGCCAATGCAATTGAACACCAGAGACATACATACCTTGTGTGCATGCTTCACCTTGTACATCTGGTTTATGTGGGTTCTGGAGAGATGAACCTGGGTGCTCAGGTTTCTCAGGCAAGTGCCTTAACTGCTAAGCCATTTCTCCAGGCAATAAAGATATTTTTTAAAAAGAGCCAGGAGCCGGGCATGGTGGCGCATACCTTTAATCCCAGCATTCGGGAGGCAGAGGTAGGAGGATCGCTGTGAGTTCAAGGCCACCCTGAGACTACATAGTGAATTCCAGGTCAGCCTGAGCCAGAGTGAGACCCTACCTCAAAAAACAAAAACAAAAACAAAAAATAAATTAAAAAAAAATAAAAAGAGCCAGGATATAAATAAGTCATATGGAAACCTACTCTTTTGGACAATGGAACACTTTTGTTATCATAAAATTTTCAGTGCCAAGAATGGGATACCTTCCAGTGAGTTGTTGGCCAGGGAGATCCCTGATGCCCCCAAAACACTACAGGCCATTGCCAAGGCCCTTGCTTTCCTACCAGGAATAGATAGTAAGACCCTATTGCTGAATACTCGACATACTTGGGCTGCAAGGTCACTGAGAAATCCTGCTGGAACTGAGCTGAAAACCTCCTCCATGTAGACCAGCTGACAAAAAACTGGAAAAAACCACACTGCATGCAGTTCAATGGGAAAGTCAAAAATCACCAGTGATGATAATCAACAGTGGACACTGCAAGCCTTACATTTGACCAACCAGGCCAAATGAGCCAACGGGTACAATAGTGGCACGTCTATTATGGGGAAAACCAACCACCCTCTAATTTGACTGGATGCCCACTCCATGGGAAAGAATATATCCCTGATACTAAAAACCTACAACAGGGGTAATCATGAGCCCTAGGGGATATAACATCTGGTGCTGTCTGGCTAAATGTATATACTATGCTCATCAAACTGCCCAGTAAATACTTCTCTTAATGTTCATACCCATATATTAATGCTACTCTCACTTTTGGTTAGAGAACTTTCTCTTTTCAGATGGCAGTGACCGTGGGATGACTCAGAAGGCACCATGGTGCTGAGAAGAAGTGACAGAGGAGTGCTCAGCACTGAAATATCTCTATCATACCTTCCAAGGCTCAGGGTCCATTGCGGAAGAGGTGGCAGAAAGAATGTAAGAGCCAAAGGAAGGGTAAGACTCCTTACAACGTGTTCCTCCAGATACAAAATGGCCTGGATATCCATGACCTCACAGTGCCTGATGCTACCTACACAAGACCATCATAATAGGAGGAAAAGATGATGACATCAAAATAAAAGAGAGACTGATTGAGAGGGGGAGGGGATATGAAGGAGAGTAGAGTTTCAAAGGGGACAGTGGGGGGAAGGGAGGGAATTACCATGGGATATTGTTTACAATCATGGAAGTTGTCAATAAAATAACAATAATAATAATAATAAAGAGCCAGGGATGGTGGCACACACCTTTAATCCCAACACTAGGGAGGCTCAGAGGTAGGAGGATTGCTGTGCATTTGAGGCCACCCTGAGACTACATAGTGAATTCCGGGTCAGCCTGGTCTAGCCTGGGCTAGAATGAGACCCTACCTCGAAAAACCAAAAGAAAGAGAGAGAGAGAGAGAGAGGGAGGGAGGGAGGGAGAGAGAGAGAGAGAGAGAGAGAGAGACAGAAAGAAAGAAAGAAAGAAAGAAAGAAAGAAAGAAAGAAAGAAAGAAATAGACAGAAAGAAGAAAACCAATGACCTACAACCATGTAACCATGTACAACCTGGTGCCACTCTATTCCTCCATCTTTATCTACTCAGTCCTTATGGTTTAGTCACCTTGAACTCATCTCCTAAAACAATGCCTTTTGCCTTTTCATGGTTTTGTATGAGCGGTCCTCTCTGCCCGGAATATCTTTCCCTACTGGCTCAGTGAACTCATTCAAGGCTCAGCTCCAACTTCTGGGGTGGAGGATGAACTTGCACTAAATGGTTTAGGGTTACATCCTTGTAATATCACTCTCAAACTGGACAGATGGCTTCTCTGTCTCCCTTTTCTCTCTCTCTCTCTCTCTCTCTCTCTCTTTTTTTTTTTTTTTTTGGATTTTTGAGCTAGTGTCTCACTCTAGTCCAGGCTGACCTGGAATTCATTATGTAGTCTCAGAGTGGCCTTGAACTCATAGCAATCCTCCTACCTCTGCCTCTTGAGTTCTGGGGGATTAAAGGTGTGTGCCACCACACCCTGCTTCATTTTTCCCACACTTCATACCTACCTCATAGAGATAAGAATTACATGAATTATGTGTAAAGAGTTTTAAGTGTATTTTACCTCCTGTCAATCCTCTGAATGTTCCCTGTTTCTCTAGGTAGAAGTGTATATATATATATATATATATATATATATATATATTTTTTTTTTTTTTAAGTTTTTTGAGGTAGGGTTTCACTCTCATCCAGGCTGATGAGACTACATAGTGAATTCCAGCTCAGCCTGAGCTAAAGTGAGACCCTACCTCAGGAAACCAAAAGCAAACAAAAACAAAACTCAGAAGTGGGCTGGAGTGGAGAGATGGCTTAGCCTAAGGAGCGAAACCCTACCTTGAAAAACCACACACACACACACACACACACACACACACACACACACACACACGGAATTGGGAGGCTGAGATTCCTGGGCTGCAATGAGTTCCTGATCAGCTAGGGCCAAAGTGAGACTCTGCCCCCAGAGAAAGGGGCAAGAAAAAGAGAAAAGGGATGAAAGTACTGTTGAACAATGCCAATATTGGTTTTCTCACAATGTCCAGAGGCGCTTCACTTGGCATTTGCCAGATACGTCCTCTGAGCCCTGATTGGCAGAGAGCAATCCAGAGATAAGTAAAGACAGCCCCTTCCTTCTGATAGTCCCTCCTGTGGAGACACAGACGTAATTGTTTATTCACTTAGTATTTATATCCTACTCTGTTCTAAAAAGGGATTAGAACTGGCTCACACTTAATCAAAAGGAATTGGAACACAAGGGAGATAGTGACATGCACAGAAAAGGGAAAATGAATAGAGATTTCATCCTGAACACTGGGCATTTTCAACATGGAGACTGGATGGGTGTGACTTGAAGGTGAATATGGAGTGTAGGGGAGGGCATAAGTTCATTCCACCTGGTCCTTCCACATACCCAAGAGTGATTTACTAGTTAGTTAGAATAGAAAAGCCTTTCATGAAAGGAGCTCTGGAATACTTGGGGCTCGGAGTTTTCTCGTGTATTAAAAATAATCCAAGGTAGAGCGAGCATGGTGGCGCATGCCTTTAATCCCAGCACTCGGGAGGCAGAGTTGCCGTGAGTTCGAGGCCACCCTGAGACTACATAGTGAATTCCAAGTCAGCCTGGGCTACAGTGAGACCCTACCTCGAACAAAACAAAACAAAACAAATAATAATATAAGCCAACTACTGGTGGGTGGCCCACATCTGTAACCTCAGCATTTGGGAGGTTAAAGCAGGAGTATCAAGTGTTTGAAACCAACTATGCTATACAGTGAGACACTAATCTCAGAAAGAAAACACAGCTGGGCCAGGCGTGGTAGCTCACGCCTTTAATCCCAGCACTCGGGAGGCAGAGGTAGGAGGATCGCCGAGAGTTCGAGGCCACCCTGAGACTGCATAGTGAATTCCAGGTCAGCCTGAGCCAGAGTGAGACCCTACCTCGAAAACAAAAGAAGAAAAAAAAAAAAGAAAGAAAACAGCTGGGCCTGGTGGCACACACCTTTAATCCCAGCACTTGGGAGGCAGATCACTGTGAGTTCGAGGCAGCCTGAGACTACATAGCGTATTCCAGGTCGGCCTGAAGTACAGTGAGACCCTACCTCAACAAACCAAAACACAAACAACAACAACAAAAGAATACATAAATAAAAGCACTTTCCCGTCCTTCCACAGCCAGTGGGCCTACCCTGTACTGCTGAACCTCTTCATCCCGTTTCTGCCTCACGAGTGTGATCTGGTCCTCCAGGTTCCTGTTCTGCAGACGGAGCTGCCGGGCCTCTGCTTGCAGAGGTCTCAGAGCCTCTTTCATCTCCTGGATCTCAGCCTGGGTTTTCTGCAGAGCTTTGGTCCCGGCCTCTTTCCTCTCCAGGAGCCGCAGCAGCTGAGGCTCGTACTCCTCCTCGAGGCCCTGGCGGCTCTCTGCCATAAGGTTTTCAAACTGGGTAGACAGCCGCCGGCTCTCTTGCAGAAAGTGGCCATCGCTCTGGCTCGGGGGTGCTTCTAGTTGTTGCCTCAACTGCTCCTTCTGCTTCTGCGAGGCGTCCCGGAGCTGGGCCAGTTCCTCGGAGAGCTGGGCTGCCCGCATGGTCAGTGCTTCTCGGCAATCAGCAAACTGTGCCACGTCCTGCTGGCGACACTCCAGTTGGTACTGGTAGGCCACACACTCCTTGGCCACCTTGAACAGCTTCTGCTTGACCAGCCGGATCTCCTCCCTTAGCCCATCTCTCTCCAGCTCGGCCTGGGCATGCAGCTTGTAGGCGGCCAGAATGTCCTGATGGACCTGCTGCACCTCCTGCAGGGCTGGTTCCCGGAGCAGCACAAGTTCATGGATGAGCTGATCTCGCTCCTCTTCTAGCTGGGACACGGCTTGCACACACTGCTGGAAACGGCCCTCCAGCAGTTCCAGGTCCTCCACGCTCAGGGTCGCCTCGGTGCTGGGGCTCGGCGCGCTTGGAAGGTTCTCCTCAGGGTTAGAGTTCTCCTCCCTCGTCACCGTCTCGTCCTCACACACGGTCTGCTCTGGGCTTGGGCTCTCCGCTGGTCTCACAGGCTCCTGCACAAACGTCTCCTTAGGACTCATGGCTTCTTCCTCATACGGTGCCTCCTCTGTCTGCCTGGACTCCTCGATATACAACGTCTCCTCTGGCTTCTCGGTCTCCTCCACACAGAGTAGCTCTTCAAAGTCATCTGCATCCCCCAGAAAAAAAGTGTCTTCTAGGTTCACATTCCCCTGCAAAGACAAAGTGGCTTCTGGGTTCAAAATCTTGGCCTCTTCTAGGGATTCAGAATTCTCTTCTTGAAGAGAACTGGTCTCTGTGCCTGTTTCCCTGCAAGAAAAATGATTTAAGTGAAAGAGCTGCTACGGAACCACAGCCACGCGTGACCAGAGCCTTTAGCCATTGGCCTAGATCTCGGCAGGTTCCCAGTCTCCATGGTCACTTGCCCACTCTCTTGTGTCAACCTAAGTCCTCTACATTAAACCATTGTTTTTGTTTTGTTTTGTTTTAATTGGACAGAGGGAAAGAGAAAGAGGATGGGAGTGACTTGCTACTACAATGAACTCCAGATGCCTACACCACTTTGTGCATCTGGCTCTAAGTGGGTATTGGGGAATCGAACCTAGGCCATCAGGGTTTGCAAGCAAGCACCTTTAACCGCTGAGCCATCTCCCAGCCCCAATAGCTTTTTTTTTTTTTTTTTGATTTTTTTTTTTTTTTTTTTGATTTTTCGAGGTAGGGTCTCACTCTAGCCCAGGCTGACCTGGAATTCACTATGGAGTCTCAGGGTGGCCTCGAACTCACAGCAATCGTCCTACCTCTGCCTCCCAAGTGCTGGGATTAAAGGCGTGCGCCACCATGCCCGGCCCCAATAGCTTTGTTTTGATTCCCTGACAACACCACCTTACTAGCTGGTCTCTTCAAGGACAAGAAATTCACAGTGAGACACAACTGGGTGATTTAAAATTCTCAAGCTGGGCATGGTGGTGCACAACTTTAATCCTAACACTTGGGAGGCAGAGGTAGAAAGATCACCGTGAGTTTGAGGCCACCCTGAGAATACAGAGTAAATTCCAGATCAGCCTGGGCTAGCAGTGACACCCTACCTCAAAAAACAAAAAACAAAAAACAAAAAAAACCAAAAAAAATCTAATGTTTCACTCTAATCCAGGCTGACCTGAAATTCACTATGTAGTCTCAGTTCAAGGCCACCCTGAGACTACATAGTGAATTCATTCCAGTGAATTGGACTAGAGCAAGACCCTACCTCGAAAAAACATAACAAACCAAAAGTTTCAACTTGAAGACAATCTCAATAATCACTTAGTGCAGTCACATTTCACATTTCTTTGCCAGAAAGGAAATGGTTTTGGTTATCTTCCCTTGATACCTTTTGGTACTTCAAGCTCAGCTGCCCCAAAATTATCACTCTTTAGTTTAGTTTGCTGTGTTTCTATTCTCCAGTTCTGGGAAACACATCCAGTGTGATTATCAAGAAATCCTTAGATAGCTCTTTACCTGCCCCATTTAGCCAACTCACTGAGAATCAGCCTTTCTACATCAGGAGGTCGACAGCCTCGGTCCCTTTTCTCCATCTAGACCCACTGGCAGGTCTCTAGTCCAGGTCTCTCCCCTGTACTTTGCACCAGCCTTCTAATGGGCCTTGTTGCATCTTCTCACTCTGGTCTATTCTCCACAGTGCCATAATTAGCTGGCTCCTTGTTGATGCTGCATCACCATTTCAAAGTCATTGTTGCTGGGCGTGGTGGCGCACGCCTTTAATCCCAGCACTCGGGAGGCAGAGGTAGGAGGATCACCGTGAGTTCAAGGCCACCCTGAGACTCCATAGTGAATTCCATGTCAGCCTAAGCTAGAGTGAGACCTTACCTCGAAACCCCGACCCCCAAAAATTGTCAAAGTCATTATTTACACATTGAGACAGATCTCACTATACAGTCCTGGATAGCCTAGTATTCACTAGATGGGAAGGCAGGCCTTGAACTCTTGACAATCTTCCTGCCTCAGCCTCCCAATTATTGAGATTACAAGCATATGTTGCTTGTTCTATGGATTTTTCAAGGTATGGTCTCACCCTAGCCCAGGCTGACCTGGAACTCACTCTGACACAGGCTGGCCTTGAACTCAGTGATCCTCCTTCCTCTGCCTCCCGAGTGCTGGGATTAAAGGCACACACCACCACACCCAGCTAGGTACTAGGATTAAAGCTGTGTGCCACCATGACTGGCTCAAATTCTGGTTTTTTGTTGTTTTTCAAGATAAGGTCTCACTCTAGCCCAGGCCAACCTGAAATTCACTCTGTAGTCTCAGGGAGGCCTTGAACTCATGGTGATCCTCCTACCTCTGCCTCCCTGGTGCTGGGATTAAAGGCTTGCACCACCATACCGAGTTTAAGCAAGTACTTTTAGCCATTGAACTATCTCTGCAGCCCCTCAAAGTCTTAAAGATGTGGCCCCAACTTGACTTTTTTTTTAATTTTATTTATTAGAGACAGAAAGAGAGGGAGGGGGAGAGAGAGAGAGAGAGAATGGGTACGCCAGGGCCTCTAGCAACTGCAAATGAACTCCAGATGCATGCACCATCTTGTGCATCTGGCTTACGTGGGACCTGGAGAATCGAACCTGGATCCTTAGGTTTCGCAAGCAAGCACCTCAACCGCTAAGCCATCGCTCCAGTCCCCAACTTGCCTTTCTTTAGCCTCAGCTCACATTACTCTGCAATCCACCCAAGTGCCTAAAAACCCAGAACATGTGTTAACGTTTCACACCTCCCACATCTCCTACAATATCTAAAGGATCCAGCTGAAAAATGTAACTTCTTGAATAACAGTCTGCCTAGAGAATAGACCTGTACTGCCAGGAAGGTAAAATTCCTGGTGCCAGGAAAGAGCACCTGTTCAGTCAAGCCACCCACTCTGCTTCTCAAGAGTCCCTGCTTTTCCAGCAGATGGCCCTTGTTTGTGTCCCTGCAGACCCCTCCACCTTGGAATAACTTAACCATGTTCAAGGCACTGTACTAAGCATTTTTTTTTTCCTTCCCTTTGGTTTTTTGAGGTAGGGTCTCACTCTGGTCCAGGCTGACCTGGAATTCACTATGTAGTCTCACGGTGGCCTTGAACTCTTGGCGATCCTCCTACCTCTGCCTCCCAGTGCTAGGATTAAAGGCATGCGCCACCATGCCCAGCTATACTAAGCATTTTATAGAACGTTCATCCATCATCCTCTGTGCTATGATGAGTAAGCCAAGGCACAAAGAATGAAATTTCCACTTAAGGTTCTAGAAGTCATAGAAGGGATGAATGCAGCCTTGAGAAGGCCTACGGTAAGAGTGAAGCCTAAAAAAGAGGGACATTACAGGGCTTTGCACAGAGTTTGGCACTCATCAGTGGAAATGTCTTCCTAATGTTGTGGCTAAGAGGCAGAGCATATACCTAGCAGGGAGGAAGTTCCAGGTTCAATACCCAAACCTACAGAAAGAAGGGAAGGAAGGAGACTGGAGAGAAGGTTCGGTGGTTAAGGTGCTTGCCTGTAAAAAATTCGATTCTCAGCCAGGCATGGTGGTGCACGCATTTAATCCCAGCACTCAGGAGGCAGAGGTAGGAGGATTGCTGTGAGTTTGAGGCCACCCTGAGACTCCATAGTGAATTCCAGGTCAGCCTGGGCTAGAGTGAGACCCTACCTTGAAAAAAAAAAAAAGTTCGATTCTCCAGTACCCACCTAATGCCAGATATATAAGGTGGCACATGCGTCTGGAGTTTGTTTGCACTGGCTGGAGGCCCTGGTGTGTCCATTCTCCCCCCTTTTGTTGTTGTTGTTTATTTGTTTATTTATTATTTATTTCACAGAGAAAGAGGAACAGAGAAAGACAGAGAGAGAATGGGCGTACCAGGGCTTCCAGCCACTGCAAACGAACTCCAGACACGTGCGCCCCCTTGTGCATCTGGCTTACATGGGTCCTGGGGAATCGAACCTGGGTCCTTTGGCTTTGCAGGCAAACGCCTTAACCGCTAAGCCATCCCTCCAGCCCTGATTTTTGTTTTTGAAGGTAAGGTCTCACTCTAGATCAGGCTGACCTGGAACTCACTACACAGTCTCAGGGTGACCTCGAACTCACAGTGATCCTCCTACCTCTGCCTCCCAAGTGCTGGCATTAAAGGCATGCTCCACCACGCCTGGCTTTTTTTTTTTTTTTTTTTTTTTTTTTTTTTTTTTTTGAGAGACAGAGAGAGAGAGAAAGAAAGAGAGAGAATGAGTGCACCAGGGCTTCCTGCCACTGCAAACAAATTCCAGATATGTGCACTACCTTGTGCATTTCTTATGTGGGTCCTGGAGAATTGAATCTGTTTACTTAGGCTTCATAGGCAAGCACCTTAACCGCTTAAAGCCATATCTCCAGCCCCCCCTCCTTTTTTTTTTTTTGAGGTAGGTTCTCACTCAAGCCCAGGTTGACCTAGAATTCATTATGTAGTCTCAGGGTGGCCTTGAACTCACAGCAATCCTCCTACCTCTGCCTCTCCAGTACTGGGATTAAAGGAGTGTGCCACCATGCCCAGCTTCATTCTTTCTCTTTCTATCTGCCTCTTTCTCTATCTCAAATAAATAAATAATAAATACATAAATAAAATATTTTTTTAATTTTTATTTATTTATTTGAGAGTGACAGACAGAGAAAGAGGAAGTTAGAGAGAGACAATGGGCATGCCAGGGAATCCAGCCACTGCAAACGAACTCCAGATGCGTGAGCCCCCTTGTGCATCTGGGTAACATGGGTCCTGGGGAATCGAGCCTCGAACCAGGGTACTTAGGCTTCACAGGCAAGCGCTTAACCACTAAGCCATCTCTCCAGCCCCTAAAATATTTTTTAAAAGAAGGAAAGAGCTGGGCGTGGTGGCACATGCCTTTAATGCTAGCACTCAGGAGGTTTAGAGGCAAGAGGATCACCATGAGTTCGAGGCCTCCCTGAGACAACATAGTGAATTCCAGGTCAGCCTGAGCTAGAGTGAGACCCTGTCTTGAAGAAAAAAACAAAAAACAAACAAACAAACAAAAAAAAACAGGGCTGGAGAGATGGCTTAGCAGTTAAGCGCTTGCCTGTGAAGCCTAAGGACCCTGGTTTGAGGCTCCATTCCCCAGGACCAACGTTAGCCAGATGCACAAGGGGGTGCATGTGTCTGGAGTTCATTTGCAGTGGCTGAAGGCTCTGGCGTGCCCATTCTTTCTCTCTCTGCCTCTTTCTCCCTCTGTCTGTTACTGTCAAATAAATAAATAAATAAATAAGCAAAAGAAGAAGAAGAAGGAGGAGGAGGAGGAGGGAAAGGGGCTGGAGTGATGGCTTAGTGGTTAAGGCACTTGCCTTGGAAACTCTCCAAGTCCCACATAAGCCAGACACACAATTCAACACAAGTGCACAAGATTGCGCATGTCTGGAGTTAGATTTCAGTGGCTGGAGGCCCTGGCATGCCAATTCTCTCTCTCTCTCTCTGATAAAAAAATAATTTTTTAAAAGAAGGGAAAAAAGGGAGGAAGGGAAGAAGGGAGGGAGATAGGGGTGTAGGGAAGGGAAAATCTATTTCCTTAACAAATCTTTACTCATCCCTCAAGCCCTGCTCACACTCCATCTCCTCTGGGAGCATTTCCCATTTCCCAAGAAGTCCTCCTGGGTCCTCCCCTTCACACACAGTGTTCTGTATCATGGAAGTGCATGTGGCCATCTGGATGTGAGTGAATTTCCTAAGAACAAGACTAATTTTTTTGTTTGTTTGTTTTTTGTTTTTCGAGGTAGGGTCTCACTCTGGCCCAGGCTGACCTGGAATTCACTATGTAGTCTCAGGGTGGCCTCGAACTCACGGCGATCTTCCTACCTCTGCTTACCTAGTGCTGGGGTTAAAGGCGTGCGCTACCATGCAGGGCCCCAAGACTAATTCTTTTGCTCTGTACCCTAGGGTGGGGCCCTTGCAAGGCAGGCAGAAAGCAACTGAGCTGCCAAGGAGGAAACTTGCCCAAGGTCAAGTGGCAAAGTTGGAGGTAGAACCCAGGTCTCCTGACTTCCAGGCGGGTACTTGTCATGCCACCTCACCCTGGGTACCAAATGTTGTCCTCGCCCAGCTGCCTCTCTACTGAACTGGCAAAGCAGCAGACTGAGCGGGGCCAAGCAGACAGGGAGCAGGCTCGGCTAGGGCCCCTGACCTGAGTGCCTCTGCCATTCTGTCCCTGTCCCCAGAGGGTTCCAACTCCCTCACGCTGTTCATCAGGGCTGTAGCAGAGATGCAAACAGGAGTTCAAGTGTGTGACTCTAGTGTACCACTGAGTGTGTATGGCAGTAGAGGGGAATAATGTGTAAGACTCACGTGCTCAACTTTGTCCCCTCATGTGACAGTGGAAGGGTGCCAGGAAGTGTGTGTAATTGTACCTTGACTTTTTTTGGTACACTGGGAAGTCTTGGGGGCCATAGAATGAGTTGGAGCAAAAAATACTCCTCACTAACCCTTAACCTCAGCCACAGGTCATTTCACCCTAACCAGTAAGCCTACATTGTGGCTAGATGGGGGTACCTGACCAGGGCCCTCCCGCTAGGTGAGGCAAATAGACCCTCTAGCCCCACCCCAAGCAATACTGGAGAGAGTAAGCTGCGTGGTGAGACTCTTAACTTCTAGCTGGCAGAAGCCCAGCCCTGCACCAAGTGGCTTCCATGCAGTGAATTCACAAACCCAAACCCAGCTGACATTGAAATAAGGAAAACCCCTTGTCGTTCGCCAGGGAACCAAGTAAAATTTTGAGAGGTTGATAGCCTGAAAAGGGTTAATTCTCACGCAACCCAAGGAAGGGGTGTCCTAAAATGCCACAGACCAAAATAGATGTCAGGACCCCAAGCCAGGGCCACCCCATCTTCCTTCTCTGACTAGCTCGCCCCCACCGGCCCCGTGTCGTACCAGAGCTTGACCACTACCCATGGCCCGATCAAAGGAGCTGTGATTTGGGGGGAAGGGAACCCATCCAGCACCCTCTCCCCCCAATGGACGGTCCTACCTCGCGGCCTGGGCGGCGCCGTCCCCGCCACGCAGGGGCTCCGGGCTGGCCATGGCTGCACGACCCCGGGCTCGGCAGCGGGCGGGCGGGCGCGTTATTAATAGCCGGCCCGGTGGGGCGGCTGCGCCGGCGCCCGCGCCCGCTGCACTGCCAGCTGCAGCGGACACCAGATCCCCGCCGCCCAGGGGCCGGGCGCGCCCACTTGGCCCGGGCGCCAGGCCGGCGGGCGGGAGGAGGGAGCGGAGGGCGGGGAGAGGGCGCCCCTCCCCAGGAGCGATCCGGGGGGGTGAGGGTGAGGATGGACGTGGGGGTTGGGGGCGGCCTAGGCGTTTTCCCAACCCGCCGGGCCTGATCTCTTCTGGAACCTTCCTTCTCTCCACCCCACCTTCCCTTCTTGCATGGAGAGAGGAGTAAGTAAGGTGGAATGCTGGTGGAATGGCCCGAGGGTCGCATCGCCCCTGGCCTGTACGTGTCAGGGAGTGCCCTTAGGGCATGCACCCCGCAGCTGTCTGGAAGGGGTGGGGTGGGGCGGGGCGCCGCCGGCTGGAGCTGGGGGGTTGATGGCCACACACCTCATGCGTCAAGGGACAGTCTGGGACCCAGGGCCCCTGGCTGGGGTTAGAGAAGGAACAGGAGGACTGTGGGGAGGCTTAAGGTTGAGAAGTTGAATCCGAGTTTTAACCCAGCTTTCTGCCCACCCTGGGAGGTTTCCTAGGGCCTCTGGGGAGCTCCACCTGTCACTTCCACTCAGGCCAGCTTCCAGGCATGCCCCCAAGTCCATTCCCAAATCTGCAGCCCTTTCAGGGCATATTGGCGGACACCTTTAATCCCAGCAAAGGTAAAGGCAAAGGTAGGAGGATTGCCATGAATTCGAGGTCAGCTGGGACTACATAGTGAAGTCCAGGTCAGCCTGGGCTACAGGGAGATCCTACCTGAGCTGGGGGAGGCAGGGAGGAATTCTCAAAGTCCTCTGCCCACTAGTGTGAGGGTCAAACTTCAACACTGAAGTCTTTTTCCCCAAGTAAGAAGCTCCTGAACCCCTTCCCGAATCAGGGCCTTAGACATTCTCCCTAAGGTTCCTTCTTTTTCACAGCCTCTGTGTCAGAGAGGAAGGGCTTTGATTCAATCGCAGAACACTGCCACAGGTCCAGGCCCAGGGTTGGACTTGCTGGAGGGGAGGGGGGATGAGGGAATTTTGCATATATATATTGACTGTGTGGGCTTGTGTGTTATGGTAAGTGTGCCCACAGCTAGGAAGATGGTTTTAAGTGTGTGGAGTGGAGAATCAATCATAGGGTTGTAACTCCATGTGTGATTTAGGCAGTGGGTGTGTGTGGACTGTATGACAGCAGGGTGAATGCATGTGTTTGTCCCTGCCTTGGAATATCCTTTGGGGAAATAGGGTTCTGTGTGTACCCGTGTATGACTATGATTTTGAGCCTGCCCAAGGGCTGATGTGTGCAGTTGTGGTTGTTAAGTAGTGGGATATGTTGTGGGGGTGCTCACAAGCAGATGTGTGGACTGTCCTCTCTGTGTGTCTGGAGCTATGAGTATATATTCATTCCCTCACTTTCTGTGGGTACTGCCTGTGGCTATGTGTTTATGTCTCTTTGTCTAGTACAGAGTGGAAGATTAACACCCTGGGCAGCCCAATATACCCTTGTAAGGTATGCGCAAGAAAAAGGGTTTTGTAAGCTGCTGGTCATTTTCTGACTTACCCCTGAAATATTCCAGGGGAGGAGACTAGCAAGCTCTCAGCAGCTGCTTGTTTGACACCAGCTGCCAGTCAGAGGGGAGCAAGGGCCAGGGCTGCCAGCGGGCTGTTTGCTACAGGTGCTAGGCAACAGGCACTGAGGATGGCATTCAGAAAGGCTATCCCTCCCCCTCCAACCCCCTGCCCAGGAGCTGGCCCTAGATGGTTCCCAACACTGAATCCTTAACTCTTCCTAGTTTCCCCTAAGCCCTTCTTTTAAAAAAAAAAAAAAATTAAATTTTTATTTATTTGAGAGCAACAGGGAGAGAAAGAGGCAGAGAGAGAGAGAGAGAGAGAGAGAGAATGGGCGTGCCAGGGCCTCCAGCTACTGCAAATGAACTCCAGATGTGTGCAGTCCCTTGTGCATCTGGCTAACATGGGTCCTGGGGAATCGAGCCTCGAACTGGGGTCCTTAGGTTTCACAGGCAAGCGCTTAACCGCTAAGCAGTCTCTCCAACCCATCCCTAAGCCCTTCTTTAAGGTAAAGCAATGAATCTCAGACTCCACCTCTGGGCCTCTCTGTTCTTGCTGTTACCTCTGCCTAGAACAGCTTTTCAGGGCTGGGGAGATAACTCGGTAAAGCGCTTGTCTTGCATGCCTTAGGACCTAAATTCAATCCCTGGCACACACATAATAAAAGTGGATATGGAGGCCAGGCATGGTGGCACATGTCTTTAATCCTAGCACTCAGGGGGCAGAGATAGAAAGATTGCCATGAGTTCGAGACCACCCTGAGACTACATAGTGAATTACAGGTCAGCCTGGGCTGTGAGACCCTACCTCCAAAAACCAAAAATAATTAAAATATAAAAAGTACAAACACCAGGGTTGGAGAGATGGCTTAACAGTTAAGACATTTGCCTGCAAAGCCAGAGGATCCCGGTTCTACTCTCCAAGACCCACGTAAGCCAGATGCACAAGGGGGCGCATGTATCTGGAGTTCATTTACAGTGGCTGGAGGCCCTGGCGTGCCCATTCTCTCTTTTTCTCTCTCCCTTTCTCTCTTTCTCAAATAAAAATAAATAAACTTTAAAATAAATAAGTAACTATTTTTTTTAAAAAAAATACAGACACCATGGCCAACTTGGGCTACAGAGTGAACTCCATGTCATCTTGAGCTAAAGTGAGACTCTGATTCAAAACAAAATAAAACAAGGGCTGGAGAGATTTCTCAGCAGTTAAGGTGCTGTCTGTAGAGCCTAATGACTGGAGTTGGATTCCCTAGTACTCACATAAAACCAAATGCACACGAAGTGGTGCATGCATCTGGAGTCTGTTTGCAGTGGCTGGGAGACCCTGTGATGCCCATACTAATTCCCTCTGTCTGCCTTTTTCTGCCTCTCTTTAAATAAGTAAGTAAATAAATAAATACATGAATTAATTAATTAATTAACTTTTTATTTGTTTGTTTTAGTTTTTTTGAAGTAGGGTCTTGCTCTGGCCCAGGCTGACCTGGAATTCACTATGTAGTGACTCAGGGTAGCCTGGAACTCATAGTGATCCTCCCACCTCTGCCTCCTGAGTGCTGGGATTAAAGGCGTGTGCCACCATGCCCAACACACAGAGAGAGAATGGGTACACCAGCATTGCCTCCAGCTACTGCACAGGAACTCCAAGCACATGTGCCACTTTGTGCATCTTGTTTTCAAGGGTACTGGGGAATCGAACTTGGGTTGTTAGGATTACAGGCAAGCACCTTAACTGCTGAGGCATCTCTCCAAAGCCTGCTATTCTTTTGTTGTTGATGTTTGGTTTTTCAGGGTAGGGTCTCCCTCTAGCCCAGGCTGACTTGGAATTCACTGTGTAATCTCAGGGTGGCCTCAAACTCATGGTGATCCTCCTGAGTGCTGGAATTAAAGGCATGAGCCACCACGCCAGGTTTCTGTTATTCTTTTTTTGAAGCAAAGTCTCACTGTAGTCCAGGCTGACCTGGAACTAACTCTGTAACCCAGACTGGCCTTGAAGTAGGCACAGTCCTCCTACTTATGCCTTCAGAGTGCTAGGATTAAAGGCATGGGCTACCACACCAGGCTTCTCATGTATTTCTTTCTTTATTTCTTTTTTTTTTTTTTTTTTTTTTTTTTGAGGTAGGGTCTCACTCTAGCTCAGCCTGACCTGGAATTCACTATGTAGTCTCAGGAGAAAGAGAATGGGCACACCAGGGCTTCCAGCCACTGCAAACAAACTCCAGATGTGTGCGCCCCCTTGTGCATCTGGCTAACAGGGGTCCTGGGAAATTGAACCTGGGTCCTTTGGCTTTGCAGGCAAATGCCTTAACCACTAAGCCATCCCTCCAGCCCCCCTTTTTTTAATGAGAGCAAGAAAGAAAGAATCTGTGTGCCAAGGCCTCTATCCACTGCAATTGAACTCCAGAAGCATGTGCCACCTTATGCACATGTATGACCTTATGCATGAGTCGCCTTGTGCGTCTGGCTTACATGGGATCTGGGGAGTCAAACACGGGCCCTTGCTTCACAGGCAAGCTGCCTTAACTGCTAGGCCATCTCTCCAGCTTTTCAACGTATTTTCTATGGAGCACTTGCCAGTCTGCAACAAGAGGGTTTTTTTCATTCCTTCCTTCTCTTTCCCCACAGGAATGGAAACCCCATGAGGACAGGGAGTTTGTGTATTTTTTTATTTTTATTTATTTTTAAAAATATATTTTATTTATTTATTTGAGAGAGGGAAAGAGAGAGAGAGAGAGAATGGGCACACCAGGGCCTCCAGCCACTGCAAACAAACTCCATATACATGCACCCCCTTGTGCATCTGGCTTACATGGGTCCTGAAGAGTTGAACCAGGATCCTTTGGCTTTGCAGGCAAATGCCTTAACTGCTAAGCCATCTCTCTAGCTCTTATTTATATTTTTATTTATTTATTTGACAGAGAAAGAGGGGGGGGGAGAGAGAGAGAATGAGCATGCCAGGGCCTCTAGCCACTGCAAATGAACTCCAGACTCGTGCATCTGGCTAACTTGGGTCCTGGGGAATTGAACCTGGGCCCTTTGGCTTTGCAGGCAAATGCTTTAACTGCTAAGCCGTCCCTCCAGCCCAAGTTTGTGTATCTTATTCACTGCACTGTCCTCAAGGACTAATGCAGGGCCTGGCCGCATGTAGTAGAAAAAATTGTTGGATAGAGGAAAGAAGGATGGTCCTAGCTAGACCAATTCAGGCAATACTTGACACCTACTATATGCCAGTATCGAGCTTCCTGCCATCAAGGAACCTGTGTATCCTAGGAGAAAGACACAGTTGTCCAAGTGCACCCCCTGGCAGCATGCAACGTCACAGACTTCAGTCCCTTAGCACACTTTGTACTTGCTCTGTATTGAGCTTATATCATTAACAAACGGCTTTACTAGTCCAGACCTGCGAGAAGTGCACCATATAGAAGACCAGAACCGTCTCCCAGGTACACAGGCCTACACATAGGATAATGCTAGATTACTGGGCTAAGGAATATGGTGATAGGTGCTGAGACCCAGGGAGGTAAGGGGTGGAAGAGGTCCAGGGCTGGGACAGCATCATAGGCAGAGTAACTTTGGGCCTGGAAGGAAGAAAAAGGGCTATTTCAGAGACAGACACAGATAGCACTGTTGCTTTTTTGGTTTTTCGAGGTAGTATCTCCCTCTAGCCCAGGTTGATCTGGTTCACCTGGGCTAGTGACTCAGGATGGCCTTGAATACATGGTGATCCTTCTGCCTCAGCCACCCAAGTGCTAGGATTAAAGGCGTGCACCAGCAAACCCAGCTGTTTTTTTTTAAAATATTTTTATTTGTGTATTTGCAAACAGAGAGAAATAGAAGAGAGACAGGCAGAGACTGGGTATGCCAGGGCCTCTAGCTGCTATAAACTAACTCGAAATGAGCCTGGGTTGTTAGGTTTTGCAGGTAAACACCTTTCCCGCTGAGCCATCTCCCCAGCCTACAGATAACGCTTTGAAAGACAAGTGCAAGCCGGGCGTGGTGGTGCACGCCTTTAATCCCAGCACTCGGGAGGCAGAGGTAGGAGGATCGCCTTGAGTTCAAGGCCACCCTGAGACTCCATAGTGAATTCCAGGTCAGCCTGGGCTAGAGTGAGACCCTACCTCGAAAAACCAAAAAAAAAAAAAAAAAAAAAAAAAAAAGAAAGACAAGTGCAGCACCAAAGTCAAACCCCAAGACGAGAACAGCCAGGGTAGGGGTGCTATTCTCTGTGTAACATCCATGTCTGGCTGTAGCCCTGCTGCACCTGGGGTTGCTTCCACAGTCTCACAGCCCCCTGGCCTTCTGCTGGATTTGCCAATAGGAGAGGTGACAGGATAAGGTGATGGAGGGCTGGGGGGATGGCTTAGCAGTTAAGGAGCTAACCAGCAAAGCTAAAGGACCCAGGTTCAATTCCCCAGGACCCATATAGGCCAGGTGCACAAGATGGCACATGCTCCTGGAGTTTGTATGCAACAGGAGACGGTCCTGGTGCGCCCATTTTCTCTGCCTCTATCTGCCTCTCTTCTCCCTCTTTCTCATTCAAATATGAATTTAAAAAGAAAAGAAAAGCCTGACATGGTGGTACACACCTTTAATCCCAGCACCTGGGAGGCAGAGGTAGGAGGTAGTGAGTTCAAGGCCACCCTGAGACTACATAAGGAATTCCAGGTTAGCCTGGGCTAGAGTGAGACCCTACCTTGAAAAGAAAAAAGAAAAAGAAAGAAAGAACAAAAATAAGAGAGAGAGAAAAAAAAAAAAGCAGGAGGTGGAATGTGTGACCAAAATGCCACCCCACTACCAGGGTTGAATGGAGGGCTTGGCACATGATAAGCAAGTTGGTACTCACTATTCTCTCAGTGTGTGCAGCAGCCACGGATTCAGCTCTGGAGAGGAGAGGAGAGGAGAGGAGAGGAGAGGAGAGGAGAGGAGAGGAGAGGAGAGGAGAGGAGAGGAGAGGAGAGGAGAGGAGAGGAGAGGAGAGGAGAGGAGAGGAGAGGAGAGGAGAGGAGAGGAGAGGAGAGGAGAGGAGAGGAGAGGAGAGGAGAGGAGAGGAGAGGAGAGGAGAGGAGAGGAGAGGAGAGGAGAGGAGAGGAGAGGAGAGGAGAGGAGAGGAGAGGAGAGGAGAGGAGAGGAGAGGAGAGGAGAGGAGAGGAGAGGAGAGGAGAGGAGAGGAGAGGAGAGGAGAGGAGAGGAGAGGAGAGGAGAGGAGAGGAGAGGAGAGGAGAGGAGAGGAGAGGAGAGGAGAGGAGAGGAGAGGAGAGGAGAGGAGAGGAGAGGAGAGGAGAGGAGAGGAGAGGAGAGGAGAGGAGAGGAGAGGAGAGGAGAGGAGAGGAGAGGAGAGGAGAGGAGAGGAGAGGAGAGGAGAGGAGAGGAGAGGAGAGGAGAGGAGAGGAGAGGAGAGGAGAGGAGAGGAGAGGAGAGGAGAGGAGAGGAGAGGAGAGGAGAGGAGAGGAGAGGCCGCTCCCCTGGTCCCTCAGGCCCAGCCAAGGTAGTGATCATCCCATTGTTGCTGAGCAGAGGCCCAGGTGCTTCCCCATTCCTGCACACTCTCTGAAGGCTCCCTTCATGAGCCCTCTTCCAGAAAAGAGCTTTGGATGTGCCTGTTTACTGCCAAAATCTCTAAGGCCAGAACTGAATCCAGAACAGTTGGGGCCGGGACAGAGAATTTGGAGACACCCTACTTCTAAATCACAACCAAATACCAGAGTAAGAAAGAAATAGGGCTCAGCCAGGCATGGTGGTGCATGCCTTTAATCTCAGCACTTGGGAGGCAGAAGTAGGAGGACTGGCGTGAGTTCGAGGCCACTCTGAGACTATATAGTGAATTCCAGGTCAGCCTGAGCTAGAGCGAGACCCTACCTGGGAAAACCAAAAAGAAAAGAAAAGAAAAAGAAATAGGAGGAATCAGAGCCGGGCATGCCTTTAATTCCAGCACTCGGGAGGCTAGGAGGATCACCATGAATTCGAGACCACCCTGAGACTACATAGTGAGTTCCAGGTCAGCCTGGGCCAGAGTGAGAACTCAATAAATCTCAAAAAAATAAAAAAGAAAGAAAGAAAGAAATAAAGATCAGTTAGTAGTAGAGCTCTTCTCTAGTATGCACAAGGCTCTGAATTCAGTCCCAAGGAAAGGAAAGAAGGGAAGGGGCAGGGAAAGGAGAACAGGAAAGTAAAGGAGGACTAGAGAGATGGCTCAGCAGTTAAAGGCACTTGGTTGCAAAGCCTGGTGACCTGGGGGTTCAGTTCCCCAGTACCCACATAAAGCCAGATGCACAGAGGGGAAAGAAAAAAAGCAGCATGGGCGTGGTGGCCCATGCCTTTAGTGCCAGCACTTGGGAGACAGAGAGAGGAAGGAGGATCGCCGTGAGTTCAAAGCCAACCTGGGATTGCAGTGTGAGTTACATGTCACCCTGGGCTAAAGTGAGACCCTACCTTGAAAAAACAAAACAAAACAAAAAGTAAATAAAGGAAAGAAGAGCCTTGAGGGGAAGGGAGGGAAGGACAGGAGAGGGAAAGAAAAGGGAAGGGAAAAGAAAGGAAAGGAGAACCGAGGAGAGGAGAGTTTCAGGTGGGGTTCTCAAACCTCCACTCCAGAACCACAGTAAGAATCTAGGCTTTGGGGCTGGAGAGATGGCTTAGCGGTTAAGCGCTTGCCTGTGACGCCTAAGGACCCCGGTTCAAGGCTCGGTTCCCCAGGACCCACGTTAGCCAGATGCACAAGAGGGCGCATGCATCTGGAGTTCGTTTACAGAGGCTGGAAGCTCTGGCGCGCCCATTCTCTCTCTCTCTGTACCTCCTTCTCTCTGTCGTTCTCAAATAAATAAACAAACAAACAAACAAACAAAAGAATCTAGGCTTTGGAGGCAACAGGCTGCATGCATCCAGAGCGTTTGCCTAGCATGCGGAGTGCTCACCTAGCATGCATGAAGCCTGGGTTCATGAATACCTAGCACTACAAAATAAATCATTAGAAAAGTCAGTGCCCCATGCCTTTAATCCCAGTGCTCTGGAGGCAGAGGTAGAAGGATCACAGTGAACCTGAGACTACATAGTGAATTCCAGGTCAGCCTACCTCAAAACCCTACCTCAGATCCTACCTCAAAAAAAAAAAAAAAAAAATTGGGGTGGGGGTGTGGAGAGATGGCTTAGCAGTTAAGGTATTTGTCTACAAAGCCCGAGGACCCAGATTTGAGTCCCCAGGACACACATAAACCAAATGCACAAGGTGGTACACATGTCTGAAGTTTCTTTGCAGCAGCTGGAGGCCCTGTCACACCAATTCTCTCTTTATTTTTATTTTATTTCTTTATTTATTTTTGGTTTTTCGAGATAGGATCTCACTCTAGCTCAGGCTGACCTGGAATTCACTATGTAGTCTCAGGGTGGTCTTGAACTCATGGCAGTCGTCCTACTTATGACTCCGAAAGTGCTGGCATTAAAGGTGTGCACCACCACACCTGGCTTCTTTATTTTTATTTATTTATTTACTTGACAAAGAGAAAGGAGGGGAGAGAGAATGGGCACACCAGTGCCTCCAGCCACTGCAAAAGAACTCCAGACACATGCGCTGCCTTGTGCATCTGGCTAATGTGGATCCTAGGGAATCAAACCTTGGTCCTTTGTCTTTGTAGGCAAATGCCTTAACCGCTAAGCCATCCCTCCAGCCCCATTCTCTCTTTAATAAATAAATAAATAAATAAAGCTGGGCATAGTGGTGCATGACTTTAATCCCAACACTTGGGAGGCAAAGGTGGGAGGGTCACTGTAAATTTGAGGCTACCCTGAGACTACAGAGTGAATTCCAGGTCAAACTGGGCTAGAGTAAGACTCTAACTTAAAAAGCCAATATACAAATAAATAAATAAAAATAGGGGCTGGAGAAATGGCTTAGCAATTAAGGCAGTCGCCTGCAAAGCCAAAGGATCCAGGTTTGATTCCCCAGAACCCATGTAAGCCAGATGCACAAGGTGGTGTATGTGTCTGGAGTTAGTTTGCAGCAGCTGAAGGCCCTGGCGTGCCTATACGCTCTCTCTCTCTCTCTGCCTTTCTCTCTCAAATAAATAAAACTAATTAAGGCCAGGCATCATGGCATACACCTTTAATCCCAGCATTCAGGAGGCCTAGGTAGAAGAGAAGGATTGCAGTGAGCTCAAGGCCACTTTGAGACTACAGACTGAATTCCAGGTCTAGGGCTCACTCTAGAGCTAGAATGAGACCCTACCTCAAAAAAGCAGGTGGCGCACCCCTTTAATCCCAGCCATTGGGAGGCAGAGGTAGGAGGATCACCTTGAGTTTGAGACCACCCTGAGACTACACAGTGAATTCCAGGTCAGCCTGGGCTAGAGTGAGACCCTGCCTCAAAAAACAAAAACAAACAAACAAAAAGAAGAAGAAGAAAGAAAAGAAAAGAAAGAAAGGAAGGGGCTGGAGAGATGGCTTAGTAGTTAAGCACTTGCCTGTGAAACCTAAGGACACCCATTCAAGGCTCGATTCCCAGGACCCACGTAAGCTAGATGCACAAGGTGGCACATGCATCTGGAGTTCGTTTGCAATGGCTGGAGGCCCTGGTGTGCCCATTCTCTCTCACTCTCTCTCTTTCTGCCTCTTTTTCTCTCTGTCTGTTGCTCTCAAATAAATAAATAAAAATTTAAAAAAGAAAAGAAAAGAAAAAGAAAAAGCCAGGTGTGGTGGTACACGCCTTTAATCCCAGCACTTGGGTGGCAGAGGTAGGAGGATCATTGTGGGTTCCAGGCCAGCCTGAGACTCCGTAGTGAATTCCAGATCAGCCTGGACTTTAACCACTAAGCCATCTCTCCAGCCCTTAGCTTTCTTCTTGAACCTTGACTACATAACAAATGGCAAGATTAGCATTTTATCTGCATTATTGCAATGAATTCTCACAACTTCCCTTTACTGTGTAGCCTGTAATGATTCTCACTTGCTGATGAGAAAACTGAGGCTAGGGGATGGAGAGATGGCTCAGCAGTTAAGGCCTTGTCCGTAAAGCCTAAAGACGCACGATCAATTCCCCAGTACCCATGTTAAGCCAGATGTACAAAGTTGCACATGCATCTGGAGTCTGTTTGCAGTGGCATGACCATTCTCTATCTGGGTTCTGTCCCATTCTCTCTGTTTCTCTTCTATTTCTCTCTGCTTGCATATAAATAATTTTTAAAAGTATATTTAATTTATTTGCAGAGAGTTACCAACAGAAAAAGAAAGAGAAAGTCTGAGCACTCCAGGTCCTCCAGCCACTGCAAATGAACTCCAGATGCATGTGCCAACTTGTGCATCTGGCTTTATGTGTGTACTGGGGAATTGAATCCAGGTCTTTAGGCTTTGCAGGCAAATGCCTTAACCACTGAGCAATCTCCCCAGCCCCAAAATAAATAAGTTTTAAAAAATAAAAGATAGCTAAGGCTTGGAGAGGAAGCAGCAACCTTATTTTGAGTCATACAGGCAGAAAATGATAGCGCCTAAGGTCCTATGCCTTGCCTCCACTAGTGAGATGTCATTGCCATTAGCTCTGATCTCCACAGACTTTCATTGGTCTTGGTAAGGCAGACTTACTCCCCAGAGCTCAGGCATGGCCACAAACTTCTTCTGTATCGCTGGGTAGATGACTTAATCTCCCTGAATCTCAAGGTTCAGTTTTTGGAAAATGGTTTCATGAAGGTTAAATGAGAAAATGTGGGGGACTGAGCATGGTAGCACACGCCCTTAATCCCAGCACTGGGAAGGCAGAGGTAGCAGGATCACAGTGACATCAAGGCCACCCTGAGACTACATAGTGAATTCCAGGACAGCCTAGGCAAGACCCTACCTTGAAAACCAAAAATAAATAAATAAATAAATAAGAAAATGGGGGGGGGATGCAGAGCTCATACTTCCTTTCTCCGTGTCCTCTGGGTACCATGGGCCTGCAAAGGTGCTGATAACCAGAACAGACACCCGAGGATGATTCAGCATCGCCCTCTGCAGGTTGGGCTCTGACAATGCCTGGAGGAGCCTACAGGAGGCGCTGCTGCGTAGACCTCCGCCAGCGGGCTTGTCTCTCCCGCCGAGGCCGCGCGGGGACGCTGTGGCGCTTCGCTGTCAGAACCGGATAGCGGGGAGGGCGGCGCTCCAGCTAAATAAACCAAGGCTGTTCTCACGCGTCAAAGTAAATTAATAACAAACAGAGCTGGGGATTAGCTCAGTCGGTAGAGTGCAGGAACCCTAGATTCGAGCCCCAGCACTGTATAAACGGGAGTGGTGGCCCACACATGTAATACTAGGATCTCGGAGGCAAAGTTAGAAGGATCAAAAGTTCAAGGTCAGAAGTAAAAGTGGTGGTGCAAACCTTTAATCCCAGCACTTGGGAGGCAGAGTAGGTTGGCGGTGAGTTCGAGGCCAGCCTGAGACTGCATAGTGAATGCCAGGTCAGCCTGGGCCAGAGTGAGACCCTACCTCGAAAAATAAAAAATAAATAAATAAAAGTTCAAGGTAGGGCTGGAGAGATGGCTTAGTTGTTAAGGCACTTGTCTGCCAAGCCTAATCACTGAGGTTCAATTCCCAGTACCCACATAAACCAGATGTACAAGGTGGTGCATGCATCTGGAATTCATTTGCAGCAGCCCAGGCATACCTATTATCTCTGTGTCTCTTTCTCTCTCTCTCTCTCTCTCAAATGTAAATAAATAAATATTTTAAAAAGTATTAAAGGGGTGTGGTGGCACACGCTTTTAATCCCAGCACTCGGTAGAGGATACCCATGAGTTTGAGGCCACTTGAGACTATAGAGTGAATTCCAGGTCAGCCTGGGCTAGAGCGACACCCTGCTTTGAAAAACCAAAAAAAGAAAAAAGAAAGAAAGAAAGAAAGAGAGAGAGGGAGGGAGGGAGGGAGGGAGGGAGGAAAAGGAAAAGGAAAAGGAAAAGGAAAAGGAAAAGGAAAAGGAAAAGGAAAAGGAAAAGAAAAAGAAGTATTTTAAAAAGTTCGAGGTCAGGCTGGAGAGATGGCTTAATGGTTAAGTACTTGCCTATGAAGCCTAAGAACCCCGGTTCGAGGTTCGATTCCCCAGGACCCACGTGAGCCAGATGCACAAGGTGGTGCACGCGTCCGGAGTTTGTTTGCAGTGGCTGGAGGCCCTGGCACGCCCATTCTCTCTCCCTCTTTTTCTCTCTGTCTGCCGCTCTCAAATAAATAAATAAAAAATATTAAAGACGCGTGGTGGCGCACGCCTTTAATCCCAGCACTTGGGAGGCAGAGGTAGGAGGATCGCCATGAGTTCGAGGACACCCTGAGACTACATAGTGAATTCCAGGTCAGCCTGGGCCAGAATGAGACCCTACCTCGAAAAACCAAGAAAAAAAAAATTAAAGAGTAAAGATTGTACTTAAAAAAAAAAAGTTCGAGGTCATCCAGAATAACAGTGAATTCAAGGCTAGCCTGGGCTAAATAAGACCATGTCTCAGAAAAAAAAAAAAAAAGAAAGAAAGACAGAAACAAAGAAAGAAGAAAAGACAGGTGTGGTGATGCACACTTTTGTTTCCAGCACTCAGGAGGCAGAGATAGGAGGATCACCATGATTTTGAGGACTAGCACAGTGAGTTCCAGGTCAGCCTGGTCTACAGTGAGACTCCACCTGGAAAACCTGCCCCCCCCCCCGCAACAACAACAACAAAAATAAAACAGGAGCCAGGTATGGCGGCCCATGCCTTTAATCCCAGCACTTGGGAGGCACAGGTAGGAGGATCAGTGTGAGTTCGAGGCCACCCTGAGACTATACAGTAAATTCCAGGTCAGCCTCGACTAGAGTGAGATACTACCTCAATAAATAAATAAGTAAATAAAACAGAATAGGGGAGTCATGTTCTTCAGTGGGATAGCCATGGTAACTTGCCCATTCTTCAGTAAACAACCCCTTCCCAGGCTCATGCAAACAACCCAAGAGAGTAGGAAGGGGCAGGGCATGGTGGCTTATGCTTTAATACCAGGACTTTTTTTTTTTTTTCAAGGTAGGGTCTTACTCTAGGCTGACCTGGAATTCACTACCTCAAAATAAAACAAGTGGGCTGGAGAGATGGCTTAGCGGCTAAAGCACTTGCCTGTAAAGCCAAAGGACCCAGGTTTGATTCGTCAGTACCCATGTAAGCCAGATGCACAGGGTAGCGCATGCATCTGGCATTCATTTGCAGCAGCTAGATGCCGTGATGAGCCCATTCTCTCTCTCTCTTTCTCAAATAAATAAATGAAATATTAAATTTTTCAGGTCAGGCTTGCTGGGGCCTTCTCCTAGGTTTCATAGGCCTTGGTGAGTCACGCCTAGCACAGCCCAGCGGTCAGTCCTGGCGCTCAGTCCCTAAGCCCTTCACTCAGCACCTTCCTCCCTTTTCTCTTGCTGCTCATCTTCAGACTGATGATGGGCTCCTCTGGGCGTTGTTCTTCTGTTCCTAGGTGCAGGTTTGAGTTGTACACTCTTCTTCAGTCTGCCGACCACCACCATACTTCTCACTCTGAAGTCTGCCCCTCCCTGTGCGTCCATGTACCTCTTTCAGGTGTGCCTGCCTCCCTCTCTCCTTCCCTCCCTCTCTCCTTCCCTCCCTCTCTCCTTCCCTCCCTTTCACCTTCACTCCTTCCTTCCTTTTGCAGGACTGGAGATCCAACCCAGAACTTTCTGCCTGGACATTCTTTGTCCCAAACCTAAAGCACATTTTTCTGAGCACATAATTTGAATGTCTCTTTTCCAAAAAACTGTTTCATTTTGTTCCCCAAATTTCTATTTTTTTTTTTTTTCGAGGTAGGGTCTCACTCTGGCCCTGGCTGATATGGGATTTACTATGTATTCTCAGGGTGGCCTCGAACTCTTGGCAATCCTCCTACCTCTGCCTCCCTAGTGCTGGGATTAAAGGCATCTGCCACCACGCCGGGCTCGGCCCTTCCCTTTTCTTTCAAGGCAGGGTCTCCTCTTAGCCCAGGCTGACCTCCAACTCACAGTGTTCTTCTTACCTCAGCTTCTCATGTGCTGGAACTAAAAGCATGTGCCACCACTCCAGGCTTCTTTCCTCCCTCTTTCCTTCATTTGTTCCTTCCTACCACCTTCCTTCCTTTCTTTCTTTGACAGTGTTTTTGTTTGTTTGTTTTTTTTTTTTTTTTGACAGAGTCACAACTGATGATACACAATAGGCTCATGCATGAAGCTAAATTCATTGGTGCTCTCTGCTTCCATGAGTCCTGGGTGTCTTTGGGTCCTAACATGCATTCACTGTCTCCCTTGTGGCTCAGAGAACGAGCCTACCGCCCCTATGAGAGGCTGAACTTCCCCCAACAGAACTGGAACCTCAGGGGAAGACTGGGGACCTTGCTCCTGGGAGTGTTTCCCTCACAGCATGGAAGCTCTTGAACTGGGCTGTCCCCCACATCAGACGTGGAGCTCTGGGGACATGGTCTGTCACTTGAGCTCACTAGCACGGGAGTCCCATGGGCATAACTGATCTTCTCTGAACAAGACAGGTATTCAGGCTTGGGTGTAGCTCAGTGGTAGAACACTTGACTTCCATGCATGTGGGAAGCCCTGGGGCTCCATCTCTAGTATTAGGAGAAAAAAAGGGGGCCTGGAGAGATGGCTTAGTGGTTAAGGCACTTGGTTGCAAAGGCAAATGACCCAGGTTCAATTCCCCAGGACCCACGAAAGCCACATGCACAAGGTGGCACATACATCTGGAGTTCGTTTGCAGCAGCTGAAGGCCCTGGCACATCCAATCAATCTCTCTCTCTCTCTTTCTCTATGTAAATAAATAAAAATTTTAGGAAAAATAAAAAAGGCCAGGTACCCCAGGAGCAGAGGCCAGCTGGATTTCCTCCATCAGACTGGTGGCTTCCGGGGGCATGACTGTCTTCCTGACTCCCCTCCACCCCTCCCACCTGCCTGCTTCCCAGTCCCTGCTCCCTCCACGGTGGTGCTCAGAGCTAGGCTAGTCTGTCACAGAGGCAGCGGAGGAATTTAACTGCAAACCACACTGTGACAGGCTGATACTGCAGGAGCCTTGGGAGGTGGCAGGATCAGAGTGGGGGTTTTAGCAGGGATGACCTAGCCCATCTCACGATGTCCTGACAGCTCCGCAATTCCCTCACCAAACCAATATGGGGTCCCTGGCTTGGCCCTGCAGCGCTCTCATTCACCAATCCTGTAAGGTGTATTCGTCATGCTATTTGTAGATGAGGCAAAGGAGACCAGTAAAGAGGCGTGTCCTGCGGGGTCACAAGGCTGGGAAGTAGTCAGCTGGGTGTCCATTGTGCAGGCGCGCCTCTCACCCAGCCTTGAAAAAGGAATAGGAGACCGATTCTGCAGGGGGAGAGAGGTGTGGACGGGGACGCCCAGGTTTCTGGCAGGGAGCCCAGATGGTGCTCCCTAAGGGTGGGAGTGTCTGCTAGGAAGAATGGAAGAGCAGCAGGTTCCACAGGCAGCCTGGCAGGTAGAAGGTGAGTGGCCTGAGCTCTAGCTTCGGTCCCCGGAATGAGCATCCTCTCCGTCACTTGGCACCTGGCACGCCAGTCTTGGGTTCGAGTTCCATTCACCATCTGACCTCTTTCCAGACCTCACCTTCCCCGTCTGAGGAAGCACGGGCCGCAGACCAGGTAGTGAGCAGGAGGGAGGCTCGCTCCTTTCAGCCTCTCCCAGTGGAGGGTGTCGTCTAGGATGCAGGTGAGCTGCATTGCCACATCAGCAAGGCTGACCCCGCCCTGTCCCCTCCCCCTGGCTCTGGAGGGAGGCCCCAGAGGCCCCAAAGAATGGTGGGAAGTGGGTGGGGAGAAAAAGCCAGTCTAGTTGGTCGTTGGGAGCTCCTAGCGGAGGAGGTGGCTGCAGGGTTGGGTGAGGAAACAGTATAAACTTGACTCAACCAGCCTGCGTCTTTTTTTTTTTTTTCCAGGCAGGGCCTCGTGTATCCCAGGCTAGTTCTGAAATTGATGTGTAGTGAAGTTCTGATTCTCCTTCCTCCATTTCCTGTGTGCTGGAATTGCAGGCGTGTGCCCCCGGGCCCAGTTGATGTGATGCAGAGGCTGGAATCCAGGGATTTATCCATGCTAGATGAGCACTGTACCAACTGAGCTACATCCCCAGCCCAACCCCATGTGTCCTAAGGTGGTTATGAATAGTCCAGAGTGTGCAAAATAAGTGTGTGTCCTGACTGTCTCAATACAACTTTGACTTCAGTATACAAGTCTGTGTGCAGAAATGTGTAAACGGAAGCTGGGGAGATGGCTCAGTAGTTAAAGGCAGCTGCTTGCAAAACACCAGCCTGAGTTCAGTTCCCTCCCAGATGAGCAAAAGACCCTGGCACAACACCCCCCCCACACACACACACAAATAAATACAACATTAACAAAAAAAAAATGTGTAAGGCTGTTAAGGCATTTGCCTGGGAAGTCTAAGGACCCAGGTTCAATTCCCCAGTACCACATAAGCCAGATGCACAAAGTGGCACATGCGTCTGGAGTTTATTTGCAGTAGCTGTGGCTGGAGATGCTGGCATGCCCATTCTCTCCCCCGCCTCTCTCTGTCTCTTTCTCTCTCTCTCTCTCTCTCTCTGCCTCTTTCTCTCTCAAATAAGTAAAGTCTTTTTAAAAATTTTATTTGTTTGAGAAAGAGAGACAGACAGATAGATAGAATGGGTGCTCCAGGGCCTCCAGCCACTGCAAATAAACTCCAGACTCATGTGCCACCTTGTGCATCTGGCTAACGTGGGTCCTGGGGAATTAAACCTGGGTCCTTTGGCTTTGTAGACAAGTGCCTTAACCCCTAAGCCATCTCTCCAGCCCAGATATTTATTTATTTTGTTTTTCACGGTAGAGTCTCACTCTAGCCCAGGCTGACCTGGAATTCTAGCCCTGTTGTTTTGTTTTTATTTTTCTTTACAGATAGTTAGCAACCCTACCCCCAGGCCTCTTGTCTTGTTTTGCCAGTGTGTGCATATGGTGTGCCTGCATGTTTATATCTGCTCGGACACACGTGTCTATGTGTGTGCAAAGGCCAGAGGTCAATGTTGGGTGTCTTCCTTCATTGCTCCCCACTTAGTTTGCTGAGGTGGGGTCTTTCACTTGAGTCTAGCTATTTAGATTGCCCTAGCAATATCCTCCTTTTTCCTTCCAGAGTTTCAGGGTCCTAGGATCAATGGCAGGCCACTATGCCTGGCCAGCATTTCCATAGGTCTGGGGATTCAAACTCTGTTCCTCACTGTGGCAAATGCTTTATCCACTGAGCCATCCTCCAGCTCTCCTTTTTTCAAGGTAGGGTCTCTCTCTAGCCCAGGCTGACCTAGAATTCACTATGTAGTCTCAGGGTGGTTTTGAACTCATGGCAATCCTCCTACCTCTGTCTCTCAAGTGCTGGGGTTAAAGGTATGCGCCACAACGCCGGACCTTTTGTTGTTGTTCTTTAAAGATTTATTTTTATTTATTTATTTATTAGAGACAGAGGGAGAGAAAGAGAGAGAGAAAAAGAGAATGGGTGCACAAGGACCTCTAGCCACTGCAAACAAACTCCAGATGCATGCGCCACCATGTACATCTGGCTTACGTGGGACCTGGAGAATAGAACCTGGATCCTTGGGCTTGGCAGGCAAACGCCTTAACGGCTAAGCTGTCTCTCTAGCCCTGTTTTTTGTTTTTTTGAGGTAGGGTCCCACTATAGCTCAGGCTGACCTGGAAGTCACTATATAGTCTCAGACCAGCCTGGACCTCACAGCGATTCTCCTACCTCTGCCTTCCAAGTGCTGGGGTTGTAGGCTTGTGCCACCACACCCAGAAATATGATTTTTATTTTGTTATTTATTTTTGCTGCGTACCATTTTCATGTGTGTGAGTGGTCCTCTCATTGTTCACCTTTTAGTTGTCCAGACTAGCCCATGAACTTCCAGCAGTCTCCTGACTCTGCCTCCCTTCATACTGTAAGTATGCTAGGATTACAGATGGGAGGGCAAAGCCTGGCTTTACATGGGGTCCGTGTATCCAAACTCAGTTACTCACACTTGGCAAGTACTTTATTATTATTATTATTTTTCCTACCAGTCACCTTTTACTGGGCATTTGTTCTCAGGATATGAAAGGATTCAACCATCACTGAGCTTACAGACAGGAGTCCATCAAGCCATCATCTTCAGGAGCGGAGTGCCTTCATATGGTCCCCCTTCAGTGGTACTTGTGATGACACTCGTGTTTGAGTTCCTTGTAAGAGAGGCAGTAGCTGCCAGCACCATGTTAACCCCGGCAATGTGTCCTTTCCTCACGTTAATGCATTTGTTGTAATACCAATGGTAACCTCTCTGGAACGCTCCAATGACGCCTTTGGGGGTGAAGTCCTGCATCAAGTTCCAGCTTGACAGCTTCCCCAGTTTGACGTCCCTAAGTTTCTTCTCCTTCGGTGTCCTTAGAGTACTGTTGTCCACTGAGCCCATCCGCATGAAACTTATTTTTTTTCTGTTTTGTTTTTTTGAAATATTATTATTATTTTTTGGGTTTTCAAGGTAGGGTCTCACTCTGGCCCAGGCTGACCTGGAATACACTATGTAGTCTCAGGCTGGCCTCAAACTCATGGATCCTCCCTCTGCTTGCCTCCCAAGCACTGGGAGTTCATGAGTTTGAGGCCAGCCTGAGACTACATAGTGTATTCCAGGTCAGCCTGAGCTACAGTGAAAAACCCTACCTCGAAAAACCAAACAACAACAAAAAAAACAAAAACCATGAGCTACCACACCCAGCTTAGGAGTAATTTGTTTGTGCTGGAGAAATGGCTTAGCAGTTAGGGCATTTGCCTGCAAAGCCAAAGGACCCAGGTTTGATTTCCCAGGACCCATGTAAGCTGGATGCACAAGATGGCACATGCATCTGTACTTTACAGTGACTAAAACCCCTGGCATGCCCATTTTCCACATTCTTTCTGTCTCTGTAATAAATAAATAAAAATTTTAAAAAGTGGTCTGGAGAGATGGCTCAGCTGTTAGGCGCTTACCTGCAGACCCAAAGGACCCAGGTTCAGTTCCTCAGGATCCACATAAACCCAGATGTGCAAGGTGGCACATGTGTCTGGAGTTTGTTTAAAAAAATTAAAAAGGAAGTAATTCATTTTTTTTTTAATTTTAAAGAGAGAGAGAGAGAGGCAGACACAGAAAGAGTATGGGTGCACCAGGGCTTCCTTCCACTGCAAATGAACTCCAGATGCACGTACCACTTTGTACATCTGGCTTTATGTGGGTACTGAGGAATCAAACTCAGGTCCTTAGGCTTTGCAGGCTCTGGTTTCTCTTCAGATCGAATAAATCTTTTGCCTTAGAATTTGCAGGCAAGGGCCTTAACCACTGAGCCAGTTCTTTCTCTCCAGCTGAATAGGAAATTTTATATATATATTTTTTTTCTGTCATTCCTGAAGGCTATCTTTTAAAAAATATTTTATTTATTTATTTATTTATTTGATTTTTTGAGGTAGGGTCTCATTCTGGTCTAGGCTGACTTGGAATTAACTATGTAGTCTCAGGGTGGCCTTGAACTCTTGGTGAAACTCCTACCTCTGCCTCCCAGGATTAAAGGTGTGCACCACCATTCCCGGCTGAATATTTTATTTTCATTTATTTATTTAAGAGATAAAGAGAGGCAGAGAGAGAGAGAATGGGTGCTCCAGAGCCTCTAGACACTGCAAACAAACTCCAGATACATGTGCCACCTTGTGCATCTGGCTTACGTGGGTCCTGGGGAATTGAACCTGAGTCCTTTGACTTTGTAGACAAGCACCTTAACTGCTAAGCCATCTCTCAGCCCATATACATATTTTTTATTTTTATTTAAAAAAAACTCACCACACCTAAGACATCCCATATATTTTTATTTATTTTTAAGTAGACAGAGAGAGAAAGATAATGAATGAATGAACGAATGAATGGGCATGTCAGGGCCTCCATCCACTGCAAATGAACTCCCAGATGCATGCATCACCTTGTACATTTGGCTTCATATGAGTACTGGGGAATTAAACTCGGGTCCTTAGGCTTTGCAGGCAATGGTCTTAACCACTGAGCAATCTCTTCAGCCCACTGAAGATAATTTTTTCTTTTTTTGGTTTTTCGAGGTAGGGTCTCACTCTAGCTCAGGCTGGCCTGGAATTTACTCTGTAGTCTCAGGGTAGCCTTGAACTCACGGTGATCCTCCTACCTCTGCCTCCCGAGTGCTGGAATCAAAGGTGTGCGCCACCATGCCTGACTTAAGGTAATTTTTTTTTTTTTTTTGGTAGGGGTTGAGAGAGATAGGGTCTTATTGTGTAGCCTTGGCTAGGTTGAACTCTTTTTTAAAAAAAAAAAATATTTATTTATTTATTTGAGAGAGAGAATGGGCATGCCAAGACCTCCAACCACTGCAAAGCCAAGGGTTGAACTCTTAATCCTCCTGCCTCAGCCTCTCTAGTCCTGGGATTATAGGCTTAAGTATGCAGTACCACCCCCGGCCCAGAGGTAGCAGTATGTGTGTGGTGCTGGACACTGAACACTGGGACTCCAGAATGCTAAGCATGTGCTCTGCCCCTGAGCTGCTCCCCCAGCCTGCCACTCCTGCTCTCACTGTGGCAGCCTGGGGTCACACAGGAAGAGGCTAAGGCAGCCTTTGAACCCAGGCCTTTACAGTGTCTGGACCTTATGGTTCTGAGGGGTCGGTCCCTGGCTGACTGGTCTCTAGTTTCAGAGAGAAGGAAGGAAAACATGATGAGATATGGTAGAAATGGGGACGAAGGCCCCAGTTTGTGTGCGGCCTCACCCAGAGCATGATGACACAGTCTCATGTGATCCCCAGTAAGAGTCCCTGCAGGACTTCTTGTTCTAAACAACTCCCTGCCTATGCTCCCCTCCCTGAGGATGAGGGAAAATAATATGACTAAGGGAGTCCAGGCTTGAGCAGCCACACTGCTGGGCTGCTCAGCAGGGTCTGAAGTGCTACTTTTCTACTGACCTCTGCACCCTCAGACTCCTGGTCAGAGAAGAATCCCAGTCTTCTCTGGAAGCAGTGATAAAGAGACAAGGGCCTGAGGGAATACAGGAGTACGCAGGTGGGCCTCTGAGAAAGTCTAGAACCTGCTCTTACCATTCATTGTTTCACTCACAGCAGCCTCTGGGGCACAGTCATTTCTCCCTTATTTCTTTCCTTTTTTGTTTTTGTTTTTGTTTTTCAAGATAGGGTCTCACTCTAACCCTAGCTGACGTAGAATTCACTATGTAGTGTAGTCTCAGTGTGGCCTTGATCACAATGATCCTCCTGCCTCAGCCTCCCTAGTGCTGGGATTAAAGGCATATGCCATCATGCCTGGGACCAATTTTACACACACACACACACACACACACACACACACACACACACACATATATATTGTTTTCAAGGGAGGGTCTCACTCTAGCCCAGGCTGACCTGGAATTCACTCTGTATTCTCAGGCTAGCCTTGAACTCACAGTGATCCTTCTACCTTTGCCTCCTGAGTGCTGGGATTAAAGGTATGTGCCACCACGCCTGGCTTCCAATTAAATTTTTAATTTAATTTAATTATGAGACTACATAGTTAATTCCAGGTCAGCCTGGGCCAGAGTGAGACCCTACTTTGAAAAACAAAAACAAAATTTTTTTTCAATTTTTATTAACATCTTCCATGATTATAAAAAATATCCCATGGTAATACCCTCCCTCCCCTCACTTTCCCCTTTGAAATTCCATTCTCCATGATATCCCCTCCCCATCTCAATCAGTCTCTCTTTTATTTTGATGTCATGATCTTTTCCTCCTCTTATGATGGTCTTGTGTAGGTAGTGTCAGGCACTGTGAGGTCATGGATATCCAGGCCATTTTGTGATGGGGGGAGCACGTTGTAAGGAGTACTATCCTTCCTTTGGCTCTTAATTCTTTCCACCACCTCTTCTGCATTAGACCCTGAGCCTTGGAAGGTGTGATAGAGATATTACTCAGTACTCCAGTCACTTCTTTCCAGCACAATGATACCTTCTGAGTCATCCCAAGGTCATTGCCATCTCTACCAAAAGTGAGAGTAGCATTAACATAAAGGTATGAACATTAAGAGTGCTTACTGTACAGTTTGATAAGCATAGTATATACATTTATCCAGACAGCAGCAGACGTTACACCCCTAGGGCTCATGACTACCCCTGTTTTAAGTTTTCAGTATCAGGGATGTATTCCCTCTCATGGAGTGGGCGTCCATTCCAATTAGAGGGCAGTTGGTTTCCACCATGACAGATGTGCCACTATTGCACCTGTTGGCTCATTTGGCCTCGCTGGCCAAATGTAAGGCTTGCAGTGTCCACTGTTAAGTATCTTCACTGGTGATATCTCTTTCTCCCATTGAACTGCATGTAGAATAGCTTTTTCCAGCTTTCTGTCAGCTGGTCTACATGGAGGAGGTTATCAGCTCAGTTCCAGCAGGATTTCTCAATGGACTTGCAGCCCAAGTATGTGGAGTCTTCAGCAATAGGGTCTTCCCATCTATTCTTGGTGGGAAACCAAGGGCCTCGGCAATGGCCTATAATGAAAAACAAAATTTTTTATCTGGGGCTGAAGAGGAGGCCTTGGTGTTCTCATTTTCTCTCTGTACTCAGGAGGCAGAGGTGTGAATTCAAGACCAGCCTGGGACTACAGAGTGAGTTCAAGGTCAGCTTTGGCTAGACTGAGGCCCTACCTTGGAAGAAAAAAAAAAATAAAATAAAAATCTATGGGCTGGAGAGATGGCTTAGCAGTTAAGGCATTTGCCTGCAAAGGCAGAGGATCCCTGTTCGACTCTTCAGGACCCACGTAAGCCAGATTCACAAGGGGGCACATGCATCTGGAGTTCGTTTACAGTGGCTGGAGGCCCTAGTGTGCTCTCTCTCTCTCTCTCTCTGCTTTTTTCTCCCTTTCAAATAAATAATATTTAAAACAATAAAAATTTATTTGTGGAGGGAGAGAGAATGGGTGCACCTGGACCTCTTGTCACTACAAATGAACTCTAGATGCATGTGGCACTTTTTGTACATCTGGCTTTACATGAGTAGTGAGGAATTGAACCCCGACCAATATACTTTGTAAGCAAGTGCCTTTAACAGCTGAGCCATCTCCCTAGGTCTCTCTGCAGTCAATTAAGTCAACCTGGTTCCTTTCCTCATGGGTCCTCAGTGCACAATGGCTGCAAACAGCAGCCTCCTTGGTAGTGTTTGCAGCCTGTTGCTTGTACAAGTTGCCATAAGGATCTTGGTAACAGTTTGCAGTTTGGTATCCATATTTCTAATCTCATGCTGTCCCAAATCTAGGCTCCAGACAGATATGAGTGGTGCCTTTGAGAAGCGCCAAGACACAATGCCAGGGTTTGTATTGGCAGGGTCACCAGGAAGGAGTATAGCAGAAAGCTAGCTTCTTCTAGATGGTTTCAGTTAGAGATTGAGACCCAGAGAGAGTCAGGAGATCCCATCCCACATGCCACCTTGCCCTGGCACAAGAATGGAACTTGACAGAAATGGAACTTGTGTCTGATGGAGACAGCCCCTGCTGCCCACAGTCTAGCATACTACCTAGGTAGATGGCCCAGGTGGGCTGGCTTTGGGGTCTGCCCTCCAAACCTACAAACCAACTGGGTCTTCCCCTTGTGCATAAAGGCTCTCATCTTCATGTTTTGCTTTTTCTCTTTCTGTGGAGCTCTCTCTGGATTCACCTCTGCTTAGACACGTGCGAATCTGGCTTCCCCCTCACCCAGCCTGGCTGGGGGTGGGAATGAAGAGCATAACACTGTTTCTTGGTCTGGGACTTCTCTGCTTTATAGTTTGGGGTAACTTCTCACTTGAATTACATGTGTGATCTTCCTCTGGTGTCTGAATCTACTCCATGTGTATTTTCCTTATAGTCTAGGTCTACCATGTGGGGTACTTAAGTCTGAACCTACTACCTGTGTAATTTCTCTAAACTTGAAGTAACCGTGGTTATAACTCTCTTTCCTCCTTAAGATCTCTCATCTGGATTTCTTGGTTTCTGCTTTGATATTTTCTCTCTGCTATTCTTCCTTAAATGACCACCATTTGCTCTTTTAACTTTCCTCCTTGAGGAAACTCATGGTGAGTGCTATGGGTGTTCCTTCTAGATCTTCCTACACCAGCTCCTAAATTCTATCCTCCATGTGCTTGTGGGTCTACTCCAGTTTTTCCTTAAAAACCTCAGCTTCTCTTAAATATATGAACTATACAATGTTACCCACCTAAGTACGAGTTTCCTACTTTCTACGCGTTTTACTCCGCTCCAGAATTCCTTCCTGAATCCCAATCTCCCTTAAAATAAACCCACAATTTGTGGTGATTTCTCCCTAAATTAACTTCATAATTCATTTATCCTTCTTGAGTCCATCTTTATCTTTTTTTTGGAGGTAAGGTCTCACTGTAGCCCAGGCTGACCTGGAATTCACTACATAGTCTCAGTAGCCTCAAACTTACAGTGATCCTCCTACCTCTGCCTCCTCAGTGCTGAGATTAAAGGCATGCACTACCATGCCTAGCTCATCTTTATCAACTCTTTGTTAAAGGTAGGACAGAACCCACACTTGGGGGTTCATAAATTTGGGGGACCCTTCAGGACCCCCAAATCCTGCATCAACCATTTCTACATGTATCAAGCTGCAGAATGAAGAGCATGTATTGAGTTCCTATCAAGGGTCAAGTTCAAGTTTCCTGGCCACCAGAAGATCCACATCTCAAAGATGCAGGGCTTCACCAAGTTTAATATAGATGAACTTGAAAATATGGTAGCTGAGAAACAGCTTATCCCCACTGGCTGTGGGATCAAATACATCCTCAATTGTGGTCCTTGGACAAGCGACCCGCTCTACACTTAGAGGGTTTCCACTGCTGAATACCCTAATAGTCATGTTCACTAATAAGTCTCACATAGAGCCGGGCGTGGTGGCGCACGCCTTTAATCCCAGCACTTGGGAGGCAGAGGTAGGAGGATCATTGTGAGTTCAAAGCCAGTGTGGGACTACAGAATGAGTGCCAGGTCAGCCTGAGCTAGAGATCCTACCTCAGAAAAACCAAGGAAAACAGTTTTGTAAGGAAGGAAGAGTTTACATTGTCTCACAGTTAGAGGGCAGAGTAGTCTATCACGTGGGGAAGGCATGCAGGAGTAAAAGGCAGCTGGCTCCATTTCGTCCACAGTTGGGAAGCAGAGAGAGATGAATGCTGGTGCTCACCTCCTCACTTTCTCCTTTTCTTTTTTCTTTCTTTTTTTTTTTTTTTTCTCTGAGGTACGGTCTCACTCTAGCCCAGGCTAACCTGGAATTCACTATGTAGTCTTTCAGGCTGGCCTCCAACTCACTGTGATCCTCCTACCTCTGCCTCCCGAGTGCTGGGATTAAAGGTGTGCGCCACCACGCCCGGCCCTTTTTCACCTTTTTACACCTAGTGTGTACAACGCAGGACTGGAAGGCTGGAATTTCCGAGACTTAGTGGACAAGTGAATGAAGTAAGCCGAAGAGCCCAGGGGCTCTGATGAAGGCTATGACCCTCCAATGGGAACTGTGATTTCTGAGATCTTGTTCAGGGGTACACGAGAATCACTTGAACTTGAACCTGATCCTGCCAGCTTCTGTGTCTGGGCTTGGGTCCTTGCATGGGCCTGGTTGTCTGTCCTTAGATGTCAAGAGCAGGTGGAACTCTGGTGCCACCTCAGATTCCAGGTACAGACACACAGCCTTCAGATCTGTTAGTGTATTGCCTACTTACGGTCTCTCTCCCTCGCTCCCTCATTTCCTGGGTGTCTTGTTTCCAGCTCCATGGGTGGCCTGGCCTGACCCTGACCTGGCCTGAGGGGTGGGGTAGACAGTGTGTACAGTACAGCTCTTGTTCAAGAGATCAGGGTGGAGGCTAGCCTGCTCTGGGCTCCAGCCCCTGGCTTCAGTCCTGGCAGGCAGAGGGGGCTGCCTCTCCCCCTGCAGCAGACTCTTAGTTGTGCGCTGCCACGGATCTATCAGACAGCCTAAGCTGGGCTCACCTCCCATATTGTCACTGATCCCTTTGTCTCTGGCTCCTCTGTTTCCCAGCCGGTACCCTGGGCCACACTGATGACGAAGACAAGGAAGTGTAGCTGGTGTGGCCTTGTAGAGATGGTGAACTGCCTGGCTGGCCCCAAGGCTGCCCCTTCAGAATGCCCTAGCTAGGACCTGGAAGTTAATAACAACAAGGCTTGATTAGAGAGCTAGGGAACCTGTGAGTGAATGGGTTCAGTCACAGGGTGGAGCTGGAGAGTAAGGATGGGACTCTAGGAGGGGCTGGGGTTTAGGGAAGAGATGAAGTTAGGGGAGAGAGAAAGGCTGAGAGAGGGAATGAGGGCTGAGAGCATGTGGCTTGGGGGTGGGGGCATTATGGGGGTTAAGTGAGGAGCTGAGGACACAGGGAGGCCTGAAGTAAGAAAAATGGGGACCTGTGCGTGGTGGCTCACACCTGGGACTACAGAGTGAATTCCGGATCAGCCTAGGCTAGAATGAGATACTACCTTAAAAAAAAAAAAATTAAAACAGGGCTAGAGGGATGTCTTAGCGGTTAAGGCATTTGCCTGCAAAGCCAAAGGACCCAGGTTCGATTCCCCAGGACCCACATTAGCCAGATACACAAGGGGCGCATGTCTGGAGTTCATTTTCAGTGGCTAGAGGCCCTGGTTGCTCCCATTCTCTCTCTGTCTCCCTCTTTCTCTGTCTAATAAATAAATAATTTTTTTTTCAAATTTTTATTAACAACATCCATGATTATAAAAAATATCCCATGGTACCTCCAGTGAGTTGTTGGCCAGGGAGGTCCCTGATGCCCCCAGAACATTATAGGCCATTGCTAAGGCCCTTGGTTTCCCACCAGGAATAGATGGTAAGACACTATTGCTGAAGACTCCACATACTTGGGCGGCAAGGCCACTGAGAAATCCTGCTGGAACTGAGCTGATAACCTCCTCCATGTAGACCAGCTGACAGAAAGCTGGAAGAAGCCATTCTACATGTAGTTCAATGGGAGAAAGAGATACCACCAGTGAAGATACTCAACAGTGGACACTGCAAGCCTCATAATTGGCCAGCCAGGCCAAATGAGCCAACGGGTGCAATAGTGGCACATCTGTCATGGTGGAAACCAACTGCCCTCCAATTGGACTGGAGGCCCGCTCCATGGGGGGGTGGGCATACATCCCTGATACTGAAAACTTAAAACAGGGGTAGTCATGAGCCCTAGGGGTGTAACGTCTGCTGATGTCTGGAAAAATGTATATACTATGCTTATCAAACTGTCCAGTAAGCACTTTTCTTAATTTTTATACCCTTATATTAACACTACTCTCACTTTGGGTAGAGAATCTTTTCTTTTCAGATGGCAGTGACCTTGGGATGACTCAGAAGGTATCATGGTGCTGGAAAGAAGTGACTGGAATACTGAGTAACATCTCGATCACACCTTCCAAGGCTCAGGGTCTAATGCAGAAGAGGTGGCAGAAAGAATGTAAGAGCCAAAGGAAGAGTAGGACTCCTTACAACATCCTCCCTCCAGACACAAAATGGCCTGGATATCCATGACTTCACAGTGCCTGACACTACCTACACAAGACCATCATAAGAGGAGGAAAAGATCATGACATCAAAATAAAAGAGAGACTGATTGAGATGGGGAGGGGATATGATGGAGAATGGAATTTCAAAGGGGAGAGGGGGGGGGGAGGGTAGTACCATGGGATATTATTTATAATCATGGAAAATGTTAATAAAGATTGAGAAAAGAAAAAAAAATCCCATGGTACTACCCTCCCTCCCCCCACTTTCCCCTTTGAAACTCCATTCTCCATCATATCCCCTCCCCATCTCAATCAGTCTCGCTTTTATTTTGATGTCATGATCTTTTCGTCCTCTTATGATGGTCTAGTGTAGGTAGTGTCAGGCACTGTGAGGTCATGGACATCCAGGCCATTTTGTGTCTGGGGGAGCACGTTGTAAGGAGTCCTACCCTTCCTTTGGCTCTTAATTCTTTCCGCCACCTCTTCTGCATTAGACCCCGAGCCTTGGAAGGTGTGATAGAGATATTACAGTACTGAGCACCCCGGTCATTTCTTTCCAGCACCATGATACCTTCTGAGTCATCCCAAGGTCACTGCCATCTGAAAAGAGAAGATTCTCTACCAAAAGTGAGAGTAGCATTAATATAAGGGTATGAACATTAAGAGAAGTGCTTACTGGGCAGTTTGATAAGCATAGTATATACATTTATCCAGACAGCAGCAGACGTTACACCCCTAGGGCTCATGACTACCCCTGTTTTAAGTTTTCAGTATCAGGGATGTATTCCCTCTCATGGAGTGGGCCTCCAGTAGAATTAGAGAGCAGTTGGTTTCTACCATGACAGACATGCCAGTATTGCACCTATTGGCTCATTTGGCCTGGCTGGCCAAATATAAGGCTTGCAGTGTCTACTGTTGAATATATTCGCTGGTGATTTCTCTTTCTGCCATTGAACTGCATGCAGAATGGCTTCTTCCAGCTTTCTGTCAGCTGATCTACATGGAGGAGGTTATCAGCTCAGTTCCACCAGGATTTCTCAGTGACCTTGCAGCCCAAGTATGTTGAGTGTTCAGCAATAGCGTCTTACCATCTATTCCTGGTGGGAAACCAAGGGCCTCAGCAATGGCCTATAATGTTTTGGGGGCATCAGGGACCGCCCTGGCCAACAACTCACTGGAAGGTATCCCATCCCTGGCACTGAAAATTTTCTAGCAACTATGGTTCCTGAGTGTTCCATTGTCCAAAAAAGTAGGATTCCACATGACTTATTTATATCCTTTTAGATTTTGATTAGCCCTCCGTCCACCTTTCCTTTACTCAATCTCTTTCCCTGACCTCACCTTAGGCCTTTTCACCCCCATTAATCTATTCTTCTATTTATATACATACAATATTTTTAAAAATTAAAACAAATAAAAGAAAAAACTGGGTACACAAGACTCAGGGACAAAATTGCTTAATGATCCCTTCCTAGCCCAGCTTGGATCCCAGAGTCTTTTTTTTTTTTTTCTTTATTTGATTTCTTTTACTTTTTATTTTTATTATTTATTTGTCAGAGAGAGAATGGGCACCCCAGAGTTTCTAGCCACTGCAAATGAATGCCAGTCATATGCACTACCATGTGCATCTAGCTTTATGTGGGTACTGGGGAATCGAACCAGGGTTGTTAGCCTTAACTGCTGTGCTATCTCCCCAGTCCATCGTAACATTTTTTTTTCCTTCGAGGTAGGGTTTCACTTTAGCCCAGGCTGACCTGGAATTCACTATGTAGTCTCAGGGTGGCTGTGAACTAACAGTGATCCTCCTACCTCTGCCTCCCAAGTGCTGGGATTAAAGGTTTATGCCACCACATCATGCCATTCCCAGTTGTAAGAGTTAATACACCAATACAAAACTTGCTGTTTGTCACTGGGCATGGTGGCTTGTGCCTATAATCCCAGCACTTGGGAAGCAGAGGTAGGAAGATTGCCATTCAAGTCCACCCTGAGACTACATCATGAATTCCAGGTCAGTCTGGGCTACAGTGAGATCCTACCTCAAAAAATAATAAAAACCATGAGCCAGTGTGGTGGTGAATGCCTTTAATCCCAGCACTTGGGAGGCACAGGTAGGAGGATTGCCGTGAGTTCGAAGCCAGCCTGAGACTACAGAGTGAATCCCAGGTCAGCCTGGGCCAGAGTAAGACCCTACCTTGAAAAACCAAAAACAAATAAAAATAAAATAATAATAATAATAAACAAACACAAACTTGCCCATTGTTAAGTCTCTCCTCCCAATACCCCCTTCCTACTGACTCCTTCTCAGCAACATCCTTTTTCGTTTTTTTTTTATTTTTTTAAATTTTTATTTATTTATTAGAGTCAGAGAGAGGGAGAGAGTGAGAATGGGTGGGCCAGGACCTCTAGACACTGCAAATGAACTCCAGACATATGTGCTACCATGTGCATCTGGCTTACATGGGACCTGGAGAATTGAACTAGGGTCCTTAGGCTTCGCAGGCATGTGCCTTAACCACTAAGCCATCTCTCCAGCCTCCAGCAACTTTCTTATCACCAAGCCCCCTCCCATCTCTCTTACTAACAACTTCCCTCTGGATTGAGTCCACAGCCCAACCCCTTCAACTGAGATGAGGTGTCACCCTGACTCACCCACCTATGGAGAGATTTGACTTGACACTGGCCCCATCCATTCTGCCTATGCTGAGGCTCTACTGCCCAAAGAGCTGCTTATTTGCATTCACTTGCATAGGGTAATTTCATATTCAAATGTCCAAGCCTGGGCTGGTGAGGAACAGCTCCAATGTATGCTAATTGCATGCTTCCTATTGAGTAAGAAAAATACCTCAAGCCCTCTTCCTCTCCAGTTCCCTACAGTCACCATGTTGGGAGTCTGACTTGGTTGGCTCTGCAGAGGAGGTACAACAATCGATGGAGAACGTGAAACAGAGGGAAGGCTCTATTGGGATCTAGTTTAGGTACTAGGGGTAGGCTGAGGACAGGATTGGGTGGGAAAAGAATCCAGAATACCAGGATCTGGAGCGTGAAGTAGAACGAGAACAAGGGAAAGGGCTTAGAATGTTGAAACTGGGTGTGTGGGGGGGTGTACACCTTCAATCTCAGCACTCGGGAAGCAGAGGTAGGAGGATCACTGTGAGTTCAAGGCCAGCCTGAGGACTACATAGTGAATTCAGGTCAGCCTGGGCTAGAGACCCTACCTCTAATAAAGAAAAAAAAAAAAAAAGAGAGAGAGAGAGAGAGGAGGGAGGGAGGGAGGGAGGGAGCCCCTTCCACGGAGCTGCCTGCCAGTGGTGTGGTGTGCCCCAGAGATGCAGCTTCCAGGGGTCATCACCCATGCTGGGGTGGGTTTTCTGGTGATGCAGCCGCCTTGGAGTTTAAGCAGCTGTGGGGAGGCCTTCATCCAAGATGGGATGAGATTTCTTGTGGTGTGGCTCTGTTTGAGTCATCTATTGCTCCTATGAGCAACCCCTCGCCCTGCTATATAAGTAACCTCCAAAACACATTGGTTCACAAAAAAAAAAAAAAAAAAAAAAAGCCAGGCATGGTGGCACACGCCTTTAATTTTTTATTTTTTATTTACTTATTTGAGAGCGACAGACAGAGAGAGAGAATGGGTGCACCAGGGCCTCCAGCCACTGCAAACGAACTCCAGACGCGTGCGCCCCCTTGTGCATCTGGCTAACGTGGGTCCTGGGGAATCGAGCTTCGAACGGGTGTCCTTAGGCTTCACAGGCAAGCGCTTAACGGCTAAACCATCTCTCCAGCCCATTTTTTTTTAATTTTTGTTTATTTATTTGAGAGCGACAGACAGAGAGAAATAGGGAGGGAGGGAGAGAGAGAGAGAGAGAGAGAGAGGGCACACGCACTCTGGAGGCAGAGGTAGGAGGATCGCTGTGAGTTCGAGGCCACCCTGAGACTACATAGTGAATTCCAGGTCAGCCTGGGCTAGAGTGAAACCCTACCTCGAAAAACCAAAAAAAAAAAATTAAAAAAAAAAAAAGAGAGAAGAAGAATGTTGAAACGGAAGTAGTACACTTACAGTTTATTAGACTGTACACATGGTCACACAGCATACACTACCACTACTCCTTTCAACACCTATGGCAGGCATGACTAATTGATCATGGCACTGCCTCCCCTCGAGCCCATTTACAGCAGCAGTTAGCATATAGTATTTAATTTACTTGTCTTCCTTGATTAGTTTGGCCCTTTCCTTTCTAGCCTGGGAAACTATTGCCCAAAGGGGTTCTGCTAGCTCCCAACCCTGGATTCGCATGGGTCATTCCCCAGCAGGGTACAAACAACAGTAAGGACCACTTCGTGCATCTGACTTTACATGGGCACTGGGGAGCTGAACCCCAGTCTTAAGGCTTTACAAACAAGTGCCTTTAACTACTAAGCCATCTGTCCAGGACACCTTTTTTTTTTTTTTTTTTTTTTTTTTTGTTTTTTTGAGGTAGGGTCCTGTTCTAGCCTAGGCTCTCCTGGAATTCACTCTGTAGTCTCATGGTGGCCTCGAACTCACGACAGTCCTCGTACCTCTGCCTCCCAAGTGCTGGGATTGAAGATATGCACCACCATGCCCAGCTCAACAACAACATTTAAGAAGTATTTTTATTTATTTATTTATGAGAGAGAATGGGCATGCCAGGGCCTCAATCTTTTGCAAATGAACTCCAGACACATGTACTACCATGTGCATCTGCCTTATGTGGGAACTAAGGAATCAAACCTAGGTTCCCCCCCCCCTCCAAAATTGTTTCTGGAATGGCAAAATTGTTTCCACTATTAAAAATAGAAGTTGTTAGTTAAAAAAAAAAAAAAAAAAAAAACCTAGGTCCTTAGACTTCTCAAGCAAGCACCTTAACCTCTAAGCCATCTTTCCAGCCCCATTTTTTTTTTTTTTTTTGAGGTAGGGTCTCACTCTATCCCAGGGTGACCTAGAATTCACTATGTAGTCTCAGAACTCACAGCAATCCTCCTTCCTACCTCTGCCTCCCAAGTGCTGGGAATTTATGGGTTCAAGGCAGAGTGAGACCCTATCTCAAAAAACTAAAAAATGTCGGGCGTGGTGGCGCATGGCTTTAATCCCAGCACTTGGGAGGCAGAGGTAGGAGGATTGCCATGAGTTCAAGGCCACCCTGAGACTCCATAGGGAATTCCAGGTCAGCCTGGGCTAGAGTGAGACCCTACCTCAAAAAACCAAAAAAACAAAAACAAAAACCAAAACCAAAAAAAAAAAAAAAAAAAAACCTAAGAAATAGGGTGGGGGAGGCCTTAGAGCAAAGGCAAAGCCAATAATATGAGGGGCAGAGTGGTAGAGGTAGAGGAAGGATGACCCTTCCTGTACTGTGACTCTGGGGAAAGAGACTCGTGGGCAGGAACATAGTCTACAGGTCTTCTGCCACCCAGTGTTTTTTTTTTAATTTTTTTATTCAATTTTTATTTATTCATTTGAGAGAGACAGGCAGAAAGAGAAAGAGGCAGAGAGAGAGAGAGAGAGAGAGAGAGTATGGCATGCCAGGGCCTCCAGCCACTGCAAATGAACTCCAGACACGTGCGCCCCCTTGTGCATTTGGCTAACGTGGGTCCTGGGGAATTGAGCCTTGAACTGGGGTCCTTAGGCTTCACAGTCAAGCACTTAACCGCTAAGCCATCTCTCCAGACCAGTTTTTGTTTTTGTTTTTTAATGTGAGAGAAAGAGAGAAAAAAAAAAAAAACTGGTGCACCAGGGCCTCCAGCCACTGCAGTTGAACTCCAGACACGTGTGCCACCTTGTGTGCATGTGCAACCCTGCATGCTTGCCTCACTTTTCTGCGTCAGGTTTACTTGGGACCTGGAGAGTTGAACATGGGTTCTTAAGCTTTGGAGGCAAGTGCCTTAACTGCTAAGCCATCTCTCCAGCCCTCCCATCCTGTAGTACTGCATATTGAACCCAGGCCCTTGCATATGCTAGGCAAGTACTCGACCACTGAGCTACATTTCCTTGCTACCCAAGTTTTGGTCATCACGCACTGGTATGTCTTGAGCCCCTCAATACCATTTTCTCCTGTCTATATATTCTATCCCCCCCATCCCCACTGAAGGAGGGTCTCACTGTAGCCCAGGCAGACCTGGCACTCACTCTGTAGTCCCAGGCTGGCCTAGAACTCACAGTGATTCTCCTACTTCTATATATATATTTTTTAAATTAAATTATTATATTTATTGAGGGACATACAGAGCCAAGGAAAGACACTCACATGGCTAGAGACCCCACATAGAGGGCCTGGGTGGGGGGGAAGCATGGAAAGAAAAGTGAAAAGATGCCAGGCATGGTGGCTCATGCCTTTAATCCCAGAACTTGGGAGGCAGAGGTAGGAAAATCGTCATGAGTTCAAAGCCACCACCCTGACACTACATAGTGAATTCCAGGTCAGCCTGAACTAGAGTGAGAACTTACCTCAAAGAAAAAAAAAAAAAAAAAGGTGACAGAAAGCTGGAAGAAGCCATTCTGCATGCAGTTCGATGGAAGAAAGAGAAATCACCAGTGAAGATACTCATCAGTGGACACTGCAAGCCTTACAATTGGCCAGCCAGGCCAAATGAGCCAACGGGTGTAATAGTGGCACATCTGTTATGGGGGAAACCAACTGCCCTCTAATTGGACTGGAGGCCCGCTCCATGGGAAGGGAATACATCCCTGATACTGAAAACTTAAAACAGGGGTAGTCATAAGCCCTAGGGGTGTAACTTCTGCTATTGTCTGCCTAAATGTATATACTATGTTTATCAAAGTGCCCAGTAAGCACTTCTGTTAATGTTCACACACTTATATTAATGCTACTCTCACTTTTGGTTGAGAATCTTCTCTTTTCAGATGGCAGTGACCTTGGGACAACTCAGAAGGTATCATGGTGATGGAAAGAAATGACAGCAGTGCTCAGTACTGCAATATCTCTATCACACCTTCCAAGGCTCAGGGTCTAATGCAGAAGAGGTGGCGGAAAGAATGTAAGAGCCAAAGGAAGGGCAGGACTCCATACAACATGCTCCCTCCAGACACAAAATGGCCTGGATATCCATGGCCTCACAGTGCCTGACACTACCTACACAAGACCATCATAAGAGGAGGAAAAGATCAAGACATCAAAAGTAAAAGAGAGACTGATTGAGATGGGGAGGGGGTATGATGGAGAGTGGAGTTTCAAAGGGGTAAGTGGGGGGAGGGAGGGTATCCCCATGGGGTATTTTTTTTATAATCATGGAAGTTGTTAATGAAAAAATTAAAAAATTTAATAAAAAAAAGAAGGAAGAAAGAAAGAAAAAAAGAAAAAAGAAAAAAGAAATTTCAAAGAGCTCTGCCATGTGGGGAGCTGGAGGGGATAAAGGAGCTAATGTGGACAGCAAGGGCTAGGGGGCCCAGCCAAGGGAAAAACTCAACCACAGCTGGAAGTTCCTATGTGAGATATATATATATATATATATATATATATATTTCGAGATAGGGTCTTGCTCTAGCTCAAGTTGACCTAGAATTCACTCTGTAGTCTCAGGGTGGCCTTGAACTCATGGCGATCCTCCTACCTCGGCCTCCTGAGTGCTGGGATTAAAGGCATACACCACCATCCCTGGTTTATAGATTCTGTTTTATAAAACATATTTTTATTTACTTATTTGAGAGAGGGGAGAGAGAATGGGTGTGCCACGGGCCTTTAGCCACTACAAATGTACTCCAGGCACATGTGCCACTTTGTGCATCTGGCTTTACATGGGTGCTGGACAATCAAACCGGGGTCAAAGGCTTTGCAAGCAAGTGTCTTTAATGGCTGAATCATCTCCTCAGCCCTATATTCTTTTTTTTTTTTTTTCGAGGTAGGGTCTCACTCTAGTCGAGGCTGACCTGGAATTCACTATGGAGTCTCAGGGTGGCCTTGAACTCACGGTGATCCTCCTACCTCTGCCTCCCGAGTGCTGGGATTAAAGGCGTGCGCCACCACGCCCAGCTCTCAGCCCTATATTCTAAATAATGCTCTCTCTCTCTCTCTCTCTTATTTCAACAAAGGAGGGGACACACAAATCTGTGTGTCCCCTTTTTTGTTGTTTGAGGTAGGGTCTCGCTCTAGCCTAGGCTGACCTGGAACTCACTCTGTAGTCCCAGACTGGCCTTGAACTTAAAGTGATCCTCCTACCTGTCCCTCCCGAGTGCTAGGATTAAAGGTGTGCACCACCACGCCTGGCCATGTGTGTGTTCTTGACCGAGTACTTATTCTGTGTGTGAGTCACTGCACCTGTGTAATAGAAGCAATGAGCCCTTCCCAGGCTCTTCTGAACATTATGACAATCATAAAAGCAAAGGACCCAGCTGAGTGGGTGAGGCAGCCTGGGAAAGACTGTTGCTTTCATGCCAGAGGCTTGTCACCCAGCCTGCACACAGTTGGCAGTGACCTGCCACTGGCCAGGAGAGCTTGCGGGGGAGGTGCTCTCTTCCTTCCTGCCCCTTCAAGCTGGGTATCAAGATCTGAGACCAGATGTGCCACTGAGTGACTCAGCTCTTTCCTGCCTGGAAACTCCTCCCTCCTGCCTCACCAGGCTGGGCCAGGGAGGGTGAGACAACAGGCTGCAAGTGGGGGTGACTGGTTCTGGACAAACTTGGGGAGCCACGGGCTGTGGGAAGTGGAGGGTGAGGAAAAGAAAAATGAGGAAAGCGTGGCTTGGCGGGCAAGGTGGAAGAGAGGAGGTGGGATGGAGGCTTTCCAAAGAAGTTGAGGGTGTTCTTTGTCCAAAATACTCTGAAAATGCTCAAATGCTCACCCCCTCCTCCTCCCACATCCGTGCCCGTCAGTCCCAAGCCAGCCCAGACCATCTGTCCTGCTCTCCTGAGCCCACATATGTGCAGGGTGCTCCTTTCCTTCCCTGTTCTCTCTTCCCCTTCCTAGCCAACCACCTCCACTTCCTCACCTCCCACTCTACAGGCTCCTTCCTACTGCTGGAGACAGTGCTCAGGACAGCTGCCCCTAATGGCCACCTCCCTCCCCCAACCTAGCTGGATGTCTCAGGGACACAGGCATGGCTGACATGGCCCTTCTTGGAGCTTTTTTTTCTTGGTCTCAAATGTCACCTTGATGGTTCTGCTCTCTTTCTCTCTCTCTTTTTTTCTTTTCCCAAAAGGGATGATAGTTTATTTTGGAGCCAACCATGAATGATCATGGTCCAGAAACACAGATTTAGGTTATCCCAAATTTCATGTTCCAGCACCTTAGCAATTTCATGAAGTTTTTATAGTTACAGAGCAGCAGATCATAAACCAGCACTTTTCAGATACATTAATGGAGACATCAGGTAGCGAGTTACAACAAAGTGGTCAATCTCTGCTATAGACTTCAGATGCTATCTGATGACAGTCTTAGCCTCTGTGTTGGACAGGTTCTTCTGTGATCACTACTCCCCATTCTCTATTTATTTATTTATTTATTTATTTATTTATTTATTTGAGAGCAACAGGCAGAGAGAGAAAGAGGGAGAGAGAGAGAGAAAATGGGCATGCTAGGGCCTCCAGCCACTGCAAACGAACTCCAGACGTGTGCGCCCCCTTGTACATCTGGCTAATGTGGGTCCTGGGGAATCGAGCCGGGGAATCGAGACTCGAACAGGGGTCCTCAGACTTCACAGGCAAGCACTTAACTGCTAAGCCATTTCTCCAGCCCTCCTTTTTTTTTTTTTTATTTCCCCACACAAAATACTTTTATTAGAGACAGAGAGAGAGAGAGAATGGGCACACCAAGGCCTCTAGCCACTGCAAACAAACTCCAGATGCATGTGTCACTGTGTGCTTCTGACTTACGTGGGACCTGGAGAATCGAACCTGGGTTCTTAGGCTTCACAGACAAGCACCTTAACCGCTAAGCCATCTCTCCAGCACCCCCCCCCCATTCTCCTTCTTTTTATTTTATTTTATTTTATTATTTTATTTTATTTTATTTATGTGACAGAGAAAGAGGAATAGAGAGAGAGAGAGAGAATGGGCATGCCAGGGCTTCCAGCCACTGCAAACAAACTCCAGACACGTGTGCCCCCTTTTGCATCTGGCTAATGTGGGTCTTGGGGAATCAAACCTGGGTCCTTTGGCTTTGCAGGCAAAACACCTTAACTGCTAAGCCATCCCTCCAGCCCCCCATTCTCCTTCTTAATGTTTTATGTCCTACAAATTTAGCCCTTTCTAGTCTACCATATGGAAAAATGGATTAGGTGCATGGATATTGGTATATAGATCTAGGTTCAAATGCTGGCTCTGCTTTAAATTTTTTTTTTTTTTTTTTTTTTTGCCAGGCATGGTGGTGCATGCTTTTAACCCTAGCATTCGGGAGGCAGAGGTAGGAGGCTCACTGTGAATTCGAGGCCACCCTGAGACTACAGAGTGAATTCCAGGTCAGCCTGAGCTCGAGTGAGACCCTACCTTGAAAAAAACAACAAACAAAAAAAATTTTTTTTGAGAGAGAAAGAGGCAGATAGAGAGATACAGAATGGGTGTGCCAGGGCTTCCAGCCACTGCAAACGATGGCATTTAGCTTTATGTGGGTACTGAAGAACTGAACCTGGGTCCTTTGGCTTTGCAGGCAAGTGCCTTAACCTCTAAGCCATCTCTCTAGCCCTAATTTTTTTTTTTTAATTTATTGACTTGCAAGGAAGGGAGAGAGAGAGACAGAAAATGAATGAATGGGTGCACCAGGGCCCCCAGCTGCTACAAACTCCAGACACATGCACCACTGTGCATCTGGCTAACGTGGGTCCTGGGGAATCGAGCTTCGAACGGGTGTCCTTAGGCTTCACAGGCAAGCGCTTAACGCCTAAACCATCTCTCCAGCCCATTTTTTTTTAATTTTTGTTTATTTATTTGAGAGCGACAGACAGAGAGAAATAGGGAGGGAGGGAGAGAGAGAGAGAGAGAGAGAGAGGGCACACGCACTCTGGAGGCAGAGGTAGGAGGATCGCTGTGAGTTCGAGGCCACCCTGAGACTACATAGTGAATTCCAGGTCAGCCTGGGCTAGAGTGAAACCCTACCTCGAAAAACCAAAAAAAAAAAATTTAAAAAAAAAAAAAGAGAGAAGAAGAATGTTGAAACGGAAGTAGTACACTTACAGTTTATTAGACTGTACACATGGTCACACAGCATACACTACCACTACTCCTTTCAACACCTATGGCAGGCATGACTAATTGATCATGGCACTGCCTCCCCTCGAGCCCATTTACAGCAGCAGTTAGCATATAGTATTTAATTTACTTGTCTTCCTTGATTAGTTTGGCCCTTTCCTTTCTAGCCTGGGAAACTATTGCCCAAAGGGGTTCTGCTAGCTCCCAACCCTGGATTCGCATGGGTCATTCCCCAGCAGGGTACAAACAACAGTAAGGACCACTTCGTGCATCTGACTTTACATGGGCACTGGGGAGCTGAACCCCAGTCTTAAGGCTTTACAAACAAGTGCCTTTAACTACTAAGCCATCTGTCCAGGACACCTTTTTTTTTTTTTTTTTTTTTTTTTTTTGTTTGTTTTTGAGGTAGGGTCCTGTTCTAGCCTAGGCTCTCCTGGAATTCACTCTGTAGTCTCATGGTGGCCTCGAACTCACGACAGTCCTCGTACCTCTGCCTCCCAAGTGCTGGGATTGAAGATATGCACCACCATGCCCAGCTCAACAACAACATTTAAGAAGTATTTTTATTTATTTATTTATGAGAGAGAATGGGCATGCCAGGGCCTCAATCTTTTGCAAATGAACTCCAGACACATGTACTACCATGTGCATCTGCCTTATGTGGGAACTAAGGAATCAAACCTAGGTTCCCCCCCCCCCTCCAAAATTGTTTCTGGAATGGCAAAATTGTTTCCACTATTAAAAATAGAAGTTGTTAGTTAAAAAAAAAAAAAAAAAAAAACCTAGGTCCTTAGACTTCTCAAGCAAGCACCTTAACCTCTAAGCCATCTTTCCAGCCCCATTTTTTTTTTTTTTTTTTGAGGTAGGGTCTCACTCTATCCCAGGGTGACCTAGAATTCACTATGTAGTCTCAGAACTCACAGCAATCCTCCTTCCTACCTCTGCCTCCCAAGTGCTGGGAATTTATGGGTTCAAGGCAGAGTGAGACCCTATCTCAAAAAACTAAAAAATGTCGGGCGTGGTGGCGCATGGCTTTAATCCCAGCACTTGGGAGGCAGAGGTAGGAGGATTGCCATGAGTTCAAGGCCACCCTGAGACTCCATAGGGAATTCCAGGTCAGCCTGGGCTAGAGTGAGACCCTACCTCAAAAAACCAAAAAAACAAAAACAAAACCAAAACCAAAAAAAAAAAAAAAAAAAACCTAAGAAATAGGGTGGGGGAGGCCTTAGAGCAAAGGCAAAGCCAATAATATGAGGGGCAGAGTGGTAGAGGTAGAGGAAGGATGACCCTTCCTGTACTGTGACTCTGGGGAAAGAGACTCGTGGGCAGGAACATAGTCTACAGGTCTTCTGCCACCCAGTGTTTTTTTTTTAATTTTTTAATTCAATTTTTATTTATTCATTTGAGAGAGACAGGCAGAAAGAGAAAGAGGCAGAGAGAGAGAGAGAGAGAGAGAGAGTATGGCACGCCAGGGCCTCCAGCCACTGCAAATGAACTCCAGACACGTGCGCCCCCTTGTGCATTTGGCTAACGTGGGTCCTGGGGAATTGAGCCTTGAACTGGGGTCCTTAGGCTTCACAGTCAAGCACTTAACCGCTAAGCCATCTCTCCAGACCAGTTTTTGTTTTTGTTTTTTAATGTGAGAGAAAGAGAGAGAAAAAAAAAAAACTGGTGCACCAGGGCCTCCAGCCACTGCAGTTGAACTCCAGACACGTGTGCCACCTTGTGTGCATGTGCAACCCTGCATGCTTGCCTCACTTTTCTGCGTCAGGTTTACTTGGGACCTGGAGAGTTGAACATGGGTTCTTAAGCTTTGGAGGCAAGTGCCTTAACTGCTAAGCCATCTCTCCAGCCCTCCCATCCTGTAGTACTGCATATTGAACCCAGGCCCTTGCATATGCTAGGCAAGTACTCGACCACTGAGCTACATTTCCTTGCTACCCAAGTTTTGGTCATCATGCACTGGTATGTCTTGAGCCCCTCAATACCATTTTCTCCTGTCTATATATTCTATCCCCCCCATCCCCACTGAAGGAGGGTCTCACTGTAGCCCAGGCAGACCTGGCACTCACTCTGTAGTCCCAGGCTGGCCTAGAACTCACAGTGATTCTCCTACTTCTATATATATATATTTTAAATTAAATTATTATATTTATTGAGGGACATACAGAGCCAAGGAAAGACACTCACATGGCTAGAGACCCCACATAGAGGGCCTGGGTGGGGGGGAAGCATGGAAAGAAAAGTGAAAAGATGCCAGGCATGGTGGCTCATGCCTTTAATCCCAGAACTTGGGAGGCAGAGGTAGGAAAATCGTCATGAGTTCAAAGCCACCACCCTGACACTACATAGTGAATTCCAGGTCAGCCTGAACTAGAGTGAGAACTTACCTCAAAGAAAAAAAAAAAAAAAAGGTGACAGAAAGCTGGAAGAAGCCATTCTGCATGCAGTTCAATGGAAGAAAGAGAAATCACCAGTGAAGATACTCATCAGTGGACACTGCAAGCCTTACAATTGGCCAGCCAGGCCAAATGAGCCAACGGGTGTAATAGTGGCACATCTGTTATGGGGGAAACCAACTGCCCTCTAATTGGACTGGAGGGCCCGCTCCATGGGAAGGGAATACATCCCTGATACTGAAAACTTAAAACAGGGGTAGTCATAAGCCCTAGGGGTGTAACTTCTGCTATTGTCTGCCTAAATGTATATACTATGTTTATCAAAGTGCCCAGTAAGCACTTCTGTTAATGTTCACACACTTATATTAATGCTACTCTCACTTTTGGTTGAGAATCTTCTCTTTTCAGATGGCAGTGACCTTGGGACAACTCAGAAGGTATCATGGTGATGGAAAGAAATGACAGCAGTGCTCAGTACTGCAATATCTCTATCACACCTTCCAAGGCTCAGGGTCTAATGCAGAAGAGGTGGCGGAAAGAATGTAAGAGCCAAAGGAAGGGCAGGACTCCATACAACATGCTCCCTCCAGACACAAAATGGCCTGGATATCCATGGCCTCACAGTGCCTGACACTACCTACACAAGACCATCATAAGAGGAGGAAAAGATCAAGACATCAAAAGTAAAAGAGAGACTGATTGAGATGGGGAGGGGGTATGATGGAGAGTGGAGTTTCAAAGGGGTAAGTGGGGGGAGGGAGGGTATCCCCATGGGGTATTTTTTTTATAATCATGGAAGTTGTTAATGAAAAAATTAAAAAATTTAATAAAAAAAGAAGGAAGAAAGAAAGAAAAAAAGAAAAAAGAAAAAAGAAATTTCAAAGAGCTCTGCCATGTGGGGAGCTGGAGGGGATAAAGGAGCTAATGTGGACAGCAAGGGCTAGGGGGCCCAGCCAAGGGAAAAACTCACCACAGCTGGAAGTTCCTATGTGAGATATATATATATATATATATATATATATTTCGAGATAGGGTCTTGCTCTAGCTCAAGTTGACCTAGAATTCACTCTGTAGTCTCAGGGTGGCCTTGAACTCATGGCGATCCTCCTACCTCGGCCTCCCGAGTGCTGGGATTAAAGGCATACACCACCATCCCTGGTTTATAGATTCTGTTTTATAAAACATATTTTTATTTACTTATTTGAGAGAGGGGAGAGAGAATGGGTGTGCCACGGGCCTTTAGCCACTACAAATGTACTCCAGGCACATGTGCCACTTTGTGCATCTGGCTTTACATGGGTGCTGGACAATCAAACCGGGGTCAAAAGGCTTTGCAAGCAAGTGTCTTTAATGGCTGAATCATCTCCTCAGCCCTATATTCTTTTTTTTTTTTTTTTTCGAGGTAGGGTCTCACTCTAGTCGAGGCTGACCTGGAATTCACTATGGAGTCTCAGGGTGGCCTTGAACTCACGGTGATCCTCCTACCTCTGCCTCCCGAGTGCTGGGATTAAAGGCGTGCGCCACCACGCCCAGCTCTCAGCCCTATATTCTAAATAATGCTCTCTCTCTCTCTTATTTCAACAAAGGAGGGGACACACAAATCTGTGTGTCCCCTTTTTTGTTGTTTGAGGTAGGGTCTCGCTCTAGCCTAGGCTGACCTGGAACTCACTCTGTAGTCCCAGACTGGCCTTGAACTTAAAGTGATCCTCCTACCTGTCCCTCCCGAGTGCTAGGATTAAAGGTGTGCACCACCACGCCTGGCCATGTGTGTGTTCTTGACCGAGTACTTATTCTGTGTGTGAGTCACTGCACCTGTGTAATAGAAGCAATGAGCCCTTCCCAGGCTCTACTGAACATTATGACAATCATAAAAGCAAAGGACCCAGCTGAGTGGGTGAGGCAGCCTGGGAAAGACTGTTGCTTTCATGCCAGAGGCTTGTCACCCAGCCTGCACACAGTTGGCAGTGACCTGCCACTGGCCAGGAGAGCTTGCGGGGGAGGTGCTCTCTTCCTTCCTGCCCCTTCAAGCTGGGTATCAAGATCTGAGACCAGATGTGCCACTGAGTGACTCAGCTCTTTCCTGCCTGGAAACTCCTCCCTCCTGCCTCACCAGGCTGGGCCAGGGAGGGTGAGACAACAGGCTGCAAGTGGGGGTGACTGGTTCTGGACAAACTTGGGGAGCCACGGGCTGTGGGAAGTGGAGGGTGAGGAAAAGAAAAATGAGGAAAGCGTGGCTTGGCGGGCAAGGTGGAAGAGAGGAGGTGGGATGGAGGCTTTCCAAAGAAGTTGAGGGTGTTCTTTGTCCAAAATACTCTGAAAATGCTCGAATGCTCACCCCCTCCTCCTCCCACATCCGTGCCCATCAGTCCCAAGCCAGCCCAGACCATCTGTCCTGCTCTCCTGAGCCCACATATGTGCAGGGTGCTCCTTTCCTTCCCTGTTCTCTCTTCCCCTTCCTAGCCAACCACCTCCACTTCCTCACCTCCCACTCTACAGGCTCCTTCCTACTGCTGGAGACAGTGCTCAGGACAGCTGCCCCTAATGGCCACCTCCCTCCCCCAACCTAGCTGGATGTCTCAGGGACACAGGCATGGCTGACATGGCCCTTCTTGGAGCTTTTTTTTCTTGGTCTCAAATGTCACCTTGATGGTTCTGCTCTCTCTCTCTCTCTCTCTTTTTTTCTTTTCCCAAAAGGGATGATAGTTTATTTTGGAGCCAACCATGAATGATCATGGTCCAGAAACACAGATTTAGGTTATCCCAAATTTCATGTTCCAGCACCTTAGCAATTTCATGAAGTTTTTATAGTTACAGAGCAGCAGATCATAAACCAGCACTTTTCAGATACATTAATGGAGACATCAGGTAGTGAGTTACAACAAAGTGGTCAATCTCTGCTATAGACTTCAGATGCTATCTGATGACAGTCTTAGCCTCTGTGTTGGACAGGTTCTTCTGTGATCACTACTCCCCATTCTCCATTTATTTATTTATTTATTTATTTATTTATTTGAGAGCAACAGGCAGAGAGAGAAAGAGGGAGAGAGAGAGAGAAAATGGGCATGCTAGGGCCTCCAGCCACTGCAAACGAACTCCAGACGTGTGCGCCCCCTTGTACATCTGGCTAATGTGGGTCCTGGGGAATCGAGCCGGGGAATCGAGACTCGAACAGGGGTCCTCAGACTTCACAGGCAAAACGCCTTAACTGCTAAGCCATCCCTCAAGCCCCCCATTCTCCTTCTAATGTTATATGTCCTACACAATTTAGCCCTTTTAGTCTACCATATGGAAAAATGGATAGGGTGCATGGATATTGGTGTATAGATCTAGGGTTCAAATGCTGCTCTGCTTTAAATTTTTTTTTTTTTTTTTTTTTTTTTTCTGCCAGGCGTGGTGGTGCATGCTTTTTAACCCTAGCATTCGGGAGGCAGAATGCTAGGAGGCTCGCTGTGAGTTCGAGGCCACCCTGAGACTACAGATGTGAATTCCAGGTCAGCCTGAGCTCGAGTGAGACCCTACCTTGAAAAAAACACACAAACAAAAAAAATTTTTTTTTAGAGAGAAAGATGCAGATAAGAGACAGAACAGAATGGAGTGTGCAAGGGCTTCCACAGCACTGCAAAACGATGTGCATTTAAGCTTTATGTGGGTACTGAGAACTGAACCTGGTAGGTCCCTTTGGCTTTGCCGGCAAGATGCCTTAACCTAACTCTAAGCCATCTCTTAGCCCTAATTCTTTTTTTTTAATTATATCTGACTTGCACAGAGAAGGGAGAGAGAGCGAGACAGAAAATGAATGAATAGGGTGCACCAGGGCCCCCAGCTGCTACAAACTCCAGACACATGCACCACTGTGCATCCGGCTTTATGTGGGTACTGGGAAATTTAGCTCAGGCCATTAGGCTTTGTAGGCAAATGCCTTAACTGCTGAGCCATCTCTCTAGCCACCTGGCTCTGCTTTTTACTAGCCATGTAACTTTGGGATAGTTAGTTTACTTCTCAGAGGCTCAATTTCCTCCTCCATCAAATGGGTTAGTTGTGTTATCTTCTGGGGACTTGATGAGATAGTGTGCAAAAAGCATTCAGCATGGGCCTGACACCTCACAAGTCATCAGTGAATGGAAACTGCAGTGATAGCTTTTTTATTTTTTAATTTGTTTATATTTATTTGAGAGAGAGAATGGGCACACCATGGCCTCTAGCCACTGCAAATGAACTCAAGACGCATGCACCACCCTGTGCATCTGGCTTACATGGGTCCCGGGGAATCAAACCTGGGTTATTTGGCTTTGCAGTCAAGTGCCTTGAACTGTTAAGCCATCTGTCCAGACCCCACTATCTTTTTCTTTCCTAGTCAGTTTTCCTCCCCCTCCCCCAGTTTCTGGAACATGTTCAGATAGTTGTCCCAGAGGCACTTCAGACTCCAAACGGCCAAAAGCAAAATTCCACTCTTTACTTCTCCCCAGACACGTAACTTCTCTTAAGGTTCCTATTTCTACCTGTGCTCTACTGGCTTCCATCCCATCTAGCCCTCAGGGGTGTTATGTTTTCATTCAGCAAGAACTTACTCGGGACCCACAACCCTGTACGGGGAAGACAGACTGGAACAATCATCATCCTTGCCCTGAAGGAACTTACAGAGCAGTGAGAGATGCCGAGAGAGAAACAATTAATATATAATAGGATAATTGCTCCATTAAAAGTCTGTATGGAAGACTGTGCCTTGGGGTGCACAAGACTGGCCGAGTCAATCCAGGAAGCCTTCCTGGAGAAGGGGGCAGATGAGCTGCCACCTGTGGGCTGAATGGGAGTTTGCAAGGTGGGCAAGTCAGGACGAGTCAGAGGAAAATCCGCGCAGATTAGCAACGTGGCAGTGCAAGGTCTCAGAGAGCAGGAACTAGAAGCTCAAAGCTCACTCCTGTGTTTCTAACTATCATATTTATTTATTTTGGTTTTTCAAGGTAGGGTCTCACTCTAACCCAAGCTGACCTGGAACTCTAGTCCCAGGCTGGTCTCAAACTCATGGTGGTCCTACTTCTTCTGAAGATGAAACCGTAGGTCTCATGCATGCTGGATGAGCACTCTGTGAGCTTCATGTCTCGCCTCCCGGGGTGAGGTTTAGGGCCTGCAAGTTGGCTCCAGCTCTGGTCGCATGGGCTGTGCAACCTTGAGAAAGTCATTTGACCGCACTGAGTTTCCCTCCCTCATCTGTCAAATGGAGATAATAATAGGAGCCCTGGGGATGCTGGGGAGGGCTGAATGAACTAATGGAAGGGAAAGTGCTGGATAAACGCAAGCTGTTGTTATTGTAGAGAATCCACCAGGGCAGGCTGTGTTCCAGCCACAGCCCCACCTCAAAAATGGCCTCCCTGAGTCTCCTCCAAGTCTGGCCCACATCCTCTGGCCTGGGGGTGGGGTGAGGGCAGGACGCAGAGGAAGGATGCTCCGGATCCTGGCCCACTGGCTGTGTGACCTGGAACTAGGCTCTTTCCCCTCTGAACCTCATTTCCCCTAGCTGTACAACAGAGCTGAGAACTCAACCTGCAGGGTTGTTGGGAGGAGTCTGTAGTAACTGGTACATGACCAGTTCCTTGTCCCCTGCCTCCAGCCCCCTCCTCCAGGGCCTAGCACAAGCCGAGCGGAGTGGGAAACAGTAAATATTTAATGATACATTGGCAGAGAGAGAGTGTGTGTCTAGCTGAAGGAAGGTGTAGAGGAGCCAGAAGGACAACTACCTCCCTGCAGGGTCTGCCCAGTTCCTGCCGGGATCCACAGGCAGTTGTAAGAGAACTCATCTTCAGTGACTTCCTGGAAGGAGTCTCAGAGACCCTCCTAGGATCCTCTACCTTATTCTCCTCAACATACCTTTCTTATTGTCTCTCATTCTGCCACTCAGAGAAACACTAAATGGATGGGTACCCCTACTCAACTACTATACTCTGAGTACCCTACACCATGCCAGATCTGTACCAGTACCATAGATTAAGAGACGGAGGAGGCCAGGCTGCTCTTCAGGCTCTGTGGTCTAGCCAGAAGAGCAATGAGAAACGTTTACTAATTATCATTTTGTATGTGGCTTGATCAAGGACTGACTTCTTTTTTTAGTTTTTCAAGGTAGGGTCTCACTCTAGCCCAGTAGCCAGGCTGACCTGGAATTCACTATGGAGTCTCAGGGTGGCCTTGAACTCATGGCAATCCTCCTACCTCTGCCTCCCAAGTGCTGGGATTAAAGGTGTGCACCATCACGCCCGGCTCTTTTTTTTTTTTTTATTGACAACTTCCATGATTGTAAACAATATCCCACGGTAATTCCCTCTCTCCCCCACTTTCGTCTTTGAAACTCCATTCTCCATCCTTCCCCTCCCCCCTCAATCAGTCTCTCTCTTATTTTGATGTTATGATCTTTTCCTCCTCTTATGATGGTCTTGTGTAGGTAGTGTCAGGCACTGTGAGGTCATGGATATACAGGCCATTTTGTGTCTGGAGGAGCACGTTGTAAGGAGTCCTACCCTTCCTTTGCCTCTTACATTCTTTCCGTCACCTCTTCTGCAATGGACCCTGAGCCTTGGACGGTGTGATAAAGATATTTCAGTGCTGAGCACTCCTCTGAAGGACTGACTTTTGAGCAAATCAGACCTGGAGGAAGGGATTTATTCTCTCTTGGCCTCCACTTAATCACCTATAAAACAGAACAAGGGCTAGGGAGATGGCATAGCAGTTAAAAGTACCTAGTCCAGTATGGTGGGCACATGCCATTAATCCCAGCACTCAGGAGGCTGAAGTAGGAGGATTGCTGTTGAATTTGAGGCCAGTTTTGGGCAACAGAGTGAGTTCTAGGTCAGCTTGGGATAAAACAAGGATACAAAACAAACACGCACGTACTGGGCCTGGTGGCACATGTCTTTAATCCCAGGAGGCTGAGGTAGGAGGATCACTGTGAGTTCGAGGCCACCCTGAGAATACACAGTGAATTCCTGAGTCAGCCTGAGCTAGAGCAAGACCCTACCTCGAGGGGCTAGAGAAATGGTTTAGTGGTTAAGTACTTGCCTATGAAGCCTAAGGACCCTGGTTTGAGGCTCGATTCACCAGTACCCATGTAAGCCAGATGCACAAGGTGACACGTGCATCTGGAGTTCATTTGCAGTGATTAGAGGCCCTGGTGCACCCATTATTTCTCTCTCTCTCTCTCTGCCTCTTTCTCTCTCTGTCTGTCTGTAACTGTCAAATATATAAATAAAAGTAAACAAAAATAAAAAAATAAAAAGCCGGGCATGGTGGTGCATGCCTTTAATCCCAGCACTCTGGAGGCAGAGGTAGGAGGATCGCCCTGAGTTTGAGGCCACCCTGAGACTACATAGTGAATTCCAGGTCAGCCTGAGCTAGAGTGAGACCCTACCTTGAAAAACAAAAACAAAAACAAAAAAACATGTCTGGAGTTCAATTTCAGTGGCTGGAGGTCCTGGCGCACCAATTCTCTCTCTCTCTTGCACAAAAGAAAAAAAAACAAGGCCAATCTGATGGCTTGCCTCAGAAAACACACACACACACACACACACACAGGGCTGGACAGATGGTTTAGTATTTAGAGTGCTTGCCTGTAAATCTAAGGGACCCAGGTTTGATTGCACAGTACCCATGTAAAGCCAGATGCACAAGGTGGCACATGCATCTGGAGTTTGTACTGGCTGGAGGCTCTGGTGTGCTCACACACCATACATTCTCGCTCTGTCTGCCTCTTGCTCTTCCTGTCTCTCTCAAATATGTATGTATAAAAGCGAAGCAAAGCCTGCAGTCTGGGTTGATCTAGGTTTGATTCCCTATTACCCATGTAAAGCCAGATGCACAAAGTGGTACATGCATCTAGAGTCCATTTGCAGCTGCTAGAAGCCCTGGCATGCCCATTCCCATTCTTTCTCTCTTTACTTTCAAATAGATAAATAAAAATACTTAAAAAAAAAAAAAAAAGAAAGAAAAAAACAACCTAAACTGGGTGTGGTGGCGCATGCCTTTAATCCCAGCACTTGAGAGGCAGAGGTAGGAGGATTGCCATGAGTTCGAGGCCACCCTGAGAATACAGAGTGAATTCCAAGTCAGCCTGGACTAGAGTTAGATCCTACCTCAAAAACAAAACAACAACAACAAACCCTTACTGCAGGGAGAGGAGGCTGAAAGCATTTCCCCGTGTTTGGAAGGTCTACTCCTGTCCTTGCCAGACCCTGGTGTTTTCATACATATATTCTCAGCAGCCTTGTTATCTGGTGCCAGGCTCACTGAGTGCCTCTGCCCGGTGCCAGGCAGTGTCCCTAGAGGCTTATGGGAGGGAGCTGGAAGCAGGGCTTTGTCTCCGAGTTTCTTGGGGTGCTAGTTTTGCAACCACAGTAAAGGTCACCTTCCTAGGTTGCCCCCATAGAAGCTTCTCTGCCAAAACGAAAGAAAAAAAAATAAATAAATAAAATGGAAGCAATAATTCTGACCTCCAAATGCTGCTGTGGAGATTAAGGGAAATGATTACGTCATGCCAGACCTTGACTGAAGTCAGAGGACTCAACAAGAAGATCATGGGGGCTGGAGAGATGGCTTAGTGGTTACCACACTTGCCTGTGAAGCCTAAGGACCCAGGTTGGATTCCCCAGTACCTACATAAGCCAGATGCATCTGGAGTTTGTTTGCGGCTAGAGACTCTGATGTGCCCATTCTCTCTCTCTTTATCTACCTCTTTCTGTAGTCTTAGAGTGGCCTCGAACTTGTGGCAATCCCCCTACCTCTGCCTCCCAAGTGCTAGGACTAAAGGCATACACCACCATACCTGGCTATCTCTCTCTTTCAAATAAATAAATAAATTAATTTTTTTTTAAAAAAAGGAGCCAGGCGTGGTGTTGCACCCCTTTAATCCCAGCACTTGGGAAGGCAGAGGTAGGAGGATTGCCACAAATTCGAGGCCACTCTGAGATTACATAGTGAATTCCATGTCAGACTGGGCTAGAGTGAAACCCTACCTCGAAAAACCAAAATAATAATAATAATAATAATAATAATAATAATTTAAAAAAAGAAGAGTATGGGAGCTGTGTCCTAAAGGGTGAAAATTACTTTGCTAATGAAAAACTGGGGGGCTGGAGAGATGGCTTAGCAGTTAAGGTGCTTGCCTATAAAGCCTAAGGATGCAGGTTTGGTTTCCCAGGACCCACGTAAGCCAGATGCATAAGGTGGTGCATACATCTGGAGTTTGTCTGCAGCAGCTGGAGGCCCTGGCGTGCCCATTCTCTCTCTCTCTCCCCCTCTCTCTCATGTAAATAAATAAAAATAAAATTAGGGGCCGGAGAAATGGCTTAGCGGTTAAGGGCTTGCCTGTGAAGCTTAACGACCCTAGTTCGAGGCTCAATTCCCCAGTACCCACTTAAGCCAGATACACAAGGGGACACATGCATTTGGAGTTCATTTCCAGTGGCTGGAGGCCCTGGCGCACCCATTCTCTCTTTCTCTCTCTGTCTATCACTCTCAAATAAATAATAAAAACAAACAAAAAAATTCTAAGAAATAAAATTAAATTAAATTTTAAAAAATGGGGAGATCAGGGTTGGAGCTGAATAGTGAAGGGGCCTTATGTGCCCAAGAGCCTAGTGTTATCCTAGAGACAACAGGTGAAGGGGGGATAGGAGACTGGGGGAGGTAGTGTGATGGTCCTGGGGGTTGGACAGTGTATGTGTGGTCACCTCCATGATGCTCAGTGATTCATGTTCCTTCCCAGGGATAGGTGTGTCTCTTAACAGGAATTGATAGGGACAATAACTTTGTCCAGAACAGCCCTCCCAAGGGACTGGTTGGGGCCCTAGAGGGATGAGGCCATCAGGGAGGCTGTGGAGCTTCCTTTGCAGCTCAGAGGTTCCACCCTTCCCCCTCTCCCTCAGGGGGATTTGTCTCCGTGGTTGTCCCTCGGGCTGAGGCAGCAGAAAGAACACCGAGGAATGAGTCAGGCCTAAATCCGAATCCTGCTTCTACTACTAACTAGCTGTATGACCTTGGTCAATTTCTCATCTCCTCTCAGTCAGTTCTGTGGAAAATGTTCAAATTGGCAGTATCTTTGCATGCTTGTATAGAAAATGCACAGAAAAAAAAAAAGCTAGAAAGGTATAAATTGTCCACTCATGGGGTGGGGAAGGTGTGTGCAAAGAGACACTTCTACACCACACTTCTTTTCTTCTTCCTTTCCTTTCTTCATTCCCTTTCCCCCTTCCTTCCTTCTCCTCTTCCTTCCCTCCCTCTTTTTTTTTGATTTTATTTGAGAGCGACAGACAGAGAGAAAGAGGCAAGAGGCAGAGAGAGACAGAGAGAGAGAGAGAGAGAGAGAGAGAGAGATTGAGAGAGAGAATGGGCACGCCAGGGCTTCCAGCCACTGCAAACGAACTCCAGACGGGTGCGCCACCTTGTGCATCTGGTTAACCTGAATCCTGGGGAATCGAGCCTCAAACCGGGGTCCTTAGGCTTCACAAGCAAGCGCTTAACCACAAGGCCATCTCTCCAGCCCCCTCCCTCTTTCTTCACTGGGTGTCCTCTATTGCTCTTCCACTTTATTTCCCTGAGACAATCTTTCACTGAACCTGGAGCACCTCTTTTCTTTCTTTCTTTTTTTTTTTTTAAACTTCTTCATTGACCAGGAAGCCCCAGCAGTGGGCTTTTACCTGGGTGCTGGAGTCTGAACTACTGCTGTGCAATAAATGCGCTTACTCACTGAACCATCTCCCCAATCCTTCTTTTTTCCTCTCCTTTCCTCCCTCCCTTCCTTTTTCTTTTCTTTCTTTCTTTTTTTTTTTTTTTTTTTTTAAGAATTTTTGTTTTTTGTTTTTCGAGATAGGGTCTTACTCTAGCCCAGGCTGACCTGGAATTCACTGTGTAGTCTCAGGGTGGCCTCGAACTCACAGCGATCCTCCTACCTCTGCCCCAAGTACTGGGATTAAAGGCGTGCGCCACCACACTCAGTTCCTTCCTTCCTTTCTTTCTTTCTTTCTTTCTTTCTTTCTTTCTTTCTTTCTTTCTTTCTTTTTTTTTTTGTTCATTTTTATTTATTTGAGAGTGACAGAGAGAGAGAGAGAGAGACAGAGAGAGAGAGAGAGGCAGATAGAGAGAGAGAGGCAGATAGAGAGAGAGAATGGGCACTCCAGGGCTTCCAGCCACTGCAAACGAACTCCAGATGCGTGTGCCCCCTTGTGCATCTGGCTAATGTGTATCCTGGGGAATCGAGCCTTGAACTGGGGTCCTTAGGCTTCACAGGCAAGAGCTTAACCGCTAAGCAATCTCTCCAGCCCCCTTCCTTTCTTTAAAAAAAAATATTGGAGCCGGGCGTGGTGGCGCACGCCTTTAATCCCAGCACTCGGGAGGCAGAGGTAGGAGGATCACCGTGAGTTCGAGGCCACCCTGAGACTCCATAGTGAATTCCAGGTCAGCCTGGGCTAGTGTGAGACCCTACCTCGCAAAAACCAAAAAAAAAAAAAAAAAAAAAAAAATATTGGGCTGGAGAGATGGCTTAGCGGTTAAGGCACATGTCTGCGAAGCCTAAGGACCCAGGTCGATTCTCCAAGTCCCATGTAAGCCAGATGCACATGGTGATGCATGCGTCTGGAGTTCATTTGCAGTGGCTAGAAGCCCTGGTGCACCCATCCTCTCTCTCCCTCTAATAAACAAGTAAATAAAAATAAATCTTAAAAAATATATTTATTTATTTGAGTGAGAGACAGAGAGAGAGAATGGGTGCACCAGGGCCTCTAGCCACCAGATGCATGTGCCACCTTGTGCATCTGGCTTATGCAGGTCCTGGGGAATTGAACCTAGGTCCTTTGTCTTTGCAGGCAAGCACCTTAACCGCTAAGCCATCTCTCTAGACCCTTCCTTCCTTCCTTTTTTTTTTTTTTTTTTTTTGAGACAGAGTCCCACTCTAGCTCACTTGACCTGGAATTCAGTGTAGCCTAGGCTGGCTGGCCTTGAACTCTAGACAATACTCCTACCTCAGCCTTACAAGTGCTAGGGTTAAAGGTGTTAAAACAGTAGCTCATGTGGATCTGGCTGGTCTCTAACTTGCCACGTAGCTGAGGATGACTTTGAACTTGTGATCTTCCTGCCTCCTGGTTTTTATGGTGCTGGGTATCCACCCCAGGGCTTCCTGTATGCTAGGCAAGCAGTGGATCAACTGAGCTATTGATTTCTGCACTATTGGGCCTTTTTTTCCTTCCTCCATCCCTCACTCTTTCTCTGTGCTGGGGGGTCTAATCCAGGGTCTTATGCATTCTAGGCAAGTACCTTTAAGCTGTATCCCCAGCTCAAGCATGTATATTTCACGAATCCCATTTGTAGTAAGCAGGAATGATGCTACCAACCTCACAGGCTGTTGGAAGGGTTTTAAAAAGATCCTACAGATAAACTTCCTTTCATGTTGCCTGCTGCAGAATTGGCCCTCGCCAAGCATTGGTTCCCTTCTCTTCTCTTCCCGCTGCCTGGATCTGGGTTCTTACTTGTAACCGTCCGTCTCTTCATATCTATGTTTGTATAACCAGACTGTGTATGTCTCTTTCTGTGGTTTATGGGCTGCTGAGCATCCGTGTGTGTTCTTTTTTTATATCAATGAATCTGTGCATCTAGGGTGTGTGTGTTTGTATTATCTAAGTGTATGTATCAATGTGTGTGTGTGTTTGTGGATGTGTTTTGGTGCATTAGCAGCGTGTGTGTATATATATATGTGGGGTATGCATCTGGTCCGCTTCCATATCTTCCTGTGTCTGTTTATGCATGTTTAGATGTCAGTCTTTCTTAGCATATTTGAGTGTTTTGGGTTTCTAGATCATCCATGTGTATCTATTTGGGTTTGTGTATTAGTCTATCCAAGGATCTGGATGTGCCAGCGTGAATCAGTGTTATATGTGGTATGTCCCACAGTGTTTGTATATGCCCCTGTATAGACAGGAGGCTGGGTGGCGGGCGGGGGGTGGAATCTGAGAATCCTCATCCAGCTGTTTCCCTCTGATGGTAGGAAGGGAGCTCTGCCCCCATTTTTTCTTTTTTTTTTTTTTTTTGATCTCTCCTCCAGCTTTCAGAAAGCCCTGTATGGGGGTGTTTCCCTCCTAGCCCTGCCCTTGGGCACAAGTCCAGCCCTGCTGCCCAGCACTAGTGGAGTGGATGTGTGCAAACACCTAGAGAGGGGTTCCTCCCACAACCCCTACAGGAAGCCTTTCCCACTGGCAGGCCAGGTTGTTGGTTGGTGTGACCTAGGGAAGAACTGAGCCCCTCTCCTTGGAGAGCAGCTAGCCTTCTGAATCTCAGGGTCAGGAAATCCCTGCTTTCCCAAGCTAGGTCACTGTCCATCTGGCTGAGCTTTCTGTGCTTGTCAGATGCAGCCAGACAGTTGGGGGGAAACAAAGCCTATCTCCATGGCAACCCGCCTCTGCCTTCCAACTTGGGCAGTTCAGTGGTTTCATGGGGCCTTCTTTGGGCCCAGCTCTGGGATGGGGGTGAGTGGTGAGGATGAGTTACTCAGGCTTCTGCATATGTGCACTGCAGCCCCGCACCCCACCATACTCAGAAACCTTCACAGGTACCCTCAGATGTTCACCTGGGGGAAATGGTACTCAGAGCAAGTTTCTTGCCCACAGACACATGACAAATTAGTGACAGGGTGAGATGAGAACCAAGTTGGCTTCAGGGCTCCTTTTCTGACATGTGGTGTTTTCATTCTAGGATCCAACAGCCATCTGAGAATATACATATGCATATATGTATGTTCTTATATAAATATGTATTTGATTTGCTTATGAAAACTTTTTTGGGTCCAGGTATGGTGGCACACGCCACTAATCATTGCAGTCTGGAGGCAGAGGTTGGAGGATCACTGTGAGTTCCAGGCCACCCTGAGACTACACAGTGAATTCTAGGACAGCCTGGGCTAGAGTGAGACCCTACTGAGAAAAAAAAAAAAAAAAAAAAAAAAAAGACCAACAACTATAGCACCAAGTGCTGGAATTAAAGGCATGTGCCACCAAGCTCGCTCCAAAACTTTTTTTTTTTTTCGTGGTAGGTTCTCACTCTGGCCCAGGCTGACCTGGAATTCACTATGTGGTCTCAGGGTGGCCTTGAACTCACGGTAACCCTCCTACCTCTGCCTCCCCGAGTGCTGGGATTAAAGGTGTGCGCCACCATGCCCGGCTCTTCCAAAACATTTAAAAATATATTTTCTTTCTTTCTTTCTTCCTTCCTTCCTTCCTGCCTTTCTGTTTGGGAGAAAGAAAGAGGCAGAGAGAGAGAGAGAGATCGAGATAATGGGCATGCCAGGGCCTCCAGCCACTGCAAATGAACTCCAGATGCATGTGCCCCCTTGGGCATCTGGCTTACATGGGTCCTGGAGAATTGAACCTGTATCCTTTGGCTTTGCAGGCAAATGCCTTAGCCACTAAGCCATCTCTGCAGCCCATCAAAACATTTTTAAATGAAAATTGGACTTGGGGGAAAATGGTTCAGTGGGTTAAAGTGCTTGCTGTGCAAATATGATGACCTGAGTTCAGATCCCTAGAAGCCATGCAAAGCTGGATACAGTATGGAATTTCTGTAATCCTAGCACTCCTACTGAGAGATGGGAGGTGAAGATAGAGTATCTAGAAGCCCTCAGGCCAGCCAGCCTGGTGTTCACAGTGTGAACAACAAGAGATTTTGCCTCAAATAAGGTAGAAGGTAAGGACTGACACCCAAGCCTGTATTCTTTCTTTCACAGGTATCTCTGTGAATTGTGCTTACATATACAAACACAGACACACACATAAAATTTTTTTTTTCTCAGAGGTAGGGTCTCACTCTATCATATGCTGACCTGGAATTCACTATGTAGTCTCAGAGTGGCCTTGAACTCATGGTGATCCTCCTACCTCTACTTCCCAAGTGCTGGGATTAAAGTTATGTGCCACCACTCCTGGCTAAATTTATTATTATTTGTTTATTTGAAAGAGAGAGAGGGAGAGAATGGGCGCACCAGAGCCTCCAGCTGCTGCAAATGAACTCCAGATGCATGCGCCACCTTGCACATCTGGCTTACATGGGTCCTTTGGCTTTGCAGGAAGTGGTTTAACCATTAAGCCATTTCTCCACCCCCCCCCTTTTTTCTGAGAAATAAAGGGGGAGAGAGAGAGAGAATAGGCACGCCAGGGCCTCCAGCCACTGCAAACAAGCTCCAAACACATGTGCCACCATATGCATCTGGCTTACATGGGTACTGGGTAATACAACCTGGGTTCTTTGGCTTTGCAGGCAAATGCCTTAACCACTATACCATCTCTCTAGCTCCTCCTCCTTTTTTTGTCTTTCCTTTTTTTTTTAAAAGATATTTTATTTATTTATTTGACAGAGAAAGAGGGAGACAGAGAAAATGGGCACACCAGGGCCTCCAGCCACTGCAAATGAATTCCAGATGTGTTTGTCCCCTTGTGCTAAGGTGGGTCCTGGGGAATCGAACCTGGGTCCTTTGACTTTGCAAGCAAACACCTTAACTGCTAAGCAATTCCTCCAGCTCTCCTTTGTTTTTTTCAGACAGGGTCTCATGTAACCCCTGCTGGTCTTGAGCTCATGGTAATCCTTCTGCTTCAGCCTCCTGAGTGTTGGAACCACAGACATACTCACCACACCTGGCCTTTATACCTACACACATACAATCGTGTGTGTGTGTGTGTGTGTGTGTGTATGTGTGTGCAACATCAGGGTCTCTTGCTATTGCAAATGAACACCAAGAGTCATGCACCACTGTTTGCATCCAGCTTTATGTGGGTGCTGAGGAACTGAACCCAGACCCGCAGGCTTTATAAGAGAGCACTCTTAACCACTGAGCAATCTCCCTATCCCTTCTTTCTTTTCTTTTCTTTTTAAGATAGGGTCTCTTGCAGCTGGGCGTGGTGGCGCATGCCTTTAATCCCAGCACTCAGGAGGCAGAGGTAGAAGGATCACATCACAGAGAGTTCAAGGCCACCCTGAGACTACATAGTGACTTCCAGGTCATCCTCGGTCAGAGTAAGACTGTACCTCAAAAAAAAAAAAAAAAAAAAGATAGGGTCTCTTGGGCTGGAGAGATGGCTTAGTGGTTAAGGCACTTGCCTGCAAAGCCTAAGAACCCAGGTTCAAATTCCCAATATTCACATACGTCAGATGCATAATGTAGCACATACATCTGGAGTTTGTTTGCAGTCACTAGAAGCTGTGGTATGCCCATTCTCTACCTGCCTCTTTCTCTTCCTCTCTCTCTCCCTCTCAAATACATAACTAAATTGTATATATATATATATATATATATATATATATTCTTTTTTGAGATAAGGTCTCACTCTAGCTCAGGCTGACCTGCAAATCACTATGTAGTCTCAGGGTGGCCTTGAACTCACGGCGATCCTCCTACCTCTGCTTGGGAGTGCTGAGATTAAAGGTGTGCGCCATCATGCCTGGCTAAATAATAGTTTTGGTTTTTTTTTTAAAGATAGGGTCTCACAAATCAGGTGTGGTACTGGGGAATTGAACCTGGGTCCTTAGGCTTCACAGGCAAGTACCTTAACTGCTAAATCATCTCTTCAGCACATGCCTGGCTTTTTTTTTTTTTTTTCCCAAGGTAGGGTTTCACTCTAGCTCAGGCTCTCCTGGAATTAACTATGTAGTCTCAAGGGGGCCTCGAACTCACGATTCTCATATTGCTGCCTCCTGAGTGCTAGAATTAAAGGCGTGCACCACCACGCCCAGCTTTTTTTTTTTTTTTTTTTTTTCGAAATAGGGTCTCATTCTAGCCCAGGCTGACCTGGAATTCACTATGGAGTCTCAGGGTGGCCTCAAACTCACGGCTATCCTCCTACCTCTGCCTCCTGAGTGCTGGGATTAAAGGCGTGCGCCACCACACCCGGCTTCAGCTTTTTTAACTTTTATTTATTTACGTGTGTGTATAAAAGGATCTTTTGCTATTACAGATGAAAGTGCATCTTGCTTTTTTTTATATTTATTTTTATTCATTTATTTATTTGCAAAAGAGGGAGGGAGGGAGGGAGGGAGAGAGAGAGAGAGAGAGAGAGAGAGAATGAGTGTGCCAGGGCCTCCAACTGCTGCAAACAAACTCCAGATGCATCTGCCATCTTGTGCATCTGGCTTACATGGATTCTGGGGAATTGAACCTGGGTCTTTGGCTTTGTAGGCAAGCGCCTTAACCATTAAGCCATCTCTCCAGCCCTCATCTTAGTTTTTAATGGGTGGCTGGGAGATTGAACCCAGGTTGGCAGACTTTACAAGCAAGCACCTTTCACCACTGAACCATTTCCCCAGTCCTATAAATCAGGTCTTATAACCTTGGCTGGGTATAGTGTTGCACACCTATAACCCTAGCAACTTGGGAGGCAGAGATAGGTGTATCAAGTGCTCAAGGCCTGTCTGGGATACATGATATCCTGTAAAAAGCAAAACCAAAAGCAAAACCAAAAAACAAACAAACAAACAAACAAAAAAACCCAAAACAAAAAACAAGCCAGGTGTGGTGGTACATGCATCTTTAATCCCAGCACTTGGGAGGCCAAGGTAGGACTACAGAGTGAAGTCCAGGTTAGCCTGGGCTAGAGTGAGACTCTACCTCAAATAAACAAAAACAAGGGGCTGGAGAGATAGCTTAAAAGGTTAAGGGCACTTGCTTGCAAGGCCTGCTATCCAGAGTTCAATTCCCCAGCCACCCATGTAAAGCTGGACATTAAAGTGAGACATGGACCAGGCATGGTGGTGCACGTTTTTAATCCCAGCACTTGGGAGGCAGAGGTGGGTGAATCACTGTGAGTTCGAGGCCACCTTGAGACTACATAGTGAATTCTGGGTCAGCCTGGGCTAGAACAAGACCCTACCTTGAAAAACAAAACAAAACAAACAAACAAACAAAAAAGTGATACATGGGGCTGGAGAGATGGCTTAGTGGTTAAGAGGGGAGAGAAGCAAGAGTGCTCCTAGGACTTGTTGGCTAGCTAGTCTACTTAGTGAGCTCTAGATTCAGTGCAAGATTCTGTTTCAAGCCAGGCATGGTGGCCCACACCTTTAATCCTTTAATCGGGAGACAAAGGTAGGAGAATCGCTGTGAGTTCAAGGCCACCCTGAGAGACTACAGAGTGAATTCCAGGTCAGCCTGGGCTACAGTGAGACCCTTCTTGGGGAAAAAAAAAAATTCTGTCTCAGCAGAAACTGGCCTGGATACCCATGACCTTGCAGTGCCTGGCACTACCTTCACAAGACCCTCATAATAGGAGGAAAAGATGATGACATCAAAATAAAAGAGAGGGGGGAGAGATGGCTTAGCAGTTAAGGGCTTGCCTGTGAAGCCTAAGGACCCCAGCTCGAGGCTCGATTCCCCAGGACCCACGTAAACCAGATGCACAAGAGGGCGCATGCATCTGGAGTTCTGCAGTGACTGGAGGCCCTGGCATACCCATTCTCTGTCTCTGCCTCTTTATCTCTCTGTCTGTTGCTCTCAAATAAATAAATAAACAAACAAACAAAATCTAAAAAAATAAATAAAAGAGAGACCAAGCTGAGGGTCATGGCACACTCCTTTAATCGCAGCACTTGGGAGGCAGAGGTAGGAGGATCACTAGAGTTTGAGACCATCCTGAGGTTACATAGTGAATTCTAGGTGAGCCTGGACTACAGCAAGACCCTACATTGAAAAACAAACAAACAAGCAAAAAAAAAAAAAAAAAAAAACCCTCAATAAATAAATAAAAGAGACTGATGGAGAGAGCAGATTTGTGAAGGGGAAGTGGCGGAGGGAAGGAATTATCATGGTTTATTGTCTGTAAGTATGGAAGTTGTCAATTAAAAAAAAAAGATTCTGGGCTGGAGAGATGGCTTAGCAGTTAAGCGCTTGCCTGTGAAGCCTAAGGACCCGGGTTCAAGGCTTGATTCCCCAGGACCCACGTTAGCCAGATGTACAAGGGGGCGCATGCGTCTGGAGTTCGTTTGCAGTGGCTGGAGGCCCTGGCACGCCCATTCTCTCTCTCTCTCTCTGCCTCTTTCTCTGTCTGTCACTCTCAAATAAATAACTTTTTTTTCTCAATTTTTATTAATACTTTCCATGATTATAAAAAATATCCCATGGTAGTACCCTCCCCCCCACTTTCCCCTTTGAAATTCCATTCTCCATCATATCCCCTCCCCATCTCAATATTTCTACCAAATAAACAAATTTTTAAAATGAACAAAAAAATTAAAAAAAAGATTCTGTCTCAGAAAAAAAACAACAACTGGGAAAGACATCAGAAGTCAACCTCTGGTCTCCACATGCATGCATGCACACACACACATACACATGCATGTGCACCCCCACATATATGCACAAAACTGTACACAGTTAAATTTTTTTTCCTTCAGTTGTAGTTTTTTTTTTTTTTTGGAATTCACTATGTAGTCTCAGGCTGACAGTGATCCTCCTAAGTGCTGGGATTAAAGATATATACCACTATGCCTGTTTCTTTTTTAAATATTTTATTTTTATTTATTTGAGAGAGAGAAAGAGGCAGATAGAGAGACAATGGACATGCTAGGGACTCTAGCCACTGCATACTAACTCCAGACACATGCATCACCTTGTGCATCTGGCTTATGTGGGTACTGGGGAATTGAACCTGGGTCCTTAGGCTTTACAGGCAAGTGCCTTAACTGCTAAACCATCTCTCCAGCCACCCCCCTTTTTAAAAAAATCATTTTAGCCGGGCGTGGTGGCACACACCTTTAATCCCAGCACTGGGGAGGCAGAGGTAGAAGGATCACTGTGAGTTCGAGGCCACCCTGAGACAACATAGTGAATTCCAGGTCAGCCTGGGCTAGAGTGAGACCCTACCTCGAAAAACCAAAAAAAAAAAAAAAAATCATTTTTATTTATTTATTTGAGAGAGAGGGGGAGAAAAATAGGCAGGGAGAGAGAAAGAGGAGGGAAGGGGTGTGCCAGGGTCTCCAGCCACTGCAAACTCCAGACACGTGCGCCCCCTTGTACATCTGGCTTACCTGGGTCCTGAGGAATCAAACCTGGGCCCTTTAGCTTTGCAGTCAAGTGCCTTAACCACTAAGCCATCCCTCCAGCCCCCATTGTAATTTAAAAAAAATATTTTATTTTTACTTATTTATTAGAGGGAGGGAGGGGGAGTGAGTGAGAAAATGGGCACCCCAGCGCCTCTAGCCACTGCAAACGAACTCCAGATGCATGTGCCACCATATGCATCTGGCTTAAGTGGGATCTGAAGAATCGAACCTGGGTTCTTAGACATTGCTGGCAAGAGCCTTAACCACTAAACCAGCTCTCCAGCCCCTCCGTTGTAATTTTGAGAAGGGTCTCACATAGCCACATAGCCCTTGGCTGACCTTCAGCTCTATGTAGCTCTAACTGAGGATGACCTGGGAACTCCTTTATCCGGATCCTCTGGCTTCCACCGCCCAAGTGATAGGATTACAGGGGTGGGCCACCACACCCAGCTCTATCCTCTTTCTCCTCTGCCTCCCATAAACTGGCACCTACTGGTAGCTGGAAGCATTTCTATTGGGGCACACCCCACTGACCCTGTGGACAGTTACTTTTACCTCTCAGATAGGGGTGGGGGCATGGAGTGGGTGGAACTAGGCTTGATTCTAAGAGGTAATGGGAGGATCAAGGCCCTCAGCAGGGATATTGTTTGAAATGTTAAATGGGTTGCCTCAGACACCAGCAGGGTCAGATTTGGGAACCGGGGAATGTTGGTTGAACTAGGCTTTTCAGTTTTGTTAGGGGTCTGTAAGTTAGCTGGATTGCCCTTCCAATTGGTCTGAGAACAGGGGAGGGTGGGGAAAAGGCCACAGGTGCTCCCACCCCCAGGCTCGGAGAGTTCCTTCCCAGTCAAGTCTCAGTGAGGCATCTATGCTGAAAGAGGCCAGGCCTAGCAAGGGACAAACCTGGTGCCTGAGGAGATCAAGTCTCCCAAACAACATTAGCAGGGTCCTGGGCTTTCCAAAAACAGTAAGGCACAGTTGGAGAGCCTTTGGGTTGTTGCGTTGAGCCTGGTTCTTGCTGGTTCCTCTTTGGGAACACGCTGGCAACTTCCTGTTAGATCAGGTGACAGCCTGGCTCCAGGTTGGACTTTGAGCCAGGTTTACAGGGACTGCTGGGAAGTCAACTCTCTCAGTCGCCTGTACAGCCAGCCAATGAAGAAGGGGAGCTGAGCTGAGCAATCATTAATCTAGAAACGGCAATCAGCTGTGGCCTTAGATCCTGTGCTGGATGGAATGCTTTGCTGTCACTTTATTTAAAAAAAAAAATTACTTACTTGCAAGCAGAGAAAGGCAGAAGAGAGGCAGATAGAAGAGAGAGAAAGAGAAAATAGGCACTCCAGGGCCACCAGCCGCTGTAAACGGACTCCAAATGCATGGGCCACTTTGTGCATCTGACTTTACGTGGGTACTGGGGAATTGAACTCAGTTCTTAGGCATTGCAGGAAAGGGTCCTAACCACGGAGTCATCTCTCCAGTTCTGCTGTTACCTTTTTAATCTTTCATTCTTTCTTTCTTCCCTCTCTCCCTTCCTTCTCCTCTTTACCACAGCTACATCCCCAAGTCCAGTTCTGTAGATCTGAATAATTTTTGTGCATATATAAGCTTGCTTGCATGTATGTGTGGATATGGAGACCATAGTTCAATATCAAGTATTTTCCTTAATAGCTCTCTCCTTTTATTTTCCCCCAAGGGAGTCTCACTCTAGCCCAGGCTGACCTGGAACTCATTCTGTAGCCTAGGCTGACCTCAAACTCAAGGTGATCCTCGTACCTCAGTTCCCTGAGTGCTGGGATTAAAACCATGCACTACTATGCTGGCAGAGAGAAAGAAAAAGAGGGAGAGAGGGAGAGAAGGAATATGAATGAATGAAAATGGGCACACCAGGGCCTCCAGCTGCTGCAAAGGAACTCCAGACACATGCACCACTTTGTGAATCTGGTTTTACATGGGTAATGGGGAATTGAACTCAGGTTGTTAGGCTTTTTGGGCAAGCACCTTAACCATCTTTCTAGTTCTAGTACAGAGCTATCCTTCTAGTCCCCTCCTTTTTTTTGGGGGGGGTGTTCTGAGGTAGTCTCGCTCTAGCCCAGGCTGACCTGGAATTCGCTATGTAGTCTCAGGGTGGCCTCGAACTCATGGCAATCCTCCTACCTCTGTCTCCTAAATGTCAGGACTAAAGGGGTGTGCCACCACACCTAGCAATTTTAAAAAATATTTTTATTTTTCTTTATTTATTTGAAAGAGAGGAAAAATATGAGAGAGAGAGAGAAAGAGAGAGAGAGAATAAGGGCTCCAGGGCCTCTAGTTGCTGCAAAGGAACTCCAGATGTATGTGCCACCTTGTGTATCTGGCTTTATGTGGGTCCTGGAGAATTGAACCTGGATCCTTTGGTTTTGCAGGCAAGTGCCTTAAATGCTAAGCCACCTCTCCAGCCCAGGATTTTTTTTTTTTTTTGTAACTGCAGTTTTTTATTTTTCACACAGCAATGCTTTATTTATTTATTTAAGAGGGGCAGATAGAGAATAGGCACATGCCAGGGCCTCCAGCCACTGCAAATGAATTCCAAGTACATGAGCCACCTTGTGCATCTGGCTTATGTGGATACTGGGGAATCTCGAAATTGGGTCCTTGAGTTTTGCAGGCAAGTGCCTTAACCACTAAGCCACCTCTCCAGCACCCAGCAAAAAATTGTTTTCATGGTAGGGTCTCACTCTAGCTCAGGCTAACCTGGAATTCACTATGTAGTCTCAGAGTAGACTCAAACTCATGGTGATCCTCCTACCTCTGCCTCCTGAGTGCTGGCATTCAAGGCGTGCGCCATCACGCCCCGCTTCAAGAATTATTTTTGATCAAAGAGCCCTGCAAATTACATAGCTAGTCCCTGGCATTGGAAGCTGGTACTGTTCAAGCATAACTGACATTTGTCTTCTGACCACCCTTTCCAAAAGCCATTTGTCTTTCTTCCGCTCCCCCCCCCCGCCCCCCGCGCCCCATACACTCAGTCTCTATCCCACAGCTAATGCCCTGTTGACTCTGCAGGTTTCAGCCCTCTGCCTGTGACACCTTTCCTTTGACACTCACTGAGGACGAGGTAGGGTACTTAGGGTTAGGGATAGGCTAGTGCCTATCTGTAAAGAGTGCTCTGGGATTACCACCTTGGTCCGAATGAATAATGTTGCCAAGAAACTGAGTCTCAGCAAGGACAGTGGGTTATCTGCCCTAGGTGCCCAGGTCAGGGAAGTGACAGCAATGGCAGGGACTGACCACAGCTGAGCCTGTAGGAACACTCCGGGACTAAGCTATTATCTTACAGTGTTACAGTGAGTGAGGTGTACAGTATGCCAGAGTCAACTAGGCTGGGTTACCTACACAAATGAGCCCCTTGTCCTGATGGAGTCCAGGAGAAAGCTACGTGACAAGGGTCAAGTTGATAATGCAGGAAAACCCTATGGGGCCATCACAAGACCTTTCTGGGGACCAAGGGAGGTTGGTTTCAAGTGATGAACCCACCGTTGGTCCCTAGGGAAGTGTCTAGCGTCTAGGCATGCACAGTCCCTGGGGTGAAGGATTTGGCTGCTATGTGACTGACCACTCTATGTTCTTGAGTAGCAACAATCCCCTCCTGGCCTCCCTTTCCCTTCCTTACTGAAGGGTAACTCCCTGTCTTGCTTCCCTTATAGCTGGTTGTAGAATCAGAAGATATAAAAGGGCTTGGTCAGCTACAATAAAGCACCAGAGGCCTGGAGGAAATGAACACAGCATTTCCTCCCTGACTATTAAAGGCTTTCTTTCCTACTGGCTTTGCCAGGCATCATTGTCACTTATCCCAAGACCCATCCTAATTAATCTCTGTGGAGAGAAATTCCGAGCCAGGCATGCTCCATACCCCGAGGAATCCAAGCTGAGTTAAGGGTAAACTGAGGAAGGATGATGTCACTGTATGTAGACCCCAGGAGATCTGGGCCCAGCACCACTGGAAAGATGCCTGGAGCCCGGGAAAGCTGTGGGAGAGCGCTAGGGCCTGGCTCACGGGTGTGGACCCAGGCGAATGCCTGTCACTGGCCACAAGCCTCAGGTGTTCCTGAAGCTTACCGCCCAACATTGCCAGGGCCCTGGAAAGAATTCTCCAAATTTCCTTATTCCAGGAAAAAAAAAAAAATTTTTTTTTCCAGAATCCCTTATTTCTTCCTGGACCAAAGTTGGAATATCAGGCTCTCCTGGGATCCAACCCTACTAGCTTGTGATTACCTCTTCCCCATTTGCGGACCCGAACTCAATTTGGGACACCCCCCCCCCCCCCGCCCACTCGGGTCCGGGCGCAGGGCAGGACTCGTGGTTCCGCGGATCACCTCCCCTCGGGACCGACGCCGACTGGCGGGGAGGGGCAGCGGGCCGCTCCCGCCCGGCTCCCGGGGCTCCGGGACCGCCTGCGCGCCCCGCCCGCCGCCCCGCCCGCGCCGCCCCCGCCCGGCCCCCGCCGCGCCCGCCCGCCCGCCCGGCCTCCGCCGCCCAAACTTTTCTCCGGGCGCGTCTCCCGCGGCGGCCGCCCGCCCACCCCCGCGTATGGGCGTCGCGCCGCAGGGGGTCTGACCCCCCCCGGTCCCCCCACCCCGGTCCTCCCGGAGCCCTCCGTGCGCGCCATGGCGGCCCGCGCGCCCCCCGCCGCACCTGCGGCCGAGGAGCCCGGGAGCCCCGGCGGCCCCCCGCGCAGGAAGAAGTCCCGCTCCGGCCTCCGCCGCGCCTTCAGCTGGCTGCGGGGCAAGCGGCGCAAGAAGAAGGCGACGGGTTCGGAGGGAACCGACTCGGCCACCGCTCGGGCCAAGAAGACGGACGACAAGGCCAAGAAGGCCAAGGGCAAAGGCCGAGGTGAGGCGGTGGACACCTGGGCTGAGCGCGCCGAGGGCGTGGCGCCCCGGTGGCTAGCTCCTCTGCTGGGGGGTCCGCCGTGGGCTGCATGGGCTCACCCCTGCGGACTGGTTCAGAGCCACCCCCACGTGGGTCCTGCGTCCTCCACCGGGTCTCCACCCGCACGTTTGAAAGGTTGGAGCCCCCCCCCCACCCCCCCGCCCAGTCCCGGCTGGGGCAGGGGTCCCCTGGCTGAAATCAGGAAGTGCAGGCAGGCCAGCTCTCCCGGTGGACTGGCTCCCCCCCCCCCCCAGGCTCACCCAGGTTCTGCCCTCTGCTGAGTCAGGGGGTCAGAGACTTGAGTCTGGCTCGGGGCCAATGGGAGAGGCAGGTGGCCTTGGGTCTCTGGTGGCGGTCCCTTTGGGTCTGGAAGGTCAACTGCACTCAAAAGGGAGTTTCTGTCCTCCAGGTGCATCCTGGTTTCCGGTCCCACAAAGGACTCAGCTTGGAGCAGAGCATGTCTTAGGGTTGTGAACAGTGTTAGCTTTTTCCCACCTGCCCCCACCCACCTTACTGCTCACCTGGGCCAAACCGCAAACATCCACCTTCTGGGGTGGTGAGCTCACTATCTAGAGTCAGCTGCCGCTCCCCATCCATCAGTCCTTCCCCCAGCTCTCTTAGGAACCTGCCAACCGAGGCCCCGAGCTAAGTGGATGCTAAACCTGGGCTGGGGTGGGAAGTTTGAGTCCCTTGGCTCCCCCTCTGTCCTGAGGGATGGGGGTGGGGAAAGACCTGGCCCCTTTCTGCTGGAGTCCCTGTCCTTTTGGCCACTTGCTGGGCTTTCCCCTCATCTCCCAAGTTATGCCTGTAGTTTGGTGGGGAGACCTTCCATCTCTGCCCAAGAGTGGGGCTTCCTGGGGCCTGCTGCCCTTGAAAGTCAAGTTTCTTCTACCTGCCACAGTGCTGGAGGTGAGGAAATGGAGCTGAGGGCCTATCCCACCCCGCCTGTGTTTACCCTCTCGGTGTCCTGGTGTCCTTTAACCACCTCCTCTGGAAAAGAATTAGAAGGAACTTCAGGGGTCAGGAAGAGGGTGGAAAGCCTCTTGTGCGATTGCATCCGGCCTGATCTTCCTTTTGGATAAGGGCCCTGCTCCCCTGTGGCCTAGCCACAAATAGAAGCCAGGGTGCTGGGGCTGGGATGGCTGGGCCAGGCCCTGAGGTAAAGTTTGGGTGAGGGGTGTTTCCAAGGGTTCTGCAGCCTTAACTAGAGGGGAATCTTCTGTCCCAGGGCTGCCCTAATGGGGGATCAGGGTGAAGTCATTCTCACCTCCCTTAAGAGGGTATGGGTCAGAATTACAGCAGGATGGATGGTGGTCAGGCTGTCAGGATTGGCAGGCAGAAGGTTAGTGGGCTAGTGTATCCCAGGACAGTGGATTCCCCTTTTTGCAGGGAGACCAGCTTGGGGGCAGGGGGCTGGAAATGCTGAACTGTAGGTCCCTGCTCCAACATCTTGGGTTTGAAGTCATTGGGTCAGTGACCAGGCTCCCTCTGCCTTGTGCTTGGTATCAGGTGGCACTGGGCTTTTTCTGGGCAGCAGGTCAGCCTCACAGAGTCCACGTGCATGGGCGACACTCTCTGCCCCTAGCTGTTGTTTTCCCAGGTCTAGAGTTGGCCTCAGGTACGACTGAAGGAAGTCCTGTCTCTTTTTGCTTCAGCCTTCTATTGTTCTAGTTGTTTCCTTGTCACCTGCCTGGCCCAACTTCTTTTCTGTTTATTAAGAGAAATAAATCCGATCCCTGTAATCTCCACTGGCACCGCTGGCCAGGAAGGGAAGCCTGAAGGCTTAACTCTTGAAGGGAAAATACTCAGAATGGAGACTGGGGAAGGAGGAACATTCCTGGGCAGTTGGGAAGGCCTCTGTGGGTGGGTGTTACAGTCTGAACCAGAAATCTAAGCTCTTCTCAGGGACTCCCCTACTCTAAGGTGGGGAACGGCTTGCAATGGAATTTTGTACTCCAGTCTTCCCGGATTCCCCAATTGCTGGGTGCTAACTTATAAGAAAAGAGGAAATCTGACGTTGACTGAGTACTCTGAATATGTCTCCCAGGAGCTCTGTATCTACTATTTTACTAGATCCCATTTGCAGAGCCCCAAATGGTGGTACACACCCGTAATTCCAGCATTGGGAAGACTGAGACAGGACTATGACAAATTTGAGGTCAAGCTTATCTCAAAAAAAGATACCCATTTACAGATGAAAAAACCGAGGCTCAATGACAGTAATTTAAACAGATTTAAACTCAAATTGCAATCTGTTTTCGTGACTCTCACAAGGACACAGAGCAGGGGTGAGGCTTAAAGATCTTCATTTCCAACTCACTCTACTGATGGGAAGGAGCCCAGAGAACAGTGAGGGAATGCTATAGAGTGGGCAGAGTACCAGTCTGGCAAATGGCTACTAGCAAGCCCCAAGACATCGGAGAGGCAACTTTTCTGTGTGCTCACAGATTCCATTACTGCCTTATGGGAGAGAAGACCTTTTCGTAGGGGTAATTCCCTGGACTTTGCCTTTATGGATCTGTGACCTTCTTACCCAAGATTCTTGTAAGAGATGATGTGAAAGTGAATATGAAATAGAAGTTGCCATGACATGCAAAGGGTTGCTGTTTTGTGTTTGTAAGTTTAGTCAGGACAAGTCTGGAAGGAGTGGGTTCTGATGCTGACAAGAAAAATCCTGCTGTTCCTCTCAAGCTGCATGACGCTGGCAGGTTATTCATCCCTCCAAACCTGCCTCTCCTTATCTGTAAAACAGGGGTGTTTCAAGGATCCAATAAGATAACAGACATGCAAGTGCTTTGTGAACTGTGGAGCACGGTCCAATGGTAACACGTTTCTGCTGTTTGATGCTGAGGACCTGGGCATTGGTTAGGTTTGGTCTTACCCATGTTTTGGCTACACTTCAGATACCTATGTTGATTATTACTCATTCGCAGAAACGAGTACGCACAGGATGGAGATTCACAGAAAGTGGACTCTCACTTTTGTCTGAGCAGGAGGACTTGGGACATAAGATGTTGAAAAAGCAAACAGGAATCTATATTTTCCAGAAATATCACCTGGACTCTTGACAAGTGTGTGGGAAGGAAGCGTTTTTAGGACTCATGCCAGGACAGGCCCAGTAGGTAACCAGGGGAGGCTTTCTGGAGGATGCAAGTAGTTTGTGGAAGAAGGGCTAATTTGAAGAGGAAGAGAAGTAACAGGAAGGCTGCCCCATGTAAGACCCAAGCCAGGAATTACCCTCTGTTCTAAGGTGAGCAGTTTCCACCACTACAGGTGAGAAAAAGACCCTCTCAGGATGAAAGCTAGTTGTCCAAGGTCACTTGGCTTCATTCATTTGGGGGAATAAAAAAAAGGTTTTTTTTTATTATTTTTTTTAACTATTTAGAGTTAGGTGTTGCTCAAGGTGAAGGAAATACCCGAGGTCCCTGCCCCTGTGGAAGTGATGGTGCTGTTACAGCATTATGGTGACAGAGCCTTCCAGGGCCACTCTCTCCTAAGTACCCTGGGGGGTTGGATGAGTTTCTTGATTGTGGGAGAATAAACAGGCTTTGAGGGAAGGGTTTCTCTCTTGGGCATCAGGCAGTGGCTGAGGGATGGGAGTCAGAATGACTCTGGTATTGGGTGTTGAAGAACCCCTGACCCCTGTCTGCCCAGCAGATGCAACCCTCACTTTCCCTGTGAAGAGACCCCTTTTTTTTTTTTAAATTTTTTTTTTTTTTTTGAGGTAGGGTCTCCTTCTAGCCCAGGCTGACTTGCAATCCACTATGTAGTCTCAGGCTGACCTCAAACTCACAACGATCCTTCTACCTACCTCTGCCTCCTGAGCACTGGGATTAAAGGCGTGTGCCACCATGCCTGGCTGAGACTGGGTTTTGAGCTCTGCTATGTCGTATGACTTTGGGTGAACCAGCCCCATTCAGCAAGATGGAGTTCAGTGGCTTCTGAGACTCCTTTTGGTTCTTGGAATCTTTGGGTTTGAGAATGGGCTGAGTGTAGGGTAGGAATTGTGTCTGGAAAATGATAGCCTGCTTCTGGCCAGCCAGACTAGACATGGAGACTCAGTGGCCAGGAAGGTGGATACCAGTGTAAATAATGCTACCTCTCCCTGCTGAGGAAGGGTCTGTAAAGGTCTAAAGCAGTAACCACCCAAAATCTCGGGGCATGTTGCTTGAGGCCAGATGGTATGTGCTGCAGTCAGGTTTGCATTGCTGGCAGAAAACACCCAACCAAGAACAGCTTGTGGGAAATAAGGGTTTATTTTGGCTTACAGACTCGAGGGGAAGCTCCATGATGGCAGGGAAAACGATGGCATGAGTGGAGTGGACATCACCTCCTGGTTAACATCAGATGGACAATAGCAACAGGAGAGTGTGCCAAACACTGGCAAGAGGAAGCTGGCTATAATACCCACAAGCCCGCCCCCCAAAATACACCACCTCCAGAAGGCATTAATTCCCAAATTGCCATCAGCTGGGGACCTAGCATTCAGAACACCACCTAAGTTTAGAGGGACACCTGAATCAAACCACCACACTATGTTTGCCTTTTATTAAACATTTCATGTATTTTCTTTTTCTTGGTTTTTTTGTTTTTGTTTTTGTTTTTGTTTTTTGAAGTAGGGTTTCACTCTAACCCAGGATGACCTGGAATTCACTATGGAGTCTCAGGGTGGCCTCAAACTCACATTGATCCTCCTACCTTTGCCTCCCGAGTGCTGGGATTAAAGGTGTGCGCCACCACGCCCGGCTTGTTTTTCTTGTTTTTTTGAGGTAGGGTCTCACTCTAGCCAAGGCTGACCTGGAATTCACTATGTAGTTTCAGAGTGGCCTTGAACTCATGGTGATCCTCCTACCTCTGCTTTCCTAGTGCTGGGATTAAAGGTGTGCGCCACCACGCCCGGCTTGTTTTTCTTGTTTTTTTGAGGTAGGGTCTCACTCTAGCCAAGGTTGACCTGGAATTCACTATGTAGTTTCAGAGTGGCCTTGAACTCATGGTGATCCTCCTACCTCTGCTTTCCTAGTGCTGGGATTAAAGGTATGCGTCACCACGCCCGGCTTCTTTTCTTTTCTTGAGATAGGGTCTTGCTCTAGCTCAGGCTGACCTGGAATTCACTATGTAGTCTCAGGGTGGACTCGAACTCAATGGTGATTCTCCTACCTCTGCCTCCCCAATGCTGGGATTAAAGGTTTATGTCACCTGGCCCATTTTATGTATTTTTCACATGCTTAGTCACTTGTGTGCTTGCCTTTACTTTTTACCCACTGAGCTCATATTTATCCCCTCAGGGTCCCTGTGTGTCCTCATCTCTGATACTCCCAGGGTAAATTATTGTCCCTTGACTCTAAAGCAGCCTGTTTAAGAGATTTAGGGTTGCAGCCAGGCATGGTGGTACACGCCTTTAATCCCAGCACTCGGAGGCAGAGGTAGGAGGATCACCTTGAGTTCAAGGCCACCCTGAGACTACAGAGTGAATTCCAGGTCAGCCTGGACTAGAGTGAAACCCTACCTCAAAAAAAAAAAAAAAAAAAAAAAAAAAAAAGATTTAGGGTTGGAGAATTTGTTTGTGGCCACCTTCTTCTTGGATAGGGACATCAACTCAAGTCATTAGCCTGGGGCCTAGGCCAGTATAATGACACAAGGTTCCCTGTGCCATAGATACATCCATAGCAGAATGGTTCTCAAGAGGAATCTGAGGCTCCTCAACAAGAATGTGACAGGTGGCTGCTCTGCCTTCTCTCCTGGTCTCACTGGTAGGATGAGTATTGTCTGCCCTGGGTCTAGACATTAGAGGGAGACTTTCTCATTAATTTCTTAAGTACTAAGTACCAAGGTCCCAGTTCTCACAAACCACAGAATTTAAGTGTGTTGGTTAGGAAGGATCAGTGGTGGGTAGGGAGGAACAAGTAATGAAGGGTCAAAATCATGATCATGAAGCTGGGCATGGTGACACATACCTTTAGTCCTAGGAATAGATAGAAGGTGGGTTGTGACTTCAAGGCCAGCCTGGGGTGCAGAATGAGTTGTAGGTCAGCCTGAGCTACAGTGAGACCCTACCTTAACAAAACAAAACAAATACTCTGACTTGGGAGGCTGGAGGTTTAGTAGCTCAAGGTCATCCTTGGCTACATAGCAAACTTGAGGCCAGCCTGGGCTATTTGAGACCCTGTCACGAACGGCCAAACGAGGGTTGGAGAGATGGCTTAGTGGTTAAGGTGCTTGCCTGCGAACCCTAAGGACCCAGGTTCTATTCTCCAGGACCCACATAAGCCAGATGCACAAGGTGTCACATACGTCTGGAGTTTGCAGTGACTGGAGGCCCTGACACATGCATTCTTTTTCTCTCTCAAATAAGTAAAAATAAAACATTTTAAATAAAAAAAAGAGGTGGTTCAGAGATCTCTGGGGGAGAAAAGGGGTGGTTTCCCTGAGGAGGATGAGGGAGGCAAAGCTGAGTGGAAGGGTTTCCATCATTCTGATCAGATTTATTGGCTGAGGCTGGGACCAGCTGTCTCTCTGGGCTTCTGTGGACCAGGGATCAGCAGGATCTGGGCTGAGTAGCCTCTTCCCTTGGCCCTGCCAAACACAGGACCTGACACGAAGTAAGTAACTTTGGGTTATAAGTGGGAAATCCAATATAGGCCTCCAGAACATGGGCATCTCTGAATCCTCGCTGGTTAAAGTTCCTGGCATGGGATGTCATAGTGAGCTGTCATGGCTTATAGACAGACAGGCCTAGAGGAAGGAATGACTTGCTTAAGGTCATATGTCCTCAGGGAAGCCACCCTGAGCTGACTGGGCCTTAGAGGAGGAACAGGAATTCACCCTGTGTCTGCCGGGCTATTTCATTTTCCCCACTTCTTTGTTCAGACTTCAAATAGAAAAGCTTTTCTCAGAGAGGTGCCTTTGCCAGGGGTGGGGAGAACGGAAGGAAGCCATCAGAGGCTAGGGGAACCTTCTTTTTTCCCCCCTTCTCTCCCTGCAACACCTTCAGGCCTTGTTCCAGCTTTCTGCCTCACACGTCCCAGCCTTGTGCTGGACCTTACCCCAGGCCTGGTTTTGGGATTGGGTCTTCCTCACTTCTCCCCACAAGACCCCAAAGCAGGCTTGCCTACAGGTTAACTGGGATACTTAGACCCTGTGGCCATGAAAATCCCCCCTGCGGTTGTCAGCTGGGAGCAGAGCTAGCCCTCCCTTGGAAATCCCCTCTCCCCAAACCCTGAAAGCCCTCTCAGCTGCTCCTCTCTTATCACATGCTGAAGAACAGGAATGAGAGGAGGCATTGTACAGTATTTGGCCAGCAGGGAGCATGGTGGGGTGGGGAGAGTGGGTCTCTAGCCCTCAAGGCCACCTCCAGCTGCTTGGCTGACTGGGAAGGAAGTAAAGGCAGCTTCCTTGGGCAGGAGGAGTGAATATCTGTCCACCTTTCCCTGCGTCACTGCCTGCCCACTCTGCCCTTGTGCTCCACTCTCCTTGCGGCTGCTTCTGCAAAGACGTTCTGCCAGCTCCACTTGCAGCTCAGCCTGTACCGGGTTTGAACTCAAATTTTGTGGCAAAGTGCACCCCACCCCACCAGGCTCCTGGGGGTTGATGGGAGATCACCAAGTTGGGCCTCCTGTCTGCTGAGGATGCTCATTCCTGCAAGTCTTTAGCCAGATGAAGCCTTCAACATTCTCCAAGAGGGTCACAAGGCACCCAAGCCCAATCATGTGGTGCCTGGCGTCTTGGCCCACATGCCTGCCATACCAAATCCTCCTTCTCCCAGCCCACCCCATCACCCCTGTGCTCGTCAGCTAGGGGGCAGAGCTTCTCCAGCTGATCCTGGTATCAGGCACTGCCTTTGTAGCAAAAGCGCTTAGGTGCCATCGCCACTACCGTCACCACCAGGCACAAGGGGCACTATCACTCCTTCACCAAGTCTCTCACCATCTCTCACTGTCCCTCACTATCTCCACCTTCACTAGTTTCTAGGCAACTTGGAGGACATACCTGTGTCCTGGAGCTGCCAAGGAATGACACAGTCCCTACCTTTGAGGACACTATTTTCTGGTTGGAAAGAGATACCCAAATAATTAGATGTTTTGAGGCAAGTGCTGGGATAGTGGCACACAAGGTGCTGAGGAGAGCCCTTTGGTGAGAACAGTGCTGTGTCACAGGGCTGCACCAGTGGCTGTGGGATCACAGAGCACTTAACTGGGGAGGGGAGTGCATGGAGGAGCAGAATGTCAAGCAGGGCCTTAGGGATGAAAAGGCATCTTCCAGGCAGAAGTAGAAGAGACAGGTGTGAAGGACTGGAGGAAATGCTCTAGGGAATGACAAGCAATTTTGTGTAGCTAGAACTGAGAATAAGGATGGTGTGGCTGAAGACAAGGCTGAGCCAGTAAGCAGGGGTAGCATCCGGAAGGCCTCTGGTGGCCAAGGCACAGTCCATTCCAAATGTCCTTTAAGGTTCTTTGCTTATACCCATCCTCACTCAGTTCATACCAAGGAACTTGGACTTACCCTTAAGTATTTTCTCTGCTCTCACACACCATCTGCCTTCTTTATGTGTCTGTTTCCTCCCTATTTTTTTTTCGAGGTAGGGTCTCACTCCAGCCCAGATTGACTTGGAATTCACTATGTAGTCTCAGGCTGGCCTCAAACTCATGGCAATTGATCCTCCTACCTCTGCCTCCACAGTGCTGGGATTAAAGGCGTGTGCCACTATGCCCACTCTCTTCTTCTTCTTGTTGTTTTTGTTTCTAAATATTTTTATTTATTTGCAAGCTGATACAATAAGAGACAGAGAAAGAGAGAGAGAGAGAGAGAGAGAGAGAGAGAGAATGAGAATAGGTGTGCCAGGACCTCTAGACACTACAAATGAACTCCAGATGCATGTGCCATGGGTTTACATGGGTACTGGGGAATTAAATCCCGGGTCATTCAGCTTTGCAGCCAAGCACCTGCTAAACACTCTCTTCAGCCCTCATATTTTTGTGTTTTTTTTTTTTTTTTTTTCTCGAGGTAGGGTTTCACTCTATTCCAGGCTGACCTGGAATTCACTCTGTAGTCTCAGGATGGCCTCGAACTCATGGTGATCCTCCTACCTCTGCTTCCCGAGTGCTGGGATTAAAGGTGTGTGCCACCATGCCCGGCTCTCCTCCTCATGTTTAATTGAAGGGAATTGAGCCAAAAGATCTGTACAGTCTCTCCTAGCTTTGATATAGGACTCTCTGTGTGGTATGAACAAACTGGTTCACACAGCCTGGTACACAGTATGTGGTGTTTTGTATGGATTAGTAAAATGCTAGCTCTTCAGGGACTGCACTGTTGTTAACCTCAGATTCTTAGCAAAAGTTGAGCTTCAAAAAGGTTGGGATCAGCTATCTTAACTTTTTTTTTTTTTTTTTTAATTGCAGTAGGGTCTCTTTCTACCCCAGGCTGACCTGGAATTCACTATGTAGTCTCAGGCTGGCCTCGAACTCACAGCCTCCCCAGTGCTGGGATTAAAGGCATGCACCACCATACCCAGTGGGATCAGCTAGCTTTGGCTTTCCCATTTTGTAGGGAGGGAGTAGGGTGTTTCTAGAGGCACTGCACTTACAAAGCAGCGTGATTAAAGAGGCTTGTTCAAGTGGCAGGAGGAGCCATACCACACAGGGACTAGAAGCAAGGGCTTGGCACCCCAGCTCAGTGCTTTCTCTGATGGACCACACTGCCCCTACTTGGAGAGACTGAACAGAGTGATGATAAAGCAGAGCCACTGCCAGGCTATAGGTTCTTGGCACAAGGGCACGTGTGAGGACATATATCCTAGAAGACTTTTGGAAGAGGTAAGGCTCAATGTAGGCTTTGAAAAATAAAGACTTGTGTAAGAAGAGATGCATGCAGTGCACAGAGCTCCACAATGTATGCAGACATGTGGTTTCACATGTGTGTACCTAACAAGCTCTGTTACACACAGACCAACTACAAATACAGACATACATTCAACAACTGCAGTCATGTTCAAACACAAAGCAGCAATAGTCTTATACACAAACATTTACACATACACGCACATGGGCAGACTGTTAAACACACAAAATCTGTGACATTTTCAATCACTCTTGAGTGTTGTAATTGCAAAAGCAAATCCACAAAAGTAGACATCTAGACATGAAAACAGACTCAAGTTACATGAGCACAGTCACATAGATGATTAGACTTGCCTGAGATGAAACTACATGTTCAGGGTCACAGGTGCATACCCAGCTCCAAAACTACATAGCCACATTTATACACACTTTGACACACATATATCCAATGACTGTCTTCCTTCAAGGTCATGCAGAAATGCATGGAGCCATGGGTATTGGTCAGTCTAGATGTGACTACTGGGGTTAATGCTTTTTGACTATGAGCCAATCAGTTAACTTAAAGGAATTTTAATTTCCCCACTGGTAGATGGGTATGCAAAATTATCTACCATATGGAGATAATTTGCACATGAAATAATGCATCAAATGCCTGGTTGGTGCATATTAAGCACTAAGTCAAACACAAGTACATAGAGTTAGTTCCATACATGTTTACACACAGGCAGTCGAGAGGAGATTCACAGACATGTGACACTCACAGGGTGGTGGCTGGTGGGCCCAGCAGTAGCAGGGGTCTGGGCCCCCCTCCCCCTCGTGTGGAGATCAGCTCTTGGTTCTCCCAGCTCCATGGCTGTCCTGAGAGGCAGTAGGAGCCGGTGACCCGCCTACCCCACCTGGCCAGGCCGAGCCTTTCCGGGAGCGCTGAGGGCGGGGCGGCTGAGCAGGTCTCCCGGGTCCCAGGAGGGGTGGAGCGGGCAGGACGTGCGCCAGGCCCCGCCCCTCCTTGGGCCCGCCCCCCGGCGTGGTCATTGGCCGCAGCGCCTGGGGGCGCGGCCTATCTGGGGCTGGGGGCGCCTGTGGTGGCCGCCCGCGCTCCTCGCTGCCTCCCTCCCGGGGCTGCGGGCCCGGCGGCCGGGCTGGCTGCTCCGCGCCGTGCGGGCTCCTGCGCTCGCCATGGGTAACTCGCACCACAAGAGGAAGGCCCCGAGCGCCCCCCGGGTCCGCAGCTTCTGGCGGTTCGGCCGTTCGGCGAAGCGGTCCGCAGGTAGGGGTGGGGGCGGGGCGGAGGGTCTCTGCCGCAGCCGCCGCCCGGCGCGGCGGCGCTGACCCCTCCCCGGGCCTGGTGGGCGTGAGTGTGGGGGCCGGGAATGCGCGCAGACCCCACCCCTCACATGTGCACGCAGACACAGCACCCGCGGGTGGGCTCGCGTACATATCACATTTCACGCACACACACACGCACACACACACACACACCACCCACTCAGATATCTGGTCGTGCCGACAAAAATCACATACACAGTCACACCCACACATCCTTACCAGTACACAGATCTTGACACACAGGTACATGTACCTGTGTATATAGGTTACGTGGCCACACGCATTGCACCCACGCGGGCACACACATGAGTCACGTAGGTACAGTTGTCCAGAGTCTTGGGGGCACAGCTGTATAGATGCAGCCTCACAACTGCACAGCCAGCCAGACTCGGGCTCACTGGCACTCGTGTACACAGGTACACACACCGCACACACACTTGTGCCCCAAACCGTCGCCCCCAACAGGCTGAAAGTTTGCTGGAGGGAGGGGAGACAAAGGTGGAGAGGAGAGGCAGGAAACCAGGGGCTGAAGGCTCGGGACCGCCTCCATCTGGCGCGTTTGGGAGCCGGACTGGTTCTTTTGGCTCCCTCTGCACCGCTACCGCGCCACCACGCTCTCTCCCTGTCCCCCAGTCCCCTGCAGTCCCTGAGGTCGCCGCCCCATCTCCCCCCACCCCCTTCAATGCAGCCAGCGAGCTGGAGCTCAGCAGCAGCCTTCCCAGCGTGCCGCCGGATCCCTCCGCGGGTCACATTCCAGCCTCTAAGGGTGGGGGGTAGGGAATGAGGAAGGCCTCCAATCCCAAGGCCTGGAGATGGCATTCCTGGTTTTCCCTAGCCAATGTAGCACTTCTGGGTGTCTCGGAGAGTCAGCCCCTAAGAGGTGCTGGAGGAAGGACATGGTTTTTTCACTTTGTGAAGCCAGAGATGGAGGAGGGAGATGTAGCCCAAACCCTAACTCCCCAAAGGGGAGGTCTGTAACAGAGGCAGGTCTCTTAGGGGTATATACTGGTCTGGGGTAAGGAGAGGATCCTAGAGGGGTTGGAGGTGGAGGGGCTTTTGTTGTAGTGGGAGAATCCACCCGTGTTCCCTGGGTGGCCCACATTCCTGGAGGACCAGGGATGAGTCTGATGATCTCATCCCTCATCAGCGGTCCACATAGGGGCGATGGCAAGAGCTTGACTGGAAAATAGGGGTCTGTATTCTCAGTGTGGCTCTGGCATAGGTTCTGATGACCTTGTTCACGTTTCTTTTTGTTTTTCTGGACCTCCTTGGCTCTTACAGGAAACCTTTCTGGAACTAGGGAACATCAGCATAGGTGACCTCTTAGGACTTTTAGACTTCTAGCTAGCCATTTCATGGATGAAGAGACTGAGGTCTAGAGAAGAGTGCGTTGTTCAAGGTCATTTGCAGCAGCTGATGGTTTAAGCTATAATAATGGTGATCAAACTAACAACAGGAAAGAGTTAATACTGTTCAGGTGGACTCGGGACTCCTCAGAAGGAGGAGAGTTTCCCTGCAACTTTGAAGTCCTGGCTGTGGCAGCCTGTCTCTTCCTCCAGAAGCCACACTTGAGCCTTCAGGGCTGAGGCTCTTCATCTGCCTTCTGATATCTACTCTGATCTGATGGTTTCCTGAGAACCAACTGTGGGCCCAGACTTGTGACTATTGTGACAGAGATGGGAAGGGGCTGGGGGAGAGAGTTGTTTAGAGCTGGTCATGATTGTGAGAGTGCCTGTGATTTCAGCACTTTGGAGGCTGAGGCAGGAGAATAGAGAGATCAAGACCAGCCTGGGCTACATAGAAAGACCTAGTCTTTTTTGTTGTTTGGTTTTATGAGACAAGGTCTCAGGTAGCTGAAGCTGGCCTCCACTTTCCAATGCTGGTATTACAGGTGTGAGCCACTATGCCTGACTTTTGGCAGATCCTATCTATAAAACAAGGAGAGTGGAGGTGGGGCACTTTGTTCAGACTCCTGCCCATTGGTTCCTGAGGAAGAGACCCGAGGTTCCCAGTGACTTGTGCGTAGGTAGGCCCTTGCTGCAACTCAAGAGCTAACCAGGCTTAAAGGTGTTGCTAAGAAGCCAGAAAACAAAGTAACAGGGCTAAGAAATATCCCAGGCTGTATATCAAAAGCTGCTGGGCTAGAGTCAGTTTCAGAAAACTAATGCAGTGGTCTTAATTCACTGCCCCCCACCCTCCCGCCCAGGTAAGGTCTCACTCTAGCCCAGGCTGACCTGGAATTCACTCTGTAGTCTCAGGGTGGCCTCAAACTCATGGTGATCCTCCTACCTCTGTCTCCCAAGTGCTTGGGATTAAAGGAGTGTGCCACCACACCCGGTTTAATTCACTTTTTGAAGTAACTACAGGAATGACATTTATTCCAAATTGTTGAACTGAATTATTGAACATGGAGGTTAGAGAGAAAAATAGTTGAGGCTTCCTCTTTGTGCCTGGGAGAAGAGGTTCCGTTGTTAAGTTTCAGTCCCTTTGGTCTTACGTGTGTTGAGGATTCAAGGTCTCTTGTCCTCAGCTTCTGTTCCTGCAGATCCAGATGTGGAAATGAAGCTGGAATACTTAGGCATTTTGATTAGTTTGTGAAAAGAGGAGGGGGAGAGTGTAAGTATCCAGAGAAGGCTGGAGTGTAGAGGAGCCGCCATTGAGAGCCAGTGAAGGTGACTGAACCAGGGAGGAGCCTACAAAACTAGTGTGTTAGGAAGATGGCTCTAGGGCTGGGGCAGGTGCTGGCAGGACAGGTTGGGGGTGGAGTGGTGAGAGTGGAAGCTCAGATTCTATTGCAGTAATTCAGGGAAGAGGTGATAAGGTGAGGGCTGGGGACAGGGTGGGTGCTGTGGGAGTCGAGAGGAGGCCTCATAATTGACAGGACCTGGGATTAATCAAGATGGTGGTGGTGGTAAGGGCCAGAGAGGTCTGTTTGGCTGTGAGATGGTAGCAGAGATGTTAATGTAAAATTAGACTTATTGCTATCTCTCTACATTAATTCATTTGTCTTGCAACTATTCAACAAAAGAGAAGCTATTGTTCCCCCCATTTTTACATATATGGAAGATTCACTCAGAGAAGTGAAGACACTTGCCCTATGCCACAGAGTGAAGAGCTGGCCAAAGTATGATTTGAACCCAAATCTAGGGCTAGGGAGATGGCTTAGCAGTTAAGGCACTTGCCAGCGAAGCCAAAGGACCCAGGTCCAGTTCCCCAGTACTCATGTAAAGCCAGATGCACAAGGTGGTGTATGCATCTGGAGTTTGTTTGCAGTGGCTAGAGCCCTGGTGTGCCCATTCTCTCTCATAAATAAATAAGTAAGGGGCTGGAGAGATGGCTTAGCAGTTAAGCGCTTCCCTGTGAAGCCTAAGGACCCCGGTGTGAGGCTCGATTCCCCAGGACCCACGTTAGCCAGATGCACAAGGGGGTGCACTCGCCTGGAGTTCGTTTGCAGTGTCTGGAGGCCCTGGTGCACCCATTCTCTCTCTCTCTCTCTTTCTCTCTCTGTCCCTCTCAAATAAATAAATAAAAAATAAACGAAAAAAAATTTAAAAAAATAAACAAGTAAATATTTTTTTTGAAAAGCTCAAGTCTATTAGATCACAAGGCCTATGTCCCTAACCAGTTCCTGGATAGACGGGCTTCATGTTATGGTTCTGTGGCCTATAGGTCTTCTGGGGCAGAAAGCCTGGGCCCTGGAGGACTCAGATCCAGTGGAGAGCCCAGGAGTAGAAGGCTCTCTAGAGAGGGGAAAGAGTTGAGGACTAAGCACTGAGACCCCCAGAGTTTAGAGAAGCAGGTAGGAGCCATGCCTAGTGGCATAGGACCTGTAATCCCAGGTACTCTGGAGGCTGAGGAGGATGGAAAATTCAAGGCCTCCTGTGTTGTTAGAGTGAGTTTAAGGCCAGCCTGGGTAACTTAATGAGACCCTGTCTCAGAGTAAGTAAAAAGACAGCTGGGGTACAGCTCTGTGATAGAGTTCATGCTTAGTACTTGTAAGGCCCTGGGTTCAATTTCCAGTGCTGGAGGAAAACTGTAAGCAGGTAGGAAGGAAGAGTAGGTAGATTATTGGTCAGATGTCCTTGGGTGGTAAAAGAAAGGGTCAGGGTGATTGAGGCAAAGCTTCACCTGCTGGGAAGACAGTGGGGTTGTCTTGCTTTTTAAGAAGCCATATAACTGTCCCCTCCCCCAGGTTACCTGAGTGCCTGGCCTTGAGCAGGTTGGAGGAGGTTGAAAATTGGGAGCCCTAGGAGAACCATCTACCTGTCTTGTTTCTTCTGTGCACTGTTCTGTTTGGGCAGTGGGAGGACTGAGGATAGGGACTGGAGGACTCAGTCTGCTCAGGATTCCTTTGCATCCTCTGTTTCTAAAGCTGGATGAACTGGGGTCTTCCGTAGGCTCCAAGACTGGGAGAAGGTCCTCTCCCTTCTCTTTCCCCATGTCCTCTCTCCTTCTTTGAGGGGGATACTTACTTGTGACCAACTGTGTGATACCTTGACTTATTTGTGGCAACCTTGGGCTTTCCAGATGAGGGACTTGTGAAGCTCTTTTTTTTAAAAAATATATTTAATTAATTTACTTATTTGAGGAAGAGAAAGAGGAAGAGAGAGAGAGAGAGAGAGAGAAGTGGCCTTCAGCCACTGCAAATGAACTCCAGATGCATGTGCCCCCTTGTGCATCTGGCTTACGTGGGTTCTGGAGAATCGAACCTGGATCCTTTAGCTTTGCAGGCAAATGTGTTAACCGCTAAGCCATCTTTTCAGTGACCCCCCTCTTTTTGAGGTAGGGTCTCACTCTAGCTCAGGCTGACCTGGAATTCACTATGTAGTCTCAGGGTGGCCTCGAATTCATGACAATCCTCTTACTTCCCCCCCCCCCCCAAGTGCTGGTATTAAAGACGTGCGCCACCACACCCAGCTTGTGAAGCTCTCTTTTATCTGAGGGGTCTGCAGTAAGCTGAACCCCCTTGCTTTGCTAGGCCCTGACCTTAATTGAGGAACCAGAATCACTGCCCCCTCCTTCTATGGACACAGTCATACATGCAGAATGCTATTTCAAGATCATCTCTCCAACCTTTCCAAGTCACGGTTGGAGAAACTGAGGCTCACAAAGGGTAGTTTTTGGTAGTGCGTGACTCAGGGTCAAGCTATAATTAAGAGCCAGCGTTCATAGCTAGAACTTCTTGACTGCTAGGGGCTTGGAGAAATGTGGTCTGGGCCTGGAATTCTCTGCCTCAGAAACTTGGGGTTAGGTAGGATAGCCAGATAGGACAAGGTCACTGAAGAGAGAGCTGATGTTAAGTGTCCTTTATCAAACCTTATCTTAATGGTACTTAATTCCACTTGAGATTGCAGGAGAGCACCTGAAGTGGGCAGGGTCAGGAAGTGGGCAGGGGCAGCTGGTAGCCTGGGGGAGAATATGGTTTTACAGCCAATCAGCTGGGCTCAAATCTTGACTCTATTAGCCATGTGACCTTGGGCAAGTCACTCTGACTTCTGGAAAGAGGATTTAGTGAGAACTGGGTCTTCTCAGATTGCTTTCAGGAGTGCTAGTGGCTGTTGTGTTACAAGTAGAAGGACCTTTTCCCTACCCTATGCCTTCGGTAGGCAAAGGCCAGCTCTGAGTCAATAATTTGAATTGATACTGGGTTATGTATTTCCCTCCCTCCATCTATTCTGCCTTTTTTTTTTTTTTTTTTTTTTTTTGGTTTTTCAGGGTAGGGTCTCACTCTAGCCCAGGCTGACCTGGAATTCACTATGTAGTCTCAGGGTGGCCTTGAACTCACTGTGATCCCCCTACCTCTGCCTCTGCTGGGATTAAAGGCATGTGCCACTACACCTGGTTTCTGTTTGTCTTTTTTTGATAGGGTCTCATGTATCCCAGGCTGGTCTGGAACTCAAAATGTAGTTGAAGATGACCTTGAATTTCTAATCCTTTTTCTGTACCTCCCAAGTGCTGGGATTAGGGGCATGCTTCACCATGCCTGGTTTATGCAGTGCTGGGATTTGAACCAAGGGTTTTATGCATACTAGGCAATTATGCTACCAACTATATCCCCAGTGTATCTTTCTTCCTTTTTGAGGCAGACTGGGTCTTGTGTTCACAGCAGTCCTCCTGCCTTTGCCTCCCAAGTGCTGGGATTACAGGTGTTTGCCACTATGCATGACTAGTGGTTTAGCCTGCCTTAGTGCTTTCAGTGCTCTGTGAGGTGGCTACGGGTATTAGTTCCACTTTACTGATGAGGAGATGGAGGCCCCAAGAGCCTGATTTATTTGTCCAGGGCCTGGAATCCAGACCCCCTGATTTCCAGCCTTTTCCTCTTCTGATTTCATGCTGACTGCCTCTCTGGTATCCATAAAATGGGGATAATCATGCCTTGAAGGAAGAAAAAACAGCTTGAAAATTCAGAATTGTGGCCTGGCAAAAAGGGATTATTATGTCAGATGCTGACCTGGAAACTCATTATGACATTTATTAATATTATTGTAGCTAATTCCTCCCTGCACCACTGTCCGTCCCCCTAGGGCACCCTGTGGGATGGCATCCTCCCCTCCTGCTCCAGGCACTCCCTGATCCCCACTATTTACCTTAGAACCGGCCTGGCCTGTTAGCTCTGCCCCTGCTAGGCAGGGCTGGACACTAGGAAAAGGGTGGGGAGTAGGGGTGCTCCCCTTCTGCAGAGGTGGGGTGTCAAGCTCCCCCTTCTGCAGAGGTGGAGAGGGTCTGAGGCTGTGGCTTCCCTTTACTCATTAACAGACTAGGACTATTATGACATTCTGTGTGGGACCCAGGTTCAAATGTGGGATCCACCACTTCCTGGTTGGGTGACCTTGAACAAGTTAGTCACTTTCCCTTGAGCCTCCTGGTAAAAAGGAGACTTCACTCTGCCTTTGGGGTAGTAGAAGAGAAAGTGTTTTGCAAATGCTAAGGTGCCTCCACCTGCTGGTTTGTTCTGACTGATTTCCCTTTGTCTTGTCTCTGGGAAAAACAGTCCCCAACACTGGGTTCTACCTGCCTTTAGAATGTGTGGCCCAAGGAAGCCCTGGCCCCTGGGCCTTCATTTGTCCACCTGTATGAGAGGGCCTCCGGACACCCTGAATCCTGGCTGCAGAGCTGACCAAGGGCAGCAAACACAGGAGCAAGGGGTGGGGGCCCAGGATGGCCAGAGAGCTTCAGCTCCTGAGCAAGGCCACCTGGCCAGTTGTGCCCTCCCTCCTCATTCCTCTCCCCTGAGTCAGGCCTGCTTGCTTGTGGGTGTGCCACCCCTGCTCCTTGCTCTGGAATGGGGCAGGTTGAGGCCTCACCCCATGGAGGATTTTGCCAAGACAGTGTACACGCATGTGCATTAGTGTGTGTGTGTGTGGGGGGGGGGAGAATCAGGCTTCCTCCCCGTTCTTCAGTGTCCTCAGGCTCAGGAAAGCCCCTGGATGGTGGGTACATACACCTGCCTTCCTGTGTGCATAGCCACTTGGCAGGCCCTGTATAAATCTGTGTAGGTATGTCTGTAGGTGAGGGCATGTTGCCCATGTGGTCCTGAGAGTATCCATCTATAGAGATGGCCCCAGTGGGACATTGTGGGGATGTATGTGTATGCTCCTGCCCCTTGCCCTGCCCATGGACTGTATCCGTGTGTTCCAGTGTGTTCCAGAGCTTGCCTGTGTGCCATGCTTGATGGGCCGTAGCTTTGGAGCAGGACGTCTTTTTCAGCTCCAGGAAGTCACCTCCCACAGGCAGGTGGGGGTGGTGCTTCTCCTCAAGGCCTGTGCCCCAGACTGCACCTCTGGCGTGTGTGAGGCAGAAAGCCTTGGAACAGAGACTTTTTAATTGTGGCCTTGGACAAGGTCTTCCCATTCTGTGGACCTCAAGTTTCTTTGTGAGGTGTTCTTCTCTACCTGAGACTCAGGTTGCAGAGCCCCTCCCCAAGCAAGCCACTGGTATATAGATCTGTGCCTAGGGTGGCTCAGAGCATGTTCTCACCACGCTGTGGGTGAGGAGGGGAAGAGGTGTTACTGAGGCAACCAGATGTTATCAGGTATGAGAGCCTTGGATCTGGCTGTGGAATTTGCAGCTGTGGCTCTGAGTGCCAGCTGTGGGCCTGGGATCTGAGGTTACCCCAGCCCCAACTTAGGGGCCCCACCTTTTGCTTCCCTATCTAGGGGCAAGCTGAGGATGACTGTCCTGCACAGTGAAGGGCTGAGGAGCCAGGTGAAGCTTGACAAATCCTTTAGTTCCCCAGGTCCTCCATGAGCATAGGAGAGTACCTGCTTGGAAGGGCTGCAAGATCCGTGAGGGTAGAGATGGGTTCTGCCTCCTACCAGTGCCTGGCACAGTGCCTGGCAAAGAGTAATCATTTTTTTTTATGAACAACTTCCATGATTGTAAACAATATCCCATGGTAATGCCCTCCCTCCCCCCACTTTCCTCTTTGAAACTCCATTCTCCATCATATCCCCTCCCCCTCTCAGTCAGTCTCTCTCTTATTTTGATATCATGATCTTTTCCTCCTGAGTAATCATTCTTTAAGTGTTGGTCTGTTGCTCTTTTTGTGTGACACTGATAGATCTACCTAAGGGGGAGGATGGGGTGACATGTGGTTCAGAAACTTGTTTGTAGGGGTGATGGGGTGGGTACCTACACCTCCCCTTCAGCCAGGAGGTTATGTTTTGGCACAGTAATCATAGCATGACTTGGATTCAGATTGTTTTGAGTGAAATACTCTTATCACTTATACAGTGGAGGCCAGGATAGCTTTATATTTGCACTGCTGGCCTCCAAGTCTTCATTTATAAAATGGGGCTAAAAATGTGTACTCTGGCCAGGCGTGGTGGCGCACACCTTTAATTCCAGCACTTGGGAGGCAGAGGTGGGAGGGTCGCCATGAGTTTGAGGCTAGTGTGAGACTACATAGTGAATTCCAGGTCAGCCTGGGCTAGAGTGAGACCCTACCTCAAAAAACCATAACCAAAAACAGCAAGAAAAACGCCAGAAATGTGTGTACTCTTAGGCACAGTGTCACATGCCTGTAATCCTAGCACTTGGGAGGCTGAGGCAGGATGACTGCCTTGAGTTTGAGGCAAACTTTGGCTACATACTGAATACTAGGTCAGCCAGGACTGCAGAGTTAGACCCCGTCTCAAAAAAAAAAAAAAAAAAAAAAAAAAAGGAGATGGCTTAGCAGTTAAGGCATTTGACTGCAAAGCCAAAGTACCTGTTCGATTCCCCAGGACTCACGTAAGCCAGATGCATAAGGGCTCATGCATGTGGAGTTCGTTTGCAGTGGCTGGAGGCCCTGGCGCGCCCATTCTCTCTCTCCCTCTCTCTGCCTCTCTCAAATAAATAAACTTTAAAAAAATTTTTAAAAAAGTCCTGGGCAGAAGAGATGAATTAATGGTTGAGGCTGTAGCCTGTGAAGCCAAAGGACCCAGGTTTGATTCCCCAGTGTCCATGTAAACCAGATGTACAAGGTGGCATGTCTGGAGTTTGTTGCTGTGGCTAGAGGCCCTGGTATGTCCTTTCTCTATCTGCCTCCTTCTCTCTCTCTCAAAAAAAAAAAAAAAGTTCCTACTTGGGGCTGGAGAAATGGCTTAGCTGTTAAAGTGCTTGCCTGCAAAGCCAAAGGACCCAGGTTTGATTCCCCAGGACCTATGTAAGCCAGATGCACAAAGTGGTGCATGCATCTGGAGTTTGCAGCAGCTGAAGGTCTTGGTATGCCCATTCTCTCTCTCTCTTCCCATCTGCCTCTTTCTTTCAAATAAAATTTAAAAAAGAAAAAAGTTCCTACTTAAAAAAAAAGCTTTAATTTATTTGTGAGGAGAAGAAAAGGAGTATTGGCATGCCACTGCACATCAACTCCATATGCATGAGCCACTTTGGGCATCTGGGGAATTAAACCTGGACCCGCAGGCTTTGCAAACAAGTACTTTATCCATTGAACCATCTTTCAAACCAGTGCCTATTTTTTTGGGGGGGGGTTCATTTCAAGGTAGGGTCTCACTCTAGCCCAGGCTGACCTGGAATTCACTATGGAGTCTCAGAATGGCCTCGAAGTCATGGTGATCCCTCCTACCTCTGCCTCCCGAATGCTGGGATCCAGTGCTTCTTCTTGATTGTTGTATAGAGTTTAGTGATTTCTTGCTCCATGAATTGTTTTTAATTTTAATTTTTTGTTTTTTTGAGGTAGAGTTTCACTGCAGCTCAGGTTGACCTGGAATTCACTATGTAGTCTCAGGGTGGCCTTGAACTCACAGCAATCCTCCTACCTCTGCCTCCCAAGTGCTAGGATTAAAGATGTGCACCACCATGCCCAGCAGCCTTATTGTTTTTTTCTAAATTACTTTGAATGCATATTTGCACAAGTGTGTTCCTACAATGGTGCACATGTGGTCAGAGGACAACTTTCTGGTCAGTCCACCTTCCACCTCCTTCTGAAGCTGTATCTCCTGTTACTCACTGCTCTGTTAGACAGGTTAGGTTTGTGACCTGGGAAATTCTGCTGTCTGCCTCCCAGTTTGCTGTAGGCCATGCTAAGATTGGCCCCACCGTGGCTTCTAGGTCTTACATGGGTCTGGGGATCCAAACTCAGCTACTCAGAGCTGTGCTGGTACAGCAATTTTATCCATTTAGCCATCTCTCCAGTCCTTTTTTCCTTAATTTTTTAAAAACATTTTTTCATTTGCATGCCTGTGAGGGAGAGAGAATGAATATTCCAAGGCCTCTTGCCACTGAAAGGTACTCCAGACCCGTGTGCCACTTTGTGCATCTGGCTTTACATGGGTACTGGGGAATTGAACCCCAGGCTGGCAGGCTTTGCAAGCAAGTGCCTTTAATTGCCCAGCCCTCTCTCTCTTTTTTTTTTTTTTTTTTTTGAGGCCAGGGGCTTGCCCTGTAGCCGAGCCTGATGTGGAAGTTGCTATGTAGCTCAGGCTATCTTTGAACTCAAAATCTTCCTTTCTCAGCCTCCTGAGTGCTGGGATTTCAGGCATGAGCCACCATGCCAGACATTGATCTTGTTTTCATACAAGGTCATGGCTTATGTGTGATGGAGCTGGATTCGAACTTGACTTCCCTTCTAGTACCTCTCCTCACTCTCACTCTACTTCTGGCTTTTTTTGGGGGATTTGTTGAGGTAGGGTTTCACTGCAACTCAGGCTGACCTTTGATTTGCTATGTAGTCTCAGGGTGGCCTTGAACTCACAGAGATCCTCCTAACTCTACCTCCAGAGTGCTGGGATTAAAGGCATGTGCCACCATGCCCAGCTCTTCTGGCTGTTTTATTGACATGGGCTGTTCCTTTCTCTTTTCTCTTCTCTTCTCTTCTCTTCTCTTCTCTTCTCTTCTCTTCTCTTCTCTTCTCTTCTCCCCTCCCTCCTTTCTTTCTTTCCTTCCTTCCTTCCTTCCTTCCTTCCTTCCTTCCTTCCTTCCTTCCTTCCTTCCTTCCTTCCTTCCTTCTTTCTTTCTTTCTTTCTTTCTTTCTTTCTTCTTTCTTTCTTTCTTTCTTTCTTTCTTTTTTGAGGTAGGGTCTTGCTCTAGCCCAGCCTGACCCTGAATTCACAACGCACAGCACTTCTACTTCAGCCTTCTGAGTGCTGGGATTAGGGTTGGAGGGATGATTTAGTGGTTAAGGCACTTGCCTGCAGGGCCAAAGGACGACCCAGGTTCAATTCCTAGGACCCATATACGCCAGATGCACAAGGTAGCGCATGTGTCTGGAATTCATTTGTAGTGGCTAGAGGCCCTGGAGCGCCCGTTCTCTCTTTCAAATAAATTTTAAAAAAATTCACCTTTTCCCTACCCCCGAGTGCTGGGATTAAAGGCGTGTGGCACCATGTCCAGCTCTCCTTTCTCATTTCTTATTTATTTATTATTAATTTGTTTGTGAGAGAGAACAGGTGCACCAGGGCCTCTAGCCACTTCACACAAACTCCAGATGAATGCACCACCATGTGCATCTGGCTTATGTGAGTACTGGGGAATTGAACCTGTGTTCTTAGACTTTGCAGGTAAGAGCCTTAACTGCTGCACCATCTCTCCAGCCCTCCTTTCTCATTTTTTTACTCCAGTGTCTGGTGATCATAAATCACAGGATAGGGTCAGTTGAATCCTGTCTCTCTACTGTGTGATCTCCGGAAATTCTGTTTTTCTGGGCCTCTGATGTCACTTTGCCAAAGAGGACAGAAAATCCTTCAGAAAGTATGGGACTGAACTCATGTGTGAGAGGCTATTGCCACCAGCCACTGTGTTTCTCTGGTATCTCCCTGGCTTCCTAGTAGGAGCTGTGTTCTGAGGCTGGCTCCTGTCCCTGCAGGAGCCTCTTTATCCATGGCCTTGCTATCTTCACCGACAGCCCCTGGGTTCTTGCCTGGCTGCTCCTTAAGATGAGCTCTTTCCCCAGCCAGGAGGGCTGTGGGTGGGCATCATGCCAAATTTGGTGGTCCTTCTATCTGCCATCTGGCAGCTGGCTCCTGAATGTTTCCACCAGGACATGGGAGCAGAGTTAGTGACTCTAGTATTGTGTATCTTCTTTCCTCTTCCCAGTCATACTCCAGCAGAACAAGCACCCACAATTTCTGGGCCTCAGTTTCCCTGCATCCTGCATGGGGGGCGGGGTTAGCTGATGGGTGGGATCAGTGGCAAAGGCAGGAGGAGGACCAGGAGCTGCCCCTCCCCCTCCTCTGCTGGAAGCGGCCATGCAGCTGGCGGAGCTTGTTTTGCATCCCCGCATCTCCTCAGGACTGGGCTCTGGTGAAAGTGCTGTCTGGTGCTCTGGGAAGGTTAAAGTAGGGGTCAGTCTTCTGCAGGCATGGTGGTGTTCCTGGGTCGCCACCTCCCAGAGCTTCTTGAGCTCTTTAAGAAGAAGGGTGAGTGGGTGTGGCTGTGGCCGCTGGGGAAGGGTCCCTCTCAGCTCCCTTTGCCAGAAGACCCCTAGGTAGAATGGGGATCAAAGCCTGGAAGACTAAGAGGGTAGAGGGGGGCCAGTCACTAGGGCCGCCGTCTGCATCCACAGCCTTGCCTTTGTCCAGCTGCTTTGTCTCTGCCTTTGTCTGAGCGCCGCTTGCTTGTGCTTGAGAGGATAGAATCAGGTGTCTCTGACCTTGAAGCCGACTGCTTCCCTGCTGGGGTACTTATACCTTACTGGGAATAACTCGAAACCCAGTTTAGATAGGACAGGCACCTGCTAAGTCATGGTGGGAGGAGATGTGGGAGCAGCGAGGAAAGTAGCATCCCTGGAAGTTGGGGAGTTGGTGGTGGACCCACGTTTTGGGGTGTGGTGCCTGTAAGTAGGCACCTGTGTCTACTTCTAGGAGCTTGTCTTTTGGACCTGGATTCTGGCAGCTTCTTACGTTGTTTTTGGAGGCTGGGAGTGGGAACCTAGACTTTAACTCTGGTTCTGTCTAGCTCCCATTTGCTGTCTGACTGTTGACAAAGCATTTCCCATTTGAGTCTGTTTCCCCAGTTGTAAAATCATACTGGGGGAGACATCTGAGATCCCTCTGGGGTACGTCTTAGCTTTGGCCTGGTGGGGTTCCTGTGGCTTCCCTGAGGCAGGAGCCCTGCCTGCTGGAATGCTGAGGAAAAGGGATGGCAGGTGTCTTAAGCCAGAGACCCTGTTTCTGGGATGGAGCCCTTTAAAGGGCTTGTTTTGTTCCTGCCCCTCTATAAGGTGCTGCCAAGGTCACATGACACTCTGAGAGCTTTTGCTTATGTTGTGAGTTTCATTTAAAGGGGGGCTGGGGCTGAAAAGTGCTGACACAGCCCCCTATCCCCAGGATTAGATGACTAGCCCCTCTGTGGGCGGAGCCTGTAACAGGAGCCTCTGAAATGGATCCCTGGCTCCTCTGCCCCAGGGGCCAGACTAGGGTCTCTGGGAGAGGGCATACCTGAGCGCTCCCCTTCCTGTGGCCTAAGGGCCTGGGTCCCTCTTGTCCCCTCCCCTGCCCATCCTTCCACTCGAGGGCAGCCATATGGGTGAGTATGTATCTCTGGTCTATCCTTATCCCAGAGTTTTCTGAGTGTGGCCATGACCTCTGCCAGCTCCCATTCCTTCCTGGTTTCCCATAGTATCTTCTCCCTGGACTTGGGCCAAAGCGCTGTGCTGTACGAAGAGGGTGATTTGTTTTCCTTTAAAGTGAGGCTTGGGATATTGAACTAAGAAATTCGCAAAAAAAAAAAAAAAATTGCTATGAGGGCTGGCTTAGCAGTTAAGGTGTTTGCCTGCAAAGTCAAAGGACCCAGGTTCAATTCTCCAGGACCCATGTAAGCCAGATGCACGAGGTTGCGCATGCATCTGGAGTTCATTTGCAGTGGCTGAAGGCCCTGGCATGCCCATTCTCTGCCTCTTTCTCTCCCTCTCTCAAATAAAATAAATTTAAAATAAATTAAAAAGAAAGAAATTTGCTATGAGTTTTGTGTGCACTAGATATTCTGTATGGAATCCCCAGTGACTTGTGGATACACGGGTGCTTGTATTTTGGGGGAATGTTTCTATATGTGCACCTCTGAAGTGGGCTTGAATGTCTCATATGCGGTCCTTTGTGTGGTGTGTATACTCAGATGTATGTACTCTTGGGTATAGTTTGTGTGCATGGTGCTGTGTGTATTGAGTGTGCACTTAGGAACGGTGGCTGTGTGTCTGGGCTTGGGAGCTGGACATTGCATGTATGTGCACTACGCGCCTTTGTATTGGTGCCTGTGCATTTCCTGGGCCCACATGTCTTTAGACCTCACTCTGCTTCCTCTTCTCACTAGGATCTGCCAAGGCTGAGAGTGACAAACGTCAGAGTGCAGGGCCCAGCCAGGGGCCAGGGTCTGCAGTAGATGAGCAGCAGGACAATGTCTTCTTCCCTAGTGGGCGACCACCTCACCTGCAAGAGCTGCACACACAGGCCCAGGAGGGGCTTCGCTCCCTTCAGCACCAAGGTAATGCTCCCTCCCCATGCTCCAGTGTTGCTCTTCCTTCCTGAGGTCAGGGGCTTCGTCCAACATACCTTTCTGGTGTCTTCCAGAAAGACAGAAACTGAGCAAAGGTGGCTGGGACCATGGAGACACCCAGAGTATACAGGTGAGCCCTGCACCCCAGCTCAGTCCTGCTCTTCCCTCCTAGCTCAGTTTCTGGCAAGCATGGCTTCAGACTTTTCTGGCCTCTTTCTTTCCTTTTTATATCTAGAAGAGCTAGTCCAGGCTTGCTCCTGCCAGTGCTGCTCAGAGCCGGGTGATGCTGGGGTAAACTCCTGAGTGAAAGTTCCAGTGGGGAAGCCTGGGCCTGATTAGATCTCCTTCTCCCAACAGTCCTCTCAGACAGGGCCAGATGAAGACAGCATCTCCTTCTGCAGCCAGAAGTCCTACACGACTGAGAGCTCTACAGCCGAGGACGCGCTCTCCATCCGCTCAGAGATGATCCAGCGCAAAGGTGTCTCCTTACTGACTGGGACTCCTAGGCAGGGGAGATGGGTGGTGGGCACCATACTGTCCCAGCACCTGTGTCTTCCCTTTTTCCTTCTAATCCAGTGTTTGTCCAGGTTCTGTGATTGAGTATTTAGGGAGACAGTGTGTCCTCTTGGAGATTCATAGGCATGTTAACTGAAAGCAGGATAGTCAAGAATTGGGAAACTTGGGCTTACAGCAGTTTAGCAGCTGTGTGGTCATGGGCAAACCCTGAACATCTTTGAGCGTCTGTTTAATGTTCTATATAAACATCAAAGGATGTAACTCAGGGTTCAAGTGCTTACCTAGCATGTGCAAGGCCCTGGGTTCAATCCATAGCATGTGCATGCGCAAGTGCGCGTGCACACAAAAGTCTGCATATTAAGAGCATTTATCTCACATTGGAATAAAGCCAAACACTTAAAATGCTGACATATAATGTGTTCATTCAGTACTAAGCATTCATTAAATGGAAATGATCACTATTAAATTAGGGAAATTTCCTGAAGTCTTTTTTTTAAATTATTATATTTATTGAGGGAAGTATAGCCCAGGAGAGCATCCACATGACTAGAGATCCCACGTGGCGGGCCTGGGTAAAAAGCGTGGAAAGAAAAGAAAAAAGAAAATTCAAGGAGCTCGTGCCATGTGGGGAGCTGGAGGGGATAAAGAACCCATGTGGAGAGGAAGGGCTATGGGTGCCTCCCCGTTGGGCCTGCTAAGGCCTAGGCTGAGCCCCTCCTGGCTGGGCCTAGCCAGCCCAGGCCCAGCCTAGGGAAAAACTCACCCACAGCTGGAAGTTTCTCAGTGATCAGAAAGAGAGAGAGATAGAGAGAGAGAAAGATAGAGAGACAGACTCCAGAAGTCTTATACAAAAGAAATCTTTAGCTTTGCCTGCACCTCACTGGAGTGTGAAAGCCCCCTCCCCTGAGATGGGGTCTTAGTCTAGCTCAGGCTGACCTGGAATTCACTGTGTAGTCTCAGGCTGGCCTCAGCTCACTGTGATCCTCCTACCTCTGCCTCCCGAGTGCTGGGATTAAAGGCATGCACCAAAATGCCTAGCTAGAATTCTATTTATTTATTTGAGAGAAAGACAAAAAAAAAAAAAAAAGAAAGGGGCAGATAGAGAGACTGGGCGCACCAGGGCTTACGTGTGTTCTGGGGAGTTAAACCTAGGTCCTTGGGCTTCAAAGGCAAGCGCCTTAGCCACTAAGCCATCTCTCCAGCTCTAGAACTCTTATTAGTACTTTACAGTGCTCTGAGTCAGTGTGCTCTAACAGCTTTTCTCCCCCTGAACTGGCCCTCAGGCTCCACCTTCCGACCCCATGACTCATTTCCCAAATCTGGAAAGTCTGGTCGGCGGCGAAGGGAACGTCGAAGCACGGTGTTAGGGTTGCCACAGCATGTGCAGAAGGAACTTGGTGAGCCCTTGTTAAGTGGTCAGTGGTGGTGGACAGAGAGCCCAGGCCAGTGTCCCTCTGCTAACCCCCATCTTCTTGTCCATTCCAGGCCTGCGAAATGAGCGTGATGCACCGGGTACTCCCCGGCCACCCGGTCCACGGGATGCTGTTCGCATTCCCACGGTGGACGGTTGCCCAGCAGGCCTGGCCTTAGGGACAGGGGTCCGGGTGTCCCTGCAGGCTCTGGAGGCAGAAGCAGAGGCTGGCACCGATACAGAGACCATACTGCAGCGCCACATCGACCGCATCTACCGGGATGACACACTCGTTGGCCGATCCACTGCAGCCCGGCCACCACCATTAACCAGGCCCATGTCCCTAGCAGTGCCTGGACTGACAGGAGGGGCAGGCCCTCCAGAGCCTCTTAGTCCAGCCATGTCTATTTCGCCCCAAGCCACCTATTTGTCAAAGCTGATCCCACACGCTGTATTACCACCCACAGTCGATGTGGTGGCACTGGGCCGCTGCAGCCTGCGCACACTGAGCCGCTGCAGCCTGCTCTCAGCTAGTCCAGCCTCCGTCCGCTCGCTGGGCCGCTTCTCCTCTGCCTCGAGCCCGTGGCCCAGAAGCCGCCATCCTTCCTCCTCCAGTGATACCTGGAGCCACTCTCAATCCTCTGAGACCATCGTGTCTGACGGTTCTACCCTCTCCTCTAAGGGGGGCTCTGACGGTCAACCAGAGGGCTCTGTGGCTAGCAATAATGTGGCACCCCAACCCCCAAGCGGCAGTGGGAGGGGCTCCCCTAGTGGAGGCAGCACTGCTGAGGCCTCAGACACAGCCAGCATCCGGAGCAGTGGGCAGTTGTCTGGCCGGAGTGTGTCCCTGCGTAAAATGAAGCGTCCCCCCCCACCTCCCCGCCGGACCTACTCCCTCCATCAGCGGGGCTCAACAGCACCTGATGGGCCCTTAGGGTTGCCGCCCAAGCCTGAGCGGAAGCAGCAGCCACAGCAGCCCCGGCCACCCACCACAGGTGGGTCTGAAGGGGTGGGGGCAGTGCCCTGCCCATCCAACTCAGCAGGGAGCTGGGTATCTGGCTTGTCACCAGGTGGCTCCCGGCGCCCCCCACGTTCCCCAGAACGGACACTTTCACCCTCCAGTGGATACTCAAGCCAAAGTGGTACTCCAACTCTGCCTCCCAAGGGTCTGGCAGGTGCCCCCACTTCTCCTGGCAAGGTCAAGCCTCCTAAGCCAGAGCGGGTCATGTCACTTCGGTCTCCTGGGGCCTCTGTGTCTTCTTCCCTCACATCTTTGTGTTCTTCCTCCTCAGACCCTACCCCCTCAGACCGCTCTGGTCCTCACATGTCAACCCCTCTGGGTGACAGGTTTGTCATACCTCCTCATCCCAAGGTGCCTGCCCCCTTCTCCCCACCTCCCTCTAAACCTAAGAGTCCTAACCAAGCTGCCCCTGCTTTAGCTACCCCTGCTGTGGCTTCTGGGCCAGTTTCTACCACTGATGCCAGTACTCTCCCTCCCATTCCTCAGACATCCCTGGCCCCACCCCAGGAGTTTCCCAATGTCTCCAAAGACCAGTCACCCCCACCATCCCCACCCCCATCCTACCACCCACCCCCACCACCTGTAAAGAAGCCAGAGGTGGTTGAGGAGGCCCTGTCTATCCCAGAGACTGCTGAGGAGCCCATCCCAGATCCCAACTGGCCACCTCCCCCACCCCCTGCACCTGAGGAGCAGGATTTGTCCATGGCTGACTTCCCCCCACCCGAGGAGGCCTTCTTCTCTGTGGCTAGCCCTGAGCCTGAAAGCCCTCTGGAGCCCAGCAGCTCCCAGTCTGCCTCCCCCCCCACTGCTGACTCTTCTCAGAGCACACCCAAGTGTGCTTCAGCTCCTCCTCCAGCCCCACCAGCCCCACCAGCCCCACCTCCAGCTAGTTCTCTTCCAGAACCTCTGGCCAAGCTCCCTCAGGAGCCAGTGGGCTGTGGCAAGAGCAGTGGGGCTCCCAAGGAAGATGCCAGCACACCTCTGGTCACACCCTCGCTCCTGCAGATGGTGCGGCTGCGCTCTGTAGGTGCTCCCATAGGGGGGGCTCCAACTCCATCTCCAGGGCCATCGGCCCCCCAGAAGCCACTGCGAAGAGCTCTCTCAGGGCGGGCCAGCCCAGTGCCTGCTCCCTCCTCTGGTCTTCATGCTGCTGTCCGGCTCAAGGCGTCCAGTCTGTCTGCCAGTGAGGGCTCTGGTAGTGTTCAGCCCAATGGACCACCAGAGATAGAGCCACGGTCTCTGCAGTCTCCTGCCTCCACGGCCAGCTTCATCTTCTCCAGAGGCACTAAGAAACTTCAGTTTGAGCGTCCTGTCTCTCCTGAGGCCCAGGCCGACCTCCAGCGGAACTTGGTGGCTGAACTTCGAAGCATCTCAGAGCAGCGGCCATCTCAGGCTCAGAAGAAGCCTCCCAAAGCTCCCCCACCTGTGGCCCGCAAGCCCTCTGTGGGAGCCCCCCCAGCTTCCCCCAGTTTTCCGCGGGCTGAGCCCTCTGCTGCTCCATCCACCAATGGTCTCCCTCATGCCGAGGACAGGACTAAGGGGGACCTGGCAGAGAATGGTAGTGCTGTGCAGCTGGCGGGTACGGAGAAGATGTCCCCCCCAGGATCAGGTACGTGGGCAATAAGTATCTGAAGTATTACTGCAGGGTAATATACGCTTGGGTCCCAGGGCTGCTGGGGTGGGAGAACTAGCGTCCTTACTAGGCAAGAAGTGGGAGTGCTTTGACAGACCTATTGAGCGTATCCCAATTCGGCAGCTTACCTCCTGCCCAGCCATGTTGTGAGTGGGGCATTGATACCTATATCATAGTGTCTAAACTGTCCACTTAAGTACTGCTGGTGTGGTGTCAGGAAAGCAAGGGATGTGGAAAAGTTGGATGAGGATTTCTTGGTTAGTGCCGGAATCACACAGGGAATTCCCTTGCTAAGTGTTTCTTTCCCCACAGATCCACAGAAAGAGCTGGTCTGACCACCACACTCATTGGCACATCCCAGGAATACATTCTCAGGGACCTGAGCAACTCCAAGGACAAGAGGATATGGCAGACACAACCTAAGAGAGGATGCCTGCAGCCTTAATCTCCACAACCTTCGATGTTTATGCAAGCCTGGTGTTGCCCGTCGTCCAAGTCACCCAGCTCTCATGCCTTTTCCTGAAAGCATTTGCCTCCAGCAGCTGCCACTTCAGCCTTGGCCTTAGCCTCATCTTTGAGGTAGCTGATGGGAGTGAGTGTGTGCGCCCCCTGCTGGCCCCACAGCCACAGAGGTGGAAGCAGAACACTTTATTTTTTCATGTCCAGATCATGCATACTGTAGTCCAGAATCAAAGCACTTTTGCAGAGTGGCTGCATGTCTATCCTCCAGGGCTCATGAAATTACACTCCAAGGGCCTGTTTACATGATGGCAGCATCCCTGGTAGCCAGCTTTAGCTGGCACCAGCCTGTCTGCTCTTACCCCAATCTAGTTTGTTCCTTTTCTTGGAGATGGGCAAGTCAACTTATTCCCCACAGGCTTCCCCAGGCTGATGGCAGGAGTGGGGCTGTGGAATTCCAAAGCACAAAAGGTGCAGTGTGGGCTAGCCTTCCTGTGCCTCAACTTACCACCAACCACCCTCCTGCCTTCCAGTTCTGCCAGGTGCTCCTTGCAGGGGATGAGAAATAGGAGATTGTCAGGACCCAAATGAGTGAGGTGGGAAAGGACCAGAGGGGTGGTCTGCAGGCACAGTGCTCTCAAAGTGAAAACCAGACCAGAACAGGGAGTTGTCTTGGACTCTTGGTGTGCCAAGCATTTGTCCCTACCCCATGTCGTTTGATTGGACTGGGGTGAACGGGCACAACTTCAGAGGCCGGAGTGCATGGACTGAGTCCATTTCAGCCTGGCATGGGTTGCTGAGGAGGAAAGGGTCTGGCAGGGGAGAGCTTCTTTAGGCAGTGGGCCCAGATCTGGTCCCCAGTCTTCATTTTTTACTCTGGTGTGTCCTTTCTTCATTTGCCTTGCACCTTCCAGTTAGGGGGTTCCACCAGGGGGAGCAGACTTTGAAGGGCCAGGATGGGAAGCCAAAGGTGCATTTTATCCCAGACTTAGCTTGTCAATGATGGGGTGCCTAGCACTCCTAGGCTGGTGGCTACCCCACAATTAACCAGCCTCTATTATAGATTTCTCTTGGAGTTGTTTAATGACTTTTCTGTTATTTAGGTAAGATGAACTCATCAGTCCCAGTGGCTGTATAGGGCTGGCCCCTAGTGCCTCCCTCCACAGCAGCAGGACCACCTCTTCTCTTCAAGAGTGAGTTGGGTTTGAGTCTGGCAAGGAACATTGCTAGCTTCTCCACTAATGTGTGACACACTACCCTCTGCTACTGACTCTGCTGTTAACTGGGGATGTAGGGGTGTGTGTACAACAGCCCTTGGCTTCTCGAGGGCTGCTTCATATGTCACTACTGTCTTCTCCCTGTTGTTGGAAGCAATGTCCTTCTCCTGCCCTGTGGGCGATGGGGGAGCTGCTGCTGGGTGGATGCTGCTGCCCAATGAGTTGGGGAGGGAGGACAATCAGTAAGCACTGTTCTGCCCCAGGATCCAGGACTGGCCAGAATGCCATGAAACCAGGCCCTGCAGGGCAGTAGCCTGGAAGCTGCTGGGGGTGGGAGGCAGGCAGCCTAACCTGTCTGTCCCCACTCAGCCTCCAGTGTTACTGGAGTGCTTGTCCTTAGCTAGGATCTTCTGTACTTGTTCCCCCACTGGGTGGGCCAGAGTGAAAAGCAGAGGAGTCTATAGAGGCAAACCTTTGTCCTCTGGGGTTAAATGATATTGACCTTGCGCAGATGGAGAGACCAAAAGCCTCTGATTTTTAATTTGCATAAAAATGTTAGAAGCATATATATATATTTCTTTAAATTTTTGAGTCTTTGATATGTCTATATAAACAATCCTTTCCTTGTTCCCTCTCCCCCGAAGCTTGAGTGAAACACATGAAAAAGCTGTGTTTCATTTAAAGGTATTAATTAATTAATTAAATGATTGAAACTTGGCTGTGTCTGCTGCTTTTTCTCCTTTATGTCAAATGGGTCAAACGTGGGTGATGGTAATGAATGGCAACAAGTTTGAGGATGCACGCAGTGTGAACTAACCACACCATCAAGCTGATGAACCTCAGGATTTGGTAGCTGCTGTTTTAAGGCAGGAGGGACAGGGGCAGTGGCCCAGGCCTACATTTAGAAGAGAAAATGGCCTGCCTACTGCAAGCACTGGGCTTGCTCTGCCTTTCTAAAGGGAGAGTCGGGGCAACCCCAGACTGCTTCACACTTGTATTCTGTCCTCAGACAGTTGCGCTCCATCCAGAAACACAGCCCCTACACAGAAATCCTTGTTTAAACACTTTATTTGAATTTGGTGGTGGTGGTGATTTGACTGAGATGCCTTATGGAGAAGTATCCCACCCTCTATGCAGAAAACCACTGTGACAATCCATTTCACTCCTGATGCTAAAACACAGCTGCTTTAGGGAGTGTCCCAACCTCATGTAGATCAAGGGAAATTCCAAGAGCCCTGGGGCAGGTCCTCTACCAGTGCCAAGCCTCAGAGTAGGCAAGCTTTGAGAACTGCCAACCTTTGGAAGCTGGGTAGACCACTAGATTCTCTATTTTCCCTTCTCTTTCCTTTTCAAATCCCACAATTTCCTGTTGGTGAGGAGTTGTAATTAGTCCAGTTCAGGCACTAGAAGCAGAGCTGATGGGATGACTCCAAGGAAAGCTGGGAACCAGTGTTTTTCCAATTACAAGCATTGTGGCATAAACTCTTTCTATGAGTTATATTGAAACCAGACTTCTGGAGTCAGCTGCCAAGGGAATAAGGTAGAGTGGATTTGCTGTTGCCCGCCCCACCCTCCTTACCCCAGGGTTCAGTCTCTCACTGCAGCCAGACAGGGTGATCCAGATGGTGGGGAAGTGAGCTGCCCCTTGAGTTCAGTACCTAGTCACCAGTTCCAGATCTGCTGTTTCAATGTCCTGATAGATGGGCACACAGGTAACAGACAGAGCAAGTTGGAGACACCAGATGACTCAAGACAGTGAGAGAGAGGAGGATGACCGTGGGCTGGCTAGCTAATGTTACCCCCTTTCAGTGATTTACAGGAGATGGACCCCAGCTTGGTCATAAAGTTGGTTTGCTTCCATTGTGCAATGCACTCTTCAGAAATTTTAAAGTCAGCCTAGGCAAGATAGATCAAGAAATAAATTATAGTAGTAGTGGATGGTGAAACAAAACATACTAAAATAGCTTGTTAAAGGCTTCCATGCTCTTTTGATTAAAAAAAAAAAAAGCCTCATTTTTATGAGTAAGTGCAGTACCAAAATCTCTATATGATACCTATTTTTTCCCCTTTGATGATAGACATCAAACCCTAGGACTCATGGCAATCCATGTACCTCTGCCTCCCGCATGTGGATTAAAGGCGTGTGCTACCATATCCAGCCTTTTCTCCTTTTTACACCTGAAAGCAATTCATTTTAAATATTGAAGGGTCTTGGCATGGTGGTACAGACCTTTAATCCCAGCACGAGGTAGGGAGAGGTAGGATAGCATTAAGTTCAAGGCCAGCCTGAGATTACATAGTGAATTCCAGGTGAGCCTGGGCTAGAGAGACCCTAACCTCAAAAAAAAAAAAAAAAAATTAGTATGAATCAATGTATATAATCTTACTTTTACTTTGGACAGGAAAGACCAGAAGGAAATAATCACTAATGACTTGTGTCCCTCACCCGAGGTAGAGTTTCTCTTCAGTCCTGACTTGGGTTATTTGAGATAGGATCTCACTATGTATCCCTGGCTGGTCTAGAATTCATTATGTAGACCAAGCTGGTATCAAAGTTGGGGGTTGATTCTCCTACCTCTGCCTCCCCAGTGCTGGGATTACAGGCATGTACCACCATGCCCAGCAGGATTATAGATATTTTATTCATTAAAAAAATTATTTGTGTGGGCTGGGATATGGTGTAACATGCCTTTAATCCCAGCACTCGGGAAGCATAGGTAGGAGTACCACTGTGAGTTCGAGGTCAGCCTGGGCTAGAGTGAGAAAAAAAGAAAGTGTGTGTGTATAGATGTGCTAGGGCCTCTTGTCCACTTTTTGCATTACGTGGATAGCTTGGGAATTGAACCCGGGTCAACAGGCTTTGCAAGCAAGCACCTTCAGTGGCTAAGCCATCAAAATGCAGACTCAGGACAGCTCAGGCAAGGGGGGACAAATGCAGTGTTTACCTGTAACTTCTCAAAGACTTTTTTCTTGGGCTTGAGTTCCTCATCTGGTTGTCCTTTCTCATAGCCCTTCACAAACACTCGCTCACCTGGAGCAGAACCTGCAGGAGGGTCCAAAGGTTCAACCTGTCGACACACCCCTTCTCTGGAAAGACAAGGAAAGGAGAGGTTACAGATAGTTCCAATGTCTGCAGGCCAGAATGATCAGGGGTTTAGGACATCCGAAGCACCACAGCCCAGGAGGTCCTTATTACTGTACCACATCTCTGGACATAACCAGAATGATAATGAATTTTCTTTGTCTGGAAAGAGACCAAAAGCTGGGTCTCCAGCAAGGACTATAAAGCCAATCACAACTTCACAGCTGGGTTTGAATCCTGGCTGTATCTCTGGACCAGCAGTACAGTAGACTTGGACAAGTACAATACCTCCATTTCTTTTCTTGTTTTGTTTCTGTTCAAGGTAGGGTCTTAACTGTAGCCCAGGCTGAGCTGGGATTCACTATGTAATCCAAAGCTGGCCTCAAGCTCCAGGTGATCCTCCTACCTTTGCCTCCCAAATGCTAGGATTAAAGGCATACACCACATGTAGCCTAGGCAGACCTTGAACTTGATCCTCCTACCTATATACCTCCTGAGTCCTGGAATTACAGATGTGCACCACCATGTATGGTTTTCTGTGGTGGTGTAGATGGGAGCCCAGGGCTTCATGCATGCGAGGCGAGCTACATCCCTAGTCCCATTCAGCTATCTCTCTAGGTAAAGTGTTTAATTAACAGTACTTATACAACAACCCTTTCATGCCCCCATTTTTTTTTTTTTTTTTTAGCTTCAATCAGAAAAATAGGCACTTTTTTTCAGGGTTTCCATCTGGTTTGTGGAAGGCCATGGTATGGGCCAATTCCTCACTCCCAAGGTTGTAGCCCAACCCCACGTCCTCACTCACCTAGACGCGCACAGTAGCATGCCTTGGGATTCCACTCCTCTCATCTTCTGGGGTTTCAGATTGCACAGCACCACCACCAGCCTGTCCTGCAGTTCCTCCTTGGGTACAAACTGCACCAGGCCGCTCACCACAGTTCGTGGTTCAGCTTCCCCAACATCAATCTTCTCCACAAACAGGCTATCTGCATCTGGGTGCTGCCAGCAGGAGATGTCACATGGAGACTATCAGAGTAGAATGCATTTAACACCTAGTGAATTGTATCCACAAAGGGACACTTGCACCTTACTGAGTCCCTTAAACAAGCTTTTTTTTTCTTTTTAAAAATATATATTTTTATTTGAGAGTGAATGGGCATGCCAGGGCCTCCAGCCACTGCAAACAAACTCCAGACACATGTGCCACCATGTACATCTGCCTTAGATGGGTATGGGGGGATTGAACCTGGGTCTTTAGGCTTCGTAGGCAAGCACCTTAAGTACTAAGCCATCCCCCCCACCCAAAGTAATATTTTTTTTTACAGTTTTTATTTTTTTATTTATTTTTTAAATTTTCTCAAAGTAATATTTATTTCTTTTATTTTTTGGTTTTTCGAGGTAGGGTCTCACTCTAGGCCAGGCTGATCTGGAATTAACTATGCAGTCTCAGGGTGGCCTTGAACTCATGGCAATCCTCCTACCTCTGCCTATCGAGTGCTGGGCATAAAGGTGTGTGCCACTGCGCCCGGCAACCATCAGGCTTTGAGTGTAAGAGCCTTTAACTGCTGAGCCATCTCTTTAGTCCCTTTCTCCTTTTTTGAGACAGTATGTAGCTGAGATCAGCATGTAGCCCAGATAGGTCTCCAACTTGTAATCCTCTTGCTTTAGCCACCAGGTGCTAGGATTACAGACATGTACTATAATGCCCGACTTGAGAACAGGCAGGCCTTGAAAGAACATTCTCCTCAAAAGGCTGGATTTAAGGTGATAAACTTAATTACTTATCGAGGAGTCTAGCAAATAAAATGGGCTGGAATGTTAGTAGGAACTATTATGGCCCAAATATTGCACCAAGTCCCAGGTGGCTGGAGGTGGGACTGGACGAATGTTGGCTTTTGTTATCTGAAGTAGGAGCATCAGTAGTCATCTCAAGGAATCTTATCTAGTGGTTGGGATGTTTAGGTCTATTTAGGAAAAAGCAAATCAATGCTAAGGGGGAAAAGGCTCAGAACAATGGTTCCTGGCCAACAGTTGGTCATGTGACCTGTCTTTGTAGAAATGAAAGTCTTCCTTCACCACTGTGCAGGGTAAAGTAGTCCGGACAAGGTGGTGCACACCAAGTGCATCCATCAGGCCAGATGTAATGGATAAACAAGTTCCCACCTCCTCTGGATTCCTAGCTCTGTTTAGTTGCTTAACGACCAGAGGCAGGAATGGCTTTAGAAAGTCTGCTGCTGGGAATCAGACACCTGGGTTCTGACTTGTAATCTGACCTCAGGGATGTTACGCCCCCTCTCCAGGTTAGGTTTCAAACCTCTAGATGGAAACATACAAACCTAACCCGTTTGCTTCTGGGCATGGTGAAAATTGAGTACCTTCTCTACACTGATGATTTTCCCCACACGGATGTCCAGCCGGGATGGGATGACCTCTTCCTGTTCTGAGTTCTTGGCAGGGCCTTTGGCAATGGGCTCTGGGAATGAGAACAACTTCATGGAGTCAAAACTCTCCCTTCTCCCTGCGACAGGTCAATGCTGACTTCATCACATGAGGACACTGAGATTAGTCTCCAGAACCTACCCACTGAATTACACCTATTTTAAGCAACCTTTCAGAAGTGACATGCCAGATTTTCATCTATTCCCTTCCATTGGGCTAGAGGGGAAGATTCCTGTCGAAGCTTGGCCACTTACGGGTTCTTCTTATGTACAGAGAATTTACTGAGTCTTTTCTGTGCGGGTCACATAAAACTATCAATGGCAATGCCTCAGTATCATGGGTAAGTAGATGGCCAACTCAGAGCAGGGCAGAAGCACATAGCCAGGGAAGCTGGGATGTTCTAATGATGCCTTCGTCCAAGAAGCCCTACAGGCTTTCAGCAGCTATGGGGACAATATATCATATATACCAACTGGGAACATCTCTCTCATCTAGGAGGCAGATTTAGTTAATACAGACTACAGGAGCAGGTCTCATACCGGCATTTCAGCAGTGTTGGTACAACAGCATGTAACTACTTCATGGTACTGACCAAACCAAGTCAAAAGGTCTCAAGTGCCATGGAGCAGTTGCTGGGGTAGGACATTCCTGTACTCCAGACCCTCTGTGTTTCTGGATCCTCAATTTAAAGACAGGCTTTCTGTTCCAATGCTGTCACTCCCACCTGTGGCCTTCTTTCCCTTCCACAGATATCTTACTCTGCTTTGAAGGATCTGGATAGGCAGCACTGGCCAGTTTCTTCAGGGCAGGGGTATTAAACTTTTCCCGAATAGGATCCAACAACTTGTTTAGGGCAACTTCAACTGAATTCTTTAAGTCTCCGGGGTGTACAACCTGCAGAAATGACCAAGATTGCTGAGATGAAGCTTGGAGCAGGGCACAGGGCATCAGAATCTATAAATGATACACAGAGTGTTTTCTGAGCAGAGATTTGATCCCCATGACAATCTTGGGAGACAGAGCAGAGAAGGGAAAATAGATTCTGACAGGTTAACTTGTCTGAAGAGATGGTGTCACAGTAGCTCAGGCTGGCCTCAAACTTAATTGATCATCCCACTTCAGCCTCCCAAGTACTAGGATTATAGGTGCTTGTCACCATACCAACTTGAAATCCAGATCTCTAGCCAGGTGTGGTGGCGCACACCTTTAATCCCAAAACTCGGGAGGCAGAGGCAGAGGCAGAGGCAGAGGCAGAGGCAGAGGCAGAGGCAGAGGCAGAGGCAGAGGCAGAGGCAGGAGATCGCCGTGAGTTTTGAGGCCACCCTGAGACTCCATAGTGAATTCCAGGTCAGCCTGGGCAAGAGTGAGACCCTATGTCGAAAAAAAAAAAAAAAAAAAAAAAAAAAAAAGAAATCCAGATCTCTGGACAGAACTCCTTACTAGTTTTAGGACTTTCAGAGGCTGAATGTACTTAATAGTCTAATTCTTCTAGCCCTTCCATTTGTATTTAGAGTAGAGGCAAAAATCAAATGTTACTCACTGACAGGAAAACATCCACATAGGTAGCCCAAGGGATAAAGACTAAGTGAAAGAGAACAACCTCAGAGTTCGACAAACCTGGATTAGATTTCCAGTTAGCAGTATGACCACCCCCTTCAAAAGTTGTTTTTTTTTTTTTTTTTTTTTTTTTTTTTTTTTTTTTTTAAGGTTAGGGTCTAACTCTAGCTCAGGCTGACCTGGAATCCACTATGTAATCTCAGGGTGGTCTCAAACCCCAAACAATCCTCCTACCTCTACCTCCTGAGTGCTGGGATTAAAGGTGTATGCCACCATGCCTGGCTCCCTTCAAAGTTTTTTTTTTTTTTTTTTTTTTCCAAGATAGGGTTTTGCTCTAGTACAGGCTGACATGGAATTCACTATGTAGTCTCAGGGTAGCCCCGAATTCACAGTGATCCTCCCACATCTGCCTCTCAAGTGCTGGCATTAAAGGCGTGTGCCACCATACCTGGCTTTATTTATTTATTTATTTATTTTTTTTGAGGTACTAAGGATTGAATGTAGAAGATCTTGCACATGCCAGGCAAGCTGTGTACCACTGAGCAACATTCCCAGTTCAGTTTTGACCTATTTACTTATAAGATAAGGACAACAGGCTCATCATGATGGCTCACACTTGTAATCCCAACACTTGAGAGGCAGGAGGATTGCTGAGAGTTTGAGACTAGCCTGATGGTGTGAGACTCTGTTTCAAAAAAAAAAATCTAGTAAGTTAATAACAAATAAAATGATTGAACCAGGTGTGGTAGCACATGCTTTTAATCCCAGCACTTGGGAGGCAGAGGGAGGAGGATCACTGTGAGTTCAAGGCCGCCCTGAGACTACATAGTGAATTCCAGGTCAGCCTGAGCTAGAGCGAGACCCTACCTTGGGAGAAAAAAAAAATCACCGGAAGAATACAGATGGCATATAAACATCTAAAAATGTATTCTACATCCTTAGCCATCAGGGAAATGCAAATTAAAACTACTTTGATATTCCATCTCTTTCCTGTCAGAATAGCTACCATCAAGAAAACAAATGAGGACTGGAGAGATGGCTTAGCGGTTAAGCACTTGCCTGTGAAGCCTAAGGACCCCGGTTCGAGGCTCGACTCCCCAGGACCCACTTTAGCCAGATGCACAAAGGGGCATATGCATCTGGAGTTCGTTTGCAGTGGCTGGAGGCCCTGGCGTGCCCATTCTCTATATATCTCTATCTGTCACTCTCAAATAAATAAATAAACAATTAAAAAAAAAAGAAAGAAAACAAATGACAATAAATGTTGGCAAGGATGTGGAAAAAGGGGAACCCTTCTACACTGTTGGTGGGAATGTAATCTGGTACAGCCATTATGGAAATCAGTGTGGAGGTTCCTAAGATAGCTAAAAATAGATCTACCATATGACCCAACTACAGCACTCCTAGGCATATATCCTAATGACTCTTCTCACTACCTTAGAGATACTTGCTCAACCTTGTTTACTACTGCTCTATTCACAACAGCTAGGAAATGGAACCAGCCTAGAAGTCCCTCCACAGATGAATGGATAATAAAGATGTGGTACATTTATACAATGTAGTTCTATTCAGAGGTAAAGAAAAATGAAATTATGAAATTTGCAGGGAAATGGATGGATCTGGAAAGGATTATACTAAGTGAGTTTACCCAGGTCCAGAAAGCCAAATGTCACATGTTCTCTCTCATATGTGGATCCTAGCTACAAATGTACAGACTTGTGTGTGAGCTACAACCAAAAATCGGTAGCAGAGGCCAGTAAGCTAGAAAAAGGCTATAAAGGAGGAGAAGGAAGGACTTAAGGGGATAGTATTTTTATATATATGTATATATGTATATATATATATATATATATATATATATATATGTAGAAGAACATATTACAAGGAGGGGCAAGGCCTAAGTGAGGTCAGGGGAAGAGATTGTATAAAAGGACCCTATTCCTATTGCTGAAGAGTTCACATGCCTGAGTGGCAAAGTCACTGAGAAATCAAGCTGGTGCTGAGCAGAACACCTTCTCCCTGTAGCCCAGCCAACTGAAAGCAGGAAAAAGCTGCACTGCATGCAGCCCTATGGGAGACAGAAGTCATCAGCAGTGAAAACAGTAGACACTGGAAGCCTCAAGTTTGGCCAGACAGGACAAATGGCCAAATGAGTGCAATAGTGGCATGTCTGCTCTGGGGGAAACCAACTGCTCTCTAATTAGACTGAAGGCCCACTCTATGGGAGGGAATACATGCCTGGTACTGAAAACCTAATCAAAAGCTTATGGCAGGGGAGGTCATGAGCCTTAGGGGTATAACGCCTGCTCTTGTCTGGATAAATGCATATATTACTCTCACCAAATTGCCCTGGAAGCACTACACTTAATGTGCATACTCATATATTAATGCTACTCTCACTTCTGGTTAAAGGAGCTTCTCTTTTCAGATGACTACTGGGATGACCCAAAAGGCAACATAGTGCTGAGAAGGGATGGAGGAGTATCCAGCACTGAAATATCTCACACCCTCCAAGGCTCAGGGTCCATTGCGGAAGAGGTGGTGGAAAGAATGCAAGAGCCAAAGGAAGGGTACCACTCCCTACATACAACTGTCCAGACAGAAATTGGTCTCGATATCCATGACCTTGCAGTGCCTAGCAATACTTACACAAGACCCTCATAATAGGAGAAAAAGATGATGACATCAAGTTAAAAGAGAGACTATGGAGACAGGGAAGGGATATGATGGACAGCAGAGTTATGAAGGGGAAAGTGGGGGAGGGGAGGGAAATACCATGGGTTATTTTTGTCTGTAAGTAAAGAAGTTGTCAATAAAATATATAAATATACTGAACTGGGCATGGCGGCATGTGCCTTTAATCCCAGCACTGGGGAGGGAGAGGTAGGAGGATCGCTGGGAGTTCAAGGCCACACTGTGACTACATAGTGAATTCCAGGTCAGCCTGGGCTGGAGTGACACCATACCTCAAAAAAAAAAAAAAAAAAAAAAAAATATATATATATATATATATATATGAATTAAAAAAAATAAAATGATAACAAGCCAGATGTGGTGGCACATGCACTCGGGAGGCAAAGGTAGGAGGATTGCCATGAATTCAAGGCAACCCTGAGACTACATAGCAAATTCTAGGTCAGCCTGAGCTAGAGACCACCTTGAAAAACCAGAAAAAAGAAAAAAAAAGAAAACAGGTATGTCTTGGAGTCAAAATGAGAATTAAGCTACACAGTATGGTAAAATGTTGAGAGTAGTGCTTGTACCTGGTAGTACAGGTAGAATATCCCTAATCTGTAAACCTGATCTGAAATGCTTTGAAGTCTGAACACCAACAAGACAACTGTAACTGGGAGTGGCGCATGCCTTTAATCCAGCACTTGGGAGGCAAAGGTAGGAGGATCCCTGTGAGTTTGAGGCCACCCTGAGACTCCATAGTGAATTCCAGGTCAGCCTGGCCTAGAGTGAGACCCTGCCTTCGAAAAACAAACAAACAAAAATACAAAGTTACCTTCAGGTGTGTAAAACGTAGATGAAACAATAAGGTTTTTGTTATTGTTGTTGTTTTGGTTTTTCAAGGTAGGGTCTCATTCTAGCTCAGGCTAACCTGGAATTCACTATGGAGTCTCAGGGTGGCCTCAAACTCTCTGCGATCCTCCTACCTCTGCCTCCCAAGTGCTAGGATTAAAGGCATGCGCCACCATGCCCGGCCAAACAATGAGTTTTTAAAAAATATTTATTTATTTAATTATTTGAAAGAGAGAAAGAGAGAGAGACAGAATGGGCACACCAGAGCCTCTCACCACTGCAAACTCCAAATGCATGCACCACCTTGTGCATCTAGCTTTATGTGAGTCTCGGGGAATCGAACCTGGATTCCTAGGCTTCACAGGCAAGCACCTTAACCACTAGGCCATCTCCCCAGCCCATAACAATGAATTTTGTGTTTAGTCTTAGGTCTCATCCCTAAGATATCTCAATATAATGGAATAAAATCTAAATCACTCTGGTACCAAACATTTTATTATTTATTTATTTTTTAAAATATTTTATTTATTTGAGAGAGGGGGAAGAACATTTTATTATTTTTATTTCATTTATTTATTTATTTTTGTTTTTTTTAGGTAGAGTTTTTTTTTTCAATTTTTTTTTGTTATTTTTATTTATTTATTTGAGAGTGACAAAGAGAGAAAGAGGCAGATAGAGAGAGGGAGAGAGAATGGGCATGCCAGGGCCTCCAGCCGCTGCAAACGAACTCCAGACGCATGCGCCCCCCTTGTGCATCTGGCTAACGTGGGTCCTGGGGAGTCGAGCCTCGAACCAAGGTGCTTAGGCTTCACAGGCAAGCGCTTAACCGCTAAGCCATCTCTCCAGCCCTGAGGTACAGTTTTACTCTAGCTCAGGCTGACCTGGAATTCATTATGTAGTCTCAGGGTGGCCTCGAACTCACAGTGATCCTCCTACCTCTGCCTCCCAAGTGCTGGGATTAAAGGCATGCACCACCATGCCCAGCTCAAACATTTTATTTTTAAACTTTTAGTTTTTTTTTTCTTCCCCAAGATAGGTCTCACTCTAGTTCAGGATGACATGGAACTCAATCTGTAGCCCCAAGCTGGCCTTGAACTAAAAGTGATCTACCTACCTCACCCTCCCCAAGTGTTGGGACTAAAGCCATGTGCCACCATGCTCAGCTCCCAAGCATTTCAGGTAAGGGATATGCATCCTGTGGCTCAGAAATTCAGTTTTCCTTAGTGTGCTGTAATTACCTTAAAAAATTAAAAAAAAAATTTGTTTATTTGAGAGAGACAGAGAAAGAGGCAGAGAGAGAGAGAGAGAGAGAGAGAAAATGGGTGCACCAGGTCCTCGGGAATCAAGCCTCAAACTGGGGTCCTTAGGCTTCACAGGCAAGCGCTTAACCATCTCTCCAGCCCTTAAAAAATATTTTATTTGTAAGCAGAAAGGAGGCAGGGGAATAGGCACATCAGGGCTCCTTGCCACTGCAAACAAACACCAGATACATGCACTACTTTGTGCATTTGGCTTTATGCAGGTACTGGTGAACTGAACCCAGGCCAACAGGCTTTGCAATCAAGTGCCTTAAACTGCTGAGCCATCTTCCTAGCCTTTTTTTCCCTTCAATTTTTTTTGGGGTTCTTCCAAGGTAGGGTTTCACTCTAGCTCAGGCTGACCTGGAATTCATTATGTATTCTCAGGCTAGCCTCGAATTCATGGTATTCCTCCTACCTCTGCCTCCTGAGTTTTGGGATTAAAGGCGTGCACCACCATGCCTAGCATTTATTTTCAGTGTTTATTTTATTTTATTTATTTGAGAGAGAGAGACAGACAGACAGAGAGAGACAGAGAGAGACAGAGGGGAGAGAGAGGAGAGTGTGGCGGGGGGGGGGGGGGCAGGCATATTTAAGGTGCCAGGACCTTCAGCTGCTGCTAATGAACTCAAGACACCTGAACCTGCCTTTCATCCCTCCAGGCCATAATTGCCTTTTTTTTTTTGAGGTAGGATCTCACTCTAGCTCAGGCTGACCTGGAATTCACTATGTAGTCTCAGGGTAGCCTTGAACTAAGACAATCCTCCTACCTCTGCCTCCCCAGTGCTGGGATTAAAGGTATGTGCCACCACGCCTGGCTGGTAATTGCCTTTTTTTTTGAGGTAGGGTCTCACTCTAGCCCAGGCTGACCTGGATTTCACTATGTAGTCTCAGGGCGGCCTTGAACTTATGGCACTGCCTCCTGAGTGCTGGGATTAAAGGCATGCACCACCACGCCTGGTGGTAATTGCCTTTTTTTTTTTTTTTTTTTGGTTTTTCGAGGTAGGGTCTCACTCTAGCCCAGGCTGACCTGGAATTCACTATGGAGTCTCAGGGTGGCCTCGAACTCATGGCGATCCTCCTACCTCTGCCTCCCCAGTGCTGGGATTAAAGGCGTGCGCCACCACGCCTGGCTTAATTGCCTTTTTAATACCTCAATATTGCCTGAAAAGATTTAGATATTCTGAGGGGACATCCTCATGTATGAATATATGTAATACATAAAATGCCAACAATTTGTTTCTGATGCTACTTGTTCATTTTCTTGGGTATTTATTATTTCCTGGGTATAATTTTTGTGGGGCTGGAGAAATAGCTTAACAGTTAAGGAACATGCCTGCAAAACCAAAGAACCCAAGTTTGATTACCCAGTACCCAAGTAAGCAAAATGCACATGGTGGTACATGTGTCTGGAGTTTGCTTGCAGTGGTTGGAGGCTTTGGCGTGCCCATTCTCCCTCTTTCTCAAATAAATTGATAAAAATATAAAAAATATTTGTGTGTGGGGGGCATGTGCACGTGTGCAAATGTGTGTACTCCATACAAGTGGGGAGACCAGAGGAGAAATGTCAGGTGTCTTTATTGCTCATTCACCTGTTTCCCTGAGATGAGGTCTTTCCCTCACCCAGAATTGCTGTTTTTGATCAGCAAGTCCCAGCAATTCCAGTCTCCTCACTTACCACCACGGGGTTACAGACATAGAGGCATACCCAGCTTTTTATGTGAATTCAAGGGAGTCAGACTTGGTGGTCTCTGGCACCATAGGACCTCATGGGTTAATGGCAAGTGATCTTAGCCACCAAGCCATTTCTCAGCCTGAAATATTTAGCTTTATTTTTATTTTTTAACTTATTTATTTGTACAAGTATGTATGTATGTATGTGTGTGCCAGGGCCTCCTGCTTGCTGTTGAACAAAACTTTAGGCCTGCTACTGTCAAACATGAGACTGTGGATATTTAAACGTAAACTAAAATCCACTCATTGTACTAGCCACACTGTACATGCTAACAGCCACCTGTGGCCAGTGCTTCTGTGGCAGGCGGTTGCATTGAGAACAGGCCCACTACCAAGAAAGCACTGTGGGATTATTTGGCTGTAGACATTTCTTTTTCAGAGGCATTCCTTCTAGTCCTGCCCAATATTCCCACAAAGGGCTTCAGATGTTCCAAAACGGACTACAAGGGCTTCTAGACCTCAGAGTTCACTGAGTCTTTCCTCTAGCTGAACCTTAAACCTGTTTGCACCTAGTTTTGCATCTAAGTGGTCCTCCAGCTGCTGCCTCCACACCTCTAAGGAAAGGGAATGCAAGGTCAAGGGAAGCAGCTATCACCAACAATTAAGTCCTCAGCAAGTTCCTCCTAGGTCTAGCAACAGAGCTCAGTGGTAAAGTGCTAAACCTAGCATGCAGCAAGTATGAGGCCCGAGGTTCAATCTCCAATACCACCACCAAAAAACAAACAAAACAAAACCAAAAAAGTTCCTCCTGATACCTACCCTAAACATATACATCCCTATGCTCGACACCCAGTCTTGCTGTCTCCCTCTGGGCTCATAAGAAACTAGCCTCTTCCCTCAGGAGTCCTTCTCATACTTGAAGATGGAACATATACTCTGTAGCCACATGGCTGGCACTGAGCTCACAGCAATCCTCGTACTTGAGCCTCCAGAGTGTTGGGACTCATCCCTTATTTGAACTATCTTCTGACATAGTTTTGAGGCTGTTTCCTGTCATAATAGCCCTCATTCCCCAACACACATGCCCAAAGTTGTTAAATAAACTTCTTCAAATTCAAGTCCAGGGCTTAATACCCAACCCCAATACACCCAGAACAGTGGACAACAGAGTTGGTATTACCTTCCTGGTTGATATTGGATGTCCTATCAAGATTCCATGCTAACAGACCACTGAACTGCTGATTCAACTTAAGTTCATAATTGATCTAAACCACCCATTTCAGAGGTCTGGGGAGATGGCTCAGCCAGTAAACTGTTTACAGCACAGGCATAAAGAACTGAGTTTGGATTCTCAGCACCCAAGTAAAATGCCAGGTGTGGGGCTGGGAGTCAGTCAGAACGTTTGCCTAGCATTGACTGTCTCTTGTACTGAGTTCACTCCTCGGCACTGCAAAACAAAACAAAAAGCCAGACATGGTGGCACACGCCTTTATTCCCAGCACTGGGGCGGCAGAGGTGATCGCCATGAGTTTGTGGCCACCCTGAGACTACATAGTGAATTCCACATCAGCCTGGGCTACAGTGAGACCCTACCTCAAAAAACCAAGGGGGGGGGGGGGAAGCCAGGCACAGAAGTACATGCCTATAATCCCAGTGCTGGGGAACCTGCTGGCTAACTTGTTCAGCCCGGTTAGTGAGTTCCAGGTTTAGTGAGAGAGAACATGTCTCAAACATCCATTTTAGGGCTGGAGAGATGGCTCAGAAGTTAAGGTAAGGTGCTTGCCTGCAAAGCTTAACGACCCAGGTTTGATTCCCTAGTACTCACATAAAGCCAGATGCACAAAGTGGTGCATGCATCTGGAGTTCGTCTGCAGTGGCTAGAGGCTCTGGTGTGCCCAATCTCCCTCTGTTTCTCTTCTTGCAAATACATAAATAAATATTTTTTAAATTTCCACTTAATTTCCTATATACTATTACTACAACTTCTCTTTGTGATGTGGCCCATAATGCCCTACCACACTTTTAGGACTCTAGTCAAACTAACCACTTGTGATTCCTCATATACCTTGCCGTTTATTTTTTCTTTTTTGAAATAACTTGGGAGGAGAGCAGGTGGAGAGTGGACAAAGCACTGAAGGAAGAGAGGTCAGGAAGGCAGAAGTCAGGCAATGAGTGGGAGAAATGGCAGGGCGGGTATGGGCAGAGGAATGAGGATGGGGCTGGGAAAGGAACAGAAAGGACACAGAGGAGGCAGAAGGTAGGAACAGGATGGCAGGAGAGGATACAGAAGGGGGCCATTTCACCTTTTTAATTTATTTAATTTTGTTTTTGTTTTTTGAGGTAGGGTTTCACTGTAGCCCATGCTGACCTGGAATTCACTCTGTAGTCCCAGAGTAGCCTTGAACTCACAGCCCAGCTCTTTTTTGAGCTTTTTGAAGTAGGTCGCCTTCTAGTCCAGGCTGACCTAGAATTCACTATGTAGTCGCAGGGTGCCTTGAACTCAAGGCGATCCTCCTAACCCTGTGTCCCAAGTGCTGGGATTAAAGGTGTGCGCCACCACGCCCGGTTCCCTCCCATATACTTTACATCATCTTTAGGTAACTTAACATACCTAACACCATGTAAATACTATCTATATAGATAGCTGTTAAGCTGTATTGTTTAGGGTTAAAAGGTACAAAAAAAGGGGGGGGGGCTGGAGAGATGGCTTAGTGGTTAAGGCGTTTGCCTGCAAGGCCAAAGGACCCAGGTTTGATTCCCCAGAACCCACATAAACCAGATGCATAAGGGGTACATGCATCTGGAGTTTGCTTACAGTGGCTAAAGGCCCTGGTACACCCATTCTCTATCTGCCTCTTTCTCTCAAATAAATAAAAAATGCCTCTACAAGTTTAGTACAGTTGCAATTTCCTTTTCCTTCCAAAAATATTTTATTTTTTTAAGGCACCCTAGTCCCAGCTGACCTGACTCACTCTGTAGCCCCAGGGTGGATTTAAACTTATTAACTCATTGTTATCACCCTCCTACTTCAGCACTCCAAGTGCTGTACTAAAGGTGTGTGCCACCACTCCCAGCTTTAAATAATTTTATTTGCACATGTGTGTATGCGTATGCTAGGGACTCTTGCTGTTGCAAATGAACTTTAGATGCCATGTACCACTTCTTGTATCTGACTTTACATGGGTACTGGGGAATCAAACTGGGGCCAGCAGGCTGTGTAAGCAAGTGCCTTTAACCACTGAGCCATTTCCCCAGCCTTCTTTCTTTGAGCTTCCACGCCTGGCACAATTTCTTGTCCAGAATAGTCTGATGATTGCTTGGTTGAACCCCCAGGTGGTCCTTTATTTTAATTTGTCCATCCTTTGAAGAGTGATGAGGGAATCAGTATATTAGTTTTGTGTTATTTGCCTATCTAATCTGCAAACCATCTGACTGCTTATCTACCTCATTAACAAAACACCACAGCCCTAGGGCGCATCAAGACATCTACATGGCTTATGACTGACTATAAACCTGGCAGGCCAGGAGAGAGAGGGTCTTCAGAGTTTGGTGGGGATTTGTTTTTTACTCTAATGTTACCTCAGCAGCAAAATCCTTTTCCAGGTCCAGATAAGCAGTGTAGGTTTTGTTTCCACCCCATTTTTCATCTCGAAGAATCACAAACTCTACAAGAAAGAGGATCCATGTCAGGAAACTCATTCATGACAGCAGAGATAGCATTCCTATCCCAAATGCATGAATATGTGTGTGTGTGTGTGTGTGTGTGTGTGTATTTTTTTTTTTTTTTTTTTTTTGAGGTAGGGTCTCACGTTAGTCCAGGCTGACTTGGAATCTATTATGTAGTCTTAGGTTGGCCTTGAACTCACAGCGATCCTCCAACTTTTACTTTCCCAGTGTTGGGGCTAAAGGCATGTGCCACTATGCCCAGGCTTTCTTTCTGTTACCCTGCCCCCTACCTGCCCCCAGCTTAGGTCTGGCTGGAAGAGAGCACAGTACAACCACATTTAACAACTGGTGTCTTTGCTATATTTTGAACTTAGGATATGGCATTTTATTTTTTGGTGCAAGGCATTGAACCTAGGTCCTCACACATGTTATATGTGTCCTCTGAGCTATCTCCACAGCCTTCTTGTTCTACTGGATGAGCAACAACAATGTGTAGCCAGCTAGCACCCCAGATCCTTGGGGGAGGGAGGGCTAAAGCTTAGAATTCCCTTCAACATGTCTGCCTCCACTCTCATTTCTGTCTACTTTGACAACCCCCTTGGAACCTAGCCTGGAAATAAACACATGAACAACTAAAGGACAGCCAGCCTCACCCACACACTGATAGGTATGAAACCAGGGCAGAGATTCAGGCCAGTCAGTGCCCAAAGGAAGAGTCTGTGATGAATGGCAAGCATGAACACAGCAGCAGTTTTGCTCTTTTAGCCTGGCCCCTGAGAAGAAAGCAGGGAGACCCTTACCAGACTTGAGGGGAAAGAGGACATGCTTGATGAAGGACAGAACCCCGTTGTTCTCCACATTGCCTGGCTCACAGAATGCCTTCTTTAGTTTTTTTTTCACATCCTCTTTCCGATCGAGGAGGTCGATCTTGGACTCCTGGAAGTTGTGAGGGAAGAGACCTCTTGTGGTTGAAAGTAAGAACATGCTAAAATGAATCTACTACATATGCTTTTTAAAATTTTCAAAGATTTTTACCAAACATGATGATGCATAAATGTAATACCATCACTCATTAAGAGTTAAAAGGTCTCTCAAATAAAAACAAACAAACAAAAGGGCTGGAGAGATGGCTTAGCAGTTAAGCACTTGCCTGTGAAGCAGTTAAGCGCTTGCCTGTGAAGCCTAAGGACCCCAGTTTGAGGCTCGACTACCCAAGACCCATGTAAGTCAGATGCATAAGGTGGTGTATGCATCTAGAGTTTGTTTGCAGTGGCTGGAGGCCTTGATGTGCCCATTCTCTCTCTCTCTGCCTCTTTCTCTGTCTGTCTGTCATTCTCAAATAAATAAATAAAAGTAAACAAAGAGTTAAAAGTTGGGGGGGGGGGAAGGACTGGAGAGATGGCCAAAGGACCTTGGTTCAATTCCCTAGGACCCACATAAACCAGATATACAAGGTGGTGATGCATGTGTCTGGAGTTCATTTGCAGTGGCTGAAGGCCTAGTGTGCCCATTCTCTCTGCCTCTCCGTCTCTCAAATAAATAAATAAATAAATAAAATTAAAAAAAAAAAAGGTACCTGGCATGTCTTTAGTCCCTTCCCTAGGGAGGCAGAGGTAGGAGGATCACTGTAAGTTCGAGGCCACCCTGAGAGTACATACATACATAGTTATTCAGATCAGCCTGGGCTACCTTGAAAAACCACAAATAAACAAACAAAAAAGAGAGTTAAGGGGTGGGGAGATAACTCAGCAGTCAAAGGTGCTTACTTGCAAAGCCTAATGGCCTGGGTTCAATTCCCTAACACCCATGTAAAGCTGGATGCACAAAATGGCACATACATCTGGAGTTGATTTGCAGTGGCTAATGACCCTGGTGTGCCTATTCCCCCCCTGTGTCTGTCTGCTTGCAAATAAATAAATATTTAAAAAACAACCCAAGAGCTGAGGATGAAGCTCATGAATGGTTTCAGCCATTCATGAGTTATCAAGGGGAAGACTTTGTTATAAAAGGGAATTATTTTTGACACACTTGTTCTGCCTTACTATGTGATGTCCTGCACTCTCACCTGGACTCTACTTAGTGTGTATGACATACATGTGGGGCTCAGAGGACAACTTTGGGTCTGCCCTCATCTTCCATTCTTTGAGGTAAGGCTTCTTGTTCACCACTCTGTTCATGAACTTCCAGAAAATTCTCCCATCTCCATCTCCCTTCTTGCTTAAAGGTACACTGGGATTATAGAAATCTGTCACAACTTCCAGCTTTTACATGGCGACTGAGGATCTGAACTCAGGTACTCAGAGGTACAAAATAAGCGATCAATACACTGACCTGTCTCCCCAGCACAAACTTGAGCCATTTACAGAGTTCCCATGAGGAAGAAGGCCTTGATTAAATGAGGGCCCTTGACCTTAGACTCCCCAGCCTCCAGACCTCTGAAGGGGGAAAGAAAGTATTTTCTTCTTTTTTTTTCCCCCCAGGTAGGGTCTTGCTCTAGCTCAGGCTGGCTTGGAATTCACTATGTAGTCTCAGGGTGGCTTCAAACTCACAGTGATCCTCCTATCTCTGCCTCCCAAGTGCTGGGATTAAAGGCGTGTGCCACTATGCTTGGCAGAAAGAATTTTCTTTTCTTTTTTGTTGTTTATTAAGGTAGGGTACCACACTAGCCCAGTCTAATCTGGAATTCACTATGTAGTCTCAGGGTGGCCTTGAACTCATGGTGATCCTCCTACCTCTGCCTCCCAAGTGCTGAAATTAAAGGTGTATGCCACTGCACCCAGCAGAAAGTATTTTCTTTACAAATTAACCAATCCCAGATATTCTGTTGTAGTAAACAGAAAATGGATCCAAGATACTAGCCATTTCTCCCCCCCACTCCTTTTAAAAAATATATATTTTATTTATTTATTTGACGAGGGGGGAGGCAGAGAGAAAGAGAACGGGTGTGCCAGGGCCTCTAGCCACTGCAAACAAACTCCAGACTCATGCACCATCTTGTGCATCTGGTTTACTTGGGTACTGGGAAACTGAACCTGTTTCCTTAGGCCTTGCAGGCAAGTGCCTTAGCCACTAAGCCCTCTCTCCAGCCCTTATTTTTGGTTTTTATTTTGAGGCAGGGTCATGCTATGTAGCTCAAGCTGACCTCAAACTCACAGTCCTCCTGCCTCAGCCTCCTGTACGCACAATGCCCAGTACAGCAAGGCTGATTCTGTAGTTCTGTGAAATAAGAAAGGACTTCAGCATGCTTTAATCAGCAGTAGTAACAAAAACTATTTCGGGTCTTTAACACCCAAGATTCATGGAGTGAAGGTGATAAAGCTGTCTTTAATGCACATAGGTGGACTCTATAGTTAGTGAGGTTATTATTCTTTGATGTCCCCAATCCATCTCTTGCTGAACTTTTCTAGATTCAAGTAATGCTTGGCAATTTACCTCTTCTGAAGAGCTCATTTTGCTCCCAGTTAATCCTGGGACCATGGGATTCATCAGATGGACCCGCTTTGAGTAGCCAAGTGCAGGGAGGTACTGAAAGGTAAGACATAACAAAAGCAGGTATTAGTACAAATTCTTCCTTAGTGCTCAGAACTTATCTAAGTTGGCCAGTAACTTAACACTGTTCTTTCTTTCTTAAATATTTTTATTTATTTATGAGAGAGGAAGAGAGAGTGAGACAGAGGGAGAGGGAGAGAATGGGCACGACAGAGCCTCTAGACACTGCAAACGAACTCCAGACTCAAGACACAAGACTTGCCTTGTGAATCTGGCTTACGTGGGACCTGGAGAATCGAACCTGAGTCCTTAGGCTTTGCAGACAAGTGCCTTAACCGCTAAGCCATTTCTCCAGCCTGACACTGTTCTTTCTAATCTTTCTTACTGAATATATAGTTTCAACAGTCATCCTTATCCGAGCAGACAGTTTGTTTTGTTTTGAGACAGGGTCTTGCTATGGTAGCACTGGCTGGCCTAGAACTGTGTAGGCCAAAATAAATGCAGTCTCCTAGAAGTTGCTTTTTCTCAGATATTTGGTCATAGGAATGAAAATAATAATAATAATAAAGGTTTCCAAGTGGCTAGAATTAGAGAAGAAAGCCCCCTCACAAAACCTGTATTAAAACTTCCCTCCCATCCTTCCTTTTTTTTTTTTTTTTTCTTTCCCCAAGGTAGGCTCTCACTCTAGCCCAAACTGACCACCTGGAATTAGTCTTAGGGTGGCCTAGAATTCACAGGAATCCTCCTACCTCAGCCTCCCAAGTGGTGGTATTAAAGGCGTGTGACACCACACCTGACAGGGAGAGAGGTGGGGGAGGGAGAGAATGGGCACTCCAGGACCTCCACCCACTGCAAACGAACCCCTGTGCATCTGGCTTTATGTGGATACTGGGGAACTGAACTTGGGTTGTTAGGCTTTCTAGGCAAGTGACTTAACTGCTGAGCCATCTCTCCAGTACCCCCCCCCCCCTTTTTTCATTTATTATTGATATCCTGGTCTGCATACTTCAGTAACTGGGTTGTTTCTGAATCTGCTTCTGTTGACTCTCTTCTTGTGACTGTCAGTCACTGTTTCCTGCTCCCTTTTCTAGTACTTTTGTTTCACAGAGATTATAAGTGTTGTGCAGGCTCTGGATTACAATGACAGGCTTCTCTGTTTTCTGTAGACTACTATTAAAGGTTGACTTTAGGCTTCGTTAGAGCAGGTCTACTTCAGTTTTTCCCATATTCTTACACCATGGTCCTTTTTCATAAGGTATGGCTTATGTGGTCTCCAAATGCAATCACAGCATTCATAAAGCACTCTTGAATTCATTAAACCTAAACTGCATCTTGTGTTTCCCCAGTACTATGCAAGCTTCTGAACCCTCTGGTCAGGTTTCTAAGCCTGTCCCAAAGCCTAGCAGAGAACACCAACCTCACTGTGTGCATGCACAGCAGTTATCTAAGAAATCAGTGGGAGCCAGGTATGATGCACAATGGAAATCCTAGCACTTGTGAGGCAGAGGCAGGAGTTCAAGGCCAGCCTAGGATACATGAAACTCTATGAGACAGAAAGGGTCTAGGTGTGGTGGTGCATGCATGTAATCCTAGCACTTGAGAAGCTGTGGCAGAAGGATTACCATAAGTTCAAGGTCAGCCTGAGCTACAGAATGAGACCCTGCCTTAAGAAAAAAAAAAAAAAAAAAAAAAAAGCCAGGAGTAGAAGTGGCTCAACCGTTGAAGGTGTTTGCTTGCAAAGCCTGCCTGCCCATCTGAGTTCAATTCCCCAGTACCTACATAAAAGCTAGACACAACTATGGCGCATGTACACGTGAGTACACAAATAAATAATACATATATATATATATATTTTTTTATGTGAGTGAGCAAGCGAGAGAGGGAGGGAGGGAGAGAAATGTCTTGCTAGGGCCTCTAGCCAATGTAATCGAACTCAAGACACGTGTGTCCCCTTGTGTGCCTGTGCAACACTGTGCACTTGTGTCACTGAGTCTGGCTTATGCAGGACCTGGAGAATCGAAAACAAGTCCTTAGGTTTCGCATGCAAGCACCTCAACTGCTAAGCCATCTCTCCAGCCCGCAAGCAAGCATCTTTAATTGCTGAGCCATCACTCTCCACAAGTGTAACTTCAGTTCTGAGGTAGGCGGCGACATGAGGATCACTGGGGCTTGCGTTGAACTCCAGGTTCAGTGAGAGAGACTCTGTCTCAGGGTAATAAGGTAGAAGAGCAATAGAAGAGGACAAAAGACATCTTCCTCTGGTATGTACATAGGGTACATGCATCTGTACCCACACTTATGCCACACAGAGACCAATACACCACACATACTTCATACACTAAACAAACAAACAAAAATACCAAAGACAAGAGGGAGTTACGTGGAGAAAACTGTCCTAAGTACTTATATCTTTGAGAAATAACAATATTTGGGCTGCAGAGATGGTTCAGCGGTTAAGACACTTGTCTATGAAGCCTAACAACATGGATTCAATTCCCTAGTACCCATGTAAAGTCAGATGCACAACATACATCTGGAGTTTGTTTGTAGTGGCTTGAGGCCCTTGTATGCCCATTCTCTCTCTCTCTCTCTTTCTCTCCTTGCAAGTAAATAAAATAAAAATAAAAAACTGGGCCTGGAGAGATAGCTTAGCAGTTAAGGCACTTGCCTGAGAAGCCTAAGAATCCAGGTTTGATTCCCAGTACCCACAATAAGCCCGATGCACAAGGTGGCACATGTGTATGGAGTTCGTTTGCAATGGCTAGAGGCCCTGGCCCATGCATTCTATCTGCTTCTCTCTCTCAAATAAATAAGGCTCCACACTATAATATCTAGGGCAGGAAAGGGCATCATTTTTCTGTAAATGGCCCACATAATAAGCATTTCAGGCTTTGGAGGCCACAGATGTAATTTTCTTTTCTTGTTAAGTAGCCCTGGATAATCTGGAACTCACTACGTAGAACAGGCTGGCCTTGAACTTGCAGTCATCCTATCTCTCTGCCTCATTAGTGTTAAGATTATAGGTGTGTGCCCAGCTTACCTCTTCTCCTTGTCACTCATCTTCTCCTTCCCTCCCACCTCTCTCTCTTTTTTTTTTCAAGGTAGGATCTCGCTCTAGCCCAGGCTGACCTGGAACTTAGAACTTAGTCCCTCAAATGCACAGCAATCCTACTACCTCTGTCTCCTGGTATTAAAGGTATGGCATGTATCAGTATGCCCAGCTTCTCTTTTATTTATTTACGAGAAAGAGAAAGCCAGGGCCTTTTGACTCTGAAAACAAGCACATGGCACTTTGTGTGTCTGGCTTTACATGGGTACTGGGGAATTGAACTCAGGCTGGCAAGCAAGCACCTTTAAATACTGAGCCATTTCCCCAGGCCCTCTTTCTCTCTTTATTTTATTTTATTTTATTTTATTTTATTTTATTTTTTGGTTTTTCGAGGTAGGGTTTCACTCTAGCCCAGGCTGACCTGGAATTCACTATGGAGTCTCAGGGTGGCCTCGAACTCACGGCGATCCTCCTACCTCTGCCTCCCGAGTGCTGGGATTAAAGGCATGCGCCACCACGCCCGGCTTCTTTCTTTCTTGAGACAGGGTCTAACTCTAGCCCAGGCTACCCTAGAACTTAGTACATATCCTAGGCTAGAACTTGTAGGTGATCCTTCTGACAGCATCTGAAGGGCTTGGATTATAGACATGAGTCACCACTTTCAGCTTAATATTATATACTATACTTTGGTCCTTTAATAATAAATCATTCATAGCATCTTTGTGAGTGAGTGTGTGTGTGGGTTTATGCATGTATATATGCCCTTTGCAGCACCCCACATGAGGGTTACTTGCTGGCAGTGGCTGGAGTGGAAGATAGGTAAGCTCCTTCATGTTCTGTTTGGTCTTTTTTTAAAATATTTTATTTATTTATGGGGGGAGGGCAGATAGAGAATGGGTGGGCCAGAGCCTTTGGCCACTGCAAACAAACTCCAGATGCATGTGCCACCTTGTGCATCTGGCTTACATGGGCCCTGGGGAATTGAACCTGGGTCCTTTGGCTTTGTAGGTAAGTGCCTTAATCAGTAAGCCATCTCTCCAGCCCGTTTTGTTTTTTTGAGACAGGGTTTTGCTGCAGCCCAGGCTGGCCTCAAACTCCTGGTGGTCCTCCTGCCATGTGGACACACGGTACATACATGTATGTGTAGGCCAGAGATGGATGGCTTATTTAGTTGCACTTTACATCCATCCATTTATTTATTTTTAAAAATATTGTATTTTTATTTATTTGAGAGATACAGAAATAGGAAGGGGGAGACAGAGAGAGAATGGGTGCACCAGGGCCTCCAGCCATTGCAAACGAACTCCAGATGCATGTGCCCCCTTGTGCTTCTGGCTTACATGGGTCCTGGGGAATTGAACCTGGGTCCTTTGGGTTTGCAGACAAGTGCCTTAACCACTAAGCCATCTCTAGCCCTATTTATTTATTTTTAAAACAGTCCTAGTCTATCATTTTTTAAAAAAAAACTGTTTTTATTTATTTGAGAGACAGAGACAGAGAGAGAGAAAGAGGCAGAGAAAGAATGGGGGTGCCAGGGCCTCCAGCCACTGCAAATGACTTAACCACTAAGCCATCTCTACAGCCCAATTTATTTATTTATTTTTGACATAGGGTCTCACTCTAGCACAGGCTGACTTGGAATGCACTATGTAGTCTCAGGGTGGACTTGAACTCACCTGCTCCTCTTAGCCCTGCCTCCTAAGTGCTTGGATTAAAGGTATGCATCACCACGCCCAGCATTTCCTTTTATTTATTTATTTATTTATTTTGGTTTTTCAAGATAGGGTCTTATTCTAGCCCTAGCTGACCTGTAATTCACTCTGTATTCTCAGGGTGGCATCGAACTCACAGCAACCCTCCTACCTCTGTTTCCCGAGTGCTGGGATTAAAGGTATGCGCCACCATGGCTGGCTCCGTTTATTTATTTTAAAAGTATTTAAGCCGGGCGTGGTGGCGCACGCCTTTAATCCCAGCACTCGGGAGGCAGAGGTAGGAGGATCGCCGTGAGTTGGAGGCCACCCTGAGACTCCATAGTGAATTCCAGGTCAGCCTGGGCTAGAGTGAGACCCTACCTCAAAAAATCAAAAAAAAAAAAAAAACCAAAAAAAAAAAGTATTTAAATTTTTACTTTTATTTATTTATTTATTAGAGAGGGGAGAGAGAATGAGTAGGAATGAATGAATGGGGGTGCCAGGGCCTCTTGCTCCTGCAAATGAACTCCAGAGGCATGTACCACTTTGTGCATCAGGCCTTATGCTAGTACTAGGGAAATGAACCCAGGCTGATAGGCTTTCAAGGAAGCACTTTTAACCATTGAGCCATCTCTCCAGCTCACTTTAAAATTTTGTTTTGTTTTGTTTTGAGGTAAGGTCTCACTCTAGCCCAAGCTGACCTGGAATTCACTATGTAGTCTCAGGGTGGCCTTGAACTCACATCGATCCTCCTACCTCTGCCTCCCAAGTGCTGGGATTAAAGGCATGCACCACTACACCCGGCTTTTTTTTTTAATTTAATTTTTTAAATTTAATTTAATTAATTTATTTTTTAGAGAGAAAGTGGGGAAGAGGAAGGGAGGGAGGAAGAGAGACAGGGAGAGAGGGAGAGAATGGGTGTGCCAGGACCTCTAGCTACTGTGAACAAACTCCAGACACATGCACACCCCTTGTGCATCTGGCTTATGTGGGTACTAGGGAATTGAACCTGGGTCCTTAGACTTCACAGGCAAGCATCTTAACCAGTAAGCCATGTCCCCAGCCCTTGCTTTAAAAAAAAAAAAAAAAAAAAAAAACTTTCATTTTTTTTTTGAGGTAGGGTCTTGTTCTCACCCAGGCTGACCTGGAATTCAATATGTAGTCTCAGGTTGGCCTCAAACTCATAGCAATCCTCCTTCCTCTGCCTCCCAAGTGATGGGATTAAAGGCATGCACCACTGCTTCCAGCTCTAATATATTATTTATTTATTTGCAAGCAGAGAGAGACAGACATATAATGGGCATACCAGGGCCTCCAGCAGCTGCAAAGAAATTCCAGATGCATACACCACTTTATACATCTGGCTTTACATGCTTACTGGGGAACTGAAATCTGGTTTTTAAATGTTGCTGGCAAATGCCTTAACTGCTAAGCTATCTCTCTAGCCTTCACTTAAATTTTTCTTTTTTGTTTGTTTCTTTTTCCAGGTAGGGTCTCACTTTAGCTCAGGCTGACCTGGAATTCACTATGCAGTCTCAGGGTAGCCTTGAACTCACAGCGATCCTCTTACCTCTGCTTCCCAAGTGCTGGGATTAAAGGTGTGCGCCACCACGCCTGGCTTAAATTTTTTTTTTCAATTTAGTTTTTTTTTTTGTAGCGGGGAGACAAAGAGGCAGATAGATAGAAGGCAGACAGAGAGGTAGCTTTAGCTGCTGCAAACAAACTCTGGATGTAGGTGCCCCCTTGTGCATCTGGCTTATGTGGGCCCTGGGCAATTGAAGCTGGGTTCATTGACTTTGCAGGCAAGCACCTTCACTGCTAAGCCATCTCTCCAGTCGCTTGCTTTTTGTTTTAAGGCAGGGTTTCCCTCTAGCCTAGACTGGCTTCAAACACATGGCAATCCTCCTATCTCAGTCTCCCAAGTGCTGGGGTTATAGGCTTGAACCACCATGCCTGGCTTGGTAAGTACTCATCTATGGAAAATTAGCTATAATTAGCTATTCTTATTTCCTTAGACAAAGCTCTAGAAATAAAATAATTAGTGATACAATGAAATATATTTTAATTAGTTCAAAGGATAGATCATTTTATGGTTGTCAAATCCCCCTAAGAATTTATAGTTACTGGACTGGAGAGATGGCTTAGCAGTTAAGGCATTGCCTGCAAAGCCTAAGGACCCAGATTCGATTCTCTAGAACCCATGTAAGCCAGATGCACATGGTGACACATGTGTCTGGAGTTCATCTGCAGTGGCTAGAGGTTCATTCTTTCTCTTTTGCCCACTCTCTAATAAATAAATATTAAAAAAGAATTTATAGTTCCATGTGTAATGTTTTCTTTACACTCTTGCCAATACAAGGGTTGATAAAGCTTTCAGTAAATACCAACTCAAGGCTGGGAAGATGGGTCAGTGGTTAAAGGAATTTGATTGCAAAGCCTCCCAGCCTGGGTTTAATTCACAAGTCACTCAGGTCAGCCAGATACAAAAAGTGGTTTGAGTGGCTTGTGTTCATTTACAACAGCAATAGGCCCTGGTGTGTGCCCATACATACTACACACACACACACACACACACACACACACACACACACACAGAGAGAGAGAGAGAGAGAGAGAGAGAGAGAGAAATAATCATTTAAAAAAATATCACAGGCTGGAGAGATGGCACTGGCTATTAAAGCCTAACAAACCAGGTTCAATTCCCCAGTACCCAAGTAAAGCCATATGCACAAAGTGGTGCATATATCTGGAGTCTGTTTACAGTGGCTAGAGGCCCTGGTTGCAAATAAATAAGTAGGGATGGAGAAATGGCTTAGCGGTTAATGCAGCTGCCTGCAAAGCCTAAGGACCCAAGTTCAATTCCCCAGTACCCACAAAAGCCAGATGCTCAAGGTGTTGCATGCTTTTGGAGTTTACTTGCAGTGGCTGGAGGCTCTCATGCACCCATTCTCTTTCTCTCTCTCATAAATAAATAAATACAAATATATATTCTCTATCAACCCACTGAAAACCCCTTTTAGCCAGGCGTAGTGACACACACCTTTAGTCCCAGCACTCACAGGGCAGAAATAAGAGCACTGCCATGAGACCAGCATTAGTGAGTTCCAGGTCAGCTTGGGCTATAGTGAAACTCTACCTCTAGGGAAAAAAAAAAAAAAGCTCTTTCAACTTATTCAAGTTCTTCCGGAAAAGGAACTTTCAGGCATTTGTGTTGATTTTCTGCCAAACCCTGTTAAATCTCATCTTAGATACTAGCAGTTTATATAAAACACAGGAGAATGCAAACCAAAATCTTTAGAAGGAGAGAACAGTATTCCTGACTAGTAGTGGATTTCTCTAATAACTGCTATAGGAAGGAAGCAAAGCCCAGAGTGGCTCTCTGGGGGTACCAAGACAGGATGGGCTCTTGAGACAGACAGACCTGTTCAGTTACTGTGTAATACTGCACATCTTTTGCTTTCTTCTATACTGTTTTTTTATTTGCAGAACAAGGAGAAAAATACCTACCGTACAATGTGATTATGATTGGTGGGACTGGCACCAAGTTATATAAACTTCAGTTGCATAATAGGGCTCAAGTAAAAGAATTAAAGTAGACATTACAAACCTTCTCTGCAAAAGTGAAAATCTTTCTCTGATCAACACCTCCAAATTGGGCATCTACTTTTAAGTACTCTTCATCCAAAGCCTGGGGAAAGAAACACATAAAGTATAAACACCCACTGTGTTTGTCTCATACAAGTCTGACACATCAGGAAAAATGTGAATCACAAAATATTTCACACGATAGAGCCAAGAAGAGAGCAAACAGAGCTTCCCTACTGGCATCATAAATAACTGGTGTGTGCCTGCGGTGAATAGTTCTCCATATGAAAGTCATGGGTCAAAAATACGGGGATTGTGGTTTCTAGATCCCTTCCCTCATGAGGAATCTGTTTCTCTACCTCTCGCTTTCACTTCAAATAAACTCTTGCAAAATAATAATAATAATAATAATTAATAAAAAAAGATGGAGCCAGGCATGGTGGTGCACGCCTTTAGTCCCAGCACTTGGGAGACAAAGATAGAAAGAAAGAAAAAAAAAAAATACACATACACACACACACAGAAGTGGGGGGGAGAAGCTGGAAAGATGGCTTAGCAGTTAAGGTGCTTGCCTACGAAGCCTAAGGACCCAGATTCAATTCCCTAGTATCCATGTAAACCAGATTATAAGGTGACAAATGTGTCTGGAGTTTATTTGCAGTGGCTAGAGGCCCTGGCGCACCCATTCTCTCTTTCTCTCTCTCTCAAATAAATAAAATACTTTTTTAAAATTTATTTTTATTTAGTTATTTGAGAGCGACAGATAGAGAGAGAAAGAGGCAGACAGAAAAAGAGCATGGGTGCGCCAGGGCCTCTAGCCACTGCAAACAAACTCCAGATGCATGTGTCACCTTATAATCTGGCTTACATGGATACTAGGGAATTGAACCTGGGTCCTTAGGCTTCGCAGGCAAGCACTTAACCACTAAGCCCTCTCTCCAGCCCATAAAATACTTTTTTAAAAAAAGGATAGGAAGGAGGAGACTTACAATTGAAGAAATAAAAGAGCATCTCAAGAAGATGAGAAGAGACAGGGAAGAAGGCCTAAATTTGGTGAAAGAACAGCATGTGCATGGGTGTAACTGGTGCCCTGAGAGGTCTGTGTCCAGTTCTTAGAAAAAGAGAAAAGTAGCCGGGCATGCTGGTGCATGCCTTTAATCCCAGCACTCAGGAGGCAGAGGTAGGAGGATCACCAAGCTTTCGAGGCCACCCTGAGACTACATAGTGAATTACAGGTCAACCTGAGCTAGAGTGAGACCCTAACTTGGAAAACCAAAAAGAAAAAAGAAAAAGAGAAGAGTAGTTGGGGGGCTCCATCCTCTTGAGTACCTGCAATCCAGGGTACAACAGTCCACTCAGTAGTGGGTGCTCTACTTGCTTTACGACCTCAGCTCCAGCTTTCTTGGCATCGTGTTGTGTGACCACAGAAGACAGTCGGTACACATCCAGTGTGTACTCTCTGAAGAAGAAAGGTGAAGGAGATAAACAGCCATAAGACTGGGCCAGGCCTCAGTTTCATAGGTTAGTCCTACAGTACATTACATTACTCCCATCATTTCAAGACATGTTGAAGAGAACACTGCCTGGTAGTTCCTCATTCAAAATACTGCTTTGTGCATCTTACATGGCTTACATGGGTTCTGGGTAATCAAACCTGATTCCTTAGGCTTCACAGGCAAGTACCTTAACCACTAAGCCATTTCTCCAGTCCTTGTTTTTACTTTACTGTTTCAAGCAAGGTCTCACTCTAGTCTAGGCTGACCTGGAATTCACTATGTAGTCTCAGGGTGGCCTCGAATTCACAGCAATCCTCCTACCTCTGCCTCCCCAGTGCTGGGATTAAAGGTATGCAACACCACACCCAGGACCACTTTCATTTTTTTAAAAAATATTTTATTTAATAAAACAAACAAAAAACCCCAAAATTTTATTTATTATTATTTTGAGAGGGGGGGGGGAAGAGGCAGATAGAATGGGCACACCAGGGCCCCTAAGCCACTACAAACCAACTCCAGATACATGTGCCCCCTTGTGCACCGGGCTTACGTGGGTAGAACTGGGGTCCTTTGGCTTCACAGGCAAATGCCTTAACTGCTAAGCCATTTCCTCAGCAGGAGACCACTTTTGTAAGTAGCTTGTCCAGTTTGTAGCTTGCCCTTTTTTTTAATTTTAGAGACTAAAACTAGGAACTTGTGCATACTAAGCACATACTCTCCCACTGAACTACACCTAGCCTGTGGCTTGGCTTTGCATATGGCAACATGTTAAGTTATACTCTCAACCACAAACTTCTTAATTATTTGTGATTTGTGCTTTTGGTGTATGTTGCTTAACTATGCCTACTTTAGGATCATAAAGACTTTATAATTTAGGCATTTTTTTTGTTGTTGTTGTTTTCCAAGGTAAGGGTATCACTGTAGCCCAGGCTGGCCTGAAACTCAATTATCCTCCTACCTCTGCCTCCCAAGTGCTGGGATTAAAGGCAAGCTCTACCACACCCAGCTTTTTTTTTTTTTTTTTTTTTTCTTCAAGGTAGGGTCTCACTCTAGCCCAGGCTGACCTGGAATTCACTATGTCATCTCATGGTGGCCTCAAATTCACAGCGATCCTCCTACCTCTGCCTCCCAAGTGCTGGGATTAAAGGTTTGCACCACCACGCCCGGCTTGTTTGTTTTTTGAAGTTGGGTCACACTCTAGGCCAGGCTGGCCTTGAATGCATGGCAATCCTTCTACCTCAGCCTCCTGAGTGCTGGGATCAAAGAAGTGTACTACCATGCCCTAAATTTTTTTAGCATTAAATAGCTTCCAATCAAAATTTAAAGAGTGCCCCACTCTCTAGACCTGTAATTAGCAAAAAGTGCCACAATCAGTAGGAGCACTTACTTGCTTAGCTGGTAATCAGTGCCTTTGATAAACTTGAGCTTATCTAAAGGTACTCCAATGCTCTCCAGCATTGCCTTTATTACATTCTCATAATAACTGGTTCGGAGTTCCAGAAGTTCCCATGGGGCTTTCATATTGTCCAGGTATGCATGAAGGTCCGCAAACAGAATTGTTACCTAGAAAGAAGCACTCATCACAGATGCGGGAGAGGTTCATGGTGGCCCGCCCCTTCCTGACATTTTCTGCAGCAGTTTAGCCATTAGCAAGTTGGCCATGCTCATGGAAGCAATCCTAATCAAACTCAGTGGACCGCCAAAAAAAAAAAAAAAAAAAAAAAAAATTGTATGTAGATTGCTAGATTGAAAGAACAGGGATTAGTTGAAAAGAAGACATTGAACATGAATGAGAGGGGGACAAGACAAGTTAATGCGAGGTGACTATCATCAAACTATATTATATACACATATGAAATAGTCATAAGACAAATTAACTGAAACAAATCACTTCAGGTTTAAAAAAAGAAAAAGATAACCAAAATGTGAATTTGTCCAAGTACTTCCAACCCATTTCCTCACTCCAAACTTTATTCTGAATCTCTTCTGGTCACTTTCCAAGGGCAGCTGCACAGTGGGTAGCATGAATTCTCACCTCACATCCAGCCTTCAAGAAGTCCGCAATCTTGGACATGGGCACAAAGTAAGCCACATGTGGCTTTCCTGTGGTTGCTGTGCCCCAGTAAACTTTAAGCTCCCGCTCCTTCAGGATCTCCTTCAGCTTCTCTTCCCCCAGAACCTCCTGTTGTGGAAGCAGAAGAGCTGGTTTAATGTTAGTTGGTTCCCCACCTTGCTTATCCTTTACCTCTTGACCAGGGGTCCAGGCTCAGTCTGTCCGCACGAGTCACTGGAGTGTAGCCACAAGAACCAACCTAAGGTCACAACACTCTGGGACTGTGTGATTTACTTTGAAGGTGGGTCAGACCAGATTTCTGTTGGCTTGGGATATGGGTTTGAAAGAAGAGACAAGGAACTTCTTGGTCCCAGGTGTCTGGCCCATGCCTTGGCAACTGGTGGTAGTTATCATTTTCTTAGATGAGGAATTTTTTTTTTTTTTTTTACTTACTTACTTAATTCAGTTTTTTCGGTGCTGGGAGTTCAGCCCAGGGTCTTACACATACTACACAGACACTATTCCACTGAGCAACACTCCAGCCCAATTCAAGTTTCACTTTTTGAATGACAAGATAAATCTGTTTTGGCTAAAACAAAACAAAACAACAACAACAACAACAACAAAAAACAGACCAATGCTAGATGTAAAGATCTTAAATTCCAGCAGGCCTGGGTTACAGAGCAAGATCTTGTCTCAAAAAGCCAGAATTAAAGCCAGGCTTGGTGGTGCATGCCTTTAAAGCCAACAACAGTGAATTCCAGGTCAGCATAAGCTAGAGTGAAACCATACCTTGAAAAACAGAAACAGGGCTGGAAGGATGGCTTAGCAGTTAAGGCATTTGCCGGCAAAGCCAAAGGACTCAGGTTCAATTCCCCAGGACCCACATAAGCCAGATGCACAAGGTGGCGCGTGCATCTGGAGTTTGCAGTAGCTGGAGGCCCTGGTGTACCCATTCTCTCTGTCTGTTCCTCTCTGACTCTCTTAAATGAATAAAATTTCTCTCTCCCTCTCTCTGTCTCTTTCTCTCTCTGTCGTTCTCAAATGACTAAAAATAAACAAAAAAATTAAAATCAAACAAGAAAGCCAGAATTAAAATACAGACCAGAGATGCCTGCTTCTTGTTCTATCAGTGTTCAAGTGGGAAGTGGGATGGGGAGAACACGGAGACCTAAGAGACAGACAGAGGGGAAGGAGAAAAGGGGAAGGAAGGCAAGGGGCTGTATAGGAAAGGTTGGATAGGAAAAGGGAGAGGAGGGCAAGGAATTACAAAGGAAAGGGCAGACAGGTTGGGAAAGAGGACTAGAAGGAAAAAAGCATAGGAAAGTGGGAAGGCTATTAGGAAGTATGAAGAAGAATAAGGAAAGAGAGAAGTTAAAGGTAAAACAGGGCTGGGAAAATGGCTTAGCGGTTAAGGCTCTTGTCTGTGAAACCTAAGGACCTAGGTTTGATTCCTCAGTACCCATGTAAGCCAGACGCACAAGGTGGAGCATGCGTCTGCATGGAGTTCTGGAGCTCATTTGCAGTAAACATAAAGCCTTGCAGTGGCAGGAGGCCCGGAATGTCCATTCTCTCTCTCCTTGCAAACAAATAAAATAAAAACTTTTAAATAAGAAGAACAAGCTGTGGTCCAACTGTTCTTACAGCTTTGGGAATGATAAATAGCATTATGTTGCCTTGTAAAATAAAGTTTACAAGGCCCTCGTGACATGGTTTCTGTCTATCTGTCCTAAATAAACAGGAAATGACAGTGATAAGTGCTGTGTAGGAACAACAGAGAAAAAGGTAGAGCAGGGAAAGAGACAGTTCAGATAACTTAGTTTGTTATTTAAATACACTGCTCAAGAATGGCCTTCCTAGCCAGATGTGGTGGCACTGCCTCAACTCCCAGAGTTTGGGAGGCTGAGGTAGGAGATCACTGTGAGTTCCTGCCAGGAAAAGATAATAATAAGCCAGGTGTGGTGGTGCACACTTTTAATACCAGCACTTGGGAGGCAGAGGTAGGAGGATTGCAGTGAGTTCGAGGCCACCCTGAGACTACATAGTGAATTCCAGGTCAGCCTGGGCTAGAGCGAGACCCGACCTCGGGAAAACAAAACAAAACAAAAAAGGTAATAACAAAATTTTTTTAAAGGCCTTCCTCAGCATGTGACAGTGGTCACAGGCCTGAATAATACAAATATTAAGTGTTTGAGCAGCACTTTGCTCCTCCTACTCCAGCTAAATTAGTCTTCTTGGGGTAGGGGGTGTTCAGGGCTTTCAAGATTGACTCAGGGCCTCCTGCTCCTCTTCTACTGAGCTACACCCCCAGTCCCTAAATTAGCCTTTCTTCCGAACCATCAAGTTCTTTCTCCCCACTGGATCTTGACAAGAAATCCTCTTCCCGTGTTCTCCTCATTAACTCCTACTCCTGAAGTTCTTGGCAACAGCAGGAACATCCGTGCAGTGAAGAGGTGACTGATGTGCATCCCTCTGGACACATTTAGAGGTCACTTCCTCAGAGAAAGCCTTCCCTCTCCCCTTAATTTCCTTGCAGAGCTCCAGGTATAGGAACTTCCAGTGCTTGCTCTAACTGGTATAACCTTTGATCCTCTCCATTCGAGCTCTGGGAGGACAGGGCCTCAGCGCCTAGCACGGCGCCTGGAACATATTAAGGTGGGTGGGGTGGGGATCCTAGATTCGGTCTGGCTCCAGCACAAAGTAGATGCACGCACAAGGTGAGCACGCTGCGATTTTCGTGGCACACATGGAATACCTGCTTCACTGATTTACTGATGCACCAGCAGTGCCTTTCTCAAGAGCTGCCCCGATGCGGAGTCCCAGCCCCACCCGTTTTGGACCCGGTAGTGGGACTCAGCATCACTGGACCAAAGGACCCCAGCCCCACCGGCGCGTTCCAACCTCCAGGCCCGACCTGCAGGTTCCGGGTGATAAGGTGCAATTTCTCTTCGGGGCTGAGAGCATCCCCCATAGCTTCGCTTGCCCCGCTTCCGGTGCTCAGCTGGCACCCGCGCCCTTTCCTGGGTCGCCGCCGCCGCCGCCGCGTGCCGGGAGCTGACACGCTATCCCCGCCAGGTTGCATCAGCTGAGCCCGTTGCTCGGCTTGTTAGGCCTAGACCCTTTTCCGCCGGACAGCAGTCGGGAGCAGCCGAGAGTCGAGGAGATCGATGACACGGGAAGGGGCGGAGCCAAGGTAGGCGGTGCGAAGGGCGGGATTGGGGAAACCTGCCCGTGGCGGGGTGGGCAGAACCCTCTTGAAGGCGGGGCGGTTTCCTGCCAATCACTACTTGCAAGCCCTCCCTCCGGGGTTGGCCCGCTGCTTCGGAGTGGTGGGGGGAGGGCAGGAGGGAGGGAGGGGGAAGAGGTCGGAGGAGGGGGCGACAAAATGGCGCAGGGGGCGGAGTGAGGCGCCGTCGTTCGTTTAGGCTTTGGCCCGGCTTCCGGAGGTGAAGAGCTGGGAGGGACCGAAGGGTCGGCGTTCGTCGGCGGGGCCGTGGCCGGGGCGGGGGTTGGGGGCGCCTGTTGCTTCTCCAGCACCTCCGTCGGCCCTCGCAGGGCTTAGGGAGGCCCTCTCCCGGCCCAGGGAAGTGCCGCTAGTCGCTCCTGAGGTGATGGCGGGGTTGGGGGGGGGCTGGGTGAGGAAGAAGGAGGGATTGTCCCTGCCCCCCCCCTCCACCTCAGCGGGCGAGTGACGCCCCTCACCCCGCTGAGGAAAAAAAGAAAAAAGAGCGAGGGAGAGAGGCTTGCGGGGTCTTCGGGGCCGCGAGCGGCGCCCGGGCTCCCGGGCCCCGTGGGGGAGGGGGCGGGCGCGCTTCCCCACCCCGGCCCAGGGTGTTGCTAGGGGACGGCGCGGGGGGCGGGCCCGCGGGGACACTCCCCCCTCAGCCCACGGACCGACTGGCGGTCCGAGCCTGCCGAGCTGTGACGGCCCGCGTCCCTGTCCCCGTCCCCGGGAGAAGGTGCGCGGTCCCCGGGCCCGCCCGAGCCGACTCGCGCCCCGCACCCGAGGCGGGGGAGGGGCGGGAAGGAAGCCCGCGCGCGCCACGCCCACGTTCCGCGGGGAGGCGAGAAGTCTCCATCTCCTGGGAAGTGGGACGCGGACGAGGGGGAGCGACGGCCCGAGGCCCCGCGCGGCGGGTGGCGTCGTCTGGCGGCGGCCGCGAGGTTTCTGACAGAGGGGAGGTCACACGGGGTTGTCGGACAGGCCGACCCCCGGCCATGGCCACCGCCACCCTCCTGTGGTCCCCCCCCGGAAGGGAAGGGACGGCGCCGGCTCCGCTCGGCCCGGAGGAGGTCGCGACAGGGCCGGGAGGCGGTGGTGGGCTCACTCCGTCCGATCCACCTCCGGTCTTCTCTCAGTGCGTGTGTTAAGTCTCTTCGCAGACCTGCCTGACTTCGACGTTTTCATCCTAGACAGGAACCTGTTGCTTCTGGCTAGTCACGTCCATCCGCACCCATATGGGAGGGCGTCTCGGCACCTCGGTCTCGAGAAACGATACCCCACGCAGAGATTTATAGACCACCCGGGTGGTTTCTCCATCGCACGGGGTTTTAGCACAAAGGAAACTCTTAGATAATTTCAGTTCACTTTGGTTTAAAAAACAACAACAAAAAAATTAAGTCCCTTTTATGAGGGATTAAAAAAAAAAAAAAAAACTATTGTGGAGGGTTCTTCACTTGCATTGCATTTGGAAGAGATTGGAAATCGAAGGCCGGTGGGAAGTCCGGTTCCTTGCCAAGGATCCTTGCTCTTGGGCCGTGCGTGTCAGGCCCAGCTTGGTGGTGATTTTGGGTTTAGATCCCTGAAAGAGTGTGTGAGGTGTGCGTTTGGCATTGGAGTTTAAGTGGCCTGAATAAAATAAGGCTTTGTACGCTAAGGCATTAGGTTTTCTGAGGTAAGATTAAAAATAGATAGGGAACCAGTTGCTGAGGTTGCAACCAGGAGGTTAGAGAACAGAGAGGGGGTGGTACACTGAAGTGTGAAGAAGGGGGTGGACAGGTGAGAGATGTGGAAGGACAGAATAGGGTCATACAGGGATGTGGAGCAGAAGAATTAAAAAGATTTGGAAATAAAGTATTCTTCCCTTAAAACTAAAGTCCCCATATTACTGCCATTTACTAGGCAGATGATGGTAGAATGGCAGAGCAACTAAGATTGCCTTGTGGAGCTTTCCAAGAGCTGCAGTTTTAGAGAGGTTTCCTCCCTTTCAAATTATTTTTTAATTATATATTTTTAACAAAGGTTATAGTCTTATATCCCCTTTCCCCAAGGGCTCACCTCAGTGGGGTCTTGATGTTCAGTGCAAACTTACGCCAACTTTTGCCCAGCATGGTGGTGCATGCCTTTAGTCCCAGTACGGGAGGCAACGACATAGGAGGAGGATCTCAGTGAGTTTGAGGCCACCCTAAGCCTACATAGTGAATTCCAGGTCAGCGTAGGCTAGAGCGATTTATATCAACTTTCTTGCCCTCCTCTCCGCCTTGTTTTGGGGGGGAGTGTCAAGGTAGGGTCTCACTGACCTGGCATCCACTCTGTAGTACTAGTCTGGTCTCGCAGCAATTCTCCTACCTCTGCCTTCCCAGTGATGGGATTAAAGGTGTTTGCCATCCACCTAACCCTTTTCTCCCCTTTGAGACTGAGTTTCAGTAACTTAGGCTGTCCTGGAACTTGGAATGTAGCCAAGGAGGACCTTAAACTCCTTATCTCCTGCCTCCCATCTCCCAAGTGCTGGGAATGTAGACAAGCTTCACTGTGCCTGGCTTTTACACACTCTTTTTTCAGTCTTCAGGTGAATGTTATAGTCTGTATTGAGGTTCAGAGATCTCAAATGAGTTACTTACTGTCTTGATTTTTGGGTAGTGCTTCTAACACAAGATTATTTATGGGCCAGGATTTAACTGTTTTTTGGTTTTTTGAGGTAGGTTTTCACTCTAGTCCGGGCTGACCTAGAATTCACCAGGTAGTCTCAGGGTGTCGAGGCCACCCTGATGATGATCACTCATGATCCTACTACCTCTGACTCCCAAGTACTGGGATTAAAGGCGTGCACCACCACGCCCGACATTAACTGCTTAAAAAAAAATTATTTATTTATTTGAGAGAAAGGGTGGGCATGCGAGCCACTGTAAACGAACTCCAGATGCATGTGCCATCTTGTGCATCTGGCTTTACATAGATACTGGAGAATCAAACCTGGGTCCTTAGGCTTTGCAGGCAAGTGCTTTAGCTTATTGACTTGCTATTTCAAGCAAGCATTTAGAAATTATTATTACTATTTATTTTTGGTTTTTCAAGGTAGGGTCTCACTCTAGCCCAGGCTGACCTGGAATGCTGCTGGGTTTTTTGTTTGTTTGTTAGAGAGTAAGAGAGAGAATGGATGCACCAGGGCATCCAGCCACTGCAAACGAACTCCAGATGTATGCGCCACCTTGTGCATCTGGCTTACATGGGTACTGGGAAATCGAGCCTGGAACCAGGGTCCTTAGGTTTTACAGGCAAGTGCTTAATCACTAAGCCATCTTTCCAGGCCTCAAGCAAGCACTTTAAACAAAACCCTGAGCTCTCTCTCCTGGTCCCTTTTGACTAGTATTTCAGATGTCTGGTCTGTTTTTGTTTACTTTTTTTTGTTGTTTGTTTGTTTTTCGAGGTAGGGTCTCACTCTAGCCCAGGCTGACCTGGAATCACTATGTAGTCCTAGGATGGCCTTGAACTCATGGTGATCCTCCTACCTCTGGAATTAAAGGTGTGTGCTGCCATGCCCGGGTTTCTGGTCTCTCTTTTAATTAGTGATGCAGTGATTCATTTCAGGGTTGAGTAGGTCATACTGGACAAATTTAATTATTTGTCATTTTAAAACATATTTTATTTTTATTTATTTGACAGAGAAAGAGGGAGAGAGAGAGAATGGGCACGCCAGGGCCTCCAGCCACTGCAAACAAACTCCAGATGCATGCACTCCTTTGTGCATCTGGCTCACGTGGGTCTTGGAGAATTGAACCAGGGTCCTTTAGCTTTGCAGGTAAACACCTTAACCGCTAAGCCATCCCTCTAGCCCAATTTAAAACATTTTTTATTTGCAAATGTGTATGGGTTATGGATGCATCAGGGTCTCTTACCACTGCAAACAAATGCCCATTCCACCTTTACCCGAGTGGCTAGGGAATTGAATCCAGGTTGGCAGGCTTTACAAGCAAGTGCCTTCACTGAGCTATCTTCCCAGGCCCCAATTAATAATAATAATAATTATTATTATTATTATTATATTTTTTTTTTTTGGTCTCCAGGCTGTCGTGAACTAAGTAGATCAGGGGCCTTAAACTCATGGCATTCTGCCTTAGACTTCCAAGTACTGGGGTAACAGGCATGAACCACCATGCCTAGCTGTATATTGTATAATTTCTAAATAAATGGATTGGGGCTGGAGAGGTCAGCCCAGACTAGAGTGAAACCCTCTCTTTCTCTGTCTCAAATAAAAATAAATAAAAATTATGGGCTGGAGAGATGGCTTAGCGGTTAAGCCTAAGGACCCCGGTTCGAGGCTCGATTCTCAGGACCCATGTTAGCCAGATGCACAAGGGGCGCACGCGTCTGGAGGTCCTTTGCAGTGGCTAGAGGCCCTAGCGTGCCCATTCTCTATCTATCGGCCTCCCTCTCTCTCTCTCTCTCTCTCTGTGGCTCTCAAACAAATAAACAAAAAATTTATTTAAAAAATATTTTAGCTGGGTGTGGTGGTGCACGCCTTTAATCCCAGCACTTGGGAGGCAGAGGTAGGAGGATCACCAAGAGTTAGAGGCCACTCTGAGACTACATAGCGAATTCTAGGTCAGCCTGGGTTACAGTGAGACCCTAAAACAAAACAAAACAAAATTTGCAAGCGGAGAGAGAAAATGGGCACACCAGGGTCTCTTGTCACTGCAGATGAATATCAGATGCATGCGTCACTTTGTGCATCTGCCTTACGTGGGTACTGGGGAATCGAATCCAAGCTGTCAGGCTTTGAAAGCAAGTGCCCTTAACTGCTGAACCATCTGTCGAGCCCCAGTTCTTGCATTATTTACTAGTATATTTAATTCACTTTATGCCTCTGTACTTTAATTTCCCACAAGTGAAAATCTATTAAGTCCTGCATTTGGCCAAGCCATTAACTAAATACCTTTTGGAGGAAGCATTGACACAGAAAGGACTTCTAAGGAATGTGATTGCATAAACTCAGTGCCTATGATATATGTGTTTAATAATTACAAGTGTGTGTGTGTGTGTGTGTGTGTGTGTGTGTGTGTGTTTTGGAAAGAGGTCGGGGGAGAAGTTCTTGTGTAGTCCAGGCTGGGATTAAATTTGCTATCCATCTGTCTTAGCCTCCAAACTGCACAAGACTTTATCTGTTTATATATTTACCTTTTTTTTTTTCTTGCGAAAAGTAGAAAGAAAAGTTTGGGGATGCCAGGGCTTCCTGCCACTGCAGAGGAGCTCCAGATGTGTGCACCACTTTGTGCATCTGGCTTTATGTGGTTATTAGGCCATCATACTTTGTAAGCAAATGCCTTTTTACTGCTGAACCATCTCTTAAGCCCCCCAAGATTTCTTTTTTTTTCTTTTCTCAATTTTTATTAACATTTCCATGATAACATCAGGGCTAGAGAGATGGCTCAGTGGTTAAGGGACTTGCCTACGAAGTCTAAAGACCTGAGTTTGATTCCCCAATACTCACATAAAGCCAAATGCACAAGATGGCACATGCATTTCGAGTTCATTTGCAGCAGCTAGAGGCCCTGAAGGGCCTATTCTCTCCTCTCTCTCTGCAAATAAATAAAAATATTTTTAAGTTAACTTTACTCTATAGAATACCTCAGTCACTAAGCTAAGAAATTACTTTTAAAAAAATGTTTTATTTTTTATTTACTTACTTGAGAGAGGGGGAAAGAGAGAGAGAATGGGCATGCCAGGGCATCCAGCCACTGCAAATGGACCCGAACCTGGATCTTGGCTTCACAGGCAAGCACTTTAACCATTAAGGCATCTCTCCAGCCCAGAAAATCCCCCGCCCCCATGGATGTACCACTTAACATGTCTGAAACTCTAATAATTGCTGGATTTTTATTTATTTTTATGCTAGGGAATTGAGCCCAGGACCTTGCACATGCTAAGTATGTTCTACCCTCTTAACCACAATTGCTCAATATTGCTAAAATTAGTAACTTTTAACTTTAGATATGCTAGAAAACTTATTTTCCTTGATAAGATCAATTTTAGAGAGTTGTGTTTCAAGATTGGAGTTAATGTGTGTCACGGTGTCTGGTTTATGATAGAAAATATTACTTTTCTGGGCTGGAGAAACAGCCTAGCAGTTAAGGTGCATACCTGCGAAGCCTAAGGATCCAGGTTCAGTTCTCTAGGTCCCGCATAAGCTAGATGCACATGGTGGCACATGCATCTGGAGTTTGTTTGCAGTGACTAGAGGCCCTGGTTTGCCCACTCCCCCCACCCTTCTCTAATAAATAAAAATCTTTTTTAAAAAGGGGGCTGAAGAGATGGCTTAGCGGTTAAGCACTTGCCTGTGAAGCCTAAGGATCCCCGTTCAAGGCTTGATTCCCCAATTCCTATGTAAGCCAGATTCACAAGGGGGCGCATGCGTCTGGAGTTCATTTGCAGTGGCTGGAGGCCCTGATGCACCCATTCTCTCTCTCTGCCTCTTTCTCTGTCTGTTGCTCTCAAATAAATAAAAATAAACAAACAAAATGTGTTAAAAGAAAAGAAAAATATTTCCTTTCTGTCCCATCTCACTTCTAAGATAAGTAACTAGATTGTTTCTAATTATAAAATTCTGTAATTTCTCTTTTACCTCTTTTTCTACTGTTATTGTTCATTAAGTTTGTTTTGGAGATAGGGTTTTCCTCTAGCCCAGGCTGGCCTTGAACTCACAGTGATCCTCCTGCCTTAGCCTCCTGAGTGCTGGGTTAAGTGTGCACCATCACATCCAGCTATTCATGAGGTTTTTTGTTGTTGTTATTGTTTTTGGTTTTTCAAGGTAGGGTCTCATTCTAGCCCAGGCTGACATGGATTTCACTATGTTCATGAGTTTTATATTGTATTTATTTGTATCATATTAGAGTTTAATTTTCAAGTTTTTTCTCTAGCAAGATTATATGTTCCTTTAGGGTGGGAATTATATCTTTATTGATTTTACTTACTAATTATTTTTATTTTGGTTTCTCAAGGTAGGGTCTTGTTTCTGCCCAGGCTGACCTGGAATTCACTATGTAGTCTCAGGCTGGCCCCGAACATCCTCCTACCTCTGCCTCCCAAATTCTGGGATTAAAGGTATGCGCCACCACACCTGGCAATTTCATTTTATTTTTTATAGTTAATTTATTTTTTATTAACTTCCATGATTGTAAACAATATCCCATGGTAATGCCCTCCCTCTCCCCTCATTTTATTTTATTTTTGTCTTTTCACAGTAGGATCTCACTCTAGCACAGGCTGACCTGGAATTCACTATGTAGTCTCAGGGTAGCGTTGAACTCCCAGCAATCCTCCTGCCTCTGCCTCCTGAGTGCTGGGATTAAAGGTGTGCACTACCACGCCTGGCTCCATATCTTTATTTTTTTTAAATCATATAGAGACATATGTAGCTCAATTCTGAGTGATGATAGTAGTTTAAAAAGTCCTTGCTGGGCTGGAGAGATGGCTTAGTGGTTAAGGCACATGCCTGCAAAGCCTAAGGACGCCAGTTTGATTCTCCAGGTCTCATGTAAGCCAGATGCACGTGGTGGCACATGCGTCTGGAGTTCATTTGCAGTGGCTAGAGGCCCTGGCATGCCCAGTCTCATTCTCGTTCTCTTTCTGTCTCTCCCCCTCTTTCTGTCCTAAATAAATAAATAAATCTTTTAAAAAAGTCCTTGCTGAAAGAGTATGAACTGAAGCTAAAATTCAAGGTACAGAATGGACAATAGAAGGGTGAAGGAAACTTTACTATTAAAAAGCTGTAAGGGCTGGAGAGATGGCTTAGTGGTTACGGTGCCTGCTTGGGAAGCCTGATGACCCAGGTTTAATTCCCCAGTGTCCACATAAAGTTAGATGCACAATTTGGTACATGCATCTGGAGTTCACTTGCAGTGGTTAGAGGCCCTGACATGCCCATTTTCTTTATAATAAATAAATAAAATATTAGCAGGATGTGGTGGCACACACCTTTAATCCTAGCACTGGGAAGGCAGAGGTAGGATTGCTATGAGTTTGAGGCCACCCTGAGACTACATAGTGAATTCCAGATCAGCCTGGACTAGAATGAGCCCTTATTTCAAAGTCAATCAATAAAATGTTAACACTATAGTTGAAAATAGAAAATAAGTCTGTAAGGACTGCTGTAGCTTGATTTTTATCTAATCTCGGAAGCTAAGCAGGGTCAGGCCTGGCTACTTTATGGATGGGAAGATACTGTGAAATCTAGCCTGTCATGAAAATCCCCCCCACCTCAGGTAGGGTTTCACTCTAGCCCAAGCTGGCCTGGAACTCATTATGTAGTCTCAGGCTACCCTCAAACTCAGCGATCCACCTACCCCTGCCTCTGGAGTGGTAGTATTAAAGGTGTGCACCACCATGCCCGGTTTATACTGCCAATCTTAGCCAAAGAAAGAACACTGTAATCCTGAAACTTGGTAGGAAGAGAAAGAGTTCAAAGCCATGTTTGGCTATGTAGATTGTGAGGCTAGCCTGGGTTATATAAGACCTTGTCTTAAAACAAAATTATAAGGAATTTCCAAGTTTTTAAATTTTCCAATTATTGAGCTAGGCATAATGGTGCCGGAACTCAGGAGGCAGAGGTAGGAGCTCAGTGAGTTGGAGGCCACCTTGAGATTACATAGTGAATTCCTGGTCAGCCAGGGCTAGAGTGAGACCCTACCTCAAAAAAAAAAAAAAAAAAAAAAAAAAAAACTGGGTGTGGTAGTGCATGCCTTCAATCAATCCCAGCACTCCAGAGGCAGAGGTAGGAGGATCGCCATGAGTTCGAGGACACCCTGAGACTACATAGTGAATTCTAGGTCAGCCTGGGCTAGAGTAAGACCCGATCTCGAAAAAACAAAATCCAATTAGTTAATTTTTATTTGTTTATTTGCAAGAAGAGGGAGGAAGAGAATGGGTATGCCATGGCCTCTTGCTATTGCAAATGAACTCCTGATGCATGTGCCACTTTGTGCTTGCTTATATTTTTGCTAACTTTTTCTTTGTGTTATATATATTGAAAAATGAGGCTTTTGTTTTGTTTTGTTTTTTGTATAGTCATTAATTTTCAGATTTTTGTAGTATTCAGCATTGCCTTCTTCCGTTTCTCCATCTCTTAGGGATATAACTAGGACTGCAATCCAGATCTTTGGACTCCCATGCCTTATTCATCCCATAAAGCATATGATAGTCTTAACAAAGTACAGATTGTGAGAGGAACAAAACTAGTTCTTAGTTGCATAATTTTTTTTTATCTAAAGGTTTTTCTTTGGTGTTCTTCACTGAAAAAATATTCATCTTGCTGGATTTAAAAAAATCAAGATCAAAATTAATAGATGGAGCACCTTGAAACATAATGCAGTTGACTTTCTAATTAGCAGAGTTGAAAGTGATGAGAAGATCCTTTAATTTTCTTTGTGCCTGCAGGAAGGTGGGAGTCAATCACTTTGACAGGTCTCCTGAAAGGAACAACCAGCAGGAGTTGAAACATTTTTCCATTTGGTCTCGTGGCAGAGGCGCAGAGATTGCTCCAGCAGCTTGACACAGTATGAAAGATTTCTTTTTTTTTTTTAAATATTTTTATTTTTTTTTATTTGACAGAGAAAGAGGGAGAGAGAGAGAGAATGGGCATGCTAGGGCCTCCAGCCACTGCAAATGAACTCCAGACGCATGCGCCCCCTTGTGCATCTGGCTTCCATGGGTCCTGGGGAGTGGAACCTGGGTCCTTTGGCTTTGCAGGCAAACACCTGAAGTGCTAAGTCATCCCTGCAGCCCTTTTTTGTGTTTTGAAAGTAAAAGTAATACATATTTCGCTTGGGCCTTATGGTACAGGTCTGTGATCTCAGCTACTCTGGAGGCTGAGGCAGGAAGATCTTAAGGGCTATAGAGTGAGTTAGTTATGATCTGGATATCTTAGTAAGACCCTATCTCAAAATAAAAAAATGACTGGGAAGTTACAGGTACGTGCTAGCAAAGCCTGCCTGTCTGGGTTCAGTTTCCACGTTGTCCATGTAAGCCAGATGCAAAAAGTGGCACAAGCATCTGGTGTTCATTTGTAGCTGCAAGAGAACCTGGCATGCTCATACACATGTGCAAATAGATACTTTTTTTAAAAGTAGAAAATGGGCTTAGGATGTAGCTAGTAGTAGAGTGCTTGCTTAGCATTCATGAGACACTACGTTATTCCCCCAATGCCCCCCCAAAAGAAAAACACGAAGTCTGGGGAGATGGCTCAGTGGTTAAAGGCATTTGCTTGTAAAACCTGCTGTCCCAGGTTCAGTTCCCCAGACACCCACATAAAGATGAGCTATAGTTACTGCAGCAGGAGACCTTGGTATGTGTGCGTACATACATGCACACACACTACATAGATTTTTAAGAAGTCTGTCATGCTGGGTTTTTTAAGTATAAACTGAACGACCAAACATTATATGACATATACTTACTTCCTTAATATGTATAGGTAATCATTCCATGATAGTGCATATCGATGTATTTCAGTGAAGGTTTTAAAAATTTATTTGAGAAAGAGGCAAATAGAGAAAGAAAAAATGGGTGCAACAGGGCTTTCAGCCACTGCAAATGAACTCCAGACACATGTACCACCTTGAGCATCTGGCTTTCATGGATCCTGGGGCATCGAACTGGGGCCCTTTGGCTTTGAAGGCAAGCGCCTTAACTGCTAAGTCATCTCACCAGCCCTTTTTTTCTTTTTTCTTTTCTTTTCTTTTTTTTTTTGAGGTAGGTTCTCACTCTAGCCCAGGCTGATTTAGAACTCACTCTGGGGCTAGAGAGATGGCTTAGCGTTAAGGTGCTTGCCTGCAAAGCTAAAGGACCCAAGTTTGATTCCCCAGGACCCATGTAAGCCAGATGCACAAGGTGGCTCATGCATCTGGAGTTTGTTTCCAGTGGCTAGAAGCCCTGGAGTGCCCTTCTCTCTATATCTGCCTCTCTTAAATAAGTAAATGAATTAGTTAATTACATATTTTTTAATAAAGAACTCACTCTGTAGCCTAGGCTGCCGTCAAACTTAAGATGATCCTCCTACTGTCTCCTGAGTTCTGGGATTAAAGATGTGTGCCACAATGCCCAGCTTTCAACATATTTTTAAATAATTGAAAAGTTTTCTATAGTATGAATGTTCCATAATTTTTTCTGAAAATTTCTCTTGGAGATGGACATTTAGATTACCTCCAGTATTTGGCTAGTTTGAAAGACAACTGCTTTGAATGTCCTTTTGTATTTTTCCATGTGCGTTGTGGTAAATAGTTTTATAGGATACATTTCCAGAAGTGAAATTGCTAGATCAAATGGTATTGCAAAATTATTCTTCACAGCCAGGTGTGGTGGCACATGCCTTTACTCCTAGCACTTGGTAGGTAGAGGAAGGAGGATTGCTGTGAGTTTGAGACCAGCCTGGGACTACAGAGTTGAGTTCCAGGTGAGCCTGGCTAAAATGAAGCCCTATTTCAAATAAAAAACGACCACCACAAAAAATTTGAGCCAGACGTGGTGGCATACATCTTTAATACTAGCACTCAGGAGGCAGAGATAGAAAGACTGTTGTGAGTTCAAGGCTGTTCTGACAGTACATAGTGAATTCCAGATCAGCCTGGGCTAGAGTGAGACCCTACCTTGAAAAACTACACACACAAAATTCTTCACAAAATAGTGTGTTTATTTATATGCTTACTGGTAATGGTTGCTTGTTTCCACATCCTGACCATCCTAGAATACCATATCATCTTAATTTTTACCATATTTGTCAGAAAAAAATAACTTTTGTTTTGTTCTGTTGTGTCTTTTGAGGTAGGGTCTCGCTCTAGTCCAAGCTGACCTGGAACTCACTCTGTAGTCCCAGGCTGGCTTTGAACTCACAGCTATGATCCTGCCTTGGCCACCCAAGTGCTGGGATTAAAGGCATGCACCACTGTGCCCAGCTAAAAGTTCCTTATTTTAACACGTATTTCTATAGTTCTGGCAATGTTAAATATCTTAAAATGATTTCTCATATCAAAGTGCAAAGAATTTGAAATATTAGAATGCCATCTCCATTTATAGTGAATTGGATTTGGTTTAAGATATTTCCTGTTACTTAGCAAAACTTCCCTATTATTTCTCCAGACATGACGTGCTCACTCTTGCCCTCTGAACAGTCTTCCGGTACATCTTTTTTGCCTAAAGACAAAGCCCCATTTTCGTGGGGTTCCTTGGATGAAGATGGGTTGGATGACTCCTTGTTGGAGTTGTCTGATGGAGAAGAAGAAGATGACCATTTCAGTTTCACGGAGGAAGAGATTGAGATGCTCTTGAAAGATGATGATGGTGGTCATGATGAGAATGGAGAGAGAAGAAATCAAATTCTACTTGATAGTTCCCAAGAAAATAATACGTTGTATAGCTTGGGACCAGCAGCTGAGACCCCTGGCTTCTTCAAACTACCTCAACTCAATACGTCAGTTGGTCATGGACCAACTCCCAATAAGTCATTAAACAGACACTTTGTACTTGAAAAAAATCTTATAAAAGTGACTGTTGTTGCACCATTTAACCCAACAGTTTGTGATCCTGTGCTGGATAAGGACAAGATTGATTCATCCAAAGACACTGAAAAGCGCTCTTCTCTTGGGGAGCGGAAAGATGATGATCTGAGTTCAAGTGAGAGCAAACTTTGCACTGAGTCTGAAGGGATCAACCCCAATAATTCTGCCTGGGATGGATCGCTATACTCTTTTTCAAACAATAACTTTGAACAAACTGTCTGTGACAAAAATATATTTGACAGTAAGAAACCTACACCTGAGTCCTCTCAGACTTCAGATCATTCAGAGAAACCTAATAGGGGGTCATCCTGGAAAAATGGTGAATCACATAAATCAGGTTGTGAAGCAAGATTTACAATTGTCTCCAGTTCATCAAACAGAGTAAGTGCATTTTTTCAAAGCAAAGAGAAATGAAATTATTTTTCATTCAGGTATCTGGCCTGTTGTGAATATCCTGTGCCACAACTGTACATTTTATTACAGTCTAGCAGAACTTTGTATTCAGTGGAATTTGGGGTGGAATCCTAATTACTAGCTGGTCATGGTGGCGCACACTTAATCCCAGCACTTGGGAGGCAGAGGTAGTAGGATCGCTGTGAATTTGAGGGGAGCCTGGGCTAGAATGAGACTCTATCTCAAAAACAACAACAAAAAGTTATAATTGGTATTTCATTTAGTACTACCATGGGGTGTGGTACACAGCAGTATTTAAGGATATGCACTTGCAGTCTTTATGTAAAAAATATTCACATAGTACAGTTTTCAGTTATTATAGCTGAAATTTTTAAAGAACTACTTAGAACTACCTTTCTTTTTGCATTCCTTCTGCTCTGGAAACAAACAACAAAAACAGCATGTTTTTGACAAGGATTCTGGGGAGATGAAAGTCCCTGAGAGAATAGGCAAAGTTGTTCCTGTTCTACAAACCAAAGCCAGGTAAGGTAATAATTACTATTTCGGTTTCTGGTGATTCTCTTTAATTTCTTCTCTCCCTGCTGTCCTACTCTCCTCTTAGTGTGGGGTTTAAAAAAACTCTACATGGGAATAAGCATATTTACAGTTTTGACACTATCTACTTGTATGATCTTAAGCAAGTCACATAATCTCTCATCTCAGTTTTTGTATCACTGACATAAAGCTAATGATGCCTCTACTGCTTTGCAAAGTTATTTTGAGGGCTGGAAAGATGGCTTTTTGGTCTAAGGTCCTTGCTTGCAAAGCTTGCTAACCTAGATTCAGCTTCCCTGTACCCACATAATGCCAGATGCATAAAGTGATACATGAGTCTAGAGTTGGTTCTTTTGAAGCAGAGGCCCACCATGTCCATACTCTCTCTTTTCTCTTTCTCAAATAGATTAAAAATATAGAAGTGTAGCGTAAAAAAGAAGTTAATAAGCTGGGTGTGGTGGCGCACACCTTTAATCCCAGCACTCCAGAGGGTGAGGTTGGAGCATCGCTGTGAGTTTGAGGCCAGCCTGAGATTACATAGTGAATTCCAGAGCAGCCTGGGTTAGAGTGAGACCCTACCTCAAAAAACGACACACACACGTTATTTCAAAAGTAAAAAAAAAGTTTTATTAGTAAGATAGCTACGTAAATACAACCCTGTTTCCTATAAGGAGGAAATCTGATAACATTTATGATGAGATCATAATAATTTCAACAAAATTAATGTTATTTAGGACATTTTTCTCTCTCAATTTGCACACAAGTGGGAACAAATTCTACTAGGGATTACAGGTTTAACTTTACTTCTTGTTGCCAGGAGATGGCAGTGTTTGTACATGGTCCTTTTCAATTGAATATACTAGAAAAACTTTTTTAGGTTGAATCAGATTGGCTTCTTTACAGTAAAATCAAAGAAAAGTATTAATTACACACCCCTGGTATATTTATTCTGCTTTAAAATTTGTAAATACTACAAATAAAGACATGTCCTCTTTGCCACCTTAATTTCAATTTTTGGGTTTTTTTTCCTTTGCACATAATTAAGGGAAATCTTATGAATTTCTTATAATGGCAAAAGAACACAAGTCTATCTCCTTAATGTACAATCTCAATATTCCTATCCACTGACTCCTTCAGTATGAAGCTATCATTATGAACAAGGACCAGAAATTGCTTCTGTCCAAACTGGGGAAATGGCTCAGCAGTTAAGGAGCTTGCTTGCAAAGCTTGCCATGCCCATATACACACAAAAAAATGCATATTTTACCAAAAAAAGAAAAAGAAGAAACTGCTCCTACTGAGGTCACTGCCCCAAATCGTTAGATTTAGTTTTTTCAGTCTATATCTCACTCAATGAAGTTGCCTATTTTCTTGACTAAGCTTGAATTAATCAACAAATGGTTTCTTTCGAGACTAGTTAATCTTTATCTTCCTCTCCATTATTAGCATGAGTTTCATTTATTTTCTTTTTACTTCTCAACTCTACTTGATTTTAGCCTTCGTATTATGTGAGTCACATTGGCCTTCTTGATCACTGGACCTTAAAGTAAATTGTTGGTTATTCTAAACAAACAGCGCAATGTGACTTCTTTCTACAGAGCACTATATTCATGGTCCTAATGGATTGTTTTTCCACCCTTCTGATTTTCTTTGTTAAGGATGGTTTCGCAGTCAGAGCTAGAAAAACAGAAGGAACTTTATCTCAGCAGAGTCATTGCTCATATAGAAGACCCAGGAGATTCCATTCAAGGTAATGTGGTAATCAAAGAATGGTATAAAATATGATGGGATATTTTCTTTCCAGGGTAATGCAGCTTAAATGCAAGGTAATGCTACTTAAATTGGGAAGTTGTTTTAAATTTTCTTAAATTAGTGCAGACAACTTTCTTACCCTAATATTTACTTTAAAGGGTTGTCTAAACATATACAATCACTCAGTTTAGCTAAACAATGTTAGAGAAGGTGTTCAAACCAGTGAGTACATCCCTTATGGATGAGGGCTATAGCCTAGGATTCTATTTTTGGTAGGGATTTTTCTTTTTCTTTTCTTTCTTTTTTTTTAATTGTCTGAAAAATAGTAGAAGTGAATGGATAACCTGATGTTCTTTACTAATCATTGTCTTGGGTCTTTGTTTGTTTGTTTGTTTGAGGCAGGGTCTCACTCTAGCCTAAGCTAACTTGGCACTCCGTCTGTAGTCATAGGCTGGCTTTTGAACTCACAGTGATCCTCCAGTCTCTGCCTCCCAAGTGCTGGGATTAAAGGCCTGCACCACCACCCCCAGCCTTGGGTCTTTTTTTTTTTATAAGAAAGAAAGAATTGGTGTGCCAGGGCCTCCAGCCACTGTAATTGAACTCCAGATGCATGTACCACCTTGTGTACATGCACGACCTTACTCATATATCATCTTGTGCATCTGGCTTACATGGGCTCTGGGGAGTCGAACATGGGTACTTACGGTTCCCAAGCAAGCACCTTAACCACTAAGCCATCTCTCCAGCCTGTATTTGGGTCTTTTTAAATGTGAGATTATTTTGCATATTGCTTTTGACATATAAATGTAAAAAGTAGGCATTTCAAACACCATCCTACATCTTGGTTTCTCAGTAAAAGCTCTTCAAAGGTTGGACTTCCTTCAAGGTGATTTCTCCATACTTCGTTATTAACTATTGCAAACCACAGTGACTAAATTCTCTTTTTAGCCTGCTAAAGATTATACTCAGTGCTATCATTCAGTTTGATCTATTGGCTGATGGGACAGTTCCTAAAGTGAATTCTTTCTCATAAAGGTCACACTTACCATTGAATTTCTTTCCCTTTTTAAAAAAACATTTTTATTTATATTTATTTATTTATTTGACAGAGAGGGAGAGAATGGGCACACCAGGGCCTCCAGCCACTGCAAACAAACTCCAGACACATGCACCCCCTTGTGCATCTGTCTTACATGGGTCCTGGGGAATTGAATCTGGGTCCTTTGGCTTTGCAGGAAAATGCTTTAACTGCTAAGCCATTTCTTCAGCCCTTTTTGTAAAGTTTTGTTTCTTGTTTGTTCTTTGGTTTTTTTCGAGGTAGAGTATCACTCTAGTCCAGGCTGACCTGTACCTGAGGTCTCCATCACAGCAATCCTCCTGCCTCTGCCTCACAAGCAATGGAATTATAGGCATGTACCACTATACCTGGTTTCAGCAAGCCTTTTTTCTTAAGAGTGTTTTTAGTAGTGTTAGGTTTGAAGATTGGGAATTGGAAATATAAAGAACGACGTAGGATCGTGGCCATTTAAGAATTCATAGTCCAGAGAAGAAGATAATTACATTACAATATTGATCATCTTTCTAAAGAATTACATTAGGGGGAAAAAAAAAGAATTACATTGGGACCGGAGAGATGGCTTAGTGGTTAAGGCACTTGCCTGCAAAGCCAAAGGATCCAGGTTCGATTCCCCAGTACCCATGAAAACCAGATACACAAGGGGGTACATGCATCTGGAGTTCATTTCTAGTGGCTAGAGGCCCTGGCATGCCCTCCCCCTCCTCTCTCTCTCTCTCTCTCTCTTTTTCTCTCTCTCTGTCTCTCTGTGTGTCTCTCAAAAAATTAAGTAAAATATTTTAAGAATTGCATTAAAGTACAATGGGAACTCTTCAGTTTCTGTTGAGGAAGAGTGGAAGAAGATTCAGGAAGATGTCCTACATAAATAAATTCCAAAGAAAGATAATAAGTTTAATCACTCTGCAATCTGTTATAAATTGCTAAGGAAGATTTAGGGGAACTTGTGAATATTTATTTATTTGAGAAAGAGAATGGGCACACTAGGGTCTCCTGCCACTGCAAACAAACTCCAGATGTGTGTGTCCCCTCATGTGCATGTGTGACCTTGTGTGCTTGCATCATTTTGTGCTTCTGGTGTACATGGGACCTGGAGAATTGAACATGGGTCCTTGGGCTTCACAAGCAAGTGCTTTAACCACTAAGCCATTTTTCCATCCCTATTTTTCTTTCCTTTTTTATTTTTATTTTTAAAGGGGGCTGGAGAGATTTCTTAGCAGTTATGAAGGCACTTGCCTACAAAGCCTAAGGACCCAGATTTGGTTCCCAGAACCCATGTAAGCCAGATGCACAAAGTGGCACATGCGTCTAGAGTTTGCTTGCAGCAGCTGGAGGCCCTGGTGCTCCATTCTCTCTTTTTCTGTGGCCTTCTCTCTCTCTCAAATTAAAAAAAAAAAAAATTATTTGCAAGGAAGGTAGGAGAGAATAGTATGGGTACAGCAGGATCTCTTGCTGTACACAAATTTCAGATGCATGTGCCACTTTGTTCATCTGGCTTTATGTGGCTACTGGGAAATTAAACCCAGGCTGACAGGCTTTACAAGCAAGCACTTCAAATGCTGAGCTATCTACCCAGCCCCCTTTTCCGTTTTTCATTTGAGGTAGTTAAATTTCTCATGGAAAACAGAATAGTTCTTTGCATTTCAGCCTTTTTTATAGTCTGTTTCTCCTTTAACTATCCCTCCCCCAATATTACCATCACAACTTATATCCCATATATATTCAGGGTATAGCTAGCAATATAGTAGAAAAGCTATAGACTTTAATGGTTGGGAAAATAAAGTCTACTCTAGAGTTAACTTATGAATTTATATGCTGATACCACTATTGACTGGTTGGATGTTCTTGATGCATTAAAAACTCATTTATGGGGAGAGATGGCTTTAGTGTTTAAGGTGCTTGCCTACAAAGCTTAATGACCTAGGTTTGATTTCCCAGTACCCACATAAAGCCAAATGTACAAAGTGGCACATGCATCTGGAATTCCTTTGTTGTGGCTGGGGACCTAAATATTTTTTAAAAAGACTAATTTGCAAAGTGAAGCTAATATAAGGAGGCTTAGCTTATGTGAAACATATGCATAGGACAGTAACCAGATCAAGGAACTAGAATTTATTAACTACTATTGTTTTTCTAAATTTATTTTATTTGTTATTTGAGAGATAGAGAGAAAATGAGAATATGGGCATGTCAGGGTCTATAGCTGCTCCACACTAAGTCCAGAAGCATGTGCCACCTTGTGCATCTGGCTTATGTGGGTCTTGAGGGATGGAATCTTGGTCCTTAGGCTTCACAGGCAAGTGCCTTAACCACTAAGCCATCTCTCCATCCCCCTAACTACTGTTTTTTTTTTTTTTTTTTTTTTTTTGAGGTACAGTTTCACTGTAGCCCAGGCTGACCAGAAATTCACTATGTAATCTCAGGGTGGCCTCGAACTCAAGGCAATCCTCCTATCTACCTTTCTAGTGCGGGGATTAAAGGCATGCACCACCATGCCTGGCTTAACTACTGTTATTAATAAGAAATCTCATTCTTTTTTAAAATTTTTGTTTATTTTTAATTTATTTGAGAGAGATAGAGAAAGATGCAGAGAGAGAGAGAATGGGCATGCCAGGACCTCCAACCACTGCAAACGAATTCCAGATGCGTGCGTCACCTTGTACATCTGGCTTATGTGGGTCCTGGGGAATCGAGCCTCAAACTAATATCCTTAGGCTTTATAGGAAAATAACTGCTAAGCCATCTCTCCACCCAAGAAGTCTCATTCTTTTCATACTAAAGTTTCCTAAGAGCTTTCCAGGCTTGGTGGCACACACTAAAGGTGTCCCAGCATTTGGGAGGCAGAGGTAGGAGAATTTCTCTGAGTTTGAGGCCAGCCTGAGACTACACAGTGAATTCTAGGTCAGCCTGGCCTAGAGTGAGACCCTACCTCAAAAGATCAACAAAAATAAATAAAAAATTTAAAAAAAAGCATAAGAGTGACAAAACAAAAAACTGCAAAATGAGATGTAACAGCTTTGACAAAGTATTGATAAATGAACAAATGAGTGATGGGTATATGGTGTTGATATACTACTTTTTACTTTTGTATATATTGGGAAAGTCTGTAACAGTATGTATGTGTCTGTGTTAAATTGGATCTTCTAGAGGATCATTTATTTCTTTATTTTTTTAAGATAAAGTGAGAGAGGGAATTGGCACACCAGGGCCTCAACCACTACAATCGAACTCTAGACGCTTGCGCCACCTAGTGTGCATGTGCAACTTTGGCACTTGCCTTACCTTTGTGTGTCTGGTTTATGTGGGATCTAGAGAAAGATCAAACATGGGTCCTTAGGTTTCACAGGCAAGCGCCTTAACCACTAAGTCATCTCTCCAGCCATAGAGGATCCTTTTCTCCCCTTTCCCTCCCAGGTAGGGTCTCACTCTAGCCTAGGCCAACCTAGAATTCACTCTGTATTCTCAGGGTGGCCTCAGACTGATGATTCTCCTACCTTTGCCTCCTGAGTGCTGGGATTAAAGGTGTGTGTCACCATGCCCTGCTAGGATCCGTTTTTTTGACATCTAATAATATGTTACCAGTTACCCTAAAAATTTAATAGGCCTTTGGCATTTCTGTCTGCCTTCAAGGAGCTAATGTGGTACTAAGTTTTTGTGTCACTTCCCACTGTTTAGTATTCACATATACAAAGCCATTAAGATTTTGCTTTGTTAAGACAGATTTTTACACTATAGCCCAAGCTGGTCTTAAATTTTCAGCAAACCTCCTGCCTCAGTCTCCCAAGGGCTGGAGAGGTGGCTTAGTAGTTAAGATGCCACCCAGTGCATCTGGCTTATGTAGGTACTGGGTGGCACATGCATCTGGAGTTTGTTTGCACTGGCTGGAGACCCTGGTACACCCATTTTCTCTATCTGCTTCTTTCTATCTCTCTCAAATTAAAAGGGGGACTGGAGAGATGGTTTAGCTGTTAAGGCACATGCCTGCAAAGGAACCAGGTTCAATTTCCCAATACCCATGTAAGCCAAATGCACGAGGTGACACATGTGTCCGGAGTTTGTTTGCAGTGGCTAGAGATCCTGGCATGCCCATTCTCTCTTCCTCCTCCCTCTATCTGTCCCCCCCCCCTTTCAAATAAATATATTTTTTACAAAAAGAAAAAAATTATATATCAAGCCAGGCATGGTAGTGTATGCCTTTAATCCCAGCACTCAGGAGGCAGAGGCAGGACAATCGCTATGAGTTCAAGGCCACCCTATGACTACATAGTGAATTTCAGGTCAGCCTGGGCTAAAGCAAAACCTTACCTCAAAAAACCAAAATAGAAAAAAGTGTACATCATCATGCCTGACTTATTTTCTCTATTTGTATATATAATCTAGGACAACCCAGAAGAAAATGGGAGCATAATGCTTCTTCTCTTTGGGGATGTTTAATGCTATTTTACTTTGGAAAGGTTCAAGTTTTAAGGATTTAGGAAACAAAGAAATAAGGGTGCAAGTTCAAATCTACTTCTTAATTCAATTTAACCTTCTCTCCTGAGTTAGTCATCTCTTTACTTTATCAGTAATGTATATATTTTATAGAATAGTAACAAATCATCCTTTAGTAGCTTTTTGTTTGTTTCTGTTTTTCCAAGTAGGGTCTCACTCTAGCCCAGGCTGATCTGGAATTTTCTATGTAGTCTCAGGCTGGCCTCGAGCTCACAGTGATCCTCGTACCTCTGCCTCCTGAGTGCTGTGATTAAAGGCATGTGCCACCATGCCCAGCCCTTTTGTATTTTTACTTATTCATTTGAGAGAGAGAAAGAATGGGTGCACCAGGGCCTCCAGCCACTGCAGATGAACTCCATATGCATGCGCCACCTTGTGCATCTGGTGTTACATAGGTACTGGGGACTCGAACTCTGGTCCTTAGGTTTTGCAAACAGATGCCTTAACCACTGAGTCTTGGTTTTTATATGGGCTTTCAATAGTATTTACAAAGAAATGTCAAGCACTTTCTTCTTAGTGTCAAAGCTAATGGAAAACTATATGGACTTAAAAGTTCCAATAGAGGGACTAAAGAGATGGCTTAGTGGTTGAGGTACTTGCCTGTAAAGCCTAAAGACCTGGGCTCAGTTCCTTAGTAACCACTTAAAGTCAGATGCACGCATCTAGAGTTTGTTTGCAGTGGCTGGAGGTCCTAGCATGCCCATTCTCTCTGACTTGTCTCTCTTCTCTCTCTGCTTGCAAGCAAAAAGTATTATTTTAAAATATTTTATTTTTATTTATTTATTTGACAGAGAGGGGGGAAAGAGAGAGAGAATGGGCACGCAAGGGCTCCAGCCACTACAAATGAACTCCAGATGCATGTGCCCCCTTGTGCATCTGGCTTACATGGGTCCTGGGGAATCGAACCTGGGTTCTTTGGCTTTATAGACAAACGCCTTAAATCTTTAATAATAATTAAAAAAAAAGTTCAAGTAGTGGAGCCAGGCGTGATGGCACACGCTTCCCAGCACTTGGGAGGCAGAAGTAGGAGGATTGCCATGAGTTCAAGGCCACCCTGAGACTACATAGTGAATTTCAGGTCAACCTGGGCTAGAGTGAGACCCTACCTCAAAAAAAACAAAACAAAACAAAAGATAATGACTGTTCCCGTTCCCTGTATTTCTCTTTAACAAATCTCAGCATTTGCTTAGGGTTCTAATAATATAAAACTCAATATGATGAGGTAGTGCTTCACTGTTTTGAAATCTCTTGATTACTGGGAAACTATTTCTTACATAGAACCAAACATGGCTTCCTTTTAATTTCTGGAATAGTTTCCAGTTCTGTCTTCTAGAATTACAAAAAATAACTTTGAGGGGTCTGGAGAGATGGCTCAGCAATTAAAAATGCTTGCAAAGCTTGATGACCTGGCTGGCTTTAAACAGTGACTTATTTGCTGGGGGGGGGGGGTCAGGGGAATGGGCAACTAGGATCTCTTGACACTACAAATAAGTGCCATTGCATCAGGCTTTACATGGGTACTGGAAAATTGAACCTGGGTCAGTAGGCTCTGCAAACAAATGCCTTTAAATCACTGAGCATCTCCCCAGCCTTTTGTTTGTTTGTTTGTTTTTGTTTTTTCTAGGTAGGGTCTTGCTCTACTAGCCCAGGCTGACCTGGAATTTGTCTTATTATGATTTTAGTTTGTATTTCCCTATTGAGTAATAATGTTAGGCTTAATCATCTGTTTATTTGCTATGTATATATCTTTTGTGAGATATCTTTGTTTTCTCTAAAATTTAGTTATTTACTTTGTTAATTATTAAATTATGTTTTGAGAATTATTCTACATTCTGAATGCAAGCTCCCAAGTAATTTGAAATATTTTTTCCTAGTCTGTGGCTTGTGGCTTACCTTTTAAAAAAATTATTATGTATTTATTTATTTGCAAGCATATAGAGAGAATATGAATGAATGGGTGCAACAGGACCTCTAGCCTCTGCAAAGGAACTACAGATGCATGCACCAATTTATGCTTCTGGCTTTATGTGGGATCGAGGAATGGAACCCTTGGTCAACCTAGGCTGGCAGGCTTTGTAAGCAAGTGCCTTCAACTGCTGAGCCATCTTTCCAGCTCTACTTTTGGTTTTTTGGAGATGGATTCTCACTCTATCCCAGGCTGACCCTGGAGCTCACTCTAGTTTAAGCTGGCCTCAGACTCATAGTGATCCTACTACTGTAACTACCTCTGCCTCCTGAGCCACCACTCCTGGCTATTCTTATTTACTTTTTTAAAGAGTATCATGCAATCTTGAACTCACTAAGTAGCTAAGGATGGCTTTGAATGTCTGATGGCTCTGCCAGCTTGTATTCTTTTTTTTTTTTTTTTTTTTTTTAGTTTTTCAAGGTAGGATCTCACTCTAACTCATGCTGACGTGGAATTCCCTACGTAGTCACAGGGTGGCCTCTAACTCACAGTGATCCTCCTACCTCTGCCTCCTGAGTGCTGGGATTAAAGGTATATACCACCACGCCTGGCTTTTTCTTTTCTTTTTTTTTAAATCATCTTTATTTTGTTTGTTTGTTTGTTTGTTTGTTTATTTATTTGAGAGTGACAGAGAGAAGGAGGCAGACAGAGAGAGAGAGAGAATGGGTACGCCAGAGCTTCCAGCCTCTGTAAACAAACTCCAGAGGCATGCACCCCCTTGTGCATCTGGCTAACGTGGGTCCTGGGGAATTGAGCCTCGAACCGGGGTCCTTAGGCTTCACAGGCAAGCGCTTAACCGCTAAGCCATCTCTCCAGCCCCCCCCCTTTTTTTTAAATCATCTTTATTTTTTTGTTTGTTTGTTTGTTTATTTTTTTGAGAGTGACAGACAGAAGGAGGCAGAGAAAATGTGTAGCCCAGGCTGGCCTCGAACTCCTGATCCTCCTGCCTCCTCCTCTTCAGCAATATCCTACCGGCGTGCGCCACCACAACCAGCTTCTTTTTCGTTTGTATTCTTGAATAAACTCATTTGGCCTTAAATCATCCTTCATTCAAGTTGCCAATTGTTTTAAATACATATATATTTTTTAGTTATTTTATTTATTTGAGCTAAAAAGAGGAAGATAGAAAGAATGTGTGTGTCAGGGCCTCCAGCCACTGCAAACAAACCCAGACGCATGTGCCACCTTGTGCATCTGGCTTACGTGGGTTCTGGGGAATCAAACCTGGGTTCTTTGGCATAACAGGAAAGCACCTTAACTGCTGAGCCATCCCTTCAACCCTTTTTTTTTTTTAATATGATGTTTTTTAATTATTTTATTTCAAATTGTTTCTTTTTAAAGGTGTGCGCCACCACACCCGGCTTTCCTTTTTTTAAATATTTTTTTGTTTATTTTTATTTATTTATTTGAGAATAACAGAGAGAAACAGGCAGAGAGAGAGAAAATGGGCGTGCCAGGGCCTCCAGCCACTGCAAACAAACTCCAGACGCATGCGCCCCCTTGTGCATCTGGCTAACGTGGGTCCTTAGGCTTCACAGGCAAGCGCTTAACTGCTAAGCCATCTCTCCAGCCCTATTTCAAATTGTTTTAAAGAATTTTTGCTATTGGGAATATTGATCTTTAGTTTTCTTCTAATGTTTTCTTCTGTTTTCCAGTTTAGTCATGCTAACTTTATAAAATGAGTTTCAAGGCATTTTTCTACATTTTCTTAGTTTGTATATGAATAGTATTATTTTTCTTAAATATTTCCTTGAATTTACCAATTAAGCCATCTGGGCCTGATGTGGTGGCTCACATCTTTAATCCCAGAACTTGGAAGGCAAAAGGTAGGAGGATCGCAGTGAGTTCTAGGCTACCCTGAGACTACGTAAGTGAATTCCAGGTCAGCCTGGGCTAGAGTAAAACCCTACCTCAAAAAAACAAAAAGAAAAAAAAAAGTCATCTGGGCCAGGAAATTCCTTTATGGTGGGATTTTAACTATTAAGTGCCGCAGATATAGGGCTTAAAAAAAAATTTTTTTTTTTTTGAGATAGGGTCTCCAGGTTGTCTTCACATTCACAGCCTCCTTTCTACCTTTTCTTCCTGAGTGCTGGGTTAAAGGTGTATACCACCACACCTGGCTAAAAAGTTTTTCTTTTTTTTTTATTGACAACTTCCATAATTGTAAACAATATCCCCTGGTAATTCCCTGTCTTCCCTGCCCCCCATTTCCCCCTTTGAAACTCCACTCTCCATCATATCCCCTCCCCCTCTCAATCAGTCTCTCTTTTATTTTGATGTCATGATCTTTTCCTCCTATTATGATGGTCTTAGTAGTGTCAGGCTCTGTGAGGTCATGGATATCCAGGCCATTTTGTGCCTGGAGGAACATGTTGTAAGGAGTCCTACCCTTCCTTTGGCTCTTACATTCTGACATCTCTTCCACTATAGACCCTGAGCCATGGAAGGTGTGATAGAGATATTTCAGTGCTGAGCACTCCTCTGTCACTTCTTCTCAGCACCATGGTGCCTTCTGAGTCATCCCAAGGTCACTGTCATCTGAAAAGAGAAGATTCTCTAACCAAAAGTGAGAGTAGCAGTAATATATGTGTATGAACATAAAGAAAAGTGCTTACTGGACAGTTTGATGAGCATAGTATATACATTTAGCCAGACACTAGCACACCTTACACCCTTAGGGTTCATGACTTCCCCTGTTGCAGGTTAAGGTAGGTTCTCTTCTAGCCCAGGCTGACCTGAAACACTTTCTTTAGCTCCAGGCTGGCCTCAAATTCATCATGATCCACCTACCTCAGCCCAAGTGCTAGGATTGAAGGTGTGTACCACCATGCCTGACCCTCATTCAGTGGTTTCAAAAAGATTTTCTCTAAAGCCATATATTCTTTCCCACTTCACCCCAAATAGAACCCTATTTGGTTTTGTTTTCTTTTCCTTTTTTTCGAGGTAGGGTCTCACTCTAACCCAGGCTGGCCTGGAATTCACTATGTAGTCTCAGGGTGGCCTCGAACTCACAGCGATCCTCCTACCTCTGCTGGGATTAAAGGCGTGAGCCAGCACACCTGGCTTAGAACCCTGTTTGGAATACCAGTGTGTAAAATGTGTCATCCCTCTCTAAAGACTCTCTAAAGCACGAGCACTTCAACTTGGCCTTCTAGAGTTTCACAGAATGCATCTAATAAAAACAATGACACAGATCTGTGAAGAGTGTGAATATTACATTTTACCCTCACATTTATTACATATGCTACTTTGTTGTAATTTCAGTGTTTTTAAGTAATATTTCTCAAAGTTTGTATTTATTTATTTACCTATGTGTATATTTGAGAGAGGGAGAGAGTGATGTGAAGATACAGATAGATGGAGGGAGAAAGAAAACAGGTGACACATGTACTACTTTGTGTTTCTGGCTTTATGTGGTAGTGGGGTATTGAACCCAGGCTGGCAGACTTTGCAAGCAAGCACCTTTAACCACTGAGCAATCTCCCCAGCTCTTTCTAAAGGTTTTGATCTGGAGATCTATATACACTTATTTATTTGCAAGCAGAGAGAGAGGAGACAGATGGAGAATGGGTGTGCCAGGGCCTCTAGCCACTGCAAACAAACTCCAGACACATGTGCCCCCTTGTGCATCTGGCTTACGTGGGTACTGGGGAATTGAACCTGGGTCCTTTTGCTTCACAGGCAAGTGCCTTAACCACTAAGCCATCTCTCCAGCCCCTACACTTTTACTTATTATTTTTTGAGACAGTCTCACTAGGTAGTTCAGGCTGTCCTTGAATTCACAGTTAAAAAAAAAAAAATTGAAGCCGGGTGTGGTGGCACACGCTTTTAATCCCAGCACTAAGAACTTCCAGCTATGGGTAAGTTTTTCCCTCTGCTAGCCCAGGCCCAGCCAGGTTAGACTGAGGGGAGGGCCCCCTAGCCCTTACTCCTCACATGGGTTCTTTATTCCCTCCAGCTCTCCACATGGTAGGAGCACCTTGAACCTTCTTTTCTCTCTTTTCTTTTCATGGTTTTTCCAGGCCCTCCACATGGGATCTGTAGCCACATGGGTACCTTTTCCTGGCTCTGTACTTACCTCAATAAATATAATAATTTAATAATAATAAAACTTTCAGAATTGGAATAACAGGAGCCTATTCACCTCAGCTATAACATATTACTCACTTTCACACTTGAGAATTATTAAATTAAAATTTCTCCAAACTAGTGAAATATATATAATTTTTCTCTTTTTTTTTCTTTATTTGAGAGAGAAAGAGACACAGAGAGAGAATGGGCTCACTAGGGCCTCCCACTGCTGCAAATGTACTCCAGACACATGCTGCATCATGTACATCTGGCTTACCTGGGTTCTGGGGAATCGAACCTGGGTCCTTAGGCTTTTCAGGGAAGCACCTTAACTGCTAAGCCATCTCTACAGTCCACATTTTGTTTTCTGTTTGTTTGTATTTTGAGGTAGGGTCTTCTTCTAGCCCACGTTGACCTGGGGTTCACTATGTGGCCTCGAACTCACAGCGATTCACCTACCTCTGCCTCCTGGGTGCTGGGATTAAAGGCATGCATCACCATGCCTGGCTTTCCAACCCACTTTTTAAAAAAATATTTTTATTTATTTGAGAGAGAAAGAGGCAGATAGAGAACAAACCAGTGAATTTTATATTTTCAGATTACTGATTAAGTTACTGAAATGTGGACTGGAGGAATGGCTTAGCAGTTAAGGCTCTTGCCTGCGAAGCCTAAGATCCCAGTACTCATGTAAGCCAATGCACATGGTGATACATATGCCCTTTCACTCACGTTCTAATAAATAAATAAATAAAATATTTAAATTATTGAAATGTTGTTTTTTTTTTTCTCCAAATTTCATTTGTAGATGAATTACATTTAGTAACAAAACAAAGGACAGTCTTCACCACCTTTTAGCCACAACTTAAAAATAAAATCATGGGTACTGATTGTTGGTCCAAGAAAGCCCATCTGTTAGAGACTATGAAGAGAAGAAAAAATTTAAATGTTCCTATTCTTGTTAGCATCTCTAAATTTGGAGGAAGAAGAGGTTGAAGCTATGAGCTAAACTAAGGTTTTTGGATTATTATGCCCCACCTGGGTTTGAATTCTGGTTTTCCAATGTATTAGATGATGGAAGAGTGTCACTAACCTTCAGTGTAGTGGGCTCGGGCGATGGCTCAGCAGTTAAAGACACTTGCTTGCAAGACCTAACAGCCCAGGTTTAATTCCCCAGTACCCACAAAAAGCCAGATGCACAAAGTGGTGCATGCATCTGGAGTTATTTAGCCTTGGCAAGAGACTCTGGCATGCCCATTCTCTTTCTCTCTCTCTTTTCTTTCTTCTTCCAATTAAATAAAAAATATTGAAAAAAGTATTGAACTTCAGCCTACTTATGAATAAATTAGAGATTGTCATTTGCTTCTTAGAGTTCAGTGATAGATACATGTTAAAGCATTTAGCAGAGAACTTGACACACAGTAAATGTTTTATAAATTTTAGTCTCCATTGTCTCTGGATGAGTAAGTCATTAATAATAAAGGTTAGTCACCTTTCTAACAGTAAGTTCTTCAAACTAATGAAAATTAACATTTCTTGTATTAGCTGAAAGGTAATTATTGATCATCCCTTACTTAGTGCTGTGTTAGGTATCAACTGGGTGTACAAGACATATTGTGATATAATTTCTAATTTCAACTATGAAATATTGACCCCAGAAAATATCTTGTTTGTTTGGTTGGTCAGCCTGGACTAGAGTGAGACCCTACCTTGAAAAAAAAAAAAAAAGACTATGGGTATGCCAAGGTCTCCAGCCTCTACAGATGCATGCACCACTTTGTGCATCTGGCTTTATGTGGGTACTGGGAAATCGAACCTGGGTCCTTAGGCTTTGCAGGCAAGTGCTTTAAATCACTAAGCCATCTCTCCAGCCCTTCAATAGGTTTTTTTGTTTGCTTGTTTGTTTGTTTTGTTTGTTTTTTTTTTTTTTTTGAGGTAGAGTCTCACTAGCCCAGGCTGACCTGGAATTCACTATGTATTCTCAGGGTGGCCTTGAACTCTTGGCGGTCCTCCTACCTCTGCTTCCCGAGTGCTGGGATTACTTCAGTAGTTTTTTTGTTTTGTTTTTCAAGGTAGAGTTTCACTCTAGCCTAGGGTGGCCTTGAACTCACAGTGATCCTCCTACCTCTGTCCCCTGAATGCTGGGATTAAAGGTGAGTGCCACCATGTCCTGCTTACCTGTGAAGCCTAAAAACGACCTAGGTTTCATTTCCTAGAACCCAAGTAAGCCAGATGCACATGGTAGTGCATGTATTTGGAGTTCGTTTGCAGTGTCAAGAGGCCTTGACATGCCTCCTCCCTCTCTCAATAAATTTTTTTAAAAATTTTTTTAAAGAATAAATTGGTTCATATATGTAAAGCACCTAGGAGAATTCTTGGTACTTTAGTAAGTGGTGTGTAAATTGCTGCTGCTGCTTGATTTCAATTTCTAGTGGTTGAATATTTACTATTAGGCTCTTTGGCCAGATTGGCCATTGTGGTGGTTTGATTTAGGTGTCCCCCATAAATTTATGTGTTCTGAATTCTAGGTCCTCAGATTTTGGCAATTTGGGAATTAAAGCCTCCTGGAGGCAGTGTATTGTTGGGGGAGGGCTTGCGGGTGTTATAGCCAGCTTCCTCTTACCAGTGTTTGGCACACTCTCCTGTTGTTATTGTCCACCTGATGTTGACCGGCAGGTGGTGGCCACCCTATGCTCGTGCTATTGTTTTCCCCTGCCATCATGGAGCTTTCTCTTGAGTCTCTAAGCCAAAATAAGCCCTTCACCCCCCCCACAAGCTGCTATTGGTCAGGTGTTTTCTGGCAGCAATGAAAAGCCTACTGTAGCAACCATTCCTCATTGTTTTAAAAAGAGTAGATTTCTTTATAGTGGGTTCTTGTTTGTTGGTGAGGTTGGAACTCACTCCATAGTCCAGGCTGGCCTCCATCTTAATGAAATCCTATCTAAGCCTGGGATTATAGGCATGAGCCACTATGCCTGGCTTACTGTATCTTGGGGTTCCATTTTGATGGACACAGAATTTCCAGCCTTTCTTTGGTGATGCTATGGCAGAGAAAAATACATATTGAAATTTTCACAAAGCTGTTTCTTCCCTACCCATATTGAAATGTTCTTTAGGGAAAGCTAGAGGAAATGGGATGCTTAGCACATCAGTGCTGAGGATCCAAGCTTGTTCTCATGCTTGGGCATCCAGCTTCTCCATTCCACAGGCTTAACTTTTTTTTTTTTTTTTTTAAATGAAAGACTCATCTTTGTAGAAAAAGGATATTAAGCTTTTGTCAAATATGTTCACTATTTTCCCTATTTTTATTATTTGAGAGAGAATGACAGAGGTAGTGAGTATGGGTGTGCTAGGGCCTCCTGCCACTGCAAATGCATGCGCCTCTTTGTGCATCTGACTCTTCATGGGCACTATGGAATCAAACCTGGGCCGTTAGACTTTGCAAGCAAGTACTTATTTATTAAAGAAATAGAGGAGTTGGGCGAGGTGGTGCACGCCTTTAATCCCAGCACTCCAGAGGCAGAGATGAATTCCAGGTCAGTCTGAGCTAGGGTGAGACCCTGCCGCAAAAAAACAAGAACAAAAAAAAAGAAGAAGTAGATAGAGAGTGGGCTCGGCAGGGCCTCTAGCTGCTGCAAACGAACCCAGACACATGTGCTACTTTGTGCATTTGGCTTTATGTGGGTACTAGTTAATCGAACCTAGGTCCTTTGGCTTTGCAGGCAAGTACCTTAGCTGCTAAGTCATCTCTCTAGCCTGAGTTTTTGAAATTTTTATTTTTATTTTCTGGCTTTGTGAAGAAAGGATCACAATTTAGGCTGACCTGGAACTCACTCTGTAGGTACTCTGACTAAAGGTATGTGCTACCACACCTGGCTTTATGGTTTTTTTTTTTTTTTTTTTTTTTCAAGGTAGGGTCTTACTCTAGCTCAGGCTGGACCTGGAACTTACTATATAGTCTCAGTGTGGCCTTGAACTCTTGGCGGTCCTCCTACCTCTGCTTCCCAAGTGCTGGGATTAAAGGCATGTGCCCAGCTGGTGCTTTTTGTTGTTGTTGCTGCTGTTGTTATTTTATTTTATTTTTGTTTTTTCAAGGTAGGGTTTCACTTGAGCCCAGGCTGACCTGGAATTCATTATGTAGTCTCAGAGTAGCCTCGAAATCACTGTGATCCACCTACCTCTGCCTCCCAAGTGCTGGGATTAAAGGCGTGTGCCACCATGTCCAGCCTCTTCTTTTTAAATATTTATTTATATATTTGAGAGAGGGAAGAATAGAGAGAGGAAGAGGCAGATAGAGAATTAGAGAGGATGGGTAGGTAGCATGCTAGGGCCTCTAGCCACTGCAAACTAACTCCAGACACATGCACCACGTTGTGCATCTGGCTTAAATAGGTACTAGGGAATCGAACCTGAATTCTTAGACTTTGTAGACAAGCGCCTTAACTGCTAAACTTTCTCCAGCCGCTCACTTTTCAAAATTTTAACTGACAATATAAGAACATAAAAATTGTACCCAGTAGTAAAATACCATGTCATGTATACCTTGCTATACAATGTTTAGGTGTGATGAATTAATACATTTTCCTGAAAATTATCTTATATTCAAAAGTCTATCTGGAAAAAAAAAAGTCTACCTGGGCTGGGTGTGAGACCACATGCCTTTAATCTGAGCATTCAGGAGACAGAGGTAAGAGGGTTGCTGTTTGAGACCACCCTAAGTCTACTTAGTCAATTCCAGATCAGCCTGGGCTAAAGTGAAACCCTACCTGGAAACACTCCCCTCATCCTCCCCCCCCCCAAAAAAAAAAGTCTAGCTGAGGCCAGGTGCGGTGAAGCATGCCTTTAGTCCCAACACCCAGGAGGATTGCTATGAGATCAAGGCCAGCCTGGGTTTACAGATTGAGTTCCAGGTCAGCCTGAGCTAGAATGAGACTCTACCTCAAATAAAAATAAATCAATAAACAAATAGTCTGTAGCTGGGTCTAGTGGCTCACGTCTTTTTTGTTTGTTTTTGTTTTTCAAGGTAGGGTTTCACTCTAGTCCAGGCTGACCTAGAATTCACTATGTAGTCTCAGGGTGGTCTCGAACTCATGGTGATCCTCCTACCTCTGCCTCTCCAGTGCTAGGATTAAAGGCGTGCACCACCACACCTGGCAGTGGCTCACATCTTAATCCCAGCCCATTGCAGGATGAGACAGGAGTACTGTAATAAGTTAGTGTTCAGCTTTAGCTACGTAGTGAGTTCTAGGCAGGCATTGGCTACCATGTAAGACTCTTATTCAAGGGCTAGAGAGATGGTTTCACAGTTAAAGAGCTTTGCCTGCAAAGCCTAAGGACCCATGTTCAACTCGTCAGATCCCATATTAGCCAGACACATAAAAGTGAAGCACATGAAAGGTTACACATGCCCACTAGGTGGCTCAAGTGTCTGTAGTTCAATTTTAGTGGCTGAGACCCTATTGTGCCAATTCTGTGTCTCTCTTTAAAAAAAAGAAAAAGACCATCTCAAAAAGAAATCCCTACAGTAAATAAAGATGTTATAAAATGTGCCTTGTAGATGTTTATGTGTAGATGGATATATTTAATGAACATTTTTCTTTAGGTAATTATATCAAAAGATTAACAGTTTTTGCAACTAAAATGGGCCTTTGTCTATAACATATTATAGTAGCTGCTATTCACTGCGTACCTACTGTATACCAACCAATATGCTAGGTCTTCTATCTATACAAGACTCAGTATTCAGCTTTAAGCTAAATAGTATTGTCTGCTTTTCATAGATGAGTAAACTGAGGCTCAAAAGAAAGGAAATGATTTGCTTAGGATCACCAGTTAGTTAGAGACTGGATTAAAATTTTAATTCAAGTGTGCCTAAGTGTACATTGTTTTCTACAAAGCTGTACTTAAAGTTTTAAATAAATTCATTACTTGCACTTTAAAATTTTATCTATAGCCTAATTAGACTGCCCTTGGGGCCTGAGAGCATCATAGAGAAGGTAATGAGAAACATCTAAAACAACTGATTAGAAAGTAAAAAGACCTCCACAGGGCTAGAGAGATAGCTTAGCAGTTAAGGCACTTGCTTACAAAGCCTAAGGACCCATGTTCAACTCTCCAGGTCTCACGTAAGCCAGATGTGCAAGTGCACAAGGTGGCACACACATCTGGAGTTCAATTGTAGTGGCTGAAAGCCCTGGCACACCAATTCTGTCTGTCTCTCTCTCACATTAAAAAAAAAAAAAAAAAAAAAGCCAGTCTGAGGCAGGAGAGATTGCTTAGCGGTTAAGGTGCTTGCCTGCAAAGCCTAAGGACCCAGGTTTGATTCCCTAGGACCCATGTAAGCCAGATGCACAAGGTGGTGCATGCATCTGGAGTTCATTTGTAGTGGCTAGAGGCCCTGGTGCGCCCATTCTCTCCCTCTTCCTCTCCCCCCCCCCCCCCCCGTGCCTCTTTCCTTCTCTCAAATAAGTAAGTAAAATCTTTTTTTAAATGGCCAGTCTGGTGCCAGGTGTGGTGGTGCACGCCTTTAATCCCAGCACTTGGGAGGCAGAGGTAAGAGGATCACTGTCTGTTTGAAGCCACCCTGAGAATATCATAGTGAATTCCAGGTTAGTCTTGAGCTAGTGAGACCCTGCCTCGGGGGGCGGGGGGGAAAGGCAAGTCTGTTGGGCTTGCCTCAAAAAAAAAAATTAATAAATAAAAGGTCTCCACAGTACAAGGCAGTAATTTTAAAATTGTTATTCTGAGACCTCCAGCATCAACTTCACCTAGGATAAGTTAGAAATGTAAACTTTTAGGCCTCACCCCAGGCCTACATAATCAGATACTCTGGGATGGAAACTAATAGTCTTGTTTTAAGTTTTTCCAGGTAGGGTGTTGTTCTAGTCCAGGATGACCTGGAATTCATTATGTAGTCTCTGGTTGGCCTTGAACTCATAGTGATCCTCTTACCTCTACCTCACAAGTACTAGGATTAAAGGCATGTGCCACCATTGCCCTTCTCAACTCTGTCTTGAACACCCAACTTCTTATACCCATTTACCTCACTAACTTACATATCCTTTAGATCTTGGTTATAGCCTTACCCAATTATAACCTTATAGCCACATCCCAGTCTCAGTAGACACCGTATTTCTCCCATCACTGCACTTGTCACACTGATTTGGAATCATTCATCTCTTGTATTAAACTAAAATGAGAGCAGGGGAGATACAATGTTGTGTTCATTGCTGTATTCCTAGGATTAGTAAAGTTCCTTATGTATTGAGGGAACTAATAAATGTTGAATGAATGGTTACTGCCATGTTTAACCATTACCTCCCAAGTAGCTCTCCACTCCGGCTTATAGGTTTTTTTGTCTTTGTTTCATTTTGTTTTTTCAAAATATTTTATTTATTTAAGAGGGAGGCCAGGTGTGGTGGCACACACCTTTAATCCCAGCACTCAGGAGGTAGAGGTAGGAGAATTACTATGAGCTCAAGGCCACCTTGAGACTACATAGTGAGTTCCAGGTCAGCCTGGGCTAGAGTGAAACCCTACCTCGGGAAAAAAAAAAAAAAAGAGTGAGAAAGAGGCAGATAGAAATTGGGCATACCAGAGCTTCTAAGCTGATGCAAGTGAACTCCAGACGGCATGTGCCACCTTGTACATCTGGTTTTATGTGGGTACTAGGGAATCAAACTCAGGTCCTTAGGTTTTGCAGGCTAGGCATCTTAACTGGTGAACCATCTCTCCAGCCCCATGGCTTACAGTTGTTGTGCTGGTTTCTTGTTACAATCTTAAGTAGATGCTACTAGGACCAGTGCCTGCTTTCTCTTTCCTTGAAAGTACAGGCATTGTTTTGATCTAAAGGAGCATAGTAGTGCATGTAGGTGCTTCCTAACCACCAATTCCTCTGTATCACAGGTACCTCAAGGGAGTTAGATACCTTAATGGATCAAGTTCATATGCAGAATCCAGACTGGCAGCATCCTTCAGATCTTACCACACGGTGAGTGGGTGATTAGAAGGAAGAAAGAGTAAAATTTGGCATCAAAGGAAATATCATGTGGAGTTAAGGTTATAATTGTTTAATTCCAGAGGTGGAAAGAGAAATATTGCCTAGGATGAAATAAGAATTGGTCTGAAATTTAGGACAACTGGACTCTAATACTAGATTTGCAGTGTTTTAACTACGAACATGTGGGAGTAATTGATGTCAAAGGACATTTCTGGTTCCAAAATCTGAATTATTTTCCTTCCTTTCTGCTTTCTTCTCCCTCTCTTCTTTTCTTTCCCCTTCCCCTCCTTCTTTCTTCCTTCCTTTTTTTTTTTTTTTTTTTTTTTTTTTTTGAGGCAGGGTCTTATGTGGCCCAGGTTGGCCCCAAACTCTCTGTGTAGGATCCTCCTGCCACTACACCCAGTTTATGCAGTGGTGGTGATTGTGAACATATGGCTTCTTTCATGCTAGGAAAGTGCTCCACCAATTGAGCTACAGCCCCAGTTATCAGAAAAAAAGACAATGCTTAGCTGGGATGAATCTCTGTGGTAGAACCTTTCCTAGCATGTACAAGGCCTTACATTCAGGTCCCAGCACCACCCAGACCAGGTTGGGGGCAGTGCACAATAGCATAATTGTTACTAAATATGTTTTGGAATCAGATGTGAATTAGAATCCAAGCTTATTGCTTCTCAGTCTTTTGGCTAAGATCAAGTATAGAATCCAAGCTTTTCTCCCTACTTTACTATATGACCTTGAGCAAGTTGTTTAACCTGAGGCTTAATTTCCTTACTTGTGCAAAGAGATAATGAGTACTTTCCTAGTAGGATTTCACTGGCTTTTTCTTAGTCAAGCTCAACAGACTGGCATTTTTTTTTTTTTTTTTTTTTACATGCACATGCATCAGAGAGAGACTTGACATGCCAGGGCCTCCAGACACTGCAATTGAACTCCAAACACATGTGCCCCTTGTGTGCATGTGCAACATTGTGCACTTGCATCACTGTGCATCTGGCTTACGTGGGACCTGGAGAGTCGAACATGAGTCCTTAGGCTTCGCAGGCAAGCACCTTAACTACTAAGCCATCTCTTTAGCCCTCACTAGCATTTTTTATAATTATATTATTTTTAAAATTTTTATTTGAGAGAGAAAGAGGCATATAGACAGATAATGGGTGTACCAGGGCCTTCAGCCACTGCAAATGAACTTCAGACACGTGTGTCACCTTGTGCATGTGGCTTATGTGGGTCCTGGGGAATCAAACCTGGGTCCTTTGGTGTTGCAGGCAAGTGCCTTAACCACTAAGCCATCTCTCCAGCCCACTAGTCTTTTAATTAGACGTGATGTTTAAAAAATGCAGCAAGTAGTTTCATATATTGATAGATGTGTCTGGTACTGTTAGAGTTCATTTTAGTTATGGCTACTTCTCACAGCTACCTATGGAGATACCAGATATTCAAAGTGTAGTACAAACACACATGGAGTTCATTTGTAGCAAGGTTCTTGTGTGCCCACTCTCCTTTTCTCTTTCTGCTCACAAATGAATAAAATATCCACTTGGGAGTCAGATGTAGGAGGATTGCTGTGAGTTTGAGGCCACCTTGAGACTACATAGTAAATTCCAGGTCAGCCTGAGCCAGAGTGAGACCCTACCTCAGAAAACCAAAAAATAAAAAATAAAAAAATAGAGGGGGGTGGGGGTGGGATTGATGGTTTAGCAGTTAAGGCACTTGCCTGCAAAACCAAAGGACCCAAGTTCAATTCCCCAGGACCCATGTAAGCCAGATGCACATGGCACATGCATCTGGAGTTTGTTTCCAGTGGCTGGATGCCCTGGCGTGCCCATTCTCCCCCCACCCCCCCCCCCAGCTCTCTCTCTGTCTCAAATAAATAAGTAAAATACTAAAAAATAAAATAGGGAGCCAGGCGTGGTGGCGCACGCCTTTAATCCCAGCACTTGGGAGGCAGAGGTAGGAGTGCTGTGAGTTCGAGGCCACCCTGAGACTCCATAGTGAATTCCAGGTCAGCCTGGGCTAGAGTGAGACCCTACCTCGAAAAACCAAAAAAATAATAATAAAATAAAATAAAATAGGGCCGGGTGTGGTGGCACACACCTTTAATCCCAGCACTCGGGAGGCAGAGGTAGGAGGATCACCATGAGTTAGAGGCCACCCTGAGACGACACAGTGAATTCCAGGTCAGCCTGAGCTAGAGTGAGACCCTGTCTCAAAAAACCAAAATAAATAAATAAAATAAAATAGGGGGCTAGAGAGATGGCTTAGCCGTTAAGGTGCTTGCCTGTGAAGTCTATGGACCCAGGTTCTATTCTCCAGGTCCCACATAAACCAGATGCACAAGTTGGTGCATGTGTCTGACGTTTGTTTGCAGTGCCTAGAGGCCCTAGTGTACCCATTCTCCCCCCCCCCCTCTCTCTCTCTAATAAATTAAATAAATAAAAATAGGACTGGAGAGATGGCCTAGGGATTAAGGCGCTTGCCTACAACGCCAAAGGACCCAGGTTCAATTTCCTGGGACCCACATAAGCCAGATACACAAGATTCCCCGGTACCCACGTAAGCCAAATGCACAAGGTAGTACATGCATCTGGAGTTTGTTTGCAGTGGCTAGAGGCCCTGGCATGCCCATATTCATTCATTTTCTCTCCATACACACACACTTTCTCTGTCTCAAATAAATATAAAATAAAATAGATAATAATAAGCCAAGCATGGTGGCACACACCTTTAAACCCAGCACTTGGGAGATAGAAGTTGGAGGATTGTTGTGAGTTTGAGGCCAGCCTGAGACTACAGAGTGAATTCCACATCAGCTTGGGCTACAGCAAGACCCTACCTTGAAAAGAAAAGAAAAATCTTTCTAAGGCTGGCCGTGGTGGTGCACGCCTTTAATTCCAACACTCGGGAAGCAGAGGTAGGAGGATCGCTGTGAGTTCAAGGCCAACCTGAGACTACATAGTGAATTCCGGATCAGCCTGGGCTAGAGCAAGACCCTACCTTGAAAAACTAAAATAATGATAATAACTTTCTAAACTTCAAAAAAAAATTAAATGAGTATTTGATAGTTGTGCTAACCTTCTTTGTATACAAGTTGCCATTTCAAATGAAATACACATCTATCATGCCTGTTTTTATGTTCCCTCTCTCAATAGAAATTATGCCCGGTACCGACAGAAACCTCTGCAAAGATACAGTCTGACTCAGTGGGTTAACAGGAACAAGCGAAGCCATCATCGGTTCCAGCGTCTCCCAGACTTCTCTTATGGTCCATATGTTTCATCCCATCAACAGTGAAAGTCCCTATCCAGGGTTTTGTCCACAGCAGCATCTCATTTTTTTTCTGCTGTTTTTTATTTTAGTTTATTTTATTTTTGCTTTGTATATTTTGAATTTTATTTTTCCACAAGATTTTTATTTAAAGAGCTTGTCACCTTTTAGAAATGTTCGTTACTGACTTGAATTTTTTTTATGGGGACCCTCCTGATCTTTTTTGTGTCTACATGTTTCAGCAGTGTTAGTAGATACTGTTTTTGGTTTTTTTTTTTTTTTTTTTTTTTTTTTTTAGTTTTTTATTTAAATTGAAGGTAGCTTCCTCTTGATAGCCTGCATTAAGCCAAAGCACCCACCTCTGTGTAGAGGTACAATCCACTGGTGCCCAGAAGTCATCTTTTCATCTACTGTAGAAAGAAATTCTTTTGCAGGCTGTGTAGTCATTGTTATTTGCTGATGACTTGTTAATGGATGTTACTTTTACAACCCTTCTTGTAAAATTTGAATCTCTAAATACTTGTCAATATTTTAAATTTGGCAATTAATGACACATGAAGTAGGGTGAAATAAAAGTCCTGTTGTGAAAGGGTAAATTTAAAATGTAAATCCCCTTGCTGGACAAGGCGGAGCACATCTTTAATCCCAGCACTCAGAGGCTAAGGTAGAAGGATCATTATGTTTTTCTGTTTTCTGAGGCCAGACTGACAGACACTACAGAGTGAGTTCCAGGTCAGCCTGGGTTAGAGTGAGACTCTACCTGTAAAAAGATAAAATGTAAATCCTCTCCCTTCTGTACTGCCTTTATTATTAGCTTTTTTCATTCTTTGTTAAACTTACTTTGCATGTAAGCGCTTACAAGTCTTACACATTTTAACTCTGACAGAAGACTGTTGGCTAACCTCTATTGAATACTTCATGGTCTTGTGACTTTTTTTTTTTCTCCCACCTCCAATGACCACTCTTCTCCTGTGGTTCTACAGGAAGTATTCTTATGTCCTGTTACTCTTCTTCAGAACAACATCCCTCCTGTCTTTGTTGCAGAGCTGTTCTTGAGAATCTTGACTTGTCAGGCCAGTGCCATTGAGAGATTCATGGATTGATAGTTTCATCTGCTAAATTCCAGTTTATGTATAGATGTTAGTCCAGGAGCCTCCATCCTGTGGGAGCCTTTGGAAAGGCATTCTTTTGTCTCCACAGATAGCTTTAGACCGAGTGTTAGCATCTCCTCATTTGATCAGGCTTCTAATACATAGTTTCACATAACTGCTTAAGTGGGTCTAGTGAAATTACATTACCTGATCTTAATGTTAGGTTTGGTATTCTAATCAAAGCTGACAGACTTTGTATATCTGTCTTAATGGATATCTTAGGAATTTTTTATTGCTTTACAGACACCTCTAGAAATCATTTTGGGAAATTTTGTGGTCTGTCATTCATACTACTGTTCACTCTCTGTGAAGGTTGTTCATAGTTGCTATAGCCGCTATTTTGGTTTTGTTTCATTAGCCCTATCTTTGTATGTGAATAACCCATCTTAAACATCCTACTCCATTGTAGACAACTGACTTGGGAAAAGCATGGTCATTCAAGCCTCCAGTAAGTTTGGATAGATGTTCCTAATTGTTTACTGGGAACACTTAAACACAGTCAATGATTTTCTTCCTTTTGGTTGTTTTGAGACAGGGACTCCTGTAGCTCAGGCTGACCTTGAACTCATTATGTAGCTGAAGATGATCTTAAACTGATCCTACTACCAGCACCTCCCAAGTGTTAGGATTGTAGGCTTTTTACCGCTGTGCCTAGCAAAGTTCCCTGGTCATTTGCTTTAGGTCTGGGAGTAGAGTTCAACAGAGAAATTGTGAGAATCTATTGTCTCATTTGTCACAATTGGCATTTACTTCATTGGTCATTTCTCCACGCTGCTGTAAATTTGCCTAATGGAGTGAGTGAGATATGCCAAACATCCGCCTTTGAGACCAAAGTGTAGTTAAAATTAAGTGTAGCTAGTAGCACTGTGGCTGTCTAGTTCCCCACAGATAACCCAAGAAGTGAAGGGACAGCATTTTGTGTAGGCAAAAATCTGAGACATTCTTGCTCTCCCGGTACAGGAGAGTTTAAGATTGACTGTAACAAGAGCATTGTCTTTGCCAAATCAGATGACTGACAGGTTAACTAGAAAATGTGACAATCACATTTCCTCTTAGCTCAGATAATTCTGTTTTTCCAAAGCTTTAGCAGCTTAATTAAATCTGTTGGACTGGGGGAGGAGAGAACTGTTCTCTAGTGGTTAACATGGTATTCTTTAAGGAGAAAAAAGCCAAAGAAAACTCATTATCTGGCATGTTAGCCTTAAAGATGGTAATGGGTAGAGTCTGGAGTTTTATTCTCTTTTTGAAGCTGCATATCTCTTATATATGGTGTTGGCCTCTAAATCTTATTGTTCAGGTGTAATTCTTGCTGTATTTTTAAATTTGAGTAAGGGTTATATGCATTTAACTGTACCTAGCTTTCTTGATGACATTCTCACTACAGGGGTCTTGGCAAAAGTAAAAATTTGCTATTTAAATAGTTTACTTGTTAGTAAGGAGCCTGAAATAACCTATAGTTTTTCATCTAATATAGGCTCTAATTTACTTGAGTTGTCAAGATCAATTATGAAACTGAAGTTTGGTGCCTCATCTTTATCATATTTTTCCCTTGTAGCAGTTGTGTTTAATGTCATTAAAAAGAAATAAAAGTTCTTGTCAGTGGCATATGTACTGTGGCCGTCTGTTGCTGGCTTTGGAGGGGGGTTATTTGCCTGCCTCCTTTGTGTGGGTATGGGAGGGTGGTGGCATTTATTAGAATATGGTTCTGGGAAGGCGAAGGTGCTTGCTCCCTGTTCTTTTGAGGGTAAATTACAGTGTTGAGAAAGGCGTTCCAAGCAGTTAAGAAATGTTGAAATTGATTGGGATTTGCAGCTACATATGGTGCATGTCAGGAGCCTGACATTGGGAGAGCCTGAAATATCACTGTGCTGCTGTTTTTGCAGAACAGGGAAGGTGGCTCAGACTTCATCAGGCAGTCATTGCCTTGCATTGTGTCCCATTAAACAAAATTGATGCCTAGCACTCAGGAGGCAGAGGTAGTAGGAGGATTGCCATGAGTTCGAGGCCACCCTGAGACTACATAGTGAATTCCAGGTCAGCCTGGGCTAGCGCAAGACCCTGCTTTGAAAAAAAAAAAAAAATTGATATTTGTTCTTAGCCAGAAACTTCTGCTCCAAGAACCTGGGGTGAAGGTTGGATGAATGTGGGTAGATGTTGAATGGAGACAATAGTTCATAGCTCTTTTGTGAACCTGAACTGCTTAGATTAACCCCCAGGACAAAGACGAAAGGGCAGGCAATAATAGGTTGTCACCTAGGTTAGCCAGTGCTTTTAAAATTCCAGTGCGTTGCTTAGAAAACAAGGGGTAACACACTTGGATAAGCTCATTGGCCTGCTGTTCTATAATCTTTTAAGGTTATTGTTTGTTTGTTTATTGGTTTTTCGAGGTAGGGTCTCACTCTAGCTCAGGCTGACCTGGAATTCACTATGTAGTCTCAGGGTGGCCTTGAACTCACAGTGACCTTCCTATCTCTGCCTCCTAAGTGCTAGGATTAAAGATGTGTGCCACCATGATGGGCACCTCCCTCTTTTGGGGAGGCAGAGAGAATTGCCAATTTGAGGACAGCCTGAACTACCAAAAAAAAAAAAAAAAAAAAAAAAAAAAAGCAACAACCCACAAACAATAACCTAGCTGGGTATGGTGGCACATACCTTTAATCCTAGCACTTGGGAGGCAGAGGTAGGAGGCTCACTGAGTTCAAGACCACCCTGAAACTATAGTGAATTCCAGGTCAGCCTAGGCTAGAGCTAAACCATACCTTTAAAAAAAAAAAAAAGGTGGGGCAATTACAGGCATTTGCCACCATGCCCAGCTCTAAGTCTGGTATACGTATTCTAGACAAAAAGAAATTCTGTATCTGGACAAAAAGCTTAATATAAATACAAGTTCTCAGCTGTTTGATGCTCTTGTCTCAGCATATTCTGTGTACATGTGTATGCAAGAGTGCATGTGTGTGAAGGCCAGAGTTCAATGTCAGGTGTCTTTATTTTTTTTAACAAATGCCAGATGCATGTGCCACCTTGTGCATCTGGCTTATATGGGTACTGGAGAATCAAACCTGGGTCCTTAAGACTTCGCAGGCAAGCACCTCAACCACTATACCCACTCTAAACCTGGTGTCTTACTTGGTCACTTTTTTTTGTTTGCTTTTTTGAGATAGGGTCTCACTACCACACCCGGCTCTACCTTACTTTTTGAGTGTAGGCCTTTAATCCCAGCACTTGAGGGGCAGAGGTAAGAGGATCACTATAAATTAGAGGTCAGCCTGGGGCTAGAGACCCTATGGAAAAAAATAGAGGTGGTGCCAGGTGTGGTGGCACACACCTTTAATCCCAGGACTGGGGAGGCTGAGGTAGGAGGATTGCTGAGAGTTCAAGGCCAGACTGGAGCTACAGAGTTCCAGGTCAGCCTGGGCTAGAGTGTGACCTTACATCAAAACTAGAAAGTCAGGCATGATGGCACACGCCTTAGTCTCACCACTCAGGAGGCCAGGGAGGGTCGTCATGAACTCAAAGCCACCCTGAGACTACATAGTGAATTCCAGGTCAGCCTGAGCTAGAGTGAGATCCTACGTCAAAAACAAAACTAAAAAAAAAAAGAGCTGGGCATGGTGGCGCAGGTCTTTAATCCCAGCCCCAGGAGGTAGGAGGATCGCCTTGAGTTTGAGGCCTCCCTGAGACTACATAGTGAATTCCAGGTCAGCCTGGGTCAGAGTGAGACCCTACCTTGAAAAACAAACAAAAAAGTATGCAGTATACATAAGGATGACACCCAGCTTTGTCCTTTGGCCAAGCACATCCGAACACACCCACATATTAGCATGCCCACTTTATACACACACACAAACACTAGTGTTTCTTGCCCTCCATTCATGTTATGTTGATGGAGATGTGATTAGAAAAAGGAGAAATAGACCTTCTCTAAAATGACTCATCCTCAGCCAGGCATGGTGGCACACACCTTTAATCCCAGCACTGGGGAGGCAGAGGTAGGAGGATCACTGTGAGTTCAAGGCCACTGTGAGACTACATAGTGAATTCCAGGTCAGCCTGAGAACTAAAGTGAGGACGTATCCAAAAAAAAAAAAAAAAAAAAAAAAAAAAAAAAAACTCTAAGAAACCCGTTTTGAGGTTTTATAGGAAGAGAAACCAACCTCCTAAAACCAGAAAGCAGAGTTCCTTGATTTTGTAGTGTTGCCCTACTTTATAAGAGAAAACTGAATTATTCCTAAACTGATTGCAGGGTATGCCTGTTTTTGTATACCAGTGCACCTGTTGGGAAAATATTTCCACCTGTCACAGGAAGTGTCAGCTGGTCAGTATTGAGATTTCTTTAATGAACAAATTGCTGCCTTGTCATTCCTCCCCACTTATCTCTCCATAACAACTGGAATGTGTCATAGGCAGAAAATCTGGCCCTAAGCATTCATTCAGAAGATGGAATGTGGTCTTTTGGATAACTTAAGAATGAGAGAGGAAGTAGAAGTCTGAAAGTGATCTGGTGAGATGTTGCATATTTCTATAAGAGATTGAATTAGAAATCTTAATGAATTCTAGCCAGGCATGGTGGCACATGCCTTTAATCCTAGCACTCAAAAAGGCAGAGGTACGATGGCCATGAGTTCAAGGCCACCCTGATACTGCATAGTGAATTCCAGGTTAGCCCGGGCTAGAGTGAAACACTACCTCAGAAAACCAAAAAAAAGAAAAAAAAAAATGAATTCTAGCTGAGCGTGGTGGCACACACCTTTAATCCCAGCATTTGGGAGGCAGAGGTAGGAGTATTGCTAAATTCGAGGCCAGCCTGGACTAGAGTGAGACCCTACCTAGAAAAACAAAACGAAAAAAGTCTAGAGGAGGTTCATACTACAAAGCTCAGGCTTAGAAGACAGAAATAGAGGACTCCTGCTTCAGAAATACCCAGCAGTCTTTCTTCCTCCCTTCAGCTCTTGGGGTTCCCTGCTTGTTTCTAGGAGAATGGTCTAGATAGAAGGATAGGAGGTGAGTGAGCTCTGGGGATCATGTCTTTGAACCCAGTTTTGGTAGAAAGGAAGCCAAGCCCACCTTCAGAGAAGTGAGGTGCCCAAGTGTTAGGGCTACCCATTAGGGTCTTCTATTTAGCATTCCTCCCACAGGTCTACCATGGTCTGCAAGTAAAGTCTCTTGGTCTCAGCGCCATCTGCACCCTTCCCATGTTGCAAGGAGTGTCTGGAGCCATGTGAGAGGAATAAAGAGACACATCTGAAGTCATAGCTGCAGGGTTTGATTCTGTAAAAGTGCAGTCTTCATTTCAGAAGGTGATGAAAAGGAATGGAACTTTATGAGGGCTGTTCGCTCATCTTCCCTTCTACCTACCCACTTTGTGATGCACCACAGACATGGTCAAAGATGAGGACAGGGAACCCCCATGAACAGCTCCTCAAGCCCCCCTGACAAGTGCCTTGAGTGCTAACTTGAGAGCTTCTCCATCATTTGGCACTAAAAGGTCTCAGAGAACACAGGAAGTACCTCTCGGAGGTTTGGCTCAGACTTCAGTGTGCTTATCAGTTTCCTGCTTTCCATCCAGCCTGAGACTTTTTTCCCTCTGCTTCCAGAACCTTTTGAACAGCCTACTGTAAGCTCTTGCATATCTGACTTTTTTTCCCCTCCAAGCTCTGGACAGGAATGTTCAAAGTGCCCTAAATTACTTGTTCACTCATTGGCTAATGGCATCATTACTCTCTGCTTTTCAGCCTGCTGTTAGGATCTTAATGATGTTCCTTTAACAGCCCAGAACAGCACGTTGTGCAGAATGCAGTCTTACAATTCTTCACTCCCTCCTCACACCGCCTGCCCGCCCCAGACAAGAACCTCGTTCCTTTGGCAGGGATACATGCACCCAACCCCATCCAGAGGAGAAAACCCTTTGTTTTTGAAAGCAGCAGGCGCTGCATACCTATGCAGTGAGGCAGCCCAAGCTGGGCTTAGAGGAGCCTCAGAAAGAGGATGATGGAGCAGCTATTTTTTCTCCTACACGTGCACCCCCATCTGTTCGAGAATTCCCTTCCAACTCCAGCTTGGCTGGCAGGCATGTCCCTAAGAAGCTGCAGGCCAAAATGGAAGAGAACTGCTTCCCTCCTCCACACATCCTGACTTGCTGCCAATTGCCAGAAAAAGAGGGCAACATTTGGGCATTTACCAGAAGACAAGGATGTGCCTTTTCATTTGTCTTTTTATTTTACATTTAAAAAGTGGTTATTGCTCTAACTGGATCAGAGGTAAGGACCTCTCTCTTAAGGAGCCTTGGCCTTGAAGCCCCATTCAGCACGGATGGAAGTCACAAGACAATGAGTGGAGCCTCATGTCCTCCCATGAGAAAGCCCTTAGTATTGCAGACATCTGCCCTTTATCCTGTCTCTCCTCCTCTGTGCTGCCACACTTGGACCAAGCAGAGTGGTGGCTGACCCAGCCTCGAGAGCGGTTGTAGATTGGAAGGAAGGGGTTGTCCGTTGGGTGATGGCTTTCAGCTCCGTGGCTTGGGGGCCAGTGCTCATCATTCAGTGCAACAAATATTTACTGAGCACCTACTATGTGCCAGGCTTGTGCTAGGTGCAGCCTCCCACATTCCCTTGGCCACCGATGAAAGATGTAGAGTCCATTTTTTTTCCACACAGGCATTTGGCAGTCATAATGCTTCAGTCCCAAGGAAGTCTGCCTTTCCATGTCAAGCACCATTTTTTTTTAAACCAGAAAGAGACAGTAGAGAGAAAAAGAGACCTGTCATTTCACACCATTCAGACTCTAGGAAAGGACATGAGGATGCTAGATAGCTTTCATAGAACCTTAAATGAAATGGCAAGGTTTCATACCCCAGAGGCCAGTGGTGACAGCAAGGTTGCTCTGCTTATCTGTGATTAATGGCTCTTGCCTGCTTTCCAGCAGCTTCTACTCCAACCTGGGTTGCTCAGGAGCCCTTGGGATGTAGGATGTGGAGATGCCTTTTCAGTTATCCCAGTTGGCACTGCTGCAACTCCAAGAGATGCTTTCTTATAAAATGGGCAGTATCTTTCAGATCTTCTGAAGACCCTGGACTGGTGATCTTACCATCAAAGATGGCAAAAGATGTAGGCAACCAGCTCAGGCCTTGAGAAAACACTCTGTCCTCTGGAGCGGAGCCCTCCGATTTTTTTTTTTTTTTTCCCAAAAGAAACAAAACAGATTAACATAGTCGCATCACACCACCAAAAAGAGAAAAAGAAAAAAAAAAAAGTCCCTAAATGGCTGGATCCAAAAAAGACTTGATGAAGCCATAACTCTGCAACTCAGGTGCCCATTGGCTTTCCTGATGCTCAGTGGTCTGAAAGACACAGCTCAAGCCAGTCTTGGTACTTGTCCTCCCAAAGGTTTGTGCATTTTCTCAAAGAGGAAGTCAGTCCAGAAGAAGCAAGGAGGAAAAAGACTGTGTCTCATGCTGCTTTGCCTTTTCCAGGTTGGGGCCAGGCCTTTTAGTTTTTGTGGCTTATGTATTTATTTTGCAGAATTTAAGTCTGAGGTTCAGCTTCCTTCGTCGGACTAACACAGGAGGGAGAAGGAGAACTGCAGCTAGCTGTACCTCCTCCACTGCCGCCGTCAGCCTGTTCTCCCTGTGCCCAGGACCCGGGGACCAGCAGAGAAGAAAAACAAAATCCTTCTCCCTGCAGACAGGCAGTTACGCTTCGATGATGTCCACTGAGGGCTTGTTTGGAAACTGGGAAGGGGGGGAAAAAAAACGAGAGAAGCTGCCAGAGCCAGTTGACTGTCAGACATTCTTTCAAGGTGGGAAACAGGACAGGAGGAGGAAGAAGGTAGCAGAAGGGCTGCAGCCTGAAAGCCAGATTCTTATCCTTTGTGGAAAGAAAGGAGTAGCCCTGCCTCTGGAGGTCTTGTCTCTCTTGTCTTTTCACACCTAGCCTTCAGCCTTGCTCAGCTTAATAGTCAAGACTGAGTCCTGGGCCCAGAGCCCTGGTACCCACTCTACCCCCAGCAGAGATATCCCCTGGCTGAGTCTTTCACATCCCGCAGATTGGCCTCCTGGTGCGGCCTCAGCTGCTGACATTGTTGAGATGCTTCTGGAGATAGGGCTTAGGAAGAGGCTTCAGGAAAAGGCGCCAGAAAGAGAGAAGCCAAGAGAGAAGACAGCAAGCCAGAGGATACAAGAACATGGAGACAGGAGGAGATGTAGAGAGGGCCAGATGTTTGTTGGATAATCATCGTCAGAACCGTAAGATCCTCTCCCATTCTCTACTGTCTTCTGAGCTGCTCAGAGCAAGTACTGAAAAGGTTTCATATCTGTTTTACAGAAGAGGAAATGAAGGTTCAGAAGTAAAGCACCTGCTCAGGCACAGCACCCCCCTCTCCTCCTACTCTTGCTACCCCACGCCTACCAGGAATTCTGCCCCTCCTACTGGCTGTTTTTTTTTTTTTTTTTTTTTTTTTTTTTTTGAGGTAGGGTCTCGTTTTAGCCCAGGCTGACCTGGAAATTTACTATGGAGTCTCAGGGTGGCCTCAAACTCACGGCGATCCTCCTACCTCTGCCTCCTGGGTGCTGGGATTAAAGGCGTGCACCACCACGCCCGGCTTGGCTGTCTTTTTTTGTTTTGTTTCGTTTTTTAACCACCACTGGCCCCTGGCACCCGCAAAAGGAGAGGATCCAAAATCAATTTGCAGTATCCCCCGTGTCACACAGGCAGCAGCCAAGCTTGGCTCTGCCCAGCTGCTGTCATGCCAGGTCCTGATCTGACCTCTTCTGCAGTCCAGGGACTGCGAGTGCACAAGGTGCAGGTCCACCCTGCCCAGCTCTCGCCCTCACCTTGCTGCGGAGGAGACCTCCACCCTGGTGCTCTGGTGTGCTGGTTTCTGATGCACTCTTGGTTTTTTCCTTGTTGTTATTGGGCTCATTGTCCTTGATAATGTCATATTGGCGGCAGAAGAGGGCGATGACACCTGGGGAAGATAAGCAGGCACAGTCAGAGGCCCGGGCCTGAGTTCTTGCCTAGCTTAGCGTGGATGCTTTCTGATGGCCTCCAGATGGTCTCTCTGTGCTGCAGCAGTCTCCCTCGAGCCTCTGACTCCTGTTTCCACCTGTCCGGCCACCAGCCATCCCTTTTCACTGCTGCTGGACTAGTCCTCCCCCAGCACATATCTGACCATGTCTCCCCCCTAGCCTTCCTTTGAGCCTCTGACAGCTCCCATTCTCCTTTAGTGGAAAGTAGAGATGACAATGGGATTTGCTAAACATGTGCCAGGGCCCTGTGCTGTGCACTTACATACTCAATCTCTCTTAATCCTCACAACTCCAGGGCGCCTATTATTACCAGTCCCAGGGTACAAGTAAGCACAGTAGTAGAGAGAATCACACTAATTTAATTCAAGGTCACACTGTGGTGCAGCTGGGAGGTGAAGTGCACAGCCTGTTAAATGTCTAGTTGTATCTAGCTAATAATGTGAACATCATATTTTTCAGAAGTCTGGTAATATTAAGGCATTCAACTCCAGTTCTAGATATATTCCCCATTTCTCCTCTATGTTTGTAGTGTTGTTTCTTGATCTATTTTAAGGATCTGTTGACTTTCCACTGTGGTAGGTAGAGCCTAACAACTCCCCCTACTTCCTTCTTCATTATCCTAACAGACTTATACCACAGTTTTGGGCTAATTCACTATGTTTGTATTGTTAGGATTATGTAAATCTTGTCTGTGCCAAGTCTAATAATATACCATAAACAAACCTCCTCTCTTTTTTTTTTTTTTTTTTTTTTTTTTTAGTTTTTGGGTTTTGTTTTCGAGGTAGGGTCTTGCTCTAGCCCAGGCTGACCTGGAATTCATTATGTAGTCTCAGGGTGGCCTTGAACTCACAGGGATCCTCTACCTCTGCCTCCTGAGTACTGTGATTAAAGGTGTGCACCACCACACCTGGCAAACCTCTTTTTTTTTTAATTTTATTTTTATAAAAGTGGGTTGTTTCCCAAATTTATTTATTTATTTGACACAGAAAGAGAGAGAGAAAGAGATAGATGAGAGAGAGGGGGAGAGAATGGGCATGCCAGGGCCTCTAGCCACTGAAAATGTGTCACCTTGTACATCTGGCTTACATGGATACTGGGGAAATTGAACCTGGGCCCTTAGGCTTCGCAGGCAAGTGCCTTAACCACTAAGTCATCTCTCCAGCCCTTTTTTACACCCTTTGTTTCCCCTGCCTTTTTTCAAGTGCCTGTTTTTCTATGTACCTAACTCCCCCCCCACCACCACCAAATGCTTCTTCAGAGCCTGCCCTGCTAGCTACCATGCCAATCAGGCTTAGAATGGTGTTCAGTTCTCAAAAGACTCCAGCCCTCAGCCTTGCCACATCTTACTCCTCCACACTCCACCTTCTCTTATAGGTCACAGCCACACTGAGTCACAGTGAGCTTAATTTGTTGTTTCTTGAACACCTTTCCTCTTTTGGCTGCCTGGTGAGCTCCTATTCATCCTCCAAAGCTCAATTCTCATGCTCCCCCTACTCTGTGTTTTTTTTTTTTATTATTTTTTTTATTTTCCAGTGCTGTGCCTCAAACCCGAGACCTCTTGGACAATGGGCATGAACTGCCACTGAGCCACACCTCTGGCCACTTCATACTTTTCTTGATTTCTACCGCTGGCTCCAGAATTTCATCTCCTCTGTTCCCACATTGGCACTGTTAAATCACTCATCATGATTCAGTTATAGTTAAGTTTAGACCTGGCTTCCCTCAGCATGAGTCTCTTACAAGCAGAGGGAACTTCCTAGTCATGACTGTAACATTACCGTCTGGAATGGAGTAGTTGGTCAGTCAATGGCAGTTGTGTTTAATATAAAATGCATGACACTTGGGCTTTATCCTCAGGGATCTCAGAGGCCAGCAGGAAATGAAAGAATCACAACATACATAACTTACATAAGAAGGGCTAATGAAGGGCAGTGTGCTGTGGGAGCACAGAGACAAAAGGCCATTCTAGTGGATGGATGGTGGGAATTTCTATGTTGGTATCTTAGACATAATTCTAGGATAGGTGAGGGGTGTGTTCCAAACCTGAGGCCAGGCAGTGGTTTCCCCTGAATCGCATAGGCTTGAGTCCTCTGGAGGTCCAGCTACCAACCCAGAAGAGGAAGGAGAGGCTGTAGGCCGTGGTTAGAAGGTTCAGGGGCTCTGGATGCAGCTCTACCTCTTCTAGAGAGGAGAAAGGTGAATACCCCACCCCTCCCCGCAAGCCTACAAGAGACAATAAGCAAAGCCACGTGTGGTGGGCACGCATTTAATCCCAGCACTCAGGAGGCAGAGGTCAGCCTGGGACTACAGAGTGAGTTTGAGGTCAGCCTAAGCTAGAGACCCTACATCAGAAAAAAAAAAAAAAACTAAAATGCTGTTTGGGGTGGAGCGGATTAGAAAAGGAAGCAGATTTGGCCCCAGAGATGCCCTAGGCAAGACTAAGAGAGATTTTTCATCATATATTTCTAAGCCCCTTATTGTTGTTGACTAAGAGTGAAGAGGGGTGGTCCTCAGCTGCCCAACGGTAAGTGAAGGAGTCAGAAGCTTGATTCACCTGCCCACATGAAGAGGACCACGACAATGATCAGCACCTCGCCTGTTCGCAGCTGTTGGTTCCTCCCCATTTCCTTCATGGTCACCTCATCTGTGGGGAGAGAGGTATTAGTCCACGGCTCCTTTCCTCCTCAGCCACTCTAGGGCCAAAGGCCTTATCTCTATCGGTGTCCACACATCCAACATAAAGAGAGCCAGAGACCTACTGACGTGTGCTTGGGGTGGCAGGGGTTGGACTCAGTCCAAAGGTGGGAGCTGGGCTGAAGGGATGGCTTAGCAGTTAAGGCACTTGCCTGCGAAACCTAAGGACCCATGTTCCATTCCCCAGTACCCACATAAGCCAGATGCAGAAGGTGGCACATACACCTGGAGTTCATTTGCAGTACCTAGAGGCCCTGACATGCCCATTCTCTCCATCTGTCTCTCACTCTCTCTCTCTCCCTTTTTCTCAAATACATAAATAAAATACCTGGGGGCTAGAGTGAATCTTCTCGCTGCATGGCTCTACTCCACATTGCTCCACCCAGCTGCACTCGCCCTACGCCCCCAGCATGCCCCAGGCCTTGCCTTTGTTCTTAGAGGCCATCTTCTCGGCCTCACGTGGGGTTTTGAAGAGCACTGGCTCACTAGCCGGGCTCTGGCCCTGGATGGAGATGGCCTGAACGTGCACGATGTACTCCGTGTCCTCTTCCAGGTCCCAGAGGGCGCATGAGCGGGTAGTGGTGTTCACTTCTTGGATGAAGCGAAGCATCCGCACATCCTTCTTCTGCAAAGACGAGCCCCAGACATGTCAGTGCTCCGGCACCAGCCCCGCTTCTGCCCACCTCCCAGCGGTGACCAGCCCTTCATGCTATACAATCATCCCATCACCTCAGGCGTCACTCTCCACTGTACAGCTAAGGAGACAGATTTAGAGACGTCAGGGCAGTTGCCAAAGGCCACACGTCCAGTGAGGCTCGGAAGCAGGTCCTAAATCCCCCTTCATCTGAAGTCAGTCCACACGCTGAGCTCCCATGTCCCAGCTGAGATTTCCTGAACCCTCCTCCCCTGACTAGGGTCCTTTGGACACCCTCAGTTTCAAGCCAAATGTACAGCTTGCTGACCGCCTCTCTTGCCCTGTGTTCCTTTTTCCTTGTCATGTCTCATCATCACCCTCCATCCATCATGTATCTTTTTCTCTTCTCTTTGAGACAATTATGTTGTGTAGCCCAAGTTGGCCCTTATTTACCATCCTCCTGCCTCAGCCTCTTGAGTGCTAGGATTACAGACATGCACCACCATGTGTGGCTTTGAAGTGCCCTTCCCTCCCAAGCACCCTCAAGGGTTACCTGCTGAGAGATGGCAAATCCAATGACAACCTCATCCTCCAGGACATCCCAGCTGACCACGGCAGAGTTGGCTTTGAGGTGCCTGACAGTGACGTTCACAGGGGCTGAGGGGCTGTCTGCAGGGTGGGGAGACACCTGAGCCTGAATGCAGTGCGCTCTGCTCTGCTGTGAGGCCCAGTCCCGTTGTCTCACCCATGAGAAACCCAGGGAAGGCTGTGCCAAAGGGGTAGAGCCCAAAGCCTCAACCAGACCCCATGGCTCTTGCTTCCTCAGTGGGTCAAGAGGCCTCGGGCTCCTTGCATCTAGCATGGAAGCCCCTGCCAGCCATAGACTAGGCCCGCCATGGTTTCAAGACTAAAGTTGATAAGCCTGGGCCTGGGCCAGGGCCAGATCAAATGGATGTACAGGTTAGGTATGAAGGGGACAAAGTTGACCAGAGTACAGAAACTGAAGGTTAGCCTGACGAAAAGCAGTCCAAAGCACGCATAAATCTACAGTGCTCTTTCTACAGTCCTACACTGTCTAGTGAGTGACCTTGAGGGAAGGAAAAAGTCCCAGAGGTTTAGAAGCACCAGGAGGGGCTGAGCCCTGGGAAGGGAGGGAGAAGCAGTAGAGGACATCTCCAGAACTGCGGTGAGCTAGGCAGAGCGCAGCCTAGGGAAGGTCTATGTGAGCCTCTTCTCCACACTCCACTGGCCTCAAGGGGCAGAGAGGGAAGGAATTAGAGGAGGTGGGCCCTTGGGTCACCAGGATAGGGCAAGGCTTCTGGATGGGGGAAGAAGATGAATGGGAGGTGGTCGGGTCACCAAGATCAGGGAGGAAAGTGTTAGAGGAGGAGGGCAGGAAGAACCATCCTGGAGAGGGGAGTGCCATGGGGCAGGTGCTTTAAGAGGAAGTCATAAGCGTTCCACTTATACCCCTCACATGAATGGACTTGAGGCCCAGGGGTTATGCCAGACATGCAAATGGGAAGGGCCAGAAGGACACAGACAGGTGGTGGCAGACACAGAACCAGAGAGCAGACAAGTGGAGCTTTAGAGACAGAAATGGATACACAAGCAGGGCAGGAGCACCGACCCAAGGAGAGATAGATGGGTACAGGGAGAGAGTGAGACAGCAGCAGCCAGGAGGGACAGAATCAGGGCAACGGGGAGACGCTGGGCCCCATGGGGTGGGCCAGACACTGCGCCAGGCTCAGGGGCCACCCCAACGCACCCTGCACCCTCAGGTGCCAGGTCCCTTCCCCTTCATAGGAGCTCCGTCACAACGGAGGTGCAGCTGCCTGTAGGTTTTTTGAGAGGTCTTTGGGGACACTGAGGGAGGCCCAAGGTGTGTGTGTGGGGGGGGGGGTACTGATATCCTCAGCCGCACTCCAGGGGCCAGAAAGGGCGACTGAGGCAATGACCTAGGGTTAAGGGATGTGATTTAAGGAATCAGGTGACAAAGAGTCCCTAAGCCCCCCCCAAGGTGCCAGGAAGAGGTCTGGAGGCTGAAGGACAGGTCTAGGGGTCAGGACGCTTGAGGTCGGGTTAGGGGAGCAGCGAGGAGGTGAGACAGGACGAGCCCAGGGAGCAGGAAGCCTCCCAGGTGACAGCGCGGGAGGAGAGGTCGCCCCGGCCCCCGCCCCCGCCCCCCGCGCCGGGCCCCCTTACCCGCCTGCACCAGCGCGAAGCAGACGCAGCTCAGCCACAGGCGGAGCGCGGCGCGGGGCGGCCAGGCGCGCGGCGGCGGCGGCGGCGGCGGCCCGGGGGGCATGGCGGCTCCTGCAGCCCGCCGGCCGGCCCGGGGCGGCGCAGGGGGACGCGGCTCTGGCCCTCCGCGGCCGCTGGCGCTCGCGCTCCGGCCCGCCCCGCGCCGCCCCGCGCCGCCTGCGTTTCGGCTCCGTGGACAGCGACTCCCGCGCGGCGGCGGCGGCGGCGGCGGCCGCGTCCACGTCGGGCGCCTGGGGGGGGGGCGGGGCGCCCCCGCTGCGGGGAGAGGCGGGGGCGGGGTGAGGACGGAGGGCGCCCCTCACTTCCGACGCCCCCACTCTCCGGGCCCCACTCTCACGGCGGCCGGGCCCAGGACCGAAGGGCCACACGGACTGGCCGCTCCGGCCCCGTCCCTGACCCGGCCCTGCCCTTTCCCAAGGGACAGGGAGGAGGAAAAGTACCGCGGAGAGAGAGATGCTCGGGGTCCCAAACCCTCACCCCAGCCCACACTCAAGGCCTGTCTGGCTGAGTGGAGAGAGGGGTGTCATGGGGTAGGGATGGGATTTCCGTAGCCTCACAGCCGGGGTGCGCTCTGATGTGTACAGTGGGGCTAGCCAGAGGAGTGCTGTGACTCGCTGGAGGTCTGGCTTCGAGACCCCAGGCCAGTCCTTCCCCTTCTTTGCGCCTGTTCCTCTCCCACCCCCCGACACACACACCCCTCCCTCCGAAGTAGGGTCTCACTCTAGCCCAGGCTGACCTGGAATTCACTATGTAGTCTCAGGCTGGCCTCGAACTCAGAGCGATCCTCCTACCTCTGCCTCCCCAGAGTGCTAGGATTAAAGGCGTGCGCCACCACGCCCTGTTTTGCGCCTGTTTTTAATCCCACTCCTGAAAGCATCGTGAGCTTCCGCTAGGCACCAGACACTGGGCTGGGCCTTACTGGCATGTGGGGTTACCTTCTCACTGCTGCCCCCACCCCCTCTGCTGTGTGCATTTCACACAGGTGGACACTGTAGTTTGGGCAGACCACTTGACTTGTGCAAGGACGCACAGCACTCAGGATTGGAACCCAGGATATTCTGACTCCTCCAGCTGTGCTTGACTCAATTGGCTTCCCACCCAGAGGGATTTCACACACCCCAGAATCCCTGAGCTTCCAGAATCTACCACAGGCAGATCTACTTATAAAACTATAGAAGTAGAGCTGGAGTCCAGTCAAAATTCTAGATCAGATTATTAAAAGGACTGTCTGCAGCCGGATCTTTCAAGAACACTGGGGTAATGGGTGTAGGTAGCAATTGGCTTTTAGAACCCTACACTCATTTTGGCCAGGCTAAGCATATGAGCAGTGATTTAGCTAATGGCTGAAAATGCTGGGGGCGGGGCTGGAGAGATGGCTTAGTGGTTAAGGCACTTGCCTTTGAAGCCTAAGTACCCAGGTTCTATTTCCCAGAACCCACATAAGCCAGCTGCATATGATGGCCCATGTGTCTGGTATTTGTTTGCAGTGGCTATAGGCCCTGGCACACCCATTTTCTCTCCTCTCTCTCTCTCTCTCTCATAAATAAATACAAGCTAAGAATGAAGAAAATGCTGGGGATTTTTAAAGACATGGCAGAGAGTCGCAGCTAATTAAAGCGCCTGGGTGACCCTTCTTTACCTTGGGGACATCCATATGCTGACATGTGTCCTCACTCTCCTGCTTACTCCTTTGTTGATCTTAGAGGCAAACAGAGGCCTCACCCTGCACTCATTATCCTCTGGGAGAACCAGGCATTGAGAGAAGGCCCCCATCTCTACCCTGTGACATGCTGTCATTTAAGTCCCAGTCAGAGAAACAAGGTTGAGGAGCAAGGCATAGACCAGAGTCCCTTAGTACCCTGACACAGAGAGGTCACTCATCTGTCCCAATGAGCCCGCGGACCTCCTATCTGGGGCATTCCTTTATTCTAAAGGTTTTCCAGAGGTCCCAGAAGAGCTACCCTCTTTGGAAAGGGGACACCTTGCACAGATAATCCGCTGAAAATCTTCAAGATCTTTCTCCCCATCCCTTAGGCTCTAGATTAAGACACTGAGGCCAGGCATCATGTTCCAGCACTCTGGAAGCTGAGGTTGGAGGATCTCATGAGTTCCAGGCCAGCCTGGGACTACAGAATGAGTTCCAGATCAGCCTGGGCTAGAGTGAAACCCTACCTCAAAAACAAAACAAAAAAGAAAGAAAAGAAACTAAGGTGCACAGATGGAGGAGTTTGGTGTAATCTTAAACAATGAAGCAAGAACAGCCACAAAACACCTCTCGTCTCCTTGTACCCACCGGTGACTCCATCCTCTGCCCCCTAAGTTTCTACCTGGGTTCCTTGGAAGGATGAGGTAGAAGGGGGCCCCAGGGTTATTTTTGTTGTTGCTGCTGCTCTTTAGAACCATAATCCCTCCCACCAGCCCCATTTACTTCCCTAGTCACATACCTCTTCCTGGTGGGGTGGGGGGTGGTGAGCCTCAGATGGGACCTCGACCTGACTGGGACAGAAACTGGGAGCCAGAGGACAGTCCCTCTCCTTCTTCTCTTTCTCTCTCTTTCTCTCTTGGCAGCTGCTGCCTGCCCCGCCCTACCTGCCCCGCCCCACCAGCTGTAGCTTAGCCCCCAGGGACCCCTCCCGCCCGCCTCCCATAGACATCCAGGGGCCTGCATGAGCAACTGGAACCTACTTGGGTCTCCATTACAGGAACAGCAGGGAAGACAGGGGGGTCAGTCAGGGGTCACACAATACACTTTTGTCCCTGCTTAGGGGAACGAAGGGAGAGGGTCGTGATGGGGTCTGTCCTCTAGTCCAGGGCTGGGGAGCTGGGGTAGCATCAGCGCCACCTGCTGGTCACTTCGGGCAAATCCCCAAGCAGATGTAGGGCACCGGGAGGGGGAGAGGAAGGAGGAAAGGCCGCTGGAGGAGGCACATGGAGGATTGGAAGGATTTAGGGAGTTGTAGCATGGGTGCAGCCTCCCCAGGCCTCATGAGATGCTTGGCCATTGCTTCAGTTTTTGAGGATAGCCCTTGAGTTTGGTAAACAGTGGGGGTCGTTTAGGGGGTAGAAAGAGCTGGGAGGACCTGGAAGTGCTCTGGGTGAACCTGAGAGGTGGCCTTCGGCACCGGTTGCCTTAGGCACACCACCTATGCTCTATTCCTTAGTACAGTGCCAAATATGCAGTAGGTGCTCAGTAAATATTTGCTGCTTCCGACATATGTTTTCTGAGCACCTATAATGCACCAGGCTCTGGAACACATTCTGGAAGGATATAGATACATAAACATATGGGCAGGGATCTGGGTGGAGCTGCAGAGGCTGGGTCGTTCCCAGCTGCAGTCGCTCGTCTCCACTTGCAGGACTTCACAGACTGACATCTGGGGAGCCACCAACATTTGGACCCTCTTAGGTGTCCAAAGTCTCAGCACCTAGCTCAGGCTGCAGGTGCCCATGCCAGATTCCATGCTGCCATCTAGAATAGAAGACCCCTCTTTCTAGTGTGGAACCGTTGTGGCTTGGGTGTGTGCTGTCCCTAGGAGACTCAGGAGAAAGCCAAGAGATTGCTTTGGAGGTACAGTAACAGAGTGCCTACCAATAGCCAAGAACTCGGCTCTTTGCCCATGTTCTTCGACTACTGTGTGTTGTTAGCCCTAGTTTTAGATCAAGGCATATAATCAGTGAACTATGGAGCTAGGTCTAAAATTCAATTATGTGGCTACAAGTTCAGGACTTGATCTGGCCTGCCTGGCACATCCCTGATCTCTAAGGACCTCTCAGGATAGAGATGCAGGGCCCAGGACATCCTTCCCCAGAAGGGAGAAAGGGTCTGATTCCTTACAACCCTGTCAAGTTGGGATCATTGAACACATTTTACAGATGAAGAAACTGAGGTTCAAAGAGAAAGGTTTTTTGGGGGGGGGGGTTCAAGGTAGGGTCTCACTCTAGCCCAGGCTGATCTGGAATTCACTATGTAGTCTCAGGGTGACCTCAAACTCACAGGGATCCTCCTACCTTTGCCTCCCAAGTGCTGGGATTAAAAGTGTGTGCCACCATGTCTGGCTAGTCTTTTTTTTTTTTTTTTTTTTAATGGGTGGTACAGCCAGGAAACACTAATCTCAAAACTCAATAATAGGCTGCAGAGATAGCTCAGCAGTTAAGGAGCTTGCCTGCAAAGCCTAAAGATCTGGGTTTGATTCCTCAGTACCCACATAAAGCCAGATGCACAAGGTGGTGCATGCATCTGGAGTTCATTTGCAGTAGCAGGAGGCCCTAGCATGCCCATTCTCTTTCTCTTTCTCTCTCTCTCTCTCCTTCAAATAAATAAATAAAGGGCGGAAAGATTGTAAAAGCCACAGGTTGAGATTATGCCCAGAGGCATTCCCTCCCACCAAAAATAACTGACTACTGCTCCCACAATGCACAAACTACAACTCCATAGGAAATACCTCTGAGAAGCGTCCCCAACGGAATCGGGGCAGGGACGAGGGAAAAGAGGGTACCAACACAAGATATATCCATAGGAAGCATCTTGTTAATAATAATAATAATAATAATAATAATAATAAACATTCGAAAAACTTGCTAAAAATAAATAAAATATATATTTAAAAAACTTAATGAGTCGGGTGTGGTGGCGCACACCTTTAATCCCAACACTCGGGAGGCAGAGGTAGGAGGATTGCTGTGCGTTCGAGGCCACCCTGAGACTCCATAGTGAATTCCAGGTCAGCCTGGGCTAGAGTGAGACCCTACCTCAAAAAAAAAAAAAAAAAAAAAAAACTTAATGATAAGGCCCAGGGCCATATTTTCTCTCTCCCTCCTCTTCCCTTTCTTTCCTTCCTCTGTGACCCGATGAGTTTAATAAGGGTTGCTTACATAAGCACAAATGGAGGGTTATTTACCTGAGGATAGGCCACTTCCTAATGGCTACAGCACTAAAGAAAAATTTGTCATCTTCCCCTCGCAATCACTAATGCCTGGAAATCCTTAAGAAGAGGTGGGGCCTCCTGAGCCTTCCTCCAATCCATGATGGAATGTTAACGACCAATCCTGTGCTGGTCTTGCCCAGCTAACCACAGCTGCGAGTTCCTGAGTGCATTAGCCATGCTATGTGGGAAAGACAGGGTTCTCCAGCATTCCTCCCCATCCTCTGGCTCTTAAATTCTTCCCACTCCCTCTTCTGGGATGTTCCCTGAGCCTTAGAAGATGTGATATGGATGTCCCATTTAGGGGTGAGCACTCAACAGTCACTTAGTCTCAGCACTTTGACCAGTATGAGTCTGTAGTGACTGCTGCCCTCTGCAAAATAAGAGTCTCTGACCAAAAGCTGAGAGCCACACTAATCTTGGGGACAAGCAAATCTATTTAGAAGACGGATTGATGGGCACAACATGTCTGTTTAGCAAAACAACAGTAGTGGCTTCCCCATTAGGGCCTATAGACTTTTCTAGCCATGGACTTTTGACCAGATTTACAGTACCAAGTATGAATTCCCTCCTGTTGAATGGACCTCAAATGCAATGAAAAAGTGGTTGGGCCAGGCATGGTGGCACACGCCTTTAATCCCAGCAGTTGGGAGGCAGAGGTAGGAGGATCACCATGAGTTCAAGGCCACCCTGAGACTACATAGTGAATTGCAGGTCAGCCTGGACTACAGTGAAACACTACCTCAAAAAAAAAAAAAGTGGTTGGTTATGCCCATGTTGGTATTAGCACTACTGTACCAGAGGACATAATTTGCCTGGAGGGTCAGTGGTGCAGCACTGAGGCTATGTGCCAGTCTCGTTGGGGCTGGGTGCCAAAGACAGTGATGAACTTGTCCTAGCCCTTGAGTAGTTCCCATGGCTAGGGAAGGAGAAGGAGATGTAGAACACAGGGAAGGGACTGTGCTCGAACAGGGAATACCACAGAGTTTTGGGGGAGCGGGGCAGAGGATTCTCTGGAGAGAAAGCAAGGATAGCTTCTGGGGAAAGGTAAAGTCAGCTGGAAAGTAGTGAAGTGAGGGGAAAGGGTCAGAGGAAGCACATCGCGCGTGCGCAGGGAGACACGGGAGGGGAGCCGGCGCAGATGCTGGGGTAGCAGGGGTTAGGGTAGCAGGCTCTGGGTCAGGGGAATACCAGGAGCAGGAACAGTAAGACTAGATTTGAAAGACTGTTCCAAGCCTGCAAGAGGAGATGGGGCTAGGAAGGGCTTTCAGTTCCCCACTCACTGAGCATCTAGTAAGTGCAGGCACTTTAGGTCCTGAAGACGACGTCATTATAAAGAAGACATGAGCTCCCCATGGGCCTCGCATTCCGGTGCAGAGCATAAACAAGAGCTAATGACTAAAGAAAGTATCTCAGAGGCCGAGAGGCTATGAGAAAGAGTGGAGTCCTGCGGTGGAGGTAGCTGGGTAGGCAGTGTTCCGTGGTGTGGCCTGAGGGGGGGGGCGGGTGAGAGCTGAGGGAGGGAATGCAGGCAGGTATGAACACATCACAGGAAGAGCGCGGGCGGCCAGAGCGAAGGGGCATGGCGCTTCAGGACACCAAAAGCAGCGAGGAAGGCTGGAGCCTTATGGGCAAGATGGAAGAAATGAGGGCAGCTGGAGCCTCCAGGGCATAGGAGAGAGGCTAGATTGGCTGCACTGGCAATGGGAAGCTCCAAGAACGAGAACTGTGGTGTGTTAGATTTATATTTTAAAGGACTCACTTTGCCTGCTGAAGCGTGCAGACTAGACTGCAGAAAATGAAGGTGCATGTTAGAAGAGTGCCCAGTGCTTGCTGCACAGCCTAAGGACCTGAGTTCAGATCCCCAGCACCCACGTAAAAGCTGAGCATGCCTGTGATCTCAGTGCTAGGGAAGCAGGGGTTGGAGAATCCCTAGGGCTTACTGGCTAGCCTAATGGGTAAGCTCTAAGTTCAGTGAGATACCTTGTTTGGAAAAAATAAGGTGGAGAGCAAATTCTGCCCTCCACACACCTGCTTACACAAGGGCACATGTAGCCAAGCACATATGAACACTCACACACACAGGCACACCCACCACATACACATACACCTGCAGAAAAAGGAAGGAAGGGAGGGAGGGAGGCAGGCAGGAAGGAAGGAGGCTGTACAGATGATTCAGTAGTTAAAGGTGCTTGTTTGCAAAGCTTGATGGCCCAGGTTCAATCCCCAGTACCCACGTAAGGCCATATGCACAAAGTGGTGCATGCTTCTGGAGTTCATTTACAGTGGCAGGAGGCTCTGGCACACCCATTTTTTTCTCTCTCTCTCTTAAATAAATAAATAAAATTTTTGGAAAAGAAGGAAGGAAGGAAGGAAGGAAGGAAGGAAGGAAGGAAGGAAGGAAGGAAAAGAAAACAGGGTGGGGGCCATGTGACCTGTGAAGATGCAAGAGCCTGTTATAGAAGCAGGGTTGGAAATGATATATTTGATCTGGGTAATGGCCGGGAACAGGGAAAGAAGACAGAGAAGGATCTGTGACATTTTTTGGAGGAGCAAGTACATAGGAGGAGTAAGAAGAGAGGTATGGAGGAGAGGAGTCAAAGCAGATTCAGAAGCCAGAACAGCTGGATGATCCTGGGTCAGTAAATAATGTGTGTGTGTGTGTGTGTGTATCATATTTATTTATTTATTTGTTGGTTGGGCTTTTTTTTTTTTTAATGGTTTTTTGAGGTCGGGTCTCACTCTAGCCCAGCCTGACCTGGAATTCACTATGTAGTCTCAGGGTGGCCTTGAACTCATGGCAATCCTCCTACCTCTGCCTCCCAAGTGCTGGGATTAAAGGTGTGCGCCACCATGCCTGGCCCTTATTTAATTAAAAAATATTTTTATCTATTTATTTGAGAGAGGGAGAGAGAGAAAGAGGCAGACAGAGAAAGAGTGAGTATGGGTGCACCCTGGCCTCCTGCCACTATAAACAAACTCCAGATGCATGTACTACTTTGTGCATCTGGCTTTATGTGAGTACTGGGGAATTGAACCCAGGCTACCAGGCTTTGCAAGCAAGCACCTTTAACTGCTGAGCTATCTCTCCAGCCCCTATTTAATTTTTAAAAATTTTATTTATTTAACAGAGAGACAGAAAGAAGCAGACAGAAAAAGAGAGAGGGAGTGTGTGTGTGTGTGCGTGTGTGTGTACAGGCACGCCAGGGCTTCCTGCCACTACAAATGAACTCCAGACGCATGTACCACCCTGTGCATCTGGCTTTATGTGGGCACTAGGGAATTGAACCTGGCCCTTTAGACTTTGCAAGCAAGTGTCTAAACCACTGAGCCATCTCTCCAGCCTGTATTTACTTAATGTTTTGTTTTGTTTTTGAGGTAGGGTCTCTTTAGCTCAGGCTGATCTAGAACTCACTCTGTAGTTCCAGGCTGGCCTCGAGCTCATAGCAGTCCTCCTACCTCTGCCTCCCAAGTGCTGTGATTGAAGGTATGCACCACCACGTAATCCAGGCTGGTCTCCAACTGGGTGTATAACTGAGGATGACCTGGAGCTCCTGATTTCTCTTGTCTCTATCTCCCAAGTGCTGGAATTACAGGGATATGCACCACCTCCAGTTCCTACTCCTCCTCTTCTTCAACCCCCTCCTCCTCTTTCTCGTTATTTGTGGTATTGGGAATCAAACCCAAGGCCCTTTTTTTTTTAAGATTTTATTTTTATTTATTTATTAGAGACAGAGAGAGAGAGAGAGAGAGAGAGAGAGAGCACTCCAGGGCCTCTAGCCACTGCAAACAAACTCCACATGTATGCGCCACCATGTGCATCTGGCTTAGGTGGGACCTGGAGAATTGAACTGGGGTCCTTAGGCTTCGCAGGCATGCACCTTAACCACTAAGCCATCTCTCCAGCCCCCCAAGGCCTTTTACATGCTAGGCAGATGCTCTGCCACTGAGCTACACTGCAGCCCCAGTTGTTTCATATCTGAAAACGCCTGATGCAGAGGGTGTCGACTCCGTGGTAGTGATGAAGATGGTGAAGCAGGGACTCTGGCATTATTTCCCTCAACTTCCCTAGTAAGGGACATGTGGTATCTACCAGCCTGGGATGACTCCAGTGACAGGCCCTCCCTTCTCTGACAACCCATTTTCTCAGTCTTGCTGAAAGTTGCTCTTGGAAGATTCATACATTTCACCCAGCCCCGGGCTCAGATGACCTGGCTGGCCTAGTCACTGGCCTTGGGCCCCACTGTTTTCCCAGTTTTCAACACTCCCCTTGGATGGGGATGACCCAGACCCTGGCAGCTGGACCCCTGCCTTGGCTGGAAAGAAGAGAGCTGACAGTGCCCTAGGCAGCTTCACAGAGGGTCTTATACTTGATGTTCAGTTCCTCTTCAGCAGGCTAGGCAGGAATCAGTGGGTGGAAAATGCCTGTGATCCTCTGGCAGCCCTCAACCCTCCATCCTGGGAATGGCCAGAGGCCAGAGAGTTAATCTGTTGACTCAGAGTGAAAAGCTCATTAATGGTGGTGTTCTGGCTGGGAGGCTCTCTCTCTTGTCCTGCCTTTGGCCAGAAACATCCCTCTGTGTGCAAATCCCTAGGTGAGTGCTCTCAAGTCTGTCATTGAGGGGTCTGGTGAGAAGGGCAAAAGCCCAAGATTTGAAGCCAACAGTTCTGGACTCAAATCAAGCCCTACTATGTGACTGCAGGCAAATCATCCAGCTCTCTGTGCCTGTTTCCTCATCTGCCATCTATCCTAGAATGAGTGGCATTGTGAAGCCTATAGGTGATGTCATGTATGTAAAAGAAAGTGCAGTCCCAAGCACATGGTAACATGAGTGTTGCAATGGGAGGTATAAAGTGAAAATCTCTTTCCCCAAGACCTCTGCGTATGGGTGGCCAGGGTGATGTCCTGACTCACTTATAGGTTAGCAAGCCAGGACCTAAAGCACTGTGGGAATGCCTGCACATGCATGTATGTTTTGTGGGGGAAGTGGGAAATGCATTAATGGCCTTGGGCATTTATATGTGTACAAAGCACACATACACACACACACACACACACACACACACACACGTGTGCACCAGAGGCTGCCCAATCTCAAGAATTCCCAAGGCACTTAGACTTGCAGGTACCAGTGCCATGTGGCATCCCTACACTGCTTCAGGAGGCCCCTAGGTTCACTGTTACCATGGAAACAAGGAGGCAATCCCCAGACTGCTGAGGGAGAACCTGAGGTGTAGGATCAGAGCTGGATGTGTCTTCCCAGGAAGAGAGTCAGCTTGGAAGGCCCCTAGAGTGGGAATCTGGGGCTCTGGACCCTTTGGGACACATTCCTCTAAGACAGCCTGGCCCAGCTGCTTCTAGAGGCACAGCATGTCCCCACCTCCGATCTGGTTCCAACTCCATGCAGTCTCAGGCAAGAAAGTTGACCTATTTTGTGCCTCAGTTTTCTCTTCTATAAAATGGGGGTGTGGGGTTAGCAGCTGACTGCAGAAGCCAAAGAAAGGGAGCGTGCCCTTCCCCCTATGAGGCACGATCTACTCCAGTCTATGTGAGCACCCATCCTTGGGTCCCCAAGTCTTACCCAGAACAGCTCCAGATAGGAGGCATTCCAGAGAACCGAGGCTCATAGAGGCACGGCTGGTAAGGCCACATCTACCACACCCACTCTCCCTGCCCAACCCTCAGCTCATGGCCTGCCACACAAGCAGACTGGGATTCCAAACAAGTTCCCTGGCTGGCTGGAGAGGAGCAGGTCCGGAGGCAGCGTTCACCTTGGCCAAGCCCCAGGGCCGACTGGTGACTGGCAGGCATTTGGAGGCAGATTCTGGTTCAGGAAGAACTTTCTTTTCAAAACCTTTCTTTCATGGATTGAAGAGATGGCTCAGCAGTTGAGATACTTGCCTGCACAACCTAACAACCCTGGTTTAATTCCCCAGTACCCACGTAAAGCCTGATGCACAAAGTGGTGCATGCTTCTGGGGTTCATTTGTAGTGGCTGGAGGACCTGTCATGCTCATTCTCTCTGTCTGACTCTCTTCTATCTCTCTCTGCTTGGAAATAAATAAATAAATAAATGTTATTAAAAAAAAATCACCTGGCCAGGTGTAGTTGTGCATACCTTTAATCCCAGCACTCGGAAGGCTGAGGTTGGAGTACCATGTAGTACTACATAGCAAATTACATGCCAGCCTGAGCTAGAGTGAGACCCTACCTTAAAAAAAAAAAACAAAAATGCAGATGTGGGTACACGCCTTTAATCCCAGCACTGGGGAGGCAGAGGTAGGAGGATCACTGTGAGTTTGAGATGACACAGTGAGTTTCAGGTCAGCCTGGGCTAGAGTGAGACCCTACCTCAAAAAAACAAAAGAAAAAGAAAGAAACAAAAAAGAAAAAAAAAAACCTTTTTATGGACAACATCCATACATATAGACAATACCCCATGATCATAATCCTCCTACCATCCCCCCTTTTCCCTTTCTTAGCCCCCTCCTCCAATGAATCCCTTGTTCTTTCCAACTAGTCTTTCATTTAATGTCATTGTTTTTCCTCCTAACTTTAACAAATCTTGACTCTTTTTTTGGGGGGGGGGAGGGAGGGATGTGTAAGGAACTTGAGACAGCTTCTCACTCTATTTAGCCCAGGCTGGTCTGGAACTTTCTCTGTAGTACAGGCTGGGTTTGCAACAATTCTACCTCAGTTTCCTGTGTGCTGGGATTACAGAAGTGACTCAGATCTCTATAGTATTCTCTATGTAGATTGTAATGCTTTCAGACAGAAATATATACCAAATTACAAGTAGAAAAGCTGGGCAAAAAAAAAAAAAAAGTGGGCTAGAGAGATAGCTTTGTGATTACGGGGCTTGTCTGCAAAGCCTAGGGACCCAGGTTCAATTCCCCAGTACTCACATAAGCCAGATGCACAAGGAGGTGCATGTGTCTGGAGTTCGTTTGCAGTGGCTAGAGGCCCTGGCCCACATATTTTCTCCCTTCTATATGCCTCTTTCTTTGTCTCAAATAAATCAAAATAAAAAATAAAAAGAAGTTTTGGGCTGGAGAGGTGGCTTAGCGGTGAAGGCATCTGCCTACAAAGCCAAAGGACCCAGGTTCAATTCCCCAGGACCCATGTAATGCCAGATGCACAAGGTGGCACATGTGTCTGGAGTTTGTCTGCAGTGGCTGGAGGCCCTGGTGCACCCATTCTCTCTCCCTCTTTTCTCTTTCTCCATCTGCCTCTTTCCCTCTCTCTCTCAAATAAATCAATAAAAAATAAGAATTAAAATTTAAAAAAAAAGAAGTTTGCTGGCCGTGTGTGGTGGCGCACACCTTTAATCTCAGCACTTGGGAGGCTGAGATAGGATCACTGTGAGTTTGAGGCCAGCCTGAGACTATACAGTGAATTCTAGGTCAGCCTGGGCTAGAGTGAGACCCTACCTCAAAAAGCCAAAAGAAAAAAAAAAAAAAAAGGAGCTTGCTTGCAAAGCCTGCTGGCCCAGGTTCAATTTCTTTCAGTTCCCCAGGACCCACATAAAGCTACATGCACAAGGTGGCACATGCATCTGAAGTTCATTTGCAGTGGCTAAAGGTCCTGGCATGCATGCCTCTCTCTCTCTCAAATAAATAAATAAAATAAAAGTTAAAAAAAAAACCTTTTTTTTTTTTTTTTTTTTTAAACGAAAGTTACTAATGGTAACAGCTTTCTGTCCCCTGAGGAAGGCCATGCCAGCTAGCTCCAGCCTCCTGGTTACTCAGGCACTGCGTGCAGCTCCACACAGTCCGTCACTCTCATGGTGCCTCTTTCACAGTGGGGCTATTTCCACCATTTCCATTTACAGATGACAGAACCAACAGAAGCTTGTAGGTTCAGACTGCTGGGGGGGGGGCGGGGGCAGTAGGGCTGCTCTACTGGACGGCCGGGCAGGTTTCTGAGCATGGACAAAGAGCTTTCCTAGAGGAATCCCAGCCCTAGAGTTCCCCACGTCACCCCCATAGGCCCCAATTCCAGGCCTGCAGTTCCAGCTCCTGGGACTTCCTGCCCCTCCCCAGCCATTCCCTCCTCATGGCCAGCTCCCTGGGGAACAGCCAGGCCTGCCCCGCCCCCTCCCGGGCTGTGCTCCTGGCAGCTCTGCCACCCTGGGCTCTGGTCCGGGGGTGGTCCCTGGCGGTGAGGGAGGCTGGCAGAAGCTGGGTTCAGTGAGGTTGAGACATGAAGCATCCGGGAGACTCCTAGACCCCACTTCAGGGCTCACTGTGCTCCAAGCTGGGTGGGCAGAGCTTTTCTGGAAAGGGGTAGCTTGAGGTTTTAATCACTTATCAATGTTTGTTTGTGTAGTTCAGCCCCCGAGATGCTTTCCCCTCCATCTGTCCCCACCATCTGCTGCCATCGGGATTTTCCAAACTGTTTGGGACCCAAGAGGCATTGGGTGGGGGCTGGGCTGAGCTTCTGAGGGGGCTGGGGAAGGGCCACCCCTACCCACTTCACTAAGAGGCCTCCAGAGAGGAGCCCTGGCTCCCGAGTCACACAGATCTGGGTTCAACTTCACTTTATTGCTGGTGGAAGTCAGGGAGGAAGCTTCCATTCTCTGAGCCTCAGTCTGTATGCCTGTAAAATGGCAGCAACGTTAGAGATTGCGCAGGATCATTGAAAATGAAATGAAATGGTCCACGCAGGGCCTTCTGTGTACAGAGGAATTTAGGAGATTTGCACCCCCACCCCGCCCTTCCTCCCCACGTGCCCACCAGCTGGTCTATCTGTGGTGGTAAAAGAAGACTGCCATTTTGGTTTGTGAAGCTCTCACATCACTTCTCAGATCCTGAGACCTGGTCACTTTCCTGTGGACCCTGTCTGCTGCTCTGCCCCCTCCATTCTACCTTAGGTTGCGTCTCCCTCTGCATCCTGGGTGCCTCCTTCTGAAGTTGGACGGGGACAGGACATCAGCTGCAACAACCCCCAGCATGCCTACAAGTGGTCTTCAGAAAGGTCAACCTAGACTCCAGGGTCCCGCCTCACCTGCCTGGGCCACGTTTTCCCTATCCAAGCTCTCTGCTCCGCAAAGAAAAGAAAGAAACTTGCTGCAGCAGAGCGGAAGCGAGGGACCCGCCTTTCTGACCAGCAGGCCCTCTGAGCTATATCTCAGGTAACTGGCGTTGGACCCCGTAGTGTGGGGAGGCCTCAGAGTGTTTCTAGGGCTCCTGGGAGGGCAGAGTGGCTGATGCTGGTAGCCAGCAGAGCCCATGAGAGCCCACGCTGTGTCCTAAAGCACTGCTCCCCATCAGGTATAGGGACAGTCAATGGAAGCAAGCATCCACAGCCAGGAAGAGATACAGCCCCTTGCTCACTCTGGAGACAGGGTGCAGACAAGGGTGTAGGGGCCAGGCTCCAGTCACCCTTGCAGAGAAGAAAAGCACTGGTGTTAGCTGAGCTGAAACTCAGCCTGGAGGAGGCAGGAAGTAGGGGTACACTGAGAGCCCCTAAGGATGGAGAAAAGGAGACAGTCCAGACTGGGAGGATTCTAGCTGCATGCAGGACAGATGGGAGGGGTGGAGGGGGAGACTCTAAGGCAGGTGCCTCTCCCTGCCCCAAGCACAGCAGGGGCCACTCCAGGACCACTAGGAGAGGGGAGAGAGGTTTTCACTGGGGCAGGGGGGAGGGCTGGGGTAGGAGCTGAGTAGCTCTCTGCTCCCCACCCACCCACAGGTCCTCCTGAAGGAACCACCCACACACCTCGTCTGGCGTCTCTCACGCCTTCACTGGGGGGTCCCAACACACGAGCCAAGGCACACAGTGGAGCTGGTGTTCCTGGGAGCCCAGCTGTCCCCACCCCACCCCAGTCTGGTTTCCCAGCTACTTCAGTAGAGACCTCCCCCTTTCCTCCCAGCAGGAGCGAGGAATGAAGGCTAGACTGAAGGCCTGGGAGGCTTGGTTTGGGGACTTGCGATGGGAGCTTTAGTGTGAGTCACCAGGATGCTGTAGGGCCAAATTGCTGGTCCTGAGTGAACACTGGGAGGGCTGTCTAGGAAGTGGCACATGCTGCTAGCCTTCTAAAAGGAGGCCCAGAAGCCAGACCCACCCTGCTGCTCTGCTCTTGACATAATGGCCCCGTTGAGTTGTATGAAGTCAGACCTCACTCTTCTCAAAGCAACAATGACTTCTGGTCTCACCCTCAGAGACACGATCTGAGGGATCCGCTGCTCCTGAGCTGCCACCACCCGAACCTTTCCCCAGATTGTTACCTAACTCAACACAGACCCGTCTTGTGTGTGGTCACTGCTTCTTGTCCATGTCTGCAGCCCCGCTGCTTACAACAGTGCTGGGTGCAGAACTAGCGTTTGAAAAATACTTGTAAAATGGATGAGCAGGAGCTCATGGATCCAAGTCAAGTCCAAGCTCTGCACTCACCGGCAGTGAGACTTCGGGGAAAAAAAAAAAAAACACACCAAAAAAACAAACAACAACAAAAAAAAAACATTTAACCTTCCAAGCCTCAGTTTCCTCATCCTTTAAGGTAGGACGCAGTAAGGTCTGCATCTCAGGGATGGAGAAAGGATAGAGTTTAAGCCTAGGATGTGGGGCTTGATGCCAGGGCTGGAGGAAGGAGGATGCAGCCCCCATACCGGCAGGAGGAGCTGTGACGAGGTCAGCGCCTCTGGAGAGGAGCCGTCCTGAGCGCAGACAGGGGACCTACGCACCTCAAAAGCCCGCGGTTAAAGACCGGCTCTTGCTCTCGAAGGTCACCAGCCTGCACCCGCAGAGACTGGAGAAGGAGGGGGTGCCCTGCCTGGAGGGGCGGTGGGAAGAGCGAGGTACCTCGATGGTGGGAGGTGGGATGAATTCTTAGAGGGGGGTGGGGGTGAGATCCGGAGTAGTAGGCAGGAACACGGGGGGGGGGGGCAGGCTCTCGGAGGTGGAGGTGGCAGGGGGCGTGTCTGCTCTCCCCCGGAAGACCTCAGGACTGGAGGAATGGGTGCTCCCGCTTCCCTGAAGCACCCCCAGTTCAGCTGGTTCCGGAGTTGAGGCGCGGGCGCAGCGAGGTGCCTCCCGAGCCGCCCAGGATCCGGATCCCGCCCTCGGAGCGCCGTGCGCCCAGGTAGGGATGGGGAGGAGGAAGCGGGTGCGGCGGCCGGGGATTGTCGCCGGCTTAGGAAAGAGGTCTCTTGGCCCTGGACCCGCCCCTCCATTCAGTTGAGATGTAGGGATGAGGGTCCCGCTCTCCCTCCTCCCGCGGGGTGCGCCCTCGACCACGGGGAGGGGCGGGCCGGGAGAGGGAGGGCGCCCCCTTCCGTCTTTGGGGTGGCGCCTAGCGCAGCTCTGCCCACCTCTACCCTCCCCCGGCTGGAGGGGACCCCCCCAGGGGAGGGGCTCCGGGCGAACGCCGCGGGGCGTCTCCCTCGCAGTCCCGCCCGCCCGCCCCTCCGGCCGCCTCTGCCGCCGCGCGCCGCAGCAGCGCCGCCTTCCCCTGCGCAGTCGGTGTCTCGGCGTCGCTGGGTGAGTGGGGGCCGCTGCGGCCGGGCCCGGGGATGCGGGGAAGCGGGGATGGAGGGCGATCCTGGAGCCGGGACCCCACGTCCAGGGCTCCCCGGTCCGCGGTTCTCGGCGCCTCGTGGGAGTCCTCGCAGTCCACCCCGCCTCTCGTGCTTCCCCGGGAGACGCGTGGTGCTCTCCAGGGTCCTGACCGCCGAGGGGCTTGGCAAGCCCCCGCAGGAACCTGGTTTCGCCTGGCCCGGGCGGGCGCCACCTCCAGGATGGGCCACGCGCCGGACACTCTCCGAGGGCTGGGAGAATCGAGGCGTGGGGAGGGGGCTCAGGACCAGAGCTGGGGGAGGTTTTCAGGGGGTATTAGGGCGCGTTTCTCAAATCGAGCTGTGAGGTTCTTTCCTATTTTTGGCACTGGGGGTCTTTGGCAAAGGCAACAGACTCTTCTAGCTGGGAGGGGCAGTTCTGGGGGTGGGAGGAAGGGGCTGTGGAGGAGCTCTCCTGCCCAGCGCACCTTTCTGTCCCCGCCCCGATGACCCAGTTCCTTGGACCTTGAGGAGGGGAGTAAGGGACACACTCCCTTGCTTAGCCCTACGCATTTCCTTAGTCCCTTCCCACACTTACTGGGTGGCTCCTCAGCCTGGGCAGAAGAGGCTGATTAGAAAGGAGGGGGCATCAACTTGCAGAAAACGTACATGGCACAACGCTGAGGACACACACAGGTCCCCTCACATTCCCTGGGCCCGTTCCTCGATCTTTGTATCAGGTGCGTCCCCAGTCACATGCACATAGAATGCACATGTAGACAGAGAGCCTGGGACCCACATCATGCGTGAGCACACGCATTCTTAACATGCACCCACACACATGTGCGCAGAGCTTCGTTTACATGCATATGCAAGCAACCCTCCTTGCCCCTGCCTCACTCTCATCACCAAGCTCAGGGGCTGAGGCGCCCCTGTGCACACTCCAGACATCCCTGCCCAGAGCTGCCAGACTGCCACTCCTCAGTTGCCTGCCCTCAGTCTTACACACTAACGCTTGCCCAGGGGGGACTTGTCACTACCCGATAAAAGACCCTTGGGGAGTGTTGGATGGGCTAGGGCTATTCCAGGAGAAAGGGCTCCCAGCAGATCTGGGAAGGGCTGCTGCTCCCTCTCCTGGGACCTGGCAGCACCCTTGAGCAAAGAAAGAAAAATGACATGGGTGCCTGAAGGTCCCACGTGCAGCTGGCCATGTGAGAGGTGTCGGCATGTGAGTTGGCGTGTGGTGGCATGTGTGAGACATGTGGGGTTGTGGGCTGCTGTGTCTTGATGCATAGTGTATGGGAGTTGTGCGTGGTGCCCTGTGTCAGTACGTGTGAGTTGTGGGGCAAAGAGAATATTTGTGTGGAAGCATGGTGACTCTTAGGGTGGTGTGGGCTGGTATGTGAGTGGCATGGGGCCCAGTGAATGGATGTGGTGTTTTTTGTGGCTTAATGCATGTCAGTGTGCATTCATTTGCATATTGTGCATGATTTTTGGGGGGGGCACCTGGGTACGTGTAAGTCGTTTTCATTTTTTGGGCATGTATGTAGCACTTTATCAATTGGTCATGGTTCTAAGTGGTCACATGTATCACGCAACAATCTTGTGAGGAAAGTGCTATCATTAACCTCACTTATCAGATGAAACAGAGAGCTTAAGGGTCTTGCCCAATGTCACATAGCTGCTAAGAGACAGAGCTGGGATTCAAACCCAGGTAACGTGGCTCTGGGGCCCTGGTGAACCTTTAACGTGTGCTGCCTCTTGCCGCACACACGTGTAAGAGCGAGAACGAGGTAGTGTCTGCGCTGCAGGTATGCTTTGTGGTAGGCAGGCATCTGGGAGGCAACGAGGGGGCAGCTGGCAGGAGGGAAGACCCAGAAGGTCTTCCTATACCTCCTTAGGCAACCCTAGGGACCAGCTCTGCCACGCCATAGCTATGTGACTTGAAGCAGGTCACCTCACTTCTCTGAGCCTGCCTTCTCATGTGGAAAATGGGGCTAATTCACGGATCTCCCCTTGGGAGGATGAAAAGTGCACGTGCGAGGGCTGTCACTCAGAGGGGCTTCAGTAAGGGTGAACCTATTCCTTCCCCCTGCTCCACGTCTGTTCTCCAGATATGTAGAGCCTGGGGGAAAGCATATGGCACATGTCACAGAGCAGGGTGCCTGAGTGCAGGCTGTGTCATTTGGGGCCATCATCTCTCTTTTGCTGTGTCAAAGGAGAGTTTGGACTGTTTAGTGTCTTGGGGTCCTTCTAGGGCGGTGTCAAGTGTCTGGGAAGGCTTGACCATCGGTCTCTGTACCTTGATCCCCCTCGGAGACCCAGGTGGAAGTTGGCTCAGCTGCCATGGGCAAGCAGAACAGCAAGCTGCGGCCCGAGATGCTGCAGGACCTGCGGGAGAACACGGAGTTCTCAGAGCTGGAGCTGCAGGAGTGGTACAAGGGCTTCCTCAAGGACTGCCCCACCGGCATCCTCAACGTGGACGAGTTCAAGAAGATCTACGCCAACTTCTTCCCCTACGGCGACGCCTCCAAGTTCGCAGAGCACGTCTTCCGCACCTTCGACACCAACAGCGATGGCACCATCGACTTCCGGGAGTTCATCATCGCTCTGAGCGTCACCTCGCGTGGCCGCCTGGAGCAGAAGCTCATGTGGGCCTTCAGCATGTACGACCTGGACGGCAACGGCTACATCAGCCGGGAGGAGATGCTGGAGATTGTGCAGGTGGGCCCCAGCCCTGTTCTGGTCCCTCAGTGCCAGGCATAGGCCTAGCAACCTGGTACTGGCTGCCCCCCCCACCTGCTTTTTAACCTCTCAATCAATAGACCTGGTTGGCAAGTAGTGGCAGGACCTAGTCTAACCATCCCATTGACAAAATCCTTTAGTACTAAATAATTTAAAGAAAATCTGAGGGCTGGAGAGATGGCTTAGTGGTTAAGCGCTTGCCTGCGAAGCCTAAGGACCCTGGTTTGAGGCGCGATTCCCGAGGACCCACGTTAGCCAGATGCACAAGGAGGCGCACGTGTCTGGAGTTCGTTTGCAGTGGCTGGAAGCCCTGGTGTGCCCATTCTCTCTCTCTCTTGGTTGCTCTCAAATAAATAAATAAAAATAAATATAAATATTAAAAAATAATAAAAATTAAAGAAAGAAAAGCTGAAAGCCGAACACACACCTTTAAGCCCAGCACTGTGGAGGCAGAGGTGGAAGGATTGTTGTGAGTTAGAGGCCACCCTGAGACTATATAGGAGTTTAAAATCAGTCTTAGCTACATAGTGAGTTGGAGGCCAGCTTGGGCAACATGAGATTATCTCAAAGAGAAGGATGAAAAGAAAGAGGAAGGAAGGAAGGAAGGAAAAAAGAAAAGGAGGCTAAGAAAACTTCCATATATCCTTAACTCAGACTTATCAGCTAGCATTTCGCAACATTGCTTTATCTCTATGTGCGAGCCATGCTTCCTGAGTGTTCTCATCATTGATTCCTTACCCTTAGACAAAAGATGTGTTTCCTAAGAATAAGGACATTCTCTTACATAACCCATAACATGATTATCCAAGACAAGGCATTTGACATAGAAACAATGCCATTATCTAATATACAGATCCAGTTCCAATTTTGCCCTCTGTCTCCATCATGCTCTTTGTAGCAGTTCTGGCCTAGGATTCCCCATTGCATTTTGTTGTCATGTCCTGTTAGTCTCTTTAAACTGGAGGAGTTTCATGCCTTGATGTTCCTGTAGGGCATAGGCAAGTTATATTTGGTTTTGTTTCTTTGGAGTATAGCCCAGGCTGGCTTTGAACTCATGATCCTCTTACCTCAACCTCCTGAGTGATGGATTTACAGGTATGTACCACCATGCCACACTACATTTATTTATTTAGTTATTTAGGTTTTTTGAGGTAGGGTCTCATTCTAGCCCAGGCTGACCTGGAATTCACTTTGTAGCTCCAGGTTGGCCTCAAACTCACAGAATCCTCCTACCTCTGCTTCCTGAGTGCTGGGATTAAAGGCATGTGCCACCATGCCCAGTTATTTATTTATTTATTTGCAGTGCTGGGATCAAACCCAGAGCCTTGTGCCTGTTAAGCAATCATTCTGCTCCCCCAGCCCATGCATGTTTTTTATTTTTTGTTTATTTTTCGAGGTAGGGTCTCACTCTAGCTCAGGCTGACCTGGAATTCACTATGTAGTCTCAGGGTGGCCTTGAACTCATGGCAATCCTCCCACCTCTGCCACCCAAATGCTGGGATTCAAGGCGTGCGCCACCACACCCTGCCCATGCATGTTCTATTGATCCTCATTATCTCGGGAGGAAACTTGTTCTGAGAGAAGGCACTTGCTGGAGGCCTCATAGGGTATGAGTGGGTCGCTTGGCTCCAATGTCTGCATTCTATCTGGGCACCCAGTCATCTTCCAAATTGCTAGAGGTACTACCTACCATAAGCTCAGTAACTGAGTGAGGTGCTTATACTCGTGAGCTCAGTGCCTCCTTATAACAACCCCATGAGTCTCAGACAGGTGGAGTAACTTGCCCAGAGTCACACTGTACTTAAAGCTCAGATTGGCCATAACTCAGAGCTGCCTTTTGTGAAGGCTCTGGACCCTTAGCCAGATGAGGTTTCCGCTTTTGGAGACAGCCTTAACACTTGGGTTTTCCATCTGTAAATGGGCACAGTGCTAGTGGTGATGACTGCATGGCATGTAGGGACCAGATACGAATGCCCTAGCTTAGTACAAATTCAAGTGTGAAACATGCTCAATTTATAATAATAATAATAATAATTATAATTATTATTACTATTATTATTATTTGGTTTTTTCGAGGTAGGCTAACCCAGGCTGACCTGGAATTCACTATGTAGTCTCAGGGTGGCCTCAGACCCACAGTGATCCACCTACCTCTGCGTCCCGAGTGAGGCAGATTTATTATTATTATTATTTTTAAATCTTCCACAGCATTCACACCCTTAGCCCAGCATTGAAGATGGTCAGCGCTCTAGTTTTATTTTATTCCATCCATTACCTTGCCCACTTTTTCCCTGGGTCTTTTTTTTTTTTTTTTTTTTTTTGAGGCAGGGTCTCACTCTAGCCCAGGCTGATCTGGAATTCACCATGTAGTCTCAGGGTGGCCTTGAATTCACAGCGATTCTCCTACCTCTTCCTCCCGATTGCTGGGATTAAAGGCGTGCGCCACCACACCCAGCTCCCCTGAGTATTGGGTTTTTTTAATTGTTTTATTTATTTATTTGAGAGAGAGAGAGAGAGAGACAGAGGAAGAGAGAAAGAATGGGCATTCCAGGGCCTCCAGCCACTGCAAACGAACTCCAGACACATGCACTCCCTTGTGTATTTGGCTAATGTGAATCCTGGGGAATCAAACCTGGGTCCTTAGGCTTCACAGGCAAACGCCTTAACCGCTAAGCCATCTCCCCAGCCCCTGAGTATTGTTTTTTTTAAAGATATTTGATTTATTATGTGAAAGGAGGACAAAGAGAGAGAGAGAATGAGAATGGGTACACATCAGGGCCTCTTGCCACTGCAAATGAATTCAAAACGCAAATGCCACTTTGTGCATGGGTACTGGGGAACTGAACCTGAGCTAAAGGCTTTGCAAGCAGGCTCCTTTAACCACTGAGATATCTCCCCAGCCCCTCCTGAGTCTTTTTTCTTTCTTTCTTTCTTTCTTTTTTTTTTTTTTTGAGGTATTGTTTCACTCTATCCCAGGCTGACTTGGAACTCACTATGTAGTCTCAGGGTGGCCTCGAACCCGTGGTGATCGTTCTACCTCTGCCTCCCAAGTGCTGGGATTAAAGGTGTGTGCCACCACACCTGGCTCCTGAGTCTTTTTTGTTTGTTTGCTTGTTTTCAAGGTAGGGTTTCACTCTAGTCCAGGCTGACTTGGAATTCACTGTGTAGTCTCAGGGTGACCTTGAATTTATGGCAGTCCTCCTACCTCTGCCTCCCGAGTGCTAGGATTAAAGACATTTGCCACCACGCCCGGCTTTTTTTTTTTTTTAAGATTTACTTTTACTTTATTTATTTATTAGAGATATATATAGAGAGAGACCGAAAGAGAGAATGGGCATGCCAGGGTCTCCAGCCACTGCAAACAAACTCCAGATGCATGCACCCCTTTGTGCATCTGGTTTATGTGGGACCTGGAGAATCGAACCTAGATCCTTAGGCTTTGCAGGCAAGTGCCTTAACCGCTAACTCCAGCCCTCCTGAGTCATATATATATTTATATTCGAGAGAGAATGACAAAGAGGCGGGGGGGGGGGAGGGAGAAAATGGGCCTACCAGGGCCTTTAGCATCTGCAAACAAACTGTAGATGCATGCCCCATGTAGTGTATCTGGCTTTATGTGGGTTCTGAGGAAGCAAATCTGGGTCCTTTGGCTTGGCAGGCAAGCACCACAGCTATGCCATCTCTCCAGCCCTCCCCGAGTCTTTGACAGTGTTCTTCACTAGAATTGCATGTGTCCATGTGTGGTGGTGTTAAACCCCTGCTTCCCAAGGCTATCACAGGGTTCAAGAGGGATGAGGCTGCAGTGAGGGTTCTGTAGGTACTAGGGTCTCAGTAAATCTTAGAGACTGTCAGTCATTATTTTCTCCTCCGTACATCTTCTTGTTATCTAGAGTGGTCTTTCCAGCATCCCTGAGACGTGAGTAATCCTGCCATGCAGGTTTGCATGAGCCTCTCTCCTGCATCTCTGGGCCCTTTCCCTTCTAGACCCTCAGCTTCATGGACCGTCTCCCCTTCCATCATCCGGCCCCAGCTGGCTCTTCCTCTTGCTAGGGCTGTGGGTCTCAGTCTCTGGTTTGAGTAGAATGGTTGCCTATTGCCTCAGTGTTTGTACTCCTTAGTGTCTGGTTGTTGGGGAACTCTGGGGGTCCTAATAGAAGGACTGAGGTAGGCGCAGTGGAAGATCACTTAGAGATCAGTTGGATACCAGTCCACAGGGATATTCGTGTTTTACCGCTAGCACTGGTACATGTTAGCTTGACCGAAGCCTCCACACCCAGTGCACAGATCAAGCAGACCATTCCTTGGTCATTCCCAGGCCCCCTTTCTTCCTGGTCTCTGCTCTCTAGGCCTTAGCTTCCTTCATTGCAGCCCAGAGGCCCCAGACAGCTGTGCAGACAGCTCTGCGAACCCCAGCGCCTGATTAATGACGAGTAGCCTCCAGCGGACCTCTGAGGGAGAATACCAGACAATTAATTAGGAGGCACAGGAGAAGGGCTGTCAGAGGGGAAGTTGTCACTCTCTTAAGTCACTGCTCAGTCCTTCTCAGGGCCCAGGGTGTGGGCAAAGTGGGAGGAGCAGGGTCCCTCTTAGGGCTTCCATACTGGTAGGAGAGATTAAGGCACAGGCCACAGTGATAAGCTTGGTGACAGGGGTATAGAAGTGATATCTGGGGACTGAAAGATGGAGTGTGGCAGGGGGACTGAGAACACAGTGGATGAATATGACAATATTACAAGCTGATATTTAGTTACTACTTACTGTAGCTGGCCACTATTTCAGTTGTTCTACCACATTTAATCCCTTAGAGCAAGACAGTCCTGGGGTAGATACAGTTACTTCTGTTTTACAGATGGAAACTGAGGCTCCCAGAGGTTAAGCTCTTATCCAAGGGTATACAAGTGAGGAATGGGCCGGGATGATTCAGGAGCCCCTCCCATTCTTCACCGCGCACTGCCCAAGCATATATCCGGCACCTCAAAGGGTGTGGGTTCAGACTGAGTGCTTGCCTTCAATTCCCTTCCACAGCCTTGGTTTCTTACCTGGGTAAAGGAGATTATGACACCTACTTTTCTGAATGTGACTGGTTAGCAGCCCTGCATGTAGGACCTGGCACCTAGTGGTTGCCTGATAAATAGTAGCTAATATTACTGCAGGCAGAGGCTGTGTGTTGGGGAATCTGAAGGGCCCAGGGGTGTTCAGTTGTGGCAGAATTACCCACCCCCAGGGAGGCCCAATGGTGGTTAGGCCGCCGACCAGCAGTTTGTGAAGTATCTTGCGTACCAACGGCAAATAGTTTGGATTTGGTACAGCGGGTAGTAGGAGGTGCCAATGGTCTTTAAATAAGGAGTTCCCTGCCATGTGCCCGGGTGCTGTAGTGGATTCTGGGAAATAGCTATATGTCACCACGGTTCTTATCTGAATGGTGGGAAGTAGGAGCATCCTCCAGGGACATAATTACTTCCTGAGAGGTGTCCTCAAAAGAAAATCCCTGGGGGGGGGGGGGAGGAAGGGCTTTGGCAGCGGAGGTACCCTGACCCAGGATGGATCAGAGGCGCCTAGCTAGGAAAGCATGATAAACTGAGCCCCAGGGAAGTGTGGGAGGCAGCAGAAGGCGTGTGGGGCAACATGCAGAAGGAATGGAGCACGGTGGGCTGGAGGGAGGCCTGTGTGTGATAGAAGCGAGGGGGCAGCCTGCAGGGCTGGGGACACAGCGGCGGAGATTTGAGAGCTTTCAGAGCCAGTGTGGGGATAGAACCGAAAGATCGTCCAGAGAAGAGCAGTAGAGAGGCAAAGAAGGACCCAAGGAAGGGCAAGTTCATGGCATGGGTGAAGAAGAGAGGCTTCCTCAAGGAGGCATCTGTTTGGAAAAGTTAAAATATTGAAGGGACTGGGCTGGTCTTTGAGTTCCAGGCTCAGAGACACACCGCATCCCACAGCCGAGCACTACTTGCTTGGTACATTTAGCACAAAAAAAAAAAAAAGAGAGAGAGAGAGAGAGAGAAAGAGAGAGAGAAAGAAAAAAGGAAAGAAAGAATAAAGAAACCCTCCTTCATGTCGCCTCGGGAGCTCCTGCACGTGGCAGCTGCCGCCCTCAGCCCAGCAAAGCTCAGGCTGTCCCTGCCCCGTGGCAGGTGCTCATTTGCATTGGTTTGCATAATGTTCCCGCCTCTTCTGGGCCCCAGCTGCCTCGACGCTGCCCTGCGCCCCCTGCCGGCCACACCCCACGCCGCAGTTCAGTCCCCTCTGTGGGCCACCAGGAAGTGTGTGTGGGTGGAGGGGGGGTGTCTTCCTGGAACCGATTTTTCTGACCATTGGCCCCAACTCAGAACCTATGCCTTAGGCATGAGCACCTAAGTCTTGCTTTCTAGGCCCTTTGCTCTCCCGTGGCACCCACTACTACCTCCTCCTACTATCCTCTGTACCAAATCCAATCTATTTGCCTTTGGCACGCAAGATACTTCACAAACTGCTGGTCGCTGGCCTCACCACCACTGGGCTTCCCTGGAGGGGTAATTCTGCCATAACTGAACACCCCTGGGCCCTTCAGATTCCCCAACACGCGGACTCTGCCTGAGTTTTCAGGCTTGTGGTATCTGCCAGCCAATTCCTTTCCTGCTTAACCCTCCAAGGGACTCCGTCCCAATAGTTCAGTTCAGTTTTTAAAAATATTTTATTTATTTATTTGAGAGAGAGAGAGAGAGAGAGAGAGCGTGCGAGCGGGCCAGGGTTTCCAGCCGCTGCAAACAAACTCCAGATGCATATGCCACCTTGTGCATCTGGCCTACGTGGGTCCTGGAGAATGGAACCTGGGTCCTTTGGCTTTGCAGGCAAGCACCTTAACCACTAAGCCATCTCTTCAGCCCTCAGTTTGTTTATACTTATTTATTTTAGTTTTTTGAGGTAGGGTCTCTAGTCCAGGCTGTCCTGGAATTCACTATGATTAAACTCACAGCGATCCTCCTATCTCTGCCTCCTGAGTGCTGGGATTAAAGGCGTGCGCCACCACACCCAACTCTGTTTCTTTATTTTTATTTATTTATTTATTTATTTATTTATTTATTGGTTTTTCAAGGTAGGGTTTCACTCTAGCCCAGGCTGACCTGGAATTCACTGTGTAGTCTCAGGGTGGCCTTGAACTCATGGTGATCCTCCTACCTCTGCCTCCCAAGTGCTGGGATTATAGGCGTGCGCCACCACGCCCGGCTTATTTTTATTTTTATTTATTTATGTGAGAGAGAAAGAGAGACAATGGGCACATTAGGGCCTCTAGCCACTGCAAACTCCAGATGCATGTGCCACCTTGTGCAGCTGGCTTACGTGGGTTCTGGAGAATTGAACCTGGGTCCTTTGGCTTAGCAGGCAAGTGCCTTAACCGCTCAGCCATTTCTCCAGCCCCCCTTTTTTTAAAAGCAAATTGTCTTTATTTATATTTAAAATTTAATATTTTTTTATTTATTTGCGAGAGATAGAAACAAAGAGAATGCGAATGGGTGTATCAGGGCCTCTAGCACTATAAACCAACTCCAGATGCATGTGCTCACATAGGTCCTGGAGAATCGAACCGAGGTCCTTTGGCTTATCAGGCAAATGCCTTAACCGCTAAGCCATCTCTCCAGCCCGCTTGCCCCGTTATTGAGGTAGGGTCTCTAGCCCATGCTGATCTGGAATTCACTCTGTAGGCCAGGCTGGCCTGGAACTCACGTTGATCCTCCTGCCTCGGCTTCCCAAATGCTGGGATTAGAGGAGTGAGTCACCATGCCCAGCTTGAGCCTCTTGCCCAGGTTCTACTTCCCTCCACCTTCCTCGGACGTGCTGGGGTGAGCCTGGGTCCCGGCAGATTACTCAGTCCTTTACCGTTCCCTCCGCCTCCCCCAGGCCATTTACAAGATGGTCTCTTCCGTGATGAAGATGCCAGAGGACGAGTCGACCCCGGAAAAGAGGACTGAGAAAATCTTCCGCCAAATGGACACAAACAACGACGGTGAGGGCGCGGGCAGGGCCGGGGCGGAGGGCGGGCGGCTCTCCCTCCCCATCCCCCGGGTTCGGCTGCGGCCTTCTCCCGGTCACAGGACCTTCCCCTCGCTCCGCAGGCAAGCTGTCCCTGGAGGAGTTCATCCGCGGGGCCAAAAGCGACCCGTCGATCGTGCGCCTGCTGCAGTGCGACCCCAGCAGCGCCTCCCAGTTCTGAGCTCGCGGGAGGAGGGAGCCAGCCCCCACCTCCCTGCCTTCGTCGGCCCTCCCGGCTCACAGCTTCCTTCTCCCTCGCGTCTATCCGGGCTGGGGGCTAAGACAGGAGACCCAGTTCCCGGGTCTGCACTGTGAGGGGCGGGGGGAACTCTACAGAAGGAAAAACCCAGCAAGGGGCCCAAGCAAGCCAACCATTAGCATCCCGCAGTCCTGGTTCTTCCCTCTTTATCTATACAGCAGGTTCACCTTCCTCCCACCGTCGTGGGCGGGTGGGGCTTCTCCTTAAGTGGGACTTGGGCCTGGGAGGAGGTGGGAAGTCATCCCTAAAAGAGGGGAGTCAAGGAGGATTCTTGGACTGTGGGATTTTCAGAAAAAAAGCTTACTGGAGCACCTTCCCTGCAGGAGAGCCCCAAACCTTCCTGCCCCAGCTTTTGCTGGCTGGAGGCCATGACACAAAAAAGTAGACATTCCAGGATTCCAGCTGCCAGCTGGTGGTCCCCAAACCCTGCCTGCCTTCTAGCACTTGGACGAACCCTGTCAGCCACCACAGACCACCCCTCAGTATTTCCCCCCCCCCCCACATATACAGAGGCCCACCGTCTGATGGGCAGAGCCCCTCCACAGCTTTGTGTGTGGGAAAGAAGTATAGGCCCCTGGCCGAGCCCCTGTCTCCCTCTGCATGCAGCCACATGGAGCATCTCTGTTCTTTTTAATAACTTCAGAATAAAGTCTGGTTTCAGTGCAGTGGGCTGGGTGGCCAGGGGAGGAGGTTGAAAGCCCCCTCCCGGGTCCCCAAGGGTCCACTGAGCCCTCTTGGGCCTGCTCCAGGAATCCTGGACCCATCTGAGCCTCCGTGGCCATCCAGGCACTGGTCAGTGCTGGCTCAGTTGCAGGCCTCAGGCCATGGCCTAGGGGGAGATGTCCGCCATCAGAGAGTCAGCTGCACAGAGCTGGCGCAGCTCAGCAGGTCGTGGCCATCCGTGGGCTCTGGGATGTCTTGCATCTGAGGAGACAGAGGAAGTTGCTTGGGTCCAAGGAGTCTGGGCCATGGTGTCCTTCCTCCAGGATCCCTCTGGGAATGGGGGGTGGGGTCAACTGGAGAACCAGCAGAAGGGCTAACTGACTGCCCACAAGAGAGCCAGGCCAGCCCCTGAATATCTCATGTTCAAGGCCAGAAACCACTTGCCCTACCCCACCTCAAGATTGGCAGGGTAATGTCAGCTGTGTGACTTAGCAGATGTGGCCTCTCTGGGCCTCCAAGCCTCTCCTTTTCATCGTAGGAAGAAATTTGAGCCTCAGTTCTCAAGGTAGGGCCCTATAAGAAGGCTTAAGGGACCAGCCATAACTCCCCAGCAGAGGCTCCCAGAAAACATGAGGGTCAGGATGTGGAGGGGACTTACCGTGTGATGGCAGCCTTTCCCCCACCAGGGCCTCAGTTCCAGAAGCTGATGCACAAGTTGGGCGCAGCGCACAGCAGACGCACTCTCAGCCACACACAGCATGAGCGAGATGGCCCAGAGGCACAGGCTGGAGCTCTGTGGGGCACAAGCAGCACAGGTGTCCACGTAGGGCTGGAGGTGCAGGTACACCCAGTGCCCTTCTGAGCCCCATCCCAGACTGAGGCACTCACATAAATGCGTGTAGGATCAAAAGGACAGTTGGGTGCAAGCGTCAGTAGTTCGGAGCTCTCAAATGTGCAAGTCGCCAGCAATGCGTGGCCCTGGGTGGCAAAGGTCACAGCAATCGAGGACAAGAGGCCAAGGGCACAGGTCAGAGAGAGAAGAGCACAGGCCACACTGGAGCTGAATACTGTCCAGCGCTGGATGGGGAAGGCGTTGGTTAGTGGATGTCAGGCTTGGTCCCCAGGAGCAGCTCTGGTCTTAAAGCAGGCCAGGCTCTGGGGCAGATGTCCCATCCCACAGCCCCATCCCAGGAAGCGACACATACCAGGGGGTTGCTGGGGAGGTATCGAGACAACACGATGGCTGTAATTCCTGTAAAGATGACCTGTGGGGAGGCGCTCTGTTAGTTAGCTCTGATGTCCATACTGGAGGAGAGCTGGTGGGGTCGGGACCAGGTTTGGGCAAAGATTCCATCAGTGTCACTCCTAGGCCTGCAATCTCCATTTCCACCTTGTGCCTAGCTTTGCCTCATTATCTCCATCTTCACGGGCATTGCCTCCTGGTCCACAGCTGAAGCAATGTTTCTAAAACAATCCCTCTCTGCCTACAGCCTACCATACTCCCCACTGCCTACAGCTATGAGTCTCAAACAGCAACCTATGTATCTTGGGTGTATAGGGACACGCTTAGCCACAAGGCATATGTGGATGGGAAAGATTCTAGAAGAAGCTAAGTAGCTTAATTGGCAAGGAGCTAAAACCACGGTCATGTTAAAGCAAACTGGGAATCAGGCATGGTAGGACATGCCTGTGACCCCAGGAAAGCAGAGGCATAGTGAGTTCGAGGCTAGCCAGGACTACACAGCAAGATCTTGTCACAAATAGGACAATTTAAAAGTAGACTCCAGAACCCCTAGGGGAGGGCTGAGAATGTAACTTAGTGGTATAGCACTTTCTAGCAATGTGTTGATTCAATCCCCAGTACTACCAAAAAAAAAAAAAAAAAAAAAAAAAATCTTTTCTTTTTTTTTTGAGGCAGGGTCTTGCTGTAGCTCAGGTATGTAATCTCAGGCTGGCCTTGAACTCATGGCGATCTTCCTCCCTCCTGAGTGCTGGGATTAAAGGTGTGCGCCACCACGCCAGGCTCAAAAAAAAAAAAAAAAAAAAAAAATCCCTAGGAATATTCCAGGCTTTCAGAGACCTGACCCCAGTCCTGTTAGCTTCTCAAGCCTACTCTGCGCTATTCCCTCAGGACCCTAGATGTGGGCCCTTATGCGTATTTGTCCTGATGCTGTCCACATAGCACTCTTTTGCCAGAATACCTTTGTCTATGTTAATCCTTCCTCCTGCTTCCTGATTGCTTTCATTCCCCAGAGCCAGGGCCACCTGTGTGCTGGTCAGCCCAGCAGTGGCATTCCAGATCATCTGGGCTTGGTTCAGCCTGTCTTCCTTACATCCTTTCGCTATAATGAGCAATGTGGGTCCAGCAATGGTGTTAACTCACTGTACTTCAACCTCTGTGCACTGAGTGCCTCTCTGCAGGAGAAGCTCACAGCAAGGACACTGGCTTTTGGTGTCACACCCAAGGCTTCTTTGTATCAGCAGAGCAGTGGGTGAAGTGCCCAAGTCTTGCTCAGTGCAGACAATAACAGCCTTGTGTTGCTGGGAGTGGTGAGGATTTGCTGGGGAAGAGAGAGCAAAGGTGAAGTGGTCCATCCCAGCGCCCCTCCTGTGGACCTCCTGACCCTGGGCTTGAAGCCTGCCCTGCAGAATAGACATTGACCGGACATGGCACACATGCGCACAGCCCAACCCTGTCCCACTGCTAGAGCCTCTCCTATGTACCAGGGCCTCGTTCACTAAGACTTGAGGCCAAGCAGGCAGGCTGAGTATCACTTTTACAGGCAGAGACCACCTTAGAAAGAGAAATCCCTCAGCAGCAGGCAGCAGGTCCCCCCCCCCCCCCCGCCCCACAGTCTGCAGCCAACTCTCCTGACAGGCAGAGAAGAGCTTTATAACCCTAATATTACCAGGCTCCTTTGTTTAAGCACTCATCAAACAGGGACAGATATCCAGGCACAGCAGGGCCACCCTTTATCGAGTAACTGCTATAGATCCACTCTAGTGTCTAAGTCCTGTGAAATCGTCTTGCTCAGTGTCTCCAGACAGCTTAGTATTCCCACCTCCACATATCTGCGCTGGGCATTTTCTGTGCTCAAAATGTCATCCTGATGTGTTTCCTACCTGCTGGCTCCAGCATGCCACACTTGGGTTCTGCAGCTTGTCTGGGAATCCCTACTCATTCAATACATGGCTCAGAGGCCTCCACCTCTGTGAAACCCTCCTGATCCTTTCAGGCTGACCTGATGTTTCTTTCAGGCACTAGGCTAAGCACTTCTAGATGACTTTATCCAGGTCTATATGCGCCATTACCGGCCCCATTTTACGGAAGAGAAAACTGAGGCAAAGAGAGTTGGGAAAGAGCATACTCTGGGCTCTCTTGGTGGAGGTTCAACAAAGACCTTGTAAGCCCCTGGGTCTTGCTGGCCACCCTCCCAGCCCAGACACACCATGATGGCAGAAGTGACCGAGAGTATGTCCACAATGCAGTACTGCAGAGCCACGGCGTCGCGGGGGGCGGCCACGTAGCGCAGCAGGGTGCCGTGGAGAACAGCAGCTGTGATGAAGCTCACGTGGCCCAGCACCACCAGCACCAGAGCTGTCTTCATCAGCACCTTCCGGAAGTCACTCACACTCAGGCCACCTGTTTGGGACACATGTCAGGGCCATGATTGAGGCTCCTCCTGCTGGGCAGAGGAAAAAAGCCTAGGCTCTGGGGTCATGGGCCTTGGGTTATAAATCAGCATTTTGAATGGCCTCGGGCCAGTACCTCTTGTCTTTTCTGAGCCTCGGTTTCCTCATGTATAAAAGGGGGCCATGGTTGTTTAGTGACAGTCCTTGGACTGTAAGGTTGGAGAGGCACAAAGGTGGTACTGACAGCCATCCTCGTTAGCTCTCAAGTCGTGAGCACCACGGTTCCAGCTCTGGGACTCCATGGTCATTCCACCCATCTTCCCACTGAGCCACATGTTCATGACTCAAATGTTCCCTGACTGCCAGGCCCTGGGGTACCTGTGAGCCTAACAGGAAAGCACTGCCCACAGTGTTTTGGGCAGGGGTCAGGCCTTGCTCAGTAGGCAGTTTGGTAGGCAGGGTCTGGTACATAAGGTCTGGAACACAGAGGTACTTAACATACAGGTGCCAGACTGGCTGAACTGCCAAGAGCCACCCAGTCTCCATTTCTCTCTTGTTTTTCAAAGGGGAAGAGCCTTTTTTTTCTCTCAGTGAGGAAGGAGGACCATGAATGGATGAGAATGTGCGGCTGTCTCTGGGGATCTGGGAAAGCAGGCTCTTAGCACAGGGTGGGGAGCATTAGGTGAGATTAGGGCCAGTGAGGGAGGCTGGAGCCAAATTCTAATTCTGAGTGACCAGGCAGCCACTCAGTCCTGTCACTGCACCCTGGGAACAAAGAGCCCTCCTCATCGGGTTGTTTGGGATACCTGCAGCGTCTCCCATGGGTCCTGGTCTTGCTCTCAACGAAACACCCATGCTGCCTCTCAGGCTCTGGGGTCCCCTCAATTTAACCAGCTCTGTGAGACTGGAGGAATGTAGTTAGCTCTCATGACTAAGTAGCCCTTTCCCCACTTAGTGGCTCCCACTGGGATGACTTTGAGTCCCTCCTTAAACATCAGTTTTCCCACCTGTGGCAGAGAGGTTTGGTCCTATTCCCTATATGGGAACTCTGAAGCTGAATAAAAATAAGGGAGGCTACAGAGATGGGTTAGCAGCTAAGGTGCTTGCCTGCAAAGCCTAATGGCCCAGGTTTGATGCCCCAGAACCCATGTAAGCCAGATGCACATGATGGCATGTTTCTAGAGTTCATTTACAGTGGCTAGAGGCCCTGGTGTGCCCATTCATTCTTTCTTTCTCATAAATAAATTAAAATAAACAGCACATTAAAAAAAAAGAAAAGAAAAGAAAAGAAAAGAAAGAGGGGAAAAAAGAGCAACTATTAGGCTGATATGCTCAGGGCCCTGGCAGTTTCAGGGAGTGGTGGCTCACACGCTTGGGAGGATGAGGTAACAGAGTTGCTCCAAGTTTGAGGCTAGCCTGAGCTATATAGAAACACAAGGGCTGGAGAGACAGCTTAGCAGTTAAGACGCTTGCCTGCGAAGCCTAAGAATGCTGGTTCAAATCTCCAGGTTCCACGTAGCCAGACACAAAGGTGATGCAAGCACGCAATGTTGCACATTTGCACAAGGGGGTGCACATGTCTGGAGTTCATTCACAGTGACTGAAAGGCCCTGGCGTGCTCTTTCTCTCTGCCTCTCTCTCTCAAAAATAAAATTAACACACACACACACACACACACACACACACACACACAAGCAAATAAAACTAATTGTGTGGAGCAGAAATGGGGGCCAGTCCTAATACCAGCCTTTCCTCCCCTCTAGGCCCCAGCTTTTCTATGTATAAAAGAGAGAGGGGTTGGTCTAGTTGGTCTGAAGTTCTCCCAGAGCCTGCAGGGTCCCCTGTCATGGACCAGGTCTAGCAGCAGCAGGACACAGACCATGGGCAGGATAAGCATGTGGAACTGGAATGTCTTGTGAAGATGTACAGCTGGCCCAACAGGAAGGGGGATGGAAGCCTCGTTCCAGCGGCCTGACACACCCCACCCTATCCACCCACCCTGTTAACTCAGTAGCAGCCCAGACACTCACTGAGCTCAGGATTGGGCTCACTAGCAACAGCATCCCTGGTCCAAGGCTTTGGTCAAGCAGGAGGACAGGACCACCTTGGGCTGCGTGACTGGGCAGTGGACAAGAACCTCGAGCCATTTTCTGGCTTTATTTCTAAGTTACCATGCTGGGAGTATGTGGCAATGTTGGCTCAGTGCTAAGCACTTATTCTCAGGTGCTAACTCCATCCTCACCCTTATTCTACAAGGAAGGTGCCACCGTCCGTCCCCATTTTACAGGGGAGGAAACAGGCTCATGGGGTCTCCCTGCTAAAGAGTGGGAGCTCCTCGGGAGTGTCTGATGCCCTACAGCAGCAGACCAGTTGCCTGTCAATGATCCTGTTTGCCAAGCCCTTCCCTCCAGTCTGGTAGGGGGAGAGAGGTGTATGGATATAAGGTCCTTGGAAGGGTAGAAGAGCTGAGGTCCGGATCCTGGAACCCCGTCACCCTGATCTCTCCAGCATCTTTTCCCAGCGTGGAGTCCTGAGCCCAGCCTCTCAGAAGGAAAGTGGGGTGAGAGTGGGAATGGAGGCGCTACCTGCCACATGAAGGCCACCCACAGCTGGACCCGATGGCACAGGCTACTCAACTACCCAGAAAGCTGAGGCAGAAGGACTGAGAGTTCAAAAGCCATACCGGGTTACACCACGAGTTCAGGGCCAGCCCGAGTAACTCTGAGGTCTCAAAATTTAAAAAGGTAACTCAATGGCAGAGCGTGTGGCAGTCTGCGTGGCTGCCTGGGTTCTATTACTAGCACCTAAATAAAAACAAAACCCAGGGTTAGAGAGATGGCTTAGCGGCTAAGGCGCTTGCCTGTGCAGCCCGAGGACCTAGGTTCAACTCCCCAGAACCCACGTAAGCCAGATGCACATGGTGGTGCATGTCTGGAGTTTGCTGTGGCTGGAGGCCCTGGCTTGCCCATTCTCTCTGTCTCTCTCATAAGAAAAAAAAAAAAAAATCAGCAGCTCTCCTTCCCCCATCCTCCATCTTACTGCTGGGGAAACTGAGGCCAGAAAGAGGTCGGGCCGAGCAGGTGTCCCGGACCCGGGCTCGGCTCCCACTCCGCCCCGCGCGCCCCCCGCCGCTCACCGCCGCGCAGACACATGTCGCTCCCGCGTGGGTCGCCGCGGCCGGCGTCAGCGGGGCCCCGTCCCCATCCTCGTCGCCCGCCGCCTGCGCGCCCCACTTCCCGCCCGAGCGGGCCGGAGCCGCGGACGGCCTTCTTTCCCAGCACCCCTCGGGCCGCCGGGCACGACGCCCCGCGCGCGCCCCCGCGGCGGCCAGTCCGACCGGCTGGACAACCCTGGGCGCGCCCGGCTGAGTCAGCGCCCCGCCCCCGGCGCGCAGCCGCCCCGCGCTCCCGCCGGCCCCATCTCCAAGGCCCCGGTGACCTAGAGACCCGAGGCTCGGGGGATGGGAGGGCAGGAGGGCCTGGATGGGGGAGCTGGCACGGGCTGGTTTTAACCTGCTGTGTGACCTCAGATCAATCTCTTGCCCTCCCTGGGCCCCCCTTCTACAGGCAAAGGATACACACTAATCTCTGATCTTTCTCTCTCTTTCACTAGAGGTGGTGATGTTGGAGGGGGTGTTTCAGGCGGGATATCTGTCTCCCTCCCCTTGGAAAACCAAGGACAATAATTCCTAACCCCTGCAGGCATGTTTAGAATAAAATGAGGGGCTGGAGAGATGGTCTAGCAGTTGAGGCATTTGCCTGTGAAGCTAAGGACCCAGGTTCTATTCCCCAGTACCCACGAAAGCCTGATGCACAAGAGGGCTCATGTGCCTGGAGTTCGTTTGCAGCTGCAAGAGGCCCTAGAGTTTCCATTCTCTCTCCCTCTCTCTACCAAAATAAGTAAAAAATATTAGCAGCATTGCCTTTAATCCCAGCACTTGGGAAGCAGAAGTAGGAGGATCACTGTGAGTTCGAGAACAGCCTGAGACTACATAGTGAGTTCCAGGTCGTCCTGGGCTAGAACAAGACCTTGCTTCAAAACAAACAAAAAGCTGGGGAAATGGCTCAGCCATTAAAGGCACTTGCTTGCAAAGCCTGCTCTCCTAGTTTCAATTCCTCAGTACCCACTAAAGCCAGACACAAAGTGGAGCATGCATCTGGATTTTGTTTATAGCTGCAAGAGGCCCTGAATGCTCATACTCTCTCTCTCTCTCTCTCAAATAAATAAATAATATTTAAAAGTGTAAGTAGGAGCCAGGTGTGATGGCACACACCTTTAATCCCAGCACTTGGGAGTCTGAGTTAGAAGGATCACTGTGAATTCAAGGCCAGCCTGAGACTATATAGTGAATTCCAGGTCAGCCTGGGCTAGAGAGAAACTCTACCTAGAAAAAAACAACAAAAGAGCAGGGTGGTGGCTCACACCTTTAATCCCAGCATTTATGGAGGCAGAGGTAGGAGGATCACTGTGAGTTTGAAGCCACCCTGAGACTACACAGTGAATTCCAGGTCAGCCTGAGCTAGAGTGAGACTCTACCTGGGGGGGGAGGGGGGGGAGTCTAAGTAGGAAGACACCTTAGAAACTCCCACATTGTCTACTGTGGACAAAGTGAAGAGATTGTAGATGCAGCAAGACATATAGCAGGAGCATGAACTGGTCCTGGATGTCTGCTGCTGAACTCTGGGCTATAGGGTACATGAAGTGTCAGGACAGAACCAGCTCTTCCTTGTTTCATCCTCAGCATTCCTGCTGCAGATGGAGATCCTGTCTTGTTTGGATGGCTGGCCACTCACTAAGACCACCCAGCTGGAAGAAAGGGAGAAAGCAAGAGCCTGGTTCCCACCACTCTGTCAAGTTCCCCAACTTAGCCATGGTGTGGCTGCCTCCCTGCATCCCCTAGGTCTTTGGAGCAGGGCTCTGAGATGTTCCTGGTGGCATCCCATCCCAGTATGCACCTTACACCCCATCAGTCAGTGGTCTCTGTGGCAGCAACTGGCTTGAACTCTTTGGTTCCTCAGAGCCTGGCACACACCGAACACCAGTGAATGTGTGCCCTTGTGCACCCCTATAGTGACACCTACTGTGGGCCTTGTGTCTTCTAGATCAGTACATAGAGCTCCTGCAGTTTGGGAAACACATTAGCAGTGAGGGAGGAATTGGGCCCTTTCTCCTGGACAACCCCAGGCATTTGGAGACCACCTCAGTCAGGCAGGCTGTGTGAGCTTCCGTCATCTGCTCTCTGAAGGGGACAATGTGCAGTGGGGAGCATGACTAGGGTGGAAGGGAAGATGGAGGCGTGTCATTAAGTCATAAGCTGGTGCCCTTCCCTGTCTGGCATTGGAGTATTGTTGACCACAGGGACCTCTTAGCAGTCACTTGGGCAGTACTTAGCCATATTGCAAGTGGCCACACACTTGTAATCATGGCTCACAACATCGTTTCCAGGGCTTTATCCTACATAGCAGAGCACAAGACATGCCAGGATTATGCTGAAGTTTACGGATGCTGGAGTCATTTTGTTTAAATAAATAAATTATATATATTAGTTATTAGTTATTAGTTATTTTCAAGAAGAAAGGGAGAGAAAGAGAGAGGGAGAGTGGGTGCACCAGGGCCTCCTGCCATTGCAAACAAATTCCAGATGCATGTGCTACCTTGCACTTCTGGCTTTACGTAGGTACTGCAAGCAAGCACCTGTTTTTAAATTTACTTATTTATTTATTTACTTGAGAGAGAGAAGGAGGCAGATAGAGAGAGGGAGAGAGAAAAATTGGCACGCCAGGGTCTTCAGCCACTGCAAATGAACTCCAGACACATGAGCCACCTTGTGTATCTGACTTATGTGGGTCCTTTGGCTTTGCAAGCAAACGCCTTAACCACTAAGCCATTTCTCCAGCCCAAGCAAGCACCTTTTTAATTTTGTTTTGTTTTGTTTTTCTAGGTAGGGTTTCACTCTAGCCAAGGCTGACCTGGAATTTACTATGTAGTCTCAAGGTGGCCTCGAACTCATGGTGATCCTCCTACCTCTGCCTCCCGAGTGCTGGGATTAGAGGCGTGCGCCACCACACCCGGCAAAGCACCTTAAAAAAAAACAACTTATTGATTTATTTGAGAGAGAGAGGCAGATAGAGAGAAAGATAGATTGAGAGAGAGAGAATGGGCACACCAGGGCCTCTAGCCACCGCAAATGAATTCCAGATCCATGTGCCACTTTGTGCATCTGGCTTACATGAGTCCTGGGGAAATCAAACCTCGGTCTTTAGGTTTCACAGGCAAGCACCTTAACTGCTAAGCCATCTCTTCTGCACCGTAGATGAAACTTCTGGCCTGGGTTGGAGACCAGACCTTTGAAATGCCTTTGCTTCCAGATGCATAGATGGTAATTCTCTCTTTGCATCCCTGCAACAACACAGTTTCACCAGTGAGAAAATTGGAGCCCAGAAAAGTAAAGGATGGGGCTGGAGGGATGGCTTAGCAGTTAAGGTGCTTGCCTGCAAAGCCAAAGGACCCAGGACCCATGTTAGCCAGATGCACAAGGGGGCACATGCATCTGGCGTTCGTTTGCAGTGGCTGGTGGCCCTGGCTCTCCCCCTCTCTCTTTCTCTGTCTATCTCTCTCCTCCCTTTCTCTGTCTAATAAATAAGTAAAAATAAAATATTAAAAAAAAATAAAGTATAGCCATGTTAGAGCTGTCTGAAGCTGAAAGCAGTTCCTGACTTGAGTGTGTGCTGGGGAATGAGGAGAGTTATGACCTCCAAGACTGTCCCGCTTCTCTGAGGCAGGACAGACTGCGATTTCTGCTGTCACCCAGCCTCAGCAGCTTGAGGCTACTGCTGCTTCCTTTCCTTATTGCCAAGCGGCTAAAGTCCACCAGTCCCAGTGGCCATGTGGTCCTTATCTCTGCCCCACCTGTCCATGCACTAGCCTGCCTGAGGTTCTGGAATAAACTCCAGGCCAGAGCTCTCCCCTTCGTTGCCCTCTGCCAATTGGGCATGATATTCTGGTGGCTTACTGTCATTCTGGAGGCCTGTTATCCTGTCTGTCAGATGGGGAAAATGATGTGCCTTCCAGGAGTGCGAGTTTCTGAGGCACAAATGACTGGAAAAGTGTGAAAGTGGGTTGAAGCCTAGCCAGAGGAATGCAAATAGCATTTATCTCTTTTCCTGGAACAGTGATGTGACCTTGTGTGCTTAAAGTGGGAGTGAGTCTTTCCAGGGTGTGGCTCTCCATAGAGTTTTTCTGGGGAGGCTTCTAGTCCCTGTACAACCCTTTAACCCCCAACTTCACTGTCCCACTGTGTAAATAACACATCATATACACCTCCACTGTATTCAATTTTTTGTATGTATGCAAATGCACATAAAGCTAAAGCCAGGATGAGAAAATGGCCCAGGAGGTAAGGATTGCTTGCTTGCAAAGTCTTACAGCCCAGGTTCGATTCCCCAGTACCCACATAAGACCAGATTCACAAAGTGGCACATGCATCTGGAATTCATTTGTAGTGGCAAGAGGCCATGGCACGCCTATATGCTTTCTGTCTCTCTCTCTCAAAGATAAATATATAACAGTATTAAAAAAAAAAAAAAAAGGTCACTGGAGAGAGCTGGCTTAGCTGTTAAGGTGGTTGCCTGCAAAGCCAAAGGACCCAGGTTTAATTCCTCAGGACCCACGTAAGCCAGATGCACAGGGTGGAGCATGTATCTGGAGTTTGTTTGCAGTGGCTAGAGGCTCTGGTGCTCCCATTCTCTCTCTCTCTCTCTCTCTCTGTCTCTCTCTCTCTGCCTCTTTCTCTCTCAAATAAATAAAAACAAGGACTTCCAGTTAAGATGGTGGCGTAGGAACCATGCCAAAACAACCTAGGGGAGAAAAAGCAAAAAAAAAAAAAAAAAAAAGCCAGCAAAATACACTCTTCTACTAAAAAGTGAGGTGTCTAAGAAATTACCAACAGCAGCAGAGATGTAGGAGAGATCCAGAGCATCCAGAGACCACATAGGCAGGCAGAAGCGGCTCCAGCAGCGACACCAGGTACGAGGGGGCCACAGCTACAAAGCTTGGCTTGAGCCACAGGAAAAGCCAGGTGAGGGGGATTTTCCACTCACATCAGAGCTCTTTGCAAACTAAAGAAACGTGGAGAGCCGCAGGGAACAACAGAGGAGCAGATCACAAGGTAGAGGATTATGTGGACCAGCGGGAGAACTAGAGCCACCAGCCACAGCCTCCCCTCCCCCACTGCCAGCACAAGCACCAGCGACCAGGGAAACGGAGATCACAGCACCCAGCACCGGCAATCAGAGCAGCGATCCAACAACCCAGCCAGCCCACTTGAACCCACAATGCACCAAAGAGGGACCCAAACAGGAGCACAGCACAACTGAGACCAAAATCATCCCAAACGGTAACTGGGATTACACAGGTCAGTACCTGCCTAATAAGCCTGGTATATAGGCCTGAACTGGAAGTGCTAATTGCACCTTCCATATCAGGATAAATTGTATGTTAAATCTGATGGATCATTGGATTTGCCGTTCTTAAATAAGCCATGTTTTGGGCTTGTTATTTGTTGCTTCTTGATTTATAGTGGCTTTGTTTCCTCTTCTGTTGTACATTAGGTAAGGGTCTCACTTGGTCACAAACTGACTTGGAACCCTCAACAGACCAGAAATCTTAACCTCCTTATTGACAGGATTAAGGGTGTGGGGCACCACACACCCTAAGGGACAGTGATTTTGTTAGAGGATCTGATTGTCATAATACCTACTCTTGCATAAATACTATGTGCTGTTTTTCATTGAAAGTGTACATTGTTTAGTTAAATTTTAGAATCTGCCTGTATTTTGTTCCACTCAGCCTACTTGAATACTCTCATAGCAGGCAAATCCAACACCTAGGGTCACTTTTGTAGATACTCTGAGAGTCTTGAGAGCCACACCTAGCACCTTAAGTTCCTACCCTAAAGATATCAGATTGATTAACACATCTAATAATAATGCAGCTAACTAGAAAATCCAAGCATTAAATTAATACAAGATGTAAAAATATATACATTATAACACAAGAAAAACCAAAAATCAAGACAATACAAATCCACCAAAAAGTATTAATGCATCAGAAATGACCTCTAGTGAGAATGAGTTAGAGGAAATGCCTGAGAAAGATTTCAAAAGAATGATTATAAATATGCTCAAAGAAGTCAAAGAGGAAATCAAAGGAATGAAAGAGAAAATCAAAGGAATCAAAGAAGACACAGGACACCAATTTAATGAAATAAAGAGGTCAATACAAGACCTAAATAAGGAAATAGAAATAATAAAGAAAAACCAGTTGGAATTACTAGCAATGAAGAACACAGTCAATGAAATAAAAAACTCTGTAGAAAATCTCACCAGTAGTATGGATGAAGGAGAAGACAGAATATCTAAGCTAGAAGACCAGGTGGCAGATCTAATACAGTCCAACAAAGAGAAAGACAAACTAATAGGAAAGTATGAATGGGAATGTCAAGATATTTGGGACACTATTAAAAGATCAAACATAAGGGCTGGAGAGATGGCTTAGCGGTTAAGCGCTTGCCTGTGAAGCCTAAGGACCCTGGTTTGAGGCTTGATTCCCCAGGACCCACGTTAGCCAGATGCACAAGAGGGTGCACGTGTCTGGAGTTTGTTTGCAGTGGCTGGAAGCCTTGGAGTGCCCATTCTCTCTCTCTTTCTCTCTGTCGCTCTCAAATAAATAAATAAAAATAAACAAAAAAAATTTTTAAAAAGATACCAAAATTATAAAAAAAAAAGATCAAACATAAGAATTCAGGGTATAGTAGGAGAAGAATTTCACTCCAAAGGCATAGTAGGTGTCTTCAACAAAATCATAGAAGAAAATTTCCCCCAAATTGGGAAAGGTGCCAATGCAGATACAGGAATCCTTTAGAACACCAACCAGACAAAACCTGGAAAGAACCTTTCCTCACCATATTATAATTAAACTACAAAACATACAAACTAAAGAAAAAATATTGAAAGCAGTTAGAAAAATCAAGTTATCTACAAAGGCAAGTCCATCAGGATCACAGCAGATTACTCAACACAAACTTTAAAAGCCAGAAGGGCTTGAGTGATGTATTCCAAGCTCTGAAAGATAACAACTGTCAACCAAGGTTACTTTATCCTGCAAAGCTATCCATTCAAATTGATGGAGAAATAAGGACATTCCACAACAAAAGCAGGCTAAAGGAATGTTTGAAGACAAAAGCAGCTCTACAGAAAATACTTGAAAGAATCCTCCATGCTGAAGAGAAAGAAAAGCACACATATAAGGAACCTGGAAAAAACAAACAATAGTCAAATACTAGTTAACCCAAGGGAGCAAAGGTAAAACTGGAAGAACTACAAAAAAATGGCAAAAATAAATACACACTTTTCAATAATATCTCTTAATATCAACGGCCTCAATGCCCCAACCAAAAGACATAGGTTTGCAGACTGGGTTAAAAAGCAGGATCCTTCAATTTGTTGCCTCCAAGAAACTCACCTTTCTACAAAGGATGGAAACTATCTTAGGGTGAAAGGCTAGAAAGCAAGCAGGGGTTGCTAGCCTAATATCTGACAAGGTAGACTTCAGTCCAACATTAGTTAGGAAAGATAAGGAAGGTCACTTAATACCAATTAAAGGCACACTCCAACAGGAGGACATTACAATCCTAAACATATATGCACCTAACATGGGGGCTCCCAACTTCATCAAACAAATGCTATTTGAACTAAGGACACAGATAACACCAAACACAGTGGTAGTGGGTGACTGTGACACCCCACTCTCATCAATTGACAGGTCATCCCAGCAAACAATAAACAGTAATGCATCTGGATTAAATGAGATCATAGAACAAATGGACCTAACAGATATCTACAGGACATTTCATCCAAATGCTGCAGAATACACATTCTTTTCAGCAGCACCTGGAACATTTCTAAACTAGACCATATATTAGGACACAAAGCAAATCTCAACAAATACAGAAAAACTGAAATAATTCCTTGCACCCTATATGATCACAATGGGATCAAACTACAAATCAATAGGAAGAAAAGCTATAGAGCATACACAAAATCATGGAAACTAAACAATACACTACTAAATGATGAATGGGTCAATTAAGAAATCAAGAAGGAAATCAAAAAGTTCATAGAGTCAAATGATAATGAGAACACAACATACCAAAACCTTTGGGACACAATGAAGGCAGTCCTAAGAGGGAAATTTATAGCTTTAAGTGCCTATTTTAAGAAATTAGAAAGGTTGCAAGTAAACAACCTAATGCTTCACCTTAAAACCTTGGACAAAGAAGAATAAGGCAAGCAGAAAATCAGTAGACGGGAAGAAATAATAAAGATTAGGGCAGAACTTAATGAAATAGAAACCAAAAAAAAAAAAAAAAAAAAAAAATCCAAAGAACCAATGAAACAACGAGTTGGATCTTTGAAAGGATAAACAAGATTGATAAACCCTTAGCAAATCGGACCAACAGAAAGAGAGAAGAGGCACAAATTAATAAAATTAGAGATGAAAACAGGCAACATCACAACAGATACCAGAGAAATTAAAAAAAATCATAGGGACATACTATAAAAACATATACTCCACTAAGTATGAAAATATGAAAGAAATGAATGAACTCCTTGATTTATATGGCCTACCTAAATTAAATCAAGATGAGATTAATTACTAAAATAGACATATAACAAGTATGGAGCTCCAAGCAGTTATCAAAAATCTCCCAACTAAAAAAAGCCCAGGCCCAGATGGAGTCACTGCTGAATTTTACCAGACCTTCAGGGAAGAACTAACACCATTGCTTCTTAAGCTTTTCCATAAAATAGAAAAAGAAGGAATCCTACCAAATTCCTACTACGAAGCCAGCATCACCCTGATACCAAAACCAGACAAAGATAGAACAAAAATAGAAAATTACAGACCAATCTTCCTCATGAACATAGATGCAAAAATCCTCAACAAAATATTGGCAAACAGAATGCAAGAATATATCAGAAAGATCGTTCACCCCGACCAAGTAGGCTTTATCCCACAGATGCAGGGATGGTTCAACATACACAAATCAATAAATGTAATACATTATATAAATGGACTGAAGGACAAAAATTACATGATTATCTCATTGGATGCAGAGAAAGCATTTGACAAAATCCAACATCCCTTCATGATAAAAGTCCTACAGAGACTGGGAATAGAAGGAACATATCTCAATATAATAAAGGCTATTTATGATAAGCCTACAGCCAGCATATTACTAAATGGGGAAAAACTGGAAGCTTTTCCACTAAAATCAGGAACAAGGCAAGGGTGTCCACTGTCCCCACTTTTATTTAATATAGTTCTGGAAGTCTTAGCCATAGCAATAAGGCAAGAGACACACATAAAAGGGATACAAATTGGAAAGGAAGAGATCAAGTTATCATTATTTGCAGATGACATGATTGTATACATAAAGGACCCTAAAGACTCTACCAGCAAACTGTTGATAATCACCTACAGCCATGTAGCAGGATACAAAATAAATACACAGAAATCAGTAGCCTTCCTACATGCTAACAACAAACACACGGAGGATGAAATGAGAGAATCACTCCCATTCACAATTGCATCAAAGAAAATAAAGTACCTTGGAATAAACCTAACCAAGTAAGTGAAGGATCTCTACAATGAAAACTTTAAAACACTCAAGTGAGGAATTGCAGAAGACACTAGGAAATGGAAAAACACCCCTTGTTCCTGGATTGGAAGAATCAATATTGTGAAAATGGCAATCTTACCAAAAGCAATCTACACATTTAATGCAGACCCCATCAAAATTCCAAAGGTATTCTTCACGGAAATAGAAAAAACAATCCAAAAATTCATTTGGAATCACAAAAAATCTTGAATGTCTAAAACAATACTGAGCAACAAAAATAAGGCTGGTGGTATCACCATACCTGATTTTAACCTATACTACAGAGCCATAGTAACAAAAACAGCATGGTACTGGCACAAAAGCAGACATGTAGATCAATGGAACAGAATGGAGGACCTGGATATAAGTATGGGTAGCTATAGCAGCCACCTGGTATTCAATAAAAATGCCAAAAATACTCATTGGAGAAAAGACAGCCTCTGTAGTAAATGGTGCTGGGAAAACTGGATATGTATCTGTAGAAGGATGAAAATAGATTCTCCTCTCTCTCCATGCACGAGAATTAAGTCCAAATGGATTAAAGACCTTAACATCAGACCTGAAACTCTGAAACTGCTAGAGGAAAAAATAGGGGAAACCCTTCAACATATTGTTTTTGGCAAAGACTTTCTGAATATAACCCCAATTGCTCAGGCAATAAAACCACAGATTAACCTCTGGGGCTTCATGAAATTACAAAGATTTTGTACGGCAAAGGACACTGTGAATAAAGCAAAGAGGCAACCTATAGAATGGGATAAAATCTTTGCCAGCTATACATCTGATAGAGGATTAATATCTAGGATATACAAAGAACTCAAAAAATTAAATAATAAGAAATCAAACAAGCCAATTAAAAAATGGGCAATGGAACTAAATAGGGAGTTCTGGAAAGAAGAAATACAGATGTCATGTAAGTATCTAAAAAAAAGTTTTACATCCCTAGTCATCAGGGAAATGCAGATTAAAACTACGTTGAGTTTCCATCTGACTCCTGTCAGATTGGCTACCATCATGAAAACAAATGACCATAAATGCTGGTGAGGATGTGGAAAAAGAGGAACCCTTCTACACTGTTGGTGGGAATGCAGTCTGGTCCAGCCATTGTGGAAATCAGTGTGGAGGTTCCTGAGATAGGTAAAAATAGATCTACCATATGACCCAGCTATAGCACTCCTAGGCATATATCCTAAGGACTCATCTCATTACCTTAGAGATACTTGCTCAACCATGTTTATTGCCACTCATTCACAATAGCTGAGAAATGGAACCAGCCTAGATGTTCCTCAACTGATCAGTGGATAATGAAGATATGACACATTTATACAATGGAATTCTACTCAGCGGTAAAGAAACATGAAGTTATGAAATTTGCAGCAAAATAGATGGATCTGAAAAGGATTATACTAAGTGAGGTAACCCAGGCCCAGAAAGTCAAACATCACATATTCTCTCTCATATGTGAATCCTAGCTACAGACGACTGGACTTCTGTGTAAGTAGGAAGAAAACTCAGTAGCAAAGGCCAGTAAACTAGAAAAGAGATATAAAGGGAAGAGAAAGGAAGGGAGGGGGTTACTGAATAGGATGGTATTGTATATATGTATGTACAAGAATAGATTAATGGGGGTGAAAAGGCCAAGTGAGGTCAGGGGAAGAGATTGAATAAAGGAAAGGTGGAGGGAGGGCTAATCAAAATCTAAGAGGATATAAATAAATCATATGGAAACATACTTTTTTGGACAATGGAACATTCAGGATCTGTAGATTGTTGTTAGAAAATTTTCATTGCCAGGATTGGGATACCTTCCAGTGAGTTGTTGGCCAGGGAGGTCCCTGATGCCCCCCAAACATTACAGGCCATTGCCGAGGCCCTTGGTTTCCCACCAGGAATAGATGGTAAGACCCTATTGCTGAAGACTCCATATACTTGGGCTGCAAGGCCATTGAGAAATCCTGCTGGGACCGAGCTGATAACCTCCTCTATGTAGACCAGCTGAGAGAAAACTGAAAGAAGCCATTCTGCATGCAGTTCAGTGGGAGACAGAGAAATTATCAGTGAAGATACCCAACAGTAGACACTGCAAGCCTTAAGTTTGGCCAGGCAGGCCAAATGAGCCAACAGGTGCAATAGTGGCACTTCTGTCATGGTAGAAACCAACTGCCCTCTAATTGGACTTGAGGCCCGCTCCATGAGAGGCAATACATCCCTGATACTGAAAAATTTAAACGGGGTAGTCATGAGCCCTAGGGGTGTAATGTCTGCTGCTGTCTGGCTAAATGTATATACTATGCTTATCAAACTGCCCAGTAAGCACTTCTTTTAATGTTCATACCCTATATTAAAGCTACTCTCACTTTTGGTAGAGAATCTTCTCTTTTCAGATAGCAGTGACCTTAGAATGACTCAGAAGGCATCATGGTGATGGAAAGAAATGACCGCAGTGCTCAGTACTGCAGTATCTCTATCACACCTTCCAAGACTCAGGGTCTAATGCAGAAGTAGTGGCGGAAAGAATGTAAGAGCCAAAGGAAGGGTAGGACTCCTTACAACATGCTCCCCCCAGATACAAAATGGCCTGGATATCCATGACCTCACAGTGCCTGACACTACCTACACAAGACCATCATAATAGGAGGAAAAGATCATGACATCAAAATGAAAGAGAGACTGATTGAGATGGGGAGGGGATATGATGGAGAATGGAGTTTCAAAGGGAAAAGTGGGGGGAGGGAGGGTATTACCATGGGATATTTTTTATAATCATGGAAGTTGTTAATAAAAATTTGAAAAAAAAAGAGTTAAATTAAAAAAAAAAAAAAGCTGCCGGACGTGGTGGTGCATGTCTTTTATCCCAGCACTCCAGAGGCAGAGGTAGGAGGATCGCCATGAGTTCAAGGCCACCCTGAGACTACATAGTGAATTCCAGGTCAACCTGAGTTATAGTGAGGCCCTACCTCAAAATAAATAAATAAATAAATAAAAGCAAATAGCAAAACCTTTGCAAAAACAAAAACAAAAAACAACTAAGGTTAACCAGCCATGCTTGTCTGAGAGATGAGGGCATGGTTCATGAGGACCTCAGCTACAGCTCTAAGTATTTGTTTTTATTTTATTTTAAAGAAAATAAGATGTCTACCAATACAAATTGTGGATGGCATAAATTGGGACCTTTTTAAAAATTTTATTTTATTTTATTTATTAGAGACTGAGGGAGAGGTAGATAGAAAATGGGCACACCAGGGCCTCTAGCACTGCAAACGAACTCCAGATGCATATGCCACCTTGTTCATATGGCTTATGTGGGTTGTGGGGAATTGAACCTGAGTTCTTTGGCTTTGCAGCCAAGTGCCTTAACCACTAAGCCATTTCTCTAGACTTTGTTTGTTTGTTTGAGGTAGGTCTCACTCTAGCCTAGGCTGACCTGGAATTCACTATGTAGTCTCAGGGTAGCCTCGAACTCACGGCGATTCTCCTACCTCTGCCTCCCAAGTGCTGGGATTAAAGGTGTGGGCCACGACGCCTGGCTGCCTTTTTAAAAAATATATATATTTGTATTTATTTATTTATGAGAGAAAGAGAGAGAGAGAGAATGGGCATGCCAGGGCCTCCAGCCACTGCAAGCAAACTCCACATGCATATGCCCCCTTATGCATCTGGCTTAAATGGGTCCTGGAGAGTCAAACCAGGATTCTCTGGCTTTGCAGGCAAACGCCTTAACTGCTGAGCCATCTGTCCAGCTCTGCCCCCCCCCCTTTTATTTTTATTATTTTTGTTTTTTTAAGGTAGGGTCTTGCTCTAGTCCAGGCGAACTTGGAATTCACCATGTAGTCTCAGGCTGACCTTGAACTCACAGTGATCCTCTTACCTCAGCCTCCTGAGTGCTGGGATTAAAGGCATGTGCCACCATGTCTGGCTAAATTGGGACCATTTTATTTTTTTTGTTTGTTTGCTTTTTGAAATACTCACTCTAGTCATCAACTGTGTTAACCAGCAGTAGACCCTGCAAGCTACATGGCTGCCCAGCCAGGTGAAATATGCCAACTCATACAATGGTGGCATGTCTGTTATGGCGGAAACAACTGCTCTCTGATGGGATGTGAGGTCCACTCCATGGCTGGGGAGGTCATAAACCCTAGAGGGGAAACTACTTCTTTTATCTGGTTAAATGGATATATTATGCCCACCAAACTGCCCTCTAAATACTTATGTTTATGCCCATATATTAATGTTACTTTCACTTTTGGTTAGAAAAGCTTCTTTTCAGATACTGATGACCACTGGAGTGATCTCTAACTCGCCAAAGTGCTGGGAAGCGACAATGGAGTGTTCAGCATTAAATGAGAGATCTCTATCACACCCTCCAAGGCTCAGGGATCTGTGCAAAAAAGGTGGCAGAAAGAATGTGAGAGCTAAAGGAAAGGGAGGAGTGCTTGCAATACTGTCTTCCAGACACAAAGTGGCCTTGATATTCCTGACCTCAAGCGGGCTGTAGCGGCTCACACCACTAATCCCAGTACTCAGGAGGCAGAGGTAGGAGGATCGCTGTGAGTTTGAGGCCACTCTGAGACTCCATAGTGAATTCCAGGTCAGCCTGGGCTAGAGCGAGATCCTAACTCAAAAAAACCCAAACAAACAAAAAAGATACTGCTGACCTCTCAGTAGCTGATGCTACCTACACAAGACCTACAAAATAGGGAGGAAAAAATAAAGACATCAAAATAAAAGAAACTAATTACAAAGAAGAAGGGATTTGCGGGAGGGGGACTAGGGAGGGGGTAAGGAAAGGTGGTGGGAAGAGATTATTAACATGGTACATTGTTTATATTTATGGAAGTTGTCAACAGAAATTGGAAAAAAACACCCTGGAAAACACATCTAAACCCTTCCCTTCCTTACTCCTGCCAGGGTCTCAACTGGCTCCACAGGCCCCATTCCACTTCCTCCTCAGTCCACCATTATGTGGTTTTAGCCCCCTTTGGCAAAGCCCCTGCCCAGTCACCCAGTGACTTTTAAAAATATTTTATTTATTTATTCATTTGAGAGAGTTGCTTTACATGGGTACTGGGGATTGATTTGCAAGCAAGTACCTTTAGCTGCTGAGCCATCTCCTCATCCTCCTCTACCTTTTTTTTTTTTTTTTTGTGAGACAGGTCTCACCCTAGACCAGGCTGACCTGGAACTCATTCGGTAGTTACAGGTTGGCCTTGAACTCATGGGGGTCCTCCTACCTCTGCCTCCTGAGTGCTGTGGTGTGTTTTTTTTTTTTGAGACAGGGTCTTATGTAGTAGTTCAGGTTGGACTCAAACTCACCATGTAGTGGAGGATATGATCTTGAACTTCTGATCCCCCTGCCTCTACCTGCCACTGCTTGGATTACAGGAAAGTGTCACCACACGTGGATTATACGGTGCTAGGGACTGAGCTCCGCCACCTCCCCACTCCTCTTCCATCCCTTCTGCTTCCTTCACTGGATTCAGCAGTGCCTCTAACTGCTGAACCATCTCCCCAGCCCTCAAATTATTTTCAACCAGAGTGTGGAGCTGATTCAAGGGGTGATTCCTCAACAGATGAGGCTGAGACAGTTGGATATTCATATGTAAAAGAACGAAGTTGGACCCCTGCCTCAAACCATATGCAAAATTTAAGTGAGCCTGATCAAAACTCTAAATGTAAGAGCTAAAATTATAAGACTCCTAGAAGAAAGCACATAAGTCTTCAATGACCTTGGATTAAGCAAGGGTTTATTAGCTATGATACCAAAAGCACAAGAAACAAGATCAATGCAATTTCTTCAGAATTAAAATCTTTTTATGTTTCAGAAGACTTTATGAAGAAGTGAAAAGAAAGCCTGACATGATGGCGCATGCCTTTAGTCCCAGCGCTCAGAAGACTGAAGTAGGATTGCTGTGAGTTTGAGGCCAGCCTGGGACTACAGAGTGAATTCCAGGTCAGCCTGGGCTAGAGTGAGACCCTGCCTGCCTGGGGGGGGGGGGGGGGCGGGGGGGGCGGGGGGAAGAAGTGGAAAAGTAACCTACTGAAGGGGATGAACTGCAATGGATATCTGGTAGTAGTCTAGTCTTCAGAGTACATAAAGAAGCCTTGTAACTTGACAGCAAAAAGACAACCCAGGAGCTGAAGAGATGGCTTAGCAGTTAAAGCGCTTACCTGTGAAGCTTAAGGACCCAGGTTCAACACCCCTGAACCCACATAAGCCATATGCACAGGGTGGCACCTGTGCCTGGAATTTGTTTGCAGTGTCTAGAGGCCCTGGCATGCCCATTCTCTCTCTCCCTTTCTCATAAACAAATAAATTTAAAAAATGTTTTTTTTTTTTTTTGTTTGTTTTTTTGAGGTAGGGACTCACTGTAGCTCAGGCTGACCTGGAATTCACTCTGTGGTCTCAGGGTGGTCTCGAACTCTTGGCAATCCTATCTCTGCATCCCAAGTGCTGGGATTAAAGAAGTGCACCACCATGCCCATCTTAAATAAATAAAAAACAAATAAATATTTAAAAAAAAAGACAACCCTGCTGGGTGTGGTGGCGCATGCCTTTAATCCCAGCACTCGGGAGGCAGAGGTAGGAGGATCGCCGTGAGTTCAAGGCCACCCTGAGACTCCATAGTGAATTCCAGGTCAGCCTGGGCTAGAGTGAGACCGTACCTCGAGAAACCAAAAAAAAAAAAAAAAGACAACCCTGCTAAACATTAGGCTACCATCAGGCTTTGCAAGCAAGTGCCTTTAATTGCAGGTGCAGTGATGTGTGCACATATTCTCCCATCTACTTGTGATGCCGAGGCAGGAGGATTCTAATTTCAAAAAAAGAAAAAGAAAAAAATAAAAGAGAAAGAGGAGTGAGAGAAAGAAAGGAAAGAAGAAAGTAAGTAGGGCATGGTGGCACGCACATATAATTCCAACACTTAAGAGACTGAGATAAACCGGGCGTGGTGGCACACGCCTTTAATCCCAGCACTCGGGAGGCAGAGGTAGGAGGATTGCCATGAGTTCGAGGCCACCCTGAGACTCCATAGTGAATTCCAGGTCAGCCTGGGCTAGAGTGAGACCCTACCTCGAAAAACCAAAAAACAAAAAAAGAGAGAGACTGAGACAAGAGGATCACAAATTCAAGATAGTGAAACCCTATCTAAAAAAAAAAAAAAAAGGTCTTTTACAATCCCATGCTTTTCAGATTTTCTTCCTACTTCTGTAACCATTCATTCATTTATTCTTATTTATTTGCTTGAGACAGAGAGAGAGAGAGAGAGAAAGAGAAAGAGAATAAATACACTAGGACCTCCTACCACTGCAAAAGAACTCTATACATATGCACCACTTTGTGGTTTTATGTGGGTACTGTGGAATCAAACCTGGGTTGCCATCAGGCTTTGCAAGCAAGTGCCTTTAATTGCTGACCCATCTCTCCAGCCATCATTCTTTTTTTTTTTTTTTTGCAACAAAGTTTTCCTTTTTTAAATATTTTATTTATTTGAGAGAGAGAGAGAGAGAGACAGATAGAGGGAGAGAGAATGGGCATGACAAGGCATCTAACCACTGCAAACTAACACCAGATACAAGTGCCACCTCGTGCATCGAGTTTACGTGGGTACTGGGGAATCAAACCTGGGTTGTTAGGCTTTGCAGGCAAATGCCTTAACAGCTGAGCCATCTCTCCAGCCCTCCTAAAAATTTTCTTTTAAATTTATTTATATATTTTTTTGATGTAGGGTCTCTCACTCTATCCCAGGCTGACCTGGAATTCACTATACAGTCCTCAGGGTGGCCTTGAACTCATAGCGATCCTCCTACCTCTGCCTCCCAAGTGCTGGGATTAAAGGCATGTGCCACCATGCTCAACCCCTAAAAAATTTTTTTATTGATAACTTCCATTAATGTAGACAATATCACCTAAATTTTCCTTTTTTTTTTTTTTTTAGGTAAAGCCTCATTCTAGTCCAGGCTGACCTGGAATTCACTATGTAGTCTTAGGGTGGCCTCGAACAGTGATCCTCCTACCTCTGCTTCCCGAGTGCTAGGATTAAAGGCGTGTACTATCATGCCCGACTAAAAATTTCCTTTTTTAAAAAAAAAATTATTTATTACCAGCTGTGGTGGTACACTCCACTGCCATCTGCCCTTTTTTTCTTTTTTTGAGGCAGGGTCTCGCTCTAGCCCAGGCTGACCTGGAATTCACTATGTAGTCTGAGGGTGGCCTCAAACTCACGGTGATCCTCCTACCTCTGCCTCCTGAGTGCTGGTACTAAAGCTATGCTCCACCACACCTGGTTTATTTTATTATTTATTTATTTGCGCGAGAGAGGTAGAGGAAGCTAGAGAGAGCAAGAGAGAGAGAGAATGGGCATGCTAGGGACTTTAGTTGCTGCATACAAACTCCAGATGCATGCACTATCTTGTGCATCTGGCTTACATGGGTCCTGAAGAATTGAACCTGGATCCTTTGGCTTCTCAGGCAAGCGCCTTAACCACTAAGCCATCCCTCCAGCCCCCTCTTGACTTTTTTTTAAAAAAATATTTGTTTATGAGAGAGAGAGTGACAGAAGGAGAGAGAGAGAGTACGAGCATTCCAGGGCATCCAGCCATTGCAAAGGAACTCCAGATGCATGCACTACCTTGTGTATCTGGCTTATGTGGGTCTTGGGGAATTGAAACTTGGTCCTTTGGCTTTGCAGGCAAGCGCCTTAACCACTAAGCCATCTCTCCAGCCCTACCCCGTTGACTTTTATAGGATCAGTACATGTCAGATATGTGTCACATACCAGCTCGGATCTTGCTAAATCTCAAGCCTGTGTGCCCAACTCATCAGCTCTGTTTGAATGCCTAATGCTCAACTAAACATGGCCAAGAATGGCGCTAAGATTCTCTTAATTAATTCCTCCTCCAGTCTTCATCTCATTAAATGCTGCCTCCATCTACCTAGTTGCTCAAATCAAAAGCAGAAAGGCCATTCCTAATTCCTCCCTTTTCTCATCCTATGTGTGCGTGCATGCGTGGGTGTGTGGGTGTGTGCGTGCGTGCGTGCGTGGATGCGTGTGTGTGTGTGTGTGTGTGTGTGTGTGTGTTTTGCTGGGGATTGAATTCATTGAATTACAGCCCTAGTCTCTCAAATTATATCTTAAATTGAACAGCTTCTCTCTGTTTCCACTGTCACGCCCTGTTACAGCTAGATTCTCATTCCTGGGACAAACACTGGACCAGAAACAGCTTATGGGAAGAAGGGGTTTATTTCAGGCTTACAGATTCTAGGGGAACACCATCAATGGCAGAAGAAGCTGGCTCGCTTCCACAGATGCAAGCAGAGAGACACCACCAAACAGCCAGAGCTCCAAGCTGCTCTTTTCACACTTTTGTAGGACTGGACAACAAGATCCACCCCATTGACATATTTCTCTTCCCCAGCAGGGCTTTGCCACCAGAGATTCAAGTAGTAAACTCAATATTAACAGAACACCTGAGTTTATGGGACCATACATTCAACTGGTTCCGTTTTTCCCCTTTACTTCCACTTTGCTACCTGGCTGACCTGGAACTCACTCTGTAGCTCCAGGTTGGCCTTGAACTCATGGTGATCATCCAACCTCAGCCACCCCAGTGCTGGGATTAAAGATGTGTACCACTATGCCCAGCACTGTTTTCTTTTCTTTTTCAAAAAAAAAAAAAAAAAACATTATTAGAGCTGGGCGTGGTGGTGCATGCCTTTAATCCCAGCATTCGGGAGGAGGAGGTAGGAGGATCATCATGAGTTTGAGGCCACCCTGAGACTACATAGTGAATTCCAGGTCAGCCTGGGCTAGAGTGAGACCCTACCTCAAAAAAACACAAAAAAAATTATTTATAGGGAGAGAGATAGATAGATAGAGATATAGATGTGTCCCAGAATAAACTCCAGATGCAAACACAATTTTTTTTGCGGGGGACGGGTTTTTGAGGTAGGGTCTCATTCTAGTCCAGGCTGACCTGGGATTCATTATGTAGTCTCAGGGTGGCCTGGAACGCACAGTGATCCTCCTCCTACCTCGCTACCTCCCGTACTGGGACTAAAGGCATACACTACCATGCTGGGCAAAAGTTGGTATAAGTTTGCACTGAACATCAAGACCCCACTGAGGTGAGCCCTTGGGGAAAGGGGCCTGGGGATCCCCTACCTCTGCCTCCCAAGTGCTGGGGCCCAGCGGCAAGTACTATTTTGTGCATCTGGATTTACATGGGTACTGGAGAATTGAACATGTGCTTTCAGACCTTGCAAGCAAGTGCCTTTAACCATGAGCCATCTTTCCAGCCCTGTTTTCTTTCTTTTTAATGCTTTTTAAAATTTTCATTTATTTTTAAAAATATTTTTAAATTTTTATTTATTTATTAGAGTCAGAGAGAGAACAAGGGTGAGAATGGGCATGCCAGGGCTTCCAGCCACTGTATATGAACTCCAGACGCGTGCACTCCCTTGTGCGTCTGGCTAACGTGGGTCTTGGGGAATTGAACCTGGGTCCTCTGGCTTTGCAAGCAAGCGCCTTAACCACTAAGCCATCCCTCTAGCCCTAAATTTTCATTTATTTATTTAAGAGAGAGAGAACAGACATGCTAGGGCCTCTAACCACTGCAAACAAGCTCCAGACCCATGTGCCACCTTATGCATCTGACTTACATGGGGAATTGAACCTGGGTCCTTAGGCTTCACAGATAAGTGCCTTAGCCGCTATCTTTCCAACCCTTCTTTCTTTTCTTTCCTTTTTGTAAAATTTATTTATTTTATTTATTACAGAGAGAGACAGAAAGAGAGGCAGATAGAGAGAATGGGCACACCAAGGCCTTCAGGCGCTCCAAACCAACTCCAGATGCATGTGCCACCTTGTGCCTCTGGCTTATGTGGGTCCTGGGGAATTGAACCTGGGTCCTTTGGCTTTGCAGACAAGCACCTTAACTACTAAGCCAGCTCTCTAGCCCCCTTCTTTCTTTTTAAACAAACATTTTTTATTTATTTGAGAGAGAGAGAGAGAGAGAGAGAGAGAGAGAGAGAGAAAGGAGAAAGAGAGAATAGGTGTACCAGGTCCTTCAGTCACTGCAAACAAACTCCAGAAGCATGTACCATTTTGTGCATCTGGGTTCATGTGGGCACTGGAGAACTGAACCCAAGGCATCAGACTTTGCAAGTACTTTTAACTTCTGAGCCATCTCTCCAGCCCCAAACACAGTTTTATGGGAGGAAGGGATTTATCTCAAGCTTATAGATCCAGGGAAAGTTCCATCAATGGTGGAAGAAGCTGGCTCCCATTCATAAAACAGCAAACACAAACCAGAGGCAAGCAGGACCCTCAAACCTCTCTGTATCCCTTTGGGCCGGAATTCAGATCCGCCTTAGTGACATGCCCCCCACCCCCAGGACTCTGCCTGCTAGGGGCTGAAGCTGCAAATTCAGTTTTTGGTTTTGTTTTTTGGTTTTTGGGGTAGGGTCTCACTCTAGCCCAGGCTGACCTGGAATTGACTATGTAGTCTCATGGTGGCCTCTGACTCATAGCAATCCTCCTAACTTTGTCTCCAGAGTGTTGGGATAAAAGGCATGCACTGCCACATCCGGCTGCAAACTCAATTTTAATAAAACTCCTGAGTCTATGGGAGACATACATTCAAACTGCCACATCCCCTGTCTCTGAGACTGTCACAATTTATTAGCTTTGCCTTTCCCTGCTCTTTTCCTTCTTTAAAATATTTTATTTTTATTTATTTATTTGACAGAGAAAGAGGGAGAGAGAGAGAGAGAGAGAGAATGAGTGAGCCAGGACTTCTAGCCACTGCAAACAAACTCCAGACATGTACACTCCCTTGTGCATCTGGCTAACGTGGGTCCTGGGGAATCAAACCCGGGTCCTTTGGCTTTGCAGGCAAACGCCTTGTTGCAGTCAAGTTCACATTGCTGGTAGAAATCACCCAATCAAAAGCAGCTTGTGGGCAAAAAGAGGTTTATTTTGAGTAACAGGCTCGAGGGGGAAGTTCCATGATGGCAGGGAAAATGATGGCATGAGCAGAGGGTGGACATCACCGCCTGGCCAGCATCAGGTGGACAATAGCAACAGGTGAGTGTGCCAAACACTGGCAAGGGAAAACTGGCTATAATACCCACCCACAACAGTACACTTCCTCCAGGAAGGTATTAATTCCCAAATCTCCATCAGCTGGGAACCTAGCATTCAGAATATCTAAGTTTATGGGGAACACTTGAATCAAACTACCACACACTTTAACTACTAAGACATCTCTCCAGCCCTCTTCCTTTTGTTTCTGTGTGTATGCATGAGCACAGCAGGGGTGATGTGGTGGTGAGCATATGTGTGCAGATGCATAGAGGCCAGAGGAGAGTGTCAAGTGAACCCCTCCATTGCTCACCCACTTGTTTCCTTCAGATGAGTCTTTCTACTAATTCCAGAGCTTTTGGTGGTTTCAAGAGCCTTGGTGATTCTCAGGTCTCTGCTCCCCAAATAAATAAGTAAATGTCTGTGTGTGTATTTTAGACAGAAAAGGGACAGAGAGAAAGAGAATTGGCACACCAGGGCCTCAGCCATGGCAATCAAACTCGACACTTGCGCCACCTACTGGACATGTGCAACCTTGCACTTTCCTCACCTTTTGTGCATCTGGCTTATGTGGGATCTGGAGAGTTGAATATGGGTCCTTAGGCTTCACAGGCAAGTACCTTAACCGCTAAGCCATCTCTCCAGCCTCTATGTATAGGTTTCAGGCTGACCTGAAATTCACTATGTAGTTTCAGGGTGGCCTCAAACTCATGGCAATCCTCCTACCTCTGCCACCCGAGTGCTGGGATTAAAGGTGTGTTCCACTATGCCCAGCCTATTGGTGTCTTTTTAAAAATTTTTTTTGTTTATTTTTATTTATTTATTTGAAAGCGACAGAGAGAGAGAGAGAGAGAGAGAGAGAGAGAGAGAGAGAGGCAGATATAGATATAGACATAGACAGAAAGAGAATGGGCGTGCCAGGCCCTCCAGCCACTGCAAACGAACTCCAGATGCTTGCGCCCCCTTGTGCATCTGGCTAACGTGGGTCCTGGGGAGCCGAGCCTCGAACCAGGGTCCTCAGGCTTCACAGGCAAGCACTTAACTGCTAAGCCATCTCTCCAGCCCCCTATTGGTGTCTTTTTTAAAAAAAACTATTTATTTATTTGAGAGAGAGAGAGAGAGGGAGGGAGGCAGATAGAGAGAATGGGCACGCTAGGACCTCTAGCCACTGCAAATGAACTCCAGACACATGCACCACCTTGTGCATCTGGCTTACATGGGTCTTGGGGAATTGAACCTGGGTTCTTTGGCTTTGCAGGCAAGTGCCTTAACCGCTAAGCCATCCCTCCAGCCCTCTTGTGTCTTTTAAGTCTCTTCCGCTAAATGACAAGCTTCTGTTCCTAGCAGAGAGCTGGCCACCACTTCCACCTCCTCAACCTCCCACTCATTTCTCAGCAGAAGGAAATCAATTTTCTGTGAGGTCCTCTCCTGAAATTGCTCTCTCTTAAGATACCAATTACTTTCCTCATGATAAATCCAGCCCTCTGCTGGCACAGCCTGTCTCATGAGTCTGCTGACAACTTCCCTGTAGGCGTCCTCACCCAGGTTGGCTTCCAGGGTGCAGGTCACTCTGGAATCTCCTCCCTTTCCTCCTTCCTCTGTCCTTATTGGTTACAGGATGCTGTGAGGAGGAAGCTGGTTCCCCTCTCATTCACACCGCAGTGTTTCATGAGTGATGGCCTGATCTCCACTGCCTCAGTACAGAGCCTGTTCAAAGTGTCCCCAACCCCCCCCCAAAAAAAAACATATGTTGGAAACAATGTCTAATGTACTGATGCAGGGCCCATTATAAGGTCCCGTAGGCTCTGCCTTCATGATAAATAATGCTGATTATTAAAAAATAAACAAAATATTTTTAAAAATTAAGGGCTGGAGAGATGGCTTAGCAGTTAAGGTGCTTGCCTGTGAAGCCTAAGGGCCCATGTTCGACTCTCCAGATCCCATGTAAGCCAGACTCACAAGGTGATGCAAGCTTGCAAGGTTGCACATGCACACAAGATGGTACCTGTGTCTGGAGTTCAATTGCGGTGGCTGGAGGCCCTGGCGCGCCCATTCTCTCTCTCTCTGCTTCTTTCTCTCTCAAATAAATAAATAAAATATATTTTAAAAATTACAAAAGAAGATAGTGCTGATTTTAAGGGGCTGGAGGTGTGAGTTTGTTCTCTCTCTCATCACATAGACATACATGATCATGCTCTCACACCTTTCTTTTTTTTTTTTTTTTTTTTTTTGAGGTAGGGTCTCACTCTAGCCCAGGCTGACCTGGAATTCACTATGGAGTCTCAGGGTGGCCTCGAACTCATGGCGATCCTCCTACCTCTGCCTCCCGAGTGCTGGCTCTCACGCCTTTGTGCAGCCTGCCATGAGACAGCACAGCCAGGGAGCCACTGCCCCATATGGATTCTTCAGCCTTGAATTTCCCAGTATCCAAAAGTATAAGAAATAGATCTCAGAAGCCAGGCATGGTGGCACATGCCTTTAATCCCAGCACTCGGGAGGCAGAGGTAGACGATCACTGTGACCTGGAGGCTACCCTGAGACTACATAGTGAATTCCAGCCTGTAGGATGAGACCCTACCTCAAAAAACAAAAAGAAGAAGAAGAAAGAAGAGAAATAAAAAACTTCAGGGGTTTTTGTTGGTTTGTGTTTTGTGTTTCTGAGGTAAGGTTTCACTCTATCCCAGGCTGACCTAGAACTCACTATGTAATCTCAGGGTAGCCTCGAACTCACAGTGCTCCTCCTACCTCTGCCTCCCGAGTGCTGGGATTAAAGGCGTGCGCCACCACGCCGGGCAAACCTCAGTTCCTTAAAGGGTAAGTGGTCTCAGGTATCAAGCTGACTAAGCCTGGAACAGAGCAGCCAGCAGTAAGTATCCTGTGAGTGGCAGAACAATTTCCTCAAAGGCAGGTGCCTGAGGAGAGGCAACACGGAGAGCTGTCTCTCAACCGCACACATGGGCAGACCCCAAAAGTGAGGCTGAGTGGTGTCTCCAGGGCAGGTTTGGAGAGGGGCCAGCTCCCCTCCATACTGGTCCTTCTGTGGGCATCAGTTCTGTGCTTCTCCAACTCAGGCCTCAAAACTCAAGCACACAGTGTCAGCGCCTCCACCCACAAAGCCCCCCCTCTCAGTGCAGGGGACAGCTGTGTTGGTGTGGGAAAAGCGTGACGTCTGGAATTTCAGAGCTGGGTCGGTCTGTAGCCTGCTTCTTTTCTGATGTGGCTATGTGATCTCCAGAAAATCAGGGTCGTGAAATTGGTTTGTTTCCTATACACAGAGCCTGAAGGTAATTTGGTACAGTGTCCTCAGGGGCCTTGTGTCTTGACTATGAAACCCAGAGGCCGGCACCTCCCACCCAGGCGCTGCTAGGACCGATGGACATGTACTCACAGCGGGCTATAGAACTAAGCAGGATGGCAGCCAAGAAAACTGAAGTTGGTGGTGGTTGGCAAGCTAACGTCTTTATTCTGGTCCCTCAAATGAAATCTTTCCAGAAAACTCCAAGTCCAACTAGTATGTGAATTGAAGAAAAGGTTCAGTGGGAAGCATGTGGTCTTTGTTGCTCAAAAGAGAATTGTGCAAATCCAACTCAAAAAAGCCATATGAAAAATAAGCAGATGGTCCAGACATGGTGACACATGCCTGTAATCCCAAGAGACTGAGGTAGGGAGGTCAGTCCAGCCGGGGCTACACAGGAAGACCCTGTCTCAATAAGGAATGTAGACACAGTTAGGAGTAGTTCTTGGACAGCTCTGCTTTACATCTTCAAGGACTGGCCTCCCCAAGTGAAATTGTGGGCAAGATATAGTGGATGACAATGGTTCAGAAAGGTTAGTGTGGCCAAAATATAGCAGAGCAATATGCATGCCTGTTAATTCCATTTCCTAGAGTTTCAGTTGTAAGCAAAAGGGCTTAAGGACTGCAGAGATGGCTCAAGAGTTAAGGTGCTTCCTGAGCAAGCATGAGGGTCTGAGGGGGCCTGAGATCTGCCCAAGTTCAAATCTCCAGATCCTACATAAAACAGCTGGGGCATGGCTGTGTGCTTATAAAACTCCAGTCCAGTAGGGGAGCAGAGACCTTAGAATCTTCAGAACCCTGCAAGCTCAGGGATTCGGTAATAGGAGACTTGAGCTCTGTATTAGTCAGGGTCTCTAGAGGAACAGAACTGCTAGAATGAATTATTTTAAAAAGGGAATTTATTGGATTAGCTTTCGCTAGTCCAATAGCAGTTGCGGGCCCGAGAATCAAGGAACCTGGTAGCTGCTCAGTCCATGTGGCCAGATGCCTCAGCAGTCCCGATCCGGCTCTGTAGACGGCGCGGGAAGCCCTGGAGGCTTCCTGAGGAGCCGCTGGGTTTGATCCAAGCTGGTCTTCAGTTGATGTTGGTCTTCAGTCCTGTGCTGGTCTTCAATCCACACTGGAAGGCAGGAAGCAACTCCGGCAGCCAAGTGGAAGGAAGGGGCTCTTTTCACCCAGAGCTTCCTTATATGAAGTCCCCTCTGAGCGGGGCCGCCCACTCTGGGGGAAGGGCCCACTCTGGGGGAAGTACTTCTTTCTTTAACTGATCCTTCCTGGAAGCAAGCTCGAGAATCACCCGGAAGGGATTTATGTGGGTTACTACACAGATCAAGTTGACAACACTTTAACTATCACAGGCTCAAAACCAGATCAGGGGGAAGAGTGACAGAGCATGGAGCAGGACACCCCTCATTCCACTCCAGATGAGCTACTCCCACTGCAGGAGAGGGTATGGGACATGGCAAGGGCACATATATCACACACACAGAGGCTGAAATATTCACAGTAAAAAAAACAAAACAAAACTCTGGGCCAGGCTTGGTGGCACACACCTTTAATTCCAGCTCTTGAGAGGCTGATGTAGGAAAATGGCTGTGAGTTTGAGGCCAGCCTGGGACTACAGAGTGAGTTCCAGGTCACCCTGGGCTAGAATGAGACCCTACCTTAAAAAAAGAAAACAGCCGGGCATGGTGGCACACACCTTTAATCCCACCATTTGGGAGGCACAGGTAGGAGGATTGCCATGAGTTCGAGGCCACCCTGAGACTACATAGTGAATTCTAGGTCAGCCTGGGCTACAGTGAGACCCTATCTTGGAAAAACAAAACAAAACAAAAAACCCTTAATCTCTTGTATCATGTCCCTATTCTGGGAGTGGGTAGTGTAGCTCAGAGGTATAGCACCTGCTCAGCATGCACAAAGCCCTAGGTTCAAGCCTCAACATTGGAAAAATATCTTTTTCTGCTTAAAATATCAAAGTGATTTCTGTTTCCTGTGAAAGATCCCTGATAAACAGAACAATTCAAATACTTAAGAGTAATGATACATCACATCGCGTTGGAAGAACTGGTTGCTAAGTTGTCAGCATAACAAATTCCTACTAGTGAAGGACTCAGGAACCAGAGGGACGCCATGATAGGCTTCAGAGTCACCAGTAGGCCTAAGTTTCTGTTTCCAGCAAGGTTTAAGTAAGAGTTTAACAGTTACTGAAAAAAACATAAACTGCTTATGTCATACATTCCTATGATCATAAGATAAATTGCTTAAAGTGTCACTTAAGTTCCCCAAACCCACATAGCCAATCACAATAACGGTTACCTAATCTACCTGGCATTCCCATAGCCCCTGCCCGCCAATTTTGCCTGCCAATAGCCTAAGCCAATCAGGAGAATACAAGTACAGTTACTGTTTAAAACAACCAATCATGTAACCATCCCCTACTTCCATGTTCACATCCATATAAAAACCCTGCTCTCCTGCCACTCAGGGCTCTTGTACGGATCCACTGCGTTGGTGAAGTCAAGAATCCGAGCTTAAGCCCGAAATAAAGCTCCTTGCCTTTGCATACATGTTTGGCTCTCCTTGGTGGTCACTGGGGGTGCCGAGAACTGGGCATAACACTAGGAATCCAGAATTGAAAGTGACTTTGAGATAACCCACTCCAGCCCTCATTTGACAGATGCACAAGGTGGCACATGCATCCGGAGTTCGTTTGCAGTGGCTAGAGGAAGCTGAGGCACAGGAGGAAAACACAGAAACCATGGAGCTGCATGCCCTCAGCTCCCTCAGTCACCTCCAGAAAAGTTGATAATGCCTTGGGAGTCACATGATCTAGGTCACCTAATGCCATGAAGCCAGCCCTGGCAGCCTTACTGAAGCTGGCTCGGATCTGAGCCAAGTGCTGCCATGAATAAGCTAGCTAAGATGGAAGCCAGGCCTGAGTGGGGCTGTCTGTTGTGGGGGAGACACAAATGCTGGGGCAGGGAACCCGAGCACATGCAGACCTGTCATTGGTCCTCTGCCCCAGGGACCTGTTTCCCCTGATGGCCTCACTTTGTCTGTGTCATTACCATGGCCCACATTACTAAAAGTCATCACAACCATTTTGGACCTAAGCATTTTAGAAAAGTGCTAACTAACTTCTATTTGTTAAGAGACCTATTTATTTATTTATTTTTATTTACTTATTTATTGGAGAGAGAGAGGGAGAAATAGGCAGATATATATAGAGAGAATGTGTGTGCCAGGGCCTCTAGCCACTGCAAACGAACTCCAGACGCATGCGCCACCTTGTGCATCTGGCTTATGTGGGTCCTGGAGAATCGAATATAGGTCCTTTGGCTTTGCAGATAAATGCCTTAAGAGCTAAGCCATCTCTACAGCCCTTATTTATTTATTTTTGATATAGTGTTTCACTCTAGCCCAGGCTGACCTGGAATTCACTATGCAGTCTCAGGCTGGCTTCAAACTCACAACAATCCTCCTACCTCTGCCTCCCCAGTGCTGGGATTAAAGGCATGCACCACCACACCCAGCTTCCTTCTTTCTTTTTTTAAAAAATTATTTCATTTATCTATTTATTTGAGACAGAGTGTGGGGGAGAGAGAGAGAGAGAACGGGCACATCAGGGCCTCTAGCCACTGCAAACGAACTCCGGATGCATGTGCCACCTTGTGCATCTGGCTTACGTGGGACCTGGAGAATTGAACCTGGATCCTTAGGCTTCATACGTAAGTGCCTTAACCGCTAAGCCATCTCTCCAGCCCCCCTTATTTCTTTTTTTAAAAGAATATTTTATTTTTTGAGAGAGAGAGAGAAAGAGGGAGAGAGACAGAGAATGGGCACACCAGGGCCTCCAGACACTACAAACAAATCCCAGACACATGTGACACTTTGTGCATCTGGCTTACGAGGGTCCTGGAGAATTGAACCTGGGTCCTTTGGCTTTGCAGGCAAGTGCCTTAACTGCTAAGCCATCTCTCCAGCTTGTTATATATTTAAAAATATTTGGGGGAGGGTTTCAAGGTAGGGTCTCACTCTAGCCTAGGCTGACCTGGAATTCACTATGTAGTCTCAGGGTGGCCTTAAACTCATGGCAATCCTCCTACCTCTATTCCCAAGTGCTGGGATTAAAGGTGTGCACCACCACACCTGGTTATTTACAAATACTTTTATTGGGGCTAGAGAGATGGCTTAGCAGTTAAGGCACTTGTCTGCAAAGCCAAAGGACCCAGGTTCGATTCCCAGTACCCATGTAAAGCCAGATGCATAGTATGGCACAAGTATCTGGAGTTCATTTGAAGTGGCTGGAACACTTTGGAACACCTGGCACAACCTTTCTCTCACTATCTGCCTCTTTCTCTCTCTCAAATAAATGGAGTAAAATATTTAAAAATATATTTTTAGCTGGGCGTGGTGGCGCACGCCTTTAATCCCAGCATTTGGGAGGCAGAGGTAGGAGGATCAGAGTTCAAGGCCACCCTGAGACTACATAGTGAATTTCAGGTCAGTCTGGGCTAGAGTGAGACCCCCTACCTTGAAAAACCAAAAAAAAAAAAAAAAATCACATATATATGGGGCTAGAGGGATGGTGTGATGGTTTGATTCAGGTATTTCTCATAAACTTAGGTGTTCTGAATGCTAGGTTTCCAGCTAATGGAGATTTGGGAATTAATGCCCCCTGGAGGCAGTGTATTGTTGGGGTGGGCTTATGGATGTTATAGCCAGTTTCCCCTTGCCAGTGTTTGGCACACTCTCCTGTTGCTGTTGTCCATATGATGTTGGTGAGGAAGTGATATCCACCCTCTGCTGCATGCCATTGTTTCCCCTGACATCATGGAGCTTCCCCTTGAGTTTGTAAGCCAAAATAACCCCACTTTTTTTTCCAAGCTGCTCTTGGTCGGGTGCTTTCTGCTAGCAATGAGAACCTGACTGTCACAGATGGCTTAGCAGTTAAGGTGTTTGCCTACAAAGCCAAAGGACCCAGGTTTGATTCCCAGAACCCACATAAGCCAGATGCACAAGGTGGCATATGTGTCTGGAGTTTGTTTGCAGTGGCTGGAGGCCCTGGAGTGCCCATTCTCTCTTTCTCCTTTCTCTCTCAAATAAATTAATGAAAATTAAAATAATTTTAAAATATTTTTATTAGGCTGGGTGTGGTGATACATGCCTTTAATCCCAGCACTCAGGAGGCAGAGGTAGGAGGATCGCCGTGAGTTCGAGGCCACCCTAAGACTACATAGTGAATTCCAGGTCAGACTGGGCTAGAGTGAGACCCTACCTTGAAACACCAAAAAAGAAAAAAAAATTATTTATTTATTTGAGAGGGAGAATGGGCACACCAAGGGACTCCTGTCACTGCAAGCAAACTCAGGTGCATGTGCCACTTTGTGCATCTGGCTTTATGCGGGTACTGGGGAATTGAACCCAGGTTGTTAGGCTTTGCAGGTAAGTTCCTTAACCATTCATTAGCAATCTCTCTAGCCCTGTTAAGATACTTATATCTAGACTATATAAAGTCATGCAACTCAACTATAAAAAACAACCTAACTAACAAATGGGCTAAGGATTAAGAGTCTTAGGCTCTACTGACTGAGCTAGCTGGGCACATTGGGCTAAGGATTAAAATAGACATTTCTCTAAAGAAAGTATACAAATATCCAGTAAGCACTTGAAAAGATGCTTATCTACACCAGGTGCATTGTGCACCCCTATAATCCCAGCACTTGGGGAGTGGAGACAGAAGGATCAGAAGTTCAAGATCAATTCTGGCTACATAGTGAGACCCTGTCCTAAATAAATGATCCAGGTGTGGTGGCTCATGTTTATAATCCCAGCACTCAGGAGGCTGAGGTAAGAGGATCTTCATGAATTCAAGGCCAGCCAGGGCTAAAACATGAGTTCTAGGGGGCTGGGGAGATGCTCAGAGGTTAAAGGCACTAGTTTACAAAGTTTGCTAGACTGGAGTTCAATTCCCCAATACCCTTGTGAATCCAGACACACAAAGTGGCTCATGTGTCTGGAGTTTGTTTGCGGTGGCAAGAGGCCCTGGCATATCCATGCTTTCTTCTGCAAATAAATAAATAAATAAATAAATAAAAATATTGAAACAAACACATAAATAGGGCTGGAGAGATGGTTCCATGCATGGTCAAAGGCATTGCTTGTAAAGCCTATAGACCTAGGTTTAATTCCCCAGCACCCATGTAAAGCCAGATACAAAGTGGTATATGCATGGCAGGCATATATCCAAGCATACACACCTAAGTGAATTAATTGAAAAATTCAGATGAACCAAGCGTTTAATCCCAGCACTTGGGAGGCAGAGGTAGGAGGATCACTGTGAGTTCAAGGCCAGCCTGAGACCACATAGTGAATTCCAGGTCAGCCTGGGCTAGAGTGAGACCCTATTAATAAGTAAATAAATAAATAAAACGAACATAACATGACTGTAGAACTTCATGGTTCTATTCTGAAAAGAGTTGAAAGTAGGGACACAAACAGATACAATAGCTCCAAAGTGCCAAGCATGGTGGTGCACGCCTTTAATCCCAGCACTCAGAAGGCAGAGGTAGGAGGATCACTGTGGGTTCAAGGCCATCTTGAAGAATATGTAGTGAATTCCAGGTCAGCCTGGGCTAGAGTGAGACCCTACCTCAAAGAAAAAAAAGGCAAGAAAGAAAAAGAAAAAAGAAAAAAGAAGAGAAAGGAAAGAACTAAAGAAAGAAAGAAGCAAAAAGAAAGAAAGAAAGAAAAAAAAAGTAAGAAAGAAAGAGGGCTAGAGAGATTTCTTAGTGTTTAAGGCACTTGCCTGTGAAGCTAAAGGACCCAGGTTCGATTCCCCAGGACCCACATAAACCAGATGCACAAGGTGGCACAAGCATCTGGAGTTCATTTGCAATGGCAGGAGGCCCTGGCATGCTCATCTCTCTGTCTGCCTCCTTCTCTCTCTCTCAAACAAATAAAATAAAGTAAAAAGTTAAAAAAAAAAGAAATAAAGTACAGCTACATACCATAACATAGACGAAATTTCATGCTAAGTTAAAGAGGTCAGAGGCATATGACTCCATTTATAAGAAATATCCAGGGGCTGGAGAGATTGCTCAGTGGTTAAGGCTTTTGCCTTCTTAGCAGTTAAGGTGCTTGTCTGCAAGCCAAAGGACCTAAGTTTGATTCCCCAAGACCCACATAAGCCAGTTACATAGGTGGTGCATGCGTCTGGAGTTCGTTTGCAGTGGCTGGAGGCCCTGGTGCACCCATTCTCTCTCTCTCTCATTCTCTCTCTCTATTTGCCTCTTTCTCCCTCTCCCTTGCTCTCAAATAAACAGATAACATTTAATTAAAAAGAAAAAAGAGCTAAGCGTGGTGGCGCATGCCTTTAATCCCAGTTCTCAGGAGGCAGAGGTAGGAGGATCACCATGAGTTCAAGGCCACCCTGAGACTACACAGTGAATTCCAGGTCAGCCTGGGCAAGAGTGAGACCCTACCTTGAGAAACAAAAATTTTTTTTTTTTTGTTTTTGTTTTTGTTTTTGTTTTTCAAGGTAGGGTCTCACTCAAGCTCAGGCTGAGCTGGAATTCACTATGGAGTCTCAGGGTGGCCTCGAACTCACGGCGATCCTCCTACCTCTGCCTCCCAAGTGCTGGGATTAAAGGCGTGCGCCACCACGCCCGGCAGAAAACAAAAATTTTTTAAGTGGCACATGCATCTGTGATGCTATAAGTGGAGGCAGAGCCAGGAGAATCCAAAGTTCAAGGGCAGCTAGTCTGACATTCATTTTGTGCAGTCTGGCAGTTTGTTTGCAGCAAGAGGCCCTCTCGCAAAAAAAGGTGGAACACAGACATCTCAAAATTGTCCTCTGACCACATACACACAGTGACATGCATGCCCATACATACATTCATACAAATAAATAAAAATTATTAAGAAAAAAACTAAGCCAGGTATAGTGGCATACCTTTTTTTTGTGTTTTTTTTTTTTTTCGAGGGAAGGTTTCACTCTAGCTTAGGCTCTCCTGGAATTCACTATGTAGTCTCAGGGTGGCCTCGAATTTATGGTGATCCTCCTACCTCTGCCTCCCAAGTGCTGGGATTAAAGGCGTGCACCACCATATCCGGCTATAGTGGCATACCTTTTTAAAAATAGGGCTGGAGAGATGGCTTAGCGGTTAAGGCACTTGCCTGCTAAGCCAAAGGACCTTAGTTGGATTCCCCAGGACCCACGTAAGCAAATGCACAAGGGGGTACATGCATCTGGAGTTTGTTTGCAGTGGCTGGAGGCCCTGGAGTGCCCATTCTCTCTCTCTCTCTCTCTCTCTGCTTCTTTCTCTCTCTCTCTCAAATGAATAAATAAACATAAAGTATTTTAAAAAATAAAAGAGAGGCAGTGGTAGGATCACCATGAGTTTGAGGCCACCCTGAGACTACATAGTGAATTCCAGGCCAGCTTGAGTTAACGTGAGACCTTACCTCAAAAAAAAAAAAAAAAAAAAAAAAAAAAAAAAAAAAAAAAAAATAAAGAAAGAAAGAAAGAAAAGAAAAGGCTATGCTGGCAAGGGGTGGGCCTTGTTCTATGAGTTGATTACCTGTGGAAATGTGATCAATTAGTGTGAAATGCATGTTTAGCAAATGTTAAGTACTGTATTTAAACCAATAAATGTGAATTCTTCTGCAAAAAAAAAAAGGCTACAACTTATAAAAAATAATAATATTTATGCTGGGCATGGTGGCACATGCCTTTAATCCCAGCACCTGGGAGGCAGAGGTAGGAGGATCACCATGAGTTCAAGGCCACCCAGAGACAAAAGAGTGAATTCCAGATCAGCCTGAGCTAGAGTTAGACCCTACCTTGAAAAACCAAAAAAAAAAAAAAAAAAAATTATATATATATATATATAATTTATTTATTTATTTATTTAAGAGAGACATAGAATGGGCATGCCAGGGCCTCTAGCCACTGCAAACCATCTCTAGACACATGTGCCACCTTGTGCATCTGACTTATGTGGGTAGTGGGGAATTGAACCTGGGTCCTTAGGTTTGCAGGCTAATGCCTTAACTGCTAAGCCATCTCCTGCAGCCCTGGTGGCACACCTTTAATCTTGGCACTCAGTAGGCTGAGGCAGGAGGATCACTGTGAGTTCAAGGCCAGCCTGGGGTACAGAGTGAGTCCTAGGTCAGCCTGGGCTAGAGTGAGACCCTACTTCAAATAAACTAATGAATACTAAAGGTTCAGGGACATGGAGCAAAACTTGGTGAGTTTGTTAGTGGAGGAGTTGGTAAGACATTCCATTATCCCATTTACACCACTTGGTTTCTGGACCCATATATTCTGATGATAAAACAAATAGTACCCTATTCACTGTCAGAACAAAAACCTAATCCTATCGGACAGAACTTGAACTTGACAAGATGTCTCTAGCTGGTGCCATAAATGTGTCATAAGGCCATAAGGCTTTGGTATGACCTGGGGGTCTTAAGCCCAGTGCCACACTCAGTTTGTATGAAATATTGCATGAATAGAAGGCACTCAGACAGTTCACGTGTAATTATGATGATGATCGTGGTAATAAGTGAAACACAGTGTTGCCTGGCCAGGCACTGTCGCAGGTATTTACGTAATCCTCACAATCCCATGTGAAGAACTAGAGATCAAGGGGTTAAAATTTGCCCAAGGTCACAAACTACTTAAATGGCGGAATTGGAATTCCAACCCAGACTTCTGGCTCCAGAAACTATCCTCTTAACCACTAGGCTTCTTAAAGTGAACATATAATCAAATTTAGAATAATTGAGGGGAAGGACATCTCTGGTTTCATAATAACTGGAATTTTTCCCATTTAAAAATACTGTTTGTAGCTGGGCATGGTGGCGAATGGCATTAATTCCAGCACTCGGGAGGCAGAGGTAGGAGGATCACAGAGTCCAAGGGCAGCCTGAGACTATAGTGTATAGTAATTCCAGATCAGCCTGGGCTAGAGGGAGACCCTACCTCGAAAAACCAAAATTAAAAAAAAAAATACTGTATGTGAACATCTTAGGCTTGGTGTACTTAAAATAATCCATAACTTGAAAATAATCTATATTTTGAGTGTTTTTTTTTGTTGTTGTTTGTTTTTCAAGGTAGGGCCTCACTGTAGCTCAGGCTGACCTGGAATTCACTCTGTAGTCTCAGGGTGGCCTTGAACTCTCAGCGATCCTCCTACCTCTGCCTCCCAAGTGCTGGGATTAAAGGTGTGTGCCACCATGCCTGGCTTGAGTGTTGTTGTTGTTGTTGTTGTTGTTGTTTTTTTTTCCAGAGAGGATAAGTCCTGGTCTTCTCTGAGATGGAAGGGATGTGATGTAATCCAGTTGTTATTGAGTGCCAAGATGGTGCCCCTATAACATGGGGCTCAGGTGAAGCCAACATCAGCTGTGAAAAGAACATAGTCATTGCCGAAAGCATCAAGGCTAACCTCCAACATCCGAAGGCCCTGTGCTGTGGCTGTGTGTGGGAGCTTGTATGCCTGGCTCACATCATCCTCATTTGCTGAGGACTTGCTAGGTGGCAAACTTCGAGCACCACAACCTGTACTCTTTGCTGATTGCTCTTCTTTTGGGCTAGTCAAAGCTAGCAGCTTCCAGGTTAACGGGTAAACACGTTAGTGCATTACAACCAAATAGAAGCCCATCGAATGCTCGCGGGGGAGGGGGGTGCGGAGGGCAGGGGGTACAGCCAACAGCTCATCTGTCACTCATGGAGTTGAAAATTCCCTTAATTTTCACACTACCTCCTATCCTCTAGACCCGGGCTTTGTTAAGGCATTAGATACCTGCTGCTTCTTGCTTAATAGACCCAGAAACTTGTGGCGGTATTCTGGGAGAGCTGGAGAGGTCATACAACCTAGATGCAGAGTGGAGGGCTGTACTGGTGACCAGATGGGTGGACTCTGCTTGTTTTCTGCAAACCAGGCTGGAGAAAGCAGTATATTATGTAGGTTCCAGGAGTGGGGGTGGGCTTGCTTCATAAAGAGATTGTGTCTGTAGTAACAGCTAGAGTCAAGTCCCACGTGAGCTGATCAAGTGAGTTACATGTGGGTAACTCCCGGACTGCATCTTTGATCTCATTCCCTTGAGAGTTGCTTTTTTGGTTTATGATTTTTTGGCGAGGGGCGGGGGAGGTAGAGGGTAAGGGGCAATTTCAGGGATTGCCTTTGCTGTTTTTACTGCAATAGCTTTCACTCCATGGGTTAGTGTGAAGATTTCTAGCAGTTACCAAATGTGTCTGTTACAACTGGGCCGACAGGAGCTGGAAGATAACCACAAACTGGGGGTGTGAGATAGACTCAGTCCCAGACTTCTTTGCCTACCTGGCCTCTGGGTGTGAGTTTGTGGGGCTGTCTGATGAAGCACCATAAGCTGAGTGTGTCAAACAACAGAAACCACCGTCTTACAGTTCTGGAGGCTGGTTTGGACTCCTGAGGACTGCCAAGGGAGAGCTTGTTCCTTGGCCCTCCTTGTTTCGAGACAAGCAAGTTCCTGTAATCATTGGCTCTCCCTAAGCTCTGCATCGCCCCAGTCTCCACTGTCACACAGTGCTCAGCATATGTGTAGGTCTGTCTGATTTTTCATATCTTCCTCTTTCCCTCCCTCTCTTCCTTCCTCCCTCATTCCCTCTCAGTGCTGGGTATCAAATCTAGGGGCTTGCACATGCTAGGCAAGCATTTTACCACTGAGCTATAGCCTCAGACCCCAATTTTCCCCCTTTTATACAGATGCCTGTTATAATGGGTTAGAGGGTCACCCCATCTCAGTATAAGCTCATCCTAGTTAAACCTGTAATAACCCTACTTACAAGGTCACATTTTGAGTTATTGTGGGTTAGGATTTCAACATACACCCTTGGGGAAGCACAGTTCAGTCTGTAATGTCCCAAAAGCCTCTATACTAATTTTTTATTTTTATTTCTAAGGTAGGGTGTTGCTCTAGCCCAGGCTGACCTGGTACTCACTATGTAGTCTCAGGCTGGCCTCAAACTCACGATGATCCTATCTCTGTCTCCCAAGGGCTGGGAAAGAGAAAGGCACGTGCCACCATGCCAGGCCACAAAAATAAAAATTAAAAAAATATATATGTATTGATTTTTGATTTTTCGAGGTAGGGTCTCTCTCTAGGCCAGGCTGACCTAGAATTCACTATGTAGTCTCAGGCTAGCCTCAAACTCACAGTGATCCTACCTCTGCCTCCCAAGTGCTGGGATTAAAGGCATGAGCCACCACAAAAATATTTTTTTAATTTTATTTTTTTATGAGAGATAGGGAGAGAGGGAGGGAAGGAGAGAGGGAGAGAGAGAATGGGTGTGCCAGGACCTCCAGCCACTACAAATGTATTGGCACAGGGGTATTGGGGAATTGAACCTGGGTTCTTAGGCTTCATAGGCAAGTGCCTTAACTGCTAAGCCATCACTCCAGCCCCACAAAAATATTCTTGTCCTCTGTGTATGTGTGGTGTATGTTTATGTTTGTGTATAGATAGGCACACATGTGCCACCTATACACATATGGAGCTCAGAGACAACCTTGGGTCCTTCCACCTTGAGACAGGATCTTTCTGTTTTTCTTTCTTTTCTTTCTTTCTTTCTTTCTTTTCTTTTTTTTTTTTTTTTTGATTTTTCAAGCTAGAGTTTCTCCTGACTCCACCTCCCATTGCCATGGGCACCTTGGGATTACAGATGCACACACTACTTGCATCTGCCTTTACATGGGCTCTGGAGATCTGAACTCACCGTCAGGCTTGTGTAGCAAATGCTTTTAAACATTTGTGCCATCTCCCCAGCCCCTCAAATCTTTCTAGATCTCTTGTAATTTGTGTTATTTTAGGGTCAGACTCCAGGTAATCCCTAAAGACCCAAATATTTCTATCTCCCTAAGAATAGGAGCACAGATTAATGCCTTAAGATTCATTTGGGAAAACTAGATTTCTTTAGTGTTTTTTTTTTTTGTTTGTTTGTTTTTGGGGGGGGGCTTTTGGAGGTAAGGTCTTGCTCTAGCCCAGGCTGACCTGGAATTCACTATGTAGTCTGAGGGTGGCCTTGGTGATCCTCCTACCTCAGCCTCCCAAGTGCTGGAACTAAAGACGTGTGTCACCATGCCCGGCTGAAAAACCAAGTTGCTGATGCATTTTTGGTGGTATTACTGAGTGCTTCCTCCAGGGTACTTGTTATTTAAGGGTCTCAGCTCTGAAAATTGAATGCACATAACTCTACATTTCGGTGGCTTAAAACAGCTTTGAATTGTTAGATCCTGGGTTTTTTTTTTTTTTTTTTTTTTTTTTGTTTTTTCGAGGTAGGGTCTCACTCTAGCCCAGGCTGACCTGGAATTCACTATGGAGTCTCAGGGTGGCCTCGAACTCACGGCGATCCTCCTACCTCTGCCTCCCGAGTGCTGGGATTAAAGGCATGCGCCACCACGCCCGGCTGTTTTTTTTTTTTTAATATTTTATTTTTATTTATTTAACAGAGAAAGAGGGAGAGGGAAAGAGAGAGAGAGAGAGAGAGAATGAATGGGTGCGCCAGGGCCTCCAGCCTCTGGAAACGAACTCCAGACACATGTGTCCCCTTGTGCATCTGGCTAACGTGGGTCCTGGAGAATTGAGTCTCGAACTGGGGTATTTAGGCTTCACAGGCAAGCGCTTAGCCACTAAGCCATCTCTCCAGCCCTGGGTTTTGTTTTGTTACGTAAACCAAGGAGAAGTTTAGCTTGCTACCTTGGTACTATCCCTTTAGGTTCCCACCAACCCTACTGAAATCAGAGATTCCGTTTCAATGGTCACATTTCTTAGCTTTATTTCCAGCCTAGCAAGCAAGTGCCTTTGACCACTGAGCCATCTCTTCAGCCCTGCACTTAAAAAAAAATTATTTATTTATTTGAGAGAGAGAGAGGAAAATAGAGGCAGAAAGAGAATGGGCATACCAGGGCCTTCCCGCTGCTGCAAAGGAACTCCAGATGCATGTAGCACCTTGTGTAATCTGGCTTATGTGGGTCCTGGGGAATTGAACCTGTGTCCTTTGGGTTTGCAGGCAAGCGCCTTGAGCGCTAAGCCATCCCTCCAGCCTGACCCTGCACTTTTGTACAAGATCAGGAGTTGTGGGGATGTAATTTAGTGGGCAAGTGCTTGCCTTCCATGGCCTGAAGCTCTGAGAGTAACCCCCAGCACTGAAAAGAAATGAAAAGAAGTGTTCCCTTGATTTCTGTGTATTCCAATTCCACGATGAAAGGAATGATCACTAGGTAACTGTGGTGGGCAAAACCAGGATAAAGAGGTCACACATATAAGTAAATAATCAATGCTTCTATCATTGTGTTTTGGGTTCTTCTTACACTAAAGAAATTTTGGCATCTCAATTTCTTTGAATAAAAGCCTCTTTTAAGTCCAAGTTTCTTCCAACCAACTAAGCTCCAGCCAATTTAGTTGCTCAAGCCAGTAAATATATTAAATCCAAAATCGCTAGTGTAAACCGGGGGTGATGGCACACGCCTTTAATCCCAGTACTTGGGAGGCAGAGGTAGGAGGCACGCAGTGAGTTCAAGGCCACCCTGAGACTACATAATGAATTCCAGGTCAGCCTGGGCTAGAGTAAGACCCTAGCTCGAAAAACCAAAACAACAACAACAACAAAATCTCTAGTATGCCCACATAATTCAACCAAAATGCAAATAAATTTACAAATCTTTTCTTTTTTTTTCAATTAGACAACTTTTACTAAATGAGAAAACTACATTTAAAATGTGCTTTAAAACAAAATGGAATTAGAAAAAAAAAGACATATGCATTTTTAAAGAACTTTTGCACTGTGTTGAAAATCAAGTATTTCTTGCAGTAATACAATGCGTCAATCCATAAAATGTTAGCAGAATTCTCAGTTTAACATTTTCAAAGACAATATTAAGGTTCACATCTATGGTAGTACACAGAAGGGCATTATAAATATTATGTCCATCCCTATGAAGCTTACAAATTTGACAATGCTCAATAAACGATTTTAGAATAACATCCAATAGTGTCACATCCAAAGAATCACAAATCCATGTTCTGTGGATTTAAAAACAAACAACAAAAACCCCAAAAACAAAACCAATGCAGGTGAGGGTGTTACCAGAAAGTTAAGCATGCCAAAAGGTGTTCGTGCGAATTAAAACCTAAAGCCAAGGTGCCACATAATCACATTACCAACTAGTTGGGTAATACTATATGATCCTTATCTTAGAGACAAATGACAATAGAGCATCAATAAATTAAAGATAAGAGTGCACAAAACCAAATCAGAGGCAATTTTGTAAAAAGCAAAGCTTACCCAAAAACTGATTAAAATAATTGGATTGGAAAGTTTGTATATTCTTAAAAACCATCAATTTCTAAAATTCCTTTTTACTGAGTGAGGCTTAGTAAGCCAAAAACAAAAGTAGGTAAGCAAAGAAAAATAGTTGGTGAATGTCTTTAAAGCTCTTTCCACATTTCACTTTTTAAAAGGTTTAGGGGGAAAAATGAAAAGTAATTACCATTATTCTAGCAAAAACAAACAAAACAAAACAAAGCCCAAACAAACAAAACAAAACAAGCCCAAAATAATGAAACAAGCAAGCCACACTAAAGCCACATTTACACAGATGGGTCATCATGCTGTCATCTGGTTTAACTAGCACATCTAGTTTCACTGGTATGCTTTTCAACTTTAAAAATTGTGATACGTGAAGATGTAACTTTAATGGATAATTTGAATTTGGATTTAACTTTGTTGAATATTTTATCAGCGTATGCTTATTAGAATACAATGTAGCACATCTTTCTATTAGAAAAAAAAATTTAAGATCCTTTACCCGTCTCCTTAAGTTAAAGGTGTGACATCATAAAGGGTGTCAATGGCTGGATGGCTTTACAGTGCACACTTATATATCATGAAGTATGTCCTTAGCAAATCTGATGGTTTCTTCACCTTTTCTTCGGTGGATTAGCTGTTCGAGGTGGAGTGACAGGACGACCAGAATTCAGTCCACCATACTGGTACTTGGCTTTCTTTTCAGATGGTTTCAATATCCATTAAATCCAGTGACGATCTTCAGTATTCTTTCTTTCGTGTCATCAAAGGGAATATATTCAACATTAGGATTGGGAGGCCCTCGTGGTTCTGGTGCTGAAGTTCTGAAATCATCCATCACTTTCTCCAGTTTAAAAATGAAATAGCCTTTGAACTGGGACCACTGAATCCTTTACTGCAGTCTTTAACTGCAATGAATGTATGTTTTCAACTTACATGGTTTCTCCAGTCTTGGCTACATGACAAAGAAGCTGATCCAGGACAGGACAAGCTTCCCTTTTCCCTCTCTTCTCAAAATCTTTCAGCGCCTCCTGCAGCCTCTCGACGTCCATGGCTTCTGGGAGCCCTCTCAGCCGGCGGCGCCTCCCTCGGTCGGCGGCTCTGCCCGGAGACACCCCGCCGCCCTCCCCGACCCTCGCACGCACTCGGGCCCGCCGGGCGGCAGGGGAGAGGACACCCGAGGGAGCCGGGGTAAAGCGAGCTGCGCGGAGCGAGCGCCTTCCCCGAGCCGCTACCACCAACCCTCCACACAAATCCTTTCTTCTTTGTGCCTTAGAATCAAATCCACACACATTCCCTAGGTTTCTCCATTGGCAAAATGCTACAGTCCTGCAAATCTCTCAGCTCAAGTCTGTCGCCTTCCAGAAGCATAGGACTCAGCCTAGCTGTGGCGCCGGCTGTGATGAGGCCATGGGGATGGACATTCCCTTCCAAGACAGTTACCCCAAGGTGTCCACAGCAGAAGGGCTGATCCTCATGGCAAGAAAAGCTGAGTGCAGTCAGTGGGTCTACATAGGATTGATCCAAATTCAAGCAAATATCCCCATTTATTTCAGGGTCCCCTCGCTAAAAAAAAAAAAAAAGGCAAAATTCTCTTGGGACTCTCCAGTACATGCTTCGTGTTTTCCATTTTCTCTAGTCATCATCTAAACTTTTTTTGTTTGTTTTTTTAACGAAAGAGAGAGAACTGGCACACCAGGACCTCCAGCCACTACAATTGAACTTCTGACGCATGTGCCATCTTGTGCACATGTGACCTTGCCCACTTGCGTCACCGTGTGCATCTGGCTTAGGTGAGATCTGGGGAGTCAAACATGGTTCCTTAGGCTTCACAGGCAAGCACCTTAACTGCTAAGCCATCTCTCCAGCCCTAATTTTTTTTTTTTTTTTTTTTTTTTTTTTTTTGGCTTTTTGAGGTAGGGTCTTGCTCTAGTCCAGGCTGACCTGGAATTCACTATGTAGTCTCAGGGTGGCTTTGGACTTGTGGCCATCCTCCCACCTCTCCCTCTCGAATGCTGGGATTAAAGGCATGTGCCACCACGTCTGGCTTAAAAATTCAGGTTTTTTTTTTTTTTTTTTCGAGGTAGAGTCTCATTCTAGCCCAGGCTGACCTGGAATTCACTATGTAGTCTCAGGGTAGCCTCGAACTCACAGCGATCTTCCTGAGTGCTGGGATTAATGGCGTGTGCCACCATGCCTGGCCCCTAAACCGTTAGTTTTTAATTTATTTTTATTTATTTATTTGAGGGAGAGGAAGAAAGATACAGATAGATAGAATGGTGCTCCAGGGCCTCTAGCTACTGCAAATGAACTCCAGACACAAGTGTCACCATGTGCATCTGGCTTATGTGGGTACTGGGGAACCAAATCTTGGTCCTTAGGCTTCACAGGCAAGCACCTTAATGGCTAAGCCACCTCTCCAGCCCAAACTGTCATTTTTCATGCAGTGGTCTATTATTGTAGCCACTTGATTTACCAGTATTTCCTCCAAAAGACACTGCATTTCAAGTGACTGACATTATCAACCTTTGCCTACCAGTTTACCATATCCAAAGGCAATGGGATCTTCATTTCCTTCAAACCCAATTTAGTTATAACTAATCTAAAGGGGGTATGTTGCCTGTTGCCACTTTTGTAACAAAAAACTGCCTAAAGCTGGGCGTGGTGGCACATGCCTTTTATTAAAATCCCAGCACTCAGGAGGCAGAGGTAGGAGGACTGCTGTGAGTTCAAGTCCACCCTGAGACTACATAGCAAATTCCAGGTCAGCCTGGGCTACAGTGAGACCCTACCTTGAAAAAAATTAAAAAAAAAAAGCCTATAGGAAAACAAAAGCCTGCACCATGCCCAGCCAAATAATTCTTTTTTGTTGTTGTTGTTGATTTTTTGTTTGTTTTGTTTCGAGGTAGGGTCTCAATCTAGTCCAGGTTGACCTGGAACTCACTATGTAGTCTCAGGGTGATCTCAAACTCATGGTGATCCTCCTATCTCTGCCTCCCGAGTGCTGGGATTAAAGGTGTGCGCCACCATGCTTGGTGGTTTTTCATTTCGAAAAGCACACCAAAGGCACTGCATCTAAAGGTCTTTGTGTTTCCTCACCTAGTGAGCCACCCCTAGTCATACAGTTCTTTTCCTCACAGGTCTCTTATAAAATGTACCCTACCAGAGAACTATGTGGTTTGGATTTGGAATGTCTCTCAAAGCTGTTAAAGGTTTGGTCCTCAGGCTAGTGGTAATTGGGAAGTGGCAGAACCTTTAAGAAGTGGTGACTTGTTGGAAGAAATTAGGTCACTGAAGGATGCCCTTGAATGGGATATTGTGGGCCCACCTATCTTCTGTTCCCAGCCATGATGTTCCACCTCACAGGCCTCACAGCAACGGAACCAGAGGATCATGAACTGAAATCTGACTCATGAGTCAGAATAGACATTCTCTCTTTATAAGCTGAACAATGTTTTGTCACAGTGATTGTAGACTAACACACTGGCCACAAAAGCAGCAGTCTCTCATTGAGAGATCTGTCTGCTTTACTGGATATGTATTGCATTTTGTGTTCTCGTCAGTGCTGTATCCCACACTTGGCATTTCAGAATGAATGAGTGCTGAATGAATTTCCCCAAGTGTTACTTATTTAATCCTCCAGGTGGTGCTAATGGACCTCATCAGTTCTGGAAGAGGGCTACACAGGATTCAAGAACAAGGGATAAGACTTTGGTAGAGTTCCAAGATTCCCTTCTTAGGTGATACCAGGATCTCCTTATGCTATGGTTTTTAGAGGTAGGGTCTTGCTCTAGCCCAGGCTGACCTGGAACTCACTATGTGGTCTCAGGGTGGCCTTGAATTCACAGTGATCTTCCTACCCCTGCCTCCCAAATGCTGGGATTAAAGGCGTGTGCCACCATACCTGGCTCCTTTTTATTTTTGAGACAGGGTCTCTAGCCCAGGATGGCCTATATATCTGAGGATGATGACCGTGAACTTCTGACCTCCTGTCTCCAATTCCTAATGAGTGCTGAAATTACAGGCATGTACCACCATGCATGGTTCATGCAGTGCTCATCAAGGCCAAGGGCCTTGTGGATGTATGCTAAGCAAACACTCTACCAAGTAAACTACATCCCCAGCCCCCAAAGAATTTCCAGTACACATCTCACTTAATCTTTGAAACCTCATAATTAGGCTCATTATCCCACTTTAGCTAAGTGAAAACAGACTCTGGAGAGTAAGCTGCCCAATTCCATAGCATTAAAGTCAACCCAGATAACAAATACAGGTTTGCCTGTAAACTACACTCCTTCAACAGATTTCTTTGATTTTATCCAAGTTAATTGCTTTCTTGATGAGGCGTCAAGAGAATCGCAAATCTTAAGTGAATAATATGCATTTCAGAGGTCTCCAAATGGTCTGCCCTTTTCCAACAGGTTCCTTTAGTCACACAGGACAACCCTCTGGGTACTTTCTTTCAGAGACCCCCCAAATCCACAAAGGGCACTTCCTGTCCCAGGTAAAAGGAGATGTAAGTTGGACTGCAGTGCCCAAGCGCTAATTATCTTCCATGTTGGCTGTTGTCTGGACTCCTCCTCATTGCAGTCCAGCACAGGGCCCAAAGCCAGAGAGTAGACGCATCTGTGAAAGTAAACAGAAAGCCGGCTGGCGCTCAGCACTCGGAGACATGCTTACTTCCACTGGACTAAGGGGCTAAGGCGAAGGAGAAATCTGGTACCACAAGCTCCCTAAACACAGTCCAAGAGTTGAGGCAAAGTAGGGGCATGTGGAGTAACTGACTCACAAGGTCAACAAAGGAAGCAAGTTGCTGCCAGATTTGGAATCTTGCAAGTCTCAGGAGCTGTTGTTTACTTTTCCTAGTCTTTGTATGAGCTTGCATTCCTAAGGGGCTACTAGCGATGAACCCAGGCAAGTGCTCTACCCACCGCTGAACTACATCCCTGGTCTAAGGACATATATGATTCTTTTATTTAATATACATTCATTTATTTATTTTGAGAGAGAAAGAGGCAGAGGGAGAGAGAAAGAAAATGGGAGCACCAGACCCTCCAGTCACTGCAAATAAACTGAAATGTATGCGCCACCTTGTGCATCTGCCTTTAAGTGGGTACTGGGAAATCGAACTTGGGTCCTCAGACTTTGTATGCAAGTCCCCTTAACTGCTGAGCCATCTCTCCAGTCTGAAATCATTGTTTTATAATTTTTTTTTTTTTTTTTTGAGGTAGGGTCTTGCTGTAGCCCAGGCTGAACTGCAATTCACTATGTAGTCTCAGGGTGGCCTCAAACTCCCAGTGATCCACCTACCTCTGCCTCCCGAGTGCTGGGATTAATGGCACACACTCCATTATTCTTAGTAGTGCCCAAATTCTAGTACTAACAGCTCAATTCTGAAGAATTTTTAAGGTTAGGTGAATTAGACATAGTCAATGATTTTGGTGACATCTCCTTTCATTTTAAGCCTAGATAACATAGTTCTTCTTAAACTAGCCTGGTAAAACAGAAAGGTTTCTGGAACAGGAAGCATGTACCTGAGAGCACAGCAAGCGCTGATGCTACTGCCTGGTGATCATGCAGAGTCTTCCTCCAGTTAGATTTCTCTGTTCCTGGGGCTGAGGTGTAGCTCAGAGGTAGAGAACCTGCACAGCATGCACAAGGTCCTGGGTTTGGTCCCCAGCACCGATTGGAGAAAAGAAAGAAAAAAGAAAGAATACTCTGTCCCCCAACTTGTAATTGGGAAATGTTCACCAAGACCTCTACTGAGCCTGCTCCCTCCCCTTCCTTCCTCTGACATGGACTAACAGTGGCTGTAATGCAGAAAAGGCCAAGTTTTAACAGAAGACTGTGCGGCTGCTCTAGAGGGCAAACAAAGTTCACATCAATCTACTGCTGCCTATCCAGCTGACTCAGCCAATAATTCCTCAGTCTGACTACAGTCCAAAGCAAGCCTGGCTCTGCTTCCTGTCAAGCTAGGAGAGTCACTGGTTTACAGATGACTCCACTGCAGTAGGAACTGAACAGAATCCTTTCCTAGGGTTAGAAAACTTCAGGTCCAGAGACTATCTAAGACAATGTTCTTTTTTAATCAAACACTTGGCTCTGTAGGACTATTCAAGCCAAGGAAAATGAGATGAGGTGAATTACAACAGAAATCTTTATTAAAATGTGTCCATCAATATGTTAGCATACATACAATATACACACATACATATGTACATTCTTTGACACACCTCACAGATTGCCAACATCAGTTTGACCAATAAATTAAAACTAAAAGTGAAGGGGTAAGGGGAGGGAGACTGAGGGCAAATTTTCATGTTTTATCTGGTAAGAAATTGCAAATTTCTCAGAATTTCCCTGGGGAACCCTGACCAGAAAATCTTTGAAACAAAATACATAAATTCCCATCCTCTCCCCCCACCCTCCTCCTCCAAAAAAAAAAAAAAAAAGATTCCAAAAGATGCAGTTACAGGTGTGCTTCTCAGAACAGGAGCGCTCATTCCACTTCACACTCTGGCTTCTGCACCTTCTGGCCTCAAGACAGTCTGTCCCTCCGTGGGGGCAGAGGGGGTCACATGGGCACTTGGGCTCGGTGCACCTTGGGCTCTAGGGGTGGAGGGGCAGGCTGCAGTATGGGAGCGGGGGGAGCCACACTCATCTGAGGTGATGTCTGGCACGTCATCTGACTGCGTGTCAGAGCTCTCCAGGTCACTGCGGATGCTCTCAGGCTGGGCCAGGCTGATGTCCCAAGCTTTGCTGGCCAGGCAGTCTTTCTGTTCACAGCTTTGGTGTCTGCAGGGAGGTTCCTCTTCACTGCCAGTGCCACCTCCACTGCCACCACCACCACCACTACCTTCTTCATTCTCTGCCATCTGTGCATGGACATGGAGTGAGTCCTCTGTGCTGCTTCCACTCACCAGCTGGTAGTGGCTTGGTTTGGCTTCAATGTCCACTTGGATTTCCATATTGTTGCATTCCCTGGGGAGACAAAATCCATTGTGCTGAGTCATGCACACATGGGTCCTGCAATACCTATCGGAAAAAGCAGTTTGGGTTCAACCTTAAACAGTTTAAAAAAGATAGGTAGCTGGGCGTGGTGGTGCACGCCTTTAATCTCAGCACTCGGGAGGCAGAGGTAGGAGGACTGCCGTGAGTTCGAGGCCACCCTGACACTACCTAGTGAATTTCAGGTCAGCCTGGGCTAGAGTGAGACCCTATCTCGAAAAACTACACACAAAAAAAAGGTACTTGCTGCACAGGCATGAGGACCTGAGTTCGGATACCCAGCACTCAGTAAAAGCAGGGTATAGTGGTATAAACTTTAATCCTAATGCTGAGGTAGACAGAAAGATCCCTGGGGTTTGCTGGCTAGCTAGTATAGCTAAATTGGTAAGTTCTGGATTCAGTGAGAGACAACTATCTCAAAAAATAAGGTGGAGGGCTGGAGAGATGGCTTAGCGGTTGAGGTGCATGCCTGTGAAGTCTAAGGACCCAGGTTCAATTCTCCAGGCTTCAGGTAAGCCAGAAGCACATGGTGGCACATGTGTCTGGAGTTCGTTTGCAGTGTCTAGAGGCCTTGGCGCGCCCATTCTCTCTCTCCCCCCATCTGTCTGTCTCTAATAAATAAACAAAAATAAATCTTTTAAAAAAAAGTAAGGTGGAGAGCAAATGAGGAAGACACAATATTGAACTCTGGCATCCACATGCATGCATACCCAGACATATGCATACACAAATATACACATACACATGCAAAAAAGGTTAAGATGGAATAGAGCTTAATTTTTCTAGCATATAAACACACATACCCTCAATCTCCTTAAAGCATCTAAAAAGAGCTTCCAAAAATTCAACTATGAATCTGACACTATCTTACTCCAGACATGAAAGTAAAGATTTTTAGTGTTTACTACTATGCCACTATTTAAAAACCCCTGAATCTCTACAGTAAGGAGTACCCACAATCATGCATGCCAGATACATTAAAAAATGAAAGAGAAACAGGCTCTGGGAACCAGATCAAGCAAAGGCAAACAGAAACCCTAGGTTCACACAACCCCAGCGACTACCTCTGTAAGTTCCATATGAGCAATACACACTGTTACTCTTATCTCTAAGAGGTGGGAAGGGGGAAAAGAAAAAGAGAAGAAGGGAATCTCCAGGTATCAATAGCTAACAAGACTCAAGAGATGTGAAACACTATGTTCAGTACTATGAACTTGCTCAGTGAATTCACTGGGCATACCACATGTCCCACAAGATGGCACATAGACCTCTAATATGAGGCATTAAACTTCTGAAAACCTAGTCCCCAACTGAACAGTAACACCTCTCCTGGACATCTGACTGTTCACATACCTGTCCTGTGGGTTGTAGGAACTGATTATGGAACCGGCCATAGCACGAGTGCTTGCGTTGTCACTAATTGCACCAAGACTGGCTGTGTCTTTGGGGAAATTTTCCTTTTGGACATCGGCTTGGACTTCTAACCTGTGTAAAGAGGGGACGTTCAAGTTAATATGAGACCTGGGTGTTCTGAGACAGACTGCTTCCTGGTACACATCTCTTCCATTACTGTCTTGTGAACTGTGATGATCTGTTGGATCATCCCCAATTGTCAAACAACTCAAATACATGCCCACACAGCTTCTCGTTTAAATGCCTACTGACATCGTCCCCTCCTTTCTATCCCCACCACTTCTACTTAACTTCAAGCTCTCAACATCTCCTGTCTGAATAATTAATTGCCACTGGGCTCCCTCTGCAGTAGTCTCTAAGTTCGAGTCAAACACCTCCAGAGCAGTGCCAATGTGGACAAAGCCCCAATCACCCTACAATCCTCTAACTCTTGCCTCCCTTCCTGTTAAACAGGCACTTGTGGTCTTCCTGATCTACAAGCTCTCTGTGGATCCAAAACCATAATCACTCTGAATTAACAGTATATGCCTCCATGACTGCATGCTATGGCCTTGCTGGAAGTTTCCCTTCCTCTGTTTGACAAACTTATACACAACAACAATGAAAATAGTATTTCCTCTCATTCTCTGGCAGCTCAGTTACTTTCAACTAAGTGCCCTACCTTTCATCAATTCATACATCTCTCGCACTCCTATGTGAGCTCCACAAAAGGAGAGACCATATCTCATTCACGCTTTATCCTTCCTGCCTTAGAAATAGGAAGAACTTAAAACACATAGCAGTCAGAGTACCTCTAGGCTATTAAGAATGAAGAACATACAGGAGGCAACCTCCTCCCTCCCTGTACAGCAGCACTTTCCCAATGGTGTCTCAAAGCTGAGAACCCATTACTATTTCCTTTCTTGGCTCCAACACCATTTTGTTATACACACTTTAGTATTTCCTCATAATGGGTTTCACAGTCAAACCCATCTGACTCATTCACTTCCTATAAAAGAAAGGCTTTCACAGAACTGGAACAGCTGGACTGGCTAAGCTGCAGTTTCAGCAAGTCACTCTCCAATTATGTCTGTCGGCTCATTTCAGGGGAGGTGGCTTTGAGAGCACAGCAGTGAATACTCTAGCATGTGGGGGCAGGGATCCCTAAACAAGAGACACCAGTCATGAGACACAGCCAGGTCAGCAGGAGCCTCCATCCTGCCACCAGTGCCTTTGCTTTGCTCTGCTCTGCCTTAGATGCCCTTTAAGGGTGTGCTGAGGCCTAGCAAAATGAGGGCAGTGCAAGGAAAGTGCTCCCAGTGATAGATCTCGCCTGTGTGTCTCCAGCTCTGCTGCAGGATCACTTCTGGTGAGCAGAGCCTTGCTCAAAGACCACCAGGCTACTTACTTTGGTGGTCGCCAGATACTGGCTCATGCAGTGGCTGCACTGGAATCACCTGGGGAGCTTTTCTAAACATAGATCATCCTTAGGTGCCACCCCTGGAGAGTACAAGTTATTAATTGTGGAAATCAGCTCCTAAAATCTATTTTTAAAATGCTTCCAGGCGACAGATGAGCACAAAGGTGACAGATCCAGTCTACTTGCCATCTGTGGCCTGAATCCTTTTAATAGCCAAATGGCCATCTGGTCTCACATTAAACTACTGCAGGGAAAGCAGCTCAAGATCTGGGAAGGTCGCTTTCCTTCTTGGGCATTCTGTAACTTCCCCCTGCACTCTCTCCATTGCACCAAAGTCAGTATAGACTTTCGTCTCCTGGTCATGTTCATCTTCCTTTTGAGTCATAGAAGACTAATCCTTTTCCCAGGTGCAGGCCACTCAGACGTCTGAAGGCAGATATGTCCCCTACCACCCTGCCTGATTTGCTCCACCAGGCTGTTCTTCTCCATTTCTTTTGTTTTTTTTTTTCAAGGTAGGGTCTCACTCTAGTCCAGGCTGACCTAGAATTCACTATGTAGTCTAAGGGTGGCCTCCAACTCATGGCGATCCTCCTACCTCTACCTCCCGAGTGCTGGGATTAAAGGCATGCGCCACCACGCCCAGCTTTAATTGCTTCTCTTCTAACATCAGTTAGGCTTCTCTGAATATATATTATGGTATTATGATAGTCTAACCTGTGAAATGACCAAGCAAGTCTTTTTTGGTCACAAAACTTTACATATTATCCATACAAATTCACAGAATTGATTTTTTGATCTATCCAGTGGGAACAGAAAGGTTATCAAGCTCATAGTACCAATAAGCTAATATGATACAGCATTAATGCTGTTCAACTAAAAGCCAATGACAAAATGGAGAGAGTGCCTTTTGCTCTCCTCCCTGGAGCAGACAACATAATGTAGCAGAGAGAAGGTCTGAAGTCAAGATTATTCTTTATAAGGAAACTGCTAAGGTGAAGTGAAAAGAACCTAAAACTTTGCCAAAAGAAAAATATCACTCATGATTAAAATAAAGATGATATGTGGGACACCACTGGTACAGAGAGCTCAATGTGCTACTTTTCTTATGATTCCAACTGCTTATCAGAAATTGTGTATTTGGGGGCTAGAGAGATGGCTTAGCAGTTAAGGTGCTTGCCAGCAAAGCCAAAGGACTCAGGTTTGATTCCCTAGTACCCACGTAAAAAGCCAGATGCACAAGGTGGTGCATGTGTCTGGAGAAACTGAGTATTGGCTTACCTGCTGTATTTTCCCTTGCCGCTGGAAAGGATACCACCACTCAATGTGCCTCCTGAGAGGGCTGCAAAACTGGCTGTTTCGCTATAAGGGCCTTGCACAACACTGAGTCCATCTGTAGGGCTTCCACTGGTGCTTAACACACTAGTCAAGCCTTCGATACTGCTTTCCCCAATGCTGGGATTCTTGAGGGCTCGCCAGGCATCTGCCACTGTGGGAGAAACCAAACATCTCCATGTGAGACAGTACAGCATCAAAACTGTCTAGTAGACACGCATTCTCCTCAACAACTTTTTGGAGCAGTGGTTGGTCATGTAGAAAAGTACCAGTCTTCATTTAATGAATAGCTACTATGTGCTATTCATTATTCATTATCATGTGCTATTCATTGTTCACCACAGAACAAATTTTTGTTGTTGTTGTTTTGTTTTTCAATGTAGGGTCTCACTCTAGCTCAGGCTGACCTGGAACTCACCATGTAGTCTCCGGGTGGCCTCGAACTCACGGCAATATTCCTATCTCCGCCTCCCGAGTGCTGGGATTAAAGGTGTGCACCACCACACCTGGCTTTTTAAATGTTATTTACCTGTGCATTTATTTGAGAGACAGAGAGAGAGAGAGAAGATGGACATGCCAGGGCCTCCTGCCATTGCAAATAAATTCTAGATGCATGTGCCACCTTGTGCATCTGGTTTTATTTGTGACATGGGAAATTGAACCCATGCTATCAGGCTTTGCAAGCAAAAGCCTTTAACTGCTGAACCATCTCTCCAGCCCCAAATATTTTAAGATATATATTTAATCCTCCCAATAACTAGGCATTAGTAGCTCTTTTCTTAAAAATAGTGCATCTGGAGTTCATTTATAGTAGCTGGAAGTCCTGATGTGGCCATTCTCTCTCTTTTATATAAATAAGTAAAAATATTTAAAAAGATAGTGTTTAAGTGCTCGCATTGGCAGCACGTATACTAAGAACTTGAACATTGCAAAGAAGATTAGCATGACCCCTGCGCAAGGATGACATGCAAATTTTGTGAAGTGTTCCATATTTAAAAAGAAAAATAGTGTCTAAGTTCAAGGCCAGCCTGGGACTACAGAGTGAGTTCTAAGTCAGTCTGGGCTAGAGTGAAACCCTGCTTTAAAAAATATAAAGATGGGGCTGGAGAGATGGCTTAGTGGCTAAGCGTTTGCCTGTGAAGCCTAAGGACCCCGGTTTGAGGCTTAATTCCCCAGGACCCATGTAAGCAAGATGCACAAGGTGGCGCATGCATCTGGAGTTCATTTACAATAGCTGGAGGCCCTAGTGTACCCATTCTCTCTCTCTGTCTGCCTCGTTCGCTCTCTGTCTGTTGCTCTCAAATAAATAAATAAAAATAGACAAAAATTTAAAAAATAAATATATAAAAATGGAGCCGGGTGTGGTGGCACACACCTTTAATACCTGCACTCAGGAGCAGAGGTGGGAGGACCACCGTGAGTTCCAGGTCAGCCTGAGCTAAAGTGAGACCCTACCTTGAAAAACAAAAACAAAAAAATTTTATATATACATGAGAGAGATGGCTTAACAGTTAAAGTGCTTGCCAAGGAACCATGTTCAACTCTCCAGAACCCATGTAAGCCAGAAGCACAAAGTGACACAAGTGTACAAGGTTACTATGCACAGAAGGTGGTATACACACATCTGCAATTTGACTGCAGTGGCTGGAGGCCCTGGCATGCCTATTCTCGATCTGCCTCTTTCTCTCTCCAAATAAATAAATATTTAAAAAAATATATAAAAATGAGCTGGGCATGGTGGCACATGCCTTTAATCCCAGTACTCAGGAGGCAGAGGTAGGAGGAGTGCAGTGAGTTTGAGACCAGCCTGAGACTACAAAGTGAATTCCAGGTCACCCTGGGCTAGAGTGAGACCCTACCTAAAAAAAAAAAAAAAAAGTAAATAGGGCTGGGGAGATGGCTTAGTGGTTAAGGCATTTGCCTGTGAAGCCAAAAGACCCAGGTTCAATTCCCTAGGACCACCATAAGCTACATGCACAAGGGACACATGCATCTGGAATTCGTTTGCAGTAACCAGAGGACCTGGTGTACCCATTCTCTCTCTGTCCGTCTCTTTCTTTGGGCTTACAAATAAATAAACTTTTTAAATGTAAATAAAATTATTGGGTACTTTAACATGAACACACTGTAAATTGGTCATATCCCCTTCATGTTATTCTCTTTTGTCCTCTCTTTTCCACTCCCTTTCACTGAGGACCCTCCTCTTCCAGGGTAGCTCTTCCTTTTTTGTTTTGTTTTGGTTTGGTTTTTTGTCACATTTATTTTGTTCTCCTCCTATAGCTGTTATTTAAAATTTTTATTTATTTATTTGAGAGTGACAGACAGACAGAGAGAAGGAGGCAGAGAGAGAGAGGGGGGAGAGAGAGAGGGGAAGAGAGAGAGAGGGGAAGAGAGAGAGAATGGGCACGCCAGGGCCTCCAGCCACTGAAAACGAACTCCAGATGCATGTGCCACCTTGTGCATCTGGTTTACGTGGGTCCTGGGGAATCAAGCCTCAAACCAGGGTCCTTAGGCTCCATAGGCAAGCACCTAACCGCTAAAGCCATCTCCCCAGCCCCTATAGTTATTATTTTAAATGAAGAAATTAGAATATAAAACTAAAGGACTTGTTCAAGTGATTCCAAGTCCTCTATTGGTTCCACTAGGGTTCAGCTGCTTTTTTTTTTTTTTCAAGGTAGGGTCTCACTCTAGTTCAGGCTGACCTGGAATTCACCCTGTAGTCTCAGGGTGGCCTTGAATTCATGGTGATCCTCCTACCTCTGTCGCCCCAGTGCTGGGATTAAAGGCATGCACCACCAGGCCCAACTCTCTTTTTTGGGGGGGTGGGGAGATGAGGAGGAGAGGCATGACATAGTCTCATGTAGCTCAGGCTGGCCTTGAACAGGTGATCCTCCTGTCTCAGCCTCCACAATGCTGGGATCATAGCATGTGCTACCACACTGGCTTAAACTAACGATTTCAAAATGTATGTACAGATTCTAGTAAGAATCTTAAAAATATCTGGGAAGCTTTGTGCACAGGTCAGTTAAGATGGTGGAGTAAAGCCAGGCATGGTGGCAAACGCCTTTAATCCCAGCACTTGAGAGGTGGAGGTAGGAGGATCGCCATGAGTTCAAGGCCACCTTGAGACTACATAATGAATTCCAGGTCAGCCTGGACTAGAGACCCTACCTCACCAAAAAAAGAAAAGAAAAGAAAAGAAAAGAAAAGAAAAGAAAAGAAAAGAAAAGAAAAGAAAAGAAAGAAAAGATGGTAGAATAGAAGCAATGTTCAAGTAGCAGTCAGAAGACTACTCTTCAAAAGCTCTTGAAACTTAAAGAAAAACTCAAAGAAGTTCCTATTTAAATGGATAATAATAGCCCCTGCCCTCCCTCTTTGGAGAGCTGTTGCAAAAAGCAAGGGAGATAATAACTGTGTAAAGTCCTTTGAAAATTATAAAGTACTGAGCAGATAGATACAAGGCCTCATTACAATCACTACAACCACTAGCATACTTGGAGTTACTTGGAATCCTACTAGTTTGTCCTGCCACACATAAGCAACTATCAGAGGAATTAACCTAATAATCTGGAATGAAAGGCTAAAAATACTTTACCCCCTAACAAAGCTCATTAGCCAAAGTAATTCAGTAACAACCTCTCTGAAAATTGTGCTAAATTTTACTGATTTCTATCTTATGTCCCAGTAACTCAAATGAAAAGAAAATTCCTTCCTTTACCTGTGATTGGACCATCATCTTCATCAAACTCAATTTTGACTCCCTTTCCATTGGCTGTACTAACTCCACAGCCACCTCCACGACAGAGAGAAATGGGCACAACCCCATAGACATATGCCAGCATAATGGGGACACCAATACCTGAGTGAAGAGATGGAAACATGTCAGCAGGTCATCAGGTTGCAGTTGCCCTGAATGCTCCTTCCTGTCTTGATCTGTCTTTTCCAAACTGGGCATGGACACAGTACTTCATGAAGGGCCTAAGATAGACAGACTGGACTATCCCAAAGAGGCTGCCTGATGTAACTGAATGATGATTAGATGCACTCAGAAAGGTTTGGATCAGAATCTTGCCTCTAAGTTATTGGCTGTCTGATCATGGAATCCTCTCAGGAGTGAGAATCTATGTGTAATGTCTAACACAGTGAATGTATGTTGCTTTCTTGCCCATTCCTCAGCCTACACCATTCACTTCTAAAGTGCTAACTCAAGAACTAATCAAGGTTGGGCATGGTGGCACCACCCATTTAGTCCCATCACTCGGGAAGGCCAAGGTAGGAGGTTCGCTGTGCGGTCTAGGCCAGCCAGAAACTACATAATGATTTCCAGGTCAGCCTGGGCTACAGTGAGACCTTACCTCAAAAAAGAACCAATCAAGAATCAAACATTACATAAGTGACTATGGGGGTTTAGGGTCTCCTAGACTATTAATTCAAAAATCAGGACTGGAGAGAGAGCTCAGCAGTTAAGGCACTCACCTGCCAAGCCTAATGACCAGTTTGTTTCCCCAGTACCCATATGCACTGAGTGGCACATGCATCTGGAATTCATTGCATTTGGTTAGAGGCCCTTGTATACCCATTCTCTCTCTGCTGGTACATGCCCTCAGAAGGCAGAAGTAGAAGGATCACTGTGAGTATGAGACCATCCTGAGACTACATAGTGAATTCTAGGTCAGTATGGGCTATATACAGTGAGATCCTACCTCAAGAAAAAAGAGAAAAGGGCTGGAGTGATGGTTTAGTGGTTAAGGCGCTTGCTGGCAAAGCCAAAGGATCTAGATTCAATTCCCCAGTACCCATATAAAGCCAGATGCACAAAGTGGTGCATACATCTGGAGTTTGTTTGTGGTCGGTGGAGGCCCCGTGTGCCCATTCTCTCTATCTGCCTCTCTCTCAAATAAATAAATAATTGTTTTTGCTTTGTTTTGTTTTTCGAGGTAGGGTTTCACTCTAGCCCAAACTGACCTGTAATTCACTATGTAGTCTCAGGGTGGCCTTGAACTCATGGTGATCATCCTACCTCTGCCTCCTGAGTGCTGGGATTAAAGGCGTTCACCACCAGGCCTGGCTTTAAATATTTTTAAAAAGGCAAAAAGTCACATTGTTGTGTGAAGCAAAGTGACTTAGTTGCTTACAGCATAAGATCTGAAGACAGACTGCCTTGATTTATATCCTTGTGAAGTGACCCTGAAATAATCACTGTACCTTGCTTTAATTATGCTATTTTTGTGAGAACTGTGAGTAAATGAAGTAAAATATGTGAAACACTCAGAATCACCCCTGCACATGGAAACTCATGACATGTTAACTACATATTATTTTTCTTTCTTTTTTTTCAGAAGGGGGTGTTGGGAGTTTTGTTTTGAAACAGGGTCTCACATGTAGCCCAGTATGGCCTCAAACTTACTAGCTAGTCAAGGATGATCTTGAACTTCTGATCTCTTTCCTCTACCTCCTGAGTGCTGGGATTACAGGTATATACCACCACACCTGGTTTTTGTCATGCTGGAGAATCAAACCCATAGCTTAATGTATGTAAGGCAAATACTCTGATAACGGCACTACATTCCTAGTCTCCACCCCATCCCCTTTTTGAGATGGAGTCTCATGTATCATCCCAGGATGGACTCATCTTGTTATACAGTTGAGGCCAGCTTTGGGCTATTGATCCTCCCCAAGTCCTGGGATTACAGGAGTACACCACACTTGATTAACATTATTTTTCTAAAACAAACTCTCATGCCTCCCAAAATATTGTGAATATTGTAAACAAACAGAAAAATGGTTGTGTGACCAATGGTAAATGGGGGAAGATGAAGAGAAAAACTTAATTTTCTTCAGTTATCTCTTTTCTGAGTTGTAGGTACTAGCTTAAGATACATTCTAAGAATTTAGTACAGTTGAAAAATCATCATAGTAATGTGCCTGTAAGTTAGCTATCAAGATGGAGTTAGCAAAAAATATAATGATAAAGCAATGATAAAGCATATGGCTAGCTAGCTAAACTGCTATGGTCAGCTAAAAGTGGAGCTCAAGTCCTGAAAAGCTTACCAACGCTAACAGCAGCAATCACTGGGGATGCGATGACTGACAAAGTCACTCCTCCTGTGATGGCCAAATTCCTCTTGTGTTTGGAGGTTTTCCTTCCCTCATACCTACTGTGAATCTAAGAATAAAAAGAAAATCCAGGTCAGCAGGTTAGGACATCAGTACTTTTCCAGAGGGAAAAAAAACAAAAATATACACTTGTAAACTACTTTAAGTAAAATATATCCTAGACCCTAAAGAGGTATCTTCCTCAAATTTTAACCTAACTCACACCTGGAAAATATAAAGGGATGCAGAAAAAGTTAACCCAAGAAGAGACAAAATAGCTCAGGAGAATGAAACTAGGCATTTCACTTTAAGTCACTGAGACAAGCCAGACCCAGGATGTTAATGACTTTTGGATCTCATGGGAGTTTGTAAAAATCCATTTAAGAAATTAAAGTTATTTTTATCTAAGAACTAGCTGTTTTTAGGCAGCTCTGAAAAGTAAGTTCCTTTCCCTTTCCTTCAAACCTTTGCCCACAAAGCTAATGCTGAAACCAGCACAGAACCCAGAATGTCTTACTTACCTTTCTTCCAACGTAAACAGGAATGCCAATGACCATGGCAGGGATGGCAATGCCAGCAATGAGAGAAATCCCCACTGGAGCACCAATCAAGGTGCCCAGCTGCCAAAGGATTTTCTTCTTACGACTCCATGGCTTCTTGCCCCAAAATGTACAGCCAGAGGGGCTGCAAGGAAAGCGTCTGAAGTTAATGTCAATACTACAGACACAGACATTGTTACCAGAGGGCTTGATAAGGGGCAACAACTTTCTCGTCTATTAGTTATGAGAGGTTGCAGAAAATGAACATATTACACAAAGGATAAGGTCGGTCAAGGCTTTTTTTTTTTTTTTTTTTTTTGAGGTAGGGTTTCACTGGAATTCACTATGTAGTCCCAGGGTGGCCTCAAACTCATGGCGATCCTCCTACCTCTGCCTCCCGAGTGCCGGGATTAAAGGTGTGCTCCACCACACTGACTTTCAAGGCTCTGCAAAGGTGTGTTCTTCCCTGACTTACCAACACTGATCCAATTTCCTGAGACAACTACTTGGGATCCTGCACAGCTTGCATACTTGACATCTCACCTAAATGTACTGTGCCCTGTAGCTCATGCACATGCCAATTGTATAGTTTCCAAGCATAAGTCCTGCCATACCTAATAGTTACTACAAACCACATTCCTGGAAAAAGATATAAAGAGACTTCATTACATCTTTTAAATCCATTTGTTAGTCTGAGTTTGGCTACTCTGACCCTTAGCTCTACTGTGCCTAATCCTTTTCCCTCATTTTCTTTGTGCAATCATCTCTACTCAACATGATTAGCAATTTTAAAAGTAGGCATCATGTCTTATTCAACCTTGTGTCTACAGTTCCTGACTATTCTATGTAAGTACTCAAATGCTCACTATATTGGAAAGATGTTTCATCTTCACAATGAATGCATGCTATACAGTGAAGTTTGCTGGTAAATATTAACCCTCTTAGGACAATTCTTTTATTTACTCAATTATTTACAAATATACTACATACATGTCAGAAACTATGAAAAGTCACAGTGTAGTAAAATTAAGACATGTACATGATACACTAAGCAGTGATGATGCTTTTAATGAAAGCAACAAAGGAATAGCATGAAGAATGAGACAGAAAATGAGAAGGCAAGATGGGTGAAATGGCGTCTAAGTTGCCCTTAAAGTGTAAGCAAGAACTGTACAAGTTAGACTCGGTGGCATATGCCTATAATCTCAGCAGTTGGGAGGATGAAGTAGTAGGATGTCAAGTTTGAGGCCAGGCTGGGTTACAGATGAAGACTTTGTCTCAAAAACAAAACAAAACAAAACAAGCTGGGTGTGGTGGTCCACACTTTTAATCACAGCACTCAGGAGGCAGAGGTAGGAGGATCTATGTGAGTTTAAGGCCATCCTGAGACTACATAGTGAATTTCAGGTCAGCTTGGGCTAGAGACCCTATCTCAGAGGGGGGAAAAAAGTGAAAGAAGCATGTGGCATTTGTTTCCAGTGGCAAGAGACCCTACGGTGTGCACACACATGCACACCCCCACACACATAAATAACTAAAATTTTAAAAGGAGGATACTGGGAGGTTTAGGTGATTAGAAAATATTTCAAGCAAAGAAAATAATATGGACAAGTATGGAAGCAACATAGTATTTAAGAGAGACAGGGAACAGCAAGCTCAGACTATGTGCATTGTAGTACAACTAGAAAAGTACATTAGGACCAGACTGTGGAGTAAGACATGATCGAGACAGTAATGGAGATAGTCATTGGAAGTTGCTGATCTGAAGAAAACATGATCAAAGAGACAGAATTGGTGCGTCAGGGCCTCCAGCCCCAGTAATCGAACTCCAGACATGTGTGTCACCTTGTGTGCATGTGTGACCTTGTGCATCTGGCTTATGTAGCATCTGGGGAGTCAAACATGGGTACTCAGGCTTCACAGGCAAGTGTCTTACCTGCTGAGCCATCTCTCCAGCCCAAAAGAATGCTTTAAAGGAACTTTCATTTTATTTATTTATGTATTTTATTCTTTTTGAGGTAGGGTCTCACTCTAGCCTAGGCAGATTTGGAATTCACTTTGTAGTCTCAGGGTGACCTGAGTGCTGGGACTAAAGGCCACCACGCCTTTAATTTAAAGCTCCTTCTAAAGGAACCTTTTACAATTTCTTTGTTCTGTAAATAAAGCTCAGCAATGTCTCTTTGACAACCTTTTCTGTAACAGACTAAGACTCCAAAAGCAATAGATATGTTTCCCAGCTTACCTGAGGTAATGCAAGTCTGAGATTTCTTTCATGCAAAGCCAGCAGAATTCACAGCCACACACTGCACAGGTCATGTGATTACAGCTTCCATCATTCATTTTGATAATGTAAGCACTGCATCGTGGGCATGGCTTGATGTCATCTGCTAACAAAAGTAGAAAGATGGGTAGAAAAATAACCCAAGTTAATTGAGTTTAATCTTATTATTCCTAGGTTATATATAAGAAATGAGAAAGAGGCAGTCAAGAGATTTTGACTGAGAATTCCAAATTGCACAACACTTTACTGGAAGGCTGGCAATGTCTAGACCTCAGGAATTTTCATAAAATGGATCCTGTTTCACACTAAGCTGCCCAGCCCCGTAACTGGCATCTTGTATAGCACTTGAGTCATACTCTGAGCAAGACTTCCCTAGAGAATGAAAGCTCCAAGAAAAATGGAATTTCCAACAGCCAATACACTGAGAGATTAAAATCAGAATCCTACAGCAAGAAGAATGAAGCCGGAAGTCAGTTTTAAATTTTGATGACTATTACTCAGGAAATTACTTTCTCAAACTCAACAAATATTATTTTGATTTGCTTTTAAAACAATCGATAATCTCTTCCCATGTATCTTTCAAAATCAAAAATGTGGGCTGGAGTTAAGTGCTTGCCTATGAAGCCTAAGGACCCCGGGTTCGAGGCTCAATTCCCCAGGACCCACATAAGCCAGATGTACAAGGTGGTGCATGCATCTGGAGTTCGTTTGCAGTGGCTGGAGGCCCTGGTACACCAATTCTCTCCCTTTCTCCCTCTCACTCTCTGTTGCTCTCAAATAAGTAAATAAAAATAATTTTTTTTAAAAAATCAAAAATGTAAAACTAACTGTGTATGCTATGTAGCATGCACCTGGCAATTTTCACAGAAATTTACAAACTATCCTATCAAGATGACAATTTAGGAGATGTGCCAGGGACAAGTAAATGACAAAATTTCTTTACTACTAAACCTCTCCCAAATGACACTAGTGAAATACAGTAGAGGCAATAAATCCACTGACATTTTTAAATTGATTTCCTTTAACAATCAAGCTTAAAACTGACTATCTGACATTTCTCCTTTTAAGGTTAATCGTTAATCCACATTATTATCATTTCCTTTTCTTAAATCCTATTTCCAAAAGCAGTAATGCTCTTAAAGCTAGAATGTAAGAAGTACAGGTTTAAAGCTAATGAGATATACTTCTGCCCCTAGTGAAAGGATGTAACTGCTCTTCAACTTAAGACAAATATTAAGACAGTAACTTGAGAATTCAGTTGTTGGGCAGGGTGTGGTGATACACGCCTTTAGTGAGGCTGAAGTAGGAGGATCACTGTGAGTTCCAGGCCAGTCTGGGCTACACATAATGAGTTCTGGACCATCCTGGGCCTTAGATTCTGCCTCAAAGAAAGAGAATTCAATTTTTGTATTGTATTGTAAATTTTGTATCATGGCTTGGATAACCTATAATGGTCAGCAGGAGGCTATATAGCAAGTGAAAGTAAATCAGACATAGTGGCATGTGCCTGTACTCCCAGCTACTCAGAAAAATACCAAGTGATATTTTCTACTCTCTGACCCAGGAATACCAGTGTTATATAGTAAGATAGCCCCTTTCACTTCTAGGCTCACATTACGAGATATCAACTAAAGAGACGAGATAATGCCAACTTATACCTGGTCCAGATTCTTGTCCATAACTGAGACCTGAAGTGTGCTTGGTCCGAACTCGTAAAGTTTGTGCCCTCTGCTGACGGGCCATATCGCAGGTCTGATTTGGGTGCCATATCTGTTTGCAGTGGTAGCAAAACTCAGTCTGGCAGCCTTCCCTCTCACAGGTTAGCTTTGGGCAGCTGGCACAACCATAGGCAATAACAGCATAACTGGATAAGGAAACAGGAAAAGATCCCAGTAAGGTAAGAATAAATTAACCAAGACAGACATTACTCATCAGAGCTTACATGCTGCTTGGCATCACAACATATGACGCAAAGTCTATGTGGACTTGTGCGCGTGTGTGCATGCACATACACACATAAATACACGAGCCAGACTAACTGTAGCCTCTGTGTGAACAAGTAGATTTCTTTTGGATATTTCAAAAACAAAAATAGCTTATTTCCTGAAAAAAAAAAAAAAAAAGAAGAAGAAAATGTACCCAGCTTGAATTCCAAGCATTTATTCAATCATAGTTTAAGCTGCTTTAAGAGTGGTTTGCCACAGCTGGTTTCATAAATAATAGGGTACAAAACAATTTCCTTTCGATGGTTTGCTATGTTTAGAAAGATTAGAATTTGTTTACATGGAAGGACAGAGGAGTTGTAAAATAAAGAGCTATAGCAAAAATTAAAGCAAATATACTTTTTCATCAAGTTCCATAGTGGAGCTGGTCAGCCACAGCTTGAGACAACAGTCTGAAAGGGACTGTAGTCAGCTTCTCCTATAGAAAGCTTTTCCCCCCTTGTTTTATTTTATTTGTTATTGACAGCTTCCATACTTACAGTCAATAAACCATGATAATTCCCTCTTCTCCCCCACATTCCCCTTCACAAATCCATCTTTTCCTCCTATTATGAGGGTTTTGTGAAGGTAGTGCTAGGCACTGTGAAGTTGTGAATATTGAGGCCAATTTCTGTCTGGACAATTGCACTGTAAACAGTCCTCCTCTTCTTTGGCTCTCACGTTCTTTCCGACACCTCTTCCGCAGCGGACCCTGAGCCTTGGAAGGTGTGACAGAGATGCTGAAAGCTCAATTTTATCTTTCTATGTCTCTTTTCATTTTGCAATTTAATTCTGTATCTTTTAGGGTCCTTCTGCTTAACTGTCTCAAAAACTCAGTACTATCTTTCCTTAAGGCAGCATAAAGCCTGATCTTTCTTTCTACAGACATATATGCTGCAAAGAATCCAATTCAGACTTTTCTAGCACTAGCATCAACCATTTCTTGTAATTTTTGTTAATTTCCCAAGAATTACTCTCCTGTAAGCAATCTAATTATCTATAACTATTAGCTTTTCTGATTAATTCTAAATATGCCAACTGAATGCTGGGACTTCTCTGACAACTAGACATTTGTTTAAAATATAATGAGTACCGGGCGTGGTGGCGCATGCCTTTAATCCCAGCACTCGGGAGGCAGAGGTAGGAGGATTACCACGAGTTCAAGGCCACCCTGAAACTGTCTCAAAAACCCAAAATAAATAAATAAATAAATAAATAAATAAATTTTAAAAGATTAAATTGAGCCAGGCGTGGTGGCACATACCTTTAATCCCAGCACTTGGGAGGCAGAGGTAGGAGGACAGCCATGAGTTTGAGGCCATCCTGAGACTGACACTACATAGTGAATTCCAGGTCAGCCTGAGCTGCAGTAAAACCCTACCTCAAAAAACAAAACAAAACAAAACAAAATTTAAATTAAAGGGCTTAGAGATATAGCTCAGCAGTAGAGCATTTGCCTATCATGTACAAGGTCCTAGGTCTGATCACTCACATTGCAAAACAAATCAAATTAAAATTCAAAAAGTAGGCTAGCCAGGCATGGTGGCACATGCCTTTAATCCCAGCACTTGGTAAGCAGAGGTAGGAGGATTGCCATGAGTTTAAGGACACACTGAGACTACATAGTGAATTCCAGGTAAGCCTGTGCTAGAGTGAGACCCTACCTCCAAAATAAATAAGTAAATAAATAAATAAATAAAAGTATGCTAGAGATAGCTCAGTACTTAAGTCATTTGTCTGAGAAGCCCAAGGACCCAGGTTCAAGCCAGATGCACAAAGTGGCACATGTGGAAGTCCTCGCATGCCTATTCTTTGTGGGATGACCCTGAACTGCTGATCCTCCTGCCTCCACCTGCCTGGTTCATTACCACACTATTTTTAAAAATTTATTTTTATTTATGTGAGAGGTAGGAGGGGATGGGCACACCAGGGCCTCTAGACACTGCAAACGAACTCCAACCACCTGTGCCACCATGTGCATCTGGCTTACGTGGGTTCTGGGAATCGAACCTGGGTCCCTGGGCTTCTCAGACAAATGCCTTAACCACTAAGCCATCTCTCCAGCCCACCATAATTTTTAAACAGATCAATGAGTGCAAGTTTACATGTAGCCATCTGTGCTTTGGTATCCCCTAGTCTATACTCACCCAATATCAAAAAGTCTTCAAACAACTTTGTAAATGTCTAATAAGTTTTTCTGGGTTATTTTTATAGTCTGCTTGTTTATTTGAATATATACTCAGTGTTCATAATAGTAGCTTGAATTCTCAAGCTTACCATAGATTGTGCAAACTGATTTGAGAATACTGCCATAGATTGTTACTAGAAAAATTTCAATGCCAGAGATGGGATACCTTCCAGTGAGTTGTTGGCCACGGAGGTCCCTGATGCCCCCAAAACATTACAGGCCATTGCCAAGGCATTTGGTTTCCCACCAGGAGTAGATGGTAAGACCCTATTGCTGAAGCCTCCACATATTTGGGCTACAAGGTCACTGAGAAATCCTGCTGGAACTGAGCTGAAAACCTTCTCCATGTAGACCAGCTGACAGAAAGCTGGGCAAAGCAACGCTGAATGCAGTTCAATGGGAGAGAGAACTCACCAGTGAAGATACTCAACAGTGGGCACTGCAAGCCTTATATTTGGCCAGCCAGACCAAATGAGCCAAAAGGTGCAATGGTGGTACGTTTATTATGGGGGAAACCAACAGCTCTCTAATTTGACTGGAGGCCCGCTCCATGGGAGGGAATATATCCCTGATACTGAAAACCTACAACAGGGGTATTCATGAGCCCTAGGGTTGTAACATCTGCTGCTGTCTGGCTAAATGTATATACTATGCTCATTAAACTGCCCAGAAATCACTTCTCTTAATGTTCATACCCATACATTAATACTACTCTCACTTTTGGTTAGAGAACCCTCTCTTTTCAGATGGCAGTGACCTTGGGATGACTCAGAAGGCACCACGGTGCTGAGAAGAAGTGACAGAGGACTGCTCAGCACTGCAATATCTCTGCCACACCTTCCAAGGCTCAGGGTCTAATGCGGAAGAGGTAGTGGAAAGAATGTAAGAGCCAAAGGAAGGGTAGGACTCCTTACAACCCAAAATGGCCTGGATATTCATACCTTCACAGTGCCTGACACTACCTACACAAGACCATCATAATAGAAAAAGATAATGATATCAAAATAAAAGACTGATTGAGAGGCAGAGGGGATATGAAGGAGAGTGGAGTTTCAAAGGGGAAAGTTGGGGGAGGGAGGGAATTACCATGGGATATTGTTTACAATCATGGAAGTTGTAAATAAAAAAATGAAGACAAAAAAGGAAAAAAGAACAAAGTGAGACTAGGTCAATGTGTGAATGCAAATGATTCATGTCCTGCAGGAGCTCTGAGCAAATTTAACCCACCTACCTGCAAAACAGCTACTAAACATGTACCTCTGAAGTGACTTGTTTTCTATTTTGTGTTAAATGGGGAAGGTGGTAGATGACCTCTGAAAAATAATAGGCTACATTCTGAAGATATAGATTAAATACCAGCTGAAGGAGGTGGTGTGTGCCTTTAATCCCAGCACTGGGGAGGCAGAGATAGATGGTCACCTTGAGTTCAAGGCCAGCCTGAGACTACATAGTGAATTCCAAGTCAGCCTGAGCTAGAGTGAAACCCTACCTTGAAAAAACAAAAATTAAATATGGGCTGGAGAGATGGCTTAGAGGTTTTGCCTGCAAAGCCTAAGGACCAGGTTAGATTCTCCAGGATCCACGTAAGGCACAGGCATAAGGGAGCGCATGCATTTGAAGTGGCTGGATGCCCTGTTGCGCCCATTCACTCTCTGTCTATCTGCCTTTCTCTCTCTCAAAAATGAATAAAATAAGTAAATAAAAATTAAATATTCTCTATTCACATAGTGCAAATATTTACTACTCTGCTTGCTGAGCATGGCAGAGCACAACTTTAATTCCCAGCACTCGGAAGGCTGAGATAGGAGGATCAATGGGAGTTCAAGGCAACCCTAAAACTACATAATGAATTCCAGGCCAGTCTGGGCTAGAGTAAGGCCCTACCTCGAACAACCAAATTTTATATATATATATATATATATATATATATAAATATATATATATATTTTGAAGGGGTTCTGGGGAACAAACCCAAGGTCATACAACACCACTGAGCCAGATTCTCCACTTTCAAGATTCCATCTTTTTGAAAATCTAAAAAAGAAAAAAATTAATACTGTTCTCATTGGTATTTCTGGTTCATTTCAATTTCCACACTGTTGTGCCTGGGGGCAAAGACTGGCTTCAGTTTCCCTGCCTACTCCTTGTATATGCTGAACAAGGTGTAAGTTTCTCATGCACTGAACTTTAAACTTCACATTACCCTTATTTTTCTTTATTCTGACAGATATGGTATATATCCTTTACCTAGCTGTGAGTAGACAGCCCTTGACTTCCTTAATATTAAAGGTATGGTGATAAAGCATGCAGGCAGAAGTCATGCATGAATTGGCACAGCAAACAAGAAGCCAATTTTAGGAAAGCCAATTTGGTCCTAAGAAACTAAAATAACCCCAAATATTCATGAACTCACAGCATTCTATTACTATGACACAGAATTACTCAGAGCACGAGACTTGGAATTCCTGTTTTGGGGTGCCCAGGCTGGGTTCTGATTCATACCATATGACTCAGTATGAAAATCACTAAATGAAGCTGGGCATGGTGGCACATGCCTTTAATCCCAGCACTCGGAAGGCAGAGGTAGGAGGATCGCTGTGAGTTCGAGGCCACCCTGAGACTACATAGTGAATTCCAGGTCAGCCTGGGCTAGAATGAAACCCTGACTCAAAAAAAAAAAAAAGAAAAAAAAGAAAAAAAGAAAATCTCTAAATGTAGGGGGCGTCAGCATGATTGGGGTCTGTGTACTCTAGACAGAAAGCAGTGAGATGACAACAATCAAAATCTATCAACAAGACAATAGAGTTGACTCTGGCAGGAGATGAACTACCCCTAGTACAGCAGCTAGGGCCCAGAGGAACTGGTGAACAGCAGGAGTGCTGCTTCCACAGCAGACACTGAGGATACTCAAAATGCACCAAAGCAGAAAGCCAGAAGCTGCTGAGAGCTCAACAATGAAGTAGACTTAAAGCACACCCACCAAGGCTCAGGGAATTTTGCAGAAGAGGGGGCAAAAAGAATGTAAGAACCACAGGGTGGGAGGGAATATCTAGAAGCATTGCCCTCCCACCCCCCACAATGATTGACTGCTGTTCTCAAAACGAACCAACAACTACATGAATACCAGCAATCCCACTAAGGAGGACTCTCAGTGGAGTGGGGCATGGAGGAGGGAAATGATGGTACCAACATATGATGTATCCATAAGGTTTTTACTTAATAGAAAAATAAAAAATCTCTCTCTCTTAGCTTCTAATGAAGGTATAGGTATTTGTCACATTCAAGATAGCTAAACAAGCTGGGCGTGGTGATACAGGCCTTGAATCCCAGCACTTGGGAGGCAGAGGTAGGAGGATCATCACAAGTTTGAGACCACCCTGAGACTACATAGTCAATTCAGGTCAGCCTGAATTAGAGCAAGACCCTACCTTGAAAAAAAAAACAGAACAAAAAGAACCAGGTCAAATATCATCTTCTCTGTGAAGACCTATTTCCCTTCTCCAGGTGGCCAGTTGCCTATCTGAGCTAATGCACAGTTATAGCACAGATGGTCACTTGTTTATGTGCTTGCCTCTCCCACCCTAGACTCATGCTCAACAGACCTGTGGTGAACGCATGATATGGAACTTTTTGTTTTGTTTTGTTTTCCAAAGTAGGGTCTCACTCTAGCTCAGGATGACCTGGAATTCACTTGTGTGGTGGTTTGATTCAGGTGTCTCCCATAAAGTTAGGTGTTCTGAATGCTAGGTTCCCAGCTGATGGATATTTGGGAATTAATGCCTCCTGGAGGGAATATATTGTTGGGGGGTGGGGCTTATAGGCATTATAGCCAGTTTCCCATGCCAGTGTTTGGCACACTCTCCTGTTGGTATTGTCCACCTTATGTTGGCCAGGGGGTGATGTCCACCCTCTCTGCTCATGCCATCGTTTTCCCTGCCATCATGGAGCTTCCCCTCGAGCTTGTAAGCCAAAATAAATCTCTCTTTCCCAGAAGCTGCTCTTGGTTGGGTGATTTCTACCAGCAATGTGAACTGGACTGCAACAACTCCATAGTCTCAGGGTGGCCTTGAACTCACGGTGATAGTCCTACCTCTGCCTCCCAAGTGCTGGGATTCAAGGTGTGTGCCACCACGCCCAGCTTGGAACTTTTTTTACTCTGGTACTTTGGCTTTTCCTAGGGCTTCTAGCTCTTCACCATGTAGTCTCAGGCTGACCTCATACTCACAGCAATCCTACATCTGCCTCCCAAGTGCTGGGATTAAAGGTGTGTGCCACCACACCTGGCCTCAAACTTATCCTTTTGTGTTTGGCTTATTGTATTTCATACAAATCCATCTTAAGGGTAAAGCACCTAATTTCTAAAAAGGAAAGTCTTCCCACACTGTGAGAAACCCTCGCTCAGGGACCAGATCTGACTTGAGCATGTCCTTCTTTGTCCCATGTTCTACATGGGAAGGAGGAGCTTCCTTTCTATTTTGCTATTTTAGTTTAACCACGCCCTCAGGTGTGCTAATTAGAAACTAAAAGGAGGGTATAAATTACATTCTGCCTCAAACATGAACATGCCCCACAAGTTCATTTAATTTTTACTTCATCTTAATAATTTCCTAAATCTTCAGAAACATCACAGTTCACATGCTACTTTAATTTTAGCCCTGGAAAGAAATCTTCCATTAGTATAAATGTAATTATGCTGCAACAGACTCCAGTGGTTAAAAAAATATGCCTATGTCTGTGTTTCCATTCTCCAAGTCATGTAACTTTAACAAGATTATCCACTTACAAATGGACCTTGAGAATGTTTAAGGGTTGTAAACATGGGCCAAAATAATAAAAATAGCCATATCCTTTATTTTCCTCCCCCCCCCCCCATTTGGGATCCATTTCTAAGCTTAGAGAACTATAAGAGCCTCCTTATCTGGACTCCCTATTCCTTCCTCTTATCCAATTTTCATTCCTGAAGGTAAACTACCCTTTTGTTTAGCATCCTTCAATAAAAAAGAGAAAAAGAGGGGCTCGAGAGATGGCTTAGCGGTTAAGTGCTTGCCTGTGAAGCCTAAGGACCCATGCTGGATCCCCAGGACCCATGTAAGCCAGATGCACAAGGGGGCGCATGCATCTGGAGTTCCTTTGCAGTGGCTGGAGGTCCTGGTGTGCCCATTCTCTCCCTCTCTCTCTGCCTCTTTCTGTCACTCTCAAATAAATAAACAAAAATAAACAAAAAAGAGAAAAAGAGGACTGGGGAGATGGCTCTGTGGCTAAAGGTGTTTGTCTGCAAAGCATGCCTGCCTGGGTTCAGTTCCCTAGTTTGCATGTAAGGCCAGATGCACAAAGAGGCCCTGGTGTACCCATTCATGTTCCTTCATCATATAAATATTTTTTTAAAAAGAAAAGGGCTGGGGGCTGGAGGGATGGCTTAGCGGTTAAGGCGTTTGCCTGCAAAGCCAAAGGACCCAGGTTTAATCCCCCAGGACCCACGTTAGCCAGATGCACAAGGGGGCACATGCATCTGGAATTCGTTTGCAGTGACTGGAGGCCCTGGTGCACCCATTCATATTCTCTCTTTCTCCCCCTCTTTCTCTGTCAAATAAATAAATAAAAATATTTTTTAAAAAAGAAAGAAAAGGACTGAAGAGATGGCTTAGCAATTAAGACACTTACCTGCTAAGCCTAAGGACCCATGTTTGATTCTTCAGATCCCACATAAGCCAGATGCACAAAGTGAATAAGTGTGCAAGGGTGCAAAGTCACATATGTGCACAAAGTGGCACACACAACTGGAATTCGATTACAGTGGTTGGAGGCTTTGGAATGCCAATTCACATTCTCTCTCTCTCTCATTTTAAAAAAAGGCCTGTTTGCTAGGCTTGCCTCTAAAAAAAAAAAGGAGGCCTGGAGGGATGGCTTAGTGGTTAAGCAAAGCCTAAGGACACCGGTTTGAGGCTCGATTCCCCAGGACCCACGTAAGCCAGTTGCACAAGGTGGTACATGCATCTGGAGTTCGTTTGCAGTGGCTGGGGGCCCTGATGCACCCATTCTCTCTCTCTCTCTCTCTGCCTCTTTCTCTCTCTGCCACTCTCAAATAAATAAAAATAAACCAAAAAAAATTTTTTTAAACACAGAAAGAGAAGCTAAGCATGATGATGTATTCCCATAAACACAGCATTCAGATAAGAGAATTATGAATTTAAGATTAGCCTGAGCTAAATAGTTAATACCTTGTCTCAAAAAAACAAACAAACAAACCACAAAACCTCGGGCATAGTGGTATGCCTTTAATCCCAGCACTCGGGAAGGCAGAGGTAGAAGGATCACTGTAAATTTAAGGGAGTGAGTGCCAGGTCAGCCTGGGCTACAGTAAGATCCTACTTCTGGGAAAGGAAAAAAAAAAAAAAACCCCACCTCCAACCCTAACCTTATTTACATCACTTACCTACACTGTATCTAGTAACTCGAATCTAGTCTACATTTTCAAGCTGATCTCTTATCTTTTCAGATTCCAATCCCTACAATATGCTTAGAAACTAATCAAGCCACACTTCCATCTTAGGATGATGTCTTGTATTTCCATGCCTCCACACATTTGCTCATAGCACTCATGAGGTGGTGCATGCATCTGGAATTCGTTTGCAGTGGCTAAAGGCTCCAGTGCGCTCATTCTCTCTCCCTAATAAATACGTGTATGTATGTGTATGCGTGCACACACACCTATTATCCCAGCACTTGGGAGGTGGAGGCAGGAAGATCAAGAGTTCAAAGCCAGTCTGAGCTGGGTGTAGTGGCACATGCCTGTAACCCTAGCACTTGAGAGGCTGAAGCAGGAGGATCTCAAGTTTGAGGTCAGCCTAGACTACATAATAAGACCCTATCTCAAGAAGAAAGAACCAAGCATGGTGATGCATGACTTCAATCTCTGCACTCGGAAAGCAGAGGTATGAGGATCTCTGTAAGGTCCAAGGCCAGCCTGGGACTACAGAGTGAGTCCTAGTCAGTCTAGGCTAGAGTGAGATACTACCTTGAAAAAAAAAAAAAGATGACTGAAGAGTTGGAGACTATAAAGGAGCCTAAAGTAATAATTGATCAAATAATAGGTTAGGGCTCTCTCTTTCTGTAGCATGAACTGAAGGGGGGGGGGCGACGAGGCAGTGGGGGTGGCGGCACCCATGGGCACTGGGTTCAACACTCAGTAACAACAACAACAAAATAATAATAATAAATGAATCTATACAACACACACATAAGGAAATAAATCATTGTCATTAAAAAAAAAATGAATTGACCAAATAAGTAAATTTTTTTGTTGCTTCGTTTTTGGAAATAAGGTCTCACTATGTAGTCCTGACTGGCCTGGAACTTGCTATGTAGAATAGGCTAGCCTTAAACTTGTGGAGATCCTTCTGCCTCTGCCACTGCCTCCTGAGTGCTAGGATTAAAGGCATGTACCACCATGCCTGAAAAATAAGCGAATTTTGAAAGGCACAAAGTCATCTTAGAGGTCAGTAATCAATGAATACTTTTTTTGTTTTTCTTCTTCTGAGGTAGGGTCTCACTCTAGCCCAGGCAGACCTGGAACTCAAGGGTGGTCTTGAACTCACAGTGATCCTCCTACATCTGCTTCTCAAGTACTGGGATTAAAGGCATGTACCACCATGTCTGGCTGAACAGTTGTGTTTTTTTTTTCTTTTTTCAAGGTAGGGTCTCACCCTAGCTCAGGCAGACCTGAAATTCATGTAGCCTCAAGGGTGGCCTCGAACTCACAGCAATCCTCCTACCTGCCTTCTGAGTGCTGGGATTAAAGGCGTGCGCCACCACAGGTGGCTTGGCTGAATAGTTTTAAGCAGGGTAATAATAGAAATATTCTTACTAGGCCAAGCATGGTGGCACACACCTTTAATCCCAGCACTTGGGAGACAGAGGTAGGAGGATCACCATGAGTTCGAGGCCACCCTGAGACTACATAGTGAATTCCAGGTCAGCCTGGACTAGAGTGAGACCCTACCTCAAAAAACTTGAAAAATTCTACTAGAAAAATACTTTATCAATAGATTGGGAGGGCATGGGGAATTTGGATAGATGAAGAGAAAGTTATAGAAAAGGGAAGGACCTAATCAAGAGGTTGAGGACTTCAGGGATGTAGCTCAGTGGTAAAAGCTCTTACCTAGCATGTACTGAGAACCTGAGTTCCAAATTCAGCACCAGTTGGGGGCGGGGGGAGGTTGAGGTAGGCTTCAGAAAGGCACACTCTTGGGGCTAGGAAGATGGCAGATGGCTCAGGGGTTAAAGGTGCTTACAAAGCCTGCCAACCCCTGATCAATTCCCAAGCCATCCACATAAGTCAGATGCAAAAAGGATCACAAACATCTGATGTTCATTTGTCATGGCAAGAGGCCCTAATGTGTCCATTTTCTCTTCCTCTTAAATAAACTTTAAAACAAGAAACTGTTTTCTTTTTAAAGATTGGGCTTGTTGGGCTGGAGAGATGGCTTAGTGGCTAAGGCACTTGCCTGAAAAGCCGAAGGACCCAGGTTTGATTCTCTAGTACCCACGTAAAGCGAGATGTACAAGGTGGTGCTTGCGTCTGGAGTTCATTTACAGTGGCTAGAGGCCCTGGTATGCCCATTCTGTCTCTCAAATAAATAAATAAAGGCCGGGCGTGGTGGCGCAGGCCTTTAATCACAGCACTTGGGAGGCAGAGGTAGGAGGATTGCCATGAGTTTGAGGCCACCCTGAGACTACATAGTGAATTCCAGGTCAGCCTGAGCTAGAGTGAGACCCTACCTTGAAAAACCAAAATAAATAAATAAATAAAATATTTTTAAAAGCATTGGACTTGTTTGGGCTGGAGGGATGGCTTAGCGGTTAAGGTGTTTGCCTGCAAAGCCAATGGACCCAGGTTCAATACCCTAGGACCTAGGTTAGCCAGATGCACAAGGGGGTACATGTGTCTGGAGCTCATTTGTGGTGGCTGGAGGCCCTGACATACCCAATCTCTCTCTCTCTGTATCAAATAAATAAAAATAAAATATTTTTTAAATAAATTGGGGGCTGGAGAGACGGCTTAGTGGTTAAGTGCTTGCCTGTGAAGCCTAAGGACCCCGGTTCAAGGCTTGATTCCTCAGGTCCCACGTAAGCCAGATGCACAAGGGGGCACATGCATCTGGAGTTTGTTTGCAGTGGCTGGAGGCCCTGGCGCACCCATTCTCTATCTATCTGCCTCTTTCTCTCTGTGTGTCTGTCTGTCACTCTCAAATAAATAAACAAAAAATTAAAATAAATTGGACTTGTTAATGCAGTAGTTAGTATATCAAATAATGTGTATTTTTACATTGAAATTGATTCTTTTACTTATGAATAAAATCATGCTCAAATACGAGAAAAGAATTATTCAAGCTCTGTTCTGTCCTACAAATATTTTGTAAAAATATTTTAAAAAATCAATCTTGTCCAGTGTGGTGCCAACATGCTTTTAATCCCAGCACTTGGAAGGCAGAGGTAGGAGGACCACAGTGAGCTCAAGGCCACCCTGAGAATACAGATTGAATTCCAGGTCAGGCTGGGCTAGAGACCCTACCTCAATATATATATATATCAGACCTCTGTAAAACCAGGCATGGTGGCACATGCCTTTAATCCCAGCACTTGGGAGGCAGAGGTAGGAGGATTGCTGCGAGTTCAAGGCCAGCCTGGGACTACAGAGTGAACTCTAGGTCAGCCTGGGCTAGAGTGAGACCCTACCTCAAAAAAAGAGAAAGAAAAAAAAAAAAAGAATTCTGTAAGATTACTTACATGATCCCTCACCCTGAAAAGTATGCATACACATATGTACACACATGGGAAAGACTTGATAAATCTGGCTGTCAAGAACAATCTGTAGGCAGTACACATGAGCAGATGTGGGAAGAGATAACAGGGACTTAGGGCTTCTTTTCCAATGTGTGTGTGTGTTTTAACCAGACCCAGAAAAACAGGACAGTTTAATTAAACCAAACCAGGGCTGGAGATGTCAGCTTAGTAGAATGCATGCATGAAGCCCTAGGTTTGAACTCCTGCACCTCATTAACTATGGGACTGGCCCACACCTGGAGTCCCAGCACTCAGAAGTAGAGGCAGGAGGATCAAGAGTTCAAAGTCATCCTTAGCTACATAGGAGTCTGAGACCAGCCTGGGCTATGAAAGACTATGTCTCAACAAAACAAAAAAACAAAATAGGGAACCACAACATCTAGTAAGAAAATAGAAGCTATTTTTCTTTTTTTCTTTTTTTTTTTTGTTTTTCGAGGTAGGGTCTCACTCTAGCACAGGCTGACATGGAATTCACTACGGAGTCTCAGGGTGGCCTCGAACTCGTGGTGATTCTCCTACCTCTGCCTCCCAAGTGCTGGGATTAAAGGCGTGCGCCATCATGCCTGGCAAGAAGCTATTTTTCTATTTTTATCCTGTTATTAAAGAAAAAGGGAAAATGTGGTAGTGGTGGATGGACTCAGGCAATCATTTGGAACCTAAATGAAGTTTAAAGGAACTCCTTAGTTTACCTAACCACCTTCAATGGAATATTTCAAAACCCTTTGGAAACATTAACTAATTAAGCCTCTAAAGTCAGGAAAGGATTAGGCCTATCTCAGATTAGAAAAATAAAGTAGGTAAGAGGCTCAGAAAACAAACTAGAGTCTAGCATCCCTGGCACTCTTAATGTTCTTAAGCCATACTTAGAACATGCCCTAAACAGTAGCATTCCCAATACTGGGGCTATGTTGAGAAGTAATGCCTTTAGAACAAAGAACAAGTAGAAAGAATTACTGGCCTTGGAGTTAAGACCAGAGTTCCAAGACTAGTTTCACCATATGCAAAATTGTTATATGACCCTGAACAAATCACTGAATTTCTTTGTTAAAAGTCCAATTTTCTTATCTATGAAACTATATCAAATCAATTTCACAATGTTGTAAAGATCAAATTATGTATGGCTGGCATATAGGCTTTCCAATGCCACTTTGCATTCTGACCCCAAACTTTACTTTTTTTTTGTTTTGTTTTACAAGGTAGAGTCTTACTCTAGCCCAGGCTGACCTGGAATTCACTATGTAGTCTCAGGGTGGCCTCGAACTCACAGCGATTCTCCTACTTCTGCCTCCCGAGTGCTAGGATTAAAGGAGTGCACCACCACGCTCTAAACTTTACCTTCTTTAAGGTCATACCCGAGCCACAGATAAAAAGAAAAAAAGCATATATATAATTGTCATAATTATTTTGACCACTATATCTGAATCATACTATCCCAATATTTGGCTAGATTAAGAAAATGGCCTAATTCCTTAATAACTTTTAACTCAGTAATGGTTTAGAGTTGTCATCAAGCTTTCAAATTAAAATATTGGTGCAAGCAAAGGCCAGAGACTGACTTCAGAGTAATTAAAAAAAAAAAAAAGAGGGGGGCTTTCCCAGAAAGATGATCAGGGAAGCCATATTTCTTTGTTAAAATTCATGTTAAGGGCAGGAGAGATGGCTTAGCGTTTAAGGCGCTTGCCTGTGAAGCCTAAGGATCCAGGTTCAATTCTCCAGGTCACATGTAAGCCAGATGCACAAGGTGGCACATGTGTTTGGAGTTCATTTGCTGTGGCTAGAGGCCCTGGGGTACCCATTCTCTCTCTGTGTCTCTAATAAATAAATAAAAATTTAAAACATATTTTAAAAATTCATGTTAAAAAAATCATGTTAACTCTCATCTCTAAAATAGGACTTAGGCCGGGCGTGGCAGCGCACGCCTTTAATCCCAGCACTTGAGAGGCAGAGGTGGGAGGAGCACGGTGAGTTCGAGGCTACCCTGAGACTCCATAGTGAATTCCAGGTCAGCCTCTGCTAGAGAGACCCTACCTTGAAAAAACAAAATAAATAAATAAATAAATAAAAATAAAATAGGACTTAATATACAACTCCAAAATTAATGTTTTCTTCTTAATATTACTTTTGTTCAGAAAATAGATCAACAGTGTCAGACAACTTGAATACCATATAAAATAACCTGGAGCAGACCCTTTCCAAGAGCCTACAAAGTTCTTCTTGGCACGCATTAAACTGAAAGTGAAAGTGATTTACCATAAACTGGGTACCTTTGACCACAGCACTTAAAAGAGTTTAGAAATCCAATTTCAGATGGTGAGATTAAATACCCTACGTCTCAATAAGTTTGGCATTCCCAGACACTCTAAAACAGCATCAGGGAAAGCTCGAAACCACCTTAGCACAGAGACTACAATTAAAAGCTCTTAAATCCTTTGAAGCAAAGTATCACACAGCTTTTTACTAGCATTGCATTTACACACGGCATTGCAAGGAGTCCCTAGCATCTTCTGCCCCCAGAACATGACACACAAGAATAAAATGTATCTGTCCAAGGCCACAGAATAGGGGGTGGCAGTCTGACTCTCAACCACTTAGAGGAGATCCCTCTTGTCTGCACATTGGATGAGCTGACAACTGGCAATCAGACATTTTAAGGGAAGGGCTTTAGGCAACATTGAGCGCTTCAGATAGGGAAATCTGGTATTACTGTTCTGCAGACATAGCATATTTTAATTCACTGACCTTTGAAATCAAGCATACATAGGGCATGGAAAAAACTGTCATCAAATCAAAACGGCTGGCGAACTAATTTTCTCTACCACATCAACCTCTGGGCATTTGTCGTCTCAGTGCCCCACTGATTCTCTGAACAAAGAGTCTGTCCACCTCTCAACCTGCCCAAAGCAGCAGGGTGAAGTTACAAGATGCTTCCCAACAGCATGGCACTGCTCGCGGGGCCCAGAGTGCCCCCTAAGACCTCTCTGCCAGTCAGTGAGTTGCCCCGACCCTAGTATTCTCACCATCTCCATCTCAACTTTCAGCAGCGGTGGTCAGGAAGGACACGCCCCTCTCCTGCAATGCTGCTAGTGCGTCCCTCGCCAAATGGACATAACCCTCGGAAGCGCTGCCCCTTCAGGATGTCATTCTCATTCCCTCCGTTGCTAAGTACCCATTCCCCTTTCCTTACGAGACACACTCCCCATCTCTGCTTAGAGAGGCCTTACCGGACACCCCCCCCACACACACACACAAGAAAAAAAAAGACCTGTTTCTCCAGGTTAACTGACTCGATGGACAGTTCCCTTCTGTTCAGGACCCCACCCCAAGCTCCTGGGCAGGGATGAGGTGATGCTGGGTGTCTCCAGACCAATCTGCTGGGCTTTGTAAGAGATGCTTAGGTACCCGAAAGCATCCCGCCACCTTCCTCTCCCTTCCACTGCTCATCCTCCCCTGCTCCCTCCTGGGGGCTGGAGGTCACCCTCGCTGTGCTCAGGACTTGGCCCTCAGGGTGGCCAGTACCACGCGGGGACTCCGCAGCCCCCCCCCCCACCAAGCCCCTCGGCCGCAGACCCAAGTGCCCCCACCGGCCACGCCCCCCACCGGTTCTCACCCGCAGTCTGGGGCTGGACACCAGCGGCAGTCCGGGTCGGAGGCCAGGTATCGGCGCAGCATGAACTCCTCGTACTTGTGCATGAGCGGCGGGTCGGCGAGCAGCAGGCGGATGTCGTGCGGGTTGAGTCGCTCGCTGCACTCGGGGCAGCTGATGGGTACCCGGCTCTCGCTGATCTCCAGGCGCAGGTAGTGGCGGAGGCAGTCCCGGCACGAGCGATGCGGGCAGCTGAGGAGACGCGGGGCCCGGTCGGGCGGCAGCCGTACCAGGCACAGCGGGCATTCCACCTCCTCGGCTCCGGGGCCGTCGCCCTCCGCCGCCTCCTCATCTTCCAACCCGAGCCCCGCGGCCGCCGCCACGGCCTCCACCTCGGCCTCTTGGGCAGCTGGTTCGGATGGCAGAAGGTCGGGCGGAGCGGCCTGGGCCGCGGTCTGAGCCGGGGTCGGCGGGGGTGGAACGGCCGGGGGCGGAGGCTCGGCCTGAGGTTTGGTACGGGCGCGGCGAGCCCGGGCCGAGGCGGAGAAGACGCTGTGGAAGGTGAGGCGCCGGCGCCGGCCGCCGCCGCTGCTGCTGCTGCGGCACTTGGGGTCGGGCGCGGCCGCGTGTAGGGATGTGGAGCGCGGCGACTCGGAGTCCTTTTCGGAGCCCATGGCCCTCCGCTGAGGTTCAGGAGCTTGGGGCGCCCAGCGCCGCCACAGCTCCCGCCTCAGCGTCCCCCCAACCCCCGCCCTTCAGCCGGCACCCCGGCCCCGCCGCCGCCGCCGCCGCCGCCGCCCCGGCAGCCCTCCTAGAGATAGAAGCTGAGCAGTCGCTACGAAGTGGTTATAAAGCCTCCGCCCCGCGCGCCGCAGCCCACTGCGCAGGCGCAGGGCTCGGACACCTCATAACCCGCGCGGCCCCGGCTGAAGGAAGCTGGGCGGGGTCTGGAGGGGGCGGGGCCTGAGGCTGGGGCAGAGCTCCGCCTCCTGCTCCTGGTCACGTGGTTTTCAGCGCAGCCATGTTGGTAGAGGCAGAGACGCGGCCGCTGCCTCTGATCCGAGGATTCTTGCTCTTCCTCCCTATAACCGTCATCTCCTACCACCCTTCCGTTCCATACAGATAGACCGATGCCCCCCCCGCCCGCGCAGGGCTCGATCAGACGGTGATTGCTACTGATCTCTATGGACGCCATTAATTTCGCAAACAGCATTAATTAGCAGACAGTATGTATATTCATTCACTGAGCACCTAACAAGGTGTGAGGCACCACATTAAGAGATGACCCTATCTGCCAGGCATGTGCTGAATAAAGTCCAAATTGCTCAGAACCTCGAACTTTTGAGGTTAAAGACGACAAACTCCGTGAAAGAAGATTCAGTAAAGCAACCCAATAGTGACCTAAGAGGAAAACCCAGCAGATGTGATGTCACAGATGCCAAGATAAATTGTTTCCAGAAGGGAGTGGTCATTGTGACAAATGCTGCTGAGAAATCAAGACAGATAAAAAGCAGGGAAATGAACATTGGGTTTGGCAATACCAAAGAATCCAGTATGAAAGAAGAGGGCTTATTGTCAAGCTGGAAGGATGTTTGGTGCTAGCTGGCTATAACACAACAATTAATGTCTATATGATGGCCAGAATTTGGCTAGGCTCTGCTGTGGTAGCAAACAACCCAAATAGCTCAATGGCTTAACGCCAGGGTGTACTTTTCGTACTAGTGTAAAGCTTACTATGATGGTTAAACTTTTTTTTTAATTTAAATTTTATTTTCTTGGTTTTTCGAGGTAGGATCTCACTCTGGCCCAGGCTGACCTGGAATTCACTCTCTAATCTCAGGGTGGCCTCGAATTCATGGCGATCCTCCTACCTCTGCCTCCCAAGTGCTGGGATTAAAGGTGTGCGCCACCACACCCAGCTTATTTTTTTTCAATTAAAATTTTTTTTTTTAATTTGAGAGACAAAGAAAGAGGCAGATAGAGCCTGGCATGGTGGCACACGCCTTTAATCCCAGCACTTGGGAGGCAGAGGTAGGAGGATCGCCATGAGTTCGAGGTCACCCTGAGATTACAGAGTGAATTCCAGGTCAGCCTGGGTCAGAGTGAGACCCTACCTTGAAGAAAAAAAAAAGAGGCAGATAGAGAATGGGCACACCTGAGCGGTTAGCCTCTGGAAATAACTGCCAGACTCATGAACCATTTGGTTTTACATGAGTACTGGGGATTGAACCTGGGTCCTTTGGCTTTGCCAACAAGTGTCTTAACCCCTTAACCGCTAAGCCATCTCTCCAGCCCGGTTAAACTTCTTTATTGTCAACTTGATTGGACTTAGTTACCATGCAGGGCTGGGGAGATGGTTCAGTGGTTAAAGGCTCTTGCTTGCAAAGCTTGCCAGCCCAGGTTTGATTCCCCAGTACCCGCATAAAGCAAGATACACAAGGTGGTGCATGCATCTGGAGTTTGTTTGCAGTGGCAAGAGACACTGATGTACCCATTCTCTCTCTCTCTCTCTCTCTCTCTCTCTCTCTCCTTCTCCCCTCTATCTTGAAGATAAATAATTTTAGCATTACCATGGAACCACATCTCTGGGTATATCATCTGATATATGAGGATGGTTCCAAGATTATCTTCAGTGAGGAGGGAGGACACATCTGAATGTGGGTGGACCCACTCCAGAGCTATGGTCCTGGGATTGCTTCCTCAGGTGGGTACACTGTGACCATATGCCTGACACTCCTGTCACCATGACTTCCCTGTCATGAGGGATTGCACCCTCAACCTGCAAACCGGAATAAACCCTTAAGTTGCTGTTTAAAAACTATCACTTGGGCTGGAGGGATGGCTTAGCAGTTAAGTGCTTGCCTGTGAAGCCTAAGGACCCTGGTTCTTCCCAGGACCCACATTAGCCTGATGCACAAGGGGGCACACGCGTCTGGAGTTCATTTGCAGTGGTTGGAGGCCCTGGCATGCCCATTCTCTCTCTGTGTGTGTGTCTGCCTTTTTCTCTGCCTGTTGCCCTCAAATAAATAAAAATAAACAACAACAACAAAAAAACACTATTACTTATTTGTGTGTGTGAATATAGGTGCACGTGTGCACATGTGGAAGTTAGAGGATAACTTTTAGGTTGATTCTTGCCTGTTCACCTCATTTGAGGCAAGGTTTCTCACTCTGGGTTCTCATTCTACTCTTTTGTGGGAGAGCCTTAAGCTTCTGGATAGTTCTCCCGTCTCTGCCTCCCCATCTCATTAACAGCATCAACCTGCCGGGATTATAGAAGCCCACTAGGCTTCCAGCTTTTGATGTGGGATCTGGGGATCAAACTCACACACTCCAACTTGAATGGTGAGTGCTTTCTTTGCTGAGCCATCTCTCCAGCTCTCATGTAAAGCCAGATCCAGAGTGGCACATGCATCTGTAGTTCCTTTACAGTGGCAGGAGGCCCATTTATGCCCCTCCCCCCCCCCAACCCCAGCAAATAAATTAAAAAAAAAAAAAAGAGCCAGGCAGTGGTAGCACACACCTTTAATCTCAGCACTCAGGAGAATGAGATAGGATAATCACAGTAAGTTCGAGGCCAGCCTGAGATTACATAATGAATTCCATGTCAGCCTGGGCTAGAGCAAGGCCCTACCTTAAAAAAAAAAAAAAAAAAAAAAAAAAAAAAAAACCTGACAGGTCAGGTTTGATTCCCAAGTACTTATGTAAAGCTAGAAGCACAAAGTGATGCATGCGTCTGGAGTTCATTTGCAATGGCAGGAGGCCCTGGAACACCCATATTCATTCTCTCTCTCTTTCTCTTTGTGAAATAGCTAACTAACTAAATAAATAATATTAAAAACAATAATAAAAGGTGGTCCGACGGTTAATGCTCTTACCTATAAAACCTAACAACCTGGGTTCAATTCTCCACTACCCATGTAAAGCCAATTGCACAAGGTGACACTCATTTGCAGCAGCTGGAGACTCTGGCATGCCCATTCTCATTCATATTCTCTCCCCTGACCCCCTTTGCAAATAAAATACTTAATTTTGGGGGGGGGTGTTTCGAGGTAGGGTCTCACTCTAGCCCAGGTTGACCTGGAATTCATTACGTAGTCCCAGGGTGGCCTTGAACTCAAGGTAACCCTCCTACCTCTGCCTCCCGAGTGCCGGGATTAAAGACGTGCACCACCACACATGGTTTAAAAAACTTTTTTAAAATGAAAAAGTAAAGCCAGGTGTGGTAGCGCATGCCTTTAATCCCAGCACTCGGGACGCAGAGGTAGGAGGATTGCCATGAGTTCAAGGCCACCCTGAGACTACATAGTGAATTCCAAGTCAGCCTGAGCTAGAGTGAGACCCTACCTTGAAAAACAAAGAAAAGAAAAAGAAAGAAAGAAAAGAAATACAGCTGGGAACAGGGTGTGGCAGCACACACCTTAATCCCAGCACTTGGGAGACAGAAGTAGGAGGATATCTGAGTTCGAGGCCACCTGGAAAAACCACAAAAAAAAAAAAAAAAAAAGACAAAGACAGCTGGAACTTGCTTGTTAATAACTGATGACCTCAGCTTGGGGATGACACATCACTCCCACTCACAGACCATTAGCTAGAACAAGTCACATAGGCCCAGTCTAACTGTAAGAGAGGCCGGAAAAAGCAAGGGGCACTTAGTAGGCAATATTCTCCTTGCCACAGTTCCCTGTAATCACATCCTTGACTGTTCTTAGAATCTATGGTCTCAATCCATTTCAGAGCCCCTAGGCAGAGCATGGGAGAGAGGGGGGCCTTGTTCCCTGGTGCTGAAGATGGTGTGGATCTCAATTCTAGCCAGACCACTTCGGTTTTTCTCCCTATGCAGCTGGCAGAAATGGCTCTCAGAATTCTAGCTTGCTTCCGGGTATAATGAATGTTTCATTACTGTAATCCCTGCACTTGGAAGGCAGAGGCAGGCAGGAGGATCAGGAGTTTGAGGCTAGCCTGGGCTACATGAGCAACCCTCTTAAAAAAAATAAATTCTGCCAGGAGGTGGTAGCTCACGCCTTTAATCCCAGCACTCGGGAGGCAGAGGTAGGAGGATTGCCATGAGTTTGAGGCCAATCTGAAACTACATAGTGAATTCCAGGTCAGCCTGGGTTAGAGTGAGACCTTACCTCAAAAAAATATAAATAGGGCTGGAGAGATGGCTTAGCAGTTAAGCACTTGCCTGTGAAGCCTAAGGACCCCGGTTCGAGGCTCAATTCCCCAGGACCCACGTTAGCCAGATGCACAAAGGGGCGCACGCATCTGGAGTTCATTTACAGAGGCTGGAAGCTCTGGCGTGCCCATTCTCTCTCTCTCTCTGCCTCCTTCTCTCTGTTGCTCTCACATAAATAAACAAACAAACAAAAAATTAAAAATAAATAAATTCTAAGCCAGGAGTGGTGGTGCATGCCCTACCTAAAAAAAAAAATAATAATAATAATAATTCTAGCTTCCTAAAAAGCCTAGCCTTGAGCTGGGTGTGGTGGTGCACGCTTTTAATCCCAGAATTTGGGAGGCAGAGGTAGGAGGATCACTGTGAGTTCAAGGCCACCCTGAGACTACATAGTGAATTCCAGGTGAGCCTGAGCTAGAGCGAGACCCTACCTTGAAAACAAAAAAAAAAAAAAAAAAAAAAAAAAAGAAAAGAAAAGAAAAGAAAGAAAGAAAGAAAGAAAGAAAAGCCTAACCTTGGAGCTGGAGAGATGGCTTAGCGGTTAAGGCACTTGCCTGCAAAGCCAAAGAACCTAGGTTTAATTCCCCAGTACCCACATAAAGTCAGCTACACAAGGTGGCACATAAGTCGGGAGTTCATTTACAGTGACTAGAGACCCTAGCACACCCATATTCTATCTCTTTCTCTCCCAAATAAGTTTTTTTGAAAAATCTAGCTCTGGGCCAGGTGTGGTGGTGCACACCTTTAATCCCAGCGCTCGGGAGGCAGAGGAAGGAGGATCGCCATGAGTTCGAGGCCACCCTAAGACTACAGAGGGAATTCCTGGTCAGCCTGAGCTAGAATGAGACCCTGCCTCTAAAAAACAAAAAGAAAAAAGGCGGGGGGGGGGGGCGTGGGCTGGAAAGATGGCTTAGCCATTAAGTGCTTACCTGTGAAGTCTAAGGACCCTGGTTGGAGGGTCGATTCCCCAGGACCCACGTAAGCCAGATGCACAAGATGGCGCATGCATCTGGAGTTCATTTGCAGTGGCTGGAGGCCCTGGCACGCCCATTCTCTCTCTCTCTGCCTCTTTCTCTGTCTGTCTGTCACTCTCAAACAAACAAACAAACAAACAGAAAGTCTAGCCTCCAAGTATCTAAAAGTCTGCGTTAATTCAAAGGTGCCACCATAGGGACTTTGGCAGAAATTTAGCTTCTCCTAAATGGCATTAGACTTTATAGTGGCCTCATTTGCCAAGGATTCTCTTCTCTCTTGAATCATCACTTTTGGACAAAGAGCCGAAGGCAATTCCACCCACTTTTTCTTCTGTATCCTTCCTTGATAGAAACTGGGGAGTGACTCAGTCATAGCATGAGGAGACTAGAATTCTCATCTATTCACTCATTCAGTAAACATTTATTATACTTCCTTTCCACTAGGCCCTTTACCAGGTGCTAGGGTCATAATAGAGATGAAATATATAGTTTTATGGGGGTGATAGGCAAGAAAGCAGACTTTTGGGAGATTGGATGATGGGGTTTGGAGCAAAAGCTATGACAGAGCTAATGGGAGTGGTGGGGGGGGGGGTTGGCAAGCTCTGTTTAGGGTGGTCAGGGATGGCTTTCCTGAGGAATAGCTCTCTTAGCTAGATCTCAGTAAGACTGGACAAGCTTATATGAAGAGAAGAGGAAAATTCCAAAATGAGGGAGCCAGAAGGAGATCCATACAGGGAAGGCAAAGGCATGATCATTCTGAGGCAGTTTGAGCAGCAGAGTGTGTCAGGAAGACAGCATGTCTGAAGCCATGTCAGAGAGGTGAGAATGGGAAGGTTCTATATTATGTCTGCATTGGTGCAAGAAACAGAAGCCGGGCTGGAGAGATGGCTTAGCGGTTAAGCGCTTGCCTGCACAGCCTACGGACCCAGGTTCGAGGCTCGATTCCCCAGGACCAACGTAAGCCTGATGCACAAGGGGGCACACGCGTCTGGAGTTCGTTTGCGTGGCTGGAGGCCCTGGCGTGCCTATTCTCTCTCTGCCTCTTTCTCTCTCTGTCTGTTGCTCTCAAATAAACAAATAAAAAGAAAAAGAAAAAGAAAAAGAAACAGAAGCCCACCATGAACAAGCCTACACCAGAAGAGGGATTTTTGGTTCAAGTAACACTGTAAACTGTGAATACCACCATGGCTGGGACCAAGGATTGACTGTGGATCAGTTTCATTCAGGGAACCACCCAACCTCTGAACCCTGTCATTCATCTTTGCTTTTTTGAAAGTCAGTTTCTTCTTTGTTGTTAATGTGGTTAAAAAACAAATACAGGGGACTGGAGGGATGGCTTAGAGGTTAAGGCACTTGCCTGCAAAGCCAAATGACCCAGGTTTGATTCCCCAGGACCCACATAAACCAGATACACAAAGTGGTGCATGCGTCTGGAGTTTGTAGTCGCTGGAGGCACTGGCAAGCCTATTCTCTCCCCCCTGCCTCTCTCTCTCTCTCTCTCAAAAATAAATAAAACTTAAAACAACAGGGCTGGAGAGATGGCTCGTGGTTAGGGCACTTGCCTGCAAAGCCTAAGAACCCAGGTTCAGTTACCCAGGACCCACATAAGCCAGATACACAAGGTAATACATGCTTCTGGAGTTCATTTGCAGTGGCTGGAGGCTGTGACGGCCCACTCTCTCTCTCTCGTTCATAAATAAATAAATAATTTTTTAAAAATAAAAAAGAAGTGACAAGTTAAATCTGGGCAAAGGTTGCTCTGAGCACTAGGGGGACTGCCCTGATGAAGGCCACATAGTGAGGAGACTTCCTCTCCCTTCTCCTGTACTTCTTAAAAAAAATAATAAACCATGCGTGGTGATGCACACCTTTAATCCCAGCACTCTGGAGGCAGGAGGATCCCCGTGAGTTTGAGGCCACCCTGAGACTACATAGTGAATTCCAGGTCAGTCTAGCCTAGAGTGAGACCCTACCTTGAAAAACCAAATAATAATAATAATAATAATAATAATAATATAAGCCTGCGGTAGTGCACACCTTTAATCCCAGCACTCAGGGAGGCAGGGGTGGGAGGATTGCCTTGAGTTCAAGGATAGCCTGAGATTACATAATGAATTCCAGGTCAGCCTGGACCTGATCTCGCAAAATCAAAAACTTAAAAATTAGCCAGGCGTGGTGGCACATGCCTTTAATCCCAGCACTTGGGAGGCAGAGGTAGAAGGATCACCGTGAGTTCGAGGCCACCCTGAGACTACATAGTGACTTCCAGGTCAGCCTGGGCTAGAGTGAGACCCTACCTAAAAAAAATTAAAAATTAAAAATTAAAAATAAGGGCTGGAGTGTGGCTTAGCAGTTAAGGCTACATAGTGCCTGCAAAGTCAAAGGACCCTGGTTCAATTCCCCAGGACCCACATTAGCCAGATGAACAAGGGGGCACACTTGTCTGGAGTTCATTTGCAGTGGCTAAAGGCCCTGGTGCACCCATTCTCTCTATCTCTCCCTCTTTCTCTGTTAAATAAATAAGTAAGTAAGTAAGTAAATAAATAATGTTTTAAAAGAGCAAAATAAATAAATAAATAAATAGCCAGTAATCTAGAAAGCAAATATAAAGAGAATAGAAAGGGGGGGGGACTTAATAAGATGGGGGTGAAAAGGCCTAAGTGAGGTCAGGGGAAGAGATTGAGTAAAGGAAAGGTGGAGGGAGGGCTAATCAAAATCTAAGAGGATATAAGTAAATCATATGGAAACCTACTTTTTTGGACAATGGAACACTCAAGAGCCATAGATTGTCACTGAAAATTTTCAGTGCCAGGGTTGGGATACCTTCCAGTGAGTTGTTGGCCAGGGAGGACCCTGATGCCCCCAAAACATTACAGGCCATTGCCAAGGCCCTTGGTTTCCTACCAGGAATAGATGGTAAGACCCCATTGCTGAAGACTGCACATACTTGGGCTGCAAGGTCACTGAGAAATCCTGCTGGAACCGAGCTGAAAACCACCTCCATGTAGACCAGCTGACAGAAAGCTGGAAAAAGCTACACTGCATGCAGTTCAATAGGAGAGAGAAATCACCAGTGAAGATACTCCACACTGCAAGCCTTATATGTGGTCAGCCAGGGCAAATAAGCCAACAGGTACAATAGTGGCACTTCTGTCATGGTGGAAACCAACTGCCCTCTCATTTGACTGGAGGTCCGCTCCATGGGAGGGAATACATCCCTGATACTGAAAACCTACAACAGGGGTAGTCCTGAGCACTAGGGGTGTAATGTCTGCAGCTGTCTGGCTAAATGTATATACTATGCTCATCAAACTGCCCAGGAAGCACTTCTCTTAACATTCATACCCATATATTAATGATACTCTTACTTTTGGTTAGAGAACCTTCTCTTTTCAGATGGCAGTGACCTTTGGATGATTCAGAAGGCATCATGGTGCTGGGAAGAAGTGACAGAGGACTGCTCTGCACTGCAATATGCAATATCTCTATCACACCTTCCAAGGCTCAGGGTCCATTGCGGAAGAGGTGGTGGAAAGAATGTAGGACTCCTTACAACGTGCTCCTCCAGACACAAAATGGCCTGGATATCCATGACCTCACAGTGCCTGACACTACCTACACAAGACCATCATAAAAGGAGGAAAAGATGATGACATCAAAATAAAAGAGAGACTGATTGAGAGGGGGAGGGGATATGATGGAGAGTGGAGTTTCAAAGGGAAAAGTGGGGGAGGGAGGGAATTACCATGGGATATTGTTTACAATCATGGAAGTTGTTAATTATAAAAAATAAAAAATTAAAAAAAAATAAAACAAGGGCTGGGGAGGGGCTGGAGAGATGGCTTAGTGGTTAAGCGCTTGCCTGTGAAGCCTAAGGACCCTGGTTTGAGGCTCAACTCCCCAGGACCCATGTTAGCCAGATGCACAAGGGGGTTGGAGGCCCTGGCGCGCCCATTCTCTCTGTGTCTCTCTCTCTCTGCCTCTTTCTCTCTCTGTCTGTCGCTCTCAAATAAATAAATTAATTAATTTAAAAAAATAATGGTTGGGGAAACAGTTTACCACTCAAATCAGAGTACCTGACTTCAATCCTCAGAACCTACATAAAAAGCCAGAAGTCCTGGCACATTTTGTAATCTAAGCACAATTGACAGGGAGTGAGATGGGAGGTGGAGACAAGAATTTTCCAGAAACAGTGAGCACAACAAATAGCAGAGTAAGAATACAGAGAGAGATCTGAATCCTGAGAATCCTGCCTCAGGGGCTGGAGTGATGGCTCAGCAGCTAAAGGCTCCTTGCTTACAAAGCCTGACAACCCAGGTTAAATTTCCCAGTACCCACATAAAGCAAGATGCACAAAGTGATGCATGCATCTGGAATTTGTGTTTGCAGTGGCAGTAGGCCCTAGTGTTCCCATTTTCTCTCTCTCTAATAAATAATATATTTTGAAAAAAGAAATCTTGCCTCAAACAAGTTGGAGTACCAACTTAAAAAGGTAGCCGGGCCGGGCATGGTGGCGCATGCCTTTAATCCCAGCACTTCGGAGGCAGAGGCAAGAGGATCTCCGTGAATTCAAGGCCACCCTGAGATTACATATATATATATAATTTGCAGGCAAAGAGAGATGGAAGAGTGACAGACAGAATAGGAGGCACTCCAGGGCCTCCAGCTGCTGCAAACATACACCAGACACATGTGCCACCCTGTGTGTCTGGCTTTATGTGGATACTGGGGAGTCAAACTTGGGTCATTAGGCTTTGTAGGCAAGCACCTTAACCACTGAGCAATCTCTCCAACTCTCAGCTCATTCCTTCTACTTTCTCCCTGTTGGTGTGAAGATGTGAAACCTGGCTGTCTCCTCCTGCCATGTTTTGTCTGCCATGATGAAACTTTCCCTTGAGACTCTAAGCTGGAAATAAACTCTTTCTTTCCACAAATTGCTTCCAGTTGGATGTTTTTTCCTAGCAATGAAAAGATAATTGCTACAGCAGCAATGTTCAAAGGTGGGACTCTGGGCTGGAGAGATGGCTTAGCAGTTGTGGCACTTGCCCATGAAGCCTAAGGATCCATGTTTGATCTCTCTCCAGATTCCACGTAAGCCAGATGCACAAAGGTGAGGCAAGTGCAAGGTTGCACATGCCTACTTGGTGGCGCAAGCATCTAGACTTCGATTGTAGTGGCTGAGGCCCTGGTGCACCAATCTATCTCTCTCTCTTGTTCCCGTTCTTGCTCTCTCTAAAAGAAGGGTAGGAATCTTGGGTGGTGATTGGATCTTGAGAGTTCTGATGTCATCAATGGATTAAGACATTTATGAACCTATAGCTTAATGGATTTGGGAGCAAGGGCTTTGTTATCAAAGCGAGATCTGTCTTTGCTTCCCAGCCACCATGAGGTGACCAGCTTCTTTCATCATGGATTCCCACTATGTTCTGCCACATCATAGGCCCCAAAGCAGTGGGGTCAATCACAGACTGAGAGCTCTGAAACAGTAAGTCAAGATAAACCTTTTAGGCTAGAGAGATGGTTTAGTGGTTAAGGCACTTGCCTGTGAAGCCTGAGGACTTAGGTTTGATTCCCCAGGACCCATGTAAGCCAGATGCACAAGATGGTTCATGCATCTGGAGTTCATTTGCAGTGACTGGAGGCCTTGGCATGCCCATTCTCTCTTTCTCTATCTGCCTCTCTCTCTCTCTCTCCAATAAATAAAATTTAAAAAACACACACACACAAAATAAACCTTTCATCCTTTTAGTTGATTTTTCTCAGATATTTTTGTCACAGCAGTAGAAAGTTCACACAGTCAACCTGCCCCCTGTGGCTCAAGAGAAGTACAAGTCTCCTAAGGAAAGAGATGGACTATGGTAAGAAAGGAGGGGGCAATGAAGACAGAAAATATGAAATATTTACCAGACGTGGGTTGTAAGCAGACCACCAGGAGCCTTGAAGGCCAGTCACCTTGCTACTTCAAATGAACTCCAGACGCATGTGCCATTTTGTGCATCTGGCTTTATATGGGCACTGGGGAATCAATCAAACCTGGGTTTTGGTAGTAAACACCTTTAACTGCTGAGATATCTTCCCACTCTCCTGCCTTTTTATTGTGATTTTTAATATATATATATATATATATATATATATTTTTTTTTTTTTTTTTTTTTTTCAAGTTAGGGTCTCATTCTAGTTCAGGCTGACCTGGAATTCACTATATAGCCTCTGGCTTCTATAGGTACTGAGGAATCGAACCTGGGTCCTTAGGCTTTGCAGGCAAGTGCCTTAACTGCTAAGCTATCTCTCTAGCTCTCCTTGGCATATTTCGAGATGGTTATTTAGAGAAACTGCAGACAGAAATAGCTCTGCAAATCTGTTCTTAGTGAAAGAAATTTCCATCTCTCAGCATATTAGTAAAGAAAGCAGCATTGATGCTGGAGATTGCTCAGTGGTTGAAGGCACTTGCAAAACCTGCTGGACCAGGTTCAATTCTCCAGTCACCCACTTAAAACCAGACAGGTATTCATTTGCATGGGCAAGAAACTGGTGTGCTCCTCCCCCACGTGCAAATTTAAAAAAAATTAAAACAACAGGTGCAAACAGAAGCTTTTCACAGGATGGAAATGGAAGATGGCCACTGGTGAGCTTCTGGGGGTGTTACCTGGGAGATTTTCTGCATAAGAGGTGGCCTTTGGTCCCCATGTAAACTGCTCTCCTGCCCTATGGCTTGGGTTGTCATCGTCCCACATTCAGGAGTCCCCAAACCTCTATCCCTTTTTGTAACACACGCTGTTTTATAAACTTCAACCATCTGGCCCTTTCCTCGAGTCTTAAATTTTCTATGTGGCTCTTGTATTTATGCCCATGATATTGTGTGTGTGTGTGTGTGTGCGTGTGTGTGTGTATGTAAGAGGGATTGTAGGGAATTGAGTCCAGGGCCTCACTAACACAACAAATTTCATTTGCTTATTCCTTCCCTTTTAAAATAAACAAACAAACAAAAAATTATCTATTTATTTATTTTAGATAGAAAGAGGCAGATAGAGAGGGTAAGTATGGGTGTGTCAGGGCTTCCTGCCACTGTAAATGAACTCCAGACACATGTACCGCTTTATGCATCTGGCTTTACATGGGTACTGGGAATTGAACACTGTCCATCAGGCTTTACAAACAAGTGCCTTTAACCACTGAGCAATCTTTCTAGCCCCTTATTCCCCAACCCCTTTTTTCAAAAAAAAAAAAAATATATATATATATATATATTGGTTTTTTTTGTTGTTTATTTATTTATTTTGTTTTGTTTTTTTCAAGGTAGGGTCTCACTCTAGCTCAGGCTGACCTGGAATTCACTATGTAGTCTCAGGGTGGCCTCGAACTCACAGCGATCCTCCTACCTTTGCCTCCTGAGTGCTGGGATTAAAGGCGTGCACCACCACTCTTGTTTATTTTTATTTAGTTGAGAGCTATAGACAGACAGAGAGAAAGAGTCAGATAGACAGAGAGACAATGTGCGCCAGGCCTCCAGCCACTGCAAACAAACTCCAGATGCATGGGCCACTTTGTGCATCTGGTTTATGTGGGTCCTGGGAAATTGAGCCTCGAAGGGGGGGTCCTTAGGTTTCACAGGCAGGCCCTTAACGGCTAAGCCATCTCTCCAGCCCCATCATTGGTTTTTATGAGATAGGGTCTCCCTGTAGCGCAGGCTGACCTGGTGCTCACTTTGTAGTCCCAGGCTGGCCTCAAACTCACAGCGATCCTTCTATCTCTGCCTGTTTTGTGCTGGAATTAAAGGCGTGCAGCACTACACCTGGCTCTGTTACTCGCTTTTTAATCTGCCTACTGTCAATTCATTATGGAATCTTCAGAAAGAAGAGAAAAATTTAAACTCCCTATGTGTTGTAGTTTGAATAGATGGCCCCCAACATATTCAGTGTTTTATTAGTTGATGGATTTGCAACCACCTGGCTGGAGGAGGTGTCACTGGGCCGTCCAGCCCTAAAGTGTGGTGGTGGGTTTGAAATTCCAATCTAAAGATATGCAGAATGAGCTGGGCATGGTGGCGCATGCCTTTAATCCCAGCATTGGGGAGGCAGAGGGAGGAAGATTGTCGTGAGTTGGAATTCCAGGTCACCTTGGGCTAGAGGGAGGAAGACCCTACCTGAAAAAAAAAAAAAAAAAAAAAAAAAAAATATATATATATATATATATATATATATATATATATATATATATATGCAAAGTGCCAGAGTTCCTGAAATGTGTTTCTTGGCTTTTGGCTTGTGGTTTCTCTCTCTCTGCTTGGACCTGTGAAATCAGGCCAGCTTCTTCTGCCATTATGGAACTTCCCCTGGATCTGTAAACTTAATAAATATCCCTTCCTCCATAAACTGTGCCTGGTCTGGAAGTTCATCTCAGTGAACCTAAAGCTGTCTGCCACACTATGCCTGCTAGACTGTCGGTGTGACAAATTATAAACAAAATAGGGGCCCTCCCTCCCTACAGTCCTAAACATAGTTACAGATCAGGATAAATACAAAGAAGGGAAAATACTGAGTATAGGGGTTAGGAAATATTTTGGAGTAAATTTAGCAGGTTTTTAACACCACCACTGGTTCGATGGGGGTAGGTATTGAGGGGGAGCTGGCTCTCTTGGGTTTCTGCTTGAGAACTGAGAACAGACTAGGGGGAAGGCGCGGAAAATGAGGTTGGGTTGGGTTTGGGTGCGTGGGGCTTGAGTTGTCAGGGGGATCTCCCAGTTGATCTGAGCCCTCTGCAGTTAAGCCGAATTGCGCTGCACTGAAAAATTGTGGCAAGTTATGGAAATCTGCCTGAGCTAGTCCAATAAAGCTGGCCTTTAGGTAGCCACAGTGGAAAGTGGGGCTGGAAAAGGCAGAAGAGAAGGGAAAGGATGTATTCTTGGAGGAGAGCCATGCCTCTGGGGACCGGACCGCGGGTTACGGGGACTCCCTCCCTCCCTGCTCCGCCGGGCCCCACTAGGGGAGGGGGCCGCTGAGCGCCTTGAAACCCGAGCAGCCTTGGCTCCCGGAGCTGCGAGACCCGCCAATCGGGCTGCGCCTGGTGGCGATGCCACGTGACCAGCCTCCCCTCGCCTCCCTCCCGGGCCTTCCAGGGAAGACGGGCATCCCCGCCACCCCGCCCCCGGCCTTCGCGTGCCGCAGCCGCAGCCGCGTGGGAGGGCGCTCCCGCCGGGCGGGGATTCCGCCGCAGTCCGCTGCAGCGCCGAGGGGAGGGCCGAGGAGCCGAGCCTGTCGGTGGAGCGCAGCGCCTGCGGTGTTTTTCGCCAAGGTCAAGCATGCCCACACTCGCTGACAAAGATGCCTCTTAAATCTTTCCTCTGCAGTCCTCCCAGCCATCCCCAAAGCCTCCGTCAGGGATGGGCTGCAGCATCCCTGGTCCTACCCGAGTGTGTGTGTGTGTGTATGCGTGTGTGTGCGCGCGCGCTCGCTGCCTGGGAAACCTTTCCCTTGCAGTCCTCCCAGCCATCCCCATCTCCTCATCTCCTCTTTCAGAGATGGACTGAAGCAACCCTGGTCCTACCCCAGCTCTTCTCTCTCTCTCTCTCTCACTCTCAATCTCTCTCTCTGTCTCTCTCTGTCTCTCTCTCTCTCTCTCTCTCTCTCTGTGTGTGTGTGTATGTATGTGTGTGTGTGTACAACTCTTGGTTGAAGCCTGACAGGCATGTGCCAGGCCCTGGGTGTTCAACTCCTTGCACTGCAAAAATCAATCAATCGATCAATCATAGCCCCTTGGGAACTCCCAGTGCCTTCCCTATAAAATAACATTTAGTTCCCTTTTATTTTTTATTTATTTATTTTTTATTATTATTATTAGAGATAGGGTCTCACTCTAACCCAGGTTGACCTGGAGTTCACTCTGTAGTACCAGGTTAGCCTAGGAATTCACACCGATCCTCCTATGTCAGCCTCCCAAGTGCTGAGATTAAAGGTGTGCACCACCACAACCCTGCCCTAGTTCCCTTTTCATCAACCCTTAGCCTAAGGCTTTCTCAGTACCACTGCTTCTTGCCCTGGAGAACCCAGCCCTCAGGACTCCAGGCCTTTCCTGGGACCCATATGGTTTGCATACCGCACTGCTGTTCTCTGGGTGTGTCTCCTGCCTGGCTCTGTGTGTACCCAACTTCAAAATAACAAAACAAGCCGGGCGTGGTGGCGAACGCCTTTAATCCCAGCACTTGGGAGGCAGAGGTAGGAGCGCTGTGAGTTCGAGGCCACCCTGAGACTACATAGTTAATTCCAGGTCAGTTTGAGCTAGAGTGAGACTCTACCTCGGAAAACAAACAAACAAACAAACAAAAAAACAGAAGGTAGAAAAGCCTTTTAGCAAAGGCCACAAACTTGAAAGGCTTTGCAGGATTCAAGAAGGAAAGATAAGGTGAAGGGAAGATGCACAAGGAAAACCTGCCTGAAGGACAGGGACCCCGGCTCCCCATTCCGGCTAACATGCTTATGGCACAAAGTGTTGGTCTTATGATGCCAGATTTTCTGACCTAAAAAACAAAACAAAACAAAAAAAAACTAAAGCCACAAATCCATATTTTTATGAGTGAACTATCTCCCTCCCTCTCTCTCTCTCTCTCTCTCTCTCTCTCCATATATATATATATATATATATATGTTCAGAGGCTCAGGGTCTAATGTAGAAGAGGTGGTGGAAAGAATGTAAGAGCCAAAGAAAGGAAGGGCAGGACTCCGTACAACATGCTCCCTCCAGACACAAAATGGCCTGGATATCCATGGCCTCATAGTGCCTGACACTACCTGCATAAGACCACCATAAGAGGAGGAAAAGATCATGACATCAAAAGTAAAAGAGAGACTGATTGAGATGGGGAGGGGGTATGATGGAGAATGGAGTTTCAAAGGGGTAAGTGCGGGGAGGGAGGGTATTACCATGGGATATTTTTTATAATCATGGAAGTTGTTAATAAAAAATAAAAATAAATAAATAAATAAAAATTTTTAAAAGGGTGGGCTGGAGAGATGGCTTAGCAGTTAAATGCTTGCCTGTGAAGCCTAAGGACCCCAGTTCAAGGCTTGATTCCCCAGGACCCACATAAGCCAGATGCACAAGGCGGTACATGCATCTGGAGTTTGTTTGCAGTGGCTAGAGGCCCTGGCGCACCCATTCTCTCTCTCTCTCTTTCTCTCTCTCTCTTTCTCTCTCGGTCTGTCACTCTCAAATAAACAAATAAAAATAAACAAAAAAATCTAAAACAGCTTTTAAAGGGTTGGAGAGATGGCTCAGTGGTTAAGGCACTTGTCTGCAAAGCCTAAGGATGTATGTTTGATTCCTAGTACCCACGTAAAACCAGATGCACAAGGTGGCACATGCGTCTGGAGTTCATTTACAGGAGCTAGAGGCCCTGGCATGCCCATTTTCTCTCTTTTAATTAAGTAAAATAAAAAATAAATATAAAAAATTGTAAAAGAATAATTTGATTATATGCTTTGTAGAGGGCCTATGATATGTGTATGTATATATATGGAGAGAGAGAAAGATAATGTCTCACTATGTAACCCAGGCTGGCCTTGGAGTGGTTGGCAATCCACCTGCCTCAGCAACTAGAGTGCTGGAGCATGTATTGCTACACAGTTTTTTTTTTTTTTTTTCCCCTAGTACTGAGAATGAAACCCAGGCCCTTGTACATACTGGACAAGTGCTCTCTTATTGAACTATAGCCCCAGCCCATCATCCAGTCTTCGATGACGGAATACCATGTATGTCCTGCTTGATCTCATTTCATTCAAAACTTTGCAAAGCAGGGCTGGGGCCACAGCCCATTGTTCAGTGGCAGAGCACAGGGCAAGTCACTCCATCTCCCTCGGCTTTAATTTCTTCACCTGTGAAGTGGGCTGATGATAATAGTATTTCCATCCTGCATTCCTTGCGAGGGTACAGAGATAGTGCACAGAGAGTATTCAGTGCAATGTCTTCCACAAACTCAGCAAGGAGATTAACAGGCTGCAGCTAATACTTTATAGATATATGTAGGGTCTCCTAATCCCTTGAGACCTCCTCAGAATAAACCGAAGTGCAGAGTCCAAAACCTCTTCCCAAGACTCTGCAGATTCCTGGAGGTATTCTCCTGGCCCAGCTCTTGTACCTTTGTGGATCAGCACCACACCAAAACATAGTAAAACTTGGCCCGGGAGCCATTCACAAACACCACATCAAAGCAGCCTCTCAGTGTATTAAGAGACTTTTCCAAAGAGTGCCAGGAATAGGAGACAGAGATCACACTGCAGCTCCAAAAAAACTTCAGGGGCCAGGCGTGGTGGCGCACACCTTTAATCCCAGCACTTGGGAGGCAGAAGTAGGATGATTGCTGAGATCGAGGCCAGCCTGAGACTACACAGCGAATTCCTGGTCAGCCTGGGCTAGAGTGAGACCCTACCTCAAAACAACAACAACAACAACAACAAGAACAAACAACAACAAAAAAAAAAAAAAAAAACACCTCAGGGTGAGCTAATAAACCCTGGGTTTGGAAGACAGCCTCAGCTGGCTTTGTTGTATTGTGTAGTACGTGTGCAATGGTATGTATGCAGTGTATATACATGTGTGTGTGCAGATGTGTACATCCTGTGCACATGCTATAGAAGTCAGAGGAAAATACTGTGTGTACTCCTCTGTTTCCTTGAGAGCAAGTCTCTTCACTGAACCAGACTAGCTGACCAGTGAGCCCCAGTGATCATTCTCCAGTGCTCCTCACAAGACTGGGGTGACAGACATGTGCAGCTGTTTAGGTGAGTGCTGGGAATCAAACATAAGGCAAATCTTCCCTCTTAGGCCCTCAGGTTTGATTTCTTACCTGCTGAGCCATCTCTTCAGTCCATTGTTCTTTGTTTTGGAGACATTGGCAAATGTTCCTGCCTCTGCCTCCCAAATTCTGGGATTATAGACGTTCACCACCATACCTGGATGGCCTGAGTCTCTGGATCTTCCTGCCTCAGCCTCCAGAGTGATGGGAAAGCCGGTGTGTGCTGCAACATCCAGATCTCAGCTGGTTCCTGCTTCCCTTCATACTGTCCTCAGCCTCATAGCCAGAGGCCATCTCCCAGCAGCTCCTGGTAATGGACATGAGTGTTGGTGAGCTATTCACCTCCACTCTTTCTTTTCTTTTTAAATATTTATTTATTTATTTGCAAGCATAGATAGATAGAGAGACAGACAGAGACAGAACAGGAATGCCAGGGCCTCCAGTCACTGCAAACAAACTCCAAACAATGCACCACCTTGTGCATCTGGCTTACATGGGTCCTGGATAATTGAACCTGGGTCCTTAGGCTTCCAAGGCAAGTGCCTAAACTGCTAAGCCTCTTCTCCAGCCATCACCTCCACACTTTCTAACAACACTCCTCCTTCTGGCATTATGGGATGTGGGAGAGGATATGCAGAAGTTGGCTTCTCCAACCACCTCCCCCAAGAGAAAGCACAGGACCTGCTCCCAAAGATGGGAGAACAGCCTGGCATGGTGGCACATGCCTTTAATCCCAGCACTCAGGAAGCTGAGGAGGGAGGATCCCTGTGAGTTTGGGGCCATTGTGAGAATACAGAGTAAACTCCAGATCAGCCTGGACTAGAGCCAGCCTGTACCTCAGAAAAAGAAAAATAGAAGCCGGGCGTGGTGGCGCACGCCTTTAATCCCAGCACTTGGGAGGCAGAGGTAGGAGGATCGCTGTGAGTTCGAGGCCACCCTGAGACTACATAGTGAATTCCAGGTCAGCCTGAGCTAGAGTGAGACCCTACCACGAAAAACAAAAAACAAAAAAACAAAAAAAAAAAAAAAAAAGAAAAAAGAAAAATAGATAAAGGGTTGGAGAGATGGTCAATAGTTAAGGCACTTGCCTGCGAAACCTAAGGACTCAGGTTCAACTCCCCAGAATCCACATAAGCCAGATGGACATGGTGACGCATGTGTCTGGAGTTTGCAGTGGCTAGAAACCCTCTCTCTCTCTCTCTCAAATAAATAAGTAAATAAAATATTTTGTTGTTGGTGGTGGTGCTTGTTTTTGGTAGGGTCTCACACTCGCTCAGGCCAACCTGGAAATCGCTATGTAGTCTCAGGCTGGCCTCAAACTCATGGCGATCCTCCTACCTCTGCCTCCTGAGCGCTGGGATTAAAGGTGTACACCACCATGCCTGGCCCTAAATAAAATGTTTTAAAGAAAGCAACAAAAGATGGGAGAACACATGAGCTTCACATGAGCTGCCATTCATGGCAGGTGACTTTGGTTGATGGGTGGCTGTGGCTGGCTTCTTACTGCATAACACTCCCTAGTGTCTTTATCCCCTCATCCAGCCCCCCAAACCAGTCTTCTAGATTCTGGCAAATTATCTGAGCCTTCCCTAGTTTTTCAGTTAGCACCTCTTGTTCAAAGCAACCAGTCACATTAGGAGCAAATCCAAATCCAGGCACTTTTCTTTGGTGCTTCCATATCAGCTTTTCAGAAATTCAAGGTCTTGGGCTAGGGAGATGGCTTAGCAGTTAAGGCACTTGCCTACAAAACCTAAGGACCCAGGTTTGATTCCCAAGTACCCACATAAGCCAGATGCACAAGGTGGGACATGTATCTGGAGTTCCTTTGCAGTGGCTGGAGGCCTTGGCATGCCCATTCTCTCCCTCCCTTCCTCTCTCTCTCTCTCTCTCTCATAAATAAATAAATGAATTAATGAATAAATAAAGAATTTTTAAAAGGGGGGCTGGGGAAATGGCTTAGCAGTTAAGGCATTTGCCTGCAAAGCCTAAGGACCCCAGTTCAATTCCCCAAGACCCACGTTAGCCAGATGCCCTTGCCCCTTCTGTTCGGGAGTGGAAGGAGGCCATGTAGTGATCAACTGAGAGCATCCTTTCTAACTGACCTCTCTGTGTCTCTTTCCTCTCCTGTCCTCTCCTCTCTCCTCTCCTGTCCTTCCCTCTGCTCCCCTCTTCCGTCTCTCTGTGTGTCCTGAACTATTTATTCTTTAGTATTCCTGAATGGTTTAGCCCCTCAGTTGGGGATGTAGTGGTGCTTGAAAATCATTGCTTCTTCCTCAAAGCCAAAAGGACTGGAAACTTGCATTTAACATATGTTACATGGCATTAAAAAGAACTCCGGAAGGAGAGCCAGTCCAACTGTCAGAAGTGATTATTTCTGCATGGGGAAGTTATGTGAAATCTCTATTTTCTCCTTTTTCTTCTTTCTTTCTTTCTTTCTTTCTTTCTTTCTTTCTTTCTTTCTTTCTTTCTTTCCCCCTAGGTAGGGTCCCACTCTAGCCCAGACTGACCTGGAACTCATTCTGTAGTCCCAGGTTGGCCTCAAACTCACAGTGATCCTTTTGCCTCAGCCTCCTGAGTGCTGGGATTAAATGCTGCTCTACCATGCCCGGCTATTTCTTTTTCTTTCTTTTTTTGGGAGGGAGGCAGGGGTTCTCATTCTACAGGCTGGAATTCACTATGTAGTCTCAGACTGGCCCCAAACTCACAGCAATCTTCCTACCTCAGCCACCAGAGTGCTGAGATTAAAGGCGTGTGCCACCTGGCTCAATTTTTTTTTTTTTTAATCCTAAGAAAGTAAGAAGGTATGATTGGCCAGGCATGGTGACGCATGCCTTTAATCCCAGCATTTGGGAGGCAGAGGTAGGAGGATTGCTGTGAGTTCAAGGCCACCCTGAGACTATACAGTGAAATCCAGGTAGGTCAGCCTGAGCTAGAGTGAGACCTTACCTCCGGGTAGGAGGGGGAAGGTATGGGGCTGGAGAGATGGTCTGGTGGTTAAGTGCTTGCCTGTGAAGCCTAAGGACCCCGGTTCGAGGCTCGATTCCCCAGGACCCACGTTAGCCAGATGCACAAGGGGGCACATGCATCTGGATTCCCCAGGACCCACGTTAGCCAGATGCACAAGGGGGCACACGCATCTGGATTCCCCAGGACCCACGTTAGCCAGATGCACAAGGGGGCACACGCATCTGGATTCCCCAGGACCCACGTTAGCCAGATGCACAAGGGGGCACACGCATCTGGATTCCCCAGGACCCACGTTAGCCAGATGCACAAGGGGGCACACGCATCTGGAATTCATTTGCAGTGCCTGGCGTGCCCATTCTCTCTCTCTCTCTCTCTATCTGCCTCTTTCTCTGTCACTCTCAAATAAATAAATAAAAGTGAAAAAAAAAAAGGGTATGGCTGGAGGTGTGATTCAGTGGCAGAGTTTTGTCCCCAGGACCACCAAAAACAAGCAAAGTAAACAAAAGTATTCTAGGTATTCTTTATTTTAACAGTTATGTGTGCTCCTAGTGATGCCCAGCTATGTGGGGTGGGTTACTAGTGATGCCCAGCAATGTGGGGGGTTACTAGTGATGCCCAGCAATGTGGGGGGTTACTAGTGATGCCCAGCAATGTGGGGGGTTACTAGTGATGCCCAGCGACGTGCAGCAGTTGCTAGAAGTAGTCTCCGAGGTTCTTTGTCCTGAGCAGGGCAGAGTGGGGGAGGTGAGGAGATAAGAGGTCATAAGAGACTGAAAACAAGTGACTGTTTATCTGGGTCCAGCCCATACTTAACTCATAATATGCATCTCAGTCTTTACAACTTAGTTTAGGAGCCAGATGTGGTGGCGCACACCTTTAATCCTAGCACTTAGGAGGCAGAGGTAGGAGGATCGCTGTGAGTTCAAGGCCAACCTGGGACTACAGAATGAATTCCAGGTCAGCCTAGGCTAGAGTGAAACCTTACCTCAAACCTCCCTCTACCCTCGCAAAAAAAAAAAAAAAAAAAAAAAAAAAAGCTTAGAAGATGAGTTGTGATTTTATAGCTGAGGAAACAAGATATCTACTTTACATATAGGTCAAGAAACCCATCCAAACAGAAGCTCTGTGGCTTGCCCGGGGACACAAAGCTAGAAAGTGATAAGGCAAAATCTGAATCCAGATCTGAGTGACTTCATCATCTGCATACTTTCTTTGCTTTTTAAAAATATTTTTATTGGGCTGGGCATGGTGGTGCATGCCTTTAATCCCAACACTCGGGAATCAGAGGTAGGAGGATTGCCATGAGTTCGAGGCCACCTTGAGACTACAGAGTGAATTCCAGGTCAGCCTGAGCTAGAGTGAAACCCTACCCAGAAAAACAAAAAAACAAAACAACAACATCAAAAAACTATTGGGTGGAGAGACTGCTTAACAGTTAAGGTGTTTGCCTACAAAGCCAAAGGACCCAGATTCGATTCCCCAGGACCTAAATAAGCCAGATGCACAAGGGGCACATGCATCTGGAGTTTGTTTGCAGTGGCTAGAGGCCCAGGTGAACCCATTCTCTGTCTGTCTCTCTTCTCTATCTCTCTGCTTGCAAATAAATAAATAAAATTTAAAAAATATTTTTATTTGTTTATTTGCAAGGAGGGCAGAGAGAGAAAGGGAGGGAGGGAGGGAGGGTGAGAGATTGAAAGAAAGAGCATGCCAGGGCCATTTGCCACTGAAAATGAACTCTGGATGCATGCACCACTTTGTGCATCTGTCTTCATGTGGGTACTGGGGGAATTAAACCCAGACCAGCAGACTTTGTAAACAAGTGCCTCTAACCCTTGAGCAGGCTCCCCAACCCCTCTGTATACTTTCAACCTCTGGTCTTGGCAGCCATTCCAAGCCTCTCCTATTGAATGGTATTTAGATCAAACCAGCTAGACACTCATCAATATTAGAACTAGTTGAGTGTGGTAACACATCTGTAATACCAGCACTTGAGAGGCTGAGGTAAATTCAAGGCCAATCTGGGCTACATTATGAGAACCTATCTGGAACAAACAAACAAACAAACAAAAAACAAATTTAGTAGAACTATCTAGAGAAGCCAGGGAGGCAAGGATCACTGTTTCATTTTCTAAATAAGAAAATTAAGGCCACAGAGGCAATTGCTCAATATAGTTAGTCAGCCAGAATAGCAGCATTCCTTCTTGAATGTAGGTCTCCTCCACCTCCTCCCCGAGGTAGCCTCTCTAGTCCAGGCTGACCTGGAATTCACTGTGTAGTCTCAGGCTGCCCTCGAACTCACAGGGATCCTTCTACCTCTGTCTCCTGAGTGCTAGGATTAAAGGCGTGTGCCACCACGCCCAGCCTTAGGTCTTTTTTCTTTTTTTGGACAGCTCTTCTCTCAAACTACCTCTGCCAACTGCTAAGGCTTCCTTCATAAAACAAATTACTCATGGTAAATCGCTGCCTGGATTTCCCCTTTCTCAAAAGACAGGAAGTCTGTGTGTTGACAGTCCCTGTGGGTGAACAATTTCAGATTAGTTATGAAGTGGGCAGAGCAGTGTAGCAGAGCCCATTCCGGAGGGGTTGGACTGCCAGCTACTTGCACTGGCCCAGCTGCACAGCTTCCCCGGGGGTCACGTGGCACCCCTGCTTAGCTGAGCAAAGTAAAGAAGAGAAACAACCCCCCAATGTTAATAACAACTAGATATTATTTATGTTTACTTGACATTAACCTTTCCACCAACCACTGTTCTAAGCAGTGGACATGCGAACCTATTTGAGCTCCAAAACAGCCATAGAGGAAAGTTCTGTAACGCTGGCGCCCAATGATACTAAATTCAAGTCACAGTCCAGACACTTGCCGCTGTGTGACTCCACGGCAGTTAGTCACATTCAGTCAACTACCCTTGAACTCCTGCTACATTCCACACACCGTTCAGTGAACACAAGGATCTTGTTCTCTCCAAGCTTGCCTTCTACAAGATGAAGGAGATACACAAACAGCATTAGACAATGAAAAGGCCCTTGGAAAAATCAAACAGGGTGGGATGGAGAGCCAGGACCACTGATACAGAGCTGGAGGAGGGCCCATAGTGATTTCTCTGTTTGTTTATTTTTGTTTTTTCAAGGCAGGGTCTCACTCTAGCCCAGGTTGACCTGGAATTCACTATGTAGTCTCAGGCTGGCCATGACTTCACAGCAATCCTCCTACTCCTGCCTCCAGGTTGGGCTTAAAGGTGTGCACCATGCCGGGCGTGGTGGCGCACGCCTTTAATCCCAGCACTCGGGAGGCAGAGGTAGAAGGATCGCCGTGAGTTCAAGGCCACCCTGAGACTCCATAGTGAATTCCAGGTCAGCCTGGGCTAGAGTGAAACCCTACCTCGAAAAACCAAAAAAAAAAAAAAAAAAAAAAAAAAAAAAAAGGTGTACACCACAACACCCAGCGGGGGTGGGGGTTAGAGAATGGGCACACCACAGCCTCTACCCACTGCAAATGAACTCCAGACACATGCACCACCTTGTGCATCTGGCTTTATGTGGGTACTGGGGAATTGAACTCTGGTCGTTAGGCTTTGCAGGCAAGTGCCTTAACCACTGAATCATCACTCCAGCCCTTTATTTAAACTTCAAAAAAAAAAAAAAAAAAAAAAAACTGGGGCTGGAGAGCTGGCTTAGCGGTTAAGGTGTTTGCCTGCAGAGTCAAAGGACTTTGGTTCAATTCCCCAGGACCCACAAAAGCCAGATGCACAAGGAGGCGCATGCGTCCAGAGTTCGTTTGCAGTGGCTGGAGGGCCTGACACGCCCATTCTCTCCCTCCCTCCCTCTGCTTCTTTCTCTCTCTCTCAAATAAATATATAAAAATAAAGTAAAAAAAATTATGCTGAGCATGGTGGCATATGCCTTTAATCCCAGCACTCTTGTGAGGCAGAGGTAGGAGAATCACGGTGAGTTCAGGACCATCCTGAGACTACATAGTGAATTTCAGGTTAGCCTGGGCTAGTGTGAAACCCTACCTCAAAAAAACACTAATAAATAAATTAAAATTTTTTAAAAAATATTTTATGCTGGGCATAGTGGCACATGCCTTTAATCCCAGCACTCTTGGGAGGCAGAAGTGGGAGGATCATCATGAGTTCAAGGCCACCCTGAGACTACATAGTGAATTCCAGGTCAGGTTGGGCTAGAGTGAGGCCCTACCTTGAAAAATCAAAAAAAAAAAAAAATTTATTTGAGGCCAGGCATGATGGCACATGCTTTTAATCCCAGCACTCAGGAGGCAGAGGTAGGAGGATCACTGTGAGTTCAAGGCCACCCTGGGACTACATAGAGAATTCCAGTTCAGCCTGGGCTAGAGTGAGATCCTACCTCAAAAAAAAAAAAAAAACAAACAAAAAAAATATTTTGGCTGGAGAGATGGCTTAGTGGTTTAGGCACTTGTCTGTGAAGAGTAAGGACCCAGGTTGGATTTCCCAATACCCATGTAAACCGGATGCACAAAGTGACGTATATGTCTGGGGTTCATTGGCTAGAGGCCCTGGTGCACCCATTCTCTCTCTTTCTCTGTCTCTCTCTCTCAAACAGATAAATAAATAAAACATTTTTAATAAAATATTAAACATATTTTTAAAATTTATTTGCAAGGGGAAAGAGAGAGAATGAGAATGGACTTGCCAAGGCCTCCACCTGCTGCAAACTCCAGATGCATGTACCACATCTGGTTTACGTGGATATTGGGAATTGAACCGAGGTCATTAGGCTTTATAGACCTTAACTGCTGGGCCATCTCTCCAGCCCTATTTAAACTTTTTTAAAAAATCCTACTCTTTTTTTTTTTTTTTTAGGTAGGGTCTCACTCTAACCCAGGCTGACCTGGAATTCTCTATGTTGTCTCAGGGTGGCCTCAAACTCATAGCGATCCTCCTACCTCTGCCTCCTGGGTGTTAGGATTAAAGGCATGTGCCACCTAGTCCAGCTAGCCTACTTTTTTAAAAAAACTATTAATTGTTATTATTATTTTATTTATTTATCTTTATTTGAGACAGAGAGAGAGAGTGAGAGAGAATGGATGTGCCAGGGCCTCTGGCCACAGCAAATGAACTCCAGTCACATGTGCCACCATGTGCATCTGGCTTACATGGGATGTGGAGAATCAAACCTGGGTCCTTAGGCTTCGCAGGTAAGTGCCTTAACCACTAAGCCACCTCTCCAGCCCTAAATATATTTTTTATTTTTATTTATTTATTTGAGAGAGAGAGAGAGAGAAAAAAATGGCAGCGCACCAGGGCCTCTAGCCAATGCAAACGAACTCCAGATGCATGAGCCACCTTGTGCATCTGGCTTATGTGGGTCCTGAGGAATTGCGCCTGGCTTTGGCTTTGCAGGCAAGCGTCTTAAACACTAGGCATTCCCTTTAACCCTATTTAAACCTTTTGAAACAGGGTTTCATGCTACCCTATGCAGCCCAGCCATGGCAACCAGGACTTTACTTCCTTCTTCCTGTGCCATTGCAAGGGGGAAGATACAAGGACAAGGGGCATCAGGGTAGAAGAATAACTACAGAGGATCACTGGAGCAAGCTCTAGAATCTTCCCAGGGATACCTTCTGGGGATATTGTTCATGGTTATGTAGCTTTCCAGTCTGTTCCTCTGATCCTTTTCATTTTTACTTTTCTTTTCTTTTTCTTTTTTTTTTCAAGGTAGGGTCTCATTCTAGCCCAGGCTGATCTGGAATTCACTACGTAGTCTCAGGGTGGCCTTGAATTTACAGTGATCCTTTCAGTGCTGGGATTAAAGGTGTCTGACACCACGCCTGGCTCTCTTTTCTTCTTTTTGATAGTTATATTTTATTTATTTGCAAGCGAGCGCACACATGAGAAAGAGAGAGAGATAGAGGCAGAGAGAGAGAAAGAGAGAATGGGCATGCCAGAGCCTCTGGCTACTGCAAATGAACTTGACTCATGTGCCACCTTGTGCATTTGGCTCACGTGGGTCCTAGGGAATCAAACCTAGGTCCTTTGGCTTTGCAGGCAAGCGCCTTAACTGCTAAGCCATCTCTCCAGGCCCCCCTTTATTTTTCCTTTTGGTTTTTCATGGTAGGGTCTTGCTCTAGCCCAGGCTGACCTGGAATTCACTCTGTAGTCCCGGGTTGGCCTCAAATTCACAATGATGCTCCCTTCCCAGCCTCACAAATGCTAGGAGTACAGGCATATGCCACCACACCTAGCTGTTCCCTTCCTTCCTTCCTTTCTTTCTTCCTTTCTTTCTTTCCTTCTTTCTCTCTCTCTCTCACCCTTCCTTCCTTCCTTCCTTCCTTCCTTCCTTCCTTCCTTCCTTCCTTCCTTTCTTTCTTCCTTTCTTTCTTTCCTTCTTTCTCTCTCTCTCTCACCCTTCCTTCCTTCCTTTCTTTCTCCTCCTCCTTCTTCTTCTTCATTTTTTTTTGACATAGGGTCTCACTGTAGCCCAGGCTGACCTGGAATTCACTCTGGAGCCTCAGGGTGGCTTTGAACTCACAGTAATCCTCCTACCTCTGCCTCCCAAGTGCTGGGGTTAAAGGCATGTGGCACTGTGCTTGGCAACTTTTCTTTTGGACAACCTGTAGTGGAATCTAGTGTTTGTAATGGAGAAAGTTGGCTGATACACTTTTTCTTTCTTGCTTTTTTTATTTAAGAGAGTGAGACAGAGACACACAGACAGAATTGGCATGCTAGGGCCTCAGCTACTGCAATTGAATTCCAGACCCTTGTGCCACCTAGTGGGCATATGCGACCTTGTGCTTGCTTAACTTTTGTTCATCTGGCTTATGTGGGATCTGGAGAGTCAAACACCAGTCTTTAGGCTTCACAGGCAAGCGCCTTAAATGCTCAGGCATCTCTCTAACCCTAGTGTCACTTTTATTTATTTGAGAGAGAGACAGAGAGACAGACAGACAGGCAGAGAGGGAGAGGGGTGGTGGTGCCAAGGCTTCTAGTCATTGCAAAGGGACTCCACTTTGTCCATCTGACTTTACGTGGGTACTGGGGAATCAAACTTGGGTCCTTAGGCTTTGCTGACAAATGACTTAACCACTAAGCCATCTCTCCAGCCCCCACTGCAAATATTAATGCTGCATGCCTACTTCTGGATCTTACATTCATTACTTCAAAAGCTCTACATAGATCTGAGAGATAGATAATCTCATTTTGCAGATGAGGAAATGGGCTGAGAAAGGCAGAGTGACCTGACCAAAGTCACATAAGCCAGGGACTGGAAGAGTAAGGGTTCAGGCCCATGTGCTTTCCCAAAGATGACATAAAAGCCCTGGAAAGGATTTTCTATTTCAACATATGCTTCTGTCTGCAATGACCATCACTCAGCTCTGCCTGCAGAGGGAACATTGTGAATCTGTTCTCTAAACCAGAGATGGTTCCGGCTGGGCATGGAGGTGCACGCCTTTAACCTCAGCACTTGGGAGGCAGAGGTAGGAGTATCACTGTGAGTTCTAGGCCACTCTGAAACTACATAGTGAATTCCAGGTCAGCCTGGGCTAGAGCGAGGCCCTACCTTGAAAAAGCAAAGAGAGAGAGAGAAAGAGAGAGTCTTGAGCTGCCTGGAAGAGCTTGGGTCAGTACTTCAGTGTGTGAAACTCTTTTCCCTACTACCTCTTGGACCATAGTCATTTCTTCTCTGAGATTCAAGCTCAACTGTCGCTGGGTGGCCAGATTCCCAAGGAAATGTGAAGACAGAAAACATCTGGGGCAATGCGGTTGCCAGGCAACAACCTACCACTCACTCACATGACAGAATCAAAAGAGGCTTTCTGATCTGACAGAGGTACGTCATTCTGCAGCCTGGATACCTAGACTTTATCTCTGATCTGTGATGTGATCTTGGGAAAGTTCCTGCCTCTCTCTAGGCCTCAGTTTCCCATCTTTTGTGTAAAGAGCAGTTGGGATTTGTGAGCTATAAAATGAATAGACACTATGTGGTCAGAAATAGAATGACAAGAGCTGAGTTTGGTGGCTGAAGTAAGAGGATAGCTGTGAGCTTGAGGCCAGCCTGGGGTTACAGAGGTCAGCCTGGGCTAGAGTGAGACCCTGTCTCAAAAAATAAATGAGTCAGAAGTAGTGGTGTACATCTTGAGAGGCAGAGGTAGGAGGATTGCTATGAGCTCAAGGCCAGCCTGGGACTACTGAGTGAGTTCCAGGTCAGCCTGGGCCTCAGTGGCACTCTACTTTGAAAAACCAGAAATAAATAAATAAATAGAATGACAAGGTCATAAGAAACTCCTCAGGCAGGTCATGGATGAAGAAAAACTTAATTCTGTCTTTTTTACCCCAAGCTGCTCTGACCCTAGTTACTAGTTGAATCCAAAGGATTCCTACCCTGAGATAATTCCAGCCACCCAGAGTCCATCACAGGGCCACCCTTGCAGGACAGCATCTGAAAATCGTCTTCATGCCCGCAGGAGTGCAGATGCTAGCTAGCCAGCAGCCAGCTCCCCACGGGGAGTTTCCTCAGCTTCTACCAAAGCGGAGCCTCCCAGCCCTGGGCGTTTCCCTGGACATCCATCAGGGGACCTTCTGACGGTGTTTGCAGAGACTGTGCTGATGGTTAAACCCTGAGGGTGGTGGTGTGTTTCGTGGCCATCAGCAGAGTTGACATGTTCCATTTCACTTCCAGTACAAAATGTAATGACAGCAGCTGGCATATGCTGGGCCTGGCACAGCCCTAAATGCTTTATGTCTATGATCTCACTTAATCTTCAAACAATCCAGAGGGATGGGGAGTGAGGCCACAGAGGAGCACAAATCAAGGTCCAGAGAGAGATGACTGGCTCATGGTCACATAACAAGTCAATTCCAGGTAAATTCTAGGGTCACTCTCTCCAAAGCCTCACCATACCCACACCTTTCCAGAAAACAAAGGGAGGCCCAAGTAAAAGTAGTGGATACAAGAAATCTCATTTTAAGAATTCATCAGGGGGGCTGGAGAGATGGCTTAGCGGTTAAGTGCTTGCCTGTGAAGCCTAAGGACCCCGGTTCGAGGCTCGATTCCCCAGGACCCATGTTAGCCAGATGCACAAGGGGGCGCATGCGTCTGGAGTTTGTTTGCAGTGGCTAGAAGCCCTGGCGCGCCCATTCTCTCTCTCTCTCTCTGCCTCCTTCTCTCTGTCTGTCTCTCTCAAATAAATAAATAAAAATAAACAACCAAAGACTGAGAATTTGAAACAAAATAAAAAAAAAAGAATAAAAAAAAGAATTCATCAGGGGCTGGAGAAATGGCTTAGCAGTTAAGGCGCTTGCCTGTGAAGCCTAAGAACACAGGTTCAATTTTCCACCATGTAAGCCAGATGCACATGGTGGCACATGCGTCTGGAGTTCGATTGGAGTGACTAGAGGCTCTGGCATGCCTGTACTCTCTCTTTCTCTCATAAATACATAAATTAAAATAAAATCTTTAAGCCAGGCATGGCAGTACACACCTTTAATCTTAGCACTCAGGAGGCAGAGGTAGGAGGATCGCCATGAGTTCAAGGCCACCCTGAGACTACATAGTGAATTCCAGGTCAGCCTGGGATGGAGTGAGACCCTACCTCAAAAAAACAAAACACAACAACAACAAAAAGAATTTTTCCGGCCAGGCATGGTGACCTTTAATCCCAGCACTTGGGAAGCAGAGGTATGAGAATCACTGTAGGTTTGAAGCCAGCCTGAGACTATAGAGTGAGTTCCAGGTCAGCCTGGGCTACAGCAAGACCCTACCTCAAATAAACAACATCAATAGAAAAATCCTCAGACTTCATAGAAAGTCAGACTAAAGCATTCTCAGACAAGGATCTCCCAAAAGTTATCAGGGGTAGCTCACAGTCCCAGTATACCCTTGGGCAGCAAGGGTATCACTCATATAAACCTTCTGGCTGAGATGATGTGCATGTGTAGAATATTCTCCCCTTTGATAGTCTTGCCTGGCTAATGCTCACCTATGCTCATTGAAGTTCAATGTCACTTCTCAGAGGAAGCAATGTCACTTCTCTGAGCTCCCAAGTTCCCTCACCTCCTTTGACCCTCATGGTTCCAGCTCTTTCTTTCTTTCTTTCTTTTTGGTTTTTTGAGGTAAGGTCTCACTCTAGCTCAGGCTGACATGTGGAATTCACTATGTACTCTCAGGGTGGCCTCGAACTCACAGTGATCCTCCTACCTCTGCCTCCCAAGTGCTGAGATTAAAGATGTGCACCCCACGCCTGGCCCAGCTCTTTTTTTTTTTTTTCCATAAGAACACTAACTTAGTTGACCCTTTGGACTCCCATCAGTGGCACTTTTTTTTTTTTTTTTTTTTTTTTTTTCGTTTTTCAAGGTAAGGTCTTGGTGTAGCCCAGGCTGACCTGGAATTCATTCTGTAGTCTCAGGGTGGCCTCCAACTCATGGCGATCCTCCAACCTCTGCCTCCTGGGTGCTGGGATTAAAGATGTGTGCCACCATGCCCGGCTGTCAGTGGCACATTTAACCAGTGCTGACTTTAGAAGTAACCTTCTAACCACTGTCCTCCAAAGATGCCACTTCAGAATTTAGTATCATCCTCATAAAATGGAAGTAATCTTTGAACATTTAAGATGATGGGTGTGCACCACATAAAAACAAGCTGGAATCCAGGCATGGTGTCTGTTGCACACCTGTAATTTCACCAAATGGGGAGTCTAAAGTGGGCGGATAGGAAGCTCAAAGTCAGCCTGGGCTACAGTGTCTGTTCAAGCCCAGCCTGGCCTGCATATTTAGATCCTGTCTCAAAACTAACTAACTAACTAACTAACTAACTAACTAACTATTGGCAGCTATTTCCAAGAGGTAGGCTCATAGAATAGGGAAGTAGGCTGGGGTGTGGTGGCCCACACCTTTAATCTCATCCCAGCACTCAGGAGGCAGAGGTAGGAAGATCCCTGAGAGTTCGAGTCCACCTGGAGAGTACATAGTGAATTCCATCCAGGTCAGCCTGGGCCAGAGTGAAAAGTTACTTCAAAAAAACCAATGAATAGCCAGGTGTGGTGGCACACACCTTTAATCCCAGCACTTGGGAGGCAGAGGCAGGAGGATCGTGGTGAGTTCAAGGCCACGCTTGAGACTACATAGTGAATTCCAGGTCAGCCTGAGCTAGAGTGAAACCCTACCATGAAAAACCAAAAAAAAATACCCCAATAAATAAATATTTATAGAGAGAGAGGAAGGGAGGAAGGAAGAAAGGAGGAAGGAAAAGAAGGAAGGAAAGAAGGAAGGGAAAGTAAACAAAACTCATAAGGCTCAGAAAACTTCTGGAAGTCGTTTCAAAGGCCCCTCCCCCAAGGTTATAAAAGCAGAAAGCAACTGCTGGCCAGAGGAGACCGTCCTATGGGCCCAGATGCCCTCAAGCTTTGCAGGGAGATTTGGTGAGTGGTTACCCATGCTGCACTGGGCCTTTTGGTGACACAGCTCCCTTAACAACACACACTCCTCTAAGTAACCCGGATGAACTCACTGGATCACCAAGCTAGACTTGGATGAACTCATTTCTATGATCTGTTATCAGTGCCCTGTCTGGGCTAAATAGACATTTGTTCATGTCTCCCAAGGAAGAGTTCATACGTAAACAAATTAATAAAACCTGAAAAACAAAACTAAGCAAACCAAGAGCTGGAGAGATGGCTTAGTGACTAAAGCACTTGTCTGTGAAGCCCTAGGAACCAGATTCAATTTCCCAGGACCCATGGAAGTGGCACATGTGTCTGGAATCCATTTGCAGTGGCTAGAGACCCTGATGTGCCCATTCTCTGCCTCATTCTCTCTCCCAAATCAATAAATAAAAATAGTTTTGTTTTTTTTTAATAAGCAAACCAAACCCAAACAGAGTGGACTCAAGGAGCACTCCTGAATTCTGTAGCCTCAATTCATTCCAAGAAATGAATTCATTTTCTTAAAGGTAAAGGCCTGACCCTTGGTTTCCCACCAGGAATAGATGGTAAGACCCTATTGCTACAGGGGCTGCAAGGCCACTGAGAAATTGTGCTGGAACTGAGCTGATAACCTCCTCCATGTAGACCAGCTGAGAGAAAGCTGGAAGAAGCCGTTCTGCATGCAGTTCAATGGGAGAGAGAGAAATCACCAGTGAAGATACTGAACAGTGGATACTGCCAGCCTTATATTTGGCCCGCCAAGCCAAATGAGCTAACGGGTGCAATAGTGGCACGTCTGTCATGGTGGAAACCAACTGCCCTCTAATTGGACACAAAATGGCTTGGATATCCATGACCTCACAGTGCCTGACACTACCTACATAAGGCCATCATAATAGGAGGAAAAATCATGACATCAAAATAAAAGAGGGACTGATTGAGACCGGGAGGGGATATGATAGAGAGTGGAGTTTCAAAGGGGAAAGTGGGGGGAGGGAGGGCATTACCATGGGATATTTTTTTTATCATCATAGAAGTTGTTAATAAGAAAAAAATTGAAAAGAAAAAAATCAAAAAATCAAAATAAAATAAAAGGACTTTTGTGAGCCAGGCCTTGTGGTGGACATCTTTAATCCCAGCATTTGGGAGGCTGAAATAGGAGGATGGCAGAGAGTTGGAGACCAGCCTGGGGCTACAAAGTGGGTTTCAGGTCAGCCTACCTTGCAAAAACCAAAATCAAACAAACAAAAAAAGTACAGTTGTTACAGGGCTTGGGAGATGACTGAATGGGTCAAGTGTTTGCCATGCATGAAGACCTGAATTTGGATCCACGGCACCTGTGTAAAAGCCAGATATAGTGCCGTGTGCCTGTAATCCCAGTGCTGGGGAGGGGAAGACAAGGATCCCTAGGGCATGGTCGTTAGCTAGAGAAGTTGAAATGGTGAGCTCCACGTCATTAAGAGACCTTGTCACAAAGAATAAGGTGGACCTCTGGTGTACACACACAAGCACAAACACACACTTCGACACACACACACACACACACACACATACTAGCATGCATGCACATAACACACACTGAGAATAATAAGGTAGTGGCACACGCCTTTAATCCCAGCACTTGGGAGGCAGAGGTAGGAGGATCGCTGTGGGTTCAAGGCCACCCTGAGATTACAGAGAGAGTTCCAGTTCAGCCTGGACTAGAGCGAGACCCTGCTTCAACACCTCCACCACCACCCCCCAAAAAATAAGGTGATTAACTGAAGAAGACACCTGACTTGACCTCTGATCTCTGCACATACATGTGTGTACTACACATACATGTATGTCCACACACATACATGCATGCCTACTACAGACAGGCCATGAAAAAAAAAAAAAAGAAAGGATCTTTGCGATTACTTCAGGCTCGCTTAGTAATAATCCAGGATGATCTCCTCATTTTAGCACCCTTAATCGCATCTACACAATTCCTTTTGCCATCTAAGACGACCTTCACAGGCTCTGGGGATTTTGACCTAATAACTTGAAGTGGCTGTTCTTCAGACTTTTTTTTTTTTTTTTTTTTGGTTTTTCGAGGCAGGGTCTCACTCTGTTCCAGGCTGACCTGGAATTCACTACGGAGTCTCAGGCTGGCCTTGAACTCACAGCAATCCTCCGACCTCTGCCTCCTGAGTGCTGGGATTAAAGGCATGCGCCACCACGCCTGGCCTCTTCAGCCTATTTGCAGCGTGTCAAGCCTTGCTCTGTGAGCATGATGCTCAGTCTGTGGTGTTCGGTGAATTGCATCATAACAAGAGGGAAAATGACTGCCCCAGCATACAGCCCACCACCTGATGACACTGGAGCTGTGCAAATACTGAAATACTGGGTGTAATACAAAAGAACCCAGAGCCCCTCCAACTCAGTGAGGGGAGCGGGTAGGTACCTGCTTCCTCCCCTCCCCCAGGGGGATTCTCTGTTCCTGGAATGGTGGTCATTCTTGCTCTAACCTCCTTCAAGGTGCAGTGTGAGCCTATTTTCTGGAGACAAGCGCTTACTCCCAGCAGGCAGGGCACCCATGACAGATTAAAGAATGATTCCACCAAAATTCAACCTGACGAACCAGTAAGTTTATCGGGCTTCCTTGCGGAGCATGGGTGATGGGAGACTTAGAGGAGTGTGGAAACTCTAGGGCAGCCATAGCATAGAAAAGTCTCATCCCAGCATGGAAGACAAACTCCCCATAGCTGCGCAGATGGAGATCCCAGTCCTTTCATCTCCCCCCAAGGCCAGGAACGTTCAAGCATCATCGTATCATCAGGCACCAGCACCAGGGACCTGAGATGTCCGGTGGATGATATTCCCAGCCTCCTTCTAGGAGGAATATCAACAGGCCCAATCTCAAGGGTCTCTCCTGCGCAGTCACAATTGTTTTTATTTTATTTTTTTCAATATGTTATTTTATTTATTTATTTATTTGACAGAGAAAGAGGGAGAGAGAGAGAGAGAATGGGTGCACCAGGGCCTCCAGCCACTGCAAACGAACTCTAGATGCCTGTTCCCCATTTGTGGGTCCTGGGGAATTGAACCTGGGTCCTTTGGGTTTGCAGGCAAACACCTTAACCACTAAGCTATCCCTCCAGCCCTAATTATTTTATTTTATTTTAAGTTATTTATTGCAGGGGGGAGAGGCAGGTAGAGAGAGAATTTGCATGCCAGGGCATCCAGCCGCTGCAAATGAACTCCAGATGCATGGGCCATCTTGTGCATCTGGCTTATGTGGGTCCTGGGGAATCAAACCTGGGTCATTTGGCTTTGCAGGCATGTGCCTTAGTTGCTCAGCCATCTCTCCAGCCCTGTTTTTTTTTTTTAATATTTAATTTATTTGCAAGCAGAGAGAGAGAGAGAGAGAGAGAGAGAGAGAGAGAGGAAAAATGAGAGTGAGAAAGAGAATGGACATGCCAGGGAGTCTCTTGCTACTGCAAACGAACTCCAGATGCACATTCCACTTTGTGCATCTTGCTTTGGGGGAATCGAACCCAGGCCACTAAGCTTTGCAAGAGCCCTTAACTGCTGAGCCATCTCCCACAGCCCATAGTTGTTTTTGATAAAAATGGCAAGTTTTGGGCTGCAGAGATGACATGGTGGTTAGGACACCTGCCTGCGAAGCTAGGGAGCAATGTTTGACTCTCCAGATCCTAAGTAAGCCAGACACACAAAAGTGAGGCAAGCACAAGGTCGCACGTGCCCACTAGATAGCACAAGCATCTGGAGTTCCACGAGTGCAGTGGCTGAGGCCCTGGTGCGCCAATTCTCTGCCCCCCCCCCCGCTCTCTTTTTCTCTAAAAAAAAAAAAAATAGAAAATATAATAACAAATAAAAATAAATGAGTCGGGCATGGTGGTGCACGCCTTTAATCCCAGCACTCGGGAGGCAGAGGTAGGAGGATCACCATGAGTTCAAGGCCACCCTGAGATTAGAGTTAATTCTAGGTCAGCCTGGGCCAGAGTGAGACCTTACCTTGAAAAACCAAAAAAAAAAAAAAAGATAGGCTTTGAGCTGGAGAGATCACTTAGTGGTTAAGGCACTTGTCTGAGAAGCCTAAGTACCCAGGTTCAATCCCCTAGTATCCCGATAAGCCATATGCACCAGTGACACATGTGTCTGGAGTTTGTAGTGACTAGAGGCCCTGGTACAACCATTTTCTCTCTTCCCTGCCCTCTTTCTGCCTCTCTCTCCTTCTCAAATAAAATAAATAAATATTTTTGTCAGACATGGTGGCACATGCCTTTAATCCAGCACTATGGAGGCAGAGGTAGGAAGATTGAGTGAGTTTGAGGCCAGCCTGAGAACACATAGTGAATTCCAGGTCAGCCTGGGCTAGAGTGAGACTCTGCCTTGAAAAATAAAAACCAAAACCAAAACCAAAAAGATTAATTTAGTTATCTGAAAGAGAGAGAGAGAGAGAGCACAAGCAAGCATGCCAGGGTCTCTTGCCACTACAAAGGAACTCCAGATGCATGCACCCCTTTGTGCATCTGGCTTTATGTGGGTACTGGGGAATCTGCAGGCTTTAAAAGCAAGCACCTTTAACCACTGACCCATCTATCTAGTCCTGTATCTTTTTAAAAATATTTTTATTTTTATTTATTTATTTGAGAGAGAGAGAGATAATGGGCACACCAGAGCCTCCAGCCACTGTAAACAAACTCCAGATACATGTGCCACCTTGTGCATCTGGCTTACATGGGTCCTGGGGAATCAAACCTTAGTCCTTTGGCTTTGCATGCAAGTTCCTTAACTGCTAAGCCATCTCTCCAGCTCTAGTCTTGTATCTTTTAAAAAATATTTTTTATTGACAACATCCATAATCATAAACAATATCTCATGGTAATTCCCTCCCTCCCCCCACTTTCCCCTTTGAAACTCCACTCTCCATCATATTCCCTCCCCCTCTCAATCAGTCTTTTATTTTGATGTCATGATCTTTTCTTCCCATTATGATGGTCTTGTGTAGGTAATGTCAGGTACTGTGAGGTCATGGATATACAGGCCATTTTGTGTCTGAAGGAGCACATTATAAGGAGTCCTACCCTTTCTTTGGCTCTTACATTCTTTCCTCAACCTCTTCCTCAATGGACCCTGAGCCATGGAAGGTGTGATTGAGATATTTCAGTGCTGAGCACTCCTCTGTCGCTTCTCAGCACCATGGTACCTCCTAATCATCCCAAGGTCACTGTCATCTGAAAAGAGAAGGTTCTTTAGCCAAAAGTGAGAGTAGCATTAATATATGGGTATGAATGTTAAGAGAAGTGCTTACTGGGCAGTTTGGTGAGCATAGTATATACATTTAGCCAGACAGCAGCAGACGTTACACTCCTAGGGCTCATGATTACCCCTGTTGTAGGTTTTCAGTATCAGGGATAGATTCCGTCCCATGGAGCAGGCCTCCAGTCCAATTAGAGGGCAGTTGGTTTCCCCCATAACAGAAGTGCCACTATTGTACCAGTTGGCTCATTTGGCCCGGCTGGCCAAATATAAGGCTTGCAGTGTCCACTGTTGGGTATCTTCACTGATAATTTCTCTCTCTCCCATTGAACTGCATGCAGTGTATCTTTTTCCAGCTTTCTGTCAGCTGGTCTACATGGAGGAGGTTTTCAGCTCGGTTCCAGCAGGATGTCTGAGTGACCTTGCAGCCCAAATATGTGGAGTCTTCAGCAATAGGGTCTTACCATCTGTTCCTGGTGGGAAACCAAGGGCCTTAGCAATGGCCTGTAATGTTTGGGGGGCATCAGTGACTCCCTGGCCAACAACTCACTGGAAGGTAACCCATCCCTGGCACTGAAAATTTTCTAGTAACAATCTATGGCTCCTGTGTGTTCCATTGTCCAAAAATGTAGGTTTCCATATTCCTTATTTATGTCCTCTTAGATTTTGATTAGCCCTCCCTCTACCTTTCCTTACTCAATCTCTTCCCCTGACCTCACTTAGGTCTTTTCACCCCCATTAATCTGTTCTTCTACTTACATATATATAATACCATCCTATTAGGTCCCTCCCGCCCCTCCTTTCTAATCTCTTTATATATCCTTTCTAGCTTACTGGCCTATGCTAACGAGTTTTCTTCCTACTCACATAGAAGTCCAGTTATTTGTAGCTAGGATCCACATATAAGAGGGAACATGCGATGTTTGGTTTTCTGGGCCTGGGTTACCTCACTTAGTATAATCGTTTGCAGAAAATGAAGTTATGAAATTTTTTTTTTTTTTTTTTTTTTTTTGGTTTTTCGAGGTAGGGTCTCACTCTAGCCCAGGCTGACCTGGAATTCACTATGGAGTCTCAGGGTGGCCTCGAACTCACGGTAATCCTCCTACCTCTGCCTCCCGAGTGCTGGGATTCAAAGGCGTGCGCCACCACGCCCGGCTAAGTTATGAAATTTGCAGGAATTTTTAAAAAATATTTATTTGAGAGAGAGAGAGAGAGGGAGAATGGGAATGCCAGAGCCTCTAGCCACTGCAAATAAACTCCAGATTCATGTTAAAGGTCTGAAGAGTTTGCTTAGCAGTTAAGATGTTTGCCTATGAAGCCTAAGGACCCAGGCTCGATTCCCCAGAACTCACATAAGCCAGATGCATATGGTGGTGCATGCGTTTGGAGTTCGTTTGCAGTGGATAGAGGCCCTGTCACACCCATTCTCTCTCTCTCATAAGTAAAAATAAAATATCTGAAAAATATATACGTCTGGGTCTCTAGCTGCTGCAAACAAACTCCAGACATGTGCACCACCTTGTGCATCTAACTTACGTGGGTCCTGGGGAATCGAACCTGGGTCCTTTGGTTTTGCAAGCAAGCACCTTAACCATTAAGCATCCTTCCAGCCCTCATTTTATATCTTGAAGATACAGTTTGCCATATTTATTATTGTCAAACAATCAGAATTTTAGTTTCTTTGTATCAACTGATTGGGATAAAGCAGCGATTGTGTTGGCTGAGCTTAACCATTGGAGTCAGAAGGACCTGGATTCAAACCTTGGCCCTTGCATTAGGCAGTTGTTTAATAGTAGTTTTACTTCGATAAGGAGCCTCGGTGGATGGTTGCATTCTGTTTGTTGGCTCATCTATGAAGAAAGGATGACACATGCAACAAGTAAAAAAAGGACAAATAGACTGTGCTTCTTCAAGTATGACGTCCAAATCCCCGGGCGTTAACGTCACCTGAGAATTAGCCCCACCTTGATGCACTGACTCAGAGACTGAGCACCAGGTTCCGTGTTCACTGATACGGATCTGATGTAGATGCAATGCGCAGGTATTACAATAAGTACTCAAGAAACGATTCTCATTGTTATCAACGTTGTTTACTATGATAGTTTTAGTTCATTCCCTTTTGGTATCGACTTGCGGATGTCTCTCCCCCTTCCCAAGAGTACTGTGAGCAGGAGGGTGGCTTGTTTATGTAGCTGACTGCCCACTCAGCTGTCCTTTAATGAGGTAGTCTCCCAGCCTCCTCTCTGCACAACTCCCAGCTATGGGGAAACGAACTCACTGTTTATCTGGGCAGGTTAAGCTCTGCCCATACCTGCATGCCAACTGGGTGTGTCCCCATGAAGACCTTCCCCAGGGACCTCTTCTCCAAGCCCCTGGGTTGTGCTGAAGTCTTGCTGCAGTTTCCAGGCAGCTTTCTTGCATGTTGAATCTCAGATTTAAGTCTGACCAGCCAAGGGGTGAGGCGAGGCACAGGCGAGGTCTCCTTCTCTAACAGGACCTTGTTTCTATTTGCTTGGTGTTTTGGCAGCTTCGCCCTGCTGACTCACTGTGGTCTGAGGTCGACCAAACCCCTAGGCCTTTTTCTCAGGAACTGCAGATGCTCCAGTTGATTGGGTCACCCTGTCCTTGACGTGTGCAATTCATTTCTTAAAAATAACACAACTTGCAAATTATAAAGTGCAGGTTAATGAGGTATGGCGGTGCACACTTGGAAGTCCAATACTCAGAACGCTGAGGCAGGAGGTTCTTGAGTTTGAAATCAGCCTAGGCCCTTATCTCAAAACAAACAAACAAACAAACAAACAAACCCCCTACACTTACACAATTTCTATTTTTGGTGGAAGAAAAGTTGGAGAAAACCAAACTAATGTACAATTTACTCGAAGAATAATTGCAAATTCTTTTTTTTTTTTTTTTTTTTTTGGCTTTTCAAGGTAGAGTCTCACTGTAGCACAGGCTGACCTGAAATCACTATGTAGTCTCAGCGTGGCCTTGAACTCACAGTGATCTTCCTACCTTTGCCACCCTAGTGCTGGGATTAAGGGTATGAGCCACCACGCCTGGCTTTCTTTCTTTCTTTTGTTTTGTTTTTTCGAGGTAGGGTCTGGCACTGTCCCAGGCTGACCTGGAATTCACTCTGTAGTCTCAGGGTGGCCTCAAACTCACGATCCTCCTACCTCTGCCTCCCTGAGTGCTGGGTTTAAAGGCGTGGGCCACCACAGCCAGCTTTATTTATTTGAGAGGGAGAGAAAGGAAGAGGCAGATAGAGAAAGAGAATGAGCACATCAGGGCCTAGAGCTACTGTAAACGAACTCAAAAGACACATGCATCACCTTGTGCATCTGGCTTACATGGGTAATGAGGAATAGAACCTAGGTCCTTAGGTTTCTCAGGCAAGTACCTTAACCTCTAATCCAACTCTCCAGCTCCCCCAAATTCTTTTTTATTTTTATTTTTTCCTGGGTAGGCACTGAAAACGTGAATGAATGCTGAATGCCTTGGAGCTGCAGGTGTCACTCACTAGACCTTTTGCTTTGTCAGGTGCGGGGACGGGCGCCTTCCCTACCTGGGACGCCAGGCCACCTTTTCCCCTAGGGGTCAGGGTTTAGAAGCCTTCCAAGGCCCGCGGGAAGCGTGTGTAGGGGGCGTGGCCGAGCTGCGGGGGGGCTGCAGGAGTGAAAGTTTGCTGCCCGGGCGGGGGCTCAGCCTTGCAGACCATCCGAGTCAGTTTCTGACTGCGGCTGCGCAAACGCAGCTCTCCCAGCCTGCAGTTCCACGACCCAGGCAAACTCCGCAAAGACCCTGGCCTAAATGGCCAAGGGCTCAGGAACCCAACGAGCAGCAGCAGCCCGGGTAGCAGGCGAGCGGAGATCCAAGCCTGATAGGGGCCTTCTTGCTCCCATTCTGACCTCAGCCCTTTAGTTCTAGACGTATTTAGCTAAGACACGTCTGCTCCACCAGCTTCCATTTCTGGATTTGGAAGCAGACATTGTGAGATCTCTTCCTACTTTCATATGCTTAGAAGTCTTAAATTTCTCCCAGGAAACCTGCAGAAATCTCCCAAAACCAGGCCAAACCAAAAACTTAACTTTTTTTTTTTTTTTCGGTTTTTCGAGGTAGGGTTTCACTCTAGCTAGGCTGACCTGGAATGCACTATGTAGTCTCAGGGTGGCCTCGAACTCGCAGCGATCCTCCTACCTCTGCCTCCTGAGTGCTGGGATTAAAGGCATATGCCACCATGCCTGGCAAAAAACTTAACTTTTTAAAGCCCACTGAACAGTCCCTTCAAAGGAACAGAGAGCTTTGTGAGAAAAACATGGTAATTTGAAGCTGGGCTCTGTCTTTAGTTTCCTTACCTACAATAACGGCCATGGGGCTGGAGAGATAGCATAGCTGTTAAGGTTCTTGCCTGCAGAGCCAAACGACCCAGGGTTCGATTCCCCTAGTACCCATCCATGTACAGTCAAATGCAAAAGTGGTGCATGCATCTGGAGTTTGTTTGCAGTGCCAAGAGGCTCTGGTGTGCCCATTCTCTCTCTTGCCTTAAAAACAAAAACAAAACAGAACAAAAAATGGCCACGGATTACAAATTGTTTCCACCCTAAGGACAGCTGCCAGGATTAAGGAATCTGTGGCACTTGGGCTGCTGTGCAGGGGTTAGGGAGCAGGGTGCTGTTAAGTCTCAGGCATAGCCCTTTCTGATCTCCCCACACTCCTCCACTTTGTGGTATGATAGGAGGGCCTTGTGTGACATTCCTAAACCTGGTGTTGCCACAGCTAATTAGCCAGTCTGGGGATTCTGTAAACTGAGAGCCTGACTGGCCTCAGGGCCTGCGGGAAGGGAGTTTTTACAGAAGGAAATGGTTGTGGTGAGACAATGATAGAGCAACTTTGCCAGGATCTAGGTGGAAAGCCCCTAGCCTGCAGCGTTCTCACGGTGGGGTATGGGACCGACGCTGCAGCTGCCCCTTCCTCCACTGCAGTCAGAAAGGACCTGGTGTTCACCCCGTGTTCACCTGATGCTGCGGTATGACAGAGCAGCGATGGGTCTGACCCCATGAAGCTTCACACCAGTCACTTGCCACCTCCAGCCTAGGAACCTCCTCCCAGAGCAGTTACTCACGCGTCGATCTCAGCAGCCAAGCCTCGCTTCTACTCCAAAGCGTGGTTCAGGGCAACAGCAACAGCAGTTAGATCCTGAGCGACTACTGGGGGCTGGGGAGGCCCTTTGCCTCTTTCGGGAGGGACAGTGGCTCTGAAGTGGTGTAGTCTTGAGCCCAAGATACTGAGGCTAAGGCAAGTTGTTTTGCAAACTCTGGGCTGTTGGACAGTCCTGTGGAGGGATGAAACCACCCAGGACAGATGGAGGACAGTCAGTGCTCACTGAGAGGTTTAGAGAACCCCAACCTTGTTTGTACTTCCTCATTAGCATTCCCCTGTGGGCCTCTTCTTTGCTCTGCTAAACTGGACGGGGATGAGTTTCAAGGATCCGGGGTCTTCTTGCCCAGCTGTGATCATAGCAAACTACTTCACTTCTGCATCTTAGCTCCCTGTCTGTCCAGTGGGCGCTTCACCGTTCCCCACTCTCAGGATAGTTGAGCTTAAATGAGTGATGGGCATAAAAATCCTTTTTGATTTTTTAAAGGTACATTCTCTCTGTAGCCCAGGCTGACCTGGAATTCTCAGGGTGGTCTTGAACTCATGGCAATCCTCCTACCTTGGCCTTCCAAGCACTGGGATTAAAGGCATGTACCACCATGCCCCTCCATAAGTTTTTATTTATTTATTTATTATTTTTTTACAAATTTTACTTATCTATTTATTTGTGAGCAAGAGAGAGCGGGAAGAAATTGAGCATGGGCACTCCAGGGCCTTTGCCACTGCAAACGAACACCAGAAGCATGTGCCAATTTGTGAGTCTTGCTTTATGTGGGTACTGTGGAACTTGAATCTGGGTCGAGAGGCTTTCCAAGCAAGTAGCCATCTCCCCAGCCCAGAAGATTTTTTTGTTTATTTTTATTTATTTATTTGAGAGCGACAGAAACACACACACACACACACACACACACAGAGAGAGAGAGAGAGAGAGAGAGAGAGAGAAAGAAAATGGGCATGCCAGGGCCTCCAGCCACTGCAAATGAACTCCAGATGCATGTGCCCTCTTGTGTATCTGGCTAACGTGGGTCCTGGGGGGTGGAGCCTCTAATTGGGGTCCTTAAGCTTCACAAGCAAGGCTTAACTGCTAAGCCATCTCTCCAGCCCCAAAAGTTTTTTTTTTTATATTTAATTAATTTATTTATTTGACAGAGAAAGAGGGAGAGAGGGGGAGAGAGAGAGAATGGCATGCCAGGGCCTCCAATCACTGCAAATGAACTCCAGATGCATGTGCCCCTTGTGCATCTGGCTAACGTGGGTCCTGGGGAATCGAACCTGGGTCCTTTGGCTTTTCAGGCAAACACCTTAACCGCTAAGCCATCCCTCCAGCCCCCCTTTTTTATGTAAGGTCTCGTTCTAGCCCAGGCTGACTTGAAATTCATTCTGTAGTCTCAGGCTGGCCTCGAATTTACAGTGATCCTCCTACCTCTGCTTCCCAAGTGCTGGCATTAAAAGCATGTGCTACCATACTCAAGTCAGAAATATTTTGAACAGGAAAGAAAGTGGGTATTAGATGAATGTGATAGCCAGGCCTATAAATCCCAGCACTCAAAACAAAAAAAAAAAAAAAAAAAGAAAGAAAGAAAGAAAAGGTAGGCTGGATGTGGTGGTGCACACCTTTAATCCCAGCACTTGGGAGGCAGAGTAGGAGGATTACCATGAGTTCAAGGCCACCCTGAGACTACATAGTGAATTCCAGGTCAGCCTAGGCTAGAGCAAGACCATGTCTTGAAAAACAAAACAAAAAATTCCAGCACTTAGGAGACCAAGGATGGTAAATTCAAGACTAGCCTGAGCTGTTATGAAGCAAACCCTGGACCAAAGTAAAATAAAATAAGATAAAATAAATTTAAAAGATGGATGTGGTGGTGTACACCTTTAATCCCAGCACTTGGGAGACAGAGGTAGGAGGATCACTGTGAGTCTGAGGCCAGCCTGGGACTACAGAGTAAGTTCTAGGTCAGCCTAGGTTACAGTGGGACCATACCTTGAAAAAACAAAACAAAACAATGATAATAATAGAGATAAGAAAGTGGACACTGGACACTAAAGTGGTCCTGGCACAGCCTGTGTCCCCTGCTACCTGAGGAATCTGGGGCATACCACCTCCATGATGCTGCTGGAAGTAACCTTTGGAATCATTTCCCTGAGGACCTGCACAGATATACCCTTGTTGGCTCTCCACCACTCCCAAAAGATAAAGAACCAATTTCAGCTTCCATTTAGGATTCTGTTACTTTCACCCAGTTCTTTCTGCTCAGACACACCAAGAATGTTCCTCAAACAAGCCTGGGAGTTTCATCTCCCCTTTTTTTGGGGGGGAGGGTAGCATCTCACTCTAGCCCAGGCTGACCTGGAATTCACTATGTAGTCTCAGGGTGGCCTCGAACTCACAGCGATCCTCCTACCTCTGCTTCCCGAGCACTGGGATTAAAGGCGTGCGCCACCACGCGTGGCTTCATCTCTAGACTTCTATTGACTGCACTTGGCTTCTTTACCTCAGAGTTGCTCCTCTTCCACTGATCTCAGAACTAGAGGCTACATCCATGTACCCGGGGGGCTGGAGCTTGGCGTATATTGTCCTTAGCTCTTTTTCTTGCCAATCTTCTCTGTATCATTCCCATTTTAATGTATATGCTGCTTTTCTTTTTACCCACAGTTATAGAAGCCCCAATGCATGACGATTCTGTTCTCCGAAAATCCATCCTTTGTCTCTCAGATGTACCCCAGACTTTGAGGAACATTAGGACACACCTTCTCTATGCTTGGCCCTGTATTGACCCTGGAGCCATACTAGTAGGTCAGCCTTCTTCGTTAGGGCCTTGGGTTGTCTTAGAGTGGCAGGAAAGCAGGTAACCATAAATCTGGACTTGTTTCTTACTCTCTTCCCATGTTAGGGAGTAGATCTTATTTTGTTTGTTTGGTTGTTTTTAAATATTTTATTCCTTTATTTGAGAGAGAGAGAGAATGGGCAAGCCAGGGCCTCTAGCCACTGCAAACGAACTCCAGATGCATGCGCCACCTTGTGCATTCAGCTTCATGTGGATACTGGGGAATCAAACTTGGGTCCTTTGGTTTTGCAGGCAATGCCTTAACAGCTAAGCCATCTCTCCAGTCCTTTTTTTTTTTTTTTTTTTTTTTTTTTGAGGTAGGGTCTCACTCTAGCCCAGGCTGACCTGGAATTCACTATGTAGTCACAGGCTGGCCTTGAACTCATAGCAATCCTCCTACCTCTGCCTCCTGAGTGCTGAACTCTTATAGTAAGGAAGAGAAATGGCCTTCTCCCTCTCTCTTGCAGCCTGTGTCTTGATGGAAGTGAAGACAGGAAGTTTGGAGGCCTTCCAGTTCCAACCACATTGAAGGCCATGGCTCCCGGGGCTACTAAGCAGGTGGAGAAAGGAGACAGAGGCACAATTTGTCAGTTGCCTGACAGAGGAGCTGGTTCCACCCCTGTCAAGAGCTGCTGGGCCCTGGAGCTCCATCCCTTGTCCTCACCTCTCTTCCCATGAGGTGTAAAGCCTTTTCTGGAGATTTGCCTAACATAGAAAGGTTGCTGAGTAACTCCCTGCCTGAGCCCTGCTGGGTTATCTGCCTGGCGAGCTGCTGCTTTTCTCCAGCTGGCTCGGTCCTGGAGTCCAGGCTGGGGAAGGAGAGCCCTGGATCTCTGCCCAGCACTGCAGCAGCAAAATGACTCTCGAGTCAGACAGACCTGGGCTTGAACTCCAGCTCTGCTGCTTAGTAGATGAGAGGATGTCAGGGGTTAATTTCAGCCACCTGGCAATTTCACTGTCAACTTGATTGGGCCAGGCAGTGCCCTGATCATTTCAGACTTGGACTACAGCTAAATCATTAGCTGTCCTGGGCCTTCCCAGCTTGCCGACTCACCCTGCAGACCTTGCTGGCTTCCATAATTGTGTGATTATATGTAGATACGATTGGTACCATCTCCCTGACTAATACAGAGACCTTGAGTAATTTGCCTGCTCACTTTGAGTTGTCCCCATCCTCCTCTCAACTCCTCCCCCTTCTTCTCCTTTAAAAAAATTTTTTTTGTTTTTTTTTTTTTGTTTTTGAGGTAGGGTCTCCCTCTAGCCCAGGCTGACCTGGAACTCATTCTGTTGTCCCAGGCTGGGCTCTCAAACTCAAGGCGACCCTCTTTCCTGTGTCTCCCGAGTGCTGGAATTAAAGGTGTGCGCCACCACATCCAGCCTTTTCTTCTTGTCTTTATTCCCTCCTCTTCCTCCAACTCCTTTTGGTGGTGCTGAAGATCAAACCCAAAACTTGTGCATGCCTCCTCCCTGGGGTCTAGAGTATCCCCAAATCCCTTATCAGACCCAGAGTTCCTCTCCCTGAGGGCCCAGACACCCCCACTGGGACCTAAAGCTCCCTGGAGTTGAAACCCATGGGGCTTTGCCTGCTCCTGCCAAAGGCTACACCATCAGGGCCCAATGACAATGACTCCCTTTTCAGGGGTTCAGGGCTTGCAGCTGTCTATGGCTTACAGGTCTCTCCTCAGTGGTGGCATCGTACATCACTTAGAATGATCACAGCAGAAATGGGCACTGCCTGCCCAGTGTGGGACTCAACTCCAGGAAGAACTATAGTCTGTCTCCTCTGGGCTACAGGCTGGGAAAAGAGTTGTTTGGGCTCTCTGGACACTCTCAGGCTCAGGTCAGACCTATCCCCAAGTCAAACATATCTTTGGAGCCACCCTCATATCTGTTCAGAAGTCTTTTTAGCTTTTGGTTTTTCAAAGTAGGGTCTCACTCTAGCTCAGGCTGACCTGGAATTCACTAGGTATTTTTAGAGTGGCCTCTAACTCACAGCGATCCTCCTATCTCTGCCTCCCGAGTGCTGGGATTAGTGTACCACCACGCCTGGCTTTCTTTCTTTCTGGGGAAATTTCTGGGGCATCCATCATCCCCGGTGTGGCCTGGCCCAAGGCAAAATGGGTAAGAGTGGAGATTTTCATACATGATCACAGCAGCTTATCTGCGGGAACACAAAGGCTGGGTTCTTATCTTGGTTCTGACTTTGTGTGAACACAGAGGCATCTTTACATCCCCCAGGTTTCAGTCTGTGGGGGAATGAAGAGTGGGCTCCACCCCACCGTGGATGCAGTAAGATCAAAGGGAAAAATTCTTTGCCGTTGGAATTTGAATGACAGAAGAAAACTACCAGTGGGATGGGTCTGTAAGGAAGTAGGCCTGAAGTCAGGCAGGACAGACCACAGTGTGGGCCCCAGGTCTCCCTTTTAAGCCAGATGGCCTCAGACAAGTCATCTTGCACTTGGTAACTGGTAGATTGGATGTAGAGTGTCCCCCATAGTCTCATGTGTCTAACTACTTGGTTCCCAGTTTGTGGTGCTGTTTGGGGAGTTTGCAGAACCTTTGCAGGGTGGAGCTTTGCTGGAAGAAGTGTGCCACTGGAGGCGGGTCTTGAGGTGTTATAGCCCAGCCCTGCTTGGTGCTTTTATGCTGGTTGCTTTCTCGCTGCCTATGTGAAGACGTGGAGCTGGCTGTCTGCTCTTGCCATGCTGTCCATATCATGAAGAAACTTCCCCTCAAAACCTTAAGCTGTGGGGCGTGGTGGCGCACGCCTTTAATCCCAGCACTCGGGAGGCAGAGGTGGGAGGATTGCTGTGAATTCGAGGCCACCCTGAGACTCCATAGTGAATTCCAGGTCAGCCTGGGCTAGAGTGAAACCCTACCTCGAAAAACTGACAAAAAAAAAAAAAAAAAAAGACAACATAAAACAAACAAAAACCCTTAAGGTATAAATAAACTCTTTCCTTCCTTAAGCTGCTTTTGTCCCAGCAACCAGAAAGAAACTCATTCAGCAACACTTCTCCCTGTTTGTTTTGTTTGTTTGTCTGGGTGGCCTCGAACTCAAGGTGATCCTCCTGCCTCTGCCTCTCGAGTACTGGAATTAAAGGTGTGTGTCACCATGCCTGGCTCTCCCTGTTTTTTTGAGGTAGGGTCTCAATCTAGCTCAGGCTGTACAGGAAGGCATAGCTTGACCTGTGTCCTCCATGGAAGTAGCAGTAGCGTGGGCCAGCGGGGACTGGAGAGGCCTGTACCTGTTCTTTGTCACCTTGGGGCTTTTACCTGTGGCCACTCAGTCCTTGAGCCCTGTTTTCTCACACAAGCATACATACTCGGTCCTGCCACTTGCTACTGGGACCTTTGTTCAGGCTGTTCCGTTTAAAAAATGCACATCCTGGGCTGGAGGGATGGCTCGGTGGTTAAGGTGCTAGCCCATAAAGTCTAATGACCTGGGTTCGAGTCCCCAGTACCCACATAAAACCAGATGTACCAAGTTGCAAACTTGAAGTTTGTTTGCAGTGGCTGGAGGGTCTGGCATGCCCATTCTCTCTTTTTTTCTGTCTGCATAATATAAAACATAAATAAAGTATATTTTAAAATGCACATCCCTTCTCTACTTGGGAAATATGTCAGCGCTGCCTCCTTCCCCTTGGAAGCCTTCCAGGCTGCTGTAGGGAGACAGTTACTCCCTCCCTGGAATCCCCCAGCCTGGGGCATACTTTCTTTCTGTGCAGCAAAGAACTTGCCACCCTGAGCCAAATACTGCTCTCCTTATCTGTTCCCTCCTGCTTGAGGGCAGGATCCAGCTCAGCTTTCCTCTGTGCCCCAGCGCCCAGGAGAGATGCTAAATAACCTGGGCTGTGCTGGGTTTCCAGGCAAGGGCATCTTCTCCGTGGTACCTTATGTACCTAGCTGGCCATGGCGAATACCCAGGAGAAAGGTCAACAGCAGCGCAATCTTATTCATTTACCTTTCAGGAAACTGAGGTCCATGGAAGGGTATGGATTTGCACAAGGTCTCTCAGTTCCGCAGCTACTCAGCCAAGCTGAGGACACAGGGATTCTGATGCTTGTTCTCCAGCTCTGGCTGTGACAGCTGTGAACAGTGTCTGGCACTAAGCCAGGGTGCCTGGAGGCCCCCGGGGGCCCAGGCCCTGCAGCTGCTCACTCCATGCTGGCTCAGTCCCTCTGGCTGGGCTGTCAGCCAACAGCAGCATGGGGCTCTGCCTGCCCCTGCCAAAGGTTGCACCATCAGCAATTTGAGGTGGCAATCAGGCCACTTCCCCCAGGGTGGCTCAGACACAAGGCCGGGAAGCAGACTCTCCAGACTATGGGCTCTAGGGGCTGGTCTCCCAAGAAGTCTTTCTGACTCTGACTAGACCCTGATTAGGCCGCAGGCAGCAGTGAAGTGTGCATTGGAGCCCAGGACAGAACAGGTGCTCAGCAAATGCTGTGATGGCAGCTCGCACAGCACAGGCTGGGGTTGGGGGTGCAGCCAGGACAAAAAGACAGGTTCTGGGGCTAGAGAGATGGCTTAGCAGTGAAGGTACTTGCCTGCAAAGCCTAAGGACCCAGGTTCAATTCCCCAGTACTCACGTAAGCCCGATGCCCAAGGTGGCGCGTGCTTCTGGAGTCTGTTTGCATTGGATAGAGGCACTAGCATGCCCATTCTCTCTGCTTTTCTCTCTCTCTCAAATAAATTTAAAAAAATTTTTCTTTTAAAAGTCAGACTCCACTGCTTTCTGGATATGCAGGTTACTTCATTACTCTTCTAAGCAGAGTCTTTGAGATGGGGGTAACAGTCATACTTGTCTCATACGGTCATGGGAGAACTGAATCATTTAGCACACCTCATTAGTGACCTCTGAGGTCAGGGCAGCTGGTGCACATAGGCCTCAGACACTATGTCTTGCTGCACTCACCCACACACTGGCTCCAGCTGTAGGCATCAGAGCCAGACAGGCTGGGTCCAAGGCCCAACGTTGGCGTTTACTGTGTGACCTCCAAGTTGTTTCTGTCCAGTGGGAATGGTGATGAAACCAACCTTGCAGGAGGTTGTGTCAACTGGGATAATGCAGAGGGTTGCATGTGTCTGGCACATAGGAAATGCTCAGAACCTCTTAAAGGGATGTCCTTCCTTCCTCTTCACCCCTCTCTCAACCTCACCACCTAAATCTGCCACCTTCTCAGGGTTTGGTATAGACTCTCATCCTATCCCTGAACCTTCCTGTGATTGCTGCAACCCTCGCTCAGTGCTCCCTGCCCTGCCCCCCCTTTGTCCTCCAAGGTAGTAGAGTCCCACTTTAGCCCAGGCTGACCTGGAATTCACTCTGTAGTCTCAGCGTGGCCTCGAACTCACAGTGATCCTCCTACCTCTGCCTCCCGAGTGCTGGGATTAAAGACGTGCACCACCACGCCCGGCTTCATTGCCCTTTTCTATGCCACACAGCTCAGTGTTTTCAACTGGACTGCTTTCATATTAGTCACCTTCCAGACTGCTACTCCCTTCCTCAGCTGCTCAGTTCCCAACAAGAACACACATTCCGGAGAAGCTGATTCTACTTTCTTCCTCTCACTGTAACCTCCTCCCCCAAATTCTAAGTGTGAGGCACACGATCGAGGCTAACAATTGCCTCTAAAGGCTTATTCAAAAGTGAACACGAGGGCTGGAGCAATGGCTTAGTGATTGAGGTGCTTGCCTGCAAAGCCAAGGATCCATGTTCGACTCTCCAGAACCCATGTTAGCCAGATGCACAAGGTGACTCAAGTGCACAAGGTCACACAGGTACATAAGGTGGCACACGCATCTGGTTTGATTCAGTGGCTGGAGGCCCTGGCATGCCAATTCTGTCTCTCTCTTTCATAAAGGTGTGTGCCACTGTGCCCAGCAAAAACAAACAAACAAACAAACAAACAAACAAACAAAAAGGGCTGGTCTAGAAAAAGGCTATAAGGAAGGGAAGAGAGGGAAGGACTTTAGGGGACGATATTGTATATATGTAAGTAGAAGAACAGATTACAGGGAGTGAAATGGCCTAAGTGAGGCCAGGGGAAGAGACTAAGAGAAGGGTTGGAGGAGGGTCAACCAACATTCAAGATATTCTGAATAAGACATATGAAAGCCTACTTTTTTGGATAATGGCACATTCAGAAGCCAAAGATTGCTACTAGAAAATTTTCAGTGTCAGGGATGGGATACCTTCCAGTGAGTTGTTGGCCAGGGAGGTCCCTGTTGCCTCCAAAACATTACAGGCTATTGCCAAGGCCCTTGGTTTCCCATGAGTAGCAGATGGTAAGACCCTATTGCTGAAGACTTCACATGTGTGGGCAGCAAGGTCACTGAGAAATCAAGCTGGTGCTGAGCAGAAAATCTTCTCCCTGTAGACCAGCCAACTGAAAGCTGGAAAAAGCTGTACTGCATGTAGCCGTATGGGAGACAGAAGTCATCAGCGGTGAAAACAGTGGACAGTGGAAGCCACAAGTTTGGCCAGACAGGCCAAATGACCAAACAGGTACAATAGTGGCATGTCCGCTCTGGGGGAGACAAACTGCTCTCTAATTGGACTGGAGGCCCACTCTACGGGAGGGAATACATGCTTGGTACTGAAAGCCTAATCAAAGCCTATGGCAGAGGAGTTCATGAGCCTTAGGGGTATAAAGCCTGCTCTTGTCTTATGCATATATTATTCTCACCAAACTTCCCTGAAAGCACTACACTTAATGTTCATATTCATATATTAACGCTACTCTCACTTTTGATTAGAGAAGCGTCTCTTTTCAGATGGTGAAATCTGGGATGACCTGAAAGGTACCATGGTGCTGAAAAGTGACAGAGGAGTGTCCAGCACTAAAACATCTCTAGCACACCCTCCAAGGCTCAGGGTCCACTGTGGAAGAGCTGGCAGAAAGAATGTAAGAGCCAAAGGAAGGGTACCACTCCTTACAATGCAACTGTCCAGACACAAACTGGCCTCAATATCCATGACCTCGCAGTGCCTAGCAATACCTTCACAAGACCCTCATAATAGTAGAAAAAGATGATGATATCAAAAAGAGAGACTAACAGAGAGAGGGAGGAGATATGATGAAGAGTGGAGTTGTAAAAGGGAAAGTGGGGAGGGAATTATCATGGTTTATTGTCTGTAAGTGTAGAAGTTGTCAATAACATATTTTTTTAAAAAGGGGGTTGGAGAGATGACTTAGCAGTTAAGGTGCTTGCCTGTGAAGCCTAAGAACCCATGTAAGCTAGATGCACAAGGTTACACATGCGCACAAGTTGGCGCACGCTTTTGGTTTAATTCCAGTGGCTGGAGGCCTGGTGCATCAGTTCTGTCTGTCTTGCTCTCCCCGCCCTCTCTCTCATTAAAAAAAAAAAAAAAAAAAAGTCAGCATGGGACCTTATTTAGTTCTCAGTACATCTCAGGGTTTTCACTGGGAATTCAAGGATGCAGAATCTCTTTATTATTATTATCTTTTTTTTTTGGTTTTTTGAGGTAGGGTTTCACTGTAGCCCAGGCTGACTGGAATTCACTCAGTAGTCTCAGGGTGGCCTTGAGCTCATGGAGATCCCCCTACTTCTGCCTCCCAAGTGCTGGGATCAAAGGTGTATGCCACCATGCCTGGATTTTTAGAATCTCTTTCTCTCTCTTTTGTTCTGAAAGGTGTGAAATGTAGATGTGGTGTCTGGAACAGCTGCAGCCATTTTGCCACCATGAAAAGTAATGTGAGGAAAATACTAAGGGGACAGTCAGGAGCTACAGAGTCTTCATCAAATCACGTCTGATTTCCAGGCTCCATAAGACATGAACCAAACATTGTGTTTTTTGTTTTTTTGTTTTTGCTTTTTTGAGGTAGGGTCTAGCTTTCAGCCTAGGCTGACCTGGAATTCACTATGTCTCAGCCTGGCCTTGAACTCTCATCAATCCTCCTGCCTCTGTCTCCCAAGAGGAGGCATGCACTTTGTGCATCTGGCTTTACATGGGTACTAGGGAATGGAACCTGGGTCGTTAGGCTTTGCAGGCAAGTGCCTTAAGTGCTGAACCATCTCTCCAGTCCCCAAAATTGTGTTTTACTGCTAAGCAAGTTTTCTGTTACTTGCAATCCAAAGCATCCTAATTCAAACATTAACCAAGACCCGTATATATTCATTTTACATAATAATTGGGTCCCTGTTGTATGCCAAGTATTGCTGAGTCTAGAGACACTTCTCAAGTACTTAGAATGAGAGATCAAAGTAGCTTTGGGATTGCCTCTGATGCTGCATTTAATCTGCTTAGCATTGACTCCGACTCCCTCCTCTGGATAACAGAACCTTGACTTTTCCTTGTGAAGCCATCTAAAGGCCCAGTCCATTGACCCATGCCAACTAGCACATTCCACTCTGGGGGCACTGGGTTAGCCCTGAGGCTGCACACTCCTGTCTTTCTGTTGGGCTCACTAAACAGGAAACACAAGTCTGGAGTTTCTTTAGGCTAAAGAGCCAAGAACAAGTGCTTCCTTCAGTGGCTGGCCCTGCACTGGGAGATGGGGACAGGAATACAGGAATGAAACAGATTTTGGTTTAGTGACGTAGTCTCACTTCAGCCCGGGCTGACCTGGAATTTGCTACGTAGTCTCAGGCTGGCTTCAAATTCACATCAATCTTCCTAACTTTGCCTCTCGAGTGCTGGGATTAAAGGCATGCACTACCACGGCCCCTCTTTTTTTTGTGTGTGACGGGGTTTGAGGTAGGGTCTCTGGCCCAGACTGACCTGGAACTCACTAGGTAGTCTCAGAGTGGCCTTGAACTCATAGTGATCCTCCTACCTCTGCCTCCCGAGTGCTGGGATTAAAGGCGTGCACCACCACACCTGGCTAGCCCCTCTTTTTGAGGTCTGAAGACAAGAGCAAGCGAAAGAATAACCACAGCACAACATGGCACAGCCAGAATTGGAGGGCACCAGCTGACTAGTCTTTAGGCAAGGTTTTTCTTTTTTGTTTTAAATGTTCTAAAGCTACGTTGCACAATAATCAGAAACATTAAAATACACTAGGTATGTTAAAAAATAAATGTCTCAGCTGGGCGTGATGGCACCGCACCTTTAATCCCAGCACTGGGTGGCTGAGGTAGGAGGATCGACATGAGTTTGTGGCCACCCTGAGACTACATAGTGAATTCCAGGTCAGCCTGGACTAGAGTGAGACCCTACTTCAAAAAACCAAAAAAAAAAAAAACAAAAAAAACAAAAAAAAAAAAAAAACCTCCCTTAGTTCTCCCAGTTATAATCATAGTTTATATTCTCAACTATACCCTTCCAGGTGCCCTTTTTTTTGGTATGTGTATAGCACACGTAGTGTGTGTATGGTGTATACACGTGAGTGCAGATGTTTGTGCCTCACACATACTTACGTGAACAAAGATGGCACTTAGTAAAGCTTGCTGGCTCAGGTTCACTTTTCAAGATACTATGTAATCCAGGTCCAAAAAATGGCAAACATTTGGTGTTTGAGTCCTGACATGCATGTGCACACACATACACGTGTCAATGAGTAATTAAAACAAATGAGCTTTAATCCTAGCACTTGGGAGGCAGAGGTAGGAGGATCACTGTGAATTTGAGGCCACTTGAGACTACATAGTGAATTCCAGTCATCCTGGGCTCCAGCAAGACCTGACCTCGATAAGCAGCCCCCACCCCGAAAAATAAGTTAAATGTACTGTGGTATAAAGGGTTGGATTCTGGGGCTTAGTGCTTAAGAACATTTCCCATATAAGCATGAAGATCTTGAGGGGGCCTGAGACTGCTTGAACTTAAGTCCCTATTACCCACGTAAACATCTGGGCATGTCCACATGTCTGTAACCCCAGTCCTTTGGGGAGGAGAGACCCCACAATCACTGAGGCTTGTGAAAACAAGATGCTATGGATGCAGTAAGAGACCCTGACTCAGGGAAAAACAGGAGGGTGAGTGATGAAGGGAGATACCTGATGTTCTCTGGCCTCTGTATACACATGGAGGCCCCCATATCACATGCGCATACATCACACACATCACACCAAACATACCATAGACACACACACACACACATGGAATTGGATCCTGGAACATTGTGAAAAAAAAAAACCTGGCAAAAGTCAGTCCAGTAATGTACCAATATTATCTCTTAGCTGTGACAAACAGATGTTAACATTAGGGGAAACTGGGAGTAGACAGAAACTGTACTATCTTTGTAACTCCTCTGCAAACTTGTGAGTTATTCCAAAAAGTTTACTTGTCATTCTCAGCTATATACTGAGTTCCAGCCCATGCTGGGCTGCATGAGATCTTGTCTCAAAAAAAAAAAAATTCTATTCTGTATTGTTTTATAACTTTTGTTTACTTACTTGCCGGATAGTGTACCATGAAAATGTTCTTGAAATGAGTAGTTCATGATCTCATAGTATCTCATCCAATAAATGAATCAGCCATTCTCCCCTACAATTGGCAATTTAGGTTATTTCCAGTTCTTGCCCTGTTGTAAGACGTGCTTTCTGCACTTACTTACTCATTTCCTTAGGATACAGGAACTGGGATCACAGAGCTGGAGCTGCTAGCTAGAGGACCTTGAGGGTCGCTGTCCTAAAGCACTTGGTATATTCCAACTCAGCTTCACCCCCACCTCCCTTGAGAGGTTTTAGGACAGGAAACAGCAAATTCTTCCAGAGACTTCCTGCCCACTCCATCCCCTCCCCGGTGGTGCCAGGTGTCGAGGCCAGCACCTGTAGGCAGCCATCACAGTGGTCTCTGAAACAACCTGTGACCGCTCTGGTTCTCAACCACGGGGCATCCTGTTCTCAGAGAATAATGGGCCACCACCTCACCTTGGCTGGCTGCCACACCAAGTCCACATTTCTCCTCCAATCTGATGTTAGCACACTCGGTTAGAGAACCGGCTCCCATCTCCACCCAGAGCACACCTGAGTTCAAGAAAACCCGAGTTTGGTACAGTTTTCCAAGGGCAAAGTGTTATGGAGGAAATGGGCAAAGACAGCCATTCTGGGATACCGGCTGGCTTTAATGAGGTCTTTTTCTTTGGCAAATGGCTGAGGGAAGAGAAAGGATCACTTATTGGGGAGCAGCTATTTCTCAATTTCTATGAACTCCACTGCTCCCCTACATGAATGCCATGGTCCTTATTTTACAGTGTTAGCTGAAGCTTAAAGGTTAAGTGTCTTTCCCGGATAGAGTGAGCTGCTGCAAGAGCCAAGACCTAACCACAGATCATCTTTGTCAGCTCCAGAATCCGTGCCCACAGCACTGGAACACAGACTCTGTAGGGCCGCAGCAAAGGATGGCCTGGGTCATGGTCCAATCACAGGCTGTAGTGTGTGGGAGGGGGAGGGGCGGGGAGAATGGCAAGAATTCTTCATGCACTGAAAAACCTCCCTTCTATTGTCCTTGAACTTTGTTTGAGAAGTACTATTTCCTGTCAGGCATTGGTTCACTAGGTCAGAGCATCCCTGAATTCAGGGTCCTGCCTCGGTGCCTTCCCTGGGCTGTCCTCTGCTGGAGACCCCTCTGCAGGGGGCTTTGAACTCTACCACACAATCAGTCTTTCTTCTACACCCTGCATCTCTTGCAGATGGACTCAAGGCAGCTCATCACACACACACACACACACAGGAGCAAAAATGTTCAAATCATGATTTGGGTAGGGTGAGAATTTGATTAAAAATACTCCGGGTAGAGACTGAGGACTTAGTCTTTATTTATTTATTTGGTTTTATTTATTCGTTTGTTTTTTGGTTATTCAAGGTAGTGTCTCGCTGTAGCCTGAGTGCTGGGATTAAAGATGTGTGCCACTATGCCTGGCTATTTTTTTTTGTAATTTTTATTTATATTATTTACTTATTTGAGAGAGAGGGGGGGGGCACACGAGGGCCTCCAGCCACTGCAAACGAACTCCAGATGCATGTGCCCCCTTGTGCATCTGGCTTACGTGAGTCCTGGGGAATCGAACTGGGGTCCTTAGGCTTCACAGGCAAATGCCTTACCCACTAAGCCATTTCCCCAGCCCTGCCTGGCTATTTTTAGTTTTTTCGAGGTAGTATCTCACTCTGTCGCCCTACTACACCTGGCAGTTGGTAGTGCTTTTGAGCTCATTCTCCAGTACCCATGTAGAAATACTGGTGTGGCCATCATCTTTGCAATGGGGAGGTGGGAGGATTCCTGGGACTCACTGGCCAGCCATTCTAGCCTAATTGGTGAGCTACAGGCCAAAGTGATGCCTTGTCTCAAAGAAAGGTGGGTGGCATTTCTAAGGAATGGCACCTGGTGTTTTCCTCTGGCCTCCATAGGCATGTACACACAGGTGCCCTGAAAGCAGAACAATGCCAACAAGCCCTGGTAGAGGTGGTGTAGCACTGAATAAAAGACTTCATTCTGAGGCTCTTCATAGCCAGGGCACAGAGACAGAAAACGAGGCACTTCTTACCTAGAACCCAAGCCAACAGGCTGGAGATGGCTCAGCCATTAAAGATGCTTGCCTGAAAAGGCTGCCGGCCTGAGCTTGATTCTTCAGTACCTATAGAAAGCCAGATGCATAGAGTGGCATATGCATCTGGAGTTTGACTGCAGTGGTGAGAGGCCCTGTTGTGCCCATTGCTCTCTCTCTCTGCTTGCAAATATTTTATTTTATTTGTAAAAAAAAAAAAAAAAGAAAAAAAAAAAAAGAAAAAGAGAACCCAAGACAACTAGCCCAGAAGCATATGCACCCATTAGCTTTCAACTCAGAGGAGTTAGCTAACGTCCTTAAGGTACAGCTTCTTAAACTGTGGATGGTGACCCTGCGTAACTGAATGTGGCGCCATGGAAATATGGTAACAGTAAGCTTTCTGAATGCACAACCCAAACTCAAATGCTTGACGAATCTGAGGTATTTCTGCACACACAGCGTGCACATTTGAAAGTTTTTATTTTGTTTGTTTTGAGGCTGGGTCTCATTCTAGCCCAGGTGTGAGCTATCATACCTGGCTGACATGCACATGTATCAAAATAGCGTATCTTTTTCTTTTATAACTTTTAAAATATTTTATTTATTTGAGAGAGAGAATGGGTGTGCCAGGGCCTCAAGCCACTGCAAATGAACTCCAGATGCATGTGCCACCTTATGCACAAGGGCACTGTGGAATCAAACCTGGGTTCCTAGGCTTTGCAGATAAGTGCCTTAACCACTAAGCCATTTCTCCAGTTCCCCAAAAGCATATCTTGGATGTGCCATTAGAATGCTTTAAAAATTGCTCTTTGTAGCACTTTCCATGCAAGCATGAAGATCTGACTCACCCTGAGCTCGATTCCTAGCACCCACATAAACAGCTGGGCATGGCCACACATACCTGTAACCCCAGTTCTGTGAGGAGTGGTTACAGAATTGCTGGGACTTTCTGATTAGCCAGTCTGATAAAAAATGGCAGTTCTGGGCTGGAGAGATGGCTTAGCGGTTAAGCGCTTGCCTGTGAAGCCTAAGAATCCCGGTTCGAGGCTCAATTCCCCAGGACCCACCTTAGCCAGATGCACAAGGGGGTGCACGCATCTGGAGTTCGTTTACAGAGGCTGGAAGCTCTGGCGCACCCATTCTCTCTCTCTCTCTCTTTCTGCCTCCTTCTCTCTGTCACTCTCAAATAAATAAATAAACAAACAAACAAATTAAAAAAAAAATGGCAGTCCTAGCCGGGCATGGTGGCACAAACCTTTAATCCCAGCACTCAGGAGGTAGAGGTAGGAGGATCGCAGTGAGTTCGAGGCCACCCTGAGACTCCATAGTGAATTCCAGGTCAGCCTGAGCTAGAGTGAGACCCTACCTCGAAAAACAAACAAACAAAAAAACAAAAAAACAAACAAACAAAAAGGCAGTTCTTGGGGGGCGTGGTGATACACGCCTTTTATCCCAGTACTCGGGAGGTAGAGAGGTAGGAGGATCACTATGAGTTGGAGGCCCCCTGAGACTACATAGTGAATTCTAGGTCAGCCTGGGCTAGAATAAGACCTCAAAAAACAAACAAACATAAAAAAACACCCCCAAAAGGGGGGGGGGGTTCTTGGTTCAGAGACAGTCTCAAGAAGCTTGTGAATGAGTGACACTGAAGGACATGTGATGTTCTCTAGCCTTTACACATGTGCCTGGGACATGCCTATCTGTACACATGCATGCCTACGCACCAAACCCACACCACACATGTAAGAATTATTCTTAGCTGAGCACGGTGGAGCACACCTTTAATCCTAGCACTTGGGAGGCAGAGGCTAAGAGTATCACTGTGAGTTTAAGACCACTGAGACTACACAGTGAATTCCAGGACAGCTTGGGCTAGAGTGAGACCCTACCACAAAAAAAAAAAAAAAAAAAAAAAAAAAAAATCAAATTATTCTGTGAGTTGCTGACTTGAGTTTGATAAAAAAATAAATAAATCATTAAATCAATTTTGGCTTGTGATTAGGAATTTCCAACAATTTCTGAATTGGCCCTCAACATACTTCTGCCATTGCATATTACATATTTATGCAGTGTCCTCAGTGCTGATGATTATAAAAATCAAAACACTGATCAACTTTGAAAAATCATGATACTCATGTTCTACAGTATCAAATATTCAGCCAATTCTTTTCTTTTCTTTTCTTTTCTTTTCTTTCTCTCTCTCTCTCTTCCTTCCTTCCTTCCTTCCTTCCTTCCTTCCTTCCTTCCTTCCTTCCTTCCTTCCTTCCTTCCTTCCTTCCTTTCTTTCTTTCTTTCTTTCTTTCTTTCTTTCTTTCTTTCTTTCTTTCTTTCTTTCAGCATGTGCCACCACGCCCGGCCAGCCAATTGTTAATGAAAAATAAGCATGCACATCCATCTATGAGCATTCAAATTTGCCTTCATCTTTTTAAAAATTATTTATTTGACAGAGAAAGAGGGAGAAAGAGAGAATGGGCATGCCAGGGCCTCCAGCCACTGCAAACAAAATCCAGACACATGCACCCCCTTGTGCATCTGGCTAACGTGGGTCCTGGGGAATCAAACCTGGGTTCTTTGGCTTTGCAGGCAAACGCCTTAACTGCTAAGCTATCCCTCCAACCCTGCCTTCATCTTTAATAAATGGAAAAATAGTATGTACACTGAAGACTTCTGTGTGTAGTACATGTGATGTATGCACATGTACCATGTGCACACACGTGGAGGCCAGAGAACATCAAGCATCCTCCTTTACTCTCTTCCGCCTCATTTTCTCAAGATGGACTCTCTCATTGACCATCTTCTGGTCAGACTGGCTGACCAGCAAGCCCCAGTGATTCTTGTACTCCCAGCACTGATGCATGGTCACATGGCTTTTTTTTTTTGGTTTGTTTTTTGAGGTATGGTCTTGTTCTAGCCCAGGCTGACCTGGAATTCACTATGGAGTCTCAGGATGGCCTCGAACTCATGGCGATCCTCCTACCTCTGCCTCCCGAGTGCTGGGGTTAAAGGCATGCGCCACCACGCCGGCTTCACATGGCATATTTATGTGGGTGATGGGTATCAAACTCAGGCCCTCATGCTGGCATGGCAAGTGCTCTTACCCTCTGAGCTGTCTCCCAACCTGTGTGTTTTTTAAAAATATTTTATTTTTATTTATTTACTTATTTAACAGAGAAAGAGGGAGAGAGAGAAGGAGAGAGAGAGAGAATGGGCACGCCAGGGCCTCCAGCCACTGCAAACGAACTCCAGATGCGTGTGCCCCCTTGTGCATCTGGCTAACGTGAGTCCTGGGGGATCGAACCAGGGTCCTTTGGCCTTGCAGGCAAACGCTTTAACCACTAAGCCATCCCTCTACCCCCCCTTTTTTTTTGAGGTAGGGTCTCACTCTAGCCCAGGCTGACCTGGAATTTACTATGTAGTCTCAGGGTGGCCTTGAACTTATGGTGACCCTACCTCTGCTGGGATTAAAGGCATGCTTAAAAAAAAAAAAAAAAAAAAAGGTAGAGTCTCATCTATCCCAAACTGGCCTCAAAGTTGCTATGTAGTCAAGGCTGACTTTGAACTCATGATTTTCCTGCTTCCACTTCATTTTTATTTATTTATTTATTTGGTTTGTCGAGGTAGGGTTTCACTCTAGTCTGTGCTGGCCTGGAATTCACTATGCAGTCTCAGGGCGGCCTCAAGCTCACAGTGATCCTCCTACCTCTGCCTTCCAAGTGCTAGGATTAAAGGCGTGCATCACCATGCCCGGTTTCCACCTCATTTAAAAAAAAAATCCTTTCTTTTTAAATTATTTATTTATTTGAGAAAGAGATAGAGAGAGGTGTGCCAGGGCCTATAGCCACTGCAAACTCCAGACGCATGCACTACCATGTGCAACTGGCTTACCTGGGATGTGGGGAATCAAACCTGGGTCTTTAGGTTTCACAGGCAAGCACCTGAACTGCTAAACCATCTCTCCAGTCCCTGCCTCAATTCAGTATGCAGTCTCAGGCTGGCCTCAAATTCACGACAATCCTCCTATCTCCACCTCTCAAGGAGTGCTGGGATTAAAGGTATGTGCTGGGCTGGATAGCTTAGTGGTTAAGGAGCTTGCCTGCAAAGCCAAAGGACACAGGTTCAACTCCCCAGAACTCATGTAAACCAGATAAACAAGGTGGCGCATGTGTCTGGAGTTCGTTTGCAGCAGCTGAAGGCCCTGACGTGCCCATTCTCTCTCTCTCTCAAATCAATAAACAAAAATAAAGTATACTTTAAAAGGTGTACACTACCATGCCCCGACACATCTAATTTTTTTTGTTTTTTCAAAGCAGGGTTTTATTCTAGCTCAGGCTGATTTGGAATTCATTATGTAGTCTCAGGCTGGCCTCGAACTCACAGCGATCCTCCTACCTCTGCCTCCCAAGTGCTGGGATTAAAGGTGTGTGCACCACACCCTGCTACATCTAGTGTTTTCAGTGCTGGAGATCAAACCTATGACTTCATCTATGCTAGATAAGCACTCTACCAATTCAGCTACATCCTAGTCCAAATTAGTGTTTTGTTAGCAGACTGTTTTTGGTGTGTATGTACATGTGAACGCCAGAGAACCTCATACATGTCCTCACCTTCCACTTCACTTAAGGGTTTCTTCTATGTCAAAAATTTTAGATAAGAGGTAAATAACCAGATTGAGAGAGAATAGGTGTGCTGGGCCTCTAGCAGCTGCAAACAAACTCTAGATGTGTGCGCCCCTTGTGTATCTGGCTTATGTGGGTCCTGAGGAATCGAACCTGGGTCCTTTGGCTTTGCAGGCAAGCGCCTTAACCACTAAGCCATTTCTCCAGCCCCAGGGTTTCTTCTTGTTCACTGCTGTGTTCATCAGCTAGCTGGCCTGAGCTTCTTTTTAGAGGATTCTCCTGATTCTGCTTCTCATCTTGCCATAGGTATGCCAGGATTACAGATGTCTGCTACAGCACCCAGCTTTATGTGTATTCTGGGGATCTGAGCTCAGATAGTTACACTTTATCCACTGAGCCATCTCCCAGCCTGATTTTAACTACACAGAAAATTTTTTAGTCTCATGTAGCTGAGGCTGGCCTCAAACTCTTTATGTAGTCATGGATAACCTTGACCTCCTGATCCTTGTGGCTCTACTTCCTGGGTATTGGGAATGCATACCCATACCCCACTAAATGTTTGATTTGTATGCCTACTTTGTATACCTATATACCTAGGATTATGTAAAAATTTCTCAGGTGAATAGGTTTAAGTAGCTCTGGAAAAGGCCAGGAGTGGTGGCACATGCCTTTAATCCCAGCCCTTGGGAGACAGAGGTAGGAGGATCGCCATGAGTTTGAGGCCACTCTGAGACTACATAGTGAATTCCAGGTTAGACTGGGCTAAAGTGAGACCTTACCTTGAAAAAACCTAACAAAACAAAACATTAAAAAAAAAAAAATCCAGGCGTGGTGGCACATGCCTTTAATCCCAGCACTCGGGAGGCGAGGTAGGAGGATTGCCTTGAGTTCGAGGCCACCCTGAGACTACATAGTGAATTCCAGGAAAGCCTGAGCTGGAATGAGATCCTACTTCAAAAAACCAAAAACAGAGGAAGCTCTCTGATCTCGGCTGGGGAAGTGGTGCTGGCTTGCAAAGCTTGCTGGGCCCAGGTTCAAATCCCCAAGACCTACATCAAGCTAGATGCACAAAGTGGCACATTTGGAGTGTGTTCGAAGGACAAGAAGCCCTGGTGTGCCTATTTTCTCTCCTTACTAATACATACATACATACATACATACATATATATATATTTAAAAAGCAGCTCTGCTCTGTGGGACACTGAATGGGATTGTTACAAAGCAACTTTATAACACAAAGTACAGTTCTATTTGGTTCCAGCCTGGGGGTTATTTGCATAGGAACTAAACTTGGTCTTACTCTCTGATATTCTACTTCTATCCACTGCCTGCCTGGGCACCTCCACCAGACCAGGAGTGGGTACCTCCAAAGGGCCCTCTGTGAGGGAAACACTGTCACATAGCTCTGGATAACTCCAAACAGAGCTGAGGCATCTTGAGACTTCAGCAGCAGAGTGCTCCCTCTGGAGTTATGAATAATGACTGCACCAGCCTCACAGAGCTGCAGGATGATCCTCAGGACTGCGAGGCAGAGCCAGCACATACATGCTCCTGCCACTGCCCTTTCTAGAACCAGAGGTGAGGAAATGACACCCCTCTCATCCCTCAGGCAGGCACAGTGGTGGCTCCAGTAGCTCAGTGAAGTCAGCACGCTAGAACTGCACAGTAAGCAAGGAAGCCATAGATGGTAAAAGAGAACAAGACCTCTGTGGCTACCCTCCTCATGCAGGCCCTCTACTTGACATGCATGCCTCCGAGGATCTTTCCACTCTTTAAGTGTCAAAGCCCCTACTGAGGCCAGATATGGAGCCATACAACTGGGCTCGGGCTCTGTCATTCCCAGATTTATGAACTTCTAAGTGCACAGAGATAACATGGAAATAGCAAGAGTACCTACCTTTTCAGGTTATCAGGAATAAATAAGATAGGGCTGGAGAAGTGGCTTAGCAGTTAAGGCACTTGCCTGAAAAGCCTAAGGGCCCATGTTTAACTCTCCAGATTCCACATTAGCCAGATGCACAAGGTGAAGCAAGCATATAAGGTGGCACATGGCACCTGGAGTTCCATTACAGTTGCTGGAGGCCCTGGTGTGCCAGTTCTCACCCTCTCTCTTTTGCTGTCTCTCATTAAAAAAAAAAAAAAAAGAACAAGTAATGTATGCAGAATTTCCCACTGTAAGCATTCCATACATGTTAAGCTATTAGGCATGGAACTACAAGGTTTGTGTATACAATTTTAGAGGTCTGTGGTTTCTACGGTGTCCTCAGGCGAAAAATCCTCAGCCTGGTCCCTGATGCTCAGGAAGACATAAGCTCTCACCAATGCTTTCACCTTCTCTCTGAATGCCATCAGCATCTATTGAACCCTTGTGGCATGCTGGCCTTCCTGACCCACAGGAGTATTTCGCTTATCATAGTGAACATACCTGAGGGAATGGCTCATTCCACTCTATTGATGGGAGACAAGTGGCCCGTGTCTTGTGGCACAGGAGCTGCTGTGGAAATGTCCTGAATCACTGAGCAGTCTTCTTGGGAGGAAGCTGCTCCTCATCCCATTCTTTTGTTTGTGACACTGCACGTAGGGATCTTAAGAACTGGCAATGGCTTCTTCAAATCAGTCTGTAGTGTGAGTGTCCATGAAAGGGCTCTTACTCAGAAGGGCCCTTCTTGCCTGCACAGCTGCACAAGTCTTGGTATTATTTTCACAAGGTCTGGGAGAGACTCATGTCAGATACTATGTGAGGTCCAACTCTGACCCTTCTGTGTGTCCTGAGGACTGCCACCTCCTCTGAGTGTTGACCTCCTCACCTGTAAAACAGGACGGTTTCCACCGCACAGGGTGCTTTGTGAGGGTGGCTTGCGTCAAGTGAGGACTTTGCACAGTATTTGATATGACATCAGACTTCTAGAGCAGTACCGATTCTTACCTCATCCACTCAGGCTTTGAAAGGAGGAAACCAAGGCTTACGGAGGCAAGCGTGTAACAGCTCACCCAGTCTTTTCTGTTTCTTCTTAACCATCCACACTGTACTGCTTCCAAGGGTGGTTGGGTAAACATCTCCCTATTGTACATACGATGTACATATGACTAAGAAAATGCATTTAAACAGCTCAAGGAATGAAAAGATGTGAGTAAACTGGTCATGTTAACACCTCAAAGCCACTCCACTGAGGTGGGAAAGGGAGGAACAGACCAGGACGGGGATGGCCCAGTGAGCAGGATTTCATATAGCAGTGAGTCACAATGCCTGAAAAATGGTGGTGCTTCCAGCTCAGCTCTCTCTGTTTTCAGGAAAGCAGCAATTTCTCAGACACCTCCCTGGCAAAAGCAGTCTCTCGAAAGAACGAGAGCTTCAGCATGGACTAATACTTTGAACTCAACTTTGCTGGGGAATAAATGGATTTAATCTAAGACACACAAAGAAGTAACTTTGATTAGGTGTTAAAAACAGCAGAGGAATGGTAGCCAAAGACTTGGCTTGGGGGTTAGAAGCACAGGCTTTCCAGCTGTGGACAGCTGTCCATTCCTAATTTTCAGCCCAGCGGAAGGCAGGTATTTTCCTGTGTATGTTTGATCAAACACTTTCCCAGTGTCTCTTTATTTGGTAGGCACCAAGCCAAGAGCTTCTCCTTATAAACTTCATTTAATGCCAGCAAGACTAGCTTGTTTGTTTGTTTATTTCTAGTTTTTTGAGGTAGGGTTTTGCTCTAGCCCAGGCTGACCTGTAATTAAATATGTAGTCTTAGGGTGGCCTTGAACTAACAGGGATCCTCCTATTTCTGCCCACCAAGTGCTGGGATTAAATGCATGTGCCACCATGCCCAGCTAAGTCTAGCTTTGAAGAAGGCTTTTTCATATGACCAAACAGAAGCAGAGTGGATGCCTAACTGCTTGGGCTTACCTCGGCTCCCTGAACTTCAAGCACAGTGCTGTCTCTGCTAGATCAGCTGCCTTGTCTCTGGTCAAGAAATGCCTGTACAAGATCAGACAGTCATGAGGGTGCAGGCTCATCTTAGGAGCACACATTTGTACTTCCCTAAAGCCTATGAGAAAGTGTTCCTACGTCAGGTCCAGAATTCAATGTCACTCTGAATCCTTCAAATAATGCCACAACAGGGGATACAAATTTTTAACATACTTTATTGACTTAGGAGCCAAACAAGGCAGCATTTGGTTAGTTAAGAAAGGCACCTCATTGAAAATAATACATCACAGTGCTGTTGAGTGATCCCAGTCATGGGATTTGAGGATGGAGAGGACAATCTTTGGATGATATAGCTTAGGACACTTAATCATTTATGTTTACTTTATTATCATCATCATTTTTTTCTTTTTTCTTTTCTTTTTTTGCAGTGCTGGGGATTAGACCCATGGCCTTGCAATGCTAGGCAAGCATGTGCCAGTGAACTACACCCCCAGCCCTTGTTCATTTACTTGAAAGGGTTCCTTCACACACCACGGATGAAAGAAGGCGAGACAGCAGGACCGTGGTGTGCTGGGTGGCTGCTGAAGGCTTTGCCATCAGAGCAGGTGGGCTGGTAAATCAGTTGCAAGTCATGGCAAAGGACTCCCTAGACTCCCATGGTCTTGATTTGCTGAGCTACCAGCCCTGTGATTATATTCTGATCTCTTTCAGATGTGGAGATGATATTTTAATCGTATGGCATGGGGAAACATAAGTCAGATGCTTGGTTCCAAGCTGTAAGACAGCTGGGATCACAACAGACTTTCTACATTCTTGGCCTGGTATCCCATGAGGTTCTTAGATTAAAAACTGAGGCCTTAAGAGCAATGGCTTTAAAATAGTGTCACCAGTCCAGAGTAAATGAAAGCCTGATTGTTTAGAAATAACACTGTATCTTCCTATTTGTACCCATACCCTCCAATCACAGTTTTTAAAAAATTATTCTTCTCTGCTGATACTTTAAAATTCCCACCTATGTGTATAAAATCCCATTCACTACAACACTGCTGCTCTTCCAAATACTGCTCCTGAGCCCCTCACCACCCTCCCTTCTCCATCCTTCTTCCCCTGACCACCCTTCCCCTCTGCCCAGCACCTAGGAGCAGGGATCACGCCGCAGGGAGATGAGCAGTGGTGTAGTCTCTCTTGGCCTTCTGTTACTAGGCTGAAATAGAGAGGAAACAAGAGAGAACAAAATGGGTTTTAAAAAACCAAGTAAACAACAGAGAAGACTGGCATGCAACCAAATGTATCAAATACTGGGCATTTTGCTGGCAGGTGAGACGCTCGCATGCCTGCTGAGGTTAAGACTCTGCAATTAAATGAAGCAAAAATATAATCCCAACCATCCCAGAAGGGCATTTGTATCCCCTGTGATTTTCAAGCTCTCACCTGCAGCCCAAATATCACATGCACTTGTGTGTGCGTATGTGAATATACATGGACAGATGGCAAATATTTAGGCAAGGACCACTCACATTCAATTAGCAATCATTCAGGGACCTGTAACTATCATCAGTCAAGGGGACGTCAACTGTAAGATGCATGAGGCTACCCACATCCACAAGGATCCCACACTCCTGCCAAGCACAGCTGGTCGTTTTGATTTTAATCTCTTCCTTGCCCTTCCCCAACAGTCATGTGCTTTCCAGAAACACAGAGCCAGACAGGGTTTCTGCTAAGAGTGGGCGGAGTTAGCTTAAAGCCAGGGAAGCAAGGCAGAGCCAAGGCAGCAGACACTTGGAGCAGGCAAAAAGGGAAGTAAGATGGCCACGTACCCATGCCCAGTTTCCATGTGGACAGAGGACAAGCCCCAGACAGTCAGAGAGCAGGAGGGCTCAGGTCAGTCGGGGACCAGGCACTTTAGAGTCTACTGCACCAAGTCAGCTGGAGATTATGCGGCATTATTTACTGGACACGTCATTGACTTTCTAATAGCTTTTCCAGAGGCTACAGGTTTTGAGGTCTCTTCCCAAGCAGCCTATTAATTCCTCCATTTGACACAAATCAAACCAGAGATCAAAGGCACAGCAAAGACCCAAGGAAACGCATAGTCGCTAGAGAGCTAAGATTACAAACAAAAGCTGGTTAATGCCATAGGTGAACTTGTTGGGGGGAGGATCTTCTCTTAGGGATTCTGTGGTCACCACCCTCCTGAAGTAAAGGTGAAGGGCTGTATTTGAGAAGGAGAGGATTTGGATGTAGACTGGATGTATTTGACATGGATTTTACATCAGGGGTTTGAGTAAATTTCTAATCAAAATGAAACTAAGAAGAGACTGCCCCCAAATCACTGTTTTGTTCATATTGGGAAACAAAGGTGAACAATAAAGACAAAAGCAAAACAAATCTAGCTTGGTCTTTGGGGAAGTAGAATGGCTGCTCTCAGATGGCCAGCCAGCCTGGATGTCTAGTAAGACAATCTGAATTCTGAAGGCCTTGGCAGTTGATGTAGTTTTTTTGGGCAACAATCAGTATTTATTTACGGGGCCTTATATATGCCAGGCTGGTCTTGAACTAACTACCATGTAGCTAAGGATCATCTTGAACTTCTGCTCATCCTGCCTCTACCTCCCAATTGCTGGTAGGATTAAAGGTGTGTGCTACCATAACTGATTTTTGGGTGCTGGGGATCAAATCCAGGGCTTTGTGCATACCAGGCAAGCACTCTACCAACTGATTCATTTCTCAGCCTCCAATTCCGATTTTAAATTGAATCCCAAGAGATCCTACCCTACTGAAACATGATGCAGATCATAAAAATATAAAATATTCCAACCTGGGCTGGCTCTCTACAGTCCTAGTAATTTCTGGACTTGGTGTCTTTTTAATTCCACTTAAGGGAAAAATTCCACTTAAGGGAAAAAGTTAATAATCCCTGTCTACTCACTGACTCATGTGGCTTCTACTGTCAGCTGAAAACAAGTGGAATTCTCTGCCAAGAATGTGCATCAGAATTGTGACACTGCTTGCCTTAATGTGACCTTGAACTTTTTTTTGCTCACTCCATAGGCCAGGCTGGCCTCAAATTCATACCAATCCTCCCACCTCAGCCTTCTGAGTGCTGGGACTAAAGGGTGTGCTACCACATCTATCTTAATCTGGGACTTCTAATTTGCTATTTCAGATAGAATAAATAATATGAGGCTTTGGAACTGAGGTGCCTGGCAGATACCTGAGATAGTTTATTCAGGCCAAAAAATAAAATTAAGAGTATAGCTAAAAAAGTAAACAGCATGTAAGACAACATAACCCAAAACAGATAGCAACAGTGAACACACACCATACGCACACACATAGATAAGTGTTGCACACACACCAAAGATACATCAAGTAAGTGCTTTTTAATGAATACATCCAAAGATATTGTTGCTACCTAAGGAAGGAGCCTTCCCTCTGCCTGCCTACCCATGTCTACCCACCCATGCCTGTAACAGGGATAGGAAGAAGAAATTCCCTTTTGAATTCAACATTAGATAAACATAACCAAGTCTTTACATGTGGCTTTGGAGAAGGCTGCTAGGATGCTTGCAAACACGACATCAGGGGTCTGGGATGCATCGATGGCACAGTGGATCCCTCGTTTCCTATAGTACTCCACGAGTGGGGTGGTCTGAGTGTGGTAGGACTCCAGGCGGATCTTCAAGGCCTTCTCATTATCATCGGATCGACGGATCAAGGGTTCCCCAGTGATCTGAGAACAAGAAGAGGAAATGAAAGGTGGGACTGTTAGCAAGGCTTCCTTACCCATGCCAGATGCAAATGATATGTGACCATTGTGCTTGCCAATCAGAGACAGAGAGAGACAATCCAGATGCTCTCGGACGAAGGACTGTGCTACTCCCTGAAGCAGACTAGCTGGTCCAGAGAAGCCAGGGAGCTTGTCAGAAACAATGATTGTGAGCAAAGTAGCTCACAAGAGGAAGACAGCAATGCCTTTTGCTCTTTGTTCTGTGCTCAGGCTGTTTATTGTTCTAAGATGGGCATATCCAGGGTCAAAAGATGGAGGAGGGAGGTCCCTGGGACTAGAAAAGTACATCAGAATGAGAGCTGCACAGCAACTGCAATCTTATTTGGTAAACATTTCACGTAATTACTACAGCAACACCATTAACATTCCATTAGCAGTCAGTGAAGTGAGAACTCTGGCTGACTTGCCAGTTTTTTCAAATGTGACTAAGTTGACATGATGGCTTTGGAACCTGTATTTATAGAACCTGCGTGACCAGGTGATCTTGTCTCACATGACAAATGTAAACTCAGGAGATTTCTTACTGCTGCCTGCATGCTTAAGCAGACCATATGGACTTCTTACAGGAAAAATAAAAGTGGCCACATAAGAGATCCCAGGGCACAGCCCAGCAGTCAATAGGATGGTATTCTAAGATAGGTATTCTGGAGCAAAACTGTCAGCAAGCTTCTTGGTAAAACCTCCCTGGCAACTCTGGGCTTCCTGGCACATTCTCCTGATTAGTGGACTCTAGCCATTATGTCAGAAAGGGAGGGTGTGCTGGAGAGAGAATAGTACAATCTGGGCACTGGCAAAGAGCTAGCACTGGTCACTTTGATGTCAAGCAAAGAAGCCACCTGGGAAACATTGTATAGCTTTGCCACAGGTCATCTGATCTGTAGTGATACTTTTCATGGTTGTTGGTGATATTGGTAAAAGGGAAAATTTTCCTGTCCTGAGTTTACATACATCATCTTTCATGGGCTCTTTTGGAGGGTTGAATTCTTCATGGTAGGACCGGCCACTCTTGGGGTGAATCAACCTGAAAAGACAGCAAATGATCACCATCAGGTTGTGTAAAAGTATCACTGGGCCCAGGGGACTCCAGCATGACAAGCAGAGACCAAGAAACTGGACACATAAGACTTTTACCTGGCAGACAAAGTAGCTATCGGCACCTCTCACTTAGGAAAATAACTGGGTTCCCAGGAGAGAACCAGTCTCTTGTTTAGGAAAATAACCAGATTTGCTTAGGAAAATAACTGACTGATAATTCTGTCAATGGCAGAATGTTTTATACTTTAACAAGTAGTATAATAAGTGCTTAAAAACTGCTGGCATAACCACCTAATTCAGGATCTGAGAGAAGGAATTCTGGTGCTGGTCTCACCCAGTCACTCACTGCAGTCAGGCCTGTTCATTCAACTATAGTAACACATTCCTAGTCCAAATCAGACCTAAATATAGGAGTTACAGAGTAATGGGTTGATATCTCTACTCACAAGCAGTGCTTAGTGGGTGGACACTTGTAGAAAAATTAATAATTACAACAACAAATGTGATAACCTTAGAGGATTTTTTTTTTTTTTGAGGCAAGCCCAGCAGACTGGTCTTTTCCCCCCCACTGGGGTAGGGTTTCGCTCTAGTCCAGGCTAACCTGGAATTCACTATGTAGTCTCAGAGTGGCCTTAAACTCATGGCAATCTTCCTACCTCTGCCTCCCAACTGCTGGGATTAAAGGCGTGTGCTACCACGCCCGGCTAAACAAGGATTTGTATCAAGTGCTCTGGGAGTGGAAGACAGAAAAACTAACCCTATTTTCTTGTTATTAAGGTTTTGGAATAAGTTTTTCTTTTTTTTTTTTTGTTTTTTCCAGGTAGGGTCTCACTCTAACTCAGGATGACCTAGAATTCACTATGTAGTCTCAGGGTGGCCTCGAACTCATGGCAATCCTCCTACCTTTGCCTCCCGAGTGCTGGGATTAAAGGCATGCGCCACCACGCCCAGTAGTTGGAATATTTTTTTATTTATTTAGCTAAGAGAGAGAGAGGGAGGAGGAATAGGCACACCAGGGCACTAACCACTGCAAACGAACTCCAGCATGCGCCCTTTTGTGCACCTGACATATGTGGGTCCTGGAGAATCAAACCTGGGGCCTTAGGCTTCACAGGCAACACCTTAACTGCCAAGACATCTCTCTAGCCCCCTACTTTCTTTTCTTTTTTTGTGTGATTTTTTGAGGTAGGTCTCACTCTACCTCAGGCTGACCTGGAATTCACTATGTGGTCTCAGGGCAGCCTTGAACTCACAGCAATCCTCCTACCTCTGCCTCCTGAGTGCCTGGATTAAAGGCATGCACCACCACGCCCGGCTCAGCCCTGTTTTCTTTTTTGAGACAGGCTATGTATCTCAGGATGTATTTCAACTTGTGATCCTGTTGCACCAACCTCCTAAGTATCTGAGATTATAGACACATGCCACTTAGGCCTATTTTCTACCTAGTTGGTCATAAAAGCAAAAGGTGTTAATAAAAAAATATATTCCCTAGATGAAGTGCACCTTTATGATCACAGAGAAAAGACAGCCTAACTCTGATGGGGCAGTATTCAGACCAACAACAGGAAGGGCACATTAAATCATGAGGCTGGGAGCAGTGTGTTTCTGTGGTCCCAGTAACCATGATGCTAAAGTGGGAGGACCCCTTGGGTCCAAGATTTTGAGACCAGCTTGGACAACATAATTAGACACCATCTGAAACCAACCAAATGAGCTGGGTGTGGTAGTACATGCCTTTGATCTCAGTACTTGGGAGTCTCAGGCAAAAAGACTGCCATAAGTTTGAGGCCAGCCTGGGCTAGATAGTGAGTTCCAAGCTAGCCTGGACTACAGAATGAGACCCTGTCTCAAGAAACAAAACAAAAGCAAGAAAAGCAAGCAAGCAAACAAACAGATACAAGTCATGACATAGCGAGTCCAGAGCAAGCATTTATTTGGCACTGAGAATGTGGCTGGTGGCTATATTTGTGCTGGATCTCATTAAGCAACAAGTACATGTTCCTGATTAGGGCTAACAACAGAGAGAGGGCCCTCCCAGAAACTCAAGTTAAGGACCCAACCTCAGCACACCTGACTGCTGCCACAGGACCACTCACTCTTCACTATAGCTGGGTTTCTGTGTGGTCACCTTGTTGTCCCCTCATTAATCCCTACCACCTTATGCAGTATATGGATTCCCAAATAGTCTATCCCAAAATAGACTGCTTAAAATTGGTCAGATCATCAAGTATATCTGCACAAAGCTGCCGAATAAGGAACATGTGAATGAGGCCCTGTGTAGGGCCAAGTTCATGTTTACTAGATGTCAAAAGATCCACATCTTAGGCTGGAGAGATGGCTTAGCAGTTAGGGTGATTCCTTGCAAAGCCAAAGGACCTAGGTTCAATTCTCCAGTACCCATATAAGCCAGATGCACAAGGTGGTGCATGTGTCTGAAGTTCCTTTGCAGTGGCTGGAGGCCCTGGTACACCCACTCTCTATCTGCCTGTCTCTCAAAAAAATAAATTAATTAAATATTAAAAATAAAAAGATCAATATCTCAAAGAAGTGGGGCTTGACTAAATTTACCAAGTTCAAGTTTGCTAGCCACCAAAAGATCCACACTAGCTGGGCATGGTGATGCACAACTTTGCCTTTTTTTTGTTGTTGTTTAACTGTAAATCTTTTTTTATAATTTATTTTTATTAGATATGGTTATACTTAGTATGTAGACAACACAAGTTGGTACCATCCTTTCCCTCATCCCTGCCCCTTTTCCGAAGAGGTCCTCCTCATTGGGGATGCAGGTCAACTCCATGGGGATTGTGGGTTATGCATTGTGGGGGCAGCAGTCAGTTAGTTATAGGGAAGAGGCAATGTCTGTGCATAATGTCCCAACTTGTGGCTCTTTCCACCCCTAGCTTTTTTTTCTTTAATATTTTATTTTTATTTCTTTACTTGAAAGAGAGAGAGAGAAAGAGAAAGAGGCAAGTAGAGGGACAGAGAGAGAGACAGAGAGAATGGGTATGCCAGGGCCTCTAGCCACTGCAAACACACTCCAGACACATGTGCTACCTTTTACATCTGGCTTACGGGGGTCCTGGAGAGTCAAACCTGGGTACTCTGGCATGCAGAGAAGCACCTTAATTACTAAGCCATCTCTCTAGTCCCACCTTAACCCTTTTTTTAAAAAAAAATTATGAGAGAGAGAGAGGATGGGCACAGCCAGGGCCTCCAGCCACTGTAAACGAACTTGATACGTGTGGCCCCTTGTACACCTGGCTAACGTGGGTCTTGGTGAATCGAACCTGGGTCCTTTGACTTTGTAGACAAACGCCTTAACTGCTAAGCCATCCTTCCAGCCCCCGCCTTTAGCTTTTAATCCCAGGACTTGGGAGGCAGAGGTAGGAAGTTTGTCATGAGTTCAAGGCCACCCTGAGACTACAGACTGAATTCCGTATCAGTGTGGGCTAGAGCGAGACCTTACCTTGAAAAAAAACGAAAAAAATTAAGTGGGGGTGACAGGCGTGGTGGTGCATGCCTTTAATTCTAGCACTTGGGAGGCAGAGGTAGAAGGACTGCCATGAGTTCAAGGCCACCCTGAGACTACATAGTGACTTCCAGGTCAGCCTGGGCTAGAGTGAGACCCTGCCTAAAACAAAACAAAACAAAACAAAACAAAACAAAAAAAGAAGTGGGGCTTTACCCAATAATGCAGATGAATTTGAAGCTATGGTGACTGAGAGATGACTGGGAGGTTAAATACATCTTCAGTCCCAGTACTCTGGACAAGCAGCAGGCCCTGCATTCATGAGAACTTCTACTGTGCTGTCCCCTACTTTAATTATGTTCATCAATATCTTACATCCCTACCTATAAAAGCCATATTCCACAATGGGGAATACAGGGTCCATGAGGGGTTCTAGAAGACATGAATGAAATAGATGGAGAGTGGTTAGTGGAGTAAGGTAAGGGGAAACCACTGCTTAAAGCAGAGACAGAATCTCCAAACAAACTTGGTCAGAAGCAGAAGCATTTCTATGTTTGTCACTATTACAGAGAAACACAAAAATTAAGCTACACTAGCCAGGCATGGTGGCGCATGCTTTTAATCCCAGCACTGGGAAGAGAGAGTAGTTTGAAGCCACTCTGAGATTACATAGTAAATTCCAGGTTAGCCTGGGCTAGAGCGAGACCTTACCTTGAAAAAAGAAAATGCTACACTATAAATATAATTTTCCTTCATTAAAAAATATGTATATAAACCGGGCGTCGTGGCATACACTGTTAATCCCAGCACTTGGGAGGCAGAGGTAGGAGGATCACCATGAGTTCAAGGCCACCCTGAGATTAATTCCAGGTCAGCCTAGGCTACAGTGAGACCCTACCTTGAGAAAACAAAAACAACAACAACAACAACAAAAAAGATGTGTGTGTGTGTGTGTGTGTCTGTCTGTCTATCTATCTATTTATCTATCTAAGTTATTACTACCACCATTGTTGCTATCTGAGGCAGAGTCTCATTATGTAGCCCAGGCTAACTTGGAACTTGGGATCCTTCAGCCTCCATCTCCCAAGTGCAGCCACCAGGACTGGCAGGTCATATTAATTTTTATTTACTTACTTTCAAGCAGAGACAGAGAGACAGAATGGGTGTGCCAGGGCCTCCAGTTGCTACAAACGAACTCCAGATGCATAAGTCACTGTGCATCTGGCTTTATGTGGGTACCAGGGAATAAAACTTGGATCATTAGGCTTTGCAGGCAAATGCCTTAGCAGCTTAGCCATCTCTCCAGCCCTCATATTATTATTATTTTATTTATTTGAGAGAGAAAGAGAATGGGTGCGCCAGGGCCTCCAGCCAATGTAAATGAACTCCAGACGCTTGCACCCCCTTGTGCATCTAGCTCTCGCTCTCATGGGTACTGGGGAACTGAACCCAGGTCCTGAGGCTTCGCAGGCAAGCATCTTAACCACTAAACCATCTCTCCAGCCCCTTGTATTATTATTATTTTGGTTTTCTGAGGTAGGGTCTCACTCTAGATCAGGCTGACCTGGAATTCACTATGTAGTCTCAAGGTGGCCTCGAACTCACTGCGATCCTCCTACCTCTGCCTCCCAAGTGCTACGATTAAAGGTGTGTGCCACCACACCCAGCTTGTGTGTGTGTGTGTATGTATGTATTTGGTTTTTAGAGGTAAGGTTTCACTCTAGTCCAGGCTAACCTCAAATTTACTATGTAGTCTCAGGCTAGCCTCGAACTCATGGTGATCCTCTTACCTCTGCCTCCCATATGCCACCATGCCTGGCTACCTTGTATTATTTTTACAATTAACAAAAGCCTACAAAAGACAATGGGGCTGGAGATGACTCAGTGGTTAAGGCATTTGCTTGCTAAGCCTGACAGCCTGGGCTTGATTCTTTAGTACCCATGTAAAGTCAGATGCATGAAGCGGCTCATGTATCAGGAGTTTATTTGCAGTGGCAGGAGGCCCTGGTATACCCATTTTCTGCTTCTCCTTGAATATAATTTAGTAAAATTATATAAAAAAGGGGGGGGCTGGGGCTGGAGAGATGGTTTACTGGTTAAGGCACTTGCCTGCAAAGCGAAAGGACCCAGGTTCGATTCCCCAGGACCCATGCAAGCCAGATACACAAGGAGGCACATGCGACTGGAGTTTGTTTGCAGCAGCTGGAGGCCCTGAAGTGACCATTCTCTCTGTCTCTCTCTCTCAAGTCAATCAATCAATCAATCAATAAATAAATAATAAGTAAATAAAATTCCAACTGAACTCAGATTTAGAAAGCCCTACCGAACAGATATAAGGAATTTATCATTTATTAGGCTTCTACAAATAAGGAAACCTCTGAACTATATACTTTGTTATCTAAAATGCACAGCAGATATTAGTCTCATTCCACATCTAAGCGAATAGCCTCAGAGGGGTTAAGAAATGTGCCTCACCTGAGACGTGCGTGACTTCAAAGCCCCAGCTCTTCTTTCCATACCCTCACCTCAGGCCACCACTTCGGTGGATGCTGCCATGAGACAGATGCACTAAGCTTCACAGCTGGGATCAGGCAAGAGCATTTCTCTGTCTGACAGAGCTCTGGGGAAGCCCGAGGAGAAGAGAGCTTCAGAGGACAAATACCTTCCAGTGATTCTCCGGATCAGCAGGGAGTCCGAGATGCTGAACTCAATCACAGAATCAAGCTTCTCTTTCCTCTTCTCCATGAGGTCATCAAGCTGTAAAAGAGTGTGTGACTCACCTAAGCTTGATCAGACTCATCTCCTTCAGAGGGATTGAGAGATAAAGGCCTGGAGCCTGCCTTCATGTAACAGTGACAGAAATACTACCCACCATTTCAGCCTGCCTTACAGTCCGAGGGAAGCCATCTAGAAGAAAGCCATTTTTGCAGGAAGGGGTCTCCAAGTTCTTCTCAATGAGCTCCACTACCATTTCATCGCTCACCTGGAAGTTAAGAACGTAATATCAGGGCTGGAGAGATGGCTTAGCGGTTAAGCGCTTGCCTGTGAAGCCTAAGGACCCAGGTTCGAGGCTCAACTCCCCAGGACCCACGTTAGCCAGATGCACAAGGGGGCGCACGCGTCTGGAGTTCGTTTACAGAGGCTGGAAGCTCTGGCACGCCCATTCTCTCTCTCTCTCTCTCTGTCACTCTCAAATAAATAAATAAACCAAAAAATTAAAAAAAAAAAAAAAAAAGAAGAACGTAATATCATTGGGTTTACAATCTGTTAAGTAGGTAACATTAGCCTAACTCCTGGGTCAAAAGTGACTAACTGGAAAGTTATCTTGAGGGCTGAAGAGATGGCTCTCAGCAGTTAAATGTGCTTGTTTAAAAGCCTGACAGGATGGGTTCAGATTCCCCAGTCCTCATGTAAAGCCAGATGCACAAAGTGGTACAAGCATCTGGAGTTCAATTGCATGGGGAAGAGGCCCTGGCATAACCATTCTCTCTCTCCTTGCAAATAAATAAAAATTTGTTTGCTTTTTGAGGTAGGGTCTCACTCTTAGCTCAGGCTGACCTGTGTAGTCTCAGGGTGGCCTCGAACTTATGGCGATCCTCCTATCTCTGCTTCCCAAGTGCTGGGATTAAAGGTGTGTGCCACCACATCTGGCAATGTATTTTTTTTTTTTTTTGATGCAAGTCCAACAGACTAGTCTTTTTTTTTTTTTTTTTTTAATGCAAGAGAGTGAGCAAGCAAGGGGGAGGCGGGAGAATTGGTGCGCCAGGGCCTCCAGTCACTGCAATCAAACTCCAGAAGCATGCATCCCCTTGCAACCATGTGTATTTATGTCACTTTGTGTGTTTGGCTTATGTGGGATCTAGAGAGTCGAAAACAGTCCTTAGGCTTTGCAAGCAAGCACCTTAACCACTAAACTATCTCTCTAGCCCCAATAATACACACACACACACACACACACATTTCTTTTCTTTTCTTTCTTTCTTCTTTCTTTCTTTCTTTTTTTCTTTTTTGAGGCAAGCCCAACAGATTGCCTCCTCCTTTCTTTTTGGTTTTTCAAGGTAGGGTCTTGCTCTAACTCTGGCCAACCTGGAATTCACTATGTAGTCTTAGGGTGGCCTTGAACCCACGGTGATCCTCCTACATCTGCCTCTGAGTGCTGGAATTAAAGGCATGTGCCACCACCCCCTTTTTTTCTTTTTTTGAGGTAGGGTCTCACTCTAGCTCAGGTTGATCTAGAATTCACTATGTAGTCTCAGGGTGGCCTTGAACTACCTCAGCCTCCCGAGTGCTGGGATTGAAGGCGTGTGCCACCACACCCAGCTCCCCCCTCTTTTTTTACATATTAAAATGTATATATAATTTATTGACTCTTTTTTTTTCCCGAGGTAGGGTCTCACTCTTGTCCAGGCTGTCCTGGAACTCACTATGCAGCCTCAGGGTGGCCTTGAACTCACAGAGATCCACCTACCTCTGCCTCCCGAGTGCTGGGATTAAAGGCGTACACCATCACGCCTGGCTTGACTTTTTTTTTAATGAAAGGGAGTGTGAGAGAGAATTGGTGTGCCAGGGCCTCCAACTACGGTAATCGAACTTCAGATATGTGTGCCACCTTGTGCACATGTGCGACCTTGCATGCTATGTCACGTTGGGCATCTGGCTTACGTGGGACCTGGAGAGTCGAACATGCGTCTTCACAGGCAAGCACCTTAACTGCTAAGCCAACTCTCCAGGCCCCCAATAAAATATTTTTTAAAAAAGGTCAGAGCTAAGAGTCAGGCGTGGTGGCGCACACCTTTAATCCTATCACTTGGGAGGCAGAAGTAGGAGTTCAAGGCCACCCTGAGACTACATAGTGAATTCCAGGTCAGCCTGAGCTGGAGTGAGACACTACCTAAAAAACTAAGCTAAACTAAAAAAAAAAAAAAAAAAAAAAAAAAAAAGAACAGAAAAAAGTCAGCTTGATCCCAAAAAAGCAAAACAAGAGCAAATGGGAGTGGCTCTGTTATGATTTGGTTCATTAAAAAAAAAAAAAAAAAAAAAAACAACAACAAAAAAACTTTATTTGGGGAGGAGGAGAGACAGAAAATGGGCATGTCAGGGCTTCTAGCCACTGTGAATGAATTCCAGATGCATGTGCCACCTTGTGCATCTGGTTTACATGGGTCCTGAGGAATTGAACCTGGGTCCTTAGGCTTTGCAGGCAAGTGCCTTAACCACTTAGCCATCACCCCAGCCCATGATTTGTATCTTAAGTCCCCATAAGCCCCCATGTTGAAGGCTTGTTCCCCAATGTAGAAACATTCTCTCTCCCTCAGCCTCTGCAGTGAGCAGATCTCTATCACATGCTCCCACCATGCTCTGCCTCTATGGGCCTAGAAACAATAGGACAGAGCAACCTTTGACTGGAACCTCTGAAACCACGAGCTAACATAAATATTTCCTCCTTTAAGTTGATTTCTCTTTAGGAATTTTGTAGCAGCAATGCCAAGCTGACCAACACAGGCTCTATCTGGAAGATCTGTTTCATGACAATTTCTGTAGTTGCCATGTACATATTCTCTTCCCTTGAAATGCCCCCGTGGTCCACTAAGCTGAGGGAAGAGGCATCCCACAATCTGTTGCCTCACCAGGAGCATTCCATGTTTTAGGCCCTGAAGTCCTCTTTAGGCACTAGAGCCAAATAACAGCTAAGAGCAATGAGCTGTCTGAAAGACACAACAAGTTGAAGGCCTAAGATGGAGCAGTTATCTGAGAACAGGACAGAATGCAGGAAGATACAAACTATCATTAGGCTAACAATACTGTGACTGAGATGTGTGCTTGATCACACACACATCTGGGCTGTCCTGGACATGAAAAAGAATTTCACTGAATTGGCAAGATTGGATCAGAAACAATGAACTTGAGAGCCTGTACAGTGCACTATCAGGCTTTCTGAAAATACCAGTAAGGCCTCCTCACAGCTTTCAAAAACTCCCCAGGCTGATGGCCTGGTTTCAATTCCCTAGTACCCATGTAAAGCCAGATGCACAAATGGTACATGCATCTGGAGTTCATTTGCAGCTACAAGAGGTCCTGGCACATACATTCTCATTCTTTCTCTCTCTCATATACATTAATAAAATATTTAAAAAATAATTTAAAGCTGGGCGTGGTGGCTCACGCCTTTAATCCCAGCACTCGGGAGGCAGAGGTAGGAGGATTGCCATGAGTTCAAGGCCACCCTGAGACTAGAGTGAATTCCAGGTCAGCCTGGGCTACAGTAACACCCTACCTTGGGAAAAAAAAATTAAAAACAAAACAAAAACTATCCCCTGCCTCTATAGAAAGTTCTCACCTTTTGGCTAGAGAGATGGCTTAGCAGTTAAGGCACTTGTCTGTGAAACCTAAGGACCAAGGTCTGATTCCCCAGTACCCGTAAAACCCAGAAGCACAAGGTGGTACATGCATCTGGAGTTTGACTGCAATGGCTAGAGGCCCTGGTGTGCCCATTCGTTCTCTCTCTCTCTGCCTTTTTCTTGGCAACTAATGCTGTTATCTTCCAGGGCCAGGTATGAACTTAGGAACAAAGTATAAACTTTGGGACTAAGTGAAGGCTGGAGATAAGCAATCTCATTGCTACATCCCAATTTTTTCTCAGTACAGAATTTTCTGCCAAGACCCAAAGTCCAAAACACCTGGCTTTCTGGCTTGATTCAAGGCCTTACTACCATAAAGGGCCAGTTAGAAAGAAATGGCTGGACAAACTGGTAGTGGAACAATGGATACTGCTACAGTATTTCAAGGTAACTTGAGGATTAAAAACAAAGTCCAGCCCAACCAGTACTCAGATACAAAGGACCAGAGGGGTCAGGTATGATGGTGCATGCTTATAATCCCAAATACTTAGCAGGCTGAGTTGAAGGCCAGCACATGCTACACAGTGAGTACCAGGACTGCCAGGCACACAGGACCAGGCCCTGTCTCAAGACAAAACAAAAAAACCCAAAAAACAAAAACAACAAAACAAAGGCTCAGAGGGGATGGGGTGTAGTTCAGTGATAGAACTTGCCTACTATGCACTGGGTTCGATCTCCAGGATGGGGGAAAAAGAAAAGAAGAAAAACACCATAGGGCCAAGCACAATATGACTCCCAAATGACTTCTGAAAGTAATTTCCAAAGGTTAAGTTTCAACATAACTGTTAAAATTAAACTCTGGGGCTGGAGAGATGGCTTAGTGGTTAAGGCACTTGCCTATGAAGCCTAAGGACCCAGATTTGATTCTTCAGGTCTCACATAAGCCAGATGCACAAGGTGGTACATGCGCCTGGAGTTTATATGCAGTGGCTAGAAGTCTTGGCATGCCCATTCTCTCTCTACCTCTCTCTTTGTCTCAAAAAAGAAAAAAGAAAAAAAAAAAAAGGCATTTCTATGATCTCATGATCCTTCTCTCTCTCTCTCTCTCTCTCTTTTTTTTTTTTTTTTTTGGTTTTTCAAGGTAGGGTCTCACTCTAGCCCAGGCTGACCTGGAATTCACTATGGTGTCTCAGGGTGGCCTCGAACTCACGGCAACCCTTCTACCTCTACCTCCCAAGTGCTGGGATTAAAGATGTGCGCCACCATGCCCGGCTCATGATCCTTCTCTTGACTACATCCTTGCACTCTCGCCTAAGGATGACAGGTTCCTGTCTTACTCAACTTGGGTGTATTACAAATAGTATTACTGGGGCTGGGGAAATGGCTTAGTGGTTTAGGCATTTGTCTGTGAAGCCTAAGGATCCTGGTTCGATTCCCCAGGACCCACGTTAGCCAGATGCACAAGGGGGCGCATGCGTCTGGAGTTCGTTTACAGTGGCTGAAGGCCCTGGTGTGCCCATCCCCTCTCTCTGCCTCTTCCTCTGTCTCTCTTTCTCAAATAAGTAAATAAAATATTTGGAAAAAAAAAAAGCATTACTGCACAGAATCCTCAAGAATACTGTGAATAAACTGTCATAAATTTAGAATAAATCCTTTTTCTCTCAAATAAATAAAACATTAAAAAAGAGGGTGTGGGGCTGGAGAGAGGACTTAATGGTTAAGCACTTGCCTGTGATGCCTAAGGACCCTGGTTTGAGGCTCCATTCCCCAGGACCCACGTTAGCCAGATGCACAAAGGGGCGCATGTGTCTGGACTTTGTTTGCAATGGCTGGAAGCCCTTGTGTGCCCATTCTCTCTCTCTGCCTCTTTCTCTGTCGCTCTCAAATAAATAAAAATAATAAAAAAAAAGAGGGTGTGGTGGTGCACGCCTTTAATTCCAGCACTCAGGAGGCAGAGGTAAGAGGATCACTGCTAATTCAAGGCCAGTATGGAAATTCAGAGTGATTTCTAGGTCATCCTAGGCTAGAGCGATACCCTACCTCAAATGAAATAAAACAAAACAAAAAAGGGGTAAGGGGGCTGGAGCGATAGGTCAGTGGTTAAACACTCTTGCTTGCAAAGCCTGATAGTCTGGGTTCAATTCCCCAGTGCCCATGTAAAGCCAGATGCACAAAGTGGTGCATGTATCTAGAGTCTGTCTGCAGAGGCTAGAGGACCTAGTACACCCATACTCATTCTGTCTCTCAAATAAATAAACATTTTAAATAAATTTAGAATAAACCAAATAACTTGCTACTGTAAAAGTTCATATTACCAGCTGGGTGTGATGGTGCACACCTTTAATCTCAGTACTTGGGAGGCAGAGATAGGAGGATTACTGTGAATTCGAGGCCACCCTGAGACTACACAGTGAATTCCAGGCCAGCCTGAAATACAGTGAGACCATACCTCAAAAAATGAGAACAAAATAAAAAGTTCATATTACCAGCCAGTTTTAAAAATACCCTACTATAGGGCTGGAGAGATGGCTTAGCAGTTAAGGCATGTGCCCGTGAACTCTAAGGACACATGTTCAATTCTCCAGGTCCCATGTAAGCTAGATGCACATAGTAATGCATGTGTTTGGAGTTCGTTTGCAGTGGCTAGAGGCTCTGGTGAGCCCATTCTCACTCTCTCCCTCTCTAATAAATAAATAAGTAAATAAAAATAAATCTTAAAAAATAAATTAATAAGATAAAAATACCCTCCAGCATGGGGTTGTTCTATACAACTTTCTGTGATGATGGAAATGTTCTGTATTTGTGTTGGATGGTGAAAAGTTGAAATGTGGCTGGTAAGAATGAGGAACTAAAATTTTACATGAAAATACAAAATTAAGCAGTCACTCATGACCAGAGGCCTCTACACTGCACTCTGTAGAACAAAACTAAGAAGTGTCAACACTGACATATATACCAAACCTACCAGTTTCCCAGCATCCATAGTTGCCTTCAGCTTTTTCCCCAGCTCTGAGCCAGAAGCCACCATGGCCCTTAGCATATCCCCGGTGGCCAGATGGCAGACACAGAAGTTTTCAGCCAATTTGGGTGCCTGTGGAGCAAAAGATAAAAAGCCAAGATAGAGTTAACATTGGCTACGAACTGGATCCCACTATGGGTTGTGTGAACTCAAATAAATGCCTCCTTCCTGACTTGTAACAGGGATAAGTATCTTATATTCCAATGCAAAGCAATTACAGTTATTGTAAGAGTTATGTAGGGGCTAGGGAGATGGCTCAGAGGTTAAGACATTTGCCTACAAAGCCTAATGACCTGGGTTTGATTCCTCAATGACCACATAAAGCCAGATGCACAAGTGGTGCATGTATCTAGTTTGTTTGCAGTGGCTGGAGGCCCTAGCATGCCCATTCTGCCCCCCACCCCGCTTGCAATATATACATACATACATACATGTATATGTATATATATATGTGTGTATATATTTTAAATAATTAGGCCAGGAGTGGTGGCACACACCTTTAATCCTAGCACTCTGGAGGCAGAGGTAGGAGCATAGCCATGAGTTCAAAGCCACCCTGACATTACATAGTGAATTCCAGATCAGCCTGGGCTAGAGTGAGACTCTACCTCAAAAAAAGGGGGGGGGGCTGAAGAGATGGCTTAGTGGTTAAGGCATTTACCTGTAAAGCAAAAGGACCCAGGTTCAATTCCCCAGGACCCACGCAAGCCAGATGCACAAGGTGGCCCATGCATCTGGAGTTCGTTTGCAGTGGCTGGAGGCCCTGGCATGCCCATTCTTTCTCTCTACCTGCCTCTTCCCCCCCTTCTATAATAAATAAATAAAAGTAAAATATTTTATAAAAAAGAATTATATGAGATAGTATATAGTACTTAAAATAGCATACCTAGCATACAGGAAGCCATCATAATTATTAGCTGTTATTACTACTTCCACTAGATACACTAGTGACACATAAACTCACTTTCCCTATTCTGAAAGAGAAGAAGTCAGCTATGGCTTTGATCCCAGCACTAGGGAGGTAGAGTTAGGAGGACTTGAATTCAAGGCCAGCCTGGAACTAAGAGTTTCAGGTCAGCCTGGACTAGAGTGAGACCCTATCTTGAAACAACAACAACAACAAAAATTAGTGGGCTGCAGAGATGCTCAGTGGGTTTGGATCCCCAGGAATGTTAAAACTTGACACAGTAGTGAGTATCTGTAATCCCAGCCCTCTTATGGCAAGATGGGAGGCAGAGAAAGGAGAATCATGGAAAGTGATGACTAGCCACCCTGTTGTTTGCAGCAGTGAACAAGAGACCCTGTTTCAAACAAGGTAGAAGGTGACGAACAACACTTGGGGCTGTCCTCTGACCTACACATGTGTCCAATGCAGTATGCACTTGCTCTTATACACACAATCACACAAATAAAATAATATCTGCCTTATCAGCACTTCACACAGTTGATGTGAAGCTTAAATGAGATCTACACAAAGCAAAGGACACAAGGCCTGGCACATGACACGCTGCAGCGCCACAGGAATGAACGTTACTGCCATGTACTGCAGCCATGGGCCTGGCAGCTGGAGGCAGGTGAACAGCATGGGTGTGTCCCAGGCAGAACTGGGTTCCTTCCGCCCTGTCACTAGGCAGCTGCACTATCTTGGCTAAAACACTTAATTTCTCACAGGCTCAGGTCTTATCTTTCTCATCTGTTTAACAGGAAAGCCACCACACCTGGCTCAATATATATACATATATATCATTTTGGTTAAGGAACTGGGCTTAAGAGTGAAAGTGACTGGTCTTCAAGTATACCAATTACTTCCCACGTGACTGGAGAAGTTATTTCACTTTATTTTATTTTTTAGTTTTTTAAAAATTTATTATTTACTTATTTATTTATTTGAGAGAGAGAGAGAGAGAGAGAGAGAGAGAGAGAGAATAGGCACACCAGGGCTCCCAGCCACTGCAAACAAATTTCAGATGCATGGACCCCATTGTGCATCTGGCTTACGTGGGTCCTGGAGAACTGAACCAGGATCCTTTGGCTTTGCAGGCAAATGCCTTAACCACTAAGCCTCTCTCAGCCCTTATGTTTTAGTTTTTAAAGGTAGAGTCTCATGGTAGCCCAGGCTGACCTGGAATTCAATATGTAGTATCAAGGTGGTATCGAACTCATGGCTATCTTCCTACCTATGCCTCCTGAGTGCTGGGATTAAAGGCATGTGCCACCCCGCCTGGCTGAGAAGTTACTTCACCTTTCTAGCTTTCAAATGTCCTCTGTGTAAAATGGAGATGGCAACTACTTATAGCACAGAGTGGATAAGTCTATAGAATTGGCACATGCAGGGTGCAGCCTATTAGTAAGTGTTCAGTGAGCATTAGCTATTACAGCAATCTCCATCCTAGTTATACACCCATTCAGATGATGGAAACAAAACTTTTGTTCATGTCTCTTTCAAGAACCCTTGAACCAAGGTAATGGAGGAATATGAGACAAAGATCTTGTCCTCAAAGCTCATAGATTGTGCTAGAGTTTATGCAGCTCAGTGGTAGAGGACCTGCCAGGTTCTAGGTTCAACCCCTAGCATCACAAACAAACTAGACCCAAACCAAAACCAAAAGAGAGGTCATAATCTAGGAGACAGTAAATCAGAATGGGAAAAGATCCTGAACACTTCAAGACTGGTTCTTTAGTGGCAAAAAAAGAATGCCAAATTGCTAGGGAATTGAACCAGTTTAAGGAGCTCAATACTTATACTTCAGTTATTTTAGAAAATGAGTTGGGAGCCCTGTTTAAACCAGTTAACTGGGAGTTTTCCTTGGTGCACATAATAAAGGCAAACAGATGGAGCTCAATGCAGGAAAATCTGGTTTGTGATTCATGAACTAATTCCACTCAAGTGAAGAAACTACTTCAGAGCAAAATGGACCCCCAATGAAAAGGTATTAGAGACTCTGTACCTTAGAAAATTGCAGATCAGGACCTGCTGACAATGGAAAACCAGCTGGCTGTGTGGCCATACACCCAGAGAATAGCATTTTCTGCCAATCTTATCCTTGGTTGTTAAATTAACTTGGGTGAACAATTTTCAGGTCAGGATTGCTCATGGGGGAAAAAATGACAAAAAGAGAAGAGCTGTGTTACAGAACCTAACTGTTCCAGCATTATTCCCAAAGGCAGGACTCTCATTCTACCTGCATGAAGCACACACCAGTAGGGAAAATGTGATATGATGCAAACTATTGCTTCATTTCCTACTGGAAATGTGGAGTCAATGAAGTAGACTGCAAAGAAAATGGATGGGCCTGAATCCTAAGACACTCAACAGCTGTGTGATATGGGATTATTTAATGTCTGAAGACTCAGTTTCCTCAACAGTCAAATGGAGACAACTGGCTTACTTTGTAGGCCCCTTCAAAAGATAAATGAGCTGGACATGGTGGCTCATGCCTTTAATCCCAGCTCTTGGGAAGCAGAGGTAGGAGGATCCCTATGAGTTTGAAGCTAGCCTACAGCTACAGAGTTCCAGGTCAGCCTGGGCTAGAGTGAGACGTGAGACCCTACCTCGAAAAAATAGACCCCCCACCTGCAAAAAAAAAAAAAAAAAGGGAAAAAAGGGCTGAGGAGATGACTCAAACATTAAAGGTGTTTGCTTACAAACCCTGCCAACCAGGGTTCAATTCTCCAATACCTGTGTAAAGCCAAATGCACAAAGTGGCACATGCATACAAAGTCTGTCTGCAGTGGCAAGAGGCCCTGGCATGCACGGATATGCACAATCTTTCTCACAAATAAATTAAAAAATCCTTTGCTTAAAAATATTTATTTATTTGAGAGAGAGAGAGGAAAAGGGAGAGAATGGGTGTGCCAGGGATCTAGCCACTGCAAATGAATTCCAGTACATGTGCCACCAATGTGCATCTGGCTTATGGGTTCTGGGGAATTGAACATGGGTCCTTAGGCTTCACAGGCAAGCACCTTAAGCAGTTAAGGACTTAAGCCTAAGGGCTCATGTTCAACTCTCCAGGTCCTATGAAAGCCAGATGCACAAAGTGATACAAATACACAAAGTCACACATGAGCACAAGATGGCACACACACCTGGAGTTTGAATGCAGTGGCTAGAGGCTCTGGTGCACCCATTCTCTCTCTGATAAAAAATAATAAAAACTTAAAAAAAAAAAAAAGCTAAAACAGCACCAAGCCATCAGATACCCAGCAGGCACTCTATAGAGTCCCATCAAGCTTTAGCTTTATAGCTCCATAACTTACCCAGGAAGCATGTCAACACATAATTCCCAGGGATGGGTCCAAGCATGTGCTTATCTATTCCTCAGTACTGGGGATTAAACCTTGGGCCTTGCACATGCCAGGCAAGCACTTTACTAGTCAACTATATCATGAGCAACATATGCTTACTTTTAAGCCAGCTCCAGGCCTGGATGGTGGCTAGCCTGTGAGTCACACTTTGAAGAGAACAGTCTAGAATACACACAATCACAAACAGCTGCAGGCCACCCTATTGCTGACACTCAGGGACCAGCTCAACACTTCCTTGAGAATGTGTGTATGTATGGGGCAGCGGTGGTGCAGGATGGTCTTGGGAAGTGGGGAGGAAGGAATGGCTAGAAGCAGTTCAGGAAGCATGATGGGGCTCAGTTGTCAACTTCAGTATGTAGGCAGACTGACTTAAGATGGCTTCAAAAAGGTCCACAGTGAATAGAAAATAAACTTTCGATTCTGATCTCTTTCCAGGCTGGTGAAACGTGATGGGATGGTACTCTTTTGTGATGCTAGACAGATATAATGCTGGGAACTACAGGCCCCAGGTAGCACGAGGTCACAAAAGGAAACAACTGGCACTACACAATGTATGTGTCAGTAAACTGTATGGGAGGTTAAATGCATCAAATGCATTTTCACTTATGACTTACAATGAGTTTATCAAGATGTAACTCTACCCTAAGCCCAGGAGCATGTCTTATCACCATCATACAAAGTACTGGCTTAGAATAAAAATGCTAGTGGTTCTCAGGTAGTGCATTGGGATTCTGGTTTGTGAGGGCTGGGGGTAGTGTCAAGAAATTATAGGCCATTGCCGAGGCCCTTGGTTTCCCACCAGGAATAGATGGTAAGACCCTATTGCTGAAGACTCCACATACTTGGGCTGCAAGGCCACTGAGAAATCCTGCTGGAACTGAGCTGATAACCTCCTCCATGTAGACCAGCTGACAGAAAGTTGGAAGAAGCCATTCTGCATGCAGTTCAATGGGAGAGAGAGAAATCACCAGTAAAGATATTCAACAGTGGACATTGCAAGCCTTATATTTGGCCAGCCTAGGCCAAATGAGCCAACGGGTACAATAGTGGCATGTCTGTCGTGGTAGAAACCAACTGCCCTCTAATTGGACTGGAGGCCCACTGCATGGGAGGGAATACATCCCTGATACTGAAAACCTAAAACAGAGGTAGTCATGAGCCCTAGAGGTGTAATGTCTGGTGCTGTCTGGCTAAATGTATATACTATGCTTATCAAACTGCCCAGTAAGCTGGGCGTGGTGGTACACGCCTTTAATCCCAGCACTAGGGAGGCAGAGGTAGGAGGATCGCTGTGAGTTCGAGGCCACTCTGAGACTCCATAGTGAATTACAGGTCAGCCTGGGCCAGAGTGAGACCCTACCTCAAAAAACCAAAAAAAAAAAAAAAAAAAAAAAAAAAAAAAAAAAAAAAAAAAGCTGCCCAGTAAGCACTTATCTTAACGTTCATACCCTTATATTAATGCTACTCTCAATTTTGGTAGAGAATCTTCTCTTTTCAGATGGCAGTGACCTTGGGATGACTCAGAAGGTATCATGGTGCTAGAAAGAAGTGACAGGAGTACTCAGCACTGCAATATCTCTATCACACCTTCCAAGGCTCAGGGTCTAATGCGCAAGAGGTGTTGGAAAGAATGTAAGAGCCAAAGGAAGGATAGGACTCCTTACAGTGTGCTCCCTCCAGACACAAAATGGCCTGGATATCCATGACCTCACAGTGCCTGACACTACCTACACAAGACCATCATAATAGGAGAAAAGATCATGACACCAAAATAAAAGAGAGACTGATTGAGATGGGGAGGGGATATGATGGAGAATGGAGTTTCAAAGGAGAAAGTGAGGGGAGGGAGGGTATTACCATGGGATATTTTTTATAATCATGGAAGTTGTTAATAAAAATTCGAAAAAAGGGCTGGAGAGATGGCTTAGCGGTTAAGCGCTTGCCTGTGAAGCCTAAGGAGCCCGGTTCGAGGCTCGATTCCCCAGGACCCACGTTAGCCAGATGCACAAGGGGGCGCACGCGTCTGGAGTTCCGTTTACAGTGGCTGGAAGCCCTGGCACGCCCATTCCCTCTCTCTCTCTATCTGCCTCTTTCTCTGTGTCTGTCGCTCTCAAATAAATAAATTTAAAAAAATTTTTAAAAATTCGAAAAAAAAGTAAAGAAAGAAAAAAAAAAGAGAAATTAGGTTTTCCAGTGGTCCAGAGCTGGCAGATGACTACTTATTCACTGTTTTACTTTGAACAAGTTATGTAACTGTCCCAGGGCCTCGGTTTCTTCATCCATACTGTATAAACAATTCTACTTTCGGAGCTGTTGTTAGGAGTTAAGATCCTTACTGTTGGTTTGTTTTGTTGGTGCTGGGAGTCAAACCTAGAGCCTCATGCATGCTAGACAACTCTACTTTTGAGCTACATTCTGCAAACAAACTCCAGATGCCTGTGCCACCTTGTACATCTGACCTATGTGGGTACTGGGGAATCAAACCTGGATCCTTAGGCTTCGTAAGCAAGTGCCTTAATCGCTAAGTCGTCTCTCCACTCCCAGAGAGTCTCTCTTTTTTACTGATTCTGGAACTTGAGGGGCAAGGATGATTCTCAAGCCCCTTCTCCCCTGTGAAACTGTGGTTCCAGATGCAATTGGATATACCCAGCTGCTTTATGTGTGACCTGGAGAGTTGAACTCCAGTGGTCTCAGGCCCTTCCCACAGGAAACACACCTGTCATCTCCCCAGCACTGCTTCTACTTTTATTTTTTCGAGGTAGGATCTCACTCTAGCCCAGGCTGACCTGGAATTCACTATGTAGTCTCAGGGTGGCCTCAGACTCATGGCGACCCTCCTACCTCTGCCTCCCAAGTGCTGGGATTAAAGGCGTGTGCAACCACACCTGGCTTCTGCTTCCACTTTTGATGCCCCTACACATGCAACTAATCACACCCACCATACTGCTGGACGTGCCACCAACCACCCAACAAACACATTTAGTTTTTATGTTTAACACTGAGACAAATATCCTAGCTTTGAACTCACTTATGCCTGCCACAATCAAATTTCTGCAACTCCAAAAGTGCGCTGTACTCCAACAGACAAGCTGCTCTATGTATGGTTCCCAATTGTACAACCTAAACTCCTCTCCAAGGAGCTCAGCTCAAGCGCTGATCTATGCAGGAATGCCCTCTCTACTCCACCCCAGGTAAGGACTCAGTCCAGCCCAGGATGACCTGGAATTCACTATGTAGTCTCAGGCTGGCCTTGAACTCAAAGCAATCCTCCTACCTCTGCCTCCCAAGTGCTGGGATTCTTTTTTTTTTTTTTTTAATAAGAATGGATGTATCAAGGCCTCCAGCCACTGCAAACAAACTCCAGATGCATGCACACCTTGTGCATCTGGCTTATGTGGGTATTGGGGAATTGAACCTGGGTCGTTAGGCCAGAGCTAGATGTTGGGTGTCTCCCTCCATTACTCTCCATCGTATTTATTGAGACAGTCACTCCCATTGAACCCAGGGCTCACTATTTCAATTAGTGATAGCTGGCTACCTTGCTCCAGAGATCCTCCAGTGTCCTGTTTCCACCTCCTGAGTACAGCACCATGCCTGGCCTGAGTGCTGGGGATCTCAGGTCCTCATGGTTGTGTGGTTAGCACTTTACTGACTGAGCCATCTCCATCTTCTTCTTTTCTTCTCCCTCCCCCTCCTTTTTTTTTTTCTCCACACAGGGTCTTACTCTAGCACAGGCTGGCCTCAAACTCAGTGATCCTCCAGCCTCTGCCTCCTGAGTGCTGGGATGAGAACACTATATATATACACACACACACACACACACACACACACACACACACACATATATATATATATATTTTTTTTTGTTTGTTTGTTTTTTTTGAGGTAGGATCTCACTCTAGTCCTAGTCCAGGCTGACCTGGTATTCACTATGTAGTCTCAGGGTGGCCTTGAACTCACGGCGATCCTCCTACCTCTGCCTCCAGAGTGCTGGGATTAAAGGTGTGCCACGCCTGGCTGTTAAAGTTTTTTTTTTTTAGGGCATATTCTGTTGGGAGTATAATTCTGAAACATTTATTCATATTGTTTTGATGATACTCATGTTATTACTGTGTGACAGTAAATGTTGTGAGATTCTCTTTGTTTAAAAACAAACATGCTGGGGCTGGAGAGATGGCTTAGCAGTTAAGCACTTGCCTGTGAAGCCTAAGGACCCTGGTTCGAGGCTTGATTCCCCAGGATCCACGTTAGCCAGATGCACAAGGGGGTGCACATGTCTGGAGTTAGTTTGCAGTAGCTGGAGGCCCTGGAGCGCTCATTCTCTCTTTCTCTGTTGCTCTCAAATAAATAAATAAATAAATAAACAACAACAACAAAAAAACATTAAAGGCATCTGGGCTACAGTGAGACCCTGCCTTGAAAAACCAACCAACCAACCAACCAACCAACCAACAAAAACAAAGATATATTCTAGGTGTCTTAGAAAACATACACTGGAGGATGGATACATAGCTTAGTGGTTAAGACACTTGCCTGCGAAGCCTGACTCATGTTCAACTCTCCATGTCCCATATAAGTCAGATGCACAAGGTGACACAAGCACTCAAGGTTGCACATGCATACAAGATGACACATGTGTCTGGAGCTTGGCTGAAGTAGGTAGAGGCCATGGCACAACAATTCTCTCTCTCTGATAATAATAAAAAGAAAAAAATACACTGGAGCTGGAGAGATGGCTTAGAGGTTAAAGCACTTGCCTGTGAAGCCTAAGAACCCAGGTTTGATTTCCCAGTACCCACATAAGCCAGAAGCACAAGATGGCACATGCATCTTGAGTTCATTTGCAATAGCTAGAAGCCCTGGTGTGCCCGTTCTCCATCTCTCTAATAAATAAATAAATAAAATATTTTAAAAATTAACAACAAAAAAATAAAACATACACTGATGGGTGTGGTGGCACATGCCTTTAATCCCAGCACTTGTGAGGCAGAGGTGGGAAGATCACTGTGAGTTTGAGGCCAGCCTGGGCTACAACAAGACTACCTCAAAAAAAAAAAAAAAAAGAGTAAGTTTCAGATGGTTGATTTTAAAGTGAGGAGATAACAGATTATGTCAGTTATGCCAACATAAACCACATGAAATTCTGAGTTTTGCAGGCACAACAGGAAGAAGTGGTAGAAGAAAACCTTACCGGGCAGCCCTAGGCACTAACTCTGGGTTAGGGATTTTATATCCAAGGCTGCAAACATCTGCCAAAGGGGGCCAGGTAGGTTATGTAAATTAGTGAAATGCATCCAATTAAGCAACAGATGGTAGAGGGGACTGTTCAGGGGATAGGAAAGCCCACTCAGCTGCAAGTGACCCTGCCATACTGGAATGGAGGCCCACTGCTATCAGATCTGATTTCTCAAGAGAAACTGGATATTTGGGCTTTTTAATTTCACAACTGAAAATATTCCATGGTCAACAAGTTATTCTGAAAACCATATGCACAGGTAAGAGGCCCATTCCTCCCCCTCCTCAATTTTCACTTGTAAATAAATAATAAATAAAAATTTTGCCGGGCATGGTGGCGCACGCCTTTAATCCCAGCACTCAGCAGGCAGAGGTAGGAGGATTGCCGTGAATTCAAGGCCACCCTGAGACTACATAGTGAATTCCAGGTCACCCTGGGTTAGGAGTGAAACCCTACCTTGAAAAACAAGGGCTAGAGGGATGGCTTAGTGGATAAGGCGTTTGCCTGCGAAGCCAAGGGACCCAGGTTTGATTCCCCAGAATCCACGTTAGCCAGGTGCACAAGGGGGCACATGTGTCTGGTGTTCGTTTGCAATGGCCTTGCTGCGCTCACTCTCTCTCTCCCTCTTATAAATAAAATTAAATTTTTTTTTTTTTTTTTGGTTTCTCAAGGGTCTCACGCTAGTCCAGGCTGACATGTAACTCACTATGTAGTCTCAGAGTGGCCTCTAACTCACGGTGATCCTCCTACCTCTGTCTCCCAAGTGCTGGGATTAAAGGTGTGCGCCACCACGGCTGGCTGAAGTAATGGTTTTTATTATGCTTGTTCATACATATACCAGTGTGTTAACATCTTTTCGTTTGTTTTTAAAATTAATTGATTTATTTGCAAGCAGAAAGGGGAGAAAGAGAATATGAATGAATGGGTGCACCAGGGCCACTAGCTGCTGCAATTGAACTCCAGGTGCATATCCCATTTTGTGCATCTGGCTTTATGTGGGTAGATGGGTAATCAACCCCAGTCATTAGGTTTTGCAGGCAAGCGCCTTAACCATTGAGCCACCTCTCCTGCCCTCTTTAATTTTTTTTTGTTAGCATACAAAGTAATGGTTTTGTTTGTTTCAAGGTAGGGTCTCACTCTAGTCCAGGCTGACATAGAACTTATTCTGTAGTCACAGGCTGCCTCAAACTCACAGAGATCCTCCTAATTCTGCCTCCCAAGTGCTGGAATAAAAGGTGTGCACTACCACGCCTGGTTGAAGTAATGGTTTTTATTATGCTTGTTCATATACTGCAATATACTTTGGGAGGTTTTTTGTTTGTTTGAAATAGGCTTTCATGCTTAGGCTGGTCTCAAACTCACTATGTAGCAGAGTATGATTTGTGACTCGCCTGACTCAATCTCAGGAGTAGCCGGGAGTAAAGGGATGCACCACTAGGCCTGGCACTATAGTGTCTGCTTTATTTTTTTAAAACAAAATGATTTTATTTATTTATTTATTTATTTATTTATGAGAGAGAAAGAGACATATAGAGAAAGAGAGAATGGGCACACCAGGGCCTCTAGCCACTGCATACGAACTCCAGACACAGGTACCCCCTTGTGCATCTGGCTTATGTGGGGTTCTGGGGAACTGAACCTGGGTCCTTAGGCTTCACAGGCAAATGCTGTAACCGCTAAGCCATTTCCCCAGTCCCTGTGTCTGCTTTTGTGTACTTAAAATTTATCATAGCTGGGTGTGGTGGTGCACGCCTTTAATCCCAGCACTTGGGAAGCAGAGGTAGGAGGTTCACCATGAGTTTGAGGCCACCCTGAGACTGCATGGTGAATTCCAGGTCAGCCTGGACTACAGAGAGACCCTACCTCAAAAGAAAAAAAAAAATTACCATAAAAAGTCAGGATGTGTAGGATATGTCTGCAGGCTGAGTGCTGCTGTAGGCTGTCACTTTGCAACCTCTGCATGAACTTTTGCTCAACTCTATGAAGCTATAATACCACTATACTTAACTGCTCCCACTGGAGAAACATGAGAGGTGTGCCCAGGTTAAATGACAAGTGTATATATTACCTTCTTCTCAAGTCCCAATTCTTTTTTGTCTTTGTGTTTTGAGACAGGGAGCTTCATTTTGTAGCCTTTACTGGTCTAGAACTCACTATGTAGTCCAAGTGGACCTCAAACTTGTGGTAATCCTCCTGCCTCAGCCTCTCAAGTGCTGGGATGATAAGCATGTACTTTCAAGTCTCAGTTCTGGTCATATTTTCTCTATTTCACAATGCATTTTCTCACAACCCCCACCATTCTTGTGCTTCTTTAATCATCTCATGACTATAATATTCTTTTTTTGGGGGGGAGGGGGAGGAGTGTGAGGTATGGTCTCACTCTAGCCCAGGCTGACCTGGAACTCACTTTGTTGACCCAGGATGGCCTCAAACACACAATGATCCTCCTGCCTCTACCTCCCAAAGGCTGGAATTAAAGGTGTACACCACCATACCTGGCTTGAGTATAATATTCTTCACTTTGTGCATCTGGCTTTGCATGAGTATTGGGGAATTGAACCTGGGCAGGCAGTCTTTGCAAGCAACTGCCTGTAACTGCTTAGCCATTTCACCAGCCCATGAGTATAATATTCTTCAAAAGTTTCTAAATGGGGGCTGGAGAGATGGCATAGCGGTTAAGGAGCTTGCCTTCAAAGCCTAAGGAACCAGGTTCCATTCTCCAGGTCCCATGTAAACCCAGATGCACACGGCAGCGCATGCGTCTGGAGTTCATTTGCAGTGGCTAGCAGCCCTGGCGCGTTCACTTTCTCTCTCTCTTGAATAAATAAATAGAAATAAATCAGAAAAAAAAGTTTCTAAATGGGGCTGGAGAGATGGCTCAGCAGTTAAGGTACTTGTCTGCAGAGCTTAATGACCCAAGTTCAATTCCCCAGTACCCATGTAAAGCCAGATGCACAAAGTGGCGCATGCACCTGGAGTCTGTATGCAGTGACTGGAGGCCCTAGCAGCCCATTCTCTTTGTTCGTCTCTCTTCTATCTCTCTCTGCTTGCAAATAAATAAATAATTTTTAAAAAAAACTTCTGAATGAATCAGCTTTTACAGCGAATTACATCAGAGTTGGGGGAGGGGAGATGTGCAACAGAAGGAGTCAATATTCACTGAGTACCTGTTGTGTGCCAAGCAACTGTCTAGGTACACATGGGTGTTCATATACATATATAACAAAATCTTCCACTATCCTTGTGAAATTGCCATTTTTCAGGTAGGGACACTGAGGCTCAGAAGTTATAGTTTACTAGACTCTGACTCAGCATTGGAATGGGTTGTACATTTCACAACCACTAAAACTATCAGCTTCCACATAAACTTCAAACTATCACTGCATTTAAGCCATCCTGGTTCTACTTAGTCACTCAGGGCAGAAGCTCACAAATTCTGGGACTAAACATCCTTGCGTTGAAGCTTACCTAATAACCAAGGGTGACAGCAACAGGGAAGAAGATGTCACCATCACTGCGTACAAGGAGATTAGGCACTGGTAGAGCCCCAAGATAGAATCTGTTCAGCTTATAGAGACAAAGGTAAAGCGGTCCTTCCTCACCTGACGCTCAGAGGCAGAAAGCAGTCAGAGGAAATGAACACAGCCTTGCAGACCTCCCTTCTCATTGCCCTATTAATCTGTGTCATGCATCAATTTCTAGTAACTTCATCAAGTGTCAAGTTATGTGCTGGTGCGGGGGGCTAGGGGAACAGGCCTTAAAAATCAGTAAGATGATTTGTACCATGATTTTTTTTGGGGGGGGCAGAGTTTCAAGGTAGGGTCTCACTCTAGCCCAGGCTGGTCTTGAACTCACAGTTATCCTCCTACCTCTGACTCCTGAGTGCTGGGATTAAAGGCATGTGCCACCATACCTGGCTGCCATGACTTTTTAAACTTGGCATGTGCTTGGAGAGTGGGCACACAGCAGTTCCCATCTGCTTGGAGACCTGGACTTTCAAAGATCCCTTTCTGGGCTGGAGAGATGGCTCAGTGGTTAGAGGCATTGCTTACAAAGCCCGGCAGCCTGTATTTCATTCCCTAGTACCCACGAAAAGCCAGATGCAGAGTGGAACATGTGTCTAGAGTTTGTTTACAGTGGCCAGAGGCCCTGGAATACCCACTCACTCTCTCTTTCAAATAAGTAAACATGTTTTTTTTAGTTCCTGGGCTGGAGAAATGGCTCAGTGGTTAAGGCAATTGCTTGCACAGACTAAGGACCTTGGTTTGATTCCCTAGTACCCATGTAAAGCCAGATGTATAAAGTGGCACATGTGTCTGGAAATGGTTTGCAGTGGCAGGAGGCCCTGGCACACCCATTCTATCTCTGCTTTAAAATAAACAAACAAATAAATAAACAAACAACATTAAAAAAACTTCCTTCTTATTGGGTATGGTGGCACATGCCTTTAATCCCACCACTCTGGAGACAGAAGTAGGAGGATCAGTGTGAGTTGGAGGCCAGCCTGGGACTACAGAATGTGTGTCTGGTCAACCTGGCTAGAGGCAGACAATACCTTGAAAAAAACCAAAAATCAAACAAAAATTCCCTCTTTGGAGCTTCATGATCAGGAAGAGCGCAAGGCCTAGATCTGGGCAGGAAGGGGGCCATCAAAAACCCAACCCTGATCTATGGCCCTATTATGGCCCCAGAGCTGGACAGCACCCAATGTCAAGTGAGGCCCTGTAGTGGGGCAGAAGGCAACTACGGAATCCAATCCTCTAGGGGTCCAAGGTTTCATGAAAGCAATTTCACTAACTTGGGAAGGCCATTTTAGTTTTCTGGGCCCAATTTCTTACCTGTTGATTCAGCAAGTTATATTTAAAAGATCCCACTCAACAGAAAATCATTTGAGTCATTTTTTTAGCTGCTCAGGTTTAGCTCTCAACTGGAAAAAGGCCCCATGAACTTTTTTTTTTTTTTCTTTTTTGGTTTTTCGAGGTAGGGTCTCACTCTAGGCCAGTCCAGGCTGACCCGGAATTCACTGTGTCATCTCAGAGTGGCCTCAAACTCACGATGATCCTCCTACCTCTGCCCAAGTGCTGGGATTAAAGGCGTGCACTCAGCTCCATGAACATTCTGACTAGACTCTCATGGCTCCAAGGCTATAAACCAGATCTACACACTCATTCCCTGCTTTCAGATGAACAGGGTAGCTCCCACAGGTCAAACCTCACTCCTCTTAGCAAGATCCCTGATCAGCACACACCAACTTCCACTGTCCCCCACGTGCTGGAGAGAGACTCCTTAGGCCAGGGCATTAATCATTGTCAAAAAGTTCTACCCCCTGGCGCCTGGAAGTAACCCTGATTCAGGACAATTCACTGCCAACTCACAAGTCACCAGGGCCATAAGGTTCCTTGCCAGCCTCCAACTCAGCCAATAACCCACCGAGAGCCTCAATGAGCCTGGGATCGCCCTCCAGCCACTCTACCATACCCTAACCTCTAAGGCATCTAACAGCTCTCAGATCCCCAGAGGCCACCTAGAGTCTGGATCCCTGGAGCACTCCAATCTCAATCCAAACTCCCCCAAGCCTCCAATTGGGACCCTTCCCTTAACACATCTGCAGAGCTGGAGACACTGGAGAGGGTGTCCCCAGGCCTGGGCCCACCGCCCGCTCCTGGGCCAGTAAAGGGCTTCCGGGTCTCCGGCCATCCTGACCTTGGAGTCCCGGGGGCTCCGCCACCGAGCCCGAACTGGACGCTCACCTGGGTACCCTTGCCAGCCCCGGGCGGCCCCAGCAACACGGCCCGGATGCCTTTTGGATACTCGGATTCCGTCGCCAGCGCGTTGGGAGCCATATCCGCCAAAGCTACTCAGAGCCACCCGCCCGCACACCTCACAGGTTCAGCGCTGCCCAGCCGCTCCACGCACGCCACGCACGCCCTGCTGCCGGTTCGCACTGGCGGGTCGCCGCGTCCGTCAGCTCTCTCTGCCCGCCCCCTGAGCGCGACGGACACTTCTTCTTGCCAATCACACGGCTCGGTTGAGGGACGCGGCTTTTGATTGGACAGAATGGGTGGGGGTAAGGAAGAGGCGGGCCAGCATGGACTGAGTAGGCGGAGTGCTCGTGGCGCTTTTGGCCGGTGTGTGGAGTGGGCGGGAAAACGTGGAGGGAGACTCGGGCCGGGGCGGGGAGTTCTACTGACAGTTAATGACACCAGAAGCTCCATATAAGCTCTACGAAATTGCCCGTGGCAGTGTAAATGGGTAAAATTATAAACAAGTTGGCAATAATGTATCACGTCCTGCAATTTCACTTCCAGGTATTCAAAGGACACAAGGATAAGGGTAAAGATTTTGCAACAAAGATGTTAATTGTCACACTTAATAGTCTCCAAGGCCAACACTAAAAACCAAATAGATCAAATGTCTTATCAATAAGATTGGTCAAATAAATTGCAACAAATTTGTATAGTGAGGACCCTCTCCCCCCATTGTTTAACACTGCTTAATCACTGAAGAGAACCTTTATTCCTTGGATACAAAATCGCAGTTACAGTGAAATCGCAATTGTGTTTAATGGTACAAATGGAGGGATACCGCTGCGGTGTGATTACAAGAAGGCATTCCCTTTAAGCATTTTTATAATCCTAAGAAGTTCTATTAATGCATTCTATATATTTAAAATATATATATATTTGACAAAAGGAGGGAGAGAGAAAGGGAGGATGGGCACACCAGGGCCTCCAGCTACTGCAAACAAACTCCAGACCCCCTTGTGCATCTGGCTAATGTGGGTCCTGGAGAATAGAACCAGGGTCCTTTGGCTTTGCAGGCAAACACCTTAACCGCTAAGCCATCCCTCCAGCCCTAATGCATTCTATAATAAATAGTATTAAGCTAGGCCTAGTGGCACAGGCTTGTGATCTCAACTATTTTGGAGATGCAAGGCAGGAGAATGACAAGTTCAAAGCCCAGTTGGTGGGCATGGCACATACTTTTAGTCCCAGCACTCAAGAGGCTATGTTTGGAGGATTGTTGTGAGTTGGGGGCCAGTATGAGGCTATAGAGTGAGTTCTGAGTCAGCATGGGCTATAGTGAGACCCTACCTAAAAAACAAGAAAAAACAAAGCCTGTTTAGGCTACAGTGTAAATTCAAGGACATTTTGGGTAATTTAGTGAGACCCTGTCTCAAAGAAAACAACCAAGAAGTCTAGGCATAGAACAGAGGGATTGCATCTCATCTAGTGTGTGTAAAGTATAGGGTTCAATCCCCACTACCATAAAACAACAAAAAGACATTTTTAAAAAAGTCATCAGGTGTGGTGGCACACACCTTTAATCCCAACACTTGGGAGACAGAGGTAGAAGGATCACCATGAGTTTGAGGCCATCCTGGGACTACATAGTGAATTCCAGGTCAGCCTGGGCTAGAGTGAGACCCTAACTTGGAAAACAAAACAAAACAAAAAGGTTAGCTGGACATGGTGGCACATGCCTTTAATCCCATTTAATCCCAGCACACCAGAAGCAGAGGTATGAGGATCACCATGAGTTCAAGGCCAACCTAGGACTGCAGAGTGAGTTCCAGGTCAGCTTGGGCTAGAGTGAGACCCTACCTCAGGGAAAAACAAAAGTCAGGAGAAAGATAGTTTTTCTCCAGAGAGATGATTCTGTTTTGGACAGAGAAATGATTTCTACAGCTTTTTGGTATGTGAAGACTTCATCCAGTCCCAAAGGGCCTTTCTGGACCTTTAGTGAGAGTGGGATTAGGAAACCATTATATTTCCTCACACGTTCATCGCAAATGTTTTCTTTTCCTTTTTTATTTTTATATGAGAGTTATTAGTGAACTTGACTGGTAGGACATTCAGCAGTGGAAGTCCTCATGAGTTCACAGCCCTCCACTTGTCCAGAGGAAAATTGGGATATATTTGACCCTACAGCCATTGGGACTAGCCGCTTCTCAGCTATCATATTTTCAAATTCATCTGCATTGAACTTGGTGAAGCACTTCATCTTTGAGATGTAGATCTTCTGGAGGCCAGCAAACTTAAACTTGACCCTCACATGGACTGGGCTAGAGTGAGACCCTACCTTGGAAAACAACAACAACAATAACAAAAGCCTACATAATTACATGAACTACAGGGCTACATTAGACAAAATAGCAGAACTACTATGTTTACTGTGGGAATAACCAGGAAAAGCTGGCACCCAGAAAGCACAGGGCTTATGGACAGCAAGCACATGTCCTCTGAGGAAGCTTCCACATAGCCAAAATTCACTTCAGTACAATAAGACAGTTTGTTGAGATTTTCTGTGAGCAGGGCACTAGGCAAGGGGTGTGAGAGCAGCTTTCCTCAGCAATCCCTACAAAGACTGAGCAGAAATGGACTCTCTTCACTCCCAAAGGGAAAGCAACTAAGACTACAGATGTATTCATTCAGTTGAAAGTGTTCTAGAGCTGCCTGTGGTGGTGCCCGCCTTTAGTCCTAGCACAAGGGAGGCAGAGGTAGGAGAATCACTGTGAGTTCGAGGCCAGCCTGAGACTACAGAGTGAATTCCAGGTCAGCCTGGGCTGGAGTAACACCCTACCCCAAACAAAAACAAAATATTCTGGTCTAGGGCATAATAGGGAACCATCAGAAGGATATTCACATCCTAGGAGAAGAAAGGAATCCTATTCATTTAGACACCTAACCATTAATTTTTTGTTGTTGTTGTTTTGTTTTTCGAGGTAGAGTTTCACTCTAGTCCAGGCTGACCTGGAATTCACTCTGTAGTCTCAGGGTAGCCTTGAACTCACAGCAATCCTCCTACCTCTGCCTCCCGAGTGCTGGGATTAAAGGCATGCGCCACTACGCCTGGCCAACCATTAATTTTTAATAATAACTGTTGCTATCTACTTATCACTGGGAACTATGTGGCAAGCAGCGGGTTGAGCAATTTACATGCATGTCATTCTTACGGCCACCTGTGCATTGGACAGCTACCTTCAGCATGTTTTATATGGAGCAAACTAAGGTACAGATAGGTTAAATTCTGTACTTTGCCTGAGGTCACATGACTATCCTGTGGCTGAGCAGAGTTAAGCTCAGATCTGGATGGTGCCCAGCACTGTCAGGTAACAGACGTGGAGCTCACAGTCCACCTGGTTCCAACTCAAGTGAAGCAGAAAAGACCTTGAAGGATGGAGAGAGCTTGGCTCTGAGGCAGGAGACACTTCAGGCTGACAGAACAATCAGAGCAAATCTTCAGGACTGGAGAGAGCAGGTGCGCCGAGCCTTTTTGTTCAGTGGGCTCTGGGGAATCTGGAAGCTTCTTAGACAATAATGGTCAGTTTAATGCTATCACTTACAGGAAAGACTGGAAAAAGAGAGGGGGGGATGGATACAAGATCAGTTTAAACATATTTCTGGGGCTGGAGAGATGGCTTAGCAGTTAAGCGCTTGCCTGTAAAGCCTAAGGACCCCTGGTTCAAGGCTGGATTCCCCAGGACCCACATTAGCCAGATGCACAAGGGGGTGCACGCATCTGGAGTTGGTTTGCAGTGGCTGGAGGCCCTGGCCCGCCCATTTTCTCTCTCTATCTACCTCTTTCTCTCTCTGTCTGTCGCTCTCAAATAAATAAATAAAAATAAACAAAAAAATTTAATGATGTTTCTGTTAATGTTTTGTGGGTAGGCAGAAATAATGGGCCCTCAAAGATGAGATGTCCACATCTTAGATCCAAGAAACTGTCAGTCTTGGTCCTCCATTGCAAAACCCCAAGTTTAATGAAACAACGACAAAGGTCCTCATAAGGGAAAAGAAGGCGGTAGAAGCAGCAGAGGAAACGTGAGGACCATCAGAGGGAGAGTCATACGATTGCTGGCCTGAGGGATGTCTCATGTCTAGGAAGGCAGCCTCTGGGCCTGGGAAGGAAGTGGATTCTCCCCTGGAGGCACCAAAGGAGCATGACCCTGCTAATGTCCAGGTCAAGTTGGGTTTTAGCCTGGGAGATCCCTTTGCACTATGACTTTCAGAACTATAACATAATAAATTTGTATTGTTCTAAAGGCTTGTAATTTGTGGTAACTTGTTATAGCAGCAATAGGAAAGAAATATAAATTCTTTGGGTGTGAGTAATAGAAAGGGGATCCTGGCTAAATGGGGGGGGGGGAAGGAACTCATGGGGTATGGTGGTACACACCTTTAATCCCAGCATTTGGGAGGCAGAGGTAGGAAGATGGAGAAGGTAGGGAAAAGAACTCATTGTACAGTTGTACAACCAGAGGCCTCAGAAATGACAGGAGCCATGACTGCCTTGAATAATCTAAATACCAGGAACAAGTGAACATTTATTGAGGGGAATATCTAGTCCTGGCTAAGACTTAGCTTTTTCCAAGGGACCTCCTTTCAAGAGACACTCTTGTCCTTTCCCTTTATCTACTTATTGCCTCTCCTCTAAGGAGGAATAGCAATATATCTGAGTCTGGCGTGGTGGCACACACCTTTAATCTCAGCACTCAGGAGGCAGAAGTAGGAGGATCACCATGAGCTCAAGGCCACCCTGAGACTACAGAGTGAATTGCAGGTAAGCCTGGACTAAAGTGAAAACCCTACTTTGGGCTGGAGAGATGGCTTAGCGGTTAAGTGCTTGCCTGTGAAGCCTAAGGACCCCAGTTTGAGGCTCGATTCCCCAGGATCCATGTTAGCCAGATGCACAAGGGGGCACACACATCTGGAGTTTGTTTCCAGTGGCTGGAAATCCTGGCACGCCCATTCTCTCAGAGAGGAGGGAGTAGGAGGAGGGTTAATCAAAATTTAAGATATTATGGATAAGCCATATGGAAACCTATTTCTTCACTAGCTAAATAATATATATGTTAAAAAAGAGAGAGGGCCGGGCGTGGTGGCACATGCCTTTAATCCCAGCACTTGGGATGCAGAGGTAGGAGGATCGCCATGAGTTTGAGGCTACCCTGAGAACACAGAGTGAATTCCATGTCAGCCTGGGCTAGAGTGAGTCTCTACCACGAAAAAAAAGAGGGGGGAGGGCTGGAGGGATTGCTTAGTGGTTAAGGCATTTGCTTGCAAAGCCAAAGGACCCAGGTTCCATTCCCAGGACCCACATTAGCCAGATGCACAAGGGAGCACACTCAGCTGGAGTTCGTTTGCAGAGACTGGAGGCCATGGAGTCTCTCTCTCTCTCCCTCTTCCTCTTTCTCTGTCAAATAAATAAATAAAAATAAAATAAAATAATAAAAAAGAGAGAGTTTGGGGCTAGAGAGGTTACTCAGTGATTAAGGCAGTGGCCAGCAAAGCATAAGGACCCAAGTTTGATTCTCCAGTGCCCAAAGCCATATGCACAAGGCTGGGGCATGCATCTGGAGTTCGTTTGCAGTGGCTAGAGGCTCTGGTGCACCCATCCTCTTTCTTTCTCTCTCTCTCTCTCTCAAATAAATAAATAAAACATTAAAAAAATTTTTTTAGAGAGAGAGCTTGGGCAGAACTATCCAGTGGTGGTGGGTAATACTGTGCCTAGAAGCCATAGATTGTTACAAGAACATTCAATGCTAGGAGGAGGATACCTTCCAATGAGTTGTTGGTCAGGGAGGCTCTGGTGCTTCCAAAACAGGCTATTGCTAAGACTCTTGGTTGCTCACTAGAACTAGACGGTAAGATCCCATTGCTGAAGACTCCACATGCTTGGGCTCCAGGTCACTGAGAAATCAAGCTGAAGCTGAGCCAGAAGCCACCTTCCTGTTGACTAGCTGTCAGGATGCTGGAAAAACCTATGTAGCCTGTTGGGGGAGAAAAGTCATCAATGGTCTTAACCAGCAGTGGCCCCAGCAAGCTTTATGGCTGGACAGTCAGGCCAAATGGTGCAGTGGTGGCTTGTATGTTATAGGGGAGACCAACTGCTCTCTGATTGGATTTGAAGTCTGCTCCATAGGAGGGAATTCTTGACTGGTACCAAAAACCCAATCAAAAGCCTATGGCTGGGCTGGAGAGATGGCTTAGGGGTTAAGGCACTTGCCTGCAAAGCCTAAGGATCCAGGTTCAACTCCCCAGGACCCACCTAAGCCAGATACTCATAGTGGCATATGTGTCTGAAGTTCATTTGCAGTGGCTTGAGGCCCTGGTATGCTCTCTCTCTCAATCTCTCTCTGTCTCTTTCTCTCTCCCCTCCCTCTCAAATAAATAAATAAACACATAAATAAATAAATATATTTTTTAAAAAGCCTATGGCTAGGGAGGTCACAAACCCTGGTGAGAAAAATGCTACTTTTGTCTGGCTAAATGGATATATTATACACACCAAACTGCCCTCTAAATACTTATGTTTATGTCCATATTCTTTTTTTCCATATATTTACTTTTTATTGAACTTGTGAATGATACTGAGTTCTTACACTGCCAAACCATGCCTGAGAATCCAAAGAAATAGTACAATGCAGAGCCTCATCTACCCACCATAAAGTATATTAAAACTTGATTCATGTGCATTTTGAGAATTTCACAATTATAATCAAAATTATAATGAGTTAGAACTTAAATCTGCTGCAAACCTTCAGATTTCCAGTACAGCACACCATTAAACTAACCTCTTCACATTTGTCTCAGTTCTCTTCCCAATGATAACCCCAAAGTTTAGGGAGGGGGACACTTTTCAAGAGAAGTATGTGGCTCAAGGTCTGATTACTTATTAAGGTTTTTGGTGCCCAGAACAGTCTTTAGTCTAATCAAGACCGTCTTCTTTCCAACCACTCAAGCTTGCCTTGGCTGGTTCAGATAATGCCATTATGGCTCAGAGGTGGCTTGAGGTCCTTGAGGTCAGGAGACACTGTGGCCCCCGGCAGCCTGTTTCCTGCACTGACACGCTCTTCTGGACTGTAGGAAATGGCTCCCAGCACTCGTAATGGGAGCATCACTCACCATCTACTTCATTCCTGCCGGTAGCAAGCATCTGAATCACATTCAGAAAAGGGATTGTAATAAACCCCACACTCTGCCTCTCATGGTTATGAACCACTCCAGAGGATTTCTAGTGAACCAAAGATACAAAACTAGGAAATTTCCAGACCATTCACCAGGTGGAAAGAAACTCACCAGTAAGCCAGTAAACCTGGGAACTTTTTTTTCTTTTCAAAATTTTTTTTTATTAACAACTTCCATGATTATAAACAATATCCCATGGTAATATCCTCCCTCCCCTCACTTTCCCCTTTGAAACTCCATTCTCCATCATGTCCCTGTCAATCAGTCTCTTATTTTGATGTCATGATGTTTTCTCCTATTATGATGGTCTTGTGTTGGTAGTGTCAGGCACTGTGAGGTCATGGATATCCAGGCCATTTTGTGTCTTGAGGGAGCACGTCTGTAAGGAGTCCTATCCTTCCTTTGGCTCTTACATTCTTTCCACCACCTCTTGCGCATTAGACCCTGAGCCTTGGAAGGTGTGATAGAGATATTGCAGTGCTGAGCACTCCTGTCACTTCTTTCCAGAACCATGATGCCTTCTGAGTCATCCCAAGGTCACTGACATCTGAAAAGAGGAGATTATCTACAAAAAGTGAGAGTAGCGTTAATATAAGGGTATGAACGTTAAGAGAAGGGCTTACTGGGCAGTTTGATAAGCATAGTATATACATTTAGCCAGACAGGAGCAGACGTTACAACCCCTAGGGCCCATGACTACCTCTGTCTTAAGTTTTCAGTATCAGGGATGTATTCCCTCCCATGAGTGGGTCTCTAGTCCAATTAGAGGGTAGCTGGTTTCCACCATGACAGACATACCACTATTGTACCTGTTGGCTCATTTGGCCTGGCTGTCCAAATAAAGGCTTGCAATGTCCACTGTTGAGTATCTTCACTGGTGATTTCTCTTTCTGCCATTGAACTGCATGCAGAATGGCTTCTTCCAGCTTTCTGTCAGCTGGTCTACATGGAGGAGGTTATCAGCTCAGTTCCAGCAGGATTTCTCAGTGGCCTTGCAGCCCAAGTATATAGAGTCTTCAGCAATAGGGTCTTACTATCTATTCCTGGTGGGAAACCAAGGGCCTCGGCAATGGCCTATAATGTTTTGGGGGCATCAGGGACCTCCCTGGCCAACAACTCACTGGAAGGTATCCCATCCTTAAGCCTGGGAACTTTTTAAAAGTCTCTTTAAGGACTAAATCCTATTGGAGAGTTCAATTGTAATTACTAAGAGCAGAAGTGCTACATTTTTTGCCCTGCCTTCTCAAATAATCACTATGAAAACACCTCAGAGGTTGATAACATCTAGCGGGACAAATCACTCATCTATAGAATATCCAATACCTTAAAAGAATTCTGATCAAAGGTCATCAAGGTCCATGAAATGAGAGGGTGCTGATGGGTGAGGTTTTGCTGTGTTGCCTTGACTCTAAGGCTAGATCAGGGGACCCTTCACCTGAGCAGACACCACACTCCTTCCACAGCAGTTCAGTACATAATTAGACCTGATTGGCTGTGTTGCTCTGACTCTCTAAGTGCAAGTCAGGTGACCTTCACCTGAGCAGACACCACAATCCTTCCAGGGCAGTTCAGTACACAATTTAGCCTTGATAAGAGGAAGCTTTTAGCAGCACCTCGAGTGAGGCTTCTGGCATCCATTGCCCTTTACAAAGTCTATTTGGTTCCACCTAGACATTGGCAAATTCACAGGACATTACACAATTCCAATGCATATTTCAGGTTAATCAGCCAAGAATTATGCTCTCGAAGAACTTATTCAAAGTCAAAGCAAAAAAGGCCTTAATGTGGAACACAAAAAAATACTATCCAAATAAAAAAATTACTCAAAGAAAAAGGATTACTCTCATATACACCCCTTTTCCCATTTGGTAGACCCAAGTTTGGTTGAATTTAATTTGCTATTACCTCAAACTACAACTGAAAAGTTTAAATTATAAATCACAGCCTTACACAGATGATCCAGTTTTTGATAGCAGTGTGTTCCAGGACGTCTAATATAGCCACAGCCTAGTACAGAGTATTCCTTGGGGTGGGGCATAGGACAGGTTAATTAAGGTCATTTAAATCTTCATCTTTTACAGCAGATAAGAACCCAGATGACTGACTTTCTGCAGGATTTCTGATAGGAACCCAATAGAGCTGGCTTCAAGGTTCTCCTCGACACTTTTGTAGCGGTAACATTCTGATCCAGAGGCTAGGATCCACATGGCATCCACAGGAAGTGCCGCATCACTGAGGTAGTCAACCCTGACAAAGGCTCAGTATCTGAACATAAGGGTTTTTGAAATGACTGCGGACTGCAGGTTTTGGTTTTTATATTTGTGAAGCAATTATGAAAGAACATTGCTGATTCTAGCTTGCACGTTTATGAGAATGACTATTTCCCTAAGTCCAATACATAAAGAACAGTCGTGATACTTTGAATTTCCACAGTGCAGTAGTATGCCAGTTTTGGTTAGAGAAGATTATCTTTTCAGATGGCAGTGACCACTGAGGTGACTCAAACTCACCAAAGTGTTGAGAAGTGATGGTGGAATGTTCAGCACTAAGTGAGACATCTCTATCACATCCTCCAAAGCTCAAGAACCATTGTGGACTGCATAGTGAATTCCAGGTCAGCCTGGGCCAGAGTGAGACCCTACCTTGAAAAACCAAGAAAAAAAAAAAAAGTGGGCTACAGAGGTGGCTTAGTGGTTAAGGTATTTGCCTGAGAAGCCTAAGGACCCATGTTCTACTTTCCAGATCCCACCTAAGCCAGACACACAAGTGCAAGGTTGCACATGCCCACTAGGTGGTGCAAGCATCTGGTGTTTGATTACAGTAGCTGAGGCCTTGGAGCACCAATTCTCTGTCTCTCTCTCTCTGTCCCTCTCTCTCTTTCTCTCTCTGAAAAAAAAAAAAATAGAACCAGTGTTGAAAAAGAGCTCTTGGGGCCTCCATAGAGAAACCCCCTCTATAATGTGAGCCTTGGCCTCTTAAAGTAGTGTTGTATGTTATAGGAGATGGCGAAACAGAACAGATATGCGGAGCTAAAAAGAGAGGTATTAAAAGACAGCGAGAAGATCATGGTGGAGGATATTTTGAGTACATTGGAGAAAACAAGTACAGCAGAGTCAAATCTCCTCAGCCACCTGGGGGGGGGAGGAGATGAACACTTAGATGACATGGAGGTTTGATACTTATAAGTGTGATCTATATTTTAAAGTATCAGGAGAGCATCTCAGGGCCTCTTCCAAGACTATGGAGGGTTCTGCTTTTTTTTAAGTTTGCTTTTTTATTGACAACTTTCATAACCATAGACAATAACCCATGGCAATTCCCTCCCTCACCACTTTACTTTTTGAAACTCCACCCTTTATCATACTCCTTCTCCCTCTCAGTCTCTCTTGTATTGTGATGTCATGATCTTTTCCTCCTATTATGATGGTCTTGTGTAGGTAGTGTCAGGCACTGTGAGGTCATGGATATCCAGGCCATTTTGTGTCTGGAGGAGCACGTTGTAAGGAGTCTTACCCTTCCTTTGGCTCTTACATGCTTTCCACCACCTGTTCTGCAATAGACCCTGAGCCTTGGAAGGTGTGATAGAAATATTTCAGTACTGAGCCCTCCTCTGTCACTTCTCAGCACAAAGGTGCCTTCTGAGTCATCCCAGGGTCACCACCACCTGAAAAGAGAAGTTTCTCTAGCCAAAAGTGAAAGTAGCATTAATATATGAGTGTGAACATTAAGAGCAGTGCTTACCAGGCAGTTTGGTGAGCATCCGATATACATTTAGCCATACAGCAGCAGACATTAAACCCCTAGGGCTCATGACTACCCTGTTGTACGTTGTATGTCATAGGTTTTCAGTATTCACTCCCATGGAGTGGGCCTCAAATCCAATTAGAGAGTGGTTAGTTTCCCTTATATCAGACATGCCACTATTGCGCCCATTGGCTCATTTGGCCTGGCTGGCCAAATAAAGGCTTGCAGTGTCTACTGTTGATTATCTTCACTGGTGATTTTTCTCTCTCCCATTGACCTGCGAGCAGCTTAGCTTTTTCCAGCTTTCTGTCAGCTGGTCAACATGGAGGAAGTTTTTAGCTCAGCTCCAGCAGCCCAAGTATGTGGAGTCTTCAGCAATAGGGTCTTACCATCTATTCCTGGTGGGAAACCAAGGGCCATGGCAATAGCCTATAATGTTTTGGGGCATCAGGGACCTCCCTGGACAGCAACTCACTAGAAGGTATCCCATCCCTGGCACTGAAGATTTTCTAGTAACAATCTATGGCTTCTGAGTGTTCCATTGTCCAAAAAAGTAGGTTTCCATATGACTGATTCATACCCTCTTAGATTTTGATTAGCCCTTCCCCCACCTTTCTTTTACTCAGTCTCTTCATCTGACCTCACTTAGGCCTTTCAACCCCCATTAATCTGTTCTTCTATTTACATTATGTACAATATCATCCTATTAAGTCCCCCTCCCTCCCTTTCTATCCCCTTCATATCCCCTTTATAGCTTACTGGATTCTGTTACTGAGTTTTATTCCAACTCACATAGAAGTCCAATCATTTGTAGCTACGATCCACATATAAGAGAGAACATGTGACGTTTGGCTTTCTGGGCCTGGGTTACCTCACTAAGTATAATCCTTTCCAGATTCATCCATTTCCCTGCAAATTTCATTTTTCTTTACGGCTGAGTAGAACTCCATTATATAAATGTGCCATATCTTCATTATCCACTCATCAGTTGAGGGACATCTAGGCTAGTTTCATTTCCTAGCCATTGTGAATGGAGCAGCAATAAACATGGTTGAACAAGTATCTCTAAGGTAGTGAGACAAGTCCTTAGGATATGTGCCTAGGAGTGGTATAGCTGGGTCATATGGTAAATCCATTTTACCCGTCTCAGGAACCTCCACACTGATTTCCACAATGGCTGGACCAGATTACATTCCCACCAACACTGTAGAAAGGTTCCTCTTTTCCTGCTTCCTCGCCAGCATTTATGGTCATTTGTTTTCATGATGGGAGCCAATGTGACAGGAGTAAGATGGAATCTCAATGTAGTTTTATTTATTTTTATTATTTTTATTTTTGGTTTTTCGAGGTAGGATCTCACTCTAGCCCAGGCTGACCTGAAATTCACTATGTAGTTTCAGGGTGGCTTCAAACTCATGGTGATCCTTCTACCTCTGCCTCCCAAGTGTTGGGATTAAAGGTATGTGCCACCACGCCCAGCTTCAAGGTAGTTTTAATTTGCATTTCCCTGATGGCTAGGGATGAAAAAAATTTTTTAGAAGTTTATATGCCATCTGTATTTCTTCTTTTGAGAACTCTATTTAGTTCCATAGACCATTTTTTAATTGGGTTGTTTGGTTTCTTATTATTTATTTTTTTTAATGGTTTTTCGAGGTAGGGTTTCACTCTAGCCCAGGCTGACCTGGAATTCACTACGTAGTTTCAGGGTGGCCTCAAACTCATGGCTCCTACCTCTGCCTCCCAAGTGCTGGGATTAGAGGCGCAGGCCATCATGCCTGGCTCTTATTATTCACATTTTTGAGTTATTTCTATATCCTAGATATTAATCCTCTATCAGATGTATAGCTGGTAAAGATTTTCTCCCATTCTGTAGGTTGCCTCTTTGCCCTATTCACAGTGTCATTTGCTGTACAAAAGCTTTGCAATTTCATGAGGTTCCAGCAGTTGATCAGTGGTTGTATTTTCTGAGGAAGTGGGGTTATATTTAGAAAGTCTTTGCTAAGACCAATATGTTGAAGGTTTCCTGTACTTCTTCCTCTAGTAGTTTCAGAGTTTCAGGTCTGATGTTAAGGTCTTTGATCCATTTGGGCTTGATTCTTGTGTATGGAGAGAGATAAGGATCTATTTTCATCCTTCCACAGATATATATCCAATTTTTCCGGCACCATTTTTTGAAGAGGCTATCTTTTCTCCAATGAATATTTTTGGCATATTTGTTGAAGATCAGGTGGCTACAGCTACCTGGACTTACATCTGGGTCCTCTATTCTGTTCCATTGATCTACATGTCTGTTTTTGTGCCAGTACCATGCTGTTTTTGTTATTATGGCTCTGTAATATAGGTTAAAATCAGGTATGGTGATACCACCAGCCTCATTTTGTTGCTCAAAATTATTTTAAATATTCAAGGTTTTTTTTTTGTGATTCCAAATGAATTTTTGGATTGTTTTTTCAATTTCCCTGCATCTCTGGGATAAAGCCTACTTGGTTAGGGTGAATGATCTTTCTGATATATTCTTGTATTCTGTTTGCCAATATTTTGTTAAGAATTTTTGCATCTATGTTCAAGAGGGAGATTGGTCTGTAATTTTCTTTTTTTGTTCTGTTCTCATCTGGTTTTAGTATCAGAGCGATGCTGGCTTTGTAAAAGGAGTTTCATAGGATTCCTTCCTTTTCTATTTTATGGAGAAGTCTGAGAAGCATTCGTGTTACTTCTTCCATAAAGGTGTGGTAAAATTCACCAGTGAGTCCATCTGGACAAGGACATTTTTAGTTGGGAGACTTTTTTTTTATAATTGCTTGGATCTCCATACCTCTTATAGGTCTATTTAACGTCATCTTGATTTAATTTTGGTTGGTCATATAAATCAAGGAAATCATCCATTTCTTTTAGATTTTCAAACTTAGTAGAGTATATGTCCTTATAGCATGTCCCTATGATTCTTTTTCCTGGTGGTTGGGGGGGGGTGTGGATGAGTTCTCCAGACATTCACTGCCCTGATGGTTGGGGGATGAGAGACTTTGTGGGGTGCCTGGAGTCTTACTGCACCTGCTCAGCTGTTTCTGTTTGTATCTCCTATAGCACCTGCTCAGCTGGTCTCTGCTGTCTTCCATTTCAGGTTTCTTGCCCTTTTGAGGAGGCTGATGTGAGTGGAAAATCCCCTCACCTTGTTTCTGCTCCTGCCCCTCTGTGCCAAGGGCCACACAGGCTTGTGGTTTGGGGCTGCTGGTGCCTTGGTGGGATTCTGGCCGGTTTCCTCCTTTCTGGAAGATCTTGGTCTCTTATGCTGCTCAGCTATAGTTGATAATAAGTTATACCTCTTCCCTTTTCAGGATAAGAGTGTGTTTTGCTGTGTTTCTGTTTATTTTCCTTCCTAGGGTGCTTTGGTGTGGCTAGTATGCCGCCATCTTACCTGGAAGTCCAAGTTCTGCTTTTCTTTGGGCTGGAGGAAGGGCATCTAATGGAGTGTCAAAAGACAAAGTGTGTTTTGAGATGTAGGTAACAGAGAAGATCCCAGTAAGGCATTTATTAATTTTTTTTTTAAATCCAGGGCTGGAGAGATGGCTTAGCATTTAAGTGCTTACCTGTGAGGCCTAAGGACCCTAGTTCAAGGCTTAATTCCCCAGTACCCATGTAAGCCAGATGCACAAGGTGACACATGCATCTGGAGTTTGTTTGCAGTGGCTGGAGGCCCTGGTGCACCCATTCTCAATCTCTCTCTCTTCGCCTCTTTCTCTGTCTGTTTGTCTCAAATAAATAAATAAAAATAAACAAAATTAAGAAAAAAATAATCTCAGGGGTACAACCAGTGCCAGCAGGGTCAATTTTGGGGTCAGAAGCCGTGGAGTCAGCATTATCACCAAGGATATTATTGGATACCCAGGTAAAATGAACTGATACTTATTTCCCCAAAACCTTCACAAGAAGTTGACTGCTTTCTTCTTGAAAAAAATATTTTATTATTATTATTTTTTAAATTTCTTAATTTTTTGGTGTTTTGAGGTAGAGTCTCACTCTAGCCCATGCTGACCTGGACTTCACTATGTAGTCTCAGGGTGGCCTCGAACTCACAGCAATTCTCTTACCTTTGCCTACGGAGTGCTGGGATTAAAGGCATGTGCCACCACACCCGTCTATTATTATTATTTTTATTAGAGAAAGAAAGAGTATGAGAGAGAGAGAGAGCGTGTGTGTGTGTGTGTGGGGGAGAATTAGTGCACCAGAGCCTCCAACCATTGTAATTGAACTCCAGATGCATGTGCCATCTTATGCGCAAGTGCGACCTTGCATGCTTGCATCACATTGTGCATCTGGCTTATGTGGGACCTGGAGACTTAAACATGAGTCCTTAGGCTTTATAGGCAAGTGTCTTAACTGCTAAATCATCTCTCTGGTATTGGGCTAATTTTTGAAACATTCCACAAGAGGAAGTGTCAGTGGGTTCCTTTTTTAGAATCTTTGTGGGTTGATTTTTCTTTTCTTTTTTGTATATATATATATATATATATATATATATATTTTTTTTTTTTTTTTTCTTTTTGGTTTTTCAAGGTAGGGTCTCGCTCTAGCCCAGGCTGACCTGGAATTCACTGTGGAGTCTCAGGGTGGCCTCGAACTCATGGCAATCCTCCTACCTCTGCCTCCCAAGTGCTGGGATTAAAGGTGTGCGCCACCATGCCAGGCCACTTTTTTGTATATTTTTAATTGCAGTTTTAAAGTGAATTATAAGAGAACCTGAGCATTGTGCAAGATAAGAGAATGTGTCAGTATTTCAGGGTTCTACATCTTATCTGTAAAATATGACTGTGGTAGTTTGAATAGATGGCCCCCAATATATTCGGTTCTTTATTGTTTGTAGTTTGCATTCTGCAGCCACCTGGCTGGAGGCAATGTCACTGGGTGGATCTTTAGGTGTGGTGGTGGGTTTCAGATTTCAATCTAAAGATATGCAAAGTGTGCCTAGCTGGATGGAATTCCTGAAGTGTGCTGTGGCTTTTGACCTTTTTGGTTTGTGCTTCTCTCTCTCTGCTTGGGCCTGTGAAATCAGGCCAGCTTCTTCTGCCATTATGGAACTTCCCTTGGATCTGTAAGCTTCAATAAATATCCCTTCCTCCATAACTGTGCCTGGTCTGGAAGTTCATCTCAGTGAACCTGAAGCTGTCTGCTACAACGACTTTTTAAAAATCACAACAAAAGTAAAATGTTGCTTTGTTAAAATAAAAAAAAGTGTATGGTGGTAGTTTCCAAAATAAGAGAAGAGCTGGAAAGATGGCTCAGCAGTTAAAGATACTTGCTTGTAAAGCCTGCCACCCCAAGTTTGATTCACTACTACCCACGGAAAGCATGATGCACAAAGTGGTGCATGTGTTTGGAGTTTGCTTGCAGCAGCAAGAGACATGGTGCATCCATATTCTCTCTTTCAAATATTTAAAAAATATTTTAATTATTTATTTATGAGGGGGGGAGAGAGAGGGAGGCAGAGAGAGAGAGAGAATGGGTACACTATGGCCTCTAGCCACTGCAAATGAACTCCATATGCATGTGCCACTTTTTGTACCTGGCTTTGCATGGGTACTGGGGTATCCAATGTGGGTCCTTAGTCTTTGTAGGCAAGTGCCTGAACTGCTGAGCTATCCCTCCAGCCAAATAAAATATTTTTTTTTTTTTTGGTTTTTCAAGGTAGAATCTCACTCTAGTTCAGGCTGACCTGAAATTCACTATGTAGGCTCAGGGTGTCCGCGAACTCATAGCAATCTTCCTACCTGTGCCTCCCAGGTGCTGGGATTAAAGGCATGCGCCACCACACTCTGCCCCCAAAAATATTTTTTTAAAGTAAGAGGAAAGCACTATTGGGTTGGCACAAATAACAGATATTCCCTGCAGGGAGTTATTACAAAGGTTCAGGAGAAAGATAATGAGGATCTAGACTATGAAGGTAGACCAGATGGAGATATGAATGTCTAAGTGCTGGGGCTAGGTGACTGGGGGATTGGAGTGTCATTAATATTCATCTCCTTGCCAGAGTACTTGCACAGCATAGGTGAAGTCCTGGGCTGCTGAATTCCCTAGTAAAACACACACACACACGCACACAGACAGGCACACATTCTGTCCTCTATGTATTAGTTGAGCCATTTAAAATACAATAATGAGCACTTAGGTGCCCAGCTGTTCTAACTGGTGCTGAGGATCTAGTGATGAAGGAGGGCAGGGTGTCCATCCATATAGAACTTGCAGTCAAGTGGGAAATATAACTATCATGTGCTTGTAGTAGGGGTAACCCACACATTAGCTTCCTCTGACGCATGGCAGTGATCTTCACTGAAAATACAACTATGATGGGACTCTTCCTGTAAGTAGCCTGAGGCAATCTGTGAAAATGAGTTGCTACTCTCTGGACTCTGAAACCTTCATAAAATCATGAACATCAAAGGGGTCAGATCTCTGTGTTCACTTTCAGAACAAACACCCAGGCAGGTCGTCAAGGATGCATGTATCAAAACAAACAAACAAACAAACAAAAAACCCCACCAAGTATCTGAATGATGTCACTTTACAGAAGCATCATGTGCTGAGCTGAAGAGATGGTTCAGTGGTTAAAGGCACTGGCTTACAGACTGCACAACCCAGGTTTGATTCCCCAGTACCCATGTAAAGCCAGATGCAAAGTGACTCATGCACCTGGAGTTTGTTCGCAGTGCCCAAAACCCTGCCATACCCATGCTTTCTCTCTCCCCTTCTCTGCTCACGAATAAGTTTATAAGAAGTAATGTGTGCCTTTCTGGTCCTACAGTGGTGGAGTCAATAGGCGCCTAGGCCAAACAGTGATCTGCATACTGTTGGGTGGCCCAAAAGGAGGTTTTTTTTCCCCCCTGCATGTGCTTGAAAAATGCAGAGGAATGCAGAACCTAAAGGTTTACACAGACTCTCTGGTAATCAAACACATCCAGACGAACAGAGCCCCCAAGACATGCTGTTATGCTTATGGAGCTTGTGGTAGGGTTAGCCCACACATTAGCTTCCTCTGACATATGGCAGTGATCTTCACTGAAAATACAAACTGTTCTTAAGCCAGAAGAGAGCAGGGCACAGATGAAAAAGATGGTGCCCTAGAAGAAACCAAAAAGCAACAACAACAAAAAACAAACAAAACAACAAAAACAAAACAAACTTCACTCTTCCGGACACAAAATGGCCTGGATATCTATGACTTTGCAGTGCCTGACAACTACCTAAACAAGACTCCCATAATAGGAGGAAAAGATGGTGACATCACAATAAAAGAGAGACTAATTAGCCGGGCATGGTGGCGCATGCCTTTAATCCAAGCACTTGGGCGGCAGAGGTAGGAGGATCACTGAGAGTTTGAGGCCACCCTGAGACTACATAGTGAATTCCAGGTCAGCTTGAGCTAGAGTGAGACCTTACCTTGAAAAACCAAAAAATAAAAAATAAAAAAAAAAATAAACCAGGTGTGGTGGTGCATGCCTTTAATCCCAGCACTTAGGAGACAGAGGAAGGAGGATTGCTGTGAATTGGAGGCCACCCTGAGACTACATAGTGAATTTCAGGTCAGCCTGGGCTAGAGTGAGACCCTACCTCGAAAAATAAATAAATAAATAAAATAAAAGAGAGGCTAGTTGAGGGGGATATGATGGAAAGTGGAATTGTGAAGGGGAAAGTGAAAATTTATCAACAACAACAAAAAAAAAAACCTAAAACTTAGGGCTGGAGAGATGGCTTAGTGGTTGAGATACTTGCCTGTGAAGCCTAAAGACCCATGTTCGACTCTCCAGGTCCCAAGTAAGCCAGACACAAGATGATGCAAGTGCGCAAGGTTGCACATGTGCACAAGATGGCACATGCACCTGGAGTTCGATTACAATGGCTGGAGGCCCTAGCACACTGAGCAATCTCTCCAGCGCCTTTTAAAAAATATTTATTTGAAAAGCTGAACCTACCCAGGCATGGTGGCACATGCCTTTAATCCCAGAACTCGGGAGGCAGAGGTAGGAGGATTGCCATGAGTTCGAGGCCATCCTGAGACTACATAGTGAATTTCAGAGCCAGCGGTTCTTGTGCCAGACGGAACACCGGACATGAATGTACGGAAGGAACTACAGGCAGCATCCAGGCTAACAATCCATACTACTATTTTCTACAACATTCTGCTCTCCACAGGAGGTGCAGACCACTACCAGAATATGCCTCACAGGATGTTCTGCCCTAAAGAAACTGTAAATGCTACATTGCAACTTACATCAGTCATGATACCTGAATTTAATAGGAGACCATAGTCACCACTCTCTCACCTTTTCACTGATAGAACATGTGGTTCTTTGTAGAACATATAGTTAATTTAAAATAAAATGTAAATATTAGTAATAATAAAAATTTACAGGTTTACCAGTCTTAAAAAAAATATTTATTTGAGCCAGGCATGGTGGCACACACATTTAATCCCAGCACTCGGGAGGCAGAGGTAAGAGGATTGCTGTGAGTTCGAGGCCACCCTGAGATTAAATAGTGAGTTCTAGGTCAGCTTGGGCTAAAGACCCTACCTTGAAAAAAAAAAAAAGAAAGAAAGAAAAGAAAAAAATATTTATTTGACAGAAAGAGAGACATGCCAGGGCCTCCTGCTGCTGAAGAGGCCACTTTATGCATCTGGTTTTACATGCATGCTGGGAAATTGAACCAGGGCCATCAGGCTTTGCAAGCAAATGCCTTTAACCTCTGAGCCATCTTTCTAGCCCCCTGGGAGGTTTCACAGTACAGGATATTGAAATCCCAGAACTAGGGAGGCAAAGGCGGAAGGATTTCCACAAGTCGGAGGCCAGCTTGGTCTACATAGGAGTTCCAGCAAGCTAGAGCTGCACAGTGGGAGCTTGTCTACATAGTAATAGTATATAAATGTAAAGGCTTAAAAAAATGGCCTGGCGAGTTTTCTTTTCCTTTTTTTTTTAATATTTTTATTTATTTGCAAGCAGAGAGAGAGAGGGAGAGAGAGATAATAGGTGCACCAGGGCCTCCAGCCACTGCAGATAAATTCCAGAGGCATGCACCACTTTGTGCTTCTGGCTGTACGTGGGTACTGGGGAATTGAATCCTGGTTGCCAGGCTTTGTAGGCAAGCACCTTAACTGCTGAGCCATCTTGCCAGCCCAAGTTTTCTTTTCTTACATGTCTCTTGCCTTGGTCCATGACTGAACTGAAGGCACGGATGCCCCGACCAGATCTATGGTGACCTACACAGACATACCAAAACAATCCCACTTGGCAGAGGGCATGCCTCCTTGTGTGCCCTTCTGAGCTTTACCAGACCGCCTGACCTCGTGGGCCTTTCCAGTCTCTGTAATATACTTCCTGTTTCTTTATCACTTAACCCACAGCAATGAGATGTGGTTTTCTCAAGAACTAAGCCCAGGCCACCTGAATAAGCAAAGACAGTCACTGCCATTTTGAGGTCTCTGTGGCCAAACCCTGCCTCCCCCCGAAAGCTTCCAGCCTTAAAAAAAAAAAAAAAAAAGCTGGGTGTGGTGGTGCATGCCTTTAATCCCAGCACTTGAGAGACAGAGGTAGGAGGATTGCTGCGAGTTCAAGGCCAGCCTGAGACTACAGAGTGAGTTCCAGATCAGCCTGAGATAGACTGAAACCCTATCTCGAAAAACTACAAAAAAAGAAAAAAAAAAAAAAAGAGAGAGAAACCTCAAGGGTTGAGGGGAGAGCCCAGCAAAACCAACCTAACAAGATACTTGCTAAAGACAGGCCAGCAGGACTAGCTATCACCTAGGGAGAAGGCTGTGGCAGATGGATGGGGAACTGACCTGATATCAAGGATAGATAATCAGATATATGGGATGGGTAACTTCTTGCTAAGCTGACTTAGCTGGGTTCTTGGCCAAAACTGGATTTTTCAAGGAAGCACTCAGACGGGCCTAGCGGAAGATTCAGAAGCCTGTCTATCCTTTAGCCAGGCCAAGAATCCTGCCACAGTAAATATACATTCAATGTGGAAATGTTGAACATTAGATAGCCTGGGAGGAAACCCTTGTGGAATGCTCCAGAAATCTTACTGAATAAAATGACAGTGCGGCCTGGCATGGTGGTGCACCCCTTTAATATCCCAACACTCGGGGGGCAGAGGTGGGAGGATTGCTGAGAGTTCGAGGCCACCCTGAGAATATAGAGTGAATTCCAGGTCAGCCTGGGCTAGAGTGAAACCCTACCTCAAAAAACAAAACAAAACAAAACAAACAAACAAAACAGTGCAGAGCAGAAGGCAGTGGATTGGAAGAACTCCTAGTGTGACATACTGGCCACCTCAGTCCTGGGAGGTCAGCACTCTGGTCCCTTATGCAGGGAATCCGTTGAAGGTAAGGGCAAGCAGGTAAGCAGACAGTACTGACACTGTCATGAATGAGGCCCATTGCTCCATTCATTCATTCAATGGCTATTTATGTTATTTTTAATTTATTTACTTGTTTATTTAGACATGTGCCACCTTGTGCATCTGGCTTTATGTGGGTGCTGGGGTATAGAACCTGGGTACTTTGGCTTTGCAGACAAGTGCCTTAATGGCTAATCCATCTCTCCAGCCCTAACCTCCTCCCCTTTTTTTTTTCAAGGTAGGGTTTCACTCTAGCCCAGGCTGACCTGGAATTCACTATGTAGTTTCAGGGTGGCCTTGAACTCACAGCAATGCACCAACTCTGTCTCCTGAGTGCGGGGACTAAAGGCATGCACCACCACTCCCATCTGTCCCCCCTTTAAAAAAATTTTAGTTTGTTTATCATTTTTATTTATTTATTTGAGAGCGACAGAGAGAGAAAGAGGCAGAGAGAGAGAGAGAGAGAGAGAGAATGGGCACGCCAGGGCCTCTGGCCACTGGAAACAAACTCCAGATGTGTGTGCCCCCTTGTGCATCTGGCTAACGTGGGTCCTGGGGAATGGAGCCTTGAACCGGGGTCCTAAGGCTTCACAGGCAAGCGCTTAACCGCTAAGCCATCTCTCCAGCCCTGTCCCCCTGCTTTTAAAGTCAAGATCTTACTATGTAGTCCAGCTAGCCTAGCCTTGAACTTGTGATTCTTCTCCCACAGCCACTCAAGTGCTGGGATTACAAGAATGCACCATCATACCCACGGTAGCTACTAGTTCTCCTCCTCCTCCTCCTCCTCCTCCTCCTCCTCCTCCTCTTCTTCTTCTTCTTCTTCTTCTTCTTTTTTTAAAAAAACGTGGAATGCTTCACGAATTTGCGTGTCATCCTTGCGCAGGGACCATGCTAATCTTCTCTGTATTGTTCCAATTTTAGTATATGTGCTGCTGAAGAGAACACTTTTTTTTTTTTTTTTTTTTTTTGAGGTAGGGTTTCATTCCAGTCCTGGCTGACCTGGAATTCACTATGGAGTCTCAGGGTGGCCTCGAACTCACAATCCTCCTACCTCTGCCTCCCGAGTGCTGGGATTAAAGGCGTGCGCCATCATGCCCAGCAGTTATTTTCTTTGTTTTAAATTTTCACTTATTTGAGAGAGTGAGTGAGTATGGGTGCACCAGGACCTCTTGCCACTAAAAGGAACTCCAGACACATGTGCCATGTGCATCTGGCTTTATGTGAATACTGGGGAATCAGAGCCAGGCTGTTAGGCTTTGCAAGCAAGTGCCTTTAATCACTGAATTATCTTTCCAGCCCAGTTATTTTCTTTAAAATCATTTCTACAAACTACAATTCTGTCACCTCCCTTTTCCTGGTGGGCATTTGACTTCTTGATGACATCTCCAGCTGTTCTAAAACTCACCAGTAACTTTAAAGTTACAAATACAGTCTCTTGTTTCAGATATTAACTTAGCCTTTCATTTTCAAAGGTCAATCTCCAGTTGGGAGTCAAAGTCCAATAGGCAGGAGGGAAAGTGGGTGTAGTCTGATTTCTCAACCCTGCCCTCTTTGGGGCAGGAACCAGAAGGAAATAAAAAACTTGTTTCCTTAGATTATCTGACACCTTCTCTTCTATACTTTCTTCGTAGCTTGCAAGATGTCCGTTGCAGTCCGAGTGGTTATGGAAGAGGCTCCGCTCATTGTCCACAGACAGGGTGAGGGGGGAAGGAGGAGGAGAAGGGGGTGTTCACACAGGCCAAGCTGACAAAGGGCTGGATGGCAGAGGTTCCCCTTTGCTGTGGTCTCTCTCTGGCTTTCCTATCATCCGTTCTGCTCCCGGCAGCAGATCAGCTGACCCTGGTCCATTTACACTCTGCAGCCCCAAATCCGGGACCTGTGAACACGGGCAAATCCATTGTGTTACTTCTCCTTGCCCATTTGCCACCCCGTCAAATACTTAATTAACCTTCCTTGTCCAATGCCTTCCACCTAACTCAGTTAGCACCACCTCCGGTTGCCAAGCGCTGTCAGTCACTCAACAGACTTCCTCAAGGAGGGAGAAGTCAGACGCCCTCTGGTGGCATCTCAAACCCGATGTTCCAGCTCTCTACAGCACCAAACTTTGTAGCACAACACAAACGTGCTTTGAACATGCTCCTGTGCATAGTAGGGATGTATGGTCTGTACTGAGAATAAGTGGCCTCCAAGATTGCCCCTGATGACCCCGCTTCCTGGCATTCACACCCTTGATGAAGTCCTCCCTCACATTACATGGATCTGTGTGGCCAATAGAATATGGTAGACATAATAGTGTGTAATGTGTTTTAGATATGGTTTGGGTGTGCTCTCCAAAGCTTCGTGTGTTGCAAGGCTGGTCCCCAGTGTGATAGTGTTGAGGGAGTGGGCCCTTTAAGAGGTGGGACCTAGAGGAAGGGGATAAGGTCATAGGGTATCAATCTAAGAAGGAATTCTTGCTGGTCATGTGAAGTGAGTTAGTCTTCCCAAGAAGGAATTTAAAGAGAGTAAACCTGGCCCCTGAATTGCTCTGGCTTTCTGCCCTGCCAGGTGATTTCTTCGGCAAGCAGTCCCTGGTACTGTGGTGCTCTCTGCCATCTCACCACGGGCCAAACGAAGGAGCTGCCGGATCAGACTCAACCTCAGAATTATGAGCTAAACAATACTTTCCTTCATCCCTCCCTCTCTCCTTTCTTTCCTCCCTTCCTGTTTTTCTCTTTCCCTTCCTCCTTCTATCCTTCCCTTCCTCTCTCTTTTTCTCTTCACACTTAAAAAAAAAAACTTAAAAAATTTTTTTTTGTTTGTTTATTTATTTGAGAGCGACAGAGAGAAGGAGGCAGAGAGAGAGAGAGAGAGAATGGGAGCGTCAGAGCTTCAAGCCTCTGAAAACAAACTCCAGATGCTTGCGCCCCCTTGTGCATCTGGCTAACGTGGGTCCTGGGGAATTGAGCCTCGAACCGGGGTACTTAGGCTTGACAGGCAAGCACTTAACCTCTAAGCCATCTCTCCAGCCCAACTCTTTCTTTCTTTCTTTCTTTTTTTTTTTTTTGAGGTAGGGTCTTACTCTTGCTCAGGCTGATCTGTGTAGTTTCAGGCTGGCCTCAAACTCACAGCGATCCTCCTACCTTGGCCTCCCAAATGCTGGGATTAAAGGCGTGTGCCACCACCATGGGGGAGGGGGAGGTGCAATAGGGCCTCTAGCCCCTTCAAATGGACTCCAGATGCATGCGTCACTGTGTGCATCTGGCTTTATGTGGGTACCTGGGTCCTTAGGCTTTGCAGGCAAGTGCCATAACCACTAAGCCATCTCTCCAGTCTCTCACACCTTTTGAGACAGGGTCCTCAGCCTAGGCTAGCACTGAAGTAATTGTGTAGCTGAGGATGACTTTGAACTCCTAATCCTCCTATCCTTTTCTGTGCTGGGATTACAAGTGTGTGCCAGCTCCCTTGGCTAAGTCTCTTCTCCGTTAAAAGCACACAGCCTCAAGCCGGGTGTGGTGGCACACACCTCTAATCCCAGCACTTGGGAGGCAGAGGTGGGAGGATTGCCATGAGTTCGAGGCCAGCCTGAGACTACACAGTGATTTCCAGGTCAGCCTGGGCTAGAGCAAGACCCTACATCGGAAAAATAAATAAATAAATAAAAGTACCCAGCCTCAGCTGGGTGTGGTGGCGCACGCCTTTAATCCCAGCACTCGGGAGGCAGAGGTAGGAGGATTGCTGTGAGATTGAGGCCAGTCTGGGACTACTGAGTGAGTTCCTGGTCAGCAGGGGCTAGAGTGAGCCTGTAGTAGACAGTCTCACGTTGCTGGGATGAACTTCCATACCAGACACAGTTATGGAGGAAGGGGTTTAAATGCCGTAGTGGCAGAAGACGTTGGCCCACTTGCCCAGGTCCACGTGGTTAGGGCAAAGCAACCACCACCAGCACCAGCAAGCACACTTCAGGAGCCCCAGACAGAGTCCCGCAATTTCCATATCTTTGGCTGGAATTCAGATCTGGCCCCACACCTTAGAGCTGGACCCTAGGATCTGCCCACAGTGACACCTCCTCCAGCCAGGTGGCTGGAGACCTAAAGCTTTACTAAAATGGAATCTATTGGGGGACATCCATTCAAACCATCACAGAGACCCTATCTGGGAAACCCCTACACCTCTCAAAAAAAAAAAAAAAAAGTACCCAGCTATGGGTACTCAGGAAACAGGCTAGTCCAGTATGTCACTTTTGAGTCTGGAGTATTAAAGATACTGTGGCTCCTGGCTTCAGCCTCTTTGATCACTCACCCTGGGGACACTCACATAGTGGAAAGGCCCATCTGGAGAGGAGCTGAAGTGTCCTGCCGGTGTCCACATGAATGAGCTTGCAAAAGAGTCCTCTAGTCCCAGAGGTGAGTTCAGTTGCTGCTTTAGCCCATAGCTTGACTGCAGTTTTATGAGTCAGAACCACTAAGACATGTCCCTCCTGGATTCCTGACTGTCAAACTATGTGAGCTGATAAATGTAGTTCTAAGTTGTGACACTCCAGAATAATCTGTTAGACAGCAATAGGTTCATGATGTCTGGGCTGGGGGCTGGAGTCACCTGAAAGCTGCTTCGTGCACATACCTACCTGGTGCCTGATCTGGACTGTCACCCAGAGACCCTGTCACCAAGGGCCTCTGCATGTGGCTGGGCTTCTTGGAACATGACAGCTAGGTTCTAAGAGGGCTCATCCGTAGAGTGAGAGCAAGGAATGAACTGCAAGATTTTGTTTGGCATAGCCTAATCCTTAGAATCAACTTCTGCAGCACAATTTTGGTGACAAGTATGGCCATGCCATACACAAGGGGAGAGGAAATTTGTTAGGAAAAGCGGGAAAGAAACCAGAGGGAAGACTTGGCTCAACAGCAGAGAGACAGGCTTTACTTGGGGAAAGCCAGAGAAGGGTCCTGACCAGGCATGGCAGAAGCCCCTTCCCTTACAGACTAGGTGATACTTGTGTGGTGGTGGTTGTGGTGGTGGTGGTGGTGGTGGGGGGGGGTCATTGGAATTCCTTGGTTGCAGAGCAGTACACCTTGCCTCAGGGCTTGGGCCACTACAGAAAGTGATCATGGGTATGGGTGGTCTGGGCCACTCCAGGTATGTGGTCATTGGGAGGGGTGGTTGGGTCACATGAGAAACAGGATTACAACGAGATGGCAGTCAGAGTCCAAAGATAGAGTCATTCTGGCTCTAACAAATTTGATTTGTCCTTTAACTTAAAAAAAAATATTTATTTATTGATTGATTGATTGATTGATTGATTTGAGAGAGAGAAAAAGAGGCATATATATATATATATATATATATATAGAGAGAGAGAGAGAGAGAGAGAGAGAGAGAGAATGAACACTCCAGGGCCTCTAGCCATGGCAAACAAACTCCAGATACATGTGCCGCCATGTGCATCTGGCTTACGTGGGTTCTGGGGAGTCGAACCAAGGTCCTTAGGCTTCACAGGCAAGCGCTTTAACTGTGCAGCCATCTCTCCATCCCTGATCTGTACTTCAAAAATATATACACATACCATATACTGAGCAGGGCATGATGGCACATGCCTTTAATCCCAGCACTTGGGAGGCAGAGGGAGGAGGATCGCAGTGAGTTTGATACCACCCTGAGACTACATAGTAAATTCCAGGACAGCCTGAGCTAGAGTGAGACCCTATCTCAACCCCCCCCCAAAAGTATATATATTTGAGAGAAAGAGAGAGAGAGAGAGGAGACCATGGCCTGGGCCTGCCAGGGCTTTTTGCCTTTGCAAATGAATTCCAGATGCATGTGCCACTTTGTGCATCTGACTTTACGTGGGTACTGGGGAATTGAACCCAGGCCAGCAGGCTTTGCAAGCAAGTACCCTTAACTGCTGAGCCACCTCCCCAGACCCCTGACCTGTCCTTCTGATGGGGGAGTAATAAGGTCAGATTATAGAAGAGAAAGTGGTAGATATAACGGTAGCCATCTTAGTCGGCCACACGTGTCCTGTCTCCAGGGGAACAAACTGTTCTTCCTTGTGTCCCCTTGGGGACAGAGGCGTAGGAGTCTTCTTTTCACAAGCCCTGGGCATCTCCAGCAGTGTGTAGTGCTACTTCTGCTCAAAGGGCATTTGCTATTATGTTCTGAGGGAAGCCATCAGCCATCTGGATTTGGAAGGTGTTGCATTTACTTTCTCATTGCTGCCATGAAGCATTTGACCCAAAGCAGCTGATGGGAGGGAAGGATTTATTGAGACTTATAGTCTCCAGGGGCAGCTTCATGATGGTAGGGGACAGTGTGACATGAGCAGAGGGTGGACATCACCTCTGCCACATCAGGTGGAAAACAGCAGCAGGAGAGAGTGTGGTAGTTTGAATGGGGGTCCCCGAGCAGATTCAGGAGTTTTATTAAAGCTTGTAACTTGGTGTCCGGCACTGAGGTGTGGGATGGACCTGGAATTCCAGTCTAAAGGTGTGCAGAGTGCTTGAGCTCTGCCCGGGCTCCCTGGAGTGCGCTTGCTTGTGCTGCTGCTGCTGGCTTTTCTCTGTGTGTGTGGAGCTGTGAAAAGGGGCCAGCTTCTTCTGCTATATGGAACTTCCTCTGGGTCTGTAAGCTTCAAATAAATTCCCTTCCTCTCATAGCTTGTGCCTGGTTTGGAGGTTTATCCCAGTAACATGGAGCTGACTGTGACAGAGAGTGAGCCGATCTCTGGCAAGGGGGTGCTGGCTATAACACCCCTAAGCACCCTCTCAACAACACACCTCCTCCAGCAAGGCTCCACCTCTCCCAAATTGCCATCAGCTGGGAACCACACATCCAAAACACATGAGCTGATGGTGGTGGGGGGAGACATCTGATCCAAAACACCACAGAAGGTGGAACACCTCTCGCTTTTCACCCTCAGTTATGGACACTGGTGCAAATTCTGTCATTCTACAAAAACAGGAAAAGTCCCACCTGGAGTCTCAACCCATCAAATTACTTCACTCTTTCTCTGCCAGTCACCATGCTTAGACCTTAACCTCCATTAGTTTTATACCCTGCTCCTGGCTAGGAATTACAAGGTCATTTCCTAGAGGAGGTCCTGGAGGACCGAGGTCACACAGATGCAGGGTGATAGAACTGGGACTCAGTGCCAGATCTGGCCCATACATCCATGCTCTGGTGGTCCTGGGATTCTAGAAAACTGATGGGTGTAGGAGCTTCCTCCCTGGTCTCACTGGGACTCTTTGGAGGGTGAGGCCAGGTGAGCAGCATGAGGGAGTGGGGCTAGAGGGAGGTACGCATGGGAGGCAGGGTATTCAAAGCTTCGCCTGAAGGTTGGAGCCAGTTGTCAGGTACATGCTTTGGACAAGAGGGGAGGAGAAATAAGAGAGGGACTGTTATGATTTGAATGTGAAGTGTCCCCCCACAGGCTCATGTGTTAGGACACTTAATGTCTAGCTGGTGGTGCTGGTTTGGGAAGCTATGGAAACTTTGGGACACGGGACCTTCACTGAGGAAGTAGGTCACCAGGGCCTGTCCTTGGAAGGTCATACTGGCTTCCAGTTTTGGCCTGCTTTTTCTGCTTCCTGCCCGCAACCTTGTGAAGAGCTTTGCCACATGTTCCTGCTGCCAAGAAACCATGACAACATGCCTCCTCACCATCATAGATTGAGACCAAATAAATCCTCCCTCTCTTAAGTTGTTTCTGTCAGGTATTTTGTCACAGTAACAAGAAAAGTAACTTACCTAAGGAGAGTAAACTTTTACTCTCTTTTCACGCCTGTCCCTGACAGTAAGCTTTCCATGGTTACAAGGCTGACTTCAAGGGGAAAGCCCTGGATTCACTGACTCCTGATTGGTGGATTGCTTGTACATCTTCTCTGTCCGGGGACTTCTGGTTGGAGAACCTTTTGAGCTCTTGCAGCCTGTGGACACTGGTCTCCTGCAGGTATCCAGTTGGCTCCCAATGACTTCCTGTGTACCTTCATTTCATTGGCGCCATTCCCCCTCATCCCAGAACAGTTCCCAGCACGACTTTATGTCAGACCCTGAGCTCATGTTGGAGACTCAAAAACAAATGTAACACAACCTCTGTCCTTGAGCAAGTTTCAGACTAGTAGAAGGAGAAATGTGAGGAGTTGTTATTTGTCTTGTTACAGAGCAAAGGTAAAACCAGAAGAATTACAAAAAAATGGCAAAAATAAATAAAGACCTTTCAATAATATCTCTTAATATCAATGGCCTCAATGCCCCAACCAAAAGACATAGGTTTGCAGACTGGGTTAAAAAGCAGGATCCTTCAATTTGTTGTCTCCAAGAAACCCACCTTTCTACAAAGGATGGACACTATCTTAGGGTGAAAGGTTGGAAAATGGTGTTTCAAGCAAATGGTCCTAGAAAACAAGCAGGGGTTGCTATCCTAATATCTGACAAGGTAGACTTCAGTCCAACATTAGTTAAGAGAGATAAGGAATGTCACTTTATATTGATTAAAGGCACACTCCAACAGGAGGACATTACAGTCCTAAACATATATGCACCTAACATGGGGGCCCCCAAATTCATCAAACAAATGCTATTAGAACTAAGGTAACAGATAATACCAAACACAGTGATAGTGGGTGACTTCATCAATTGACAGGTCATCCCGGGAAAAAGTAAATAGAGTGGCATCTGGACTAAATGAGGTCATAGAAGGAATGGACCTAACAGATATATACAGGACATTTCATCCAAATGCTGCAGAATATACATTCTTTTCAGCAGCACATGGAACATTCTCTAAAATAGACCATATATTAGGACACAAAGCAAATCTTAACAAATTCAGGAAAATTGAAATAATTCCTTGCATTCTGTCTGACCACAATGGAATCAAACTACAAATCAATAGCAAGAAAAGCTATAGAGCATACACAAAATCATGGAAACTAAACAACACACTACTAAATGATGAATGGGTCAACGAAGAAATCAAGAAGGAAATCAAAAAATTTATAGAGTCAAATGATAATGAGAACATAACATACCAAAATCTCTGGGACACAATGAAGGCAGTCCTAAGAGGTAAATTTATAGCTTTAAGTGCCTATATTAAGAAATTGGAAAGGTCGCAAGTAAACAACCTAATGCTTCACCTTAAAACCTTGGAAAAAGAAGAACAAGGCAAACCAAAAATCAGTAGACGGAAAGAAATAATAAAGATTAGGGCAGAAATTAATGAAATAGAAACAAAAAAAAATCCAAAGAATCAATGAAACAAAGAGTTGGTTCTTTGAAAGGATAAACAAGATTGATAAACCCTTAGCAAATCTGACCAAAAGAAAGAGAAGAGACACAAATTAATAAAATTAGAGAGGAAAAAGGTAACATCACAACAGATACCAGAGAAATTCAAAAAATCATAGGGACATACTATAAAATCATATACTCCACAAAGTATGAAAATCTGAAAGAAATGGATGGTTTCTTTGATTTATATGACCTACCTAAATTAAATCAAGATGAGATTAATCACTTAAATAGACCTATAACAAGCATGGAGATCTAAGCAGTTATCAAAAATCTCCCAACTAAAAAGGCCCAGATGGATTCACTGCTGAATTTCACCAGACATTCAGGGAAGAACTAATATCATTGCTTCTTCAGCTTTTCTATAAAATAGAAAAAGAAGGAATCCTACCAAACTCCTTCCATGGCTCAGGGTCTAATGTGGAAGAGGTGGCAGAAAGAATGTAAGAGCCAAAGGAAGTGTAGGACTCCTTACAACGTGTTCCCTCCAGACATAAAATGGCCTGGATATCCATGACCTCACAGTGCCTGACACTACCTACACAAGACCATCATAAGAGGAGGAAAAGATCATGACATCAAAATAAAAGAGAGACTGATTGACATGGGGAGGGGATATGATGGAGAAAGGAATTTCAAAGGGGAAAGTGGGGGGAGGGAGGGTATTACCATGGGATATTTTTTATAATCATTGAAGATGTTAATAAAAATTGAGAAAAAAAGATAGATGCATCTCATGTCATTATGCAGAACATGGAAGAGCAGTGTGTGATTCCAGATTCATCACATTCCAGACCAGACAAAATCGTGGATTCTACATAGATACATTATTGGTTACAACAAGGGAGGAGCAACTGAAACGGGCATAAGAGAATGTTCCAGGTGATCAAAGTGTTTTGAACCTTGGTAGAGGTATGGGTTATGTTAGAATTAAAGCTCACAGGCTGGAGAGATTGCTCAGTGGTTTCAGCACTTTCTTGCAATGCCTAAGGGCCCAGGTTTGATTCCCCAGTACTCATGTAAGCCAGATGCATAAGATGGCACGTGAGTCTGGAGTTCATTTGCAGTGGCTGGAGGCCCTGGCATGCCCTTTCTCTCTCTAATAAGTAAATTTAAAAACTGATCAAACCATATACCTGAGATCTGTGGATTTCATCATATGTAAATTATACTAGTGGCAGACAGCATTCAAAATAGCCCCGAATGACTCTGCTTCCTGGTGTGCATAGCCCTGTGTAATCCCCACTCACATTGTAGCATGTTGGCCCATAGGCTATTGCTATGGGAAAAGTGATTATGTGTAAAACACACTACAGTTCTGTCAGTTTGTCTGCCTGCCTGCCTGTCTCTCTCTCTCTCATACACACAATCTTGGAGGAGGCTATGTGTTGAACATGCGCATGTGCCATGGAACCGAAGCCTCTTACCAACAGGCATGGAAGTGAATCAGCCAATGGATCCTTCAGTCCCAGTCAAGGTCTGCTGCTGTCTGCCATCCTACCTGACTACTTGATCACAAACTCATGTGGTTCCTGGCCCTCAGAAATTATAAGATAATAAATATCAGGCTGGAGAGATGGCTCAGCAGTTACGGTGCTTGCCTGCAAAGCTTAGTGACCAGGGTTCGATTCCCCAGTATCCACATAAAGACAGATGCACAAGGTAGCCCATGCATCTGGAGTTCGTTTGCAGTGGTTGGAGGCCCTGGCGTGCCCCTTCTGTCTATCTCTCTCCTCTCTCTCTATCCCTCTCTGCTTGCAAATAAATAAATAAAAATAGAAAAAGAAAGAAAGAAAGAAAATAAATGTCCCTTGGACTGGGAAGATGGCTCAGCAGTTAAAGACACTTTCATGCAAAGCCTGATGGCCTGGGTTTGATTCTCTATTACCCACATAGAGCCAGATACCCAAAGTGATGCTTACATCTGGAGTTCATTTGCAGTGGCAAGAGGCCCTAGTGTTCCCATTCTCTCGTTGAAAACAAACAAACAAACAAATATCCTTTGTTTCCAGCCACTAAGTTTCAGAGTTGTTTTATTATGCAGCCATCAATGACAATGTAATAATTTTATTTCATTTTATTTATTTATTTTTGGGTTTTCCTTGAGGTAGGGTCTCACTCTAGCTCAGGCTGACCTGGAATTCACTATGTAGTCTGAGGGTATGCAAAGTGTTTTGTAGGTATCTTTTATTTTGTTTATTATTTTTTTTACTTTAATTAATTAATTATTATTATTATTTTTTATTTTCGAGGCAGGGCTTCACTCTAGCTCAGGCTGTCCTGGAATTCACTCTGTAGTCTCAGGGTGGCCTCGAACTCAAGGCAATCCTCCTACCTCTGCCTCCCAAGTGCTGGGATTAGAGGTGCTCGCCACCACGCCAGGCTGTTATTATTATTATTATTATTGTAGGTATCTTTTAATTTACTCTATATGTGGATTCAGCCTGACTGGACTGCGGCTATCTTGAGTCATGACTACCATGATGGCCCCCAAATCACCCCTGTTTCTTTATTTTTTGTTTATTTTTATTTATTTGAGAGTGACAGAGAGAGAAAAAGGCAGAAAGAGAGAGAGAGAGAGAAACACTGGGTATGCCAGGGCCTCCAGCCACTGCAAACGAACTCCAGACGCATGTGCCCCCTTGTGCATCTGGCTTGCATGGATCCTGAGGAATTGGGCCTTGAACTGGGGTCCTTAGGCTTCACAGGCAAGCACTTAACCACCAAGCCATCTCTCCAGCTCCCGAATCACCCCCTGTTTCTCAGCAATCTTCAAGTAGATAAAACCATTAGAGTGGTGTGTGGGGCTTTATAGCTGGACCTTGGCTCCAGGGAAGTGCCTGACTCATTGATATCCCTAGTACATTCCAGGTGGGATGATGTCACTTCTATCTTAACCCATAAGTATGTCCCCTTTCTGACCCAAATTATGGTTGACCAACTGGGCTTGTTGCTGCCCAGGACCATGCTTCCGTAAATCTGTCCCCCCGCCCCCTGCCCACCACATTAAATTTGCACTCTGCGCAATCCTAGATCTAGCTGCCTCTCTTTGGTCTCATGGCACCTTAGTCCTTGCATGGTGGGACTGGTTTGTTTGTTCTAGATCCTTCTGAAGAAGATATGAGTGAGTAAACCCATTTTACACTGGAGAAAACTGAGACTAGAAACCTGAAGCAAACTGCCGGATCATAGAGCTTCTAGGATGTGCCATTTGTCTATAGTTCTCAAATTGAAAGGTAGGAAAGCAGCAAGCCCTGGCTTGCTTTTCTCATCTATGTCCTCTCTCTCTCTTTTCTTTTTAGATAGGGACTCATGTAACCCAGTGTGGCCTCGAACTTCAGATCCTCCATTGTGCAGGGGTTACAGGTATGTACTACCATGCCTGGTTTATGTGGTATGATAGGTTGAACCCAGGGCCTCATTCACACAAAGCAAGTACTCTACCAATTGAGCTACATCCCTAGCCTCCATGATTCTTTTTTTTTTCTTCTTCTTCTTTTTGTTTATCTATTTATTTGAGAGCGACAGACAGACAGACAAAGAGGGAGAGAGAGAGAGAGAGAGAGAGAGAAAGAGAAAGAGAGAGAGAGAATGGGCCCACCAGGATCTCCAGCCACTGCAAATGAACTCCAGACACATGCACCACCTTGTGCATCTGGCTTACACGGGGTCCTGGGGAATGGAACCTCAAACCAGGGTTCTTAGGCTTCACAGGCAAGCGCTTAACCGTTAAGCAATCTCTCCACCCCCCCCCCCATGATTCTTTTCATAGGGTAACAAACTAGACATTCTGCCATCAGAGAAAAGCAACAAATCTCACTCCAGGTGTCCCAGGGCGATATGTAGAAAGACTCGCAGAAAATACCAGAGTTATGAGAGTCTCACAAGTTGCTGGGGTTGGAGAGAAGTGAATTGAGACCTGGAGAGGGGCTCAAAGACTCCCTGTTGAGCAAGGATAGATCATTAAGAATAAAAGCCCATCTAAGCCAATGCATATACATGATAATAGTACTAATACTGGGGTTTCGAGCATGTCCACCTGTTTAGATTGTTTTACATGGAGTCTTAGTCAATTTGGACTGCCTTAATGAATACCTTAGACTAGGTAATTTATAAATGACAAAAATTTATTGCTCACAGTTCTGGAGGCTAGGAAGTCCAAGGTCAAGGCACTATAGGTTTGAAGTCCAGCAAGGGCTGCTCTGGGCGTTGAAGTGGTGTTTCTGACCATCCCTGTAAAGGTTGCCTCTTAGAAGGTGGTGCCACGTGGAGCCTCTTATCCTCATCACCACAGCTCCGGGAAGGGGGTATTGCAAGTCAGATGCCATTTCTCGGAACCTAAATCCCTCACACCTCCACATCATGATCTCAGTTACAAGGCCGTTGCTGGGGAGTCCTGTGGGTTCCTGGCTTTTGGTGCTGTCTGTTGTTGAAACAGAAGAAGCTGGAGATGTGGTCACTCTCTCGTGACATGGGGTTCTCAGCCTTACAAGCACTGGTACTCATCTGCTGTAATGGTGCAGTCCTGTAAGCCTAACACGTGGGAGGCAAAGGCAGGAGAAATCACTGCAACTTCAAGGCAAGCCTGGCCTTTACAAGTGTTCCAGACCAGTTAGAGCTATATAGTGAGACCCTATCTTTAAAAAAAAAAAAAGGCTGGAGAGATGGCTTAGCAGTTAGATGCTTGCTTGTGAAGCCTAAGGACCCTGGTTTGATGCTTGATTCCCCAGGATCCACGTAAGACAGATGCACAAGGTGGGGCATACATCTGGAGCTTGTTTGCAGTGGCTGGAGGCCCTGGCACGTCCATTCCTCTCTCTATCTGCCCCTCTCTGTCAGTCTGTCTGTCACTTATAAATAAATAAATAAATAAACAAACAAAAAAATAAATAAATAAGTAAGTAAGGTGGGCATGGTGGCTCATGCCTTTAATCCCAGCACTTGGAGGCAGAAGTAGGAGGATTGCTGTGAGTTCAAAGGTTACCCTGAGACTACATAGTGAATTCCAGGTCAGCCTAGGTTAGAGGGAGATCCTGCCTCAAAAAAATAAAATAATATAAAATAACAAAAAAAAGGGGGACTGGAGAGATGGCTTAGCAGTTAAGGCGCTTGCTTGCAAAGCCTAAGGACCCATGTTCGACTCTCCATGCCCCACGTAAGCCAGACACACAATGTGACGCAAGCATGCCAGATCACACATACGCACAAGATGGCACTCACGTCTGGAGTTTGATTACAGTGGCTGGAGACCCTGGTGTGTCAATTTTCTCTCTTTCTAAAAAGAACAGGGCTGGAGAGGTGGGTCAGTTGTTAAGATGCTTGTCTGCAAAGCCTAACAACCTGATTTGATTTGATTCCCCAGTATCCACATAGAGCCAGATGCACAAAGTGGCACATGTATCTGGAGTTCATTTGCAAAGGCTAGAGGCCTTGGTGTGCCCATTTTCTCTCTCTCCTTTTTGTTTTGTTTTTTAAGGTAGGGTCTTACTCTAGCCTAGGTTAACCTGAAATTTATTATGTAGTCTCAGGTGGCCACAAACTCATGGTGTTCTTCCTACCTCTGCCTCCCAAGTGCTGAGATTAAAGGTATGAGCTGCCACACCTGTTTTTTTTTTTTTTTTGATGTTTTATTTATTTGTATGTGAGAGAAAGAGGCAGATAGAAAGAGAGCGCGTGCACGCAAATGAGCACATCAGGGCCTGTAGTCACTGCAAACTAACTCCAGACACATGTGCCACCTTATACATCTGGCTGTATGTGGGTACTGGGGAATTGAACTCTGGTCATCAGGCTTTGCAGGGAAGTGCCTTGACCACTGAGAAATCTCTCCATCCCCCCTCTTTTTCTCTCTCCCTCTGTCTCTCTCCTTACAAATAAATAAAAACATTTTTTAAAAAACCACTCAACCAACCAACCAACCAATAACAAGAACAGCAAATGAGTATTGATGTTTGCTTGGGGATATGTACACAACTGAGAAACGAACAGTTGTGACTTTCAAGGGTCTCTTTAAGCAGACCTCCTTGTGTAAACCTGTTCTATAGGTCTCCAAAGGTCCCAGTAGACAGTAAAATATGATGATTTTGAGGCAGGATAATCAGGAAATGAAGGGGACATGAGAAAGGATAGTCCCTCTCCAGTTCTAATATGTGTCCCTCTTTGGCTGACACAGAGAATTTTGATCTAATTTAGACTACCTGCAAAAGAACTGTACTCCCAGCCGGGCATGGTGGCGCACACCTTTAATCTCAGCACTCAGGAGGCAGAGGTAGGAGGATCACCGTGAGTTCGAGGCCACCCAGAGACTACATAGTGAATTCCAGGTCAGCCTGGGCTAGAGTGAGATCCTGCCTCGAAAAACCAGAAAAAAAACAAAAAACAAAAAAACCCCCAAAAACCAAAAAAACAACTGTACTTTTTTAGAAAACACACAAACAAGATTGTTAAACTGGGTAATGCCTTAAGCCCAACTTCCTTGTGACCTATGTATAAGGAAGGATCCCTTTGATCAATATTTTATCTCTGCTAGCAAGCACTCTGTTTTCCACTGTGAGCCTACACAGGGTACTTAATAAGTCTCTTCAAGGACTGAATTCCTTGAACAAGGAAAATCAGTATGCCAGCACATTCTTCCCCTAATATCTAAATTTATTTGCAGATTAAGTAGCTTCAAACCCCTAAATCACATAGCTGCTGCTGCCATTGAGACACTTCACTGAGTTTCTTTCCTGATGCCCACATTGATTCTCTTCAAATATATCTTGTTTTCTTTTGTTAAAAATATTTTTATTTGAGACAGAGAGAGAGACAGAGGCAGAGAGTGTTGAGTATGAGCCACTGAAAACAAACATGTGCCACTCTGTGTATTTGGCTTTATGTGGGTACTGGGAAGTCTAACCTGGGCTGTCAGCTTTATAAATAAGCTTCTTTAACCACTAAGCCATCTCTCCAACTCCATCTTGTCTTCTTTTAAATTTTTATTTATTTGCATGTGTATGTGAGTATAGGAGCACCAGGGCCTCTTGCTACTGTAAACAAAATGCCAGGCGCTTGTACCACTTTGTACATCCAGTTTATGTGGGTGCCTTGGGAATTGAATTTGGGCCAACAGGCTTTTCAAGCAAGCACCTTTAACTGCTGAGCTATCTTCTAAGCAAGACCCTACCTCAAAAAACAAAACAAAACAAAACAAAGCAAAACACACACACACACACGTATGTATCTGATATCTAAAGAACAAAGGATCTGGAAAGGATTTTTTTTTTTTTTTTGAGGTAGGGTCTCACTCTAGCCCAGGTTGACCTGGAATTCACTATGGAGTCTCAGGGTGGCCTCGAACTCACGGCAATCCTCCTACCTCTGCCTCCCGAGTGCTGGGATTAAAGGCATGCGCCACCACGCCCGGCTTGAAAGGATTATATTAAGTGAGGTAACCCAGGCCCAGAAAGCCAAGTGTCGCATGTTCTGTCTCATATATGGATTCTAGCTACAGATGATTGGACTTCTGTGTGAGTAGGAAGAAAACTCAGTAGCAAAGGCCAGTAAGCTAGAAAAGAGATATAAAAGGAAGAGAAAGGAAGGGAGGGGGTTACTTAATAGGATGGTATTGTATATACATAAGTAGAAGAATAGATTAATGGGGGTGAAAAGGCCCAAGGGAGGTCAGGGGAAGAGATTGAGTAAAGAAAAGGTGGAGGGAGGGCTAATCAAAATCTAAGAGGATATAAATAAATCACATGGAAACTTACTTTTTTGGACAATGGAACGCTCAGGAGCCGCAGATTGTTGTTAGAAAATTTTCAGTGCCAGGGATGGGATACCTTCCAGTGAGTTGTTGGCCAGGGAGGTCCCTGATGCCCCCAAAACATAGGCCATTGCCGAGGCCAGGCATGGTGGTGCATGCCTTTAATCCTAGCACTTGGAAGGCAAAGGTAGGAAGATTGCCATGAGTTCAAGGCCACCCTGAGACTCCATAGTGAATTCCAGGTCAGCCTGGGCTAGAGCGGGACACTATTTCAAAAGACAAAACAAAAACAACAACAAAAACTTGGGCTGGGGAAATGCTCAGTGTTTAAAGGCACTTGCTTGCAAAGCCTAATGGCCTGGGTTCAATTACCAAGTAGCAAGGTAAAGCCACGTAAAGTGACACACGTGTCTGTACTTTGCAGCAGCAAGAGACCTTGGCAGGCCTATAGTTTCTCTCTCTCTGTGTCTGTTTTATTTTTATTTTTATTTTTATTTTTATTTATTTACTTGAGAGCAACAGAGAGAGAGAGAGAATGGGTACAGCAGGGCCTCCAGCCACTGCAAACGAACTCCAGACGCATGTGCCCCCTTGTGCATCTGGCTAATGTGGGTCCTGGGGAACCAAGCCTCGAACGGGGGTCCTTAGGCTTCACAGGCAAGCGTTCAACCACTAAGCCATCTCTCCAGCCCCTGTGTCTGTTTTTGTCTGTCTGTCTGTCTTTCTCTCACACACAAATAAATAAATATTAAACAAAAAGCTTTGTAATAATTAACTGAGTAAGATTTCCATGGTGAGATGTACTATATGATGTAACAACCTATTATGCTATAAAGAGAAAAAAAAAAAAAAACGAGCTGGGATGTAGCTGAATAGTAAAGTACTTGCCTAATGTTCACTAATTCCTGGGTTCCAGCCCTAGGTTCTCAGCCACATTAAAAAAATAAAAAGTAAAGCTGGGCATGGTGGTGCAGGCCTTTAATCCCAGCACTTGGGAGGCAGAGGTAGGAGGATCGCTGTGAGTTCAAGGCCACCCTGAGATAACATAGTGAATTCCAGGTCAGCCTGGGCTAGAGTGAAACCCTACCTCAGGGTAGGGGGCGGGGGGGGGGGAGAGAAGAAAGAAAAGGAAAAAAAAAAGTAAAGCTGAGCATGGTGGCGCACGCCTTTAATCCTAGCATTTGGGAGGCAGAGGTAGGAGGATTGCTATGAGTTCAAGGCCACCCTGAGACTACATAGTGAATTCTAGGTCAGCCTGGGCTGGAGTGAGACCCTACTTGCCTGCGAAGCCTAATGACCCACGTTTGACTCTCCAGATGCCCCGTAAACCAGCTGCACAAGGTGATGCAAACATGCAAGGTTGCACATTTGCGCAAGATGGTGCATATTTCTGGAGTTTGATTGCAGTGGCTGAAGGCCCTGACATGCCCATTCTCTCTCTCTCATTAAAAGAAAAAAGAAAAAAGAAAAAAAAAAAGCAAACAAAACAAAGTAAAAATTTACAAAACCTCCAGGTGCTTCTTGCTGTGCTCCTCTGTGATGGAAGGGGTATGGGAGCTTCCTCAAGTGAAGATACTTGTCTCTCATCCCATTCATGAGAAATCACTTCCCAATGGTCCCACTTAATGCTATCACAGCAGGTACTTTGTTCTAACGTGTGAATCTGGGGGGGGGGGGAGGTGGCAAAAGCACTCCATCCATAGCACAAGGTCACCTCATTCCTGACCTAATCAACCCCGTGAAGCATGTGGTCTTATTACCCTCATTCTATAGATGAGGAAAAGGAGGCCCAGGTTAATGGCTGGGTGTTGCTCGGCTCAGGTCCCCCAAACCTGTAGCTTCTCCCATCCTGCCCTGGTGTTCCTGCCTCTGACATGACTCAGGACTTTACTGTCTCTGTGCACCCTGGCTCAGGGACAAATACTAATAGGTATGTCTTGGAATGCATTTTCTTTTTTATTATTTACTTATTTATTTATGAGAGAAAGAGAGAGAGAATGGGCATGCCAGGACCTTCAGCCACTGCAAAACAGACTCCAGACACAGGTGCCACCATGTGCATCTTTCTTATGTGGGTCCTGGGGAATTGAACCTGGGTCCTTAGGCTTCACAGGCAAGCACCTTAACTTCTAAGCCATCTCTCCAGCCATTAGGATGCACTTTCTAATCGTGTGCCCGGTACTGGACCGGAGGTTTTACATGCTTATGAGCTACTTTCACCAATCCTACGAAGCAGGTACTTAAAAATTCTTTATGAAAGAGAGCGAGGTTGAATGGGCATGCCAGCGCCTGTTGCCACCACAAAATGCATGCACCACTTTGTGCATGGCTGTGGTGTGGGGTACCATGGTAGGGTGAAACAAGCACTTTTGGGGGGCTTCGTGGTCTCACTCTGCAGGCTGACTGGATTCATAGGGGTTAGGGTGGCTGACTCACGGAATCTCTACCTGCCTCAAGTGCTGGATTAAAGGCTGCACACCACGTGAAAACAAGCACTTTTAACTACGGAGTTATTTCTGCAGCCTGGAAGTAGGCACGTCTATGAGGCCCATTTTACAGATAACCAAAGTGAGGCTGTCAAAGGATAAGTCATTTTATCGAGGTCACACAGCCAGAAATGGGTGCTCCTTGGGTCTACAGTCAGTGCAGCCATCCTAATGGGCTGGCCCCGCCCCCCACCTCACTGCCAGAGAGGGGCCAAGAACCTCGAGGCTATGCCTCAGTTTCTTTTCTTTAAATATTTTATTTATTTATTTGAGAGAGAGAAAGAGGTGTGTGGGGGAGGGGAGGTGGCGCACCAGGGCCTCCAGCCACTCCAGATGCATGCGCCCCCTTGTGCATCTGGCTTATGTGGGTCCTGGAGAATCAAACTGGGATCCTTTGGCTTTGCAGTCAATGCCTTAACTGCTAAGCCATCTCTCCAGCCCCTCATTTTCTTTGTTTTAGCATGTGTCCATTTGCATGTGTTATATGTGCATCTGCATGTTTGTGTGTTGAAGAGTGTGGGCTCATGTGTGTGCAGATGCATGTGTCTGCATGTGCATGTGGAGGCCATTAGTTGATGTTGAGTATCCTCCTCAATTTCTCTCCCCCTTATTTATTTATTTATTTTTAGGTAGGGTCTCACTCTAGCCCAGACTGACCTGGAACTCACTCTGTATTCTCAGGCTGGCCTTGAACTTACCCTTGTCCTCTTGAATACTGGGATTAAAGGCAGTGCACAACCATGTCCAGCAAGCTTTTAAAAATATTTTATTTCTTTATTTATTTGAGACACAGAGAGCCAGAAAGAGGCAGACAGGGAGTATGGGTGTACCAGGACCTCCTGCCACTGTAAATGAACACCAGATGCATGTGCTACTTTGTGCATCTGCATTTTATGTGGGTACTGGGGAACTGAGCCTGGGCCATCAGGCTTTGCAAGCAAGTGCCTTTAACCACTGAACTATCGCTCCACCCCTCACTTTATTTTTTGTTTTTTTGAGGTAGGGTCTCACTCTAGCTCAGGCTGACCTGGAATTTACTATGTAGTCTCAGGGTGGCCTCAAACTCATGGTGATCCTCCTACCTCTGCCTCCTAAGTGCTGGGATTAAAGGCATGCACCACCACGACTGGCCACTTTATTTTTTGAGACAGGGTCTCTCACTAAATTTAGAACTCACTGATTTGGCTAGACTAGTAAACTGTAGGGATTCTCCTGTCTCCTGTCCCTGTGTCCTCAGTACTGGGATTATAGACATAAGCCACCACACTCTTTTACGTGGGTGCTGGGAATCCGAACTCAGGTCCTCATTTTAGTAGTACATTATCTACTGAGCCATCTTCCCAGAGCCCTGATGCTTCCTTTGAAATGTACACAGTGTGACCTCTTTGCCAAGCATGCACTGCTCCTTTGAGCCAGGGCTTTTCTAAATGTGGTTGCTGGATCAGCAGCAGCAACAAAACCTGGAAACTTGTCAGAGATGCACATTCTCAGGCCCCCACATGTACTGAATCAGAATCTCTGGGGTGAGGCCCAGTGCCCTATGGCTTCACGAGTCCCCCAGATGGCTCTGATATCTGACCAAGTCTGAGAACCACTGGAGAAGCAGGTGAGGGCTACAGCCAAAGGGCCTTTCACTCCGCTCCCCACTGGCTCTGAAGACAGTAGCTGCAGAAAAGACCATTTTCTTCTGAGTGGCTTTATTTTTATTTTTATTTTTTTTATGTGGTGGTTGCTTTCTCAGCACATTTGTTCAAAGGTCTGGCTTGAAGAAAAGTGTATGACTTTCTTAATTGCCACACAGTATTTTAAATAATATTTTATTTATTTATTTGAGAGAAAGAGAGGATGAGCATGCCAGGGCCTCCGGCCATTGCAAACGAACTCCAGACGCATGCACCCTTGTGCTTCTGGCTTACGTGGGTCCTGGGGAATTGAACTGGGGTCCTTAGGCTTCGCAGGCAAATGACTTAACCGCTAAGCCACTTCCCCAGCCCGCCACACTGTATTATTATTTTCTTCACATGTGTGTGTAGCCCTAAAAAGAATGAAAAAAAAAAAAAACCCACAAAGCTTTCCTTCAGCATCTGAGCACCTTGACTGTGAAGGGGAGGGTTGTGAATATAATCCTCTAATCAGTAAATATACTTGAACTTTGCCTTTTCTGTGCTGGCACAGACTGACACTCTGCCTGCCCGCCCCTGTGTTATAAGACACAGACACGTCACTAGTGACTAGAATTCAGTGTCCTTGGGGCTGGGGCCCTCGCCTCTGCTCCAGCATACCCTAGGCTACTCCATTTGAAGTTCCTCACCAATGTACAGCCTCAAATTTGAGTGCAGGTCCTGCCTCTTGCCTTTTGTGTCATCTTAGATAAATCACTTGGCTTCTCTGGGCCTCAGATTCCTTCATAGAGGAATGACGGTAGTAATTTCCATCTTGCTGGCTTGTGAAGGAGAAAATGTACGCAGTGTAGTGGTGTCACTTATGCGCTGTGTGACCTTGAATGAGTTAGTTCACCTTGCAAGGGTCATTGCCTCCTGTAGCAGTAACCTTCTTGTTGCTGAAACAACTGACCACAGGCAGTTTATGGAAGGAAAGAATTCATTTTCCAGCTTACAGTTTTGAGGGGAAGTTTCATCTTGGTAGGTAAGCCAAGAACACACATATCCATGTCACATCTCCACCTCAGCAACGAGGAAGTAGAGCGTGGCATGCAGGGCGGGACTATAACACCTCAGCCACACACCTCCTCCAGCAAGGCTCCACCTCCCGAAAGCTCCTCCAGCTAGGGGATTAAGTGTGAGGCTTAATCACAAACACATGAGGCTATGAGGGACATTTTACATTCAAACCACCACAACTATCTTGTGACATGCAGTCACTGGTATTGCACAAGGTTATGTTGTAGCAGGTTAAAGGTAGAAGACTGTTAAGAATTACACATGAATTTATTGCTGCACACGGTAGGTAAACACTTTAGGAATGTGAGTTATTTTAACAACACATAGCACACACAGCTGGGATATAACAGATGCTCAATATACAGTGGCTAATGCTATTATTGGTTTTCACCCTTAACCTGTGGACAGCTCCAACTTTTTTGAGCCTGCTTTTCTGTGTCTGGCTTCTAGTGACTTCAGGATCTCTCAGAGAGTTTGTAGCACTGACTCTGGATTTTCACCCTTTCTGCCAGTCCATCTGGTGTCTGACCTTGAGTTCTGGCTAGGCTTCGGGTATCTTGCTGTTTGTTCTTGGTCTGGTCTCCGCATTCTTTGCTTTGGCTTTATGCCCTGTGATGGGTTTTCTTCACTGTCAGATTGACTGGATTTAGAATCACCTAGGATACACACCTCTGGGCATATGTTTGAGGAGATTTAAGGAGAAATTTAATGAGAAAGGAAGACGTACCTAGAAGGGGGTTAGCACCGTCCCGAGGGCTGGAGGCCTGCGCTGAGTACAAAGAGGGAAAGGAAGAATCCAGATGAGCACCAGACTTCTTTCTCTGCTTCCTGGTCCACCTAGATATGAGGCGTCCTTGCCACATGCTTCTGTCGCCATGAACTCCACCATGCTTTCCCTGCCGCCATGGGCTCAGCCCTCTCAGATCATGAGCCCATATACATCTCTCCTTTCTCGAGTATTTTGTCACAGCAGTGAGAAAAGTAATTGATGCGTGCCCTCTCCTCAGGGTATATCTCACTGTCATTAAGTCAGATAGTCCAGAGTGAAGTTCCTGCTCCCTAGCTGGGACAAAGGAGAGCGTCCGAATCATCTCACCTGTAAAATGGGGCTAATACAATACATTTCTTGCAGGTTGTTTAAAGTGATATGCAATCATGTGTAAATGTTCCCTTTGGTGCTCAGCAAATTGTTTGTTTCTTTGTTTTGGGGTTTTCGAAGTAGGGTCTCACTCTAGCTCAGGCTGACCTGGAATGCACTATAGAGTCTCAGGGTGTCCTCAAACTCATGGTGATACTCCTACCTCTGCCTCCCGAGTGCTGGGATTAAAGGTGTGTGCCACCATGCCCAGCTTCAGCAAATATTTATTTGTTTCTCTGTCTGCTTTTTCCTTTAGAATATATCATTCTGAACTGGGCATACTGATACATTTTTTTTCCTCAATTTTTATTAACATCTTCCATGATTATAAAAAATATCCCATGGTAATACCCTCCCTCCCCTCACTTTGCCCTTTGAAATTCCATTCTCCATCCTATCCCCTCCCCCTCTCAATCAGTCTCTCTTTTATTTTGATGTCATGATCTTTTCCTCCTCTTGTGATGGTCTTGTGTAGGTAGTGTCAGGCACTGTGAGGTCATAGATATCCAGGCCATTTTGTGTCTGGGGGGAGCACGTTGTAAGGAGTCCTACCCTTCCTTTGGCTCTTACATTCTTTCTGCCACCTCTTCCGCATTAGACCCTGAGCCTTGGAAGGTGTGATTGAGGTATTACTCAGTACTCCAGTCACTTCTTTCCAGTGCCATGATAGCTTCTGAGTCATCCCAAGGTCACTGCCATCTGAAAAGAGAAGATTCTCTACCCAAAGTGAGAGTAGCATTAATTATAAGGGTATGAGCCGGGCGTGGTGGTGCATGCCTTTAATCCCAGCACCTGGGAGGCAGAGGTAGGAGGATCGCTGTGGGTTTGAGGCCACCCTGAGACTACATAGTGAATTCCAGGTCAGCCTGAACTAGAATAAGACCCTATCTCAAAAAAAAAAAAAAAGGGTATGAATATTAAGAGAAGTGCTTACTGGGAAGTTTGATAAGCATAGTATATACATTTATCCAGACATCAGCAGACATTACACCCCTAGGGCTCATGACTACCCCTGTTTTAAGTTTTCAGTATCAGGGATGTATTCCCTCCCATGGAGCGGGCCTCCAGTCCAATTACATACTGATATTTTATTATTTACTTATTTACAAGCAAAGAGATGGTGTGTGTGGGGGGGAATGGGTGCACTATGGCCTCTAGCTGCTGTAAATAAACTCCAGATGCTTATACCTCTTTGTGCATCTGGCTTCATGTGTGTGCTGAGAAACCCAACCCAGGTTGTTAGGCTTGGCACGCAAGTGCCTTAGCCACTGAGCCATCTCTCTAGCCCCTGGCATACTGATATTTAAATGGAGGAAAATAATCTACCTTACTTGTGGCAGATTTGTCAGTATGGCATGTCCAGTCTGCCTGTTTCCCTTCGTAATCTCCACTTTTCTGGGAGATGGAACAGTAGTGCAGCACAAGTAGTGTCCCTACACTATGACCTTCCACCTCCCTTGCTGCTGGAGCTCACTATGCCTTTGCATCCTGGCTAAGTGTTTGGTGCTGAGATGGGTTTAATTATGTCTCCTCAAAAAAGATACAATTGGGCTGGAGGAATGGCTTAGCGGGTGACGGCGCTTGCCTGCAAAGCCAAAGGACCCAGGTTCGATTCCCCAGGAACCATGTAAGCCAGATGCACAGGGTGGTGTCTGGAGTTCGTTTGCAGTGGCTGGAGGCCCTGGCGCACCCATTCTCTCTCTCTCTCTCTCTCTCTCTCTCTCTGTGCCTCTTTCTCTCTGTCAAATAACTAAATAAATAAAAAAGAAATAACTTCATATAGCACATGTATCTAGAGATCATATTATCTCTCAGATAAATAAATAAAATTAAGCTGGGTGTGGTGGTGCACGCCTTTAATCCCAGCACTCGGGAGGCAGAGGTAGGTGGATCCCCGTGAGTTCGAGGCCACCCTGAGACTACATAGTGAGTTCCAGGTCAGCCTGGACTAGAGTGAGACCCTACTTCCCAAAAAACCAAAATAAATAAATAAATAAATAAAATTAAATATTTAAAATAAAATTATTCTCTGAAATCTGTTAAAAAAAAAAAAGATACAATCGGCCAGGTGTGATGGCACACACCTTTAATTTCAGCACTCAGGAGGCAGAGGTAGCAGGATCGCTGTCACTTCGAGGCTGCTCTGAAGCTGCACAGTGAATTCCAGGTCAGCCTGGGCTAAAGTGAGACCCTACCTTGGAAAACCAAAGCAAACAAACAAACAAACAAACAAAATGATACAGTTGGGCTGGAGAGATGACTCAGTGGTTAAAGGTGCTTGCTTGCAACACTTGACTTACCTGGTTTGATTCCCCAGTGTCCACGTAAGGCCACATGCACTTAGTGCACATGTATCTGGTGTTTGTTTGCAGTTGTAGGAGGCCCTGGCATGCCCATACTTACTCTCTTTCTGTCTGCCTCTTTCTCTCTTTCAAATGAACACATAAATAATACAATGAAGGGGCTGGGGAAATGACTTAGTGGAGAAAGGGCGTGATATGTGCATACTTGAGTCTGGATCCACAGACCCCACCTAGAGCCAGAAGCTGTAATGTGAGTGTCTGTAATCCTAACGTGCCTACAGTGAGAGGCGAGGCAGAGATGAGAGAATCTCCCCAAAGTTCTCAGGACAGCTAGCCTGGCAAACGCAGTGGTGAATGGTGGGAGACCCTGCCTCAAACAAGATGGAAAGTGAGGATTGACACCTGAAGTTGTCCTCTGACCTCCATCTGCACGCCACAGCACACATGAGCCTTCAGTGACACACATGAACATGCACACACATCACACACACACACACACACACACACACACACACACACGGACATGTTAGTCCTAATTCCCAGTACCATAGTTTGTGATCTTGCTTGGGGGACTTCACAGAGGTCAGCACACTAAACTGAGGTCATTAGGGTGGCCCCAATTTAATCCAGTTGTCCTCATTTAAAGAAGGGAATTGGGCCTTAGAGAGCCAGACACATCCAGACTGATGTGAAAAATCACAAGGAGAAAATAGTCAGCTGACTGGAATGAGGGAATGAGAGACTCACCAGCCAAGGAAAGGCAAGGATGCCTACAAACACCAGAAGCTGAGATGCAGGGAACGGTTCTCTGGAGCCATGAGAAAGAGCCCGGCCCTGCCAGTGCCTTATTGCAGACTTCCCCAGCCTCCAGAGCCGTGAGACAACACATTTCTGTTGTTTTACACCACCAGCTGCTGGTACTGTGTTCTGACAGCCCCAGGAAATTAACACAAGCAGAATTTTGGGAAGCTTGAATAAATAAATATTTCACAAACTCTCCAGTTCTCAAAGGCTTTGCAAAGCAATCGGGGATGGTCCGAGGATATTGTCAGGAGAGACCAGCAGGAGAGAAGCCTCAGGACATGCTGGATGGCCGCAGGATGACCGGTCACTTTGGTTGAGCTGAGGACAGAATTCTCAGCCACTGGTTGTCATTCAGACATAGAGGTTGAAAGATAAAGGTAAGGACAGACATAAATTAAGGGCCAAGATAGGTTTTTGTTTGTTTGTTTGTTTATTGTTTTTCAAGGTAGGGTCTCTCTCTAGCCTAGGCTGACTTAGAATTCACTCTGTAGCCCCAGGCTGGCCTCAAACTCATGGTTATCCCCCTACCTCAGCCTCTCAAGTGCTGGGGACTAAAGGCATGTGCCCTGAGGATGGGACTCAGGGCCTTGCATATGCCAAGAAAGCACTGTGCCACTGAGCTATACACCCCTTCCAGCTGACTTGGTTTTAAATCTGGGATGTAACACTACTAGTGTCATTCTGGGAAAGTTACTGACCTTCTATGAGCTTGATTCCTCATCTATAAAAATAGGAACAATCAGAGCTCCTAGGACATGAGATTGTCGTGGTGCATCAATGATGTAATGAAGCTGATAAAAAGAAAAAGATGAAGCCATAGCCTATGCACATCCAAGATGAAGATTTTTCTGCTCTATTTTTTTTTCAAGGTAGGGTTTCACTGTAGCCCAGGCTGACCTGAAATTCACTATGTAGTCTCAGAGTGGCCTTGAACACATGGTGATTCCTACATCTGCCTCCTGAGTGCTGGGATTAAAGGTATGTGCCGCCACACCAGGCTTGCTCTGTTTTTTTAAGGGAGGATCTCACTCTAGTCTAGGCTGACCTGGAACTCACTCTGTAGCTCCAGGCTGGCCTCAAACTCACAGGGATCCTTCTACCTCTGTCCCTCAAGTGCTGGGATCAAAGGTGTGTGTCATCATGCCTGGCTGATTATTATTCTTGACAGATGATACATGGGCTGACTGGATTCTCATTTGTTCATTCTAAGACACACCATTGTGGGTCTAGTACATACCAGACTACGACAAAAGCTGGTGTGGCAGACTCAGACCACATGGCATTCAAAATACAGCCAGCTCAAAGAATGATTAAAAAGTAGAGCCTCAGTCTGGAGAGATGGCTTAGTGGTTAAAGCACTTACCTGCGAAGCCCAAGGACCCAGGTTTGAGTCCCTAGAACCCATGTAAGCCATATGCATAAGGTGGCATGTGTCTGGAGTTCATTTGCACTGGGTAGAGTCCCTGGCACACCCATTCTTTCTCTATCTGCCTCTCTCTCTCTCTCTCTCTCACAAATAAATAAAATATTTTAAAAAACAGAGCCTCAGCCAGGCATGGTGGCCCACACCTCTAATCCCAGCACTTGGAAGGCAGAGGTAGGAGGACTGCCATGAGTTCGAGGCCAGCCTGAGAATACATAGTGAGTTCCAGGTCAGCCTGGGCTAGAGTGAGACTCTACCTCAAAAATAAATAAATAAATAAATAAATAAATAATAAATAAATAAATGAAACAAAACATAGCTTCATCTTTTGAGGATTGTGCCATGGTTTTCTTGGTCTTACCCCTTCTAGTCAGCAGATGTTTATTCTCAGAAAGGACAAGGATGCTTGTTTTCATACCATGGTACAAATGACTGTTAATCTCTCAAAGCAGGAACCTGTAAATGATGCTCCTATAAAGCTGCACCCCCCCCGCCCGAAAGGCTGTTCCTATGTGTAGAAAGCATGAACCTTCCGGGCAGAAAGGTCCAGAGAAATCAAGCTAAATCCTCTTGGTTCACAGAGGGAAATGAGGTCAGGAAGAAGTGAGCTATGTGTGACAGAAGACTCACCAAGGACGCTCAGCTGCCGCGTGTACCCTGGCTGGGTGAGGAGCAGAAAGTGGTTCTCCCTGACTTTGCCCCCTGCCCTACTGTATCTGTGTACTGTGTTCCGACTACATTGCTCAGTGTGTCCTGAAGAGATACCGAAGCAGGACAAGTAATGTCCCTGGTCTTCAAAAAGCCTACAAAGTGAAAGAGATTCATTGGAAGGGACATGGGGGAGGGGAGACAAAAGAAATAGGGGAGGGGAGTATGATCAAAATACATTATGTATGAAACTTGTCAATACAAGTTTTTCTTTTTCTTGTTTTGGTTTCTTGAGGTCTCACTCTAGCTCAGGCTGACCTGGAATTCCCTATGTAGTCTCAGGGCAGCCTCAAACTCACAGTGATCCTCTTACCTCTACCCTTTTCGTTTTTTCTTCAAGGCAGGGTCTGACTCTACTCCAAGCTGACCTGGCACTCACTCCCAGCCTGGCCTTGAACTCACAGGGATCTTCCTACCTCTGCCTCCTGAGTGCTGGGATTAAAGTCGTGTGCCACCACATATGGCTCAAAGTTGTTTATTTTTAAAACCTACAGTCAGGCAGGGGACATGAGCACTTATAGTAGATCCAGCTCTTAGTCTCACTGATTTGAAATACTACCTTCATTGTGTAGTAAGTTCTCTAATGCTTTCAAGACTGTTCTATCATTGTGCCTTCTTGATCCATTATTCTCTCCCTCCCTCTCTTTCTCTCCCTCTCTCTGTTTACCATGCTTTATTTATTTATTTATTGGTTTTCCAAGAGATAGGGTCTTGCTCTAGCCCAGGCTGATCTGGAATTCACTATATAGTCTCAGGCTGGCCTCAAATTCACAGTGATCCTCCTACCTCAGCATCCCAAATGCTGGGATTAAAGGCATGCGCCACCACACCTGGCTTTACCGTGCTATTTTATTTATGGCATTTTCAAATACAATTTGCTTTTGGTCCCCACCACCTACCCCCCTCTCTCTCTTCCCTCCACCCCCCAGGTTTTTCTTCCTTCTGTTTACATGTCACAACACCATGCATTTTTTTTTCCCGAGGTAGGGTCTCTCTCTAGCTCAGGCTGACCTGAAACGGAGCACGACCTTGAACGTCTTATTCTCTTGCTCCTTCCTCTGGAGTGCTGGGATGACAGGCATGCACATCATACCTGTTTTCTGCAGTGCTGGGGTTGAACCAGAGGTTTCCTCTATGCTAGCCAAGTACTCTACCAAGAGAACTACATCCCCAGCCCCAGATGAACCTCTTTTTTTAGAGAGAGTGAGACAGAGAGCGAGCGAGAGAGAAAGAGAATGAATTGGCGCACCAGGGCCTCAGCCACTTTAATGGAACTCCAGGTGCTTACGCCACCTAGTGGGCATGTGCGTCCTTGCACTTGCCTCACCTTTGTGTGTCTGGCTTAATTGGGATCTGGAGAGTGGAACATGGGTCCTTAGGCGTTGCAGTCAAACCGCTGAACCGCTAAGCCATCTCTCCAGTCCCCAGATAAATTTCTGAATTAGCTTCTGTATAGCCAGCTGTTGAATCTTCTTGAGTATTCTTGTGTGCCAGGGCCTAAGAACTCTGAGGAGCCATGCTCATAAGTCCTTGTCCTTGGGCCTCACAAACCAGCTGAGACATTTCACCAGACAAGATATGGAAAGGAGCAACAGAAATCCCAGCAACGGGTGGCAAGAGTCAAACCTGAGTGAGGAGTCCAGATAGACGCTAGTACTGGGAGTTCCATCGTCCCTCAGGCCATGGAAGGCTCAACCAAGAGGAGAGACTGCACTGGACTTTGATGAATGCGCAGGAATTTGACAGGATGGAAGAGAAATGACGAGGTGAGAAAGAGAGAAAACTTCTTGGAGAAGACGCTTTCCACCTGAGGGCCCCGAGTTGGCCTAGATTCTGAGGGCGGAGGAGGGAAGAATCCCCCAGAGCCAGAACACCACACACACATTAAAAAAAAAAAAAAAAAAAAAAAAAAAAAAAAAAAAAAGCCTCTCTGAATACATTTGAACTGGGGTTTCAGTTGGAGGAGTCAGAGGTAATGAAATAGAATCTTATTTACAAAATAATACAGGGAAATAGTATTTGACTAGAGTTTCAAGGGAGAAGCGAGTATTTCATCGGGCAATGAGGGAGGCGCTATCCACTTCAGCCAGAGTCAGAAAAGATTTTCTCCAACACCTAAGGTTCCCCAAAAAAATAATCTACAGGATCCTACGGTCTAGACGCTCGGGTGGTGGGGGGCAGGGGACTCGAAGGCGGATGCCTCGTGGGTTCCGATTTCCCTGCATGGGTACCGCCCCCCCTGCCCCCGAGACCCTTCAGCCAGGAAGACAGCGGGCTCAGGTTTGCGGAGCCGGACCCCAGCAGAGCTGAATGCTTTATGTCCGAATCGACCAATGGGCTGGCGGTACCCGGTTGCCAGGGCTACGGAGCAAGCGGAGGTGGGGCGGGGCTTCCGGGGGCGGGGCTCGGGCGGGGCTTATATAAGCGAGCGACGGGCGGAAGGCGGGGCGTGGGGGTCGGAGGCTGCGGGGCGCAGGCCGCGGGGCCGGGCCGGGGGCAGCGAGCGAGCGAGCGGGCGGGCGGAGGCGCGGAGGATCCCATTCACTCGCTGGGGAGACCTATGGGCCGAAGCCGTGTAAATGCGTTTTAAGGCGAGTGCAGGGATGTGGGTTTGTTGGGAGGACGTCCCCCTCACCTGGGGTGAGTGTGTGTGTGGTGTGTGTGTGGCGGGGAAGCGGGCGTCCTCGGCTTCCCTGCTGACCTGCTCCCGGGTCCCGGGTACCCTCTTTGCTTCTTCTCAGCAGGGGCCTCGGCTCCGCAACTGCCACTCCTCCTCGGGGTGTTGCACAAGTTTCGAGGTCACCGGCGATCCCCCCTAGCAGCGCGCCTGGCTCTGGCCCCCCGCGAAGGAGGACGGGGCTTGGTAAGCGGGCTTGGGGAAGGGTATGTGGGACTTCCTCACGGGACTGTCCACGCGTCACGCGGGCCAGAGCCTTGGCTTTGGGGTTTCCCCCGGGGCAGTCTGTGGACCCCGGTCACTATGTGGCGCTCCACCCTACCCCATGCACGTGTAGAATTCTAGCCGGACCAGCCGTTTACAGACGGGGAAACTGAGGCTGCGAGAGTACCCCGAGTCACACTGTAGAGAAGCTCCTTTGGTTTGGCTACCAGAGCCCTCCCTGGTGGACGTGGTTAGGACTGGGGGCGTGCTTGGTGACTTCCCCACCTAAGTTACTCAGATCTGCTCCCGTGCCCGTTCTTTTCCATCCAACCCAAAGTTTCAGAACTGGAAAGGAGGTACAAATAAATCCATTTTACAGACGGGGGCAACTGAGGCTCTGGCAGGCACATCACCCTTCCCAATGAGGCTCAGTTCCCCAAGCTTGTTCTGGGGTTGAAGCATGACCGGACAAAGAACCTTGGCTTGGGGAGGTGAAGGTGACGGGTGCAGCAGAACCTGTCCCCAGCTGTCCTTTCCATCGCTCTCCCCCCCACCCCTAGTGTGTTGCATACTTTCTAAGGCGGTGGCCCAAGCAGCCAGCGGCTCCAAGGCAGTGAGTGGCTCCATCCAGCTTGTGGGCTCTTCCTGCTCGGCATGGCTGGCTACCTGAGTGAATCGGACTTTGTGATGGTGGAGGAGGGCTTCAGCACCCGCGACCTGCTGGAGGAGCTCACTCTGGGGGCCTCACAGGTCACCACGGTGAGGGGCTGGGAATGGGGGGCGGTGGGTCCCCTGTCCCATACTCTGGAACAAGGCCCTCATTCTCTCACTTTCTTGGTATTTGCAACAGCCCACCTGGTTTTATCTCCATTTCCTAGTCTTTCCATCAAATCTGCCCCTCCACTGTTCCCCGCTTTGAGGAAGCAGCACCCCTGGCATTTCTTCCTCTCTCTCCCCTACCACATCCAGGCATCACCCAGCTCTGTGAGGTATGTCTCCTTAGCTCCCAGGGAGCTCACAGCCAATCTCACTTTGCAGTTCCATCCAGATCTCTCTAAGGCTGGATGATCTCTTTTGTCCCACCTCCTGCAACTGCATCATAGCCCCTCCCCCCAAATTAGAACTCCGAGGCAGCTCCCCATTGCCACAGGATCATGTCACCCCCACAGCCCCATTTTGGGCTTTGTATTCCATAGTCTGCTTTGCTCCATCCAGCTGAACTGCTGTGTTCATAGTTCCCAGTGATGCAATGTGTCTGTTTTCCGTTCGTTTGCTGGGCTGTGCCCTCTGCAAGGAACGTCCTAGACTCTCGCCCCTGGACCCACTTCTAGTGTTGCTCTTTCCTGACTGCCCCAGGCAGGTTTTGTAATTCCTTTCTCCTTGACTACCAATCACACATTTTGTAGAAACTCACATCTAGTAGTTATTGAAGGTATTTTTAATCTTTTGAGGGTTCCTTTTCTAACGGATCCAAGCCCCTCCTGGTCTTCTTTGTCTCTTAATAGCATATCTGGGCTTCAAGTGGACATCAATAAAAAATGTTGCATGGAAAGGAAACTGAGTCCCAGGGAAGGTTGAAGTAGTATGCTGTTATCCCACAGCCTCATCACAGCCTATCTGTGATGACGTGCAGTAGGCGTGGCTTTGCAGGGCTAGTGGGATGAGGACCTACAGATGAAGGGCAGTGGGCCACAGCCTCTGCCTTTGACGGACCGACCCTTTCCTGGAGCAGACAGATGTACATACAGTTCTGCTTTGGAAGGGAGTTCCACTTGCAGTGGAAGTAAAAGCTGAGGGGTTTGGGGAAGCATTTGCTCTGAAGGAAGGTACATTTGTATCTACTTGAAAGGAAACTGGGATTTTGCCAAGACCAGCAGAGGGCATAGTGGAGGTGGGAGGAGCCAGCGTATGGTTGGTTTAGGGTTGGGGGAGGGGGCGGGGAGTGTATGACTAGAGCTGGTCACACAGTCTTGAATTCCAGACCTTCCATCCTGGAGGCAGGATAGCTTGAGGGTCAGATTTGTAGCTCTAGGCAGCTCCTTGGAGGGACTGTGGCCAGCATACCCTGGAGGGAGCTGGGTGGAGTCTCTCATCCGTTCTCTTGCTATACAGGGTGAGGTCGCCGCCTTCTTCGTGGCTGACCTGGGTGCTGTAGTGAGGAAGCATTTCTGCTTTCTGAAGTGCCTGCCCAGAGTCCGGCCCTTTTACGCTGTCAAGTGTAACAGCAGCCTGGGAGTGCTGAAGGTCCTAGCGGAGCTGGGGCTGGGCTTCAGCTGTGCCAACAAGGTGAGCCTCTCTGCCCTCACCATGAAGCCCGTTGAATGTGGCCCTGCTGGTGCTAGTGGACCTGGGGAACATGACTCACCTGTGCTAGGCAGCTGCCTGCTGGGGAGGCCACCCACTCAGGAGGAGGAGGCTCCAGGGAGGTGGGAGGAAGAAGCAAGCATGGAATTTGTCAGCCCTGAAGTTCCAAATTGGACCTTGTTTGTCTTTGGAGTAGATGGGTTACTTTTTTTTCGTTGCAGTTTTATAAATGTTTTAATTTATTATATATAATATATATATATATATAGTTTTGCAGGTTTTTAAACCTGACTTCACTTTTATTTATTTTTATTATATATATATATATATATATATATATATATATATATATATATATATTTTTTTTTTTATTGACAACTTCTATACTTACAGACAACAAACCATGGCATTTCTCTCCCTGGGTTACTTTTTTTTTTAATAGGTGGGGGGAGTGTTTCTTTTTGTTTTTATTATTTATTTTAATTTTTTAGGTAGTTTGGGCTAGCCTCAAATTCATTGTGTAGCTGAGGCTGGCCTTGAACTGATTCTTCTACCTGTCTCTCCCAAGCTAGGGTTTTAGATGCTTGCTATTTTTCTCTTTGAAAAAAAAAAAAAACAGGTTAGGGGTGTGGCTCAGTTGGTAGAGTGCTTGCCTAGTATCTTTGAAACTTTGGGTTCAACCTCAGGACTTCATAAAACCACATGTGGTGGTGACATACCTATAATCTCAGTTCAAGGTCGTCCTTGGCTCCATAGCAAAGTCAAGGCCAGTCTGGGCTATATGAGACCCTTTCTCAAAACAAACCATATTTCTGTTTTTACTATTTCTTGTGTCTTTTATTTAAAAATTCTAAAAATGGTAAAAATTTTAAAATGTCTTGACCTAGAGCTATCTGGTGTTCTAATTTAAACAAAACAAGGGCTGGAGAGATGGCTCAGTGGTTAAAGGCACTTGCTTATAAAGCCTGACACCTGATGGCCCAGGTTCAATTCTCCAGTGCCCTCGTAAAGCCAGATGCACAAAGTGGCACATGTGTCTGGAGCTCATTTGCAGTGGCAGGAGGCCCTGGTGCACCTATACTCACTCTCTTTCTCTCTGTCTCTTAAATAGATATGTTTAAAAACAAAACAAAAACACTCATACTGTTGGTTTTATTTTATTTAATTCCTTTATAATCTTGATGTACATATTTATTTATTTAATATCTTTGAGAGCGATAGAGAAAGAGAGAGAGAGAGAGAATGGGCACACCAGGGCCTCCAGCCACTGCAAACGAACTCCAGACGTATGCGCCACCTTGTGTATCTGGCTTACATGGGTCCTGGGGAATTGAACCAGGGTCCTTTGGCATTTTCAGTCAAATGCCTTAACCACTAAGGAATCTCTCCAGCCCTTGTTGTGCATTTTTCTTAACTAATCTTTTTAGAGTTTTGTTGCTGTTGTTGCCTAATCTGTGTTTTTATAAAACATTTTTATTTATAAACAGAGAGAGAGAATAGAGAGAAGCCAGGTGTGGTGGTGCATGCCTATAATCCTAGCACTCAGAAGGCAGAGGTAGGAGGATCATCATGAGTTCGGAGCTACCTGAGATTAGGTCAGTCTGGGCTAGAGCAAGACCCTACCTCGAAAAACAAAACAAAACAAAACAAACAATAGAGATAGGAAGAGAGAGGTCGGGGAGGAATTGGTACACCAGGGTCTCTTGCCGCTGCAAATAAACTCCAGATGCCTGCTTTTCTTTGTGTATGTGTCTTTACGTGGGTACTGGGGAACTGAACTTGGGACATCGGGCTTTGCAAGCAAGTGCCTTTATCTGCTGAGTCATCACTTCAGCCCCTATTCTGTTTTGTTTTGTTTTTTATTTACTTATTTTTGTTTTTATTTATTTAGTTATTTGAGAGAGAGAAAGAGGCAGAGACAGGGAGAGAATGGGTGTGCCAGAGCTTCCAGCCACTGCAAACAAACTCCAGAAGTATGTGCCACCTTGTGCATCTGGCTTATGTTGGTCCGGGGGAATTGAACCAGGGTCCTTTGGCTTTGCAGGCTAAGCCACCTCTCCAGTCCCATTTTTTTTTTTTTTTTTTTTTTTTTTTAGAAAGAGGCTGATAGAGAAAGAGAGAATGGGCACGCCAGGGGTCAGGGCCTCTAGCCACTGCAAAGAAACTCCAGACACATGTGCCACCTTGTGCATCTGGCTTATGTGGATCCTGGGGAATTGAACCTGGCTCCTTTGGCTTTGCAGTCAAGCGCCTTAACTGCTAAGCTATCTCTCTAGCCCCTGTTCTGTCTTTCTGATTTGAATTCTGTCCTGCTGTCCTTTGGTCGACTTTGTCCTCTGCTCTGAACATTAGGTGTTGCAGTGGCTTGGCTGGGTGGCACTGGTACCACATCACTGGGCAAGACAGACTGCCATTCTCGAGTAGGATGTGTGGTTCATCTGCTTTCATTCTGCTCTTACTAGATAAAAAACCTCTAAGCTTGAGCATATCTCATTTATTTATTTATTCAGCAACTATTTACTGTGGGCCCAAAAGCCATTCTAGGTGGGGATTTTGCTATGAGTAAAACAAAGCCAAACCAAATCCCTTTCTTCATGGAACTTGCTTTCTAAAAAAATAAACAAAATTAGACAATGAAAATATATGATACCATAGGGCCTGGCTCAGTTCGCAAAGTGCTTGCCATGCAGGTATGATGCTGGATGGCTTGTCTATCATGTGCCTGTCACCTATCATCTATCATCTATCACCCATCTATCTATCATCCATCCATCTATTTATCAGTCAATCATCTACTTGTCTGTTTACTATGTATCTTTGGTGTGTGTTCATGTTTGGGTGTGCATGTGCCATGGTGTGCTTGTGGTAGTCTCAGAAGAACTATTAGGTGTCATTACTCACATTCACCTCATTTTTAAAAATTTTATTTATTTATTTTTATTTATTTATTTATTTTTATTAACAACTTCCATGATTGTAAACAATATCCCATGGTAATGCCCTCCCTCCCCCAATTTCCCCTTTGAAACTCCATTCTCCACAATATCCCCTCCCCCTCTCAGTCAGTCTCTCTTTTATTTTGATGTCATGATCTTTTCCTCCTATTATGATGGTGTTGTGTAGGTAGTGTCAGGCACTGTGAGGTCATGGATATCCAGGCCATTTTGTGTCTGGGGGAGCCTGTTGTAAGGAGTCCTACCCTTCCTTTGGCTCTTACATTCTTTCTGCCGCCTCTTCCACAATGGACCCTGAGCCTTGGAAGGTGTGATAGAGATATTGCAGTGCTGAGCACTCCTTTGTCACCAGCACCATGATACCTTCTGAGTCATCCCAAGGTCACTGCCATTTGAAAAGAGGAGGTTCTCTACCAAAAGTGAGAGTAGCATTAGTATATGGGTTTGAATATTAAGAGAAGTGCTTACTGGGCAGTTTGATGAGCATAGTATATACATTTGGCCAGAGCGCAGCAGATGTTATATGACTCATGACTACCCCTGTTTTAGGTTTTCAGTATCAGGGATGTATTCCCTCCCATGGAGCAGGCCTCCAGTCCAATTAGAAGGCAGTTGGTTTCCACCATGACAGACATGCCACTATTGCACCTGTTGGCTCATTTGGCCTGGCTGGCCAAATACAAGGCTTGCAGTGTCCACTGTTGCAGCTCACCCTTTTTTAAAGCTGTGTGTTTTATTCTTTATTATTTATTTGCAAGTAGAGGAAGAGAGAGAGAGAGAGAGAGAGAGAGAGAGAGAGAGAGGAGAGAGACAGAATGGATACACTAGGGCCTCTTGCCACTGCAAATGAAACTCCAGACACATACACCACTTTGTGCATCTGGCTTTATGTGGGTACTGGGCAGTTGAACCTGGGATGTTAGGCTTTGCAAGAAAATGCCTTTAACTGCTGAGCCATCTCTCCAGCCCCACCATCACTTTTTTTAAAAAAAAATTTATTTATTTATTATTTGACAGAGAAAGAGGGAGAGAGAGAGAGATAATGGGCATGCTAGGGCCTCCAGCCACTGTAAACAAACTCCAGACACGTGCGCCCCCTTGTGCATCTGGCTAACGTGGGTCCTGGGGAATCAAACCTGGGTCCTTCGGCTTTACAGGCAAACACCTTAGCGGTTAAGCCATCCTTCCAGCCCCCGCCGTCACTTTTTTGATAGTGATGGTAGTTCTATGGAGAATCCCTTTTCAACCCTGATTGGCAGTGTGACTACATGTTACCAGGAGAGTTCTAGAAAGGATTCTTGGAGGAGAGCTAGCCTAGGCAGGACCCCCAGGCTGGAATGACTCCAGGGGAGGGGAGGTGGCATGTCAGAAGAGCATGTTAACCTTTGTCAGGGATTGAATGTCACTGCTCCTTTGTTCTTTGTGGTTGATGAGTCTCTTCCTTGTGTCTTGTTTTGCATACTTTGTTTCATGCGTTTCTTCATGGAGCCCTGTGCGATACATAGGGGAGACCCTGCAGAGCCAAGATACTGCCTTCCCTGAGGCCCCTGTAGCATGGTGGGACTCCCCATGAGGGTGAGCAGGGACACAGTTCTTTGGTCTCCCTGGGTTGGGGTGGAGGAGGATCAGACCAAACTGCACTGACTTTGTTGGCATGTGTGCAGTGTGCATGCATGTGTACTATGCGTGTGTTTGTATGGGTGTGAGCATACGTATGCACGTGTGTGCTCATGGAGGCTGGAGGTTAGCATTGGATGTCTTCCTTTGTATTTTATTGATACAGGGTCTCTCACTTGAGCCCAGAGCTTGCCAATCCAGCAACTTGTCCCAGGGATCTGCACCTCCCAAGCACCTGGGATTCCCAGTGGCTCTCACACCCACCCAGCATTTATGTGGGTCGTGTTGACCCATACGCAAGTCCTCATCTCCCCAGCCCTGGAATCCCGCTGACTCAAATCCTTTGCTTCTGGAAACCTAGAGGTCAGCTGCTTGACCCTTTAGCCTACAAAGGACAGAGCTGTGAGGGGCAAAGGCATAGAAAGACGTTGACGATGGGAATGTTGGAAGCGTCTACTATTCGCTGAGTGTATCTGCTGTGCCAGGCTCTTTGCCAGGCATTTTCAGCGCATGATCTCATTCGATTCTCACAACAGACTTGTGAGGTCATTGATTTACCGGGATTCTGACAACAGCCTTGGGAAGACATAAGGAAATGAGTCACAGAGGTTGGCTGACTTGCCTGGGGTCATACCCTGGGAGGTGACAGCTTAAGTCTAGCAATATACTCTCAGCCTCTAGTGGTGTTGTCTTTTCCAAGGTCCTTGGAGTGGGTTGGCAGGACTGGCATGTGACCAGTGATGGATGTCTTCTTCTTTTGGTGGGATCACGTAGATTCTTTGGTGCATCACAGAGAAATGGCTCCTGGACTTAAAATGCATGCTGGGAGAGCTCTTTGCCACTGAGGTATATCAATAGTCCCCTTGCTTGCAAGGTTTTTTTTTTCTTTTTCTTTTTCTTTTTCTTTTTTGAGGTAGGGTCTCAATCTAGCTCAGGCTGACCTGGAATTCACTATGTAGTCTCAGGGTGGCCTCGAACTCATGGTGATCCTCCTACCTCTGCCTCCAGAGTGCTGGGATTAAAGGTGTGTGCCACCAGGTCTGGCAAGTTTTTTTTTTGTTTGTTTTGTTTTTTTTTCTTAAAGCCAAGGCTGCACTCTTCTGGTTAGCTGGGTAGCTGTGTATGTGACTGCAGTGGAATTGACTAAGGACCTGGTATGAGCCAGGGCTGGATGCACAGATACTCATTGGACAGACTGCTAGAGCCTGGGTCATCACTCACACAGCAGCTCTGGTCTGCTCTCCCCAAGGAACTTGTATCATTACTCCTGTCTCCATACCTTGCCCTTTTGTGGTGGGCCGTCTTCCCTCCCTTTATTCTTTTGCATGTGAAGTGTGTGTTGCATGTATATGTACAGGTGCACTCTCGGGCACACAGAAGCCAGAGGAGGATATCAGGGGTCCTTATTCTATCACTCATCCGCGTGTTTATTTAGACAGCCTCTCTCTCTGTGAACACAGGGCTGTGTTTTCTGGTCTCCGCTCCCTGAAGGACTGGGGTTTCAGATCTGATGGCATGCCCAGCTGTTTGTGTGGGTCCTGGGAAGTGGAACTTAGGTGTCTCAGGCCCTCATGCTTGTGGCAAGCACCTTACCCACTGAACCATCTCCCCAGCCATCTTCTTCTCTTTAAAAGCCTTCCTTGGATAACACAGCCTCCTCCAGCCCACTCCCTTGCTGCCTCCTCATAGCTGAACGCAGTAGAGTTGTTTGTCTTTGCCTGTCTGTGCTTGGCCACTGCTTCCAGGCCTCCAATTTCACCATCCCAAAGAACTGTCTTCACCTTATTTTTTTAGGCTGGGTGGACTTAGAGCTCACTGACTCTACTAAAATAGGGGCCATGAAGCCATTGGGGTTATGCCGTCTCCACCTCCCCAGCACTAGCATTACAGAGACATGCCATCTCCCTGGCTTTTATGTGGATGCTGGGGTTCCAGACTCAGGTCCTCACGCTTGCACAGCAAGCATTTTACCCATTGAGCCACCTCCTCAGCCCACTGTTAAATAACTTAAAAAAAACCAACCAACCAACCAAACAAACAAAAAACACCAAAGAACCAAGTTATCCAGGGATCCCAAGGATCCAGTATGTACTTTGTTATTGATTTTAATTTTTTATTGACAGCTTCCATAATTAGACAATAAACCATGGTAATTCCCTCCCCCCACTTTCCCTTTGCAGCTCCATTCTCCATCATATCCCCTACCCTCTCAGTCTTAATTTTAATTAAAAATATTTTTATTTATTTATTTGTAAGCAAAGACAGATGGAAGGGAGTGGGTGGGGGGGAGAAAATGGGCATGCCAGGGCCTCTAGCTGCTGCAAATGAACTCCAGATGCATGCACCACCTTGTACATATGGCTTTATGTGGGTACTGGTGAATCAAACTCCGGTCATTAGCATTTGCAGGCAAGTGCCTTAACCGCTGAACAATTTCTCCAGCCCTAATTAAAAAATTTTTTTTGAGACAGAGTCCTGCTCTGTAGCCCTGGCTGGCCTGGAACTTAAAGAAATCCCCTTGCCTCAGTCACTTGAGTGGTGGGATTACATGCCCCTGGCTTCCAATGAGCACTTTATTTTTAATTTTTTTAATTTTAATTTTCTTTGAAGTAGGTCTCACTCTAGCCCAGGCTGACCTGGAATTCAATATGTAGTCTCAGGGCGGCCTTGAACTCACGGCGATCCTCCTTCCTCTGTCTCCCGAGTGCTGAGATTAAACGTGTACACCACTACACCCAGCAAGCATTTTATTTTAAAATATTTTATTTATTTGACAGAGAAGAGGGAGGGAGGGAGGGAGGGAGAGAGAGAGAGCGAGAGAATGAATGAGAATGGGCGGGCCAGGGCCTCCAGCCACTTCAAACGAACTCCAAATGCGTGCTCGCCCTTGTGCATCTGGCTAAAGTGAGTCCTGGGGAATCAAACCTGGGTCCTTTAGCTTTGCAGGCAAATGCCTTAACCACTAAGCCATCTTTCCAGCCCAAGCATTTTATTTTAAACAAGAATTGTGAAGGCTGGGCATGGTATCATAGTAATCTCAGTATTCAGGAGGCCGAGGCAAGAAGATTGCTTTGAGTTCAAGGCCAGCCTGGGCTATATAGTGAGACCTTGTCTCAAAACAGTAACAAAACACAAAATCCCCAAGCTCTTCTCCAACCAATAATTGTGAATGTTCAGCTAATATATTGATTCATTCATCCAAAGGGAAAGTAGGGTGTGAGTTTTATGTCTGCATTACTGATCACCATTACGGGTTTGGTGTATAGTGCATGTGAAAATGCACAAGTGATCCACAGACAGTAGGTACACTACCTTGTCACTTTGTAATGAAATATAAAGATGCTCACGTTGTTTCGTAGCGTCAAGTTGAACAGGCTTTGGAAATCTTTCCTTGTTGAATCATTTGGACCTGAATCTCCTTACTATTCAACATTTTCAACAACTGCATTTTATTTGTTTGTTTATTTATTTATTTATTTATTTATTTATTTTGAGACAGAGAGAGAGAGAGCTAAGTGGGAAAGAGGCAGATAGAGAGAGAATGGGTGCTCCAGGGCCTCCAGCAGCTGCAGATGAACTCTAGATGCATGCACCACCTTGTGCACTGGCTTACGTAGGTCCTGGGGAGTCAAACCTGGGTCCTTTGGCTTTGCAGGTAAGTGCCTTAACTGCTAAGCCATCTCTCCAGCCCATCATATATATATATATATATATATATATATATATATATATATATATATATATATATTTTTAAGTTATTTAACAGTGGGCTGAGGAGGTGGCTCAATGGGTAAAATGCTTGCTGTGCAAGCGTGAGGACCTGAGTCTGGAACCCCAGCATCCACATAAAAGCCAGGGAGGTGGCATGTCTTTGTAATGCTAGTGCTGGGGAGGTGGAGACGGCACAATCCCAACGGCTTCATGGCCCCTATTTCAGTAGAGTCAGTGAGCTCTAAGCCCACCCAGTCTAAAGAAATAAGGTGAAGAACAAGTGAGGAGACACCCAGTGACCTCAGGTCTTCACATGTGTGTGCACATGGACAGGTGTACCCTTACACATGCTTCCCCCCCACATGTGCACATGCATACACACACATGCACACAAAAATATGACTCATCAGCAACATAAACCCCTAGCTTTAAAGACTTCCAAAGTACAGAGAGGGAACTCTGCTCCAGACCTGCCCACACCCTCCCCAGGCACTCGTGATGGTTGGGCAGGTCTCGATCACGTGTATATTCTCCCTTCTTACCGTGGCAGGCCCTAGGAGCTGGCTCCCTCATCCCTGCTGCTGCGATCCTGCAATGGTCTGCATTCTGCCTTAAGCACTCTCTTCTCTTAGGGAATTTTATTTCCTCCTCTCTTTTTAAACACTGTCCATTCACCACTGCCTCCCATGTTTGAGTCTCCAACGCAGACACATCTACATTCAGCCAGCTGGCTTGACTTATGCTCACTCTCAGGCCTGTGGCCCTCCTCCCCACATCCATTATTCCATCTGCCAGCCTACCTCCTGAGCACATCTTCCCCCTTTTCCCCAGTGGCTCTGGCATCCCTCCCAGGGTGCTTGTGACAGCCATGCCCCAGACTCCCCTAATACCCTCAGGCCCTTCCTCAAGTGGCCAGAATAGACATTTAGATTTTGTACTTAAAATATAGACCTGTCCCACCCCTGCCTCTTTCAAATAAATAAAAATAAAATATTAAAAAATTATTTTTGTTTATTTTTATTTATTTATTTGAGAGCGACAGACAGAGAGAGAAGAGGCAGATTAGAGAGAATGGTCGCACCAGGGCCTCCAACCACTGCAAACGAACTCCAGACAAGTGCCCCTCCTTGTGCATCTGGCTAACATGGGTCCTGGGGAATTGAGCCGCGAACTGGGGTCCTTAGGCTTCACAGGCAAGTGCTTAACCGCTAAGCCATCTCTCCAGCCCCAAATAAAATATTTTTAAAAAATTAAAGGGCTGGAGAGATGGCTTAGTGGTTAAGGCAATTGCCTGCAAGGCCAAAGGACCTAGGACCCATATAAGCCAGATACACAAGGTGGTGCATATGTCTGGAGTTCATTTCCAGCGGCTGGAAACCCTGATGCACATATTCTCTCTCTCTCGGCCTCTTTCAAATAAATAAAAATAAAATATTTTAAAAAATGTTTAAAAAATACAGACCTGTCCATTTCCTTCCTCCTCTCTCTTTCCTTCCTCCCCATCTTCCTTGCCTTCATTTTGGAGACAAGATCATGTTATATATATATAGCCTAAGTTGGCTTGTTTGTTTGTTTGTTTGTTTTTTCAAGGTAGGGTCTTGCTCTAGCCCAGGCTGATCTGGAATTCACTATGTAGTCTCAGGGTGGCCTCAAACTCCCAATGATCCTCCTACTTCTGCCTCCCAAGTGCTGGGATTAAAGACGTGTGCCACCACGCCCAGCACTTAGTTGTCTTTGAATTGACAACCCTTCTGCCTCAGCCTCCATAATGCTGGTGTTACAGATGTGCATAGCCCACACCTGGCTGTCATTTCTCCTCTTAAAACAGCTGTAGTTCTTTCTGTCATATGCAGAGAATGGTATAATTCCACATGCAGCCTCTTGGTTCCTCGGTGGCTCTGCGCACCTCTGCTCTCCCTTTCCCTTCATCTTCCTTAAAGCCCTCACCCTGCCCAGGTCACCCTAGCATTCCCCGTCCTTGGTTCTACCAAGCACCTTCTGGCAAGCCATTCCCTCTGCTGGAAACAATCTTCCCTCTTGGCCTGCCTGAGGCCTGAGGGCTCTGCTTACACCCTGACCCTCAAAGAGGTTGTCTGGTATGCGTCCACACCCAGGTCTGCCGGCCCCTCACTCTCATTCTTTAGCTTGCTGTACTTTTTCATTACACCTTTTCACCACTGCCCATTCACCCATTATGGTGTCCACTGGTCACTGCCTTTTCTCCCAGCAGCCTGAAAGCGTCATTCAGCACTCATTTTCATCAGCACCTGTCCCAGAGCCTGGCAACTCAACAGATGGTCAGGAGGTACCTGTCAGTGCAGGCTGAAGTCTGGCAGCCACAGGCCTCACTGTTTCATGTTAAGCTGTGTGACTGAATTAGTCATATAACCTCTCTGAGCCTCTATTTCCCTCCCCAAAAGACTGTTATGAAAATTAAATGAGACTGTATATAAAACTAATACAATGGCTGACATCCCAGAGTGATAACATTTATTATTTATTTTTTTTCATATTTATTTCAATTAATTTTATCCTGGTTTTCTGAGATAGGATCTCACTCTAGTCCAGGCTGACCTGGAATTCATTATGTAGTCTCAGGGTGGCCTCGAACTCATGGCGATCCTCCTGCCTCTGCCTCCCAAGTAATGGGATTAAAGTCATGTGCCACCACACCTGGCTATTTATTTATTTATTTATTTTAAAATATTTTATTTTTGTTTATTTATTCTTTTTTTTTTCTTTTGGTTTTTCAAGGTAAGTCTCACTCTAGCTCAGGCTGACCTGGAATTAACTATGTAGTTTCTGGTTGGCCTCGAACTCATGGCACTCCTCCTACCTCTGCCTCCCAAATGCTGGGATTAAAGGTGTGCGCCACCACGCCTGGCCATTTTTGTTTATTTATTTGAGAGAGAGTGAGAGAAAGAGGCAGATAGAGAATGGGCACACCAGAGCCTCCAGCTGCTGCAAACAAACTCCAGATGGATGTGCCACCTTGTATATCAGGTTACATGGGTCCTGGGGAATCTAACCTGGGTCCTTTGGCTTTTCAGGCCAGTGCCTTAACCATCAAGCCATTTCTCAGCCCTATTTAAATATTTTTCTAAAATTTAACTTAATTTAATTTTAGAGAGACACACACAGAGAGAATTGACATGCCAGGGCCTCAGCCACGGTAACTGAACTCCAGATGCTTGTGCCATCTAATGGGCATGTGAAACCTTGCACTTGCTTCATCTTTTAAAAAAATATTTATTTATTTATTTATTTATTTGAGAGAGAGAGAGAGAGGTAGAAAGAGAGTGAAAGAGAGAATGGGCTCGTCAGAGCCTCCAGCCACTGCAAATGAACTCCAGACGCATGCGCCACCTTGTGCATCTGGCTTACATGAGTTCTGGGGAATTGAACCGGGGTCCTTTGACTTTGCAGACAAACACCTTAACTGCTAAGCCATCTTCTCCAGCCCTTGCCTCAACTTTGTGCATCTAGCTAATGTGGGATCTGGAGAGTTGAATATGGGTCCTTAGACTTTGCAGGCAAGTGCCTTAACTGCTAAGCCATCTCTCCAGCCCCTATTTAAATATTCCTAATCACTACCCTCCCCACTGGCCTCCTTGAGCTCTGCCTGGAGGAGCCTGGCCCAGAGCTTACCAGTTGTTCTCTTGTGGGGGGTGTTGGCCCTTGGACCTCAGAGTCTGTTCTCCTCACCCTCTGCCCAGACTCAGGCTATCTGTCCAGGCAAAGCTCCCAGAGCAATCCTCATTTCTCACCTGGGTTCCTGCCTACTCAGGGGCCTGGGCACATGGGGCCTGGCTTGCAAAGTCTGGCTTATGCCAAGCACCCTATATTGCTCTTGACCTTACCAGCCTTGGAGCTAGGCATTCCTTGGAGAGGGCCTTGTAGCTTTACAGTAGAGTAAGCCTACCTTTGTCTCACCTGTGGCTCCCATGGGACCGTTCCCCTGGTGAGAGGAAGCTTCCCAGAGAGGGTTGGTAGACTCCTTCCAAGAATCATGAGATGACCTAAACATGCTGTGGAAGATTTTCCTCTGATCCCTGTCTCACAAAACACTGAGTGGTAACTGCTGTCTCAGATCATGGCTTTCTGACATCTCCCACTCAAAGAGGACCCCCAGTGTGTGCCGCATGTGAGGTGAATTCAACATACAAGGTCATGTCACTGGACACTAGGTGCTAGAGCACACACGAGTGCTCAGTGTTATGTCCTGCAGGCCACATCCTGAAGGGCCCTTCAGGAGTTCTCACTGGGCCAGAGGGACACTGGCTGAGACCAGAAAATCACTCCTGCTAGGGTTGAGCCTTCCTTGGCCTTCTGGGAGCTTGCTTTTGAGAAGCAGCAAGTCTATTGAATCAGGCTTTTTGTTTGTTTGTTTGTTTGTTTAGGACATGTTAAAATATTTTTTGTAGAATAGACCTGAGACCCACCTGAATGGACTCCTGTAAGTACTGAATGACACAGTGACTCTAAGACAGGGTCAGCAGTGGTTAATCCAGCCCAGTCCCCCTGATTTCATAAAACTTTATCAGATCACAGCCATGTTCATTCATTTATGCATCCTCTGTGGCTGTTTGGCACCACAGAGACAGTTGGGTAGTTGTAACATAGACCAAATGGCTTACAAAACCTAAAAGAGTGACTTGGGACCTTTATAAAAAATGTTGCCTGACACCCAGTGTGGTGGCGCACGCCTTTAATCCCATCACTTGGGAGGCAGAGGTATGAGGAGTTCAAGGCCACCCTGAAACTACATAGTGAATTCCTGGTCAGCCTGGGCTAGAGTGAGACCCTACCTCAAGAAACAAAAGCAACAACAAAATCTTGCCTGACATTTGATAGAAAACATCTCATTTAGGGCTTGAACTTGTCAAGTGCTCAGTGAACACGGCTCCTGTGATTGCTGCAGTCATGACACGGATGGTCACGATGGTGAATTGAACCTGGGTCCTTAGGTTTTGCAGGCAAACACCTTAACTGCTAAGCCAGCCCTCCAACTCCAGGCTCTCTTTTATTTTGATGTCATCATCTTTTCCTCCTATTATAATGGTCTTGTGTAGATAGTGCAAGACACTGCAAGGTCATGGATAGCCAAGCCATTTTGTCTGGAAGAGTTTATTACAAGGAGCCCTACCCTTCCTTTGGCTCTTATATTCTTTCCACCACTTCTTCTGCAATGGACCCTTAGCCTTGGAAGGTGTGATAGAGATATTTCAGTGTGAACACTCTTCCATCACTTCTCAGCACTATGGTGCCTTTTGGGTCATCTCAGAGGTCATCACCAACTGAAAAGAGAAGCTTCTCTAACCAAAAGTGAGAGTAGCATAATAAATAGGTCTGAACATTAAGAAAAGTGCTTACTGGGCAGTTTGGTGAGCATAATATATGCATTTAGCCAGACACCAGCAGGTATTACATCCCTAGGGCTCATGAGTTCCCTGTCATAGGTTTTCAGTATCAGGAATGAAGATCTCTTGAACTTCCTCCTAACTGGGACTGTGAATCCTTTGACCACATCACTCCGGAGCTTCCTCCCTCCTCAGTCTCTGGCAGCTCCCATTTTACTCTCTACTTCTTTTGAGTTTGACTTGTAGACTCCACCTAGGAGTTCTGAAGTGTTTTTCTCCCCATGCTTGATTTATTTCACTTAACATAATTTCCTCTGAGTTCTGTGTTACAAATGACAAGATTTCCTTCTTTTTAAAGGTTAAGCAGTATTACATTATGTATGGTACTGTGTTTCTTTATCCGTCAACAAAAAGGTTGATTTCATGCTGTAGCTATTGTGAATAATGCTGCAATGAACCTGGGAGTGTGGCTACCACTTTGACATATACATTGTAATTCCTTTGGATATCTCCCTAGTGATTCCTGGATCATATTAGTTCTGTTAATTATTTCTTTTTAAGTAAACATCTCATGTAGCCCAGACAGGCTTTAAATTTACTAGGTAGTCAACGCTGTTTTTGAATTCATGATTTTTCTGTCTCCATCTCCCAAGTGCTGGGATTACAGGTATGTGCCACCATGCCTGGCTTCTGTTTATTTTATTTATTTATTTATTTATTTATTTTTTTTTGAGGTAGGGTTTTGCTCTAGCCCAGACTGACCTGGGATTCACCATGTAGTCTCAGGGTAGCCTCAAATTCACGGCAATCCTCCTACCTCTGCCTACTAAATGCTGTTTTTTGTTTTGTTTTGTTTTGTTTTTTGTTTTTTGTTTTTTGTTTTTTGTTTTTTGTTTTTTGTTTTTTGTTTTTTGAGGTAGGGTCTCACACTGGCCCAGGCTGACCTGGAATTCACTATGTAGTCTCAGGGTGGCCTCAAACACAGCCATCCTCCTACCTCTGCCTTCAGAATGCTGGGATTAAAGGTGTGCGCCACCATGCCCAGCTTTTTGCTCTTTTTTATGAGGGAGAATTGGTGGGTCAGGGCCTCTATCCACTGCCATTGAGCTCCGGATGTGTGCCATCTTGTGTGCATGTGTGACCTTGTGTGCTTGTGTCACCTTGTGCATCTGGCTTATGTGGGACCTGGAGAATTGAACATGGGTCCTTAGGCTTCACAGGCAAGTGCCTTAACCTCTAAGCCATCTCTCCAGCTCCTGGCTTGTTTTTATTTTTTTTTATTGAGAAGTTTAATATATAAACATATTGCAAATTGGTCATGTTGCCATCATGTCATTACTTTTATGTCCCCTCTCCCCATTCCCATATTTTTCTAAGAAATATTCTTTAAACATGCAAGTCTGCCAGAAAAATGTGTCAGAAACCTGTTGTCAGGGCTACCATGACTCTGTATAATGTCTTGGTATGAATTGGAAAATGTACCCCGTCCTGAAGACACTTAATTGTTAGAATAAATATACTGATTTTGCTAGGATGAAATACTTTACTGCCAGGAAGTTAGAATAAATGTGCAAATTTGTCCTTTGATGTGAATAAGACCCCCTCTGCCCGAGGATTTGGGTGCCATCAGAGACTGATGAGTCAACATAAAGTCCTGATTGTTGTGTATCTGCTGGTTTTGCATGTATATTAGTCAGGGTTCTCTAGAGGACCAGAACTGATAGAATGAGTTGTATTAAAAGGGGAATTGATTGGATTAGTTTACCAGTCCAACAATAGCAGTCTGCAGTCCTGAGAGTCAAGCGGCTCAGTCCACGTGGCTGGAGGCCTCAGCAATCCCAACCCAGCACTGAAGGCCTGGAGGCTTCCTGGAGAGCCGCTGGTCTCAGCCCATGTTGGAAAGCTGAGGAAGCTTGGTTCAAGGCTGATGAAGGATAGATGCAGGGTAGTGCTAGTGAAGGCACTCACCAGCTTGCAGTACGAGCAGCGGGGCAGGAGGAAGGGACTCTTCTCTCTCCCAGCTTCCTGACATAAAGCCCCCCTCCTGGAGGCCTGCCCACTGCGGGGAAAGGGCTCACTCTGGGGAAAGGACTTCCTTCTTGGAAGCAACCAGGGAGAGCCAGTCAAGAGGAATGTCTGTGAATTCCTAATCAGGTCAAGTGACAACAGAACTTAACCACCACGGCATGTGTACATGTGTGTGCTTTGCATGCATGTCCATACGTGTGTGGTGTGTGTATGTCCACGTGCATGTGGCGATCAGTGGTTGGCATTGGCCATCTTCTTCAGTTGCTCTCTGCCTTATTTTCTTTGAGGCAGGGTCTTTCACAGAACCTAGAGCTCACCAACTCAGCTATACTAGCTAGTCGGTAAACCCCAGGTGTCTTGCCTCCCCAACGCTGGGATTACAGATGTGCACCTCCACATTCTGCATTTTCACATGGGTTCTGGGGATCTGAACTCAGGCCCTTGTGCTTGCGCACAGCAAGTGCTCTCTCCACTCACTGAGCCATCTCCGCAACCCCGTCACTGCTGTCTTAAAGGGCTGGCCCATTCATTTGGACGTGCCCCTGCGTAGCAATGACTTTGCCCCTCATCTGTGCCCTGGAGCCTCTTCACCACCACTTTTGGAACTCTACAGGCAGAGATGGAATTGGTCCAGCATATTGGTGTCCCTGCCAGTAAGATCATCTGTGCCAACCCCTGTAAGCAAATCGCACAGATCAAGTACGCTGCCAAGCATGGGGTACGGCTGCTGAGCTTCGACAACAAGGTGGAGCTGGAAAAAGTGGTCAAGAGCCACCCCAGTGCCAAGTAAGCCGAGCACCTCTCACATGGGGGGAGGGTGGGGAGGTGGGGAGAAGGCCTTACCTTGATACCCCTTGGTTGAGGTTGAGGCTGGACTCCTGGGCTGCACTCAGACCAGGGCCTGACCATATCAAAAATGAAGTCATTAAAGCCCAATGGTTTATGAAGGTCAAATTTACTGCTTGAGAAAGGAGGTGACATTTGAAATGGACCTTGAGGAAGGACTAGAATTAGGGGAGGGCATACGTAGTGAGCAGCAGAAGTAAATGTGTAGGTGTTGGGAATAGCGTGGAGCATTCGAGGGATGAGCAGAAATGTGGCATGGCTAGAATGTGCCGTGTGCAGCATTTGAAGGGCACAGTGGTCATGGGGCAGGGGTCTGATGCAAATGGATTCTGGAAGGAGTCAGGATGGACATTTTGCTTTGGCTGTGGCTCTTACAGGTACTCGACACCCTGGGGATCCAGGAAGGGGCCTAGGAGGAAGGGCAGGGTGGGTGGGGGCCACTCTGGTTCATCCAAAGCAGCACCCTTTATGTTTTGGGGTTCTCCTTAGGAATTTGAAAAGCAGCCCCCTTCTTACATGACAAGTCCACAGACCACCTCGTATGCAGCTGATCTGCCCAGAGAAAGTTGATGCAGGCTGGACCGGTCAGGAGCCTCAGGGACAGGTCCTGGGATACTTAGACACTAGGATGTAGGCAGGCAAGGGAGAGTGGGGGACAGGGAGCCTGTATGCTTGATGGTTCCTGGATCACATGGTTCCCAGCCCTTGATTCAAAAGAAACAATTGGGTGGGGGCAGACAGGGCTCACCCAGCACGGGGTGCCTCATGTCTCCTCAGGATGGTTCTGTGTATCGCCACCCATGACTCCCACTCCCTGAACCACCTGAGCCTGAAGTTTGGAGCGTCGCTGGAATCCTGCAGACACCTGCTTGAAAATGCCAAGAAGAGCCACGTGGAGGTGGTGGGTGTGAGGTGTGCACAGGAGCCGCCCCCCCCCACCCCCCCACGCCAGGCCTGCTGTGTCCTTCCCAGGGATTAACCATTCTGTGTGAGATTCCCCAGGGCCTCTGATGCCCCTGGGCCAGGAATTGTGCCACTGGAGAATTTCCTCTCTGGAAGGAGAGCTTATAGGTGTTCCTTTCCCTGGCCCTACTGTTCCCACAAGGTCTTGTCCCAGGAAGTTCTTCCCAGGGACCTGACCACGAGTGAGTTTACCCACCTGTAGGCCGAGAAGGTTGTACAGCCATGCCCTGGAGCTGTCTCGTTTTGCAGGGGTAGGGACTAGTGGTGGCTCACTCTGTGGTTTCATTTATTCTGCACTTTAGGCTCTGGGCAGAGTGCCTCAAGAGTTATCCCACACCTTGTAGGCACAGGCTCTTCTCCTTGCACCAGTAGATCAGTGTACTCTGTAGATGGTGAAACTTAAACTAGGCAGGTAGAGTAACTTGCCCAGGCACAGGCTGACTGACAGGCATATTCATGTCAAGGTACCTCAGGGCCTTAGCTCTCATCCCGGAAGGCTCCTCTCTGGGGCAGATGGGAGAAGCAGCACATGTCTCCTGCCCGCTCCTCACTTGCCACATTGCCCTTTGCAGCCCACTTAACGTCTCAGGTCTCAGTCACCACATCTAGAACGCAGACACACTGACCCCCTGTCTGCCCGAAGTCCCTCCTGGCTAGGGGTGAGGTGGTGATGTCTGGGTGCTTCATGTAAGCTGAGGCTGTCCTTTCTCAGTTTTCACATTGGCAGTGGCTGTCCTGACCCTCAGGCCTATGCTCAGTCCATCGCGGATGCCCGGCTTGTGTTTCAAATGGGTGCCGAGCTGGGCCACACAATGCACATTCTGGACCTTGGTGGTGGCTTTCCTGCCTCAGAGGAAGCCAAAGTGAGATTCGAAGAGGTAACTGTGCATCCGGGAGTGGTTTCCTGGGCTCTTTGGGTGGGTGGAGGATTAGGGAGGGTTATAGTGAATATAAGGTGCCCACTTTGCATGGGGCCTATGTGTCCTACACTGGGTTTGGTGCTTTGTGGATTATCTCACTACTTACTAACCCTGTGCTATGGATAAGCAAACTGGGCTCATAGGGCTTACATCACTTTCTGAATCTACTGCTCCTCCCTCCACTTGCTTGACTAGCCCGTGTACTTAACCAGCCTATTTGAGGCTCAGCCAGGACATTTGCATGCCATAAGCTCTTTTAGGGTCTGAGTATGCCTGATTCATTCCCCCAGTGGGCTGATGAAGAAACCTGGTGTGACGGCAGGGGAAGAAAAAACAATCTTTTGTCTGCCCCCAGTCCGTGAGTCTCCCTCACTTGTGAGATGAAGGCAAGAGAACATATCATAGCAATCCCCACTCTAACCACTAGGAGTCGTTTTTCCTTAGCAATAGAACACTTCTGACTCTCTGCTTGCAAATAAATAAAAATATTTAAAAAAGGAATCCATTGAGTAAAACGTATTATAAGAACACACATCACACAATGGGCATCGTGGCACATGCCTTTATCACAAGCATCTGGGAGGTGGAGGCAGGAGGATGAGGACTTCACCACCAATTTTGGCCACATAGTGAGTTTGAGGACAGCTTGGGCTACATGAGACCCTGTCTCAAAAACCCAAAGCTCAGACATGATGGCTCACGCCTTCAATCCAAGCACTTGGGAGGCTGAGGTAGGATGGATAGGAGTTCGAGGCCAGCCTGGGTCTATAGAGTGAATTTCAGGTCAGCATGAGCTAGAGTGAGACCCTGCCTCAAAAAGAAAAAATCAAACAAACAACAAAAAAACCCAAAAAACTCCTCCTCTCCTCTCAAAATAACAAGCACACAAGTCTGTTATGTTTATAATTTTAAAATAGTGCTTATATTGAAATAATTAGCCCCAGCACTTGGGAGGCAGAGGTAGGAGGATCACTGTGAGTTCGAGACCACCCTGAGACTACATAGTGAATTCCAGATCAGCCTGGGCTAGAGTGAGACCCTACCTCGAAAAACAAAAAGCAAACAACAACAACAAAAAGGAACTACTCTAAAGAGTTCATGGTCATTCAGCTCATCTGGAATTAGGGTGACCTTTATCTCTTCCCTTCTCTGCATGCTTTGATTTTCTGTAATGTAATGTTATTTATTTAACAAGCTGGTTGTTTATGAAAGAAAGATCCCCCTCAGGGCACCTGGAACCTAAGCACCAAGCATTGCTAAGAGTTCCCTGTCTACGTGGGAAACTGAGGAGGAAAATTCATACAATGCCGAAGGCCTTACCCCAGCCCCTCCACTCCCCTACCTTCCTGGCTAGCTGTCTTCCAGTTACCAGCCAGGGCCTTAGCAGCTGCCAAGTTCTTTCTGAAATCAAAGCAGTTTTCAAGACACAGACTTGGAACTGTAGCAAGTCTTCGGCATAAGCTCACACTTGAAGCCCACGGCTCTCCTCCGCTCTTCCCTGTCAGATTGCTTCTGTGATCAACTCAGCCTTGGACCTCTACTTCCCCGAGGGCTGCGGTGTGGACATTCTAGCTGAGCTGGGACGCTACTACGTGACCTCCGCCTTCACTGTGGCAGTCAGCATCGTCGCCAAGAAGGAGGTGCTTCCGGACCAGCCAAGCAGGGAGGGTAGGTGCCAGGAGGGCAGCAGAGCCCTGCTCTGCCCCTGAAGCTGGGGACAGTGGGCAGTGGCTGAGTGAGCAGGGGTTGGGGATTCTGGAGAACGGAAGCTGGCTCCGAGGGAGAGTTACAGTCTATATTCCCCTCACTCCAGAGACTGACACTTAGTTCTTTTCGTCCCTGGTGTGTTCATACTTTATGCAGAATGAGGTCATCACAGCCTTAAGGTGACTTGATACTTTATTGAGCCCATGGGAAACAGAGCCAAAAGGAATATAATTGAATTGCTTAATAGCTAACAAGAGATGAAGCTTGCATTTGACCTGTCTCTGTCTCCTCTCCAAAGTGCAGGCTCATCCTCTTTCGTAACATCATAAAAGTAATTAGTGACAACTTACATTTCCTGTTTTTAAAATTTTTTTTGCTTATTTTTATTTATTTATTTGAGAGCGACAGAGAGAGAAAGAGGCAGAGAGAGAGAGAGAGAGAGAGAGAGAGAGAATGAGAGAGAGAGAGAATGGGCACGCCAGGGCTTCCAGCCACTACAAATGAACTGCAGACGCGTGCGCCCCCCCTGTGCATCTGGCTAACGTGGGTCCTGGGGAAACGAGCCTCAAACCAGGGTCCTTAGGCTTCACAGGCAAGCGCTTAACCACTAAGCCATCTCTCCAGCCCTCTTTCTTTCTTTCTTTCTTTCTTTCTTTCTTCTCTCTCTCTCTCTCTCTCTCTCTCTCTCTCTCTCTCTCTCTCTTTCTTTCTTTCTTTTTTAGAGGTAGGGTCTCATTCTAGCTCAGGCTGACCTGGAATTCACTATGTAGTCTCAGGGTGGCTGCAAACTCGCGGTGATCCTCCTACCTCTGCCTCCCGAGTGCTGGGATTAAAGGCCTGCACCACCACACATTTCCTCTTTTTAATATTTTTACTTATTTATTTATTTGAGAGACAGAGACAGAGAGAAAGAGGCAGACAGAGAGAATGAGTAAGGGTGTGCCAGGGCCTTTTGCCACTGCAAATGAACCCCAGATGCATGCGCCACTCAGTGTATCTGGCTTTGTGTGGGTGCTGGGGAGTCGACCCCAGGTCATCAGGTTTTGTAACAAAGTGCCTTTAACCACTGAGCCATCTGCCTGGCCCCACAATTTATAGTTCTTTAAGCCTGCTTTGCAGAGGGCCAAACAAAGACAGAGAGGTTAAGTCTCCAGCCCAAGGTCACATGGCTGATGAAGGGCGGCGTTGGAATCCAAGTTCAGGGCGGCTGACTGGGCACTCTTTGGGCACGCTGGCAGCATCTCCATGCCCTCCCAGAGCCCTGTGAGTGACGGGAGTCAGGGAATCTGATCTTGGCCTTGGCCCCTGCCCCAGGGCCCTCAACAGGAGACCCTCAGAGCGGTTGTTCTTCCCTAGAGAGCTTTTTAGGGTGTGGGGGCCTCGTGTAGCTTGGCTGCTCTTGTGTATATGCATGCACACATTCTTCTGGCCTCCTTATAGAATGGGGAGATGATTGTACTGAGGGGAGCCAGGACACCTGGCTTCTCATTCCAGGTCATTCACTGTCCTGTCCCGTGTGCCTCTGAGCACTTGGTTTAACCCCCTGGATCTTGAGTTCAGGGCGGGCTGCTCTTCTGCCTTTGCCAAGGCATTGAGGGGTTCAGATCCAGGCAAGGTAGTGGGTTCTGGCAGGGTGGTTCGGCTGCAAGGGAGAGTGTTCCCAACACAGAACTGAACCATTGTCACCAAGAAAGATGACTGTTGGTTGAGAGAGGGCAGACTTTTGGCTTCACAGCCCTTTTATCCTTATTGAGCCCATTGTCATGCCAGCTCCCCGCTCCAAGCCAGCCCCTCACATTCTGTTTCTGCTGCCTCTGACCCCTCTCCTCCCTGCAGAAGAAAACGGTTCCACCCCCAAGACCATCGAGTACCACCTTGATGAGGGCGTGTATGGGATCTTCAATTCAGTCCTGTTTGACAATACCTGCCCCACCCCCACCCTGCAGAAGGTGAGCCTGTTTTCATTGTGTGGGTGTGTTCTGATAGTGTCTCTTATGTTTTTATCTAATTTTTATGTACAAGGTGTTGGGTGTGCTCAGCAAACACTTGACCATTGAGCTATATACCAAACCCTTAAGTTTTAAAAGTAAAACATTGGGCGTGTGTGTGTGGGGGGGGGTGTAGCTCAGTTTTAGAGCACTTGCCTAGCATGGCTCTGGATTCAATCCCCAGCACCAAAGAAAAAGCAAAAATTAGACAAGGGCCTGAGAGCATGGTGCAGACCTACAATCTCAGAAGGCTGAGGCAGGAGGATCATGAGTTCAAGACGAGCTGGGACCCTGTCTTAAAAATAATCAATGCTAGCTGGGCATGGTGGCATATGCCTTTAATCCCAGCACTCGGGAGGCAGAGGAAGGAGGTTTGCTGTGAGTTCAAGGCCATCCTGAGACTACATAGTGAATTCCATGTCAGCCTGGGCTAGAGTGAAACCCTACCTTGAAGAACAAACAAACAAACAAAAAAGGCACAAAAATAACCAAGGGTGAAGGTTATCATTTAGTCTCACTACACAGAGATGCACTTTTCAAACATTATGTTTCTTTTCATTCATTTTTTTGTAGTAATTTTTGAAATATTTTATTTATTTAAGAGAGGGAGGGAGGGGGAGAAAGAGGGAGAGGAAGAGGCAGACAGAGAATCTCTTTTCATTCTTTTAGGAGTATTTTTTCTACATTATTAAAGTTTTTTTTCTATAAAATCTGGATCATGTTTTATAATCTGATTTTCTATTTATTATTTGTTTGTTTGTTTAGGCAAACCCAACAGACTGGCCCATTTTTTTTTTTTTTTATGTGGTGAGGAGAGAATTGGCACACCAGGGCCTCCAGCAACTGCAACAGAATGCCAGATATGTGTGCCCCCTTGTGTGCATGTGTGACATTGCATGCTTGCATCACTATGTGTCTGGCTTATGTGGGACCTGGAGAGTTGAACATGAGTTCTTAGGCTTCGTGGGCAAGTACCTTAACCACTAAGCCATCTCTCCAGCCTTGCTTTTCCATTTATATGGGGTGTAGCTATTTCTGTGTCATTAATCTTTGACAACATGGTCTTTGAAGACCCTAGAGGATGGCTTCTTGTTTTGAGCAAGAGTCTATCCTGACAGACATCTCTGATTACCTCTCTGAGGAAGTTACTAGAAGGAAAAGATCTGCAATGGGTTTTTCATCTTAACAAGAATAAAGCATTCCTGGCCCTCCAGTGAGTGGGTATCCTTGAGAAGGGAAGGAAAGTGACGCATACTGTAGTATTTTCATACCTTGCATCCTCCTCAGAGCTCTTTCTGCCCTCCATCGAATGTCCCTAAGAAACAGTAGATTATATTAGACAGAATCATTGGCTCCAGACTTATTATTGGACTATACCTGGCTAATTTTTGTTCGTATTTTTTCTTTTTTAGATACTTGTTTATTTATTTATTTGAGAGAACAGGTAGGGAGACAAGGAGAGAGACACAGAAAGTATGGGTACACCAAGGCCTCTTGCCACTGAAAATGAACTCCAGACACATGTGCCACGTGTGCATCTGGCTTTACATGGGGGTTGGAGAATTGACCTTGGGCCGGCAGGCTTTACAAACAAGTGCCTTTAAGTGTTGAGCCATCTCCCCTGTATTTTTTTCAATTCAACAGATTTAAAAATATTTTTAATACTTTATGTATTTATTTGCAAGGAGAGAGAGAGAGAGAGAGAAGCGAGCACAAGCACACCAGAGCCTCTGGCCACTGCAAACAAGCTCCAGATGCATGTACCACTCTGTGCATCTGGCTTTACATGGGTACTAGGGAATTGAACCTTGATCATTAGGTTTTACAGGCAAGCACCTTAACCGCTGAGCAATTTCAACCCTTAACACATTTTTTTAAATAAGAATTGTTTGCTAGGCCCATTTTTCATCTTTTAATTTTTAATTAATTAATTTATTTATTTATTTGAGAGCGACAGAGAGAAGGAGGCAGAGAGAGAGAGGAGAGAGAGAGAGAATGGACGTGCCAGAGCTTCCAGCCTCTGTAAACGAACTCCAGATGTGTGCGCCCCCTTGTGCGTCTGGCTAACATGGGTCCTGGGGAATTGAGCCTCAAACGGGGGTCCTTAGGCTTCACAGGCAAGCGCTTAAGCGCTAAGCCATCTCTCCAGCCCTCAACTCTTCTTTTACCATATGATACAGTGCTTCATGGTTACCAGTATCCCATATGCACTGGTGGTGGCTGAAACCATTATGTACTCATGATAGTGGGTGTTTAGCTAAGTATCTAATATAGTATTACTCTCTTAATTTGTATAATAATCCTGTAAGGTAGATATTATCTATCTCATTTTACAATGAGAAAGCTGAGCTTAGAGAAGTGAAGTCACATACTTACTGAGGTACAATGCTTTTTAACTGTACACTGAGAGCCCCTGGGGATAGGGCTCATGTCTTATTCATCTTTGATTATCTGCCTGGTGTCAGAGAAAAAGCTCTTAAATCTCCTGTAAAATGACTACTTTCCTATGAATTCACTGTATCATCGGCTAGTTAAGCATTGCTGAGTTTTTGATTCATATTCAGGCTTCCACAAATATTTCCTCTGCCTGGAATGTCCTCTGCTAATCTTACTGCTTGGTCAGCTCATTTTACATGATGAAGGTTGGAAATGCATTTAAAAATGATTTTCTGCTGATGCGTCCCTGGAATATTACTAGGCAGAAAGACATGAACATTTTCAAGCTTTGCCATACATGTTCCTAGGTTAATTCTCCAATATCCTGGACTATTAGATGCAGTTACTGTGTGGACCCTTCACACAGTGAGCTCCGAGGCTTTGCAGGCTGTGCTGTCTTCTTGTTGGCTGATTTATCTGTAGGACATGCTTCAGATTGCCGTCAGTTTTGTTTCATTGCTTTATTTCCTGTGGCACCAACGCTTTCTTCCCTTGTGCATGTGTAACGTTGTATGTGTGGTGTATGTACGTCTGTGTGCCCCGTGGCACTCCGTGTGCTCACCTGTGGCAGGTGCTCTTGCCTGTGGCAGCCAGAGGGGAGCATTGCTTCCATTGCTCCTCCACCATTGTTACTTAGGGCAGAGTCTCTTACTGATCCTAGAACTTGCTCTTTTTTCGTGAACCCTGGTGATTCTTTGGTCTCAACTCCCCCAAGGGCCTGGGTATGTAGATATGTGTGGCCATACCCAGATGTTTATGTGGGTCCTGGGGGTCACACTCTAGCAGTCTCTCAGGCTTCCTTAGGAACCTCATGCTTATACAGGAAGTGTTCTTGCAGGAGGTGCTCTTAACCACTGAACCATCAATCTGGCTCTTCCTTCCTTCCTTCCTTCCTTCCTTCCTTCCTTTCTTTTTCTTTCTTTCTTTCTTTTTCTTCCTTTCTTTCTTTCTTTCGATCCCCTGTTCTAATTTGGAAGGTCTTGAAGTTTCCCATTTTAATAGATGTATTGTGGTATTTGATAGTTGTTTCAATGAAGACATGAGATGTGGATCATCTCCTCCTACCTAGCTCATTTGACACCTGTGCGTATTCTGTGGTGAGATGTCTGTTAATGATTTTGGAATCCTCTTACTGTGTGTGTGTGTATTTTGTGTGTATGTCCCTTTGTGTGCATCTGGAGGTCAGAGTACAGCCTTGGGGTATTGGTCCTTGCTTGCCACTTTGCTTGAGACAGAGTCCCTACTGTTATTTGTGGCTGCTTTGAGTGCCAGACTTAGCTGGCCTGCTAGCTTCAGGTCCTCCTGACTCTACCTCCCATTGCTGAGGGTGCCTTGGGGCTACATATGCACCCTGTACTACTAGTGTCTGATTTTATGTGCATTCTGGAGATCTGAACTCTGGTAGTTAGGCTTAGGCAGCAAACACTTTTAACCATTGGGTTCAATCCCTAGCAAAACACACACACACACACACACACAATCAGAAAGCTAGGCATGGTAGCACATGCCTATTATCCCAGTACTTGGAAGATAGAGGCAGGAGGATCAGGAGTCTAAGGTCATCCTCAGCTACATAGCACATCTGAGGGCATTCTGGGCTACATGAGATGCTGTCTCAAAAACTAAAATGAGCCAGGCGTGGTGGCGCATGCCTTTAATCCCAGCACTTGGGAGGCAGAGGTAGGTGGATTGCTGTGAGTTCGAGGACACCCTGAGACTACATAGTGAATTCCAGGTCAGCCTTGACTAGAGTGAGACCCTACCTCGAAAAACCAAAAAAAAAAAAAAAAAAAAAAAAAGTAAAATGATATAAAATAAAAGAATTAAATTAAACAGATAAGCACATTTTCAAAGGGATTAAGTTAAAACTTCTAGAAATGAAAACTATGAACATTAAGATTATGGCCAGGGTAAGTAAGCAAATAAGAAAACCAGGAAAACATGAGAGAATAGGAAGCGAGATGAAGGCATCATATCAACAGCACAAAGGAGCAAAGAGTTGTCAACAGGATGGCTAAAGAAGTGGCAGGTAGAGTGTGAAGACAGAATGTCCAGTCCTAGTTTCAGGAAGGGCTTATGTCAGGATATAGAAACAATGCCAGGAATTTTTAGCACAGGGAAATTTTAATATAGGAACTGTTAATTTAGAAATTAGCTAATTGTCAAAAGGGTTAAACATAACACCACCTCTGGTCCTAATGGGACATGAACAAGGAGGGAACACAGGGACTTGGAGGCTGACTTATCTCTCCCAGGCTGATACGGAAACCTCTGAGGAATAACTGTGATATGGTAGGAGCATGCGGCCTACTGTGGCAGAGATGCATCAGAGGGTGCCCTCTGCAAGTGAATCACAGGAGCAGCTTGCTGCTGACTACAGGAGAAACATGCTGCAGATGTAGGCCAGACCAAGGCCCAACTGGGAGGGACACTGAGTCAAATACTGCGGAGGCTTATATGCTGAGCATTACACAGAAACAGTAAGCCAAGAGAAGAGAGTCCCTTTCTCCTTATCTGTCCTTGTGGTGTTTCCTAGAAACTTGTCCTGAGCAAGCCTAATATTCAGCTAGCTGAGAAAGAAGAAATGTGCACAGGGGCAAGTTCCAGTATCACAAAGCAAGGCAAAAAGGGTGGATTTAGATATGAGAGGCAAAACAATGACTGGTAGAAAGTTAACAGAGAGAATAGGCTAGATGCTGGGCGTCGTGGCACACGCCTTTAATCCCAGCACTCGCGAGGCAGAGGTAGGAGAACCGCCATGCATTCAAGGCCACCTTGAGACTACATAGTGAATTCTAGGTCAGCCTGGGCTAGAGTAAGACCCTACCTCAAAAAACTAAAGAAAGAGAGAGAGAGAGAAACTAGGTGAAAGAATGCCTTTTCTCATATTCAGGAAATCCAATAAATTCCAAGTTACCTAAAAATGAATCCTACCAAAATGACAGGCTAATGTAGCTGATTAGCATAATCAGAAAGAAGATTTTAAAACTAGTGAGGGACAGGCGTGGTGGCACACAACTTTAATCCCAGCACTCAGGAGGCTGAGGTAGGAGGATCACTGTGAGTTCGAGGCCAGCCTGAGACTACATATAACTAAGTGAGAGGGCTGGGGAGATGGCTCAAAGCAAAGTCTGTTGGCCATGGCCCAGTACCCACGTTAATTTGCATTGGCAGGAGGCCTGACACACCCATTCTTTGTCTCTTCTAATAACAAATAATTTTTTTTAAAAAAAACTAGTGAGAGAAGTAAGACAGGGGAACACCCAGAGAGGTATGATTATTAGGTTTACAGTTCATTTTTCTCCTCTAACAATGAAAGCTGGAAGATGGTGGAATAGAAACCTCAATATATTAGCCTAAAATTTTATAGTCAGCAACACTGATTCCTAGACTATGCAATGTTGGTGTTTTCAGATAAGCAAACATCCAAAGACACTAAAAGACATTGCTCAGGGGATAGTTTAGACATAAGGAAAATGTCTCCAGATGAACACTCTGTTGCTGGTAGCAATCACAAGGAAAGATAAATGAGTATGTGGGTAATTAAAGACTCATTGACTGTCACGTCCACCGCTGATACTATCATCATTTGTGGGGTTAAGAAATGAGTTTTAGAGCTGGGCATGGTGGCACACACCTTTAATCCCAGCACTTGGGAGGCAGAGGTAGGAGGATCACTGTGAGTTCAAGGCCACCCTGAGACTACATAGTGAATTCCAGGTCAGCCTGAGCTAGAGTGAGACCCTCAAAAAACCAAAAAACAAACAAGCAAGCAAAAAAAAAAAAAAAAAAAAAAGAATTTATTTTTTTCTCCCCAAGGTAGGGTCTCTAGCCCAGGCTGACCTGGAATTCACTATGTAGTCTCAGGGTTGGTCTCAAGCTCACAATGATCCTCTGACCTCTGCCTCACGAGTGCTGGGATTAAAGGTGTGAGCCACCATGCCCAGCAAGAAATGAGTTTTAATCATGATTATGTTCAGCTTTGAGTCACAGAATCCAAATTATATACTTGAGCAAATGTCTGGATGCAGGAGATGCACAACTCTTGTGGTGGTTTGATAACCACATGGGACTACGTGGCTTTCAGTGCCCAGGAATTCTCATTTCTCTCTTACTGTGATAACATAAGTCACAGAAAGATCCAGCCACTGTAGGAGAGAATGAGATTTGTGTGCCAGTTGCGTTTTGAGGAAATTTCCTGAAGGTGACCACAGATGACTTACATCTTCACCCCAATGGTTAGGTCTTGGCACGATAGGCACAACTACCTGCAATGAAAATTAGAATTAAAAAAAAAATTCCAGATGGTCATGTGGTCCCCTAAAAATTGAAGATTGTAATTTCCAGGGTAGGTAACTAGCAGCCTGTGCCCATCGCACCCACAGACAGATAAAATACACTTGGTAGCAATAGAATGTAAATAGAGTGCAGAGTGAGTAAGATGGTATTCTAAACTCTTGAACTGTTGGGATGGAAGGTCACACATGTTAAAATGTAAGTGTCTAAGGTGACCACTGAAGCAGTAGAAGTAGACAATATAAGTGCTGATGTAGAGGGCAAGAGTTTGGTTTGGGGCTGGGAGATGGCTTGGCGGTTCAGGCGCTTGCCTCTGGAGCCTAACAACCCATGTTCCATCTCTCACCAGATCCCACTTAAGCCAGACAAAGGTGAGGCAAGCACAAGGTCACACATGCCCACTAGGTGGCGCAAGCATCTAGAGTTTGATTTCAGTGGCTGAGTCCCTGGTGTGCCAATGCTCTCTCTCTCAAATTAAAAAGAAAAAGTTTGGTTTTGACATGACCAGTGATGTGTCAGTGGTCTTTACTCAGCCACCACCAACTACAGAGGACATGCTGCAAACTGCAGCTAAACAAAAGACATTCCTCCTCCCCCAACTACGTTTTTGTTTGCTGTGTATATATGTGTAGTATGAGTGGTATGTGGTGTGTGCACAAATGCAGATGCTCCTGTGTGCATGCATATGGAGGTCAGGTGTCCTACCCTGTCAGTGCTCCAACTCTCTGCCTTAGGAGTCTCTCACTGAACCCAGAGTTCACCATTTCTTGCTTAGACTGGTTGACCAGCAAGCCCCAGTGATTCTTTTGTTTTGGCACTCTCTCAGCACTAGGGTTACAGGCATGAGTAGGCACACCCAGCTTTTTAATTAAAATATATATATATATATTTTTTTGGTTTTTTGAGGTAGGGTCTCACTGTAGCTCAGGCTGACCTGGAATTCACTATGTAGTCTCAGGGTGGCATTGAACTCACAGTGATCCTCCTACCTCTACCTCCCAAGTGCTGGGATTAAAGGCGTGCACTACCACACCCAGCTTAATTTAATTTTAACTTTTTTAGAGAGAGTGAGAGCTAGAGCGAGTGTGTGTGTGTGTGAGAGAGAGAGAGAGAGAGAGAGGGAGGGAGAAAATTGGCACACCAGGGACACTGCAGCCACTGCAATTGAACTCCGGACACTTGTACCACCTAGTGGGCATGTGCGACCTTGTGCTTGCCTCACCGTTGTGCATCTTGCTTATGTGGGATCTGGAGAGTCGAATATGGGTCCTTAGGTTTTGTTGTCAAGTGCCTTAACTGATACGCCATTTCTCCAGCCCAGCATCCAGCTTTGAAAATTTATTTTATTTTATTTATTTATTTGTGAGGGTGGGGGGAATGAATGGGCATTCCAGAGCCTCTAGCCACTGCAAACAAACTCCAGATACATGTGCCACCTTGTGCATTTGGCTTTACTTGGGTACTGGGGAATTGAACTCAGGTCTTTAGGTTTTGCAGGCAGGCACCTTAACATCTGAGCCATCCAGCCTGGTACACCTGGCTTTTTTATGTTGGGTGCTGGGGAATCAGACTCAGGTCTTTTTAAAAACAAAAATATTTATTTATTTTTGAGAGGGAGAAAGAGGGAGGGAGAGAGAGAATGGGCCCACCAGGGCCTTTCAGCTGCTGTGTACAAACTCCAGACGTGTGCGCCCCCTTGTGCACATGTGTGACATTGCACATTCATGTCACTTTTGCGTCTGGCTATAGTGGGATGTGGAGATTTGAATAAGCATTCTTAGGCTTTGCAGGCAAGCACCTTAACCGCTGAGCCATCTCTCCAGCCATAATTTTTAAATTTTTATTTATTTGAGAGAGAGAGAGAATGGGCATCAGGGCCTCTAGCAACTGCAAATGAATGCCAAACACATGCACCACTTTGTACATCTGGTTTATGTGGGTCCTTTGGCTCTGTAGGCAAACATCTTAACTGCTAAGCCATCTCTCCAATCCCAAACTCAGGTCTTTTCTTTTTTCTTTCTTTTTTCTTTTTTTCAAGGTAGGGTCTCACTCTAGCCCAGGCTGACCTGGAATTCACTCTGTATTCTCAGGGTGGCCTTGAACTCACGGCGATCCTCCTACCTCTGCCTCCAGAGTGCTTGGGTTAAAGGCGTGCGCCACCACGCCCGGCTCCAAACTCAGGTCTTTTAAAAAACTTTTTTTTGAGAATTTTAGTGCATGAACATACTGTAATTTGGTCATATTCCTGGCCTGTTGCCCTCTTTTGTTCCCTTCCCTAACTCCTGTTCCATCAAGCCCCCTCCTCTTTCCAAGAAGTCCTTCTGTTTTGATGTCTCATTGTTTTTGTCCTCTTCCACCCTCTATGTCAAAATGTTGGGGCTGGATAGATGGCCTAAAGGTTAAGGTGCTTGCCTGTAAAGTCTATGGACCCAAGTTCAATTCCCCAGTACCCACGTAAGCCAGATGCGCATGGTAGTATATCTGGAGTTCATTTGCAGTAGCTAGAGGTCCTGGTACACCTATTCTTTCTAGACTCTCTCTCAAATAAATAAATTTTGAAAAGATGATGGGCTCAGATCAGTGCAGGTCACCACTGTGAAGTCATGAATTCATCAGTCATCTTATGTCCAGATGGCAGTGTCCCTGAGAACTCCTTTCTATCCTGTGGCTCTTACACTCTTTCCACCTCCCTTTTCCACAATGTTCCCTGAGCCTTGGAGGGCACAATAGAGATGTCGTGGTTAGTACTGAGCTCTGAACAGCCTCTTCTTTTCAGCTTTGTTGAGTTTGGGGTCTCCTCAGTCAAACTGTGATCTTCCTGCTAGCATGGCAAGTTCTCTTATATGCTAGGCCCTCACCCAGGACTTTCCCCAGCTGTTTTGATCCTCACTTAGAGCATCTCCTAACTGTACTTTTCAGAAGTTTGGATTGCTGCTTTCCAGGTCTACTTGGGGGAGGGGTAGAGGAACTTTTCTGGAAAGACTATGAATGCTCTGTCTCTAAAGGAACTTATTTTTAAATTCAAAGACCTGAATAACATTCCTTATATATGAATATTTGCTCTTTTCATACCATCCTTGCTTCCTTCTCTTCCCATCTGGTACCGTTTAAGTTCTGGAATTTGTATATTTAGAAGAGTTTTGTCCATTTATGCGTTTTAGATTTTTTTTTTTTTTTGGTAGTACTGGGGATTGAACTCAGGACCCTGTTCAAGCTAAGCAAGTGGTCTGTCCCACTCTATATCCCCAGCCCTATGCTTCTATTTAATATTCAAGAACTGCTGACCTATTGTGGCTATAGTAGAATGAATATATATACGTAAAATGTTATTGGTTTTTCGAGATAGGGTCTCTCTCTAGCCCAGGCTGACCTAGAGTTCACTATGTAGTCTCAGGGTGGCCTTGAACTTACAGTGACTCTCCTACCTCTGCTTTCTGAGTGCTGGGATTAAAGACATGCACCACCACACTCAGCAGGTATAAGTGTTTTGCACGTGTGTGTGGTGTGGTGTGGTGCATGTGATGTTTGGTTATGCAGCTGTGTGTGTAGATAAGCATGTCTTATGCTACCGTGTGTGGAGACCAGAGGAAATCATCAGGTGTCCTTCTGTTAATGCTCATCTTTCTGTCCTTGAGGTGGTCTCTTCCTCAACCTAGAGCTGTCCATCAGTGAGCCTCAGTGACTCTTCCATCTCTTGTACCTCCCAATCTCCATCACATTCACCCACCCACTGCCCACCGGGGGTTACAGACATATGACCTTGCATAGCGTTTTTCTTTTTCTTTTTTTCCCTGCATAGGGTCTTGCTTTCTGCCTACACTGACCTGGAATTCACTGAGTACTCTCAGGCTGGCCTCGAACTCACAGTGATCCTTCTACCTCTGCCTCCTGAGTGCTGGATTAAAGGCGTACATCATCATGCTTTGGCTGTTTTTTTTTATTTTTTAATTATTTTTTAATTTTTTTGTTCACTTTTATTTATTTATTTGAGAGTGACAGAGAGAGAAAGAGGCAGAGAGAGAGAGAGAGGAAGAGAGAATGGGCGCGCCAGGGCTTCCAGCCACTGCAAAGAACTCCAGACGTGTGCACCTCCTTGTGCATCTGGCTAACGTGGGTCCTGGAGAATCGAGCCTTGAGCTGGGGTCCTTAGGCTTCACAGGCAAGCGCTTAACCGCTAAGCCATCTCTCCAGCCCTGTTTTTTTTTTTTTAATGTGCATGTGTATGAGTGTTCATGTGTGTGCAGGTACACAAGTGTGCATACATGCGGAGTCCAGAGGATGACTTTGGGTGTCGTTCCTTGGAACCCCGTCTACTCACCAGTATGCGAGACTAGCCAGTTAGTGAGCTCCGGGGATCCTCCTTATCTTTGCTTCCTCAGCACTGGGATTATAGGTGTGCTCTGCCATGCCCGGCATTTTTATGTGGGTACTGGGGTTCAACTTAGGCCCTCATCCTTCTAAGGCAAGAACTTTGCCCACTGCGATGTCTGCCAGCCCCATGGAAGGTACTGGAGGGAGTGCTATGAGTGTAGTAGGCCTGGAGGGGCGGGCTGACGTGACCATCCCTGTCTTCTACAGAAACCATCCTCGGAGCAACCCCTATACAGCAGCAGCCTGTGGGGTCCAGCGGTTGATGGCTGTGACTGCGTGGCTGAGGGCCTGTGGCTGCCGCAACTACACGTAGGGGACTGGCTAGTCTTTGACAACATGGGCGCCTACACCATGGGCACAGGGTCCCTCCTCAGGGGGACCAAGGCCTGCCGCATCACTTATGCTATGTCCCGGGTAGCCTGGTAAGGGGGCCCTGCTGTGAAATGGGGTGAGGGGAGCCCAGCAGAAGGAATGAGCAACCTGAGATCTGAGAAGTGGCTTTCATGTAATCCAATTTAACAAAGAGCTCTGGCCACCGAGTCTGAGGTGAGGCCTGTGCCAGGGACCTGAATGTGGCCATGAGTGGGGCTGAGCTGACCTGGGGATGTCCAGCCCCATGGATGACACTGTGCGGTGCGCTTCCAAGCCTGCTCTCCGGGTGGTGGGAGTCAGCAGACAAGAGGTAGAAGGAACGCAGCTCCAATATGTGTACAAGGCACCAACAGAGGCTGGTTGTGGCTGGGGGGAGGCAGGGCAGATCTGGGAAGACCGTGGAGTGAAGAATGTGAGAGGGGTGGGAAGCAAGGATGGGTTTGAGACAGGGGCAGGGCCTGTCTGGTTAGCATTTTGGAAACAGCGCTTGAGCTGTGAGGTAGATGGAGGTGGATGTGCTGGAAGCAGTGGTCAGCTCATGGTAGCTCTGAGCTGAGGAAGACTTGCCAGCCCACCGAGCCTCGGACTTTGCATCCAGAACAGGGCATGCCACCAGTGCCGCTTGCTTCCCATGAAGCCAGACTTGTGCAAGACGGAGAGCTAGTCATGCCTGTGGAGCCCGACACCAGCCCTAGCAGCAGGCATCGTACATTATTTCATTTCACTACACAAAACAGGGGGGTCAGTGTCATCACGGGGTGGGGAGGGTCACACACTGCTGGTTGGTGCTAGACGGCACCTTTGGGGACTGGAACAGGACTGTTAGGGCAGAGCAGTTGGAAAAGGCTTTTATTCTGGATACTCAGGACTGAGTGGGGCTTGTGTTTGGAGGACCCCCAGGAGCACCCCCAAACTCAGGCCTGATGGCATTGAGAGAGTTGCATTACATTCATCCATTCAACAAGCATTTGTTGTTTCTACCTTGGTTGGGTACATGATAGATTCATGTTGCTATTTTGCCTTTGGGGTGTTATAACAAAGCCTAAAATTGAACCTAAGAAATAACACTGAGAATGTGGCTCAGTTGGTAGCCTGTTTGCCTAGCACACATGGAGCCCTGGACTTTACCCTCAGCACAGCATAAACCTGGCACAGTGGTGCCCACCTGTAATCCCAGCACTTGGGAGGTGAAGATAGGAGGATCAGAAATTCAAGTTCATGTCTGGTTGCATAGCAAGTTCAAGGTCAGCCTGGTCTGCATGAGACCCTGTCTAAAACTAAAGAGTCACACAAACAAAACAAAACAAAACACCAAAAACCACAGACTTCCTTACCTGTCATCAACAAATGCAGGGAGATGAGGCTGCAGAGTGTCACGTGCATTCATTAATGAGAACAAAAATAGCGATATATTCCTGCACATGGTGGCGCACGCCTTTAATCCCAGCACTCAGGAGGCAGAGGTAGGAGGATTGCCATGAGTTCGAGGCCACCCTGAGACTATATAGTGAATTCCGGGTCAGCCTGGGCTAGAGTGAGACCCTACCTCGAAGAACAAAACAAAAAAAAATACTGATATATTGATGTGGACATGTCAGGAAACCCCCCCCCCCCCTTATCAAAGGGACTTCCATCATGTTCTGCTTTAATGCCTGCTTGTGTCAATTCCAAGGGATACAAAAGCCTGTAAGGCAGTGATAGCCCAAAGTGCAGACCTGAACCAACAGACTAGGGAACAGATCTTGGGCCCCAGGGAAGGGAGGGACAGTGGGTTGGGAAGGGGCTGTTAGGGCACCTTCTCAGGAGTCAGCCTCAGGAGGCCCAGGATGGCCAAGAGGATGGTCAAGAAGTGAGGTAGTTTGAAAGGATTCTATCATAGAATTGCAAGTAGTTCTGTTCACTGGTAAGCAAGAGTATGTGGGGAAGACTGGGTTTAGGACCTAAGAGTCTCAGACTGGACTTGGCCTTGAAGGCAGTGGGAGCCATGGGGCAGCGGCTAAGAAACGGGGCCAATCTGTGTTTAAGGAAAGGATACCAAATTTCAGCCAGAGAGCACTAAGCCCAGAGCCTCCCATGAGGAAGGGGCTAGCCTCCCACCACTACCGACTTGCTGTTGTATGATTCAACAAAGAGGGAGGCCTTCCTACCAGGGAATGGAATCTGCTGGAAATATGGAAAGAGTGAAGGGAAGAACTGGATTAAAGAGGGAGTGTCTTGTGTGTAAGTAGATCCCAGCAGAAGTAAAGGGAAAGCTGGCATGGCCCCTCTAGACTTCTTGGCACAATGATCCTTGCACATTTCCCCCACCCAGGGTGGGAACAGAGGAGGAGAACCAGTTTATAGGACTTTGGGAGCAGGAGATGGGTTATTTTTAAGCCTTAAACTTGGAGAATGGAGAATACAAGCTAGGCTCAGTCCTAGTCCTTCCTGCCTGCTAACGATGGAGTGTTGGGCCAGTTGAGTCTTTCTGAGCCTCAGTTTTTTTCCTTTAGGAAAAGAGGGATGGTAGGATCTCCTGCTTTGGGGAAGATGTATGTAGATAATGGGGGTAAAGTGCCTGGCACAATGTCTGATACACAGAATATCTCAATATATGTGAGTGCCTTTCCCTTGCTAGGCAGGGGAAGCAGCAACCTAGGCAAGGGTCACAGGCCTCTCTTGTCCCTGCCCTTGGCTAGTCTTAGGGTTCAGGTAAAAGCCCTGTGCCTTAGGGGCCATCAGAAACTCCAGACCTGTATCTTCTTCCTGGCTGACTTCAGCGTATGTCTCTTTTCCTCAGGGAAGCACTTCGAGGGCAGCTGCTGTCTGCAGAAGATGACCAGGATGTCGAGGGTGTGTGCAAGCCTCTGTCCTGCGGCTGGGAGATCACAGACACCTTGTGTGTGGGCCCTGTCTTCACTCCGGCAAGCATCATGTGAGAAGGCCTGTCCCCTCCCTGCCGGAGAACCCCAGCGGGGCTGTGGAGATGCCTCGGGAAGAGGTGGGGGATGCAGAAAGCTGGCACCTTCCAGCCAGGACTCTGGTGCTCCCTCTGCCGCCCCCACCCTGCACCTGTAGTGTTTCTGCCCTGTAACTAGGACCAGTCTTACACTCGCTGTAGTTCAAGTATGCAACATAAATCCCGTCCCTTCCAGTTGTGTCTGCTTCCTCTGCAGTGCAAGGGGTCTGGTCAGTCAAGTGTGGGAGTGTTCTCGGGGTCCCCCTGGGTTTCCTTCCAACCTTTGTAAATAAGAAACAAATAAATATTTAGATTTTTTAATACTCCAGTGGATCAACACTTCTATTCAACAAAGAAGCCTAAGGAGAGACTGGCCTACCCTACACGAGAGAGTCTGTTCTTTACTTCACACCCAAGCCCCAGCATCTCCCAGGGGTGGCCACCTTCTCTGACTCATCTCTATCTTCTTCACAGGCCCTTATGCCAGGCCAGCCGTCATGAGGCAGGGTGAGCTGTCAGGTTGAGGTGGGGGTCAGAGTGGTTTCTTTATTGTTCTCATGACTGGCTGTGGCCTCCATGTGACCCATCATCCACCCCAAGGCCTGGCACAGAGAAGGAGAAGCCGAGTGTCTGATACAGCTATGGAGGGATAAAGAGTAAAGGGGGGGGGCGTTTTGGTTTTATGACACTAAGCCTCCCACACAGAGCCTTTCCAGGCCAGCAGCTTTGCCACAGAGCTACAATCCCAGCCTTATTTTTTCTCCCCTAGGAGGTTTTTTTTAATTTATGAGAGAGAGAGAGAGAGAGGGAGAGAAGAGGGAGCACAAACAGGCATGTCAGGGTCTTTTGCCACTGCAAATGGAACTACAAATTCATGTGCTACTTTGTGTGTCTGACTTTATATGGATACTGGGGAATTAAACCTAGGACGGCAAATTTTGCAAGCCAGTGCCCTTAACTCTGAGCCATCTCCCCAGCCCTCACCCTGGGAGATTTTGAGTAGACTCTGTACCTTCCCTCTCCTTGCAGGTTGGCAAGGCACGTAGTATTGCAAACATCCAGGGTTCAGGCAAAACTGTTAGAGGAAGGCTGGCCACAGAGTATTACTGTGTCCAGTACTGACAGTGTGGCTGTGTCCTCGGACTGCTGGTTCATTACCATGGTGAAGACTCTTCACGCTGCCAGGACCTTAAGCTGTTTGTGGAGTATGTGAGCTGCTAAGCAGAGTTCAGATCTTAGAGCCCCAGCTGCTGTAGGGCATCTTAAAGATTTTTCTTCTTAAAAGAATGGAAATGGGGCTGGGAAGATGGCTCAGTGGTTTAAGATGCTAGATGACTCGGGTTGAATTCCCAAGCCACCCATGTAAGCGAGACACAAAAAGTGGCATAAGCATCTGGTATTAGTTTGCAGTGGCAAGAATTGCTGACACACTCACACATGCATGTGTAAACAAAACATTTTTTTTTTTTTTTTGGTTTTCCGAGGTAGGGTCTCACTCGAGCTCAGGCTGACCTGGAATTCACTATGTAGTCTCAGGGTGGCCTTGAACTCACAGCCATCCTCCTACCTCTGCCTCCCAAGTGCTGGGATTAAAGGCATGTGCCACCATGCCTGGCTCTAACAAAAAAAATTTTAATGGAGATATGATCAAATGCTAGAAAACTCATTCCTTTAACACATACAAGTGAATAGTCTTTTGTGTTTTGCCAGCATTGTGGAGCCAACCACAACTATCAACTCAAGGACACTCTTCACTCCCAAAAGGAAACTCACACCCATGAGCACTCACTCTCCACTTTCCATCCCTCCTGTCCCCAGAAGCACCAACCTATACTTCCCTCTATGATTTGCCTTTTCCGAACATACAGTGCAGTGCTGTGTTTATCTTCATAGGGCTTTTCTTTGGGGTAAGCCTGCCTCAGCTAGTCCCAGGGCCTGCACGTGGCCTTGACGTCTTGGCTAATGAGGCAAAGTGCCATGTGTTCAGAGGAAGCTGTGTGTTTACCAAAAGCAAGGGTATCTCCCTTTTCAAGGCTGAGCTTAGTTTTTGTACTTTGACAATGACTAGGCTGAAGTTCAGGCCATCAAGAGACTGGAGACAATCACAAGGCTCCATTGCCCCTCTAGTAGCCACCCAGTGCCTTGCTTTGCAGCTATTCCCATGCTACTCTCGACGCCCTGTGGGATCCATTCTGAGACTTCCACATCAGATATCTAAGCAGATCTGGACCCACTCACACTTCTTTTGGGGAAGGAGAGGGGAAAGGCAAACACAAGCTTTTCTTCTGGAATGGGTATAGGCTGCCAAAGACAGCAGTGGCCCTGTGGAGCTCAATTCTTTTCAGTTATTTGTTTCTTATTTCTATCTCTTTTTCTGAAGAGAAAAAAGAATAAAAGAACGTGGAGAATGGTTAAGGGGCATTGGGCCAGTGTGAGGGAATGTAACCAGCGGTCTCCTGGGAAGACTCTTAGAGGTCAAAGCAGTCCTTGTGAGAACATGAATTCCACCTTGACCATCTTCTGCTGAAAACCCTTCAGCCGATTCCCATTGAGATGCCAATAAAAGAAACTGCCTGAGAGCCCTGCTCAGCTCTCTGATCTCAGCTCATGCTCCCCTTCTCATATTCCAGTCCCTTTGTGACTTTGGAATAAACTACTCTTAGAGGTGGAGCGTACCCACCTCTTCTAAAGCATCAAGTGGGGTCACTTAGTCACTTCGCGGCTCCTGAATAGCCTTAGCTTGTGCAGTGGCCATTGGGATGAGCTAGGGTCCTGCAAATAACCTGTTATACTTCGGAAAATCCAGCTTGAAATAGAGAGCCACCTTGCCCCATTCCAGGGGACATAAAGGAATACAGAAAGCCTTAATGGCTTAAAAAATTATTTTGAGAGAGAGAGAAATGGGTGAGTGCACCAGGACCTCTTGCCACTGCAAACGAACTCGACTATATACTACTTTGTGTGTCTGGCTTTCCGTGTACTCGGGAATCTAACCTGGGCCGCCAGGCTTTGCAAGGAAGCACCTTTAACCACTGAACCATCTCCCCAGCCTCTTAATAGCTCTTTCTGGGCGACCTTGGGGTAGGATTATCTTACAATATAGACCATCTAGTTAAATTTGAGCTCATACATTTGTACACGCATGTGCCACGTTAATATTTAAGACATTTTTCTGAACTTCAGGTGTCCTGCATTTTAGTTGCTAGGTGTGACAAACCTATTCCGGCAAGTCTTTTATCTAGGTTCCCCATCTGTCAAATGTGGGCATTTCCGTGAGGTTTGCCTGAGGGACCCCGCGCCCTCCCTGGGGGTCCTACAGCTCCGAGGAGCGGTCGAGGAATTTCTCACGGAGTGAATGTGAGAAATCTCCTTTTCCGGAACACATGAAAGCATCGTCATGGGGTGGAAACCACGCTCTTCACTGGCCCGCGGAACCCCGAGCGCGAGGACTCCAGCCGTCGGAAGCTCCCGTCGGAGCGCCCAAGCCCCACCGACTTCCGGCTCCGTGACGTCACATCCGGACCCGAGAACCTCGTCGGCTTCGAGGCGCGTGCTCTTGCGCCCTCTGCCTGTCGGGAGGAGGAACCGACTCTGTCAAACAAAATCCACCCCCACGCGACCCTGGGGTCTAGAGAGACTCCGCTCGGGCCGGCCCAGCTTCTGCCAGTGGAAAACTGGGACGGGAGCCGCTTGGGAAGGGGGTGGCCTGGTGTGCGCAGGGATAAGAGGCCCGAGGGTAGTACCGGAAGTGGGCTTCTGGCCCTTCAGCTACATATGCTTCCACTTAAGTAGGAGACTCCTAGAGTAAACGAGCCTTAAAGTAGTGCGGATGTAAGGAGACCTCTTGTTCCCGGTGGCCTCTTGAACCGTCCAGCTCATACCAGCGAGAAGATATCTGCTGAGTTCGTGCAGAAAACCAGGGGCTTTCAACGAATTCTTCCTTTGCATGCCAAGATGGCTGACATTTTAAAATAATCAAGAGTGGCCACTGTGCTGGAGAGGTGGCTTAGCGGTTAAGGTGCTTGCCTGTATAAGCCCAAAGACCCAGGTTTGATTCCCCAAAACCCATGTAATGCCAGCTACACGATGTGGTGCATGTGTCTGGAGTTTATTTGCAGTGGCAGGAGGCCCTGGCCTGCTCATCCTCTCTATCCTGTCTCTCATAAATAAATAAATTAATTAATAATTTTAATGGCTACTCTATTTCCTGTACCCCCCTTTCACTTGCGCTATTTCATTTTATCCAAACAAGGCTGTGGAGTAAATATTATGACAGGGATTTCCACCCTGCACTGCCAGTGTTGGAATTCTAGATCACGGTTTCTGCATCTGTACAATGGGATAATGGTAACTACCTTATATTTGTAAATTAACATATTTATTTATTTTTTCTGAGACAGGGTCTTATTGTAGCCCAGGCCTACTTGGAATTCATTATGCAGTCTCAGGGTGGCCTCGAACTCATGACAGTCCTCCTACCTTTGCCTCCTAAAGTGCTGAGATTAAAGGCGTGTGCCACCATGCCTGGCTCATATTTATTTACTTTAATATTAATTTTATTTTATATTAATTATAACAGGTCATTCTCTTTTATTCCCTCACCCCAGCTCTCATTACCTTGGAGACCCCCCCTCAGTAAGTTATGGTATGCACCATGGGGTCTAGAGGGCCTCAGTCAGTCCCTATGGGGTAACTGGGGACTGTGTCTCAAGATATTCCTACCGGCTGTGGCTCTCACACTCTTTCCTCAATTAACATATTTAAAACACTGAGCAAGGGCTGGACAGATGGCTTAACGGTTAAGGTATTTGCCTCAAAGCCGAAGGACCTAGGTTTAATTCCCCAGTGCCATATAAGCCAGATGCACAAGGCGGTGCATGTGTCTGGAGTTTGTTTATAGTGGCTGGAGGCCCTGGAAGTTCCCATTCTCTCTCTCTCAAATAAATCAAGACAGAAAAAAAACAAAAACAAAAAAAAACCCACAAAAGCAGTCTCTGGCAAATGGTAGCCATCAGTAACTACCTTTACATTTACAAATGAGATTGAGGCTTAGATATGAAGTCACTTGTCTAAGAAGACAATAACTAGAGTGGTGGGAAACATCTTTGCCCAGTCTGAGAGACTTCTCAAATCACTGCACTCCCCCAGTTTCTTCCTGTGCTTATAGGAAGCCTGCAATACCCACAATTGCCTGTGTAGCAGCATGTGTATTTTCCTAGTAGCACCCTGTCACCAAATGGGTTGATCTGTCACCAAATGGGCTAATCTCTGGGCATTTTAATAATTCTAAGGGAGTTGATGAGGTTCTATAACTCGCTCCTCAGACTAGGGGCCTAGGTTTCTGGGAGACATGAGAATGGATGGCTCCCAGATGCATTTCCCGCTAAAACCTCATAGATAAGGAGAAATTCTGAACATGTGAATTTGAGGTATGTAAGTGAATTGTGATTTGATGTGGGGAGGGGCTGTGTTAGAGAAGGAGACCAGTCTGATTAGTCATAAACATACCTGCCTGCGCAGTCCAGGGCAGACTTGCTAAGAAACAGTGAGTCTGGGCAGGTGGAAGGGAACAGTTCAGACCATGGGAATGGCATGTACAAGGGAATAGTGATTTGATAACTCAGAGTTCCTCCTTGGGAATTTGAGTACAGAATGGATGAAGATTGGGGAAGAATTATGCTCTGGATGTATAAGTCAACAGAATTTCAGAGAAGGAAAGAGATGATTCCATCTCTTTTCCTTTTTTTATAATTTTTTTATTGACAACTTCCATAATTATAGACAATACAACATGGAAATTTTCTCCCCCCTACATTCCCCTTTGCAACTCCAATCTCCATCATATCCCCTCCCCCTTTCAATCAGTCTCTCTTTTATTTATTTATTTATTTGCTTTTTTTTTTGAGGTAGGGTCTCACTGTAGCCCAAGCTATCCTGGAATTCACTATGTAGTCTCAGGATAGCCTTGAATTCATGGCAATCCTCCTACCTCTCCCTCCCAAGTGCTGAGATTAAAGGTGTGTGCCACCATGCCTAGCTTCTCTTTTATTTTTGATGTCATCATCTTTTCCTCATATTATGATGGTCTTATGTAGGTAGTGTCAGGCACTGTGAGGTTATGGATATTCAGGCCATTTTGTGTCTGGAGGAGGATGTTGTAAGGAGTCCTACCCTTCTTTTGGCTCTTACATTCTTTCTGCCACCTCTTCCACAATGGATCCTGAGCCTTGGAAGGTGTTATAGAGATGTTTCAGTGCTGATCACTCCCTGTCACTTTTTCTCAGCACTATGGTGAGTCATCCCAAGGTCCCTGCCATCTAAAAGAAAAGCTTCTCTAAACAAAAGTGAGAGTAGTATTAATATATGGGTATGAACATTAAGAGAAGTGCTTATTGGGAAGTTTGGTGATCATAATATGTACATTTAGGCAGACACCAGCAGGTGTTACACCCCTAGGGCTCTTAATCCCCCCATTGTTTTCATCTTTTAAAAATATTATTTATTTGCAAGCAGAGAGAGAGATAGAAGAGAGACAGACCAAAAGAATGGGTGTGCCAGGGACTCTAGCCAATGTAAACAGACTCCAGATGCATACACCACTTTGTGCATCTGGCTTTAGGTGAGTACTGGGGAATTGAACTTTGGTCGTTAGGCTTTGTAGGCAAGTGCTTTAACCACTGAGCCATCTCTCCAGTCCTGATATCATCTTTGTATGTTAGATGGTGAAGTAGGAGGCAATGAAAAGGCAGTCTCTAAGATTTCCCCCAATTATCTCACACTCCAGTATAGTTCTTTGAGGATGGACAGGGTTTACTGATTCCATCCTAGTGAATAGATCATGTTAGAAGTGATGATATTAGGGGCTGGAGATATGGCTTAGTGGTTAAGGCACTTGCCTGCCAAAGCTTAAGGACCCAGGTTCAATTCCCACATTAGCCAGATGCACATGTTGGCACATGCATCTGAAGTTCATTTGCAGTGGCTAGAGGCCCTGGCACACTCATTCTCTCCCTCTCTCTCTCTCTCCTTCTCTCTCTCTCTCATAAATAAATACAAAGTATTAAAAAAGAAGTGATATCACTTTTGAGATTAAATAAGACTGGCTTCTGTCTTGGGTGTCATCTCTTGCTCTGATAGATTGGCTGTGTTGTAAGCTGCTCTATAGATAGGTCTGTTTTCAGAAACTAAATATTCTGACAAATGGCCAGAACCAAGTCTTCCAATAGTCTCATAAGTTAACTTGGAAGTAGTCTTTCCACTAGGCAGGTCTGGGATGACCACAGTGTGGGCTAACACCTGACTGACACCACGTGAGAAGCCACACCTCTAACCCACAGAAACAAGAGGTCTTACGTTTTACCTAATTTTGAGGGAAAAGTTAAAACCATAGCTATATTTATCAAGAGAAAGATTGGAGGAAAGTTGCTGTAGGCAGAGATGTGTGTGTGTGTGTGAAGAGCAGTAGATGAATTTGGGTCACGTTTGGGAAAAGAATGGAGACATTTGGAATGGAACTGGGTATGGGAATGAAGGAGAAGGCAGAGGGGAGAATGATGTCAGTGTCGAGTAATGTAGGGGATGGTGTTTGGGAGAGCTTCCAGCATGCAGGTCGCCTGGGATGAGATTAAAAGGGAGCTCCTTGAGAATTCTGGCAACAAGAAAAATCAACAAAGCGACCTCAGGGCAGGGCAGAGAAAACAACCACTGTGGTGGGGGAGGGGAATGTAAAATTGCAGAAAAGAAAATGGAACAAGTATGTGCTGGAAAGAAATCTCTTTCCCGAGTTAGATTTGCTTATCAAAGTGTGTGATATATGACAACTCCACTCTTCACTCACACATTATTTAGCAAGTTATCTACCAACTGTCTTTACTGTGTGACAGGCACTGTTTTGGGAGCTCAGGTACTGGGCACACAGAAGTGAACACCAAAGTCCCCATCTTCAGGGTATTATAATTTGGTTGCAGGGATAGAAACAAAAAGTTTTTTTTTTTTTCAGTGTTTAGATGCCACTTCGAAGTTAACTGTTTTAATTTTTAAGGATTTTGGAATACATAGAGATGATCCTTCCAACACTGTCATGTGTGACTTCCTTCAAAGATTTTGTCCTCTACCTACCTCTGTCCCTCACTACAATGGCCATGTCTTAGAACTTGCCAGGAATCCAATGCTTTAAGCAACACTGCTGTATTTCCAGATATTCTCTTACAATATGACTCAACCAGTCCTTCAACACCAGAAACTGTACTCTATGAACCCTGGGCTTTACACACATTCTTCCCACGTTAATGTGCTTCCAGTTTTTTTCTCAATTTTTATTAACATCTTCCATGATTATAAGAAATATCCCATGGTAATACCCTCCCTCCCCCCACTTTACCCTTTGAAATTCCATTCTCCATCATATCCCCTCCCCATCTCAATCAGTCTCTCTTTTACTTTGATGTCATGATCTTTTCCTCCTCTTATGATGGTCTTGTGTAGGTAGTGTCAGGCACTATGAGGTCATGGATATCCAGGCCATTTTGTGTCTGGAGGGAGCACGTTGTAAGGAGTCCTACCCTTCCTTTGGCTCTTACATTCTTTCCGCCACCTCTTCTGCATTACACCCTGAGCCTTGGAAGGTGTGATCGAGATGTTACTCAGTACTCCAATCAATTCTTTCCAGCACAATGATACCTTCTGAGTCGTCCCAAGGTCACTGCCATCTGAAAAGAGAACATTCTCTACCCAAAGTGTGCTTCCAGTTTTGTAAGTCAGAGTAGCCTTAAGTGGTGCTGCAGTAACAAACAGCCCCAAATACCAGCTGCTTACACTGTAACACAGTAATGGTTAATTTCTTGTTTACACTACTTAAACACTGTGCATCTTTCTCTGTTTATTGTAGTCCCTTAAAGACCCAGGCTGAGTGAAAAGTCACCACCTCAAATAATGCTGGTCACCGTGACAGATGTAGACCTTCAGGGCTGAGCAAGACTGGTTAAAAAGTCTCGCATTCTGAAAGCAGGGGTATCCCCTACTCAGATTCAAACCAGGATGAGTCATGGTTGCTGGTATGAACCTCCAGACCAGGCACAGTTATGGGAGGAAGGAAGTTTATTGACGCTTACAGATCCAGGGGAAGTTCCATAATGGCAGAGGAAGCTGGTCTGCCTTCATAGATCCAAGCAGAGAGAAAAACCACCATCAAAAAGCAAGCAAGCACACTTAAGAACTCAAGGCCAAATTCAAGCACTTTTGTATCTTTAGACTAGAATTCCAAATCCACCCTCACACCCTAGGGCTGGACCATAGGATCTACCCACAGTGACGTCTTCCAGCCAGGTGGCTGCAAATCTAAATTACAAACTTTAATAAAATTCCTGAACATTTTGGGAACCATCCATTCAAACTACTATAAGATGAAGATTAAAAATCAGGGGAAGCCGGGCGTGGTGGCGCATGCCTTTAATCCTAGCACTCGGAGGCAGAGGTAGGAGGATCATAGAGAGTTCGAGGCCACCCTGAGAATAGAATGAATTCCGGGTCAGTCTGGGCTAGAGTGAGACCCTACCTTGAAAAAAAAAAGTCAGGGGAGACAGGTTGTGGTGGTGCACACCTTTAATGCCAGCACTTGGGAGGCAGAGGTAAGGAGGATCGCCATGAGTTCAAGGTCACCCTGAGATTACATAGTGAATTCCAGGTTAGACTGGGCTAGAGCGAGACCCTACCTGGAAAAACAAAACCAACCAACCAACCAGCCAAAAAAAAAAAAAAAAAAAAAACCTCAGGGGAATTGATTGCAATCAAATTGTGAAACAAAGGTTGGTTAGCCCGTGGCAGGGAAGGATCAGGGCAGCCGGGGGTCCTTAACAACTAAGGTACACAGACCCTGATGAGCTCCATTTCTGGGTTTGCTTGTCCACATTCAAATTCCTGCAAAGAGAATCTGATCAGCTCAGAGAACATCACAAGCATCTATGCTAGACCAGTCCCGTATGGCTGTGGAAGGACTCGCTGGGAGTGTGCCCTCAGCCAGGCACCACGTGGGGCCCACCCCAGTGGAGCACATTTCCCCTTGTTGACTCAACAGAGCAAGAGGAGTTTCTTTTTTTTTGTTTTTTGTTTTTGTCTTTTTTTTGGTTTTTTGAGGTAGGGTCTCACTCTGGCCCAGGCTGACCTGGAATTCACTCTGTAGTCTCAGGGTGGCCTCGAACTTATGGCGATCCTCCTACCTCTGCCTCCTGAGTGCTGGGATTAAAGGCGTGCGCCACCACGCCCGGCCCGAGGAGTTTCTTCTCTCAATGTCACACCCATGTGTCACAGGTGTGCAGAGGCAACACCTTTCTTTCTTTCTTTCTTTCTTTCTTTCTTTCTTTCTTTCTTTCTTTCTTTCTTTCTTTTTTTCAAAGTGGGCTCTCACTCTAGCCCAGGCTGACCTGGAATTCACTATGTAGTCTCAGGCTGGCCTCTAACTCATGGCGATCCTCCTACCTCTGCCTCCCAGAGTGCTGGGATTAAAGGTGTGCACTACCACGCCCAGTTTATGCAACACTTTTCTTGATTGTTTTATATGAGGAAACTAAGAGTAAAAGAGAAATGGGTGTTCTCGGTCATGGTGGGCCACTCTTCTTTTTTCTTTTCCTAGCAGGGTCTCACTATGTAGCCCAGACTGGGCCCAAACTCACCATCCTTCTGTCTCGGCCTCCCAAGTTCTAGGATCACAGGTATGTGCCGCTATATCCAACTTTACTGTGGTCTTGGAGTGGCTTTCCTGGGCCCCTCATGGGGATGGCGGGCTGGGACTGGTGAGCCGGGACAATCGGCGACATGTCTTCCATATGATGCAGCTGACGGTCAGCAGCGTGGATAAGGAGGTCAGAGCCGGGATGATGAGCACTGCAGCCTGTAGGCCACCCACATCTGACCAAAGGGACAAGGCTATCAGATGGACTGCTCTCCCGGGGCACAGGTCTCCGCCCTCTGCAGCCATGGCCCATGTGACACTGGGACCCCTATACCTTGAAGAGGCATTGCGGGGCAAAATAGGCTTGGAGGCAATGATTACATGACCTTGGTCAAGTGGCCAAGACCTCCCTCTCTCAGATTTGCTGCCATGATACTAACACCAGGAGCTCCCCATGCTTTTTCTTCAGCCTAGCAAGCACCTCTTGTAGGCACTACTTTCCAGCTGGGGGAGAGGCAGTGCAGAGACTGGACTTGAGCTCAGCTGGCATTCCGCCAGCTCCTCATGCTAGTCCTACGTTGCCCCACAAGCATGTCCTGAACACTGACCATGAACCAGGCTTGTGGTCTAGCCCAGTAAGACCACACTGGCTCCTGGGAATCCCTTAAGAAAACCTAGCTACCCCTAGGTTTTATTGTTATATAGATTGACTTGGTCTGCACAGCACCCCAACAATGGTAGATATAGTTTTTATTAGCATGTTAATTATACATAACAATGGGTTTCATTATGAAAATTTCCCACGTGTTCACAATGTGTTTTATTTATTTATTTATTTATGAGAGACAGAGGCAGATAGGGAGAGAGAGAATGGGTGCACCAGGGACTCCAGCCACTGCAAATGAACTCTAAATGCATGCATCTGGCTTACGTGGGTACTGGGGAATCAAACTTGGGTCCTTAGGCTTTGCACACAAGAGCCTTACCCACTGAGCAATCTCTCCAGCCCTCACAATGTATTTTTTTAAATTTTGTTTATTTTTATTTATGTATTTGAAAGTGACAGAGAGAGAGAGAGAGAGAGAGAGAGAGAGAGGGAGAGAGAGAGGAGAGAAGAGAGAGAGAGAATGGGCATGACAGGGCCTCCAGCCACTGCAAATGAACTCCAGATGTGTGCACCTGCTTGTGCAACTGGCTAATGTGGGTCCTGGGGAATCGAGCCTCAAACTGGGGTCCTTAGGCTTCACAGGCAAGCACTTAACCACTAATCCATCTCTCCTATCCCTCTCACAATGTATTTTTATCACCTTTGTTACTCATTACCTTCTCCTATTCTGTTCCCACTCTCACTGCTCCCCTCCCTCTTCCAAAATAATCTCTCTCTCTCTCTCTCTCTCTCTCTCTCTCATTTTTGGTGACTCAATGAATTTCAATAGGATTTTCCACAGGATCCTGGGTGTGGGATTATCTATAGGAATATGGGCTCCTTACCAATGGCTATACCATTGAATAAACTGTATATAAATCTCCATCTTCTAGTGACCAGTAACTGCCTATAGATCCTTAGGGTGTTTGTTTTTTCCTTTTTTTTTTTTGAGGTAGGGTCTCATTTTAGCTCAGGCTGACCTGGAACTCACTCTAGTCTCAGGCTGGCCTCAGATTCACAGTGATCCTCCTATCTCTGCCTCCTAAGTGCTAGGATTAAAGGCCTGCACCACTATGTCTGGTGAGGTGGAATTTTTTAAATTTTATTTTTAGTTTTGAGGCAAGCCCAACAGACTGCCTTTTTTTAAATGACACAGAGAGAGAGAGAGAGAGAAAGGGTACACCAGGGCCTCCAGCCACTGCAAACAATCTCCAGATGCATGTGTCACCTTGTGCATCTGACTTTACATGGGTACTGGGGAATCAAACCTGGGCCTTTAGGCTTTGCAGGCAAGCACCTTAATTGCTAAGCCATCTTTCCAGCCCTGAGGTGGATATTTTTATTCCTGCTTTCCATAAGGGAAACCATGCTGGTGAGGTAGAGGGTCTGACTTCAGGTCATCCAACTAGACAGTGGCAAGGCCAGGTTCAAACATAGGCTGACTTCACTTTTTCTATGTCAGCTACGGTACCCGTAGGATCCAGTACTACAGCCTCAGTTTATTCAGCTGAAGATGAGGAAGGAGTCATTGGGATGGAAACAACCAGTGGACCTTGAAAGCTCCCATGGAAAGGAGGCCAGGTAGGTCTGAGGTGGGGCTCAGAAGACAGAGTTAGGGCCAATGGAGACACAGGGGTGCATGTAACACAGAACTCCTCATGAAATCCAGACAGCTGTGGGACAGGCTGCTATGCAGTGAGCTCCCGGCCTTCACACATGCTTGCCCAGGGACAGTGTGGCATAGGAAGCAACAAGTATCAAGTATTATAGGCTCTGTGGGGACATGTGGGGCTCTGTGTTGCCTGTCTTCTCTGGGGCTCTGAAATGAGCCTTAAAGCAGCCCCTGGCTGTCCCAGGAGAAAGGCCTGGTTCCTCACTTTTTGCATCGTTCACAGAACCACATACAAGCCACCACCTCAAACTTCTCTCTGCTCTCCTTGCCTCCAGCTTTAATCCACCCCACATGGATAGGACCATACTATTTCCCTGCTTAAAAATCCCTGGCATGACTCCCTGTTGCCGTCAGGATGGCTCATGGGCTAGGCACAGGCCAGCTCTGCTCTCCTCTCCCGTGTCGCTTCTCTGCCCTTGGTCTCCCGTTTAGTACTTACCACAGAGCCTTCTGTGTCTCCTGCCTGTGCTCCACGCTGCTTTCTCTTTTGTGAACAGTGTACCAAAGGTTTCCTCATCCTGCAGGTCTTAGCTTCCAGAAAGCATCCCTTCTCTTTCCACTACCTTGTCTTCCGTCATAGCCCTCAGCATACGTGCTATGATGAATTGGTCACTACCTACTCTTTGATAGAGCCTAGGACATGCCTGTGGTCGCCCATCTCAGTGTTTTGTCCATAGGAGGCATGTACAATGGACGAGTGGGGTAATTGACTGAACAAGTGAAGGAGGAAGTAGAGACCACCGCAGACTGTATTAGGAGAGTGGAGAAAGGAGACCCCTGGCCCAGCCCCTCCCTATCTCAAAATATTGCCCAAAGTCAATGTTTCCCTGACTGAGCTAAATGAACAGCCTTTCCAAGTGGACTCTCCTATCCCTGCTCAGTTCTGGACATCTTGATAGGCTCACTTTGTATTGTGTATCATCAGAACACACTTGTGCTTCGTTTTGTAGGGAGAAATCTGTGTGTACAACTTGGGAGCAGCTCTGTATGTTTACACTGTTAAAGGTTTGTTTGTTCTGAGTTAATCTTTAGTTTAGATGTCATCCAAATGGAGGCTCAGCAGAGAAGCAAGACTTGGTGGCCTTGGAGTATACACTCTCCCTGCTACAGAGAGAAGAGATAAGGAGGCAGAGGCAAGACCTTGAAGCAGCCTGTCTCTGAGCCAACTGGCCAGCAGGATAAGACTAAACTTGGAATAGATTTATTACCTTTGTTCTGGTTCCCTATATTATGGTAATGGGAAAGAGATTAAGTGAGACAGATCTTCGGGATTGGTAATCCTGTCTTCCCGGATAGCTAGCTCCCAGAATAAAGCACAGTTTAAAGGTTCAGTTCCTGGTGTTTTGCCGGTGTGACGGGCGGCACGGACCACTTCCTACCTGACTCTAGCCCAGGAGCTGCTTCTGATTTCGAGTCATCCCTTTCTGAAAACCAGCCCGTGCTGGGTGGGAGGTGGGCGGTGAGGGTGGGCCAGGAGACACACAGCCTGGACTCCCCCAGCTCTGCCACGGACTTGCTATGTGCTATCTCCCCTCTCTAGCCTCTCAGTTCCATCAACTGCAGCATGGGAAGAATTCTCTCTACATACGTCACAACACAGAGTAGTGATTGCAGGGTCCTAAGGAACATGTCTGGGAGTCACACAGCCCTGAGTTCAAATCCGAGCTCTTCAGCTGAATAACAAAATTTGGACTTAATGTTTTTCATCCGTGTCCAAGAGATAAAAAAAGGTACGTCCTCTTGTAGGTTTATTGTGAGGGTTGGATGAGACGACAGCTAATAATGATCATGTTATCAATGTCTTAAATGAGGCCTGGTGGCTGACTGGGTTCAATTGCTCATAAGATGTCCTTAGAGAAGTGTGACAGTTAATCTCTGGCTGTCAATTTGACACTATTTAGAATCACAGTGGAAATTAATCTTTGGGAATGTCTGTGTAGGAGTTTCTAGACTGGGTTAGTTGAGGTGGGAGGACCCACCCTAACTGTGGGTGGTACCATTACGTAGGTTAGGGTCCGGGACTGAATCACAAGGAGAAGCTGAGCGCCAGCATTCATTGCTGTGTGCTTTGTCACTATGGACTGACTGTCACCAGCTGCCTCAAGCTCCTGCCACCATGAGGGACCTGGAGCCGGCAGTTGAAATAAACCCTTCCTTTCCCAAACTGACTTTTGTCAGGTATTTTTTTATTATTTATTTATTTATTTATTTATATATATTTTTTAAATTTTTTTGTTTGTTTATTTATTTATTTGACAGCGACAGAAAGAAGGAGGGAGGGAGGGAGGGAGGGAGAGAGAGAGAGGGAGAGAGAGAATGGGCGCACCAGAGCTTCCAGCCTCTGTAAACGAACTCCAGATGCATGCGCCCCCTTGTGCATCTGGCTAAAGTGGGTCCTGGGGAATTGAGCCTCGAACCAGAGTCCTTAGGCTTCACAGGCAAGCGCTTAACCGCTAAGCCATCTCTCCAGCCCTTGTCAGGTATTTTGTCCCCACATTGAGAAGGTAACTAATACAAACACGGGTTTGAACTGGACTATGCACTGGAGAGCTGGGGAGTGGCCCAAATTTCCCATTATATAAGTGCTAGGTTATGATCCTCAGAGCAGAGTAGGGTCTTATTCCACATCACTCTTTTTTTTTTTGTTTGTTTGTTTTTGGTTTTTCGAGGTAGGGTCTCACTCTAGCCCAGGCTGACCTGGAATTCACTATGGAGTCTCAGGGTGGCCTCGAACTCATGGCGATCCTCCTACCTCTGCCTCCCGAGTGCTGGGATTAAAGGCGTGCGCCACCACGCCCGGCTTTCCACATCACTTACTTTCACACACTTTGTCTCATGTCTGACACCCACCTGTCCCTGTTCCTTCCTTAGCCCCATTCGTCTGAGGGAACGCTGGACAAGGTACAGGGTCAAGTGCCACCGCTCCTGCCCAGCTTGAGTCCAGAGACCCGCCCTTCCTTCAGAGTCAGGACCACCCAGCACCCCCTCCCCTTTCCCATGCTGTGCTGAGTCTGGGGTGGGTAGCACACAGGAAGGAGACCAGTGTCCAGAGAAGTTGGCAGAGGAAAGGGTGGCATCTACTTACTGCACAGATGGGCAGCAGTGGAGAAGTTGCAGGGGGGCTGCATGCTCATCAGGGGGGGTGTTAGCACATCCACTCAGGACGGCTGGAGGTGGCAGGTGCCTAGGGCCCTCCAGGGCATTTTAGTCCTGAAAGGGAATGTGCAGGTAGTGTTGCCACAGAGCAGCAGGTGCTGGCCACCTGCCACCTGCCACTCATATGCTCCCTGCTCAGAATGGGGTCAAGACAAGCAGCCCCTCAGGCCAAACATCAGATTTAACTGGCATTGTAAAAGACAAATGGCATAGGTAGATGCTCAACGGTCTTATGATAAGTGGGTAAAAAGCCTGTGAAACAATAGGTTGGGTATGTTTTGATTTTTGTAAAATACAGTCATTTGGGAAAAAGAGTGAACCTTTACACTAAAGTGCAAGTGTCACATTTCACATTTAACACTGATAGGCAAAATAAAATAAAGTAAAATAAAATAAAATAAAAAATTTCAAGATAGGATCTCACTCTAGCCCAGGCTGACCTGGAATTCACCATGTAGTCTCAGGCTGGCCTCGAACTCACAGCGATCCTCCTACCTCTGCTTTCCAAGACCTGGGATTAAAGGTGTGTGCCACCTGTCTGGTAGAGAGACAGAAAGAATGGGCATACCAGGGCCTCTTATCTTCGGCAAACAAACTCCAGATGCATGCACCACTTTGTGCACTTGACTTTATGTGGGTACTGGGGAATTAAACTCCGGTCACTAGGCTTTTCAGGCAAGTGCCTTAACCACTGAGTCATCTCTCCAGCCCTGATAGGTGAATTTTACTTTGGGAATCTCCACTGTATTTCCCAAATTTCCCATAATGAGCATGATACATGAGAAACATTTACTTAAAAAAAGAAATAAGTAGAGCTGGAGAAGATGGCTCAGTGGTTAAGGTATTTACTTCCAAAGCCAAAGGACTCCAGTTCGATTCCCCAGGACCCATGTAAGCCAGATGCACATGAAGGCACATGCGTCTGGAGTTCGTTTGCTATGGCTGGAGGCCTTGGTGCTCCATTCTCTCTTGCTCACTCTCTCTCTCTCTCTACCTCTTTCTCTCTCTCTCAAATAAATAAATAAATAAATAAAATATTTTTAAAGAAACTTAAAAAAAGAAATAAGTAAAACTTTTTTTTTTCTTTGCTTTTTGAGGTAGGGTCTTGCTCTAGCTAAGGCTGACCTGGAATTCATTCCATAGTCTCAGGGTGGCCTCAAACTCATGGCAATCCTCCTGCCTCTGCCTCCTGAGTGCAGGGATTAAAGGTGTGTGCCACCACGCCTGGCAAGTAAAACCTTCTGACCTGCAATTTCATTCAGAGGAATTTACTACAGAATGCATAGTTGAAAAGTAGCTTGTGAGGAATGGTCATGTTTTACAGAAGAAATTACATTTCTGTTTATGTACAGGTAAAACTGTCTGGAAGGATCCACACCAGCCATTAGCAGGTGCTGGCTTCTGGGTGTAGTATGAAGGAACTTTTACTTTCTGCTCTTACATGTTTAAATCTTTTGCTTTTCCCGTGACTGACTGAGTGTGTGTGTGTGTGTAGTATGTGTGGTGTGGTGTGGTACATATGGTGTATGCACGTGTGTGTGCCTCATGCACTCAGGCGCAGAGGCCAGAGGAGAATGTTGGTATCTTCCTCCATCACTTATCCACGTGTGTCCTCAAGATGGGGTCTCCCGCTGAGCCGCTGTTCTCACTAAGTCTCACTGAGCTGCTGTCTTCTGTTTGACTGGCTGATCAGTGAGCCCAGCAACTCTCCAGTCTCTGCTCCCCACAGGACTGAGGTTACAGACATGCATGGCCATGCCCAGCTTTTTTCATGGGTGCTGGGAGATCAAACTCAGTGCCATTCATGCCCTGTCATGCCCTTATGCTTGTGGGATAAGCACACTTACTGGTTGAGCCATCTCTTCAACCTGTTTGATTTTTTTTTTTTTTCGAGGTAGGGTCTCACTCTAGCCCAGACTGACCTGGAATTCACTATGGAGTCTCAGGGTGGCCTCAAACTCACCGCAATCCTCCTACCTCTGCCTCCTGAGTGCTGGGATTAAAGGTGTGCGCCACCACGCCCGGCGACGTTTTTTTTTTTAATCTTCCTTTTGTTAAAATTTCATTTATTTTACTTAGAGAGAGGGGGAGGAAGAGAATAGCACGCCAGGGCCTCCTGCCACTGTAAACAAACTCCAGACACATGCACCACCTTGGGCATCTGGCTTACGTGGGTCCTGGGGAATTGAACCTGGGCCCTCAAGCTTCACAAGCCAGCACCTTAACTACTAAGCCATTTTTCCAGCCTTTCTTTTCCTTCCTTCCTTCCTTCCTTCCTTCCAGAGCAAGGCAGATAAACAGAAAGATAAATAGATAGATATATAGATAGATAGATACACAGAGAGAGAATTGGCATGTCAGGGCCTCTAGCCACTGCAAACAAAGTGCAGATGCAGGCACCACCTTGTGCATCTGGCTTATGTAGGTCCAGAAGAATCAAACCTGGGCCCTTTGGCTTTCCAAGCACATGCCTTAACCACTAAGCCATCTCTCAAACCCTGAGGGTTTTAAAACATATTTTATTGATTTATTTGTACGAAGAGAGGGGGAAGAGAATAGGTATACCAGGGCATAGTGCCACTGCAAATGAACTCCACCTGCATGCACCACTTTGTGCATTGGGCTTTACATGGGTACTGGGGAATTGAACCTCAGTCATTAAGCTTTGCAGGCAACTGCCTTAACTGCTGATCCTTCTCCTCAGCCTGAGTTTTTTTTTTAATTGTTTATTTGTGTGTGTGTGTGTGTGTGTGTGTGTGTGTGTGCACGCATGCGCGCACCAGGATCTCTTGCTACTGAAAAATGAATGCCAGACATTTTATACGTCATATCTCTAAGCCATCAGCCTAACCCCCTGTTTGAGTTTTTAAATAAACAGAAATTATTTTGTAATTGTTAAAAGGCAGACAGGCCACTTTTAAGCTCTTCTATTTACCCCTGGTTCTCCCTGAGCATGGACTGGCTGGGAGTGGCTAGCGAGGCTCCTTCTGGGTGTTCAGTTTCTATACGTGCGTCTCCAGAGAGGGGCTATTTCTGTCCCTATGATTCCTTCCAACTTGGATATAGGTGGTTTCCTTATTCCAGCTTTGGCACTATTAGTGTTGGTCACCATTTGTTTTCTGAGGTCTTTCTGCCCTTGGTGGTCCGAAATGCAGGATGCGGCCCCCACCTCAAGACACTCACAGTCCAGTAGTGGTGGGAAACCTGAAGCACTTCATGAGCCCAGGACAATGAATTCTGTTGGACTTGGATGATGGCATGGTCCACCTTGAGTGGGACATGAGCAATGATTAAGATCTGAACAGGAAGGAAAAGGAGGCCACAGGCATTCTAGGAGGGGCAGTAGTCTTAAAAAGCATAGCTGTGAGGGATGGGAGATGGCTCAGTGGTTAAAAGCACTTGCTTGCAAAGCCCAATAATCTGGGTTCAATTCCCCAGTATCCACATAATGCCAGATGCACAAAGTGGTGCATGCATCTGGAGTTTGTTTGCAATGGCAGGAGGCCCTGGCATTCTCATATACTCTCTCTCTCTCTCTCTGCTTGCAAAATAAATAAATTAATTTTTTTGAGGTTGGGTCTCACTCTGACCTGGAATTCACTCTGTAATCTCAGGGTGGCCTTGAACTCACAGCAATGCTCCTACCTCTGCCTCCTAAGTGCAGAGATTAAAAGTGTGAGCCACCACACTGGCTAATAAAATGTTCTTTTAAAAAGCAGAGGTGTGGGATGGAGAATGCTTAATGGTTATGGCGCTTGCCTGCAAAGCCCAAGGACCCATGTTCAACTGTCCAGAGCCCACGTAAACCAGATGCACAAAGGTGAGGTAAGTGCAAGGTCGCAGTGGAAGTGTCTGGAGTTTGATTGCAGTGGCTGAGGCCCTGGCATGCCAATTTTCTCTCTGTGTGTGTGTGTCTGTCTCTCTCTCTAAAAAAAAAAAAATTTAAAAAGCAGAGGTGTGAATGATTGAAATATGCTGACTGCTGTTAGGAATCCTAATGGCCCCAGTGCTGTGACTCCGCTGTTTCACGCACAGTGTCTTCTTCCTGTGGAGGAAGGCCCTGGAAATAGCCAGGCTGTGACGTGTGGCCACTAGCTCATGTTGGCTTGCTGATGGAAGGAGTGAGGTCTGGGCCAAGAGCAGGGTAGACTGTGATGGACAGGACTCTGCAGTTTCAGCCTGTCTGTATCCACACAGCCACTCTTTTTAAAATTTTTACTTATTTTAAAGAATTTATTTATTTGACAGAAAGAAAGAGGGAAGGAGGGAGGGAGGGAGAGAGAGAGAGAGAGAGAATGAGAATGGGTGCACCAGGGCCTCCAGCCACTGCAAATCAGACTCATGTGCCACCTTGTGCATCTGGCTTACGTGGGTCCTAGGGAATTGAGCCGAGGTCCTTTGGCTTAGCAGGCCAGCGCCTTAACAAAGCCATCCCTCTAGTCCCACACAGCCACTCGTGATGTGATGCTGTCCATCCCATACGGTACCACAAGCAGCCCTCTCTATCTTTCTACCATCCACCCATCATGTCATCTTTCTCCCACTTGCTCATTACAGTGCCTGAAATCCCACCACTGGGCGTCACTCCTCTGGGAGAGAGCTCTGTTATATGTGCACAAGGGTTGGTGAGGGAGATCCTTCAAGCCATAATCCAGTTGCCCCAAGGGACACAGGTGGGGAACTTAAGATGGGAAAGTGAAAGGGGTGGGGAGAACATTCCAGAAGTGTGATGGAGAGAGACCTCATAGTGGAAAGGGAGGTGGAGAGTGTGGGTACAACTGGGCAAATTCCATGAAGTTGCCGGAGGCTAGAATCTTAGAACTAGGGGCTAATTCCTCTGATTCGTGAGGACTGAGGACACTTAGTGGAGTTCAAGGACGCTGCCCAGGGTCACTAGGGCCCACACCAGCCCCATACCTATGAGATGAACTCGTTGTCCAGTTTGTTTCTGTTTTTCCTGAGGTCTCTGCCTCCACCTCCCTGCTCCCAATGGCAAGCACAGAGCTGCTGGGCCCCACACCTCATTCCTGGCTGGCAGCTCTGATAGCCTGGTCAGGGACAGGGTATGGCCTGGGATATGCAGTGGACAGAGAAAACAGGACCCACAGCTCAGTCTGTATGGTGAGAGGGGGAAAGCACATTTTCTAAGAAAAGACCTCCAAACCTCTGAATCTCTGAGACCCCAGGGCTGACTTCAGCACCATGGAGCCAGGGGACCCCTTTGGGCCACTGGTACCGACGCCCTCACTCACCTGGGGTGCTCTGCAGCTCCTGGCTGTTGCTTGTCTGGACTCTAGGGAGGTGGTAGGTGTGGGCAGGCTCCATTGAGCTCTTTTCTGGGGAGGAGGCAGCTGGGTCCAGGCCAGTACTAGCTCTTCCTTGGGGAGGAGGGTAGAAGAGGGCTCCCCAGTTCTTGGTGCCTGAGGCTGTGATGGCCTTACCCACTTCCTTTCCGCATAGCCTGTAGGCTTCTGGCAGTGGGGAGGGGGTGTTGGAATCTGTAGGGCGGTGGGAGCCTACAGGTGTAAAGCTGAGGGTGGGAGTCTGGAGGCCTGGGGCTGTGTCTGGGCTCAGATTTGGGCTGCTGCCTTCCCATGGCAACCTCAGTTCTCTGTAAGATGATGAGATCGAGACCTCAGCAGCCATCCAGGAGCTTGTGGTGCTTCTGGTAGGCCAGCCATGTTGACTCCTCACCCCAGTGAGTTCTTCTGATTGTCACCCCTTTGTCTCCTTTCACCTTTTAGGGGCTCCTGTCCCTGACTCTGACAGACACTCCTCCACCCCTGCACCCTTTATTTTTTTATTTTTTATTTTTTGGTTTTTCAAGGTAGGGTCTCACTCTGGCCCAGGCTGACCTGGAATTCACTATGTAGTCTCAGGGTGGCCTCGAACTCACTGCGGTCCTCCTACCTCTGCTGCCCGAGTGCTGGGATTATAGGCATGTGCCACCATGCCCGGCTCACCCTTTATTTTTTTTGCATGTGCATGCATATATTGTGTTCATATGTGTGTGAGTGTACATGCATGTGTGGAGGTCAACTCCAGGTGGCTTCCTTGATCACTCCCCACCTTATTTTTTGGGACAGGCTCTTGCACTAAACCTAGAGCTCACTGATTCAGTGAGACAGCTAGCCCCAGGGATCTACTCGGGTCCTCACATTTGCAGAGATCCATCTCCTCAACTTAACCCTGAGCCTCTGTTCTTGTTTTTGGTTTTTTGAGGTAGGGCCTCACTCTGGCCCAGAGTGACCTGGAATTCACTATGTAGTCTCAGGGTGGCCTCAAACTCACGGCAGTCCTCCTACCTCTGCCTCCCGGGTCCTGGAATTAAAGGCGTGCACCACCACACCTGGCAACCCTGAACCTCTTTACACAGGTCTTTCTCTTCTGAGCACCTCCCTCTCCAGCCCTTCTCCTACCCCGCTGGACCTGCCCTTACTGCTTCTTTCCATTATCTGGGCCTAGGCCCTCTCGGGTGGCCCTTCGCCCTCCATGTGCTCCCTCCTCCTCCATGTGTGTGTGTCTGTGTTTCTGTGTGTGCACACACGTGAGCGTGGAGGGGGGGCAGAGTCTCATTCTAGCTGCCCACGTAGACAAGGGACTCACTCTGTAGCCCCAGGCTGGCCTTAAACTCATGGTGATCCTCCTCCCTCAGCCTCCCAAGTGCTGGGACTAAAGGCATGTGACACCACTCCCGGCTGAAATTGACCTTCTCTGATCTTTGGGTTGGGCAGGAGGACACCCGGACTCCTCTAGGATTCAGATTTCATCACATCTAAAACCACTGTTTGGGGAGTTCACCAGGACCTGGGGCTTTGTGCCTCCAACTCCAGCCTCCATGACAGGGTATATTTATTGTGACATCAGGATAGGAATCCCCCCCCACCTCAAAGTGTCAGTCTTTCCTTCACTTCACCTGACTCCTAGAGTGAGAGGAATGCTTTGTAATAATCAGAAATATGACAGAACTATCAAAATTCTGAAAGCGCATAGAAGAATGTTCCATTTTGTATTTAGGGTAAAAAAAAAAACAACTTTCAGACAGAAAAGAATAAAACAGGAACAAGGGCATGAGCATACATCAAAATAATAGCATTTATCCCTGTCCTGCTATTTTTGTGTCCATTCCTACTGTTCTCTTTATCACCCTTCTTCCTTTATGATTCTCAAAGAGACTGGGTGACTCATTGGTCCCAGTAAGGCAGTGAGGATAGGATTCAGCACCCTGGTCAGCACCAGCCCCTTTACCCCTCACCCTCTACCCCCAGCCCCTGATTTTAAGCCTGTGTCTCAGGTCTTTGCAACTGACCTTCTTGTGGTGGATGTGGGCTGAGGTGGTAGTGAGCTTGAGGATCCTGGATAGAGCTGGGGCCCAGGCAGGAGAGGAAGCTGGGGGTGCTGTCCCGGTGTGAGCAGTCAGCCTCCTGGGATGGCCTCCATAGCAAGAGGGAAGGCCTGTCCCCAGAGTCCTCGAGGTAAACTCTGTGCCGTCAAGAGACCTAATCTCTGTTATTTTCTGTATCTGTCACCACCCCAGAGAGAAGGACCCAGAGATAATGGCCTTATTAGTGGCTGAGTAGGCCAAGCGGTTGGATCCAACATTCTACTTACAGAGTCCTGGAAACCAGTAAGATTCCTAATCCTTCCCCAATAGAGAAAGCTGAGTCCCAGTTAGCATGGGGAGCCTACTCGAGATCACACAGGGTCTTCATGAATACACCCTTGAACCAAGGGACTCATGACATTTAGCTCATCATTAAGACCTGACTCACAGTTGCACAAATCCACAGTGGCTGCCTGAAAGTTCCATCTCTGAAGCCCAGGGCTCCAGTTCTGGTGGCTGAGCCTGTCACCAAGTAGTCCTCAAAGCAGTTGCAGTCCAATGGGCAGAGCGTGGTGTTAGCTTTGGGAGGACCTGGTCCGATCTCTCACTCTGCCAAGGAAGAGCTGTGTATCCCCTGGGCAGCACTGCTTTCTGGCTCGAACACTGAGACAACGAAGACACTATTCTCACAGGCTGTCCTCCAGTGATAGATAAAAGTATCTAAGTACCAGCCCTTTGCTTACTGACTCCATGCTGCCACTCACAGTGAAATTGCACACAGTCAGACCTTTCCCACTCTGGATAAGATTATGCTGCTCCCTCCTCCTCGCCAAGGCTGGGCTGTCTTTCCTCTCTCAACTCAGGGCTTCCTGGTACCAGCCTGACAAACCTAATCTTTCCTTCTTATGCACACATGTGTTCATGTGTGGGTGCTCATACATGTGCACGTGGAGGCCAGAGGACAACCTTGTGTACGGTTCTCAGAGGACTACCATTTTTTTTTCTTGAATCTCTCATTGGCTTAGAGTTCACCAACCAAACTAGTCTGGCTGGCCAGTGAGCCTCAGGGGTCCTTCTGTCTCTACCTCCCTAGTACTGGGATTGCGGGCACATGCCACCATGCCTGGCATTTTTATGTGGGCACTGGGGGTTGAACTCAGGTCCTCATGCTCTTGAGACAAGTATTTTATTGGCTGAGTTATAGCCCCAGCCAGTCCTCAATCTTCCTTCTCTTATTTTTATTTATTGATGAGGGGGAGAGAGAGGAGAGAGAGGTGAGTATGGGTGTGCTAGGGCCTCCTACCATTGAAAATGAACTCCAGATATACACACCACTTTGACTTTATGGGGGTACTGGGGAATCAAACACAGGCTGTCAAGCTTTGCAAGCAAGCACCTTTAACTGCCGAGTCATCTCCTCAGCTGCATTCTTTTTGTTTTTGAACTAGGTGTCACTCTGTCATCCATGATGTCCCAGAACTTATGTAGCCCAGGATAGCTTCCAGCTCAAAGTGATCCTCCTACCTCCAGAGTACTGGGATTATGGTCTGAGCCAACATACTCTGCTCCAATTCCATTTGGTTTTTTGTTTGTTTTGGTTTTTCAAGGTAGGGTATCATTTTAGTTCAGGATGACCTAGAACTCCCTCTGTAGTCCCAAGATGGCCTCAAACTCACGGCAATCTTCTTACCTCTGCTTCCTGAGTGCTGGGACTAAAGGCTTGGCCACCACGCCCGGACAATCTTTCATTTAGGAATTCTCTGGTCAGTTAGGCACTCTAGTTTTCTCCAGTCCCTAGGTAGGCATGCAAATGAGGTCCTTGGAATCCTCCCAACACTTGTAAACAAGTGAAGCCTGGGAACTGGCCAGCACTGCTTAGACCTGTTGCTAAGGCTGAGGGAGAATAGAAAGGAGGGAGCGTTGTTCTTGCCAGAGGGAACACGGAGCAAGGATGTCCTCTGAACAATAACGGAAGGACATTGTTGAGGGGGAGCCCCTGGGATCTAAAGAATGGTGAGTGGACTTGGAGGCAGTCTGAAATCCATACCCTCCGATCATTTAGCTATACACTGGGGCCTCTCCACCAGCCAGTCAGAAACTTCTTGTGTCTATCTAGTCAACAACCCCTCACTCTATAATAAGTCTCTCTAAATAAGTCAGTAACCAGGGCTGGCCCCTCTCTTTCCTCCCCACCCCCAGGCTAGAGATGAAAACCTACCTGGTAACCTCAGAGCATCCAGTCTAACCTTCCCCATCGTGCATGTGAGGAGAGAGGAATGGGACCTTTAAGGTGAAACGAGTCAACAAAAAGCCAGGACTGGGCCTAGGCCTCCTGCTGCTGCACTGCCTAGGTGCAGTGGGTTGGCACCTTTCTGTCAACGGTGTGCACAGCCTGTGTACCCATGGGCAGGTCCCTGCCAGACACCCTGGCCAGGCTGTTTCCCCACCAGTCCGAGGTGGGATGGACCTCTGTCTGCATAGTAGACACAGGGCTTTTCCTGCCCAATTCTCACAGAGCACAGACAGAAAGATGGGTTTCTCAGCAGACATTCAGAAAAATCTCTCCACTCCAGGCACAGTTTCCAAGAAGCAGCTGAAGGAGAGGCAAGGCCTCCCTTCAGTACACCACATCCCCCCTCCCCTTTTTATCTTTCTCTCTCTATCTCCTTTTTTTTTTTTTTTTTTTTTTTTTGAGGTAGGGTCTCACACTCTAACCCAGACTGACCTGGAATTCACTATGTACTCTCAGGTGGCCTTGAACTCATGCAATCCTCCTATCTCTGCCTCCGAGTGCTGGGATTAAAGGTCAGTGCACCACATTTTATAGCTTAACAGTAACTCATGTGAGGCTGGTGCTATGAGCCCCACTTTCTTAGGAGCTCAACTGAGGCCCCAAGAGGTTATTTTTTCCCAAAGTCACAGTTTTGGAGCCTGTGTAGTTGAAGAGAGCACGTATTTGCCACTGTTCTGGGAGCTCCCCTTGCCTGCTCCCAAGGCTCCTCCCTCAAGGCAAAGACACTATCTTCCCTGGCTGGGGGCTGGGAAGTATCCCGAGAGGGCTGTGGTGTGGGTGTTGGCCTGGAACTCAGCTCTCACTATCCAGTGTGTGCCATGGGACTCTTAGCAGTCATGTCCTCTCTGTGGACCTCACTGTCCTCCTTGGAGAATGAGCAGCCAGTGATTTCTCCAGCAGGGCTGTCTCGGGGATGCGGCCATGCTAATGGACGTACCCTGCGTGGGATGGAACAAGCGGCCCTTTGTGTCCATCAGAATGAATGGAGCTGACACTGGCATCCCGTGACTTTAATTTAATACAAATTGATCATAATGCACAAGATGGGTAACTTTTTAAATAAAAATACTGTTGGGGATGACCCAGAGTCTGGGGGTTGAAGGAGCGGGCAGGGTTTTGCCTCTTGCTCAAGGGAGGCAGTTGTGAATGGGAGCCCTTCAAGTTCAGCTCTTCTGGGATGAGTGTGCTCAGAGATCCCCAAGTATAGGACTGAGGCCCCAGGACTAGGAAAAAAGGCCAAGGCTGGGGAGACATTTTGGCTCAGTCTTGCAGGCTGGCTTCTCTGGACAGGGCCACAGCCATGTGGAAAGATACCTACGACTGCTACTGCAACGCCAAGGCCTCGAGGTGGATGGTCTCCTGAGTTCTTCATAGTTGGATGCTGTGGTAAAAAAACTGCAAATGGGTATACTCCACCTCCATGGTAACTTTCTTCTAGGGTTGCCTTTCTGTATGGCTGAGGCAGGAATGAAGAAAACTACATTTCCCAGATTCCCTTGCAGCCAAGGTTTGAGATCTGACTCAACTTTCCACAAATCCTTCCTGGAGATGTGTATTTGGGACCTGAGTTGAGTGGGAGAGAGGCAGGCTCAGAACAGCCACTTGCTGGCGGGGATGGTGGCAGAGGGAACACTTTGCAGTCAGCAGTTTCTGGGCAGTGGCTCCCTGCAGATGGTAGCGGCTTCCCTGGCCACAGCCGATGTGATGGGTCTGGCAGCTGGGAGTTGTTCCTGGAAACTAAGCAAAGGCTCTTCTCCTCCAGCCCTTCCAGGGATCTTGCAAGCCACTGGGGAGCTGGCCATAAATCCTTGTCTAATTAAGCCAGCTGAAGTGGCTCTTGTTTCTGCAGTAGGATCCTATGAGAGCCAGAAGCCAAGTGTCAAGGGAGTCCTCACCAACAGCCCCTCCCAGGGCTGGGTCCTGATGAAAACAAAGACAGCCAGTACCCTCCGCCCTGTCAGTGGGCTGCAGAGGCCTGGCTGACAAGGGCTGTCCCCAGAGCTGTCGGAGACTCTGATGCTTGTCCTGCAAGTGCCGTTAGCTGATGGGCTGTGCACTAATCGGCCTCTGGGGCTCTCGTGCCTCATCCCACCTGAGGCTGTGGCAGGACAGAACATGGTGACTGTAACACACAGGCTCAATGACTGGTGCCTTTCACAGGCCGCAGCATTGTCTCTGACTTGCAGATAAGTGGGCAAGGAGGAAACACAGCACTCTTGGTACAGAGGTGGCAGGAGAGGGCGGGTCTCACACAACCCTTAGGATGAGCTCCTGCTTGGGTACCCTGTTGAGTGGGTGAGGGGTAAAATGGCCCATCACTAGCTTGGTCAGGAGCAAGTCAAGTCTTAAGCCATGAGCAGAAGAGGATTTTGCTTGTCTTTTGGGCACATCTAATATATCATGGGGCCAGAACATCAGGATAGGAGGGAGGCTAGGGGAGGTAGTCCCCGGGGCCAAGGAGATGGGGATGAGGGTCGGACAGGGGCTGTGGTGAGAAGCCATGGCATATCCCATCAGATTCAGAACTACAGGACATCAAGAGAGTTTAGGAAGCACGGAGCATGACCTCCAGGGCACAGACAGGGCAGTGGAGGCTGCAGGGTAAACAACTGACCTGAGGACTCAGGTGACCACCATGGCCCTGAGTCCAGGCCTGCTGTCTGCTGGACAGGGCTTTTGCTGGTGGTAGCTGCCCCAGGAGGCTGTAGTCTCCCTCACCGGATCAGATCCGGACAGTGTTGATCCGCAGTGGCTGGACGTTCTTGCCGTTGGCATGGCTCTGACCGGGGCTGAAGTAGGAGCAGAGCTTGCCAGGGAACTTCTCACGGAAGGTGTAGAGCCAGGACATATCGTCAGCATTGTAGAAGATGAGCAGGCCCTGGTCATAGTCCAGGAAGACACCCACCTTGTCAAGCTTGTCCCGGACATTGAGCCGTGTCCAGGGCTCTGTGCATGCGCTATACTGGTTGCCATCGTGCATGACAATACAGTAGAAGCCGCGGCTCGGCTGAATCTGGATGCTGCCCTTGCGGCTGGCGGCCTCATGGGCCAGCCCAATCACCCACTGGGTCTTCTCTGCCACCACCACCTCCCAGTAGTGGACGCCACTACTGAAGGCCTCGGAGCCCAGCACGGACACCTCCACATCGAAGCGCTTTGGTGAGTCCTGCAGCGGCTGGGGGTGTAGGTTGCCATAGGCCACAATCGTACAGTCATCCGACAGGATCAGGCGCTGGTGGGCAGTGCCCGGATCCAGGGTCAGGGCAGCGGGCACTGCAGGGGATGGAGGAGGAAGAGTTCAGTGGAAAGAAGGCTGTGGACCTACTATGTGGCACCGCCCTGGTGACGGGTCCTGGTTGACCTCTAGGTAGTCAGTGATCTTCTGGGTGGCTCTAAGTACTTGCTCTTTCTGGGCCTGTTCCTCCTTTGTTCATAAAACGGAAAGGTTTGGCTATCTTATTCCAGATTTATATTTGACTATATGGGAGCAGCTGATGCTCAGTGCAATAATTTAGAGGAAATAGTGTATAGTGGACACTCTACAAATGTTTGTAGAGCTAACTAGAGGAGGTAGAGAATTAAGAGAATTTGAGAGCAGGAAGGGAGCCCAAAGATTAGCCAAGTGCTATTGGCCCCTAGAGGGCGATTTGGAAGTTTGTCTCTGGGGCAGGTAGGATCCAGGACTGCGCAGTCAGGGATAGTCCAGCCTGGGGAAGACCTTCCCATCTCCACTAACAAGCTCCACATGTCCCTCCAGACATGACTGTAGATGAAACATCTGATCTGAAAGTACAACTTAACTCCCTATTACATGTAAACATGAAATCATTTTTGCAGTTTTAATATACATTGAGCATTTGGAATCCAACTACCATGCCTGAGGGGAAGCTGCATTTCTGCTGTTTAGAACTTCATTAAGAATTATTTGTGAGGCTGGAGAGATGGCTTAGTGGTTAAGGCACTTGCCCACAAAACCAAAGGACCCAGGTTTGATTCCCCAGGACCATTTGTAGTAGCTGAAGGCCCTGGCATGCACATTCTCTCTATATATATACCTGCCTTTCTCCCTCCCTCGCTTTCTCTCTCAAACAAAATAAAATAAAACAAATCAAAGAATTATTTGGGACTAGAGAGATGGCTTAGCAGTTAAAACACTTGCTGTGAAGCCTAAGGACCTAGGTTTGATTCCCCAGTATCCACGTAAGCCAGATGCACAAGGTGGCACATGCATCTGGAGTTCGTTTCCAGTGGCATGCCCATTCTGTTTGCCTCTCACTCTCTACATATCTGCCTTTTTCTCTTTCTTTTCCTCAGATCAATCAATCAATCAATAAATAAGTAAATAAAATATTGTAAAAATATATTTAAAAATGGCTGGATGTGGTGGCACATGCCTTTAATCCCAGCACTCAGGAGGCAGAGGCAGGAGGATCACCATGAGTTCGAGGCTATCCTGAGACTACATAGTGAATTCCAGGTCAGCCTGAGCTAGACTGAGACCCTATCTCGGAAAACCAAACCAAACAAACAAACAAAAAAAAGGATTATTTGGCTGGATGTGGTGGCATAGGCCTTTAATCCCAGAAGGGAGGCAGAGGTAGGAGGGGTTCCAGGTCAGCTGGAGCTAGAGTGAGACTCTACCTCAAAAACAAAAACAAACAGGAAAGAAAAGAACTGCTTTTTTTTTTTTTTTAAATGTGTCTCCAAAGACAGCACTGCTGACTGATACAATCTGAGGCTGGATAGGGTTTCGCCTATGAGCACCTGGCCACTCTGTTATCTTTCCAGCCTGGTTCTGAGTGTCTACATATTCACACTCAGGCCCCACTCCACCTCTCGCTTGCCTTCCCACACTCCACTCAGGCCCAAGCCTTTTGCTCACACTGTCCCCCAAGTCCTCTCTGCTACTAATATCACCCCAGAATATCAAACATTTCTTAATGAAGTTCTAAACAACAAAAATTCAGTCTCCCCTCAGGTTGGTAGTTGGATTGCAAGGCTTGTCCTGTGAGAGTCTTCTTAGGGACCCAGAAGATGTCCCCCCTCAAGCCTGTGAAACTCAGGAGTACTGTCTATGTCCCTCTCCCACCTGGGTACAGTCACTTGTGCCCACATCTGACTCCCTTTGCAGAAGGGTCAAGGACTGTGTCCTGGCGAACTCAGCTCTGCCCTGAGTGTCTGGTGCCCTGCACAGGGCCTGGCATGGACAGGCTTCTGGAAACACAATTGCAGTTGCCCCTATCTGTGTTGGGCACATGGTACAGGCTGGGTCACCTGCCTCGGGGCTGGCCTTACTGGCTCAGCAGTTCTGATCTGAAAACCTCATGAACTCTTGTCAAGACCTCTGTTTACTCTCCTCTTTATCCTGATAATCCCCAGAAGAGCAGAGGGAACCTGGGGTTGGTGTGTCTCAGCCTGGATGACCATTTTGAGGGTGGGGTAACACAGGGCTGGAGGGGGGTGGGGCTAGGAAGGAATCACACCACAGTTCCTCAGCTGAATGAGGGATCTCTCCATCCAGTTTCCTGGCTCTTATCAGCTGCAGCAGGGGCGTGATAACTATGGGCCAGAGGGCTGTCTATTCCCTACTCAGTGCCTCTGTGGGCTGTGCACAATCAGAGAAATAGAATGCTCAGTGACAGTGACATCCCATCAGGTACATGGTCCTTGCCCTGTGCTTCTGTTCATATGTCTCTAAAAGTCTGGCTGCTGCCCTGCATGGAACTTCTTCTATGAGCTTGGCCAGGAGTAATTTAGTTCTGCATCTAACACTTCCCTCCAGCTTTGAGAACTCAGGGCCATGCTGGAACCAGGAGCCTGGGAATAGAGGAGCCCGTGGAACCATCCTCTATGGAGGGACATCAAAGAGGGACCCAGGGGCTGGAGAGATGGCTTAGCAGTTAAGGCGCTTGCATGCGAAGCTGAAGGACCCAGGTTCTATTCCCCAGTACCCACGTAAAACCAGACGCACAGGGTGGTGCACGCGTCTGTAGTTCGTCTGCAGTGGCTAGAGGCCCTGGCATGCCCATTCCCTTCCTCTCTATCTGCCTCTCTCTCAAATTACAAATAAATAAAATATTTACAAAAAGAGGGATCTAGTGGATCTATATGGGAAACTTTGCCTTTATTCTGGCAATCTGGGCAGCTGGTCAGAAAGAGGAGGTTCTTGCCCTTTGTAGTGTGGGGAATCCCCACGGGGTGGGGAATGTGTATGTGTGTGTGTCTGTGTGGTGGGGGAAGCTAATCAGATACAGATGGTATTGCTGCTACAGGCTGTGGGATGTGTCTCCAGTGGAGCGGGGAGGGCAGGGCCCTGGGAAGAGCAGCAGCAGTTGGGAGTGCCCAACCCCCATATCCCAGGGGTCCTGGATGGTGTGAGGACACTAGCCACAGGCAGACACCGAGGCTCAAGGTAGGGCCAGAAGGAGACCGGCAAGCAGGCTAAGGACTCGCTCAGTCTGACTCATAAGCCTATGTAGAGCGATGCAGGCTGCTTCAGAGTGACTGGTGAGTGGGGAGGGCTCTAGGAGTCAGCTAGAGGTCTTGGTGGTTCTAACAGACAGAAAGGAACCTGTAAACAGAGAAAATCCTGACCCTACTGCATCCTGCGAATGGAAGAGGGCAGGGCCATCTACTCTCTGGGTGGGCTGGGTCAGCGTCCCAGGGAGTGGGACTTTGAGGGGTCTTTTGCAATTTGGGCTCTCCCACCTAATTATTAACAGAGGGTCTTTATGTCTAGGCCTCCCAGTGCCCACTTTGAGGCTGGCAGGAGCAGTAACCTTCAGTGCAAAGGCTAAATAGGGAGGGGGTGTCACAGCTCTCTCTTCCCCCCTCTAAGAAGTCAGTCTTGGGCTGGAGAGATTGCTTAGTGGTTAAGCGCTTGCCTGTGAAGCCTAAGGAACCCGGCTTGAGGCTCGATTCCCCAGTACCCACGTAAGCCAGATGCACAAGGAGGCACATGCATCTGGGGTTTGTTTGCAGTGGCTGGAGGCCCTGGTGCGCCCATTCTCTCTCTCTCTCTCTTTCTCTCTCTCTCTCTCTCACTCTTTCTCTGTCACTCTCAAATAAATAAATAAATAAATAAGCAAAATTTTAAAAATTGTTTAAAGAAAAAAAGAAATCAATTCTATGCCCTCAGGAGAAAGGACAGATCCCATGAAACTGCCCTCTGGGATCCCTATTTTACAGCTCAGAGCTCATCTCCAGGCCTGGTGCTCTGGATTTATAAATACAAAAGGCTGGCTGGAAGGCCTATCTGGTCTCCAGGTGTGCTCTCTCTAGGTCCTTGACACCTCATTAAGACCTGGGAGCAAAAGACACCCGGGAAGACTGCCGGGGCCCCAGAAAATATTTCCTAGTCCCATCAACTACCACACAAGCAGCAGAGAAGACCCTCCGGGGGCCAGCCCAGCGGTTGCTTGTGTTTCTTTGTACTCAAGGATAGCAGGGTCAGAACTGGATAGGAAATATGTCAGCTCTTTTCCCAGCCTTAAAAAAAAATAAATCTCATCCCAGGGGCTCAGGAGATAGCTCAGTGGGTAGGAGCGCTTGTTGCACAAGCACAAAGACCTGAGTTCAATTCCACACCCAGCGCCCACGTGAAAAGCCAGGCGTGGCTGCACATGCCTGTAACCCCAGCACTGAGGAGGGCAGGGCTGCTGGGGCTCACTGGTCAGGCAATCTAACCAAAAAGACGGTGCAAGCTCCACGTTCAGTGAGAGACCCCGTCTTAAGGAAATAAGGTGGAAGAGTGACAGATCAGGACACCTGACATTCTACTCTAGCCTGCGCACAGCTGCACACAAGGACCCCCACATATGCACTCACACATGCATACACTATGCGCACGCAGCGCGCACACACACACCTAGTCCCTCAGGCCTCCTCTCGCCTCAGGCCCTCAACGCGGTGTGTTCTGTCCACAGAGCTGACACTGTACCTCACCTTCCCTCCCCTGCATCCCAGGGAACATCGCAGCAGTCCCCGGCTCACAAATAACTGTCTCCGTTTTTCAGAAGAGGAAATGGTACGTGAGGTAAGTGGTTTGCTCAGGCTGCCACTTGGGGTGAAAATGTGAGGCGAGTCTTTTCCCATTGTGTCCTTTCCATCACGTGGCCCCAGAAAGCCTGTCTCTATCTGGAAAGCCTGAGGAAACTTCTGATGATTCATGGTCATAACAAATAGTACTAAGTACTTACTAAGTCCCATGATCATTTCCACAGAGAAATCAGTTCATTCTCCTACCTACCCTGGGCCCTCAACAGGATACTCCCTGTGTAGGTGAGGAAACAGGCTTAGCTGTGGGGGGGCGGGGGGGGCACTTTGCTGTGGGTCACATATCTTGGCCCAGAGCATGCTGAGAATCTTAATGATTAGATCCAGATGAGCAGGGGGCAGGGAGAGGCCAGCTCAGGCAGGGAGGCTGAGGAGGGAGAGGAGGCAGTCAGTATCTGATGTCCTTGGGACAATGGGCTGCCTGGCCCACAGGGGAGGGTTATGCCTGGGTGATCAGGTCTGGATGGCAGAAGGATGGTGGCTGGAGGAGGGCTGGGGGCCAGGTAAGGGGTGGGTGATGGTGGAGAGAGGGGAGCGACAGGTGCTAGCTAGGGTTCTCAAGTGACCCAAGAGGAAGCATGAGCTATAGGGGCGGGGCAGGTAGGAAGCTGCTAGAAGCCACAGATAGGTCCCTGGGGCAGGCAGCCCTCCCATCTGGACATAAAGGGCTCTGGAGCTGGCAGAGGAGCTACAGTGATTTCACAGGCCCCACAGACAAAGAAGGGGCCTAGCTAACCGGGTCACTGTTGTCTGAAGTCCCAGGGGCCTTTGCTCAGGGCAGGATATCCGGGTCACATGCCTGCTCCCTCCGCCCTTTTGTAGCAGTCCCTGGGCCTGTGCTCTCAATTGGGGTGATTTTACTTCAAAGAAATAGTTGTCAATGTCCACAGACACTTTGGTTGCTAAAACCGAAGGGAATGGGCCACTGGCATCTAGGGGATAAAGGCTGAGGATGGTGCTAGAATCCTACCATGCACAGGACAGAGCCTCATGGGTCAGCGGTACTGAAACTGAGAAATACTGGTTGGGGCAATCAACAAGTTCCCATCATTTGTGAGGGAGGCGAAAGGGAACACTTCCCTCTCTATTGTGGGGAGGAAAGCGAGTTTCGGAGGAGGAGGGGGCGTGTCCAAGCCCCCATGGCAAGTTCCTGCATTCAACATTTATTGAGTCCCTATCCCACACGCTAGGCACTATTCTAGAAGCAGAACTGGGACTGGCATCCATTCTTTCCTTTAATCATCAGCAGACAATGACTGTGGCTACTGGGGATGAATCAGTCTCAGCCTATGACCCCCTCAGTGCCTGCAGTCCAGAAAGAGAGACATAAGGGACCCACCATCAAACAGGTAGACCAGGAATGCCCAGGGCTGCCTGGAAAAACTCAGGAAGGCTTCTCAGAGGAGGTGTTTCAAAACCAAGACAAGGAGAGTAAGCACTGGCCATCAAAGACTGTAGATGAGGGCTCCAGACAAAAAGAACAGCAGGTGAGAAAAACACAGAGGAGAATGTGGTGGCTCACTCACGCCCTGCAGATGGCTCGGTGCTGCTGAATGTGACACGTATGTGCATGTGTGTGTGTGTGGAGGGGTTCGGGTCTTAGAGGTCTTTGACTGCCTGGCTGGGGCACCTTACAGTGCCTCTCTGAGCTCTGAGAGGGACAGAGCAGGTGGCAGCACAGGCAGACAGCTCCCAGACCATCTGCTCAAGGGGTGTGCCTGTGCCCAGGGAAGGACAGAAGAGGCACGTGGGATTGTCACCTCTCAAGGCACACTGCTTCACCCATGTGTGGCTGGGGCCTGTGTGGAAGTCCCTTTGGGGCTCGGAGCACGCAATGATTCCCCTATCAGGGGTCAGCCCAGTCTGAGAGAAAAATGTGTCCTTCCCCTAGCCACAGTCACCTTCTTCAACAAGGCTGGGGAGAAGTAGGGGGCCTCATTTCGCTTCTATCACATTCAGAATGACAGATCAGATGAGGTCTGTCACCCCGTAGGGAAGCCCCAGCTCTGTGGTGACTGCCCATCCCTGCAGGGGCTCAACTGTGGACATCCTGCAGTGACTCATGCCCCTGTGCTTCCAGGACCCAGAGCTTCCCATTGCTTGCTCCAGGCTCCCATGGCACATGTTTCTTGTCAGAACCCTTGTCCTATGTACTGTTAAGGGAAGATCGCTGGCCATTTCCTTTGACTCCAGAAATTGCCTCAAGGGACATTTACCAGTTGGAGAGTGAGAGTGAATCCAGCCGGGTGGATGAACTCTGACTCCTCGGCGACTTTGGGAAGGCAGTGAGCCTCTCTGAGCCTCACTCTCCCCAGTTGCTTCCAACTGGTATCAATGAAAGAGCACTTGTCCCTCCACCAGAAACAGGCCCTGGGTGTCAGATGGGGATTCACTGAGCTCACTTCCTGTGCTGCCCGGCCACCTGCCTCACCTGGCCCAGCCCAGGGAGCTGTTCCTCCCAGCCTCCCCAAGAGAGCAGGCAGAGCCTCACCTGGGTGGATGTCCTGGAACAGGGATTTCCAGATGGTGTACTGCAGGGGGCCCGTGTACTTGGAGGTTGGGAAGTCTTCATAGGTCAAGTTGGTCTCATGGATTTTTCCCTTGAGCCTGGAGAGACAGCAGGAGAGAAGGCTGCATTGGAGATTGGATTCCTGCTCCCAGGCAGGGGCTCTGCAACCACCTCCAGGGAAGATGAAAAAGGACGAGGTCACAAGTAAGACGTCTGTAGGACTGAGATACAAGTGCCTGCTCGTGCCCCTTCTGACCTCTCTGTGACCCTCACTGCTCATCTGTAAGGCAGGTTCTGTGCAATGGCTTCTTGCTCTCCTGGCCAAGATCAAGTGCAAAATGGGTACCAGGCTAGCACTTGCCTGCTAGGCATATATAAATGCTTCACTCAGTGCTTGGTTCATGGCCAAATGCATGATGGTAATCATCAGTGCTGATCACCAAGAGAATGATCGCTCAGTGTTGTTATTAAAGGCAGCTTTGAGGTCAAGAAACCTGGGCTTTAGGGCTAGAGAGATGGCTTAGTGGTTAAGGCATTTGCCTGCAAAGCCAAAGGACCTCGGTTTGATTCCCCAGGAATAAGCCAGATGCAAAGGGGGCACATGCATCTGGAGTTCGTTTGCAGTGGCTGGAGACCCTGGCATGCCCATTCTCTCTCCCCTTCTCTCTGCCTCTCTCTCTCTCTCTCAAATAAATAAATAAATAAAAAGTTAAAAAAAAAAAAGAAAGAAACCTGGGCTTCAATCCTGGCTCTACCATCCATTTGAAGGGTTTTGACTGACTGTTTCTACATGTATGAAATGGGAATGACAGTGGTAACTCCTTATAGGGGGTTGACAGGCTTATGTAATATAAAGTCTCTATAGAATAAGATATGGTATCAACATTATTATAAATAAAATTATAAACATATACAATATAAGTAACTCATAATATGAGAAATATATTATGTGACTAAGTTTCATTAAATATTGTTTGTCTTGTATAATATAGACAGAATATATATATATTTGTTTGTTTGTATTTTGAGACAGGGTCTCACTCTGTAGCCAGACTGGCTTTGAACCTGTGATGATCCAATCTTCCTGTCTCAGTCTCCTGAGTGCTAGAAGTACAGGCATGAGTTGCCACGGCCAGCCCAGATAGAATATATTATATTGACAGTAATACAAACACACAAAGCCTTTAGCTTATTTATGGCCTATTCCCATAAATGATTGATGAAGATGTGATCTGATGAATTCCCTGCTGACAACCCCATCTGCCTGTACCTCTCCCTCTCCCAACCTCCCACAGGTTGGGAGGGACTGGCCATCTGGGGAAGGCAGTAGGCAGGTGGCACTTACCGTTCAGACAGGGAGGCCACCCCGGCCAGGAAGGTGTGCCGGTCAGTCTCAGCCAGGCGCTCCTGCAGGATCTGGGTGCCCTCCTGGACCTTGCGCAGCTGCTGGCTGTAGCGCTGGACCTTCTGCTCGATGTCGGTCAGCGTGCGGGCCGTGTCCGCCTCCAGCTCCTCCAGCATGGCCTTCTGCCGCTCACGCAGAAGTCTGTGCAGCCGCTCAAAGGCCTCTCCAATGGTGGTCCTCAGGCTCTTGGTAGAAGACTGTAGGGGACAGCCACCAGGGGTTATGAGAGGTGTGTGGTGGTTTGATTCAGGCATTTTGAATGCTAGGTTCCCAGCTGATGGAGATTTGGAAATTAACACCTCCCGGAGGCAGTGTATTGTTGGGGGCGGCGGGCTTATGGATATTACAGCCAGTTTCCCCATGCCAGTGTTTGGCACACTCTCCTGTTCCTGTTGGCCACCTGATGTTGGCGAAGAGGTGATGTCCACCCTCTGCTCATGCCGTCTTTTTCCCTGCCATCATGGAGTTTCCCCTTGAGTCTGTAAGCCAAAATAAACCTTTTTCTTTCCTACAAGCTGCTCTTGGTAGGATGATTTCTGCCAGCAATGCGAACCTGACTGCAACAAGGTACAAAAGAGACTCCACTGTGTTCAATTCCCAGTGAGAGGGGCTAGCCAAGAGCCTTGACAGGCAGATGGGGAGGGAGGGCATGCTTGCTGCCGCATGGCACAAGCACAGGCAAGGCAATGCGGAGGCCCTGCACAGTGGGCACAGCACATAGGTCCATGCAGCCCATTAGGAAACCAATGAGATGGTTCAGGGAAGTCAATGAGGCTGTGGAGGGCAAGAAGGTAGGAAGGATGAGGAAGCTGGCTGGGGGATGCCACAGCTAGCCTGGGAGACAGTGACATCTTCATCCGTGGGGCTAGAGAGATGGTGACAAGAGAATCATGAGGTCAGAGACCTTCAGAAAGTGCAAGATGTTGGGCAAACCTTGGTGGTTACTTCCCTGTCCTACTGCCCTTACCACTCCCAGCCTAGGAACAAGACCATTGTCAGGGAGGTCCCTGTGGAGCCTGTGAGACTCTCCCTGCTCCAAAGGGTCCAGGAAGACACAGAGGAAGAGTGAAGGGCAAAGGGTTTGGTGCCATACAGGCCCACAGTCTTTAGCTGTGGCAACCTCAGTGTCCTAGGCTCTATTCACCTCCGGTTTTCCATCTGTGTGAGAGGGACCATAGGATGACTGATATTTCCGGGGTGTGGTGGTGATCATTTCAAAGGAGTGATGAAGTCTCAAGGACAGAGAAAGAGTTTGGCTACAGCCAAGGGCTTGTTTCTCACAGGAGTACTCTCAATGTCCTCATAGAAAGGTGGCTTCTGGGGATGGGCCCGACATTCGTTGGAGATGGGGGATAGGCAGAGAGCACAGACTGACAGCCAGTCACCACACAGTGTGGCAGTATGTGGGGCCTGCCTCTGCAATTTCACTTTGTGGGCCTCTGTCTGGCAGTTCACGGAGTCAGAGACCCCACTGTGTTCAGTGCCGGGGGCTCTGTGGGAAGGCTTCACAAAGGCTCAATTAGGGCCTGCTCCCTCCCACAGAGACTGCTGGCCTGCAGGAAGAACTGCTGGCAGCAGGCCAGCCTCCCCGCGCATGCCCACCCAGTATGCTGTTGCTGCTGCTGCTACGCCAGGCAGACAAAGAGGGGGTGGAGAGGAGGCCGGGGATGCAAGGTCAGGCCGCCTCTCTGAGCTTCTCACTCAGGATGGGTGAAACTGCTGCTGCTGCTGCTGCTGCTGCTGCTGGGTGGATGCGTGTGGCCGGAGCTGGCTTCCCTAGATCCTAGAGTGCTCCTCTGGCTCCGGCCAGATGGCTCTGCAACACTACTCACCCAATGACCACCATCAGCTGATGGCAAGACCTGGTTTGCTTCCTGTCGCTGTGGCTGTATCTCAACCCCACATGACTCAGGTGGGGCGCCAGAACCCCTCACTTTTCCAGGGAGTTAGGCATTTCAAGAGCCTTGTAAACACTCTTCTAAAAAATATATCTAAAAATGTTTTTATTTATTTACTTATTTGAGAGAGAGCAAGAGGAAGGGGGAGAGAGAGAGAGAGAGAGAAAATGGGTGTACCAGGGCTGCCAGCCACTGCAAACAGACTCCAGACGCATGTGCCACCTTGTGCATCTGGCTTACGTGGGTCCTAGGAAATCAAAGCTGGGTCCTTAGACTTCTCAGGCAAGCGCCTTAATAGCTAAGCCATCTCTCCAACCCCTTCCCTAGCTAGTACATGAGCTCCTCCTGGGTAGAAATGACATGTTCCTTGGTTTTGTTCCTGGCTCCCATCCCAGGGCTTGTACAGACTGGCAGTCAGTAGCTGCTTGAATGGTGAGGGGGATGGGGTGGGGGAGAAGAGTCTTGTTAAGACTGTGTCACATAGCTGGGTACAGGCTTCATTTTCTCTCCAGGTAGGTGTCCCCTGGACAAGAGAGGACAGGAAGCAGGGAGTGATCAGTTCAGAAGTATATCGAAATGAGCCATTGCAGGGCCCCAGAGCATGTCCAGTCTGAGCACTCCCAGCCTCCACAGTTTGCTAGACACAAAGCCATACATCTTACCGAGGATGCTGTAGGGGCATCCCAGTGTGACGCTGGAAACCTCACTGGGTTCCGATAGAACCAGATACTAAACTAGCAGTTTGCCATTTATCAGCTATGGGGCCTCAGGTTGGTCTGTCAACTTCTCCATGACTCAATTTCCTCATTGATAAAAGTGTGATAACAACAGTTCTTATTATGGAAGATAGGGTATATGGTTTTCTTTTAGTTCTGTTTTGAGTTTTTAAAAATATATTTATTTATTTATGATGGAGGGAGAAAGAAGAGAGAGAGAGAAAAGGAGAGAGAATAAATACGAAAGGGCACACCAGGGCCACTTTCTGCTGCAAACTTCAGAGGCATGGGCACTTTATGCATCCGGCTTTACGTGGGTACCAGAGAATCGAACCAGGGCCAACCCTGACAGGCTTTACAAGCAAGCACCTTTAACTGTTAGTTCAGTCTTCCCAGCCTGAGTTTTCTTTATTTCTTCTTCTTTTTTTTTTTTTTTTCCAAGGTAGGGTCTCACTGTAGCTTAGGCTGACCTGGAACTCACTCTGTAGTCCCAGGCTGGCCTTGAACTCACAGTGACCCTCCTACCTCAGCCTCCCTAGTGCTGAGCTGGTTTTTCTTTTTTACTCCCTTGTTCCACAACTACGGCTACTTACTGTGGGTCAGGCACTGTGCTAGGGTAGGGTGTCCTGCTGTGGTAACAATGGCATTCTGTTGTGAAGGTAACAATGAAGGATAAACACTTCTTAGAGAAAAAGTTCAGCTCCACGACTGTGCCTTACTTATTCCAGTACTTTCTAAGGCAAAGCTGCTCTGCCTTGCCCCTCCCTTTGGTTCCTTGATGGGGAATGTAGCTCCCACACAGCTCACCACAGCCATTGCCACACATTAGGCCTACAGGCAGCTGCAGCCCTTTGAGAAAAACACTTCACATCAGGGCCGACCAAGGAAAACACTGGGCCTGAGGAGGGAGAGCAGACTGACCCCCAGGCTGGGCCACTGGAGGGCAGGCGCCACAGGAAAGCCAGTCAGGCTCCAGGTGAAATATGGCCCCAAACCTCCATCAGCATTTCTTATATAAATACACAAGTCCAGACAGGAAGTGGGGCTGGGCACTGGGGGTGGGTAATGAGGGGGGGGGAGGCAGCCCAGCCCCCCAGAATTACATAGATGGACAGGAAAGGGGGACAGGAGGAGGTCAGTGGAGGGGGGTGGGGAGGAGAATCAAATGCTGCAGGAGAGAGAGCAGACCTCACATCCCCCTCACCCAGAGAGGCTTCTGTTTGCTTTTCCTCCCCAGAGTGGTGCAGAGTCACAACACAGATGAGGAAATTGAGGCTGTGAGAAGCAATGAAGCCACAGTCCTCATGTTTCTCATCTGTTGCCCCCTGAGGGTCCTGCCTCTGAAGAAATGAGTGTCATGACCTTCCTGAGACCGCACAGCGGGTAGGTGGCCAGGCTGGAGCACAGATGTAGGTTTCCAGTGGCTTCTCCAGGCTTGGGGATGTCCCCAAGGCTCTGTTCCGGCAGCAGCAGCTGTCCTCTAACAGAGGTGGACCAACCTGAAGTCACTGTGCACAGAATTCATTTGTACATCAGGCTCCCCTATGGTTCCTTCTAGCCCTGAAGTTCTAGATTGAGCTAGAGTCTCCACTGTACAGATAGGAAACTCTATATGCCAATTATCCAAGATCTTACAGCTCACACAGCTGGGGGGGGGGGGGTTCAGGATTCGAACCCGCATCCTTTCAGGTTAGGGAAAAAGTCTCCCCTCAGCAACTGTAGCAGTGGGGTATGCCCTACTTTTCAGTCTCTCCCTCTCCTTCTCTCATCTTATTTATTTATTTACTTGAGAGACGGCGAGGAAAAGAGAGAGAATGTACGTGTCAGGGCCTCAAGCCACTGTAAACCAACTCCACCTTGTGCATCTGGCTTTACATGGGTACTGGGAAGTTGAACCCGGGTCCTTAGGCTTTATAGGCAAGCGCCTTAACTGCTGAGCCATCTCTCCAGCCCTCATTTTTGTTTTTGTTGTCTGAGAGAGGGTCTTGCTATATGGCCCAGGCTGGCCTGGAACTCATGACCTTCCTGCCTCAGCCTCCTCAGTGCAGAGACTACAGCGTGTGCCACCATGCTTGCCTCAGAGACCTCATGTCTGTGGACCGAGGGCAACAAGGAGATGACACCAGATGGGCTTGGAGGGAACATGCTAGGCTTGGTACCTTGGGCCATAATGGGTCCGGTTAATAAGTGGAGAACAAAAAGACACTGTGAAGCTGGGCATGGCGGCTCATGCCTTTAATTGCAGCACTGGAGAAGCTGAGGTAGGAGAACTGCTGTGAGTTTGACGGGAGGGGAGGGGGGAGGGGGGACAGAAAGAGGGAAAGAGAGGGCAAGCCTGTCTCCTGAAGTAACCCAAGGCCCTGCCTCTCAAAGCCCCACCCCCCGTCGCTGCCATCCCACCCCTGTGCCAAGCCAGGCTCACCTTGGTCTCAGCCAGCTGTCGCTTGAGCAGCTGCAATGCCTCGGTGTGCTCACGCTCGCTGTCCTGGAGGGCCTGAAGCTGCTCCTTCAGCTCCCTCTGAAACACACACAGGGCTGCATGGGCGTGGGCCGCTCCCAGCCTGCCGGCGGCCCTCACGCCGTTATGCAGTTCAGTCATCGCACCCTGTTGAGTCTGTCTCCTACAGACCTCCAGAATCCGTTCCCATCCACGAGGCAAGTGCCCCTGCCACGGAGATATATCCCCAGCTCTCTTTTTTTACTTTGAAAACAGGGTCTCATCGACGCCACATGGAATTTATGCAACCCTCCTGACTCAGCCTCAGTAGCTAGGATTACAGGAGCGAGTCAGCAGGCTTGGCTCTCTGCATACTCTCTCTCCTACTTAGCCACTGGCTGGCTCCGTATACAGTCCACGGCTGCACACTTGCCCACATTCTCTGCTCATCTGGCTGCGCACTGCTCTGCTAGCACTGATTCACCAGAGCCTTCCTGCAGCCCTGAGGTAGGTGCTGCTCGTAACCTCGTGTTCAGATGGAAAAGGTACCGTGAGGTCAAGAACCTGGCCCCAAGCATACACCCAGCATGTACAGGTGGGAACAAAATGATGACCCAGGCACCTGGTCCAGGAGCCCATGATCTTAAAGCCAGATGACATGTTTTCTACAATGATGGCACCTGTGACGACCCACAGTTACAAATCCATGATGGACAAGACATCACTGCTCAAAAGCTGGGTCTGTATTCTGACTTTTCCTCCAACTCAGGTTCCACTTGGACCAGCAAAGCACTGTTAGTGATGCTGATCTTGCTTAAAATGTTGATATTTTGTTCATTATAGATTTTTTTTGTGTAATACCTTATTTTTTGGTTTTACAAGGTAGGGTCTTGCTCTCACCCAGGCAGACCTGGAATTCACTATGTGGTCGCAGGGTGGCCTCAAACTCAAGGCAATTCTCCTATCTCTGGCTCTCAAGTGCTGGGATTAAGGGTGTGGGCCACCACGCCCGGCTTGTGCAGTATTTTTTTTAAAAAATAATTTTATTTGAGCCAGGCATGGTAGTGGACACCTTTAATCCCAGCACTCGGGAGGCAGAAGTAGGTGGATTGCTGTGAGTTCGAGGCCACCCTGAGACTACATAGTGAATTCCAGGTCAGCCTCACCTAGAATGAGACCCTACCTTGAAAATCCAAAATAATAATAATAATAATAAGAAGAAGAAGAAGAAGAAGAATCTTATTTATTTATTTGCAAGTAGAGAGAGACAGATGAGAGACAGAGAGAATAGGCATGCCACGACCTCCAGCTGCTGCAAATGAACTCCAGATGCATGAGTCACTTTGTACAACTGGCTTTATGTGGGTACTGGGAAGTTGAACTTGTTTGTTAGACTTTGCAGGCAAGTGCCTTCTCACTGAGCCATCTCTCCAGCCCTTGAGCAGTATTTTGATTGAATAAATATTTCATTAAATATTAGTCATGTTGGGTTGGAGAGATGGCTCAGCTGGTTAAGGAGCTTGCCTACAAAGCCTAACGACCAGGGTTCCATTCCCTGGGACCCATGTAAAGCTAGATGCAAAATGTGGTGCATGCAACTGGAGTTCGTGTGCAATGGCTAGAGGCTCTGGTGTGTTCACTCTCTCTGTCTTCTCTCTTGTCCTGCAGATAAATAAATATAAATATTAAGAAAAAACTATTACAGGGCTGGAGAGATGGCTTAGTGGTTAAGGCACATGCCTGCGAAGCCTAAGGACCCCAGTTCAATTCTCCAGGTCCCACGTAAGCCAGATATACATGGTGGTGCATGCATCTGGAGTTCGTTTGCAGTGGCTGGAGGCCCTGGTATGCCCATTCTCACTCCCCCCCGGTCTCTAATAAATAAATAAATAAAAATAAAATATTCTAAAAAAAGAACGAAAAATACAGTTTAAGAAATAAATAAAAAACTATTACGTTGATCACTGAGTGATTTGGCACCTGCTTCAACCCTCTCCTCACTCTGCTCCCGCCAAAGTCTCTACTGTCTGTCCTCCATTCTCACTCCTGTCCAGCCAAATGGGCTTCTTTCTGCCCCTTCATCATCCCAAACTTGCTCCAACCTTGGGATTCTTTTTTATTTTATTTATTTTTTTTGTCGTTGGTGTTGGGACTGGAACCCAGAGCCTCACGTATGCTAGACCAGTGTTGTACTACTGAGCGACAGCCCCGCTCTCCAACCTTGGGACACCGAGACTGCTGCTTCCTGTGGCTGGTACTTCCCACTGTCAGCTTTTCTTCCAGCAATTCCCTGCACCATTCATTCCCTTAGCAGCTTGAGTCTTGCCTGACTACCCCAAGGACAGGAGTGCGTCCATCACACAGCTTTGGGGTCTTCGCAGCACCTCCTGCTGTCAGAAGTGACCGCATTGGTTGATGGCTTGGTGTGTAACTCTTGTCTCCTACACTGTGATGCGATTTTCACAAGGGCAGGAGTTTTATCTGCTCATTTACTGCTGGATCCCAGTACCTGGAATGGTGCTGGCAAGTGGCAGGGCCTGAATAATTATCTGCCAAATAAATGAACAGGGGTGGGAGGTCTGCAAAACAGAGTCCAGCTACCTGCACTTATGCGGTCTTTGTATCTTAGCCAAGTATCCTCCTGTCTGTCCCTCCTCCTTCACCATATTAGCCCTTGGGTCCTCCAGGGTGGGCCCTTACTGCTCCATGTCCCTATAATTTACAGGCTAATTTACTGGTTCATCTTTTTACCTCCCCCCCCCAACTCATTCTTCTTGTCAGAGCAGGGGGGAATCAGCCAGTACCTGGTTCAACTCTCTTTCCAGTTTGGGTAACAGCATGAGCAAATGGTCCCAATGAGATGCTTTGGGAACAATGCAGGAAACAAAATTATCTTTGCTTATTCTTGATCACTCATTCAACAAATATTTATTGAGCAACTAGTATGTATCAGGCACCACTGAGGCACTGAGGGTACAATAGGAAACGAGGCAGATGTGGTCCCTGCCTGTGAGGATCTTCCAGGATAGTGTAAAAGACAGACAATAAATAAATAGGCAAAATAAGTAAAGAGCAGTTACCAATACGGTTCAAGCTCTAGAAAAGATAAAACCACGTGCAATGGGGGCAATTTTGCATACTGTCATCAGCATGTCTTCTTGGAGTAAGTCACATGAGAGATGACAGATGAAGCATGAGAAGGATCCAGGCATAAAACAGAGGCAAGACAGAAAAACTGGAGTAACATGTTTTGAAGAGTAGAGGGCTTGACTAGACATCATGCAGCCATCTCAGGTCATGAGGAGACTGTACAGATGGAAGTCACAGTCTGAACGAAGAAGAGTAGAGGGGAGAAAGTCTGGGTGCCTGAGGACTAGGGGGACAGTTACACTATTACTGGAGTCAGTGATACACAAGAAACTTGTTCCCTGGAAAAAAGAAAGGAAGAGAAGAAGGAAGGAAAGCAGGGAGAGAAGGAGGGTAGGGAGCCCCCCTCAGAGTGTCTGCTAGTTTCTGTGATACAAATGCTTCTCCCAGAGTGGATGTCAGTGTGAGGTCACTGGATGGAGAGCACAAGATTTGGCAATCAGTTCTCAGGAGCTGGTGTCCAGAGCCTGGAGTCCTCTCCCATTGACTTGTTTTCAATGACAGAGCAATCTGCCCATGCTGAATTTTAGCTACTCTTATCTGGCCTCCATTACTAGGAGCTGAGAGTCACTGTTAGTGACTCCTGGGGCCATGGAACAGAGAGACCTTGTTCCCTGGAGTTCAGAAGGCCAGCTCCTCAGGCCCTCCCTGACAGTCAGGGGTCTGTTGAGCTTGGGCCTGTGTTTGGAGAGATGATGAGGGCTATAACTCTCTACAATGTTCCCATGGGCAAGGCCCAGTCACTGGGCAGCTCTTTGGAACTTCTGAGAAATGCCCAGGAGGCCCCATTCCTCACATTGCTCAGGGACCCCCCACCCTGGGGGGAGACCTGAACAAATCCCTCCCTGATTTTGAGCTCAGGAAATGAGGAGAACTGAGCCATGGAAACTTCACCACTCTGCAAACAAGTGTTGAGGTGTCCTTTGGCTCCCATGGTGCTGTGTTAGGATTAGTGAGAGGAATGAGGGACAGACAAGACACAGGAAGACAGACGGGACATCCACCACAGTAGATGCTGCGATAGCATTGGGGGAACACTAGATCTCACTGAGGAGAAATAGCCTCCATCCTGGTGAAGGATCATCCCAACCAGAAACCTAGGCTCACCTTTAACCTAGCCAGTCCCCTCAGGCTTGCTTTGGAGTCTAGTTCTCTCCACATCCACTACTGCCCTGGTTAGGCTTTCATCACTTCACACACACACACACACACACACACACACACCAGTGCTTGGGGTGACATTCAAGGCCCTTTGTCTCCCCAACACATACACACACACACACACACACACACACACACACACACCAGTGCTTGGGGTGACATTCCAGGCCCTTCGTCTCCCCACTCTCCTCTTGGTCCAGATTTGCCCTGTTCAGTGTTAGAGTCCGGGCCCCACATAGCTATTTACATTGCGATTAATTAAAATGAAATTAAATGGAAAATTAAGTTTCTTTGTGGAGAGTGCCCTTCTGATGAGTGTGGGGTTGGAGTTTTGATGGCCAGCCACTTTGACAGATATTAGTGTTGTCTGACTTATTGCTTCAACAGGTCAGAAGACAGCTAACTGTGTATGAGTTAATAAAAAGCCACAGACTAACAAAAAAAAAAGAAGTTTGACTTCATTACCCACTCATCTCAAGTGTGTGACAGCCACTCAGGACTAGCAGCTACCGTATCAGACAGCACCAAGGCAGGACTCTCCAGTATTCCAGAGAGTTTTATCAGACAATGCTAAACATCATGCAGTGTTCACGCCCCGCCTTCAGTCCTGTCCTGTGTTGCGCACTGTTTAGAATTCTCGTGTGCGTGTTTCTCCCAACCCCTACACCGTCCGTCAGACACTCCTGTGTGTGTGCAGGGCCTGACCTTGCACTGTTGTAGCACGCATTGTTTTTTTTTTTTTCCTTTTTGAGACAGGGTCTCATGTAGCCTAGGCTGACTTCAAACTTGCTATCTAGCTGAGGATGACCTTCAACCTCTGATCCTCCTGCCTCCCCCACCCCAGAGCTGGGATTACAGGTGTGTGCCCCTTTGCAGGATTTTCTGTGATATTGGGAATTTAAGCAGCATGCTAGGCAAGTACTCTACCAACTGAGCCACATTCCTAGTCTGACTCACTGCATCATCATCATCATTATTTGTTTTGGTTTTATGAGGTAGGGTCTCACTCTAGTCCAGGCTGACCTGGAATTCACTATGTAGTCTCAGGGTGGCCTCAAACTCATGGCGATCCTACTACCTCTGCCTCCCAAGTGTTGGCATTAAAGGCATGAGCCATGACGCCTGGCTTCACTCACTGGATTTTTAATTGCGATATTAACTGCTTATCTTCTCTACTAGGTCACTGACTCCATAGGGAAGAGACCATGCCATCTTGATGCTCCTACTCTCAGTATATAGGACAGAGCCAGGCCCAGCCCAGCCTCTAACTTTTGCAGGATGAACCTGCCAGAGGAGGAGGCTGGATAAGGTCCAAGCTCCCCCTGCACAAGGGTAGGGGAAGCCAGCCATGAAATCAGGGTAAGATAGAAAAGTGGGAGTTGGAGAGATGACTCAGTGGTTAAGGCACTTGCCTGAAAAGCCTAATAACCTGAGTTCAACTAACCATTACCTACATAAGGCCAGATGCACAGGGTGGCACATGCATCTGGAGTCCATAGGCAGTGTCTGGAGGCTCTGGGCCACCCATTTTCTTTGTCTGACTCTCTTCTATGTCTTTCTGCTTGCAAATGCATAAATAGTTTTTTTTTTAAGATGAGGACTAGGGAGATGGTTTAGTGGTTAAGGTGCTTGCCAGCAAAGCCTAAGGACTGATGTTCTACTCTCCAGGACCCAGGGAAGCCAGACACACAGTGACAGAAGTCTGCAAGATCGCACATGCACACAAGATGGCACATGCATCTAGAATTTGATTGCAGTGGCTAGTGGCCCTGGCATGCCAATTCTCTCTCTTTCTCTCTCTCACTCTCACATTTAAAAAAAGGCTTGCCTCAAAAAAAAAAAAAAAAAAAAAAAAAAAAAAAGGGTGTAGGTGGCACACACCTTTAATCCTAGCTCTTGGGAGGCAGAAGTAGGAGGATTACTGTGAGTTCAAGGCCAGCCTAAGACTACATAGTGAATTCCAGGTCAGCCTGGGCTAGAGCTAGACCTACCTTGAACCTCCCTCCCCACAAAAAAAAATAAATAAAAGACAAAGAAAGTGGGGCAGTAACCTAGGAGGAACAGGTGCGAAGCCTCAGGAAGCCCAAACCCTGGACTCAGGAAGGAAACCCTGGAGCCTGCAGGGTAGGCATAGGAACCCTGTGCCATCCCCACTCCACCATCTCTTCCAGGCCAGGGTGAGAAGGCTGGCTCTGCCACCTGCTAGCTGTGTCTCTCTGAGATGTCACCTCACCCCTCCGTGTCCCAGGCCCTCATCTGCAAAATGGGGGTAAATAATGGGTCCTAGGGCAGGGAGGGTGAAATAAGGTAACACTAGGAAGTACTTAGCTCTCCAGGGCACAGAGCCTGGCATGCGCAGGGTGCCTAGATGGCATGGCCACAGTGTCTTATCTGAGGCTCTCTGTCACTGCTTTGGGTCCTGTCCCACACTGTGTCCAGGTGGCCCCTCCCTGCTTCCTGGGATTGCAAGGGCAGGAAGGGGTGGGAAGGACCATCTGCTCCAACCCCTGCCATCGCCAGGGCAGGAAGCAGAACTCTAAGGGAGGGGACGGACTGGCCTAAGGCCACCCAGCTTGTCAGGGCAGCACAAACCAGAAAATCTACTGCTGGCAAAGAGGCCAGGCAGGAAACAGGAACCTGTCAATACACTCCCAAGTGACGGAGCCATCCCAGACGACGGTACACTGTGACCACAGTCCTGGCAGAGGCTTAGTTACGATCAGAGGCTGGAAATGGGTGTGGTCTGGGTCAGAACACAGGCATCTCATCAACTAATTCTCACAGTAACCTAGGAGTTTCTATCTCGGAGGAGTAGAGGACCAGAAAAGTTGCCTAATGTCACACTGGTAGCAAGAGACAGAGGCAAGGTTCTGACTGACTCTTAAAAATCCATGTTTAGAGCTGGAGGGATGGCTTAGTGGTTAAGGCATTTGCCTACAAAGCCAAAGGACCCAGGTTCGATTCCCCAGGACCCATGTTAGCCAGATGCACAAGGTGGCATATGTGTCTGGAGTTCTTTTGAAGTGGCTTGAGGCCCTGGGGTGCCCATTCTCTCTCTCTTTCTGTCTGTCTGTCTCCCCTTCTTCTCTCTGTCAAAAAAAAAAAAAAAATCCATGTTCAAAGGTTGGGGAGACAGCTCAGAAAACAAAGCGCTCGTGTAAGCATGAGGGCCCGAGTTCAGATTCCCCCTAACTGGCGTTAAAAGCCAGATGTAGAAGGGAGTATCTATATTCACAGTGTTCCGACAGCGAGATGTGAGGCAGAGACAGGAGAAACCCCAAAAGCTCATGGGCCAGCTGGTCTGGTGCATGCAGCAGCTCACAACAGAGGGACCCTGCCTCAAACAAAGTGGAAGGTGAGGACAGATACCCAAGGTTGTCCTCTGATCTTCACCCATGCACTGTGGCACATAGGTGTCTGCACTAACACCAACACACACACACACACACACACACACACACACACTTCATGTGTGAAACTCCTTCAGCTTTCTGCCCCTCTCATTCAATTTAATACAGCGATGATTTCTGCGTGCTCACTGGGTGTCAGGCTTTGTGCTGACCACCCTGGAGCTAAGAGACAACATCCTTAGTTTGCAGTAAGTTAAAGAAACTCAACTCACTCAAATAGCTAGCAGGGAGGGGCTAGCTCCAGGAGTCAGTACAGCCATCGCCTGTACCTGTGATACCGCTCCTCCATCCCAGGTTCCCAACTTGTAAAGGGAGGCTCGAACTGCATGGGCTCGGTAGTGCTGTCATGACCATTCCTGACATAACATGAAACACGCACGGGGGGAGACCAACATAAGTTGACATTATCCCTGTTGTGGAACACTGTCCTCTGGGCACAACATGGCTGTTACCATCTTGAAATCGGGGCAGCTGTGATTACTGGCACGAGACTCTCACATGATGGGGGCTTGTTAATATTCCCTTGCGTAAGGAGTGGGGAGAGGGTCTCAAGCCCACACTTGAGATTCCAGCCTCTCTTCTGCCCCAACGCCAGCTGCTGGTACCGCTGCCCGGGCTTCATGAGTATATAGGAGGTGGAGGAAGGTTAGCTACAAGGGGACTTCAGTGAGGCAACCTTGGAGAGTCACAACCCACACCAAGGAGGGCCTTTTAGGTGATTCAAATGCAAGAGTTACCCATGATTAAGTAACCCAAAATACTCACTGCTCACCAAGCTAGACTTGGGTATGGTGCAGTTTCTTAGGTATGTCTGGGCTGAATAGAAATAGACTTTCCAGGAAAAGTCATTTCAGCATACACACTATTATATGCAAACAGGGCCTTGGAACTGACGGAGCAGCCAGAAGGAACTTCATTTCCAATGGAAGGACGAGGAAGTTCCTCCAAGTCTCCAGGATGGGTCAGACCATTCCAGAAAGAGAGGACTGGTCAGGCAAGGCACACCTAGTACGTGTAGGAAGTGGGATAACCAGGGTGGCCAGAGTCAGGTATGTGATGGGTAGGTGGGGGTCACAAGCTGGAAGGGCCAGCTAGGGCTAGCTGGGGTAGGGGAGAGGCCTCAAATGTCAGCGGGGAAGAGTTGGGCTCTGAAGGGCCTATCAGAGCTGGGGCCAGGCAGGATGAGGGGACTAGAGGGGGCACATGAGCACATGATAGCACAGATCTCCTGGTGACCAGGCTCCAGGTTTCCCATCAGTTTGGGGAGGCCAGGACAGGGGCAGTGACTAGGGGGAGTACAAAACCAGGCTTTGAAGGCCAGGACTCCCCTACTGTGAGGCTACCCCTGTCCCTGGTCCCAGGAACAAAGCTGCTATGGAAGCCATCTTAACTGTGGCTTCAGGGACCCTTCTCATCTCCATGGAGATAGCATGAATTTGAGTCAAAAAACCTGGGTTCAAATCCTGGACACATGACCTTGACTGTTATTTCCTCTCTTCCTGGGCCCCAGCTTCCAGAATCATGTCTAGAAAGTGAAGGCCTGAGCCTTCAAGGGTTGTGCTGTGGGCTCCCAGGATGCCAGCTGCAACAGGGTCTGGCAGGGTGCTGGCACACAGCAGACACTCAGCGACCCCCGCCCCCCCCCGTCTTCTGCAGGCCAAGCACTGCTCTCAGCCCCTCCCACCCAAAAATCTTAACATGGCAAAGTGGATTTGTTCCTGTCATTCTTCCCCCGTCTCTCCTCTGTCCCCAGACACCCTGATATTCCTGAGCTCTTCGCTGACATCAACCCTCCCTGTGCCCTCTGGTAACTTGCACTCCCTGGAAACACAGTTGTTCCTCTGTTCCAGGAACTCACCCAGTCTCGCCATGCAGTTACAGGGTGCAGACCTGACAAGTCGCACCAGCCTGCTCACACCTCTCCCTGGCTTCCCGGCAGGGATCTTCAAGATCAAGCCCAAGGTCAAAGCCTTTTCCCCATCTTTATTCCCTCTCCCCCACCCTTCCTCTAGCCAACAGCAGTACATTTGAATTTTTGTCTACATCTGTCCTGGTCACAATGACAAGTTCAAGTCCAACTTCACTTAGTGGCTATGTGACTTTAGACACAGTTGTTTTGTTTTGCTTTTTGTATTTTTTGGGGGGGGGGGAGGTATGGTCTCACTCTAGCCCTAGGCTGACCTGGAATGCACTATGTAGTCTCAGGGTGACCCTGAACCCAGTGATGCTCTTACCTCTGTATCTCCAGCACTGGGATTAAAGCTGTACACCACCACTCCCGGCTAGGCACAGTTTTAAAACCTAAATTTGGGCTGGAGAGATGGCTTAGCAGTTAAGCGCTTGCCTGTCAAGCCTAAGGACCCCAGTTCGAGGCTCGATTCCCCAGGACCCACGTTAGCCAGATGCACAAGGGGCACACATGTCTGGAGGTCCTTTGCAGTGGCTAGAGGCCCTGGCATGCCCATTCTCTATCTATCTGCCTCTTTCTCTCTCTGTCTGTCACTCTCAAATAAATAAATAAAAAACAAAAAATTTTAAAAAAAAGAATGTCCATACTTGCATATGGGTTTTTTTTTAAATAAAACCTAAATTTCCTCATTTTAAAAGGAGGCAATGGTTGCTGTGAGGATGAGGAGAAAGGGAAGAAGAGAGAGTCCCTGCTCCATCTCGACGTGCCCCGGGCCACAGTGGTTATGTGCTCGCATCCTCTCCCTCCGCTCTGGCTTGCCGCACTCATCCCATCCTTCAGGGCTCCACTCAGCTGGGAAGACGTGGGTCACAGTGACTTGCCCATGAGGGGCCTGCCTGCTAGAACTATGGCTGGGCCAGGCGTGGGCAGCTCTGCCCTGGGCTCAACACAGGACTGGCCGTCAGCAGCCACACAGGAGTGCCGCTGGAACCCATTTTTGCTGAATGTCTGAATCCAGGGTGGAATCCACCTCTGAATCCTCTTCTAAGCCCACCCTCCATGTCCAGCCAGAGCTCAAGGTTGGGCAGGCAGTGATGCCATGAAAACACTTTGGGGCTGGAGAGATGGCTTAGTGGTAAATTCTTTCTCTCTCTCCTTCTCTCTCAAATAAATAAATACAAATAAAATATTTAAAAAAACAACAACACTTGTACTGAGTAGGCAGTGAATCCTGCTTGAACCTTGGCAACCCTGCTTCCCCATCTGTAAAGTGAAAACACTTCGGACTGAGTGGGCGCTGAGCCCCACTTGCACCTTGGCAAGCCTGCTTCCCCATCTGTAAAGTGAAAACACTTCGGACTGAGTGGGCGCTGAGCCCCACTTGCACCTTGGCAAGCCTGTTTCCCCTCTGTAAAGTGAGGAGAGGGTGGGCCATGTGGAACCTAGGGCCCTTGCTCTTTGGGGTGCTTCCTGAGGTGGTTAGAAAACCAATGAGGAGAGTGTGGACCCCAGTTCTTCTTACTTGCAGTGAGGTCTGGACAGGTTCTCCAATCTCCCAACTTCAGGATTCTCCATCTGAGGAAGGCTGCTGGTTCTCACCTCTTCTCGCGGCGCAGGGAGAGAAAGAAGGGCCACTGTGAGGGACTACCTGCCCATCCACAGCACTGGGAAAACCTGATGTGCTCGGAATACTTTACTTTTTCAAGTTGTTATTCTGTCACAGTCACCTTTGTCAGATACTTTTACTTCTAGAAAACATTTTGGGGCTGGGGAGATGGCTCTGCAGTTAAAGGTGCTTGCTTGCAAAGTCTGCCAGGTTTCAATTCTCAAGCTATCCATGCAAGCTGGACACAAAAACTGGTGCAGGTGTCTGGTGTTCACTTGAGCAGCAAGAGGTCCTGGCATGCCCCGCTCGTGCACAAATAAATAAACATTTAAACAAATAAAGTAAAACAATCATCTTGGGATCCCAATTTCAACCTTCAGCTTCTACATGCGGTGGCCTGAGCTCTGCCTGGCTGAACTATACACTCCTGGCTTCCCAGGCACCAGCGACTGGGAAACAGAGATGCCAACATCTGGCCCTGGGTTTGACCTCCCAGCCAGCTGTGTTCACATAAACTTGGTCTTCTCCTGGAAAATGTGACCACGGAGACCACAACCCCAGGACACAGACAATCTGACTTCCGGGCCAAGGAACAAAATGAGTGGCTTTACATCTGTCACTTCTCAAGACAGGCAATGACACTTTCTCCCTCTTTACACAGAAGATAAGACGGTCTTGCTCCTCAGACCCCCATTTCTCTGGCAGAAGGGGGCTGAGATGGTTGTGCTCAAAAAAGCCACAGCATAGTGTGGAGATGCACACCTTTCATCCCAGCCCTTGAGAGGCAGAGGCAGGAGGATCGTCATGAGTTCACGGTCAGCCTGGGACTACAGAGTGAGGGCCAGGTCAGCCTGGGATAGAGTGAGACCCTGCCTCAAAAAAAACCAAACAAACAAAACATGCACACCTTAAACAAACAAAAAAATAATATATATGAAAAAAGAAAGAAGAAAAGGGCTAGAGAGATGGCTTATCGGTTAAGGTGCTTGCCTGCCTGCAAAGCCTAAGGACCAAGGTTCAATTCCCCAGCACATGGGTAAGACAGATGCACATGGCAGCGCATGCATCTGGAGTTTGTTTGCCAGATGCCCTGGTGCACTCATTCTCATTCTCTCTCTCTCTCTTTCTGTCAAAAAAATAAATAAATAAAATATATGTACTTAAAAAAAACCAAAACAACAAAAAAGCCAAAGCCAGACTGGCTGCAGAGAAGGCGCAGTGGTTAAGGCACTCAACTGCAAAGCCTAAGGATCAGGGTTCAGTTCCCCAGTAGCCATGCAAAGGCAGATGCACAAAGTGGTGCACGCATCTGCCGTTTGTTTGCAGTGGCTCAAGTCCCTGACACACCCATTTTCTCTCTCTCTCTCTCTCTACCTCTTTCCCTCTCTCTCTCAAATAAATAAACAAAATATTTTTTAAAAACTTTAAAAAAGCCAGAGCCAAGATTTGAGCCCCGATGCCCCCAGTGCCACCCTTTCCTTCTGGGGCTGCCTTCATGGATCTGATGGCCACACTCTGCTTCTCAAGGCTCCTATCCAAGGCCCAGCCCTTCTGCCTTTGTTGGCATGAAGCAGGCCTTGGGAAAGGCTCCAGTGATCACATGAGGCCCGGAGGGGGTGGCGCAGAAGAATTGGATCCCCTCTCTAGGGGTCAGGAACCTGAGATGGCCAGGGAGCCGGATGCCACGCCTGATCAGGATGACATCCCAGACACCTGCCCTTGGGGTGTCAGCTGGCACCAATAGACAGTGTCCCTAGGCTGCTTCTATGCTGAGTGTTCTCAATACAATACAGGCATGGTGGCTGGGAGCAATTCCCCAGTCCTTAGAGGCAGCACAGAGGCTGTAAGCTCTCAAGTCCTGGCCCTGCCATCTACTGTCACTTAGCTCCACTGAGTACCCTCCTCTCATCTACAAAAGGAAGAAGTCACAGTGGTGCCCGTGGAGGTGCTATGAAGAGCCCATGAGGCACACACAGAAGGCTGAGTGCAGCCCCAGGCTCATGAGCCCCAACCCTTTGCAGATGGGGTCCCTCCCTCCCCTTTGCTCTGTGGTCCAGATGCTCAACAGCAGTGAGAATAAAAAGGAAGGTACACACACACACACTCACACACAGGCACACACACACGCAAACAAATACACACACACACACTCTATGAAACTTCCACTCAGCTCAACTATACAGTCATTCTAGTCACACCTCTCCATAGGTGGGGTGATGGGGGACTTGAACTTATGCATTATATTATCCCACTTCCCATGTAAATCTCACCAGAATAAATAAAATGTCTCAAACTTCTGCTTGCCTATTGTGCCAGTCAAAGTTCTAAGTACCTTTGGTCAAGAGCCCTTAACTCTTATGGCATTCTTCCAGGAGTGTTATTTTTATCCCCAGGTTCCTTGGAGGCTCACAGAAGTGAGGTGACTTGACTGAGCTCATGAAGCATGCTAGGATGTACCCCCACCTTGGAAAAGTGCAGAGCAGCTCAGCTCAATAAGTTGAGAAAGTCAGAAACCACTGGGCGACATTTGAGCTGAATTCCAGAGACACAGTAGGACTTTTCTAGAACCAGATTCTCTTATCAGGGGTGTTTTGTGTCCAGGAGTCACCTGTCACTATGCAAAGACTGTTGTTTTCCATTTGTTTATTTATTTATTTATTTTTGACACAGGGTCTCATGTAGCCTAGGTTTGCCTCAAGCCCACTGCGTAGCAGAGGACGGTCTTAAGCCCCTGGTTCCTGCCTTCACCTTTTGTATGCTGGGATTACAGGTAGGCTCCACCAAGCCCACGTTACGTGGTGCTGGGGATCAAACCCAGGGCGCTGTGCATGTGGGACAAGCATGCTGTCAACTGAGCTCCAACCCCAGCTTTTGTGGAGACATTTTCTGGTTGGAATACTTGGAGGGGGGCGATTGTTTCCGGAAAGTAATAGATGATGGACAGGAATGCTGCTAAACTTCCTACAATGCCTGAGGTAGCCCTGCATGACAAAGATTTGCTTGGCCCCAAATGTCATTATACCAAGTATATGATGTAATGTACTACAGCTGTTATTTATTGAGTTTACTACCAAATCTTAATTTTTTTATTTTTACTTATTTATTTTTTTGATTTTTCGAGGTAGGGTTTTGCTCTAGCCCAGGCTGACCTGGAATTCACTATGTAGTCTCAGGGTAGCCTCAAACTTACGGCCATTCTCCTACCTCTGCCTCACAAGTGCTGGGATTAAAGATGTGTGCCACCACGCCCGGCTTATTGAATCCAATTCTATACTGAGTTATTGTAAACATCGCCTTACTTAATACTAATTATTACTGTCATCCTATCAGTGAATGACAAAAGGCTCAGAAACAAGTCATTTTACTAAGGTCATACAGCCAGGAAATGGTAGAGTCAGGATGGAGCTGGCTGGGTACAAACCCAGAGAGAGCTCTTAATCTTCCCTCCAGGATTTAGAGTGAAGGTAAAAGCATCAGGCCAACTTCTAGAGACTGCAGCAGAGTACAAGCCTGGCCTCCTACGGCTTCAAGGCTTAGGGCATGTCCCCTCCTCTACCAACTTCCCATCTGTCAAGAGACCCAGATGATCCCCAAGGCCCTGCCAGCTCAGTCTGTCATTCTCCAGGACAAGGGCCTCAGCACAGGCTCCAGCTGCTGGAAAGTGGGGTGTGAGGGGGGTGCAGCTTCATTCCCATTGCATCCTTAGCTAACAAGCTTGCTTTCTCACAAGGAGGTAGAAACAGATGTGTGTGGGGGGGAGTTTTGCCTAAACCCCATCTCGGAGTATACATTTCCCTGGGGGATACAGGTTTCTCTGCCACCACCTGGCCAGGCCAAAGGGGACACCAAAGCAGGCTGGGAGGGAGTTCACCCAGCACAGCAGGTGAGTTCTCAGAGGAGGAGGGAGAATGGGAAGGCCCAGCCCCACCCCTACCATGTGCTAGGTACCTTGAACGGCAGTTCATTCCAGGTCAGCCTCATGAAAGTCTGGGAAGGAGGAGATCACCCTGACCCCATTTTGCAGGCCAAACACCAAGGGTGACATGATGTAACTCACAGTTATACAGAAGGTGCCCTAGGCAGGTCTAGGACTCCCAAGCAGAGTAAGCAGCAGCCTTGCTTCTTTTCTCACCCAAGAATGAAAGTCTTGTGACAGAACTTAAGAGAATGCATTCCTTACATTTTTTTCCCTGCATTTCCCAGTTCACAGAATGGTGTGCACTGCCGCCGCCACCACCACCACTACCTCTGCCTTGCACAAACAAGAATTAGGATTTCCTGGGCTGGAGGGATGGCTTAGTGGTTAAGGCGTTTTCCTGCAAAGCCAAAGGACCCAGGTTTGATTCCCCAGGACCCATGTTAGTCAGATGCACAAGGGGGTCTGGAGTTCGTTTGCAGTGGCTGGAGGCTCTGGCGTGCCCATTCTCCCTCTCTTGCTGTCAAATAAATAGATAAATAAATAAAAATAAAATATTAAAAGTCTCCATAGTTTACAAAAAAAAAAAAAGAGTTAGGATTTCCTGGTGGGTTCTGGGAGAACCAAGGCTCTGAAGTTGAGCTTAGCAAGTCAGCCTGGAAGGGGAGGGATGAGGGGCAGAGATGACCTGGAGCCCAGGCCAGCCTGTACTTTTTTTTTTTTTGTTGTTTGTTCTTTTGAGGTCGGGTCTCACTCTAGCCCAGGCTGACCTAGAATTCACTCTGTAGTCCCAGGCTGACCTTGAATGCACAGTGATCCTCCCACCTCTGCCTCCCGAGTGCTGGCCACCTCGCCTGGCCCAGCTTATACTCTCTAGCCCTGGTGTTGGCTCCCTGCTTGCCAGTGTGGGCCTGGGGAAGTCATAGCACCTTTCTAGAGGTCAGGCAGATGACTTCAGGGTCTCTTCAAAACCTGTGCTCAGTCCTGCCAAAGGTTCTCTTTTCCTTCCTGTCTATGTGGCTTCAAAACGGGAGAGGAGACCTCGGCACCTAGCAAAGGGGGCTTCTTCTGGTTGATGGCCAGGGCTGGCCATGTGCAAGCTTGCAGAGCCTCTGACATTTGCTCCATTTCTGAGGCCACCCCATCCTTGGGGATCCAGACAAGATGGTGAGAGGGAGTATGTCAGCAGTGGTTTGGGATAAAAGGATCTGGGAATAGCAATGGTGAATACCAGCCATTTTTCTTGGGGCCAATGCATAACTCCATGGGAACTTTCTGAGTGCAAGCTAACTTGAAGAGATTTCTATATGGGGAAAGGGTGAGGGGGGGGGAACACAGGGGACATAGTTATTTTGGTTTCCAAGTATTAAGTATGGGGGGGATGACATTGAGCCCACTGCCTTCAAAATTAGCTTACTACCTTTTCATAAAATGTTTTACTTAAAACCTTTCAGCTTCTGAAGGCTCCATAAATCAGACCAGTTGAGGCCAGGTTTGCATATCCATTCATTCAACTGTTTAACTTGTACTGGTGCATGCTATGGACTAAGCCTGTGTTAGGCTTTGGGGCCACAGACATACCAAATAAGAGGTTGTCCCTGACATTGGGAAACTGTCTGCTAGATTGGTATCCTAAGGCCAGAGACATGGGATTGCTGGGCTGCAATGACTCAAATTGATAAGAATCCAGCTGGAAAGATAGCTCAGCAGTTAAAGGCACTTGCTTGCAAAGCCTATCAGTCCAGGACTTGATTCCCCAGTGCCCATGTAAAGCCAGAAGCACAAAGTGAGGCATGCATTTGGAGTTCAATTGCAAGAGGCCCTGGCATGCTCATTCTTTCTTTCTCTCAAATAAATAAGCTTGGGAATCATTTTATTAAATATAGTAAAGTGGGTTTTTTTTGCTCCTGGATTTCTTTTAAAAATTATTTATTTATATGTGTGTGTATGTGTGCTCCAGAGTCTCTTGCCACTGCACACAAATGGCCATCTGGCTTTACATGTGTGGCTGGGGAATTGAACTCAGGCCAGGAGACTTTGCAAACAAGCCATCTCCCCAGCCCTGCTACTAGGTTTCTCTAAGCCTTTATCAGGCAAAGGCATACTGAAAATCCTTCAATGGGAAGAATAGGGAAATTTTATTATATTGCCCCAAGTAAAGCTGATCTTGGAAGCCTTATTTTTTCCTTTTCCAACAGAGCTTGAGGAAGGCATCAGAGAAGACATTTGAGCTGGGCCTGAGAGTTAAGTAGAGTTTGCCAGTGACAATGGGAAGGCTTAAGAGACACTAGTCCTCAGCTGACTGTGCTCCTGATGTGGGCGACAGATCCAAAGAGGTGATCAAAAGCCCATGGAGACTCCTAGAGGCCCACTACACCTTCTCTCATCACCTCTGGGCCTTCCTTATTCTCCCAATCTCGTATCTTGAACTCCTGGTTCCATTCTGCCAGTCTCTCCTCTGGTTTCAATCCAAAATGGCTCTTGCAATAACTGGACTTGATTCCCAACCTTAATCCCTCACACATCTCAGCCTAACTCTTGGCATCCAAACCTGCCCTTTGAGCAGTTTGCTGATCCTAACTCCCAATCCTTAGGCTTAACCCTCACCTTCCTGACGCAAAGAAGCCAGCGTGAACCTCAAGTTAGGTCCCAAATGACCACCTACTGCAGGCCCAGCCCCGTGGTGCCTCGGAACCTGCCAAGGCTCCGCCTCCAGGCTAGCTTAGGGCGTCAGTGGCCCCGTTCCTCACCCAGCTCTGATGTCTCCCACCCTGCCTCAGCTAGAAACACTGGTCCAGCTCTGGTCTCATCTGTCCACACCGTCCCACCCACCCCACCCTCTGCCCTTTCTTCACACCGGGGCCACGGACCTCCCACACCAGATCTGTCTCAACCCCAGGCGGGTACCAATGTGCCTGAGGGCCCCGCCTCCAGCCACGCCCCCCTCCTCACCGCAGCCACGCCCCGTATTGAGTCTTGACTTGGGGTTGGGAGTTGGGGCGGAGGGTGGGAGGGCTGCTCTCACCAATCCATCCATCCTCGACCCCGCCTCCCTTCCCCGCCCGCCCCGGGTCCCCACTCAGCCACGCACCTGCAGCTCCTCGAAGGCGTCGTCGATGCCGGTGACCTGGTGCTGCTCGTGCAGCGCGGGCTCGTCGCAGAAGAAGCAGAGGAGCGCGCGGTCGGTGAGGCAGAAGAGCTTGACCTTGTCGTGCGCCTGGCAGGGCCGCGCGGCGCGGCGCGCGCTGAGGATGGCGTCCAGCGGGAAGGCGCTGTAGCGCTCCACGATGTTGGCCAGCTTGAGGCTGGGCGCGAGGGCGGGCTCGGCGAACGTGCGCCGGCACTCGGGGCAGTCGCGGGCGCCCTGAGCCTCCTGCCGTACCCAGTGCTCGGTGATGCAGCGGCGGCAGAAGTAGTGCTCGCAGCCCAGGCTCACGGGGTCCTGGTAGATGCTCAGGCAGATGGAGCAGAGCAGCTCGTCCTTGAGGCTGCACGCCATGTCGCCGCGGGGGGCGCGGAGGGGGGCGCCCGAGGAGGTCGGCGGGCGGCGAGACGAGCTCGGGGGCGGTACCCAGGCAGATGCTCTGGGGCCAGGCCCGCGGAGACCCCGGCGGCAGCCACCGGAGAACGCAGGGGGCGCTGTCCCCGACCGGGGTGGCGCGAGGACGCGGAGCGAGGTAGACGCTCCCCGGGATGCGAGTCCGGGAAGACGGGCTCGAGGTAGTGGGTCACCCCGAGCGATGGGCGCTGCGGGGAAGAGGCCGAGGGTGTAGGAGGGAAGGGGCGCCAGGAGTGGAGGAGGCTCTACAGGACCGGACAGTCCGAAGGGATGGGTGCTGGGAGAAGAGGATCCAGCAGGGGGGCGGTGGCCATAGGAAGGCTGGAATCCCCGGACCCGGACAGCTGGGGGAGGAGGGGAAGCTAAGGATGGGCAATTCTGCGGGGCGAAGCCGCACCGGACCACACCGCGGCAGTGTCCGGCAGAGGAGTGGTGGGGTGCCGGTCCGTTCAGCTGCCCAGTCCTGCCCACAGAGCCCGGCCCGGCACGGCCCCTTACCCACGCCGGCTCAGCGGCCACCGCTTCGGTCCAGCGCAGCCTCTCAACCCGGAACCAGCCGAGCCGAGCTGCCGGCAGCCTCGGCTCCTTCCCCGGCCCCGCGGGCGGGACCCAAGTGGCTCCGCCCCCGCAGCGGGCGGGGGAGGGGCGGGGCTCTAGACTTCAGACCCCGCCCCGCCCCCTCCATCCTCCAGGGGCACGAAAAACCCAGCTGTTCCTTCAAGGTCTGCACAGCTGCCAGGTCTTGCGGAGAGTCCTCGCGGCTGGGAGTGAGGGAGGAGGGTAGTTAACAAAAGGAGAGCGGACAAGGAATATATGAGGAGTAACTTTCTGGATCATCGGTTTGAAGCTTTGAGAAAAATAACGTTCTGTACATGTGGTAAAGCAGGAATATGTTGTGTGATCTGTGTAGAATATACCTTTTGCGTTGATTATAACAATAAAGCTAGAGAAATGCCCTGTTTGCTTAAAGCAAGTTCAAAGGTGTCAGGCTCTTCAATCCTGGGGTTCTAGTTCCTCTTCATTTTCTTAAGAGGTGTGTGGGGGAGAAATTTGGAGGGAGCCTTGGCTAATGTCTGACCCCAGGGGTTTCTTGCATGGCTGGGTGAGCGCGCGCGCGCGCGCGTGTGTGTGTGTGTGTGTGTGTGTAAGGGGGCGGATTTGGAGAGCTGGAGGAAGAGTAATGAGAGACCTTGGCTTTTGTTCCAGATGGAGAGGAGCTAAGGGCTCTCAAGCAGGCGAGGGTGCGTTGGGGGAAAAGTAAGTCGTTCTGCTCTGTACTGCTGGGGTTAGGGTGAAGAGGTTTGGGTGAGATGAATGGCACTGAGGATCTGTGTGAGTGTGCATGTGTATTGTGGTGTGTGTATGCATGTCTGTGCAGATGCACATCCCCTGTGCACATGTGTGTGGAAACCAGAGGAGAACATCTGGTGTCCTCCTCTGTCTCTCTTTCATGTTGCTTACTTGAGGTGCCTCGAGTTGCTGTTTTAGGTCAGAGGAGCCTAGAAATTTTCCTGTCTCTCCACTTCATCCCCCGCCCCAACACACACACAGACACTGGACTGGGGTTACAGGCATGCTCCATGTCCTTCTTTTTGTGTGGATGTTGGGGTTTGAACTCAGGCCATCGTGCTTGTATAGCAAGTGTGCACCTGCTGCGCCGTCTCCCCAGATCCACAATGAGGAACTTACAAATAATTTCTGGAGCTGGAGAGATGGTTTAGCAGTTAAGGGGCTTGCCTGTGAAGCCTAAGCACTCATGCTTGAATCTCCAGGTCCCAGGCAGCCAGACGCACAGTGATTCAAGCACTCAATGTCGCACATGCGCCACAAGGGGGCATACAGTATGGCGTTCCTTCACAGTGGCTGAAGGTGCCCATTCTCTCTGTGTCTCTTTCTCTCTCACACTCTCTGTCTCAAAAAAAAAAAAAAAAAAAAAAAATGAGCCGGGCATGGTAGTGCATGCCTTTAGTCCTAGCACTTGGGAGGCAGAGGTAGGGGGATCCCTGTGAATTCAAGGCCAGCCTGGGACAACAATGCTGTATCCATCTGAGCTAAAGAGAGACCCTACCTTTAAAAACCCAAAACAAACGAACAACAAAAAGAACTTCTAAAGACATTGGGCTTTCAAACAGGGAAGTGCTCTCGTTCCATTTGCAATGCTAAGGTGAAGGCAGAGATATCCTTCCTGGATGTGTCTGCGTATGCGCAATGCTGACACAAATCCAAGCGTGAGGCTGACAGGCAAGATTTGAGCTGGACCACTGATGTTGGGTCAGGAGCAAAGGCCAGAGGATTAGAAGAAGAGATACTATTAAGTTAATGGTAAGTTGGGATTCGTGGGGGCGGGTGAAGGGTGTGTTGTGTAACTTTTCCTGAGGACAAATGTCTGCTCACCCCACATAGGGACCAAGAGCTGATGACAGAAATGATCCCAACCACGTCTATCTTAGTGAACCAGTGAGTTTCTTGGGGTCACTTACAGGTGACTCAAAGGTGACTGCTTCACCCAAAAGCCTACCTAAGCATAGGTGCCAACTCACAAGGGCCGCCTGCCCGGAGCTGTGGCACAACTCGCAAGCAGGTATGCCAGCCTCCTCTCTTCAGCCACTGTTGCTTTTACAACACTGAGAAGGAGCCTTGTAAATCTTGAACCTTTCTGAGTTTCCAGTGCCTTGTATGTTTTATTTACTTTCTGAGTCTTAATTGCTTTGCACCTCTCTCCAGGATGGAATGTTTCAATTCTGAGGAAATAGCTGCCCAACGGGGTGAAATAGCTACACAATGGAATGGCTTCCGGTTTCGGCCACTTTCAGAAATGTTCACCAGAGTTCAACATTATTGAGGTACAACTTAACTTAAAAAACGTTTAAGTTTAATTCTCAGTTTGCATGTCCTCCATCACACCCTCCCACTCGACCCCATGTCTCCATTGTTGCCATAAGCACATTGGGTGCTCATGCAACAGCATTCCTTGAGCTTTCCTTGCACACAGAGCGCTGACTTTATTCAAGCGGTTTCCTTCCCCGTTTGTCCACAGGAAGGCAGGACCCCAACCAAACTCCAAGAGTGAGTTCTGTTTGGTCTAAGTCTGGTGATGGACAGGTCTGGTTTGAAAAACTGAAGGGGAAGACTATAGGGACCGGGAAGGAGACTTCTAGCAGTAGTCTCTTCGTGAAGAGTTACAGCAGCTATCTTGCTCCCAGTCTCAGCATGCAGCCAGTACATTAGGGAGGACCATGGGGTCCTTAAGGGAGAGGACTTTGGCACAAAGTCTGGGGTTTTGAATACATAAGATGGCCCATCTTATTGCTTAAGCAAGTTTAATAGTGGCAGACTGTACTTGGTGGCCCAAAGAATCCAACTGATACACACATTCTCCTCTTGCCCGCCTTTTTGAAAATGATTTTGCAGGGCTGGCGAGATGGCTCATCAGTTAAGGTGCTTGCTTGCAAAGCCAAAGGTCCCAGGTTCAATTCCTCAGTACCCATGTAAGCCTGATGCACAAGGTGGTGGAGGCATCTGGAGTTTGTTTGCAATGGTTAGAGGCCCTGGCATGCCCATTCTCTCTCTCTCTTCTCTCTCTCTTTCTAATAAATAAAGTAAAATATTATTTAAGAAATGTTTTTGCAAATAAAGCAGTCTAAATGATTGAAGCAATTGAAATGAAATGCAAAAAGGCTTGATGCTGGGTAAAAACAGTGGCTTCTTTCTTCAGCATGTATTTACTGATGTTGACCCTGGGCAGGCCTTGTCCACGGGGGTGGAAAACACTAAGTGGTCTACAGTCTGGAATGTGAAAGTCTTACTGTCAGGCACAGTAGAGTACACTGAGCACTCTCCCATGAATCGCTGGATGAGTCTGAAAGCAGTCTTAATTAGTACATATCGTTACCCTCATTTTCTAGAGGAAGCTACTGAGGCTTGGAAAATGGAGATGTGAAATTGCTAGTTGTTCATCAAAAACCTTCCTCCTATTCTTCTGTAGGAGTAGTGAGTTGGAAGAGCGGCTGTCCACTGGAATGTGAACTTCCCAGCTTCCTTTGGGTAGCTAAGCCCTCCTCAATAGATCCGAAAGAGAAATGGGCCTTAAGGGCATGGGCTCTTGCTCTTCCATGCATCATGTCTTCTTTCCTCGAGTCAGGGAACACAGATGTGTTTGGAACCCCGCTTCAGTAATTCTTCAGGTGTGCAAAGATATGGAAGAAACCTGGATTTCTGAATGACTGGAGTACAGCCATCCACTGACATAGATGGGACCAGTGGTTAGAACCTGACAGCCACGTATGCCACTGCATCTGTTCATACTCTAAGAAATAATTCATGCTTGGGGAGGATCTTCAAGAGGTATTGTTGAGTGAGATAAAAAATAAAAAAGGAAGTCACAAGCACACACAAACACTTAGACATGGACATGTGTGAACTCACACATACACAGACTTTTAAATGATTATTTTCCCCTGACCAATACTTGCAGAATAGCAAGTATTTTCATAGCATTTGCATTATGTTAGGCATTATAAGTAATCTAGAGGTGATTTCAAATGTATGGGAGGAAGTGTGCATTACATGCAAATACAATGCCATTTCATATAAAAGATTTGAGCATGCACTGATTTTGGTTAACACAGGGCTCTCTAAGGATCCTGAGGGATGACTATATTTTAAATAAAATGTCTTTAAACCTAAACACACATAAAACAAATTATATGTTGATTGACTAATGAAAATATGCCCAGAGACTTGTAGGCACCTAGCCCTATATTTCCTCTCGGGGCAATGACTCAGTATTCGCTAAATCAGTTTTTGCAGTACTTTATAGAACATAGCTACCATGAATCATGAGAGTCAGCTGTATTTAAAATAGCTGTGTGTAATAAGCATCTACCCATATGAGGTACCAACAACCATGTTTCTTTCCATCCTGGTGACATCCGCTTAGGCCCACTAGCAGGGGACAGCGAATGTTGTTCGAGCCACTCTCTTGAGCTGGCCACTGACCTGGGTACTTGAAGCCATCATTTTGTGGAGGCTTCACAACAGCCCCCCAGACTTGATATTTTTCTCTCCATTTGCAGGAGTGGGAGCTGGCTCAGAGCATTGAAGTGGCCTGTCTAAAATCACAGTGGAGCCGGGCGTGGTGGCGCACGCCTTTAATCCCAGCACTTGGGAGGCAGAGGTAGGAGGATTGCCGTGAGTTCAAGGCCACCCTGAGACTACAGAATGAATTCAAGGTCAGCCTGAGCTAGAGTGAGACCCTACCTTGAAAAAAAAAGTCACAGTGGATAAACAACAAGAGTGTCTTTATCACAAGCTACTGGAAAAAGTCCCAGAGTGGTACTGCTGGACCTCTGTCAGATCTGGCCATCAGCTCCACCCCAGAGACTATATAAGTGGTCTTCCAACTCCCATACCTTTCTGGTGAGATAATTCTGCTCGGGCCCCTTCTCGGTCCCTTCTCACCACCCCAAGCCTTAGACTGACTCCTCTAACACAGAGCTATCCTGCTGTTTCTTCTTCCCTCCTACTCCAAGGGGAAATAGAGTCCCTCCATGGGGGACTTCTCCATCTCCAACTTCATCCAACTTACCCAGGTATCTACAGCAACGCATCAAGTCCTCCGTGACAGATGAGGTGTACACACTTCTTACCCGTCCTCCCCTCCTTCCCCCTAGCCTCAGAGGATGAAGCTTGCCTTCTGTTCAAAACTAGTTCTTCCACCTGGGCTTTGGTCTAATCCCCTCTGGCCACCTCTGGGACTGGACTCCTTCAATTATCCCTCTCTTGATTCCATATTTCTGTCTCCTTCCTCATCATTGGCTGTTTTTTTCTCAGCCTATAAGCATGCTCAAGTTTCTCCTAAAAGAACCCCCTACAGTTCCCACACCGTTAGCTACCACCCATAGTTTGCCTTCCACTAGCCCAGCTTCTAGAATCATTAGCCCATCCTCCTCTGCCATGTGCCAGCCCACGACTCCAGCGAGCTCACTAACGACCTCCTAATTGCCAATTAAAAATAGCGTCTGATGCACAGTGGCTGCTGTATGGAAACAAAGCAGACAAAAAAGCTAAGAGGAAATTTGAAATATTCATGACTCCACCACCCAGGGAGATCTTATTGTTAATGCTTGGATCATATCCTTACAGACTTTTTATCACACGTAATGTATGCACACTTGCACACTTATGGGAGGAGACAGAAGAGGAGGGGAGGAGGAGAAAGATAAACACACAGAGACAATTTTAAAAATTGCATTGTGTTCACTGTAAACCAGTGCTTCTCGAGGCAGAGTTCTTGAACGTCATGTAGTCTTACTGCAACGGAGATGAAGATTCCAGTAAGGATAGTTTATTTGGAAAGTGCAGAAAATCCCAAGGAAGGGGGGAAAGTGATGCAGAGAGGTATGTGTTCTTACAGACGGAAGCTGGAGGTTTGTTCTGCAGGGAACCTTAGACAAAGGCACGAAACACCTCCCTCAGAATTATCTCAGCAGAAGGGCACAGGAGCCGGGGTATTTGCTCACCATCTTGGAGTGTGGAGACCGCTCCCCAGAAGCGGTAAATTCTTCAACACCAGTGAACAGTCCGGTTTCTAGTTCTGGGGGAGAGAACCCTCAGCTGTGTGTGCTGACAGTGGGAAGTTTTGGGAGCACATGACAGACTTGAAGGACAAGGGCAAGGCCCTGACAATCTTAGTTACAGTTCCTCCTGGCACTTGCTCTGTCTGATTCACTCACACCCACAGTAAGTTCATGGTCTGCCACTGCTTCTCCAAGGTCATGGCTAGTCACAAGTTATTAAAAGGAGAAGAGGGGCTGGCGAGATGGCTCAGAGGTTATAGGCGCTTGCTTGCTTGTCCCCTATTTGCAGATGACATGATCCTATACATAAGTGACCCAATAGTCTCCATCTCAAAACCTCTAAAAGCGATTAATTCCTTCAGCAAAGTGGCAGGATACAAAATCAATGCACAAGTCAGTAGCCTTTCTGTATGCATAGGACAAATATACAGAGAAAGAAATCAGTGAGGCTGTCCCATTTTCAATAGCAACAAAAAAAAATTAAATACCTTGGAATAGCATTAACCAAGGATGTGAAAGACCTATATAATGAAAACATTAAAAAAAAAAACTCAAGAAAGAAATCAAGGAGGGCTTGAGAAGATGGAAAGACCTCCCATGCTCCTGGATTGATAAAATTAATATTGTGAAAATGGCAATTCTACCAAAAGCAATATACAGATTTAATGCAATACCAATAAAACACCAGCATCATTTTTCATAGAGATTGAAAAAATGATCTCAAAATTCATATGGAATGGCAGCAGGCCTTGGATATCCAAACATATCCTCAGCAAAAACAAAACCAAACAAACAAACAAATCAAAACACCTCTGGAGGTATCATCATACCTGATCTAAAGCTATATTACAAAGCCATAATCCTTAGACTATAGCTAGTCATCTTATTATCTTTTTCTACCATTCTTGCTAGAACTGCCTTCCCACCCCCCAACCTGGGCCAGCAGGGGTCACTTAGCCTGCTAGTGCGGGGACTCCTTCCTTTGCCTATTGGCCTACTAATATGAGGAGTCCCAAACTGCAGGAGGGTCCAGACAGAACTTTAGTTTTTTTTTTTTTTTTGGTTTTTCTTTGGTTTTTCGAGGTAGGGTCTCACTTTAGCTCAGGCTGACCTGGAATTCACTCTGCATTCTCAGGGTGGCCTCGAACTCACGGTGATCCTCCTACCTCTGCCTCCCGAGTGCTGGGATTAAAGGCATGCGCCACCACGCCCAGCTTTAGAACTTTAGTTTTAATTAAACCATTGCCAGGTTCTCTGTTACACATTCTCTCCCCACCCCACCCCTGACTCTCTGGGATCTAGGATCTTTAGTTCGACGGACACTAAAGCTCTGGTGACAGGAAGCATCAATTTACCGGGTAGGCTATCAGGAGTAAAGGTGAGATGGGTCCTTGGTTCCCAGACTTATGTATTTGGCTGGTCAGGGATGCAGCTCAATTACAGTGCTTGTTGGCTCAAGGAATAGAAGCACATTAAGGACAGCTTCTTAGCCCCACCTGGCACGTGACACTGTGCCTTTAAGTGCTGATTTCAACATTGTCTCGCGATGGCAGCTGAGGTTGATATGGTATGTAGTAAGGCCAGTGAATGACGGTCAGTCATGTGCCCACTCCTTCCAAGGTCATACTCAGCATGATCCAAATGAGGATCCCATAATGATGAGTAACATGGCCCAGGAGCCAGCCCTCAGTGGTGCTAGCCATGATACTGTGGACAGACTGTTTGAATAAATCCCATGGGATCCTAGAAAAACCACTGTTCTCCCAGGGCACTTGGATCTAATAGAATCAACCTGGTATCATGTGGCTGGGTGCTGTTCATAAAGAATGGAGCCAGATCAAGAGCTCACACTGTCTTTGCTTTGCAATATTGATACACAGATCAGCCCTGGGACTGTAGAGCCTCATATGGCTTCTGTCCCTGTCACCATGGCTTCTTGGTTCATGATGCATGCTTGGGATGTTTAAAGAGTGAAGCAAGCTCATTTCTGCTGGATGAGACGTCCCACCTACCTAGATGTTCGCTGTCTGCTATACCAGGAGTCTCTGGTAGACAAGGAGACAGAAATCCACACGTTTTAGACCATTACTCAGAGATCAGCCCACAAACTTCTTCCTTAGATCTTCTCATTTGCCATTTTTCAGTCTTGCTCTTTGCGAGACCCTGAGAAGTTGACCAAGCCATTCACCACTGCCCAGGAGCCCTAATCTTCAAGCCCCTCTTTCCTGCACCAAGTCAATGACTCAGTATGCTGCTTGAAGAAAACTCTCCCCTGACCACTGTTCTTCAGGGTCCCTGAGTGGGGCTGTAGTTCAGCAAAATTGGATTTTTGTCTTCCATCAGCCCAATTTTTCCTCTTTTACTGAATCAGAAGGAATCCCCATTAGTTCATGAGTGTGAACTGAGGGGGAGACTGGTGCAAACAGGGGTGGTGACATGGAGGGTCTGTACCTGCTTGTGAGGTTTATTTGCTGCCTCTGATCCTGCATGTTCCATTTCCAGCCAGCCATGGGTTGCTGCTGCACCATCCTGGATCTGGTAAGACAACATGCAATGGAAGTTCTGGTTGCATGGTCAGTTCATCTATGGTTAATTGCTCAGCGTTGGTTAGAACCAGTATGAGGAAATAATGTTCATATATGGACCCATTTCTGTCAATATAGAATGTGCTTTTACTTTAGGGCCCTGGAAGTCTCCTATGAGGGCCTGCTAGGTGTCTTTTTTTTTTGGCATATGTGTGCATGCATTTGTTTGTGTGTTGGTGCACATATGTGGGGGTGTGTGTGCATGTGGAGGCAAGAAGTATCCTCAATCCCTCTCCACCTTATTTTTTATTTAATTCAATTAATTTATGAGGGAGAGAGAGAGAGAGAGAGAGAATGTGTGTGTGTGTGTTACAGAGAGAGAGAGAATAGGCACACCAGGGCCTCTAGCCAATGCAAACAAACTCCAGATGCATGCGCAACCTTGTACATCTGGCTTACATGGGTCCTGGGGAATCAAATCTGAGTCAATAGGCTTCGCAGGCAAGTGCCTTAACCACTAAGCCATTTCTCCAGCTCTTGTGCATCTGGCTTTACATGGGTACTTGGAAATCAATCCTGGGTCATCAGGATTTGCAGGCAATCACCTTAACCTCTGTGCCATCTCCCAGCCCTACCTTATTTTATTTATTTATTTTTGACTTTTCAAGGTAGGGTCTCACTTTAGTTCAGGCTGACCTGGAATTCACTATGTAGTCTCAGGCTGGCCTTAAACTCACAGCAGTTCTCTTACTTCTACCTCCTGAGTGCTGGGATTAAAGCCGTGTGCCACCATGTCTGGCAGAAAGAGAATAGACATGTAAGGGCATCTAGCCCCTGCAAATGAACTCTGGATGCATATGCCGCTTTGTGCATCTGGCTTTACATGGGTACTGGGGAATTGAACTCCAGTCATTAGGCTTTGCAGGCAAGCGCCTTAACCACTGAGCAATCTCTCCAGCCCCCACCTTATATTTTTAGTATTTTTATTTGTGAGTGTGCCAGTCTCTTGCCCCTGCAAATGAATGTCAGATACACACAACACATTTTACATCTGAATTTATGTGAGTGTTTGGTAATTGATCCCCAGCCAACAGGCTTTGCAAGCAAGTACCATTCACTGCTGAGCCATCTCCCCAGCCCCTCCACCTTATTTTTTGAGACAGAGTCTCTCATTGAACCCAGAACTCTCCAAGTCCTCAGGATCCTCTTGTCTCCACCTCTTTGTAGCTGGTGGCTAAATAAATAAATAAACATATATGTGCTGGAGTTCTGACCTCAGGTCCTCACACTTGTGTAGCAATAACCACTGAGTAATCTCCTAGTCCCCCATAATATGTCTTTATTTACTATGAATACTCCTATAACATGAGATCTGTCAAATAGATTGATGCAGTATTCCCATGAAAAATAGGTTAGAGTAGCAGTCCCATATGAGATGGATGCTACCTGTAAAAGTGGGGTTTTCTGAGTGGTTCTCTCTTAGTGGTAAGAGGTGGAAAGTCCAACACTTGTTCATTGTTTTGAGGGGTGCTTCTACATGTCCTAGCCATCATTTAGCCCTTAGGAATTTACTGTTGGCTCATACCCCTGAATCTTTTTTTTAAGTCTCCCACACTCTCATGTTGTAGAACTGTCCTCCTGACATGCCATGATGGCTGCTATCTTTTTTTTTGTTTGTTTAAGTTTTATTTATTTATTTGAGAGAATGAGAGAGAGAGGGAGAGGGAGGCAGATAGGCACAGAGAGAGAATGGGTACTCCAGGGCCTCCAGCCCCTGCAAACAAACTCGACGTATGCACCACCATGTGCATCTGGCTTACGTGGGTCCTGGGGAATCGAACCTGGGTCCTTTGGCTTTGCAGACAAATGTCTTAACCACTAGGCCATCCCTCCAGCCCCATGGCTGCTATCTTGAAATTAAAGCAACTGGGATCACCCTCTGAGACACTGAAAAGAACAGGTCTGTTAAAATTCTCTCATGGAGGCAGAGGAGTCCGTATGAGGCAGCTCATGAGATATTATATGATGCTCTGAACTCCTGAGATTAACTAAGCATTCAGTAATTTCTGCGGTACAGAGAGGGGTGGGAGAGCTTTGTTGGCACCGCTGCCCATGAGTCGTCCATGTTCCTGTAAGCAACCTCACTCATGCTTCTGTAAACAACCCCAGCTTTGCTGATTCCCCAAGCTAGGACTGGTGGTGTGATCTTCTATGGTCTGTCGCTGGTGGCGTGTCCGAGGTGAATGGATATTCGTGCACATCTTCCCAGGAAAAGTCATGCAGACACCTGCGTTTGTCTTCGAGAGCATCCGTCGGGCTTGCTGCTTCCTCTGCTGAGGTCTGACTAGTGCTGTATCACAAACAGAGTGCATGGCAGTTACCGTAAGACCCTGCATGCACAATGTGTCCGTTCCAGGTGAACGCAACACTGCTTCTGCTCTTTCTCCTGAACATGACTGGGAGAAATGAGGAAAGTGCATTTTCCAGAACAGCTGCTGCAGACCATATCACAGTGGTTATACCTTGGCTTATTTCAGTCAAGTTACCACAAATGGCATAAGCCACAAGCGAGGCTGCAGTTTGGTTAACTTCATGGCAGCATAAACTGTCCACTATGATCGTGTGTGTATGTGTGTGTGTCACATGTTCATGTGCAAATGGTTGTACATGTATGTGTGTGTGTGTGTGTGTGTGTGTAGACTAGAGGTTAATGTTGGGTGCCTTCCTCAATTTCTCTTCACCTTATTATTAGTTTTTGTTTATTTTTTTTTATTTGAGAACGACAGACACAGAGAGAAAGAGGCAGATAGAGAGTGGGCGCGCCAGGGCCTCCAGCCACTGCAAATGAACTCCAGATGCATGTGACACCTTATGCATCTGGCTTATGTGGGTCCTGGTATATCAAGCCTCGAGCCAAGGTCCTTAGGCATCACAGGCAAGCGCTTAACCACTAAGCCATCTCTTCACCTTATTTTTGAGACACAACCTCTCAATGAACCCAGAGCTTACTAACTCAGCTTTGGCCATACTAGCTAATTAGCAAGCCCCAGGGATCCTCTGTCTCCACCTCCCTGACACTGGGATGCCACCACTCCCAGCTTTTATGCAGGTGGTGGGGATCAGGTCCTTATGCTTGCATGACAAGCACTTTATTTACTGAGCTATCTCCCCAGCCCTCTCCATTGTGATCTTTAAAAAAAAATTTTTTTAAATGTTTGCAATAGCCAATGTATTGAATTAAGTGGAGGGTATCATTTTGACCAGCACGATATGTTCTTTAGATACTTGAGGATATTGCTAATCTCTGCTACTCAGTACAGAGTACAAAATTATTTCCATAATAGTTCTAGTTCTCTTTCTCTCCATCTAATTCCAAACAGGTTTTTAAAAAGTAAAAAGTATTTTTATTTATTTATTTTCAAGGGGAGGGGGAAAAACAGAATGAGCATATCAGGGCTTCTAGCCACTGCAAAAGAACTCCAGATGCATGCACTACTTTGTATGTCTGGCTTTATATGGGTACTGGGGAATCAAACTCAGGTTGTTAGGCTTTGCAGGCAAGCGCCTTAACCTCTGAGCCATCTCTCCAGCCCTCAGACACTTTCACTTGACCTTCCTACTATTATTGATCTTTCTTTATAGATTAAGAAACCTATGTGAGGCCTGGGGTTGTAGTTCAGTTAGTAGAGTGCTTGCCTAGATGCACAAAACTCTGGGTTCAGTCCCCTGCACTGCATAAACTGGACCTGTAATCTCAGCACTTAGGAGGTGAGGTCAGGGGGATTGTAAGTTCAAGATCATCCTTGGCTACATAGAAAGTTTGAGACCAGCCTGGACTGCAGGAGATCCTGTCTCAAGCAAGACAAAACAAAATAACAAAACTACATGACAACCAGCTCCAGGGTGATGGTGGCAGACATACTGATCAAGAAAAACCTATCAAAGCATAAACCTAGAGGCTACAAAGAACTCAGCACTAAATCAGACTGCCAACAGGCCTGCATGGCTCAGGGAACGTTGTGGAAGAGGGGGCGGAATGATTGTGAGAGCCATGAAGTGTAGGGGACTACCCTGAGGCATCGTCTGCATTGGGACTGACTAAGGCCTTCATGACTCCACAGTAAATCCCATAACCCCACAGAGGAAGGCTCCAGTGAAATGGTTACAGGGGAGAGGGAATAAAAGAGTGTAATATGTTAAAAAATGTTTTTAAGCTGGGCGTGGTGGTGCATGCCTTTAATCCCAGCACTCGGGAGGCAGAGGTAGGAGGATCACCATGAGTTCGAGGCCACCCTGAGATTACATAGTGAATTCCAGGTCATCCTGGGCTAGAGTGAGACCCTACTTCGAAAAAAAAAAAAAGTTTTTAAAGAGCTTTCTTTCAAGCAATGGGTGCTGGTTCTGAGGAATAGCGTACAAAATGTTCCCATTTTCTATATTCCATGCAAATGGCTCCCTGGGCTTTCAAATGAGATTGGGTATGTTCAGTGTGGTATGGCTGTAGACTCCCTGGGCTTTCAGATCACATACTCTTGATCTGTTTTGGTTATAATGGTCACTATTATGGTAGCCTGTGGGTTGCCCAGTGACCTCACTCTCAGGAACTCCAGGTTCCCATTGGTCCCTATGGATAAGGGTCTCTGGTTGGCTTTCTGACTTTGCTGCCCACAATGGTTACTCCACACACTTCCTTCTTTTCCTTCCTTCCCTTTTCTCCTCCCTTCCTTTCTTCCTTCTCTTTCTCCCTTTCTTCCTTCCCTTCCTTCCCTTCCTTCCTTCCTTCCTTCCTTCCTTTTTTTTTTTTTTTTTGAGACAAGCCCAACAGGCCTTTCTTTTTTATGAGTGAGTGTGAGAACAAGAGTGAGTGAGAGAGAGAACTGGCACACCAGGGCCTCCAGTCACTGTAATTGAACTCCAGACGTGTGCACCACCTTGTGCACATATGCGACCTTGCTCATGTGTCACCTTGTGTGTATGGTTTAAGTAGGATTTGGGGGAGGTGAATATGGGTCCTTAGGCTTCGCAGGCAAGTGCTTAAACTGCTAAGCCATCTCTCCAGCCCCAGAAGCGATGCATTTCTTCTAGCAGGCTCGCCTCTATGACTGGCTGCTTCCAATACTTCTGAAAGTATGCATTTTTTCATCATTCATTTTCACCCGTTTTTCTATTATTTTTCCATGCTTTGTGGTTTGATTTTACAGAGCTCACAGTTAAGAGATTGCCTTGAGTCTCACGTGGGACCTTGACTTTTTAAAAAATAATTTATTTATTTGCAAGCAAAAAAAGACAGGGAGAGAGAGAGAGAGAGAGAGAGAGAGAGAGAGGCCATGCCAGAGCCTCTAGCTGCTACAAATGAACTCCAGATATATGCGCCACTCTGTGCATCTGGCTTTACATGGGTACTGTAGAACCAAACCTGAGCTGTTAGGCTTTGCAAGGAAACATCTTATGTGCTGAGCCATCTCTCCAAACCCCCAAGACTTGGATTTTTGAACAGTGATGAGACTAGTAAAGACTTCAGAGACCTTTAAAGCTGGAATGAATGCATTTTACATTATGAGATGGTCATGAGTCTATGGGTGAGTCAGAGCAGAATGTGGTGTCTTGAAGTAAAATATTCCCCATCGTCTCATGTATTTGTGATTAGGCCTCATACTTAATCCTGCTGGTGAAGCCTTTGGGAGGTAGAGCCTTGCTAGAGGAGGTGTATTGCTGGGGCAAGACTTGGGGTGTTATAGCCCAGCCCCACTCACTACACTCAGAGAGCTCACTTTGTGTACTTCCTCCCTCCTGCTGTGTTGATGTGACAGCTGGCTGTCTGCTCCTGCCGTGCTTTCTCCTCCTCGGGGAAAAAGATGGAAATAAACACTTTTCTTCCGTAGGCTGTTTCCGATTGGGTGTTTTGTTCCATCAAGAAGCTTCTACAGCTTCTTAGCACCACAGCCTTCCCTCTAAACCACGTTGTGTAAGAGCTGGGACTTAGAAAGTCACACTTCAGGGCTGGAGCGATGGCTTAGAGGTTAAGGCGTTTGCCTGCAAAGCCAGGTTTGATTCCCCAGGACCCATGTTAGCCAGATGCACAAGGGGGTGCATGCGTGTGGAGTTGGTTTGCAGTGGCTGGAGGCCTTGGCGCGCCCATTCTCTCTTGCTCTCTCTCCCTCTTTCTCTGTCAAATAAATAAATAAATAAAATTTTAAAAAAAGAACTTAAAAAAATCACATTTCAGCATTGCCAGTTGCTCCGTGCTATGCCCTGCCAACGAGTAGGCAGGCTGGAGCTGGGAAGGCTGCACCAGGGAGGGGAACTTGCTTCTTCCTATTGGCTTCCTGTTTCTGTAGCGTCACCCTAGCAACTAACCCTCTTCACCCTGGCATCTGCAGTGCCTTTCCTTGGCAGCAGCTGAACCCAGTTTGCAGTTTTCCCAACACTTTGTATCATGAGTTTCCAACACGTTGGTGCCTCTTCTGTTAGTCTGAGATTTAGTTTCTTGGAAATCATCCTGCAAGCATCTAAGCTTGATAATGTTGCCTCTTACCTTACTTCACCAGCCTGGCCACGGTCTCTGCTCCCATTGTTTCTTCGCGTGGGATAAGTGAGCACGGGTTTTACCTTTTCAGGTGCTGAGTTAATAATTTTATACCTACTCAACAATAATTCATCAGCTTTTCAGTTCAAATTCATGTTGAACTATGATATTCTTGCCTCCAAGATTCCAGAAACATTCCAGTTCCAAGTATCATTGCCAGAGTGGTAAATGTCAAAGCCCCCGAAAGTGACATCTTATCAAGAAATTCTCTCATATCAATCCCCATGTCCCATACCTTTCCCACTCAAAACTCTCAATATACATTTCCAGGCATGTTTCCCAGTGTCTTCTTGGTTCCTATTAGCCAAAGCCTATAGGTTTAGTAACAAAAATTAATTTCTTCAAATGGAGGATCATGCTGAGACTTAACCCTAACGATGGGTCTAAAGACACAGAGGAGGTGTGAGGGCAGACACCATATTGCGCAGACACAGAGGAGGGGGGAGATCAGACAACATATAACACAGGCACGGAGGAAGTGGGACGGCAGACACTTTGTTACATAAACAGGACATGAGAGGGCAGACACCATATTACACAGATACAGAGGGGGTGGAAATAAGACACCATATTGCATAGACATAGAGGAGGTGGGAGGGCAGACATCATATTAAACAGAAGAAGAGGATGTGGGAGGAAGACATCACATGGCACAGCACAGAGGAGGCTTCAGATCAGATACCATATTACACAGAAACACAGGAGGTAGGGAAGCAGACACCTTATTACATACACGGAGGAAGTGGGAGGACAGACATCATATTACACAGACAAGTAGAAGGTGAGAGGGTAGACACCATATGACACAGACACAGAGGAGGTGGGAGCCCACATCATATTACACAGACACACAGGAGGTCGGAGGGCAGACACCATCTTACACAGAAACCATGGAGGTGGGAGATCAGACCTCCTATTATACAAACACAGAGGAGGTGAGAGGACAGACACCATATTACACAGACAAAGAAATGGTGGGAGGACAGACACCATATTACACAGACACAGAGGAGGTGGGGGGGGACTGATAGCATATTACAAAGACACAGAGGAGGTGGAAGGGCAGAATCATATTACACAGATATGGAGGAGGTGGGAGGGCATACACAATATTACAAAGACACAGGGGAAGTGGGAGGCCAGACACCATTTTACACAGACACGGAGGAGGGGTGAGGGCAAACATCATATTACACAGAAACAGAGGAGGTGGGAGGGCAGACATCATATTATACATGAACAGAGGAGGTGGGTGGAGAGACAACATATTACACAGACATGGAGAAGGTGGTAGGGCAGACATGATGTTACACAGACATTGAGGAGGTAGGAGATCAGAAAACATACTACACAGACACAGAAGAGTGGGAGGACTTACACCATATTGCATAGGCACAGAAGAGGTGGGAAGGCAGACATCATATTACACAGACACAGAGGGGGGGTGGAAAGGATGATATCACATTATACAGACACAGAAGAGGGAGGAAGGCCAACACCATATTATCCAGACACAGAGGAGGTGGGAGGGCAGACAATGTATTACACAGAAAAGAAGAGCTGAGGGCTCAGACACCATATTGTATAGGCACAAAAACGTTGGGAGGGCAGACCCCATATTGCATGGGCACAGAAGAGGTGGGAGGGCAGACACCACGTTACACATACGCTGAGGTGTTGGGAGGGCAGACACCATATTGCATAGACATGGAGGAGGTGGGAAAGACAGACAGCATATTACATGGACCCAAGGAGGTGGGAGGACTGACACCATATTACGTAGACACAGAGGAGGTCCACAGACACAGAGGAGGTGAGAGGGCAGACCCCATATTGCACAGACACAGAGGAGGGGCGAGGGCAGACATGATAGTGCATGGGCACAGAAGAGGTGGGAAGGCAGACACTATATTACACAGACACATCATAGGTGGGAGGACAGACACTGTATTACACAGACACAGAGGAGGTGGGAGGAGAGACACCATATTGCACAGACACAGATGAAGTGGGAGGCAAGACACCATATTGCAGAGTCACAGAGGCTGTTGGAGGGCAGACACCATGTTATATCGACATGGAGGAGGTGGGAGGGCAGGCAACATATTCCAGAGACACAAAGGAGTGGGAGTTCAGACACCATAATGCATAGGCACAGAAGAGGTGACAGGGTAGACAGCACATTATATAGACCAGAGGAGATGTGAGGATAAACACCATATTATATGGACACAGCGGAGGTGGGAGGATAGACACGATAATTCACAGACATAGAGGAGGTTGGAAGGCAGACACCACATTACACAGACATAGAGGATTTGGGAGGCCAAACACTGTGTTACACAGACACAGAGTAGGTGGGAGGAGAGACACCATATTACACAGATATGGAGGAGGAGGGAGGGCAGACACTATTAGACAGTCAGATGAGGTGGAAAGGCAGACACCATATTACCTAGACACAGGGGAGACGGGAGGGCAGACATCATACTCCATAGACACAGAGGAGGTGGGAGGGCAGACACCATTTTACACACACATGGAGGTGTTGGTAGGGCCGACCCCATATTACACAGATACGGATCAGGTGGGAGGGAAGACACCATATTGCATAGACACAGAAGAGGTGGGATGGCAGACACCATATTGCATAGACACAGAAGAGCTGGGATGGCAGACACCATATTGCATAGACACAGAAGAGCTGGGATGGCAGACACCATATTGCATGGGCACAGAGGAGGTGAGAGGTCAGACATCATATTACGAAGACAAGGAGTAGGTGGGAGGGCAGACACCATATTATTACACAACACAAAGGAGGTGCAAGGACAGACACCGTATTATACAGACACAGAGAAAGTGGGAGGGCAGACACCATATTACAAAGACACAGAGGAGGTTTGGAGAACAGACATCACATTACACAGACACAGAAGAGATTGGAGGACAGACATATTATATAGACACAGAGGAGGTCAGAAGAAAGATATCATACACAGAGGAAGTGGGAAGACAGACACCATATTACACAGACATGAAGGAGGCGGGAGGGCAGACAACATATGACACAGATATGAAGGAGTGAGGGCTCAGACACCATATTGCATAGGCACAAAAGAGTTGGGAGGACAGACACCACATTACACAGACATGGAGGAGGTTGGTGGGCAGAACCCATATTGCAGAGACACAGAGGAGGTGGGAGGGCAGACATCATGTTACACGGACACAGGGGAGGTAGAAAGGCAGGCAACATATTACACAGACATGAAGGAGAAGGAGCTCATACACCATACTGCATAGGCATAGAAGAGGTGGCAGTGCAGATACCATATTATACAGACTTGAGATGAGAATACAGACACCATATTACACAGACATGGTGGAGGTGGGAGGGCAGACACCATATTACGTGGACATTGAGAAGGTGGGAGGGCAGGCATCTTATTGCATGGGCACAGAAGAGGTGGGGAGGAAGATACCATATATACAGACAGAGAGGATTTGGGAAGGTGGACACCGTATTACACAGAAACAGTGGATTGGGAGGACAGACATTATATTGCACAGAGATAGAGGAGGTTCGAGTAGAGACATCATATTACACAGACACAGAGGAGGTGGGAAGAAAGATATCATATTATACAGACACAGTGGAGGGGGGAGGGCGCACATCATAAACACAGACACAGGGGGTGTGGGAGGGAAGACACCATATTACACAGACACAAAGGAGGGTGAGCTCAGACTCTATATTGCATAGGCACAAAAGATTTTGGAGGACAGACACTATATTGCACAGGTACAGAAGACACCGTATTACAAAGACACTGAAGAGGTGGGAAGTCAGATACCATAGTACACAGACATTGAGGAGGTGGGAGGGCATATACAACGTTACAAAGACACAGAGGAGGTGGAGGGCTGACACCATACTGCAAGAGCTTATGGGAGATGAGAGGGCAGATACCATACTGCAAGGGCTCATAGTAGTTGGCAGGACAGACACCATATTGCATAGGCACAGAAGAGCTGGAATGACAGACGCCATAGTGCACGGGCACAGAGGGGGTGAGAGGGCAGACACCATATTACAAAGGCATGGAGGATATTGGAGGGCAGACACCATATTGCGCAGACACAGAGGAGGTGAGAGGGCAGACACTATATTACACAGACCTGAGGAGGTGGGAGAACAGACACCACATTACACAGACATCGAGGAGGTGGGAGATCAGAAAACATGTTACACAGACATGGAGGAGTGGGAGGGCTTACACCATATTACATAGGCACAGAAGAGGTAGGAAGGCAGACATCATATTACACAGAGATAGAGGTGGTCGGAGTAGAGGTTTCATTTTACATAGACACAGTGGAGGTGGTAGGACAGACCTCACATTACACAGACATAGAGAAGGTGGGAGGACAGATATCATATTATACAGACACAGAGGAGGTTGGAGGAGAGGCATCATATTAAACAGTCACAGAGGAAGTGGGAGGGCAGACACCATATTACATAGAAATGGAGGAGGTGGGAGGGCAGACAACATATTATGCTGACTTGAAGGAGTGGGAGCTCAGGTACCCTATAGCATAGGCACAAGACTGAGGGGCAATGACTATGAAAGATAAAGTGAAGAGGAAGTAAGGCAGAGGAGCAAGAAACTCAGATAGTAGGCAGTTCTGATCATCTTGGCTACCCAGTGAAGAACTACTGAATAGACATCACCCACCAGAGGAGTCACCTGTAGAGCAGCAAGACCAGCCCCTGCCATGCTCAGCCATTGCTTGGGAAAGAGCTTGGCCCAGAAGCAGCAGCTCAGACAAGTCCTGAAGTCACCTACGGCGTGAGCTGGCCAGCTGCGGCTCTCCTTGTGGCTGAGCAGCAAGCTCTTTCTCAAAGCCATGGGGTCAAATTAAGCTAATGGGAAAACCTAAAAGACTTTAATGTAAGTATGTGAAAATGAGATAAAATTAGAAGACGTTAGGCAAGAAAAGCTTTTGAGAAAAGAACTAAGTATATATCATGTTTTCTTTATCCATTCATTTGTTTTTTTTAAAGTTTTATTTATTTATTTGTGCATATATATGTGTGTGTGGGGTGCCATTCCAGGGACTCTTACCACACCACTTTGCATCTGGCTTTCCATTGGTGCTGGGGAATCAAACCCTAGCCAGCAGGCCTTGCAAGAAAGCACCTTTAACTGATGAGCCATCTCCCCAGCCAGCTCTCTTCCTCTCTTGGTTGTTTTTCACTGGCCTATTGGGGACTGGTAGCTAAGCCTGACTTGTTAGAACTTCAGGAAAGCAGGTTTATACAATTCCTACTTCTGAGCCTGTTTCTTTTTCTTTTTTCAAATTTTTATTAACAACTTCCATGATTATTAAAAAATACCCCATGGTAATACCCTCCCTCCCCCCACTTTCCCCTTTGAAACTCCATTCTCCATCATATCCCCTCCCCATCTCAATCAGTCTCTCTTTTATTTTGATGTCATGATCTTTTCCTCCTCTTATGATGGTCTTGTGTAGGTAGTGTCAGGCACTGTGAGGTCATGGATATCCAGGCCATTTTGTGTCTGGGGGGAGCACATTGTAAAGGAGCCCTACCCTTCCTTTGGCTCTTACTGTTTTTCTGCCACCTCTTCCGCAATAGACCCTGAGCCTTGGAAGTTATGATGGAGATATTACAGTACTGAGCACTCTGGTCACTTCTTTGCAGCACCATGATACCTTCTGAGTCATCCCAAAGTCACTGCCATCTGAAAAGAGAAGATTCTCTACCAAAAGTGAAAGTAGCATTAATATAAGGGTGTGAACATTAAGAGAAGTGCTTACTGGGCAGTTTGATAAGCATAGTATATACATTTAGCCAGACAGCAGCAGATGTTATACCCCTAGGGCTCATGACTACCCCTGTTTTAAGTTTTCAGTATCAGGGATGTATTCCCTCCCATGGAGCGGGCCTCCAGTCCAATTAGAGGGCAGTTGGTTTCTACCATGACAGACGTGCCACTATTGCACCCATTCTGTTCAATTGTTAATGGGGTTCTACACTGGTTCCATTTTGTAGTCAGTGTGACGAATCCAGCCATAAACATGTGTGTGCAAGTATCTCTGTGATAGGATGTTGAGTCTTTAAAATGTACGCCCAGGAATGTTACAGATGGGTCATATGGTAGTTGTAGTTTTAGGTTTCTTTCTTTTTCTTCTTTTTCTTCTTCTTTTTTTTTTTTTTTTTTTTTTTTTTTTTTTTTTTTTTTTTTTTTTTGGTTTTTCAAGGTAGGGTCTTACTCTAGCCCAGGCTGACCTGGAATTCACTATGCAGTCTCAGGGTGGCCTCGAACTCATGGTGATCCTCCTACCTCTGCCTCCCGAGTGCTGGGATTAAAGGCGTGCGCCACCACGCCCGGCTTCTTCTTTTTTTTTTAATGTGAGAAAGCAAGAGTGAGAGCACGAGAGAGTGAGAGCACACCAGGATCTCCAGCCACTGTAATCGAACTCCAGATGTGTGTGCCTCCTTGTGCACATGTGTGAACTTGCGCACTTGTGTCACCTTGTGCGTCTGGCTTATGTGGGACCTGGAGAGTTAGTCATGGGTCTTTTGACTTTTTAGTCAAGCACCTTAACCATGAGACCATCTCTCCAGCCCTATTCTTAGGTTTTTTTTTTTTTTTTTTTTTTTTGGTTTTTCGAGGTAGTGTTTCACTCTAGTCTAGGCTGACCTGGAATTCGCTCTGTATTCTCAGGGTGGCCTCGAACTCATGGCAATCCTCCTACCTCTGCCTCCCGAGTGCTGGGATTAAAGGTGTGTGCTACCACGCCTGGCTATTTTTAGGTTTTTGAGAGGCTTCATGCTTATTTACAAAGTGGCTGCACCAGTTTACACTCGAACCAGCAGTGACTAAGAGTTCTGTCCCCACATTCTTGCCAGCACTTATTGTTTAAATCCCAGCGTTAAATTTGTATGTGTGTGTACGCACGTGTGCCTGTGTTTTGTGGGAAACTTTTCCCCTGGGGTGACACATACACAAGTCCATTCGTCCCAGATAGGGCTCAGACAATAGACCAAAGAACACCAGTTTTGGTGAACCAATGAGTTTATTGGGCTTACTTGCTGAGCAGGGTGAGGGGTGGCTTACAGGAGCATGGGCCACTGAAAGGCAGCTGCATGGCTGAAAAGCCCTCCCCAGCATCAGTGATGACTCTCAGAAGCCGTGTCTCTGGAGCTCACTGCATAGCCTGCAGGCAGCTCGGCTGGTCAGAGAATCTCCAGGGCACTCCAGCGTCACTTGCTGGCAGCTCACAGGGCAGATAGGAGAGTCTCCCCGCGCAGTTGTGTTCCCTTTATATAAACTTAGGGAGAGGTCTTGCAACCTTTTCCCCAGACTTGTTGACCTCCTAAATCTCCTGAGCTTCCCTCCTTCTCCCCAGCAGGAAATGTTTCAATTCCCAGGAATTTGCTGTACAACAGGGTGTGGGTAGTGAAACCAGAAAGGAGGCCATGAGAAGTGAAGAAGAGATCTTAAGGAGCAGAGAGAAAGAGAGGGTAATACACTACATGTACGTGAAAGTTGAAGGGAGGCTATGGAAGGAAGGAAGGAGAGAAGGAAGGAAGGGAGGGAGGGAGGGAAGGAAGGAGGAAGGGGACCAGTCTGAGGAGGGCAGGGGGACAGGGGAGGGAAAGGAGGAACAAGAAGGACAAAGTGTGTATGAAAATGCCGTAACTAAACTTACTACCTTCCATGCTAATTAAAAACGTCAAAAACAAATAGAAATAGTAGAAACGAAGTATTTTAAACTCAATGGAAGTCAGGTGTTGTGGCACACACCTTTAACCCCAGCGCTTAGGAGGCAGAGGAAGGAGGATTGCCATGAGCTTGAGGCCAGTCTGGGCTACAGAGTGTGTTCCAGGTCAGCCTGGGCTAGAGTGAGACCCTGCTTCAAGAATAAAAACTTTCAATAGAGGGCCAGGGAGATTGCTGAGTGGGTAAAACCCTTACAGCACACAAGGGCTTGCCTTTAGACCTCCAGGACCCATGTAAAGCTGGATGCTGTACTGTGAATGTGTAACCTTAGTGCTCCCATTATGGTGAAATGGGAGGTGGAGACAGGAGGATCCCTGTACGATTGCAGGGCAGCTAGCCTGGCATATGCAGCAGCAAACAGCCTGTCTCAAAGAAGGTAAGAGGACCAATTGGAGGTTGTCATCTGACCTCCACATTTACATTACATTAATGCACACACACACATTCACATATCATATATACATGAAACATACAAAACTCAGCCTTGGATTTGAGCCTTAATACTTCAAAGGGGGAAAAATATCCTCCCAAAATGCAAGATAAGAAGAGAATTTGTAAACTCAAACTGATTTTTTTTTGGGGGGGGGGTTTCGAGATAGGGTCTCACTTTAGCTCAGACTGACCTGGAATTTACTATGTACTCTCAGGGTGGCCTTGAACTCACAGTGATCCTCCTACCTCTGCCTCCCGAGTGCTGGGATTAAAGGTGTGCGCCACCACGCCCGGCTTCTCAAACTGATTTTTAAGCAATATCAAATACATCACATAGAAATAAACACAAAAAAGATGAGACCATGATTGACAGTATAATATTACTGCTGGATATGGCTCTGAAGCCCACACCTGGTGTTAAATCTCAGCTCTGCCATTTACTAGTAACAAAGTCTTAGGTGTGTTTTCGAAACCTCTTTGTGTCTCAATTTTCTCATCTATGAAATGGAGATTTTCTACTATCCCCTGACGGAAGTTAGATTTTGAACTAGAGGACTGAGACCACATCTTTTTCTTGGCAACAGAGAGTTTGCTTATTATTAGTGGCTCAGAGCAGGGTGGTTTAAGAGGGGAGGGGGAGAGGGCATGTGTGGCTGCCAGTGCACACTCATCTGCAGCTGAGGTGGCTGGGGCTGGCACAGATTGCAGATCACTCAGTGCTGGGTGGCGCAGGAGGGGGAAGGGGAAGGAATCAGGCTTGGTGGATGGCATGCTGAAAGACAGATGTAAGGGGAGCCAGGTCTGAGTGGGGAGGTAGGTGGGGTGAAGGGAGAGGAGAGAGATGGGGTGGGGGGATGGGTGAGAGAATGGTATGACATCTGGGCTTTTTTTTTTTTTGCCCATGCTCTTAAGGCATGGCAACTTGCCCGGTGGAAAGAAGGCCTTGTGGTGGTATGGGCTGGTGCTAAGGGAAGGAGCCAGGTTGGCTAGATCTCCTGTTGAGTTTTGGCTGGGTGGTAAGGGAGAGAGGGGGCTGGGTAGGGAGCTCTGAGACTCTAACACCTACCTCATGGTGCTACTATGAGGGTTGAGTTTGTGATTCTTGGCACATGGCAAGTATCTAGAAAATAGAAGCTAATATTATAGAAGAATGGAAGATGTGGATGATAAGGTAAGAATTCATAGATGAGAAATTCAAACATTTATGGTAGATTAGCAGTTTGGGAAGGAGGAAATAGGGGAGGGCAGCATTTGAGGCTGACCTGGAATTCACTATGGAGTCTCAGGGTGGCCTCGAACTCACGGCGATCCTCCTACCTCTGCCTCCCAAGTGCTGGGATTAAAGGCAGAAAGTTTTCTTATGGGAAGAAAATGAGCCCCTCCCTAAAATGAAAAGGCACACTGGGTTGTTGTCTGACTCAACAGGATAAGAATTCTATTCCTAGACATGTTGTAGAGAAATTGCACAACAATGAAGAATAAAAAAAAGTTGAAGAGCTACCAGAAGGAGAATATTACACCCAAAATAAGTGATGTTCTATCTTTAACTAATTTCTTTTCCTTTCTCTTCCTTCCTTCCTTCCTTCCCTCTCTTTCTTTCTTTCATTTTTGAAGTAGGGTCTCATTCTAGCCTAGGCTGACCTGGATCTCACTCTGTAGTCTCAGGCTGGTCTCGAACTCATGGCAATCCACCTACCTCTGCCTCCCAAGTGCTGGAACTAAAAGCATGTTACCACCATGCCTGCCCTACCCCCCCCCTTTTTTAAATATTATTTGTAAGGAGAGAAAGAGAGAGAGAGCCTCTAGCCACTGCAAATGAACTCCAGATGCATGCACCACTTTGTGTATCTGCCTTTAAGTGGGTAGTAGGGAATGGAGCCCTGGGTCATTAGGCTTTGCAGGCAAGTGCCTTAACTGATGAGCCATCTCTTCAGCCCCTGTAGCTAACTTCTTATTGGCAGCAATAGAAACCAATAGATATCAAAGTGGTCTGAAAACAATGGCAGCCCTGCATTCAGCTACCCAGCATTAAGTAGATGTTCACTAAAGAAATCAAGCAACTCACTCCAAAAAGTGGGGCAGAGAACTAAATAAGGGAGCTCTCAGAGGAAGAATTACAAATGGCTAACTCACACTTAAGAAAATGTTCAACATCCCTAACCATTAGGGAAATGCAAATTAAAACAACCATGAAATTCCACCTTACTCCAGTAAGGATGGCACTCATTAAAAACTCTAACAATGACAAATGCTGGTGAGGATGTGGGGAAAGACGAGCCCTCATATACTGTTGGTGGGAATGTGAACTTGTACAACCACTCTGGAAATCAATTTGGAGATTCCTGAAAAGGATGAACATAGAGCTGCCAAGAGACCCAGTTATTCCCTTACTGGGCGTTTATCATAAATGTTCCATGCATCAGTACAGACACATTTGCTCAGCCATGTTTATAGCTGCTCAATTCATTGTAGCTAAGGTCTGAAATCAACCCAGATGCCCATTAGTGATGAATGGATAACGAAGTTGTGGTACATTTACATAATGGAATTCTCAGCAGTAAGAAAAAAGTGATACAATGAAATTTGTAGAAAAATGGACAGACGTGGAACAAATCATACTCAGTGAACTCACACAATCACAGAGAGACAAACGTCGCATGGTGTCACTTATCGGTGGTTCCTAACCTGGACCTGCTCGAGTTGCTGACATATCTGATCGGCAACTCATGGCTCAGACAATAGGGATGGAAGCTTTGGGGAGAGGGAAGGGGAAGAGGGGCAGAAACAAACACAAAATTAAATCCAAACTGAGCTGATACCATAGAAACCTTTATCCTTGAGATAGCCTAAAAGATATAACCCTCAAAAGGAGTAAGGGGGGAGCACGTGAAAAGTAAGGCTCTGGTGAGGGTGGGATGAAGCCTAAGCTTAAAAGATTTTTTTTTTCCTGTCTCTGACCTGTAACTCCCAGTACCAGAGATTGGTTGCCACCCACACTGAGCTGTTGATGGGAGAGAACTACCAGGTCTCCAAATCAAGACAGCTTTCTGTCAAAGCACTTGATTACCTGCCTGAGGCAAAAGCTAAGACCCTGTTGCTGAAGACACCTTATGCTGATGACACAGAGCATGGAGAGACCTGGCTGCAATTCAGAAGAAAGCCAGTCACCAGACAGCCTGTCTGAGTGCTGAAAAGCACTACATGAGCTGCTGGGGGGAAATGGCTAACAATGGTCTGAGCAACAAGAGGTCTACGCTACTCTGAAGCAAACACCCTGACACGATGTACACACCAGTACAATAGTGGCACACAGCCTCAGGGGTAACCAATAGTTTTCTGATTGGCTAAGAGATCCGCTCAGGGTAAAGGAACTCATATCTGGAATTGGAAACCAGATCAGAATTCTATGGAGACAAAGATTATATTCTCCAGTGTCAAGCTCTCACTAGTTTTTGGCTAAAAGAGAGGTTACATACACCAAATTCTCCTTAAATTAATAATGCTTATCCCTTAACCTATGCAGACTTCACTCTCCATTAGAGAATTTGTTCTTTTTCATTTCAGGAGGTAGCGAGATCCAAGGAGATAAATTACCCCTCACACTTCAGTCAAGCCACAGCTGAATCTACAGAGGAATTGGGGAGACAAGCAAGAGTGCTGCTTCCATGCTGTTCCCAATAATTAGCACCAGGGTGTAGGAGACAGACCCTGAGGATACTCAACATCTACCAAAGCAGAGATTCAGAGGCTCCTAAGAGCTCATCACTGAAGTAGACTTAACTCACCCACCACAGTTCAGGGAATTTTGAGGAAGATGGGACCGAAATATTGTAAGAGCCACAGGTTGAGACATCATGCCTAGAGGCATTCCCTCCCCCCCAAAATAGCAGACTACTGCTCCCACAACACATAAACTACACCCCCACAGGGAATACCTGCAACCCTACTGAAGAGCATTCCCAATGGAATGGGGTCAGGGACGAGGGAAAAGAGGATACCAACACATGATGTATCCATATGAAGTATCTTGTTAATAATCATCATCATCACTAAAAAAGAAATTTTCAGTTATACATAGGCTGAATGTTTATTAATTCTTTACTAAAAGTATGCTCACCTTGTGTCCACATGTATGTTGTGTAAAACTTTTTCTCTGGGGAGATGCAAACACACATATATTCACCCCAGATAGAGCACCAAACAGCAGACCAAAATAATGACTGCAACCAAATCAAATTTTGGTGAACTAATGAGTTCGTTGAGGTTACTTACACAGCATGGGTGACTCAAAGGCAGCGTCTCATTGTAAAGTCCCACACCATCATGGATGGTCATGGAGTCCCTTTTCCAGTCAACCTCTCACTTCCTTTATTCTCTAGTTTCTCCCAAGATCACTTGCAGCTGGGGGCAGGGTAGGAGGGAACAATAGCTGGATTCGCAGGTGAGGGTCTTGTGACCCTCCCCTCCTTCATATACTAGTGAGTGTTGGTAAGTTTATCACCATAAATCTGGCTATCATTGTTTGTTCCAAAGTTGTCATGGCAATAGGGCCAAAGCACATTCTATTCCAAAATGGCATTGTGTTATGTAGGTTGGCTGGGGGAGGGGGGGCAGGGTTGCCATAAAACAATGTTTTTATTTTTTTTTAATTTTGCTCAAAGAATTTAAGAAGGATAAAATTTAGCAAAAAGAAATTAAACTCAGGCTGGGAGATGGCTCAGTGATTAAAGGTACTTTCAAGGGTTCAATTCCCTAGTACCCATGTAAAGCCAGATGCACAAAGTGGCACATGCATCTGGAGTTCGTTTGTAGTGGTAAGAGGCCCTGGTGCACACATTCTCTCTCTCTCTCTCTCTCTCTAATGAATAATATACACACACATACATATGAATATGCCTCCAAAAGTCCTTTTGTTAAGATAGGAAAGGATGAGAAAAAAGAGAGAGAGAAAGAAAGAAACTAAACTCAAGAAACCAGACGTGTCGTGAGGAGTTTGGTAACTCTTGGAATGTTCTTCAAGCAATCATGATGTCAGCCACCCAGGTACTTCCCTTTCTTCATGTGATGAGGGTGAGGAAGCTGGACTCATCGGAAAAGCTGAAGCGACGCCATTGGTTCCTATTGGAATGGCAGGTTGTGCAGTGGTTGTTGCCCATGCACTGTACAAATTGAAGAGCAAGAGAAGTGCAAAAATGTCCATTCAGGGCTGGAGAGATGGCTTAGCAGCTAAGCGCTTGCCTGTGAAGCCTAACGACCCCGGTTCAAGGCTCAACTCCCCAGGACCCACGTTAGCCAGTGCACAAGGGGCACACGTGTCTGGTGTTCATTTGCAGTGGCTGGAGGCCCTGGAGCTCCCATTCTCTCTCTCTATCTGCCTCTTTCTCTCTCTCTGTCACTCTCAATCTCTCTCTCTCTCTATCTGCCTCTTTCTCCCTCTCTGTCCTCTCAAATAAATAATTTTAAAAAAAAAATGTCCATTCACCTATTCCACACATGTGCCAGCCCAAGGCCTTGCGATGGGAGCTTGGACTGGTATGAGCTACACCATGTATCAAGAATCATGGCCTAAGCTGGGCATGGTGGCGCACGCCTTTAATCCCAGCACTCGGGAGGCAGAGGTAGGAGGATCGCCTTGAGTTCGAGGCCACCCTGAGACTCCATAGTGAATTCCAGGTCAGCCTGGGCTAGAGTGAGACCCCCACCTCGGAAAACAAAAAACAAAAAACAAAACAAAACAAAAAAACAAGAATCATGGCCAAAGCTTAAACCTTAGCAGAGGAGATGCTGTCTTGGTCTTGTTGAAAGTGGTTGCTTTAGTTAGACATCTCATTTTGAGGTTATATGTGTAGGTCAAAAATAATAAACCAGGTGTGGTGGTGTACACCTTTAATTCCAGCACTCAGGAGGTAGGAGGATCACTGTGAGCCTGAAACTACACAGTGAATCCAGGTCAGCCTGTGCTAAAGAGAGAGGCTACCTCAAAAATAAATAAATAAATAAATAGTATATGCCAGGCATGGTGGCTCATGCTTTTAATCCTAGCACTATGAAGTAAAGGGTCACTGTGAGTTTGAGGTTGGCAGAGTTTGCAAAATGAGCTCCAGGGAAGCCTCAGCTAGAGTGAAACTGCCTCAAAAAAGATATAATAATGTGAATGGATTCAGATAATAATGTCGTCTTTTGTTTGTGCGTAGCAAGTGTGGCGTGGAATGTGTGCACATGCATGCACCTTGTGCTCTCGGTGACATAGCATAGTGAATGATTGCTTTTGTTTCTTGCTGGCTTTAATTGGCCTGATGATGAAATTATTAGTGACTGTCATTCAAGAGGTCAGAGGAGTCAGTTGACACAAGAAATATGTCTGTCACCTGAATGCCCTTGAGAGTGTTTAGATGTCCTTCTTAAATTGTTAACAATGAGGGCTGGGGAGATGACTGAGCAGTCGAAGAAGCGCTTGCCTGCAAAGCATAACAACCTGGGTTTGATTCCCCAGGACCCACGGAAAGCCAGATGCACAGGGTGGTGCATGCATCTGAAACTCGTTTGCAGTGGCTAGAGACCCTGGTGTGTGTGCATCTCTCTCTCTCTCTCTCTCTCTCTCTCTCTCTGTGTGTGTGTGTGTGTTGGTCTCTGTCTGTCTCTGTCTCTCTCTCTCTCCTGCAAATAAAAACTGTTAACAATGACATTCGTTTTAAAGAAGACAGCAAACCAGTCCTGAAGTGCTCCCTGTTGCTGCAGAACACTCCTTGCTTTGGAAGGAAAACTAGGTAGGAATTCTGTTTGCCTCTGATAATTTAATCTTTTGTTGCCTACCTATGCGCTGGCTTGAGAACTTCAGTTTCTAGGTTTGTTGGCTTCTAAAGAACACTTTCAAAAAAAAAAAAAAAAACAGGAATAGGGCGGGAGAGATGGCTCAGTGGTAAAAGCTGCTTGCTTGAAAAGCCTGACAGTCTGGGTTCGATCCCCCGGTACCCATGTGTTACTTGGCTTACTTTCCTGCTTCTCTTTGCCACCTGCTGTGGCAAAGGTGATGTCCAGCCTCTGCTCACATCAGGTTTTCCCCTACGGTCATGGAGCTTCCCCTCAAAACTGTAAGCCAAAATCAAAACCTTTCTCCCCATCGCCTGTTTTTGGTGGAGCGCTTTATCCCCAGAACCAGAAGGCAGCTACAATAGCATGTGTGCGTGAGCGTAAACCAAACCTGCAAAACTTACGACAGAGCTGCATAGAAGCAGTGTTTAGTTTAGAATCACGTTTGCTGGCACGGGAATAACCTAATTATTCTAGTTTAGCTCTTTTATAATTGCGTAATCTTATTTTTGCTTCTGTTTTGTAATAGAATATTTTTTAAAAATTGGTGTAGGGCTGGAGGGATAGCTTAGCAGTTAAAACGTTTGCTTACAAAGCCAAAGGACCCAGGTTTGATTGCCCAGGACCCACGTTAGCCAGATGTACAAGGTGGCACATGTGTCTGGAGTTCGTTTGCAGTAGCTGGAGGCCATGGCATGCCCATTCTCTCTCTCTCTATCTCTCTCTCTTCCTCTCTATCAAATAAATAATAAAATATTTTTAAAAATTGGTGCATATGTGTTGTGTGTTTTGTATGTATGATATAGGCACATGTATATGCAGATGGGTATACCTCGTGTGCCTGTGTGCAGAGGGCAGAGGAAGATATCGCTTGTCGTCTGCTACTGCTCTTTAGTGTTGTTTTCTTGAGGTGGAGTCTCCGCTGAACCCAGTGTTGGGGTCAGACAAGTCTGATCGGCCCTTGTGGCTTTCCAGCCTCTGCTCTTCACAAGACTGTGGTTATAGGCATGCTTGGCTATGCCCAGCTTTTTTGCTTGGTGAGAGTGTGTGTGTATATGTGTGTGTACACATGCATACCATGGTGCAAGTGTGGAGGTCTAAGGACAATCCTCTGGGTGTTTGTCCTCTCCTTCCTTCTTTGAGACAGGGTCTCTCATTGTTTTCTGCTGTGTACCCCAGTCTAGCTGGCCTATGAGCTTCTGGATTCTGGCTCCATCTCTCATTGCTGTAGGTGCTTTGGGATCACAGACACATACAGGCCTTTATTTTATTGTATTGTATTATTTTATTATTTTTTTGTGGATGTGTGTGTGGTGCTGGGGATCAAATCCAGAACCTTGTCTATGAAAATACTGTGTTAGTCAGATCCCCATTAGTTTGAAAAACATACCCATGAAAGTCAATTTAAAGGAGGAAAGATTTATTTTGGCTCTTGGTTTCAGTGTGTGTTGATTTGGCTCTGTTGCTTTGGGGCCTGAGGCGAGGCAGAACATTACGGCAGTGGGAGCACATGGCTGAGCGACGAAGCAAAGGAACAGAGGACAGGAACCAGGGTCCCAATATCCCCTGCAAAGGCATGCCCCAAATGACCTAATTTACTTCTATTAGGTCCTACCTCCTAAAGATTTATTTGAAAGGGGAGGCTAGGAGAGAGACAGAATGGGCATACCAGGACCTCTAGACACTGTAAACAAACTCCAGATACATGCACAACTTTGTGCATCTTGTTTTATGTGGGTACTGGGGAATCAAACCTGGGTTGTTAGGCTTTATAGGCAAACGTCTTAACTGCTGAGCCATCTCCTTGGCCCCAAAACATGATATTTTCTTTTTTTTAAATCTCTTTCTCTCTCTCTCTTTCTTTATTCCTTTCTTCCTTTCTTTCTTTCTTTCTTTCTTTCTTTCTTTCTTTCTTTCTTTCTTTCTTTCTGTCTGTCTTTCTGTCTTTCTGTCTTTCTGTCTTTCTTTCTGTCTTTCCTAAGGGAGGCTTTCACTCTAGCACAGGCTGGCCTGGAATTCACTATGTAGTCTCAGGCTGACTTTGAACTCAAGACAATTTTCCTACCTCTGCCTCTGACTGCTGGGATTAAAGATATGAGCCACCACACCAGGCTTATTGTTATTTTCTAAAGAAAATTCTATTCCATATGCTTAGAAACACATGGAATAGAATAATGGAAAACAAAACTTTTTTTTTTTTTTGAGGTAAGGTCTAACTATAGCCAAGACCAACCTAGAATTCACTATGCAGTGCCAGGCTGGCCTCCAACTCATAATTATCGTCCTACCTCTGCCTCTGGGTGCTGGGATTAAAGACATGTGCTACCATGCCTGGCTGATAGAAAACTTTTGAGTAAGAAAAAGCACAAGATTTGAGATAGAAAACATACTGATGAGATCAATGGTAGTTTAATATCACAGAAGAAATAAATTGTGAACTGAAGATAGCATTACAAATTAAATAAAACACAGAAAGAAAAAAAGTAAAACAAAAAAAACATCAGTGATTCATGTGATAATTTAAATCACTGTAATACATGTTTTTTTAATTTTTAATTTTTATTTTTTAGAGAAAGCAAGAGGGGGGTTGAGGAGGGAGGATTTGTCTTGCCATATTTTACAATTTGTTTTGAGGCAAGCCCAACAGACTAGCCTTTTTTTTTTGTTATGTGAGAGAGTGAGAGTGAGAGCAAGAGAAAGAGAGAAAGAAAGAGACAGAGAGAGAATTGGTGCACCAGGGCCTCAGCCATTGAAATTGAACTCTAGACGCTTGTGCCACTAGTAGGCATGTGTGACCTTGCACTTGCCTCACTTTGTGGTCTGGCTTATGTGGGAACATGGGTCCTTAGGCTTCACAAGCAAGCACCTTAACCACTAAGCCATCTCTCCAGCCTAATACATGTATATTTAGAGTCGATGAAGGAGAGGAGAGAGGGTGGAACAGAAAAAAATGAAAATTCTGAAATATTCCAAACCTGATGAAAACTATAAACTTGAACATGCCAGAAACTCAACAAACCACAAGTACAAGAAGTGTGAAAAAAAAATTGTAAAAACTGGGCTGGAGAGATGGCTTAGTGGTTAAGGCACTTGCCTGTGAAGCTTAAAGACCAATATTTGACTCTCCAGGTTCCACATAAGCCAGATGCACAAAGTGGTGAAAGCGTGCAGGGTCACACATGCGCACAAGGTGGCGTACGCTTCTGGAATTCAATTGCAGTGGCTGGAGGCCCTGGTGCTCCAACTCTCTCGCTCTCGCTCTCGCTCTCACTCTCATGCATAAAAAAAAAGGGCCTGTCTTTTGGGTTTGCCTCAAAAAAAAAAACAAACAAACAAACAAACAAACAAAAAAAAACAACCAGTAAAAACTGGCAAGGCAAATCCTCAAATTGCTTATAACAAGTGATAAGAAACTCTTGCTGGGTGAGGTGGCAAAGCCTTTAATCCCAGCACTGGGGAGGCAGAGGTAAAAGGATCACTGTGAATTTGAGGCCAGCCTGGGACTACAGAGTGAATTCCAGGTCAGTCTAGGCTAGAGTGAGACTCTACCTTGAACAAACATTTTTTTTTAAAAAGAAAGAAACTCAAAAGCAGCCAGTAGAAGATATAGTGCATACAGAGAAACAAAGAATGACAGTAGATTTCTGACTGTAAACAATTCAATCTAGAAGACAATGGAGCATCTTTGAATCACTCAAAGAAAAATATGCCAACCCAGAATTCTACACCCAGTGAAAATATAGCTTTGACATGCAAGTGAAATAAAAAGTTTTACAGGCATGCAAAAGCTGAAAAAAGATGGATATGGGGCATGATGATGCATACCAGTAAGCCTAGCATATGGGAGGTTGAAGGATAAAGATTATGTGTTTGAGGCTAGCTTGGGGCTACATAGTCAGACCCTTACACACACACACACACACACACACACACACACACTGCTGGAAGAATTCATCCCTCGAAGACTTGCTCTGGAAGAAATGTTCAAGGAAATCATTCTAACAGAAGGAACATTAGACCAGAGAGATAGCTGAATATACACAAAGAAATACAAAGCAAATGAAAATAGTTACTATGTGAGTAAAAATAATGAGTATTTGAATCCCTTTAAAAGAGAATCAACCATTTAAAGTAAAAATAACATAAGCATTATTGCTGCAGTCTTCGAGTAGAACGAAAGCCAGAAGGGTCACAGTGGAAGTGAACATAAGTGTATGTTCCTCTGCTCTTAAGGAGGGGTGTGATCTAACCTTGAAGGAGGCTGGGATAAATTAAGGATGTGTACTGTGTACACTACAGCAACTCCTAGCCCAACACAATGGTTTGTTGTAGATAACAAGCCAAGAAGTAACATCCAGTATAATCACAGAAAAAAAAAAGGGAACAAAGAATAATTGGAAAATTACAGAGAAGGGCTGGAGAGATAGCTTAGCAGTTAAGGCACTTGCCTGCAAAACCTAACGACCAGAGATTTTCCAGTATAAATGTTAAACCAGATGCACAAAGTGGCATGTGCATCTGGAGTTTGTAGTGGCTGGAGTCCCTGGCGTTCCCATTCTCTCTCTGCTTGCAAATAAATAAATGAAAATGTTTGCCGGGCGTGGAGGTGCGCACCTTTAATCCCAGCACTCGGGAGGCAGCTCTGCTACCCACTATATCCCAATGCAGACTAATCCCAGCACTCGGGAGGCAGAGGTAGGAGAATCGCCGAGAGTTCAAGGCCAGCCTGAGACTACATAATGAATTCCAGGTCAGCCTGGGCTAGACTGAAACCCTACCTCAAAAAAGCAAGAAAAAAAAGTTTATAAAAAATACAGAGAAGAGTAGCATGGCCCCTGTGAAAGATGACATGCAAATTTGTGAAGCACACTTATTTTATTTTATTTTTTGTTTGTATTTAGGTAGGGTCTCGCTCTATTCCAGGCTGACCTGGAACTCACTCTATAGTCCCAGGCTGCCCTCAGACTCACAGCAATCCTCCTACCTCTGCCTCCCGAGTGATGGGATTAATGGGCCATTATGCTCAGCTGCATTTTATATTTTTAATAAAGAGAGATAAGATACACAGAAATGAACAAACTCTTAAATATTCTGGCTTTACCTAATTAAACATGAAGCTAGAAAAATAACATCACCCCCTTAAATGTTTTGCACAATTATTTTCAGTTTTATGAGGAATCTTAGAATCAGGCTCTCTAGTGTAGAAAAGGAATAAGTTGAAAATTTAAATTTCTTGTTTTGCTTTTGTTAAATCCAGGTGAAAGTGATTATCTTTCTTTCCTCCCTCCTTCCCTCCCTCTTACTGCCTTCCTTCCTTCCTTCCTTCCTTCCTTCCTTCCTTCCTTCCTTCCTTCCTTTCTTTCTTTCTTTCTTTCTTTCTTTCTTTCTTTCTTTCTTTCTTTCTTTCCTTCTTTCTTTCTTTTTAGGCATGCCTAACAGACTGGCCTTTTTTAATGAGAGAGTGTGAAGGTGAGAGCAAGAAAGAGGGCAAGAATGAGAGAAAATTAGTGAAACAAGGCCTCCAGTCACTATATTCAAACTCCAGACGCATGCGCCACCTTGTGTGCATGTATGACCTTGTGCATATGTCACCATGTTAGTCTGGTTCACATGGGATCTGAGGAGTCAAACATGGGTCCTTAGGCTGTACAGGCAATGCTTAACTGCTAAGCCATCTCTCCAGCCCAATTTTCTACATTCCTTAATATTTTTGTTTATTTGTGAGGAGAGATAGAAACATGAGTGTGCCAGGGCCTCCCCCCACTGCACTCACATTCCAGATTCTTGTGCTGTTTTGTGCATCTGGCTTTACGTAGGTACTGGGGAATCAAACCTGGGCCATCAGGCCTTACGAGCAAGTGTTCTGAACCTCTGAGCCATCACTCCAACCCTGCTATATTTCTCAAAACTAGCACATAAGCCCATTTTTGTAAAACTATTTGTGTATATATGTGTATATGCTTAGAGAGATTGATGGAATGAAGTTCACTAGATATTAATCATAATTATTTCTTATTGATGAACTTTTGAGTGATTTTTATATTTTTTTGCCCTCAATAAACACTTTATTTTCTTTATTTTTTTATGTTTTTGATTTTATTATCTTTTTTATTTTTTATTTTTTGTTTTTATTTATTTGTTTTTTTTTTTTTTTTTTTTTTTTTTGAGGTAGGGTCTTGCTCTAGCCCAGGCTGACCTGGAATTCACTATGTAGTCTCAGGGTGGCCTGAAACTCATGGTGATCCTCCTACCTTTGCCTCCTGAGTGCTGGGTTCAAAGGTGCACACCATCACATCTGGCAAAATCTTCCTTTTAAAAGACTTGATGATCCTGTGTATTCCTATATGTGTCTTTATACCACAGACCACAGTTTCTGTGTTAGTCATATTTCTGCTACTGTAAGAAAAATACCTGGGATAAATTGACTTCAAAAGATGAAAGGAGGCCAGGTGTGGTACAGCACACTTTAAAAAAAGTTATTTTATTTATTTATTTGAGAGAGGGAGAGACTTAGATAGAGAGAGAATGGGTGTGCCGGGGCCTCAAGCCAATGCAAATGAATTCCAGCCACATTGTGCATCTGGCTTATGTAGGTACTGGGTAATCAAACGTGGGTTCTAAGGCTTCGCAGGCAAGCACCTTAATGGCTAAGCCATCTCTCCATCTCTAGAACACACTTTTAATCCCAGCACTTTGGAGGCTGAGGTAAAAGGATCGCCATAAGCTCAAAGCCAGCTTGGACTACAGGGTGAGTACCAGATCAGCCTGGGCTAGAGTGAGACCCAGCCTCAGAAAAAAAGAAAAAATTTAAAGCTGAAGGAACTGGGCGTGGTGGCGCATGCCTTTAATCCCAGCACTCAGGAGGCAGAGGTAGGAGGATCACCATGAGTTTGAGGCCACCCTAAGAATACAAAGTGAATTCTAAGTCACCCTGGACTACAGCAAGACCCTACCTCGAAAAACTAAAAAAAAAAAAAAAAAAAAAGAAGCTGAAGGAGCCAGACATGCATGGTGGCGCACGCCTTTAATCCAGCACTTGGGAGGCAGAGGTAGGTGGATCTCGGTGAGTTCTAGGCCAACCTTGGACTACAGAGTGAGTTCCTGGTCTGTCTGGGCTAGAGTGAGATCTTACCTTGAAAAACCAAAACCAAAATCAAAACAGAACAACAACAACAAAAAGATGAAGGTGTATTTTGGTTGGCACTTTTGGAGGTTCCAGTCCATGGTCATTTCTACGTCATTTCTCTTAGAGCAGTGAGGATTCAGGGGATCACTGTGGGAGCAAGTGGCAGAGGAAGCCAGGGCCAGGAATGAAAAAGAAAAGGGGGGCTGGAGAGATGGCTTAGCAGTTAAGGCGCTTGCCTGTGAAGCCTAAGGACCCAGGTTCAATTCTCTAGGTCCCACATAAGCCAGATGCACAAGGTGGCACATGTGTCTGGAGTTCATTTGCAGTGGCTAGAGGCCCTAGCGTGCCCATTCTCTCCTTCTGTCTTTCTCTCTCCCTCTCTGTCACCAATAAAAGTAAATTGAATTTTTTTAATTAAAAAAATATTTTAAAAGAAAAGGGGAGGAGGGTCTGGGGTCCCACTATCCCATTTTAAGGCTGTCCCGACGACCAGAAGACCTTCCACTAGACCCAACTTCTTAAAATTTCTACCAGCTTCTCATAATATCAAGCTGGGAACTAAGGCTTTAACAACTAGACTTTAAGGGACATTTAAAAACCAAACAATAGCAGTGTTTCAATGTACCTTCACCTGTCAACATATTCTGTTGTATCAACACCATCTCTATTATGAATAGTAAGTACTACAGTAAACATGTGAGTGCAGAGACCCTTCCTTTGTTTGTTTGTGTATTTTTTGATTGACACTTTATTTATTTTATATTTTTATTTATTTTCAAGCAGAGACAGATAGAGGGAGAGAGAATGGGTAGGCCAGGTCCTCCATCTGCTTCAAAGGAACTTCAGATGCATGTGCCACTGTGCATCTGGCTTTATGTGGGTACCGGGGAATAGAATCCTGGTCATTAGGCTTTGCAGATAAGCACCTTATCCACTGAGCCATTTCTCCAGCCCCAGACCCTTCCTTCTTTCCCTCCCTACCTCCTTCTGTTCTTGCCTCCCTCTGGTCTTCTCTCCTTCTATCCCTCCCTCCCTTCTTTTCTTCCTTTAATTTTTCTTCCTTTCTTTTTTTTTTTCTTTCTTTTTTTTTGAGAAAGGGTCTCACAATTTCTCTCAGATTGGCTTCAAACTCATAATAATCTTCCTACCTCAACCTCCCAAGTGCTAGGATCACAGGTATAAGCCACACACCTGGCTGTGATTGGAGATATCTTTGTGAGTTGATTTTGTTTTTTTCTTGGGGAGGAGAGGGGAGGGAGCTGAGTCCTTTATTTGTCTTTTAAATGAAAACAGGATTTTTTTTAATCCTTTGGGTATATACTTAGAAGAGGGACTGCTGGGTTATATGGTAGTTCTATTTTTTAAACTATTTTATTTATTTATTAAAGAAAGAGGGAGAGAGACAGAAAATGGGCATGCCAGGACCTCTAGCCACTGCCAACAAACTCCAAACACACATGCCATCATGTACATCTGGCTTATGTGGATGCTGGGGAATCAAACTTGGGTCCTTAGGCTTCACAGGCAAGCGCCTAAACCGCTAAGCTATATCTCCAGCCCATAATAGTTCTATTTGTAATTTCTTTTTTATATATTATATTTATTTGCAAGCAAAGAGATAGATAGAGAGAGGCGGGGGGAGGGAAGGAGAGAATGAGAGAATGCGTATGTGCATGCCAGGGCCTCTGCAAACAAACTCTAGATGCTCGTGCCACTTTGTGCATCTGGCTTATGTGGGTATTGGAGAATCTAGCCTGGGTCCTTAGGCTTTGTAGTCAAGTGTCTTAACTGCTGAGCCATCTGTCCAGCCCCTATTTTTAGGAGTTATTTTAGGAAACAGCATACCACTTTCCACAATGGATCCATCAGTTTACGTTCTCACCAATAATGTTCAGGTGTTCTCTTTCCTTCATACCCCGGCCAGCACTTTTTGTCACTTGTGTTGTTGATAACAGCTGCTCTAGCAGTTATGAGATGACATTTCACAGTGGTTTGATTTGTATTTCCCTGGTGATTAGGGCCACTGAATATCTTTGCATATATATGTTGACCATTTTTTGTTTATTTTTATTTATTATTTGAGAGCGACAGAGAGAAAGAGAGAGAGAGAGAGAGAGAGAGAGTGAGTGAGTGAATGGGTGCATCAGGGCCTCCAGTCACTGCAAACGAACTCCAGACACATGTGCCCCCTTGTGCATCTGGCTTACGTGGGTACTGGGGAATCGAGCCTCGAACTAGGATCCTTAGGCTTCACAGGCAAGCACTTAACTGCTAAGCCATCTCTCCAGCGCCAGTGTTGGTCATTTTTAAGAGAGATGTCAGTGAAAGTACTTTGTCCATTTAAAAATTGGGTTATTTGATTTCTCACTATTGAGCTGTCTGAGTTTTTTGTATATTTTGGATATTAGCTTTTTGTCAGACGTAAGGTTTGCAAGTATCTTCTCCTAATCCACAGGCTGCCTTTCCATTTTGCTGATTGTTTCTTTTGCTATGAAGGAGTTTTTATTTATATAAGAGAGAAAGAGGCAGATACACACACACACATAGAGAGAGAGAGAGAGCATGCCAGGGCCTCCAGCTATTGCAAACAAACTCCAGACATATGGACCACCTTGTGCATCTGGCTTATGTGGGTCTTGGAGAACTGAGCCTGGGTCCTTAGGCTTCTCAGGTAAGTAATCTCTCCAGCCCCTAAAGGAGTATTTTAGTTTGATGTTCTCCCATTTACTTATCTTGGCTTTTGGTATGGTATCCAAAACCAAAGACCATCACCATGTTCAATGTGGAAGATCTTCCCTCAAAGAGTTTCTTTTGGGGGTTTTATGATTTCAGGTCTTACATGTAGGTTTTTTATCCATCTTGAGTTGATTTTTGTGTATGATATAAAATGAGGTCCAATTTCAGTCTTTTGTATGTGGAAACCCAGTCTCCGCAGCACCATTTACTTTTCCTATAGTGTCTTCTTGATTCTTGGTGGAAAGTAGCAGATGTATTTTTGGTTTGTTTCTCGGATCTCTGTATTCTGTTTCATTGATCTTCATTGTTTCTATGTCAATATCATTCCAGGCTGTCTTGATTTCATAGCTTTGGAATATAATTTGAAATCAGGAAGTCTGATGCTTCCAACTTTATTTTTTTAATTTTTATTTATTTATTTGAGAGAAACAAAGAGATAATAGGCACACCAGGGCCTCCAGCCACTGCAAACAAATTCCAGACGCATGTGCCACCTTGTTCATCTGGCTTACGTGGGTCCTGTGTAATCAAACCTGGGTCCTTTGGCTTTGCAAGCAAGGACCTTAACCACTAACCCATCTCTCCAGCCCAAAACTTAATTTTTCTTCCTCAGAATTGCTCTAGTTGCTCTGGATCTTCCTGTGTGCACATGAATAGTATGCAGGATGTAGTGTGTGTTGTGTATGTGATGTATGCACATGTATGTGTCTATGTGACACTCTGCTTACTTGTGGCTCCCTGTGGACCTGCCTACAGTGACCAGAGAACATCAGGTGACCCCTCCATCATTGATCTACCTATTGTTTCCTTGCAACAGTCTCTTACTGATTCTGGAGCTTGCCTCTTATGAGCCCCAGCAATTCTCTGGTCTCTGCTCCCCACAGGACTGGAGTTACAGGCGTGGGTGGTCACACTCAGCCATTTATGTGAATTCTGGAGATTTGAACTCAAGCAGTCTCAGGACCCCTCAGGCCCTCAAACTTGCACAGGAAGCTCATGTAATGACACAGATTTGAAAAATTGCTATTCATCTTTCTGCGGAGTATGTCATTGGAATTTTGGTAGGGACTGTGTCGATTCTGTATATTGCTTTGGGTGATATTTAGCAGTATTAATTATTCTAATTCATGAATACACAATGTCTTTTCATTTCTTTGTGTCTTCTATGCTTTCAAAGAGTAATTATGGAAAGCCTGAAGATTGCATCATTCTTCATGGTGAAAGACTGAATGCTTTCCCCCAGGGTCAGAATCAAAGCAAGAATGTCTGCATGCTTCCCTTCTATTCAGCATTGTGCTGGGGTTTCTTGTCTCTGCCACTGAAACTAATACGTGCATTTAGTAAGGGTTCAAGATACAAGATTAATATGCATGAATCTATTGTATTTCTGTATACCAGCAACAGCTTGAAATTTAACTATAAAACATTATTTTATTTATTTATTTATTGTTTTTTATTGAAAACTTCTATACTTACAGACAGCAAACCATGATATTTCCCTCCCCTCCCCCACTTTCCCCTTCATAACTCTGCTCTCCATCATATCCCCTCCCTCTCTCCATTAGTCTCTCTTTTAATTTTAATCTGTGAGGTCATGGATATCGAGGGCAATTTCTGTCCTGACAGTTGCAGTGGTAAGGAGTGGTACCCTTCCTTTGGCTCTTACATCCTTTCCAGCCACCTCTTCCTCAATGGACCCTGAGCCTTGGAGGGTGAGATGTTTCGGTGCTGGACATGCCTCCATCCCTTCATCTCAGCACTATCTTGCCTTTTGGGTCATCCCAGTGGTCATTGCCATCTGAAAAGAGAAGCTTTTCTAACCAGAAGTGAGAGTAGCATTAATATATGAATATGAACATTAAGTGTAGTGCTTTCAGGGCAATTTGGTGAGAATAATATATGCATTTATCTAGACAAGAGCAAGCTTTATACCCTTAAGGCTCATGACCTCCCCTGCCATAGGCTTTTGATTAGGTTTTCAGTACCAGGTATGTATTCCCTCCCACAGAGTGAGCCTTCCGTCCAATTAGAGAGCAGTTGGTTTCCCCCAGAGCAGACATGCCACTGTTGCACTTGTTCAGTCATTTGGCCTGTCTGGCCAAACTTGAGGCTTCCAGTGTCCACTGTTTTCATCATTGATGACTTCTGTCTTCCATAGGGCTACTACAGTGCAGCTTTTTCCATCTTTTAGTTGGCTGGTCTACAGGGAGAAGGTTTTCTGCTCAGCACCAGCTTGATTTCTCAGTGACTGCCACTCAGACAAGTGAAGTCTTCAGCAATAGGGTCCTTCTTTTATACAATCTGTTCCCCTGACCTCACTTAGGCCTTTCCCCATTTTATATATATATATATATAGATAGATAGATAGATAGATAGATAGATAGATAGATATATATATATAAAATCTCCGTTCCCTTAAGTCCTTCCCTCTCCTCCTTTATAGCCTTTTTCTAGCTTACTGGCCTCTACTACTGATTTTTGGTTCCAGCTCATACACAAGTTTATACATTTGTAGCTAGGATCTGTATATGACAGAGAAAATGTGATGTTTGGCTTTCTGGGCCTGGGTAAACTCACTTAGTATAATCCTTTCCAGATCCATCCATTTCCTTGAAAATTTCATTTTTCTTTTTTTACTGCTGAATAGAACTCCATTGTGTAAATGTACCACATCTTTATTATCCATTCATCTGTGGAGGGACATCTAGGCTGGTTCCGTTTCCTAGCTATTGTAACTACAGCAGCAATAAACATGGTTGAGCAAGTATCTCTAAGGTAGTGAGAAGAGTCATTAGGATATATGCCTGGGAATGCTATAGCTGGATCATACGGTAAATCTATTCTTAGCTGTCTCAAGAACCTCTACACTGATTTCCACAATGGCTGTACTAGATTACATTCCCATCAACAGTGTAATTCCCCTTTTTCTGCATCCTCACCAACATTTATTGCCATCTGTTTTCTTGATGGTAGGCATTCTGTCAGGAGAGAGATGAAATCTCAAAGTAGTTTTAATTTGCATTTCCCTGATGGCTAAGGATGCAGAACACATTTTTAGATGTTTATATGCCATCTGTATTTCTTCTGGTGAGAACTCTCTATTTAGTTCCATAGTCCATTTTTTAATTGGGTTGTTTGATTTCTTGTTGTTCTGCTTTTTGAGTTCTTTGTATATTCTGTATATTAATCCTCTGTCAGAGGTATAGCTGGCAAAGATTTTATCCCATTCTGTAGGTTGTCTATTTGTTCTATTCACAGTGTCCTTTGCTATACAAAAGCTTTGTAATTTCATGAGATCCCAGTGGTTGATTAGTGGTTTTATTTCCTGAGCAACTGGGGTTATATTCAGAAAGTAATTACTTATGCCAATATGTTGAAGGATTTCCCCTACCTTTTCCTCTAGCAATTTCAGAGTTTCAGGTCTGATACTAAGATCCATGATCCACTTGAATTTGATTATTGTACATGGAGAAATACAAGGTTCTATTTTCATCCTTCTACATATAGATATACTGTTTTCCCAGCACCACTTGTTGAAGAGGCTGTCTTTTCTCCAATGAATATTTTTGGCATTTTTGTCAAAAGTCAGATGGCTGTAGCTGCCTGGATTAACATCTGGGTCCTCTCTTCTGTTCCATTGATCTACATGTCTTTGTGCCAATACCATGCTGTTTTTGTTACTATGGCTTTGTAATATAGCTTAAAATCAGGTATGGTGATACCACCAGCCTTATTTTTTTTGCTCAAAATTGTTTTGGCTATTTGAGGTTTTTTGTGCTTCCAAATGAAATTTTGGATTTTTTTCTATTCCTGTGAAGAATGCCATTGGAATTTTAATGGGGATTATATTAAATGTGTAGATTGCATTTGGTAAGATTGACATTTTCACAATATTAATTCTTCCAATCCAAGAACATGGGATATCTTTCCATTTCCTTGTGTCTTCTGCAATTCCTCTCTTGAGTGTTTTAAAGTTTTCATTGTAGAGGTCCTTCACTTCCTTGGTTAAGTTTATTCCAAGATACTTTATTTATTTATTTATTTATTTTTTCAGGCAATTGTGAATGGGAGAGATTCCTTGATTTCATCCTCCACAGGTTTTTTTGTTAATATATAGAAAACTACTGATTTCTGTGTATTTATTTTGTATCCTGCTATGTTGCTAAAAGGATTTATCAGTGCTAACAGTTTGCTGGTAGAGTCGTTAGGGTCCATTATGTATAGAATCACATCATCTGCAAATAATGATAATTTGATCTCTTCTTTTCCAAGTTGTGTCCCTTTTATGAGTGTCTCTTGCCTTATTACTGTAGCTAAGACTTTGAGTACTATATTAAATAAAAGTGGGGTCAGTGGACACCCTTGTCTTTTCCTGAATTTAGTGGAAAAGCTTCAAGTTTTTCCCCATTTAGCATTATGTTGGCTGTAGGTTTGTCATAAATAGCTTTTATTATGTTGACATATGTTCCTTGTATTCCCAGTTTCTGTAATATTTTTAACATGAAGGGATGTTGGATTTTGTTGAATGCTTCTTCTCTATCTATTGAGATGATCATGTGATTTTTGTCCTTCAAACCATTTATATAATGTATTACATTTATCGATTTGCATCTGTTGAACCATCCCTGCATTCCTGGGATAAAGCCAACTTGGTCAGGGTAAATGATCTTTCTGATATATTCTTGTATTCTGTTTGCCAGAATTTTGTTCAGAATTTTTGCATCTATGTTCACGAGGAAGCTTGGTCTGTAATCTTCTTTTTCTTTTTTTTTTTTTTTTTTTTTTTGTTCTGTCTTTGCCTGGTTTTGGTATGAGGGTGATGGTGGCTTCATAGAAGGAGTTTGGTAGGGTTTCTTCCTTTTCTATTTTATGGAAAAGTTTGAGAAGCAGTGGTGTTAGTTATTCCATGAAGGTCTGGTAAAATTCATCAGTGAATCCATCTGGACCTAGACATTTATTAGTTGGGAAACTTTTTATAACTGCTTGGATCTCCGTAATTGTTATCAGTCTATTTATATTGTTCATCTCATCTTGATTTAATTTTGATAGGTCATATGAATCAAGGAAATAATCCATGTCTTTCAGATTTTCAAACTTAGAGGCTTATATATTCTTAAAGTATGTCCTTATAATTTTCTGAATTTCTTTGGTATCTGTTGCAATGGTGCCTTTTTCATCTCTAATTTTAGTCTCTTCTCTCCTTTCAGTCAGATTTTCTAAGGGTTTATCAATTTTTTTTTTCTTTCACAGAACCAACTCTTTGTTTCATTGATTCTTTGGATTGTTTTTTTGTGGGGGGGTTCTACTTCATTAATTTCTGCCCTAATCTTTATTATTTCTTCCCATCTATGGATTTTTGGTTTGCCTTGTTCTTCTTTTTCCAAGGCCTTAAGGTGAAGTATTGAATTGTTTATTGTGACCTCTATAATTTCTTAACATAGGCACTTAGAGCTACACTTTTCCCTCTTTGTACTGCCATTATTGTGTCCCAAAGGTTTTGGTATGTTTTCTTCTTATCACCATTTGATTCTATGAATTTATTAATTTCCTTTTTGATTTCTTCAATGACCCATTCATCATTCAATAGTATACTGTTTAGTCTCCATGAATTTCTGTATGCTCTGTAGGTTTTTTTTTTTTTTGTTGTTGTTGTTGCTGATTTGCAGTTTAATCCCATTGTGGTCAGATAGAGTACAAGAGATTAAATAAATTTTCCTGTACTTGTAGATATTTGCTTTGTGTCCTTATATATGGTCTATTTTAGAGAATGTTCCATGTGCTGCTGAGAAAAATGTATATTTTTGCAGCACTTAGATGGAATGTTCTGTAGATACCTGTTAGGTCCATTTATTCCATGATATCATTTAATCCAAATGTGTCTCTGTTTATTTTTTGCTGGGATGACCTGTCAATTGAGGAGAGTGGGGTATTGAAGTCACCCACTACAGTTGTGTTTGGTGTTATCTGTGACCTTAAGTCTAGTAGTGTTTGATAAAATTGGGAGCCCCCATGTTAGGTGCATATGTGTTTAGGATTGTAATGTCCTCCTGTTGGAATGTTCCTTTAATCAATATAAAATGACCTTCTTTATATTTCCTCAATAATGTTGGTTTGAAGTTTATCCTGTCAGATATTAGGATAGCAACCCTTGCTTGTTTCGTAGGCCCATTTGCTTAAAATACCATTTTCCATCCTTTTACCCTAAGACAATGCCTATCTTTTATTGAGAGATGAGTTTCCTGGAGGCAACAAATGGCAGGATCCTGACTTTTGATCCAGTCTGCAAGCCTGTGTCTTTTGGTTGGGTCACTGAGACCATGGATAGTAAGAGTTATTATTGAAAAGTATGTATTTATTCTCTTCATTTTCTTTTTTAAATATTTTTTATTAACAACTTCCATGATTATAAAAAATATCCCATGGTAATATCCTCCCTCCCCCCACTTTCCCCTTTGAAACTCCATTCTACCCATCTCAATCAGTCTCTCTTTTATTTTGATGTCATGATCTTTTCCTCCTATTATGATGGTCTTGTGTAGGTAGTGTCAGGCACTGTGAAGTCATAGATATCCAGGCCACTTTGTGTCTGGGGGAAGCATGTTGTAAGGAGTCCTACCCTTCTTTTGGCTCTTACATTCTTTCTGCCACCTCTTCCACAATGGACCCTGAGCCTTGAAAAGTGTGATAGAGATATTGCAGTGCTGAGCACTCCTCTGTCACTTCTTCTCAGCACCATGGTGCCTTCTGAGTCATCCCAAGGTCAGTCACTGCCATCTGAAAAGAGAAGGTTCTCTAGCCAAAAGTGAGAGTAGCATTAATATATGGGTATGAACATTAAGAGAAGTGCTTACTGGGCAGTTTGATAAGCATAGTATATACATTCAGCCAGACAGCAGCAGACGTTACAACCCTAGGGCTCATGACTACCACTGTTTTAAGTTTTCAGTATCAGGGATGTATTCCCTCCCATGGAGCAGGCCTCCAGTCCAATTAGAGAGCAGCTGGTTTCCACCATGACAGACATGACACTATTTCACCCGTTGGCTCATTTGGCCTGGCTGGCCAAATATAAGGCTTGCAGTGTCCACTGTTGAGTATCTTCACTGGTGTTTTTTCTTTCTCCCATTGAGCTGCATGCAGAATGGCTTCTTCCAGCGTTCTGTCAGCTGGTCTACATGGAGGAGCTTATCAGCTCAGTTCCAGCAGGATTTCTCAGTGGCCTTGCCCCCCAAGTATGTGGAATCTTTAGCAATAGGGTCTTACCATCTATTCCTGGTGGGAAACCAAGGGCCTCGGCAATGGCCTGTAATATTTTTCTTGTTTTGTAGTGTTTCCTGTTTTCCCTTTACTTGTTTGTTTTAACTGTTATTTGAGTGTGGTTTATTTTTTCCTGTTTCCTCCTGTGTGTGTTTTGCTTTCTCTTCAGTGTGAAGGATTCCTTCAAGTATTTTCTGTAGAGCTGGTTTAGTTGTCATAAGTTCCTTTAGCCTGGAATGTCCTTATTTCTCCATCAATTTGGGTAGATAGCTTTGCAGGATAAAGTAATCTTGGTTGACAGTTGTTATCATTCCGAACTTGGAATACATCATTCCAAGCCCCTCTGGTTTTTAAAGTTTGTGTTGAGTAATCTGCTGTGATCCTGATGGGCTTGCCTTTGTAGGTGACTTGCTTTTTCTCTCTAATTGCTTTCAATATATTTTCTTTGAAGCCGGGCATGGTGGCGCACGCCTTTAATCCCAGCACTTGGGAGGCAGAGGTAAGAGGATCACCATGAGTTCAAGGCCACCCTGAGACTACATAGTGAATTCCAGGTCAGGCTGGACTAGAGAGAGACCTTACATCGAAAAACTAAAAAACAGATATATTTTTTTTCCTTTGGTTTGTGTGTTTAGTAGTTTAATTATAATATGGCAAGGAGAGGTTCTTTCCAGGTTTTGTCTGTTTGGTGTTCTAAAAGCTTCTTGTATCTGCATTGGTATTTATTTCCCAATTTGGGGAAATTTTTCTTCTATGATTTTGTTGAAAATGCCAACTAAGTCTCTGGATTGAAATTCTTGTCCTTCTACTATACCCTGAACTCTTATGTTTGATCTTTTCATAGTGTCCTGTATATCTTGAAATTCCCATTCATATCTTCCTATTAGCTTGTCTTTCTCTCTCTCTAGTCCAGTCTGACCTGGAACTTACTATGTAGTCTCAGGGTGGCCTTGAACTCATGGTGATCCTCCTATCTCTGCCTCCAGAGTGCTGGGATTAAAGGTGCATGCCACTATGCCCAGCTCTTAAATTCTTTTGTGTGTGTGTGTTTTGAAGGTAGGGTCTCACTCTAGCCCAGGCTGACCTGGAATTCACTATGGAGCCTCAGGGTGGCCTCAAACTCACAGCAATCCTCCTACCTCTGCCTCCCAAGTGCTGGGATTAAAGGAATGTGCCACCACACCCAGATTGTCTTTCTCTTTGTTGGACTGTATTAGGCCTGCCATCTGGTCTTCTAGTTTAGATATTCTGTTTTCTCCTTCATCCATTCTACTGGTGAGACTTTCTACAGGTTTTTAAAAATTTTTATTTATTTATTTAGTTGTTTGAGAGCGACAGACAAAGAGAGAGAAAGAGGCAGATAGAATGAGAGGGAGAATGAGTGTGCCAGGGCCTCCAGCCACTGCAAATGAACTCCAGACACATGCACCCCCTTGTGCATCTGGCTAATATGGGTCCTGGGGAATTGAGACTCGAACTGGGGTCCTTAGGCTTCACAGGCAAGCGCTTAACTGCTGAGCTGCTTCTTCAACCCTCTACAGTTTTTTTATTTGACTGACTGTATTCTTCAGAGCTAGAATTTCAGCCTGGTTTTTCTTCAGTATTTCTATTTCCTTACTCATGTCTTTTAATGACCTCCTTATTTCATTAAGCTGGTCTCCTGTGTTCTCTTTTAGGAGTTTGTTTTCTTCTTTAATTCCTTTGTTTTCTTCTTTGATTCCTTTTATTTCTTCTTTGATTTCTTTTTATTTATTTATTTATTGTTTATTTTTATTTATTTATTTGAAAGCAACAGAGAGAGAGAGAGAGACAGAGAGAGACAGAGACAGAGAAAGGGAGAATGGGTGTGCCAGGGCTTCCAGCCACTGCAAACGGACTCCAGACCTGTGCGCCCCCTTGTGCATCTGGCTAACGTGGGTCCTGGGGAATCGAGCCTTGAACCAGGGTCCTTAGGCTTCACAGGCAAGCGCTTAACTGCTAAGTCATCTCTCCAGCCCTCTTCTTTGATTTCTTGGAGTATAGATACAATCATTTCTTTTGAAATCTTTATCAGGCATTTTATCTAAAACAGTCTCATTGGTGATCATTTCTGACGGATCTATAGTTTTTGGTTTTATTGTATTGTCTTGGTTCTTTGTGTTTCTTGTATTATAATGTAGCGACTTTTGCATCCTGAATTGATTTGATGCTTGATTTTTCTACTTATCTGCAAGGTTCTTAGATGTGGCAGTCTACCTTTATATACTTTCAGGATATGAGTTTAAGGTGCCAGGTGTAGCTCTTGTACCCCAATCCAGCCACAGAAGTAATCCTAGGTGTTGAGCTTGCTTGCTAAGCAAGTATTCTAGTGGACTGGGTGGAACAATTTACTGGCAAATTCTAAACTTCAACTGAGTAATATCCACATTCAATAAAAACCAGCACAGAGTATGCAATTGTGGGGATTAAAACAAACAGATAGTCACTTAAAGCCAAAATCCCTAAGGGTGTGTGTTGTTCTACACCCTTAATCTTGTTATCTGGGAGGTAGAGATTTCTGTTCTGAATTGGGTTCCAGGTCAGCCTGGATCTGGATCAGACCCTGCCCCCAATAATGACAGAAGCAAAAAACAAAGGCCCTACAAATCTGAAAGCATCAGAGGCAACAATATTCAAACCCCAGCTACATCTTATTTGAAAATGGTAAAACCAACCAAGAATATGTAACCCATAATCTGCCTTAACATGGAAAGAGAGATTAGCTCTTCCAATGCAGGCCTATGTACCTGGTTTTTCTATCTATCTATCTTTCTTTCTTTCTTTCTTTTGGTCAGTTGTCCTCGTTGCCTTTGGGGGTGGCTTCCAATCTCACCAGTGCTGAGTGCCCACTGCCACTGAATGCCGGAGTTTCGCGGTTCTGATGGTTGGGGGATGGGAGAGTGCAGACTGGTGGAGTTGCTCAGGCACTTCCACCTGTACCCCTTTAAGTAGCTCCTTAGTTGATCTTAGCTGTCTTTTCTTCAGATATTGTGACTTTGCAAGAAGGCTGACGAGGTTGGAAAATCCCCTTGTTTGGTCTCTGCTGCCACCACTTGGCGCGTCTGGCAGGGCGGTGCTGGGCGGGTGCGTGGATCAGCGGGCCACAAGCGCCTCAGTGGGATTCTGGCCAGTTTGCTCCTTTCTGGTGGATTTTGGCCTCTCCAACTTCTCTGCTATGTCTAAAAATAACCTATACTCCTTCACTTTACAGAAGAAGAGTGTATTTTGCTGTGGTTTTGCTTAAATCTCTCCCTAGGCTGATTTGGTGTGGCTTGTATATCACCATCTTACCCGGAAGTCCCTAAAACATTATTTACAATGGCAAGATTGACATACTGAAACCCTGCCAAGCATTGCTGAGAGAAATGAAGGAAAATTCAGATTAGATTAGATTAGATGGTTAGATTAGAAAACTCAGACTAAGCAGCAGGGCATGGTGGCAGACCTGCTATAATCCCAGTACTCAGGAGGCTGGGGCAGGGAGATCAGAGTTCAAGTCCCAGCATGGTTACACAGAGATACTGTCAAAACAAACAAACAACCTCAACACCTCCAGTAGATGCCCCTCATCCACACTCATGCAAGCAATCCTAATTACACTCAGTGGGTCACCAAGAAAAAAGACATGAAAGGTGGAGGGGGGACTAGATGGAAAGAAAAAGGGGGTTCGGTAGGAATGATAAAGGAACAAGAAGGTAATGGGGATGAATGTGATAAAAATACATTGTATACAGGTGTGAAATTGTCAAGAAATTCCAACGAAGCACAACTAAAGCCTCAGTGTTGCTAAAATGTCAATTTTCCTCGCAAAATTCCTCTATAGGTTCCAGCGAATCTTCATGAATACCCTACCAGGCTTTGTGTGTGTGAGTATAGAATTGGCTAAATTAATTTAAAATTTTACATAACAACTTGAGGACATAAATAGTAAAAACAAAAACTTTGAAAAAGATGAAAGTTGAAGGACCTACATGATATAATTTCAATTTGTTAAAAATATTTAATTAATTTATTTATTTGAAAGAGAGTTAAGAGGTCTGGATCCTAGGGATGGAGTTAGCACCTGCTCACTGCATAACCTTGGACAAGTCCCTTGGTCACTCTGGAGCATTTAACCTATGGCTCTTGCCTCAGAGGGAGAGCATTAGACAAGCAGAGTCCATCTCTGACTACCCAGGACTTCCTGCAGACAACCTCACCCTGCAAGAAACCATGTCTCAAAGAAGTTAGAGCACAGACACCTCCAAGTTAACCTCTGACCTTCACATGCACGAGCGCGTGTGCGTGTGCGCGCGCACACACACACACATAAAATTTGAAAAAATATCTCTTTGGGGCTGGAGAGATGATTCAGCAGTGAAGTGTGCTCCTTGTGCAAGCATGAAGGCCCAAGGGAGCCTGAAACTGCCTGAGTTTGAAGCTCCTGAACCCATGTAAACAGAGGGGGATGCCCAAGCATATCTGTAACCCTAGTCCCTCAAAGGGGAGCAGAGACCTGGGGAATCGCCCTGGCTTGTGAAAAGCAGCAAGCTCTGCTATCAGTAAGAGACTGGGTTCAAACAGAAAATGGTGGAGGAGTGATGGAGCAGAACACTGGCTACTTGAGGTGAACACCACCTCCCCCATCGCTTCGCACAGGCCAGACATGGGGCACCGCAAGAGCACATTCACATATATACACCGTGCCTCCACACGCACCACATTACATACACACAAGCAAAAGAAAAAAGAAAAACAATTGTCTATTTTTACTTTGATGTCATTTTTTTTTTTTTTTTTTTGCTCTTCTGCATCATCCATGACAAAAGTTTGTCAAAAATGTGAATATTAGCTGGGCGTGGTGGCACCCACCTTTAATCCCAGCACTCAGGAGGCAGAAGTAGGAGGATCACCGTGAGTTCGAGGCCACCCTGGGACTACATAGTGAATTCCAGGTCAGCTGGACTAGAATGAGACCCTACCTCAAACAAACCAATAAAAGAAAAAGAAAGTGAATATTAAATTTTGTTTTGTTTTGAGGTAGGGTCTGGCTCTAGCTCAAGCTGACCTGGAATTCACTATGTTGTTTCAGGGTGGCCTAAAAGTTCGTTCAAACGTGAGATAGCAGGAGTTATCATTCAATTATGTAAATATATAAATGAGATCAACATGAATGTAAGCAGACTCCATAAATAAATAAATGAAAATAAATAAATATTTTTTTAATTTTTATTTATTTATTTGCAAGGAGAGAGAGAGAGAGAGAATATGGGTGTGCCAGGGCTTCCTGCCACTGCAAATGAACTCCAGATCCATTTGCTACTTCATGCGTCTGGCTTTATGTGGGTACTGGGGAACCTAACCCAGGCCATCAGGCTTTGCAAACAAGTGCCTTAACTGCTGAGTCATCTCTCCAGCTCTAAATATATTTATTTATTTTGAGCGAGAGAGAGAGGGAGGAGAGAGAGAGAATAAGAAAGAATGGGTGCACCAAGGCCTTTTGCAAAAAAAAAAAAAAAAAAAAAAAAAAAAAAAAAGCACTCCAGATGCATGTGCTACTTTGTGCATCTGACTTTATGTGGGTACTGGGTACTGGGAAATCGAACCTGAGCTGTCAGATTTTATAAGCAACCACCTTTAACCACTGAGGCACTCTCCAGCCCTTTGTTTTTTTACTATTAGATTATTTGGGGGTTTTCTTTCTGAGACAGTGTTTCACTATGTAGACCAAGATGACATTGTACTCACTATGTAGCCCAGATTGACCTTGAACTCATGATCTCCCTACATTAACCTCCCAAGTGCTGGGATTACATGTGTGTGTCACCACACCTACCCTACAACTTTTTTCTTTTTAAAATATTCCTATTTATTTTATTTTACTGGGTTTTTGAGGTAGGGTCTCACTCTAGCCCAGGCTGACCTGGAATTCACTATGGAGTCTCAGGGTGGCTTCGAACTCACAGCAATCCTACCTCTGCCTCCCGAGTGCTGGGATTAAAGGCATGCGCCACCACGCCCAGCATCTTATTTATTTATTTGACAGGGAGACAGAGGCAGATAGAGAGTATGGGCACATCAGAGCCTCCTGCCACTGCAAATAAACTCCAGACACATGTGCCACTTTGTGTATCTGACTTTACGTGGGTACTGGGGTATAGAACCCAGGCCATCAGACTTTATACGCAAGCACATCTAACCACTGAGCAATCTCTCTCTTCTGTTTTTAAATATTTATTTATTTGAAAGAGAGAAGGAGAGAGACAATGGGTGCACCAGGGCCTCCCACCGCTGCAAACAAACTCCAGATGCATGCACCATTTTGTGCATCTGGCTTTTTGTGGGTACTTTATGTGGGGAATTGAACTCAGGCTGTCAGGCTTTGTAAGCAAGCACCCTTAACCACTGAGCAACCTCCCCAGGCCTCTCAGCACTCTTTCTAAATTTGGAATCTGATAGATGAACATGTCATTTTTCTCTTTGTGTGTGGTGTGTGTGTGTAGTTGTATGTGTGTGGTGTGTGTATGTGTAGGTGGAGGCCAGAGGCTGATGTCTGGTGTCTTTCTCAATCACTTGCCACTTATTTTTTTCTTTTTAAAATTTTATTGACAATTTTCATAAATGTACATAATGTATTTTAGTCATAATCCTCTCATTACTTTCTTTTTTCTCCCTTCTACTGAACCTCTTCTTTTTTTTTTTCAGAGTCCAGAGAGCTAACAATTACACAATGGAACTTCACACTCCTTCTTTTTTTTTTTTATAGCTAGTCCCTTTTCTATTTTTTAATTTTTTCTTTTCTTTTTTTCTTTATTTTTTATTGACAACTTCCATAAAAACATCCCATGGTAATTCCCTCCCTCCCCCCACTTTCCCCTTTGAAACTCCACTCTCCATCATATCCCTTCCCCCTTTGAATCAGTCTCTCTTTTATTTTGATGTCATGATTTTTCTTCCTATTATAATGGTCTTGTGTAGGTAGTGTTAGGCACTGTGAGGTCTTGGATATCCAGGCCACTTTGTGTCTGGAGGAGCACGTTGTAAGGAGTCCTACCCTTCCTTTGGCTCTTACATTCTTTCTGCCACCTCTTCTGCAATGGACCCTGAGCCTTGGAAGGTGTGATAGAGATGTTTCAGTGCTGAGCACTCCTCTGTGACCTCTTCTCAGCACCATGGTGCCTTCTGAGTCATCCCAAGGTCACTGCCATCTGAAAAGAGAAAGTTCTCTAACCAAAAGTGAGAGTAGCATTAATATATGGGTATGAACATTAAGAGAAGTGCTTACCGGTCAGTTTGGTGAGCATAATATATGCATTTGCCCAGACAATGGCAGGCATTACTCCCCTAGGTTTTCAATACCAGGCATTTATTCCCTCCTGTGGAATGGACCTCTAAACCAATTAGAGAGTGGTTGGTTTCCCCTATAACAGACGTGCCACTATTGTGTTCATTGGTTCATTTGTCCTGGCTGGCCCAACTTAAGGCTTGTAGTGTCCACTGTTGTTTAATCACTGCTGATGACTTCTCTCTCCCATTGACTTGCATGCAGCATAGCTTTTTCCAGCTTTCTGTGGGCTGGTCCACAGGGAGGAGGTTTTCAGCTCAGCTCCAGCTTGATTTCTCGATGACCTTGCCACCCAAGTATGTGGAGTCTTCAGCAATAGGGTCTTACCATCTATTCCTGGTGGGAAACCAAGAGCTTTGGCAATGGTTTGTAATGTTTTAGGGGCATCAGGGACCTCTCTGTCACAACTCACTGGAAAGTATCCCATCCCTGGCACTGAAATTTTCTGGGTGTGCCATTATCCAAAAAAACTGGTTTCCATATAGCTTAGTCATAACATCTTAATTTTGTTTTTGTTTTTGTTTTCGAGGTAGGGTCTCACTCTAGCTCAGGCTGACCTGAAATTCACTACGTAGTCTCAGGGTGCCCTCGAACTGACAGCTATCTTCCTACCTCCGCCTCCCGAGTGCTGGGATTAAAGGTGTGTGCCACCACGCCCGGCTAACATCTTAAATTTTGATTAACTCTCCACCCACCCTTGCTTTACTCAATCCCTTCCCCTGACCTCACTTAGGCATTGCACCCCCAGGAATCTGTTCATCTACTTACATATATACAATACCCTCTCCTTAAGTCCTCCCCTCTTCTCCATCCCTTATAACCCCTTTCTAGCTCACTGGCCTCTGCTACTGATTTTTACTCCAACTCCCACACAAGTCTAAATATTTGTAGCTAGGATCCACATGTGAGAGAGAACATGTGGCATTTGACTTTTTGGGCCTGGCTTACCATGTTGACGGACCCGATATTGTGCAGGTAACGCCAGCCGCTGTGAGGTCATGAAGGTAATGTCCGCTTCGTAGCTAGAAGCATTCTGAACCACTCTCCCCCATCTTGTGGCTCTCACATTCCTTCTGCTACCTCTTCCACAGTGTTTGCTGAGCCTTGGGGGGGGGGTCTACCTTATTTTTTTTTTTTTTAGTTTTTTTTTTTAAGTTTTTCCAGATAGGGTTTCACTCTAGCCCAGGCTGACCTGGAATTCACTGTAGTCTCAGGGTGGCCTTGAACTCATGGCAATCCTTCTACCTCTGCCTCCTGAGTGCTGGAATTAAAGGTGTGCACCACCATGCCCGGCCTACCTTTTTTTTTTTTTTTTTGAGGCAGGGTCTCTCAGTAATCCTGGAGCTCACAGATTTGACTAGACAAGATAGCAAGCAAGCTCCAGAGATCCTCTTATTTCCGCCTCCCTGGCACTAGGATTACAGGTATGTAATACCACCATGCTCGGCTTTTACATGGGTGCTGGGGATCTGAACTTGGATCCTCATTATCGCATGGCAATCACTTTACTCACTGAGTTATCTCATCTCCCCATTTTTTATTTTTTTCTGTAATTTATTTTTAGTAAAATTGATTGTACGCTTATTGGTTGTTCGGATGCTTTGTTTTGTGAAGTGGCCTGTCAATGCTCATTAGATGTTTTCCTTGTATATACATTTTTTTGTTTCCTGTTGCTTTTTGAGAACTCTTTGTATATTAAGGATTTAACTTTAGAACATCTGGTTTTTCAGGGTTGCTGGAACTGAGTAAGGTTTCTAGGAAGTCAGATTCCCAAGAGACTGGGGCAGTTCTGCTCCTGGTCAGTTGAGGGCAGCAGTGGGCTAGATTCGCTTTCAGGTCAGATGGACCAGCCTGCCCAGAAGCTGGACCAAGACCTGAAGACAGACTTGCAGACACAGGCCCATGGAATATTGCAGCCGGTTCTGTGAGGCGATCTGACGGGGAACGTGAGCTCTGTGGGTCCAGGTCTCACAGCCTCTGTCTCCCTCACTCATTGGTAGGGCGGGGAGAAGCAGCCATTCCCGCTGTCCAGGCAGGTGGAGACTCCATGTTTGATGGGTTCTGTGTCTAAGGCATGTTCCCTGTGGCTTATCGGATGACAGATTGCAGAAAAGCGGGCCCAGGAAAACACAGACCAGGTGAAAGGCTTGGGGGCCAGGGCCCTGGGGATTGATGGGCTGTGCTGGCCAGATGATGAGAGGCTCCCAGGTTTTCTACTTGAGTGACCCAGTGGACAGATGGGGAGGTGAGGTTTTGCCATAGCAGAGAGGAATGCTACCCGTACTACACTGAGTTTGAGGCATGAGGGGACATAAGGCCCAGAAGTGGGAAGTCATGGCCAAGCCTGTCCTGTCCTCTCCTTCCCTGCCACCTCCTCCCTCAGGCCCACAAACCCTGGGACCACTCCTTCCTAGGTACCAGATCTTACCCCAGATTAAGTCAGGCCAGGGACAAAGTTGTCTCCTCTTTCCTTCCCCTCTGGATTTCCTGCTGCTTCCCCCCCCCCAACTCCCCTACACCCCAGGTCTGGAAGGGAGACAAAGAAAGTCTTTGCTTCAGCCCCTCTAGGCAGGGAGCAAAGCAAACCCAAGGGGGCTGTCGCTTGGCTCATGAAGGAAAGCTGGAAAAATGGTTTTCTGATGGACACGGCCATGCCTAAGGGAGGATGAATCACCAGCGTGGCAGTGGGCGAGGGTTGGCCTGGGCCCTGGGGTGTGGGCTCCGGGGAGGAGGGGCCAGGAAGTCAGTGGGTAAGAGATGATGGGCTCCACAGTGGAGGGTGGTGGAAGCCGAGTTACAGACTTCTAATTTCTTGCTTAGATTAACAATGACGACAATTACTCATAGTCTGCCTTCTTTGTGGCAGCCTTCTGCTAAACTGTGTGTGCGTAAGTGTGTGCGTGTGTGGAGTACATGCATGTATGTGTGTGGGGAGTGTGCATACATGTGTGTATATGCATGTGGAGGCCAGAGGTCAAGGTTAGGTGTCTTCTTTAATCATTCTGCACCTGATTTTTTAAAATATTTTTATTTATTTTCAAGCACAGAAAGATAGAAGAGAGATAGACAGAGAGAATGAGCTGCCAGGGCCTCCAACCATTGCAAACAAACTCCAGACACATGTGCCACTTTGTACATCTGGCTTTATGTGGGTGCTGGGGAATCAAAACTGAGGTTGTTAGGTTTTGCAGGCAAGCTCCTTAACTGCTGAGCCATGTCTCCAGCCCTCCACCTTAATTCTGAAACACGTCTCTCACTGGACCTGAAGCTCACCTATCTGGCTCGCTAGCCAGCAAGCCCCAGGTGTCCGCCTGTCTCTACCTCCCCAGCGCTGGGAATTATAGACATATGCCACCATGCTCAGCATTCTGCACAGGTGTCGGAGATCCTGACCCAGGTCCTCAAACTGTGTGGCAAGTGCTTCGCCCTTGGAGCCATCTCCTCAGCCCCTACTATGGTCTTAACCAGCATTCTTTCATATAACCTCCTATTCTTACCATCAGTCTCCACTTAACAGATGAGGTCAGGAGGCTCATAGAAGGTAAGCTGCTTGCCCCGGGTTACATTGAGGAGTCAGAGCAGAACCTCTATTTGTCCCAGGGACCAAGAACTCCCTTTTAGCCGGCATCCATCAGAAGGTGCCCCTGTGGGGGTAGAGGTGTCTCAGAGGGCTGAACAGGACAAGTATAGAGTAGTGAGAGGAGAAGCCTTAGGAGTGTGGCCTGAAGCTTATCGGGCCTGACTGAGCCTTGGACAAGTCCGCGTTTCTCTCTTGCCCTCCGTTTCCCCATCTAAAGGTGTCTGTGGTTTCCAGGCTGGGGGCCCAGGTTCTCAGAGCCAATGAGTTGTAATGGAGATGCAGAATCCTTGAGGGCTTGGGATTGATTCCTTTGCCCACCATTCATTCCCCAAACCCATGGCTTCCCTACTGCTGTGCATTCCAAGAAAGTTCCTTTAATTTGTGGGCTGTGTGGGAAGGAAAGGAATGAAACCAATGGGTGCTTGGTGGGAGACAGAGTGGGGAGCCCCACCAGACAGATGGGACAAGGTCAGCAAGAGGGTGACAGGAACCCCTTGGGATTCCTTAAGCTTGGATTGTTCTGTGAAGTGCTGGCATCTGTGTACGTGGAGGGGAATGTCACCAGGTGACCTGTAGTGGGGAAGGGAAGGCTGAGTGCCCCCCCTACTATCCAGCTAGAGGTATAGGCAGTGGGTAGTAGGTGTGGCTTCCGGAATCTTATCAATCCCACAGGAATGTGTATGGCTTCAGCAGTCCTTAGCCTCAGGCAGAGGAGTGAGGCACAGGCTAGGACCTGTCCTGGCTGAGGGTAGTTAGCCTGGGAGGGCCCCAATCGGGCAGGCTTGGGCTGAGGCCAGCTTTGGGGTGGATCTGGCAGAAAGCACCAGGTATCCTTACCCCCTGCATGAGCTGGCCTTGCCTCCCTGTTGCCAGGGCCCATGTCAGCCTCTACATCCCACCCATCTCTCCAGGTTAACTCCTGGGATGGCTATAGCCTTTGCTCCATGGCTGTATATCAAAACACAGAGTAACTAACCATGAGGCATCTCTCACTAAGAGCCTTTTAATTTCCATAATCTGCCCAAATTATATATATATATATATATACATGGTTTGTAAGGAGAGAGAGAATGGGCACACCAGGGCCTTTTGCCACTGTAAACCAACTCCAGAAATATGTGCCACTTTGTGCATCTAGTTTTACGTGGGTACTAGGGATTTGAACCTCAAACCTGGGCCATCAGGTTTGCAAGCAAGCACCTTAACCACTAAGCCATCTCTCCAGCCCTGCCAAATTATTACTATGTGTATATATATATATTAATATATATAATATAATATAATATAGTAATATATATATATAGTTTGTTTTTGAGGTGGGTTCTCACTCTAGCCCAGGCTGACCTGGAATTCACTATGTAGTCTCAGGGCAGTCTCGGACTTATAGTGATCCTCCTACCTCTGCCTCCCGAGTCCAATTATATATATATATATATATATATATATATATATATATATATATAATTTATTTATTATTTATTTATTTGACAGAGAAAGAGGGTGAGAGAGAGAATGGGCACACCAGGGCCTCCAGCCACTGCAACGAACTCCAGACATGTATGCCCCTTGTGCATCTGACTAACGTGGGTCTTGGGGAATCCAACCTGGGTCCTTTGGCTTTGCAGGCACATGCCTTAACTGCTAAGCCATCCCTCCAGCCCCCAAATTATATTTTTAATCACTAGTTTATATATGAGGAAAAATAATTCTCAGCGAGGTTAAGTGATTTGTCCAGGGCTGAGCAGCTGTGGAACACCAGTGCACATACTTCTCTCCCCCATGCACTAGCTAGGCCAGGCCCTGCTTAGCTTCCCGGGTCAGATGAGATCAGGCACATTCAGGGTAGTGTGGCCACAGGGCAGAGCCATGTTCTTCTGTCTGGCCCCAAGGCTGGTCTGCTTTCCACCGTCCACACTGGAGGTTCAGAGGGACCTTAACATTAAGGTATGACCAACCTGTTCCTAGAGGGATAAACTAATCTCACCTCTGATACGTGAAATAGGAAATCCATAAGAAAAACGGATTATTTTGGCTCACAGTATCAGGGGCTCTGTTTACGATTGGCCCTTTTGCTTTGGGCCTGTGATGAGGTAGACCGTGACAGTGGGGGTTTGTGACAGAGCTAAAGCACTCACCTCATTGCTGGTAACTGAAAAAGGAAAAACCATGTGGTGGGCTGCAGAGGTGGCTCAGCAGTTAAGGCACTTGCCTGCAGAGCCTAATGGGGTTCAATTCCCCAATACCCACATAAAGCCAGATGCACAAAATGACACATGCATCTGGAGTTCATTCGCAGCAGCTGGAGGCCCTGGTTTGCCCATATTCATTATCTCTCTGTGTGTGTCTCCTTTCAAACAAGTAAATTTTAAAAAGAGGAAGAGATAGGGTCCCATAACACTCTTCAAGAGTACTCTCTCGAGGCTGGGGAGATGGCTTAGTGGTTAAGGCACTTGCGTTCGAAGCCTAAGAACCCAGGTTAAATTCCCAGAACCCACGTAAGCCACATGCACATGGTGGCACATGCATCTGGAGTTCGTTTACAGTGGCTGGAAGCCCAGGCCTGCCCATTTTCTCTCTCTCTCTCTAATAAATAAATAAAAATAAAAGATAACTTTAAAAAGAGTACTTTCTCAGGGCTGGAGAGAAGGCTTAGTGGTTAAGGTGCTTGCCTGTGGAGCCTAAGGACCCATGTTCAACTCTCCAGATCCCATGTAAGCGAGGTGCACAAAGGTGAGGCAAGCGCAAGGTAGCACATGCCCACTAGGTGGCACAAGCATCTGGAGTTTGATTTCAGTGGCTGAGGCCCTGGCATGCCAATTCTCTCTCTCTCTCTCTAAAATTAAAAGAGAGAGAGAGAGTATTCTCTCAATGATTTAAAGATCTCCCACAAGGACAACTTCCTAAAGTTTCCACCATCTCCAGTCACGTCACACATCTAACACATGGGCCTTTGGAGGACCCATTACACATATTTAACTCAGCAACATCTAACTTAGCTTCCTAAGTATATCTCAGATCCTTCCATTTCACTGTATGTGCTCAGCACCCAAGTCCAGGCCACCACCCTTTCGCAGGTGAATTGCTGCAAATGGCCTCAGCAGGTGTCTATTTGTCTCATTTGAGTCTTACTCTCCTGTGAACACTCCACTCAGAGCAGCTGGAGTGATCTTTCTAAAACACAAGTCAGATCACGTAACCCTCTTACATGAAATTCTTTAATAATTTCACACCGCATTTGAAATGATATTTACACTCTTTGCCAGGGCTTCTATTAGTCAATTCTTATCTACCTTGTAATGCCATCACACCTCCTTTCTATTCCACCAAGGTGCCAAGCTCACTTCTACCTCAGGGCATCTACATGAGTTGCTTGCTCTGGAAGACTCTCCATCTTCACACGGCCGGGGTCTTCTCAGCCCTCAGGGGCTACCTGTCACAGTGGCGCCCTGGCTAAAGTGCCATCCGCTTCTCACTCCCATCCCACAACACTCCTCTTTTCTGGCGCCCTGCTTACCTCCCTCAAGCACTTTTCACGTTGTGTAATCTTGCACGAATAAGCAATACATTAGCTATTGAGCCATCGAACAACTCCAGCTTTGGATTGGCGCAGTCTTTAATTGTGTTAAAACAAACTGTTTTTGTTACCTATGGGAAGTAAAGGGACGTCCTCTCTGGAAGAGGAGTACACAATGCAGTGCTTCCAATTATCTACACACTTTGCACATTCAATGTCAAATTTTAATTAAAACACATCAAACATGTTGTGATGGTTAACTTGATGACATTGAGAAGTGCCTAGGACATATGCAAAGCACACTTTGGGGTGATTCTGTGGGTGACACTACAGACCCAGAGCTCAGATGGAAGAAAGCAGAAGGAAGCCTGCTTGTAGAGATACATTCCCTCTCTCTCTCTCTCTCTCTCTCTCTCTCTCTCTTTCCTTCTTGGCCATGAAATGAGCCATTTTGCTGACATACTCTTGCAGCCGGGATGCTCTGCCTCAACACAAGGATCGCAGCAATGGAACAAGCCAACTGTGAACTGGAATCTCAGAGGCTCTGGGCCAAAATAAATGTTTTCTCCTTTTAAGTTGTTCTCTTGGGTCCTTGTCAGCGTGATGAGAAACCTGACTAATGCACTTTCAAAGAGACACATCGTCCAAAGTATCGAAAGAAAAAGTTTATAATAGAAATAGATCCAAAGGAGATTTAAGTCACTATCAAGCTTTAAAGATTAAAAAAAAAAAATAGAATGATCAATAAATCAATTGAAAAGATAGGGAATTTCAGCAGAGAAGTGGAAATGATGAAGATGATCAAAAATGAAATTTGGCCAAGGTGATGGCTCAGTGGGTAAGAGTGCTTGCTGTAACCTTAAGCTCGTCCAGCCAGCCAAATGTGCCAACTGGTGCAATAATGGCATGTCTGTTATGAGAGAAACCAACTGTTCTCTAATTGTACTGAAGGTCCACTCCACAGGAGGGAGTACATGCCTGGTCCTGCAAACCTAGTCAAAAGCCTATGGCTGGGGAGGTCATAAGCCCTAGGGGAGTAATGTCTGTTGTTGTCTGGTTAAATGCATTTATTATGTCCACCAAACTGCCCTGTAAGCACTTTTTAAATGTTTATACCCATATATTAACGTTACTGTCACTTTTGGTTAGAGAAGCTTCTCTTTTCAGATGGCAGTGACTACTGAGGTGACTCAAAACTCACTACAGTGCTGAGAAGAAGTGACAGAGGAGTGCTCACCACTGAGACATCTCTAGCACACCTTCCAAGGCTCAGGGTTCATTGTGGAAGAGGTGGTAGAAAGAATGTAAGAGCCATAGGAAGGGTAGATTGCTTACAATGCAATCTTCTAGACACAAAATAGCCTTGATACTTATGACCTTGTAATGCCTGACACTACCTACAAAAGACCTTCATAATAGGAGGAAAAGATGATGACACCAAAATAAAAGAGAGACTAATTGGAAGGGGAGAGGACTTGTTGGAGGGTGGATTTGAAAGGGGGAGAATGGGAGTGGAGGAAGGAAATTATCATGATTTGTTGTATATACTTATGGAAGCTGTCAATAAAAAGTTTATTTTTTAAAAAAAGAGTGTTTGCTATGAAAGCATGACCTGAGTTCAATCCCCAAGACCCACGTAAAAAGTACATGTGGGCTGGGAAGATGGTTTAGCAGTTAATGCACGTGTGAAGTCTAAGGACTCAGGTTCAACTCCAGAACCCAGGTAAACCAGATGCACAAGCTGAAACATGTACACAGGTGGCACATTAATACAAGACGGTGCATGCGTCTGAAGTTCATTTGCAGTGCCTAGGGTCCTGGTGCACCAATTCTCTCTCTGTCTCTCTCTCGCGCTTTCTTTTCGGGTTCTCTCTTTCTCTCTCACTTTCTTGCTCTCTTGCACTCTCTCTCTCTTTCTCTCATAAATATAAAAAATTGCACATGCCTGTAACCTCAGTGCTGAGGGAGGCAGAGATGGGAGGGTCACTGGGACTCAGTGGCTAGCCAGCCTAACTGAAAAATGGGAAGCTCCAGGTTCAGCGAGAGTGAAGAGTGGTTGAAGAGGACACCTGATGTCCTCCTCTGGCCTCCACACATGTGTGCACACAGATGCACATCTGTGTACCCATGTGAGTATATCATGCATACTCACCACGTGCTACATACACATACAAAATCACCAATGAGTAAATGGGCTTGACAACATATTAGACACAATTGGAGAGAAAAGTGGTGGACTGGAAGTAGAGAAGGTTCCAACTGAAATAAGAAGAGACTAAAAATGGAGAAAAATAGAGAAAACAAAGTAATAAAAACGCAAAGCACAGTGGAAGTACTTAATGTATGTGTAATGGAGTCTCAGATGAAAGGCAAGAGAAAATATGGCAATATTTGAAGAAATAGTTGACAGTTCACAAACCAAAGAAAGACATCAAGTCATAAAATAAATAACAAACTGTGACAGAATGAATTAAAAGAAAAGTACATTTGGGTAAATGATGATAAAATTTCTGAAAACCAAAAACAAAGAGAAAATCTTCAAAGCAGCCAGAGGGGAAAAAATAAAACAACACCTTCTTTTCTTATTATTTTTTATTTTTGAGAGAGAATTGTCACACCAGGACCTTCAGCCTGCTGCAAATGAACTCCAGATGTGTGTGCCCCCTTGTGACACGTGTGCAACACTGTGTGTTTGCATCATTGTGTATATGCATGGCTACATGGGACCTGGAGAGTTGAACATGGGTCCTTAGGTTTTGCAGGCAAGTGCCTTAACCACTAAGACATCTCTCCAGCCCAAGGATGTCATCTTCAAAGAATCTCTAATTGGACTGGCAGCAGATTTCTCCACAGAAACCATGGGTGGTGGGGGAGGAAGAGACGATTAAATGAGTGATAACTTCAAATTCCTGGAAGAAAATACTATCTGTTGGCTTCTATATCCATTCCAACTATGATCTACTCTTTTTTTTTTTTTTTTTTTTTGGTTTTTCGAGGTAGGGTCTCACTCTGGCCCAGGCTGACCTGGAATTCACTATGGAGTCTCAGGCTGGCCTTGAACTCACTGCAATCCTCCCACCTCTGCCTCCCAAGTGCTAGGATTAAAGGCACACACCACCATGCCTGGCCTGATCTACTTTTCTTCTACATCCTTCATTTATTCAGTTCCAGTTATTTTTGTTTCTTGCATATTTCAGACATGTTCACACTACAGGTTTTTTTTTTTTTTTTTTTTTTTTTCCCCAGCCATCAGATTACCAAAGATCTGCGTTTCATCTCTTAGTGGCCACAACACAGCTAAATCCTTTGAGACCCCTGACCTGATACCATGAATATTCTTGTTCCCACTCTCATTCCAGTTAGCACAATTTCTCCCTGGCAACTGGAAGACCCACCCCTCTTTTTAAAATATTTTATTTATTTATTTGACAGAGAGAAATAGGGAGAGAGGGAACGATTGAGAAAAGGGGCATGCCAGGGCCTCCAACCACTGCAAACGAACTCCAGACGTGTGTGCCCCTTGTGCATCTGACTAACATGGGTCCTAGGGATTCGAACCTAGGTCCTTTGGCTTTGCAGGCAAATGCCTTAACTGCTAAGCCATCCCTCCAGCCCAAGAACCACCCCTCTTAAGAGAGGTGGTTTAAAAGTAGGACAATATTCCTGTTGGTCTAGACTTGCAGTGAGCACATACAAGTTGTTTTTTTTTTTTTTTTTTTGCACAGTTTCCTCTATTCTTTTCTCAGATATTCATATGGCTATGGCCTTTAACAATTACAAACATTTTCTCAAATGTCATCATTTCAACGAGCACTACAATCACCTCCTTTAGAATCATAACACAACTTATCTCATATTCATCATTTCTCTTCCCTGAATTATTTTCTCTATACGTTATTACCCCATGACATACTACATGCTTTACTTATTTGCCCTTATTGTTGTTGTCTCCTTTGACATAAATAGATAAAATATATATTTAAAATATTCCCATCTATGTTCATCAGGAAGTTCATTTTGGATATGTAATATTCCAGGATGCCAGAAACAAAAGTTCCTCTTCATCACTCTTTTCTCCATAATTTAACTTCCCCCTAAGTCTTTGATTGCAAGGTAAGAGTAATAATCTTCTCTGGACGTAGACTGGATGTGTGGATAAATGGAGATAGATCAGTGGCTCAGGAGATGGAGGCAGGAGAATCTCAAGTTCAAGGTTAGAGTGAGTTTAATGCCATCCTGAACTTACTAAGTCCCTGTCTCAAATTAAAAAAAAAAAAAGTAAAAAGAGAGCTAGATGGCTTAGCAGTTAGGGCACTTGCCTGCATAGCCAAAGAACCCAGGTTCAATTCCCTAGGACCCATGTAAACCAGATGTGCAAGGTGGTGCATGCATCCAGAGTTTGTTTGCATCTGCCAAAGGCCATGGCGCACCCATTCTCTCTATCTGCCTCGTTCTCTCCCCACTCTCTCTCTCTCTCAAATAAATTAAAGTAAAATTTAAATATTTTTTTAAAAGTAAAAAGAGGTGTAGGGATATAGCTGTGTGGTAGAGTGCTGGCCTAGCAGGTGTGAGGTCTTGGGTTCAATCCTCATTGCCACCAAAACAAACAACCCTGTTTCATACCGGAAGCGCTTTGTTAAGCTGCAATAGGTTAAGTGGGGAGGTGAGTGAGCTTCCACTGAACATCTCTGACCTCTGTCCCACCTGCTCCCTTTGCACGTCTCCCAAGAGTCCCTCATTTCAGAGATGCAGATGACACTCAGATTGGGGAGGGGGGGGTCTTTCTTTTCCCGCCCTCAGCTCTTCTCTATTTCCTTCTCATGGCACATGGTTGAAGGTTTCATCTGTGGGTACAAATTCTTCCTAACCCCTGAAACACCCGCATCGGTATCTGCTTGTTCTGACTGGGGGTTGAAGAAAGGCCTTAGGTTTGTATAGATTTGTATTTCTTCTACATAAGCATGCTGGCGCATCAGCCAGGCATGACGTGAACACCTTCTGTCCCAGTACTTGGGAGACTAAGGTAGAATGAGTTCGAGGTCAACCTGGGGCTACAGAGTGAATTTCAGGTCAGCCTGGGCTAAAGTGAGACCCTGCCTTGAATAAAACAAAAAACAACTTGCTGGGACATCAGCTACCCCCATCCCTGTCTCAGTTTCTTGCCCAGGCGTCACTCCTTGCTCCTCAGCACCTCAAAATCAGTGCATTCACAGCACAGGCGTCACCTCCTCTCCAACACCTGCTCCTTCGCCTCCTGTGTCCTCTGTCTCTGAGGGAGGAGCACCGTCCATCCAGCGGCCCGAGCCTAATGCCAGCAGCCGTCCTTCTCCCTTGGCGCTCTCCCCTGGACCTTCTTATATATGGAGTGGCCTTTCAATAGCTCCTGTGTTTGATGCCTCCTAACTTTTAAAAAATATATTTTATTTATTTATTTTGAGGCAGGGTCTTGCTCTAGGCTAGGCTGAGCTGAAATTCACTATTTAATCTCATGCTGACCTTGAACTCACCACAATCCTCCTACCTTAGCCTCCTGAGTGCTGGGATTAAAGGTGTGCACCACCACCCCCAGCATTTTATTTATTTATTTATTTATTTATTTATGAGACAGAGAGAGAGAGAGAGAGAGAATGGGCACCCCAGGGCCTCCAGCCACTGTAAACGAACTCCAGACACATGCGCTGCCTTGTGCCTCTGGCTTACATGGGTCCTGGGCGATCGAACCTGGGTCCTAAGGCTTCTCAGGCAAGCACATTAGCTGCTGAGCCATCTCTCCAGCCTCGCCTTCTAACTTTTCTCCTGGCCTGACCTTTCCTGTCCCTATATGCCCAGTACAGTTGCTACCTGATATCTCTACTTAGATGTCAGAAAGGGACCTCCAGGCCAACACACCCACCAACGACTCCTGGCTGGCTTTCTGCAACCCCTGCTCTGGGCATCTGTCTCTCTCTTCTCATGAATGCCAGCTCTTGGGGTTGATCCTGAACTTTTTTTTTTTTTTCCTGCCCCATACATCCAGTAAGACAAGAAATACTGGAGCCCGCTGCAACGTTTTTCTGAATCTGATCATTACCACTCCCTCCTCTCCCCAGGATTGTTGTAATGAACCACCCCTGGGTCTGACTTTGCCCATGTCTGTGTCCCACACAGCAGCCTCAGTGACCCTTTCAAGATGAAAATCGAGTCTGATCTTCCTCTGCTGGAAGCCTCAGCTGGCTGGCTGGCTTTCCACTTCACTCAGACTTAGTTTGTGTCTTGATAGTGGCTGAGTAGTGCAGGCCCCCAAGTCCTGCTGTTTCCTTCCCTCTCTCCATAGACCTTGCTGTTCCTGCTCCTACTTATTTATCTATGAGAGCGAAAGGAGAGAACATGGGTGAGCCAGGGCCTCCAGACACATGTGCCACTTTGTGTCTAGCTATATGTGGGGACACTGGAAACTTGAACCCTGGGCCAGTAAGCTTTGCAAGCAAGTGCCTTTAACCACTGAGCCACCTCTGCAGTCCCCTGCTCCTTGAAGATACTCCTGAAGATGCAGTCTTCTAGACTTGCTTTGCTCCCTTGTCATGAAGGGTCTTCCTCACAAGGCCCTTAGGACCCCTTCTCTCACTACCTCCCTTGTCTACTTAAATATTCCAAAGGGGTGGCCAACCCCAGCTGGCCCTTCCCAAGACTCTCTAGCCCCTTGTTCCCTTTCTTTTTCCTTTGATTCTTCAAGGTAGGGTCTCTGGCTCAGGCTGACCTGGAACTCACTCTGTAGTCTGAGGCTGACAAAGATCCTCCTACCTCTGCCTTCCAAGTGCTGGGATTAAAGGCATGCACCACCACACCCGGCTTTCCTTCTTTTTCCTATAACCTTTGTTGGACCAGACTATCTTATAATGGCATGCCTTCTCTCAGCTACACAGAAGGCCCATGAGCTCAGGGGCAGATGTGTCGTGTGCAGCCCCTGGTTCCTTGGCCCAAGAGCAGGAAGCAGAGGGCTGCTAGTCTTCTGTGGACTAAATGAATGGACCTGACAGCTGCCCCCCTTGTCTCAAAGTAATCTAACTCCTCCTCCACGCATATCCTAGTCAATACCCTGGCTGCATCTTACCTTCTCATCCCTTGACTATTGCAGCTGTTCATTAGGTCAAATCCTTCCTCTCTCTGTGCCACATCTTATCCAGAATCTTCCCAAAGAAATCTAAAATATTTTTTCCCCCCTTTGGTTTTTCAAGGTAAGGTCTAGGCCAGACTGACCTGGAATTAGTCTCAGGCTGGCCTCGAACTCACAGCAATCCTCCTACCTTAGCCTCCTGAGTGCTGGGATTAAAGGTGTGCACCACCATGCCCAGATAAAATGCTAATTTTGATTCCTCCCCCCAAAATGAAAGTAACATGTGTTGCTATTAGAAAATGGAATACACAGGTAAATATAAAAGGAAGGGGGAAAAGCCAGGTGTGGTGGCACATGCCTTTAACCCCAGCACTCAGGAGGCAGAGGTGGGAGGATTGCTGTGAGTTTGAGGCCACCCTGAGACTACAGAGTAAATTCCAGGTTAGCCTGGGCTAAAGCAAAACCCTACCTTGAAAAACCAAAAATAAATAAATAAATAAAAGGAAAGGGGAAAAACTTAATTCATTTCCCTACTAATCATATATGAGCACAATTTACAGACTATGATCCCAAGCTCCCTCTATTTCTGGCAACAGAATCCAAGATCCTGGCTATGTTAGGAGAGCTCTTTACCACTGAGCAACACAGCTAGTTGTGATGCTTTTCTGCATGTAACTGTGCCTTAACTGTTTCACATGAAAGCCTTATTTTGAAAAACCTATAATCCTAGTGGTTGATGTATCAGTCTACTGTATAACTTTAAGCGCTTTATTTAACTTCTGGGGTTTTTTGTTTGGTGGTGGTGGAGATCAAACCCAGGACTTCATATATGCTAGGCAAGTGCTCTCCACTGAGCTATGTCCCCATGGTTGTTATTCTGTGTGTGTGCGTGTATGTGTATGTGTGTGTGTGGTACATATGCGTATTTATGTGTATTGGGCTTTTTTTTGAGGCACACCTAACAGACTGGGCTTTTTGTTATACAAGAGAGAGGCAGAGAGACAGAGAGAGAGAGAGAGGAGGGAGAGAGAATTGGTGTGCCAGGGCCTCCAGCCACTGCAATTGAACTCCAGACGTGTGTACCCCCTTGTGTGCTGTGCAACATTGCACAATTGCATCACTGTGCATCTGGCTGATGTGGGACTTAGAGAGTCAAATATGAGTCCTTAGGCTTCACAGGCAAGCTCCCTAACCACTAAGCCATCTCTCCAGTCCGGTATGTGTATTTGTATGTGGTGTGCAGATGTGTATGTATGTGTATTTGTATGCATGTGAACATATGTGTGGGGGGTGGAGGGTGTGCATGTGGTTGAAGGCCAGAGATTGATATTGGATATCTTTCTCCATTGCTCTCCACCTTATCCTTTTAATTTTTTAAAAATTTTTAAGATTTTTTTATTTTGTGTGTGTGTGCTGGAAGTTGAACCCAGGGCCTTGAGCTTGCTAAATAAGCCCTCTTCCACTGAGCTAAATCCCCAACCACTGTATTTTTTTGAGATAGGATCTTTCACATTCAACCAGCAGCTCACAGATTCTACTAGACAAGCAATCCAGCAAGCTCTGAGGATTCCCTGCATCTGTCCCCAAAACATTGGGATTAAAGGCATGTGTCACCACTTTTACATGGATGTTAGGGATCTGAACTCAGGTCCTCATGCTTATGTGACAGGCACTTTATCACTGAGCCATGTTCCCAAATCCTCCTGTTTAATCGTTTAAAAAAAATATTCAGGGCTGGGGAGAAGGCTTAGCAGTTAAGGCACTTGCCTGCAAAGCCAAAGGACCTAGGTTCAATTTCCCAGGACCCACATAAGCCAGATGCATAAGGTGGCATATGTGTTTGGAGTTTATTTGCAGCGCCTAGAGGTCCTGGTGCACTCATTCTCTCTCTCTATCTGCCTCTATGTATCTCAAATAAATAAATAAAAATTAAAAAAGAAAGGGGGGCTGGAGGGATGGCTTAGTGGTTACGGTGCTTGCCTGCAAAGCCAAAGAACCCAGGTTCAATTCCTTAGGAACCACGTAAACCAGATGCACAAGGTGGTGCATGTGTCTGGAGGTCCTGGCACACCCATTCTCTCTCTCTCTCTCTCTCAAATAAATAACTACAAAAAATATATATATATAAGAAAGAACCCATTTAAAATATTCATTTATTTATTTGAGAGAGAATGGGTTTCTTGCTGTTGCAAGCAAACTCTAGACACATGCACCAGTTTGTGCATCTGGCTTTACATGAGTACTGGGGAATTGAACCAGGGCCATCAGGCTTTGCAAGCATGTACCTTTAACTGCTAAGCCATCTTTCCAGCCCCCTGCTTTAGCTTTTTTCTCTCTTCTCTCTTTCTTTCTTTCTTTCTTTCTTTTTTTTTTTTTTTCTTTGAGGCAAGCCCAACAAACTGGTCTTTTTTATGAGAGAAAGAGGGAATTGGTACACCAGGACCTCCAGCCACTACAATCAAACTCCAGACACATGTGCCACTTTGTGAGCTTGCGTCACTTTGTGCATCTGGCTTACATGGGACCTGGAGAGCAGAACCCAGGTCCTTAGGCTTTGCAGGCAAGCACCTTAACCACCAAGCCATCTCTCCAGTCCTAGAAATATCAATTAAAAATATTTTTATTTATTTATTTGCAAGCAGAGAGGGGGGGAGGCCAAGACTTCCAGTAACTGAAAATGAACTCCAGGTGCATGCACTACTGTGCATCTGGTTTTACATGGGTCCCGGGGAATCGAACCTGGGTTATTAGGCTCTGCAGGCAAACGTCTTAACCATTGAGCATCTTTCCAGCCCCCTGTTTAACCTTTTTGTTTGTTTGTTTTTGTTTTCTCGAGACAGGGTCTCACTGTCTCACTAGCTCACTAGCTCAGGCTAACCTGAAATTAACTATGTAGTCTCAGGGTGGCCTCGAGTTCACAGTGATCCTCCTACCTCTGCCTCCCAAGTGCTGGGATTAAAGGCATGAGTCACCACACCTGCTGTCTAACCTTTTCATGCCTCCATTTCATTGCCTGGGAATGGTATTGTTACCCACCTCATTGGCAGGTGGTAAGGATTTAGTCTGGAAATAGGGCCTGATAGTTGCTCAGTAAGGGTTAGCTATTATTTTTGTTGTTGTGTGTTACTGAGTTCTACATCAGCCACCATCCCATAGTCCACTCCACATGATACAAAGGGGAGGGAAGCAAGGCTGGTCCTGGCTCCCTCGTTGACAAGAGTCAGCCACACCGTGCAGGAGACATAATAGTCATGGCATAGCCACTGTTCCTGAACGCCTGTGTGGAAGGTTTCACGCGCACACATTCTTCCCACTGGGCCTGCTTTCATAACCTCGGCTGTGCAGAGCTTGAGGAACCAATTAGAGAACGCCATTTACATCCTGCAGCTCAAGACTGGTTAGACACCAGCACGCTGGAAGCGGTCTGGAAGCTGCAGTTGCTGTGCGTGGCTTTGGGCCGGGCTCTGCTTTGTTTATCTAACAATGGGTGCTTCTCCAGGTGTGTTATAGACGGTACTAGGAATAGGAAGGGCAGCACTTTGAAGAAAATCTAGATGTAATTGAAGCCTGGGGATGCTTAGCTTTCATAGCTTTACACATAGTGCTGTGACCAATACCTTCATTATTAAGAAAACAACAAGAAAAGTGACTTTGCAGTGGCATGACTGAGCATCTCTCATCTGGCTACGTTTGCACATTTGTTTTTAGGATTAATAATAACCTCAGGTAACATTTGTTGAGCCCACTGTGTGTCAGACCCTGCACTAATAGCTTTAAATGCAAGATCTATTTAACCTTTATAATAACTCCCTTTTATTGACTCCATTTTTCAGACGGGGAGATTAAAGCACAAGGAAATGAGGTAATCCCTCGCTGTGAGGCAGGCAGAGGAGGCCGAGCTAGGCTTCCAACACAGGCAGGGTGGCTTGAGCCAGAGCCCCTACCATAGCACACTGGATCGTCCATCACATGAGGTTTCTTTTTTATATATAATCAATTTATTTTTTATTAACAACTTCCATGATTGTAAACAATATCCCATGGTAATGCCCTCTCCCCCCACCTTTGAAAATCCACTCTCCATCATATCCCCTCTCCCTCTCAATCAGTCTCTTTATTATTTTCATGTCATGAGCTTTTACCTCCTATTATGATGGTCTTATGTAGGTAGTGTCAGGCACTGTGGGGTCATGGATATCCAGGCCATTTTGTCTGGAACATGAGGTTTCCTAAAACTGCTGCAATTGAAGCTGGAAAGATGGTTCAGTGAGTAAACGTGCTTGTTGCTCAAGCACAAGGCTCTAATTTAATCCCTAGTCTCCATGCCAGGCTCCTCCTGTCTTAGCCTCCCCAGCACTAGGTTATAGATGCATGCCACCACATGGGTTATAGGGATTGAACTCGGGTCCTTGTGCTTGCAAAACAAACGCTTTATTAAGTTTTCTTTTTCCATAAAAAGCCAAGTAAGGCTGCACTTGCCCATAACCTCAATGCTTAGGTGGTTAGAGACAGGAGGAGTGCTGGTGCTCGCTGGTCAGCAAGACTAATTGAAAAATGGAGAGCTCCAGGTTCACTGAGAGACTCTGTCTCAAGGAAATAAGGCAAGAGAGTGATAGAGGAGGGCACCTGATGTCCTCCTCTGGCCTCCACGGGTGTGCTTATATGCATCTTACACCACACACACCAAGGACTACTGCTATGGCATGATGGTTGAATAGGCCACATTGTCTCCATAACTTCCTTTTTAAAATATTTTTATTTATTTATTTGCAATCAGAGAGAGACAAAGAGAAAGAGAGTCGGTATGCCTGGCCCTCTTGCTGCTGCAAACAAACTCCAGAACCATGCACCACTTTGAGCATCTGGCTTTATGTGGGTACTGGGGAATCGGACTCAGGCCAGCAGGCTTTGCAAGGTAGCACTTTTAACTGCTGAGCCAGCTCCCCAGCCCTGTCTTCTCAACTTCCTAATGAAGACCAATTGCCTTTGCTCAAACAAATAGTTCTTACATTGCATTCAAAGTCCTCCACTTCCTCCTCCCTGCCTGGGCCAAGTCCCGTCCGTTTAGCACCGCAGTCCTAACTCCCTGCAGTGGGCGCTGTATACTCGGTTGTGTGGCTATTTGACTCACCGATGCAAGGCGAGCCTGTAAGAAGAAAGGCGTATGTGAGATGTTCCCATCACAAAGTAACTGCTCAGATAATATCGGTGGTTTGAATGAATGAGTGTGGCTCCCAGAGTGCATCAGAGACACACCTCGGCTCCCTCAGGCCCACTGACAGAGTTTCTAAGCCTCAGAACATTGGAGTCAGCTGGTACTGTCACGGAAGGAAGTCTGTGCCTGAGCCCCCAGCAGGTGGAACCTGGAATTACCATTGCTGCACGGATCCTTTAGAGGCAAAGATAATGTTGAGAGCTCACCACATCCATCCCTGCACCCTCACATCGAGTAGGGCTTGCTTTTTAAAAATATATTTTTTGTGCTGGAGGGATGTCTTAGCAGTTAAGGTGCTTGCCTGCAAAGCCAATGTACCCCAGGTTCGATTCCCCAGGACCCACGTAAAGCCAGATGCACAAAGTGGTGCGTGCATCTGGAGTTTGTTTGGTGTGGCTGGAGACCCTGGTGTGCCCATTCTCTCTGTCTCTCTATGTGTCTGTCTCTCTCTCAAATAAATAAAAAAAAATAGTATATAAAGGAACATATCTCAACATAATAAAAGCTATTTATGACAAACCTACAGCCAACATAATACTAAATGGTGAAAAACTCAAAGCTTTTCCACTAAATTCAGTAAGAAAACAAGGGTGTTCACTGTCCCCACTTCTATTTAATATAGTACTGGAAGTGTTAGCTATAGCAATAAGGCAAGAGACACTTATAAAAGGGATACAAATTGGAAAGGAAGAGATCAAATTATCACTATTTGCAGATGATATGATTCTATACATAAAAGACCCTAAAAACTCTACCAGCAAACTGTTAGAGCTGATAAACACTTTTAGCAATGTAGCAGGATACAAAATAAATATACAGAAATCAGTAGCTTTCCTATATACTAACAACAAATGTGCAGAGAATGAAATCAGGGAATCTCTCCCATTCACAATTGCCTAAAAAAAATAATAAAGTACCTTGGAATAAACTTAACTAGTGAAGGAGCTCTACAATGAGAACTTTAAAACACTCAAGCAAGAAATTGCAGAAGACACAAGGAAATGAAAAGATATCCCATGTTCTTTGATTGGAAGAATCAATATTGTGAAAATGCCAATCTTCCCAAAAGCAATATACACATTTAATGCAATACCCATTAAAATTCCAATGGCATTCTTCACAGGAATAGAAAAAAAAATCCAAAATTTCATTTGGAAGCACAAAAAACCTCGAATACCCAAAACAATTTTGAGCAAAAAAAAAATAAGGCTGGTGGTATCACCATACCTGATTTTAAGCTATATTACAAAGCCATAGTAACAAAAACAGCATGGTATTGGCACAAAGACAGACATGTAGATCAATGGAGCAGAAGAGAGGACCCAGATGTTAATCCAGGCAGCTACAGCCATCTGACTTTTGACAAAAATGCCAAAAATATTCAGTGGCGAAAAGACAGCCTCTTCAACAAGTGGTGCTGGGAAAACGGTATATCTATATGTAGAAAGATGAAAATAAATCCTTGTCTTTCCCCATGCACAAGAATCAAATCCAGGTGGATCAGGGACCTTAATATCAGACCTGAAACTCTGAAATTGCTAGAGGAAAAGGTAGGAGAAATCCTTCAACATATTGGCATAGGTAATGACTTTCTGAATATAACCCCAGTTGCTCAGGAAACAAAACCACTAATCAACCACTGGGATCTAATGAAATTACAAAGTTTTTGTACAGCAAAGGACACTGTGAATAGAGCAAAGAGACCACCTACAGAATGGGAGAAAATCTTTGCCAGCTACACATCTGACAGAGGATTAATATCCAGAATATATAGAGAACTCAAAAAGAGAACAATAAGAAATCAAACAACCCAATTAAAAAATGGGCTATGGAACTAGAGAGTTCTCACCAGAAGAAATACAGATGGCATATAAACATCTAAAAAGTGTTCTACATTGTTAGCCATCAGGGAAATGCAAAGTAAAACTACCTTGAGATTCCATCTCTCTCCTGTCAGAATGACTACATCAAGAAAACAAATCACAATAAATGTTGGCCAGGTTGTGGTAAAAGGAGAACCCTTCTGCACTGTTGGTGGGAATGTAATCTGGTACAACCATTGTGGAAATCAGTGTGGAGGTTCTTGAGACAGCTAAAAATAGATTTGCCATATGATCCAGCTGTAGCACTCATAGGTGTATATCATAATGATTCTTCTCACTACCTTAGAGATATTTGCACAACCATGTTTATTGCTGCTCTATTCACAATAGCTAGGAAATGAAACCAGCCTAGATGTCCCTCCACAGATGAATGGATAATAAAGATGTGGTACATCCACACAATGGAGTTCTATTCAGCGATAAAGAAAAAAGAAATTATGAAATTTGCAGGAAATGGATGGATCTGGAAAGGATTATACTAAGTGAGGTAACCCAGGCTCAGAAAGCCAAATGTCACATGTTCTCTCTCATATGTGGATCCTAGCTACAAATGTATAGACTTGTGTGTGATCTGGAACCAATAATCAGTAGCAGAGGCCCATAAGCTAGAAAAAGGCTATAAGGGAGGGAGGAGAGGGAAGGTCTTAAGAGGATGGTATTGTATGTATGTAAGTAGAAGAACATATTACAGGGAGGGGAAAGGCCTAAGCAAGGTTAGGGGAAGAGATTGTATAAAAGAAAGATGGGGGAGGGTCAATCAAAATTCAAGATACTCAGAATAAGACATATGAAAATCTACTTTTTAAAATAATGTCACATTCAGAAGCCATAGATTGTTACTAGAAAATTTTCAGTGCCTAGGATGGGCTACCTCCCAATGAGTCATTGGCCAGGGAGGTCTATGTTGCCTCCAAAACATTATAGGCTATTGCCAAGGTCCTTGGTTCCCCATAAGAAAGAGATGGTAAGACCCTATTGCTGAAGATGTCACATGCCTGAGCAGCAAAGTCACTGAGAAATTAAGGTGGTGCTGAGCAGAAAACCTTCTCCCTGTAGCCCAGCAAACTGAAATCTGGAAAAAGCTGCACTATATGCAGTCTTATGGGAGACAGAATCATCAGCAGTAAAAACAGTGGACAATGGAAACCTCAAGTTTGGCCAGATAGGCCAAATGACTGAACAAGTGCAGTAGTGGCATGTCTGCTCTGGGGGAAACCAACTGCTCTCTAATTGGACTGAAGGCCCACTCTATGGGAGGGAATACGTGCCTGGTATTGAAAACCTAATCAAAAGCCTATGGCAGGAGAGGTCATGAGTCTTAGGGGTATAAAGCCTGCTCCTGTCTGGACAAATGCATATATTACTTTTACCAAATTGCCCTGAAAGCACTACACTTAATGTTCATATTCGTATCTTAATGCTACTCTCACTTCTGTTTAGAGAAGCTTCTCTTTTCAGATGGCAATGACCACTGGGATGGCCCAAAAGGTAACATAGTGCTGAGAAAAAGGGACGGAGGAGTGTCCAGCACTGAAACATCTCACACCCTCCAAGGCTCAGGGTCCTTTGCGGAAGAGGTGGCAGAAAGAATGTAAGAGCCAAAGGAAGGGTACCACTCCCTATATACAACTGTCCGGACAGAATTTGGCCTCGATATCCAAGACCTCGCAGTGCCTAGCAATACCCACACAAGACCCTCATAATAAAAGAAAAAGATGATGACATCAAATTAAAAGAGAGACTAATGGACAGAGGGATGGGATATGATGGAGAGCAGAGCTATGAAGAATTAAGTGGAGGGGAGGGGAGGGGAGGGAAGGGAAATACCATGATTTGTTGTCTGTAAGTCTAGAAGTTGCCTATATATATAATTTAATATATATGTCTTTTTATTTTTAATTGACACAGCATAACTGCCCAGAATAATTATGGGGTGCAGTGTGACATCTCAGTTCCTGTATATGATGTATACCAATCAGATGCTGGTAAACAGTGCACACAGCTCAGACATTCATCATTCCTTTCTATTGAGAACATTCAAAACCCTTTCTATTAGCTATTTTAGCATATTAAATTAATTATTGCCAACAAGAGTTACATTACTAGGAGTTATTCCTCCCATCCAGATGCACCCCTTCACCCATTAACTACTCTCTTTCTATCCCGTTTCCCTCGACACCCTTCCCAGGCTCTGGTAACCATATTCTTATTTCTTTATCTTTGAGACCAGCTTTTCGTTTCCACACATAAATGAGAACAGGTGGTGTTTGTCTTTCTATGTCTTATTTATTTCACTTACCAATGTCCCGTAGTTCCACCCATACTTCTGCAGAAGACAGAATCTCATTCTTTTTCTGGCTAATTTTCCATCATTCATATCCCTTCTTCTTCCTATGCTCATCAATCCATGGGCACTGTTTTAGGATTCTGTGGAGGAACGGAACCATTAGAATGAATATGTATCACGAAAGGGGATTTAATAGATTAGCTTACAGGATCCAGTCTGGGCAGATCCAACGACGGCTGTCTTGTCGGCAGACTACAGTCAGAGACCCCAGTAACTGCTCAGTCCACGAAGCTGGAGGCCTCAGCAGTCCCAACCTGGCCCTGAAGGCCTGGAGGATTCCTGGAGAGCCGCTGGTCTTTGGTCTATGTTGGAAGGCCAAAGAAGCTGGGTTCCAGCATCCATGGAGAGACAGCAGTAGATGGAAACACCTGCAAGTGGCCACTGCAAAGGGGCTCCAGATGCATGTGCCACTTTGTGCATCTGGTATGTAAATACTGGGGAATTGAACCTGAACCAGCAGGCTTTTCAAGCAAGCACCTTCAACCCCTGAGCAATCTTCCCAGCCATCGCTCTAGCTTTTTAAATTATTCCTTTTTATGCATTGTACACAATGTATTTTGAGTATAATCTCCATGCCCATTACATTCTCTTGACCCCTGTCTTTGTTCCCCTTCCACTGGACTTTTTCTTCCCAACTAGTATCTTTATTTCCCCTTGTATATGGGTACAGCCCACTGAGTTGAATTAGGGTGGCTGGCATGGGCACTGTGGGGGGATTTTTTTAATTTTTTTTGTTTATTTTTATTTATTTCAGAGCAACAGAGAGAGAGAGAAAAAAAAGGCAGATAGAGAGAGAATGGGCACGCCAGGGCCTTCAGCCACTGCAAATGAACTCCAGACATGTGCGGCCCCTTGTGCATCTGGCTAACGCGGGTTCTGGGGAATCAAGCCTTGAACTGAGGTCCTTAGGCTTCACAGGCAAGCGCTTAACCGCAAAGCCATCTCCCCAACCCCTGTGGGGGATTATTTACCTGAGCATGTGAGCTCTACCTGTGGCTATACTACTGCAGAGAATATTTCCCACTCCCCTAGCTACTAATAGTTGCTTGTAACTCCTCAGGGAGGGAGGGGGTTTCATGCTTTCTTCCATCATCCATGATGAGATATTGATGGGCTCAGTATTGTGTGGGTCTTGTGAAGTCATGAATTCAACGGCCATGTCATGCCTGGACAACAGTGCTCCACAGCACACCTCCCCATCCTCTGGCTTTTACATTCTTTCTGTTCCCTCTTCCACATTGTTCCCTGAGCATTGGAGGGGAGTGATATAAATGCCTCATTTAGGGTTGAGCACTCTGGAGTCATTTCTTCTCACCACGTTGACAAGTTTCAGTCTCTTCAATACTCACCACCATCTGCAAAGAGAAGCTTCTCTATCCAAAGATAAGAGCAGCACTAGTATATGGGCATAGGTACATATATTTAGAGGGCCATTTGATGGACATGCAGCATATCCATTTAGCCAAACAACATTAGAAGCTTCCCATGACCTCCCCAGCCATAGACTTTAGATTTTCCATACCAGGTATGAATTGCCTCCCATGAAGCAGGACTCAGATCCAAGCAGAGAGCAGTTGGTTGCCCCCATGGCAGTCATGCCACTATTGTACCAGTGGGCATATCCTGCCCTGATGGTCATTTGCATAACTCACAGGGTCCACTGCGGGGTAAGACTGCTGATGTCTTTTCTCCCCCAGGAACCTGCATAGCGCTTCTAGCACAATGACAGCTAGCAAACAGGGCGGAAGCTTTCGGTTCAGTTCCAGCTTAATTACTCAGTGTCCTTCAACTGAATCAACTAGTTCCTTCAGCAATAGAGTCTTACCATCTAGTTCTGTGGTCAACTTACTCAGTGTCCTTCAAGCTGAATCAACTAGTTCCTTCAGCAATAGAGTCTTACCATCTAGTTCTTGTGGTCAACCAAGAAGACTGGCTGTTGTTTGGGGAGTCTCAGGGACTTCCCTGACTAACAACTCACTGGGCTGTATCCCATCCCTGGAACTGGGACTTTCCTGTAATAACCTGTGGTTTCTGGGAGCAGCATCGTCCTCCCACACTAGTACCTCTGTTCAAACTCTGTTAAAAATTATATTTTAAATTATTTAACAAAAGAAATATGTCTCCATATGGCTTTTTATATGTCTTTAGTTTTTATTAATCTTTCCACTCCTTTCTGCCATCCTCCCTACTTAAACCTTTATATCCCCAATAGTCTGCCCCTCTACTTTCATATATAGCTTTTTGAGGACCATTCAAACTGTTTTTCATAATGCTGGTGCCAATTTACATCCCCATTAACAGCACACGAGAGTTCCTCAGGAAAGTCCTGGGCTTTTTGGTTCTGCCCAGTTGAGGCCAATCAGTTTGAGGATGGGCTGCTCCTCAAAGGAGTCCTGATTGGTTGGAGCCAGTGATGGTGATTATATTCCTTCTGTCAAACACTGTCATAATGAAAGGCACGTGGTCCAATCCAGGCCAACATAACGCAAGGGAAAGCCTGATAGGGAGACTGTCAGCCAAGGCTGTCTTCCTGCAGAGATGCATGGGAGGGAGTCCTCTCTTCATACACATTGGCCATGTCTGCAGATACTGCTCCATCCATCTTGTGACCATGAGGAAGACATTGCCAACATGTTGAAGGAGTTTGGCCTCCGAAGATATCATTGAACCACAAAATTTCTTCTTGTTACCATGTGAGGAAATAAATTACTTATAGCCAAAACCATATAGCATTAGGCTTTTTATTTATTTATTTTTATTTTATCATTATTATTTTTGTTTGTTTATTTGTTTTTTCGAGGTAGGGTTTCACTCTAGTCCAGGCTGACCTGGAATTTACAATGCAGTCTTAGGATGGCTTTGAACTCACTGCTATCCTCCTACCTCTGCCTCCCTAGTGCTGGGATTAAAGGCGTGTGGACACCACACCTGGCAATGTTGGGCTTTTTGTTCCTTGCTGCTCACAGCCTTGTGATGGGACCCAGGGAGCCTCTGGCTCCTGTGACATTCGTCTCTTCCTCAGCTACATCTCTGAGTTTGGGTTCTTCATTTCAGGGGTGGTGAGAGGTGGAGGTGGGACACTAACATGTGTGCCATTCCTGCTTCAAATGCATCGTTTTGTCTCTTTCATTCCCTAAGGACAGTATGCAAAACATGTCCTTTTACCCTCAATGTACCATGAAGGAAGCTTAAGTGCCAACCAGTAGAGTGGCTGGTCCAGAGTCATACACAAGATTGTCACCTTACTCCACAGCCTAGCAGGCCAGCATCCCCTGGGCTCCTGCTGTTCCTATCATAAGTTGTTTCTTGCCTGGAACAATCTGGTTCCTCTCTGCTTGACCAAGTATGGTCACTCTTCTTCCCCCCCTTGGTCTTACGAATTGAACTCTGGGTGGGGACAGGTGTGAAGGGCTTGCACATGCTGGGCATATACTCTACCACTGAGCCACACCCTCTAAAGCCTCCCCTTTCATACTTTAGGCATTAATGATACTGTTGCTTTCCGTGGTTAGTTTTTCATTGCTGTAACAAATACCTGAAAGAAACCATTTGAAGAAGGAAAGGTTTCTTTCGTTTTTGTTTTTGTTTTTCCAGGTAGGGTCTCACTGTAGCTCAGGCTGACCTGAAATTCACTATGTAGTCTCAGGGTGGCCTCGAACTCATGGTGATACTCCTACCTCTGCCTCTGAGTGCTGGGATTGAAGGCATGCGCCATCACACCTGGCTTAAAAGGTTTCCATTGGCTCATGGTTTCAGAGATTTTGGTCCATGTATGACTGACTCCATTGCTTTTTTTTTTAAGTTTCATGTATTCTTTTTTTAATTTTTTACATTTTATTTTTATTTATTTATTTGAGATGGGGAGAGAGACACACAGAGAGAGACAGAGAGGGCGTGCCAGGGACCTCCAGCTGCTGCAAACAAACTCCAGACACAGAGTACCTCCTTGTGCATCTGGCTTACTTGGGTTCTGGGGAATCAAACCTGGGTCCTTTGGCTTTTCAGGCAAGCGCCTTAACTGCTAAGCCATCCCTCCAGCCCTCCATTGCTTTTTTCTGGCTTGTGGTGAGGCAGAAACATTATGGTGAAAGAAAGCTGCTCGATCATTGAATCTGAGAAGCAGAGATGAGGAAGGGCTGCACGCAATACGCCCTTCAAAAGTGTGCCTCCACCTGCTTCCTTCAGCTAGCAAGCATGACCAACCTTTTGACATTGTCACCTGATGTTGCCTTCTATAGCATTCATACTTAAGAATTACACAATTGAGTTATAAGAAAAAAAACACAAAAAAAGATATCATGTCTTAAGTATCTTTATGATTTTGTGTTGAGCTCTCCTCAGCTACAAGTAGCCGACAGGCTGCAGGCTGGACATGGCTGATGAGAATTGACCCTGGGTCCAAAGTTTGACTACCAGCTCCATGGCTTCCTGGCTCTGGGACTGTGATGTGTCCTCTTGCCTCTCCGTAGCTCATGTTCACTCCCTATAAACAGAGGATAGTAGCCAGGTGTGGTGGCACACGCCTTTAATCCCAGGGTTCTGGAGGCAGAGGTAGGAGGATCGCTGTGAGTTTGAGGCCATTCTGGGACTACATAGTGAATTCCAAGTCATCCTGGGCAAGAGTGAGACCCCACTTGAAAAAACCAAGCAACCAAACAAGCAAACAAACAAACAGAAAAGCAGCCACGAAACATTTGAGACTTGGCGTGGAGGCGCACACCTTTGATCCCACAACTAGGAAAGCAGAGGTAGGAGGACTGCCATGAGTTCGAAGTCAGCCTAGAACTACGGAGTGAGTTCCAGATCAGTCGGGGCTAGAATGAGACCCTACCTCAAGGAAAGAAAAAAAAAAAAAAAAGACATTAGTAGGTCTGGGGAGACGGCTCAGCATGAGGACCTGCGTTTGATCCCTTAGAAGCAGTGTAAAAATGCCTGGGCATAGTAGTACATTCTTGTAATCCCAGAGTGGGGGAAGTGGAGACAGGATGATCCCTTGGGGCTCAATGGCTAGCCAGTCTAGCCTAATTGGTGAGCTCCAGGCCAATAAGAGACCTTGTCCCAAAGGAAGTGGATGGTGTTGCCTGAGGGTGACACCTGAAGTTGTCCTCTGGTCTCGACACACCCACATACACATGCACTCTTGCACATACGTGAGCATGCACATACACATAAAAAGGGCAAAATATAATAATCTTCCCCTTGCACAACTGTAGGGTAATTCGTGCGTCTAAAATACTTAGGGACAATGGCTGCCACACAGGATGCATTCAGTAAGTCTTGTTCATTTTTATTGTTATCTCTGCTCTCAGAGCTCTTGGCTCCTACCAGACATTTGGCAAGTATTTGTTGATAGAATAGAGCAATGGGAACTCGGATTACAGGAACACAACTCCTGGGACCCTGAAGTGACCCAAGGCCAGCGCTACGAGGCGCATGAATCTGACACGGCCGGGGCTCAGCTCCCAGCGTGTGACCTCAAGCAGCGTCGTTCACCTTCCTGTCTCTCCATTTCCTCATCTGCAAAATGAAGAAACAATACCTCCCACGAAAGATTGTTATGTCTATGAGAGATTCACCTGGCACCAAGCCCAGCATATAGCAGGAGCTCAAATACCTTAAGTTTCTCCCACCCCACCCCCTCTCTGTCATAAGTTTTGCCAAGGGCCACATCAGAAGAAAGAATGTTAGGAAACTGGCTTCGGTCCACTAAAAATCTCAAAGGATAAAGTAGTCTTTGTGATTTAAAGACCCCCTCCCCAGCTTGTACTGTCCAGATTCCAGACCATCCAGGGGCCTTTGAACTCACTCAACTTTGGCAGGAAGTGCACCCCCCCCACACACACACACACACAGCAGAGAGGTTAGAAGGAGCTGGCCTTCCCTCCAGACTCCCCGCGGAGTGAGCAGAAGCACCAGGAATGGGGATGGAGGAAGCTCTAGGTCCTGGAGCAGGCATTCTGGGATGGAGGAAGCAGGAGCCCTGGCTTCCTGGGAGATCAAAGGGTGGCTTCCCAGAGGAAGCCTCACAGCTGCTTGCCCTCTGAGCAGCTCATGGCTTCCTGCCCTGCGCAGAGCCTGCTGTGCAGTCCTGGGAACAGCCAAATTCTCCACAGAGGTCAGAGGGTGGGTTTCCTTAGTCCCCACCCCAAACAACCCTGGGTCACAGGTTTGAGATTCTCCACTCTATTTTCCTCTGTGAGTCACATGCATTGTAGTTTGCTTTTATTTTATTTATTTGTGTGTGGTATATACATGTGTGCACATGTTCATATGTGTGTGGGCACGTGTGTGTGGGTGAATGTGTGTGTGTGCACATGTGTGGAGTCCAGAGGTCAACATCAAGTATATTCCTCCATCACTATCTATCTTATTTAATTTAAATTGAAGCAAGCTTTTATTTTGTTATTTTATTTTTTTAATTGTTTTGTTTTATTTATTTATTTGAGAGCAACAGAGAGAGAGAGAATGGGCACTGCAAATGAACTCCAGATGCGTGCGCCCCCTTGTGCATCTGGCTAACGTGGGTCCTGGAGAAGCAAGCCTCGAACTGAGGTCCTTAGGCTTCACAGGCAAGCGCTTAACCACTAAACCATCTCTCCAGCCTCCTATCTTATTTTTAAAGTGAGCTATTTATTTGAGAGAGAGAGAAAAATGAGAGTGAGAAAGGGCACGCCAGGGCCTCCAGCTGCTGAAAATGAACTCCAAATGCATGTGACACCTTGTGCATCTGGCTTTACGTGGCTACTGGGGAATCAAACCTGGGCCCTTTGGCTTAGCAGGCAAGTGCCTTAACCGCTATCCATTTCTCCAGTCCTCTATCTTATTTTTTTAAAAATATTATTATTTATTTGTCTGTGTGCTCATACCTGCATATGCATGTGTGCGTGCATGCATGTGTGTGTATGGGCCCGCCAGGGCCTCGTGCCACTGTAAATGAACTCCAGATGTATGTGTCACTTTTTGTATCTGGCTTTACATGGGTACTGGGGCATTGAACCTGGGCCAGCAGGATTTGCAAGCAAGCACCTTGAACCACTGAGCCATCTCTCCAGCAGCTTAGTTGTTTTTTTTTTTTTTTTGGTTATTTTTATTTATTTATTTGAGAGCAACAGACAGAGAGAAAGAGGCAGAGAGAGAGAGAGAGAGAGAGAGAATGGGCGTGCCAGGGCCTCCAGCCACTGCAAACAAACTCCAGATGCGTGCGCCCCATGTGCATCTGGCTAATGTGGGTCCTGGGGAGTCGAGCCTCGAACCAGGGTCCTTAGGCACCGAGCCTCGAACCAGGGTCCTTAGGCTACACAGGCAAGCGCTTAACCACTAAGCCATTTCTCCAGCCCACAGCTTAGTTTTTTGAGACAGGATCTCTCACTGAACCCGGACCTCACCAATTCAGCTGGTCCAGCTAGCCAGTAGGTCCTCAAGATCCTCCTGTCTCTGCCTCCCTTGCACAGAGATTACAGGTGCACAACAGCTTTTCTGAGTAGTGGGGATCTGAATTCAAGTCTTGTGCTTGTGCTGCAGGCTCTGTACCCACTGAGCCATGTCTGCAACCCCCTTCTTCAAGTTTAACTATTAGGAAATTACTTTGGACACTGGAGAATTTCCTCTTCATCCTTCTAAAACCTATCATTAGTTCTCCATGGTTAATGGCACCTGTTCATAGTCTGGCTGGCCTTTGAGGTCCTCATAACATCTGTCATGCCTGGTTTCCCGTCCTCAGTCCCAGCTGCCTGGTCTCGTCTTAATTATTATTTTTTAAAATTTAGGGCTGGAGAAATGGCTTAGCAGTTAAGCGTTTGCCTGTGAAGCCTAAGGACCCTGGTTCAAGGCTCGATTCCCCAGGACCCACGTTAGCCAGATGCACAAGGGAGCGCACGCATCTGGAGTTCGTTTGCAGTGGCTGGAAGCCCTGGCACGCCCATTCTCTCTCTCTCTCTCTCTCTCTCTATCTGCCTCCCTCTCTCTCTCTGTCACCCTCAAATAAATAAATAAAAATGAACAAAGACATTTTTTAAAAAATGTATTTATTTGAGAGAGAGAGAGAGAGAGAGAAAGAAAGAAAGAAAGAAGGAAGGATAGAAAGAAAGAAAGAGAGAGAGAGCAAATGGGTGTGCCAGGGTCTCCAGCCACTGCAAACAAACTCCAGACACATGCGCCTCCTTGTGCATCTGGCTTACGTGGTTACTGGGGAGTCAAACCTGGGTTCTTTGGCGTTGCAGGCAAACGCCTTAACCGCTAAGCCATCTCTCCAGCCCTGCTGGTCTCTTCTTGCTCTGTTCAATGCTTCTTCTAACACTTGTTTTACAAGTACTGTCCCTGCCCTGTCCTATCCCTCCTGCAGAGCCAGGGTTAGAGCGGGTTCCTTCCTTGCACATCTGAGACCCAGAAAGCTCTGGGCTGAGCCTGGTCCAAGACCTGTCTCCTCTTTCCACAGCCAGCAACTTGTTAAGGAGACAAATAATTCATTGGTGCTGATCAAAGGATGCTGAGGCAGGACCACCACCATAGGTATGGACCACTGCAGTGGGAATTGCAATGGGGTAAGGGTTTAGTCTCGGTTTCAAATATAGCAGGGTAAGGGGGAATTTATGGCCAAGGAGCAGGATGGGATCAGTGGAGGGAAAATGACTGAGAGGAAGCATCAGGGGGAAGAGAGGTTCTGACTAAACTAATCTAACAGGATTCTTGCTGGAGACAAATCAGGCTGGTCAGATGCCACCTGGGAGAGAGTGGAAGGTGGGGAACTGGTTGGATATCAAGAATGAGCAGGGTTGGAGAGATGGCTTAGCAGTTAAGGCACTTGTCTGCGAAGCCTAAGGACTGGGGCTCAAATCCCTAGTACCCACTTAAGCCAGATGCACAAGGTGCCGCATGTGTCTGGAGTTCGCTTGCAGTGGCTAGACGCCCTGGTGTGCCCATTTTCTCTCTATTTGCCTCTTCCTCTCTTTCTGTCTCTCTCTTTCAAATAAATAAAATATGTTTTTTAAAAAAAAGTGCAGATGGGCTGGAGAGATGGCTTAGCAGTTAAGCGCTTGCCTGTGAAGCCTAAGGACCCCAGTTCAAGGCTCGATTCCCCAGGACCCACGTTAGCCAGATGCACAAGGGGGCGCACACATCTGGAGTTTGTCTGCAGTGGCTAGAGGCCCTGGCATGCCCATTCTCTCTTTCTCTCTCTCTGCCTCTTTCTCTGTCTGTCGCTCTCAAATAAATAAATAAAAATAAGCAAAAAAAATTAAAAAAAAAAAAGTGCAGATGGCCCCAGGAGGAGATTGGGGACCTGACTATAGTTTGGTCAAGCAGAGAATCTTGGTCAGCCCTGTCCAGACTCTCCTCCCTCACTTGATTGTTTGGGATGCCTTGGTTTACACAACAGTGATCCAACCTGAATATGCCTAAGACAAAAATGGAAAGTCAGCGCTGTGAGAGGAGCATACGAGGGCAGATGTCAGTGAGGTAGCGCGTCAGCAGGCAGACTAGGAGTACAAACGCAGACCGCGTCACTTTGGACTCGTAGCCCCCACTTCTCCTGTTTCTGCTCCTCTACCTACAAGACAGGGCTTAATAACCCCTTCTTCATGCGGGGGAGATGGCTCAGTGGGTAAACTGTTTGCCATGCAAGGCCGAGTACCTGAGTTTGGATCCTCAGAACTCTGGTAAAACGCTAGGCACTGTGGTGTGTGCCTGCAATCCCAGCACCAGGAAGGCAGAGGCAGGGAATCCCCTGGGGCTTACTGGCCAGCTAATCTAACCAAATTGGTCAGCTCTAGGTTCAGCTAGAGACTGTCTCAAAAGACTGAAGTGGAGAACAGTTGCGGAAGATCCCCAGTGTGACCTCTGTGCTGCCGATATATGTACCCCCCCCACACACATGCATACCACACACACACCTGCAAAAACAAAAGTAATGACAGTATTTCCCCCTTCCTTACACTGTTGGGAGGAGTCAAGTAAGAAAGATATTATGGGCCTGGAGAGATGACTTAGTGGTTAAGGCCCTTGCCTGCAAAGCCTAAGGACCCAGATTTGATTCCCCTGGACCCACGTAAGCCAGATGCACAAGGTGGCGCAAGTGTCTGGAGTTTGTTTACAGTGGCTAGAGGCCCTGGAGCACCCATTCTCAATCTCTCTCAAATAAACAAATGAATAAATAAATAAATATTATGTATCACAAGCCAGGACACACATAGATATAAAACTCAAGCCCATGAAGCAGTGTTTATTTAGCCTTAGTATGTGTGATGTACTGTTATTTTTCTGTTCCAGCTTTGTCTGCTCTACAATAGTCTATTTTGTTTATTTAAAAAAAAAAATGTTGCCAGGCGTGGTGGTGCACGCCTTTAATCCCAGCACTTGGGAGGCAGAGGTAGGAAGATTGATGTGAGTTTGAGGTCACCCTGAGACTACATAGTGAATTCCAGGTCAGCCTGGGCTACAGCAAGATCCTACCTCAAAAAAAAAAAAAAACAACAACAAAAGTTAAGTCTAATGTAGTGGCACATATCTCTCAGTACTTGGGAAGCAGAGACAGCATGGGCTACATAGCAAGACGTTGTCTCAAATAAACAAAGAAAGCATCTGGCACATAAAGCCGAATGTTAGCCATTCTGTTTGTGGTTGGCACTAGGAAGAGACTTAACAGAAGGAAAGAACAGGCCTGACATCGCTGCAGTAGGAGCCTCAGCACACCAGGGTTCTCTCTCCAGCCTCTGACTCTTTGAGTATGTCAGCATCCTTATTTTCACCACTCAGTAGGACCCGTGGCTGCAGGCTGTCTGCGCTGCCAGCAAGGAAAGGAGAAAGAACGGGAAATGAAGACTTCCCCTTCCTTGGCTTCAGTGATGCCATAGCTGGTGTTTATTGCGGGCTTCTGTGGGCTGCACACTGTTGCCAGCTTACCGCGCCCTCCCACTCAGCCCTGTGATAACCTATGGTGGAGTCCATGGTAGAGAACGACCGGGGGCTCAGCGGAGCCATTGTTTTTCTTCCTGAGCCTGTGGGAGAATTTCCTGGGTCCTTGCATCTGGATAGGGCCATGTGCCTGGGTCTCACCAATGGAATGTGAGCAGCAGTGATCCATGGTTCAAGGCAATTTGGAGTGAAAGCTCTTTCCTTGTGCTATTTTCCTTTTTTTTTTTTTTTAGACTTTTTATTTTATTTATTGAGGGTGGGGGGAGAGAATGGGCATTCAAGGGCCTTTAGACACTGCAAATGAATTCCAGATGCATATGCCACATTGTGCATCTGGCTTATGTGGGTCCTGGGGAATCAAACCTGGGTCCCTTGGCTTTGCAGGCAAATGCCTTAACTGCTGAGCCATCTCCAGTCATGAACTGTCTTTATAACAGCTTTAATTCCATTCATGGTCTACAGTTCTCATGGCTTGCTCACCTTTGAAAGGTCCCATCTCTTAATACTGTTGCAATGGTAATTAAATTAAATGTCAACATGAATTTTGGGACATTGGAACCATAGCACCCCCCCAAGCCAAAAATATTGACAATCAAGCCTTTCATTTTTTTAAAAAAAATTCTAATATTTTATTTATATTTGAGAGAGAACAAGGCAGAGAGAGAAAATGGGCGCACCAGGGCCTTCAGCCACTGCAGACGAACTCCAGACATGTGCACCACCTCGTGCATGTGGCTAATGTGGGTCCTGGGGAATCGAACCTGAGTCCTTTAGCTTTGCATGCTTGTGCCTTAACAGCTAAGCCATTGCTCCAGCCCAAGCCTTTCACTTTTTGAAGTGTATGTGTGTGTGTGTGTGTGTGTGTGTGTGTGTGTGTGTGTGTGTATGTGCGCACATGCATGTAAAGGCCAGAACACAATCTCTGGTGGTGGTCCTATCTACCTTTTTCCAGACAAGGTCTCTCACTGGCCTGAAGCTCATCAGTTAGTCTAGACTGACTGGTCAGAGTACCCCAGGATCTGCCTTTCTCTGACTCCCCAGCACTGGGATTACAAGTGCATATCACTATGCCTGGCATTTTCACACAAGTTCTGAGTATCGAACTCATGTACCCATATTTGTAAGGCAATCACTTACTGACGGAGCTATCTCTACAGCTCTCACCTACTCTTAAAGAAATAACCTAAACCGGGCATGGTGGCACAAAAAAATAAATAAAAAGAAATAACCTAAGCACAGTGGCACACACCTATAATCCCAGTACTTGGGTGGCTGAAGCAGGAGGATCAAGAGTTCAAGGCCAGCCTCCACTGCATAGCAAGTTCGAGGCCAGCCTGAGCTACATGTGACCTTGTCTCAAAGAAACCAACCCACCAACAAACAAATTAAAAAATAAAACTCAAGCCGGGCGTGGTGGCGCATGCCTTTAATCCCAGCACTCGGGAGGCAGAGGTAAGAGGATTGCCATGAGTTCGAGGCCACCCTGAGACTCCATAGTGAATTCCAGGTCAGCCTGGGCTAGAGTGAGACTCTACCTCGAACCCCCCCCCAAAAAAAAAATAAATAAAATTCCTTAATTAAAAAAGTGGAAAGCAAGAATTCAAACCTGTTGGCATCCTGAACTCAAACTTGTGACCTCCAGAACTGTGGGACACCAACTTGAGTCACATGCCCTTGGCTAGATCACTCGCAGTCGGAGGAGAGTAAAGTGCTCTGATTGGACAAGCTTGGCTCAGATGCTTGTACCCAGGAAGACCAAAACAAAGGGAGATATTTGTGGACTGTGTTGCCTCTCAATTCAGACATGGAGGCCCTAACCCTCAGGTTATATGGGGACAAAGCCTTTAAGGAGGTAATTAAGGCAAAATGAGGTCATGGGGGGGAGGGATGCTAATCCCATAGGATTGGTGTCATTATAAAAGGAAGAGATAGCAGAGTGAATTCTCCCTCTCCGTCTCTCCCTGTGTGCACAGCGAGAAAAGGCCACGAGGGGAAGCAATGGGAAGACTTTCCCTACAAGCTGCAAAGAGAGACTTCATCAGAATCCAAACCTATAGCACCTTGATATGGGACCTGTAGCCTTCAGAGCTGTGGGAGCGAAATGCCTGCTGCTTAATCACTTGGCCTGTGGCTTTTGGTTAAGGCAGCCTGAGTGTCTACAGAAGTGGCTTCCCAAGATGTATGTGTTGGTTGAGGGCAGGGGGACTACAGACATGATGGCTCATCCCTGGCAGAAACACTGGGAGCCGGGTAACATTTGCTTCCCCCACTTTGTGTTTGCAGCATTGCGATCAAAGCAGATTGTTGTATCATTGCACAGAGCAAGGCAGCCTACTCCCTCTGATGGGGATTTGTAGGTAATCAAGTAGAAGCCAGAGTGGCTGTCTCCTCCCCCAGTCCTCTTTTTAAATATATTTTATTTGTTTGTTTGTTTGTTTGTTTGTTTGTTTGTTTATGCGACAGAGAGAGAGAGACAGAGTGAATGGGCACACCAGGGCCTTAAGCCACTACAAACGAGCTCTAGATGCATGTGCCACCTTGTGCATCTAGCTTATGTGGGTACTGGGGAGTCAAAACTGGGTCGTTAGGCTTCACAAGCAAGTGCCTTAACCACTAAGCAATTTCTCCAGCTCCTGACCCAGTACTCTTGGCAAGATCCTACCAAACATTCCCTCTGGGGTCCTTTATATCATTTGCCTGATAGTCATAACACTTATTGGTGCATATACACAGAATATTCATGTACATATTGGTTCATGCCAGGAAGTAAGGGAGTGATCAAAAGAACTATGGGGGGGGGGACTGGAGAGATTGCTCAGTGGTTAAAGGTGCTTGCTTGTAGAGCCTGCCAGCCCCAGGTTTGATTCCCCAGTACTCATGTAAAGCCAGATGTACAAAGTGGCACATGCATCTGGAGTTCATTTGCAGTGGTAGGAGGCCCTGGCACACCCATGCTCACTCTCTCTCTCTCTCCCTCTTTCTCTCTGTCTCTCTCTTTCCAAATAAATAAATATTTTTAAAGCTTGTTTTTAATTTTATTTTTATCATTTATTTATTAGCAAGAGAGAGAGAGAGAGAGAATGGGCATACCAGGGCCTCTAGACACTGCAAATGAACTCCAGATACATGCACCACAATGTGCATCTATCTTATGTGGATTCTGGGGAATCAAACCTGGGTCCATAGGCTTTGCAGGCAAGTGCCTTAACCACTAAGCAACCTCTCCAGCCCTAAAGGGTTTGTTTTTTAATTTTATTTATTTACTTACTTATGAGAGAAGTAGGAAAGAATGGGTGTGCCAGGGTCTCCAGCCACTGCAAATGAACTCCAGACTCATGTGCCACCAGGAGCATTTGACTTACATGGGTTCTGGGGAATCGAACCTGGGTCCTTAGACTTCATGGACAAATGCCTTAACCACTAAGCCATCTTTCTAGCCCAATAACTTTAAAAAGAATGATGGGAACATGTCAAGAGGACACAGGTGCTAACTTGAGGGGATCTTCCTGGCCAAATCAGGGAAAATTTGAAAATTAAAATGAATCATGATAGTAATGAAGTAGAACCCACTAAAAAACTAAGAACTGGGGCTGAGGAGACGGCTCAGTGAATAAAGGGTTTGCTGCATAAGCATGAGTACCAGAGTTCCTATGCCCAGAACCCAGGTAAAGGCAGCTGCAGTGACCATCTGTAACTTCAGTGCACTGCATGTATGGGGAAATGGCAGCGGAGACAGGAGAATCCCCCCCAAGCTCATAGCCAGCTAGCCTGACACACACAGTAGTGAGCGATGGGAGACCCTGCCTCCCACAAGGTAGAAGATTGGGCTAGTTTGGATGTGTGTCTCCAGGTGTTTTATTAGAGCTTGTAACTTGGGTCTCCAGCCGCCTGGCTCGAGGAAGTGTCACTGGGGGGGGGGGCGGGTAGAATCTGGGGTCCTGGCCTAAGGTGTGTTTGGTAGCAGATCTCATTTCCAGCCCAAAGGTGAAAGAGAAACAGTGTAAGCTCTGGGGTCCTGCTTGTTGTCAGTTTTCTGCGTGTTGCTTTTGGTGTTTGCTGGCTGGCGATGGGGTGATGCTTTCTCTCGGCTTGGATGTATGAAAGGCAGCTTCTTCCGCCCTTGATGGAACATCCCCCCCAACCCAGGTCTGTAAGCTGGAGATAAACCCCTTCCTGCCCTAAACTGTGCCTTGTTTGGAAGTTCATCCCAGCAACCTGGAGCTGACTACAACAAAGATGAAGACAGACTTCTATACACTGTCATGACATGCATGGGCCCACATACACACACATACGTGCACACACACAAGAAGAAAGAAAGCATAAGGAATCCCTGAGTCCATGCTGTTAGAGAAAAAGTAAATAAATTGAGGGGAAGGGAATGTTTTTCTCTTACAGTGAAATGCCAACTACTAAATATAGAAAGAATGAGTAAGAACGTCACCAAACGGCTGTAGAACTCACAGGCAAAGCCTGCAGAGGAACAAGATCTTGTAGTGTTACTGACTAGGTCCAGAGGAAACCTGTTACCATTAAGGGAACTCTACCTTCGCCAAGAGACCAAAGCCAACATTGCCTGCATTGGGATAAGCTGACATGATGTGCTTCCTGAAGTGATGCTCTGAGATACAGATGCGCCAGCAGTGAAGCTGAGTGATGGGGCGTCCTCTGCCCTCCGTGCAGGCAGCAAGAGGATAAATGATGTTTTCTAATATTTTCAATGGACGAAAATTAGTTTGCTTTTGATTATTGGAATGGGACAGCAATTTGAAAAGTCATTCCTGAAGACAATTAAGCAATTACTATAATTATTTTTGAGATTTTAATTATATATTGAACATACACCCACCATATAAATTAGCAAGTGGTTTCTTTTTTCCTTTTTTGCAGTATGGGTGTAGGGATTGAACCCAGGGCCTTACACATGCTAGACAAATATTGTACAACTGAGCTGTATCCCTAGAACTGCTCGCAATTTTTTTTTGTTTTTTTTTGTTTTTCGAGGTAGGGTGTCACTCTAGCCCATGCTGACCTGGAATTCACTATGGAGTCTCAGGGTGGCCTCGAACTCACGGCGATCCTCCTACCTCTGCCTCCCGAGTGCTGGGATTAAAGGCGTGCGCCACCACGCCCGGCTCTGCTCGCAAATTTTAATGACTTATCATTTAATAAATGTTGAGTTTGGGTTGGAGAGATGGTTTAACGTTAAGGCACTTGCCTGCAAAGCTAAAGGACCCAGGTTCAATTTCCCCAAGACCCACATAAGCCAGATGTACAAGATGGTGCATGCATCTGGAGTTAGTTTGCAGTAGCTGGAGGCCCTGGCATACCCATTCTCTCTTTCTCTCTATCTGCCTCTCTCTCTGTCTAAAATAGATAAAAATAAAATATTAAAAATAAAAAATGTTGAGTTCAAAATACGAGTTTAGCTGGGTATGGTCGTGCATACCTGTAGTCTCAGCTAGGAAGGCCGAGGCAGGAGAATTGTAAGTTTGAGGGCAGCCTGGGCTACAAAGTGAATTCCAAGCCAATCTGTGTTTTTTTTCAAAATGAGATTCTGCTACAAGAAAAAAGTACAAGTTTATTAGGAGAAATCCTACGTATATAGCTGACTGTGTATACAGACGCTGAAAAATTTGTCTGTTTGCTGTTTTGCAGAATCATTCAGTTGGGAGCTGGGTGTTTTGGCTTGCATCTATAATCCCTGCACTCAGGAGGCTGATCACCATGAGTTCAAGGCCAGCTTAGGCTGTAGAATGAGTTCCAGGTTAGCTTGGGCTAGAGTGAGACCCAGGACTGGAGAGAAACAGGACAAACAAACCGGCCTGGAGAGATTCCTCAGTGGTTAAGGTGCTTGCCTGCAAAACCTAACGACTCAGGTTTGATTCCCCACTACCCACAAAAAGTCAGGTATGCAAAGGCCAGATATGCATCTATAGTTCATTTGTAGCAGCTGGAGGCCCTGGCATGCCCATTCTCTCTGTCTCTCTTCTCTCCATTTCTCTCGGCTTGCAAATTAATATAAAAATATGTTTAAGGGTTGGAGATATGGCTTAGTGGTTAAGGCACTTGCCTGCAGAGCCAAAGGACCCAGGTTCAATTCCCCAGGACCCATGTAGGCCAGGTGGTGCATACGTCTGGAGTTTGTCTGCAGTGGCTGGAGGCCCTGGTGTGCCCATTCTCTTTCTATCTGCCTCTCTCTCTCTTTCTCTCTAATAAATAACAATGGTAAAAAAAAAAAAAAAATTAAAATGTTCCTAATAAAACAAAAAACTAACAACAACAAAAAAGTTCAGTTGGGATCATGTGGATCAAGCTAACTTTGCAAGTGTGGTATGTGTCTCTCCTGCACCCCCATCTGTGTTACCTGTCCCCATATGTAATGAAGAGACTCAAAATAAGCAATGGCAGCAGAGCGATGGGCGAGAAACTGAACTTGTGTTAGCTCCATTCTGATAGTCGTCGTGTTTACCCAGGTTTCCTCCTAGGCGTGACACCTTTTGGGAACTTGGGAACACGTTCTCATTCTTTGCCGTCTCGCTGCACTGATGGGAAATGCCGGAGAATGAAAGTGGAAAAGCGAAAAGCCTTTCACAGACCAAACGACGGCTCTGCACGACACGGAGCCTGCAGCAGACGGCTGTGGACAGTTCACCTCAGCTTTTGAAGGGCCCTGGGATCTGAAGAGGGGCTGTTCAGAGTCTGTTCTGTGCTGGATGGGACAATTTTTTCCCCACTGAGATGTCTTTTTTTTTTTTTCAAGTGTGAAGTTCCACGGGAGGTCAATCAGGCATGAAAATATTTGGGTTCAGCCAGATTCCTCTCTGCTCACTGTACAGTGAGATATCAAGCTTTAAAATTGCTCCTTGAAGGCTGGCGGCAGAAATTATGGAGTTCATGCCAGGAACATGAAGGAAACGAGCATCTAGACAGAGAAAGCAATCAGACAACAAAGAATAGAGCTGGAAAAAAAAAAAAACCAATACTGGTCTTGTGATGTCAGGAGAAATAAAGGTGGTGTGGGGGGGGGGCGGGGGGGTGCTAGAGAGATGGCTCAGTGGGTAAGAGTGCCTGAGTTTGACTCCCAGTACCCATGTAAAAAGCCATGCTTGGTCACGTACTCCTGTAACCCAGGAAGAGACAGGACAATAGCCTGGGCTTCCTTTTCAGCCAGTCTAAATGAAAATCACGTAGCTTCAGGTTCAATTGGGGGAGGGAGGAGGTTGAATGAAATGTCCCCTATAGGCTCATGTGTTTTGAGTATTTGGTCCCTAGCTGGTGGCCTGTGGGAAGCGGAGCCTTGCTGGAGGAGGTGTATTGCTGGGGGAGCACTTTAGGGGTCATATAGCCCAGGCCCAAGGCCAGTACATAGACTACTTCCTTCCTGCTGCTGTGAGATGTGACAGCAGCCCAGCTGCTTGCTCTTGTCAAGCTTGTCGTGCCCCACCATGATGGTGCATCCCCTTGAAACAGTACGCTGGAAAAAACCCTTTCCTTCCATAAGATGCTTTTTTTATTTTATGTTATTTATTTATTTGTTTTGGTTTTTCAAGGTAGGGTCTCACTGTAGCCCAGGCTGACCTGGAATTCACTATGTGTTCTCAGGGTGACCTTGAATTTATGGCAATCCTCTTATCTCTGCCTCCCGAGTGCTGGGATTAAAGGTGTGTGCCACCACGCCCAGCTACTTAATTTTTTTTAGAGAAAAAGAGAAAGAGAGAGAGAGAATTTGCATGCCAGGACCTCAACCACTGAAATCTAATGCCAGACACTTGTGCCACCTAGTGGGCATGGGTAACCTTGCGCTTGCCTCGCCTTTTGTGCATCTGGCTTACATGGGATCTGGAGAGTTGAACATGGGTCCTTAGGCTTTGCAGGCAAGCACCTTAACTGCTAGCGTTCTCTCCAGCCCCATAAGCTACTTTTGATTGGCTGTTTTGTCCCAGCAACAAGAAGGCAACTGTTACAGTGAGACAGTCTGTTTCAGGGAAGTGAGGTAGAAAAGTGATAGCGGAGGACACCCTGGACACACCTATCTACACACACTCATGTACACACCATATGGATACACCACACATAATGACACACATGCCAAAAATAATCTAATCTAATTTAGTTTAAAATAAAGAAAGGCAAGCAAGGCGTGATGGCACATGCCTTTAATCCCAGCACTCGGGAGGCAGAGGTAGGAGGATCACTGTGAGTTCGAGGCCACCCTGAGACTACATAGTGAATTCCAGGTCAGCCTGAGCTAGAGTGAGACCCTACCTCGAAAAACCAAAATAAATAAATAAATAAATAAATAAAAATAAAATCAAATAAAGAAAGGCAATACAGGGCTGGAGAGATGGCATAGCGGTTAAGGGGTTTGCCTGGGAAGCCACAGGACCCAGGTTCAATTCCCCAGGACCCACATAAGCCAGATGCACAAGGTGGTACATGCATCTGGAGTTTATTTACAGTGGCTGAAGGCCTTGACGTGCCCATTCTCTCTCCCCCCCATCTGCCTCTTTCTCTCTCTCAAATAAATAAAATAAATTTTAAAGAATTTAAAAAGAAAGGGAATATTTAGGAAACATATGAAAGCCACAGCCATCCTCATTAAGAATTGAATGTTCTTCAAATAAATGTACCAAGTAATGCCAGTGTGCAATCATGTTGTCTGTTTTGGCAAAAGAGGGGGAAAAAAATAAGGTTTTGTCTTTTAACTAAATGTAACAGAAATAGCTGGTGAATTTATTTTTAAGTGTATTATATGTTCATGTGTGTGGATGAAGACACACACGGTACCTGTGTGGAGGTCTGGAAGTCAGAGGACGGCTTCAGGTGTTGGTCCTCACCTTCCATCTTATTTGAGGCAAGGTCTCTCTTTGTTTGTCACTGAGTTCTTCAGGCTCCTGGACCATGAGCTTCTGGGCAATTATCCTGTTTCCACCTCCCTTCTGGCCTTAGGCACACTAAGATTTCAGATGCCCGCTACAGTGTCTAGCTCTTACATGGGCTCTGGGGATCTGAACTCAGATACGGTATTTGCATGGCAAGCACTTTAACCTCTGAGCTATTTCTCCAACCATATTTATTTATTTTTAAGAGATGATCATTTCCATGTAGCCCAGGTTGGCCTCCAACATACAATCCTGCTCTTTTAGCCTCCCAAGTCCTGAGTAAGTGAATGTATTTTAATGAAAACCATTTGGCTGGAAATGTTTGAATGAATAATTTGTTGCAAATAAACAAAGCCATAGGTGCATTGTAACTTCTTGTGTTTATTATAAAAGGGGGTGGGTGTGTTGCTCAATGGCAGAACATGTGTTTAGCATGGGTGAAACCCTGGGTTCAATCCCCAGCACCATCCAATGATAATATTAACAAAATACTTTGAAAGGAGATCTTATTTCTTTTTATTTTTTAAAGACAAGTTATCAAACTTTGCAAAGCTGGCCTCAAACTCACTGTAATCCTCCTGTCTCAGTCCCCTAAATGCTAGGATGATAGGCATGAGCTATCATGCTAAGCTTGAAAGATATTTATGAATCTTTTCCAGGCTTACCATGACATGTAAGGCTCTGTCTAATTATTTGCATACAAGTAATTAATTTTCTAAACTAAAATTAATAAAAAGCATTTTCTCATCTATGCATGAAGATAGTTTTATAAATCTGGCTACACTTGTATTAAATATGAACATAAAAAGAAGATCAAACCAGGTATAGTGGTGCACGCCCTTTAATCCCAGCATTCAGGAGGCGGAGATAGGAGGATCACCATGCGTTCAAGGCCACCCTGAGACTACATAGTGAATTCCAGGTCAGCCTGGGCTAGAGTGAGGCCCTACCTCAAAAACAACAACAAAAAACAAAGAACAACTTTGATGAAGTCATGAGAAATTTATACAAGTTAAGGCACAAAAACAGTAACCAGTTCTGGAGAGATGGTTCAGTGGTTAAGGTGCTTGCCTACAAAGCCTAACGACCTAGGTTTGATTCCCCAGTACCTACCTACAGCCAGATGCACAAGGGGCACATGCATCTGGAGTTCATTTGCAGTGGCTGGAGGCCCTGGTGTGTCCACCCTCCACCCCCTCTTTCTCTCAAATAAATAAATAGAATATTTTTTAAAGTAACTGAAGGTATTCTGTGTGTGTAGGACAGATTAGTGTATAGGTCTTCATCTTTTCCCTTCTTTTAAGAACGACATTAACCGGGGGTTGGGGAGATGGCTCAGTGGTTAAAGGCGCTTGCTTGCAAAGCCTTCTGGCCTGGGTTTGACTCCCCAGTACCCACGTAAAGCCACATGCACAAAGTGGTACATTCATCTGGAGTTCATTTGCAGCCCTAGCACACCCATCCTCTATTAGAAATAAAGTTTAAAAAATTGAACTAGGCTCTTGTACGGATCCACTGTGTTGGTGAAGTCAAGAGACTGAGCTTAAGCCCGAAATAAAGCTCCTTGCCCTTGCATACGTGTTTGGTTCTCCTTGGTGGTCACTGGGGATGCTGAGAACTGGGCATAACATTTGGGGGCTCATCCTGGATCTCCTCAGAGACTGCTGAGGACCACCAACACGTGGAGCTCAGGTCGCCGGCTGGTAAGTGTGCTTCTGTGTTGTGCTTCTGTGTTTTGTCTTTCCTGAAAACCTGTCCTTCGTTCTTCTGTTCATTAGAAAATTGTGGCTGGGGTGGATGCGCCCCTGGAGGCCACTCTGTTTGGAAGGTGGGTCCTGGGTGCCCCAGGCCTGCCAGGTGGGGATTTCATCCCCCCATCTGTAGAGACAACGCGGATCGCTACCGCGGAACGGCGAGATGCCGTGGTCTCATTTGGTTTTGTAGTAGCTGGCCACTTTGTTCAGACAGGTCCTGGGTGCCCCAGGCCCGCCCGGAGGGGATTTCATTCCCCTATCTGTAGAGACAATGGGAGAGGCTGTTGTCTCAGTTTCTAGTCGCTGGCCTGCTGAACTTTTTTTGCTGTCTCTCTTTCCTTTTCTTTGTTGGAATTACTATTTGTGTGCTTTTTGTTGTCTCTCTTTCCTTTGTTGGAATTACTATTTGTGTGCTTGGACAGATGGGACAGACACAGACTACCCCTCTTTCTTTACTGACGGACCACTTTCAGGACGTTACCATTAGGGCCCCTCGGAGTCACAGTATTCACTCTTCGGGTTATGGGGCCCCCAGACCAAGATGGTAATCAACTTGGGATGATTGTCAACAATTGGTACAGACTCTCTTTACTACAGAGGAAAGAGAGAAGCCAGACTGAAGCCCAGAAATTGATTCCGGGCACTGATGGGAATCCCTCCGATAATCAGGCTATCATTGATACCTTCTTCCCTTTAACTACACCAGGCTGGGATTTCAACATGGCAGCAGGTAAGGAGAGAGCTGCTCCACTTTCTCCCGGGAGTGTCTTTCTCTCTTCACACGCTCACCCACCCATGGTTGCCTGGATGCCTTCAGGGTGAACCGCGGCGGACCCCCAAGCAAAAATCCAAAAACCCACAGCTGGTGCCTGAACAGGGACCGTATGAGATGGACACGGTGGTGAGTGCTCTCCCAGAGGGACTGGGAGACATCGGCCTATGGGGCCTTGCCTCCATGTTTTTGAGGGCTGGCAGGTTTCTCTTTCTCCTCCTTTATTTTCAGTTCACGCCATCGCGCGGGACCAGACATGACGAACTGGCAACTGATGTCTCTTGGCCGAGGCCACTCTTCAGTATTGGCTGAAGACCAGCCGTCCTCTGCCTGGACCCCGACAGCCTGTTGGGTGTTGGCAAAAACCCTCTATCTATTTCTCTCTGACACAAAAAAACCCGGTAACACATCCACCTCTTAAAAGCCTATAGGGCAGGTCGCCGGCCTCTTAATTGTGGACAGGTTCACACCCAGAACTTTGGGGAATCCCCCGTGTGCTAATCAGCCCTCGGCTAACATTGCCTCCTGCCAAAATATATATATATATAGATATATATCTCATATAGATATATATCTCAGATCCATGGAATAAGAGCTCTTCTGAAAGTTAAGGGAATTAGCTCTCCCAGAGGGAGGCAGGCTCCTTTTGGGAAGAAGTCCTCCAGGTAATTTCTGGATTTCTGGGCATCCACGTGGACTTGCATAGCTTATCTGGCTAGGAAATGAAAATCTCAGGAAGGAAATTTCCCCTCACTCCCTTTAAGCAGCAAAATTACAAGCCAGCTTTGCAAGCACTCCAAAACGGCTTGGGTCAAAGTCAGGTGGCAGACAGACAATAGCGCCTCTGCCCATGCAGGTGCCATGTCCCCGCCTCCTCTCCCAGTGGCCCCAAGCAGGCCCACTCCTTCTTCAGCGGCCTCCCAGTGGGCCGCCTTCTTCAATTTTTTATAATCATGGAAAATATTAATAAAAATTGAGAAAAAAAATTGAACTATACTAAACTATATGCTATCATAGATGAGGGAGGAGGCCATGAGGCCCCTGTTCCTCCCTGAAGAGTTAGTGGCAGTTCATGGTTGCTGGGGAAAGAAGAGACAGTTTCTGCAGTGGTGTAGTCACTATTGATTACATATTCTCTGGTAAATAGTTCCCAACCCATGTTCATACAACCAATCCTAATTCAGCTAAGTGGGACACACACACACACACACGAAACAAAGAGATATACAAGTAGTAGAAGAGAAGCCGGGCTTGGTGGTGCACATCTTTAATCCCAGTACTCAGGAGGCAGAGGTAAGAGGATCGCCATGAGTTTGAGGCCATCCTGGGATTACAAAGTGAATTCTAGATCAGCCTGGGCTAAAGTGAGATCTTACCTCGAAAACCAAAAAAAAAAAAAAAAAAAAAAAAAAAAAAAAAGTAGAAGAGGGACTAGCTGGGAAGACAAAGGACCCCAATGGAAAGGGAGTGGGAAGAGGGAGTCAAGATAAGTTAATGGGGGCCTGGAGAGACGGCTTAGTGGTTAAGCGCTTGCCTGTGAAGCCTAAGGACCCTGGTTCGAGGCTCGATTCCCCAGGACCCACGTTAGCCAGATGCACAAGGGGCACACGCGACTGGAGTTCGTTTGCAGTGGCCGGAGGCCCTGGCGCGCCCATTCTCCCTCTCTCTCTCTCTCAGCCTCTTTCTCACTCTGTCTGTCGCTCTCAAATAAATAAATAAACTAACAAAAATTAAAAAAAAGATAAGTTAATGGGAGAGGATTTGATTAAAATACATTGTATACATGTATAAACACTGTCAATAAAAAGTTTAAAAGGGGGACTGGGGAAATGGCTTAGAGTTTACAGCATTTGCCTGCGAAGCCTAAGGACCCAGGTTTGATTCCCCACGACCCACGTAAGCCAGATGTACAAGGGGGCACATGTGTCTGGAGTTCCTATGCAGTGGCTAGAGGCCCTGGCGTGCCCATTTTCTCTTGCTCTCTATCTGTCTCTTTCTCTCTCATAAAAATAAATAAAATATTTTTTAAACTTATAAAAGTTGGGGCTGGAGAGATAGTTCAACAGTTAAAAGTGCTTGCTTGCAAAGCCTGTCAGACAGAATTCAATTCTCCGGTACCCATGTAAAGCCAGAGATACAAAGTGGCACCTGATTCTGGGATTATTTGCAGTGGCTAGAGACTTTGGTGTGCCCATACTCTCTCTCTGTCTCTGTCTCTGTCTGCTCAACAGTAAATAAATAAATGATTTGTTAAAAGTAGCAGGCATGGTGGCACACACTTTTAATCCCAGCACTTGGGAGGCAAAGGTAGGAGGATTGCTGTGAGTTCGATGCCAGCCTGAGACTACAGAGTGGCCTAGAGTGAGACCCTACCTCAAAAAAAAAAAAAAAAAAAAAAAGAAGGACTGGGGAGATGGCTCAGTGGTTAAGGCACTTGTCTGCAAAGCCTAATGACCCCAGTTTGAGTCCCCAATAGCAACATAAAGCCAGATGCACAAAGTGATGAGTTCATTTGCAGTGGTTGGAGGCCCTAACGCACCCATTCCCTCTGTCTGTCTCTCTTCTCTCTATCTCTTTCTGCTTGCAAATAAAAAAATAAAAATATGTTGAAAACACAAAAAAGTTTTAAAAGTAAACTACTATAGCTAAAAACATTATTTTTTCTTCTTTTAGTCGTATAGTATTTTAAAAATTCTACTTTCTTATATTTTTACTATCATAGTTGTGTTTCTTTTATGATTATTACTATCAGTGTTATAATTTCATGATTATTTCTGAAAATAATTGCAGTATTTAGAAGAAAGCACACTAATAAAAATTGTAAAAAAAAAAAAAAAAGTGGTCTGGGCATTGAAAGCTGTAGGAAAGCCACCAAGGGGACAACCTTCAGAAATATTCCTATCAACAAGGTCCAATGTAGGCTGAAGAGATGGCTTAGTGGTTAAGGTGTTTGCCTGCGAAGCCTAAGGACCCAGTTTTGATTCCCCAGTATCCACATAAGCCAGATGCACACGGCAGCACATGTGTATGGAGTTTGTCTACAGCAGCTGGAGGCCCTGATACACATATACACCTCTTTTCCTCTCTCTCTCTCTGTCTTTCAAATAAATAAATTAAATTAAGTTAAAATTACCCATGGAGTAGTAGCCTTTACTCCATATATATAGGTTCAATCTGCTTCTGGTCATGCAGAGACATCAGACAAACCCAAACCAAAAGTCCTCTTATAAAATAAGTGACCTGTGGAAACTCCAAAAATGTCAAGGTCAAGGAAGACAGGGAAAGGTTATGAGATTAAAGGAGAGTCAAAAGATGATAAATGCAACATGCCATCCTGGAACGAATCCTGAACTGGAAAAAAAAAATTTTTTTTTATCAAGGTCTTTACTAGGATTGACGACATTTGATCACAGATTGCAGATTAAACAACAGAACTGTAGCCACACAGGGCTGGGAGATGGCTCAGTGGATAAAGTGCTTGTCACATGAATGTGAGGATCTGAGTATGGGCACCCAAAACCCACGTGAACTGGACACAGTAGCACCAGTATCTGTAATCCCAGCTCACCTACAAGAGAATCTGCCCACAGGGAGGCAGAGACAGGGCAATCTGTCAGAAGCCTGTGGACCAGCTGCCTGCAAAGGTAGCAATGAACAAGAAGCCCTGTTTCAAACAAGGAGGAAAGCAGGGACCAACACCCGAGCTAGTCACCCGACTTCATGCAAACACCATGGATACAAGCCCCTGCATTTTCACAATGAGCATGCACAGACATACATCGTACCAAAATCGCATTTCCTGTTTTTTTGTGCGTGTGATTGTATTTTTACTTAAGAGAATTCTGTTGCTCTTGGAAAACGCTCTGAAATATTTAGTGGAAAGGGGACACAATGACTTCATGTGTGTGTGAAAATTTTACATTTGTGTGTGTGTGTTTTGATTTTTTGAGGTAGGGTCTCGCTCTAACCCAGGCAAACCTGGTATTCATTATGTAGTCTCAGGGTGGCCTTGAACTCATGGTGATCCTCCTACCTCTGCCTCCTGAGTGCTGGAATTAAAGGCATGTGCCACCATGCCTGGCTAAAATATATATATTTAGATAGGGCTAGAGTGGATAAGGCAAAACAGGAACCTGGGTAAGAGATATGTGATGGTGTCTTATTTTATTCTTGCAATTTTTCTAAAAAGATTGGAAATTTTTCACAGGAAAATTTAATTCCCCTCTCAAAACAAAACAAAACAAAACAAAATACACTCACAAAAGTAGGACTCAGAGATAACTGACACTAAGCCACCCAGGGTTGTTTTGGTTATAGGAGAGTCTGGATTCAGTGGGTTAAGTGGTAACTGCCTCCCCCCTCCAAAAAAAAAAAAAAAAAGCCCAGCACTCCGGAGGCAGAGGTAGGAGGATCACCGAGAGTTTGAAGCCACCCTGAGACTACATAGTGAATTCCAGGTCAGCCTGAACCAAAGTGAGACCCTACCTCGAAAAACTAAAAAAAAAAAAATGTCCATATCCTACCTCCCAGGACTTGAAAATGTGAACTCATTTGTAAACGTATCTTTGCGGATGCAATGAAGTTAGGGATCTTAAGATGAAGTCATTCTGGCTGAGAACATAGCCCTGGTAGAGCGCTGACCTAGCATGTGAAAGGTCCTGAGTTCAACTCCAATACTGTAGGATGGGTGGGGGGTGACCTCATCCGGGATTTCTCATTCACACCCTACATCCAATGGATAGCATTCCTAAGAGAGAGGAGGCAGAGAAGGTCATGGGGAGAGGAGGGCAAAGTTCAGGGCTGTGAACCTCCCAGGGAGGATGAAGGTCTCTCCCCTAGAACCTTGGGGTGGAAGCATGACCCTGCTAACACCTTGATCTTGGACTTCTGGCCTGCAGAAGTGAGGATCAATCCCTGTTGTTTGAAGCCTCCAACTTTACGGTAGTTCATTATGACAGCCCTAGGAACATAAGGCACCTCTCTGAAGTGAAATGCGACAGGCTCCCTGCAACCAAACCAAAGGAAAGGCCTGTGGGACCGCTGAACTCTGGGGTGGCCGCCCGGGCAGGGAGACCTTTGCCCCCCCTCTCTGTTCTTTCGCTGGCTACTTCTGGGACCATGGTCTTGGGTGGCAGGAAAGAGCAGAAAGATTTGTGACTGGCCTGACTTGTGTCATGTGACCTACTAGTCTGTGACAGTCACCAGGAAAGAAGAGGGATACTGCTATCCTCGGAAGGAAGGGGCCTGGCAAGCTCTAACCAAACTGTTCACTCATGGGACCTGCTTCTCAACACACTGGGATCTAGTATGCACGAAAATGCCCAAACAGGACTGGGTGCCCAGCTCGGGGAGGTGGGGGATGTGTGAAGTCCAGCCTCCCCGGAAGCCTCTGCTCCTCTTCCTCTGGTAATTTCTGCATTCCTGGTGGTTTCTGCTGTCACTGGTTTCATGTCACTTTCCCTTCCCGGCTCTACAGGCCATCTGCAGGGCCTCTGAGTCAGCGAATGCCTGTTGCTGCGTGCCTGCAAGGTCCTACTGCTCTGGACTGGTCTTCTCTCCCTTCGCCCCTGAAGTGGCCATAGAACATTTCAGGCCGCTGCTCTACTGGCTTCCTCTGATTGGTTCAAAGGTGGTCACCTGATTCGTGCTAGGCCCCCCCCCCCACTGGGAGGATGCCCTCAGGTGGCTGAGGCTCTGCACTGCAGCTTAAGGTGGAGAAAGCAAAGGGTTTTTATTTGGCTCCCACCTTTCTACAAGTTCAAGGTCAGTTTGGCCTGTGGTGAGGCAGTATACCACGGCGAGAGCCCTTGATGGAACAAAAATCTGCTCACATCATGGCCAGGATGTGGAAAGAGAGAGAGAGAGAAAGGGGCTGAGCTCTCAGTACCCCGTTCAAGAGCGCACCCATGGTGGGTGGAAGATCTCCCTCTAGATCCTTCCCCTCAGAGTTCCCACCTTCTCCCAGAAGTGCCAGGCTGGGGACCAAGATTTGGCCCATGGGCCTTTGAGAGCCGCCCCCGATCTAAACTGAAGTGCCGAGACCCGGCATTGTGCTTCTGTTGCTCATCTCTTTCTTGAGTTTCTGCTTACTTGCTGGTCTGAGATTTCTTGTCTCTTGCAACTTGGAACATGCAAAAAGAATCAACCATGATTGTGTATGAAGAGAATAAACAGGGCCACACACTTGTGGCAAGTAAAGTGTTGGCTCTGTCCCATTTCACACGTGGGAGAAATTGAGGCCTAGAGAGAGGAGTGAACCACCCAAGCCACAGCATGTGAGCAGTACAGCCAGTACCCCAAACACAGGCCCCCAATTGCCTGTCACTCTGAATGACAACCCCCTCCCCCAGGTAGGGTCTCACTCTAGCCCAGGCTGATCCGGAATTCACTATGTACTATCAGGTTGGCCTTGAACTCATAGCCATCCTCCTACCTCTGCCTCCTGAATGCTGGGATTAGAGTGTGCCACCACGCTTGGCCTGAATCCCCTTTTAAGGGATCTTTCCTTAACTTGGGGATTTGTGTGTGGCTTAGGGTGGCTGGCTTGATTCCTTTCTGCCTCAATTTCCCTGCCCTGTTCCTGTGGGCTTTCCATTCCTGGCAGAAGGGAAGGGAGCCAGATGTTACTGATGTGGGCTGTTTTGAGCTCTTGGGCCTACAAAGGCTGTTATTACTTAATTACTGCAAGTGGTGATTAGAAGGGAAAGTAATTGCCTGCCCTTTCATTATGGCACTAGTGCCCTTCTCCTCTGGCAGCCCCAGGCCAAGCTATAAAAGGGATCTGGGTGCAGATACGCTGTGAGGCCCACTCCCGATTGGGGGAAGGGCTGTGAGTGGTTCTGCCACAGGCCTCACCTTCCAAAGGTGATCTGTGAGTGAGCCAGCCCTTCCATACCCAGAAGCTCCTTAGATTCCCCTAGGAACAGGGAGCCGTGGTCATGTACTAGGCACTGTGCTGGACTACCCCCCTTCTCTGGGTGCGAGCCTACCCAGCAGATGCCTTGTTATACAGCAGGTCCTCAGCAAATGGTGGCAAGTACTATTCTAATTCTGACACACTGCCCTGGGAAGTAGGGAGTGCCATCCCATTTTATAGATAAGAACACTGACATCTCCTACAGTCCTTCTTTTACTAAAAACCTCAAGGTTTGGGCCCTGAGCACCCGACCTCACAGCACTGGGCCTTTTGCCTTGCAGCTTGTTGCCGATAGATTGGCCCATTTCTCCGGCGAAGTAATTGAGGCCTGTGGTGCAACATGGCTTGCCCCAGCTCGCTCAATGACTTAACGGAGTTGGGACTGAGGCCCATGTGTCCTGCCCTGCCTAGGTGAGGCTTTGGCTTGCTGTTGGCTCTACTGAACTTGCCTGTCCTTTCCTCTGCCACTGCCACTTCCATCCCCAGCCCCAGCCCCCCGACAATGTCAGGGACAGTACGGATGGCTAAAATGGAGGCTTCACTGCTGGCTCAGCAAGAACTGAGTGGAACTTCAGAGCTGGAGCAGCTGAATTAGGCTGCCGTCTGGGCTGTTGCTGCCCATGGCAGACATTACTAATCAGCAACAGAATCCCTCCTGTTTAGAACGCTGTTCTCTAGTCTTTCAAGAGGTGGACAACAGTTGACTACAATTTCCTATCTCACATCTTTTGAAAATCCAATGGCATTCGCAAGATTTCTTCAAATACCAGTGACCTACACAGTCCTGGTTATTTTGAGTTCCAAATTCCTGCTCCTGGCACATTTCTGCCAGTCTTTCCTCTCTGCTCAGTGCCGATCTGGGCCACCCGATGTCATACTAAGTGGTAGTTTGAATAAAAGGTCCCTCATAGGCTCATGCATGCGCGTGCACACGCGCGCGCTCACACACACACACACACACACACACACAAGGCAGCCAAAAAACAACCTACAGTACCATCTCAGAAATATTGTACACCTCCTTTGAGACAGTCTCTCAATGACTTGGAATTCAACAATCGGGCTAGGCTGGCTAGTCAGTGAGCTTCAGGATTCCTCCATCTCTGCCTCTTCAGCACTGGGATTACAGGTGCATGCTACCATGGCCAGCATTTTACATGGGTACTGGGCATGGAACTCAGCTCGTCATGCTTGTAAATCATGAGTGATCTCCCCAACTTCCCCATCACCCTTTTATTAAATGAATGAGCAAATGTGCATTGTAACTGTAATCTAATATCAAGCCCAACCCTTAGAAATCTGAATGAAGAATTAGAGCTGGGCTAACTGTGCAAAAAGAAGAGAGGCCCAGGAAGCGATGAGAGCAACCAGAGAGTAGTGGAAAGTGCCCTCAAGATGCAGCCCTGAGCCACAGCAGGTTGGGCAAGTAGGAGTTCCTTAGGCAAAGAGGGAGAGACTGTGAGTGTGGTCAGGTGGGCTGCCCAGTCTGAGAGGGGGAGGACTGCTTGTTCAAAGGCCCTGTAGCAAAAGCAAACTCTCCTTCCACAGGAAACTTGTGTGTCTAGAGACAAAGGCCAAGGGACTAAGCAATTGTGGTTAAAGAGATTGGTAAGGGCTAAACCATGTAGAGATTAGGGGGCCAAAATCCCCAATATTTTATCATGTAGAGAACAGTGTAGACCTCCCTGTCTTGTTCAGCTCACAGATTACTGTGGTTTATCACAATTTTACAAAAATCTCTGCTTAATACTGGGACAAATACATAGAGTCTCCCTCAAAAAAGTGGAAGCAGGTTAGAGAGGTGGCTCTGCAGTTAAGGCACTTGCCTGCAAAGCATAACAACCTGGGTTCTATTCCTCAATACCCATGTGGAGCCAGGTTCACAAAGTGGTGCATGCATCTGGACTTCATTTGCAATGGCTAGTGGCCCTGGTGTGCCCATATTCTCTCTCTCTCTCTCTCTCTCTCTCTCTCTGTCTCTGTCTCTTTCTACTTGCAAATAAAATAACTATTTTTAAAAAGTGGTAGAAGCTTTTCTCTTGCTTCCCACTCCCCAGAAGGTAGAACAGAGAGGACAGCAAGATCTGTTTTTACACCTGTGTGAATTCTTCCAACACTCTAGCCAGGCAGAAGGGACAACTAGGGTTGAAATACCACTCTTCTGTGGGCCATAACTCGGGAGGTGCAGGTGAGAGGAGTAAGCTCTGTCAGGCTGGGAGGTGTGGGCCCAGGGAAGATGTGCTGGGGGGCGTGGGGTCTCCTAGCCCATGACATTTCTCTTTTTTATTTTTTTACATATGTATGTGGTACGTGTGCATACATGTGCGTGAGCATGTGTAGGCCAGAAGTTGACGATGGTGTCTTCCTTGATTGCTCTCCTCATTATTTCAATTCTTTATTTATTTGCAAGCAGAGAGAGACAGAAGAGAGACAGAGCGAGAACAGGCCGCACCAGGGCCTCTAGTTGCCGCAAATGCAGTCCAGATGCATGCACCCTGTATTAGTCAGGGTTCTCTAGAGGAACCGATAGAATGAATTGTATTAAAAGGGAATTTATTCGATTAGCTTATGACAGTTCAACAACAGCAGATTACAGGCCTGAGAGTCAAGGAACCTGGTAGCTGCTCAATCCACGAGGCTGGATGCCTCAGCAGTTGCCCAATCCAGCACTGAAGGCCTGGAGGTGTCCTGGAGAGACGCTGCTCTTCGGTCCACACTGCTCTTCAGTCCACACTGGAAAGCAGCACCTGCAGCCAGGTGGGAGGGGAGGGCTTCTTTTGATAAATCCTCCCCTCCAAGAAGGGCCTCCCACTCTGGGGGAAGGGCTCACCCTGGGGGAAGGATTCCTCCTTTAGTTAATCCTTCCTGGAAGCAACCTCAGAGACCCACTTATGAGGATTAAACAGATTAACTTGACACAAACTTAACCATCATGCACTCCTTTGTGCATCTGACTTTATGTGGGAATTGGGGAATCGAATTCGGGTCATCACATTTTGCAGGCAAGTGCCTTAACAGCTGAGCCATCTCTCCAGCCCTCTCCTCTTTGTTTTACTGAGGCAGACTCTCTCACTTGAACCCATGGCTCTCCACTTTGGCTACTTTAGCTAGCTCACTTGCCCTGTCTCTACCTCCTGTGCTGGGGTTACAGGCAGCTGCCACAGCCACCTGGCATTATGTGGATACTGGGCATCTGAGGTCCAGGCCTCACATTTGCTTGACAAGTGCTTTACTGACTGAACCATCTCTCCAACACATTCTCTTAATACCTGTCTGATGGGGTGCATATCACCATGTTCAATTTGCACCTGAGAAAACTGAGGTCCAGAGAGAAGAAAAGCTTACCTAAGACCCTAGCATGTGGGGCTGGGGACACTTCTCAGTGGTTCAAGGTGTGCTTGCTCACAAAGCCAGCCAACCCAAGCTCAGTCTTCCTCAGTGCCTGCACGAAGCCAGATGTAAAGCCAGATGCAAAATGGCACACATGTCTGTAATCCCAACGTGCCAGAGGCAGTGGGAGCGCAGAGCCAGGAGAATCTGGAAGCTCACAGCAGCAATGGCAAGAGAGACTCTGTCTCAAAAGAGTGGCAGGAAAGGAGAAACTGTGAGGTTATCCTCTGACCTCTACATGCATGCCGTGACACACGTGCCAATACACACACATCATACACACTCATATGTACACACATACAAATAAATAATAAAACAAAAATAGAACCTTCAGCATGTAAGTGAGAAAGCTAGGGCTGGAACCAGCGTGGCTAGACTCTTAAGCCTACTCTGTCAACTCCTTTGGAGAAAGCAATGAACAAGGGCGACTGGGCACAGAGCTCCTGTCTCCGTCACTCAATCTCTTACTCAGCTAGCATCACGGAGCACACACCATGTGCCAAGCACTGGAATTAAAGCTCGGGACCAGGAGTTGAAGTATCTCATTCAGAAGCCAATCACTTCCTGTGTGTAAACCCGTTTCCCTGGCTGAGAAATGAGTCCTCAGGACCATTGTGGAGATCCCAGTAGGGAGCACCTGTACTGGCGCTCAGGACGGTAGCCGTGAAGGGAGCTAGATCTCACTCTGAGGAATGCGGCAGTGGCTGGATTGATGAGCAGGCAGGGAAGGGGAGATGGGGCTTCCTAATATCAACGTCCTACCATGGATGTACTCTGGGTACAATGTAATGAGGCCAGCCTTGTGCAGGGGCCACGGTGAGAGCCGCAGAACTGGGCCTCTCCTGGAGGCTACCTGTTTCCTCACTCTCCACATCTATCAATCACCAAGTCATGGTCCCACTGAGTTTATTAAAGGTCCCGTGTCCACTCTTCTATTTCTGCCAAAGCCATCAAGACCCAAGGCAACATCATACCTCAGGTGGAAGACTTTAAAAGTCTCCCTTCTGGTTCCCCTGACCCCCCCCCACCCCAACTTTCCCCTGTTCTAGTCTGTTTCCTTCCCAGCAGTCACATGAACCTTTTGGAGAGAAGTTGAGCCACAGATCATGTTATGTCACTTCCTGGAGAGATACGGACAAATGTCTATTCACTCAAGATAGGACAGCAAAGGCAAACCAAAGAAACATTTCCACCCTAGCAAGTCCAGCCTGGTGAAGCAATGGGTTTATCTGGCTTGCTTACAGGAGTGTGGCTGAGGGGTTACATGACCATAGGCGACTCCCCTAACAGCTTGTGGTGGTTTGAGTGTAAAATGTCCCCCCATAGCCTCAGGTATCTGAATATTCAATCCTCTGCTGCTGGCACAATTCTGGAAGGTTGCAGAGGCTTTGGGAGGTGGAGCCTGGCTAGAGGAGGTGTGTCAGTCCAGGCCTGCTTGCTTGTGCAGTGGGTTCACTCTCTACTTCCTCCCTGAGGATGAAAAGATGTCTGCTCCTGCCATGTGCACGCCGCCTCCCTCCCCGCCCCCCACCAGCCATGATGAAACATTCCCTTTGAAACTGTGAGCCCTAAACAAACCCTTTCCTTCCACAAGCAGCTTCTGGTAGGATGTTTTGTCCCAGCGACAAGAAGGTAAGGACTACACAGCTGCCTGACTGAAAAGTCATGCTCCAGCACGGATGAAGTCCTTGTGAAAGCTACGTAGATGGGGCTGCAGAGATGGCTTAGCACTTGCCTGCAAAGCCAAAGGACCCCGGTTTGATTCCCCAGGACCCACGTAAGCCAGATGCATGAGGTGGCATATGCATCTGGGTGCCTTGGTGCACTCTCTCTCTCTCTCTCTCTCTGCCTCTCTCACTCTTTTTTATTGAAGAGAGAGAGAGAGAGAGAGAGAGAGAGAGAGGTGCCAGGGCTTCAGTCACTACAATTGTACTCCGGCTGCTTGTGCCATCTAGTGGGCACGTGTGACCTTGTGCTTGCCTCACCTTTTGTGTGTCTGGCTAAAGTGGGCTCTGGAAAGAGATCAAACATGGGTCCTTAGGTTTCACAAGCATGTACCTTAACTGCTAAGCCATCTCTCCATAGCCTAAAAAATAGTTTAAATATTTTTATCTATTTGAGAGATAATGGGCGTGCCAGGACTTTCAGTTGCTGGAAACAAACTCTAGATGCATGGGCCACCTCGTGCATCTAGCTTACGTGGGTCTTGGGGAATCAAACCGGGGTCCTTTGGCTTTGCAGGCAAACCTCTTAATGGCTAAGCCATCTCTCCAGCCCAAATAAAAATAATTTTTAGAGCCCAGCGTGGTGGGTCCCAGCACTTGGGAGGCAGAGGTAGGAGGATCGCCACGAGTTTGAGGCCACCCTGAGACTACATAGTGAATTCCAGCTCAGCCTGAGCTAGAGTGAGACTCTGCCTCAAAAAAAAATTTTTTTTAAAGATACATAAATGAAGTTTCCCCTTCAGTTAACTTTCTACCTCCCAAGATAAGGCAGGATTACACGAAGCTGTGAGGGGGCAGGAGGTAGCGAGTATGTACAATTTCAGGTGAGGGTCTAATGAGCCTCCTCCAAATCCTCGTATGAGGTGATAGGTATGATCTTGTTAGAGTCCCCTGCATGCAGACATAGCTGCTCTAATTTCAAGATGGCAATCACCACGTCTTGCCTGGAGGACAGAGTTCCGCACCAGACTACTTCTCTATTTAGCTGCTGTGTTGCCATGACTCCGTCTAGCTCTAAAACTTAAATCCTAAAACCTTATCTCCCTGGACTACCTCCTTCTCTTCCTGGCACATCCATTCCTCAGTGTCATTTCTCAGCGCCTCACTCCGTTCCAGCTGCAGTGGCCCCTCTGTCTCTTCAATGTGGCAAGTTCCTCCCGGCCTCTGGGCCTTTGTAAGCTGTTCTCGGTCCTAGAACCACTGCTTCTCAGCTCCTCCCAAGTCTCAGCTTAAAATTTCCATCCTCTGAGCTGCTCTTCCTGACTTCTCTCACCCACTTTCCAGACAGTTCAAATCTCTCCTTTGCAGTGCTTATGACCTAAGCACATAGCTATCAGAGGAATTATGTGATAAATTGTCTCCTGGATCAGACTTTTGGGTAATTCATCCACACCACTGATGCCTACTTTTCTTTTCCTTCCCAGGGAACTCTATCTCCCAGCCTTCATTGTGGTATGGCAGAAGCACGTGACTTGTCTTGGCCAATGGATGGTGAGAAGTGGTGTGAGCCACTTCCAGACAGGAGTAGTAGAAAACCTGTGCATCCTTCTCCACTCTCCTGGCAATTGAGAAGGTCACAAGTTCTAGTGGGCACAGCTCCAAGATGGCAAGGACTGGCCAGATTGGGTTCCTAGGTGACTAGGGCAGAGGACCCATGTGGGCACGTTGGCACAAGTGAGCAGAAAAGTGCTGTTGTGTTACATCCCTGAGTTTTGGAGTTCTTTGTTACTGCAACATAGTCTAGTTAGTACTGTGGTCTATCTAAGGACCTAGCTTGTTCTGCTACCTGAGTAAGCAATCCTGAATAAGACATCCAAGTAGATGCTTCATGAGTGGGGAAAAACAATACAACATAAGACATGTTTCCTTCCTTAAAAAACAAAAAAAGTCATTCTGAGCTTGGCGTGTGGTTTATGCCTTTAATCCCACACTTAGGAGGAGGTAGGAGGATCGCTGTGAGTTTAACTCACTCCATAGTTCTAGGCTGGCTTCAAACTCACAGCGATCCTCCTATCTCTGCCTCCTGAGTGCTGGGATTAAAGGCATGAACTACCAAGCCTGGCTCATTGATACTTTGATTGAATTTTTATTGACACATTGTTATTAATAAAGCCTGTAGTTTGCTTAATTTTTATTTAATACTTTTTTTTCTAATTCAGTATGTCAGACACATTACATTGAGTTGGCATGTGTCTTTGGGCTCCTCTGAGCTGTGACAGCTTCTCTGGTGTGTTGTTTTGTTTTTTGATGATCTGGGCAGTCCTGAGGGGTACTGTTTTAGGTATTTTGTTGCTTCACTAGTGGAGTCTGTCTGACGTGTTTCTCCTGGCAGGTTTAGGGTTCTGGGATACTGGAAGGAAGACCATAGAGGCAAAATGTCATTTTATCACCTGTCAAGTTGCACACTCTGCCAGTATGATTCGTTACTGTTGACGTTGGCCTTGGTCACTTGGCTGACCTGTTAGTTGTCGGACTTTTCCATTGTAAAGTCACTCTTCCCCCTCCTTTCTCTGTGCTATGCTCTTTGAAAGGAAGTTACTTGTGCAGTCCACATCTAATGAATAGGGAGCTATGCGCCATTTTGTTGAGTATCTCAACACATTCTTTGGAATTCTTCTGCACAGGTGACTGGTATACACGTCACAGGACCTCAACACTGGGCTAGTACTTTTTATTTTTTAAATATTTTTATTTATTTATTTATTTATTTATTTGACAGAGAGAGAAGAGAGAGAGACAGAGACAGAGACAGAGAGAATGGGCACGCCAGGGTCTCCAACCACTGCAAACGAACTCTAGACGCGTGCCCTGGGGAATCGAACCTGGGTCCTGTGGCTTTACAGGCAAACACCTTAACAGCTAAGCCATCTCTCCAGTTTATTTATTTGACAGAGAAAGGCGGGGAGAGAATGAGAATGGGTGCACCAGGGCCTCCAGCCACCGCAAACGAACTCCAGACGCGTGCGCCCCCTTGCGCATCTGGCTTATGTGGGTTCTGGGGAATTGAACCTAGGTCGGACTGCAGGCAAACACCTTAACCGCTAAGCCATCCCTCCATGGGCTAGTACTCTTATTGTCTTTATGTTTGGAAGCCAAATGGCCTTCCTTTCTTCCCTTCCAGGTTCATCCCAGAGCCACTTTTTGAAGACCTCTCCGGAAGTGGCAGCATGCCTTGTACTTCCAGCTAATTCATGCCTTCTGTGCCTCTGCCCTGTGCCAGCCACTGTGCTCGGTGCTTGAGAACAGATGGCCTGTATGGGTCCTGTCCTCCCGTTGCCCCCAGCGTTGGTCTTCGTGTGCCACACTGGAGTCTCCTTGAGGGCAGGGACTTTGTCTCACTTCTTCCGAGCTGTGCTCCCAGCCAACCAGCCCAGTGTCTGGTGCTTAGGAGATCCTCAGTAAATATTTGTTGAATTGGGGAATGCTTCTTGGCCGACACATACTTGTTTATCTGTCCTCCTCTGAGGACTGGGTGCTCCCTGAGGGCAAGGGCAGCCCTGATCCACTATGGCCAGGAGGTTGGGTGGCAGAAAGTGGTCATCGAAGCGGGTGAAACGAGCCAGGACCATCCGCCTCGCCAGGTACAAGTTTAGAAGTTGCCACAGCCCTGGAGGCCGAATCAAGAGGACTCGGTGACTGATTGGCTGGGGAGGGTGAGGTGGGAGGAGGAGTCACGCAGATGGCTCTGAGGTCTGGAGTTGGGGGACAACCGGTGCCACCTCTGATAGACTGCAAGAAGGGCCGCTTCCAGTCTCAGACCGCCCCGTCCGTTGGGGTTCAGGCCTAGGGCCAGGAAGCTGCGGCCTGGCCTGTGCAAACTTCTGTCCCCCACCTCCATGTCCTTGTCCTTCAAAAAAAAAAAAAAAAAAATCTTAGCCTGGATTTTGAGCTCGATCATTTGTTATCAGGTGTGGCGGGCCATTCTGGGGGTGGGGGGAATCCCGTCCAGCCTGCGGTCTCCAAGGGACACCCCTAAGGAGCCTCCTAGCATCGCGTGGATTCGGCCCTCCAGGCCCGGGTTCCCCCGGCCGCCATCACCGGGGAGGAAGGTGGCGAGGCGGCGGCTGTGTCTGGGCGGGACAATGGCCGCGGTGGCGGCCGGGGCCCCGGGAACCCCCGTGCTGGGGAAGGGGCTGTCCTAGGGCCCGGCGCCGGTGCCCTCCCCGCGCGGCTCGGGCGTGCGGAGAGGGGGGCGAGGAGTTCCTTTGTGGCTCTGCCTCCGGCGCGGCGCGGGCGGGGGGCGCCGTGCAACTTTGCAAGGCGGCGGCGGCGGTGAGCGCGAGACGAGGCCCCGGGGCCCGTGCGGGGACCCCAGCGCGCGGCCCGCCCCCGCCCCGCCGGCCCCCTCCCCTCGCGCCATCGCCAGCGCCCGGCGCTGCCCACACTCTCCGGAGCCCCCGGGGGCCGGGCAGGCTGCGCAGCCGAGAGGCGGGGGGGCCCCCGACGCGGCTCCCCTCCCGGAGCCGGGCGCCTGGCGCGGGGGGACTCGCCGAGCGCACGGGGGGACCGCGCGGCGCTGCAGACCCAGCCTCCCGCCGCCGCCGCCGCCGCCGCCGCCGCCTCGGTGCTTGCAGAACCCAGAAGTGAACAGCAGGCGACCCGGAAGGTTTGCGCGCCGCTCGGTATCCAGCCGGAGCCCGAGCCTCAACCCGGAGTCCCAAGCCCGGCCCTGCTCGGGCCCGCCGGGCCCGGGGCTACGGCCGCGTCCCGGGAGCGCAGCCACACACCGTCTCCAGCCAGGTCCGTGCCGGCCCGGGGCGTGCGGGGAGCGGGCCCGGCGGAGGCAGGAGCCCGCCCGCGGGAAAGTTGCGCCGAGTTGCGGGCGGGGACCGGGCCGGGCGCGGGCGCTGTCAGCGCGGGCCGGGGCGCTCGGAGGGCCCCGGAACCACCGATGCCTCGGGCCGGGCCCCGGTGGCGGCGGCGGCGCACAGGGTAGGAAGTGTCTCCGGCGGCGTGTCTGAAGCTGGTGTCTGAGTGTGTGTGTGCGTGCGTGTGTGAGAGTGTGAGTGTGTGTGTGTGTTTTCTTAAGCCGGGCTATTCAAACCTGCTGCAATTCTCCGGTAAACAATGATTCATGGGGCTTAATGCAAATAAACGGATTGCAAACGGCGCGGTTCGCGCACTTTGCAGCCGGCCCGGTGGAGCGGCCAGTGCCGGATTTCTCCGTTTTTTTGCAGATCTGCAGAATATGGCGTCCCTGTCCTGTTTTAAAAATAAGCCAGGCTGCCATTTTTGTTTTTCTTTTGTCTGAAAATTTTAATAAAACTGTCTGAGAATGTGGGAGAGGCGGCTGGAAGCAGAGGGGGCACCCGAAGGGTTGGCTATTTTCCTTTGCTTTGGAGAGAGCCGCAAGCCTTTCAGGGAGGTGAGACACAATGCAATTGCACTTTAAAGAAAAAAAAAAATGGAGGGGGAGAGCTGCCGGGCCATTTCGAGGGGAGGGGTGCTGAGAATTTAAAGTTAACTCCGAAAGTTTTTTTTTTTCTTTTTCTTTTTTACTTTTTTTTTGACATTTTTTTAAAGGCCTTGAGATGCCAGGAAAGAATCTTGGGGCCCTTTTTTTCTCCTTTTCTTCCCCAAGCTGGTCGCCTTTGCAGGGTTTTGGGGAAAAGTTAACTGCCGGTTTCCCCAATGCTGCGCGGGGTGGGGTGGGGTGGTGGTGGAGTGTGTGTGTCGTGGGTTGAGGTGGGACTTTTGGGGGGGAACGGGGGAATCTTTTGGAAAGGACCCCATAAAAGTGGCATTGTAAGGAGCTATAGCCTCAGAATTGGGAGGGATGGCTCCGAGTGGGGCCAGGGTTTGTAAGCTAAGACTCTTGGCTTCTCTCTCACCACCCTTCTCTCCAGAAGTGGGGACCTTTGGAGCTCAGGAGTTGGGTGGATGGGTGGGCTTGCTCCTTCATGGGTGGCCAGAGCCCTTTGGTGGGCGGGAATCAGTCTTAGGTCGTTGTTTTTTTTTTTTTTTTTTTTTTTAAATTTATATTTTGAGACCCGCCCCCTCCTCCTTGGGGCAAGTTGGGCTGGTTTCGGTTGGAAAACTCCTTCCAGGCATGGTTGCCCCCCTGGCCTTCAGAGGTGGGCATCTAGTGGTGGGCTCTAACTGGGTGCAGGCCTGCAGTTCCAATGAAAAGGGTGGCTGGCTGGCTGATCCCTGTGGTGTGGGCCTCTTTCATGCTTCTACTGTTAACCCCTGTCTGCCACCCCTGCTCCACATGGGAAAGGCTTCGGAATTGGAGGAGGCTTGGACTTCTGTTGCCTTCTTGAAGTGTCTAGCTGGACAGGTCAGGGCCTGCTAGGTCTGTGGGCTACAAAGGGGTCTGAAGCCAGTCCCATAGAATTGAGAGGGAGAGGCTGTTGGGCTTGGTGTTTCTTCTTTGGGAAAGTCTGTCCTGGGAGAACCGTGTTCTCTTTTCTGAGCCCCTAGACTGATCTAGCCTCTGCCCCTTATTTTGTGGAGGTGAGACACTCAAGTCCCTCCTGACCTTTGACCTGACTCCACTGGCCGGTGGGAGCTCCCTCAGGACAGAGTTCAGGGTTTGAAGGCTGAGATTTAGGGCTGTAGAGTGGTAGCGCTTGGCATGCCTGGGTCACAGGGTTCTAAGCCAGCCAGTTTTTAGATGGAGAAACCGAGGTCCAGAGAGCTGAAGTGACTTGCCCAAAATCATGCTGCCAGGGAGAGGAGAGCTGAGATCTGGACACAGTGCTGGGTTCTCCTCACGGTGCTCCACTGGGGCCCTGATATCAGGAAGGTTCCTTTTGGACAGAACCAGACTGGAATGGGACTTATGACCCTCTTATTCCCCCTGACCTGATCGTCATAGGCCTGGAGGGAATTGAACTTTAGTTTGCCCAGTTTGGGATGTGGCCGCCTGTCCCTGGAACTGAGTTGAGGTGAGATGTGCAGGTGGGGGTAGCTGACTTTATAAAATTTCGGCTTGGAGAGGTTAGGCAGTGGCAGAGGAGGGCCTTAAAGTGGGGCCTGTAGACTCCTTGTGTGGGCCTCTCCTAAGTGGGTGGTGCTGTGGGCAGGACCTTTCCCAACTCCTAGTTTTTGGTTTCTCAAATTCTTTTGCTGACCCCAGTGACTGTGTAAAAATACAGAGGCCCACCCCCCCCCCATCCTAAAGAATGTGGGAGATGGAAAAGCCCTGGGAGGTCATTTGGACTTAGAGAGGGGAAGCCACTGGCTGGAAGTTGCCTAGTAGATCTGCCCAGCTGGGATGAGAGCCTCTGGTCTCCTTTCCTTGGTGAGCGCCTCAGAGGGACAGTGAAGCACTGGGCTATCTGGGAATAATGGCCATACTGGGTGGAGATACTGGCTGGTCTCAGCGGCTGAAGAACAGGCTACTTGTGATCTCAGGTGGGAAGGGGAAAGCTGGGGTGTGGGTGAACTGTGACCTGGGTCTGAAGCTATCATGGTCCGGGCAAGCATTTTGTTGCCCCTCCTCTCTGCAGTTGTTCATTATTCTTGTCACCGCTTAGCATATTCATTCATCTGTCGATAGATCATTCACTCATTCTTGTATGTGTGTGTATGTGAGTGCTCATATATGTGCAGGTACACGTGCCCGTGAGCGTGAAGGCCGGAGGACTCAGAGTAAAACCTTGAGTTTCATTCCTCAGGAATGCCTTCAACCTTTATTTAAGACAAGCACTCTCATTGGCCTGAAACTCACTATTTAGGCTAATGTGGCTGGCCAGAGAACTTGAGGGATTCTCCTGTGTTAGCCTCTCCAGCGCTGGGATTACAAGTACCATCACGCCTACTTTTATTTACTTACTTGTTTGAGAGAGAGTGAGAGTGAGAGAGAGACAGGTAGAGAGAATGGGCACGCCAGGACCTTCAGCCACTGCAAACGAATTCCAGATGCATGCGCCACCTTATGCAGGTGGCTTATGTGGGTCCTGGGGAATTGAACCTGGGTCCTTAGGTTTCATAGGCAAGTGCCTTAACCGCTAAGCCATCTCTCCAGACCATGCTTACTTTTTAAATGTGTGGGATTGGATTCAGGTCCTCATATTTTTAAGGCAAGCACTTATCAGCTGAGCTATCTCTCCAGTTCCCCATTCATTTCATTTATTCTTTCAGTGCCAATTCATTAGCTTATGGGTTAGTCATTTCAGTCGTTTGTCCATCCACCCATCCATCCCTCCTTTCCTTCCTCCCTCCTCCGTCCAGTCCAGGCTCACCCAGCCTAGGATGTTAGGTGCAAGTGTGGTTCTGAGGGTGATTCTCCCTCCCAGAGAATGGGAGTTCCATGGACTCTTAGCGTGGTAGTCAAGTCCCATTTGTGTCGCGGGGCTTTGAGCATACTCTTTGATCGTGTCATCCTTACAGTGGGTCTGCTGTCCACTGAGCTCATGGGCTGTAGGGAGAGATACAACAGTGTCTGAGGTATCTCCCAGCCCTGGCGGTGCATGGGGTAGGGGCTCTGGACATACATATCAAATTATAAGGATTGTCACTCACTTTCCTAAGGTAGGTACTGCCTTGACTTTGTGAACTAGGATGGTGACCTCAGAAAGACAGGTGGCCTTGGCACCCTGACAGCCTTGCTCTGCCTTGTCATTCCCCTGCTGAAACTTTCACTGTTTCCTAAACATTTAGAAGAGAAGGAAGAAAAGTTCAAACTCCTTTCTGGGCCTACAGGCCCTTCATGGTCCAAACCCTTCCTCCTTGTCCATCTCTGCTCTACTGCTCGGCTCTGCTTTACCATCCCCCGGCCCCCACTCCAGCCTCACCACCTTCAGCAGCTCTGACTGCTTTCTGCACCTCAAATGTACAAGGTCTGATGGTGGGGCTTTTTCCCATTTTCTTGCCTGGAATGTTGTCCCCTAAATCTTTGCATGGCATAACTGATACCATAGGATGTTGCCTCTTTCAGGGGCCTTCTTTTAAAAAAAAAATTTTTTTATGTATTTATTTTCAAGCAGAGAGAGATAGAAGAGAGACAGACAGAGAGAATGGGAGCACCAGGGCCTCCAGCCACTGCAAACGGACTCCAGACACATGCTCCACCTTGTGCATCTGGCTTACAGGAGTACTGGGAAATCAAACCTGGGTCCTTAGGCTTGTCAGGCAAGTGCCTTAACCGCTGAGCCATCTCTCCAGCCCCCCTGCCCACACCAAGGAGCTTTTGCTGACCATTTGCTGCAGAATAGCTCTCCACTGTCACTCTCACATGAGCCTCTTCTCGTTGTCTTTGGTGGCCTCCGAAACCCCATTTGTGTGTTTATTAGCACTTGCTGCTACAAGGAGGCTTCCAGTGAGGAGTGGCCGGGGCTTTCGCAGAGGCGAAGCATGGCTGGGGGGGGTCAGGTGTGGCAGTCAGTATGAAGAGATGAAGTTATACTGAGGTCTGACTTCTTCCCCTGGGAGGCTCCGGGTTGTTAGGAAATAATGAGAATTAAATTGTGCCATCAAAGAATCCCAGCCTCTTCCAACCTCAGAGGATTAGCACTAGAGGAGCTTTCTCGCTCGGAACCTTTGACTCATGGAGTTTTCCTCTAATCTCATCTTGGACTCTCACTGCTTTATTTAGGCAGCAACAGAGTACCTGCCCACTTTGTGCTGGACCGTGTTCCACAAGGTTTTATTCACATGAGAAAGTACATAGCACCCTTGTTATTGCCCCCATTTTGCAGATGAGGAGCTGGAGGCATAGTGAGACTAGGAAACTCACTGACAAGGGCACTGCTGGGGCTGGAACCCAGCACTCTGAGGCCTCTTGGGATCCCACAGCTGGAGCTAGAAAACCAGCCTCACCTGACCCCTTCCCAGAGCAGGACTCTCCTACCCATGTCCTGCCAAAAGGACCTCTGCTCTCTGTTAGAATCCACTTTCAGTGAGCTTCGTCCTCTCTAGGCCACCAACCCCATGGTCAGACAGACAGACAGACAGACCGCTCTTACTGTAAAGTGCTGCACTGTCCAGCGAGTGGCTCTGGGGAGCAGTGTTAGAGTTGGGGTTCTCCATGCTTTGACCCTGTGGTTTCACAGGTTTGGTTAACCTCTTTCTTCCCACTGGGTCGTGAGCTCCTTGGGTCAATCATCTGGCCTTGGTGCTCAGTGTCGAATGGATGGAAGGGTGGGTGGGTGGATGAATGCACAGTACCGATGAGTACTGGGTATTTCCTGAGCCCTTCCTGCCTCTGTAGCACCATGGCTGGCACTTGTCCAGGCTATCTGGACAGGCTTGGTGTCCTGAGGGACAGCAGACAGGCTTACCTTTCTGATAACCTGCATCTGTGGATGCTTGTCTAAAACACACCTCTTCTTACCCATTGGGGGGACTGCAGGGGGAGGGGAGAGGAGTGGGCCTTGTCCACAGACTCCTGAGGCTTTCTGCTCCCCAGATGCCACTCAGCCTCTGCCCGGGGATTCAGGGGCAGGAGAAAGCCCTCCCTGGGTAGCTGCACTCACCCAGCCCACCCCGCTATCTACCATAAGGCAGCAGTCCTGGCATACAAGGCTGCGCCTGGTACTTGAATGGCACTGTGGAAACCAGCTATGGTGGAATTGGGTTGGGGTGGTGGTGGTGGTGGTGGAAATAGCTTTTAATTTTTATTTATGAGAGAGAGAGAGAGAGAGAGAGAGAATGGGTGGGTGCACCAGGGCCTCTAGCCCCTGCAAGCCTTAACTGCTAAACCAGTTTTCCAGCCCCGGTGATAGCTTTTGAGAACCCAGTTCCACAGGTAGGTTTGGAGACTGGGTCAGACTTGGAAGTGGGTAGCTGAGTGGTGTCTATAGTGGATGAGTTGTGAGGGACAGAGTGACAGACTTGCTTCTGAGGCCCAAGGAGGCCTGCCTTGTCCCTGCCTCACCAGTGTAGCCACAGGGATATTCGCTGTACTGAGCTTTGTTTGGACAAGGGCTTCAGGCTCCTGAGGGACAGCCTAGCTAGGTACCTAGCCGGGACGGGTGTACCTTCAATAACCTCAAATACATACTGACAGTCAGCTATCCCACCACCTCATCCCATCTCCCACTCCGTCTTTGCCAGTCTAGGGTGTGCCTCGACTATTTCAGAAACACACCAGCTGCTGCTTTCAGGCCTCCAGGAGCCAGATGTGCCTGTCTGCCAGCGCGTGGACTCACACTCAAGACACATACCACACAAGAACACCAAGGGTCACACGCCTATGCATGCCCCATATACACCCTTCCAAGCAACAGTGCACAGCCGTGTGCCTGCCCGGCTGTGTGTCTTCTCACACTGATACACACTGTGCTCTTCTACGCACAGCTCTCACACACATGTGATTTACACACAGGTGCATCTTGCACAGACCTGAGAATGTAGCTTCACATTCTGGGCCTTGCACGCGAGCCCTCGGCGTCCCCTTGCACTCACACACGTGCCCTCTCCTTGCCTGGATCTACTGGAAGGGGTGAATCGGGCTCATCTCTGTCTCCCCTGCACTGAGCAGTATTTCTTTAAAAATTTTTAAAAATATTTCCTCTACTTGAGAGAGAAGAGGCAGAGAGAGAGAGGGAGAGAACTGGTGCACCAGGGCCTTTAGCCATTGCAAACAAACTCCAGATGCATGCGCCACCTTTTGCTCTGGCTTATGTGTGTACTGGGGAATCGAACCTGGGTCCTTAGGCTTCGCAGGCAAGCACCTTAACCATTGAACCATCTCTCTGGCCCTTTTAAAAATATTTTTATGTATTTATTTGCAAGCAAAGAAAAGGAGAGAGAGAGAGAGAGAGAGAAGGAATACACTGGGACCTTGTGCCACAGCAAATGAACTCCAGATGCATGCACCACTCTGTGCATCTGGCTTTACATTGGTACTGAGGAATCGAACCTGGGTCATTAGGCTTTGTCATCAAGCACCTAAACCACTGAGCCATCTCTCCAACCCAATTCAGCAGTATTTCTTCAGTATTTACTGCAGCCCTTGTTAGAGCCAGGTGCAGGGGTAGAAGTGGGGAAGACCACTGGGGAGACATGGCACACTGAAGATAACCATGCACTCTGATTTCTAAACCTGCTTTCTAAAAGAGATTCCCCGTTGCTTTGTGGGTTTCTGTTGTTGTTTTAGTGTGTTTGTATGAGTTGTGTGTGTGGTGTATGCACGTGTGTGTACGTGTATATAGATGTACACACCATGCAGAGGCCAGAGGAAGATATCATGTGTCCTTTTTTTTTCCTTCTTTTTTTGTGCAAATCTGTTTTATTTATTTGAGAGCGACAGACAGAGAAAGAGGCAGATAGATAGAGAATGGGTGCGTCAGGACCTCCAGCCACTGCAAATGAACTTCAGACGCCTGCGCCCCCTTGTGCATCTGGCTTACGTAGGTCCTTTGGAATCGAGCCTTGAACCGGGGTTCTTAGGCTTCATAGGCAAGCACTTAACTGCTAAGCCATCTCTCCATCCCCTCATGTGTCCTTTATTGCTCTTCTGCCTTATTTCCTTGAGATGAGGTCTGTTTATTGAATCTGGATCACCTTTTTTTTTTTTTTTCTTTTTTGGCTATATTGGCTGAACAGTGAGCCCATGATCTTCCCTCCCCTTCAACACTGGGATTATAGGTGTGCAAGACAGTGCCTGGATTTTTTAAAAAATTTATTTGCAAGCAGAGAGCGATAGAGAGACAGAGAGAATGGGCACGTCAGGGCCTCCAGCCGCTGCAAATGAACTCCAGATGCGTGCGCCACTTTCTGCATCTGGCTCCACATGGGCTCAGGACATTAGGCTTTGTAGGCAAGTGCCTTAACTGCTGAGCTGTCTCTCCAGCGCCATGCCTGGATGTTTTGTAGGTGCTGGGGATTCAAACTCAGGTGCTTAGGTGCTTATGCTTGCACAGCAAGTGCTCTTACCCACTGAGCCATCTCTGTGGCCCCTGGCTTCGTATCTCCAGATTTACCATGATGAGCAGTGATGATGGTGATGATGAGGAGGAGGAAGAAGTGCTGTTAAGAAGTGACCCCCTCAGCCGGGCGTGGTGGCGCACGCCTTTAATCCCAGCACTCGGGAGGCAGAGGTAGGTGGATCGTCATGAGGTCGAGGCCACCCTGAGACTGCATAGTGAATTCCAGGTCAGCCTGGGCTAGAGCGAGACCCTACCTTGGAAAACAAAAAAACAAACAAAGAAAAAAGTGACCCCTCTGTTGTGATTGACATTTGTCAGGTGAAGGGCATTCTAGACCAAGGGAATAGCCTGGGCAGAGACAGAGGTGGGAAGCCAAGAAACATGGGAAGGTGGCTGTCCTAAGACCCTGGGGAATGATGGGGTGGGGCTAGGGCTGGTTTGGCATAATTTGTGGTAGGCCTTCCCTAGCTTATCCCCCGAACCCACATGGTCACCCTGCCCACCAGCTTGGGACCCACCTTATCTCCTGGGCTTCACCTCGTCTTGAGCCACGCCTAACCTGCTGCCTTCAGGGGAGGAGAGACACAGATACTGCTTGGAGGAGCTATGACCACCTGCTGGGGTTGCCTTCCTGGGACCCCTGGAAGGCTTCAGGTCAGAGTTAGAGTTCAGCATACAGGAGGTGGACCATGTAGTGCTTTAGCCCTAAAGGGGTCATGAGAGCTGTAGGGCTCTCCTGCACCCCCAGGTGGTAGAATGCCTTAGAGAGTGCACAACAGACAGTGCCTAGATCACTCACTGAATCTCACTGCGCCAAGCACCACGTTAACTCATGCAGTCCTATGGTGAGACTGTCACCACCCTCTGGGGCCTGGGGATATGTAGCAATCCCAAAGCTCCAAGCCTAGGCTCTCTGTTTCCAGAATCCATTCTTTTAGCCTTAGGTGAGGACCCAGAGAGCCTGGCTATGACTAGTTGAAACCCTTCATGTCTTCAAGAAGGGCCCAGAGGCCCATAGAGGAGGCGAACTTGCGAGATGGGTTTGCTCCTTTAGCCCTCACCAACGTGTGGATTTGTACGCTCATTCCTGGCCTAAACCAAGAATATCGTGGAAGGCTGGAGGCCAGGGGGCGGGCTTGTAGTCTGGGCAGGACTGTAATGTAGGGCAAGGATGGCATTGTTTAGGTGTCCTGAAAGTGTGCTTCTAAGTCAGTGAGCTGCTCATGTATGTTCTAGGCACCTTTCTGAACACATGACATATTTCATAGTGCTCACATGGGCTGGAGAGATGGCTTAGCGGTTAAGCGCTTGCCTATGAAGCCTAAGGACCCTGGTTCAAGGCTCGGTTCCCCAGGACCCACGTTAGCCAGATGCACAAGGGGGCGCACGCGTCTGGAGTTTGTTTGCAGTGGCTGGAGGCCCTGGTGCGCCCATTCTTTCTCTCTCCCTGTTTTTCTCTCTGTCGCTGCTAAATAAATAAAAATAAACAACAAAAATATTTAAAAAAATAAAAAAAAAGTGCTCACAGATTGTTGGAGCCTCAGTGAGAAATACTCAAGAAGCATCTAATGGGGCCTGGATGGAGGAAGTACCGAGTGTCACCCTCATCTTCATCAATGCTGGTAGAAGGCATGCCCTGTGAGGATGGAGATAAGGCCAATGCTCAGGACCTGCAGGACAGTCTCTCAGCTCAGACAAAGTGTTGGCCAGTCATTTCCAAAGCCACCAGGCTCCTGGAGATGGTGCACTCCCTGGGTGTCTCTGGGTAGCTGGAGATGGGATCCCGGAACATAAAGGGATGTGCAATTTGGGAGGTCAGGGAGAGAAAGGGTGGCATCTCAGTGCCATGGACTGGGCTCACACAGCAGCCCCCTCCCTCCAGAACCAGCTCCCCCCACCATCACAGTGGAAACAGTCCTTCCCAGGCCCTTGGGGCTGCGGAAACCCAGCCTAATTGGATCCAGGACCCTCGGGAGCCTCACTTCTCACAGGAAGTTCCCAGGAGCCAGTTTCTGAAGCTAGCCTGGCCTGGCTGGGGTCTTGGGGGTAGAGTGAGGGCAGCAGCTGGGGCTCTAGGTTTCGTGGAATGGCGACATGTGGGGGTGGACTTTGAGCATGGTGGGGGAGGGTATATCCCAAAAAGCCAGGAAGATGGGAAACCTCAGCTTCTATAGCCTTGAGACCCTTGTGTCCTTTCTCAGCCGTCCTTCTGGTCTCATAAGGGCCTGAGAGCTGCAGCCTCTGCCGAGGACTCGCTCGTACAGTCTGGCCCTGTATGAACTCTTTCACCACCAAGCTGCCTGGCCTGTGAATTCCTGCTCTGTCTACTCCAAGCCAACATGCAGCTATGGGCTTTCCTGCCCCTGGGCCTTTGTAATGCATTTCCTCCCTCTTGCTTTCCTAGGTAGGTAGCAGCGTTCCTTGTTTCCACACAACCCCTGTGCTGGGAATGATCCCCCATATCCTGTTCCTCTGACATGGAAAGACCCCCCCTCCCCATTGATTCTGTCACCCCCATGTGGCTGGTGCTGGGCTTTGCCTAGAGCAGTGGCCCTGACCTTGTAGGTGTCACTCCTGGCTGCTGGGGAGATGGTATTTAAAGGTGTGAGACAAAGGCAGAGTAAGGAGATGGTCAGAGTGTGGAACCTGGATAACATGAGTCCTGCTGAGGGAAAGGTCAGAAAATGGCCTTGAACCTGAGACCCAATAGCTCAACCTTGGGGCTGAGTGGGAAGTGAGGACTGTAACCCGGACACCCCAAGTAAGCTATCTTCACCCAGCTCACAGCTTACTTGAGAGACTGGACAGACAAGCTGACTAGGCCACTCACTCGAGGTGTGACACATAAGCTGAGATTTGATGGTACGTGTCTAGCTCCAGGTGTGACCCCTGATGGGTGGCACACGCTGGCACATGAGAGTGTATTGTTGTGGGAAGGGTGCTGCAATGGGCAGCCCTGTTGGGATGAATGTGGCCGGTTGGACCTTCTTAGCAGAGTGTTGTCTGACCAGCTGTGAGGCTAGTACTGTCCCTTGAAGTAGTGAGAGGCATGACGGACTTCCAGTAGGAGGATGAATGACTGGGGCAGGCTGGGCCATCCTTTGGTGTGTCCTGGCTAGAGTCTCTGGGTGAGACAGGACTTCAGTCCTTCCTGACTTCCTGGCTGAGGATGTGGTTGGGGCGTGGACTTGCAATGGACTTTGAGCCCTCTCTCCTGAAGAGCCCTGAAGGACTTGAGGCCAGAGTCCTCTGTGGAGCTTTGGACACAGGAGACTGTGGTGTCTTGCTTTGCCAAAGCTTGCTAAGGCTTCAGTTTCATTAAAAATATTCCTTGAGGGCTGGAGAGATGGCTTAGCAGTTAAGGTGCTTGCCTGCAAAGCCAAAGAACCCAGGTTCAATTCCCCAGGACCCACGTAAGCCATATGCACAAGGTGGCACATGCTCCTGGAGTCTGTTTGCTAGAGGCCCTGGCATGCCTGTTCCTCCCCCCTCTCTCTCAAGTAAATAACTATTTTTAAAAATTCCTTGAGTCAGCCACATAGCCATCCTGAAGGAAAGTCATAGAATAGGGATATGAAAGAAACCAGTGCCTGGCTCCCCGGCTGCCCTGCTCTGACACCCCCACTATTAACATCTGGGTGTTTTCTTGCCTTCTTTTCTCTTGGCACCCAGTTTGTGGTTTTCTTGTTTTGTTTCGAGGTAGGGTGTCACTCTAGCTCAGGCTGACCTGGAATTCACTATGTAGTCTCAGGGTGGCCTCGAACTCATGGCGATCCTACCTCTGCCTCCCGAGTGCTGGGATTAAAGGTGTGCGCCACCACGCCCGGCTCCCCAGTTTTTATATAGATGTCATTGCTCTACTTACATGTGTAATTTTATCTCCCCCCCTCCTTCCCCTGCCTACTGTACCATGAGTATTTTCTAACTGGACATGGATGCTATTAGTCCCTCTTTATGTGTGTGTGCATATGTAAGCCAGGAGACAACTTTGGATGTCATTCTTTTTTTTTTTTTTTTTTTTTTGGTTTTTCGCGGTAGGGTCTCACTCTAGCCCAGGCGGACCTGGAATTCACTATGTAATCTCAGGGTGGCCTTGAACTCATGGTGATCCTCCTATTTCTGCCTCCCAAGTGCTGGGATTAAAGGCGTGCACCACCATGCCTGGCTCACTCTTTTTTGTTGTTGTTGTTGTTGTTGTTGTTGTTTATTTACTTTATTTATTTATTTGAGAGTGACTGAGAGAGAGAAAGAGGCAGATAGAGAAAGAGAGAGAGAATGGGCGCGCCAGGGCCTTCAGCCACTGCAAATGAACTCCAGACGCATGCACCCGCCCTTGTGCATCTGTCTAAGGTGGGTCCTGGGGAATCGAGCCTCAAACCAGGGTCCTTAGGCTTCACAGGCAAGCGCTTAACCGCTAAGCCATCTCTCCAGCCCTCACTCTTGTTTTTGATGGGTCCAGTGCTGGGGTGGGAAGCCTGGGCTCCTGAGAGTTGTGGTCTCAGGTTCAAGTCCCACATTCACTGCTTGATTTGGGGCAGGCCCCCTAGTTTCTCGGTGCCCCAGATCCTGGTAGACTTGTGTGAGGCTGAGTCACAACAGTGCCAGCAGCACTGTGGCCTCTGTCACTAAGGAACATGATTTACAGAGCCATCTCCCCATTGTTTGAAGTTTTGGCTGTCCCAGGTTTTCACTCACCAAAACAGAAACAAACAGCTTTGTGCATATCATTCTGGGTTATTTTCTAGGGATGGATGACCAAGTATGGAATTCCTAGGCCAGGAGGTCTGAATATTTTTAGAGCTGTGGACACATTATGGCCAGATTTTTTTTTTTTCAGAAATGACTATTCCAATTAACACTCTCCCTGACAGTCCGTGGGAGTGCCAACTTCACTCTGCCCTCACCAGTATGGGGAAGAGCATTATCATTTTCTTTTTGTTGTTGTTGTTGTTTGTCTGCTTGGTTTTTTTTTTTTTTTTCTCTCTCCTTGGACAGATGAAGCTCATTTGCTTTCCGCAGCTAGGGAGGGAGAACCATTGGCTCTGTTCATTAACCATCCACATCTTTTGGGGCCAGCTCACCCGCAAGCCCCTCCCTCCAAGCGTCAATCAGAAACAGCGAGCTTAGATAATGGGAACAGGGACCAGTCATGTGGAAGGGATGGGGGGACTCAGGAGGGAAGGGCACTTTCTTCTGTCTAGGCAGTGACACCTATGTGTGCATGCATTTCTTCATTTGTTCATTCGTTCATTCATTCACTCATTCAAGCATTTACCAGATACTGTGCCAGGCCTAAAAGGTTTACACTCAACTGTAGTCCTTTCTGACAGAGTGCAGAGCCCAGCAGCAGAGATGGCCAAGGAAACAGTTGGCATGAGAAGTGCCCCGATGGTGGGGTGCAGGTGCACAGGAATGGGAGCAGGGAGCAAGCCTCACTCTGTTCCAGGAGGAACCTGTACACTGGGACCGGCATGGGCAGTTGGGAATAACTAGTGAAGTGGGGCAGGCAGCGGGGAGGAAGCATGGGTGGGAGGTAAAGGCGGGGAGACCATCTGGCCGGGCCAAGCCTAAGGAAGGACAGGCAGTAAGGCCAGAGGGCAGCAGGGGGCTGGGCAGGTAAGACCTAAGCCATTCTCACTGTGTCTGCAGGGACACAGGGAGCCACGGAGGCTTCTAGTCAGAGCAGGGTGCAATGACTGAAGTAGAGAATTGGGGTGGGGGTGGGGAACCTATGGGGAAGGGTCTGAGCTGAAGAGCCTGGATCAGAGTGGAGGCCAGGAGCAGAGACCCGCATCGTGTGGCCTCTTTCAGGAAGCCCTTCCTGACACCCGCCCCACACCCAGGTCACGTGGAAGATGGGGTCACGCAGGGCCTGACATAGGGTGGTGGTGGTGGGGTGCCCCCATCAGCTGACTCAGCCTTCTCATGCTCTTCCAGTCCTTGGTGGTATGTCCCCCTCAGTCCCCCGAACACTTCGTTTCATTTTTTAAGAATAAATTTATTGTTTTCATTATAAAAGCAACTGAATGTCATCACCGAGAATTTGGGAATCAGAGAAACAAAGACAAAAAAAAACCAAACCAGCCCTGGCCAGTGCCACCCTGGGCTCCCAGCCCCCTCTGGGCGTGGCTCCCTGCAGCCTCTTTTTCTGACGCAGGTTTTTATTTTTGCCTCCTTGTAATCACAGTGTCCTGGCAGTTTGGGTCCTGTGTGCTCCCGCTCTCTCTCTCTCTCTCTCTCCTCCTCCCTCCCTCCCTCCCTTCCATTTGCTTTGTTGGGAGCCTGTCCCCATGTGGACATGGGGCCTGGACAGAGCTCAGCTTTTAAGGTCTGTGGCTTTGGAGGGGCAGAGCCTATATTGCTTAACCGTTCCTAGCTAACAACCCACCCCGGGCTGCGTGTACTCTGTGTCCCCTTGTCTAGGTCTGAACCTCCCTCCCCTCATGTGGCAGGGCCTGGCACTTTGTGTACCCCTCCCTCAGTCCTATATTCTTTTTGGCATTTGCTGGACTGGCCTCAGAGGCCTTCTGGGAATGGTTGATAATAGATGGGTCTGCTTTCAAAGCCGCACTCAGCTCTGTAACCTCAGCCAAGTTGCTTAACCTCCCTGGACTTCAGTCTCTGCATCTGTAAAATGGGTCTGTTGGCAGTGGTATAAATAATGGCTGTAAGTATCCCCCTACAGTGCCCAGCCCATTTTATGGGACCACCTTGGGCCAGATGTTGGCTCAGGTGGAGAGGCCAGCCTATCTGTGAAGAGCCCACTGACTGTTTTCCTAGTCATCAGAGAAATCCGAGAACCACACCAGAGTGTAATTGGCTGTGTGGGGCTTAACCAGATGTAGCTGACATCCTAACTCCCTCACTTGCTGTGTGATCTTGAGGCGAATTGGCTAACCTCTGTGAGCTATTTTATATACTTATATTTATTTCTATTTATATATTTATTTTATTTATCAGAGAGAGGGCCTCTAGTCACTGAAAACAGACTCCAGATGCATGTGCCACCTTGTGCATCTGGCTTATGTGGGTTCTGAGGAATCAAACCTGGGTCCTTAGTCTTCACGCTAAGCCATCTCTCCAGCCCGGGCTGTACTTTCTTATGTTAAGTGCACATGTCACGGTCATTGGGAAGATTCAGTGTCTTGAGTCGTAACATGCCCAACACATAGGTACTGAAATCAACAGTAGCTGCCACTTTTTTATTATTGTTATTGTTGTTCCCATATACAAGGTGCTGTTGGGAACACAGAGGAAGTGACTGACTGGGGGTTCAGGGAAAGCCCCGTAGAAGAGGGGACACTTGAGCTGGGTCTTGAAGGATGAGTAGAAGTTCACCAAGTGGGAAAGGACCCTCTAGGTAAGGAGCCCGTGATTCCAGGTTGCCGTGTGTCAATGAGGGGTTTGGTCTTCGGGGATTCCGGGCACTGTGTTCACACCGGTGTCCTGAGTGTCCCTCACTGCCACCCTCGGGGGGTGGCCTGGGGGTGTGCTTACCCTCCTTAGTCCCGGTGGCTTTGGCTTTCTGTTCCATCGGTCCATGCTTGCGGCCACACGTCCGTGTCTGTCCCATGTCCGGGTCTGGTGCTGTCTGTCTGCATGTTACTGTGACGGTGTTTGTCCGTGTTGATGTCCAGAGACTCCTGGGGCCACACTGTAGGTGGGGTGTGTGTGTGGCAGCCTGCACACTTCCCTGGCTTCCTGTTTTGTCAAGAAGCCAGGCCCTGTAGGCTACTCTCTCCCCACCCGCCCCTCCACACACGGGGTCCAGGTGCAGCCCCTGCCTCCACCTTCTATTGTCCAGAGCCTCCAACTGGGGATCTTCTTGCCGCCTCCCTCCTCACTTCTCCTGAACCTCCTGCATGTGGCAGTCAGAGGGATCTTTACTGACCACACATCCCACCCCATCACCCAGCTGGGGGCTGGGACCCAGGGATCAGCCTTTGGAGCTAGCCTCTGCCCCCCACCCCCAGTGCAGCCTGTGTCTCTCTTTGTCCCAGTGTTCCCAGGTGGTTGTACTCCCTTCACACCAGTGTGCTTCTCACCTGGGAGCCTCTGCTCAAGCTGTACCTTCTTTTTAAATTTTTCATTAAAAAAATTTTTTTGAGCTGGGGTGGGGGTGGGGAGGGAGAAGAGAGAGAGAGAATTGGTTCACCAGGGCCTCGGCCACTGCAATCGAACTCCAGACGCTTGCACCACCTAGTGGGCATGTGCGACCTTGCGGTCTCCTTTGTGTGTCTGGATCTGGAGAGTAGAACCTGCGTCCTTAGGCTTCGCAGGCAAGCACCTTAATCACTATGCCATCTCTCCAGCCCTCAAACTGTACTTCTGACTGAGCCCCTGCCCCACCTAGTCATTGCCTAGCTGATTCCCACTCACCCTTTAAGACCCAAGGTGGGCCCTACCTCTCCCAGGAAGTTTTCCCTGGTCATCCCAGCAGGTCAGTCCAGGCTCTGGGCAGCTTATCCCTTACTTGCTGACACAGCAGGTGACTTGCCCAAGGTCATACACAGCCTGTGAGTTGGAGCCAGGATTTGAACCTCAGACTTCTGTCCTCTGGTGGAATGAGGTATCTGTGGCCAGGACTGGTGGGAAGATGGGGGATGGACTGGAGAGAGAGTCCAGAAATGGCCTATAGAGGAGGGGGCTTCTGTAGGCAAAGGTCTGTCCTGCTTGGAGGTAGGGGGCCGGAGGCGGAATTCATCACAGGGGAAGGCCTGCTGAGGCCCAGCGGCCTTTGAGAGATGGTCTGAGGGACAGTGGAGGTGGCACAGAGCTGCCGCCACTCCAGAGGTAGGGGTTTGGGCTTGGCTAGTTCTTAAAGTCTCATGGCGGAGGGCTTTCTGGGGCTGGGGCGAGAGATGGGGTTTCCTGCCGTGTGCTGAGGGGCCCACAGTGGGGGTAGGGGCGGAGGTGGGCAAAGAATCCCAGGTCTGCACATCTCCCCAAAGGCCCAGGAGGCAAACAGGTGGCCTGTCACTTTGACCACTGGGGTCTGGTGGTGGCTGCTCTTTCCTGAAGAAGACTGTGGGTTCCCCCTTCTGCAGTGTCTGCAGGGCACATCTGGCTGGTACCAGGTTCCCGTGTGCTGGTCCCCTGGTTGGCCCAGGGGATGTATCTGTTAGCAATGGATAGATGGAGGAAGGGAGGGACCCATGGGCTGGCTGCAGCAAGAAGCTGTGCTTGAAACAGCTCCTGGCGGTGTGTCACTCGCCCACCCAGCCAGCTTTCTTCACCTTTTAGAACACGAAAAATGAAAGATGGCTTCTCCATCCCCTGGAAGGACCAAGGCTGGGCCTCAGCTCTCAGCTCACAGACTTGCTTCTGTCCATTGCTCGAGGCCCCTCCTGACTGCCAGTGTCTCCTCTGCCTGGTTCCTGGCCCCTCTCCCACTTCTCCTTGACCTTGGTGACTCCTCTGCCTCATTGTTCCCCTGGCCCAGCATGCTCTGATGCCTTCCTACCACTGACATCCCATCCTTGCATCTCAGCAGGCCTTTGTCCCATGCCACCTGACCCGTTCTCCAGCCCTCGGGGGTGTCTGAGGGAGGTAGCTCATATGTACCCCCCCACCTGGCCTACCCCCACACCTGCGCTTGACCTTTACGTGTCCTGGGAATGCCGCACACACATGTTCTGGCCTCCCTCCTGCTTCACAGCCTCCCCCAGGCATGCCTGTTAGGAGATACTCAGGCCTTGTCCTGCCCCTTGCATCTGGCACACAATAGGTGAACTACCTAGGACCAGCTGGGGAAGGAGGCAGAATGACAGAGAGAGAGAGAGAGAGACACACCAAGTGACCTTGGGCTGGAGTCCTCCGCTTAGTGTGCCTGACTCCAAGCACAAAGGCTGTCGACAGCCTCTCGTGTGGTAGAGGTAAACAAGCAGGGGCGGTAAAAATGTCTGCCTCTCGGGGTCATGCTCACAAGGTGGGTACAGGGTAACCTGCAGCTTCCTCACTAGGATTAGTGTTCTGAGGTTTTTCTGAGCGAGGAGAAGTCCCAAGGGGCTGGGGCAGTCAGGGAGAAGTGCAGGCAGGAGGACATGCTTCTTGTCTGTAAGAGGTTGGCACAGGGTTTGGATGGGCAGAGGGACGGGCATCCCGGTGCCTGTGGGTGGCAGGGGCAAGAGTCACCCTGACTGTCCCTGAGGAGGCTCCTTCTTCCCCAACCTAGCCAGCCTCAGACCCGAGCGAGGCATCACGACTTGTGCATGTGGGCATGGAGCTACTTGCATGCGAGTCTTTGTTCTGCCAAGGACTGGGACTTACAAAGCAAACGGGTCAGGAGAACTGGCTCCAGCCATCTGACTTCCAGTCTTGGCCCTGGCACCCTAGCCCCGTGTTGTATGGGTCTCTTCCGTTCCCTCGCCAAGCCTCGGCTTCTTCACTGATAAAATGGGACAATAATACCCCTTGTACCTACCTCATTCAAGGGCTTCTCCTGAAATTCCATGCCTACAATTCCAGCAGGGACTTCCCAAACTCATAGGAGCAGGAAAAAAGGTTGCCTGTTTTGTTGTCGTTTTGGCCTTTCCTCTCCAAAAAATTTCACCTAAGCAACTGTACCAGGTAGGGAAGTAAATCTGGGTAGGAGAGGATTAAGAGAAAGTTGGCAGAGAGCAAACTGAATGGATTACCCCCCCCCCCACATACACACACAGGCACACAGCACAGTCCCTAACGTCACTTAATTTTATTTATTTATTTTTAAATTGTTATTTGCTTACTTGATTGGGTCAGAGGAGAGAGAGAAAGAGACAGAATGGGCATACCAGGGCCTCTTGTTGCTGCAAAGGAACTCCAGACCCATGAGCCACGGTATGCATCTCACTTTAAGTGGGTATTGGAGAATCAACTTGGGGCTACAAGCTTTACAAGCAAAGCACCTTTAATCACTGAATCATCTCTCCAGCCCCTAAAGTCACTTCTTGACTTACTCTTGGGTCACAGAAGCCTCAAGCCCTCTGGGACCCAGACAGCCTTGGAGGTCTAGCCTTCATATGCCCTGGCTGAAAAGGCCCTCTAACCCCGCTGGCCTGAAATGGAACTTGCCACCAAGTAGTCTTGTCTCGCCTTTACTGAAGAGCTCTCAACTGCCCCAGTCTTGCAGCCCTCCCCAAATTCTTTTCTTAAGCACAATATTCTGAAGGTGTCCTTGAAGATCAAGGTCACACATGTTCATCCATGCCTATTTCTTGAAGAGAACTTTCCAGAAATACAATTTTCTTGAGCCCAAAGGGTGGTACTTATTTGAGTCTCCATCAATTGCCCTGCCAACTACCCTTCGGAGAGGGTCTATCTTCTGACCCAGTTTCTCCCACCTCCTGTAATTTGACGAGGATGTCTTCTCGCAGGAAGGAGGGGGCAGGAGGGCAGGGATCAGTTTGTCTTTGGATGGTAGAGAGAGGCGTGTGGGGAGGGGGGTGTCTGTGTGGGGTCATGGGGTTGGATCTGCAGCCTAGGGTCCTCCTGAGGGATGGAGATTGGTTTGTCCGAATCAGGGTGGTGGGGGGAGGACTGGGAGCATTGAGGTCTGGTTGTGACCTTTGCCCTCTGGGGCCCACACTGGGAGACACAGCATTCCCGACTTTTCAGCCTGGGCGTGTGGTTCCCTGGGCCTGGGGGGAAGCCAGCCCTGCTGAGAGCCCAGGGTCCCTCGGAGGGGAGGCAGGGAACTATGGACGGCAATCCCATAGCCGATGGGAACTTTTCTAGTGACAGCCAATCTCTCCCCGCAGGATGGCCGAGCCTCGGTTTAACAACCCCTACTTCTGGCCCCCTCCTCCCACCATGCCCAGCCAGGTAAGACGCAGCGGCCTTCCCCCTCGCTCTGCTGTGCTTAAGGTGTACCCGTGACGCGAGTCCACCCTTCTCAACCTTCTCCCTTCTCCGCAGCTGGACAACCTGGTCCTCATCAACAAGATCAAGGAGCAGCTGATGGCCGAGAAGATCCGGCCGCCTCACCTGCCGCCCACGTCAGCCTCGTCGCAGCAGCCGCTGCTCGTGCCACCGGCGCCCGCCGAGAGCAGCCAGGCCGTCATGTCGCTGCCCAAGCTGCAGCAGGTGCCCGGGCTGCACCCGCAGTCCGTGCCGCAGCCCGATGTGGCGCTGCACGCGCGGCCCGCCACCAGCACGGTCACAGGTAGGCGAGGGGGCGGGACCTGGAGTGGGCGGGACCGGAGGTGGGCGGAGATAGGTCGGGCCCAGGGGAGGGGGCGGGGCCTGCAGTGAGCGGAGATTGGTCGGGCCCAGGGGAAGGGGCGGAGCCTGCAGCGGGCGGAGAGAGATCAGTCCGGGGGTGGGTACGGGAGAGGGGGTTTCCTACAGTAGGCCTAGAATGGGCCAGGTCTGTGGACTAGGCAAGATAGGTGAGGACTGGCCTGAGAATGGTGGGGCAGGGTCTGGTCCCGGTGGGGACTTGGCTCCAGAGAAGGTCTTGGCTTAGCTAACCGCTGGGAGGGCAGGGCTGTGGGTTGTGGGGGAAGCTTGGAGTGGAGGGCCTGGGGTGACTAGCCACAGGCCCCCAGGCTCCCTCTGTGACCAGGGTCTTCTTGCAAGGGACAGGGTGAGGGCTATGCCAGCTCACTAAAAAAGTGAACAGGCCACTCGGAACCCTGGGAAGAAACGAGCCGAGATTTCCTCTTAGATAACGCGTAAAGAAAGGCAGACGGCAAACTGGGCTGCAGAGCTGGGAGAGGAAAGAGCCCCCCAGGAGGGAGCACTGGGGACCCGCTGTCTACTGGCCTGTGGCAGCACCTCCAAATAGCACCCGTGTGCTCTTAGTGACATTCATTTTATTACTCTCAGCAGCTGGGGAAGTGGGTGCTGATAGTGTTGGGTTGAACAGTGGACCATTTCTGATACACAAAAACAGTTTCATGGGGTCGGGCCTGGTGATTCAACAGATGAGAAAACCTAGGCAGAGGAAGGTGAAAGCAGGGTTTCCTGGTTAGTAAAAGACAGGAGCAGGCAGTGTGGTTCCAGGGTCCATGTTCTTAAGCCTTTTAAGCCATGTTCTTAAGCCATGGGAAAAGTATCGCATAAAGAAGGGCCTTGTGATGGCCTGGAGAGATGGCTCAGCCCTTAAAGGCACTTGCTTGCAAGCCCTGATTCCTCAGTACCCACATAAAGCCAGATGCATAAAGTGGTGCATGCATCTCTCCATCAAATAAATAAATTAAAAAAAAAAAAACACAAAACAGGGCCCTGTATGCCGCACTTAGCAATTTGGACTTAACTCTGGAGCAGTGGGGAGTTATGAAAGGACCTTTAAGTAGAGGGGCAGGAAATGCTTGGATTTGGGTTGAGAGAGTCTGGCTGAGCTAGAGACTGGGTTATTGAGGACCAGCATGGAAGTAGGAAGACCTTCTGGAGAAGATAGTGGGGCAGACCACACAGAGGAACTGGGGACCCAGATAAGTGGACAGACTTATGGTACAGTGAGAAAGAGTGGACAGGACATGGAGTTGGATAGGATGTAAGGGGTGAGGCGAGGGAAGTGTGTAAGAAACTCCAGGGACAGTGCTCCTGGGATGGAATCAGCTGCGAAGCAGGCTTTCTTGGATAGTTTGAGATCGGTGTGACAGGGGACATCAAGATGTCAAGGGGCTGAGCCCTCTGATACCCTCCTCGGAGCCTGGTGGGCAGGCTTTCTCAGGAGGTCTCTGTAGCTGGGTCTGTTTCTTCCCAGTGACTTACCTCTGCTGCCAGCCAGGTCGCACTCCTTTCTCCCCCTCTTCTCAGTGATGCCCAAGTATCGTGGGGCCTGTGAGCCTTTCCAGGCCTCAGCTGCACTCTGCACATCTCCCGTTATGAGTTTATTCAATTTTTTCACTGTAAAAGTAATATTAAAAAAGCAATATAAGCATATTAAGGGAAATTTGGAAAAAGAAGGAACTGAGAAAAAAATACTCATAAATCTTCAGTTCCTAACCCAGAATCTTAGAGACGCTTTTGGTTCATTTCCTTCCTTTTCCATCTTTTTGTTTGTTTGTTTGTTTTAATACGTTTGTGTTTTGCTGAATTTGTAGTAGGGCTGGATCCATGATTCAGCTTGATTTCTTTCTTACATGCCATTCTTCCATGTACCTCTTATGACACTTTTGTCATAAAGGGAATGACATATGAAAAATTTGAAACTGCAGAGAAACTGAAAGGAGAAAAAAAATAGCCTTAGTTCTTACTGTTGTAAGATTTTTTTGGTATATTTTCTGTCTTGAATTTCTTTTGCTTTATCCTTTAGTCACAAATATTTTAAAAAATGGATGAATTCACCAGCAAAAGATTCGAATAATATAGAAGCAGACAAAGCATGAAAATCCCTTTCCCAAATATTCTCCTTTTTTCTTTGAGAAGACAGAAGTGAGCAGTCTAGCTTGTCTCTTCTCAGATAGTTCCTGTACGCATGCGTATATTGTCCATGTATGCATATGGAGTTGGGTTTTTTGTTTGTTTGTTTGGTTGGTTGGTTTTTTTTTTTTTTTTTTTTTTTTTTGATGTAGGGTCTCACTCTACCTTAGGCTGACCTGGAATTCACTATGTAGTCTCAGGGTGGCCTCAAACTCATGGCGATCTTCCTACCTCTGCCTCCCAAGTGCTGGGATTAAAGGCGTGCACCATCACAACAGGCTGGAGCATGTTTTTTTAAGAGTAGATGGGGTCATTGTGTGATTTGATTTCTCTACTCAGCAGCACATCTTAGCACTTCTCTCTGCCCCTGCATTCTGGCTATATGGTTTTGGTAGCTGGGAAGACCCACATCTGTTTCCACAGCCCCTGCTGAGGACATATAGGTTATGTCCAATTTAGTCTGATCACAGTTTTGTACGGAAGCCCTCTACCCCCCAGAGGCAAATCTCAGTTCTTGTGTGAATATTTCCTTATGGTACATTTCTAGTAGTCGAATCAATTGCTTGGTCAGAAATTATATACAGGGCTGGGGAGATGGCTCAGCAGATATGAACACTTGCTGCTTAAACCCAAAGCCCTCTCAGATCAAGTTCAACTTCTCCAGAACCTATGTTAAACAACAACAAAACCCTGGGTATAGTCACACAGTCTGTAATCCCAGTCTATGGGGGGCAGAGACTGAACAGTCAGTGTGGCTCACTGACAGATGCCAGCTCTGGGTTGAGAAGGAGCCCCTGTACAAGGATATATACAGACTGTGGTAAGAGGAGCCCCAGTGTTCTCCTCTGGCCTCCACACACATAGACGCACATCTGCACACACGTGCATACACCATACATACTCTACACACAGATACACATGCAAAAAAAAAAAAAAGGTTATATACATTTAGAGTTTTAATGGCTATTGCCAAAATGCCCTCCAGGAAAGCACATGTATACTCACCAGTGTGTGATACAAAGTATACTTGTGACTATAGGCATTATCTTTTCTTTTTTTTAACTCTATGTGAGTTTTGGTTTCTTTTTAAATATATAGGATTTGAACCAGATGCTAAATAACATCTTCATCTTTTGATCTACTAGAAGACATGTCCAGTGTTTCTGGTTCCTCATTCCTTCCCTTCCTTCCTTGTTTCCTTCTTTGTAGGGTCACACACACCCATGAAGATACACACACTCACACCCACACACAACTTCTCTGTCATAGAATCAGAAACTATGGTTAAGTCAACACTTCCTTAGAAATTATTCCTACCACCCACATATTTTGATACGCCTTCTAGGTATTCATAGCATATTCAGGCTTTCAAAACAAAGAAGCTATGGGAAGTTCAGCAGAGGAGAGTGACCACTGTTCACCGAACCCATCCCTGATTTGCATATGCATTTGACTATGCATCTGTGTAAAATTTTGCTATCATGCATAGCACAGTAATGAACATCTGTGTGCCTCACACTGTTCCTGTGGCTGGAATTATTTTCAAAATGCTTTTTGTTTTTAGCAGTGTTACAGATCAAATCCTGGGACCTTGTGCATATTAAGCAAGTGGCTTTACTAGTGAGCTATACCCTCTGCCCCTAAACTGCCTTTAAAAACAAATCTAATTCTGTGCTCGCTTCGGCAGCACATATACTAAAATTGGAACGATACAGAGAAGATTAGCATGGCCCCTGCGCAAGGATGACATGCAAATTTGTGAAGCGTTCCATATTTTTTACGTTTTCTGAAATAAACATTCCTTTTAAAAAAATTTTAAAAATCTAATTCAATGTAGCCTTAATTTTTCTTTCAAGTTATTTTTTTATTTATTTGAGACAGGGAGAGAAAGAGGTGTGTACACACACACACACACATAAAGAGAGAGAGAGAGAGAGAGAGAGAATGCGTGTGTCACTGCAAATGAACTACAGACATATGTGCTGCCCCCTTGTGCATCTGGCTTATGTGGGTCCTGGGGAATTGAACCTGGTTCCTTAGGCTGCGCAGGCAAGTGCCTTAACCACTAAGCCATCTCTCCAGCCCTAGCCTTAACTTTTCTAAGGCATTTTGCACATATGCAAGCTCTCATCTAGTTACCCTGAGTAATAATTTACAACTGGGAGCAAGAAGGCGAGAGGCAGGGCAACCTAGCTGGCTGCAGAGCTGGGCAGCCTCATGGAGCCTGCCTTTGCAGCTTCCCTCACCCCTGCGCCAACTTGTGTGTCTTCCCAGGTCTGGGGCTTTCATCCCGGACCCCTGCTGTGAGCACGTCTGAGTCAACCCCTGGCACGGGCACGGGCACAGGCACCAGTACCCCGTCCACACCTACCACCACCAGCCAGAGCCGCCTCATCGCCTCATCCCCCACCCTCATCTCAGGGATCACCAGCCCCCCCCTCCTGGACTCCATCAAGACAATCCAGGGCCATGGCCTGCTTGGCCCTCCCAAGTCTGAACGCGGCCGCAAAAAGATCAAGGCAGAGAACCCAGGGGGTCCCCCTGTCCTTGTTGTCCCCTACCCCATCCTGGCCTCTGGTGAGACCGCCAAGGAGGGCAAGACGTACAGGTGGGTGTCTCTTTGGGATAGGGTCCAGGTGGGCTTGGGGTGGAAGCATTAATTTAGAAAGGAAGCCAAGTGTGTTAGTGAATACCTGTCATTCCAGGGCTGGCAAGGGGGATGCTGGGGGCTGAGAGGGTGGGGGCTGAGATCTAGGGGGTAGGGTAGAGCCCCATGTATATTTTAGGCTTGTGGGGATGGGGCATAGAGTGTTGGCCTCATTAGAGGTGACCAGTGGCTGGCAGCACTGCCCTGGGCCTGTGGTGCTAAGAGCCCGTCATCTCCTTCCTTTAAGTGGTGTACAGGCCATGTTAGAACACCTGCTGAGCTTTCAGAATGTGCCAGCACCAGGGCTAAGCCTCCAGAGGTTCTGAGCTACTTTGTTGGTGATAAGGAGATAGGGAGCCAACAACTTCCAGAGGGTTCTAATGCATAGCCAGATTGAGAAGGACTTAACCATGTGAGGACCTCCTCCACCAGGACCAAACACACCCCTATCTCCCCTGTGACTATAGACCTGTTGCCAGGCATTTGCAGATGTCGCCAGGTGTCAGAGCTCCCTCTAGACTGGAGGGTGCCCAACCTGGGAGCCTGTCCCTGTCTCTCCCAGGTGGGCCTGTGTCCCCCCTGGACTCCATAAGCAAGAACACATGCAAGGGTCCCTGCCATAGAAGAGGCCTCCCGGGAGATGGTCCACCGGGGCAGCTGGGGAATCTTCCCAGGTGTAAGGTGCCTCTCGCCTGCAGGTGTAAGGTATGCCCGCTCACCTTTTTCACCAAGTCTGAGATGCAGATCCACTCCAAGTCGCACACAGAGGCCAAGCCCCACAAGTGCCCGCACTGCTCCAAGTCCTTTGCCAACGCCTCCTACCTGGCCCAGCACCTGCGCATCCACCTGGGCGTCAAGCCCTACCACTGCTCCTACTGTGATAAGTCCTTCCGACAGCTCTCCCACCTCCAGCAGCACACCAGGTAGGTGCTTGCCTCCTGTTGCCCTACTGTGAGCTCAGCACCTGAGGCCTGGTACATGAAGCTGCCATTTGGAGGGGCAAAGACCTTCAGGTGCCTGTCGCTCCCTAGGATCCAGGCCACATTCCTTTGGTTGCTCTGTGAGGCCAAGCTTGATGCACGCCCTGGTCGACCTCACTGACCTCAGCTCTCACTGCTGCACCACCATTCTCATTTCCAGGGTGCCTCGTTCCCCTGAGACTCCCTGTTTCTCTGGCCATCTCCTATCTACCTTTCTTTTTTGTTTGTTTGTTTGTTTGTTTTATTTTATTTATTTGAGAATGAAAGAGAGAGAAAGAGGCACAGATAGAGAGAGAGAGAGAAAGGGCGCACCAGGGCCTCCAGCCACTGCAAACGAACTCCAGACGCGTGCGCCCCCTTGTGCATCTGGCTTACGTGGGTCTTGGGGAAGCAAGCCTTGAACCGAGGTCCTTAGGCTTCAGTGCTTAACCGCTAAGCCATTTCTCCAGCCTCTCCTATCTTCCTTTCTATCCAGCTTCCTTCCTAGCTGGCTCAGAGCCTGGCCTTTGTCATCCCACAGGCCCCATGGGTCCCCGTCAAATCAGGGATGGGCTATCATGGGTTTGCCTGTATACTTTACCATTTCCCCTAATGTATTGGAAGCTGTTGAAAGAAAGTGCTTGGTGTCCTCCAATTCTGTTTCCCCAGTGGGTGTCACGTATGAGCGTTTAGGCACTGGCTAAACATCTGTGAAATAAATAGAACTTGTTTGTATATGATTCATCCCTTTAGCAGATATTTATGGAGCCCCTGAGCTCGGCCAGACACAGTTCTAGGAACAAACCAGACAAAAAAAATCCCTGCCTGGAGGAGCTTATAGTCTAGCTGAATGTGTGAAAAGGAGGCTCAGAGAAATAAGTGTGTGCAAGGAAGCAGAGACACCAGGAAGTTAGGCTCATAAAATACAGTTGCCCAAGGTTACTTCCTTAAAGAAACAGACCAAAGGTATCCAAGGTTGTTGTCCATGTGTTCAGAGGGGAAGAAGTGTGTGCTCCCATGATTATCAAGGCTGACAGTGAGATTATGTGTTTGCCAGTATCAGCGTGGTCAAAGTCAGGGAGAGAAGTGTTTGGCCGTGGAGTCTATAACTTTTATAGACAGAGCTAAAGCTTTCTTTCTTGCAGGGTCTAATGCTATACATATACAAGGGGATGCTATATATATTGTCACTTTTTTTTTTTTTACAGTATTGGAAATCAAACCTAGGGTCTTGCTTATGCTAGGCAAGGGCTCCACCACTAGTTATATCTCTGACCTTGTTGTTACTCTCTGTGTGTGTGTGTGTGTGTGTGTGTGTGTGTCCAGAGACTGAACCTTGTGTATGCTAAGCAAGTGTGTCATCACTCAGCTATACCCCAGCTCATTAATTTTTTTTTTTTTTTTGAGACAGGGACTCGCTGTAGCCCAGGCATTCCTTCAAGTCGCATTTCTCCTGCCTCTGCCTTCCTAGTAGCTGGGATACACATTATAATGTGTATCACCAGTCCCACTGGGTGGTGGTATTGCTTGTTCACTTAGCATCATTATCTTTGTGTCCTTTCTCTCAGAGCACAGTATGTTTTACCGTGTCTGTTTCTCTGATGCTGGGCATCATGTGTAGATTCCATAGTCAAATGCATGACACAGTAGCCACAGGGCAAGCTGTCAGTCTAGTTTTCCATTCCTGTGCCTCCAAAGGTTCAGGTCTAAAGTGTAAGTCTGTTCTAGCAATTTTCTAATTTTGTCACTGACTTGATTTTTTAAAAATTGACTGGGCACACACCTTTAATCCCAGCACAGGAGAGGCCAAGATAGGATCACTGTGAGTTTGAGGCCACCCTGAGACTACATAGTGAATTCCAGGTCATCCTGGGCTAGAGCGAGACCCTAACGTCGTAAAAACAAACAAGCAAACAAAATTGGCACATTCATGACCCCACAGTGATTACAGACATCCCCCCCACACTGAGGAAGGTCCTCCGTGGAATGGGGGTGCAGGAGAGGGACATAAAAGGAAAACCTGATGGGAATATGACCAATTTACAATATGTTCATATTTTAAAGTTCCTAATAAAAATTATTATTTAAAAATTTGGGGCTGGAGAGATGGCTTAGTGGTTTAGACACATGACTGTGAAGCCTAAGGACCCAGGTTCAATTCTCCAGGCCCCACATAAGACAGATGCACATGGTGACACATGCATCTGGAGTTCATTTGCAGTGGCTAGAGGGCCTGGCATGCCCATTCTCACACATTCTCTCTCTAATAAATAAATACATAATAAAATCTTTTTTTTTTTAAAGTTGGCCTTGGGGCTGGGGAGGTGGATCAGTGGTTAAAAACACTTGATGCACAAGCTTGATGACCAGAGTTTGTATCACGAGCACACCCGTACATATACCTGTCACACCCACCCTGGCCCAGTGTACACAGGTATATATGGGACAGCATTGATGAGGAAGCAAAGTCCCCCTGGTTGTGTGGTGACTCCCACTGGATTCAAAGGCTGCAGAGAGGGCTGAAGAGATGGCTCAATGGTTAAAGGTACTCGCTTGCAAAGGCTGCAGAGTCTGACTGCTGTCAGGAGACTCTGTCATAGCCCTGGGCCAGAAATTTCATCATTGTGTAAAAGTGTGTGTGTGTGTGTGTTTTAAGTATTAGAGATCAGTAAACTAAGCACTGTCTGATTCAGCCCTGCAACACTGCATGGCACATACTCTCTTTTTGGAGAATCCTCAAGTATGTAGGTGCTTCTAGAATATTATTATCTTTTGCTGTTGTTTTGCTTATCACTGTAAAGTCCGGGACATCAGTCCGCTGTGGTGGCACAGAGATGGAGGCAGGAGGATCAGGAGTTCAAGGCTAGCATCAGTTACATAATGAGTTTGAGGTCAACCTAAGCAATATGAAACTGTCTCAAAAAAAAAAACCTGACCAATAAACATAAAAAGACTGGGACCCCATGAGCCATGGAGTAGGTCCGGCCATTTCCCAGAGACCTGGAATGGCCTCACTCTCAAAGGAGGCACTGTCCTATCAGGCTGTCATGCCTAATTAACTCAGATTTGTCTTTAGCTGTGACATTTCTGGCACAGTCACAGTTACAAATTTGATTTAGCCAATTATATCCTGCTAGGAAGCAGGGCAGACTCCTCCTGACCCTACTTATGGAGCTAATGATTGAGAGAAGGAAGAGGTCTCCCTACAGAAGCTTGGAATCGCCGTCAGCAATTATCCTGTTCAGTTTTGTAGAGGCCAATTACATGCAGTGTTTTTGATAAAATTATGATATATACTAATAAATTCATGAAGATTGAGTTGCAATGAGTCACCATTTCAGGACTATTTTATTCTACTTTGTTAAATATAGGTTTCTAAATTGAGGAATAGAGATCAGCCAAACCTGTGTATTTGGGGGAGGGGTGAAGTTTTCTTTAAAAAAATGGAACATTAGGGCTGGGAGGATGGTCAGTGAGTAGAGTGCTTGTCTTGCAAGCATGAGGACTTCAGCTCACTCCCAGAACCCACACGGTGGTCTGTGCTTGTAATCCCAATGCTGAGGAAGTGGAGATGGGCAGATCCTGGAGCTCAATGGACAGCCAGTCCAATCTACTTGGTGAGCTCAGGCCAATGAGAGATCCTGTCTTAAAAAGTGGTGAATGGTCTGGGCGTGGTGGTGCACACTTTTAATCCCAGCACTTGGGAGGCAGAGTCAGGAGGATCACCGTGAGTTCTAGGCCACCCTGAGATTACATAGTGAATTCCAGGTCAGCCTGAGCTAGAGTGAGACCCTACCTCGGAAAACCAAAACAAAGTGCTGACTGGGGGCTGGAGAGATGGCTTAGCGGTTAAGGCGCTTGCCCACACAACCAAAAGACTCTCCAGATCCCTCATAAGTCAGACGCACAAGGGGACACAAGTGCAAGGTCGCACATGTCCACTAGGTGACGCACACATCTGGGCTTTAATTGCAGTGGCTGGAGGCTCTGGCACACCAGTTCTCTGTCGCTCTCACTCTCTCTCTTATTAAAAAAATAACTGGTGAATGGCATACCTGAAGATAATACCTGAGGTGGTCCTCTGGCCTCCCCCCACACACATACATGTGTGCACCTGCACACAACTGTGCACCACACACAAGAACACATATGCACACGTGCATGCACGTTACACATGAAATAATTTTAGAAAATAAAAATAGAACATTAGGGGCTGGAGAGATTGCTTAGCAATTGAGGTGCTTGCCTGCAAAGCCAAAGGACCTCGATTCGATTTCCCAGGACCCACGTAAGCCAGATGCACAAGGTGACACATGTGTCTGGAGTTTGTTTGCAGTGGCTGGAGGCCCTGGTGTGCCCATTATCTCTCTCTTTCTCACTCACTCTCTCCCTCTTTCCCTCACTTAAATAAATAAATAAAAATAAAATCTTTTAAAAAAATAGAACATTAATCACAGTGAACTCAGCCTCACCCTCCCTGGTTGATAATTCCTAGGCCTTTGACCCCACACTGCTCAATCTATTGGCTTGGATCAGAGACTCCTGAATCTTTGCCTGCCTGGGGCAGTGTCCAGTCTCAGGGCAATGCCACCTTTGTAGCCTGAGCCCATTAGCCATTTCCCCTGAAGCTCAAGGAGCCAGGTATGTTCCTATGCTCCAGGCAGCCCTTGAGCTGTCATTCTCTTGATGTTCCTTCAGAAGACCTGTTTCTGACCTGCGCCTTAGCACAGGGGCCTTAAGGCAAATGGGAGGGAGGGAGGGAGGAGACCTGCTGAGTGGGACTGAATGATCTGCTCAACTGACTGCATTAATCAGCAAGACCAGAAGAGAGGAGAACAGAGACTGCTCTTAGCAGCATGATCCATTTTCTTTGTGTGTGTGTGTGTGTGTGTGTGTGTGAGAGAGAGAGAGAGAGAGAGAGAGAGAGAGAGAGAGAGAGACAGACCAACCAGGGATTGAACCTAAGGCCTTGTGCATGCTAAGCAAGTGCAATACTACTGAGCTATATCCCCAGCCCCTCACTCCCCGCTTTTTTGCTTGCTTGTTTGTTTTTTTGAGGTAGGGTCTCACTCTAGCCCAGATTGACCTGGAACTCACTATGTAGTCTCAGGCTGGACTCAAACTTATAGCAATCCTCCTACCTCTGCCTCCAAGTGCTGGGATTAAAGGTGGGCACTACCATGCCCAGCCCCAGCTCTTTCTAACTGAGACCTTGTCAAGAGAGAGAGAGAGAGAGAGAGAGACAAGACAGAAAGAAAGAAAAGTAAGAACATGACCAAAACAGAACACACACATGCAAATGCACAAGTCCTTGAAGAATGCTATTTCCCAGACCCAGCGGTTGCTCTCCATTCTTAAGGCACATCTTTCTTTCTTTCTCTTTTTCTTTTTTTGTGATCTAAGTTCATAATGGCAGGAAACCAAACAACATGAGAGGATTCTGTCCACATTTGGAAGATGATTTATAAGTCATGAACACCAGCACATATAATTAAGCCAACGTGTTCTAACTCAGTGGCAAAGAGATGATCTAAAATGCCCCCAAGCCCCAGGACCCTCCAGACAGAGAGCCAAAATCAAGCAAGCAAGCAAACGAAAACCCAGTCATACCTTAGGAAGCTGCCGAAGACCAGCATTCTTGTCCTTGGCTGCCTAGCACAGACCCTGCCCTGTTTCCTGTCCTTTGGCGGACAGCCAGACAACCAGATCCTGTAATGAATCAGGCCCATCTTCCCAGTGTTCCTGCCATGAGGGGGATGAAAGCAGGTCACATCCAGCGCTGGGCACAGGAGAGAAGTAGAGTTAGAAGGAGGGGAGCCGGGTCCCCCCCCACTCTGGGAGCTGAGAAAGCTGTGTGTAGGACCACAGTCAGGTAACAGAGTTAAATGTCATCCCTGGGCATCTGTGTAGAAGTTGGCAGGTGGCTTGCATTGTGTTGCACAAGTTCAGACCTCAGAAAGTTCATCCCACTAAATAACGAATACCACATGAGTTTGTAGAGAACATAAATAGGGTGTTTTCCACCTTCGTCCGTTTATGATGGGGTGACAGCAATTGTCGAATTATGACAAGTGAACACACATATGAAAGGTACCACGTGTCTGCAGGTGTGAGGGGGTGAAAAGTCAGGGGTGACACTGTTTCAGGAGGGAGTCGGTAAATTATAGGAGAGGGCTAACAGTTCTATTTGTGGGACATAGTGCCAGACAGAGTGACACTGGCTTTGCTTGTTTGTTTACGTGGGGTATAGTGCGTGTCATTCTTTTTCTAGCTGTTATGCACGTGTGTAATGACAGCTGTGCTAGGAGCCCACGCCATTCAGCTTCCCCAAGTCTGATAACAATACCGATCATAGTAAGAACAACTGTTTGCCATCAAAGAGCTCCTGTGTGCTTAGCTCTCCACGTGGTGCCTTACTCTACAAGGTGTCCATAAAGTCCTTGTACAGTTTTAATGTTTCTTCACAGGAGAGAATGCAAGCCGACGTGGTGGGCCATGCCTGGTGGTGGAGGCAGGGGGATCAGGAGTTCAAGGCCAACCTTGTCTACATAGCAAATTCTAGGCTGCATTAGCCAGGGTTACATGAGACCCTGTCTCAAAAACAAACGACAGAGGAGAGAAAGAGAAATGTCACTGAGAAGGAATTGTTTCAACAGACACTTAACTTTTACTCTATCTACCATTGTTTTAGTTACAAAACACTGATTGTGGTCATTTGGTACTACAGTGAATACCTGGGGGGAAAAAGAAAAGATGAGAGAGAGGGAGAGAGAGAGAGAGAGAGAGAGAGAGAGGGAGGGAGAGAGAAGAGCTGGGAATGGTGGCTCACATTTGTTAATCCCGGGTCTTAGGAGGCTGAGGCAGGAAGATGGCTTTGAGTTTGAGGCCATTTTAAGTTATGTAGTTCCAGGCTGGCCTAGGCTGCAGAGTGAGACCCTATTCAAAAAAGTGGGAGGGGGGAGAAAGAAAAAAAGAAGGCTGGGCATGGTAAGGCATGCCTTTAATCCCAACACTCGGGAGGCAGAGGTAGGAGGATCACCGTGAGTTCGAGGCCACCCTGAGACTACATAGTGAATTAGGGCTAGAGTGAGACTCTACCTTGAAAAACAAACAAAAAAGGGGGGAGGGGAGGGAGGGGTAGGGAAGGGGGGAAGGGAAGGAAGAAAGCCAAACCTGTGGTGGTAATCTTACCAGCTGGGAGGTGGAGGCAAGAGGATCAGGCATTTAAGACTAGCCTTGGCAACATAGCAAGTGAGAGAACAGCCTGGGCTACCTGAAATCCTGTTTCAAACAAACAAAAACCTAAATATAAAGCATTACAACTTCTATCTGATGAGATTTTAATAATTTTATTTAAATATTAAATAAATCGGTTGGAGAGATGGCTTAGCAGTTAAGGCATTTGCCTACAAAGCCAAAGGACCCTGGTTCGATTCCCCAGGACCCACGTAAGCCAGATGCACAAGGGGGCGCATGCATCTGGAGTTCGTTTGCAGTGGCTGGAGGCTCTGGCGTGCCCATTCTTTCTCTCCCTCTCTCTGCCTTTTTCTCTCTCTCTAATCAATAAATTTAAAAAACATTAAATAAATCCCTTCTTTGTTATTTTGCATCGTAGAACTTAAGAAGAAATTAATGTATTGAGGGCCAGGAGATGGTTCAGGGTAAAGAGTGCTTGTTGCTTAAGCATTAAGGTCTCTTGGGAGCCGGGCGTGGTGGCACACACCTTTAATCCCAGCACTTGGGAGGCAGAGGTAGGAGGATCCCCGTGAATTCGAGGCCACCCTGAGACTACATAGTGAATTCCGGGTCAGCCTGAGCTAGAGTGAGACCCTACCTCAAGAAAAAAAAAGACAGCCTCTTAGGCCAGAGACCACTGGGTTTGACTTCCCAGGACCCATGTCAAAAGCTGGATATGGCCACACATGTCTGTAACCTCAGTCTGAGTGGGTGGGGACAGGAGAATCACTGGGGCCTGCTGACAGACAGCAGCTCTGGGTTGCTCGAGCCATCCAGTCTCAAGGAAATAGAGAGATGAGCCACAGGAGAAGGCCATCCAACGTTCTCCTCTGCTCTGCATGCACGCACACACTTTCTCCACATGCACCACATCACACACATATTCTACACACACACGCATGCAAAAGAGAGAGAGAGAGGGGGCTGGAGAGATGGCTTAGTAGTTAAGGTGCTTGCTTGTGAAGCCTAAGGACTCATGTTTGATTCTCCAGGTCCCACGTAAGCCAGATGTGCAAGGTGACACAAGCACGCACGGTCGCACATGCGCACAAGGTGGCGAACACATCTGGAGTTCAATTACAGTGACTGGAGGCCCTGGTGTGCCAGTTCTTTCTCTCTCTCTCTGATAGAGAAAGAGAGAGATGTATTGAGCCGGGCATGGTGGCACACACTTTTAACCCTGGCAGGTGGAAGACTGAGGAAGGAGTATCTCTCACTGTGAATTCAAAGCTAGCCTGGGGTACAGATTGAGTTTCAGGTTAGCCTGGGTTTAGAGTGAGACCCTTCTCAAAAAAGAAAAAGAGATTAATGTACTAAAAACTAACAAAAGGGGCTGGAGAAATGGCTTAGCAGTTAAGGTGCTTGCCTGGAAAGCCTGACGACCCAGGTTCAATTCCCTAGTGCCCACATAAGCCAGATACACAATGTGGCACATGTAGCTGGAGTTTGTTTGCAGTTGGCTAGAGACCCTGGCAGGCCCATTCTCTCTCTGTCTCTCTCTCTCTCTCTGTGTGTAATAAATAAATTAAAATAAAAAAATATAACCTGGGTGTGGTGGCACATGCCTTTAATCCCAGCACTTGGGTGGCAGAGGCAGAAGGATCACTGTGAGTTCGAGGCCACATTGAGATACATAGTGAATTCCAGGTTGGCCTGAGCTAGAGTGAAACCCTACGTTGAAAAACCAAATAAATAAATAATAATAATAATAAGAGGTTTGGAGAGATGGCTTAACAGTTAAGGTGCTTGCTTATGAAGCCTAAGGACCCATGTTCAACTCTTCAGATCCCATGTAAGCCAGACGCACAAGGTGATGCAACTTCACAAGGTCACACATGTACACAAGATGGCATATGCATCTGGAGTTTGATTACAGTGCTTGGAGGCCCTGGCATGCCAATTTTCTCTCTCTCATAAAAAAATTAAAATAAAAATTTTTTAAAAACTAACAAGAGCTGGGAAGATGGCTCAGTGCTTAATTGTGCTTGCTCACAAAGTCTGTGGGGCTCAGGTTCAGTTCCCAAGCTACCCACATAAGCTACATATAAAAGGTGGTGGCAAAAGCCTCTGGTATTTGTGGTAGTAAGAGGCCCTGGCATGCCCCTGAATGCATACCCACCTCCAACCCCCACACACATACATGTGCGCAAATAAATAAAAACTTTTTAAAGCTGCCAAGTATTTCATGAGCACCTGTTCTATGCAGTCCCAATCCTTGCAGTCTTTGCCATTGTCCCTACTTCAGAGGTGAGGAAACAGGCTCAGGAAGGCCTCTCAATGATGTGGTTGTTGAAGTGGGGATCCCTGCACAGGGCAGAGAAGCAGCCCGCCCCTCCGGCAGAGGGAAGAGCTGGGCTCTGGGCTGCCATCGAAGCTCGCATGAGGGTGAAGATGGCAGGCAGGAAAGCAGAGCAGGTCTGGGGTTCCCCGGGTGGGGTTGGGGCCACAGAAGTAGGGAACAGTCCAGGACACTAGTTTCACTACTGCCTGAGGAAGAGGGACCGACCTCCTAGGATCTGGCTGAGCCTGCATTGTGGGCTCTCTGACAGCTGCGAGCTCTGTGTCCAGCAGTGGGTGTGGCTGACGAACCTCAAGCAAGGTTTGAGCCCTCAGCTGGCTTTTTGTTACCCACTCGCTTGGCACAAAGAGCTGGCCAGGATTGGTGGACTGAGGACAAGCTGGAGAGCTATCCGAAAGGCTTGAATGTGGAACCCAGGGAAGACCTGCTCGGTGTGCCGGACTCCTGAGCTCCACTTACAGATAATTTGCTCTGTCCACTGCATTGTCCCACCTATGTTATTGGAGAAGCATGAGCTGTCATCAGCCTTCTAATCATTGCTCCTGGGTCATCTGCTCAGTGGGGCCTTGTCCCATCACCCTCCCTGGCACTGGTCTCCCCACCCTCTGCTTGCTCCCACAGTACCAACTAGCTGCTACTGTGCTCGCCTTATTTCATGCTTACGGGGCATTTGGAGCAGGCAGTGGCAGTTGGCTGTTTTGTTCACTGCCTAGTACTTGGAACTGAACATTGAATGAACGAAGTAATCATACTGGTAAATGTCTCTTGAATGCTGACTATGCCAGCACAAAGGCAAACCTCCAACCTCATACACATATTATCTGATGCAGTCTTAAGCCAGGTGAGGCAGGGACTCTGTTTTTATACCCATTTCTCAGGTGAGGACGTTGAGGTTCGACCCTTTGCCCAGATTTACTCAGTTAGTGGATCCAGGCTGAGAACCCAGGAATGGGGGATGGATGGAACTCCTAGCAAGGACATTGGATGGCTAAGATGCAGGGCCACAGTATCCTGCATTCTTAGTCACTGTGGTGACCATGTCACCATTGTGGACACACGCCGGCCATGGAGAAGGAACAGGAAGTAAAAGTCAGGGGACAAGTAGAGGCCCATGCTTCCTTAGCGGCCTTTTCAATAGCTGCCATGTGTGGCGGGGTCTTCAGAAGAGAGCAGTAGCGGCAGTCCCAGCAGGTCTCCGTGACTGGTGGAGGTCCGTGCTGGGTCTCTGAGTGTCTGCTGGAGGAGGGATGGTTGTGGCAGGGAGCTTTGGGGAGCTGGGGGCTCTGGTCAGACTGGCAGTGGAGGCCAGAGAAGGAGGGTGATGCCAACCCAGTTCCTAGGACTTGCTTGGGGCTCACTCTTGAGCCCTGGGGAGATGGGTGGGGCCGGGGGACAGAAGTGCTTGGAAGCAGAAGTCTGGCCTCAGCCAGCTAAAGGGCTTGGGGCCTGGAGCTGCCCCCTCTGGGATATGTCAGCACCTCCACCTCACTGGGCTGCCCCTTGCAGAATCCACACAGGTGACAGACCCTACAAGTGCCCACACCCTGGCTGCGAGAAGGCCTTCACTCAACTCTCCAACCTTCAGGTGAGTGCCCACCTGCCCCCCTACACACACATCCCACACAGCTGCCCCCCAATCCAGGGAGCCCGAGAAGGGGGTGGAGCGGGGACGTTTCCTCTGCCTCCTGATACCAGCTGTGCTCCTCACAGTCTCACCAGCGCCAGCACAACAAGGACAAACCCTATAAGTGTCCCAATTGCTACCGGGCCTACTCGGACTCCGCCTCCCTGCAGATCCACCTCTCAGCCCATGCCATCAAACACGCCAAGGCCTACTGCTGCAGCATGTGCGGGCGGGCCTACACCTCGGTGAGTGCTACAACTCCACACCCACATCCCCAGACTCCACCCCACCCCCACCCCCACCCCGTCCCGCTGGAGGCCGAAGGTAAAAGATGCCTGCCCTGCTGCACTCCTGAGCCAGGACCTTCCAGCTGGGAGGCAGCTGCAATCCCTGCCATGGCCACAAGGTGGCACATGCCTGTAATCCCAGCACTTGAGAGATGGGAGTCGAGAATCAGAACTTCATGGTCATTCATAGCCATATAGTGAGTTCGAGGACAGCCTGGGTTACGTTAGACCATGTCTGGAAAAAAACACTTAAAAGGATGAAAGGAGCCGGGTGTGGTGGAGCACATCTTTAATCCCAGCACTCGGGAGGCAGAAGTAGGAGGATTGCTGTGAGTTCGAGGCCACCCTGAGACTACATAGTGAATTCCAGGTTAGCCTGGGCTAGAGTGAAACCCGACCTTGGAAAAAAAAAAAAAAAGGATGAAAGGTTTGTTTTCACTGTCAGGTTTTGAGTCTGTGGACCTTTGTTCCCATATCCTTTGGGACTGAGGAGAGGAAGGTGGTTGTGACTGGGGACACATGGTGGGTGGAGTATGCTACCCCCCCCCACTCCACCAATAGCCAGGAAGCAAAGAGAGGAAGAGAAAAGCCCTGGCATCTCAGCATCCCTCACAGGCACACCGTCAGTGGCCTAACGTCTTCCCACAGAGTCCTGCCACTTACCAACAGTGTCATGGCCAGCGAGCCAAGCCTCTCCCGCAGGGGCCTTTGGGGAACAAGCAGAGCATTGCGAAGAAGCCTTGAGGAAAATGAGAGGAGGGGAAGGAAGAGGGAAGAAAACTTTCCATGTGGGGAACAGTGAGGACAAACACCCTAAGGCAGAACAGATGTGGTGGGTGGCAGACTTGTCACGTGACCCTGGGACTCTAGGAAATTCGGGTACTTTTCTCTGTGGAAAAGGAAGCCACTAGGAGGTGTTGGGAGGTGTGGAAAGGTCTCTGCTGGAGGGGGGTGCGGAATGCAGTGGGGTCTTCTGCAGTGCTTGTCAGCCAGAGCTACTGCTTGCCTGGGGTTCGAGGCTCAGGGGAGAGTTAAGAGGCTCAGAGGACAGACCTTCAGGATAATAAGACCAAGGGGGTGTGGGAGCTCCTCTCAGCAACTGATCCTCAGAGGGTCCCTGCCTCACCCCAAGCCCCACACTCTCCGTTCCTCCCTTCACCATTAGCCAACACTGCCACCTCCATGCCGATCAGATTTCCTAACATGTCACTTGTAAACCCTTCACCTTACGTCTCTGAACATGTTCACAAGCCAGAGGCCTTCTCATCAAACACCCAGCCACTGTTGATGTTTTCATGTATATCTTAAATGTCATAATTTTAGTTATTTGTGACAATTTTTAAAAGCAAGAGCCAAATGACATCCCCATGTTGACAATGTGTCTTTTAGGCCACAGCCCTGCCCCCACCTCTCTCTTGGCTGTGTGCTCATTGAAGACTGTTTCTTATCTTGGCTGTCACCAGTTGCGTCCTCTGGCCTCATCTAGGAGTGAGGTGCATTTACAGGCTTGCTCCACCCAACTTTGCCTATCTTGAGGTGTGAGGCCCAGGAGTGGCATTCGGGGACCGTTGCTTTTGGCCACGGCCAGTGGAGGGCATGGTTTTGTGTGAGGCCTGTAGGCCTGTGTGAACTCAGGTCACCTTGCTCACTCAGTCTTGGTAGAGCCAATGGAGGGCTCAGGCTTGGCTTCACGCCCTGAAGAAGGTAAAATGGGGGTGTGCCCAGGCCACGATTCCTACCACCACCTGGCATGAAATGTCAGGACTGTAGAAGGAGTGGCTCCCATGTTATCTGTCACCTTAGCAACCTGTCCCTACCCTGCTTACAGAGGAGGAGCCTGAGGCTGGAGAGGGGTTGGTAAGATGACTTGTCTGAGGTCCTGTTATTAAGAAATGGCAGAACTAGCCTCAAGTCTAGGCCCCTGCCTGGCCCCTAACACAGCAGTTGGCAAAGTGCTATTGGCTTGGCCCTGGGCATCATAGGTGCTGAGGGCAAGTCTAGTGCCTATCAACACCCACCCTCACCCCAGCCACAGAGCAAAATCCTTAGACTCCATGCCAGAGACCCAGCTGAGCCCCCAGGCAATGACTGTTGCCTCTAGGCAGGCTACCTGCCAAGGGCCCTCCAGTGGCCACCACGGGAACTGTAGCCTCCCTTGTAGTGATGGCGTCTGTGTCTCCCCTCTGCCACAGGAGACCTACCTGATGAAGCACATGTCCAAACACACGGTGGTGGAGCACCTAGTGAGCCATCACTCGCCCCAGAGGACGGAGTCCCCCGGCATCCCGGTGCGAATCTCCCTCATCTGAGCCCGCCCGCGACGCTGCCCGCCCAGCCCACTGGCAGACATAGACCCAGGTAGCACCCAGCCCGACTCTCAGCTGGGACCTCCAGGAACAGCCAAGCTCTCTCACGACCTTCCCGACCTGCCAGAAAGCTTGGTCCGCAGAAGCCTTGCCTGGTCCAGCCTCCCGCCAACTGCAAGATTCTGGACTGTTTGGTGGCATCCAAAGACGATCTCAGAGCACTTTGAACCTGTCTGTTGGGTTTTCTTTTTGTTCCCTATCCCTCACTTGCTTCACTGTTTCTTGTTTTTAAGTTTGTTTTGGAAATAACAAACAAACAAAAAAAAGGATATTTATTGGCCAGAACGTTGGTGCTGCTAAGACGGAAAAAATTAAAAAAGAACCGGACAGATGGATGCAGAGAACCAGAGGGCAGCGTGGGACCTTCTCTGGCCGTAGCCTCAGGTCTTGAGGGAAGTCTCAGGCTTGAGCTTCTGGACTGCAAAGGGGACGCCCAGGTGGGAGGGGCGGGAGGCAGCTGGAGTGAGCCCTTCAGCCCTGGGTGCCTAGCTTGGACCTCCTGAGTTACGTCCCGGGCTTCACTGGACAGAACGTGTGACCTGCTTACCAGGGCTGCCTGGCTTCAGGGCATGGAAAGAAGAGGGGCCGGAAGAGTCACAGGACCAAAGGGTGCAGTGACAGCTGGGTGACAAGCCCAAGGAAATGGGGTAGGGGGCTGGGTGAGACCTGGCCCTCCTCTGCTGCCCTGAAGACCACCCCAGTCTACCTCGGTGCTGGCCAGGAAACCTATCGGCTACCTCTCCCACCATCCCAGACTGTGGGCAGGGGGATGGGGAGGGAGTGGGCCTGGGACTAGACCCCTTCCAAAATTCCCTCCACATAGGGACAGTGCCCAGGGAGGGGTTGCCTTCCCTGTTACGGAAGGGGGGGTTCCCCAGCCCAGACTCCAGGCCCTGCGGCAGGGAAGGGATCCTCCAGAGGAGAGTCCCAGGAGCAGACCCTGCCCCCAGCCCCCCCAGACACACCCCAAACTGAAAGCCATGCGTGTCCATGTATATAGGAACCATGTACAGAGCCCGGAGAAGCCCTTCCACGTCGCCCCCCACACCCCCGGGAGAAAAAAAAAAATCTAGACAGAAACTCATCTATATATATTCTGTATCTGGAGTTCCGTTTTGAATATTAACTGTGTTATTTTTATACACTTTTTAAGCCTTAACTCGCCATTGATTTACCAGTTTAATGTTTCCTGGGGTTTCTTTTCTGCTGGGTGGTCTCTGCACCCCCCACCCCTTTGTTTGACTTGCGTCGTCTGATACTCAGTATTGTAGCTTTTCGTCCGCATGTTACTACCCTGTAAATATGCTGTTATAATACTGTTAACACCCTTTGCTTTTTTCTATGGGACCTCCAGGCCACCATATTTAGAAATAGTTACCTTATTAAAAAAGAGAAAACAGTCTCTCGGCTTCTCGGTCTGCATCTCGGTGGCAGGGAGGCAAGGGCAGGTTGCCCCTCAGACACTTTGCAGGAGAGAAGTTTGCATTCTATTTTAAGAAGGGGAGTGGGGAGCAAAACATAACTCAGCTGTGGGGGAGGAACACTGAAGGGGGCAAGAAACAAAGGGACTACACCCTCCTCTGCTCTGTGTATTTCTCTGTTGTGAAGAATAAACTACCTGCACCCGGGTGGCGGCGGTGTGTGGCGTGCTGTGTGCGAGAGCGGCCCTGCGCCCTTCCCACTGCTCTGCCTCAGGCTTGGGAAGGAGGCCAGTGCTCATTGCCCTGGACCCACGTGGTTTGTGCTGGAATGCCTTGGAATGCCCAGGGAAACCAAGACGCTGGTGCTCAGGAGCACGCCAAGCTGTGGTCAAGTGGCAGGGACATGCGCCCCTGAAGCCTCTGTCAATACAGTGGGGTCACCAGAGAGTGTCACTCACTTCCTGTTTGCTGGGGAGCTCCCCATCTCCTGAGTGTCCATCACATGTGCCTGATTTTGTGGAAGCAGTTCTAGTGTTAGGGACATGGCAGACCCAAAAGTCACATTCACGTACGTGGGAGAGGTGGGGGTCAACATGTTGACTGCGACGGAGGGGAATGCAGGACTCAACAAGTACCTCCAAGTTCGTAAAGGCTGACCCTGTGGAGGTGTCCTGTGAGGAGACAGAAGTGGCTCAGCCTCCAGTCACCACGGGAGGCTCTCGGAGCCTTCGCTAGTACTTATGTCAAATGATAGTGCAATTTATGGTTGGTTTGTTTTTTGTTGTTGTTGTTGTTGTTTTTTGTCATTTTATTTATTTGAGAGCGACAGAGAGAGAGAGAAAGAGGCAGATAGAGAAGAGAGAGAGAATGGGCGCGCCAGGGCCTCTAGCCACTGCAAATGAACTCCAGATGCGTGCGCCCATTTGTGCATCTGGCTAACGTGGGTCCTGGGGAATCGAGCCTCGAACCCGGGTCCTTAGGCTTCAGAGGCAAGCGCTTAACTGCTAAGCCATCTCTCCATCCCTTTGTTGTTGTTTTTGAGACCAGGCTGGCCTCAAAGTCACAACTTCTGTGAACTCCTGATCCTCCTGCCTCCACTTTCCGAGTGCTGGGATTACAGCTGTGTACCACCACACTCGGGTTATTCGGTGCTGGGAATCAAACCCAGGGCTTTGGGAATACTAGGCAAGCACTCTACCAACTGAGCTACATCCTCAACTCCATAGTCCAGTTTAAGGGAGGATTTGAACTGATTTGTGTAACAGGATCATGCTTCCCCCAGCTCCAGGGTTCAAAGGACATGTCTTGAGCTCTCCCCGTGGCTCTGTTCTGAGTCAGCCTCATCCTCAGTTGCCGTCAGTCCCAACATTTCAGCTGCCATCCTCTGTCCTGCCAGAAGCCCCAGTAAGAGCCTCACTGGATCTCGCTGGTTCTCACTGGGATGTGGAATATCCTCACTTGGCCCGAGTTTAAGGTTCATTCTATCCTTGGAGCAAAGAATGGAGTTCCCATCTGAAGTACATGTCCCCGAGGGAACCAGAATGTGTGTTGGACATTTTTTCTTGTCATAAAAAATACCTGAAAGACATGATTTAAAGGAGGAATGATTTATTTTGGCTCATAGTTTCAGAGATTTCATTCTCATGGTCCCTTGACCCCATCACTGTAGGTGTGAGGCGAGACTGAACAAGGGAGTCAGGAGTGTATAGCAGAGGGTACTCATCTCGTGGCAGCCAGGAAGCTCTCTGTCTCAAATAAATAAACATTTAAAAAAATAGCACCACCAACTGGGGATCCACACTAGTTTTGGGGTGGGGGATATTTCATATTCCAGCCATAATGTGCCCTGGCCCCAAGAAGCATATGGCTGTCTCAAAATGCAGGAACTCCCAAAGTCTTTACAGTTTTCAATCGTGACTGCTAAGTCTCTAAGACTCAAGGCAAGTGCGGAACATGGTGGCACACGCCTTTCATCTCAGCACTCGAGAGGCAGAGATAGGAGGATTGCCATGAGTTCGAGGCTACCCTGAGACTACATACTGAATTCCAGGTCAGCCTGGGCTACCTAGGCCCTACCTTGAAAAACCAAAAAAATTTAAAAAATAAAATAAAAAAAGAAAGTTCCAGCATTCAGAGCTATAATAGCGTAGAGTGAATCGTTCCTTTCCGAGAGAGGAATGGGAGAACAGTGAGTAATGGTTAGACCAAAGCCAGACTAAAACCCAGCCTGGCAAACATCAAATCCTACAGCTCTGCCTTCTTCCCTTGAGGGCACAGGGTGGTGTGTAAGCTGTCAAGGGCTCGGTGGCCCTGCCTCTCTGGCCTTGCCGGCTGCAGACCTCACGCTGTCTTTCCTGAACTAGTTCTGCTCCTTCATGCAGCTTCTAGGGGGGGGATGTTCCATGTTCCTGGAAGCGCTGAGTTCCTTTGATCTCGATGGCATCATCCCCACCGGCTTCATGGCTCATAGCATCAGCATCGCTCTCAGGAATTTTCACCCTGTTGTCCATTGTCTGACCTCCCGGGCCTTCCTTTGAAATCTGGATGGGAGGCTTCATGACCCCGAAACTCCTGCATTCCACATGCCTGCACAAGCAGCACCACGTGGATGGTGCCAAGGTCTGCTGCTAGCTCAAGCAGTAGCTAGGCTTCCTTGGACCCGTGGCTGCAGGGTTTCAGAGTGACTGAGCAGCTGAGATACTGTCCTGGATAGCTCTGTGTGAGCAGGGTCCTCTGCAGCTCTTGCTTCAAATAAATGAATTTTTTAAAAAATTAAGTCTTATGGGGCTGGTGAGATGGCTTCGTAGTTAAGGCGCTTGCCTGCGAAGATTAAGGATCCAGGTTTGATTCCCTAGTACCCATGTAAGCCAGATGTACAAGGTGATGCATGCGTCTGGAGTTTGTTTGCACTGGCTGGAAGCCCTGGCACACCCATTCTTTCTCCCCACCCCCTCAAATAAGTAAATAAATATTTTTAAAAATTAAGTCTTACATTTTTATACCCTTGAACCCAAGATAGGTGAGGTCTTGCTGGTTCTTGGGATGTGGGCATTTTTCCTATTATCCAAGTGTAAAGTACTTGATTTTTTTTTTTTTTTTTTTGAGACTGTCACTCTGTAGCCTAAGCTGGCCTGGACCTCACTATGTAGCACAGACTGGCCTCAAATTCATGGTAGTTACTCTGCCTCAGCTTTCAAGTGCTGGGACTGCAGGCAGGAACCACTGTGCTTGAGGTATTTTAATTTTTATTTATTTGTTTATATGAGGAATACCAGACCTCTTGCCACTGCAAACAAATGCCAGCTGTTTGCACCACTTTTTTTTTTTTTTTTACCTTTGGCTTACTTCAGCGGCTTGGCAATTGAACCTGGGCTGGCAGGCTTTGCCAAAAACAATACACACACGCATGCACACACACACACACACACACACACACACACACACACACATACACACACACACACTTTTAACTGTTGAGCCATCTCTTCAGCCCCCTGTACTTGGCTTTGTTTAAGGGCACTAGTCTCTTTAGCAACAATACTTTCCTTGGCCCCAGCTTTACACGTGCTGATTTTCTGGCCAGACTGTATGTTCTCACAAATCATTCTATTCTCAATTCTCACTGTAAATCTGACTCAAAGAAGTTGACAGCAACCACACTATGTATGTAGCCTGAATACTGAAACTGACTAAGTTTCCTCTGTCAGATGAATTAGTCCATCACTTTCAAGTTCAACATCTCACAAAATCTCAAGTTTATTTGGGTTCATGGTTCAGAGGTTACAGTCTACAGTCAATTGTCTCCATTACGTTTGGACTTGTGAGGCTGAACATTAATGTGGGAGAGTGTTGCACATGGACAAAATATGGAAAAATTATTTGCTAGAATGAGCCCTCCTCATTCCCTACTGAAACCTCATAAGCCCTGTGTTGACTATCGACATTCCTGTCAGCATTCTGGTCTTCTGAGTCCCCACCAGAATTGCTCATTAAGCTCTGCTTATGGCATGTGGGCTTTTTCTAGCCTACTTCTCCAAACTTTTCCAAATTACTCCCACAAGTCAGTTCCTAAGGCACCTGAACCACATGGCCCATAGTCCAGCAATGACCCACTTTTCTGGTATCAATTTTCCATGTGACTCACATTTCTCATGCTATACCTGAAAGAAATAGTTTAAAGGAGAAAACATTTATTTGGCTGTATGGTTTCAGAGGTTACAGATCAGGGTCAGCTGGCTCCATTGGTTCTGGGACCACAGTGAGGTAGGATGTCAATGTAGGTAGAATGTCAATGTGGAAGGGCATGGAAGAGAGAAGTTGCTCACTTCATGGCAGTTGGGAAGCAGAGTGAGTAAGAGGAAGAAGCCAGAGACATAATACCCTTCAAAGATGGCCCCCATCACCTACTTCCTCCAACCAGGTCCACCTCCCAAGAAAGCCATCAAATTAAATTATGAGTCCATGAATGAATGAATTCATTGATAAAGTCAGAACCCTCATGAGACAATCCCCTCTCGATGACTGGATCCACCACCTGGGGACCAAGTCTTCAACACATGAATGTCTTGCAAGGATACTTCATATCCAAGTAATAATAGTGTTTTACCCAGGAACAGAGAATGGATATGGGATAGCACAAACCAGCATGTTTTTAGTAACATCCCAGGCCTCTTGTCGTTCTATGAAATTTACCTCCTATAGCCTCATATGCAGAAAGGGATGAGTTCTGGCAGTCATATTTTTTTAAGAGAGAGAGAGAGTGAAAGAGCGAGAGTAAGACAGACAGACACACACACACACACACACACACACACAGACTTGGTGTGCCAGGGTCTCTAGCCACTGTAATCAAACTCCAGATGCATGCACTACCTTGTGCACATGTGTGACCTTGTGCGCATGTACGACCTGTACATCTGGCTTACATGGGTTCTGGGGAGTCGAACCTAGGTCCTTAGGCTTCACAGGCAAGCCCTTAACTGCTAAGCCATGTGTTGCAGTCAGGTTCACATTGCTGGCAGAAATCGTGGGAAAAAAGGGTTTATTTTGGCTTACAGACTCAAGGTGAAGCTCCATGATGGCAGGGGAAAACGATGGCATGAGCAAAGGGTGGACATCACCTCCTCGCCAACATGAGGTGGACAACAGCAACAGGAGAGTGTGCCAAACACTGGCAAGGGCACACTGGCTATAAAACCCATAAGCCCGCTCCCAACAATACACTGACCCCAGGAGGTGTTAATTCCCAAATTTCCATCAGCTGGGAACCTAGCACTCAGAACACCTAAGTTTATGGGGGACACCTGAATCAAACCACCACACCATCTCTCCAGCCCACTGGCAACCATATTTGTGCCACATTACCCACAGCTGATTGGCCAGCGATGAGCACCTGACTCAGGAAGTCCATCCACAAATACAGCTGTCCCAGCTCATGAGAGCAGAAGGTACACATCTCTTCAGAGAGCACTGGTGGTTTGTAATTAACCATGGTGAGCTTTACACTCTGGAAATTGGCAAATGCTACAAAGGGGTTTTTATTTTCATGCACGTTGTGTGCATGCATACGTGTGCTCACCATTTAAGCTAGGCTGGCTAGCCAGAGAGCTCCTGGAATCCTCCTGTCTCTGCTTCTCCAGCACTGGGATTACAGACACACACCACCATACCAGCTTTAAAAAATCTTTTTAAATATTTATTTTAGAGAGAGACAGATAGAGAATGGGTGCACCAGGACCTGTAGCCACTGCAATTGAACTCCAGATGCATGTGCCACTTTATACATCTGGCATATGTGGGCTACTGGGGATTTGAACTCAGGTCCTTAGGCTTTGCAGGCAAATACCTTAACCTCTAAGCCATCTCTTCAGCCCACAACCAGCTTTTTAATATGGATACTGGAGATCAAACTCAGCCCATTCTTGTAAGGCAAGCACTTTACTCACTGACTTATCTCTCCTATTGTTTTCTATTTTCTTGAAGAAACAGTTGCTAAAGATATTTTTTTAATGTTTATTTATTGAATTTTGAGGAGAGATTGGGTGCACCAGAAACTGACACTGCAAACAAGTTCCAAACCTATGTGCCATTTGTGCGTCTAGCTTTATGTGGGTACTAGGAAATTGAACCCAGGCCAGCAGGCTTTGTAAGCGAGCACCTTCAATCATGAGCCATCTCCCCAGCCTGAGTTGCTAAATATTTACCAGCATGTCATTGCTGAATGAAAATTTCTCTCCTTCAGGAATCAGAAACAACTTAGTTAGGTGGGCAACAGTGCTAGAAGACCCTATAAACTAGAAGCTGGGGTGGTCATGTCTGGACAGACCCAAGTAGAACAAAGGAGGCAGAAAAAAAGCAGAAATGGACAGAAGAGATGAGAATTCATGGTCACCTCAGTTCCTGACGCTGGGTCTTCATCATCTGGTCATATTTATCTTTTCGTCCCAGCATTCAGTGATGTGACATGGTGTAGTTACCTGACTTTTTTTTTTTTTACCTGATTTTGACATATGTAAATTGAGGTAAATAACAACCAACCTATGCGGTGGATGTGAGGAGTAGGTGAATGAATGAAAGCATGGGGAATCATTAGAGCTGTGTCTGGCACATAATACAAGTAACCCCAAAATGCACACATTGTCATTGCTATTCTTTATTCATTTGCAAGCTATTACTTGACTTAGCCCTACTAGGTCTATGTTCCTATGATCCATGATCTCTGTGACAGTGGCATGAACTTACTGGAAATGGGGCTGGCAGTAAGAGTGACGAGGCAGGTATTTTATTCACTTATTTATTGGCATGTGTATGATGAACGTGTGTGGGGGTGTGTGCATGCTTGTGGGGGCCAGAGGTTGATGCCAGATGTCTTCTCCAGTCACTCTCCAACTTGGTTTTGAGTCAGGGCCTAGAGCTGACCAATTCAGCTGTACTAGTTGACCAGAAAGTCCCTGGGGTCCTCTTCTATCTCTGCCTCCCCAATGCTGGGATGACAGACACACGCAGCTGCACCCCATTATTACATGGGTGCTGGGGATCTGAACTCAGGGTCCTCATGTTTGTATGGCAAGCACTTTATCAACTAAACCATCTTCCCCACCAAGGCAAAATGATTTCTGGTATTGGTGGCAACCCCTGCAAGGAGGCCTCCTGGCATCCCCGTTTTATGTGAACACACTGGCGACCTAGTAACTAGTTTACATCACACACACAGTGGGGCAGGCAGGGAGAGGAATAAGTTCACAATCAGATCTTTCTGGCTGTGGCTTGCTCGGGCTGGTGAATGTTGCAGGGTAAGGTGGAGAGCAAACATTGTCCCAGCAGAGGAAGGACAGTATCAGGTCACAGCCAGCAGAGAGCCACCCCTTCTTAGGCATACCTCACCCATTTAATCTCTCAAGAGTCCAAAAGTCTTGTTCATCCAGTTTAGGTACATGACTGGGAAATCTATGCTTTTGGGAGATTCCTCTTAGGTCATGTTATCAGTACCTGAACTTGTTTGTAAAACTTCCCAAATTGTAAAGGCCATCAGGGCTGGGCCAGACTGACTGCTGGAATTGCCACGGAACTTGGGAACACTGGAAGCTGCTAAAATGCAAGGCCAGCAAAACAGGAGACCCACTGTGAAATCTCACTCCCTTGGGGCCTCAGTGTCCCCCAACTGTCAGACAAAATACTCAGGGCTTCCAGTCCCAGCCTTCCCTGGAGGTCATGATTCCTAACTGGAGCCTGTGCCCTTCTTGTAGAGAAAGGGTGAAGAACCCGGAGTGCAGGAAGCTCACTCACCACCAGATACGGGGACCAATCCTAACCCTACTAGCCAAAGCCAGGACTACACAGGAAATACCATTAGGACAATGTTTAAAAATATTCTTATTTGATGAGAAATCATAGGGATTATTATAAGAACAATGGAAGTGTTGCAGTGAGGTTCGCATTGCTGGTAGAATTCACCCAACCAAGGAGCAGCTTTTGGGAAAAAAAGGTTTATTTTGGCTTATGGGGCAACAGTTCACCCAAAGATTTTTTTTTCTGTGCCATATCCCTCTGCTCACACCAGTTTATTTCTATGCAATGCAACCCTGCACAACTTCTCAGGACACAGGCATAACAGCAAGCTTCTCACACAAACTGCTAGCCCAGTCCAAGCACAAAAAAGCTCTTTTTCACCCTCTTAAACCAAATCTCACAATCCATAGTTCTTATTGCATTCAGGTCTTGCAGCTCTGACCAGAATAGTCAATCAAGAGTACTTACAGCACTTCAAGGCATCTCTTTGGCCAAGGTTTCAAATCCTTCCACATTCTTCTTGAAAATCAGCTCCAAAAGGCCAAAGCCACACAGTCAGGTGTCTAGCAGCAAACCCACTCCTCGGTACCACTTTACTGTTGTAGTCAGGTGTGCATTGCTGGTAGAAATCACCTAACCAAGAGCAGCTTTTGGGAAAAAGAGGTTTATTTTGGCTTACAGGCTCAAGGGGAAGTTGCACGATGGCAGGGAAAATGATGGTATGAGCAGAGGGTGGACATCACTCCTGGCCAATATCAGGTGGACAACAGCAACAGGAGAGTGTGCCAAACACTGGCAAAGGGACACAGGCTATAACACCCATAGGCCTGCTCCCAACAATACACCACCTCCAGGAGGCTTTAATTTCCAATTGCCATCAGCTGGGGAGACTAGCATTTAGAATACCTGAGTTTATGGGGGACACCTGAATCAAACCACCACAGGAGGTAGGTAAATATGTAGGAGGTAGAAATTGCCATAATGTTAAACAGAATTTTAAAAATATTAAAGCTTTACTGAATTATAATTAAGAAATAAAAAGAGAATAAGATGGAAAAGGAGGAAAACAAGTAAGAATGAGAAGGAAAGCATATGATGGGCCTATGTATTGCATAAATTCCATAAAGAACACAATAGAATGTGTTCAGGAACAAAAAACAATTATAAAACAAAGAATATAAATAGAACCAAACAATTAATAAATAGGCAATATCTTAGGTAACATAGGCAAGAATGTGGATATTAAACAGTAAAGAATGAAGTAAAAGGAAACAAAAGTAAAGAGCAAAAAAATTTTCCTATTTATTTATATAAACAAACTCCAGACACACAAGACACTTTGTGCATCTGGCTTTATATGGGTACTGGTAAATCAAACCTCAGTTATCAGACTTTGCAAGCAAGTGCCTTTAACCACTGAGCCATCTCTCCATCCCTAGGGCAATTTTTGAATAATTTATTGAGTACAGTATTACTCCAAGATGTACAAACTGTGCTTATGAATCTGAGAGAATACAAGGTAAGGCCACTGGATGGGAGACCAGCTGCTTCTCTCTCGGTGGCTTGTGCCCAAAGGCAGCTGGACTGGGCAGTAGGGAACCATCCCCCTCTCCAGCTGATGACCTCACATGAACTCAGACCCTGGGTCCTGGCAGTTATGGTCCTGCTTTGGGCTCCAGTCTCCTTACTTTAAAAAGGGGGTGAGCTGAACATGGTAGTGAGACACGCCTTTAATCCCAGCACTCAGGAGACAGAAGCAGGAGGATCACTGTGAGCTCGAGGCCAGCCTAGGACTACAGAGTGAGTTCCAGGTCAGCCTGGGCTAGAATGAGACACTCCCTCAAAAAAATCCCCTCCAGACATAAATAAATAAAAAAATAAGGGCTGGAGAGATGGCTTAGCAGTTAAGGCATTTACTTGCCTGCGAAGCCTAAGGACCCATGTTCAACTCTCCAGGTCCCACGTAAGCCAAACGCACAAAGTGATACAAGCACTCAAGGTTGCACAAGCACACAAGGTGGCACACGTGTCTGGAGTTCAGATGCAGTGGCTGGAGGCCCTGGATCACCAATTCTTTTCTCTCTTTCACAGTTTTTTAAAGAATACTTTATTTATTTATTTTAGAGAGAGAGGAAGAGGCAGAGAGAAAGAGAATGGATGTGCCAGGGCCTCCAGCCACTGCAAATGAACTCCAGACGCATGCGCCCTCTTGTGTATCTGGCTTACGTGGGTCCTGGGGAATCAAACCTGGGTCCTTAGGCTTCACAGGCAAATGCCTTAACTGCTAAGCCATTTTCCCCAGCCCTCATAATTTTTTTAAAAAAAAATAAAAAATAAAAAGGGGGTGAGTTGGGACCAAAACATCTCTTCAAGAGACATCAGCTAAATTCAGTAAGGTAAAAGTCAGCCTCTTCCTGGCCCACTGGAAGATTATTAAGCACCATTAAAAATGTTAAAATCATTATTAATGCTAATGGTAGGGTTTATTTTTTTAAGTTCTTACTGTAAACAATCCTTCTCATGTTCATTGTTCTTTGAATAAGCAAAGACACTGGAGGATGGGGCAACTTGGCTCCCTACTTAATAGCTGTTGGACTCCGCCATTGCTGTCCTATAAGCAGCCAGCCACGTTCTCCTTAAGCCAGCACCAGCAATCTTGAACATCCCATCCACACCTTGAGAAAACTGTAACAATCTCAGCTGACTGTCCCAGCTGGGCTGTTTGAAACAGTTTGTACCAAACTTTCAGCCATGACAAACCGTGGTGAACTGTAGATGACTCCACCATTTGCACGTAGGCCAGAGGGGGTTGCCCTTCCCCTGGTGGCCTAGCAAAGGGAATACTGTGAGTGAAGCTAAGAGGCAAGGCTGTGCTGGTCCAAAGACCCCTTCCTCTGGCAAAATAAGCAGGTTTCAACCACGGAGCCATCTTTCCAGCCCAGGCACTCAGACTCACCAAGCCAGCCAGCTAGGAGGCACCCTCCTGTGCTGCCTTCCCTGGTGTTACACCATTTTGCCCAATAAAAGGCTTTCCCCAATGGTCTTATCTTGCCTGTTTTCAGTAGGGTGGGCTGAGCAGGAAATATGAAGAAAGAAGCAGTAGAACAGCAGTGATAGCAGAATGAGTGACAGCTGAGCAGTCGAAAGGCCAAGCTGCAAAAAGTGACCATGGGTAGAGTTGGCTCAGTGTGTAAAGGACTTGCTGTGCAGGCACCAGGGCCTGGATTCTGATCCCCAGCACCTGCGTAAAATACTAGCCATGGTGTGCTGGGGAGGCAGAGAGAAGGGATCCCCGGGACCCAGTGATGGGGCTCACTGGCTAGCTGATCGAGCTGAACCCATTAGCTACAGATTTAGTGAAAGACCCTGCCTCAAAAAATCAGGTGGATTTAGCCAGGAGTGGTGGCACACACCTTTAATCCCAGCACTTGGGGAGGCTGAGGTAGGAGGATCACATTGAGTTCCAGGTCAGCCTGGGCTAGGATGACACTCTGCCTTGGGGGGGGGGGGAGGCTGAAAGTGAATGAGGAGACACTTAAGAGTTGACCCCTGCCACCCCCCACGTGTACTCACACATACATGAGCATCCATGCATGTATACACACACACACACACACACACACATGTGCGTGGCAACGCAGTTGATTGCTTGATAGCTAAGGAGATAAGAGTTGAGTGGGTCAGCAGGCTGAGTTGCAGAAGTGGTAAGCTAGCCAACTGCATCATGGCTGAAGAACAGGCAGTCCACCCATATGAGAGTAGCTAGGGCAGCGACAGGATTATAACCCAAGTACAGAGGATGGAGAGTTGATGAAGAATGTGTGTGTGTGTGGGGGGGGAATTCCAGGCCCCATAGGCTAGAAGTGTTCCAGAGAGCCAAAAGCTGTACCACCTGATTGCTGTCAAAGCGTGGGGAATTCCGATACCTAGGCCCACCTAGAAGTTGCAACACCAGCGAATGCCACAGGCTAAGGAAACCTGACTTCCTAAAGTTATGCAAGGGTTTGTAACATTTGTCAAGCTTAAGATCCCGGATGCCCGAGACCTGCAAGACGACTCCGACGCCAGAGGGCGCTACTCGCCGCGGCTCCCCTCCAGCGTGCTGCCCTTGCTCACCGGGGTCAAAACGGACCACCGGGAGTCCACAGAGTGAGTTCCAGGTCAGCCTGGGCTCGGGTGAGAGCCTAGCCGCTTGCCCGAGGCCCCGTGCGCTGCTGCACGCAGTCGCTCTTCAGTTCACTGATGAAGGTGAGGGCAGGGGCACCCGGATGAGGTGCGTTCCAAAGTGACAGGCAACTTCCAGACGGGGAGCGCCCCCCCACACACCCCTCTTCCCCGCGCTGCCCATGCCACCTTGGTTCCAGCGCCTCCCCCTCTTCTGTCTCTTCCCACTGCACCCCCGCAGCGCTTAGGATCGCACCAGCGCGTATTCCTTGGGCGCCCAGAGCAGGCGCGGGCGACGGATCTCCATCCTCCGGCCGACTTCCGGGGCCCAGCAGAACTCGGGCGACAGCAGCTTGGTGGGCTTGTGCCGCCACAGGAACTGGTTGAGGTGGCTCTCGTCGTGCCAGAGCGCCTCGACGCCGCGCTCGCGGTCCCGCCGCTGGCCGCGCGCGCAGGGCCGCCACGCGCCCGCCGAACACCGCCGCGTGGTAGTAGAAGTCGCCCTCGCCAGGCCGCAGCGCCGCGGCCGAGCGCCGGTCACGCTCGTAGGGCAGCAGCCACCTCGGCCAACGGTAGTGCCACGCGTGCAGCTGAGCCACCAGGTCGGCCAGCGCCTCGGGCCCGAAGTCGCCCACGAAGCGCTGGTCCACGTCCAAGCAGAAGACGAAGTCCGCCTCGCGGCCCAGCCTCCCGGCCAGCGCCTCGTGCAGCGTGCGCATGCGCGCCATCGACACGTCCTGCCACCGCGGCTCGCGCGCCACGGGCTCCACGCGCAGCCGCCGCCAGGGCCCCAGCTCCACGCCGGGCACCGCGGCCGGCCTGTCGGTGAACACGTAATACACCACGCGCTGGCCCACCATGAAGTGCTGCTCGGCCGTCTTCAGGAAGCTCTCTAGGTACTTCTCTAGGTACCTGCCGGGCGGGCGTGCATCTAAGTCACCCGTGGTTGGCCAGGGTCCTCCTGACCTCCATGCACGCTTGGCTCACACCACTGAGTGCAAACCCTGAACCCTGCCCGTGCTAGGCTCTTGTCAGCCTTGGGAGGGTGGTGTAAACGTGCTTGCAAGTTCTCCAGGCCTTCCCCGAAGGGATGGAGCATAAACTGTGTTCTTTCCCTTGAATATGGGCTTCCTCTGACTGCTCTAAATCCATCCGGTACCAAGGAGTTGATGCTGGCTGCCCCTAAATGCTCTGAGACTGGGGTAAGAAGTCTCAAAACTTGAGGCTGCCAAGATTTGAGGAAGCCCAAGGCAGCCATGGACTGGTCATAAGCTGTTGGTGTCCCACTATGAGACCCAGACATCTGACAGTGAAGAAAAGCCCTTCCCGTGGAGCCGTGTCTGAATTCCTGACAAACAAATCCATTTGTGGTCCTTCTAATTGACCAGAGTCTTTGCAATATTGGAAATGTGTCCCTAGTAACTTGAGATCCCAGGGTTCTAAAAGAAATAGTAATGCCTAGTATTTTGAACATTTGTCAATGTGGCACACGTTTAAGTCAACGTGCACAATCTCTTTTTCAAAAGCTTTAGTAATGGGCTGGAGAGATGGCTTAGCGGTTAAGGCGTTTGCCTGCAAACCTAAAGACCACAGTTCGATTCTCCAGATGCACAAGGGGGCGCATACGTCTGGAATTCGTTTGCAGTGGCTGGAGGCCCTGGCGTGTGTGCCCATTCTCTCTCTCTCTCTCTCTAATAAATAAATAAAAATTAAAAAAATTTTTTTTTAAAAAAAAGCTCTAGTAACTTGAGCAAGAGCACCCAGTTGGTAAGCGGTAGAGCCCAGCTTGGCATAGGAGGCTAACCCTTGACTTGCACTTGCTCTGTTCCTGGGGAACCCGTGGAAATCTAGAATCAGAGATCAGCATCCCAGATTTGTGATCCTGGAACTCAGCATCTGGGCATCCTGGAATTTCGGTTCCTGAAACATCTCCTCAGTGGGAACGTAGGTACGGAGGCCCAAGTGCCCATCTGTGCATAGACCATCCCCGGGGTCTGTCTGTCACCCTGCTTTTCAGTGACCCTGTTGTTGTTCTCAGCTTTACAGGGTGTAGGGCCCACGATTGGAGGCATCTGGTGACAGAACTCCTTGCCCAGCCCTGAATGTGCCTTCTTGGTTGGGATGCTTTCATTTCCTCCCATGGGAGCCTGTCTCTCTTTAGGAACATTTGCCCTGGACTCCACTTCTCTGTATCCTAGGGTGGTAGGTCTTATTGCTGTGCTCAGCCACAAGTTCCCTTTGCATCACTCCTGGAGGGTGGAGGTCAGTGCCCTCCTCTTTGTCTCCTCCACCCATCCCACCGCCTCCTATACCTAGAGTGCCATCCATTGCCCAGGCCTCCTCAGTTCCTTGGCTGGCTGTACCTCCTGCAGCAATGCTGTCTGCCCTCCTCTCCTTCTTAGTCATGTGCTTCTGTGACTATTCCCTTGACATCACCAATGTCCCAGCTCCAAAGCTGCCACCTCATCATGCCACTGTGGGAGCTTCTCATTCTTCCTGCACCCCCCCCCCCACAGTCCTGCCTCCATGGGTTCCCTGGTAAAGCTTCACCGGACCCAATGCTGGGTGCCTGCAGCTGACTGCTCACCTCCAGTGGTGCCTTAGTTTACCTGGCTGTTTGTTCTCCTCTTCTCCTCTCTCACCGGAAAGACTCTATTTCCTTACCACAATCCCAGTGCCTCCAGGTGGGCCTCAGGCAGGTTATTTCTACGGTGTAGTTCTGAGCTCCCAGCTGCCTGGCTGGGTGGACTCTGCGGCATTGATGTCCAGAGAGGAGAGGACAGGAGAAGGTGCTCCTGTGCTCTCCTGGGAATCTGGAACAAGGGATTTAGCCTATAGCTGCACTTTGGGGTCCCATGGCAGAAGAACGGGGCTCCATGTGCACACCCCTGTCACACCCTGACTGGACAGTACTTCTCCATTTCCCAAGCCTTACCTGCCCACAGCAAAGACAGTCAGCCCAATGGTGAGGTTCTGCCGTCTAGCCTCTTGCTGGGCTACATCTGGTTCAAAGGTGCCATCCCAAATAATGGGGGCTCCCCAGGAGGTACAGGTCAGGACTTCAGGCCGGGCCCTGGCCAGGACAGGAATATGGAATGGAAGACAGTTCCACTCGCTCTCCCACTTGGCAGTCATTGTCCACCTCCCCAGTGCTGGGCTCTGGGGACCACAGACACATCAGACCTGTACTTAAAAATCCTCCACCTCAGAACCAAGCGAAGACCGAGAGGGGACTGGGTGGCTTGTGACCTGACGAGGCCCATGGGATTAATGGATGGAGTGCTTGGGTTGGGATGCGAGGAAGGTAGTAGGATGGATGTGGGACAGACCTGCGTCTGCTTGTGGGCCTGCTCAGACTGGGAGGGGATGGTGGCTCCTTACCAGTGGCGCAGGACACCTGTGAAGTTGTCTCTCACCAGGGGCATTATGGCAGAAGGGCAAACACCCATGGGCATGAAGACTTCCAGTTGCCTGTCAGTGGGAGCAGTAGTAAGGAGCATGTCTCGATAGGGAGGGAGACCCCACAGGACACTTGCCCAGGCCAGGCCTGCCACCACCCTCCTGTCCTTTGAGGAGGTACTTGCAGAGATCCACTTTAAGCCTGACCCTGGGGCTTCCAGCTCAGGTGCTGAGGAAGGGAGCTGTACCTGACCACGGGAGTCCTGTACAGGAGCAGGCCTAAGACGCCTAATGCAGACAGGAAGAGCAGCCGCCGCCACCAGAGTCTCTTCCTGGCCCTGGGGGGGGGGGAGGGACAGGTCATCAGCAACCAGTTTACACACACATACATGGGGGGGAAATCACGGCTTGATTTTAATGCATTTTATTTATTTTTTTGAGTAAGGATCTATCTTGTTCACATGGCACAGACATTCAAAGGGAAGAAAGAGGAGGCATAGCGCAAAGCCTTTGTTTCTTCTGCACAGAGGTGGCCCAGTCCTGTTAGAGTCCCATGTGTCCTTCCAGAAAGAGGTGGGCTGCACACAGAAGGGCACCTACATCTTCTCACTCTCTCTCTGGCTCCCCAAGATTGGCGGCACAGTCGACATGCCATTGTACACCTAGCCATCTATATGTACACGAACAGATGCGTGCACCCTGTGCACACGCATGCAGAGGCTGAAGAATGGCACGTGTCCTCCTCTATTGCTCTTCCACTTAGTTCCTTGAGATGGAGTCTCTCATCGAACCTGGACTTGCTTTTTCTTTCTTTTTTAAAGTCAGATTGACCAGCAAGCCCCCCCCCCCAGCAAGTCTCCTGTCTCCACACTTCAGTGCTGGGGTTACAAGTGTGTGGTGGCTCTATGTGGCTCTATGTGAGTGCTGAGGATTGAATTCAATCCTCTTACCCCTGGGCCATCTCCCTAGCTGCACTTTGCAATTAAAAAAAATTTTTTTTAGCTGGCCGTGGTGGCGAACGCCTTTAATCCCAGCACTTGGGAGGCAGAGGTAGGAGAATTGCTGTGAGTTCGAGGCCACCCTGACGACACTACATAGTGAATTCCAGGTCATCCTGGGCTAGAGTGAAACCCTGCCATGAAAAACCAAAAAAAAAAAAATTTTTTTTTAATTAGCTTATTTGAAGGGAGAGAGAGAGGGAAGGGAGAGAATGAGCATGCCAGGGCACCTAGCTACTGCAAACAAACTCCAGATTCATGTACCGCTTTGTGCATCCTGTTTTACAAGAGTACTGGGGAACCAAACCAGGGTCCTTAGACTTTGCAAGGCAGGGTGCCTTAACTGCTAAGCCATCTCTCCAGCCCCTACCTTGAAAGTTTGATGACCATTTTGAGGTAGCATACTGCACTTCAGTACTTCAGTATTTGTTTTTGCAGTGGTGGGAATTGAATCTAGGGCCTCACACTTGCTAGGAAAGTGTTCTACTACTGAGCAGTAGCCCCAGCAACGCCTCAGTACTTAAAGACTCTCCCACTTCCTTGCCCAGCTATCCCACATGTTGTGGACTGAAGCACCTAGTCTACCGAGTAGAAATTAGGACTGGAGGGGCTTTGAGTCTGCTCCTTTGCTCTGGATGGCAGTGTGGCAGGACAGGACCTGGGCAGGCCCGGAGGACAGGGACATTCAGGGTTGGAGTGCTTAGTGGGTGGGAGCAAGCCAGACCTTGGATGGAAGACAAGTCCAAGAAGACATAGGAGTCTGTGGCTTGGTGGCAAGGAGAGAAGAGCTGCATGACACTTACTGATGCTGGGCTGGCTGCTGGCTATGGTCAGAGACCATATGTCTGCGGCAGCCAGGCCCAGCCAGGCCTGGAGTTCCTCCCACAGAGCAGAAGGGCCCTGCTCCTGCCTGACAGGAGGTGGGCTTTGGGCTTTGTCTGTGGTTAGCAGTTTTCCAGGAAGAGCCCCCCCCCCAAAAAAAAAACTGATTATCTTCTGGAGCCCCACAGTAAGGAGCGGACACTGGGGCCAGGTGATGGGTTTGAATCCCAGCACTACCACTTATAAGCAAGATTGGGTCCTCTGGGCACCTGTCATGCTCAAAGGCCAGTCCTGGACTTGGAGTCAACGTAAGCTGCATGACAGACGCAAGCCTGTGTAAACCCACGCTGTACTTCGGTTGATGCTACTGCTTTTCCCCCAGACGTCATCTCTGGCCACCTCCTCGTTCACTCCCCGCTGGCCCTCCAAATCCTCCCAAGCTTGTCCGTGGGCTCTTTCAGGAAGGCCACCTGCCTCAGACACCCTTAGCCCGTGGAACTGTTGTGCACCAAGTATGTCTAGGGGAAGCTCTGAGAACCACCTTACATCTGTGGGTATATGTACCCCTGTGTCCCCTGGCATCCTGTCAGCACAAGGCGCCTCTGAAAGGACCCCCCATCATGGCAGTCCCCAGTTTGGGTTACCGTGGCCTCTTTGTCTCTCTCTGCTTCCCCCTGCCCACTCCCCACCCTTTCTTCCCTGCAGCCTCCATGGGACCCTGACAGGTTCTTCTTTCGCTGGGACAACTGCAGCAGTCCCTTCCAACTCAGCCCCCAGAACTGTCTCCTAAAAGACCAATCTCTCTCAATAGTGTCTGTGTTGTACCAACAGGTAAATTCTCAAAGAAAAAAAATGTATTTAGTAGGCAAATATATGGGAAAATGTTCACCGTCATCAGTAACCAGAAATACACAAATTAGAACCCAGTGGCAGATTTTGCCTATAAAATGAGCACACACACACACACACACACACACACACACACACAAAAAGCTATAATGAAAATAGCCAAGTTACCAGGGGGTGTGAGACAGGCGCTCTTGGGCTTGCTGGCAGAGTGAACTGTCCAAGCCTTTTGGAGAGCTATTTAACTCTGAACACTCATCACCTTTGACAAGGCCCATAGGCCCCGCCACTGGCAATCTGTGTGGGAAACGTTTACATATGAATATTTTCATCTGCCTCTCTTCAGCCATGTTCTCAGCACGTGTGTATTGGGTATAAGCACTGCGACAAGCACTGTGCTAGGTCAAGGACGGCAAGGTGAGTGGGACAGATCCTGTCTCCAGATGCAGGTCAGGAAGATGCATGGGGGAAGGCACAGCGGACTTTGGGAGCGGAGTAAACTCCACGGTGCTATAAACAAGGGGAAGGGTGGCACCTGAGCTGGAAGGGTAGAGAGGAAGTCAGGAGGCTTTCTAGAGGAGGTGACCTAAGCTAGGGCCTGGAGAATGAGAGAGATGTAGGCAGGGGAGGCAGGAGAGGGGGAAAAGCGCCCAGTAGCCAGGATGTATCAGGGAGGAGGTGGGAGAAAGCTCAGTGGGTGGTAGAGCTTTGAGTTTTCCAGCAAGGGTGAGATAAAGCACAGTACGGATACTTAGAGCTGCCGCTGCAAAGGCTAGCCTGGTCCAAGGTTATTTGGGCCCGGGCACCAGGACCCACACTCCAGACTTGGCCTGGAACTTTATCTTAAGGATTGTAGTCAGATTTTTTGTGTGTGGGGGGGTGAAGGAGATCTGATTTTTATTTGGAAAACAAAAGTACCGAGACTGTACTGTTGAGCAGAGACATGGAGGTAGGGGATGGCGGTCATAGCTGGAGGCAGGAATCCAAGTGCCGGCCGTGGGGGCTGGTGGAGGCATGAGCAGCAGGTTGGTGGCTAGGTGGGGAAGGCATGGTCAGTAATGGATGGGACGATGCTGGGGCAGGAGTATTTGCCTGTCGGTGGCTCAGCAGGCAAGTTCAAGAGAGAGTTCTTGGGTTCACCAGGAGGACAACTGTGTCATGGGAGAGAGTACAGAGAGGGAAGAGGCCACCCAGGGACTGAGGGGAGACCGGTAGTGGGAGAGGTGCTGTGTGTGTGTGGAGGGGTGGGGGTGACTTTCCCAAAACCGGGCTGTCAGGAGGAAAAATAAGATGGCAGTTGGAGGGGTCAAGGGGCTGGGATTGATGGAGTCTTGCGTTTCTTTGACATGAGGGAGGCCAGCTTGGCTGCCTGGAAAGCATCCAGACAGGTGTCTCAAGTCACAGGAACAGGCCTTGTCTGAGCTTGTCCGAGCTGATCAGACATCCTTGAAAAGGCCCCAGAGTCAGTTGGAGAGAATGGTTAAATCAACTTGTCATGAAGACTGCCATCACACAGAAAACTGCTTACACAAGAGTACATAAAGAACAAAAACAAGACTAAAAGTAATGTGCATCATGACAATAATTTAGTAAGAATAAAAGCATGCACCAGAACACGAGAGCCTAAGAAATACCTTAAGTGTTTGTGTAATTTCATTATCAAAGGGTATTTTTTTTTCTCTTCAATGTCTATGATGTTCTTATGTTATTCTTTCTTTTATTTTAAGCAGGATCTCACTCTAGCTCAGGCTGACCTGGAACTCACTCTAGCCCAAGCTGGACTCAAACTCATGGTGATCCTCCTACCTCTGCCTCCTAAGTGCTGGAATTATATAGGTGTGAGCCACCACACCCGGCTTACATTGCTTTTTTAATGAAGGAAAAACAGAGTTAGCAATTTACAAGTCAAGCTAATTTTACTGCTTCCCATTGAGTGCAGGATAAAGCTCCCATCTCTTAACGCTGCCAAAGGAGCCTTTGAAACATGGCCTGGGGACGGTGGTACATTTCCATGCTCACCCCCCTCTCCTTCCTGCCTCTACCATGGGGCCTCCATAGCAGACAGTCCAAGCTTGTTCCATTATTACTTAACGCCACATGGCTATTTGAGGGAGGAAGGTAGCAGGGAAGGTAATATGAGCAGAGAACCAAAAACATATATGTACGAAGATGTCATGATGAAGCCCATTATTTTGTATGCCAGCTAAAAAAGTAATTTAAAAAAGAATTAAAGTGAGGGGAAACCAAGTATGTGGGTATGTATAGACATCCACAAGCTCAGATTTCACCAGAAGGGAACTGGATGAATGAGCTTTGCGAGTCTAGGGATGGAGCTCCACAGAGCCATTAAGCACCAGGAGGTTATGGACGTGTGCTGTGGAGAGCCCTACAGAACTTCAGTAGAGGCAGGTGTCACTTCCGTGAGGGGAGACCCCTCCTCCTGTGTGTGTCTGTGCTCACAGGCACGCATGTCCTTGTTCTAGAAGCAGTCAGGAAGAGCTGTAACAGCACCTACTGGAGATAGTGCCTGAACAGCACTGCCCAATAGAAATCCAATGTGAGCCATATGCATAACTTTAAACATTCTACTGGCCACATTTCAAAAAGTTAAACAAGGGCTGGGGAAATAGCTTAGCAGTGAAGGTGTTTGCCTGTGATGCCTAAGGACCACGGTTCGATTCCCCAGGACCCACGTAAGCCAGGTGCACAAGGGGGTGCATGTGTCTGGAGTTCGTTTGCAGTGGCTGGAGGCCCTGGTGTGCCCATTCTATCTGCTTCTTTTTTTCTGTCTCTCTCAAATAAACAAATAAAAACTTCAAAAAAAAAGTGAAACAAGTGAAATTCACTTTAACAGCATTTTATTGAAGCCAGCATATCCAAATTATCCTTTCAAAATGTAATTAATATGAAAATTGACATATTTTCTATGCTGCTTTCATTTTTTAAAACTAAGTTTTAGTTTTAGCCCCCCACTTTGGCTCAGCAGCCACATGTGGCTAGTGGCTCTTATATGTTGGAAAATGTGGTGGCTGAGATGGAGGGAGGAAGGCAGGGGAGGGGGTGTCAACCTTTTGCGGACCTGATGCCCTTCAGTCATGTTCAACTGTGCATAGCAAGCACACGCCCCTTCGGCTAGCCAGCAGGAGACTTCTACTGTGTGTCTACCATGCCGCGTCCTCGGCTTTCCCGACTGTCCTAGCTTAGTTGCTTTCCTTTGGGTCTCCTGTGCCCAGGACCTCTGGTGTGACTTATTTGGGCATCATGGGCACAGGGGCCAAGAGCACCTGAGAGCACTGTTGCCACCTGACATGCCATTTGCATGTTTCACAAACATTTCAAACACATATGGTTAACAAGGAACTTTCTGCTTAGGAAACCTGCGCCTCACTCCCAGTCTACACCTTGGCAAACAACATTGTCATCATCCGTGGGGTCCCCATTCTCAAATACCTCCGAGTTCCCCTTAACCACCCTCCATCCATTCCCCCAGCACAGCCTGTGTGAGTCCTTCCTCACCAACGTACCTAGCCCTTCCTTTCATCTCACCCTGGGCCATGGTGCCCTCACCCAACGTCCCCAGCTGCCAGCTGCTCCCCTCTCCCCCACAGTATTCTCTGCAGGAAGAGCTTTCAGAAATGGTACCTGAGGACGCGGCTATCCCTCTCCAAGGCCCTCCCATGACCTGGCTGTCAGAAGCCATGTCCTAGACTCTGGCCTCTGCAGCCCTGTCTTGCCATCTCTTGCCCTTGCCTGTGGATTCCAGCCGCCCCCCCTTGCAAGTCCCCCACTGTCTGGCACTCTGCACTTAGATTCCACTGTCTGCACCTCCTTGGCGGCTCCTGGAGCCCAGCAGGCCAGTTCCTGCAGCCCAGCCCTCTGGCTGAACAGTGGACGTAGGCATCGTGCGTTCCCTGAGCAGCTCCTTCCACCTGCGTGTCCCACAACTCTCAATCTGCAGTTTGCATTTCCCCACCGGTCCCTTCTTCCTAATAGAGATTCCTTCCAGAGAGCATCCTTCTCCTGGCCTGACAGTGGCTGCCACCAAGTCCTCTTTCCTGGTGCCATGGACCTCCTCCTACCACTCCTCTGTTCTCTCAGTGCCTTTTTTTTTATTAAGTTTTTCGAGGTACAATCTTAGTCTAGCACAGGCTGACCTGGAGTTCATTATGTAGTCTCAGGGTATCCTCCTACCTCTGCCTCCTGAGTGCTGGGATTAAAGGCAAACTCCACCACATCCGGTTTAGTTCCTCACTATTTTGCATCTGGATTCCTGTAAAAAACCTCCTAGCCAGCCCCCCTGGGCTTTCACCCTTCACCTTCCACTATTTTTCCTAGGTGCCCCACAACTTGTGTTATCCTCATCTTTGTCCAGACCATTGTTCCCACCCTCTGCTCATAACCTAGTTCCTTGGCATCCACTTTCCTTTCTCTACCTTCACCCAAGCTTCCCTCTAGCTCTTTCCAAACTACAACTAAGAAAGGACAGTGAGCCTCTGCCTCCTAGAGCTATGAATATCTTTAGTACACTGTAGTCTTGGCACCAAATCCCTCATAATTGGTGGCATTAGTAAACATTTGTCGGAAGTGGAGTAGTGAATCATGCTTTAAAATTTCATTCTCGTTCCCAAACCAAATGTTACCGTTTTTTTCTTAAAACCATGGTCTCCAGGAGTAAGTCTGCACCCCCACGGCAGACTAGGGACTCCCCAGTTGCACTTGTTCAATTAAGCCTTGACCACAGTCTCTGCAGTGGAACTTGGATTGGTGCTACATTGTGAGTGAGGAGACTGACTCAAGGGTTAAAGCGCTTGCTGGAGGAAGTGGCTAGTCAGCGGTGGGGCTGAGCCATGAGTTTAGGTCGGTCTACAGTGAAGCCTCCGGGGCCACATTTGTTTCTTAGGATTGGGCCAGCTCCTCTCACAAGGGTCCCTGGCCACTCTGAGCAACCTCATGTCTCTAACCTGAATGGTTCTTGCAAGTAATCCCTTCCCCCTACCTCCAGCCCATTCTGAGTGCTGGAGGCTGGCTTGGTGCCTTTGCTATTGCAGCTCCGGGCAGCCTGGGTCCCCCTGGGACTGGCTGCTGGTGAGACTGGCCAGGCAGCGGAATAGAGGGCGCTAGAGCAGACCTCTTTGCCCTTAGCAGCTGTCCCAACTCCTTAGGCCCCCTTCTCTGACACACACAGGGCAGGGCGACCTGAAGCTTATCTTGGGTGCTGGGGCCTTGTTTGAGCTGCCCAGCAGAGCTGGCTGTGAGTGGACCGTTAGAGCGGGTGCTAGGAACCAGGCCCAGGATAACTGGCCAGTTCTTCTGCCTTTGTCCCAGCTAGGAGCTGTACTTTGAGCTGCCTGCCTGCCAAAGGACTTAGGAGCATCAGCCTCTTCAGGCTCTCCTCTCCCTGCTTTTAAGGTATACAGATTACCCCTTAGGTCTTGAGCAGAACAGCCAGGCCCAGTGGGGCCAGAGCGCTCAGCTACAGTGGAGTCACCCCTGGGGCTCGGCTCTATCTCACCCAGGGACAAAGGAAGAGGAGTCCCAGGGTCCTCACCGGCAACATGGCCTCCTGGGATGCAGTCCTCCCCTCCTCACCACCCATCTCACGGGCCATCTTGATCAGGAGCCACAGGTTTCAGCATGCCAGCTCTGGTTCCACCTGACTGGATTCCCCCCCCATCCCCACCCCCGCTGCACTTGAGCCAACTGACCTGTACCTCCTACTTCTGCCTCTCACCTGCCAGTGTCCCCACTCACCTGAGTCCCTTGACAGCCATAGGAGAAGGCAGTGGGGTGACCTGCTGAGAACTTTCTTAGTTGAGACAGGGAAGAAATGACTTCCACCTGGTGATGGTGAACGTCTGGGAACAAAGCAGCTCCTTCCTGGCCCATAAACCACACCCAGGGAGGGATGGACCGCCCTGAAAGGGACCTGCTTGGAGGTGGGGCCCAGTGGAGGGGACTGGTTTCAGGGTGGGGTGGTGGCTGGTAAGTCCTTTAGGGCCAATCATTTAAGGTAAAGCCAGGCCCAGGGATCCTGGAGGTCCCCCTTCATCCCTGGAGTCACTGCCATCCAGGTACTGTGTCCCTGCCCAGGAAAAGCCCTGTTCTGCACTGAGCCCCAGCTAGAGCTGAAGAGAGAGCACACTGTGTCCTCAGGCAGCTCACTCCTTGTAGAGCCCTTCACCTCCTCAGCAGAGGTGGGGCCTATGCTTGTCACCTGGCGTCACAATCAGGGCTGTGGAAGTTCCATGAAGCTGGATATGTGTCCCATCAGAGGAGCGCCAGGAAATCAGTTTCATGGATGGCTTGGGTGATCAAGTAGGAATAGAGAATTAAGAGTGTCAGAGTGTACTATATGAAATTTTGACTTAATGTGTATTTATGTGTTTAAATAATTTTAAGTGTGCACATACATGCATCAAAGGTTGGGAAATACTTTTTCTTGTTGTTTTTTGAGGTAGGGTCTCACTCTAGTTCAGGGTGACTTGGAATTCACTATGTAGTCTCGGGGTGGCCTTGAACTCACAGTGATCCTCTTACCTCTACCTCCCAAGTGCTGGGATTAAAGGTGTACACCACCATGTCTAGCTGTGAAATATTTCTAAAACTGAATCATGGCCAAAGGTTTGCTAAAATCTGTGTAAAATATTAACAGGAGCAAATACATATTGAAGGACAGACACATCCTTCAAACTCGCAGCAGGAGTCTGGTGCGGTGGCTTATGCCTGCCATTTCTGCACTCCAAAGGCTGACTCAGGGTTGCTGAGTTCCGAGGCCAGCCAAGGCTAGTGTGAGACCTTGTTCCAAAATACAAAAGCAGATGAAAACTTGGGAACAGGTTAGGCCCTTTCATTCAAAGTGAGGAAAGAGCATGAATATTTATCTGTTCAAATAAATCTCCTTAATTTCACCAAATTCTTTTAGGAGTAATGTTACATCCCACCTCCAAGCTCCCACTCCATCACACACATTAAAAAACAAAGGAGGGCTGGAGAGATGGCTTCGTGGTTAAGGCGCATGCCTGCCAAGCCTAAGGACCCAGGTTCGATTTTCCAGGTCCCATGTAAGCCAGATGCATATGGTGGCACATGCGTCTGGAGTTTTTTTTTTTTTTTTTTTTTGGTGGTTTTTCGAGGTAGGGTCTCGCTCTAGCCCAGGCTGACCTGGAATTCACTACAAAATTCATTACGAAGTCTCAGGGTGGCCTTGAACTCATGGCGATCCTCCTACCTCTGCTTCCTGAGTGCTGGAATTAAAAGGCGTGTGCTACCATGCCTGGCTTGGAGTTCTTTTACAGTGGCTAGGGGCCCTGACGTACCCATTTCCCCCCTCCCCGTCGCTAATAAATCTAAACCTTAGAAAAAAAAAAAGAGTGGTATCTGGTTTTGAATTTCTTCCCATAAAGGAAAAATTGAAGTCCTACTGGGCGAAGAGACCTGTGGTGCCCACCTACACAGCCTGCAGGCAGGAGGCCCTCTTCCCAGACCTCACTCTCCACTCAGGCTACCTCCCTCAAGCCTCCTAACACTAGTTTTTCCAGGAATTTGCAGGGGATCAACCAGTGTGGCTGTGTCTTCTCCAGCTGGCTGTTAACATTATTTTAACAGGTCCCCCTGGGAGCAGTTAACAGGCAGAGCCCTGAATGAACACTTGAGTTTTCAAGTCTTGTCTTCCTTCAGAGGCTGCAGGTGGAGCTGGGCCTCAAAATCCACATCCTTCACAGGCACCTTCCCAAGAAACCCAACCAAGCGCTCACAGGCAGCACACTTGCCTTGCACAAGGGCTTGTTCGATCACCAGCATTGCTTAACAGTGCCCCACCCCCAAGAAAACACAGGCAGGTGGGAAGTGTGGTGGAGTCAGTGGCTTCCTTTTTTCTCCCTGAGGTAGGAGCAGGATAGGTCCCTCCACACAGAGGACTGGCCTGTGTCTAGCACAGCAGTGCTCGGTTCAGTGCAGAGGCATGCAGGTTAACCCTAGACACCAACACTGCTTGCACCCCATCCGGTGTGGCCAGCGCCATCCCACCCATCCACACTTGCACACACTGCCGGGTATGGACTACTGGAAATGACGACTGAACTAAAGCTGCCCCAAGGGCTCTTGTGGACATGGAGGTAGCTTCGTCCAGAGGCACCTGTCGGAAGGTAGGAGAATCTGGGTTCTGGCCCAAGTGTTTCAGAAACCATTGGCTTGTCTTTTTCCATGTCTCCCAGATAGGGAGGGTTCTGGGGTGGGGGTAGGGTGTGCTCAGAGCTTATGGGGCTCTGTACTCTCATTTTGAGACACGGTGAACTGGGGCAAGTGAAATGATGCGGCCTCAGCCAAGTGTAATGGATATGCTGTTCAGTTAAGGTACCATCCCTCCCCCACCCAGGGTCCTCCCCTCTCCCATCCCTATGGGCAAAAATAGCCACTCAGGTAGACAGAGACATCTTTAGGGGAGAATGGCACGGATGAGGCAGATTTTACAGATTTATTTTTTAAAAACAAAAACAAAAGGTTAAAAAAAGTCCTTCATTTCCAACCCTGCCTGGGGGTGTGGGTGAGGAATAGAAGAAGCTAAGAAAGGTACCCACCCTCTTGGGAAGAGTCTGACTTCTCCCAGAGTTGGTAGGGCAGGGCAAGTCAGAGGCAGGCCCTCGCCCTTCCTGCCCTGCCTCCTCCTCAGGTAGCTATTACTGCAAACAAGTGTTGGGTGCCTCTCCCTTGAGTTATAGGGCCCCATCAGGGAATCCAGGGGTGGACAGACAAGCAGGCCACAGGAGGTTCAGCGTGGTGTGGCCTGGCCCCTGCAGCTTCCTTGTGCTGCGCACGCACGAGCTAGCAAGGCAGGCAGGTAGTTTCAGTGTGGGGAGGGCTTTTAAGAGTCTTGCCACCAGGAGAAGACCTTTAATCTCCATCTCTCCAGATCTGCCCTTTCTTTCTATTCCTCAGCCTCAGGCTGAGTGGAGTCCAGGACAAAGCACTAAGTGGCCATTTGCTACAAAACACCCAGAGAGGCCTGTCAGTCAGTCCAGGCTCCCAGTCACACAGTCATACACACAGCGTTAAGGCGTCTGTGCCAGCAGGCATGGCCAAACTGGGTCCAGCTTCTCTCTCCCCACCTGCAGAGGGTGTAGGGGGAGAACCCCCAGCTGCTGTGGAAACAGGCTGAAGGGGGAGAAGCTGGCAACGGAAGATTAACCAGGCCTGGAGAAAGAAGTGGGAAGGAGGAAGGCAAGGGCTTTCAAGGCCTCTATCCAGGCCTGCTGGCTGCCCTTGGAAGTAACCCAACTCAGGTTGGAAAGCCCTGACCATAAACCCCCTGGAAAATGGGGGACAGAGAGGAGGAGAGGGGGGCTAGAGCATTGGGACTTTGGAGGAAGCCAGTGCTATCATTATTTACAAGCGCCAAGCCCCATCTTCTGTGCCAGTCTCTCCTCCTCCTACAGAAATGAAAGGCCCCTGAGAGCCAGAGGAGTGCCCAGATCTCCTCACAGCTGCACCCTAAGGAGAGCCCCTTCCCTCTGACTGGCCCTATCCTGGGCCCCTCAGGAATGTCTGTGTGGCTCTGCTCCATGGAGAGGCGGCGCCGCACACTGCCCCACTGGCAGGGCAGCAGCGGCCCTAGGAGTCCTTGAGCATGCTGATGCGCGCATAGATCTTCAGGGCAGGCCCCAGCTTGATGTTCATGGCGCTCATCAGGTGGTCCTCCTTGAGCAGTAGTAGAGCTTGGCCATCGATCTCCTGGGCCCGGAACTCCTCTGCGATTTCCTGGCAGCCTAAGGGGACCACCAAGGCAGCAGCAGTTACAGTGACACAGTGATGGCATTGGCTCAGGGCAGCCCGTTGCTTGAGATTCCTTTTCTCAGCAGGGGACTTGAGGGTAGTAACTAGTGCTCTGATGTTGCAGCCTGAGAAGCCAAATGACTTCGCCAGGACCCAGCCCTCCTTATAAACACCTGCCCTTCACCAACTACACTGACATAGGTGACAATGAAGTGGTGCAGGGAGAGGCAGCATGTGACTCCTGAGGCTGGATAGCAGAGGCAACAGCAGCTTTCAACCTGCTCTTGCAGATCCTTATTTTGGAGTGATCTGGCCACCGTGTCAGAACTCTCCATCAGCCCTCTGGAGAGGTGCCTGTGGAGAGTGACTGAGGCTTTTTACTGAGAGTCCAGCTGTAAGCCATGGGAGAGCCACTTGGAAGTAGACCTCCAATTTCAGGGACTGCAGTCCTGGCTGACATCCTCAGTAAGACTTCCCACAAGACCCCAAGCCAGAGCCACTTGACTGAGCCAAGATGGTGGAACCTTTTGATAACATGCCATAATTGTCTAAAGCTAAGTTGGAGTGACTTGTATCACAGCAATAAGTAATACAGAGTAATATACCATGGAGAGGATGAACCATTACAAATCTCATGTGTGGGGCTGGAGAGAGGGCTTAGCAGTTAAGGCACTTGCCTGGGAAGCCTAAGGAGCCATGTTTGACTCTGCAGGTCCCATAAAACCCAGACGCTAAAGGTGATACAATGCAAGGTCACACATGCACACAAGATGGAGCAGTGGCTGGAGGCCCTGGCGTGCCACTTTTCTTTCTCTCTCGTTAAAAAAAAATCTTGTGTGTACCTCGAAAAACCAAAAAAAAAAAAAAAAAAAGCCGGGCGTGGTGGCGCACACCTTTAATCCCAGCACTCGGGAGGCAGAGGTAGGAGGATCACTGTGAGTTCGAGGCCACCCTGAGACTACATAGTGAATTCCAGGTCAGCCTGGGCTAGAGTGAGACCCTACCTCGAAAAACCAAAAAAAAAACAAAACAAAACAAAACAAAACAAAACAACACACAACAACAACAAAAAAACCTTGTGTGTGAGACTGGCCTTAGAACTGGCAGCTCAAAGGACTTGAGCATCAGTAATTGTCTAAGGTGTTTTAGAATCCTGAGCTTCCAGACATCCTGTGGCCTGGGAGGAAGCTATCAAGGAGGCATAGAGGAGTGAAGAAACTGCTACAGGAGCTGGAAGGAATGGAAATTCAATTTCATACTGCTGTGAAAACAGGAGAAAATGTAGCAGCACTGTAGGTGGTAACATGCTAAGTTTTATGTGCCCAAAGAACTAATGGCACCTAACTAACGGCATTTTCAGACACAATGTGAAGGTGTTGTCTTGACTTTTCTTGTTGCTGTTCACGGTGAGAAAAAAAAAAGGGGGGGGGGGAGGTGCTGGAGATATGTCTGTGGTTAAAGCGCTTGCCTTGAAAGTGAAAAGCCCAATGGCCTGGGGTTGATTCTCCAGTATCCACGTAAAGCCAGATGCACAAAGTGGTGAACGCATTAGGAGTTTGTTTATAGTGGCTTGAAGCCCTGATCTGCCCATTCTCTCTACTAACAAGTAAATAAAAAAAATTTTTTAAGAATAAAAAAAAAAAAACAAAAAAGGGAGAGAAAAAATAAAAGAGAGCAAAGGTGGTTTAGTAGAAGACAGTATTTGCTAGTTCTGGAAGTTCTTAATGTCTCTACGACCATAAAGAGTGCTGGAACTACAAAATGGTGTCTAGGCTAAGGGAACGTCAAGAAAACATTGTCTACTCATAAAACCCAGGGTCTAACTTAAATGTCTTGTTAAGACTTCGGGCTGCTGTGGTGTCCTATACCTGTAATTCCAGCAAAAGGGTGGTGAGCTCAAGCATAGCTAGGGATACACAGCAAGACCCTATGTCAAAAAAAGACTTCACAGGCTGGAGAGATGGTTTAGCAGTTAAGGCATTTGCCTGCCAAACCAAAGCACCCAGGTTTGACCCCCCCAGGACCCAAGTAAGCCAGATGCACAAGGGGGAACACACATCTGGAATTCGTTTGCAGGGGCTGAAGGCCCTGGTGTGCCCATTCTCTCTCTCTCAAGTAAATAAATAAAAATAAAATATTTTAAAAAAAGACTTTAGAAAGACCTAAGGTGACACTCCTGAGGACTGGCTGGTTTTCTGTGGAGCTCGTGGGCTAGCCACATGGAGAATCCTAAGGAGGGGAGAGGAAGAAGACTTATCTCAAAAACTGTTTAGGACATGGTTTTTGTCTTAATGGAATGAACTCCAATAAAATTTGTGACCTACAGGATTATATTGTTATAAATATTGCTAGGTGGGTCTGAAAATGTCAAAGTAATACAAAATAAAAAACAGGAACTATGCTAAGAACACAGTTCCACTGAAAACTCAGGTTGTGACTCAGAGGGTGGAACCAACAGTGAGAATCACCTTTCAGGTTTTAAGTACTTTTTTTACCCCCTAGGAAGGGCCTAGCTCTAGCTCCTGCTAACCTGGAATTAGTCTCAGGCTGGCCTCAAACTCACAGTGATTCTCCTACCTCAGCCTCTGAGTGCTGGGATTAAAGGCATGTGCCACCATGTCCATCAGGGTTATGAGTCTTAAGCAAGGAAAACAGTGCGATGGACCTCCTAATTGTAGAGCTATTGCAGATCAGAAGCCCCTGTGTTCTGTCCTTCCCTTGGTTGCTAGGCCAGCTCCACTAGACACTGGGGCTGTGGCAGGGAGCAGACAACTGGTCTCCAGCCTGAGAAACATCATGTGAGCAGATGGTCCCTCTTGTCTCCACGCCTGCACTTGAGTTAGATGGACAAGATTCTGGACCTCAAACTGGCACTATCATAAGAACTCTGGCAGGGGGACAGGGCTGGGAAGAACTGTGGCAACCTATCTCCAAATGGCTATCAATAATCTTTGCAGGTTCCCCCAATGGATGGGCTATAACCTGTGTAAACAATGAAATGATGTGAAAGTGACAGAATGAGACTTACAAAAATTATTGTGTATACATGTTTGAGTGTAAGTATGGGTGCAGGTCAGAAGACAGCTTTTGGGTTTGTCTGTGTCTGTCCAGCTATTTGAGAAAAGGTTTCTTAGCCTAGAGTCTTGCTCTGCTGTTCTTTGCTGCTCTCATTATGACTTCCAGCTTTTTCTGTAGGGTCTGGGAAATGAACTCAGGTACCCCAGCTTGAACAGTGGGCACGTTATCAACTGAGCCATCTCACCAGTCCTAGAATGTGACTTTTGAGACTAGGTCATAAAGAGCACAGCAGCTTCTGCCTTGCTCCATTGTATTTACTACTTGTGGGGAACACTTGCCACCATGCTTGCCATGAGAGGCCTGTGTGGAGAACTGAGGACACCTACCAGCAGCCAACCCTTCCTGCAGGCCCCATCAGTGATGCACCATTGGTGGGGGCGGGGGAGAACTGACAACCCTAGTAAGGCTTCCTGCTGACCTTGGCCTTGTCTGACACAGAGCTGCAAACCTCCTAAGGGGGCCCCTTCTGAAGTCCTTGCCTAAACAAACTGCACTATGATAAATTTGGGGTATACAGTGATAGACAAATACTGGGGTAAGTACAGTGCAAGAATTTGGACCTAGTTCTGTGTGGATTGGAAACGTATGGTCCCAACCTCCATACTATACTGTACACTAACAGGCTGTGGCTGCTGTCATTGCCTGACCTGATAGGTGGGATGGCAAAGAGGAGAAGCTCTGGGGTGCCAGTGGAAGAATCCAGAATGCTGGAACGTTTGCCTTTCCAAGTGTAAGTCTAGGTCCCAGCCCTCACAAACCATTTGTCCTCCACCCCAAGGGCTCTATGCAGTGCCCAGCTAAGTCAAGAATCTCTGTGTCTTATACCAGTGCTCAACATGCTCCACCTGCCAAAAGCCTCGTTCTGTCCACTGTAGCTCAAGTTTAAACTCTGTTCATCTTAGCTGGGTGTGGTGGCGCACGCCTTTAATCCCAGCACTCGGGAGGCAGAGGTAGGAGGACTGCCGTGAGTTCAAGGCCACCCTGAGACTCCATAGTGAATTCCAGGTCAGCCTGGGTTAGAGTGAGACCCTACCTCGAAAAACCAAGCAACAAACAAACAAACAAACAAACAAATAAATAAATATTAAAAAAAAAACTCTGTTCATCTTGATGCCCTCTTTGTCACATTCCCTATACTCCCATCTGACTCCCTTCCTAGCCTGTCCTGGAAGAGACAGGGTTCACTCCATGACCATCTCTGTATTTCACACAAGTCACTCCCCATGCCAGAATCTATTTCAAATTCTAGCCATGGACTATTTATTAGTTTTTCCTGTATAAGAATATAAGCTCTCATAGGCAGGAGCCTCGTACCCTTAACCTCTGCACCCTGAAGCCTGAACCTTCCTAGTGGAGGAGGTGAGGTCCTTCACTCGCTCTTACTCTGGCCATCCCAAGCAGGGGTTGAATTTCCATGGACTTTACCTGGAAGAGAGCGGATGAATTCATAAACATCTTCTACGTTCCATTTTGTGGGCTCACTTGGTAGGAAGTGGTGTCCCATGCCCACCAGGTCCCGCATATGCATGTCAGGGAGCTCCAGGTCCCGCTGGCTCTGTCGTCGGCGGGAGGTGGACGAACTGGCTGAGATGGGTGACAAAGGTTCCTCATAGCTTGAGTTATCTGAGCATCTGCTGGAGTCTTCCTGACTGTGTGTCAGCTGCAGGGCAGCAGTAACTGAAAGGGGGACAGTGCTTGCTGGCTAGAAGCAAAGAAAAACAGTGTCCTTCAGGATAAGGAAACCAATACTGTGGCAGGAGGGAGAGGGATGGGAGTAGGTGCTCTTCCTCTTCTGCTTGGTCCACTATTATACCTTCCAGTTCTGGGCTCGAACAGCATCTTCTGTGCTGTTCCTCTCAAACCCTAAAAAGTCAGTCCTCTAGTGTGTCCCATGTACCCAAGTACCACCATGATCTGATTTTTGTTTTTTCTTTTAGACGTGGTGTTGAAAGCCAGGGCTTTATGGAATAGCATGAGAAACTTCCTGCACATGTACAGTTTGGACCATAGCTTTTAGTAGATTCTCAATGAGTTGTAAGACAATAGCAGCCATTACCACCACAAGCAAAATATTCTTAGGTTTGAAGTGAGCTGAGAGCTGGGCTGTGAGTTCTTTGAAGACTGTTTCTTGGGTCCTGGCATGGAGCTGGTGGTGAAAAAAAGATATTTAATGGATGAGTGCCTAGGGTCCTGGTGAGAGCTTCAAGAACTCAGAGCTCCAATTTTCAAGGAGGTAAAAAGGTAGCAGGCCAAAGGGCGGGTGCTACTATTTCAGCTAGCCCTTCTTCTGGGACAGGAGGCAGGGCCAGCAGGGGTGACTCCAGAAGTCACAGATGGTTATCAACTGCAAGATGGGGGGTAGTACCAGGAGAGACCACTGGAGAGGGTAATGCACCTGTAAGGATCCCTGGGTCTAAAGGAAGGGACCTATTAAGTGACCCAGAGAAAGCTGGATTTGACAGACCTGTGAGAGATGAGGACAACAACAAGCTAGAAGGGAGTACCAGGACAAAGAGGGCACTTGTGGGAATGGGGCTCTATGGTCTCTCACCTGCTTCTTGGTGTCCTTGGTAAGAGTAGGCAGACTGGCCTTGCTGGCCCGCCGGCGGTTGTGGGTTGTAGCCCCTGCCTTCTGAAGCTTGCTCCGGTCTGAGTGGAAAAGCCCCACTCGTTTTGTGCACCCCACATTATACCTGTCAGATAGGAACAGTAGGGAGTCACAGCAGTCATAGGGCTTGTAAGCACTTGGCAGCATGAGAAGGCACACTATCAGCTCAAATCCTGACTCCTGCACTTACTGTTTGCTGGCTATATGACTGTGGCCAAGTACTTACACTCTAAACCTTACTGGGAATTGGAAGTGATATCAGCTGGTTTCTAAAATTGGGCACATGGGCTGGAGAGATTGCTTAGTGGTGAAGGCGCTTGCCTGCGAAGTCTAAGAACTCATGTTCAAATCAGGTCCCACGTAGCCAGATGCATAGTGACAAAAGCGTGTCACACCTGCACAAGGGGGTGCATGCCTCTGGAGATCATTCACAGCAGGCTAAAGGTCCTGGTACACCCATTATCTCTCTCAAAATAAAAAATAAAGAAATAAAAATAAAATTGGGCACATGATGACTAGACAATGTCAGTGATGTGTATAAACAAACACAACCTTGGAGCACAACTGCCTCATGGCTGCCACAATGTACAGGCCAGAAAATTCCTGTCTAGTCCTGCTCGAGTATGGCTGGCAGAGCAGCCCTAGTTCCCTCAAAACAGCCCAGGGAGCACATGCAGATGAGGGCAGGTACTCTGACAGGGCATGCAGGGCACTTCTGCCTGAAATCTAGAGAGTCCTTCTTTTCTTAGTGGCTCTGGGCTTCTTCCTTGGCCCGAACACCACACAGACTTCAGAGTTAGACAAGTCTGTGACTCACTATCTAATGCCACTTTAGGCATGACTACTACTTTCTGTCTTAGTTTTCCAACCTATATAAAGGAGACAATAGTAACAGCTTCCTGGAAGAGTTCTTCTGAATGAGACAGTTGACTAAATGGCACCTAATATGAAGTGGGGTCTCAATAAATGATAGTTTTATTATTATTTTTATTTATTTGAGAGAGAGAGAGAATGGGCCCTCCAGTGCCTTCAGCCACTGTGACTCCAGATACATGTGCCCCCTTATGTGCAACATTGCACACTTGTGTCACTGTGCATCTGGCTTATGTGGGACCTGAAGATTTGAACATGACTTCTTAGGCTTTATAGGCAAGCGCCTTAACCGCTAAGCCATCTCTCCAGCCCGTGTTTTTTTTTTTTTTCTTTTTAGTATCTTTTATTTATTTATTTGCAAGAGAGGAGGACAGGGAGGGAGAGAGAAAGATAATATGAATATGAGAATAGGGGCAAATTGGGGCCTCCTACCACTGTAAATGAAGTCTTAGACAGATGTGCCACTCTGTGAATCTGGTTTTACAGTACTGAGGGATCAAACCCAAGCCACCAGGCTTTGCAAACAAGTGCCTTTAATCTTTGAGCCATCTCCCCAGCCCTATAGTGGGCTTTTAAAATTTTATCATTAATCTTTTTAAGAATTTATTTATTTGCACACGTGTGTGTGTGCATGCACATGTGCACATGGTGTAGCAGGGCCTCTTGTCACTGAAAACAAACACCAGACACTTGTGCCACTTTCTGTGTCCAGCTTTTTTGTGGGTGTCTTGGAAACTAAGCCCAGGCTGGCAAGTTTTGCGAGCTAATACCTTAAACCACTGAGCCATCTTCCTAGCCCCGTCATAAATCTTTTTAGCATGGGGACACTGTAGGTAGTACCATGATTCTGGGAAAGCTTTGGGTAGAAGGCTTACCCTAAGGAAATGGCAGCTGCCCATGGCAGGCAAGGAAAATAGATACCAGTACTGCATCTGGACAGTCAGGGAACTAGGAAGTAGGATGAGTCTCACAAGTGACCCTCAGCTCCCAAGGTGGACAACTGATGGAAGAGGATGGCTACAAAAGTAGGACTCTAGGAATCCTACAGACAGGGAGGGGCTGGGCATTGCAGCAGAGCTGAGGCCACTCACCTCTTTGCACAGGCCATGGAACAGAAGCGCTTGGAACGCTTGAACTTGTAGGCAAAGTCCACCCGTCCACAGAGCTCACACTTGAGTTTGAGGGGAGTACCCTCCTCTTTGGATTCTGAAAAGTATGGAAATGGGTGAGTGTGGAGGAGAGATTTCCATAGGCCACAGACCACCATAAGTCCTCCTATCTATTCTGCCTCTTTCCATGGGTATAATACCCAGGGGCATCCATTGGGAGAATGCCATCTTTCTGGAATGACTTTGTCTCCCAAGAGTGTCTGGTGATGCCTTTTGCAAACTTGACATGTTCCACCCCCCACCCCCCCCGGTTTTCTATGAGCCAGAGGTACTACACATGTGCAGTCAGCACCCTTCTTCAAGACCATGAAGGAAGCAAGAAGCTCACATAAATCAACTGTAGTCATCACCTGGCTAAGCACAGGCTTCTAAGGCAGCAAAAGGATATGTCTGCTAGTGCTGTCCCTACCCTGACTTCTGGACCTTGCCAATTGCTCTAAAAGGGAAGTCCAACTCTTGAACCCTGTGGTTGGCCAAAGCAGGGCTGGAGACAAATGGTTCCCCATTTCTCCTGTCTTGTTCTACAGGGCCAGAGGCTGAAGAGGGACTGGTAAAATGCTCAGTGTCCCCCCAGACACTGAGAAAGGGAAGTGTGAAGTCTGCCCTTCCTGTCAAACCAAAAGACCTCAGATGCATGGCAAAGGTGCTTACCTTGCAGGTAGGGCTCCTCCATCTCCGAGTCAGTGGTGGTGGTATGGTCCTGCTGTGGAAGCTTCTCAGGCAAGAACCCCTGTGCATACTTCTTCTTCAGATTCCCCACCAGCAGGGACGAGCGTCCCACCTAGAGGACAGTTCACATGGAGGCCACAAGGTTTAGGTCTAAGCAGATCCCCTGCCGTGCAGCCTCATCACAATTACAAGTATCAAGTAGCCAGGCAGATACCGACCCTTCCCAGGCCTCCCCCATATCGTCACTCAAGGCTGTATCCTGCTGCCTGGCTCCTGAGGCAAGGAGCAGTAAACACCACAGTACAGGGGCAATTCAGGAGGTCAGAAGAGTGTCCAAGGGCAGAAATCAGGTTTTCCCCACTGCTGTTCAAGTGCCAAGTCCCATGTTCACAGGACAGACACCAGGGAGGGCTAGGGCTGAGGCTGACAGTGCACTTACTAAAGAGAGCCAGCATCCTTGTATTGATTTCTTACTGTTCTCCACCTAACCACAGCTCTACCCAAGCCACAAGGACAAGCAGCCTCAGGGGAAAGCAGGATCCAACCAACTCTAAACATAAATCATGTGTCCTGTGGCTAATAGCACCCCAGATGGGCTTTGCTACTCCTCTGCTCTTCTCTCTTCATTTGAGGAACTTGGTGGCCAGCTCACATGGTGCCCTACTCTAGGGCAATGCTTGCAAACTGTCCTTCCTTCCTTTCTCTCTCTCCCCCTTTCTTTCTTCCTCTATCCTGAGCACCCAGCCAGTTCCAGTGTTTCTCAAGGAGGCAGGAGCAGGACCCAGGGCAGTAAAGGGAAGGAAGGAACAGAGCTTGTTCCTTATAGGTAAGATGGTTTTGGTGGATCTGCCCCGACCTTGGACAATCTCCAGAGGTAAAGAAGACCAGAGCCTGTTTGTCCTAGAGCATTTGAGAAAGCAGTTATCAAATCACCCATGGATCCAAGGAGCAAACAACAGGCAGATGGAGCCTCAGGAAGCAGGCATCACTAACACAGTCCTCTCGAGAGGCCAGCACGTATCTGGCTCTGCACACCTACAGAACGCACCATCTGTGCCAGAGCCACACTACCCAAAGCCAACTCTGGGCTCTAATATGCCATCTTTATGATCCTTTTCTATTTCCCTGTGGTCTAATGCTTTCATAGCACAACCCTTTCCTGAAGGCCTCTCAATATCATTCACTTCCCTTGTAAAGTTCTGTTTCGAGAAAACAAACTTGAAGCTGCCACCCTGTATCCCATCTTTATTTCCCAAACATCTTTAGACTTTTTTCATAAGCAGGTTCATTTCGTTCTTTAACTCGCCAAAGTTTTGCTCTTCTGAGGTTTTGGCACTGAAAACTGAAGTCTTATTTTCCAAAGTTCACTGTCTCTTACCAAATTCCAATCACCCCAAAGTGAACTATCTCCCTCTACCCAGAGGTTCATAGGTCACCAGCTAGGGACACAGCTAAACCTGTGTGTGGAAACTTCTAACCAAGGGGTCTCGTCAATTATTCCTGATCACCAAGAATATATACAATCCTAGAAAGAAATGGTTCCAACATTTGGGGGTGATGGGGGAAGAGTTAGCAAGAAAATAGCAAACTGTTTACATTTTCAGAAATTTGACATGGAAATGTAAAAATAGTCTAATACACATCCAAAGTATACTTTAAAAAAAATAGAGGGGGAAAAGAAGTAGTCCGTACCGGGAAAGGCTCCGCCCCCTCCTGGATCACAAACCCTTCGATAACATGCGTCAGGATTTGGGGTTTCACAATGGCCTGTGGTGGTTTATTCTCACCATTCTGGGGGGCAGTGCCGGCGATGCTGGAGGCAGAGTTTCCGTTCCCTGAGGTCATGCCGGGGCTGCTGAGGTCGGTCAGTGCATGAACAATGCCCTGCCCTGTCTCTGTACAAGGGAGAGGAGACAAAGGAGAGGCGATCAGAACCAAGGCGCGCTGGAAACAGACAGCTCTCACAGTGTGCCACTAAGCCGCAATGCCAATTAAGTGGTCCCCTCCCTCTATGACCCATTTAATTGGTACAGTTTCAATGCACATGTCATCACCAAGTGTATTTAATCAGTTCTGCAGTAGTGAAGCTCATCAAGTAGCAGGGTTTCTTAACTTTTCAACTGTGCCAAGAACAGTTTAACCAGGCAAAGAATGCTGCCTTTGAGGAGGTAGGACCTTGGGAAGTAAATAAAGCAACATTCAGCTTGAGGGGGAACATGAAGTAGTAATCAAGGAGGCATCTGAAGCCAAGCTAAGAAGCTGAACTACATATAGAGTTTAGGGTGTAACGGAGTTTGGCAGACAGAAGTTCATTCAACCTTCGATGAGTCTCTCTGGTGGGCTGGATTTTTAACAGCCAGACACAGCTAGGATTGGCTCCCTGTTACCAATCACCCCTCATGCTCAGTGTGCAGCTCTAAATCCAACCCAATCCCCAGCAAATCAGACTCTCCCTCTATCTCCCTGTGGAGAGCATTCTCAAGTTCTCTTCTGTAGGCCTGGTAGCTTTCAAATGGGAGACCCAACACCATATCCCAAATGTGCGTGAGGCACCTCCACAGCTGGTTACAGTAGGCCTTCACTCCCCTTCCACCACCATCTTGCTGGAGTGAGATACCCCACTGTCTCAGGAGTGGCGAGGCTTCAGCACCTCATTTTTGGACCTCTTTCCCCACCCCTTCCTAAGGTTGTTCTCTATCATCACCAAGTGCCCAGTGAGCTGAGATGCCTTTAACCGGGAACTTCCTAAAAAAGAAAAAAGAAAGGAAAAGCCATTTCTTTACTGCAAAAGGTCTATTAATATTTAATAATTTCTTTTGAGGCAGGGTCTTGCTCTAGCCCAGGCTGACCTGAAATTCACTATGCAGTCTCAAGGTGACCTCCAACAGAGGCTGATTTTAGGGATCTCAGATCACTCTCCACTTCATTTACTGAGGCAGCATCTCTCAGTTGAACCTAGAGCTCACTGACTGAGCTAGTGTAGTCAGCCTGCTCTGGGCATCACCCATATGTCTTCTGAATGCCAGGATGACAGGCAGGCTACCACACTCACATGGCATTTACATGAGTGCTGGGGTCCAAACTCAGGTCCTCATGCTTACACGGAAAATGCTTTATCCATTGAGCATCTCCCAGCCCCTATTTTTTTTGTGTGTGTGGGTCGACACCTACGGAGGTAAAGGTTGATTTCAGGTGACTTGACAGTTACTCTCCATCTTATTCTTTAAGATGCCTCTCATTGAACCTGCAGCTCACTGATCTGATAGGGCTAGCTACCCAGCAAGCCCTCCTTCAGGATTCTCTGGTCTTCACTTCCATAGTGCTGGGATTACAGGTGTTCACCACAATGCTTGGCTTTTACATGAATGTTGGGGATCAAACTCAGGTCCTCCCACTTTGTACATCAAGCACTTTACCACTGAGCCATCTCCCTAGCCCCATCTTTCTGTTTTAAATATGCAAAGGAATAAACATATTTTATTTAAAATGATGGATTAAATTGTTAAAATACATAGCTTACTGAAAGTTAAATGCTATATTTAGATGATGGTTGTTTCCTTCTAATTAGAGCCTACTGGAACAGTCCCTGAAGACTAGAGTGAGCTGTGGAGCACAGAATAAAAGATTAGCAAGTCTGCTTTGATCTCTTACCAATGCTCGAATATTCTCTATGGCGTCCAGTGATTTTTCTACCATTTGTTTCAATACCTCTAGTGACAAATGAAGTCACTGAAGTGGCTCGTTGCCACCTTGAGCAGTACAATGAAATTTCTTCCTTGGGCTGGAGAAATGGCTTGGTTGAACAAGCTAGCTTTCAAAACCTGCAGGCCTGGGTTGGTCCAGGTTCAATTCCCCATTACCCAAGTAAAACAGGATGCACCAAGCAGCTCATGCATCTGGAGTTTATTTGCAGTGGCTAGAGGCCCTGCCACACAATACTCATAGACACACTCTCTCTCATAAAAAAAAAAAGAGTATGTATTTTTTTAAAAAGTGCTTCCTAAGCCAGGCGTGGTGGTACATGCCTTTAATCCCAGCACTTGGGAGGCAGAGGTAGGAGGAATGCCGTGAGTTTAAGGCAACCCTGAGATTACATAGTGAATTCCAGGTCAGCCTGGGCTAGAGTGAGACCATACCTCAAAACAAACAAAAAAGTTCTTGGGGACTGGAGAGATGGCTCAGTGGTTAAGACACTTGTCTGCAAAGCCTAAGGACCCGGGTTCAATTCCCCAGTACCCACATAAAGCCAGATACATAAAGGTGGTACATGTGTCTGGAGTTTGTTTGCAGTGGCTAGAGGCCCTGGTGCATGCTCTCTAAATAAATAAGTAGATAAATCCTTAATATGAGTTCCAAATCTGTCTTCATGTTTATTTCTGCCCATTAATCCTGGTTCTGTTCCTTAAGATCACAGAGACAGAACCTAATTGGATGTGTACACTCAGCAAAAATAAAGGCCTAGATCTGGTTTAGAGACTCATTTCCATCACAGTGAATTATGAGAAGTCCTGGTCCCTCTCCCAAGCCTGTTTCATGAGCTGTAAAACAGGGCTAACACTTCCCTTAATACCTACCATACTATGTTGCTGTAGGCTCAGTGCTAACTCACCAGGATGCTCCTGAAGTCATGAAGGGTGCCACCTATGCTCTTAATGCCCTCTCCTTGAGGCTAACCTCTTCTGCTCTTATGTAAAAAGGGTGCAAGTTCATCACCATCCTGTCTCCTTCGCCTACGTCTTTAATGCCAGGTGCCCAGTCATAGTGAGTATAATTATCAAGTGTAGTCATCTAAAAGATCTGGGGGGCCAGAGAGATGGCTTAGCGGTTAAGCACTTGCCTGTGAAGCCTAAGGACCCCGGTTTGAGGCTCCATTCCCCAGAACCCACGTTAGCCAGATGCACAAGCGGGCGCATGCGTCTGGAGTTCGTTTGCAGTGGCTAAAAGCCCTGGGGCGCCCATTCTCTCTCTCCCCCGCCCTTCTCTCTCTGTCACTCTCAAACAAGTAAATAAATGAATATAAACAAAATAAAAGACCTGGGATCTATCAGTCAACAACAGGGTCTCACTAAATTGCCCAAAATGGCCTTGAACTGAGATCCTCCTATCTTGGATCACAGGCATGAACCACCACACCTGGCTATTGTATTAAACAATCACAGTCTTGCCTGAGAGCACAGGCATAGGGAAGTAAATGGCTTAGAATGCCTCTGGTATTAGTAATGAAATTAAATTGGAGTTAATCCACTCTCCTCCAAACTTTGGAATCACTACTGCCCTCCACTGTTCACTGCTAGTCACTGCCAGGAAACTCCTGGTACCTGGTCACTTTCTTGGGATCTTTCCACCTGTGTTCAACTGCACTCTCCCCTGTACCATCCTCCTCCTTTCCCTCTCGGACTTGTGCTTGCTAATCTGCCCTGGAAGATGGAGGGCCAAGTATCCAGGTCAGATTCTTTCATGATGCTAAACATAGGTACATTCACTGCTCTGAGGTTACAAAGCCAGTGTTTAGCTACCCGACCCTTATGAAGAGAGGACAAATTCCTTTACCACTAGAAGCTCCCACTCTCCATTATAACTGTGGGACAGGTTACAGGAGATGGAATCCAAGGAGAAGGGAGGATGTTCTGTGAATTACAAAGGTCTGAGGCTCTTTTACTGTGCAGTCATTTTGAAGGCCAGTAGCTCATCAAAGGAGTCTGGGCTATTTCTGGAATGACCAAACAGTCTTACCCTCTGCCAGGCTCAGCACACTGAGGTTAATTTAATCTGCTCCCCACTCTCGCTCTTGTTCTCCCAGGCCGCTTTGCAGCCTGTTTAGGGAAGGGGGTGGTGGTGGAAGACAGGGAAACTTGCAGAAACCTGCCCTGCAGGCCTTAAGGCCAAAGAAAAGAGACTCTACCTTTGGAATTTGGTTCTTTACTCAGTTCTCTGGGCCAATCCCTGAGGCTCAAGGTGCTGCCTGATTCTCTCAGGTTTCAAAAATGCCTGAACTGAACTGGGGGGGGGGGGCAGTGAGGGGGAGGCTTGTGGAGTTGGAGGGGAGAGGGAGGGAAACAAACCAGGCCGCAGTGAGGAAAGGTGAGGTAGAAACTGCCTTGGGTTGAGCACAAAGGTCATGTACTTGAGTCAGAATGGACGAAGCAGCATGTGTTACAGTCTTACATACATTGCTTAACCTCTATGTGACTTCAGTTCTGGCCTCCTTCAAGAGGTTCTGCAGGAGAAACGAGGAAGGATCACCCAGTGGCACTTCTCTATGCTACTGCCTGTAAACTTATGTGCTTTGAGGTTGGCAGGGAGCTATGACTCAGTCATCCACCTGCCTTCAGGGGCTAATCCAACCCAATGTCCAAAATATGACATATGCTTAAAATGCCTGTTAAACTGGAGTGCATGGAACCCATAGAATGGGCGTGCTGGCGCACACCTTTAACTCCAGCACTCAGGGAGGCAAAGGTATGAGGATCAATGTGAGTTCCAGGTCAGCCGGGGCTAGAGTGAGACCCTGCCTTGAGGGGAGGGGGACTAAAAAAAAAATACAGGTCTCCCTAGTCCACAACAAGAGGTTGGACAGCAGCTGAGACTGGCAGTAAGAGTGGCTTGGCCGGTGTGGTGTTTCTGGGGACATGTCTACAGAGAATATTTATTCTTTGGCCCACTTTTTCTGATCATTATAGGAGATTTACCGGGGTCTCCTCAACAGAGGAGTCTGTCCTTGAAGGCTAAAGCCAAGTCCCAGTACTCAGGACTCTAGATTTCTTGTCCACTTTGAACCAAGAACTTGGCAAGGCAGGATGACCTCTAGAAGCAGAGGCAAAGAAACACCTAGAAAAATGGCCTTGCCTTCTGGACCAGTTGGAAAGTGCTAGAGAGAATGAGATCTCCAGCCAGCTGAAGACACAGGTCCAGCTATGCAAAACCTGGCCAATTTCAGAAACTGGTTCACAGATAACACACAGACCATCCATCATGCAGGAATGTGGATTAGCATTACTTTTACAAGGGGCATCTCAGCAGGCCCAGGATGATTTGTCTGTCCAGGCTGATGAACCTGAAGACTGACTGGGGACACAAGGGAGAGCACAGAGCCTCACCTTCTACGCCTGCACACAGTGGGGTTGGTGGCAGAATCTCACTTTCTCTAGACAAGAGAGGGTTTTTTTTTTTCATTTTGATTTATTTTTTCAATCTTTTTTTTTAATTGAGAGAGAGACAGAGGGAGACAATGGGCACGCCAGGGCCTTCAGCCACTGCAAACAAACTCCAGACATGTGCAACCCATTATGCGCATGTCACTGTACATCTGGCTTATGTGGGACCTGAAGATTCGAACATGAGTTCTTAGGCTTCACAGGCAAAAGCCTTAAAACTGCTAAGCCATCTCTCCAGCCCTATTTGTATTTACTTGACCGGGGGTGGGGGGGTGGGGAGAGGGAGGGAGGGAATATGAATGGGTACACCAGGGCCTCCAGCCTCTGCAAATGAACTCCAGATGCATGCACCACCTGTCCATCTGGCTTACATGGGTCCTGGGGAATCAAACCTGGATCATTTGGCTTTGTAGGCAAGGGCCTTAACCGCTAAGCCATTGCTCCAGCCCGAGAGGGTGTTTTAATTTAAGACTAACCCTGCTTGGCTATAGTAGGAGAAAGAAAGAGCTAATGAAGTTATCTAAGAACTTAATAAGAAATCAGAGTAGCTGTTAACATGGATCATTTCCTTGTGGCAAATTCTCAACAAATGGCAGAACAAGCCATCTCGAAAGCAGAGCACTTCTCCAGGGCTCTGGCACTGCAGTCATGCCCTTTGTGCATACGCATACCCTGCTCTGGAGAGTTTGAGTGGAACCCGTATCTAGGAGACAGCAGCAGCCTTAGCCTGTACTTGGTCCCAACAGCCACCAGGCCTGTGGAAAAGTCTGAGGCTACCCTTGTATCTCTAGTTATATTTGGACCCCTGAAATTACTGGCAGCCTGAAAATCAAGGAGGCATACTATTTCAAGAGCATCAATCTATTGGCACCCCCTCCCTGCTTCCCAGGAGGGAAGGAAGTTTGCAAGTGGGGAGGGGAGTATCTACCCAGGCACCCTCACAGTCTTACCAATTAAAGAGATTCATTTGAGCAGGGTGTGGTGGCACACGCCTTTAATCTCAGCACTCAGGGAGGCAGAGGTAGGAGGATCGCCATGAATTCGAAGCCATCTTGAGACTACATAGTGAATTCCAGGTCAGCCTGGGCTACAGGGAGACTCTACCTTAAGAAGACAAAACAAACAAACAAGAGATTCATTTGGTGAACAACCTTCTTTAAAATCCAAGTGTAGTCTACCTTTATTCATACCTTGCTATGAACCAATCACTTAGCTAAGCAAATCACTTGCCAAACCACCTAGGGACAAGGTATGGTGGCAGGAGAACAGAGCCAGCAACTGTGTTATAGAGCACCAGAGCATAGATGCTTCGAGTGAGAGGGACCCTGAATCTGGGGCCACGATTTTCTAGATGAAGCCATTTGGCCTCAGGGCGAGAGGACTTAACTCCTTGTGACAGTTAATCTTGATTGGTACTTGACTGGGCTTAGAATTACCTAGGAAACAAATCTCTGGCCTTCTGTAAGGCATTTCCAGAAAGGGTTAACTGAGGTGGGAAGACCCTAGCTGGGTAGTACCATCCCATGGGTTGAGGGACAAGGCTGAATAAGGGGAAAGATGGGCTGGAGAGATGCCTTAGCTGTTAAGGTGCTTGTCTGTGAAGCCGAAGGACCCAGGTTTGATTCTACAGATCCCACGTAAGCCAGATGCACAAGGTGGCTCATGCATTTGGAGTTTGTTTGCAGTGGCTGGAGGCCCTGACATGCCTTCTCTTTCCCTCTCCCCTTAATAAATAAAAATATTTTAAAAAGAAGGAGAAAGGAAGCTGAGCACCAACATTCATTTCTGTTTCCTGAATGCGGACACAATGTGACCAGCTGCTTCAAGCTCCCGGCACTACAGCTAGAGACATTCTCACCAACAAGCCTCCCCACCCATGATGGATTGGAACCTCAAACTTTGAGCCAAAATAAATCTTTCCTTCCTTAAGGTGCCTTTGTCAAGTATTTTGTCCCAGTAATTTCAGGGGCCCAAACATAACTAGAGATTCAAGGGCAGCCTCAGACCGTGCCACAGGCCTGGTGGCTGCTGGGACCAGGTGCAGGCTAAGGCTGCTGCTGTCTCCTGGATACGGGTTCCACTCAGACTCTCCAGGGCAGGCTGAGCAACAAGGCAGTGGGTTTCCATAGTGCAGTGGTGATCATGCTCGCCTCACACAAAAGGCAGTGGAGCAGAAGCCACAGCAGGCTCATGTGCTTTACTTTTCCTGGAGTGGGTGCATATGTGGAGGAGGCAAAGTGGGGAGGGCTGTGGTTTAGTTGGCTATGGGACAGCATGAGGGCACTTGGGGAAAGGACAGGAAAGATAAACTGCATTGTGGGACACTGGGAAGCAAGGCATCATGGGTGGTCCAGAGCATTAGGACTAGAACTGAGTGATGACCTAAGTTGAGTGATTCCCAAATGACAGTCCTGGACTGATAATGGATAATCAGAATCTATGAGCAACATTCAAAGTTTCAAGATGTCTGAAAGGAAACATGCTTCTTCAATAAAGCCATTATTTAATACAAATTTAATATGTTCTAATTAGGATGAGCCATTTCTCCCACAAGTTTTTTTAAAACATTTTATTTATCTATTTTATTTATTTGAGACAGAGAGAGGTAGAGGGAGAGTGAGAGAGATAAAGAAAATGGGCATACCAGGGCCTCCAGACACTGCAAATGAACTCCAAACGCATGCATGCACCACTATGTGCATCTGGCTTACGTGGGACCTGGAGAATCAAACCTGGGTCCTTAGGCTTCGCAGGCATACGCCTTAAACGCTAAGCCATCTTTACACACTGATTACCCAATGCATTTACTATGTAAACTATATACATCAAGTGCGTAATTTAGAATCAGGACAAGAGTGAATGGAATTTGGAAGTCAGCACAGTACGTTCTAGAATCCACACCAACTGGGGTCATAATTGTGAAAAAATTATAGGTTCCTTCCTATGTTGGAAGCCTCTGCATACCAGAGGCCGACAAAACCAGAGGGGCCAATGCTAACAGCTGTCTGATACACAACCCTACTTGCCTGGGGAATGCCGGCTGTGGCTCTCATACCAGCCCGAAGCTGCTCTGAAGAACGTCTTAGAGAAAGGGACAAACAGCCGTGGCAGAAGGATCCCTTGGGACACTGCCTAGCTCTGCAGGGAGCTTTTCAGGCCTGGAGGGAATGCTCTGGATCCACACTCAGGTTTTTTGTGGGGGAAGGAGTTGGCCAACAGAACTGAAGAGCTAATTGGCTGAGCCAGGTGACCCCAGGCCAGCCTTGGGTGTCCTGCAGAATGACCTCACTAAGTCTGGGTTAGCAGGCCTGGAGAGCAGACAGCTTAAGTCTTCTGGTCAGGATGTGAGTGCCTCTGGCTACAGTCTGGGGGGGGAGGGGCTGCCCTGCCTCCTGGCAGCCATTACCATACAGCTGACTTTCACACTGTCTCTCAGGACATGGGCAGAGAGGGCTCTTCAGGCTCACCCACAATCCCTGGCTAAAGTATACATAAGCTGAATTGTAAACAGCTGAATGTCTTCCAAGCGGCCACCCTTAGCTAGGAGGGAAGCAATCAATGGAGCAAACAGCAAACCCCCCCCCCCGCCCTGGCAGCTGAGGGCAGCAGGAGCAGTGGGGGATTTCTAAGTGGCAGGCAGCCTGAACTGCTTCCAGCAGCAAGGCTGAGTGACACAATGGAGCGGAGGTCAGACAGTAGCTCCTGCAGGACCACAAGGTGACTATCAACAAACAGGTCAGGGTACCAGAAGTGATAGCTAGCCCTGGCTGCATGGGTCAAGGCAAAGCCTTCACAGTTCTGCTTAGCTGTGGCGATGAAGGCCAGTCCAGGATGGTGTACAATGCACGGCTCCAGGGCTCCCAGCAGGAGGGCTCTAGCAGATGCGGAGATTTCAAATGGCAACAAGTCTGGGGGCAAGGGAAAGGCTCTACAGAGATATTCCTATCCCAGGAGAGGAAAGGCAAGATGGCGGACCCAAAAGCACTGGCTCTGAGTCAGGCCTGGGCTCATCTTCTGATTCATCTATCTGTGATAACTTCAAGCACCCAATACTTGCTGAGTCTGTTTCTCTATCAGTAATGAGGACCTTACTACCTGTGTGGAAAGTGTACAGTAAATCTAAATTTATATATGTGAAACCTGGCTCTTAACACATGGAGAAGGCGTGCTCCATAGCCATTAGACTGGGATCAGAAAGACCATAGGCTTAAATCTTAGCATGTGATACCAGTAAGTTACTTTAGGTCTGTTTCCCCGTTCACAGCCTGGGGTTGTTGTACCAGTTCTGTGGCTGCAGTGAGAGGATTAAGGAAGATCACACAGCACAGCACCCAGGAGCAGTCCTGACCTCATCCAGCCCCATAGCTCAGACTGAGGTGTCATCCATGTTCCTAAGTCTTGGTCTACTCTGTACACGTGAGGTCAGCCATTAGGAAGACAATGACTGCAACATAACAGAAATGCTCCTGCCCTACAAGGAAAACCGAGTCTCAAGTCACGATTAACCAGGCCTAGAAGTCAAATGCCAGACTACCTTTCCTTTCTAGACTATCTTTCATAAAAGGTCTCAGGCTCATCAACTAACAGTGCAGATCCCCCCCGCCCCAGAAACCAGAGGTTAACTTTGAGACAAATAAAAGACTCAAGAAAACAAACATAAAATGCTGGGAAGCAGTTCAGCCTGCAAAATAAAATCAGTTTTAAAAGGCTAAATAAATTGGGCTGGAGAGATGGCCTAGTGGTTAAGGCACTTGCCTGTGAAGCCTAAGGACCCAGGTTCAATGCTCCAGGTCCCATGTAAGCCAGAAGCACGATGGCACATGCGTCTGGAGTTTGTAGTGGCTAGGGGCCCTGGCATGCCCATTCTCTCCCAAATAAATAAAAATAAATAAATCAGAAAAAATAGGCTAGATAAATTCAGCGGCGTGTGATGGCACACACGACTTTAACCTTAGCACTCAGGAGGAAAAAAAAAAAAGGCTAAATTCATGAAAGATGGATTTCTGCCAGTTTACAAAAGAAATCTAGAACTGATAGGGTGTAACAAGAAAAGGCAAACACATTCTCCAATAAGGTAACTTCATTAGTTACCAACTATGGGGTCACTAAAGTTCTTAACAAAAATGGTGGTAGGAGCAGAACAGAGGAGGCCCTGCTAAGCCTTAGTTGTCCTGCCTGCACAATGGTCCAGATGACATTCATTCTTCTTACAAATCACTTCTGATGGCTTCTGTTAGAAAAGATTTCTCCCTTCCTACCACCACCATCTAAGCTTTCTATCATCTTGATTGCCACCCATCAACTGACAAATCAATACTGGTAACCAGAGACCTGGAAAAATGGAGCTAACCCACATTTTCTGTTGTTGTTTTTCTTTTTTTGTTTTTCGAGGTAGGGTCTCACTCTAGCTCAGGCTGACCTGGAAATCACTATGTAGTCTCAGGGTGGCCTCAAACTCATGGTGGTTCTCCTACTGAGCCTCCCAAGTGCTGGGATTAAAGGCGTGCGCCACCACCCCCGGCTCTAACCCACATTTTAAAAGACATACTTGCTTAATTTTAGAGTGTCATTTGCTTTGGTTGTTTCAAGTGTCAGTATGGCTGGTAGCTTTGGGTCACATATGGTTGGTTTCAAACCTGCTAAAGATATGGATAACTAGGAATAACCATGCAGTGTTTGAGACATAATAGCCATGCAGCTAGAGCCTTAAAAATAACTCCCAGCAGCCATGACTCTTCATTTTCTTGTCAACAGTTTCAGTATCAGCCTCAGGCCTGGTCCCTCTAATCTACTAAGAAGGGCTTGGTCATAACACGGCGTCCCTCTAATCTACTAAGAAGGGCTTGGTCATAACACGGCACCAAATTGTAGTTCTTCTGCCTAGAAACAATTATAAATTTTACTGCTAAGTGTGCTTTAACAAAAATCACAACGACAAACAAGGCCTCTCTTCAACATCTGGATTCATGTCAGAACACTGGCAATCTACATTTAACTACAGTCACTTCTTCAGCAGATGTGGAAAGAACGTTCTTTTCTTTTGGCCTTAGCTGGACTAAGATATGATTTGGAAATTGAAAGAATAGGAATGCTTATCTCTCCTCTCCCTTTTTTTTTTTAAATTAAAAATCTAACTATAGTTAACTTAGAAGAAGGGAGAAAAAACTACAAGGTTTACTAGATGATCTTATAATGATTCTCATAGACGGTTTATTATTTAAATTGTGTTATATTATGCTGACAATACTCCTAATATCAAAAACTGTAAATAGGGCTGGAGAGATGGCTTAGCGGTTAAGTGCTTGCCTGTGAAGCCTAAGGACCCCGGTTCGAGGCTCGATTCCCCAGGACCCACGTTAGTCAGATGCACAAGGGGGCACACGCATCTGGAGTTCGTTTGCAGTGGCTGGAGCCCTGGCGTGCCCATTCTCTCTCTCTGTCTCTTTCTCTCTGTCTGTCACTCTCAAATAAATAAATAAAAATAAACAAAAAAATTAAAAAAAACTGTAAATAGTTATTAAATAATTCTAAATTGCATAACTCTTGGTTAACCATGTCAGTTACATTCTGTTACTAATAGGGGAAAAAAATCCAGAATTTGTAAGTTTGTTGCCTTAGGCAAATGGCTGATTATTTTCCTAACAATTCCCAAAATATCTGTGATACCAGTTGCCTCTGAATCTGAGATCAGTTGCCTCTGAATATTGTTACAAAAATTAAACTAGTGTTCTGATGTAGCCTGCAACCCAGAATAATTTTTTTATTTCAATACTTAAAATGAAACATATCTATTTGATTTGTGGATAATTAATCTTAAGTAGCACATGTTTTTTAGTAAGGCATACTCTAAGTCTTTTCAAGTGATGACTCATACTGTAGTCTATCCCACACCATTATGAACATACCAATATTGAAATCAGTGCATGTTCAGACCTCTACTTTGAGGTGAGGTCAGCTTTAAATCACTAAGTCACTGGGCAGAGATTTTTGTCCCTGACAAAAAGGACTTGTCAGAGAAGGCATGCGAGGCAGTCCTCACCTTGCTTTCCCACTGGTGTGGTGAGCTGGGAAAGGCAGCAGGTTCAGACACTGGACCACACTTCCTGGTAGTCTACTGAAGAAATGTCCAAGAGCCTCACTTTATTACCACTTTCTGAGACCTTCCTGACCACAGAAAAACCATCTTCCAATTGCCAAGTGACACAGGACAAAGGGACTGAAGGACAAAGCTCACTCTGGATGATGCCTTAGTCTCAGGTCCCTTGCTCTCATCCTAGCAGATTTTTCTATTTATTTATTTATTATTTCTTTATTTTTAAGGCTCAGTCTCACTCTAGCCCAGGCTGACCTGCAACTTACTCAGCAACTCCAAGCTGGCCATGAACTCACAGCAATCTTCCTACCTCAGCCTCTGGAGTGCTGGGATTAAAGACGTGTGGCACCACACCTGGCTCTAAGCAGGTAGGTTTTCTGGATGGGGCCAAGTGCTGAATAGCTGGAAGGGCTTTAGCATAAACTTGGACTAACTTAAAGGAAAAGCCCATGCTCATCCTTACTAACATACCACCCCAGTTTTCAGCATTAACTTCACTTTGGCTTGCTGACCCATGCTTAGCATGAGGTCCACAGCCCAAGGGAGAACACAGGCAGAAATTGAGGCAGTCTAACAATCTTCTTCACACACACACACACACACAAATTCGAAGCTAATGTGTTTCCTTAAATAAGACCACCTCAGGGTTGGAGAGATGGTTCAGCAGTTAAGGCGCTTGCCTGCAAAGCCTAAGGACCAGGGGACCCACCTAAGCCAGATGTACAAGGTGGTGCATGAATCTGGAGTTTGTTTGGAGCAGAGGCCCAGGCACGCCCAGAGACTCTGTCAAGCTGGGCAAGAACAGTTGTTTTTAGAATCTTCACTTAGTTTATTCCCCCTGCTTCTGAAAGATCACATCTAAAGGATCCAAAGCATGTGAAACAGGAAATGAGTAAGGCAGGAAAGAGGATGTGGTCTGAAAAAGAGTGGATTCTGGGCCTGAGCCAGAGCAAGTCATAGGCACAGGTCAGAGCTGGGGGAAGGGGTCCTGGCAGCAGAAGCAATCTCAGGGTTCATGGCCTAGACTAGAACCTCAATGGCAGGTTTTGAAGGAGACATCTTCCTAAGAGGTTGTCCTCCATAACAGTGTGCAGAGAACCACTTCTGCCACAGAATAAGGAGGCTGGAGTTTCCTCTTTACTCTCAGTGAAGCTCAGAGAAGGCAAATTAAAAATTAAATCAGGGCAGGAAAGAAAAGCAGAAAGAGCCCGAAGTCATGGGTTCAGTCCCCAGCAACACAAACAAACGCCCAAAGAAGTGGAAAGACCTAGAAGGTGGGCATGTGATGAAACATCCACATCCATCAAGTGTCCATGTGCCACATCAAGAACAGCTATGGAAGAAAAAGAGGTGGTGAAAACAGAAAAGACATTCATGAAATCCACTCAAGGGCAACAAAAAAATAGACTAAGAAACTCCTCACTTCCTCAAGACTTGGGTTGGGGGAGCATCTATTTTTTTAAATTTATTTACTTACTTGAGGCGGGAAAAGAAAATCGGTGCATCAGGGTCTCTGGCCACTGGAAACAAACTCCAGACACATGCACCACTTTGTGCATCTGGCTTTATATGGGTACCAGGGAACTGAACCTGGGTCCTTGGGCTTAGCTTTAGGTATAGACAGACAAGCCTGGAACATCTTGGGAAGAGCTCAGGAAACAGACTGCAGCGAAAGGGCAGGTGCCAAAAGAGCACCACTCCCCATCTGCCAGACCCTCTGTGAAACAAGCCGCCCTTGTGAAGGAGCCAAGCCTCCTTGCCCCAGAGCGGCTGGAACTTAGGCGCAGAAATTAACAGTAGAAAACGATTTGCCAGCTGATGCAAAAAGTGTGAAGATTCCCAAACAACCCAATGCTGGGGGCTATGTGTTAAAATCACTTTTATGAAATTCTCCATGGGGCCCAAGACATTTCTTTACTTAAAGCAGGAGCCTAATAAAAGTGAGCTAAATCTGACACTCAACACTGCTTAGCTGTGCTGATATGTTAAGATTCAATATAATCTCTTGTCCAAATGGTCAGCATAGTAAGGTACTTTTTATTTTAGTCAAAGTGAAGTCCTACATCCCTGGTGACCCAAATCCGAATACTAACCAACCAAGAGGCACTGCCACAGTGCTGCAAGGGAGGCTGGAGAGGGAGTGCAGCAACAGAACAAGGAATTTCCTTGCCTCACTACCCTGTAATGTTCACGCTGACCTAGAATTTCTAGCATTCCCAACATTTGGGTTGACTCGGGAGGGGAAGAAAAATCCCCAGGTGAATGGTAATTGGATTAGCTAGTAATGCCCCAGGGCCAAATGGCTGGAAAAGGCCAGGACATTAGGGTCTGGTACAGTGAAAGCGGCATTACTTTATAAACACCAAATTGAGACAATTCAGGCTTGCAAGGGGATGGATTAGTTTAAATTGGGGGCTTGTCCTAGAAAAATTGGGGACAGACATATGTTGGATTTAGGTTGTTGGCTTATTTCCCAAGAGATCTTTTGGGTCCAATATGCTAATGAAGGGGATTAAGGATCAAGGATGGGAAAATCTTGAGGGGAAAGCTGTCATTGATTTGTAAAACAGGAACAAGAAAAGAGTGAACTCTAGAGACAGCAAGGCAAGGTAAACAGACCAGGCACTGCGGGGAAGGAAAGTTGATCAGAACTGAAAGTACGCTGGTGAAATCTCTTCAGACAGCAAAGGCGGGGGGGGGGGGGGGGAGGAGGAGGGGTCTTATTGGCACAAACTGGCATCCGACAAGGCGCGGGAGCCAGGGGGTTGGGAGTTCAGACAGCAGCTTCACCCAGGGTCGCATCCTGGCCGTGTATCAATTACCTCGCTCTCTGTAGACTGCAATATAAATAGAAAAGCTCTCAGATCCCAGGGTTTAGTGTAAAGATCCAACAAATGCAGCATACCTCCATTTGGCCCAGGAGGGAGAGCAAACGTTCTTCTAAAAATGGAAGCGGACAGGCACAGAGCAGCTCGTCCCTTCTCATCCAATAAAAACCCTCGGAAGGCTGAACTAGATGAAGCTCAAAACTCTGGGGCGAGGCCGCGGCGCCCCGGAGGCAGTGCTGCGGAGGCCGCCGCCCGCCCGCCCCGGCCGCGCTCGCGGGGACGCCCAGGAGCCGAGGCCGGCGGGCGGTGGCACCTCCCGGCGCCCAGGGTGAGCGCCGCGGCTGGCACGGCCTGGCAGCCCAGCGGGCCCAGGGCGGCGCCCGGTCTCCGGCGCGGCGCGGAACCCCTCCCCCGCCCCGGCACTGACCTGTCCGGGGCCCGGCTGGGCCTGGCCGGGCGGGGCCTACGCAGCCCCTCGGCCCGGCGCCGCCTTGCGCGGGCCTCCTCCTCTCCGCCGGGAGCCTCCGAGCCGGGGCCCGGGGCTGCCGCGGCGCATCCGACCGCAGCGGCCCGGTGGCCTCCACAAAGAGCGGCGGGGCGCGAGGCCGGGCGGGGGCGGGGGCGCGGGCGCGGGCGGCGGCCGGGCTGCGCGCGCGGCGGGCGCTCGAGGGCTGCAGCGCCGCGGAGACAATGCGGCGCGTCCGGGCCGGCTCCCGGGCCGCCTCCGCCGGGGCGGGGCGAGGGCGGGGCGGGGCGGGGCGGACGCGGGCCGCGCGCTTCCTTTGTGCGCCCGAGCTCCGCCCCGCGCCCTCCGGAAGGCCCGGCGGGCCGGCGGCGTGGCGCGGGCGGGGGGCGCGGGCGCGGGGCTGGTCCGGGGAGGGAGGCGGTCCTCGCTCCCAGCAGAAGTCGGTGCGTCGCGCCTCGAGGCCTCGCTGTCTGTGAGGTCTGGAGACAAGTCTTACGACAAGCACTAGTAATTTAGTGTGTGTCAGGCCTAAGTGCATGCGCCCTCTCCCTTATTGTTCACAATAACCCTCCAAGTGGTCATTATCTTCCCCACTGGGAACTGAGGATCAGAGGTGAAGTAATGACCAAAGGGACCCAGTCTTACCTCCATAAAAGGCGTAATCCCTACCCGCCAGGTTTAATGTGAGGGTTAACTGATCTACAAATTGCCTGCAGTGCCTGGTGCACAGTGGGAGCCCAATAAAAGTTAGTTTTCTTTCCCAACCACCCTGGTTTAACTTGAACTTTCCTGGTGAAATACCTTCATTCAGTAAGCATGCTAGGAGCTGTGGGGGTACAAAAATGTGCAGTGTGACACAACTGCCACACACCCCAGGAGCTGCTGTGTGGACCAGTACTACCTCTTATTCCTGACTTCTCTTCCCAATGTTTCCTCATCCCTTACTCTTCTTAGCTTTCATACTGTCCTATCATTTTCCTTCTCCTCACCCTCTAGTCTCATTTTCCGTGTTTTCTCTCTTTTGGGTGCTTATTTTTCTCCTTTTCACTTTCCCCCATTCCTCACCTCCTTTCTACTTTTTGTTCTTCCCCTTTTATTCGCATTCACATCTCCCCTCCCCTGTGTTTGCATGTCTCTCACTTACATTTTGCTTCATAAACAAAGGTAACAAGCAATATTCAACTTCTTTTCTTTCCCCAACCTGCCCACACTTTCTGCCCACCTTAACCTTAACTTCTACTGGTCCTGTCAGGAATGCTCTGTCCCACCTTTACAGTTCCAAGTCCTACCCATCCTTCAAAGTCTACACTCAGGAACAAGCAGCTGAAAAACTTCTGTAAGGGATCACATTCTGTTAGGGGCTGCATAGACTTTACAGGCCATATGGTCTGTGTCCCAGCTACTCAACACTAGCATTGCTGGAGTCTGGAAGCTGCCACAGACAATGAGTTCATGAGTGACAGTGGCTATGGGCCAAAAGGGCTTCATTATGAGCACTGAAATTTGAATCTTACAGAATTTTCACATGTCACGAAATAGTACTCTTTTGATTATTACAATCATTATTAGCTTAGGAGGCTGTACAAACACTGGCGATGTGATGGATGTGGCCCTGGGGTGTGGTTTGCCAACTCCTGTAACTCTTGCCTCTATAGCAATACATTTCAGCCCTGAAATCTATCCTGATAATCTCCACTTTGCACTTACATTTCCATCTTGTAAGTGGGAAGCACTTGCCTACAATATATCAAATTGTAGCTTTCATCAGAATTTCCTGTGTATTTTTTCATTTTTCCCAGCAGACTATAAGCTCTTTGAAAGTAAGGCCTTGTTGTTTGTCTGGGTATTACCTTCCACCCCATAGTGCTCTGTCCAGAGTGGGCATTCAACATACACAGAATGCATGATGTCCTGGATGTTGGCATTTTCTTCCATTACACAAAGCTTATTTCTCCCATAAGATAGAACCTCAGAAAAGGATGCTTGCTATGTGTTTAGATTTCAGAGACTTGAGAGCTTTAGGGACTTTTTTTTTCGAGGTAGGATCTCACTCTAGCCCAGGCTGACCTGTAATTCACTATGTAGTCTCAGGGTGGCCTTGAACTCACAGTGATCCTCCTACCTCTGCCTCCCAAGTGCTGGGATTAAAGGCATATGCCACCACACCTGGTGACAAAAAATTTTTAAAGGAAGACTGGAGATGTCTCAGTGGTTAAAGGTGCACCTGCTTGCAAAGCCTGACATCTGGGGTTAAAAAATTCCCTTGTAACCATATAAAGCCAGATGCACAAAGTGGTGTGTATGTCTGGAGTTTGTTTGCAGTGGCAAGAGGCCCTGGCATGCTCATTTATATTCATATTCATTCTCTCTCTCCTTGCAAATAAATAAAAATAAAAATTAAATTAAAAAAAAAAAGATTTGCTGGGTGTGGTGGTTCATGCCTTTAATCCCAGCACTCAGGGAGGCAGAGGTAGGAGGACTGCCATGAGTCTGAGGCCAGCCTGAGACTACATAGTGAATTTCAGGTCAGCCTGGGATACAGCAAGACCTTACCTTGAAGAAAAACAAAAACAAACAAAGAAACAAACAAACAAACAAAAAAACAGAAAAAGAAATTTTTAAAATGGAAGACAAGGGCTAGGGAGATGGCTCAGTTGGTAAAGTGCTTGCCTCACAAACATGAGACCTGAGTTTGATCCCTAATACCCATGTAAATGCTAGGCAAGTTTGAACATGCCTATAATCCCAGTGCTAGGGAAATGAAGACAGGAGGATTTCTAGGGATCTCTGGCCAGCCAGTCTAGCCTAATTGGAGATGTCAAGGAAAAGCCTTGTGTCCAAGGAGGTGGATCGCATTTTTGAGAATGACACCTGAGGTTGTCTTTTGACCTCCACACATATCAGCACACATATGCACACACATTAGCACTGCAGTGTAGCTATATTAACTCTTACTAATTTCTTGCTAGGTTGGAACTATGGACTAAATTCATAAAAGAACACTGAGCAGATATAACTAATTATATTTTGGTTCAAAATATAAATTGTACAAGTTGTGAGACTGAGGAAATGTAGTAAGATAGTTCCTATAAAAAGAAACCTCAGGGGCTGGAGAGATGGGTTAGTGGTTAAAGCACTTGCCTGCAAAGCCAAAGGATCACTATTCGACTCTCCAGGACCCACATAAGCCAGATGTACAAGATGGCACATCTGGAGTTTGTTTGCAGTGGCTGGAGGTCCTGGCGTGGCTGTTCTCTCTCTCTCTCTCTCTCTCCCTCTTTAGCTCAAATGTACACACACACACACACATTTTTTTAAGGAATGGGCATGGTGGCATATGCTTTTGATCCCAGCACCTGGTGGCAGAGGTAGGAGGATCACCATGAGACTATATAGTGAATTCCAGGTCAGCCTGGACTAGAGTGAGACCCTACCTTGACAAACCAAATTAAAAAAAAAAAATTTAAAAAAAGAAACCTCAAGATAAAACCCAAACTAAATCCAGTTCCCTCAATCCAACTGGCACAGCACTGTGTGACCCAGTAGCCTCATTCTCACAATCAGAGAAATGAATGTGGGGCCCCAGATTGGGGGACTTGATGAAAGGAGGCAAGGGAACTGAGCTAGAGCTGGGGCACTGCCCTGTCACAGCTATGTGACTTGGAGCTGCTTCCGGCCTTTGCTTCCCCCTCTGAATAATGGGGATAGTATGCTTATTTCTCCGGAGTGTCATGAGTAAGAGACTTAGAACAATACCCAGCACATTGCATGTTCGACACATTTTAGTTCTTCCCTGCCATTTCATATGGATCTAGGATCTATGTGGACCAGTCTTACTTCTTAATCTCCCCCCACTTCGGTCTTTTGAGGTAGGGTTTTGCTGGAGTCCAGGCTGACCTGGAACTCACTATGTCATCTCAGGCTGGCCTCAAACTCAAGGCAATCCTCCTACCTCTGCCACCCAAGCTCTGGGATTAAAGGCGTGTGTCACAATGCCCGGCCCTTACCTCTTAATACTTATAGGAAGTAGTGCCCCCCCCTTTTTTGAGACATGGCCTCATGTAGCCCAGACTATTGACATTTTGATCCTCCTACTTCCCATGTGCTGGGATTACAGGTGTGCAACAACAACATGCTCAGTTCATGCACTGTTAGGGATCAACTCAGTGCTTCATGAAAGCTACCTAAGTACTCTATGTGATTTGAATCAGATGCCTCCAGAATTTCATGTGTTTTGAATGCTTGGTCTCCAGGTGGCAGGAATTTGGAAGGCAAAGCCTTGCTGGAGGTGGTATGTTGTTGAGGGTGGGATTAGTCAGCTCTCTCTTACCAGAGATCAACTCAGTCTCCTGCTGCTGTTTTCCACCTGTTGTGCAAGGTGGTATTGTCCAGTCTGCTCTACCATCTTCCCCTGCTCCCATGAAGCTTCCCGTCAAGACCGTCAGCCACAGTAACACCTTTCCTCCCATCAACTGCTTTTGGTTCAGGCAATTACAACATCTCCCAACTGGGCTGTATCTCTATCCCTTTTGTGGCTTTTTATGTTTGGAATTAATGTACTTCATTTGGGAGGTTATACTTTAAGAGAATAAATGAAGAGCTGGGAGCAAGGCAAGCACAAGGACTTGAGTTTGAACCCCAGAATCCATGTAAAAATACCAGGAATGGTGGTGCAACCTTGTCATCTCAGCACTGGGGAGGCAGAGACAGGTGGATCCCTGGGGCTCACTGGCCAGTCAATCTAGCTTACTTGGCAAGTTCCAGATCCAGCTGAGTGAGAGACACTGTCTTCAAAAAAAAAAAAGAAAAGAAAAAGAAAAAGAAAGAAAGTGGCAGAAGTACAGCATCTGAGGAACCAAACTAAGGCTGTCCTCTGGTCTCCATGTGCACACATATGTGTATGTGCACCCATCCACACACAGCTGAATCTGCACACAGAAAAAGAGAAAGAGGGGGCTGGAGAGATGGCTCAGCAGTTAAGGTGCTTGCCTGCAAAACTTAATGGCCAGGTTCAATTTCCCATGTAAATCTAGATACACAAAGTAGCACATGCATCTGGAGTTGTTTGTGAGGTTAGAGGCCCTGATGTGCCCATTCTCTCTCTTTTCTCTCTTTGCTTGCGATAAATAAATAAAAATTTTAAAAAAGAGAAAGAGAAAATTAATGAAGGTAGAATATAGGTAGACAGGTGTCATTAGAATGATGGGAATGGGGGTCTTGTTATAGGGGGAAAATCAAAGAAATTTAAGGTATTTAGTTTATAAAGTGAATCTCTGCCTGACCCCCTCCCCCGCTCCTGCAAACTCGGGAGATGCTAGAGACATGGCAGGCTCCTATGAACACTCTGAGGCGGACTCTTTACATTCCCAAGACAGGATCACAGCTAATGATATCCAGGTTTGAGAATGGCAGGTTTTGGCTTCACTGGAAGAGCAATTTTGTTTGTTTGTTTGTTTGTTTGAGGTAGGGTCTCACTCTAGCCCAGGCTGACCAGGAATTCACTATGTAGTCTCAGGGTGGCCTCCAACACACAGTGATCTTCCTACCTCTGCCTCCTGATTGCTGGGATTCGAGGGGTGTGCTACCACGCCCGGCTTTGAAAGAGCAAGTTTTCACAATCAGAAAATTCCACAATGGAATGGGCTGCTTTCTTTTTTGGTATATGCCAGGGTTTTGGACATGGTAGATGAGTGCTCACCATTGAACCACAGCCCCTCATTGGCCCACAGTCCCCCACTGAGCCACAGCCCTCCACTAAGCCATAGCACCCACTGACCCATAGCTCCTCCACTTTGCCACCCCCCCCCCCACTGAGCCATAGCTCCTCCACTAAGCCACAGCCTCTGACCTGCTTTACAGTAGAATGAGTCTCTTATCATGTTAAGTGTGCAAAGAGAGAATGGATGGTCTTCCTCCTATCATCTCTTAATTGCTCTGGTATCCTTTCTCCTTGTTCTTTTGTTTTCCTTTTCCTTGATAGCATCCCCTATTCCTTAGAAGATCATATAATCTTCTCACCCTACATGCCTCAAAGTATTTTTCTCTTTATCTCACCTTCAATTTCCAAGCTCTTTTTCTCTTGTCTTTTCCAGCCCTACTCTCAGCCCACACACAGTTTCATGACTGGAGCTTCCTTCCTGAGCTGTTAGCAGCCCCTGGCTCACTAAGAATGTCACTATGATCTGGGCCAAAACTGCTGTGAAGACTGGCAAAGAGGGGAAGGCAAACAAATGGATCCTCACAGAGGCAGAAGCATTGCTGTGGCTTTCCCACCACCAGGGTGAAGTGATCCAGCAGTCTTGAAACTCAGGCTGTGGAACAGTCTACTTGTCACTCACAGACAGGCAGATGGAGACCCCATAGCTGAGCAGGATTCCCTCAAAGATGCTTTCTGCAAGCTGAGCTCACTGTGAGTCTCCTGGTTTCTCCGAGGCATTTCCTCTCCCTTGGAGATCTGGCAGCCCTCTTGCCATCTCTCTAACTTCAACTCCCTCTCATACTGAAGGAAGTAGAGAAGGGCAACAACTGGCTACCTGCCTCAACTCTCAGCTTGGCCCACGCATATGCACATGCATCCATGTGCATGAGCCTCAGAGCCTGACTCTCTTTCTCTTGTCGTCTTGCTCTTTTACCTTCGGAGTCTCCTTTCTTTACTCTCAGCCCCTCTCCTTTTCCCTCCTCTGTTTCTAGCTATCCAGCTCCCACGTTGCCTCACTGGGCTTACCATAGTTTGCCCTCCCCTTCTATGATGCCCAAATGAAATGTGCCAGCAGATGCCAGGGAAGGCCAACTTTCTCTCCTCCTCCAAGGACCCCACTACATTTCATACCGTGAGCTGGGGACTGCTGGATGTTAGGGCTTTTGGGCACAGGAGGGCCACCAGGCATGGCAGTGACAATGGCTTGCTGATGAGGGGATGGGCCCGGCCGAGTTTCTTGCCCACTCTTCTCCCCTGGTGCCACTTCTTTCCAGTCATCAGGGCCACACTGCTGGGGCTGTCAAAGAGCAGGATAGAGAGACTGGTCTCATGAATTGCCTCTACATTCTTGGTTTCTGTGGAGCTCAGAAAGCAGGCAGCATAAAGACACATTCATCCCTGAATTAGGGAGAGCTGTCTCTACTTCCTTGGAAAACCCAAAAGACCACTTCAGTCCCCTCAGAAACACTTCCAAATTGGGGTTGTGTGGCCTGCATATCACCCTTGCACATTGGGATCTGCTTACTCACCACTGGAGACGCAGGCTGCAGTTGTAAGATGACAGCTGAGGTGTGCTGGAACCTGCGCTGGGGGGTGTGGGGCACGCCCTCAGGATGTCCATTCTGAGACACAGCGTCTGGGGTGGGAGGGTGGCTCTGCTGACTGCTGCCTGGTTTGTGGAGATGGGCAGTGGGACACTGGAGCGGCAGGGTGGGTGTGGCTGGGCCTAGTGGCATGGCGTGGACTTCTGCGTTAGGCTGTAGGGCCAGGCTTGGGGGTACTGAGACAAGCTGGGGTTGGGACTGGACTTGGGGTGCAGGCCGAGGTGGCTGGGGAGGCTGTGGCTGCTGCTGCTGAATCACAAACTGGGGCTGCAGATGCTTGGGAGATGGCTGTGGGAGGAGCTGGTGTGGCTGTAGCTGAGCATAAGCTGCAGAGGAAAGACCAGATTAGACAGCATGGCTAGACCTCTTTGGCCATGTTCCTCCCATGGCTAGCCAAAGGCAGCTTCCCAAACCCAGGTGGCCCTCTTTCCTACTTTGTATCCTTTAATTAATTAATTAATTTTCTTTTTGAGGAAAATTCAACAGACTGGCCTGTGTGTGTGTGTGTGTGTGAGAGAGAGAGAGAGAGAGAGAGAGAACTGATGTGCTAGAGCCTCCAGCCACTGTAATTGAACTCCAGACTCATGTGCCACCTTGTGCACATGTGAAGCCTTTTACACTTGCATCACCTTGTATGTCTGGCTTATGTGGGATTTGAAGAGTTGAACATGAGTCTTGAGGCTTCACAGGCAAGTGCCATAACTGCTAAGCCATCTCTCCAGCCCTATCCTTTTTTGTTGTTTTGTTTTGCATGCATATGTGTGTGGTATATGATTGTGTAGGCTAAAGGCTGACATCAGATATCTTTCTCATTTGCTCCCTACTTTATTATTTTTTTTGTTATGATTTTTTTTGAGGCAGAGTCTTCCTCTAGCCCAGACTGACCTAGAATTCACTATGTAATCTCAAGTTGGCCTTGAACTCACAGTGATCCTTATACCTCAACATACACACCCAGGAGAAAGAGCCAGAATGGGTGTACCAAGGCCTCTAGCAGTTGCAAACAAAGTCCAGACACATGTACCACTTTGTGCATCTGGCTTTATGTGGGTACAAGGAAATCGAATTTGGGTCATTAGGCTTTGCCAGCAAGCACCTTAACTGTGGGGCCATCTCCCCCGTCTCCCACCTTATTTTTTTTATTTTTTATTTTTTTTGGTTTTTCAAGGTAGGGTCTCACTCTAGTCCAGGCTGACCTGGAACTCACTATGTAGTCTCAGGGTGGCCTCAAACTCACAGCCATCCTCCTACCTCTGCCTCCCGAGTGCTGGGATTAAAGGTGTGCACTACCACGCCTGACTCCCCCACCTTATTTTTTAAAAATATTTATTGGCACAAGTGTGTGTGCGCGTGCGCACGTTTATGGGCATGCTTTAGTCTCTTGCTATTGCAAATGAATGCCCATCCAGTTTTATGTGTGTGGCCAGGGAATTGAACCGGGGTTGGTAGGCTTTGCAAGCAAGTGCCTTTAACCACTGAGCCATCTTCCCAGCCCTTCTGCCTTATTTGTTGAGACAAAGTCTCTGCGGAACTTAGAGTTCACCGACTTGGCTAAATGAGCTAGCCAGCAAGCCCTAGGGATCTTCTTGTTTCCTCCCCCCCAGGGCTGGGATTACAGACATGTGTGGCTGCTACCCAGCTTTTACATGGGTGCTGGGGATTGACTCAGGTCCTCATGCTTGCATGGCTTGCAAGCACTTTACCCTTTGAGCCATTTCTCCAGCCTCTCGTCCCTTGCATCTTTTACCCAGAGCTTGGACTGGACAGCACCAGGACCCAGCCCCCTCTTTCCTCGCTGTCTTCCCTCCAGATCAGAAATCTGATGTCAGAAACTGCCATATATCTAACCAGAGCCTGACTTACTGTCCGAGAGTAGATAAGTTCACTTGCAAGTAAATACACTTATTGTAGTTTGAACCAGGCTGATTCTTTTTTTTGGTTTTTGGTTTTTGGTTTTTGGAGGTAGGGTCTCACTCTAGCACAGGCTGACCTGAAACTCACTATGTAGTCTCAGGGTGGCCTCAAACTCACAGTGATCCTCCTACCTCTGCCTCCCAAGTGCTGGGATTAAAGGCTTGTGCCACCACGCCTGGCTTCCAGGCTGATTCTTACAGGTAAGGATTCTTTTAGTTTTTACTATCCCTTCAGTCTAGCTCCTGCCTTTTAAACAGCAATGACTCAGGATATTCAGCTCATAGTACAAATCACTCTGTGGCATCTAGGCCAGCACAGGATTCCAGCAGCTCAGGTGAATCTGTCCTGCCTAGACACTGCCTTCCACAGAGACTGCTACAGCTGGATGTATGCAGACAGATGTGTGGAACCATAGGGGGATAAAGGCAAACTGTGGGTCCAGCACTATCATTTACAGAGAATCCCCACACACTGCAGGTGCAAAGACTTCAAACTGAGTCAAGGAAGTTACATTCTTTCTTAAATTTTGCCTATTTACATGTGAATTTCCAATTTAACACAGCCCGACAAAGAATTCCAAGCAGGATGGCAACAGGAATAGAGAGAACAGAGGAAAAGGTTAAGGAAGCAGAAGCAAAATGACCTTTGGTGGCTGCCTGCTGTGGTCAAAAACAGGACTATAGATGGGCTACCAGGTTTTTGTGAACGACACTGAAAATGGTGGACGTTGGTGTGGTTTCTAAGGGGAACGTGTTGGGCTGGTGGAGATGGTGGGATGTCTATGATACTACAGCAAGCACTTGATGATTGTAAATTGTACCTAACGCCAATCTAAACCTTATTTCCTAATCCTACACTGGATAGCTCAGAGTTTAACCACTTATGAAGGTTGCTCATCAGACATTTTAAATACAATTCTTGAAAAAGCACCTAGAAGGTGCTGAGAAGCCACATGGTGTCCTGTTACAACTTTTGCAGCCAAAATGATGTGTGGATAATGGGTGTCACCACTTTCCTAGCCCACCATCTTGGCCAAAGCCACCCAGGGCTGCCATCTGAGATCTGGAGACAGTCCAGGTCAGGAACTCTATGACTCAATGGTGTGAACTATCACCTGCTGGCCATGTGGCCTAGACAAGGTATTCTTTTTATGTTTTGTTTTGTTTTTTTGAGGTAGGGTTTTGCTATGGCTCAGGCTGACCTGGAGTTCACTTGGTAGTCTCAGGGTGGCCTCGAACTCAGGGTGATTCTCCTAGCTCTGCCTCCCGAGTGCTGGGATTAAAGGCGTGTGCTACCATGCCCAGCTTAGATGAGGTATTCTTAACTGTTCAGAGTTGCAACATGCTTTCAGTGCAACAGAGGTCTGGTCTAGGTGACCACAGGGGTCTCTTCCTGGGTTACAACTTGACGGGGGACTGTACTAGGAAAATAGTTTTCAAATTCAGGATTTCTAAGGAAGGTAGAGAAGAGGTCAAAGAAGAAAAAGGCTCTAACTCTATGGAATGTAAAGATTACAGTCAGGGGAACATGTTTGTTTATGTGAAGGCTATGGCTTGGTTCTTGGTGTCTCCCAAAGGCAAAGGCCTATGTGTTGAAGGCATGCTCCCTGGGTAGAACGCTGTAAGGTGGTAGACTCTCTAAGAGATGGGGCCTAGGGAAAGGTCTTTAGGCCATTGGGGGTGTGCTCTTGAAGAAGACTGTAGAGATTCTGCCCCTGTCTTTGTTCTCTTTGCTTTCCTGGCTATGAGGTAAGTGGTTTAGCTCTTGCCACATGCTCATGCTGCCCTACCACAGGCCCAAAGCAGGCCAGTCATGGAGCCTACAGAACTATGGGTCAAAATAACCCCTTTCTTTTTATAATCTCATTGTGTCTACTATTTGCTATAGAGCTATAGAGATGGAAAGCTAACACATGAAAAGACTTGGAAAGGGAACTGCTGGCCTCTGTCCTGGATTTCTCCTGACCCATCCTGTTCCCAAACTGCTGCTTATGTAAAACTACAACTGCTACAGGAAAAATGATGCCACTTTCCACCCACACTGGAACTAAGCTCATAAGGCTGGAATAAGTTCATAGATCAGTGACCCAGAGGTATTTGGGGGAGTGTACATCATCAACCTTTGAGGTTAATAAAAAGCAAAGATCATGATTTAACTACAGAATTATCCTGGATAAGAATGATCTTTAGAGTACTGCAGTAACTCCCTACCAGGTCTCCTGATTCTAGTTTCTTCCTGTTATAATCCATCATGTGAACAGAGTTCAAGTTAATCTTCCTAGTGCGCAGGTATGGCCCCATCTCTTACAGAGTCTACCACCTTACAGGAGTTCTACCCAGGGAACATGCCTTCAACACATGGGCCTTTTGGAGACACTGACGAAAAGCCAGTAGACTCTCCTTTTGTCCAGTTGTCCAGAGCCTTTACTATTCACAATCTCTTTATACCATACACTAATCTTTTAGTTTTTATTGCTTCTTTATCTGAGTAATCTTTACTGTTCCCTATACAGCATCTATGCCTTTTCTCTACTGTCTAGAGTGTCACAAATCAAATCCTGGTCATCCTTCCCTAACTTATATAGCTACCAGGACTCTTCCTTTCTCTGAACTGCCACTGAGGTTTCTCTCCTCAGGAGTGACCTCAGAGAAGCAGTGTAAACAGCCCTGATGGACTCTAGGGTCAACATGATTGGATTTCAATCCTAGCTCAGCTGTTTAGCAACTGTGTGACACAAGGAATGTACCAGACCTCTCTGGACTTCAGGGTTATTGTCTTTAAAATGGGGAATGCTTGTTTCAATATTGTTTCAGTAACTGGCTAATTTCCTTTTAGTAGGCAGAATTTATGTAATCCACTTGTTTCCTCCAAAGTATCTTGAATTTAGTAGATTCTCAATCAGTACTCCCAAATGGATAAATGATAACACATTAGGACTCCATTTATGGGATATGATTGTCCCACAAAGTTGGTCCTCTTCAGAGCCAAAACATGGGTGACAAGGTATACTCCTGCAGCCCACTGTGCTCTTATCAACACTGGTTAGCCTATGTATCATCCTCGTTCATGTCCTTCCTGTACTAACCTTCAACCTGCCCTAGCTGATCTACCCAGTGCACCATAAAACTCCATGTGTCTGTGCATCTGGGGCCTCAGCTACAGTGCGTCCATTTGCTGGAATACCCTACCTTCTGCCCCCAGTGACCTATGGTTGTTTCCCCCCATTTGCCTTAGCCCTCAGCTACTTTGGTGTTTCCCCAAGTTCCTGCTTGCTTCATCTGCTAGATCCATTTGTGACACAACATGTGTTCTCTCATATACATCTTTTGTTGATTCTCAAGGATTACCCATCCCCAGGTTAGCAACATTTGAATGGGGATGCACATTACACTTGACATGCAATTACTTGGCAGTGCTTTTCTTAAAGTTAATAATGGTACAATTTATAGTCGGAGGTGTCTTAGGTTAAATGAAAAGTTCAGGAATATTCTTTTATATATATGTATATGTCCTATCTTTCTACTGACTGAATGTTTTTTGAGTTAAAGACATGTCTCATTATTAATTGAAAAAAGTGCTTCTTTTTCCTTCTATATTGTCCAACAGAATATTCCATGTTTGTAGATGCTTAGCAAAGTCTGCTGCCTAGCATGGTAAATAACTCATTCATATTCTCTCTCTCTCTCTCTCATGCCCTCTCAAGGCAGAACATTGAAACCATGATACCTGAGGCCATGGACCCTCTCTACAGCAGGGATGGGGCTCAACTTGTGAAATATTAATGCACAGAATCTCTCTGGTCCAGTCTTATTTCTTCACAAGGACCAGGAGCTTCTTATCTCCCCTCCCTGATGTGAACTTTCTTGCTTTAAAAAGCACAGGGAGTTGGGTTTCATGAGATCTCAACTACAGTTTTAGAAGGTCTGGTCAACCCTTTTTGCTATAGGGCAGAGGATGGGAGGGGGCAGGGAAGACAACACAAAAATGACAGGCTCAGGCTTCTGCAGATCAGATTCTAGATCAAAGGAGAGACATCAGGCAATGCTTAACTTTCTGGCTGGTGCCTTAACCTTGCTTTGCCTCCTTAGAATCTGAAGAGACCAATTCATGGCTTCCAACAAGTTTGTTGATAGCAACAAGAGGTGGGGCTCACTGTAAGGGGCCATTGGCCTGTCCCCTCATGCCCTGCTGTATCCACTGCCAGGATTTATCAACAGATCTCTGCTGATCTCCAGGCTCCAGGTATGCAGGGGGGAGCTCACTGTTCCAGAAATGCTGGGACTCTTTTCCTACAGATTATGGTATTGTAAACTTGCCAATCCCAGGTTGTATGCGTTCATATGCCCTTGCTTTTCAGATGTCCATTTTAATAAGTGAGATTTTGGAGTTACCCGGGAGGATGCCTATGGAAGAGAAATGGCATATCTGTTTACTACACACCACTTTTGGAGATTTGGAAAGTTAATACATATTACCAACCATCCATTCACTAAGCACCTACTACAGATCAAGCACTGTGCCTACCAAGCACATGGTCCCTAGAATGGATGACAGTCTAGTAAACAGACAGATGGTAGACAGACTCTTAGCACTATTTGGTAAATGTTGTGACAGGAGACAAGCACTGAACATTGAGAACACGGGCAAGAGGGTTTGGTTTTGGAAAGAGGTCAGAGGCTGCTTCCCAGAGGATGACTTAACACAATGCAGCCTTAGCAGGTGATAAAAGGATCAGCATATGGACAGAGTTCATGTTGTGCTGTAATGCTTCGGCACATTCGAGGACCTGCAGGGCCCTGTACAGCCAAAGCTCAGGGTGTTTGCAGACAGTGGGCCAGAAGAGATACTTTCTTTTAGCGTGGGTCTAAGTTGTGGCAGCATGTTCTGGAGGCTGCTCACCTGAGATGCTTGTGTGATGTGGCTTCAGGTAGTAGCTGAGATTGAAGCTCACTCAAGAGGCCACAGCTCCACTTACTCAAGTGTAGACCGGATGCTCTTTTTAGATGGACCTCCAGAAATACCACATGAATTTTGTGATGCACTCCCTCCAGCTTGGGTCAGTGGCAGTTTGAGGGGGGAAGGGGCATGAAGAAGAGGTCCCCCACAAGAGGGACACTTGTTGGTGGATCCCACAAACCATAGTGCATTTGGGCTTGCTTGGCAGCCATCTGACAAGAATACCCATGCACTGTACACAGGAGTCCTTGGAGCACTAGAAGATCATATGGTATCCTTGTCTCTGCCCATCCTGCCTTAGAGGGACACTGCAGAGAAGTGACTATAGGCATGGGTTTCAGAGTCAGAAAGATCTAGGTTTGAATTCTGGCTGTTCCACCCATAGGCTATGCAACCTTAGGCAAATTGCTTAACATCTCTGGATCTCAACTTCCTGTTCCATCAATGAGTATCATGTGGGACATTATGTTTAAACCATAAAGAGGACTGCTACTCTTACTGAGTGCCTGGTACCTAGCAGATACTCAGAAAGTTGTAGCTCTTCTTAAAATATACATCACTTGAGGAAGATTTTTATAGCAGCTGTAAGCAGGTTACCCCGCAGATCAACTCAGCCTCACCCAGCCAGCCAGCCTGGAGCAAAGCAGGAAGTGAACCTAGAAGATGGATGTTAGAAGCTGGGGCTCCACTGGTGACAGGCTGGGCAGTGCAGAGGGTAGAAACAGAAAAGGAGAGACAACACACGTCTACATGAGCTTTCTTTGGGTGGATCACCTCTGTAGGCTGCCCATTCATCTTATAGGCCTGTGGAAAATGTGACTACTTCTGTTGGAAAGACGAGGAAACTGAGTTACAGAGATGAAGCAACTTTGTCATAAGCATTAAGTCAGGGAATGGTAACACTAGGGTCTGGGACCATGTCTAATGCAAATGCCTCTGCCTCTGCTTTTTCACAACTACATGAACACTCTGCCTCCCTGGGGAAAGGAAGTGAAGTCAAAAGGTCCATGAGCCTTTGGTCCAGGCTCTAGGAGGATCCTGTAGCTTCAGACAGTGGTCAGCAGCTGGGAAAGACTTCATGAGTTTTGTTTTTGCTTTGTGCATAAATTTTGCAAGTGAGATATCTGTATACAGATGGGTTAAAGTCTAAGTAGGAATACCCCACAGAAGCTGGAAATCTGAGAGGAGAGGGGCTGAGAGCAGGGGTGAGAGTTGTCAGTAAAGGAGCAGCATACACATGCATATTGGGTGATAAGAACATGGGGGTGCCTCTAAGGGCCAAACTCAAAAGAGACCCACAGCCCATGGCAGTGGGTAAGGAAGAGGCAGGAGGACCAGCTCCCACCTTTAAATATAGGCCACAGACATATGTGACCTCTCCAGGCTCAGGTGCTTCTCAGAGCTGGCTGAGATAGCCCTCCTATTCCACTACTGAACCGGTCTTATTTTCAAAGCACAGCTCACATTTCCACAACCCCAACCAGAATCTCTGCTTCTATTCATTTCTGTAACCCCCAATTGGAATAATGACAGGCACAAAATAGGTGCCAAAGGGATAGTACAGAGCTGAACTGAAGAATTAAAGAGGCAGAGAAAAACTACTGGAGGATGACAGTTAATGATCTTTCGGGAGCTGTGTCTTTGCTGTGAAATAGGATGACCGTTGCTGGGGGCTGCATGTGAACGGGACACGCGGGGAAAGCAATGAGGACAGTGCCTGGGCATGGCTGCTCCTGCTGGCGGCAACAGGGAAGCAGGGTACTAGAAACCCCAGTGAAGAACTGAAGAAGAAAAGACTACTAAGCAATCCAGGGCTACGTGTGAACTGCAGCTGCTTTTCTTTCTTAGCCACCCACACAGACATGCAGGCACATGCACATCTACCTTAGCAGGGAGGTCGTTAATCAACGTACTCATCTACATGTGCTGGATCCCACCGCCCCAAGTCTAGAGAGAGAATTTTTTTTTCATAATCTAAATTTTGTTGTACAGTGTACAGTTGAAATGACCTTCATGGTTGGTTCTAGGATTTTAACATCAAAATAGCTGGCAATTCTGATTTGCAGCTAAGTAACAGGCTCACCTGCATGCTTGGCTGTTTACTGGGTTCTCTCAGTAACTGTGTTTACCCTCTGGTTTGGTGGCTGCTGTAAGAGGGAAATACTTTCCAACAATCCCAGAACCAGCAAGCATCACATTACCCAGCCTATCACAGAAGAAAGCCTCAGCTCCCAGACACAAACCCCTTCTGTGATACAACAAAGCAGCAATGTGGTAGGCCTGCCCCACAGAGAATTCTCTCTCAGCTGAGACCTGAGGTGGGTTGAGGCTACTGAACAAAGGCCTGGCATCTGGAAGCACGACTGGGTGGAAAGAGCCCAGGATTTTCAATGACCCAACAACTCCCTGTATCACAGCACCCCCTCCCAGTCAGCAACTTTCTCCTCACCTTTGGGCCTGAGTGTCACCCAGAGCCCGGAGTTTATCCTCTAGAATGAGGACTCCAAGAACCAAGTCTCCTAGTTGGAGCTGTAGCCCAGCTCCCTTAGAACCCGGCTTCCCTGGAGGCCAGGCCCATGGGACCCTTGCTGCCTGCCCTCTTCTGCCCTCGGTGGTCTGGTCCTCCTAGCCCGGAGAAGGGCAAGGCCAGGCCCTTTGCCTTCCCCTCGGAAGCCCAACCTCTCCGGCTGGGATCTCCTTCCCTGGCTCCCCTCCCCCACCCCGCCCCCTTTCAGGGCATAAGGGACCTTTTCTATTTGCACAGCCTAAAGAAGCCTGGTTGCCAAGGTGACAGGAGCAGGAACAGCAGGGAGCTTGCCATGGGGGAGGGGCTTTGCCCCCAAACAGCTGTCAGCGGGAGCAGTCCCAGCTGGGGCAGAAGGGCTCGCCTCTCTGGAGAGAAACACCCCCAGGAAAATACATTCCTCTCTGCCACTCCAATCCCCCCTCCCAAGCCTTCACAGGCTACTTTTCCCCAGGGACATTAAAAAAAATTCAACCACCTCCCAAAACCAAACAGATGCTCTTTGCTGCTCTCAGTGTGCAGGGCTCTCTCACAAGCACCGGCACGCTGGGCTCCCCCAGTCCTCCCCTCATTTGTTCTTCACGTTTGCTCATAGTGGGCTGGCTGGGCAGGAGGCCAGCAGCCACCTCTGCCGGGGGAACTGTGAAGTCTGCCTGGCAGGTGCTGTTCCTGGCTGGCCCCCATCAGGTTGGAAAAGTTGTTTCAGTCTTTTTGTCCCACAGGCCTGAGGGGCCCTGGGGCTCCTAAGCCTCCCCTAGCTGCTTTCCTTTGGGGATGTGGGAGATGGGAGTGGACTCAACAGCTTATAGAGGCGTAGGGGTGAGAGAGCAAGGAAGAATGAGAAGACCAGTGGGAGGCAGGAACAATGCCAAGCCCACTGGTCTGTGGCTCTGGGGAGAGGGTCTTTGTAGTCCTCAATACACAGCTTCTCCACAGAAAGTTTTGTGTGGCCACTGGTCTCTGCTCTGCATCAAAGCCCTCACTGCCAGCCGCCACACCTAGGCCCCTGGCTCAAGCCTGTCACTCTCATTGTTCCAGGGCTCAAGAAGGTAGAGCCTGCCTCAGGTCTCGGCAAACCCCATTCTTAGAGCCCCCAGGCTCTTTTGAGCTTCGAGTAGGGAACAAGAAAACTAAGGAGGCCCTGAATCCCTGTAGGAATGGAGCACGGTGCCCGGCTGGATGACTGGGGACATGGGAGCTAAGTGTACAAGATGTGGGGTTGGATCCTAGTTTTGCCACTGACTGCCTGGGTGACTTTGAGGGCTATATGTAGTAAGTTCTTGGGGAACCTCTCAACCTCAGTTTTCCTATCTATAAAATAGATAAACAACTACTTTCCAGGGCTCTTAAAGGTATATAGAGAGGTAGGCACAGGCTGCCTAGCACAGGACTGACTGTCCCTGAGTGCTGCTCCTCTCTGCTATTATCCTGAGACTTTAGCAGCCTCAGGAAAAAAGTGCTCTTTCTTTTGAATAGTCTTTAGAATTTTGGTGCTGGTTTAGATTTAGAGAGATTGTAGTCTGGGCAGAAATGGTGTTTTCAGGAAGTCTTGATCCTGATATTTCTCCAGGTGGATAGGCTGAGAAAATGGAGAGGTTCAGCTTTGGGTCCCAGTTGTAACTCAAGTTGCTTTCAATATGTGACATTCCCTAGTATTTGCCATCCAGAATCTTGGTTTCTCTTCCCATCAAAGGACAGGAGCTGGAGCCCTCTAGTGAAAACAATGTCAAGCAATGAGAAGGATTTAGGAACTTGGGGTCTCAGCAGCAAGGACCATCCTCAGCTCAGCAGTGACCACAGCAGGGCTGGGTAATTTCTGAAATCTCAGAATGGTAAGTGCTGCTTACCCCTATATTCTCCCTGGGCTTCCTTCTGTCTGTCTGGATGGCTGTCCTACCTTGTCTGCTGGGTCACTGCTCATGCATCAAGGCTCAGGCGCCAGTTGTCTGGGGTGGTTCATTGTCTGGAATCCCAGCATATTTGAGGCTGAGATAGGAGGATGGAGAGTTCAAGACCAATCTGGGCTATATTTTAAAAGACTCAGGTTGGGCTAGGGAAATGGATCAGTGGTTAAAGGCACTTGCTTGCAAAGCCTGCTGGCCCAGGTTGTTCCCTAGTAACCACAGAGAACTGTATGCAAAAAGAGTGACACATATCTATTGTTCATTTGCAGCAGCACAAGCTCCTGGTATGCATTCCCCCCAAAATACCTATTTTTCTAAAGTTTTTATTTTTATTGATTAGCGATAGAGAGAGGGAAAGAAAGAATGGGCACACCACAGCCTCTAGCCACTGCAAACAAAATCCAGACACATGCACCCCCATGTGCATCTGGCTTATGTAGGACCTGGAGAATTGAACCTGGGTCCTTAGGCTTCTCAGACAAGTGTCTTAACCACTAAGGAATCTCTCCAGCCCACATCTATTTTTAAAACAGACAACACTGCTGACCCATCCTACCTGGTAGTGAGCTGGACATCTATCTGGGTCCTACTGAACCTACAACAGGATTTAGAAACTGGATGGGGGCTAGATAGATGACTCAACAATTAAGGTGCTTGCCTGCAAAACCTAAGGACCTGAGTTTGATTCCCCAGTACCAATGTAAAGCCAGATGCACAAAGTGGCACGTGCATCTGGAGTTCATGTGCAATGGCAGGAAGCCCTGACACACCCATACTCATTTTCCCTTCATCTCTCACTCTTCCCCTTAAATAAATAAAATTTAAAAAAGAAACTACATGGATTTGCATGCACATGTGGCTCTCTTGTTTTGAACAGAAGCTCCCTTAGATCATACTCCGATATCTTGGACTTTTTTATTTTGGCGGGGGGGTGGTATTGGGGCTTGAACCCAGTGTCCGATTTATTCTAGGCTTTACCATTGCTCTTTCCCACAGCCAACTCTGGCCATCTTGGTTTTAATCTAATGACAAGCATATAGTAGTTTTCAAAGAAAAAGTCAAAGACCACCCAGATTCAAGGGGGTGAGGGCTCGTGGTTTTCTTTGGGATGTGATCAGAGGGAGTCTCTCTAATGCAAGCCATACGGTCCCTACTATATTTTACTCCTGTAGTAGAACAGCTTGCTCTTGTTCCTTACACTGATAAGTCTGGCTTCTAGGCCTCTTGGCAGATTTTTCCATTAAAGACTGCCTGTAATTGACAGTGCTGGGAAACAGTTAGCAAGCAGGGAAGAGTCTAGCCAGGGAACACCGATTCACCCCTTTCACAAAATGTGCATCACACTTGTTTTTTAATCTAGATTTACTCTCAAGTGCTGGGCTCCCTGCAAGCCTTTCCTGACTCCTCTCTTCCAGGCCAGGTGCTTCCTCTGTGCTTGTACAGCGCTCAGAGAGCAGAGCAGAATAGCACCACCACAGTGCGCTCCCCACCTGCCTGCGCCTTCCTCTGTCTCACTGGTCTCTGCAATCAGAAGTGGCAGTACACCTGGTAAATGTTAGTCAAAGAATGTCTGCTTCCCATTTCCCATCTCCCTGTGAGGTTCTCACAGGCTTTGGCTAGCCCCTGTTCCTTTCAATGACTCAGGGAATTTTGAAATAGTCCAAGTACTAAACTCCACTAACTCAAAGCAGAGTGACTCTAAGATCCATAGTTGTCCTACTGAAAAGAAGGACTCACTCATACCTATGTAGGCTCCCTTAAAGTCAGACTAAGCATGAAACAGTCTTGGGCTGGCAAACACCCCAAGATTGGGAGGAGGGAGAGAGACATGGGGCTGGTATCTTAGCACACCTACAGGTAAAAGGAAGGTGTGGAAGTTCCACCTGACCCATGGCTCAGATCGCTTCTTTCTGGAGCCCTTACCTGGTGCAATGAGGGGGTGGGCAGCCAAGGCGGGAACTGTCCGGCCCAGACCAGCTCGGCCCTCCATGCTCCCTGGCACGCTGCTGTTGCCATCTCCTTTCTTGAGTGGTTCCATCCCACTGTCAGTTATGCCAGGCTTGGCACCTGCAGGGGAACCCTGAGCAGTGTTTCTGCCCTGTGATGGGGTAGGCAGAGGCTGGCTACTGCTGGGTGTGGGTTTCAGGGCCAAGCTGGGCAGGAGAGGCTGAGTGGGGGTAGGGCCCGAGGCTCCTGCAGCTGGGGTCTGTTGTGTACGTAGGGTCAGGTTCTGTACCTGAAAAAGAGGGGTCTATGGGAGTCCAAAGAATGTGGGCAGTAGTAACATGAACACACAACTAAGTGAGGAGTTAGGGACGGATCCAGGACTGGACTGGCCAAAAGGGAGAGAAGGAAGAGGGAAGGGAGAGAGGGAGGAAGAAAAAGAAGAGAGAATATAACTGAAAGAGCAACGAGGAGAGAGTAGAGTTTGAAAAGAGGACAAGAAAGCTAGCTAGTGATCTAGTGATCAGACCCACCCACAGAAGGACCTGAATTCTGAGGAGTGGCCGTTGCGCAGTGCAGGGAGGCCAGGCTCTCTTCCTTTGTTACCCTCCCTCCTCCTCCAGACTATCAGGATTGGATACATAGCATTCAGAAATAATTCCCAGTTATGACCGAGCATGATTTGGAAAAGTTCAGGGCAAAAGCGAAAGTAGACAAGCAAAGTCAATGGGCAAAGGATTATCTTGTTTTCAGAATCAGGTCAATCCAGGCAGAAGACACTTGTGGGCTAATTCAGCCTGGTCCCTGGCGCCCTCTGCTGGACCCACAGAGGCTGTACCAGACTTTGATAACCTTCCCCTCAATCCTTCTTCTTGGTCCCTATTCTGGAGATGGGGTGGGAGGTAGGAGGTTCCTGTTCTCAGTGGCCCACAGGCTCTTCACAGCCACAATAGAATCCGCGTGCTGCCGGCAGAAGGCAGGATCCCTGAACTCATCCTTGCTACCTTTCTCTTGCCTCTTCTCAGCACGTGGAACCAGAGGGATTTTTTCACTTGCAAAGCAGCAACAACAAAGCAAGTTATCCTGGAGAGTGTGAGGTACAAAGGCCTCAGCACACTGCCTTCTGTCTCCTAGCTATATTTGAGGGGTGAAACAGAGTCAAGAGGGGCCGAGACTGTACAGGAACTGAAGAGTATCTATTTTCCACCTGCTTTCCTAGAAAAGCCCCATCTTTCCCAAGACGTGAGTTCCTCCAGGACTGCCCATCACTGGCTTCCTACTCCCTCTAAGGGCTGCCCATACCACTGCCCTCCCACAAACACAGGATCCTCACCTGGGCGGGGGTAGGGGGCCGAGCAGGGGAGCCAGTGCCGAGTTCAGGCTGCACGGTAGCGACGGTGGCCGTGGGCGTGAAGATGAGCTGAGGGGACAAAGGAACAGTGCCGCCTAGGCTCCTAGCTACCTGCACCAGGTTACCTGGCTGGGCCTGGAATCACAGGAAACGAGGTGCCTTTTACCTGCCCAATGTGGGCTCAGCCACAGGCAGAATTTAGGCAGGGAGTAAATTCGAGGATGGCTAGGCAAGTAGGGTAAGGGGGCAAGAAAGCACAAGAGGCCTGGGGCAGGCTGGTATTTCAACAGGCTTGAAATGTGCTGACCCAGAGTGGTCAGGGAGGGGCTGGGGTACAAAAGTCCCTTTGTGAGGGGCTTATTCTAGAGGGGACCCATGTTTTCAGGACCCTCTGAAGTCACTGTCCGCTCCATATCCTGTTGAACGGAACCTTGAGCAGATGTGTAAGCTACCCTTGGGCCCCAAACAGGTCAAAACAAGGCTCTCCTCCAGAAGGGATCAGATCAAGTGCATGCTTCTGACTACTTTTTAGTCAAAGTTTGATTGGTATGTGGGGGGGGGCAGCAGTAACCACAGCTGAGTAATCAGATGGCTTGGAACTACTAGGATGCCTGTGTTTCACCTGGAGGGTGCAGGTGATGTGCCATTCTCTGGCTCCTCATGAGGACAAGTCGGCGATGGACAGGGTCTTTCCCTAAGCTCTGTGGAGATGCATCCTGCCTTGCTCCTCCATGTGCCCATGTCCTGCTTTTTGGGGCAGCAGACACACACCAAGATCCCAGGGGGCATTGCATGGAGACAGTGAAGTGTGGCTGTAAGCTGGCTGGGGAAATGGAAGTCTGTCATAGGTTGTGTCACTCCCTGGGATGGAGAAATGTGCTCAACTCAGAGTTTCAAGAAGAAAAGTGGAGGAACAAGACCACAGAAAGCTCCACATGTCAAGTTCTGGCCATAAGGGCAAAGGCAGGGACAGGACCACACTGTCTTTAGAATGGTGTATCTTGGCATCCAAGAGAAAAGCCACTCTTCAGCTTGGGGAGCACGAGATACCACACCATGATCAGAGCCCAACATGAGCTCTATGTTATTGCCTCCAGGGTCTAGGAAAATGGCTCAGTGGTTAAGGGTCCTTGCTTGTTATTGCCTCCCAAGGAGAGAGCTGCTATTATCCCAGGAAATTTTTCTGAGTTCTTAAATGTCTAGTGGCTTCTAAGCACCTTTGGTTGCCGAGGGGCAGGTATAAAGGAGATTCTAGGCTTACTGGTGTGCTCTGCCCAAATAAGCTCACTTGGCCCTGAGCAGGAGGAGGCCCAGCTGGGTGGCCGCAGCAAGCAGCAGGCCCTGAAACTCTACCCAGTTGGCTGCAAGATTCCTTGGCTGCTGAGCTACAGGTGTCAGTCTTGCAAGGACTATCATAGGGGAGGTCCCGTTTCTGTGAAACAGCTAGAATCTGAGTGTCTGGGTACCATCTGGGTGTGGATCCTGCACTGTCTATAACCATGTTAATTCTGAGGAGCACTTTCCAACAAGGAGACAGGTCAGTTTCACTTCAGGGAGACAGGGAAGGGAGGCATCATGGGTGACTTTGTCTGATTCAGCCTTCTTTGAATCCTGGGACCTCCCACTCAGCATTCTGCATCCCCCTGAATGACCCCCTTTCATCACCTTCCTCTCACCCTTGGTCCCTGGTGCTTGCCCCTTCTTTCTCTTAATCTCCCAGCTCCCACTTTCTCTGCCTGTGGTCCCCTGGCCTGGGAGCTGTGGCCCAGGCTGTGGATACTCACCATCTGTGCCCTGAGGTACATCTGTGCTTGGCTTGCGGTCAGGGCTGGTGAGGATGTGTTACCCAAGAGCACAGCCTGCTGGGCAAGGCCGGAGGCTGTGGCTGAGTTGACACTTTGTGCCCGGTTGATGAGCTGGGCTGCTGCTGGGGAGGCCGCCAGATTGAGCTGATGAGAGAGACATGTGCAGTAGGAAACAGGAAACCCTGAGGTGAATGGTGTCCCCTCATCCATTGCTTGTCCTCCCCCTCTCCTGTTCCATGCGTTGTGTAGCCTCCTTTGGGACCATCTCTTGCTCTCCTGGCTTTGGCTCTAGCTGGTTCCACTGACAGTGCCTCATCGATGGCCTCAATGCAGAGTTGCAGGGAGGATCCTGTGGTGAGAGCCCTGAGCTAGCAACTGAGCCTTGACACCAGAAAGATGACAGGGTATTAAGATAAGGGCCAGAAAGAGGTCTGCACTTTTTTTTTCCTGGCAAGAGCCACAGATTCCAACCATGACTCTACATGGCTAAAGATTCCCTACCACTGGGTCCAGAAACTTGGGAGCATCTTAGGCAGGCAAACAGGAGCTATGGCCTCTACCTGCCACTCCCACACCCGACTCACCGAAGATGACTGGGCAGGGGCCTGTGAGGACACACTGCTGCCAGAAGTGCTTCCTTGTCTGTTGGCCACCAAGCTTGCCTAGAAAGGAACACATTCTGGTCACTAGTATCTCCCACTCCTGTCATTTTGGGGCCTGCATCTTCAGGAAGCACCTTGGACAGTGGCCAGGAGAGTAGCCCCTACAGTCCAGCCCCACCTGCCTCATCTGTGTGGTCTAGAGAAAGGGCCTGGCCTCCTGTCTCATAAGGGATGGGGATAACTGGATGACGTGGAGAAGCTGCAGACAGGACTGAGGAAGGACAGTATGAACACTGAACACTCCAATGGTCAGCCAGCACTACTGCCCAGTGACTACAATTCTCTCTGGTCTCCCATGCTACATGCTCAACCCATGTGGCCATGTGAGAGCTTTTACACACTGCCCAGCAAGCCCAACCTGCCCGTCTCCCCTGGCCAGCTTCTTCTCTGTCTTGAGTGTTACTTCAGCATTACGTCAGTGTTGCTCCAGCAGTTTCCCTGGCCACCTGACTCAGGGAGGCGTCTTACTCTTCAGTCACAGCAACCTGTTCTCTTTCCCTATTTTTATTTATTTATTTGCAAGCAGAGAAAGGCACACATACACACAGAGAACGTGCCTGTGCCTCTTGCTACTGTGAAAGAACTCTAAACATATGTGCCACTTTGTGTGTCCCCTGTATGCCCATGTCCTGTTTTTGGGGGCAGCAGACAGATATCAAGATCCCAGTGGGGGATATGGCTTTACATGGGTACTGGGGAATTGAACCCAGGCTGTCAGGTTTTGCAAACAAGCATATTTAACCACTGAGCTATTTCTCCAGCCTCAGGTTCTCTTTCATTGTGCTTGTTTGCAGCATAGGTAAATGGTTTTTTACTTGCTGTCTCTCCCTTTAACGTCCAAAGAGACAGTCTACGGGCATGCATACCTGATACTGACTTTGCACATTGAGGGTGCAGAAAACATTTTGTCAAAATGAATGAGGGGCTTTACCCCACCCTGCCTTCTCATGTGTGAGAGCTCTTCATACTCTTTCCTTTTTCCTTCTCTTAATCTAATCAAGTCTCTCTAAACTTGAAAAAAGTGGTTGAAAGAATCCGTTAGCGAGTGTTCTTCAGTGGCAGCGGGAGGAGAGAGTATCACCATACGGGCTGAGCTGGGTATACACTGCTCTTCTGCGTGCATTGCCAGCATGCACTGATGTGGTCAGGGGCTCATCCAGAGCTTCCTCCCCAGGTTCACCACTCCACTCACCAGGGACAAGGTCTTGAGATCCTTCTCACCTGCTAAAGGACATGTTGCTAAAGGATATGTGACACTTCTCAAGGGCTCTGTGGGGACTCTAAGAGAAACAGTGGGGACAAAGGGATAGGGCCTGCTGTGTCCTCCTCTCACTTGCTCTCACAGTGTAGAAGTCAAAGGAGCCTCAGTGAAGGGTCACCTGGACTCTCAGCTGTGTGACTCTTGCTCTCACAGTGTAGACGTCAAAGGAGCCTCAGTGCAGGGTCACCTGGACTCTCAGCTGTGTGACTCTCGCTCTCACACACTAGACGTCAAAGGAGCCTCAGTGCAGGGTCACTGGACTCTCAGCTGTGTGACTCTCGCTCTCACACACTAGACGTCAAAGGAGCCTCAGTGCAGGGTCACCTGGACTCTCACCTGTGTGACTCTCGCTCTCACACACTAGATGTCAAAGGAACCTCAGTGCAGGGTCACCTCAACTCTCACCTGCTGCACCGCTGCCAGGCTCTGTAGCTGTGCGCTGCTCAGGTGCTGCTGCTGCAGGGCTGCTGTCTGCAGCATGAGGTGCTGCTGCTGCGCGGCATACATCTGCTGCAGGTACTGTGCAGCAGTGCTGGGCTGCCTGTGCAGGGCCTGCTGGATCACCTGGGAAGCACAGGAGGGGAGGACTAGATTATCAACTGACTCCACAACAGGTAAGTCCCTTTGTAATCATGCTTCCTTGACCCAAGCCCTCCCCAACAGCTCAGAAAAAGACTCCAGGTTTTGTGAGTGCACCGGAGCCATCACCCCCCTCTTGTCTGTGGAGCTGTCCACCCATCTGCTTTGTCTGGTTTGTCTCCAGCTCCCACCTGACAGGGCCACTCTACGTCAGCAGCCAGCACTCTACTGCTCAGCCTACTCTGCGGAAAGCACAGCCTCACATGCTGGGCTTGGAAGGGTAGGCACCCCTTGCCTTACTCTGTAACCTTGAATGAGGGTCCAATTCACAAGGAACTGCCTGGGAAGAAAAGCCAAGTCATTAGGGTCCCTTTCTACCTCAAAATAGCCAGTCAAACTCAGTCTCAGACAACTGCTTTCCTGGAAGGCAGGGGCTTCATAGCTGACCTTAGGCTCCTTTGTAGTTCTGCCCCCTGCCTCCAACCTCCAGGAAGTCCTGTCAGACCCCGAGAAGGATGCCCTTGGCCCACGGCATAGAAGTTACGTCCCTTTTGACTTTCCCCCTTCTTCCCCTTTTCTCTCCTTTGTTCCCTCTTTCTTTCTTTCTTTCTTCTTTATTTTGGTTTTTCGAGGTAGAGTTTCACTCTAGTCTAGGCTGACCTGGAATTCACTCTGTATTCTCAGGGTGGCCTTGAACTCACGGCGATCCTCCTACCTCTTGCCTCCTGAGTGCTGGGATTAAAGGCGTGCACCACCATGCCCAGCTTGTTCCCTCTTTATAACTACTAGCTCCTTGGTCTCTATAAAGCCAATCTTTCATTCTCAACTCCAGGAACCAAGAAAAGCTAGGGACATTTCCCCTCCCTTCCTGGCCATCTTTTCTGGGTGAAATTCCTGGAAGCAGCAGGCTCTGGCCTGGATCTCCCTATTTCTGGCCCTTAACTCTGCAGTCTTGGCCTGAGGGCTGCTCCCGGCTGGCAGCAAGCCTTTGGTCAGGATCTGCCAGCTTAGCATGAGTCCTAGGTGACTCCAGGGCTGTGGGCTCAGATTTGGGATGCTGTGAAAACAGGCTGATATCACAGAATCTCCATGGACTGTGGTGTCCTGTAGCTCCACTCCCCTAATGCCTGTGGCATTTGCTTACCCCTTCAGCGCACTCTACTCTGACACCTCAAGTCTGTGAAACTCATTTTATTCCACTGTCCTTGGAATCAATTGCACTTATTCATTCCTCTGATCCAAGCCCATTTTCTTTAGACTCGTGAAAGTGACTCCATCCTGAGATTCTGTGACTCCTCACCAGGAGTGCCCTTGACAAGACTCAGGAGGAAGACTCAGTGGTTCTGCCTGGTGCTGAAAGCAGAAACTCAGGCACCCTTTGCCTAGAGTTGTGTGAGGGGCAAGAAGTAGACACATTTTATGCCACATACAGAAAACTAGAGCTAAAAGTCTTATGTATGAGGGGTCAGAGGAAGAGGCCGGGGGTGGGGACAAGGGTGGGAATAGGAAGCAGGGCGCAATTAACTGTGAGGAAGAGATAGTTGGGAGGGGGCAGGCCAGAGTGTCTGATGGGGTTAAGTTTTTAGCCAGATTTCCCAGGCCTCTCACTGTCTGCTGTGGCTTTTTCCTCATCCCCTCATCTGGGCCTAGGGCAGGATGAGGTCACTTGTCTAGTATATCCAAACTGAAATACCAAAGTTACTTAGAGTAAATATTTCTCAGTTGTGCTCTTTCTATCTGCCTGTATTTTTCAGGAACCTCAGATATTGTAGGTTACAACAAACACCAAACAATATCTGCTTGAGGTTCCTTAAGAGGTGAACCTATTTATTTGCATGTATTTGTATGTGTATGCACCATGCATGCCAATGTCTCTGCCACTGCAAATGAATGCCATTCTGGCTTTACATGTCTGACTGGGGAATTGAACTTGAGCCAGCAGACTTTGCAAGCAGGTGTCATTAACTACTGAGCCATCACCCCAGCTCCAACTTTTTTGTCTTTACCTGAATGGCCTTAGGCAAGTCATTACCTTCTCCGAGACTTGGTCTTGTCACTTGTAGAACTGTGTTTTAAGAATGGCCATTCTCACAACTGGCAAAGACTGATAGGTGGCAAGGCAGGATGGCTAGTGCCTGCAATCCTAGTAGTCTGGATGCTAGCCTGAGCTACACAGTGAGTTCCAGGCCAGCTCTGTCTCAACCAACCAAACCAAACCAAAACAAAACAATGCTCAGTACAGGAAATGCTGACCAGACTGCCAACTCCACTTGGAACAGTGTAAGGTCCCTGAGGGTGTTACAGACAAAACTCTACCCACATTAGTGAGGAACAAAGAATGGTCTGGGGCTTCTTCTGTGGCTCTCTGTCTTTGACCATCTAAAATCTGTCCCTCACAGGGTACTGGACACTGAGATGCTGAGTCTGGGTTAGAGCTGAGCAGCTCCCTGTCATTTCGCTATTGGTTAGTTTCACATGTCTGTCCCCCTATGTGTTTAAAAATATATTCACACCACCAGCTGAGGTACTGACGTTTCTGGTTTAAGGATTTGCCCTCTTTCCCAAGTTCTTTGGTTGAACCCTTCTTGCATCATTTTTCACCCTCTAACTATGCGCAAACATGCATCCACTTGCTTTTGCTCATTCTGGAGCCATCAGCAGACCATGCCAACACCTCCTTCTGCCTAGTCCTGTTTATGAAGGAATCCAATTCTGGCTTAATTAGAATCATACCTGCACGGTCTGCCGGTCAGGAATACCACTGTACACAGAAATCTGGGGTCCAGTGGGGCGGCCACTGCCACTGCTGCTGCCGCCACCACTGCTGCTACTGGCGCTGCTGGTGACACTGGCACTACTGGAGGTGTGGGGGGCTGGTAGCTCATTCTCCATGGCCTACAGGGTGGCACAGCCAGGGCACTCAGGTGGCCAAAGAGCAGGTGAATGCTAGGAGGAAAGGGAAAGATGAAATGTTTAGCAACACGTTAGAGGATACAAATGTAGTCAGCTTCCGCATCTGTGATCTCAGCACCGCGGGTGGAAAATACTTGGGAGAGCAGTGTGTCTGAACTGGGCATACATAGATTCTTTTTTTTTCCTTTGTTTTTTCAAGGTAGGGTCTCACTCTAGCCCAAGCTGACCTGGAATTCACTATGGAGTCTCAGGCTAGCCTCGAACTCTCGGCAATCCACCTACCTCTGCCTCTTAAGTGCTGGGATTAAAGGCGTGCACCACCACGCCCAGCCTAGATTCTTTTTGTTTTCTTTTCTTTTTCCAAGGAAGGGTCTTGCTCTAGCCCAGGCCAAGGATTTTTTTTGTTAGTTTCAAAACAATACAGTAAAATAACAATTAATACAGGGTTCATATTTTAGTAGATACAGAAGTCATCTAGAGATGACTTAAAATGTATGGCAGGATGTGTGCAGGCTGAAGGTAAGTACTGTGACACTGGAGATAAGGGAGTCAAACATCAGCGGATTCTGGTGTCTGTGGGGGTTCTGGAAAGGAGTCTTTTGAGGATTAGCAAGGGATGACTACACCGTCACATACCAGCTTTCCAAATGGGTTGCCATGGGGCCACTTGTGAACTCAAGTTTAGTTTTTTGAGACACTGGCCAAATTTTCAATCCCCTGCCTCTGCCTCTCTAGTGCTAGGATTAAGGATGTGCAGCACCATGCCCAGCTCTGAACTGAGGTTCTGAGATACACTTGGCACCACAGCTATGGATAGGGCCACGCTGCGCTCACTTAGGGGAGACCTGAAATCAGGTCTGCCTGAGTTTAAAGCCTGTGAACCTGCCTTCTGCCAGAGGAGGTAAAACTAGTAATGAAGGCAGATTTCCTTTTTGTTTCCTCCCTGAAAGTGAAGTGTGAGAGATTATATCTCATCCCATCAACTTCTTTGTGTTTGGGATGGAGAAAATGAATACTAGAACTTACTGGTCTCTGTGAACAAAGACAGGTGGGAAAGGGTCAAGTCTAGAAAATAAAAAAGGAGATATGGCAGCAAGCAGGGAGGAAACGAAATAAGGGAAATACTTTGTTTTGTTTTTAAAGTCAGAAGGAGTTTGGAGTGAGTCAGAAGTGAAGTCTATTTTCTTTTTTATGAGAGAGAGAGAAAGAGAGCAAAAGAGAGAGAGAATTGGTGTGTCATGGCCTGCAGCCACTGCAATCGAACTCCAGGAGTGTGCACCACCTTGTGCGTATGTGCGACCTTGTGCTCTTGTGTTACCTTGTGCATCTGGCTTATGTGGGATCCAGGGGGTCGAACATGGGTCCTTAGGATTCTCAGGCAAGTGCCTTAACTGCTAAGCCATCTCTCCAGCCCTGACGTCTATTTTCTTTACTAAGCACTCAATGAGCATCCTCAGAATCTAATACTGAGTTGGGTACTACCTTGAGCCAACTGGCTCAAATCTCCTATTTTAGAACCAGAAAGACTAGGGTTTTGAGTCCTGTATTTGTGCTTTCTAGTTTGAAAACCTTACAGATCATGTGTCTGGCATTCTGTTTCTCCACTTGTCAAATGTGTTCATCCATTCATTGACTTGTGAGCAATAAGCAAAATGGTGATGCAAAGTGTTGTACAGGGTGCCAACTACCTGCCCGTGGCCATTGTAATTATTAACACTATCCCCAGTCTGGTTCCAACACATCATGCCTCTCCCAAGAGAGAACTGGCAAAGCATGGAGTTTATTTGTAGTGGCGAGAGGCCCTGGTAGCCCCATTTGCTCTCTCCTTTCAAATAAATTAAAAAAAAAAAACTGAAAATAGGATGGGGATTAATTAGGAAGAAGGATTTTTTTTGTGTGTGTGGAAGGAGAAGGGGATAAGAAAGGGTAATTTGGGGAATAAAAGCAAGACACATTATATAAATATACGAAAGTGTCAAAAATTAAAACGAAAATGTATGGGGGTCGGCTTGATGAAGAAAGTGCTTGCGTGCGACTGTAGGCAGCTGAGTTTGGATCTGTGGATCACATGCAAACAGATGAAAGCTGAGTAGGCATCTGTATTCCCAGTGCATACATGGTGAAATGAGAAGCCTAGACAGGAGAGTTTCCCAGAAGCTCTTAGACCAGCTAAAGTGGCAAAGCAAGTGGTAAATAATGAAGGAGAAGCCCTGCCTCAAAAACGAAGTAGAAGATGAGGCCTGACACCCAGAAGTTGTCCTCTAACCTGCACAAATGCACGGAGGTATGCACGTGCCCACATTTACACACATCAATGTACACACACACACATAATCAAAATATGTATGCATGAAGGGTTTTTAAAAGTCAGGGGTGTTGGTGGTGTGGAACCCTGAGCCATTCCCAGGAGGAAAGCAGTAAACTGCTTTGGTCTTAAAGGCTAAGTACCTGTCTGCAAACTGCTCATGACCTGGGTCTTGGACAGATTTTCCCAGAAGTGTGTTTGTTCTTACTGGTGCAGAAGTCTTTATCCATGAGTTCTTTTGCCCTGAACTGCACTAGATTTCATGGTGGCCACTCATTTGTTAAAGATGAGTTTGAGTGGTGCTGAGCATGATGTAGGGGTCCATGGCACACTGAAGTCAGCAAGCATATTCTGGGCCCCACTCTGCTAAAATCTACCTCATGTATGCTCCAGGAAGGGAAGTCTAGACTGCTTAGAAAATGACAGCATAATTCCTGACCTTGCATAAACTGGAAAACTAGTTGTCAGAAGGAGGCTCAACTGTAATTATAAGTGACAGTTCCATCTAACATGGAATACCACTTAGGACCCCCAAGTCTTCTCTGAGCTAAGTGCCTCACCTCCTTTCCCCAGTGCCTGCTTTCATCACGCTAGGAGACTTCTCAGCTGCAACATGGTAACAAGTACACTGGGGAGCACGGCAGCAGCCACAGCACATGTGGTGTGTGGGGCGTCCGACCCTGATGACCAAGCTCGCTCTGGTCTTTTGTTTTGCCAGGGCGCATATTGTGGAGTGTGTACTTGGTCCTTGTGAGAAATAACAGCATTCTGAAGAGAATGCTAATGGAATACCCTTGTAGAAAACTGCATGGGCAGGGACATCCATTGCTCCCATGTGGGGTTGAGACACTTACCTTAGCACCTGGGAACACAGGCAGGAATCCTGTCTGGCTCTTAGTTCATTAATGAGCTCTCCCAGTAATTTTGATTCTTTTGTTCTCTCTGGTCTCCTTGTTCTTGACTGGCCTCCCTCTGGCTCTCTGTGACTGGCTCCCTTGCTGCTTGCTCTCCAGTTTTCTCTCCTCTCAGGATCTCTGGCCCACAGCCCTGACTAAGCACACTTCTCTCTCTCTCTTTACACACAGACACACACACACTCCCTAGATGCTCGTGTTGCGCACTGTGTCTCTGGCCCCCTCTGTCCTGACTCATACTTTTAGTGCTATCTTCCCAGGACACATCCTCTCACTCTCTTGACTGTTCTCTCTCAGTCATGCATGCTCAGAACTTGTGAGGAAAGGTCAGACTGACTAGAGCATCAGGAAGGATCTATTTCAAAGTGTGTAGTAACGTTAACTATCTCACAGGGTTGTACAATCACAGCTAACATGACCAGAACTTTTTATCACCTACCATAGAAACTAACCACTCAGCAGTCACTCCTCATTTCTCAGTGTCCTCTTGTGTAAGGGCCCGGTGGCCTCTAATCCTTCTGTTGCATTCTGGGTAGGCTAGTCTGGATAGCTCAGATAAGTAGAACCATATAATATCTGCCCCTTTGTGTCTGGCTTATTTCACTTAGTGTGACTTTTCAAAGGTTAATTCGTTGTAACATGTGGCAGAATTTCACTCCTCTGTGCATGTATGTACATGTAGCTTAAGGAGATCTTGCTATCCACTCATCTGCTGATGGATACTTGAATTGTTTCCACCCTTGGGCAATGGCCATTATGGATAATTTTCTAATTCTCTGGGTGTATAAGGAGCAGTGAAACTGCTGGACCATATGGCAATTCTATGTTGGGGCTGTTACTGCACCACTGGTTGAATTAACCACTGTGTTCTTGAGCCCACAGAGTTCTCCTTAATTTACTTAGTATGTGTGTGAAGCCCCTTCCCCCCGGTATGTTTGATCCTACCTGCCTGTCCTGCCTTATTTCCCATCAAACTATGTTCCATCTGGGCTTAGGATTATTCTAAATGATCTGAAAAGTTCTGAATGCCTTGTGAGTTGCTACCTCTGGGCTTATTCCTAAGAGTTTCTTATGCCATTCCCTCCCTACAGAATACCTTCCTTCTAGTGTTCACTAACCAACTCCTTAGATCTTCAATACAATGTGAGTCCTGTTGACCAGCTGAACACAGTCTCCTTTAATTCTGCTTCCTTCCCACTTGGTCCAAATTTCTCCTTAAGCTGTCCAGTTAGAGGGCTGCCACCACATGTTTGGTGCTTATTTCTGTCCTGTACTCACAATGTCCGAGTATAAGGAAGTGATTTGCTTGGGTATCTGTCTCCCCACATGTCCCAGGCTCTGCTCTCTTGGAACACAGGAATGATGTAAGGTACCCAGGCATACCTAGTACTTATGCCAGAAATGCTGAGCAGAACTTCTTGAGGCATGTACATTCCATCCTGATGCTTATTAAAAGCTTAGTTTAGGGCTGGAGAGATGGCTTAGCAGTCAAGGCACTTGTCTTCAAAGCCAAAGGACCCAGGTTTGATTCCCCAGGACCCAAGTAAGCCAGATGCACAGGTAGCAGATGCATCTGAAACTTGTTTGCAGCAGCTAGAGGACCTAGTGTGCCCATTCTTCCCCTCTCAAATAAGTAAAAATAAAATAAAATATTAAAGTGCAGTTTAATTTCTGTCTCTTCTGCAGAATTCACCTACTTAGAAACCTGTGTTTCACCTGTGATCTAATTTTTATACCTTTCACCAATGGAATGGATATTAACAATAGTGGTTAGTCATTAAGCACCTACTACATGTCAAGTACTATCATAGATGCTTTATATACACTCATGACCTCCTCTATGTGATAGTTATTAACATCCCAGCAACTTATCTAAGCCAGGTGTGGTGACACACATCTGTAATCCTAGCACATGGGGGGGTGCTGAGGCAGAGGATTGCTGGGAGTTAGAGGCTAGCCTGGACTATAGAGTAAGACCTTATCTCAAAACACACACACACACACACACACACACACACACACACCCCTATAGAAGTCATCATAGAACTGGGCTTTAAAATCAGGCATGCCCCCAAAGGCAGTGTTCTGTAGTTTCATTCTTAAATGACCTGAGCCACTATTTTAATGCATACCAGATTTTTAGATCACCGAAATGAGTCCCAGAATTATGAATGTCCATTAAATATTTTATACTTACAAATTAGTATCTCTATATTCGATATACATAAAGGACATTTCACATGTGTACCCACCAACCAGAAATTAAACCTTACCATGACCTCCCTTGTTTTTGGTATGCAAAAACTGTGGCCCCAGTTTTTGAAGGAGGGTCTTACTCAAGGTGAAATGGCTTTGACCCTCCTCCAGTACCATGGAAGGCATCCCCAGCCAGCCTGCTGGCCTCTTGATGAGATTTAACTCAAACAGAGGGCCAGAGCTCACCTTGAAGGGAGACCAGAGGGAGGTTCCTACCATGCCTTGTTCTCATTAGTCTCCTTGTGGAAGGGAACAGAATTTGGAATGGAATCATTGAGGAAGTATGGACCATGGACCATTACAGTAGCTTTCTGACTTTTCCTTTTCTGCTTCTACTCTGTGGCAGGGCTTTCTCATCTCCTCATTCTCATCTTCCTTCTGCCTCACAGCTCTGGGCTGTGGGACTACAGGAAGCCTCCTGCAGTTTCCATGAGCGCTACTGATATGTTAGTCTGTGCACACTCATTACGCCCTGCCTGCCACACTAGGAATCTGAATCCTTAAATCACAGTATCTGAGCTTTAAACATTTTATCCACTCCTATTTAATTTCCTCTTCTTATACCTCCTTTTTCTTCTGAGGAGTGCTTATTTCTTCCCCAAGGCCACCCACCCCTGTGGACTCCCACTGTGAACCACAGTCAGTCTCACTAATGGCTGACAGCCAGCACTAGAAGTCTGTTTTTCTCTGGGTTCCAACTCAGTGTGTGGTTTTGTGTGAGCCCAAGCTCGGCAGAGCTGTTATTCCTGTTCAGTCAGTTCTCCCTCCCAACCGCAAGGGACCACTTGAACGATGTGCTGACTGGAACTGGCTTGGATAGTGATCTTATTACAGGTCTCTACCACCCACAGGGCCTGAGGCTAGCAGCTGGAGAAATGCTGATGGTTCTGTCCTTCCAGGAGCCGGCAAGTCTAGGAAACACTAGGTCTTTGTCCCCAGGGTCAGGGAAATCCATTTGCTGTGGATTATGGCCGTGACAGTGTTCCAGGGAAGCAGAAGGGAAAGAAAGATACTGAAAACAGAGTTCTTCAAACCTAGCCAAGGCCCTGGGGTCCAGAGCAGTGAGGGTTTCTAATGGAATCAGGGCTTGACAGGAAGTGAGAGGCTTAGTCAGTTCCACAGCGACTGCTGCTGACATTATCACGCCCTGTAATGGCTTGTGTGTGGAGATTTGAAAAGAGGTGAAGGAGCTCCTCTCTGGGTGCTTCTTTGTGGAGAGAAGCAAGAAGAGAGCTCAGCTCCCTACACTGAGGGGAGCTAGATGAGGCCTCTTTCCACTTCCAAATACCACATGAGCTTCAGCACCGGATCCTGTATGACTCTGCAGCATCTAAAGGCACAGAGACACTGGGTGCAGGACCCATGAGCTCAGCAAAACCTCAAAGCTTCTCTCCTGTTCCCCACTTTCTGCCACCTGCATCACACCTCTAGAAACTGAAGGTCAACAAAGACAGAGGTAAAGGATGGGAAGTCAGTCAATCACAGTCTTAGAACAATTTCATTGCAAAACAAAATGGGGCATAAACTCACACACGGAACCTTTCTTTCCCTGAAGCCTATTTTCTTTGTAGCTTATAGAAGTACTCACATTTCCAGCTGATACTGGTTTGTTAAAGAACATGAAGAGGAAAGAGAAGGACACACACACACACACACACACACACACACACACACACACACAGTTCGAGGTATATTCCACAAAGGCCATGTCAATAGGGACTGAGATGTGAGGGTGGGTTTGTCTAGATTCAAACAGCTTTAGTCTTATTGCTCTAAAGCAAGACAGTCTCCTGCAATCTCTCATTCTAACATGAGTGGTGAAAACAGGCAGAGGTTGGAGCTATGCTACAACAAGCCAAGGAGCACCTGGCACCACTAAAGGCTAGGAAGAGTCAGGGAAGATTTTCAGAGGGAGTATGGCCTGTTGATACCTCAACTTCAGACTTCAGGTCTCCAGAGCTGTGAGGTAACACTTTTCTGTCATCCTGTTGGTTACAGCAGCCCTAACAAATACTGTTACATTGCCAACTACTAAACCCTACTAGCTCGAAAAAGTCAAATGAAGCCTTTAAAAGAGGTGCAAAGGCAGTCTTCTTAATGTAATGGCTTTGTGTACTTCAAAGCAGGGGTTCTCAAATGTGGTCATTTGTCAAGTTCTCCAAAATGCCAATTTTCAGGCTCTCCTATAGACCTACTAAGGCAGAACTTCTGAGAGTGGGCTCAGCCGTCTGTGTTCTCATAAGCTAGGTGGGGGCTTCTGGTACACAGAGTTTGACAGGCACTGCTTGTTGCTGCCAGCCCTATATAAGCTATGAGCAGAAGATGGTCACGCCAAAGTCCTGAAGGACTTAGATGTTGGAGAATGAGAAGATGGGGAAAGAGTGGCCAAGCAGTCTCTTCCCTGCTGAAAATCTCACAACAGAACATGTGGTAAGGGGAGAATGCTGGTCTCACTCTCAGGTTTGTGTCTCTCTTGTCTCATTGCTGTCCAGTATTGGTCACACTTTGTGTCTTACATGCCTTTGCCTACATCATTCCCTTCCCTGGGGTCACTCCCTATGCCTATTTTGTCCCTTCTCATCTCCTTGGTTATATCTCCTTTTCCTAGAGCTTCCTTCTGCACACCATTCTTGATTCGGTGCCTTCTTTTGACCTTCTATAACCCAACGGCCTAGCTGATTTTTCTCACTAGGCAGTGACTATTATTTTTAGTTGCTTATACCTGACACCATGTTGGCCAGCAACAGTGAGTGCTTGGTAACTGAAGAATGCCTAGAGCTGGAAGCTCTGCTGGTAGACCTTACTCCTGACGAGACCCCTCAGCCCAGGTTAAGACACTAAAGCATACTGTGACACTGTCAGGTTGTGAAACCTTTGAAACTCTGAGTAGACATTGATATCTTTATTTGAATTGTTAGTCCAGGTTTCAATGTTCACGTACAAATTTTGATCTGGGAAAGGAGTAAGAAAGAAAAAGAAGGGCTGGAGAAATAGCTTAGTGGTTAAGTGTTTGCCTGTGAAGCCTAAGGAACCCTGTTTGAGGCTTGATTCCCCAGGACCCATGTAAGCCAGATGCACAAGGTGGCACATGCATCTGGAGTTTGTTTGCAGTGGCTGGAGGCCCTGGCATGCCCATTCTATCTGCCTCTTTCTCTATCTGTAGCTCTCAAGTAAATAAACACAAATAAAAAAAGAAAGAAAAAGAAAGTGGTGTTGAAGTGATGGGTATGGTTACTGAGAAAGGCAGATGCAGGAGACCCTAGCCAGAAAGCTGGGGTTCTAGACCCAGCCACATCATCTCCTAGCTGGGCACAAAGTACCAGCATAGGAAAAAGATGATGAAATCCCACCTCCTACCTCAGTGAGCTGCTGCAATGTGAACCAATACATAGATAGAAGAAAGCATTTTGGAAGCAAAAATTACATAAATTCAGTGTGTTGTGAGTTCATTAAAAGGAAGAAAGTTAAGAACAATGGAAATAAACATCAATAGGACATAGTAATATGGATGCAACCCTGGCCAACTTAGCTTTTCTGTCTCAGATCCTCTTGCAAAATAGGCAAGATAATAATAGCACTGATTTCATTGGTTTGTTTTAAACATCACATGTTTCTACTGTCTTGTTGGGAGGAAGGGGCTCTGGGGATTCACAGAGGTCCTATAATTCAGGCCAGAGGCCAGAGAACTAGCAAATGGCAGGTTTAGGATTTGAACCAGTGTTGGAAGTTCATGCACCAGAGACAGAATTACAATTATTCTAGCCTGGGACCAGTCAGTGCTTCTAAGTTGGCTCAAGCAGCCATCTGCCTAATAGCAGCTGTCTCACAACAGTCATCTCAAGCAGTTGGATCAGTCCAAGGCCAACCTCTCAATGATACCTCTTCCAGATGTAGTCTGCTGCCCCACAAATCACACCTGCAATAATAATTGGAGGCATGTCTGATAGCTGCAGGTCTTGCCACTTACTATCTACACATAAGGCTGGTCACATAAGCACTGTTTATGCACTGACTTGCAGTCACTGAATTCAAAAGCAATTTAAAACAAAATGACTATCCCATAGTTCTTTGAAGAGAAGGGGCAGAGGATCCTACCTTTCCTGAATGTCCATATGTGATAAGCACAGTATCAGAGAGGAGCTGCCTACTCAGAAAAAGCTGTTCTGTTTCCTGCTCTGTCCCAACTGGGAGACCCTAGACAGGTCACTTAACCCCCATAGGCTTCAGATTTTTTTTTAAACATCTGTAAAACAGTGTTAATAGTATCAACAATTAAGAGTTATTGGGAGGGCTGGGATGTAATTAGTTGGTAGAATTCTTGCTTAGTTTGTGTGAATCCCTGGGTTTGATCACTAGCACTGCATAAAACCATACCTATTATTTGAGAATTTAGGAGTTAGAGGCAGGAGGATAGAAGTTCAAGTTCATCCTCATTACATAGTAAGTTCAAGGCCAGCCTGGAATACATGAGACCCTGCCTCAAAAGAAATGAAGCCAGGCATGGTGGCGCACACCTTTAATCCCAGCACTTGGGAGGCAGAGGTAGGAGGATCAATATGAGTTCAAGGCCAGCCTGGGACTATATAGTGAATCCCAGGTCAGCCTGGGCTAGAGCCTACCTTGAAAAAACAAAAAACAAAACAAAACAAAACAAACAAAAGAAATGAAACAGCAACCACAAACAAGTTCTTATACAACCAAAACATCCAGCCCCATATGCAAAACAGAAGAGGCACCTAGTTAAAAGCAGCCGGCCTCCTTTTGTTAATCTTTCTAGCATTGCTTTAGAGCAGTGATGGCTGGGGAGAGAGAAAGCAACCTGTTCAGGATTAAACGACTAAGTAGTGCTCTCTAGAACAGTCCAAATGTAGAGCTCATGTCCAGAGGGCATGGAGGCAATGGCCTGGATATGGAAAGGGTAAGTCTCTGCAAGTATGTGGGCTCTGGCCCTTGACAATGAGTGAGCACACTCAGTCCTGGCTTGGACATAAGCTTTCCGCCAGACTCCAAAAAGCTCCATCCTTAAACCCTAGGAATTTTCTTTTGAAGGAAAGAGGGAGAGAGAAATAACAGAGAGTGAGAAAACAAAAAGACAAAACCTCATCCCAAAAGACTAGACATCAGACACACTGTGTGTGTGGGCGTGAGTGAAAGGTACTCTACACATGTGTGTTGGGAAGAGAGCTGGAGAGACAGAAAGAAGCTACTTGGTGACTGCTGTTACTAGATTATATTCTCCGCTCAGCTCCAACCACTGAGCTGTACAGGTGTGTTCAGATATCCAGAGTAAATGACTGACTGTTCAATAAGAATTTTTCTTGTAGCCGGGCGTAATCCCAGTACTTGGGAGGCAGAGGTAGGAGGATTGCCAGGAGTTCAAGGCCACCCTGAGACTACAGAGTTAATTCCAGGTCAGCCTGGACCAGAGTGAGACCCTACCTCAAAAAACAAAAAACAAAAACAAAAACAAAAACAAAAAAGAATTCTTCTTGGGGCTGTTTTTCAGGCAGTCATTGAGTTATCAGCTTTCAAGGTGTTTATATTAAGACTATTGGGTTACGTGGGTCCTGGGGAATCGAGCCTCGAAGTGGGGTCCTTAGGCTTCACAAGCGAGCACTTAAACACTAAGCCATCTCTCCAGCCACACAACTTTGCCTTTCTTCTCTTAGCATACATATTGGCTTTGACCTTGTATTTCTAGCCAATCTACTTTTTGCAGGGGAAAATGATCTGAATGGAGCAATTCAACATTCTGCCCTTTCTAGTTAAGGATAACTCTACTCCACTTCTTTTCTCACATTTATTAAACTTAGGCAGCAAACACAAGAGTCTCTGGGGGATATTTTACATTCAAACCACCACAGTATTTAACTTATAACCGGAGCTATCAACCCAGGGTAGATGTAACTCACAGAATACTCCCACCAAGGGATCTTTTACCTGCTAAAGTATTATTCCATGAAAATGCTTTGCTTTTCATAAAGATCCCACTTTAAAATATTAGCTTTTGGGGGCTAGAGAGATGTCTTAGTGGTTAAAGTGATTGTCTGCAAAGCCTAAGGACCCATGTTTGACTCTCCAGATCCCACGTAAGACAGGTGCACAAAGGTGAGGCAAGAGCAAGATTGCACATTCCCACTAGGTGGCGCAAGCATCTGGAATTCAATTACAGTGGCTGAGGCCCTGGTGTGCCAATTATCTCTCACTCTCTCTAAAATAAAAAAAAAAATCAGCTTTTGGACTACAGAGATGGCTTAGCAGTTAAGGCACTTGTCTGTGAAGCCCAAGGGCCCAGGTTCGATTCCCTAGTACCCATGTAAGCCAGATGCACAAGGCAGTCCACATGTATGGAGTTTGTTTGCAACGGCTGGAGGCCCTGGTGCACCAACTCTCTTTCTCTGTACCTGCCTCTTCTCTCTCTCTCAAATAAAAAAAAATAAAAAAATATTTTTTTAAAAGGGCTAGAGATGGATTAGCAGTTAAGGTACTTTCCTATGAAGCCTAAGGACCCAGGATCAATTCCCCAGAACCCACGTAAGCCAGATGGACAGGGTGGTGCATGTGTCTGGAGATAATTTACATTGGCTGGAGGCCCTAGCATGCCCGTTCTGTCTCTCTTTCATAAATAAATAAAAAAATTTAAAAACAAAAAAGAAAATTCCATTAGTATGAACTTCGTATGTGTTCATGTGTGTGTCTGTGTGTTCATGTGTGTGTGTGTTGTATGCACATATGTGTGCAGATTCCTGTGTTCCATGAGTGTATTCTGAGGCCAGAGGAGAACTTCAGGTGTCCTCTATTGTTCATCCATGTATTTCCTTGAGAGGGAGTCTCACTGAACCTGGAACTGCTGTTTTCATGAGTCCCAGTGATTCCCTGGTCTTTGCTGCCAACAGTGGGGTTATACAGGCATGCATTGCCATACCCAGCTATTCACATGGATGCTGGGGAAATGAACTCAGGCTGTATGAGGTCCTCTGAGGCCCTCATGCTTGTGTGGTCAAGGGCTGGTATGAATGTCATGATGCTTATCACCCACTGGTGGGGAGGAAACCCCTGTTCTCATCTCATGGCAGCCATGAAGTGGCAAAGTAGGAGAATTAATTTTTTTTTTTTGAGGTAGGGTCTTGCTTTAGCCCACGCTGACCTGACCTGGAACTCACTACGTAGTCTCAGGGTGGCCTTGAACTCACAGCGATCCTCCTACCTCTGCCTCCCAAGCGCTGGGATTAAAAGTGTGAGTCACCACACCCTGCTCTAATTTCTTTTGTCTAGCATCCAACTAGTTCATGCAACCACCACTAATTCATCCATCTTTCCATATTTACTCGATCAGTTTGTGCTTGACATTGAATGAAACATAAAGATGACTCAGCAGCTGCTCTTATGGCATTAACAGTGGAAGAGGTGAAATAAGAATGCATAATAAATACAAGAGTCGAAAGTTTGTAGGTTTTTTCTTTCTATAAAGGGACAGACAGTATGTAATTTAAGCTTTTCAGGGCACATGAAGTATTTTTTTTGGCAGTACTCCATTTAAAAATTTAAATATTATTCTTAACTTTATGACTTACATGAAGGTAAAAAGTGGTAATTTAGTTAAAACAGCTGAAGTTTCACTAGGGGTAGGTATTTTTAAAAATATTTTATTTATTTATTTGAGAGAGAAAGGCAGAGAGAGAGAGAGAATGAGAATGAGCATGCCAGGGCCTCCAGCTACTGCAAACGAACTCCAGATGCATGTGACACCTTGTGAATCTGGCTTACGTGGGTACTGGGGAATTGAACCTGGGTCCTTAGGCTTCAAAGACAAGTGCCTTAACTGCTAAGCCATCTCTCCAGCCATTTGTTTTTTAAGTTGGGTCTCACTCTAGTGTAGGCTGACCTAGAATTCACTATGTAGTCTCAGGGTGGCCTCAAACTCACAGTGATCCTCCTACCTCTGCCTCCTGAGTGCTGGGATTAAAGGCGTGTACCACCATGCCCAGCTGGGGTGTTTCTTTTAAGGTAATAGTTTGGGACTTTGGAACTAGGGTAGAGTCATTCCAGGTGGAAGGAGATCAGTCTTCATACTTTGTTCCTATTTATTTTTAGAACAGAGATTTTTCAGATCTTCTCAGTCTTATCTGAGCTTACTAAAAACACAAACTTTGGGCTAGAGATGTAGCTCAGTTGGTAGTGCTTGCCTAGCATGCATGAGGTGGGACCCCAAGCACTGTATAAGCTGGGCATGTCTGTAATATAAGTATTTGAGAGGTGGAAGCAGACAGAGCAAATGTTCAAGATTATTCTAGTCTACACAGGGAGTGTGAGGCTAGTCTAGGATAAAGCAAGCCTATGATGGTTCTTACATTATGCAATATACCAGAATTACCTAGAGGGTTAAAAGACTGCTGAATCCCACTCCCAGATTTCTGATGAAGCTAGTCCAGGGACCAGAACAGAGACTGTTTTCTATCTGACTATATGAACAGGCTGGGATGAAGAACTGAGAACTGTGAGGTATGGAGAGCATCTATTGCAGACAAGAGGCTTTACAGAGCACCAGGTTCATTCCATCAGTACCTGTGTTCAGAAAGAGGCTCTGAGAGCCCTGGTAATTTGTGGGCAGCTTTTTCTCCAGACAGACACTCTGAGTCTTGTTAGGCTCACTCACTGGAGATAGCAAGTCTTTGAGGGGGGTGGTGGCTGGGAGGATCTTCTCTTAGGCATCTGGGTTATTGGCATTCATTCTATCTTGCTCCTCCAACATTTGCATATTTTTAGCACTCTTACAAAATGGGCCCCCTCTGCATTATATCTGGGACTACATCTTCTGATCAGGTAGAAAGCAGCAGTGCTTCTAACTTAGCACTGAAGTTGAATGGCATCTAAAAATTCAGATGTGGAGCTCAGAGAGGCTGAGCAGAGGAGGGGAAACAGGAAAGAGGAGTCCAAGTGAGGACACAGCGGAACTCAGAGGTGGCTGTGGGCATCCAGACACATGGGGAGTCATTAATCTGGCAGACAATGAATAGCAAAAGGCAATTAGCTTGCCTGAGGTTGTAGCAAGCCACTGAAGTATGCAATAAGGAGGGTTGAGTGTAAGGACAGGGTCATTGCTGGGGAACTGAAAAGAACAGGACAGAGAGGTGAGAGGTGAGAAAGCTACCTGGGGTAGCATGAGGGGAAAGGACACTGCTCAGGGTCTTCATCACCTGGTGGAAGCATCCAGGTGTGGCCGTCTTCTTGCCAGGGCTCAGCATGCTGTTATCCTTGGACACAGCCTTGAAAATGAACTAGGCACTTCAGCTGAGTGTGCATACAGGCGCACACATGCACACACAAATGTCAGCTTGTCTACCTGTGAAGTGTAACCAGGCAGAAGGGCAGGCTGAGGACCACCTGCCAGGACCACATGCCTGAACACTGAACACTGGCAGAGTTGGGACAGACAGCTCCAAACTTCAGTCTAGGGGACTTCCTTCCACATTTTATAGCATGCTAGTTTTTCTGCCTCATGCCTCATTCACATGCACTTTCCCATGTTCTGTTCTTTGTAGGCACTCTACAGCTGCATGAATGGATTCTTCCTTGCACAGACACATTCTCAAGACATATTCCCTTCTTCACCCTCACTTGAGTCACCCCCAGATATGAAACGCTCCCTTCTGCATCTAAAAATCACTTCAAGTGTCAAAGTTGCTGCTATAGCTTCTGTTCCTGTTGTCTGTAAGGCCCTGATAGCTTTGTTGTTCTTACAAAAAAAAAAGCAAACATACTAATATTGGCTAGACTGAATAAAGAGCCCAACCCCAAGCAGATTGTCCTACCGTGGGATGCAGGCTTGTGGCTGTGGTGTCCCCGCCTTCAAGACCATCCCATTTATCTCTCTTTGTTCCACTCCCTCTCTCTTCCTGCACAACACTGCAATCACACACATACTCTGGTTGGAAAAAAAAAAAAAGAGGACAGCCTAATTTCCTGATGATTATGTTGTTACCTAGCAACAGCCAATCAGAACCTGGGCTTTTTGTCTGCAGTATTTCATGCAAATAGTTTGGAGAAATTGCAGGGTAACACAGGCTGCTTAGTCTCTCTTCTCAGGGGACACATTACAGAATACAAGCAGCCCAAAAGGGGACTACTGAAACCAGGCAAATGCTTGAGACAGCACCATCTGATCTCTCCTCACCCCTCTGCCTGGTACCCTTACACAGTATGTGGTTCTGCAGAGACACTCAGGGAGCCCAAAAACTTGGAGAGAGGTTTGACATTGGCCACTCTCAACCCTGGATCTCAGAGCTGATCACCTGGGTCCACAGCAGCCTGACCCTGGAAACCCTGCTACTTCCTGGTGGCAGAGAAGAGAAGGCTGCCTGCTCTATAGTTGTCTGTGGAGGACGGGAGACAATTCGTCTTGTCCAGAAAGGAGTTACAGCCTGGCACCTTTTCCCTGATTTAAGAGTATCAACCATGTTCACACGGACCTGTGCCTCACGGGAAACCCTTACGTATTCTTCCTGACTGCTAACTAGCAAATCCTTGTTTAAATGGCTGAACAATGAGAGGCCAGTCTAACTTACAAGACAGATCCCTTAAAGAGATTTTTAAAAAATCCCAGCAAGAACTGAGCATTTGATGTAAAATACTGTCAAGATAAGAGTGTGTGTGTGTGTGTCCTCTCCATGGAGCTCAGGGACCAATTCAATCATATATGAAACCAACTCAGAGGGCAGAGTCCAAGTCTGTCTCCCCGAGGGCAATGGCAGGCTTCTGGTGACAAGGATCTGGTTTCAGGAGTTTGCTGTCCTTGTTGGCTCTGTGCTTAGGAAGACAGAGTCCAAGAAAAGAAGAACAGTGGAAGATCTCAGCTGCTGGATAGTTCTCCTCACTGGTCTAAGGACACTGGCCACCAGGCTTGTCAAGGTGTGCTGGTGACCCAGGGACAGTGACTAGGCAGATCAGCCCAAGACAAGAGAGCATTGCACTCCAGTGACTGTTGGAAGGTGGGGGGGGGGGGCAGCTCCCCAACCCTGTGGCATCATTAGTCTTACCAGATTAAGGAACCAAAGAAAAGAGTTTATCAACCTGCCTTTGGTCAGAAAGGCAGGAGTTGCTCATTGATGGAGAACTCTATCCCATCCAGACTTTTGAATTTCAGAAAATTCTCTAGTCAGGCACTTTCATCCTCATAAGCCTGGAAAACACAATGGGAATTCTATTTTACAGATAGGAATCTGATGAAGAACTTTCCCAAAGTAATAGTTATAAAGTAGCAAAATGGATTGCAGAGCAGGCCTCCCCACTCTGAGGTCTGCACTATGATGTCCCAGTATTACTATAGTAAATATCCCAGGACTTTATAGCTGTAAACATAAGGAGAAAATGGAGAAACAGAAAGTTATTTTTCAAAGTACAAAAAAAAAATACAGCAGGGTATGGTGGTTCATGCCTTTAATCCCAGCACTCAGGAGGTGGAGGTAGGAGGATTACCATGAGTTCGAGGGCACCCTGAGATTACCTAGTGAATTCCAGGTCAGCCTAGGCTAGATTGAGACCCTACATTGAAAAATCAATTTTTTTTTAAAAAAATCCACAACAAAAGCCTTCCACTTTTTGCAGTGATTGTGGTGTCTTCAGGACTTTCATCTATCTGAGTTCACAGCACTGAGTCAGCCCTCGGTGGCCCTCACGCCAGCCGAATGTTAGAACCAGAAGCTGAGCATGCAGCGACACCTTGGCCAGATTCCACTGCTCATAATTAATTCATTAAGAAGTTTTTGAGGGAAGGACAGTGTTTTTTAGAAGCTCAAGTAGTTCTTTGGAAAGTGGATTGAAAACTCCTTTAGTTTTTTATGACTTTTAATTGATACATAATAAATGCCCACATTTACAGGTACAGTGTGACAACCTAACACTTGTCTATAAGGTGTAACAGTCAAATCTGGGTCACCAGTGCATGCTTCACCTCAAATGCTTGTTTCTTTGTGTTGGAATAAACTTCTCTCTGAGGTATTTTGAAATCTAGAGTAAACTATTATTGACCACAGTCACCCTACCATGCTATCATACACTAGAACTCAACCTACCCATCTAACTATATTTCTATGTTCATTAAACCACCCACCCTTTTCTGTCCCCTCCCTCTCCTATTCTTACCAGCTTCTGGTAATCATCTTTTTACTCTCCATGAGATGTAGTCAATGTCCTACAAAAACTAAACACTTGCTGGGCATGGTGGCACACGCCTTTAATCCCAGCACTTGGGAGGCAGAGGTAGGAGGATCTCTGAGTTCGAGGCCAGCCTGAATCTGCATAGTGAATTTCAGGTCAGCCTGGGCTAAAGTAAGATTCTACCTCAAAAACAGACAAACAAACAAACAAACAAAAAAACCGCCCACAAAGTGCAAAAAATAACACCAACAAAAACACCTAAACATTTATCTACTCAATAAGCCAGAAAGTCTATCATTAAGGATTTATTCGAGCAAAATGAAAAGAGACTTTCATAAAAGGTATTGTAAAAATATGTTCATAGCAGTTATTTATAACAATAGAAAATTTAGGGGTTGGGAAGATGGCTCAGCAGTTAAGGGTGCTTCTTACAAAACCTACTGTAGTAGACAGCCACATGTTTCTGGGGTGAACTTCCAAACCAGACACAGTTATAGAGGTAGGGAATTATTGAAGATCGAGGGGAAGTTCCAAAATGGCAGCAGAAGCTGATCCACTTTCACAGGTTCCAAGCAGAGAGAGAGAAAGAGCCATAAGCCACACCAGCCCCATAAGCAAGCACACGTTGGAACTCCAGGCAAAGCTCAGGCACTTTTCATATCTTTAGACTGGAATTCCAAATCCACCCCATACCTTAGAGCTGGATCCTAGGATCCACCACAGTGACAGCTCCTCCAGCCATGTGGCTGCAGATCTAGATTACAAACTAATAAAATCCTGATTATACTGGGGCCATCCATTCAAACTACCACATTCTACACCTGGCCCCCAATAGATTCATAACCATCTCACCTTGTATATTATCAAACTCAAAGGTCCCCATATTCTTTACCAACTTAAGATGGTTCCAAAGTCCTAAGTCTCATCTGAGATTTAAGATTGTTTCTTAGCTGTGAGTCCTATAGAATCCAAACAAGTTATATACTTTCAATGTATAAAGGCACAGAGTAAACATTTCCAACTGCTATAAAGCATAGCAAGGAGAGACTAGAACAATGCGAAGTCAACAACCATCAAACAAACATCAAACTTCTACACTTCAAGTCTTATATAACCAGTGACAAATGAGGAGTTTCTGGATTTTCCAATTCTGCCCCTCCATCTGGGCTAAACAGCCAGGGAAAATTCTCATCCCAGGGCAACAGTACTAAATGGTAGCCCTTACACAGTCCTGGTATATCCAAAACATCTTTGTGTCTCCACTACCGACCACATTCCATCTTTCAGTGGCTCCACTGGCCTATCAGGGTCATCATGCCCTGCCTATATGCTGCGTCTTAGCAGTGATTCCTGGGACCATGTGCACTTCATGACCACTCCACACATTTTCCATGTTTCCAAAATCAATACCAGGTATACAGGGCACAGCCATATTCTTAATTCACACCTACTATCCCAGTTTCAAGTCCCAAGCCCCCCATGTAAGGCAAACACAAGAAGCAGCGCAAGTGTATGGTATTCATTTGTAGTGGCAAGAGGCCCCAGTATGCACATGCACATGTACACATGCATGCACACAAATAAATTAAAAGTTAAAACACACCCACACCAGGGAATATTATTCATCAGTTCAATGGAAAAACTATTAATATAGACAACATTGAGACTGCTATGCCAAATGAAAAAAAGCCTGATGTATGATAAGGATTTTATAAGGGTTGTTTAGTGGGTACAAAAATACAATTCCATAGGACTAACTTCTAGTATTCTATAGCATGTAGAGTAACTATGTGGTTAGTACTACATTTCTGTAGTAGGTTTATTATATATTTCAAAATAGCTAGGACAGAATTTGAATGTCCTGTCACAAAGAGAAGAATAAACATTTCATTTATATCAATTTCTAAGAATATGAAAAGTTAATCTGCAGTGAAAAAACTCAAAAGCTGAGGCCGTGCCTGTAAGTAGCAGTATAGGCAGGAAATGGCTGGGAAGGGCCGTGCAGGAACTTTCAGGCTGACTCTGACAGGGTTTGTGCATCAGTGTCAGACTTACAGAGGGGCATTCTTCAGGCTTATGTATTTCATTACACAGGAATTTTACCTCAAAAGAAAGAAAACAATAAGCAAATATTGAATTCTGCTGATGTGTTTAAAAGTAAAGTGTAGAGTTCTGTGACTTAGTTTGAAATTATTTTAAAAACTATAGACCTCCTGGGCGTGGTGGCACATGCCTTTAATTCCAGCACTTGGGAGGCAGAGGTAGGAGGATCGCAGAGTTCGAGGCCAGCCTGAGACTACATAGTGGATTCCAGGTCAGCCTGGCCTAGAGTGAAAAACCAAAAAAAATTATATATATATATATATATATATATATATATATATACATACACACACACACACACACACACACACACACACACACACACACATATCAGGGTAGTTAGATGCATGATAGAGTAAGTCTGGTAAAATGTCACAGGATTTATGCAGAACATATAATATCCATCATAAAATTCTTTTAACTGCTTAGTATGCTTAGCATTTTCATAAGAAAATCTCCCCAAGGGATTCCAGTGAGCAAGTATTAGAGTAAAATAGTTGCTAATGATTTCAGTTGGACAGTGTGAAATTAGTAACTGTGCTCCTATAGATTATGAGTGCAATCACCCCTACTCCAATGCCTACCTGAATCCTTGTAGTGAATATGAAAGATGAGGGTTTTCACCCCATCCCAACATCTACCCGAACCCCTGCAGTGAGTGCCTAGGTTGGAGCTGACTTCCCAAAGTTGGGCTACATTTTATGGAAACATAATTTTACACTGGACTTCTACAGGACACCCCACTGAACATGTGGCCTCCCAGGAAGATATACTTGAAATGCAGACAACTCTGAAGAATTTGGGCAATGATTAGTATACTGTTGTCTGAATTAAAACCCTACAGCAACCTCAGTAGGTATGAGAGGACGGTTCTCCCATCAAAAAACAAAACAAAACAAAACAAGGATCCTCTCTAGGAGGCTCCTCCTACAGGGCCTGTAGCTCTGTCTCCAACACTGACATTCCGCAGACCTGCTGGGCCAACAATCTGCAGGAACAGGGCAGGGTCAGCGCTTGGAGGACGAAGCTGAAGCGTGGCTCTCTGAGCAGTCTTTCCTGCATGGGGCAGAGTGAGGAGGCGTAGGAGAGGAACCAAAGCAGCCCGTGCAACATGGAGGCCCTATTCCCTGAGCTGCCCATTTGTTCTGCTTGATTGCTTCATTTCTAGTGGCAGTGCATCTCCCAACGAGTTTCATTACTGCTGCCTTGGATATCATATTGATTACCAGTTTCATTGATCCCTATCTTGCTAATTAGCATATAAATTAGCCATTTGGGGGGAGGCATTAGGTAAAATTGAATTTTCTCCGTAATTTTCTTTCAGAAGGTAAATGAAAATAGATGTGGCCTGTTAAGGCCCATGGCCTTCCTCTGACACAGTCTACATGCTGTTCCCAGCCAGCAACACTTCTGTGGAAGGAGCATGGAGGCTTGTGGAAGTAGGCACCCCATGCCCCGTGGGGTGCAGTGGTAATGGAAACCCCTTCAGGAGACCTGACGCAGAGGAAAGCTTAGCCAGCTTACAGAGGACAGGATCCCCTCCCACAGAGCCCCAATAGGAGACTAAGGTCCAGCACCCTATGGGATTCACTTCCAAGGATGGAAGGAATGTCATGCTGAGTCTGGAATCAGCATGTCTGGCTTGGGATATTTGCTCTGCCTCTTACCAGTGGTGTAATCCTTAGCATGTTAACCTCTCTAAGCCTCCGTTCCTTATCTGTAGAATGGGGTTATCACAGCACCTAGCCCAATGGGCAGCAGTGAAGATACAGAGAGAGGGAATGTATTTGCAGCATCTAACACAGGGTCTGCCACTCAGCAGAGCTCCTGAATCTTTGCTTGCAGGTGTTGAGTCTAGGGCAGGCTATAAAGAAAGACACATGGTGGAGCAGCCCAATCACATGACTGGAGAGTGATGAAGATGCAGGCTCTCGGGCCCCACCCCAGACCTGTTGTCCCAGGGACTGGGGTCCATGAAAGATTGAGTAGCATGGTCTGGTCTGGAGTGGACCTCTTCATTCTAGTCTTATGTGGCTGGAGAGGAAGGGATTCTGACAATTTCCTAGTCAGAAGCCAAGGTTCAGAAAGGCTTCACACCTTACCTGCCACCAGACATAACAGAGCCAGGATAGGGCCTTTTGGCATTTGTCCCTGAGGCTGGTCCAGATTCAGCAGCAGTCTTCTGAGGCTGTCTTTCCAGCTCAGAGGCTCTGCTTTTGCCTTTGGGTGGTGGCAGTTTTGACAGGGCTCTGCATTACAGCTACCATGGTCTTTGAAAGGAGACTCAGTTCCTTTTGGATAGTGTAGGGGATTAGGAGGCCTGGTTACTCAGCACAGGACACTGGCACTGTTGGGCAGAAAACCCCTGAGGACCTCTGTGACATCCTGCCCTTTGAATTTAGAATGCTTCCCGTAAGGATACACAGAAGGAGCTGACAGCAATGCCTGCAGAGAGGCTGATGGGAGACAGGTGGGAGGGAGGCATGGTTTCCCTGTGTACTTTGTTGTATCTCAGATATTTTCCCTATGTATATAAAATATAGTCAAGAATTGCTTAATTAAGTAATGGCAATTAAACATGATACCCTAGAGCTGGAGAAATGGCTCAGTGGTTAAAGGTACTTGCTTGCAAAGCCTAACCACCTGGGTTCAGTACACATGTAAAGCCAGATGCACAACGCTGGCCATATATCTGGAGTTTGTCTGTGGTAGCAAGAGGCCATGATGTGCTCATACCCTCTTTCTCTCTCTCTCTGTGCAAATATATATATATATATATATATATATATATATATATATATATATATTTATTTAAAAATGATACCCTATCTGGCCCTGCTATCCCATCATCCACCATAAGCTTCTTCCCCTCTCTTGAAACCTGAGCCTTGAAGGCACAGTGGGAGCTGAGGCTGGAGTGCAGAGGTAGACCCTGGCCCTGCTCTCATGCTGACTATGGCCCTGCTCTCATGCTGACTACGTAGTTTCCTCATTAGGACATGAACAGCTTTACAAAATTTTCACAGACATAAAGACCCCACAAACAGTATCTACAATACAATGCCACTGTTGCTAAGTATATGTTACTTAATGTATAGCTCACTGGAAGGATAGATCCCAGAATGTTAAGGATGGCTTCTGTAGGCAACAGGGTTTCTGTAGCACTTTGTTTTCTTGTTTGCACTCTTATTTTCCAAGTTATCTATATTTTAAAAAGTGTTTGGGCTTCCCCACCAAAGCATCCTTGGCCTAAAACACAAGGGACAGAGAAAATCCAGGAAAGACACTCCTCCTCCTGGAGAATGATTTATTCAGAAGGTGGTGACGCAGATCTGCTACGTGGCTCACAGTGTCCAGACAACTGCGGCACCAGAGGCCAGAGGTATTCTTGCTCTCCTAAATTTATATTCCAATGGCCCCAGGGACTGTATGGTATTTTGGGGAGCTAGAAAGTACTCACAGATGGGAACACCAGGTTCCTAGGACCATCTCTTAACAGCGAGACGGCTGGTGAAAGACCCAGACATTGACCATGTTATGTTCTTGGAGCAAGTCCAGTTGACCTTGACAGCTTCACTTAGAGCTTCTTGGAGGACAGTTCCTGCCTTCATGGACTCTGACAGCATTGTAATGACAATGGAAACATGACACAAGGCAAAAGTGTGATTACTTCTACCACAGACACACAAATTGAGTAGTGTTACATAACAGTGTGGGTGCTATATCATAGTCTCCTCGTCCACAAGGAACCTGAACTCTCTGAGGAGACACGGAGGAATGAAATGAATGCACGTGGATCCTCTGGAACATACCACAGCAGGTCCTCCACAAAAGAAAAAAACATGTGATTTCTGCTTGGAGCACTGAGCTCACAAGGCCATGAGGGCCACTCTTACATGGTCTTACAGCCACATTCTCATCATAACTATACTCATTTAGGGGACCAGAAAACAGCTACCAGCCCAGAGTTGTCCTGGCAGCATTATTTGCTGCACTGGCCTAAGCATGCCTGGTTTAGGACATATGCAAAGAGCTGTTTAGCCCTGGTCAAGAGTTCTTAAGATTTAGGTATCATGTGACCCAATGAATGGTTTAGGTCTTAGGACTGTGACTCAGACCACCCTTAAAATTTCTATAGCAAGACCCCTACATCAGTCCCTGAACTTGGCAAAGAAACTGACACTACCAGGGGGGCGGAAGCAGGAGGAGATGAAGGAAAGAAGCCACAGACTTTAACTCTAAGAAACTTTTTGTGGGAATGCTCAGGATATACTGAGGGGAAAGAGGGGATGGTAGCTTTAAAATATTTACAAATTAGAGCTGGGGAGATAGCTCAGTGAATAAGGCACTTTACATGAAGCTTTGAGAACCTGAGATCAGATCTCCAGACCCCATGTAAAAGCTGGAAGCTGTGGTGGGCTTCTGTAATTCTAGTGCACCTATAGAAGAAGGGAGAAGGAAGAGACAGGGGAACTTCCTGGAAGCTCATGAATGGAGCAGTAAACAAGAGACCCTGTCTCAGCAAGGTGGAAAGCGAGGACTGACCTAAACGTTGCCCTCTAACCTCCACTTATGCACCATGGCAATCTGCACATGCACACATACATATATAAGCTAAAGAAGTAAAACTTTAAAAATATTCACAAAGGTCTGGAGAGGTGGCTTAGTGGTTAAAGTGCTTGCTGGCAAAGCCAAAGGACCCAAGTTCAATTCTCTAGTGCCCACATAAGCCAGATGTATAAGGTGGTACATGCATCTGGAGTTCCTTTGCAGTGGTTGGAGGCCCTGGAGTGCCCATTTTTTCTCTCTCTCTGCCTTTCTCTCAAATAATTAATAAAATATAAAAATAATACATTTTAAAATGTTTACAAAATATCAACTATATGCAATTAATGCAATTATATCGTTCATGGAGCCTATGCTTCTGAAAATTGATTTGTCAATATTTTGAGTGTGTGTGTAACAAATGTGTGGTGGAGATGTGTGTATATGCACACACATATGCCTCATGCATGCGGTGCATTTCTTTCTTTGAGATGGGGTCTCTTCCTCAATCCAGAGCTGCCGTTTGTCAGAAAGCTCCAACAATTCTCTGGTTCCTCTCAGCACAGATTGAGATTACAGTTATAAGGTCCAGCTAGGGAGTCAAATTTGGCGGTCTCTGGCCAGAGAGGCCCTTATGCTTAGGTGGCAAGGGATTTTCACCACTAATTATCTCCTCAGCCCTCAATATTCTTATAAAGGGCACTGATGACTCAGAAATAAACAAGGAAAACATATATAACAGCAAGAAAACAGCCAAGGGAAATGAACATGCAGTTCATCATTATTTGTGCAAAATTAAAAATGAGGGTTAGGGAGATGGCTCAGCAGTTAAAGGTACCTGCTTGCAAAGCCTGATGCCCTGGGTTCAATTCCCCAGCACACAAAGTGGCTCATGTGCCTGAAGTTCATTTGCAGTGGTAAGATGTCCAGCATGCATGAGTGTGTATTTTCTCAAATAAATAAAATTAAAAACAAAAGGAAAAAATTAAAACTGTTTAAAGAGTGAAAATCAAAGTAGTAACTTTAGTATCAGCAGACATTTAGAAAGCTGATAATCTCAAGGTTGACACAGGTGGGTCATATGCTTCTCAGACTGCTGGTAAGACATAATTTAGAATAGCCTTCTTAAAGGAAAATGTGGTAATACATAAATTTTTAGGCATATGCCCTTTGACCTAATCACTATCTTTAGGAATTTATGTTAAGAGGTATAGAGCCATCAAAATGTGTCAGGATGAAGGTACAAACACGCTTATCACAACACTGTCTGTTGTAGCTAAAACCTGGAAACAAACCAAGTGTCATAAGCAATGGAGAGTCAGAAGGACAGCAGTTACCATTACTGAGCACTTACTAGGTAGCAGGAGGACTCTGATGCTTGACATGCATATCTCACTTAATCGTCACACCCATTCTGTGACATAGGCATTGCTATTTTGCCCATTTTATAAATAAAGAAAATGAGACTCCCAGAAATTAAGAAACCTAGGCATGGTGGTTCGTGCCTATAATCTCAGCCCTCAGAAGGCTCAAGTAGGAGACTGCCATGAGTTTGAGGCCAGAGGGTTTTCCAAGCCAGCCTGAACCATTGTGAGAACCTGTCTCCAAAAACTAAAAATGAAAAAGCTATAAAGAAACTACAGGCTACAAAGATTGCTGAGTGGTTAAAGTCACTTTCTGGCAAAGTCTGCCAGCCTAGGTTCAATTCCCCAGCTGCCAAAATAAGCCAGAGGCAAAAAGTGGCATAAGCATCTGGTGTTCAATTATAGAGTTAAGAGGCCCTGTCACACCCATACACACACCATGCAAATAAGTAAACTATTGAAAAAAGAGAAAGAAATGAAGAAATCTGTCCAGTCATTAGCAAGCGGGAGACCAATAGAACATGCCAAGATGGGCATGTGGCTCCATAGCTCACGTTCTTAACCATGATGCCACACATACACATCCATACATCCACACATGTGAAAACCCCGTGTCATAGTAAAGAATCAGAATTGTCCATGTTGACCTGGAAAGATCTTTGAGACTCACTATTAGCTGACATAATCTAGGTTGGAGTAACGTGCCTTATTCTGTCTCTGGTATTTTTAGGAAAGGAGACCCAGCAGTGGAGCATCCCCTTACTGTTCTCCGTATTAGAAATTGATAAACAAGGGTGGGGAATGGCTCAGTCAGCAAAGTGTGTGCAAGTGTGAAAGCCTGAGTTTAGACTCTCAGCAGAATATAAAAATAAATTGTGGCATTAATTCAATGGTATACTACTTAATAGTGAGCACAAACAACTGATAATCTCACGCATCAGCAAGGATTACTCTTATTTATTTGACAGAGAAAGAGGGAGAGAGAGAGAGAGAATGGGTGCCCCAGGGCTTTCAGCCACTGCAAATGAACTCCAGATGCATGTGCCCCTTGTGCATCTGGCTAATGTGGGTCCTGGGGAATTGAACCTGGGTCCTTTGGCTTTGCAGGCAAACGGCTTAGCTGCTAAGCCATCCCTCTAGCCCAAGGATTACTCTTAAAAAAATACTGTTGAGCAAGAGAAGCAAGACTCAGAATGGAGACACTGTGATTCTGTTTATATACAGTTCAAAAGTAGTTAAACTAAAAAATGTCAGCCAGCTTTGGCCAGGCATGGTAGTGCACGCCTTTAATTCCAGCACTCGGGAGGCAGAGGTAGGAGGACTACTATGCGTTCAAGGCCACCCTGAGACTACATAGGTCAGCCTGGGTTAGAGTGAGACCCTACCTTGAAAAAAAATTTTTTTCCAGGCATAGTAGCTCATGCTTGTAATCCCAGCACTTGGGAGCATGTGGCAGGAGGTCATTGTTAGAAGGTGGCTTGGGCTTTATAGTGACTTCCAAGCAAGTCTGAGACAGTGAGACTGTCTCAAAAAAAAAAAAAAAAAGATTAAAAAAATTATTGTAAAACACAGGAAATTAAAAATGTCTAGTGCTTAGGGAATGGTTCATAAGTGGCCTGAGCAAAGGAAGAAAGCTTTGGGGACCCCACGTTCCTGTATATGCTCTAAGTGACCCCCACCAATAGACTTATTGGTTTACCAAACTGGTATTGGTGCAATCGTACTTTGGTCTGCCATCTAAGCCCTATTTGGGGGTAAAGACATGTGTCAGCATCTCCCTAGTGGAAAAGTTTCCCATGACAGTATGCACAGTATATACATGCCTGTTGCAGATACCCTGCTGCCCATTTGTGTGTGTGTAGAGACCAGAGGAGAAGGTCGGGTGTCTTCCTCTACTGCTCTTCCACTTGTTTTCTTGAAACAGTATCTCTCTGAAGTTGAGGCCACTTTCAGTCAGATTGGATGACCACTAAGCACGGAATTTTTTTTTTTTTTTTCCCTGAGGTAGGGTCTCCCTCTAGCCCAGGCTGATCTGGAATTTACTATGGAGTCTGGCCTTGAACTCATGGAGATCCTCCGACCTCTGCCTCTGGAGTGCTGGGATTAAAGGCGTGTGTGCTACCACACCCAGCTAAGTATTTCTTTTCTACTTTAAAGCCATTTTTTGTCACTACTTTTCATAGCATATTTGCACATAATAGGCCCTTGAATAGGTTTTGGCTTTTTCTTATTTTCTATTTCTACTTCTTTTCCTATTTCCCTCAGCGTACCTCTCCATGACTAGGCTTTTTGGTCTTTTTTTTTTTTTTTTTTTTTTTGGTTTCTCAAGGTAGGGTCTCACCTGGCTCAGGCTGACCTGGAATTCACTATGTAGTCTCAGGGTGGCCTTGAACTCTCGGCGATCCTCCTACCTCTGCCTCCCGAGTGCTGGGATTAAAGGCGTGCGCCACCATGCCCGGCTCTTTTTGGTCTTTTGATACAGGTTCTCTCTGAGCAGCCCTGATGCACCTGGAACTACTGTGTAGACAAGGCTGGCTTCAAGCTTACTTACAGCAATCCTCCTGCCTCTGCTTCCTGAGTATGAAGATTAGAGGATTGTGTCACCATATCTGGCTATGATAGAATATTTCACTCAACAAATATTCATTGAGAATTATGTGTGCCCCAGGACAGAATGATGAGCAGGTGCCTGATGTGTTTTCATTTACGGGAGCAAAGAAAGAGTGAGACAGCTACACAGGGAATTACAATCAAGGGATGTGATGGTGAGTCACTAGGTGGCTAATTGAGACTGGGTGGTTGGGGAGCACTTTCTAAAGGAGTTATAATCTCCTCAAATATGTCTTTGGCCCCCAAATATTTTTTCATCATCTTTGTAGTTTTCCTTCAATGTGTGTTGGGTAGTCTCTATCCTCCTCATGTCTCTTGCCTTACCTTCAAATCTAACCTCTAGTTTTGTCTTCAGGTATATAAGATATGCTGACAAATACATTCACTGAGTTCTTAATTTTACTTTTAGAAACTCTATTTAGTTCTTTTTCCAATCTGCTACAATACTTTTTATAGATTCTTGTTCTTGCAGATATTTTCAAGTTCATTTACAATATTCTTTAGACATGACAAAATTTATAGTCTAATGATTACAATGCCAGAAGTTTTCCTAAGACTGTATTGTCTATTGTTTTTGCTGGTTACAGGCTATCTTGTTACTTTATGGAATTGATTGGATTTGATTACTGATAATTATACTAGGAAAATATTTTAAAGATTGATTTGAGTCCTATGATAGTGGAACTACTCTCTAGAAAGGATTTTTCTCTTGCTATGACAGGCACCAAAGGACATACTAGTAAGTACATCTTGGTCTAAATTTAAAAAATTGACATTCCCTGGACACACATTTGAACTGCTGTAGGAATGTCACTTCTAGTCCACTCTTCCTCTGAATATGTAGCTCTTTATGGTTTTACTTGATGAGAAAAAGGGCTGGTCAGTTTCCTTTCCTAGCCTAGGAGCTCAGCTTTGATGCCTATCTTCCTTATATGAGATTACCAGATGCACCAGTTGTGGTGGCGCACACAGGTAGAAAACTGCTGAAGAGCAGAGGCAGGAGGATCAGGAGATTACCAGATGTCCATCTCGATTTCACAGGTACGTTCTGCATATTAGCAAAGGTCTTTAGAGGAATAGAGCTTTTGAGAGCTGAGCTTGCCTCTTTGGGTTCTGGCTTTACCCTAGATTTTGACCCAGGACTATATTACCATTTTTCAGCTCTTCAATACATTTAGAATATTAAAAAAGAGCCAGGCAAGGTGGTGCATGCCTGTCATCCCAGCACTTGGGGATCCTGAGGCAGGAGAATTGAAGGTTCAAAGCCAGTGCTGGTTAAACAGTGAGACTCACCTAAAATAAGGTGTGCTCACAAATATTTAGCTGCCTGGATAGTTACTACAAGAGGAGAAACTGAAAATTTTAAATCCCATCAGTAGGGAATTAGTGATTATATCTTTATAAAATAGAGTATTATGATAGTTAATGACATTAACATGCTCACAATATGGTGATAAATGCAGCCTATTAGAGAGTACAAAGCAAGATGTTTTTAAAAAACTATACTCATAAAAGCCAGGTGTGGTGGCGCATGCCTTTAATCCCAGCACTCAGGAGGCAGAGGTAGGAGGATTGCCATAAATTCAAGGCCAGCCTGAGACTACATAATGAATGAATTCCTGGTCAGTCTGGGATAGAGTGAGCCCCTATATCGAAAAACCCCCAAAAAGAGGAAAAAGAAAAAAGAACTATACTCAAACTTAAAAAGCTAAAAGGTCTAAAACAAAATTAACATCACTACACTGGGGTGCTACAATAAGCTTATTCTTAGCTTTGCTTATTCCTTCCCACCCCATACCCTGAAGTTTCTATAGTGAAAATATATTACTTTTTTTTTTTTTTGGTTTTTCGAGGTAGTCTTGCTGTAGCCCAGGCTAACCTGGAATTCACTATGTAGTCTCAGAGTGGCCTCAAACTCACAGCAATCCTCCTACCTCTGCCTCCCAAGTGCTGGGATTAAAGGCATGCGCCACCATGCCCGGCTCTATATTACTTTTTTTTAAAGGCATGCTGTCACTGTAGCCCAGGCTGAACTGGAACTTGCCCAAACTCACTGTGATCCTCCTTAGTCTCCTACATGCTGGGATTAAAGAAATAACCCACCACTCCTAGTTGAAAATATACTACTTTAATAATAAGAAGAACTGGATTATTTAAAAAATTAGCTCAAATTCCTTTACATCTAATACATATATATGATCAACCTCCTCAGACTAGCCCTTTCAGTTCCAACCCACCCATCCTCACTGGTTAGTAGAGATGTTTATAGAATGTAATTTCCTCCTTGGTCTTACTTTGTCCAAAACATCTTTTTGGCTACCTAGAACAAAGAGCAGCATTCACCCGTGAGCACACAGGGGACTCATAATATGTATTTATGGACTGCATTGAGTGCTGGGAAACAGGTTTATCCACAGCATGCTAGAATATCTAACACTTAAAGTATGATTGTTTCTTCCAAACAGCTTCCATGTTAAACTGTCCTTGTGACTTTATCACACCAAACTAAATAAAAATAGGTTAAAAGAATGCCCCAAAGGAATACTATTACTATAATGACTTCATATCATGATCCATGCAGAATATACTGGAAGGTCTGCTGTACATGAAGTAGTTTTGTGTAGTGCTAGCCAATGAGGCTTAATTGCCTGTACTGCTGAATGGCCTGTCGCCTAGAAAGAAACAGACCTTCCTCCACTTCATTATAGAGAAAAACACATGCCTGGAATAAGATGGAATTTCCAGGAAAAACATACCAGCTCAATTTGTATTAATCCCTGTGGGGTTACTGCACTGATGTCATTTTTAATATTTCTTACTCTTCCCCTCTGATTGGCACGATGGTTCCTCATCTCCTTCCTCAGCTGCCTTTGCAGCCTCTCGTTAGAGCAGGGCGTCTTTGTGAATGATTCTCTCAGGGAGCATGTGCAGGAGGAGCCCAGAGCTTCACTCCATGGGAACGCAAGAGACAGAGCCAAAGAATTGGCTGAGAACAGCAGCTGAATGGGGCAGATCATGCTGCTTTGGAGGCTGAAAAGGCCAATCCTGTAAACGAGCTGATTGAGAGCACCTACTTGGGGTTGACCCTGCAGAGAAGGAGGGAGGAAGGGAGGGCGTGTGTGTGTGTGTGTGTGCGCGCACGTGTGTGTGCATATGCGTGTGTGTACACGTGTGCAGAGTGGGGTGGGCATGGCAGCTTAACAGAAAGGAGGCGCGGCATTCCAGGGCTGCTCTGGCCACATGTACTAACTGCTTGATTCAATTCTGTTTGCACAAAGGGTTTGTGTGCACACTGTGTCTTTAGGGATCAAGGGCCATGCAAACAAAACCTAATAGAAGACTCAATCAACTGAAATCCCCCTCAGCGCTAGCTCCTTCTGTAGGACTGGAACTGGCAATAGGGAGAATGGATCATTCTCCCAGTATTTAAAGTGGTTTTAGAATGCCTTCTTTACAGAAATAGCAGTCACTATAATAAAATGGGACTCTGATACCTAGTAACCAACAACAAAAATACCTGCCTATAAAGAGAATGAGCATCATATCATTATCACAGTCAAGATGTCAACTATGGGGGGGGGTCCTCATTCTGTGCACCACCCCATGAAGAATCAAGCTTTTCCTGCCCTTGGACTTCTGGTTGTTATGATTACTACTCTAAAAATCTCAAGATATGGCATGAAGTACATGTAATATTATGTATTACCTAGCCAGTTTCGTTATTCAGTAGATTAATTTCTTTAAAAAACAAGACCTTGAAAGAATTATTTTTCTGTGGGGCTGGAGAGATGGCTCAGAGTTAGTTAAAGGCACTTTCTTGCAAAGGCTGACAGTCTGGGTTCAATTCCCCAGTACCCAGTAAAGCCAAATGCATCAAGTGGCACATGTGTCTGGAGTTTCTTTGCAGTGGCAGGAGGCCTTGGTATGCCCATTCTCACTCTCTGTCTTTCAAATATATAAAAAAATTTTTAAAAGGAATTCTCAATATGGTCATTGTTCTTTCCCCCAAAGATATATTTCTTATATTATTATATTTTTAACATAGGGCCTTTATAAATGATAGACAGCTAGAGAATAAGCTTGGATTTTCTTTTCTTTTCTTTTCTTTTCTTTTCTTTCTTTCTTTCTTTTCTTTCTTTCTTTCTTTCTTTCTTTCTTTCTTTCTTCTTTCTTTCTTTCTTCTTTCTTTCTTTCATCTATTGTATGTATAGCATGAGTGGTGCTTTTGTGTGTGTGTGTCTGTGTGTAGTATATGCAGATGCAAATGCCTGTGTACACATGGGTAGAAGCCAGAGGAGAACATTGGACATCCTTTCTCTATTGCCTATCTATGCATTTCTTTGAGAGTCCCTGAACAGGGAGCTGCTGTTTTCACAAGCCCCAGCAAGTCTTCTGGTCTCTGCTCTCCACAGGACTGGGTTAAAAACATGAATAGCCATGTATAGCCATGTTTATATGGATGCTGGGGAGTCAAACTCAGGCTGTCTCAGACCTTTTCAGACCCTCTCAGGCCCTCATGCTTGTGGCAAATACTCTTAGCCATTGAGCCATCTCTCCAGCCCCCACCTAGATTGTGAGCTACTTGAAGACACTGTTAGCTCCTAACAAATACATTAAAAAATATACCAGAATATATGCATTTCCTTTTTGCTACATTTATGAAACATTTGATTAAAAATTTGAAAACTAATCAATTTAAGTCATCATATTAAAAATATGAACACATGGGCTGGAGAGATGGCTTAGCAGTTAAGCGCTTGCCTGTGAAGCCTGAGGACCCCGGTTCGAGGCTCGATTCTCCAGGACCCACGTTAGCCAGATGCACAAGGGGGTGCACACATCTGGAGTTCGTTTGCAGTGGCTGGAAGCCCTGGCGCGCCCATTCTCTCTCTTTCTCTCTATCTGCCTCTTCCTCTCTCTGTCGCTCTCAAATAAATAAATAAAAATGAACAAAAATAAAAAAAAAAATTAAAAAAAAATACAAACACATGTTTATCCTTATAGAGGAAGGAAATTAATTTGACAAAATTTAATACCCAGTTTTATAACAACTCTAAGAGAACCAAAAATAAAACACCCTCAATTTAATAAAGGCCATATGACAAAATTTGTAGCTAACATCATGTTTATTTAAAGATTGCATGCTTTCCTCCTAAGACTGAAAATGGAAATTCAAGTGTCTACTTAACATTGTGCTAGAGATGCTAGCCAGTGCAATATGGCAGGTTTGAAAAAGGGCATACATAGGTTCAAGGACAGCCTGAGACTACAAAGTAAATTCCAGGTCAGCCTGGGCTAGACTTAGACATGACCTTGAAAAACAAAAAGAGGGGTGGGGCATAAAGATTGGAAAGGAAGACATAAAACTGTCTTCATGTATAGATATGATTATGTTTGTAGAAAATCCTCAGAAACCTTCTAACATCTATTAGAGCCAAAGTAAATTTATCAAGGTCACAGGATATAACAGAGGTCAAATAATGTGACTAAGGTTACATTTACAATTAGTAATTGGAAAAAACAGAATTCAAGTCCAGGCAGACTGGCCTTGGAGACATTCTCTTAAGTAAATCCTTGTTTGATGGTAATGTAAAATGCTTCCCCCCACAGGCTTATGTATCTGAACACTTGTTCCCTAGCTGGTGGAGACTTGCTGAAGGAAGTGGGTCACTGCAAGAGGGTCTTGAAGTCTGGAGTCCTGCACCACTTCTTTTTCTCTTTCTCTCTGCTTTCTGACTCTGGTAAGATGCCATACTAGTTTCTGCTCTGACCTGCCAAGTCTTCCTCACCGTGATGAAATTTCTCCTCGAAACTGTAGGTTGAATCGAACATTTTTCCTACCCTAAGCTGCTTCTGGTTGGGAATTTTGTAACCAAGATATGGAATCAACCACTGGCAGATGAATAGAGAAAGACAATATGGTACCTCACACAAGAAAATACTAAGCTATAAAAGAATGAAATTCTGTCATCCATGGGAAAATGGATGGAACAGGAGGCCATTAAGTTCAGTGAAATAATCCAGAGAGAGAAAAACAAATGTCACATGTTCTCATTCATTTCTAAAACCTCAAAAAGTCTCAAGAAAGAAGAATAGGAATTACTACAAGGTAGGAAGAATGGAGGTAGGTAGGACATAGAGAGAGGTAGGATAATGGTACTAAAATGCAGAAATAAGTTCTAATGTTCTATAGCGCTAGACCATAGGGTGATTTTTTTTGTTTGTTTTTGTTTTTTGTTTTTCAAGGTAGGGTCTCACTCTGGCCCAGGCTGACCTGGAATTCACTATGTAGTCTCAGGGTGGTCTTGAACTCAGTGGCAATCCTCCTACCTCTGCCTTTCAGGTGCTGGGATTAAAGGTGTGCACCACCATACCTGGCTTTTAGGGTGATTTTTTGTAATTTATTAAAACATATTATGTTTTGTGAAGAACCTGAAGAGAGGAGTTTGAAGCCTATAAATACAAAGAAAGGGGATGGAAATATTCATTACCCTGATTTGAATATATATATATATATATATCCCAGCACATATGTACAGTCATGTCCCAATTAAAAAGAGGTTTGAGAGATGTTTTAGTGGTGAAACACTTGTTGTGCAAGTATGAGTACCTGAGTTCCAATCCCTAAAATCCACATAAAGTCACGCTCGGTAGTACTAGCTAGTGTCTATAATCCCAGCACACCTATGACAAGAAGGTTAGTAAAGACAGAATTGCCCAGAAACTTGTGGGCTGGCTTGACAAATACAATGGTGAACAGGTGAATAATGAACAAAAGACCCTGCCTCTGGGCTGGAGAGATGGCTTAACAGTTAAGGAGCTTGCCTAAGGACCCAGGTTCAGTTCTCCAGGTCTCATGTAAGCCAGATGCACATGGTGGTGCATGCTTCTGGAGTTCGTTTGCAGTGGCTAGAGGCCCTGGTGTGCCCATTCTCCCTCTCCCTCTTCCCCTTATCTCTCTGTCTCTAATAAATAAATAAATAAAAATAAATCCCTAACCCTAAAAAATCCCCGAACCTGCCTCAAACAGTTGGTAGGTGACACCCAAAGTTGTCCTCTGACTCCACACACAGATGATGGAACACATGTGTACACACACACACACCAAAACTTGCCTGGTGTGTTGCACAGGCCTGTATTCCCAACTACTTGAGAGGATCTTTTGAGACAGGAGGATCTAAAGTTCTGGCTTAGTAAGCATGAGGTTCTGTGTCCAATCCCCAGTACATGGTGAAAAAATACATACACACACATACCTTAAGTTTTCATTCTAGATGTAAAGAGCATGATCCCTCACTGGCTAATAAAGTTGGTGTTGTGGATGAGATCTTCACACCGCATACTGAAGAAGCATTGGAGAAACTCCTCCTTAATATAGTGCCAGATATATGTATTTCATTTAGCCCTTATACCAATAAGTGGCAAACACTCAAATTTGGTACAACTTGTCTCCAACAATAAAAAAATAACAAAACCTGAGAGTATCCCTGATACATGTGTGTGTAAAGGATGACACCCTCACTGGTAAATCCACAGACAGTATTTAGGAGTGGTATAAGCTTTAAGATCAAGGTACTAAATGCCCAGCTGGCTATAAGTCAAAGTAGAGGATGCTGGTACTTGAAACTCACGGTTATCATTAGGAGCTTTATATATGGATTTTAAAAGCAGTTGAGGGCTGGAGAGATGGCTTAGTGGTTAAGCTCTTGCCTGTGAAGCCTAAGGACCCCTGTTTGAGGCTAGATTCCCCAGGACCCACGTTAGCCATATGCACAAAGGGGCACACGCGTCTGGAGTTTGTTTGCAGTGGCTGGAGGCCCTGGTGCACCTATTCTCTCTCTCTCTTTCTCACTCTCTCTCTCTGCCTCTTTCTCTTTGTCTGTCACTCTCAACTAAATAAATAAAAATAAACAACAAAAAATTAAAAAAATACAAATAAAAGTAGTTGAACTCAAGGCTGTCTACACCATCAATAATAGGAACAAGAGGGTAACTAGCTACCCTCTTGCCAATTAATCAGCATTTATTGAACCTAGTGTCTAATAATGAAGTTCTGAAACACAGTGTCCATCAACCCTGGACACAAGACTGACCAGAGGCTGGAAGTAGCTTCATCATGATGAGAGAAATCATGGTGACAGCAAAGTACCGGTTAAGCATCACTCAGCTGAAAACCCCAAATCCCCCACAAATCTGATACTTTCTGAGCACTGATATAGACACTTCAGTGGAACATTCCATATCATAAAACTTGGGTTCATGAACAAAATTATTTTAGAAATTACATGAGGTTACTTTAGGTTTCTCTATATAAGGTGTACAAGAAACGTATATAAATGTGTTTAGAGTTGGCTTCCATCCCCAAGCTATCTTAATGAAATCATTAGTTTAAAATACTTTCATGCCAAGCATTTCAAGTAAGGGATACTCACCTTGTAATTTTAATCATATCTTAGACAGAATGGTGCAGCTAGAAGTCAGTAGCATAAAAATTATCCCAATCTCAAATGTGAGGGCTGTCTATGAAAATTGTAAGCTTAAGAAGACAGAGCTGGGCTGGGGGGATGGCTCAGTGGATATAGTGCTACTGTGCAATGAGTATCCAAGTTTGGATCTCCAGAGCCTGCATAAAGCAAGATGCGGTAGTAGAATGAGTGTGGCACATGCCTATGGCAAGATGGGAGGTGGAGGCATGAGAATCTCCAGAAAGCTCACAGGCCAGCTAGACTGAAAATGCAGCAGTAAATGAGAGACCCTGTCTCAAAGGTGGAAGATGAGGACCAAAACCAAATTTTCTGACCTCTACATACACACCAGTCATCATACACACACACACACGCATGAGAGAGAGAGAGAGAGAGAGAGATAAGAGTATGTCAGCATGCCTAGAACCTCAACTCTAAAGTCCTGTCTTTGAGAAGCAGGTATTAGTGTGTTGAACATGTGTCAGGCGTTTTCAGCAAAAAAAACTTCTGTAATGTATAGACAATAACAGGCTGTCTTCATTGCTTTATTGCTGTTTTGATTCTCTGTATGTAAATTGTGAACTTCAAGTTAGGTTTTTAATTTATTTGCAAGTAGAGAGAAATAGGAGAGAGAGAGGGAGAGAAGGGGTGTGCCAGGGCCTCCAGACGTCTGTAAATGAATTCCAGATGCATTTGCTACTTTGTGCATCTGGCTTTACATGGGAATTGGGGAACTGAACTCAGGTCATTAGGCTCTTCAGGCAGGTATCTTAAGTGCTGAGCCATCTTTCCAGCCCTCAAGCTGTTTGTTTGTTTGTTTGTTTATTTATTTATTTAGAGAGACAGAATTGTCATGCCAAGGCCTCAGCCACTGAAATCGACTGCCAGACACTTGTGCCACCTAGTGGGCATGTGCAACCTTGTGCTTGCCTCACCTTTGTGCATCTGGCTAATGTGGGATCTGGAGAGTCAAACATGGGTCCTTAGGCTTCACAGGCAAGCACCTTAGCCACTAAGCCATCTTTCCAGGCCCCTCAAATTATTTTTTAATGAAAGGAACTATGTCCATCCATCCAATTCAGCCTACACTATCTTATGGCCCATGGCACATGATTGTGAGATGAACAGTCCAAGGTGGTGTTTGTATCTATTGACAGCTGAATTATGGTGTTATTGAGGGATGATGCTGCATGATCACAGATAACATGGGCTTGTGGAAAATCTTCAATATGTCATTTAGTACCTCTACATCTCAGCTTGTTCATTAAATAGCTAAGAATGGAGTGTATACACTGTTATGAAGACTAATGCCTGATACACATAAGATGCTAAATAAATGAGCATATTCTCTCTCTCACTCTCACACACACAAGGTTAATAGTTGAGGGTGATTTATTGGTCCACATAACTTGGCCCAAGGACAGATTATTATAATTGGTGTCACTGTATTCAGTGTGATCAGCAAGAACATGGAGAAAAATATTAATTCTGGTGTCAGACATCAGTACTTTTTGGAGACTGTCATAGTTTAAACTGTGTTAGCATTTAATTTGTCTGACCTCACTTTAGTTTGGATCTTTATCTCAATGGTTCTGAATGTTTTACTACTTATGTGATGTTGGGATGAGACATCAAAACAATCTGAGAACACTAAACAACACTGACAAAGAGTTTAACTAGACAGTAAGGCTGTTACAGGGTTGACAGCCAAGTCTCGGTAACTGGGTACAGCTCTCAGCAATCATGGATTTCAATAAACCCCAGTCTGTCTGCCTTAGCCCTGTTCTGAACTTCCTTTTCAATGCCCTGCAATTCCACAACACTGACTTCATCTCTAATCACATGACACCGCCATGTGGAAAATTGCAAATCTCCATCCTATTTCAATTTACTTAGATATGTTCAATTTACAATTATCTAAACATATACTGTAATGATTCAAAATCCATATCTTACATGTGTGCATATTTTTGGGGATTGAACCCAGAGGTCTTCTGGATGTTGGGCAAGTATAAGGTATCTAGAAAATGTTAGAGATTTTTACCAAGAGGGTGGGACACGATTTATCCTCTTTTATCCTCTTGCTATAAACAACTAAAACCCAGACAAAATACAGAAAGTAATGTTTTCCCAACATTAGCTGACAGATACCACATGCCTGTGATCTCTGGGAAAAGGGAAACGTGAGGCTGAGCCCTATGGCACCAACATGCTTCCCGCAGCAGCTCTAGGATGAGCGCAGGGAAGGAGCCAAGTGACCTCCTTGGGCTGAGATGACTGGGAAGGGAGATCCAGGAGGGCTAATGGAGTGGATATGTAAGAGGAAGTGGGAGGACACACACACACACACACACGAATTCCCTGGAGTCGTTGGCTTGGTTCTAATGGATGCATTCACATGTGTAGGGGGAAACTGCTCCAGACTACTGGAAAGGAGTAGTGGAACAATTTCCAATGTTCACAGTAGGCAGGAAATAGTTTATGTTCAGGTAATTAACTGTATTTGAAACTGTACCTATTTCAAAACTAGAAAGGACTATAACAAAATGAAGCAAATATGAATATAAAATTCACAATGATTAGAACCAATAAAAATTACAAAGCATCTAAGAAAGACATATAAGTAAGCCCTTCATCAGCAGAAAAAGGTAAAGAAGTAAAAGCATCCCCAGCGACACCAGGGATGGAAGAGTGAGCAGATAAGGCACAAAGCGCCTCCACTAAACGTGCTCCACGAGTCCATAAAGCTGAGACAACCCGGGCATGAGGACAAGAGAACAGGAACGCACAAAAGGGACCTAAATCAAGTTTTCAGTGACTCAAAAGACATCTGGAATGAAAAGTAGATTACATGAGATTAACAGCAGATTAGAAACCCCAGCAGAATAATATGAACTTAAAGGCACAGCATTAGGAATTATCTGAAATGAAGCACAGAGATGAAGACTGACTACAAATGAGCAGAGCACCAATGACCTGTGAATGTTCCCACCATTTCCCAGCAGCATCACACTGGGGAATACGCTTTTCACATATAGACCTGTGAGGGCATTCCAAATCCAAATGACAGCAGGCAATAAAGCAATAATGAAGATTAAAAGGAGTAATAAACAAGGAACCCAAATAATCAAGAAAGAAACAAAGAGAAAAAGGAACAAAGAACAGATGGGACACATGGAGAAAAGTATCAAGATTACAAATTGAAGACAGCTATATCAGTAATTACAATAAATGTAAATTCACTAAACACTCCAGCTAAAAGGTCAAAGTTGTCGATCTAGATTAAAAAGCAAACTATCTTCCATAGAAGAAATGTACTTTAAATATAAAGATGTACAGGTTGAAAGTTAAATGGCAAAGAAAAGTGTACACAAAAACAACAAACATGCTGAAATGACTATGACAATATTGGACAAAGAAGGCTGCACAACAAGGAATATTATCAGGAAAAGAGAAGGGAACTACATAATGTTAAAGGGATCAATTCATCCATAGGACATACCATCTCACAGTGTATGTACCTAGCAACAGAACTTTACAACACAGACAGCAAAATTGATAAAACTAAAGGGACGACAAGTTCAATTTCAATTACAGTTGGAGATTTCAATACTCATAGTAATTAACAGAATGAGAACACATGAAAGTTCCCAAATCAAATACTTGAACACTTCATCTAGATACCCAGAATTAACCTCATTTAGACACATAGAACACTGCATCTGATAAAACTGTGATACATATCCTGGGCCATAAAATAAATTTCAGCTGGGCGTGGTGGCGCACACCTTTAATCTGAGCACTCGGGAGGCAGAGGTAGGAGGATCACTGTGAGTTCAAGGGCACCTGTGACTACCTAGTGAATTCCAGGTCATCCTGGGCTAGAGCAAGACCCTACCTTGACCAAAACAAAATAAAATAAATCTCAGTAAAAGAACCAAAATCATACCAACTTTATTATCTGAGCATGAACAGAATTATATTTAAAATCAGTCAGAGGTGGTTGGGAAGATGGCTCTGTGGATACAGCACTTACAGTACAAGTGTGAGTTCTTGAGTTCAGATCCCCAGAACCCACATCAAGCCAGATGATGTGGTGCTAGTGTCTGTAATACCAGTGTGCCTAGAGCAAGAGGGAGGCAGAAACAGGAGAAAATCTGAAGCTTGCAGACTAGCTAACCTCCTAGAGTATACAATGGTGAACAAGAAGACACCCTGTCTCAAAAAAGGTAGAAGGGGGCTGGAGAGATAGCTTAGCAGTTAAGGTGCATGCCTGTGAAGCCTAAGGACCCAGGTTCAATTCTCCAGGTCCCATATAAGCCAGATGCACATGGTGGCTCATGCATCTGGAGTTTGTCTGCAGTGGTCAGAGGACATGGCATGCCCATTCTCCCTCTCTCTCCCTCTCTGTGTCTTTAATAAATAAATAAATAAATAAAAATAAAATCTTTTTTTTTTTAAAGGTAGAAGGCAAAGGTGGACAACCTGAAGTTGTCCTCTGACCTGTACACACATACACCATGGCTGTGTGCTCCTGCATTCACACACATAAACATGTGCACACACATCAAGCATACACACCAAAGAAATTAAAAAATAAAACCAGTAAGAGAAAGCCATTAGGAAAATTCCTAATATTTGGAAAACAAATTATGCATTTGTTCAAAATAACTCATGGGTCAAATCAGAAATCACAAGGGAAGTTAGAAAATATTTTGAACCTGATGAAATAAAAGCATTATATATGAATTTTGTGAGATAAAGCTACAGCAGTACTTACACATTTTATAGCCTTAAAATACCCTATACTAGAAAGAAGAAAGGCCTCAAGTCATTAATCTCAGCTTCTATCTTTTTGAAAAAATATTTTTACTTATTTACTTGTAAGCAGACAGAGGGAGGAAAAGGGAGAGAGATAGGTGCATCAGGGCCTCTTGCAACTGCAAATGAATTCCAGACACATGTACCATTTTGAGTATCTGGCTCTACATAGATACTGGGGAAGTGAACCTGGGTTATCAGGCTTTGCAAGCAAGTGCCTTCAACTGCTAAGCCCTCTATCCAGCCCCAGCTTCTATCTTAAGAAGTAGAAAATAAAAGCAAATGGAATGCAAAGTAAGCATAAGGAAAGAAATAAAGATGAGAGTTGAAATCAAGGGTACAGAGCAGGAAAAAATTGGGGAAAATCAATGAGATGAAAAGCGGTTCTTTGAAAAGGCCAGTACAATTGAAAACTTCTAACCAGAATGATAGAGGGAAAAAAGTCAGACAAACATAGAAAACAGATTATGAAAAACAGAAATGAAAGGAATCATATAGACATTACAAGGAAAATAAGACAATACTATGAACTACTTTATACAAATGCATTTAACAGCTTAGGGGAAGAGGAAAATTTTCTGGAACAGACAAAGACTACCAGAACTCATTCAAGAAGACATAGATAACCTGAATAGCCCTATCCCATTCCTATTCCTAATCCTACCCCTACCCCTTCCCTTCCCTCCCTCCCTGCTTCCCTCCCATCCTTCCTTTTCTTTTTCTTTCTTTCGTTTTTTTTTTTGGTAACCAGTAGCTGGGGTTATAGGCCTATGCCACCATGCTGTCTGCTATGTATCTATCAAACTAAAATTAAAATTTGGGTTAAAACTTTCCCACAAAGACAAGATGGCTTTAACCATGAATTCTCATAAATATTCAAGGCAGATATGATGTCAATATTATACGAATCCTTGTAGAAAACAAGAGTAAAATTCTCATCTATTCATTCTATGATGCCAGAATTATGCATACCAAAACCACCACACAAGGATAGTTTTAAAAAGGCATTAAAGATAACAGATACTTAAAAGAGGAGGGCAAAAACATCAAGCACAGGTGAAAACACAAGAGGGCAGATGATGGGAAAGACTTTAGACATTGTCACACTGTCCTTTGCTGAACACCTCTAATGCCTTGTGTGGCCCAGTGCTGACCAGCATGGGCTTCTAGAGCCACATTCCCTGAGTTCATTCTTGGGCCCAGTACTTACTAGCCACATGACTTCAGCCAAGTTACCTAACTTCTCTGTGCCTCTAACTTCCATAAATGGAGATCATGACAGAACTCCAAGCATACACTGTTCTGGAGATTCAGTGAGAAAATACATTATCCATGCTCATGCCAGAGTGTAGCATGTGGTAAGCTCTGCATATGTGTTTGCTGAAATTATCCATGTTATGTTGGTTGGTTGGTGATTTCATAATATTTGTCCTCAAATGGATGACGCAGTATGGTGACTGTCTTCATTGTGTGTTTGTTCTGGTGGCTGTCAAAACAAGTTTCTATAATTTTAGTGGCATAAAACAACAAAATTGAATCCTTCAAAGTTCTTGAGAACAGTTCAATATTAGCACACTGGGCTGGAATCAAGGGCTCAGGGAGGTGTTTTTTTCTTGATTCTCCAGCTTCCTAGGGGCTAGAATCAAGGGCTTATGGAGTCGTTCTTTCCTTGATTCTCCGGCTTCCTATGGGCTGAATCTAGGGCTATGGATTCGTTCTTTCCTTGATTCTCCAGCTTCCGGTAGCTGCAGCATCCCTTTGCTTAGAGCCACATCCCTGGCCCCTCCTACTTGGATCTTCACAACTGCCCCACATTCTTAGTCACATCAACAAAGATCTTTTTCCTTATGAGGTGACACTTGCAGGTTCCAGGGATTTGGATCCTGCATTTGGGTGGCCATTCTTTAGCCTGCTAACTAACTCATCAATAAGGCTAGCCTGGTTTGGTGTGACAATCATGACAGAACATTTGCTTTTAGAGGACAGTGGACTCTCTCTTCAACAAACCTACTAGCATGAGGTCCTCGTATTCCAAGTCAGTCCCTTCACCCACAGGTAGGTCCCAGACTGGAAGCAGAAGATCCACAGTGAAGTGTACATAACACCTCTATCACACTGTCATGCAGGCTCAAATCCATACAGTTATGACACCCATCACAAACTTAGAGGAGGAGCAGTACTCCTGGAAAGATACCGGGCCTTCCTATGATTCAAACAAAACAGCTCTGGTGCTGGAGAGATGACGGCTCAGCAGTTAAGAGCACTTCCTGTGCAAGCATGGGAGCCTGAGGCGGCCGAGCATTCAAGTTGGCTCCCGGGACCCACATAAACAGCTGGGTGTGACCACGTGTGTCTGTAACTCCAGTGCCATAGGGAAACATGGAGCAGAGAATCTCTGAAGCTCATAAGAAAATTACAAACTCAGGGATTAGTAAGAGACTCTGGCTCAAATAAGAACAAGAGGAGCTTCAGAGCACGAACCCAGACATTCTGCTCTGGCCACTGGAGGAGAGTGCATGAAGTGCCACACAGGCACTTACATGTGCATACACCATACCCCACACACACATGCACACAAAGCAAAAACAAACAACAACAAAATAGCTTTGTAAGACCACTAAGCAGAGTCAAGAAAACTGGGAGCAAACAGATTCGATGGTGGCAGTCCTGGCTGACTTACTTGCCAGTGCTGCTGTAAGGATGAAATAAGAACTCATGCAATTCCACGTGGCATGATAATTAGCATGTATAAGTACTTAATAAATTGTCCTTCCAATCATTATCATGTAATACATACTGTTTTTCATACAGTTCCATCTTCTAATAAAGTAGAAATATTGTCTCATCTTCAACTTCTTTGTTTTTAGGAGCAGGGTGGTTATTCCTTTGGGGACAGTGATGTCATGAGGCAACACATCATACAGAAAAAGCAGAGAGAACAATATGGTCTACAGTTCTGGGAGTCATATCCTCGGGAAACAGAACAAAAATTAAAACAAGATTTCCCAGCTAACGAAGGACAGGAGAAGTCCAGAAAGTTTCATGTGTGACTGAGAGGCTGGCTTCCAATGCAAAAGGTTTGAGAGAGCAAGTGAAAAAGTGAGGAATTTTAAGGGACATCATACCAGATTACTTCTCAGAAGGAATTTATTCAATGACGGTATGAAGCAGAGGGGAGACAGGAGAACTGAAGACAAGAAAGCCTGTACTCAGGAACTCCGGGACATGGATGGTGGGCTGCTCCCCTCAATACTGCCACAGCCAGCCCAGTACCTGCAAGCCACCACCCATCGGGACTGTTACAGAAATGCTCACATTCATTTGGTTAACTTGACTGTCCACCCTAAGGAACACCCTAAGGACATTAGTGAGGCATGTCTCTCGGGTTTTCTGTGAGGGTGCTTCTGGAGAGGAAAATCAGAGAGAAAAAAACAGCCCTGGATGTGGGAGGTACTATTTCATAGGCTGGGGTCCTGGACAGAGAAAGTGGAGAGAAGAGAGCTGAGCATGGGCATCTCTCCTTCCATGTTTCCTGGTTGCCCGCCCTGCCACACCAAAACAAACCTGTTCATTGTTTATGTTGGGTATTCTGGTCACAGTGGTGCAGGAGTCACTAATATAAATGGTAAAAATACTGGTGTAGAAGAGAAGCTGAATTACAGGTTCCTTTCTAATGGCATAATTCTGCTTCCTGTCTCACTTGTGCCCAAACCACCCTCCACACTGCTGAGGAGACCCTCTTAAAAAGCAAGTGTGATCATGTTATTCTTGGAAAGCTTCAATAGCCCTGTGGCCTCCCCTCTACCTTGAAGTCGAGATTTCTTAGCCTGGCAAACTGAGGCTGCTGTGACCCAAGGCCTGTCTCTGTGACGACCCTCTTCACGCTACGCTGTGGTACTGCTGGATTAGCTGGCGCTCTCCATGTGACCTCTATCTCCCCACAGACACCCCACCTGTGCACATCCCACTTTCTGTCTGCCCAGCATGCTCTCAATCATCATCTCAAATGTTACTTTCTCCAAAATAAAATTTCCCCTAACATTTCTAAGCAGAGTGGAGCAATCCTCTAAGCCTCCATACTCCTACTGTGGAGCTCATTATAGTACTCTCATGAGTGGCTCCTCATCTGCCTACGACTCAAGTACCAGGGCTGGTTTCTGCCCATGTTTACATCTCTAACCAGTAGAATGAGGTAAGCAAGCTAAAAAATGCTTGAATAAATGTATATTACATAGGCCAAAAATAGACATAAAGCTTAAATACTCAGGTGAACCGGACCAGTGGGATGCTGAAAGCCAGTGAGGGATGGGCCCGTCTGCCCACATAATTACAAGATTGTGTCATGGTTAGCAGCTACAATATTGCCCTGCAATTGTTCCCTGCTATCCTGATCAGAGACCAAGCACTGGGCTGGATATGCTATAGGCCTGACCCTAAATGACATTCTAATTTTCTATTTTATCAACCATTTCCCAGATTCACTTTTGCTTTAAGAAAGCAATTTCATTTTCACATGCTTTGGTATCTTTGGAGGAGTAACTTCTATTTCAAGATGCTCTAGAGGCCAAGTTCTTCCCTGCTACTCCCGTTCACTTTTTATTTCTCTTGCTAAGTAGAATGAAAAACATCAGGGCTAAATTAAGGATGAAAATAATATGAGCCAAACACTACTTTAAGGAAGTCCTTGTATCTTGTACAGAGAATAAAAGAATGAAGGTCACAGAGTAGCAGAGGCAAGGCTAAAGCCATATACCCCTGCTCCTAACCGTTACCTTCTCCTATCTCCCTAGGCCAGTAAGTACTGCCACACAGAACAAACACTCAGTTCATTAAAGCACAAGAAAGCTAATGCCTGAGTATTTTGTAGTATATCTACATTTTCTAAAGAACACAGAGAAAGTATATAACTCATTCAACAACCATTTATTAAGCATATATTATGTTCAAGGAAGAGTACCAGCAATAAAGTCATGGGTATGAAGAAGATATACTCCCTGGAAATGACAACCATGTGGCAAGAGCTATAATGAGGTGTCAAAGTTTAGAAAGCAAGATGAGGGAGGATGGGTGCTGGTTCATGAACAGCAAGAAAACAAAGGCTGGGCTGGAGAGATGGCTTGGCTAAGACACTTACCTATGAAGCCTAAGGACCCATGTTCAACTCTCCAGATCCCACGTTAGCTAGATGCAGAGGTAAGGCAAGTGCAATGTTGCACATGCCCACTAGGTGGTGGAACCATCTGGAGTTCTACGCAGTGGCTGAGGCACTGGCATGCCAATTCTCCCTCTTTGTCTAAAATTTAAAAAAAAAAAAAAAAGGCTTCTGGGATGTGTAATGGAACTGAATCTTTTTTGGGGGGGGGCAGGGGAGTGGTTTCAAGGCAGGGTCTCATTCTAGCCCTGGCTGACCTGGAACTCACTATGTAGCCCAAGCTGGCCTTGAAGTCACCATTCTCCCATATGAGTCTCCTGACTGCTGGGATTATAGATGTGAGTCACCAGACCTGGCTTCAAAACTGAAATTTTGCAAGATAAAGAGAAGCTGGTTGTTTTAAGTTGATGCACGTTGGAGGAATTTGTTATACAGCAGTATGTAGCTATGACAGTGCCTCATGGAGACCACCACCAGACCAAAAGAAGCCCATGGGGACACCTAGCTGCTAAGGTATGGCTTCAGGACATGTGTCCCAGGTGATACTGTACCAGTAATCTGTCTGTCTGTGTCTTCAATCTCACATATCCTTAGGTTTCCTCGGCCCCTGGTGGGGGTAAAAATGTGAGCACACCCCATGGGCCGGAGGCCAACAGCAGGAGGAGCGGCACAGTCTCAGGTTCCCATGCTTTCCTCCACAAGGCAGTGAGGGACTTGGCCAAGCAGGCAGGCAGGCAGTCAGGCAGTCAGTCAGTCTAAGCGGTGTCAGGATGTGGTCAGCATTTGGCTAAATCATCACGTAGACAGGGTTGTGACAGGAATAAGACGGTGTATAAAAATTGGTTTTGAGCCAACAATAACCATGAATAAAAGAAAAACTTAATTTGTCATTGGTTCCAAGTGACTATGAAGCCCAAACAGAGAGGGAATAGGAAAAATTGACTTTTTCTGTCTGTTTTTTTTTAAATATTTATTTTATTTTATTTATTAGAGAGAGAGATAATGGGAGCGCCAGGCCTCCAGCCACTGCAAATGAACTCCAGATTCATGCACCACCATGTGCACCTGGTTTATATGGGTACTGGGGAACTGAACCTGGGTCCTTTGGCTTTGCAGGCAAACACTGTAACTGCTAAACCATCTCTCCAGCCCCCCCCTTTTTTTTTTTTAAAGATTCCTGTGGGTAAATGAAGAAACAGCACCATAGCAAAGGCCAGAGCAGGGCCTGAGCAGTCCTGGAAGATGTGGGAACAGGAGCCCATGGTGCAAAACTGCTGGCTGGTACAGCATGGTTTAGGGGAAAGGGTGACATCATATGGTTTAAGGGCTACAGATAAGTCAGAGCATACCTGCTCAACTCCAACTGCTGTCTCAGTATGTTGCAAAAGTCTCCCTAGCCTCCCACAAGCAAGCAAATGGCTCGCATTATAAAACAAACAGTAGTGAACCCACATTTGGTTTTAGTTGGGAGCAAGGGCAGCATCAAGAATATAATTCCATCCAAGGCTGGAGAAATGTTTTAGCAGTTAAGCACTTGCCTGTGAAGCCTAAGGACCCCAGTTCGAGGCTGGATTCCCCAGGACCCATGTAAGCCAGATGCACAAGGTGACACATGCATCTGGAGTTCATTTGCAGTGGCTGGAGGCCCTGGCGTGCCCATTCTCTCTCTCTTTCTCTGTCTGTCACTCTCAAATATATGTAATATAAGAATATAATCCCATCCAATAAGCCCCTTAAAATATGATGGACAAGTTTCCCAATTCCCAATTCTCTTCATACTGGCTTCATCTCAGCTTCAAGAGGTACCTCCCGATGCCGTCAGCCAGAACCAGTTACATAATCTATGAGGACCACTGCAAAATGAAAATGCTAGGCCCCTTGTTGAAAAATTAAGATTTCATTATAGCAACAACTGAGCAGAGAACTAAGCATGGGACCCCTCTAAACAGAGGGTCCTAGCAGGCTACATGCCCATGAAGCTGATCCTGACTTCTACAATAGTCCAGCATGGTCCTATCTAAGAGCCTCAGAACCACAGCTGGATCCAAACCCCAACTTAGTCCTCATTCATGAAATCTTAGGCAATTTATCTTACACCCCATGCTTACAAGAGGCTATGTAGACAGAATCCAGTAGTGTGCAGATTAAAAGGGATAAAGAGGCAGGGCGTGATGGCTCACGCCTTTGATCTCAGCACTTGGGAGGCTGAGGTAGGAGGATCACCGTGAGTTCAAAACCACCCTGAGACTACATAGTGAATTCAAGGTCAGCCTGAGCTAGAGACTCTACCTCAAAAAGAGGGGGGATAAAAAACGAAATGTATACATAATGCTTGCTACAGTGCCCAGCACATAGGAAGTACTATGCTATTAATTGATAAAAGCAATGTGCAACACCAAAAAAAGTCATGAATCTGCATACCCTCTTTAATCCAAGCAGCTCTCACTCTTTAGAGAATCTGCTTTATTTTATATGGCAGAGAAAATGGAAAAGAGCCAAGATCCATCAATAAGACAAGAACATAGCCAGCTGCCCACTATAAGATGTGCCACCTCTATCACATCTGTCCTGACCCAGGAGAAATTACAGGGGAAGTGGCAACATGAATACTGCTCCTACTGCTAGCCTGACAACCAGTTCCAGGGCAATGGTGACAGGCATGGTAATCAATCAAAACCTATCAAAGCAGAAATCCAGAGGCTATAGGGAACTCAAAGCTAAATGACTGCCAACAGGCCTGCCACGTCTCAGGTAACATTGCAGAAGAGCAGGTGGAAAGATTGGAAGAGCCACAGAGGGGGTTGGAATACCCTGAGGCATTTCCCCCTGCCTTCCCCCCATCTCCACAGAGAGTGACTGAGGCCTTCATGACTGCACAGTGAATACTATAACCCTAATGAGGAGGGTTCCCAGGGCAATGGGAGCATGGGTGAGGGGATTAAAGAGTATAACCTGTTATAATATATATAAAATATTTTTTTAAAAAAGCAATGTAGCTGGGCATGGTAGCACACACCTTTAATCCCAGCACTTGGGACACCAAGGTAGGAGGATTGCCATGAATTTGAGGCTACCCTGAGACTACAGAGTGAATTTCAGGACAACCTGGATAGAGTAAGACCCTACCTCAAAAAATCCAAAAACAAAACAAAACAAAACAAAAACCCAATGTGAACATACTAATAAAAGCAGTAAGCTTAAAAAATGAATCACTATTAGAAGATAGTTCAATGAGTGAAATGCTTGCCTTGCTATCATGAGGACCTGAGTTCAATCCTGATTCCATATAAAAAAGACAATCATTGTGGTTCATACCTGTAATCCTAGCACTGTGGGGTGAGGGGCAAAGATGGTGGAGACCTGGAGCTCACTGGACAGCCAGTCTAGTCTAATTAGTGAGCTCAAGGCCAATGAGATAGTCTATCTCAAAAATAAAGATGGGGCTGGAGAGATGGCTCAGCAGTTAAGGTGCTTGCCTGCAAAATCTAACAACTTAGGTTTGAGTACCCAGTACCCACATAAAGCCAGATGCACAAAGTGGTGTATGCATCTGGAGTTCGTTTGTAGTGGCTTGAAGCCCTGGCATGCTCATTCTCTCTCTCCTTGCAAATAATTAAAATATTTAAAAAATAAATATGGATGGCACCTAATGAATGATGCCAGAGTTGTTCTTTGGTTTTCATACTCACATGCACACATATATACATCTATGTGAACCCCTGCATGTACTTGCACACACATGCTAAAAAGAACTGTTATTTAAGATATGAAAGAAAGAATACAATTTTAGGACAAAACACTGAAGCAAACAGGGAAGACTACATTTTTTTTTGTCTGGCTGCTGTTTTCTCTAATCACTTTCCCGTTTCTTTTCTTCTTTCATTGCCAAACATACAAAGGGTGAACCTGCATACTGGCATCATTTCTTATCTGTGCCTCACGCTACAATCCTCTTTTTATCTGGCTTTTATTGTTCCTATGCCCTCCCCAAAACTAGACCGAAGATATCATTTTCAAAAAGTTACTAATGACCTCTGATTTATTAAATGAGATGCACATTTCCCACACTGTACAGTTTCTTACTTCTGACTCATTGCCCCATCTCAAAATCCTTTCTTCTCTCAACTTTTGTGACACTGCACACTCATGCTTAACCACATACCTACCTGGCCACGTGTCCATCAGAGATGCCACACGTGGTGGGGAATAGCATACATGGGTTAAGATGAACCAAATACACAGGTTTTTGGCTTCTCTGACATTCTTTGTTTGCTGCCATCCTGATTCCTTTCCTTCTCCCTCTCTCCCTGAAATGTGGGCAATCTCAGAACTTCAGTCCTTGCATCTCTCTCCTTTTATTTTTATACCGTTACCACTGGTGAACTCAGTCAGCCATGTGGTTTCAATTATTACCTTCTCCCTATTAGACTCCCTGTTGAGCACAGCCTTCACACACTCCCTCACTTCTAAACATTGGGCATGTCCGCTGAGGACTCCCAAGACTGCTTCAAGGTATTTAACACTTACACTTTTCCTCTTCTTCCTCAAACTGGCTTTCCTTTCTGTCTGTCCCATTTCAGCTAACCTTTCACCCAGGGTCAAGACTACATTGATGCTACTTTATCTCTTGCCCTTCATACCCAGGCACCAAGTCTTGTCCATTTCTCTTTTGTCATACTCAGTGGGCTTTCTTATTTCCACTGTCACCCCAATTCCTTATTCTGTCACAGTCACACCATTTAAATAACTTTATAACTGTTACAGTCTTTTTCTTTCCTCACCAAACTCCATTCTCCATGTTACTGTTTAGAATCTTCTCAAAATATTGTGACACCATACTGGAAATCACCTTTTCATCATCTGAAGAGTAAGTTTGCACTGTTAAACGTGGCTCCAAGCTGGGCATGGTGGTGCATACCTTTAATCCTGAGAGACAGAGGTAGGAGGAATGCTGTGAGTTTGAGGCCACCCTGAGACTATATAGTGAATCCCAGGCCAACCTGGGCTAAAGTGAGACCCTACCTTGAAAAACCAAAATAAATAGACTAAAAAAAAAACTTGGCTCCAACACTTCCACTCCTACAACTGCTCTCCTTAAAACTCCTGCTCTTTTCAGACTGGTTTAACCTGGTCAGTTGACCCCTGAAATGCTCTATATTCTAGCCTGATGTTTTTATAAACATTTTTCCTAACTACAAATTCAACCCAGCAGAATCTACCTTGTCTCTGGGTTGGGTGTTTTGTGTTTGTTTTTGCTTGGTTGTTTCAGAGACAGATGTCATGTAGCTCCTGCTGGCCTCAAGTCACTATATAGGCAGAGCTGCCCTTGAATTGAGGACCCTCCTGCCTCCACCTCCTGAGCACAGGGAGTGCAGGCGTGAGCCACCATGCCCCGCTCCACCATGGCTCTGAAAAATCCTTCTTTCGTAGTCTTCATCTGCAATGAGTTTTCTTTCCCAATTCCTGTAACACCACACATTTGCAACTCAAAAATGTGCTGTATTAGCATTTTATTTGTGATTCCATTTATTCTACTTAACTATAGGAGGCAGGTGGCCTTATTACAGATGAAAAATCGAAGTAACTTGGGAAAGTCATGAAGCCAGTGACTGGTGGACATGGCGTCCTAAGCCTTGTGAAGCTGAGAGTGGCCCCATCCCCCACACCACACTGCCTTTCATTTTCCTGTCTCCACCAATGCAGTATTTGCACTCAAGTAGGTATTCAGTAAATATGTTGACTGAGAAGACTGCTTAACTACTACCCACGGTTTTCTAACGCTTACAAACTGTCAGTCTTAGCAGAGCACATCCGCCCAATCACCAGTCTCATCTCTATTTATCTGCAAGGTGGGAAAGAGGGGGAGAGAGAGAGAGAATGAATGAAAATAGATGTGCCAGGGCCTCCAGCTGCTGCAAGCAAACTCCAGATGCATGTGCCACTTTGTGCATCTGGCTTTACGTAGCACTGGGGAACTGAAACTGGGTTGTTAGCTTTCCAGGCAAATGCCTTAACCACTGAGCCATCACTCCAGCCCCTGTGTCATCTCTTTACATGGCTTCATCTTTGATACAGTTCAAAACAGGAGATTTGTCAAAAGCTGAAGCATGATTCATTCTAAAAAGGATTTTTGGTTTAAGTAAAATTAAAAGGTCTTTAACTGGTTTAAATATTAGGTGAGCTCTGGAGATGAGGCCCACGTTAGTATGTTTGGGCCTATCCTTGCTCTGCTCCCAAATGATCAGGAAGTCAAAACAGTCTGGCTAGTTGAAGGCCTGTGAGGTAGATAACACCAGTTAGTAGTTCTGGAGATGGGTGCTAAGGCAGCAGGACAGGTTTTTTTATGTTCTGGTAGTTAAGACCTCAATAAAAGAAACCCTACAAAAGTGACTCATGGGGTGGGAAGGGGCTGGGGAAATGGCTCCCTTGGTAAAGTACCACAACAAGCATGAGGACTTAAGTTCAGGTGCCCAGCACACACATAAAAGCCTGACTTGGTGGCAGATGTCTGTAATCCCAGTGTTAGGGAGGTGAAGACAGGAAGATCTTGGGGCTTGCTAGCTAGCCAGCCAAGCTGAATCCATGAGCTGCAGGTTTGGTGAGAAACTGTCTCAAAAAATCAGAACTATCTGACATTGACCTGTGGCCTCCACATGCAAGTGCATACATGTGCATGTGCACCTTCATACACACATGCACTTATACACACACATACATGCGCCAAAAATTAATTTTAAAAAATGAATCACGGAGTTGGAGAGGTGGCTCAGTGCTCAAAGGTACTTGCTTGCAGAGCCTGACATTCTGGGTTTGATTTCTCAGTACCCACATAAAACCAGATGCACAAAGTGGCACATGTGTCTGGTGTTTGTTTGCAGTGGGAGAAGACCCTGGCACAATCACGCTCATACTCCTCCCTAAATAAATATTAAGAAAATAAAAACAGAGCTGGAGAGATGGCTCAGCGACTAAGGTGCCTGCCTGTGAAGCCTTAGGACCCAGGTTTGATTGCCCAGTATCCACGTAAGCCAGATGCAGAAGATAGTGCATGCACCTGGAGTTCATTTGCAGGGGCTAGAGGCCTTGGTGCACCCTTTCTCTCTCTCTCTCTCTCCCTCACCTGCTTCTATCTCTCTCTCAAATAAACAAACAATTTTTTTTTAAAAAATGAAAAACATATAAAAACTGAGTCATGAGTGGAAATGGGGCTGAAGAGGACCAGACAACACAGAGGCAGCGAGCACAGAAAGGAGCGGCGCGGGACACACCTGTGGAGAAGCAGCCATCCTCTTCTGCTCACCTGCATGAGGCTGGCAGATGCACCGTTGTTCTACACAGTTGGTGCCATGCAACAGTGGCTCTGCCCCACTTGTGTGACTCAGGATTGCTCTGAACTACTTGCACTGACACACAGCACAGCACAATCCTCCCTTACACTCCCTCTTTTTGGAGCAGGATCTCCCTATACGAGCTGCCTAGCTCAGACTGACCTAGAATTCATTATGCAGCCCAGGATGGTCTGGAACTCATGATCTTTTTGCCTCATTTAGCCTCCCAGATGGTGGGATTACAGGCATGCAATACTATGTCTGTCTCCGATCCTCTCTTAATCCAGACCCTTTTAGCTTCTGATCTTATTGCTCACTTCCTTGTTGTCACAGATGTGACATCCAGCACTGCTTCCCTGACTGTGACCTTTTTCTGTGTGGTTTACATTTGCCCTTCTAAGATGCTGCCTGGAGAGGCACACATCGTGTCCAGTGTGTGGGCACTCTACTTTGAAGCCATTTAAACCACTCACTTTCTACTTCCCCTTGTTGGAGCCTTCCGTGGAAAGATATGGGTGACTAAGGTCAGAAGTGAAGTTCAGAAAAATTGCTGAGGGGAATATATGAGAGACAAAAACAATAAGGAGAATTCCACTGGAAAATTCTGATAGGAATGAAAAGATTTAAGCAACTTTCAGAAAGTTCCATTACAGAGAAAGGTATACAGCCAAGGTTGCAATACAAAGCCATTCCCCAAATAAAAAAGGAAAACCAATTAAGGCATTCCCTGGGGATGATTCTCAGCGGCAGCATGCACTGACCCTCCTCTGTTTTCCTTGAACTTCCCAATCTTTGCAGAGCAAACTCCTACTTATCCTTCAAGACCTTGCTGAAATGTGTCCTCTGGAAAGTCTCCTCTAACCTTCTAGAAATCTAATTGTTCTTCTTATATACACATTTATTACGCTGCTATTACTCCTACTAACAATTCTGTCTCCCCCACTATTTCTTTGAGGACAAAGATTATTTTTTCATCTTTGCATCCTCAAGCCACTGCAGAGTGCCTGGTACACATCAAGTGTTGTGTGGCCCCAAGACATCATGCGAAAATCAACGTGCAATTTGCACTTCCTTTGCACAGATCAGTTTGGTTGCTGATACTTTGCACGTGTAACCACATTTCCCCTTGTTTAGAAGGAATGACTTTAGACTCATAAAAGGAAACTATTGATACCATTTGCACATTGGTCTGGTTTTCATCCCCTGGAGATATAAGAAACATTTCCCCTCCACACCTAAACCTCCCAGGGTAAGCTTCTATTAGCAGCCCACCTCCCATGCTAGCATTTCTATTGTGGTGAAAGCTAAATTACACTGTGAGCCCAAAGCTGCCACCAGCCTTAGTGAATTGGGGGAGGGGACTTCTCTGGAGCAGACCTAGGAGGGGAGATGGGGGAGGAAGTTGGATATAAACCTTGCCTTAGAGGAAATCTGTTAGAAACTCACATAATACGGGCGCTTCCTGGGTACATGACAGACCAAATCCAAGCGTCCAGCAGGGACCTTTCCCCATGGGTGTCAGGACATCAACCAGCACAGAAAACAAGGGGGCCAATGGTATTTTTCTTGAGCACCCCTCCTTTTCATAGCTCGAGGCCTGCTTTTGCTTAAGGAGTGTCCTTGTCCTCTCCTGACAAGACCCAACCACCGCTGACCCCTCTGCTGATGGGTCCCCACCAATTTTGCTTTTGTCCCGCAGGGGTTCCACGCCTCCCCCCAACCCCCGCCGCCCTCAAGGCTTAAACTTCGGATCAAAACTGCCAGCGGCTGGGGTGTCAGGCCGCGGCAGAGCGCGGAGGCGCCGTGGTCAGGCCCGACCCCGGGGTCTCGCCGCACTCCGCGGGGCGCACGCGGGCCGCGCGAGGCCACGGGCTCCCGGCCTGGGCGCGCGCCGAGGCTCGGCGCCCCAGAGAGCGCGCGCGGCTGCGGGCACTTCAGCCGCAGCCTTCCCTCGAGCCCCGGGGATCCCCGGAGCTCGACACTCGGGGTCTGGGTCTCCAGCGTGGACGGTTCGGCTCGGTGCCCACACCGATACCCTTGCCTCGCGCGGCCCAGCTCCGGGCCCCGCCGTGACAGCTGGGTGTCCAAAGGGTTAAGCCGGCAGCGCGGCGCCGGGTGTCCCCCTCGCGCGCCGCCTGTCCGCCGCCGCCGCCCGCCGGCCCCAGCGCGCACGCGCCCGCCCGCCCGCCCGTCCGTTACCTGCGGTCGTCTCGGCGCGCTCCTCCTCCGCCTCCTCCTCCTCCACCTGGCCGCTCTCTTCCCCGGGGCCGCCCCTCAGCCCGCCCCCTCGGCTCCGAGCCCCGCGCGCACCCTGCTGGCTATCCGGACTCAGCCCGAGGAGGAGGGGCGTGCGACGGCGATTACCATATATTAGCATACTGGTGCGCATCACGTGGCCGCCCCAGCCAATGATCGCTCTGGAAAGGCGGGGCTTGGGCCTGAGCCACGCCTCGGTGCTGCTCCCGGCCTGAACCGGTGGCCATGGCAACGGCTGGGAGAGAGGGGAGGGCCCTGGGGAGAGTCCAGCAGTACCCGCTCCTCTTGGGGTCCAGCAGTACCCGCTACCCCCAACTTCCCCAGCATCTCCCCTACCTGAGTTCCGTGCGCGTCGACGCTGCGTAGTTTTCAAGCCCACGCACGGACAGGCTGATTTGGGGAACTCAGCTTCCGAAAACACTGAGTTCTTAACCGCATACCTAACTATCTTTTCTGCAGAATGTGATTCTAGGGATGCCCTTGTAAAGTCTGGATTTATTAATGTCATTGGATAGTGGGGAAGCGGAGGCTCAGAGAGTTTAGGTAGCTCTCCCAAAGTCACGCCCTACCGCATTAAATGGCAGGAGTGGAGAGCTGAGTCTATTGGGGTCCAGGTCTTTTCTGAGTTAGTCTCTCCAGCAGGGGTCCCCCAACACCTCCTCACAATTCCAGCTATACAGCAGTAGAGAAAATCTTCATAAACTGTAGGGTGCCGTTCTGTTTCTTCACAATGATATTTGAAGGCAGAAATGTTTATATTCATATTACAGATGAAGGGAAATGCGGCTCAGAGAGATGATGTGACCTGCCTTAGATCAAACAGTTACTAGAAGATAATGCTTAATCTACCAATTATCTGTTATCTATCTATCTACCTACCTACCTATCTATGCTCAAGTTCCCTGCTTTAGAAAACTTAAATTCAGTCTTAACCCAGTGGTATTATTATAGTCATTTTAAAGATTTAGACGCTGAGGCATTGGCAAGAAAATCAAATTGTCCGTGTCTATACAGCTGGTAAGTAGCAGGTTTAGGGTTCCAACCCAGGGTTATCTGGCTCCAAAACTATAGCCTCATGAACTCTTACTGTGCCGTGCTCATTTACTTTAGGTTTGAACATTAGAACTCCTTCTTTAATAGAACTCTTAAGATACGACAATGTTGTCTCTTCATCCCATAACACATATATCTTGTGACAAGTGGCATGTGTTAAGGACATAGAAGCTAAATGCTGAGTCACCAGCTTGGTAGAGGTGCTCTAGAATCATGTTGCTATTTTTACCCCTGCTATTTGATAGTTCACCTAAAGGCGGAGTAGTTAAAAGCACAAACATTTACACGTAGGCTTACTTAGCTCAATGGCTTTTTAGTTTTAAAGTATCCTATGTGAATTACTGGACTGGGTCTCCTGACCTAAATGAACTACAAGAATTATCAAAAGTCGTCTTTAATAGATGTATGTTTCACCTTGCTAGACTGCCTTAAAATCCAATTTCCTTCTAAATTGTGAATATTTGGTGCTTTAGAGCACAATTGTAGAGGCAGACCCAGTAGGGTGAAAATCCTGATTCAGCCATTCATTAGAGCAGGCTATACAACCTCTCTGTGTCTCCATTTCCTCATTTTTAAAACAGGACAGGAATGTTAAAAACATTAAAGAATTAATAATATGCAAAAAGCACATAGCAGAGTTCCTGGCCCAGGGGTAAGCGTCCATACTTGCTAGCTATGATCATTTCTATATCCGGCCTGGGAATTTGCCCCGAAGGACAGACAACCCACTTGTTCAGACCACTCCAGGCTTCCTCCCTGACACTGAAACCCTGAAACTGCTCCCTTCCCTCGTGGCACATGAAACAGCCTGTTGTGCTGGTTGAGGCTTGTTATCTCTCCAAATGACATTCTCTCTTCTTGGGACCCATAAATAATTCCTAGCCTCAAAGGAGCTGGTTTCTCTTGCACATCTCCTAGCACCAAATTACTGGAGTGGCTCTTTGCAGAAGAGGGTCTTGACAAACCGGAGCCATAAGTCAGGCTCCTTGCAGCAGTTTTATGAGCCCCTTAATGAGGGAGATGAGCTGATTTCAGGAACTGGTCCCGTCTTTCCTAGCCCACAGGAAATGAGTTCTTTGTGCTCAAAGGGTCTCAAAGCCGAGGTGCAAAGAGTTTTCAGGAAGTGGGCCAGGGACTAGACAGGCTGTTGACTCAGACAATCTCAGGGCTAAACAACCCCATCCTGCCTTTCACTCTAGAAGGTCAAATTACTCATGATCTTATGACAGCAATAGCACCAAAGGGTGGGCTTGTGGGTGTGGGTGCTAATGCTTCCTGCCCCCCCCCCCAGTATGTGCATACAGTGTGTCCCCTAATCCTGCACCTCCTCACCCTCCACAAAGATATCACAGTGTAGAGCAGTGGCTCACAGCATTTGTCTTTGGAGCTGATGACCCCGGATGTGGATCCAGCTTCCATGCCTCAGTTTGTGTGACACTGGGGAAGTTCCTCAGCCTCCTTTGCCTGTCAGTTCCATATCTGTAAAACCGGACTCTGAAATGAGTTACACAGAGGGCTTGAAGCACCCTCTAGCAAGCACTAGAGACGCATTTTATAATTAAATAAAGCCGTGTTAAGTGCAGTGAGTACACTTTCTGTACACACAACTCCAGCCCCCTCTGAGTTGCATAACAAAGGCTGCCCAGTAGAGGAAGACCCATGCTTGGGAGCTTGAGTTTGCGTCCCAGTTCTGCCATACTTCTTGCTCTGTTTGTGAACTTAGCCAAGTTATTTTACACGCCTGGAGTGTTCTTATTCGTGAAGTGACGCTAACTCCCCTCCCCCTAGGAGTTGTTCTGAGCATTCAATCAGATGGCGTCTGGCAAGAGCGGATGAGGGCCTGAGGGGAATCAAGGCTCTGCTTGAGCTATGTCACCCTCCTCATTTACTGACCTCTCCGATGGCCAAAGCTTACGGAGTGCTTGCTTCTGCTATATGCATCATCTTACTTAATCCTCACATTAGACCAAAGGCCCAGGGAGATGAAGTAGCTTGTCCAAGATCTCCATGTGAGTTTGGGGCAGAGCTAGAATTCCCACTGGGACTATCTGGTTCCCTGATCGATTCTAAGAACCCATCATGCTGCATATGGGCCTCCTACTCCAGCTTGGCTCTTAGGACTCAGAGAGTAGGTGTTGTATCTCCTCCCTCATCCATATACCCCTTCTCTTGAGTGGCCCACCAGTGCCTGGCATAGTAAGTGTTCCATATGCATTTACTGAGTGGAAAGAAATGACGGTGACGACCTCACATTGGGCCAGACTGTGATTCTCAGGTAATGATGAGAGCTGCTTGTCTTGGGCTGTCCCCAGTGGTGGTCCTCCTTTACCTCCTGACATCCTTCTCTTGCTAAAGAGTGACATGGAAGGGCTCCCTCCTTTCCCCACGAGGGAGACAGGCTCCTAGGTTTCAGAGGTCTGCCATAGACACCACAATGACTCATCCCCAGCACACATTTGGAGAGATGTCAGGACCCCTGGAGCTCTCTGGGGGCTCTATTAGGCATCAGAAGAGTGATTTCTAAGTGATGGCCTTTGATAGAAGCAAGAGCATGCTAGGGCTGCTGTAACAATATGCTACAGATTGATTCATTCACTGTTCATCTGGAGTCTTGGAGGCTCAGAGGGAGAATCTGTTCCACACATCTTTTCTAGCTTCCTGTGACTGCTGGAAATTTGTGAAATTCCTTGGTTTATAGGTCCATCACTCCAGTTTCTGCCTCTATTGTCTCATTACATTGTCTCTGTGTATCTGTGTCCAAATTTCCCTCTTATAAGGACTCTAGTTATGGGATTAGGTCCCACCCTAATATAGTGAAAGCTCATCTTAACTTGGTGAGACCATATTTTCCAAATAAGGCCTCTCATTCACAGGTACTGGAGGCTAGAACTTGAGTATAATCTTTGGAGGAGGGGAGACTCAGTTCAGCCCACAAGAAATGTTTGAGACAGAAAATGAAGAAAGGGGAGGTGGTCTGAGAAGACCAAATGACATTAACAAGATGAAGTGTGACAGAAGCTCCTCAGGAATGAGACAAACCTTTTTCTTCTTGGTCGATTTGATTCTTTCCCCAAAAGATATCCAGCTCATAGGCCCACATAAATCAGAGCTGGGAGGCACTATGGAGATTTGTTCATTCATTCCACAAACATTTATCACTCTTCAGGGAGCTGGGCATTCTGAAACAAAGATGTGATCTGAGGAGACCATGGTCCAGAGAGGTGACTTGTCTATGATCAGACATCAAGGCAAAGCACAAACAGTAACAGAATAGGGTAACCCAATCCCTGAGCTCTGTTGATACCTACCAGGAAAGCTACCCATCTCCCTCGGACTGACAAATGTGAGTTGTTTTATGTATTTATTTAAGGGAGAGAGGGAGAGAAAGAGGATGAGAGAATGGGTGGGCCAGGGCCTCTAGCCACTGCAAACAAACTCCAGATGCAGGTGCCACCTTGTGTATCTGGCTTTATGTGGGTACTGGGGAATCAAACCTGGTCCTTAGGCTTTGTAGGCAAGTGCTTTAACCCGTAAGCCATCTCTCCAGCCCCAAATATGAGTTTTCAAAAAACTGCATTCTATAAGGCATCACCAACTTCCCCGTGCTCCACCAGCTGATCCAGTATCTGAATTACTTTGGAGACTTGGCCACAGCTAGAAACACTCCATCTCTAAGTGCAATCCGGCAGACTTTCTTCTCTTTTAGCTAATTAATTGTCTAATTTTAGAAACATCATCTATGGATGCAGTGGCAAAATTCGGCACATTGTGGGTCGGGGCAATGACTTGTTCATCTTTTCTTTTTCCAATTTAACATCGAAGCCATCATAGCATTTGACCTCAAAAAGTATCTGGCCAATGAATGAACTCATGGCCCCTGATTGTGCTAAGGCCTATTTGTATCTTTCTTACCATGGACAGAGTTGAGTTGGCTTAAGACACCCAAATTCCATCCTCAGAGTCACAGTTGTGTCGACATCATGTTCTGTTGGTCATGGCATCATTAGAAGAAGTGGTGGTTTCATCCTCAGGCGGGTGACAAGTACGAAGATTGTCCTGCCTGGAGCTGTCATGGTGTGGGCAGTGAGCCTGACAACTAGGGCAGGCTGGGGTCAGAGGTGGGGTCAAGCCAGCAGCAGTTGTCAGATCAGAGCAGGGGTGAGAGAAAGGTCAGCTGGGAGATCAAAGTCCAGGAACCAAGCCAGGTATAGTCACTGCTGACTCTCTCGAGGACTGGGGACCTGTAAGCTGGAGCCCCTTGGAAAGACAGCTTTATCAGCAGGTCCTCTGAGCGGGCCTTCTACGCTAAAGTCCCAAGAGGGCTCTTTGTAATTGATGCGGATTTGAGTTCCCACCTTGCAAAAAGGGTGTGATCTGTTAACATGATTCAGTCAGCTTCATGTTCGTAGAAATAGATACACTAAAAATCCCAGAAACCAGATTTTAATGACATGGCTGCAGACTTACTGCTGATTGTTAGATGGGCACTTTTTTTTTTTTTTGAGGTAGGGTCTCGTGCTAGCCCAGGCTGACCTGGGATTCACTATGTAGTGCCAGGCTGGCCTCAAACTCACAGTGATCCCCTGCTTCCTGAGTGCTGGGATTAATGGTATGTGCCACCATGCCTGGCAAGATGGGCACTTTTAGGTCTACTTCTGATTATGCATTATAACTTGTGAAAGCTGGGTATGGTGGTTCACATCATCCAAACCCCTGGTGTATCAGGGTCCTAGGGGTCCAGGAAAGTCCTTGAACCCCAAACCCTTGGTTTGTTTTTAATTTTAATCAAAGAATTGAATAAAAAAGAAGACTGAGAAGGATAATTATTAAATTATTATACTTACTGAGGGAAGTACAGAGCCAAGGACAGGCACCCACGTGGCTAGACATCCCACATGGAGGGCCTGAAAAAACCGTGGAAAGCAAAGAGAGAAAAAGAAAGTTCAAGGAGCACCTGCCATGTGGGGAGCTGGAGTGGATAAAGAATCCATGTGGAGATTAAAGGCTAGGGGACCCTCTAGGCTGGGCTGAGCCAGCCCAGACCCAATGGAGGGAAAAACTCACCCATAGCTGGAAGTTCCCAGGTGGTCCAAGAGCCTGCCCTCCCCTTACTAAGTTATTTATAACCTTTTTAGTGCTGGGCTGTCTCCCAGCTCAGGTGAACCAGAGGGACAGCTGGTTGTTTAGGGCTGGGGCTGTCTCAGGAAGAAGCTAGCCCTGACACCAAATTCCAGGGGCTGAACTTGACTAACCACAATAATTAAATCCTATGAAAGACCTCCCTTCCAAGAGAGGTCCCAGTTGTTTATGGACAAACAGGTCTAGGAACCTAGACAAGAGATAAAAAGTCAGATCATCTTTGGTTTTCAACAAGTACAAACTTTTATGTCTTTTATGTCTTTAGGGATCCAGTCACCCTAACCGTACCCCCTCTCACTGGGATACTAAAGCAGGAAGAATTGTCATGAGTTTGAGGCCTTGGCTACTTAGCGAGTTTCAGGCCAAGTTGAGCTATAAAGTAAGACCCTGTTTCAAAACAAACAAACAAATTAACTTACGAAACTGTGAAACTATAGATTACCTGGGTCCAAAGTCCAAGTCAAAATTCTCTTCTGAGACTTAAGGCAAAGGTTTTTGTGAGCTCCTGTATTAGAAAGTTACATATTTCTGGGGCTGGAGAGATGGCTCAGCAGTTAAGACTCATGCTTGCTAAGCTTAGTGGCCTGTGTTCAATTCCCTAGTACCCACATAAAGTCAGGTGCAAACGTGGCACATGCCTCTGGAGTTTGTTTGTAGCATCAAGAGGCCCTGGCATGCCTCTTTTTTTCCCCTCTCTCTCTGCACCCTCTCTCTGTCCTTACAAATAAATAAATAAATAAGTAAATAAACAAAACTTTTAAAAGAAAGTTACATACTTCCAGGTCATAGCAGGCACACAGCAAGCATTCCTATTCTCAAGGAGTCTGATTCCCAGTCTCTGAGTGGCTGCTGGCTTCTTAAGAGTCAATGTGACACACAGGGGCTGAGGTTGGAGACTCTGCAGCTCGGCCACCAGCCCAGGGAACTTGGGTGAATTTCTTACCCTTCCTGCACCTCAGAGTCTTATCTATGGAAGGGAATAGTCGCACTCAGCCCATCGGTTTGTTGTAAAAATTACTGATTTAAAACATGCAAAGTCTCTTAATACTATGATCAACTGAATATGAGCTATTCCCAAAGACTCATGTGTTGAACACTCGATTTTTAGCTGGTGGTGCTATTTTGGGGTGGTGGAAACTTTAGGAGGTGGGGCCTACTTGGAGGAAGCCGGTCACTGTTGATGTGGCTTTGAAAGTTATTCCTTGTCCCTAGTCTTCTCTGTCTGCCTCGAGGTGAGTGAGTAGCCTATTCCTCATGCTCTGGCTGTCATGGAGCTCTGCTTCACCACAGAGCCCAGGGCTATGGACTCAAACCACTGAACTCATAAGCAAAAATAAATCGTTTCTACTTGAAATTGTTTTAAGTAATTAAAAGTGGCATTTTGGCCAGGCATGGTGGCACATGTCTTTAATCCCAGCACTTGGGAGGCAGAGGTAGGAGGATAGCGTGAGTTCAAGGCCACCCTGAGACTGCATAGTGAATTCCAGGTCAGCCTGAGCTAGAGTGAGACCCTACCTCAAAAAACCCAAAAAAGAAAAAAAAGTGGCATTTTGTCATAGCTACAAAAGTCTTACCACAGAAAATTCATATCAGAAAAATGGACTCACTACTGTGACTAAACATGATGCTATGGCTTAAGCCTTTTGGACTGGCTTCAGGAAGGAATCTGGAAAAGTTTGGAGACACAAGCTAGGATGCTGTAAGCTGTTTAATGGGTGATAATGTGGGAGTCCAGAAGACCAGAATAACAACAGAAAAGACTGCACTCACAAAGTTTCAGATGGGAATGTGGGTTCTGTTTGGACTTGGACTAAGAGGCCATTCATGTTACATTGTGGTGAAGTCCCTGTCTATGTTTTATCTGGGACTCTGAGTTTAAAAATGACAGACTATGGGTTGGAGGGATGGCTTAGCTGTTAAGGCGTTTGCCTGCAAAGTCAAATGACCCAGGTTCAGTTCCCCAGGACCCATGTTAGCCTGATGCACAAAGGGGTGCATGCGTCTGGAGTTCATTTGCAGTGGCTGGAGGCCCTGGTGTGCTCTTTTTCTATCTCTCTCTCCCTCTTTCTGTGTCAAATAAATACATAAAAATAAAATATAAAAATGATGGACTAACGAATCAGTATAGGAAATTTCAAGGCAGCTCAGCATTCAGGCTGTGACATGGCTATTGTCGACTCCTTTGAGACAGGTTTACAGTGAGAATTGGGAACAAGATGTAGAGCAGAAAAATTTGGAACATGTCCAGTTTGGTTAGAAAAGAAGTTTGGTTAAAGTTGCGGACAAGGAAGGCATGGCTGTTGAAGAGATTAGAGCCAAACACTGTGCAGACATGTCCACACCAATATACTCAGGAAGCTCAATCAAATCAGAAGGACTGCAAGTTTGGGGCCAGCCTGGGCTATGTAGTGAGGTCCTATCTCAAAAACAAAACAAGGGCTGGAGAGATGGCTTAGCAGTTAAGGTGCTTGCCTGCGAAGCCAAAGGACCCAGGTTTGATCCCCCAGTATCCATGTAAGCTAGTTGCACAAGGTGGCTCATGCGTCTGGAGTTCGTTTGCAGTGGCTACAGGCCCTGGCATGCCTATCCTTTCTGTCTTTCTCTATTTCTCTCTCTCTCTCTCACTCTCTCTCTTTTTCTCTCCCAAATAAATAATGATGAATAAATGCTGAGGAAAGAGAAAGAGAAGCACTAAGTAATTTGCATCAAGATGCCTTGAGGGCACCTTAGGAATGAGCCAGACCCCACCCATGCAAGGCTGTTTTAATTCATTGTGAGAAGAGAGTTCTTGGATTCCCCTGCAGGTACAAGGCCACCTTAGGAAGTGTTTCCTTGTGTCCAGCTGCCCAGACACACAGAGGCTGCTATAGCTATGGTCCAAGGAGGACTGAACACTGCTCAAGCTGGTGGTAGACCATAGATGCTGGCTTTCACCCAGATTTCGAAAGCAGGCCTTGGCCGCCAGGCAATGCATGGCAGGGGCAGGATTCCTATAGACAACCCCTGAGAGGGTTGCATGAAGGTATGAGGGTGAAACTGAAGATATAATGGAGATGCTGAGAAGTGAGGAAAAGCAGCAACATGGGATTCTACCAGGGATGGCAGGCAACAAGCAGAGCCGGTCCAAGAGAGAGGCCAAGCCAGTTGTGATTGGCCAGGCCATAGTGGTGGGGCTGTAAGCCCTTTGGTTTCTCATGGTGCCAGCACATGTCCCGGGTGACAGACACAAACAACAATGTTTGCCCTGTTGGATTTCAGTCTCTGTTTTCACCCTTCCTTGCTATTCTCACATTTTTTCCAGTAGGAGCCTTTATTCTGTGCCATTCTACCTTGAAAGTATGTAACATTCTTCTTGAGATATATATATATATATATATATATATATATATATATATATATGTGTGTGTGTGTGTGTGTGTGTGTGTATATGTGTGTATATATATATATATATATATATATATATATATATATATATGAATGAGAGAGAGAGAAAGAGCCATATATACATAGAGTCAGAATGGGCACGCCAGGGTCTCTAGCCACTGCAAACAAAGTCCAGGCACATGTGCCATTTTGTGCATCTGGCTTTACATGGGTTCTGGGGAATTGAACTCGGGTCCTTAGATTTTTTTTTTAAATCTTGCTTATTTTTAATTATTTATTTATTTGAGAGCGACAGGCAGAAAGAGAGAGAGAGAGAGAGAGAGAGAGAGAGAGAATGGGTACACCAGGGCCTCCAGCCACTGCAAAAGAACTCCAGATACACCCACCAACTTGTACATCTGGCTTACGTGGGTACTGGGGAATTGAGCCTTGAACCGGGATCCTTAGGCTTCACAGGCAAGTGCTTAACAACTAAACCATTTCTCTAGCTCTAGGTCCTTAGGTTTTGCAGGCAAATGTCTTAATCACTGAACCATCTGTCCAGCCCTCTTCTTGCTTTGTATAGGAACTCACACCTGAGAGTTTGACTTGAGTCTCAGAAGACAATTTGACTTGTACTTTTGAACAATATTGGAACTGTTAAGACTAGAGACTCTTGGAGATGAGCTAAATGTACTATGGATGTGCTTTGGATGTACTATGGATGGCTTTGAACCTTTGGGGACCGGGGACAGAATGTTGTGGTTTGAATATGAAAGGTCCCCCTTATGGGCTTATGCATTGAGTGTTTGGTCCCCAGCTGGAGACACCATATTGGCAGGTAGTGGAAGTACTGGAGGAAGTAAGGCTACTGAAGGATGGGCATACCTGGCGACTGGTCTCTAGCTGTCTCTCTGCTTTCTGTGTACCAAGAAGTGAGTAGTCTCTGCCACATGCTCCTGCTACCATGCTGGTCTGAATCTATGTACTGAGACCCCTGAAGACATGAGATAAAGTCAACCTTACTCCTCTGAGATTATGTCCAGTATCTCGTCACAGTGATTCAAAGTCTGACTAGTACAAGCGTCAAGAACTCAATAAACACTGATTACCATTGCTGTCTTTTTCTTTACTAAACTCTACCAGAGATCTGGGAGCAGTTTGCTCATTTATTCACACAATCATTCATTCATCCATCTGTTCTATAACTAAATATTGAGTACTATCACTTGTTAGGAGTCAGGACTCTTAAAAATATATTTCTTGGGGCTAGAGAGATGGCTTAGCAGTTAGGGCGCTTGTCTACAAAAGCCCAAGGACCCATGTTCAACTCTCCAGATCCCACATAAGCCAGGAGCACAAAGTGACGCAAGTACGCAAGGTCACACATGGACGCAAAATGGCACGTGTCTGGAGTTTGATTGCAGTGGCTGGAGGCCCTGGCATGCCAATTCTCTCTGTCTCATATAAACTATTTTAAAAATACATTTCTTGGGACGGAGAGATGGCTTGGCACCTCCAGCTAAGTATCTATTCTTCCATGCTACAGATAGGGCTGACATTTAGCTGCTGTTCACCAGGATAGCCTCAAGTTGTTAATTTAGTGAAATATTTTCCTATGGATGGCTGCTGCAAGCCAAAGTGTCCTCCTCCCTCCTTCCCTGACACCCTCAATTTCCCCCAGGTATTCCCTCGGGTCTCTGTACCTTTGAGCAACTAGAGGGTTAATGCCTGGTCCAGCAGACTCCCCCAGGATGCTCCTCTAGAGCTTGAGCTTGGCTGTTGGCATGCTTTCCAACTTGTTCCTGCCCTGCTATATTTTAAATAGCCTCCTTGTTTACAGATATTAACTAACTTCATTCATTCTTTTGCTCATTCTTTTTTATTCTAAACCTGATGCTGCCCCACTTTTTCAGTGGAAACTCTTTTTTATCTTTTTTAAAAAATTTATTTATTTATTAGATACAGAGGGACAGAAGGAGATAAAGAGAATGGGCACTCCAGGGCCTCTAGGCCCTGCAAACAAACTCCAGATGCATGCACCATGATGTGCATCTGGCTTATGTGGGACCTGGAGAATTGAACCTGGGTCCTTAGGCTTCACAGGCAAGCTCCTTAAGCACTAAGCCATATCTCCATCCCCGAAACTCTTTTTTAAAAATGTTTATTTGCAAGCAGAAACACACACACACACACACACACACACACACACACACACACACACACACACACACAGAGAGAGAGAGAGAGAGAGAGAGAGAGAGAGAGAGAGAGAGAATGGCGAGAATGGCATGTTAGGGCCTCTAGCCACTGCAAACGAACTCCAGATGTATAGTCTACTTTTTGCATCTGGCTTTATGTGAGTACTGGGAAATTGAACCTGCGTTGCTAGGCTTTGCAGGCAAGTGCCTTAACCACTGCACCATCTCTCCAGTCCTTTTTGACAGAAATTTTTTGTTGTTGAAATCATTTGTTGATTTTAAAAAACATTTCATGGGCAATTTTCCTAATATACATAATGTATTTTCATGAAAATTCCTTCCCATTACTTTCTTTGTCTTCTCCCATTCTCTTTTCCACTGGGTTCTTCTTTCCAGCTAATCTGTCTTATATTTAGGTGTTTTTTTTTTTTTTTTTTTTTTGGCCACCTTTTACCACCTTCTTTGGATTCTTGAGGATGGACCTCAACTCTTTTCCAAATCACTGCTAACCTTCTAGACAGTAAAAATATCTTCATGGGTTGGAGAGATGGCTTAGCGGTTAAGTGCTTGCCTGTGAAGCCTAAGAAGCCCGGTTTGAGGCGCGATTCCCCAGGACCTATGTTAGCCAGATGCACAAGGGGGCACATGTGTCTGGAGTTCGTTTGCAGTGGCTGGAAGCCCTGGCGTGCCCATTCTCTCTCTCTGCCTCTTTCTCTCTCTCTGTCACTCTCAAATACATACATAAAAATGAACAAAAAATACCTTCATAAGGGCTGGAGAGATGGCTCAGCAGTTAGGACACTTGCCTGCAAAGCCTAACAAACCAGGTTCAATTCCCCAGTACCCATGTAAAGCCAGATGCACAAAATGGTGCATGCATCTGGAATTCATTTGCAGTAGTTGGAGGCCCTGGCGTGCCCATTCTCTCTGTCTTTCTGCTCTCTATCATTTTATGCTTGCAAATAAATAAGTAAAAAAATATTTTTTGAAAAATACCCTTGTGGGCTGGAGGGATGGCTTAGCGGTTAAGGCGTTTGCCTGCAAAACCAAAGGACCCAGGTTCGACTCACCAGGACTCACGTTAGCCAGATGCACAATGGGGTGCACGCATCTGGAGTTCATTTTCAGTGGCTGGAGGCCCTGGTGTGCCTATTCTCTCTCTTTCTCTCTCCCCCTCCCTCTTTCTCTGTCAAACAAATAAATAAATAAAGATAAAATGTTTTTTAAAAATACCCTTGTAAGACAGGGCACAGCCCGAGATCTCCTGCCTCCTCCACAAGAACATCTACAAAACTAAGCTGCATCAGGAGAGTCTCCAAGGAGCTAAACTCTGGGGTGTGGGTGTGGAAAGGCGCCTCCCCTCTTCTGCTGCACACTTTTGTTCAGAGCTCCTTGGAGCTCAACTTTATGCAGGATCCTCATGTATCTCCTTCATCTGTAAGCAGAGCTGAGTAGCCCAAGGGTAGGTATCTGGTCCCAGGGCAAGTAATTTATAGTCGAGAGAGGCAAAAACGGAGAAGCTATTCTCATGAATTTGAACCAGTGGAGGAATGCTTGCAGAGCAGAAAATGAGGAAGCTTGTCAGGAGGGAGAGGCAAAAACAGCAGAGACACCAAGAACACATGGCCTGGCCTTGGCAGATGTTGCTAACTGCCTTCCAGTATCCTCTACACTCTGGGTTGACAAACGCTTAGTTGTCTCGTGGTGGTTGGAGGCTCATGTCAAGGCTGATGTTAATAAATGCAGCACTGGCCTGGAGAGACTGCTTAGCGGTTAAGGCGCTTGCCTGTGAAGCCCAAGGACTCATGTTCAACTCTCCATGTCCCACACGAGCCAGACACAAGGTGATGCAAGTGTGCAAGCTCACATATGCACACTAGGTGACACACACGTCTCGAGTTCCATAATAGTAGCTGAAAGCCCTGGTACACCAATTCTTTCCCCCACTCTCTCTCTCTCTATCTCTGTCTCTCTCACTCTTGCTCCTTTGCATAAAAAAAGGCCAGTCTGTTGGGCTTACCTCAAAAAAAAAAAATGCAGCACTGGGGGCAGGAGGAACACACATGGTTGGCTCTCCTGAGCCTGTGTGGGCAGACTCTGGGACGTCATTAGATTACCTCTTTCATGTTTTCATGTCTTCTGCTATCCCTATGAGTTTCATCAGGGCAGGTGGCCAGTTAGCTAGAAATGAAATTTTCTACTTCATGTTAGGCAGGGACATATGCGTAAGATCTGACCAGCGGATTGTGAGTAGAAACGATGCTGGAAACTTCCTTATTACTTCTTTGAAAGGGCCACCGGTTGCCCCCATCTTCTCTTTTTCCTCCTTTCTGTGGGCTGGACTGACACATGGTGTATTAAGTTATTTTTTCTCATTGCTTTGACAAAATACCACCTGATAAAGGCAACTTAAGGAAGGCAGGGTTGATTTGGGCTCATAGGTTAAGGTTCTAATCCACCATGGGCAGGTGTGTGAGGCAGCTGGTCACATTGCATCCTTGGGCAGGAAGCAGCTGGTTAGCTGGCTTTCTTCTTTTTCTCTTCTTAGAGTCTGGGACCCTATTCCATGGGATGGTACTGTACACATTCAGGGTGAATTTCCCCTCCTCTCTTAAACCTCTCTGGAAACACCCTCAAAGAATGCCCAGGTGTGTGTCCAAGATGATTCCAAATCTCATCAAGTTGATGATGGAAAGTTGCTACCACACATGGCGGAGATGAAGGTAAGGCCATAGGAACCAGCAGAAACAATGAGTTAGAATGAACCTGGGTGCTTGGATCTGGCTATACTATTGGAACAGAGCTGCCAAGAACCTTGGGCCACATACTGATCTCTGTATCATTTCTCAAGAGAGAAGTCAGTGTGTTTTATTTATGACTTTAATTTTGGAGTCTCTTTCTTATGGAAGCTTATCCTGGAGTTAATTGGGAATTGAGGCATCTTGTGGATATCTTTGCCACAAGTTCAACTCTTCCTTTCAGGAATGTCCAACTTCCAGCCCCAGCCTGTGGGCTGCATGCAGCCTAGGGTAGCTATGAATGTGTCCAGTGCAAAAATCATAAACTGACTTAGAACGTTATGAAATTCTTTTTGTAATTTTAAGTCGATTACACAGTTCTTGAATGTGAACTTTGTAGATGACATGTTGCAATGTCACACACAACAATTTACGTGTGCCTCGCAATCTGCAGGTTGTAGCTTGGACATGCCTGTATGGCCCAAGGCAATTCTTCATCCAATGTGGTCTAGTCTAGAGAAGCCAGAAGCTTGAATGCCAACTATAAAATTTAAAGTGTGTGAATGATCCCATCTGCATTATAATAGACTTCACCATCTCCTGAGCTAGGGTTTCAAAAATGGACTCTATAAGGTCTAGATTATATATACCATTTTACTAATAATGATTTGATCCCCAGCAGAATAACTGAATTGAGGGGTTCTATAAAGAATTTAGTTTAAACTCAATACACAAGAAGAGAGAAGAGGGCTGTGGAGCATGAAATTGGGAGGTTTGGGGACTGGTCCAGGACTCTGCCATTAACTCCCTGTTCAAACTGGGAGAGTTTGATCTCCCTGGGTCTCAGCTATCTCTAGACGATAAGGCTCAGACCATGCAACCAACACATTAGTCTAGTGGCTGGGTCACAGTTCATTTGTGGCTGCTATAGCAGAGTGACTTTTAAAGGAGAGGTTTATGATTGTAGAGTTGCTTCTTGGGGACCAAGAAGTCCAAAGAGAATACTGGCAGCATTTAATCTGCCTGGCATCTGCAGACGGTCTTCTTGCTGAATCCTAGCATGGCAGAGGACCACCCATGGTCAGACAGAGCAAGCCATGTGTCAACAGAAAGCACACGGCTCTCACCTCAAAGGGAATGAGAGACACTTTATTCTGGAGACAAATTATGACCATGGCCCGGAAACACAGATTTTAGGCCGCCTCAAATTCCATGTTCCAACCTGTTAACAATTTCATGAAGCTTTTATAGTTACAGAACAAAAGAAGGCCATAAACCAAGGCACTTTTCAAACACATTGGCGGAAACACCAGGAAGGCCATTACAGCAAAGCAGGGAGGTCTCTGCTATAGGCTTCGGATACTGTCTGATGACGTGTTCAGCCTTTGGGTTGGTCGAAGCTAGTGGTCAGTTTCACCCTGGTCACCTGATGGTCACAAGGATATTAAACCAAACATGGAGGTGGACGATTAATGGCTAGGAAGAGGCTAAAGATAGCCCAAGGTAATTTGGCTCTGAACCTGTACCATTCCCTCTCCACCATCACAGAGGTTCTATCAGTCAACGAGCCTTGTAGGATGCATGCAATACGTGCAGCTTTGGCTCACACGTGGATGCTTGGCGCTCTCTCCCACCACTGATGGGAACCTCTCTTTCACTACTTCATCAAATCTTTTTTAAAAAATATTATTTATTTATTTATCTATTTATTTGACAGGGAGAGAGAGAGGGAGAGAGAGAGAGAGCATGCCAAAGCCTACAGCCACTACAAACAAACTCCAGATGCGTACGCCCCCTTGTGCATCTGGCTAACATGGGTCCTGGGGAATCGAACCTGGGTCCTTTGGCTTTGCAGGCAAACATCTTAACTGCTAAGCCATCCCTCCAGCCCTACTTCATCAAATCTTAACTACTTTCTCAAGATCCTCCCTTTAGGTGCTATTGACATATAAATCTGAGGGTTTGGTTTCCAGTCATGAACTTCTGGGGGACACAGACTGTAACAAGTGCTAAGAAGCTAATATTGAACTTGACTGTAAGTGACGAAAGAGCAAAGTAGTGAAGCCCTGTTCTTCAGTTAAAAACTATCTAGGGGCGCATGCATCTGGAATTTGTCTGCAGCAGCAAAGGCCCTGGCTTGCCCAACTTCTCTCTCTCTCTCTCTTTATGTTAATAAATAAATAAATAATCTTTTAGAAGAACTACCTTGGGGCCTGGGAAGCTGGCTGAGGTGCTGAAGCACTTGCCAGGCAGGATAAAGACCTGAGTTTGGACCCCCAGCACCTATATCAATGGTGTGTGTGTGGTGGCACTCTCCTATAGTCCAAGTGCTGGGGAAGTAGAGATGGGATTCTTAGAGCCTGCTGGCTAGCTAGTCTAGCAGAATCAGTGAGCTCCAGATTCAGTGACGGTCCTGTCTCAGAAGTAAGGTGGAGAGGGCTGGGGAGATGTTTCAGTAGTTAAAAGCGCTAGCTTAGAAAGCCTGCAGGCCTGGGTTTGATTCCCCATTACCCACATAAAGCCACATGCACAATATGGCACATGTGTCTGGAGCTTGTTTGTAGGAGCAAGAGGTCTCTGTCACACACAAATAAGTAAAAATATCTTTAAAAAATAAGATGGAGGGGCTGGAGAGGTGGTTTAGCTATTAAGGTGCTTGCCTGCAAGGCCAGAGGAGCCAGGTTTGATTCCCCAGGACCCATGTAAGCCAGATGTGCAAGGTGGCACATGCATCTGAAGTTTGTTTGCAGAGGCTAGAGGCCCTGGTATGCCCATTCTCTCTCTGTCTCTCTCTCCTTCTTTCTCTCAAATAAATAAATAAAAATAAAAAAATTAAAAAATAAGGTGGAGAGCAATTATGGAAAACACCCAAATGTCAACCTCTGGCCTCCACATACAAATGCACACATGCACAGACAGCAACACACATACATGTCCCCACAAGCATACAAACATACTTGAACACACACACCACTCAGTACACATGCAAACAATATCAATGACAACAACACCTACCTCAAAGACAGTCTTGCTGAACTGCTTATGTCTGTTCATTTGTTCAAGCATTTAACCCTGTAATCAAAAGTGGATGGCAACCAAAAAATAGACAAAAACAAAACAAAACAAGTTTTAGTCAAGTGTGGTAGCTTATGCCTTTAATCCCAGAACTTGGGAGGTAGAGGTAAGAGGATTGCTGTGCGTTCTAGGCCAGCCTGAGACTACAGAGTAAGTTCCAGATCAACTTGGGCTAGAGTGAGACACTTGCTCAAAAACAAACAAAAAAAGTAAGTGGGCATGGAAGGGAATTCATGCCTGGCACTAGAAACCCAGTCAAAAGCCCATGTGGCTGGGAAGGTAAAGGGGTAAGCTGTCACTGTTATTTGGCTAAATGGACATGTTGTGCCATGGAATCACCCTCTAAATATTTATGCTTATGCCCAGGAATTAGCATTGTTCTCACTTTTGGTTAGAGAAACTTTTAAAAAAATATTTATTTAATTATTGCAGATGATGGTGACTACTGGGGAGACTCAAAACCAGTCAAAGTACTGAAAGTTACGTGTTGACTGCTCAGCACTAAATGAGACATCTCTGCTCTGTTCTCCAAGGCTCAGGACGCATCATGGAAGGGCAGAAAGAATGTAAGAGCCAGAGGCTGGGGAAAAGTGCTTTGGAGCACTATCTTCCAGACGTGGAATAGCTATTGCATTCATGACTTCATAGCAGCTGTAGTTACCTGAATCAAACCTGCACAATTTTGGGCCCATCAACATGTGACGTGGATGATTAAGGAGGAAGAAAGGGAAAAAAGACATCAAAATAGAAGAAAGGTGCGTCAGAAAGAAGAAGGGGTTCGGTGGAGGGTGGATGGAGGTGAGGAGACAAAGAAGGTAATGGGAGGGGATTATGAACCAAATGCACCATGTACATGTTTGAAAATTGTCAACAAAAATGTTTAGAAAGGGGGCTGGGGAGATGGCTCAGAGGTTACGATGCTTGCCTACAAAGCCCAATGATCTGGGTTTGATTCTCTAGTACCCACATAAAGCCAGATGCGCAAGGTGGTACCTACATCTGGAGTTTGTTTACAGCAGCTAGAGGCCCTGCCATGCCCCCCCTTTCTTTCTCTCATCTCTCCTTGCAAATAAATGAATAAATAAATAAAATATTTTAAAAATGTTAAAAAACTGAGGGTGGTAGTTTTAGAGGTCAGGCTCTGCTGTAGATGAACAGGGCTGAATCAGGCCCAACCTTTGGTTTCCAGGAGTTCACAGTCTGTTACACTTGCTTCAAGTGTCCTAACTACAAAGTAGCCTGGTCAAAGCAATCAAGGAGGTGTACAAAGACGCTGTACCCCACCAAGGGAAGCAGCTCCCTTACCTAAGTGTGATGCTCACCAGCATGGGAAATTCAAGGAGAGGAGCCACAGAGGGGTGAAGATGATGTGTGGGACATGTGGGAGGAAGTGGCCAGCAGTGGACAGTAGGGACTAAGGCTGGAAGGAGATATTGGATTTAGGATGTGGGCTAGAGAACTTTTGCAAATTGATGGTGACAGAAGCACAAAATGAAATTGTGATTTTCCTTTCATTCATTGCCCCTGACTGTTGGGCCAAGATCAGGGTCCTGAGCTCCCAGCAGCCTGACCTCACAGGATGGCCACCCACACCACTTCTCAGGGAGGATCCTGAAGGGGATTAACCTCAGCTGGGTGTGCCGGAGCACAAGTCAGTGCTGAGGGAACAAATGTGAAGCACCAATTCCGTTTTATGGCCTTGTCTGACGCTGGAACACGTAGAGAGGGCACCAGGTCATTCCTGGTGCAGTGGGAACATAAATCAGGCAGTACCCTACTTCCTGAGGCCCCAGCCAAGGAAGAGAGGACCTGTCCAGCTCCAACTGGGATCAGTTACAGACCATTCCTCTGCTTGTCCCAGTTATTTTCACAGACTCATGCAGGCTTGACCCCCTGGAGCAGCTCCTAGACTGTGTCTATGACAAGATGCAGAGTCCCGCTGGACAGGGCAGAAGCAAGAGAGCAATGTGAAGAGGCAGAAGTCATGACAGGGAAACCAGAACCCGTACGTTCATTGCACGTCATGGGCCAGCTCCATGCCAAGCACTTTGCCCTCCTTATTCCATTTTAAATTCGTCGCAGCTTTCTGCAGTAGGCTCTGTCGTTGAGTTCTTTTTATAGATGAGGAAACTGAGGCTCAATGAGGCTGAGTGACTTGCCCTGGGCCACCTACCTAGGAAGTCATAGAGCCCTAAATTCAAACCCAGTTCTGTCTGCCTGAAGAGGCTGAGTTCTAAAACAATGGCCAGGAAACAGCAGGCCTGGACAGACTGTTACTTGGAGTTAAATAGGTTTGGTTTCAAATCATGGCCTTTTTCTTTTCTTTTTTTTAAATGAATTTTTTTCTTACTTATGGACATACTTAGTATGGAAACATCACGTTGTTGGTACCATCCTTTCCCTCATCCCTGCTCCTTTTCTGCAGGGGCCCTCCTTGTTGGAGACGCAGGTTATCCCTGCGGGGCTTGGGGGTCATGTACTGTGGGAGCAGCAGTCCCTTACTGGGGAGAGGCAACGCCTCTGGGCATGATGTCCCAACTTGTGGCTCTAACAATCTTTCCGCCCCCTCTTCTGCAAAATTCCCTGAGCCTTGGTGGGTGAGTTTTAAGTCTACTTCAGTGATGAGCTCTTAGGAGCCTCTGGATCTCTGCTTTGGTAGGTTTTGAGTGTCCTCAGAGTCTGTCTCCTTCACCCTGGATTTTTCTTATTTTCTGACAGTGTGATCTGAAGCAAGATACTGAATTCCAGAAGCCGGTTTTCTCATCTGTAAGACTGAGAAAGCACCTAACTTGTAACATTGTTACAATGATAAAGAATAATACGTGTAAGGCTAGAGAGATTGGCTCAGCGATTAAGGCGCTTGTCTGCAAAGCCTAATGATCCTGAATCGATTCCCCAGTAGCTACATAAAGCCAGATGCACAGAGCGGTGCATGCATCTGGAGTTCTTTTGCAGTGGCTAGAGGACCTGGTGCACCCTTAAAAAAAGTAAAACAGAACAACATATGTAAAGTAGATGTAAATGCATCAGAAGTGTAGTGTTGGTACCATCTCCACCATCGTCACCCACACCTCTCACTTTTCCTAACCACTGTCAAGCAGATGGAAGAGTGCACGTAAGGTTTTGCCAGAGTCGTTGAAGCAGCATAGTCGAAGACAGAGAGTGACATGATGTGGCAGCACTTGAAGGGAGGGGTACAGTGCCAGAGACTGGAGGGCAAAAAGCAGGCAGGGGTTGAAGCCTGTAAGGCTGCTTTGGAAACCATAGTAATAACATAAGGCTTTAGTCTGAGGTCAGTCCTGAGCCACTGGAGACGCTAGCCCAGGAGGAGGAATGATGTAGCAGACCTTTCGTGTGCTCTGTACCAGACTCTGCTGTAGGCATCGGGAGGACAGAGAGGTTTACGTGGTCTGTTGTCTTCTCCTTAAGTACCCCAGTGCACACATCAAGGTCAAGGACACAGTAGGTATTGAGCAAAAATACTCACTGAAATTTGCCTAAAGCTGCTGTTTTATCCGGGGTTGTTTGACCATGAGAAGCATGTGTGGACTCTTTCTTTTATAATATATTATATTATTTACTTATTTACAAGCAGAGAGATAGAGGAAGAGAGAGAGAGAGAGAGAGAGAGAGAGAGAGAGAGAGAGAGAGGGAGGGAGAGAGAGAGGAGAAAGAGAGAATTGGCATGACAAGGCCTCTTACCCCTAAAAACTCCAGGCACCTGCACCACTTTGTGCATCTGGCCTTACATGGGTACTGGGGAATTGAACCCAGGCTGGGAAGTGCCTTTAACTACTGAGCCATCTCCCCAGCCTTTGTATAATGTATACATTCATACTAGCCCAGAGGAAGGTTGTGAATTTTCCTAATGTTTTAATTAGAATACATTGATTATATAATGATGGAGTTCATTATGACATTTTCATATATGCACATAATATATTTTAATCATTTTCATACCCTGTTACCTTCTCTTGTTCTCCTCCCACTCCTGCCCATCCCTTTTCTCTTCCCAACTTGCCCTCTTCTATTTTCATGTCTTATTTATTTATTTATTTATTTATTTATTTATTTACGAGAGTGAGAGAGGGAAAGAGGCAGACACACACACACACACACACACACACACACACACACACACACAGAATGAGAATGTGCACACCAGGGCCTCCGGCCACTGCAAATGAACTCCAGACACATGCACCACCTTGTGCATTTGGCTTACGTGGGTCCTGAGGAATTGAACCAAGGTCCTTTGGCTTTGCAGGCAAGCACCTTAACTGCTAAGCAATCTCTCCAGTCCTCTTTTTCTTTTTCTTTTTTTTTGGTGACTCAGTGAGTTTCATTAGGGTTGCTTACAGGACCGTGTGTGAGGATTTGTTTCCAAAAGCAAAGGCACCTTATCAGTGGCTGCACTAATGAAGGAAATGTCTCTCCCTCCCCCATCAATCACCAACTGCATTTAAACTCTCAAAGAGGGATGGTGGCCCCATGAGCCCCGCCCCATCCCTTGACAGGTTGGTGAGGAGCCCAGCGTTGTGCAGGTAATTACAGCTGCTGTGAGTTCAAGTGCAACAGCCACACCATGCCTGGGAAGTGGTGTGCTTTAGGGATCATTGAAAGTCAAGAGCAGAGACGGGAGCTGGGAGATAACCATGGAGCAAGGTGGCTGTGGCTGTGTGTGTGCAGACAGGATGCACAGGCCATCACTGGACCCATCCTTGCCTCTTTCCCATGTGTGGGGCCCTCTTCAGTCATAGTTTCCGTTTCCCCAGCACTTTGGTGTACTCTGTAATGTCACTGTTTTCGTCTACATGGTGCACATTCAGTCTTAGCTCCTTTGATGAACAGCTATTTATTTATTTTAGTCCTAAGTTTATAAGAGAGAATCTAATTGGCCAAAGCTCAACTTTTTTAGGTAGCCCAAGTCTAGATGGGGGAGGTGGGTGCTCCTGAGTAAAATCAGAACTCCCCGAGGGCTAAGGAAGGGAGAAGGTAGTTGCTGGCACAGTACTCAATAGTGACCACTGTATTACACAAACAATAAGTTAATATCAACTTGTGCTAAGTGTCTTGAAGAAGATATACAGAGGACCACAAGAGAGTGTAACAGGAGAACCAACTGGTAAGATGGGAGAGTGCAGGTTCCAAAAGGCCCATGGCTTGCCTGCTCCTGAGTCAAAGATAAATTATTTGTAGTATAAACTGACCTATATCCAAGTTCCCAAATACAGCAGCTTAAATAAGGCACACGTTTCTTTTTCTCCCATGAATAGTTCATTGTGGGCAGGGAGGCTTTGTTTCAAGGAGTTTTCTAGGACTCGTTTTGTTGGGTTGATGTTATTTCTCTTCATACAAGGCTTCCATTTTGGGGTTCACAGTTCCAAGGGAGCTCACATCCAGTGGCAAGAGCTCAAGTGCCACACTGAGTTCTAAGAGAGGGCAAGGAATGAAGAGTCCCACTGGGCATCTGTGTTCTCTGTGAAAACCCTGGGACATGTGTAGAAGAGTGGGAAAGGAGCTCACTGCGCGCAGGTCTAAGTCCTGGCTTTGGGAACCCAAAAGAAGGACCCAAGCAGCACTGAGTAGAGAGTAGAAGTAGAGTTCTGGTAAGATGGAGGAAAGGGGGCTGGAGGGATGGCTTAGTGGTTAAGGTGCTTGCCTGCAAAGCCTAAGGACCCAGGTTTGATTCCACAGTACCCCCATAAGCCAGATGCACAAGATGGTGCATGTGTCTGGAGTCCATTTGCAGTGGCAGGAGGCCCTGGAGGAGCCCGTTCTCTCTATCTGCCTCTTTCTCTCTCTCTCTCAAATAAATAAATAAACTTTAAAAACAAAAACAAGGGCTGGAGGGATGGCTTAATGGTTAAGGCATTTGCCTGCAAAGCCAAAGGACCCAGGTATGATTCCCCAGGACCCATGTTAGCCAGATGCACGAGGGGGTGTATGCGTCTGGGGTTCGTTTGCAGTGGCTGGAGGCCCTGGCTCGCCCATTCATTCTCACTCTCCCTCCCTCTTTCTCTGTCAAATAAAAACATAAATAAAAATAAAAATAAAGAATGAAGTGAGGGCTGAGGAGATGGCTTAGCTGTTAAGGTGTTTGCCTGCAAAGCCAAAGGACCCAGGTTTGATTCCCCAGGACCCACAAAAGTCAGTTGCACAAGGTTGTGCATGCGTCTGGAGTTCGTTTGCAGTGGCTGAATGCCCTGGGGGTGGGGTCCATTCTCTCTCTCTCTCTCTCTTTCTCTCTCTCTGTGCCTCTTTTTTTTCTGTGCCTCTTTCTATCTCTCTCTGAAATAAATAAAATAAAGTTTAAAAAAAGGAATGAAGTGAGAGATGCACCTCTGGGAGGGTGTTTCCAGGCAAGATTAACTGAGAGGAAGTCTTTCCTCTGAAATGGGCGGCCCTTCTTTCCAAGAGGGAGCTGTACCCCAGGAAGCTTCAGGGGAGAGCTTGGCTTCTTTGACTGGCTTCCTCTTCCGCTTGCTGGCGTGGGTGCTTCTGCGCCTTTGCCTCCCGGACTGAGCGGCAACCAGCTCCTATGACTCTTGGGCCTGCACCGAGCCTCGGGCTGAGCAGCTGCCGGATGCTTCACTTTGACAGTCTGTGGACAGCTGTGGTTGGCCTGCCCAGCCCTATCTTCAGAGCTGATTAATAAATGCCCCCTTTTAAAATATATTCATCCTGCCCATTCTGTTCTATTCTGTCAAAACTCTGACTAGCCAATGGCCTCATTTGTATGAATTAGATCTGAGGTCTTCAGGTCACTCCTGTACCACAAACAGAAGAAACCTGTTAGGGAGCAGAGTTGTATCCCCCCCCCAAAGTATATAGGAGTTCTAACCGTCATTACCTCAGAATGTGACCCTTAGTTATTTATTTTTCATTATTAATTTTATTTATGTATTTAAAATTTTTTTTGGTATTTTTATTTATTTGAGAGTGGCAGGCAGAGAGAGAAAGAGGCATAGAGAGAGAGAGGGAGAGAGAGAGAATGGGCGCGCCAGGGCCTCTAGCCACTGCAAATGAACTCCAGACGCGTGCGCCCCCTTGTGCATCTGGCTAAGGTGGGTCGTGGGGAATCGAGCCTTGAACCCGGGTCCTTAGGCTTCACAGGCAAGCGCTTAACGGCTAAGCCATCTCTCTAGCCCAATGTAGCATGTGTATGTATGAGCATGACAATCTCTTGATGCTGCAAATGGATGCCAGACACATGTACCACTTGGGTGTCCAGCTGTACATATGGGTACAAGGAAACTGAACCCAAGACGCAAGCTTTACAAGCAAGTGCTTTTGACTTCAGAACCATCTCCCCAGCCCTAGAATGTGACCTTTATAAGAAGGTAATTAAGGGGGCTGGAGAGATGGCTTAGCGGTTAAGCGCTTGCCTGTGAAGCCTAAGGACCCCGGTTTGAGGCTCGACTCCCCAGGACCCACCTTAGCCAGATGCACAAGGGGGCGCACGCGTCTGGAATTCGTTTGCAGTGGCTGGAAGCCCTGGCGCGCCCATTCTCTCTCCCTCTCTCTCTCTCTCCCTCTTTCTCTATCTGTCACTCTCAAATAAATAAATAATAAAAAAAGGTAATTAAGGTAAAATAAAGTCATTAGCCCCATATGACTGGCATCCTTATAGAAAGGAGAAATTTGGGCTGGGAAAATGGCTCAGTTGGTAAAGTGCTTGCTGTGCAGGCCTAAGAGCCTGAGCTCAGATTGCCAACACCCACAGAACGGCTGGGTATGGCGTCACGTGCCTGTCATCATAGCACTAGGGATGCAGAGACAGGAGGATTCCTGGGGCTTGCTGGCCAGCTAGTTTAGTCAGTGAGCTCCAGGTTTATTGAGAGACAGTAGTAGTTTGAATGTATGGTCCCCAACAGACTCAGGTATTTTATTAAAACTTGGAATTCCAGCCACGTGGCTGGAAGAGATGCCACTATGAGTGGATCCCAGGGCCCAGCCCTAATGTGTGCTTGGGAGTGGATCTGATTTCCAGCCTAGAGGTATGTACACCAGTCTGAGCCGGGAGCCCTGCTTTTTGCTCTCCATTTGTGCTTGCTTGTGGTGCGGGCTGGTGGTGGTTTCGCTCTGCTTGGATTTATGAATGGGAGCCAGCTTCTTCCTCCATTGACGGAACTTTCCCCGCATCTGTAAGCTTGAGATAAACCCTCCTATAAACTGTGTCTGTTTGGGATGTTCACCCTGCAACGTGGAGCTGACTACAACAGAGACCTTGTCTCGACAAATAAGATGGGGAATGACTGAGGAAGACAGCCAACACTGACTCCTGGCCTCCACATGCACATGCATGCACCCCAACATGTGTTCACACACATGAGCATGTATACACATACAGACACAAGGGAGAAATGTGGACGTGGAGGCAGACCTCACAGAGTTTTGGAAAACAATGAGAAGGGAAAGAGGGAGGGAAGGAACATGTACAAGCCAAGGAGAGGGATCTGGAGCCGATCCTCCCCCGCCGTTTGCCGAAAGCATCAAGTCTGTGAAGATAACTGGACCTTAAGCCACCTGGGTCATAGCAGTTCTTTGCTAGGGTAGACTTAGCCAGCTACCGCAGAGCTATTCTCTCCTGCTCTGCCTCCCACCACTGTGCCTCAGCGAGGGGTCAGGAAGCTGCCTGGTGGGGGTTGTGTGGGAGGCAGATACCCATGGAGCCGCAGGAGGAGGCAGCTGTATGTGCCATGCTGCGCCTAGCAGCAGAGCAGGGCACAGCCATTGCCCTGTCCCTGCTGCAGTCCGTCGGCCTCCTCAGACAACAGCTGCGCCTGGCAGGAGCAGCTGTGTGAAATAGGGCTTGGAAGGAGGAGGAAGTTCTACAGAGGGGTGTGGAGGGACCCCAGGGGCAGCAGAATGGCAAGGCTGCTGTGGGAACAGACTCTTTTTTTTTTTTTTTATCATAAGTGAGACATGTCCTGGGAACCAATAAAACTTGATGGGAACACTTTGTGGCGGGGGTGGGGGCTGAGGATGGTGGAGAGTGTGGGCTGGAGATGATGTGATAACTCAAGGCCATGTCCACAAACTCACAGTTGGTCCTAACTCCTCTCTTTCCCCTCTCTCAGCAGATGAGATTACCAGCAGTTGGTTGTGGCACCCCCTCATCTTCTCCCTTCTCCTCCTCCTCCTCCTCCTTCTTCTTCTTTACTTCATTGCTCAAAGTCACTGTGCCCTGCCTATTTCTGGGAAGTGGCTCCAGACCTTAAGTTTTTATGGAAGCAGGAAGAAGCTCTTCCCACAGAACGCACTGGAATCCTTTTGAGATCAGAATAGAACAACTAAGCCCTTGAGTATTGGGAAGGTGGTGCTGGGAAACTGAGTTACTGGTCTAGGGAGCAAAAAGTGTTTGGGAACAGAAGGAGCAGTGTGAGAAAAAACAGAGGCACAAATGAGTATGGTATGTGGAAGACATTCTATGGGTGGTAGCAAGCAATGTCTATGAGGACCTGGGAAGGAGACGGCTTGAGAGGAGGCCAGGGCCGGATTACGATGACTGCAAAGTGTTGTCCTCTCACGGTGACCATAAGTGCTGGAGGACTCAGAGCCTGCCTGAGAGATCACACCCACTTCAGGAAGCGTTTCTATTTGTTTGTTCGCCATAGATTCTTGCTCTGTAGCCCAGGCTGGCCTTGAGCTTATGATCTTCCTGCTTCAGCCTCTCCAGTCCTGGGATCACAGGCATGAGTTACCAGATCTAGCTTTAGGAAGACTTTTTAGGAACTAGCTGTGTGTGTGTGTGTGTGTGTGTGTGTGTTATGAGAGACTGCATGCATGCATGTGCCATGGCATGTGTGTAGAGGTCAGAAGACAACTGCAGGTGTTGGTCTTTGCTTTGTTCAAGGCAGGGTTTCTTGTTCTATACCAAGTTAGCTGGCTGAGATCTTCTGGGAGTTCTATCTTTTCCTCCTGTCTTGCCGCACATGCACTGCAATTACAGATGCACACTACAGCATCCGGCTTCACGTGGGTTTGAGAATCTGCACTCAGGTCCTCGTGCTTGTGCAGCAAGTGCTTTACCTACTGAGCCATCCCCCCAACCTCTAGGAAGACTTTTGACTAGGTCTGGATGAGGAAGTGAGGATGTCTACTGACTCGTGATCCATTTCTGTCAATAGGTTTCCAGTGGGCCAAATGTGTCTACAAAAAATTCCCCTGCTCCAGCTATCTGGGACTGCATAACAAGGCAGCCCCAGGCAACATTTATTCAGCCCACAGGCCTGCAATTTGGAAAGGGCTCCACAGGAACAGCTCGTCCCTGCTCTGGGATGATTGGGATCCTCTGAAGTCTCTGGCACTTGCAAGTCTGGTGGTGGAGTCTGGGACCTTAGCTGGGGTTCAGCCAGACCCTACAGGTGGCCTCTGATTGTGGTCTGGCCTTTTCCACAGCATAATGGCTGGGCCCATAGTGTTCTCAGAGTGAGAACCAGGTGGAAGTTTGGCTAATAGCCTTTGAAGCCTTATTGCACATTGTGTTGTGTTCTATTCACGAGCCACTCACTGGGGTCTGCCCATCTGCAAAGAGGTTCCAGAAGCTGTGTTTTGCTAGGCAGAATGTAAAAAATATATATATAGACATGAATAAAAGCCACCTTCCTAGGAACTACACCTAATTATATTTCAAAGAGGCTGGGTAACTTGCCACAATGACGGGAGCACTGTGTGGTAGAAGTAGTTCTAAAGACAGCACAGCTATAAGCACACGTGCACACATAACCACACTGTGCTCACACGTGCATTGCCAAGTGCCTCCTTTGCCTAACAAATCATGTCACTGACTGATGTCACTTGGATATATAATTGGTATTTTCAACCGAACATTTGAAAAGATAAATTCTTTTTTTTTTTTTTTTTGGTTTTTTGAGGTAGGGTCTCACTCTAGCCCAGGCTGACCTGGAATTCACTATGGAGTCTCAGGGTGGCCTCGAACTCACGGCGATCCTCCTACCTCTGCCTCCCGAGTGCTGGGATTAATGAAAAGATAAATTCTTACTTTTTTTGACTATTTATTTATTCGTAAGGAGAGAGAGAGAGAAGAGAGAGAAACAGAGGATGAGTGTGCCAGGGCCTCTAGCCACTACAAATGAACTCTAGATGCATGTGCCATTTTGTGCATCTGGCTTTACCTGGGCACTGGGGAATTGAAGTAAGGTTGTTAGGCTTTGTAGGCAAGCCCCTTAACCACTGAGCTCTCTCTCTGCCTGAATTCTTAATTTTTAAATATGTACTTCCCTAGTTTGGCCATCATTCTTATCTTCTCTTTCTCTTACGTGCCACATGGAATTCATCAGCAAAGGCTGATTCATCGAGAACCTAAGCACTCCTTAACCCAAGTTCATCACCATGTCCCAAGACAACATCCTCATGCCTGGATTCTTGCAGTAGCTCGGGCCTCATCTCTCTGCTGTCCTCATGTATCCACCATGTCCTGCTCTGGTCACAGAGGCCTCAGTGATTCTTTTTCAAATATTTTATTTATTTATTTGTGTGTGTGTGTGAAAGAGAGAGAGAGAGACAGAGAGAGACAGAGAGAGGCAGAGAGAAAGAGAATGGGCATGGCAGGGCTTCTAGCCACTGCAAACAAATTCCAGATGCACGTGCCACCTTGTGCATCTGGCTTACATGGGTATTGCGGAATCAAACCTAGGTCCTTAGTCTTTGAAGGCAAGTGCCTTAACAGCTAAGCCATCCCTCCAGCTCCTAAATAATTTTTTTTTGTTTTTGAGCTAAATTCTCACTCTAGCCCAGGCTGACCTGGAATTCACTCTGTAGTCTCAGGGTGGCCTCGAACTCACGGCGATCCTCCTACCTCTGCCTCCTGAATGCTGGGATTAAAGGTGTGCGCCACCACACCTGGCTCTAAATGGGTTTTTTTAAAAAAATTATCTACTTATTTATTTGCACTAGTGTGTGCCTCTCTCTCTCTTTCTTTCTCACTCACACTCTCTCTGTAGGTTTGCTAGGGTTTTTTTCTGCTGCAAATGCTCATCTGGCTTTATGCGATTGGCTGGGGAATTGACAGGCTTTATAAGCAAGTGCCTTTAGCCACTGAGTCATCTCCTCAGTCCTCTCACAAAGATTTTTATAGCATACATCAGACTATGTATCCCTCTACTCAAAACCCTACAATGACCCCATTTCTCCTGAAGATTAAAAGTCAAAGTACTTACAGCAGTTTATAGGCGCCACCCTGAGCTGTTTGTTGTGCTCCCCCCACCACTGGCCTCTCTGACCTCATCTCCTACCACTCTCCTGCTCCTCTCACTTAGCCACCAAGGCTTTGTTTTTTCCCCCCTTCAAACCAATCCAGGCCCGTTCCTACATCAGGGCCTTTGTACTTGCTATTGCCTCTGCTGGAGATCTTTACAGCTTCCTCTCCATTCTTCAGGCTTCCGTTCAAATGTCACCACGTTCAGAAAGGTCTCTCTATTATACTATTTAAAATCGCCGCTCTATCCCTGCCCTTGTGTTCCTCTATCCCTCATCATTGCTGTATTTTTCTCTATTGAGCTTATGACAATATTACATGTTTACTGTAAGAAACTGTCTCTTTTCTCCCATTAAAATTAGGTCTTCAAGAAAATTAGGCCCTTTAGAAATCAGCTGGAAGCCTCTTCCCTGTTGACAAGCTGTCATGGTGCTGGAAAGTGCTATCCATCTTGTTTGAAGAGAAAAGTCAACGGTCTTCACCAGCTGTGGACCCTGCAAGCTACATGGCTGGCCAGCCTGGCAAAATGTGCCAACTGGTGCAATGGTGGCATGTCTGTTATGAGAGAAACCAACTGCTCTGTGTTTGGATTTGAGGCCTGCTCCATGGGAGGAAATTCATGCTTGGTATTGACAACCTAGTCAAAAGCCTATAGCTGGAGAGTTCATAAGCCTTAGGTGGGAAGCTACTACCGTTAGGATAAACAGATATTATGCTTACCACACGGCCCTCTAAATATTTATGTTTACGCCATATACTAAAGCTGCTCTCACTTTTGGTTAGAGAAGCTTCTGTTTTCAGATGGTGGTGACTGCTGGGAAGGCTCAATACTCAGTGAAGTGCTGAGAATGAGTGACAGTAGAGTGTGTTCAGCACTAAGTGAGACATCTTTGTCTCAGGATCCACTGTGGAAGAGGTGGCGGAAAGAATGTAAGAGCCAAAGGAAGGGGAAGAGTGCTGACAATCCTGTCCTCCAGACATTAAATAGCTGTTGCTTTCAGGACCTCACAGAGGCTGTCACTACCTAACACATGTATAATAGGAGTGAAAAAGAAAATGACATCAAAATAGAAGAGCGACTAGTTGGGATGAAGAAGGGGTTCAGTGGAGGAGGGATGGGAAGAGGAGACAAGGAAGGGTAGTGGGAGGGGATTATGATCCGGGTACATTGTGTATATGAATGGAGGCTGTCAATAAAATTTTTTTTTAAATTAGGCCCGTTACTCTAAGGAGTTTATGTTTTGTTCAATGCTTATTCTCCAACACTTAAAAGAGAACATAGTGTGTCACCATTGGTTGAATAAATAAAAACAACTGTGCTCTGTCAACTTCTCATGTCTCTTTTCTCTCCTTCCCTTCCTTCCTTTCTTCCCTCATTCTTCCCTTCCTCTTCCTCTTCCGTCTCCCTCTTTTTCTTCTTATTCTTTTTCTTCTGTTTTATTTTTGAGGCAAGCCAATAGAATGGCCCCTTTTTTTTTCATGAGAGAGGGAGAGTGATGAAGAGAAAGAGAATTTGCACGCCAGGGTCTCCAGCCACTGCAGACAAATTCCAGAAGCATGCACCCCCTTGTGCCCATGTGCAACACTGCGTGCTTGCATTACTGCATCTGGCTTACATGGGACCTGAAGAGTTGAACATGAGTCCTTAGACTTCACAGCTGAGCACCTTAACCACTAAGCTACCTCTCCTGCCCTACCTCCTCTTATTTAAAAAATAAAGTTATTTATTTGTGTGCCTGTGTGTGGCACATTTGTGCCAGGGTCTCTTGGTGCTGTAAACCAATGTCAGATGCATGTGCTGCTTTGAGCCCAGCTTCACATGGTGGTGGGGAATTGAACCCAAGCCATGAGGCTTTGCAAGCAAGCACTTTAACCACTGAACCATCTGTTCAGCTCCAATCTCTCTCTCTCTTCTCTCTCTCTCTTTCTGACAGGGTATTATTGTGTAGCTCAGGCTAGCCTGGAATATATGATCCTCCTGCCTCAGCCTCCTGAGTGCTGGGGTTACAGGCATCTACCATCATGCCCAGCTTTCATCTCCTTAGATTTCTAAAAGCTACAGTGTATGTGTTTACTTGGAGTGATGTAGCTTTTATTATTTCAATATGCTCCCCTTTCATCCCACTTAATGATTTGGCCTTCAATTCTACTTTTTTTTCATATTATTATGATGACCAAGTTATGGTCTTTTTATTGTTGGCAAGCCTTCAAAGTATTTGCTTTTGTTTTAGGTTCAAAGTCATGTTATCTGCTAAGAAAATAGGATGAGAAAACAGAACCTCCCCATGGCCTGGGAGAATTGTTTTGTCTTAGGCAAAATGTCTCTAAGTGGTGGCCCGTAGACAAGGCCATCCATTTGGGGCATTGACTCATAGTTAGTAGATCTACGCGCATGCCCATGCACATAGGCAGCCACCTCTACAAAAGCAAGCAACCTCCCCAAGCACAAAACAGAAACAACAACAGCAGCATCCAGAACAAATCTCATAGATGAGCAGAGAGTGCAAGACAAGGGAAATATGCATTGCAACAACATGTGAGTGGATGCGAGTCTGGCCCACGTGGCTTGAGCTAGGGAGAGAAGGATGGAAAGCCACAGCGTGAGGGTAAAGCAGGGCCTTGTCGGGGAGCCTTACATCAGCACAGCCAAGGACACTGGATTCTAGATGTGATGAGGATCCTTGGAAGGACTTAGACAGGGCAGAGTAGGGATGTGGTGTGTATCCTTAAAAGCTCACTCTGGGGCTGGAAAGATGGCTCAGAGGTTAAGGTGCTTGCCTGCAGTGCCTAACAATCCTGGTTTGATTCCTTAGCACCCACATAAAGCCAAATGCACAAAGTGGCACATACATCTGGAGTTCATTTGCAGTGGCTAGGGGCCCTGACACTCCATTTTCTCACTATTCCTCTCTCTCTCTCTCTCTCTCTCTCTCTCTATATATATATATATATATATATATATATATATATATATATACTTGAAAATAAATAAAAATATGTATTTATTTTTTTGTTGGTTTTTTTGAGGTAGGGTCTCACTCTAGCCCAGGCTGACCTGCAATTCACTGTGTAGTCTCAGGGTGGCTTCAAACTCACAGCGATCCTCCTACCTCTGCCTCCCGAGTGCTGGGATTAAAGGCGTGCGCCACCATGCCTGGCTAAATACAATATTTTGAAAAGCTCACTGTGAGTTCTTTGTGGGAAACGGTTTATAGGAGTCAGGAAGAAGAGCAGAGAGATGTGTCAGGAAACCACTGCTGTGATCCAGGCAGAAGATGACGGCCACTCGATCTAGGAGACTCACGATGGAGACAGGGGGAAGACAGTGGGTTTTGAAAAGGTTCTCATGTTGCTTCACCAGGGCTGGGGGTGAAGGAAAGAAGAATCAAAGGTGACTTCTCTCAGGTTTGTGCATTAAGGGACTTTATGTATGGTTTTGTATTCTGTGTCGAAATGACTCTCAGTGATAGCACACTTGTCTAGCACTCTTAAAGCCCTGGACTCAGTCCCCCCCCCCCAACACAAAACAAAACAAAACAAAACAAAAAACAGAAAAGATGGAGCCCTTTGGAGGGGAAGGGTGAAGCAGGATTGGAAGCAGGAGTCTGTTCTGGTTAATTATGCCTGAATTGCTTGTTTGACCCCCAAAGCGAAGATGATAAACAGGCAGCTGAATGTAAGAGTCTGGAGCTCAGGGGAGGTCAGCAAGTCACTGGCAAATAGACAGTCTTCACAAGCCATGAGACTGACAAGATGACCTAGGGAGAGAATACAGTAAGAAGAGAGCTCAGGGTTCCTGGGGAATACTCTAATGTCTGGGAAAAGTTGAATCGGAAGCAGTAACTGGGTTACACATAAGTAAGCAGAGCTGGCCCAGGTGTGGTCCTGGCCATCACTGACCTATCATTGTCTGGCTCCAGTCTCTCCAGCAAGGTGGTCTGGCAAGTTTTCAGAATGGGGTGAAATCTCCTCCTGGAAGCCAGGTTCCTTCTCTGGTCAACAGGAGGCTTCGGCCTTTCCTTTCCTTGAGCTTGAGACTCCTGGGGGACAATTACATTTCCTTGGGGTCAATTATCTCAGTGGTCTGTTAGCCAAAGAGAAGGTCACAAGTATCTCTTTATTTTATCTTATTTATCTACCAGAGAGAGACAAAGTGGCAGATATTGAGAGAGAGGGAAAGAGAGAGAGAGAACGGGTGTGCCAGGGCTTCTAGCTGTGGCAAGCTCCAGATGCGTGTACCACCTTGTTCATCAGTCATCCGGCTTCCATGGGCATCTAACATGGCTTCGCAGGCAAGCACCTTAACTGTTAAGGCATCTCCTCAGCCCCACAAGTGTTGCTTTAGAGTTTAGACTATGTCTGTTCCTGCCAGGATGGTGACACCCCTGTGCTTCCAGCGGATCCACTCTCTGGCTTCCTTCTTTCCTCAGGCCCCCAGCTGGCTTAAGCTTCCATGAAGCACTCTCTCATCCTTCCAACGAATTATGCGAGGCAGTCATAGAGCACTTCTGCTTACAGGCGCCCCCCCCCCACCCCGAAAGAACCTCACTGGGCAACCTCAAGGCAGCCCACACTTAGCCTGGGCTTTCTCACTTCCTCCCCCACAGGACTGGCTCGGCTTCCCACTGGGCTGCAGGAGCTCAGCCCTGCAAGTCCTGCTCAGCTGTCCATGCCGCATTCCTCTGTGTTCCTCAAGTCAGTGAAAAATATCTCCTCCTTCCATGGACACCTCTGTCTATCCTTGTGACGTATGAAATGTGAGGAAACAAAGACGCACCTCTCTCAAAGCTGTTTGGGAGTTGCTGTTGAGCACCCCAATGCACGAAGGCTGTAACAAGAAACATCTCAGTCCAACTCCAGCGGTCCTCTGGAGGACCAAATGGGGAAGTGATCACCAAGACTTCCAAGCCTTCTGCAGATGAAGAAGCTATTTTGGGGACTGTGGCAGGTCACTGAACTTCCTTAGGCAGTAAATCTTCTGGAGAATTGGGGGAGGGCAGGAAGACATACATGCAATGGCTGAGTTAGGATTGAGAGCATAATAGAGTCTTAATAAATGCTAGTTGCTTTTATGAGTCAGACGAATTCTGAGTGGCTAAACAATAAAGCAATTCTGGTTGTATTTGTTAGAAGGCTTGTCAGGATGTCTGACACAGAGGAAGGTACAAAACCAGTAGTGTATTATTTATTTATTTTGGTTTTTTCGAGGTAGGGTTTCGCTCTAGCCCAGGCTGACCTGGAATTCACTATTTAGTCTCAGAGTGGCCTTGAACTCACGGTGATTCTCCTACTTATGCCTCCCAAGTGCTGGGATTAAAGGCATGTGCCACCACGCCTGCTTCAAAACAGTAGTTTTATAGGAAATTCTTAGTGTTGGGACAAGAACTTAAGTAAACTCAAGCAAGGGGAGACCATTTGAACCATTGATGGAAGAATCATGGATAAAATGTTTCTTCCTTTTATTTACAAGTCTACTGTGGCCAGGCATGGAATGGCTAAAAGCTTGTTTATTTTTAAGTATTTTATTTATTTATTTGAGAGAAAGTAAGAGAAAGAGGGAGGGAAGGAGAGAGGGACGGAGATAGAGATAGATATAGAGAGAAAATGGGCACACCAGGGCCTCTGGCCACTGCAAATTAACTCCAGACACATGCACCACCTTATGCATCTGGCTTTATGTGGGTACTGGGGAATTGAACCTGGATCCTTAGGCTTTGCAGGCAAGCGCCTTAGCTGAGCCATCTTTCCAGCCCAAAAACTTGTTTTTTTTTTTAGGTCTACTTCAGTGATGAGGTCTTGGGAGCCTCTGTGTCTGGGCAGTTCATTTTTTTTCTAATTTTTTTGTTTATTTATTTGAGAGCAACAGAGAGAAGGAGGCAGAGAGAGAGAGAGAGAGAGAGAGAGAATGGGCGCGCCAGAGCTTCCAGCCTCTGTAAACAAACTCCAGATGCGTGCGCCCCCTTGTGCATCTGGCTAACGTGGGTCCTGGGGAATTGAGCCCCGAACCGGGGTCCTTAGGCTTCACAGGCAAGCGCTTAACTGCTAAGCCATCTCTCCAGCCCCCAAAAGCTTGTTTTCAAAAAAAAAATACATTTATATATTTATTTACTTGCATATGTGTATATGGGTGTACCAGGGCCTCTAGCTACTGCAAATGAACACCAGACAAATGCATCCCGTTGTGGGTGCCGGCTTTATGTGGGCACTGGGGAATTGAACCCAGGCCCTCAGGCTTTCCTGAACCATTTTCCCAGCCCTTGAATTATCTTGAGCAGAGATATCTGTAACCAGTGAGGATGATCACTCGAATCTGTCTAAAGTCTGTCTCTAGGTGGCTGGAGGGCCTGGGTGCAGCTGGGGACATTGAATGTGAGGAAAAGGAAGTGCTGAGGACAAGGGAGACAAGGGCTCAGGCACTCTGAATGAGAAGTAAGAATCCATTGTGTACAGAGGGAGGAGAGCTGGGCTAATGGAGAGAGGAAGAGAAAACCCCTCAGGGTGGGCTGGAGAGCTGGCTTAGCAGTTACGGCACTTGCCTGCAAAGCCAAAGGACCCAGGTTCAGTTCCCTAGGACCCACGTTAAGCCAGATGCACAAGGTGGCCCATGCATCTGGAGTACATTCGCAGCGGCTGGGGGCCCTGGCACGCTCAATCTCTCTCTCTCTTTCTTCCTCTTTCCCAAATAAATAAATAATAAAATATTTAAAAAAAAAACCCCTCAGGGGCTGGGGATGTGAGTCGGTGGATAAAGTGCTTGCCTGAGTCCTTGAGTTTGAATTTCTGAAGCCACTTGCATCTATAATCCCAGTGCAACTACTGCGGGACTGGAGGTGGAGACAGGAGAACCCCTCCGAGGCGGTAAACACAGTGGTGAGCAGTGAGAGGCCCTGGGTCAAACAACGTGGACAGCAAACGCTGACACCTGAGGTTGTCTTCTGACCTCTACGTGTGCGTGATGGCATGCGCATGCCTGCACACACACACCAACATACACACCATGCACGTCATCCCAAAGGAGGCCCCCCAGAAAACAGCCTAGACCAACACAAGGATGGCTGTTTTCAATGCGTTTCACTTATTACTGCATTTAAGTTCAGTGCTTATTTTGTTTCCTTACAAGGGTAGTTTCTTGGTTCTCCTTCCCAGAGCAGTTCTCCAGGCAGCCCTGGCCAGATGACTCTAGGTCTTTCTACAAACCTCCCGTGTGTGTGTGGGGGGGGGCAGTAGGAAAGGGAGATCAGAGAAGGGTATTCTTCACTTCCCATGGAGGTAAAAAGTGCTAGTAGCCCAACACACCATCCCCGCCCAGCCTGACCATGACCCTGGGTTCTGGTTACGTCCTTGTCACCTACTTGCTGCTTGGCCCTGGAAGCTTTTCTTCTCCTGGTCTCAGTTCCCCATCTGAAAGGAAGGTGGTATGGCTTGTATCTGAAGTATTTCCCAAAGGCTCCTGTAATTTTTTTTGTTGTTTATTTTTATTTATTTATTTGAGAATGACAGACAGAAAGAGAAAGCGGCAGAGAGAGAGAGAGAGAGAGAGAATGGGCACACCAGGGCCACCAGCCACTGCAAATGAACTCCAGACGCGTGTGCCCCCTTGTGCATCTGGCTAACGTGGGTCCTGGGGAATCGAGCCTCGAACCAGGGTCCTTAGGCTTCACAGGCAAGTGCTTAACCACTAAGCCATCTCTCCAGCCCAAGGCTCCTATATTGAAGGCTTGGTCCCCAGTGCAGCACTGTTCAGAGGTGGGGCTTTGGGGAAGGGATTGAGACATGAGGCTCTGACCCCAGCAATGTCTGGATCCATTGATGAGCTCCTAATCTGACTGATGAGAGAGAGAGAGAGAGAGAGGGAGGAGGGAGAGAGAATTGGCACACCAGGGTTTCCAGCCACTGCAATCAAACTCCAGACACGTGCGCTCCCTTGTGCGCATGTGCGACATTGTGCATCTGGCTTACTCGGGACCTTGGTTTCACAGGCAAGTGCCTTAACAGCTAAGCCATCTCTCCAGCCCAACAATTCCTTGTTTGTTGACTCAAGAACTCCTTTCTAGTAGAGTCAAAAGAGGAAGTCATAAACTTAGTGATGAGGGCTGGTTAGAGGCGCTTGCTTGCAAAACCGAGTGCTCCAAGTTCGATTCTCCAGTACCCATGTAAAGCCAGATGCACAAAGTGGTACATGTGTCTGGAGTCCATTTGCAGTGGCATGAGGCACTAGTATGCCCATACTTAAAACACTCTCTCAAATACATAAACAAAAATTTTTTAAAGAAATAAAAAATAAAGTTAGTGATGAAGAGGGCAGCTTCTCTGCCCCACATCTGTATCTGTAGCAATCTTGTGAAGCAAGATGTGTGTGGTGTGTGTGTGTGTGTGTGTGTGTGTGTGTGCGTGTGCATGCGTGTCTGTTACATAGATAGAGAGAGAATGCTGATTCAACGAAGTTGTCAACTGACCCTGTCCAGGACTATGGCAGAGCGAAATCCTGACTGGCCCCAGATCTTGGGCTTAGAGATGCCTTGCTTTCTTATAACAGAAGTGAAAGCTGGCCTCTACTTGACCACTAGTAACTTCTTCCTTTCCCTGACTCTGGAAGTTTCTCTTGGTGGTGTTTCTCTCTTACACTCAGTTTCCCACTGGTTCTATGGTGAGGAGGCATTGCGGCTCTCTGACCCTGCTTCCTACCCCTGGGGAAAGTGTAAGGTGGCACTGCTGTGAGTATCATGGGCATGCATGTGTGGATGGGCAGGGGCTGAGTCTGGGTTCCTCTCAGCTCTGATTCTGTTTCTCTGTGAACTTGCTGCCGCCTGGTCTGCTCCTGTCCCTGCCTCTGGTCACAGGCTGGACCACTTCCAACTGTCTAGTGACTGAGGGCTCCTGGCCGCACGTGGTCTCCTCTCTGCCCCCTGGACTCCAAGCTGCCCTTCCTTGCTCTTTGCTCATCAGTGACGAATGTGACAGGAGCCTTGCAAGCTGAGCCTCGGAATGGAGAGGGGCTCTGTCTCACTGGTTCTGTGTCTCCCCTGCCTCAGGGAGCTTTCTCTACCTTTCCTGAGCTCAAGGGCCTGGGTCTGAAATTACATCTCTGTCAACTCCCGCCAGGAGTTCTCCAGGGCCTGGGGCAAACTGCAGCATCTCTCATTCATACAAGTCTTTTACTGAACTCCTTCTTCCTACCTCCTGATGCCTTTGATGATCTGCTATCCCTCAAGAAAATCCATTTCTGGGGCTCCTGCCTGAACAGGACAGTGGGTGTCCCACTGCTTCCCAGTCTAAGACAGCTGACTGTCACACAGAGTTGTCTCCAGGATATGGGAGATCTGGCTGACATATTCCCAGATCTGGCAAACGGCCCCTCCTCTGGGAACGTCTGGACGTCATTCAATTGGAAGATGACCACAGCTAGTCCTGGGTCCCTCAAGGCCTTAAGCTGAAGTCTCTGTATCTAGGCAACACAAAGATAGAGACAGGCGCCCTGAGCTGCGGCAGCTCGACACCCTGTCTGTGGAGTGTGCTGCTGAGGCAGTGGCCCACTTTGAGCTACAGGAGCTGAATTTGAGAGGTAACAAGATAGGACTCATCTCTCAGGAAGCCCTGGCTTCCTGTCACAGCCCGGAGAGCCTGGATCTTCAGGCCACTGGCCTGAGTAAGCTGCCACTGGGGTTCCCGGCTGCCATGCCCAGGCTTCGGAGACCGAACCTGGCTGGAAACCAACTGCAGAGTGCCAAGCTGTGTACGAATGGGACAGGAGCCGGGTCAGGACTGTTGACCCCTGCGTGTCCTGCCTCCAGCCACCTTTTCCTGTTTGCCATGCCTGCATGGGCTGTTACTTCAGGGCAACCAACTGGTTTCCCTGGAGGGTCAGATATTCCGGGACCTACTGTAGCTAGAGACCTTGAACTTGGGTAGTAATCCCCTGATGGAGCTGGGTGAAGGTTGGTTGGGCTACTGTCCCTGCACTGACCACCTTGAGCCTGTTAGACACCTGCATGTTACTGATCCCAGCCTGGGGTTTTGGAGGCGCAGAGAGTCTGCACACTTTTGAACTGCAACGACCCTCCACCCCTGCCGAGGTAATATTATCCCTGCCCATGAATCTGATGAGCTTGGAGCTTCATACAGTCTCAGGCAAGTCTCGGGAACTGTCTCCTAATGTCTTCCCAGTCTCACAGACCCTGACTTTCAGAGGCAAGGGACTACACTTGGGGATCCTCAATGCCTCCAAGGTCTTCCCTGCCCTTCAGCAACTCTCCCTGCTAGGCAGCCGCTTGGAGGCTCTCTGCTCCCAGGACCCCTGAGCGTGCAGGGGACTTGGCACAATCTCAGGCCCTGCCGTGTCACCGGGCTGCCCAGCCTGCGGGAAGGAGCTCAGGCTTCAGTGGTGGTAGTCCCTGGCCCCGGCCCTGCCCCGCGCAGCTGGTGGGCGGGCTGCCCCAGCTCCTGGCTCTACAGCTGATGGGAACAGGGCTGCAGTCACTGTCTGCCACTGCCTTCCAGGGTCTGGGCAGCCTCCAGGTCTTGGTGCTAGATGGTGAGCATGGCCTGGTATCAGATGACATCCTGGAGGAGCACAGTCCCCAGATGCCCCAGTATGTCTATATCATGCTTTGCACCTTGGCCTGCCAGTGTGCCGATGCATGGGTAGAGCCTTGGCTTCAGTGATCCCTCAGAACATACACAAGCCGATTTAGCAAACAGTGGTGTCAAGCAGAGGTGGGGGTCCGCTCCAAGGATCCTCTTTCCCCCTATCTCTCTAGCCACTGCTCCCAGGCGCTGGAGTTGGAACTCTTTTGGGGTAGCTTGCTGTTTCTTTTGCCCTGCTTGGCCCTCCTGCAAGAACCCGGGAACTCCTGGCTCCTCTGTCTGAAGTCTTTGTTGAGGATTTGGCTCCAGGCTCTGCGAGGCCCAAGGGATGAGGGAAAGAATTTCCTTTATGACGTGTTTGTGTCCACCTGTAGGCAAGACCAGGGCTGGGTGGTTCAGGAGCTGCTGCCCGCACTGGAGGGCTGTCCTCCAGTTGGCCAGGGCCTATGTCTTTGCCTCCCTGAGCGAGACTTTGAACCTGGTAGGGGTGTGGCTGACAGTGTGGCACACAGCATGATAGGCAGCCGGGCCACACTCTGTGTGCTGAGTTGTGAGGCCCTGTGCACATCCCGCTGTCGTTTGGAGCTGCGCCTGGCCACCTCCCTCCTGCTGGCTGCTCCCTACCTGCCCCCCAATGCTGCAGGTGGTCTTCTTGGAACCCATCTCCCTTCACCACCTCCCTTGCTATCATAGACTGGTCTGGCTACTCCGATGAGGAGACTACTGCACTTGGCCCAAGGAAGATGAAACAAAGGATGCCTTTTGGGCTTGGCTGAGGAGAAGGCTGGGGCAGCCTAGGTAGAGTGGGGGGAGCCATCCTGGAAGGAGGACTGGGTATGTGAGGGTTCAGACCAGCTTTGGGGGAGGCTCTGGGGACTGAATGAGAAGAGGTGGGAGATGGGAGATGGCAAAGGACCATGTAGGATGTGATGTGACTGCAGGACCTCCAGATCCTCAGTAAACTTGCTCACCCTGTTAAATACTTGGCTTGATGGAATGTTTTTAGTGGAAATGCCCACGTGGCAGACGGTCAAAGGGGTAGAGTCGCAGACACGGGGCTCAGAGGAAATAAAGACTCATGGAGTATACCAGGGAGGAAGAGCTCCTAAACGATCGAGTTTGGGACAAGGCCGAGTCCAACCAGATCTTCAAAAGGCTCCCATTGGCCTGGCGTGGTGGCGCACGCCTTTAATCCCAGCACTCAGGAGGCAGAGGTAGGAGGATTGCCGTGAGTTCGAGGCCACCCTGAGACTACATAGTGAATTCCAGGTCAGCCTGGGCTAGAGTGAGACCCTACATCGGAAAAAAAAAAAATAAGGCTCCCTTTGCATCTGAGGTTATAGTGAGGATGGCAGCTGAGGACCAGAAAAGGCTGGGGTGCTGTCCAGGAGGCAGTGGACTGATGGCCTGGTGCCTCAGTGAAAGCTCAGAGGTATGTTCCTATAGAGAGTCTTTTTGAGCCTCAAAGCTATACTAATGCTCTGCATTCTAGCTGTGCTACACCACTTGGAGCTCCCAGAACACCTTGTGCTCTTGCCCCTGGGGCTTTACTGAAGCACACCTTTCCCCGAGAGATCTCTTAAACATCCTGTAAAATTCCGCTCAGCCGTCACCTTCTCTTGAGCTCCCAACCTGGGTGTAACAGTTCCTTTCTTCTTGCTGGAACAAAATGGCCAAACAGAAGTAGCTTCTTGGAGGAAAGGGTTTATTCTGGCTTACACTTCTGAGGGAAACTTTCATCATGGCGAGGAAGGTATGGTAGAGCAGACAGGTGGGCATCACATCTCTGTAGCGGCAGGAATAACGTAGGCATGGATCTGAGTTGTAGTAGCCCAAAGCCAGCCCCTAGCAACACAGCTCCTCCAGCAAGGCTCTACCTCCCAGAAGCTCCACAACTTTTCCAAATTACCACTAGGTGTTCAAAACATACGAGCCTATTCAAACCACCACACTAGTAAACTTGCTTCTGGGCTTTTATGGCTTTCTCTACTCACTGTCTCAGAGGGATGACCTTGGAGCCCCTGGAGCAGGGCTCCTAAAAACACACAAGATGCACCAATGGGGCTTGGGAGGAGAATGATGTTCTCTCCCTCTCTCATTTTTTAGAGAGACAGAGAAAGATAGTCAGAGACAGAGGGAGGGAGAGAGAATTGGTGTGCCAGGGCCTCAGCCATTGCAATCAAACTCCAGACACTTGCACCACCTAGTGGGCATGTGCAACCTTGCACTTGCCTCACCTTTGTGTGTCTGGCTTACCTGGGATCTGAGAGTTGAACATGGCTCCTTAGGCTTCACAGGCAAGCGCCTTAACTGCTAAGCCAACTCTCCAGCCCTCTCTCTCTCATTTTTGAGACAAGGTCTTCTCTAGCCAGGGATAACCTTGAACTGCAAAGTAGCCAAGGCTGACTTTGGACTCCTGATCTTCCTGCCCAAGTGCTGGGATTACAGATATATGCCACTGTGCCTGACTTTATTTATTTTTGCTTTTTAAATCTCACCTTATTCTGAAGCTAGATTGCCATCTTTTTATCTATGTTTTATTGGTATGTAACTTAACCTCTGTCCCTCAGTTTCTTGTTCCATAAAATGGGATAGCATCATATCCTCAGAGGCTTTGGTGAGGACTAAATGAGTTAATAGAATCATTAAAAGGCCAACTAATGCATTACAAATATTCAATAAGTAATACACACACACACACACACACACACACGAATGAGAGATTGCACAGTGGTTAAAGGCACTTGTTTACAAAGCCTGAAAAATCAGCTTCAATTCCCCAGTAGCCACGAAAAGCCAAGTACACAAAGTATCACATGCATCTGGAATTCATTTACAATGGCTAGAGGCTCTGTTGTGCCCATTCTCTGTCTCTGTCTCTCTCTCTCCTTCTCCTATCTCAAATAGATACATACTTTAAAAAATGTATGTATGTTATCACACGTGCATTGTTTATAAGTAAATATACAGGTGATAGAAGTGTGTGCTCCACAGTGGCTTATTCATAGCAGTACTTAGCCCTGGGAGCCTAGGCCTGACCCAGCTGAACCAGGACTCAGGCAAGCACATGGAACGCTGGTAAACTAGATTCTGATGGCTACTGAACCATACAGAACGCAGGTCAGGCTCAAGCTGTTTGTACGTGACACTGGACAGGGTATTTGGCCTCTTAGGAGTTTCCGTCTTCTTTAAAATGTCAGTATTTAATTCGACAAAGGCTAAGAGAAACCCATACAATTCAGGCTGGAATTAGGGTGAGGGGCGCCCTCTTGTGGTCTAATGGTGTCTTCTTTCTGTACGCCATCCCTTCTTCAGAACAGACCATGCTGCCTGCCATGGAAGTCCTTAACTGATCCTGTGAAGCTGCTTTTCCAACTTCACACCAGGACACTTGTCTCAGATGTCAGCAGCCCACCTATCACTTCATACTGTGTCACTGTCAACCCCAAGCTCTCCGCTCCTTCTGCCTATTGCCTCTTCCTCATGAAGGTGTCAGGCAAAGAGGAAAGTTTTGGAGTTACATGCCCAGGGTTTCAAATTCCAATTTGGACACTGTTGTAGTTAGCTTCACATTGTCAGGACAAAACATTCGACCAAAAGTAGCTGGTGGGGGCTGAAAAGATGGCTCAGTGGTTTTAAAGGTGCTTGTTTGTAAAGCCTGATGGACTGGGTTCAATTCCCAATAACCACGTAAAGCCAGATGCACAAAGTGGCACATGTGTCTGTCTGTTTCTCAATTGCAGTGGCAGGAGACCCCGGCATACCCATGCTGTCTGTTGTCTCTTTCTCTGTGTACCTCTCAAGTAAATAAATATTTTCTTTTCTTTGTTTTTTTTTTTTGCTTTTCAAGGTAGGGCCTCACTGTAGTCCAGTTTGGCCTGGAATTCACTATGTAGTCTTAGGCTAGCCTCAGACTCAAGGCAATCTTCCTACCTCTGCCTCCTGCAGTGCTAGGATTAGAGGCATGTGTCATCATGCCTGGCTCAAATAAATAATAACTTTTTTTTTTTTAAAAAAAGGGTAGCTGATGGGAGAAAAGGGTTGATTTTGGTTTACAATCTCGGGAGGAAGCTTTATCATGGCAGGGAAGAGATGGGGTGAGCAGAGCATCACGTCTTGCCATAGCAGCTGGCAGAAAGCGGCAAGAGCGAGCTGAACTGGCATTGGCAAGACATTGCTGGCTGCAAGTCCTCTCCAACAGCAAGGCCGCACCTCCCAATGCCGCCAGCTCGGGATCAGCTCACAAGCACATGACGCTACGGGGATCACTTCACCTTCAGACTACCAGACACTTACTGTCTATGTCATTTGAAGCAGGTTGCTTCATCAGCCCAAGCCTCCAGCCACTTTGTAAATTGGGGGGAACAACACGAACACGAACAACAACACGAACTTCATATGGGACTTGACCAAGGAAGACTATTGATGGTTGGTAATACGCAAAGTAAAATCACATAATATATCAATAAATATGTCGGAACATGGTTTACAGGGGAGGAATTTGAAGTGGGTTATTAAACCTAAGATGTAGAATTCTCTTAAATTTAACACTAGATAACATGCAGTGACTCCCCCCCATCCAAGTGCTAAATACTGTCAGTTTATCTAAAATCTCACAGCCATTAAGAAAAATAACATTTAATGGTTCTTAACACTTTCCCTGTCCTGGGCATATGCCAAGCTCCACTTATTCTTCTCAACAATCCTCACAGAAAGATCTCATTATTATCATTCCTAGTTGCTAGATGAAGAAATTGAGACATTAAGAAATTCAGTAATTTGGGAGCTGGAAAAATGGCTCAGCAGCTAAGGGGCATGTCTACAAAGCCTAACAACCTGGGGTTTCATTCCCTAGGACGCACATAAAGCCAGGTGCACAAAATGGCACATGCATCTAGAGTTTGTTTGCAGCCACAAGAGGCCCTGGTGCACCCATTCTCTCTCTCCACTTGCAAATAAGTAAATAAGTAAGACTTTTTTTTTTAATAAAAAGAAGTTTGGTAATTTGCCCAAGGTTTCCCTAGTGACTGACCAGGCGTGTATTCTACATTGGAAGGTAAGGAGTTTCAGACACAAGCAGCTTGAATTCAGAGAACATGCCTTACCTACATAATTTCATTTAATCTTCACAACACCTTGTTATGCAGGTTGTTTTATTGTCTGCATTTTACAGATGAAAAACAACAACAACAACAACAACAACAACAAAAACCCGAAGACAAAAACAATGAGATAATTTGTTCAAGGCCACACAGCTAGGAAGTCGCAGGATTGGGATTTGGGTTTGGTGTTGGGATTTGGATCCGAGTTTGACTGCAAAACCCCACATCTCAGTTTCATATTAGATTGCTCACACTCCAAAGTGTTCACAATGGTATAAAGCAAGACCATATTATATTAAGATTACTGTGAACTAGCGATAACATTCTTCCAACAACCACGAAGTGCCAAATCCTGTAGGAGCTGATTTACATAATAATGGCTAACAGTCACTGTATCTAGGTACTAGACTCGGAGCTAATAAGTTTTAGGTGTATTGCCTCACCGTAGCCTCACATAAACCAATGACAAGGATGCTTGCCAGTCATTGTGAAGAAGGGAGGTACAGAACTCATCTAGTTACACGACTTATTTATGATCTAGAAACTCAACATAACAACTGTCCATCTCTCCTGCCCAACAGTTTGCCCACTTTATTTCTTATTATTTCTGCTTTCATCTCTCAGGTCTACCCAGCATCCCTCTCTCTCCTTCAGTAGGCTCCCCCGCTTTTCTCTAGTCCCCCGTCTACTGGGCGTTGCCATCACCACTTGAACCAATGGAAAAGGTCAGGGTCTTATCAGGCCCCGCCCCAGGCGTTAAGCTTGCTCTGATTTGCTGAGGTCAGAGTCCACTTATTGGCTGATGCAGCAGCTGCTCGCGCGATGTCTTTTGGGAGTTGTGGTCCCCGAGTCTCCATCGCCCGGGTGGCGGGGGCTTGGACTCCGCGTCCCAGCATCCTCTGCGCGAGCTCGGGAGCACTTCCGCCCCGTGGTGAAGTGGGTGTCTCGGTGGGTGAGTCCGGGTGGCGGGGCGGGGGCAGCCGAGACTCAGGCACTGGGCTGGAGGCTGAGGAAGGTGGTGGTACGGGGCGGGGGCGGGGGGGAGGCGGGGGGGACTGTGCGGAGAAGATGAAAGGGGACAGCAGAGGGGATGGATGGTGAAGGGCGGTCAGGGCATGTAGAGTTCGGAGATGGAAAGGGTCCCGGAGGGGTGGGGATGATCAGGGAGTTAGACTCTGGCTCGCAGAAAGGTCTGTAGGTGAGAGAGCAGGGATAGGTGCTGGAGGTGGGCGAGTCACTGACCTTAGGGTCTGGAGGGCACAGAGGGATGGAGAGAAGGTTCCAGGGCTCTGGCAAGAAAGGAAGATGAAAGAGGGCCTGGGCTGGAAGCCTGAACTTAAGAATAGTGTTTCATTCTCTACCTTTCCACCTGGACCCAACACATCTAAGTTCGTATCCTCCCTGGTGGTCGTTAACTCTAGACCCCTAGGGTGGGACTGCCTATTGTGTTCTGCCCAGTTTTCCTTATTCCTGATGGACATGAGTGGCATCATTGCTCACCCACCCACCCACCCACCGACCTTCTTGCTTTACCCACAGATTCCTCCCTGAGTTCCCCCCACATGCACATCCTCAGGTCTTTCCGTTTCATTGGTATGTCTTGAATCAGCCCTCTTCTTGCAGAACGGTCCACCCCGTTCACTTCCGCAGCACAGACAGACATATTGTAGTCGGTGTCATATATGTAACCCACAAGTCACGTTATACTTTATCCAGTTTAAGATCCACCATTGGCGTGCATTACGTACTGAATGAAATCTATGCATCTGAGCCTGGGATTCTAGACCCTTTGTAAACTCTCTTTGCAGCCTAATCTTCGTGCACCCTACAGTCCGAGGCTGTCAAGGCCTTTTCCATTTCCTGGGTGTTCCACGATTATACATCCTGTTTTTAAAATATTGTAGTTATTTATTTACAAGGGGGGTGGGAGAGAGAGAGAATATGAATGAATATGAATGGGCATGCCAGGGCCTCTAGCCACTGCAAATGAACTCCAGATACATGTGTCTGGCTTTACGTGGGTTCTGGGGAGTCGATCCTGGGTCATTAGGCTTTACAGGCAAGTGCCTGAACTGTGGAGCCGTCTCTTCAGCCCCTATCCTGTTCTTTCTGCTTTTCCCATTCTCTATTCTCTGTCAAGAGAACCACACTTCCAGGAACCAATTCAACTGTTCAACAGATTGTCCCCTCTAACTCCCCAGCTCCCAGATAATTAATATAATTAGCTGTGACTTGCCCCTTTCACTAGACTGGGCATCATCAGGACAGAAAGTGAGTCATCTTCATTTCCCCCTCATCCTGCCCAGAGCAGTAAATGCCTGGTAGAGAGCAAACAAACCAGTAAAGGCTTGGTGTGAATAGACCACCAGGGTGAGCTTGGTTAGACTATGCTCAACAAGGGCGTGAGCGCTGTCTGTCAGGACCATCTACTGGACGTTGAGGCTGATTCAGTGTCAGTGGTAGCCAGTACCTGGAATAGTGCGTTGCTCCTTCCCCTTTTCAAGTCCCTGGCAGGCATGGTTAACTGGTTTCAGCATAATTCATGAGTGGTTCCTCAACCACTGCTCTGGGTAGCCACTTCCAGTAGATTGAAGTTGGGGTCTAAATGAAACCTATTTCGCTGTCTCTAGTTGAAGTCCTTAAATGTGAGGTCAGCCTTCTTTAAGCCATAGCCAAGGCCACTGCCAAGTGGTCCTGACAGTCTTTGGAAGCTCCGTTCTTTTTTGTTTGTTTGTTTGTTTGTTTGGAGAGCCCTTACCAGTCTTGTCTTTTTTCTTTCCCTGTTTTTTAAAAAATTACTTATATGAGAGATAGGGAGGGAGAGAGAGGAAAAGGCCAATACAATGGGTGCGCCAGGGCCTCCAGCCACTGCAAATGAACTCCTGATACATGTTGCTACTTTGTGCATCTGGCTTATGTGGGTCCTGGGGAATTGAACTTGGGTCCTTAAGCATCACTGGCAAGCACCTTAATCACTAAGCCATCTTTCCAGCCCTCTTTCTCTGTTCTAATGGCCCATTCCTATTCAGTGTCCCAGGAGCTAAGATACTGCTCTGCTTCCCTATGTTTAATGACTGTGCCCACCACTCCCTCTTTTGTTTGGGGGAATCTTTGACTTTTCTAAGTCTTGGTGGGTGTTAGAAGAAGACTCTGTGATCATTTAGCCAAAAGGTGACAAAGTCGTAGCTCATGCTGAGTGAAGCCTGCCATCGTACTGTATTTAATCCCCATGCTGGGGAAACAACTGTGAGTTGGTTTCCAACATTGAACACTCCAGAGTTCTAGCTTCCCTTGGAAAAGTTGGGGGATCTGGGATCATACTGGGCCTGTGTACCCCAGGACCATGTAGTTGGTTATAGTCCCCACCCATATCATTTCTGTACTCCTTTGCACTGATTCTGATGTCCCTGCCCCTCCTTGTTCTATTCTCATTACACTAAGTAGAGATCTTAGAGCAACTGCTGAATAGGGTTTAGCTGTAGGTGCAGCCTGGACAGGCCACTACAGGGGCCACCAGACCCACCCACAGCCACACAGTGGGTAAGTGGAAAGAGTGGAGTCACATGGTCTGACTCTTCCTTAATGCCATATCTGTTCTTCCATACCATATTCTCAGGACTTCGAGTGACTAGCAGGCACGAGGCTATGCTATGTGATTAAGAAAAGTGAAGGGAGAACACAGAGCTGGGTCTGGGTCGTGACTCTGCCACCTGCTAGCTGTGTAACCATAGGTGATTCTTCGCAGAAACTCAAAGTTTCCCTCTGTGCAGTTGAGGATAGAGTGTGGTCATATCTTCTCAGCTAATTGCATTGGGACCTCAGCACAGAAGGTGAAAATGACACGTAGCCAAAAATCACAGCTTGGAAATTCTTTGGCCAGGAGCTTATCTTTCTCATAAGCTCATCTACAACAGCCACATTCTGTGGTGTGAATATTAGGTGGAAGAATTGGCGTATGTTGGGGACTGTACTGCAGGAAAGATACTCCATTCTCACTCGGTGGCAAGGAAGACTGCAGGGGACTGAGTCTAGCTAGAGGATAAGCACAGTCTTGGGGATCATGGCCACATGCCCACCTTGGAGGAACAGACACGAGTGGAACTGGTGCTCAATTTAAATCACGTTCTTTCTCTCTCTGGTCTTTGTACGTTGTAGATGTTACAGGTCAGTGGCGTGCTTTTTAGCACTAGTGACCTTGCACTTGCTTGCCTGGAGGGTTCAGTGTGACTGTGAACCGGAGCCCTTAGCTCTGCACCCAGCGCTCCTAGATGGCTACTCTTGCAGGCCTGGATATTTTTGCTAGTCTCGGGACTAAGGAATGCCCTTGTCCAGCTGTTGGTTGACTGTGTGGACCTCTCTATACAGTCGGCTGCAGCCCATATGTTAATGGTTGATTATGGTCCCTGGGGTCTTCTGACTTCTGTTTAAAACTAACCTTTGGGACTTTTAGGACTTCCCCTGCAAAAGATGTCAAAGGTGCTGGGACTGCTGAGGTACAGTGTCCTGCTTATGCGAGAGCACAGACGCCTGCTTGCTGACTTCGTGTCTGCCGCTGGACTGTAGTTTTCGCGAAGGCAGCAGGGGCTGCCTGCCTGGGCCGTCACTGGCTCTCTAGCTCCCAGTATTGTACACAATGAGTACTCTGAATAACTGGCAGCTTAACCCTTGTGTGAGACAGTGACAGAAATGTGTGTGGACTAGTGTATCTGAAAGGCTGTGGTTTTAAAAAAAAACATGAAAGGTAGTCCTTTAATGTTAATTATGGACCCTCTGTAACCCAATAGACTTTGAATTTTTACAATTCTTTGTGTAGTATGCATGTGTGTGTTTGCATGTTCATATGTATACATGCATGTGGAGGCCAGGGTCAACCTTGGGTGTTATTCTTGGGAGCACTATCCACCTGTCATTGGCCTGAAGCTCATCAGTTAGGCTCGACTAGCTGGCCAGTGAGCTCCCAGGATTCTCTTGTCTCCACCTCCTCGGAGCTGAGATTCCTGGCATGTACCACCACACTTAGAATTTTATGTCATGCTGGGATCAAACTCAGGTCCTCTTGTTTGTAAGGCAAGCACTTTACCATTATGCTATCTCCTCAGCCCTGTATTAGGTTTTTGATATACCCAGTTTATGCTCCTGTTGTTTATCAGATCATGAGTTGTGTATTGTGGACATAGAAGTAAGATATGTGCGGCCTAATGGGGCTGCCAGATGTAGGAACAGGTGACTTTTAAAAATATAGAATATGTGTCTCAGAAGTTTACCAGCCATGTTAGAAACAAAACAGGGAGACAGTTTTTGGAGAGCATGCCAAGGGTGTGCCAGAGAGTTCTTCTGAGAGCTTATAGCAGAAAGATGAGCAGGAGGGCTGGAGAGATGGCTTAGCGGTTAAGCACTTGCCTGTGAAGCCTAAGGACCCCGGTTCGAGGCTTGATTCCCCAGGACCTACGTTAGCCAGATACACAAGGGGACATACATGTCTGGAGTTCGTTTGCAGTGGCTGGAAGCCCTGGCGCTCCCATTCTCTCTCTCTACCTCTTTCTCTCTCTCTTTATCTGTCACTCTTAAATAAATAAATAAAAATGAACAAAAACAATTTTTTTAAAAAAAAGGAAAGATGAGCAGGAAGTTGCTTGGTAGCCAGGTGTCGTACTCCCAGCCTCTTTCTAAGTAGATGGAGGTCTTTAGGGCAAGCTTTTATTTTTTGTCACTTCTACCTTATTTTCTTATAGTCTAATCAAATGGCCTAAAATATAACATGCCACCTACCCTCCACTGAGGTTCTGCTGTGTAATCCCAAGCTGGATGCAGCTAACAGCCCCCTTTGATTGGGTATATTTTACGTAATCCAAACTTGTCACCAAAAGCTCATTTCGTTTTTTTCCAGAGAACCCAGCACAGTTGTCATTAGGGAGGCTATAATCTCTTTGGGCACACATGTGCATAAGTTCCTCTCAGACAATATAGAAAATGGGGTCACGGGACTGGAGAGATGGTTTGGCGGTTAAAATGCTTGCCTGCGAAGCCTAAGGACCCATGTTCGACTCTCCAGGTTCCGTGTAAACTAGACACACAAAGGTGACACAAGCACAAGGTCGCACATGTGCACAAGGTGGTGCACATGTCTGGAGTTTTATAACAGTGGCTGGAGGCCCTGGTGTGCCAATTCTCTCTCTCTCACTTTCACTCTCATAAGGCAATCTGTTGGGCTTGCCTCAAGGAAAGAAAAAACAAAAAGAAAATGGTGTCATGAAGAGGAGAGATGGAAATCAAGGGGAGAAAGGATCTGCTCTGGCAGGAGCAGGAAATCAGTTATTCTTTTGTCTAGGGTGTACAGAAAGGATGCATTGTAACTCCTGCTTCACGACACTGTCATCATGAGATAATGACTTATGACTTCACTCTTTGTTGAGTGTTCCCTCAGTGTGCCGAGCACAGCAGCAGATCCCCCTGGAAGCTTGTGATCTGGTGGGTAAGATAATTCCAATCAAGGGTGATCGAGGTTGTAAGAGAAAACAGCTTGGGGCTGAGAACAAATCCTGTTTCAGGGGAACAGAAAGACCTTAGGGTTAAAATGTGCCGTCGGAGCCCTCACTAGATGAAGAAGGGCAAGAGGCTATTCACAAAGGAGACGTTGGCTCTGGCGAGGGCTCCGAGAGCAGCCTGATGGAGGAGCTGCAAGTTGGGGGGCTGGAGCAGTATGAGGCAGGAGCATGGGAAAGACGAGGTTGGAGACTTGGGCGAGGTTTATACTTTTTCCCCAGGGAAGAGGAGAATGCTGCAGGATGCTCAGCAGTGATCACAGTTTGACCTAGACTGGTTGTTCTGTGGAGGTTGGGTGAGGGACATGGAAGGAGGGTTGTGAGTTGCAGGACAACTGTAGGGCATGAGATGATTCTGTGGGCTGACATGGTGGCCCTGAGAATGTAAATGCCAGGTGGACACAGCTTGGTGAATGGATGTGGGATGTCTGGGAGCAGGAGGGTGGCATGGAGTACCTTCAGTGCATAGGGGGGCCAAAAGATGGATGGGCTTGCAGGAGAAAATGATAAATTCAGGATTTTTTTTTATTATGTAGAAACTTTGATTGGGCACATCATGTGTTGGTACCATCATTTCCCTCCTCCTTACCTCCATTCCGCTGGGGACCCTCCTCAGTGGGCTTGCTGGTGCGCCCCCTGGGGTTGTGGGTTATGAGATGTGAGAGCAGCGTCAGTCATGGTGGGAGGTGGCTTGGCTTTCTGAGACACAGTTTGCAGTTTGTAGCTCCAGCTGGTCTTGAACTTGTGATCTTCCTGTTCAGCCTCCTGAGTGCTGGGATTATACACATGCACCCACTGTGCGTTCAGTTTTGACCTGTTAAGTTTGAGGTGCCTAAGGGGGAGTCAAGTGGGAATGTTGGAGTCTTGAGGTCTGCAGTCCTGGGCTGCTGTTCTGAGAGTCTTCAGTGTAGAGATGGTGAAGGTCAGATGTGTGGACCGATCAGGGAGGAGGACAGAGCAACACGGGGATTTTGCAAGGAGAGTATCCTTAGGGGAACAGGAGGTCTTAAAGCTCAGAAGGAATGCATTATGGAGGGGAGGTCTTCAGAACGCAGACTGAGGGAAGGTTAGCCTTCAGACATGTATAGAAGGGAGGAAGGTCACACAAGGGCCAGAGCATGGAGGCCTAGGGTTTTAGGGTGTGTGTGTGTATTTAACCTTGTGCTGCCCTTCCAAGGTGGGCTGGCTTTGACCCCAGATCATAGCCTCACTTTCTGCCTTTGGAAACGGAGCACCTCTTTGGGTCCCTGTGCCTTGCAGTGGTATGGGAGAAGTGAGGACAGTGGCACTCCTGGGGTCCTCTTGCTCACTGGGTCCTCTTTTCTTTCTGTCTCCACAGCTTTGTAGCAGCCCCTTTTGCAGGTGCCAGTCATTGATGCAGAAGCCATTGGATGAGGACACCCCAGCTGAAGAGAGGCATCAGGGCCAGATGATGGCTGTGGCCCTGGAATCCGAGGTTCAGGCCTCCCTCCCGCCAGAGCCCGAAGACTTCCTGATCGTGAAACTGGAGGAGGACTCTTTGGGATCAGAATTCCAACCCCAGGAGAAGGGCTGCAACCCTGTCCCTGGCCCTGAGGTGTCCCGCCGGCGCTTCAGGCAGTTCCAGTACAGGGATGCAGGGGGACCCCATGAGGCTTTCAGCCAGCTTTGGGCTCTGTGCTGTGGTTGGCTGAGGCCTGAGATCCGCCTCAAAGAGCAGATCCTGGAGCTCCTGGTGCTGGAGCAGTTCCTGACCATCTTACCCCGGGAGGTGCGCTCCTGGGTGCAGGCACGCCATCCTGAGAGTGGGGAGGAGGCCGTGGCCCTGGTGGAGGATTGGCACCGAGAGGCTCAAGCTGCTGAACTGCAGGTGAGGCTAAGTCTCTTCTCTAAGAAGCCACTTGGCCTTTAAGGTAGCAGGACTGGGATTAAGCTAATAATTGCTCCTGATCATAACAATAATAATTATCGAGCAACTGACATTTGCTGAGCACTGCTATATAACAGATAGCGTACTAATTGCTTTGTGTATTTACTCATGAAAAATTTAATGATATAGCTATTGTTACCCTAATTTTACCAATGAGGAAATAGCAGCAAAGAAAAGATAGATAATTTGCTCAAGGTCACTAGCTACTGGGTTGTAGAGCAAGGATTTGAACTTGGGTAGTCTAACCATAGAGTCTGCGTGCCTGACGAACCACTATTGCAGTATAGTCCATCTGTATTACATTTTATATTCAACACAATTTATATATATATTTGATTTCTTTGGATGTTTGTAGCCATATGAAAGTAGATTTGAAATAGTATTATTGTATCCATTTTATAGATTAGGGCTACAAGAATCAGAGGGTTCATCACGAATGGGTGAACCAGAGCCCGAACCCTCCCTGATCCTTAGGTCCTAAGGTCATTGTTCTTTTCACGACAGACAGATGTCTCATTTACAAACCACAGGGATAAAAATAACCTCTGAGTGCGAGGCTCAAGTGAAGTAGGCATTCAGTGACGTTCTGTGATTATTCACGGTGTGTCAGACATTGTTCCAGGCTTCCGTATGCATCCCTCATCTAACCATTGCAGCTGTCCAACAAGGCGTGTGCTTTTATCATCGCCGTTTTTCAAGTGGGTTAACAAAGGACAGTAAGCCACTGTTCACATATATACAGCGAATGGTAGAGCTGAGAGGAGGGAAGTGGTCTTATGGATTTAATAATTATCAGCAATTCATAAGCAACTCTGAAGGACTATGATATAATAAATAATTTTGCCATAAGCCATAAGTCTGTGAAGCAGGTCCGGTAGCTTCAGGCAGGACCGGCCTTCCAGAACCTCCATCTCAATATAACCCTGCTTGTGAGAATCAAATCCTTGTGACATCATACTTAGTCACATTTGTTGAAGGAAATGAGATGTTTGCAAATGCATGTTGCAAATGACAGTGGTTTTCTGCCCATTTAAACAGTGAAGCTCCACACAGATGTGAGATTGGGGCAAGATCAAGATACAGAAAGAACAATAAATGTTGCTAGATAACTGGGTGTGAGAGAATATGCCTTTTTAAATATACCTCAACCCCTTATTATTATTACTTGGTGTTTGTGTGGTATGTATGTATATGTATATTTAAAAATATTTATTTGTGTGTGTGTGTGTATGGGTGTGCCAGGAGCTCTTGCTGCTGTAAATGAATGCCCATCTAGTTTTCTGTGGGTGGCTGGGGAATTGGATCTGGGCTGGCAGGCTTTGCAAACAAGGGCCTTCAACTGTTGAGCCATCTCCTCAATCCCTGTGTTTGTATTTTTATATGCAGCAGATGCACATGTGTGTGTGCAGATGTTTGTGCCTATGCACACTTGTAAGAGGCCAGAGGATGCTGGGTGTCTTCCTCTGTTGTTCCTCTGCCTTATTTCTCTGAGGTAGTCCCTCACTGAAACTGGAACTTACTATTTTTGATTAAGCTGCCTGACTAGGGAGCCCTAGTGACCCTCCTGTCTCTGCCTTCCTCAGCACTTGAGTCACAGGCATATGTGGTCATACCTGGATTTTTTTTTTTTTTAAGAGAGCTAGAGAGAGTGCGCACGAGAGACAGAGAGAATTGATGCGCCAGGGCCTCAACTACAGAAATCGAACTCCAGATGCTTGCGCCACCTAGTGACTTGCACTTGTCTCACCTTTGTGGGTCTAGCTAATGTGGGATCTGGAGAGTAGAACATGGGTCCCAAGGTTAGGGCCTTAACCACTAAGCTATCTCTCCAGCCCCATACCTGGATTTTTTTTGTATGGGTGCTGGGAATCAAACTCAGATCTTCATGCTTGAACAGCAAGTGTTCTTTCATGCTGAGCCATCTCCCCACCCTCCCATATTATTTCTTTTCAAGGAAACCCAACTAGTTGTCTTAAGTGGCACAGAAGAAACAAGTGGAAGTCTTAGTTAGTACCTCAGAGATGGAAGGTAAAGAACTTGAGACCCAGAGATAAGAACTGACTTAAATCGAGGACTTTTTGATTCTTCATCTGTCAAATAAGAAGGTTGGGACTAGACCAGAGGTTCTCATATTATGCCCCTGTGAGCTGACCAAAGATCACACTACTTTTATTTTTTATTTTTTAATTTTTATTTTTTGATTTTTTGAGGTAGGGTCTCTCACTCTAGCCCAGGCTGACCTGGAATTCACTATGGAGTCTCAGGGTGGCCTCGAACTCATGGTGATCCTCCTACCTCTGCCTCCCGAGTGCTGGGATTAAAGGCGTGTGCCACCACGCCTGGCTCAAAGATCACACTAGTTTTAAACCTGAGACAAACTTAAGGCAATGGAATCGTCTCTGTGCATCCCCACCCCCCCGCCCATGGCTTTTATTTTTCAACTTCTCTATCTGCTCCTGAGTGTTCACAGATGGGTACAGAATAAAGGAGCTCTTTTCAAGCATGCCTGTTGTCACTTACGATCTCATGCTGCAAGGTATGTGACTTTGTTCTTCTCTTTGTAGGTAATATTTTTCAAAGTCTTAATAAAGGAATGACATTTATTATGTCTCTCAAGGTGAACCACCATCCGCAAACTGTTTTGGGCCTTCTTTTAGGGATAAATGGCCCCTAATATATTTCCCTCAAAGCGTCTTTCAGCTGTTATTTTATGATCTAACTTATTTATCATCACCATCTTGTAGAATTCCACTCTTCTTCAGGTGTACAAGTATTTTAAATAACAATTACCAGGAGCTAGAGAGAGCACGCTTTCTGCACAAGCATGAGGGCCTTAAATCACTGGGGTTCAAATCCCCAGAGCCCACATAAACAGCTGAGTGTGGCCACATGTACCTGTAATCCCAGTCCCACAAAGTAGCAGATTGACCAGGAAATAGTTCAGGCTTACAAAAAGCAGCAAGCTCCAGTATCTGTAAGAGACTCCAGCTCAAACGAGAATGGGGGGAGGAGAAATGATGGAGGAGTACACTGACATGCCCACCTGCCGGTGAGCAACACCTACAAGTGAGTGCATGAGCTATCTTAAGGGCACAAACGTGCACACATCACACACACACTTCCCACATTATATGCACACAAGCAAAAAACCCAGACTGTAGTTTTTGGAGTAGTTTTAGGTTTGTGGCAAAATTGAGCAGAAGGTACAGAGTCTCTCATATGCCCCCCAGTCCCTCTTCATTCTCCACCACTGTCAACATCCCCCGCCAGAGTAGTGCATTTATTTCTGTCAGTGAACCTGTACTGTTACATCGTCATCACCCAATGCTTAGCTAACATTAGGATTCACTGCTGGTGTTGTATGTTCTGTGGGTTTTGACAAATATGTAATGACATGTAGTCATCATTGCGGTATCATACATGTATAGTGTTTAGTGCAGTTTCCCTGTCCTAAAATCCTGTGTTCTACCTACCATATCCTCCTCTTCCCTAACCCTGGGTCTTCCTACCATCTCTTGAGGTTTACTTTTTTCCAAATGCCACTTGGTAGAACCTCACGATTTGCAACCTTTTTAGATTATCTTCTTTTATTTAGTTATGCACACTTACAGCTCCGCTTGGTTTGTTAGTTCATTTCTTTCTTGCTCTGAAGAATATTCTGTTGTCTGGACACGCCACAGTTCATCCAGTCACCTACTGAAGGACATGTTGGTTGCATCTAAGCTTTGGCAGCTATGTGTAAAGATACTCTAGGGGCTTGAGAGATGGCTTAGTGGTTAAGGCACTTGCCTGCAAAGCCAAAGGACCTAGGTTTGATTCCCAAGGACCCACATAAGCCAAATGCCAAGGTGGTGCGTGCGTCTGGAGTTTGTTTGCAGTGGCTGGAGGCCCTGGTGTGCCCATTCTCTATCTGCCTCTTTCTCTCTCTCCAATAAAGTATTAAAGACACTCTAAATGTCTACATGTGAGTTTTTTATTTATTTGAGAGAGAGAGAGAGAGAAAGGGAGAGAAAAGCAGGGGGGGGGGGGAGAGAGAGAGAATGAAAGAGAATGGGTGTACCAAGGCCTCCAGCCTCTCCAAACAAACTCCAGATGCAGGCACCACCTTGTATATGTGGCTTATGTGGGTCCTTTGGCTTTTCAGGCAAGTGCCTTAACTGCCAAGCCATCTCTCCAGCCCCTGCTTGTAAATTGTTGTGTGAACATAAATTTCCAGTCCATTTGCATAAGCACTAAGAATCACATTGCTGGATCTTATGGTAGAAATATGTCTAGTTTACAAGACATGGCCAAACTATCTTTCAAAGTGGCTTGTACTGTTTTGCGTTTTCAATTAGCAGTGAATGAGAGCTCCCATTGCTGGGTATCTGTCTGGGCTTTTTCTGTTGTATTTTGGATGTCAGGCATTCTGATCGTTCTGATTTAAAATTTTTTTTGTTTATTTTTATTTATTTGAGAGCAACAGAGAGAAGGAGACAGAGAGAGAGAGAGAGAGAGAGAGAGAATGAATATGGGTGTGCCAGGGCTTCCAGCCACTGCAAACGAACTCCAGGTGCGTGTGCCCCCTTGTGCATCTGGCTAACGTGGGTCCTGGGGAATTGAGCCTCGAACCGGGGTCCTTAGGCTTCACAGGCAAGCGCTTAACCTACTAAGCCATCTCTCCATCCCCACTTTCTGATTTTAAATTGCAATTTCTTTCTAAAAATTTATTTATTATTTATTTGTGTGTGTGTATGGGACCACCACTGTAAATGAATGCCTGTCAGGCTTTACATGGGTGCTGGGGGATTTAAAGGCAAGTGCCTTTAGCCACTGAGGCATCTTCCCATCTCCTCACGTGTAGTTTCTTTGTGATACTAAACACCTTTTCCTTTGCTGACTTGACCTCCGTAAATCTGCTGTGGTGAAGTTTGGGTTTTTTTTTTGCCCATTTGTTAATTGGGTTATTTTCTTCTTGTTGAGTTTTAAGAATTGTTCATCTGTTCTAGACAGCAGTGCTTTATGACAGGCATCTTTTGCAAATATTTTCTTCTTTTTCTGGCATACCTTATCTTTCTCTTGACATTCTTTCATAGAGCATAAGTTTTTTTTTTTTTTTTTCTTCAAGGTGGGGTCTCACTCTGGCCCAGGCTGACCTGGAATTCAGTCTCAGGGCTGCCTCAAACTCACGGCCATCCTCCTACCTCTGCCTCCCGAGTGCTGGGATTCAAGGCGTGCGTCACCACGCCTGGCTTAGAGCCGAAGTTTTAAATTGTGATGAAATGTAGCTTAGCAGTTATCTCTTTCATTGATCGTATCTTTGGAGTATCTGACACGTCATCATACTTAATGCTATTATTATAACTTATTTTTAAATTTTTTATTAATTTATTTTTGTTTATTTGAGAGAGAGAGAGAATGAATGAACATGGGCATGCCAGCGCCTCCAGCCACTAAAAATGAACTCCAGATGCAAGGCTACCTTGTGCATTTGGCTTACATGGGTCTTGGAGAATCAAACCTTGGTCCTTGGGCTTTGCAGGCAAGTGCCTTAACCACTAAGCCATCTCTCCAGCCTTATTTTTAGTTATTAATACTACTTGTATGTGTGCATATGTGTGTATAGAGAATAGTGGCAATTTCAGGTTTTGTTGCTCAGGTGCTGTTTATCTTTTTTGAGACAGGGGTTTTCACTGGCCTGGAACTCGCCAAGTAGACTGTCTGGCCAGTGAGCCCCAGGGGTCCACCTGCGGCCATCTCTGCAGCACAGGAGTACAGGCACACATACCATGCCAGGTGTATTTGATGTGGGCTCTGGGGATTGAACTCAGGTCCTCACGCTTGTAAGGCAAGTACCTCACCAACCGAGTTATATCCCCATCCCTCCTCATTATTTCTAAGGAGCTTTATAGTTTTGAATTTTATGCTAGGTCTCTAATTCACTTTGAGTTAATTTTTGTGAAGAATGCAAACTACGTCTAGATCATTTCTGCTTGTGTGTGTGGATGTCCACTGCTAACACCATTTGTTAAAATACAATCCTTGCTTCCTTATGTTACCTTTGTTCCTTTGTCAGAGTTCAGTGGAAACAAACAAACAAACAAACAAAAAAGCTTCATGTGGTGGTGCACACCTTTAATCCCAGCACTTGGGATGCAGAGGTAGGCGGACTGTCGTGAGTTCGAGGGCACCCTGAGAATACATAGTGAATTCCAAGTCAGCCTGGGCTAGAGTGTGACCCTACCTTAAACAAACAAAGTTCAGTTGACTGTATTTATTTGGGTCTCTTTCTGGGCATTCACCCACCTTTCTCATTTTTTTTTATTCTTTGTTGTTGTTGTTGTTGTTTATTTTTTATTTATTTATTTGAGAGCGACAGACAGAGAGAAAGAGGCAGAGAGAGAGAGAGAGAGAGAGAGAGAGGCAGAGAGAGAGAGAGAGGCAGAGAGAGAGGCAGAGAGAGAGAGAAAGAGAGAATGGGTGCTCCAGGGCCTCCAGCCACTGCAAACGAACTCCAGATGCATGCACCCCCTTGTGCGTCTGGCTAACGTGGGTCCTGGGTAATAGAGCCACGTACTGGGGTCCTTAGGTTTCACAGGAAAGCGCTTAACCGCTAAGCCATCTCTCCAGCCCTCTCATTCTTTTAATTGATCTGAATGGTTTTTCCAATATGACATTGTCCACCACAGTGGCTGTAAAGTGTTGAAGGCAGGTGGCATCAGTCCCTGGGCTTGGTTCTTCTCCTTCAGTGGTGTGTTGGCTATTCTGGGTCTTTTGATTTCCATATACACTTTAGAACCAGTTTGTCAGTATTCCCAAAATAACATGCTGGGATTTTGACTGGGACAGCAGTGAATCTGTAGCTCAAATTGGGAAGTGCTACCTTGGTAATACTGAGTTTTCCTACCCACAAACTTAGAAGATATCTCCACTTATTTAGTTCTTCATTATATCTTTAATCAGTTTAATACATTTTTCCCCTATAGATTGTGTGTGTGTGTGTGTGTAGTTAAAGGTATACTCAAGTCTTTCTTCTTTTGTCCATGCTTAATGTATTTCTCTGTAGATGAATGTGTCATTTGGAGTTTCTTCTTTTCAATCTGCTTATTTTTGTTTCTTTTTCCTATCCTATTTCATTGCTTGAGACTCTAGTACGATGTCAAAAAAGAATAGTGAGAGGGTACATTCTTGACTTGTTCCTGACTTAGTGGAGAAGCTTTGAATTTCTCACCATTAAAGAAGAAGTTAGCAAGAGTTTATTTTAATTTTTATTTATTTGACAGAAAGAGAGAAAGAGGGAGAGAGAAAGAGAATTGACAGGCTAGGGCCTCAACCATTGCCATCAAACTCCACATGCTTGTGCCACCTAGTGGGCATGTGCAACCTTGCACTTGCCTCACTTTTGTGCATCTGGCTTATGTAGGATCTGGAGAGTCAAGCATGGTCCTAGGCTTTGCAGGCAAGTGCCTTAACTGTCTAAGCCATCTCTCCAGCCCTGTAATTTTTTTGTTTTGTACATACCCTTATCAAGTTTATTTATTTATTTATTTAAGAGAGGGAGAAAGGCAGAGAGAGAGAAAGAGAGAATGGGTGCACCAGGGCCTTCAGTAGCTGCAGACTAACTCCAGACACGTGCGCCCCCTTGTGTGCATGTGTGATATTGTGTGCTTGTGTCACTGTGCTTACCTGGGACCTGGAGATTCAAACATGAGTTCCTAGGCTTCACAGGCAAGTGCTTTAACAGTTAAGCCATCTCTCCATCCCTATTTGTTTATTTTTGAGAGAGACAGAAAGAGGGAGGGAGGAGAGAGCAAGTACACCAGGGCCTCTAGCCACTGCAAATGAACTTCAGATGGATGTGCCTTCATGTGCATCTGCCTTATGTGGGTACTGGGGAATTGAACCTGGGTTCTTAGGCTTCACAGGCAAATGCCTTAATAACCACTAAGCCACCTCTATAGCCCTTGCTGAGAATTTTACCATAAATGGTTTTTTGCATCTATTGATACGAATATGTGATTTTTCTTCCTAGCTTATTGATGTGATAGATTACAATAATTGTTTTTTAGACATTGGAGTAGACTTGCAATAAATCCCACTTGGGGCTAGGAAGGTGACTCAGTGGTTCAAGTTGCTTGCTTGTAAAGCCTGCTGGCCCAGAGTCAATTCCCCAGCCATCCATGTTAACCAGATACAAAAAGTAGTGCAAGCATCTGGTGTTTGTTTGCAGTGGCAAGAAGCCCTGGCACACCTATACCCACACATGTATGTCCACATACAAATAAACGAATGAATGAACAAAATAAATGAAGGGATGAATAAATAAATTCTTTTATACATTGTTGCGTTTCTTTGCTAACATTTTGCTGAGGATTTTCTACATCTGTGTTGACCTCCAGTTTCCTTTCCTATAATGCCTGTGTCTGGTTTTGGTGGTGGGTGAATGTTGGCCTCACAGAACAAGGAGGGGAACGGTCCCTCTGTTCTTGTCTTCTGGAAGAGACTAGAGGGAAATGGTGTGATCTCTTCCTTGACTGTCAAGTAGAACTCACTGGTGAAGCCATGCTACTTTCTGTTTTGTACAATTATTAATTATTGATTTAATTTTAAAATAGAAGACATACGCCAATTGAGATGGTCTGTTTCTTGTGAGTTTTAGCAGATTGTGATTTTGATGGAATTGGTACTTTTCATTTAGGTTATAAAATATGTGGGCATAACTGAGCATGGTGTGGCTCATGCCTGTCTTGGAAAGTTGAGGCAGGAGAATGGCCACAAAATGCTTGAGGCCAGCCTTGGTTATAGAGTGAGACCCTGACTCCAAAAAAGGGCAAAACAAGATGAGTTTTATGTGGGTGGAGAGTTGTTCATAATCTTCCTTCACTATCATGTTAATGTCCATGGGGTTGTCATGTAAGTCTTTTCATAATACTGTTTAGTTCAACTCTTGTCAGTAATTTTCTGCCTCCTAGTTCTGTCTGTTACTACAAACCTTGCTAAAGTCTCTGACTGTAGTTGTGAGTTAATCTTTGCCTCCTACAGGTCTGTCAGTTTATTGTTTAAAAACTTCTTGTTGCCCTCTTAGCGCAGTAGGCAGTGTGTCAGTCTCATACAAACTTATTAATAGCCATTCATATACACGATGTAATCTTCTCCCTCGACCCTCCTCTTTGTCTCTATCCCCTATTCCCCCTCCACTTTCCAGCTAGTCCCTCTTCTACTTCTGTGTTGTCATTTTCCCCCCTCCTGTTATACAGGTCTTGTGTAGGTAGCATCAGCCACCGTGAGGTCGTGAAGACCACCACAGTCCTGCTGTGTCTGAAAAACAGCATTGCAAAGCACTCCTTTTCGCTCTTACATTCTTTCCACCATCTCTTCTGCAATGGTCCCTGAGCCTTGGAGGGTGTGATAGAGATGTCTTATTTAGTACTGAACACTTCACTGTCACTTCTTTTTTAAATATATTATTTTACTTATTATTACGGAGAGACAGACAGACAGAGACAGACAGGGAGAATGGGCACACCAAGGCCTCCAGCCACTGCAAAAACTCCAGACACATGCACGACCTTGTGCAGCTAGTTTACGTGGGTCCTGGGGAATCAAACCTGGGACCTTAGGCTTCACAAGCAAGTGCCTTAACCACTAAGCCATCTCTCTAGCCCCACTCTCACTTCTCAGCATTATGATGAGTTTCCAGTCTCCTTTATGTAAGTTTGGTTATGCTCTGGTTAAATAGCTTCTTATGCAGACAGACCTTGTTCACCGAGCACCTGGCAGATTTCGAGATGGTTCTTTGCCCCTGACCTCCACAGAAGCAGGAAGGGATTCTCGGTGATGCTCACTGTGAGGATCTGGTTATACTCTTGGAAGTCAAACTCTGAAATGTGCGTGTCCTTCTCCCTCATGCCTGGGAGGACTCCCAGAGCTTTTCTCAGAGCTGTCCACACTGTGCCTTCAGCTATTTGTCAATTATGGTTTAGTTTTTCCTGCCCTGGCACTGGTTCCGGCACAGGTCTCTGCTCTGATGACTTGTGCCTGTTATTTCTTCCGTTTGAGGAAAGCCATATGTGGGGTGACTGGCCATTCGGTCAGATTGAAAGAGTTGCTGATTTTTCCGTTTGTTCAGCTTATTCCTTACTGAGATGAAGTGGCAGCTTCTAAGTGCCTCACTTGCTGTGCTAACAGCACGGAATTGCTGCTACTGACTACTTTGCTTCCTCATTATCTCTTGAATCTGCTTTGTGCCCATGTCGACAATTACCATTCATGGTATCGGAGTCTTTGCTTAGGGATGGTGATGATTGGAGATGCTGGGTCAAGACTGCTACTGAATGTGGTCACATCTAGTACAGTACAACTATTTAAGAGGCATACAGCCTGTTTTCATGCTGATACATTATTATTATTGTTGTTGTTTTTGAGGCACGGTCAATCACTCTAGCCCAGGCTGGCCTGGAACTCACAGGGATTCATCTACCTCAGCCTCTCTTTTTTTGTTCAAGGTAGGGTCTCACTGTAGTCCAGACTGACCTGGAATTCACTCTGTAGTCTCAGGGTGGCCTCAAACTCACAGCGATCCTCCTACCTCAGCCTACTGAGGCATGTGCCACCATGCCCGGCTACCTCAGCTTTTTGAGTGCTGGGATAAAAGGTGTGAGCCACCACACTTGGCTTAAATTATTTTAAAAAAATATTTCATGTTATTTATTTATTGGAGAAAGAGAGAGGGGGCGCACACACACACACACACACACATACACACACACACACACACACACACACAGAATAGGTGTGTCTAGCCACTGCAAATGAACCCAAGACATATGCACCACCTTATGCGTCTGGCTTTACGTGGGTCCTGGGGAATCAAACCTGGGTCCTTAGTCTTCACAGACAGGCGCCTTAACCACTAAGCCATCTCTCCAGCACTTAAATTATTTTTTAATGGCACAAGATCTTACATAGTTTATCTCTAGGAATCAAACTGTTTTGGACAGTGACGACCTTGTTGAAACACTTGTGTAGTTTCCCAGTGTTAAATGCTGATCTATTTACTAAAGTCAGTTCCATAGCTTTCCTTGTTATAGCTGAAGCCTGTCTTGGATATTAAAAGAACTCATCAACTTCTGGGCTATAGTCATACTCAAAATAATGTTCCCTGCCCTACTAAAGTAGGCCTTGCTGAATTGATGACTGGAACTTTCCACTATGTGTGTACAGGAACTGGAGTTGTGTGCAGAAGCCAACAGGTCCTTAAAGGCAGTGCAGGAATCTCAGCGCCTCCAGCTGCAGCTGGCACGTCACTGGCCTGCGGGACAGTCCCAGGAACAGTGGATGAAGAATACATGCCCTGACCTTCACAAGCATCTGAGCACCAAGATGGCACCATGGCCCCTGAAAGAGAGTGGTGAGCACCAAGAATATGGACACCCATGGGAATGACGCCTTTATGGAAGAAGGCTGTGGGGTGGGGAGGAAGGCTACTCAGATTAAAGGCAAGGGGCAGTCTGATGGACAGCCACGCTGAGAGGTCAGGTGGGAAAGCACTATGAGAGAGGAGCCGCATTGGCGCAGTGCCCCCAGACACGGGCTGGGAGTAGGGTGGGTGGTGATCCCAGGCGTGCAGAGCTGCATCTGACATGACACACCACTCAAGGCAGCGTAAGAGCTTCGTGCTCTAGAAGGGATATAAAAGAGGCAATCTGGGCTGGCCATGGGGCCAGCCGCAGTTTGGCCCTGGCATGACTTTGGGAGAGTTAGATCTCGGGAGGAGGTGCTTTCGGGAGCTGGAGTTTGGGTTTCAGAGGCTCTTCCTCCTTCCTTTCCTCCCTCCCTCCTTTTCTAAATGAGTGATCTCCTTATTTATTTGAAGGTGGGGGGAAAGGGGCAGACAGAAGGAGAATGGGCACACCAGGGCCTCCAGGCACTGCAAACAAATTCCAAACACATGTGCTACCTTGTGCATCTGGCTTACGTGGGTCCTGGGGATTAGAGCCAGGGTCCTTTGGGTCGGCAGGCAAGTGTCTGAACTGCTAGGCCACTTCTCCAGCCCTCAGGGCCTTTTTTCTTTTCTTCAGCTGTCCTCACTCACCAGGTTCCTGTCGTCCCAAAGGTGGAGAACATTGCAGACTGGGAGGTGACAGCTGAGTCTCAAGTAAGCTGTTGGTTTTTTTTCCTTCTTCCTGTCATCACTCCTGTTGTGGCCTCCCCGCAGCACAGGTGCACGGGGCACAGGTGTCAGCCTGTTCTTGGGCCTACTGCTGTGGTCCTTGACCTATGAATGCAGTTCTATGGTCTCCTGATCTGTCCTGGGGCCCTATAGGGCTTCCATGTGCTCTTCAAGGGTAAGTGATATATAAGATCCTTTTCTTGTGTGTGTTGCAGGAAGCCCTGAGTCCTGGCAGACATGCTGAGAAGGACCCCCCAGGAAATGACTGTGGGAGCAGCTTGTGCCTGGGTACGTAAAATGTGCCCTTCTCCAGGGCCCAGGGTAGCCTGTTGCTGGTATCCTCAGTTCCCAGGGAAGGGTTTACTATTCCCTTAAGAGTCATAGCTCTGCAGTCTCTGCAGATCTAGAGGGAGGAAGACCTTCTCCTTGCAGCCAGTTAAAGGTGTTCTATTTTGTTGGGGACTGTTGGGACAGTAGTCCTCCCAATATAGCTAGCACTTTGAGAAGAATCAGGACGACCAGAGGAGGAAGTGCTCCAATCATAGTGCATACTAGCTCGGCAGTGCCCTCAGGACTGTGGGTTTTTCTTCTCTCTTCCATCCTTAGGATTTCCTTCATATTAAAGCTGGTTTTGACTTACAGTCCAGTGAGATGCCAGTGGCAATGGAGGTCACAAGTTTCCAGGCAGGCAGATACAGGCAGACACACACACACACACACACACACACACACACACACACACACACACAGACATAGGCGCACACAAAATCTTTCCTCCAACACTAGCATTCAGTCTCATTGGTTGATTTAGGTCATGTGTCTCTCTATGGGTCAATTTTAGTAACTAATATGACAGAAAGGGCCAACAGGCCACTTACATTTTCTGGCAATGTGCTCCTGAAGTAAAAATGAGGTGAGATATGGGAATCTCTCATCAGCCTCTTTCAGGGAAAGGATGTAAGTGTCAGGGGACACAGTTTGAACAAACACTGTCCAACAGCTCATTTCTACTCTGCCACCTCTCTTCCTTCTGTTTAGGCATTTCAGTTTCAAAGCCAGCTGTCACCTCCCAGCATGAGCAAGGACCAGCATTTTGGGATCTGAGCCTCATAAATTTTGGGAAAGGGAACATTGCAGATTTTAGCCTGGACTGTGAGCAAACGAAATCAACACAAGCATTGGCCTGGAAGGACGCCAGGGCCTGGGAAGATCAATGCCAATTGGATGTGGAGGATATGAAGGTGTCAGGGGTTCACTGGGGCTATGAAGAGACCAAAACATTCCTAGCCATTTTAAGTGAGTCTCCTTTTTCTGAAAAGCTCCGGACTTGTCATCAGAACCGCCAGGTTTACCGGGCTATTGCGGAAAGGCTAAGGGCACGGGGCTTCCTGCGAACACTGGAGCAGTGTCGCTACAGGGTCAAAAACCTCCTGCGGAATTACCGGAAAGCAAAGAGCAGCCACCCCCCAGGGACCTGCCCCTTCTACGAGGAGCTGGAGGCTCTGGTGAGGGCTCGGACAGCCATGCGAGCCACCAATGGCCCAGGAGAGGCCATGGCATTCCCCAGGCTGGCTGACAGTGATGCTGAGATGGATGAGCAAGAAGAAGGGGGCCTGGGAGCCTGAGGAAGCAGTGGAAGATGGTGACAGTTCTGGCCTGGCCACTGATGAGCCTATTCAGGGGCCCAGGTTTGCAGGGAGTCCACCTCTGCTCCAGAGCCGTGTTGGTAAGAACATGGGGTTTAAGTGGATGTGGTTTCCAATCCTCCTGCCCGCCAGGCTGCTGCTCCCTGAGCTCAGAGCACAGTCAGTCAGTCTGTGTGGCTCCCACGAGAGTAAGATCCCAAGTTCCTTGGATAATCCTCAGATTCCCTGTCTTCTTTGAGGACTGCATTTTCTTAGTTATGGAAGCAAATACTTCTAAAGCCTGACTGGACCTTAAGGACAGAGTGAGGATCTCCAAGCGTGCTACTGGCAATATGAGGGCGATCAGAGGTAGCGCATGAGTGAAATTTTAATTTCCAGAGGTTTGTGGAGCATGCCAGCCTGGGACTCCACAGGTTAGCCAATTTACATAAAGAAAGACAGTGAATAAAGTACTGACCATATATGGAAGAAGGTGTGGTAGTATAGATTGGAGAGTCCTTGTGTGGTAAATGCCTTCACTGTCAAGGTGAAGGCACTGGAGTCCAGGCAATGAAGCAGCAGAACCTGGGACTCCTGCCAGACATTTTCTTGTGGTTTCTGTCTCCATGCTGCCTCCCTGGGCTGCATCACCTCCTTGTAGAGGATCTGAGACCTGCCTCCTCTTCATTCTGTCATAGGAGAGGACAGGGCATCTTCAGTTGGATTCTGTTGCTTGGTGATTTGAAACCCATTTATGTCTCAATGTTTGGGGATTTTCAGATTTCAAGTTTTTGTTTTTATTTTTCAAGGTAGGGTGTCAGTCTAGCCCAGGATGACCTGGAATTCACTATGTAGTCTCTGGTCAGCCTCAAACTTACAGCAATCCTTCTACCTCTGCCTCCCCAGTGCAGAGATTAAAGGCGTGCACCACCACACCTGGCTAGATTACATGTTTTATTAAAGGGAAAATCCATAAGAGAGAGAGATGTCCTATATTATATATTATTATATATGATATTATATATTGGATGGATACAGGGAGAATCTTATGGATTCCAGTAACAGTCATCTGGGGCCAAGGAAGTGGGGTCACTGATATAATTGATAATATATGGCCACCTAAATATCCCCCTTCAACAAGACTATCTCTTTGAAGGGGTTGGATGGAACACTCTGGCTGACTTGCCTAGTACATCTCTGAGAAGCAAATTTGTATTTCTGGGTACCTCACCAGTTTCTGAGGGGTCTGTGTTCCATATATTTAAAAAGGGACCCCAGTCCTTAATGACCTAGGTAAATCTCCTTAAATCTCACACCTCTGAACTTTCCACTTCTGACAGCAGGTGTTCACTGGAGCTTTGAGGAGACCAAGGCCTTCCTGGAAATTCTCAGTGAGTCCCCATTCTCTGAAAAGCTTCGTACCTGTCACCAGAACAGCCAGGTATATCGGGCCATCGCAGAGCGGCTGTGTGCACTGGGTTTCTTGCGGACACTGGAACAGTGTCGCTACCGATTTAAAAACCTCCTTCGAAGCTATAGGAAAGCCAAGAGCAGCCACCCACCAGGAACCTGCCCCTTTTATGAGGAGCTGGACTCACTGATGAGGGCTCGGACCATAGTCAGGGCCATGGAAACTGTCAGGGAGGCCACAGATTTTCCTGGATCTGGGCAGAGCACTACTGAGGTTGATGACCAGGAGGCCTGGGGTGAAATGACAGATGAAGATGCCAGGAAACATCCAGCCCCATCTCCCCAAACTCCACAGACAGGTCAGTGTGCAGTCACTGGATGTTCACAGAATCCGTAGCCATGTAAAAAGAGGGGTGCTAGATGCATTATCTTTGGCTCTGAGCTAAAAGTGAGAATGAGATTGAGATTGAGTGGGAGAAGGATTTGTGCTTTGTGCTAATTATCATCTCTTGTTTAGTTCTGTATTGTCTAGCTTTTACTGGGTTATATCTGGGTAACTATGTGGCTGATATGGTCTTGTATGACAGGGTCTACTTAAGAAGATGGGAAGACATAAGAGTTGTTCATAATTGAATACAGACATTAGGAGAATTGGCCTGGGAGACTGACTGGCCCAACTGCTTGAGCTGACCTCATGGTTCCCTTAGTGGGGTTCTATGTCCTAGACTGTATTCTGTAGCTTTGCAGGTTTAGAAACTCATGTATGCACCAAAATCTGCTAATTTTAATGTTAGTCACATTTACAGAGAGGTTAGGTAAAAATCTGTGTTAGCCAAATTCACAAAATGCATGCTACAGATATCTAAATTAAGTGCTAACTAATGAACGAACAAAATGGTGTTTCTGGCCATTCTTTCAGGTTTTGAGTTGAAGCATGAGGATGCAGATCACAGTTCAGAACGAGGCATTTTGAAGATGTGCCTGGAGCCTTATCAAAATCCACTACAGGAGCTGTTTGCCAATCTCATGACTCAGAGGAAAGCAGTGAGAATGAAAATGAAGAGGAGTGGAGAAATACTCCACAGAAACCATGGGAAGAGTGTTCCTCTGAGGAGGACTTAGAAAAACTCATTGACCATCAAGGTTTGTATCTTCCAGAGAAAGCCTACCAGTGTGACGCATGTGTGAAAAGCTTCAGTCGGAATTCCCACTTCATTGCCCACCAGCGAACCCACAATGGCAAGAAGCCCTACAAATGCCTTGACTGTGGGAAAAGCTTTAGTGACCGCTCCAACCTCACTACCCACCAGAGAATCCACACTGGCGACAAGCCCTACAAATGTCTTGGATGTGGGAAAAGCTTTAGTGACCACTCCAACCTCATCACCCACCAGAGAATCCACACAGGAGAAAAACCCTATCACTGTGGGGTGTGTTGGAAAAGCTTCAACCAGAGCTCAAACCTACTGAAACATCAGAGGATCCACTTTGGAGGAAATCCTGACAGGTATAGTGATCCTGGGGAGAGAGTTGGCCAAAGGCCACCTTTCAATGCTCCTTGGAGGAATTCTGTAGAGGAGACATCTGAACAGGCTCATAGCTTGCGCTCTCTAGAACCCCAAAGCACCGACTCAGGGGAGAAACTGTACCAGTGCTCTGAATGTGGACGGTGCTTCTCCAAGAGCTCTGCCCTCATTAGTCACCAAAGGATTCATACAGGCGAGAAACCCTATGAGTGTGCTGAATGTGGGAAAAGCTTCAGTAAGAGCTCCACCCTGGCCAACCACCAGCGAACCCACACTGGAGAGAAGCCATATACGTGTGTGGACTGTGGGAAAAGCTTCAGTGAGCGTTCCAAGCTCTCACGCACCAGAGAGTACACACAGGAGAGAAGCCCTACAAATGCCTCGAGTGTGGAAAATTTTTCCGTGACCGTTCTAACCTCATCACTCACCAGAGGATTCATACTGGAGAAAAGCCGTATAAGTGCAGAGAGTGCGGGAAACGCTTTAACCAGAGCTCTAGTCTTATTATTCACCATAGAATTCACACTGGGGAGAAGCCCTACAAGTGCACAGAATGTGGCAAAGACTTCAACAATAGCTCCCATTTTAGTGCCCACCGGAGAACCCATGTGGGAGGAAAAGCCTCATAGGAGATCGTGTCCCTTGACAAAAGAGCAATACATGTTTCTAAAACATATACTAGAAAGGAAACTTCTAATTTTTAAGCTTGGTGCCTACCTAGGAATGTTGTTTTGGTAATAATCCAGGTAATTTGGAGGTGAATGACAAATAGGATTAAGATTTGAGGGCACATTTCCTAAGTGTAATTTGTTTTTGTTATATAAAAACTCACAATCATCAGGCTGTTCTTATGTTTGTTACTGTGTAAGAGCTTTGTCAGTGTTTGAGACAGGCTGGGGCTGTAGGGGTTTGGGTGGAATCAGTGGCCCTAGGCAAGTGACCCAAGCTTCTCCTGTGCCTTTTCCCTATCCACGTGTAGTGGTGCTCATCCCCAGCATCAGCTGTTGGGGCAGATTCTCACAGGAGAACCTCCATACTTCCCAATGATGGGGTATACTGAGCCGCTGGCTAGAGCAGTCCACTGTGAGCTCACCAGTGAGTAGGAATAGCAGTGACATCATTACAGAATAGTAACAGAAGTAGCCAGTTCGTTGAGTCCTTGCTCTGTGATAGCCTGTGTGCTGAGCACCATGTATATCAGCTCATTTCATTTTACAACAACCCCATTTCCCAGAGGAGAAAACTGAGGGTTTGGGAAAGTTAAGTGACCCACATCAAAAAGTGGAAGAGAAGGGATCCAGTCAGACTCGTGTGTCCTCAGAGTGTGAGGGGCTCCCAAATCCTCCACTGAGTGAAAGGGATTCACATTAGGAGAGGTGGCTATAGTATCAAGCTCTCAAAGTTTGATAATTGCTCAGAGACTTCTCCCTTTAACAAATATAAAAAGCAAAATTTCCGAAAGGTGAAAGCATTTGGGGTAGTCAGGCTTGGTAAAGTCTTAGAGCAAGGCTGAGCTTTTATCAAAGTGATAGATGTGTCTCCATCTTTGGAATAATATGGTTGAGAGAAAGAGAGGCGGGGTGAGATTGGGGAACATAGGTTGTCATAGTGGTGCATGCATTTTCTAGTGAGCTGGTGCTTGATGAAGGAGTGGAGTTCACAAGTCTTCTCTGGGCAGTCTTGCTTCTCATCACACTTGACTATCAGAGGTAAAGCCTTATTCAACCGGGGGCTCCCTCCAGTGCTCACTTGCCCCTGCCTCTTGGTCTCTCTGGCCCAGTCTCTTTGTTTCTGGTCCTGATGCCAAGACGGAGGTAAAAGGAGTTGGCATATTGTCCTTTACTGAGAGGATTTTGAACATGGTCCTGCATTGTAAGTTCACAGCCCTCCTGTCCCTGGCCTACCCAGTGTTGGCCATTCAAAGTAGCCACTTACACAGGCAGACTAAGCCTCTGAGATTCCTCTGTGATGGTTTTCCTATTTCGAGCACTTTAGCCTCCAGAGGTTTTCCTTTTAAAAAGGGTTTAATAATACTGGCCGAGGATTTTGGTTTTTACACAGATTGTTTTTTTATTAGTTGTGGACATACTTAGTATGTAAACAACACATGTTGGTACCATCCTTTCCCTCCTCCCTGCCCCTTTTCTGAAGAGGCCCTTCTCATTGGGGATGCAGGTCATGGGGATTGTGGGTCATGCATTGTGGGGTCAGTAGTTAGTTATGGGGAAGAGGCAATGTCTCTGTGCATAATGTCCCAACTTGTGGCTCTAACAATCTTTCCACCCCCTCTCCTGCAAAATTCCCTGAGCCCTGTTGGGTGCATTTTAAGTCTACTTCAGTGAGCCTCTGGATCTCTGATTTGGTAGGTGTTGAGTGTCCTCAGTGTCTCTCTCCTTCACCCTTGTGCTGATATCAGGTTTACCAAGAAAGCAACATTCTTGCTCATTTCCCCAATTCCTCTGTGGTTTCTGCTAGGGCTGGAGTGGAGTGTGCTGGGTCAATTATCTCCTCAGGTCCCCACTCCTATCTGAAAATGAAGCAGAATCTCCAATGGAGAGTGAAGTCAGCACCGGTTAAATGGGATAACCGTTATTAATTTAGAGAAAATTTGAAGGGTGTAGATCCTCTTATAGCCAAAGATTAGTGGGAGCTTGACATCAGGAAAGCAAAGTCGTTACCTGGATATGATTTTAACTTGTTCCCAGTTCCACATAATGGTTCCCTTTCTACTGAGCAGGTCCATTAGCCAATCTAAGAGCAGTTGGTTACCAACCATGACTGTGTGCCACTATTGCACGTGTGTGAGCATCATGTTAGGTTGTTGCTTCTGAGTAGCTTAGACTTGGAGTTGCTTGGACAGATGTTGGCCACTTAACCCTGGTAGCTCATGTAGCACCTTCAAGCACTAGATGGGCTAACTGTCTGGGGACTGGCTCTCTTCTGGATTCCAAACAGGTCTTTCCATGGTCCATGCTGACATCGTATGGTGTCTTCAGCAGTAGGGTCTTACCATTAACCTCTGGTGGGTAATCAAGTGCTCTGACAGAAGTCTGTCTTGTTTGTTTTGGGAGATCTAATAGGTCTCTCTGATCAACAGCTCATTGTGGATGTAGACCACAACCTGGTACAGGGAATTACAGGGCAGCACCAAGGGAAAAGAAAAAAGAAAAAGAAAAAAAAGAGAAACAGGAGAAATATAAGGTTAGGCTTCATCTCACCCTCTCCAGGGCCCTTCAATTCAGGTGCTCCCACTAAAGTCCTGTTGAGGGTTCAACCCTTTAGTCTAACTTCCAGGATATAGTTTTCTATGGTATCAGTTCAATTTGGGTTCAGTTTTGTCCCCCCACCTTCCCCTACCCCAAGCCCTACCCTTCCTATTGCCCAAGCCTTGAGATGCCATTCAGGTATGTCAGCAACTCAGGCTGATCCAGGTTAGGAACTGCAGATGAGTGAGACCATATGACAGTTGTCTTTCTGTGATTGTGTGAGTTTGCTTAGTATGATCTTACATCCTGGTTATTTTACAGTCTTTGGAAAATACATATCATAATAGATGTAATGAAAACTTGAAGACCGGAACTTTCTATTCACCTGTGAAGTAGGTGGAGGGTTTTGCCACTCCCACTCAAGGAGATCACTTTTAACCTCTCCCCCTGTGCTAACCTTTCCCAAGAACCATCTACCTGGGGCTACTGTTGTCCCTTTTGTAGCTTACCTTTCCTGGCTCACCTTATCTCCGAGGGCCAGGGACCACTGGAGAGCCCTGGATTGAAAGCCAGAAAATTACAAGAACCCCAGTAAGATGATATACAGACCACTGGTCTAAAAATCCCCAAGGGGTGAAGAGAGTTCTAGGAAAAGGTACTGTGGTATGAAGTAGCACGGATTCAGGGATCAGAGGCCCATAAGCGTCTTAGCACTGCTGGGGAGTAGGATGAGGGACAGGTTGGAGGGAGCTTAGACTGGATGGGTGGAAGTTTAGAGGCCAGACTCAAAGTGACATTTTCAGATGTACTTTGTCTAAATGTAACAGTCATTAGAACTTGGATATGCTGCAGTCAGGCTCACTTGTTGGGTTTGATGGCAATAGTCCAGTTAAAAGGTAAGGAAGAGTATGAGCTGTAGCAGTGGTGACACCTGAAGGGGAAAGATTTCTGAGGCACATTGAGGACCATAGGGGAATGTAGAGTGTCTTTGGTGACTAGGTCCAGCATGCATAGCTGGAAGAGATATGAGGGCATATGAGGAAGAGATGTAGATAGCAGGGGACGGCAGAAGCTTGTTGGTTTAGTTTGGGACATTATGAACTCAAGGGACTAATGGACATCTGGTTGACAATGCATTGATAGGTCTGGGCTTAAAGTTAGGGGAGAGGCTAGGCCATGTCTCTGTGGAAGTCAAACTCAAGAGAAAGGCATTAGGCTCAAAGTCAAGGAAGTATTGGGCTTAGGCTGGAACCTGCAAAGCACCAAAGTGGAGAGGAAGGCACCTTTCAGTGAAAGCTAGGCCACTCCCCATTCACATTCTTGTCATCTTTTGGACACTTCCCCCCTTGCTGCTGAGCCCTGAATTCGCACCATAATCTAGAGTTTTCCAGATCCTTCACCAGGGAAGACAAGCTGAGCTCTATGTGGTGGCAAGATGGCTGCCCTCTTCCCTAATTGAGTGCCATTTTTTTCCTCTGCTCTTGGGACTGTGCTAGTGTCTTCTGTCTTTAGTGACCAGTGTTGACACTTTTGTTATCTTTTATTATCCTCTGCTCCTTTCTCACAACTACTAGCTGTAAATTCAGCCACAAAAGCAAGGGTGTCAAGGACCAGGAGACAACCCTGAGCCCAAGTGGGTCCTCCTCTCCTGTCTTCCTGACTTGTTGTAAGAGGCTCTTTCAGGTGACATCCGTGTTCTGGGCCTGACCCACCACTTTGCCCGATGGCCAGTGTAGCAGACAGCTTCAGGTTCACTGAGATGAACTTCCAGACCAGGCACAGTTATGGAGGAAGGGATATTTATTGAAGCCTACAGATCCAGGGGAAGTTCCATAAAAGCAGAAGAAACTGGCCTGCTTTCACAGGCCCAAGCAGAGCGAAAGACAAGCACAAGCCTAAAAGCCAAAAGCCACAGCACACTTCAGGAACTCCAGCTAGGCACACTTTGCATATCTTTAGATTGAAATCTGAAACCCACCACCACACCTTAAGATCCACACAATGGCACTGCCTCTAGCCAGGTGGCTAAAGATGCAAACTACAAACAAATAAACAACTGAAATATGTTGGGGGCCCTCTATTCTATTCAAACCACCACAGCCAGACACCCCTCCCACAGGACTTTGCTGTGTGAATCAATTGGCATCTGGTTGTCTCCATCCTGCTCCGGGAGTAGATAACACTCTGCAGATGGGTGGACAGTTCTCTAGTCCACACAGCTGACCCTGCTATGGGAAACCAGAGCAGTGAGTGCTGGCCTGGGAGGGTGTCTTATGTCCGATGCTAAAGGTGGGATCATGTCTGCAGATAGCTGCATCTTCCTTCAGCTCTGTGCCCTCTACCCCAAGAAATGCCCAAGAGGTACCTAAAGGCCTCCCACTCCACATACTACAGCGCAGAAGACCTAAGAAGTGGCACAGGGAAATGTAGGCCAGGGCTGCTTCCGGTGCCTAAAGCAGTTTCTCCTTCGGTCTAGCTCCCAGCGCTGAACTCATGGTCACGGTTGGCAGCCTGACTCTGTCTCCAGAGCAGCCTAAAGCCCCTGAGCTTTCTCAGTTCAGTGGGTGGAGCGCTGTTACAGGCTACAGAGAAGAGTTCAGAGGCAGTCACTCTGTGGAGAGGAATTACATCCCCCAGGGGCAGGGAGTAAGTGGGTGTGGGAGGTGTCCTTGTACTCTAGAGTTCTGTCCAAGGCATGCTCTTTCCCATCCCCCAGTTCCTCTTTTTAAAATATTTTAAATTTTATTTTACTCCGTGAGGGAGAGAGAGAGAGAGAGAGAAAGAATTAGCATGCCAGGGCCTCAGTCACTGCAATCGAACTCCAGACACTTACTCTACCTAGTGGGCACGTGTGACCTTGCGCTTGCCTCACCTTTGTAAGTCTGGCTAATGTGGGATCTGGAGAGTTGAACATGGGCCCTTAGGCTTTGCAGGCAAGTGCCTTAACCACTAAGCCATCTCTCCAGTCTTTAACTTACTGTTGTATAAGATGACTGGATCCTGCCACGTGTTGCAGTTACCTTCTCATTCCTGGGACAAACACCCAACCAGAAGCAGCTTATGGGAGGAAAGGGTTTATTCCGGGCTTACAGATTCCAGGGGAAGCTTCATCATGGCTGAAGAACCTGGCTCCCTTCATCATACATCCATGGCAGGACAGAGAACAAACAGCCAGAGTTAAAGCTGGCTCTCTCCACACATCTAGCACCAGCAAGCACGAGCTAACTGAACACACCTTGGGGCTGGACTCAAGGTCTGCCCGCCCTCAGTGACACACCTGCTCCAGCCTCTCCACCTGATGGAGACTAAGTAGGAAGCTTAATCAGGAGAACCTGGGGCTATGTGGCCATTTACATTCAAACCACCACACCAGCCCTTTCCGCTCAGAAAGCCCAACTGCCTGGACACCCCTGCTTGGGTAACTCCTAGGCCTGTTAAAGGACTCGTGTCCACATGCAGCCATCTTTATCCTCTGCCCACCCATTCAGCACATCCATTCATGTACACATTCAGTGGCTCACAAGGCTTCACACATGCTCAGGGAGCTTTACACACAGACCTACTTCAGACTGAGTCCCACTTCAGACTCTATCCCGCAGACACACATTCCCCCTTCCCGGGGCATTTCAGGTTGGGTTGGGCTCTCCAGATGCCAGGACTGAAAGGCAAAACATCTCTTACCTCAGTTTTATATTTTATTTATTTATTTGACAGAGAAAGAGGGAGAGAGAGAGAATGGGCATGCCAGGGCCTCCAGCCACTGCAGATGAACTCCAGACATGTGTGCCCTCTTGTGCATCTGGCTAATGTGGTCCTGGGGAATCGAACCTGGGTCCTTTGGCTTTGCAGGTAAATACCTTAACCGCTAAGCCATTCCTCTAGCCCTTACCTCAGTTTTGATCCCCTCCTCCCTTAGGGCATCTCTATAACCCTTCAGGTTGGGAGCAAACAATATTTATTTATTTATTTATTTATTTATTTAATTATGACAGTGAGAGAGTGTGAGCACTCCAAGGCTGCCTGGCATTACAAATTCCAGACATATGTATCACTTTTTACATCTGGCTTTAAGTGGATCCTGGGGAACTCAAACCTTTAGCCACTGAGCCATCTCTCCAGCCCGCAAACACCATTCTTTCTTTCTTTCTTTCTTTTTATTTTTTGGTTTTTCAAGGTAGGGTCTCACTGTAGCCCAGGCTGACCTGGAATTCACTATGTAGTCTCAAGGTGGCCTCGAACTCATGGGGATCCTCCTACCTCTGCCTCCCAAGTGCTGGGATTAAAGGTGTGTGCCACCACGCCCCTCCAACACCATTCTTAAGCCCCCCCTCCAATCTACTTCAAGGGAGGGCAGGGCAGGCCTTTGCAGGAGAACTGGGCTTCTCCCTGGGCCTGCAGCCAGGGAGGAGTGGGGTTGCCCTTTCTCTGCCCTGTCTTCCCAGCTCTCTCTCTTCACATTCCCAGCATTAGCACCTCCACTTGTGTGGCTTTTGCATTTTTTCCTCACTAATTTTAGGCAAACCTTGAATGACCTCCAAATGCACGTTTTGAGGGGGAGGCCTGCGTTTTCTTTACCTCATGGTTCCTTCCCCATCCCATGTTACAGCCAGTAGACAACTTCTGCTCCTTTCTCTTCTTCATGTCCCTCCCCAGGTCCCTTTCAGGACCTGTTCCTGTCTGCCTGGAGGAGGCCAAGTGGTCCTAGTTCTTCTCAGTGTCTCATCAGCTCTAATGCTCTGCATACTGACTGTGTGTTCTAAAGGCCAAGAACCTTGTGAAATAATTTTGCCTAAACACACTGAACAAGTAGGCTAGGGATCCACAGGATACTGACTTTCTACTCAGGGCACCATTTGTGATTCTGATTGTGTCTGCCAGTATCCAGTACTCATTTTATTTATTTATTTGTTTATTTATTTATTTATTTATTTATGGCAAGCCCAACAAATAGACTGACCTTTTTTTTTAATGTGTGTGTGTGTGAGAGAGAGAGAGAGAGAGAGAAAATTGGTGCCCTGGGGCCTCAAGCCACTGTAATCGAACGCCATCGTGTTTGCCCCCTTGTGCCCATGTGTGATCTTGCACACTTGTGTCATTGTGCATGTGGCTTATGTGGGGCCTGGAGAGTTGAACATGAGTCCTTAGGCTTCGCAGGCAAGCACCTTAATTGTTAAGCCATCTCTCCAGCCCATCATACTCATTTTTAAAGTCACATGTTCACATTTTCATTGTAGGAAAACAATCCATGATTGTGCCACCTAGAGAGTGAGGGCCACAGGAAGGAAGACCAAGAAAGCAAGTTTCTGAAGACTGGTCTTTGAACAGCACCTGAGCCCGGGTGGAAGAAAGAGGAGCTGTAAGCTGATGCTGACCGAGTGTTGTTACTAAAGTCTTGAGAGTCCCTGGGGGCTCAGGACGCCCTACTTCGGTGCCAGGTGGCAAAGTGACACAGAGTGGAAGCCTCTCTCTTTCCACATAGAACGTGGCTTGGCCACGGTGCTTTGGGAAGCTAACAGACCAGACAGAGTAGCTTCTGAAAACGGGTAGGTGAGACGAGCAGGAAGTGGCTCAAGGGTGCGCGCTGGAGGCAGCGTGAGAAGCTTCTTTGTGAATCCCGGGGCCCAGGGTAGGAGAGGGCACCTCTGTGGACAGTGCCCGCTGGAAAGGGCTTCATCATGATCACATCTGAGGAGCCATGCTCCTGAAGTTTCCCAGAAATAGATGGAGGAGGCGAGACGAGGCAGACAAGAGGTCATGCTAAACCTGTTGGTTCTGTCTTGGTGACTAAAATTAAAATTGGTTGACTCTTGGTCTCCAGAAGGCTCTGGGATTCAACGTCTGACTGTAAAACAGCAGACCCTTTGGCTTTAGTGCGTGCCCTTGACTTCATTTTATCTGGTTCTTTTTTTGCTTTCCTGTACTTTACTTATTTGTCTTTCTTTCTTGTGCTATTATGTACACCCCCCCAATTCTATTTTTAGTTGAAGTGCCTGATTATATCAAACTATTATCAAAAGAAAGACAAAAAAGGAAAACTTGTTTTGGATTCTTCCAGCATATTCCTGGTTACACCAGCAGGTAGAGGGCAGGAGGAAGGAAACACGACACTGAGCTGCTATCAGGGCGCTGAGGCCCAGCATCTCCAGACCCTTGTGCGGGACAGAGTCTCCCTCCCCCTGCTCTCTGTGGCTCTTCAGACATGGAGGGATGTGACAACCCCAGTGCCCTTGCCTCTTGCGCAGGAGTTCCTTGGCTACTGGTCTTCTTCATAACCCACCCTGTGCTAGAAAACTGAGTGTTCACATAACACAAGGACAGTTACGGTTGAAAGCAAGCCAAGTGTTCCCAGAGGGTTGAATCTTACTCCACTGAGTTTTCCTCCTGGGGCAGGAGCACAGCACCCACCCTTTCACATCTGAGGACAGGGCAGCTGAAGGGTCTTCATGAGATTCTTCCCCTCCTTCCTCTGCCCATTTTCCTTCCGGTGACATCTAGGAGACTTTGTGCCTCAAGGTTCTCATGCATCCTTGTTGAGTTTCATGGTCCACTCGTTATCCTCAAATTCAGACTCTGAATTGGTGGAGAGCAAGGAAGAGCATGATATTTCAGACTTTGCTGAGGCTTCGCTGAGAGGCCACAGGCCCTGTTTCTCTCTGTGGGAGTCGGACTCTCATGTGTAGGTAGTGATGATGTTTGGCAGGTGCGGATGTTCTGCACATCCGGGACAGAGATGAGGCCTGAGAGAGAAAGAGTGGTGATGTCCTTCCCTGAGGGACAAGCGCTGGGTTTTGTTTACATGTTTCCATGAGACTTCTTTCTAGAACTTGCTGCAAGTACTGAGCATAGATTCAGGGCTTACCTTCCTGGAAGACGGGACAGAGGACACACATTCCTCTCTTTGTCCATGTTCTTGCTGTTAACCATGGGTTGACCACAAGTACAGTGGGCCAGGTAAGCTGGGGTCTGCTAAGGTTGGCCAGACAATCAGTCCAGGCAGGAGCAAGAGCTTCCATTATCTGAACGTGTCCAATCTGGACATCCAGAGAGCAGGCAGGGCCAGTCTGACTGAGCGAGCAACACTATGGTAAAGGGCTCCCTCAGGGAGATGCCTTCCTGGTTGGAGTTGGCTGTGTTAGCTCTCAGGTCAGAGAGCTTTCTGGGTGTTCATGTAGCTCGAAGTTTGAGGAGGAAGCAGGAACCTGAGTGCCTGGGGCATCCATTCATCATTTTGACAGTAGGACCCAGCAGGTGAGATTGGAACATCTTTGGAGTTGAGTCTTGGAGAGGAGTAAGGTAGCTGTAGTTATAGGGATCAGGCTGCGTAAGGAAGGAGCCGGGTGAGGGCCAAAGGAAGGACTGAGAAGGGAGAGGGGAGCAGGCTGGAAAAAGGGAGGTGGTGAATGAGGATGGCGGAGAGACAGAAAAGGGGTAGGAAGGAGTGGAGAGAGGCAAAGGAGGAGGCAAGCATGATGGGAAGACAGGAAGAGTGAAGAGGGAGAAACGGGCTAGCTCTGTGTGCGTCGTGTGAATGAGGGGGGTAGAGGCCAGGTGGGAGAGTGGGAACTGAGGCAGGGGGAGGGCCAGTGGAGCAGGGAGATTGGAGGTAGCTTCTTCACAGTTCCCAAGTGAGAAATGAAGGCCGGACTGCTAACTTCAGTATCCTGTATCTTTCTGTAGCCCAGACTCCATAGTAACCAAGAGAGAGAATTCATGGGGTGCATTGTCCAAGATGGCAGCCTGTTTGGCCTTCTCAGAATGGCTGGTCTGAATTGGGCTGTGATGTAGGTATAAAATACAGACAGATTTTAAAGGCTGTGAAAAATAAAACAGCAAAACGTCTCAGTATTTTTATAATAGTTACATCTAGAAATGATATTATTTTGGATATGCTAGGTTGAAAAAAATATACTATTAAAATGGATTCCACCTGTTTCCTTTCACTTCCATAAAGTGATTACCAGAAGAAATGAACTCTCACATGCTGATGGCATCTGTTGCTTGCATTAACTTTTGATTCTTAGCACTATTCTAGGGCATGTGAACTAGCCAAGACCCTGACAAGCCTCCATAGCAGTTACCTTCTCATTGCAGGGACACAACTCCCAACTAGAAGCACCATTTTCCCCATCATGGTGGGAAAGCATGGCAGAGCAGGCAGCCGGGGCATCACATCTTGTCACAACAGCAGAAAAGAAATACTCTCAGAGTGAGTTAGCTCCCAACACCCAGTAGGGCTGAATTAATAAACCTCAGGGCCTGTCCCTATATCCTCCCTCCCCCCAGTGACAGACACACCTGCCCCCCAGCAAGGTTTCATTCCCAGTAGGAGGCTTAATCATAAACATTTGAGGCTATGGGGGACATGGTACATTCAAGCCTCCACAGCCTCCTTGTATAGATGATGAGGCAGTTAAACCCCAACCATGTACTGCTGCCTTGGTCTGGGATCCAGGTTGGTTGACTGCATTGTGCAGGGTTTCCTCCATAAGCCCCGTTGGCCAGACACAGCTGGTGGTGTGCACAGGCATGGAAGATGATCACCCTGCAACTGTTGGTGAGGCATAAACAGTGCACCTGTAGCCCATATCTATCTCTCTTCTCAAGCCCAGGCCTTACATGGCCCCATTACCCATCCTGTGGAGCAGACCACTGAATTAATGATGGACTATAGGGACAAATGAAAGCCGTGGTAACCAGAAGCCACAGAGATCTGTAATTGAACACAGTAAGTCTGGGCATTGGGAGCTGGGGGAGATGTTTGTGGTACCAAGCGAAGGGGAGAGTTCAGAATCATGATCCTTGCCTATGTGGCATATCAATGTTTTAAAATATTTTGTCAGAGTTTATCTCACTGTGTTGTGGATTTCTGTGCTCTGGGCATAACATGGCCATTGCCGTCTTAACTAGAGAACCTATGATTGCCCACATGAGACCCCCAACAAGATCAGGTCTGTTGATTGCCTCATAGAAGAGGCTGGAGAGGGTCATTCTACCCTCACCTGAGATTCCAACTGTACATTCCTCCTACAACCCTGTCCTCAGCAGACTGCAATCCTGCCTAGCCACATGTGGTCTCTGGAGGTACTGACATATATAGGAAGTGGAAGGCTAACTGAAGCTATCTGTGCAGCTTTTGGGATGTTGTCATCCATGCGGGAAGTGAGAGTTTTGGTATCACTCATCCTTCTATGAGGAATCCTAGTAAATTCATCCATCTATCAAGCTGGACTTGGATGAACTCATTCCTTCGATCGATCTGTCGTTAGTGCCTTATCTGGAATGAGTAAATGTTTGTTTACACCTCCTCAGGAAAAGTTAGCACATTAAAACTTACCCATGAGAACTTTAAAAAATATTTTTATTTACTTATTTGCAAGGGGAGAGAAAGAGAGCAAGATTTGAGCTACAGGGACTCTTGCCACTGTAAATGAACTCCAGATGCATGTGTGACTCTGTGCATATGGCTTTATGTGGGTACTGGGGAACTGAACTCAGGCTGCCAGGCTTTGCAAGCAAGGACCTTAACCACTAAACCATCTCTCCAGCTCCCGTATGGGAATTTTTAAAGTGCAGATGCTATGGCCATTTTACAGATAAAGATATAGAGTCTCAGGCTGGAGAGATGGCTTAGCAGTTAAAGCACTTGCCTTCAAAGCCAAAGGGCCCAGGTTCGATTCCCCAGAGCCCACGTAAAACAGATGCGCAAGGTGGTGCATGCATCTGGAGTTTATTTGCAGTGGCTGAAGACCCTGGCATGCCCATTCTTTCTCCCTATCTGCTTCTCTTTCTCTTTCTCTCTCTCTTGAAAAGAAAAGAAATGGAGTCTCCTAAGAAGAACCCACGCAGAAGGCCACAGTGTGACGAACACAGAGGAAATTTCTCAACTGGGCTTCCCTGCTGTTGGCTCAGTACTTTCCACACAGCAGCCTGTGCTAGGGGAGCAAAAGGTGGCTAATGACTAGTGTAAGCCTCTCTCACTCCCAGACTTCCCAGTGATGATTAATTCTTGGTCCTGAAGGGATTCCAGGATGTGGAAGATGGATTTTGTTGCCCACCCTAGACACACAAGTTCCTAGCTCCCCATCTGTTCAGACATGTAGACTAGGTCAGAACCAAAGTCCACCCAGTACCCACCACGCACTTCTCCTGTCTCTTGCCCACTACTGTGCGTGCTTCTGCAGGGGCAGCTGCTCCGCAATTCTCTCCTGGACCTTCTCTTGCTGTGCATAGAGAAAGATATGCCTACAGATGAATTCTATGAGAGAAAGTGCCTGGTGTCAGCACTACCTTATTTATGAGCCCTCTTAATGCCCTGGGCTGTTGCTTCTGCCTTGAGCAAACCCCTTTGGATTTGTGCTACCCCCACAAACCTGTGCAGCCAGCTGTTTCGAAGTCCTGCTCCCCATTAACCGAACCTCTGGTCACCTCCACTTCACTTAGCCTGGTCTTGTGGAAACAGCTTTCTGGGGTGGGGAATGGGCCCCGCCTTTCAAATGGAAGCTGCTCAGTTGCCCAGAGTCCAGGTAGGTCTTGGTGGGGAGGGATGTGTTCTTCTCATCCTCCCTGCTCCCTCCACACTGTTGCTTATTTTCCTCCCTGTTCATTTGACCAGTAATTCAGAGCTCATACCTACAGAGGACCTACGGACCTTCGGCAGATGATTATCATTTCAGCCTCACGGTAGCTCAGCGAGAAAGTGGGGCTAGAATCCCACTTTACAAAGGGCCCGGAGAGGCTCAGGTTAGTGACTTGTTTTAAGTAACACAGCTGGTTAAGTGGGAAAGCTCAGATTGCAACTCAGATGCAGTTGTTTGGCTCTAGGACCACACTTTTAAATTTAATCTTAATTTTGCATGTGTATGTATGTGTGATGTGCATGTACGTGTGTTAGCATGCTTGTGTGTTGTCACATGAGTGTATGGCTGCACATAGAGGCTGGAGGTAGACATTGTGTGTCTATCTCAGTTGCTCTCTAGTTTTTTTTTTTTTTTTTTTTTTTTGAGATGGTGTCTCACTGATTCAGCTCATTGGAGCCCCAGGGATTCCCAGTCTGTATTGCCTCCTGCTGGGATTAAAGGTGCACTCTATGGTGCCTGGTATTTACATGGGTTCTGGGGATCCACTGAACCATTTCTCCAGCCCCAAGAGTCAAACTCATAGCTACCATTCTACCCAGATGTCCTCTGGAAGGTCATGCTGTGTGATATCAGTGCCACTCCCAGAATCCTCTCCCTGTCTGTGAGCTCCCACTTGACCAGTGTTATCCTGCACCCCATTTAGGACTTCCTCTTCTGAGTGGCAGTGCTCCTCTGCGTCCCACTCTTGCTGTTACCCTGGATTATAAGACACCCACAGAAAGTCATGTGGAGCACCATCTTGGACAGCACAGCTACTCATCCACATCACCGTCCTTGCACCCCACACCTCCAACATCATCAGCTCGTCTACTCAATTATAGACATTAGTTTCTCTCTTTGTAAAATATTTTATTTATTTGAGAGAGGGAGAGGCAGAGGCAGAAAGAGAGAAGGAGGGAGGGGGAAGAGAGGGAGAGAGAATGGGCACTCCAGGGCCACCTGGCCACTGCAAATGAATTCCAGATGCATGTGCCACTTTGTGCATTTGGATGTGGGTACTGGGGAATCGAACCTGGGTCCTTCGGCTTTGCCAGCAAGCACCTTAACCACTAAGTCATGTTTTCAGCTTTGGTTTCTCTTTCTTGAGCTCCAGATTTGCTTAATTTGACGTCCACACAGATTTCCTCATAGTCCACTCTTTAGCCCTCCATCTTTCCTTTTTCATTTTTCATTAAAGATAATCATCCAGGGCTGAAGAGATGGCTTAGAGGTTAAGGTGCTTGCCTGCAGAGCCAAAGGACCCAGTTTTGATTCCCCAGTACCCACATAAACCAGATACATAAGGTGGCGCATGCATCTGGAGTTTGTTTGCAGTGGTTGGAAGCCCTGGAGCACCAATTCTCTCTCTCTGTCCCTCAAATAAATAAATAAAAATGAAGTATTTTTTTTAAGTATCATCCATCCAGGTACCTGAGATGCATTCAGATCTCCTCTCTGTTGTCTCTACATTAAACCAGCCTCCTTGTTATGAGGAACAAATCTCCCTGAGGTATTTTGACTCCCACCCCCCTCTGTTTCTCTTTGTTCTCACTGCTTCTTAATGCGCCCATTACCTCCTGGCTGGGTTCCAACCCCACCTCCCTCTCCACTGGCCTAACTTCTGCTGCTGCTACTGTAGCTTCTGCACCCAAGCTCAAAAGCAGTATGCCTTTTTATTACAATGTAAGGCAAGGCCTGTTTCTACACTGTCCCTTTACATACGTGTGATTTTGTACTTGCCTTCTTTCCCACACTGTTCTCCCTACTGCACCACACTTGAACCATGTTGGGCTCCTCCAGTTGCTCCAACACTTTGCACATGTAATTCCTGCTACCCGGAATGCTCTTCCCTGAACTCGTCCCCTGGCTAACTCCCATTTACGTTCCAGGTCTTAATTAAGTCAAGTCACAGAAATTCTGTGCCTAACTCCTAGCCCAGCCTATGCCATCTCTCCCCTCTGCACCCATTGCTGTCCTCACAGCACTCACCACTGTCTGCTAAGACATGTTAATTCTTGGGGTCTGGGCTGTGCTCTGCTGCTCTGCCTCAGAATTTGCTCCACTTTCTCGTCTCTAAGTTCCAGTATAGCCACACTTTTTCCAAAGGCGATCCCATTCCCCTTGGCTCCTTCTCTATCCAGACACCCCCCCCCCCACACACACACACAAACACACACACAACTATGAAAGCAGGGATTGATTGTGGGAATGGAAGACCTGTTTGTGCTGATAAGATGCACTGTGGAGACACAGGGTTAAGAATGTTTCCTTTCATGACCTTGGGAAAAACCAGCCAGAGCCAAGCAAGCACAGCTGAGGGATTCCCAGGGACTGGCTAAGCTCATCCCACAGGCCTCCCTGGCTGGACTTCCTGCCTCAATACAATTTCTTGTTAAGTTACTGTGATGGTTTGAATGGAGTGTTGTCCTCCCATAGCCTGGGATGTTTGTGATGAAGCATCATAGTTAATCCCCATCTGGTGGAGTATTTGCAGGGTGGAGCCTTGCTAGAGGGGGTATCACCGGGAGTGCGCCTTGACATGTGTCAGTCCAGCCCACTGCAGGTCCATAGCCAGCTCACTCTTGCTGCTTCTTTCCTGCTGATGTGACAAGATGTGACGCCCTGGCTGTCTGCTCTGCCATGGTCTCCCCACCATGATGAAACTTCCCCCAGAAACTGTAAGCCGAAATGGACCCTTTCCTTCCATAAACTGCTTCTGATCAGGTGTTTTGTCCCAGCAGCGAGAAGGTAGAGGCTGCGGTTGGTCTGAGTTGTATCTCCTCTTTCTTCTCGTTCTGCATTTCCTAAGAACTTTGCTCTCTGTGCTCCTCTGTCCCTCTCTTCACCACTTCCTTCCCATCTTCATAGCCATCCTTCCTCAGCTTAGGCACCATATCTCAGAATCTGTACTATTGCTAGAAATAGAATAACACTTTGCATTTCTTTTGTCACATGTCTCTGGCACAATCTCTCAACCATGAAAGAATCTAAATATTCAACCCCTGTGTTGCCAGCATTCCTGTTATTGACTGTGGCTGGAAGAAAAACAAGCATAATCATAAAGATTGTCACCCAAATAAATTCATGGTCAATTAGGTCCTAAACAATGTCTAACAATCACCCTATGAGGTTGTTTATGGCAATCAGTTGATGATAAAACATTTTATAATGGAAGTGTCCAATAAAGGGAATTGGGATACAAATTATAGTACTAGAAGGCAATGGAAAATAAGCAGCCATTTAAAATGGGAAAATGAAATGCACACATATAACAGCATGTAAAAATGACCAATAAATTGTTAGCTAAAAGTGTAATATAAATGTGTATGAGGACACAAAAACATTCCTAATCTATAGTAAAATGTTAATGTGGTTGGTTATCTCAGAGTCTCAAGTTTATTCTTTTGTAATTTTTTTCCCACTTTTTGAGGCAGGGTGTCAACTCTAGCCCAGGTTGACCTGGAACTCACTCTGTAACCTAATCTGGCCTTGAACGCATGACCATCCTCCTATCTCAGCTTCCCAAGTGCTGGGATTACAGGCAAGAGCCATACATTTTTGTGATTTTTTTTAAAAAAATGAAATCATCAAATATGAATCCATCATAACATTTGAAGTCATTTACATTTCTGATAAATGAAAAACAAGGGATAGAAGTGTAGAGTCCTTATCAGGCTTCTAAATGTCACACCTTTTCTTTTTGTTCTCTTACTGTGTTCCAACAAAAGTGTATTGGCTGGTCTAGAGAGATAGCTCAGTCAGTTAAGCACTTGCTTTTCAAGCACAAGGACCTGAATTTATTCCCTAGAAGCGACATAAAAAAACTGCTGTGCACCTGTCATCCTAGCACTGGAGAGGTGGAGAAAAGAGGGTCCCCAGGGCTTATTGGACAGCCAGTCTAGCCTACTTGGTGAGCTCCGGGGAAATGAGAGACCCTGTCTCAAAAAGAAGTGGATGGTCCCTGAGAGAAATGACAGCCAAGGTTGTCCCCTGGCATCCATATTCACATGTGTATCCACATCAGAGTGCATTGATAGAGTACTATGCTGAAATCTATTTGAGATATTATTTATGAGGCTGGGGAGATGACTCAGTGATTGGTGACATTTAAAAAAAATTTATTAAAAACTTCTATACTTACTGACAATTAACCATGATATTTCCCTCCCCTCCCTTCTCCTTTACAACTCCACTCCCTGTCATATCCCCTCTCTTTCTCCATTAGTCTCTCTTTTTAATTTTTATTTATTTATTTGAGAATGATAGACAGAGAGTGAAAGAGGGGGGAAGAGAGAGAGAATGGGTGCGCCAGGGCCTCTAGTCACTGAAAACGAACTCCAGATGCATGTGCCACCTTGTGCATCTAGCTTACGTGGGTCCTGGAGAATCGAGCCTCGAACCAGGGTCTTTAGGCTTCACAGGCAAGCGCTTAACTGCTAAACCATCTCTCCAGCCCTAGCCTCGCTTTAAATTTGATGTCATCATCTTTTTCTCCTATTATGAGGGCCTTGTGTAGGTACTGAGAGGTACTATGAGGTCATGGATATTGAGGCCAGTTTCTCTCTGGACAGCTGCATTGTAAGGAGTGGTGCCCTTCCTTTGGCTCTTACATTCTGCCACCTCTTCCACAATGGTCCCTGAGCCTTGGGGGGTGTGATAGAGATGTTTCAGTGCTGGACACTCCTCCGTGGTGACATTTTCTTACAGAACCTATTGGCCTGGGCTCAACTCCCCAGTGCCCACATAAAGGTGGATACAAATCCCTGAGCCTTCTGTCCCTGATGTCTGTGTGGTAGGATTACAGACACATACCACCACATCCAGCTAAAGCCTTCTAATTTTTAAATGTTTGACTGTGTGAACATACTTGATATAAAAGTTTAAAAACTCTACAAAGATATGCACTAATGTTTGCTCCCATTCCTGTCTGTTAAAAAAAAGGTTTTTATTAATTCGCAAGCAGAGAGAGATAGAAGAGAGACAGAAAGAGAGAATGGGCATGTCAGGCCCTCTAGCTGCTGCAAATAGACTCCAGATGAATGTGCCACTTTGTGCATCTGCTTTTTATGTGGGTACTGGTGGAATCAAACTCTGGTCATTAGACTTTGCACCTTAACCACTGAGCCATCTCTTCAGTCTCCATTCCTGCCCTTTTATCCCGTTTGTAGTTAATGGTGGTTAATCCTTACCTGATTTTGTTTTTGGCAAGAAAAGCAAATATGCAAGTAAAATTATTTGCCCTTCTTTACTTCTGTGTGGAAGATTTCTTATGAAAAATTTAAACAAATGGAAAAGTAGAAAGTATAATAAATGTGCAGCTCAGTTGATTATTAGCCTTGGTTTTATGTCTATTGTCACACTACTTCCAAAAATGATTAGAAGAAAATCCTCAGCCTCTTATCATTTTGCCCACAAACATTTCAATGTAAATTTCCAAAAGATGGCAATTTTAATAATGTCCATAGTACCCTTATCACATGAAAGTTAAAAATCATTAACATGGGCTGGAGAGATGGCTCAGCGGTTAAACGCTTGCCTGTGAAGCTCAAGGAGCCCAGTTCAAGGCTCGATTTCCCAGTACTCATGTAAGCCAGATGCACAAGGTGACGCATGCATCTGGTGTTTGTTTGCAGTGGCTGGAGGCCCTGGCGTGCCCATTCTTTCTCTCTGCCTCTTTCTCTCTCTGTCTGTTGCTCTCAAATAAATAAATAAATAAATAAAAATGTTTAAAAAACCATTAACATATTTAGTTAGTGCTCACATCTCATAGATTGCTTTAAAACTTTTAAGAACAATTTCTTTGAATTTGGATTCAGATAAATCCATACAGTGCAAATGAAATTAAGATTTTGTCATTTTGAACAGGTTGTACATCTGTATCCCCAATATTCAAGAGACTGAGGCAGGAGGGTTTGGAATTTTAAGCCAGCCTAGGCCACACAGCAAGATCCTGTCTCAAAAAGTCAAAAAAAAAAAAAGTTTTTTGGTCATTTCTCTTGAGGAGTTTTCTTTCTTTTTTTTTCAAGGTAGGGTCTCACTCTAGCCCAGACTGACCTGGAATTCACTATGTAGTTTCAGGGTGGCCTCAAACTCATAGCAATCCTCCTACCTCTGCCTCCCAAGTGCTGGGATTGAAGGTATGTGCCACCACGCCCAGCTCTTTCTTTTTTTAGATATTTTATTTATTTATTTACTTGACAGAAAAAGAGGGAGAGAGAGAATGAGAATGGGCATGCCAGGGCCTCCAGCCACTACACATGAACTCCAGATGCTCATACCCCTTTGTGCATCTGGCTAATGTGGGTCCTAGGGAATTGAACCTGGGTCCTTTGGCTTTGCAGGCAAATGCCTTAATTGCTAAGCCATCCCTCCTTCCCTTGAGGAGTTTTCTTACAGTGTGCATGTTGTCAGGCATACCCTTCTGGTGACATCAAGCATGTTCCTCTGTCATCTGTCTGTCCTATAAATTGTTACTTAGGTCTAGAAGTCCAGATTTTATTTTACTATTTTATTTTATCATTTTGAGTTTTTTTGAGGTAGGGTCTCACACTCTCCCAGTCTAATCTGGGACTCACTATGTAGTTCTAGGTTGGCATCCAACTCATGGAGATCCTCCTACCTCTGCCTCTTGCCTCCTGAGTACTGAGATTAAAGGTGTGCACCACCATGCCTGGCAAAAAAAAAAAAAACAAAAAACAAAAAACAAACAACAACAACAACAAAAAGAATCCTTCCATCAGAAGACACATAGGGTCTGATGGCCTCTCTTTAAGTGGTGTTAGCGATCGCCAATGATGATTGCCAGGGTTTGTTTACTTATTTTAATTTTTTGTGTCTGTTGGTTACCTTCTTGTTGCTAGGACAGAATGTCTGCTAAAATCAGTTTAAGGCAGGAAGGGTTTATTTCAGTTTACAGTTCCAGGTCACAGTCCGTCACGGCAGGGGAGGCGTGGTGCAGGAGCTCGAGGGAGGTGATCACGCTCAGCCCACAGTGTCAAGCAGAGAGCGCTGAGTGCCGGTGCTCAGCCAGCTCTCCTTTCTATCCAGCCCAGCGCCCTGCTCTCTGGAATAGCGCTGCCCATAGGTAAGGCAGGCCTTCCACCTTAATTAACCGAGTCAAGACAATCCCTCATATGTGATTCTAGGTCCTGTCAAGTTGACAGTCGATATAAACCATCACAGTGTGTGTGTGTGTGTGTGTGTGTGGTATGCATGTTTGTCTGTGTGCAGGTGCACATGTATGTGCAGGTGCATGCACATATGTGTGCCTGTATATGTGGAGGACACAGGTGGATGTTGGGGATCTTCCTTAATTTCTCTCCGTCTTACTTGTTGTGTGTGCATGGTGTGGGTGTGGTGCATGCACATGTGTGTGCAGATGCTACACATGCCCTTTGCGCATATGCTGAGAGGCCAGAGAACATTGAACGTCTGTCCCTTCTCCATTGCTTATTTGCCTATTTCCTTTGAAACAGAGTCCTTTACTCATTCCAGAGCTTGCCATTTTTGTGAGACCCAATGATTCTTCAGTCTCTGCTCCCCACAGGACTGGGGTTACAGGTGTATATGGCCACGCCTAGCTGTTTATGTTGGTGCTGGGGAATTGAACTCAGGTGGTCTCAGGCTTCCTTGGGCCCTCGTGCTTGAACAGGAAGTACTCTTAACTGGCGAGATATTTCTCCAGCCTCTCCACTTTATTTTATTTTATTTATTTATTTTTTGAGACAGAGTCTTTTTCTGAACCTGGAGCTCACCCATTTGGCCAGACAAGCTAGCCAGCAGGCTCGGAGATTGTCCTGTCTCTGCTCCCCCAGTGTTAGGATAACAGGCATACATGACCACACTCAGCTTTTCCATGGCCACTGGGGATCTGAAGTCAAGTTCTCTCCCCACACCCTACTGCCAGACTTTAAGTGGTGGGTATTAAAATGCTAATAATGGAATTCTATTTTTCTTTTACCAGCTGAAAATTTGTATACATAGAAATTTCCCCTCAATGGAATTGACTTTCACTGTTTTTTTTTTTTTGTTTTTGTTTTTGGTTTTTCGAGGTAGGGTCTCACTCTAGCTCAGGCTGATATGGAATTCACTATGTAGTCTCAGGGTGGCCTTGAACTCATGGTGATCCTCCTACCTCTGTCTCCCAAATGCTGGGATTAAAGGTGTGTGCCACCATGCCTGGCTTCACTGCTTTTTTTAAAAAAATATTTTATTTATTATTTATTTGAGAGAGAGAGAATGAGCATACCACTGTAAATGAACTCCAGATGCATGTGCCACCCTGTGCATCTGGCTTACATGGGTACTGGGGAATCAAACCTGGGTCCTTAGGCTTTGCAGGCAAGTGCCTTAACCACTCAGCAATCTCCCCAGCCCTGGCTTTCTCTTTTTAACTGAAATATCTTATTAATTGAATATGTAAAGGCTTGGTTTACTCCTTTATTTATTAGTTATCAAATTAACGAACTATCTCCTTAGCCTTTTCCATAAAGGATCAATGAGTTTTTAAAAATGTTATCATGAACTCATAAATTCCAATGTTCACTCTGCTTCCATCCACCGCCCGCATTGTGAACACTGATGCTCACATGATTCCGTATTTTCCCAGTGGGAACTGGTTCAAGCTGGTTCTTGAGTTCCCTTGACAAGACTCTAGGAACTTTGGCAGCTTTCCTGTTTTCTGAGAGGACACTTTCCGTATTTACCCTGCCCCAGATCTGGAAACAGACCTTTCTCCAAAGAGTTCTTATTATTTTTATTAGAAAATAATATTTGGGAGCCACAATCTTGGGGAGAAAAGTAGGTCATATGTTAAATAGAAGTGAAGTAAAACTTTTACAGTCTAGAAATTGAACTGTGAAAATCAATGTGGTCTTATGACATATTTTATTTTTAAAATGTACATATGTGGGGCTGGGAACATGGCTCTGCAGTTAAAAGCACTTGCTTGCAAAGCCTACTGGCCCAGGTTACATTCCCCAGCACCTATTTAAAGCCGTGTGTCTGAAGTTTGTTTGCAGCAGCAAGAGGCCCTGGCATTTTCTTTTTACTTTCAGACAGACAATTCACTAAGTTGCCCAGGATGGATTTGCCCTTACTCTGTAGCCCAGGTAGGCTTTGAACTTATGATCCTTTTGCCTCAGCATACTGAGTAGCTGGGACTACAGATTTTCATCACCAGGCCTGGCAACAGTTCTGTGCACATGTTTTCTTTCATAGTTTTTGACTAATTTTCTCATGGTACTGTTCGTCCTATTTCTCAATTTTTTTTTAACATATCAGGGACATTTGCATGTGTTACTTTCAAAGGAAACACATTCTTTAATATTGGGTTGCAGATTAAAATATATTCGTAAATGCTTTAGTTGGATTAAATTTTTTGTTGTTTATTTTATTTATTTACTTGAGAGCAACAGAAAGAGAGAGAAAGAGAGAGAGAGAGAATGGGTGAGCCAGGGCCTCTAGCCACTGCAAATGAACTCTAGATGCATGTGCCACCTTGTGCTTCTGGCTTATGTGGGCCCTGGGGAATCGAGCCTTGAACCAGTGTCCTTAGGCTTCACAGGCAAGCACTTAACCACTAAGCCATCTCTCCAGCCCTCAGTTGGAATTTTTTTTTATATTATGTCTACAGCCTTGTCTGCATTTCCTTGATCTATTGTGGACGAGAGTGGTAAGTTAAAACTGTTGCTATTAGTACGTCTCTCCTTTCCTCCCTCTCAGAGTGCTGCAGCCTTACACACACAAGGTGTGGTGGTTTGAATCAGATGTCCCCCATAAACTCATGTTTTTTGAACACATGATCCCCAGATAGTGGCAAATTGGGAGGTGGAGACTTGCTGGAGGAAGTGTGTTGATGGAGGTGGGCGTAGGCGTGTTTTAGCCAGCTTCCCTTTGGCACACTCTCCTGATACTGTTTTTCACCTGCTGTGGCAGAAGTGATGTCCAGTCTCTGCTCATGCCATGCTGTCCCCTGCCATCATGAAGCTTCCCCTGGAGACTGTAAGCCAGAAAAAAACCCTTTTCTCCCATCAAGTGCTTCTGGTCGGGTGTTTTACCCCAGCAACGTGAAGCTAACTACAACAGTTGGCAAGTGCTTTACCCTGAGCTCCATCCCAGCTCATGGGCATGTTTCTGCTTGTCTTTGTACCTTTCAGTTTCTGCTGTATGAAGGTCGATGCTTCACAACTGGGTGCATAGCAAATACTTGTTTTATATTCATCGGGAATTGTCTCCTTTAGTCCTCCTACAAAGCATCCTTGTCTTGTCTTGCTTAATGCAGACAGACCTGAATTCTATCTTACCTGGTACAAGATACTGATCCCTGTTTTTTTTTTTTTTTTTCTACACATACTTGTTACTCCTTTGTTTTTGGCTATCATTTTATTTTATTATTTTAGTGTGTGTGTGTGCGTGTGTGCATGTGGTATATGCACATGTCCTGTGCACATGCGTGTGGAAACCAGGGGAAGGCACTGGGTGTTCTCTATCACTCTGCCTTATTTCTTTGAGATAAGACCTCTCCCTGTTTTTCAGTGAGACATGGTTGACCAGTGACCTCTAGTGATCCTCTTGTCCCTGCTTCAACCAGTGCTAGGGTTATAGGCAGCAATATATATATCATGGGGAGAGAGAGAGAAAGAGAGGGAGAGAGAGAGAGAATGAGAATTGGTGCACCAGGGCCTCCAGCCACTACAATCCAGATGCTCCAGAACTCCAGATGCTGTGGGCATGTGCGATCTTGTGCACTTGCACCACCTTGTGTGTCTGGCTTACGTGGGATCTGGAGAATCTAACATGGGTCCTCAGGCTTTGCAGGCAAGTGCCTTAACCACTAAGCCATCTCTCCAGCCCTAGGCAGCTTTTGATGTGGGTACTGGGGATCAAACTTAGGTCCTCATGGTTAACTAGGCAAGCACTCTTACCCACTGAGCCATTTCACAGTCCTGTTTTCCACAGTCCTCAATCACTTGGCTTGATGTACAATTCAGGTTACAGCCCAGAGCTGTTTTACTCTGTGACACAACCGAACATCTTTTCATTTAGTGGTATAATGGCTATGTTTGTCCTCAGATGTGTCATAAAGTTTATGTTGCATTTACTCTGAACATTTGTTATATTAGTGGTTCTCTCACAACATGTTGTATTGGTACTTAAAAATGGGTGTGTTAGTATTAAGCATATTTTGGTTGTTGAGGTAAGGTCTCACTCTAGCTCAGGCTGACCTGGAATTCACTATGTAGTCTCAGGCTGGCCTAGAACTCATAGAGATTCTTCTACCTCTGCCTCCCAAGTGTGGGGATTAAAGGTGTATGTGCCACCATGACCGGCAATCAGAATTTATATTTTTTACACATCTATGTTACATTCTTTTTTGTTATTGTGGTCCAAACAAGACATTTCTAACTATTGGTTCATTTGTGTGTGTGTGTGTTTATGCGTGTGTGCATTTGTTTGGGTGTGTGAGTGTGGGTGTATTGTGCCACCATGTGTGTGTGTGGAGGTCAGAGGACAACTTTCTGGTCTGTTCTTGCTGTCCTACTTTATATGAGGCAGGGTTTCTATTTATCTTGCTCTGCTGCTATTGTTTTTGCTTCTGGGAAATTCTCCTGACTCCACCTCCCAATTCACCATCAGAGTTCTGGGATTCCATAAACACAGCATTACAAAAGCTCTGGCTTTTACATGGGTTGTCTGAGGATTGGACTCCTGTACTCAGGCATGAGCAGAGAATGCTTCATCCACTGAGCCATCTCACTACCCCTCCCCAGACTTTATTAGCACTTTAGTGATTGCTTTTATGCAAACAGATTTATATGATGTTGATATCGTTAGTCCTCTTTTCCTACTTACATTTTTACTGTTTTTATTAACTTTACACTAATGGTTCTCAATAGAGATAGAAGGGGAGAGACAGAGACACAGAGAGGGAAACATGTGGCAGTATCTACAAAATTTTTGATTGTTAGAGCTGGAAATAAGGTGCTTGTAGTGGGAGGAGGCCAGGGATACTACTAAACATCCCATAATGCTCAGGACAGCCAAGTCTTACAGGAATAAATCTGGCCCCTAGTATCAATTGTGCTGAGTTTGAGAAATCTCTTGTATATATCTATGATGTGTATTATGTATGTGATAATGGCTGGTAACATTAATTTTACTTTCTCCTTTCTCATTCTAACATTAATTTTACTTTCTCCTTTCTCATTCTCTTCTCTTCTGACTAAAATTTTATGTTTTTTCTACTTTGTAATGATATGTGAAATATATTGTTCTTCCCTCATTATCTTAAATTTAGATTTCAAAATATTCAGTTATCACTGAAATTCTGCAATTATCTTAGGTCTGGATGAGGCTGGTTCTTTCATTAGCACATTCTTTGGGAAGGGCTCCTAAGGAGATTCGTCTTGAATTCTTGAATATTTAACTCTGTGTTTAATATTCTTGATGCTTAAGAATTGCTAAACATACAGTCCTTGGCTTGAACTTTCTTTGTGTGTGTGTGTGTGTGTGTGTGTGTGTGTGTGTGTGCAGCTAAGAAATATGACAACCTCATTTGCTTCTCTTTATAAGTGACTTGTCTATAAACCAAAGCACTTAAATAATTCTCAATTCTCTTCTTTTCTCTTTCCCTCCCTCCCTCCCTCTCTCTCTCCCTCTCTCCTTTCTTCCTCCCTCCCTTCCTTCCTTCCTTTCCTTCCTTCTTTCTTTTTTTCTTCCTTCCTTCCTTCCTTCCTTTCTTCAACGTCGGCCACAATCTAGCCCAGGCTGACCTGGAATTCACTATGAAGTCTCCGCTGGCCTCGAACTCACAGTGATCCTCCTACCTCAGCCTTCCTAGTGTTGGAATTAAAGGCGTGCACCACCACGCTGGGCCCTGTCTTTTTTTTTTTTTCTTAGCAGTGCTGGCGATAGAGCTCAGCACATACTAGGCAAGCACCCCACCACTGAACCATATCCCCAGCTTGAATGTTTTCCTTTTCTTCAAAATCTTATTTTATTTTATTTCAATTTTTTATTAATAACTTCCATGATTATAAAAAATATCCCATGATAATGCCTTCCCTACCCCCACTTTCCCCTTTGAAACTCCATTCTCCATAATATCCCCTCCCCTTCTCAATAAGTCTCTCTTTTATTTTGATGTCATGATCTTTTCCTCCTAATATGATGGTCTTGTGTAGATAGTGTCAGGCACTGTGAGGTCATGGATATGTAGTATCCACTTTTGGGTATCTTCACTGGTGATTTCCCTCTCTCCCATTGAACTGCATGCAGAATTGCTTCTTCTAGCTTTCTGTCAGCTGGTCCACACAGAAGAAGTTTTCAGCTCAGCTCCAGCAGGATTTCTCAGTGACCTTGCAGCCCAAGTATGTGGAGTCTTCAGCCAACAGGGTCTTACCATATATTCCTGGTGGGAAACCAAGGGCCTTGGCAATGGCCTATAATGTTTTGGGGGCATCAGGGTCCTCCCTGGCCAACAACTCACTGGAAGGTATCCCATCCCTGGCACTGAAAACTTTCTAGCCACAATCTACAGCTCCTGAGTATTCCATTCTACAGAAAAGTAGGTTTCCATATGATTTATTTCTATCCTCTTAGATTTTGATTAGCTCTTCCTCCACCTTTCCTCACTCAATCTCTTCCCCTGACCTAACTTGGTCCTTTTCACCCCCATTAATCTATTCCTCTACTTACATACATACAATACCATCCTATTAAGTACCCCTCCCTTCCTTTCTCTTCCCTTTATATCTCTTTTCTGGCTTACTGGCCTTTGCTACTGAGATTTCTTCCTACTCACACAGAAGTCCAGTCATTTGTAGCTAGGATCCACACATGAGAGAGAACATGTGACATTTGGCTTTCTGGGCCTGGGTTACCTCACTTAGTATAATCGTTTTCAGATCCATCCATTTTCCTACAAATTTCATAACTTCATTTTTCTTCACCGCTGAGTAGAACTCCATTGTATAAATGTGCCATATCTTCACTATCCACTCATCAGTTGAGGGACATCTAGGCTTGTTCCATTTCCCAGCTATTGTGAATTGAGCGGCAATAAACACGGTTGAGCAAGTATCTCTAAGGTAATGAGATAAGACCTTAGGGTATATGCCTAGGAGTGCTATAGCTGGGTCATATGGTAGATCTAGTTTTAGCTGTCTCAGGAACCTCCACACTGATTTCCACAATGGTTGGACCAGATTGCATTCCCACCAACAGTCTAGAAGGGTTCCTCTTTTTCTGCATCCTTGCCAGCATTTATTGCCATTTGTTTTCATGATGGTAGCCAATCTGACAGGAGTGAGATGGAATCTCAATGCAGTTTTAATCTGTATTTCCCTGATGACTAGGGATGTAGAACATTTTTTAGATGCTTATATGCCATCCATATTTCTTCTTTTGAGAACTCTCTATTTAGTTCCATAGCCCATTTTTAATTGGCTTGTTTGATTTCTTATTATTTAACTTTTTGAGTTCTTTGTATATCCTAGATATTAATCCTCTATCAGATGTATAGCTGGCAAAGATTTTTTCCCATTCTGTAGGTTGCCTCTTTGCTTTATTCACAGTGTCCTTTGTTGTACAAAATCTTTGTAATTTCATGAGTTCCCAGCGGTTAATCTGTGGTTTTATTGCCTGAGCAATTGGGGTTATATTCAGAAAGTCTTTGCCAAGACCAATATGTTGAAGGGTTTCCCTACTTTTTCCTCTAGCAGTTTTAGAGTTTCAGGTCTGATGTTAAGTTAAGGTCTGTAATCCATTTGGACTTAATTTTTGTGCATGGAGAGAGAGAAGAATCTATTTTCATCCTTCTACAGATACATATCCAGTTTTCCCAGCACCATTTGCTGAAGAGGCTGTCTTTTCTCCAATGAGTATTTTTGGCATTTAAAAAAAATCTTTTAATTTTTTTCTTAACAACTTCCATGATTATAAAAAATACCCCGTGGTAATACCCTCCCTCCCCCCACTTACCCCTTTGAAACTCCACTCTCCATCATCCCCCCTCCCCATCTCAATCAGTCTCTCTTTTACTTTTGATGACTTGATCTTTTCCTCCTCTTATGATGGTCTTGTGTAGGTAGTGTCAGGCACTGTGAGGTCATGGATATCCAGGCCATTTTGTGTCTGGTGGGAGCATGTTGTATAGAGTCCTGCCCTTCCTTTGGCTCTTACATTCTTTCCACCACCTCTTCCACATTAGACCCTGAGCCTTGGAAGGTGTGATCGAGATATTGCAGTACTGAGCACTGCGGTCATTTCTTTCCATCAATTTTTGGCATTTTTATTGAAGATCAGGTTGCTATAGCTACCTGGACTTACATCTGGGTCCTCTATTCTGTTCCATTGTTCTACATGTCTGCGTTTGTGCCAGTACCATGCTGTCAAAATCTTATTTTCGGGCTGGAGAGATGGCTTAGCGGTTAAGCGCTTGCCTGTGAAGCCTAAGGACCCCGGTTCGAGGCTCGACTCCCCAGGACCCATGTTAGCCAGATGCACAGAGGGCGCATGCGTCTGGAGTTCGTTTGCAGTGGCTGGAGGCCCTGGCACGCCCATTCTCTCTCCCTCTCTCTATCTGCCTCTTTCTCTCTGTCTGTTCCTCTCAAATAAAATAAAAATAACAAAAAAAAATTAAAAAAAAATCTTATTTTCTTAGATGACTCTGAGTTTAGCATTTTAGGACAATGTTCTTAAGAAACACCATGGGTCTTTTCATACATAGGTCAAGTTTTCCTTTTTGTTCCAGAATGTTTTCTTAGGTTATCACTTTTGAAATTATTTCTGCTTCTTTTGTTTAGGTTTCCTTCTTCTGGGACTCCCGTTGCACATCATCAGTTCACTTTGCCTGCTTGTGTGCGCTGTGGAGTGTGCATGCTCGTGTATGTGCTCTTGCAGTGCCCCCTATGCCTGCCTGTGGCAGCAGGAGCAGAACATTCAGTGTCCTGCCCATCGCCCTCACTCACTCTTATTTGAGCCAGAGACTCTTGCTGATCTTGGACCTAGTTGGATTTTTTATGTGTGTGTGTGTGAGATCTGTCCATTCTGGGGTCTCTGCTCCCCTACTAGACTGGGGTTACTCATGGCTATAGCCATACCCAGCTGCAGGTCGTAAGGCTTGAACTTGAGTAGTCTCTCAGGCTTTCTCGGGCCCTCAGGCTTGCGCAGGAAGTGCTTTTAAATGTTGAGCCATCTCTCCATGCCATATTGCCTATCTTTTTTTTTTTTCTTTCATTTTTATTTTTTATTTTATTTTTTTTTACAGTCAGTTTGGTACCATTATTAGGCTCATCCATGACCTACCCCCTCCCCTTGGCCCCTCCTTGTTGAGGTATACGGGTCATGCATTTTGGAGTTAGCCCACAGTTATGCGTAAGCTAAATGTCTCTGCATATCATGACCCAACATGTGGCTCTGACATTCTTTCCGCCCCCTCTTCCGCAAAATTTCCCTGAGCCATGTTGGGTCTGCTTCAGTGATGAGGTGTTGGGGGCCTCTGAGGCTCTGGCTCTCTGATTTGGTAGGAGTTGATTTTTCTCTGTGCTAATCTCCTTCCCCCTTGTGCTGGTATCCGGTTCATCAGGAAAACAGCGCCCTTGCTTGTTTCTCCAATTTTTCTTAGTTTCAGCCAGGGCCCTTTTGAGGTATGATGGGGTGGCTCTCTCCTTAGGATCTACATCTATCCTTAATATCTTGCCTTTCTTTCCCCGGGATTTGCAGCGCAGCTAGGCGGTCGCCATCTTGGCCGAAAGTCAATCATATTGCCTATCTTATCTCGTGTTCTTTCTCATTGTTTTTACCTATTCATGTATTTCCCCCCCCCCGCCCCCAACCGTCTCATTCTAGCCCAGGCTGACCTGGATCTGACTGTATAATCCCATGCTGGCCTCTAATTCACAGTGATTTTCCTACCTCTGTCTTTGGAGTACTGGGATTAAAGACAAGTGTGACAACACATGGTGTAATTATTTTTTAATTTTTTTTATTTATTTGATAGAGAAAGAGAAAGATGGAGAGAGAAAGAGAAAGAGGGAGACAGAGAGAGAAAGAGAAAGAGAGAGAAAGAGAAAATGGGCATGCCAGGGCCTCTAGCCACTGCAAACAAACCCCTGACACATGCACCACCTTGTGCATCTGGTTTACGTGGGTCCTGGGGAATTGAATCTGGGTCCTTTGGCTTTTCAGGAAAATGCCTTAACTGCTAAGCCATTTCTCCCCACAACTCCCCCTCTTTTTTTTTCTGAGGTAAGGTCTCACTCTAGCTCAGGCTGACACGGAATTCACTATATATATTCTCAGGGTGGCCTCGAACTCACGGCAATCCTCTTACCTCTGCCTCCCAATTGCCACAATTCTTATGTGATTTTCCAATCTGTTGAATGGTTTGCAATGTGCTCTTCATCTTTATATATATATATGAAATATTATATAAATATAAATTATCTGCTATTTTTCTGATAAATAATATATAACATATATATAACCAATATTCTGAGATTTTGAATTTACAAATTGTGTTGTATTCTAATATTTGCAATTGCTTCTTGAATTAATTAATTAATGTTGATACCTTAAAAAAGCACCTTCTCCCTCATTTATTTTTAGAGGAATATTAAAATTGGTTACAGTATTTTTATAAGTAGTAAATAAATCATGGAATTTTTTTCATTTGCAACGTCTTAGTCTTATAGAAACTTTGATGATATACGGATACCCTATGATAAAATAAATGAGTAGGATTATCCTAGACCAGCAATAATGGTAAAGTCTCGTGGAGAGAAGGGTGGAGTGGCTTTGTTAAAATTCCTAGTTTAGGGCTGGAGAGATGGCTTAGCGGTTAAGCGCTTGCCTGTGAAGCCTAAGGACCCCGGTTTGAGGCTCGACTCCCCAGGACCCACATTAGCCAGATGCACAAGGGGCACACACGTCTGGAGTTTGTTTGCAGTGGCTGGAGGCCCTGGCGCACCCATTCTCTCTCCCTCTCTCTATCTGCCTCTTTCTCTCTGTCTGTCACTCTCAAATAAATAAATAAAAATTACAAAAAAAAAAAATTCCTAGTTTAAGGGCACTGTATTCATGACTTTTCTTGTTGCTGTGACTGAACATTTGACAAGCAGCAATTCAAAGGACGAAGAGCTTATCCTGGCTCACAGTTCCAGGGGAACTGCAGGCAGGGAGGACTTGACGGCAGGAACGTGCAGCAGTTGGTCACGTTGCACTGCGGGTTAGGAAGCAGAGAGAAGGCAGGAAGTGCAGTTCAGCTGTCAAACCTGAAGCCCCCCGCCCCCCACTGTGACTCACTTCCTCTTAAAGGTTCCACTGCCTTCCAAAACAGCTCCATTAACTGGGGCCCAAGCATTGGAAAGGATGAGCCTATGGGGGACATCTCACCTTCAAGCCACCACAGAGACCCTCTTCTGACACAGGGGCTCTGTGGGGCTGGTTTGCCTTGGCTGCCTGGAACTGTGGTTTGGTTCGCAACCTCTTTCTATGCCCTGAGGCTTATGGCATCTTATCCTATCTTGATTATTTGGGGGCTTGGGGAAATTATCTGCTATTTTTCTGATAAAGTGCTTGTGTGCTGGGGTGAGCTCCTATTCTGATCTAGACTTGGTGTCTTCTCTTCTGCTATCTAACTCCCAGCCCAGTAGAGCCTTACTTCACCCAATCAATCCAGTTTCTGACCATGAACTATGCCAAATGACCTGTGTCCCAATGGGATGGATAGGCCCACCCACTGGGTTCCCGTTGCCCAGGAAATAAAGGCCAGATGGTACATCCCAGACAAAATGCTTTCATTCAAACTGGGAAAGTTGGTTTAAAATGGGCTATTGAAGCGAGGGGAGCGGCAGTGGAGCTGAGATACAGTGTGGACGTAATGCATGATGGGAGCTAGGACTGAAGTAACCTGGGTATACAGTGCATATAAAATATTGACTCTTTAATATGACTTTAATTCCTGGATGTTCCGGCCTCATTCACTCTTCTTTCTGTGACCGTCTTACCTGGAAGAACCTTCTGGAGTTGGCCTTCCTCTATTCTAGACTCACTGCTGCCTTTATACTCATGCCCTTCAGACTGGAATCCTTGAATTCTGACCTCCACCACCCCAGTCAAACTCCACCCTTGAAGGGGAACAACTTCTTTGTCCCTAGGTTCCTGTTCTAAGCTGACCTGGGCTCCAAAGTTTACTTTATTTTCTTCATCATGGCAAAATACATATAATCATAAAATTATTATAGCTACATTTTTTTCTCACTCTGTGATCCCAGGCTGGTCCCGAACTCACATTGATCCTCCTGCCTCTGCCTCCCAAGTGCCACACCCAGCTGTAACTACTTAAAATTTTTTTTGTTTATTTTTATTTATTTATTTGAGAGCAACAGACAGACAGAGAGAGAAAGAGGCAGATAGAAAAAGAATGGGTGCACCAGGGCCTCCAGCCACTGCAAACGAACTCCAGATGCATGCACTACCTTGTGCATCTAGCTTATGTAGGTCCTGGGGAATCGAGCCTTGAACCGGGGTCCTTAGGCTTTACTGGCAAGCGCTTAACCAGTAAGCCATCTCTCCAGCCCTATAACTACTTTTAAGTGTACAGTTCAGTAGTGTTTAGTACATTCACTAAACACTCATGGAGCAACTAATCTCTGGAACATTTCATTTTACAAATTTGAAATCTTTAGCCATTAAAAAATAGCTTCCTGGATCAGTTTCTTGTTGCTGGGACAATACAACTGACCAGAAGTGGCTGAGGGAAGGAAACAGTATATTTCCATGGCGGTGGGAGCATGATAGGAGCAGGAAACCGGCATCACATGATCACATCAGCAGGGAGGAAGAAGAGAGAGATGAATACTAGTGCTCTCTTTTGTGTACAGTCCAGGGCTCCAGCTCATGGGATGGTGCCACTCACAGTTAAGGGGGCACTTTCTGCCTCAATTAACCTAATCAAGATAATCTTCACAGGTGATTCTAGGTCCTGTCAAGTTGACAATCACAATAAATCATCACTCCTATCTCTTCCCGTCTCTCCTGTCTGCACCCCCTGGCAACTAACATTCTTCTATCTCTATGAATCTAACTACTCCAAGTACCTCACATAGGTGGACTCATGAAGAATTTGTCTCTTTTAAAATTTTTGTTTGAGAGAATTGGCACGCCAGGGCCTCCAGCCACTGCAATTGAACTCCAGACGCATGCACCATCTTGTGTGCATGTGCGACCTTGTGTGTATGCGTCACCTTGTGCATCTGGCTTACATGGGTTCTGGGGAGTCAAACCTGGGTCCTTAGGCTTCACAGGTGTGGTGATTTGATTCAGGTGTCTCCATAAACTTAGGTGGCTTGAAAGCTAGGTCCTCAGCTGATGGCAATGTGGGAATTGAATTCTCCTGGAGGCAGTGTATTTTGGGGGCAGGCTTATGGGTGTTATAGCCAGTTTCCCCTTGCCAGTGTTTGGCACACTGTGTTGCTGGGGTCCACCTGATGTTGCCCCAGAGGTGATGTCCACCCTCTGCTCATGCCATCATTTTCCCCTGCCATTATAGAGCTCCCCCTTGAGTCTGTAAGACAAAATAAACATTTTTCCCCATAAGCTGCTCTTGGTTGGGTGATTTCTACCAGCAATGCGAACCTGACTGCAACAACAGGCAAGTGCCTTAACCGCTAAACCAACTCTCCAACCCATTTGTCTCTGGCTAGTTTATCTTACTTATCATAATGTTCTCAAGGTTCTTTTACCTTGCAGCAAATCGGAGTTTATTTATTTCTTTATTATCTTTGTGCATGTGTTTATTTGTGTGTATGAATCCAAGTGTGCATGTCATATGCATGTGTGGAGGTCAGATTGCATGTCAGTTCTCACCTTGTCTGGGGCAGGGTCTCTTCACCGCCGTGTTTGCCAGAGCTTCCCAGGATTCTCTTGCACACTGGGATTACAGATTTGCACTGCTGTATCTGGCTAAATGTGGGGTCTGTGGATCCCAACTCAGGTCATGGTGCTTTTACAAGAGGTTTTACCCAGTGCACCATTTCCAAAGCTCTTAATTTCCTTTTCAGTGGTGGCAGTCTCCTGTTGTACAGACACATTACGTTTGTCTGTGATGGTCATTCGTTTCCCCCCTCCTCTACTGTGATTCATGCTATCAACATTGTTACACAAATATACCTTTGTACCCTACTTACAGTCCTTTGGGTATACACCCAGAAGTGGAATGATTGGATCCTATTAGTTCATTTTAACTTTTATTTTTATTTATTTATTTGAGAGGGGCGGAGGCGAGACAGATTGAGAGAATCTGGACATGCCACTGCAAATGGACTCCAACTGCATGTGCCACCTTGTGCACTGGCTTATGTGGGTCCTGGGGAATCAAACCTGGGTCCTTTGGCTTTGCAGGCAGGCACCTAAACCACTAAGCCATCTCTCCAGCCATGATGCTTCTTATATCATTTCAAAATGTAGAAATGGCTATATATACATAGTTTGCACACACGTGTGCAGAGGTGTTGTGTGTGTAGTGTGCATATATGTATACAGATGCATAAGTCCTGTGCACATGCATCTAAAGGCCAGAAAAGAATGTCATGTGCCTTTCTCTATTGCTTTTCTGCTTGCTTCTTTGGGATGGAGTCTCTCACTGAACCAGGCCTGTGGTTTGCAGTCAGGCTGGCTGACCAGTGAGCACCAGAGCTTTTCCTATCTCTGCCTCATAGAGAACTAAGGTTGCAGGCATGTGTGGCCATGCTCAGCTTTTAAAAAAAAATTTTAAAAAATTTTTATTTATTTATTTGAAAGTGAGAGAGAGAGAGAGAGAGAATGGGTATGCCAGGGCCTCCAGCCACTGTAAACGAACTCCAGATGTGTGTGCCCCTTTGTGCATCTATCTAACGTGGGTCCTGGGGAATCGAGCCTCTAACCGGGGTCCTTAGGCTTCACAGGCAAGCACTTAACTGCTAAGCCATCTCTCCAGCCCATGCTCAGCTTTTTAAAAGAAATGATTTTAGGGCTGGAGAGATGGCTTAGTGATTAAGGTGCTTGCCTGCGAAGCCTAAGAACTCATGTTTGAATCTCCAGGTCCCATGTAAGCCAGATGCACAATGACACAAGCATAGAATGTCGCACATGCGCACAAGGGGGTGCACACATCTGGAGTTCATTCACAGTGGCTGAAGGCTCTGGTGTGCCCATTCTCTCTCTCCCTGCCTATTTTTATCTCTCAAAAAAATTAATTACTAGAGAGAAAGAGAGAAGAATAAGTATGGACACACCAGGGCCTCCTGTCATTATAAACGAACTCCAGACACAAGTGCCACTTTGTGTATCTGGCTTTATGTAGGCATTCAACACAGGTAGGCAGTCTTTGCAAGCAAATGCCTTTCACCACTGAGTCATCTCCCCAGCCCAGTATTTTTTTTTAAACATGGTTGTTGGGGATTGAACTCAGGCTATGGTGACTTGAGTCAGATGGGGGGTGGAGTCTTGCTGGAGGAGGTATGTTGTTGGGGGAGGGCGCTGGCATGTTCTGACTAGCTCTCCTTCCTATGGCTTGGCTTACTCTCCTGTTGTGGTAGAGGTGATGTCCAGCCTCTGCTCTGCCATCTTTGCCCTGCCATTGTGGAGCTTCCCCTTGACACTGTAAGCCAAAATAAACAACTTCCCTCCCAGCAGCTGCTTTTGGTCGGGTGCTTTATTCTAGCAATGAGAATATGTCTTCTAGCAACACAGACCTTCACGCTTTCTGTTTCATTTCTCCAGCCCCATTTCTATATTTCCTTTGAAGAAATGACTGCTTAGGTCTTTTGTATTAGTCACATATATATATTTATTTAAAATCCTTTTTCAGATTTGCAAATATTTTGTCCCATCATAGAGGCTTCCTTTCACTCTGCTGTGTCCTTTGGAGCAGTTTGTGACTTATTTATTTGCAGGGCAGGGAGGGGAGAGAGAGAGAGAGAATGGGTAAACCAGGGCCTATAGCTATTGCAAATGAACTCCAGATGCACGCACCAATTTGTGCATCTGGCTTTATATAGGTACTGGGGAATCAAACTTGGGTCATTAGGCTTTGCAGGCAAGTGCCTTAACTGCTGGGCCATCTCTCTCTCTCTCTTCTTTTTGTTTTTGTTTTTGGAGGAAGCCCAACAGACTGCTTTTTGTTATGCATGAGAGAGAGAAGGGGGAGGAAGAGAATTGGCCAGGGCCTCTAGCCACTGCAATCAAGCTCCAGACATGTGTGCCCCCTTGTGCACATGTGTGACCTTGTGTGCTTGTGTCACTGTGCGTCTGGGTTATGGGGGACCTGGAGAGTTGAACATGAGTCCTTAGGCTTTGCAAGCAAGTGCCTTAACGGGTAAGCAATCTCTCCAGCCCCTGCTGGGTCTTCTCTCCAGCCCTGCAGTTTGTGACTTTAATGTAGTTTAACTTACCCATTTTTTTCTTTACCTGCCACATTCTGATCACAGTCGAATCATGCTTTCCCTGTTTTCCTGTCATCATTTACCGCTTTGGATCTCACGTTCAGGACTCAATGGTTTGGATTAGTTTTGTGTGTGATGCACCCTCTATGATGCTTGCTGTAGATTCAGCACACAACAGTGGTTGGCACAGTTAAGACCAGCATTTCTACTCCTTAATTTTATCCTAAAATAAGTCTTCCCTCCTCTTCACCAAGAAATGCCTGCTCCCCTAACCATGAGAGGGGACCTAAAAACATAAGCAAACCAATGCAAAAATTTATATTTTATTTGAATTCAAAAAATTTAAAATTGCTTTCAAATTCAGGAAAGTACCATAATGCAGAACCCCAGGGGAAGCCTCCTATACAGAGAGAGATAAATTAAATGTATATACTGCAGACAAGCCAAGAAGGTGTGTAGATTACATATTTACAGCACTTGATGTTTTCTGAAAACCATATTTATACATTTTATTACATTTACAAAATAAGGCTTCCACTACCATTTACCTACAATAATGAAAAAAAATTTACACCTTTTTTCTTTCTTTTTTGGTACTGTACAAACTTTGTATAATAAAAATATATCTCTGTACAAAAGATTTTTTTTTTTGTTTTTGTTTTCCTTTTTTTTTTTTTCTCCTCATGGGATGGAGGTGGGTGGGTACATGATATGAATGACAGGCAAAGGGCTGGATCTGTCTGGTCCTTTCTGAGCCTCTGGAGGTGGAGAAAAAGTGCCAGAGATGTGATGCACAGCAGAGAGCCCGCCCTCCCCCAGGCCTGTGCTCCTCTTGTGCCTGGCAGAACTTTCCAAGAAGACACGGGGGAGGGAATGGAGGCAGGGCCAGGGCGGGGCCCTGGGGGGGGTGGAGTCCACTGGGTGGTCTGTGTGAGGAGGGGAAGGAGCAGCAGAGCTTCCTGGGAATTATTTTTCAGGGCCAGAAAGAAATGAATGTGAGTGCATTTGTCTGGACTGGTCCTCTCCCACCTCCCCAGGGATGCTGAGTCCCAGAGGGCGTGTGGGCACGAGTGTGCTCCTGCCATTGACAGTCTCTACTGCATCTGCTGGAAGCGGACGCCCCTTACTTTCAGCCCATCTTAATAGCATTTGATAGATCTTTTAATTGTTCCAACCTACAACTGGAGTATGAAGCAGGTGGCCCTGCCCCTCTGCTCCCACACGTTTCTGTTTGTTATTTCAGTATGCCGCCATAGAAACATCCACGGCTGGCATGTCACATGGACGTCGGGGTGTCAGGCTGGGGGGACTTTCCCAGGGACAGAGAAAACAGACCTAAACAGCATGTGGCAATTCTTATACTCATATGCTTCCCAACGATCCTCAGATGGAATACATTAATAACCCAAAGTGGTGACACTGTCGAAGTAAACCCGAGCCATGTGCAAGGAGCCGGGCAGAGTGGCTTCCACTCTGTTCTTCTGATCTGGGAGCTGCTGGGACCTTTGTCTGGTGTGGTCAAGGGTCTCTGGGAGCCAAGGGGTCAGCACCGATTCAGGGAGGCTGGCTGGATGGGTCCCTTGACCTGGTGCTGTGCAGGCGTAGTGAACAGAGCCTGTATTGGACATAGGTGTTCCCTGTCTGGCCTGCCAGAACCAGCTACGGTGCGCCTGCTGAGATGCCCCTCTTGTCTTTGGTGCCCCTTCTAGGTAGGCCTGGGTTTCTGGAAGTTGGTACAGTAGACTTTGGGGGGAGTCAGAGAAATTTGGAAAGGAATCCTTGTTTCACTCGCCCTCACTCTGCAGCTCATGACTCTGTCGTCCCTGACTTCCATTTCCTCATCCATAAAGTGGGAAGAACAAATCCTACTTTGGTGATGTTTCACAGGCCAGGAACAATACATATAAAGTGTCAGGCACAGAGAAGACACCAGTAAGTGGTGGCCATCATCTTCTGGAGCTGGGGCTGGCTTGCTCCCCAGGCCTTTCAGTGTCTGCTGTCTGGGCCAAACACTGTTTTCTCTTTTCTTGGTCAGCTGACAGCCAGGTACGACCCTGGGATCCTAAGCCAGATCCCTGCCCTTTCCAGGCTGGCTAATCTTTCTTTTTCATTTAAGCTGCCCAGGATCCAAATGACTTTTGAAATTCACTGGGTTTAAAACTCAATGCAATCATGGCTAAAAAAAAAAAAAAAAAAAAAAAAAAAATAGATCACGGAACTATTTCTGAAGATTTGTTTTTCTTCTGCCCTCTGGGTAATCCTTGCAGTAACTGTGCAGATGAGACCATACTTATAAACAATGGGCTTCTGCATACTGACCCCCGTGGGATACGTCCTGTTAATGTGTTCACAGTGCCCTCACACATGGGACCGGGGACATGTTGGTCTGAGAGCTGATGGTGCCCCTTTGTCATGTCATGTGTTTGTGGGGAACAGAGCCTGGGGCATCTTTCATGCACATACACACTTCCCTTTTATAGGCCTCTGTGGTCTCTTCCATGGGTCACAATGAAGGAGAGGTGCGTGTGTGCTCAGGCCCATGCACACATATGCACACCCACAAGGTGATTTGCTATTTCAATTCCATAAACTGCATCCCTCCATTTGTTGCAGCCCCTCTTCCTTTATCGCCCCAAGCCAGGGCACAGTGGAGTCCTTCCTCTCCAGGGTGGCGGGCACAGATGGTGGCAGAGTGAGCGAGGGCCCGAGTCCCAGCAGTGGCAGACACAGGCGGAGAGACAGACGAAGATGGGCACTGGGCGCTGTGCTCAGGGGAGCTCCTGCCTGCCCCCCTGGGGAGCTGGAGCCAACAGATCACAGCAAAGAAGGGGAAGAGAGGAGGGGTGGGAACAGAAGGGGGCAGGAAAAGTGGCAAAGCCAAGAAGGAAGGAAGGAAGGAAGGAAGGAGGAAAAACAGAAGAATATTAGCGGGTTCCATCTTTGATCTTCTCTATCTCTGACTCTCTTTGTATGCAGGTCAGAGGACAACCTTTGTTACTTAGGCAACATCCTTCCTTCCTTCCTTCCTTCCTTCCTTCCTTCCTTCCTTCCTTCCTTCCTTCTTCTTTCTTTCTTTCTTTCTTTCTTTCTTTCTTTCTTTCTTTCTTTCTTTCTCTTTCCCCTGAGACAGGGTCTCTATAATCTGTAAACTTTTATCCCATTTTCAGCTGAGGATTGGATTCTGCCCACTATTTTTTTAGCTGTGTGGTCTGGGTCAAGTTGGTTAACATTTATGGACTAGCTCTCATTTTCTCATCTACACCGAGGGTCTGCGTAGAGGTGGATGGTGATTCTATTGGCTCTGCCAGGTGTTCAGTGGTGCACACGCTTGGTACACAGTGGTGCTCAATGCACATCCCTTTTCTTCGTGTCTGTGGCGTGGGGGTGCCCCCCTGTGTACCAGAGCTTTTGTGCGTGCACAGGGACGTGTGGCCCCGTGTGGCCAGTCTGCCCCCCACCCTCAGACCCCCGTCTCACCGGCTGCTAGAGGCGGGGCTCTCTGTGGCGGCTGCAGTGGCGGCCAGGCCTGGGGGCTATACCGCAGTACACACCGTGCTGACTGTGAACTCTGCCTCGTTGGCCATGATGTCTGTGGGCTGGATGTTGCGGTCATACATGGGGTTCTCAAACGTGGCCCGAACATTTGTGTTCTCATGGCCCGCATAGCCGTTGAATGGAACTTTGGGTCTTCTCCTGGGAATGAGACACAGTGACCTTGACTTAAAGAGAGAAATGCGGAAAGACTGACACGTCCAAAGCGGGAGAGGACGGGGGGGCTCTGCTCCGGAGACAAGCGGGTCCCAGGTGGGTTGGGGACAGGGTGCCCTCCCCGGGCTCTGCCTCCACCGTACCCATACCTGTGCTTGTAGAGATAAAGCACAAAGCCCGCGATGATGAGGGCGATGAAAGGCACCAGGATGGCGGCTGCCACTGAGCTGCTGTTGGAAGCAAAGTGGCGGCCGATGGACTCGGGGTCTGACTCCAACAGCCTGAGGTCTGCAAAGTCCCAAAGCGTAACATTCAAGTCACAGAGATACGGCCTGAGGGGACAGCCCCTGTCAGCCACTCTACCTTGCTGTACACTACTGGGGGAGTGTCAGCTGGTCTAGTTCAACTGGCAAAGGCACCGTGCCAACCCCAGCTATCTGTCTCCCATGCTCAGCCCGAGGAAGGCCCCTATGGTTCTACTGATCTATGTTGGGCAGAGTATGACCAGAGGACTGTGTCCAGCCTCAGGGAAGACAATGGGCAGCCCAACCTGAAAGCATGTCTCTAAATAAGATCTTCAAAGGAGACAGCCCTTTGGGGGACAATTCCAGCCTTCTTCCAGGACTGTGCTAAGGAGGAAGTAACATGGGGGGGGGCGATGGGATGAAGTCCTGAGGGCACCCATAAGGGTGCTTCAGGGTAGTCTCTCTTCCTCCATGTAGGGTGAGGCCTGCGCACCCAATGGGCGTAGAGGGCAACTCAAGCGCTGGATACAGTACTGTCTGACCGAGCTGAGGGTCAGGTCTAGGGCTTGCTTTTGGAGAGATATGCCACAACTTCTGTCTCAATGTCAGAGGTGTCCTGGATGCTGGACCCAGAAGAGCCTCAGCAAACCTGTCTCTGATGACGAACGTGGCCAGTCTCCTCTTCCCTGATGGGAACGCAGCTTCTTTCCCCACACCCCGCCCCAGGGGACACATGCTAGTTACCGAGCCTCTGAAAGCCGAACTGCCCAAAGCCTTGGCCCTTGACCGAGCCTTGGTAGACGAAGGTGCCTCCAGAAGACTCCGAGGAGACCTGAGGTGATGGGGAGCAGAGAGGGCAAGGTGTAAAAGGCATACTAGAAGGGTCTAGAACTCCTGCTGGTCAGGCCAGGCCACAGCATGGCTGACATATACGTGTTAAGTAGTGGAGCAGGGACGTCTATTCAGTGGGAAGTGGGAAGAAAAATTAATTACTGCACAAATCAACTGTGTATAAAGTGGGGATAATAACAGCATCTATGTCATAGTGTTATGTGAACAGAATGAATTAATGAAGTACTTGGGACATGCCTTTAATAGGCCTTAGATACATGTGAATTATTATTACTATGGTGAAAACTGACTTTTGGGTCACCACAGAACCACATTGTGGTGATCTGAATGTAAAATCCTCCCCGTAGTCTTATGTGTTGGAATACTTAGTCCCCAGCTGGTGGTGCCATTTGGAAAGGTGGTGGAGCCTTGCTGGAGAATGGGACCTTGTCACTGGGGGAGGGCCTTGGGGTGTTCTAGCCCAGCCCCACTCGCCACACTTAGTTCATTCTGAACTTCCTCTCTGATAGGAAGATGTGAGACCCAGCTCCGGCCATGCTTCCCCTACTATAATGAAAACTCCCCTCAAAACTGACAACTGGCAATCAACCCGTTCGTTCTGTAAGCTGCTTCTGGCCGGGTGCTTTGGCCCTGCAACAAGAAAGTAACCACTACACACAAGGAAAATACACCTAGCAATTTTTACCTCAGTTTGGAGACTTTGTCACAGTTCTGGTAGTTGTTAGTTTGGGGAGTGGCTGGGACTTAACTCCTTCTGTCTCAGAGAGACTCCGTGACACTCAGACACTTGGCCCATGGCCTAAGCAGCCAAAGTGTATCCTGAGGATGTGGCTGGTGTACCTCTCAATATAGCATCAGTCCTGGGGTGCAGTCTGTCCAGTCTCTTCACCTAATCTCCTGAAATAGGCCCTAGCTGACTGGGGAAGTGACCCCAGTGCTTGGTCACTGTCCAAGGGAGCGGCCCCACAGATCTTTTTGCCCTGGCCTGCATTCCTAGCTGCAGGTCTTTGACCTCTGACCTCTCACACTTGGCAAGCTACCTGGAATCGCTGAGCCTCCTGTTCTAGCTCGGCTTTTAGCCTGCCACTAATCAAGCTGGCAGGTACTTGGGTACTCAAGGAGATGCCTACGTAGCCTCGGACAAAGCAGGGAACAAACCGTAGGTGGCAGCCGTAAGGAAGCCACTTAGTTCTCCAGTCGGCTTACAAAGCAAAGAACTCTTGTTCTTTTCTATCCTCCCCTCTGGGGACGGGAGAGAGGAATGCTGAGGCTGGGACAGGTGATGCTATCCTCAAGCTCCCCACCTGTGAAGCAGGAAGGTCCAGAGACAGAAGCATCATTGGAGACTGGCTTCCACCTCAAGATTGCCCTAGGGATAAACTGGGTGTGGTGGCGCACGCCTTTAATCCCAGCACTCAGGAGGCAGAGGTAGGAGGATTGCCATGAGTTCAAGGCCACCCTGAGACTACATAGTGAATTCCAGGTCAGCCTGAGTTAGAGTGAGACCCTACCTCGAAAAACCAAAGGAAAAAAAAAAAGAAAAAGCAAAAAAGATTGCCCTAGCATAGACCTTCCCTACAGGGCATATAAGAAAGTCCTGTCTTGCCCACCCCTCCCACCCCGTCTCCTGGCCTCCTAAGTGGTCCCAGTTGCCCATGCCCTTTACCCTCAAATGTGAATATGTCTCCTAGGAAGTTGTCTGTGACACACCACTTTTCCCCAGCCTGTGCCCACTGCTCTGTGACCTTGACTTGTTCAAATTCGGTCTCATACTCCTGGGCCCTGACCCTCGCTTCCTGTTCTAGCAGCAGCGCTGGCTCATCTCTCTCATTTGGTGGCCCTTTGGTTGTGTCTTCAGGCCCCTTTGTGTGTGTGTGTTTGCATGTGTGTACTCCTGTGTGAGCATGAGTGTATGTGTGTGTGTGGGTGCATGTGTATGTGGATGCCAGAGGAAACCTCTAGTGTCACTCAGGAGCATTCACTACGGACCCCCCCGCCCCCCCCGCCCGTCTCTCACTGGCCTGGGACTCACCAAGTAGGCTAGGCTAGCTGGCCAGTGAAGCCCAAGGATCCACCTGTCTTTGCCTCCCCAGCACGGGGATTACTGTCACCAAACTTGGTTTTTATTGTTTGTGTGGGTTGTAGGGATCAAACTCAGACCTTCATGCTTGTAAGGCAAGCACTCTAATATGACAGTCTAATACGACTGAGGCATGTCTCCAGCCCTACAGGTCATTTCAAAAAACTCTTTCCCTTGGCGCACTTCATTAGCCTATAAGAATTTGCTAGCTCCTAGTCCTGGCCTTAAGAACCAACTCCAAATCTTCATGTGATCCTAGGAGTGCCTACCCCCTTCTGTCTTCCTTTTCCCTGCAGCAATCTGGGAACTGTGGGTGGGGCGGGGTGTTTTGTGAAGACCAGTTTGCTGGACTTACATGACCATCTAAAGCCCAGTGATCGTCTTTGAACTTATTCACAAAGATCTCCACAGGCCCCGTAATCTGGTAGACCTGGAGCAGGAGGTGGAAATCTTCTTTCTTGTAATTTCCTGGAGAAAGAAAGTGTAGGGGTTATGCTCGAAAGATCAGTGAAAGTCTCAAAACCCAAACTGTGGGCATGAGTACCTGTGGAATTCATACGTAGATACTGTGGGGATGCTCCCTTCACCCCTGCAAGTATCCAAGTACTCAGGAATAGACAGCGTGTGAGTTTGTGTGGGTCGAGTGGGGGTATGTGCAAAAATGTGCAAGTACACATGGAGAATCACTAGGCAGAGACTGGGTTCCTGTTTGTACAGGCATGTGCAAGAACATGATTTTGTGTCTTTTGTTTGTTTGTTTTTTTCGAGGTAGGGTTTCGCTCTAGCCCAGGCTGACCTGGAATTCACTATGTAATCTCAGGGTGGCCTTGAACTCATGGTGATCCTCCTACCTCTGCCTCCTGAGTGCTGGGATTAAAGGTGTACACCACCACACCCGGGTTTTTTTGTAATTTTTTTTAATGAGACAGAACGAGAACAAGAGCGAGAGTAAGAGTGAGAGCAAGAGATAGAATGAGAATTGGCCGCCAGGGCCTCCAGCCACTGCAACTGAACTCCAGGTGCATGCACCACCTTGTATGCAAGTGCAACCTTTGTATGCTGGCATCACCTTGTATGTCTGGTTTATGTGGGTCCTAGAGAGTTGAACAAGGGTCCTTAGCTTTCACAGGCAAGTGCCTTAACCCCCAAGCCATCTCTCCAGCCTGATTTTGTGTCTTTTGATCTATCCGTTAATGCATGCATATATTTTTTTTTTTTTTTGAGGTAGGGTCCCACTCTAGCCAAGACTGACCTGGAATTAACTATGTAGTCTCAGGGTGGCCTTGAACTCACTGTGATCCTCCTACCTCTGCCTCCGAGTGCTGGGATTAAAGGCGTGCACTACCATGCCCATCAGTGCACTGATATGCTTACAGTTCTGTGGGTACAGGAAGGCATGAGGGCATGCACAGAGGAACGTGTGGGTCTCTGTGTTAAAGCAAACAAGTCAATGAGACTATGTGGCTCTGTGTGTGTATGTGACTCATATGGGTTGTGTGCATAAGTAATTAATCCATGAATTCATTATCTATCATCTATTCAATAAGCTATTTTTATTTTTACTTTCTGAGATAGTTTTTCTGGATATATATATATATATATATATATATATATATATATATATATATACACATAATATATATGTGGTGTGTGTGTGTGTATGCAGAGATGCATGAAGAAAGACAAATCTCTTTGGATCTCTTTACTAAGCATTTTTCACTGTATATCATAATATCTACAATTTGATTTATTTATGAGAGAGAGAGAGAGAGAGAGAGAGAGAGAGAGAGAATGGAATGCCCCAGCTGCTGCAAATGAACTCCAGACGCAAGCACCACCTCATGCATCTGGCTTTACATGGGTCCTAGGGAATCAGACTCAGGTCCATAGGCTTTGCAGGCAAATGCCTTAACTGCTAAGCCATTTCTCCAGCTCAGTGTCTACAATTTTAAAGTACAATACCAAATAAACAATCACGGGCTGGAGAAATAGCTTAGAGGTTAAGGTGCTTGCCTGCAAAGCCAAAGAACCCAGGTTCAATTCCCCAGAATCCAGGTAAGCCAGATGCACAAGGTGGTGCATGCATCTAGAATTCATTCGCAATGGCTGGAAGCCCTGGCCTGGAGGGCCATTCTCTCTCTCAAATAAATAAATATATAAAATAAAAATTCAAAATAAACAATCACTGTTCACACTTTGGTGTCAATACTGTTTCTTTTTTTTTTTTAAGAGAGAATGAGAGAGAGAGAGAGAGAGAGAGAGAGAGAGAGAGAAATGGCATGTCAGGGCCTAAGCCATTGCAATCAAAGTCCAGATGCTTGCACTACCTAGTGCGCATGTACAACCTTGCACTTGCATCACCTTTGTGCATCTGGCATATGTGGGATCTGGACCGAGATCGAACATGGGGCCTTCGGCTTCACAGGCATGCTCCTTAACTGCTAAACCATCTCTCCAGCCCTGTTTCTTTCTTTTGAGTACAGTCATTTTTCTTTAAATGTTGGAGCCATGCTTTAAGTGTACAATAATGGGTACACTTACCCCAAAATTGACATATTTTATTCAATGAATGTGATAGAATTAAAACACATATTCTTTTTATCTTTGGGAAATTTTAATTGTATAGATTTTTGTAACATAAATCACTTCAAAGTAAGCATTATTTGTTCATCAATGCTTAACTCTTTTTATATCAATTTCTTGTCGGTCAAAATTAGTAGCAATTTAATTAATAAATCTGGTAATTTTCAAGGATTTTGATAGGAATTGCCAGGCTGTTTATTAGAACTGGAATGTTTTATACTTTGTTACTACTGAATGGACCACACTGAGAATAATCATCGAAAAATCTGAGCTGATTGGACAAGTAGAAAATGATATTTGGTGTTTGCTTTTATATGCTATACATATGTTTACTTATTTATTTGCATGTGCGTGTTTGTGTTGGGGGTGGAGGGTTGCACCAGGGCCTCTTTCTGCCTCAAGACACTTGCAACACTTTTAAAATAAGGCACATGGGGCTGGCTTGGAATTGAACCTGGGCTGGTTCCAGTAGGCTTTGCAAGTGAGTGTCTTTAACTGCTGAGCTATCTTCCCAGTACCATATTTTTTTCTATTTTTAATTACTGTTGAAAAATATTTTTCTTTTGTTCACTGGCCGACTCTTCGTGGGCTACTGGGAGTTCTCTGCTCCTCCTTTTGGCTCAGGGTCTGGGTTGTCGGACTCTCTTCTCTGTAAGAGTTCTGCATGTATTTGAGCCATTCATCCATGGCCCTGACTGTCAGACCAGTCACAGCCTCACCTCATGGTCTGATGACATTAGCTTCCTCCTTGCAAAGCTGTGTACTGGTCACCTCCCCCACCGGCCCTGCTCTCACAGCCATGGCCTCCTCCTTACCAGCCAAGTGCAGCTCCACGCCACTGTGGTCAATCATGGTGGCATTGACTTTGCTGTTGGCGACCTGGAAGCCAGTCACTCTCAGCATGGCTGGCTGCTTCTTCCCTTGGTACTCATAGGCCCCTTTCCAGAGAGAGTTCTTGGCAAACACATCCCCAGGAACTAGAGGAATGGAGAGACACGTGAAAAGGGCTCTGCATTGCTTTGGTCACATGATTAATGGCTGATCCCAGATTACACATGGAGACTGTTTTCTTTCCCCAGTGTCACCACAGTCAAATTATGGGAACAACCAAAGTGAACAGATAAAGAAAAGGTGACACACAACAGAATACTATCTACCCTGCAAAAGGAAAGATATCTTGCCACTTGTGAAAACATGGATGCACTTGGAAGATGTTATGTTAAGTGAACTGAACCAGACATCACTTACATGAATAAGTTAAACAGTCAATGTTCAGGAGGAGAGATGGGGGATAGGATTGGGGGATGTTGGTCAATGGGGACAAAGTTTCAGCTGGGCAAGAGGAACATATCTCAATGACTTACTGTCCAGCATTGTGACTATGGTTAATAATAACATTTCAAAATTGTTGAAAGAGTCTATTTTAAGTGTTGTGAGAGGTAATGCATATGTTAATTAGGTTCATACAATTATACTACAACATATGCACATAGCATAATTTCATATTGCATTCTGTAAATATATACTCATCACTTGTCAATTAAAAGAAAATATAGAAAAGAAAAAGGAGAGGAGGAATTAGAAGGAAGAGAGAAGACAAAGGAGAAATTATAAAAGATGAAGGAGGAAACGAAAGCAGATGATGTCATCATCCTGTGGGGAACAGGAAGCTCAGCTGGTGGATTCAGGTGGACCTGGATTCCATGGCAGCTCTGTCACTTATCCGTTGCTTGATCAAGTGCAAGGACCCCAGCTTCCTCACCTGCATGGGCCACACCTGGAGTTCTTTCTTAAAAAAATAATTTTATTAAACAACAGTAGACACTGCAAGTCTTAAATTTGGCCAGCCAGGCCAAATGAGCCAACAGGTGCAATAGTGGCATGTCTGTTATGGGGGAAACCAACCACTCTTTAATTGGACTGCAGGCCTGCTCCACGGGAGGGATTACATGCCTGATACTGAAAACCCATGACAGGTGTAACTTCTGCTGATGGCTGGCTAAATGTATATACTATGCTCACTAAACTGCCTGCTAAGCATTTCTCTTAATGTTCATACCCACATACTAATGCTACTCTCACTTTTGGTTAGAGAAGCTTTTCTTTTCAGATGGTGGTGACCTTGGGATGACTCAAAAGGCACCATAGTACTGAGAAGAAGTGACAGAGGAGTGCTCAGCACAGAGACATCTCTATCACATCTTCCAAGACTCAGGGTCCATTGTGGAAGAGGTGGTGGAAATAACGTAAGAGCCATATAGAAGAGGAGGACTCCTTTCAACATGCTCCTCCAGACACAAAATGGCCTGGATATCCATGACCTTGCAATGCCTGACATTACCCATACAAGACCATCATAATAGGAGGGAAAGATGATGACATCAAAATAAAAGAGAGACTGATGGAAAGAGGGAAGGGATATGATGGAGAGTGGAGTTCTGAAGGGGAAAGTGGTGGGGAGGGAATTCTATGGTTTATTGTCTATAATTATGGAAGTTGTCAATAAAAATAAATAGATTAAAAACAAATAAATATACCTTCAAGTAATTTTACTTGTTTATGAGAGAGACAGAGAAAATAATACAGGCTATGGGTGTGCCAGGGCCTCCTGCCACTGCAAATGAACTCAAACCATGCACCTCCTTGTGCAACTGGCAGTTATGTGGGTACTAGGGAATCAAACCTGGGTCCCTTGGCTTTGCAAACAAGAGCCTGTAACTGTTAAGCCATCCTTGCAGCCCATACACCTAGAGTCCTGCAAGTGTGGGTGGGCACCCCACCTCCCTAGCAGAGTCACAGTGGGGTTACATAATCCAGCAAGCATCGGCTGCCAAGCTTTGTGCTCATCCTGGCAAGAACCCCACAGACAAGCTATTCCTTCAATGGGTGGACTGAGACTTAAGGGGCGAAGCTTATTTGTCCACAGACGTGGTTGGTGGGCGATGGAAATGGCACCAGAACTGGGTTTGTGACACTAAATCGAGTCATGTTCATCGTGTGACACACATGCTGATTTGCCTCTATCGTGTGGATCTAGAATGCTCGCCCAAAGGCATACATGTACATACAAGCTTAGCTCTCTCTAGCGACGGTGGAAAGTTTAGGAGTTGGGGCCCAGTGGGAAGTTCTAGGTCAGCGAGGCATGCTGTTGAAGGGAACTGTGGGGCCTCAGCCCTTTCCTCTTCCTGTTTCCCTCATACCCACCTGTGAGGCCGAATGGGCTTCTCCCATAGTGTGCTCCCACCATGGCTGTTACTTTCTTGAGAGAAGCAGCAGGTCCAGAGAACTGGATGGCAGTGTTCACTGACTACCTTGCTCAGGCTGCACTTGTGGCTCTGTGTTCAATTCTATTCTTATTTTTATCTCTCGTTTTTTTTGAGGTAGGGTCTTGCTCTAGCTCAGGTTGACCTGAAATTCACTATGTAGTCTCAGGCTGGCCTCGAACTCACAGCAGTCATCCTACCTCTGCCTCCCAAGTGCTGGGATTAAAGGCGTGTGCCACTAAGCCTGGCTTGTGTCCAGTTCTTGATGTGATGCTCTTGAAGACACAATGGTTGTCTTCAGGAGGTCCTGATTTCCAGGACGATCCAGCACCTGGGTCTCTGTACGCACACTGGCCAGTCCTGTGCCAGGTGGGGCTGCCATAGTCAGTGGTTCTGGAGCGCAGGGTGCTGCACACACTTCTAGGAGGTTCTGGCTTTCTCTTATGTATGAGGCTTCTCTGCTTATTTTTAAAAAATTGTTTTTAGCATACGTGTGTGGTGTATGCACATGCGTGTGCAGATACGCACACACCCTGAGGCCAGAGGAGAATGTTGAGGGTCCTCTTATGGCTCAACTGTGTATTTCCCTGAGGTGGGGGTCTCTCCCTCAACCCAGAGCTGCTGTCTGTTAGCAAGGCCCAGCGATTCTCCAGTCTCTGCTCCCCACAGAGTGGGGTTACGGACGTGCATGGCCCCACCCAGCTTTTCACGTGGGTTCTGGGGAGTTGCACTTGGTGGTCTCCAGCTCAAGAGGAGCTCATATGTAAGTGGCAAGTCTTACTTCCTCGTTTTCCTTGCATGTGTGTGTGTGTGTGTGCACGCGTGATGCTTATGTATGCTTGTTCGTATATGTGTGGTTGTACTATGCACACATGCATGCGCATATATATACATTTGTATGTGGAGGCCAGAGGTTGATGTTGGGTGTCTATCAGTCGCTTTCCATCTTGTTTCTTATGACAACGTCTCTCGCTAAGCGTAGAGCTCGCCAACTCAGCCAGACTAGCCAGCCAGTGAGCTCTAAAGATTCGCTTCTCTCCACCTCTCCAGCACTGGGGTTCCAGGCATGTTCCGCTCCGCCTGGCTTCTGTGCGCTTGCTGGGGGTCTGCTCAGGTCTTCATGCTTGTGTGGCCGGAGCTACTGACTGGGAGGCAGCTTTATGAGGCTCACTTTCTCCCAAAGGCTGCCTGGCTTGGGAATTCTTCAGAAAGCCTATTGGTGTCTACTGAGGGTTCCCATTTCTTCGCACTGGACACTCAGAACTCATGTACCTGTTTCTGGCTAACCAAGTGGCAGAGGCAGTACCAATTTCTTGAGCCAGCGATCTGGATCCCACCTACCTGAGGCTTGAGTGAGCGGAGGCTCCCGGATAGTGTTGATGGGTCTCCCACTGGGCCGGACCTCTGCTGGGGAAAGAGAATGGAAAGAGACAGGGTTCAGCCTCTGGTCCACACGCTGCTGGCCACCTGTCTGACATTAGGTCAATGGGCTCTCTGAGAACTTGCTTTGGGGGGCGAGGATCTAGTGATGACGCGGACCTCACTCAGAGTAACGCACAGAATACAAAGGGAATCCATTATGTCAGTTACAGGCATTGAAATATTAGACAAGGCATCAGGATACAGGTGCATACGTGATTCTCTAGTACTGCATTAAGTAATCTTGAAGACGTCAAGAGTAACTAAAAGTGGGACTACCATATGATCCAGCAATGAGACCACTGGGTTCCTCCCTAGAGGGACTGAAGTTAGTGTGTTGAAGAAGGTTCTGCACACCTGTGTGTAGTATTCATGGTGCCAAAAACATGGGATCGACCTTATTTTTCCATAATTTTTGCGAATGAGCATACGTACACACACACACACACACATGCAGGAATACGACTCAGCCCTTGAAAAGAAGGAGCTTCTGTCCTGACAATATGAGGACATTCTTTCAAGTGAAACAAGCCAGGCACAGAGAGACAATCGCCACACCAGCACACACGTATGTGAAACCTGTGAAAGTCAAACTCAGGAGCACAGAGGAGAATGGTTGTCGCCAGGGGCTGGGGAAGAGGAAGTATGGAATTGGAGGAATGTTAGAGGGAGGGTGGAAAATTACAGTCAGGTGAGAGGAATTTGTCCAAGATACATTATACAAGATGGCGAGTACATTGATAACAATATTTCATGCCTTTGATAATCCCTGAGCGTAGGTTTTAGGTGTTCTTGTAAAATGACAACTCGATGGGGCAATTAGCTTGGCTTAGCCATCTACAATGTATACGTACACACACACCTCCTGCTGTACATCATGTGTCATAACTTATGTACCACACATAGATCAACCACGAGGTACCATTTTACATCCACGTATGGTGGATGTGCAAAAAATGGGCAATAACACATGTTGGCAAGGCCGCAGAATTGGAACCCTGGTGCATTGTGGGTGGAATGTAAAACTGAACAAGAACTTTGGAAAAGTTTGACAGCTCCTTAATATGTTACACACAGAATTATCATTCTACTCCTAAACATATATGCAAACGAACAGAAAGCACATTTCCATAGAAAACATATATGTTCACAGCAACATTAGTCATAATAGCTACAAGTGGAAACAGCCCAAATGTTCATCAGTGAATGAAGGGATAAACATAATGTGGCATATCCACTTAACAACATGCCACTCAGCCACAAAAATGAGTGAAGCTCAGTGCCTGCTAAAACATGGGAGAATTTTAAAACATTAGGCCAAGTGAGAGAAGGCAGACATACAAGGACAAGTGTTGTGTAATTCCACTGACAGGAGGTACTCAGAATATGCAACTTCGGGCTGGAAAGGTGGCTTAGCGGTTAAGGCGTTTGCCTGCAAAGCCAAAGGACCCAGGTTTGATTCCCCAGGACCCACTTAAGGGGGAGGCACATGTCTGGAGTTTGTTTGCAGTGTCTGGAGGCCCTGACACACCCATATTTTCTCTCTCTCTATCTCTGTCAAATAAATAAATACATAAATAAAGAAAGAAATAAAGAATATGCAACTTCATCAAGACAGAGTGAGAGATTCCCACAGGTAAGGAAAAACAGAAAATGGAAGTTGTTACTAGCTGTAGCCTCTGTTTAGGAAATGGGCAGTGGCGGTGGCTTATGGCATCAATAACTATTCCTGTTTCACATTGCAAGTTTTACATCATGTACACTATGCCTCAGAACCCAAAGATAAATGTACCTGAAAAAAGATCCTTGACATTGCTACCATATGTGCAAAACACAGAAATGAGATACGTTTGAAGAGCTGTAGGTATTGATTACCCTAACTCAATCATCACACACCCTCATAAATAAGTACAAATGTGTCAATTAAAAAGTAAAATTTGAGCTTGCTTAGTGCTTAAGGCACTTGCCCACAAAGCCTAGGGACCCAGATTCGATTCTCTAGTATCCATGTAAGCCAGATACACAAGGTGGTGCATGTATCTGGAGATCTTTTGCAGTGGCTGGAAGCCCTGGCATGTCCATTCTCTCTCTCTCTTTGCCTCATCCTCTCTCTCACTCTCCCTCAAATAAATAAATAATTAACCATCATAATAGGGAGGAAAATATGATGACATCAAAATAAAAAGAGAGACTGATTGAGAGGGGAGGGGACATGGTAGAAAGTGGGGTGGGAAAGGCAAGGTAGCGGGGGTGGGGGAGGGAATTACCATGGTTTATTTTCTATAATTATGGAAGCTGTCAATAATTTTTCAAAAATTTAATTAATTAATTTATTTGAGAGAACGAGAAAGAAGGAGGGAGAGAGAGAGAGAGGGAGGGAGAGAGAGAGAGAGAGAGAGAGAGAATGGGTGCACCAGGGCTTTCAGCCACTGCAAACAAACTCCAGATTCATGTGCCACCTTGTGCATTTGGCTTACGTGGGTCCTGGGGAATTGAACTTGGGTCCTTTGGCTTTGTAGGCAAGTGAATTAACCACTAAGCCATCTCTCCAGCCCCCTAAATTTTTTTTTTAAAAGTTTTAGACGCTAACATTTCAGCAAGCAAGCCTCAAACTGCTTGTCACTGCTTAGTTAAAAATGAACCTAGAGGCTGGGCGTGGTGGCGCACGTCTTTAATCCCAGCACTCGGGGAGGCAGAGGTAGGAGGATCACCATGAGTTCAAGGCCACTCTGAGACTTTGTAGTGAATTACAGGTCAGTCCTGGGCTAGAGTGAGACTCTACCTCAAAAAAAAAAAAATAAAAAAAAAAAATAAAAAAGAACCAGAGGAACAGCTTGGCGCTAAAGCTAAAGCTAAAGGGCAAACTGACGGCAGTAAATACAATTAGCTCTTCTTTCCGAGCCCAAAGCTAACCAAAGCTGAAAGGTAAACCTGTGGTCATGAATTTAGTTAGCCATCTCCTAATTCAAACATCCATCCTGAGTTTTGAGCCACACAAACGGCTTTTAACTGAGTGCAAAGTTAAAGCACAGTTAATTATTTCTTCTCATTTTGGCCAAAGGAGGTGGACTGCAGTTTTCTTGCCCAAAGCTCATGGTACCCTGGACAGAACAGAGTTTTCACGCCCACATCAATAAAAGCCTTAATGGGACTGGGGAGATGGCTCAGTGGTAACAGGTGCTTGTTTACAAAGTTACAGAGCTTGTTTACAAAGACTGGGTTCGGTTCTCCAGGACCCATGTAAAGCCAGATGCACAGGGTGCCCCATGTCTGGAGTTCGTTTGCAGTGGTAGAAGGCTCTGAAGTGCCATTCTCTCTCTCTGCTTGAAAGTAAACAAAATATATTTTTTTCAAAATAAAATAAAAAATAAATATTTTTAGAGGTCATTTTTTTTTACTAATTAAAAGCAAAATTACTTTCTATAAATATAATTCACAAAAATTGATATAATAAAAATAAAACAACTATAAATTCAAGCTCTGGTCCAGGCTGAGTCTGAAGCCTTCACTCTGAGAGGCAGGAGAGGAAGCTGCTCAGAGGACAGACCCTGAAGAGGACTGCGAGGAGCCCGGCCCCTTCGCCAGCTGCCCACCTGGGCAGTTTCCTCTCCTACTGAACACTGGGAGAGCCAGCACTGCCTCACAGGGTGACCGTGAGGACGGAGTGCATTAATGCCCGCCAAGCACTAAGAACAATGCTGAGCGCTAGGCGAGGCTGGCACCTGTCACAGAGTTCCATGCCTGGGGTTAGAGAGTTGGCTCAGTGGCTAAGAGCACTTGCCGTGTAAGCATCCAGCCCCAAATACGTACGAATTTTATGTAGTAGTTTTGAAAAAAGGAAAACGGGGAGGAAGGGAGGGATGAAGGGAGGGCAGGGGCAGCTGGGTGGGAAGTGATTCATGGAGAGTTGTCCTCCTCGTCCAGAGGGAGGAGGAGATGGTGGTGCTCACACTCTTCTGAGAACTTGATCAGGCAAAGGCAGTGGGGGCTTCCACACAGGCCTGTTTGGGCTGATCTGGTTTGGTCCTCGGAGCCACAGCTGCTCAGGGAATTGGAGGCAGAGCCTGCTTCCTGGAACCCCCTTTTCTTCCTCCCTCTGGCCCTCTTGCGGCACCCACTCAGCTTCACCCGCCCTCCAGGGAGAGCAGCCCCACTCACCCAGGCAGACGGGGGGCTTGCCGGTCCAGCTGCCATCCGCTTTGCAGGTGCGGTGCTCTGAGCCACCCTTGAGCGAGAAGCCCTCCTGGCACGAGTAGATGAGTGTGTAGCCCATGGAGGGCAGGTCCAGGGCCCCGACGTTGGCGTGTGTGGGAGTCTCCGGTTGCTTGCAGTGGTGGGCTGGGTAAGAGCACAGACACCGTTGGACCTGCGGACTGGAACTTTAGAGGCTTCTCCATTTCCCTCTTCCCACCTGGACCGTCTTCTCCTTCCTTCCCTTCCTTCCTTCACCTCATCTACCCAGCACCCTCCTCCCCATCCCCACCACTGCTCAACTCCTCCCCAGTCCAGGAAGTCTCTAGGAACAGTCCAGGCAGACGGTGTGTGGCTACGGACGGGGTCAGCCCTGGGAAAGCTCAGCTCACCCCGCAGCGCATTGTCTGTGAGATCATGGAGTGATTACTGCCAATGCCTGAGATCTCCCTGACGCCTGCCCCTCTAGTTCTTAGCTCTTGCTAGTACGGAGCAGGATTTTCTTTGTTAACTGTCTAGAGACGGCCTTTGAATGCCAGAAAGACTTTTGTGTGGACACATCTTCCGTGAGGCCCCAGAGGCAAGCATTACATTGTTTACAGCACTGGAGCATGCCCCGGACATCTAGCCGGGCCGGGGGATGCGGGTAAAGCCTGGGGTGTGGGTGAAGGTGGCACTCACGGACACAGTCCGGTGGGGTTCCGCTCCAGGTCAGGTTGGGGAGGCAGGTTCGGGAGGTGGAGCCCTGAAGCAGGTAACCTTTCTGACAACGGAAGAGCACAGTGCTTCCAACCTGTGGCAAGGACAGGAGGGCCTGTCATGGTGTACCCACTCAGACAACCCTGCCTGGGTCAGAGTCCTGGCTTTTCTCCATTTATCAAGCGGATCTCTAAACTGAGGTCCCCTGTCACATGAAGAGGGATGATACTGTCATGCCAGTGAGGGATGGAGTTGAAAGCATTATATAAAATGTGAACTATGCAAAACTACATCTATGAAATTATAAGCTTCAGAATTGGAGACCTGATTTCATGCGTGTGCGTGTGCATGTGCGTGTGCGTGCGTGCGTGCGTGTGTGTGTGTGTGTGTGTGTGTGTGTAGGCCAGAGGACAACCTCAGTGGTTGTTCCTTAGGCTCTATCCTTTTTTTTTTTTTTTTTATCAAGGTAGGGTCTCCCTCAAACCCAGGCTGACCTGGAATTCACTATGGAGTCTCAGGGTGGCCTCAAACTCACAGCAATCCTCCTACCTCTGCCTCCCTAATGCTGGGATTAAAGGCGTGCGCCACCACGCCCGGCTTCTATCCATTTTTTTTGAGACAGGGTCTCTCCCTGGCCAGGGACTCACCAAGTAGCTGTATGGGCTGGCCAGCAAGCCCTAGGGATCTGCCTGTTTTCATCTTCCAACACTGGGATTACAAGCCCATGCCTCCACTGCAAACGAACTCCAGACACATGCGCCACCTTGTGCATTTTGGCTTACGTGGGACCTGGAGAATCTAATCTGGGTCCTGAGGCTTCTCAGGCAAGTGCCTTAACTGCTAAGCCATCTCTCCAGCCCTCCAGTTTGTTTTTAATGTGGGTGCTGGGGTTCAAACTCATGTCCTCATGCTTGCAAGACAAACAGTATTCCAGCTGAGCCATCTTCTCAGCCTCTGCTTTCTTTAGCCTTCCCTCATCCCTGCTGAGAATATGGCACTGTGTTTTGTAAACATCTGCTGGACAGACCTGCTACCCTCTCTCTGCTTCACCCTCTGCCTGGTGTGTCGCCCATCGCCACTCTCCAACAGGTCTCTGACTATCTGGCTCCATACAGCTGCCTGGCCTCCTCCCCAGTCCATGCATTTGGCTTAATGGGCCAGGCCAGTTTCCACTGATATCACTCAGACTACAGCACTTTCCAGCTTCAATGTTCACACTAGTACCTACAAGAGCAAATTGAAATGCAACATGAAATTTAATTTCTACTTGATTCCTCCACACTCAGCCTGTCCCTGTCTTATTAGATTACCTCATTTGATTTGGCAAATGACACCTTTATCTACTTTAGTTGGACGAATCAGCACCTTCAAGTAATGTCTGATTTCTTCAGCCCTCAACCTACCATGTAACAAGTCCTCTTACCTCCAGGGAGGAAGGTGGTGGACACAGTGTGTCCTGAAGGCTGCACTACCTCTCTACCTCACACAATACAACCCCCAGTCACCTGAGTCAAACAACAGTGTCCTCCTTGTTTGAGTGCTTCTTTTAATATATATATGTGTGTGTGTGTGTGTGTGTGTGTGTATTATCATATATATATTAGAGAGAAAGAGAATGGGTGCACCAGGGCCTCCAGCCACTGCAAACGAACTCCAGATGCATGTGCCACCATGTGCATCTGGCTTACGTGGGTACTGGGAAATTGAACCTAGGTCCTTAGGCTTTGCAGGCAAGCACCTTAACTGCTAAGCCATCTCTCCAGCCCTCTGATTGCTTCTTTTTTGGACCCTCCTGTCACCCATTCTTGACTCATCAGCCTGAATGGATTTCAAATAGTGTATCATACTAAATCACTTTTAGAATAAAATGCAAAATACCTCAGGCCCTGTAGGACTCCCATATCCTCCTCTCTGCAAAACTTATCACATACATACAAAAGAATATACGAGACTGGTAGAGGTATGAAGTGAAATAAGTCAATGGACACCTCGAGCAGGGCCACCACCACACAGTTTCAGGGCTGAAGCACTGTGAGTGCCAGGTGCACCACCTGTGTGCCCCCTCCCCACCCCACTCCTCAGCTCTGCTCAGAACTAACTGCTTTCTTGAATTTTGCATTTTTAATTTCCTTGCCTTTCTAAAAATGATCTGATCACATATATGTATACATATATCTAAATAACTGAATGTGTTTGCTTGTTTTAATCATACTATCTTCATAATTGAATAGTACTGTGGTTTTTTCTTTCTTTTGAGGTAGGGCCTCACTCTAGGCCAGGCTGAGCTGGAATTCACTCTGTAGTCTCAGAGTGGTCTCAAACTCATGGTGATTCTCCTACCTCTGCCTCTGAGTACTGGGATTAAAGGCGTCACGTAGAGATGAGGTCCATGCATGTTAGCTGCTGTATAATAATCTAATGTGGGGCTGGAGAAATGGCTTAGCGGTTAAGCGCTTGCCTGTGAAGCCTAAGGACCCCTGGTTCGAGGCTCGATTCTCCAGGTCCCACGTTAGCCAGATGCACAAGGGGGCACATACGTCTGGAGTTCGTTTGCAGTGGCTGGAAGCCCTGGCATGCCCATTCTCTCTCTCTCTCTCTATCTGCCTCTTTCCGTCTCTGTCACTCTCAAATAAATAAATAAAAAGAACAAAAGAAGCCAGTGTTAAAAAAAATAATCTAATGTGTAAGTAGACCATAATTCTTGTTTTCTTGGTGACATCTACAAGAGTATTTTGGGGGTATATTTCCAGGAGTGGAAGTTTTGAACTATAGAGTGTTTTTATGTGCATATATATTAGTACTAGGGTGTTTTAAAAAATATTTTATTTTTACTTGTTTATTTGAGAGAGAGAGAGAGAATGAGAGAGAGAATGGGTGCGCCAGAGCCTCCAGCCACTGCAAATGAACTCCAGATGCATGTGCCACCTTGTGCATCTGTGTAACGTGGGTCCTGGGGAATTGAACATGGGTCCTTTGGCTTTGCAGGCAAGCACCTTAACCACTAAGCCATCCCTCCAGCCCAAGGTGTTTTTTAAAACTTAATTATTTTATTTTATTTGCAAGCAGAGAGAGAAAGACAGAGGAGAGAATGGGCATGCCAGGGCCTCTAGCCACAGCAAACAAACTTTAGATGCATGTGCCACTTTGTGCATCTGGCTTTACATGGGTACTGGGGAACTGAACCCAGGTTTTTAGGCTTTACAGGCAAAGTGCCTTAACCACAGAGCCATCTCTCCAGCCTTAAGGTGTTTTTAATGAAAGTCTTTTTTTTTTGTTTTGTTTTTTAGGCAAGGTGTCTCAGCTCAGGCTGACCTATAACGCACTCTGTAGCTCAGATTGGCCTCGCACTCACGGCGATCCTCCTAGCTCAGCCTCCCTAGTGCTGGCATTATAGGCATGCGCCACCATGCCTGGCAGCAGGGAGTGTTAACACTTAGCTCGGCTCTCTGACTTCATCTCGTCATGTCACACAGCCTCCTGGCTGGCCTGCTACGTAAGCCCCACCCTGCTCAGCGCTTTCCTGTCTCAGTCCTCCTTCACAGAGGTTATTTCCTCAGCAGGAAGGTGGCCCTGCCCTGCCCACCTGACTTTCTTGTCATGAAACCTACAGTTCAAATATCACCTTTAGTGGGAGGGAGGGGGGCTCTTCCCTAAAGAACCTTTACCAAACAGTGAAGTGCTACTTCCACCATTTTGGGTGGTACTTAGTGCGGCTGGAGTCACCTTGTTTGTTTGGCTGTTGTCACCCAACAGGCAGCAGGCTGGCTAGTTAGAGCAGGCCCCTATGCCTGCCTGTCCCCACGGCATGTCTAGCGCCTGGAATGGCTCATGGCTGTGCATATGTGCTGAGGACAAACTGAGGGAATTAACCACCCCATGTCACCAGGTCCCAGACTGCCCTCTTCAGGTTAGTCCCCGATATTCCTCCTGGTCTCAGGCTGACTGTGCTGCCTCAACACACTCTCTGCTCCCTGCTTCTCTTGCTCTGCTCAGGGTCTCACCCAGACTGCCCAAGACTGCTCCTCCCCTTTCAGGGATGTGTGCGCAGGGCCTGTGTCCTGATGGAATGGCCCACTGGTGGATGCCTTATGGCTGGCCTTGCCGGCTCCCACTGCCCTGGATAAGGCCTGTGTCTGGGACCAGGGGTGGTCAATCTGAGGACAGGAGGGCATCTGTCTCACTCATTTTGAGATTTCCACAAACACCGTGTCCCAACCCCGGGAATCCTGGGATGGATTTACAACACCACCCACTAGCGCCTCCCTGTGATGAGGGCACTGATAGGAACGGACAGGAGGCACGAAAGCTGTGGTGGTCTCAATGTAAGGTCCTCTGTCGCCACCTGTAGGCTCATAATGGAACACTTGTTCCTGGCAAAGTGGTGCTATTTGGGAAGGCTGCGGAACCTTGAGGAGGTGGATCCTTGCTGGAGAAAATGTGCACCGGGTGTGGGCCTGCCGTGAGGTGGCACAGCCTGGCTCCAGCTGGCTGTTCTTTCTCTGTTTTCCTCCCTGAAGATGTGATGACAAGATGCTGGTTTGAACTGTAAGCCCAAATGCTTCAGGTTGAGTATTTTGTTCCAGAAAGTAGCTGACATTAGGGCCGATGTTGGCCTGATCTCATTACCTGGTAGCCTTGGGAGTTGTTCTGCATCCCAAACTGTGGCATGCCGGGGTCTGTGCATGTGGTCAGCGTGGGATCTGGGTGGTCAAAACAAAGAGGCAGAGCACATGGTCACTGACACGTTTGCTGCCCCCTCATTCTGACCCGCAGCTATGGGGAAGACTCCCTAGTCGCCTCGTTGCCGCTGTCTTGGAGCCCCAGGCTGACTGCTTTAGTCCTGGCACGTTAGTTCGCCCTCTTCTGCTCAGAAAAGGGTGGGTTGCCATCACAGATGAGATCACAGATTCAGGGGAGTACAGCCATCATTCAGGCCACCCCCCCCAAAGAAAAGGCTGCCCACCAACTGGGCCACTCTTGGCCTCAAGCCCCCTCACCTATGCAGCTGGGCTGTGTGCCGCTCCATGTCCCGTCGGACTGGCAAAACCTCCGTGGGGAGCCCACCAGGACCAGAGGGGGATGGCAGGAGTAGGACACAGATGACCTGTAGGAGAAGCCACGGTCCTCTCTCCTCCCACGGGGTGGGACCCCGGGGTCTCCGCAGAACACAGCTGGAGAGACAAGGGAGAAACGCAAATCCAGGTTGCTCTCGGGAGCTCGGTCTCCTTCCGACCTGTGACCGACCGGGCGGGCCTTTGTTCTTTGTACTGTTCTCCTCCAGGCCCCATAGGAACCCCGGGAACTGGGAGCGGCCTGAGTGAGCGCTCGGTGCTCCCGCCTGTGTCAGCGCACTGACTGGAACCACGAACTTCCTCCCCTGCCCACCTTTATCCAGGACTTGGAGTAGCACTTGGGGAAGTGTGAACACTGACGTGGAGCTGGGCATGTGGCTCCATGTCAGCGTGTGCTAAGCATGTGTGAGGTTTTGGATCTGATTCCCCACACCACAAAACAAACAAAGCACAGTAATTCCACTATCCAGAATGTTCTCCTCGTTTTCATGTGTGTTTCCTCTAGTCTTCCTTCCTTGTATGTACACGTGTGCATAGCTGCAACATCAACACACACGTGATTTTGAATCTTGCTTTGATCACTAACCCATTCTTTTAAATATTTTATTAATGTACTTGTAAACAGAGAGAGAGAGAGAGAGAGAGAGAGAGAGAGAGAGAGAAAGAATGGGGTGCAAAAGAACACGTGCATGTTTTGTGCATCTGGCTTTACGTGGGCACTGGGGAACTGAACCCAGGCCTTCAAGCTTTGCAAGCAAGAACCTTTAACCACTCAGTCATCTCTCCAGCCCACTAATCTATTTTTTATGACATAATTTCATATTGGTTATGCAATTTTTCAGTGAGTGGTTGCACTGTAATCACATTTTGTCATAGTGCTCACACTAGGCATTTTATAGTATAAATTGGCACACAGCTTTTCTTTCATATGTATTCTTTTTTCTTTTTTCATGTGTGTGTGTGTTTTCATGTATGTAGGGGGAAAGTATATTCATGTATGTACACATGGAAACCAGAGGACAACCTTGGATGTTGTTCCTCAGGAACACCATCCACATGTGTGTGTGTGTGTGTGTGTGTGTGTGTGTGTGTGAGAGAGAGAGAGAGAGAGAGAGAGAGAGAGAGAGAGAGAGAGGGAGGCAGGGTCTCTCATTGGCTGGAGCTTGCTTGCCAATTAGGCTAGATTGGCTGGTCACTGAGCCCCAGGGAACCACCTGTCTCTGCCCCTCCCCCCCCCAGTGCTGGGATTATAAGTAAACCATCACCTCTAGCACTTTTGTGTACTGGGGATCAATTAAACTCAGGTCCTTATGATTGTGAGGCAAGCATTTAAACAGTTGAGCTTTCATATGCATATTTTTCATAGACTTATCTAGGAGTGGGCTTATTATCTTCTAAGGTTTTACACTTACACTGTATTGGGTAGTGAATACGTGTGCCCATTTCACACAGGTTATGATAACATCAGGGCATGGCATTAGATTCACTACCAAAGACAAAACTCCCCATGACATTACTACAAACATCGCATTATGCTGTGACGTGAGTGTGAGTGTGTGAATGTGTGTGTAGGGAGTCCTGAGGTCTGTAATCATATATAAAAACAAATGGAAGCTGGACTTGCACCCATATTCTGGAAGCTGAGAGAATGAGCTGACCAGTTAGGAGGGAGCCAAAGGCCTGAGCATATAAGTTGCCACATCCGGGAAGAGACTGCAAAGGACAGGGCGTACAAAGGCCCACAAGCACAGGAAGAGCAGCTCAGCCTTCCTCACAAGTGACGAGATGCCAGTCCAAGTGATCACGCAGTGTTTTTAACTCCTAAGACTGCTGCATACTAAAAAATATTGGGAAAATTCATTGTTGATGAGGGCATGAGTGGAGAAACATCCTCGTAGCACTGGTAGGAATGCAGGTTGGACACTTTCTGAAAGGGGATATGTGTTAAGAAGTACAATGTGCCTGGTCACTAGCTCAGCATTCTCCCTTCTAGAACTTTACCACAAGACTGAAGAAATGCTAGTTTGGTGTTTTTTTTTTTTTGCTGAAATTTGTTATCAGTATTTATTTATTTGAGAGGAAGATAAAGAGGGAGAGAGAAAGAGAGAGACAACGGGCATGCTAGGCCTCCAGCCGCTGCACATGTACTCCAAACACATATGCCACCTTGTACATCTGGATTATGTGGGTCCTGGGGAATTGGACCTGGGTCCTTTGGCTTTGCAGGCAAACATCTTAACCACTTAGCCATCTCCTCAGCCCATGAAATGCTAGTTTTTAGAGGTACTTATTTCAGAATTATTTCTAACATGATTACATAGGAGATAACCTAAATCCAACACCTGTGATAGGGGAAGGATAAACAAATTTTGGTCTATTCAACAAGGCAATTCAAGCCATTAAAATGACGGTACATAGATAAGTGTGTGTTGATAGACACAGCTGTTGATGCAAAGGCCTTGATGGCCTTTCAACAAATAGAAGTAATCAAATAACATAGTATGTGTACTGTGATCTAACATCATTTATAGAAATGTTTGCATATCACTATGTATACAAAACACATTATGATCAACAAATCATAATCCCACAGTTTAATTGTGATGATCTTTTGGGAGTTTCATTGTGTTTTTAAAAATTAAGTTAAATTACATTTATCTTGAGGGACAGAGAGAGAGAGAGAGAGAGAGATAGAGAGAGAGAGAAAGAGAAGGAATGAATGAATATGGGCACAGCAGGACCACTAGCCAGTGCAAACAAACTCCAGATGCATGTACCACTTTGTGCATCTGGCTTACATGAGTACTGGGGAATCGAACTTGGGTCCTTAGGCTTTGTAAGCAAAGTGACTAAACCACTAAGCAATCTCTCCAGCTTGGGAGTTTCATTCTCTACTTTGTATTTTCTAATATAGTACAATTTTTTTATAACTACAATTCACCATTTTGAGTGTATGTGTGTGTGTGTGTGTGTGTGTGTGCTGGGGATGGAATAGCACCTTATGCATGCTAGGCACATGCTTTGCCACTGAGCTACACCCCTGCCCTCATAACTGATTCATTAAAAGAAATTCAGCTATTCTCAAGAGGAAAAGCAAGACGGCTGAGTGTAGACAACCCTGAGGCTTATGACCACCTTTGGAGGTCACAGGTGTTAACCAGGAACAAGTGTCTGTATCTACTTCTGAGCTGCTGGTCCTAATCTCTGCTGAAGTCCCCAAACTGAAGCACAGTTTCAGAGACACCTAACAGTTTCAGGAACATGTAAATAGTTTCTCAAGAGTGACATAAGTGCCTAGAAGAAAGAAAGAAAAAAAAAGATACTACTGTTGTTCAAAGCCTGAGGATTGAGAAAACCTTCCAAAGCCCATTCATGAGGTGCATTACACATTCTGTGGCCTACTTTTTCTAGGAAACTTAGTAAGTATTGAGTCCTGAAATGGACTTGGAGGGGGTCACCAGGACACAATCAGGTGGGTACCAGTCTCTCACCACAAAAGTGTGGTTCCCCAGTGTCTTTTTCCTCACAGGGCATTTCCCATGAAGACAGGCATTCTCCTGCCACTTGATGTCCTCACATCCTTGGGCGCTGTCCCATCCAGTTAACAATCTCTCGGGTCAAGAAATAGCTCCGTATCTCTAACTGCCTTTCCTTCCACTGTGACTTCAGATACTGTCTGAATCCAGGCATCAATGAAGGTGTTCTCCAATTCTCCCTTCAAACTTCCTTCCCATGTTTAAATGTCTTGATGGGCCTCTTTTCTTCTTCTTTCTTTTTTGACTTGGGGGAGGAGACTACTAATCTGAGACTTTCCAGCAGTAGAGCTCTGAGGAAGGCTGAGGTTTGGGTGCAGGAAGTCACCAGGGAGGGCGCGCTCAAGGCCCTTGGGAATACTCACGGAAGCACTGGGGCAGCTCTCCAGTCCACGATCCGTTTCCCTCGCAGGTGAGCACCGCAGGCAGGGAGAGCTGGTACCCTTCCAGACAGGCGTAGGTCACGCTGGAGCCCCACATGAAGTCAGATCCCACCACCTTCCCGTTGGGGATGGCCTGAGGCGACTTGCACATGATGGCTGGGGAGAGAGCAGGAAAGGGTGAGTTCTGGAGTTGTCCTGGGGAAACCAGCACAGTCACTGCCACCAATGCTACTGGCTAGCCCTGCACCAGCCAGTCTGGAAGAATCAGAAAGCTGCTCTCTCTCTCTCTTTCTTTTTTAAATTTAAATTTAAATTTATGAGAGAGAGAGAGAGAGAGAGGAATTGGTGCACCAGAGCCTCAGCCACTGCAATCGAATTCCAGACGCTTGCACCACCTAGTGTGCATGGGCAACCTTGTGCATGCCTCACCTTTGTGCGTCTGGCTAACTTGGGATCTGGAGAGAGAGTGAACATGGGTCCTTAGGCTTTGCAGGCCAGTGCCTTAACCGCTAAGCTGTCTCTCCAGCCCAAGAAAGCCTCTCTTTCTTACTGTGGCACTTCTGATCTTTTTGCACCTGACAATGACCCATGTCACATGTGACGGCTCTGCCCTGCCATTGCACGGTTCTGTTCTTGATGGAAGCTTGAAGCCCAGATCTGTCATTGGTACCTTCCAACTTTCTGTCAACCAATGTTTAGGACCAGTCCCCCCCCCTTTTTATATCTCTCATAAGATTTCACATCTCTCCTCTGGATTCTCAAGGCTCATGTCCCACTGGAGTATCTTCTCTGGCTCTCAGCCCCATGTTCAGCCTCACACGCACCTTTGCAGACTGGCTTGGTTCCATTCCATGTCCGGTCCTTGGTGCAGCTCAGCACCGACACTCTGTGTGACTCCATCACGTATCCAGGGACACACTGGTACGTTACAGTTTTGTTGTACCTGAAGTCATGGCCCAAGCGGAGGCCGTTGGCCGGGATCCCAGGGTCGCCACAGTTTATGACTAGAATAAGAGAGATACGGCATGGTTCCACTTGCAGCTGAGATCCCATTTCTTCTCGTCCCGTGCTGCTCCCTGTACCCATCCAAGCTGGAACACTGTCAGATCAGGAGGCCCTGTTTCCTCACGGACTTCCCACCGGGCATTGCCCATCTCAACATCTGTTAGGCCAAATCTCCTGGCATCAGCCTTGCCATAGCCCCACTGTCATTGCCCACACCATCCTTCAGCACCCCAGAAAAACTGTAGCATAAAGACCAACCTTTGTATTTAAACCCACTCCCTGAGACAAGTACCCATAAGGCTCTATTCTTAACGGAGTTGAGGCCTAGGGAAAGGAGGGCCTCTAAGTTGAAGAGCCTAAGGTATGTTAAGGAATCACAAAAGACAATTTGCCTGCCCTGGAATGCAGCTTATTCCTTGCTGCTCTGCCTGGGAGGCTTCTGAAGTCTGGAATATCCTAGAAGTGAGGTCTTAAGGCCTGTGCAATGGTCACACCGCTGGGATGGTGTTGAGAGAGGGGAGGTTTGGTGAGCTATGGTCTCAGAGCAAAAGTGAACTTCATGCGGGACTTCAGACGGAGCTCAAAATTACAGGCCAGACTTTGAAAGGAAGAATGTTAGATTTACTCATCCTATTACTTCTGTCCATTTGGGTCCCACAGTGCCTGATTCCCAAGGAAAAGGGTCTGGGATACCTCGAGAAGGAGCAAAGGGGGGGGGCTATGAGGATGTACTGCTGGAGGGCTGGGCTGAGGCGCTTATGGGTCTGAAGAGATGAAGGAAGTAAAGATAGAGGAGGGCAGCAGGTTCAGAGTAGGGAGTGCTTTCTCCTGCAAGGACAAGGAAAGCACAAGGAAATGGCCAGAGAAACGGCCAGTATATGGTCTCACTTCTCTGAGCTTCAGTTATCTCATATACAAAAAGGCCTCATAGCTACTCCGTGGGGTTGTGGTGAGACTCAGCACATGCATATGAGATGAAGCCCTGAGCTCCCTGGCTGCCGCATAGACAAGCTTAGTATGTGGGGGCTGTTTGTAGATGCCCATTCAGGTTTGTGCCCCCGCTGCAGCTGGCCTTCCCAGTCTCCCCACAGACAGCCTTCTTTTTTTTTTTTTTTTTTTTTTTTTTTTCGAGGTAGGGTTTCACTCTGGCCCAGGCTAACGTGGAATTAACTATGTAGTCTCAGGGTAGCCTCAAACTCACAGTGATCCTCCTACCTCTGCCTCCCGAGTGCTGGGATTAAAGGCGTGCACCACCACGCCCGGCTCAGACAACCTTCTTCAACAAGGAGGGACCAGACTGTCTGAGCCAGCATGTGCCATGGAGCCCAGAAGGCCCGGTGGCTCTCACCTGTGCACTCAGGGTCACTGCCCGTCCAGGTGCCATTGACCGAGCAGTGCCGGCTGAGCAGGCCCGTGGCGTAGTAACCTTCCCGACACTCATAGACGACGGAGCTGGAGAACACCAGGCCGTCACTGAACACCACTCGAGCATTGCTTGGAGTCCCAGGGTTCCCACAGGAGATCACTGGGAAGTTGAAAGACAGGGTTATTAGCCAGAACGATGGCAGGCATCATAGGTGACACTGAAACTGACCAGAGTAGGAGCCCTGGGCTACACAGGACCCTGTGGATGGTGACAGCCCTTGTGCTACTTTCATGTCTGATCATCTCACTCCTAGAAGGGAAAGACAGATCTGTATGGGACTTTTTTTTAAAGTTCTAAAATTATTAGATAAGAAAAAAGTCTTCTATTTATTATCACAGCTATGATTTTTTAAATAATTCCTCTATATCATCAAATATCCAATTAGTGCTTATTTTCTCAATTGTCTCACTTACTTATTTATACATGCAGTTGAATTATTTAGAGTTAAGGTCTACATATGGCATTTGTTTAGCAGATCTTTTTTTACTGGGGCTGTGTGTGTGTGTGCTGGTGTGCATATATGGAGGCCAGAGGACAACTTTCTGGTCAGTCCCTGCCTTCTACTTTGAGGCAGCTTCTCGTTAACCACTCTGTGTAATTTTGGGAAATTCTCCTGTCCCTGCCTCCCTTCTCACCTAGGTGTGCTGGCATTACAGAAGATTATCACAGCTAGTGGCTTTAAAAAAATATTTTATTTTTACTTATTTATTTGAGAGAGGGAAAGGGGGGAGGAGAGAGAGAGAGAGAGAGAGAGAGGAGAGAGAGAGAGAGAGAGAATGGGCATGCCAGGGCTTCCAGCCACTGCAAACGAACTCCAGATGCATGCGCCCCCTTGTGCATCTGGCTTACGTGGGTCCTGGGGAATCGAACCGAGGTCCTTTGGCTTCACAGGCAAGCACCTTAACTGCTATCTCTCCAGTCCCAGCTCGTGGCTTTTATGAGGGGTTGGGGGATTGAACTCAGGCACTCAGAGTTGTACAGCCAGCGCTTGGTCCATGGAGATATCTCCCCATGCTCCTGGTTGGTGTATTTGAAGACTTTGCTGTTCCTCTCCTGTGAAGGATTTGTTACAGGAGGCAGGGCAGTTGTACCGCAGGACGTTCCACTCTCCGGATTTTTCTTTTTGTCATTTTTGGTTTTTTGAGATAGGGTCTCACTCTAGCCCAGGCTTACCTGGAATTCACTATGTAGTCTCAGGGTGTCCTCAAACTCATGGCGATCCTCCTACTTCTGCCTTCCAAGTGCTGGGATTAAAGGTGTGCGCCTCCATGCCCCGCTCACTCTCTGGATTTTTCTAGCTGTGTCAATGAGGTGTCATCTAACCTGTTCCTGAGTGCTTTCTTGTTGCTGCCATCCGGGTCCACTTGGTGGCAAATGTGCTTCTTCCTGGGTGTGTGTGTTTCCAAATGCTTCAGCAGGCTGGGAGGCAGAGGACATCTGGCTCCTTTCATGTTTGTGATGGTGAGGCCACCTGACGGTGGCAGGCTGGCCTGTCTAATCAGGCATTACAAAAATTCCTGTTTGTTTTCTGCTTAATGGATTTAGCAGCGAATGGTTACCACTGACAAGGTTCATTATGACATTAGGATTTAGACGGACTTTTTTTTTTATTCATAAATGTGTTTTTTTTTTCTTTTTCTCTTTTTAAAAAAATTTTTTTTCTTTATTAGTTAGTTTTGTATTCAGCAAATACAGTCAGTTTGGTACCATTATTAGGCTCATCCATGACCTACCCTCTCCCCTTGGCCCCTCCTTGTTGAGGTATATGGGTCATGCATTGTGGAGTTAGCCCACAGTTATGGGTAAGATAAATGTCTCTGCATATCATGACCCAACATGTGGCTCTGACATTCTTTCTGCCCCCTCTTCCGCAAAATTTTCCTGAGCCATGTTGTGTTCAGTTTTGGGATTTAGACGGACTTTCTCATGGTCCCCTCCCTTCCGAATTAATATTTAGATAAGGCTCCTCTCTCTAAAAACGCCTCCAGACGTCAGCTTACTGGTGTTCTTAGTCTATTGGATGTGTGTGTGTGTGTGTGTGCGTGTGTGTGGGATCTTTGTTATCCATGGAAAAGGAAGTGTAGAGTACGACAGAAACAAAGCAGAAGCAAGCATTGGCCAGGTGAACTGTATCACCAACTCTTAGAATTCTTTTTAAAAAATATTTTTATTTATGAGAGAAAGAGAGAGAAAGAGAGAGAGAGAGAAATGAGAATGAATGAGAGCATCAGGGCCTCTTGCCACTGCAAATGAATTCTAGACACACACACCACTTTGCACATTTGATTTTACATGGCTGCTAGGGAACCAAACCCGGGCCAGGAAGCTTTGCAAGGAAGTGCCTTTAACCACTGAGCCATCTCTCCAGCCCCTTAGAATTCTTTAATCAAGACATTTCACATCATCAAATATTTGCTGCTCTGAAATAACAGTTCATGCAGAACAGAGAGATAATCTAGACTTTTTTTTTTTTTTTTAAAGATCAGACACAAGAGTAATGAGTTTTGCTTCCTGGGCATTATCCAAAGGTGAATTTATTTAGAAACTGTTTGAACTCATGGATTTAAGTTTAGTTAGCAGGTTGAACCCACTGCTGCCATTATTCTTAGTATGCACAGATGACCCCAGCTTTGGCCAATGGGAGCTTCTTCAAGTTGACCCCAAGTTCTTTCCACATGACCCCAGTTATCTTTGACGGATCCCTTGCAGAGGAGATGAGACACTCCATGTTTGTCTTGAATATTCCCTGTCCCACCTCTGGAACCAGCCATTTCTCTAAAGAGCCTAGATCCCTCTAGTGGACAATGAATGTAGAGACAACAGTGTAGGCTCTAATGGCTCCCATTGCTGCTGAGAAGTCATTAGCTCTAGACTTTTAGACTGCATATAGCTGGGAAGATAGCACTGTTAATTGAGAGTATATTATGACTTTACGCTTCTACTGCACTCAAAATTTAGGAATAATGGTTTGCCTTTCTCTCTCTCTCTCTCTGTTGTATGCATGTGTGTATACTGGAGTGAGAAGCTAGGGGGTTTGGCTCCATCGTTCCTCTGCATCTTCTTGTTTGAGCCAGTGTTTCTTACTGATCGAGGGCTTTCTGTATTTCTGTAAGCTCTGGGGATTCAGGGGTCTCTGTCCCCTACAGGACTGGAGCTAATGGTACATGTGTTCTCACCCAGCTGTGGGTTCTGGAGGCTCAAATTTGTGTGCTCTCAGATCCCCTGGGGCCTTCAGGCCTGTGCAGGAAGTACACTTAACTGCTGAACCATCTCTCAGCCCAACTTCTTTACTTTTATATTATAGCTCTTTATGCTAAAAGTCTTGGCTCTTTATAACAGTAAATAAATAATATTTGTTTTGTGCATAGATTGTATTTCATATGTAATAGCTTCAGAATAGTAATAGCAATATTGTTAGTAACAATTTGACTGATGACCATAGTGTAAGAATCCCTTTTAGTTCTCTTTGTCCTTTGGATATAAGCTTGTCACAACCCATTGTGCCAAGTCAGCTGAAATCAATCTGATTTAGGAAATCACCAACTTGATACATAATTAGGTTGACTTGTTCACACTCAGACCTTGATATTGAGACAGTGCATATTTTCAAATTTTGATTAAATTTAAAAAATATGTTGCATTTTTATTTGTTGATTTATTAGTGGGGGAGAGAATGGGTGCACCAGAGCCTCCAGCCACTGCAAACGAACTCTAGATGCATGTGCCAGCATGTGCATCTGGTGTATGTGGGTACTGGGGAATTGAACCTGGGTCCTTAGCCTTTGTAGGCAAGTGCCTTAACTGCTAAGCCATTTCTCATTAAATTTCTCGATTAAATTTTGTAGGTAGGTACAGTCATGTGGCCCTGGGGTAAAAATCTACAAGTGATTCTCATATGATTAGCATAGCAGACAGGTCCTGCCTTGCATTCATCCAACTACTATTTGTGTTGCTAAAGTGTCTGGAATGTAATGAACCAGTTATGTACACTCCTTTGAGGACCTTAAGTCTGTTCTTAAGAAATCCACACATTAAACACATCAGTTAAAATGTGACATAAGTGTCATACTTGAAGGGGAAAAAGCACCGAGAAGAGAACAGCTGCAGACTAGAGGTGAGATCTGAGAAGAGCCTTTATGCACAAGTAGGAGCTTGTCAAAAGAAAGCGTCATGAGCTGCCTGTCTGCTCTTTCCCTCCCTCCATCCTTCCCTTGATCTATTCTCTCTCTCTCTCTCTTTCTTTCCCTCCCCTCGAACTTTCACTTCCAGGTCCAAACTTGGAGCTAATCAATCTTTGACCCTGAACTCTGAACACTTGTGATGTGGTGACTGATCCCACCCTGGGATCTGTCATCAGTGGGGATGTGGGTCATGGAGAGGTTTAAGAATGTGCTAAGCCCTCCCTCATTTGCATTGCATGCTCTCACCACAATCTTCTCTCCATGTAACTACAAGATCCTCTAGAAACATCCTTGAAACTAGCTCCCCCAAAAAGGCAGGACTCTGGACACACAAGTAGGAGGGGCTCTGACTCCATCTGTCTCCTTTCCTGAGCTGGTGTCCTCTAGTCCCTGACCAGATCAGCTCCTCTTGCTTTGCAGGACAACCACCATGTGCACTTCAGTGTCCTTCTCCGCACCTCTTGCTTCTTCTCTCCTCAGCTCATTCCTTCTGGGACTAGTTCTCTGATGACCTTTGGTCTGATGGGAGCCTACAATCCATTGTTGAACTTACCACTTTTTCACTGTCTCCCATTCCACCCATAAAACTGCATCTCCTTGACCAACTTAAATACAAAAAAAAAATGAAAACCCCGTCATAACTGTGGTCCTTCCTCCACCTTCGCTTCCCTTGCCAGGTCCTGTCAATGTCTTAGTTGCCTGGTGAGGCCCCAGCCCTAACTCCATTGCACCACCTTCCCCATACCTGTGTCTGTGTAGCAAGACATGGTTGAACAAACCTAGCCTGGAATTCACTGCTCCGACTTTGAGTGACTGATGCTTTACCCCAAGGGAGCCCTCTGTGCTTCCTGGGGGGTGACACAATGACATATTTTCCTATTGCAGCCTCACTCCCACCTTGCTAGATAATTTCATGTCATCTCCTCTCTCGTCCACACTCTCTCTCTCAAACTCACTCTCCTCTATGAAAATTGACTTCTAACTAGGAGAATGTTATGCAGACTGTATTTTTCAGAGACACGGAGATCTGGGGACCAGCTGCAAAAGGCTGGACTCTGGGGAGAGATCTTTAAAAGACAACACCCCTCAGAAATTCAAGAGTGTGTTCCCCTATTGGCACCATCTTAGAAGACATTCTTGAGGGCCTAGATTCTTTACAATTTTTTTAAAAATTATTTTTGTATTTTGTTTGTTACTTTGAGTATCTGACATCTTTTCCTTCAGGCTCTAAACTGATAGAGTAAGATGCATATATTTAGGCTGCTAGAACACAACATCATTAACTGGGTGGCTTCCAAACACCAGACTCCTGTCATGATGGAAGCTGGAAAGCCCAAAGTGATAGCAGGTGGGGAAGGGAGTTTTCTGGATCTGTTTGTAAAATTTCTTTATTATTTATTTGCAGAGAGAGAGAGAGAGAGAGAGAGAGAGAGAGAGAAGAGAAAGAAAGAGAATGAATGGGTGCACCAGGGCCTCTTGTCACTGCAAATGAACTCCAGATCCATGCACCACTTTGTGCATCTAGCTTTATGTGGCTTCTGGGGATTTGAACCTGGGCTGTCAGGCTTTGCAAGCAAGCACCTTAACCACTAAGCCAGCTCTCCAGCCCTAGGATCTGTTTTATAAGGGCACTAATTCCATCCTTCATGAGTTCATCTCCTCTTAAAGACCCCATCACCTTGGTGATTAGGTTTCAACACATGCATTTTGAAGGGACAGTAGCATTCAGGCCACAAAGCCAGTCTGTCCTGATTATCTATCTCTGTATCCTGAGCACAAACCTCAGTATTTAGCACATAGTTGTTGAATAAAACTGTAGGGAAATGAATGAGTTGATGTAATAAACTGGGGGCTTTTTCCCTTTGTAAGAATTACTAATGAGAATGAAACTAAGATGTCAGCTGATGTCCACAGTCGCCAGGCCAAGGGTTGTAGCAGGGCCATGGATTTTCTCTGTGATGGCAGTTTTTGGGGGCTCAATGGGAGCGGGGGGGGGGGAGCGTGCTGGGGCCAGGTAGAGCTGAGAAGCAGAACGGTCACATACATTACCTCCACACTCAGGCTGCGTGCCGCTCCAAGAGCCATTGGCCTGGCAGGTTCGTTCTGGCGACCCCCTGAGCACGTGGCCAGGTTCGCAGCTGAAGCGCATCAGGCTGCCTGGGGCGAAGCTGTCTCCAAGGCGGATGCCGTGGGCTGGGATCCCTGGGTCGCCACACACTCCGGTGCTGCTTCCTGTGGAACAGATCCAACAACTGAGGATGTTGCGTGGAAGCAAAGGGGGCAGAGGCCCGGTAGACAGAGCTGGGGCTCAGGCTGAGGGGAAGCGGTGAGCCCATGGATGAAGGAGGAGACCAGGGACGGTGTGGCCAGCCTGCAGTGCCAGCACAGGCTCCGGTCTGCCTCAGGAGAACACAGGGTTCTGAGGTCCCATGGGAAAGCCTTTGGAGCCAAACAGGAAGGAAAGAATGAAGGTGGAGGAAAGGCTCTGGAGAAAACTATGTCTTGGTTCTTTGGCTTGTGCCAGGCGAGAACTCCAGCAGTCCAGGCTGGGCACATCCTCCGCTCTTCCTTTTTACCTCATCCCCTCCCACACCTGCCGGCATGTGTTGGGGTGCTCGCCCTATTCTTGGCCACTGTCTCCACTTAGATGCGCAGCCTCCTTCTGCCTGTGTGGCTGCAAGGGCCTCCCAGCTAAAGTCCTTTCCTCTTGACTACTCCCCTTCTTATCCTCCAGCCTTAGCAATGAGCAACCACCAGCCTTGAGAACAAAATTCTGACCTTGTTTCTTTGCTGCAGAAACATTTCTATTGGCTGTTCAGTGCCGGCAGGATAAAAACCCAAACATACACGCAAACATTACAAATTAGGATCCACAAATGAGAGAGAACATGCAATTTCAGTCTTTCTGGGCTTGGGTTACCTCATTTGGTATATATATATTTTCCAATTCAATCCATTTTCTTGCAAATTAATTTCATTTTTCTTTATAGCTGAGGAAAACTCCATTGTGCATATGTACCGTATTTTCATACTCAAGTCATCAACTGATGGGTATTGGGCTGATTCCATTTCCTAGCGATTGTGTGTGATGTTTGATGCCTATGCTATGATCTTTTTAGTACTTTTATTTTTGGTGTGTTGTGTGTGTGTTCATGTGTGTGTGAGCACTGAGTACATGCATGTGTGTGGAGGTCTGAGGATGACTCTGCTGCTGTTCCTCACCTTCCACCTCCTTTGTTTTTCTAGCCAGGGTTTCACTCTACCCTAGCTGAGGGAGGGTCCCATATTCTCCCCTGCTTTCACTAGCTGCTCTATATCCCTGGTAGAGAGAGAGCTTCTAGCACTTTCTCCTGTTTCTACCTCCCTTCTTGTCTGTAGGTGTGGCTGGGATTACAAATGTCTGCCACAGCCTCAGGCTTTTTCTTTTCTTTTCTTTTCTTTCTTTCTTTCTTTCTTTCTTTCTTTCTTTCTTTCTCTCTTTCTTTCTTTCTTTTTGAGGCAAGCCCAATAGACTGGCTTTTTTTTTAAATGACAGTGAGAATAAGAGCGAGAGCGAGAGCGAGAGAGAGAGAGAGAGAGAGAGAGAGAGAGAAAGAGCGAGAATTGCCATGCCAGGGCCTCCAGCCACTGCAATCAAACGATAGATGCGTGTGCCACCGTGTGCACATGTGCGACCTTGTGTGCTTGCATCACTTTGTGCATCTGGCTTATGTGGGATCTGGAGAGTCAAATATGGATCCTTAGGCTTGACCACTAAGCCATCTCTTCAGCCCATCTCAGGCTTTCTGAATGGGCTCTGGAGTTCCCCACTTGGGTACTCAGGTTGGGATAGCAAGTGGTGATCCACTGAGCTATCTCCCCATTTCCATAAGTTCTTACCATAAGTAAATGAAAATTATTTGAGATGACTGATTCTTGTCATTAGCAGAGGATTCTCATTCACAAATCACACATTCAAGGGTACTCTGGATTGAATACTCTAGATCTTATGTAATTTTTACTTTGCTCCTGGCTGTTTGCTATAGCCACACTTATCTGGCTTTTGACATTCTATAGTCCTATGTAAGAGAGTGCTAAGGACCCGAAAGGCGAGGGAGGACGAATAACAGGACACAGAGCCACAGGACCTGGTGCCTCAGGGAGCCAGTAGGTTCCAGATGGGAGACATGGTCAGGTTAGACTGGGCCATGAAAGCCTGAAGGAATAGGAGAAGGGTGACAGAATAAATGTCAACTTTGTGAGAAAATGAAGGGTACAACTTCTGTGGGATCTGCCTCCTCATGAACTCATGTGCATGAGAACTGAATGGTAACATCTGAGAACACACTGAGATTTCTGGGGTCAAAAGTGTTTGAGACACACAGGCCCCCAACTTTACCCTTGATGGCCCTTACTCCTTTCTCTTGCTCTCTCAGTATTGAAATTATTTTCCAAGTCTAGTCTTATACTATGAGAATATGACGTTGCTCCATGCTCCCCACTCTTTTTACATAAATTAAAAAAATATATTTTTATTTATGAGAGAGAGAGAGAGAGAGAGAGAGAGAGAGAGAGAGAGAGAGATTGGGTGTGTCAAGGCCTCCAGCCACCACAAATGAATTCTGGACACACGTGCCACCTTGTGCATCTAGCTTTATGTGGGTACTGGGGAGTCAAACCTGGGTCCTTTGGCTTTGCCAGTAAGTGCCTTAACCTCTGAGCCATCTCTCCAGCCCCCATAGTCCCCATTCTTGCTTCCCCCAAGGGAGGGAATTCATTCAACCTTCCACTCAAGTATCTGTAAAAAAAAGAGATCCCAGCACATTTGATTAGTTTTGTATTTTTTCTTTTTTTTTGCTTTTTGGTGTTTTCCACATGGCTCAGGTGATCCTGGGGCTCTGGAGGGCCATCCTGACGGTAAGCGGCTCTAACTCCACATTGGCTAGCTGAGTTCAGCTGGAACTGGCACTGTTGTGTTTTAGCTCTCCAGTTCCAGGCTTGCTCTGAAAGGACAGCTCCCCACGGCAGTGTTAGGGAAATCAGTGCTATAAGGACATCTGGGAAAGAATATGGTAACATGGGGGAAGACGAAGAGATGACAACTCTCTGCTGGAGAGGTCTATCAGCAAAGATGGTGACACTTGAATTGGGTCTCCTACTCTCAAAATCTCTGCATGTTCTTCATGGTCCAGGGGCGGATAACTCAAGACTCAGGAGATTTTGTTATGCATTATCTGGGTCTACTGACCACACAGAATGAGGTTCAAACATCTGAGCTAGAACTTCTAAAAATAAAAAAAAAAACTATTTTATTTATTTATTTGCAAGCAGAGAAAGATAGAGAGAAGAGAGACAGAAAGGATGGGCACTCTTGTGCCTCTGGCCACTGCAAATGAACTCCTGATGCATGTACCACTTTGTGCCTCTGGCTCTATGTGGGTACTGGGGAATTGAACCTGGGTCCTTTGGTTTTGCAGGCAAGTGCCTTTACTGCTAAGCCATCTCCCCAGCCCTGAGCTGGAACTTTTGAACGTGTATTTCTCAAGGGTTAGTGGGAGATGTTGCAATAGAAAACATCTTTAAATTTCAGTCAGGGAGGAGCTACGTCTGCTTTGTCCACTGGAACACACCTAGAATTATTTCCCGATGGCCTGTTTGTCTTTTCCAAGGTAGTTAAAGCTCATTCATCTCCCAGCTTTAGTGTTGAGAGACTCCATTCTAATTCTGCCACTAGAGGTCTCCAGGAAGGACATGCCCATGACCCTGCTCTCCTGAGGCTCTATCTGTTTTGATGGGTGCATGGGAGAAGTAAGCTGCTCGCTATTCTTCAGAATATTTGGGAGCAAGGATTAAACATTAGGAGACTGTGTCTTCTGATGAACGGAGCCCATGTTTCTGAAGACTCCCTTCTTCTTACTGCCTTGGGCTCCCAAGGTGCCTGTGGTTTTTCGTCTCTGTTATAAACTTATGAGGTTGCCAAGCAAGACTTTCCGCATGTAGGATGACCACTTATGAGGTCACAAAATAACACCATCTCAGAGTCAAGAGGGGTTTTAAAGTTTTTTCTAGCTTGGTTCTCTATCCCAGACAAGAGTTGTCTCTGCAATATTTCCCAGTTTCTGAAAGTACAACCTCAGAGGAGGGAAATGTTACAGTCTGGGTGGAGGAGATTTTTAGTTCCACTCTGTGGGTCAGGGAAACAGCCGTGAGTAACGGGCAGGAAGTGTTCCAAGCTTGCTTGGGTTTCCTTTCTCCTCTACTCTGCACCTCCCCTGGCCATGGAGAACAAAAGTTCCCAGAAAAGATCAAACAGACTAGGAACACCATTAACCTGATGTCCTGGAGAAGTATCTAGAGGGAGAAGCCGAACGTAACTATTAGCACAGAAGAGACAGGCGTATGCTTGGCCTTTTTTTTTTCCCCTCTGGAATTTCTCTTCTTTTGGAACTTGCTGTGTGGATACCAGAGAGACTGCAGTGTATACGACCCTGCCTTTCTCATGTCATACTCCCCCAGTCACTTCCACCACAAATCCAAAAGAAAGGAGTCATAGTGCCACTTAGCAGGCCTTCCTCTCTCCAGGCTAAAGGAGTCCTCCTGCCTCCCATGGAGTCTTGCTCACTTGATTAGACAGATGATTAATGAGACAAACTGGGGTGAGGGCTGGAGTTCTGGGGGTCATGTAGAGAGATATGCCTGGGATTTCGCTGGGAAGCCACCAGCTCTCAGGAACAGTGGTTTCTGACAGTGTCTTAAACTTTGGTAGACAGGCCCACCGGGGAACTTCTGAGGCCAAGAAGAGCTGTGTATCTTATAGGGAGATAGCTTCTTTATAAGAAAGAGCTTGATGGGCTGGAGAGATGGTTTAGCAGGTTAAGGCATTTGCCTGCAAAGCCAAAGGATCTTGGTTCAATTCTCCAGAACCCATGTAAGCCAGATGCACAAGGGGAGCACATGCATCTGGAGTTCATTTACAGTGGCTGGACGACCTGGTGTGCCCATTCTCCCTCCCTCTCTCTCCCTCTTTCTCTCTCAAATAAATAAATAAATAAATAAATAAATTATATTAAAAACAAAACAAAACAAAAAAAGAGCTTGACATGTTTACCTCTGGGAGGGATCTGGCAGGGGAAGGGCTAACTTCAGTAAATATCAAGGTGGGTTCCCTGGAGATCCTCAAGCTACATGAGCAGCTGCCAACCCCCTAAGGGGTCCCTTCCTGGGGCCAGGTGGGCTCACCTTAAAGACACAGCTTGCCTGCTCATTCTCTAGCCTGGTGGTTTCTTTCTTTTGTTTGTTTGTTTAATTTTTTTAAAATATTTTTTTGTTCACTTTTATTTATTTATTTGAGAGCAACAGAGAGAGAAAGAGGGAGGGAGAGAGAGAGAGAGAGAGAGAGAGAGAGAGAGAGAGAGAGAAAGAGAGAGAGAGAATGGACGCGCCAAGGCCTCCAGCCACTGCAAGTGAACTCCAGACGTGTGCGCCCCCTTGTGCATCTGGCTAACATGGGTCCTGGAGAATTGAGCCTCGAACCAGGGTCCTTAGGCTTCACAGGCAAGCACTTAACCGCTAAGCCACCACTCCAGCCCTTGTTTAATATTTTTATTTGAGAGAAAGAGGGAGAGATGTAGAGCGAGAGAGAGAGAGAATGGGTGCATCAGGACCTTCAGCCACTGTAAACAAACTCCAGAATCATGCGCCACCTTGTGCATCTGGCTTACATGGGTCCTGGGGAATAGAACTTGGGTTCTTTGACTTTGCAGACAGGCACCTTAACTGCTAAGCCATCCCTCCAACCCTGGTGTTTTCTTTTATTGGAGACACAGTTCACTTTCAAATATATGTATATTTTTTCTGTTACATGGCATTGCAGATGAATTTCTGGCTTGAAGAATATGGGCATGGGAGCTTTGGTGGCGCCCTGTGTTTGGCATTTTTTTTAGGTGGGGGTCTCACTCTAGCCCAGGCTGACCTGAAACTCATTTTATAGTCCTAATCTGGCCTTGAACTCATGGATAGTCTCCTACCTCAGCCTCCAGAGTGCTGTGATTAAAGGCATGCGCCACCAAGCCCAGTCTGTGTTTGGTATCTTGATAGCATGAGGGAGTTTTCACAGAGATTAGTAGTGAAGCAAGTTCACAAACAGGAAACATCTGGGGACTGGTGTCTTAGGGAAGAAGACTGTATCCAAGTAGGCAGATGGACAAGTGGGATAGGCACTGGTGAGAAAGAAGTAGGCTGGGGTCCAAGAGTCTGAAATTGGGAAGTAAAGACCACAGGAGTGGGTCTGGACCTGGGCTGTTGTTCCCCAGAAGCACATGAAGTCACTTGTGTGGACAGGACTGAGGCTGACCTCCCAAATCAGCACCTTCCCCATTTTGTAATCTCTTGGATGCATGGCCTTAGCCAGAGCTCTCCATGGGCCGGAGTCCAGCTGGGACTTCTGGTGGTGCTGTCTCAGTGTGAAGGATGAGACCAGGACCTCGAAGCTGTGATATCCTTCTACTCATGGGTCACATGCACACCCTGGGAGCCTGTTCCCTTCCCACTTCCCTAGTCAGTGTTCTGTTGCCCCCTACCCAGCCCGATGCAGTGCTCCATACCTGAGCAGTGGGGGAGGGAGCCAGTCCAGTGTCCATCCAGCCCACACATGCGGGTGGCGTTTCCCACCAGAGTCCGCTTGCCGGTGCAGCTGTAACGCACGACTGCCCCCACCGTATAGCTGTCTCCAGACATTTGGGAATGAGGCGGGGAGCCCGGATGGCCACAGGACACCACTGTGGGGAAGAGCAAACATCTCAGCATTTCTGCAGCAAAGAAGAGGCAACCTTGGCATCTGCTGGAATGAACTTCCTGCTGGCTCACCCACGGGGCATTAGCAGGCAAGGTCTGTCCACCTCACCAGTGTTTCCAAACCAGCCCAGTGAAGAGTAGTGCCTGCTTGGTAGGCACACAGTCACGTCAGTTCCTCCTCTGTCATGTGTCTGGTGCTCACCTCTCTCCATTTCCACACTGCCAAAGGAACAACACACCCAAGGTGGGCCTGGGCAGGAGGATGATCCACTTAGAACACACAAGACACAAAAGGAGCCATCCTTGTAGAGCTGTCTCCCTAGGTCAGTATTCCAGGTGAGGGTTGGGTATAGTCCTTTCCCTGCATCTTGCAGTTGCCTCGTCAGTGATTCCCAATGTGGTCCCTTCACTTTGTGTGGTGCTTTATGCTGACTGCCACCTTGATGGCATTTAGAACCCCCTGGAAGCAAACCTCTAGGCCTGTCTGTTAAATGAAGATGAGGTGGGAAGACCCACCCTAACTGGGGGCAGCACCATTTCATATGTGGGTGGGGTCCCAAAATGAACAAAAAGGAGAAAGCTAGCTGGGCACCGACATTCATCACTCTCTGCTTCCCGAGTGCAGATGCAGCGTGACTGGCCGCCCCGTGCTCCTGCCACCATGTCTTCTACGTCACGATGGGTTGTACCCCCAAGCTGTGAGCAACCTAAATCCCTAAGCTGCATTTTTCATGTATTTGTTGCAACAGTGCGAAAACTAACCACACACGGTTTCCCTTGTGTGTGACTAGGGCGGGGGGAATACCGTCATTGGTGCGGGGACTGGCCTTCTCATTCCTCTGTCCTGCTGCCCTGTGTCTGGGGAAAGAAAGCCCACGCACTCATGGGTCTCGTATTCCAACAGGGAGGAGAGAGCATATGTAAGACAATGTTATGATGGAAAATAGAGATGCAAAAGGGGTGAGGGCACTCCTTTTGGATAGGGTGGTCGGGGTGGTATCTCTGAGGAAGTGACACTGACGTGGGTGATGTGCAAAAGCCCGGCATGTATGATCCGGAGGAAGAACATGGAGTAAGGAACGTGAGTCTAGAATATGTATGTTGCTTTTCTTGTTCTGTGAAAAATATCTGACATCTTAAGCGAGGAAGTGTTTATTTTAGCTTACAGTTTGGGGGGGGGGTGCAGTCCACTGTGGTGGGGAAGGCACAGAGGCAGGAGAGAAGGAGACAACTGGTCACACCCTGTCTGTAGTCAGGAAGCAGACAGGGCAGTAAGTGAGGCTGGGGTATAAAATCTCAAGATCTGCCACTTCCCGCAGTGAGACTCTACCTCTAAAAGGCTCCAAAACAGCTCCATCAGCTGGGAAACAGGTGTTTGCACATATGAGCCTATAGAAGATATTTTTTTCTTTCTAATTATTATTATTATTATTATTTTTTTTTTAGAGAGAGAGAGAGACATAGTGTGAATTGGCGTGCCAGGGCCTCAGCCACTGAAACCGAACGCCAGACACTTGCGCCACCTAGTGGGCATTTGTGAGTCTGCGCTTGCCTCACCTTTGTGCGTCTGGCCTACGTGGGATCTGGAGAGTTGAACATGGGTCCTTAGGCTTTACAGGCAAGGCATCTCTCTAGCCTTATAGGGGACACTTCACATTCAAACCACAACAGTGTGTTTGAGGAACAGCAAGAAAGCTAGAGGAGGTAAGCTAGATGAGCAGGGGAAGAGTGGAAGAGGACTCGGAGGGAAGGTCACTGGAGCTGGTCACAGCATGGCATTCCGGTTGTACTATATGCATGACAGGAAGCCAGTGGAAGGACATGCCTCCGTGTGCACTGTGACGGCACAGTTCTGGCTGCTGTGGAGAGAAGACCAGGGTGAGGCAGGAGAAGAAGCTGCTGAAAAGATTCCAGAAGAGATGATCACGACTTTGACTGTGTGCTGGAGCCTGGTGGGAGTTCCTTGCAGTCACCGCTTGTATCCAATCAGAGAACAGGGCATGGGATAGATGCTGACCAGGACAGGGGACCAGGGGCACCTAATTATGACAAGAGCTTTGCTTTACTGTAACATACAGCGATGTAAAATCACCAGAGGCTCCAAAGCTTGTCTGGCTCACTATATACAGGCAATTTGTTCATTTGTAACTCAAATAACTTGTCATTCATATATGAGGTTGAATGGCCGGTCAGGGTCCTCGAGCAAGGAAAATACAGGCAGTGAGCAGCTGTACCAGTCTCTGGTAATACCTAGAGGCATAGGGCTTCGGATGAAGTGACCCAGACTGCAGGGTTCACAGGAGGCATATGACCCAAAGAGCAGCCCACACCATTCTCCTCCAGGGACATGAAGACAGGACCAGGGCAGGACCAGGGGCACGGCTCTGCTCATAGGGATGCATGAGGCCAGCAGCCAGGGTTGGGGCCTGAGAACCTCCTCTGGCTTTAGTTTTCTTCTCCATGTCATCCCAGTATCTTTTCCTAATTAATGAGGATCGGTTACTGAATGGCCTCAATGTACCAGATAGTCAGCTAACACTCTCTGGAATTTCCCACATAACCTTCTGATAACTCTGTGGAGTTTTTTTTTTTTTTTTTGTATTATTTTCTTAGGAGAAGGAGTCATGAGTGGGAGGGCAACGAACTGCTCCCAAGCTATGGGAATGTTGCGCAGCAAAGTTGGCATCGGCATCCAGGACTAACTGGCACTTTTTGCTTCAGTCTTCCAGAGAAAAGGGGATTGAGTGTTGTCTTTCTGGAAAAACCAGGACTGGAGGAAGTGACGAGGGACACTGATAGGGTCAACTTCAGGTATGTACAGGTGTGCACTGTGAGCAGCTCAGCACTGAGCATGCACACACTGCTAATGGTTTCTTTATTCTGAGGCTCAGGAGGAAACCAGGACCCTCCCCTACTATCTACTAGACAGAGACACTATAACGAGGGATGCCAGAATCGCAGTGACAAGATCCCCTCTGCCAGAAGGGTAAGACGGAGCTCTGAATGGATTTATTGCCTTTGTGCTAGTTCCCTATAAAGTGCTAATGAGAAAAAGATTAAACAAGACAGATCCTTGGGATGGTAAGCCACTGGCTTTCCAGACTGCTAACTCTCTGAATAAAGCTTGGCTTAAAGATTTCAGTTCCTGGTTTTGGTTTATGTGGCAGACAGCATGGACCACTTATGGAAAGGATCTCCAAAGGCTGCAAGCGTTGGTGGCAGTGGAAGAGAAGATAGGAACAGCCTCTAGCTAGAAAGAGAGTGTGTGAATCGGTGCACAGGAGTGCTGGTGAGGGACAGCCTGAGTGGCCCAGGACGAGGAAGGCTTCTCAGAGGAGGTGAAGTCCACCTGGACATGCAGGATGAATCCTGTGACCAGGTGGCAGATGCCCACAAAAAGGGGGTCAAGAAGGTCGCTGATCATGTCCAAGAAGCTTCCACAGTGACTTCATGGAGGCATAGCATGCACACACACACACATGCACACACAGGCAGGAGCTCTGCAATACGCACTAGCTGTCAGTCACTTGAGCACATGGCATCTACTTACAGAGACACTGGGGGCGGGGCCGGTCCCACGTGCCATCTCCCTGGCAGCTGAGTGCGGGAGTGCCCAGGAGGTAGAAGCCAGGGTTGCACTGGTAGGACACAGTGGTCCCGAAGCTGAACCTGTGTGGGCCGTTGGCGTGGACTTGTCGGACGCTATTATCTTGATGTCCAGGGTCTGTACAATTGATGACTGCAATTGAATGGGACAGTTAGATGCAGAAACCTGGATGCAAGGATGTACTCAAACTGTGTCTGTGTGTGTGTGTACACGTATATGTATGTGTGAACAGGTGTATATGCACACATATGCATATGTGTGTGGAGGCCAGTGGGCAACCTTGGGTGTCATTCTTGAGAAGTACTATGCTCTTTTTTTTTTTTTTGAGACAGGGTCTCTCATTGGCCTAGAGATCACCATTTGGCTAAACTGGCTAGTCAGTAAGTCTCAGGGATGCTGCTGTCTCTGCCTCCCTACCTGCAGTATGAAGATGACAGGCACATGCCATCACACCTGGCTTTCTTTTATGTAGGCTCTGGGGGCTGGACTCGTGTATGTCGTCATGCCTGTACAGCAAACACTTCGCTGAATCAGCTATCTTCACAGCTCCTGAAGATCTTCCCAGGCCTTGGAATGAGAAGTCAGCAATCCAGACAGACACCTATATTCCAGTATGGCAAAATCTCCACTCTAAGGCTTGGTGACAAAGAGGACCCTGCCCAGGAGGGTGGCCTGGTCCTTAGATTGTTTCCCTTCTGCTTTGCCTTGACCACTTGACAGTTCTTTCGTCTTCCGTGCCCAGGCAGGCATCACCTCCTCTAAGAAGCCTGTGCCTTCTCCTGGACCACTTAGCCCCTCCCTTTCAAGTCTCCCCAGTGCATGCTGGGCTGTGATGTGTTTCAGTCCATGTGTACCCCGAGGGTGTGGCTGTCTCATCTTGTCTCTCCTTGTCTGGTCCTTCACATAGCTTGGCTGCCCCAGCAAACATCATCCATTGTAAATGAACACATCTGAGCTGGTTTGAGCATCAGTTGGTCTCTTTTGGAAATGATTGCAATCATGTGTTATTTGGGGCATATGTGTGTATATGGTGTTTGAGTGTGTGTGGGCTCACATGTGTGTGGAGGCCAGAGGACAACCTCAGGTCAGTTCTCAGGTACATTGTCCACCTCTTTTTAAGACAGTGTCTGTCACTGGTGTGAAGCTCATTAATTATGCTAGACGCTGGCCCCTGAGGCCCTCCTGTCTCCGCCTCGCCAGCACTGGGATTGCAGGTGAGTGCCACCACACGCAGCATGGATATAGGTGTTCTGGGTCAAACTCAGGTCCTCATGCTTGTGAGGCAAACACCTTACTCACTGAACTAACTCTTCAGCCCTCAACTATATTTTTTGGAGTATTTCAAGGAGACATTAATATTCTGGAGGACTCAGTTGACTTTAAAATGTTCAAGAGTTTCCAAAGCTTTAATCAAAATCAGGGAGATTTCAGAATAATGACAATATTATGCATAATCTATAATACCTGCTTTTACTTTCAAAACAGTTTCAAATCCATCTTCTTACCCAAGTCTCATGCTCAGAAAATAAGGTGGGCAGGAAATGTATTTTTCCTCTTTGATAAGCCTTTAAGGTGTAAGGGTATGTTTTAGTTTAATTTAATTTATTTATTTTGAGACAGAGACAGGAGAAAGAGGGAGGGAGAGAGAGGGAGAGTGAGAGAGAGAGAGACACGGGGGAGAGAAAGAGGGAGAGAGATATATATATATAGAGAGAACAGGTGTACCAGAGCCTCCAGCTACTGCAAACAAACTCCAGACATATGCACTACCTTGTGCACCTGGCTTATGTGGGTGCTGGGGAATTGAACCTGGGTCCTTAGGCTTTGCAGGCAAGTGTCTTAACCACTAAGCCATCTCTCCAGCCCAAGATATGTTTTTAAACCACTGATGAACCTCCTGGAGGCTTCATTGCTTTACTGCTGTATAAAGTCCTTTAAAAGGTAGAGAAGTGACTTCCTAAACAGTACAGTTCAAACGGGGCAGAACAGCCTCTGCTTGGGCTGCTGGACTCTATTTTTCTCTGTGTCTCTTACCTCCCCCTCCCCTGCCTCTTCATCTCAATTCATAGATGCCTCTGTTTCCTTTTCCATTGCAGTTCTACTACTTTAAAAGTTTTCCTCGTAAATAGGATCTATTAAATGTAATTGCAAAGAGGCTGCAGTAGCAATTTTGCAACCATGAGGAAAGATCAAGATGCTGCTATTGACCTCACTGAGTAGGTACAGAAATGGTACTATTTCTAAATTTTGTGTTTATATAAGAAAAGGGCTTCTGTTTAGAGAGAGAGAGAGAGAGAGAGAGAGAGAGAGAATGGGGTTTTAACTGATGATTATTTGTTCTATGAACTAAAGACTTGAAAGATAAAACTATATTTTGATTTCCTTATATAATGAAATTTTACATGACCATATCTAGAGTTGTGAAAGTTCCAATAAAAAAAATTATTTATTTATTTCCAAGGAGAGATAGAGAGAGAGAGAGCAAGAGCGAGAGAGCGAGAGAGAGAGAGAGAATGGGTGCACCAGGGCCTGTAGCCACTGCAAACGAACTCCAGATGCATGTGACCCTTATGCATCTGGCTTATGTGGGACCTGGGGAATCAAACCTGGGTCCTTTGGCTTTGTAGGCAAGTGCCTTAACCACTAAGCCATCTCTCCAGCCCGAAACTTCCTATTTGTGACCCTTCTCTGTCCCAAGGGTTCCTTGCCCAAGGAAGAATCACCCTGAGACTGAATTTGCTGGCCTTTCCTCCTGGGGTACAGAAGCACAGTTAGCTGAGGTAGTGGGAGTCACATGGGACAAGAAGAGTGACTCACTTCTGCAGGTGGGCAGCGTGTCACTCCATTGTCCATTGGCCAGGCATTGGGACCGAGCAGCACCCTCGGCTATGTACCCAGGGATTGCAGACAAACTTGACGACGTCATTGAGGTTGAACTGAGTGCCCTGGGTGAGACCGTTGATGGGGTTGCCTGGGTGCCCGCAGGTGATTGCTGTAATGGAAAGAGAAGACAGGTAAGCCCTCCTATACCTCCAAAGTCATCGTCTTCTCCCGGGCCTGCTCCCTGACCCGGCTCTCCAGGATGACAGGTCAGCGAGGTGGTGGGATGAGCCAGGCTACGCTGCACAGGAGAGGATCCATCAGTTGTACGCGTTGGCATGGGGTCATGACCCACACCCCAGAGGGTTAAAAACTGCTCTTGGAAAGTGAGAGGAATGCTGAGGATGACACGCTTTGGGAGTCCCCCAGCACCATCTTTGTGTGTGTATGTACGTGTGTGTGGTGTATGTACATGTGTGTTGCGTGTACATGTGTGTTGTATGTGTGGTTTATGTACACACGTGTGTTGTATGTATTGGGTTTTGTATGTACGGGTGGTGTATGTGCACATATGTGTGCTGTATGTATGCATGTGGTGTATGCACATGTGTGTGGTGTATGCACGTGCATGTGGTGTATGTACATGTGTATGTGGTATATGACATATGCGTGTAGTGTATGTACATGTGTGTGGTGTATGCATGCGTGTATGGCATGTATACATGTATGTGTTGTATGTACCTGCATGTGTGTGGTGTGTGTACATATGTGTATGTGGTGTATGTATGTGTGTGTGGTGTATGCACATATGCATGTGGTATATGTACATGTGTGTGTGGTATATGTACGTGTGTGTGTGCAGAGACCAGAGGAGAGCATTGGGTGCCCTTCTCTAATCCCTCATCTACATATTTCCTTGACACAGGGTCTCTTTCTCAACCAGTGATTCTCTGTCTCCATCCCCTATAGACTGGTGTTACAGATGTGCATGGACACATCCAGCTATTTTTAAAACTTTAATTATTTGAGAGAAAGGAGAAGAAAGAGAGAGACAGGGAGAGAGAGAGAGAATGGGCATGCCAGGACCTCCAGCCACTGCAAACAAACTCCAGACACATGTGCCACCTTGTGCATCTGGCTTATGTGGGTCCTGGGGAATCAAACCTGGGTGCTATGGCTTTGCAGACAAGTGCCGTAACCTCTACACCATCTCTCCAGCTCCTATTGTTTTTTTGTTTTTTTTTTTGGTTTTTCGAGGTAGGGTCTCACTCTAGCCCAGGCTGACCTGGAATTCACTATGGAGTCTCAGGGTGGCCTCGAACTCACGGCGATCCTCCTACCTCTGCCTCCCGAGTGCTGGGATTAAAAGCGTGCGCCACCACGCCCGGCTTGCTCCTATTGTTTTTAAGTGTGGGCTCCAGGGAGTCAAACTTGGCAGTCTCTGGGCCGAGAGGCCCTCATGCTTAAGTGGCAAATGCTCTTAGCTACTGACCCATCTCCCCAGTCCAGAGGACCACCTTTTTAAGGGCAGAAAGACAAAAGAGAAAAAAAAGCCTATGAAGCGAACTGAAGAGGGGTCAGAAACAAAGTCCAGCAAAGCTCTGCAGGAGGTGTAGTGTCACGGGAGCCGAGGGGGCCTGTCCCAAGCCACGTCAGACACCCTGGCAGGAGAGGTGAAAGAACACAGAAGAGCATCTGTGCGTCCCTCAGAACGTGGACACGTCTATAGCTCACTGCCTCCAACAGGCTCCCAGGCCACAGGCCTGGCTGAGAACAGCAGGAGGAGCTGCTGCCGCTAGCTGCCATCTCCTGTCCCCATGACAGCCTTCTGTTCTTGCTGTCTGCTCCAGTTTTGTCTGCCATCTCCTGTGCCCCACTCTGCAGATCCTGGGCAGCAGGGCCCTGAGGCCAGTGCCTCACGGCCGAGAACCCCGGCCAACTATTGACACGCAAGTTCTTTCTGACTAGAGTAGGAATGCGGTAGGAACAGAACGCAGGCTGCAGTGGCTTTTGCTGCTCAGGAGGGACGAGAGTGGGGAAAGCAACCAGAACAGGCAGCTGTGGTCGCTGACCTTGACTGTCAGCTTGATGCGATTGAGAAGTGCCTTGGAGGTGAGTGAAACGCATCATCGCTGGGTGGGCCTGGGAGGGTCTTTCCAGACATAGTAACAAGATAACAAGGCTCTGAATGATGCCTGATGGATTTATAAAGTTATCATGTTGTTGAGAGACAGTGAAAAGTAAGAGGCTGGAGCATGTCCTCGGGGCCCTATCTAGCCCCTGTCTCTCCCTGTATTCTCTTTCTCTGCTTCCCGGTGGCCGTGTTGTGAACCTGTTCTCCTCCATGCGGCCCTGGCCACAGTGGACTGAAATGTCTGCAATCACGAGCCAAAGTAGATCTCTCTTCCTTTAAGTTGCTTGCGCCCGGCATGTTGGTCACGGTGATGAAAAGCTAACGAGTACAGCAGCCTTTTGAAGGTGCACAGTGCGTGATGACTGACTTTACATGCCAGTGTGGCTAAGGCTAGGCCATGGTACCCAAGATACATGGTCACACTGATTCTAGATGCTTCTGTGAGGGTCTTTTATTTATTTATTTTTTAGCTCACACTAGCATTTACATCAGGAGACTCCCAGTAAAGCAGATCACCCCTCATGCAAGTGAGCCTCACCTATTGAGTGGAAGGCCTTCACAGAGCAAGAATGACTTTCCTGCTAGCAGGCAGCCTGTGACTTTGAACCACAGATCTGCCCTGGGGCTGCAGGTGGCCAGCCATCCCTGCAGACTCTACTTGACAGCTCCCAAAGCTGTGTGGACCAATTCCTTAAAGCACACGACGTGTGCACACAGGCAACACACTCACATCCTATCTATTTCTCTTGAGAATAATGACAAAGGGGGAGAAGAACACAGTGTAACTGGGAAAAGGTAGGGGTCCTGCTGAGGCATAAGCACATGAACCTCCAACCCTAAATTTCCCAGGGCTGAGATGATGGCACATTCAATTCATGGGTATGCATAACACTCGTCACAGTGCCCGGCACCTAGCAGGCGCTAAGGTGTGTCTGCTGAGGGGAGGCTGCAGAGGCTGAGAGAAGCAGTAGAAAGGGCAGTGAAGTGGGACAGGAGTCAGTTAAAACTATTATGTGTCCAGTGAGGAGACATGAGGGCAGGCGATCCCAAGTCAGGACGTGGACACTCTGGGCCAGGAGAGAGGCTCTTCTGTCACTGAGGTGGGACGGGGGCGGCGTGTGTGTGGAGAAGTGGAGGGCACTACTGTCTGGTGGCTTTCATCATCTTTGCAGACTAGAGAATGAGATTATACTACTGACAGTTTTGGGGTTTATATACGTTCACTCATCTGATTTTCAGGCTTCTGAGGGCAGTGCCACCATCATCCCTGGGGAACAGACTTCCCAGGGAGCCTGGGCCCTTGCTCACGGGGCTTTGTTTCACAGTGGTTCCTCTGAGGTCTGAAGCCAGCTGTGCCAATTCCTGGCTTCCTAAATGCCTTGTTTTCGCGTTGGCTGAGCATGCGGGTGGCGATGGAGGAGGGTGGGTCTGCAGGAGAGGCGGCGGTGGGAAGCGGCCTGCGGGGAAAGGGAAGGGGGGAAAGGGAAGGGGGGAAAGGGAAGGGGGGAAAGGGAAGGGGGGAAAGGGAAAGCAGAGGAGAGCCGGAGGCTGAGCGTCTGCTTGTCTGCATGACACCGAGGCCACGGAGTAAACTCGGGACCGTGGCCAAGCCGGCACAGAGAAAGCACGCCTTAGCTTGCGCTGACTTCTTCCACAAAGTACACCGATCCATGTGCTCCAGGACAGGATAGGGCCTGGCCTAAGAGACAGTGGACTCTACAGGGTGGTAGCACCGTTTCTATCAACCACCATCATCGCTGTCACCACCGTCAGCGTCACCATGGCAGTCGGCACCACTGGCGCCAGTACCACCAGCATCGCTACCACCACCACCACCATCATCATCATGACCACCACCCCCAACACCAGCACCAGCACCATTCTGACTATTTACATGCATAAGTTTAAGTCACAACAGTCTCTGAGCCACCTGCTTTCCGTAGCTGAGGGAATGGGACCCAGTGAGGGAACTTCACTTGTTGGCAGTCACACAACAGTCATGTGATACCAAGGGGTGGAGCCGGAATATGCCAACCCAGGTAGGGGGGGATGACTCTTTACTGGACGGCTTGTTACTATGATCCAGGCCTAACGATGAGTGTCTTGAGGCCAGGCAGACATTCTCTATCCAAGACCTCAGCATGCCCCCCAACTCATAAATCAATCTCTTCAGACACACTGACCTTCCCAAAGCCATTTTCATGTTCATTTCCCAGCAGGCATGAGCAATGTTTTGTCCCGACACATCTGGAAGGATGACTATATAGATGGGTCTTGCTTTCTGTAAACCTAACACTTAAGAAGTCATTGAGGGGCTGGAGGGATGGCTTAGCAGTTAAGGTGCTAGCCTGCAAAGCTAAAGGATCCAGGTTCGATTCCCTAGGACCCACATAAGCCAGATGTACAGGGTGGTGCATGCTTCGGGAATTCCTTTGCGGCTCTGACATGCCCATTCTTTCTCTCTCTCTCTCTCTCTCTCTCTCTCTCTCTGTTTCTTTCTCTCTCAAATATAAATAAACATAAAATACAAAAACCCTAAAAACAAGAAACCACTAAGACTACTCCTTAGCCATTGCTATGAGACAAGTTCCATTAGTTTATTGGCCTACTCCATATATGAGAAGCCAGATGAAAGAATTAACAACAAAATGCTGCCTTATAACAAAGAGAACAAAACCCTTGCATTTTACATAAAGGCTCACTTCAGGGAACTTTTTTAAACAATGCAGAATTTTTCAAATTACTTGCAGGCAGCTGAGGATAATGGTGGCCGCCTAATTTCCCCAGAACGAAAATGAACACGAGCAAATAAAAGTGCAGAAAACCCAGGTCTGCAACAACCCCCAAGACAGAGACTGCTACAAACTTTAAATTGCCTGGAAGCACTGAAGGGAACAGGGAACTCAGACACGGTGAGCCAGAACTAGTATTTCAAACTATGACCCGAGAATATGTTTGCGTGATGCAAGATCCGAGTCTGTGCATCCAAAGACACACCGAATACCTGAGGAGATTGGCTTGGAGCAGTCAACTCTGAGGTGTATACTAATGAACATACTAGACTTTAAGAAACCATTCAGATGACAGGAGGAAATTAATGTTGATAATAACGAATAAATGTGAACAAAGAAATGTTCATTATTAGAATTATGAGATACAATTAAAACAGTCAATCAGAAGAATTTTCATAGTTTTAAATATTTGTATAGCCATAAAAATAAATACAGAATGAAACTGACTAAACTAAATACCTCACCAAAAGCTAGAATAATGAACATAAAAGGAAATCAAAAGAAATCACAAGGAAATAGTAGTGGTGAAAGTAGTAACTAATGACGCAGAGACCTGAAAGCAATAGATGCAATGATTACACCTGTGAAATCAAACAGATATACAAAACCCATAGCTAACCTAATCAAAATGGAGAAGAAAGTCCATGTTGCCTCTGCGCCTGGCGACTAGGGAGAGTGGACGACATACTTACGCACACAGAAAGGGGTCTTGCCCGACCAGTGATGGTCCTGCTGGCAGATGCGCACGGACATGCCGATGAGGCGGAAGCCGGCGTTACACTGGTACACCACGCTGCCCCGGTAGTTGTAGTTCTCTCCATTGATGTGTCCATTGACGATGGGCTCGGGAGTTCCACAGTGTCCAGCTTTGGTGGGATGGGTGGGAGGGAGAAGACAGGGACTCAAGCAGGTGCTTCCAGAAAGTGGCTTAGAGCTTGGGTACGCAGGGTGGTGGGGGAAAAGGGCCAAGTACCCCACCACCCTTCCCTTTCCCACCTCCCCTGGAGAGCAGTGATCCTGAACACAACAGAAATGACATAGAGGGGGTTGGAGAGATGGCTTAGCTCTTAAGGCCCTTGCCTGTGAAGCCTAAGGACTCAGGTTTGATTCACCTGTCCCCACACAAGCCAAGGTGGCATATGTGTCTGGAGTTTGTTTGCAGTGGCTAGAGGCCCTGGTGTGCTCATTCTCTCTCTCTCTCTGCCTCTTCCTCTCTCTCCCGAATAAATAAATATTAAAAAAGGAAATGACATTGAGGGCTTGGTAATCCCCAATCTCAAGGTTGCATTTCAAATGACCTTTCACCTTTGACTTTTAGTTTCTGTGTTTACACAGGTGAGGCGTTATCACTGCCTCTGGGATTGCTACCATTGAACACAATTCCAGCCTATGGCACTCCTGGGAGGTCATGAAATCTGTAAGAGGTGGGGAGGAAGTTAGGGCACCAGGGGCATGCTTTTAAAGCAGATGTCGAGATCTTGGCCATTTACCGTCATTGTGCTTCTTGGCTTTCATACGTATACTTTAAAAAATTATATCCTGGGCTGGAGAGATGGCTTAGTGGTTAAGCGCTTGCCTGTGAAGGCTAAGGACTCTGGTTCGAGGCTTGATTCCCCAGGACCCACGTTAGCCAGATGCACAAGGGGGCGCATGCGTCTGGAGTTCGTTTGCAGTGGCTGGAAGCCCTGGCGCGCCCATTCTCTCTCTATCTATCTGCCTCTTTCTCTCTCTCTCTCTGTCACTCTCAAATAAACAAATAAACCAAAAAATATTTAAAAAATTATATCCTTATATATAATATTGAGGTGCACTATAGGAATGTGTGCCTGCATATCTGCAGGGTTTAGGCCTGACTATATCCACCATGCCAGGGCCAAATATCTGATTAGAATGTGAACCCCCAGAGGCTGGTCTTGAAGCACACTTGAAGTTATTCTCCTTGTTTTGGGTTCCCCGAGGGAAGCTAATTCTGGGTTTTAGTCATGGTAGATGCTTCATAGTCGGTGTCTGAAGTAAGAATTTTCTTGAGTATGTAAAAATGTGCTGTCTGAAGCTAGGCAGGGTGGCCTGGGGTGGCCACTCACCGAGGCAACGGACTTCTGAGCCACTCCAGAGTCCATTGGCCATGCACTCCCGCACCCTGGAGCCCACCAGCGTGTACCCGGAATTGCAGGAGAAGATGGCAGTTGCTCCGTAGACAGACAGTGTTCCAATACGGTGCCCACTCGGGGGTGTGGGGAGCTCTCCACAGGAGATTACTGAAAAGATCACAAAACACTCAATAGGCCAGTCCCAACACGGGAGGACACAGGACTGGTTCAGACAAGCAGGAATAATGACCCAAATAAGATCCCTTAATCTTCCTCTCCTAGAACTAATGATCAGAGTGTGCTATGACACTGACTTGTGTGACATGATCCCCATCTGAAGGTGTCCCCAAAGGTTCCAGAGGAGCTATCAAAACATCCAGGCTCCACTCCAGAGGTACAGGCCACAATCTCTGGTGATAAGATGCAGGCACACGTATTTGTGAAGAACTCAGGTGGTTAAGGTTGGCACCGTGGTTAAGAAGAGATTCGGTGGCATGCTCCCCAGAGCTCTGGGCAGACTCTAACATCAATTTTGTCCTTTGCTATTGAGCTCGGTAGTGGTCTCATACTCAACACAGCATGCCAACTGCCCCTGGCTGATGTACAGGCGAGGTGTGACTGGTGAGTGCTCCACACTTGTGACCCTTACTTGCCACATTCCTGGTCTCTGCTGTGGAGACCACACCCTTCTCTTTCAAGGAGTTACCCCAAGAACACTCCTTGATAAAAAACACTGACTCAGGGACACCAACCTATGAGACTTTAGTAAAGAATCTGAGGGAAACAGTAACGCAGGAGAGGTAGCTAGACTTAGGTCGTCTATACTATAAAAGGTCCTATCATTGCTCCTTAGTCTGTCTCTCCAGCAGAATACAAGCTCTTGTAAGCAGGAGCCATACTCACTTGTCTTTATGCCTCTATAGTACCTGACATAGATTCCAAGCAGGGTAGCTTATAAAAATGTAGATTTAAATGTGGTGACATGAAGCCAAGTATTAGGTTATTTTCCCAGATCCGGATTCTAGTTGAGTGACCAGAAAGAGGTACACTGAAATCCTTGGGGGTACCCCTTCTCCCCACCCATATCTATGATAACTCAGGCGAGTGGTACCATTCAGACACTCTCACCCTCTCCTCCTGGGCTTACTTTGGCAGGTGGGCATAGAGTCCCCCAGGCTCCATCTGCCATTGGCCTGACAGCGGATGACCCTCTGACCAGTGTAGTAGTAGCCAGGGTCACAGATGAGCATCAGCTGGGCCTGGAACTGGTACTGGGTCTCAAAGATGAGCCTCCATCGGCCATGCTCCACACTGACGCTGCTGACATCGGGACAGGTCACAGCTGTGGGACAAGGAGCAGGGGTGGGCCGGACAAGGAAGAGGGAAGAGGATTCATTAGTTACGGAAGACAGTGTAGGAGCTCAAGGGCTGGGGGTGCTATGACTGTCATGGGGGTAACCAACTGCCCACTGGCTGGATTTGAAGCCTGCTCTACAGGAAGGAACTCATGGCTGGTACTGAAAATCTAGCCAAAAGCCTATGGTTGGAAAGGGCATAGACCCTAGGGGGAAGCTAATACTGTTGTTTGGTAAAATGGGCATGTTGTGCCTATTAGAATTGCCCTCTAGGGCTGGAGAGATGGCTCAGCAGTTAAGGTGCTTGCCTGTGAAGGCTAAGAATGCATGTTTGAATCTCCAGGTCCCAGGTAAGCCAGACACAGTGATGCAGCATGTAATGTCATATATGTGCCACAAGGGGGTGCACATGTCGAGTTTGTACACAGCAGCTGAAAAGCCCTGGCCCTCCCTCTCTCAAAAATAAAATAATAATAAAAAGAATTGCCCTCTAAATACTCATATTTATTCTCATAGAGTAGTGCTACTCTCACTTTAAAAATATTTTATTTATTTATTTATTTATTTATTTATTTATTTTTTTGGTTTTTCGAGGTAGGGTCTCACTCTAGCTCAGGCTGACCTGGAATTCACTCTGTAGTCTCAGGGTGGCCTCGAACTCTCGGCAATCCTCCTACCTCTGCCTCCCGAGTGCTGGGATTAAAGGCGTGCGCCACCACGCCCGGCTTATTTTATTTATTTATTTGAGAGAGAGAGAGAAGTAGATAGAGACACAGAGAGAATGGGCATGCCAGGGCCTCTAGCCACTGCAAACAAACTCCAGACACATGCGCCCCCTTGTGCATCTGGCTTATCTGGGTCCTTAGGCTTCACAGGCAAACGCCTTAACCTCTAAACTATCTCTCCAGCCCCTGCTGTCGATTTTGGTCAGAGAAGCTTCTTTCAGTAAGCGGCAGTGACTGTGGGAGGAGACTGGAAACTCATCAAAGTGCTGAGAAGTGATAGTTAAGTTCTCAGCACTAAACGAGATGTCTCTATGACACTTGCCAAGATTCAGGGAATGTCATGGAAGGGGGAGGAAGAGAGTATGAGGTAGAGGATGGAAAGAAGTGCTTTGGAAGTTGTCTTTCAGGCACAGAGCAGCCCTTGCCTTCATGACCTCACAGTAGCTATGGATACTTGCATGATATTGAGCCCATCAACACGTTGCCATGGGTAATGGAGAAAAGCAAAAAAAAAAAAAAAGACACCGAAACAAAAGAGGGGACTAGTTGGAAAGAAGTAAGGGTTCAGTAGAACGGGGCAAAAGAAAGTAATGGGAGGGGATTATGATCAAAATATAACATATCTATCTATCTATATCTATCTATCTATCTATCTATCTATCTATCTATCTATCTATATATTTATATGAAAATTGTCAATGAAAGGTTTTTAAAAGAAGAGTTCAGGCACTGGGAGAACTCAGTACTATGATGATGCATCCAGGGAACTTGGGTCCCTAGTCAGCTTTGATAAATGAAGAGGGTCAGAAGTGGGATATAGCAAGTTGGGGAGTACAGATCTACCAAAAAAACCCTCATAATGAAATAAAGTAAAAAACAGGTGGTTCCCAGCCAGTGTTCAGTATTGGATGTGGACTGAATATTCCATTTGCTCAGATCTTTATTTTTCAAGAGAAGCCAGAATTATGGATTGTACTTTAAATTTTCTTGATTTTAAAATCTTGGGAAGAAATTTATACTTTTTAATGAAGTACCCCCATATAGGCCAAACCAAAAAGAAAAAAAAATGTAGGGTTTGAGAGATAGCTCAGTTAGTAAAGTGCTTGACTTACAAGTATGAGGACCTGAATTCAACCCCCAGTACCCATGTAAAGGCCAGGCATGGTGGCATGTGCTTATAAAATGGGTGGATCCCTAGAGCTTGCTCGTCAGCCAGTCTAGCCTAGTTTGTGAGCTCCAGGCCACTGAGAGATGCTGTGTCAAAAAGGGGAAGGCTTGGGCTAGAGAGACGGCTTAGCAGTTAAGCGCTTGCCTGTGAAGCCTAAGGACCCCGGTTGAAGGCCTGATTCCCCAGGACCCACGTTAGCCAGATGCACAAGGGGGCGCACACATCTGGAATTCATTAGCAGTGGCTGGAAGCCCTGGCGTGCCCATTCTCTCTCTCTCTGCCTCTTTCTCACTCTGTCGCTCTCAAATAAATAAATAAAAGTGACAAAACATTTTTTAAAAAGGGAAAGGCTACTATATCCGAGGAGCAACACCTGAAGCTTCCCTCTGGTCTCCACATGCACACACATGCATACCAACACAACGCAACATAACACAACACACCCTACAGTGTCTATGGACTAAATGTGACCCTATTTGTCCTCTGGCCTACATAGACATTGTGATTTCAGAGTTTTGTGATCAAGGGACATCCATGCAATTTTCTGACATCTCCATCTAAAACAGAGTGGATCAAGTACATTCAAAGTGCTTGGGTGGTTTATGGAAACATCCCAGGGCACAATGGTTCTTCAGTTCTATGAGAGTGGCTTTCCATGGGGACCAAGGTTGGTAGATGCCACCACCTACCAGTATCCTTCCCTCCCCGAGTATCTTAACTTCCATGCAAAAGCTTTCCCCTCATGCATAGACTTGAAGCTCACTCCTTGTGGGAATCTTTTCAGTTGTGTACCCAGCTCCCCCCGCCCCACACGTGCATCCACTGCCAAGGACTCACGGACACACAGTGGGGGCACATTGCGGTTGTTCCACAGGCCCGTTTCCAGACACTCCGCGGTGGCCTCGGCACCTGTCTGGAGGTGGTAGCCTTCATTGCAGCTGTACACAGCCTTGGTCCCCACTGTGTACTCCTTGCCAAATACCATTCCGTTCTTGGGAGCATTGGGAAGACCACAGGAAAGAGCTAGTGAAGGAGAAAAGGGGGCATGAGCATTCCTGGCCCAAGGTACAGTTCTAAGAACATATTTTGATCTTTCCTCTCCCCTTAAGAGCCTCATAAAATGACAGTAAAAACAAAACAAAACAAAACAAAAACAACAAAAAACCCAAAATAAAACAGGAAGAGCCTCATAATAAAAAAAAAAAAATAGGAAGCTCATCCTTAGAGATCTCAGAAAAGAAAAATTAGAAGCTGGAATATAAAAAACAACACAAATAATCCCAAAATAAAACAGGAAGAGCTTCATAATAAAAAATAGGAAGATCATCATTAGAGATCTCACAAAAGAAAAATTAGAGGCTGGAAGAATATTCATAGAGTGAATTGTATTCTTAGAATAAATGGGGCAAAAAGGCCATGTGTAGCTCAAAATATATGGACAAGAGCCTAGGGTCAAGACAGTTCTCCATCCCTTCCCACAGAGTCAGTGTTGAGGCATTCAAGCATGTTCTCACTGAACAAAATAGAGTGTTTTCCCCTTATTTTTAGGGTAGGAGGAGAGAACTCCTTTGAGAGAAGTAGGGCTTCCATGGTGGCAGCTGGCATTTCAGAAGAATGCTCGTTTAATCCTGGGACCTAAGGTCTCTGGGTTTAAAGCCTGTCTATTCATCCTTGCCCCACACTCAGCTCAAGAGCTTATTCATAGGAGAGAGCTCACGGGTAAAGGCATTTACGCAAGATAACAACAATAAGGTAATCCACATCCGCTACCTGGAAAAATCAACCTAGCTCTCACCCTTTAAACATGAACAGTCAAAGGTTACTGAATACATGAAGGAAACCAGGAGGATCAATATGATTAAAATAAGACTTTAAGTCAGGCAATAGCTAATTTAGCAAATGGAAGGTGTGGGATTGTAGGGCTCTGGTAGTAAGCAGTATCTTGAGAAGGTCAATATGTCATATAGCATCTGTGAAACGAGGATGGAGGGCTCTGAAAACAGCAAGGCAACAAGACAGCAGTGACAGGCTCTTTCACGTTCAAAATATGAATGCCAAGGTGTGCATTCAAAGGAGGCTTGGAGACTAAAAGTCAAAGAAGTTCCCATAATATAGGCCTAAAAGACAGAAGCTAGAAATGAGAGAAAAGGACTAAAACCAGAAAGAATCAGTTAATTCGGTTCGACGTCCAACTATTCAGAGCTCCAGAAAGAGCAGAATGTGGGCAGGATAGAGTTATCCTACATGAAGATTTCTAAGAACCGAAGAAAGACCAGCCTTCAGATTGAAAGGGAGCTAGAGTGTAAAGAGAACCATGCTCAGATCCACCATTGCCGACTGCCGTTCAAAAGAGGTGGAAGCATTCCTACCAGGAGAGAAAGAGAGAGAGAAAGAGAGAGAGAGAGAGAGAGAGAGAGGGAGAGAGAGGAAAGACAGCGGGTCCCCCCCCCCAATGAAGAATGAGGCTTAGACATTAGACTTCCCATCTGCAATATTGTGTATCTAAAGAAAAGGGGGAAAACCTTTGAACTTTGGAATGGAATGATTTATAAACTGCGGTGTTATCTAGTCAGCCTACTAAGCATGTGTGAGGGAAAAACCAGTGACACCTCCACACATTTATAGACTCCGAAGTTTTGCCTCTCATAAATCCTCTCTCAGGGATAGTTGAGGCTATTCTACACCACAAACAATGTAGCAAACAAGAAATGACAAGAGATGGTATATAAATAATGAAAGCACTAACTTAGGAGTATTAGAGGAGTCTCAAGGTAACACTTCAGGAGAGACGTGTGGTTAGCAGCATGGTCAGGTCCATGATTCTATGTGTTTATAGGAGGAATATGAAGATAGATTAATCCAGGCCAAGGCACCCGCTGCTGCTGCTTATCCACCACTCCTCTGAACCACCAGCCTAGAGCTCAGACCTCTTTCCCTCAGTGCCAGAAGATGGAACACAGGAAAGTCCCCAGTCTCGAGTTAGAATGAATCCTGATGCTTGTAGAATTTCCAGAACCAAGAACAAGTTCTGGGCCAGAAGTCCATTATGATATGGGAGGGGTTGGCTGTCCAGAGGAAGAGGAGTTGGAGTTCCAAAACAGAAGGAGGATTCAAAGCATGGATGCAGGACCAAGAGAGGGGAGTCCGGAGCTCATAGGGAATCAGAAGTAATGAGCGCAAATAGCAAACAGCCAGGTAGCAAAACCCTAAACCCAACTGGTCCAGGGTTAGCTGAACTGTAATCTCATAGTTACTAACTGCCCTGCTTGCTTGAAACCTCCAGAAGAAATGCTAGATTACCGCTGGCATTGAGCGTGGACAGCAGACCTGGGAGAGCAGGTATAGGCACTGACAACACTCCCTTACCAGGGTCCTGGCTGGGCTTGTGTGGACAGCTGACAGGATACAAGACACTAGCCCGAGCGACTGTAGCCCCAGGACCCCTAACCCAAAGGTAAGAGAGATACTTTGTAACGTGGGGTAGATAAAAGCACTCAGCATCTGAAGCCTGAGATGATATGAAATGTGGGGGAGACAGTGATGGAGAGAGGAATGGAGGGAGGGAGAACTGGCTGGGAGTGGAGGGAGAAGGCATTTGGAGCACACGATGTCTCGTGGATACTGGAGAAGTTGTGGCTTATAAGTGGCAAGAGCGAATAGGCGACAGGATGCCAGGCCCTTCTTGCCCCTGAGCCATGCCAGCAGTGGTGGCAGTGGAGAATGAACAGCCTTCGTTTGAAAAGTCCATAGCACATTGCACTCACCGCCCTCTCAGTCCTCAAGGAGAAGGCAGTGAGGAGGGTCATGTGGGCGGTGGGGCAGAGTGTGGGCTTCTCGGCTGTGGAGTCTGGATTCCAGAGAACACAGCTGAGAGCAAGGGCGTGGAGGGAAGCTGGCAGCGGCGTGCAGGGCACTATGCCGTGAGAGCACACAGCTCTAGAGCGGCTGGGCTCTGGGTGGAGACCTAGCAGACAACACTCTGCTCGGAGGTTCGAGACACGGCATGGAAGCCAAATGACATTTACCACTTGTGACAGTCCTCTGGGACTTATGCTCAGGGCTTCTAATAGAATATTAACAATACATTGTTTTTGGTCTCTTCAAAACCATAGGTGCAGGTTAGAAGGTTGTGGGAGACAGATGTGAGTTATCATTAAAAAGGACTTCACCACAAAATGATCAGCATTGTCATTTCCACCTATTTTCTACAACTGGCAGATGTTCTTCTTTTCTCAAGGCAGGACATAATGGTGAGACTATGGGACCAGGACGGCTTTCACTGCTGCTGGTAGAAGCAGAAAATTGAGGGATGGCACTAAGGATCCAAAGTTGTAGACTGTGTACATCGAGATGCAATAATCTCATTTCTGGGAATTTATTTCAAGGAAATAAAGATAGAAGTTCATAAAGATGGAACTGTAACTTCATTATAGCAAAAAACACAGAAATCTGATTTTCCCCTAATGCTATAAAACCATTGACAGTAAATGGCACGCAGCGAGATGTGACGGTTCATCTTCACGGTCAGCTTGATTTGCCATCACCAGGGCACACATGGCTGGGTGGTGCGTCTACAAGGGGGTTTCCATAAAGGTTGAACTGAGTTGGGAAGACCCGCCTGGATGTGGGCTGCCAACTTTATGGTGTGGGATCCTGGACTGAATAAAGAGGAGAAAGTGAGACCAGCACAGGCTTTCATCCCTCTCTGTCTCCGCACTGTGGACGCAGTGTGACCAGCCGCCTCACACCTCCCCTGCCACCATGGGCTCTGTGGTTTGAACTGTAAGTCAGACTAAGCCTGCTCTCCTTAAGATGATTCCTGCCAGACATTCTCGTAACAGCAACAGGAAAAGTAACTCATTTGGGAGTGCATTTGATTACAACAAAATATTAAAATACTAAGAGCTTTGTGAATTGATGATCTTATTTTTGTAATCAACACGTAGAAGATCAAAATAAATGTGCCAAAATGCTAACAAGAGTGATCTCGTGTAGTAGGGCTATAATTCATTTTTGCTTTTGTCTTTTGTGTTCTTATTTTTTTTTCAGATTTCTGATTTTAAAAGTGTATTATTTTCCTTTCATTAGCATATATTAATTATACAAAGCAAGAGGCTTCATGATGACAAAAACATGTATTTACTTTAAGGGAAAATAAGCACCTCATAAATTATGAAAGATAATACATGCAAACTGAATGGCACATTTCAAGTGTTTGATCCATTCATTTGATCTAGGAGTTCAAGCCCACACTCCCTGCCTCTGGGAGTTCCTCCAGCTGCCTGAAGGAGGTGGATCTTCTCCTTCCCTGGGGTTCTCCCAACATCCTTTATATTCCTGGTACAGGGCTTCCTAGCTCTGCCATTTAATGCTGTCACATCGCCATCTCCCCCATGGCTCTGCAACCAGAGATGGCTCTGCTCATGTCATCCTCAGGGTGGACATACATGGATCCTCAGCCATGTTTGTTGGAAGAGTCACAGCCCTTGTGGCAGGGACTGTGCAAGAGACCAACTGTGGTGTGACTTAGAGTGGAGCCACCTTGTGACTTGCCTTCTCCCTGCTGCTCACCTTGACAGAGAGGAATGGCCTCGCTCCACAGGTGATAGCCCTGAGGGTGCCTGGTACAGATGGCCATGCTATGTCCCACCAAGCGGTAGCCTGCATCGCAGCCAAAGTGGATGGAGCCTCCGGGCTGGGTGGTGGTCTGGCCCAGGATGAAGCCATGGGGCGGAGCCTTGGGCAGGCTGCAGTAAGGAGCTGAAGAACAGAGCAGGGTTCAGTGGAGTACCAGAGGACAGGTCTGCTGCTTCACACTTCCCCACCTGCCTTCTCCTCCCAGCCCCCTGTTTCTGCCACTGATGGTTCAGTCAGTTAGTAAAGTGAAAGCAAAACAAAGGATAACTGAAAAGAAAAAGGAAACCTGTTGCATGAATCACTGGGGCCCATTTGCTGCTGGAAGACAGCCCAGGTGGCTTTCAAACCCCTTCAGCCCTCAGGTGGCCTTACAAAGGAGAATGAGTGGGGCTGGTTTCAGACAGGTGTCCTGTCAGGAGTACTGGATTCTGTGACTCTGAACAAATCACTGAATCTTTTTAATTTTTTTAAAAAACTTTTTGCAATGAGCGAGAGAGAGAGAGAGAGAGAGGGAGAGAAGAGAGACAGATGGATAGAATGGGTGTGCTAGGGTCTCCAGCCTCTGCAAACAAACTATAGATGCATGTGCCACTTTACACATCTGGCTTTATGTGGGTCCTGGGGAACTGAACCTGGGCCATCAGATTTTATAAGCAAGCACCTTTAACCACTGAGCATTCTCTCCACCCCTGAATGACTGAATTGTGTTTAACTATTTTATTTATTTGAGATAGAGAGAGAGAGAAATAGGCAGACAGAGAGAAAGAATGGGTGTTCCAGGGCCTCTAGCCACTGCAAACGAACTCCAGATGCACACGCCGCCCTGTACAGCTGGCTTATGTGGGTACTGGGGAATTGAACCTGGGTCCTTGGGCTTTGCAGGCAAGCCTTTTAACTGCTAAGCCATCTCTCTAGCCCACTGAATCTTGTTTAACTCCAATTTCCTTTTCTGTGACACTCACCTTACAGGTATTCACATGATTTAAAAGAAACCATGTGTATAATGGCCCCAGGACAGTGCAGGGCACTTAGGGCTCAATAAATGGTTGTTCTTTTTCTTTCTGCTGTGCTGGGGTCCCGTGGCATTCCAAGACATACATTTGCACATAGGGCTCATTTCCCCCAAACATATTTGATTCCTTTTATTAGTAAGTAGATCTTGAGAGTCCATTAAGTGACAGCTGCTAGGGATATAGCAATGAAGGAAATAGACAAACATCTCAGTCTGAAAGAACTTACACCAAAGACCCTTCTAGGGATGCTTAGGGCTGGTCCTGGGCGACTGTGAAAGATGGGTACTGCAGGGCTCCACAGCACGGGCCTCTTTGTTTGCCTCAGGAGTCCCTGATATGGTCTCCCAGGCAGATAGGGTTAAGGATCAGGGGGCCCAGGCCCTGTACTCACACACCCCACAGTAAGGCTTCTGGTCTCTTGTCTGGGGCCACACCCCAGTGCAGTTAGAAGTGGTGTTTTAGGGCTGGTGAGATGGCTTAGCGGTTAAGGCACTTGCCTGCAAAGTCTAAGAACTCATGTTCAAATCTCCAGGTCACACGTAGCCAGACTCACAGTGATGCAAGCATGTAATGTCACACATGCACACAAGGGGGCGCATGCATCTAGAGTTAGTTCGCAGCAGGCTGAAGGTCCTGCTGTGCTCATTCTCCCTCTCCCTGCCTCTTTCTCTCTCTCTCTCATTCTCAAAAAACAAAAAACAAAAAACAAAGAAGTGGTGTTTTAAAAACTTCCCTGCCAAGTCAATGTGTCCTTTTCCTGCTTTGCCTGTTCTGTCCTGTGTATATCATCTATGTGCCACCTCACCCAGGGAGGAGAATCTCAGGTATAAAATACTCTTAGTCATGGTGACAGATGCAGGTGCAAATTACACACATCTACTCTGTCTTATTTATTAAGTACTAATTGTTGCACCGTGTAAAGAATTGTCTTCCAATGTGACATATGTACTGTAATTACAACTGTCTCATTACCCCCAAATGTGTTAGTTTTTGAATGTCAAGGAAAGGGCAACTCCTTAAGAGCTTTTAGTTCTGAATTTAGCCAGTGGGGTAGGAAAATGTCATGTTTCCCTTTTCCATAGGCAGCTGCCAGGTACTCAGCTCTGATTCCCCCTGAGAGGTACCTTGAGGTTTCATGTTCATTTGTTTTGAATGACTACTCTTCCTCCCTCCCTCCCTCCCTTTGGGTGAGCACGCGTCTGTGTTCATGTGTGTGCATGTTTGCAGGTATAAAGGCCAGACGTGTCAGGTGTCTTCCCCAATCCCTTCTGCCTGTCCCCTGCTACTTGCTGGCAAGTGCATCTACCCTGATGCTGTCATCCTTCACTGCATTAGAATCCAGCTTCTTTGTCCTTTCAGTGTGGACTGATGATCAACAACTCTTCAGGTATCCCCCAGGCCTCTATTGCCACATTGGACTTGCTGAAGCAGTCAGCTTTTTGGATTGGGCATTTGCTGCCCTGTAGACGGCCATTGTTGGACTGCACAGCCTCTATCATGATGTACTGGTTTGAGTCACATGTCCCCCATGAACTCATGGGATTTGAATGCTTGGTCCCCAGCTGATGGCAATTTGAGAGGGGGAGGTGGAGCCTTGCTGGAGGAGGCGGGGTTTAGGGGTGTTATAGCCAGCTCCTCCCTTGCTAGAGTTTGGCTCACTCTCCTGTTGCTGTTTTCCACCTGCTGTGGCAGAGGTGACATCCAGTCTCTGCTCATGCCATGCTTTCTCCTGCCATCATGGAGCTTCCCCTCGAGACTGTAAGCCAACACACAAACATTCCTCCCATCACTGCTTTCGGTCGGGTGCTCTGACCCAGCAGCAGGGCGGTAACTATGACCCATGTAAACCAACTTAATGAACTCCCTTTGTAAACGGTACCCATGCTGTTGGTTTGTCCCTCTAGAGAACCACAATACACATACGCTGGCAGTATAAGAGAGGGGAAAGCCATTAGATATGGATAAAGGACCAGAACACAGAAGAATAAGGAGAATGACCCTGTGTCAACTGTGCAGTGTTAGGGGAGGGAGACTGCTCGGGAGGAAGCTGTCCAGTCCTTACAGCGGAGCTCACCATGTTCATGAGGGGATGGGCCAGTGCTTGGTTTGGATGTGTATGGTGAGCAACGTAGGGTGCTCAGGGGCAAGGCCCTTTTCAGGAATCATCTTGGCTCACCCACCTGAATACCGGATCTTGAAGCCCTTCCGATTGTAGGCGTGGTCTGATGACCAGCGCAGGTACACACTGTTGCTTGAGCTGGTGACAATCAGAGGAGCTGAGTAATTCCCACTGAGGGCTTTCAGCAGGGGACTTTGCCCTGAGGGACCTTGGATGAGAAGGATACAGGATTATAGGCCATTCTAGGTATGCAGAGAGCTGCCAAGGGTGGCACTGGGCCTGGGATGGCTACACGACTCTTCATCTGGTGGCCCTTCTCAGGAGCTCCTCCCCACCCTGATTTAAAGCAGGTCTTTAGGAAATTCCTACTTATCTACATGAGTTGGTAGGCGAGATGAAATCTATTTGCCACTCTGGGATTTGGCAAGGGTCAAGAAGTTGTTTGATGGTTTTCAAACTGGGACCCTCTTTCTACTTTCCTGGTACATGCTAAATATAGCTTGGTGTACACCACATAGAAAAAAACCCTGGCCAGGCGTGGTGGAGCACGCCTTTAATCCCAGCACTAGGGAGGCAGAGGTAGGAGGATCGCTGTGAGTTCAAGGCCACCCTGAGACTCCATAGTGAATTCCAGGACAGCCTGGGCTAGAGTGAGACCCTACCTCGAAAAAAAAAAAAAAAAAGAAAAGAAAAGAAAAAACCCTTTATTGAGCAAATGGACAGCAATAGACCAGAGGAAAGCATTAGGTCTCAGGGTCAAGAAAAGCTTCTTTATTTTCCTTTTCCTACCTTCAATGCCCAGATTGCATCCTGGGGCTCTGGTTTACAAGACACAACATAAAGTTAGAGAATTAAGAATCCAGGACCTAGCACCTCAGAGAAGGTCCTGAGTGAAGGGCCTAATATGCTGTTGAGACAGCTATTGGAAGCTCCGAAAAGTAATGGGCCACATTTGCGAGTAGGATCATCCAAACTGCTGTGGAAAACCATGAAGGAAGGGGTCCACAGCCTCAGAGGAGGGGCACATTTGAACAGTTCTTTTAGTGTGTGCATCTATGTGTGTGCACGTGTGGATGTGCATTGTGTGTGTGCATGTGTGGATGTGCATTGTGTGTGTGTGTGTGGGTGGATGTGTATGATTTGTGTATATGGGTTCATGCATGCCACGATGCATCCTTTCCTTCCACCTTGCTTGAGACAGGGTCTCCCTCATTGTTTTTTCCACTGCCTCTTCCAAACTAGTTAGTCAGAGAGCTTCTGGATTTTCCTGGCTCCATCTCTCATTGCCATAGGTATGTTGTGATCACAGACGCATGCATCATTTTATGTCCAGCTTTACATGGGTGCTGGGGAGTCAAACTTGGGCTGGCAAGGTTGCAAGCAAGCACCTTTAAGCACTGAGCCATTTCCCCAGCCCCTTGGAATAGTTTTGTCATGAGAACAGAACACCTGCTGGCTAACTGTATTCCTTAGGATGGCATGGAGGGCATCCACATACTACAGCAATGCAAAGTGCCCTGGCGAGGGGGGACACCTACACTGTGGAGACCTTTGAGCCATGCTATTCTTGCAGTAGGGTGAAGCTGACGGGAGGAGATGCTAGGACAGAACCTGGCTCCCTAGAAGTAATGGAGGTAAGATTCTAGAACAGAGGTCAGGGAGAAACACTTCATAACCAAAAACAAAGTTAATGTGTGTATGCGTATATATATTGTTTTTCAGGGTAAGGTCTTGCTCTAGCCCAGGCTGACCTGGAATTCACTCACTATGTAGTCTCAATCTGTCCTCAAACCCACAGGGATCCTCCTACCTCTTCCTTTCAAGTGCTGGGATTAAAGGTGTGTGCCACCACACCCAGCCAAAGCTGGCATATTTACTGAAGTGGGTAGCAAGCTTGGAGTGGCAGCTGGAAAGGCATGGCCTGCAGGATCCATGGAGGGGACTCATAGGATGTGGTAGCTCGAGGGACAAAGTAGATGTGCAGCTAACAGGAGCAGACAGAAAAGTATGACTATGTGTGAGCAGATACAGGGGGAGGAAAGAGCCCCTAATGGGGAGATACAATCTCTGACCCATTTTTTAGAGCCAGGCCAGGTTCCTTTTCCTATCCCAGAACAGTTTGCCTGAAGGAGAGGCTGTGAAGAAGGACTCTGTGTCATGTCACCTATTGTATATCGTAGTAATTTCTCTGGTCATTTCCTCCAAAGCCCCACCACCGTTTATTCATAGAACTGCATGTTACCAAAACGGCAACACTGAAGTTACTCTAAATCCTCTAATTTGGAAAGAGAATGAGGATGATGGTGACACTCAGGGACTCGATGTTGTGTTACGGCTGCTTTGCTGGGTCGGCACGGGGTCAGCTGGCTCTTTGTCAGTGCAAATGCAGCTACCAGGTGACCTAGCTGCAGCGGCTGTGCCACCAGGGGCGGCATCTTGATGAAAAGCAGATTAATAAAGTCTTCGCTTGCAGAACCATACATCTGACAAGGCATTCTTTTCTCTTGCAAACAAACTCCAGATGCCTGTGCCCTTTTGTGCATCTGGCTTTTTGTGAATAGTGGGGAATTAAACCTGGGACAGGAGGCTTTGCAAACAAGTGTCTTTTACTGCTGAGCCATCCCCTTAGCCTTTCAGTGACATTTTTGTGGTCTAAGGGTTTGGGGCATACTGAGACAGGCTCTGCAAATCAAACGGCAAATGACAGCACCTTTTCTTTCCTACCGAAAAGAAGGAGTGCAGTTTTGTAGACCTACTTGGGTTGGCCCTTCATGGGGAATGCTGCTGGATCCCCTCGCTGGTTGATACTCAACAGTTCTAGCTCTGAGTCAGAAAGGACTCTGGCAAGGCCAGGCTGCTGTGCAAGCAACAGTCGTATGCTCACCAAACCCCCTGATCTTGGGCTTCTATGGTAGTAAAGACATCGTGTGGAGTCTGTGGCGGTGCCGAACCCCAGGGATCTGGAGCAAGGTGATGCCATCTGCCGCTGGGAACCACAGAGCCTTGGAGCGACTCACCGTCAAAGATTTCAAACTCATCATACTGCTTCTCGCTGAGGAAGTACTCCACCGTGATGGAGATGTTGTACTCCGGCTCCACTCTCACCAGCCAAGAGCAGGTCTGGAACTGCGGGTAGCTTCCGGGGTAGCTCTGGCTCAGGATCACGCCCGTGGAGTCTGTCATGAGCTCATTCGTTGGGCATTGCACTAGGATGAGGAGAGAGTTACCAGGCACATGGCGTGGAGGCCAATATAAGGCTAGCATCATCCCTGGTGTAGAACAATTACTACTAACCGGTACTGGGCACTTCTAAACAAGACCCCATGTCCATCAGTACACTGTTCCACATTTTTATGTGTCCTAAGTCAGTGTCTTTTGTAGACGTAGTTTTTTTTGAGACACTGTATAATTTAGGTACAACATTAATACACAAAATTCAGACATACAGTCAGTGAAGTCAGGAAAATGTCTACACCTGTGTAACTACCACATCAACATACCGGCATCAACATCCTGGAAGACTGCCCCAGAGACTCTAAAGTTACCAAAATCTCTAGAGGATGCTCTAGTTCCTTACAGGAAATGGAACAATATCTGATTTTCGTCGATGCAAACCCTTTGGTATATACTAAATCATTTCTCTGCTACTTACAATGCTTACTACAATGTAAATTCCATGCAAACCTCATTGTTTAGGGAGTAAACAAGGAAAAGGAGACTGCATGTTCAGGACAGTTTTTTCTTTTCTGAGTATTAAAAAAATATTATTTATTTATTTGAGAGAGACTGAGAGGGAGAGGGATAAAGAGATAATGGGCATGCCAGGGCCTTCAGCCACTGCAAACGAACTCCAAACATATGCATGCGCCACCTTGTGTGTCTGGCTTACACGGGTACTGGGAAATCGAACCTGGGTCCTTAGTCTTCGCAGGCAAGTGCCTTAACCACCAAGCCATCCCTCCAGCCCTTTTCTGAGTATTTTTGGTTGATGGTTGGTGACTCTATAGCCGTGGAACCCACAGATATGGAGGGCTGATGGTGTGTATTATTTCCATCTACCCAGCAAGTTCAAGTTCTCTCATGCTTCTATGCAGTCGGTATGACCTGCCCCACACTCCCAGAGGTCACTGATGTTACTCCTACAATCAGAGATTCATTTGGCCTGTACTAGAACTACCCACAATTGCTAGTGTGTGTGTGTGTGTGTGTGTGTGTGTGTGTGTGTGTGTGCGCATTATTTTGATCAATATACTGCTTCTAAGATTCACCCTCAGCTGTTTTGTGGATGACCACTTATTTGTTGTCTGGTGGAACTCTGCTGTGTGATTACAGGATGTTTATTCATTAGAATAAAGATCAACACATGGGTTGTTTTAAGCTGTGGGATTCCCATAAAATTCTTTTTGTGGACCTACATTTTCATGTCATTTGAACCAATAATCAGAATTTCTAAGAAGTAGGATGGTTTGATGTTTAACCTCTAAACCAAGTGCCCGACGTGGTTGTATGACTGTACATTCTGACCTGGAATGTCCGAAAACCTCAGTGGTTTCAGATCCTTGCCAACACTTAGCACTGTCAGTCTATCTAGTTTTAGCCAGCTGATGTTTCATGATGGACTTAATTTGTCCTTAACTAATGGATGCTGGGCATCTTGCCAGGTGCTGGGTGGTCATTTATATGTCATTTTTTCCAAAGGGATTGCTCAGGTCTCGTCACCCTGTTTTTATCAGACTCTTATTATTGAGTTTTAAAAGTTCTTTACTTATTCTGGATAGAGCCCTTGGCAAGATGATGTGTATTGTGAATACTTTGTCTTGTTCTATAGCTTGCCCTCTTCTCTTTTTTTTTTTCACATTTAGGTCTGTTGGGTCTTCCCTTGTGTACTTTAAGGTTTTTTTTTTTTTCATTATCTGCACATATACTTGCATATCCTTGAAATGGAATGAATCTGTTTGTCATTATAAAATATCCATCTTTCACGTAACATTTTCTGTCTGCAGTATTACCAAAAACTTTGTTATGTTTCTTGTGCTGACAATTTGTATGGCATATCTTTTTCCTCTTCTTTTATTTTCAACCTACATAGTATTTATGTTTACATATTAAAGTGCGTCTTTGTAGAAAATAAATTGCTACTGTTTAAAGTATTTAAATGTACAATAGTTTTCATGCGGTAAAAGCTTATTGAGATAAACATGTCATTCACATATTTTGTGCCACTACTTGTTGCAGTCTGTCATGGACAAGGCGGTGTTTAAATCTCTCACTGTGATTGTGAAGTTTTCCCTTTCATCCTGACTGTGGCTATATAATTAAAAAGACAGATGATAATAATTATTGTCAAAGATGTGGAGACACTGGAAGTCTTATGTACACAGCTGGTGGGAATGTAAAATGATTCAATCACTTTGGAAAATAGCTTGGTACTGCTTCAACATATTAGATATAGAGCTATCATATGGCTCAGCAATTTCACTTCTATGTATATACCTAAAAGAAATTAAAACATATTATCCTTATAAAAATAGGCACATGGGGCTAGAGAGATGGCTCAATAGTTGGGTACTTTCCTGCAAAGGGTAAGGACCTGGGTTTAATTCCCCAGTACCCATGTAAAGCCAGATGCACAAGACGACACATTCAGTGGCTAGAGGCCCTGGTATGCCCATTCTATCTCTGTCATAAATAAATAAATAAACTAATAAATAGATCTTAAGCAAAGGCACGTGACTATTCATAGCAGCACTATTCATGACAGTCAAGACATGGCACCAGTGTACATCTTCATCAGGTTACAAATGGCTAAACAAAAATATGGTCTATCCATACAATGGGATATTATTTGGCAACAAAAATCAAGTACTAGTTGGGTGTGGTGGTGCACACCTTTAATCCCAGTACTCAGGAAGCAGGAGTAGTAGAATTGCTGTGAGTTTGAGGCCAGCCTGAGACTATATAGTGAATTCCAGGTCAGCCTGGGCTAGAGAGAAACCCTACCTCAAGAAAAAAACAAAAGAAAGCAAATACTAACCCACATTCCAATATGAATGACCCTCGACAAGACTCAGCTAAATGGAAGAAGCCAGTCACAGAATTCCAGGCATCATGTGAAATGGAAATTTGTATGAAATGACCACAGGAAGCAAATCCATAGAGACAGAAACTAGATTTCTAGATGGCTAGGAATGAGGGGGGTAGAAGGAAATAAGAGTGCCTGGTCATGGACATGAGACCTTTGTTTTGGAGAGTGATGAAATGTTCTCTACTTGATCAAAATGATTGTTGCAAAATCGGTGAGTATACTAAAATGAGAGAACTATATACCTAAAATGGGTCGACTACATGGTACATGAGTTATGTCACCCAGTGAAGCTATTATTCTTCTTATTACTTTAGGCAATGATGTCGTTATTAAAAGACTATGAAGGCAAGAAAGACACCAAGTCTCAGTTGAAAGAATGGGTCTGAGAGTGGGAATAAAGCCAGGAGACTGGAGGTCTGCAGGCAGGAAGAGCAGCAGGAAAGAGAGAGAAATGCAAGGCTTACAAAGGAGGTTCTGGAGCGGGCGGAAGGCTGGCCTTGCTGTTCCTGGGGCCTGGTTGTTTGGCATGTGGATATGAAAGCTCCACTAGAAGAGTGAATTTCTTTTTTAAAAAAATATTTTATTTTTATTTATTTATTTGAGAGAGTGAAAGAGGGTCACACAGAGAGGATGGGTGCACTAGGGCTTTCAGCCACTGCAAATGAACTCCAGACGCATGCACCACTTGTGCATCTGGCTTATGTGGGTCCTGGGGAATCGAACCTAGGTCCTTTGGCTTTGCAGGCAAGCGCCTTAACAGCTAAGCCATCTCTCCAGCCCGTGAATTTCTTTTCTAAAAGAAGTATGTGTGTTGCGGGGGGGGGGGTGCAAAGGACAACCTTTATTGTCATTCTTCTCAGGTGCCTCCACCTTTGTTTTAAATTTTAATTATTTTATTTATTTGCAAGTAGAGATAGATAGGTAGGTAGATAGATAGATAGATAGATAGATAGATAGATAGATAGATAGATAGATAGATAGAATGGGCACACTAGGGCTTCCTGCTACTGCAACAGAACTCCAGACACATTCACTGTTTTGTGCACCTGACATTATTTGGGTAGTGGGGAATTGAACCTAGGTCATTAGGCCTTGCAGGCAAGCACCTTAACTGTTGAGTCATCTCTCCAGCACCTCCCACACACCCATCCATCCTTTTCTGAGACAGAATCTGTTAGGCTGCTTGGCCAGAAAGCCTCAGTTATCTTGCTGTCTCTGTCTCCCGAATGCTGGGATACAGGCACACCCTATCATTCCTGGCCTTTTTTACATGGGTCTGGGTACTGAACTCAGGCCTTTGGCTCGCGAGGCAAACAGTTGGCCAACCAAGCCATCTCTTCATCCGTAGACAGTGAAATATTGGGCTGAAGGCTATCCACTGTTATTGAGGGCAAGTTAGTTGTTGGGCACATGGGGGACTCGGAATCCTAATCTGTGGCTGCAGATACTCTCTTCCTCACTAACAATCCATGCTGTAGGTTCTTTCTCCTCTTGCTTCTTTTTAAAAAGAATTTTTAATTTTAAATTTATTTTTCCGAGAGAGACAGAGACGGGGGGGGGGATTAGAACTTGCACCAGGGCCTCAGCCACTGTAATCCAACTCCAGACGGTTGCGTCACCTAGTGGGCGTGTGTGGCTTTGCATTCATCAAACACCACTGACTGGCCTCCTCTTCCTCAGTGAGGCAGGGACTGAGCTAAGAGCTGGGGGCTGGAGGAGGAGCGGGACTGGTGCAATTACCTTCGCATATTGGAGGTGGGCCTTCAAACTGCAGGTATGTTCCAAGTTTGCAGGTGAGGATTTCGTTCCCCACTAAGGTAAAGCCGGGAAGGCACCTGTAGCGGACGATGTCACCTGTCAAGAGAGATCAGCATGGGCATCCTCTGTGGCAGAGTCTGCTCAGGGAGGGTTGGCAATCTCCTCAGTACCTCCAACCCATGTCCTGGGAACTAGCAGTAGGCTATGTTGCTGTCAAACTTCAATAACCAGCTCAACTCTGACCCCTTTGCTCAGACAATTGCCTCCCTCCCCCTTCAGGTCTTGCCTGAAATCACAGACATTTTCACATTCTAAGAAATTCTGTGCTATCTTCACACCCCCTTGACCTATAGAAGTAAGCCATTCCTCTAGCTGCCCTTTCTGGGGATGGGTTGGAAGAAAGGGGATTGTATTTTGGATGCAATCTTAGCTGACACAGTCGTAGCCCCCTGGCCTTGGCCTCTCTTTTCCTCTGCATGGAGGAGGAGGAGGAAGAAGAAGAAGAGGAGGAGGAGGGATGGGCTTCACCACCCTACACCCACTGCTGCCTGGCTCCTCCCCACCAGGTCCCTTCTATTCGGCAGCTGGTACCTATGTTGAATTCTTCGTTCTCTGTGACCACTTCAGCGTTGGGGAGGATGGTGGGGGGAGGACACTTGGTGAGTGGATAAGCTAAAAGATAGAAGGACACAGGTCAGGGTCACAGTTCCATTCTCGTGCCCACAGTCACTCGTCCGTCTGGCTCATTCCTCATCCATTCACACAGCAGATATAGATTAATGACTGTCTTTAGACAGGGCAGGCCTAGATAAGCACTACTTGGCTTATCTTCAATCATCTTTTTGTGTTTTGGTTGCAAACCCCAGGAATTGCCTTCATTCACTTAATTTGTGTGTGTGTGTGTGTGTGTGTAGGGGATGAGTGTGCGCACGTGCATGTGGAGTCCAGAGGTCAGCTCTGGTACCTCCTTCTTCTTCTGCAATCACACTTCACCTTTTTTTATTTTATTATTATTATTATTATTTTTTGAGACAGGGTCTGTGCTTGAACCTGCAGCTCATGGATTTTGTTAGTCTAGCTAGTCACCAAGCCCCAGAGATGGTCCCGCCCCTGCCTCTGCAGCTCTGGGATTACAGGGGAACACCACCACGTCTGGCTTTTTTGTACTTGCTGAGGATTCAAACTCAGATCCTCAGTGTGGGCAAGTGCTCCACTCACTAAGCCATCTCACCGGCCCCCAGGAGACACTTTTTTTTTTTGAGGCAAGACCAATAGATTGGCCTTTTTTTTTTTTTTTATGAGAGACAGAGAGAGAGAGACAGAGAGAGAGAGAGAGAGAGAGAGTGATCCAGAGCTTCCAGCCACTGCAATGGAACTTCAGATGCGCTCGCCAGTTTGCATGCGCGTGAGGCCTGGAGCATGCCTCGCCTTGTGCGTCTGGCTTTTGTGGGATCTGGAGGGTCAAACACAGGTCTTTAGGCTTCACAGGCACTCTTCAGCCCAGGAACCACATTTTGACTCCAGTAAAGGAGGGAGGGACTAAGAAGCAGCTGGCGACTGGCACTGGGGAGGGCGAAAGCATTGCTGAGAACTTCCTCCATGTGGGGCGCTTCTGCGGAATGTCCCTTCTGAGTCTCCCAGCAGCTGACGCCCTGTGAGGTGTCCCTGCTCTACTTGTGAGCAGGCGCGATTCAGAAAGGTAAGGCCATTTTCTCAAGGTCAGGGAGGGATCAAGTCACACAACAGCATTGGACTCCAGGTCTGGCTGTTCCCAAATCCAAGTGTCCCCATGACTTAGCCTCCACCTCCTATGTGTGGCTTCTGCGGGGACCCACTGAAGTCAGCTAAGCTACCTCTTGGCCAAACACGTTTGACCTCAGTGGAGTCCTTCCATCAGGGCAGAGACTGGATGGTGCCTGGATGCAAGGTGGAGTTTCTGAGGTCAAGGTCAGCGTGGGCTTCTGACTTGGCTTTGACTACCTGACCTGTGGCTGTGTATACAGAAGTGTTGACGTCGCTGTTATTGTTATTTCCCCGCTCTCCATAGCCCTTACTGTTATTACAAAGACATAAATATCACATATTGTCATTAAAATCTGAGCTTTTCTACGAAAACAGTAGAAAGAAAATTAAACTCATACATTATCTTCTCAGACAAAATGCACACTTAACCTTTCACTGCAAGTTCTTGGAGTTCTTGTTCTCTGCATAGTTAAGTATTTTTCTCTTGCCAAATTTGCATCATATGCTATATACTTTCATGCTGTTCCTTACTGGCTACTATTACATGGGAAGAATATTCCCATGTAATGAGATTGAAATGAATTCACAGGATTAAGTTATGTAATTTATTTCACAGGCACTATTGTTAACCATTTAGGGATCCAAAGTATAGCAATTAAAAGAACTATGATGGAATCCCTGTACGCATGAATCTTTTATGGTTTTTCTTTTTTCCTTTCTTTTCTTTTTGGTGATGGTTTTTCTTTTTCTTTTTTAAAAATTATTTCTGTGTAGTGTGTGTGTGTGTGTGTGTGTGTGTATGTGTCAGGGTCTCTTGCTGCTTCAAACACACCCCTGCCTGGCTTTACATAGCTACCTGGGGAATTGAATCCGGAGCAGCAGGTTTTGCAAGCAAGTGTGCTTGACTACACAGCATTTGCCCCAACTCTAGCACATGATCTTTTTGGAAGTACAGGCCTCTCCTACTGAATGCTACTAATCTCCTCCTAGATATTGGTGCTCACTAGGACCCCTCTCCCAAATATTTTAAGTGGGAAAAACCCATAATGTACTAAAAATCCAAAAACAAAATTAAAGCACAATTAAATATTCACATGCATGCAGCATGTCATCACAATAGATCTTGCATATGTGAAAAAAATCTATTCATGATTGCAAGATGACTGTAAGACAGCACTGGCTTGGGACACTGAAACCTACATTGCGTTCTGTGAATACACATTGAGTGCATTGTGTCAAGTCCCCAGATTCAGTTTTGCGTAAAACTCTAGGCAGAAACAAAGGCTTAGTGGGAAAGTCACGGAGGGAAGGTGTTGGGGACCGGTGTGAGGTAGTTGAGTATCCCTTCCTATGAGCAGCCCAGTTTCAACTGCCTGAGCCAGCAGCATCTGAGACATACACCTCCATTGTCCCCATCGTGAAACTGGGGCTCCTTTCCAGGTGTTCCCCTGGGATTCTGGCATTTTACCAACCGTGGTTGGAAAGTAATTGGAGACTTTCTTCTGTCTAGTTTTATGTGAAATGTTGTATACTGTGTTTGGTGTGTTGGCTGACAAGTGTCACATGGAGAGAGACTCAAGCTTTATGAAGTGTGGGCACTGAAACGTAAGAGGCCCTCTTGAGGTAACCAAGTGGGCTTCAGCTTGATTTCGCATAAGCCAGGAGAAGCGTGTCTGCACCTGAGGAGTCTTTCCATTTTCTCTCTAGGACAACCGTCCCCAGTGTCAACAGATGGCAGTGCCTGAGTCACTTAGGGCCACTGTTCTTCTTTCATCCAGTTCACGGAGCCAACACCTGTTGAGAGCTCACCCCAGCTGGGGCACTTTGGGGCTGCTGAGGATGCATGACAAAACAAAACAGGTGACATCTTTACTCATCACTTGGCTCGACAGATGAAAATCCAGCATTTCCTGTCATTGCCACTTGCCAATTAATTAAGCAACTTATTTCGTATATTATTATTATTTTCTTGAGGCAGGGTTTCACTGTAGCTCAGGCTGACCTGTAACACTCTCTGTAGTCCCAGGCTAGCCTTGTGGAACTCACAGTGATCCTTCTACCTCAGCCTGCCACGTGCAGGGCTTATAGGCATAAGCCACCATGCCCAGCTTCATTAATAGGTTATTTGCATTTCTCTTTTTAATCACCTAGTAAGTCTTTTGCCCCTCCTTTCTTTTTAAGTTTGCAGTGCTGTATGGCTGTTTAAGATGGATCTTATTGTTACAGGAAGATTCCAGAGCTAGGGGTGGGATAACTCCCAGCTAGTTGTTAGTCAGGGAGGAACCCCGCCCCCCAACTAAAAAACAATGCAGGTTACTGTCAACGTTTTTAGTTGCCTGCCAGAACCAGATCGTAAAACATTATTGCTGAAGACACAACAATTTTTCGGATGCAGGACACTGAGAAATCAAATGGAGCTGAGCTGGAAGCCTCCTCCGTGCTGGCTGGCTGTCACAGTGCTGGAAAGTGCTATGCAGCCTGCTGGGCAACAAAAGGCAGCATCAGGCTTAACAGCAGTGGACTTTGTGAGCTGCACAAGTAGCCAGCTAGGCAAGGTGTGCTTTGGGGGTAACCAAGTGCTCTCTGGATTTGAGGCCCAATTCACAGGAGGGAATTCATGCCTGGCACTGAAAACCTGGTCAAAAGCCTATGGCTGGAAGATCATTGGCCCTGAGAGGGACACTATGACTGTTGTTTGGCTAAATGGCTATTTGTGCACATCACCTTTTCCTCTGAATATTTATAGATTAGTGCTGCTCTCACCTCTGGTCAGAAAAAAACTTCTTTTTGTAGATAGCGTTAACTACTGGGGCATCTGAACACTCACCAGAGTGCTGAGAAGTGACTTCTGGGTGCTCAGTACCGAACGAGACTTCTCTGTCACCCTCTCCAACGCTCAGGAAACATTGCAGAAGAGGGAGGCAGAAAGAATGAAAGAGCTGTTGGATGGGGAGGAGTGTTTTGGAACGCTGTTTTCTGGACATGAAATGGCAGCTGCATTCATGATCTCACGGTGGCTGTCACTACCTGCACAATGTTGGGCCCATCAAACATTCTGTCACCTATGAAGGAGGGTAATCCCCATAAAAACAGAAGAGGGACTAGTTGGAAAGAAAAAGGGTTTCAGTGGAAGGGGCCAAGAGAGGTGGGACAAAGAAGGTAATGGGAGGGGTTAGTCAAAATCCATTATGTACATATATGAAAAATATCAATAAACAGTTAAAAAGATTAATCTTAGCTTGTTAATTCTATGTTCACAGTTTATCATTTGCTTAATTTTATTTAAAACACTTTGATTTCTTTTTTTATATTTAATTGTCTGAGAGAGACAATGAGAGAGAGAGAGAGAGAATGAATATGGACACAACAGGGTCTCCTGCCTGTACAAATGAATTACAGACACATGAGCCACTTTGTGTATCTGGATATATGTGGGTACTGGGGAATCGAACCAGAGTGGTCAGGCTTTACAAACAAGCACCTTTAACCACTGACCCATCTCTCCAGCCTGACGCTTTTGATATCTAACATCAACATGTTATTTAGCTGACTGCCATTGTCTTTAACATTTTTTAATTCATTTTTTCCCCTTCTCAGCCTCATACTTATCTTTCTAATGTGTGGTTAAGTTTTCTAGAAAAAAATAACACTAAGAAATCTTTCCTTACATGCAGCCTGAATACTTTGTACTTTGTGGTTACTATGTTTTTTACATATTTTGTTTATTTATTTGAGAGATAGAGAGAAAGAGGCTGACAGAGACGGGGAGGAAGAAGGAAGGTGGCTGGGGCGGGGGGAGAAAATGGGTGTGCCAGGGACTCCAGTCTCTGCAAAAGAACTCCAGATGCGTGAGCCACCTTGTCTATCTATCTGGCTTTACATGGAACTGGGGAATCAAACCAGGGTCCTGAGGCTTTGTAATCAAGTGCCTTAACTGTTGAGCCATCTCTCCAGCCCTGTGGCTACTATTTTCACTGGGATGATTTTCTATTACATTTAAAACTTTTGTTGATCACAAATTTTTGCTCCATGCAGGAAGTTTATGGAATGCTGACAAGCAATAAAACAAAAGTTCCTGAAACTGTCTCCCCTGGGCATGATGTTTCTCAACATTGCAACTTACGGCCTTCAGTCTTCCACAGACACCCCCACTGATGCTGCCTCGCTGGAGCTGCCATGTTCTCATGACACCCTGTAGGACAGGACATTCAACAGCGACTCCTCCAGCTCATTTCTGCCCGCCCTTCCTCTCACTGGGGCTGAGGCACAACTACGCTTAGTCAGGCTCATGCATATGTCTCGTCCGGCATGGCCTGGTGGAGAGGCAGGCCCACATCCTGCGCTTTCTTATGTCTCTTTGGGGTAAATTCTTCCTCAGGCTTCTGAAATGGTCATTCATGTGTAGCTTTTAAAGTAAAAATGTGGTTTGAAGCCAGGCATGGTGGTGCACACATTTAATCCTAGTACTGGGGAGGCAGCGACATGAGACTACATAGCGAACTCCAGGCCAGCCTGGACTAGAGTGAGACCTTACCTCAAAAACAAACAAACAAACAAACAAAAAATGTGGTTTGTATGATTTGATTGAGCTTATAAGATGAGTTGTGGCTCTGCTTTTGAGTTTGAGGCCCAGGGAATATTCAGATGCCCGCCTCTGCTCTGGTTCCTTACAGATATTTCTTTTTCCAGAACCTCACAAGGAGGCATGGCTTGGTTCTAGGTAGGAGTCTATAGTTACTGCATCCCCTGGTTAACCCATCACCTGAGTCCTAAAAATCATCTGCTTTTTATTTCACTGAATGATATGAAAAATCAATAGATTATACTGTTCATGGATAATTTTCTATTTTTAAATATTTTTATTTATTTATTTATGAGGAAGTGAGTGAGTAAGAGAGGGAGATAGATAAAGTGTGTGTGTGTGTGTGAGAGAGAGAGAGAGAGAGAGAGAGGAGAGAGAAAGTTTGTGCCAAGGCCTCCTGTTATAGCAAATGAACTCCAGACACAAGTCACTTTGCACACTTGGGTACTAGGGAATCAAAACAAGACAAGTAGATTTTGCAAGCAAACATCTTTAACCACAAAGCCATCTCTCCAGCCTTGAGCGGATGATTTTCGTGATCATCCTTCCTTATCTGGTATATGTGTTCTATATATATATTGTGCCTAATACATGCGTATATAACTTGTATACTCAATCTATTACTTTACACTTATTTCTAATTCATCTGTTCCAGATACATTTCGAGTTTATTTATACACACATCTTTGCACAACTGACAGAAGTAATAGGGCTGTGGGGTCCTAAGTAGTTGTATTAGCTAGGAACTTTGGGCGCAAAGAACGTAAATCAACTCAGGCTAGAATAAGCAAACACATCTTCCAGAAGACATTGGGCCTGGGCCAAATCTTTCAGCTAGACGTCACAGAGGTAGAGGGCAGGGGCTGAAGGGCCACCAGGAGCCAAGGAAAAACTTGTCATGGGTCTTAGTGTGTCTTTAATCACTGAGCCATCTCTCCAGCCCTTTAAAAATGTTTTTTTCATTTATTTACTTGAGAGAAAGAGGGAGAGGAGAGAAAACATGGATATGCTAGGGCCTCCTGTCACTGCAACCAAATTCCAGATGCATGTGCCGCTTTGTGCATCTGGTTTTATGTGGGTACTGGGGAATTGAACTCAGTGCATCAGGCTTTGCGAGCAAGTGCCTTTAACCGCTGAACCATCTCTCCAGGCCTCAGTGTGTCTCTGCCTAAGGTGTTTTGCTTCTTAGTGTATGTGGTGAGGAGTAGAGGTGACTAACCCAAGGCTCCTGGATTCTTGTCTTCTCTCATCAGCAGACTGGCAAGATGAGTTTGGGCACAAGTAGAGCATCTGGGCTCCAATTTCAAGTGCTCATGAGAAGTCACTGATAGCTTCTCATAGAGCCAGATCATATGACCTCCTGTGGTTACTCTGTGCAGAGAGAAGTGTCAGGATGTCCAAACACAGCTTCTTAGCCAATAGTGGGTGAGGCACTGAGGAGATGGCCTTGAGAGGGTCAGGAACCATAGAAGGTTCCAACCTGGTCGCAGCGTGTGAAGGCTTTTAGTGCATGTTCTCAAACTACTCACATCAAGGGGGGCATGTTCCCGAGACCTTTCCAATATGATTTCCACTAAGAAGCTTTCACTGCATGGACTATACTATGTTCCCAGCAGCTTGAATCACAATAGCCAAGAGGAGAGGCAGCCCATGTCTATTAATGGGTGAATGGATAAATGAAAATGGGATATATGGGCTGGAGAGATGGCTTGGTGATTAAGGGACTTGCCTACAAAGCCAAAAGACCCAGGTTCAATTCCCCAGGACCCACATATGCCAGATGCACAAGGGGGCGCATGCGTCTGGAGTTTGTTTGCAGCAGCTGAAGGCCCTGGTGTGCCCATTTTTTCTCTCTCTCTCTCTGCTTCTTTCTCCCTCTCCCCCATCTCAAATAAATAAATAAAAATAAAAAAGGGATGTATGCATGCATAGAATGCCATTCAGTCTTACAAATGAAGGAAATCCCAAAATACAACAATGTGGGATGACCCTTGAAGACATTACATTGTGGGAAACAAAACAGTCACAAAAAGTCAATGCTCATATATTTCCACTTACCTAGATGAGTCACATGTATAGAAACAGGAAGTGGAAGGGTTGCTTCCAGGGTATGGAGTTAGAGGTGACTAATGGATGGAGGTTAATTTTACAAGATGAAAACATCTGAGGATGGATGGTGGTGATGATAACACAAAGATGTGTGCACATAATGCCACTAAATTGCACACTTAAGAAGGGGCATGCTGAGGCAGAGAGGTGGCTCCGCAGTTAAGTGCACTTCCTGTGCCAGGTTTGAGGAAGCCTGAAAGACCTCTTGAGTCTGATTTCCAGGACCCACATTAACAGCTGGGCATAGCCATGCATGTCTGTAACGCCAGTCTGGTGGGGAGCAGAGACTGGAGAATTGCTTGGGCTCATGGGAAAATACAGCAAGCTGAAAAATCAGTAAGATACTCTGACTCAAGTAAGAGTGGGTGGAAGAGCGATGGAGGGGCACACTCAATGTTTCCCCTCACACACACCCACTATGCCATATACACCACATTACACACAAATGCAAAAAAGGTACATCTTCTATCACACTTAAAATGATAGATTATATATATTCTCTACCACAAAATAATTCACTTTTTCCATTTAATGTTTTCTGTTTGTTTTTAGCTCTACATCATCTGCCTTTATTATCGCTGTTTGTGTGTTCCCTTATGTGTTTATTTTTGACACAGAGTCTCACTATATAGTCTTGGCTGGCCCTCAAGCTCACTCTGTAGTCTAAGATGGCCTTGAACTTGCAATCTCCTGCCTCAGCCTACTGAATACAACCTTTTTATTTTTAAACTGCTATAGACACAGAGCTTTAAAAAAGAGAGAAAGAGGGGCTGGAGGGATGGCTTAGTGGTTAAGTGCTTGCCTGTGAAGCCTAAGGGCCCTGGTTCGAGGCTCGATTCCCCAGGACCCATGTGAGCCAGATGCACAAGGTGGCGCGTGCATCTGGAGTTTGTTTGCAGTGGCTGAAGGCCCTGGTATGTCCATTCTCTCTCTCTCTCTGCCTCTTTCTCTGACTGTTGCTCTCAAATAAATAATAAAAACAAATTTTTTAAAAAAGAAAGAGTTGAATATTACTTACTTAAATCTAAAGGCATTTTTAATTATTTTTATTTTTATTGAGAGACAGACAGAAAGAATGGGAGTGCAGGACCTTCAGGCTGCTGCAAACAAACTCCGGATGCACGTGCCCTCGTGTGTGCATGTGCGACGTTGTGCACTTTCGTCACTGTGCATCTGGCTATGTGGGACCTGGAGTCCTTACGCTTTGCAGGCAAGTGCCTTACCTGCTAAGCCATCTCTCTAGCTGGAAATGTACTTTTAATTAGAGAACCAGACTTCAATAAAGTTGCATTTCTCACAATCATTCACTTTATTCTCCTGCTTTATCTTATATGTTGTTTCTCTATCTTTGTTCCTTAACAGCTTCCTACTTTTTTACCTTGGGATTACATTTTGCTTGTTCAATTTTTCTGTTTTTGTTTTTTTGAGGTAGGGTTTCACTCTAACCCAGGCTGACCTGGAATTGACTATGTAGTCTCAGGGTGGCCTCGAACTCATGGCGATCCTTCTACCTTTGCCTCCCTAGTGCTGGGATTAAAGGCGTGCGCCACCACACCTGGCTGAAATCATTTCATTTCTTTTAGTGATGTGGAAGTGCTGTACTGTACTTGAAATCTGGTAGTGATGAAAGTTTGTACGCGTATCCCTTATTTCTCTAGTTAATCAAGGTCATCAGCTGAGTGATATCTACTGATTCCAGTGTCAGGAATGATAAGGGCATCTTTCTGTCCCTCTCCCACCTACTTGGGCACTCATTAATATCAACCCATTATTTATTAACACTTTTATGACTTACTGGTATGTTCACATTTTACTATGTATATATACATAGTTCCAATAATTACTTGGATATACACCTCTGTTTAACAGGCACCAGTATTTCCTATTTGTAGCTTTTCTTTTATGTGTCTTCTTTAAATTCTTGGTTCGTCTCTGCTTGTGTGATCACTGTCCTTGAGTGACAGTTCAAATCGAGACAAGGCTAGCACTTTCTTTAAGCCTCCAAATCCTTGCAAGTGACAGCCTCATCCCTTAGCCCATGAGAAACTCCGCACTCTCCACCAATCCTATCCAGTGCTATACCTTGATGGAAATACCTCCTTTATTTTTTTATCAACTAATGCCAAAAAATAGTCTGAGAATTGCCTGATTTTGGTTCCTTTGAAAGTAACTTTTGTGGGCTAGAGAGATGGGTCAGGGGTTAACAGTGCTTCCTGCTTAAGCATGAGGGTCAGAGGGGGCTTCAGACTGCTGTGTTTGATTTCCCAGAACCCACAAAACAGCTGGGTATGGCCAAGCATGTTTGTAACTCTAGTACTGTGGGGAGCAGACACCATAGAATTGCTGTGGCATTCCCTCCTCACCTTCTCTCTCTCCCACTCACACACACACACACACACACACAGGACAAGCTTTGGAATCAGTGAAGAGAGTCTGTCTCCAGGAAAATCAAGCAGATAAACAATGGGGGGGGGGGGAAGAGACACCTGACATTCTCTTCTGGCCTCTGTAGACATACATGTGCATATACCACACACAGACACCATATCACATCCACATCGACTACATACATGTACAAGCCAAAAAATAAAAAAAATAATAAAAAAGAACAAAAGGGGCTGAAGAGATGGCTCATCAGTTAAGACGCTTGCCTAAAAAGCCTAAGGACCTAGATTTGATTCCCCAGTACCCACATCAAGCCAGATGCACAAAGTGGCACATGTGTCTGGAGTTTGTTTGCAGTGGCAGAAGGCCCTGGTGCACCTATTCTCTCTATGTGCCCCTCTCTCCCTTCCTCCCCCTTTCTGTCAAATAAATAAATAAATAAATGAATTTTAAAAAGGAAAGAAGGAAGGAAGGAACTTTCTCAGTCTGGATTCTACTCTATTTCTCCTACCCTCCAGCCTATGAAAACATTGCCAGGCCTTTTTTTTTTTTTTTCCTTTCCTTTTCTTCAGGTATACAGTCAGCTCTTTGGTTCTCTCTGGGTGTGTCTGTATCTCTCCATGCATACACGCACGTGCATGCGCACACACGCACACACAGAGGCAGGAGGCTTCCCTTCATCTCAGAAAAGCTTTATTTATTCCTCCTCCCTCCACTTGGTTATTATCTTCCCACATTTGTTTCTAGTGCATGCTGGCTCTTTTCACCAGCTCGCCTGTTCATCATTGTGGTGGTTTGATTCAGGTGTCCTCCATAAACTTAGGTGTTCTGAATGCTAGGTTCTCAGCTGATAAGAGTTTTGGGAATTAACACCTCCTGGGGGCAGTGTATTGTTGGGGGAGGGCTTATGGGTGTTATAGCCAGTGTTCCCTTGCCAGCATTTGGCACACTCTCCTATTGCTGTTGTCCAACTGATGTTGGCGAGGAGGTGATGTCCACCCTCTGCTCATGTCGTCGTTTTCCCTGCCATTGTAGAGCTTCCCCTTGAGCCTGTAAGCCAAAATAAACCTCTTTTTCCCAGAAGCTGCTCTTCGTTTGGTGATTTCTACCAGCAATGCTTACCTGACTGCAACAATCATTTTCTCCCAATCCTGTCCAGCACACAATTTAAACTGTGACCATGCTAATTTCTTTTCAGTCCTGTTTCATATTACCAGCTCTCCTTGCAAATACACGTTTCAATTTGAAACCATCACAAAGGTATTAGAAAAGCTGGAATCATAGCATAAAACCAGTTTTTTTCCCCATGCATGATTTGAAAGTAAGTAGAAACACGAGGCCCCATAACCTCAGGATATTTTAGTGTTTATTTCTGCAATAAGCACATTCTCCAAGTAAACACAAGACAGCTATCAGTGTCTGGAAATGAAGAGATACACTGCTGTCCTCTATTCTTCACAGTCAGGCAAAGTTCCTCAGGGCACGGAATGTGGCTCAGTAACACAGTGCTTTTCTAAGATGCATGACGAACTGGGTTCCATCCTTGGCATCGCGGGATAAAGAAGTTTTCCAGCTTGAACTGATAAAGCCCCAAGCTGCAGAAGGGTCTGGCTGAGAATCGTGTTGCCATGCCTCTGTTAGCAGTACGGACCAGGGTCAGTGCCAGAGTCTCTCCTTGACTTTCACAGTGTTTCAGACTGTTTTGGTGTGTGTACGTCCGCATGTCCATATGCACGTGGCTACATGTGTGTGTATGCATGCGGAGGTTAGAGGTGAACATCAAGTGTCTTCTTTGATCACTCTCCACCTTGTTAACGGAAGCACAGTCTCTCAGTTGAACTCACAGCTCACCGATTTGGTTAGTCTAGCTAGTCAAGCTTGCCCTGAGTATCCTCTGTCTATCTCCCAGGTGTAGGGTTCATAGGCGGGGGGTTGTCATGCCTACCTGGCATTTAAAGTGTGCTGAACTCTGGTCCTCGTACTCACGCAGTCAGAATTTTATCCAGAGCCGTCTCCTGTTATTATTATTATTATTATTATTATTATTATTTGAGAGTGACAGACAGTGAGAAAGAGGGAGAGAGAGAGAGAGAGAGAGAGAGAATGGGCGTGCCAGGACCTCCAGCCACTGTAAATGAACTCCAGACGCGTGCGCCCCCTTGTGCATCTGGCTAACGTGGGTCCTAGGGAATCGAGCCTCGAAGCCAGGGGTCCTTAGGCTTCACAGGCAAGCGCTTGACCACTAAGCCATCTCTCCAGCCCCTGTCTCCTGTTTTTGACACTTTGGCAGCTCTGTGTTCCCGCGGGTGGTGGTGGGAAGGTTCGGTTGTGCCTTTGTGGAACATCAGTGAGGTGAGGAGGAGTTCCCTCATTGCATCCTCTCACTGGACGCACCTATCACCACGCTCCAGGCTTTTCCACTCTAAAGGTATTATTTTCCTGTGTCATTACGGTGGAGGAGATAGTTTAAGACTGTGCAAACCTCCCATTATCATAAGGCTTTCCATCATTCACTTATAGTTGCGAGGATACACAGTGCCCTGTTTGGTTGGACGGGTTTCTATGCATTGCTATGATGGATGTGATTCATTTTGATTGTCTCCAGCATGACCAGCAGGGGTCTCTTCAAGTCCTTTTGGCACGTCTTCATCATTCCTTGGGCATTTCCTTATTTCTGTCCTAAAATGAGCTGGCTTGGCCTTGTACGTCCTCTGCCCCAGCCTTGGGATTGGCCATTTCTTTAAGGAACTCTGGTCCATCTAGTAGAAGCCAAGACCTGGAGCAGGTTGTGTTCATTGCTTTTGGGGAGACACTGCTCCAAAGCCTCTCACAGGGAAGAGCCAAGGGATGTATGCGTGCATGTACACATACTCAGACATGCACCACCACCACCACACACACACACACACACACACACACACACACACACCCCTTTATACTGAAAACCATGAACTCACGGCTATATATCCAATTAGAACCTAACATCACAGGGTACATTCTAATTTTTGTCATTTCTGTACTTTTTCCTTTTTGTGTATGTATGTGTGGTGTGTGCATGTATGTATGTTTGGGTTAGAATGTAGTTGGTATATATGCACTTGCACGTGGAGGGCCACAACTCACTATTCTCCACTTATTGAGACAGGGTTCCTCACTGAACCCACAGCTTACCAATTTGGCCAATCTAGCCAGCCAGTTTGCTTCTCCTGGCATGCCCTGGCTCTGCCTCCTGAGTGCTGGGATTACAGGCAGGCCACCATGCCTTCCCAGCATCTACACGGGTTCCTGAGATCAGAACTTTCATCCACACACTCGTGTGACAAGCGCTTTACCAACTGAGCCATTCCCCAGTCCCTCCTTCTGTATGTCGAAGGCAGGCTTCCACTAGTCTGAGCAGCCAGCCTTCTACTGCCCTCCACATATTAATTTGCTTCATCAATCACTGTGTGGAACCAAGTTTGCATTTTACTTCTGCCCTGACTCCTTTGTCCCACGTGGGCTCCGACTTCACTCTCTGACCCACCTCCCACGTGGCTGCTCCTCACTCTGCACTTGAGACAGAACAGGGGTGTCTGCTTGTCTGTGTCCAAGCTCTGGCACCCCATGCCAGCTTCTCCTTGCACAGATGCCCACTCATCCCTCACCCACGGTGACAACTGCCCATTCCAGGCAGCCCTTCAGTGCGGCTCTCTTCCCTGTCACCCTAGCCTAGCCTGAAGTGGTCCCTATTTCCTCTCGTCCTGACAGGTGTAGATGGATGCCTGGTCTTCCTTGTCCTATCTCCTGGCTGGGTGTTGAGCTCAATTGTTCGTGAAGGGGAGGGAAGAGATGTGAGTTCCTCACCTTTATTTGTTTTTAAGCTGTTTCAGCTCTGTCTGCTGTATTAATGTCTCACCTCTTCTATGGAGCCCACACGTACCTAGATTCTTATGCTAGAAATAGTTGTGTTCCCAAAGCTTTGCTTCTGTCTCCTAAACTACACATTGCTTCAAGGACACATTTCTATGAGACTCAGATCTTATTTTCTCCCTTTTCAAACATATCACAGAATCTTTCATTAGTTTCCCTGAGGTAATTTTTTCTTTTTCTGTTTATTGATGCTTCTATGAAAAGAAAGTTACTTAAGACTAATGCTGGGCTATAGAAAGGCAAGCACTTTCCCTCATATCCCTCCTCTCCCCACGCTTCCTCTGAAGTCCCAGTCTCAAGTGCCACCGCTTGGATGGGTTTTCTACGGTGACTCCAAGGAGGTAGAACCCTCCAGCATTCTGACTGCTATCTTGGCCTCTTACTTGCTTTTATTTCCTGGCTCCACTAGTCTGCTGTCTCTCTCCTTGGAGGAAGAAAGCTGTCTAGGGAGTCGGTATTTTACAGAGCAGGAAGCATGAATAGTCAATGAGATATGACAAGAAGCTCATTATTAGCATAAAAGAGACATGTCTGTCTCATGAATGTCCCAAATTGGGGGAAATTTAAAAGTCTGATAAAACTCAGTGTTTGCCAGAGTGTATGGAGAGGGCAAGGGGAGCTCTTCCATAGTGTCTTGGAAGAGTATAAACTGTGATAATCTCTTTGTAAGATAAAATTTACATTCTCTAGTGACCTTAAAATATGTGAACACTTACAACCTTACAAGTCTGATGGACGTGAACCTCAACTTTTTGTGTGCATGCTTGTGTGTGAATGTGGGCATGCATGTGTCATGGTGCATGTATGGTCCAAGAACAACTTTCAGGTGTTGGTCCTTGTTTTGAGGTAAGGTTTGCCTCTTTCTCTGTGTATGTGTGGGTTTCTCTCTCTCTCTCACACACACACTCACTCGCTCATTCGCTATTGCTGACTGTGGTGCTCGGCTCCTGCTTCTGGGAAATTGCCATGTCCTCCTCCATGTCGCTGTCAGCATCAGCACGCTGGCATGACAGATGTCCACTACAGCTTCTAGCTCTTTACCTGAGCCTGGGAACTGAACTCAGGTACTGAGGCTTGAGAGGTAAGCCCTTTCCCACTGAGTCATCTCCCTAGCCCAGAGAACCTCTTGTACATGTTCCTGACAAGGGCCATATTCACTGAAATAAAAACCAATGCTCATTAGCAATAGACAATGAAATATTATTCAGTCTGGGGTGCTGAGCTAAGTATAGTTAATTGTATCAGTGTGAATTCAAAAATCTTAAATTAAAAAAAAACTTATTTTATTTGTCTGTGGGGGGGAGAGAGAAAGAGGCATATCTATCTATCTATCTATCTATCTATCTATCTATCTATCTACAGATATATATATGGAGAGAGAGAGAGAGAGAGAATGGGCATGCTCCAGGGCCTCTAGCCACTGCAAATGAACTCCAGATGCACGTGCCACCTTGTGCATCTGGCTTACGTGGGTCCTGGGGAATCAAAGCTGGGTCCTTTGGCTTTGCAAGTAAGCACCTTAACCACTAAGCAATCTCTCCAGCCCTTAAATTTTTTAAGTAAAAGAAGTAAAATCGGGCCTCAGTGCTGGGGACATGGTTCAGTTAGTAAAGTGCTTGCCATGTAAGCTTGAGGACCTGAGTTCAGATCCTAGGCACCCATGTCAGTTCCAGGCATGGTGGCGTTTGCTTGTAATCCCAATGCTGGGAGGTGGGCACAAGGAACATCTGGGGCTCACTGGCTAGCTGGCCTAGCCACATAGGTGAATCTGGGTTCAGTGAGAGATCTTGATTCAAAGAATCAGATACAGAGTTGGAGAGTGATTGAGGAAGACACCCAACATTGACCCCTGGATTCCATGCACAGCCATACACAGGTGTGCCCACATGCACACATCCATACATGCACACCCCAAATGTAAAATATAGAAAATAAAAATCAGGAGAGCTCCCAGTTCCTTCCCTACCTTCCAGTTCCCTGGTCCTGGCTCCCCTGCTGTTGGCTTGACAACGCCTGGACCCTGTGAGTGTGCTGCAGAGGCAAACCCCTTACTCTGCCTTCCTAACTGAATGGCCTCTGGGTCCCCAACTCCCCACCCCCAGCTCCAGAGGTGCACATGAGTGAGTGAGTAGGCCAGGGCTCCCTGTTCGTTCCCACCTTCCAGTTCCCTGGTCCAGGTGCCCCTGCTGCTGGCTTGGGGCAGCCTGGTCCCTGAATGTGTGCTGAAGCAGGCTTTCAAAGATTTTTTTTATTTTATTTTCATTTATTTATTTGAAAGTGACAGACAAAGAGAGAGAAAGAGGCAGATAAAGAGAGAGAGAGAGAGAGAGAGAGAATGGGTGCACCAGGGCCTCCAGCCACTGCAAACGAACTCCAGATGCATGTGCCCCCTTGTGCATCTGGCTAACATGGGTCCTGGGGAATCGAGCCTTGAACCAGGGTCCTTAGGCTTCACAGGCAAGCACTTAACTGCTAAGCTATCTCTCCAACCCGTGAAGCAGGCTTTTTGCTCAGGTTTCTTGATTGACTTTCCCTGGGTCCCCAAAACCCTATTCCCCTGAGCCAGAAGGTGCACGGGCTACTGTGGGACATGGCCTCTTTCCCTGGCTCCCCAGCTTCTCAGCTCCTGGGTCCCCAGCCCCCTGGTGGCCTTGTGCTGAGGAGTGCACACAAGTGGAGTGAGTAGGCCAGAGCTCCCAGTTCCCCACCTCTCAGCTTCCCAGGTACCTTTGAAATACGTGCAGTCTCCACAATCTGCACATTTGCTATTATAACCCCATCTGGGTCACATTTGAAACAGAGCACTCACTGAAAAGCTTACAAGGACAAACACTTGCTTCCCCCTCAGCAAAATAAAACTTTTCCCCAAGATAGGTAGACCACAACACAAAAACACCAACAAAAGTCATAAAACTGAGAGATCTCCACCAAGGATACCTAGTCCCACAATGGAAGCCTCCAATGAAATCAAGAGAAAACAACAGAAATTGAATCCCCAAAAGGAAACACAACAAGCTATGTGACCCTGATAAAAGAATTGCTGAATTGGAAGCAAACCATCAAAAAACCAACAATTACATAACTGAAATTGAGCAAAATCATTTCTTAGAGCATTCAGCTTTTGTCAGTAGGCTTAATTTAATTGAAGAAAGTCAGAGAAGCCTCAAAAGAGGGATAAATGGATTGAAGGTGAGTCAACAAATAGAGGATCTCAATAGCCAGCTGATTAAGTTTAATGAAGACATGATCAAATGCAAGAATGAATTCCAGAAAACATCAAGAAAATCAGACCTCAAACTGAACTCTTACCTCAAAAAAGAGATGGTCACAATGTAAAATAACACAACAGAAAACAAAAATGAAATACAGCTTTACAAAGCCTCTCTAGAACCCCTCACTAACAGAGTCACTTACGTGGAAGACAGACCTCTGACATGGAAGTCAAGACAGAAGATGTTGATCAGGAGTCCAAAAACTTCACTGAGTTCAAAAAATAATATGAACTGAATATGAGGCAACTATGGGATACCCAAAATGATCAAACATCCAGATCATAGGTATACTAGAAGCAGAAAAAAAAACCAGGCCAGAGGCATAGAGAACATATTCAACAAAATTTTTGAAGAAAATTTTCCCAGGTCTCAAAAGAGAGGCCCATCCAGATTTAAGAAGCCCACAGAACATCAAAGAGACCAAAGAAGAAACTCTCTAGGCACATCATAGTTAAAACTCTTAACAATGAAAACAGAGAGTGTTAAAAGCAGCCAGAGAGAAACAACTCACCAGATACAAAGGCAATCCCATCAGAATTACCTCAGATTTCTCAATGGAAACCCTGAAAGCCAGAAGGCCTAGAATGGAACACTTCAAAGTCTAAAAAACTATGGCTTCCAACCCAAACTACTTTACCCAGTGAAAGTAGCCCTCTTAATAGATGGTGAAAGGAAAACTTTCCATGAAAAAAGTCAACTCTATAATTATAAGAACACAAAGCCAAACTTACAGAGAATACTTGAGGGACTACTCCACACAGTAGAGTCAAGCAACCAATCTCAAGAGCCTACAAGATCACAATAAGCAAAACTAGAGCAGACTCAAAAAATACAAAGCAAAAGAAAGCATCAAACCCCATAAAGCACCCCAACATGGCAGGGATTAAATCAAACCTGACTATTATAACCTTAAATATTAACAGTTTTAAATCACCCATCAAAAGACACAAGTTAACTGGATAGATTAGAAAAAGGGACCCTTCTATCTGCTGTTTTCAAGAAATCCACCTTACCACTAAAGACAGACAACTCCTCAGGGTGAAAGGATGGAAAAATGATATTCCAAGCAAATGGAAATCAAAAATAAGCAGATGTTACTATATTAATATCTGACAAAATAGACTTCAAACCAAAAGTAATCAAAAAAGACAAAAAAGGAGACTTCTTACTTATCAGGGAAACAATCCAATATGAGGACATCACAATCATAAATCCATATGCACCAAACACAGGTGCACCACAGCTTATGAAACAAAACCAACTTGACAACAAAACAGAAATAAACATCAGCACCATTGTGGTGGTTTGATTCAGGTGTCCCGCATGAACTTAGGTGTTCTGGATGATAGATTCCCCAGCTGATAGCAATTGGAAATTAAAGCCTCCTGGAGGCAGTGTATTGTTGGGGGTGGACTTATGGGTGTTATAGCTAGCTCCTCCTTTCCAGTGTTTGGCACATTCTTCTGTTCCTGTTGTCTAACTTATGTGAGCCAGGGAGTTATGTCCACCCTCTGCTCATGCTATTGTTTTCCCCTGCCATCGTGGAGCTTTCCCCGCAAGCCTGTAAGCCAAAATAAACCTCTTTTTGTTCCCAAAGCTGCTCTTGGTCGGGTGATTTCTGCCAGCAATGAGAACCTGACTGCAACAGTAAAGTGGTACTGAGGAGTGATGTCATTTGCTGCTAGACACCTGACTGTGTGGCTTTGGCTTTTTGGAGCTGATTTTCTAAGAGGAATGTGGAAGGATTCAAAATCTTGTCCTAAGAGATGTCTTGCAGTGCTGTAAGTACAGCTTGATGGACTATTCTGGTCAGAGTTGAAAGATCTGAATGTAGTAAGAACTATGGACTGTGAGGTTTGGCTTATGAGGGTGAGAAAGTGCTTTCCTTGGACTGGGCTAACAGTCTGTGTAAGAAGCTTGCTGTTATGCCTGTGTCCTGAGAAGTTGTACAGGGTTGTTTTGTGTAGAAATGAATTGGTATGAGCAGAGGGATATGGCACAGCAAAAATGAAGTCTTTGGGTGAACTGCTGCCTGTTCAGCTGCAACTGAGAGATTACAACCTTTGAGATTGGACTAGCTGACCAGCACTGGGGCAACAGGAAAAATGTAGACTCTTTTGAAGGGCCTGAGTGCTCAAGGAGTGTCTTGTTCTTCAAAGTCTGCTTTATTCACCACTGGATTAACAAATATCTACCTGGTATTGTGGAGTATAAGAAATGCAGGAAAGAGAGGGTCATTGAGTTAGCAACACAGTCTTGTGTTTTGGAAATGGCCATGGGCAGTGTGAAGCAGGTTTTCTGGATGCCTGCATGGAGACCCCATGGGGCCATGAGAATGAACCATGGATTGCAGTGGAGACCCAGTGGAGATGCTGAGACCACGAGATGACTGCTAAGGAGAGCTGCTGGCCCCAGATGAAGTTTTCCAGGACTGTGAGTAGCCTAGCTGGCAGGGGTGGAATTGGAACTGCCAGAGACTTGTTGCTGGTTAGAATTATCGGACTTGGAAATTTGTCACTGGCTAGAGTTGTTGGACTTGAAGCTACAGAGTTTGATGTTTGCCCTGGTTGTTTTAAATCTTGTGTTGGCTGAATGTTTCTTTGCTATGCCTATTGCCATCTTTTGCAGTGTGAATGTTATTCTGTGCCATTATGGTTTTTTTGAGGTTATTTTTTGGTATTTTGGTTCAGTTAAAAGATCTTGGACTATAGGGATGTTTGTACATCATTGGGATTGATAAAAACTATGGGGACTTTTAAAGTTGGATGAATGCATTGCATTTTACATCATGTATAGTTACCAGTTTATGGGGGCTAGGGGCAGAATGTAGTGGTTTGATTCAGGTGTCCCCCATAAACTTCAGTGTTCTGAATGCTAGGTTCCCCAGCTGATGGCAATTGGAAATTAAAGACTCCTGGAGGCAGTGTACTGTTGGGGGCAGGCTTATGGGTATTATAGCCAGCTCCCCCTCTCCAGTGTTTGGCACACTCTCCTCTGTTCCTGTTGTCTACCTTATGTGAGCCAGGGGGTGATGTCTACCCTCTGCTCATGTCATCATTTTCCCTGCCATCATGGACCTTCCCCCTCGAGCCTGTCAGTCAAAACAAACCTCTTTTTCCCAAAAGCTGCTCTTGGTTGGGTGATTTCTGCCAGCAATGCGAACCTGACTGCAACAACCATCATAGTTGGAGACTTCAATACTACACTATCAGCAATAGACAGATCATCTAAGCAGAAAATCAACAGGGAAATAATAGAGCTCAAAAATACCATAGATCAACTAGACCTAACAGATATCTACGGAACTTTCCTCCCCAGTTCTACAGAACACACATTCTTCTCAGCAGCCCACAGAACCTTCTCCAGAATAGACCATATATTAGGCCATAAAGTGGGCCTCCATAAATTCAGGGAAATTGAAGTAGCTTCCTGTATCATAGCAGATCACAATGCTTTAAAATTTGAAATTAACAAGAGACTCATCAGGAACTCCACCAACTCCAGGAGACAGAACAAGATACTTTTAAAAACTGAATGGGTTGTGGAGGAAATAGAAAAAAGAAATTGTAAAATTTCTAGAATTGAAATATCATGGAAACACAACTTATCAAAACTTATGGGACACAATGAAGGCAGTTTTAAGGGGAAAATTCATAGCATTAATGCCTTCATAACAAAGATGGAGAGATTTCAAATTAATAACCTAACTGTCCACATAAAGGCATTGGAAAAACAAGAAGAATCTAATCCTAATAGCTCCAGACAGAAAGAAATAATCAAGATCAGTGCAGAAATTAATGAATTGGAAACTAAGAAGACAATTAAGAAAACAGATGAAATGAAGAGTTGGTTCTTAAAAAAAAATAAACAAGATTGATAAATTCCTGGCCAATGTGATCAAGCAAAAGAGAAGAGAGAGAGAGAGAGAGAGAGAGAGAGAGAGAGAGAGAGAGAGAGAGAGGTCTCAAATTAACAAAATCATAAATGAAAAAGGAGAGGTCACAACATACTTCTAAAACCTCTACTCTACAAAATTGGATAGTCTGGAAGAAATGAATGAATTCCTAGCCACATACCACCTACCAAAACTAAACTCAGAGCAGATTAATCTCCTAAACAAACCTATCACATCCATTAAGATTGAAATGCTATCAAGCCATCATTGAAGAACTGAAAACAATTTTTCTCAAGCTGTTTCACATAATTGGAGAGCAGAGAATGCTCCCTAATACCACCCTAATACCAAAACCAGAGAGATGCAACAAGAAAATAACACTATAGGTTTATATCCCTGATGAATTTAGATGCAAAGATCCCTAACAAAATCATCACAAACCTGAATTCAACAACACATTGAAAGCATTATCCACCTTGATCAAGTAGGCCTCATCCCAGGGATGTAGGGATGGTTCAATATATGGAAATTGTTCAACATAATATACCACATAAATAAACTTAATCACAAGAACCACATGATCATCTCAGTTGATGCAGAGAAGGCCTTTGAAAAAATATAACACCAGTTCATGATAAAAATGCTGAAGAGAATAGGCATGGAGGGTTTATATCTCAACACAATAAAGGCCATATATAAAGCTCCTAAAGCCCAAATACTTAATGGGGAAAAACTCAAGGAGTACCCATTGAGATTGGGAATAAGATAGGGGTGGACACTCTCAGTACTGCTCTTCAACATAGCACTAGAAGTACTAGCCCACACAATAAGACAGGAGAAAGAACTAAAAGGGCTACAAACTGGAGAGGAAGAAGTCAAGTTAGCCCTATTTGCAGATGACATGATCCAATATATAAGTGGCCAAAAAGATTCCATTTCAAAACTTGTAAAGGTGATTACTTTCTTCAGCAAAGTGGCAGGATACAAAATCAACTCACAGAAATCAGTAGCCTTTCTACATGCAAAGGACAAATATACAGAGAAACAAATCAGCAAGGCTGTCCCATTTTCAATAGCAACAACAACAAAAATCAAATACCTTGTAATAACACTAACCAAGCATGTGAAAGAACTATATGATGAAAACATAAAAAAAAAACTCAAGAAAGAAATCAAGGAGGACTTGATAAGATGGAAAGACCTTCCATGCTAATGGATTGGTAGAATTAATATTGTGAAGATGGCAGTTTTTTAAAAACAATATACAGATTTAATGCAATACCAATAAAAATTTCAGCATCACTTTTTACAGAGATAGAAAAAAATGATCTCAAAATTCATATGGAATGGCAGCAGGACTTGGATATCCAGACATATCCACAACAAAAGAATACCTCTGGAAGTATCACCATATCTGATCTAAAGCTATATCACAAAGCCACAGTAACAAAAACAGCATGGTACTGGTATAAAAACAGCAATATAGACCAATGGAACAGAACTGAAATCCCAGACCTTAGGTTAGGTAACTACAGCTATTTGATATTTGACAAAGGTGCCAAAAACATAGACTGGAGAAAACAAAGTATCTTCAACAAATGGTGTTGGACAAATTGGATAACCACATGTAGAAAAATGAAACTAGACCCACTCTTCTCACCATATACAAAAATCAAGTCCAAATGGATTAAAGACCTCAATATAAGACCTGAAACTCTTCTCCTACTGGAAAAAAAAAATTGGAGAAACTCTCCATGATATAGGAGTGGGGAAAGACTTCCTAAACAAAACCCCAGTAGCCCAGGAAATTAAACAAAATCTCAACTAATGGGATCTCATGACGTAAAAAGCTTTTGCACAGACAAACATACCATAATCTGAGCTAATAGATTACACACAGAATGGGAGAAAATTTTCACCAGCTACATCACTGACAGAGGCCTAATATCTAGAATTAACAAAAAACTCAGAAAACTAAGCAATAAAAAAGTCAAACAACCCACTCCAAAAATGGCACAGAGAACTGAACTGGGAGTTCTCAGAGGAAGAATTACAAATGGTTAACACACACTTAAGAAAATGTTTAACATCCCTAACCATTATAGAAATGCAAATTAAAACAACTATGAGATTCTACCTTACTCCAGTAAGGATGGCAATCATTAAAAAATATAACAACAACAAATGTTGGTGAGGATGTGGGGAAAGAGGAACCCTCATCCACCGTTGGTGGGAATGTAAATTTGTACAACCACTATGGGAATCAATATGGAGATCCTGAAAAGGATGAACATAGAGCTGCCAACAGATCCAGTTATTCCTTTACTGGACATTTATCTGAAATGCTTCATGCTTCACTACAGAGATATTTGCTCAACCATGTTAATAGGTGCTCAATTCATAATAGTTAAGAACTGGAATCAACCCATGTGCCCATCATTGGATGAATCGATAACAGAGTTGTGGTACATTTACACAATGGGATTCTACTTAGCAGAAAGAAAAAATGATCTAATAACACTTGTAGAAAAATGGACAGACATGGAACAGGTCATACTCAGCAAACACACAATCACAGAAGGACAAATGCCACATGGTATCACTCATCTACAGTTCCTAACGTGGACCAGCTTGAGTTGTTCACATACCCGATAGACAACTATAGGCCCAGACAATAGGGCTGGAAGGGTTTGGGTGGAGGGGGGGGGGAGGATGGGGGAAAACAAACACAAAACTAAATCCAAAATGAGCTGGTACCATAGAGACCGCTATCATTGAAGATAGACTAAAGGATAAAACCGTCAAGAGGAGTAATGGGGGAGCACCTGAAAAGAAGGACCCTGGAGAGGGTGAGATGAAGCCTAAGTTAAATTTTCTTTTGTCTCTGGCCTGTAACTCCCAGTACCAGGAATCAGTTGCTACTCACAATGAACTGTTTATTGGAGACCTATGAGGTCTTCAAAACAAGACAAGCTTCCAAAAGCACCTGATTTCCTGCCTGAGGCAAAGGTAAGACCCTATTGCTGAAGACACCATATGCTGCCATCACAAAGCATGGAGAGGGCTGGCTGGAATCCAGAAGAGAGCCAGTCCTCAGACAGCCTGTCTAGTGCTGGAAAGTACTACATGAACTACTGGGGGGGGGGGGAAGCGGCCAACAACGGCCTGAGCAACCAGAGATCTAAGCTACTCAGAAGCAAATAGCCTGACAGGATGTGCACGGCAGCGCAACAGTGGCACACAGCCTTGGTGGGTAACCAATAGCTTTCTGATTGGCTAAGAGATCTGCTCAGTGTAAAGGAGCCCATATCTGGAATTGGGAACCAGATCAGAATCCTATGGAGACAAAGATTATGTTCTCCAGTGTCAAGTTCTCACTAGTCTTTGGCTCAAAGAGGGGTTACATACACCAAATTCTCCCTAAATTAGTAATGCTTATCCCATTTAAACTATGCTGACTTCACTCTCCGTTGGAGAATCTGTTCTTTTTCAGAAGGCAGCAAGACCTGAGGAGATAAACCACCCCTCGCCCTTCGGCCAAGCCACAGCTGACACCAGCATCTGCTCTAACACATATGAGAAAACATTCAAGGACGCCACAGTGAACTCTAGAGTCCTTAGAGGAGAACGGGCAGATTGATCAATCTTTTACACGCATCCTGGCTGAGCCACTGTCTTCACATGTGCACAGAAATATGGTGCTGTTTACGAAGTCAGCAGAGACCCAGAGCCCTGTGGAGGAGGACTGGCCTCTAGAAGGTACCGAGAGAAAAGCTGGGGTGTAGGAAGATCGGTTGATCAGCTGCGAGTTGGTATGAATGAGTGGACCAGTGAAATCTTGGGTTCTGTAGTAGGACCAACCTTCTGTGCCTCTGAGCCCCAAAACTGTGAGGAGGGCAATGTGTATCCATGGAGCCCTAGGATCTGGGAGCTCTCCCATAGGCTGGGGATGCCCAGGCTCACAGAGACCACATGGCTCACTCGAAGTCACACAACTAGTGAATGGCAAACCTTGACTTCAAAACAGAAGCCCGGGCTCCCCACTAGCCCAAACTTCCATACTGACCGGAGAAGGAGATGGCGAAGATCCCGCCTGCGGCCACATCCCGGTGGAACTTGAGCAGGACCTGGTTGGTGGAGCTGTACATTGTCTTCTTAGCCAAGCTTCGGGTGAAGACGCCAAGCTGAAGAGATGTCTGCAGTGGCCCATCCCTGCACAGGAAAGAAGGTCCGGGTATGTTGCCAGTCACCTCAGGGTCCTGCGGTCCCTGTTGCCCTCAGTGGCTCTGCGAGAGGCCTGAAGTGGTTGGCTGTGACCCTCCTGGGCTCCCACCCTCTTTTCTCAGTGTTCTAGGTACCTCCTTTCAATCCCTTCCTGTGAGGTCTCCCAATAGTAGGGACAGGACAATGGAACCCTCACTCATCTGAACCTTAACCAGTCCAGTGTCCTGACTCCCCCATTCCCACCCTCACCTCCACCCCTAGATGCTGATGCTGGTCTTGCCTCAGGTCCTTGTGGGCTGAGGCAGCAGAACTGGGCAGGACTCACTATCCAGACCAGCCCCTTCACCTTGTCCCTCAAGCAAAGACACACTCATGGTAGGCCAAAGGGCTTCTTCCCTAGAACCTTGTCTAGTCCCTCCCATCTGCTCTTATCTATGGCTGAGAAACTACTGGGAATGAACCTGGGACAGTCCTGCCATGGTCACTGATTCATTCCTGAAATTTTGGGGAAAAAATTTCCACCCTCCCTTGATTCCCAGAAGGGCACTAATCCCCAAATAAAGGGATTTACACATTGCTGTGTATTTTTGTTCAAAGATTCAGCCATTGGGAGAAAAAACAACCTAAGAAACTGCCATTCTCAACTAATAATTTGTATTCTATTTTAAAAAATATTATTTATTTGCAAGGAGAGAAGGAATGAATATGGGTGTGCCAGGGCCTCCAGCTGCTGCAAACGAACTCTAGATACATATGCCACTGTGCATCTGAGGAGTTGAACCCAGTTCATTAGGCTTTGCAGGCAAGTGCCTTAACCACTAAGCCATCTCTCCAGCCCTTGTATGCTGATTTTAAAATCCAATTAAGTTGCACTCTGTAAGACTCTGTAACAGTGCTGAGCTTTCCAGTTCAGCGACTACTAGCCACATGTAGATATTTACTTTTAAGTTCATTGAAATTCAATGAAATTGAAAAGCCAGCTCCTGTCTGGGTCACTCGATCACATTCAAGTGCTCAAGAGTAAATGACTGGCAACTGCCATATAATAGGATGGCATGGATACAGAATGTTTCCATCAGTGTAGACAGTTCTATTGGACAGTACTTGGCTCAGCATAAGATGACCAGAGGGACTTCCCACAATTCCACCCAAAGCCTCTTCCACCAGACTGGGAAGTCTGGATAGATGTGCACAGAATATTGGTCTGAACTCTGGAGACACTGAGGGAGGCCCATTTATCCATGTTACACCCATTGGTACCCTCACTGGCCCCAACAAGGTCCCAGGTTAGGGCCACTGCCCTCCTACTCCTCTCCCCTCATAAAGTCATCACAGTGACCTGAAGCAGAGCCTCAGTCCAGCTTGGAGCCCTGCTAATGCCCCTTTCTGATTGGCTGTTGAGGTGCCAATTGACCCTACCAGACAGTGATGAAGTCTCCAGAGGGCTCCGTCTGCAGCAGGCTGAGGTTGAGAAGGACACCATGACCAACGGGCACGGTAATCAGCCAGACACAGTCCTGGGAGCTGGAGTACGGGCTGGGATACCCAGGGGAGTACACGGTGCCATTGGAAGAGGTGATGTTCCCGCCACAGGGGACTGCCGGGGAGGGAGATACAAACAGACAAGTGAATGCTGGAGATCCCCACCCCCTGGGAACTCAGATGACCTCCTGGGAAAACCTCAGCTTCCATGAAGTGGGGTGGGATGGGGAGAGGAGACTGGGCACTGAGTGGTGGTCGCTGTTGTTCCTGGCTTGGCTCCCCAGCGCACCCCCCCCCCAGCTCTCCATCGTCATTGCAGGTGCCCGCACTGAGGTTGCCCCACTCTGCCACGGAAGAGCTCTGATCAGAAGGAAGGACACGAGGGTGCCCCCTCCCTCCTTCCTAGGAACAGATGCTAGCGTCAGCGATGCAGTACTTTCGCAGGTACTGACTGAGAAGCCATGGCAATCTGTCTCTCTCCTCTGACTTGCTCTTCCTTGAATGCTCCTTCTGGTTTTGCCTGAGAACTGAGGATTCTCTGAGCTAAGGTTCAGTTGAAATTACAGCTAAATCATTTATTGGCCCGATGACCAAAAAGTAATTCAGCGTCTCTGAGTGTGTTTCATCACTTCTAAAATAGTCTAAGGATACTCCTCATGGGACCATGGGGGCACTGAGGTGAAATGATGTACGTAAAATATTCAGCCCATGGCTGGGGTTATGGCTCAGTGGTAGAGAGCTTGCCTTGCCTGCATGAGGCGCTGTATCGCAGGCACTACAATCAATCTGTCAATCAATTAAATGTCCAGTTCAGCATCTTGCCCATAGAAGAGGCTTCCACTGCACAGATGTGACTGACTCTCTTCCTCTTCCTTTTCTCAAAGGCAGCGCCCAATTTTACCTTCACTCTGATCTGGGTTTCAGACAGGGGATGAAGAGGCTTGAATTGTCTGAGGCGGCATTCAGATTCAGCTACCAGGGAGGAAAGTGAACCGTGATGCTGGGCAAAACCCCCGTGCTGGACCAGAATAATGAGAGTGTGGGCAGAGAGGGGCATCAGGCGATTATCTGGTTGAGGGGGCTGATCAGACTGAGAAAAAAGCATCCCTGCTGCCTCCAGACAGAGAATGGGGTTCTCATGAATGGACACAAGAGCTTGAAAGTGGTACCCAGGGACACACCATCACTTCAGAGATGGTGAATATCCACTCAGTGCCAGGTGAGGCCTGGGAGACACTGGGGAGCAGTATTCTCAAGTTCTGCCCCATGGTACCCACGATCCACTGGGACACAGCCAAGGCCATGTACAGCATGTCATCATCATGGAGACCCATGGAGAGATCTGTGGGAGACCCTCATCTGGACGTGTGCAACCAGAGAATGGCTCCTGGTAGAACTCATACCTAGACTCAGGCCTGAGGGATGAGCAGGTTGAGGTAGACAAGGCAAAGCAGAGCAGAGGAATGTGATATGAGGAAGGAACGTTGTGTCCAACAAAAGAGAGGCAAGCAGGTCCCAGGCCTTGAGACACTAGGGATCTGAAGTTTACCCCAAGGGAGTCGGGGATGGAGGCCTTGCTGGCTTCTGAGCAGGGGTTATCAGAGTGGTCCTGAAGGCTCATTCTACCTGCACAGTGGAGAATGCACCAAAGAGGGTGAGGTGGCTCTGGGAAGAGTGAGAGGAGGCCAGCGAGGAGGTCTGTCGATATGCCGGTCTGGATGAAGCCAGAGGCAATGGATAGACAGAGGTGCAGGTGAAGTGTATTGTGGATGCAGGAGGATCTGGATTCTTCGGCCTGGTGAATATGGAAGGCAAGTGGAAGGAAGGGAGCCCAAGTTAACGGCCGAGCAGAGTAGCCAGAGGAGTGCGTGTGCCTATAGGTAGATGGTGATCTCAGCTTAATGGCCAAAAGTGATGAGTTCAATTTTGAGTATGCTGGAATTTAGAGATGAGTGAAAACAGATGACAACCCACTGGATATACAGGCGTGGCTCTCAGCAAGGAGATAAAGAGTGCAGATAAAAGATGGCATTTGGGGACATAGGAGTGGAGGGATATAGAAGTCAGTCCAGAATAAAACTCCCAAAAGCAGTCCTTAAGGGGCAAAGAAGAGCTGACCTCAAAAGCTTGCCCAGGCAAGCAAGAGGATGGATAAGAAGGGATGTGGTGCTGAAGAGACTGAGCAAGATGCTTTCCCAGTAGAGGGAGGGAGGAGTGTCTGCCTCAGACAGCTGACTCACAGAACTGGTCTTTCCCCACCATGCCATCCAAAGACAAGGAGCCAGCAGGAAATCAAGGGACTGAAGTCCACTATGAAGTTTGTTCCCAGCATGTGATCAGTCTGCCAAGTCCAGAATGAACAACCGTGAGCAAGGTAGTTCTAGAAATCTGAAAAAAAAATAGCTGGGGCTAATCGTTTTGTATTCCAACTCCTGAACAGCTCTGTGATGTAACAAGGTCCCTTTATGGAGGGTGCTGCCCATTCCGTCTCTAGGCGAGCCATCTGTGGAAGCCTCCAGCTCTCATGGAAGGTCCCATCTTACTAAGGAAGAAACGGAAGCTCAGAGGTGACATGATGCGGGGATGGAGGTGATCCCAGAGCTCAGGCACTTTCCTGGGTTACTTCCCTACCAAGCCTTCCTGTTTCAAGACAGGTTCTAGCATCCCCTCCAGGATAGTAAGAAAGGACCACAAGAGGAATCGAAGTGCCCAGGAGGGGACAGAAGACCGCACAGCCTCTCATTTATTTTCATCCTGGTTCTGGAGTGGCCTTCCCAGTTCCCCGAGATGATAGGCTCAGCTGTGTATGTCACCTCCTCGGCTGTAGCCCATGTTGTCTTGAGGTCTGTGGTGGTTTGAATGTGAGTGTATGTCCCTCTTAGACTCCGGTGTCTTATTAAGCTTGTAACTTGAGTCTCAAGCCACCCGGCTGGAGGAGGTATCAGTGTGGGCAGTTCCTGGGCTCCAGCCCAAAGGTGTGTTTGGGGGTGGATCTGATTCCAGCCTGAAGGTGCAGAGAGCAGTCTGAGCTCTGAGGATTCATACTGGCTGCTTTTTGGTGTTTGCTGGCTGGCTGTGGTTTCTCTCGCTGTTTGGATTTCTGAATGGCAACCAGCTTCTTCCACCACTGATGGAACGTCCCCTAGATCTGTAAGCTTGAAATAAATCTCTTCCTACCACAAAACTGTGTCTGTATCATCCCAACAAAGCTGGAACTGATGACAACAAGGTCCTTCCTCGTGTTTTCCCAGAGTTCTATTACGTGGACCCTCTCCCTGCCTAGGCTGTGGTCACACCACAGGGTGAGCCAGTTTGCCTAGGCCTCCAGCATCTGCGATTCCATGGACTAGGCAGGTGGAATGTGAGGCTGCTCTGTCTCTTTCTCTTTGACCACCTCAGAAGGACCACCCGGGCCAAGGGAAGGACATACCTTCACACCTGGGCAGGGGGTGATCCCAGTTCCTGTTGGTGCCATGCTGACATGTGAGGACAGGATGGCCAGACAGCTGATATCCTGGGAGGCATTCGAAGGTCACAGATTGTCCAACATTATAGCCAGCTCCCCTCACGATGCCATGGGCAAAGGGCTCTGGGTCTGGGCACTCTTGAAGTTCATAGGCTGGAAAAGGTTAAGAGAGAAAAAGTCACTTTATGCTCTCTGCGTACTTTCTTCCCAAACGGAATACAGGAGTGTCACAGTGTTATTGTAATGACAAGTTACCAGTACCGGAAACAGGTGGACTTGACCCGTTGTTGGGTTTGGGTAAGTTCTTCAACTTGCTGCCTCCATTTTCTTATCACAATAATTATATCTTATAATAATATATATAATAAAAATTATATATCATATGTAATATGCATTGGAATATATTGTATACTGTAATAATTATAATAGTTACTATGAGTAGAATAATAACCCTTTGCATGGTACTGGCACGCAGGAATAACTCCACAGATGTCTAATATCCATTTTTAATATTTCCATGGGAAAAAGCAGCTCAAGGAACATATTGATACACCGAACTGCTACACAGGGCCAGGGGTTGGTCTAGGTGCCTTCATGTTGCTCATCTGTGGTGGTTTGATTCAGGTGTCCCCCATAAACTTAGGTGTTCTGAATGCTATATCCCCAGCTGGTGGAGATTTGGGAATTAATGACTCCTGGAGGCAGTGTACTATTGGGGACAGGCTTATGGGTGTTAGAACCAGTTTGTACAGCTTGATAGATTGTTCTGGTCAGAGTTGGAAGACCTGAATGCAGTAAGAACTATGAGGTTTGGCTTATGAGGGTGAGAAAGAGCTTTGCTTGGACTGGGCTAGCAGTTTGTGTGAGAAGCTTGCTTTTATGCCCATGTCCTGAGAAGTTGTGCAGGGTTGATTTGTGTAGAAATGAACTGGTGTGAGCAGAGGGATATGGCACAGCAAAAATGAAGTCTTTGGGTGAATTGCTGCCTGTTCAGCTGTAATTGAGAGATTACAACCTTTGAGAATGGGCCAGCTGACCTGCACTGGGGCAACAGGAAGAATGTAGACTTTTTTGAAGAGGCTGAGCACTCCTGGAGTGTCTTATTCTTCAAAGTCTGCTTTATTCCTTTATTCCTTCATTCCCCCCTGGATTTATAAATTGGCACCCTACCTGGTATTGTGGAGTATAAGAAATGCAGGAGAGAGAGGGTCATTGAATTTGCAATATGGTCTTGTGTTTTGGAAATGGCCATGGGCAGTGTGAAGCAGGTTTTCTGGATGCCTACATGGAGACCCCATGGGGCCATGAGAATGAACCGTGGGTTGCAGTGGAGACCCAGTGGAGATGCCAGGACCATGAGATGGCTGCCAAGGAGAGCTGCCAGCCCTGGATGAAGTTTTCCAGGACTGTGTGTAGCCTAGCTGGAGGGGCAGAATTGGAATTCCAGAGACTTGTTGCTGGTTAGAGTTATCAGACTTGGAGACTTGTCACTGGCTAGAATTGTTGGACTTGGAGCTAGAGAGTTTGGTGTTTACCCTGTTTAAATCATGTATTGCTTGAGCATTTCTTTGTTATGCTCAATGCCATCTTTTGCAGTGTGAATGTTTATTCTGTGCCATTATGGTCTTTTGGGGGACTTTTTGGTATTAAGGCTCAGTTAAAAGATCTTGGACCATGGGGATGTATGAACATCATTGGAACTGATAAAAAACTATGGGGACTTTTAAAGTTGAATAAATTCAGTGCATTTTACATCATGTATGGATATCAGTTTATGGGTGGCAGGGGCGGAATGTGGTGGTTTGATTCAGGTGTCCCCCATAAACTTAGGTATTCTGAATGCTACATTCCCAGCTTATAGGGATTTGGGAATTAATGCCTCCTGAAGGCAGTGTTATTGTTGGGGGCAGTCTTATGGGTGTTATAGCCAGATTCCCTATGCCAGTGTTTGTCATACTGTCCTGTTCCTGTTGTCCACCTGATGTTGGCCAGGGGGTGATGTCCACCATCTGCTCATGCCATTGTTTTCCACTGCCATCGTGGAGCCTCCCTTAGGGCCTATAAGCCAAATTAAACCTCTTTTTCCCACAAGCTGCTCTTGGTTGGATGATTTCTACCAGCAATGCGAATCTGACTGCAACATCTCCTTTAACAATGATCAAAGTCACAAACACAAGAAGCAATGATGTGAGGCTTTGAGTGGGACCTTCCCAACCCTGCAAGGATAGAACCTTGAGGAAAAAATCTGGAGGGAATATGCCAAGACTGTAGCAAGCATGGAAGCTGTTCAGGGGGTTAGGGGACTGAAGGAATGTGTGATTGTGAGACAAGCAAGCCCTTTCAAAGAGCAGGAAAAACACCCCTACGAGAACATGTGGGACAGACTCAAGGCACTTCGTGGGAATCCATGAGGCCCGTCCAACAGGCAGAGCCTGCTGAAGGATTGGCTGAGCATGTCCCACAGAGAAAAGCTTTTGGCTAACTGGGCACACAGGATGAAGAATATTCTTCATGGCAGTTATTGGGCATAGGGACTTGGCAGTAGACAGAGATGGACCTGTTTCCACAGCAGAAACTCCCAGCAGGAACAGTGGAGACTAAATTAACTCTTCCCCAGAGCTAGATGTACTTATCACACATGATGACAACATAAATAAAACAAAAACCAACAATGGCCTCAAAGATAACATTTTCTACATACCCCCTCTATGATGGTGGCTACGCTTTTTGTTTCCATTTCCGATTGCACAGGGGAGTTTCTGTGGGAAGGACAGGCGGGTTTCACTAGAAATCACTGAGGTGTTGGAGTGTTGAGGAACTGAGCAGCTACTGTGGGATGGGTGGGCCGGGAAGACATAACCCTGTCGGTAGAATGGATTTGGGTGATTTGGCCATGCCCAGGAATGTCACTTAGATGGGCTGGGCTGGGCTGTTAAAGAAAGCCTCAGCTGGAGCTGTGTGAGCCCAAAGACATTAAGGATTCTTAAGAGAGCAGTCCTGTGTTAAAAGCCCAAGTAGCTTTGATGAGAGTGGCAGGTGTCACTGACAGGAATTATCAAGCGGAAGGAGCTTTTCAAAGAGAAACTTCAGTAAGGATGCCTGGATTCCTTTCATCCTGAGGCAAATCTCAGAGCCCTGGGAGGAGCTTCAGAGGAAGAGCTAAATCACTGGCTTTCCTAAAGCAGGGCTTCTCGGGGAGAGGAGCCAGGTTGTTCCAAAGGGAGATGACCATGAACAGATGTAATACCAAACAAAGGGCCACCATTTAAAACATGAATTGTAATGTCTTGAAGGAGCTATACGTCCTGCTCATTTTCCTATAAACACAATTCTCCTGAGAAGTTCTGATGAGTCACTTAAGCCTGTCAGAATGGGAGGCCCCAGTAGCTTGTGCCATTCCTAAACACTGTATGGGAATGTTACCCTGAGGAAAGATGAAGGAAGCCACAGCCTAGGAACTCCTGGGTGTCCAACTGGAGGAAAGGGTTGGACACTTCTGAGGAAAGTTGAGGGGCCACAGAGGCATGGGTCTGCTCCACAGAAAAAGCTTCAGTGGGGGACAGGGGGCTGGGTCTTTCCATGAAGGGGAAGCATGGGCGGGAAGGCCCAGAGCTTGTTTACACTGCAAAACTACAGCGATGTGGGGGCATTTTGTGCAAGGAGAACTATTTATATCCACCACAAATTAGAGGCTTCAGTGGAAGCTCTTGGGCCTCTGTACTCCAGTGACCTAGTGTGAGAGGCTGGGGCCATTGTGAACAAGCAGCCTTGATGGAAGCTGAGCTCCAGTCTGCGGGGAGCAGGTGGCCTGGTGCTGCGTGGCTCCACAGGCATTTCTGGGGTCGGTGGTATACAGGCAGGAGAGGAAAGGGCAGTGGGACGAGGACTCTCGGGGACTACCCAGGCATGTCCTAAAGGTGAAAGCTAGGTGGAGGAGGAGTAGCCAGGTCTGTTCTGGCCAATAACATGGGCTTGGGAACAAGTGTCTCCCAGCACTGATTACTGTGACAGGCCATGGCCAGTGATGTGTCATGAATCACTAGATGGGCCTGCACCTTTCACTCAATAGGCACAGATGCTGTCGGGTACGAGTAGCCTTGTCACTACCAGAAAAGTGGCATTGTCTGGTAAGGCCCAGTTCCTGAGCCCCCTGCCATAACCAGCCTGCGTGTTCCCTGAGACAGTCACGTCCATCCAGGCATCCCCGTGTAACTGGTCTAAATGTGCCTACTTCATGGGACGCCTCACTCTATGTTCCTGTGTGATAAGGAAAGAGCTTCTGGACATAGGGATGAAAAAGCCAAAACCAAGAATCAGAGAACTATGTATAGTATGGTATTCTTTTGTACATTAAATATGGCCAAACACTTTGTAAACTATTGCACGTTCTTTCCACACATGCACATACATACACACAGAAAGTTCTAGAAAGATCACATCAACATAGTAGTAGTTGTTTCTAAAGGATAATCATGGGTTTGGAGGCCAGAGATAAACACTTGGGCTTTACCTGTAATGATTTTTTTCTTTGTGTTTTGCTTGTTTTTCTAACAAGGTGAATATGTTGGTGAATTACTTGTATAATTAAACATAAACTTTAAAAAGAGAAAACCACAAAATAGCAATATAGTAGCTTTGCGGGTAGTAATATAGCTACAACAATATATGTACAGAAAATGGGGACATATATAATGAGCTCTTAAAAATTGCTATTTCTGTGCAGGGTTGGGATGGAATGGGATTATGAGAGAAATTTGATACGATGTGTGACATAGCCTGGATGTTTGTGTCCCCTCAGATTCATAGGCTAGGTATCTGGTGATGGGCCTCTGGAAGTTTTCCCACAGGAATGGGATCCGTGTCCTTCAGAGGCCTCAGTGAGGTCCTTTGTTCCTGCTCTCAAGAGCGGTTGCCACCCACAAACCAGAAGGCGGGCCCCTCACACAGAGAATTTGCCAGCACCTTTGCCATAGCCTCAGGGCTGTGAGGGATGCATTTGTGTTGTTTATTAGCCACCCAGCTGATGGCATTTTGTTAGAGCAGCCTGAATTGCTTAACACAGTGTACTCACCAAAGCATCTGCCAATCTTAATTCTTTTTTTTTTTAAATAAGTGTGGACCAGTATTGGTAAAAAATTTAAAAATGTGAGTGCAGATGAGTAAAAGAAGTTGGGAAAGGAGTTAGGACAAATGGTGCAGTCAGATACACCAGGAAATCATCCAAGGGAATAGCTGGACCTATGCAGGCTGCCACGTACCGTGGTGTGGAGTGGGCACACTCTCACGGCTAGTGGTGATGCATGACTCACTACACAGGATGGGGCCTTTCGGGGGGTGGGAATGGGGGAGCATGCTGGAAGCCCGGGGGACTGCCGCAGGGTTTCACCTCAGGGGGCAGAACCTCTGTGAGCATGGGTGGTTCTCACCTAGGAAACCTTGTCTCCTTGTGCAAGTGTTCCTATCCCTTTATGGGAGTCCTCCATCCTGCCCTGGGAGGAGCTCCGCTGAGGGTAAATGGATCTCACACACAGCAGGGATTGAACTCCTCAGTGCCAAGGGGAAGTGGCTGGCAGAAAAGAAAAGGATAGGGCCCTTGCCCAGGGGAAGTTGTTGGCTACTGGGTCTGGACATTATAGAGCTTCATTGGGCACCATGGGGCCTGCAGCTCTGGAACAGGCCGTAGGGATATTTCAGCTGTCAATTAAGCAGGGTTAGGCAGCCTTGGAGGTGGGGTGCAGAGCAGTAGATGCCAACTGAAGCCTCCACAGACAGGCCTATTGGCATCTCTTCCCCACACAGAAGACTGGAGAGATGTGTAGATGTGGGTGAGACATGGAGGGGACAGAAGAGCCAGCAGGGCACTCCTGCCCTTACCCTGGTACTCAAGCTTGAATCCCGGCCGGTTCTGAGAGTGGTCGCTGTGGAAGTGCACGATGGTCTCATGGGATGTGGAGAGCAGGGAGCCCTGGCAGCTCGCTCCCGCTGAACCTGCCCATCATGCGGCTGGTCTCGGAGGGGCCGCTTCGGATCTCTATGAAGTCGTGGTTGGGCTCCGTGGAGAAGTTCAGGAACTGGATGTGAGCTCCTGAGTAAGACAGAGGCAGACAGTGCCCTGCTTCAAGTAGGCTGTTCCATGCCAGCACCTCCTGTCAGAACCCAGAGTCCCCATCATTGATATCTCCCCCCCTCCCCGCCCGGCATGGTGCCCAGGACACACTCTGGTATAGAATGATCTCTGGCTTTCAGAAAGAATTAGAAAGTCAATAGACTTTCATTCAAAAATAAAGGAAGTGCAGGTCACTTCAGAGATCCATCCTGAGTCTATTTGATTTTGTGGACAGCAAAGTTCAGGGTCAGTATTTGATTTAATTTGAGTCATAACATCTAATATCAATTTAAAGAGAGCTTCTCTAACACAAACTTAGTTAAAAATAACCCCCATTTAATCAAAAGGCATGACCTTTAATGCTGGTATTTTCTAGAACCCCTTAGTATGATTCAGAAGTGTACACCCTAGAAATAAATGTTGTCCCATATGATCCATTGAAAAGTCAAATGGAGTTTACACTTTGGGATCTTCAGGGGTTAATCAAGATCTCTAAGCAACCTGACAGGTTAAATGGATCTAATGAAGCCCTTGGAGAACCTATTTACATAAACTTCAGGGAATGAGGTTAAAATGAGAATATTACCATTTGTTTACTGGCAAGATTTTTCAAAATGATTTGCTATGGAAAATGCTGCTGAAGAAATCTGTTTACCAAGTATAGGAAAATGCCCCAAATATGTTGTTAATTATGAAAACAAGACTGAGAAACTAGTATATAGAATCTAATTGTAATCTTTATACTACAAAACCCAGCAGATGACCCATTCGTTGGCTAACAATATCCACTGGGCATCTGCCACACACACTAGGGCTGTGCTGGGCATCACATGGGGTGAAGACCGGGAGGACCTTGTGCTCATGGCCACTGCAGTGTCATGGCGGAGGACCAAGCCCTGACTAATTATCTCCTGTGGTGGGAGCCCAGCCAGAGTTTTATTGTCTATGGTTTGGTGTGTGTCCATGCGTGTGAGTGCAGGTGTGCGCCATGGGGCCATGGTGCACTTGTGGAGGCCAAAGGACAACTTTTGGGGTGAGTCTTCACCTTCCGTCTCATTTGAGGCATCTCATCTCATGTGCTCCGTTTGCCATGGCTGGTCCACCAGCTTCTGGTAAATTCTCCTGTCTCCACCTCCCACCTCACTTTAGGCATGCTGGGATTACAGAAGCCCAGCATAGCTTCTGGCTTTTATGTGGCATCTAGAGATCTGAAATCAGTACTCACACTTTTTTTTTTTTTTTTAAGGTAGGGTCTCACTCTAGCTCAGACTGACCTGGAATTTACTATGTAGTCTCAGGGTGGCCTCGAACTCACAGCGATCCTCTTGCCTCTGTCTCCAGAGTATTGGGATTAAAAGTGTTCCCCCTTCCCCAGCTCCAGTGAGATTTTGATTTATTCTAATATGCTCATCTTTACTTGATACTATGAGTGCATCTGTGTAATTGTGCATCTGATTATGTAAAGAATAAAATAAAGATGAGATCTATCATGATGAAGACCCTCTGTCTGCTGCCTTGTTCAGTTCATCTTAACTGCATATTAAGTAATCCCACCTCATGAACTATTCAAACATGTAGGCTGCTGTCTTTCTCATGAACATGCAGATTCTTTCTAAATCACAGGTCATTTGGTGCTGAGCATCTCTGTATGTGTCCTCTGTAGGTATGTGCTTTTTAATCCCTGTTCATGCATCCGCCCATGCTGGAGGACACTGCAGCCTGAGGGTCCCTCCACTTAGCTCACTTTAGAGTTGTGTGGACAGAACTGGACTGTGCTTGCCACCTACCGGCAGCGGCATGTAAACGCAGAGGTCCTTTCTCCACAGAAACCAGGTAGGAAGGGACTGGAGTTTCCCTTGAAAGCCAGGGATCCTGGTCTTTGGCCCTGGACCTGCAGCAGGCTCATTCCCCAGAGCCCAAACAGGTACCTAGGACTTAGTGACAGAGCATTCTGGTGATTGAGGTCCTAGAGAGCAGCTGCCCTACTTAAGTCCTATTTGCCTTGGCGTGTTGCCCTGCGCCCTTTGTCATCTGAGCTTCTTCCACCCCAAGCTTGAAGGCAAGACAATAGTGGCTCCCAGACTGTCTTTCCACAATGTGTCAGAATATGGACTGTCTCAAGGCTGGCAAGATTGTCATCTCTTTGTGGTTGGTTTCCTTCAGGAGATGTGAGTAAACAGAAGTAGACAGAAGACTTTGAGGGTCACCCACTGTTCCCCACCCAGCCTGATTGACAGATGACCAACTGGATTGTTTTCTGTGTCAGAAATCACACTCTGGGCTGAATCACAGATGATAAAGACAGCCGTCTTCTTTCTGAGGCACACAGACCAGGAGGTCCCAGGCCTGAGCAAGAATGATTATGATCCAAGTTCATTTTATGCATGTATGAAAAAATCACAATGAAGCCCATTATGTTTCACAGTTAATTATGCTAATAAAATGCATAAAAAAGAAAAACAAAACAAAAATCCGGGAGTGGTGGTGCACGCCTTTAATCCCAGCACTTGGGAGGCAGAGGTAGGAGGATTGTTATGAATTCGAGGTCACTCTGAGACTACATAGTGACTTCTACGTTAGCCTGGGCTAGAGTGAAACCATACCTCAAAAAAAAAAAAGCATAAAAAGACAAAAAAGGGCTGGCGAGACTGCTTAGTGGTTAAGGCACTTGCCTGCAAAGCCTAAAGACCCGGATTTGATTCCCTAGCACTAATGTACGCCAAATAAACAAGGTGGTGCATGTGTCTGGAATTTGTTTGCAGTGGCTAGAGGACCTGATGTGCCCATTCTCTCTCTGTCTCTGTCTCTGTCTCTCTCTCAAACAAATAAATATATTTTTAAAAGGAATAAAAAAGACATTCCCTTGGGACATTTCTTTCCTAGGAGCAGAGCCATGATGGGCCAGATGACCCTGGGTAGAGTCCATCAGTTCCATGACTCAGAAAGCCTTTTTCCCTTCGGCACAGATACCCAGGGTTAAATTACATCCCCAGAGCATAGCACATGAATTGGCAGTAATTAAATTTTGTACCTAGGTTAATGTCTTTCACACCCAACAACCCCCATGCCTGGCATAGTCTGTCTCCCTCCTCCTAGTCTCTAGGCCAGCTAGAATGTGCCTATGAAGAGCACAAACTCAATTTCACATTGACCTTGGTCAATTCAATTAGGATGATAAATCGGATGAGAGAGTGAAAAGCACAACTTGAGGTCCAGTCTTGGTAAAATAGATTTTCTCCTTTTAACCATCCCAGGTAATTTCTTTTCTTTATAATGATGCTAGGGATAGACCCTAAGGCATTGTACATGCTAGGCAAATGCTCTATCACTGAGCTAAATCCCTAGTTTCATCACTAGGTAATTTTTTTAAATTCTCCCAATTTTTTTCTTTAAGGTTCATTTACTTTATTTTACTTTTATTTATTTATTTGATATATATATATATATATATATATATATATATATATATATATATATAAACTTTCCTGTTCATTTGAGGCAGGGTTTCTCTCTCTCTCTCTCTCTGGATCCTAGCTCTACTATTACTGGTTTTTTTTTTGCACTCACTGTGCAGTTCTAGGAAATTCTCCTGTTTCTACCTCCCACCTTGTCTGCTGCGATTACAGAAGCCAGGGCTTTTGACTTTTTATGTGGTGTCTGGGGATCTAACTTGGGGACTCAGGCTTGAGCAGTGCAGGCTTTATACACTGTGCCATCGCCCCAGCCTGGAAATTTCTTATTCCATATTATTTGAGTACTCTTACACAAATAATGGCAACTACTCAGCTTTCTTCATCTAACACCTCGTTGCACAAGAGAGCAGTAGATGAGGCCTAGAGAAGCTGAGAGGCCTGCGTTGAGCTTGGCCTGGGATTGCACAGACATGGATGGCTGCTGAAACCCAGGGCCCCAGCCTGAAGCTCTCCCCCCGCCCCTGGTCCTCACCTCCCCACCTGCCCAAGGAGGCTGCAGTCTTACCAAAGCCCACGGGCAGCACGATCTTCCAGGAACAGTCCATGTTGCTGGGGTAGTTGCCTGGGAAGCCTGGGCTCAGGATCACCCCCTCCAGCTCGTCTATGGCTCCCCCACACTGCGCTGTGACAATTAGAGGAGACAGCATCAAGGAGAGGGCAAGACCATGCCAACGTGCAGAAGCTCCCTGAGAACAGCGGTTTAAAACTTCTCCCGGGTCAAAGGCACCTCTCTGCCAATCTGCACACATGGGGAAAACTGAGTATGTAAATTCAGGATGGAAGAACATCCTAAGACGCCTAGAAGTGTCGACCTTGACTGTGCCTTTCACAGGTCACTGCCCTTATCAAGGTCACTCAAAAGAAGTGTCAGCGGTCAGCTTCAAGAGAAGTCTAACCATTCCTAACACTCTCTCTTTCATCCCTGCCCAATTGACTCTTTCAGAACTATAGACAGGACAAAGGAAGGGACTGGCACACATTGTGTCCCCATTAAGTGCTAGACTCTTTGCAGATATTTCTATGAGGGAGGGTGACCTATAGTTGAGCCTGAGTGAGCATGGGAGGGTCTGGGGACCTCTGATTTCAGGGTTGTGTAAGAAAGCAATGTTGGGGGCTCCATAGCAGCTGGTCGGCTGACATCAAATTTTATTGTTTACATTTTATTAGGAAATGTTGTGTGACCAGACAGAGGCTAGCTAGCCTTGGGGGCCCAGGGAAAGATGTGGAGGGAGGAAGAGAGGCCGGGTAAGTGCTTTCTGGACAGAAGTTGACTCAGAAAACACATCTGTGTAGAGAAGTATGACCTCTTGGGTCACAGTCTCCACAGCACTTCCTAGGAAACCGTAGGTAAATTTTTACCCCCTCAATATACATAGGTATGTTGATTCAGATTCACACAGATTCAGGTGTCACTTTGTGTCTCACTTTCCATGGGCACTAAAGAATGGAACTTGGGCCGGCAGGCTTTGCGGGCAAGCCCCTTTAATGGCTGAGCCACCCCTCTGGCTCAACCCTGTCTGTTCACCCCTTCATTTTCTCAACCTTGTTTATTACAGGGTAAACAATGAAACAGGTTCAAGTCTTATTTTACATGTAATCCATGGCATTAAAGTGCCTAAAAAGACCATGGCGGAGGGTTCTGGTTGGTTATCTGGGACTGCAGTGATTGTCATGATGTTTTCAAGTGGGCAAGACTCCTGTGAATTTTTTTTTTTTTAAATTTGGTGGACAGAACCTTTTAAAAGCCCAAGCAGCTTTGAATGAGAGTTAGAGATTACAAAATCATCCGCCTGAAACTATTGACTTGAAACAAGCCCAGAACATCATTTTTTTTCTGACTTGAACTTGAACTTGAACTTGAACTCAACGAGATGCCACTGAGCTCTGATCCCGATACACATGGGTGAGTGGACTGCGAAGTCTGCGTTCTCTTACCTATGCAGAGTGGAGGAGGGTAGTTCCACCGCCGTACGGTTCCGGGCATGCAGGAGATGTGGGCGTGGCCCTGGGGGAGTGGGGGACAGAGGTGGGCTAGTGACCCCCATGGGCAGAATTATACACACAACCCAGCACATGGGGCTTGCTCAGGGCTCTCGAATTAAGGAACAAGACACACAGCCCCATGGAGGGATTTGAAGGGAGGCAGAGGGAGAGAGGTTTGGAGGAGGGGCACTTATTACCAACATTACTAAGGAATTCTCATTACGGAAGGTTTCCTTGTGAGATTCCTTTAATTACTACGTTCCCTCATGGCCTTCAAAGGAAAATTAAATTTTCCTAAAGTCCAATCAAACCCAGCTTTGCAAGAACACATCTGAGGCTGGCTTATATCAAATCGTTACAGTCAGCAAAGTTTGTCTTTTGCGTGACAAGCTCCAGCAGGGGATAATTAACCCCTGGAGACTCAGGGATACACATCCCAGTCTCTGGTGGGTGGACCTCTGCTGGCCAGTCATCTTGGGGAGCACCTGCTTCCTGTTGGGGGACTTTGGTAGAGGGGAAATACCTGGAGGGCATATCCTGGCTCACATTGGAAAGAGACCACGTCATTCACCAAGTAGCGCTCCCCGGTCTTCACTCCGTTACTGGGCACGGCGGGTTCAGGACAACTGCTGAGGCCCACGGCTGGATGAGAAAGAAAAGGGGAAGAGGAAGAGGGACGAGACTGTGACGAAAGGCTGAGGGGTGATGACGGATGCACAGAGTCCATGGACCTCCCTCCAGCCAGCACATTTGGACTTTTCAACTTGCGGCCCACAGAGGAAGTTAGAGCGCATTGCACCGAGGCTCGTCAGATCTGAGTTCCCTGAGGCAGGGGAGACATCATCCAAGGGGCTTTGCAGCCACTGAGCTCAGCGCCAGGGCAGCCTTCACCTTCCCGGTGGCGCCCTTGAGAGACACAGGCTCCTGGGAAGCCCGCAGAGGGCCAGATGTCCAGAGAAAAGGAACAGGGGAGGACTGGTCAGCCCAGGCAGCCTACCACAGCTCCTAAGACCTCATGCCACGTTCCGAGAAGAGACTGAGGGAAATTTACGCACAATTTAACATACAAATTGTCCACATGCATGCTGCGTTTGGTGTGACTGTCATTATCACGTGTGCACACGGACTGTGCTTTTAGAAATGTGTGACCCCTATCAAAGCTAGAGGGCCCTGGGCCGGGTATGTGGTTCAGTGTGCTTGCCTAGCACATACTAATCCCTACGTTTGAAAGAGGAAAAAAATATATATCAAATCAAACAAACAAACAAAACCAGAGCATTGCAGAAGTCCTCTCTCCCCATTTCCAAGCTGCTCCTATCCTACGTGTGCTTTCTGTTAGGATGTGAATGTGGTGCTTGGGCGAAGTTTGTTTGGGACTATGTCCCAAAGACCTCAGCAGCAAAGACAAAAGACCTCCAAAAGCTTTTGACAAAAGACCAAAGATAGGATGAGGCTTAAAGAAATCATCAAACTCAATTTTAGAATCTTTATTTTGGGTGCTCTTTTTCTCAGTAATATGCCTCACTGTTTAGTGGGGTGGTCACAACTTAGCAACTTGAGACAGACTGCTAGAGAGATGGACTTGACAGAAGGAGAGAGAGAGAGAGAGAGAGAGAGAGATTGAGAACAAGAACATTGAGGAAAAAGGGAGGATGAGCCCAGAGAAACAAGGAGAAAAGACAGAAAAGTCTACTCCCATTTCTTTTATTCCATGCAGGTTTTTTTGTTGTTGTTATTTTTATGTCATTATTTGAAAGTGACAGACAGAGAGAGAAAGAGGCAGATAGATAGAGAGAGAATGGGCAAGCCAGGGCCTCCAGCAACTGCAAACGAACTCCAGATGCATGTGCCCCCTTGTGCATCTGGCTTACGTGGGTCCTGGGGAATCGAGCCTTGAACTGGGGTCCTTAGGCTTCACAGGAAAGCACTTAACCGCTAAGCCATCTCTCCAGCCTGCAGTTGGACTTATTTAAGCCTTATTTTATTTAAGTTTTTTTTAATCATGTGTAACTTATTACTTTTGAAAGTGTCTTGTTCCATTTCTACTTCAATTAAATAATAGTGTGAGTCACAGCAGTAGGCGTGGCTCTGTAGCTTCTAAACCATCTGCCTCCACAACAGCAGTTCTCCAGCTCGTCTACTCTCTTTGTAGATTACATAAAAATATAACCGAAATATAATATATTATAATATAATATATAAAAATATGAACAAGGGCTAGAGAGATGGCTTAGTGGTTAAAGTGCTTGCCCACAAAGCCAAAGGACCCAGGTTTCATTCCCCAGGACCCATGTCAAGCCAGATGCACAAAGTGGCGCATGCATCTGGAGTTTGTTTACAGTGGCTGGAGGGCCTGGCACGCCCATTCTCTCTCTCTCTCTCTCTCTGCCAATTTCCCTCTTTTAAATAAATAAAGAAAAATAAAATAAGATATATAAACAAAAATATAACCACAGGGCCTCAGCTCCCAGGGGTTCCCATCTTCAGATACCCCGGGGGTCTGTTTCCCTCTAGCTCCTCCCACCGTGGAGGGTGGTGTGGGAGAAATGCCAGCCACTGAGAACCGCCAGTTCCCTTGGATAGAGAAAACTGAGACAGAGTGAGTTTTTCCTGGGAATGAGGTAGAATAATGACAAGGACATTCAGGGAGGAAGTGTATCTTTGGAAGATGAAAGAACGAAAGATGCTTTTAGAGAACACACCAGGATTCAACATGTTAAAAAAAGGAGACCCAATCTGGAGAGAACAGAGGAGAGAGGATAAAAGGGAACATGTGAATTATCCAAGAAGCCCGGGATATTTCGTTCCACTGAGTGAGTGACACTTCAGATGCCTGTGGGGAGCAAGTCCCAGGTGTCTCTGTCCCATCCTCTACCCCAGGGTTTTGCTTTGTCCCCGATCTCCTCCACAGATGCACACATCATTTCTTTCAGGGGGTGAGCATCATGGGGGCCAGCTGGCCCTCCCTCAACCACCTGGATAAAGTCCACTTGTCTAGGAGACCCAGGTGGGCATCAGCAAACTGTCCAGTGCGGACCTCTAGCTCGGGGGAGTGGTGCAAAGGCCTGCGTTATAGGTGGTGGTGCCAACCGCCAAGCAGGCCTTCCCCACGTGACTTGCTTCTCATTCCAAACGTAACCCAGGCACCCGCTTTGGCCAGGCCTTGTTTGACGAGTGGTGCCCCTGTCCTCTGTGCTTCTGCAGCATGTCGTGGCACCGACGCTACTGCCTCCACCGCTATCTCTTCTCCTTGGACCTCACACGTTGTGAGTATGCCATGTATCTTCCTGGCATTTGCCGCCCCACCTGCCGCAGGTAGACGTCACTATTTTCCCCTTCTGATCCTCCATGAGAACACCTGTAACGCTGTGCTACACTTCTCTCTGTGCCTGCCACTCTCCAGGATTCTGAAGGGACCTAACCAACTCAATCCTACCCATTCCTAGCAAAGCCCAGCACGGTACCAGGTATACTGAAATGCTCAGTGATTATTTGGTGAATGCCCGCGTAGCAAATCCTGCTACCTACCTACTCCACCCTGTTCCCAGTGAGAAAGGAACGGCTAGCAGTCCCAGGAGAAAGGCAGTCTCCCCAAAAACCTTTCTTTCTTTTCCTTTCTTTCTTTCTTTCTTTCTTTCTTTCTTTCTTTCTTTCTTTCTTTCTTTCCTTCCTTCCTTCCCTCTGTGTTGTGCAGGTGTATGTGTAAGTGCATGTGCACATCTGCGCATGCATGTACAGGCTAGAGGACAACCTTGGGTGTCACACTTAGGAAAGCATGTACCTTCTTCAAGCCAGGTCCCTTATCGGCCTGGAGCTCACTGATTAGGCTGGACTGGCTGGCCAACAGCTTCCGATCCCCACCTTCCAGCGCTGAGGCACAGGTACTCATCACCAACCTGACATTGTGTTTTTCCTTTGGGATTTGGGGAGCCAACTCAGATCCTCATGCTTGTGGGGTACGCATCTCACTGACTGGACTGTCTCCCTGGCCACAGAAGCCTCTTTACTTTTGCTTCACAAGGCACAGTAACAACTCTTTCTGTTCAGTTTTCAGTTGTGACCACTGAGGATGCTAGAAGCAGGGGCGGATGAGTCTGAGCCTGAAGAGGGAATCTCATGAGATTTCCGGTGGGAAGGAACTCAGAAGAGAGTTACATCACTCAACCAGGGATCAGTGGCTGGCTTGAAGGACTGGAGGAGAGAACATCGTCATTTTTTTTTTGTATCCCAAATTATTTATTGGGGCTGAGGCCTCTGACTAAGCATTTTCTTATTCTGAAGTGGACACTGGCACTCTAGTGGGACTTGGCTTTGCCCTGCGGTTGACCATGCAAGCTTGAGGGAGCTTCCGACTCCTTTGGGTCTGGGCGCCTTCCCCTCTGTGGTAAGCTTAGGTTGGATGGAGTGCATACACCCCAATATAAGCCCTGCTCAGGGTGAGGTCCCAGCCGCTGTCCATTCTCACCCAGAACCCTGCACACAGCCACGACCCTGAATTCTCACTTTTGTACTCCAAGTGGAAGCCCGCGGCAGACACGCTGATGTCCGAGTAGAAGTGAAGGTAGAGCTGGTTGGAGGTGCTGTTCAGAAGCGCAGGTACAGTTGTTCCTGGGCAAGGAAAGCAGAGGTCATTCTGGTGTACCCTCCTCAGCTCCTAGGTCCCCAGGGTCACCAAGAGTCCGCCCCCCAGTAACTGAACTCACTAAATGACAATGCCAGGCATCCAGTGGCCAAGGAAGAGGTGTTTCCAAGCTGCTTCTCACAGGATGAGTAGTGCCATAGTCTTACACTGGCAGTGGGGGATGCTTTGTAGAGTCCTGTGAGTCTGATCTCTGCCCAGCCATCTTTAAAGGACTCTGACATGTACAATTATTTGGATAACCCTGCAGTATAGGCTATTGGGGGGGGGCCCGTGGCTCCCCTTCCTATCTTGGCAGTATAGTAGATTCGGGTAACTGCACTGTCTATGTGCATAAACACACACCCCAGCCAAGCGCATAATGACCACTGGGTGGGCAGTGGAAAACAGTTGGGTGGCTCTTCAAAAAGGGAAACAGGCTGCAGAGATGGATTAGCAGTTAAGGCGCTTGCCTGAGAAGCCTAAGGACCCATGTTCAACTCTCCATGTCCCACGTAAGCCAGACATACAAGGTGATGCAAGCGCGTAAGGTTGCACATGCACACAAGGTGGCGCACACATCTGGGGTTCAAATGCAGTGGATGAAGGCCCTGGTGCGCCAATTCATTACAAAAAAAAAGTGAGACAGAGCTACCAGGCGATAATTCCATTTCTAGGTGTGTACCCCAGAGGAGTGGCAACATATGAATATTCACAGCGGCATTAGCCACAACAGCCCTGACCTGAAAGGAGTGCAGATGCCCATGTAGTGACGAATGGAGAAGAAAGCATGGTCTAACCATACAGTGAAGTGCTTTCATTTATGCTAAATTAAAGAATCCAGACACAGAAGGCCACATAGTGGACGATTCCATTGATAAGAGATACTTGGGCTGTACAGATTGCTTAGTGGTTAAGGCACTTGCCTACAAAGCCAAAGGACCCAAGTTCGATTCCCCAGGATCTGCATAAGCCAGATGCACAAGGTGGCCCATGCATCTGGAGTTTGTTTGCAGCAGCTAGAGGTCCTGGTACACCTAATCTCTCTCTCTCTCCCCCTCTGCCTTTACCTATCTCTCAAATAAAAAAATAAATAAAATATTTTTAAAAAAACTAAAAAGAAACACTTGGACTAGGCACATCCACAGGGATTGAAAGATAAGTGGTAGCCACAGGTTGAGGGTAGGTGGGTAGAGGGATGAAAATTGAGTGTAAATGGGTACTTGGCTTCTTTTTAAGCTCATAAAAATGTTCTGTAGGGACTAGAGAGATGGCTTACAGGTTAAGGTACTTGCCTGCAAAGCCTTAGGACCTGGATCTAGTCCCCATTACCCACGTAAAGCCAGATGCACAAGGTGGCACATGCATCTGGAGTTTGCTTACAGTGGCTAGAGGCCATGGCTTGTCCATTTTTTTTCTCTCTCTCACAAATAAATAGTGACGGTTGTAGACGTGTTGGTTGTAGAAGATTGTGAATATACTGAACCCACTCATGTGAATTTTATCTTGACAGCAGTCATGACGGTGGTGGTACCTCCATACTGACTCCTCCTGGATACCTCAACTTACCTGAGAAACTCCCCAGCATGGTTACAGTGTTATCTGCTCCATCAAACACTTCTAGAGAGTCCCAGTTCTGCTCTGTGACAAAGCTGATGACTTGAATCTGGGGAGGCAGAAGGACTGAGTTGTTGGTTAGGCACCAGGAGTCCCTCCCAGCCTCCTCCCTCTTCCCTTCCCCCAGTTCGTTCAATGTATGGAGCACATACGCTGGGCTTGCATCCTTCCCATGAAAGTAGGGTGCCCTCCTTGCCCTCAGGATCTCACTGTCCAGTGTGGAAGACAGATATGAAATATGACGAGACAGTGGGATACTTAATGGAATTACAGGAGTTAGGAATGCTTCAATCCAATAGGTCTTCTCCTCATTTTTTAACAAATATTTTTATTTATTTATTTGCAAGCAGTGAGGAACAGAGAGAAGGGAAACAGACAGAGAGAATGGGTATGCCAGGGCCTGTAGCCACTGTAAACAAACTCCAGATGCATGTGCCACTTCATGGGCAGTGAGGAATCAAACCTGGGTCATTAGGCTTTGCAGACAAGCACCCCAACTACTGAGCCATCTCTCCAGCCACCCATTTTGTTTTTAAACAAAATTGGGCTGAAGTAGCCCAAGATGGCCCTGAAAGCACTATATAAGCCAAAGATGACTTTGAACTGCTAATCCTCCTGCCCCTACCTCCTGAGTACTGGGATTACAGGTATGCCCCAACATGCCCAGTTTATGCGGTGCTGGGGATGGAATCCGTGTCCTCATTCATATGAGGCAAGCATTCTATCAACGGAGCTACATATCCAATCTCTCCATTGCTTGGGTTTCTCACTCCTGCCCGGTGTCCAGCTCATATTCAGTTTAGTGACTCTGTTGGCCTGACAGGCTATGGGTCCTGTCCTATACCTCCCTCCACCCTGGGAACCAGGTATGCCACAGTCCAGACTGTAGGGCTCAGGCCACAAGTGTGTAGCCCCTTGCGGATGGATGCCTGGTGGCTCTTTCTGTCTCATCCGTGCTTGGGCTTCATTCTCTCCTCTTTTCTTACCTACAGTTTAAGAAAACCACCTCAAGCCATTTGAAGAACTCTGCTGAGAACCCCCACCCCCCATTTTCATATTCCAGTTCTAGGCCTTTTTCCTTCTTTGAGCCTGCCTGGATGGCTGGAGCCAAAGTCCACCTCTTCTTCCTGAGTTACCTGTCTCTCCTCGCACCCCCTGAACTGCTGGGACTTCCTGTTTAGGGTTACACCTCCACAGCTGGACCTTGCCTCCTCAGACACGAGGGCAAGGGACAGGGCAGATTTAAGTCCTCCTAGCTCAGGGCCTGGCACCAGCCAGCACCTATAAATGGCCACCTGCCCGAGGTGTCTCCTTGCTCCTACCTGGATGCCAGCACCTTCAGGAACCATGATTTTCCACACGCAGTTGAGGCTGTTGAGGTAGGGCTCTGGGAAGCCAGGGGACAGAATGGTGCCCCTGCGCTCGGTGAGGTTGCCGCCACATGGCACTGGAAGGAAATGCAGCCTGAGTCAGAGGCTCCTCTGCTCATCTTGATGGTTCTTCCATGGGCGCCTCATCAGATAGCTCCCTCAGAGCCTCCAGCCTGGGCTGGTGCTCCTCCCTGGCATCTCCTTGGGACCCTAGTTTTACCTCCCTCTGGGTCTCTAGTCTGATGTGACCAATCTCCAGGCTGCTCCTCCAGGGACTTGCACCCCTAGCTCTTCCCTCTCCAGGCATCCTTCCCTAGTCGCTCGCCTGTGATGTCTTCACAGTGACTCACAGGTTCAGAAAATAACTTGGCCTGGTGGGACAGTCTCTGGGAGGGGCACTGTATGCCTGGACACATCTGTGAGGCTTGGCTGCCTCCTTCAGGGAGAACTCCTTCCTTCTCTCCCCCGCTTCCCTCCTTTCCTTCCCTCTGTCCTGTTTGACCAGGTTCTTACCCACACAGGTTGGTGCAGAGACATTCCACTGGGCCAAGGCCCCTGGCACAGGAAGGCACTCGATTTCTGGGGACCCCTGCAGGGCGTAGCCGGAGTTGCATTCGAAGCGGATGGTGGCTCCCACTGAGAAGTCACTGCCCAGCCTCTTGCCATAGCGGGGTTCTGGCACCGAGCTGCACTGTGTGGCGCTGGTTCGGGGCACCGCTGTGGGGACAAGGGCACTGGTGGGCAGGCCTCACCACTCTACACACTAGCCCAGGAATGTATGCGTGACAGGACTGGATCAAGGACAGCGTAGAGGAACCCTGAATGCTCTCGGCAGTTTTCCTCAGGGCTGGTGTGGGATGCATAATATTTTAGCCAGGTTTCTGGAAACTGTGTGGAGGTGGCAGTTAGTGAGAGTTCCCTAGGTCAAAGGCCCCAACTTCAGGCTCACTGTTGTTCTTGGCTTCCCTGATGATGCTCCTTGCTCATCAGTGTCCCATGCTCCCTAACCGGAACAACAGTCGTTCCTCTTACCCTGTCAGGACCATCACCCTGCCATTGCTCTCTCTTCCTCAGGTGCCATCCATCCCCGCCTAGGGCTTGCTATGATCTGACCACAATGGTGGACTGAGGACTCGGGGATGCCTTCCCCTGTGGTGAGATGATTGCCACACAGGGAAATGTCTCACCTCATGCGCTGTGTGGAATAAAGAGGGAGGGCCATGCTTAGAGTCTAGGTCTTAACAAGGTGGCTGCTCTCCTGGGTGCGGGGTGGAGGGGGGCTTGCAGGTGAAAGCAAGGGTGCTCTGAGACTTTGTCTTCCGGGTCAGCAAGGACAGGGATGGACGCTGATGACCTGCTTGGTGCCAAGAGGATTGTGAACTCTTCTCATCTGACCAGTGAGGCACTAGTATTGCCCTCATTTCATATATGAGCAAACTGGGACCCCAGAAGTGGAATGGCTGGTCTCCGCTTCCAGCCAGAGCCCATGTTTCTCCCATAATGTTTACTGTATCTTGCAGATAAAACCAAACACTCTGATGAAAGGGGCCTGGGCTGACATCTCCCAGGCCACTCAAAGTGCATTACACCTTTAGTGGGGTTGGGGCAGGGAGAAGTAAGGAAAGGAATAAACTTCTTACATCTGTTTTCCTTCCCCATTCAATGTAGAATTTAGGCCAAGAAATATTGGTAAAGAAAAAAAAAAAGAATATAAAATTCAATTGGATATTAGGAAATTGTCTCCATACTAGTAATTGTTCCCCAAACATCCTAAGAAAAAGGTGCAGATGAGGGGTGAAAGGTCACTGAGATGACCTCTGAACCGCTGGTGTCCATGTCCTACATACCTTGGTAGACAAAGTGGAAACCCCTGGCTGGTGCTTGGCCTTTGGCGCTGAACTTAATGAGAACTTGATTGGAGGTGGCCAAGGGCAGTGACTCTCCTATGACGAGAAGAGATGAGGAGGAAAGAAGCCGGTGAGCCGAGCTGCCAGGCTCAGCACACAGAATCCTGGCCAGGAGAGACGGGCTGCACACGTTCCAGGACATTCGGAAAGCGAACCTTGCAGTACACTCTGCCTTACAGTTGAATGCTATCAGATGGGGTCTGGGTGGGGCAGGGGCGTAGATAGCTCAGCTTGCCTAGCAAGCATGATCCCTAATGCATCCCTGGAATCCAAAGATTCAGGAGGTAGAAGCAGGAAGATCAGAATTTAAAGATCAGCCTGGAATACATGAGACCCTGTTTCAAAAGAAGAGAAAAGCTTCCTGATTGCTTTTGCATCTCTACTCTCTCTTGACCTTACTGTTTTCATGTTGATAAAAAAATAAATAAACAAAGGAGCTGGGGAGAAGGCCCAGTGGGTAGAGCACTTGCCGCCCAAGTGCAATAGCTGGAGTTTAGATAGACTCGCAGCCCTCACGCAAATGCAGGGTGGGTGTGGAGGTTGTCATCCCAGTGCTGGGAAGCTGGGCTAGGGGACTCCTGGGGCAAGCTGAACTGTTGAGCTCTGGGTTCAAGTGAGAGACCCTCCCTCAGCAAAGATGAAGACGGACGAAGACATTTGATGTCAACCCTTGGCCTCCATATTGTGCCCGTGCGCGTGCGCACACACACACACACACACACACACACATACAATGTGCATGCATACACATGCATACCACACACATATGCACACACTAAAAACAAATAATAGTGCTAGGTTAGGGGAAGGAAGATGAGCAACTGGCCTTTCACAGACCTCCCCTGTAGTGATGAAGAAGTGAGCAGTGGTGTAATTCGTTGTTCATCCCAGGGTACTTTTGAGAGTGCGAAGATGGGCTAGTAATAACAATGCAGGGGCAGCCTAGCAGAAGCGGGGAGACTGGGATGTGTTCTGCCCCAACCACGTCCCACAGAGGTGGGAGAAAGCCTCTATGGGCATGTGCAGCTGAGGCTCCGGGCAGCTGGACAGCAGAAGATAGAGGTTTAGTGTGTTTGGTGTGGTGTGTGCAGAAGGGCGACTCTACTCATCCCCGTCTTCCTGCGGAGAGAATGGGGTGGCACAACCACTCTTCAACCTTATGGGCCCCTGAGAATGGCCGCACACTCTATCTTTTAAAGAGACCCACGCAGACTTCCCTTTCCTAGGGAAAGCACAGAGTCACTGGCCATCAGAAAAGATCTTAAAGGTTTTAAGGGAAGGGGACCACTGTGACATGGCAAAGCAAATATTTTCACGTGAACTACAACAGAGAGCAGGCAAAAATTCCAGACGGTTTTTGGTCATGGTTGTCACAAGGTTAAATCTAGCATCGCATCTGCAAAGCCAGAGGAGGAAGACATGGCACAGAAGGGGTTTGAGATCAACAGAGGCCTCACGGGATGAGAGATGCTACCACACGGCAGGTGGGCTCCACAGAAGCTCAACGGCGGCGAGGGAAGTGAAGTCAGAGCTTTCTTCTAGAATCTACAGGACAATGGTGATGAAATCAGATCAATGAGAGAAAAGACACACAACATGGAAGATAGATGAGAGAAACTCAGTAAGCATGTATCCAGAATTCCAATGAGAGAGAGAGAGAGAGAGAGAGAGAGAGAGGAGAGAGACTTAGAAAACAATAGAGAAAAAAAAATTAAGAAGGAAGATACCTTTGTTATGCCTGGACGCAGTGGGCAACAACTTGCCAAGTGCCAGATGTGAAGAGTGAGGAGAGCCCTCGCCCACCACAGCATAGACGCCCAGTGGGCTGTTAAATTTGAAAAATAAGAAAAAAAAATATAGACAGAAAAGCCTTAATTATTCACAAGGACTAGGAATCAGGTTGGATCCCAATTTGTCTGTGCTGTTAACTGTTACATTAAATTGGAACGATTCATGCACTTTTGAAAAATAAAGTGTGTGACCCATAATTTGATCTTTAATCAAGTTGTCACTTATATGATATTTCAAAAGGAAGGCATTCTTATACATGCAAGGTGACAAAGAATACTGCAGTTGTGAGCCTTATTGAAGAAAAGAATCCAAAGCAGGAAACCTAGAACTAGCAATGATACATTCAGCCAGGAAGGTATGGCTAGCCACAGGCAGCTTTTGTTAACAGGATAATGACACTAAAAGCAAGTATCAGGACATGCCCTTACTTTTGGTGTAATTTCCAAGGCCATCAGCATATAAGACCAAACAGATATTCAAAATGTGGGAAGTAGAGATAGGCCTGGGCGGGAAGAAATGGGACAATGAGGAGAAACCACGCCCAGGACACAGGCAGTCAATCAGCAGAGAGAACAAGTCAGGCTGACGGATGCCAGCCCCAATATTTCACTCGTAAAAAATAAGCAGGCAATCTTCCTCTCCAAAGAGAAAGACGCTTGGAGAAAATGAGCTAAGACAGATCAGGCAAACATGGAAATGAAAATTGTTATAAACACAAGAAGCAAAAAACCCATCACAATTGTAGTAAGAGATATTGTAAAACAGTACTCTTAGCCACTGAGACATCAAGTAGAAAAACAAGATGAAGATGTGGAATAGTGTTATTTAAGATTTTTTTGTCTACCTCAAATACACCTCAGGGACATGAGCACAATGTATTCCTGTTGGTTAATGCTTGGTTTATTGTCTAGTTTCTCTAAGGGATGGAGAAGACATTGAGTCCCACCCTCCCTCCCTTCTGTCTGATTACCTACATATCAATATTCCCTTTCCTTCCTCCTTCCCTCCTTTCTCACCACCCTTCTCTACCTCCCTTTTTCTCTTCCATTTCATTTGGTTTTGTATACCTCTATCTATACCCTAAATATATCACCATTTATCTTTATCTATAGTTCAAATACCTAAATGTATACATCTATTTATATAGATATCATATATCTATCTACTGTCCACCCACCAACCCCTCACTTACCTATCTCCTAGCTTAAAAAAAATCTCACCTTTAGAGATCCTAATTTATACCTCTGATGGTGGTAATGAAAAAAGTCACTTGGTGAAGAGTCCCTGAGACATGGCTTCTGAATGACAGACCCAGGTAAGACTGCCGCAGTGACTCCAGAGCTCATTTCCTCCTACAACAGCTGTAGGAGGCAGAACTTTTACTCTCGAGAGGACTGATGCTCAGAGAGGACAAGGGCCGTGCCCGTGGTCATCTGGCAGGCACAAGGGTGAGGATTGAGTCCAGCCAGTGTGACTGCAGAGCCTGCGCTTGGCCCTTTTTGTTGTCTGCCCTCTCCACCCTAAAGCAGAAAGGGTGTAAGCCATATTCTCCTACCATGTGGCAAAATAAATGAGAAATTAGTAAACGTGGTGGTTTGAACGTGAAATGTCCCCCATAGCCTCGTGGTCTTGTGATTACGCCTCATGTTTAATCCCCAGCTAGTGGTGCCCTTGGAGTTCTGCTGAAGACGGTGTGTCGCTGGGGGAGGGCCTGGAGGTGGGTTAGTCCAGGCCTAGCGAATACTCACTGGCCAGCGAGCTCCCTACTTGCTGTTGCCTCCCAGCTGCTGTGGCCAGGGGCGATGTCCACCTTTGCTCTGCCTGCTTTCTCCACTGCAATGAGCCTTCTCCTCAAAACTGGAAGACTGAAGAAAAAGAAAAAAAAACCTTTCCTCCCATTAGCTGCTTCTGGTTGGGTGTTTTGTTCCAGAAATATGAAGGTAACTGCAACCGTAGAACTTGGAAAGAAAGCACCCGAGTTCTTGCGGGGGGGAGGGGGAAGAGACATTTTAACAAATTCTCAGGCAGAAAGACTATCACAGGCTACTTAGAAAGCAATGATGATGATGATAGCTGGGTGTGGTGGTGCATGCCTTTAATTCCAGCACTTGGCAGGCAGAGAAAGGTGGAATTGCCATGGGTTCGAGGCCACCCTGAGACTACATAGTGAATTCCAGGTTAACCTGGGCCAAAGTAAATCCCTACCTTGAACCCCCCCCCCCCCGACAAAAAAAGAAAGAAAGTAATGATGATAAAAATAAGGTAGAACAACGTTTATGGCTTGAAGCCCTAACTGAATCCACTGCTATCAACGTGCTCTTTCGTACACAGCGAATGGAACAAAGCTCTTAATTCGAGAAGTTAGAGCAGGAAGGACGAAGTAATTTGAAGAAACAAAGGAGAGGACTTATGAAATGAGGGCATAGGGTAATTAGAAAACAACAACAAACTCCACAGAAGAACCGATAAATTGGAACAATAAAAATTTCGAAAACCAACAAAATCCCGTAGAGCTCTGGCACAGCTAAGAAAGTAAGGGGGTGGGGGGTAGGGCTCGGAACACAGCAGCCAGCCTTACAAAGATGGAATACAAAGAACAGGGATATTAAAAAAAAAATCATCGTAGTTTATTACAAAATTGTATTGCTAAATTGAAAAGAAACTATGAAGCAAATTTTACTAAAAGATAAAATATCAACACTGAAACTGAAGTAATATACCAATAGAACAGAACCACGGAAGGAAATAAAACAAAAATCACGGAGGAGGAAGAAATAAAATAATGAAGCAAATTTATTTGCAAATGACATTGCTTTTTTGCCTAGAAGCCAAGAATTAGCTGACAATGCTAGCGCTGTTGTGGAGGGTTCAACGACTTTATAAAATGAATATTCCAAAAATGCCAGTCTTACAATTGACTAGCAAAGACCAGTGAGGGAGGAATTAAAGATCCCCTTATAATAAAGTAGCAACACAAATGACTGCAAACTCTCCACGAAATATCTAGGAACAAAGTTTACCAAACTCACTACTGCTAGGGGCTGGGGAGATGGCTCAGTGAAGACAGCAGTCACCTCACAGGCATGAGGAGTGGAGTTCAGATCCCCAGAACCCACCTAAATGCCTGGTGAGTGTGGCATTCTGCCTGGGATCCCAGCTCTGGGGAGGTGGAGATGGGAGATCACTCCTCCACCCCAACACAGAGTCAAACTGACTAGCTAGATTAGTGGACTCTATAAGCTTTGGGTTTGAGGGAGAGACTCTACCTCAGTCCTGTGAAGTAGAGAATGATTGAGGAAGATACTGGATGTCCACCTCTGGCCTACACATGTACATCTGTACACATGTGATCCCAAACTCATACATGCAACACCACATACACATGAAAAAAGAAATGACTGCTGCTAAAATGCAAGTGACAGCCTCTTTCTCAAAGGCCACAGGTAACAGAAGGTAAAGAAATGGAGAGACTGTAACATTTCTGAAGGGGAACAAGTGTCAATATAAAGATGTGACTTCTTTCCAACTTAATCCAGACGTTTTATAAAATCCCAGTAAAAAATTTGCTGCAGTTTTTCTGGAGGAGCACGGTCTTATGTAGCCCAGGTTGGCTTCCAATCTGCTATGTAACTTAGGATGACTTTGAGCTTCTGATCTTCCTGTTGCCACCTCCTGAGTTCTTGGAATGTAAGTGTGCAGTGCCATGCCTGGCTCATGTGGTGCTGGGGGTCAATCCCAGAGCTTTGTGCCTGTGACACAAGCCCTCCACTGACTGAACTACGTTCTTAGTCCTATGCAGTTTGTAAAGCCCCAAAGCTGGAGGCAACGTGGCACAGGCTATGCCTATGGCACTGGGTGGTGCAGTCAATCCTGAAGCTCACAGGCAGGTTAGGGATGGCCTGCACAGTGGCAAGACAAAAACAAACAAAAAATACCTACCACCACCAAAAAGAGACTCCCAAAATAAGGCAGAAGTAGAGAATCAATACTCCAAGGTTGTCCTCTGACCTTCATACATGCTCTGTGGCATGTGTGTATCCATAAACACATACATCATACAACACATATCCATACACACATATAAAATCATAATGGTTGTGGTAGAGCATGCCTGGGAGACAGGTAGATCATGAGTTTGAGGTCAGGCCGGGTTACATAGCAATACTTCGTCTCAAAAAAAAAAACACGACCATGGGGATAGATAGAACTAAGTATTCAAAGTTATTATGACACACATTAAGCAATGCTATAGTTTTTTAATAATTCAAAACTATACATGAATAAGTATTCACTTAGAGGAAATGGATTAAAGGTCTAGTAAAGACCCTAACTTCATAAAAATTTATAAGTAAGTTTGTCGTTTTGAAATTTGGCCAGGACAACAGATTGATTCTATTTGGTTCAAGTCTCTATATCCAATAATAAACCAGAATAAATTCCAAAGGTATAAAGGCAAAACAGGAATCTAAAAACACATCAAAGAAAACAAACAGAGGAAGATTGGTCAGCAGAAAAGCAAAGGGGTAAATTATAAAAAGAAAGCATCGATAGATTTGATATCGAGAAGATGTAAATTTTCTGACATTAAAACATACCCTGAAGACAATTAAATGGCAAATGACAAGCTGGAGGCTAAGACTTTTATGGCATATAATCTACACAAACGGCTTTTATTGTCTATAATATACACTGCCTATGGAAATACAGATCTCTATAAATAAGAAAACAAGTACTAATAGAAAAATCGACACAAATTTGCAAACAAAAATGCATGGGCCAATAAATGAGTTATAAAAAGGTAAACACCTAACTAATAATAAAAAAAGCAAATTAGAAAATGGGATACTATTTCCATTTTTCAAATTAGTGATACTTTTTTCTATAACTCCTAGTTCTGGTGAAAATAAAGCATAGTCTCTTCCTTAGTGTTGGTGAACAAAGTAGCGTGCTCTTTCTAGAGGGGCATTAGACGATCCATATAGAAAGCCTTAATGATCTCACACTTATCCTTTAGGTTGTCCCTTCTGCTCATGATAGTCTAAGACGCAGTCAGAGATAGGTGTCAAGATACATGCGTAATACAATGAGTTACTATTTGTGAAACAAAAACTAAGTGTTCAATACTAGGGAATTCATTACATAAATCGTAAATAACAGTATGAGAGTCTACTAAGCAGCATTAAAATCCCCATTACAATAGAGAAACCTGATGACAGTTCACAGTAAATACTTCAGTAACGAATGGATATTGCTTTCCTCAATAAAAAATGTAAGATTGAGTATATCTGAAGACTGGAAGGAGATATACTACATCTTAGCAGTGGTATTTTTTTTTTTTTCTGGGTGGTTTTTATTTAAAATTCTGTAATACAACTATTTTGTCTTGCCCCTGATTTTTCTACAATAAAAATGTAATATGCTAGCTGGCCGGGGTGGCGCATGCCTTTAATCCCAGCACTTGGGAGGCAGAGGTAAGAGGATCACCGTGACTTCAAGACCACCCTGAGACTACATAGTGAATTACAGGTCAGCCTGGACTAGAGTGAAACCCTACTTCAAAAAACCAAAAAAAAAAAAAAAAAAAAAAAAAAAAAAAAAAAAAAAGTAATAAGCTTATTATTAGGAGATGAGGTCTGGGTATAAGCTGATGCTATTCTGCAAGGGGCGCCCTGTTACATATGGCTGTTCTGATACGGACACATTCCTAGCATATAGTAAGCTGGAAGGGCCTACCTGTGGCCCCAGTGCTTACAGGCCATCAATCCTGTCAGCCAGTCCAGAACAGCCCAGCCCCCACCCCGCCTCCGCCATTCCCACGCTGGCCCTGGGTACCTGTGTGGGAGCCCGAGAGTGAGCTGAGGAGCCGAGAGTGCTGGCTGTGGCCATCGTGCACCTCCACCACGTCGTTGAGTGCCGTGTGGAAGAAAGCGAACTGGCCAAATACCACTGTGGAGGAGACAGGGCATGGAGATCTCAGGGTAGAGACTGGGCCAGCAGGCTGGAGGCACGGGGAGGGGAAGGGCTCTGCAGGCCTCAGGCCAGGAGAAGGGCAACTGGGCTTTGCTTGTTCATGGGCCGGTGGCTTATTGGCCTTTCTACTGGAGGGTTAGCACATTGGTCAGACAGCAGGCATAGGGATGTGGCAGTTGGGAAGGTCCTGGGTGGCCTTCTCCATGGGGGGCAAGACAATATCAAGGCCTGCACCCCAAGGTCCGGCCTTTGGAGGTGACACTGAGCTAACATTATTCCTTTCTGCACAGCGGTTGTAAGAACTACTCGAGGCTATGATAGGGCTTTCCGTACCCCCTCCCCCCATTTTCCCTGTGATTTCAAGACCAGATGTTCTCCCTGACTTTTTCTTCAGATCCCTAGTTGAGGAGGGCAGCCCCTGGACACAAGCTCTCCTGCGGTTAATAGGAATGATGGTGGAAGCGTTGCAGTCTGCTACTGGGGCAAGAGCAGACGTCTATGGAGCGGGCAGCATCTCCAGTTGGTTTCATCCAGGTGGGAACACAACAGTTATCAAGCATGGACTGAGGGTCTGGCACCATGCCGTGCATGAGACCGCCTTCTTCGACCGTGACTCTTCCAAAGGTTAGTCATATTTTGTAGACAAAGAAACAGAGGCTTGCAGGTTAAGAGAATTCCCAGGACCACTTAGCTAATTTAGGGATGGGACCTGTATCAGTCCCCAGTCAGATAAGGTCTACGGGCGTTGTCTTCTGATGGGAGTTCAGGCCTCCAGTTATGGATGGTAGGGATGTCTTCAGCCATCTCTGTCAATGCTGGAGGGACAGGGGTCACGTCTGGCCACAGTGGGCACATCACCCATTCACCTATCTTCCAGATCCACTTCATTTAGCCTGTATTCCTCTCTCAGTTGGCTTGGTGTACTGTGGGCAGGAGCCAGGTAGATTCATCCCTACTTGGCTCAGAGCCTTCCGAATGTAGGATGTATGTGTGTGTGTGTACTTGTATAGATTGCATGTGCATGTGTTAGGTATTATGTGTATGTAGTATGTATGTTGTGTTATGTGCTATGCATGTTGTGTGTATGTGGGTGGGGAGAGCAGATAGGGAGGGATCAGCACAAGGTGTTGACTGTTTGACGAGAAAGCATGTGCCACTGGAGTAAGACTCCTAGCTCGTGACTCATAGGCCAAGAAGGAGAGAAAGTGCAAGGGGAAGAGAGTATCTCCATGCCCTGAAAATGGGCACCGGGCTAGTGGCAGGGGTCGGCTGTGCTGTGGAGGCGGGCAGGACGGCCAAGGTTCCTGCCTTCATGAAGCGGAGCTTGGAGCTTGTACCCTCCCCCATCCAACATGTGGTTAAGAAACTACACAAAATGATCTCAGATAGTGCCAGTTAAGTCCCAGGGTCATGGGGCAGCATGATAGGGTGAGGCAGGCCACCTCTGAAAGATCTTTATATCTGTGGCAACATCATGTCAGGACCTAATTTTGACAGGTCATCCCCACCCAGAGGGGAAAACCTGACCCTCCTACCAGGCTCAGGGCTGGTCCTCTCTGGCAAAGGGAAGCTTCCTAGAGCGGTCCCACGAGCAGCAGCCAGAGCCCCCAGACTCTAGTTTTCAGCTCTACAACAGGGGCCCAATGCAGGGTGGGCTGCTGCCAGAGGTGTGAGCTTCTTGTCATGAGAGAATTCAAGCACAGTGTACCCTGCCTGCTATCAAGCTCAGGCTGTGTTGGACGGTGTTTCCTGACTTTCCTTGGTTGGATCCTGCAGGAGTATCAAGCAGTGTACATACACAGCTAAGGGAGCAGGTGCTAGGGCAGGAACAGGTGCCAAGGGGTCAGAGCTGTGGGAAAGGCTGAGACTGGGAGGTGACCGAGGCAAGACCTATCTGCCAGCCCAGTGGCTCTTGACTCTGATGCAGCACACGGCCCTGGCGAGTGGTACTTCATGTTTGCTCGAAGACTCAGGTATCAACCCCTGGGCTGTGCTTGCCCCATCCTGCTTGGGAATACACAGCCACTTCTTCTGAGATAATCAGGGCACTTTGATGCCCACTGCCACGCTCAATATGAACTTGATTTTGAACCAGTTGTTCCAGGACCCAGGGGAAGGAGGGAGCAGCTAGGCTGGGAAATGATTGTCCTTCAAGAACTCCTTTGAATGCTTCCAGCAAGGCTCTTCGTATCCTCACCACCAACCCGGCAGCCATTCTAATTTCTTTGGTCAAGATCTCTTGGGATCTGAAGGTTTCTCTGTCTTCTCAGGGAAGTGGCCTCTTCCTATGGGTTTCTCTCTCTCTCTATGTCTTTCTTTCTTCCCTCCTTTCCCTCCCCCCTTTCCTTCCCTTCCTTTCTTCCCTCCTTCCTTCCTCTCTCCCTTCTTTCTCTTTCTCTCTCTCCTTCCTCCTTCCCTCTCTCCCTTCCTCCCTTCTTTCTCTCCCCCTTCTTTCCTTCTTTCCTTCCTTCCTTCCTTCCTTCCTTCCTTCCTTCCTTCCTTCCTTTCTTTCTTTGCAAGGCAGGGTCACACTGTAGCTCAGGCTGATCTGAAACTCACTGTGTAGCCCCAGGCTAGCCTTGAACTCATGGCAAGCTTCCCACCTCAGCCTCCCAAGTGCTGACACTAAAGGCATGAGCCACCGCGCCCAGCTCTCATAGGTTTCTTGCTCCTACAATCCCCTCTTTTCTTTCTTTCTTTCTTTCTTTCTTTCTTTCTTTCTTTGCAAGGCAGGGTCACACTGTAGCTCAGGCTGATCCGCACTGTCCAGTCCCTTCAGTCTATGCTGCCCCGAGGAGCCCCGCGGGCACCTGGCCTTCCTGTGCCTGTCCTCAGCAGCTCCTCGCCTGGGCTTGCCCTCATCCTCGTCTGCTCTCCTTGGCCCTCCTGTCAGGAGCACCTCCTCCGGTGCATTCCAGAGCACTGACACTCGGCTGTCTTGCCTGGGAGGCTGCCCTGCTGGTCCCCACAGTGGAACTGGATAACTAACTGTGAGGAACCTAAGCGGATGCCATCTTGGAATGAAAGGGTGGAGTCAGAAAACATAAAAACAGACCAAGAAAATCCTACCATAGTCCTTGGGCACAGTGACAAAATACAAGCAGATCTGTCCGCTGGTGTAGTTCTGGGGGTAGTTGGGGGACAAGACCACTCCGTCTGAACCCACATACTGTCCACCACAGGGAGCTGGAAAAGAAGCCAGAGAGGGGGCCTGGTGACCTGGTGGCCTCTCATCAGCTTCCTGTCCCCTCTTTTTCCGGCCCTGAGCCTCTGGCCCAGCAAAGGCTGCGTGAGGCAGGGCAGGGGTATTCTGAGGCCCCTTCCTCTGAAACCCACCCTGTGGCCATCCAGGAGTGGGAACATGCCAGAACTTGCCTTTTTTTTTTCATGTTAATTCTTATTAATTAGAAACTTTGTCATGTGGACGTATCATGTGTTGATCCCATTCCTCTCCTCCCACCCCCATTCCACCGAGGGACCTCCTCAGTGGGGTTACTGGTACTCACCGTGGGGTTCTGGGCTATGAGTTATGGGAGCAGCAGTCAGTTCAGTCATTGTGTGTGTGTGGGGGGGGGGCAATGCCTCGAGATACTCCTTCCCACCCTGTGACCCTTACAATCTCTTTACCCCCCTCTTCTGCAATGTTTCCTGAGCCTTGGTTGGTGTGTTCAAAGCACTTTTGCACTGAGCTCCCAGCGCACGCTCATTGCTTTCTGAGTGTTAACACTGGCGTGACTCCTCGAAGCCAGTGCCTTGGGGAGAACGTCGGAAAACGAAATGGTCTGTGGCCCCACGGCTGACATGCACCCAAGCAGCCGGTGTCTCTTGAGTCAGGAGCCCCTCCGACTAGCCCACTGGGAGGGACTCAGCCTAGCTATTGCCCTCTGAGGTCCAAGCGGTTGGTCTCTCTTGCTCACTCAGGCACAGGGGGGTCTTTGTATGTTTTTTTTTTTTAAACTTGAGCAAATCCTTGTGCACCTGAGGTTTTGACACTCACTCGTATCCCTCTTGTCTGGATCACGTGGCAGCCAAGGCCCACTGGAGATAAAGCCCTTTGGTAAGTCCCCAGGCCCAGGAGCAAGCCCAAGGCCACCTTTAGTTTCCCCCTCTTGTGTGTGCTCTCTGGGTGGCATGTCTGCAGGCCTCCGTTGATGACATGAGCAGCTATCTGAGTGGGGATCATGTGACGGAGAGGGGTGACCATCCACGAGGGCCTGGGACACCGTGTGAAGGTTGAAATAGTTCCCGTTTACTACAAACCCACTTGCCAGGCCTGGCTTGCCTCACAGGAGTCACCTTTGAGGTCTGCGTGTCATTTCCCCTCCTCCAGTGCACCCTTGGGTCCTCATACTCCTCCCGCCCCGGCGACCCTTACCTGTGCAGACTGGCCTTGGGTTGTTCCATACGGGCTTCCCATCGGGCCCCAGGACGCAGCTCAGGGTGGGGGTGCCCTCAACCTCGTAGCCCGCGTGGCAGTAGTAGGTGATCGAGGAGCCCAGCTTCAGGTCGGATCCCACTCGTGTACCATTCTTGATGGAACCAGGGTCAAAACACGACTCTCGTGGGTTTTCTGGAAAAACAGACACAGACAGACAAACATAAGCACACAGAGAGGAATCATTAGTGGCCCGTTTCCAGGAGGAGCAGTGGGACTCATGGTGTCTGGTGGAGAAGCATTTCGATGCGTTCAAAACCCAAGGCTGGGAACCATCTTGGGGAGTGAAGCGCTAGTGCTCCCTGCCTTCTCGCTGCGATCCTCGGGGTTGGGGGGGGAGGAAGTGCGATCTTAACCTTGCAGGCTCTCCTTCATCCCTTTCCGGGCTCCTTTAAGGGGAGAGAGGGTTGCTCTCCTTGAAGGAACTGACGCCCTGACCCACAGCCTGGGGGCAGACAGGGTCACCACACACAGTGAAAGGTCGGAGGTGGGCTGAGCCTAGTCCCCGGCTCATCTCTGAACCTCCAGCCCTTGCACAGCGGGTCTCCTTAGCTCTGTGCCTCCAGCCTGGGCGCTGGCAACAGTCTGCTTTGGGGAATGGCTCTCTTCCTCTCCATCCTCCCGCTGGCCTGGGGGTGGAGCTAGTGTCTGCTCTGCAGGCCCCCAGGTACCAGGGGAGGTGGGAAACCCAACTCCACCCTCTAAGTTGGGTTCTCCTGAACTCTGGGATGTTAAAGGCTCTCATGACGGTTTCCCACGGCTTTATTTCGGGTATTGGGTATGCCACGAAGCATGATATATTTCTATCTTGCCACTAACCCTTAGGAATCTTCCCCATCAGGCGTGCTAAGGATGTGCCTGAGTGGATCATGCTTGTCGACATCCATCTGCACTGTACTTGATGTTGCCTGAGGTCTGGGAGTACCATACCAGCCTTAGCCTGGGTCTCTACAGAGGGTGCCACAGCCTTCCTCCTCACCAAATGGAACCCCCCAGCAGTTGTGGCAGGCAACACTTGCTCCCACCCACAACGGCCTCTTCTCAGACCTATCAGATGGTCCAGTCAGTGGCTGGACATGAGGCTGGACAGTACCAGGAACCTACCACTGGCTCTTAGGCTTTGGTTAGAGTGTGGGTGGGGAGGGGCGAGAGAAAGGTCTAGAGATGGCGGCTCATGAATGTGCTGACCGCCTTCTGCAGAAGGGCTCTGGTAGTGTCCAAAGAGAGCGAGGGAGGGGGAGGGCTGGGGAGAAGGGAAGGAGTTTCAAAGATGAACGGCTCAGGAGGGATTTCGCTGAGGGCAGCCGCTGTCACCTGGATACCATTTGCACTATGCACACAGGTGGCAGTCACTGCTTGAGGCCATCACTGAGCTGCCAATCAGCCCGTTGAGTGATGGGATGGGACCCCAAGGCTCTATGATCTTGTCAAGTCCTGCCACTCCTGCATTTGAGTCCTGCTCTTGCTGTCTTCTCCCACGCTTTAGCATGGAGCAGTCCCTGCATGCGCCAGTGCACAGGGGCTCATGGGGACCTGGAGAACCTTCTTCACTAGCCTGGCAAAGGGTGCCCCCCCCAAGGCTTCCTTCTGTGTCTCATGGTGCATCACCCTGATCCCCGCTGTCAAATCTGCTCTTTCCTTAAGCTCTGTGTCTCTGGCAAGAATACAAATGGCTACTGGGTGACCCGTATGTGAAACACAGCGATAAGACAAACTGTCACCATTAATTCATAGTGAGTCAAATCTTATTTGAAGTTCAGAGAAATTAAGTGACTGGAACCAAACTCACACAGCTCAAGAGAAACAGAATTAGCCATGGCGCCCACTATTCACGTTCTACACCCCCCCCACCTTCGACTTAAACAATGGGGTCCAGGTTTGATGGACAGCTTCTAGGCATCAGCTAAGTCCTGTATTTCCCAGCCTCCTGGACAGCCAGCCATGCCTGGCCTGAGAGATGCAAAACACAAGTCGGATGGCCTTCCTTCCTCCAAGGAGACACAGTCCTTCCAGGCCTACCATGCCCTGCAGGCACTGTCCTTCCATCACCTCCTGATGGTCCTTGCTGATGTGCTCCCGACAGACCGGCCTCTGCACGGGACATTCCTCCATCCGCACGGCTCCTTTGCTCCCTTCCTGCAGAAATTAGCTTACTGCTGTCTGCTCAGTAACGTCCTAAGTACCTATTTAACACTACGAGGTTTCTTTTCCTGGCACTGGCCTCCACCTTTCTCTGGTGTATGATTAATGCTCTAAGCTACTATAGATGATCCTTCTTTTTCCATCTCCTTCTACTAGAATGTAAATTCCAGGAGGGCTGTTTCTCGGTTTTGTTCACTGTCTGGTGTACCTGGTAGGCACTTGACACCTAGTCTCAACGGACAAGCATGGAAATGCTAGAAGGACTGTGCAGGGGAAGAGACTTCACTGAGACAATGCTTACTTGCCCTTCCTTCTTCCTGCAATCTAGAACTCTCTTGGGATGGCTGGAACCCCAGAAGCCATCTTAGGACCTTGAGGATGGGATTAGTTATGGTCTGAATGTGACATGCTCCCCTCCCCCATAGACTCGTGTGTGTTCCTGGCTGGTGGAGCTCTTTGGGGAGGACGTGGGATCGTTAAGCAATGAAGTCTTGCGGGAGGAAGTAGGTCACTGGGGATGGGCCTTGGGGTGCTATAGCTCCACCCCATTGCTTGTTTGCCCTTTGCTTCTTGGTTATGGATGCAATGTGACCAGCTGGGTTCCCCCCGTCCCCCATGATGGGCTGTATGCCCCGGAATGATTGGCTGATATATACCCTTCCCTCCTTCAACTGCTTCTTATTAGGTATTTGGTCATACAGGGTCCGTGGTCCAGCAGGGTAGAGCAGATGACACAGGTGCCTTCCTGAGTTCTTTCACTGGCAGGAGAATAAACTTCCCCCATGTTTAAGCAACTGTGTTTTGGGGTACCTGCTATACTAGCATTGGCCCCATCTAAGTAAAACTTCCCCACATGTCAGGATGTCTTCTCTGTGGCCAACTCTTGCACTTTTCAATGCCACACTCTTTCAGCAGATTTGTTTGACGTTTGTTTTCTCCCTGACAGAATTTATTTTATTTTATTTTTCTGTGCTTATAGCTTATATCATAATATCTTACTAGACAGGCAAGTATATTTCTTCCCAATGAGATCAAAACTCACTCTTGTAACCCCAGCAACTAGCACAGAACTTGGCACCAGGGCAGGCCCTATGTGGCACATAACACGGGCTGAATGAATGGCTGCTGAATTGTTAGGCTGAACACTCTGGGGCTTGAAAAAGCAAAAACCACATCAGTGATTCTGACTCCAGGCTGGATTGCAGATTTACTCACATTTCAGAGCAGGATGGGCTTGTCATGCCAAGTGTTATCACATTAATAATAATGACGAGGATAATGACAGCGATGATAGGCTCTCGTATAGGAACATCACCTTATAATTCTCACGGCCCTTTCCAATCTGTCAGCTCGTCTGTGTCTGCAGCAGGCAGGCCAGGTATGCTCACGCTCAAGAGGAGGCGCGTGAGGAATGTGGTGATCAGAGGAGAGAAATGAGCTTTCCAGGCCATTCAGCTAGTAAGGGGGAGAATGAAGACTCAAAGCAGGTCTTCAGTGGGCCAAACCAGAGCTCAGCTGTGAGTGATAAAACAAAATGACTGAAACATCAGCATGGTTATACTAAATAAAACCCAATCCCCCTCGACAGCAGGGAAACGGGGAGGAGCCAGTGGTTCGCTGGTCCTAACAGATGATTCCCACCTTTTCAGATAGCAAAAACCTAAAAACAACAGCCAAAGCATTTGGCACTGAGGGACTGGATGAAAAGATTAGTCACCATTGACATAACTGACTTTTAAAAAGAGGTAGCACAGGGCTGGAGAGACGGTTTAGCAGTTAAGGTGCTTGCCTGTGAAGCCTAAGGACCCAGGTTCGACTCCCCAGAACTCATGTAAGCCAGATATACAAGGTGATGCGAGCGCACACGGAGACACATGCACACAAGGTGGCACACACGTATGGAATTATGGTTCACAGGTAACTGTCCATTTTCTTATAAATAAAGTTTTATTTGAACACAGTGGTACCCACATCTATCTGTGGTTTCTTCAGCATTCCAACCACACAGCTAAGCAGGAGCAACACAGACCATCTAAGCAAAACAGTTACTTCCTGGTCTCTCAGAAAACGTCTGCCAACTCCAGGCATTGAATTCGCATTGCCTCATGTTAGTGTAGCTATCTGGCCTAACATGACAGGCTGCTGGTCATGGTGCTTCAGGGCATGTAGTGCGGGGGGGGGGAGGGGGAGGGAGTTAAGTTTTTGTATGTTTGACTTTTTTCCAGCAACACGTTACCATAACAAGTGCTTGAAAGCGGCTTTTGTTATAAAGCACTGGCTTCTCACGTGGGTCCACACAAGATGGTCAAAACAGGATGAGAGCCGGCCATGTTGGCCTCCATGTTGTGACTGTCCCCTTTACTTTGGGCCAGATGCCTGCTTGACTTGGCACAAGCCTGTCAGTCACTCCAGGTGTGTCTGTTTACCTGACATCTCTCATCCCCTTTCATGTATGAATAAGAATTGGTCCTAAACCTGCAATCACCTTGGATTCCAGGAACAGCAAGGCCTCACTGAACAGACACCCCCCACCCCCAGATGAAGGCAATTATCTGCGATGGCAAGACTGCATCCTTCAGCAGTAATTTTCTCCTAAGAACAAGGTTGTCCCCTCAAGCAACAAGAACTTTTTTTAAAAATTAAATCTTGGGTTGGGGAGGTGGTTCAATGGCTAAAGACACCTGCTTGCAAAGCCTGCTGGCCCAGGTTCAATTCCCCAGTACCCACATGAAGCCAGATGCACAAAGTGGCACATGTATTTGCAATTTGCTGCATCAGGAGGTCCTGGTATGCCTATTCTCTCTCTTCCTTTTCTCTCAAGTAAATAAAAAATAAATCAAATCTTTAAAAATCTTTATTTCTTTACTTGAGGGAGGAGAGGGGAGGGGAGAAAAAGAGAGAGAGAGAGAGATAACTTAAGGATGGGCACACCAGAGCCTCCTGCTGCTACAAATAAACTCCAGATGCATGTGCTGTCACTTCATGCAGTGGCTTTAGGAGGGCACTGGGAATCCTATCCTGCCATCAGGCTTTGCTTTGCAAGCACTTTTAACCAGAGCATCTCCCCAGCCTGACCAGAACTTCCTCAGACCACCTTGCAATCCCAGAGCGGAGACGGTGATCAAATGGATCACACTGGACCTGCTTCTTCGTTATGCAGACTCCTTGCTCCTGCCCCAGTTTACCCGCTATTTAAACCTAAAGCTTGTTTTAGTGACTCAAGGATGAGCTCAGGGTCATGGGATCTGTTCCTCCCTCTGCTTTTCACTACCATTTGTCTCTGTAATTGGTATATTTGGACTGGTGGCTGGGCCCAGCCTGCTGGGGATGCCAGAGTGAGGGCTGATGTCCTAAAATTCTGCTTACATTACCTTTATAATAGGCAAAAATGAAGATACTTTCATTGTGAATTTGCAAAGGAAGACCCGTTCATAGCAGTGCGGAGGGCTGAGGCAGGAGTAGGTACTAAAATCTGATAATAGCTCTCAGGGCCACATTGTTAATTGTGGAAACGTTTGAAAGAGAAAACAGACATTTCAGTATGTTCTGGCAAAAGCTGATTCCTCCTGGCCTTTCCTGAGCTAGTGCAGATTCTCTCACACGTGCTTGAGTCTTTTCTGTGAAACCCTGCTCTGATCCACTCCGGCACAGAGGATTTCTTCCTAACCTTCAAGGCCCTGTCTAAATGGCCCCTGCTCAGCAATGCCTTCATCAACTACTCTTCTAATCGGGGCCCCACTTTTTGTTCTTAATATTTATGTATGTATGTAAGTCTGTCTGTCTGTCTGTGTACGTATGGGCCTGTGTGTGTGCCACGGTGTGCGTGTGGAGGCCAGTGGACAACTTCAAGGCGTTTGTGCTCCACCTTCTTTGAGATATGGGGGGTCTCTTGGTGCTACAAATAAGCTGTCATACTACAAACTAACGTCAAAGTGGGAGGCCTCCACCTCCCCCTGCAGGCATGTTGGGATCACAGATGCACGTGCCGCTTTGCATTGGGCTTTATGTGGGTGTTGGGGAATTTAAGCTGGGCCAGCCGGATTTGCAAGCAAGTGCCTTTAACCACGGAGCCATCTCCCCAGCCCTGAAAGCTCACTTTTCGTCTCAGAATGGTCTGTTCTTTTCTTTCCTAACTGCTTACATTTCCCCTTCTAGTCCATCTGCTCTGCACTGCTTCCCTCAGCCACCTCTGCATCACAGTGAGGTAGGGACCATGGTCACTTTACTCACGCCTGAGTCCTCAACATCTGACCAGCTACGGCAGGAAACGGGAGCTAAGCCAGCACTTGTTAGATGAACCTGTGATCTCGCACATGTGCGTGGACACCGAAGCCCATCCCTGCCTCGGAATGAAGCCATTGCACATGTCGGGAGAGGAAGCTGAGGGGCCCTCCAGTGCCCCCTTTCTGTAGATACCACTGTCAGGAGAAACACACTCTGCCCCCTGTGATTTACTTTTAGTCCACAAGACAGGGTCTCCCCACCCCTGCTCTATTTTCCTTTAAGGGCAAAGCCAAGCAGATGGCAAATTCTGATAAGAGCTTGAGAGGGGCAGTATAATAGGAACCCACCAGTGACATGGTTACATTCAGAATCACCTAGAAGGTCTGCCTGGAGACCACTAAGGCACCAAAGCCACCTTCCAGGAAGAACTGGACAGAGCCCCCAACTGCAGAAGTGTCTGTTGGTCTGTCACTAGAATGTGACTAGAATGTTAACTCCGTGGAAGCAAGGGCTTTGGTGGCCTGCTCTGTTCTTAGGGTCTGACCTGTTGTAGTTGTTCAACTCACATCTACAGAGTGAACAGGCACGGAAAGAAGGCTGATGGTGCTAGCCTCCAGTGCAAAGCCAGATCCCATGGCGGTGCTCAGTGCATGCCTGAATTAGGCAGGGTTCCTCTGAGAGTCCTGTGAGGGACGAGAACTGGGGGACAAGCTGGAAAGGGATTCCAAGCCATGTGCGTCCTAGGAGGATGAGGAAGCAAATAAAGCTGATCTGCAGAGAGGGACTGTGGCAAGCATTCAGAAAGGAGTGGTAGGTGTGTGTGTGTGTGTGTGTGTGTGTGTGTGTCTGCGCACACATGTGGATAGCTTAGTTGGTAAAGTGATTGCCTTGTAAGCACGAGGACCTGAGTTTGAGCCCCAGGACCCATGTAAAAATGCCCTGTGTGGTGGTGTACTCTTACAATCCCAGTACTGGGGAGATGGAGATTGGAGGATACCTGGAGCTCCTTAGCTAATCAGTCCAGTCTAATTGGTGAGCTCTGGACCAATGAGTGACCCAAGATTGTCCTCTGGCCTCCACACACATGTGCATTAAATGTGCACAAGTACCTGCATCCATATGGACATAAACACGCACATCAAAAATAATAATTACAGGGCTGGAGAGATGGCTTAGTGGTTAAGGTGCTTCCTGTGAACCCTAAGGACTCACATTCGACTCTCCATGTCCCATGTAAGCCAGACACACAGTGACACAAGTGTGCAATGTTGCACATGTGCACAAGGGGGCGCACATGTCTGGAGTTAGACTGCAGTGGCTGGAGGTCCTGGGGTGCCAATTCTTTCTCTTTCTCCCCCCCCTCTCTCTTGCATAAAAAAGATAAGTCTGTTGAGCTTGCCTCAAAAAAATGAAAAAAAAATAATTATGGACTAGAGAGATTGCTCAGTGGTTAAAGGAGCTTGCTTGCAAAGTCTGACAGCCTGCGTTTGATTCCCTAGTACCCACATAAAGCCAGATGCACAAAGTGGCACATGTGTCTGGAGTTTGTTTGCAATGGAAGAAGGCCCTGGAGCACCCATATTCACTCTCTGTTTTCTGCCTCTGTCTGTCTAAAATAAACAAATGGAAATATTTAAAAATAATAATAATTAAAAATAAGCAAAGAGGGAGGAGATGAATCAGGATGGTAATGTCAACATTTAACGCTAATCCTGACTTTGGAGAGTTTATGCTTCCTGACATAGGCTCCTGCAGTCTAACAATGTTTTGCCTTTTGTAATATGTTAGAGTGAGTTTTGCTGCCTATATAGGTAAAATACAGAACCTTTTAAGTTAGTTTGGTTGCTAGTCTGATTATAATGACAGTTTCCTTTCTGTCTCAGGTTGTTTTGAGTGGATTTCTGTTTTCCTGACTCCTTACTATCCACCCATTTATTAAGTTATTTGTTAGTTTGTGCTTAAGTTGGTCTGAGTGGGTAATTGGTATGAAACTAAAATCCTCCTTTAGATTGGAGCAAAGCATTGTTGCTTCCCACTTGCGAAGTTGGTGGAATATGAGAGGCTCCTGGTCTCCTGAGCTCTGAGAGGTTTGCACAGTGCTCAGCCAGCACCACCTCTCTGTACGGGGCTCTTGTGGGCTCCTTGCACCTCCAAAAGCAGGACCCCCAAGACCACAGCAGTGGGGTTGTTGGGAGGAGCTCTCGAGGTCCCAGGCAGATTCTACGTCCTGTCTTTAGTTACAGTTCCAGAATGTCTGATTGGATTTGTCCCAATATCAAATGAGGAGAATGCTGTGGGCACAGGTTCTCCGTATGGTGCTTGTGGTAGATTGAATTAGGTGTTTCCCCAGAAACTCATGGGTTTGAATGCTTAGTTCCCAGCTGCTGCCAACTTGGGAGGTGGAGCTTTACTGGGGGAAGCGTGTTGTTGGGGGTGGGATTAAGAGTGTTGTAGCCAGCTTCCCTTTGCCCCAGTTTGGCTCACTCTCCTGCTACTGGGCTACCTGACGTTGCCCAGGAGGTGATGTCCAGCCTCAACTCTACCATCTTTTTTCTGCCACCATGAAGCTTTCCCCTGAGACTTTAAACCAAAATAAATCCTCTCCTCCCATCAGATGCCTTTGGTCAGGTGTCCTGCATCAGCAACAAGAAGGTAACTGCAATAGTGCTCAGAGAAGAGAGGATAACATCGTTGTCTCTTTCTCAGGGAAGAATGCTGCTACTATGTAAATAAATCGGGCCTGTTGGAGACCCGAGTGAAAACACTCCAGACACTGGATGAAGACCTCAAATGCCAGTTCACTAACCAGGCGTCCTCCCCACGCTGGTGCCAATCCACGCCTCTACCTCAGCTCGCCCTACTTATGAGTCCATTGATAATGATTTTCTTTCCTAATAACCCTTTACCTCCTCTGCTTCCTCCAGGGTTACATCTGGGAAGTTTCCAGGGTGGCTGTCAACCAGGTGCTCTTCCACACATATGTTCCCTTGAGCACGGACCCTCCTACTTCTAACTCTTCCTCCCCCACGCTGTCCCCAACCAGCTTGAAGTAGCCAGGACTTGAGTCGGCGCCCATATACACAAAAAGGTCGGAATGTTAGGCGGGACAGTGCTCAGAACAAAGGACCTTAACAAGATGACCATGCCCTCCAAAAACCTTATCACCCGCATTCTTGAGCATGATCAGGTACAGCAGTTTCAAGACTCCTCTACCGGCCAACAGCTGGCCCCCCTCCCTCGTTGGAACCTTATAAGGAGACCTCTGCTCCCTCCCATCCTTGAAATAGTTACTTTCCTCAGCCTGCCCCTGGCTCCTAGCTAGCACGTCATCTCTCCCTGCCCTCCCCTTTAAAATACATACACCTTAGGTCCTGGATGTGACTTCTCTGGCCTCACATCTTGGGACCAGTGAACCTCACCTGAGAGCTGTGCCAATAAACCTGAACCAGCTTTACTGATCTGGTTCTTCACGTCGGTCAAGCTTTTCAACTAGATCCATGCCAAAGGCTGGTCTGTAAGGCAACAGGACCAGCAGCATCAGTCTATTCTGTGCACCGTGCATCTTCTAGAACTCTACTTGACTAACAGGCAGTGTAAGGAGTCCAACCGGCTGACAGGAGTAAACACTCAGGACAGCACTGGACACTGATAAACACGGAGTTAGCTATCATCATGATTAGCATTATTTGTGAACTCATATGAGGCATTCCCAGGGGCTGCCAGAAATATTTAATTAAGGGACAATTTAAAAGGTAGCTGAGGCCCTACATTATGCAAGTGGAAAACATGATCCAGAAAAAATTTAATTTTTCTTATTAGGAACATATTTTGTATGGGTACATCATGTGTTGGTACCATCTTTTCCTCCTCCCTACCCCCACTGAACTGGTAATGTGACTCCATTTGTGCACCCTGGCGGATGAGGCCTGGGTAAACTTGGATTATTGTAACAAGAACAGAACAGGGGGCTGGAGAAATGGCTTAGCCATTAAGGCGTTTGCCTGCAAAGCCAAAGGATCCTGGTTCGAATCTCCAGGTCCCATGTAAGCCAGATGCACACAGTGGAGCATGTGTATGTTTGCAGTGGCTGGGGGCCCTGGGGCGCTCATTTTCTCTCTCTCTCTTTCTCTCACCCAAATAAATAAATAAAATATACTTTTTTAAAAAAGAACAGAATTAATCATCTCTGGAGTATATCCCAAGTGTTCAGTCCGTTCTGGGCATTGTGATGATACATCTCTGTCTGCATTTCTCTCTACAGGATGTACATATAAAGTAGCTTTGAATCTTAACCTTCTGCCACATAATTTTTATGGCCTCTATCTTGTAGATGATGTTCTAGCCGATAATAACTTGCCAAGCTCACAAATCAAGAAAGAAATGGACCTAGGATTGGGATAATGGGCTCTGGGATAATTAAGGAAGAAGAAAAGGTCAAAAAAGAGAATAATGGAGTACAAAAAAGTGGAGTGCCCAGGGAGTTGGGAACTATCTTGCTACTATTAATAATCTTTGACGAGCACAGGATGTTTGACAGGTGCCGGCCACCATACCAAGGACTTCAGTGCATGGGCTCATTGATCTTGGCAGCTTTCCTATGAGGAAATTTCTGACCATCATTTCACAGATGAAGAAGCGGAGGTTTTGAGAGGCTGAGGAACTCACCCAAGGTCAGACTCCTGCTAAGTAGCAGACGTGAACTTTTAATCCTGTCACTCTAACTCTTGGCTAGGCAAATAAAAAAAAAAAATCACAACATTTCTGTGAGGTTTTATGTGCCACAACCGTTCCTCTGTGGCTGCTTGGGCACCATGCGGACCTAGCTGAGTCACTGCCATTCTGGTGCCACCCACTGATGGCACCTCACCGGAGGCCAGTCAGAAGGCACGACTTGGGAGCCGAGCTTTAAACTGTGAGCTAGATAAACCTGTTGTCCTTAAACAGTACCAAGCCTCAGGGATTTGTTATAGCAACAGAAGATGGATTCAGAAACTGGTCATTGGTGTTTCCCAGGATGGGGGGAGGCTGTGGGTTCTAGAGGAGATTAAAACTCACATCTGAGCCCTCACTGAAGCAGGGGAATGACCAGGAGGACCTTAGCTGTTAAGCATGGAGTAAGACTATGAGAATGAGGTCGAGGTAGCAATGACCTTTATCGGAAAAGGAGAAGGGCATCCGTCCTCTCTTAGCCCTGGGGCTTATGAGTGTGGAAGACTAAGCCACATGGACAGCCCCAGGGGAGGCACGTGCTCTGCAGGGGACCTGCGGGTCCCCGTGGTGGTCCAGCCCAAGCTCTCTTGTCTGCACTTGGGCTCCTCTTTGCCCAGGCCTGCTGCCCTACTCTCGGGAGTCTCTGGCACTGGGCCCTCACCTGTGTAGTCAATAACGAAGCCCGCGTTGCTCACAGAAGCGTCGCTGCGGAAGGCAAGGAAGAGGCTGTTGCTGCTGCTTTCAATGCGGCCTGGCAGCTGGGAGCCATAGAAGCTGCCTATGAGAGGGCTGAGAGAGTCCCGTCCATCGTAGATATGCAGGAAGTCGTAGCCAGGCTCCAGGTTAAAGCTGGTGAATAAAAACAGCCCACCCCACCACGTTACGGTTAAGCCAAGGCTCGTGTTGGGGCCTTAGGCTCAGCGTGGGGATGGGGCCTCCCGGAGAGCAATCCGTCACCCCACAGTACCCAGCTCCTGATGACTGGCTGGTGGGGCGGGAGAGGACGGAGCTCTCCAGTGATCTCCCAGTTAGAGGATGCCGTCCAGAAGGAGAGAGGAGGCAGATACAAGTCAGTGCCCAAAATTCTGTCACTAAAGATCTCGTGTTTTCACATAAGATGAAAAGCCAGTTGCCAAGTCTAGGCACTGAGGGGCCAGCCAGGGGGGTCTGAGCTCAAGCCTCTTGGCTGACAGCAGCATTGTGCTCTTGTGCTATTTTGCATAGAGTTTTTAAAGAGATTAAGAGCCGCCAGGGAGCCTTCCCTGGGCGGGAAGGGGCCTGCCATAATTCCTTCACCCCCTCACCATTTCACCACTCAGCTTTTCACGTTCCTTCAGGCCCTGCTACCACCCATTGTGGGCGCCACCCTCAGGTGTGTCTCGCTTAGCCGTACTAACCCTGGTATAGGGCGAAAATCCACTATAAAAGCTCTCTTAGTTTAGCAATTTGAATATCAGCATTCATGGACGTGATTTATCCTACTGGAATGGCTCAAGTGAAGAAGATGGAAAAGGATGAGTCCTGGTGGGAAGTGGAGCCCCAGTGGACCTCACACTCTGCTGGGGCTTGTGTGAACTGGTTCGCCTACTTTGGTTCACTGTGTGCTCTTTCTGCTAACTCTAAACGTGGGCCCGCTCTCTGAGCTAGTGAGTGATTACAGTCATACAGTCAACGAAGGCAACCAGAACCAAATCAAGTGTGCAAAAATGAAATAAAAGAAGCAAATGAGTTCTCAGAATGATGGATTTCTGATGCAAAGTCACTCCCGCTCACTCATGGGCTAGGGTAGTCAGATGTACCATTTGGCTTGACTGAAGGAGAAACAGCACTTCTATCCTTTAGCAGAGACATATGGCGGAGAGAGGACTGACTAAGACAAAGAGGGCAAGGCCAGTAGAGATCCAGGAGGCAGATGTGCACCTTAGTACATAGCCCCTTCTAATGCTGGTGATGGATGCAGGATCACCCCATGTTTTTCTTCTGCAACTTGGCTTCTAACTTCCTGATTTTTTTTTTCAAAAGTCTCCGGGAAAGGATTCTGTGTGAGTCTGTCTTGGTCACAAATTATGAAGCTACCACCTCTTAACAGTGTCTGTCTGTCCCTACCTTCCTCAGTCATTGAGTATTTTGACTCCTCTCAATGTCAATTCCCGGGTGTGGTGCCCAGGATAGGGGACATGTCAGACATCAGTGTGGCCTTCCAATGATTGGTGGTGCTGGAGAAAGCAATAGGTGCCCGGCCCACAAGGTAGAGTATAGTCCACACGCTGCTCAGTTTTCCCAGAGAAGGTGACATCAGGTGTTCAAGAAAGTTCAGTCTGCATAGTCCCAGCAACGGGACCAGAAGGGAAGAGAAAGGCACTTGGAGGCAGAAGCAGAGGTGAGGTCTCAGGGCACGGGAGTGGAGAGTCTGCCACCCTGGAGCTCCCAGCACAGGATGGGGCTGGGGGTAACTTGGGGAGTATGATGGGCACCAGATAAGTGGGAGCAAAAGTCAAAGGCTCAGCCTTAGTTACAGGTAAAAGAGAGTCTTTAAAGGAATGATAAATAAACAGATAAAAGTAAACAAGAGAAGAATAAAAAATCTATCTGCTCCTGTGTGTGTGTGTGTGTGTGTAGTGTACACCTTCTGTGTATGCACATGGAGATCAGAGGAAGATGGGTGCCCTCCTCAGTTTTCTCTTTTCCTGAGACATGGAAGGCTGAGTTTTCCTGGAAAGGAAGGGATGGCAAACCTGGCAGAAGAAGAGGGGTGCAGAGAGGAAGACTGGAAGTCACAGAAGCCAGAGAACCAAGGGAGAGGACTTCACACATGCCAAGGGGATAACCAGTATTAAGGATGGCAGGAGTGTAAGGAAAGTTGCACAGGAGTTGGGCATGGTGGCACCCGTCTTTAATCTTAGCACTCAGAAGGCAGAGGTAGGAGGACTGCTGTGAGTTCGAGCCCAGCAGAAACTACATAGTGAATTCCAGGTCAGCCTGGGCTACAGCAAAACCCTACATTGAAACACCAAAAAAAAAAAAAAAAAAAAAAAAAAAAAAAGTTGCACAAGCTAAGGTACGAAAATCCCAGGTTTTTCTGACAACTGTGATTTTTGAAAGTGTCCTTTATCAAAGAAAGTTCCCAGTAGAACTGTGGGGACAGAATCCAGGTTCCAGTGGCCGAGAGTGTCACTTGTGGGGAGGAAGCAGAGAGGACCTGGGACAGGTCTTTCAAGACTGGTCTGTGAGTGGAGTGGAGAGAGGTCAGGGATTAGGTTGGAAGGACACAGTGACCTGAATCTGGTCATCCATCATGAAGCAGGATGGAGGGAACCAGGGGGTAGCAGGGCATGCAGAGGGAGGGGAGGGGGCCCCATCTAGTGGCTCCTTTCAGACGTAGTAGCTGCAGAGGCACAAAAGAAATAATGATCCTATATTTCTGGGGTGCTATAAGATGATGATGTGTATAAAACCAGTGGGCACAGTGCCTGGCACTGAGAAGACAGGCCAGTGGATATGAGTGACTCTCTGTGATTTGTCTATATCCCATAGAACTGAGAACTCTGCCACAGACCTTGGCATACTCACCTGAGCACACAGGTCCTCAACCCCCTAGCTGCTCTGAACCCTTGATCTCCCACCCGGGGAAAGGTACATACATGTTAAATACCAGGGCGATGACGTAGTCTGGTGAGACGGTCACTTTCCAGTCACACTCCTTGCCTGGTGGGTAGGGCTCTGGGTAGTTGGGTGACAGGATGACTCCTGATGGTCCAGTTAGGTCTCCCCCACAGGGAGCTGATGAGAGAGGAAGGGGAGGGTCAGGCTGTGCCCTTCACTTAACCACTTTAAAATGGGGAATTTTATACCATATGCATTTCACCTCAATAAATTATTATTATTTTTTAAATGCCTGGCTCTGCTATTTCCTGGATGTGACCCTAGGGAAATTACCTAACTTCTCTAGACCTGCATGTCTTCCCCCTGTGGTGGCTACAGACTTAGTGGAGCGGTTTGGCGGGACATTTGGCATGGAGTCAGTGGTCAGCATGGAGCCACCCTTGTCTTTCAGACATAAGACATGCCTTGCAGTCTCATGTCCAGAATCCAGGCGGGCTCTGTGAATATTCACCACAGCTTCCATGCACTTGAGCCACAAGAAGTGGAGAAGCTACTTGTGCCTGCGTGCCAAGTGTGACTGGGCCTCCTCTCCTCCACTGCTAGTGTTCTTGGCATCTGCTTGGGGCCTTCCAGCTTTCTAGTGTATACCTCTGCGGGACTGGCGTACTACAGCCCTCAAGTCCTCCGTGGCGGCCCTCCTCTAGGCCTCCCCGGAAGTGGGGAGGAGTAAGGTGTTTAGGGCATCTAGGAAGTTACTTTCCTAAGGGCCTCTTGTAGTCTCCCCAAGTCCCGGGAAGCTCTGCCACCCTGGCCAGTGTTACAGGACTGTGACAGGAGGCTGACTAGACTGGATGCTGGGAGGCAGGAAAACCCGGTGGGGACCACTCATTATCTGGAAACCACAGGGCACCACCAGGTTCAGCAGTGGACTGAGCCCACTGGAGCACAGAGAGCTGGAAAGGGTGTCCAGGAAACCCAGGATGGACAGAGAGGTAGGAGGGGACCAAAGGGTGTGGCTGAGTACCAAAGCAAAGAGTGGCCCTTTGCTCGCCCTACAGCTGAGTTGTGGCTTTTGCTCAGTGGAGGCTTAGCAGGCTGGGCTAGCCCATAGGCCAGGTCCCCTAGGTCAGGCCTAACACAGCTGAACCTGACCCATGAGGGCTTACAAATGGGGTGCTCATGGAAAAATATACTGTACTGGTAAAGTCAAGTCCCAAAACATCCAAACAGGCTCCTGTCATCTCGGACACAATGTTTCCTCATTGACAACTCTGTGAGCTGGCGGGGGTGGGGGGGTGCTCTCCTGGACAACACAGAAGGAAATGGAGGCGAAGTAACTTGCTCGGTCACTCTGAGACTTAAGCTCTTTGATGTGTGCAGTGTGGCCTCTGAGCCACAGGTGATCTTGGGACAGGAGTGTCCCCCCCTGCAGGCCAGCTGAAGAAGTGCAGGTGCAGAGTCAACCCTGACTGAGGCTCCTGTCTGTAGGGACGCTTGCCCCAAACCCGCCCTCCCCAGGAAGCTTTAGCCAGAGCGCAGGGTGGGACAGAGCGACAGGCTGAGGCCTGTCCGGTCAGGACCACAAAGCTAGACTGGATGTCCAGTCACACAGAATGACCCTGCCCCAGCCAATCAGGAAACAGCCAGGGGTAGAGAAAGCCTGTGTATAGAAAGTCCTGTGTGTGTTTTTTTCCTGGGGTAGGGCTCCATGATGCCACCATTTTGCACAGGGCTACAGCCTCAACCTTCCTTTGCCGGCTGAGGGGTTTCCCTTTATATTTGCACATGCGGGGTGAGTCTGGTGTTTCTGAAACCGCCCATTACTCTAAAGCACTGGGGTGTTGGGGCTCCAGGTCTCTGCTCTGACACGGCTTTTGTCTAGATGTGCCCTGGCACCAGACACCCAGATATCTGCTTCACATTCAGGATCCTGCAAGGACATTTCTGACCTCTGCCAACTGTGCCCTGAAACCCTGGAAGGAACTTCTGGCTTGTGTCACCAAATGCTTCTTGGGATAGATGAGGGACACAGCAGAGCTCAGCGAACCAGGATGCATAGCTGGGATGGGGACTGGCTGATTATCACTCTGGATGGCTAAAAAGCAGCAGGTACTGAGGGACAAGAACTGTGAAAAGGGCATCAAATGGGGGGAGGATGTCATGTGGTCCTGAGTTCAAATTCTGACACTGCTACTCACTAGCTGTGTGGGTTTGGGCTAGATGCCCCCACTCTCTGAGACTCCAGCTCCTCACTTCTACTATAAACAAATAATGCTTTTTTTTTGTTTTTTTAAGGTAGGGTCTTGCTCTAGCCCAGGTTGACCTGGAATTCACTATGTAGTCTCAGGCTGGCCTTGAACTCACAGTTATCCTCCTACCTCAGCCCCTTGAGTGCTGGAAATAAAGACGTGCACTACCACACCTGGCAGTAATGTTTTTTTTTTTTTTTTTTTTTTTTTAGGTAGGTTCTCACTCTAGCTCAGGCTGACCTGGACTTCACTATGTAGTCTCAGGGTGGCCTCGAACTCAAGGTGATCCTCCTACCTCTGCCTCCTGAGTGCTGGGATTAAAGGCATGCGCCACCACGCCTGATGCAATAATGTTTTTAAAAAGCAATAATGATGGGGATGGGTAGATGTGTCAGCAGTTGGTGCTTGCCCACAAAGCCTACTGACCCAAGTTCAATCCCTCCAGCACCCATATACAGCCAGATGCACAAAGTGGCACATGCATCTGGAGTTCATTTGCACTGACTGGAGGCCCTGGTGTGCCCATTCTCTCTGTTTCTATCTTTCTCTGCAAATAAACAAATACAATTTAAACTGACTGTATTTGCTGAATACAGAACTGACTAATAAAAAAAAATAAAAGCCTATTGACAAATAAAAAAAAATTTAAAAACTATAATGATAATGGTAATGGCTTCTAACTACAGTGTTGACCAGGCATGGGCCTGAGTATACAATCTTGTTTAATGTTCAAAACAACCCTATGAGATAGGTACTAACTCTTTCTCTTATATAAAGAACTGAAGCATAGAAAAGTAAAGTAAATTGTGAAGGGCTACACAGCTTGCTGTGGTGAAGCCAGGCTTGAACCCAGAGGTCAGAATCCAGAACCAGAGCTCTAAGCAAACATGGAGATTTCACTGTGATCATGTCTAGACCAGCGCCTATGGCGGGATGACGCTCAGTAAATATGTGTTTTCTTTCTTTGCTTCCCTCCCGTAACGAAGGGCCATCAAGGCCAGCTAGCCCCACTCGTGGCCGTCTGCCAAAGAGCTGGAAATTAGGGGCTTGTCACTGGGATTTCCAATCTGTTTGCAAGAAGAGGCAAAGGCATTTATTCTGTTGCCCGAGGAACACTTCCTGAGGCTGCGTGTGGAAGAAGTGCAATGCAAGCGGAATTAACCCGGGAGCCCTGCCCTGCGCTCAGTTACAGCTCCTGTCAGCTCGGGCCGGGCAAGCCTCCGCAGTCTTGTGGGGTGTGGGACCCTGAGGAGCCTCAGAGGTTTTCTGGACCTCCCCAGGACTCCCTGCAGCATACGCAGTTCCAACTTGGGAAGGGAGCCCAAAAGATTTGAAATAGGAAACGAAGAAGGCAAGGAAGGGAGGAAGCGGGGGGGGGGGGGGGACTGGTATCTCTCGAGAATGGCGTCGGGTGTTGTCAGCTCATAGTGTCTCAACGCAAGCATGTTTCGCCTCAGCGATGAGGACACAGGCTCCGAGCTGAAGCACTCTCTCTGAGGCCACCAGGCCAGTGAGCGGCAGAGCCACTCACACACTATGCAGGGGTGTCTATGTCCACACCTCTTGTTGCCCCTTCCTGCTCACTGCGATATGTCCTGAAGAACTGAGCTGGTTCTGGACCCACTTTTCAGCACGCTTCTGCCTCATGCACCCAGGTGACCCTGGGTCCCACCGAGGGTCAGGGTTCACACTGACAAAGGCCAGGCCTCAGACGTCACGGGGCCGTGCCCTGGGGGAGCCCGTGTGGAAAGATTCACAGGACATCTTCAGGGTGGGCACAGCTGGGAGAGGACTCAGGAAGTCCCCTGAATCTATCCCCAGAAGGGGATTCAGCATGGGCGGTGGAAAAAACGGGGAGGCTTGCACTCAGCCTGGTGTGGGCGGGAATCTTGGCTCTGTCTTATCTTAGCTCTGCAATTTGGGGCAAGATATCCAAATTCGTCTATTTCAGTTTCCGTAGCTATAAATGAGGGAATGGTGCTAAATTCAGAGAGCTTGAGGGAATAGCTAAATGGGGTCATCTAAGTCAACATCCACGATGCGCACAGGCAAGGACTCAGCGCCTATGGGCCTCCTCTTCTGCACACACCATGGGCACAGGCGATAATTGCCTGCGTCATTTCACACGAGGGGGTGACCTGCGTGCATGTGAGTGCCTGGGATGTTCACTGCTCTGTTTCTAAATTTATTTTTATTTATGAGAGAGAGAGAGAGAGAGAGAGAGAGAGAGAGAGAGAGAGAGAATGGGCATGCCAGGGCCTCCAGCCACTGCAAATGAACTCCAGACACATGTGCCACCTTGTGCATCTGGCTTATGTGGATCCTGGGGAATAGAACCTAGGTCCTTTGGCTTTGCAGGCAAGTGCCTTAACTGCTAAGCCATCCCTCCAGCCCTGAGATGTTCATTTCTATCTTTCTCTCTGTCTTTCCTGTCTCCCTTTCCTTTCAAGGTCTGCCTCCCCGCTCAGGTTTCTAGCAAGTGGGAAGTGGGATTATTCAAGCCCCACCCCTTATAAACTACCTGATTTTGAAGAGTCCCAAAGCCTCTGTTTTGGAGGTTTTAAGAATGAGGACACAGGTCACTGAGCCAGTGGTGGGAAATCAGTAACTCCCTTGAGCTGAGAGGGAACAAGTGTCTTTGCTTTGCCCCTGGAGCCCGTGGGTGCTTTAGCTAATTTAAGGACCCTCTCAGAACGTGCTGACCTCATGATCCAGGGTGACCCACTGCCCCCTTTCCAATCTAGACAGATGGGTCAGCGAACAAGGGACAAGCTTTCCTGGCTGGGAACTCTTTGAGACCATTGTAGCAAGTGAAGCACTGGACCCACACAGATCATGCATGTACACACACACACACACACACACACACACACACACACACGTACACATGCACACAGGAGTTAACTGGGTTTTCTGCAGTTTTCAGCTATTTCAATTCTCCTGGCCACAGGCTCCTGTGGAGGGTGTAGAGGGTCCCGGAGCCCACAGAACCGTGACCCGAGGGTAGAGTCCTCTCTGAAGCTGCTCCGTACCGGTGCACGTGGGCGGGCTGGGCTGCCAGAAGAATCTGTTCTCGATCCTCACACAGCTGATTTCTGAGCTGCCCTGCAGCGCGTAGCCGGGGTCACACTGGAACACTGTGGAGTCACCCGCTTCCCAGCTGTCGCCACTCCGGCTTCCGTTCTGTGGGACCCCAGGGTCGTTGCAGGATGTTGCTGTGGACACTGGGACAAGAGAACAGGAGAAGGAGTAGGGTTGTCTCAGTGTGTCAGCCAGAAAGGCTTCCAGCTCGTCACTGCTGCTGACCACCAGTGACCCTGCTACTGTTAGCTCTCCACCACTGTCACTAGCTGTGGCCACACCCCTCATCCCCATACTTGCCACTGCCTCTGCCACTGCCTCCATCAGCTTCCCCCATTGGCATCACCAGTGTTCTACCAGACCCTCATGGTGAATGTCACTCACCCATCGCAACGTACTATGAGTTAAGTGTGAACTATGAGTTAAGCGTGAACTATGAGTTAAGTGTGACTGCACTGTTGAGGCTGCAGAACTAGATTCAGTTTAAAAAATGCAAGCACTGGGACTGGGGAGATAGTTCGCTGTGTAGTGCTTGCCTTGCAGTCAGAGGACCTGAATTTGACCTCTAGAACCCACTGCAAAACTCTGGCCATGGGGCCTGGCGAGATGGCTCAGTGGTTAAGGCTCTTGCCTGCAAAGCCTAAGGACCCAGGTTTGATCCCCCAGTTACCACATAAAATCCAGAAGCTTAAGGTGGCGCATGCATCTGGAGTTTGTCTGCAGTGGTTAGAGGCCCTGGCATGGGCCTCTCTCTCTCTCTTTCAAATAAAAATCTGCTATCTCAGGCTGGAAAGATGGCTTAGCAGTTAAGGTATTTGCCTGCAAAGCCAAAGGATCCCCGTTTGATTTCCCAGGACCCACGTAAGCCAGACGCACAAGCGGGGACACACATCTGGAGTTCGTCTGCAGTGTCTGGAGGCCCTGGCAGGGCCCATTCTCTCTCTCCCTCTCCCCCTCTCTCTTAAATACATAAAAAAAGTAAAGTTTAAAATATCTTCTATCTGCCTCTTTCTCTCTCAAATTAAAAATAAATAAGATCTTTTAAAAAAAGGGCTGGAGAGAGAGGGCTTAGCAGTAAAGGTGCTTGCCTGCGAAGCCTAAGGGACCAGGTTCAATTCCCCAGTACCCATGTAATCCAGATGCCCAAGGTAGTGTATGCATCTGGACTTCATCTTCACTGGCTAGAGGCTCTGGCACACCTATTCTCTTCCCCCCTCCACCTTTTCTTCTTCGTCCTTCTTCCCTCCCTCCCTTCCTCCCTCCCTTCTTCTCAAATAAATAAAATATATATATATTTTAAATTTGGCCATGGAGGTACAAGTCTATAATGCCTGCATTGGGGAGGTGGAAGCAGGGGCTAGCTGGCTGGCTAACCTAGCCTAATCAGCAAGCTGCAGGCCAGTGTCTCAGAATGTGTGGACAGTGTTCCTGGGGACAATACCTGAGGTTGCACCCTGATCTCATGAGCATGTGCATACATGTGATATGCACCTGCACACACATGTGCACCCACACATATGAACACACACACACACACATGCCCCAACACCACACACACCAAGGAATACAAGCACTGTTACACAGACAGCTCTTTGCAATCTCTCATAATGTGCCTAACACAGTCAGCGTGAAGGAGCACACGGTGCTGAGGTCTAAACACCAAGCAGCTGGTCTAGCACGGTTTGCGCAGGAATTTGGAGTTGGCCGTCAGGATGCCAGGCAGTGCGAATCAAGTGCGTGGGGAGTTAACTGTGGCTGGGTGGTGACCACACTCTCCCTTGCATGGAAACAACCAAGGACCTTTAAGACCTACACCGTGTTCAGGGAAAAAAAAAAAATCAGGGATTTGTAGCAAGTGGCAAAGCAGTTCAAAATCGACATGAGTCACTGAGCAGTCTTAGAAATGGGAAAAGCTCAGGCGTTTAGGAGATGCTTGTGGTCTGGTATTTAACCCAGTCCGTCAGGGAGCAGGTATTCCCAAAGCGCACTGAATGAATGCTGGTGGGGAAGAAGCACAGGAACAAAGGGATGAAGGCGTGAATGAACGCAAAAATGCAGCTTGAGAAAATACACCGGTGGCCACATAACGAAGACTAGACAAAGAATTCTGAGGCAGCCACAGTATCCCAGCTGCCTCCTGCAGCCTAGACACAAGAGCAGGGCCTGCCTCAGCACTCCTCCCCTGTGGTTTGTGGACCCCGGGGACAGGGTCTATCGAGGCTACGGGGTAAGCAGTGCTGCTTTGCTAACAGGGTTGGCTTTTCTCCCCCAAATGGGGACATTTTACTTTTACACTGAAACAAACGAATTTATCCTGGGGTCAAATATAAAATTCACATTGGCTTTTAAACAAGTACCATGAGGCCTGAAAGAGATTCAGGGCTTGTTACTTCTCCACATCTGGTGGGGAAATGCAACCATTCTCTTTGTCCCCCGGAGAACATCAGTAGAAAGAGAGCAGGCAGCCCAGGGAACCTGTCACAAGATCCAGGATTGCATCGACCACTCTGGACTTGTGGTGCCTGGCATCTAAGTCTCAGTGACACCAAAGGCAGCGAAGGAAGACAGCTCGGTGGGTGAAGCTCTTGCTGTGCAAGCACGAAGCCCAAAGTGCAGTTCTCCAGCACCCACCTAAAAACGAACCAGCCAGCCACGTGGTGGTGCATACCTGTTGTCCCAGCACTTGGGAGGCTGAGGTAGGAGAATCACTGTGAGCTTGAGGCCAACCTGGGCTACAGAGTGAGCTCCAGGTCAGCCTGGGCTACAGGGAGATCCTGCCTCAAAAAAAAAGTCTGTTTGCAGTATCAAATATCAGTCAATATTTATTTCTTTGTGTAAAAATAAACAAATACAGCTGCTAAAATTATAAATAAATAAAGAAGCTGGGCATGGCAGCACACGGCTGAAATCCCAGGGCTGGGGAGGGGAAGGCAAACTTGCTGGCTAGTTAGTCTAAGCAAACTGGTGAACTCTCATGTTCAGCGTGAGACCCTCTCTCGACAGGTAAGCCGGAGAGAGTGAGGGAGACTCTCGATGTCAATCTCTGGCCCCCACATTTGTGCCAACATCAAAGGCAATGCTTGACAAACCTGCCTCTATGCTTGTTTCTATAAATAAAGTTTTGTCGGAAAACAGACATGCTCAATTGTTTGACAGTATCTCCCACAGAGCTCTACCACATAGTTTTGATGCTATGAAGGAAGACAGTGAATTATTAGAATAGCCACATGGCCAACAAATGCTGAAGGGCTGTCTGACCTTTGACAGAAAATCAATCCTTTCTTCCTTCTTTCCTTCCCTCCTCCCTTCCTTTCTTTGTGGTACTGGGGATTGAACCTAGGAACTCATCATGCTGGGAGAGTGATCTACCACCACTGGGCTGTATCTCTGGCCCTCTAAAAACATATCTACTTACTTCTGAGACAGGGTCTCACTAAGTGGCCAGGCAGGTCTTGAACTTAGAATCTTCCTGTTGCAGCCTCTTAAGTAGCTGAGATTACAGGCCTGTGCCAAGGCCCAGCTGGTATCCTATTGTAAGCCTTTCTCTTTTGAAGTTTCATTTTAAAACCTTGCCTTTGTTTTTATCCAGCTTTAATCATTAACACCATCCACGATGCTCTACCACTGTGTTCCATCCACGTTTGTAAAACCTTCTGACACATAAAGCTCCATGGCCCCTTCCTCCTTCCCCACATGATCTGCTAGTCCTGCTTCCTGGAATGCCCCTGTAGCAGATTTTTCCAGGACAACTCTACCTTGGCATTCAGTTTTTAACTCCAGTATCACCTCCTTCAACAGTCCCTCCCTGATCACCTTTTTCTGGGCTCATCCTCACCCCCCTCCATCAGTGTCATCGCATTACCCAGTAAGTCTGTAACAGTATTGCTCATGTATTTGTTGGCCTCCTCCTTGTCCATCACTTGGGCATCTCTATATGAGCAGAGCCCAAGGCCGTTTTATTCCTTACTGCATCCCCAGGGCTTAGAGCAATACTCAGCATAGAATAGTGCTCAGTAAATATTTGCTGAATAAATGAATGAATGAATGAACAGATCATCACCATTTGGCACACACTGAATTTATTTACTAAGTCAATTAAGCATTGTCTTCTTCCTTCCCAATTAAAAGCAGACCTTGCTCTCATCCCTAGCGTCACAGTGCACTGTATACATGCAAATGATTCCCTTGGAGGAAAGTAGCTTGCCATTCTGCCCACATGCAGGAAGACTGTTTATATGGGAGGCAATGGAGTGCAGTGATTAAGAGCTAGGCTTGGGAAACAGACATGTGGGCTTTGATACAGGCTTTGCTAATGTGTTAACTACATGGCCTTGTGTGAGGAAACTCAGGACCCTCTACCTTCAACATGGACTCATGATTACAACAACCGTCAGGTTTTTGTAAAAATTTTCAGAGATGTCGTAGTAGCGGAAGGCTTACTTAGCTGGTGCCCACTCAATAGATGGCAGAGGTTATTCTACCCGCTCACCTTTGTTGGGTTCTCATTTTCTCTGTTGAATGCTCCTGACTCTGAGCTGCTTGCCCAAGCCCCTGGGGAAAGGCTAGACCCACGTGGTACAGACGGCATGTTAGATGTTACACAGTCATGTTTACTTAATAAAGCCAAGCTTGCGCTAATCGTCCCTGGCATTTCTGCACAATCCTCTGTCAAATACACACAATCTAGTTCACAAGGGGTAAGCCATTCCTTCTCCCTAGAGCAGTCCTGGCATTTGCTAACTTGTGACAGCAACAGGGAAGGTGACCTTTCCCAAATCACAGGCACACCCAGAACTCTGGGGCCAGGTTGTCAAGGTCCAGGCCAGGCGGCTGTGACCGCTGGGCACTCTGTGGGCCTTGGCAATACCCAGGGCAGCTTGTACAAGGAAATCCTCAGATCAGGAAACCCATCTATTCTTGTGTTTATGAGCTCACATGTGAGCAGGGTTTGAGCACCTGCTGCATACATAAACTCTGGGGAGTCGGGGAGGCCTGTGTGGCCCTCATACTCTGACAGCGCTCAGCATGACGCCAAGGAGGTGCCACTCCAAGCTAGACGGAAGGGCTGGCATTGGCTGGTGCTTGAAAAGCAGGAGTCAGATGATGCTGGGGGTGCCACAGGCCGCGGTAGTTTATTCAGAATGGGGGATTAGGAAGCAGTGGCCTCGGAGAGGAACCCTGGAAGGATGAATCAGACGTCTGCGAGTGAGCAACATGCGACAAAGCAGTGTGAGGGAGGCTCAGCCACAGGTGAGTGACGAGGGTGGGTCCCAGGAGGCTATACTGAGGATGTAGAGGAGGTCAATGATGGGACTCTGGGGGGGGGGTTGCACGTGAGATTTGTCAAGATCATCATGGGTTTCTTTTTGTTTTTGTTTCGTTTTATGTCATCTCTATCAGCTTGGGCACAGCCAGAGAAAATAGATGTCTGCTTTAATTATTCATCGTGCTACTGTCCCCAGAGAGCATTGAGAGCAGTCTGTCTCACATTCTGTCCTGTGGATGAGCAGCCCCTCCCCACTGCTTATCCCAACACCCGTTCTGAAATGCTAGCCTCCCGGGATGGCCTCACAAAAAAGTCACCCATGGTCAAATAGGGTTAGAAAGCATGACCCACCAGACACGTTTTGAATTTATGTGATCTAGCACACCAAAAGTTCTGAGGCCCCACAGTGCAGATAAGCTGCTCAGTTTTGCCTCAACCACACACATTTCCAACATTTTAGTTGGCCTTGCAAACTTCGTTTTTCAACACCAATTAATACTCCGTGGAGCTTTGAGAATAGACGGAAAGTGCTACGTTGGAGGCCTGCACACATATTTTGTGAGCAAGTTGAAAGCACGGTTATCCTGTGGAGGCCGGAAGGATGGCTCCGTGGATAAAGTGCTTGTTGCATGACTCCGAGGACCTGAGTTCAGATCTCCAGGCCCCATGTAAAAGCCAACGGCCTTAGCAGGCTTCTGGAGTCCCAGTGTGAATGGAGGCAGAGATAGAAGGTCCCAGGAGTTTGTGGGTCAGCTAGCCCAGTGAACACAGTGGTGAACAAGAAGAATGAGAGATCCTGCTTCAAACACAGTGGAAAGTGAGGGCCGACTGGAAAGCTGTCTTCTGGCCTCTGCACAGGTGTTGTGGCACGTGTGTACTTGCACTTATGCATGAACAAGCCCACGTGCAATAAATCAATAAATAAAAAAGGATAGTTGTCCCTTAGTATTCTTGAGGGCCTGGTTCCAGGATATCTCCTAGCACAATATGCCAAAATCCATGGATACTCGAGTCTGTTGGATTAAAGTGGCATACTGTTTGCATAGAACCTACACTCACCTTCCTGTATACTTCAGATCATCTCTTGACTACTTTAAAAAAAAAATATTTATTTATTTGAGAGAGAAAGAGAGAGGCAGATAAAGAGAGAAGGGCTTACTTTTGATGTTCCATACATTGCACATGTATGTAAATGGCTATATGTTTACACGGTATTGCTCGGGAATGATTATAAGAGTGTTCATGTTCAGTACAGATGTGATTTTTTTCTCAAATATTTTTTGAGGCAAACCCAACAAATTGGCCTTTTTATTTTTAAATCAGAGAGAGAGAGAATGAGAGCCAGCATGTACGTGCACACAAGAGAGAACAAGGCACGCCAGGGCCTCCAGCCACTCTAATCAAACTCTAGATGCATGTGCCACCTTGTGCACATGTGCAACCTTCTGCATGCATTGCCTTGTATGTCTGGCTTATGTGGGATCTGGGGAGTTGAACACAGGTCCTTAGGCTTTGCAGGCAAGCACCTTAATCACTAAGCCGTCTGTCTCTCCAGCCCCCAAAATATTTTTGATTTGTGGGTTCCTGAGTCCATGGATGCAAAGGTCAGACAGAGGCCCAAAGATATGAAGGAAAGCGTGACCTATTGGCTATCACTCCAAACCCTGAAGACCTTCCTTTACTCTGCCCTCCCCCACTGGGAAACATTCATCTCTACACAGGAGAAACATGCATGAAAGAGCCAGAAGCAGGATTTTTCATCCCTTTATGGCCTTACTGGTGCTGGGGCTGGAAAGGAGTGTGGGGGGACACCCACCTGTTCCAGAATCACTATGGACTCCTTCACACACTTACAATGGAATGAGGAGAGGGTAATGAAGGCAGCTGCTATTTAATAAACACTGCAGAAAGCAAGGCAGAGTCACATGCTCGGGATGAGGAGTGATGGAAGAGACACTTCGGAGGAGACAGTCATTTGCGCAAGAGGCAGATTAGTCAGTATCAGACTGTGGAAGCTTGGACACTGCCCATGTTAACTTTGTCAAGCTCTTTGTAATTAGCTACTGCGATGCATAATTAATTGAATTTAGATAGCTCATGCTTTGCTTCCAGTCTTTTCTAAGACCTCTGCTCAGTGGATAACTATAGCATAGGGCATGGGACCTGTCACAGCTTTTGCAGAACCATGCCATAGGCCACTGTCCATTGTGTCTTCTTGCACCCCTTTGAGCATCCTGGGCTTCCACAACCATTCTCCACTTCCACAACCAGGGTCCTGCTCCTGAACTGTCTTTATACCTGGGATGCTCTCGTCTCTCTTTCCCCTTCTTAAGGCCTAGAAATCCTCTGAAGTCCACCTTGGTGGCACCTTCCCATGGCATCGATGACCATCCTCTCCTTGAAACATTATCTGTCTTTTTTTTTTTTTTTTGAGGTAGGGTCTCCCTCTAGTCCAGACTGACCTGGAATTTTTCACGGCGTAGTCTCAGGGAGGCCTTGAACTCACAGCGATCCTACTACCTCTGCCTTCCAAGTGCTGGGATTGAAGGCGTGTGCCACCAAGCCCAGCTCACTTTCTTTTGTGAGTTGGTTTGACTCACCCTTCAGGCATGAGTGTGGACATCACCTTTTCTTGAACATCTTCTCTGATGCTCCATGGTGACCACTGGAGCCTGAATTTCTCCACTGACGTGCATGTGAACCAGTTCCTAAGTGCCTCCCTGCCTGCCTGCTTTCCCCGCCAGACAGTCCCAGCATGAGCATTTGAATAATAACCACCAACCACCATCCAGGTAGCAACTGGCACTCTGTAAGTATCTTGACATGAATGGAGAGACAGAGGGAAATAGCGGGGGTGGTGTCAAGGGGCTGACAGCGGGTGAACACACACCTGAGAACTGGATGGCAAAGCCCTGCTTGCTGGTGAAGAAGTCCGTGCTAAACTGCAGAACAACCGAGTTGAAGGTGCTGTGCAGGTCCTTGGGCAGCTGTGGGCCGCTCAGCTCCTTGAGCAGAACCCCACTCTCCACGGGCCCATCCCAGATACGCAGCACGTCATGAACCTCCTCTGTGTCAAACACCAGGAAGTGGAGCCTGTATGGGGGAAGGAGGCAGGTGGTCACATCAGGTTCTGCCTCTTTAAAGAGACGATGTAAGGAGATGTCCTAAGTGGAGGCAGACTTGCAAGGAAGGGGAGTTGACAGCATCTGAAGACATTCTGGTGTTTTCAAGTGGCCAGCTCCACCCACTGGGGTGTCTGGAAATGGGGACAAGGGGGAGGGTTGTAGAGTCTGTGAACTTTAATGAGCTCATGTTGCTAAGACCAGGCTTCATCCTTCCGCTCAACCATGAGGCCATGCTCCTGAGCAAAGTTCTTGTTATTCTACAGTGGGAAGAGCCTGGGGTAAGACAGAATATGGATTTTTTTCATTATTTTTTATTTGAGAGAGAGAGAATTGGCGTGCCAGGGCCTTAGCCACTGTAATCAAATGCCAGACACTTGCGCCATCGAGTGGGCATATGGGACCTTGTGCTTGCCTCACCTTTGTGCATCTCGCTTATGTGGGATCTGGAGAGTAGAACATGGGTCCTTTTAGGCTGCACAGACAAGCACCTTAACTGCTAAGCTGTCTCTCCAGCCCCCAATTTTTTAAAATACTTTTTATTTTTATTTATTTATTTGAGAGAGAGAGAGAGAGAGAGAGAAGAGAGATTGGGCACACTAGGGCCTCTAGTCACTGCAAACGAATTCCAGATACATGTGCCACCTTGTGCATCTGGCTTACGAGGGTCCTGGGTAATCAAACCTAGGTCTTTTGGCTTTGCAGGCAAGTGCCTTAACTGCTAAGCCATTTCCCCAGCCCTGTTTCAAAAAATACTTTTTATTTTTATTTATTTATTTGAGAGAGAGAAGGGAGAGAGAGACAGAAGGGAGAGAGAGAATGCAGAATATTTTTTTTAAGGTAGGGTCTCTCAGGGTGACCCAGCTCCAATTTCAGCAGAGCCCTTCTGGTTTTCCTGGGGGTTGAACTCTAGGAATATTACTACAGACAGACTTGGCTTAGGTAATCCCTGAAAATTTGGGCAGACTAAGGAGGGTCCTGCAACTGTGAGTGTGTGTGTGTGCGTGCGTGTGTGTGTGTGTGTGTGTGCACGTGCACCACACGCGGATGTGGGTGCATATGTGTGTTTGTTGGAGTGGAGGCGCTCCAAATCACATAGAGCTCCCATCCCAAACAAAAAGGTTCTGGCAGCTGAAGACACTGTGGCTACTAGTCTGGGTGACTCTTTCTCTCTGTGTTAATTAGCTTTTTTTTTTTTTTTTTTTTTTTTAAATTTTTTTTTTTGTTTATTTATTTATTTGAGAGCGACAGACAGAGCGAGAAAGAGGCAGAGAGAGAGACACAGAGAGAATGGGCGCGCCAGGGCCTCCAGCCACTGCTAACGAACTCCAGATGCGTGCGCCCCCTTGTGCATCTGGCTAACGTGGGTCCTGGAGAGTTGAGCCTCGAACCGGGGTCCTTAGGCTTCACAGGCAAGCACTTAACCGCTAAGCCATCTCTCCAGCCCAGCTTTTTATTTTAGAATAATTTTAGACTTATGGGAAAGTGGTAGAGATATTAAAGATAATTCCTGTCAACACTTCACCCAGATCTATTGTCCACACCTATGGCACATTTGTCACAAGGAAGGACCAACTGCAGTACATTACTATAAACAAGAAACCCCAGACTTCAGGTGGCTGTCACCATTCTCTGCTGATGTCTGCTTTCTGTTCCAAGATCCAATTAATTTATTGTGATCATTAAAAAATCTTTTAAAATTATAAACATGATGCATAAGCAAGGCAGAAAAAGGCCAACAGTATGCAGATCAACTAAAGTTTATAAAAACCTCTCTTATATAATCAACCTATTAAGTTTCTCATTTAAGACTGGGTTTTGTACGAATCCTTCCAGAGTTTTCTCAATGTGAAAATGTACATGTTGTTCCCCCAGTGTTGGATCACATCTTACTTATCTTTCTTTTTTAATACTTTATTTATTTATTTGCAAGCAGAGGGAGAGAAAGAATGGGCTCACCAGGACATCTAGCCACTGCAAACGAACTCCAGCTGCATGTGTCACTTTGTGCATCTGGCTTTATGTGGGTATTGGGGAATTGAACCTGGGTCCTTAGGCTTTGCAGACAAGTGCCTTACCTGCTACACCATCTCTCCAGCCCAGATCCTTTCTTTCTATACTTAACATGTATTGTGGACATATACATCTACTTATTTCATTCTACAGAAATGGACATTCTATTTCCCCATTTCCCATTAAACTGCAAGGAATGAGCCCATCTTTATGTAGCACTGCAAATTTCTGCTAATGTTTCAATTGACTTGTGGAAATAATTGGGCAGGGTGAGGAAGGATACCTATTTTTTTCTGATAAATTCTACTAAACTATCCTTTCATGTGATTTATCAATTTATGTTTCCACTAAACAGCATTAATTTTACTATTCTCCTTAAATTCCAACTCTTCAACACCAGATATTATGAGGTTGCAAATATATTCTACATTAAAATACTCTCCCATCTGCTAGACCAAAATGGAATTTCACTGGCATTTTGAATTTAGATCATTTGGAATTTTACATAATGTTGGAAATCTGCAGACATTCTTGGGCATTTTTATCTCTTCATAGCCTTTATCCATTTTAATTGGGCTACTGGCCTTTTAAATTCTGTTTACATGTTAAGATTTTTATTTGTTTTCTTTACATATATTGATTCCTCTCTTATGTGATGTATATTTCAATGCTAGCATTTTCTCCAAGTTTCTGGCATCTTTTTTTCTTTAATTTTTGTTTGTGGTATCTATTTTGGTATAGAACTTATTTATTTTATGTAATATATATATGTTATTTTTTTCCTTTAAGGATACAGGGTATCATGGAATGCTGAAACAAACCTCCCCTCCCCCCACCAAATGATTAAAAACCGAAACCGAGGACTGAGAGATAGATCAGTCTGTAAAGTGCTTGCTTTCCAAGCCTAAGAAACCGAGTCTGACACCCAGTTCCCACTTACAAAAGCCAAGCATGGCGGCATACACCTGTAATCCCAGTACGGGGGGGCGGGGGAGGGCAGAGACAGGAGGACCTTTGGCTTCCTGGCCAGCTAGTGTAGCTGAATTGGTGAGCTCCGGGTTCAGTGAGAGACCGTGTCTACAAAGAAAAAGTGGTGGTGGTGGGGTTCCTGAGGAGTGGGTGATATTCTGGGCTGTCCTTTGGCCTCCACATGTATGCACACATGAACACACACACATGCACACACACACACCTGTAATATTTTCCAGAATTTTCAGGTTCATGCTTTAAAAGTGATACCATCATTTCTCCATTATCTTGTTATGATCATTATTTGCCCAATAGTAATGTTCCAGTCTGTCTAGAGTGGCTTTCTCCATATGTTGTCTATTGAGACAACCTAGCTACTTCCTGCTGAGCACTAATCAGTGCATACTCCAGAGCTTAGTTTTCACGAGTGTGGGCACCAGGCCTTGCTTCTTATTGCAGCTCCATATGTAGTGTGCTTGACCATTTAGATGGGGCTCAGGAAGACACATGCAGAACTGAGCAACCCAGGTTCCCCCACTGTTTAAAGAGTCCCCATGGCCACGGTCTGTTTCTGGACTCTGTTGTTCAGGTACACTCCTCTTTGCCTCTACTGGGTGCTGTGTATGAACCAGGAACACAGCTCTTCAGCCTATTGCATTTATCACATACTTATATTTTGATATTCTATCAGGGCAAGTTCCCCTTCAGATGCATCCCTCCAAATTTCTTAACTGGTTTCTCCAATTTAATCTACCAGATCAACCTCATGGTTACCAATTTCAAAAAAAAAAATCCCACTGAGATTTTGATTGGAATTGCTCACATTTACTAATATGAATGTTGTGGAAGATTCGATAGCTCTGTTACTATTGTCCCTCAGGCAGGGGACACTGTAGGAAACATTTCATATATATTGGCAAAGTCTTACAGATTTTCTGTTTTTTTTTATGGCAATCTTCTTTGTACACTTCTTGTTAAATATATTGTCAGTCTACAAATTTATGCTTTTGGTTCCATTATGAATGAGATTTAATTTTTACTCGATGAATCTAGTCATTTACTGATGTGTGCATGTGCATGTGCGTGCATGTGTGTGTGTGTGTGTTTCTTATGTTCAGTTACCAACCAGTACTAATAGGATCCCAGGAACCTCTGGAATTTCTTAGCTAGACATCTCACCCATGAAGGTGGAAATCCCTCAACAACAGGAGCTGTGTGAGTCTGGGGCACTGCCCTTATCTGAAAACAGGGAGAAGGAGCTTCTTGGGAGGTGCAGCAAACGTGCTGCTGTGTCCGGCTAACCACCTCTTCTTTCTGGGTTTTCTCCTACCCAGAAGGGGAGTCACTGGTGAGACCAGCAGCTAAGCAGGAGAGTGAGCCAAGTGCACTGTGCTCTTGAGAGAGCCTGGTGTGATCACTTGCCATGAAAGGAAGGCGGCCATGAGACGTGAGGCGTGGGTGGCAGGAAAGCGAGTGTATTTTTCCTTTGTGTCTAATGACATGAGACAAGACCTGGAGAGAGAGAAGAGCTGGAGGCATCAGGGAAGAAAGAGGTGGTGCTATGCTTGAGCCCAGGTGGCATTAGGGTATCAGACAGAAGATCTGCTGCGAAAGGGAAGGGAATGAGGGCCTTGGAACAAGCTAGAGGATTCTGGGCTTTTTCTCTGCTGGCTAAAGACCACTCCAGAGAAAGCCTGAAGTCCTGGAAGGTGAACAATCAAATGGGCGAGTGAATCAATCAATGAATACTGAGCCCTCAAGAAGGACCAACCTGCAAGGAAGTTGAAAAAAGGCAGGAGAAAGCGAGTAGAAATGAAAAGAACATGTTTCTCTAGTAACCGCTGTGTGCAAAGGTCTCTCTCATGGTACCATAGAGTCTGTATCTTTGTTTTTCAGGTCACATTAAACATTTATTTTATTTTATTTATTTGCATGTATGTGTGTGTATGTGTGTGTGTGTGTGTGTGTTTATGAGTGCACCAGAATCTCTTGTTGCCGTTGCAAACAAATACCCATCTAGCTTTACATAGGTGGCTTGGGAATTGCACCCAGGCCAGCAGGTCTTGCAAGCAAGTGCCCTCAGCTACTCAATCATCTCCCCAGCCCTGCATCAACCACCTTGATTTTGTAAGTAGCATCAACCCCAGTTTTTAGAATGAGAATACTGAGGATCAGAGAGCTTCAGTAACTTGCCCAAGGTCAAGGACTGGTTAGAGAGTGAACCAGAATTACCACTGTGCAGTTATCTTCCCGTCCCGGCTTCAGCACTCTACCCTTTCCCTGATGCTGGCGCCCCCGGCTCCAGGAGAAGGAGGCTGTGGGAGAGCAAGGCTCGGGCTGGAGAGGAGCCAGCCAGGATCAGCAGTGTTCGTGTGCGGTACACAGAGGCATGGCCACATTCACTGCGTTCAGCTCAACTAAGCTCATAATCTCACAAACCTGAAAGGCTTCACTTCGAAGGAGTCAAGAAGAGGGGCAGGAGGAGCGGAGGGGAGGGAGGGGGTAGGGGTGGGCCTTCACATTCATAAACGATACAAATGGACAACCAATAGGCCTGAGGGTCAAATTCCAATTCCCGGATGACATTTTTTAGAAGATTCTGGAGATGGCGATACCAACCCATTCGAAGACCATCAGCTTTCGTAAAAAGCAGAGAGGAGAAAGGCAGAACACTGAGACGCTGAGACGAAGTCACCATGTCAGGAAGTGCAACCGTGGAGGACCTTTCCGCAGAGGTGACATTTAAGCAACGCGACAGGCTCAGAGGGAGCTGGCCATGGCAGAGCAGGCAGGGTAAAGAGGTGGCGGGCAGTGCTCCCTGGGCCCCAGATGGGAAGCAGCCCAGGACTTCTGGGAAACTGAAAAGCCATGGGGACTGCAGAGTAGCAGCAGGGGTCAGGCCTGCTGGGCTGCTGGGGAAGAAGTGTGGATTCTGAGCAGAGGCCTATTGGGGCTGATCTGCATTCAGGATCACTCTTGTTGGTGAATACTGGCCTTTTCTTGGCATTTGGTGATGACTGGAAATGGTTTGAGGCTCTCACTTGTACTGTGACCCCAGGTGGGAAGGTACTGAGGTGACAACGTACCCTTTCCTGTTGATGCCTTATCTTATGCACGTGCCCGCTTGTCTCGATGGGCCACAGACACAAAAACAGACCTTCTCTTGGGGAAGAGGGACGAGGCACATCATGCAAGAGTCTCTGAATTGGGAGCTTCCCCGGGTGCAGAAAGCTCGGTGTCTGCCCTGGAGCCTGCTGCTGTTGCTCGCTGAAGGAGACTCAAGACACTGTAACATGTGTGAGCGGTGCCGGAAGAGTGGGGTAAACAAAGTGCTGCTGAAATAACCGGGAGGAGAGCGAGCGAAACATTTGCAGACGATCTCCTACGTGCCAAATGCTTTATCTATGCTGCCCAGTGCGCTCGCAGAAAGCTGGCGATGCCATGCTATGTTTGACATTTTGCAAAGGTAAAAGTAAAGTTTCAAGGGGCGAATGCAGGTGACCAGTCAGGGAGCAGATAATAAGAAGTCAGGGCCAGCGGCAAACCATGTCCACTTGGGACCAGACGTCTTTCCTTCACACCATCTTTGTGGTGTGTGCACGTGTACGTGTGTGTGAGCTAGAGGTTGAAATCAGGGGTCTTCTTAAATTGCTTTCTATTTTATTTATTTCTTTAAAGAGGATTTTTCTTTTCTTTTAATATTTATATGTTTAAGAGAGAGAGAGAGAGGGGGAGAAGGAGGAAGAGGCAGATAGAGAATGGGTGCACCAGGGCCTCTAGACACTGCAAACAAACTACAGACATATGCACTACCTTGTGCCTCTGTCTTATGTGGGTACTGGCCTATTGGAACCTGGGTCTATAGGCTTTGAAGGCAAAATTTTTTTGAAGGCATATTTTTTAATTTGAGGGAAAAAGAGGCAGAGAGAACGGGCATCCCAGGGCCTCTAGCCACCGCAAATGAACTCCAGATGCATGTGCTACCTTGTGCATCTGGCTTATGTGAGTACTGGGGAATCAAACCTGGGTCCTTAAGGCTTCACAGACAAGCTCCTTAACCGCTAAGCCATCTCTCCAGCCCCTATCTTATATTTTGAGACAAGGTCTCTCACTGAACCTGGAGCTCAACAATTCAGCTATACTAACCAGCCACTAAATCCCAGGGATTGGGCGTGCATTGGACTTTTTGGGTGTGATCAAAACTCAAGGTCGCATGCTTGCAAGGCAAGTACTTTCTCCACTGAGCCATGTCCCCAGTTCTCTTTTGCACCGTCTTCGAATTCACAAGGGGTAAGGACAGTTTTAGGGAGGAGTTGTCTTAAACTATTTTGGAGGTAGCAAAGAATTGAGAGAGAACATGGCAAGAGAGTGCAGCTTTCATGAGTGCACAAACGGGAAAGAACACGGTCTTCTTGGGCTAAGGCTCCCTCTTGCCCGTTCTGTCTTCCCTCTCCCCCAGGGCTGGGGAGATTTCTGGGCTACACCCCTAATCCAGGCGCTCTTCTTTCCCTGCAGAATGAAGCCAGACTCCCTAGGGGCCACACAAGTCTCTTGTTAGTGGGCCCTATGGCTTTACCGTTTTCCCTCACCCTTCACCCACTGCCTTACTTTCTTGCTTTGAGGCCTTTCTTCTGTTTGGAGGTTCCTGCCCTCGTACTTGCCCCATACCACTGTGTCTTCCAAAAAGATGTGCTCAACATGAGCCCTAGGGGTGTAACATCTGCTGATGCCTGGATAAATGTATATACTATGCTTATCAAACTGCCCAATAAGCACTTCTCTTAATATTCATACCCTTATATTAATGCTACTCTCACTTTGGGTAGAGAATCTTCTCTTTTCAGATGGCAATGACCTTGGGACAACTCAGAAGGTATCATAGTGCTGGAAAGAAGTGACTGGAGTACTGAGTAACATCTTGATCACACCTTCCAAGACTCAGGGTCTAATGCAGAAGAAGTGGCAGAAAGAATTTAAGAGCCAAAGGAAGGGTAGGATTCCTTACAACATGCTCCCTCCAGACATAAACTGGCCTGGATATCCATGACCTCATAGTGCCTGATACTACCTACACAAGACCATCATAAGAGGAGGAAAAGATCATGACATCAAAATAAAAGAGAGACTGATTGAGATGGGGAGAATGGAGTTTCAAAGGGGAAAGTGGGGGTTAGGGAGGGTATTGCCATGGGATTTTTTTTTATAATCATGGAAAATGTTAATAAAAAGTGAGAAAAAAAGAAAATAGGGCTGGAGAGATGGCTTTGCCGTTAAGCACTTGCCTGTGAAGCCTAAGGACCCAGGTTCGAGGCTCGATTCCCCAGGACCCACGTTAGCCAGATGCACAAGGGGGCGCATGCATCTGGAGTTCGTTTGCAGTGGCTGGAGGCCCTGGCATACCCATTCTCTCTCTTGCTCTCTGCCTTTTTCTCTCTCTGTGTCGCTCTCAAATAAAAACAAACAAACAAACAAACAAGATGTGCTCAAGTCCTAATCTCTTGTACCTGTGAATGTGACTTCATGTGGATAGAAGCTCTTTGCTGGACGTAATCAAGTTATGGTGATGAGCTCCAGATGCATGACAGTGGCCCCTAAATCCTTTGGGAGGGAGCGGCAGACACAGAGACAGGGGAGAAATAAAAGGCCAGGGGAAGATGGAGGAAGAGCCTGAAGCCACGGGTCTACCAGCCAAGGAGTGGCAAGCATCAGAAGTCAGGAGAGCCACGAAACAAATTCTTCCCTGGCCTCTCAGAGGGCACACAGCCTTTCTGACACATTGCTTTAGACATCTAGCCACTCCAGCCACGAGAAACTGAATTCCTGTCGTGCGAAGTCATTTGTTTTGATTTGGCAGTCCTAGGAAATGAATACACAGCTGGGTAATGTGCACATACTGTGGGAATCACCTCTTCAGGCTCCTGTGAGTCTCTCGGGAGATGTTCCCACTGACTCACCGGCCCTGTGGCATTCCTTCACGCCCTACCCGGGCACCACTCATCGCTACGTCTCTGGTACCTCGCACCAAGCCTGGCTTGCACTGACCCCTTGGGGAGGAGTGAATGAATGGCTCAGGGACTCTATGGTCAGCTCACCTCATGGACAGCCAGTTCAAGTCACCTGGTGCTTGGCAAAAGGCAGTGCTGACAAATTCTTCAAGATAAGGAAGATGTTACCTTGTCTGTGCAGACAGTACAGGACAACCTTGGGCGTCATTCCTTAGGCACCACCCAACTACCTAACCTTATTTATTTATTATTTATTTATTTAGAGACAGGGTCTTTCATTATCTTGGAACTCACCAAGTAGGCTAGTCTAGCTGGTCAGGAAGTCCCAGGGACATACTTCCTCAGCACATGCCACCAGGCCTAGTTCTTTTTTTTTTTCTTTGAGCATAGGTTCTGGGCATGGAACTCAGGTCCTCGTGTTTATCACATGAACTATCTCTCCGGCTGAAGGACGACACTTTCTAGTTCTCTACAGGTTCTGGTATCTTTCTTTATAGCCCACATCCAGCCCCCTGGGTCTTTCCAGTGTATCTTTGGTGCTCCATCACCACCAGGGAAACAGCAGCTAGCCTACATTCCCTGGACCAGAACTAGCTGTGGAGCGGAAACCCAGGAGACATGGGATGTTCCCCCGGGTCTTCCTGTCTGCACACAGCAGGCTTTCTGGGACCACTCTGTAGACACTGACGCCTCACCGACAACAAGCAGCAGGTGCCACATGCAGAGAGCTCAGCAGGCCCCGCTGACACGGCCAAATTCTGCCGTGGAATCCAGTGTCACCAGTGCGATGGTGATGGTGTGCACAGAGAAGGTCACCAACTCAGTTTGGGGGACAGTCAGGCAAGGCTGAGAGATGCGTCTGATGGGTCTGGGCAGAGGATGCTGGAGAGCGGAGAGGCCATGCAGGGAGAGGAAAGACAGCATGCAAGGACGTGGCAGGACAGAGATGGGCACAGCCAGGACAGCATGAGCCCTTCAGGAGGGCAAAGCACAGGAGGCAGGGGGAGACACAAGCTCACCCCCGGGGGCACATGAGAGGAGCACACGGCATGGCATTCTGGAAATAGCAACAGTGAGGGGGAGCCGGATGAATGGCCCGTGGAGGAGGCGGAGAAGGAGGGTGGAGGAGGACAGGAAAGGACGTGGCCCGAGTGGGATCACAGGGAGTGGAGTGCAGGGCTAGCTGGGAGAAGCGAAGAGACATGGCCCCTGTGGCCCCAGAGGTCCTGGGCCCACCAATGCGGGTCCTGAGTTTATACACAGGATCTAGCCTACTTTCCCTAGCTGTGGAGCTGAAACCCAGGTATTTATATCTTACTTCTGGTACCTGTTTTGCCTGGCTGGCAGCTGGGCCCTCTCGATAACCTGGTCTGACCCCTTTGAGTATGCCAGCATAGGGAGTGGCCTACCTACTCTCCCTGCGTTCCGTTCCCTCCTGTGTTCCCACCCTCGCTGAGCTAGAGCGGGACTTTCACCGCAGCCAGGGTTCCCCGAGGCTTGTGGGGCTGTTCTCATTATAGCCTGAGGTTACCACAGCCCCTTTCTTCACTGCATTTCAAGACCCTACTAACCCCTCCACAGTACCAAGCCCCCCACTGCGGCCTTCCACTCCCTTGGCGCTTCCTCCCAGCTGACCCCTGAATTTTACCACGCCTTGCCAGTGAGGCCGTGGGAGGGTTCATCAGACACAGCTCCAATTCCAAGAAGGGTTGTCTACCACAGCCTTCAGCTATGCACCCCGGAGGTCTCTAAACTGTCACTGCAGGATGCGCCCGGCCCCGGGGGGCTGTCCCCTCCAGAGCTATTCAGTGTTCTCAGGCTGAAGGACACCTGAGATCTTCCACCCCACAAGTGGCTCATCTGTATCTACTACATATTGGCAAGACATGCAAAATGAGAAAATGGGAGAAAAGAAAAGAAATGATGGCATATTGACATGTTGATTTTACTTGCCTTTGACTAGGGACTCGGAATATGAATGTGTGCCAGGCACTTGAGCAGCTGTCACCAAGGCATGAACCCTGAGGACCCTGTGTGGGTCCTGGTGTGGATGGCAGCTCTTTGTGCTGTGGGGGGTGGATGACATGGGAATGAACAGCTGCTGCAGAAAGGAGGGGTCAGAGATCACTCCTTCCCCCAGATGGAGCCCCAGTGCCACTGGGTATGACAACAAGAAAATAATACTTGTTCTATGAAATCCCCCCCCCCCCCGGCTACCCGGATGCAATCCCACAATGAAGCTACGATCATTGTGCTAGCAGACAATAATAATTAAATCATTGTTTGATCCAAAAGAGCAAAAGCGGGGCAGACAACCCGAGGCCCAGAGCCAGCATGGTGTCTGGAGCTACACCCCAGCGTCTCTGCTCCTGGGACAAGCTGCGATTCCGTTCTTTCCAAAAGTGGGGTGGGTGGTGGGTCACTGCAGAAGCTGTGGGACACTCTAGGGTAGTGAGTGGAGTCCTGGATTTAGGATTTAGGCAGTTGCTGAGTGCTTGCCCTCTATTGTACCCCGTGACTTTGGACCAGTCTCCTTCTCTACATCATCTCCCTGTAACCAGAGGCTCTGTGATTGGCTGTCATTTGATAGAGCTTGCCCTGGATCTGCATTAGGGATTTGGGGAGGGGCACGTGCATCTTTGTCCCTGAAAGAAACATTTCCTGTTAAGCAGTACAAAACAAGCAGGCAGGGGCTGGAGAGATGGCTTAGCGGTTAAGGCACTTGCCTGTGAAGCCTAAGGACTCATGTTTGATTCCCCAGGTCCCATGTAAGCCAGATGCATAAAGTGACACAAGTGCTCAAGGTCACACATGTGCACAAGGGGGCGCATGTGTCTGGTGTTCGAATGCAGTGGCTGGAGGCCCTGGAGCATCAATTCTCTCTCTCTCTCTCTCTCTCTTTCTCTGTCTCTCTCACACACACTCACTCTTTCATATAGAAAAAAAAGGTCAAAAAAAAGGTTGGGCTTGCCTCAAAAAACAACCCCCCCCCAAAACCCAAGCAGGCAAAGAAAACCCCATTAGCTGTGGCACTAAAGCCCTGGTCTGAAGACACTGAAGAGCCTCAGTATACCTCTTTGTCAAATGGCAGGAACATCATCTGCGAGTGGTTGTTGCTAAGAGGGTTTTGCTGATGGAACCACACATGAAGCATCTTGCATGGAGCTGGTTACACAGTCTAAGAGCCGCCAATGTCCTGTCCATGCTGAGCTCCTGCACCACAACCTGCCACAAGTCTGCCTCAGTTCCTCCATCCCCTCTGCCTCTCACGGTGGGGAAGCAGACAAAGGAATTCATACTCATCAGAACTGACAGGCCCCTCTGTGTTCAGCGCGTGTTTCCTCTGCCCTGCACGTATGACTTCCCCTCAATGAGGTGTAGCCATGGAATGTGTTCTGGTCCTTGAGACGGGGGAGGAGGGCCTGGACTAAAGTCCACATCCCACCCCAAATTCCTGTGTTGAACTGCTGACTCCTAAAGACGTAGGTTATGATGTAGAATCTTTAGGAAGTGTGGCAGTTTGAATGGTGTCACTGTGGGCGGATCCTAAGGTCCAGCTCTAAGGTGTGGGGTGGATCTGTTTCTAGCAAAAAAGATACGGAGAGTGCTTGAGCTCTGCCATTATGGCTTCCTGGAGTTCCTGCTGCTGCGGGTGGCTTTTCTCTCTCTGTGTGAATCTGTGAAAAGGGGGCCAGCTTCTTTGGCCCTGTTATGGAACTGCCCCTTGATCTGTAAGCGTCAATAAATCCCTTCCTCCTATAACCGAGCCTGGTTTGGAAGTTCATCCCAGCAACTGAAGCTAACTGCGACAGCAAGTGATCAGACGGGGGGGTGGGCAAAAGCCTTACGGATGTCCTTAGTGCCTTTATAAAAGGAGCCCAAGGGGGCTTGCTTGCCCTGACACCCAGAAGGGGCATAGCAAGAAGGAACCGGCCCTCACCAGACAAGGAATCCAGGAGAGCGTTGGTCTTGAACTTGCCAGCTTCCGGTGCTCAGAGCAAAAGCACGCATTTGTTGCCCAGTTTTCTTTATTTAGGCTGTCTGGGTGGTCACTCTGGTATTCCATGCAAGGCCACTTTCTTGCGGCACTCCCATACCCTCACACTTCCCTGCAACCTGAGACCCTCCAGCTTGCCTCCTGCTTGAATGCTTTTCTTTCTTGTCAGGCAAATGTTGCTCTGTGGAATTTAATGGTGACCATGGCATTACTCTCTTTTCAGTCTTTTTCTAAAATAAATGTTTATTTTTATTTACTTATTTATCAGGGAGAGAGAGACAGAGAGAGAGAGAGAGAGAATGAATATGGGTGTGCCACGACTTCCAGCCACTGCAAACGAACTCCAGACGCACGCACCACTTGTGCATCTGGCTTACGTGGGTACTGGGGAATAGAACCTGCGTTCTTTGGCTTCGCAGGCAAACGCCTTAACCACTAAGCCATCTCTCCAGCTCCCTTCTCAGTCTTTATGTGTCTCTACCACTTGCCTTTCCCCTCAGGAGCTCCCCTCACCCATCACGCCACCCATCTTCTACTTATCATTCCTCCATCTTATAATTAAATGCAGCATTTAGAAACACTTAGAAAACCTACAATCTATCACATATTTATTGTTGTGCTGGGTATGGAACCTAGGGCTCTGTAACCACGAGGCAAGTATTGTACCACTGAGCTACACCCCTAGCCCTAGTCTTTAATAGCTTCTCCTGCCTGTCTCCTATATTTAGTAAAACCATTCCAGAAAAAAAAAAGTTATTTTCTGTTCCTGTAGGAAAATAGTTCTTTTTCTTATGAGGCCTGTGCTTTGTGCAGCCCCCTTACATTTATTCTATTTGTGTATTGTTATTTTTAACCTGCATTGTGGAAGGGAGAGATTGCCACTGGTCCAGTGTGCCAGCCAACAAGACAGGTGTAGTTTTTATTCATCTTTCTCCTAAGAGATGTCAGATTTCATGCCTAGGATCATAAGCTGGCAGTCAAATGGGTGTATTTTGGCTAATTCAACTACACAGTGTGGCTCGGCTGGATTATCGTGCTTGGATAATTTGAAGTAGTTTGTGTTTCTTTCTCTAGAGGTGATTCATGAGAACCTAAACCATCAGTGTGCCCTGCTGTCCTTAAAGCCACATTTATACCTACCAGGCTGTCCACATCCTCTCCTTCATAACAACTTTCTAACTCCTTTTGGCTGTTTCCTGACCTATTGAAACCTCAAGGCTGACAAAAGGATGCCCACTGCGTGTGCTTAGCTACGCGGCTGTCTTTCCCAGCGCAGCTACACAGACCTTCTGGGTTTAAAGTTTAACTCACCACGGCTGTTCAAAAAGAAATGTTCTGGAAGCAGCTGAACCTGTGGCCAGGAATCCTTGGCAAGAGCTGTGAAAACAAGCTTCACTTCCAGTGCCTTCTGCTTGCTCCGGGCCAGCTGCCCCTCCACTGGCAAGAGGGAGGCCGAGCTGTATGCAGTGGGAGGCGGGGGCTGAGGGGGCAGCGGCCGCTGCGCTTTGGGGGATCTGAAAGTGTAGCAGGGACTCTGGGCTTGCAAAGCACAGCCAGGGGCTTTGTCTGCTCTAGCATCCTCCCAGGAAGACAAGCCCCATCAGGCAGGGGAGCTGTTTCCTCAGAACCTGGCCTCTCCTCTGAGCAATCCTGCTGCTCAGTGACCAACATCTAAGGATGGAGCTTTTGCTTTAATTGCCCTCTGCCTTCATCTTGAGAAGGATCCCTATAGTTAAAAGGCAACGGAGCATGTCTGCCGTGGTGGGAGGCCCTGGCGCACCCATTTTTTTTTTCTCTCTCTCTCTATCTGCCTATTTATGTCTCTCTCAAGTAAATAAATAAAAATAATTTTTAAGTCAACAAAAAGTGACTGGAGTGTTAAGTCCATGAGGGCACTACGAACAGAAATCAGAGCACCCAAGAGGTTCATCGTCACCCTCCACAGGTCCCGGGGCACACCGCAGGTAAGGGGCACCCACAAAGGACCATCTCTATCTCTTCTGCCTTCCTGCCTGCCCTTCTACACAGTCTGCTGTACGCCTGCAGCTCCCAGTCGCAAGTGGGTTTATATACAAGAAACTGTTCTGAATATAACCGGGATGGCCGAAGTGGCTGTGCTAGGACCCTCTCTGGTTTCCCAGCCAGTTTCTCCCCTGTGCCACCACGGAGCTTCCCACAATGGAGATGCCACTATGGTGCCCCAGATCATGGGGGTCTCCCAGACACACTCATGTATACCCAGGCCTGCCTTTCCTTCGCAGTCCTGGGAGGGACTTCCCAGCAGTTTGTGTGGTGAGCGCCTCCTGCTCTTCAGAGCGCCCAAAGAACAGCGCCTCCCCTACCTCTCCTCCCCGCCTGGTGGCCCACTGCCACCTGGACATCGTCACGGGGGCGGCTCTGCTGCCTTTTGTGCCGTGTGTCATATTACGCTAGCATGTGCAGCACACGCTGTAGGTTGGCTGCTGAGCTGTGCTCTCTTTCCAAGCCTCTCATTGGTCTCTGCTGCTGAGACTGGAGGAGCCCAGCCATAGTGCTTTCTCACTTTCTCAGCCGGTGTGGCGGGGTCTGACTCACGATGCACGGGCCTCTCTGGGAATGGAGGGTCTTCCCAGACGACTCACTCAAGCTCTCTCATGAAGACAGACCTCTGTGCACCCTTTCCTCTTCCTGTTTTTTATTTTTATTTTTATTTTTTTGGATACTGGAACACAGATAGGATGTCTGGACCTTTAGCAGCCGACCAGACAATCTGCAGGATGAAAACCTCAGGATGGCAGAGCAATAGGAAAGGTCATGGTGCCCTGAACACCCAGCTGTGCCAGGTCCGATGGGACCTTCAGCTTCTGGTTCAGAAGAGAAACAATCCCCCATCCAAGGAGCCAGGCAGGGTCTCGCGCTAGCCCAGATGACCTGGAATTCATTACGTAGTCTTAGGGTGGCACTGAACTCATGGTGATCCTCCTACCTCTGCCTCCTGAGTGCTGGGATTAAAGGCGTGCACCACCACACCCGGCTCTTTATATTTCCGTTTTTAGTGTGATTTCTGTCTGTCATATTGAGACCTTCAAGGGAAAAAAACTGTTTCTTATTTATATTTATACCCTCAGTGCCTGGCATTAAGCCTGGCAATGAGGAAATGCTCCAAATTTTTGAGTTGAACTTCATGTTCTTACTGTCTTCAACATATTACATTGAGAATCCATTCAGTGTTCCCATCCTGGCCTTTAGGGTCCTGCTGGGTCTCCTTCCCCAATCCCCAAAGCATCCTCTTCCTCCTATTTAGTCCCAGCATGTAGTGTTAAGCTCTTGTTTCTGAACAGACCCTGCTAGCTGCTATCCCCAGGCTTTCACTCCACGTCCTAGGTTGGAAAGCTCTCTTCTGTCCCTCCAGGCAGGATCTCTCTCTTCCTCTTTTTATTTCTCTCTGGAACTGTACTGTCCCATGGTCTATGCTTGCAGCATCTGCCGACTATTTGACTGTGACCTTGAACCAGAGCCTGGCTGAAGTCTGCACCTTGTTTTGTCCTCTGCACAGTTTCACACAGACCCTGTCACGGGGTGAGGCGAGGATCATCAACGCCAGCTAAAGCAGCTAGGCCAGGGCCAGGAGAGCAGGCAGAACGAGCGATGGCTAAAGAGATGGATGGGCTCGAAACTCGCATCACTGGTTTGGGCCTCTGAGATCTCCTCTATGAGATGCAGGCCACACTCACTGGTAGAGATCTCCTCTATGAAATGGGGCCATGGTCACTGGTACAGAGATCTCCTCTATGAGATGCGGGCCATAGTCAGTGGTACAGAGCTTTGGTAGGCTGCAGATACTTGATTGGCATTAGGTAGAAGGGCTGGATCAAGGGCAAGAACCTTTGCTGTCCTTTCTTCTCCAGTCACCTGAGCTGCTCTAGTGACTTTAAGAAGAGAAAATCCCACTCCACATTGGAGATGAAGGGGGGGGGGTGTCCAACAGTATGGGCTGAATGTCATGCTCCTTAAATTGCTACCAGGTGAGATTGCAGGGCAGGAAGCCACCTCCCTGCACCCTACCATGGGCTGTCAGGCCGTGGTGGAGCTCTTCAACTCACCCTGTTCTGGACCCCCAGGCTGAGGCACCTTCCAAAGATTGCAGAGGCCACCAGGGTCCAAGAAAAAAGTCAGTCTGCCAGCCCACGCTTGCCACACACATCAGGAAGGACCCACCCTAACCCTGGCCCACACCGATGAAGGCTTGACCAGTTTCCTGCAGGCCGCTGCCCATCTTGGATTCTTTTGCTCAACTTGTTGGAGTCAACGTGGACAGTTGACTCTGGAGACACCAATGCTCCATCAGGGTAAGTCAGGTAGGGGGACTTCTGTCTGTGCCCTGAGACATACTGACGCACGGGTTCACACATCATCTGTCCCATGTCCACTGTCCTCTGGCACACCTATGTCCACCCACAGCGCAGTACCCCCACCTGTGACCCTCGGGACGTGCAGTCTGCTGTGCTTAGGGGACGCCCTGCCTGGTACGGTGGGGCCAGGGATGCTGCTCTACGTGCTTCGCCTGCTTACTTTAACCCATTTACTTTAGCCCACTTAGTCCTCCCTGTAGGCATCACCTGTGATCACCATTTCACAGGTACCGGGAGGGCTGAGATGCCAGGCACCGAAAGGGCATCCCAGGCTGGGTAGCTGCTGTGCCTGTCGGTTGCCTGGCACCTGAGTCTAGCTCCTAGCTATGACTTGAAACTCGTGGGACATAAAGAATCCGGTTGAATAATCAGACCAAATGGCCTAAGTGCAACGTGTAGTTGATGCTGAGAAAACAAGTGACATTGTAAAACAAAGCATAAATAGTGTCCTTCGAGAGATGCAGAATGGCGGTGCATTGATAAAAACAAAAGGAGGCTGTCAAGAGCAGTCTGAAAGCCAAAAAGCTTGAAGTAAAACAAAAGCAAGGTTACAAGGTTGTCAACACGCATGCACGCACACACTACCACCACCAGAAGGAGAGAGAGAGAGAGAGAGAGAGAGAGAGAGAGAGAGAGAATGATTTTTAAGAGGGCGAGGATCATTACTGTTGAAAACCAAATCAAGAAAAATCACAAGACTAGTGGCAGAATAAAAACAGGATAAGGGCTTTCAATCACTAGAAGAAAAACAAAGCTGATTAAATCAGAGTGGCTGGCGACAGAAGGTATATATATATATATATATATATATATATATATATATATATATATACATGAATGCTGCAAGAAAGTATAATATCTTTTGTTTGAAGGCAAGCATGCTATATTGGATATGAGAGAAATATAGAACCCATACTCTTCCCACAGAATAAATACCCATTGAAGATTAATAAAAGAGAAACTTTGAAAAGGATAAAGACACACAACACAATGCAGCAGAAATAAAGATCATGCAAATCGCAGAGGCCCTTAGTACCCTAACAATGTCCTTAGATATTCTCGAGTTCAAAAGAACTCCAAAATGATGACACATTTAGAAATGAGTCCAGGTGGACATGCTGTGTGAAAAAGGTAAGTTACACCAAAGAAAAGTATTCAAAGAACTAGGAACAGCAAAGACCACTCAATATTCTTTTGTCCATCAAACTGGTCAAGACTAAAATGATGGGCCACAGCAGTGATGCTGGAGGGAAGCCGGCCTTCCCTTATGCTGCTGGTGATATGTTAGTTGCAGCGATATCTAGAAGGAAACTTGAGGTCATGTGTCAAAATTTGGCTTCAAAGAATGCATCTTAAGGTAATAATTGAATATGTGTTCAAAGATTCATGCACAAAGATGTCTGTTGGAGTGAAAATCTGAAACCGTTCGCTTGATCCATAGGGAAGTGGTTCAATCAATTATGGCTATGCATACAATGGAGACGCAAGGAGGAGGCTGATTGCTATATATTGACATAAGACAGTAATATTCGACGAAGTAGCAAAACAAAAACATAAGTTACACCAGCAGGCAAGGAGATGGTCTTGTTTAAGAAGCCATGCTTACTGGATTTGCTTTATATATATGCTGACACGTAAAAAGACTAAGAGAAGAAGAAAAAGAACTAAAGCTATCAGAGATTATCTTATGTGGAGGGGTGTGGAGGGGTAAGATGACTGAGTGAGAAGCTGGACACTTAGACTTAATTTTTTTGACCTTTATTTTCATTACATTTGGAATATTATATGTATATTTTTTATTTATTAAATATTTGAGAGGAGAGAGAGAGAAAGTGAGAGAGCGAGAGAGCAAGCGAGCAAGAGAGAGCGAGCGTGTGAGAGAGAGCGAGCATGGGCACATCAGGGCCTCCAGTCACTGCAAATGAACTCCAGATGTAAGGGCTACTTTGTGCATCTGGCTCATGTAAGCACTGGGGAATCAAACCCAGGTCCTTAGACTTTGCAGGCAAGTGCCTTAACCACTAAACCATTCTCCAGCCCGCATTTTGAATTTTTAAAAAATGAGTACCTATCTTTTTATATTGAAAAAGACTATAAAATATTATCAGTAGGAAAAACTCCCAAGTAAATAAGGATTCAAACACTAAAGGGTCTCTTTATATATAAATACTCATTCCCTTGACCTTGCTGCTGGTTAATTTGGCAGAGTGGGAAGGGGAGGATGACTGGCAGGGTGGGAGATGGAGAGGGAATGAGGGAAAAAGAAGGAGAAAAAAAGAGAGGAAAATGGGAGGCAGAGGGAGGGGAGAATAAGGAACAGAGGTGAAGAAGGGAGGAAAGGCCAGATGGCGGGGCAGACGTTCACAGACACATTAGTACTGCAGTGGCGGGATGGAGGGCTGGGTGGAGCCTGGCCACACTCTCTTTGGAAGATGTGGGCAGTGTACTTCGGAATTAAGTACCATGATGCCCATCATCTGCTTTTGAAGGCTTCAGCCAATAGGAAAAGTCAAAGGATGGTGCTGGGTCTGGCGGCATGGGGCAGCATTTGGGTGGTGGAGACAGTTGGATGTCTGGGGCTCACTGGCCATCCAGTCTATCTTAGTGAGTGAGTTCTAGGCCAGTGCGAAACACTGTTTCAAAAGTTATGTGGACAGCCCCTTTGTGGTATGACACTTGATCTTGTCCTCTGGTCCTCTCTCCCTCCCTCTCGCCATCGCTCCCTCCCTTTCTCTCCCTCTTTCTCTCCCCCCCCCCCCACACACGTGTGCCCACACAGACATGCACCCATGCCTACACAAACAGGCACACACGAACATGCACGCACATACTCACAAAATAAAATCAATAAATAAAAATGAAAAGGATGGGAAAAGAAGTAAAAAGAGGGGGCTGGGAAGATGACGCAGCAGATGAGAGTGCTTGCTGCACTAGCATGACGACCTGAGTTCGATCCCCATCACCCATGTCAAAAGCTGGGCGTGGCTGCACACGCCTGCAGCTCTAGCATGGAGTCAGGAGGATTGCTCCCCTGGTCAGCCAGCATAGCCAAAAGTACAGGGCTGTATACACACTGTGTACATAACTAATAATAATTTAAAAAAAGAACAGGGCTGTATACACATTGTGTACATAACTAATAATAATAATTTTTAAAAAAGGAACAGGGCATTCTGGGTTTGGTGAGAGACTGTCTCAGGGAAACGAGGCAGAAGATCAACAGGCAATGTCCTCTTCTGGCCTCTGAATGCATGCACACAGGAAGAGCACATTTACACATACTTTTGCACATACCACACACCCATAACCACCCCACCCCACCCCACATACCACACACACACTCATTTACACATCGATAGACAGAGGGAGAGAAGGAGAGGGAGGAATACGGCAAAATACCAATAACCCTGGATCTGGTGGCCAGTGCTTGGTTACTGTTCTTCTGGCTTTTCTATATACTTCACATATTATTGTTTAGTTACAGGGCACAAACTGAGGAATGAGAAACCACCATTTTCCTATTTACTAAAAATGAGATCAGTGAGTGTGAGCACTTAACTGTCCCCTGGCCTTGTCCCTCCTTCCCCATCTCTATTGCCATAGCCGGGTCCAGGCTTCTGCAGCCTAGCACACCCTGGACTCAGCCTCCTCAGCACTCCCTGACCCTAGCTGCCCCTTCTGCCCACTCTCCACAATGCTGCCAGGACATGTCCAGACATAGCGCGTAGCCCAAGGCCCTCTGCTCTGGCCACCCATCCCTCAAGACTGCTACTAGCCACGGGAAGGAAGCATCCCCATCTCCACGGGGTCCCTTGCCTCTTCTGGGCAGTCCTCTCTCCTCTGGGGCCACCTGGCAACCTCTTCATCATCCCTGTGGACTCAGCTCTATAGTCACCTTTCCCAGGATGACTTTTTGGGTTCCTTCTTGATCTGCCTTCTCATTCCCTTCTTCCTCAAGGCCTTATCCTGTTCTGGCTTACAGGATTCCTTTTGTGAGCAAGACTTTGGGGGCCTCCACTTGTGACTTCCAAAGGAAAATGAAGCAGAGATGATAGCTTTAAGAAAAGCATTAGAAATAGAAAGCAAAGAAAATAAATGGGAGTTCAAAGAGGGAGGAATGACTGCATACGCAAACCAGGAGTTCTCCGCACTTTCCTAACTTAGAACATCATTCATTCATCCCCTCATGTGACAGCTCTCTGTTAGTACATGGTGTCACTTAAGTATAGTGGAGGCCTTCGAAGAGGGCAGGGGAAGGTGTTGTGACTGATGTTTGTACCCGACTTTGAGGCACAGGGAACTTTAGACATAAGCCTTCAGAGTAAGGTGCAGGGCCAAGTAGAAACAAGGACCAAGAGCGGGCGCACAGGCGCTGGTCAGTAGCTTAGCTTTCCCAGAGTATCACTTGCAGACAAGTGCTGACGAACAAGGCAGGAAGGGAGTCTGAGGCCACGGTGGCCCTGAAAGCTAGGATAAGACACTCTGTGATGGGTCACAGACTTCATCAGAGGGCAAATGGGCCAGGTGTGTTTTGAGAAATTCTAGTCATCATGTTCCCTTACAAAGCATCAGGTCCCCATACCTGCTGGCTGACTCTATGTATAGCAAGGGTGTTTCAAAAACACAGACATAACAAGCGTTGCACTTCTTTACTTTTTTTTGTGTGTGTATGCCTGTGTGCAGATCCATGTGCACATGTGTTTCATGTGTTTATGCATGTATGGAGACCAAATGACAACCTTGGGTATAATTCCTTAGAAATATCACCTACCTTTTTTTTTTTTTTTTCAGACAGGGTCTCTCATTGGCTGAGAGCTCACCAGTTAGGCTAGACTGGCTGACCAGTGAGCCCTAGGTGTCCATCTGTCTGTGCTTTCCAGGGATTCCAAATCCAGACTGCCATGCCCGTTATTTTTACATGAGTTCTGGGGATGGTACTGAGGTCCTCATGCTTATAAAGCAAGCACTTTATCAACTGCGATATCTCCCCAGCTCGTTTCTTTAGTTCTAATTAATCTAGGTGTACCCGGGGACATATGAATGTCTACACCTCTTGGCTGCAATATCCTACTCCGCCACTTCTCCTTTATGGAAAACTCACAACTGGGGACCTTTTCCAAGCCACAGTTCTGCTCCTTTTCTTGGCTTCTTTGCTATTCCAAATCATCAACACTTCATTCCTGGATCACCACAACACAGTCTCAAGGGTTGTCTTCCTGTTAGCTTTCTGCTGCTGAGAGCTTTGGACCAACCCTACTCGAGAACCTCCCATGGCTCCTCCCTCTTACTGGAAGGGTCTCTATAACCAGTCCCCTCTAACCCTATCTATTCCCCCCTACATGCATCCCCTTCTCCAGCCAGACTGTTTCCCCTCTAATCTCTTTTTCCATCAATCCTCCTTTCACAGTTCTGAGCATATACTGCCGACCCAACCAGTTTGCCTCCATCCTCATGTGGACCCATAGCTCAAGGCGCAGCCTGGCCAGCCGTGTGATATAATGGAAAAGATTCGGGAAGATTTCGGTTGCACTCTAGCATTCTGACTCCTGCATAGTTTCAGCACACTAAGCATTCTCTTGTCTTCCCAGCTTTCTTATATATGAAATAGATCCTGCTATCATTAAGGCTTAGCATTATCAACAAAGCTATTGTGAAGTCTGTGAGAAAGGCCCCATCCTTGACAAATGTTGGTGCCCTCTCCTTTGTTCCCAGACACTGGGACTCCAGTGAGGAATTCCTGCCAGTCAGGTGCCTAGTTGGCAAAGGAGCTGTATTCAGAAGGAGAACACACCTGCTGGGCTTTTGTTGTTTACCTCGCCATACAGTCCTAACACACCCAGGCTTTATGACCTTATTTTGTATCTGAGGAGGCAGACTGGGGAAGAGAAGCAGTCTGCCTGAGCCACACAGCTCTAAGCAGATCCAGGACTGTTTACCCTTCCCTGTGATTCATGTTCCATAGCAACCCCAGTATATCCCACTCAAAGGAGATGGAGACTGATGGGGCTAAGTCCTGCCAGCAGTCAGTGGAGGAGATGGGTTCGTCCCGCTCTGCAAGCCTCCAGCGAGCTGTCCAGGCAGAGTAATCTGGTCTTGGAATGCAGCTCCCAAAAGCGAAGAGCTGCCTGTCCAGGTCTTCCACAGAACCCAGCCTAAGCTGAGGTAGTGGCAGCCATGGTTGATTCCATAGATCTTTACCAGTGGCATGAGGGGCCAGGCATGCTGGGAGCGTGGTGATGATGCTCGTGAGACCTTCCTGTGCCAACCGGCAAGAGTTATTTTGCTGGGTCTGACACTCACCCAATGGTGCAGCCGTCATCTGCTTCGATGGTCCAGATGCAGTTCAGATTGTGTTCGTAGGGAGCTGGATACCCAGGCGACAGCACCTGCCCAGACACCTCTCCTCTCACTGTTCCTCCACACTCGGCTGAAAGAAATTTCAAGAATGAGCTTTGTGGGCTGCCCTGAGCAGACAGCAGTCACCCCAAAGCTCCTAGGTGACGGTGTGCCCCCTGGTACCTCTCATGCACTCCAGGTGGTTGAGCACAGCATCTAAAACAGTCCCTACTGCTCAGAACCTCAAATACATTCTTATGTTTCAATAACAAAAGACACATAACCCAATTAAGCATGGGGCAATGGATTTGAATAGCCATGTCTCCAAAGAAGAAATATGAATGGTCACCATGGACGTGGCAAGGTGCTTCATATCATTCTCCATCAGGCAAATGCTAATCACAGCCACAGTGATGCTCCACTCCGTGCGCTCTAGGATGGCCATGGCAAAGAAAGCAAGTGTAGATAATAAAATATCAAGTACAGGTGAAGATGTGGAGAAACTAGAGCCCTCGTGTTGTCAGGAGAGGTACACAATGATGCGAACATTTTATAAGACAATTCAGTAGTTCCTCAAAATATTAAACATGCTGTCATGTGACCTAGCAACTCTGCTCTCCGGAGAAATGAACACATATGCTCCCATAAAAAATAACATGACCATAAATGTTGATAGCCCTATTCGCCGTAGTTACCAAGTGGAAAGAACACAAATGTTTATTAACTGAGCCAAAGACCTAACCTCACACATGCAGGAAGGGGCAGGGACAGGGTAACAGAATCCGTAACCATAGCCAAAACTTCTTTCCATATTCTAGAAAGTGGGGCTTTGAGGATGGGTTTGGTGGTGCACGCCTTTAATCCCAGTACTTAGGGAGGCAGAGGTGGGAGGATCACTGTGAGTTTGAGGCCAGCCTGGGACTACAGAATGAGTTCCAAGTCAGCCTGGACACACACACACACACACACACACACACACATATGGCAAAAAAAGGTGAGGGGGGTGTTTAAAAATGCAACCCTGGGGCCCAACCTCTTCCGTCTTCTGTGTTCCCCATGGGGTCATTTTCTGAGACTGGCAGGTGGGCAGGAGGGGGCTGAGAGCACCAGCTTGCAGCAGTGGCCCAGGCGAGAGCCCGCTTTTCCTTGCCCGCTTCTTTCTTCCCATCTCTGAGCCTTCACTGCTAGGCGTGGGCTGCAGAATCCCCCCACCAATGAGGGAGGCTTAAACCATAGCAGTCACCTGTGCAGTTCATGTTGGACTCTACCGCAACATGGCATATTCAGTACACAGACACAGCCTCATTCCCCTCAACACAGTGGGACCCTAGGAAACCTCACTAGAGAAGGCCTGCAGAGTCTAAAGCATACATAGTGTTCCCAGCCCTGCTTGAATGGTCCTCCAAGTCAGATGCAGCTGCATATTGGATAGTCAAGGGGATCTGAGACTCCTTTCTGCAGGGCAAGCGGTATCTTATCTTGTGAGTCAGCGTCCCTTCTCTACATTTTGCTTGTCCTGGTTTGCTTGTCTGTGTACCACACTACTGTCTGTTTATGCTTATGTCTCCCTGGCTTGCTTGCTAGCTCTCTTCCCTGAATTCCAAGTACCTAGTGTAGGGCCTGGCACATGATTGATAGAAGGGAATAAAAAGAGGAGTGGGACTGGAGAGATGGCTTAGTGGTTAAGGTGCTTACCTGTGAAGCCTAAAGACCCATGTTAGACTCTCCAGATACCATGTAAGCCAGAAGCACAGGGTGATGCACGTGCAAGGTAGTACATGTGCACAAGGTGGCACATGTGTCTGGAGTTTGATTACAGTGGCTGGAGGCCCTGGCACACCAGTTCTCTCCTTCTCATTCTCTCTCATTAAAAAAAAGGCCAAGCTGGGCATGGTGGCACATACCTTTAATCCCAGCACTCGGGAGGCAGAGGTAGGTGGATCGCTGTAAGTTCGAGGCCACCCTGAGGCTACATAGTGATTCCGGGTCAGCCTGGACCAGAGTGAGACCCTACCTGGAAAAACTTAAAAAAAAAAAAAAAGAGGAGTGAAGGGAGAAAGGGAAGAGACATGCCATGCCTACAGACTGATTAAACTTCACAGACAAAGAAAAGAGAAGACCCTAGAGGCTACGTACTGGTCGCTGCTCTTTTGTGCTTGTGTGAGTGTGGTGCACATATATACCATGGTGCACGGTGGAAGTCTGAGGACAACTCTGAGTGTTGGTACTGATATTCCACCTTTTTTTTTTATTTTAGAGAGAGCATGAGAGAGAGAGAGAGAGAGACAGAGAGAAAGACAGAGGGAGAGAGAATTGGTGCACCAGGGCCTGAGCCACTGCAATCGAATTCCAGATGCTTGTGCCACCAAGTGGACATGTGCAACCTTGTATATGCCTCCTCTTTGTGTGTCTGGCTTATATGGGATCTGGAGAGTCGAACATGGGTCCTTAGGCTCGCAGGCAAGCACCTTAACTGCTAAACCATTACTCCAGACCTACTTTCCACCTTTTTTGAGGCAGAGTCTCTCATTATTGTTCCCCTGGGGGCATTTGCAGGGCTACCTGGCTTGTGGGCTTCTGGAAAATGCTCCAGTTTTCTGCTGTTTCTTATTCATCTTTCTCCACACAACCAGGCATACACCTGCATGTTTCCTGCACATGGGACTTGGCAGGCACTCGCGTGTTCACGCAGTGGATATATTGTCCTTGTAAGAGCCATCAGTGCTGCACAGACACACTGGGATTGTGGGGTGTGGCAAGGGGAGCGGTGGGCAGGGAAAGGCCTGGTTTGGGGAGACTGGATGAGCGGTATCACGGAATCCTGATAGACTTGGCCTATTTTTCACTTCTGCCTGGGACCATCATCCCCCGTCCTGTGATGCAAGCACCAGGCCTCTAGGAAACCTCTGCTGACGACCTGAACAAGCAAAAGCTTCGGAAGAAGCTGCAAGTTCATGGTCATGCTAGTTCATGATTTCTTTCTTTCTTTCCAACACTGTCCCAGAAAAGGGAGAACGGGTCTCTTTACCTCTTCTGCTTACAGGGACACTGAGACCAAGAGACAGCCAGAACCTCGTTGGCATCTTGGTGTTGCAGGAAAACCACAGAACTCGGTTAAAAGTGCCACCGTTGTCTTTCTAGCCGATTCCCTTACTACTTCCCCATCACTCATGCTGGAACTCTGAGAGCGTGGCTTGGTCCTGGTCCCACTTGCTACCTGTGTGACAGCGGCAAGCCACTGCCCGACTGCACTGCTACAGGCCTGCAGTGAGGTGCGAAAGTGAGGAAATGGAGAAGAGACAGGCTCAAGCCGTGGTGCCCAGTGGACGGCCTGGGGACATGGACACTTTTCATGACGCCAGGGGGTCCCTCGAAGAGCAAGAGACAGCCTACCGACACAGGTGGGCAGTGGCCGGTCCCAGGTCCTACGCTCTCCACTCAGACACAGCAGTTCCTCACTGCCCCTGCAGGGTGTAGCCAGGGTCACAGCTGAAGGACACGGAGCTCCCTGCAAAATGACCTCCATCGTGAACCTTGTAGCCAAACTGTGGGGTTCCGGGGTCCTCACATTTGATGAGCTCGAAGCCTAGAGGAGAGAGAAGAGGCCAAGTGAGCAGAAACCTTGGCGGCGGAGCCGCCCCTCACCTTCCTCACAGCCCGCATCCTCAGCAAAGGTGCCCTGGCCACCACTCTGGGTACAGGGGACTCACGCTCAGGATCCCTGCCCCCCATTTATGTGCTCAGTGGAGGATGCAGAAGAGAGTCTCCTTTCCCTTATCGCCTTATGCAAATGATTTCAGCTTTTGACAGGTTTGGCTGGGAGGCTGGATTGTGTGTTTTGCTGACCTCATGGCATTTTGCGAGCGGGACCTGTTTCTTCCGTTTGCTCATGAAGACATTGCGAGATGACATGGGAAGTCCACTTTACGTGAGCCTTACACAGCCCTTGTCTGCCCTGCTGAAGAGGCTCTGTGGAAAAGGCTGGAGGAGGAAGCAGGTGTACCCAGAGCTCCCACTATGTAGGGCTTCCCCAGACCTTGCCTCTCGCTTGTTATTCATAGGGGTCTTACGCGTGGGTGTAATTATCTGCAATCTATGGCAGAAAGCATTGACTTGGAGAGGTTGACTAAATTGTTCCAAAATCACAATGTTTTCAGATAATGGAAATGGAATTCAAATGGGATTTTATTTAACCCCTTTGTGCCAAGCCATCCTGAGACAGGCAAAGATGCCCCTGCCAGGGAGCCTGGCACTCAGGCAAGGGCATTTATTTATTTAGGTTTGTTGAGATAGGGTCTCGCTGTAGCCCAGGCTGACCTGTAATTCACAGCCATCCTCCTACCTTTGCCTCCCAAGTGCTGGGATTAAAGATGTGTGCCACCACACCCAGCTAGGCCAGGGCTTAAAAAAAAAATAGGCCTACTGGATTCACCCACCTAAAGTGTATAGTTCAGTGTTTCTTATCTATTCCAAGTTGTAAAATTATTGCCACAGTCAATTGTGGAGCGTTTTCATCACCTCAGACAGAAGTTCCACAGACATGTTTCCCTCACTCCCTGAGCCAGCTTCCCTGTGGATTTGCCTGCTCTGAGAAGTTCCTTAAAAAGGACTCAATTTGTTGCATTTGTGCCAAGTTTTCACTCAGCACAATGTTTTTAAGGCTGACTTATGTAGAAGCAGGTATCACTGCTTTGTCTCTTTTGATCTCCAAATAATACTCTGCTGTATGGGCATGCCATATTGAATTTATCCACAGTTGAGTTGATCCAATCACCCACTGGATTTCTTTCTCATTTTCATTCGGTATTCAATGCTTTTGGATCCCACTCCCCCCAATTACCTTATCTCTTTTCCCCTTCCCTTTCACTAAAATATTTTTCTTCCCTTTGGGTCTCCATCCCACTTTCATGCCTTGTTTATATATTTACTTATTTATTTTAATCTACTGATGTAAATTAGGGTTACATGTGTAATCATGGGTGTGAAGTTATTTACCAGAGAATGGATAACCCACCCACTTAGTGGCTATACCACTAAAGGACATGCCTTTTTATTTTTAAAGCAGTCTACAAGAGCACATTGTTTACGTCTAATGGGCTAGCAGAAGCTCAGATACACGGATGAAATAGGAAAGTCCCACTTCATTGCCCATTCAGGTACAAGAAAGACTTACTAGTAAATTGCAGTTCAAAGCCCCTGCTGGTGTTTTCTGCATCCGTGATGAAGTCGAGCCACAGGCTGCTGGATGTGCTGTTCAAAGCCACCCCCAACATCTCAGAGCGGCTGAAGACTCCCAGCAAGCGGGCGGAGTTGTTACTGCCGTCATAGACCTGGACACCAGAGAGTCCCAAGCCAATGTCATGAGCATGGTCTGTTTCAACGCCTTCTCCCCCCACAGCCCCAGTGCCTCAGCACCAATGACAGCTCTCAGAGGGGCAGTGAAGTCGTAGGTGCAAGGAAGATGGCAGAGTGAAGCTGGCAGCTGAGCAAGTTACCTCTTTCCACACATTACTGTCAGCACCGAGCCTATAGCGTTAGTGTGAATCTAATCTTTGGGAACTGGTTGCTATTCTAACCTTTCCAGTGGAAATCTGCTGTTTCCTCACCCCTCCATATGCTCCCAGCTTACTCTCCAGCAGCCCGGAGAGGCCGGGTTGGGGCTGCTTGACTTCCCAAGCCATCTGTATCTATAAACAGACAGGCTGGAAGCATGTGACATCTCTGCATCGCTCAACATTCACTGCTGTCCTTGGGTGGACGACAAAGCCATCTTCCCACTTGACCCCATCCAACTGTGGCCTGTCTTGACTACTCTGTTGGAAAGTGAGGTACAGCAGGAAGGAGTTTAAAATGATCGTCATGTCATGGTTACTTTCCTTTGCCCAAGCTCAGCCTCTACCCCTTCCCTGCACAATGAGGGCTCCTGCGAGGGCCTGCTGGGATCGCCAAGGGGGGGGAATCATGCAGGCATCTGGCCTCCCTCACTCCCATCTGTCCCCTGAACTTTGGAGCACCGGCAAAGACAACAACTATCAGAATAATGAGCGGGTTCCCTGGGTCTTGAGGTGGCTGCTCCTTTCTGGATAATTGTACAAATAACAACAGACGTTGTGATTGAGTGAAACCCCCCCTGGTGCTTCAGTAAATATCTAAGATGGGATCTATGGGTGGGTGATGAATCTTTGTGCACGGCACACATCGTGGTGCCAGCTGCCAGCGAATTAGAACAATATTTCCATCGTACCCTCTATGAAGCAAAGCTTTGAGAAGGAAGCCATCCTTCCAGCTCACTGTGCTCTATTTTACAGAGAGCGGTTCTGGCTCCCAGAGCCTCACTGTGTTATCTGGCCCCATTGAGAGAATCGTGGGGCTCAGTATTGAGATAACACCAGTTTAAAAAGTTTAGCCCATTGCTGTATCCAAATTGTCATAAAGTTCTTATGTATTTTTATTTTATATAATATTCTAATATATTTAATTAATTATAATATATTTTAATATATTTTATTTATTTATCTGTTTTTTTGTTTTTTTTTTTTTTTGTTTTTCTGAGGTAGGGTCTCACTGTAGCTCAGGCTGACCTGGAATTCACTATGTAGTCTCAGGGTGGCCTAGAACTCTTGGTGATCCTCCTGCCTCTGCCTCCTGAGTGCTGGGATTAGAGGCATGTGTCACCATGCCTGGCTTATTTATTTATTTGAGAGAGAGCAAGAGGCAGAGGCAGAGAGAGAATGGGCATGACAGGACCACCAGCCACTGTAAACAAACTCTAGATGCATGCACCCCTTGTGCATCTGGCTTACATGGGTCCTGGAGAGTCAAACCAGGATCCTTTGGCTTTGCAGGCAAACACCTTAACCGCTAAGCCATCTCTTTAGCCCCAAGTTGTTGTTTTTTTTTTTTTTTAAACTCATGAAACATCTGCTGGCATTAATGGATCAAGGCATTAATCATTAATAGTTGCTAGCTTCGCCACTAGATATCAGGTATGCGTGCAGATGTGTGTGCCCTGTGCCCATGAGTCTGGAGGACGAAGGAGGACAGTGAGTGACTTCCTCTATCTCTCTGCCTTATTTTCTTTAGACAGGGTCTTTCACTGAGCCTGGAATTTGTGCTGGTTTTTATTTTTCCAGTTAGACTGGCTGACCAGGGAGTCCCAGCGATCCTCCTGTCTCTGTCCTACTCAGCTCTGCAGTCATAGGCATGTGTGGAAACACCCAGTTTTTTTTTTTTTTAATGTGGGTGTTGGGAATCCCACTCAGGCCTTCCTACTTTCCCGGCAAGCGCTCTGACCCACTGAGCCATCGCCCCAGCTCCATCAGGTGCTTCCTAGCAGAAGACAGACTACCACCTACAGAATTATCTTGCCAGAAAGAATCAGGCCAGATTAGATAAAATCTTTGGATCCAATTTCCAACTCACAGGAAAAACCAAGGAGAGAGGCACATATGAAATAATAACCCAGACAGGTGATCAGCAACATTCACACGTAGAAAATTCCACTGAATGAGTGGACAGATTTCCTCAACAAATAAATTATAAGAGGGAAAGGAAAATGATGAGGGAGACACTGACAGGGTAACTAACAGTCGAGATAGCAAGTATAATGTGCAGCTTTGATTTGAAGGCTGACTCAAATAAGCTGTAAATCTAAAGATATATGGTGACATTTATGAGATAATTTGGAAATCTGAATACCCACTGACTATATGGGAGTATTTAAGAAAATACTGTTAATTAATAAAAAGTATAATTGTTACAGGATTTAATCTCAAGGCATAATTTGTTCTAATTCATTAAGAACCATAATGTTATTTGTACCATCATAAAATATTAATTGAAGAAAAACTTATAAAACAGAAAAGCACAAAGTAAAGAAAGACAAATTTCAGCACTCATCTCATTTTGGTAATGATCATTCTAGGATTTCTAGGCATTTCATCTCACTCTCTTTCGTTCCTTCTACATATATCTCTTTTCTTAAAATAACAAAAACAAGATGAAATTATAGTTACTGTAGTTTTAGTAATACATTTAAATATGTAGTAAGGGATGTCCTTATTTGTCTTCCTTTAAAAATTATCTCATGTTTACTCTTCTAGATAAATTCCAGTTTTACCAAATCAACAACAACAACAACAACAAAAAGGAAACGGGCTGCTGTGTGATGGTTCAGCGGTTAAAGGTACTTACTAGTAAAGCCTGATGGCCTGGGCTTGATTCCTCAGCACCCACATAAAGCCAGATGCACAAAGTGGCACGTGTGTCTCTGCAGCCACAGGAGGCCCTAACATCCACATCTATCCTCCCTCTCTCTCAACCCTCTCTCTCTCTCAAATAAATAAAGTATCTTTTAAAAAATGAAACAGAGGGCTGGAGGGATGTCTCAGCAGTTAAGGTGTTTGTCTGCAAAGCCAAAGGACCCAGGTTTGATTCCCCAGGACCCACGTAAGCCAGATGCACAAGAGGGCGCACATTTGTTTGCAGTGGCTGGAGCCCTGGCGCACCCATTCTCTCTCCCTCTCTCCCTCTCTCTCTCTCTTTCACTCTGTCAAATAAGTAAATAAAACAAATAAAATATAAAAAAATGAAACAGAAATCGCCCAAAGGAAAATGTGTGTACTTCTGACCAAGTAACATTAAATGTAGGGGTCTGAGAAACGCATGCACCTACACGATCGATATTCAGTCTTCCAGTCCACATCATGACGTCTGGTTCCCACCAACCAGGTTGTCATTTGTGACTCTTCCTAAGACTCTCTACTTATTCCTGTGTATTTTTCTACTTTCAACTGCTCTTGGGAACAATGCTTTGAATTTTTTTTCTCTCACTGGCTACCGTTTGCTGGGTCAGTGTATTAGCATATGAGGGTGATGGGAGCATCTCCTGGAGAAACTCGAGTGAATCTGTTCATGTCCATTACTTCAAAGGAGACAGGCTGGCAAGGCGAAGGGTTTCAAAATGAACATGCATAGAGAGCTTTCCACAGTGACAACATGAGCATCCTTCTGTGAATACTGCTGCATGTGCTTGCACATACGTGTGCCCTGACTTTCTCTAAAGCGAAGAAGCTGGCTGCAGGGAAGGTCCATTTGCACTGTGTTAGGCCTTGTGAGGCTGTTTTCCAGAGACGGGTGTGGATCCCATCTCCCACAAGCACTGGGTGGCAGAGTTTTCATTGCTTTATATTCTCACCAGCACTTGGTATTCTCTGGCTTTCTATCTTTGTCTGGTGTGATGGATGTGAAATGGCGTTTCATTCAATTTACATTGCCTGGATTACCATTGAGCCTAAGCAGTGATAGCTGGGCACTGACCAACAATCCCACTGTTTCTTTTGTGAGATGCAGGATCACATCCTCTCTTTGTCCATAAGCATGGCATTCCCCTGCATTTATTATATCTATATCATCTTTTTTATTTATTTGTGTGAGAGAGAAAGAAGCAAAGCGAGAGAGAGAGAGAGAGAGAGAGAGAGAGAGAATGGGTGTGCTAGGGCCTCAGCCACTGCAAACGCGCCCTAGACATGTGCGCCCCCTTGTGTGCTTGTTTGACATTGCGTGCTTGCATCATTGTGAATCTGGCTTATGTGAGACCTAGAAATTCGAACATGAGTTCTTAGGCTTTGCAGGCAAGCGCCTTATTGCTAAGCCATCTCTCCACTTCTCTAGATCATCTTTAAAATAAAGATTTATAATTTTCTCAGTAAAGCTTATCCACATGTTTGGGGAACATATTTTTAGATAGTTTATGGTTTTTCCTTTTATTATGAATGAGATTTTTCTCCCCCCTGATTACAATTTAATTGGTTGTAGAAACACCAGATGCTTGGCTCAATTTTCTTATTGGTTCTGACAGCTTATTAGTTGAAATGGTCGTATTTCCTAAATACATGAGATTGTTTTGTAAATTTCTTTCTAATTTTTATAGCTTCTTTTTTGTTTCATTTGTGGGGATAATTACAAAGGTTTGCCTTGCCAGTACAATGCTGATGACTGCTGAGGATGGCATAACCGCTGCTCTTCTTCCTCAGTTTCTTGAAATCTACAGGCCATTTTGCCGTTAAGTATAGTATTTGTAACTGGTGTTTGGAAGAACCTCTCTGTTATGTTGAGAGGGTTCTGCTTCATTTTTGGAGAACTCTTTCTTTTTAAAGATTTACTTTTTATAGAATATGTTATTTTTATTTATTTATTTGAAAGAGAAAAAGAGGCATAGTGAGAGAGAAAGAGAGAAAATGGGTGCACCAGAGCCTCCAGCCATTGTAAATGAACTCCAGATGCATGCACCACCTTGTGAATCTGGCTTACCTGGTCTTGGAAAATTGAACCTGGGTCCTCTAGTTTGCAGGCAAGTGCCTTAACCACTAAGCCATCTCTCCAGCCTGAGAACTCTTTAAAAATCACGAGTGGGTACTGACTTTGATTTGGGGATGTAATAACAGGATCAGATATCTTTCTCTTCTAACCTGTTCCTAGGATGTTTGATTGAGTTGCATGAAATTGTAAATATTTAAGGAGTTTATACATATGCTGTAGCAATCTCATATGTATTTCATCTTAAAAAAAACCCATGAGGGCTGGAAAAATGGCTCAGCAGTTAAAGGTACTTGTTTGCAAAGCCAGATGGTCTGGGTTTGATTCCCTAGTACTCATGTAAAGCCAGATGCACAAAGTGGAGAATGTATATTGCAGTGGCAGGAGGCCCTGGTATGCACATTCACTCACTCTCTCTCAAACAAATAAATAAAAATATTTTTAAAATCCTCATGAGCTTTTCTATGAGGCTGATATGTCCTCAGATTCTTAGAATCAGCAGATTGGTTATTTTTGTTCAAATACACAGCTAGATTTAATCTGGTAGTATGCTAGGGGCTGTTAGATAGTATGACTACAAATAAAATTGACCTAGTTGTTTCTGGTTTAAAAAAACTTAAAGTTTATATTTGATAACTTGACTAGCCATGTCTGCATTTATGCATAGTTTACAAATACAAGGTGAAAATTCTAATCAAAGTAATTATCATACTAACATATTCATCATCTCAAATACTTATTATTTTTGTGGGGTGATTTTGAAATGTTCGGTGCTTTATTATTTACTATATCCAGCCCACTGTGTGATAGAACTCATAGACAAAAGCCCAGAATCTCTGATCCAATCAGAGCTTTCCACTATTGGATCATCATACCTTCCCCATTTTCCTGCTATCCCAGCCTTGTGGAAACCACCTGCCCACTCTTCGATATCTGGGCTTTTGCTCGTCCCATTTAGAAACATGAACTGGGGGATGGATCTTTATTTTTCTCTCTTTGGGAACAGCTTCATTATCATAGGGATTAACTGTTCCTTAAAGTTCTGTTTACCTGTAGAATAGTCTAGGCCTGGAGCTTTTGAAAGAAGACACAGGGGAATTTCAATGAAAGCTCAAATGAAATGGAAATGTATAGACTAAAAACCAGAAGCCATTTTAACAAGCCCTGCCATGTTTATTTTATTCATTACTTAAAAGAATTGATGTAAATCATGATACTGCTTTTTATTTTTCTCTTTTTTTCTAGTACTTTCTTCATTTATTTATCACTTGTCTAACTATATATCCATGTATCTATCATCTATCCAGCCTATTCATCTGTCTATAATCGATCAATGTATATACGCATGTCTGTCTACCTATCTTACTATCAAATCATTTACCTATATATACCTACCTACCTACCTACCTACCTACCTACCAAGACAGCATCTCACATTGTAGCTCAAGTTGGCCTTAAGCCACCATGCCAAGCTTCTGCCTTTATTCTGAAAACCATGTCTGTGGCCCCAGTATGGTGCATGCCTGTAATCCCAGCGTGTGGGAGCCTAAGGCAAGTGGACAGGTCACTCAAGGGCTATATATGGAGACTGTTTCACAACCAACAAACTGACAGATGATATTTCTTTCCACTATTTGGGTTTATTCTGTGATCTTATTCATCACCAAGTCCTGATCTATATTGAACCTGGATGGCATGTCAGAGACTAACAGAGGCATATTAGAATGTTCCAGGATGGCTGTAACTTTATTAAAATTTTGTACGTTCTAGCAGTCTTTATTTAATTTATTCATGCTATGTTGCTTGGTACATAAAGTTTTATTATGGATTGATTGTACATTCTATTAATATAAAAGAATTCTCATTTTCATTTCCTTATGAATGTGGAGAGGTTCTCAGCAGCCTCTTATAATGAACTGATTTCATTTTTCTGTGTTTTACCGCCATCCGTTCGCTGCCTCCATTCCATTTTTTAATTGGGTGATCATGTTTTTCATCTCCATCCAATCTTTCCACATCTGAGATTGCTATGTTTTCATTATTGCCTATTTTGTGCCATAAATATAATATTCTTGCAAATCCCATGAAGAATACCAACTAGGAGCTTTCAAGGTGTGTTTGTGTTCTTTGTGACATACAGAGGAGCAATTAGCTCTCATTGCCCAGACAGGTCTCCTTATGTTCATCTACTGAATATTTACATGGACCTGGTTAATTTCCTTGTTGGTACACTGTTGCAGAGGAAGAATGGAAATGGAGCATGTAGCCTGCCCCTGGTGTCCAGGGGATGCAGAAGAGCCATAGCACATGGAAGCATTTCCAGTGGTGGGGTGATGGTGGTAGTCGCTTCTCCAGCGAGCCTGAGTGGTGTGGGTGGACATCAGGCATGATTTTACTGTGTTCTTCCTGGAGTGTCAATAAAAGCCAAATGAAGGCGAGGATGTCACATCAGGAGAGAACGGGGGCTCTGGGTCATCTCTCAAACTTAGTATACACCCTGAGGAACTAGAAGCCCAGTGATCTTTCCCTCACCAATGGCCTTACCCTGTGCTGCTGTGAGGGGGGTGGTCCGACATGAGGGTTCCCTTAAGTGTTTATGGCACTTCATCCACAAGTGGGTCTTACTTCACTTGTGTGAATGGTTGTTTCATTTGGCCATTTTGTGACCTGGATTCTTCCTTGGGTATTCCACTGGGCAGAAATTTATGGTCCTGGTCTTGGAATCACCACATGATGCCCTCTGTCATGTCATGATGTAGCCAGGAAACTCTGCCAGCACTATGTCCTGGGAATAGAACTATGACCCAGTAAACCTTGAGTTTCAATACATTAAAAAACAAGAAAGACCTTCAAGCTGTAAATGAGACCATCTTTCTTTTCTTGCCCTTACTCATCCTAACTGGAATCTATGGAGGACGTATCTATATGCTTGTGTTCTGTTTGCACAGTGGGTAAAGTGATTGCCTTGCAAGCACGAGGACCTGAGTTCAATCTACAGAACCCATGGGAAATGCTAGGCATGGCAGCATGTGCCTGTAATCCCAGGGCTAGGGATGCAGAGCTAAGAGGATCCCTGGAGCTCAGTGGTTGGCCAGTCTTGCTTGGTGAGCTCCCAGCCAATAAAAGACACTTCCACAAAGAGATGGGTAGGGTCCCCGAGGAATAAAGCCCGAGGTTATCCTCCAGCCTCCACACCAATATGCACACACATGCATGTGCACCCAACACCCACATGTGCACCCGTACGTATACAGGTACGCATACATACGTGTACATCACACACACACACACACACACACACACACACACACAGAAAATCAAAAAGAAGGTTGGCTATTTCCATGTTGGAAGCTAGTGGCAGGCCAGCTAGGTGGGTGGCAGTAAAGACACAGTCTGAGGTCTGGGACATTTTTCAATGTGACCCAGGGATTCCTCTCTTCCCCCAGTTGTGCAGGACTAACCAGGTCCTGTACCCTGTGTGAGCTCTCTGTGATCACTGCCCTGGGTTTCCACTCAAATCCCTCCCTTTGATTTTGATTGTCTAGAAAGTCTCGCTTGTGCCTGACCCTAAGGCTGAACTTTGACTGGGCAGATGGGTGTGCATGCCTGCTGACGGGTCTCACTGCTACTCTGAGTGTGGACCACCCAGCCGAGGAAGTACAGGAACTGGCTGTGCTCCGTGTGACCTCTAGCTGATACCCTTTCTGACCCTACCAGGGCCCAAGCACAAAGCCACTGTTTGCACTTCCTTAAATGCCTGCATGTTGTGAGCTGGCCTCCAAGCTGCCTTGTCCAGGTCATGTCCCTTCCAAATCTTTACCAGGATGAAGGGGAGGTTCCTGAGCCCTGCTGTCCTATTGTATTCTTTGAGGATCTGCTGTTGATGATGACAAGTGGATTGAGAGTGGGGAGGGTCAGTGGTGACACCAGCTGACATGGTCCTTGGGAGGATGTGAAACCCTCCTGCACTCTCCTGATGGGATATACACAGTTTTTGTGTGGAGTTGAAAAGTAGAGCTAGGGCTGGAGAGATGGCTTAGCGGTTAAGTGCTTGCCTGTGAAGCCTAAGGACCCCGGTTCAAGGCTCGATTCCCCAGGACCCACGTTAGGCAGATGCACAAGGGGGCGCTCGTGTCTGGAGTTCGTTTGCAGTGGCTGGAGGCCCTGGCGTGCCCATTCTCTTTGTGTCTCTCTCTCTGCCTCTTTCTCGCTGTGTCTGTCGCTCTCAAATAAATAAATAAATAAAAAACAAAAAATAATAAAAAAAGAAAAGTAGAGCTAACAAGCAACTGAAGACTCCCATCATAATTGTTCTGTCCTATATGAAGCCCCTCAACCCCACACTTAGTTATTTCATGCGGGATGAGGTGGAGAAACAAGCGGTCCCCTAAGTAGGGAACACATACTGCAGGGAAGGGTCAAGTGTATCATCTGTACATAAAATGACAGCAATTTAAAGAGCTGGATCTGCACTTTCCATAGTGGTGTTTGGATGTTTCAGATTTTTCCTCATGCCAATACTTCTCTGTCTACAGAATGAAATTGTATTCGAATAAACTAGCAATGTTCCTTGGCTTAGAATGAAAATGGACTTAATGTGGCTAATGTTTTCCTTATAATCCATTTTATTACAGGCACTCTTTAATAAATTCTCCAAGTTCAGCTCTTTGATTATTCACACGTGCACACCCTACACATTATTAGTGACAGTCACTTAATCACACACACACACACACACACAGAAATCCAAGACACCCTCTCAGGTTCTTAATAACTCCTTGTCTATCATCCAAGTCCCATGATGTCTTTCCCTTACCAGGATCTGAAGTCACTCTCTTTAGCCAGTTGCCACTCACTCATTGTAGCACACTGATGCTATTGCATTCTCAAAGCATGTACAAATGCATGTGTACAAAGCATTCTGGCACAAACACATACAGGCATAGACACGCACATGGGAATTACAAACACCTAGCTGCACAGACGTCCACACACACATACGTACATGCATGCATGCATAGTCCATTCCATGAACTCTTTATCATCCAGGTTGAAGGTCATGGTTCATAATGGAAAAATCTTTCCCACTGGCTTCTTCAACTGAATTCATCACTGTTTTTTTTTTTTTTAAATTATGCAGCCAACTCACACATCTGTGACAGCAGACGGTCCCTAAGTAAATTCTGACACCATATTCTTAGACATTCACACTTCCCTCCCTCTTGGTCCTCATTTTCTTACAGATGAGTGAGGACAGCCATCTTGGGACTCAGGAAGAAAGGGGGATGCATGGATCATTGACATAGGCATAGACAAGAGAGTAACCACGCCATAACATACACATTATATGAATTTGATAACTATACCTTGAGGACGTCTCCTTCAGAGAGTTCGAATGCCCTGGCTTTAAGTTGAATCCCTTTCCCTGGCTGCGTCTGGATGGAGTAGATGCATTCGTGATTGTTATTGTAGTTCACAGGAAAGTTGGGAGATAGCAAAGTGCCCTGAGTGCCCGTGACCGAATTCCCACACTCAGCTGGAACGAAAATCACAATAACCACAGATTAACCCACACCAGCTGCATGCAGAAAGCCACTCGCAGCTCTGAAAACCCTCAAGGGGCGACAAGGCTCTCTGCCTGCCTGCCTGCCCATCTGTCTGCCTGTCTCCAGGACTGCCTGTCCAACCTTTAAAAGCACCTGTCTGCCTATGGTCGTGTGCCTGTTTTCCTCATGTCTTCTGCCTGGCTTGTCTATCGTCTGCAGAAATGGAACCTAACCACGAGTAGCTCTTCCCTCTCATAGATCTGTTGGTACGGTATCATAGCAACAGAAATGACCAAGGGAGATGTCAGAAGAGGGGGCAGCCTTACCAGGAGAGAGGAGGCCTCCCTGGACTTGAGGGTTGGGGCTAGGATGAGCTGACAGAACAATGATCGCTGACCCTTAATGTGCAAAACACCATGACAGACACTTAGCAAAGATCGTCTCTGTCAATGGTGACAACCACCAACACCAAGAGGAGGCAGGCGCAGCCATCTTGCCTAGTTTAAACATAAAGGATGTGGGACTTAGCCACTTGTTCCGGGTCTCAATCCCCAAACAAGACAGGCTGGGAATACTGCCTCTCTTGCTGTGGAGTTAGGGCTCAGCGACAGTTTTAGTACTGTGCCCCTCCAAACCCGGCTTCCTTCGCCAGCTAATGAATTCACAGCCTCCCTGGTAAACTGTTTCCTCTCCTCCAGAATTAGTCATTCTTTCCCCATTGTTCCCACACTGTTATTTATAGCGCATATTGCATTTTACTTGATTTGCTTGTTAGCATTTCTATCTCTGCTACCCTGTGATGTTGAGGCCTTGTCACCGTTTTGTCTCTCCAACACCCATGAGGTGCCTTGCTAGCTCAGGCTCAGTGGCAGGATATGCGCGGGTACCTTGCAATGGACCCTCTAGGACCTCTAGCTGTAAACCCCTCTCTGTGCCTCCCTGGTTGCTTGTTACGTGTGTGTGTGTGTGTGTGTGTGTGTGTCCACCTAAACTTTAGCTACCTGAGGGCTCAGGGCCATGCTTGATGAAGCTATGCATTTCTAAGGCTTAGCCTGTATTGCCTGTAAAATAAATATTTGCCAAATGAACAAATGAATGAATGAACATGGCACAGACTGACCTCAGAAGATGCACAATGCTAAAAATAATTAGGTTCCAGAAGGGTGTAAACAGAAGTCCAGATGGCAGGCTCATTACTTCTGTGGACATATGGGGAGTTAGGAACATGTCTGGAATCTCTGCGGTTTGACGGTGGAAAGTCTGCTCTCTCCCCTCTGTGTCCTTACACTGGGCTGGAAGGACCTTGAGGTCCACTAAGAGGCCCTTACTTTGGCCAGACAGCCCACCCTGGTTGCCCAAAGGTGGGAGTTCTCTAGGCTTGAGGCAACATACCCAGGGCACATGGAACCCCACAGAGCTCAATCTCCCATGGCCTTAGTGACATGTTTGTGTGGGCTTGTGTCCTCAAGGGTGCTGCTAGTCCTTTGAAGGTGGTGTTCAGAATCATCCTCAAGTCCCTACTTTTCAATGAGCCTTGTTGTTCCCTGGGTCCTGTTTCACTTAAGTCCTGCTCCAGCTGGGGACAGGGGGATGGCTCAGCAGTTAAAGGAGCTTGCCTGCGAAGGCTGCTCCTGGTTAGATTCCCCACATGCACAAAGTGGATCGTGTGTCTGGAGTTTGTTTGCAGCGGTGGAAGGCCCTGGTGCACCCATTCTTTCTCCACCCCCCACCTAAATAGATAAAATAAATCTAAAAACAAAAGCTCAACTATTTTGTAAAGTGATTAATAAATATCAAATGATAAAATTGGGGCTCAAAACTGAAGGGACAGTGGTGGACAGTCTGCCTGCAGGCAGTGGCGGCTGGCAGCTTCTGCAGGCATGTTTTTAGAGTGTGCATACTTTCTGGGTGCCCTCAGATAAGGATGGGACCTTGGGGGGGGGTGCTGAAGACTACACACAGTTTAGCATTGTCACTCAGAGGCTCTGAGGCCTCCTCTCACTGTCACTGAGCCCCACTCCACTGGGGCAGATCACGAGGTGCTGTGGGACGGACAAGCTTTATGAACACTCCAAACCGCATGCTCTTCAGCTACCTTCATCCTGACAGTAAGAACATCCTCACGACACTAGAGAGCAAGGCAATGAGATTTTATGTGTGAGACTGGTAAATATAGGAGGAAAGGTCAGTGCATAGTATGCCCTCATCCAATGCCATACTTCCTCTCTGCCCCAGGTCAATCGACACAGCTTATCTGCTCCCAGTGGGCACCTGACCTGCCAGAAGCCCAGGAAGCTATGGGACAGTTTTAGCCAATCAGGGTTCACTGGGTCTTCCTTTTGCCCTCTACCGAGCTCTTGACAGCTGGCTTCCTCTAAACATGGGCTTTGGCCCCGACTCCCTATATACTCTCTGTCCTACTAAGACATCTCCCCCATACGTCCAACACCTTTGTGAGGAAGGACACAGGGCTGATGGCTTCAGAGGTGGCAAGTCTCTAGCCAATGACCAGGTACTGACTCCCTGCCAAGGCCTTCGTGTTGGGTACCAGGAAAGGGATGGGAGTGTGGAGGGACACAGCACTTGTTTCTGGGACAGGTTCCAAATCAACAGGGGAGATGAACGGATGCATGGGGAAGCCAAACACGGGCATAAATGGAAACAAATCAATGTTCCAAAGAAACAAACAGTCGCATGCCAGGGAAATGTTGCCGCTGACTCAGACATCTGTGACTTCTGTCGCCCCTGTCAGACGAGGTCTCTGTAAGGGCAGAGGCCATATCTTATCCATCAGTCTGGGGCTCCTGGGGTGGAAGGTTAGGACTTCTCCATCACACTGGGGCTCTCAAGGACAGGACCATGTCTCTTGTTGCAGAACGGGGTCCCCCTAGGGTCAGGGCTGTCTCCTTTACATCAAACCCAGGAGCCCCTGAGATCAGGAGCTGTGCCACCCCCCAGCCCCTTCACACTGTGAATGAGAGCTCAGGGCTGTTTGTACTGTTCTGGGCTGGGTATGTTTCTGGTCGCTTGGTAAGGGCTAAATTGTTCAGTTGGCACCTCTAGTGTAGATGGCAACTGGAAGCACCCCTGGGCGGGCTGGTCCTGAGATTTCTCCAGTGGGAGCCTCTGCTTCAGGGCTCGTGGTAATTAGAGGTGATTGTAATTGCTGCACGTTATTAATAACATGTGAAACAGAAGACAAATGTAGTAATGAAAATATTGTGAGGTGTCATGAACAAACAGTAATTGGAATAATGAGTTAGGGGATGAGCTTCTGTAATGAGATCAGTGAGGCAGGAGCTTCAAGCTGGGTGATCATTTGGGTGCCGGGAGATCCCCACTCAAGAAAAGTTCCCCTCAGGCACCTCACTGAGGGTGTTTTCCTAGACACCAGACCAGTGGCTGTCACCTCTGAGGTGATCCTCCCCAGGGGGGTGTTCCAAGTGTCTGAGTGTGTGCCAGGTTAGGGGTGGAGGCTTGGGAAGGGCATGGGTACAGGAGACACGAGAAACTGTTTGAGGTCAAAACTGAACTTCTGCCAGGCACGGTGGCGTACCCCTTTAATCCCAGCACCCGGGAGGCAGAGGTAGGAGGGTCACCGTGAGTTCGAGGCCGCCTTGAGACTACTTAGTGAATTCCAGGTCAGCCTGGGCTATAGTGAGACGCTACCTTGGAAAACAAAACAAAACAAAACAAAACAAAACAAAACAAAACAAAACAAACAAAACAAAACAAAACAAACTAGATTTCTGCAGGTCTTTATCTTGATGTTTCCCCTCTGAGTTTGTAAAAGGTTCTTGACAAAAAGATGATAATTCATTAATCCGTAAATAAGGATAGGATGATTATTGACAAAATTGAAATCACTGACAATACAGATAAACATGTGACGCCTCCTGGCTTATGGAAGTGACGCCACCTCATCTGGAATGAGGCCTGGGAGCTGGATATTGTTTTCTCCATTTTTAAGTGAGGACGCCAGGTAGAGGGGCCTAGGGGCCCGAGTGGTAACTGGCAGATCAGAGACTTGACCATGATCTGTTTGACTGAGGGCCCAGCTCATCACAACAGTCAGACAAATTGTTCTTTGCAGAGCTCGGAGCTCCTTGGAGCTGTCCGAGGCAAGGCTGGCCATATGGACTTCCTGCCCCTTCCCCTCTACCTCTTATTTTCTTTCCTTTTCCTTCTTTTCCCCTCTTCTCCCCTTTCTTCTCCTCTGTTTTTCTTTCCCTTCCTCATTCCATTCATTCCCTCTTCTTTCCTTTTCCCTTCCCCCTTCCCTTCTTTCTGTTTTCCTTTTGTCGTGGTGCCAGGAATTGAATTCAGGAGCTCCTGTGCACTAAGCAAGTGCTTTATCACTGAGCCACATCCTCAGCCCCTCATGGCTTTTGACATACCGGTCCCTGTTTCAGTCAGTCCAGTCCAGCTTATATCTGTTTTTGATATTTTGGGGGGTTTTATGTAGCATTTCTCTTGCATGGCTTTAAGCACACCGCTCATTCAGCCCGTGTTCCACACAGCCCTGCGGTGCAGCCACTGAGACTTACAGACTAGTGACGACCAGGAATTGTGCCTGCTTTCTAGGCTGTCATCCTACTTCCCTCCCCCCACCTCTGGGCCCCCAGTTCTGGTGAGTTTTGAGGACTCCGGCAAGGATGGGGCCTGGCTGGTGCCAATTCTTAATCCACACCTTGTCCGCTCTCAGTAGCCCCTGTTCCACCCCCTGCCCCGGGCCTGCCGGCTCCCAGCTAGCCTCTCACCTACTCTTCAAAGGCAGAGGCAGCCTGGTGCCAGGGGCAGGGGTCTGAGCGTTCAGTCCCCCCTTGTCCGGCTCCTTCCAATCTCTGCTAAAATACAATTCACCAATGGTGTCTTACATCCTCACTCCCAGCACCTTCTCCAATGATCTGGCTTCTCTCTATTTTAGTGTGTGTGTGGCGGGAGAGGGAATGTATATATGTGTGTATGGATATGTATATGACTACAATGTATATGTGGGTGCATGAGCACATATGTGTACATGTGTGTAAGGCCAGAGGATAACCTTGAGTGTCATCATATGTCTGCCATCCACCTCTTCTTTTTTTTTTTCAAATTTTTGTTTATTTTTATTTATTTATTTGAGAGCAACAGACAGAGAGAAAGAGGCAGATAGAGAGAGAGAGATAGATAGAGAGAGAGAATGGGCACACCAGGGCATCCAGCCACTGCAAACAAACTCCAAATGTGTGCGCCCCCTTGTGCATCTGGCTAACGTGGGTCCTGGGGAGTCGAGCCTTGAGCGGGGGTCCTAAGGCTTCACAGGCAAGCGCTCAACCACTAAGCCATTTCTCCAGACCCCATCCACCTCTTTTTATGAATCAGGTTCTCTCACTGGCCTGGAGCTTGTCAGTTAGGCTACTAGCTGGCCGGCAGACCCCAGGGTCCACCTTTCTCAGGCTTCCCAGTGCTGGGATTACAAGTGAATGCCACTATGTCAGGCTTTTTGCACAGGGGTTCTGGGGAATCAAACTCAGGTCCTCATGCTTGCAAGGCAAGCACTTTACTGACTGAGCTCTCTCCACAACCTTGACTTGATTTTTCTCTGTGCTTCTCAGCACTACTGGGCACAGTACATATGCTAGTGGCCCTTCATTAAGAATATGAGGTCAGGGCTGGAGAGATGGCTTAGTGGTTAAGACATTTGCTTGTGAAGCACGAGGATCTAGGTTTGATTCCCCAGTATCTACATAAACCAGTTGCACAAGGTGGCGCATGTTTCTGGAGCTCGTTTGCAGTGGCTGGAGGCCCTGGCGCACCCATTCTCACTATCTGCCTCTTTCTTTCTCAAATAAATAAATAAATAAAAATATTTTTAAAAAATGTGAGGTCACAAGAGGAAAGTTTCTCTGCTGAGTTCACTTTTGCATCTCCAAGGCCTAGAAGTGTGCCTGATGCATACTGAGTGCTTTATGAATGAACTCATTTCCTGTCCCGCCCCCCTCAGCAGGATGTAGTGTCTTTCCAGGGATTCTGCAAGGGCAGGCACTGCTACTGCTATGGGGCTGGATTGGGTCTCCCCTTGACAAAGGTCACACGTCATTGCAGTGGCCCTACCCAGGGTTCCAGACAGATTTCTCTGCAAGAGACAGCCTTAAGCCAGGGGCTTGTGTGTTAAAGGCTGAGAGTACTGAGCTCATTGGCACTTCAGAGCCCACTGGGGCTTCTGGGCAAAGGCCAGGTCATCCCACAGAACAGTCCCCGTCCCCCTCTTCTCACAGAGGAGAAAATTAGGCCACCTGTCCAGGGTCCCCATGCAGGTAAGCGTGGGCTATTTTCCTCTTCAACCCCAGGACTATTTACTTCACCTCCCCCCCCCACCACCCCTGTTAGGTGCAGCCCACCTGACTAAATTTGGCCCACCATTAAGTGAAACAGAATGAAAGCACGTGACCACCTACCAACACACCTTGGCAGAGGCGAGCTCCACAGGCGCCGTCTGCCCCCCAGGCACGTGATGCGGGCCGTGCCCTCCAGACGGTACCCGGGGAAGCAGGAGAAGGTCAAGGTGTCGCCCACGCCAAACTGCAAGCCCTTTCGGATGCTGTAGGCTGGGACCTCAGGCTCCTCACAGGGCTCCAAGTCATACTCTGCAGAGGAAGGCAGCGGGAGAACAGGGCTCAGGGACAACTAGGGAAGCAGAGAATAGCACAGCACCAGGAGAGCCAGTGATGAAGACAGACACACAGACCACGGCTTGGTGGCTCTCACCAGGGGCCAAGGAAAGAGTGGTTGGCCTGAGAGCTGAGGTCAAGAGGAAAGCAGGGAGGCCCAGGACTGTCACGAAGCTCAGGGAGTCTAAGGAGTGTTCCTCAGGAGGACTTCTGAGAGTCCTCTCTTTCCTCCTCTGTCTCTTTCATTTATTTTTTAATTAAAAGCTTATTAATTTATTTGAAAGACACAGAGAGAAAGAAGCAGATATATACAGAATGGGCACGCCAGGGCCTCCAGCTGCTGCAAAAAAAATTCCAGACTCATGCGCCACCTTTGTGCATCTGGTTTATGTGGGTCCTGGGAAATCGAACCTGGGTCCTTTGGCTTTGCAGGCAAGTGCCTTAACCGCTAAGCCATCTCTCCTGCGCTGTCCCTTCATTTCTATTGGAACCCTGAACCCTGGAGGGTGGCAGGCTCTCTTGCTATTTCTCCCCAAGGCATGGACTGGCTCAGTGAAGTCAGCCATTTCCAGAGGGTCAGAGTCTTATAGCCCAGCCTCGGGCAGTGCGCACCAGGGCACTAGCACCAGGGCATGTGCACCCGGGCACCAACCCCAAATGTTTTCCTGGAAGCTTCCTCTAGGCAAGGCTGGCTATGAGGCAGATGGCAAACACAGTGGGTGGTGCTGACAGGCCGCGGGCCTGTCTGATGCCTTTAGTGACAGCCTTGAAGTGACTTGCCCTTAGTCCCCAGGGCTCTGTGTGGTAAGGAGGAGGGCATCTCTCAGATGGCTGAGGTATGCCGTCTGGCTCTGTCCCATTGGCCAGGCCTGTCCAGGCAGGTGGCAGGGGGTGTCTGTGGAGGGCAACACGAGGCTAAGCTGGGCCACACTTCAGTTCCTGGAGGCTGAATTACTCCTGCCCATTCCAGAAATCCATCATATCTCTATCCCCTGGGTGGCCTTGATGTCCTGCTGATGCCAGAGTCCCTTGGCATGACAGTCACGAGGGTGCGGGTACTGGAGCCTTAAAGCTCTTTTCTCCCAAAGTGCCAATGAAAGGGCTTTCTTCTCAGGATTCCCTGATACAGAGCCAAATATCTATTCCTACTAAGTTAGCATTGATGAGGAAGATCCCAAACGAGGCTAAAACACTTACACGCATTAATTTTAAACTCTTTCTTCCTTTTTGTAATTTCTCGGGTTGTATGAGGAAAAGAATCTGGAGTAACTAAGGCAGGAAGGGACTTTTGTGAAGTCCTCCAGTTCAGTCAGCTGGGAGGGGATGGGATCACGTGCAGAGTGAATCCCCAATCAGAGAACGACCCTGCTAATGCTTTCCAAGACCATTCCAGGGACGTTCTTTCTTGAGGGGGAGCCAACTATTTCTGGCTGCAGCACTGAAGTCACCCTCCCCAAGGCTGGAGTGTGCGATTATTATCCAGAGATGGATGTTGCAGGGGGAGAGAGAGAACAGCTCCACCCAGGGCCTCCTTCCCAGGGGCCGTCATTCTTGTTACCTGAGAAGGTGATGTTGAATCCTTCGTAAGACATGGAGAAATCGGAAACGAAGCGGACTTGCGCAGTGAAGTTGCCGTACAGCCCGGCGCTGATGGGCGCTGGAAGCCGAGAGCCCGTGAGCTGCCGCAGGGGCTGGGTGAAGCTGCCATTCTCGGTGATGAGAAGGTAGTCGTGGCCGCTTTCCAGGTGGAAAGTGTGGAAAGTAAAGAACACACCTGCCGAGAGAGCACAGGGTCAGGCTGGGGACAGGAAGATGGCTGGCACCGCCCAGCCTGGGGCAGGCTTGGCATAAACTTTTCTGATGCACCAAGGCCTTCGTGTGTACGTTGACAGAACACCCAGGTGACTTGGAACCCAAAGGTGCCGTTAGTCAAGGATCAAGTCTGAGTGATGGGTACTTCCTTACAATGCTCTGCATCTGAAAGGAACAGAGCTTCACAGCTATTCAGGAAGCCATGCCCCATGTATGTGGGTACTTGCCTTTCTTTTTTGTTTATTTTTATTTATTTATTTGAGAGCGACAGAGAGGAGGCAGAGAGAGAGAGAAAGAGAGAAAATGGGCGTGCCAGGGCTTCCAGCCACTGTAAACGAACTCCAGATGCGTGCGCCCCCTTGTGCATCTGGCTAACGTGGGTCCTGGGGAATCGAGCCTCAAACCGGGGTCCTTAGGCTTCACAGGCAAGCGCTTAACCACTAAGCCATCTCTCCAGCCCTGCTGAACCCTTTCTATGAGATACAATCCAGAGTAAGGTGCAGGGGAAGTTCAAGACATTAGAGGGAGAGATGCTAGAACGAATTAAAACACTGTGCCACACTCAGTAGTTTACAGCAGAGAGAAAGCCCTGTGAGGCAGCTTACGAGCTTTAAGCGAGCACTTGATTTGAACCTTCTTGTTTGTTTGCATGTGTATATGATATGCCTATGTGTGTGGGTGAGCACGTATGTGCAGGTGCGTGGGGGTGCATGTCTGTGGAGGCCACAGGACAACCCCCGGCATTATTTACTTGGGCATCTTGTTCACCAAGGTCCCTCATTGAACCTACAGTTTACCAACTTGGCTGCACTGTCCACAGAGTTCCAGGAACCCACCTCCTCAGGGTCAGGGTCAGAGGTGTGTGCCACCACACCCAGTACTTACGTGGACTCTGGGGACTGAATTCAGGTCTTCATGCTTGCAAGATAGGCACTCTACTGATGGAGGTATCTCTCCAGCCCTGATTAGAATCCTTAAAAGATATCTAAGAATTAACTCGGTAAGATAAGAGAGTCTAACTGGTGTCTAGGGACAGAGGAAGTGTGGTTTCCAAGACTGTGAGCAGGAGGGTATGGCCAGGGACCCTCAGGAAGCACCTGAGGCTGGATGTAGACCTGGCACTTTCTGGAGGTAACAAGAAGCCATCTTACCCAGAGTGGATCAGACTTCATTTTAAAAAATATTTATTTTTATTTTATATTTATTTGAGAGAGAGAGAGAAAGAGAGAGAGAGACTGAGAGAGAGAGCATGGGCTCATCAGGACCTCTAGCCATTGCAAATGAACTTCATGCACTACCATGTACATCTGGCTTATGTGGGTACTGGCGAATCAAACCTGGGTCCTTAGTCTTCGCAGGCAAGACCCAGACTTCAGTTTTTGCAAGAGGGTGGCCAGGAGGACAGAGGTGGGGGAGAGGAGGTAGAGAAGGACAGCTACTGCAAGGGTGAGGCTGGGCAGGATGAGGCCAGAGCAGGTGACATGAGAGCCCAGGCAGATGAGTGGACAGCAACTGTGGCCATGATGCAAACGAGCAAGGAAAGAAATGGCTGGGAGCATCTTGTCCTGAAAACGTGTGACAGAGCACTTGGTAAAGCAACACTGTAGCCGGCCTCGGGCCCTGGCTTGTGCAGCGAACATTAGTGGGCAGCTGGAAGGACAGACTTGCAAATTCAGTGCTCAGGTAGCACTTCAGACGTGGGCCTGAGACTCATTAGCAAAAGGTGGCATTTGAAGCTATGAGCCTGGACTAGAGGGCACAGAAGAGGAGGATATGTGGCATGAGCAGAGAGAGGAAGGAAGGAGTAGGTGACATCAAGGAGCATCAAGAAGCACCAAGGAGGTGGATGTGGGGGGGGGGCGGTCTGTCCTGTGTCTAGCCAAGGAGATGTGTCTGTCCATGTGGCGGTTTGATTCAAGTGTCCCCACAAACGTATGTTTTCTGAATGCTAGGTCCCCAGCTGGTGGAAATTTGGGAATTGGAACATCCTGGAGGTGATGTATTGATGGGGGCGGGCTTATGGGTGTTAGAGCCAGCTTCCTCTTGCCAGTGTTTGGCACACTCTCCTGTTCCTGTTGTCCACCTGATGTTGGCTGGGAGGTGATGTCCACCCTCTGCTCATGCCATCATTTTCTCCTGCCATCATGGAGCACTTGAGTCTGTAAGCCAAAACAAACCCTTTCCTCCCACAAGCTGCTCTTGGTTGGGTGTTTTCACACAGCGGCGTGAGGCAGAGCTTCATCTGTCCGTGTGTTCATTTACACAAGGGTATACACCTTAGGCACCTCTAAGTGCACCAGCCTGGAGATGGTGGAGAGTGTAAAGCAAAATAAAAGTGTTGATGTTCCTTAACCAAGCCTGAGGCATTTGAGGCCAATTTACTTGCTCTATGGCTAGCCGTCAACAGCAAGAAGGGAACATGTGAAGACTCTAGTTCTGCCAGTTACACTAAGAAATGGGTCCAATTGATGCCATTTTAATTTTACACCCCAGGAAAAAGAGATGTGATCTGTGCAAGTTCTCTCTAGCAGCCAGGATCTGAACCGAGCCCACCCAGATGGGCAGAGACAGTGCTAACCCCGCTTCGGGTGACAGAAAGAGAGCAGCTGGTGGCAGCGTGGTGGACCGATGCAGGATGGGTTAGTGAGGAAGCCTATGGGGAGAGAGTATCCTAATACCCAGAGCAGTCTTGACTTTGTCTAGACTTCACTGGTGTCTGTGCGGGCATACGTGTTAATGCATGCCCACATACAAGTGTTGTGGGGCTATGTGAGGGAAACAAGGCCCATTTGCCACTCAAAGTGTGGTTCGCAGACCTGCAGTGTGGGCATCAGCTGGAAGCTTGAGAGACATGAGATGCAGTCTCAGCCTCCCCTGCAGACGTGCTGAGCCACAGTCTGCATGTTAAGAAGGTCCCCAGTGATGTGTTAGCACCTGGAAGTTAGATGCGGACTCCTTTGCGTCGTCCCTGATGCACTTTGATAAATGATGACTGGATCTGAGCCCCTCAGGCTAAAGCATTTTAGAAGTTTGCATGGGGCTGCAGATACGGCTCAGTGGGTAAGGGCACTTCCTGTGCAAGCATGCGAGGTCCAAGGACCCCCCCGCCCCCCCCGTGATGGTCTGAGTTCAGTTCCCCGGCACCCAGACAAATAGCTGGGCCTGGTCATGCAGCCCTGTACCCCTGATCCTATGGGGAGCAGAAACTGGAGAATCACTGGAACTCGTGAAAACAGCAAGCTCTGGAGTCCATGAGAGACTTGTCTCAAAGACACAGGTGGATGTGGGGACACTTGACGTTCTTCTCTGGCCTCAGTGTACACACACCACACACACACACACACACACACACGACACACATGCATATGTAAAAAAAAAGTCTGCATGTTCTTATCTCCCTATAGATAGCCGCCGAGGATCCCAGAGTACTAAGGCTTCCTTCTGTGGCTGTGGGTCGAGGCGACAGAACCAGAAGGCAGCAGGGTCGATGGGAGTAAGGGTGGTGGTTTGTAAGAACCCTCTGGCTGAGATGTGCCTAAGTATCAATGTGTTCAAGGATACAGGTCTCAAGCCCCTAGTAAGTTCTGGGCTAAGTGCTTGGTGCTCCCTGATTAGTGGAAGAGACTGATGTAGCAACAGAGAGAGCGGGCAGGAGGAAGGGTGAACCACCGTCTGGGGGCCGCCACAGGGGACATGGGAAGGCTTCCAGGGGAGCGTGATGTTTGGCAGAGAGATGTGAGCAGATGTGGAGGGGACACTTGGGCGTGTATGCCTGCACATACGGATGTGCCTGTGAGAACGTTACCTTCCTGACGCAGTGTGCATGTAGACAGTGGCTCTCACTGTGGAGAGCTTGGGGCTCACGCATCCCTCTCCCTGGGCTGGAGCACTAGGCTCACTGGTGAGCAAGTCAGCCGCATGAACAGGAGGAAACAGTAGATACAGCACTCAGGTCTTGGAGCATGCAAATAGAGCCCCGCCCAAGGAGTAGACATTTGGCTGGGAATCTAAGGATGGGCAAACAGTGAGATGAAACCCTCGGGGTTCCCAGCTGTGATGATTGCTTGGGGCTCTTTTGACTATTGTGAGAAAATGAAGACATTGTCACAGAAACAGAGAGGCCTTGCCTTGAAGATAGAATCAGACAGATTTGATGTGACAGACGCTCACCCTGAAGGAAGCTGTGCGGGAGTGACATCATGGCTGCACTGGGGAAGGAAAGGCATCCATCAGACGCCCATCCACCAGGGGAAGGGCAGAGGCCAACGCTGCGCCCCCCCCCGTCCACACATGCCTTTCCTTAACTTCAGCGGGTAGATGACAGTGTCCTCGCTCAGGGAGCATTCAGTCCTCGGGGTGACGCACGATTGGAAAGGCATATGCAAAGTGCCAGGCAGAGTGCCAGCTTACAACAAGTGTTCTCCTAGTTGATCTGATCCTCAGATTGTCTGGTTGGTTTCAAGAGATAAGTTCTGGGGTCTCTGTCCTGCAGCATTCTCTGAACACCTTAAGCACCCATTCCCTGGCATGTGGCAAACTGGACAATTCTGGATCTCGTAAAGTTCAAATTTCCACAGCGGGGCTTCTGCTAGTTTGGGGGCAATCCCAGGATGTAGTCTAATGGTCCATTAACCCAATGCTGTCTGAGGAGCACAGCCCCAAGGGAAGGGTCCCAGCTCCACTTCATCCAGTTCATGCCAGCAAGCAGGTCTGGAGTTTGTTGCAGTTCAGGCAGAACCAGGAGCTGGAAAAGTGCAGGGAGCCAGAGGCTCACCTCTCCAATTGCAACAAGTCTGTCCTGCAGTCAGATGGGAAAGTTGCAAGTCCTGACCAGTAGAGTGAAGCCTGGGGTAGGGAGGTACATGATGCTAGGAGGGGAGCTCAACCTCGACGTGGGGCTGGAGAGAAGGGTCAGGCAAGGCCTGGGGTTAGGAAGGATGAAGGGGTCGTGTGCTAGGGGAATGGGAATGACCCCAACCTCCCTGATGTGGGGAAAGGAAGACGTCCCGAGAGAAAGAACTGCACAAATGGGCAATCCTCCGGGGTCTAAAGAGGGTCAGTAAGTTCCAGGAACTGAGCATAGGTCTGGGTAGTTAGAACTTGGACGGAGGGCTTAGCAGCTGGTTGAGAAGGGGCTCCGTGCTAAGGGCAAAGTGAAGCCTTTGCCCAGTTCTAAGGAAGACGTGATCTGGCCATTTACCCAGGACCTCTTGTTGGTTCTCTGCCCACACACCTTTCATCCTGGCCAGTTCCTGGGCACCCTTGAAGACTAGCTATGTTTCAACAGCAGGACCTCTGCCTAAGCCCTGGGACTGGACTCTAGATGTTTCTGCCCTGTCTGCTCTATTATACTCTGACCCTGTGGCACTGAGACCCTAGTCCACACTGTCTGTTTCTGCCACTAAGTTATGAGTTTCCAAGCACAGCTATCCAACAAGCACTTGATGAGCTACACTGACATGCAGGCAGAGACACACAGAAACACACAGAGAAATACACCTCTGTGATCACAGATGTCCACACACGAGACGGCACAAGTACAGGGGTTGTCCTTTAGGCATCCTGAAGGCTGCCACTGGGCTATGTAGTCCTGGCCAGGGCAGGTATGGAAAAATCTAAGATAAAACACTTAAGTACGCATGGAGGATATAGAAATGACTTTTAGCTGTCCCTCTTAAAATATACAAATAGCATATTTACATGAAATATATACTTATGTTCAAAATCAGGAATCAAAGAAGTTCAAAGCTGGGACTAAGAGACAAATAGTATTGGGGGCTGGAGAGATGACTCAGCAGTTAAGGTGCTTGCTTGCAATGCCTAATGATCTGGGTTCAATTCCCCAGTACCCATGTAAAGCCAGATGTACAAAGTAGTGCATGTGTCTTGAGTTCATTTACAGTGGCTAGAGGCTCTGGCAACCCACATTCTCTCTTTCTCCTCTCTCTCTCTCTCTCTCTCTCTCTCTCTCTCTCTCTGTCTGTCTCTTTGGAAATAAAAAAATATTTTTAAGAAGAGACACACTATTAAGTCTTGGGATTGATATTTTCAGGCCATTTTCTAGCCAGCAGCCTTCTTCTGAATAAACTGAATGTATTCTTTAGGCAAACTCTGTTCCTTAACGATTTATTGCCACCATCTCTATTGGTCTGTAAGCATACTTTCTTATGTTATTCCTTTGTGTAGCTGCCTAGTATTTCATTCTGTGACTGTACCCTATGTTTATTTTACAGTTCCCCATTGATGGACATTTAAAAAATATTTTTATTTTTTTTAATTTTTTTGTTTATTTTTATTTATTTATTTGAAAGTGACAGACAGAGAAAGGGAGAGAGAGAGAATGGGTGTTCCAGGGCCTCCAGCCACTGCAAACAAACTCCAGACGTGTGTGCCCCCTTGTGCATCTGGCTAATGTGGGTCCTGGGGAATAGAGCCTTGAACCGGAGTCCTCAGGCTTCACAGGCAAGCGCTTAACCGCTAAGCCATCCTTCCAGCCCAACATTTTTATTTTTATTTATTTGTTTATTTGACAGCAAAAGAGGAAGAGAGAGAGAGAGAGAGAGAGAATGGGCACACCAGGGCCTCCAGCCACTGCAAACAAACTCCAGATGCATGCACCCCCTTGTGCATCTGGCTAATGTGGGTCCTGGGGAATCAAACCTTGGTCCTTTGGGTTTGCAGGCAAACACCTTAACTGCTAAGCCATTCCTCCAGCCCCCTGATGGACATTTTAACAGGTCCCAATTCATCAACATGATCAATAGTGTTTCAGGGGGCATCCTAATAGTTATATCATAATGCAGTTCTAGTCCTTGTTTTTAGGTAAATTCCATTAAATGGAATTGCTGGGTTCAGAGGCAATGGACTTGGAAGGCTGCTGAGTTCCACTCTCAGACTGTGGTGGTTGGAATCAGGGGTCCCCCATAAACTCATGTGTTCTGAATGCCTGGTCCCCAGCTGGTGGCAATTTGGGAAGTTGAGCCTTGGTGGAGGAGGTGTGTTGCTGGGGGGCAGGAGGAGGAGGTGTGTTGCTGGGGGCAGGTTTAGGGTGTTCCAGCCAGCTCTCCCCTGGTCAGAGCTGGGCTCACTCCCTTGCTGCTCTTTTCCGCCTGCCGTGGCCTCTGCTCTTGCCATGCTTTCTATGCTGTCGTGAAGCTTTCCCTCTAGACTGTAAGCCAAAGAAATCCTTTCCTCCCATCAGCTGCTTTTCTCAGGTGCTTTCCCACAGCAACAAGAAGGGACTTACAACACAAACCAGTCTTTGGGAAAGCCCTAGCCTGTCTATACTGGTCAGCAGTGAGGCGTGACCATGTGTTCACACTCTCCTTCAGGGTTATGACGCTCTTAGATGACAGGGAAAGGACAGCGAGATTTTGCTTCAGGCTTGTGATTGCTTCTCTTTAATTATTGGCGGGTTGATGTTTTTCAATTTGTGTTTCAATTATGCAGTGTTAAGTTTAGAGTTCTGCTCATTTTTCAGGCCGACAGGCCACGAAGATTTCTCGTACAGATTTTGAAGCGCTTTTCCTGCATCAGGCTGGTAAGTCTTAGTCAATTATACGTGGTACAAATATTTTGGTCTGTTTACTATTTGACTTTGCATTTTTATAGAGATTTCTTTTAACATAAATCCTATTAAATTCTCGTTTTAATTGGATGTATCAACCTTTGCCTTGATGGATTCTGCCTTTGGTGTGGTTCATGGAGGTACATCCCTGCCGGAGGCTAGATTATCTGTGAGTCTTTATTGCTGGAACTGCTGTGGGTAAATGTGTGAGGTATGGATCGGGTTTTTAATTTTTGTACAAAGAAAGGTTAAACCCACTGTTTTTATTCTTAACGCTGTTTATTAAATAGTCCGTGTTCTCAATGGATCTGAAATGACACTTTGGTTACTTCCCAGACTGTCTCTTCTGCTCAGGCACGCAGAAACACCTATTTCTGGACCTGAACTGTGGCCGGCTGACTTGGGTGTTGCGCCTGCACTCACTCCACACTGCTAGCATTACTCAGCACATAACAACATGTGAGTATGTGGGAGGATATTTCTTCTACTCCAACCCCCCCCACCCCCAGCTCCATTGCATATTAACGTTTCTAGATCGGATGCTCTTAGTTAAAGGCAAGCATCACAATGATCAGTGATGTGCTTTCAACTACAGGTGCCATTTTTCAACCTCAACAGAGAGAATGCAAAGTTCTAAGGTGGGGCTTTAGGCCCCAGTGCTTTCGCTAAACTGAAGAGAGGAAGAGCACTAAGCAGATCTGCAATAAGCTTCTGAGGGTAGAGGCTGCAACTGCCTGGTTCCCGCTGATGTCCAGCTCCGGTGTTGGCCACACGAGCGGCACTTAACAATGTTTGTTGGAAGAAAGAGCATATTGACTAGCTTGGAACCATCACCCTTATTTTGAACTTGGACTTCCAAAGACCACTTGGTTAGGGAAGCAGAGGCAGTTGCGTGGGCTGGGGAGGAAGACGGATGTGCATCCCCGTGGGAAGACCGGAGCTCTGCAAGGGGAGCCGTCCATGCTCAGAATCTGAAGGGTGGACATCAGGAAGAATGATCATAAGCACCTTACATTCCTTGAGGGCACAGTACAAGGATGAGGGTTTCTGAGACTCCTGATGGATTACGAGGAGGGAGCAGTTCTGAAAGCACAGGCCTGTATTCCCAGCTACTCAGGAGGCTCAGGCAGGAAGATTGCAAACTTAAGGCTTGCTTGGGTTACAGAGTGAGTTCAAGGCCAGCTTAGGCAATCTAGCAAGACCTTGTCTCAAAATAAAAAGTAAAAAGAGGGCTTGAGGTTGGGGTGGTTAAAGGTGCTTGTTTGCAAAGCCTGTGGCCTGGGTTTGATTCCCCAGTAGCCACCATAAAACTGCATGCACAAAGTGGCACATGTGTCTGGAGTTTACAGTGGCAAGAGGCCCTGGTGCATCCTTATTCTGTCTCTCATATATTCATATATATATATGTATGTATGTATGTGTGTGTATATATATATATATATATATATGTATGTATATATATATGTATGTATGTATATATATATGTGTGTATGTATGTATATATATATGTGTGTGTGTGTCTACATATATATAAGTATATATATATATATATATATATATATATGTAATTTTTTTTACGAAGAGGGTTGAAGATGTTAGAACACATGTGGTTTCTTTAAGAAGCCCTGATGTCTGGCATCCAGGGCCAGGCAGGCAAGACCAGCCCCAACCCGCTGCCTAGGAAAGCAAGAACAGCCCGCTGTTGCCACAGAAACCCAAGGCCACCTAGATTATGTACTTGGGTTCTACATAGGATGAGAGTGGCAGCAGAGCAGTCCCCACATTTGAGACCCCCGAGGGGCTAGAGATCTTTATCTCCCATGCCAGAAACTCAGAAAAGGGCACGACTCACTTTGTTCTTCAGATTACTGGAACGTGCCTCCTTGGCTTTGGACCCCACTGTGCCACCTTGGCATAGTTTCCAACTTTCCTAATAAAGCTTTCACTCTGTAAGGGCGTTTTGTCTCAGCTCCTCTCTCTGGGATCAGGCTGCTCTCACAGCAGGGTCAGGGATACAGCTCAGTGGTATGATGCTTGCCTAGCATACGTAAGGCCCTTGGTTCAATTCCCAGCACTGCCAACAACAACAGAACGAAACCAAAAGATAGTAGGAGTCCATTTGTGGAACGGGATAGACATCTCGCCAACTGAGTAGATAACCACATGGGAGGTGATTTAGAGAGGAATGCTGCTCCGAGAGAGAGAGTGAGTGGCTGGTAACCAGTAAGAGCCCCTTCAGCATGGAGAGGTTAGATTCTCAACAATGTTACTGAATGAGTTCTGTGTTTCAGACCGATGAATAGGTCCTGGGAGATTTTGGGGTCCTGACCTTGGCCCTACACCCACCATGTGCCTTAAACGCTCACCTTTGCCATGTGATGTTTCAATGGTCCAGGTGCAGTTCAAGTTGTTGGGGTAGAAGTCAGGGAAGCCTGGTGACAAGATGGTGCCACTGGAGCCTTGAATGAAGCCACCACAGAGAGCTGCAGGAGAGAAGAGGGCGGGGAACGTCCAGAGCGGCTCAGAAAGCTCCCCTCATCATCCTCCTGGGGTCCTGTGGCCCAACTCTTCTCAAACTCCCTGCCACCCTCCCTGATTGGGTTGGGAACTCAGGGGCTCTTCTGGTTCCGGGTTTATCACGGCGGGACAAAGCCTCTGCTCTCCCGTGTCCCCCGATGGTGTGCCTCACCTTCACAGCTGGGCAGAGCCCTGCTCCACTGGAAATTTGGCTCACACTCCAGGGGCTCCCCATCACTTAATGTGTAGCCCGAGTCGCAGCTGAATGTCACCAGCGCTCCCACGTAGAAGTCATTCCCATGACGCTGCCCATTGACAGGGATGCCGGGATCCAGACAGTGGTCCGACTGCAGTGTTATAGCTGGAAGAGAGAGGCCACAGCACTAACAGACAGTGCGTGCTGCCACCATGCAGGGACCCCAGCAGGTTCACCGAGAGAGCTGGGGCAGAGCCTACATGTACATAGGCTGACTGATGGAAATGTGGCCCTTGGTATCTGCAGAGGGTGTTTGAAGACCTGGCTCTCAAACAGGCTGGTTTAATAGATGATTCACTCATTCAGCACACAATCGCTCAGTGTGCGCCGGGGTTTAGGCACTGTGGTAAGGCTTAGTGACACAACCATCACTAAGAAACCATCACGGCCTTCATGGGTTGCTCAACCCATGACACTCTCCAGGTTTGGTCTGCAAAGTACTGAAATGACATTGATCCTCTAAATCAAGGTGTGATGCAGGAGATGATGAGGGACTATAACTGTGAGCCCAAGATGCCAGGTCACTTCAAGTTCACAGTCAGTCAAACAATGCCCAACATGGCAGCTTCCAGTCATTTGCACCCAGAAGAAGTGATCAGGTAGGCAGATGGGACCTTGTGTGAAGGCCACGAGCAGCTCTTAGCTCCGTGATCCACGAGATGCTGAGACAAAGGGATTACCTTCTGACGTGCGCAGTTTAACAGAGAATGCCCTGAGATGCTTTGAGTTGGGCTATGGTGGGGCACAGTCTTGTGTATTACACCTACCTGGGCCAACCCTGTCACCCACCTCCCCGTGCCACAGTCTGGGGACTTACTCTCATAGCGGAGCTGAAAGCCAATGTCTGAGTGACTCTTGTCAGTAGAGAAGAGGAGGTAGAGGTAGTTGCTGGTGCTAATGAGGAACTGGGGGACCTGGGTCCCGTGGAAAACTCCAATCAAGGGTGCTGAGTATGTCCGCCCATCTCTCACTTCGAGAGTGTCATAGTTGACTTCGGTTTTAAACCTACCAAAGGACAAAAAGGAAGACTTCTTGAGAAAACCAAGGTTTATTGTTTTGTTCTGACCAATCCAAGGCTCTAAGTAGCCAGATTTTGGCCAGCTGGGCTCTTTTAATATAATTTGCACCTATTTACGGGATGTGAAATAACCTTCTCTACTGCATTTAATCCTCTTCCTCCTTTCACTCTAGGACACAGATCTCTCAATCCTTTCTATGGTCTGGGCCATAACCCATCTTAAGACCTACAGACATTGACTCACTTCATGGGGGTCACAATGTGCTAGGCCAGGGGCCCATATGCTCAAATTCCGGGGCTGAATGTGGTCTATGGTCTGGAGCGCTAAGAATGATTTTTTGTTTGTTTGTTTTGTTTTTTTGAGGTAGGGTCTCACTGTAGCCCAGGCTGACCTGGAATTCACTATGTAGTCTCAAGGGTGGCCTTGAACTCACTGTGATCCTCTTACCTCTGCCTCATGAGTGCTGGGATTAAAGGCGTGTGCCACCACGCCCTGCTAGGAATGATTTTTATGTTTGCAAAGTGATACAAATAAAAACCAAAGCAACAAGGAATCTGACACCTGGACCCACAAGCAGGCAAGTCACCCATGAAATGTAGCACACGTACTATGTGGTCCTTCCAGGAAAAGTCTGCGGAATGCTCTTCCAGACTGGGAATGCTCTACCTGGAAGCTTGAGTTCATGTCTGGGAAGCTACTTTTTCACCAATTGACTTTTAAGCAAGGTGGCAGTAGCAGTCAAGACTTGGGACAGAAATCAGGGAGGCCACCTTCCCATGCTGGAAACGGCCTTGCTTTCAGCATCAAACATTGGTTTCTACCTACCATCTCCCTCCTTAGGGGGGAAGGGGAGGAAAGGGCTCTGGGGTCCCATGTGATGGTCTAGCCTTTGCTCCCCATCTCTAGTTATTGTCCCCCAACAGCACCAATGAAGCCCAAGGGCAAAGCCAGTAGGCTCTGTCCCTGCTCCGACAGTCGCTCCTGCACTGCCCTCCCTCCATGCCGTGGTCTCCACACCTGTCGAAGGTGATTTTGATGGGGTAGCCGGGCTGTGCTTCGATCACCCAGGCACAGCTCAGGGCGTCCTTGTAGAAGCCAGGCCAGCCAGGAGAGAGAATGGTACCACTAGGTGAAGTCAGGTGACCACCACAAGGAGCTGAGGGATAGAGGGAGAGAAACAGATTTATTGGGGGGGGGGGGGCCAAAAGAATGAGCAAATAAACAAAAACCTTCTCTGTAAAAATGTGTCAGACAACAAGGATTATTTTTGCTTTTATGGAAAATTACATCAACTGTAACTGTGAATTTTGCCTACTGGGACCCTTATGTGGCCAGTCACATCACTTGGAGGTTTGTTGAAGGCCAGAGGGGAGAAACCGAAAGAATCCTTTAAGCAAAGTCCTTTTGTCATTCTAGCAGGGCCAAGCATAGCCAGTATTTGGGTCACGCTGGCTTTTTCTTTGTTCCTCATTCAGTTTTCAAACCTGAGGCAGAGGCCTTCGCCCGGCTCTCTTCTTCCCACCCACCCTGGGAAGTGAGTGGCCAGAACTGGGGTCAGCTCAGGGCAACCACGCCCCTGCTCCATTGTGAGCACTGTTATTTGTCTTCTCTGACTGAGGGAACCCCAGCATTTACATAGTACCTGGTATACAGCTGTACCTCCATGACTGTTGGATCATACTGGATGGTTTTTGCACACCGCCTGGCTGTCTCTGGTCTTATGAAGCCTGTCATCTCTTCCCCCTGCCCACTCCCAGAGTTCAGCTTCCCCACTCTCAACCAGCATCGTCCTCCCCACTCCTGCCTCTTCGTGCTACCACGCGCTGGCCTGCATGATCCAGACCTATTCCAGCATTCCCTCTTCAGGGCGCATGTTGGATTTTACTGTTCACTCCCTTTTGAAGCTATTCAAAGCCACATGGCTGCTTTGACCAAAAAAATGAGATCAGGAGCCATGCCTGTCATGTCCATACAGAGAGGTGAAGAGCCGGAGTGTGGCTTGCCACGTTTCCTCTTCTTGCCTCAGTGATGGTGAAACAGGTGTCACCTGGGCCTTCAAGTGACTCTAAGGAGTGGGTCCCTATATGACCCATGCTAAACATATAGTTTGAGTAGTCTATGATCCTGCCTTTAGGCCACTGTATTTGTTCTTAACAGCTGAACCCAGCCCACCTAACACTTACCCCAGCTCAAGGAGAGAAGTGATAATACCAACCCCTCCCTCAAGTCCTTCATTGTCATGGCCACTGCCACTGGCTGAGCACTTGCTCCATGTCAGGTGTGCTTGCATGCATGCATGCGTGTACACACATACACACACACACACACACACACACACACACACACACGCACACAGTCATGTTCATTCGTCACAAAACAAACACCCCTGTGAGGCTGGTGCTATCACCATAAGAGAAAGCCGAGGTTATGCAGTATTTTGTCTAGACATAGACTTTGGCAAGTCATCACACAGCGGTGTCACACACTCAGAGATCTCCTCACCTCAGAGGAGTTCCCGCTTCCTCTTAGGCCCTTTGACTGTGGACATATCAGAGGCCAAAAGCCTGAACAGGGCTGAGAAGGGCATAAAGAAGCCGCCAAGCAGTTCTTTCTTTGCAAAGTCTTCTAGATTTCTCCAGATCATCTGTTTTGAAAACTCTAGCCATATGTACCCCATTTTTCTCTCAAGTTTAAAACCTTCTGGAATCACCTAAAATCATTGTCAGGCATTTTTTTTTTTCTAATGTGTATTTGTGTGCCTGAGAGTATGCATGTGTGTGTGTGTGTGCGTGCGTGTGCTTATGTGTGGAAGCCAGACAACAACCTTGGAGGTTGTTCCCTAGGAACATGCTGACCTTTGTTGAGACAGGGTCCGTCACTAGCCTGAAGCCAATGAGCCTCAAGAGTCCACCTGTTTCTGCCTGCCTGGTATGGGATTACAGCCACATACCACCATAGCTGACATGAACTCGGTCTTCATGCAAGCACTTTACTAGCCATCTTCCCAGCCAGGCACTCTCTATTATTATTTATTTGAGAGAGAAAGAGGGAGAGAGAGAGAGAGAGAAAGAGAGAGAGAGATTGAGAGAGAGCAATGGGCATTGGGCATGCCAGGGCTTCCAGCCACTGTATATGAACTCTAGACACATGTGTCACCTTCTGCAGCTGGCTGTACTGGGGAATCTAACCTGAGTCCTTAGGCTTCTCAGGCAAGCACCTTAAGCACTAAGCTATCTCTACAGCAACCCCCCCACCCCCAGTCAGACATTCTTAACAGAAAAGTGTATTAAGACATTTAATTAACAGAAGGTAGTAGGAGAAGGAGTCAACTCGTGCTGATGCCTTCCTATGGTTGTTGCTTTCCATAAACTATCTCTTCCAAATGTATGTTAATAAAGTTATTATCCCCATTTTACAAAAAGAAAACTGAGGCCAGCTAGGTTAAGACCTCTGATCAAGGGCGCCGAGCTAATGAAGTGAGAGCTGAGATTTTCACCTGAAGATCTTTATCCCTAAATCCCTGCGCACACAGCGTACGACAGTCAGAGCAGACTGGAAATGAGCTAGGTGTCAGGGCTTAACGTGGATTATCCTACAAGGCACATATGATATTATCCTCATTTTATAGAAGGGGATTATTGTCCTATTTTCCGTGAATGGGGGTTTAGAGAAACTTAAGTCATTACATAGTGTCTATATCAAACATTGAGAAATAAGTCACACATGCATATTGTCACTTCTGTAACGCCATCCATTATCTCACGGAACCATCCTCTCCTTCAGTGCACATGTGACCTCAGGGGTGAGGCAGGGTGTGCCTATTGCTATACCCCAGGGTCTCATGTAGTTAGCGAGTCTTGGCTCCAGTTCGGCCCGGCCTTTCTGGTTGCTGGAGTATAATCTCGTAGTTCATTTTCCAGGAATGCACAGACACCCGCTTGCAGGTATTCTCCACTTACTGCACACACATCAGCAGAGCCCTGACCACAATCTTCAGAGGGGAAAGTAATTCCTTCTTTTGGCATTCACCACTTTCTTGTCTTTCTATTTTGTTGCTCCATCACAAGCTAATCTCTTCCTGGGTTCAAGCGACAGTCAACTGACCTCACTGTTCATTCACCCTTTACATTCTGTTGTTCATCCTTATATTCCAAAGTGGTAGTTGACCGTAAGATCTGGAAGAAAGGAGTTCTGAATGCAGTCTCTTCTCTTTGACCTTTGAGGAGATGTTCCACTTTACTCTTCATGATAAAAAAATCTATCTTACATCTGCAACAAGGGAATGGAGACCTTGCTCAGCAGTTAAGTGCACTTTCTGTGCAAGCACGAGGGTTTGATGGGGGGGGGGGAGGCTGAAATCACCTGAGTCTGAATCTCCAGAATCTATGCAAACAGCTGGGTGTATCCACAAAGGGGAGCGAAGACCCGTGAATAGCCTTGGCTCACAGGTGGCAGTAAGAGACTGGCTCAAACAAGGACTTAGAGAAGGGGGAGGGAGAAGGACACCTGATGTTCCGCAGGTGAGTGCTGTCTGCCAAGGTAAGCCTATGGTACCACAAGGGCACATATACTTGCATACATCACACATACTGCATTACACACACACAAACAACAAAAACCCACTACAATGAGATGTTACTTCTTGCCCATCAACTAGGCAAAACCCAACGTTTAACGACATACGAAGTTAAAAGAAAAAGAAAAGAAAAACAGCAGGTCTGTATCGTGCTGGGGAAAATACAAACTGACACAACTTCTATAGACAGGAATATGGTAATAATATATAGACAAAGTCTCATATGCATTTAATCCCTGGCAAAGCAATTCTTTCTCCAGAACTGTATGAAAATGTGAACAAGCACATGCATGTCTACAAGGGCTAACCACGGCAGCACCACTGTTAAGACCAAAGGAATGGGAATGGTTATATGTTCAGCCATAGGAGTCTGACCAGACAAGCCAGGATAACCAACCAAGTGGAACGCTCATGCAGCCCCAGAAGAAAAGCAAGGAACGTGCTAGATAACACCATGGAATGGCCTCCAGAATACACTGCTAAGTGAATCAAAGTGGGCACAGTATGATTCCATTTACCTAAGAAAGAGTGGATATTAAAAGTTACATTAATAGGGAAGTGTTAGTGCTCAATGAACAGGTAAATCAAAAGCAAAGAGGTTTACCCGTGGGTAGAAAAGACACAGTCAGAAGCCTCACTTTCCCAGAATGTGCATTTTTTGGTAGATTTAACTCTGCAACTATAGCATCTCTTTACATAATTAAAAAGAATGATTAAATTTGATATGCAATTTCAAAAACCACAAAGTGAACACAATAGCATATTGCTGGCAGCATAATCATATAGGAGGAAACTCAAAAGGTTTGAGAACATGGTAATTTGATAGTCCATCCCTAGGAGGATATAAGGACAAAAGGAACTGAAAATGGTGATGATGAGGAACAGGGTAATTTTCAGTGGCTGTGTTGTTTGTAGCACTGGTGTCACTGTTATCAGACTCCTGGTGTGGTGTTTTGAATGTGAGTTGCCTCCCACAGCCTCATGTGTTTGTGATTAAAGCCTCCTACTGAGTCCCTAGCTGGTGGAACTTTGGGACGAGGAGCCCCAAAGCTGGAGGAGGTGTGTCACTGGAAGTGTACCTTGAGGTATCTCTAGTGCAGCCCTAATGGGCAATCATTAGCTTGCTTATTCTTGCTGCCACTTCCCTGCTGATGTGACAAGACGCGATGCTCAGACTCTTCTGCTCTGCCATGCTTTCTCTGTAAGCCCAAAATAAATTCTTTCCTCCAGTAAGCTGCTTTGTTTGGTGTTCCAGCCCAGCTGCAGGAAGGTAATTGCTATACCTGGGTGTGTGATATGACAAGGGAAGTCACGATAGTGTTGCTGAGAATGTGGATTTTAGTAAGGGTAAAAGGTGATGCAGATATGATGTCAAAGAAATTTAAGGTTAATAGAAAAAAAAAATTCTTACATGTGAGATGAAATGAAGTCACATAAATTTTATTTAAAGAGCATTTCTTAGCTGTGTTCATTGAACAGGCTTACAAGCAAAGGCCAACTTAATAGTAGTAAGTCCCTCTTGTGTCCTGATTCTAAACATCAGTTTCCACTAAAATGAACCAGGGCTTTGTGGACGAGCAAGTGTTTCTAGGTCAGGGTTATGAAAGGTCCAAGAAGGAGATTGGGCCACCTTTAAAAGGTGGCCACTGGACAATCTGAACATCAGTCATAAGGCTAATTGCAATGGATTTAAACACATGAGCTATGTGTAAACCCATTGGACTGTAATGCCATTTAAAAAATTCAACTTTGGAAGATGTTAGGGATTTATTAAATTGAAACTTGGTAAGTATAAGGAAATCACTCTCTCTCCTGCCTTTCCTTTATGAACTATGCCTTAGAGTAACCAAATGGTTGATGAAAATAAGTTTTCTTGAAGTGTTCCAGCTGGAAAAAGGAAGACACCACACAAGGTTGGCATTCTGCAGCCCCTAGGCTGAGGTCATAGATGGTTCCTAGTGTCCCCAAAAGAGAGGCAATGGGACATTATGTGTCTCTCACGGAAACACAAAGCACTGCCTATTAAATGTTCTGGTAAAAAAGGGGGGGATGTGAGTCTGATTAAGCCTCTAAATCTTACTGCCAATTAAAGGAAGTATATGAGAGATAGGATCATGTTAGCCAGCCACTTGGGGAAGCAATCAGCAACATTCAAAATGCAAGACCTCCCAGGGAAGAATGAACTGATGCCTGCAGCTTAAACAAATATCACAAGAGGTGGGGAGACACCCAGAGATTAAAATATGGCTCACGACCTGCCAGGCCATTATAATGTATGAACCAAACTAGGATGCCATTTTCAAAAAAATACTATATAAAATGTTCATTTTATCAATACTGAAACATATCAGGTGTGTGTGTGTGTGTGTTAGGGAATCCACATGCATGTGTGTGCATGTGGGGGGGTCAAAGGTCAACATCATGCTCCACTTCTGTTTTCTGAGACAGTGTCTTTCAGTGAATCTGGAGCTCACTGATTTGGCTGAATGAGCTAGCTAGCAAGCCCAGGGGATCCTCCTGTCTCCTCCTGTCTCCTCCTCCCCAGCACTGGGACTGCAGGTGCATGCCATCTGGCTTTATGTGAGTCTTTGGGATCTAAACTCAGGTCCTTACACTTGCAAGGCAAGCATTTTACTGACTAAGCCATCTCCTCAGCCCCAGACTTCTTTCTTCCTTCCTTCCTTCCTTCCTTTCCTTCTTTTTACCTTTCTTTTTTTTTTTTTTGAGGCAAGTCCAACAGTATGGCACCATTTTTATGGGAGAGAGAGAGGGAGAAGTGGTGCATCAGGGCCTCCAGTCACTGCAATCATCAAACTCCAGATGCTTGTGCCACCTAGTGGGCATGTGAGACCTTGTACTTGCCTCACCATTGTGTGTTGGGCTAATTTGGGATCTGGAGAATGGAACACAGGTCCTTAGGTTTCACAGGCAAGTAACTTAACCACTCAGCAGTCTCTCCAGCCCCCAGACTTATTTTTTTAAATGGATACAATACTATGTCTTGAACAGGGGAGAGTGTAATCAAAACAAAGACATAGTGGCTGGGTCCACACCAAATTCTTAAAGCATTTCCTATGGGGGGGGGGACCAGAAAATGAGTGTTTGACCTTGAACTTTATCATACTTGGATATGGTTTGAAACTTTTACGACCACAAGTATTCCTTTAAAAACTAAAACAGGAAAATACAACCAATATAAGATCATTTATCACTTTTTCTTCATGCACTTCTTGTACACGGAGTAGTCCCTGAAACTCGGGTTGAGTCTTTGTCTTTTAATGGAGAGTTTAATTACGTTTATTGTCATAACTGATACATTTGTCTCACTGCTGTCACTCTGTTTTATGCTGTCAATTTCTGGCACTTCCGTGTGGTGTCCATCTTGTCTTTGGAGATAGGCAATATGTTTCCTTTTGTTTTAATTTTCTACTGGGATGTGGAAAGTAGAAAACCTGCTTTTTCTTCTGCTTGTGGCTGCTTTGACATCTTTCATGAGCATGTGTGATACTGTATTCTCTGTAGTGATGGCACTCAAGGAGAACACAGTCACAGGGTCGCCCGGAGCATGGGTATGAACGCCAGCTCCATTACTTATAAGCTAGGAGGATGATGGACATATGCCTTGCCATCCTGGGAATCACTGGGGACAATAATGACACCTGTTTCCTAGGGCCAGTGCAAGGTTGCCAAGAGGTGATTGTTTCCAAGAAAATAACTGTCACAGTGGGGTATGGCTATTTGGTTCTTCCTTAAGAGAAAGACAAGAAATAAATCTGTGAGGGTGGGGGATAGCCAGGCACTCCTAGGAAGTGGCATTCAACTACCTGGAAGTCTTTCTTAGACTGTTTATTTTAGGAATGGAGAGATGGCTTAGCAGTTATGGTACTTGTTGGCAAACTCAAAGGACCCAGGTTAAATTTCCCAGTACCCATGTAAAGCCAGATGTACAAGGTGGCCTATGTGTCTGGAGTTCGTCTGCAGTGGCTAAAGGCCCTGGCGCGCCCATTCTCTCTATCTGCCTCTTTCTCTTTCTCTCTTAGATAAATAAATAATGTGTATTATTTTAAACACATGGATTGCCCATGTCTTTTATACCCATGGTCATCAAACTACTGCCACAGGACACACTAAGCCCACCACACTTTTTGAAAGCCTAAGGCTGCCTTGGAGAGTTGAGTGGAGACTATGTGGCCCCACAAGGTTGAAAATATTTCCTCTGGCCCTTTAAGAAAAAGTTTGCCCACTCCTGCTTTCCATCCCCAGGTGACAACCCTTATCTCCAAATTTAGAAATCATTTTCTCCCATGTCCTATTACAGCTTCTCCAAAGCTGAGTGGCTTTCAGCATCTATTAAAAGATCGTCTAAAAGACCATTAGCTTCTGCATTTAATTGTCCACCAGGTGGGGATACTTAATCAAAAACAAAAGCAGATAAAAATGGAAATAAAGATGCCTATAAAAAAGCAGGGTCCTCCCGATGTGGGGACAAAAGGATGGCAGGTTCCTCCGGCCCTGGCTCTCTCGTCCACTCTAAGGTTTCAGTCCACAAACATACAGTGCTTCCTCCAAAGGGAAGAATGACTCCTAATCTGATTGGTTCCATGAAGAAATAGCTATAATCAGGTTAAAATAATGTTAACTGCCAACACTTACTGACTAGGACCTCTGTGCTAGGCAGCTCCAAGAGCGGGACATGCTCACAATAACGCTGTAGGAGGGTCCTGAATCACCAGCCGAAGCTCAAAGGGCCACGTGGCTTGCTCACAGTGACTTGGCTGGTAAACTGCAAGGTGAGAGGTTACGCGCTGAAGGCCTGTCATTGACACATTTCTCTTTGGGAGCTTTTGGCCTGTTTAAGAACTTGTCCATCCATCCATTCACCCATTCACGCATTCATTAGCCAGCAGTGACTGAACATCCAGCGAATGTCAAATCCCGCATGTGTGAAACATCCAGGAAGGAGCTCACACGCAATGGAAGTACAGTGAGCATCGGCAAGTGTCTGCTGGATGCGTGGCACGGCTCTTTACGAACAGATACAGCTTAGCACGATTCTGTCTCCCTTTTCTTAGCTGGAAAACCAGAGGCTCAGAGGGAAAAGTGAGTGCCCTCCTGGCCCCCTGCTTGCACAGTGGGCCTGGGTTGTTTCTCCTCTCCCACCCTGACATGTCAGCCAGACAGCAAAACTCTCTCCAAGGCCCTCCCTTCTACAGCCCTGGCCCTCCACTTATGGCCAAGTTTACTGAGATGTGAGAGTGGAGACCGAGTAAGCAGGCAGGTCTCTTAGGTCTCCGTTCTCCACCCATCACAGGAGACGAGTGGAACAAGCTCCTGAAACCGTAATTCCTGCCTTCTTGGGCACCGTGCAGCCCTTAAGAGACCTTTGGGATGTGCATTATCCATCCAGTGTTCCCAAACACTTGCTGAGAAATGATTCTGCGCCAGATACTGTGCTTGGTACACAAATTTGACATGATTCCTGTCTTCAGGAGGCATAATCTGTTTTAACTGCCTGTTGTCTACGGGAACATACTCTGGTCTCTAAAGTTGACTTGACTGCCAGAGGCAAGTCTGGGCTGAGCGGATGTTCTAATAAGCCCAGTGCTGGCTGAGAGCCCCACGTCGCCTGGAGAGTGATCGCGAGGACGTCACGGCAGCATCGAACAGGGGTGCAAAGGCTGGAGTGGAGAAAGCCCCGGGAATGAGAAATGAACACAGGGAGGGGAGAGCGGCTGGCCGCCTGTTCAAGGTTGTGGGTCTCCCCTGAGTGGCAGCTGGGAATTCAGCTCCTGACGCCTGTGATCTTGAGAGCTTCCAGCTCAATTCAGAGACAGTCTTGATGCTAGATAGTCTACGACCAGTTTCTCCAGATTAATCTCCCGTATCAATTCAAATTCCTAGGCCACATGTTCCCACCAGGCCCTTGCCATCCCAGCGTGAGGGCAAGGGGTGACCCTGGGTCCTTGGAGAAGAGGATCGACGGATGTGGAGAGGGGCCACGCTAACCTGACCACTCAGCCCCTCTCCCCAAGCACTTATCTAACAGCCGATGCCCCAGCCACGGGCACTCACCTTCACAGCGCAGCACAGCACTGTTCCACACCACGCTGCCTTCTTTTAGGACACAGGTGATGGTCTCAGAGCCTTGCGTTCCAAGAAAGCCTTCGTCACACAGGAAGGAGATAGAGCTACCCAGCTGTAGGCTGTCACCAAACCGCTTGCCATTAACGGGAACGCCAGGATCCGGGCACTCATTGTGTCGGAAGGCTGTGTGGATGAGGGGGAAAGGACATGATTAGGCCAAGTTGATATGTTCAGGGACCCCCTTCCCTGTCCCAAACATACACTCGCCAAAGTAAGCTGCAGTCTGAAGGTCAACCCCGGACCTCCACCGCTTCCCTAAGAACTTGCCATGCTGTAGGGAGACTGAGATGCCCAGAGGTTCCAACAGACACGAGGCACACCCATGTGAACCTGGACGTTTGGCTTTTCCGAGTGTCTCATTCTAAGGGATGCTGACAGATGAGACAGTAGTTTATGACATCATGTCACAATCCTATCGAGCGGATAGGATTACCTAGTTTACAGGAGAGGAAACTGAGGCTCCACGGAGCTGAGGAGCAGATATGTCTCTTCAATGTCAAGTCCATCCTGTACTTCCTGAACTCGAGGTAGTTATGGGGGTCATTTATGCTGCGGGGGAGCTGGCTCTCAGTTCTGTGGCACTAATAGACATTAAGAATCATAGAATGGATGCCCTGGAATTAACCCCGTCTGAAGCCATCCCCTTCATTTCCTTGCCTCTTGTCATGGCTGCTTCCGTCTCTCCCCAGGTGACTGATAGTGCCAGAGTGAGTGGAGAGAGGAAAGGGATAGATATGATGCCCGGGTGCTTTATCTCGTTAGTCCACGGCTGGGCCATTTTTGTCACCTTGCTGAGCCTCAGTTTCCTGACCTGTCAAATCTCTTGCAGGGTCATCTTGGGATCGAATTCAAACAAGTTGATAAGGACATGAACTAGGCGAGGGTTTGGGGACAGTGTACAATTGCTGAGGGTGAGTCTCCGCCTCCTCCCGTTCCCTGCACGGTAAGATGTCTTTGTCTTTGCTACTTTCACCAAGAACATTGCTAGTCGTTCAGAAGAATCTCTCAAGCCAGGCCTCATGCTGTTGTAAGCATGGTGACCCTCACACGGAGACGAGGCTTCATGGCTGTGTGGGCATGTGTCACTTAAAGAGCCTATTTCCCAGACCTCTGCAATGCCCTCGTGGTGGCAATGGAGACACAAGCACACATGCAGAGGCATAAGTGACCCTGAAGGCCACTGTTCTTGCTGGAGGAACAGGGGCCTGCAAATTTGATCCCCTGAGCACAGACGGATGTGGGGCTTCTGACAGGGAGACTACTGGGATGACCTGTGCAGGGCTGGCTCCCTGCATTCTTCCCTCTGAAACTCAAAGCCTAGGTTAGCCCAGACTCAGTTTCTCACCCCTTCTTCATTAGAAACGAGGACCACGAGGTGGCCCTGACCCCAAGAGGTGGAAAGAATAGGGCCTATTGCTCAGAAGCCCAAACCCTATCAGTTACACACACACACACACACACACACACACACACACACACACACACACGAAGGAACAACTATGGTGCTATTTTCAACAGCTGGGCTCTAAGCCTGGGGTTTACTCCCCGCCCACTTCTGCCTGTGTCCCTTTCCAAACCTCAGCCTCTCGGGCCGATTCTGACTGATGGAGTTTCCCTGTGACGCTGGAAAATGCCCAGCATGGGGTCAGGTGCTCATGGGGCAGTGGCCAGTGGCATCATTGTCTTCTGTGCTCCAGGTGGAAGAGTGATTGCTTTACTTCTGAGAGTTTCAATGTTGGAAACACACCACTGACCCTTATTAGAGGGACAGAGATAACAAGTCACACGAGGAAGGCAACGCGTGCTCACTAGCTGTGGCGAGGGCCATCGGGGAGGTGAGCTCCTTGACACCGGGCAAAGGCAAGCTCAGGCCAGATCATCCCTGGTGGAGATGGGAGAGGAGACTGAAGACCTCTAGGGTGAAACTGTGCCAGCTCTCAAACACCTGTCTGGGACCTTGTTTCCCTGACTGTCTCTGAACCCACCACCTCTACTGTAAAAACGTAGACTCTGAGGCGTGCTCTCCTTCAGCGGGCCTGAGTGGGCCCTAGAGTCTGAGAAGTTCTCTCTGGCCATTCATGTGGATGTACGCACGGGAAGACATCTGCTGTTTGTAATCATGTTTGCAAGCGTTGGCAAGGGTTATTCTGGGAGGGGCTTTGGGCTAGGAGTTGCCATTTCTTCTTTCACCTGTTCAGTTCTTTGGGTGACTTACATGTTGGGGGTGTACATCGTGACCACGACAGAACCCCCTGGAGGTCGAAGCTGGGGAGAGCTATTGCCCATGAGGACCTGCTCATCTCCAAGTGGAGCTCACCCTCTGTACTGCTGTGTGCCGCCTCCTCCCCCAAGGTCCCCAGATTTGCTCCTTCCCCAGGTCTCCTGCCGTGTGACATTGCTTGGAAACTATGAGTATTCATTTTGCCCTAAGCTCCTGGCAGTGATTCCCCAGCCCCCATCAAGCTGGATCCATGGACTCCCTGGGCTTCCTCTTTCCCTTGCTCTTGCCACTCTCGGGGCAAGAGAGAGCATGGACTGACTCCCGGATGCTTCCACTCAGGAAGCTCTCACTGAACCTAGCACATGCCAGGCACCAGAAGGACGGGCGAGGTAGCTTTCCAGAGCTCATAATCTCATGGGGACACAGGCAGGAGGACAGAAAAGCTAAAAGCGAGAGCCTTCATTGTGGGACCAGCACACCTAGCAAAGACAGGACCCTCTCTGCTTCCCCCTGGCCTTAGGTCAAGGGGACAGGAAACCCCTGGAGGAGATGCACCCTGGGAAGGTTGTTTTCAGTAAATTAAGTGTCTTGAACAGAAACATGGCCTTAGCCTGGATGGTCCCTTGAATCCAAAGTCATAAGTGGCCCACCTCAGAGCAACCAAGTCTTAAGGAACAGGTGCAGAGTCTCTGTGTCAAGGAATAGACACGTGGAAGAGAATGATTTGTCCAAAAAGACCCCGAGGGACATGCCTATGAACGTAGGATGGACTTTGAATTGAGGATTTGGGTTCCCAAGTGGCCCCTGGGGAAGAAGCTGGATAACTGCTTCACAGACAAAGTTTCAACTCCACTTGAATATCTGTCATGGCCAAGTTCACCACGCTTATGGCTTACTATGACCCTGTAGCCGATGGTTGTGCAGAGGCTTATGGTGCCCAGTCTCTGTTCTCCTATATGTGCCACCCACCCACTCTCCCCCACCACTTTCCAATGCCCACTGGACCCAGGACTGCTGAGCTTCAGGTTACTCCTGGAGGAGGGACCCGGAATTGCAAGTGGAGGTGACAGTTTCCAGACTGTCACCCTAAGACAGGCTGCAATAAGCCTCTGGGCCTCATGGAGACACGGCTTCAAGCGCTTGCTTCTGTAATGTCTATAGGGATGGATCTGGGCAAGGCGAAGTGAGGGGAGACTCTTAGGAACACCACAGATCAACAGGAAGTCGTGTTCAGGGACTCGAGGGAACATGAAAGATTGGTGATTAGGGGCTGGGGAAATGGCTTAGCAGTTAATGCATTTGCCTGTGAAGCCTAATGACCCTGGTTCGATTCCCCAGGACCCACATAAGCCAGATGCACAAGGGGGCGCATGCATCTGGAGTTTGCTCGCAGTGGCTGGAGGCCCTGGAGCACCCATTCTCTTTTTCTCTGCCTCTTCCTCTCTCTCTCTCAAATAAATAAAGAAATAAAATTAAAAAAAAAAGATTGGTGATCAGGAGCTGAAAACTGAATGCCACACACAAGATAAGTGAATGTCAGAGGCCTCCCTTCTGGTAGAAGATGAGAAAATTGGGATTCTTATTCCATTATATGGGGCACCCATGGACATACATGCTCACAGTGGGAGACCATAGAGAAGGGCTGCCACCCCAATGGGCTGTGCCCCAAGCTTCTTCCTGGTCATGCTGGGAGCTCTGCAGCCAGCGCTGTCCATGAGAGCACCATTGGTCATCCTCGGAAGTGGACACCCCCCACAGGTAGGGTCTGAGTGGGTGACAGAGGGAGGACTTACTGGTGAAGGTGATGTTAAAACCCCTCTTCCCCGTGGAGTGGTCAGTCTGGAACTCAAGGCGGGCTACGTGGCCACTGCTGGTGATGGAGGAGGGCAGCTGGTTTCCTGAGAAGGTGCCCAGGACAGGGGCCTCGGCGGTGGCTCCATCCTTGATGACCAGGAAGTCGAACTGAGGCTCCACGTCGATGTCGTTGAAGGCCAGGTGGACGCGGCTCTCGGGGCGGGCCAGGATGAGCCAGACGCAGTGGAGGTGGTTGCCGTAGTCCTCTGGGTAGTTGGGAGAGAGGACGACCCCCGAGGGGCTGGTGAAATTGAAGAAGCAGGAAACTGAAAGGGAAGAGCAGTGGAGGTCAGGGAGTGTCCCCAGCGTTCTGCAGGAGATCACTGAGGGCCGGTATGGGGAGCATTTTCTTAGTCTACAGAGCTCAACAGGAAGAATGGGTGGCACCAGGGTTGGGCTCTGGGCTCTGGGTGGGAGCCATGCTGGGTTCCATGCTGGACATAGCACTGAGGGTCCCTTTGGCAGATGGCGCACAGGGCGGGGTTGGCTTTCTTACTGACTCTTCTTCCCTTTTCAACCTGCCCACCCTTTGTGTTGGGGAAACCCTATCACTGGAGCTGACATGCAGAGACACATTTCTTGTCCTTCTCAACTTTGTTTGAGGCAGTAAGAAAGAACACGGCCTAATGATATGCCGATGACAACCTCCCAGTGGAGAGCGCCTCTCTCCACCTCTCTCCTTTAAATGTCTTTGATGAGGAAATGATGGGGAATCTGACAACTGCATGCCACAACAGACACTCTGCTAATGAGGTCAGGTGAGCACCATCTTTCAGAGGCCAAAGTTTTTAACTAACCAGGGCAGGGAGGTGATGCTCTGCCCACTTCCTGTTATCTCTCCCTACTTCACCTTAAGGGTCCCCTCTTTCAAAACCCTAAGCCACTCTCATGCCAATGGCTAACAGATCCTAGAACAAGGAGAAGGCGAGGAAACTGCTACGCATGTAACACCAGCAAATGCTAGGCCAGAACTAAAAAAGAAAAATAATCAGATAGAAAAATATAATTGCAACAACTACGATATTGGGAAGATATCAGTATTGAACTGAAGATTTTATTTTATTTTATTTTTATTTATTTATGACAGAGAGAGAGAGAGAGAAAGAGAGAGAGACAGAAAGGCAGGGAGACAGAGACAGAGAGGATGGGCATGCCAGGGCCTCTAGCCACTGCAAACAAACTCCAGATGTGTGTGCTCCCTTGTGCATCTGGTTTACCTGGGTTCTGGGGAGTCAAACCTGGGTCCTTTGGCTTTGCAGGCAAGCATATTAACAGCTAAGCCATCTCTCCAGCCCAAACTGAAGATTTTTTAATTCTATAGGACTGTCTCCAAGATAAGCCAAGAGTATTATGTCCACAGGAATCACTTGAAAGTAGAATTAGGGCTGGGGAGATGGCTTAGCGGCTAAGGCACTTGCCTGCAAAGCCAAAGGATTCCGGTTTGACCCTCCAGGACCCACGTAAGCCAGATGCACTAGGTGGCACACGCATCTGGAGTTTACTTGCAGTGGCTGGAGGCCCTGGCATGCAAATTCTCTCTCTCTCTCTCAAATAAATAAATAAAAATAAAAAATATTTTTAAAAATAAAGTAGAATTCATGTGAAAATACAGTCCATACCACAAGATAGAACTTAAAGAAAACAAACCCATAAAACCCCTTATCACAAAGGCTATGCTATATGGAAGTAAATACATGCATTTACTGCTGGTTTCAGAGTAAATTTGACACACCCCTTTTAAAAGGGTGTATATGAGTTCTTATTAAGTGCTATGAACTATTCAAATACTCTAACTGCATAAGATCTAGAAATTAATTTAAAAGAAAAAGAGCCACAGGCACAAAGATGTTGATAGTGACATAATTCTACTATAGAAGAAAAAAATGTCAACCACCTATATGTCAACCCAATAAAGTGAGGTAAATTATAGCCTTTAATGTGGTGCAGTCTGAATGCAATCATGAAAGTGATAAATACGACCCTGTGGAAAGAGTGTTAACTATCATTTTAAGTAAAACAGTAGGTCATAAAATTATATGTGTGCTTTTGATGATAGCTATTAAATAATTGTTTATATATGGGTAAAGATTGGACAGGAGTCCCCAAATAAAAATTGCATCAGGGCTGTAGATTTCTGGGTGATTTCTTTCCAAATGAAATGAAATTTAATTTTTGTAACAGAAAGAGTGATATTAAACCCATTCTAAACACTGAAAAAATTTGAGAGAGAGAGAGAGAGAGAGAGAGAGAGAGAGAATTGGAGCACCAGGGATTCAGCAGCCACTGCAATCAACTCTAGACGCTTGCAACACTGTGGGCGTGTGCGACCTTGTGCTTGCCTCACCTTTGTGCATCTGGCTTACGTGGGATCTGGAGAGTTGAACATGGGTCCTTAGGCTTCCCAGGCAAGTGCCTTTACCACTAAGCCATCTCTCCAGCACCTAAACGCTTTTTAAACATATAACAGTACAAAAAAACCCTAAAAATGGATATGGGTCATCTTTTAACCCCACTTCTAACATTTATATCTATGTTTAGAATTAATAATATTGATGTTTGGGTGAATGTAATATTTAAATTACTAGTTAAAATAATATTTTAAAAAAAGATTTAAAAAACCCACAAAACAGGAAGTACTCACTCCTTGTGCTGAGTATTGCTCAAATTCTCTCTGTCTCACCCATCTTCTTTTCTTTTAGAAGTATTTCTTTTTCAACCTGTTGCTGAAAGTCCTCTCATCAAAGTCAGCAAGACAGGCCTGGGCCCTAAGATATATTCAGATATATTCATCTCTGTGATCTTGGTATTTTTTGATAATGTATGTATGTATGTATGTATGTATGTATGTATGATGTATGTATTTTACATGTGTGTGAATGTGCCACAGTGCATGTACCACAGTGCATGTGTACAGGTCACAGGGCAGCCCCAAGAGTCAGTCCTTACTTTCTACCTTATTTCAGAGGCAGGGTCTCTCTTGTTTGCCACTATGTTTGCCAGGTTAGCTGGTCTAAGGACTTCAGGATTCTCCTGTCTCTGCCTCCCTTCTCACCACAGGAGCGATGGGATTACAAATGCTTGCACTACGCCATCTGGTTTGACGTGGGTTCTGGGCATTTGAACTTGGGTTGTCAGACTTATACAGCAAGAACTTTACCTACTGAGCCATCACTCCAACCACAACTCCAGTATTTTTTCAGTATTCAAAGCATTTGAGCCAAGGAGAGAGAAGGGCACAAAAATGCTTTTAGGCAGTGTCAGATGAAGTTCGTTCATACTAGTGGTTGCTGTACATTATCTCCAAGGGCTTCTGGGTTCAGACACCATGCTTAGCACTTTCATCAATTACTCCCTTTTGCATTCACATGAAGAGGTAGGTACTGTTCCTAACACCCATTTAAAGATGAAGACACTGTGACACAGAGAGTGACTTGCCAGGGTCACAATAACCAGGGAATGGGAGTGCCAAACTCAAATCCAAGCTCGAGGAACATGACACATACAGGTTCACGTTGTCTTGTAGTTTGAGAACAAGAATATCCACTGGACCAACTGCCCTCTAATTGGACTGGAGGCCCGCTCCATGGGAGGGAATACATCCCTGATATTGAAAACCTACAACAGGGTAGTCATGAGCTCTAGGGGTGTAACGTCTGCTGGTGTCTGGCTAAATGTATATACTGTGCTCACTAAACTGCCCAGTAAACACTTCTCTTAATGTTCACACCCATATATTAATGCTACTCTCACTTTTGGTTAGAGAAGCTTCTCTTTTCAGATGGTAGTGACCTTGGGATGGCTTAGAAGGCACCATGGTGCTGAGAAGAAGTGACACCTATCTATCACACCTTCCAAGGTCCATTGTGGAAGAGGTGGTGGAAAGAATGTAAGAGCTGAAGGAAGGGTAGGACTCCTTACAATGTGCTCCTCCAGACACAAAATGGCCTGGATATCCATGACCTCACAGTGCCTGACACTACCTACACAAGACCATCATAATAGGAGGAAAAGATCATGACATCAAAATAAAAGAGAGACTGATTGAGAGGGGGAAGGGATATGATGGAGAGTGGAGGTTCAAAGGGAAAGTTGGGGGAGGGAAGGAATTGACATAAGATATTGTTTACAATTATCAAAGTTGTCAATAATTTTTTAAAATAAAACAATGGAAACAACAGAAATGAAAAAAAAAAAAAAAAAGGAATGCACACTGGGGCTGAATCAATGGGAGGAGTCCTTGAGGAAGTCTGTCACATCCACTGGCGACCTACCCCAGCCATTGCATCAGCACTGAATTAGGCTAGACAGGGCTGTCCACACATAGCCACTGTTTCCAGTTTTGTGCTAGATCAGATGAAAGCGTGACATAATGGTACCCAAAGGGAGTGACCTGCAAGGCAGAAATGAGCCAGTGGTGTTGCATGTTGAATGGTTCCAAGATGGACAGAAGACAGAAAAACATGCCGGTTTCTGAGGGAAGATGACCAAGAGCACAGTGAGCATGTGAATACACAGATTTGCTGTGGGCATAATTCAGTTAATATCTGGGCCCCACCCTCCACCGCATCACTCTACCACTTGATTCTTTTTTTATGTCGAGCGTTTCTCCAGGGGAACTCTTTTGTATCTTAAGCAGCTCTATATGGTAGCTCTGCTTATTTTCACAACTGCACTGTTTGCTTGTTTAGTGGTTTCTGGCCGTGCCCATCTCCTTCTCCAAACATGTACGCACTCCCTGGCACATACCCCTGACCAGCAATCTTGTTCCTTTGATGCTTCTGAACTACTCCTGACTCCCACAGTGCCTGGTACATTGTAGACACCCAACTAATACTCGATGCATGAGTCAGTGAGTATCTAATGAAGACAGGGTGCCATGACCATGTGGCCTCATAATCCTACCCTGCTCCAAACACCAAGCACCAGAATTGATCAAAGTCTGTGAAGGTAAGGTGGACAATTGAGTCGATTCTGGAACCTAGGGGAAAAGAGTGTGGTGTGACCCTTGAGGGAGTTCTGTGAGATACAGTATACATGTGGCCCTAAATAACTTAGGGTGTGATTCAGCTAAGTCCTTAAAGAGCCAAGGGAAGAGAAAGCTGCTCTCAGATACCAGAGGCTTCAAGAAATATTAAGTACTCACATGACATTCATAAAACACCACTTGAAGATGTATTATAGCCAACAAAAAAATGAATCAAAATGGAGAACTCAAAAAAAAAAGTTGTGGTTAATAAAAATATTTTAAAAGGTACCAACAAGCAAATAAACCAGCATAGTAATGAATCTAATAATTGCTATAAAAGTAGTTATAAAATAGAATGCAAATGTAAAAAACAATTCTTTGGAAGAGATACATAAGATATCATTCCAGTCTGAACCCTAGGGTAAAATATTACAGGTTATACTGATATAAAGAGTAATGTTGGAGCAAAGAGATATGCTAATTTCCTCTTTTTGCAGGAAATTCTGTTTTATGGTTTCTGTGGTTAATTAGAAAAGTATAGGTTAGAGCATGTATTTAAAGATGTTTAGTGTAATTAGCAATAGAATATGAAGTATCTTATCTTCAAAATTGCCAGAAGGGGAAAAATCAAAGTAGTCAATTTGGGGGAAAAAAAAGTGGACTTCAAGGGAAAAACAGTGACGCATAAAGGCTGGGTGGGGGAACATAAATTAAGATACCTTTAAAAAGACAAAAAAGGAGCTGGAGAGATGGCTCAGCAGTTAAGGCACTTGCCCACAAAGCCTAAGGACCCAAGTTTAATTCTCTGGTACACACATAAAGCCAGATGCACAAGGCGGCACATGAGTCTGGAATTTGTTTGTAGTAGCTGGAGGCCCTAGCATGTCCATTCTCTCTCTGTCTCTATTTACCTCTCTCTCTCTAATAAATAAATATGTTTATTAACAGACAAAATACAATTCATGACAATAAATGTGCACAGTTAATCTAGCAAAACAAAGTCCTCACAAGCCACAGAGCTAAAACTGAGTGACCTTGTGTAGTTACAAGGAAAGGAATAGGTTGATTGCTCAGCCTGGGCATTAGAAGAGAGTTATAATTTGATAATGTGTGGGTCCCCTGTGATTTCTGTTTGATTGGGAGAGGATGCTAAGCCACTTAGGGATTTTCAAAGTTCCTCAGATGATCCCAAATTGCAGCCAGGCAGGAAGATACATTGGTGGAAGCGAATGAGAGCAATAACAACAGAAAGCAGTTTCAAAATGAATAGCTGCCTCTTGGATGCTATGTTATACCTGACTCTTGCATGATTCTTGTGGTTTTGTTTTTTTATTTTTCCTTTTCAGTCCAAGAGCTTTCTGGACAGCTACCAAAACATTTCTTCTGGCACTTGGAAAGTGATGAACTGATACTATTAGAACAAGAATGTGGTCTTACCAAACTGTCTTCTATATCAAGAGGCAACCCAGACCTGACTCGGGGAGGCCAGGGACAGGAAGTGCTTCTTATTCCTCAAAAATCATTCTTGCTCATGAACGATAACACATGCAAGCCATGTTGTCATGGATTTTTATTTATTTATTCAATTCATTTATTTATTGTTTTATTTTATTTATCCATTTTGAGAGAGAGAGAGAGAGAGAGAGAGAGATAATGGGTTCGCCAGGGCCTCCAGCCACTACAAAGTCCAGACACATCCACCACCTTGTGCATCTTGTTTACGTGGGTACTGGGGAATTGAACCTAGGTCCTTAGGCTTCATAGGCAAGTATCTTAACAGCTAAGCCATCTCTCCATCACTGTCATGGATTTATTAACAACATAAATAGATTGCTTTTCAGTGGCCCAAAGGAGGAGCAACCACAGAAAAGAGTCAGAACTGGATCTCCTCACACCCCATCATACATCCAGCTTAGAAGAGGGGGGGGGGTAGTTAAGGAGATTAGGTGTTGCTCTCTGCAGAAACAGTGACCAGGTTGAGTGAAGCTCTCACACGGCCCAGGCTTGCAATATCATAAATGTGAAAACAACTCATTAAGGACGGAGTGTGTAATTACAGTGCGTAATATGAATTTAATATAATCTTGAGCAGGAAACTCAAGAGGCTTATTGAAAAACTCTCTTTTATCACATTTTTCTTTTGGTGGCATTACTACTAGCATCACTGCTTTCAAAATATTGACAGAGACCCCAAAGCCAAAGATGTTATTTACAGCATGAATGATGGACACATTCTGAAATGAAGATATGACCGCTATGATGTTGTATGCTCCAAGGCACCAAAACAGACAACAAAATATACTAATCTGAAGTCCAAAAGTAAAGAAATATAAGGAAGAACCAAAAGACAAAATCAGTGGGTGTGTGGTAAATGAAACTCTGGCCTTTAAACAAGGAACACATTATATACATATATCTGGTTTGTTGGAGACAGGGTCTTGCTTTGTAGCCCTGGCTGGCCTGGGGCTCACTGTGCAACCCAGTTGGCCTCAGCCTTGAGAATGCTGGGATCGAATGTGTCAACATGCCTGGCTTGAAACACAACGTCCATTACAGGGGTCCACAGAATACTGAAAACACAGGATTAGATTAAGTTACAAAAAAGCCTAAATGGATTCTGCCGGGGTGCAAACACTACTGGCTACTTTTTCTGTCCATAGGTAAAAAATCAACTGGAGATCAACAACAGAAGCATATCACACAACTCCAGGTATGTTTCTGAGTTCAAAGAAGGAAGAAAAATATTTTGCACGGATGATGCTAGTAGGCCAAGGATGCAGCAAGGGGGGAAAGACACAGACTTACTTGTCATTAAACATGAAGGAAATAAAATTAGATGAGTGTTTACATTCAAGAAGTTACCAAGGGAATAGCTAAATGGGGTCCAGAAGAGAAGAAAGAATAAATTCAGAAGAGATAAAGAGAGAAAAAGATAGCTGGCTTCTGAAGAAATAAAAAAAAACAGAAGATACTACATATGTATGCATGTATATATACACACACACATATATATACACATATATACGTGCATACATATGTATACACAGACAGTGAAAGAGTGGAGGTTATAATAAAATCAAGGTGGTAATCCAATTATAAAAGAACAGAATGTATAATATAAATCTGAAATCTTTGAGAATTTCCCAAGTGAATTTGAATTACTAAAGTTAGTGTAAAGGGGCTGGAGAGATGGCTTAGTGATTAAGGTGTTTGCCTGCAAAGCCAAAGGACCCAGGTTTCATTCCCCAGAACCCACGTAAGCCAGATGCACAAGGTGGCCTATGTGTCTGAAGTTTGTTTGCAGTGGCTGGAGGCCCTGGTGCACCTGTTCTCTCAGTCTCTCTCTGTCTCTCTCTTTGCATCTTTCTCTGTCAAGTAAATAAATGAATATAAATAAAATAATGTAAAGGAAAACTCCTGAGGAAAGTTGGAACGTCTTAGTGGTAGGATAGTTTCATGGCCACTGTTATAAAATCTTAAACAAGGCCAGGCGTGCTGGTGTACACCTTAATCTCAACACTTGGGAGGCAGAGGTAGTAGGATGCTGTGAGTTCGAGCCCACCCTGAGATTACATAGTGAATTTCAGGTCAGCCTGGGCTACAGTGAGACCCTGCCTCAAAAAACAAAAACAAAAACAAACAAACAAACAAACAAAAAACTTAAACAAATTTGTAATATCCAAGCTATCTAAATTAATCTTAACAAAACACTCCCATAACAATAGTTTGTATGATACACATATTCTCTTACTCAGTGTAAGAATACAATCCCACTAGGCAAGAAGTGTCCACTGGTGCAACAGTGGCACGACTGTTATGGGGATAACTAACTGCTATCTGGATTTGATGCCCTCTCCACAGGAGGGAATTCATGCCAGCTACTGAAATCCTGGTCAGAAGCCAATGGTTGGGAAGGTCGTAGGCCCTAGGAGGAAGCTACTATTGTTTGGTTAAATGGATATGTTGTGCTCATCAAATTGTGCTCTAAATATTCATGCTTATGCCTATAGATTAGTGCTGCTCTCACTTTTGGTCAGAGAAGCTTCTTTTTGTAGATAGTGGTAATTCTGAGGAAAATCAAGACTCATCAAAGTGTTGAGAAAAGTGACAGTTAAGAGCTCCAAGTGAGACATGTTTATCTCACCCACCAAGGCTGAGGGAATATTACAGACGAGGTGATAGAAAGTGTCTAAGAGTCAGAGGGTGGACAGAAATGCTGTCTTCTGGACACAAAGTGGCTATTGCATTCATGACCCCTCAGTGGCTGTTGTAACCTGAACAATATTTGATTCATCACCATGTCATCACAGATGATGAAGGAAGGCACACACACACACACACACACACACACACACACACACACACGACATCAAACTAGAACAAGAACTAGTTGGAAAAGAAGAAAGAAGAGGTCATGTGGAAGGGACATGGGGGCAGCTGGGATACAAAAGAAAATCATGAGAGGGGGTTATTTATGATCAAATATATTATGTAATTTATGAGTTGGCAACAAAAATTAAACTATTAAAAATACAATCTCACATGTAAAGTGCTAGCAAGTCAAATGCAGCCCTAAATAGTATTGCCATAGTCTAGATAAACAACAAAAAAAGCAAAACTTTACTGAGATATACACATAAATTTAAAAACAAGGAAATGATGCTTACAGTTGGAAAGAGTTCATGTTGCTAAGGTGACAATCACCCTCAAGTTACAGTATCAATTTAATCCAATTCCAGGTAAGATCCACACCAATTATTTTTTTCTGAACATAAAGCAACTTTAAAATCCACGTACTAAAGTCAAAATAGCCAAGCCCACCTTGAGATATGAGTAACAATATGATATGTTAGTTTGTGTCCCAAAGGTGCCATATGTCTTACCTCATTAACCTCACAGCAATCTCTGAGGTAGACACTACTAATAACCCCATTTTACAGATGCCATTGCCATACAGACTTATGCGATGGGTCTGAGATAATGAACATAGCCAGACTGGTTCCAGAGCCCGAGTGCTCAGTCATGATACCCAGTGGAGGGAGGGTTTGCTAACAGATACAGAATTCAATATATCAAAACAAATTATAAGGCTGCAATAATAAAATCTGTATTGAGAGACCAATAGAATTAGAAGAGAAAGTCCACAGAGAGAAGTCAGAATTTAGTATTTGGTTGTTGTATTTTTTTTTTTCGTACTTAGCATTTTTTTTTTTTTGGTTGTTGTATTTTTAAAAATATTTATTTATTTGAGAGAGAGGGAGAGAGAGAGAGAGTAAGAGAGAGAGAACAGGCACTCTAGGGCCTCTAGTCACTGCAAATGCAGTCCAGATGCATGTGCCCCTTGTGCATCTGGTTTATGTGGGTACTGGAGAATGGAACCTGGGTCCTTAGGGTTCACAGGCAAGCACCTTAACCACTAAGTCATTTCTCCAGCCCTTAGTATTTGTTTTTAGTTTGCTTGCTTGTTTTTGAGGCAGGGTCTCACTCTAGCCCAGGCTGACCTGGAATTCACTATGTACTCTCAGGGTGGCCTCGAACTCAATGCGATCCTCCTACCTCTGCCTCCTGAGTGCTGAAATTAAAGATGTGCACCACCACGCCTGCACCACCACGCCTGGCTTGTTTGTTCTTTTTTTTTTTTTTTTTTTTTTTTTTTTTTGAGGTAGGGTTACATTCTAGCTCAGGCTGGCCTGGAATTCTCTATGTAGTCTTAGAGTGATCCTCCTACCTCTGCCTTCTCAAGTGCTGGGATAAAGGCATGCACCACCATGTCTGGGTAGACTTTAGTACTGGATAAAGGGGATTTTCAAGTTTTCAAGGGAAACATTGTTTGATGGAGACTGCTAACCAGTTATTGAAAAAAGTATGTCAGCCTACAACCCCATGCACCATTAAAGTGTTAGAAGAAAAATATAAGAAGTGTTTGTATAATTTCAGAGATGTGGGGAGTAATTTCTGAGCAGTACAGCAAAGGTAAAAATCACTAGGGAAATTATTTTAAACTGAAGTAAAGTAAAAAAAAATTGTGGATTTCAAGTATCACCAAAACCAAAAGCTAACCAACAAAGAGCACATGGAGAGAAAAGATTTCCAAGTTATTCTAGTTGAACATTTACTATAGTTTACCCATACAAAAAACCCTGCAATTTAATAAAACAGAAACATTTGAAATAAAAATACTGGATAAGAAAATAAAGGCAGCTAACGAAAGACTATAAAGTTGGTAATGAAACTGTGGGAAAATGTTAAGATTGAAAACAAAAACTTAAGATGGCAAGAGCTATTGAGTTGGCAAGCAATAAAGCAGCAGTGGGGAACTTTCTAAGCAAAAGAAGAGAAGCTGGTTAGGCAGAAATGAAGCAGTCAAGAGGTGAAGAGAGAAGCAGAGAGTTGTGAGGATGAGGAAGGGGTTTCCAGAGGGAAGAAGGGCTGCCTGTGTGGGAAGACTGCCCGTCGAGTCTACCTCTGGACTGAAAATGACCCATCAGGTGTCACCAGCACAAGGCTCTGTGGTGGCATCCAGGAGAGCCGTCTCAGAGGTGTGGTGTACACAGCGCTAGAATGGGGTGGGGTAGGAGGCTGGAAGGAGACACATGCCCACAGCAAGTCCAGAGATCCTGCGTGAAGTCCTAATGGGAGGGACACTATCTGAGGCTCTGCATGGAGATGTGGGGTTACAAAGAAGATGCTTCTGTTATCTTAAGATGAGGGGAGATGGATTGGGGAGATAGCTCGGTGGATAAAGCATGTGGCATGCACACTTGAGCACCTGAGTTCACATCCTCAGACCCCACAGAAAAGCCAGAAGGAAGCCTTAGTGGGCTTATACAATCCCATCACGCTGATGACGAGATGGGAGGAGACGACAGGAGAGCTGCCGCAGAAGCTTGCAGAAAGAATGAGAGACCCTTTTACAAAGGAGGTGCACAGTGGGGTCCCAGCCTGGGAAGCTGTCCTCCGACCTCCACACATGCACCACAGTAACCGTGTGTTCACACTCACATGCATGAATATGCGCACACAGCCACACACACACCACAAGCACATATGCCGAAACAACAAAATTTAAAGACATGATGAGAGGCCTGAGAGAATTTCAGTGTTGATGGGAGGGAACAGGTAGGGGGCGTGGCTGAGGAGGCAGAAGGAGGATGAGTTCCAGGGGACAGAGGGCTCTTGAACAGTGCCACAGTGGAATGCTCCAATGCCTCGCAAATGCCCAAGGGTTAAGGGGCAACTTCGCCAGCGTGGAAATATTGGGAAGTGGTGGAGTCTTCTGGAGGAGGGGCTTCCTGGGAGGGTCGTTGCCATGACCTTGCTGGGGACTCTGGCCCCTTCCTTTCACTTGATTGCTTCCCACCATGGTGCACTGCCTCACAGGCCCCAAGCAGGAGGCCAATCATGATGGAGCCTCAGTAACTGTGAGCGAGTAAGCTTTGTCTTTGACTAGCTCAGACATTTGGTACAGTGATAGAAAGCTGACTAGCACAGAAGCTGAGGAAAAATCCATAGCAAAATATATAAATTGGTGTGTTGAAAGCTGAGTGACTGGCTGTGATATAGTAGGTCATGAGAGTTAAAAAAAAATAAAAGGAAGAAAACAAACATTCGGAGTTCATTATGGGCAGTAAAGGTAATACTGCTTGTGAAGTAAATGTTTCGATGTGTCAGTGTGTACTGAATACAGTGTAGATACGCTTGCATTTATTTACTGATTGAGACAGAGTCTCAGGGAGCCAAGGCTATAGCCAAGGAAGACCCTGATCGTCTGATCTCCCTGCCTGGACCTCCAAGTGGCTCCACCACACCTAATTTATGCAGTGCTGGGGACTGATCTCAGGGCTTTACGCACGCTAGGCAAGCAACTCTATCAACTCAACTGCATCCCAGCCCACAGAGATACATTTTATGATGTCAAAGGTGTTTGAAGATCCCTGACCTTACCTTATAACTAGAGGTGAGTCTGTTCATTTTTGCTTTCATGCTGTATAATCCATAAGGGGACTGGTTGTGACAAGAGAAAGGATTGTTCATCCCTCTACCATAAGAGCAGGGGAAGATGGAGAAGTGAGAACGCTAGGCGGTGGCAGCCTTGGAGTCTTTATACTGGAAGTTGTGTGTGTTGCTGGGGCGGAAGGCAAGGTCATTCTCAAGTGCAATGTGAGGGCTGGGATGGGTTAAAGAGAGCAGAGAATGCTTGGGGCAGTTTCCATGGGGAAGTGGAGGACACAGACGGATTGCCGGGCATGGTGGTAGGCGTGATTGAGACTGGTGGCCATGAACTTATAGCAGTGCCAATTTGCCTGGTTGGGCGATTTTCTCTAGCCATGCTCGCTCAAGCACAAGGGCCCAATCAGGTTTTTCTTGCTTCATTGTACGTCTCTTAGAACAGCAAACTGAGGCAGCTGCGCTGATTAATGCCACGGCTGAGCAGGAAGCAGAGGTCTGACAATCCCATCTTCATGTTTCTTTTGCTTCATTCTGCTCAGCTCGGTGTATATTAATTTCTATTTCCAGTTATCTTGACATCATCTCTGGTGATGTCAGAGAATTGGTGAAAGTTATTATTTCATTTTGTTGGGCCCAAAGAGGCTGTGTGTGAGGGTGTATGCGAGGCCAAAGATGAAAGCTGGGTGCCTTCCTCAGCTGTGCTCCACCTTATTTTTGTTTTAGGTGGGGTCTCTTATTAGCCTGGAGTCCACCCATTCAACTAGACAAGCCCTAGCCATTGATCCCTGGGGGTCTGCCACATTCTGCCTCAAGTGTTTTAGCTACAGGTGCACGAGGCCATGGCCAGCATCTTACATGGGGCCTGAGGATCAAAATCAGGTCCTGAGCAGCAAGAAAGTTGCTGACTATCTGCTCGCCCCCAGTGTGGGAGGGGCTCGAGGTGACACACGTCATGTAATAGTGGTCAGTCTCTGGGCAGGGTTCATCCTTATCATATGCAGCATGAACTCCAGCCTTGGTTCCCTCTGAGAATACAAGTGCGCATACCTTGCCAGCAGAGCACCAGGGGCATGGGAGGACAGTACAGCAGCACAGCTATTCATGGCACAAGGCACATATGGTGAGTTGTGGAGGCTGACCAAAGGTGTTTTAGAACATGGAAAGGGGCTTGGAGTTTATCACAGCAAACTGAATCAAATATGGTCCAAACTGCACTCCTGGTCTTCCCCGAGCTTGGTTCTCTTAGATTCTAGGACCTACACTGTCATTGGCATCAAGAAAATAACACAGGGGCTGGAGAGATGGCTTAATGGTTAAGGCACTTGCCTGAAAAGCCAAAGGATCCAGATTCTACTCCCCAGGACCCACGCAAGCCAGATGCACGAGGTGGCGCATGTGTCTGGAGTTCGTTCACAGCCGCTGAAGGCCATGACACACCCATTCTCTGTATATATCTGTCTCACTCTCTCTCTCTCTCCAACAAATAAAATAAATTAAAAATACATCCCTTATATAAAAAGAAATAACACAGCCCTGCCATCACCCAGGAGTGGGCTTTCCCAGAGCTTGTACACTTCCTACTCCTCCTTCTTTATACCATTGTCTTCTGAAAATACACACACATACACACACACACGCACACACACACACACGCACACACACTGTAAGCTCAACACAAAAGTGACAGCTGTGCATCTCTACATGACTGCAATTGTCCTAAACAGAATTCTTCACCTATTTTCCAAAGCTTCCTTTATGTTTTATCTCCATGAACGACAGCATCCAAGGGCCTGAGCAAAGTGTGCCAACATCTTTTCCCTCAATGCATAGCCCTTCAATGACTAAATACATCTTCTATCAAAGTACTTTTCACTGGGAACTTTAATACATGAACAGTTAACAAATTGGTCATATTCCCATCAGGTTATCCCCTTTTGTCACCTCTCCCTGGTCCCCATTCCGCTGAGGGGGTTCTCCTCAGTCGGGGTACTGGGAATCACTGTGGGGTCGTGAGTACAGCAGTCTGTTCCCTGTGGGGAGTACAGTGCCTCACAGTCCACTTTCCCACCCTGTAGCGGTCTTTCCGCCTTCTCTACCACAGTGCTCCCTGAGCCTTGGAGGGCCTGTTAGAAGTCCACTGTACTGTTGAGCTCTTGGCAGCCTCTTATTCTCTGCTTTGATGACTTTTAAGTCTCCTCAGTGTCTACTGCCACCTCCCGAGGAAGGTCCTCTGGCTGGTGGTGACAGCAGTCCTCAGATTTAACCTGCCACCGCTTCTGTCTCTCTTGTTCCCACCACCTCATCACAGGGCTGCTCAGACGAGGCCTGCCGCCTGCTGCTCTCCTCGCCCTCGTTTCCCTCGTTAAATGTTACTCCCCTGGAACTCACCCTCCACGGTGGCTCCACCAGGAGGGGCAGATTTTACATCACAAATTTCATTCTGTTCCAGCTTTGTTGGGAACATTTTAAAGACTTCCCACTGCACAGAGAATGCAGTCTAGACTTCTTAAAGAGGCACCAGACTCACAAAGGCTCTTTTTATCTTCATCCTCCTGCCCCAGTCAAATCAGACCACTTGCAGCTCTACAAATGTGCAAAGCTCACCCCATGGCCTATTCTTTTCTACAGGCTATTTTCATTTCCTAGAATGTTCTTTCCTCTTGACCCCCTGTAACTCTGTTAAACACCGTTTCTGGTGAGTGATGTTGGTCTTTCCCACTCCACACTCACCCATAACTTAGCTTAATCATGGAGTGTGTTCACCAAGCTCACCTACCCAGTGCCTTGCTACCCTTGGCTTCAACTCCACCAGCTTGAGAACAGAAGAATAAAATCTTGCTGCTGATAGCTTTCGATCCAAATTCTCTCCCACTCCAACCATGTTGGCTCTGTCTGTTATCATAACATCAATCCTAGCACCACTAACAGTACGGCAACACAGAGAAATAGTCACAAGCAATTTCTATAAGATTGGCACTAAGAGACAGCAATGAATAAGACGCATATGGTTGTGTCTTCAGGAGTGTTAATGAAGTAAGTGTTGCTTATTGTGATAGATGGCATTATTTATCCATAAAAAAATCATTTGTTCCCTTGCCACCCCTGCCCTGCATCCCCTTAGGTGGAGTTCTCTTCCCTACCATCATTGACCTTGGGATCGTGATTAGCTTTAGACCATGGAGTGTGAGTAAACATGACAAGCAATTCCAAAAATAAGCATTCAGTGTGCTTGGACGCTCTAGATAAAGGCTGCCTGCTCAGCCTGGGTCCAAGAATGAGATGCCACACAGAGTTCAACAGAGCCACAGCCGACTTATATCCCCCATGGAATCTGACAGGGACATATTTATTGCTGCGAGCCATTGAGGTTTGGAGACTATTGATGCTACAGCATAAGTTGACTGAGGCCTAGAGAGATGGCTTAGTGGTTAAGGCTTTAGCCTGAAAAGCCAAAGGTCCCAGGTTCAATTGTGCAGGACCCACGTAAGCCAGATGCACAAGGTGGTGTATGCATCTGGCGTTCATTTGCAGTGGCTGGAGGCCCTGGCATGCCCATTCTTTCTCTCTCCTTTCCTCCCTCCTGCCTCTTTCTCTCTCTCAATTAAATAAAAATAATAACTTAAAAAGTTTTTTGTTATGTTTATTTATTTATTTGAAAGTGACAGACAGAGAAAGAGGGAGAGAGAGAGAAAGAGAGAGAATGGGCGCGCCAGGGCCTCCAGCCACGACAAATGAACTCCAGACACGTATGGCCCCTTGTGCATCTGGCTAACATTGGTCCTGGGGAATTGAGACTCGAACCGGGGTCCTTAGGCTTCACAGGCAAGCACTTAACCACTAAGCCATCTCCCCAGCCCCAAAATAATAACTTAAAAAAAAAAGTTGGTCAGTATGCTTCTGAGGGTGGTATGAAGAAAGTAAAAAGCAAAGGACTGCTCTTGTGGATGAGGTGGTTAGAGACGGACTTGGGGAAGGGAACAGGCAAGGAATGAGGATGAGGATGAGGATGAGGAGCCGGCACCATGAGGGACATCGCAGCAGGTAAATACAAGCATGGTGAGGTAGCAAAGAATTTTGAGGTAAAGAGTGGCATGGGATTAGGTGGGAGGGGGTAGGAAGGAATTGATCACACCTAGGCTCCTGGACCTTTTTCTCGGCTCTCCCTTGGCATCCAAATCCCCTGTTTGGCATGAAGTCTATTAAGCCATAGTAAGAGTGGCCACAGACTGCACCAATTGGAACCCTTCTGAACATGAAATCACCTAGTTATCACCTAGAACCAACGATGCAGACTGGAATTTGTCCTAACCAAATAGGGAGAGATGGTCACCCTGTCCATGGTCCTTTCATTCCCTACCCACAAGAGTATTCCTGATCTGCTCCAGGTTTCGCACTCACCACCCAAACCCGCTGGAGCTGGAGCCCTACACGGAAGCTCTCTCGTGGTGCTCGTCCACTGTGCACATCTTGCTTCCTATGGAAGGACCCTATTCCATGAGTCCCTTAAATGTAGCCAAAGTTCTTGGTATAGACCACCTGGTATAAAGCACCATCCCTGGGGATGCTCCACTGCCTGCAGCCAGGCTGGCTTCCTACCTCATCCCTACAGCGGAGCCCGCCCCTCTGGCCCCGGCGCTTGCCTGAGCCTACAGACCCCAGTCACAGCCAGCCTCTGACCTGGGCTACCCATGCTCCCTTCAGCTGCTGTCTGAGCTCGTGTCTCTGGCTCACAGGATACACTCTAACACCTCAAGGGACAAAGCACAAGGAAGGTTCCTTTTCTGTGCTCCTGATGAGTGGCTTTGAGGGCTCAGCTTTCACCCTGAGAGCAGACCACCAATACACGGAATGAAGCCAGCTGCCACCCTGAAGGCAGGGGCAGATCTGAGTCCTTCTAAACAAAGTGGGTTTGGTTGTCGTGTTTCTCTTTGGTGGAGGGGGAGCGAAAGCGTGAATTAACGCTTCAACTGAATCTTTTCCTGTTTGTATAAAAATTAATCAATAATGTGTAAGCTATAGCTTTGATGTGAAGACCCAGTTCAACGGCCTCAGAAGGCAGAGGGAAGCACTATGCCTGGTGCTTGACAGAATAAATTCAGGTTTTGATGAATTTGAAAAAAAAAAAAAAAAGGAGTGCTGAATTTGAGGAAAAGGTGTTTCCCAGTTCTGCTGCTCCTGGTGGGGTGCTGCCCTCACACTTCTGCTCAGAAGGTCCACAGGTCTCTCAATCAGCCAACTGAGGCAGGCAGAGGCAGCCCAGCCTCCACAAAGCCAGACCCCAGACCCCAAAGTTTCCTCTCTGGTCTGATAGTCCTCTTTTCCCCCATCCTCCTCGATGAATAAACAGGCCACACAAAACCCAAAACAATAGCTGAACCCATCTCCACGAATGGTGTGCTGTGTGGTTGCCAACTGTGCCAGTGGGCACCCCTTTCTGTGGGCAGAAGGATGCTCTGTCAGTTGCATGGGGGCAATTGCTGAATAACCCAGCAATGGAGGATGGACAGTCAGTAGGTCTCAAGTTTTCTGTGGGATTTTGAGGGATTGTGATGCATGGGGTAAGAGATGGGGCCCCGATGACTCAGTCTTTCTGTGTCCCCAGAAAGCCTGCTTCTGAGTGCTTCTCAACACTGTGAGACCCATAGCAACCCCCCCCCCCACCACCCAATGACACTCATAGGATTCTGTCCGTATCACAGGGTAGACATCAGCCAATCTCTGCGCGAACATTAGTGTTCTTCCCCAGTCTTCTGTGGGTGGTGGCTTGGGTGAGGCCAGACTGTATGTGGTTGGTTTAGACTCCATGAAGTTCCTCTGCTAAAAATGCCTTAGGAAATATGGCGGACTCTGTGACAGAGCTCGGAGGTCAGCGTCGGCTGTCTTGTCACTCTGATATGTCAGACTTAGGCATGAGTTGAGGTTAGAAAAGTACCTTGGTGTGATATCATACAAGAGCAGAAACCATCCCTTCAGCTCAGATCATTTTAAGAAAGGGCAGGGACTACAGCTCCAACAGTTGAGAAGGTGTTCCTGGGACTGTTGACGCAGGCTGCTGGAGCTTTGAGGTCTCTGAGACCTGCCCTCTCTCCCTGGGAGCCGAGCTCCGTCACAGAGTCAGTGAGGTTTCCAAAGGCAGTATTAGCAGAGGAACTTCAGAGTCTAAACCAACCACGTAGATTCTTGTTCCTCAAGCCACCACCCACTGAAGACTGGGGAAGAGCCCAAGTGTTCACTTAGCATGATCACATGGAAGTCTGTGGATTTCTCTCCAGGAGAACCCAACATGATCCGTGGGCACACTCAGTCTGAGAAAGCGTCCTTCAAGACCTTGATCCAACTTTATGTGTGCTCATATGGAAGGTTATGGCAAGCAACCTGTTCCTGAACCCCTGAGCTGACTCCCCAGAAGACTGATGTTATCCACAGGAACTGAAGGGGGGGGGAGGGCCATAAATCCAAGATGGGTGACCCGAGTCTCCCCCAAAAGCCAAGGTGAGCAACGCCTTTCTGAGAATCACAGAGGTTGAGGACACCCACAATACCCAAGGCCTAGAGTGATGCACTTATATCCAAGGGAGATGATGAACTCACCAAGGAGCTCAAAGAACAAAGAAGGGTATGGTAAAGCTTCAATTTCCAGACCCTGAGACAGCTGCTGGGACAAAAGACCTTGTTGGATAAAGTTCAATGTCTGTCCCCCATAGCTCTGAGTCACATGTGGTGAAAGACACACCCCAAGCAGGGGGCACTTCACAGGGGAAAAAGAGCCTGTTGCCTTGATCACAAAGATGGAGGACGAAGCGAGAACGGCAGGGTTATGGCATTCCTCCAAAGCACAAGTGATGGGCCGTGACTAGACGCCCATAGCTTGGTCAGTCTTTCCAGCTCCCACTGTCCCCAGCAGGCCCTAATATTCCTTGGACCAGGACTCTTAGCTGTAGGATTATGGGACTAGGATGAAACCATGCTCGAAGTTTGGATCTGGACAGATCCTGGGTCACACTAAAGGTCTTTGCTACAATCCTCTAAGAAGACTTTTGAAAAGCTGCTCATTGGAATAATACATTTTCTCCCTTTCTTCCAGCACTTTGTGATCACATTTGTTACTGTAATAATCTGGAGTCTGCTTTGTCATATAAGTACATGGTTGGGCTGGAGAGATGGCTAGGTGGTTAAGGTGATTGCCTGCAAAGCCTAAGGACCCAGGTTTGATTCCCCAGTAACCATGTAAGCCTCATGCAAAAGGTGGTACATGCATCTGAAGTTCTTTTGTAGTGGCTAGGACTCTGGTGTGCCCATTCTGTCTCTCTGATTAAAAAAATTAAAAAAGCATATGCTTATGCCACTTACTAAGCAACTATGAGCTCATGGAGGGCAAGAACCATAGGAGAGCGCTACACCCCCCAAACCGTCCTTAGAGTCAAACACAATGCCCATGCACAGTAGCTCCCAACCCCATGCTTTGTTTCACCTAAACTACATGAAAGCTGACCATCACCACAAGCAGATGTAAGGTCCAAGTACGCGGCCACTCATCCCCTCTTGCTGGGATATCAGCGACAGTCCGTGGATGCCAGGGGATCCTGACCACTGTAACAACGGAGTTATGGCAGCCACAGGGGGGACAGCCTCAAAGAAGCAACGCATGATCATATGTATCACCTCACGCAGCATGGTACCATGTCTCACAGGCTGCCTTCTTGGCAATGCACCAAAGCAACTCAAGAACACCATCAAACTCTCCCCAAAACAGTTGGCACACAGTGGATGTTCCATGCTAGTGGATCAGAAATCTGGCCCCAAATTTAAATCGCCTAGGAATGTTCTAGGACTACAGTTCCAGGACCCAATGGATTGGAAATTCTGGGAAAGAGACCAGGAATTTTGCATTTTCAAATGCTTGTGAGTGATGCCAATGCTTAGCTGAGTTTGGGTCCATTTTAGACGGAGCAGGGCCAAAGATACCTCCTCAACTCACCATGTATTTGTCTACTCAGCCATAGAGCACAACACTAGGTACAGGACTCCTATGGGCTCAGTGGAAGTGTCCACTCCACTGTGAACTGTCCCTTCATGCAGCCTTTGCTTAATCTGCCCTTGGCCATGACCACCACTGCACACTTGAATTCAATGGGCCCAGTTCTTTCAGCCTCATCTTGAGCCAAGTTCAACTAAGCTTTCTGGTACACTGACCACGATGTTTCATCTCCATAAGCCAGTGGCTAAGGTGTGGTTATCTCGTGGGATTGACAGGAGATCCGCTTACTCATCAGCTTTCTGAGTTTGAGGACCTTCCTTCCTGATGACGCTTCCTTAACATGATGTCTCAATCACGGAGTCGGGGACTGGGCTTCTGAGCTGGCTCTTGACCCCTCCCTCAAGTCCCTGTTCTCAGTAAAGCTCTTTCTGCCATTATGGCTCCTAGTTGGTGCAGAAACACACCCTTCAGGGGCATACCTTATTCCCTTGGAGAGGACTTGTTTCATCCCAGAAGTGCCCCACCCCATAAAGTATCTGTCTATTTAAACATACAGTTGATGAGTGATTATGGGACCTACACTGGCCTGGAAGGATCTAAGTTGACTTTATTTCCTTGAACATTCTGATAAGCAATGCTGGCAGTGGCCTGTGAGAACCAACCCTTGATCCAGAGTCAGTTCTGCCAGCTCTGGAGTCCCTCGACTCTGCCTTGCCTTGCCTTACCCAGACTGCCCCTGTGGTACCATGATGCTTTGTAGTCATGCATGAGTCAGTTCTCTATTGCTGGGACAGATACATCTCTCTACTCCTACTACTGCCACAGACTCAGAAGACAATGGCCCCGTGGCTTACCTGCAATCTTCTGCAGAGCAAGTCCCACCCCCCAGCTCTGCATATCACTGGAAAAGCAATGGCATAGGCTTTCAGTGGCCAGGTTTTTTTTTTTTTTGTTTTGTTTTTTTTTGAGGTAGGGTCTCACTCTAGCCCAGGCTGACCTGGAATTCACTATGTAGTCTCAGGGTGGCCTCGAACTCACAGCAGTCCTCCTACCTCTGCCTCCCAAGTGCTGGGATTAAAGGCGTGTACCACCATGCCCGGCTCAGTTTTTTGAGGACTGGGTAACAGAGAGAGGAGTGCATTGAAACTCCCCAAGTTCTGACTTGGGGCCCTTTATTATCAATGGGACCTTGATGGAAATGGCATTCCAGAGAAATGAGAACACTATCCCAAACAGAGGACGCTCACACAGCCCTCGGCATGGCCCCTGGCCCATCAAAAAGGTTCCCAGAAATATCATTCCCCACACTGAGGCTGACAGTTTCAGATCTTGGCTCATCCCAACCCCGGCTCCAAGCATTTGAAAAAAAGGCAATTTCTGAGGCTATTGCGATCATATTTTCTGGTCCAAAGGAAAGGATGTTTGAAATTGGAAAATCTGAGATTATACATTTACAGGTGCTGGCCATGAACAGGAGGGAAAACGGGGACAAGCTTTGTTGGGTGCAGGACATGGAGGTGGAGGTGGGCGTGGAAGTGCAAAAAACACCTGCCAATTTCAGAAGAAAGGTAACAAACCGCGGATGTGGCCTGGATGAGGAAAACCACGGAGCTGGTATATTTAGAAAAATGAAAGCAGAGAAGGCAAAAGACACACACGCTATGTGTCCGGATGCAAAGGCGAGTACTAGGCAAATGTCTATTTTCTTCAAGTTAATTTATAGTTTAACAGGAGTGCACATGCAAGATCCCAACAGGCTTGTTATTGTTATTATTATTTTTTGCTCTGACAAAATGATTCTAAAATTAATCTAGGACAACAAACAGATGAGAAAAACAATGACTATTCTGAAAGAGAAAATAATTAAGGAAGAAAGGAGGTGTTTTTAGCTCTGCTTAGATATTAGAACGTGTTATAAAACAACAATTAGAATCATTCAATGCCAGGGCTAAGGCAGACATGAAGCAACAGAGCAAAGGGTAACTCAGGGAAACAAACTTAACTACATTGAGGACTCGGAGTGTCCTCGGACAAAGCAAACCATTTCCCTCACGTCACAAGGGAAGCGAATTACTTAAAAAATTATGTTGGAAAACTGCCCAAGAGTTTGGACAATATTATACATGCATCCAAATAAACTCCAGATGGATTAACAAATTATAGTTTAAAGAAATCAAACTACTGACAGATAACTAAAAATAGAGCAAACTGCTTCTCAGATTTGTAACAGAATGATAACTTTGTCAGCTTTGAGAGGAAATAACAAATATTGAGGGATTTGTCTGCACAGAAATGTAAAACAACTTCACAATGCAAAATAGCTAAATGGAAAGACAGGAAAACAAGATTGGATTGGGTAAACATGTGTATGGAAGGCCACAAAGACTTCTGTCCACACAATGGGACGGACGCTTTCATATTTGGAAAATACCAACCCTCTACACTTGTACCTAAAAAATCTTGAACAGCAAAGACTCCGTGTCCCTGTTCCATGGGGCAAGACCCAGGCTGACTGAGAACAGGTAGGAAATGACGTACTTGCGTTGGGTCCAGGACATAAATCCCAGTGTTCTTTTGAGACCTCTTTTATCCTCTTGCCTAACACAGGAGCAGGCTCTGACCCATGGCTGAACCCAGACTCTATGGCCACGGACCCCACCAGCCTTCTTCACTCACACCCACCTTCAGCAGCCATCGTCTCCAGGACCCTGTGCCATCCCGAGGACCCAGGATGCCGGTGAGCGAGCACATGCTCATCTTTGTATGTGGGCATGTGCGTATCCATGGATTACATATCCCTTTTGCACAGACATTCGCGCATCCCATGACTTTTCTGAGAACCCATGACTGCCACTTTTCCAATGAGGCCCCAGCTCTGTCCTTCTATTGATTGTCAACTCTTCTAACAGTTACCATGCCCAGTCTGTTCTGTGAGAAGCGGGGCCACTGCAGTCTGGTCAGCACCCGCTGGGATGCCTGTTACACTCAATCCAGTAAGGAGAGTCCCATGAAGGACGATCCTAAGTGTATCTGTTACACCAGGACGTCTTGTTGAAAAACTAAAATTAACCCACAAGGCATGACTTCAATTTGCATAACTGGATCTGTCATCCATGAAGAGAGCTCCCTGAGGTAAACACTTGAACTCCTCATCTCTGGTTTCGTAGCTCTTACTGTTACCTTGGGCCCTTCACAGCAGATGATCAAGGTATGTTACAGGGGTACATTTATTAAATTAGCATGGTTAAGTGGCCACATAAATGCCGAGGACTAGAGAGGCTGACCAAGGTGACAAGGCATCACCTATAGGAAGAAGAGCACAAAGTTGTTCTCTTTAGAAGGCGGAAGTAGATGGACACACGGGCGATGAGGCTGTGCTTCTGGGCAGGAAGGCCGCGCATTCTAGGGACAGTAAGCTTACAGCTTTTGCTATTGGCATTGTGAATGGGCACAACATTTTGGGGAAAGATGATACAATGATATGCATCAAGAGTTATAAAAATGCTCCAATAACCTTACCCCTAGGAATTAATCCTAGGGAAATCAATGAAGAGGGTGGTAGCAGCCATAGACACAGAGCTATTCATCACAGCTTTATATAAAAGAATTGAGCAGAATTGGTTGGGTGAATGAATCTTGGTCCATTTACTACACAGAATATTTCACTGATCTTAGAAAAGAGGAGAGTGAAAGGCATGTAGGAACATGAGAAGATATATGATGTAACATGGACACAGCATGAATCATGGTAAACTCATCTTGACTAAAACCCCATGAGAGGAGTGTGCAGATGGGGAGTAGACAAGTATGAACGGGCAAATAGATAAAAAAGAACAGATGAAGTGAGGTGGAATCAGTTCTCATTTAGGAGAGGAAGAGTAAGGTCATTTCATTACACTGTTAACATTTCTTTAAATTCTTAAAATTGATTTAATTTTTTTTTAAATACTAGAACATCCCAAAAGCTTAATGTTATCCCTTGGGCTGCAGAAACTTCCAGATATATAGTCATGGGAAGTGACATCAGGTACAGCCCTGACAAATCATCCCTTCATCCTAAGTAGGGTCATCACCGGGGGGGGGGGGCCTCTAATTTACATTTGACCAAGAAACAGCCACATCCTCTTATGCCATCTACTCTGTATACAATAGGAGCTCAATGCATCAACCGAGATAGAGAGGTGGGTGAGCAGAAGAAACGTAAGGAGCAATGGCAGGGAAAAGAAGCCATCACTGACATCTGAATACAGGATTAGTCCTAGACTAAGGGCCATGGATCTATCCTTCATGACTTAGTTTAACTCCTGTCAACCTTTGTTACACTCTGGGGGTAACTCAGGCAGCAGCGTGTTTCTGTACACTGGCCTAGGATTTTGTCCTAATGATTCCTCGTCCCTGTCTTGCCAATGAGCCCTTGGGTTCTGGAAAGCTGGAGCAATGGAAAAAGCATAGGACTTGGAGTGAGCACCAGGGTTCACACCAGTGCACCGTCAGTGAACAACTCACGCTCTAGGCTAGCCTTCAATAGCTTAACGGCCTTTGCTGTAGCTCCTTGCTCTTAGTTTCACGTACAATCAGAGAGAATCAAAGCTCTGCAAGTTTGTAGAAAACCTCATGTGTCTCCAGTGACATTAAATAGGTAATAAATATCAGCGTTCCCCCTGCCCACACTTCCACGCTATCATAATGCTTCCGATTTTAATCCTGGCCGCACAACGCAAATCCACCAGGGCCTTCGCGAGACAAGACTAAGACATCCCAGATCAGAAGCTCCTTATCTGACGTGGGTTTTCCACCAGGGAATGCGTGTCAGTGTCTACAGATGTCTGTGGTTGTTCCAGCTGGCGTGCGGGTATTCAGTGGGTAGAGGAGGGGGTGCTGTTAAAGATTGCCCAACACACACCCCAAAATAATTATCTGGAACAAAACACCAACAGTACTGACAAACCCTAAACATAAGCAATGGTCTCTAGGTGACAGCAGCTTCCCGATGGCCCTGGCCTGCGATCCAATCCATTCCTTTCTCCACAAATGTGTATGCCCCCAGTATTCGTGTTGGGCAGGGAAAAGGACGGGGGAATGCTAGCAGAGGCTATTTCTCATAGCACCACTCTATGGAGCCCCCTTCTCCACTTTTCCAGCTGTTCAAAGCCCAGCATCCTCTGTGGCATCTTCACTCAGTACCCAAGGGCCCAGTTCTCCCTCCAGCGACCTTTCAAGACTGTTTGCTGAAGTATAAATTAAACTGTATACATCCCAGGAGGCCCTGCCTTCTCATTTCACACGTACGCCGTACGCATCAGGACTGACGCGGTTAGGATTCACACCTTCTTATGCGCTGTACAAAATGGCAGAAGCAACCACGCTTCCCCGTGAGCGGTGGCAGGGCTCTGGTGAAGACAGTTTGGAAACTTCTTTGGAAAGTGGTTGCTAATGGACTGATAATTGGTTTCCTGCCTTTCTTATGAAGTGTGAAGTGCTCTGCTAGCCTGTCAACAAAGCATCAAGCCACCCTCAGAGTTATTTGTCCCTCTGTAGTGGCGAATGGCTGCACGAGGGCTGCATGGGAGAGTCTCTCCAGTCTTTGGTAAGGATAGGCATGACATGGAGAGAGCTTCTGGAAGGTAAGGACTACGTCCAACCTGACCAGGGCTCTCCCCAGGATAGACAGACTGAGCCGATCCCGGAAGCAGAGAGGGAACAGATCTGAGTCCACCACCTGGCACCTGGACGCAGGGTCCACGCTCAGTCATAGGACTGGATGGATGGAGAGCGTGATGGTATGTCCAGCCGAACCTGAGCAGCCGGTCCCTGGGGATGTGAATTAACTGAAGAGGACGAGAGAGTGAGAGGAAAGAAGCTGACTCCGCCTTCGCTTTCAAAATGCTTTTCAACATGAGCCACACCTTCTTGCTGCCAACCTTGGTGGAAAAAGGCTGCTGAGCTTCTACCACCGAGAGGGCAGCTCAAAAGGCAACAGAATGGGTTGGAAGTCGCCGTTCGCTGCAGAAAATGCCTGGGACCATGAAGGGAGAATGGGTCTGTGTTGTGTCGCGGGGCAGCGTCTTAGCAAGGAGCTGTTTTAAAGAAAATGCTCCAGCCAATAAACAACGCACCACTTTGCACTTCTTCGGACAATCGTTCAAAGAAATTTCAGCCATCAAAATAATTTCCCTGCCCTGCTTCTAACTCCTAAGGAGGAGAGAGCAGCATTATTTTGCTAAGCACTGTTTTAATATTTGTTGTGACTAATGTGAGCTGAAATACAGGATACCTAAGCTGTCTTTCACTAGAGGCACTTGGGTGTGTATGTTTATGAATGCTGGAATACACAGAGGCAACATTACCTGTTTTGTGTTTTTATCGATGTTTACAGATGCTGTCCCCTTTCGAGTGATTAGATGCTATGATGCATTTGATGCAGAATCGGGAGCACCACTTTCTCTCCATCAAAGCATAACCTGCTCTGTGATGACCCACTTTGTGAAGCATCACCCAGGAGAGCATGGGGATTGCTATGAATATGATCCCACAGACAGCGTTTCAGGAAAAAGGAGGGATAGCCTATTGGAAGGACCAGCACCCAGAGAGGAGATACCCTGGCTGCACTCCAGAAGCTGAGCTAGGAACCCAGAATAGAGTCTCCAGATTTCGAAGCCCTGCATCATCCTGGGGCATCCGGGCAATTTTCCTGTCACCATCCCTTCGCTAGCAGTCAGATAGTGAGCTAGCTCCTTGAGGGAAAAATCTCAAGACCCGTGGAAGCATGAGCTTAGGGGATAGGTAGCAGGCAGATGGTGACCCCTCATTTTCATGAGGGGCAAATATGTAGAGCAGATGCACGAGACAGACAGGTGACTCTCCCTGGCCTCCACTCAGGCCACCGTCCCTGGGACTAAGCTGGGTTCTGCTAGACACAAGAATGTAGGCATGGCGGAGTGATGAAGGTACCTGGGGATTCGATCTTCTGCTATAGGAGAACTTTCCAAAAGGGCCTTCTTGCCCCTTAACGTGCCAGTTTCACAGTTTTTATCACCAAGCCTCTGACCCCTCATCTTGGCTTGAAACCAGAGGGAGCATGATCTGCAGTTGTGGAAACAGCTCTGACCTCTTTCTCTTTTCTTTCTCTTTCTCTCTCTCTCTCTCTCTCTCTCTATATATATATATATATATATATATATATATATTTCTTTCTTTCTTTCTTTCTTTCTTTGTTGTGTACATGTGTGTGTATGCATGTTTGTGTGTGTAGATACACATGTGCATGTGTGTGGAGGCCAAAGACTAATGTCTGGTGTCCTCCTCAATGCTTCCTGTTCTTTCTGACAGAAAGAATTACTAGAGCTCACCACGATGGCTACACTATCTAGCCAGTGAGTCCCAAGGACACCTTCTCTCTACCTCCCTAGCACTGGGAATTATAGGCACAGACCACCACGCTTGGCATTTAAGATGGGTGCTGGGGATCTGAACTCAGGCATATATGGTTTGTAGTAAGTACTTTACCCACTGAGCTGTCTCCCAACCTCACTCTCTTTTCTTCTCAGCTTCTAGAGACGAACAGCCCGCTGAATTCATGGAAATGTATTCTGCCCTTGAGCAGAGATTTTAGAAACATGCCCTAAAACTACTCCTCATAGGCAAAGGGTCAAGTACCTTCTTCCGGGACACCAGTGGAGAGCTTCCCAGGTGGCATTATGCTTGCTACCTTGACTTGTGAGACAGGGAACTTTGTCCCATTTTGGTAAGTCTCCTTCCTCCTTTAATCCTTCCAGTCCTGTGCCTGTGAAATTCTGCCTTCTTCCCATCTCCTGTGCCTCATTTTATCCAGATGGATTTCAGAAATTAAGCCCTATGCTCCTCAGGGCTCCCGTCGCATGGGCCTTCTCAGTGGGAGCGTCCAGCCAGGGCCACATGCGGCCTGCTCTGTTCCTTCCTGCTGGGGCTGGCTTCTGCTGCCCTGAGCTGCCCTGCTCCCCATGTCCGTACTGCTCCCACTGAGTCACAGGGCTAACACCGGCGGGTATTGTTTTGAGGGAGCAGAGGTAGCAGACACCATGCAATTTGAGATTTTTTTTTTTTCCTGTAAGGGTGATTTGTTCCATGGTACCTACATGGAATAGATCCTTAATTCTGAAGAATTTTTACATAAATTCACAAGTCATTGAAAATGCTTTGTCAGACAAAACATTTTTTGTTTCCACAGTATTTCGCCTTGGTTTTAACAATATATTACCAACATGTCAACTCACCCGCCCACTCTTACCATCGAGATGCTAACCGATATCCCAGCCTCCTCCCCCCCGCCCCCCAGCCCCAAAGGGCCCTTCTTCTGTGGCATGCCGAATTCAGAGACCCGGAGTTGCCCACTGAGGTGGGTGAAAGATGAGAGGGTAGGGCTGCATGCCCTTCCCTGAGAGAAACAAGCCGAAAGCAGTAGAGGACTTGGTGTGACAAGGGCTGGGAGAAGAGGCGACACCCCAGAGAGGTTGGAACCTTGGACTTCCGGACACAGACCACGCCTGGCCTCCCTTTGCCTCCTGAGGCACTTCACACTTGCAATCCCACAGTGACTAATGACTTCCAGGATCATTGGCGTTGCAAAGTATGACCAGCAAGTCCAAAAAGAAGGATGGCAGGTTTCCTTGGTACCTCTACAGTACAGACCACTCAGTCTAACCTCCCCCCACAAAGGTTGCAACCTGAAGATAGCTGGGGCCCTCCCCGTTCCCTAATCCCACACAAGAGGCAGTGATCATGGGAAACGTATATCCTATAAGACCTTGGATCCCTATAGCACCCTGGAGGCTGAGAAGATGTCTGCAACTTAACCTCTGTGTTAAGTCCTGCCCACCCTGCATGACTAAATGGTGGTGTTGGTGGCGACAAGGGCAAGAAGAAATGTCTGGGTCTGAGTTTTGTCAGCCATGTCCAGGAGTCTCGACTTTGCTTTTAAGGCTTGCTAAGGAAGGTAAGACACTGTCAAAGAAAGTTCTCAAAGGTCAGGAGCTGTCGCTTACATTACTGCCAGAAATGGGGGCTCAGCCCCCACCCCAAGACCAAGAGAAGTCACCCCAGTGGAGCTGTGTGTATCCACTATTGGCTTTCCATGGACGGGGACCCTGGCTTAGGTAGGGCCCAGGGGTGCTGACTGCCTCACAGGGGAGCCTTGCAGCCACTGGCCCCCTCTGCTCACTTACACACGCAGCCTGGCTTCTTAGCCGACCACTGGTTATTCTTTTGGCACGTGATTGCTTTCTGCCCGACCAGCTCAAAGGCAGGTTGACACTCAAACTTGAGCGTGTCACCGTGGCGAAAGCGAGAGCCTTCCCGTCGCCCGTAGGCAGGTATGCCGGGGTCTCCACAGCTGCCCTGCTCGATCTCTGAAAGACAGGAAGACAAGAAAACACAGACAAGAGGTGACTTTATACCTGTCCTGGAACTGCACCCCCCCCCCCCCGCCCCTTGCACACTCAGATCCCAGATCCTCAAAGAGACACCATTCTCATAGGGAATGGAAACCACAAGAGGACCTGTTGGAATTGGGTCTTCAATTATTACATGCCTGTGACTCTGTTCACATAAAGCATCCTAGATGCTTGGTTAGTTTTGTGTGGGGAAGGTAGGTGTGATGAGTTACATATAAAATATTCCTCACAGACTCATGGTTTTGAACACTTGCTACCTAGCTGGTGGTGCTGTTTGAAGAGGCTGTGGGACTTTTGGCACTGTAGCCTAGCTAAGCAGAAGTAGGTTGCTAGCAGAGTGGACCTTTAAGGTGACATTTGCTTGAGTTCTCAGCTTCTTGATCTGTCAAGATGTGAACAGGCTGCGTTACAAGCTCCTGCCACCGTGAATGGAGCCCCAGCCCACCATGATGGGCTCTATCCCCTGAAGCCACGAATCGAAATGCATCTTTCCTTTAAGTTGCTTCTCTGTCAGGTATTCTGTCACAGCGATGAGAAAATGAATACAGTAAGGTATATATTCTTTGTGAGGGACCTGACCCAGGAGCTAACAAGCACCATGGTTTGAAGACCTCCTGCCTGAACTTGACTTTGCACCTGATTATGAATGTCACCGGGTAGGTTTTAAGAACAGCCCATGTGAGCGGCGAAGGCAAGCGCAGGCGAGAAGGCAGCCATCAGCAGCCCGCCTCGGCCGCAAACCGGAGTTGGGAATCAATATTGGCCTCCTACTGATTCAGAGACATTTTCAGAAGATTTTTTAAAAAGTCAATTTGAGATGGTAGCAGGTAAAATGAAATAAATGATTAATTAGATAGACTTTTTTGTTTCCTTTTTCTTTGCACGTGTGTGGGGAAGGTGCATGTCTGCATGTTTGTGTGTGGGCGCGTGAGCGTGTGCCAGTGGTCAACACCGACCATATGCTTCTATTTCTCTCTATCTAATTTTTTTTTTTTTGAGACGTAGTCTTGCACTGAGTCAACTAGACTAACTAGCCAGCAAGCATTACGGACCCCCCCTGACAAGGGGACCTGGAGTAGTAAGCCCCCCCAAGGCTCTCCTCTTAATATATCCAGACATGCTTTCTGCGATTTAACCTCCAGGATGTGAGAACTGTCAGGGTGGCGACAGGCCCGGTAAACACTGCCTGGTGTCTGAAAACAGAGCTTGGACACCAGTTCCTGCTGCCAGGAGGCGGGGCCCAGACTTAAGCTTGCCTAGCGAGACCTCACCATTCTGTCCCAGACGTGCATGCGGAGTACATCTGCCTGTGTTCCTGCCCTCAGTAGCTTGTCTGAGGCTGCAGAGGGGTCAAGAGAATAAGCATACTGGGGGAAATCTTCCCTGCCCCACATCGTTTAGCCATAGCCCCCTGCACATATCCATTCCAGCCTAGTCTCTCTCTCCAGTAAGGCAATCCCAGGGGTGTAGTATACACCTGCTGTGTGCCAGGTCCTGTGGTAGGCACTGGACATCTGGATGTGGACTCTGTCATCTTGGGGTAACCAGAGGAGGAAATAGGGGCCCTATGACCTAGGGTAGCAGGCGGAAAATAGGGCACAGAGAGCAAGGCACACAAAACAATAACAACCTCGAGGTTTCAGTAATTAAGTAAGTTTTTAAAAATTGTAATTATTCTCGGAAGGACAACCAAATCTTATCATAAAGTGGGTTTTTCTTTTAAAAGCGAATCACAGCTAATACCTATGAATATAACCGACAAGGAAGAGAAACACAAACCTTCAAAATACTAAATCAGACCTTGGACCTAGATAGCTTACCTTATTCTCCTTGCCCAAGTCCTGTCCCTGTCTGAGTCTGTTGATTTTTAAAATGATGACTATTTTATTTTAATCTTGATTTTTAAGATATTATCTTGAATATTATTTATCTGGACTGTTCAGTTTGGGGCCCCATACAGATTGTGAGCCCAAGGTGAGTGCCTCGCTCTTCACACAGGGTCCCACTCTTGGGTCAGGGAAAGCTTCTGGGGGGAGGTGATGTCTGAGCTGAGGCCTGAGGCTGTATGGCAGCCAACAGTGAAAGGCATGACTACGAGGCAGGGAGGAAAGGCCCTTCAGGTGAAGGGAAGAGTGTGTACGACTGCAATGTAAGAATGATGATGGCTATTAAATAGTTATTATTGCAACCAACTTTTAGTTATAGAACTAATAATTCTGTCACTGAGTTTTTGCTGGTGGCCACAGTAAGCACTATGGTAGATCTGAGATCCAAACTAGGGTACATGGTTCAGGGACTGCTCACCTCTGTGCCACCTTGCTTTCTGCAGATGTAAGCCCTGTATATAAGGTGGTGAGAGAGGAGGCTGGGAAAGGCAGGGAAAACACGTATAAGGTTCTGTGCAATTCACCTGGGAGACTAGACTACAGACGACAGGTAATGGGGAGTCAGTAATTCAGCAACAGGTATCTGTATGTGAGAAAGACCACTGCGACCCTGGTCTGAGCAAAGGTCTGGCAGTAGCCATCTGGAGCTTCTCACATTCATTCACTCTATAAACGCTGGAAAGCCTGCTCAGTGTGGGCTACTGGGCTGAGTACTGACAGTGTAGTGGAGACCATGTCTTACCTCTGTGGAGCCTCCCAGGTTATGGGAGACTCATGATAATCCGGGAGATGTTCTGAGGGCATCCTGCACTGGATATAGGATGAAGGGATGAGGATATCCAAGAAGATATGGGAGGTCTAAAGCGGGGAGGTTGTTGCAGGAGTGAGAATGCAGGAGCAAGGGAGGGACCATGTTGCACCACGTCTGAGGTTCTGGCCTGGGCTAGGGTGTGCTTCACTGAGACATGAAGGTGGGGGAAGGTCTGAATTTAGGATCATCTCCCCAGGGCATACTGAGTTTTGAGGTGCTGGTGGGATCTCAAGTGGGATTATCTACTAGAAAGAGACAGCATGAGGTTTAAGTTTGGGGGAGAAGTCTGGTCATGAAATACAGGGTCACAGGGCACAGAGGAGGAAGAGCTTACAGGAGAACAGTGAGGTCAATGTCATAGGAAACCAGAGGTAGGGTGGGAAGGTTGGGTGGGAAGAGCAGATGACTTTCAAATAAACTATTTATTGGCGGTGAAAGAAAAGAGGAAAATTAAGTAAATTGAGGAACATGGCCTTGGGCAGTGGTTTGAAATATTTTTAAAGATAGAAGAAGCCAGGCCACATTTAGATAAATGCCAGGGAAGAACAAAAGAAGGGAGAGAGGGCTGGCTGAGGCTGGCTGGCTCTCTGAAGATATGGAGAAGCGAGGAAGGACAGAAGACGCTCTCAGGAGGTAGGCAGCAAGGACCCTAAGAGTGCTGGATGACTGACCTTAGCAACCAAGAGGGATTCTCCTTCCCCCTGATGAGAGTGAACAGGGACAAGGGGTAGTGATGAATTTTCAGGTTGGGGTCAGAGGTCATGGTCTTTGGTAAAGGTGGGGTACCAATCATGGGCATCAGGGTTTGATGCTGACAAGACCTTCTGAAGCTGACACTGGAACATGGAAATTCCTCCCGAGATGGCCATGCACCTGCAGTCCACTGAGGACGGAGATGGACCTCACTTGGCACGGCCTTTCCCAGCAACCTCCCAGTACGTGGCTCATGCAGATCAGGGACAAGGGGTAGCAGGAAGAATTAAGGGAGGGATGGCTTAGTGGTTAAGACATTTGCCTGCAAAGCTAAAGGACCCAGGTTCAATTCCCTAGGACCCATGTTAGCCAGATGCACAAGGGGGTGTACGTGTTTGGAGTTCATTTGCAGTGGCTGGAGGCCCCAGTGTGCCCATTCTCTCTCTCTCTCTCCCTCTTTCTCTGTCAAATTAATTAATTAAAAAAAAAAAAAAAGAATTGAGGGGATAGAGATGTAAGGGACAATGGAGCAAAGAGTTGGGTTTGTTGCCACAAGGATGGCTGGATAGGGGCCAGGGACACAAGATGAAGAAGGAAAGGAGTGAAGAGAGCAGGCTGCAAGGAGGGAGGTGGGGAGACCAAGCAGAGGATGACCAACCAGACAGGAAAAGTGACACCTGAAAGAGCTGAGGGACAGAGCACGGTATTGTGACCCTGCGACTTCAGAGGTGCCGGAGGGCAGGTCCTGTTACAGCCAGAGTGGAGCACTCTGAAAGGAAGTAGGGTGGTCGAGGCCCGAGAGACAAGGTGATGGCGAGACTCAGAGTGGAGCAGAGGGCACTGAGGACAACGATGGGGAGGGCTAGAGGGCAGGGAGCTGGAGGCTGTGTGCAGGTCCGGGGAGACCACACAGGTGGGAGGGGGGTCATGAGATCCCTTCTGAAGTTCATCACTGGGAAGACATGAGTCTCTAGCTTGGAGAAGACACGGGTATTAATGATGACGTCAGGGAAGTATGGGTTGAAGGGAGCATTTGCAAAGAGGGCTCACTAGAGGATCCAGACCCAGAGTGAAGAACAAAGCAGGGTGGGGCAGGAGTTGGGGAGTTTCTTCAAGGAAAGGAGAGGGCTGGGGGGATGGTTTCTGACTCTTGGTGCCCCTTGTCCTGACCTGGGCCTTCTCCACAAGCCCACACTGTCAATACCCAATGGGAACACAGGATCACTGTGCTCCACTGTCTGCCTGAAAGGCCTTTGACCTTAGCCTTTCTGGCCAGCTGATGGCCGTGTCTGATGTGGAGACTCAGAATTACAAACAGATAAATGGAATTTTGACTTGGAGAAAAAAAAATCGCTCTTGTAATTGCCCATTTATGGTTTAATGTAATTCCATTGCCCCTCCTTCTCTCTTCCTCTCTCTCTGCTTTGGTCTACCCAAGCAAGCCAGGAAACGTAATAAGCCTGCTTGCAGGATGCCTTTGAACTCCACCACAACTGGCCACGCCATGCTTCCTTTCCCCTTCTCTGCTGATTCACCCCTCATCTGTGATGAACCGCCTAGTCTTCCCAGGTGTTTCAATTTCTAATACTAAATTGGAATCCTTTTTTTTTTTTTTTTTTTATAACGACGTCTGTTCAGAAGGAACTGTGTCCTGTGTCTCTATAAATTCGCTGGCTCTTTGATGTGCTTCAAGAAGGGGAGCGCCACTCCAAGCCTGGGCTGCCAAGCGCTGCTTTTCCCGACGTTGGGACTTCATTTGTGCGTTTGCTCACGGAGCCTCGGCCCACGCCGGCGCTTCTCCCACCCGGGCACGTGGCTGACCCCTCATGCGAGCAGACTTGAACTGAAACCATCACTTCCTCACAGACACTTTCTCTGCCCACATCTCTTAGATTTCACCCTCTTTAAAAAATTTTTTTTGTTATTTTTATTTATTTGAGAGCGACAGACAGAGAAAGAGGCAGATAGACAGAAAGAGAGAATGGGAGCCCCAGAGCCTCCAGCCACTGCAGATGAACTCCAGACACATACGCCCCTTTGTGCATCTGGCTAATGTGGGTCCTGGGGAATAGAGCCCCGAACCAGGGTCTTTAGGCTTTACAGGCAAGCGCTTAACGGCTAAGCCATCTCTCCAGCCCAGATTTCACCCTCTTTTTATTTCCTCCCCTGGAGCCCCATTCTTTTCCTTCCTAATGTAGATTGCACCTTGTAGCTATTCATGTCACCTAGCAAGTGTTGTAATGGTCACTGCCCCAGACACTGTAGGCAGGGCAGTAGGAGGGGAGAAGGAACAGTTCTGTCCTCCTGGCAATCTTGTTGGCGATCAGGGACAAACTGAGCCCCTGACTCGCCCCCTGTCCTGCATCCAGATAGCTCCAGAAGGGTCTCTTTGTGTCTTGTCTCCCGCCCCTTTGTGGTAAACCCTATGAAGGCTGAGGTTGGTGATGTGTGGGGATCACTGAGCACCCAGCACTTTGCCAGGAGCACTTCGGTGCACTGCACGAGGCCAGCTAGTGTTTACTGCCTAGAAACAGTGCCAAATACCACGCTAAGCACCAAAGACAGAGCTTCAGGACCCTTTACTACTGGGCTGGGAGAACTCACGGCCAGGTGGGTATGCACGGGCTTCATGGAGGCTGACTGAACCGGAAACTTGGGCATCAGCAAAGTTCTCTCCTCTCGGGGTTCCCGTGGGCCCCCCAAATTGGCTCCTCGTCCTGTGAACACCCTGGCACCTTTTCACCTCTCCTCTCTGCCTGACTTCAGCCCCTCATGGTTTCCCACCCGAACAGCAGTAGTGACCTGGTCCCTCTGCCCTCTGCAGTGTAAGATGTCCAGAACCCCAACCTGATCATGCTGCCCCCTGCTCATTGATTTTTCCACAGCTTCCTAAAGGCCACAGGTTCAAACCCTACCTCCTTCTCATAGTGGGAACGTTATCTACTCCCTCTGTCTCATCTTTGAGATTTGCACACTACACATCTGGGTGATCTATAGGATGGCAACGAGGTGACTGTGAGGGTTACAGCATCCTAGACCTGCTTCTGACACTACATGGTGGACCTTGGACACAACACCAACTCTTTCTGAGCCTTAGTTTCATCACCTGTGCAATGGAAAACTTAACAATCACATAATAACACCAACTTCCAGGGTGATTGTGAGGATTAAATGAGCTTATGGATTTAAGACGAGTGCCAAAACAATCTGCACATGGCTCAGAAACCGTAACGGGGTGGCATTTCCTCATTGTTATTGTTGCCGTTGTTTGCAGAGCCCTGCCAGCTCTCCCACGCTGGAACTGGGCACCTGCTGTCTGCCCTTTCTGAAACGCACACCCCCTGCTTGTCTGCCAGACAGAGAGTCATTCTTCAGTGTCAGCCCAAGTGCGTGCCAATCTGGGTACTCCCTGGAATCGCCAGGCAGTCTCACCAGCTCTTGGGGGGGGGGGCTGCTGCTGCAGCGGTGGGGCCCTCTGGGGCGTGCATCCCCCCCCCCCCAGTAAACAGTAGCTGTCGGGAGCTGCAGGTGGTGTTTCTGAACTGTCTGTAGCTCAGCTTCTGGTGGCACGCAGGGCACAGAGGGGCCTCTGGGAGGTGGCAACGGGAGGGTGAAGGGAGGCCAGACAGAAGCACGGAAGGAAAGCACAGGGGAAGAGGAGCAAGGGGTGATGCCTCGGTGTCTGAGCAGAGTTAGATATGCACGGTGGTGGGAAGTTCAAACACCGCTGAAGATATGAGGGCCGAGAGAGACAGGGGAAGGGCTGGCTTTAAGCGCTATCATGAAGGGCATCAGCTCCTGCAAGCCAGGGGACCACCCTTCCTCTGCATCTCCAGTACCAAGCCCAGAGCCGGCACACTGCCGTTCAGTCAGATCAGAGTCCCAGCCACTGACCCAGACAGCAGCCTGGCTCTCTTGAATTGGCTTAGAACCACACGCCCACACTCTACTTGGCTTCCCCAACTTTGCTAATGGGGAAGAGGCCAAACACTTATGTGCATTATCTGTGAGGACCTGTGCACCTCTCTGAGCATGCCTGTCAAGAATGGGACTGGGATGGGCATGGGTGAAGGGGTGGCTCTTCCCTTCCCATCCCCTTCTCTGCCATGCCTGTGTAGGTCTGCTCCCGACTGAGGGAGGCTTGGAAGCAGCTGTGGCCATGGATATGAAGAGCATTCAGATTACCTCTAAGCTGTCTGCCTAGCCCCAAACTGGAGCTCACCATTTTGTGAAAGCCCACGGATTTAGAGCAGATCTCACTGAACAATTATGCCCAGGCACATGGCAATGCCACGGAGTATTCTGTGTGTGCCAGCACAGTCCCTGGGGGACAGGACAGACCTACTGGGGTTCCTGAGAAGAGGAAGGAACTTCCACTGTCTAGCGAAACCTTGGTTCCAAAGGCCTGAAAACCCTTTAAGAGTTCACTGGCAACTCAACGAGTAGCTCAGGAGCAGGCCTGGTGTTACTGTTGGCTAGACTTTCTGCTTCGGGGACCAGAAAAAAATTAGAAGTGTCCTGAAAGTCACAGATCAAAGACCGTGAATGGCTATGCACTTGATGTCTGACAAGAGGAGGGGTGATGTCCCAAAGGGAGCAGAGTCAATGGTGCTGCTGTCAGCCTCCTTCAAGTCTGGGGTCAAGTCCATCTCTCTCAGGAGGGTCTTCGGTGCCCGTCATCGGGGCTATGCTCTGGAGAAGGGGATGTAGTCATGGCCCGTAGAGTCAATCTTGGCTTTCTTCTCCGTACTAGCTCTCACCATTGATTCTGACGGAGAGTTTAGCCTCCTCCCTATCCATATGTAGTCTTGAAGGCAAGCTCTCCTGTCTCTCGGGGTTGTCTGCCTGCCTCTTCTATATCCTCCAATCAAATCTCAATTTCCAACATCCTCTAGGGAGCCGGCCTTCCCCAGTGGGTCTCTGGCAGGGCCACTCGCTTCTATTTCCTTAGCTCCTAGCACTTACTCCATGCTGGTGGAAAGAGACGATGACTTAGGACGTGATGGCAGAGACAGTCTTTTCCCTATGGCCTTGGTGTCCTTAACGGGTGTCTGTAACACATCACTGGGTCTTATCAGACACTGAGTCAACAGATGACCTCATTCGCACCTGAGTCTCCTGGCTCTTGGGCCTCATTCCTGGATGATCCCCATCAGTCTGCAAGTCTGTCTCTCGGGGGCAGCGTTCCCACCGCTTCCTCCCCTAGGCCAGCCGCCCAGATTGAGCATCAGGCTGCCAGATCCCAGGCTCCAGTCAGGAAAGCAAAGAGACATCCAGATTGATGCGAAAACTTGTTAGCAAGTTGGGTGTAATTTTATAATGTTTCTGCTAAGTGCTAATTGCCTGTTCCTTAAATATTTCTTGTTCTACTGGGAAGCAAAGAAATCGCAACTGTGAATGTACTTCCCACAGCTGGCTGCCCCCATGGAGGGAGACTGAGTTTCCAGGCTCAGAGGCCTTCCATATTGACAGAGCCTGTAGCTCCTCCCCACTCAAGCTGGAATGGAGACAAGAAGAAGAAGACTGGATAAACTCTGGGGGAAGTAAATGGCCCAGTGTTCCTGCCAGGCTTTTAATGCCAGGGGACAGGAAGGCTGTGCAGCACCTGCCATCCCCAAGGGGTGGCATTCTTACATGCATTGGGGCAGAAGATGCAGGGTTATATCTGGGGAAGGAGGAGAAGTGATGGAGGTGAGGATCTCTGGTTTCAAATGCCTCCTGCGGCCCTGTGGAATATCCCCATCCTAGTTACCCTCCCATCCTTGGTCCGAGATGTCTATGGGCTGTGGAATTTCCAAGATGGAGGAGTAAGAAACATAGAAGCTCTGAGCAGAGGCACAGTGTGGAAGCGCTACAGGCCTGGGGAGGCAGGAAAGGGAAGTGGGCTTTCAACCCAGTGACTCCTGCACGTCAGGCCCTGTGCTGGGTGCTTCAATTCAAACCCTGTGCTGGACTTCAGAGTCCTCAGGCAAACCTAATGAGGTGACTAGTTACCAACCTTTCTTCATAGAGGAGAAGACTCAGGCCCATCAATGGAAGTACTGAACCAAAGGAGTCCATGAAAGTATCTCATTAAAAATGCATTTGTGGGCTGGAGGGATGGCTTAGAGGTTAAGGCGTTTGTCTGCAAAGCCAAAGGACCCTGGTCTGATTCCCTGGGCCCCATGTAAGCCAGATGCACAAGGGGCGCATGCATCTGGAGTTCGTCTGCAGTGGCTGGAGCCCTGGCGCGACCATTCTCTCCCCCTCTCTCTCTCCCTCACTTTTTCCTTCTGTCAAATAAACAAATAAAAATAAAATATTTTAAAAAACCCTGCATTTGTCCCAACCCCAAAGCCTATGGGAATGTGAGGGGTTTTGGTACCTGAGCACTAGAATGTAGATGAAAAAGGAATTGAGAGGGTTCCATGGAGGATGACTGTGTAAAAATTCATGTTTATAAAGCTCTTCTGTATACATGCTCTGTGCCAGACCCTGTAAGGGCTGGAGCGATGAGTATGCTATAATCTGTGGCTTGAACGGAATCACAGGAGCCAGTACTTGCTTTGAAATTACCATGGAGAACTTGAGATGCCAAGCATAAGACTCTGTACTTCATACTGAAGTCAACGAGACATTGTCATTAATTTCCCTTCTTTTCTGAAGGAGGAGAGAGTCGTGGCAGACTTGGAGTCTGGGAAGATCACTGTGCGGCATGCGGCAGATGGGGAGGGAGGATGTCAGGTAGGAGGCATGTGCTCAGCACAGTGACAAGGATGATGGAGGCCTGGACCACCGTGGTGAGAGTGGGATGCTACTGGAGAAGAGCGGAGGGATGTGGGCTCTGAGAGATGGGACAGCGGCATGAGGAAGTTGGAATGAGGGACCCAAGTGAGGTAGAGGGGTTGTAGAAGAAGGGATGGAGCTGTGAACTGAATGTTTATATCCCCCAAAAGTTATAGACTAAGGTCTTTAGCCTCCAGCATGATAGCTTTTAGAAATGAGGTCTCTCTCTCTCTATGAAACTAAGGTTAAATGAGATCATAAAAATGGAGCCCTAACTTGATAATATTTGTGCATTTGTTTTATTTTTATTTTTTTCCAAGGTAGGGTCTTGCTGTAAGCCCAGGCTGACCTGGAATTTACTATGTAGTCTCAGGGTGGCCTCAAACTTACAGTGATTGACCACTACTGACTCCCGAGTGCTGGGATGAAAGGTATGTGCCACCAAACTCAGCAAGATTTGTGTTTTTATATGATGAAACTCCAGAGAGCTCAGGCTTTTCTCCAAGGAAAAGTCACGTGAGGACACAGTGAGGAGGCAGCTGTCTACCAGCTAGGAGAACACTCAACAGACACTGAACTGGCCCAACTCTAACCATCCATTTCTAGCCTCTGGAGCTATGAGAAAAAACCCTATCTGCGGTTCAAGCCACCTAGTCTCAGGAACTTTGTTACGGCAGCCCTGGCTGCCCAGTACAGATGGACTGGCCAAAAGTGTTGGAGGGGTGGCTACTAACTGAGCAACAGTGGTCAGATACGCAGGTGGAATGGATGCATAAGTCTGTAGAGTTCTAGTCCAAGTCAAAGCTGGAAGAGCTGGTGTGATCAGCTGTAGAAGGTACTGGAACAAGAGGACTCAGGTCTCAGTACAGACAGTGGGGAGAAGCAGGGAGGAGCCATGAGGTCAGTGGGGAGGGACAGCTGGAGGCAGCGAAGAGCCCGGGGCTGGAGATGGCAGAGGATCGCACTGAGTGTCAGGGGACTCAAGTTACTACATGACGGCAGCCCAAAGCGGGGTTCCTCACCACACAGACATAAGGCTGGTGGGTCTCACCCCCCAGAGAGTGGAGAAAGTAGCCCTCTCCAAGGAATCTTCCCAGGTTCTTCCCACCGAATGAAGTTTACCGAGTTTAAGGGCTTTTCAGGGCCTTGTGGTCCTCTGTGAGGAGTATTCTACCTCCTCCCCACCACTCTATCATGGTGGTGACATGAAGTGTCCCCCAAATATTGAAGGCTTAGCTCAGCTGCCTCTATTTTTGGAGGTGCCAAAACTTGAGGAGGCACTTCTTAGACAGAGGAAGTAGACAGATGAATGGGAGCAGGGCGGATCTTGTTCCTGTTCCCTTCTGGTCCCTCTGCGTTCCGTTCACTAAGTTGAGTAGCCTTTGCCACATGTTCCTACCACCATGATGCCCTGTCTTATCACAGGCCCAGAGTCAATGGAGAGACCTCTGAAACCATGAATCCAAGTGTGGTGGTTGGATTCAGGTGACCCCCATAAGGTGTTCTGAATGCTAGGTTTCCAGCTGATGGAGATTTGGGAAATAATGCCTCCTGGACGGAGTGTATTGTTTGGGGCGGGCTTATGGGTGTTATAGCCAGTTTCCCCTTGCCAGTGTTTGGCACACTCTCCTGTTCCTATTATCCACCTGATGTGGGCCAGGGGGTGATGTCCACCCTCTGCTCGTGCCATTGTTTTCCCCTACCATCGTGGAGCTTCCCCTCGAGCCTGTAAGCCATAATAAACCTCTTTTTCCCAAAAGCTGCTCTTGGCTGGGTGATTTCTACCAGCAATGCGAACCTGACTGCAACACCCAGTAAATCCTTCCCTCCATCAGTTGGTTATGTCAGGCATTCTGTCAGAGACACGGGAACTCTGACCACTACAGCCTCCACACCCACACTGTACCACAGTGAGCCAGCCTGGGAAGCAAGAGCCCTATGGGGATGCTGATGCTCAGCATGAGGCTGAGACCCAACACACGAGTCTGTCAGAGCTGACATGGGCCACAAGAGGCAGACTCGGGCCTAGCCTGGAAAATAGGGACCTTGACAGGTTTGCGTGGAAGGGAACACTGGCAGCCTCTGAGGGGAAGGTGCTGTCTCCATGCGAGGAAGCATGTAGGGAGCTCCTGAGACACTGTTTCATTGCCATAACAGCATGTGAGGGTGGCGCTATTATCTCTGTATTTGTTTTAGATATTTTATTTGAGAGAGAGGCAGATAGATAGATAGAGACAGAGAGAGAGACAGAGACAGAGAGAGAGAGAGAGAGAGAGAGAGAGAGAGAGAGAACGAGAAGGGGTGTGTACCGGGGCCTGTAGCCACTGCAAATGAACTCCAGATGCATGCACCACCTTGTGCATCTGGCTTACATGGGTCCTGAGGAATTGACCCCAGGTCCTCTGGCATTGCGGGAAAGTGCTTTAATGGCTAAGCCATCTCTCTAGCCCTATCTCTATTTTTTTAAAGTTTTTTTGTGAGAGTATCTGTGTGTGTGCATGGCATGACACACATGTGAAGGTCAGAAGATAGCTTCAACTTATCTGCTCTCTACCTGGTTTGACACAGGGTCTTTTACCACTGCAAATGAACTTCCAGACTACAAAGGAAGGGCAGACTAGCTGGCCCTCAAGCTTGGGATTCTCCTAGCTCCAGCTCCCATTGCATTGGGTGCTGGGAAAACTGAACCCAGGCAAGCATGCTTTGCAAGCAAGTGCCTTTAACCACTGCACCATCTCCCAGTCCACCTCTGTCTTAGGAGAAGGAAAACTGAGGCTCAGAGAGACTACAGGATGTTCCTGAGGTCATGCAGTGGGGACCAATTTTGGATGCACCAGGCCCGATCCAATTCCAGAGTCTGTTTCATCTTCACCACGCTGGTTACCTCTGTGCACAGAGCCTGACAACAGTCATGAGCGTTAGCAAGCCCCTAAATATCCAGATTGTCGGTCCCCTTGTCACAGGTCCAAGCAAAAGCCCAGCTGACCCTTGTCTGTGGCTGCCATCCGCACAGGTGGGCTCAGGCCACGTCTACGTGGCTCACTCCTGTGATGCCAGCACCTGGCACAGGGCAGGGCTTCGTCACTCCTGGCGAGTGAACTAGACACACAAACTCACAAACCAAACTCCAGCCTCTGAGGACCTGCAATCCAGGCTTCTGTTATACGGTACATTTGACAGCAGCAAAAAGCCTTGGCTTCTAGAACGATTTCAAAAGGAATTAAAATGTTATGGCTTTGGGTGTGGGGAAGGGCTCTCTGGATGGGAGAAATCATGGTTTTTGAGGCCAGAGAGATGTGGACTCAAATCGCAGCATTGTCACTTTCTAAACTTCACCTCTCTGTGCTCAGATGCCTCTTCCATCCAATAGCAACCACTGGGGGCCGGGGAGAAGGCTCCGTGGGTGACCGTGCTTGCCAAGCCAGCACGAAGACCTGAGTTCATACCTAGCACTCATACAGAAAGCTGTGCATGGCCGTGCACACCTGTGACCCCAGTACTAGGGCGGGGAAGCAGGAAGTCACCACTGGTCAGCCAGTGTGACCCTCCCCTGAAAAAAGGCAGCTCCAGATCCGAGAGAGACTCTATCTCAAGGAAACAAAGGAGAAGAGTGACAGAGGAGGACACCTGACGTTCTAACCTGGCTCCCGCGTGCATATGCTCACGGTGCTCATAGCTGCGTATACACATGCATAACCCCCCCACACCCCACCACACCACACATAAATTTAAAAGATAAAATTATACAGTAATCAGCATCCTATGAAATAAATTCATATTTTTCAGTGTCCAGCTATGAATATTCTTTTTGTGTGTGTATATTTGAGTGTGTGCATACGCATGTGCCACGGTGCATGTGTGCAGTTCAGAGGAAAACCTTGGGTGACTGTCCTTACCTTTCACAGGATTTGAGGGAGTGTCTAGTTGTTTACCACTATGTGAACCAGGCTAGCTGGCCTGGGAGCTTTCGAGCTTTCATGTGATCCTCCTGTCTCTGCCCCTTTCTCACCCTGGGCACGATGGGGTCGCAGTTCCTAGCGCCACAGTGCCAGCTTTACCCAAGTGCACTCAGGTACTCACATGTGCACGGCAAGCGCTCTATCCACTGAGCCATCTCCCCGGCCCCATCTATGAGTTCTCTCTTAAAGGAAGGCTTACGAGGAGTAAACAAGAAGAAAGGAGAAAAATGGAAGCGGGCTGGAACCTGTCCTCTCTGGGCACCCCGTACCCCACTTCGGTGGTCCTCAGGGCCGCCTCACTGGAAAACCCGAGAGGGCAAATGTAAGGCTGCTGGCACCCAGGAGGGGCCTGACGGATGCGCGTTCCTCTCCCGCGAAATCACACCAAACAAAAGCAGTTCCTTTGTCCCACGTGTCACATCTTCAAATATTTGGACGTAGCTCTCGGGTCCTGAATCCACCTTTCCCTCAAGCAAACATCTGCGAGTCACAAACACTTCTCGTGGGGATTGGCATAAATCCCTTCCTCGTGTATCTGAGGCTGAGGTAGCCACATCCAAGCTCAGCTCACCCATGGCTGACCAGGGCAGGATAAGGCACAAGCTCCTAGGAGTGTATTCTAACAGCCTATCTTTTGATATTTCTCTCTGCGTCACTGTTTCCTACTATGTTGGCCAGCAAGCTCTCCTTGCTTCACGCTCTTTGGTCTGTTGAGGGGCATGGTCATCTTTTAGGCTCAAGCTATTTGTGCCTTATCCAGATCTCTGGACAGACTGACCGAGGACATGTGGCTATCTGGGGTCATTCCTCCCCACGGATGGAAACAGTCATAGAATTTTGGAACTGTGTGTCCAAATCTATTCCCATTTCCACAGCATTGATTGGCAGAACTGGATCTGGATTGGGGTCTTCTGGCTTCCGGCCTAGCTCTCTTTCCACCACCCACTACTGCTCCATGTGTGTACGCACTCACATGTTTGTTGATTTGATTGCCAACCTCCCTGCCACCCCAGCTCCCCCTGCTCTGCACTGGTCAGGGACTCTAGGACTTGCATTGCAGGCAAGTATTCTAACACTGAGCTGGATCCCCATCTCATTTTTAACTTTTTATTTTGAAACAGAGTCTCACTACATTGCTCAAGCTGACCTTGAATTCACTCTGAAGCTCAGGCAGGCCTTGAACTTTTGATCCTTCTGCCTCAGTCTCCCTAGTTGTTGAGATTACAGACCTGTACCACTAGGCCTGGCTCATTTTCACTTTTTTTGGTTGGTTGTTTATTTTTGTTTTCTGAGGTAGGGTTTCACTCTGGCCCAGGCTGACTGGAATTCACTATGTAGTCTCAGGGTGGCCTCAAACTCATGGCAATCCTTCTACCTCTGCCTTCTGAGTGCTGTGATTAAGGGTGTGCACCACCATGCCTGGCATATACTTTTTTAATCTAGCCATATTCACAGATTTCCCTGTGACTGAGGTTGTGTCATTAACTCCATTTTATCAATGAGGAAACAGAGCTTGGAAAAGCTCCATGACCACCAGAGAACTACAAAGTGACAGAACCAAGACTTGTACTGAGCATCTGTCCACCCATAGCATCCTCTGTATGCTATTCCACCTGACTAGACCCAGGCTCTCTACTTTTGGAAGAGTATATCTTTATCTAGGTCAGTGTTATGCCCAAGGGCTAGCCTCCTGTTCTGTTTTGAGTTTCTAGTCCCCAAAAGCCATGTTGCCAGTTCTAAGTCTTTGCATATACCTTGACCTCCTTTGGATGTGATGTCTTTGCAGATGTGATCAACACGGGGGTACACTGGGTAGGGTGGGCTATCATCCAACATGGCTGGTGCTGAGGACAGACATGTGCATAGGAACATGCGGGATGACAAAGGCAGAGACTGAGGAGATAAGGTGTAAGATAAGGTGTAAGATAAGGTGCCAAGAACTGCTGGCTACCACCAGAGGTACAAGGAACAGACGAGGAAGGATGCTACCCGCACTCAGAGGGAGCCAGTCCTGCTGACACTTGGCAGACTCACCACCATCAGACCAATATAGGAATGTGTGTCTACTGCTGTAAGAGCCTGGTGTAGGTAGGGTTCTTTGTCAGGGATTCAATTCCTGTGTGCCCAGAATGGCGGCAGTACAGATCCTGCTATGGGAGGAAGCTTTGGTGGATCAAGTGGAGAAGCGGGTGTGTGAGCCATACTGGAAGCGTGCTTCCCTTCCCTTGTCCCTCAGTCCTATCTCCCTAATCGTCACTGGTCATTGAGCAGACTTTAGGGATGTGTACCCAGGGTGGCCTGCTCCCACCCCTGCACTCCCACTGGCTCTTTGGCTGGCTTGTGTCCATCTTGGTTTAACAGTCATCTGTTCTATCTCCCCACTAGTGGCAAGGCCTGGGCCTGGCACATGCTACCCCCAAGGCTAGTCTAGTGTCTGATACCTCACAGGGCTGAACAGCTACTATTGAATGTCTTTTCCTGCCCCCTGATGGGACTTCTTTGACCACCAGGAGCTTTGGAAGCTCATGAAGGACAGTGATGGGCACACTCTTACCGACTCCAGAGTTCAGTTTTCCTTGAATGAAGATTCTTGTTAACATCCTTCTATGACCACTGACAATGGTGTGTATGTCTCTTTATGTGTCCTAGACAGAGTTACTCATTTATCACCATGGTCCCCAAGCAAGGTAGCCGGGGAAGCTCATAACCCCAGTGTGAAGAGGCTTAGAAGGTCTACATGAGCCAGTTATGAATCAGATATGGAGCAGATGCATACGCCTGCACTGGATAGCTCGTCTTTTAAGTGCTTTATCCCAAAGAATCCTCAACATATCCAGATGCAGCAGGGGATGGGAAGGTACTGAACAAAGAAGGAGGCAGAGGCTCAGAGAAGGCGAATAGAGAGTCACAGGACCGAGTCAGGATTTGAACCCCGGGCATGCGCCTGGGTGGGTTTATGGGGAGCAGTTACCTTCATAGGAAGCCTTGAATCCCAGGGAGCTGCCGCTGCCATCTGTCTGGAAGAGGAGCCACATCTGATGGTGGGTACTGACGATGAGATCGGGGACCGATGTCCCTGTCAGGCTGTCAGGAGAGAGATACTTAGAAGACTGCACCCCGCCAAGGCACCCAAGTAGAATGATGGCCCAGCTGACCACATCTCAGGGAAGCCAGGCCCAGAATAGGCCTATCACTGATTGTGCAGCCGGGTCACATGCATAAGAACAGAGGCATCTCCTGGATTGGCGCCAGGCTACTGGGCTGGGTAAAGTGACTCCTGGGAGCAAAGGCCCAACCTAGGGGAATCCAAAGACAGCCTTGTGTGGTCCTCTCCGTGGATGAGACAATTCTATCCTGGACTTCCTTGGCTTAGGAGATGTACCCACTACATCTGTCTGAAGTTGTACACATCCCAGAGAGTTCTGAGCATGTAGGAAGGTTAAGAGAACATGTTTGTGGTTTTGGTGAGTAATCAGACTGCCAAGGACAGATGTGGCCAGGAGCGGACACTGTGGGGTGACAGAACCAGGGTATGTGCAGAAGTAGGTGACCCCATGGGAAGCAACAGATGTGTACGCAAAGGCTCTGTGTGCCCTGCCCTGGAGGATGCTGGGTCTGAGCACACTCTTTGTGCATTTCTTGTGCATATCTGGGCCAAATTTAGCCCAAGAGCTCTGTTCCCCTTGGCTGTGGTGGAGTCTGGATGCAGGACATGCTCTTTGCAGCTAGGATCTGAGGACCAGGACTTGGCAAGCCTACGCCCTTCACCCACTCTCCAGTTAATGTGTGTGTGATAACCTGGCCTTAGACCACACACAGCATTTCACTTACATGTAGAGAACCGTCTTCTGGTCCCCATCCTGCCCACCGTCCCCGACTGTCAGGGTGTCGTAGCCCCTCTCCAGATCAAACTCTTCAAAGGCTAGCTTGATCACCTAGGAGGGAGCACAGGGTTAGGGGGGCTTTGGCAGGAACTGTGAGGCAATCACTGAAACTTCACTGCTCACAGTCTCTGGTGACCTCATTCCCCACATTTCTGTCGCCACCCTTAGGAGTGTTCCTCTGTAGGCCACACAGTCTCTGGGGCCCCCTGAGGTCTCTGAAGATGTTCAAGGCACATCTGGCCAATTCCAGAGGCTGTCAAAGCACCACCAGGCACATCTGGCCGACTGCGAGATGATTGGATGCTTTCTGCATGTCCTAATGTGTGGAAATCCCCATGGACTTGGCGACAGTATCAGGCCACATGTGGAATCAGTTCTCTTGGCCCCAGGAACCTGAAGAAGGTTCTCCAGTATCAATCTCTCTCTCTCTCTCTCTCTCTCTCCCCTTCACCAGTTTCTCTCCATCCTTTTCATTGGTTTCTATGCTGACTGAATACATGTTCTCAGGAGATTTCGACAAGATTGCTCTTTCTTGACTCGCCTTAGTCCTGTTATCTACAAATATTTGCTAAGCAACTGCCACATGCCAGACTATGGGGTGGGCTCCACTGTGGATGCCACACCGTCCCTGTCTTCCACGAGGAAGGAGGTTCAAGAAGTAAACTGACACCCGTAATCCCAGGTGAGGGGTGCCATGGTGGGGGGGGATGTAGAGTGAAAGGAGCCTGAGGCAGAGGGAGGAGGGGACACCACTCATGAAGGTGACATCTAGTGGAATCTTGAAGGCTATGGAAGATTCTGTCTGATCAAAGTGGTGGCTGGGAGATGGGGGAAGGTGCTCTAGGGGGGAGCCAGGTGCACAGGACCCAGGCTATGGCAGAGAAGGGTTCCAGTACAAGCTGTAGACAGCAGATCCTCCAGTAGCAGCTGTGTCAGCTGCTGCACCCATCTTGGGGACCGTAGGGCTGCGCCTGCAGTGCAGAGGCGACTTGGGAAGGTCTGGAAGTGGAGAATGTGCCTGGAGCTTAATTCAAATGCCTCCCCCTGCTTTTCCTCTATGAAGAACTGGGCTTTCTCCCGAGGGAGGTGACAACAGTCTGACTGCTGGTGTGGAACTGACTGGCACCTGTGAGCTGGGTGGTGAGGAGGGTGGTAGGCTTTGGTAGAGGCACTGGGATGTGATGGAGGAGAGGTCAAGTTCTGATGACATTTAGGGATGTGTAACTGGATGGATGGGGGCTGGGGTGGTGAGATGGGGGTAGAAATCTAACATTTTTTCTGGCTTGGACAAATGTGCAATGGACTCTTTTGTCCCTTTGAATCTAATGCTGGTCATCACCAGGATCCTGGATGTTCTCCTTTGCTTTCTACTCTATAAACCACGAAGGACAGACTTCCCATGGTTAGCTTTTCCTGGTCAAGATGAACCAAACCAGACCAGCGCCCAGCCTGGATGCCAGCATAATCTCACCACTAACACCTCAGGATTGCAGAAACAAACTGATGTTGTCCCCAGTCTTGAACCTGGTACCCTATACCACCAGCCCCTCAGCATGGATAAGGGGCTCACAGAGGGGAGCAGCTCTGGGCAGAACATTCAGGAGCTCTTCAGTAGGTCTACAGTAGATGTGGGAGGGAACAATTTGACTGGCTGGGAGAAAGGCCTACGGGTTTCCTGTAAGAAATGAAGCTCTGAGAGCCGGGCGTGGTGGCGCACGCCTTTAATCCCAGCACTCGGGAGGCAGAGGTAGGAGGATCGCCGTGAGTTCGAGGCCACCCTGAGACTCCATAGTGAATTCCAGGTCAGCCTGGGCTAGAGTGAGACCCTACCTCAAAAAAACCAAAAAAAAAAAAAAAAAAAAAAAAAAAAAAAAAGAAAAAGAAAAAAGAAATGAAGCTCTGGCTGCATTTGGAAGATAAGCCAGATGGGGTTCAACCAAGTGGCTTGGAAGGGGAGGCAGTCAGCAAAGCGGAGGGCAGAGGCAAGGGATGGCGTGTCGTGCCCAGAGACTTCTGACTGATCTGCACTTGCTGAACTAAGTGGGAGGCAGAGGATGGTGACATGAGAAAAGTAGGAGTCACATGATGGACGTTTGTAGGTCATGCTAATGATCTGTGGTTTTGTACTAAAGAAAACAGGGAATTGTGGGAGTAATGGAAGCCAGGGCCTGACATGAGATTTCTGCTTTAAAGGCTACAATATTGAGGGCTGGCCAAAAACCAGGAGCCCAATTCATGGGTGGTGGCAAGAACCTGGTGAGGGAAGATGTGTGTCTATAGCAGGCCATGTCTGGTCTGCTTTACTGGGACGGTATTTAACTGTCCTTGATGGAGGGGGATTCCTTGGCCCTTCCTGGCCTCCCATCCAGAGCATTCTCTGTGAGCTAATGCTATCACCAGTGCTTTGACTAGACTCTCCTTCCTGTCTCTCGCCCTCCACAGTCCTGCCAGGCAAAGCATTTCCGGGGCTGTTGTTTCTTACTGTGACACATGTGCTCCCTGCTAACCTTCTCACCCCGTCACACAGGCAGCACGGCCGGCCGGGTCCTGCGCATCCCATCATGGTACTGTTATGGGTTAAACATGGCATGACCCCCACAGACTCATAGGTTTGAAAACTTGGCCAGGTGGTGGCGCTGTTTCAGGAGCTTGTGGAGATTTAGGAAGTGGATCCTTGGAGGGGGCAGGCCTTGAAGTATGCAGTTTGCTGCTTGGCCTCTGTTCTCTGGTTTGTTGAAAGGGGAGGAATCCCAGTCACATGTTCCTGTCACCACGAACTCCTCTTTGCCTTCCCAGCTGTGAGGGATTCTATTCTGTTAAACCTTGAGCCAAAATAAACCTCTCATACCTTAAATGAGTTCATGCCTGGTATTTGGCCACAGTGATCAGAAAAGTCTAGTTATAACCAAGGGTTATTCAGGTCCTCCCTCTCCCTACTGCTCCCCTGGCAAATGTCTCAGCATCAAGCTTCCTGTCTTGTAAGTTCTCCCAGACCTGCCTTGAAGAGGGGCAGCCACTCTCTCAGCATCTTCCTCTCACTTACCTGTAATTGATCTGTTTATATAACGCTCTATTACTCCATAAACTCCCAGAGGACTGATGCAGGTCTGCCTTTGTACCCACAGTGCCTGTCAGCATGCCAGGCACATGCCAGGGGCTTGGACAGGGTCCAGTGGCAGATCATTTTCCAAGTTTTTCCTGATTCCCAACATGGGCAGACTGCCAGACTCTGGGACCCCTTCACAGTACTTAGAGCATAGATTGTCCGGCCTTCTCTGTCACAACCTAGCTTTGTTGTAATATGAAACAGCCACGAACAGGTACATTAGTGAACATAGCTCTGTTTTAGTAAAACTTTATTTATAAAATGAGTGATGAGCTATGCATTACTAACTCCTGGTCTAGAAGATTCCTTGAGATACCTAGTCATAGTCCTTGCTTATGTTTTTTACAAAATTTTTTCCCTTTATGTGCTGATGCCTACAATGATGTTAAGTGTATTCTGAGCACTTTCTACAAATACAAATCTGCTGATGTAAAACTCATAATAGCTAGTCTGATCACCTGCATTTCATAAACTGGAAGGCCTAGGCACAGGGAGTTGAGGCAACTTGCCTGGGCTCATGCAGCACGGAGGCAGAGGAGCATTATACCAGGAAGCAGGCTCCCGGTCACCTTGTTCCATTGCCTTGGAGCATCCTATCAAGGCCTCAGGAGCCAAAGGCTGGACGATGACGGACCCACTGAGGCCGTCCCAGGCTCTTGGCTGGATCCCAGCAGGTTCTCAGCAAACACTTGCTTGCAAAGAAAGTACCCAAGCCAGATGGTATCCTCTGCAGGAGGAGGGGCCAGGGCTCCACAATGACCATATCTCTGGCTGCAAATTGTGACTGCATGAGCCCCTTCCAGCCAGAACTGGGGTGGAGGGCACTCCTCACCAAGCCATCTCTAGGGAGGGAGTGTATGATTATGAGGTCCATAAAGGGAAAAAAATACTGCTTTAAAGGGCACAACCCAGAGCCATAAAATGATTCACACGGTTATAACTGCCTTGGACTTGAACCCACTTTGGAGCACTGACCTGGATGTAGGGGCTAATTAAACCAAGATCCACCCCCCTCAGCCCACACAGCACTGCAGCTTCAGGGTGGGCCCAGTGTACCAGGAACTCATGATTTTCTTCTTCTTTTTTCTCCTCTGCTTTGGCCATTGTTTAAAGACAGGATCCTGTAATGACTCATTAACAAACACACCCATCAATCACTCTCACAAAGCCTGTTGCTGAGGCAGAAGAACCTTCGGCAGGAGAAATAGGTATGATCAAGAGACGCATTTGTATACAGCTCAGACACCCAACTTAAGCCCATTAGATAAATGAATAAACAAACCCATCATCTGAGACATAATTACTGAGCACCTGCCATGTGCCGGGCATGGAGCAAGCTGCTTCCCATAAGTTATCTCGCGACAACTTACGGCAGCATCGAAATACCAAGGATGCCGCGCTGGTGGTGAGCGCCCTGGAGTGCAAGGGGGGGAAGGACGGGGAGAAGGGTGCACAGAGGCCATGGGGGAGCAGGGCCTGGCGGCATGGGCTCCGTGTGGGCAGTGCTGTGACCAGTGAAGAGTGAGCCGGGGAAGGCAGCTGAGGCACGGGCGGGTGGGGTTAGGAGCACCGGCAGATGAGACTTCAGTTGGATGGTGGCCAGCAGCTAGAGCAGGCTGTGCGGACTTCATGGTCAACTAGAGGGGAAGCTGTGGTTCAACATGAGGGAGGAAGAGGAGGTAGGGATTCCTGGCAGGAGCTGGTGCAGAGACTGAGGGTGGGAGGAAGGTTAGGGGAGCTGGAGTCTGTGAGTCAGTGAGGAAGCAGAAGGTCGGAGATGAGACTGCTCCACACAGGGTTTTCTGTCCTGAAAACTGAGGGAGGTAAGGGTGGGGCTGTGGGGTGGGGGGGTTCTCCTTTTCACAGTGCTGTCTAGGGCTGGTCAAAGGACTCAGCGTCAAGTCCCGTTAGCCTCCCACAAAGGTACAGTTGAGACCGCCCAGCACCATGGTTCAACTCAGGGAGGGGGGTGGTCTGGAATCCGAAGAGAATTAGACTACTGGTGCTCTTCTAAAACAGGCTCCTATCTGGCGCTCTGCCTCTGGGGCCCCTCTTTGCCTTTGTCCCCAAGCTCTCAGGGCCTTACTTTACCTACAGCAGGGGTTTGGAAATGATGGCTCTCCGGCTCCATCTATCCCCTAGCCTATTTTTTTCACATGCTCCCTAGGGTGAAGGAGGGCTCTTACGTTTTTAAAGAGTGAAATAAACAAAAACCCATAAGCAAGGGAATACGCAACAGAGATCTCACATGATCCTTGGTGTCTAAAATATTTACTACGTAGCCCTTTACAGAAAAGGTTTTCTGACCTCTGCCATAGAGCAATAGTTGTCATACTCTGTTCCCAGCAACCCTGAAGTTAAATAAAGGTATTTCAGGGGTCACCAACAAAGGTGGAGAATTAGCCAGAATGAGAGGTCAAGGCCCTGGTTCAACTAGGACAGGACCATTTTGATCTAGTTACTAGATTGTGTGATTTGGGGACAGACACAGCACTGGTTGTCCTTCTCTATTTATTTGTGGTGGTTTGACTGCAACACATTCCCTAAGACCTCGTGTGCTCATGATTAAGCCTCATACTTAATCCCCAGCTGGTGAGCCCTTTGGAAGGTGGAGCCTTGCTGGAGGAGGTGTGTCACTGCAATTGGGCATTGGGTGTTAGAGCCAAGCCCCACTTACCACACTTGGCATATTCCCCCTGCTTCTCTCTCTCTCTCTTTTCTCCCTGCTGATATACGTGAAGATGTGATGTCTGGCTGTCTGCTCATGCCATGCTTTCCCTGCTGCAGTGAAACATCCCTTGAAACTGTGCACCAGAAATAAACCCTTTCCTTCCACAAGCATATTTGGTTAGGCATTTTATCCCAGCAATGAGAAGGTAAATCCTGCACTCTTCCTAACAGAACTCTGACTTCCCTGGGAATGTGGGGTGTGGCAATGTACGAAGCCAAGCTCATCACTAAGAATGGCTATATGACAGAATGATGGGCAATGAAACATAAGCTGAAGAGTCCTTGGGATGTTTGCTTATGACCACAAGGACAAAAGCTATGTGCAAAGAATGGTAAAGGGAACATATAAGGAGCCCAAGACACTGAAGAAACCACCAAGCCAGTCCTGGATGCTCATCTCTGGATCTTTGGAATATGGAGAAAATAAGCCATGTGGTATTCAATCATCTGTGGAGGAGTTTCCTGTAGCCACAGCCATACTTTGGGTGCTGGTAGAAGGTTCTGAAGAAGGGTTGTCACCACAGAAGAGGTGACTAGCTCCTGACATCTCAGCATGGGAAGTGTGGGCTTTCTGTAGCCTGTGCACTGCCCTGGCTCCCTAGAGGCCCCTCCTTGGTAGGGTGCCCCGGTCCCTCCTCCCTTTCCTCAGCACTTTTTCTGAGCTCCTGGGGGCTGGGCTTGGCTCAGGCAACCTTGATGCTGCTGCCGGGGTGACTATGGTACCATGGAAGGAAGCAGCTGGCTTTAGTGGGCAGGAGGAGCTCCCAAGTAGGACAGCAGGGGGCCTGTGGAGGTTGACGGCAGAACCCTCAGGAACTAGAGGATGGAGGCAGGGGCAAGGAACACCCAGGGCACCTGGATCCTTAGCTACTATTGCAATTTAATTTTGTTGGGCCTGAAAGCAAGTAAGCCATTCAATTACTGCCTCATTCACTCATTGACTCATTTATTCATTCATCCATTCATTTAACAGCCACTATGCCCTTGCCTCATGCTAGGCTTTCAGTGAGGCACAAACATGGTGGTTATTCTTGGAAGGCCTCACAGGCTGGTGGAGGCATCACATGGGGCCATGAGTACACCATAAACAATATGGTGTATTGAGCTATGCCTCAGAAGCATGGGGATCGAGATCAGATCGCAGGCCTGGGTTCCTTGCTGTGGGACAGGCTCGTCTCCAGCTTAGGGAAGGGTGTACAAGGACACTCCCCGACAGACTGGGATGTTGTTCAAACTGAGTTTGCAGTTCTTCCCTAGCGGGCAGACTCCTGCTAGGGGTTGGGGGGGAGATGTCCCTGGGGGTGGATCTGAATTCCAGCCTGGAGGTACGCAGAGTGAGTTCTGTCTGGGTTCCCCACTGTCTGGCTGCTGGTTTTGCTCTTCCTTGTGGTGCTGGTGTGTGGATGTGTCTCTCTGTCTGCATCTATTGAAAGGGGGCCAGTTTCTTCAGCCATCAATGGGACTTCCCCTGGATCCGCGAGCTTCATATAAATCCCTTCCTCCCACAAACTGTGCCTGGTTTGGAAGTTCATCCCAGCAGCGTGGAGCTGACTACAACACCGGAGCTCCGGTAGTCCTGGAGGTGGAAGGATGCCAACAAGTCCTGCACCAGGGAGACAAGCACACAGCGAAGGAGCTGGGGCTGGACTTGGGAAGACTATGAAAGAGACCTTCTACCACTGCCTAGCCGCAGGCTGCTGGGGGCAGGCACCAGAATCTCACAGGGGCATGGGTGAATGCTTTTTGACTGAATGAACAAGTAAGCAAATAGACCCATGAACCTGACCAGGACACTCTCCAGCCTGCGATGTGATCTTGTGGCTGGAGGGCCGCCTGGGTCTTGGGGTCTACCCAGGTGAAAGCTCTGCTCTCGCCTTTGTCACGGAGTTCATGCGAGGGGCTTTCTGTTCCTTTTTCCTCTCACACCGCTTCTTTCCTCCCATTTTGCCCTATCCTCTCTCTCGCTCCACTCCCCGCCATGCTTCCCTCTGTTCTGTTCTAGTGAAGATGGATGGACTTTCCTTATCAAACCCAGAGGCTCATATGCAAATCGGGTCGTATCCCTGGAGTAGATACAGGAAAAGCTGCAAAATAAAAGGCAGGAGTGAGGTCTGGCTCGAGCCTAACTGCGGAAATTCCACCAGCTTCGCCTCCTTCCCTGAGGCTGAACTGAGCTGAGGGGTCCTACCGAGACGAGGTACCAAGCACCCCAAGGCCGAGAGGGGCAGACACACAACCAGGAGTTCCTCACCCATCAGCTATGGACATCCTTAAACTTCTGTAGAACTCCCCTCTTGCCAGAGCTCAGGGCCCCAAGTGGGAGAAGTGATCTGGAGGCTAACGTACTTGCAGTGTACTAGGGAACTGGGGGGCACAGAGCAGGAGGGGGCTGTGCACACAGTCAGGTGGTGATGGAGAGCTGCGGGCAGAAGAAGGAGCCTGAGCAGAGAAGCAAGGAAGACACAGAACAGGATGTGTCCAGACAGAGGTGTTAAGGGCCAGGCATGTCTTTGAAGCAGAGTTCAATGTGGCTAAAGCCAGGGCTGCCTAAAGGAAGCAGAAAAGGTTAGACTCTGTGCTTTTCCAGCAGGAGGGGTCTGCTACAGTGGAGTCATCAAGGTGCTCCTCAAAGGAAAAGCCCTAAGCATTCACTGCAGACCTGCTGAACCAGTTCTTTGGCGAACAGGTTTGGTTATCTGCCGAGGTGAACAGGTTTGGGTCTTGATAGGACCCTTTAAACACTTCCCAGGTATTTCTGATGGTTAGCCACATTTGGGAAATACTCTATATATGAATAGTAACATCAGATTAATATCGTGAAGGTTTGAGTGGCCCAAATGCTCATGGTATGGCTGGCATTGCCAAGGTCATCCCAATCAAGGGGACAGGGTGGAGACTGCTGGTGGAGGCTGGCATTGCCCACCCCTCTGGTTGCCTGACTTCTACTCCTTGCGCTTACCCAGCTTCCAGGAAGGAAAACGGGAGTGATACTGGTTTTATTTCTAGAACACTGAGATGGACCCTTCCCCTGCCTCCTCAGTATGACTGAGCTCTTCTTGTCCCCACATTGTGGAGCATCAGAGCCTGCGAATGCTTACTTACTGCTGGGATCCTGACCTACGTTCACGAGCATCTCTGGGGACCTGAGTGTTCCCAGCTTCCTCCCGAGCACAGCAGGAGGCTGTAGCTGTCCTGGGGCCGTACAGAGCGGGCTGTAGTTTCAGGAAGGGTCCTCACACCCACATGTGCTCAGATGCTTCACATGCATAGTCAGTCCCCAGAGAAGCGATTGGGGGCATGTGTCCCATCATGCCTCCCTCTTGCTTTGAATCTCTTGGCTCCTGGCAGCATTGTCTTCTCAGCTGCTCACACAGCAAGCCATGCATTCCTCCACCTGCTCCTCGCCCCCTTCCTCCCACACTTCCGCTTGCTCTCTCTGCTTGCTCTGCCCCTGGCCTGCACACAGACTCCAGTTTCCAATCAATACACCATCCCAACAAAGAACGCCTCCAGTACCCAAAGCCTTCTCCTCATCCTCCCTTCCTTCTCTCCACTCGCCCACTCTCCTGCAGGTGCTACTGCCCATGCTCCTTTCTTCACAGGTCATGGTGCCTGTACACTGGCCTCCCAACACCTCACTCTGACTGCCCACAGTCCCTGCCCTGCTGCCTCTTTTACCCTCAGAGCTGGCCTCCTGCCAAGGCTAAAGCCTTGCGTCCTCTTCAACAGGCCTTGTCTCGTCATTAACATTGTCAGATGCCCAAGCTGGAAAAAATCCTGCTTTTGTACCAGATTCTCCTCCCACCTCTCTGACAGATCCTTCTTCATTTCTTCTACCCATAAGGATGGTTTTGTGTCCAATTGGGGTCTCTTCACCCTTTATTTTCATAATTTTTATATTATTTTACAGAGAGAGAGAGAGAGAAAGAGAGAGAGAGAGAGAGAGCTAAAGAGGGAGGGGGAGAGACAGAGAGAATGAGAATGGGTGTTCCAGAGTCTCTAGCCACTCCAAACGAACTCCAGACACATGCACTACCTTGTGCATCTGGCTTACATGGGTCCTGGGAAATCGAACCTGGGTCCTCTGGCTTTGCAGGCTACCACCCTAATCGCAAAGCCTTTTCTCCAGCTTCTCTTCACCCTGTCTGATCAGTGCCACCCCTCAGACTTCTATTTCCAAACCTCTCTAAGTCTTTTTGGTCTGTTTCCTCTGCCCTGTCTCCAAAGCCCTGGTTGATAGCACAGCATTCCTACTTGGATAACAGTGTCTTGCTCCCACAGTATTCTCCTGGGGTCATCTGCTCTGGTGTACCAGTGATCTTACAGAAGCTCTGACTTCCTGTTACTGTTCGGTTTGTCCTTCCCAGTTCACCCCCTGCTGCCAGTCCCACCCCTCCCATGTTCTCTGCAACTTACTGGCTGTGTGCTATGGCCATTTCCAACCTTTAACTTAGCCATAATGCAGTTTCTTCATCCATCAGGCGGGTCTGTTAAAACCTAGTTCATTATGCTATTAGGCAAATGAAATAAAATCATTTATACAGAAGGATTAGCTCAGTGATTGGCACAGGGTAGGCATACAGTAAAATCCATTATTGTTATTAACAGCACCTAATACATTTGGCTTTAAAATGCTGTTTCAAGATGGAATCCAAGCCGGGTGTGGTGGCGCACGCCTTTAATCCCAGCACTCGGGAGGCAGAGGTAGGAGGATCGCTGTGAGTTCAAGGCCACCCTGAGACTACAGAGTGAATTCCAGGTCAGCCTGGACTAGAGTGAGACCCTACCTCGAAAAAAAAAAAAAAAAAAGATGGAATCCAAGCCTCTCGGCTGAGTCCACAGGCTCATTGCAATCTAGTTCTTGCTTCGCTTTCCATCCTCACCTGATGCAGTCTTGGTGATTTACTGCCGTTCTAAGAGGCTGTAAGCAACCTCGGTGCCTTTGCGCCTCAGCTCGCTCAGATGCTGGCTGCCTCACCTACTCATCCTTCCAGGCTCACAGCCACCTCCTCTGTTTAGTGACTCCTGCCTGGCTGTCCCCAGTGCTCTGGACACTCTGCATTTATGTCCTATCAATTTACACTCCTGCTGTCACTGTCACTAGAGCACATCCCCAAGTACAGAAGTCGCACCTCCACTCAAGGACTGCACGAATGGTCACCTGAAATGTGCTACCAACTTGGAGATGCTTCTTCTCTGCTGAAGGAGGGATCTAGGGCAGAACCATTCCCAGGAGCAGGGTGAGGAACTCAGCCTCTTTCTTTCCCCAGTGCACACGGGATGCAAGCTTCTCCTCCTCAACTCCAACCCGGAGGACCTAGCTAGCCGACTCCTTGTTGCTAGGTGTGTTCCCTGTCTTCCCTCCCACCTGGTGAGAGTTTCCAGAAAAAAATACATTAACTCTTGCAGCTCTTCTGCATTCCCTCAGCACTCCTGGAAGCCCACAGAAGACCTACAGAGATGCTAGGGGCACCTTTCTGCATCAGAAGGGCTGGCTCCGGGAGTGCAGGCTGGTGTGACCTCCTACAGCGTGTGTGGGGAAGGGGCCAGTACGGGGCTACTGATCTCCACGCACTGGCTGAGGCTAGACCTAATGGAGATAATGAAATTGTTACTGAGAAAAGTTTCAGGCCTCACTCAGCGGCCCCCTTACACCTCCAAGTTCAAAAGCAAACAAAGGTAAGTGTCTGACAATGCCAAGAAAGAATCCTCTCATAGCCAGTAGTTCCTTTTTCTGGTCTAACCTCCAACCTAGCTCCATGTAGCATTCTTCCCAGTTGAGTAGGTTCTCATGACATGACCATAAAATGTGAACCCTTCTTTTTTATTTTATTTTATTTCATTTTATTGTTATTTCTTGTTTGTTTGTTTTTTGAGGTGGGGTCATACTTTAGCCCCAGAAAGTCTGCTTCCAGTGTTCCTATGCTATAACCTTAGGCACTTGAACTAAAGAATTTTAAAGTGTTGAGTAAAACTTAAAAATAAAAAAATAAAGTACTTTCCGGCTGGAGAGATGGCTTAGCAGTTGAGGCACTTGCCTGCAAAGCCTAAGGACCCAGGTTTGATTTCTCAGGACCCACATAGGCCAGATGGACAAGATGGGGCATGCATCTGGAGTTTGTTTGCAATGGTTAGAGTCCCTGGTGCACCCATTCTCTCCCCTAATAAATAACAATAAATAAATAAATTTTTAAAAGCACTTTCATAAGTTGAAGCTCGTATCCACCTCCCACCCCTGCCAATGTGACTACATTTGGAAGTGGGCATTAGGGAGATGGTTCAAGTGAAATGATGTCATAAAGGCGAATCTTAATGAGGGTTAGAAGGAGACCTCAGAGAGTGTGTGCAAAGCACAGAGGTGAGGGCACCATGGGATGTGGCCTTCTTACAAGGCATGCAGAGTCTTCAGCAGAAATCAGGTTTGCCAGCACCTTGATCAGGACTTGTGCCCGTCACAATGGTGAGAAAATAAATGTGTGTTGTTCACGTGGTGCACAGCATTGTGTCATGGTGCTCTGAGAGCAGTAGCTTAATGAGGAAGACTCGGAGCCCATGGCAGCACACGGTGAGTGCAGGGACCCGAAATGCGACTCCATGCATGCAGCTGGCTTTGAGTGCATTATCAAGATTCAGTGAGGTTTGGTTTTTTAGGGACTCCTGGTGAAGGGACAGGAGCCAAAGGCCAGAGTCACGAGGAGGGGGGCAGGGAGGCAGGGAGCCCTACATGAAGCAGGTGGGGGTGAGCTAGAGGCTAGGCGATCTCCCTCTAACCTGCAGCTATGTCCCTGTGGCTGATCTGGAAGCTGAGGAGCTCAGACCTCGACACTGAGAGGGCAGAACACAACAAATTCCTCCCAGAATCCACGCTGGAAGGAAGACCTTCACATGGGCTTGCAGCTTCTGTGTTGCTTTTGTGCTTTGAAACCTTTGTGCTGAGAATGTAGTTTGCAGAAGGTTATGGGTAGTGATGCCCCCAGCACCAAGCACATGGAAATACATACAAACTTTCTCCGGGGAAAGAAAAAACAAAAAAACACCTAGCCAGGTCTCAGTTCCCCAAGTTTATCATCCTATTCACAGAGTCAGAAATTACATAGGAGGCTGGAGAGGTGACTTAGCAGTTAAGGCACTTGCCTGTGAAACCTAAGGACCCAGGTTCAACTCCCCAGAACCCATGTTAGCCAGATGTACATGGTCGTGCATGCGTCTAGAGTTCATTTGCAGTGGTTAGAGACCCCGGTGTGCCCATTCCCTCTTTCTCTCTCTCAAATAAATAAATAAATAAATAAGAAAGATGGGAACATGGTTTTGTGAGCCTTGGGAGGTGAGAACAGACCCTGGAAATGAACTTAAAGGGACTTCAGATATTGACATTAACAGACACAGAGTAAGAATAAGTGGGCTGACTATACCAACAAAGAAAGATTTGAGAGGATGAATAAGGAGTAAGAGACCATAAAATATCAAGAAGACTTTAAAATGAACCAAATGGGACTTTGGACAGTTATTTGACAGAAATCTTCAGTGACTGAATTTAACACAGTTAGACACAGCCGGACAGAGAACAAGTGATCAGGAGAGAGATGAAATAGGAGAAAAGTTAAGAAACAGACGACAAGGTGAGACAAAATGAGGTTTTGTCAGACTTCCAAAGGAGAACACCAAAGAGGGAATGAAGGAGAAACAACAGCGAGAAAGATGATGGCTAAACATTCTCCCCAGCCGATAAAAGGCAGACCCGAGAAGCTTCATGAATTCGGGATGAACACAGAACATGCGCACACCTAGACACATGAGTGTAAATCTGCAGAACATTAAGGACAAGGAAAGGACCACAAAGCCATCAGAGAGACACCAGAAAAAGGAAGGATAATAAACTGTCGGGGGCATTGGATACCAGAAGACAGTGGCACAGCAAATCCACATACGGAGAAAATGTGAATATACATGAGAGCCAAACATCTAGGGAAGACTGGTGTTCTTCCAAGAACAGGATAAAGAGACATTTTAAGAGAAAAAAAAAGGAGAGATAATAAAGAAAGATTTCTATCAACAAAAATGAATTTGAGGATGGGCTACTTTGAAGTGAGTTATTGGTTGAAGAGGCTCATGATGTCCCCAAAATAATGCAGGCTGTTGCTAAGGCTCTGGGTTTCCCACCAGAACTAGATGGTACGACCCAATGGCTGAAGACTCCACGTGCTTGGGCTGCAGGTCACTGAGAAATCAAGCTGGAGCAGAGCTGGAAGCCTCCTCTCTATTGTCTAGCTGTCAGGGTGCTGGAAAGTGCTACGCAGCCTGATGGGGGAGAAAAGTGACGAACTAGATTAGCCAGCAGTGGACCCTTCACCCTACACGGCTAGCCAACCAGGGGAAATGGGCCAACTGCTGTAATGGTGGTGGCATGTCTGCAGTGGGGAAAACAGCTGCTCTCTGATGGGATTTGAGGCCTGCTCCATGGGAGGGAATTCCTGCCCGGCACCGAAAACCTACTCAAATGCCCGTGATTGCAGAGGTCCTAAGTCCTACAGAGGGTGGGGAAGTACTTCTGATGTTTGGCTAAACGGATATATTATTTCCACTGAATTGCCCTCTAACTATTTGTGTTTATGTCGCTACATCATTGCTACTCTCACTTTTTACTAGAGAAGCTTCTTTTCAGATGGCAGTGACTACTGGGGAGACTCAAAAAGTGCTGAGAAGAAATGGCAGTGGAGAGTTCAGCACAGAGAAACATTTGTATGACACCCTGCAAGGCTCAGACCCATTGAGGAAGAAGTGGCAGAAAGGGTGCAAGAACCAAAGGGTGGGGAGGAGCCCTTTGGAGTGCTGCCTTCTGGACACGACCTCCTAGTGGCTGATGCTACCTGTACAGGAGCTACATAATATGAGGGACAAAGAAATGATGACATCAAAATAGAAGAGGGACTAGTTGAAAAGAAGGGGTCCTGTGGATGGAGAGATAAGGAAAAGGAAGCAAGGGAGGGTGGTGGGAGGAGGTTATGATCAGGATATATTGTGTAAATGAATGGCGGTTGTCAATAGAAAGTTAAAAAGAAAAATAGATTTGAAAGCCTGTACTTTGAGCAGGAAGAAAGTAACTCTGGAAGAGGAAGAGAGGCAAGATGCGCAGGGAGCGATGAAGGTTAGCCAGGCTGAGGTGATACCAGCTTGTAGCAAGGGTCACTTTTGAGAAGCAGTGAGGTGACATGCAAACACACGCACCATAGAGTGGTGGGTAATTCAAATCACGGTGCTCTAAGATACCTGCCTTCTCAGACTTTATTAAGTCTGCATGTTAATAATTTTAGTTCTCTGGCACTAACCCTAAAATAACAAAAGTAAGTACATGATTTAAATGGTTTAAATTCTTGAGGCAGGGTCACACTCTAGTCCAGCTGGCCTGGAACTCTGCCTCTTTCTTTCTTTCTTTCTTTCTTTCTTTCTTTCTTTCTTTCTTTCTTTCTTTCTTTCTTTCTTTCTTTCTTTTTGAGGCAAGCCCAACAGACTGGCCTTTTTTTTTTATTTAAATGTGAGAAAGCGCAAGTGTGTGTGTGAGAGAGAGAATTGACACACCGGAGCCTCTAGCTACTGCAGCAGAATTCCAGAAGTGTGACCCCCTTGTGCGCATGTGCAACCTTGCACCCTTGTGTCACTTTGTGTGTCTGGCTTATATGGGACCTGGAAAGTCAAACATGAGTCCTCAGACTTTGCAGGCAAGTGCCGTAACTGCTAAGCCATCTCTCCAGCCCTGACCTGGAACTCTTAAGTGGTCTAAATTTTCTTGTTAAAAGATTACTAGTCTAGACTTATTTTGCACACATACACATGTGTGTGGATATGTGTACATGTGTGAGAAGATGTGTGAGCCCCATTCATGTGTGTGCAGAGGTTAGAGGAGACCATCGGGCATCCTCTTATAGCTCATCTGAGTATTGCTTGAGGAGGGTCTTTCCCTCAACCAGGAGCTACTGTCCCTCAGCAAGCTCAATTTACAATGATTCTCTAGTCTCAGCCCTGTGCCCAGTGGTGGACTGGAATAATCCTGACATGCATGGCCGCACCCAGCTTTTTATGTGGTTTCTTGGAAGCTGACCTTGACAATCTACAGTCTGAGAGGCCCTCAAACTTAAAGTGGCAAGTGCTCTTAGCCACTAAGCCATCTACCTAGCTACTCACAAAACACATAAAGCACAAGGAAGTAAAAGGCTGATGGAACATAACAGAAAAAAAAAAAACAACAAAACTTAGTAGCAGAGACCAAAAGAAAGCTCATCTGTTAGCTGGAGGAAAAAAAAAAAATCTCTAAGGTAAAACTATACTACAGATAGAGAGCCATTACATAATTCTTTTAAACTAGTTGATATACCAGGAATACATGTTTCCACTTGAATTCCCTAATAACAGTTCTACAATGTATGATACAAAATTTCATAGAATTTCAAAGAATAAGAGACACACCTACTATCAGTGGGAGATTTTAACATTCCTCCTTCTGCAATGGATTAAGAAGGCAAAAAAAAAATCAATTAAGATATAAAAGACAGAAGCATAATAAATGAGCTTGACATGATGGACATATTTAGAACACAAAAACTGTAAAATGTGTCAGTTATTTTTTTCCACACACATACAGAATATATATGAAACTGATCTAAAAAGTACATCTCAGTGAAGTCAAGTAATTCAAATACAGACAATGCTCTCTAGACACAAGCTGTATAATCAGTAATAAAAGGAGAAAAAATCCTTTGCTTAAACATTTATGTGTGCCTCTAAATGACTTGTGGTTGGTAGATGAAAGAATGATGTAACCTAGAAAACATTCAGAACAGGACTAGAGGCATGGTTCAGTTACAGAGCACTTGTCTAGCACCAAAATGAAACCAAGATAAAGTTAATAAATAAAAATAATTAGGGCTGAAGAGATGGCTTAGCAGTTAAGACGCTTGCCTGCAAAACCTAACTCATGTTCAAATCTCCAGGTCCCAGGTAGCCAGACAGAGTGACGCAAGCGCACAGTGTTGTACACACGCACAAGGTGGTGCACATGTCTGGAGTTCATTCGCAGCAGCTGAAGGCCCTGGCACACCCATTCTCTCTCTCTCTCTGTCCCTTTCTCTCTCAAAATAACTAGTGAAAAGAAATAATAATAATTGAGAATAAATATAAGTGAGAACTAAACTATAATGGAAATCCTGGGTATATAAATCTATAAGTGTATAGCCAAGTTAGTCCTAAGAGGGAAATTTATAGCTTTAAAGACTTAAATAAGATTGAAAAGTAGCCAGGCATGGTGGTGCACACCTTTAATCCTAGCACTTGGGAGGCAGAGGTAGGAGGATTGCTGTGAGTTCGAGGCCACCCTGAGACTACATAGTTAATTCCAGGTCAGCCTGGATTAGAGTGAAACCCTATCTCAAACCCCCCCCAGAAAGAAGAGCATTAAAAAATAATGGACTAAGCATGAAAATTAAAATGTTAGAGAAAAAACTTTAATAAAACCAAATATAGGGGCTAGAGAGATGGCTTAGCAGTTGAGGTGTTTGCCTGCAAAGCCAAAGGATCCCAGTTCAATTCTCCAGGACCCATGTAAGCCAGATGCACAAGGGGGGCACATGCATCTGGAGTTCGTTTGCAAGTGGCTGGAGGCCCTGGTGAGCCCATTTTCTCTCTCTCTCTCTCTCTCTCTCTCTACCTGTTTCTCTCTCAAATAAATAAATAAGATATAAAAAAATAACAGAAGAAGGAAATAAAGAGCAGAGACTGATAAAATAGAAAATGAGTATGTTGAAATGAGTATCAACAAACCAAAATTGGTTCTCTAAAAAGACTAACAATTCTGGAAATGATGATTTTTTTAAATGATAAAAATTAGAAATGAAAAACAAAACAGAATGTAACAATAGCAGAGATCATACATATAAAATACCATATATAACCTTATATACAGTAACTTTGGAAACTGAGTGTCCTACATAGCCAGACACAGTGATGCATGCGCACAATGCCACACATGCGCTCAAGATAAAACAAGTGACTTAACTTACTGTGGCTATTAACTTTATATAAAACCATGCAACAAAGGAAACACCAGGCCCAGAGAGTTTTCTAAAAAATTCCACCAAACTTCCAAAACTAAATTTACTGCAATTTTCTACTGACAATCCCAAGGGATAGAAAGAAATGAAACCCTCTAAATCATTTTATGTGGCCAGTATTTCTTGATACCAAAAAAAAAAAAATGTTTCAAGGGCAACATTAAAATACAGAAAACAAAATAGAAACAAAATATTAAATAATGTGTTAGCAAATCAAATAGAGACATGTATGAAAGTGTCCACACTGAATGACCAATGACCTAGGAATGGAAGACTGGAAGTTTTAGAAAAGCCAGCAAATGTAATTCACAACATGATGAGAATACAGGAGCAAAACAGTGATTATATCAATGGATGTGATAAAATCCAACATCCATCCCCAGTTAAAAACTCAATTGTAAATGAGGATTAGAAAGTACTTCCCCAAGACTCAAAAGAGAATCTGTCAATTAAAAATAAACACACTTGGGCTGGAGACATGGCTTAGCTGTTAAGGTGTTTGCCTGTATAGCCCAAGGACCTATGTTTGATTCCCCAGGACCCGCATAAGCCAGAGGTACAAGGTGTCACATGCGTCTGGAGTTCATTTGCAGCAGCTAGAGGCCCTGGCGTGCTCATCCTCTATCTTTCTCTCTCTCTCTCCTCCTTTCTCTCTCTCTAAACAATGATGAAGTCCCTCCACCATCATCAGAGAAGGTAAGTGAGTTGGGAAGGAAGAAAGAGGGACATTGCTCTCTGCAGACAAATGTAGACAACCCCAAGGATCTCACAGACAAATTATTGCAAGAAACTTGCTCTATGTAAAAACTGGGGCTGGCTCAGTGGATAACACCACTTGCTGATCAAGCACCGAGGACCCAGCTCTAGCATAAAATGCATACAAGGCCACGCATGGCTACACATGCCTGTGATCTCAAGTGCTAAGGGTGCTGCAGGAGACAGGAGAGCTGCTGGGCCTCACTAGTTAGCCAGGCTAGCCCTCAAAACTATCAATTACAGCTTCGGTGAGAGACCTGTGGCAAGGAAATAATACAAAAGAGCAATAGAGGGGGGCAGCTGGCACCTTCCTCTGGCTTCTGCGCATGTGTGCATGGGCATGCACATCTGTACACACACATGCATAGACCACACACACACACACACACATTCACATTATACACACACATACACTGAGAAATTAAAATACAAAAGCAATTGTATTTCTGAATGCCATCAAGAAACAGGTAGAATATGTATGTTTTTAAAGATATAATTTATAATAGCAACACAAACTTGCTATTTAGGAATAAACATAGTAAGAAATGAGTAAGATTCACAATAGAAAAAAAATTGGTATAAATTTATCCAGAACTATTAAAGCCCTAAGCAAGTGAACAGATATACCATGCTCATGGACTAGAAGACTCAGTATTAATAAGACATCAGACATAATTCCAAATTATTTTAACAGGTGTCTGTGGACAAGATAGTTGTAACATTTCTATGACAGAACAGGGGGCACAGATAAAGGGTTTTTTTTTGATACACTAAGAAGGAAATAAACAAATGGAAAGATACGGACAACTGTGTAAAATTACAACATAGAAAGGTTTTGAGGGAAGCTGATTAAGAGTATAGTACACGTAACATGACTGAGTTGATATGAAGTTCAAATGCTGACATGGAACAATGCAGCCCAGGGGTATACACTTAAGCACCGAGTATACAGAAAAGCAAAGGCTTTTTTTTTTTTTTTTTTTTTTTAACAAAGGTCAAGGTTACCTCTGAGGGTGCAGGGACTGGGATGCGACTGGTGGTGACCTGCCATCACGAAGGTAACTGATTTCTTCTTTTGTTTCTTGTCTTTTTCTCATGCTAGAAGATGGCTAGACAGTGTTTCTTTGTATCTGTGTTGTTTCTATCTTGCTTATGTTTTATAATATTCTTTTTAAAGTACTCAATACTTAATCATAACATGACAGAAGCTACTACCATGAGGCTCTGGGGTTGTAGTACTGAGTAGGTCAACTGTCCCTGAGCTGGGCCTGCCCACAGAACCCGCCCCTTCCCCATCCCTGGAAGCCTTACCTTGGCAGGGTTGAGCGCCGTGATGACCCATACACAATGTGCATTGTTGTCGTACTGAATGGGGAAATTGGGGGAGGTGATGATGCCCGAGGGGCCTCGAAGATGGGCATCACACATGCGGGCTGCAGAGGGGACATAGAAAAACAAACGGTTCAGTTTAGACTAAACCAGTTCTCCCTCCCATCTCCCACACCCAGCCCTGAAGAGACTGGATCTGTGTAGTGTCCGCCCAGAATGGACCTGATTCCGGCATCCAACCCCACATTCCCCAGCCGACTCTGCACAGTCAAGGTGTCTGGAGCGCTGCTCTGTCCTGCTGCCTCTGTGGGCAATGGGGAACTTCCAAGGCAAGCTGAGCACCCCGAAGCTATTGCCCACTGTCTCCTTTCCAACTCCACTCAGATAAGGAGGCTCCATTCCCCAAGAGCATGGGAACCAGGGCTCAGTGGGTTGCAGGCACCTAGAGACCTATACCCAGCAGCTGGCACCGTGCTCTTCTCACCTGTCCTGTGTTCTCTTGTAGGCACCCAACTTCTCCAAATCAGTGAGGTGCTACTCTAGCCCTTCACCTGCTTATCTACAATGAACCTGACCTCACTCCAGGTCCAGCCAGCCTTCAGGGCCTCCCTCACCGACCTCATAGGCCTTCTGAAGTAGAATCTCAGGGTGTCTTGGTCAAGGACATCCCACGGGGTCTCAAAATGCCTGTGCCCAAGTACACTGCCAAGCTCCCGCCCCGACTTAGCCTAGCATTGGGTGCTGGGATGTTTTCAGAGCCAGACACGTGCTTTCCACATCTCTCTCTCTCCATGCCCAGCCTGAGCCTGGAACGGGTTTTTGACTGGAAGCATAAAGATTCAAGGTGAATTAGAAGAAGTGCTCTCCTCAAGTAGATATAAAGTGTTATCAATCACAGCTTAATCTAATTAAGCTCTTTAAAATAGCTTCTAAACTAATTAGATTAAGGAGTGATTGATCTCAGTTAAGGCTGCACATTGGGTCGAGGTGTCTGCTTCCTTTTAAAACCATGTGCTCAGAGTCCTAGCCACCTCATTCCTCAACGTTAGTGCGCAGCTGTTTTAACAACAGGCTCTGGGAGCCCGCTCTGCCGTGGCCCGCCTGCCACTTTATTCTAATTGTGGGCAGAGTGCTCAACAGTAAAGACAGAGTGTGCAAATGCAACAGGCCTGAGCATATAAAATGGAAGCGCTGTCAAACCTGGTTTCCGATGACGAGCCCCAATTTCCCGGCGCTCCTCTTCACACGGGGACAGGCGTGACAAACCTTCCCCAGGAAGCCCCTCCTAGGAGGTCTGGGAAGCAGACTCCAGAGCCCCCAGACATAATGAATCTCTCCTCATTTCATGCACTCATTCTCACATTCATTCATTCCAACATTTATTAAGTGCCTGTTATGGGCCAGCCAGAATGTGGGGAGAGAAGGATGTTTGGCAAAGCTCTGCCTCTCTCAAGGGCCATAGTCAACGCAGGACACAAACGCTGAGCGCACCCACACAGAGCGAATGTTGTCCGAGGGCTGTCTGCAAGGGCCTTGGGGTCAGAACTGCTCTTTCCTTCTGTGGGGTGAAGGGCCTAAAGGCAACCCCTTGCTGGGTACCCATGAGAACTACTTCTCCCCCATCTTGATGGAATCAACTTTTGACCTCCGGCCCCCACTGCCCCTATGTGTTGTTCTAATTCTGTTGTGAAAGTCTTTAATTCAGAGGAAGTGTGGCATGGTGGGAGCCGGGTCTGGCATGGGCTTACTAACTTAGCCTCATGGGTCTAAATTCATTTGCTGGTTGTTGTTTAAGCCTGAGGGAGTTAGAAGACCTCTCTGATCCTATTTCTTCATCTGTCAAATGGGGCGAGTGATAGCACCTCACTGAGGTCTAGTGAGGGTGAAATCATACCAGATGATAGCTGGGAAGACTGAGCCCAGGGCCTAGGACAGTGTCAAAAGTCAGCAAAGGGGCTGGAAAGATGGTTTCGTGGTTAAGGCGCTTGCCTGCAAAGCCTAAGAACACATGTTTGAATCTCCAGGTCCCATGTAGCCAGACGCAAAGTAACGCAAGCATGCGATGTTAAACATGCATACAAGGGAGTTTGTTCACAGTGGCTGAAAGTTCCCTGGCATGCCCATTTCTGTCTCTCTCTCTCAAAAGTAAAAAAAAAAAAAAAAAAAAAAAAGCCAACAAAGGGGACCGAGGATTACCAAACACCATGCCATGCTTATTTCAGCCTATGTCCAAGAGTTCTCTCTAGCCAAGGTGCTAACCAAGTTAGCATAACTGTGCTCCCATCTCACGAGAGCAGAGAGGATCTGTGGACTCAGAGTTCTAGCCCTGCAGAGCATCCTTACAGAGCTCTGCCAGCATCATCCTCCAACTCCTTTGCAAAGTCAGATTTTGCTGCCAAAAGACTCAATTTATCCTGCACTTGTTTCCAAGAATTAGATGGTATTTGCTGTCTGTTGAAATATGCTGAAGGTAATTAGAGAGAACAGGTCAAAAAAGCACTCACCACTTTAAAAGCTTGGAGGGGCTTAATTAAAATGTTACAATCTGTAGCAACACAGGGCACCTTAAGACAGGTTCTGAATGGAACTTTGGTTATTTTTTTTTCCCCTCTCTGCTGTCTGAGCAAGGTCAGGGGTTTTACAGACAGACAGACTTCCTTCTCTGCGAGCAACCAGCTCCTGGGATCTCACCAGCAGATGGAAAGCTCCTCACTGTGACCCAGATGGGCTGGCAAAATGGCAGGTGCTCAGACAATGCCTGGATAGATGAACAGATGCCATCTTCCTATTCCTCTATTTGCCTCTTCTCATCAGTCCTCTTCCGGGGACTTCTCTGAGAACGTCCAGGCCTCCCACCCTTCCTCAGGGCATCACTGTACATCCTAACGGGAGACAGTATCCCAGAGGGCCACAGGGAGACACCACCTCGACACAATGCCAGTTCCAGCTTGGCTTCAAAGCAAGAAACTACTGGAGTGCAAGAGGCACACAAGTTCCTCCAGCCCTAGCTTCTCTCCAAATATCAGTCCCATCCGGACCCGGGCTGCCTTCTAAGCCTACTTCTCCCCTTTCTGACCTTTCCACCTTTTTTTTTTTTTTTTTAAGATAAAGTCTTAGTATCTAGCTCAAACTGGCCTGGAACTTTTATATCTCCTATCTTAGCCTCCCTAGTGCTGAAATTATAGGCATGTGCCACAATACCTGACATCCCACCAGCCATTCTAAGGGGAAAAAAATCCCTACCTGTAGTTGTAACATCTGTCAGAGCCCCCGTTCTCTAGAGAAGTAGTGACTACTGCTCATCTTGCTCCCCTCAGATGTCTTTCTGAAAATGCTTGCTGAATCCTAAACTTACCTTGAACCCGTGGAAGTGGCCAGTATGTTGACACCAATATTTTCTTTTGACTCACCGGCCTCCTTCTGTGCCCCTGTTTTCTCTTCTATCCTTACCCAGCTTAGACCCCATGGTCCACCATGATAGCTACTTCCTTGTAAACCCTCATAAGTCCCTCTCTTCTCTCCTGTCTGATCAGTTGCCTGGGAGACACCAACCACAGATGAAACCCTCCACCTACATTTTCCATACCTACCCCACACAGCTGAGATTTAATGGGGGGGGGACACCACCACTGTCACCCAAGGGGGAAGACTGATAGCAGTATAAATCCATTACCCACCTCACAAACTTCCTGGATACCAAGTTCTATCAGCTACCTCTCCCGCTCAAAGTCCCTACCATGCCTTCCCCACAGCCCCTGGGCCTCTTGCCCTTCCCTTTCTCCTGGCTGAAGACCTCATCTGTCTTTTCGGAGGAAACAGAAACCATTTATGAGGCACATCATCTCCCCGACTCCCCAGATATGCACTCCTGTCTGCCGATGTACTCATCTTTCTCCTGTTCCAACAGAGGGGTGGGGTGGGCCCTTCTTTGAAAGGACTCTTCTCATGGGATCTGGACTACTGCCCTCTCTCCAGCTATGTCTATGGCCACACACAGGGACTCACTGTCCTGGTAACCAGGTAGGTCCAACTTTTGGGACTTAAAATTGGCCACCTCTCCTCCCCATCACCTGTTCTCTGAATAGTCACTTTGACCTCAATGTACCTGGTATCCTATATCCTAGGCCACTCTAGTCCCTTGGACCCTACATTTCTTCCCATCTCTTGGTTCCCTCTTGACCCTCCTTCTTTTACTTCCCGGTGTGGACCACAAGACCACTCACCAGTATCTTTGGCTCCCTGCACACCTCCCTGTCTGGTGAAGAGCCTGTCTTTGGACAATCCTCCCATCTGGTTTCCCATTGCTAAGTCTTGGGGCCTAGTGGCCACCAGGAGAACAGTGGCTTCATCACGGATTTTCAGTTTACCATCAAAATGGAAGCTTCAGCCCAAGCTAGTGTCCTGCTTTCAGGGTATCTGGTTTTGCATGGGCACTGGGGAATTGAGCCTGGGCCAGCAGGCTTTACACGTAAGTGTATTTTGCCTCTGAGCCATCTCCCCAACCCTCTTTGTCCTTCTTTGGTTACTGTGGTGGTTTGATTCAGGTATCCTTCCATAAACTTCGGTGTTCTGAATGCTAGGTTCCCAGCTGATGGAGATTTGGGAATTAACGCCTCCTACAGGCAGTGTATTGTTGGCAGTGGGCTTATGTGTTAACGCCAGTTTCCCCATGCCAGTGTCTGGCACACTCTCCTGTGGCTGTTGTCCACCTTATGTTGGCCAAGGGGTGATGTGCACCCATCCTCTGCTCATGCCATCGTTTTCCCCTGCCATGATGAAGTTTCTTCTCGAGTCTGTAAGCCAAAATAACCCCCCCTTTTCTCCCCCAAAAGCTGTTCTTGGTCAGTTGATTTCTGCCAGCAATGAGAACCTGACTGCAACAGTTACCTAGCCAATTCTCTGCAGAGACGACCTTAAACCCAAACCCAGTCACTTACTTCCAGTGGTGACACACCCGTGACCTCTTCTGGAGGATGTGACTCTTTTCTCCTACTTCTCTGACCCTCTCAGTTTCCTCCTTCTCCACTTACTCCTTCAAAGGAGTTGCATGAATCCGATTAATGGGTATATGTGAGTTCACTGCATACTAAATGTGATCTCCCACAGCTGCACATGGGTGGGAAGGAGCTGTTGGGCATGGCTTCATTGACACCCGGACTCTGAGGAGGCCCAGATGCAGTGTTCAAGCTGACGTAGCCTAAAGCTTTCGGAGCCGGAGTGGAGACTCAGCTCAACCGATGGGCTTTGTGCTCTTAGGCAAGTTAGTGACCACTTGAAGCTTCAACTCAACATGAAATATGGCTAGTGCCACTTTCCTCACAAAGAAATGATGGAAAGTGCCTAGTGTGATGTTTTAGACAAGTATAAATAGCTTAATAAACAGGAGCTTCATCATTAGCACATGTAGGTAAGGGACTCAGGGACATTCTTAGGGCTGGGACAATGGGGCATGTATTTAGTAAGTCAGTGGGCTATCTCCACTAAAGAGAGGAGAGAGAAGAGAGGAGACAGGAGAGAAGAGAGGGGACAGCAGTATTTAAGGGGTAGACTCAGGACTCTGATCTGGTGGAGAAAGGCCTCTGTCATGTTTTAATCCAGCCTGGTTTGGGCTGTAGTTCCTAAGCCCCACTCTCATTTTTTTACAGATGGCCATTCCAATACTTTTCCTCATGCCATAAACCTTGTTAATAGCAAGGATGAAACTTGAACTTTGGTCTGAGTCCCAACCATGATGTTCTATATTCTCAACACACACACATATACACACCTTAGCAAAAAATGAAGAATATATGGTTGCCTGTTCACTGTGGGCCTTTTGAGCCCGTGCCTGTTTGTATCTTATCTGGGGTTGGCACTCAGTCCCATCCTCCATCAACATCAACCTGCAGCTATAAGAAACCAGGTATGCTGGTGGTTAATTTGGTCCTCTTCATTACAGCTGTGGTTCACAACAGTGAACCCAGAGGCCCAGGCCCAGCAGCGTAGAGGGGCTGCTGAGAGAGGTGAGGGAGGGACAGACTCTAACTTCCTATTTCTGCTTTAATCAGAAAAGCTCCACTGCTGTCTATTTTATCTATCAGGTTTCTACAAAGGCTTATTTGTGAACAGTGGATTCCATATAGGAGCCCTTGTACTGTGTCCTTTCTCCCACCTGGGACTGCACAGAATGAGCTGAGCACTGTTATGCTTTGGATCAGGCTCATGAAAGAACACTTGATGCCCAGCTGGTGGTGCTGTATGAGGAGGTTGGAGAACCTTTTGGACGTGGGGCCTGGCTGGTGGACATAGGGCCATAGGGGTGGGGCTAGATGGTTATAGACCACCCCTACTCTGGCTCCCTGTTTCTTGATCTGCTGATATATGAGGAATGAGCTACACTACCAGATCCCACTGTGGTGCCTTCTGTCTCATGAAAGATGGTGTCTCCTGAACCATGAACCATAATGAAGTGCTGTAGAAATTTTCTAGAACGATCACTGCAAAGTCAGTATGAGTGAAAGATGAGGAGTTTATTTACCCAGGGGCCAAAGAGCTTGAGATAGCTCTCTAAAAATGCTCTGACCTCCAGCTGAGATTTTATTTTTGTTTTATAGTTTTCATAGCCGAGGAGAGGTGTAAGTGAACACACAAGTCATGGTAATTTATACATCAGTCATTGCTGCAGTCAGGCCACCCTAACAATGCGAACCTCTCCTCTTTTGAGTCACTTCTGTTGGTTATCTGGTGACATCAATACAAAAGCTACGAACACACCAAAGTGCCACCTGGTTCTCAATCTCCTTTGCGTGACCAAGATGTTCTATGAAGACAAGCGTGGTGGCACACACTTGTGATCCTACCACTCAAGAGGTGGAGGTAGGAGGATCAGAAGCTCAAAGCCATCCTCAGCTACATAGTGAGATCAGACTGGGCTACATGAAACCCTACCTCAATTTTTTTTTTTTTTTTTTTTTTTTTGTTGAAGTCAAATCAGAAGCTTATTTCCTTCAGGTGCAAGGGAAGGTCTGCATACATCTAATTTCACTAATTTCAAATTCATCCAGCCCAGTGACCAATTCATTCAGGTGGTCCTCAAGCATTTATGGAGAACCTATTATTTGCCAGCCCCTGTGTTTCAGCAGAATTAATTGTGTGGAAAACTGAATAATTAAAACCACATCATATTTTAAATGCATTAGTGGAGAAACAATACCCTTGTGAATGGGGCCAGGGCTTTTTAGAAGGCAATCTTTTGGTAACTTGCTTCTCAGTGGAGCATCTTATAATTGAAGGACTTTTGTCACTTTTAGTGAAAGAAGTGGGGTTCGTCTTAAGTTGTCCTTAAGAAAAAAAAATCACAAGTAGAGTGGAAATTCCAATTAAGTAAAAACAAAAGACTCTAAAAGAAAAACCTTAAAGACTGCCAAAATAAAGAGAGTGCCGTGTCTAATACGGAGCTCAGCCCTCGGCCTTCCGGGAAGCTCAGGAAAGACCATCCAGATGTAGCCTGGAGCCTTGGCCTCCCCATTGCCTGCCTCTCCGCGGCCGGTGGAACACAGCAGTAACAGATGGAGCGAGGCAGAAGGGTCATACTGTGCTGGAAACCACTTCTGTCACATGATTTGTTTACATTTCCCAGTCACAAAGCGGGCCACGTTTTGTTTTCTCCTTTCTCAAATAAAGGCCCTGTGGCTAAAACTGATGGGGAAGGACGCCACACAGGGCCAGTCATCCAGGAGACCAGTGATTTACATCAGTCTACGCATCTCCCAAACTGTGGGACTGCAATATAATTGGATGAGACAGTAGCTTTTAAAAGAACCTAGCCTCTAAGGGATGAAACCTGAGGTATGGACTCACTGTGTGGCGGGTTAAGCTAAATGGGTGTGCACATGTGCTTGGCAGACACCCTGGGGTGGGTAAATGAGCACTCTCATGCCCAGTGTTCACCGTGATACCAAGGGGTAACGTTCTAGTGTCTCTGCAATTTTGTAGGGACAAGAAAGAAAAGGATTTGGAGAGGTAAAGAAATGGGATCAGGGCTAGTAGGATTGCTTAATGGTTAAGGCACTTGCCTGCAAAGCCAAAGGACCCATGTTCAATTCCCCAGGACCCACATAAGCCAGATGCACAAGGTGGTACGTGCATCTGGAGTTCATTTGAAGTAGCTGGAGGCCCTGGCGCTCCAATTCTCTTTCTCTCTCTTTCCTCCTCTCTCTTTCTGTATGTGTGCCTGTCTCTCTGTCTCTCAAATGAATAAAAAGGAAAGAAGGGAGGAAAGAAAGAAAGAAAGAAAGAAAGAAAGAAAGAAAGAAAGAAAGAAAGAAAGAAAGAAAGAGAGGGGCTCAAGGACACTCTGCTAAAAATGTGGTGGTGGTTGGACTTGAACTGTGATTCCCCCTCACCATCCTCTTTCGTAGTGGCAGAGGACACCGATGTGAGACCAGAACAATGCTCAGCAAAGAAATGCATGCTGAGAACTCATTCCAGCGGGTCAGATTTGCTCAAGACAGCTGGAATGGGGCATAGGACACATTGAGCATGTTGTTGAACTATGAACATGAAGTTCCTCCTGAAATGCTAGCCCTCCTCTACCCTAGACAAGTTCATCAAAACAACTTTCCTATACGGAAAATAGTCTTGGTGAAAGATCAGGTCCTACCACTGCCTAAAGGTATTGCTGTTCTGGCCGGGTGTGGTGGTGCATGCCTTTAATCCCCGCACTCGGGAGGCAGAGGTAGGAGGACTGCTGTGAGTTTGTGGCCACTCTCAGACTATATAGTGAATTCCAGGTCAGCCTGGGCTACAGCAAGACCTTACCTCAGGAAAAAAAAAAAAAAATATTGCTATTCGGGCTCCTGGAAAGGAAATTTGAAATGACAGATTGGCCAAGGGTCCCTTGGTCTTCAGACTCCATGCCTCTCTCCACAGCTGGCATCCTGACTCTTCGCAATTGGAGTGGTGAGCTCTTCCATCATTTATTACACCTCTACTGTATATCAAACCCTGTCTCAAATGGTGATCAAAATAGAAGTGCTTGCCTTATAGAGCTCATACTTTAGCATGAGAATACTTGTTTTCCTTCTAGCACTTTCCAAGTTATAAAGTGTTTATACATCCTTAACTCTGATCATTACACTAAACTCTAGAACAGCAGGATTAGGCAGTACAACTACATTTGTAGGTAAGAGAAGGCCCACAGAAAATAGGTGGTTTGCCTATGTGCTCGTTATACTAGGAACTTTTTAATTAAAATAAATAGTAGCTATGTAAACTCCTTGGAGTAATATTGCTAAAATGAGTAGGAATACAAGTACTTCATAAACTGTGGATCATGGCCACTTAAAAAGTTGGGCAAGTATGAATATTTGAAAGACATTTCCACAACCCTCTTCCAGGGGTCTTAGCACATTTACAATGGGAGTGTGTTCAGTGCTAACTTTGAACATGACTACATGCAATGACTGTGTTTTCTTTTTTAAAAAAATATGTATTTATTTATTTATCTACTTATTTATTTATTGGAGAGACAGAGAGGAGAAAGAGGCAGATAGAATGGATGTGCCAGGGCCTCCAACCACTGCGAACTCCAGATGCATGCACCACCTTGTGCATCTGGCTTACGTGGGTCCTGGGGGAATTGAACCTGGGTCCTTAGGCTTCTCAGGCAAGTGCCTTAACCGCTAAGCCATCTCTCCAGCCCGAATGACTGTGTTTTCTATTACTCTAGACATATCATCTTGAGGCATGTGGCCTGAGAGAGGCAAAGAGCCTCTTTTTGTCAGAAGGATCCAGAATTCCACTGTTTATAGTAGGCAATGTACCTTCTCTCCCAGAGGGCTTTTTAAGGCATTCTACCAAAAGGCCCTTTTTTGCTCTAGGGAATAAGCTGCTCAAGGACTTCTCCAGCAGAATGTATTCCTAGGAAGGAGTACATCCAGTCCAGTGTTTGAACATGATCTGGGGGAGGGGAGTAGGGTAGCCTGTCTCTGGTTTATGTGACAGGTGTGAATGGAGGGGGCAAGACCCTTGAGAACAAGATGCCCAGGCATGGTGCTAAGAGATACCCACTGAGCAGCCTTTCATGCCATGCTCCATGCCACTTCTGTATTGCTAAAAGAATTTGCTTCAGAAGTAACTGGTCTATTTATTGAGGTTTGGGCAAAGAAACAAGGGCACTGGGACAGAGCGTTCTGGATACGTCAGTGTTATAACGAAGGGATCCAAGATGACAGTACAGAGGGTGACTCCCTTTCCTTTTCTGTGGTTGTGATGGCTTTGTGTAATGTGCCAGCGACTTGTTTTATATGTGCTGCCACCATCAGACTGTGAAGTACTCGTCCATCTCCCTACCACTGCATATCCTGACCCTAGTACAGGCCCTGGTCGAGACAAGGTACCAGGCACACAGGAGACTTAGTCAGTGATGCAGGACCTGAGGTCCAGGGAGCAGCAGGGAGCATGGGGAGCCAGCCTGAGTGAGAGCTCAGGGCTTCCCCCATGCTAGCCCAAGTGTCTGGGCAGCCCCCCTTCCCCAGGCACCCTCACCTCGGCAGACTGGCCTGTGGTCGCTCCAGGCTGCAAACATGTCGCTCACTTTCATGCAGGTGATCCGCTTGGACCCTTGCAAGTCATAGCCCTCATTGCAGGTGAATTGGACGCTGGATCCTAACCTGGGTGGGAGACAAGGTATGTCATGAGCTTAGTCCCTTGGCCTGCTAAGCCCTGCCCAGAGTCCATCCTGTTTCCTGCAACAAGTCCCCTGGGCAACTTTCTTTCTCTTTTTGGCCTCTTGTCTGGACTCCACTGTTTACCACTTAAAATGTGTTGGAAGGAACATCTGCTCTTCATCTTGGTTGTTTTGGACCATTTGATGGTTTTAGGATTGAGTTAAAAGGAGATTTTTGTGGGGGAATTGTGATTCTCTGAGATAAGTATCAATTAGGGCAGCCAAGAGTGGGTGGATGGTACCCATAAACTATGATGAAAATAAAGGATTGTGGGAGGATGTTTTAGTAGTTCAAAACTTTGCAAAATGTACCAGCTCAGAGGCCCTGGGGACTGCCAGATGACTGCCGGCATGTGTCATCTGATAGCATGTCACTACTGCGAGTGGCAGCCCTTTGAACCCTGAACCCTGGCTACATAGATGGGGGGGGTGGTATTTGTTGGCAGTTTCAGTGACATCCCCACACCCGTAAAAGCATGGCCATTCTTCTAAGGACTAGACCAGTAAAGCACGTCTACGGCTATAGCTCGTTCCAAGCAAGCCCCACTTCCCACATGTATTCCATTTTCTCTACCCTACCTCCAGCCCTTGTCCTCCCACGACCCAGGCCATCCCACCCTCTTTTGCAATCAGAAAGTTCCTCAGTAGGTCTTACCTGAAGTCCGAGCCTAGTCTTTTGCCCTTTTCAGGTATGCCAGGGTCTGGACACATATTATGTCCTTGGGACACACCAACCTGAGTTACTACAAGGCAAAAAAACAGCACACACATAGATGGACAGTCTCAGGAAGGCACCAGGCAGGGCAGTGTCTCAGGGAGGGCGGTGGGAGCAGAGACAGAATGAGCCCTTGCTCCCCGTGCTAGTGTGGGGTGGCCTGGTCTACAGGACGGGACTCTACTAGAGTTGCAAGGAGGGGAGCTGCTTTCGACAAATTCCTTTGCAAGAAAACTCCACGTGAAATTCATTGAGAGCATGAGGGCTCTGAGACAGTTCCCACCCACCCCCAACAACCACCCTGTTCCCCTTGTCCCACACCAGTGGCCAGACAGGGACCACCCATAGCCTCTGGTGACCTCCCCACCCTGCGCTTCAGATCCAGGGGTGGAGAGGAGACTCTAGATGAGGTGATCCCTCCCCAAACCTCAGCCCCAAATGGAGATGACTCAAAGAAAGTTAAATAAAAGGTGGATGCATGATCAGAAACAATAAAGAATGTGAGAAAGAGAGAGAGAGAGAGAGAGCGATCTGCAGTTTGAAGTTCAAAGCAACTTTAGCTCATATATGGACGTTGCTTCTGAAAAGCCTCTTCCCACCAGACACTTGTCAAACCAGAGCAAGTAGTCACCGGAGCACCCTCCCCACACACACTTCCCCCGCCCAATGCCATCATCCAAGGTCACCAACCAAAGATGTCACCTGGGCTGGTTCTGACAGGTGGCATGACGCTCTGACACCTGCCAGACATCTGTTCACAAGAACCATACACACGGCTGTCTGGGCCCACACAGAGTGTGATCTGGGGCGGCGAAGACACTCATGGTGCAGAGGGTGGGCCACCCTTGGGGTCCCTGCCTGGTCATTTTCCTTGATATTCACATTAATGAGACTGGGGTCACCTCACAGTGCTGGATTCCTGGCTTGGAGGACGACCAGGAGCTGGGCAGGCAGACAGTTTGGCTCGAGAAATACTCCTCCATGACCCACCAATCCCATGGTCCCAACAGTAGCCTCTGAATGAGGGGTTCTGGGGGATCTACAGCAATATCCTTGCACTCACTCATGTCCTCTCCCACCCCTTCCGCTCAGTCTCATATCACGTGAGCAATACACTCTACCACTCACTCGTTCCCTCACATGGGGATGCGGCAAGCACTCACCGAGCAGCTACTTTGTACAAGGTTTTGGGTGCCGGGGGAGATGCCAAGGGTACTCAGATATACCACTGTCCTCAAGGAGCTCCCAGTTGAGGGAAGCCGTGACCCATGGAAAGGACCTTCACAACCAGAATGGGGAGGCAATGAAAGAGGCAGGTCAGGGCTGCTCAGAGGACAGCCCAGTCTGGTGTTGCTGGGAGAAGTCCGTGGAAGGCGGCACATCACACAGACTTTCTGAAGAGGTAGGGTTTGTGCACATGGGAAAGTGACAGAGGCAGAAGACAGGCATGGACAGCAAGGTGGAGACACAGAACCAGAACCAAAACCAGGGGTTTCTGGATGCAGCCAGAGTAAGGGGGAGTTGAAGAGTGGCAAGGAAAGTGGGAAGGGAAGCATCAGAGATATGACTTTTGAGGGGCGCCAGTCTCATCCCAAGCCTCCTGGGCCATCACTGAAGACTCCAAGCAGGAGCAAGGCCTGTGGATCCTGATTGCTCAGTTAGTGGTGGGCGGGATGGCTAAGGAAGACCCGTGATTGGTCAGGTCAAGGTCAAGAGCCCCGCAGAGACAAGAGATAGCAGGAATGGCCATGGAAAAGAGGATCAACATGGAGTGTGGAAGACTAAGGCAGGAGGAGGGGAAGCAGGGAGCCGTAAGGACATGGTGGCTGGTAAAAGTATGGAAGGTGGGGCCTTGCTGAGGCTGTGGCTCACTTCTGCAGGTACAGATCTGGCTTAGCCCCTGTTCAAACCTCCAGGTAGCCAAGGGAATGGCTGCCAAGGGACCTGAGGGTTGAGACAGGCTGCACACACCAGCTGTCCTCTTGGTTATATGGCAATACTTGCAAGGCCTCTTGGGTGGCTCTGCTCTGCCAGGCTGAGGTAGGACATCCGTCTGGACATTTGTCCCCATCCCCATTTCTTGACAAGCCTCTACCTCCAAAACATTTGTACCCCAAACTTAACAAAGCCATCATTCCACATCAACCTAGAGATCTTCAGGCTGGAACAGTGAACCTTGAGGTGACTTCCCAAAGCAGTACAAGCCCCTGCTTCCATGAATCCACAGAAGGAAGAAGATAACGGGGGCTTCCTGCATACTGGGGAGTGGGAGGAAGGAAGTTATGTCCTAAGGAAGAGATAGTCCCAAGCTGTCTTTGATGCATCCCTGAGCCATCATTGCAGCCGATTCCTGACTGAACACCCCTGTCCTGTAGGTCCCGCCCATTCGTCCTGCCTATGACCACACCCCTCCGAAGGTCTCTGCTAAGGACCACCTCATGGGAACCACACCCCCCTCCCCAGGACATTGTGAATACTCAGTGGTTCTTGTTGACACTCTTGCCCTCTCATTCAGTCCTGACGCCACCCGGGAAGCAGTGAGGATAGAAGGCTGCTTGGATGAGAGTGGGGCTGATGGGATTGAGGCAAAACTACCCACCAAACCAGCCCCTGACCTGCGGAGCAGAGCCCCTGCTCCTCTGAAGCCAGCCAGCACCTTGCACAGACTCAGATCCATCCGGGAGATTTCCAACCCAGAAAGGACGCAGCTTACACCTATCAGTGACCTCCTTCAGGACAGTTGGCAGCTGTCCTAAGAGCATCTTCAAGAAACTTATATCCCAGAGAACCATTCACTGTATCAGTCACGTTCTCCTTCCTCCACAAGGCCACAGCTACACTCCCTGTCTAGACAAGCCACTGGTATTTGTAGCACTCATTTGCTGTTGGTTACTGGGTGACAAGAATGCACGGCAATCTGTACCTTGGCCACGAGGGACCTGGGGTGAGAAAGAAAAGCAGCAACATGCTTTAAAAAGCAACATATCTGACCCAAAGCAAATAGAGACATGGCCAAGAGCGATGGTCAGGGGCCCTGGCTCTCATGGACTGACGGTGGGGGCAAATCTGCAAGGTCCACTCCTTCCTTGGAGTTTAGACCAGCTGTCCACAAGGGTCTGAAGAGAACATCTGCAGGCATCTGCAACCTGCCTCTGGGCAGCTTGAGTCATACCATCCCTTTCTGAGGGAATCTTGCAATGGGGATTAATGCCTCGCTGGGTAACATATATATGTTTTAAGGAATATTTGCATTATTTCCTTAGCATAGTGTTTCTATATCTACCTGGTGGAGTTGTGAGTATCCAAAAGACTTGCAGGAGATGAAACCCATAAATCCCTCCTCCAGAAACACATGACCCACACCACATGTGGTTTACTTTATAGACACCCTGAAGTTCTCGGTCAGGAAAAGCCTTAGATACAACAGTACCCTTAAATGGAAGGCAGAGGTAGGGTTCTACATCTGTACCCTACAGGTGTGGAAACTGAAATATTAATTTCTAGGGTAACATGGGATAAACACTCCCCCCATGCAGGATCGTTTCCCAAAGTTGGCCTGTGGCTCTGTCCAGTCCCTCTGGATTCTGACCATAGAAAAGAGCACATGGGCACAGGGCACGGGCAGAGTTTTCTCTGTAGAGTCCTGGGCTGGCCTGCCACTCTCCTTCCAGCTCCTTCCCCTGACACCCTAGCCAAGCACAAAAGCAGAGCCCCCAGCTGTCCTCTGACGTCCAGTCCCTTGGGCCCTGGGCCATGGGAGATACTGGTCTCCAAATGACCCTCGCAGTCACTGGTGCCATGTCCACTCAGGGAACCAGAGAGACCAGAGCTAGTCCCTTGCACTCAGGCTCAGTGGTCAGGGCCAGGCCCTAGCTCGCTCCTGGCCACAGCCACCATCAAAGAGTCTGGGAACTCAATGGTGACTCCACCTCTCCTTACTAAGTATTTCTAGCAACTGAAGAAAGGTGGGTGCAGAGGGCTGAGAGGGAAAGAGCGATAGGAGAGGGTAAGGAGCTGAGCAGGCATGGGAGGAAGGCAAGAGAGAGAAGAGGAAAGCAGAAAGTTGAAGGAGGAAGGGTGAGGCAAGCAGGAGGAAGAGGCAAGAGTGGAGCGGGCAGAGACCAGAGGGGGAGGAGGACACAGAAGGGAAGGGGAAGGAAGGGAACCTGCAGTGCAGGCACCAGGGGGGACCATGATGCCTTGCTCCTTGCACTTCCTCCAGATGGAAGATGGAGTTTCTGGAGAGGTCTGTGATTTCAAGTCCAGCTTCTAGAGGACAGGACGCCTCCCCAGAGCTTTTCTGTGTTTATACTTGAAAGACCCTCTGCGTAGGCTCTAGCTACCAGGTATCTCTAAGAGTGATATTCCAGATCATTCTCCAGCATTAGACCTCTTTAAAAGTTTTTCACATGTGTCTGCACTATGGATGCATATATAACATGTTTGTATGTATGTGGGTGTACATATGAGCACATGCATGTGGAGGCCATAGGTTGATGCTGGGTGTCTTCCTTAGTTGTTTTCTATCTTTTTTTTTTTTTTTTTTTTTTGAGACAGGGTCTCTCATTCAACCCAGGTCTCACTGAATCTGAGAGACTAGTTAGCCAGCAAGCCCCAGCAATCCTCCTGCCTCCACTTACCCAGCACTAGGATTAAAGGTCTGGGCCACACATACGGCTTTTATGTGGGTACTGGGGGTGTGAACTCAGGTCCTCATATTTGCATGGTAAGCCCTTTGACGACTGAGCCAGCTCCTCAACTCCCTGGGACTTCTTTTAATCTTCTACACAGTGAGCAGCAGTTCCCTGTTCTCAAAGATGCAATCCAGCCTGTGCCCAGGCACTTCCCCACTGCTTCAGGAGGCAGCTCCCGGCCCTCCACTCGTCTCTCTGCCCAGCCAAGTCCACACACACCCTGGGAGGAGGTTACTAAGCATGTTCCTTCCTCCTCTTCTTAGACCCTAGCCTGAGGTCATCAACTCATGGTAGAGGAGCCACAAAGAAGACAATCTTAGCAGGTGGAAGTGATCGAAAAGGAAAAATAAAGAGAGAAATGTAGCAGTAATGACTCCCTGGACCACAGTTCAAATGGGAAGTGAGGGAGGAAGAGGAAGAAGGAGGAAATGGGAGAAGGAGGTTGGCAAAGGATAGGGCGGGGCTGCTTGCTGGCTGCCCGGGGAAAGTAGGGGCGGGGGTTCAGTGTGCCCATGCGCAGATGGAGGGAGGCAGGGGTGAAGGAAGTCGTCAAGCAGCATCTGGCTTCCCCACGGTCCCCGCACCGACAGGTCAGACCCAAGCACGAGAGGCCCCATTGCCCAGGTTGGCAGCAGACTGGCGACACTTACACACAGATGTCTTCTGGTTGTTGTCTTTGCTGGGCATCAACTTCACGCCTCGAGATTTCAGCTCGATTTGCTTCTTGACTAGAGAGGAAGAGAGAAGAAAGACAGTTTGAGCTGTCGTCTGCTATGACCAGGGATGAGGTCCCTGCACCTGAAACTGGGACATTCCACGGGATAGGGTTCAGGCCCTCCCGGACAGGAAGACAGCAAGGGTACCAGACCAGGGAGGCGGGACAGGTGTTCTCCCATCAGCTGGGACTTGTAGGCCCTCCTTCAGGTCGCTCCCGGATATGAGATCTCACCACTGAACAAACTACTGACTTCAGTCAGCACTTCGGCAAGCCTTTTGTGAGTATCTGCATACCCAGCTGTGAAGCCTGATAGTTTAGATCTGAAATGTTCTTAATCAGCTCTGTGTAAAGGGCTTAGTCCTCTACTGGTGATATTATGGGTCGGTGGTAGAAGACATTTTGCAAGGGAAACCTAGTGGAAGAAGCAAACCTAATGGAACTTAGGGCATAAAGAATGCATACTTGAAAAAAAATATCAGGCCTTTAGACCCTTCCTATCTCTCCTTTGGCTTCTGTTGCTGCCACGAGGCTAGCGGCTTCCTCCACCAGGTACTTCCAACATGACATACAGTGCCATCATAGGCCCAAAGCAGGAAGGCCTGGGGACCATGGACTGAGAGCTCTGAAATGGTGAGCCACAGGAACATTTCTTCTTTTAAAGTTGATTTGTCTTAGGTATTTGTTACAGCAATGGAAAGCTGATGAATATACATTCCGGTCTACCCTCTGTAGATCCTGCCCTGCTAAATTTATGAGCCATTCCTGACAGGGAGTGTTAAATGGATCATTTCCCTGTATCCACACCCATTATGATATGATTATCTTTTTTTTTTTTGTACTATTGGGAGTTGAACCCAGGGCCTCATGCATGATAGGCAAGGATTCTACCACTGAGTTGTATCCTCAGCCTCATGATATGACTTTTGTATTTCTTCCCATTGCAGAAGTGAGATATATTTTCCTACCTACCCCTTGACCTTGGGTTTGCCAACTGGAAATTTGGAGGCCTCGAGTCTGAAGACTTGAAAAGCGCCTGCGAGATCAGGCCTTCCTCAGTGCACCAGTGCTATCATGAGACGTCGTGGCTGGTCTCAGAAGAAGGGAGATGAAGGTCGGAGCCCATAGATCTACCTAGCCCACATTCTACCAGCTGACTTGGGGCAGGGGAATCTGAGTCTCTGAGATCATTGAGGGATGGTAGTCGTACAGTTGCCTGATGGATTAAATATGGCCTTGACTCTGTCCAGTCCACAGCTCTGCAGGACTTTGCTGAGTAGCACACAAAGGTTGCAAAGCCAGGACTCTCTGATTCCTTCTGTTTACCCAGCTCCTTTGGTCTGGCTACCCATAACTTCTCCTGACCACAAAAGGCTTCATCCCATCTCTGGTTATAAACCTTGGCCCACATCTCTAATCTAAGGTCCCTTGTGTCATCCCACTGACTCTGCCCTGGCTAAGACTGATGCTCTGATGCCCAAAAGTGGTGACAACTGTGGCCAGGCAACTCACTATGTACCAGACCCTGAGCGCTTTACAAGTTCTTTACTGAAACTGGCTTCCTTGGCTCTTCTCTTATACCACACACGATTTCTCAGTAAATCTGTCCAAATATATCCCCAGTGCGACCACTTGCCACACCTTCATGTCTGTCACTCTGGCCCACGTTCCTGATATATCTCTTTCTTTGCTACCATAGCCTCCCTTATTCTCAGCACCAGAGCCAGGAGAATCTTCCTGATGCATGAATCAGACAGCGCTATATCTCTGCTAAGAACTCTTCAATGGCACCTCAGCCTGGAGCACAAGCCAGCCCCTGCCAAATGGCCCACGAGGACCAATATGTGCTCTCTGTGACTTCTCCGACCCTTCCCTTGACCTCTGCCACTCTGCCCTGGCATTATGGGCCTCTCCAGGCTTCTTGCAATGTAACCAGGCCTATTGCTTTGACTTACTAGCTCCTCAGAATATTTCTCATCACTTGTTATCCTTTCCCTGGAAGCAACTGCACAAAGGCTATTTCCTCATCGAGCCTTCCCTGACCACTCCAGTGGAACAACTCCTCCAACCTCAGCTCTCCTGCCTCCTGCCTCCTTCATCTATTGAGCTGTCTAGTATACCTTATCATTTATGGGGTTATTTTTGTCACTCCCACATTGCAGTGTGAGCTCCACCAAGGCAAAGCTTCTTTATTTAAAATTTATTTGCTTGAGGGAGATAGAGAGAGAATGGGTACACCAGGGCCTCCAGCCACTGCAAATGAACTTCAGACACATGTGCCACCTTGTGCACCTGGCTTACGTGGGTTCTGGGGAATCAAACCTGGGCCCTTAGGCTTCACCTTAACTGCTAAGCTATCTATCTCTCCAGTCCCTTTTTATTTGTCTTAAGCTTTTTTAAGGCAAAGCTTCTTATTCATTGCTGTACCCTCCATGCCTAAACAAGTGCCTGGTTCACTTGTAGTGGGGTAATAGGAATCATGTCACTTGGTCCTTCAACTTCCAATATTCCTGCCCTGGGAGTTATGCCTACCTACTGATAGAAAATAAATAAATAAAAGGAATAAAATTAAGGTGTTTCAGGTAACTAGCTATAGGGCACACAAGCGAGCCGCAGCTGTGCTGTGACCTGCATCTGCCTCTTGAGTAACTGCCAGGGTAGCGTCAACTTTCCACAGCACCCCTGCCCCCAGCTCAGGCACTGTAGGTTCAAGTACTGACAAGGGACTGGAGAGAACATAGCACATCCAAAACAAAAGTCTGCAGCTGTCAATAGTATGGGGCTGGAGGGGGGGGTGTCCCAGTTCCCCCAACTATGGCTAACCCAAAAAGCCAACCAAGGACTTGGCCCCTGACAAGCCACAGTCCAAGTTGAATGCCTGAGAAAATACAGTTATCACCCCAGAGCCTCGGCTTCCTGACGCTCACTGGAGCCTCTTTTATAAATGCGCGCTGCTCCCTGTGTGTATCCAGCAGGAAAATTTCCAATGAACACTAACATGGACGCATTATCAAACAGAGGGCATTAGTAGAGAAACATGCATTATTCAAGTTGAGCTAATATGCTATGCCAGGAGAAAAAAAAAAATCCCTGATCTAACCATCCCTGGGATATGCAGAGCAGTCTGAGTAGCATAAGGATAGTTGGAGCCCCTGTTTCCCAAGACCCCAGGGTGGCAGGGTCATGGTGAGGGGGCCTCTGACCTGGTGTAGCCCATCTGAAGCAGGGTTGCATAGATGGCTAACTGTACCCAGTCAAGAGGCAAGGAGTTGATAGCTTCATGGTCTCCTGCCTCCATGTGTAGTGTCTACTGGAGGGAGAGGTGTGAGGATGGGACCAGAGCACTGTGGATGCCATTCCCAGGGACAACATGCCACTTGGGCTTTTTTTTGGAACTGTTGATGGGAGCTGTGAGATATGGGCAGATATGAGAGAGATACAGCTAAGAGGGTCCACTCTTCCTAAGTTTCACTGAGGAAAAGCCTACTGACCCTCTGCCTTCTTGAGGCCCCCACAGGACTCCTTCTGACTTTGAGGCCCATTTTATACACTTGTCCCTCCCCAGAAAAGACTCTCTAACATCAGTGGATTTGGTACCCAATAGCCACTGGACTGCTTTCCGTAGTGGATGGTGCCAGCACACTGCCCCAAGCTGGTGTTAACTTCCCTTTCACTTCCTGTTACTTCAGATGGGATGGAGTTTGTCGAGGTAATAACAATGGTTGAATGACAAGGAATCTAAAATCTAATTTATATTTAAACTTCGTGACTGGGCTCCTTAGAGCTGGCTCTCTATGTCTGCATGATTCGTGTAACGTTTGGGTGCAGCATGGTTATCAGAAACACATCAGAAGCTCTGGGTAGTTTTTGTTCTCATAATGTGATCCCGGAGAATGCAGGGGCCACCACTCTTTGAGCGAGGGATCCTCATTCTAACCACAATAGGTTCTGGGGAGGTGGAGCCTACAGTTGGCCCATACTATGTGAAATCTGATGAGTGGGTCAGTATTTGGGTTTGTATGTGAAATGTGCCTCCATATGCTCGTGTGATAATGTTGACATCTCCACTGGTAGTGCTATTTTGGAGGTGCTGAGAACTTTTAAGAGGTGAGACTTAGGCAGAGGAAGTAGGTCCCTGAAGCTGTGTCCTGGGTCAAGGGGTGCTATATTTTGCCCTCACCCCCTTTCTTTTCTCTCTTTCTCTCTCTTCCCTTCTTCTTCTCTCTCCTTCATCCTTACCTCTCTCTCCTTTCTGTCCACCATGAGGTGTACTGCTTTGTTCCAGCTCAAGATCTCCACCTCACTCAGGTCCTTGGCAATGGAGCCAGTTGACTATGGGCAGAAATCTCTAAATGGGTGAGCAAAAATAAACCTTCTCTCCTTTCAGTTGATTGTGTCAAGTTATTTGACACAGCAGTGAAAATCTAGCATAGAAAACAGGCTCCAGAGAAGCAGGGTTGTTATTGTGATGTTCTGACAATGAGATTCTGAAGCCTACAGAACTAGTTTGGGGAGGAAATTGGAAGAGTCTGGAGAAGTGGGATAAAGACAGTGTAGAATGCTGCAAGGAGAAACTAATGGGAAATTCTGGTGAGATCTCAGAACAGAATGCCGATAGGAATGAGCAGTGAAGAGGTTTTAGGTGGGAACAAAGCCTCTAGTGTAAATGGGTCATGTTACATTCATAATGCTCGTGGCCAAGAGCTTGTCTACATTTTGCTTATGCCTTAAGATGCTAGGGAATGAATTAGTGTACTTTTAGTTGTAGACAAGATAGTATCATGGTAACTGGAATCATATGACCTTGCTCTTTTGTTTATTTAAAGATTCAGACTAGATCAAGGAGGTGTGAGGTGCGTCTGGATGCCAAGTTGGCAAAGGTAGTGGGAGAACTTGATGGTCTACTTGATTTTAAAATAGATTGGGTTGAGAGATTAGTATAGCACATCTATGACCCAGGATGTTTCCAGGAATGATTAGATCACTAAGGTTCTAAACTAATCGATAGTTTAATCCATTGATGGATTTAAAATTTGAGTGGGGCCTGGGGAGATTGCTCAGTGGTTAAAGGCACTTGCTTGCAAAACCTAGCCACCCAGGTTCAATTCTCCCATTCCCACATAAAGCCAGATGCACAAAGTGGTGCATGCATCTTCAGTTCATTGACAGTGGCAAGAGTCCTTAGTGTACCCATTCTCATTCTCTCTTTCTCCCTCTCCCCATCTCTGCTTGCAAATGAGTGAATAATATTTTTAAAGCTTTTAAAAAAATTGAGTGGACTGCTGGGAGGTGGTAGCGCTGTGGAAGATGGGGCCTTGTTGGAGGAAGGTTTCATGGCTTCTTAGGGTAGACCTTGGCTCTGGCCCATTCCTGTTCTTGGTTCCTATCTCTGCTTTCTGGCTGCCTACAGTGAGCCGGCTCCTTCCACTGCCACACCTTGTCTCATTCCCAAAGCAATGAAGCCAACAGACATTGAACTGAAACCATGAGTCAAAGTAAATCCTTTCTCCTTCTAAGGTGTCTCTCTTGGGGACTTGTTATAGCCATTTAAAAATTGACTAACACAGACAGAAAAATGGATCTAGGCAAAATCCACACCACCAGGGACATGAGCATCAAAGAGCCACCTTCAGATGCTGAGGACTCAGGTTTTTTTTTAAATATTTTATTTTTCTTTATTTACTTGAGAGAAAGAAATAGAGAGAGAGAGGGGGGGAGGGAGAGAGAGAGAGAGAGAGAGAATGGGCAAACCAGGGCCTCCAGCCACTGCAAACGAACTCCAGATACGTAAGCCCTGTTGTGCATCTAGCTTACATGGTTCCTGGGGGATTGAACCTGGGTCCTTTGGCTTTGTAGGCAAGCACCTTAAACACTAAGCCATTTCTCCAGCCCAGGGACTCAGTTTTGAGTAATCTCACTGCACCCTGGATTTATGTATAGTGAACATGTTTAGTGAACAGCCTGCCCGGGCGGGAGGTGAGCTACTGTGGAATATAGTACACCAGGAGAAATGAACCATGAAATGAGCTCACTGGAGAGTTTGCTCAGCTGATCCAGGTGGACTGGAGCACCAAGGGCAAGGGCCAGAGTTCAGGGCAGATGTCCTTGTAGAGCTCCGGCATGTATGAGTGTAGGTACAGTCAGAAAGGAAAGTCAAACTTGATGGAAAAGTAAGCAAAAACCTAGAGAGTTTCCGGGATGCATTCATTCATGTTGCTTGTGCATTCATTCATTCACTCACTCATTCACGGAGTGCCTCCTAAGCCTGATGATGCCGCATTACACCGAAGCACTGGTCTCTAAAAAGTGGGTTCTGGGGCTGGGGAGATGGCTTGGTGGGTAAGAGCACTTGCTGCACAAGCACGGTGGCCTGAAAGGCTTTGCTCCACCCTGAGTTCAAGCAACCTGACTTGCCCTGAGTTCGATCCGGAGGGCTCACATAAACAGCTGGCTGTGGCCACACATGCCTATAATTCTAGTCCTGTGGGAGACAAAGACAGGAGAACCACTGGGGCTCACTGGTCAGCCAATCTGACCCAAAATGGCAGCTCTGGGTTCAGTGACACTTCATCTCGTGGTCACATGCTGAAGAGTGATAGAGGAAGACATCCCGTGTTGTCTTCGGGTCTCTGCATGCATTATGCAAAGCATATCCATGTGTACACCTATGTTCACACACCACACTACACACATAAACACACCACATGCACATACAAACCATTTTCTGTGGGGGGGGGTTTCGAGGTAGGGTCTCACTCTGGCCCAGGCTGACCTGGAATTCACTATGGAGTCTCAGGGTGGCCTCGAACTCATGGCGATCCTCCTACCTCTGCCTACCGAGTGCTGGGATTAAAGGCGTGTGCCACCACGCCTGGCGAAACCATTTTTTTAAAGTATGAAATTCTGTAACAATTGATTGAAGTTCTCAATTAAAAAAGCCTGAGGCTGTTGAAATTTTTTTACTTAATAATTAATTTTATTAAAATTATACTTGAAAAATAGTCCCGTGTTTATGACTACACAAATGCATATTCCTTGATGCACATGCACATGTAAATATATCTATGCACACACGTTAATACATGTCTACAACCAGAACCCTCACAAGCATGCAGGTGAACATAGAACTAGAGAGTCACATACACAGTGTAAATCACACACAGATACACAGTTTCTCACACTTTCTCACCGTAGGTGAACAGTCGGGACTCCCAAGAGAAGCATGCTGGCTGTAACTGGTTGATGGAAATCGTAACAGGTACATTCATCTCCTCGGAAGGATAATGACTACGGGAGGCTGCCACGCTGCTCCATTCATCCTTTCTACTCTGGTTAATTACCAGACATTTCCCCGCTGCTGTAAAGGTTAGCAGGAGGCACAGCTCACATTTGAGCTGGAGGAATGTGGAGATATGAAAGACTCTCTAGTCTGCAGCCTGAGTTACTGGGCTAGCAGGAGACAAGGACCTGTTGAGGAAAGGCCTATCCCTAAGGCTGAGGCTATGGGAGTGAAGATGTGGACAAGGCCTGGTGCTGCCCATAACCCTGGTGGATTCAGACTTTTTATCCTGTGGACTGAGTCAGCCCTGACTCCTCCCCACACCCATCAAGCCTTCCCCAATCCGATTCACACACCCTTAGAAAGTTTCTCCAACTCTCTTTTAAAGGGACTGAGCTGCTCCTGTCTAAGCTCATCCTCTTGCTTAGATTTCATTTTGCTCCCTGACTCCACCTTTCTTTTCTTTCCTTATATATATATTTTTTTGAGTTTGTATGTGTTTGTGGTATGTGCGTGTATGAATGTTTATATGCATGTGGGCCCACATGTGTGCGCATGTGGAGGACAGAGGTTGTTGACTGTCTTCCTAGACTACTCTACACTTCATTTTACTGAGTCGGGGTCTCTCAATTGAGCCCAGAGCTCACTCATCACCTAGTCTGCCTAACCAGAGTGATTACAGGGGCAGCTATACCACCTGACATTGAAATGAGTGCTTGGGTCCGAACTCAGGGCCTCACTATTGAGCAGTAAGCACTCTATCCACTGAACAATCTCCCCAGCCTCTGTCTTTTTTTTTTTTTTTTTTTTTTTTTTTGAGGCAAGCCCAACAGACTGGTCTTCTTTTCTGAGAGAGAGACAGAGAGAGAATTGGTGTGCCAGGGCCTCCAGCCACTGCAGTCAACCTTCAGACATGTGTGCCCCCTTGTGCGCATGTGTGACATTACATGCTTGTATCACTGTGCGTCTGGTTTACGTAGGACTTAGAGATTTGGACGTGAGTCCTTAGGCTTCACAGGCAAGTGCCTTAACCACTAGGCCATCTCTCCTGCCCCAGCCTCCATCTTTTTACAAGTTGCGGAGGCTGGCCTTTGGACACTGGAAACTTGATGTCTTTCTGGGACACAAGAACCTCTGTGTGTGCATCCTACGTTCTGCCCCATTGTTGCTGCTTCAGGCCAGTCTGTGCAGAACTGCTTCAGTTACTCACAGCCAGATGAGGCCAGTCCAGAGTCCTAGCTCTTCAACTCAGATTTACACCAAAGGTTTATCATGCACGTGCAGATGCTTGAAAGGTAAGGCTTTGACTTGTAGACCCAGCAGATGCTATTTCCTGTGGAGCCAAAGGTGAGAACAGAGATTCCTAAACAGAACTGGGAGAGCCTCAGAGTCAACGGGTCTGCAGTATGAACATAAACTATGTGTTCTTGTATGTGAGTGAAAGTACACGTGTGCACAGGCATGGCTGTGGAGATCAGAGGGCAACTTCTGGTGTCAGTCCCAATCCATTCCTTAGACTAGCTGGCTGACAAGCTGCCAAGAAATTCTCTTATCTCTGCTTCCCTTCTCTTCATAGGATTGTGTATCTCCCCACCTGAGTGTCCAGCTTCCACATGGGTTCTGGAGATCTGAACTAAGTTATTCAAACTGGTGTGACAATCACTTTATCCACAGAGCCATTCTCTAACCCCCAGAGCCCTGGACATGGGATGAAGGAGTTAAGAGGCACCACCATGGCCAGCTACTATGTCAGCATGCATAGTCACCATAGTAGTGTTAGCACAGATCTGCAAAGGTGTCTGTCCAGTGGCAACTAGGAACGGTGTCTTGGTGCATGTCAGCCAAGTATTCACAGAGTTTAGGGAACGGCCTAAGCCTGTGACAATCCCCAAAGAGGTGACTCAATTTGCCACAATGTCTGCAAGTGCAGACAGGGGAATTAGCATGCTCATTGCTGACGTCATCCTAGAGGTTGGAAGGGTATCAACACAGCAGAGGACAGAAAACACCGAAGGATAGTCACAGCGTGGACATACAGACTGACAACGCTCACATCCTGCACGCTACATCTAAAGTTCAGAGAGGTGAATTTGAGGATGCTTAGAGTTTCCAGGGTCTAATGAGTTGCACTCTCTCTTGATTCTGGCAATGATCACTAAAACCCTGTGGCCACACTTGCCAGAGATAAGTCACGTGCCAGTAGTCAAAGCTCTAGGCTTTGGTGACCAAAAGTAAAGAGCAAGAATATGGCTACTAATGTCACAGTGTTTGTAAACGAGAGTGTGGACCTTAACCCTGAAGAGCTTAGGAAAATATGGAGAGGCTGTGGGGACCAGAGATGATGGCATGTTCTTGGCAGGAGAAGGTGACAAGATTCAGACTGAAGAGCAGACTGAGCAGGAATCTTTAGCAGTTAGATTTTACTACTAGTGCCTGTGACAAGGGCAAACAGAAGGAACATCTGGTGAAACTTCAGCTGCAGTAGCTGTGCCAAAGATTGATGGGGCAGGTGACATGGAAGGGAAAGGAAAGGAGTCACAGATATACTGAACGCTGCAAGACGTGACACTGGGTGCCATCCAGGTGCTCTGGGGTGTTCTGCCCTTGGAGTTACTGCTTCTGCTAATGAAGTGGCAAACACCAGTACGAAATGGTGCAAAGAACACCCCAACTTCTGGCACAAGGCATTGCTAAGAAGGTGGGTGCTGAGGACTCTCTGGGGAGTGAGGAAATGACGCGAGGCTTCTCAGAAGCTATCAGCGTGGGGATGTCGGGAGCTGCTCTGATGACAGCAGAGGCAGAAGGAAGCGTGATGAACGCCCAGCCGAGACCGAGAAGTGCGGCGCTGGGCGCTGGAGACACGGTTTCTCGGTGAGCCACAGAACAGCTGTGCGCGGCCCGCAGAGGTCCTTAAGGAGCAAAGGACTCTGTGTGGCCGAGGGGAAGCGGTGCGTGCGGAGCGGTGGCATGTTTTAACTCCTGGGACGGTGTTTGCCATGGTGGATGGGACAGTGTTGTGGCCTTCGTAAATAGCCTCCCACAATATTCAGCTGGAGCAAATGAGCAGAGGGAGGATGTCTAAGGGACGCTCTATAGCCAGCAGTTCCCAGTTTCAGCTGCCGGTGTAGGGCTGTCCTCTCCGTCTGGCCATCTTCCTCCCCTTCAAGGTGTGGCTGCTTCTTATTGGTAGGGAGCCAGTGCTTCAGTCAAACATTACCACCTCCCCATGGCTGTCTCTCTGTCCCTCAGGTAGCAGGCACGGCCCTCTCAAGAGTTTACTCAGACCTTTGTCTGACAACACCATGTCCTGTTCTCCTAGGGTCCCACGGGCTTGAATGTCTGCATCCTGCAAGTGTCACAGAGCTGGGCAGAGGAAGTTCCCTGTCCCAGGGTGACGACTGGATAGATGAACTGTTAAGAGAACGAGTACTCTCATTTCCTTGCAAAAGGCTGAGTTACACCTAAAACCTAGTGAGGTGAGGGGAAGCTGGACTTTGTGTTTATGCACTGGTGACAGACTTGCTTTTTTACCAAATTCCAAAGCCTGGCTTTGTGGCTACCTGGCCTTGGACTACTGAGCCAGGTAGCAACAATTCTTCATTTGTGCATAGACACCCACCCCCCAGAGATCCAGAATCTGCAGGCAAGACCGGAACAAGCTTGGCAGCTCAGCAGGCCGAGAGTAGGACAAGAGCCAGAGTGTGGGTCACAGGCTGCCTGAGGCCCCTTCTGCTCCTGCCTGAGACAGCGGATTGGTCACAAGCAAGAAGGCAGCATGTCTGTATGGAGAAATGAAGCTCTAGCATGGCACTCACAGGTATCAGTGTCTGCGTAATGGAAATGGAGAACAGGAGTCTGTGGATGTCACTGAGCAATGTCTTCTATCTCTGAGCCACAGGGGCTGACTTGGCAGAAGAGGCAAGGAGAAGAGGGGCAGCGGGGCCAGGCTGGGATTCGGCCGCAGGGAGGGACAGGCACCAGACAGCAGTCAGATGATCAAGCGAGGGTGAAAGGCAAGGGGCACGTGTCCAAAGAGGGCCAGCGGCCCTGGCACTGACTCTGCTTCTCCCATTGAATGTTTCCCCATAGACAGGAAGTCAAGGGATCTATGGGGTACGAGGCTGAAGGTTCCATTTCCTGAGTATCTAATGTGTGTCAGGTCCTCTATCTGGATCTCCTTTCACTCCCCGCAGCCTGGTGGGGCTAACAGCTTTCCCTGTCTATCTATAGATGAGGAAGACAGTCGTGAGGCATACTCATGGAAAGGGGCTGTTAGGGTTTGAATGTGAAATGTCCCCAATGGGGGACTGGAACAGCTTGGTCCCCAGCTGGTGGGACTGTTTGGAGGGGTTGTAGAACCTATGGGATGTGGGGCATAGGTGGGGGAAATGGATTCTTGGAGGTGATCCCCACTTCAGGTTCTGTTCTATGCTTCTTAAGCCACAGTGGCTCTTGTTATCAAGTCTTTCCCACAACTATGGACTGTTTACCCTTGACCCTGAGCCAAAATAAATCTTTCCTTCCATAAGCTCCTTTGTCCAGTTATTTTATCATGGTGCAGAGAAAGGTTACTACTACCGGTGCATGTACAAAACAGTTTCCTCACCACCCCTTGTAGGGTTGAAATAACTCGAGAAAGCAAATAGCATCCTGTGGTGGTTTGAATGTGAAGTGTCCTCCGTGGCCTCAAGTGTTTAGGTTTAAGCCTCCCACCTTAGTCTCTAGCTGGTGGAGCCTTGCTGGAGGTGGTCTGTCACTGGGAGTGGCCCTTGGGATTTTACGGTCCGGCCCACTTGTTCATGCTAGCTCTCTCTTGCTGATTGCCCCCTGGTGCACATGTGTGGTGACATGAACCAGCCTTCTTGCTTGTGATGTGCTTTTCTTGCCACGATGAAACTTCCCTTCAAATCTTGTCTTTTTTTTTTTTTTTTTTTTTCCTGAGGTAGTGTCTCATGCTGACTTGGAATTCACTATGTAGTCTCAGGGTGGCCTTGCACTCACCTCGATCCTCCTACCTCTGCCTCCCGAGTGCTGGGATTAAAGGCGTGCGCCACCATGCCAGGCTAAAACTTCCCTTCAAGACTGTAAGCCCAAATAAGCTCTTTCCTCCATAGGCACCGTCTGGTTGGGTGTTCTGTTCCAGAAACTGCAACTCAGCCTGAGGAGGCCTGGAAAGATCTCTCACCAGAGGCAGAGGGACTAGTTGATGGCTTCCTCAGTGGTTCTTGCAGGATGGAAGGAACCTTGAGGAGTTCTAAGTCCTGTGGGCTCCAAACACTTTCTCTACAAGAACCTATCCATTTAACAAACTCTCAGATAAATGCCCATTATACAAAACTGATTGAAAGAGGAGCCGATCTCCTTGAAGTGGGAGTGAATACCTGCTTCCCATCCACTCAATTCTTATGAAACCAGCTGATAGAGTGACCCTCTTGGTCTCCATAGAACCCAGTTTGAGCATTGCACTTTTTTTTTTTTTTTTGGTTTGTTTTGTTTTTCAAAATAGGGTCTCGCTCTAGCCCAGGCTGACCTGGAATTCACTATGTAGTCTCAGGGTGGCCTCGAACTCAAGGCGATCCTCTGCCTCCTGAGTGCTGGGATTAAAGGTGTGCGCCACCATACCTGGCTTGAGCATTGCACTTTTGATTCATATATATATATATATATATATATATGTTCGTGGTCTAGGCTTCTGCTTTGACTAGAACTTTTCACATCTCTGTTTGTAGCTCAGACAGAGCTGCAGACCTACATAAAACCAACTGACTATTAGATAGTTCCCCACACAAAGACACTCCAACAAAACAAAAGCAAAATTCTTCTTCACTGACTGCCCTAGGTTAACATCGTGTGTGTGTGTGTGTGTGTGTGCGCGTGCGTGTGCGCATGTGTGTTTTGCCAACACCGGGGGTGAAACCCAGGACCTTGTGTGTGCTAGACAAGGGTTCAACCACTGAGTTACCATCTCCCTAGTCCAGTAGTATCATTTTTGTAATCCACTGACTCAAGCTAGGAATCTAACATTCATTCCCGACTCCTCCCTCTCTTTCACCACCTTCACACCCACATACACAGTCATGAGTCCAGTGGGATTTGCATGGAAATCTTTCTCTTGGTCTGCCCCTTCTCACCTTCACCCTGTCTAAACTCTGCCTTTGCCACCAAATTCTCAAACACTCCTCCCAACTGTCCTCCCTAGTTCCATTCTCTAGCAAAGATCTTTCCAAGGCTGGGCACGTGAGCATGGCCGCCTCGCTCTGAGCTTCTCTCTCCTGTGACCAGCAGTAATAAGCCCACCTTCTCCAGGGCTTCTCACAGCTACACTTCACTTGTCACAGAGCTCTTGCCTGCAAACCAAGGACAGCATTCCCTCCCTCCCTGAAGACTCAGGAAGCAAACAAAACTTAAGTCTCAGAAGAGCCACAAGGCCCCTCCCCCAGGTTGCTGGGGTGAGATTCCCCTTTAGGTGGGAGTGGCTTTCTCAGTCTTCACTGACATGGGGGGGGGGAGTTTTTCCATTACAGTTGCCTTTGAGTTATGTGCGCTCCTGTAAGCAACCCCTTACCCACACTCCTGTTTGAAACGCCAATAATCTCACCGGTTCGCTAAGTTCTGTTAAGTGGAATGGCGTGTTGGTCTGCCATTGGTGCTCTATCTGGAGTGAATCAATGCCTGTTTACGTCTTCCCAGCAAAAGTCACACGTCACGCCTCACTCTGCGGTGCCCAGACACACTGCTTCTTGCTGCCCCTCCCGTCTTTGCTTTGAGTGGCACACTTGCCTGCAGTGGGCAGACATTTGCTGTAAAGCGGCTGCCAGTCCACAGACTGTGCTTGAAGGCCAGCCACCTAGGTAGGTGACAAACTTCTGGCTCTGCCCTGGTAGCCCGTAGGGCAGCTGTAGACCAAGTGTAAGCAAGTGAGTCCCAGAAAACTTTTCTTCGTAATATGGCTGAAATACGGAGTTTATAGCGTTTTCATGTATCATGAAATAGGCTTCTTTCTTTGATCTGTTTTTACCCCTGCATGTTTTAAAACATGAAGCCCATCCTTGCTTGAGGGCCGTCCAAAAGCAGGTGAGGGCTGCATTGGGGCTGCTATCTTTCTTATGTATCAACATGGGTGGGACTCTAGATTAGGGAGTTTCTTGCCTCCCTTCCCCCCCTCCCACCGCCCCATGCTCTGTCCTACAGTGACTAACATCACTTTGAGGCCTACCTTTTTCCTTGTCTTTTTCCTGCTCTTGGTTTTGTCTGTTTCCTGTCTTTAAGTCCTTCCTACAAAACCAATTGCCCCTTTATCTCACCTTAGAACTTTAAAAATACATATTTTATTTATTTGCAAGGAGAGAGAGAGGGAGAGAGAGAGAGAGAGAGGAGAGCACTAGTGCCTTCAGACATTGAAAATGAACTCCAGACACATGACCCACTCTACATCTGGTTTACGTGAGTCCTGGGGAATCGAACCTGGCTTGTTAGGCTTTGCAGGCCAGCACCCTAACTGCTGAGCCATCTCTCCAGACCCCATTCTAGAACTTTTAATCAGGCACCAATCACAGCTCTTATCATAGACAGCGGGGAGTTACAGATTCATATTTGCACCTCTGTAACTCGATGTCCCTGAGAATGGAGATAGGCTGGGCAGGTTTGTCTTTCTGTGCCGTCACAAAGACACATAATAATGGTACGTGGAAAATGCTGTTAGGTGGATTTCGATCACCCATCTTCTTTTTTTTTTATTTTATTTTTTTTCTCAATTTTTATTAACATTTTCCATGATTATAAAAAATATCCCATGGTAATACCCTCCTTCCCCCCACTTTCCCCTTTGAAATTCCATTCTCCATCATATCCCCTCCCCATCTCAATCAGTCTTTCTTTTATTTTGATGTCATGATCTTTTCCTCCTCTTATGATGGTCTTGTGTAGGTAGTGTCAGGCACTATGAGGTCATGGATATCCAGGCCATTTTATGTCTGGAGGGAGCACGTTGTAAGGAATCCTACCCTTCCTTTGGCTCTTACATTCTTTCCACCACCTCTTCTGCATTAGACCCTGAGCCTTGGAAGGTGTGTCGATCACCCATCTTCTTAATTGAGCACCTTAGAACACTCGGCCAGGCTACTGCCAACTATCACCCATCTTCTGATGACTTGTAAGAACACACCTGAACTAGGATGTGAACTCTCTGATACCTGCGGCTGAAGTTATCTCTAGCCATGAATACAACTCTCTCTCTGCTGAATAATTATTGGTGGCGGTGGTATTGTCATTGAGATAGTATCTTGCACTGTAGTCTACCTTGCCTCTCTCAACAAACCCTCCAGAACATCGAATTCTAGCCCTTCCACCTCAGCCTGTTCCACTCCCCCCACCCCGTTCCCTCACCTCACTGAGAATGTTGCAGGCCAGAGCCAAATGATCTTGGGCTATCTTAGCCATTTATTGCCCACCTCTCTGTGTGACCTAATATCTTTAAGATTATTAAATAAACCCTTTTGGAATGCACAAATAGCGCTCTCTTCCACCAAGCCCAAAGCTACAAATGCCATCAGACAGGATCTGAGGCCTATAGCAGAGACTTCCACTTTGCTATGACCCAGCCTACCTGGAGTACCTACCAATGTATTCTGAAAAGTGTTTTGATTTATGACTTTCTTTGTTCTGTTGGTATAAAAACTTCATGAAACTGTTGCTATGTTGGAACACAAACTTTGGGGTAACTGGAGTCTGCTCTCAGGTCATGGCCACTCATATTTGCCTCCAGAATATTCCCTTTGAGGTGAGAGCTGTGTTTTGTTCATTGACAGAACCATAAGAGAGGAGACCCTTTGATTTTGTGGAGCAGCTCACATAGACTTGTGAATGAATTCAAGTTTCACCATTTAGGGGCCATGTGCCCTTGGGCTGGTTATACAACCTGCCTGAGCCTCAGCTGGAAGGCTGGTTGGTCCTGGGCTGTGTAGGAGTGAAGGGAGAAGTATGCCCCAGATGCCTGGCACAGGGCTGGTCACACAGTAGGTACATAATAGGCACATGGTAGGGATGCAAGACATTGTCTGGTATGCTTTCTCGATGCTAGTGTCTGGCATGGCGCCCTTCACCTGTCACAATGACACAGGGCAGCCCTGGGGCACTTGAAACACTGAACATTGCCAACTCTTATTTAATCATAAGGAATTACAACATTCAGATCTGCTGTTCTATTCTGGGGAGAAAAATACAGGAAGACGCAAAAGCAGCGGGTGCCTCTCCTCTCATGGGAAAGCCTGACTTCAGTGGTGGCCTCCACCGCTGTTTCCTGAAAAGCCAGACCTTGTGACGCACACCTTCATGCCAATGGGCTCCTTGTTAATTTTTTCAGATATTTCAGTGGTGTCCTACATCTTTGAATGTGATGAGGACATTCAAAAGAGATGCATAGATGAAGCTATGGCTTCCTCCCCCATGTTAGACTCTAGCCACACAGCCTGGCTTCAGTGACATTGGGGAAAGGGCCCGGCTGTTGCCAGAGCTTCTCCATGTGGGTTAACACGCACTTGGCCTTGGAGCCCCAGGCCTCCTAAAATGCCTTCTGCTTATTAAGTCCACAAGATGAGTGCATTGTTGAATCTATTAAAATCCACATAGGTTGGAAACTGGTAATAGTTAAAAGCTTAAATGAGCATTTTATGAGGCCAAGTATTTCAGTACTTAAAGTCAGGGTTGAAAAGGAATGCCTTCTCCCTTTCCTGCACATTCACTGGCTGTGTACACCTCCTCAGGTACAGAGCACACCCCCTTCTGGGTTGACCCACTCCTGGGGTTGGGAAATTTTTCATTATTGGAGCAGAAAAGTGCTTCCCTGCATTTTTTACCCACTGCTCCTGCTCTGAGCTCGTGCCCAGATCTGAGCACGTAAGCCGCGGTGCTCCCTAAAGTGATTTTTGCCTGTGTTTGCAATATAGTCACTCTTCACAGAATGATGAAGAGCGGAGGTGTGGGGAGCTCCCTGACTATACGGAGGCTGGCTAAAGGATGGTGGGTAAGGGAATCTAGCTCAGCAGGCGGTGGTGCAGGTGGCCCTGGAAAACAGATTTAACTTCTCTGAGCTTTCCTCAGCTTCCTTGGCAGCAAAATGGGGGGGGGGGCTTTCCAACCTTATGTACTTCACAGGTGACAATGAGGAGTGAGGGAGATGGTGCCTGCTTAGTGTCTGGTACCCAGTCTGACTCCTAAAAGGCATGTGGTGAACACCAACCACTGTGAGTGACAGCCTGAGCTCCACTCCTCAGTGACTGTCACACTGGGAGCAAAGGACCACCAGCAGACTCACTGACGCAGATGTTCAGACCTCTGGGTCCTAAAAGGCTAAAGGTCAGAGGCAAGGACTCCAAGAAGTGTACAAGGTCCCAGTTCAGGAGGAGACTGCGTCCCCCAGAGTCCCCTGCACTGCCCTTGGAGGAAGCCTAAGGCCCGGGCTATGCTTACCTTGATACTGGGCACTGAAGCCTCGCTGTCGATGGTTGCCATCTGACGTGAAGTGCAGCCGTAGCCAGTTCTTGCTGCTGATGACCGGGGCTGGGAGGCTGGCTCCCGTGAACCTGTGGGGACAGGAGGCAGTGGAGTCAGGAGAAGAGTTGGGCATCTGGGAGTCTCCCCAGCCCCAGGAGCAGGGGACAAACACCGTGTTCTCTCCGGCAGTGTGCGGCCTGAAAGCTGGGGAGGGTTCTCCAGACCAGCATCCCACCAGGGCTTCCCAGACAGGCGAGAGCAGAGGACCGTCCTGGAGGCCAGGAGCCAAGTGAGCGCCCCTTGTGGACACTCTAAGCATCACACTGCTTTTCCTATTGCTAGGTCTTCGTGCTCTTCTACAGGGAACGCTCACCATCAGTCACCCTTCCTCCTCTTCACGCTGTCATGGCTGAGAACTCTGGCAAGTCCTAGAAGTCCCCAGCCCCAGGAAAGCCTCCCTCCTTGTTAACACACCCAGGCCCTTCGAGCCCTAAGCACAGAATGCTGCAAGTTAAGTCGAGTTCCCTGCCTCCCGGGGCCCAAGGCAACTTGAATTGTGCTCGCTCATTCATCAGTCCTACCCCCTTATCCAGCGCCTGCTTGACTCTTAGCACAAAAGCTCGAGTCAGGTACGCCGCAACGGGTGCTGCGGCGACAACCATCTTTCACCATCCCACCACACTGCCTGTTCATGGTGTTAATGACTCAGGAAGAATAAGCCCACCCAGCGTCCCACTCGAATCTCACCGAACACCACCCTTTGCAGCTTTGAAGTCACACAGATAGGCTCAGATCCAGCCTCTCCTACTATGACCTTGAACTCAGTCCCTGTTCTTTTAAAGAGTGAGAACACCAGTCCTCGAGTCTGTGGGATGAGGTGAGAAAACTTATGGGCGCTAAAGCTAGCCCAGAGCCCGGCCCAGCTTAGCCCATGGTGACTTTCTTCCCTCCCCGGTAGAGCTCCGGTACTTGATGTCAGTTACAGTTCAGATGTCACCCCGTCTACCTGAGATCACCCCTCATTGGTGAGCAGTGGGGAGACAGTGGGAGAAGCTGCTTTGTCCTAGATGGCCAACTGGAGTGTGGGCGCTCAGGAAAGTTATCTAAGCCCACTGAGACTCAGTGACCTGATCTATAAAATGGGGCCATGAGATAACACAGCAGTGAGCCTGGCATGGCCCTGGCAGCAGCGAGCTCTCGAGGATGGCAGCTGTTGTTTACTTCTCATCTTGGTTCCCAGTACCCAGCATGTCACACTGGATAGAAGGCAGGCATGTCAGGGCCCCGGCAGTGAGCAGTGACATGGCAACACTTCCAGGAGCCTGATGAGCCGCTCCTTACACAGGTGAGAGCGGGCTGCGGGGGGACCCCCAGGAAGGTGGTACCACTGGCGGGGGGGGGGGGGGGCTGGAAAGAAGACAGGGGCTCATGGCAGAAGCCACAACGTAGGACCCGGATCTTCAGTGAGGCTATAGATGATTTGTGGAAAGCCCATGAGGAGAGGGCAAGGGGTGAATATCCAGAACTCTCTTTTCTCCCCTCCCTATTTCCCTACTGATGTTCCTCTTCATCATGCAGTTGGGAACCAGAGGGGAAAGAGGGAATACTGGTGCTTGTCCACACACAGGAGAGTCTCCCCAGGCATGGGGGAAGGAGGAGAAGGCAAGAGAGGGGGTCTGGAAGTCTAGGCAGGAGAGTTCCAGCACAGTAGCTCTTCATAAATATACATTAAACAAAAGATTTAAGCAAGGAGCTCGTCACCCTGTAGAACTGAGGTTTTACTACAACAAAAATGCTGACACACACCAAACTCTAGGAATATAACCCATATTGCTCAGGCAAGAACTATTACAGAAACCAATTACTGGAGTTCACCAGATCCCATTTAAAATAGTTTATTACGGGGTGAGTCATTTAGTTTTCTAAGGCATCTCAAATGGTCTTGCAGGCAAGTCCCACCCCCAGGGCCAAATTCAATCCTATCTCCTTGTCAGAGCCTGGAGGCCATTTACATAAGGAAGTGGGCCTAGGCAGAACTCACGTGAATAATTCAGAACCCAACAGCTCCTTCTGGAAAAATGGGAGGGGGGCAAGAGAGGTTGGTGATCTGGACTCACTGCAATTGAGGGGACATCTGGGGGGTCGGGGAGGAATCAAGTGCCTTAGGTCTCTATGGCAGCCTGGAGAAGGTCTGGGACAGTGATACAAATTAAGAGCAATGCAGCCTTGTTTCCGATAGCCCACAGAAACATGGATGCCACCTGGCCTGCTCTGGCAAGACTAGAACTTGCATCTGATCCAGTCTCAGCCAAGATGGCCGCAAGCATCGATTTCATCCGTTTCCCGCTTCTTCCACAGCTTTTCCCAGTTTGTTGGCTGACCCCCTTCTGAGTCGGCCTCCTGAGCCCACCACCCGGTCAGGTCTCTCCCTTACATCCCTGAGAATGGTGATGAGGCTCACTCTAATTGGATACCTGGTTGGTATAATTGGACCTGTGCCTGTCGTGTAGACCTCCTTTTTTTTTTTTTTAACCTCTCTTCGGCTCTCTCAGCTTCTCTGACTCCCTTATCCTCCTTTGTTCCTTCCTTATGTGAAGCAAATCTTCTTTTTTAAAAAAAAGATTTTAATTATAATTTTATTTATTTATTAGAGAGAAAGAGAGAAGATGGGCGCACCAGGGCCTCTAGCCACTTCATCTAGATGCATGTGCCACCTTGCGTATCTGGCTTACGTGGGGCCTGGAGAACTGAACCTGGCTCCTTAGGCTTTGCAGGCAAGCGCTTTACCAGCTAAGCCATCTCTCCAGCCCTGTGAAGCGAATCTTCTCAGACTACCCTCGTCTTCCCCAGCCAGGCTAGGCATGAGGAGAGCTCCTTTTGGCTTGGGTGTTTTCCCTTCCACATGTATGAGCCCCTTCTCCAAGGGCTTCTCTGCTGGATAATATCTTTATCTATGTGAGAGAGATTAGATTTTCTTGGTCTCCTCTCCCCCTTCCCACAATGACTAGGAATGTGGGGGGGAGGGGGGAGTGGTTTTTTGGGCTTGGGGTTTCCTATTTCCCTTTCCTCTTAATGCTATAAGCCTCCCTAAAATAAGTCTTATAACTTATAATTCTTCTGAATCTGCATTTTCAATTCTTTGGTAACTTGGACAAGGACCCGAAGTTGGAGCTGATGGGCCTGGGAAGTCTCTCGTATTGTTATAGAGATCTAATTCCTCCCAGGACTTCAATCCACAAGGCTCCTTCTTGAAAAATGGAAGGTAGGGGGACAAGAGAGGTTGATGATCGAGATAGTCACTGGAGCTTGGGTAGGAGACATCTGGGGGAGGTCAGCGAGGAATCCAGTGCTTTAGCTCTTGATGGAAGCTTGGGAAAGGCCCGGGCCACCTCACACTGATCATCTCCCAAAAGCCTCTTTCTCCTCCCAGGAGTCCTGGCAACTGCTCATCCCTGAGTTCCTACCCTGCAGGCGTCTTTGCTCTCTGCTCTGCCTCTGGCTCTCCTGGCATAGGCTTTGGGCTTTTTATTTTATTTTTCTTTTAATGTTTTATTTATTTTATATATATTTTATATATTTTATTTATTTGAGAGAGACAGAGAGAGAAAGAGGTATGTATGTGTGCGTGTGTGTGTGTATATATATGTATACATATATATATATATATATATATATATTAGAGAGAGAGAGATTGAGAGAATGGGCATGCCACAGCCTCTAGACACTGCAAATGAACTCCAGACGCATTATCCGCTTTGTGCATCTTGCTTATGTGGGTACTGGGAATTTAACCTGGATCCTTAGTCTTCGCAGGTAAGCATCTTAATCTCTTCAGCCCACATTGGGCTTTTGAGAGTCCTCTTGGGCCTGTCATGGAATCGGGGGCTTATGTGGAAGAATCCTTATCAAACAGCTGTGAAGAGGCAGTTTGCTTGGCTTTGCTTGAAGCTTTCCAATAGAGCTCGCATGGGGGCCCACGCCTATAATCCCATCACTTGGGAGGCTGAGGCAGAGAACTGTTGTCAGTTTGAGGATAGCCTGGACTACATAGTGAGTTAGAGGCCAGTCTGGGTTACAGAGGGAGACTGTCTCAAAAACAAACAAACAAACAAACAAACAACAACAAAATAATCGAAAATCCCTCCAAGGCTAGGAACATCTATAATGCCATGGGCAACTTTTTCTTGCTAAGGTTCCGCTGAACCCTAAGAGCACAAACTGTGAGGACCTATTCCCAGGGATCTCTGGGAAAGACACATCTCTAGTGAGAGGGTTTCCAGAGCTAGGAATGAGGCATGAGACTGCCGGAGGGATTGCCTGGCTGCGAAGGAGACAGAAGTGGTAGAAATGGGCCATTGACGAAGTGGGCTGTTCAATGTATGGGAAGGCCACTGTCCACAAAGCTCCAGTAGCTATGTGTTTACAACATGCAGTGTGGTTTAATATACATTACACCTTAACATAATGAATTAACAACAAAACAAAATGAATCCTCAATGGCTCCAATCTTCAGAGGAAGAGACCTCCAGGGCCTGGTAAGAAGCCTTGGCCTCCGCTGCTTCCTCCTCTTCTTATCTCCTGATTCTTTTGTGTGGGACTCCTTGTTGTACAAAACTGTCCAGGTCTCCTTCTGCCCCAGGGCCTTTGCACTTGACCAGTTCTCTCTCCGCCTGCCATGCTGGCTCCCCTCCCAGACTTCTAGCTCTCTCTCTTTCTCTCTCTCATGCTCTCAAGCCTATTAGCAAGTGTAACTTTCTCAGTGGAGTCTTGCTGGTCTGACTCTTGCATGTTCTTTCAGTCTGAGTGTACACACACACACACACACACACACACACACACACAGAGAGACAGAGAGAGAGAGAAACCTGCTCAAGGTCACACGGCAGTAAAATGGCAGAGGTGGGATTCAAACACAGAACATCCCTTTCAGAGCCTGTGCACTCAACCAGTGCATTACGCTGTCACATACATGCATGTCCATGGAACAGTCTAGCCTGAATCTATTCTGCGTCTGCCCCTCCTCTCATTCCTCCCCTTTAAGAGCCTCTTTAATTTTGCTCCCTCTTAAAATCATAATTAAAGAACATACAGAGAGAGAGAGAGGCTCCCTTCAAACCTTTCTGTCCATATTAACTTCTCTCTGGGGGGCCTGGGGAATTCCAAGTTTGCCCAGTAAATTGCTACTGTGGTACAACATAAAATGTATTTAAGCAATTACACTCAAGCTTTTTTTTTTTTTTTCTTTTTGGTAAATTGACTTCTGTTAAATGGGGCTTCATTAATAGAATCAGGCTTGGGGTGGAAAAAAAAATCGCTCCCTTTAATGCCCATAGTTGATTACAGAAAAAGTGGCTTTGCCTGCCTCTGTGGAACCTTAGCCTGGCTCTCGGCTGCGGGAGCATTCTGAGCAGGTGTGCAGGAAGCATCTCTTCATGGAAGCTCCTGGTGCAGTCAGGATGCCAGGGCACTGAAAGATGCCCCCATAAATGACCACAGTGACTCCCTGGGGACTGCTGCCTGTCAGCCCACAGGCAGGAGGCCTTGGTTTATGCATCAGTAGCCCAGAAAACTCTCAGTCTTGGGGTGGCAGAACATTGGCCCATCCACCTGGTGGTGAAGGCCCTGTTTGCAGTGCAGCTCTGAACTTTCTAGATATGCCTGTCCTAGGTAAGCTGTACCAGCCACATCCCCAAATGGCCTCTACAGTGCCACCACTCCCTCAGTGTCACAGCCCCTGGCACGGGGAGCACCAAGGGCACCTCAGGGGCGTACTGGCTCCGAACCAGCACCACACACTAGGATTGGGGTTTGCAGCTTTCTGCGTCTGGGTCCTCAGCAAAAGCCATCCTCACCTCCATGTCTGGCCTGGGAGAGGGCGAGATAGGGGAGGTGGGCTGCCCTGTCCCACTCCCAAGCTTTCTTCGTCTTGCATCCGCCAGGGGACAGATGGGACACCATGAAGCAACCATGAAAATTCTTCTGGAAACATCTTGTTGGAGGCCGAGTCCAGCCTCCCTCCTCAGCTGCCTCTCATCCTCAAGGTATCTTCTTAACTCACCCAAACCTCCAGGCTCACCACAGAGGCTTTCCAAACTCCTTTTGTTTTCATCAGTCAAATTTTTAGGGTTCCTGTAGAATCAGGATAAACTGTTTCCCTCTCACGATCCCATGGTGCTACCTAGTTTCCAAAAGCATGGTGAATGCCCGGGATGGGTGCCAATCTTTCTGGAGGCTGAACTGGTAGGGTCCTCCAGGCTCAGAGATCTTCACTGAGAAGAGGACCCTTGCTCCTCCTCAGGGGTCTTCCCCTGGCAGTATCTGCCCATTTTTGTTCAGATAGCTCCCAGAGGCCTGCGCCATACTGAAAAGATTCCACTCTGGGGACCTGTACCGTGCTCAGGGTGCGTGCTCTGTACAAAGTGACACTCATCCCGGCCACTTCTGCTCCTGTGCACACATGCCACCCAACAGCCAGCCTTCCTCCTGGCACCTGACCCCGGCACACATCACTCTCCACAGCCCCTTTCCTTTGCCCTCCAGCCTGGTGCGACCAGGCCATGAGCTCATTGTCTTTCTCCTGGCCAGCAATGACATCCTCAGGCCAGCCTTCTTTCCTCATCTACCCTCTGTGAGGCCGGACCAAGCTTCTGCTGTGCTGGGAATCTGCATGGTCTAGAATTGAGCCCAAACTTATAAATGCCTTCCATCCCCAGTGACACCCACTCTGAGCTCCAGCCACATGGAAGTGCGTCATGCCACCAGGCCACTGCATACACCATTCTGTCTGCGAGGAGCACCCTCTCCTGTCACCCCACCTGATTACATGGCAAAATACTGCTGATCCTATAAACCTGGCTAACTACCTCTTCTCCCAGAGTATCTTCCCTGAAACAAACACACATATACACGCGCACACACACATGGCCACTGTCCTGAACTTCCCGATTTGTAATCACTTTTTGACTTGACCACCTCCCCAGCTAGAAGGTTAGCTCCATGTGTGCTTGGACGGGGGCTTCTTGGACTCATCTCCAGTCACACAGCAGAGCAAGTCATTGCCATGGAACAGGGGTCTGTCAAGCATGGCCTGCTGCCAGTGTCTGTAGATCAAGTCTGACCATGTCACAGCCACACTCGTCCATTCATTTGCAGCCCGTCAGTGACTTCTTCCTTGCCGTGTGGGGAGAGCTATGTCTTCACGCCACAAAGACTACCTTGCACAGCCGAAAGTACGTTCTCCCCTTGACAAAGTTTGCTCACCCCAACACAAAAGCCTCACGGATGATGTCTGTAAATTAGTAAAATAATATTTAGTTTCTAAATAGGGTCTCGTAAAAGGACACAAAGGACACATTCGTGCTTTAAATGTTTCATTACACTGTGAAATGTTTAAACATCCAGTAATTGCCAATACACTAAATGCAAGCCCAAGACCTGCTTGTTCTCCACACTGGGCAGCTTATATACATTACAACGTAAAGCCATTCACTAGGTTATCCAGGCAAACAACTATATAACGAGGCCCTACAATATGCTAGGCTCTTGCCAAGCACTAGGGATGCCCGTGCCAGGGGTCTCTCCAGCTCTCCAGCGGGGTGCAGTCGTCTCCTTCCACTCACACCTAATACTCCGGAAGCTGTTCTTTTTAGTAGCTCTACTTCATGGAGTCATTCCAGAATATTCAATTGAGTTTCCATCATGGCAACTGTATTTTCTTTCACACTCATATCTCATTCGTTTATGTGATGTTTAATTTAAATCGCATAATTACAATAACAAGTGCGGCTGGCACTGGAGAGTTGGCAACAGAACTAACCAATTCTCAGAAAGTGCAAGGCTCAGCTGGAGAGAGCAGCCGAGCACAGGCACGGAGGGCCTGGCTGGGGACATTTGGCTGGCAGTGAGGGGGCGTAGCTTCTGGTGCCCCAGCACCAGACAGGAAGCTGTGTCACTGCCAAGGCTGAGCGAGTGTGGGTGTACCAGGACATTTACTTATTTATTTGTGTGTGTGTGTGTATACACAGCCACAAGCGTGCCACAGAGCCTATGTGGAGGTTAGAGGACAACCTCAAAGCATCTGGCCTCCCCTTTTATGTTTGAGCCGGGGTCTCTTGTTTTGCTGCTGGGTGCGCCAGATTGGCTGGCCAGCAAGCTTCTGGATTCATTCAGTTCTGTCTCCCATTGCTGTAGACACGTTGCGATCACAGATGTGTGCTCCACTTTGCATCCAGCTTCCCATGGGTGCTGGAGAGGACTGAACTTGGGTTGGAAGGACTACAAACAAGCATCTTTAACCACCGATCCATCTGCCTCGCCCCTAGAACACTTTTATTAGACATGAAGGAACAAGTGAACCAAGGGCAGTCACTTGCTCCCACTGGGAGATGCACCTTTCCTAATGTCTCCTTGGCAATCAGGACAGGGAGACAACTGATCTCTAGTTTTATTCAGTGTGCCTTTTTTTGGGGGGGGGGTGTTGCGGTCAGGCTCACATTGCTGGCAGGTAACATCCGACCAAAAGCAGCTTGTGTGTGGGAAAGATTTGGGTTTACAGACTCAAGGGGAAGCCCCATGATGGCAGGGGAAACGATGGCATGAGTGGACATCACCTCCTGGCCAACCTCAGATGGACAACAGCAGCAGGAGAGTGTGCCCAACATTGGCAAGGCGAAGCTGGCTATAACACCTAAAAGCTTGTCCCAACAATACACTGCCTCCAGGAGGCTTTTATTCCCAAGTTGCCATCAGCCAGGGATCTAGCATTCAGAACCCCTAAGTTTACAGGGGACGCCTGAATCAAACCACCATGGTGGGGGGCAGAGCCAGTAATGCAGAAAAGGCTGACCTTGAACTCCTGATCTTCCTGCTTCCACTTCCCAGTGCTGGGATGATAAGCACATGCCACCATACCTGGTTTATGTGGTACTAGGTCTTTGTGTTAAGCAAGCACGTTACCAACTGAGCTACGTGACTAGCCCTTGACTTCAAAATCTCAAGATTCCAGAAGGATTTCAGGTCTTCTAGGCCAGATGCCCAGCTCTATGTGAGTTCCTCCATCTCTCCTCTTTGGAATGCTCACAGTCATCAAGAATTCTCCTCCCTCTAGTTCTCCCTGGCCGTCTTCGTCCACCCACCCTCATCAGGTGATTCAGCTCCAGGAAACCTGACTTGAACCTCTCCTGCCCTGCCTGGCTTGCTCTTTTCATGTCCCGGAGGTTCTCTGCGCATTCTGCAGGGCCTGCCTCCCCCGCTGACTGAGCTTTCTGGGCATGGCCGCTGCCTCTTCCTTGGCACATGGCAGAATGCCTGTCACAAGGAGAGGACTAGTGAACACGACTCAGTGGAAGAAGGAACCACAGTCTGGGTGTAACAATGAGGGGGTCCCTGCTGGTCAAAGCACAGAACATGTGTGGGGTAGAGGACTAGGCGGGGATGAAGTGAGCCCTGAGACATTACAGACGGGGCGGGGGGGGGGGACACTGGATGCTGCACAGGGCACCACCTACTTGTGTCAGGAAGACCTACATCTAGATGTCCTTAGTCTCGGCCTGGCAATGCCCCCGCCTCACTTGGCGGCTGCTGGCAACTTCCTGGGGGACACCCCTCAGACGCAGAGCAGACCCATCCCAGTGCAGCAGTGGTTGGGTGGTGGGGTCCTTATCACGTGGGCACATGTTCTTGCTTTTCCACTAGCAGGTCCATAAACCCCACAGGTGATCAGAGAGCTCTTTGCAGCTTGGCTAATTGCTAGCTCTGGGGAGCTCCAAAGCGCATCAGGTAAATGCATTGCCTCCAGATGCATGGCTCTCAGGAGACAGTGTACCTGAGCCTGGAACGTGGAGGGACAGAGCTCAGGCTGCCTCTGTGCTGGGGAGGAGGAAGGTTTTGCCGCTACGCCCCGGGGGCTGGCGTGATGGGCAGCAGCACATTGAGCAAATGTGCTGGGGTGGCTGTGGCCTTCCATGTCAGCATCAGGGCTGACACTCGAGGATACGCCTGGGGTGCCGAGATGACAAGAATGGGAAGGGGGGTGACAGGGAATGAGTTAGTGGGTCCCCGGCAAACTTTTAGGGTTGTGGAGCCCTGTCCCCACCTGTCACCAGGTACAAGTTGGGTGGGTCCACATTTCTGAATGTCACTCTACCTCCCTCAACCTGAAGCCCCTGAACAGACAGGCATGTGCCTCACGTGAAGATGACTGATTAGATCAGTGGCCAGGTGACCCGTGCTGGGCCAGTCAGCAGATGGGCGTCTTTCAGGAAGCTAGGTCCCAGTGGCCAGGTGACCCGTGCTGGGCCAATCAGCAGATGGGCGTCTTTCAGGAAGCTATGTCCCAGGGACCTTGGCTTGAAGTGAGTGTCTCTGGGTTAGGCCTGAGAAGATGGGTGAGAACTCAGCAACATACCAAGGACACTCACTCCTGAGGACGCTGACAGGAAGCAGACCCGTGGAGGTATCCAAGGTCGGTGGGAAGGCTCCCATGCCTCTGGTGACAGCAGTGCCCTCTTGCTTTATGAGCCTTGTCCATCTTCTTCCTGTCACTGGCAACATGGCTAGGAGAACCTGCCCCTTCCAGGGAGGGGGGTCCCAGCCTGCCTCACGGTAGCCTCCAGGAAAAGTCCGTTAGGACAGTTCTTCTCGTGCAGAGGAAATGTCCACCCTGCCCACGGCCTTGTTTGCCTGTGCTCTCCTGGCGGTCCACGTTTGAGTCTCCTCCTCTCACATCTAGGAGGTGACTCTGAAGCCCAGCTGCTTGACTGAGCCTCCCAGAGGGGCTGCAGAGTGGGGCAGCATAAACCCTCATGCTCACAAAGGCCAGAAAGATGTCCTGGAGTCTCACGGAGCCAGGTTCTGTTCTGAGTTCTACCACACGCTGCTCACGACCTCGCAGAGCTGGCTCCACCCTGCGTTACCGCTGTCTTGTGATGTGGGGGTTGTTTACCGGGGACGCAGGGAGACTGAGCCAGCTCCCACCGAGCCTCATGACACAGCAACAGCTTTTCTTGGACAAACCATGTCTCTGGCAGCCAGACAAGAGGTGAGAGACTGACAGAGCAGAAGCAGTATGTGACAGAGGCTCAGTGGGCCCCAGAAGAACCCTGCCTGACAAACCTTAGTAAGTCTTAAATTTACCAGCTCTCTCAGAACAAGTCAAGGGTCTGGGTTGAGCCCCGGTTTCCCTCCGTATTTAACTAATAATAGCAGTACCTACTTCCATAGAGCTGTTGAGAGGTGCTGGACACCAGCCAAAGGCAGCTGACGGGAAGAAAGGATTTATTTTGGCTTACAGTCTTGAGGGGAAGCTTTGTGATGGCAGGGAAAGATGGTAGAACAGAGACTGGACATTACTGCTTTGCCACAGCATCAAGAGAGTGAGCCTAGGGCTGGAGAGATGGCTCAGCAGTTAAGGCATTTACCTGCAAAGCCTAAGGACCTGGGTTTGATTCCTCAGTACCTGCACAAAGCCAGATGCACAAAGTAGCACATGCATCTAGAGTTTGTTTGCAATGCCGGGTATACCAATCTCTCTCTCTCTTCTCCTCTGTCTCTCTCTCTCTGTGTGCAAACTAAAATATTTTTATTATTTATTTTTGAGACAGAAAGAGGCAGAGAGAGAGAGAGAGAGAGAGGAGAGAGAGAGAGAGAAGAAGAGAGAACGGGCACGCCAGGGCCTTCAGCTGCCGTGAACTAACTCCAGATGTGTGCATCCCCTTGTGCACATGTGTGACATTGCACGCTTGTGTCACTGCATCTGGGTACGCGGGACCTGGAGATTCAAATATGAGTTCTTGGGCTTCACCGGCAAGTGCTGTAACTGCTAAGCCATAACCCTGGTAAGCTATGGGCTTACATCAAGGTCTACTCCTAGCAAGGTTCCACCTCCCAAGTTGCCATTAGCTGGGGACCAAGCATCCAAAACACAAGATAATGGTGGGGGGCATCTTAATCAAACCACCATAAGAGATAAAGTGAGATGGTGTATACTGGTGCCCTCAGCTCCATACCCAGCACATATAGCAAGACATGCTCACTGGTGCTTTGAGGGCCATGATGTGTCAGTGTGGTACACACATTATTTCTATAATAAGCCAGGATACCATTAGCATGGTGGGGTTGCAAAGGACAGAAAGGGAGAAACAGGAAGTACAGTTCTAGTCTCTTCCTCTCACTGTACCATCGTACTTGAGCAAACATCTTGTACTAGTGGATTCAGGTGGCAGAAATCCAGATCAAATCAGCCCAAACAGAGAAGAAACCAGTAGCAGCTACACCCAGGCCAAAGGAGGAGCAGGGATGCAGCTGGGTCATGGACATCCAGAGCCAGGAGCTCTAACGTCACAGACTCTTCAGGTCCCTGTCTCTGACGTGTGTCTGATGCCCTAATCTCTGATGCAAATGGGGCAGCTGCCTGAGGCCAAAACATGGCCAACCTTACTATCGCCCCAATTTCCTTCCTCATCACCAGATGCAGTGATTGTCTTTGGTTGTAATTAGAAAAAGCCCATAGGAAGCCTTGAATTGGTTAGGTTGAGGGATGTGCCCATTTCCTGAGCTCAAGGCATGGACCTCGTGCAGACCCCATGACTGGTGTGGGAAGAATTCCGCAAAAGAAGGAATGTGTTTAAGGCCAGGGAGGAGTGCCGGGCAGACAAGACACTCACTGTGGCTAGAAGAGAGTCTGGGAATTGGACATAATGCTCAGGGCCATTCTCCTACCCTGTGATTTAAGGGAGTGAGCTTCCCAAGGTCTGTGAGAGGTATCAGATAAAGTCACAGGGGTGTCACCCCAAACTTGGTCTTGTCCCATATATGTCCTTCTAAGATAGCCAGGTGTGCCTATCCCTCACCATTATGATCCCATTCTTAAGTCTCATTCTTTCCCATTCCCTATCTACCTGTCTCCTAGTCTGTGATGTTGCGTGCAGACGCCTTCGACAGCCTCTGACCCCGCGGATGAAGCTACGCTCTGTGTGTATCTACAGACACTGCTGGTGAGGTCCTATGGGCCACCTAGGTCAGTCTATCAGCTGGACTCCAAATACACCTGTGGTAGTTTGAATGGATGTCCCTCACTTGATTCAGGAGTTTTATTTAAGATTGTAACTTGGTGTCACTGGGGGTGGATCCGAGGGTCCAGTTCTAAGGCTCGGGGGTAGATCTGGAGTTCCAGCTTAAGACATGCAGAGTGCCTGAGGCCTGCCTGGTTTCCGGGAGTGTGCCTGCTTGTGGTGATATTTCTCTCTGGGGGGACCTGTGAAAGGGGGCCAGCTTCTACCACTATGGGACTCACTATGAACTACCTCTGGATCTGTAAGCTTCAAATAAATTCCCTTCCTTCCATAACTGGGAAGCTCACCCCAGCAACGTGAAACTGACTGCTACAACCCCCAAACCAGCAAACTGACCAGACCCTTTGGGAATGTGGATTAACCTGAATGAGGAAAGACTCTGTTTAAATGTTGAGATGGAGACAATCTATGCTCTCTCCATTTGCCTGTTTCTGGAAATACTTGGTCTTGCTCCTTCCTGCTGTCCTTCTCTCCCCAGCCCAGGCCAAGGGAAGTACACGATAATCCGTAGAAGCCCAGTGTGGTGACTGAGGAGTCAAAGCAACCTGAGTCTGAAGCCAGGCTTTGCTACTTACTGCTGTGAGACCTTCGAGCTCCCTTCCTCCCTCCCCCTCCACACATCCACAGAGATGGTGCAACTCAAGTCCAATACCATTGTCCTTCTCATTCAATTGTCATGTGTCATCTGACCTTCATCAGTTGCCAGCAGGAGGTCAGGGTCTAGGGTTTGGTTGCCAATGGCCTCGCCCTCCCTGCAAGTCTGGCTCTTAAGAGAAGACAATCAGCAAGCAGTTCAGTGAGCCCGCCTCAGCTACTGAGATGAGAGTAAGAGAAGGAACAGAAAAGCTGAATGTGAATTCACTGGTCAGGGAATGGATTAGTGGTCTGAGTCAGTCAGTGAGTGAGATAAGTGCTGACACTGGTAGATCATGCTTTCTGCCCCTCCTTTAGCTCAACAAGCAGCAGGGGGTGCTAATCATATTTATTTACACATGTCAGGATTAAGAGTAGGGTAGCAAGCTGGACCTAGTGGCACAGGCCCATAACCTTAGTTACCTATTGGGATGCGGAGGCAGGAGGTTGGCAAGTTCAAGGCTAGCCTAGGCAACTGTGTGAGACTTTGCCTCAAAAATTATTTTTATATATTTTTAATTTATAAGGAGAGGGGGGACAAACCAGGGCGTCTATTAATGAACTCCAGATGCATGTGCCACTTTGTGCATCTGGCTTTACGTGGATATTGGGGAACTGAACCCAAGTCATTAGGCTTTGCAGGTAAGTGTCTTAACTGCTGAGCCATCTCTTCCGGCTCCCAAAACTAACTTTTAGTAAGGACTAGGGTACGGTTCAGTGATGAGTGCTTGGCAAGCATATGTAAGACCCCATGTTCAATCTCTAGTACAGGATTTAAAGTAATAGAGGAGGAGGAGGAGGATGGGTGGGAGGAGTCGCAGAACACCAAGTGGCTGAGAATATCCTGCGTTACTTTCTTAGTGCTGTTTTAATAAATTACTTTAGCTGCAAAACTGTTGAGTAGACCATTGTTTGTTAGTTGTGGCCTTTGAGTGAATGTGTGACTTACTTCAGATTCAATTTCCTCATCCATAAAAACCAGAATGATATTAGTACTTACTTTACAGGATTCTTGTAAGACTCATGAAATGTATAGAAAATGCATACTGCAGTGCTGATGTGTAATAGGTGCTAGATGTTAGTTATTACTCAGTGAAAATAAAATGTTAGGAGTTTTTTTTTTTTTCCTTCAAAACAGAACAGGACTACAGTTTTAGTGGCTTAAACAAGACAGATTTGTTGCTGTACAGTTCTGGAGGTGAGAAGTTCAAAATGGATATTTCCCTAGGCCAAGGTCAAGGTGTCAGCAGGGGCTGTTTCCTGCTGGTGGCTCTAGGGGAGGATCATACTCGTCGCCTTTTCTATCCTCTCATGGCCACGTCATCTCTCAGCGTATGGTCTCTCTCTGTCTCCAACGGCAGCAGTGCAGTACCTTCCTGTCAATCTGTGCCTCTGTCATCTCAACCCCTGTGACACTGACACTCTTGGGACCAGGTGAAGGCATTGAAGCCCACCTGGATAATCCAAGAGACCCCTCCCCCACCCAGCCCTTTGTGCTAGATGAGGTGACACCTCCATAGATTCGAGGCTCTAGGATGTGGACGTCGCTGGAGAGAACCACCATCCTACCTACCGCAGACATCTTGCTCAGAGGGCAAGTTCAGCCAAGAAGTTCCGTAGAGTGCTTTTCCAGGCATGTGAAAGACCCTACATTCAATGTCCAGTACAGAAAGGAAAAAGCATAGTGAGGAAAACTACAGAACACCAGCTGTTCAGAGAGGGGGCAGGAGTGGGTGGGAAAACATCATAGCAGTTTTCAACACCTGTGTCAGGTGCTTTGGTTATTGTACCCTGAGCACTGGAAATTCTCTAAGCTTAGGTGATTCTAGTACACCCCCAAATTTGAGACATTCTCTAACAATGATATGTTGAAGACATAAGCTACTGCCATGAGGAGACACATGTGGCCCCAAGATTCTTGGAGGTGACACATCAAGTGGAGTGTCTCAGCGCTGTCTGGACAGTACTATCAGCTGGGAGAGGTTTGATGTTTTTATCTTAAACATATTTTAGGGGCCCTGGAGAGATGGCTCAGCAGTTAGAAGTGCTTGCTTATAAGCCTGCTGGCCCGAGTTCAATTCCCCAGCCCCAGGTAAAGCAGGACGCAAGGTGGTACATGTATCTGTGATCCTGCACCTAGGTCAAGGGGAGGCGGAGCTAGGAGAATCCAAAAGCTCTTGGGTCAGCTGGACTGCCACATACAACAGCAAAACAAGGAGAGGCCCCGCCTCACAAAGGAGGGAGGAGGTGAGGACAAGTACTATGAGGATGTCCTCTGACCTCCGTCTGCGTGCCACAGGCTGTGTACCCATACCCACACACAGACATCACGCACATTTACACATACATGCACACACTACAGATGTATTTTGAAATAAAACTAGAGCTGTAAAGATAGCAGAGAAACATTGCATGTATCCCCATCCGGCTTCCCTACAGTCATAACTCCATAAAATAACAGAGAACCTGCCCCCAAACCGGGAATCAACACTGGAACAGAACTGCTGAGCAGGTGGAAGCCTTCACTCAGACCGCCCTGGCTCTCGCGCATGCTCCCTTTCACTGACGGGCCCGGGAACCGATTCTGCCTAGCACCGTATTGCTCGGTGTTGCAGTCAGGTTCGCATTGCTGGTAGAAATCACCCAGCCAAGAGCAGCTTGTGAGAAAAAGAGGTTTATTTTGGTTTAAAGGCTCGAGGGGAAGCTCCATGATGACAGGGAAAACAATGGCATGAGCAGAGGGTGGACATCACCCTCTGGCCCACATAAGGTGGACAATAGCAACAGAAGAGTGTGCCAAATGCTGGCAAGGGGACACTGGCTGTAACACCCACAAACCCGCCCCCAACAATACACTCCCTCCAGGAGGTGTTAATTCCCAGATCTCCATCAGCTGGGAACCCAGCATTCAGAACCCCTAAGTTTATGGGGGACACCTGAATCAAACCGCCACACCCGGTCTGCTCTCCTCCAAGCTGTGTCAGTGGCCTTGTTTTTCTGCTTTGCCCCAGTCCTGCTGAGAGAATAGCCCTGCACCGACTTTGCTAACAGTCTCTTAGAAGTGGTCTGGGGTACGGTTTGGGGGAAGATCACCCCACTGCTTGGGTGTGGTGTACTTAATATTGGCATCACAGGAAGGGTGTGTGTGACATCAGCATGACCTGAGACTGCTGCCATCCACTCTGGCTGGGTGATTAAGGTGGCGCCTGCCAGCTTCCCCCATAGTAGGGACACTCTGTTGTCCTCTTCCTGTCCCTGAATCCAGCCCGCACTTAGAGGAGGGCATGTGCCAGCTGCTTTTCCTCCCCTTGCCCCAGTCTGATGAGTCCTGGCTTTATCCTCATCTCACTTCTTTTGGAAGATACAGCTCCGAAGAGCAGGACTTGCCCAAAGTCACCTACTGGCGATTAGCAAAAGCTGGCACTGGAGTTCCTACCTGGCCCTGACAACCATATTCTTCCCACATCACTTCCCCGTGACACTGAGGAAAGAGGATCTCATGGTCAGTCCCCAAGTGAACTTGCCTAGATGGAGTTCTGCAGGTCATGCCACGCACCATGACCGATTAGTGCATATGAGATCAGTCTGTGGGTTGTCATAAATTACAAACTTAGAGACTCTAACAACAGAAAATAGGAATATACCACACACATAGTAAGTACAGTGTCATAACATTTCTTGCTTCTGTGACCTCTCTGAGCTCGGCTCCCTTTTTCCTTATGCTGGGGATGAAAATAGTATTCCCATAGGACTGTCATAAGGATTACATAAATTGATAATCATCACATGCTCAGAACAAAGGCTGGCTACATTGAGTGAGTATGTATGTATGTAGAAATGAACCATGGAATACAGTGTAAATTTTTGTTATAGACTGCAGTCAAAATGTTAAAAAAAAATATAGAACTCACATGTCCAGACCAGGAAACATTAGATTTATACTCAGCCTATCCTGTTTTTATAAATAAAGTTTTATTGGCACACATCTAGTGTCACTTGTTTGTGCATTGTCTGTGGTTGCTTTTGGGCTACAACGGTAGGGATGAGTATTTTCAATAGAAATTCTGTACCCCATAAAGTGCTAAAATATTTACTGCCCAGCCCTTTAGACATATACACTTGCCTAGAGGTCACCTTGTAATTTGGGGATAATAGAGCTCTCTTCCTAGGCCATACCTCTGCCTTTGACGGGTATGGCCCCTGCAGAATGCTGCGTGGGCACTCGGGCCCCCAGGATCTCAGCACTCTCCTGCTTTGGACTGATGCCTACATGGTAGAAGACTAGTGACATGGTACTTTGGTCAAGGTCCCAGCAGGAAACAGATGGCGACTCAAATTAGAATAATTGGAGGAGTGTTGAATAAAAAGACAATCCACAAAGGTGAGGGCAGGGTGCAAGAAGGTCACAGGATGTAGGGAAGTGACAGAGGACTCCGAGCCAGTAAAAACAGAGCTGTCACCAGTCTAGACAGGAGGGGACAAAAAGAGGGAACAATTTGTGAACCTGGAAGGAGAGTCCCTGTAGAGAGGACATCTTATGTGGAGCAGAGACCTCTAGTCCAGGGAGGAGAAGACAACATAGGTGACCCCATGAGGACAACGCCAGGAGATAGATGCCTCAAGCTCACTTCTTTCATTCCTAATCTTTCATAAAAATAATTTATTAACTTATTTGGGAGAAATAGAGAAACTGAGAGAATGGGTGCACCAGGGCCTCCAGCCACTTCAAATGAACTCGAGATGCATGTGTCACCTTGTGCATCTGGCTTACGTGGGTACTGGGGAACTGAACCTGGGTCTTTAGGCTTCGCACACAAGTGCCTTAACTACTAAGCCATTTTTTAGTCCACAGATCTTTTTCTATAAATGAATATGTTATTTATTCATTTATTAGAAAAAGAGAGACAGGGCAGATAGAGAGAGAGAATGGACATGTCAGGGCCTCTAGCCACTGCAAACAAACTCCAGACGCATGCACCACCATGTGCATTTGGCTTACGTGGGTACTGGGGAATCAAACCTGGGTCCTTAGGCTTCGTAGGCAAGCACCTTAACTGGTAAGCCATTTCTCCAGCCTGATTCCTAATCCTTTGAAGGTCCACCCTGGCCACATTAAATGGAAGCCGGAGGGCACAGGGCCCTTGGTGTGACCCAGGTGGCTCAGCTTTGCACGGCAGAGAATGAGGTGGAGAAAGGTGAGAAGGGAGGTTGGAAGAGTAAACTGTCACTGGCAGCACACATTACTCAGGAAGCCAGGCGGCCTAGGCCAGCTCACTTGACCAAGGTCTTCCCTTGTGTCATCCCTCCAAGTAGGTAGTGTGGCCCAAGCACCAGTGGTTGCCACAGTTTTGGTCTCCTTCCTGCAAGCCTCTATGTAGTCATCATGGAGCTTATCTCACTGGATCTTGTCCTCACCTGGAGGGAGGAAGGCTATACACAAAGGCTCACATCACATCAGCTGCTATACGTGTGTGTGTGTGTGTGTACCTGCACATGCCTGAGTGGAGTTTGGTTAGTACACAACGACTCTAGAGAAAGTGTTTCCCCATGTCCCATCTTTTTGGGGGGGATTTTTTGAGGTAGGGTTTCACTCTAGCTCAGGCTGACCTGAAATTCACTATGTAGTCTCAGGGTGGCCTCGAACTCATGGCGCTCCTCCTACCTCTGCCTCCCGAGTGCTGGGATTAAAGGCGTGCGCCACCACCCCTGGCTCCATGTCCCATCTTTTGATCTCAGGCAGGAACTGTGTCCCACTCATCTCTGCCGCCCAGCCCCAGTCCAACACACAGGCAAGCCAACCTCTGGCCCCTTGAGACAAAGAAATAGAGCGGGAGAAACAAACAAACAAACAAAAAGACCTATCTAGGCTGATAAATGTCCCTAGAGTAATATGTTCCTAATGGCTAGACCCTGTCCAACACACACACACACACACACACACACACACACACACACCAATGTTCTACGGGCATCTGATAACTTACACAGCACAAAACTCGTTAGTTGCCAGTCACCTGGAGGCCCTTCCCTTGCCAATCCAAATATAATTTATGAGAGGCTGTAGGTGCACAGGGAGGCAAGGTATGGCTAGGGCAGCATGGTCACCTTGTGGCAAAAGTGACTGGGGCCGTGAACCAGTTTCCATCTTTAGGAGAAGCCAAAACTGGAAGTCAGTCTTGGAGGTCTGAGAATGGGCTTGGCAAAAATGGAAAGTGTGATCTGGTCTCAAGACATGCGTGCTGGCTAGGCTCAGGGATACAGGCAGTATTCCAGACCCCCGTCCCCGAGGAAACAGCTTGTGATTGAGACCGTGCATCTGAGCTCCCCCCCCCCCACACCCCAGCATCCCCCAGAAGAAACAGCGTACAGCAGGGTAGAGCCAGAGCTCAGGTCAGGCAGTCAGTGGTCAAGATTCATGTCCCTCACCGTTGCTGTCTGTTTAACCTTGAACTTGTCCCCTTTTAGGCCAGTGAAAGTCAGTTTTCTTGTCCTATACCCGTTGGCAGTATCACCCACCACTGTGTGGTAATAAATCCAACTCCACGCAGGCAAGTTCACCGTAAGGTTCAAAGGCCATCAAACACCACTTTTTCTTTCCCCTTGGGGGGACAACCGGTGGAATGTTTACACCTTTTAACCCAAAAGCAGAAGCCAAACTTTGTTTGGCATCCAGCGTTTTGTGTTCCAAGCGTACCAAACAGGGGACTCTTCCGGGAACAGTGACGGGCCTCCCGCTGTGCCACAAACGCACTCGTGGGTTCGTGGACTGGAGCATAATTAGGAAAGCTCTGGTTTTTCGTCTCTCCTTCCCCTCAAATTTCTTCAGAGAAATGAAGGGCTCGTTCAGACACTGAGCCCAAGTGCTTGGGTTTTAAATTAGACAACTTTGTCCTGACAGGAAGCGAGTCCCAGCTGTCATCGCTGATTATTTTTAGAGTTACTACTAAACCCTTTGTACGGCAGGAGCTGCCACTGTTCAAGGCAAACAGAAAGCCTTCACATTTTATCATGACAGCTCCGGAGCCATCCAGCTTCCCCATGTTCATTATTTCCAGCCCGTGTGGAGGATGAGGCAGCAGCTCCCTGACAATCTCACATGGAGGAAAGGCACAGCCTTGTCACTACCCCCCAGGGATAGGAAGACCACTGCCTCCAGGAAGCCAAGAAGAACACATGGGGTGGGGGTTGGGGGGGGGCAAGAATCTGGATCAACTTTCATCTTTCCAGAAAGGCAAAAACTGACCCTCAAGTAACTAACCAATAAATTACCTATATATGCAAATGCCCACTGAGGTTGGTCAGGATTGGCCAGGTGTTGGGTGACATCACAGCTCCCTTCCTCTGACCCAACAATGCCGGCAGCATTGAAAAGGCCGGGCCCTGGCTGTGGCTCGTGCAGAGGGAAAGGTTCACCGCCAGCAGAGCACCTTCCAGATTGTTCCTGGGGTGTGGAGGCAGACGTCTCCTCTATCCAAATTAACTGAATCCAAAAGAGAAAATCATGATTTTATGAACATGGGCAAAGAAACCCAGCTAAGGCCTAAGGTAAATGTCTCTTCCTACATCCATTTTATGCTGAATTACAGGAACAAATTCAAGGAGCAGCAGCCTAATACCTACCTGGGCTTCCAAGAGTTCTCTAGAAAGTGTTCGGAAAAATGGCGGTCCATCTCAAAACATGAAAAGGCCAAGTACGAAGCCCTGGCCAAGCTCGACAAAGCCCGGTACCAGGAAGAGATGATGAATTTTGTGGGCAAGAGGAAGAAGCGGAGAAAGCGGGACCCACAGGCACCCCGGCAGCCCCCGTCGTCGTTCATGCTTTTCTCCCAAGACCACTATGCCCAGCTGAAGAGGGAGAACCCCAACTGGTCAGTGGTGCAGGTGGCGAAGGCCACTGGGAAGATGTGGTCCACGACAACAGCCGCGGACAAGCAGCCGTACGAACAGAGAGCCTCTCTCCTGCGTACCAAGTACTTCCAGGACCTTGATGCCTACCGTCAGCAGTGCCCTAACAGGAAGAGGAGCTTCCAAGGGTCGGCCAGGACCCGGTGCATTGGTGCGAGAAAATAAAATGCCATTGAACGGTCTTGCCTGGCTCTGGTCTTGTGTGTGTGTTAGAAGGAGCTCTGCTGCTGTGTTGGGGAAGTGAGGGGCTTGGTAGTGGAGAGGAGTGGCTTGGTAGATAGGTCTGGCTGGGAAGTGGTCCTGAGGGAAGGCTGGCTCTCAGACAGGTGCTTGGCTGTAACATCCAGGGTGGAGGCTTTGGGAATCATTCAGGTTAAAGGACCTTCCTTGGGGGGGAGGATCAGGTGGAGGTATGGTATACTGGGTTATGTGGGAAAGAAGACAGTGCAAAAACTCATCCCATGGTCCAGGACTAATGCTGGGTTAGGAAGCTTGAATATTTATGGCCCTGAAAGCTGTCCCAGTTTGACCAAATCCTACTTTTATGTTAGAGCAGCCTTTACCAAGACACTGGCATGGTTGAGAGGTCTAGCTGGGAAGTGGTCCTGGAGAGGCTTGGTTTAGTCCCTTTATAGCCAAGGCACAGTGACTGGCTTGGTGAGGGGCATCCAGGCTAGCGCGCAGTGTGGAAGTCCTGGGGAATGATGCAGACCTCCCCACCCCTTGTCCAGCATTTTTCTCAACATGAGATCCTGAAGATACCATGCTGTTTTCCAGTATCCACACAACAGTATTATATATACTGTGTGAATTGCAGTCATCAAAGCTCTGAGCCAGAGTACACTGATTTTAGGCTTCCCTATTTCGCTCCACTATCCCAGAGGTGGAACGATTTAGAAACCCAGGGTTGTTTCCACATGCCAGACTGTATAAGAGGACCAGGTATAAACCAGCGCTAGGATGACAGTGCACGGAGTGTCAGGGGAGGGGAGGGACTACTCCCGAGGTCTTTTGCCATGAGCGACCCTTGTCTCCATCCCCACTCTCCCGTTGCCCATTACTGGTATTCTAGCATGACTCTGATTCCCTCCACCCCCCCGCCAGTCCACCCTTTACCCTCTCATTTTCTGTTTCATTGACAAGTCAGAGATCATCAGACTTAGGCTGCATTTTGAGGTGGCCCAGGCTCTTCCCTCCTTGGCCTCTAAGCTTGCATACACTCATAGGATGTAGTCTGAGATCTGTGCAGTGGGAACAATGCCTGCCTCATGACCCATGCAGAAGTGCTTGGCATAGTCATGAACACCCCTCTAGGGTGGCTGTTCCTTCTCTAGTTCCTTCACAGGAAATATGGGCAGGACTTGTGACTCTGCCTCACAAGCCAATCTGCCCTAGAGAGTCTCCTTGCTATTGGATGAAATGAGCAGTCCATGTAGCAAGGAACTGTGGGAAATCTCTAGCCTCTGAGGGGACACCAGACCAACAGCCAGCAAAACGCGAAAGCCTTTCATCCTACACCTGCCTCTGGCTAACAGCAACTACATGAGTGGGCCATGGATTTCCCCCACACACGCCCCAGCTGAGCAAACAGATAAGATTTAAGTCCAAAGGGGTAAAATATTTAGCCCAGGCTACCCTTAAACTTTGTCATTCACCCTAGGAAGTTCATTACTGATGCGTGTCACCATGGCCAGCAATGGGATATAAATGTTGAAACCCTATAGAGCATGTTTGAAGCCACTAAGATGGTACAACAGCAGATAACTACTACACTGCTCAATGAAAGACACTCTCTTCAACCTTTTTTCTGTCTAGGCCCTACCTGACCTACTGTTTGTTTGTTAACAGAGGTGTTTGCCCTTCCCTCTTGATTGTGCTACTCCTCGGTGGAGTATGTCACACTCCTAGCTGGGAAGCAGCCTCTATGAAGCTGGCCCCCAAGCCTTGTTCCACCTCTGTCTGGGTTCCTATGAGATGAATTACATGAAAGTGAGGGACCAAGTCAGAATTTTGACAATAGTATACAGGGCTCCTGCTAAAGTAAGAACTCCATTAGCAGTTCTTTATGATAAAGACAACAGGAAGGTATGAAAGAGCTTCTAATAACCACAATGGAATGGGAGGAGGGAGGAGAGATGGGGGAGAGCAGACTTAACATGGAGAGGTGCCAGCATGCCAGGCCCACACAGCTAGGATCAGGTACCTGGTACCTGGTCCTTGGGAAAAAAGAGGCAGGGCTTCTGGGCCCATCACCATCATCATGACTCAATCTTCCTGCTTCACTCAAGTATTTATGTAAAGCTCATGCCTTCAACATACTAGTAACTCTTCTGGTGCTAGAGGCAGGGAGACTGACCAACAATGGGAGGTGGGGTGGTGGTAGTGTGGGATGACATTTAGGGTTAAAGGACAAGAAGGGGGTTAGAGAGAGGGCTCAGTGGGTAAAGAGCTTGGTGCACAAGTGTGACAACCTGAGTTCAGATAGCCAGAGCCCACATAAAGACAGATACAGTCCTGAGTGTTGGTAACCCCAGTCCTCCTGTGGCGAAATGGGAGGAGGAGACAGGAGAATCCTGGAGACTCATGGGCCAGGCATCCTGGCACTCACAGCTGTGAGCAAGAGATCCTTCCCTAAGATGAAGGGCAAAGGCTGACACTTGGTACTGTCCTTTCTCCCATACTCACAAACATGAAAACACACACACACACACACACACACACACACACACACACACATCTTCATCATCATCTTCATCATCATCATAGGCCAAGAATGGACCATGCATTCCACGGCCTAAGGGGAGTGTCTTTAAGTAGCAAGGTGGCACGTGCCAAGGTCCTGAGGCAGAAGCAGGCATATTAGAGAGACTCCAGGCAGGACGAGGTGCCTGAGGCTGTAAGATGCAGTTGCAAAGGAGCAGGGGCTGTCAAGTTCATATTGAAATCTACATACAACCATCTAAGATCTTATTTGTCCTTCTCGAGCCTTTAGAGACTCTCCAGTGTGAACCTCCTGCAGCGTGTGCAGGAGAAAGAGGCAAGCCTGGAAGACATCAGCACAATAAAGGCCCGTTCCTCTCCAAGAGCCGAGATAATGAGGAGGCTCCACTGGGAATGCCTTGAAGCAGTTGTCAGCTCAAAACCTAGTGTAGAAATTGGGATTGCTCTGTGATTCTAAGAACGGGAGCGCTCCCATGTCCACTAGACTGGCCCCATGCTTGGCCCTCCTTCCTCGGTCCCTGCAGAGTACTCTCAGGTCTGCCTTCCTCTCAGCTCGCCAGTGAGAAGGCTTACCGACCCCCCCGCCCGGGCTTTTCCTGCACCTGCTGATCCATCCCAGGCTGGGGGGGCGGGTAAGCACATTTCATCCCTCCATCGGCTTTCCCTCAAATCCCAACAGAGCAGTTGATCCCCACTGCAAAGCACTTATTGTTGGTTTCACCCTTCCACCAAAACCTCAAATGCGTGTAGGAGGGGGTCAAAAGGTCTAGGTCTCAAGTTTATAAGACTGTAAGTCAGGTCCAAGGTCAGGACAGGCAGAGATCATCAACATGAGGTCACAAAGGCACTGGTGCCCCTTTGTCCTGTCACATGACTTCCTGTCACACTTCCTCAAACAATACCGGGCCTTGGAACGTGCTGAGAAATCAGGGCCATTGTTGTAAAAGAAGCATGGGGTGTGTGGGAGCACCCTGGGAATGGGGTATCTGGCCCCGAAGTGCTGAATGGGGGCGGGGGTGTAAAAGGAAGCAACTGGTGGCAGAAACAACTTGGGCTGTCACTGGCTTTGGGTTGGATTACAGTGACATTGAACGTCCAGGTGGAGGCCATCTCCTGGAACAGTGGCCTAACAGTGGCTCTCCCTCCCTGTGGCACCCCTGCTTCAAGGAAGAAAGGTAAAGTAATAAGTAAAAGGAACATTTTAAACAAAGGTCCTATGACTCTCTTGAGGGTCAGTGCCTGTGGGGACTTTTCGAAGCCCTTTCCTTGTTTCTGTATCCTCAGACTCTTGACGTCTCTGACCTACTCTGTCCCGCCTCTGCTCTGCCTGGCTGAATGGGCTAAGGTTTCCCCTTCCACAGTGAAATGTTTGCCTGGTCGCCTGTCACCTGTGGGAGTCTGACATGGCATAATCAGGCCATGGAGGCCTCACCAGTCATATTGCCCTGGAGCGGAAATGCTTGCAGGGGCCCCACCTCCTGATATTTGCATGCTGTTACCCAACCCAGTGTGGGATGGACCTAGAGACAAGTCTCATAAACAGAAGGATGGCAAAGTATTAGGGTGTCATTTTTTTTTAACGATTTTATTTGTTGATTTGAGACAGAGAGAGGGAACGAATGGGCACGCCAGGGTCTCTAGCCACTGCCAACAAACTCCATATGCATGTGTCTGGCTTACGTGGGACGTGGAGAATTGAACCTGGGTCCTTAGGCTTTACAGGCATGCACCTTAATCGCTAAGCCATCTCTCCAGCCTACAGGATGTCATTTTTGATACTGGGCTATAAAAGCCTGTGGCGTTTCCTGGCCTTTCTCTCTCTCTTTCTCAGAAGCTGCCCTCCACAGCTCGTGTGGCGAGAGACACAGGGTAGCTGTGGACAGCCCTCAGTGGAAACCACAGCCCACAATTCAGTCTTCAAGTAACGGCATACTATGAATAGCCACCTCGAGGGAGCTGGGACGTGGGTTGTCCCTGGTTAGCCCTGGGGTTCTGTTGTCCCAGGCAACACCTTGTGCTACAGCCTGTGACCTAGCTAAGATGCACTCAAGTCCTGACACACAGCATCTGATATTTTGTGCCACTAAGGCTTGAAGTCAGTGTTACTAACTGGAATAGACAGTGAATATAGATATGGGTATCAAGAAGAGTGTGCAGTGACACATGCCTAAAGCATATGAGATGAGGTGGCTTTGGAACCAGATGGCTTGTGGGCAGAGGCTGAGCGTACTTTGAGATCGTTGGAGAAGTTGTCATTTGCCTCAAAGAGGCTGTGGGGTGCTGGACTTGGAGGATGCTGATTGTGGGGGCGCAGAGGAAGTGAGGAGTGTGACACTGGACACTGGGGGGGAGGGGATCCTCTTGGTGGCAGAGAGCTTAATGACACTGCTGTCTGCGATTACACCACAAAGAGAACTTGTGCCCTAGCCTCCTGGCCCTGGAGGTGTCTGAGCAGTGTTGGGCAGGATCTCTCACTGTTTTTGTGAGAAGAGAGGAAACTCTGCAACAAAAGAAGCCAAGAGGGGCTGGAGAGATGGCTTTGTGGTTAAAGGCACTTGCTCAAAAAGCCTGATTGGCCTGGTTTTGATTCCCCACTGTCCACGTAAAGCCAGATGCACTACCGGGCACATGCATCTGTAGTTTGTTTATAGTGGAAGGAGGTCCTGATGTGCCCAGTTATTCTCTCCCTCTCAAACAAATGAATAAAAGGAAAGAGCCAGGACCTGATCAGTTTGAATGCTCTCCGTCTCCTGAGATAGTAAGAGATGTTAAATTTGATGTAAGGCCTGTCAAGAAAAGGGGTACTGGATACAAATCTGGGAATTAGAAGATGTGGCCTTTGGTTAAGACCTTGAGGGATCAAAGGAGCATAAAGACCCTTAAAGAGATTAGGGTGGGCCTTGTAGGTCCCTGGGAGGGACTGTAGGAGGCGTGAGAGCTGTCCCTCAGCTGTCTTAGCAGGAGGCTCAGTTATCGAAGGTTTAGTCCCAAGAAATTTGTGAGTGTGGCTTTTGTGTAGAGGGAATCTCAGTGAAATCTACAGAAGACACACAACAGTTTTGCGGAAGCCATATCGGAGGAAACTGACAGTTGGAACTGAAAGGGACCCAGACAGTGCAAAACTTTTGAAATAAATTTTGCTTCTTTGTAGACAGGACCTTGCTATGTACCTTGGCTGGCTTTGAACTCACAGTTATCCTCCTGCCTCAATCTTTTGAGTGCTGAGATTATAGATATGCGCTATCGCACCTAGCTCAGTATGAAGTTTAAAGGAGCCACTGGACTCCCAAAGTTCCCAGAAGGAAGCGGGCTGAAGAACCAAGTCACCATCAATCGGAGGCTTCGAAGGAAGGATGACTCCAGGGTGAGGCTGACAGCTTAGAAGCTAAGAGGCATGCAGAAACATTCCAGCTTTACAATCACATCAAGCAAATCTCTGAATGCTTCTGGCTGCATTTCCGAATTGTTAAGGGCCAATGACAACTCTGTCCCTGCTGTCCCCATCTCCCTCCCTTCTGAGTAGGAATGCGTGTAGCTTTGAGCTGGCACCATTGTTTATTGGGCACATGGACAGAGATCATTTATTGCTTGGGTTTTGCAACTGGGAAGATCCAGATGGGAAGATTTCCAGAGCCCGTACGTAAGGAGCAATGCATGGAAGAACCTCATGCGCTCCTGGACTGGAGTCTGGACTCTCAGTAGATGCTGCTATGGGATGGGACATTTGGAGACCATGGCCAGAAGTGACTGTTTTACAGGTGAAGAAAACAAAAACACAAAACAGACGGCTGGAGAGATGGTGAAGCAGTTAAGATGCTTACCTGCAAAGCCTAAAGACCCAGGTTCCATTCCCCAGAACCTCTATGTAAGCCAGACGCACAAGGTGGCACATGCATCTGCAGTTTGTTTGCAGTGGCTAGAGGCCCTGGCGTCCACATTCTCTCTCTCTCTCTCTCTCTCTCTCTCTCTCTCTTTATCTGCCATTTTCTATCTCTCTAATAAATAAATAATATTTTAAAAAGCTAAAAAAAATTTAAAAAAACCAGACATCATTAGGAGTCAATGGGTAGACTGTGGTAGGCAGCTTTGAAAAAATGACTGATAATTCCTGTCTACTCTGTCCTTGCCCTTGGGTGTGGCCCAGACCTTGAGACTTGCTTCTAATGTGACTCTAACACAGTGGAGGAGGTGGGATGCCACTCCTGATATGAAGTTATATGAGAAAGACCATCACTTCCATCTTCTCTCTCACTGACTGTTCTGATGGGCCAAGCTGCCCTGTGGAAAGAAACTGAGGTGGTCTCCAGTCAACAGCACTCAGGGGCTGGGATCTATAAAGCCCCTCAATGATAGGTCTGGAAACCAGCTTCTTCCTTCACATAAACCCTGGCAGACAGCCCGATTTCAACCCTGACAGAACTCTCCAGCCTAAGAAAACATCTCAGCAGCACTTAGATGTGTCACAAAGAGGAAATATGAAATAATGTTTCAGACCACTCTGTTTGGGGATAGTTTGTGACAGGGCAGTAGAAATGTGACACACACATCTCAAGGTGCTACTCTACTCTATTTAATCTATTTTCCCAGAAACACTCCTTCTGAGGCCCAGGGCCTTTGCATATGGTACTCCAGGCCAGGATCATAGGGTCTCACTCTAGCCCAGGGTGACCTGGAACTCACTATGTAGTCTCAGGGTGTCCTCGAACTCTCTGTGATCCTCCTACCTCTAACTCCCGAGTGCTGGGATTAAAGGCGTGCGCCACCACGCCCAGCAAGGATCATCTTTTCTATCTCTCAGGTCTGGGAAAATTCCACTCACCCTATTGGCCAGCTATCACTTCCTCTAGGAAGCCCCCTTTCACTTTCTCACCCCTCTGTGTCCCCATGACAGCTATGTAAGTCCGCACACTCCCATCTTGAAGTATAGTACATTGTAGCTATTGCTTGTCTTCCTGGCTGGTAGAAGACAGGAAGGACCTTGCTTAATTCATCTGGTATCCTAAAATCTAATGCAATGTTTCACATCGAATAAAATCATAAGAGCAAACTTTTATTGACCGCCTATGCCACACCTGGTACAGAAGTTACATTAAGTAATTTAATGTAGTTATCTTACAAAGATCAATCAAGTGAGGTAGTGTGGTGGTTTAAATGTATGGCCCCATGGACTCAGGTGTTTATTTTTATTTTTATTTTGTTACTAGTTTATTAGAGACAGAGGGAAAGAGAATGAGCACACCAGGGCCTCCAGCCACTGCAAATGAACTCCAGACACATGTGCCACCCTGTACACCTGGCTTACATGGGACCTGGAGAACCAAACCTGGTCTTAAGGCTTCTCAGGCAAGTGCCTTAACTTGCTCAGTCATCTCTCCTGCCCAAGCTCTGCTGTTTTTATGTCTGAAACATTTTATTATACAAATTTTCAATCGTACAAAGTAGAATAGTACAGTGAGAGTCTATGTGTCAATAATTATCAAACTATACCATTCTGGCTTCAATTTTTCCTTCACTCCCACGGGCTGACCAGGAATTATATTATGTAATCTCAGGCTAAGCCATTTCTCCAGCCCATCAGGTGCTTTTTTTTCTTCTTATTTTGTGATTTTTTTTTTTTTTTAATGAGAGAAAGAATGAATTTGCATGCCAGGGACTCCAGCCACTGCAATCTACCCACAGACAGGTAAGCCACCTTGTGCGCATGTGCGACCTTGCACACTTGCATTACCTTGTGCTGGTTTCCGTGGGATCTGGAGAGTTGAACACGGATCCTTAGGCTTGGCAGGCAAGCGCCTTAACCACTGAGTCATGTCTCCAGCCCGACTCAGGTGCTTTTGATTGAGAGAGCCCTGGTGAGAGGAGGTGTGTCACTGGGAGTGGATCTTCAGTGTGACTCTACTAGGTGTGTTCAGAGTCAGTTTGAGCTCCGGCTGTTCAAGCTTGCTGGCTGCTTGGTGGTGTCCCTCTGCTATGAATCTTTGGAAGCCAGCCAGCTTCTTCCACCATTGATGGTGTTGTTTCCCCTGGATTCTGTAAGCCTGCAATCAACCTTGTCCTCCCATAAGCTGCTTCTGGTCGGGTGTTTGTCCCAGCAAAGAAAAGTAACTGCGACAAGTGGGTACTCTTACTGCTTTGTTTTGTGCTGATGGTGGAATCCAGGGCCTTACCTGTGATAGGCAGGCATTATACATGGAGCCACATCCCCAGCCGAAAGTCACTTCAAACACCCCGTGCTGCCGATGAGGAATGTAGACACTGGTTTATGTGCTCGGCTCATGCTTGCTGGAAAGTGAACATGGGGATCACGAGAGGGCGCTCCCTCCTCTTGTCCTGGCCCATCCCCCTGCTCTCAGGACATCTTTGCAAACACCACAGCACAGCCAGAGGTCCCCCCAGCATCTGGACACATGCTCTATGCTTGGCTAGTTACCTGGACCCAGTCCTTGGTGCCTCTGAGGAAGAGCTTGGCTGGCACACAGAGAGTTGGCTGCATACCCGAACCACACTCCCGGCGCTTCCCTCACAGTGGGGCTTCGGACTCACACCCTGTCACCGTGAACTATGCAAGCTCCCCAGTGCCCGCGTTAAAATGAACAGAGGTGCTTCTGTGTCTTTAGTGCATTATCTGCAATTAGTAGCAATGGGCATGAAGAGATCTGTGATCTCCTGGGCTGCCCCTCACTGTTGCAGCCACAAATACGTTTGTGCTAAAGATATGGCCAGGCTTTTCTTGCCAGAACCACCCTAACAGGTGGGTAGGGATGGAGAGGGGATCCACTTCCAGATCATCGGCTCCGCCTCCAAATCTTTGTTCCACCCCACTGATGATCTGGTCCCCTGCCAACCTTTACTCTTACCTAAACACCCTGGAAAGATGTCCTCCCCAGGGTCCCCAAAGACAGGATGAATAGTCACCCTGAATGTCCTGGGTGGAAGTGGATCCCATAGGTTTAAGGTCTGCAGAGTGGAATCAAAATCTGAGAGAGCTGAGCATGGTGGCACACACCTCTAATCCCAGCACTTGGGAGGCAGCAGTAGGAGGATTGCTGCGAGTTTGAGGTTAGCCTGAGACTACATAGTGAATTCCAGATCAGCTTGAACTAGAGTGAGACCTACCTTGAAAAGCCACCAAAAAAAAAACACACAAAACTGTGAGAGACAAAAGGAAAAGGCTACATGGCCAAGGTCAACCTAAGGGAGCTATAGGTGAGAGACCATGGGCACTCCACAGCTATTTTCTGTAGTTAGTAGAACATAACAGAAGGTACTGAGCACTCACTGTACAGTGCTCTCTTCCTACAGGTTCTGTAGCCACCAACATGCTCAATTCTAGAGCCCACAGCCATGTCCTCCTCCCCAGGCAAAGACTATTAGGAATCTACCTACAGTTGAACAAAGTTGGATTTATTGACTGTTGGTAGTGAGGGGAGCAGACATCACAGGGAACTGTGGGACATCTTAGGAAGGTGTTGAAAAGCTACTGCAGGACTGGGTTTGTGTCATGTGATTTGTTTGAGGAGACTTCTGGGAAGCTGAACCTTAGCCTGCACTGGGGGCTGCCAGGGAGCAGATGTTTTTCTACAGTTTGGTGTTTCGTACATTTAATCTAGAAAATAGGAGACTGAGGCAAGACTAGAGTTGTATCGGGCAGGGCACAGAGAAACAGGACTCACTTGCATTTGCCATGATGTGGAGGGAGGGGCTGTGAGGCCCTTTTGAAAAATGTATTTTGGGACATGTTCTTGTGTCTGAGTTCAGACAGGATTTGGAAGTGGACTTGGTTCTGCCTTCATTCATCTTGGTCAGAGTGGCCGCATCTGGCTGACACTGAATTATTGAAGGTCAACGGAAAAGCCCCAGGGCCTCTGCATAGGCAGGTACCTGACCAGCTCCTGGCCCATGAGGCCTGCTAGTGATGGTCCCTTTTGCTTGCCACTAGGTACTCCTGTTCTCATTCTCAGTGTCCTGTGACAGTTTCAATAAAGAAACTGAAGCTCAGAGAGATTAAGCGACTTAATCAAATCTTCATAGCTAAAAAGTGACCCTGAGATTCCAAGGCCATCAAAACTCCTGTGGGGACCAAGAACCAGTGGGGAGCTGGTAAGGATGGGCTCATTAAGGCTAACAGGGCTGACCACAAGGAGAAGTGGCCACAGGGGTGGAATGAGAAAGAACGTGGAGTCTGATGTCAGAGGCTTCCACCACTGGACTCTGTCTCTGACACCAGCCACATGGCCCTGGGCAATTAATTGAACATCGCATATTCAATTTTTTTCTTTTGCATAATGTATAAAAAAATCTGCTTCCTAGGCTTATTGTGTGATAAAGAAATATGAGATGTGATATAAAGTACCTAAGCAGCTCTTGGGGAATAGATACCAGGCTGAACATTTACTGCATAGAGGGCATGGGTCTAATTATCTCACATGCACCGACTCATGTTACAGACCAGCCCCACAAAACAAAGGTTCTCTCATCATATCTGGCCTACAGGTGAGGACATGGAGGTACAGAGAAGTTACAACTTCTCTGAGACCACAAAGCTATCAAGTCAGAAGCTGGTCCTCCGGGCTCCGCCCCTCTCACTCCACTGCCTCTCACTGCGGCCCCTAGCCAGGGCACTCGCTCCTTTCCTGCGCTGCTCCAAGCTTTGAGCTTCCACACTGGCCGTGTTTGATGGTGATGTAATGCCCTGGCACTTCCCAGGCTTCCGCTTTTGCTTGTAGATGGGCCTAAGCTGCTTGCCAGGCTCTGGTTCAGAGAGCCTTCATTTCCTTTTAGAAGGTCAGAAACATTCTTGGACTGACAGAAAATATAGATTCAGGTCGCTGCAGCCAATGGATCAAATAAAACATCGTATTGCCTTACTGGTATTTCCATATCTTTCAGTAAGAAATAAAGCCAGAGAAAGGGCTAGAAAATGAGTAAGAACGAAGGGGTGGAGGTGTCCTTGATGCTTAGCCAGGTCTGCTTTTGGTGAGGCTGGGGCGGAGACTGGGGCGTGGGCTGAAGGCTGCTGGGAGGAGACCTGTGGGTCTCCTTCCCTCCTTAGCACGAAGCTGTTCAGAGCGGCTGGGCGCACAGTTCGAGGCGGACTCAGTATTCCTCCTCATGTTGAGTGGCTTCGTAGACTGTGTGCGAGGATCTGGGTGAATGGGAGGCCTGGTCTCCTGGGCCCAGCAACTCCTGAACTGAGAGATCCTTCACATCTGTGACTCTTCCAGTCCTTGTGCCACTACCATGCAGGGGAGATGAAAGCCCGCAGCTCACAGAGCTCAGTCACAGCTCTTTCTGCTGTTTGGTACAATCCCAGATCATCAACTATCAACCTCTTTGAGGCTCGTCTGCTCTTAATTAGATCTCCAAATCCCACGGCATTACAGCTCTGAGAACTGGAGGAACTCGGCTACTTAGAGGATTCATAATAATCACAGGAATCCTTGTTATTTACTGAACTCTCTTCCGCAGACTGTCAAAGCCACACAGACAACACTGTAGCAACGAGGACACCCTGAGCTGGCTCTCGAGCTCTCTTCACAGAGTGCCAGGCCCATCATCTGCATTATTTTGTTTAGTTCAAGGAGGTCGACACAGAGAGTGGTTTGCTCCACGACCTCCTGTGGGAGAGTAATGGGGAGACAGAGGTGAGGCAACGGAGGAGGTATGCCGTGGGTTTCCCGCCCAGCTCCAGCTCTCTTCTGGGGACTCCTTTGCTCCGGGTACCACACTGCCACGAGGGATGGCAGCGCAGCTCGCCGCTGCTGAGCGTGGATCTTCGTCACGCCGCGGATTGGACAGGAGCAGATGCTAACTCTCTCGGTGATTTGAGGAAAAGATGCCAAGATGGAGTTCATCGGTTGGATCCCCAGCGCTAGAAGGATAGGCAGGCTGAGGGATTGGAGTGTTCACTTGGGGCCGTGAGCCTAGAGAAGGGGAATAGCTTAGAATCCCAGATTATTCTCAACCCCTTCCTGTCCGGGGGACTTTTTTAATATGCTCCCCGATTCTGAAGTCAGGGGCCATCCTATGAAGCCAACGCCATGCGAAGGAATGAGTCCTGGGACACCTGCTTTGTTTTCTCAGACAGTAGGCAGATGAAGGCAGCACCCCTGGGCTCCCTATGCATCACATGGGAACAACTGCATTTCTCATCTAATGGGGACAGACAGCACCACAGGTGGGTAAGAGACCAGCATGGGGGCCGTTCAAAAGCCCCTGCTGACTTGTATCAGAAGCCTACATAACCCACCCCAGAGCTGCTGGTGTGTTAGGCATGGCTACCCCTGACCTTCCAGCTTGACAGAGGGACTGAGCAATGGCCCTGCAGAGGAGTCATTGTTGCGACACAACACTGCCACCTGCTTCCCTATTGATCTGACTACAGCGGCGGCAACGGCTGAAAGCAGCAGCCAGAGGCCCAGAGAGCAGCGCCACTCGCTACATGACCTTCCTTGATCCATAGACCTGCTTGATGTCTAGCCAGACTGTGTTGGAAAGACTTGGGAAGGTCAGAGCTGCAAAGACACCTGAGGGAGGCACTGGGACAGCGCAAGATTGTCACAAATGGGACAAGAAAAGCCATACAGACCCCACTGAGCTGTGACCTTTCCTATTTCAATCAAGGGAATCCAAAGAACTCCATTGTTTAGGGGACAGTGTTGAGGAGAAAAGGGTGTTGCTTCCTAGCCTGTGTTTCCTAGAGGGAGGAAAGCAAAAGAGGGTATATACTTGAGGGACTCTGTAGACTAACCCTAAAGTTCGTGGACTAAAAGTGAAAACCATTTTTACCACCAAGGTAGTTATGTGTTGTCATTTATCCAGAACCCCCACTGTGCCTGCTCTGTGGGACACAGACCAGCACAATCAGACAGATCACTGATTGATCTGGGTCCCACGGGGAAGGTAGGAGACTGTGTCTACCAGGATGCCAGCTCCTGTTTTGCTTAGCACCTTTTCAAGTCACCTTGCCCTATCCCACTTGCCTCATTGTAGTGCTAATGGGTCTCTGGACAGTGATACCAGGAGCCCCTTCACTTCACCCCTGGTCAAGTAGACCCTGCAAATAGTCTACTGCCTGTTGTCCTCATCAACAGTGGCAAAGGATGCGGCTCTCAGAGCTCCTGCTCTTGTGTGGTGAACAACTAAATGTAGTCTGTCTACCTGGCTGTTTGCTCGTTCTCAAGTCCTCTCCACTCCCTGGTCTCCATTCTTGCTACCACCCTGCCTAGGAGATGAATAAAACTGTTTCCGGATGTTTGGGTCTATTCTCCAAGGGGGTCAAGACATTTCCTTTCATTTCCATTAACCTATTACTGTTCTTGTTCTTCCTCTTTCCTTCTCTCTCCCTCTCTCTCTCTCTTCCTTCCACTGATGGGATTGTTGTCCATCAGTGAGCCAGTGATTCTCTGGTCTCCACCCTCCTTGTGCTGAGATTACGGACATGCATGGTCATGGCTAGCTTTGGGTTCGGGATGGTGGAACATGGAGGAGAGGTTCTCATGTTTAACCAGCAAGCACACTTAACCACTGACCCATCTCCCCAGCCCCGTTAACCATTTCTGTTCCGACATGCACCCAAGTCATATGCCCACCTGCTTCTTATAGACTTTGCCTTCTCTCAAATGCCAGCTCAGAGGAGGGTAGACATGGGCTCACTTCCCTGGATGGTTACTATGGGGAGGTGCTCCACCCCCAACTCTTGCTCTAGCTACCTCCACCATGATCACAAGCTCTGGATTTAGAGGAAGCAAGACCTGGCTGGTGGGGGTCCATGCACACTCTTGAATAACTGTGTGGAGCTACCTGTAGTAGTCACCTTCTTGTTGTTGGAACAACATACCTGACAGAAACCTGACAGTTTAAGGGAGAAAGAGTTAATTTCATCTCACAGTCTATGATGGCAGGAAAGCCGTGGCAGCAGGAGCTTGAAGCGGAGCTGGTCACATTCAGTCCACAGCAAGGAAGCAGAGTGGTGAATGCTGGTGCTCAGCCAGCTCTCTCCTTGTTATCCAGCCCAGGACTCTGACCCATAGGATGGTGCTGCTTATAGGTAATGTGGGTCTTCCTACCTTAATGAACTTAATAGGGGGACTCCCTCACAAGTATGCACAGTGGCTAAACTAATCAGGATAATTCTTCTCAAGTGGTTCCAGGTTCTGTCACATTGACAATATACACCACCATAGCAGGTAACCCCATTCTTTTGGAAAGAGGGTGGCAAGCCTGCTCAACATGGCTGGGATCAACTCAGTAAGAAGATCTTCAGCCAGTGACTTATGCCTAATGCTAACATGCTCACATCCACTGAGGGCTCACACGATGTTCAATTCTGTGCACAGTGCCTTTGCAAGCATTACCTTATTCAATCTGTTCACTAATCCTGTGAGATCACATTATCCTATATTTTTAAAATGAGAAATCCGAGGCTTGAAAGGTTAAGCAAATTGCTCAGGGTCAATCGCTGGCCAGTGGTTGAGCAAGCTCCGGTTGTGACCTCATGTGGACCAAAGACTATGATTTATCTAATTTAATGTCAGTGCACAACTTCTATTACATAGAAGGCACTCAAAAATGTGTGTTGAGTGGCTCCATGGCTTCAAGTTAGTGTCCTTTTGCATAACTGGGTTGAAAGCATAGCTCTGTAAACTCGCTGTCCCTCTTTTTTTACTCACAGGGGCACTGTACCACTGTTCTATTTCAGCCTCTGTGGTCCTCCCCCTAGTATGGCTCTTTTAATGCATTCAAACCATCTATCCAAATGAACACATTTCCTTACCACCTACTCTTTAATCAGAGATTAAGCAAGCTTAACTCACAGATTCAGCACTTTGGACAGAGCTAGGATTCCCTCCCCCCAACACCCTGTAGGCAGTATTGGGTCTACATTCTAAAACTATTTGCATTAAACATGTGACCCACATATGAGAAAATACTGCATTCCCCACTTCCAGCTCAGTGGTTCTGGCTCTCTCTTCCTTCTCAGAGTCTATGCAAAGAGGAGAGAGTGCCATAAAGATTTTATGAGTCCAAGAGAGACATTACTCAAACAGGATATATTTCAAAGGCGTCATTCTGAAGCTGTGGCATGCTGTTTAAAGGGGGAGCAAAGCTCACGTCGGTTGGGTTCTTATTCTCCAGTAAAGCCCAAATGCTGCCGAGTGTCTTCCTAATGCCTACCAGGTGAACAATGTCTTCAATTTGCTTCAAACGAACAGACTGTATGTGAAAAACTGTCAGTGTCTTTGGGTCCATTTGAAACCAGCGACAAGCAACAATAACACAATCTGTTGTGCCATTCGCAAAGCCAAGGAGGAAGGTAATTACTGTATTGGTACTTTCAAACCTTTATACTTCGGGATAAAAATGAATTTGTGATGTCCAGTCTGTGCCAGGCACCCTGCTGAAGACTGAAAGCACACAGGTCTATTTTATGCCCTTGGGGGCCTCACTGGCTGGTAGGGAAGCAATATGTGTCCATATGCAAAAGACTATTCAGCAAGATAAATGTTAGGAGATGGGCTGGGAAGAAGACCCAGTAGATAAGAGTGTTTGCTGCTAAAGCATGAGGACCTCAATTCAATCCCAAGCACCCCTTTAAAAAGCCAAGGCATGACCATGCATGCCTGTCACCCCAGCATTAAGGGAGGGCGGAGACAGTAAGATCACTGGAGCTCACTGGTTGGCCAGTCAAATGGAAGAAAAGGAGAGGGGGCTCCAGGTTTGGGGACACTCTGTCTTGTGGAAATTAGGCAGAAGAGCAATGGAGGAGGACATCTGACATCTTCCTCTGGCCTCCTCCCATGTGCTCCACAGGGCACACTCATCTGCACACATGTGCATCCACCACATGCAAGCACAGGCCACATACACATACCACACACACTACAAATACACACACCACAGAAGAAAAGAAGAAGAGGAAGAAGAGGAGGAGGAAGAGGAAGAGGGGAAAACATAAGGGTTAAGAGAGAATCAGGGTTGAGATCTTGCCAGCTGGAAACTCACTCTGGAATTGTGTGGGATGTTTAATGCCTTTGGTCTAACTGGGAAAAAAAAAAAAAAAAAAACAACTTCTATTTATCCCTCCAAAACTGAGTCCGTTTTTTTCCCCTGAGGGGTTCCAGGGGAAAGGAGAGTGCAGGTGGCAGGCACTAGATAAGTAATTAAGTGCATGCAAAGTACTCTGCAAGAGGAGGGGACAGGAGGCAGTTAAGGGAGAGGTGGAGCTGCCTGGTCTCCGAACGTGGCAGTGAAGGTCATTCTCTATGGGGAACGAGGCGGGCACGTCTCTAGCGGTGGAAGTGGCTATGATGTGTCCACAGAACGGCAAGTAGCTTGCAGGTGACTGAAGCATGGCGCCCAGGAATGGGGGGGGGGGCTGGCGAGGATGCTAGAAGTGGTAGAAGACTCAGGTGTGCTGAGTTCGGATGGGGTCAGATCGCGCAGTTCCTGTCAGGAAGCTTGCTCTCCGCCAGTGCGGGGCAGGAGCTATCCAAGCACATTTCAAGAGGCTGGAGGCACGGCCGGGACTGCAGCGCGTGCTTAGCATGCATAAGGCCCCGGATTCCGTTCGGGACCCAGCACCACAAAAAAGAAATGCATTTCAACTTTTACTGATATTTCTGTAACCCAGAAAGTAATATAGCCATGCAAATTTTACAGAAAACACAAAAGAACACAAAGGGGAATAAAAGCACACACCCTCACTCAGGGCTGAGAGTGCTGACATTTTTTTCCTGACTTCTGTCTTTTTGTAAGTATTATATGTGTATGTGTATGTGTGTAAAATTTGTAGTTTATACTGTATATTCAGTTTGGGGTGTCAAATTTTTACCTTACATATGCTAACCATTTCCCCATTTCTGTGAATATTACTTGGAGTGACGAGTTTAATTGCTGCATGTTTCATCACCCACATGTTTATTGAACTATTAATGTTAGACATAGACTATTTCCTGTTTCCCTTCAAAAGAAATAATACTGCACGGAACATCCTTGTGTGTGTCACTTCACACCAACCTCTCACTATTTCCTTGATAGAACGAGCAGTAGCAGGCACATCTCACATTTTTAATCTTTACTGTGAAATTACTACCTCCTGAAAAGGTTGTGCCAATTTATAATCCCACCAACGGGGCACAAGGCTCAAAGAGGTTAAATGACTCTCCAAAGATTAAAGGGCTTGTGAGTGTAGGGCTGGGAATCTAGTGTGGGCACTGGTCTCTGGGGCAAAGGCAGATCTTGGTGAAGAGCTTGGAGTGGGGTGACCACAGGTAATTGAGTGTAGAGAACAGCAATTGACTTGGGGGAGATGGATGCTCTAATGAGACAGCTTCAAAAGACAGGCTGTCAGCGAACAAAACCCAGGATCTCCCCCACTCGCTCAAGCCCCACTTCCTAGAGTTAGGACCAAAGTAAATTGAACCATACCCACTTCTCTGCTGAGACTGGGAACACTCTAGAGCCCTGGGCTGACATGAGCAGGAAGGACACAGGCAAAACTCGTTCTAGGAACATTCGCTGTAATGCCCTGGGCTCAAGGAAGAGGACAGCCCAGGGAACTTACTTCAGACTGTAAAGGAATCAGGAATTGCTATCCCCCTCACTACAATGTTCTCGCAGTCTTACAATTATGAAATGACTTAATGAAGGAGAAAAGATTTGGGACTCACAGCTCTCTCCACCCTGGACTGTTGGCTAACATCATGGGTATACAAAAGCAGCCATGTGAGATGAGGGAGAGCTTGGGGACCACACTGGGGGAATTAGCTCATTGAAACTTAACACCCTGCTGGTTCTCCAAGGTGCCTCTGATGTAGGGTAAGTAATTAAAATGTACATTGGGTCATTTCCTAATTGACCAAGTCACTTTTTGTGAGCAGGAAAGGGGACCTAGAGACTTATATGTGTTTACTTCCGTATCTCACCCACCACAGGCCCTCAAGGAGAGCCATACACTCCACACAGCCTCTTCCACACACCTCCACTTAGTCTGCCCAGCTCCTACTTAGCATCACACACCTATTCTGTTAGAAAGGTCCTTATACTGAGTCAGGACTGGGCTCCTGCAACTCCCCGCTCGCTCAGTTTCCACCAGTGATCTGGCCTGTTTTCCACGGAATGGCCATTTAACTACCTGAAAATTGGTGCCGCTTCCTCTCGGGAAGTAGTGCGATGGTGTAAAATGTCAGACAGACCCATGGCTCTAACTCTGACATTGTTAGTAAGTGGGGCTGTGTATCCTTGGGCAAGGTGTGAAACATTGCCGAGTCTCTGCTGATTTTCTGGGCCCTAGATGATGGAATGTTTACTTTCCCCAGACAGGAGCGAGGAGCAAATGAAATGCCAACAAGGATGGCAAGGGCTGGGCGGTGGTTAGATGTCAGGACCTGTGGTGGTCTGAATTAGGCTAATGTGTTCTGACTGCTTGGTTCCCCAGCTGATGACAATTTGGGAAGTGGATCCTTACTTGAAGTGTGTCACTAGGGGTGGACCTCGAGGCTTATGAGCCCCTCGCTTGCCAGTGTTAGTCAGCTCAGTCTTCTGCTGCTGTTGTCCACCTGGGATGGCACAGGCGATGTCCAGCCTCTGCTCTACCATCCCATGCCCGGCCATCACGGAGCTTCCCTTCAAGACTGCAAGCCAAAATACAGCTTTTCTTCCCATTAGCTGCTTTTGGTCGGGTGCTTTGTGCCAGTAACGAGAAGGCAACGACAGTAGGGCCTCTCATAATGACACTCTTCTAAGTCAGTGCTTCTCAGTGGTGGTCTCTCAGGATGAGCTAGGGTAAGCAATTAACTGTGGAGTGGTTATCTCCTCCCTTACACAGTCAAGTTCTGTGTGCAGCAGGGGGGGGTGGGGGGCGAGGGTGGTGGCGGTCATGGTGTGGGGGAGGAGGGAGAGTCTACATACTATTTGTTTTACTCATAGCAGTACTCACAGTGCCAGGAACTCTCCAAAGTCGCTTGGGGTCCACAATCCAGGACACATTTGATCCTCCTAACTAGAGAACAAGGCCCCATTTCTAAGGTGGTCCCTCTTGCTCAGCCATAGAAGGAAGTCTGCCCCCTCCTCCTGGGTTTGTGATATGAAGCTGGAGGGAGGGCACTGGAAGGGCTCAAGCCCCTCAGGGTTTGGATGGTTCCATAACCTTTCTTTCAAAAAGCCAGAAAGAGGTCAGCCAGAGGGTGGCGGAGAAGCAGGCCAGGAGGGGCTCAGTGGCCAGCCAAGAAGACTGGTGTCCAGGGAAGCTGGAAGGACTCCTGTGACCAGAGCTGACATGGAGGACAAAAGAAGGCCAGGCTTTGCCCCCAACACACTGGTATCAGGACAAGCAACCCAGCCTCCGTGGAAGCGGGGCCTCCAGGGAAGTTCTGGCACTGACCTCGCATTCTCCTGTTTGCTATCTGCCTCCTTCCCTGATGTCTGCCCTGTCCTCAGCTCCCTCCTGGTACCTAACTTTCTGATGACCTCTCCCATGTGTCTACTGAGAACGCACACCCCTCCCTCACATGTCACATCCTTACATCCGCCAGCCTTGAGCGTCCCACGGGCACCTGCAGCTTCGTGGGCCTTCTCTTTGCCACCTCTGCCACCCATCCACCGGCCACACAGGCCACAAGCTAGCAGCCACCTTCACTCCTTCTCCTGCTTCGTCCCTCCGAGTTATTGGATGCTAAATAATGATGCTGTCTTCCTGTCCACTCTCTTAAACCTCTGCTGCTCCTCCCGGTCTCCACCCATACTGTGTCAATCCAGACCTTTCCACGCTCCCCCTCGGCTATTGCAGCAGTGAGCAGCTCCCGTCTGTGTCTCCATCCCTCCCACCACCCGCTTCTCCTGCAGCATCCTGAGCAGTCTTTCAAAAATGCAAAACTGACTGCAGATGCTGCTTAGTTGGTACGGTGCTTGTCTGGCCTGCACAAGCCCCCAGACGTGGTCCCCAGCACTGTGTAAACTGTGCATACTGCTGCATGCTAGTCATCACTAAACTCAGGAAGTAGAGGCAGGGGATCAGGACCTCAAGGACATCCTTGGTTACACAGGGAGTTCAAGACCAGCCTGGACCAATGACCCTATCTCAAAAAAAAAAAAAAAAAAAAAGAGAGAACAGTGTGTGGGGAGATGCTTCGTGGGTGAAGAGCTCGTGGCATAAGCACGGGGACCTGCGTTTGGATCGCCAGCCCCTACATGGAGTTTGAGTGTGGTAGAGTGTACCTGTAACCCCAGTGCTGGGGAGGCAGGACAGAAGGATCCCTGGACTTGCTGCTTAGCTAGTCTAGCCAAACTGGAGAGCTCTGGGTTCACTGTGAGACTCTGTGTCAAAAAAAAAAAAAAAAAAAGAAGGTGGAGAGAAACAAACAAGCCACCCTGACATCAGCCTGCAGCCTTCGCATGTGTGGACCCCGAAGTGCACGTGCACTCATTACACACATGGGAAATGCACACACACGTGCATGCCGACCACATGCACAGAAGCAAAGTTGATAAGGTCACGTAATGCTTGTAGTGGCTTCCTATCATCCTCAGAAGAAAACAAACAATCTGGCTTCCTTCTGCCTCTCCTGTCTCACTCTCTCTCAGTACACAACATTCTGCCGCTTTGCCGGGATCTATGTCTCCACTTCCACAACCCTGGTCCAACCAATCCCCTGGAAGCCTGTATTTTCTGCCTCTGTCTTGTTCTTACTGTGGTGGCTTCCAGTCCACTCTCCGTAGTTCCATGTGGGTAGGAGACATATAAAAAGAAGGAGCATTGGTTTGATTTCTCAAAAACCTTTGCAGTAGGTCAATTTCTCATTTTCAATCTCACACCATGCCCAGGAGACAGAGACCAATCAATGAAGAAGTAATGGTTCAGAGAGGTTAAGTAACTTGACCAAGGTCATGCATGCAACAGTGTGAGTGGTCCAGATGGTCCTTAAGCCCAAATTGTTCTACTCCCAAGATGTGTCAGAAAGCAACATCAAAGGACATGCACAATCCAGATCTATTTCCAGATGAAGCCGCTTGGCCTGAACAGAAAGCTCTTAACATACTCCAGCCTCAAAGCCCTGAGTGCTCAGCCAGCTTACAGAGAAGGCAATGTTACCTGCCACAAGATTAGGACAGCTATGAACTTAACCAGCCACTGCTAAAGAAAATCTGCTTCTGAATTCAATTTGGTTCAATGCTATTCCGTTTAATTCAGTGATGCTATTGAGCGTCCACCAGATCCCCAGTCGGGGCTGACTCTGAGAGGTCCAGCAAGCACAGCAGTGGCCCTTCTCAGGGGAATTGTAATTAACCCAGGAAGGAACTGGATGCTGGGAGCCAAGGTTCTCAGTAGAAATCTGGTGGCCAGCTCTGATGTTTTCAGGAGAACCAGCCACTTCTAATGCTAGGCCCTGGTCCGCTCTCTAATTAATGGCTAAGTAGAATTGTGAGTTCCTCATCCAGATTTCACACAAGATATGTTCATAAAGATACATTCAAAAGATGTCACTTGTGACAGCCTGGCTCTGAAATGTCCCCCAAAGGCTGATGGGTGAAAGGCATTGTCCCCACCTGGTGGCGCTATTGGGAGATGAAGAGAATTTAACGTGGGGGCAGTAGGTGGTGGGAGCGGTCTCTTGTAGGGCATTTGGGGGATCTTGGCTCCGTCCTTCTCTGCCTTTGCTTCCTGGAAACCACGATGTGAACACCTCTGCTCCACCATGTGTCCCCACCATGACGTTCTACCTGTCACCGACCCAATGTTGGGGTTGGGGCGCAAGCAACCGTGGACTGAAGTCTCTGAAACTGTGAGCCAAGACCGAACCTTCCTCCTTTTGGTTCTCTTGGGCCTTTAGTACCAGTGACTAGAAAGCTGACTAAGCAGCTCAGTCCAACAGGTGTCCTCAGAGACTGGGACTGACAAGGGCATGGGCTTGGGTGACAGGACACAGCACCATGCCTCTCAGACGACCCACTTTGAGAAGGTTATGCTAACTTTCTGAGCCTCAGCATCCTCCATGAAGAAGATGATATTTGCCTCACAGGAGTGTGGAAAGGATTAAGGGAGTTGGTATATCAAATGATCAGCACAGCCCCGAGAACAGAGAAAGAGTGCAGACTCATCTGGGCCAGTCAGCTTGAAACACATCATAATTATGACTTCAATACCTCGCTTGGTTGCTTATACTAAACACCTCTGGAATAAATGCATGCACGAGAGGTAAGTGCAACTTAGCTGTGATAGCCACTGGAGGGCATCGGATGGCAAGCTGAGGGTTCGGACTATACTCCAGGGGTGGGAGGAGCCATCAGACTTTCTGTTTTTGTTTTTAACCCTAGAAATGGTACAGTCAGATATGAGCATTTAGTATTTGGGCCAGATGCAACATGGGCCAGAAAAGAGGAATTACTAGTGGGAGCAGTTCTGGACAACAGGGGAAGACTGCCCTGTGTTACAAGAGTGACACCTTGTGACCAAGGTCAAGGGTGTGGCGTGCAGAGGAAGGGACACATGGAAAGGTATTAAGCAGCTAGAACTGGTGGGACTTGTCAACGAAGAGACAGAGACAGGTGGCAACTGCCTTGCTCTCTGCAATGTCCACACAAGAAGGAATACGGCTGCTGCCTCAAAGGGAGATGCTGGGCCTCTCTGGAGCCCCTGGCCACAGTTTCTGCAGGGATGCTGAGCTGACTGCTCTCTTCATGTTCCTAGGCATGGAGCAGAGAGGTCTGGTGCAGGGCTGAGTGGCCTGTCCACAATGTGGGCCATGGTGGGAAGGCCATAGGCCATTCTTCCACACATCAGGCCTCCAAGCTTATAGCTGGGCCCGTAGCCGGCTGCAGGCAAGGGCTTCCCCTTGGCAGATGGGCCTGGGCTGAGGGACAGAAGTCACTTCTAATGGCAGCACATTTTCAGTGGAAGGCTCCAATGCTGGTTAGAAAATAAGAACCCCTGAAAACAGTCCAAATAGAGGGGCTGTGACTCCCATTTGCTTGTCACTTTCTGCCAAGTGCCATTACTAGATCGCATTCTGCTTTCAACCCAACTGCAGAGGGAATACACTATACTTTTCACAAACAGGGAAACTGAGGCTCTGGGGCTCACTTAAAAAAATATGACCCCAGTGTTTTACTGGAGGAACCAGAATTCAAATCTAGATCTTTGACAGCACAGCTCATTCTCTCTCTTCGATACCATATTCCATAATCTTTAACTTTAAAAGTCTCATTTCTTCAGACATCCACATACTGCAGAGGCACTGTAAGATGATCGAATGCTTTTTGGAAGCAATTTGGCAATAAGAATCAAGAGTCTTAAAAAATACTCATTCTGGGAATCGCTCCTAAAGAAATAATCATAAATTCAAGGAAAAAAAAAAAGCTTGACACACAAAAAATGTTCCTCGCAGCAGTATTTATAACATGAACAATGAGAGATGGTCTTAAAATGGCCATGGAAAGAGAAATGGTTAAGTAAATACTGACTTATCTACCTACTTATCTACCTGGATTATGTGGGAATGAAGGTTTATCTTAACAGAGGCAGTGCTAATATGCTAAGTACAAAACAATCCAAATGCAAAATCATACCCACTATCTCCAGTGATGAGACCATCCAATCTTTGGACTTACAAAGTGTTTCTATTTTGGGCCCTTCCCCATCTGGTCTCCACTGGTACTTTCCAACTAGCTCCTGGTTTATTTATCTATTATCTATCTATGTATCATCTATTTAATATTTAATTTTTATTTATTTATTAGAGAGAGACAATGAGAATGAGTGCACCAGGGCCTCAAGCAAACGAACTCCAGATGTGCATCTGGCTTATGTGGGTACTGGGAAGTCAAACCTGGGTCCTTAGTCTTCACAGGCAGTGCCTCAGCCACTAAGCCATCTCTCCAGCCCTATATACCTATCTTTCTCTGGGCTGAGGAGATTGGTCAGTGGACTAAGGCTTGCTGCACAAAGATGAGAACCTGAGCTTAGATCCTTGGCACCCACAGAAGCTCAACATCGGGTAATCCTGTAATCCTAGCTATGGGGAGAAGGAAATAGGAGGCTCCCTAAACTCAGAGATTTATTGGTTCAAAGGTGGCCCTGCCTCAAGAAAATAAGGTGGAAAGCAATAGAGAAGATACTCAGTATTGACCTCTGGCCTTCACAGCACATTCACACACAGGTAACTACCCACATATGAAGACACACACACACACACACACACACACACACACACACACACACACACACACCACAGAGGTCAGAAAACAAGTTCAAGGCGTCTGTGCTTCACCTTTCCTAAGACAGGGTCTCTTTCCACTACAAATAAACTGACAGACTAGCTCTGCACCGCCACCATCTCCCGCCATAGTTGTAAGTGGATTGGGATCACAAATCATGACTCATTTTGCATCAGGCTGCCTGTGAGTACTAGGGAGTTCAATCCAGGCTGGCAGGCTTTGCAAGCAAACACCTTTAAGTGCAGAGCCATCTCCCCAACCCTGATTTCTCAGTTTTATATAATTATTTAATATGGAACGTATCTTGACTTCTCAGCTTTATCTAATGGGAATAAAACGTCTTAGGAATCTTGGTATTTGATCGATCTGCAGTCTAGGCCTTTGTGAACACTGTGCTCACCTCCAAGTCCTTTTCGCGAGGACAGCCAGCAGCTGCCCGGTCTATCACTTCTTGTTCATACGGTTCTGCAGGCACCAGCCATACAGGAAGCCACACCAAACCAAAAGAAAGATAAGAAGTGAGCAAGCAGACACGAAAAGGAGCACATACAGTGGGAAGAAAGTGGAAAATCACATTACTTGCAACTCATATGATTGCCTATCCCAGACTTTCTAAAATAACCAACTTCACATCTATTAGAGCTAATGAGAGTTCCATTAGATTGTGGGTTACAAAAGAAATGTACAAAAATCAATACTTCTTTCTTGCTCTTCTTTTCCCTTTTCCTTTTTAACCAGCAGCAAACAATTATAAAATACAATTGCAAAATGACCCTATTCACAAGAACAACAAGAAGAAAAAAAAAAAACCTGCAAAAACACCCGGGAATAAACCTAACAAGAAGTTTACTAGATCTGCGTGATGAAAGCTATAAATACCTTATCAAAGATCCAAAGAAAGACCTGGAAAAGGAAGGGCATGCCATGGTCCTGACTAAGAAGGGTCATTTTGCAAACACATTGGTTGTCTCAAGGTATTCCACAAATACCTTTGCAAAGGAAGAAGTCTGAAAAACTTACTCTGAATTCATCTGAAAACATAAATGTGTAATAACTGCCAATAGAATGTTTCAAGCACAATAAAGAGGCAGGTCTTTCCCCATATTACTATAACCCATGGCAAAGGTGAAGTAAATAAGTGTGGCCCTGCATATAGAGGGAAGGGAAACTGAGGCAGAAGAGCATGGCCAGCACAGCCAGAGACCGATGTAAGCTTGGTTCTAGATAATTAAGGCTATTTCAAATCATGAAGACAGGCTTGGGGACATTTCAATACTCATCTGGAACTAGAAGAGACTTTTATATGACTATAAGGCAAGTTATTGATTGATGGGATTATTTTTTACAGTATATTTTATTTTTTACTTATTTACTTGAGAGAGAGAGAGAGAGAGAGAGAGAGAGAGAATAGGTACACCAGGGCCTTCAACCACTGCAAACGAACTCCAGATGCATGCGTCACCTTGTGCATCTAGCTTATGTGGGTCCTGGGGAATCGAACCCAGTTCCTTAGGCTTCACAGACAAATGTGTTAACTGCTAAGTCATCTCTCTAGCCCTACAATATATTTTAATATTAGCAAATATATATATAAAGCTCTACAATGAGTAAAAACACAGACAACCAAAACAGAAAAGCAGGTAAGGCTTAGGAGATTCAGGAAATAAAACAAATGGATCATAAAGACATGAAGAGATTAGTGCTTACACTACTACTTGGAGCAATGGGATTTAAGAGGGGTTTTTAAATTTTGTTTTTCTTTTCCAAACATGGCAAGGTTTTAAAAAATATTTTTATTAGGCTGGAGAGATGGCTTAGCAGTTAAGGCACTTGCCTGCAAAGCCTAATGACCTAGGTTTGATTCCCTAGGACCCACGTAAGCCAGATACACATGGTGGTTCAGGCAGCTGGAGTTCATTTGTATTGGGTAGAGGCCCTGGCATGCCTATTCTCTCTCTCCTCCTCTCTCTCTGTAATAAATATATAGATAAATAAAAATTAAAATAGTTTTATTTACTCACTTGCAAGCAGAGAGAGAGAGAGAGAGAGAATGGGCACACCAGGGCCTCTTGATGCTGCAAACTCTCTCTAGATGCATGTGACACTGTGCATCTGGCATTACATGGGTACTGGGGAATCAAACCCCATCCTCAGGCTTTGCAGGCAAGTGCTTCAAGTGCTGAGCCATCTCTTCATCTGTTCGTTGTTTTTGGAACAGAATCTCAGGCTGGAGAGATGGCTCAATAGTTAAAAGCACTTACTCACAAAGCCCGATAGCCTGATTCCCCAGTACCCACCTAAGGCCAGAAGCACAAAGTGGCCCATGAGTCTAGAGTTTGTCTGCAGTGGCAGGGGGCCCTCTTTTTCTCTCTCAAATAAATAAAAAATTTTTTAAATTGAGATAGGATCTCACTTTGTTGCCCCCACTGGTGGGTGGAATGCTTGGGCACAGGGACTCCTCCATGCCTCAGCAACCTATGTATTAGCGGGTCCGTGGCACTGCGCCTGGCTGAATGTGGTGTTACTGTTCACCCACTGAGATGGATAAAAATAAGAAAACTTGACTTTGGGAAGGAAGTAGGGAAATAACCACCCTCATACATAGTTGATGGAACTCTTAAATTGACATAGCTTTTTTGGAGTACGTTTCGGCAGAATCCAAATTTAAAAATAACATATATTTTAACCCAGAAATCCCACTTAAAGGAAGTTCTCCTATAAATGCTCCAGTGTGCACCGAGATAAATTTATGAGGCTGTTTACTGCAGCAGGTTAAAAGGGTGAAAATACAGTATTAGAAGACTATTAGAAACGAGAGCCAGATATATAGGCTGCCATCAAAATTATCTAATGCACACATTTCAGAGAACAAAAACAAGCTGCAGAATAAAGTATTTATGCCCAGCCCCTTATCCTTTGTAGGAATGAAGGGACACAGCTCTATACGGCAACATACCAAGTTGTTACTAATGTATGTCTTTGTGAAGGGCAGTGGAGTTACAGTAGGGTTGGCAAACAGAAGATCCTAACATGTTTTTATTCTGTCCTATTGGGTCTGTTTTGATTTTTTTTTTCACCGCATGAATTACTTTTGTAAATAGCCAAAATGGATAGATGCACTCACGCACCGTCCATGAATGCAGATGTTTAAATTAAAGACAAAACAAAGCCATGCCTGGATAAAAGGGGAGAAAATGCATAGACATGCTCGTGCACCAGTGTTTCTTTATTTATCTAGTATTTCTCTATTTTCTAAATTTCCTTTGATGACTATGCTTTATGTTTATAATGGGAAATTCTTTAAAAAATAAAACCTAAAACTCTAGTTTTTTTCCAAGTATTGTTTCCTTTATAGCAGGGAACCAATTCAGTTAAAAAAAAAAAAAAAAAAAAAAAAAAAGTCATTGCTCTTTCCCTCTAGTCTGCAGAAGCTGGAAGGATGCTTTTGAAATAGAACATGGGGGCTCAGCACCCCTGGGCCCTCAACATTGACGAGAACACAATTGTAGGTGGTGGGTAATCAAATGCAGATGGGAGCAAACGGCAGTGATGAAAGGGCTCATGTTATCCCATTAAAAATGATTAATGGCGTGTTCCTCACATAATAGTATGGGTGCAATAAATTGATGATGCTTTATTATGAGTGAGAATGGATCATCGCACCGGTCAGCTGTCCAACCCCCACATCAGTGGGAACATCTGGGTCACATCTCTGCCCCAGATGATCCGCATGCCTGAGGAAGGGACAGGAATTCAAACAGAGAAAGAACTAAAGCTACCCAAAAGAAAGTGGGGTGGGGAAATAACTTGTACTGAGCACTTATCACACACCACTTGTCTCAAAGTGCCATTTGAGGCACGACTATGCCCACTGGGCAGATGGGCACACTGAGAGATGAGTCCTTTGTGCCAGATTGCCTAATGGGAACCCAGGTTATGTGAACTTAGGCTCTGGCCTTCTTCCCAGGGCTACCAGGGAGGGGAGGAGAGCAGAGCGAGGATGGAGAACGGAACAGGAAGGAACTTCCACCTGCACCCTTTGGAAAAGAATGTGTCTGAACTCAAAACCCTTCTCCTTCTCTGGGCCTGAGTTTTGAAACTTCTCATGGTGGCTCTAGAAACTGGTAAAGGAATGCTGGGGCGTGTCTAAAAAAAGCCCTCATGTGGGTGTTTCTGCCCAACTATGCAGGAGTTCTTTGTGACTTCACCCTGGGTGCTTAAAACTGAGGGACAAGCATCACTTCACTCAATCCACAGCTTCCCAAATACGAAGTTGTCAAAAATATTTGAATGTTGACAGCAGACTCTCTTGTATTCATGTGATAATTGGAGTGTGCATGTGTGTGTGCATGTTTGACCTAAATCCACAGAACTTACCATTTTATGTCTTTAACAAGCTAGGTTTCATGTCCTTTTCCACAGGTCGGTGGCTAAGTGACAAACCGAGGGGCAGCCCCGCCTTTACCCAGGGTCATCAGGGTGCTGGCTACTGGCCCTCAAAGCAGTCCCTCTGCTGGTTACAGCCTACAAGCAGCAAGAAATCTAACCGCATCCTTACACCTGGGCTCCCTCTCTTCTTGTCCAGGGTGGTCACCAGAGATATTATCTGCCCGTGGCGGTGATGGTGGGGGACAAGGATTAGAACCACAGGACCCTGCATACACAACGGATCCTCCTCAGGTCTGTGGTTGCCTGTCACCCTTGGTGGAAGAACAGATGTGACTTCTTAGGGTCGTGTCCAGTGAGCTGTGTCCAGACCCACAGCCATTTCACCCTAAGACAGCCCGTGCTGTCAGTCCACGGCCACGCCGCTCCTCTACTTACCCTGCGGCAGGCACTCTGAACGTCCCACTCAACACTGTCACCTCTGAGGGACAGACTCACTGTAGGCTGTCTTCATCTGTATCCCTGTGCCCAGGGCTTCTGACCCCATGCCAGGCTGCTTTGTCCAAATATACAGTGCACAGGCACCTGAAGGGCTTAACCCCCCGCCCCCCAGCAGTAGCTCATTCCACCACTCTCAGCAATGGGGCATAAACACCCAACTCCCTTGGTTCCCGGGTAGACTGATTCTGAGATCTTCTGGGGGCTTGCTAAAGCCCTCTATGGCACTCTGTCCCTGACAGCCTTTACTGGTGTCTTTTCACTTAGCCCTTCCTCTACCGATGTGACCTGTGCCTCCCAGTAAGGCACTTGCACTTGAACCCTGTCTCGGGTCTGCTTTGGGGAAATGGGTACTCTGGTGCCAGGCGATAAGAACTCCAGTGTCAGAGCACACTGTGGCAAGAAGGGACCCTTTTCTGGCGCTTCCATTTGTTTGGAGTATCTAAGTCACCTACTGGGTCCCCATCTGCACAGCCTGTAACAGGGTCGTAAGTCTTTTTTTTTTTTTTTTTTTTTTTTTTTTTGGTATTTTGGCTTTTCGAGGTAGGGTCTCACTCTAGGCTAGGCTGACCTGGAATTCACTATGTAGTCTCAGGGTGGCCTTGAACTCACGGCGATCCTCAATCCTCCTACCTCTGCTTCACCAGTGCTGGGATTAAAAGTGTGCCTCACCACAAGGGGCCTAAATCCTCCCCCGCTCCCCAAGAGTCTCTAGGGAGTTCTGTGGAAATGAGGGGCTGTCTCGCTGCCCTCCACCATCTCCCAACTCCACCAACCTTGTGCTTCCACTTCCGTATCAGAGAAACGGTGGCCACTTCAGACAGGGTCATCTGTGAGGGTGAGCTGGATTCATAGCTATGTGGTGGAGATTTATCTACATGCAGTACTCTGAGTCTGTTTAGGGCTAATCTGAAATTCACAGCAGCCCTAACAAATGTAAATTGTGATTCCTGATGGCCCTGCTTTAGAGCTGAGGAAATAAGAGGATCAGAGAGGTTAAATTTCCCAGCCAAACCATGGAGCAAAGGTTGTGGTTCAGGTCTGACTCTAGAGAGGCAAAGCATGACAGGCACAGTGTGTGCGCGTGCGCATGTTGAGAGAAGCAAGGGTTGGCTTAGCGTGGGGTATGGGGCAGTAATCTGAGTACAAAAAAAGACACAGGTCAAATGGGACAAAAATAAATAAAATCCAGTTTTGGACAAAAGCAGAATCTTAGGTGGTGGGATAGAGTTGTATTGTATTGTGGGTTAGAGGACAAAAGTTAAAGGGTTACATTTTGTGTGTGGGGTGTGTGTGTGGGGTGTGTGTGTGGGGGGTGTGTGCACATTCTTTTTAAAGAAATATTTAGAGGGAGAGAGAATGGGTGTGCCAGGGCCTCTAGCCACTGCAATCAAACCCCAGATCTATGCACCACTTTGTGTATCTGGCTTTACATGGGTATTGGGGAATCAAACCCGGGTCATTAGGCTATGCAGGCAAGCGCCTTAACCACTAAGCCATCTCTCCAGCCTGTACACACATTCTTATTCTTATCACATTATATGGGTGTAGGTTTATGTGTGTGGGTGCCTGTGCATGCACTCAAAAAGACCAGGGGTCAACAACTTCAGGTGTCTTCCTCAGTCTCTCTGTGGTGGTTTGGATCAGATGTCTCCCATAAACTCATGTGCTTGGAATAGCTGGTTCCCAGCTGGTGGAAGTTTGGGAGGTGGAGACTTGCTGGAGGAGATGTGTTCCTGGGGGTGGATCTTGAAACTTATTAGCCCCCAGTCTGCCAGTGTTAGTTTGCCTCACTCTCTTGTTGCCTTCTACCTGTTGTGGCCGAGGTGATGTCTAGCCTCTGCTCAAACCATGCCTTACCCTGCCATCAAGGAGCTTCCCCTGGAGTCTGTACACCAAAATAAAAGTCTTTTCTCCCATCACCTGCTTTTGGCCTGGTGCTTTATCCCAGCAATGAGAAGGTAACTATAACACTCTCTCCACTTTTTTTTATTATTTTATTTATTTGAGAGAGAGAGAAAGAGGGTGAGAGAGAGAGAGTGAGAATGGACATGCCAGGGCCTCCAGCCACTGCAAACAAACTCTAGACACATGCACCATCTTGTGCATCTCGCTTACATGGGTACTGGGGAAGTGAACCTTGGTCCATAGGCTTCGCAGGCAAGCACCTTAACTGCTGAGCCATCTCTCCAGCCCTCCACCTTGAATTCACCAATCTGGAATTCACTATGTAGTCTTAGGGTGGCCTTGAACTCATGGCGATCCTCCCACCTCTGCCTCCTGAGTGCTGGGATTAAAGGTGTGCGCCACCATGCCCGGCCACCTTGTTTTTTTGAGACACAGTTTCTCACTGAGTCCAGAGCTCACTGATCCAGCTAATCTATCTAGCTACCCAAGCTTGCACTTGGGGCTCTGCTGGGTCCTGGCCCGAGTGAGGCCGTCCTCTCAAGCATGGGGATTATAGGCACATACTCTGCAGGCATTTAAGTGAGTGCTGGGGACGAGAACTCAGGTCCTCATGGTTACGCTGCAAGTGCTTTTTGCTAACTGAAACATTTCCCCAGCTGCTGGGAGCCATACTTTAAATCAAAGGAATCTTGGATATGACAAGAGGTCGGGAGTAGGAGGGGCAGCCCTGAGACTGGGGCTGTGGAGGGACACTCAAGTGTGCTTGCTTGGCTGCATGCCTCCCTGTCAGGGTGTGGACATGGTGCAAGGGTTATACCTAGGAAGGGTTGGCAGACTGGGGTACCCCTCCAAATAGAAGGGGGCTGCTGTGTGTTACCCCAGGACATTGGCTATTCTTGGCCTTCACAGATTTGTGGTGTTACGTGCAGCCAGCCAGGTCCTTCAGGGTTATCAGATGGAGAGGTCTAAAGCTACAGTGCTCCGGTGTCCCAGGACCTGACCTCCCCTCTCAGCTGGAACCTTGGTACCTTGACCTCATCCATGATGAGATCCCACATGCACCCTCCCAACCTGCCATCAGTGGCATCTCTGACCCTTCCCCGGGGCCCCAGAGGCTCAGAGCCTTGCAGAGCCCCGAAAACCAGGTTGGGTTTGCTCTTGTTAAGTCCCAGGATAAAGCATTTTACATATTAATCAGGTTAGGAATCTGAGTACATATCAGGGGATTGAAATATGTAGATTTTGATGATGAATTCACGCTCATCAGAAAACCAATGACTCATCCTAACTTCATTATCAGAAATTATTTGATGGGGGAATTGGCAGGGGGGCGAGGGAGGCAGAGAGAGGAGTTCTTGGTTCTCAGCCCAGCCTGCTTGCTCTTCCAGAAAAGCGTTTCTGTAACAGGACAGTTTGTTTCTAGGATGCAGGTCTGGGTCTTGCACGTGGCCACATCCTGGGGACCTCAATGAAGCCTGGGGATATCCTGGAGAGAGGTCACACCCCAAGGCCCACAGCAAATCAGGTGGAGAGACATCAGCAACTCCTTTGCAAGTGCATTACCTTTACAGTTGCTTAAAGCTCACCCTCATCTGAAGAATGAGGGTGACGGCAGCCAGGCAGCCGAGCTTCTGGGACTGGGCACACTCTTAGGTACAGTCACGTGAGAAGACTCAAGACACTTGGAGGGGCAAGAAGTCCTTGTCATTCCGAACACATGTTCATGGAAGACCTCACTGAAAATGTCAGCTTTTAGACACGGAAGCTGAAATTGGTCAGGGAATATGGACAGGAAGAACATCCCAGCTGGCAGGAAGAGGCTGCACAGTACACGAGGAAGAGCCAGGAGACCCCAGCATGGCAGCAGGAGGGAGTGACAGTTAAAGTTGTGGGGGGGACCAGGGAGGTAGGGAGAAGAAGTAAGGCCAGAGGGTGCTGGGACTTTGAAAGAACACGCTCAAGTCCAAACGCTATTGAGGAAAGGTACCCTAGAAGTTAGAGCAGTTCAACTGTGTGGTAAACTGAGGCACAGGCAACAGGAAGCCGAGGAAGGCAGGCAGGCGGAGGAGCATGGTATGAAGCAGGGTTCGTGTGGCTAGAGACTTTGCGGAACACGGGTGCTGTCTTGACCCTGCCACGTGAAGTCTGGCACATGCTGGCTCAGGAGCAAGTGGCCTGGAAGTATGTCATGTGGTTGAAATCAGTCTGGCCCTGACCTGGGGAAGTTGGATTCCTCCCTGGATCTGTTGCTCACTTGCTGAGCGATGCCAGACTGTGTTCTCTTCTGTAAAACGAAGCAGCTGAGGGGCTGGGGAGATAGCTTAATGGTTAAAATGTTTGCCTCATTAGCACAAGGAGGACCTGAGTTGGATCCCCAGATCCCACGTGAAAATTCCGGCTTGGTGGGGAGTGTCATCGCAAATTCCGGCATTGGGCAAGCAGAGCTGGATCGCCGCTCTGCTCTGCTTCCTCGCTGTGCTGAATGTGAGCAGCTCCTGCCACCGCGCCTCCCCTGCCGTGGTGCACTGTAACCTGGAACTGTAAGTTAAGATCAACCTTTCCTTCTGACAGGTACTTTATCCTAGCCATGAGAAGCTGACTGAAACAGGACCCAACAGGCAAGCTCTCTGCGCCCCCCAGCCCCTAGCGACTTCCGTATAGCACACTCATTTATTCTTAATCCTTACCCTGACCCTGGGAGGCAAGTTTAGAGAGGAGGAAATTGATATTCAGAGAAGGTGAAGTGACTTGTCCAAGGTCACACATATAGAGTCAGGCTGCGAAGAAATGCGGTTTCACGTGCCATCATCCTAAGCAAACGTCCCACTTCCCAAATCAGCCATCCGGGCTGCAACCTCTGCGGAAGGGATACAGCGGAGTCATTACCAGGCTCCGGAGAGAGAAAGCATTGTGAATTGAATGGGAAAATCTATTTTCACATCCTGATGAAGACATAACTGACATTGGAAGAGTGAATCTTGCTGCAGAAACACACAGCCACTGTTTTTCTCCTTAAAAAAAAAAATATCTTGGAGTTAGAGCTTATGAAAAGTAAGAGCAGCTGACTATCACAGATAAAAATGCCCTTTTGCCTAATTGGATGTTTAATAAGGAATCCTAATTAATTCCCCTGAATGGAGAAGTTTTACAGTGGTGTTATCTTGGCCCCCTTGCTGACGGGGCTGGTTATTTCCAGATACTGGAATAATGAATCTTTTCCAGCCGGGCCAGGAGTCACCAGAGACTTGTCAACTTCCTTGTGAAGGTAATTACTTGCTATGGTGCCTGCGGGTTGGGGGGGGGTGCTAGGGAAGGGGCTGGACATGGGTAATTGTAAGCAGAGGGGCTAGGGGATCTTCAGGGAGCGCGCGGGAGACCACTGCTGGGCAGGGGTTGGAGCAAGATTGGCAACTGCAGGATCCGCCGGTGGAAGTATGAACGCCACATCAGCTTCTAGACGTCATCCTCAGTCAGAGCAGGGACTAGGGACACTTGCCCTCCTGTGAGCAGTGTCACCTGATGGAGCTGTCAGACTCCAGTAACTGTGACAGTCAGTCAGGTTACAAACAGCAGTCAGGAAGCAGGCCTGCCTGTGACTCTTGGTCAGGTCAAAGGCTGGGTTGTCACTACCTGGGGACCCTTACGGCACCACAGGGGCAATACTAAGTGAAACGAGTTATGTGGACAACTCGGGCCATGGACCGGCAAGGAGAAGGATGTGGCTAAAATGACACAGGCTATCTGTCTGTCACGACAGGGCTCTCTTAGGCAGGAAGGCTGGTGGCAGGTTGTCCTACGCTGGTTGGGGTATTCTCCGCTAGCCACAGCTCAAGAGACAACATGGTACAGAGGTGAAGAGGGTGAGGTGGAAGGTGTTGGTCCATGAGCACCCTTCTATGATGCCCACAGACCTCCAAGACCCAGAGGGCCACAAAGAGGAAGGGGCTGCAAATAAAACTCCGAGGGTCAGTGACCTTTGGTAAAGAATCATTGTTGTTGCCGTTTTAATTTTGGTGTGTGCAGCACAGACCCCATGCACAGGTGTGAGGAGGCCAGAGGAGGACACCCAGGGTCCTTTACCGGTCTTCTTCTGCTTCACTTCCCCGAGAAAGTCTCTCACTCAACTTGGAGCTCCTTGGCTTGTGGTTAAACTAGCTGCCTCGAGACCTGTCGTTCATCCTCCTATCTCTGCCCCCGTCGGTGCTGGGATTATGGGCATGCACAGCCATGCCCAGCTCTTTACGTGGGTGCTGGGGATCGAATCCAGGCCCTCGTGCTTGCACAGCAAGCTCTCTTACCCACTGCGCCATCTCGCCAGCTCCCGAGCTTGTTGCTTACAGTTGCGTCAAGAAGCTAAGCGGAGAGGGTAAATGTCTGGCATGTGGTAGGCACTCACTCTACAAAGACTGCTTGTGTTTTCTTCCTGGCATTCTCCTGATTCCAGAAAGGTCACCTTAGGGGGCAGATCCTGCTGGAGAGGAATCTGTGTGTAAACTTAAAACACCTCAGGGCGCCACCACCCAAAGTTCGCTGCCTGCCTTATGAAACTGGAGCAACAGAGATAGTCAAAACCATGACACTCACCTCTGACTTTCTCCTCATGCTCTTTAAGACAGTATGGGATGGCCCTGAAATCTCAGAGCCACCTGGCCAGAGGGACATGAGAACCTCCTGCTATGGCCTCCGCTGCACCAGCCTGTAGCTGCCTCCCTGACCCAAAAGCTGCCAGGGCTTTGATGTGGAGCACAAAGGGGACGCTGGGAGTGGGGGAAGGCAAGGGCAGAAGGTCCTTCCATACCCTGGGGCTATGCAAGGTCTGAGGAAGGACACTGCGGGATTGAAAAGCTGGATCTGCCCACGGTCTGCTATGCCAAATGAGTTCTTGTAACTATGCAAGGCCCCAAGAGGGCAAGTTCACTGAGGTCACATGACCGATTGGCAGCACACTTGGTACTGGAGTGCAATATTGACTGGGAAAGCTGTGCTCCCAGCTGTACTGCTTGGGGTTGGGATAGAGAGTAAGAGCACAGAGGAAGAGAAGAGAGGCCTATGAAGGGCGTGGTGATGGAGGAAAGGTCAGGGTTCAGAATCCAGAAATGGGGGTTGGGCAATTCCTGGCAGAGACACTTACTGTATGACATCTAGCAACTATTCTCACCTCTTGTCACGCAGCCTCTCCACTTAAAAAAAAAGGAGAGGACTGGAGGAATGTCTTAGTGGTTAAGACACTTGCCTGCAAAGCCTAACGACCCAGGTTCTATTCCCCAGGACCCATGTAATCCAGATATACAAGGTAGCACATGTGTCTACAGCTGCTGGAGGCCCTGGCATGCCCATATTCTCCCTTCCATGCTCACCACTCTCTGTTAAAGAAATAAATAAATAAGTATGAGGGTCCATTCTTTCACAAGAGTTTCGTAATGATAATAAATAATGAACATGACTTCTTAGTTCAATGCTCTTAAAGATGTACACATGCCTTGCAGGTATGCTAAGGCAAGAGGGAGGCAGGGAGACAAAAGCTCAAAGAGGCCAGAGAGAAAGAGAGAGAGACTGCGCTTCAAAGTCTGCTCCGAGGGCGAGGGGTGACCCTAGACTACCCTGCCTGAGATCTGTGGGAGAAACAGAGTGTGAAACAAAGTGGCACAGGAGAGGGTAGGTGAGGGGGGGAGCGGCATGTCGGACAGTCAGTCTCTTCAAGATGTTGCTGAGGTGTAACGCAAGCATAGTAGCAACCAGCAGACACTGGCCTGGATGTCTATGCTTTATAAAAAGCACATTTTATTGTGAACGTTCATAGTATACAATACTGATAGAGATCGAGAGCAAGGTGATTCTCTTTTGCAGGTAATTGAATTTAGGGGCACAGGCCAAAAAGAACACAGATGCCTGCCCTGCCCTGGTGAGACCAGGAGGGAGCCCCAGTGTGATTCAAGTTGGTGATCAGGTTCTTCCTCCTTAACTTTTCTTGTCTCCCCCTGCCCCAGCTGACAGGCTCTTTTGGTGTGGTGTCTGTGTTCTCTTCCCTGGTTCATCAGTCATTCAAGGTCCCCCGTATGCATTTGAACTTGACAATGAGGCACATCCTAATGTGATGTCTAATTTACATCTCTAAGGTTATAAGTAGACTGGATTCGAGTTGCCATGGGGATTTGGCTTTTTCTACTGGTGACCCCTCCCAGCTGAGGGAGGGGGGATTCCTCTCAGCTTTGGAGTTTTTCTGCCTTACTTACACTGTCGCTCATTTCTAGTCTCTCTTAAAATAAATCTTTCATAATTTACTCTTCGGGTCTGTGCTCACTAAGTCTTTATTAATCTGATCATAATACAAGAACTTGAGAGCCACTGACTTGGGGAGTTCTAAAGCCATCTTGATTCCGGAGGGGCATCTTCTCTCTCAACTCCCATAACAATATGATGCTTTCAGATATACATGGTTTGCTATGGTGAAACAAATTGGCAGACCCATCATCTGACATAGCTGAGTGTTCCTGCTGGTCCCTGTGCCGTAAGCCAGACACAGAAAAAAATATACTGCATGATCTCACTTATATGTGGGATCTCTAAAAAGGAAGGTCACACATCTAAAATATAGAGAATGGTAGAGAAGAAAACTGTGGTTTCCAAAGTGGAGGATTGGGAAATGGAGGAATTTAGGTCAGAGGAAAGAAAGTAGCTAATATATAGGACAAATGAGTAGATGGTCTGATGGATAACACATAGGCTAAGTTCATAACAGAGTTTCTTTATCTACTGATTATTTATCTCGATGGTGGTTCCACTGCCAAAGGACTCTTGAGACCAGGCTGAGGGAGCTTGGTGCCACCTGATTTTTCCATTTGGTGGTGGGCAGGTGGGGCTGGGAGGAGGGAATAAGAGACTCATGATCTCACAGGCTGCAGCAGGACTTCCACTGTGCATGGCAGACTCAACATGGTGGGCCAGGTCTGAGTCTGAAGGAGTTGGTGTCAGAAGGAGGAGGATTCTGAGGAGCCAGTGCTTGTACTGACGTGGTTGGAATCTGCACATCTCAAGGACTCAAAGGAAGAAAGCCCTCCTTTGCCTAGGTCTGCACCAAGGAGGCCAAGATAAACTTCATCAGCCTCTTGGAGGGTTAAGTCCTTCTAGTTCACCTAAGCTTATATGAGAAAGTGGACAGGCAGGCAAAATGACCTGTGAAATACATGAAGAAGTGTGCCAGGAGTCAGAGTGCTTTATTCTGATAACAGATGTGGGTATCCAAACTTGTGCATAAACCATAACCAAAAGTGCGTGTTAAATGTATGCCAAGAAATTTGGTAATGAATCCATTCATAAGAAGGCAGGTTTTCCCAATGCGTAAAAATTCACCCCTTGCATTATTGCTCTGAAAGAGTTCTGCTTAGGCCCAGTGGCTCTTAAAACTTTCACCCGCTTCACAACTCCTACAAGCGGGGTTAGATATGATGCTCACACAAGTGCAATAGTGGCACACAGCCATGGTGGGTAACCAACTGCTCCTGGATTGGCTAAGGATCCACTCAGTGGAAAGGAACCCATATCTGGAACTGGGAAACAAATCAGAATCATATCCAGATAATGATTTTTCTTTCCAATATCAAGCTCCCACTAATCTTATAAGAGGGTCTACACCCATTAAATTCTCTCTTAACTAATAATGGTTGTCCTGTTTAACTTGTGCTAACTTCACTGTCTGCTGGAAATCTGCTTCTCTTTTTCAGATGGGAGCTGGACCTGAGGAAAAGACCCAGCACACTTAAGCCCAGCCCCAGCTGAAGAGTGCTGCTTTCTCAGTGAACCTGATACCAGCACAAGGGTGACGGAGATAGACACTGGGGACACCCAACACCTACCAAACCAGAGATCCAGAGGCTCCTAATGAGCTCATCACTGAAATAAACTTAAAACTCACCCAACACGGCTGAGGGAATTTTGTGGAAGAGGGGACAGAAAGATTGTTAGAGCCACAAGTTGGTACCTTATGCACAGAGACATTGCCTCTTTCCCATGACTGACTGCTGCCCCCACAATGCACAACCCACAGTCCCCATGGGGATGACCTGCACCCCAATGAGGAGGGTCCCTTTGGAAAAGGGGCAGGGATGAGGGAAAGAATGGTACCAACATATGCTGTTTACATGCTAAGTATGTCCATAACTAACTTAAAAAAAAGAAATTAAATCAAAAAATATATATACTGCACTCAAGTCCTATTCTGAGAAGTTTAGCATTGAGGTGGGAAGGGAGGGCCTAGGAATCTGAACTTTGAAGCACCCTTCTGGTGAATCTTCTGAACAAAGTTGAGGGGGTGTCTCAATTTGAGAAGTGTGTGTTCTACAGGCTACTTTTGAAAGCAGGGGTGCAAACAAGAGGGGTTAGAAACACTAGAGTCCCTGGAAGCTGCAATGTCTAGCCACCTCTTCTCTCTGTATCCAGCCTGTCACTCACAGTCAGATGGCCCTTGACTTTCAGAAGACAATCAGCCCCTAACAGACTCATTTCCTACTTCCCTCTTCCATATCCCTCAACATATCTCTCAGGGCTGAAGAGGTGGCTCAGCAGTACATGTACTTGCCTGCAAAACCTAAGGACCCACGTTTAATTACCCAGGACACACATAAAGCCAGATGCACAAGGCAGCACATGCATCTGGAGTTCGTTTGTAGTGGCTGGAGGCCCATTCTCTCTATCTGGCCCCTTCTCTCTCATAAATATAAAATATATATATTATTTCTTACAAACCTCCCACACTTGATCAGTGCCTGGTTCATAGAGGTACATACTGGGAGCCCACAGTCCCAGCCCTGGGCATTCTGATGTCACTGGCTAGGGGTGTCACCTGTTTCCCTGAGGATGTACATGGCAATTGGGACAGGCATGCACCTCACTCAGTCCTTCCTCCCTGTGCCTTCTCCTTGGCCCAGGGATCAACGTGAATTAACCCATCTGCTTTCCTTGAACTTCACCTCAGCCCTATCTCAGTGATCTACAGGGAAAATCTAGAGACAATAAAACCACACGCAGGCCCAGCCTTTGAGAATGGAGGCTACAGCCTGAGACAAACATGGGTCCCCATGGTCACCAAGTTCACTGCCGACAGTGGAAGTGCATTCTTCCCTCTCTGACCATCTTTCCTCTGTTGCCCTGGATTTACAGACAGGAAGCAAAAGCCCTAGCCGGGGGCTGCTGCTGAGGCAAGTTTCTCACAAGCTGCTTCCCCTCCGACTCCGAGTGCGGGTGGTAGTGGTGCCCACAAAGTCTCTCCATTACTGACTGCTGGGTGTGCTGGGCTCAGAGGAGGAAGTGAGCTAGGGGCTGAGACTGAAGTGGCTGCAGAAAGTGACATCAGGTGCCAGACAGGCATTTGCTTTGCAAACTGACTAATTTTAACCTCTGCTTCCTTCGACCATTACTCTTTTGAAGGGGAAGGAATAAAAAAGCAAGTGATATTTAACACATTTCTATTTCCGTGCTACACAGTCTCTCCCTGAGATTGCAAGTTAGAGCCTAATTGATTTTTTTACTCAAAAGGGGTAGAAGAAAAAAATGAAAAGGGAAAACAAACAAGTGAGAGACCTTCCGTGCTCACGCTGCAATCAGACTTCTCTAGTCCTGTCGACTGCTGAGTGCCTTCTCATTTTTTTTTTTTGTTTTTTTTTTTGTTTTTAAGTACTGGCCAAGTGACTTGCATAATTTAAGATCTTTCCTAGTGCTGATCAGCCATCTCTGGCCAAGCAGTTTGCTGATTAATTATTAATCAGACTGAGCTTAGGAGGAGTAATCAGCACGAGTCAGGGCTAATTTGCAAGTGTCCCCCAGGAAGGGTATTGCTTAAAATACTTGATGGAGAGGCTCCATGTTAACCTTTGCAATTAGCCACAGGATGTGGTTCTGCGCAAGGCCGGAGCAGATGTGCCCTGCAGGCAAACCCACTCTGGAGACCTACTAAGTGCCAGTCCCACCCCCCCCAACAGGGCTTATGGCTTTCCATGGTTCTATAAGAATGAAAGAGGGTGGGGAATGGGGTACCAGAAGGGCATAGAATAAATGACAGATATGCCCATAAGCAATAAATAAATAAATTAATTAATTAAAATAAAATAAAAATAAATTCAAGTATCAACAAATGCCTAAAATAAAGATTGTTTTTTTTTGTGGGGGGGGGTTCGAGGTAGGGTCTCACTCTGGTCCAGGCTGACCTGGAATTAACTCTGTCGTCTCAGGGTGGCCTTGAACTCAAGGCGATCCTCCTACCTCTGCCTCCCGAGTGCTGGGATTAAAGGCGTGTGCCACCACGCCCGGCTTAAAATAAAGATTCTATAATCGATAGTTGGGGGCTTCTTAAGACTGCATGAACAGAAAAGGCCTTTCTAGAGAGAAGAAATTTAAAATGAACTATATTCCAAAACACCTAGGTCCCTTTAAGTTATTTTCTATGTGTGTGCATATTTGTATGTGTGGATGCAGGTGTGTACATGTGAAGGCCAGAGAACAACCTTGGTGTGGTTACTGAGATGCTGCCCTTGCTTTTGTGAGACAGGGTCAGTCATTGGCCTGGCACTCACCAAGTACAATTGACTGGCCAGCAGACTTCAGAAATCCACCTGTCTCTGCCTTCCTAGTGCTACAACTACAACTGCATGCCACGGTGCTGAGCTTTTTAAAATGGGTTCTAGGGATCAAATCCAGGTGCTCATGTTTGTACAGTAGGTACTTTACTGGCTGAACTATCTCTCCATCCCACTGTATGTGTGTGTGTGTGTGTGTGTGTGTGTGTGTATGTGTATATGTATATGTAAACTTTGAAGGAAGATGACATGAAGACTGAAGGGGAAGTAAGTCAGTGCAGAGGCCCAGGGAAGTACCCTGTTATCCCATCAAGAGATAGGATGAAGGTGGCTATAGCTGGGACATGGGGAGAGGTATGAGGAGAGAAATTGGAGAGGCTGGCACTGCCTGGAAAAGGTAAAGCCTTGATCTAGGATTTTGTTCTAGACAGAAAGCCATTGTTAGGCTTAACACTGGAAGAGATACAACCTAGGGCACACTTGTTGCTATGTGGAGAATGGATTATAGAGGGGTAGGTAAAGGGGTATAGGACATTGATCAGCCCAAAGATGCTAGTGGCATGCAGTGGGTAGAGGTAGTTTCTTCTTGGGAACAGTTAGATGTGAGAAGTCATGGAGAAGGCAGGAAGAGGAAACCATTAAGGTTGGGAGGGGAGAAGTCCAAATTGAATAGAAATTACACAAATCAGTGGATGTAAATAAAGTGAGACATAAGCACATGATAGAATATCATTCAGCCTAAACAGAAATAAAATTCTGACACGAGACAACATTATACTAAGACAAATAAGCAAAACCTAAAGGCACACATGTTGTACAATATCATTTATATGAGGTACCTAGTGCACTCACATTCCCAGAGACAGAACATGGAATCGTGGCTGCCACAGGGTGGGGGTATTATTTAATGGGTCTGAAGTTTCAGCTCAAGGAGGTGAAAAAAGTGCTAGTAGATAGTGCTGTTAGCTGATGTGCTTAATGCCATTAAATTGTACTCTTAATGGAAAAATGGTAAATTTTATGATATATATATCCACATTAAAAAGCAGTCTACTTTACACATATTCATGTTGAAATTCCTGTTAATATACATACACACTGAGAAGGTCCATCAGGGCTGAAAATTTAAGTTGAGAGCTACTGGCATGTAGATGATATTGAGAACCAACCTCTGGCTGGTTGAGGTCACCTGATAGCAGGAAAAGATGGAGAAAAGGAAGACCCCAGAACCTCTGGGTCATCCAAGTAAGAAGACTGGGTGGAGACTAGGCAGTGGAGGAGAGAGGACTGGTCATGGTGGCAGACTCTGTGGTCTCATTGTAATCATGGGAAGAGGACAGAAGGTCAGATGATCAGAGGCATGTCTTGTCTAGAGGCCAACTCAGATGAGGATGAAGAAGTGACAGGGTAGTTGACAGAGGTCAGTTTTAGTGGCAAAATTGAGCACGAACTAACAGTATGTTTTCAGCACTTGGTGGTGCCTAAGTATTGGGTAGTCACTAAATGTGGTTGAGAAATGGAAGATTTTGTGGGTGTTGTTTTGGTTTTGGATGGTAGTTATTTGAGCATACATCTATACTGTTAGAAGTAGCTTAAATATAGGGGAAAAATAAATGTAAGAAAAGAGAAGATGGCTTACGTAGGATGGGACTGGGAGAGTTGAATGAAGAAGCATGGGGGAACTGGCAGAAGCCACAGCATCCTATCTGCTGACACACCCAGTGTGGCAGAGGTTCCCACACCAAACATTCCATCTGCTCATCCACATTCCCTGGCTCTTGCAGGGAAATAAGTGTAAAAAATGAAATGTGTCCTTTATCTGGTCTGGTGGAGGGGGGTTGAAAAGCCCATGCTGGACTCTCCATTTATATTCCTTGACATGGCACTGGAGAAGACCATATATTCCAGATGGTGCATACACCTTACAGTGGAACACCTTTGATCTTGGGTACACACCCTGTGGTGGTTTGAATCAGGTGCCCCCTATAAATGTGTCTTGAATGCTTGATCCCCACCTGGTGACAATTTGGAAGGGGGACCGTGGTGAAGGTGGTGTGCTGCTGGTTTTGGACTCTGGGGATCTATAGCCAGCAATCTCTTGCCAGAGCTCGGCTCACTCTCCTGCTGCTGTTTTCCACCTGCTGTGCCATGCAGGCATGTCCAGTCTCTGCTTTACCATCTTTCCCCTACCATTATGAAAATTTCTTTCAAGTTTGTAAACCAAAATAAGCCCTTTATTCCCATCAGCTGATTTTGCTCAGGTGTTTTGTCCCAGCAGTGAGAAGGTAACTACAACAGAAAATCAGTACCAGAATAGTGGGGTCATAGCCACTAGAAACCTGATTGTGTGATGTTTGGTTTTTCAGAACTGATTTGCAGAAGGAATGTGGAAGAATTTGAAAACATTGTATTAAGAGATGCCTTGCACTGCTTTAAGCGGAATTTGATGAACTATTTCTGGTCAGAGTTGAAAGACCTAAATGCAGAAGAACTGTTGACTGTGAGGCTTGGCTTATGAGAAAGAAAGAAAAAAAAAACTTTGTCCAGACTAGTCAAGAGGCAGGTTGTGTGAGAGGATGGCTAAATTCAAAAGTAATAGTGGAGCACTGAGCAGATGAATATGGCACGAAAGAAATTAAAGTTTCGGGCAGGTGACAGCTGCCCAGTTCAGTATAATTGTTTGAGATATTATCACCATTGGGACTGGACTAGCTGTTCTGCATTGGGACAGTAGTAAGAGGGCTGAAGGAGTCTACCAGCTCTTCAAAGTTGGCTTTATTCTCCCTGGATCAACAAATTTGGTAGTCTACCCGGTATTATGTAAGTACAACAAGTACAAGAGAGAGAGAGAGAGTCATTGGATTTGCAACATATTTTGGTGATCACCCCTGGGCAATGCAAGGCAGGATTTTTGGGTCCTTGCAAGTCAATGGCGAGTACCATGGGTCGCAGAGGAAATCTCAGAAATTTGGAGATGCCAGGACTATGAAACAGCCCCCAAGAGAAGCTTCTGCCACAGGATGGAGGCTGTGGACGGCCCAGCAGAAGAAGCAGTATTAGAACCAAAAAGACTTCATCACAGGTCTTAGATGCTGCACATGAAGCTATAAGAGTTGATGTTTGCCCTGCTCATTTTAGATGCATTGGTTCAGTCTTTCCTTGCTATGCCTAATGCTATTTTTTACAGTGGGCGAGATTACTCTGTGACTTTATATGCATTTACCTTGTCTTTTAATTTTACAGGTTTACAGTTGAGAGACTGTCTCAGGTGAAATGCTGGACTTTTGAACTGTGTTGGGAGTGGTTAAAAAAAACTGGATATTTTTAAAGTGGATTAAATGAATTTGTACATCTTGAGATGGTTGTGTCTTTCAAACAGATGTTTCCCATAAATTCATGCATTTTGAATGCTTGGTCCTCACCTGGTAGGAATATGGGGTTTAGAAACTTGGTGGAGGAGGTATGTTGCTGGGGGTGGGTTTTTGGGTATTATGACCAGCATTCCCTTGTCAGAGCTCAGCTCATTATCCTACTGCTATTTTCTACCTGCTGTGGCAAGGAGGTGATGTCCAGCCTGTTTTGCCATTATGAAGCTTCCTCTAGAGATGGTAAACCAAAATAAACCCTTTCATTTCATCAACTGCTTTTGGCTAGGTGTTTTGTCCCAGCAACAAGAAGGTAACTACAACACATTGAAATGACTCTGAACCAAGCCACTCTCATTGACCCATGGCAGACACATAACATGAGCAAGATTCATTCAATTGTGGTATTACATTACTCACTTTTCAGGTTGGTTATACTCAAAGAAGAGAGTAGCATGAGGTGAGGCTGGGGTGGAAGGTAAGGATTAGGTCCAGAAGGATCTCTTGTGTCCCATCAAGTCCTGGAATTTTATTCTGTTAGACAACGAAGATGATTGAAAGCTTTCTCCTGGGGTTTAGCATGTCAGAGCTGCATTTAATTAAGTGTTCTGGTAGCTGTGGGGCAATGAATCAGAGAGTACCAAGATGCTGGAAGATCAGGAAGTAGGCTATTAAAACCCACAAAGAAGAGAAGGTGATGAGCTAAATTTAAGAGAAGAAAGACGTAGGAGGTATGCTGGGAGGACGCAGCACTTAATTGAGTGTGGCTGGTGAGACAGGGACCAAACAGGGAGGCTTCCTAGAACTGGATAATGAGGTTGTGCCATAAACTGAAAAAGGAACCAAGTTTGGCCTTTTTAGAGTCAATAATGAGCAGAATCAGGAAAAGTTGAGTTGGAGACACTGGTGATACAGCATGGTAGGGATGGGATACTTACTAGGTAGTTGGCTCCACAGTTTGATGCTCCATGGAAAGTCAGGCTAGGGAGCCATCAGGAGCAGGGGAGGACAACCAGGAGAACGCATGCAGTGAGCAGGGCAGTGAGTCAGGAACACAGCCTTGAGGACATCCAAGGAAAGGCAGAAGTAAGGAAGAAATAGGAATGCTCAGAGAGGTCCAAGAAGAATCAGAAAGGGGGTGTTGGGGGTGCTTGTAGAACATTCATGAGACCTAGGGTTCAATCACAAATTAAAACACCAAAAGAGAAGCCTGAAGGCAGAGAGTGAAGAACCTTCCTTTAAGGTGGGATTTGAAAATGCCTTTGGAAAGGGTATTTGTTGTGGGGAGGGGGCCTCTAGTGATGATCCTAAAGTGAGTGGGCTCAGGTGAAGGCTGGGAGTGAAAGGAGGTGGAGAATGACAGGGACACTCAGATAACCCGTGTAGACCACTCTTCAAGAAACTTGTGTGAGAAGTGCTCAAAGGTGCTACAAGCCATCTTGCAAGTTAGACTTCCCATTTATTCAGACCTCCTCTGTCCCCTCCCTTCCCAAATGACAGACTGCTGATTCCAACAGACCATCTGTGTGATTCCTGCTACCTTAGTGAGACTGTGGGTGTCATATCCCAGCCACTGGACAGAGAGCCGAGATTAAACGACGTATGGGCTCAAGGAAAGAACCAGGGATATGGGTGAGTCCTGAAGTTGTAGGAAAGCTTGGAAAAGACAGACAAATGCAAAAGTCAGGTGGAATATGGGGTAGGTTAAGCCAAGAGCCAGTGGAACATACATTTGTGGCCAAGCAAGGAAACAGAGACCTTGAACACTCTGAATGATCAACACTGTTCCAGAAGACAGGACTTGCCAAAATGCGGGGCCCCAGGAAGGGCCTAGAACAATTCCTTCCATCTGTCTGAGCTGAGTTGCCCAGCATCTGGCAGCTCCCCAGGAGAGGTCGAGGACAGCATCTTGTTGTCTGTGCCCTTCACAGCCCTGGCACAGGCCTCCTTGCAGATAGACCACTTAGTACAAACCTGTTGCTTGTAGTCAGATCCGTGGGGGGCAGGCCAGCTGCCCAACCTCAGCTTCCCACACGCAGAGCCGTGGAGCCCCAAGCTTTAGAAAAGCTATTGTGCCTGCGGCAGACAACACAGGCTCACGTCTTCCTTCTTCCAACTCAGCATTTTATTCTATCTGAAAGCAAGGTCTAACCTGCAGAAGCCAGGTCTTCTGAATAAAGCATGGGAGCCAGGGCCTCGCTCCTGCAGAGGGTTACATGCCTGCGGCCTGCTAAGGCACTAATCCTTTCCTACGGCTCTTCTGCGGAGCTTGTAATGCCATTTCCAACTCCAAGAGATGCACAAGATGAGATTTTAAGGGGTTGGTTATTTATGGCCTGACTCCTGATGGATACAGCAGATGCAATTTCATGGGCTTCAGCAGAAGGGAACAGTTTCTAGGGGTGCCTGAAAGTACTATGATATGGCGGGAAAGGAGAGGAGAGGGAGGGCAGCTCACAGCCTAGGAAGGCAGCAGGTTTGGAGTCTCAGCTCCAACAGGCCAGTTCATTTATCAGCTGCGTAAGAGCTGGCTCAACGCATTGGTCTGGTACTATCCAGCTGCTTTCTGCATATCTCCTCCACTTTGGGACCTTAACCCTGGCCTGGCTCCCGATGCTTGTGGGAAATAAAATGGAGCGCATAGGTGACAAGGCATGGTGGTGACAGGCCTTCACACTTCCTGCCTGGAAGGCCGTTCCGTAGGTTCCAACCACAAGTGCCTTCTCACTAAGCAGGTCACAGCTTCTACCCTCTGCCCCCAGCGACAATGCTCCTGACCCTCTTATTTTACCATATGGTCTGCTCTGCTCTTCTTCCCCATCCTGGTCATTTCCTCTATGGAACACTGCAGATGTGTGTGGTTTGTTTTGTGATTGTTTTGCTGGCAGTCTCTCCCAAATAGACCAGAAGTTCCACGAAGCCCAGACTTTGTTTGCCTTCCCCACCACTGTGTTCCCTGGGCCGGGTCTGACGCCAGATGAGGGAAGAGCCAAGTCCTGTGTCCGCATGCATGGACTGTTATGAAGGATGCTGATGCTAAAGACAGGGGTGGCCTACAACAATGAGGACCAGGAAGGAGGTACCAGAGAGGAAGATGATCTATTCATTTTCCGGGCTCATCTGGACACCAAACTTAGCCAGTCCTATCCTAAAAGCCATGTATCTGGAATCGAGGACCACTGTGTCCCTGCATGCAGCCTCATGTCCTTCCTTGCTGCGGCCTTGACTTTCCTACAATGTGCACTTGGGCAGGTTTTCTTCTGACTCAGCTCTGCCCCTCCCCTGCACACCTTCGTACACAGTCCAGCCAGAGAGACACGAACCTTGTCTCGGACTCCTCCCCTGCCTTCATCTTTCTTCCTGGATGTCTTCAGAGCTAGCCGACTCTGAAGTTCAGATTAAAATATATATATGTATTTATTATTATTATTTTATGAGAGAGAGAGAGGGAAAGAAGTGGCACATCAGGGCCCCTAGCCACTGTAATCCAACTCCAGAAGCATGTTCCATCTTGTGTGCATGCGCCACCTTGAGTGCTTGCATCACATTGTGCATCTGGCTTACATGGGACCTGGAGAATCGAACATGAGTCCTTAGGCTTTGCAGGCAAGTGACTTAACTGTGAAGCCATCTCCCCAGCCCTGAGATTTTTTTTTTTTTTTACATTGGCTTTGAACACTATGCCGGTCAGAATGACCATGAAGTCCTGATCTTCCTGCCTCCACTTCCTCAATTCTGAGATTCCAGATGTGTACTACTACACCAGTTTGTGTGGTACTCGGGATAAAATGCAGGGCTTTCTGCTTGTTAGGCAAGTGCTCCATCACCTGAGCTACATATCCAGCCACACATCTGAGAAAGTCTTTTTGTTTTCTTTTTTAAGAGACCCCCGTCTCGCTATGTTGCTTAGGTTGGAGTGCAGTGGCTATTCACAGGTGTGATCCCACTACTGATCAGCACAGGAGTATTGACCCGCTCCGTTTCTGACCTAGGCTGGTTCACCCCTCCTCAGGCAGCCTGGTGGTCCCCTGCTCCCGGGAGGTCACCATATTGATACCAAACTTAGTGTGGACACCCAATTGGCATAACGCACTACAGCCCAGAACTCCTGGACTCAAGAGATCCTCCTGTCTCAGCCCCCCAAGTAGCTGGGAGTACAGGCACCCACCACCGCGCCCGACAACATCTGAGACGTTTCTTGATGTCATTTTTTCATAGCTGCCATAGCTCAAACTGGATCCTTCCTCCTTGCCTGAGCGACTGCAGACAAGTTTTATAGCTGCCTTCTGGGCCTTCGAGTTTCCTCCATTAAGATTTACAAGATTATCTTTCTCCTCTGCTCCAGCCCTCAGCCTGTGCAGCGGCTCTGGCCAGGCTCCCACGTGGGCAAGGCGCTCCTGACTCCATGCTCTGCGATTGCTCTCATGCCCTACCTTCTTCCCACCTCGCCCCAAACGCCGGGGCTCCAGGTTGGTGGCAAGGTCTTATCCACTCCTTAGGTGAACACAAAGGTGACTGACAGGTTTGGGTGGTGGGGGAGGGTGTAGGACAGAGCTCAACATCTACCATAGTGTTCTTCATTGCTCTCCACATTGTAATTTTGAGACAGGGGCTCCTAGAGCTCACCAGCTGGTTGACACTAGCTTCCTGACAAGCCCCGGAGATCCTCCTGCCTCTGCCCTTCTAGGCTGAAATGCAAGCTTCCGTGCCCAGCAGTGTAGGTTCTGGGGATCTGAACTCAGGTCCTCATGCTTGCACAGGACACAAATTATCCACTGATGCTGTGCCCCTGAGATGTGTGTGTGTGTGTGTGTGTGTGTGTGTGTGCGCACATGCCACAGCATGCATGTGGAGGTCAGAGGACCACTTTCAAGCAGGTCCTCAACTGTCCACCTCATTGGAGGCAGGGTTTTTCGCTCTGCTGTTCTCTCTGTACTCGTCATGAGTGTCAGGGGATTCTCCTGTCTTAGCCTCCCATCTCAGCATCAGCGTCAGCATGCTGGGATTATAGAAGCCTGCTACAATGTCAGGCTTTTAAACATGGGGCCTGGGGACTGAAGTCAGGTACTCCATCCACCTTAAGCGGCAAGTGCTTTATCCACCGAGCCTTCTCCTCAGCTCAGACAAGACTTTTGGAAGACAGCATTAGCAGTCATATACCTAGCAAAACAGGGTTTTCATCCATGGACATCCCCCCAACCATCCACACCCCAACTCGTCTGGGTGGGGCTTCCCAGTGAGAACCCCTCTGGCTTCAGGGTGCTGAGCTGTGGGCACTTGACTGAGCCAGTCTAGTCCAGTCAGTGATGCTGAGGGATCGTTTTTAGAAACAACATTGTTTGCACACCCTGATCCAGCAGAACCTGGAGCCAACTCCCGGACTTCTCAGCTACTAAAACCAACACATTTTCTTTTTCATTTGGATCAGCTGGAGGTGGGGTTTCATTTTAGGACCTAAAGAAGCTGGTGATTGTTATTTCTCTTTGCAGCTCCTGGGGGGGGGAACCTCTTTTATGACTCTTACAGAGTACCCAATATATGATATTGTGTAACATTGAATAACGTTCTCTTCCTGGCTCTAACTATCAGCCCCAGGGTCTAATGCATGGCTATTATATAAATATTTGTAGAGTGAATAAATAACTCCTCACACCCCAGCCTGTGTCTTTTGTTTCCTTGGCACCTAGGAAAGCCTCATTTATAGAAGGGTCTCAATAAACGATTATGGGAAATAAATGGGGGGAACATAACAAAGCACACTAATAATTGAAACCAATGATTTGGTGCAGTCTTGTGAAGGGACAAATAAGCAAATAGGTGTTATGAACAGATCCCCAGCGGCACGGCGCCGGGCTCCTTCTGACTCTGTCTGCTTCTAAAGGCCCCACAATGAAAATCCCCAGTCAAATATCCCCAAGATCAAATGTCTCTATGTGGCTTACATTCCATGTGTGAATGCCTAATCATTACAAGCTTTTTCAAAGGGGAAGGAGTGTTGCTCCGGAGTTCCAACCGAATGTCTGTAGGGCAGATGGGAATATAGTTGTGTCCCCCAACTATAGGAACAAAAGCAAACAAAGGGAGGGAAACAACCCTTGGGGCCACCATGAGGCAAAAAGGAGAGATAAAGTGAGGAGAGGCAGGGGGGAAACTGGGCAGGACTGGATGTTGCCCTGTGCAGAGCCGTCTGCTTTCCAGGGAGACCCTCCTTGCACACACTGCCCAGTTGGTCCAGCAGCCGGGGGCAGGGTCTGGGCAAGGTGAGCGGGAAGAGAAGACTTTCCTCTTCCTAGGAGGAGGGGCAGCAAGGCTCTGGGGTGGGCCCTGGAGACTTGCTGGCTGTGCACTAGAACTCATGTTCCCTGGAGATGTCCTGGGCCAGGTCCTGTCCTCTGGGAGCAGCGATCTGGGGAACACAGGAGTTCCTTTGCTTTGGCCAGGAGGGCCAGCTGCATCTCTAGGAGAATGTCCTTGCAGATCAAAAATGGCCTCCAAGTCACAGGTCAGGAGCTGACAGAGCCTCAGCAGCCCTGCAGTGGACTACTCTCTGCTCTTGTGTTTGCCATGTCCAGAGAAGACAATGGTCAGAGAGAGGTCTGCAGGGCCGGGGCCGGGGGGATATGGGGATCCGACGGCAAGAGCCCAGTGGATCAGAGCAAAACAAATACAGAAGGTAAGTGGAAGTTTAGTGAAAAGAGCAAGGCAGAGAGACCGAGAATCATCTGCTGAGGCTGAGGCTGAACCACAGTCACAGCCAAGGACATCGGTCCATACAGACGCCACACCATACCCAACCACGGACACGGCTGTGGCTGGCACTTCCTCTGCTTGGCTCTGAACGAGCTTCCTTCAATTTTCTCAAATCCTTCCTGCTCTAGGAGCAAACTGCCACTGGAGTAGGGGTGAGATGGTCTCAAGCAAGCCCCATGGACAGAGCCAGCATGGGTCTCTGACAAAGATGTCCTCTGCTCTCTGCCTCATACAACTGTCCCCTAGACTGCCTTCACTCTCTGTTCCTGCCCCTCTGCTCTGACAGTCCCTAAGGGCAGGGGTTGTGGGAGACCCACCATGAAGACCCTGCTCCTAGCCCAGCTCAGTGAAGCCCCAGGCAGCTGCATTCCCAGTATCCACATGCACTTCTGCAACAAGGCGTCACACTGGTCAGTCTGTGCTGGACTCGCGGGGAAGTGGGGCCGCCACAATGAGCTGACGGGCGGAAGCTCTGGGGAGTCAGAGCTGACAAACCTCTCCCTCTCTGACCTTCACAAGGAAATTCACCCAGGGCTGACCCTGGGACTCCTGGCCAGTCAGCCTCCTCTAAGTTTCCATGCTGCTCCCCTTGGACGGAATCTGGTGGGGCTTTAAAGCTGTGCCCGCCCCTCTGCCCGGTGACCTGATGCTGTGCTCACAGGACTGCCTCAAAAGCAACAGCAGCACTGAGAGTTGGACTTGACAGACTCTGCGTTGCTAGTGGTGTCTCACCTTGCCCTCTGCCCCTCAGAAATGGCTCCAGCTGGTCCCCAGCCCAGGAGTGTTGTACCTACAAGGATCCAAACAGCCATGCGCACGTCTCTTCAGATGCTCTGTAGTATAGCATGAGCCTCATAGCCCGAGGGACTCTCAGAAACAGAGGCTCAGAGGGCTGGCGTGACTTTTGAGATGACACCGCTACAAAATATAGATTTGAGCTTGGGGCCTGAGTGTATCCAACTCCTAGGCCACACTCTCTTCATTATTGCAAGATGTAGCCCAAGGCCTGACCCCAGAGGGGGTTGCACTGAACTCCTCCCATGCCCTTGGAAGGTTACTGTCTGGCCTACAGTCTGTATTGAGCCCAGAGGATCCTCCAGAGAGACTGAAAAGGAGGGCCAGGCAAAAGACAGTGGAAGTAGAGAGAGAGAATCCGGTCTAATGGCTTCTCTGTTGCCTTTCTCTCACCAATTTCCTCATCAGTGGAGAGGCCACGTTTGTAGTGAGCTGGTAATCACTTCTACCAACAAGACCTCATATACTCCAGGGACCCAGATCCCTAGCGTCCTAGCCCCAGCCCTCTAAAGACATGTAGGCCTCATGAGGAACATTAACAATAATGAGGGCATTTTCCTTTAACTTTATCAAAAGATGTAGGGCTTCATGAAGGTTACAGCCATTGACTGGGATCAGAGCATAACGACACAGAGACATGCACCTCCCAGAAAAAATCTGCTTCTAAATGGAATTCAGTGACCTTGAGGTGTGTGTGTGTGCATGTGTGTGCACGTGTGTGCATGCGTGTGTGAGCAGATGCCCATGTACATGTGGATGGGGGAAAGGGGAGTTATGGCTTGGTGATGCCTATGTGGCCATGACTTGTAGGGGTGTGTTGGGTACTTTGGCAGTATGTGTCAGGGGCTGGGCTGCACAGTTACGGCACGGTAGTCAGGGAGCGATAGTGAATCTACTGCCTGAATTGTTTAAGTGCAGCTTTTGCTTGCAGTCAATACCCTGTCACCAAAAACGATGAGAGGACAGTACATCTAAGTTCGAAGGCTTCCTTGAACACATCAGGGCAGCCCAGCTTGGGAGTCATTATAGTGGCAGCCTTCTACTGTCCAGAACTCGCATCACAGCAATCTCAAAAGCCAGCACTGAGAGGGCTGGAGAGATGGCTTAGCGGTTAAGTACTTGCCTGTGAAGCCTAAGGACCCTGGTTCAAGGCTCGATTCCCCAGGACCCACATTAGCCAGATGCACAGGGGGGCGCGCGCGTCTGGAGTTCATTTGCAGTGGCTGGAGGCCCTGGTGCGCCCATTCTCTCTCTCTCTCTTTTTCTCTCTGCCTCTCTCTGTCTGTCACTCTTAAATAAATAAAAATAAACAAAAACAAAAGCCAGCACTGAGAGCTGTGGTGGTACACACTTTTAACCCCAGCACTCCGGAAGGAGGAGGAAGGTAGGAGGACCAACACGAGTTCAGGCCAGCTTGTGTTTCAGAGTGAGTTCCAGGTCAGCCTGGGCTACAGTACGACCCTGCCTCATAAAAAGCCAACACTGACTGGCAAGCAAACCAGAGAGATCTTGACCGCCAAGCATGCACTGCTGAGCTCTGGGGACCGGTGCGCTCTGCTGTTCATGCACGTTCCCCGTGCCCCATCTTTCAAGGGTGTCACTGCAAGGTTACCAAGTGATTATTTCCTGCCACACTCTGGGCTGCAAGTTGTCCTTTGTCTTATGAAACGATGTGCTGAGGACCTGGCATGCTCCTCCTCTCTTTGGAATCCCTGGGAACCTGATGCCAGGGAAGGGGTGTTGATACTCTCTGTCAAAGGGGGCCCTGTCCTCTTTGGGGCTGAAGTGAGGGAAGAGGGCTGCTTCTTCCCATACCCACGTCCTGAGCCCCAGCATTTGTTTACCCACAATTGCTACGTGTGTATAAATTAGAACAACAAATGCATCCTGCCTGGCGCTGGTGACACCAGCCCTGTGCATAATTAGGATTTAGTCTTACGAGTTCGGAATGACTCCCCCAGCAATCTCCTCCACTTTAATGCATTCCCCACTGGGTGACTTAATAGGAACAGGAATACGCTTCAAAATTTGTTTCAGTCCAGAAGTTTGGACAGTGTGTAAACTCACACCCGGGGGCAGAAGCCACAGGAGTCCATTTGGCCTGTGGATGCACAACTGACTCAAACAGGCCTGGAACTGGAAGAGAGGAGACTGGTAAGAACATCTATCTTTCCATTGGTTTATAGAAATGGGGACTTGGGGACAATCTAACAAGAGACCTGGTAAGCAAACTATGTCACAGTCTTAGCAGGGAGTGCTAAGCAGCCTTGAGAAGCCATCACGGCCCTAGCGTAGCGTAGCATGACATCCTGGCTGAGAAGACAGTCTTTGGAGGGAGACCAGCTTGTATTGGGTGATGGTTTATATTGATTGCCAAGGAGACAGGTCCTAGAATCACCTGGGAGGGATTATGTAGATTAGGTTACCCTTGGGCATTCCTGGGAAGGAATATCTTGACTAGGTTAATTGAGATGTGAAGACCCACCTTAACTGTGGGCAGAAGCATTCTATGGGCTAGAGTCCTGGACTGTATCAAAAGGACAGAGCTGGCTGAGCAGCAGCATTCAACACAGTCTGCTTCCTCGCTGTGGATGCAGTGTGGCCACCTTCCCTGCCATGATGGGCTGTAACCTGGAACCACACACTAAGATAAAACCTTCCTACTTTAGGCTGATTTTTGTCAGATATTTTGTCTCAGCAACTAAGGTCACTAATACAGGCTGGAAGCCTTGCTCTGCTCCTTCCCAGCTGTGTGCCCTATAAAGCAGATGGTATAACTTCTCTGGGCATCATTCTCCTTCTCTGTAAAGGGAGAAAAATTATGTGGCTTGCTTCATAGGGATTTTAGAAACAGTAAATGAAATTACAGCCATTAAAAACTTAGAACTGGGCTGGAGTGGTGGCTTAGCAGCTAAGGCACTTGCCTGCATAGGTGAAGGACCCAGGTTAAATTCCCCAGGCCCCACATAAGCCAGATGCATAAGGTGGTGTATGCATCTGGAGTTTGTTTGCAGCAGCTGGAGGCCCTGATGCACCATCTCTCTCTCTCTCTCTCTCTCTCCCTATTTTTCTCTCTCAAATAAAAATAAAATGCTTTTTAAAAAAGAACTTAGAATTGGCCTGGCAACTGTGGGTAGTAAATACTCAAAAAATAATAGTTTTATTATATTATATTTTGGAGGCATCTGTAATGATATAGGAAAAATTTTCACAATACTGTAAGTTAAAAATACATGAGTACAGATATATTCACATCCTAATGTTATAATATTAAAATATAAGTATCCAGCCAGCTTGACCTAGAACAAACAGAACAGGTCAAAGTGGGGAGCATCCAAGATTTAAATAAGTATTACTCATTTCTCTCTACCTTTGCATATTTTCTACCAGGATTCTGTCTGCAATCAGCACAATAGGCATTTTACAAAAAGGCAGAGGCCCGAGGGTCTGCAGGCTGAGCAGATCAGCTCAGAGGGACTCCATTCCAAAGAAGACCCCAGTCCTTTGCCCCTATGCCTTGCTGGGAGCCACTGGCTCTGCTTTGAGTGGCCCTTACAGAATATCCACCTCCAGAGACCCCTGAGTCTTTGGTTTCTCCCAGCCCCACCCAGTCAGGGAGGGGCACCTGGTGCCTAGGTGGGGTCACCTCCTGCTGCACAGGGAAACAAGTCCTCCAGTTTGCCTTGAATTTGGGAGAAGAACTCCTCCCCACCTCATCTGTTTGTTGTAGTTTGTTATCCATTAAAACCACAGCTCTTCAAACCAGCTCACTCAAGTGGGGTGTTCACCACCACAACACCTGTCATATAGGAGGCGGGCAGTCAGAGAATCCTGGCCCCTGCCCTCCTTCCCAGCTGTGCCTTTCCAAGCTCGATTTCCATTCCCACGACTTCCATGCCTGTGTCCTTCTTACACTTCCTTCCTCCCCTGGCTTTGCAGCCACCCTCTTCCTGCTTCACATGGAACTTTCAGTGATGCCGCTTCACCCTCTGTCCTGTGCCCTGAGCCCTTCCTTCCGGCAGCCACAAAGTCCATAAAAATGCCATCCTTGCCTAACCCACATGTGGACATACTTCTGGTGGCTCCTAATGTATCAAAAAACACCCCAAGATGTCCCCATACTGATAACAGAGCCACAGTGTGAGTTCACAGTGTTCTAAATGTCATGCTCCCACCAGCAAGGCTGGTCACACAGCAGGCAGCTGGACGCTTCCATAAGCCACCCTCAGCTTGGGCCCATCCTGACGGTCCAGGCCTGAAGAGAGATACTAAGCAAGGAAGGTTGGCAAGAGCTCAGCTGCTCATGCCCTTCCCTGACCCATCGACATCCAGGGGCATTCCCAATGCACAGCAAGGAGAGCTCCCCGAAGTCACACCAAGACGCATGACCTGCCCAGATCTCATGGTGTGGAAAAGCAACCGCCTCTTAAGGTTCCGGCCTCATGGCCTGATGTTTTCTGTGTCATCCAGAAATGCAACGAGATTTCAAGCTGTGGTCTTGTCCGTACAATGAGACCAGAACATTGCTCGTATCAACTCAAATTCCTCAGCCAAGATTCATCATGAAATTCTCCAGCAAGGACAATACTTCAAATCAGATTAAAATCCCTATAAAAATGTAGCCCAGCTTTCAAAGCATGCAGAGATTTCTCATTATGATTTGATGCAAAGATTCCAAGAACCCAGAAGGATTGGAGGCAGGAGGCACGAAGGAGACTGTGCCTTTGAGTAACCCAGTCATCCCCAACTGCAGAGGAGGGGAGGAGGAGGAGGAGGCTGAGGGAGTGCACTTACCAGAGGGAGGAGCCTTCGGTCCCTGTGACCTCCAGGAAGTCATAACCATCCTCCAGCTGGAAATCAATAAAGACCAGGGCGATGGTGTCCCCCAGCTCTGCCAGGATGGTCCATGTGCAGTCGGCGTTGTTGTGGTACTCCGAAGGAAAGTGGGGGCTGGAGATGATGCCGCTCTGGCCCCGCAGGGTCCCACCACAAGCATCATCAGCTGTGGATAGAAATATGAAGCTCTTGTGAGTGGTTGGGTTCCCAGACCCTGGTGATCCTGGTGGATGGCCTTGACTCCCCACAGGGAGAAAGGGGCGTGGCAGACAACTAAAGAACCAATTCTCACAGATCTGGTTTAACTGGACAATAATGCTCGCCAAACACCTCCGTGATCCTGAGTGGGGGCCAGTCTTAGTTCTGAGATTTTTAGCTATGACTGCTCTCATTTGACACTTCAAGAAAGCCAAGACACAGGTTAAATAACCTGCCCTGGGTCACACAGCTGATGAACCCTATGCTAATGGGCCCATTTCAACTACTGTACCACAGTGCTCTGCCATAACCAGGAGGGAGAAGAAGCCGGCTGTCAAGTGGATTTCCACAGCCACGCTCCCTCAGGTGAACAGACTGCTTCTCCCCACCAGCCCTTAGTACAACTCAGACATGATAAACCAAAGCAAAGCAAGGCTTAGTGATACATGCTTGCAATTCCAGCACTCAGAAGGTCTAGGCAGGAGGATGGCTACAAGGCAAATGTGAGACCAGTCTGAGACACATGAGACTCTACCTCAAAACAAAACAAAAAAAGCAAAGGAAAGCCGGGTGTGGTGGCGCACGCCTTTAATCCCAGCACTCCGGAGGCAGAGGTAGGAGAATCACTGTGAGTTTTGAGACCACCCTGAGACTACATAGTAAATTCCAGGTCAGCCTGGACTAGAGTGAGACCCTACCTTGAAAAACCACACACACACACACACACACACACACACACACAAAAAAAAAAAAGGAAAAGAGCAGGGCTGGGTAGATGGCTCAGACTGCAAGCCTGCTGACCAGAGTTCAAATTCCTGGCCCCCACATAAAGCCAGAAATGAATTTGTGCATGCATCTGTAATCCTAACAAGTCTAGAGCAACAGGAGGTGGAATCAAGTCTGATTGGAGGCTGGAGAGATGGCTTAGCAGTTAAGGCACTTGCCTGAGAAGCCTAGGGACCCAGGCTCAAGTCCCCAGTATTCATGTAAGCCAGATGCACAAGGTGGCACGTGTGTCTGGAATTTATTTGCAGTGGCTGGAGGCTCTAGCACACCCATTTTCTCTCTATCTGCCTCTTTCTTTCTCGTTCTCTCTCTCCCTCAAATAAGAGAATAAATAAAGTATTAAAAAAGAAAAGAAAAAAGAGAGAATCTCGAAGCTCATAGGGCCAGCGAGACTGAGCCTTTCCACCTGCAAAAACAACGAGACTGTCTCAAAAACAGGCAGAAGGAGAAGACCTACACCCTGCGGCCGGCCTCATACATTTGCATGGCATGCATTCACACACGTGCACACATGCGTACACGCACAATGACTAAAAAGAAAGCAGAACCAATTCAACACAACTCCTTGGGACAAAACCCAAAAGCCCGATCCAACAATCTCCCTATCCCCAGGCTAGCTATGTCAAGTAACCTGGAAGTTAAGACGTCCGAGGCTTGGCTCACCTGTCACTAGGCCTCTGTCCGGAACACCTTTTGCCCAAGGTAATTCTCTTGATGCTTCCAGACCCACTAGGAAGGTTGCCTCTTCCTGCTGCCTGGTTCCCCAGAGCATGTGGCACCTGAGCCCTCCAGTGACAAGCAGTCCCATGGTGGCACCTTGATTGGCATTCCAGGACTGCTTCCCTTGTCTAGGTTCTGAGTGCTGCTGAGACTCCCAGAAGCTAAGCCAAGGGAAGCCTTGCTGCTCTGGCCTTACTCCCAGCTCAGGCGTCTCCTTATCAAGGAAAGACACCTGAGGACCATGACGTGCCATAAGGCATGGAGGGTCTTGGCCTTGGCCTGCTGCAGACCTCAGTGTGGCTGCATCCCCTGCAGGGCATTTTAGGGCATGTGGCCCATGCTTGGTAGGCCTGCCCTCCCAGGCTCTGTCAGCATTTATCACATACTTCACGGATTAGTATTGCAGATGGTAGACTGAATTTTAAAGAAAGGGAAGATGGCACAGTGGGTAAAATGCTTGCCACCCAAGCATGGGGACCTGAGTTCAATTCCCAGCACTGACGTAAAAGCTGGGTGTGGCAGCCTGTAATTTTAGTGTTGGGGAGGCAGGGACAGGAGCGTAACCAGGGCCCTCTTGCTAACTAGTCTAGACAAATGAGTGAACTCTGGACTCAGTGAGAGACTCTGCCTCAGACCCTGGCTTGGAGAGGGTCAACACTGGACCTAGCTCAAGTCCCTGCACTCACCTCCACCCACTGACCACACTCCTGGGACCTAATGGAACTCACTGCCTTCTGCCTGTCTCCTCTGGAAGTCACAGGCTCTCCCGCTCACTGTGGCCATCCACGTCCCTCCTCGTCTCATCCTCCACCCTTCTGTCCTTTATCCTACTTGTGGGGTCGGACTAGAAAGCGGACCCAGCTTGACGCATGTCTTCTGTAAGAACCTCCACCAACTCCTGATGTCACGCAGGCTCCAGCAGAGGCTATGGGGCCATCTGCCACGGCTCCTAAGGCCCCACACTGCCTCCCTTGCTTGCCGGTCCCCTGTGCCCCTGCTGCTCACACCACATGCCTCCTCCTGGCTCCTCTGGTATACCAAGGTCTCCCTATGTGAGGACATTGGAAAGTACTACTCATCTTTCTAGAACTTTCTTCTCTTCCTCGTTGGACATATCTGGCTTCTCCTCAGCTTCTAGGTCCCAGTCTAAGTGGCATTTCCTTAAGGATATTCCCAGAAACAACCTTCTTGCATCACAGGCTTCCACACAAACCCACATACCTTCCAGTAATGATTTCCATACTTCACTGGTCAATGACATCGTCAAACTTCCCAGTGTTAACCTGGGCTGTACTAAAACCGAGGACCTGGGACCTCGACACCCTCTGGCCAGAGAGCCACTGGTCTGCTCAGGAGAGAAGATGCCACCCTTGCCTCTGGGGCTCTGGCACTGTCGTGTTTTGATTGAAGATGCTGTAAAAGCTGTTTAGAGATTTCTCCACACTTTAAACAAGGCATCGTATTTCATAGTTACAACTTGAGAGTCATAAAATATAACCTTCAGCTGACACCCTGGTCCTGAAATATTCATCTACACTCTCTCCTCTGGCAATGGGCCTGCTGCACCGCCATCAAGCCATGCATTCTGGGTGCAGGTGCGTTATGCTGATAGTTGCTTTTCCAAGTTTATGACTTTATTTATGATCGACTTTCGCTCCTCCTGAAGTCTCTCCAATTAACCATAATTTTAGAAAACTAGCCCTCTGTCCCTCTTGCTGTCTGTTAACTCTACAGTGACTCACATTTTGGGAAGAGATGGGAAAAATGGAGAAACATACATGCCAGGCCTCCCTCCAGAGCCCTATCTTGGACACTGAGGGCCTCTGCAGTCACAGCCTGAGTGTCATGTCCTCAAGGATCTTTCCAGAAACAGACCTCCCCTCCTATGCTTTTGGTGTAGCACATATTTCATATATACATAATTAATTATGGAAACTATCATTTCCTCCCTGTTTTGGGCCCCCTCACCTCAGGAGCAATGAAAATGTCACAGGCCCTGGAGCAGATCTTGAAACTCAAGGATAAGACAGGAAGAGGCAGGACTCAGAAGCCCCTTCTCCCCCGCCGCATGGCTGCGCATCACTGTCCACGCCCGCCCAGTCTCCTCTGCCCACTCTTTTGGTGGTGCCTGGACTCCCACTGTCTGCACTGCCACCCAGGATGTTTTCTCCTCTTCAGTGATTCCTGACTGCTAGTCCATGCTAGCACAGGGCAACTTCTGCTGCAAAACCAATGCCCCCACTTGGACGAGCACCTGAACCTTAACTCTGGCAACACAAGCTCTCTCAATTCTCTTGAGAGCATAGACTCCTGCCCCTGTCAGGGTTGCCTCTAGCTAGCCCACAGACATCCCTGCCTGCCAGCACCCCAGAAAGAGCCTCATCATCAACCTTGACCCTGTATTCCATGAGCACTTTCACCCCAGTCACGGGCGAGTCCTGTCTGCTGTACTCCAAACCACAGCCCGTCCACACCCATCCCTCCTCTTCTGGCATCCAGGATGCAATTCACTTGTCTTCTCCTCAGAGAGCCTCTCCTGAGTCTCACCTTACAGAGCTTTCCTCACTGCCTTCCCAGCTCCTATTCCCATCTGAAAACAAAAAAAAAATTTGTCTGTTTTCTGCCTCCTGGCTACCAGAATGTAAACTCCACGAGCTCATGGGATTTTGGTTTGACTTGGTCATCACCAAGGTTTTCTATATCTACAAAATGATAGGCAGTCAATAAACAAGGGACTGATCCAGTGACTGGCCCGTGCACGGCAGCCAGACACCAGACGGAAAGTAGTTGAATTACTGAAAGAAAGAATGAGGACTCAATCAATAATATAAGACTAATGCTTACGTCCCAGCTTTCAAACTCAGAGCGGTTCCACGCAGCTGTGAGCTGGCACTGCCAGGGCCAGGCTCGGCCTGTGCACGCATTCTGTAGGCTCCTACCCATAAGGAAATGTGGGCTGCAGCTCAGCACTCCTGCACCTAAAGTGCAAACCCAGTGCCTGCCTCCCAGGTCTGGAGGCAGCCCACAGTGCTTGGCTTGACTCTCCAAGGCCCAGCCCATCTTGCCATAGCCAATTGTCTCTCCCCAACATGCCCCTCAGTGCACAGCTCATCTGAATTCCCTTTTTCCTTTAGCTGGCTTTGATCCTGGACTCATGGCCCTCACAAGTCAGAGTTCGGTTGCTGAAATCCACACGGTCTTCCTTGGTGTGGATCAAAGATTACACAGAGCTCAGTGTCTCTGGGGACTTCTGCTTGTGAAAATATGGCTGGAGTGATACAAAGCGAAGGGACATCACCTGCCTCCCGCCCTCTGCCAAGCTGGCCCAGACCTCAGTGGCTCAGGATTCTTGAAGTGGGAGCTCCTGGGGGTGGGGGTCAGCCCTTGATCCCAGAGTCTCTCTACTCCCTCCTCTCCCTGTGCTGCCCTCTTTCAGCTGGCACAGGGTATTCCCAGACAGAGCAGATACACACGGCTCTCCAGTCTACTCAGGGAGCTTTGGCCTTAAAGAGAGCATGGCACATGCCCCTGAGAGCTGCCAGGCAAGGAGGCAGCCAGGCCAGCAAGTCCCCTCTGGTCTTGCATGCCTGCTGGACTTTGGTGGTGAGCCAGGCCTAGCCAGATGGCCTCTCACTCAGCAAACACATGCAGATGGCTGTCCAGTGGTATGGATTATCAGCTGATGTATGTCAGCCCTAGAGACTTCCGCAAACAGGAAGGAAGGCCACCAAGAGGCTCACAGTCCTTCCAGAGGGTTAACCCATTCATCCTGGCATGGCCGAGAGCACAGAAAGGAGTGAGCACCTTTGCTCCAGGATAGCTCAGTCTCCCAAAGAAGAACAGTCTGGAAAACCACTTTCAGACAAGCACAATGTTACTGGGACGTCTTGCCTCTCAGGCTATTCTTACTGCTGGTGCTGAATCCAGATAGAGGTGGTGATGGAGTGGACTCCAGGAGTGGGAGAGCCATTTGGTTTGCTCCCAGTCTCTGAGCAGAACCACTCTCAGCTATGTGAGAGGAAGGGATCCTTGAAGGCTTTCTGAGAACAAGACTTGATCTTGAAGGCCAGCCCCCATGCTGTGTGCTGACTGAGGCATTCTCTCTGTGGCTCAGTTCAGAGGAGAATGAGTGACAGGGAGAAGGTCAAATTGGGCCTCTTTCTACAAGGGCCTTGCAAGCTATAGAAGTAGTCTCAGTGAAGAGCCCCTGCTAAGCAATGCGTGATTTTGTCGGACCTATACCCCCATGTGGGTGACAGGTTGGGAATATATGAGCCAGGGCAAGTGAATGGCCATCTACAAAGGGTCACAGTCTTCACAGAGTCATAGTCTTTAGAGGGACACGTACAGAGGGACACCTGTTGCTTGAGGCCTACTGAGATGTGGTGGTTTGAAGTAGGTATCACCCATAAACTCATGTGTTCTCAATGCTTGATCCCCAGCCACCAAAAGTTTGGGAAGTAGATCCTTACTGGAGGCAGTGTGTTGTTGGGGGCGGGCCTATGGGTGTTATAGCCAGCTTCCCCTTGCCAGTGTTTGGCACACTCTCCTGTTGCTGTTGTCCACCTGATGTTGGCCAGGAGGTAGTGTCCAGCCTCTCTCTCTGCTCATTCCATGTTTCCCCCTGCCAGCACGGAGCTTCCCCCTCAAGTCTGTAAGCCAAAATAGACCCTTTCTTCCCACAGCTGCTTTGGTCAGGTGTTTTGTGCCAGCAACATGAAGGTAACTAGTGATCGAGGACTGTGAGGAAGGGCAAACTCAGGAGGAATCAAGGCTTCTGCAGGGATGAAAGTCCTGAGCCGGGGCAAAGTGCAGGAGGCCACGTGGTGGAAGAGGCTGCAGAAAGGAACAACAGTGCCTTCGAGGAAGGTAGAACTTTGGAGGCACAGTGAGGAGAAGTGCTAGGGAAGCCAGGGCGCCAAGGCTTTCAGGCTCACCATGTTCTCACTGACCGTCATCTGCAGTGTGGGGACGTGAGCTCCCTGCACTGTCACACACCATCAGGAAAGAGTGCAGCATGTGCCATCCCCTTTGGGTTTCTGTTTGTTTTGGTTCCTTTGATCTTAAATTTTTGCTTTTGTTTTACAGAGGTCTGGGAGTCAAGAAAGCTCACCAAGATCCTAACCCAAGTTAGCAGAGGAGAGTGAGGTGTGGCCATGAGCTCAGTGTTCAGAGGAAGCTACAACTGAGGAAGATTCCAGAAGATATGGGCAGGGGAATTCTGCCTCACAGGACAGTGTGATGCTGGCTTGGGTTACATTCATCTTTAGATCTTGAATGACAAGGGTGTGATATCCATAATGCTCCAGAGAGAACTACACTCTGTAGTTCATAACTTGGATCTGCAACTTTGTCTACTTTCCTGTTTCCCATCCTGTTTCCATGCCACAACTCTGAGAGCATTCTTGGAGGAGCAGAATGTTAAAGGCGACATCCCCAGGGAAGGCCATGGTGGGGATACTATGAGGAATCACAAAGACAAATGTGTTCAGACCACACAGGGCCATACTCCTGTATGAAAAGGGGCCAAGGCCCACCCAACTAACTTGGTGATTGCTAATGCCAATCTCCTAAAGAGAGGCAGATCCCAGGTTAGCAATGGGACCTGAGAAAATGGGACTTAGGAAGGCAAGAAAGAAGAGTCTAATCCCCTTGGGCCCCATGAAGAAGAACCAACATGGCTGAGGCCAATCTTATTGGTTGAGAAGAAAATGAGCATGAAGCCAGCGGCAATGCTGGAGGATTGGCTGGGGCTCGTCTGTTGGGAGGGAATTCGCAGCTGAGTCTGGACTCACGCAGTAAGGGTGCTGGGATCCACCGATGATGATGTCTGTCAGGTGTGTGTGAAGAAGGGGGAAGAGGTATGCATGCCAGGAAACTTTCATCCCTGGCCTTGCTAATAAACCTGTGTACAGATGGCAGGAGGAGGAAGCTGTTTGGCCCCGGAGCTAGTATTTTGAGAATAAGCACGGAAGAGATTCCTTGGACTTGGACAGCAAATTCCCTACCTAGGAGGAGCTTCTTGTCCAAACATTTCTCAACTTCAAACAGTTACTCCCACACCAACACCTGTGTGGTATACAGCCACAGGATTTAAAGATGAGAATTTAGGAAGAAGACAGTGGTCAGCAGTGTAAAGGCTGTGCGGAAGGCAGGAAGTCTAAGGGTCAAAGTAATTCCATATGACTGGGAATCGCAAGGCAGAGCACCTGAAAAGGGTCAAGACTCACAGTAGTGGAATAAACAAGAGGTGAGGAGGGGAGGGAGTCCCAACTACACTTCCAAACAGCTTGGCTCGGTAGAAGGCAGGAACTCCAAAAGTAGGACTGGTAAGCTAGAGGAGCTAAAAATCACCTACGGGCAGAAAGATGCCAACACAGGTACATATTGTAATATGCGCAACATGCATCACGATCACAAGAGGATGGGAAGGTGTGATGACTCACCTTCTGCATCAGCATGACTAGATTTGGAATCTAGGAGATGCACCTTCTGGGCACAATGCTGAATGTGTTTCCAGAGAGGTTTAACTGGGGAGGGAAGACCAACCCTGAACGTGGGTAACCCCAACCTGGGGTCCAGGGCTGAATACAAGTGAGAAAGTGAGCTGAGTACCAGAATTTGTCTCTCTGTCTCTCTCTGCTTCCTGCTTGCAGACACAATGTGACCAGGGGCCTCACACTCTGGCCACCATGCCTTCTCTGACCCGGAGAACTCTGGCTTCATGCTACACACCAAAACAATCTACTCTTGCTTCCTTCTCTCCCTCCTTCCCTCCCCTCCCCCTCTCCTTCCTTCTTTCCTTCCCTCTTTCCTTTCTTCCTTCCTTCCTTCCATCCATCCATCCATTGCTTCCATCAGATACAGAAGGAAACACAAGACGGTTAGAATGGACAGACTTTGTTTCTTCTCTATCTTCTAACCTCTTCAACAAGATTAGTCACCATCTGCTCATCAGGTAGGAATCCTGAGCACTTACTTTAGAGATAAACTTGACTATAACAGGAAGGACAATATAAGACAAGTTGGACATAAGGTGACCGATGTCCTGGCTTGCCTGGGACTAGGGGGATTTCTATGATATAGGATTTTCAGAGCTAAAAATGGAAAATGTATGGGTAAATGAAGATGGATGTCTCAATAGCTGGGGCTTCTGGGAGGGGGAGATATTGGGGTAATTAGATTTTGAGAACATCTGGAGGCTGGGAGAAAAAAAAAACATTACACTGAGAGTGGCTGAATTTGTAGGAGAGAAAGGAATAATTCTAGCCCAATGTCAGTAGGAAGCTATTGGGTGGGAGGGGGTGCAGTCTATGCGCACAAAGAGCAATGGTGTCTAGTGGGAAAGGAACTGCTGTTTCCTCAGAGATGGGACTGGCAGGCAGGGTGCACAGGGACAAGTAAGTTTGTTGCTACGGGGAACGCCTGAGGGGTACACATCCAAGCACCAGGCAGTCAGGTAGAGCTGAGGAGCCCACAGAACACTTCCAACCTTGGGCGTCCCACGGTAGGCTCTCCGTGCCCCGCTGCGGTGAAGTACACCTCTCCTCAGAGACAGATCTCACTGGAAGCTCAGGCGCCCCACTCCCAAACGGCCACCCACTCCCTCAGACGCCCTCTGACCACTTACCTCTGCAGGAGGGCAGAGGGAAGTCCCACGCGGCGCTGTTCTCGGAGGCAGCGTGGCAGGTGAGCACGGCATGGCCCTCCAGGAAGAAGCCAGGGTTGCAGCTGTAGCGAACCTTATCGCCCAGGTTGAAGGTTGAGCCTTGTTGGATGCCATTGGGCAGCCTGCCTGGGTTCCCACACGTGTGGCTCGGGAGAACTGTGAGGAGAGGAAGACACACATTGCTGAGCTGGGCTATGGCCTGTACATGGGCCAGTCCACCATTCTGAACCCCATTTCTTTTTCTGCGAATGGGGAAAACCCCTGTTGACTGGCTCCCTTTTCTTGGCTACGGATCCCCAGAGAATGGGTTGTGAGAGGTCCCAGGCTAAGGATTTGTCATGAGACATCTAGGTCCTAGGCTTATTCTAAAGCTTATTCTAAAGTGTGAATTGTATCCATCCATCGTTATCTCTAGAGGTGTGACCCCAGGGAGACATGTTAATCTCTTGAACACGGATGCCCTGGTTTCAGACTCCAAAGGAGGGACACAGTGCTCATCAAACCTGAAGTCCTGTGTGTGTATGTTTGTGTGCGTGTGTGTGTGTGCACGCACACGTGTGTGTGTTCTGTCCAAGCAGCAGTGGCTCCTGTGGCCCAGCAGGTGCAGGGAGATAAAGGGGTCAGTTCATGTTGCGCGAGGCAGAGGACAGAGAGGCGGACGACAAGAACTCGCCATCTAATCAGCCTGGCCCGCATAAAGAGGAAAATTGGGAACACGGTGTACGGTGTGTGACTGGAGCCAGAGCAATCATAGCTGGCTGCGAGTGTCCTGTCATTATCCAGAGGAAATGGCCTTGGTGATGGTGAGGGTGCAAGAGTGTGGTGACCCACCAATCAGGGGCAGGGAGGACACATCACTGTGTGTCTGTGTGTAAAGCTGCTCCCCCTGACCCAGCTCCCTCTAGGAGAGTTAGAAGTGTTTGGGTGCTGAAGGTCGCACCCCATCACTGTAGGACAGCACCACAGGGAAAGAACTGGGGTCATCGCCCTGCCTGGGTCACTGTTCAAGTTCCTCTCCATAAATATCCATCCCCTCTCTCGGCAATGGCTCACGGGAGTCATCTCTGAGACGCCTTCAGCGGGGTGGTGGAGAAAGCAGAGACTCTGCAGTCACAGTTCTGGGGTTCATTTCATGTCCCTACCTGATGGCTCACTTCCTGTGGGGATTTAATGAAGTCTCTCAACCTCTCTGTGCCTCTGTTTCCCCACTGGTAAGATGGGGTTCACAACAGTGCCTTCCTCAAAGGGCAGTAGTGAGAATTAAATGAGTTTAGGTATTATCTGGCACTCAGTGAGTACAATGCAAGTGAATCTAACTTCTGGCACAAGATTGTAATATTAAAGACACAGGCAAAAGGGTATGGCAGGAGAGGAACCAGGTGGAAGACCAAACTCAGGCTGTGGGTCAGAGATGACTTCCTGGAGGCATGACATCTTTGAAGAACTCTAAGCAGTAGCAAGCTCAAAGTAGGTTTCCGGCAGGGTGAAACAGTATGTGTGGAGGCCCAGAGAGCAGAGGCCTTGTAGGGGTCTCAGGGAGCCTGGAGTGAGAGGGGAAGGGGTGGCCATGAGTGTACGTTAACCCGTACAGTGCGCTCTTTCTGCCCACCTTGCTATTGGTGGCTCATTCCTCCATCCTCTCTACCAGCCCTGATCTGATTTCAGCCTTTCTCTGCTCCTCTTCCCCCTGTTCCTCCTCTTCCTCTTCTGGAAGGAGATAGTTGCTCTAGAGGGAAATGGAAGACTCTGGAGCTCTCCTGGCCTGGGTTTGAAGCCAGGCACCAACAGTGTCTGCACGTGCATGAGCTTGAGTCACACGAGGTCTCTGAGCCTTGGTGACTATGGGTGTTACTGATGAATGCTGCATGGCCAGTGTTCTTATTCCCTGGGGCTTCAGGGCCATGACAGCAGAGGCCTGTGTTGGCTCACAAATGTACCCTGGAGACTAACACAATGCATGGCACTTATCAGGACGTATTTGTGTGTTCATTCGTTAGCTGTTTAGTGACTCATTTGTGTGTTAACTCCTTTGTGTCAAAAACAAAATTATTGTAGGCCTACCATGCTTGGAGCTGGGGAAAGAGTGGATCTCTGTCTTCAGAGGCTTGCTTTTTGTGGGGTGACCTTAAGGATTTAAGAGTTCTTCTGCACGCTCCACCTCTGTCATGTCAGATGACCAAGGTAAAGTGACTTGCCTCCACAGCTGTCAGTTGGCCCAGTTTATTGTTTCCCATGATCCCTTGCTGTTGACTAACTCATTGTTTCCCATGATCCCTTCTTCCTGGCCTCACTGGGCATTTCCCATGAACCCCTGATGTTGGCTCGATTGGCATTTCTTAAGGCCTCCTGCGGCTGCTTCAACTGCAGCTCCCACAATTCCCTGAGGTTCACTCGGCTGCATTTCCCATGATCCTCCACTCACCTTGCATTTCCCCGTGACTCCCATGGTTGGCTCACCCAGCCTCTGCCTGGAAGCTTGCTGCTGGCTTCCAGCGAGGCAGCATGTGTGGCTATGTGGGTGGATGGCAATGGAGGGGGCCAAGCCAACATTTGGAGAAGAGCCCAAGTTAACGTGAGAGGAGGGAGTCGACGGGGAAACGGGCTGTGAACTGGTGTAGAACTAACGTTTCATTTTCCGCAACAAGACGCAAAGACCCAATTTAATTAAATTACTAATGTCAAATTTTTAATGAACCTGCTTGCTTTGGGCTTTCTTCTTTTGAAACTAATGACTGGAACATCACTATAAATAACAGTTGATTCTTTTGAAAAAGTCACTCTCAAATGCTTACTGCCCCTTACTTAATGAACTGTTTACGATCAGACCACTTTGAAACGGGGTTTCAAGGGGGCCCCAGGTGTGATAAATCCACTCTCAACCCCACCTGTCCCTTATCCTATACTCTGATCACACAAGAGCCCACCAAGCAGATGGAGGGTGAGTGGCTGGGCCTGGGGCTTGGAGACACCTGGTTCAAATCCAGCTCCACCACCACTGACTGGATGAACTGAGCACCATGCACCATTCATCTGGTAGGCTTTCTCCTCTAAGGGGACTCATTAGCTTGCTAGCATTGCTGTAACAAAGTGCCGCTGGAAGGGAAGGCTAAAACAGCACTTGCTTGCAAGAATGAGGGGAGGATGGTTCATCTCTTGTTGTCAATTTAACTGGATTTAAAATCACCATGAAAAGAAATTTCTTGGCCTGTCTGTTGGGAATTTTCTAGATTAGAATAATTGAGGTGAGAACATCCATTCTAACTGTGGGCAGTGCTGGCCCATGGACTGGGGAAGCCAGACTGTATAAAAAGCAGAAAGCTAGCCGAGTACCAGTATTCATCACTTTCTACTTCCTCCCTGCTGAAGTGATGAAGTGAGCCAGTTTCCTCCTCTTACCATGTTTTCCCCACCATAATGGACCTCCCTCAAAACTGTAAGCTAAAAATAAACTCCTTCCTTCCCTAAGATGCTTCTGGTCATATATTTTTGTCCCAGAAATGAAAAAGCAACTAATGAAGGTGTGCTTCTGGTGACTTGCTGGCAATCTCTCGGGGTACGCTCGTTGATAAACACCTCTCCCTTTTGTTATCCTTCCATGGTGTTTTCCTGCTGTTTATCCATGTCCTGTAGTCCTGTATTGGACGGGGCATACCCTAATATCTTCATGCCTAATGGGATCATCGGTAAAGACCTTGTTCCCAAAGGAGATCACCCTGACAGGCTTTGGGGACTAAGTCTTCTACATATCTTCAGAGGTGCCCCAGATTAACCCAAAATGGGACTGCTGTGGATATGACAATCAGATTTCTGGTTCCCACCATTATGTGCTTGGTATATTTCTAGGCCCGAATTAACTTAATCTTCAAGAGAAACCAGTTGAGTATATATGTATTGTCCTCATTGTATAGGTGTTAAAGCTGCGGCACAGAGGGCAACTCGCTTGGCCAAGGCTAGGAAAACAGTAGAGCTGCACTTTGAATCTGGGTCTTTCTAGCTCCATTATTCAGCACTCTTGACTGGAAGGCAACCTTTCTTCTGACAGAGGCAGAGCACCTACGTGCAGAATGGGCCCTTAATAAAGCACAGTTCCCTCCCTCCCTGTGTTCTTCTGGGAACAGCAATAGGATGGAAGGTGATCGCTTGATTGTCCAGATGAAATAGATGGTTTTTTTTTCTCCAGCCCAATTTGCCGATCTTGTATTTTTGTTTAATAATGTCAAGGGCAACATTTAAAGTTGGTCTTTTGTTGTGTGTCTAATGAGCGACTTGCTGGACAGACATAGATTGGAGATAAGCTGCAAAGCGAAGCCTTTCTAAGGCCCAGTATTCTTTGATTTCTTTCTTTCTTTCTTTCTGGTTCTGTTTAGCCCGTGTGTTTTTGGCACAGATGTTATAATGGTTCATGCTCTCCTGTCTGTAAAGATGCCTTTTGATTGCTTACAAAATGATGAGTGGGATATTTACATCCAACGCAACGCAGAACGATATTATTAAAACTGTGCCTGACATTGAACAATTCCATTGTCGGTTAGCTATGGGGAATTTTGTCCCTTCGACACAGCCCGACTCTTGCCAATCAACATAATGTTCTCTGTGACTGTATGACAGTGACGCTCGTCTGTGGTGGGAATGTAGCTAGAGCTACTCCGTGCCTTGTTTCATCTTTAATTTCAGACTTGGGTTCCCACAGTATCATGAGGAGCTGTTCATGCTCTCTGGACAAACAGCCTCGATATGTTTTGATGTCTTCTCTGCCGTCAAGTTACCTCGTTCATCTCCATGGCCATATGACAGATTCAAAATGGCAGGAGGGCTGGGAAAAGGAAAACGAGTGTGTCTTCCCACAACCCTTGGTATGTGAAGAGAAAGAGGTGTGTGTGTGTGCGCACACACGCGTGTGCATGTGTGTCAGCAGGCAGGACCAGGGGAAGGGGCATAGAAACTACTGGATTGTATGACTGTAGTAGGTGTCTCTGCCTCACTCATTCTCTTATGTCACCTTTTCAACTTCTGCAGTTTGAGCTCTTGGCCTTTGAAGAGTAACTTACTGCACACTTGCACCGTGTCTTCCTTATTGTCAAGTTCTCTGCATGCATTTCCATCCCCAGAGAGCTGTCTGTGCTTGCTGTCTCCAATTCTTGGCTCCTTTAATATATTATGAATTTTTATTATACTATACATTTGAGAGAGATATATATTTACTTAGAATTTATATGTTGTGTGTTGACGTGATTTCCTTGCTTACTTATTTATTTAACTTTTTGAGACAGGGTCTCATGTAGCCCAGGCTGGCCTTGAATTTACTATGCAGCCAAGGATGACCTTGACCTTCTGACCTTCCTTCCTTCACCTCTCCAGGACTGAAACTACAGACTTGTGTCACATGCTCATCATTATACGACATATTTTCATAAAAAGTTTGACATAGTCACATAAAATTAATATGTTATAGGTAACATGTGGACTGGTAAGCCTTCTATTTGATATATTCATTGATTTATTGTCTGCCTCACCTCAATACAGTTTACGGCTTCATTTTTTGGCCTCTGTTGTTAACTGCTGAGTCTCATTTCCCCGAACACCGCCTGGAGTACGATAATAATACCTGCGTGTGACAACAGTGCCTCACGTATAACAACAGCGCCTAGTTACAACCAGAGTGCCTGGTGTATAACAGCACCAATAAAAGTCTACTTCATGAATGACTTCATGGTCTTAATTAATTATCCCAACAACCAATTCTTAGAGGTGTCATGATTCCTTGTAGAGGGGAGCGTGCTTACCAGGGAGGCTGGGTTATGTACCCGAGGCCACACAGTGCAAAGCAGTTCACGAGGCAGAGCCTGGGGCTGCCATCCACGCCTGCTCCTGAGCCCACACGCTTTGCACCTACACTGAGCTATTCTGGGTTTTTTGTTTGTTTGTTTTTGTTTTTCGAGGTAGGGCCTCACTCTAGCCCAGGCTGACCTGGAATTTACAACGAAGTCTCAGGGTGGCCTTGAACTCACAGCGATCCTCCTGCCTCTGCCTCCCGAGTGCAAGGATTAAAGGCGTGCGCCACCACGCCTGGCTTACACTGGGCTATTCTGTACTGACCACTCCACGTGAAGGTCCACAGTCAGCCATGCTTGAAACCTCATGATGAGGGACTCATGCTGTCCTTTCAGAGGCAGTGTTGCGGGGTCAAGCGAACATGCTAACCTGGGGCTCGGGCTGTACATTTCCTGCCACCTGTCAGTCAGAGGCAGAGGTGCTGGGGCCTCATGTCATCTGCTCCCAGCCCCCAAGTCAGAGACCCTATCCTGCATTGACGTCCCTCTATGCTTGTCAGACACATGTCCTCCACAGCTGGCCTGTTCTTGTGACTTGAATTTGAGATCTTTACAGTCCTTGGTATCAGGGTGCCAGGCAGAATTTCACAAAGAGCAGGTGCCTGAACCTGGCCCCAAACCTGAATCAGAGCCTCTGAGGTGGGGCTGTGGCCTACCCCAGGAGGTGGCAAGACAGGCCTGGGATTAAGAGCAAGCCCTGGCAATCCTTCAGCCACACTGGGCTGACCTCTGAACTTTGACCTGTGCAGCCTCCAGGGACGTCCTAGCCTCTCCTCTGTCAGCTCTTGTCGTCCATATGTCACCCCAGCCCTGCCATTCCTTCTGTGTGAACATTCATCTCTGCCCGGCACCTCTGAGCCCCACTTCCAGTCTCACTGCCTCCAATGCATTGTCGCCACAAGTGCCCAGGGCGGGGAGGGGTAGCGTGCTGTAGTGGCCCCACTGTGGTGTGCTGGCAAACACAGGCCTTCTGGCCTCCGAGGTGATTTGTGTGAGAGTGAATAATTATTTGAAAGATTGAAAGCAACAAAGAAGGAAGCTGGGCGTGGTGGCACACACCCTTTAATCCCAGTACCTGGGAGGCACAGGTAGGAGGATCGGCGTGAGTTCGAGGCCATCCTGACACTACATAGAAACAAAGAAAGAAATAAGATGGTACTGTGAGCAGCACCTCTCCATCACCATTAGGATAAGTCCACCTGTGATCTGAGTCCTACTGACATTTCCTATCTTCTTTCCTGCTCCCCATCTTGTCCCCACCATAGTTACTGTTCTGAAGCTCAGAGATCCCCAAGCACACCTTACTTTTCTTTCAAGTTTTCCACCTGGAAAACTCCTACCCAACTGCCAAGCCCCCAATTCAGTGTTATCTCCTCTGTGAAACACCAATGGCACTGTTTAGTGTTTTGTATAAACCATAAAATCCCTCAAGACCCCAGCTTGATAGAAAATCAATAATGTGGACTGGAGACATGGCTTAGCAGTTAAGGTCCTTGCCTGTGAAGCCCAAGGACCCAGGTTCGATTTCTTAGTACCCATAAAAAGCCAGATGCACAAGGTGGTGCATGTATCTGGAGTTTATTTGCAGTAGCTAGAGGCCCTGGCACACCCATTCTCTTTCTGTATCTTCACCATTTTTTTTCTCTCTCAAAGAAATAAATAAAATACTTTTGAAAAAAGAACGAAAATTAATAATGTTCCACTGTCCTTGACAATTGGCTCCCAGAATCCTGGAGCTGCTGGCCCACTAACTAGGTGGGCTCCCTCTGGCCATTATATTCATCTTGCAATCACACAAGCCAATGCCTTAAGTGCTGAGAGTTTCTGAAGCCACTTGTGGAGACGCGTGTGGGCTGCACTTCAACTCCTGTACTTGTCATATAGCCTTGTCGTTTGTTCGTTCTTTCATTTATTCAAATACTCTGCAGCAAAACCTGTCTGCAAATTTTTCTATATTAAAAAATATCACCTGGACATGATGGCGCACGCCTTAAATCCCAGCACTCGGGAGGCAGTGGTAGGAGGATCGCTGTGAGTTCAAGGACACCCTGAGACTACAGAGTGAATTCCAGGTCAGCCTGGGCTAGAGTGAGACCCTACTTCAAAAAACCAACATATATATATATATATATATATATATATATATATATATATAGAGAGAGAGAGAGAGAGAGAGAGAGAGAGAGAGACATATATATATATGTATATATATATATATATATATATAATTGATTTATATATTTGCAAGCAAAGAGAGAAGAGACAGCGAGAGAGAATGGGCACACCAGGGCCTCCAGCCACTGCAAAGAAGACTCCAGATGTATGAGCAGCTGTGTACATCTAGCTTTACATGGGTACTGGGAAATGGAACTCTGGTTGTTAGGCTTTGCAGAGAAGTACTTTTATCTGCTGAGCCATCTCTCCAGCCCTGTAATTTTTTTCTTTAGGTAACTAGATTCATGTCTGGACTCTTGAGGAGTAAGAATAATTCTGGTGTTCTCTATACAAGTAGCATTTGATTTAAGGCCTGGCAAGGCATGACTGTCCAATTGGAAATGAGAATGTATTGAGTGAATTAAATATATATATATATATATATATATATATATATATATATATATATGTATATATTTAATATACATTTATAATGTAAAATATATAATATAACAATCAAAAGCTATTATCATATATATGTGTATATATATGCATATAGTTATTTATGTGCATATGTATGTAGGCAGTAAACTAGTGTTGGTAGAATGGCCCATTTTTTTTTTTTTTGTTTTGTTTTTGTTTTCTGAGGTAGGGTCTCATTCTAGCCCAGGCTGACCTGAAATTCACTATGTGGTCTCAGGGTGGTCTCGAACTCATGGCAATCCTCCTACCTCTGCCTCCTGAGTGCTGGGATTAAAGGCGTGCGCCACCACGCCCGGCAGAATGGCCCATTTGTGTGTGTGTGTGTGCTTTGCATTCATGTGGGTGCACGTGTGCAGATGTGTGCCCCATGCACATGTGTGCAGAGGCTGGACGAGGATGTCAGGCATCCTAGTCTATCATTCTTCTCACCTTTTTTCTCTGAGACAGAGTTTCTCAGTGAACCGAGAACTCCCCGTTTTGGGTTAGATTGGCTGACCAGGGAGCCCCAGTAAATCTTCCTCCTGTCTTTAGCCCCCTTACTCAGCTCTGAGGTTACAGGAATGCGCAGCCACTCTCAGCTTTTTGTTTTGTTTTGTTTTTTTTGGGGCAGGGTCTTGCTCTTGCTGGCCTGCTGTCCACTATGTAGCTTCAGGGATCAGAGTGGCCTCAACCTCACAGGGCTCCTCCTACCTCTGCCTCCCAAGTGCTGGGATTAAAGGTGTGTGCCACCACAGCCGGCTCCCTCTCAGCTTTTTATGAGGGTGCTGGGGGATTGAATTTAGGGCTTCATGCTTGCATAGCAGATGCTCTCACCAAGAAGCCATCTCCCAGCTCATAGACTGGCAAACTGTCCTTGTAGAGGGGCAGCCAGGAAGTATGGTCTCTGCTTCTATGACTCAGTTTCCCTGTGGTAGGAAAGCAGCCGTCAGTACATGTTCCAGTCAAATTTTGTTTATAAAAACGGACAAGCTGCCTGCCGGGCGTGGTGGTGGATGCCTTTAATCACAGCACTCGGGAGGCAGAGGTAGGAGAATCGCCGTGAGTTTGAGGCCACCCTGAGACTACACAGTGAATTCCAGGTCAGCCTGAGCTAGAGTGAGACCCTACCTCGACCCCCCCACCTCAAATGGACAAGCTGGGTGTGGTGGCGCACGCCTTTAATCCCAACACTCGGGAGGCAGAGGTAGGACGATCACCATGAGTTCGAGGCCATCCTGAGACTACATAGTGAATTCCAGGTCAGCCTGGACTAGTGTGAAACCCTACCTCAAATAAAACCAAACAAAACAAAAAAAGCTGATTCTCAACCCATCGTTTGCTGGCCCTGAGGTATTGCTATCCAGCCCATCTTTGTCTTAGGTGTGAGCTGTATTCTCCTTGCTGTTGTTCAGGTTGGGATTGGGAACCCCGCTGTACTGGAGAGTAGGATCTAGACAGCTGAAGGACACACAGCAGAAGGAGGGGAAATAACAAAAGAAGTCACTTCTTAGATGTTTAATGTGACCTGGCATTCTGCTCAGAGCTTTGTCTGGACTTTCATCTCATCTGAGCTAGACAGAAATTCTACAACTGTCCTCTTTTTACAGGTAGGAAGACTGAAATATGACAGCGTGAACTCCAAGGCACAGGTTGGGATCAGAGCTAGGGTTGAAACCTAACTCAGTTTACCTCAGAGCTGTTCTCTTTGCCAGGCAGTAACCTTGACTTTCAGATCTGAACCCTCTCCTTGTTTTGATACTTGGTGTCATGGAGTCAGCGCTTTGGGCACCTTCAGTGCCTCTTGTCTTGCCAGGCCAAGAGCATGACTGACCCACATCCAACAGATCTCTCATTGTCCTTTTCAGATTAGCTGAGGCTCCAACACCTCACCAGCAGGGCCACGGTCTGAAAGCGCCTCTTTCGCAAGCTTCCCCAGCCTGGGCTCCCTTCCTTTCACCTGTGATCTCCTAGCAGCACCACCACAAAGGAAACCCTACCCACAACACAGCCTTCAAAAAGCCACAGCTGTCAGTTACACTTGTGTTTCAAATACACACGCAAAGCGGTTTTTTTTTTTTAAGCATATGTATAACTCTCACAGTATTTGGGCCACACTCATACTCATACTAAATTTACATGACTTGTTCTTTGAAATGCGCACTTCATGGGGTTTCTTATATTTTAATTTGTCAGTTTGGCAACTCTGACCAGAGGGGCATTATCTTCTATATTTCAAAGACGTTTACTTCTCGAAGAGCTGGGGCTGTTTCTCTGAGAAAATGAGGAAAAGAAACAGGGATCCCAACCTGAATTAGCCAGTGCCTGATTCAGAGGATGGTCCCAGAGGGCTGGAAGAGTGCTCACCAAGGGGTCGCTCCAGAGCTACCTAGCTAGGGCCCAAGGAAAGTGAGGTACAGCAGGGATCTGCCTCCCTCCTTCCTCCAGGCACACTCTAAGGGAAGCTGAGATTCTGTGGGTCACCCCTCCCTTTTCCCTACACCTCAGCGCAGGGATTGCCCAGTCTGCTTAGGCAGAATAGCACATAGAGAATCAGTGGTGCTCTGAGGGGACACATTGAAATATCCTGATAAAGTTAAACTTGGAGTAAACCACATAGGCAATTTGGGGATAAATGTGATTTATTGCAGAAGAGAATGTACAAATTCTTTCCAAAATGTTCCATGGGCTGGTGGGGATGTAGCTTAGGCATAAAACACTTGTCTGGAATACATGATCCCTGGTTCAATCCCAGCACACACACACACACACACACACACACACACACACACACGGAGAGAGAGAGAGAGAGAGAGAGAGAGAGAGAGAGAGAGAATTTCAAGCATCAGTGATTGAATAATAAATTCCATGAGAAAACACTCAGCAGTCCAGATGATTCTGGAAAACCCTGCAGAAGCTCCTCTTCTTGGAGAAACCAGTGTTTGCAAGTTTGGGAGTTTCTACAGGAGAAAAACCTGCTTAGCTTTGCTTGAGGCAGAAGATCTGAAAATGCGACTCTATATTTCTTCTCCTTTTTCCCCACCCTCCTTCCTCGTTCTGTGGCAGGTCCTTTGTGGGGTGCTGGACAGAGCTGCTCTGCTTTCTGTATCGGTCATCAGATTATAAAGGTACGTGTGCGTGTGTGTGCATGCGTGCGTGCGGTCTTGTCATAGCACACATGGTGGAGGGCAGCGGACAATGTCAGGTGTTGGTCTTCACCTTGAACCTTGTTCGAGGCAGGGTCTCTTGTTCACCAGCGCATTTGCCAGGCTAGCTGACCGAGTTTCCAGGTGAGTTTTCTGTCTCTCCCTTCCCTATCTATCAGCAGGTGCACTGGGATTACAGATGGTTCAGAATCTGGCTTTGCGTGGATTCTGAAGGTGTACACTCAGGTTCGCATACTGGTTCAGCAGGCACTTTATCCACCGAGCCCTCTTTCCAGTCCCTACCTTCCTCCCTCTTTTCCATACTGCTATGTAGCTGAGGCTAGCCTTGAACTCCTGACTCCCTCATCTCTGCCTACCAAACACCGGGTTTATGGGCATGTGCTACCATGCTCAACTAACACATATTTTTTTATTTTTAAAATGAGGATCCCCTTTGGAGCATGAAAATTTGTTTTTCTGGACATAGAGACACTCAAGTTTTCCAGGTCCCACTGGTCATTAACTTCTAGAATCAAACTAATTTTTACCAAAGAGGTAAGCATAACATATATGGCTAAGGGCAGTGAATGGTCTAGAAGGTCAAAGGGATGAGTTCTAACTTTTCATTTTTAAAATTCATTCTTATTTATTTATTAGTCAGAGAGAGACAGAGAGACAGAGAAAATGAGTGAGAATGGGTGCGCCAGGGCTTCCAGCCACTGCAAATGAACACCAGATGCAGGCATCTCCATGTGCATCTGGCTTATGTGGGACATGGAGAATCAAACCTGGATCCTTAGGCTTCGCAGGCATGTACCTTAACCACAAAGCCATCTCTCCAGCCCTTATCTTTTTTAATAGTTGACATGTTTTATGTTTGGCTGAGGAAGAACAACCTTTAGGCATAGTAGGCACAGCCTTCTGGGAGGTCATAGCCAGTGCCAGTCATGATTGGCCTTCAACCTACCCAGCTCCAAACAGAATGTACTCACTTGCAGCTCAGCACAAACACACCCTAGCAGAGGAGCTAGAGAGTCTCCCAGTCCAACCAGCAGGAGAGTCCTGCCTTGAGGTGGTGTCAGTAGGTCTTCTCTTCCCTCACCAGATCTGCCCCTCCATCCCATTCCCAAGCTTGATAACTAGCCGGGCTTTCTCCTTACTCTCTCCAGGTGGGAGAGTGGGTTCTGCAGCTCTCTCCCCAGGAACAGGCCCTGTCCCCTTATCCCCTGCTGTTTAAGTCAAGCACTGATCATGATGCCCACAGAGACACTTCTTCACCCACCAACACAACACCTTGGGCAACAGAGCCCTGAGCCTCCATTTCCTCCACTTGGCGCCCTGTCCAGAGTCCTGAGGTGCCCGCACACAGTACAGCTACTTCTCATTTAAGGCTGGATGTGGATAACCTTGTGTCCTGCCAGAAGAAGATCTGGAGCCCTTTGCCCAAAAAGAGAAGTGATGCTTCCAGCCACAATAATCTGCCTATTTCTTATAACTTTTGCAAAGGATGGGGATGGTTTCTATGATGACTACAAAAGACAATGCTTGGGGAAGACAAGAAATAAAAAGACAACGATTAAAATCCATGGAGAGGGCTGGAGAGATGGCTGAGTGGTTAAGGCATTTGCCTGCAAAGCCTAAGGACCTAGGTTCGATTCCCTAGTACCCAAATAAAGCCAAATGCACAAGGTGGCACATGCATCTGGTCTGGAGTTCATTTGCAGTGGCTAGAGGCCCTAGTGTGTTCATTCTCTCTCTATCTCTCTCTGCCTCTTGCTCTCACTGTGTGTCTCTCACAAATAAATAAATAAAAATATTTAAAAATTTTTTGTTTATTTATTTATTTGAGAACGACAGACAGAGAAACAGGCAGAGAGAGAGAGAGAATGGATGCGCCAGGGCCTCTAGCCACTGTAAACGAACTCCAGATGTGTGCGCCCTCTTGTGCATCTGGCTAACATGGGTTCTGGGGAATCGAGCCTTGAACCAGGGTTCTTAGGCTTCACAAGCAAGCGCTTAACTGCTATGCCATCTCTCCATCTCCTAAAAATATTTTTTTTAAAAAAATGCAGAGGCTGGAGAGATGGTGTGGCAGCTAAGTGTGCTTCCTGTGCAACCCATGAGGGCCCAAGGGGGCCTGAGACCCCCACAGTTTGGATCTCCAAGGCCCATGCAAACTGCTGGGCATGGTCACTCAGTCCTATGGGAAGTGAATCTCAGAGAATTACTGGCAAACACCAAGCTCCAGAATCAATAAGAGAATCTGTTGCAAGGAAAAACAGACAGATAAGCAACAGAGGGGGACACGTGGCCTCAATTAGAACATACACATGTGCAAACCACACACACGTGTGCACAACACACATACACACAAAAGGCCACACCAGGCATCAGGGTCCCCACAGGTGTTCTACGAACCCTCATTCCCTTTACTTCTTTCTGCATCATCTCTCCTGATTACTGACCATGTCCATGGACTAACATTATACTTAATGAAGCATCCATAACAACACAGAGGTGGAGACTGCCTGTTACAATTGAAACAGCAACAGCAGGGTGAGGAGCTGCCTCCACACACAAGCTCAGGAACTGTTGCACGTCAGTAAAGAAGGGCTGTGAGCTCTCAGGCTCCCCAGGCCCCATGTTCCTGCAACAGAACCAACGACGGTGTCTGGTGAGCGTTTGTGTTTGAGAATCAGAATAGAGGACAGGATAGACCCTGCTCTTTCACTGGTTCCTTCATTCTTCTCCATCCACGGAGTGCAACCACTTGAGCAGAAGACGGATGGAAACCTCTGCGGTTCCCTGCTGTTCTGTCACCCTCCAGTGTTGCAGAGGCAGGAGACAGGATGGGCCTCCTGGAAAGCCTTGTCCAACAGTACCTTGTACGCTAGCCCAGGTACCCTGATGCCTTCAAATTCCATGTGCAGAATCCTTCGCGCACACTCACACCTATGCAGGGAAACGCAGGCGCTCTCCCAGCCACTACCCAGCTTCTCTGTTTCAGCTTCAGCCCCTCCAGCACTGGCCTGGCATTTTCTCCTAGGAAGCTCCAGGGACTTAGATGTAATGACTGTATGTGTGCTTACACACACACACACACACACACACACATTATATGGCTACATTCTATCTGAACACAAGGCGTCCTTAAATGCTAAGCAAATATTCTACCACTGGGCCCTATCTCCATCCCTGTCCACAGCTCTTCTTCTCACACACCTGAAGAGAGCAATCTCCATACAAAGAAACAACCCAAGTTTATATCAAAAGACTGAGTCCCTGTGCTGGAGAGATGACTTAGCGGTTAAGGCGTTTGCCAAAGAACCTAGGTCTGATTCCCCAGGACCCATGTAAGCCAGATGCACAAGGGGCTCATGTACCTGGAGTTCGTTTGCAGTGGCTACAGGCCCTGGTGTGACCATTCTCTCTGTCTCTCTTCTCTCTGTCTCTTTCTCTCTCTCCCTTTCTCTGCTTGCAAATAAATAACATTAAAAAGAAAAGAAAAAAGACTGAGCCCTTTCTGTACAGCCCCTACATATTAATAGTCCTTTCTCATAGATGTCTCCTTACGCAATAGAGGACTTCTAGAGGTCAGGGTCACTACTCCTGCACAAACAGGCCTGCCAAGAACCTCCAGGTTTAAACTCTGGAGTGGATGCACACGGGACCCTGGAGCTGCCGCAAGTAGCTGTGGGCTCAGTCTGTGACTTTGAGGTGCTAGTGAGGGTGACGGGGTCAGGGAGCTGGGAACATCGTGGCTCTCAGAATAGCTCTGGCATCCCCGTACACCTGGGTTTGACGTCTGTGCTCCTATTGCTGGGGCTCAGCACTCCCTCTCGATAGGAGCAGCCCCATTCAAGCCGAACTCTGATATAAATAGGAAGTCACTGCATCTCCCTGAGCCTCAGCCTTCTCTTGCATGAAAAGGGAGGGTGGGTATTTCCCATCTTAGCTCAGGGAGTTGTGGGGAGGATTAAGTAAGACAGACCTAAAATGTGCTTATCTCGGCGCCTGACACAAAGTAAGTGCTCAATAAATTTGGGTTGTGATTACATCTAAGTCCCCGGGGTTCCCTGGGAGAAGATGCCAGGTCCATGCTACAGAGGCTGGAGCTCAAAAGGAGAAGCTGGGCAGTGGCTGGAGGAAACAGATGGCCCCGAGGATGGAGTGGGAAACCACTCCTGTTCTGGCACCCTGGTGACATTACCTGGGCGCAAACTGCTTCCCTGGAGCCAAGCAGGGGCCTGTTGATGTGTTTATGCAGCCTCCCATGGATTCTCACAGGAACAGCTCACATGGTCCTACTGACCCCAAACTGACCAGGGAAATGCAAGACAGCAGTGTCCAGGAGGTGGCCTGCATATCACAGGCTCAGACCCTGCCAATTCCTGCCTATTTCAGAGCTTCCCCGTGCTACCTAAACCCTCATCTGGTGGCTGCCAGCCACAAAGAGGAGGGGCAGCAACGACAGGGCGATGTTTCCCAGAAGAGTCTTTCAGCACGGTATCAGTATCGGCAGGGTGGGACCAGTGATCCAGGTAGAGGGCTGGCCCAGGCCCAGAATCCCAGAGCTCCTGTCACATGCTTCTGCTTTTCAGGCTCCCATCCCTAGGTCCAGTGGCTCCCACTTCCTGTCTGTAAAGCACCAGGACAGAATTTCCTCCCGACTTCAGCCCCAAGTCTTGCTGCCTTCACACTCCTCCACTCAGGAGTCTTACTGATGCCTCCCACAGTCCATGCCCAAACCACATCCCACCCCTGCTCCAGATTCATGTCCTCCTGGGAGCCATCTAAAGTGACCAGGTCTGTGAGACTCACGGTTCTACCCATGATTTTGGAGCCAGGGATCTCGTGAGAAAAACACACTGCCTTGTTCTCTCCCAGAAGGATGAGATTTGCAGGCTCCTGGGCCAGGCCTGGGATCCCTAGTGCTTAAAACCAGCTGTGCAGAGCTGCTGGTCCAGCCTCGAGCTCAGAAAACATCCAGGCCAAAAAGAGGGCCTTGCATTACAAGCTGATTGTGCTCTCGATTTTGTCAATCCATGAGCTAGCTAGGATCATGTGAAAAGTATCTCGGCCAGACCTCATGGCTGGGTGCTTCCTACAGATGAGAATGTGAGCAACAGCATGCCTCTCTGATGAGGGACCAGAGCAAGTCCCAGAGACTCGGTCTCCTTGTCCACAAAGAGAAGCTCAGTGCAACTATGGCTGCCTTGTGGAGGCGTGGTGAAGACCCAGTCAGATAGCCATGCAAAGCCTCCACAGGATGCCTGGTAAAGGCTGAGGGCAGGCACTATGTCCCACCAGCTAGGGTTCCAGTTCTGCACATGGGGAAACTGTGAACACGGAAACGAACTAGTTGCCCAGGGTCACAGCCCGGGAAGTCACACAACCCTGGCTCAAACCCCTGCATACCACCACCCCTCCCAATCCAGGGATACAGGGTTGCTATGGAAACTGGTAGGGCCTACAATGAGATCTCAGGAGGCCAGAAGAAGGTACGTGGGAGTACTGTGCAGGTGGCAGTCCTGTAGGGGACACTGATGAATTTCAGCCACCCAGATGATTATAATATACACAGTCATGGTCAAGGCTGGGGTGGAGGAGATGGCGGTAGGTGCAGAGCAGTGTAATTCACAAAGCCAAAAGGTGGAAGAAACTCAAGGGATAAACGGATGTGTTCTGTCTACACAAATGGAATGGTGTTCAACTTTTAAAAGGGAGGACCTTCTGTGACTGCAACCGCACCAAAGACCCTAGAGGACACCATGCTAAGTCCAGTAAGCCTGTCACAAGATGACAGATATAATATGATGCCACTCCTATGAGGTCCTTGGAGCAGTCAAGCTCATAAACACAGAGAGTACAACGGTGAATTCTGGGGGTCTGAGGGGAGGGTGGAATAGGACCTCAGCTTCGGTGGGTGCAGGTTCAGTTGGGGAAGATGGAAGACACCCCGGGAGGGGTGGTGGGCAATGTTCACACAGCCACGTGAATGTTCTTAGTGCCACTGAATGTAACGCTTCAAGATAGTGAAGATGACAGATTTTGTTTTGCGTGTTTTTACCATAGTGAAAAAGAAATGGTAATTTTGCAGGGAGAAGAATGGGGCAATGGTACCTACTCCCCACCCAAGGAGGAAGGGGAGGACGCCAGGGCACCTGGCTGCCCAGCCACCCTGCCCAGCTCTGCCCCCTCTGCATGCCTCATCTCCAGCCCCACAGTCACTTGTGGAGGAACCGTCTGAGACGGAATGCGAATTGGGAACTCAGCTTGATGTTGTTTTATCTTCCTTCTCCCCAAGAGTTACTGCCCGAGTAGGGTGGGCTGGGGTGGGAGGGTGCCCAGCTTCGTTGTGACGTGCCAAGCAGTGTCAGCTTCCACGTGGGAGACTCAGTGTGGAGCATCCTGGGGCCCAGGCAGAGGACGCTCACTCTGGAATACAATTACTCCAGGTCCCTTCAAGTCAGCCCCAAAACTAGAACACCAAGGATCAAACACTGATCTACCCTCTTAATTAAGTCTCCTCGTTTAACCTGAGCTGTTACTAGAAAGGCACTGGGAACACGTAGCTCATGCTTTACATCTGCACTGTACTTGCTGGTGTTGCACAAGCCTCTTGCTGTCATGTAGCCTCTGTCTTCTCATCTGTACAATGGGGGCAATGAAGTGCGGAGGGGGGGCTGTACTGTCCTTGTGGAGACCGACAAAAATCTCACGTGCACAGACCTCGGCACACACACGTCAGCATGTGGAGCTCACGGTGCCGTTATGACATTGCCACAATCATCTCAGGATCTACATCGGTTACTTTTCTTGTCACTGTGACCAAACACTTGCCAGAGCATCTTACGGGAGGAAGGATTTATTTTGGTTCAGGGTTTGAGAGGATGGAGTTCATCATGGTGGAGAGGGGCAGTCAGGTCCATGGCCACAGGAGGGTGTGGTTGGCACTCCTCACTTCCTCATGTCTCCTCAGCACAGGAAGTGAGGCTGGACTGTAAATCTCAAGGCCCGCCCTCCAGCAATGGACTTCCTTCCAACTAGACCCCGCCTCCAAGAGTTTCTACAACCTCTCAAAACAGTGCCCCAGCAATGGACTTCCTTCCAACTAGACCCCGCCTCCGATAGTCTCTACAACCTCTCAAAACAGTTCCACCAGCTGGGCACCAAATGTTCAAACACATGGGCCTGTGGGGACATTTTGCATCCTAACCACAACTGTCTCATTTCAAAAGAGTTGCTTCGTACACGCTGACATGTTCAAGGAAACCAAGTCCCGGGATCTCAGCCACTTCCCACTGTTCTGCTCTCCATAACAGCATCCTGTCATGCCAGTTGTCAAATCAGACACCTTGTGGGGGTTGGTGTCCCCTGGGGATGATGTACCAGCATGTAGTGTGGGCTGTTTTCCACCTAGTGCTGCTGCCATGGGCTCGGGCCCTGTGTTCCCGAAGCTGGGTCACAAAGCACTTAACTGCACTAGGCCTGGGTTTGCTGGGCCACGTTCAAACCTCGCCTGGCCTCTTACCAAGCATGGATTCTCAGACTTGCTTTGCTTAATTATGGTAAAGCGCACACTACAGAAAATTCAGCATGCCGGTCACCGTCGGTGTAACGGTTATCAGTGGCACTGAGTCCTCTGTGTCACCTCCATTCAGGCAGCAGCTTCTCTCTGCCTCCGCTCCCCTCCCCCATGCCAAGGCGTCCACCCTTCTGTCTTCCTTTCTCTTTGTCACAGTCAGCTTCATGTTGCTGGTTTGAACCTCCAAACCAGGCACAGGTTTATTGGGGGGAATGTAATTTGTTTGACACCAAAGGCGGAAGAAGCTGGCCCCGTTTCACAGGCCCAGGCAGAGAGAAATACCACCGCCAGAGCCACAGGCAAGCATACTCCATCAAGCCCTGGGCTGGAATTCAGATCCGCCCCCAAACACATTAGGGCTGGACTCTAGAACGGCCCACAGTGACACACCCTCCCGCCAGGCAGCTGGGAATCTAGTAATTTACAGGCTTTAAGAAACTCCTGAGCAGGGCGCGGTGGCGCACACGTTTAATCCCAGCAGTCGGGAGGCAGAGGTAGGAGGATCGCTATGAGTTCAAGGCTACTCTGAGACTACATAGTGAATTCCAGGTCAGCCTGAGCTACAGTGAGGCCCTGCCTTGAAAAACAAAACAAAACAACAACAACAAAAAGAAACTCCTGGATCTACTGGTGGACATCCGTTCAAACTACCACACTCTTGAATGTGACTTCTCTGAGAATCTCCTCAGAGTGGAGTCCTTTCGTAGCTGGCTTCTTCCACCAGGTGCCACATCTCTGAGGTTCATCCACATTGTGGCCGGTGACAGGCCAGCATGAGTCTACTTTCTAAGTTATGTAATGTGTATAACAGTCCACCTCAGGGTCGCTGTGAAGATAGACTGCTGTTCATGTTGAACAGAAGAGAACAAACAGCAGGCATGTCCCTGAGTGTGTCAGACATGACACAGTGGACTGAGAGGAAGAGCTGGCTTGAGTCACCATTCTGTTTCCCCAGCCCTCAGCCACATGTCAACCTAGAATATTCTGGAATCATCTTTCCCCATGCCTAGGCCATCAGCTAGTTTTGCTGACCGCACTTGAATTTATAGACTTCTTTTCAGCCCCGGGGCTGCTGCTGTGGCCCAAGCCCTGCGTCCTTTACCTGGAGTCTACAGACGTCTGTGCACTGGGGCCCTCATCCATGCCTACAACCAACACTGATTCTCCCTCTCCACTGTCCAGCTGGTGATAGTGAAAAACACAGTTCAAGCATGTTTCTTCCAAGCTGGGAACCTGAAAAAGGCTTCTCGTGTCCCTTTAAAACAAAACAAAACATCACCTTTACTGAGACCTAGGGTCTACTTGGCTAATCTCTTGGGTACCACGGTTCTCTTTCACCATGCTCTAACGACAGGAATCTTTTGTTCTGTTCCACAGGTTCATGAAGACATTTCCTACCTCAGGGGCCTTTTCACAAGCTATGCATTCTCCTCAGTACCAGATCTTATTCAGACGAACCTCCATGCGCATTGAAGAAACCTGCAGGTCTGCTCTATGCAGCCTTTAAAAACAATATTTTATTTTTATTTACTAGAGTGAGAGAGAGAGAGAGAGAGATTGGATGTGCCAGGGCCTCTAGCCACTGCAGAAGAACTCCAGATGCATGTGCCACCATGTGCATCTGGCTTACATGGGTTCTGGGGAATTGAACCTGGGCCCCTAGGCTTCACAGGCAAATACCTTAACCACTAAGTCATCTCTCTAGCTCTCTATGTGGCCTTTCTATATGATTTCTTTGCATGCCATTTTGCATAATTGGTGATTTTCTCCTACCAGAAGCTAAGCCCCATAGGAACGGGGCCTCAGTCTAACCCATGCCTCTGCATGTCCAGGATTTGGTACAGAGCCGCTGCTCAACACAGACTTGTGCAATCAAGTGACCCGTGAGCCTTGAGTCAGACTAGAAGCAAAGCACTTAGCGTGGGGCCGGCGCGAGAGCCCACTAGATGGCAGTCGTGGGGATCATCCTGTCATCCTTTGTCACTCTGGACCTCCTCCGGCCTCAGCCATCTGCAAGGCCAGCCCTAGAGTTAAGACCTGGGGCAAGATCGTTAGTGTCCCAGACTGTGTGTGCTGGGATGGGGACCAGAACTCATCAAAGGGGCACACGTGAGCAGGTCTGGGCCACCACAGGTGTGTGTGGCCAGGCTTAACCTCTGTGAATCCCACACTGTCCTGTCCCACCCCTAATAGGCGCAGGCACACAGAGGCTGCTGACGTGAGAGGCCTAGAGAGGGAAGGGCTGCCGGGCTAGAGACAGAAGCTTCTGCTGAGAGGACGTGCTCTGTAAGGCAAGGTCACCGACCGAGAACGGGTCTCTCCTCCGCTCTCTCGGCCTGCACGGTTCCAGTGCAGGTTCGGTGCTGTAGAAACACGGAGCAGAACCCCGGATGCTGCCCATGAGCACCCTCATTTGTCAGTGGGCCTTCGGATCTGCTGGCACGTGGCCGCTGCTAGACCTTTTAACTCAGCCACAGTGCGCGCTTGTGTTTGCACTGCTGCTTGGCGCTTGCAGACGCCACCCCGCAAAAAGAGAAAAAATAATCAAACAGCTCTTTAAGTGATGTTTCATGCGGGGTTTCCATAGCAACGCTTTATGAAACAGCAGTGAGAATTTCGGTGGACCCCTCTCCCTTCCCCCTTGCCTCCCTGCCGCAGGGATGCTCACTGCGAGAGGCTGTACTCTCTACACAGTGCACTGGGTCATCCTGGCTGTGGGACCTTGGGCTCGTTACTCTTCCCCTGCCTCAGTTTCCACACTTACAAAGTGATCAGGATGATAAGAGCAGATGCCGCACACAATCGTTCTGAGAATTAAATGTGTGCACCATTAGCGTGGTGAGCAGAATTGTAAGGCGGTCGCCAAGAATGCCACCCTTTGGGTCCTATCCCTCCACCCCTCCCCTTGGGTGTGCTAATGGGCATGGTTACACTGGGGTGTGGCTCTCATGAGTTACACAGAGGTGAAGACAGTTTTTGTAACTCAGCCCTCCTCCCCCTTATGGGTACCTGGGTTAATGGAAAGGCAAATTGTCCTGAGTGTGCCTGACCTAGTCAGCTGAACTCCGAGGGTTTGGGGGTCCGAGACCCAAAGCAGCAGGGACTCTGCTGATCTTGAAGAAGCAAGCCACACGATTCTATACCGGCAGAGAGTGACTCTGCTCCCCCCCCCCCCCGCAGTCTCATGGGCTGGAGAGAGGACCCCAAGCCTGTGACAAGCTTCTAGCCCCAACAACACCTGGATTCCTGTATCGTGAGACCTAGTACAGAGCTCCGCCAAGCCAGCGGAGACTTCCAACCCATGGGAGCCTCAGCTGAGGGACTGTCTGTCACGCAGCAACAGGAGGCTGACACAGTGAGTGTAGAATGCAGGTTCGCTCCGAGAGCGTCACACAGGCCTACCCTTACCATGCCGCCTGGGAAAGCTCACCTGTCTCGAATACCTGGGTGCTCTGTCACCTTCAGACACAGGCACTCTATGAAAGTAAGAATGTCCAGGATGACTGAGTGTCACAAAAGACTAGCATGCACTGTTCTCATGGTCCCAGAGAAACAGTCTCATGTGTTTGAATACTTCTAGTTGGTGATGCCATTTGTGAAGGTGGTAGAACCTGCAGAAGTTGGAGCCTTGCTGGAAGGAACTGTGTCACTAGGGAGTGGGCCTTGCTGTTCTCTCTCTCTCTCTCTCTCTCTCTCTCTGTCCTTCCTCCTTGCCAGTATAATGATATGATCCTGGTGTTACCGTGAAGCTTTCCCTGCCAGGAAGGCTCTACCCCTTGCAGCTGTCCAGCAGAATGGTATCTGTAGAGTTCCTTAGTTTATACTACATGGGTTTCTGTTCAGCATCAGCTCCTCTGAGAAACCCTCTGGGATTGCCCTGCCCTAAATAACACAACTCACTGCTCTCCTTTGCAGGCCAGGCTGGAGTTTTATCCCCCATCAAAAATTACATGAGGGGCTGGAGAGATGACCTAGCATTTAAGACACTTGCCTGCGAAGCCTAAGGACCCAGGTTCGATTCCCCAGTGCCCATATAAGCCAGATGGACAAGGTAGGCGCATGCATCTGGAGTTCGTTTGCAGTGGCTGGAGGCCCTGGCACACCCATACCAAACTCTCTATCTACCTCTTTCTCAAATAAATAAATAAATAAATAAATATTTTAAAAATTACATGAGCTTTCAGCTAGCCCTTCCCCTGGTGGCCTCTATTCTAGAAGTCAACCTCCACTAGGATGCTGCCTTTGTCCTGCTCCTTCTGGACATGGACCAATGTCAACTGAGTGAATTAAGCCATTTGCTAACTCTGGCATCTTCCTGTTTCCCACCTGCACATGCTGGCTCACGGAGGCAGCACGGCCTGCCCCAGCTCCCCTCATGTCAGTGTGGAGTGCCCAGGGCCACGCGAGCGGCCGTGCCATCATCCACTGGAGCTGTGCGTCCCATCCCAGCCGTCCTCCTCCTCTGGTCAGCCCTCAGGACCCCCCCGAGGCCGAGCTTCTGGGTGTGTCTTGGCCTGTGATCCTCTGTGTTGGGCACTGCTTCTCATTTGTCGGAGGTTTGAGATCCTTGTCTGCTCTGTCTCTGGCCTCGCCTTAATTATTCAGCACACAGAGCCCTGGGCCCCACACTTGCTCATAAGGTTGTGATCAGAGCACTGGCTAGGAACCCGGGCGCATGCTCCTAGCAGTTTCTTCCAAACCATGCAGCTATTTATGTTCCGACTCTGTAAGGAGGCCCTGTGCCAAGCACTAGAGACAGGGACACTGGCCTTGTCTTTAAGGGGCTCACAGTCTGGGTAGGCAAACAGACAAGAAGATGAGGGGTGCGGAAGCTGTGGGGACCCCAGGTGGGTAGCAGTGGTGGCCTTTCCAGGAACCATAACGCTCGCTGGAAGCCAAGCTGAGATCAGAGGCCAGCTGCCTTCCCTCAGCTAACAGGGGCCCTCTGAAGCAGAGGGACCCAGCGTGTCTTCCTAGTTAGCGGAATCTATGCATATGACGTCTTTGGGATGTGTCCACTCATAGGGGACACATCTACTTTGAAGGTGACTCTGGAATTAGCAAGTCTTTGGAGGCAGTGATCTGGGAGAAGACCCATGGCAGGTAGGGTGTTCCAAAGGCCACGCCCATGCCAACCTAGGGGTGGGATTCTGAGTCCATCTCCTGCCCTCCTCTCCTGCTTCATGTTCCAGGAACAAAGCCTTGCCCGCAGACAGACAACAGCAGTCTGCCCCTCCATATGCCCCCCTTGCCAGTTAATCCTACTTTCAAAGACCAAAGGACCCAGAGCTCTAAAGCTCGAGGCCCTTGTGCCCTACTTCACCTGCTGTGCCAGCTGTATTGGATATCCAAGGCTTTTTAGCTGATGTGCCCAAAACCCTTCCAAGGGTGAGAATTATCTCAAGTTCACCTCTTGTCCACAGCCTGCTCCACTTGGCCATGGAAAGCTAGAGACCTAGGCTAACTGGGGGTGGGGGCCTAATATGCTCTGTCCTGAACACCAGTGTCTTAGTGACAACTTAGAACAGGTGGCAATGTTGTCACACAGACTGTGACAATGTTCTAGAGACAATGTTCTGAGACGGTTCTGGAGACACTTTGACTGTGTGACTTGGACGAATGTTCTGTGCCTTGTTAACATTGAGGGATCCAGGGTAGTAACTGACATAGATCATGTCACAAACACTGATCATCGACTGTCGGTTCACAGAATGGAACCTCAGCTGTTTAGGCTGGATGGGATGGAAATCATTCCAGCAAGTTCTTTGAGCCAGAGAGAACAGGCGCAGGATCCTTTGTTCAGGACTCCAACCTCAGTGCCAGGCAGCCTCGCTCACAATAGACACTCCCCTGCCTGCTTCCTCTCCTTTTTTTGCAGACATCATCCACTTTTAATGAGGGTGAGTGGATCCGCCTGGGAGCAGCCCCTGGGGAGGAGAAGTGAGCTTTGTGTGCGGGCAGCATTGCTATTTGAGGGTTTTGCTCTCTCACCTAGAAGGCTTTGGGGTTCGGGGAGTCAGATCAAGATTTAATAGGGAGAAGCGCGCGCACTCTGTATGCACACACCTGCTCAGTGCACGCAAGACCCCTAGGGCCAGCCAGGTTTGCAAAGGAGATTTTAAGAGGGAGTCATCTGATAAGTGCCTGACTTGCAAACACCCAGGAGCAATGAATGTCTCACCACTTCTCTGCTCAAAGGCTTCATGCTCACTCAGTGTGAAGGCCGAGGGCCTTGCCATGGCCTGTGAGGCCGCATCTAAGCTTCCCTCTGTGTCCTCCCTGGCCTTGCTCTCTGTGCTCCTGCCTCCGGACCTTTGCATACGCAGTTCTCTCTGCCGGGGACCCATCTCCTTCCTCCAAAATCAGCAAGGCTCATGGCCTCATTTCCTTCAGGGATTTTCTCAAATGCCAGCTTCGTTGTGTGCCATTCCCAGACTACCTGCCTCATCCATAGGCCCATCTCTTGCCAAGGGAAATCTCACTTTCCTCTTTCTTCTTCTGTGTTTGCTAGAATGTCTAAGAATCTAACATATCCTATAGGACATACAATTACTGAGCTTAGTTTCTCTAGAGGGCAGGCCGCAGAAGGAAAAGGCCTGTTTCATTCATTCTCATCCTTAGAGCTTAGAGCAGCATCAGCACCTGCTTAGCCTCAGTAAACAGCTGAGCCACACACAGGGAGGGAGGGAGGAACAGAGGGAGGGAGAGAAGGAGGAAAGGGAGAGAGGGGAGGGAGGGAGAGAGGGAGAAGGCTACTTGTCTGAGAGAACCAATTCCAACATCGAAGGGTCAAGAGGCTAAAAGCTTCTCCTCTCAAACCAAACCCTGGCCATTCACTGTCCTTCTTAAAGCCCCCCAGTGAGCCCCACTGCCAACTGGGATACCTTCCCATCTACCCTTGTATCTACCCATCTTCTCACTGCACTGGCACTTGGCTTTTTGCCCCTGGCCTGTTGCTGAGCACTTATATAATTTCTGTTCCAAGTCCATATGAATAAAGCTGCTATATGCTTCAGGACCCGTGGCTTTGGGTGGAAATACGCACGTGTTGTTCTCTGGTTAATTAGGGAAGGGCTGAGTCAGGGGTAGGTGTGGGTTTAACCTTTTTCAAAACTGCCCAGTGTTTTGTCAAGGTGGCTGGCTGGACTGTTCTGTATGTTCCCCTGCAGTGAACGAGTGTCACTGAGCTCTGGGATGACTGAAAGCTCCCCCGTGTTTCTAAGGTGTAGCAGGAGCTCAGAACAACTGCCCTGGACAGCAAAACACTTATAACCGAAGTGGGGCTGGGGGGTGAGTGCAGCAACACAGCCTGGTTTCAAATTTCTATTCTGCTGCCTACTACATGGGAATTACCCTCTCGACATGTGTTCTTAAGGTGGAGGTGACAGCAACAGCCCTGCCTCCCAGGGCTTTGCCAAAGACAACATGTGATGTGCTTACCATGGTCCCTGACCTGAGGTCAACATCTCATCAAGTGTGGAACTGTCACTGCCTTTGAATCTCTGCACTTCTTGTCCCCAGAATAATTTCTGGGCACTTACTAGGCTTCTTGGAGATCATAGTTGGCATGGCTGGGAAGATGGCCCCATGGTTAAAGGCACTTGCTTGCAAAGCCTACTGGCCCAGGTTTAATTCTCCAATATCCATGTAAAGCCAGAGTCAGAGTGGCACATGTATTTGACTTTCATTTATAGTGTGTGCACATATATACTCATGAGCATGTCCACCCATACACATAAATGAATAGATTAAAATTAAACAAAAAGAAAAATGGGGCTGGAGGGATGGCTTAGTGGTTAAGGCATTTGCCTGCAGAGCCAAAGGACCCAGGTTCAATTCCTCAGGACCCACATTAGCCAGATGCACAAAGGGGTACATGCGTCTGGAGTTTGTTTGCAGTGGCTGGAGGGACTGGCGCACCCAGTCTCTTTCTCTCTCTCTGCTTCCCTCTTTCTCTGTCCAATAAATAAATAAATAATTTTAAAAAATGGATAAAAATATCAGCCGGAGTGGGACACTGGCAGAGGTTCTGGAACCCTCCAGGCTCTTACATTCTGACTCCTCATATCCTTCGAGAAGATGCTGAAAACTTTTGCCCTCCCACTCCCATCCTGACTCCTGCTCATCTGTTTCCACTGACCAGGAAGAAGACCCCAAGCCTCCTCTCTCTTCCTGACCTGACAGATGCTCCCTCCCTGTGACACCATGGTGTTTTCTGGCCCCAGATGAGTGAGAGACACCAGGAATGCCAAGCTTTAGACCTGGGCTCTGCCTCTGACCAGCCAAGTGACTCTAGACAAGTCACTCTGCTCCTCCAGTCATTAGCAAAACGTTCTGGCCTTCCCTCACATCCCAGGAGGAGCCACAAGGCAGTAAGCAAGGTGACAAGTGATGGAAAAGGCACCTGGGAGCCATCTGCTGCTGTGCTTAAAACCTTGAAGGTGCCTAGGCAGAGGGTCTCGGGCCCAGGCACCTGCACTGGCTCTGACCCAGGACCTCCGGGCAGAGTTTCCTGCTCTTGGATAAAGCACATGGACTGTAACGGGAGTGCCCAGGTTGGGGTGGAATTCTCTCCCCCTCATCCTCTTCCCCTTGGTCCTTGCCTTGCTCTCCGCTGAGGACCTCTTGGGATGAAGCCTGATAAAGAGCTTGGGCTTATGGTGCTCTGCCCTCCCTGATTTGTGCAGCCTCATCGGAGCTGTCATTTCTGGCTTTATTGCCATCTGGATCAGAGATGGTGCCAGGGGACAATCACCGGCAACGCTTAGTGCCAAAACCACAAAACCTCCAGGACAGGGCCCCAGGTCTGTGCTGAAGAATTCTCTTGAGATCTTTACAACTGTACCAGCCAAGGCCAAGGGCTAAGGGTGATATTTAAGGATGCCCTTATGCCTAAGAGAGTGCCAGACCCTTGTGGTTGTTTGAATCAGATAAACCCCATAAACTCATGTGTTTTTTAAAAAATATATATTTTTATTTCTTTATTTACAAGGAGAGAGACAGAGAATGAGAGAAGAGAGAGACGCTCAGAATGGGCATGCCAGGGCCTCCAGCCACTGCAAACAAATTCCAGATGCATGTGCTACTTTGTGCATCTGGCTGTACGTGGGTGCTGAAGAATCAAAGCAAGGTCATTAGGTTTTGCAGGCAGGCGCCTTAACTGCTGAGCCATCCCTCCAGCCCAACTCATGTGTTTTGAATGCTTGGTCCCCAACTGATGGCAACTTGGGAGGGGGAGACTTCCTGGAGGAGTGTGTCACTAGGGGTGAGCTTTCAGGCTTATTAACCCCTGGCTTGCCAGTGTTAGTTTGGTTCACTCTCCTGCTGCTGTTTTCCTCCTGCTGTGGCAAGGAGGTGATGCCCAGCCTCTGCTCATGCCATGCTTTCCCCTGCCATCATGAAGCTTCCCCTCGAGACCATAAAACAAAATTTAGAAACTTTCTGCACATAAGCTGCGTTTTATTGATTGCTTTATCCCAGCAACAAGAAGAAACACTGGTACTAGAAGAGGGACCATGTGTTGGGCGGGGGGAATCATGCACTTCCGGTTGTACACGGTATAGTAATATCATGTTAGGCAGAATTAGGAACTTCTTACTATCTTCCTTTGGAAATTAAGTATTCTATAAGGAGATACGGTTTATTGATAAGTTGACAAGGGGTGGGCTTGTGGTGGTTAAATTCTAATGTCAACTTGGTCTGATTAGGAATCCACATTCCTCCGAGTTTGCTTCCAGGAAGGACTGACTGAAGGAAGAAGTCCTTCCTCCAGTGGTGGGCAATATTTAAGGAAGGTCTGAGAGGAAACAACCCCTTTTTTCCTCCTGGCTGCCTGTGCTGCTCAGTGGTGAGTGCCTTTGACCTGGGTGATCCCTGCCCCCAATTCACACATACATGCATCTGCTTGTCTGTCCTGCTCAGCTACCCTTCCTCGGAACTGGAACCAAGTGTCCTCGGCCTGCCGGCGCGGACTGACCACCGGTGGCTCTCCAGGAAGCCTCCAGGCCTCCAGTGCTGGGTGGGGACTGCTGAGGCCTCCAGCCACGCGGACTGAAATGTTACCAGGTTCCTTGACTCTCAAGCCTGCAGACTGCTATTGTTGGAATGCTGTAAGCTAATCCAATAAATTCCCGTTTTAATACCAATTTATTCTATTGGTTTTGCTCCTCTAGAGAACCCTGACTAACACAGCTCAGTTTAAAGTTCATAGCTGGAATTCTTACCTACCCCCCACCCGGCCACTAGAGATACAATCACACATCTATCTACCCCAGATAGGGCACAGATGAAAGACCAAAGCAGGATGCACCACAATCCAGAGTTGCTTGCAGAGGTTACTTACAGGAGTGTGGGTGACTCAAAGGCAGCTGCACGACCACAAAGTCCCCCCTCACCCTGGATGGCGACCTCATGAAGCTGTTTCATGACGTCCCCCTCCCAGTTAACCTTCCACCTCCCATATAATCTAACTTCTCCCCACAGCACTTGCAGCTGCGGAGAGGGCAGGACGAAACAACTTCTGGAATTCCAGGAGACGGTCTCGTGGCCCTCCCTTCCTCTGTCTTCTAGGGACTTGTCAAGAGCTCCATTGCCATTACCATAGACCTGCCATTGCTGTGCTGTTCTGCTCCAAAGCTGTCAAAACCATAGGGCCAAAGCATCCTTTCCTCCAAGACGGCATCATGTCATGCCTGAAGGAAACATGCTGTTCAGCAGGGCTTTTCAACTAGTGCTCCATGGACATAAGACACCCAGGCCCAACAGCACACTGACCCTCATTTACCAAGTGTGGGTGGGAATGGTTGCTCAATATGGAGGGCCTCGTGTGTGATTCCCAAGATGGCAGCAGCAGGAGATGAAACTATACAAGGTGACCGTGACTCCCGTGGTAGTTTGACTGTACATCCCCCGTAGATTCAGGTGGTTTATTAAAGCTTGTAACTTGGGTCTCCAGCCGCCTGGCTGGTGGACGTGTCACTGGGGGTGGACCCTGGGGTAGAGCCTTAAGGCATTTTTGGAGTGGACCTGATTTCCATCCCAAAGGTATGCAGAGCAGTCTGAGCTCTGGCAGGGTCTCTGCTATTTGTGTTTGCTGCTTTTTTTTTTTTTTTTTTTTTTTTTTTTTTTGAGGTAAGGTCTCACTCTAGCCCAGGCTGACCTGGAATTCACTATGTGATCTCAGAATGGCCTTGAACTCATGGTGATCCTCCTATCTCTGCCTCCCGAGTGCTGGGATTAAAGGTGTGTGCCACCACACCTGGCTCTGTGTTTGCTGCTCTTGGTGTTAGATGGCTGGTGATGGTTTGTCTCAGCTTGGATGTATGGAAACAGCTTCTTCCACCACGGATGGAACTGCCCCCTCCCTCCACCCTGTTCTGTAAGCTTGAGATAAAGCCCATCCTCCCATAAACTGTGTCTGGTTTGGATGTTCCTCCCAGCAACGTGGAAACTGACTACTCCAGTGCCCCAGATGACTGCCCAGATTGTCCACCCAGGAAGCTGGTCCTAAATGCTGATAGCCAAATTGGGCAACAGAGCTAATGGGGGGGGGGATTAGGGCTTTGTTTCTGCCTAAGAGAGCTCATGATCTAATGGGAGATACAGACCACCAATAGAGGGAAACAGCACCGAGCAGTAAGTTCAGGGGTTGTGGTGTGTGACAGGGACTGGTGGGGCAGCTGATGGAAGTCACTTGCCAACTCTGGGGAGAGGTCAGACATAACTTCTAGGAAGAAACGTTGCAAGGTTGGAATCTGTCAGGGCAGGGAAGCTACATGGTTCCTTGGGCTTCCAGAGTGTTCCCTGCTCCATGAAGCTAAGCCTTGGGCTCCGGTATAAAGTGCAGGTTCCAGGCAGCCCTGTAGCCACGTGGCCTTCTCCACTCCGGCCCCCTCCAACCCTGACCCACTTGCGTGAACCTGGGTGGTTTCTGCCCTCATGGTTGTAATCCTCACAGGCCCAGTCTACAGCAAGTGAACTATATAGGTCCAAGCCATGATTCCCATTTATGGCAAAGCTTAAGTCTGAGTCACTGGTGTGGGAAGCTGGGCCATGAGGGAGGCGACCAGCAAGGAAGGAAACTTAGCTGACCCCTACACTGTGGGCTCTTGGGGTGGGGAGGTTGTTCTGCCTAATCCTTGTCAAGTCAAGAAAAATCTTCGATTTTTATTGTGAAAAATCATTTCCCCAAATAGAGCCAATTGCCTAGGGTGGTAATGGAAGGAAAAAGCGAGAGAGGGAGCTAAGGAAAATAATGGTTTTTAGCTAGAAAATAGAGGCCGGGGGTGAAGAAAGGAGGGGTTGCTGAGGGGGATGGAGGCTCTGCTTCGTGAGTGTTTGAAAACAAGAGAGAGATGATTTGTGAAGTCGTGGCATAGCTAGTACTTCAGCAGGGGCAAGAAGTGCTCACTGAATGGGAATGAATAACTTTGGTGACGGCTGAAAGGGTGGTGGAGCGCGCTATGAGAACGCTCCTGTCTTCGTGAAAAGGCACCCGGGATATAGCTGGGAGCTGCACGCACATTTCTGTTAAGTGCCACATACGTCCGTGACAGCACTGTGGCCTCAGGACTGGCCTTTATGCAGGAAGACAGGCTTAAATACTTTGCACAGTGCTGTCGTTGGAGGTGCCGAAGCTAATGAGGGTGTGACATGTTTAATCATCAGATCTGGGCTGGAAAGACAGTGCAGCAGTGAAAAGTGCTTGCTTACAAAGCCTGACAGCCTGGGTTCGATTCCCCTCCCAGGCGCACAAAGCGGCAAATGCATCTGGAGTTGATCTGCTGTGCAGGAGGCCCTGGTACTTGCTCTCTCTCTCTCTCTTTCCAATAAATAAATATTTAATCATTAGGATCTCTCCTGGGCTTTAAGGCTGTACTTGGAATCCATGTTAAGGCTGGTCCCACAGGAGGCAGTACAGAGGCTGTTCACTGTAGTGAATTGCATCAAATATTTCACAAATGACTCTGGTCTTATATGGCAATCATTAAAGGTCTGAAGAGGTCACCACACACGTACCCCTCACATACATATTTTTCTAACTTTTTTTTTTTCTAAAGACAGGGTCTCACGGAACCCACGCTGCTCTTGAACTCACTGTATAGCTGAAAATGATCTTGGACTTTTGATCCTCCTGCCTCCATCTCCCAAGTGATACAATTACAAGTGTGTGCCACAATGCCCACCCTTCAGATTTAGTAATAGAAACTATTATAGGGAAATGTTAGAGGATTTGGGAATGTCAGCTTCCCGGGACATACCTTACTGGCATTTCAAGATCTATGCGCACAGAGGTAGACACACATGCCCTGGGGGAGGCAGACACTCTTGTTTAATCAGCCAGCACACCCACACTCACAGGTGAGCACAGGGTCAAGGGTGACCCCTTTCTTATACCACACAGCCATCTTGACTGGCTGCAGATGCTGTCTGGGGCTACCAGATGTGGGATGGTTTTATAATGATAGTGATTGGGGTCCTAGTCATTATGCTCATTTACTATGGAATAGTTGGAAATGGGGACATTTACTTCTGCCAGTTGGACTTTCATATGCCTTTCTTGAGGCCAGTGCTGACCGTTCTTGATCACGTGCCCACTCAGCATGTTCAATGCACATCCAGTGCATTCTCTGGTGCCCTCCCCCCATTGGTTCTAGAAGCTACTCACTGCATCGCTCCCTCAGAGGTTATCAGTGAAACCATGGGAGAAGGGGAGATCATATGAGAAAAAATGTGAGGAAGCAGGAGTAGAACAGGCCTAGGCCCTGGGATGCATGCTCCCCTGTGGAGGTGCTTGCACATGTTTGGGTGCGCAAATATATGTGCAAGTGCGTGTGTACATCTGTGTGCATGTAGTGGAGACCAGAGATGGACATTGGGTGTCTTTCTAGGTCATCTCCACTTTACTTATTTATTTATTTATTTATTTTGAGAAAGGTTCTCTCTATGAGCTTGGAACACACCAATTGTCTAGACTTGCTAGCCACCAAGCCTAGGGATTCTCCTTTCCCTCTCCTGATGTTGGGGTTACAACTGGGCTTCCACATCTGCTCAGCTTTTATGGGGGTGCTAGGGATCTAAACTCAAATCTTCATGCTTACACAGCAAGCGTTTTACCCACTGAGCCATTCCCGGATCCCTTACATCATTATTTCTACTAGACATAGCTACAAATAGACAAATAAGAGACATTTTGACATTATCCCCTGAGACTTGCTAGTGTAAGGCACTGTTCTGATGTATACCACCACTACAGATCATCTGCTACCAACCCTATGGACGAGGTAGTTTTATCTCCATTTGACTTGACATGTGAGAAAGTTGAGGCACTAAGAGAGGTATATGACTTTCTCAAGGTCATTCATGAAAAGGCAGAACTTCAAAGCTAAGTCTATCTGATTCCAGAGGTGCTGGGGCCAAGTTGAGCACTTAGATGAGGGAAGGTGTGAGCCAACGAGATGGTGGTGACAGGTGTGAAGACTCCAGCTCTTCCTACCATGACCTCTAGGTTAAAAGGGGAAAGCTGTGGAGATGGGAGCCAGCACTTACTGACCCATACCTCCCGGTTCTGCAAGGCTGCCTCAGCATCGCTTGGGGACCCCTGTGTCTGCAATCACCGATCCACCACCACTCCAGATCCTGCTATGGCTCCACTTTTACAAAGTGAAGCTAGCTGTTGCAGCTACCTTCTTATTGCTGGGATGAACACCCAACCAGAAACAGCTTATGGGAGCAAAGGGTTTATTTCAGGCTTACAGATTCCAGGGGAAACATCATGGAAGGAGCTGGCTCACTTCATCACACAGCCATAGCAGAGGAAGAACCAACAGCCAGAGCTCAAGCTGCCTCTCTACACACAGCGAGTGCTAGCAAGCACGAACTACTTCTGAACACACCTTAGGGCCGGACTCACGGTTCTCCTCCACTATCACACTTCCTTCTGCACAGCTCCAGCTTCTGGAGACGAAGTAGGAAGTTTAATCAAAAATACATGAGTACAAGGGCTGGAGACATGGCTTAGTGATTAAGGTGCTTGCCTGCAAAGCCAAAGTACCCAGGTTTGATTCCCAAGGATCCACGTAAACCAGGGATGCACAAGGTGGCGCATGTGTCTGGAACTATTGTTTGCAGTGGCTAGAGGCCCGGGCACACCCATTCTCTCTCCCTCCCTCTCTCTCTGTCTCTCTGCCACTCTCTCTCTCTCTCAAATAAATATTTTTTAAAAATCATTTATAAAGCAAACAAACAAAAATACATGAATACAACATTATTCACCTCCACAAGATACTTCTGCCCAATTCTCTTTTTAACATATATATTATTAGCTAGCAAAGAAGTCAATATCTATACGCCTTATTTATAAAACTTAAATTCTGATTAACTCTCCTCCCATCCCCTTCTCTTCTCTATCCCCTTCCTTTAGACCATTTCACCCCCAGTATTCTGCCCTCTACTTACATATCCACTATATCCTCCCCTTAAGCTCTCCCCTCTCTTCCCTCCCTCATATCCCCTTTCTAGCTTCCTTGTCTCTACTACTGACTTTTACTCCAACTCACATACAAATGTAAACATTTGAAGCTAGGATCCACATATAAGAGAGACCATGTGCAGCTTGACTTTCTGACCCTGTCACCTCACTTAGTATGATCTTTATCAGATCCAAACAGCACATTTTTATTATCCATTCCTTAGTTGAAGGGCATCTAGGCTGGTTCTATTTCCTAGCTATTGCAAATAGAACAGCAAAAAACATGGATGAATCTCCTACATCTTCCCCTCCCTCACTTCCCCTCTCCCTGTCTCTCTCTCTCTTATCTCTAACTCTTATATATTAGTTATCTTTTTCCTCATTTTCTTAGTGGGCACTGACCTGTAACTCCCAGATCCAGCATGGGGCTATCATCCACAATGAGCTTTTGATCAGAGAAACCTACAAGGTTTCCTAAAAGACAGACAGATTTCTGTCAGAGTACTTGATGACCCACCAAAGGTTAGTGGTAAGACCCTACTGCTGAAGACACCTTATGCGGTTGACATGCAAATTAGAATGGCATGGCTGGAAGTTGGAAGAGAGTCAGTCCCCAGACAGTCAGCGTGTCTAGCGCCAGAAGGTGCTACATGGGCGACTGGGGGAAATTGACCAATATCTGTCGAAGCAATGCATGGTCTAACCTACTTAGCAGCAAATAACTTGTTGTGATGCCCACACAAGTGCAGTGGTGGCACACAGCCATGGTGGGGAACCAACTGCTCTCAATTTGGCTAACTGATCCCCTCACTGGTATGGGACTCATAGCTGGAGCTGGGAAACAAGTCAGAACCAGATCCAAATGTAAACCCACTCTCCAATATCAAGCTACCATCAATTGTGGGCTACAAGATGGCCTACATGTATTAAATTCTCTATTAAAAAAATATGTAAGGGTTATCTCATTTGTCCTGGTGCTAACTTACTCTCCATTGGAGAATCTGCTTCTCTTTTTCAGATAGATGTAGATCCTAAGGAGAGAGCCACCCCATCATACCTAAAAAGGGCCCCGACTGAAACTAAGAAAAATTGGAGAAACAAGCAAGGGGGCTGTTTTCCTAATGAACCGGATACCAGCACAAGGGGGAAGGAGATCAGCACAGAGAAAAATCAACTCCTACCAAATCAGAGAGCCAGAGCCTCAGAGGCCCCCAACACCTCATCACTGAAGCAGACCAAAAATGAACCCAACATGGCTCAGGGAAATTTTGCGGAAGAGGGGGCGGAAAGAATGTCAGAGTCACATGTTGGGTCATGATATGCAGAGACATTTATCTTACCCATAACTGTGGGCTAACTCCACAATGCATGACCCGTATACCTCAACAAGGAGGGGCCAAGGGGAGGGGGTAGGTCACGGATGAGCCTAATAATGGTACCAAACTGACTGTATTTGCTGAATACAGAACTGACTAATAAAGAAAAAATTTGGTTCCATTGGGGGGAAAAAAAAAAAAAAAACATGGACGAGCAAGTATCTCTGTAGTAATGAGTAGTGTCCTTTTGGTATATGCAAAAGACGGATTATTAGAGAAAAAATTCAGTGACAGGGTAGGATACCTTCCAGTGAGTTATTGTCCAGGGAGGCCCATGGTCCCCCTAAAATATTACAGGCTTTGCCAAGGCTCTTAGTTGCCCACCAGAACTAGATGGTAAGGTCCTTTTGCTGAAGTCTCCACATGCTTGAGCTGCAAGACACTGAGAAATCAAGCTGGAGCTGAGTCTCCCTGTTGACTGGCTGTCAGGATGCTGAAAAGACCTATGCAGCCTGCTGGGGAGAAAAGTCATCAATGGTGTGAACCAGCGGAGGACTCTGCAAGCTCTGTGGCTGGCCAGCCAGGCCAAATGTACCAACTAGTGGCATGGTGGCATGTCTATTATGGGGAAACCAACTGCTCTTTGATTGGATTTGGGGCCCACTCCATGAGAGCGAATTCTTGTGTAGTACTCAAAATCTAATCAAAAGTGTATGGCTTGGGAGATCATAAGCCCTAGAGGGGAAACGACTACTATTGTCTGGCTAAATGGATGTATTATACCCAGCAAGCTTATGTTTTAAGTATTAAGCAAGCTTAATTACTTATGTTTATGCCAATGTGTTAATGCTACTCTCACTTTTCATTAAAGAAGTTTCTCCTTTCAGATGGGGGTGACTCAAAACTCACCAAAGTACTGACAAGTGATAATATTAAATGAGACATCTTTATGACACCCCCCAAGGCTCAGGGACCATTGTGGAAGAGGTCACGGAAAGATTATAAAGGCCAAAGGAAGGGAAGGAGTGCTTACAATACTATCTTCCAGACACAAAGTGGTCTTGATAGTCATAACCTAACAGTGGCTGGTACTATCTCCACAAAGTCCACATAATAGGAGGGAAAATGAGGGCACCAAAATAGATGACAGACTAGTTGGAAAGAAGAAGGGATTCAGTGGAGAGATTTGTGAGGGGGGGGAAGAGAGGGTGGTGGTGGAGGGATTATGATCATGGTATTATGTTTATAGCTGTGGAAGTTGTCAATACAAGAAGTTTTTTAGAAAGGAAGAAAAATACCTGAGGCTATGAGACCATTTACATTCAAACCACCACATCAGATTTATAGAAACATGAGGCAACATTACGTGATATCTAAGACAAAGCTCAGGCCTGGGCATAAGAAGGAGACACTTCTCTACGCCTTCCCCACCCTGGCTGCCAGGACAGAACAGATGCCCAGCAACAGAGCAGCCATACCCCTTCCCTAAAAGGGGAGTGGCTTCCTCTGTGGCACTTTCCTAGCCTCCAGGGTCTAAGTATGAATGGCAATGGACGGTGTGATGGCTACTAATGTCAAATTTACAGGATCTAGTGTCACTGAGAACATAAACCTCTGGGCATGTCCACGAGGGGTTTCTAGATTAGGTCAATTGAGATGGGAAGACCCACCTAAATAGGAGTGGCATAACTCCATGGGCTGGGGTCCCAGAGTGTACAAAAAGGAGAAGGTGATTGTTCTCTGCTTCCTGACTGTTGATGCAATGTGGCCACCTCCTGCCACCATGCCTCCGCCACCGTGATGGACTGGATCCATGAACTGGGAGCCCAAATAAGCCCTTCCTTCCTTTCATCACAACAATGAGAAAACTAACATAAGCCATGTGACTGTACGCGTCCACATGACTTCTCCTGCTTCCTAGAGACTTAAGTGGGCAGACTCTAGATGGCCAACTGCCAAACACACTCCTCTTGCCACAACCCACACCACCACCTCCCAGGCCAACATCTGCATCATTGCTTAATTCCCCAGCCTCAGTTTCCCTGTCATCAACTTAGGATGGTGATAGTGGGTCACTAAAGGATTAATGGGATATGTGTGAAGAGCACAACACAGTGCAACCTAAACACTTCGCAAGAGAGTGCTGTGAGCAGTACTGCAGCCATGGTCATCATTACTGCAACCCTGTGGTTACCAAGCAATTGTTGTAAAGTGGCTGGCAGTTAGGAGGACCACAGCCAAGGCCAAAGCCACCCTTGGGAGAGAAAAGCAGGACTTGTCAGTAACATGGGCTCGTGGATGAATATGGGTGGGAGATCTCCCCAGAGGCCCCACATGGGCCACTCTGGAAATGACCTTGAAACCTTAGATCAGGCAGAAGTGGTCCTCATAGAAATAGATGTCCAGGGATGGAAAGATGGCTCAGCAGTTAAGGCACTTGCCTGAGAAGCTTAAGGTTTGATTCTCCAGGTCCCACAGAAGCCAGATGCACATGGTGGCGCATGTGTCTGGAATTCATCTGCAGTGGCTAGAGTTCTGGCATGCCTATTTTCTCCCTCTCCCCCCCCACCCTTTAGCTCAAATAAATAAAATAAATTAAAAAATAGGGCTGGAGGGATGGCTTAGTGATTAAGGCATTTGCCTGCAGAGCCAAAGGACCCAGGTTTGATTCCCCAGGACCCATGTTAGCCAGATGCACAAGGGGGCGCATGCATCTGGAGTTCGTTTGCAGAGGCTGGAGGCCCTGATGTGCCCATTCATTCTCTCTTTCTCTCTACCTCTTTCTCTGTCAAATAAATAAATATATTTTTTACAAAAGAAGTAGATATCCACAGGACGGTGACAGGTCGTTGCAGTTACCTTCTCCCTGCTGGGACAAAGCACCTGACCAAAAATAGCTCACGGAAGGAAAGAATTGATTTGGCTTAGTCTCAAGGGGAAGCTTCATGATGGCAGGGGAAAGCATGGCATGAACAAAGGCTGGACATCACAGCAGGTACAAAACAGCAGCAAGAAAGTGAGCCAACCTCTAGCAAGAGGGGGCTGGTTACATCCCAAATTCTGCCTCCAATGACACACCTCCTCCAGCAAGTCTCCACCTCCCAAACTGCCATCAGCTGGGGACCAAGAGTTCAGAACACACAAGCTTATGGGGGACATCAGATTCAAACCACCACACAGCTCTCTCATCCTCAGCACAAAACCTCTCTTGAAACGCCCTCAAAGACATACCCAGATGTATGTCTCCCTGGTGATTCTACATCGCTCAAGCTGAATGGGAAGATGACCCGTCTCGGAAGGGGAGCACGCACAGCTGCCTGGAAAAGATTCTTTTTCTACACATGGCCTCTTCTCCTCTAACATAGTCCATGCAGGGAACTGCACTCAGGGAAAAGGGGCCCTTGAAAGGGGCAGCCATGCATCCTACTGTCTAAGGTTGAGGAACTGGCCAAGGTCACATGGAAAGAGCTTGATCCCTCCAGACTCAAGGGGTAGGCACCCCAAACAGGCAATGTCTTTCTAGCCTTAGGAGAGAGCGTGGACCAGGACTGACCTCGGGGGAAAGGCTGGGTCCTCCGTAGAACAAACAGACAAGCTGGGGAAGGCAAGGACGGTGGCATCCGCAGCATGGCTGTGCAGCTTTGCAACGGGCTGCCGTGGGCCAGGGCACGTGGCCGGAGCTGCTCCTCTCCTTCTGCTGCAGCCCTGCCAGAGTGCACAGCTGACAGCCCCGAGCAACGGCTGGGGTGCTGCAAACACACATCATTCATTTGCCTACCTTAAGGGTAGCTTGTAAGTCTTCTTTGTGTGTGTTTTCATCAAGAAGTAATCTTTACAACCACACACAAAAAAAAAAAGTCCAATAACATTTTTCTCCCTTGGCAAGCATCCCCCGTATATCAAAGGCTCAAGTATACAATACGGAGGTTCACAGGGCCAGGGCGAGGCGATGGCTTCGTAGCAGCCTGTAAGAGGCGCCTGCGGGTCCCATGGGCCCATGCACATCTCACATGGCTCCCGAAACTGAGAACCCCACACGCAGCAGGATTCCTCTCGCCGGGTGTCCATTCTTCCTTTCTTCTAAAACACTCTTTCAACAAGCAGTCACCATGCCAGGCACTGAGGGTGCAAACACAAGCTGATCAGGGTGCTTGTCCCCAGGAAGTGACGATTACCACCGGCACTCAGGTGCTTCCCATTTATAACCCATTAAACCCTTTCAGAAGACTCTGGCCACCTCCGTTTTACAGACAGGGAAGCTGAGACCTACAGACATCTAAGTGGTCTGCTTGCCATTCTAAGGCTGATCAGTGTCAAGTGGCTCTTCCTTCAGGACGCCTCCCCAGGGTCAGGGGCTGACCAATTCAGCAGAGACCAGGCACATAGGTCACCCTGAGAAAAGAACACCAGTGAATGTACAAGCATGAGCTCTGAGGACCGAAAGAGACCACAGGAGTACCTCAGAACCTGATTCACATGCCACACAGTAAAGTCACCACCAACTTCCAGAAGCTTCTCCCAGGAGTCACTTCGGAACTGGAACCCCCCTGGCCTAGACACAGTAGTCCATTTGAATGAACGAATCACTTTTCCCTTTGAGTATGTACAGTAAGACAAAGGATGAGACGAGAGTATCATATAGATGGCGCAGCCAGTGTAAGCCAGACAAGCTGTCCAAGGAGGGGCTGGGTGGACCCACCTCAGGAAACCCAGGAGAGGCGCTTTGAACTTCATGGAGTTCCACTCGCCAGTGTCTCTCCCACATCCTCCCATCTGTGGTGGTTGGATTCAAGTGTCCCCCATAAACTTAGGTGTTCTGAATTCCCAGCTGATGGAGATTTGGGAATTAACACCTTCTGGAGGCAGTGTATTGTTGGGGGCGGGCTTATGGGTATTATAACCAGTTTCCCCTTGCCAGTGTTTGGCACACTCTCCTGTTGCTGTTGTCCATCTGATGTTGGCCAGGGGGTGATATCCACCCTCTGCTCATGCCATCATTTCCCTTGCCATCATGGAGCTTGCCCTCGAGCCTGTAAGTCAAAATAAACCTCCTCCCCCCCCAACAAGTTGCTTTTGGTCAGGTGATTTCTGCCAGCAATACAAACCTGACTGCAACACCATCCCAGAGGGCCTGTCCTCTAAAAGTATCACACCCAGACCTGTTCTGCAAGTGCAGTGGCTCTAAGGACACCCTTTATGTGGACAGAAATCCACTCAGGAGTCCACAGCTAGGGCTCCTGGTGGCTGTGGGGTCCTTCCCAATAGCATCACTGCTCACTCCCCCTCTGTATGCCCCCCCCACAACCTTTATTCGCTATGGCACATAAACCCACTGAGTACTGTATGTGTCCATTTGTTTATGTATTTAATTACCCCTAACGAGAGTCTCCAGACATGTGTTGTTTGCTATTTCTGATATTTAGAACAGGACCACGGGACCTGGACTACAGTAATTAGTCAGTAAGTGTATTTTAAATAAATGAATGTGCCCCTTTGAGAATGTGAAGATATTCAATATATCTATAGGCCCTTTCATCATCCAAGTGTATACACGCGCGCGCACACACACACACACACACACGCACGCACACACACAAAATGCTGCATGTTAGGGAATCCCACATATTATCTGTCTGCCCAGATTCTGTGTGTGATCAAATTCCAGGCAACCAAGATCTCATTTGCTGGAAGTAGAGATGATGCTACACACAGGGTGGGCACACACACACACACACACACACGGGTACCATGGAGAAAGCACCTGTGGCCTCTCCACCCCAGTGGACCAAGGACTTATGGCCAATGTGCCCCCTCTGCTACTTCACCATGCCACCTGTGGATGCTCACCCTATGTTTGGCAGTGGCCCTGCCTGGCAGACACTGAACTGAATTTGAGCTCTGTTGCCCCCCAGCTAGAGAGAAGCTCAGCTGGCCGAGGCCCCGCTGCTCCCTCTGCCCGGGCTGCCTCTGAGCATGGCTAATGAGGACGCCTGACCTTGCAAGCTCACCCTGGCAGCTCCACAAATGTCACTCAAGATCCCTCCTGACATCCCAATGCACAGGGCACTGGATTTTTAAATTAAAAGTTATATCGTCACACGTTTCATTGCTCTACTCTTTCAAAAGCAACTTGCTGATAATTCTGGGGCCTTTGATGCTGAGCCAAGAGACCAGAGCCAGGGCCTCAGCTGAATGCACTGATTCCACCTGCCCAGGAAGCCTGGGTGTGGATCGCTCAGGGTTTCCATTTGCCACACTGAAGCTCGGGAGGAAGGCTGGTCAGTGAAATCTAGGATGTGGAGATGGGCACAGGGGCAGGAGATACTGGGGATGTGGTGACAAGGATCCAGTGGGGAAGGTTAGGAGCTGGAAGTTCAAAGGAGGAAGAGAGAGAAGCAGAGAGGGAATGAGGGATGGAGAAAAAGGAAAATAGGGAGAGAAAGGGAGGTGGACTTCAGTATACTGTGGGTGGGGTCCTGTCAGGGCGCTGGGGTAGAGGGAAGGCCTCCCTGGTAAAAGGCATCTGTGGTAGTTTGAATAGATGGCCCCCAATATATTCAGTGTCTTATTAGCTTGTAGTTTTGGATCTGCAGCCGCCTGGCTGGAGGTAGTGTCACTGCCCAAAGGTGTGGTGGTGGGTTTGAGATTTCAATCTAAGGATAAGCAAAGTGTGCCTTGCTGGAGTTCCTGAAGTGTGCTGTGCTATGCTGTGTGGCTTGTGGCTTTTCGCTTTTTCTCTTTTTGCCTGGTCCTTTAAGAGGGGCCAAATTTTTCTGCCATTATGGAACTTCCCCTGAATCTGTAAGCTTCAATAAATATCCCTTCCTCCATAACTGTGCCTGGTCTGGAAGTTTAGCTCAGCGAACCTGAAGCTGTCTGTCACAGATTCCCTTTCAGAGCTGTCTGGCCTGCCTGAGCCTCACCTATGCTGTGTGAAGGGACCAAACTGACGCCATGACAGGCTTCAGTAAGGTCCCACCCTAACTAGGCCTAAGTTCCAGTTTCTGGGTGAGGCAAACAAGACTTCAGAGAAAGGGCGGGCTGTTAATCAACAGTGATCCTGACATGTGGCCTGTGGCCGAAAAAGATAACTGCCCAGGGGCTGAGTCAGTTCCTGGAGACATGTCTCTTCTGCCCCAACTAATCAGAAATGCCCAACTGTAATTGGCTGCGTGCCTAGCCAATCATTTTAAAAATTACCTAAGCCCGCCAAAATTCCTCTAGCTGTGCTTAAAGGGAGCCTGCGAGCTCCTCTCACAGTGGCCATTTTTCATGAATGGTTGACCCCCGCATGCTGGCTGACTATGCAGAATAAATGCTCGTTGCTTTTACATGCTATTTGAGTCTGGGGTCTTTCTTCAGCCATTCTCGGACCCCCATACTGTGCATCCTAGGGCTCTGGCTCTGGCTTTCTTTCTCCCCTGGTGCCAACTCAGCCTTTGCAGCCCTATCTGAGCTGGTTCTCCTCTTCCAGCCTGGAATAGCCTCTGCTCAGGAGGAGTCACGGTATCTACTATAGCACAGGTGGGCTTGGCTCAAGGGAGGATTACGTAGATTCAGCACGAGCGAACCAGGGATCTCCTTCGCCTAAACACTGCTCCCGTGGGCCTAACACTTATGAGGTCACCAGTGTCTCTGTCCTTGGGTAGACTTAAATTCCACGAGTGATCCCTGCACAGTTCCTGCCATGGTCCTTGCATAGGTGTTCCATGGATGCCAGTTGCTGGGCTCAGCAGAAGTGGCTGACTGGGACACAGGAGAGGGCCAAGGGACAGACTCGGTCATAGCGCAAAAGCTCCTGCACAAGGAGCGGGGCGGGGCGGGGGGAGACGTGAGGGTGGGGGAGGAAGTACCTAAGGAGGTTAGTTAGGAGCTGGGGAGCTGGAAGGAAAGGAAGGAAGGGAGAGAGGGACAGAGAAAGGGGAGGAGGGGGGGAGGGCTTCCCTCTCCTCTAGGCTTACCCCTCTTGTCCAGAAGTCAAGAGATGGCCAGAACCCCAGTCTGCTCATGGAGTGAGTAGGAAGTGGGCAGATTCAGCAACACGCCCAGCTGGTGTGAAACTGTGAGTGAGGTGAGTGGGAAGGACAGGACCCCATGGAGACAGGACACTCAAGGAGGTCATGTTCAGACCCCTTATCCTCACCAGCCTTCTCCCCTCAGTTGACCCTCTCAGACACTCCTAACATCAAGCCTCATTGATGCCCTAGGCCTTTCTTAATTAAACCAAGCTGACAATCAAAAGGGAGTCACAGTGTTCAGGAAACACCTGGATTTGATGGGCCAGTATTCTATCACCCAACACAGCACTATTTACCAATGTATTTATGTCGTACCCACAATGTCCCCGTCTGTGAATCTCTGGGGATTATGCCCTGAGAAATAGATACAGAAGTACTCTGCTTTCTTAGGGGACAGTCAGGCATAGCCGCCATTCCGTGTGGCAGAGAAAGGGGGTTAGATAGGTGGCCGTTAGAGTCTCTAGAAGAGACATCTAAGCCGGACCTACAGGCTGAGGGCCGAGAAGAGTTGCCCAGACAGAGCGAGGTCTAATGTGAGGCATAAGGATAAGCAGATCATATAAAGATGAGTGGAAGAGGAACGAACTATCCAGGCAGGGTGAACAGGGACACAAAGGCCTTGAGTGGATGGCACAGCTAAGGACCTGTAGAGGCTCAAGGACTAGAGTCCTGCGAGGACACACGAGAGCCAGCCTTGCCTCTGGGCCTCCTTGAGTCCCCAACCTTGCCATGACACAGCCTCTGGGCCGCCTCAGCTTCAGTCTCTTCACGTTCACTCTACCAACCACAGTAAGACTTATTGCAGGCTGTGACGTTAAAATGGACGTTAGGGTTAGAGTGGAAAGGCTGGAAACACTGAAGAGAAGTATGTAGGCTGGCAGGCGGGTATGAGATAGCCAAGCTGTAAGACGGAACGGGACTCTGGGAAAAGCTGGTCTTGGCAGGTTCAAGGCCTTAAGAAGCACATGCAGGACACCACTACCTTTCACCTAGGGAACTCCTCAACTTCATGGGAAATCACAACCTTACACATCGCCTTACATCAACTGCATCTAATTTTAACAGACTGAATTATGGGTAAGGGCAAGTTCTAAGAAAGCCTCTAACTATTCCAGGAAAGGGGTCTCCTTTAGACCACCCAGGGGCGGGCCAAGGGAGGGGAAACGGTGGAACAAGCTTGTAAATGCAGACAGTAGAGGCGGCCCTTTGCGGCTACCCTCTGCTCAGTCAGGCCTCCATCCCGGAGCGTGTGTTTACTTTTCAGTTTTGCTCTCCCCTGTGCTAAAAATCTACTTGCTTGCTAAAATAAACCCTGATTACTTGTTCGCTCTACCTGCAGCCCGTTGTGAATTCTCCTCTTTGGGGAGCACAAGAACGCAACAGCCATTACGGTTGGGATTGGAGGGAACGTGGGAAGAGGCATGTCTCTCCATCCATAACACGCTATGGCAGGCGCTAGATTAAGCTCTCTGCAAGATCATTTCATCAAATCCCTAAGAAGTGCGGCCCATCACCATGACTATTTTACAGGAGGGGAGCTAGAGCCACTAAATTCAAGCAACATGCCCAGTGACACACAGGCAGCAGGATGGAGGGCAGCCATCCCACCTTCCATGCCACGCATCACACAGGCTGCTTCCCAGAGGCTCTGGGCTCCACCTACGTTCCCGTCTCTCCGAGCACCCACCTGTTTACTTCCTGTGCCCCTGCTCAGTTCATCCTCCTCCTCATGCCCATCCCACACCCTGTGCCTGCTGGGCAGATGCCAGGCTGGCTATGCCTGGCAGGCCCTGCACCTCCCCAGCAGGCCTTCTTGATCTTTCTCTCCTGAGCTTCTTCCCCAAGGCACCCTGGGATTAATTGGAGAAGACAAAGGAGGCAGTTCAGAGCCCAGCCACTGGAGTCTGGGCCCGCCCCTCCCCCGCAGCGGGTCCTAGTATCCAAGGGAACTGCAGGCACCAGGCGAACCAAGCCTTGGTTCCAGCAAGCCCCAGACAGACTGGGAAAGCAGATCCACTTGAGACAGAGTAAAGCGGTAAACAGAGACCCTTTCTAGCTCTGTGAAGGGCTTTTAGCCAGCTCAGGGAATGCACTTAGTGGGAAGGAAGAAAAAGGGGAGGGGCAGGAGTCATCTGTTACACTGGGAAAGCTATGTGGGGGAGTGGACTTTTGTGAGCCCAAGTGTCTCCTTGTCTGTGTCTGGCCAACTCAGACTATGACACAGGGGTTAAGAAGAAGGATCCTGGAGCCCAAGGGCCTAGATTCAAAGCCAGGCTCTGTCATGAACTAGCTGTGTGGTCCTGGGCAAGTTCCTTCACTTCTCTGAGTTTCAGTTCGGAGCGACACCTAGCATTGAACCAGTGCTTTCTAAAGACATTATTATTGGAGTCTGGTAGTGGATTTATGTTCCTGTGTGAGTCAGGGGGGGTCCCTTTCTAGATCTGCAGGATTTGCTAGGCAGGTAGTGGATGGACATGTGACACACAGCCAGGGAGCACCATCCTTGTGGACCTTGCCCAGCCATGGATGGCAGTGGCCATCACTGACCAGACCTGGGAACACTGGCAGGAGAAGAATTGCTGGTCCTGGAATGACGGTGTGAAGCTCCCTTGGACATTAATCATAGACTCCAATGGTCACATCTATTTACCTTGGGATGACGCCTTTCCCTAGGACAGGTAAACTACTGGCTCCTTCCTTGCTGTGGCCTGGAGCTAAGTGAAGGAGAACCAATGTCAGTGTGTGAGCAATAGTGCTTTGTTCCTCCCACCAGGCTTTCTGGCAGAGCACAGGAAAGAATGGGGGGAGGGGCTTCCCCTGTCTGGACAATGGAAAATGGCTCAGGTGTATGCATCCTGAGGACTGTCTAGAAAGGGATAACCAACTGCAGGGCATGGCATACAGTAGATGTTCAATTAATGAGTGCTACTTCGTGTGTGTTTTATTTTAACTTTTGCCTTTGAGTGGCTCTCTGTGCACTGAGCCCTTTCTTCAGCTCTTCATGCATTCTTCCGTCCATTTCACATGCTGCGTACCCAACACTGGACTAGGTGCTAAGTGTGTAGAGATGGTATAGTCGTGGCTTCCATGTTTCTGGAAGCTCCTAAGAAACCCAGAAAGTACACACAGAAGCACCACAGACATTGTTCTTTGAGGATGTGGGAGGATGGCACAGTAGAACCTGAGAACCTAATACTGGAACTAAGATCCAAAGGGAAGCATGGAGGGTTTCCCAGAGAAACGGCTGGCATATGCAAAGCCCAGGGCATGCATGGAGGCACACCCCATGAGGGATCAAGATGTGAGGTGGCCCGAGAAGATAGTGTCTCAGAAGATTAGCCATGGGTGTGGACTGGGCTTGTCTGGGGCTCATGAGAGAAACACCCCACCCCGTGGGTCTCCTTGGAACACTTTGTTGGGTGAGGGGAGAGAGTGAGATACTGCGGAGGGGGCCAGTGTGATCTGATCTGCTCTGCTCTGATCTGATCTGAGCGAGGCCCGCGTGAGCGTCCATGCACCCCTTTGCCTGCAGTTCTCTGCAGCCTCCAAGCGGCCTCCAGTTCAGCGCCCCGCTCTCTGCACTCCCCACCCACTCCTCCGTGGGCTTGCTTCTCAGGGGTGTGTGATCACAGGCCTGCTGCTCTTGTAGTCACCACCTACAGATCGTGCCGTCACCACTCCCCAGCTGTTCAATTCCCTTCACAGCTGTTTGTGGCAACTGTGCTCTGATCTTGGTGGCCCTCCCCAGCTGCTACGTGCAGTCACTGCTCCAGTTACCTGTGGTCTGTACCCCCCCCCCCTTTGGGCCTCGAGTAACGTTCAAGCTCAAGACTGGTCGTCGCCACCTCCCACAAGACCTCTTTGCTTGCCATTGGGCACCTGTCTGGTGCTAAGGGATGTCCCCCATGCTTCCTTTCACCTACTCTCTCTCCTTCCCTCTCACGAGTCTTTCAGTTGTTCATCACATATTTCACGCTGAACTTACATAAGGCCTTAGACCAAATACTTGGGACACAAAAAGACCAGAAGTAGACGGGTCCCCACTCTCGTGGAGCTCAGCCTCACGAAGAAGACAGGTGTCTGTCAAGTCACAACACCGCTGTGTCATTATACGAAGAAAAGGCAGAGGCCGGGGCGACGGCTCAGTCAGTGAAGTTCCTGCTATACAAACTGGATGACCCCAGTTCAGATACCCCGCACCTACACAAAAGCAGGACGTTGCCTGTGACCCCAAGCTGGGGAGTGGAAAACAGGAGGAACCCCAAAGCTTGCTGGCCAGCTAGTCTAGCTGAATCCAGGTTGTGAGAGACCCCATCTCAAGAACAACAACCAAAACAAAAACAAATAGGGTGTGGAGCAATTAAGGAAGACATCCGACATGGACCTCGGGCCTTCACAGGCATGTGCACACATGACCCCGTGCACCCATATACATATGAACATGTACAGTCACACCACACACACAGAGAAGGATGGGAGGGAGGGAGGAAGGAAGGGAGGAAGAGGAGGGAAAACAAGGGTGGCCACTGATGGAGGTGTGCTAGGGAGAGGAATTTTGGGTGATGCACCCCAGGGAGTAGGGCTGAAGTCACCCAGGTGCATAGGAAGCCAGATGGGTGACGTGGTCAAGTTGGCTAGGAATCTGTGCAGAAGAGACTGTCGGGGCAACAGCGAACACAGCACAGATGATTAATACACAGTGTTCAGATGAGAGAGGACAGGGCCTGGGGCCAGGAGGTGGCAGGATCAGTGAAGAAAGTGGATTGGTATAAAAGATAATTAGGGCTGCGGAATGGAGAGGGACAAGGCCGAGGTGTCCAACTCACGTAGAGCTTCTGTCTTCTGAGCTGAGAGCACAGAAGTAGGATCAGGGTGAGCCGAGTTGGAAAAAATTGAGCAAGAGGCCTCTGCCAGCAGACTGCACAATGGCATTGTGCCTAAGCCTTGGGCTCTCAAGCCAGCCTCCATATTCAAGTTCTGCTCCCACCTTCTAGCTGTTTGGCTTTGAGACAGTCACTGAATCCTGCTATGTCTCATCAGCACCATGTCATGGAGGGGAGAGGTTACCTACCTCAGTAAGATAAAGTGGAGAGATGTTAAGGAAGATTCAATGTTGATCTCTGGCCTCCATATGCAAGTGTTCTCTCTCCTTCTCTCTCTCACAAACACATGCACACAAGCACACGTATGTGCACACACATGCAAAAAAAATGGGGGGAGGTGAAGCCCCAGCTTCCAGGGTGCAGCCCACCCAGCTGACTGCCCACCAGCTACCTCCTCTGGGAGCACTTCCCCCAGTGTAGATGAAGAGGGACTGGAGAGATGGCCTAATGGTTAAGGCACTTGCCTGAGAAGCCAAAGGACTCAGGTTCAACTCCCCAGGACCCACGTAAGCCAGATGCACAAGGTGGCACATGAGTCTGGAGGTTGTTTGCAGAGGCTGAAGGTACAGTGTGCCCATTCTATCTTTCTCGCTCTCTCTCAAATAAATAAATAAACTTTAATTTTTAAAAAAAAAATAAAACCAATGTAGATGAAGAATGGAAGGAGGGTACCAGCCACCATCAGCTTCCTGATGACTGTTCTCATAGAAAGCACTGGCAGAACCTGCGGGCTGTGTACAGATCTGGTCTGTGAGCAGACAGTGTCCACTGTCTGGGCCCTTCTCTCCCTGCAGCATATGAATGCAGAATGTTGCCATGGTCAAGGCCAAAGTGAGATCACATTAGGTTGTGGTCACAGGTGCTTCCCTAGGCATTTACCATCCTATGGCCCCTGGATTGGCACTCTGGGCAGAGGGTCTCTGGGCAGGAGCAAAAGAGGCTCCTGGGAGAGCACTGCTTATTTCTGTACTTTTCTGCAGTTTAATCAGGGATGCTGAGAAAACTCAGACAGCGTGGGCCTTCTTCCCTGCTCCTGAGCCAGAATGGATGAGCGAGGCTAGGACTCTTTATCCTCACCGGCACCCCACCATGATCCAGCCTCAGCTGGAAGTCAAGCTTCCCAGGCAAGTGTTGGTGCTCACTGTTAAGCCAGTGAGTGAGTGAAGATTCTGAAACCTTCATCCGCTTCTCTAAACTGCTCCCAAGGCCACACCCAGGCTGCAAGTTCTTCTGGGATCACAGTTGGAGAAGCAAGGCAGTCACGTTGGAAGTTCCAAAAACTTTCTCTTTTTTTGTCTTCTCTTTTCGTTTCTTTCTTTTGCATACATGTAATATCTGTGGTATGGCGTGTGCACATGTATGTGCTGATATGGTGTCCCAGGCCCTCGCCTGTGGTAAGTGCCCCAGGAGAACATCAGATATCCCTCTCTATCACCTACCTGCCTGCTCTTCCTTGAGAAGGAGCCTCTGACCATTTCTTATTGATTCTGGAGCTTGCCATTCATAAGTCTCAGTGGTTTTCTGGTCCACCCCCCCCAACACAAGATGTGTGTGGCCACGCCCAGCTGCTTAGGTGGATTTGGAAGCTTGCAACTTGAGTAGTCTGGATCTGGGAGGAGGGAGGCTCAGGTCTTCATGCTTCACAGGAAGTACACCTAGCCACTAAGGAATCTCACCAGCCCTGAACTTTCTTTTTAAAAAACAAACCTCTCAAAAGAAATCTTGAGCAGAGCCCCAGTGCAGAAATCAGATGACACTGATATAAAACTACGTAGACATACAAATGTGTCCCGTTTGCTTATTATAGAACCTGTCAGGGGAAATGAGGCAGTTTGGATGGAGACGAGAATATGACGTTAGACATTCCCGTGGCTCTCTTACACGAGCCTCAGAATCCATCATATTCAAACCACACACATACGGTAGCTGAATGCCAAAGTGGCAAGGCTGTGTGGGCAGGGGAGGCAGGAGAAGTTGCCTGGAGAATCTCGTTCAGAAGGAAGGGGCTATAGAGCTGGCTTTCACCTTCTCCAAGTAGAGACTGAAATGCTCTGAATGCAGCCTGCCGGCCCCATCCACCTGCCCACCAAGAAGACAACCTGGAGCCGGGCTGTTGGGGTTTGAGGGATGCAAGAGTAAGAGGGGAACTGCTAAGAATGACCGCTAGCAAGCGCGCACACTGGAGTCTACAATGCCAGGGGTGCCAATTAGAGGTTTGGCAGCGGAGGAGGATGGGAGGGACTGATGTGGGCCAGGGCCTGTGGCAGCCCCGGCTCCTCTGGAGGAAGGCAGGCTTTGACAGATGGATGGAAGTGGCCCATCTGTTGGGAATGCACAGGGGCTGGCAGGAAGGAGAGATAGAGGAAGAGCTGGACAGCATTGCTACAGGACCCAAGTGCCAGTTCTAGCACTGCCAAGTTACTCGCTGTGGGTTCTCCAGGTAAGGGACTTGACTACTTTGCGCTCTGGACCACAGAGGGATGCTCCGGACAAAAGTGGAGCAACGCGCATTGAGCCACAGTGGTCTTCTGCCTGGTTTTCCTTGGATAGTAGTGAAGGTCCTCAGGGCACTGCCCACCTTAGTCCTGCTGGTACCAACCTGCACTCATCTGCAAGCTTGTAGTCCACACTATGGGGGCCCTGGAGCCTCCGTGACACACTCACCCCAGGGATCACGGGGACCCGGTTCACTCACAGGCTCTCGGAAGCACCAGGTAGCACTTTCATCTGAGTTGCGCCCTGGCCTGGCCCTAGATCACCATTTAATATGCGGTGGAAATACTGCACCAGCGGATCTAAGTGCCCCATCAGCAGGAGCTCCATTACAAGAGAGGTGCCGCCTACTTTACTTTGGCACTTCCTAAATCTAGCCCAAGGCCTGGTCAAAGCTGCCTTTAATCTACTGCCCACTCATCTTTCAGTCCTGGAAGCTTCCAACAAGCCACAGGTTCCAGAGATTATCTATACCCTTGCCTCCTCCTTTTGTTCTCTCCGTCCATGTCCTTTCTCACCTCCCAATGCTGCTTCAGGCTTGCCCTCTGCAGAACTCTCCCCTATGAAGGTAAGCTGGCACAGAACAGCCACAAGTCCTCACATAACCCTGTGAGGAATCGGCAATGTCATATCCATACGACCGTGGAGGAGGCTGAGGCTCAGAGATGCATGGCCTTTTGTGACAGAGCAAAGTCCAGGTCAGCCTGCTCTTCCTGCCCTCTCCTGAGGCTGGCTGCCTTCCTGCAGGGCCATGACTCAGCCTGCTCCGTAACTAGGCTCCTGTCACAACTTCTGCTTCTGTCTGTACTTTATTTGCTAATGGCCTTCCATCTCTGTGAGTCTGCTCTTCTGGCTGCAACCCCAAGCTGCCACGCTCTCTTGGCCAGGGCCCTGACTAACTCTCTTCTCCAAATAGGGCACTTGGAGCATAATGCATGGCACCAGGTTTGGTGAATAGACTCCCATCAGCCTCATCATGAAGTCTCCTGTCCTCTTTCCTGGACCAAGGTAGGAGCCATAAAGAACCTGACTCTTAACATATCACAGGTGACTCAGAAAGAACATCATGCCATGAAATGCCACAGAGATAGCCCAGACAATGTTTGTGCACTAGAACCAAGGGTGACTAGATCAGGGGGCTCTTGGGAAGTGGGGCTCCAAGAAAAGGCTTCCTGGAAAGGGAGGAAAGATCTGGAAATTGAAAGGCAAGGAGCTGATAAAGCCAATGTCCTGCTCACATGTGCAAAAGCTTCTGAGCTGCTCTGAGAGGTCACTGGCCCCAGCCTGGTGGTGAAAGGAGCTGGCTGTGGCTGGCAGCACAGCTGTGAGGCAGGCGCTCCCTGCCCAGCTGCTGTCAGTCAGGAAGTCATCATTCTGTCATAGAAAAGGGGGGTGGGCCTGAGAGGCCACTGCCCTCCATAATGAGCTAATGACCACTGAACATTGCTGGGGAGGGGAGTCATTCTCTTCTGAGGCAGAGCCACTAGTAAAAAGCAATAAGGAGTATAGTGAGATTAAGGAGGATAATGTGTAGTGACTAGTATCAAAATATGTAAGTATGAAAATGTCAGAAAACAAATAAAAAATCACATACACACATAAGTGAATATATATTTGAATATAATGATGTACAGGCCTTTGTCTTTGATGGGACATAGTCTTGCATGGTAGACTCTGGGGACACAAATACCTGTGTTCAAGTCCTCAATATTCACTTTGATTCTATGACCTTGGGCAGTTCTCCTCTATCTATATAAAATAAGTCATAATGTGGCTGTTATATTAGAATGACAAGGGCACTATAACTGACACTCATAAGTCACACAGTATAACACTACATCAAACAGTATACATGTACTAAGTAATTTAATCTTCATAACATTCCCACAGGGTATATTTATTAGCCTTATTATTCTATACACAAAGCCACAGAGAGGTGAGGTGACAGTTACTCAGCTAGAAGGGGTGAGTGGTGCTGACATTTGAACTTAGGGAGCTAGGAAATGGAACTCAAGGTTTTAACCAGTGTACTATATATCTGGCAATGTGCCTGGCACAGAGCACACATTAATTTAGGTGCCTCCTAGGAGTAGCTAACCCATCTCTGGAGATGACCATGGTCTCTGTGAATGATCCCAAACCTCAGCCTTCTGCTTACAATTCCTTTATAAGCTCCAGACCTTTAAGTCCAATGGAGTAGTAGATATCTCTACCAGGAGCCCCTTACCCTCACCATGCCCCCAAATGACCTCATCACCAGGCTACCCAGAAGCTCATCCTTCCTCCTGTGCCTGCTGAAGATGTGACTGACACCATTATTCCTCTTTGTCCGAGTCTGAAGCCTAGATTTTCCCCTGCTCCCTCCCCAGCTGCATTGCATGCACACCTGCATCATATCTGGCCTGGCCTATTGCATCAGTTTCCTAGGCTCAGCCCTAGCTGTCCCTCCACCCTGGGTAGGGGTAGGAGCTATCCAGTAGCCATGAAATAGCAAGAGCCATCACCGCTTCCTGGCAGTCTCCTCCAGGTGAGCTGTCTCGTGTCTGACACTCACATAAGCCCCTTCTTGCACTGGCCCCGGCAGAAACAGCAACAAGGCCCATTGGTTCATTCGTCGCTGTCTCCCCAGGGTCTAGCACTGTGCCAAGAGCACTTAGTGTGCTTTTGATGGAAGAAATGAATGAAGGAGTCAGATCTGTTCAATTCATTCCCAACTACCTGCAGTGAAGGCTCCAATGAAAAATGTGGCTTGATGAGCAGTGGCCAAAGCAGCAAGAACACTGAAAGATCATAAAGGGACATCTGTTGAGATACGGGCTCTGCAGAGGGCCCCTGCCACAACAGTGGATGCTATGGGGAAGCAAGAGGGGCACTGGGGACCATGTCCCTGCCTTCAAAGAGCCAAGGCCCAGCCACCTCCTATCCATCGGATCTCTGCTCTATGGCTACTTTTTCAGAAATACTGCCTTCTGTATCCCCACCCCATGCTGTTTTCTAACAATTTTATTTTGCTTTAGTGCCGGGTCTATTCTTACTTTTGGTTACGTTGATTTTTTTTTTTTCTTTTCTCATCTCCTAAAACTCCCCAATCCCACCCCCTACAGCCACAGCCTCTGGAAAGGCCCCATTCAAAGCTCTGAGTTAAACCATTGCAATTTCACACCTAAGTGAGATGGTATACAGACTGTCTATACCTGGCTTATTTCACTTAACACAGTTCCTTCAAGATCGATCCATGTAACAAACATGAACACACAAAAGATTCTTTTGAGAGCTGAATAACATCCCATTGTGTGTAGGAACCTTGTGTTTCATTGTTGGTTGTCTCCTGAAGCTAGGCTTTGGCCTCCATGAGAGCAGAGACTCATTCCCTATTCCTAGCTGACCCTCAGCACTTAAAGTAGCACCTGGCTTAGTGGTTAAGGTGCTTGCCTAAAAAGCCTATGGATCCAGGTTCAATACCCCAGTACCCATGTAAGCCAGGTACATGCATCTGGAGTTTGTTTGCAGTGGCTAGAGGCCCTGGCAGACCCATTCTCAATCTCCCTCTCTCTCTACCTCTTTTTTCTCTAAAATAAATAAATAAAAATAAAAATATTTAAATAAAAAACAGCACTTCAATAGCATGTGGCAGAAATCGAACAAATATATGTTGACTGAAAAAAAAAGCTACAAAAGGAATAAAAGGGCCTGGCATGGTGGTACATGCCTTTAATCCCAGCACATGGGAAGCAGAGGTAGGAGGATTGCTGCAAGTTTAAGGCCAGCCTGAGACTACATAATGAGTTCCAAGTCAGCCTGGGCTACAGTGAGACCCTACCTCAAAAAATCAGGAAAAAAAAAAAGGAATAAAAAGGCTGACTGTGAATCAACCATGTAACATCTTAGTCAAAATATGACCAAATAGTCTTTTTAATCAATGACACTGGAAAAACTGTATATTCCATGCAAAAAGTAAATGGCACTCAATCCTTCAACTCATAAACCAATATTAATACAAAATAGATCACAGGCCTAACTGTATGTATGTGTTAAAACATAAAACTTCTAGAAGACAATAGGACTTCCTCATGGTTTGAGATGGACAAATATTTCTCTCCTCTCTGCCATATATCTATCTTTATCTATATCTATCTATCTGTACGTATGTGTGTGTGTGTATATATATATATTTAGACATATGATTATATATCTATATATATATATATCTGTATCTATATCTATATCTATATCTATATCTATCTATATCTATATCTATCTATCTATATATGGCAATATATGTACATAATCTCATGACTCACTAATAAGAAGCAATGGCCAGGAAACTTGAACTATTATCTAAGTAACTATGAAAATATGTTTCTCATCATTAGACATTAGGAAAATGCAAATTGAAACCACAACGAGACAACTCCTACACAGCCACTAGAATAGTTAAAATGCAGAAGTATACCTGGTTTTAGCAAAACATGTCTGCCATACAGGGCTGATGAGAAGGAAAAATGATATATCCCCTAGAAAAAATTCAAGCAGGTTTTAAAAATGAAGTTCAGCATCCCCTGACCACACGATCCACTTAATAATCTAAGTCCTACGGATTTACCCAAAAGAATGAAAACTCACCCATACAAAGACTTCCATACAAACGTTCCTCCACAGCAGCTTTCTTTAGAAGAGCCCAAAACTTAAAACAACCCAAATTTCCATCAACAGGTGAATGGATGAACACAGCACGGCATATTGATCAACTGCATATTCCTCAGCAGGAGAAATAAGTGAACAGTGGATATAACTATGTGGAGGAATCTTGAAATCATTACACTGAAAGAACCCAGGCCTGAAAAAGTAGATTTCATATGATTACATTGTGCAGCTCTGTTATGTGAAATCCTACGAAAGACGAATCTAATACGAAGTGTCAGAAAGCAGAGCAGTTGCCGGAGGCCGGAAGTGGGGAAAAATAATAAAAGGGAGACACAAAGGAAGTTTGGCAGTGACAAAAATGCTCATGTTTTGACTGTGAAGGTCACTAGGTTGATGCATTAACTAGGCAGAGCTCTCAAAGTGTGTGCCTAAGATTGGTACAGTTCACTGTACGTTGATTCTATCCCCACAAGATGATAAAATATGTAAAATAAGAATCTAGCAAAGTGATAAGATTGTAGTAGTGTAAGACATGAGGTAATCAGAGACCCAAGGATCCATAGATGAGCTGTGAATTTACTCCTGGGAATGGAGTTAGAGCCAATTAAATAGTTATTTAACTTGAATTAAGACGGATTCACTCCATTTAAGGTGATGAGTCTTGGGGGAATCGCACAACTTGCCTTGGGTCCCCTCACCCTTCCTCACTTTCTCCACAGGGGAAGTCCCTGTGAAGGAAGGGCCAACTCCTTGTCCTCTTCACTGCCCTCACCACACCTTCCCAGCATGAGGAGAAGCAGAAAGCGCAAAGCGGGTCTCTTTGCATTCATAGACCTGGGCTGATCTCATGGGCTCATCTGCTAGACACACTACTATCCACATCGCAGCTCAGCCAAGTCATCTGACCTGTTTGTACCTGAACTTCTGAAACCCAAACACCTAGGACATTCAGTGCGCTGGTTCCCTTTGGTTGAAGCTAGAGGTGACTGTACATGAGCCTATCCCATCTCCTCCGCCTAGGGCTGCCAAATAAAAATATGATTTCGGTTATATAATGAACGATGTTTTCAGTACAGGTGAATATCACAGGGGACATTCTTATGCTAGAATATTGTGTGTGACATACTTTAGCATGTGTTATCTCTCTGAAATTCAAACTCAGCTGGGTGTCCTGCATTACAATGGCAAGATCTGGCAACTGCTATTCCTGGTGGCCCCTGAGATGCTACCTTTGAATGAAATGTTATGGTTTCCCAGAACACCCTTGGAAACCTTTCAGTTCACAGCAGAGTGTCCTTAGTGAACTTGAACTGTGAGCTGCTAAGTCTTGGAAAATCATCCATTGAAAAAAGGTTAAGAAGTGGTAGTGTGGATCCCAGCAAAAGCCACCATCATAGATCTCCTGTCACAGCCAGGTCTGTAGCCTGAGACTCTGCACACACCTACAAGTGTCTCACATTAGGCAGCTTCCTGAACCATAGACACAGCCTTGCTACACTACAGGGGAATGGTGGATCTGGGAGAAAGAGCAGCAGGAGTCAGGAAATCAGCTCTGGCTAGAGAGACTCTGGACAAGTATTTAAAATATATCTTTCAGGTTCAATCTTTCTAAAATAGACCTCAAAACAAAAATACTAGTAACAGAGTAGAAGAAAAAAATCATAATATAGAGCAGAAAAAAATAGTGACACCCAGAATATACTGAGTTCTAAGTCAGTAAGAGAATGGCAAATAAACAAGCAGGGGGGAGAGATGAACAGGTAATTCACTTGGAAAAAAAAACAAAGATAAAAAGGTGAAGAGAGGCACCTCATTAATAATCAGGAAAATGCAAATCAAAACAACAATGAGAAAGCAATCTTTGGCAATCAGATTGGCAGGAATGAGAAAAGCTGATAAAATCCAGGGCTGGGAGAAGGAAGGGGAAATCACCACAGGTGATGGGTGGGAATGTAAATTAAGATGGCTTTCTTTGGGGAGGACAGACAGCAATTGTTCCCTGCCTCTTTGGCCCAATAATTCCACTCCTCACTGTTCCTAAGACAGACGGTGACAGGGAGCTTCCTGACTTGCCTGGACATTGGCACATGGCAACACTGCTCTTAACAGACCACTGGAAGCCACTTCAATGTCCATCAACAACATTTTGGTAACTCACAGCCACCAACAATGTACACAAATATACAAAGAGCCCAAAGGCCACAGGCTATATGGATAAAAGCACACGTTTCTGTACATTACCCTGTTTATGTGAATACAAGCACATCAACATATGTATAGGTGCATACATGTGTACCTATTCCTGTGTTTATGTCTATATCACTGCCCTGATTGACACACAATGGTAAAGATGCAGAGAAAGAGACCCGGAAGGTGTCACATCAAACCATGAATCCTGAAAGGCTCTGTGACATCAATGGAGGAAAGGTCCGGCGAAGGGGGATGCTCAGGTATTACTTTGTAGACACTGGTAATGTTCAAAGGTTTCCATTTTCCTTTTTCACTTAAGAACTTACTTACAGAATTCTAATAGGGCCATATGGGCTCCCTTCACTGCCAGGCACCTCTCCTTCTCTCAGTTTTCCCTATGAAGCTATCTCCTGCTTGCCCCCTCCCTCAGAATCTCTTCCCTCTTCCTGCTCAAAGTGATACTCTTTTTAATTTAATTTAATTTAATTTTGTTTTGTTTTGTTTTTTGAGGTAGGGTCTCACTCTAGCCCAGGCTGACCTGGAATTCACCATGTGGTCTCAGGGTGGCCTCAAACTCACAGCAGTCCTCCTACCTCTGCTTTCCCAGTGCTGGGATTAAAGGCGTGCGCTACCATGCCCGGCTTTTTTTTATTATTATTATTTTAGAGAGAGGAGAGAATTGGTGTGCCAGGGCCTCAGCAACTGCAGTTTAACGCCAGATGCTTGCACCACCTAGTGGGCATGTGCCACCTTGCCCTTGCCTCACCTATGTTCCTCTGGCTAACGTGGGCTTTGGAGAGTAAAACATGGGTCCTTAGGCCTCATAGTCAAGTGTCTTAACCGCTAAGCCATCTCTCCAGCCACAAATTGAGACTCTTGTGTGGACTGTCCAAGCCATCTTGGCCTCCACTGTTCATGCTGCTTCTCTTGGCTCTTTTTTATTTATTTATTTATTCATTCATTTATTTATTTGCAAGCAGAGAGAGATAGAGAGGAGAGAGACAGACACAGAAACTGGGTGCACCAGAGCCTCCAGCCTCTGCACAGGACTGGCTCTTCTTTTCCAATGAACTTGCCCTCCTTGTGTCTCCTGGTGTCCCTGTGGCATCATCATCACCCCCCCCCCCCATCTCTCTTCATTCCTTTACTACTTCATGCGGCCACTATCACGCTTCGTTCAGTGAGAATACTGAACAAGGACGCTCTGGGCTGGGGTGAGAGCTGAGTTGGTAAAGCATTTGTCACCCAAATACGAGGACCCGAGTCCAGATTCCCCGCACACATGTAAACGCTAGCTATGGTGGTGTGCACTAGCAATCCAGGGCTCCACAGGGAGATGTGGGTGAGTCTTCAGGGCTTGCTGGCTAGTTACACTAGTTGAATGGGTGAGCTCCAGGTTCAGTGCAAGACCCTGTCTTGAAAAATAAGCAGTGATTAAAGAAGACACTTATCAACTTCTGACCTACAAACACACACACACACACACGTACACCAACACTACACATACAAACACACATACACACACGCATGCACAGCACATACACATGGCAAACAAACAAACAAACAAACAAAAACAATAAAGACACACTGCTCCCTTGCCTGTGCCTCTGCTGACTCCATGTCATCTGGTGTTGATCCTCTCCGGCCTGTTCTCTAGAAGCTGCTCTCCCCTCCTGGCTGCTCCATGCAGTTGCCTACTGTCAGGTCTAAGCTCCTGGACCCCTGAACAATACTGAACAATGCTTTTTGAGGGCCTGCAACAGCTTCCTCCACCCATTTCCTGTAAACCAAATTCCATCTACTTTGTACATAGCCCCCTTCCTGGAAACACCCCTTTTCCCTACTAAGTGCCATGTGTTGCTCAGAACCATCTTCCCACCTGGATTGGTGTTATGGACACACACACACACACACACACACACACACACACACACACACACACACACACACACACACACACACACACACACACACACACACACACACACACACACACACACACACACACACACACACACACACACACACACACACACACACACACACACACACACACACACACACACACACACACACACACACACACACACACACACACACACACACACACACACACACACACACACACACACACACACACACACACACACACACACACACACACACACACACACACACACACACACACACACACACACACACACACACACACACACACACACACACACACACACACACACACACACACACACACACACACACACACACACACACACACACACACACACACACACACACACACACACACACACACACACACACACACACACACACACACACACACACACACACACACACACACACACACACACACACACACACACACACACACACACAATGTTCCACTTCAGAATGTGGGAAGTCATGAAGCAAACCAGCAGAGTAAACTATACCAGTGAGAAGGACCCCGAGAGGAATTTGGAAGAGAAACAAACATGGCAGGTACAGATGATGGAAAAATCTGAAAAGGGGGATTAGATTCAAGAAGCTTTGGGAAGGCAGATTAAATAAGACCTAGAGAATGATGGGATTGGAGGTGTCCTTGGGTTAAGGCAAGGGGCTATACCAGGAGGGAGGGGAGAGGAGGAGAGGAGGGGGGATGGGAGGGTAAAGCTCACTAAACTGCCTTACTCCCTGGTGGGGCCTCTCCCTCCAGGGTCAGTTCAGTGATCAAGGCCTCCCACTAGGCTGGATCTCTTAATGCCATGTTTTTATCCTGGTCTAATCCTTATGGGATCTGTTGAACTCTATATGTATTTACAGGTTCTTGATGGAAGCCTGTCTGCTACCGGTCCCTTTAAGATCCATGAAGGGAAAGGTTGCACCTGTTTCTGCTTTCTCATTATATTTCCAGAGCTCAACTCAGTACCCAACACATGGCAAAAATTCATAAATATTCATCCAAAGGAAGGAATTCAGTTAGCTGTTAGTTAAAATGCCTGTCGCCCTGATGCCCCTTCCCTGAAGTCATTTCCGCTTGTGGAACAGTGAGGGTGTGGAAAATCTAATGTCTCTGGCCTCATCCACACACCAACGGGTTTACAGAGCTAAGAAATAGTTTCATGGACTCTCATTAGCACCAAACTCAGGAGGCACCTGCTAAAAGTGTTTTTCATTGACAGACAAGAAAGAAAGAAAGAGAGAAAGGGAGGGATGGAGGGAGGGAGGGAGGAGGGAGAAAGGAAGAAGAGAAAGAAAGAAAGAAAGAAGAAAGAAAGAAAGAAAGAAAGAAAGAAAGAAAGAGAGAAAGAATGCGAGAGAGAGAAAGAAAGAGTGTCCAAGGGTCATGGCAGACTCTCACGGGGTTCACACTGGGCTGGGCTCTCTGGTCTCTCTCAGGATGGCCACCCCACACGGCAAATGTACAGGTTGTATCACTGATTTAAACCCACTGCTGTCCGGGTATGGTAAGGGCACCTTCAACAGCTGCCAAGACGCTGCCTCCAGCAGGGCCCTGACTTCAGGGCTGTTCCCTGGAGCATTACACCTACACACTTGGCACTCTACTGCTAACCTGCTCAACAATCTAGAACCCAAGGCCACTGCCTGGCCTCCTGCCTACAAGATTGTGACTCTGTAACTGGCCTCCTGATGGAGGGCTCCTGAACCTCTGAGTCCACCAGAGTACTTGGGTCCATGCAGCTGCCTCACCAGGCCCCTTCCTGGATCATCTGGTAATGGCTCACAGTGAGTTTCCAGCCCTAGCAGGGCCAGAGGTTGACTGCATCTCTGCTGTCTTTTCATAGGGGAAAGAAAAATTGCATACTGACAATAGGAAAAGCAAGGCTTGATGAATCCCGGTGCCCAATTCTATTCATACTGAGTCACCCGCAGCCGAGGCTTATCCAGGTTTTCCTGGTGTTGGGTACCGGCTTGTACACCACAAACATCTCTGTAGGTGGCCACACCCTGAGGGCAGGTGCTTGTCTCACTGCGGTCATTTGGAGTGATGTGGTAAAACCCACAATTGGCAGCGTAAGGATGAGCAGCAAACTGGAAGGAAGTATGCCCACCACACTTGGCAGACGATGGTGCCCTTGTATGATTCAGAGCTTCCTTCCACAAATTGCCAGAAAAAGAAAAGTTATCTAAATGAACTAGGAAAGCAGACAAAAGATGCAGGCAGAAAATCCTCGGGAAAGTGCAAAGATGTTCCATGCTGCTGGTAGTCAGCACGATACGTGGCTGCCACCCCCTCTGGCTCTACCCGATGCCCTCTCCTTCAGGGCCAACTCAGGACACACACTGCCTGTTGAAATAAGTCTCACAGGGAAAGGGCTAAAGAGTGACAAGAACCCACACTCTGTGATGTTTTGAACCTCTACGTCTGGCTCTTCCACTAAAGCCTCTTTGCCACAGGCCCTGGCACAGATGTGTGGACTCTGCATCTATCAGCCACCAGGGCACAGCAGGCAAGGGACAGATAGAATGTCTTGGCTGTAAGACCTAACCATCCTTGTAACTACAGGGAGCTGAGCAGACACAGGGGTGGAGCCAAGCTCTAGGAGGGGGAGCATGGAACATGCAGAGATTGGAAGGAAATGCTTGCTGGCGCAGGGGCCCTCCACTAGGATGGGGGCAACAGGAGCCCTCAAAAGGCACCATCTCTTCAAAGTGGGCTTGTGGGCCTCTCCTGGAAGGTCAAATTAGAGAAGTTGTGGAATCAAATCAATTCTAGTGATGAACTTGGAGAACAAGGGAAGTGATTCCATGAATCAGAAAAGAAAAAAAAAAAAGGTACGTAGGGAAGGGAAGAGGAAAGGAAGGGAAGAAGAGAAGGGGAGGGAGAAATGGAAGAAGGGGAGAGAAGAAAGGAGAAAGAAGACAAGGAAGGAAGGAGGAGGAAGAGGGGGAAGAAGGAGGGACAGAGAAATGAAATAAGGAAAGGAGGAAAAGAGGCAAAGAAGCAGTACGGAGAAGTTTAAGAAGGGAGGAAGAAGGGAGAGTGGGAGGGACAAGGGAAGAAGAAAGTGAGAGGGAGGAGGGGCAGGAGAGAGGGAGGGAGGAGGGAAAGAGAAATGAATGGTTTGTGCATACTATCTCACTGACTCCCCAGGAGCCACCCCATGAGGGACTATCATCAGCACCTGCAGAAACTGAATTTCAAATCACTTTCCCAAGGTCATGCAGCAGGGCGAGTGACCTTGCCAATTCATCAAATGCCAGGTTCTGCGCTCCAAAGCCTCAGTCCACGTGGTATATCTCTAAAGTCTGGCCAGTGCGCAGGGCTGGGTCCTAAGGACAAGCGAAGAGACCTGAGCCAGTTTACTTTCTCATGGATGCCTCGGAAGCTGCCCTGAGCCTGCTGAGCCCAACAACATGGAATCAGACAGCTGCCCTGGAAGGCATCATTGGCAGGTGTGGACGCTGTGAGACCTGTCAGGTCATGACCCCATCACCTAAAGACGATTCCCAGGGTAGGTTCAGTTCCTGAGCATACCCACGGGTGCCTGTGTGTCCTTAGGAACAACATTATTATTCTCTCTGTGTGTCTGGGTTGATTAATCTAATTTGCACATGTGAATGAGAAGCTGCTCTGATCCATTTAATATGTTGGGACCGCATCCCAGCTCATTTGCATGGTGGGTCTGGCCAACAGAGGTAGCTCCTGTCTCCTGCCGGCCACCCTCCCCAGTCCCGCCTCCCACCAGGCAAATTCTTGCTGAGCAGGCAAATGGTGATCCGTGCTGCTGCTTTTAAGTCTTAAAACCCATTAGGAGTGTATTAGCAGACATGCTGAGAGCTCATTTGAGTAATAAAAATCTTTTTTGTGTGTGTAGCTAATAAAACAGAAGAAAGAGAATCAAGAACGGGAGCAATGTGGAAAGGGAACAGGGCTATCTTCCAGCCACGGTGGGTAAGCATGGAAGGCTGGGGCTTGGCTGTACAAGCATCTGAAAAGGGCTTCTTCCCCTTGGCTCTGTGACTGGCAAAGAGAGGAAAATGAGGTGAGGACCTAAAGGAGTCCTTTTCTTCCAGGCAGAGCGGCCATCACCCAGCTGCAGCCAGCAAGGTAGGAGGCGCACGTCACCAGCCCCTAGAGCCCGGAGACCCTTAGCTCATTGGCATGCAAAATGGCCAGTCTGCAGTACGCCTAGTTGTGGCTGTGGGCCCAGAAGACAGTCAGTCACCTTGTCCAGGAGGTCCTCCATCTGCATGTGTGCATTAGCCTTACTGCTGTTCCCACATGCAGTCTTCGGGCTGGTGGACTCCCAGTCTGGCACATCTCGGCCATGTTTCTGTGTTGCTCCACAGGGCAGCCTCAGCTGGTCTGGATGAATGAGCACAGGCCTGCAGAAGGTGCACGGACGACCAGCTACACAGTCAGTGTCCAACACAAGATGCAAACACAGGACCCCTTGTTGAAACATGACTAAGATCCTCAGGAAGGGAGCTGGGAGATGGCCCAGTGGGTAACGCACTTAGCACGCAAGCACAAAGAGCTGAGTATGGATCCCCAGCACATGCATCAAGTGTCCGACAGGGGGCGCTGACGAGGTGGAGGCAGGAGGCTCCTTGGGGCTTGCAGGCTAGCTTACCTAGGCCAATCAGTGAACTTTGTGTTTAGTAGGAGACCCTATCTCAAAACATACAATGGAAATCAATCAAGTAAGACACCCAAAGTTGACCTCTGGCCCCACATGCACACATGTACTCATGTAAAAAAAAAAAAAAATACTTCAAGAGAACAAGCAACAATAAGAAAAGCACCAAACCAAGCCCAAGGACCTTTGATGCACAAGTGCATGGGTCACATGGTCATGAATCCATGCCAGGAACGGAAGTATTTCTCATTTATGTGTGAGTAGCCCCAAGGAGTTGATCCATAATTTCAGAAAGTCCAAATATGGCAGGTGGCACACACAGCTCAGACTCCTGGAATCTGCCCTAATGAGCGCATTGAAGACGAGGCCTCGGGGGGCCTCCCCAGCATGTCCAGCCTGCATGACGCTGTTCTATGGCCACAGCTGGCCCCAGAGGTTCTAGTTTCCCCTAATGGCCCATTAAGGCCCCATAAGCCAAGACTTATCTGAGTCCTTTTGTGTGAATCCAGGAGAAAAGCTGCAAGGAAATCCTCTTAGGGCTAATCCCTGTGAAGACAGAGGCTGAAACTGCAGAGTGCAGCGCCAGAGAAGGAGGCTGCAAATTTGAGAAGATGGGCAGTGGGGAGGGCCTTTGGTGAGAAGACCAATGACTAAATGGTTTTCAGACAGGCATTTCAATAACAAACTGTGTCCCAGGTCTGCAGTAAAAAGAGTTCTGACTGCATTGGGAGAATGCCCTAACCTCTCTGAAGCTTCCTCCCAAATTCTTTAAAATGCACCCAGGCCACCAAATACCCAAACATTCACCAGCCTGGTTTACAGTGAGAAGCAGAGGAAGATGGAGGTGAAGATGAGGTAGAAGAGAAGGAAGCAAGATCAATATTCTTCTGGAAAGAATTCAAAGCAGGACTGGGGGTGCAGGTCTATCATCTCAGCTCCCTTTGGAGCCAGAGGATTTACTAGTGCAAGGCCAGCCTGGGAAACTCAGTGAAATCCTGCCTCAAAATAAAAAGTATGAAGAGGACTGGGGGTGCGGCTCAGAAGTAGAGCACTTGCCTCACACGTGAAGGTCCTAGGTTCAATCCCTGGTACCAAAAGAAAGTGAAGGAGAGAGGGAGGGAGAGAAGGATGGATGGAGGGAGGATATAAATAGGGAAATAGTATTAGAAATCCTAAAATAGATAAGCAAAAGGATAAAAAAGATAAGAAAGGAAGACTATGGAAAACACAGATGTCAAAAAGAATTTCAAAGAATCAAGTTTAATAATAATAATAATAATAATAATAATAATAATAATAACAACAACAACAGCAACAACTTGGTTCTGAGGCAACTGGCCAAGGAGATTTCTCAGTGGTTAAAGCACTTACCACAGAAGTGTAAAGACCAGAGTTCATATCCCAGTGCTTGGTGGGCTTGGTGGCCTGCCTGTAATACCACTGGTTGGGACACAGAGACAGCCAATCCCCAAGGCAAGCTGGCTAGCTAGATTAGCTGAATCAGGGAGCTCTGGGTTCAAGTGAAAGACCCTGCCTCAGTATATATAATGGAGAGGGACAAGGAAGGCATCCCACATCGATGTGTGGTTTCCATACCCATGGGCACACATATGTTCCCACATGCATATAAGCACATATAAGCTATACATATATGTACACCACACACACACACACACACACCACACCCTTTGGTTTTCTAGTCTCAAATAAATAAACGGAAGATTGTTTTAAAATAAGGAATTCAAAGTAGGGCCCCGAGGATGTCAATGATAACTGAGGAGGAAATGAAGGATGAACTGGCAGAGCAGGGACAGGGAGAAAAGGTCACCTGGAAGGCAACTGAAGCAAGAAAATGAAGCAGATTGGGGAGAAGAGGAAGAAGTGGAAGATGAGGAGAACAGTGTAAGAAAGAGAGGAAGGGCTGGAGAGATGGCTTAGCAGCTAAGGCACTTGCTGGCAAAACCAAAGGACCCAGGTTTGATTCCCCAGGACCCACATAAAGCCAGATACACAAGGGACGCATATGTCTGGAGCTGGTTTGCAGTGGCAAGAGGTCCTGGTGTGCCCATTTTCTTTCTATCCATCTGCCTCTTTCTCTCTCCCTCTATCTATTGTAAACAAATAAATAAATAAATTGAAGAAAGAAAGGGAAGAAGGTAGAAGAGACAGAAAATATATTCTACAAATCTGAAAGCTCGACTCAGGAACTTGGCAGGCAAGCTTGAAAAAATATTTGCTAAAGGCATAGATCAAATGCTTACACATGATGACAGTAAAGACCACAGAAGTGTAATACTGATAGAAGAGATCCAACATATCCATAGAGGAAACATATATAAAGATATAATCAATGAAAACATCCCTGAAATAGAGAGGGCTGAATCTCAAGATCAAATGGGCCCATGAGGTCTCCAAGCATTTTATATATAGCAATCACCTTCAAGACATATTCTCATGAAGTTACTAAACTTCAAGGGAAAAGAATGAATCATATGGGCATCCAGGCAGAAAAACTGAGATAAACAAGAGAGAAATAATTCTGGTTGGCCTCACTCCGATCAATCCATTCTGGCTCTGAGGAGAATTACGGCGTAAGAATTGTATACACAGTGAAGTTGTCATTTAAGTATTTAGACAACAGGCAGACATTCCTGAGCATGTAGAAATTCAGAGAGTACAACACCCGTGAGCCCTTCTTGTAAAAAGTGCTTGACAGTGGACTTCAGCAAAACAAAAGATCAATCAAAATACTGAACTCTAGAATGTAAAATTTGTGGTAAAAAGATCAGCGGCAAGTAGTAAATCCTATTAAATATGGAGCTAGCACGACACAGCTCTGCACAGGACAGAGAAATAAATGTTATAGACATTATCAAACTTTTAAGAAGTTAATTTTAGGGCTGGAGGGATTGCTTAGTGGTTAAGGCATTTGCCTGCAAAAGCAAAAGGACCCAGGTTTAATAACCCCAGGACCCACATTAGCCAGGTGCACAAGGGGGCACATGCATCTGGAGTTTGTGTGCAGTGGCTGGAGGCCCTGGCGCACCCATTCTCTCTCTCTCTCTCTCTCTCTCTCTCTCTCTCTCTCTCTCTGTCAAATAAATAAATAATTAAATAATTTTTAAAAGATGATTATAAAAAGTTAACTTTAAATTTCCAGGAAAGGAAAGGAAGGTTGAAGAAACAAGAACAACATAAATATACTATCTTTCCAAGAACAGTGTTAATAAATGCTATAATAATAATAATATTAACAATGACTGCAACTTTGTAATGTGCCCTTCACACTTAGGTTTAGAAGCATATTTTAGGAATTACAGTCTACTTATGTGAAGGTGCTTTCAACTTTTCTTTAAGTTTTCTCCATCTGTTGAAGTAAAATTTTCAAGAGTAAAAACAAAGGGGAGGCCATACACCACCAATCCACCTTTCTCTAATCCAAGTTCCTCTCAGCTGGGACACTGGGTTATTATTGTCCTACTGTAGCTAGACCCATAGGGTAATATTCTCAATATGTTAACAATGTTTCACTTTTGGATGGTCAGAATGGTGTTATGATTACAAAATGTTTTGTACTTACATTTTTATTATATTGCTTGTATGTTGCTAGTAGATGTGACCTATTTAAAAAGACTAAAACTATTATGCCTTCTTCCATGCCCAAGTGGTAGTTCCTGACCAAAAGGCCCCATCTGTGGTGCTAGCAGACACTGGCTCTGGGGTTCTGGGAGGCCACCCTCCCCCAGTGTTAGGGTTTGAGACAGGAAATTTTCCTGAGAGGCTTGTGTGTTTGAATACATGGTTCTCAGTTGGTGGTGCTGTTTCTTCCCACCATAGAGCTCTGAGACACTTCAGCGGCCATGTCTTTCCTACCCATAAAGGACTATAGCCCCTGAACCCTGGGCGCAAATAAACCTTTCCTCCTTTAACTTGCTTCTGCCAGGTTACCAATGATGTGAAAACTAACTAACAACCTGTCTCTTAATCTCTGGGTGCCTTATTTTCTCCACTGTCAAATGGGGACAATACTAGAATGAATAGTCCCCACCTCAGAGATGAGCTGTGAGGAGCAAGTAAGATAATGATTGTAAAATACCAGGGCAATGTTAGTGCTTAATAAATGTTTATACTCACAGTGGCCACCCAGCCTCATCGCATGCTAATTACAAGTGATTTGCATGCTGCTCCCTAGTCCACACATAAATTCAAATTTTCCCTGTGTTCTTTGGGGAAGAGTTTGTCGATTGTTGTCTTTAGGCCTTCGACTGTTGTTAGGCAGAGCTGTTATTAAACAAATAATTAACAAAAGACCTAATCTCATGTATGGGGATTTGGCTGCTAAATGAACATTGCCACATAAACACACTCCTGCTCCATCTGTTAACTGAAAAAAGAAAATTAAAAAAAATATAACTTATGTGTTCCAAAAGGGTACAGGTAAATAAGTGTATGTGTCACATCCATGCATGTATGTGCATGTGTGCACGGGTGTGTGCATGTGGAGGTCAAGGATTGATGCAAGGCAGGGGTCTTCACCCAGTCACTCTCCACCTTATTCTTTTTGTTTGTTTGCTTGCTTGTTTTTTTCAAGGTAGGGTCTCACTCTTGCATTAGCCCAGGCTGACCTGGAATTCTCTATGGAGTCTCAGGCTGGCCTCAAACTCACAACGATCCTCCCACCTCTGCCTCCTGAGTGCTGGGACTAAAGGAGTGTGTTGCCATGCCCAGCTGTGCCACCACGCCAAGCTTCACCTTATCCCTGGCACAGGACCTAGAGCTCCCTGCTTCAGCTAGTCTAGAGGCCAGCAAGCTTCAGGGATCCTCCAGTCTCCACTTCCTCAGCACTGGGACTAATGGGCAATGCTACCACCTCCGGCATCTTGCATGGATGTTGGGGGCCTGAACTCAGACCCTCAGGTTCATGTGGCAAGCACTTTTCCCAATGAGCCATCTCTCCAACCCTGCACTACATTTTCACAGTGGGCCAAGTGAGGGAGAGGATAGGAGTGGTTCCCTAACGGACAAAAATGGGCTTGCAGAATTGTCACCCCTGGGCTTTATACTATACCAGTGAAGGTACACAAGGCCAGGGGACACCCCTGCCTCTGCTCACCAGCCCTTTCTGCTTTCCCTTCCCCTGGGATACCCTAGCCCAGGCTCCTTCGGGACTAGAGAAAAATAACCCCTAAAAGCAAGGAAATCCATTGGAGTCACACCCACCTTCGGGTATTACCACAGAAAAGGATCATCTCTGAGAACAAGTGCTCTTGGTTCCTGGAGGCAAGACTGAAGCTTTAGATTTCCACGAGATAATATTCCTCTGTGGGAACTTGCTTTTGTGACTTACTGTCATTGCCTTTTACAAGGTGACTAATAAATAATCCCCATTACACAAACACAGCCTGCATCCATCATGTCCTGACTGCAGGCACTGAGGGACGATCCCTAATGGGCAATAATAATAGCTACCATTTATTGATTGGATGCCGGGTGCCAGGCACTGGGCTCAGCATCCTCACGTTTTATCTTCTTGGAAGGATGCAGTCCCTCCTCTGTCCCGGCCTTTCCGGCGGTCCCAGCTGAGTCTCCCTTTGTGGGGATGTGCCCAGACATAGCCCCTCCTGGGAGGGGTTCTCCTGCATGTGCAGAGCTCAGGCACCAGAGCAGGTCACCTGCTCTGGTTGTCCTCTGTCACTCCAGTGGTTTACACCAGACTGGGCTCCCTTCAGGCAGAAGTGGTCAGAGTCAAGTCTCTGATAAGAGATTGGCTCTAAGCCTTTCTGGCCAATCCAAGTGGACAGCTCTGGCTTTTGTGGGCTCAGCACGTGTCTTTGCCTTGGAGAATGGCCCTGCCCCATCCCATTTGGTTCTGTACACAGATTGCCAATCAATGGCCTCCCTGCCTTCTCAACACATGTGACTATCAGATACAACAGCTGGGCTACCTTTCTCATGACTACAGCCAAACACCTGGCCAAAGCCACTTAAGGAGGCAAGTCTACTTCTGTTCATGGTTCAGGAGATACAGTCCACCACAGTGGGGAAGGCATGGCACCTGGAGGGGGTCAGTTTGTGGTGGTGGGAATGTGTAGCAGCAGCTTTGCTTATGGTACTGACCAGGAAGCAGAGAGCCAGACATGGAGTGGGGTGGGCTGTAACCTTCAAAGGCCCACCCTGACTAAGTCACCTCCACCATCATGCCTTCTGTCCTAAAGGCTCCACAATCTCCCCAGACAGCACCATAAGCCACAGACCAAGCATTCAAACATATATTCCAATGAGGCAATTTCCCATTCAACTGGTAACAGTATTCCATCCCCCAACCTAGCCCACTGTGACTTCTCCATGGTGTGGCACATGACTGGAGCTTGACCACTGTGAATTTTTCCATGACTTCTGATATACAATGTTAGAATAAAAATGCTCTCTCTCTTTCTCTAGGATCAAGTAAGCTAAAAGGCCCAGCACGGGTCTTCATTGGCACACGAAAGAGACCAAACAGAGCTGACGGGATGCAATATTGAGCCCATCAGTGTTCTGTCATGGAGGAATGGGGAGGGCATGTGGCCTCCAGCCCTTCCTTGATGATGAAGACATGAGACCTCCTGCCCTTCCTTGATGATGGAGGAGGACACGAGACCTCCAGCCCTTCCTTGATGATGGAGGAGGACACGAGACCTCCAGCCCTTCCTTGGGGAGTTGCTGGCAGTCAATGGTTCCTGAGGGAGTAGGAGATATTTTCTTCAATGTTGTAGCCTGGAGGTGAGGACTGGAAGGTCGCATGTGCTCTGGGTAAATAACCCCTCACCCATGCTCATCCAGTCAGCCCTAATTAAACTCAGTGGGACCCACACTTTCACATGTGAGCACGTGTGGGCACGTGCAAGCGCACATAAACACACACATGCAAAAACAAAAGATATTCAAGTAGAAGAGAGACTAGTTGGAAAGAATGGGTTCAGTAGGAGAGGAATAAAGATGGAGGACAAGAGAAGTTAATGGGAGAGGATTGTTCTAAAAATACATTATATACATGCATAAAAATTATCAATTAATAAAAAGTGGGCTGGGGCTAGAGAGATGGCTTAGCAGTTATGGCACATGCCTGTGAAGCCTACAGACCCAGGTTCAATTCTCCAGGTCCCACATAAGCCAGATGCACATGGTAGCACATGCATCTGGAGTTCGTTTGCAGTGGCTAGAGGCCCTAGTGTGCCCATTCTGTCTCTGTCTTTCTTTCCCTCCCCCTCTGTCTCTAATAAATAAAATAAAATAAAATAAAATAAAATAAAATAAAATAAAATAAAATAAAAGTGGGCTGATGAATAGGGGCCCAGTAAGAATGGGCCCAGTTGTTCCTAAAGCCATCCGCCCTTGAGGTGCCCTGGAACTAAGTCAAAAGATCCCCTTTGGTTTTCAAGTTTCTTTGTAGGACCTCTCTCTCATGCACCACCAAAAGCCATCCTGGAAGTAGGCTAAAGACATTTCCACTGGAATCGGGCCAACTCAATGGAGTATTGGGAGCCCCAGCTTTATCTAGTAATCATGAATTTCTTTGCCATCTTTGTTTTTTGAATATATGCCATATTTCCTTGATTCAAGCATGCCATCAATAACAACATGCACTGTCAATTTAACTAGAGTCTTTTGGGAAGAGAAAGAAGTGAAAAGACACAGCCCAAACTGCATTCATGGACTGTAAAATGTGCTTTGATTTTGAAAGGGTTAAATCATTGTGGGAAATGTAGGAGGGCAGCAAGGACATCTTGGAATTAAAGAGAAATGGGGTTCCTCCAGGACGCCTTGTAGGAACAGATGGTGTAAGGTAGAGTCCAGGTCTTCCTGTGGCCTGTTCAAATGCTATCATAATTCCATCCAACTGATCATCTCCCAATGGTTCCTATGTCTCAGAGCATGATGTGATTCTGAGAGAGGGTCCCATATCTGGGTCTGGGCACCCTCAATCCATTCTGGGGGAAACAGAGACAGCTCAGGGCCTGTTGCTGTTCACCACTCATTTGCCAATTATCTCAGAAGACAGTGGACACAGGAAGACTGCAGTAGGGGCAACATCTCCGACCACCTCCAATCAATGGCTCTTTATACTGACATGAAAGAACCATGAGCTGAGTCCCACTTAGGAAAAATGACCTCTCAATAGGAAGGCCAACTAGATGTGAGATGGAGAAATCTCAGAATTTAGAACAATAAAACACGGCCAGACCAAGCACATCTGTTTAGGGAGACCTCTGCCTCAGCCAAGGGCCAGGAAGGAGATGAAAGGTTTTCTGCATGGCTGGAGACAGGGTGCATGTTCACTTCTGGCTAGGGCATTTTTGTGGGCTTACATGTTTGTATGAGTGTGTGGGCATGCATGTGTACATGCACATATGTGTTCATATGTGTAGAGACCTGATATAGACATGTTCTCCCTTATTCTCTAAGACAGGGCCTCTCACTGAACATGGAGCTCAGTGGTTGTGGTAGCTTAGCTAACTGACAAGCCCCATCAATCCTCCACCTCCTCAGTGCTGGGATTACAGGTGTGTGTGGTCACACCTGGCATATTATACGGGTACCCGGGATCTGAACTTAGGTCCTCATGCTTGTGTGACAAGCACTTTACCACTGAGCCATCTCCTCAACCCTGGCTTGGGTATTTTATGGGGCCACCTCTGAGGTAGAAATAGAAATAGTGTCTGTAGGAGAGGATTTGTAGGAGAGGTGTGGGGGAAAAGCTGACTATAAAATGCCCCTAGGGCTGGAGAGATGGCTTAGCAGTTAAAGCACATGCCTGCAAAGCCTAAGGACCCAGGTTCGATTCTCCAGGTCCCATGTAAGCCAGATGCCTAAGGTGGCGCATGCATCTGGAGTTCGTTTGCAGTGGCTGGAGGCCCTGGGACGCCTGTTCTCACTCTATCTCTCTCTCTGTCTCTAATAAATAAATAAATACAAATAAATAAAAAAAATGTTTTCAATGCCCCTAACATGGCACTGCTGAGAATCTTTCTGATTCCCTATATGGCTGATCCAGGATACCTTTAAGAAGAGGTGTATCTCATGCAGACCCTGTTGGTTCTGTCTTGCCCAGGCTCTGACTTGCTGAATAGAACACAGTTTTCATGCAAAGGAATAAATCAGAAGGTAGACTCCACATTGGCTGTGTGGCCACAGACCAGTATGATGAATCAAGGGACTCATGCCCGGGGGGGGGGGGGGTGTTATTGCCTTACCCAGCTCACCAGGTCAGCCAAGTCGACCAGTCAGCTTCCTGCTTCTGTTTTATTTACTGCTGTTGCAGCTCCCCTGGCACCAGAACAGTATCTGAATTTGCTCAGCAAGGATAGGACCCCAGTGCTCTGCTGAGCTCAAGAATTTTTCTACCATGGAAGGCTCCTACTCTAATGGCACTTGAGACTTAAAATCCACTTGATCCTAGGCAGCATCCTTCCCAGGAACAAACATAAATCATGCATACCATCCCAGTGTCCATACCTTCCGCCATTCTGTGATGCCCAAAGTCAAGATGAAAAAAAGTAGCACTGCACCACCAATCCTTTTATCCAGTCCTAGGCAGACATCACTAGGTGATTTCTGCACTCTTCCTCAGCAAGTCTAGCTTGGCCCAAATACATGGTTCTTCGTAGCCACAGCAAAGTGCCTGATCAATACTGGTAATGATGCAAGATGAAATCCATTTGCCCTCTGCCAGGCCCTTCTATCAGCATATACTTAGCTTCGGTCCTTTAAGGCCTCAGCACACCTTGATTCATCACAAATCCATCCTGGTTTCAAGGCAAATCACATCCTGAGGTATTTTTGCACAAGGACAGCTTTGGAGAATTCCTCCCAGACCTCATCTAACATCCCTGATCCCTAAGTCACTGAATAAAAATCATGCCTCCTAGGAGAGGAATGCTATGTATTATGCTTGGAGAGTGCTGTGGTCTCTAGACCCTATATACTACTACTGCTTTTTAAAAGATTTTTATTATTAGTTATTTATGAGAGAGAGAGAGAGAGAGAGAGAGAGAGAGAGAGAGAGAATGGGCACATCAGGGCCTCTAGCCATTGTAAACAAACTCAAGACACATGTGCCACTTTGTGCATCTGACTTACATGGGTCCTGGAGGATCAAACCTGGGTCCTTTGGTTTTGCAGGCAAGCGCCTTAACCACTAAACCATCTCTCCAGACTATATTATTGCTTTTATTACTTCAAGAACCTCAACCGAGGGCTACTGACAGACCAACTGGCCATACTCCACCCAGATCTCAATACCTGACCTTCTCATCTCCGGTTGCCCCCACCCTCCATACAGCTTCTGGGGGAGCAGTTCCTGTGCCGTCAAACACAAATGACCACAGAGCAGCAGCCTGAGCTTGCACAGGCTCAGGAAGAATTGTTCTAAGGCACATCACTCACCCCTGTGTTTTGGAACGGCTGGTTTCCAAGCCTGTCTATCTTACTCGGTCATGAGCTCCTAGAGGCCACCAAAGGCCCTGGTCCTGTCCGTCCTCATTCTTCTACTCATCCCGATGAACAGACGAAGGCGCCACAGCTTATTTGTGGTACTGACTCAGGACATCTGTGCTCCCTGCCTCCTTTGCTGTCAGTCTCTACCACATGTGGAGGCAGAAGAGGAGCAGTCACCCCAAGGTGCCCCAGGTCTGGGACACCATAAGCTATCAAGGAGACAGAAAGTGCTGATGAGGAAGGTGAGCATCCCCCAGTAGGTCAGCTGGCCTGGCTGCTCAGCATGGAAATTGGCACTTCCATTAGGCACTCGAATGTCCTCCAGGGGCCGACTGCCAGCTCTCGGTTTGCTGACGATCTGCGTATAGTTTAGAAAAAGGCAGAGCTAGTGGACCACCAGGATATCCTGGAGCCCTAAAAGAAGACTATAGAGACCGCACCCAGAATCACATCCAAGATGATATTCAGGAAATGCCTTGCCCCGGCCCAAGACTTTCCCAGTCTCTCCAGGGTTCAGGTGCCTCTGAGCATAGGGCCAAACCGCCACGCTCTGGACTTGACTTGCTCTGCAGCAAGCCCACTGGTAGTGCTCACTCCATCCTTAGGGAGTGCGCACCTGGCCCCCAGGGAGCATGCAGGGTGTGTTACCTCCACCTGACCTCAGTGAATAAGGTGCAAAACAGGGCTGTGGCCAGAAGACAACAGCTCTGAGAAGGAGTTGGGCTGAGATCCCTGCCGAGGCTGGGATGAGGCCAAGGGCTTGAGCCTGGCTTCCTCTGACCCCTGCTGGTGAACCCTTTGACCCTCTACCCCAAACTGGTGCTGCATTTCAGGGCGAACATTGCTGGAAAGGATATAAATCTTACTGGAAAGCAATGTAAAAGCCACATACCAAAAGTCTTTGACACAATCATGCCCTTATGGATTTATTCGAAGGGAATAATCAGACGCAACCCAATGATCATGTATAGGAATTTTTCACCATGTATCAACATTATGTATGAGAATCATTCATTCATTTGACATTATGTTTCAGGAAAAAGTGGAAATAAACTAAATTTTTAAACACGGGACTCATTAAATAATTACAGCAATATAAATAGTACATATAGAGGTGTTTTATATAAAGATATACATATATATGCATATATGTATCTATACATATACATACATATATTTCTAATTTGATGCATACATATGCCTAGTGGGGCACATAATGCTATATTAAATGTGACTATATATGGGGGGTCAAATAACAAATGATTTTAATTTTCTTCTTTGTGACTTTCTAACTTTCCCATAGTGTCCCCCAGAACATGTTAAATGCAAGATAAGATATGTGGCCTTGAAATAAGAATGTGCTTATCCAAGTCCAGCTGCCAAACTGCAGGGTTCTTTTTTTCTCTTTTGGTTGTTCAAGGTAGGGTTTCACTCTAGTCCAGGCTGACCTGGAATTCACTATGTAGCCTCAGAGTGGCCGCGAACTCATGGTGATGCTCCTACCTCTGCCTCCCGACGGCTGGGATTAAAGGTGTGCAGCAATATGCCTGGCTTGTTTGTTGTTGTTTTTTTTTTAATATTTAATTTATTTATTTATTTGAGAGGGATATAGAATATGAATGGGCACACCAGGGCTCTTACCACTGCAAATGAGCTCCAGACACATGCACCACTTTGAGCATCTGGTTTTATGTGGATACTGGGGAACTGAACCCAGAACAACAGGCTTTGCAAGCAAATGCCTTTGACTGCAGAGCCATCTCCCCAGCCCAGACTATAGTTTTGAGTCTGAATTAAATATTTGACTCTTTGAAAAGCCTGGAGATGTCACTTAGACCAACAAACAGACACTGTTTTATCAAGTATGCAAAAGCAAGGAAGGAGTCTCAAACTCGCTCTATGTCCAGACTCTCTATCAGTGGCCTCTAAAGCCCAGAGCTGCACCCAGCACTCCATGTTCACACCCATCTTCCTCCACATTCCCACAATGAGCTTTCCATTGCCATTGAAAGAGCAAGAATTTTCATCACCTTCCTTGCCCCAGCTACGCCCCCCGCCCCCCTCCCCCGCCGCCCTACTGAAGTATAAGGCTGTTCCCAACTCGAAATCTCCAGGCTTTCTACCTCGCCGCATTGCTCAGTTACCCAACCCTCAACTGTCACCCTGGCTCCAGCTCTCCTCGCTTTGTGCACATCGACATCTACAGAGGTCGTATTTTTCTCACTGCACTTGCCTCGGAGCTGCTCCCTAAGGGCAGGGATGTTTGTCGGCTTTGCTCACTGCTTCCAGTACAGAGTCGCAATTTGTACTTAGCTCATCATAGTAGTTGTTCAATAAATATCTGTTGAATGAATGAATGATTATCTTTCAAATGCACACACTTACATACACAAAGCCAATGGAAAATCCCAATCGGCTCCTTTTCATCTGAACAGCCAGGGCTTGCGACGAGACACGTCTACCTCTCCCAAGCTTGTCTATGTTTCCCAGTACCCAGGCTTTCGAGTGTGAAGTTCCTGCCTCTGAATGCATTTGCCTCTCAAGATCTGAAGTCCGTACTTCTATAAATAAAGCCATGTGATATTCGGCTCAGGTTATGTGCATAGCCATTTTTTTTTCATCCCAAGTAAGGATACCACTGTTGTTCATTTTAGTCTTGGTTTACTTTTTAACCATGAATTGCCGGCATTGCTGTTTTAATCACACTACGCCAACACAGCCATAAAGAGGAAACCCTTTAAAGTCACCCACAAGCTCTCTGCTCTCTCTGTCAAATGTCTCCCACTTTTTAAAATCTCTATACAGTCCTGTCCATATAGGACTTCCTTCATATGGCTGTAATAAACACAAGGAACCAATTTTGCACTCTGCTTTCTTTCCCACTGAATATCATTTCCTAAACATCTTTCTATATTATCCAGTAATGCTATTATAATTTTAAATGGCTACATAAATCCATTAGGTAGAGACACTATAATTTTCCTAGCCATTCCCATATTGTTGGACATTTTTATAGTTTCCAATTTTTCATCATTATAAATAATGCTGAAATCAACACTCTCACACATATAACTTTCGTCTTCTGTTGAATTATTTTGGTAGGATCCATTCCCAGGAGGGGAATTAGTGGGTCAAACGCCATGAGCATTTTATGACTCTTGATATATACTGTCAAGTTGGAGTCCCCAAAGACTCGTTTACACTGACACAAGTCCTGGGCCAGCGTGCCCATGTCTGCACAAGTGTCCCAGCATCATGTTGTGTCCTCGAAAGTTTGGAAGCTAATTTAATAGAGATAAAGGACCACATTTAGTGTTTTTTGTTTGTTTTGTTCTGTTTTGCTTTGGGACCTTACGGGACTAAGGATGGGACGCAAGGCCTTGTGCATGCTAAGCCAGTACTTTAGCTGAACCATAGCCCACTACCCTGTTGCTGTTTCAATTCCAAAGAGCCATGTAGTTTTACTTCATGGCCCTGTCTCCCCAATTTTCCACCCTGCGTATCTTTGTGACCACATTCTAAGGCTCTTTTAAAAAATGCACAGATTCTCTGCCAGATGTGGTGGTACATGCATTTAATGGCAGCACTTGGGAGGTAGACGGAGGACTTCGGGGCCAGTCTGTGACTACATAATGAATTCTAGGTCATCCTGGGCTAGAAGGCCACTCTATCTCTTAAACCAACCAAACAAACAAACGAAAGGCAAGGATCATGCCTTGTTGCCAGCCTTGGGGTATAACTCAACTCCGAACTTATTTGCTCTTTCTTGCTGTTTTAGATATTTTTTTTGTAGACCTTCTATGTGTGAGTATCTCCCGACGACACCACCCCAGTGTCAGCATGTTTAAAGTACAGCCTGACACTGCTCCTGTTACAACAGCATCTACCAATGACATCACCCCACTGTCAGCATGTTTAAACTACAGAGTGACACTGCTCCTGTTACAACAGCATCTCCCGATGACACCACCCCAGTGTCAGCATGTTTAAAGTACAGTCTGACACTGTTCCCTGTTACAGCAGCATCTCCCGATGACACCACCCCAGTGTCAGCATGTTTAAAGTACAGTCTGACACTGCTCCTGTTACAACAGCATCTCCCGATGACACCACCCCAGTGTCAGCATGTTTAAAGTACAGAGTGACACTGCTCCTGTTACAACAGCATCTCCCGATGACACCACCCCAGTGTCAGCATGTTTAAAGTACAGAGTGACACTGCTCCTGTTACAACAGCATCTCCCGATGACACCACCCCAGTGTCAGCATCTTTAAAGTAGAGCCTGACACTGCTCCTGTTACAACAGCATCTCCCGATGACACCACCCCAGTGTCAGCATGTTTAAAGTACAGCCTGACACTGCTCCTGTTACAACAGCATCTCCCGATGACACCACCCCATGTCAGCATGTTTAAAGTACAGTCTGACACTGTTCCCTGTTACAGCAGCATCTCCCGATGACACCACCCCAGTGTCAGCATGTTTAAAGTACAGCCTGACACTGCTCCTGTTACAACAGCATCTCCCGATGACACCACCCCAGTGTCAGCATGTTTAAAGTACAGCCTGACACTGCTCCTGTTACAACAGCATCTCCCGATGACACCACCCCATGTCAGCATGTTTAAAGTACAGTCTGACACTGTTCCTGTTACAGCAGCATCTCCCGATGACACCACCCCAGTGTCAGCATGTTTAAAGTACAGTCTGACACTGCTCCTGTTACAGCAGCATCTCCCGATGACACCACCCCAGTGTCAGCATGTTTAAAGTACAGTCTGACACTGTTCCCTGTTACAGCAGCATCTCCCAATGACACCACCCCAGTATCAGTATGTTTAAAGTACAGCCTGACACTGCTCCTGTTACAGCAGCATCTCCCGATGACACCACACCACTGTCAGCATGTTTAAAGTACAGCCTGACACTGCTCCTGTTACAGCAGCATCTCCCGATGACACCACCGCACTGTCAGCATGTTTAAAGTTCAGCCTGACACTGCTCCTGTTACAGCAGCATCTCCCGATGACACCGCCACACTGTCAGCATGTTTAAAGTACAGTCTGACACTGCTCCTGTTACAGCAGCATCTCCCGATGACAGCATCCCACTGTCAGCATGTTTAAAGTTCAGCCTGACACTGCTCCTGTTACAGCAGCATCTCCTGATGACACCACCCCACTGTCAGCATGTTTCAAGTACAGCCTGACACTACTCCTGTTACAGCAGCATCTACCAATGACACTGCCCACTGTCAGCATGTTTAAAGTACAGTCGGACACTGCTCCTGTTACAGCAGCATCTCCTGATGACACCACCGCACTGTCAGCATGTTTAAAGTTCAGCCTGACACTGCTCCTGTTACAGCAGCATCTCCCGATGACACCACCCCACTGTCAGCATGTTTAAAGTACAGCCTGACATTGCTCCTGTTACAGCAGCATCTCCCGATGACACCACCCCAGTGTCAGCATGTTTAAAGTACAGTCTGACACTGCTCCTGTTACAACAGCATCTCCCGATGACACCACACCACTGTCAGCATGTTTCAAGTACAGTCTGACACTGCTCCTGTTACAGCAGCATCTCCTGATGACACCACCCCAGTGTCAGCATGTTTAAAGTACAGCCTGACACTGCTTCTGTTACAGCAGCATCTCCAGATGACACCACCGCACTGTCAGCATGTTTAAAGTACAGCCTGACACTGCTCCTGTTACAACAGCATCTCCCGATGACACCACCCCACTGTCAGCATGTTTAAAGTACAGTCTGACACTGCTCCTGTTACAACAGCATCTCCCGATGACACCACCCCAGTGTCAGCATGTTTAAAGTACAGAGTGACACTGCTCCTGTTATAACAGCATCTCCCGATGACACCGCCCACTGTCAGCATCTTTAAAGTAGAGCCTGACACTGCTCCTGTTACAGCAGGATCTCCCGATAACACCACCCCAGTGTCAGCATGTTTAAAGTACAGCCTGACACTGTTCCTGTTACAGCAGCATCTCCCGAGGACACCACCGCACTGTCAGCATGTTTAAAGTACAGCCTGACACTGCTCCTGTTACAGCAGCATCTCCCAATGACACCACCCTACTGTCAGCATGTTTAAAGTACAGCCTGACACTGCTCCTGTTACAGCAGCATCTCCCGATAACACCACCCCAGTGGCAGCATGTTTAAAGTACAGCCTGACACTGCTCCTGTTACAGCAGCATCTCCCGATAACACCACCCCAGTGGCAGCATGTTTAAAGTACAGCCTGACACTGCTCCTGTTACAGCAGGATCTCCCGATGACACCGCCCACTGTCAGCATGTTTAAAGTACAGCCTGACACTGCTCCTGTTACAGCAGCATCTCCCGATGACACCACCCCAGTGTCAGCATGTTTAAAGTACAGCCTGACACTGCTCCTGTTACAGCAGCATCTCCCGATGACACCACCCCAGTGTCAGCATGTTTAAAGTACAGTCTGACACTGCTCCTGTTACAACAGCATCTCCCGATGACACCACACCACTGTCAGCATGTTTCAAGTACAGTCTGACACTGCTCCTGTTACACCAGCATCTCCCGATGACACCACCCCAGTGTCAGCATGTTTAAAGTACAGCCTGACACTGCTTCTGTTACAGCAGCATCTCCAGATGACACCACCGCACTGTCAGCATGTTTAAAGTACAGCCTGACACTGCTCCTGTTACAACAGCATCTCCCGATGACACCACCCCACTGTCAGCATGTTTAAAGTACAGTCTGACACTGCTCCTGTTACAACAGCATCTCCCGATGACACCACCCCAGTGTCAGCATGTTTAAAGTACAGAGTGACACTGCTCCTGTTATAACAGCATCTCCAGATGACACCACCGCACTGTCAGCATGTTTAAAGTACAGCCTGACACTGCTCCTGTTACAGCAGCATCTCCCGATAACACCACCCCAGTGGCAGCATGTTTAAAGTACAGCCTGACACTGCTCCTGTTACAGCAGCATCTCCCGATAACACCACCCCAGTGGCAGCATGTTTAAAGTACAGCCTGACACTGCTCCTGTTACAGCAGCATCTACCAATGACACCGCCCACTGTCAGCATGTTTAAAGTACAGTCTGACACTGCTCCTGTTACAGCAGCATCTCCCAATGACACCACCCCACTGTCAGCATGTTTAAAGTACAGCCTGACACTACTCCTGTTACAGCAGCATCTACCAATGACACCGCCCACTGTCAGCATGTTTAAAGTACAGTCTGACACTGCTCCTGTTACAGCAGCATCTCCCGAGGACACCACCGCACTGTCAGCATGTTTAAAGTACAGCCTGACACTGCTCCTGTTACAGCAGCATCTCCCGAGGACACCACCGCACTCTCAGCATGTTTAAAGTACAGCCTGACACTGCTCCTGTTACAGCAGCATCTACCAATGACACCGCCCACTGTCAGCATGTTTAAAGTACAGTCTGACACTGCTCCCTGTTACAGCAGCATCTCCCAATGACACCACCCCAGTGGCAGCATGTTTAAAGTACAGCCTGACACTGCTCCTGTTACAGCAGCATCTCCAGATGACACCACCCACTGTCAGCATGTTTAAAGTACAGCCTGACACTGCTCCTGTTACAACAGCATCTCCCGATGACACCACCGCCATGTCAGCATGTTTAAAGTACAGTCTGACACTGCTCCTGTTACAACAGCATCTCCCGATGACACCACCCCACTGTCAGCATGTTTAAAGTACAGCCTGACACTGCTCCTGTTACAGCAGCATCTCCAGATGACACCGCCCACTGTCAGCATGTTTAAAGTACAGCCTGACACTCCTCCTGTTACAGCAGCATCTCCCGATGACACCGCCCACTGTCAGCATGTTTAAAGTACAGTCGGACACTGCTCCTGTTACAGCAGCATCTCCCGATAACACCACCCCACTGTCAGCATGTTTAAAGTACAGCCTGACACTGCTCCTGTTACAGAAGCATCTCCCGATAACACCACCCCAGTGTCAGCATGTTTAAAGTACAGCCTGACACTGCTCCTGTTACAGAAGCATCTCCCGATAACACCACCCCAGTGTCAGCATGTTTAAAGTACAGCCTGACACTGTTCCTGTTACAGAAGCATCTCCCGATGACACCACCCCAGTGGCAGCATGTTTAAAGTACAGCCTGACACTGTTCCTGTTACAGAAGCATCTCCCGATAACACCACCCCAGTGTCAGCATGTTTAAAGTACAGCCTGACACTGTTCCTGTTACAGAAGCATCTCCCGATGACACCACCCCAGTGGCAGCATGTTTTAAGTACAGCCTGACACTGTTCCTGTTACAGCAGCATCTCCCGATGACACCACCCCAGTGTCAGCATGTTTAAAGTACAGCCTGACACTGCTCCTGTTACAGCAGCATCTCCTGATGACACCACACCACTGTCAGCATGTTTCAAGTACAGCCTGACACTGCTCCTGTTACAGCAGCATCTACCAATGACACCGCCCACTGTCAGCATGTTTAAAGTACAGCCTGACACTTCTCCTGTTACAGCAGCATCTCCTGATGACACCACCCCACTGTCAGCATGTTTAAAGTACAGTCTGACACTGCTCCTGTTACAGCAGCATCTCCCGATGACACCACCCCACTGTCAGCATGTTTAAAGTACAGCCTGACACTGCTCCTGTTACAGCAGCATCTCCCGATGACACCACCCCACTGTCAGCATGTTTAAAGTACAGCCTGACACTGCTCCTGTTACAGCAGCATCTACCAATGACACCACCCCACTGTCAGCATGTTTAAAGTACAGCCTGACACTGCTCCTGTTACAGCAGCATCTCCCAGTGATACTACCGCACTGTCAGCATGTTTAAAGTACAGTCTGACACTGCTCCTGTTACAGCAGCATCCTTGATTTTGATCAAATGCTTCATGGTATGTGACGTCTCTGCATTCCTTTTTGTTGGCTGGAGTCATGCAGCCTGAATTCAAGCCTGCCTTCTCCCTCTCCTAGCTGTGTGACTTGAAGCAAGTTACTCCACTGTTCTGCATCTCCCCTTAAGCAGGGAGACAATGGCAGTGCCCACCTCACAGGTTGTTTTGAGGTTTAAGTGTCAACATGAGGCACTTAGATAAGCAGTTGGCACCTGGTGGGAACTCAGGCAGTGCCAGCTGTCATTGCCACCTTCCCAGTCACCGTCTCCTCAAACACTGCCTGCTCCAATTTCCCTGCATGAGTTCTGGGGCTCCGTCTTGCCCATCATGGCCAGGACCCCATCCTCAGCCCTTCAGCACTTGCTCAACACTCCCAGGGTGGGCACGTTCTGTCAGCTACAGCCAGCAATGAACTGTGCAGGACAGGCCCCGGGTTCACAGACATCCATGTTTGAAAGCCAGGCTGCTCCACATGCAGACTGTGCCTGGGCTCCACAGCACATCCCCCCAGCCATGAGGCAGTGCTATGGGGAGCTTGCCCTGGGTGGTGTCCCCTGGCCCTGACTCTGAGTTGTGAGGTCCAGACATGTTCTGTGCTGGCTATGACTCTGTTCCTCTCCCTGTGGACTGGCGCTACCCTACTTGATGTCTTTAAAGGAGAGATCCCATTGTATCACTTCCCTGCCCAGGACCCTTTGGAGGCTGCCCTTTTGCTGTGAAGGGATCCCAAGTACCCAAGCCCTGGGGCGTGGTCCTGGGCCTGCTTAAGCCCAGCTCTGGTTGCATTGCTTGCTCTCCTCTACTTTGCCTTAGTAGCTCAAACACTTGGGTTTTCTGGTCTCTGGCTTTGAATTCACTCAGTGACTAAATATCAACTGAGCTTCCCAGGTGAGCAGGTCCTAATCCATGGCCCAGGGAGGCGGCAGAGCAACAATACCACTGTACAATGGACAGAGGCCCCAAGTGCAAGGAACCCACTTTCTGACAGGCAGCTGAGCAATGAACAAATGAACACATAATCCTCTGTCCTAGGGAGTCAGGGAGAGATGGGTTAGAGAGGCTCCAGGTGGGGTCAGGATAGCCCTCCAGGCTACAGGATGTTAGAGCAGAGGCCTGGGTAAGAAAAAGAGAGCTATGGGGCCACCAGGCAAAGTGGTAGGGATCGGGAGAACATAATGCATGGAGGTCCTGAGGTCTGGCACCACACAAAGACTAACTTTCGGTTCGTCGTCAAGCAAAGCTATGCTACTCTGCCAGGATGAATGTATGACGGTCTAGGGGAGAAATGAGAAGCAGACAGAAGGAAGGAAGGGCCACGTAGGAGGAGAACAAAACCATTGACCATAAGGCAGGGTCCCCAGAAACAACAATGCCATAGAAGGGCCAAGACTAGAGACCTTAGGCACTGGGTGATGCCTGGTGTAATACTATTCGTCTATAAGACTAGTGTTGACCCTCTTTCTGTGGGATAAAAAGGAAAAAAATTTGGGGTGGACAGCCACCCCAAAAGGGGAACCCAAATGCATGCAACTGTGGGGGGTCCCAAGGGAAAAAAACCAACCCGGGGGTGGTCTGTTCATCCAAAAAGGGTCAAAAACCAGGGGTTTTTCCCTCCTAACATAGGAGCACTTTTTTCCTCTCTCCTTTTTTTCCCTTCCTTCCTTTTTTCCTTTCCCCCCTTTTTTCCTTTCCTTTCCCTTTTTTTTCCCTTTTCTTTCCTTCCCTTTCCCCTTTCCCCTTTCCTTTTCCCTTTCCTTTCCCCCCCCCCCTTTTCCCCTTTCCCCCTTTCCCTTTTCCCTTTTTTCCTTCCCTTCCTTTTTTCCTTTTCCTTTTTTTTTCCCTTCCCTTTTTTTTTCCTTCCTTTTTCCCCTTTTCCTTTTTTTCCCCTTTTTCCTTTTTTTTTCCCCTTTCCCTTTTTTCCTTCCCTTCCTTTTTCCTTTTCCTTTTTCCCTTTTCCCTTTTTTTTCCTTTTTTCCTTCCCTTCCTTTTTCCTTTTCCCTTTCCCTTTTTTTCTTTTCCCTTCCCTTTTTTTTTTTTTCTTTCCTTCCCCCTTTCCCTTCCCTTTCCTTTTTCCCTTTTCCTTTTTTCCTTTTCCTTTTTTCCTTTTCCCTTTTTTTCCCTTTTTTTTTCCCTTTTTTCCCTTTTTTTTCCCTTTTTTTCCTTCCCCCCTTTTTTTCCCTTTTTTCCTTTTTTTTTTTCCTTTTTTCTTTCCTTCCCTTTTTTTCCCTTTTTTTTCCTTTTTTTCCTTTTCCCTTTTTTTCCTTTTTCCCTTCCCTTTTTTTTTTTTCCTTTTCCCTTTTTCCCCCCTTTTCTTTTTCCCTTTTTTTTTTCCTTCCCCTTCTTTTTCCCTTCCCTTTTCTTTCCCCTTCCTTTTTTTCCCCTTTTTTTCCTTCCCTTTTTTTCCCTTCCTTTCCCTTTTTCCTTTTCCTTCCCTTTTTTTCCCTTTCCTTTTTTCCTTTTCCCTTTTTTCCCTTTTCCCTTTTTTTTCCCCTTTTTTTCCCCTTTTTTTCCTTCCCTTTTCTTTTTTCCTTTTCCTTTTTTTCCCTTTTCCCTTTTTTTTTTTTCTTTCCCTTTTTTTCTTTTTTTCCCTTTTTTCCCTTTCCTTTTCTTTTTCCCTTTTCTTTCCCTTTTTTTTTTTCCCTTTTTTTTTTCCCTTTTTTTTTTCCTTTTTCCCTTTTTTCCCTTTCCCTTCCCTTTTTTTCCCTTTTCCTTTTTCCTTTTCCTTTTTTCCTTTTCCTTTTTTTTTTTTCCCTTTTTTCCCTTTTCCCTTTTTTTCCTTCCCTTCTTTTTTTTTCTTTCCCTTTTTTCCTTTTTCCCTTTTCCCTTTTTTTTCCTTTTTTCCTTCCTTTTTTTTCCCTTTCCCTTTCCTTTTTTTTTTTTTTCCTTCCCTTTTTTTCCTTTTCCCTTTTTTTTTTCCTTTCCTTCCCTTTTTTTTTTTCCTTTTTTCCTTTTTTCTTGGGCTCCCTGAATAACCAATCTAGACTAATTGGTGGGTTTTAAACCAATGAGAGACCCTGTTTCAAAGGAGGTAGAGACTGTACTTGAGGATGACAGCCAAGGTAGTCCTCTGGCGTCAACCTGCGCGCAGGTGTGCGCGCACACACACACATGCATGCCCACACATACACACGCGTGTGTACACCATACACACATTCAGATGCTAAAAACAAAAGATGATTGGGCTGGATAGATGGCTTAGCAGTTAAAATGCTTGCCAACAAAGCCAAAGGACCCAGATTTGATTCCCCACTACCCACGTAAAACCAGATGCACAAGGTGGCAAATGCATCTGGAGTTTTGTTTGAAGTGGCTAGAGGCCCTGGCAGCCCATTGTCTCTCTCTCTGTCTCCCTCCCTCCTCCCTCTCTCTCTCTCCCAGGCCCTGGCAGCCCATTTTCTCTCCCTCACTCTCTCTCTCTCCCTGTCTCCCTCCCTCTCTCAAATAAATAAATAAATGAGTAAATAAATAAATAAACACTTTTTTTAAAAAAAAAAAAAAGATGACCAAGGAGGCAGAATATGGTCTATGCAAGGCAGTGGGGCTGGAGGAGTAATGGGTAGAAGTGAGGCGGCCGTTCAGGGTTCCGAGACCAGGTCACCATGTACAGTTGTTCGCGTTGAATGCTGTAATGGAGTGTCACATGGAGAGGACAGGAGGACTGAAAGCCGCATATACTCCACCTGTGGAGCCAGGTCTGCACGGGGCTAGTTTACACAAGAGCCCTGCGTGTAGAGACACAAGCGATCCAGATTCGGAGGGGCATGCATTAGCTCTCATTGCAGGGCCCTGAGTATGTGTAAGGAATGATGGGGTGAGAAGCAGTAAAATGTAGGTGACAGCCTTTCCCTTGAAAGCCGTAAGACTGACTAAAGGTTTGGACAGGAAAAAAAAATATGTTTTTTTTTTTCACTTCCTTAAAACACACCATGCACTTTGACAACGGTCTCCTTTGACCAAGAGCCTACTGTGAGCCAAGTATGAGGCTGGAGGCTTCCACAGCTTGGCACTCATGGTCACACTCCCCTCGCTAGGCAAAGAGGGTTGTCCCGTGTTCCACAGGAGGACCTAAGAGGTACTGCCTCTTACCCAACGTCAGCATCTGTCCCAAGGTCACAGAATGGGGACAAGGCAGAGCTCAAACTGACTCTCCTGAGAGCTAGTCCTGCCTGAGCACAGTTTTCCCCAGGCAGTCCAGGGTTGGTATTTGCAGAAGAGCAGCTCTGTGCCAGGCCCCATCCGTGCATGAATTCTCAGCCTTCGCTGTAGCCCATGGCAGAAGGCATTAACATTTCTACCATTTTGCCTCTGCAAACACACAGTGCAAGAGGGCTAAGTAGTCATTCAAGGTCGCTGGGCCCATGGGAAGGAAAGCCAAGCAGTGAGTGCCATCTTGCTAAGTACTGTGCCCATCTAGTCACCCTCCCCAATGTTCCCAGGCACTGCCTTCCATAAAGGGGGTACCACTTCATCCTTGGTGCATCCTGAAAGCCCATTGATGGGCAGCTGCTCAGCACAGGTGCTTGCTAAGGCTTGCTGAACGACTGAATGAAGGAACAAATGAATGAGAATGTCAGTACAGAGGTGTGTCCCTGTGCACAAGCTAGCCACCTGCAAATGACCCCTGCAGGCCACTACTTTCTTGCCGCCTCTCCCCACCCCACTGACATGATGAAAACTCTACAGCCTGAGCCGAGCACGGGATTCCCCCAAGAGCCCCTGGCCCACTCCCTGAGGGGGGACCAGCACCCTGCATGATGGACTAGTTGTGGGATCACTGAGGACGTGATATGAAAATCCTCCTGACTCCCTACTTAGGGAAAAGCGCTGCCCAATTTGTCTCAAATGTCACATCTCTCTGGATTAATTTGCAACTCCAAAGTCCTGATTAGAAAGAATGGTCTCCGACACTCAAGGCAGAGCCATGGAAAGTGGAGCAGGCCACTCTGGAAGCACACAGGGCCTCCTGGACAGAGGAAATGGACCCTGGTCTCCTTAGCCCTGCAGGGGCCTTACAGCCAGCTGCTCTGACCCCAAGCCCCTGAATAGCACAGATGGAATATTCACAGTGCATATACATATAATGCCAAATGGCTTCCATTAGCCCAATTTCGAGATGTCCGTATAATGTCCCCGAATTGGGGGACTCTTTCACAATGGGAAATTTGTCTGAGAGGCTGGTGCCCAGGGCGGAGCATCAGTGGTCTAATTACAGGGAGGAATAAAAGCAGGGGGACATGGCTCTAATGCACCGGGCTCCCGCTGCATCTCTGCACTCTACCCTCCCCGTGAGGTCAGTGCCACGACCACCGTCAACCCACACCACCTCCTCATCTGCCTCTTCCAGTACCGCAAGACAGGAAGAGCTACCTCCGTCTGCCCCCGCCTCGTCAGTGCCAGTCCTTCCCTGTTTCAGCGGAAGCCATGCGGAGCTGGCATGGCTAACTTGGAGCAGAAGTAACCCCAGGACCTTTTACCAGAAGTGACAGTATGTTAAGCACCTCTTCTTCCTGGTCAGTCCCTTTGGCAGGATGCAAACACAGACTGTGAAAATGGGGCTTAACTGAAAAAGCAAGTGCTACGCATAGTAGGTGCTTAATGAACGCTAGGTGCTTACCTTCAGCTGTTACGTGCGCTGTCAGCTGCTCTGGCTCAGCTTTTCAGGTGGACCGAGTGGGTCACTGGGGTGGGGTACAGGGTAACTGTGGTCTCCCTGTGTTAGTTATGTAGGGAAAGGTGGTGTTTGTGTGTGTGTATGTGTGTGTGTGTGTGTGTATGTGAAAGAGAGAGAGAGTGCTTTCACAGAGACACCCTCAAAAGTCAAGGGCCTGCTGGACTTGTCACAACACTATTAGCTCAAAAGCCAACATCAGGGCTGGAGAGATGGCTCTGCAGTTATAAGTGCTTACTTGCAAAGCCTACCAGCCTGGGTTCAACTCCCCATTAGCCATGTAAAGCCAGATGCACAAAGTGGTGCATGTGTCGGGAGTTCATTTGCAGGGCAAGAGGCCCTGGTATGCCCATACACTCTCTCTTCTCTGTTTACAAATAAATAAATAAAGTACTATTTATTTATTTGAGAGAGACAGAGAGAGGCAAAGAGACAGAAGGGTGGGGGACAGGGAAAGAAAGGGCACTCCAGGGCCTCTAGCCACTGCAAATGAACTCCAAACAGATGTGCCACCTTGTGCATCCAGCTTATATGTGGGTACTGGGCAATCAAGCGTGGGTCCTTAGACTTCACAGGCAAGGGCTTTGACCACTAAGGCATCTCTCCAGTCCTAAAATATTTTTCTAAAGCCAACATCACGGAAGCAAAGAGGCCACAGAACACTGAGCTCTTAGCCTTGGTCTCATCGACTGCAGGACACCAGGTGATAGCATAGACTTCATCCCTGACCAGTGGACAAGGCTTCAGAAAGGGCTGGTTGCCTCAGACATAGATACCATTCTGCCCCTTCCCCCAAGAAGCCATGAGCTGGCTCTGAGATGACACACCGCACAAGCAGCTAGATGGAGGAGGTTTTCTTTTTCATACGCGGACTAGCTATAATTCGATCTTAATACTCATTACCTTCCTCTGTTCCCTCCTCCTGCCTCCATTCAACTGAACCCCTTCTTCTTTCCAACTAGTCCCTCTTCTATTTTGATGTCCTTTTATTTGACCCTCCACCTTCAGTTATGTTGAAATAATGTAGAATTTTATGCAAACTACAGAGCCAGGGAACAGAGTGAGGCTAGAATGGTGACCTATGGGCTTGGCATCTTTCTTCTGTCTCCTGCAAGAATTCCAGTCAAGTGAGGTTAGGGTGAGAGTGGCTTAATTAATGAGTTGACATTTATCAAGCAGGGACAATTTGCCAGACCCTGTACCGAGTGCACTATATGACTCTTGCATTCCGCATCTTAATCTTTGCAGTAGCTTTTCAAAGAAATTCCAGGTTAACTGCTCCTAATTGGAAATGAGTGAGACCCAAAATGCACTGGGTTTGGGATATGTTTTTTTCTTTTGTTCAATTTCTTCAGATTTGGGGGATAGAACTCAAGAATAAACAAAATCCATTGCTCTCTTGTGTATACTTCATACCCAGGCTGGAGGAAATCCCACACAATGTTTTCTTAGCATGTCTAAGTATGGATGATCATGTCAGGCTTGGAATGGTCCATGTATGGCATCAGGCTGGCACTGAACCCTGGACTGTCAGCTCTGATGTGCTCCATATATATATATAGGCACAGTGGCTATAGTTCAGAGAAATAAAACAACTTGCCCAAGGCCACAAAGCAAGCAAGTGGCATGATGGGGTTCAATGCCAGGGGTCTAAACCCAGATCCTGAGATTTTCAACCTTTTACTGGGCCACCTCCCCTATGGTTACGAGCAAGTTTGCAAAACTGGGGTCCTCTCATGCTTCCAGATTCCAGATGGCAGTGGCAAGTGAAACAGAACAGGTGAGGTTTTTAAGGACGCCTCCTGCATTCTGATGGGGGACTGCCAAGGCCACAGTTACACAGGCTAAACAAAGAAATGCCTGTTTGAACACCTCTGCTGTTGAGTAGACCTGACCTGGACCCAGCCTTCAGAGGCGATTCACCTTCACAATATGAGTATGATATTCACATGGCTGGAATGCAAAGACTGAGCCTGGGTTAGGCATTAAATCCTGCCAAGATTTCTACTTAATTAGCTTTCCCTCCCTCCTTCCTTCCCTCTCTCCCTCCCTCCTTCCCCGCCTCTTCCCTCTCCTTCCCTTCCTTTCCCCTTCCTTCCTTCCTTTCTTTCTTCTTCCTTTCTTCCTTCCTTCTTTATTTCTCTTCCTTCCTCCCTTCTTTCCTTCCTTCCTTCCTTCCCTCTTTCTCTTTCATTCCTTTTAGGTCCTAGGAACTGAAACCAGGGCCTCACACGTGCTAGGCACACTGAGCAATCTCACTAGATCTCACTCTATCCCACACAGGCCTTGACTTTGTAACCCTCTTACCACTTGACCCGGCCCCCCTTCTGCCTCCAGGATCACAGGACTGTACCAGACTGAATAGACATTTTTTTTTTAATCTCATTTTCACTTTATTTTTGATGATTTCATTTCATGGACATATACAATGGATTTCCATCATATTCATCTTCTTCATCCTCCTCCCACACCCACTAAAGCCTTCTTCTTCCCAACTAGTCCCCTTCCTACTTTCATGTTGTGTGTGTGTGATACCCTGAATTGAATTCTGTTTACTTGCACGAAGATCAACAAGGGCTTGTTTACTGGAGCATGGACAGCTTAGCAGCAGCTACACCATGGAAAAACGTGGCCTCCTCCCTCTCCCAGCAACCAATTAACTCTCAATAGCTCCTCTGGGGGAGTGGGGCCCCATGAGCCTCTCCCCACCCATGATGGGATATTGAAGGGCTCGTTCTTTTTATTTTGTTTTTATTTGAGAGATAAAGAGAAAGGGGGAGAGAGAGAGAATGGGCTCACCAAGGCCGTCAGACACTGTAAATGAACTCCAGATGCATGTGCCACCTTGTGCATCTGGCCTACCTGGGTCCTGAGGAATTGAACCTGGGTCCTTTGGCTTTGCAGGCAAATGCCTTAACCACTAAGCTGTCTCTCCAGCCCAGAAGAGCCCATTCTTATGCAGGGAACCATAGCTGCTGTGAGTTGGGACTGTCACAGGCCATATGATGCCAGAAGACAAGTGTTCATTGCACTCCTCCCCGTCCTCTGGCTCTTACATTATTTCCAGCTCATCTTCTATGATGTTCCATAAGCCTTAAATAGGGTAATACACAGGTCCCCTTTAAGGCTGAGCACAGAAGTTTTGTTCACTGGCATTTATGATGTGCTTGTGCCATCAGCCTGGGGTAGGCATAATCCCATGCAACCTGTGAGAGTTCTGTGGGGCAAACTGAAGATTTGAGGCTCAGGCTGGGGAGAATAAAACTCAAAAGACAGCAAGGCCAGAAGTGTCTGGAGGAGACCCTCAGGGTTAAGCTGGGGAACACACAGGCTCCTCCTCTCTGAGGGCTGGGTGGGGGGCACACAGCAAGCAGCCGAGGCAGGGAAGAAGTCACAGACTCCAAGACAAGTGCCACTTACCTCTAGAGGGTTTAAAGGAAAAAGAACAGCACAACACTAGAAGAATAAAATGGACCTCTAAATGAATGCTTATCTGATCTTGGCATGGAATAAAGGCCTCTCTGAGCATGGCACCAAAAGTAGATGTCATAAAGAAAAATTAAAAATTTAAATTAGTGGCAGAAAATTAAAACCACTACACATCAAAAGGAAAGCCATCACGTTAATATCTTTACTATGCAAAGAAGATAAGAAACATACTAACAACCCAGTGGAGAAGCAGGCAGGAACTGGGACAGGCAATTTACAAAATGATCCACAAATGGCCAGTAAGTGATGACAGGTGTTCCACCTTCCCTATAATCAAAGAGATGCAAATTGTCACCACAAATGGGATTTCATTTTCTGCCCATTTGAATCAATGAGACCGATTTGAAACTCACTAATATGCAAGGTGGGCCAGGGAAGGGGGAACAGTGGCTGTGCTTGCACTGTTGCTAGAAGCCAGTGTTATTCCAACCTTTCTAAAGACAGCCTGGAATTATGTATCCCATGTAAAACCTGGTAACTCTTTGACCCAGCAATTGCACTTCTAAGAATTCAAGGAGATAATTAGATGAGGGCCTAAGTTGTATGAACAAGGGTACTTTTCATCTAAAGCATGCTGAGGATGACTGGTTAAATAATTGTGGTGTATTCAAACCACAATGGCTCCCTCTCTGATAGTCATTACAAAAGACAGAGCCAGGCCACGTGTATGAACACGGGAGCATACCGGCCTCATTAGCCAGATTACAGAACTACGTGGACGTCATGATCCCAAGTGCCTGAGGGTAGATCTTCATCCGTGAATGTGTGCTGGGTTTATCCATAGTGGCAGGGGTGCTCCATGGAATGGCAGACAGGAGGTCAGGCTTGGACCCTAGGAGAGCAGGACAGGGGCAGACCTGGGAACAAGATGGGGAAAGACGCAAGGAGGCATCTGGGACTCACTTGTAGAAATGAGATTGCCAGACCAGCGAAGGAAAACGCTGTCTCTGTTAAAAACCAAGTGTCCGATGAATGGATGAGAAACCCTTGCACGTATGTTGTGTATATGTGTTTGTCTACATGCGGGTGCATGTGCACGTGGAGGCCAGAGTTTGGTGTCAGGCGTCTTCCTCAGTTTCTCTCCACCCTATTCTCTTGTTTGGAGACTGGGTCTTTCACTGAACTTGGAGGTCCCTGATTCAGCTAGACTAGCCAGCCAGTGAGCCCTGGCGATCTGCCTCTCTTTGCTTCCTGCGGTGGTTTGTATCAGATGTCCCCCATGAACTCATGTGTTTTGAATGTTTGGTCACCAGCTGGCAGCAGTTTGGGGAGGTGCGGGTGGAGCCTTGCTGAAGGAGGTGTGTTGCTGGGGGCAGGTTTTGGGGTGTTGCAGCCCAGCTTCCCCCTTGCCAGAGTTTAGCTTACTCTTGCTGCTATCTTTCACTTGCTCTGACGAGTGATGTCCAGCCTCTGCTCATGCCACGCTTTCCCTGCCATCGTTAAGATGCTTCTCCTTGAGACTGTAAGCCAAAATCAGCTCTTCCCATCAGCTGCTTTGGGTCAGGTGTGTGTGTGTGTGTGTGTGTGTGTCCTAGCAATGAGAAGGTTAGTACAATACCTCCCCAGTCCTAAGATTACAGGTGTGTGCCACCACACCTGGAATCTTATGTGGCTGCTGAGAATCCAAAGTCAGGTCCTCATGTTTGTGTGGCAAGTACTTTAGTTACTGAGCCATCTCCTCAGTGCCTAGATTTGAGAAAAACAAAATTAGTCCAAATATATCCCATGTTGTACTTGGGATATACTTACACTTGAAATTATTCCAATTCAAAAAAAAGAAAACTAGCTGGATGTCTTGTATTTTCTCTGGTGACCTTCGCTAAGAAGCTCCACAGCCCTGCCGTTGCCTCCATGGGACAGACACGGCCAGCTGAGGGGACACCAAAGCCATGTGGGCTTCCTGCGTCCTGTGTCCTGCATCCTCCTTGCTCCAGTCCGCTTGCCTGAGAAATGGAGTCTTGAGCTTCTCCCTTCCTCGAGGAGTTTGTCAGTGCTTAAAGCGCAAGACGAGAGCAGAGCCTTTTGTGCCAGAAGAGTGTCATTAAGAGTCCTGGCCATCAAGTCGCCTTAAGCTACACGCAAGCCCCACCTCCAGTCTCAGCCAGTCCATGTGTAAGATGGAGATAGCAAGACTCATCCATGGGGCTGCTGCGTGGTGGGGGATTAGATGAGGTAATGGATGTAAAATGTCTGGCATACAGTCAGTGCTTAATACACGCTCATCCCCTTCGCTCTGGTCCACGTTGCAGCCCACACTCATGCCCCTGGGGATTACAAGCCAAGCGTCACTTCTCTCAGGATTTCAGGAGTCGCCTTTAGATCCTTGCCTTGAAGTGATGATGGCAGGCGTGAGCTGACACCCTTCACCTGCCTTCACCTACGTCCCAAATCCCCAGCATCAGTTCAGTTCCTTATCTGCGCCTTTCACACTCTGGGTGAAAGTGGAGAAGGATCAGACCGGCTTTGATAGCAGACAAGAAGGGACGGCGGCCGAGGGGAGCCAGCCTGAGCAGCACCCTGATGCCGTTTTGAGATGGAACCGGCGACACAGGGAAGGGGGAATCACAGGCTGACGGGGTGAGCTTCTCCTGAGCCTGTCTATCTGTTTGTCTGCCACATGTGGCTACTAAATACCTGGCAGGAGGTTAATATGACCAAGTGGCTGCATTTCAGTTTTATTTAAACTTGAATTCATTGAAACGCACAGTCACATGGGGCTAATGCATACCGTGTTGGACAATAAGCTTTAGACCAGGGGAGGAGAACTTTTCTGTGACAGACAGGAAAGCAGGTCATTTTTCAGGTCTGCAGGCCACACGGTCGGTGCCGCAGTAGCTCACCTCTGCCGCTGCAGCACACACAAGCCCCACAGACACCGTGTAAACACATGACCGTGACTGTGTTCCAGGAGAACTTCACTCACAAAAGCAAGCTGCTGGCTAGACGGGGCCAAGACTTCGCCGGCCCCAAGCACACTCTCCCTAGAGCTAGATGCACAAACTCTCATTTCAGAGAGTTGGCACACCTCCAGATGCCCACACAGACTGCTCATGAATGACAGTGTGTCCTTAGTCTCTAAAGGGCCCTCTGAAGGTGGCCTGGATTGTTTTCCTGATAGGGTCATGTGGCCAGGGAGCAATAGTGCAGAGTCTTCCTAAAGTCCCATGGAGGTCTGAGCCTCTGACAAAGATCCAAAAGGAGTCATGAACAGGGATACCATGAAGGCCTCAGTCCAGCTTATACCCCAGGCACCTTCTCTAATGTCATTGACTCTGGCTTCCATCCACAGTATCTCCAAGGACACACACTGTGGAAGGAGTTACAGCCAGAGACTTAAGACAACAAGTGCTGGAGAGAATGTGAGGAGAGGGGAACTCTTATACAAAAATCAATATGGAATTTCCTCAAAAAAACTAACAAAAGAACTACTATATTATTAGAGCAATCCTGGGTATTTGCCCAAAGGAATCTAATATTCAGAGACACTTGCACATCCATGTCTACTGCAATACTAGTCAAAATATCCAATACATGGAATCAGCCTAGCCCATCAATAGATGAGTGGATAAAGAAAAAATGTGGTATAGAACGGAGTTTTATTCAGTCATAAACAATGAAATTATGTCATTTTCAACAAATGGATAGAACTAGAGGTCATAGTATTAGGTGAAATCAGCCAAACTCAGAAAGACCAATGTCATGTTTAAACTCGTATGTAAAACCTAGATTTTAAAATATTTTATTTATTTATTTGTTTGAAAGAGAGAGAGAGTATGGGTGTGCCAGGGCCTCCAGCCATGGAAAATGGACTTCAGACACATGCACCACCTTGTGCATCTGTCTTTACCTGGGTACTGGGGAATCAAACACTGGTCCTTAGGCTTTGCAGGCCAGCAACTCAACTGCTAAGCCATCCCTCCAGGCCAAGAACCTAGATTTTATTCACACACATGTGTGATGAAAAAACTGAAAGAAGCAAAGGGATATTTTGGGAAGAGGACTGGCAGGAGGGGGACAGGGAGGGGAAGATAATCAAATTACATGATCTACATGTATGAGGCTACCATTATGAGCCCATTGTTTTATACAGTAAATATATACTGATAGTAAATAAAGGAAAGCAAAGTTTTTTTTAAAGGCCTATGACGGGCCTGGAGCACAAACTGTGGGAAAATGTGTGAGTGCAGGGCTGGGCTAGAATGACCAAGATTGTGAACTTGGTATTGAGAAGAGCTGATGGTGTTTTCAGATGCCACACATCTCAGAAGTCCTCAGTTTGAAGACAGGGAGGTTTTTGTCAGGCACTCTCAGTTAAAGTAGAGTATCAGGTCAGGAGTACTCAGTTAAGGTGGAAATGAGTCAGGTCAGGAGCTTTCAGTTAACGTGGGATGAGTTAAGTCAGAAGTCCTCAGTTTAAGGTAGAGCCAAGCCAGGAGCCACTCCTCCCTTAGTTAAGGTAGAGTCAGGTCAGGTTCTCTAGATAAGTTCCGGTGGCATCAGGTCAGGTACACTCAGTTAAGGTGGAGGAAGTCAGGTCAGAACTCAAGATAGCATCGAGAGCAGTGAGATCAGGAATTCTCAGGGTGGAGTTGGATCAGTTTAGGAGTCTTCAGTTAAAGAGAAGTAGAGTCAAGACCAGAAGTCCTTGTTAAGGTGAGTCAGGTCAGGAGCTCTCAGTTAAAGGCATATGTAACTTTTCTGTGAACCTTCTCCATGGTCTTTAGTCAAAAATGGCTGAAATCTTTTCAGAAGCTCCTAATGGTTCCAGGTAAATCCTCAAGCTGCTTCCCTCTACCCCTCCCATCAGGGTGGCTCTTGCCAAGGACGGAAGATTTACCCTCTTTGCAGGATACTCCTAGCTAAGACACAGTATCGATTTCCATCTTGCTACAGTTCACTCAGGAATATCGCTTGTTCTTTAAGGTCTTAAGCAAAGGCAAGGGAAAGAACGCCTTCAAGTAATTGGCATACTTTACTGGGGTGTTATGTCATTACGGTTATTAATTATCATTAACAGTCTTAAAATATGCCTACTAATGATCTCAACACAAAATAGCAGTGCAGGTCTTAGGAGAGAGCAGCATAATTACCTATTAATAAGATGTAAATTTCCCAGGGAAATGACAGAGATCTAGAAGTACCACCTTCTGAACTAACATAATAAAGTTAATAATAATAATAGTGTATAATCTGAAGATATTAGTGTTAATTTGAATTCTAACACATATTTAAACAGACTGAGAGAACAGGAAATTATTTGCATAGCTCAGACCAAAAAGCTCTAATCCATGCTATTAAGGAAAAATTGACTATTCTTTCTCTGAATGATAGAAAAGTGGCTGTCGTCATTCTATTGAGGTTTCTGCTGTGCATTTCATTTTATTTCAGGTTTGTATCTCTCTTATTTTCAAAACCAGCCCGAGCTAACCTGATACCATTAGGTCCAATATCAAACCGAATTCAAAAAATAAAGACACACCAAAACCCAGTTAGAGAATGGAGAAGTAGAGGTTCTCAGACCCTGGGGATAAATCAGAACAGCTGGGCTCTGGCTGTGATTCTAGGTCCCAGGAAGGCAGACGGAGCCAACCACACACAGTAAGTGAGTCACTGGTTAATCACCAGTCTTGTTAGGCAGCTGCAGCCTTGGGCCCAGCAGATGTGGAACCCAGAACCGAGAGAGCCCAACCCTGCCTGGGACAGATGACAGCACCTCAGGCCCCTGTGGCCATGGTGGGAGGCACCTACCTTCATAGCTGGCGTGAAAGCCCTGGGCGCTGACCGCATAGTCACTGATGAGGCGCAGGGACAGAGTCGTGGCCATGCTGACGATGGTAGCTGGCAGTTGAAAGCCAGTAAGCCTGAAAAACACAGAGGTACAATGAAAAAGAATGACTTCACATCTGTCGGGCCCTTGTTGAGTGCCAGCCAGAGGCACAGGGGGAATCTAGATACCTGCTGGAGGCACAGGAGTCAGGGTGGGGGCTGGACACCTGCCGAAGAACAGCAGAGATCTTGAAATGAGAGATATTGCAGCTTGGGTTTGGAATGCCCCTCAAAGGTTGTGTGTCGAAGGCTTGGTCCTCAGGGGGTTACTACTGGGAGGTGGTGGAACCTTTAGGAATGGGTCCTGATTGTAGGAAGTGAAGTGATTGAGCTTGCTTTTGCATCAGTCAAGGCCTTATACCCGTTAGGGCAAGCACTCTACCATCTATACCCCAGCTCTCTCTTTTTGCTTTCTGCCTTTCGGCAGAAAAGGTGTGTAGCTTGCCCCGCCACGTGCTCATGCCATGATGTGCTACCTCACCACCAGCCCAAAAGCCACAGGAACGTCAGTGGCCATGGACTAAAACCTATGACACTGTGTGCCAAAATAAATGTTTCCTCTTTTTTTTTTTTTACAATGATTGGCTCGGACATTTGCCACAGCAACAAGAAACCTGCTAATAAAGGAAGGGATCAGGGGGCCCAGAGTAGAGGCCAAGAGAGGAGGATCAAGAGCAAAGTGATCCTCAACAGAGATGACAGAAATCAGAGGCCTCTGACATAGAAACATGAAGAAGGAGATGACTTCCTAAAGCCATGGCCTGATTTCCTAGTGGGAGGCCTACCTGCTCTATCTGTGTTTCTTCTCTTGTTCTTTTTCTGGTTTCTTCTCCTGTCTTTTCCCTTTTTGGCTGAAGTGCTCCGAGGGTCTGGGTAGAATTTACAATTGATAACTGCCAGTAGACAATATATGTTCACATACTGAGGAGAGCTCATCCAATTCTAATGAGACGACTGTGGCTGCTTCTTATCATAGCTTTCGTCATTCTTTAAAAGGAAGCCTACCAAGAGTGCTTATTAGTTTAAAAAGAAGAAAGCACAAAAGATAAAAGAGCCAACACAATCTAGAAATAATCATCCTTGACCAGTGACATACGAAGAAGAGGAAAAGGATCAATAGATGGGACCCTAGTCCATGAAATAATTTCACACAAAGGGGCTCGTGCTGGGCATGCTTTTAAAATTAAAATGCCTGCATCTGATTCCTGGAATATACATGAGAAAAGAAACAGATGAAAATAAAGGGATTTTGGTACCTAAGATGACATGTGTTCAGTATTAAGTCATTGTTAAAGATTCTTCTAAGGCTTAAAATATAATGTTGGTCGGGCATAGTGACGTGTGCCTGCCGTCCCAGCACCCAGGAGCTGAGACAGTAGGATCAGGAGTTCAAGGCCAACCTGGGCCACATAGTGAGACTCTTTCACAAAAGAAGAGAAAATAAAGTATTCATACATAGACACATGCATATATATGAACACTGAATACTAGGGGCACATTTAGGAAGGAACTTATCTTCCATTGGGCATCTGTGCCTGAGGTACCCCCAGAAGAGACTTAACCACACAGGGTGTTGAGGAATTGACAAGTCTCTCATTTACTTTTACTCTTTACCCACTCTCCAAGATGCCCCCACCTCTTCCCATCTTCATCAGGGCACTGAGGTGGAATGCAAGGTTCACCTTTTACCCTCCATTTTTAGATGCCCTGGGGTACCTGTAGTACTTGATGCTACACAATATTCCCACTGCTGTATAATTCTTGACACCGGGGATGTCTCATGAACAGCAGGAGTAGTGGTCTCCAACAAATTAAAGCATGTGCTTGTTAACACCCTCTGTGAAAATCTCTGTGCTGCATGAAGCCCATAACCTTCCTACCTAATCTTATAGGAGTCACATTAACTCAAAATAAACTCAAAAGAAAGGAGATTCAGATGTGGGTGACCAAGTAGTTCAAGATCACCTTCTCTTAAAATAAAAGAGACATCTAGCCAAAGGGCCTATACCTTTAATCCCAGCACTATGGAGGCCAAGGTAGGAGGATTGCTATAAGTTTGAGGCCATGCTGAGACTACATCCTGAATTACACATCAGCCTGGCCTTCAGTGAGACCCTACCTCAAAAAATGGAAAAAAAATATCCTGTTTAAATATAAAATGTTTCCATAGACTCCTGTATCTAAATATCTAATCCCCAGTTGGTAAGTCTATTCTGGAAGGCTATGGAAATTTTAGGAGCTGGAACCTTGCTGGAAGAAGCGTGTCACTGGGGACGGACCTTGAGGTGTTACTTGCTTGCTCTGCTTCTTGTCTGCTGATGTGACTATGGGTCTGCTTCCTGCTGCTGCCATGCTTTTCCTGCCATATGATACTCTAGTGCAACAGTAAACTGATTTAAACCCCTTTCCTTGCATGAGCTGCTTCTGGCGAGGTATTTTGTCCCATTAATGAGAAAATAACTATTATAGATCCCTATCTCACTCTATATTCATGTTCTATAACTTTTTCCACACACTTAAAAATGCACATGTATAATAACCAAGCCACACATATTATAAGGAAACAAACTCTGAAATGCCATTCTTCCAGGGAAAGGTTTTCTAAGTGTGATGCATTTAGAGGACTTCTTTCACTTCTGCCTGTCCATCCATTTTATTTCGGGGGGGGGGGACTGTGTATAGCATTTGATTCTGATAGGTAGCCACCTGACCATCAGTCACAGAGCTGGGCAAGGACATGATTGACCACAGCACACCATCTTTCATTTTTATGGGCTGGTTCAAGGTGTGGGAGTAGAGAAGGGGGGAGCATAATCCAAGCAGGGCAATGCTGAGTCCCTCCATGGATATGATACACAGATTCTGAAAGTCTTTGATTTTTGGATCTTAAATCATTCAAATGTGTGCTTTGGGTGGCCAGCAGTATTTTCATCATCACACAAGCCTATCTGTTTTAGAGCAAATGTTGTCACCAGACATAAACAAAAGCTGAGCAGTGGGAGAGGAGACAGAGGCCTGATGACAGATTTGTGAAATTTTTGATCGAGCCATGCACAGAGCCCTATCTCTTCAATGCCTACTTACATAAGTCAATATCTATTCTTTTTTTTCTTCTCTTCTTTTCTATTTTCTTTCTTTCTTCCCTTTTGTTTTGTCTCAAGCTAGTTTGATTTGGGGATCTCTCTCTTTCTCTCCTCATTAAGTACTTATAGATACAACATAATACCCCAGAGATCTTAAATACTTATCAGTTGAACTACACAACAATTGAAAGCATGTTATGTGTGACAATATCATGAAAACATACAAGGAAAATACAGTCTAGACTATGATATATAATAAATGTGTCAAGAAGGTCAGTTTTCATAGCCTAGAAGGAATATGTACAAATCAACAAATAAAAAGAAGAACAAAGGCCCTACATATACACAAACACAATGATGATGAAAATATCAAAACTACACCCACCAGGCTCATGCTTCATGTATCAGATTGACTAATATAATATCCAGAGTTGATAAGAGTCAAAGAATCCTGACTCTGCAGTTACCAAAGAGAGAGGGCAGTACCTACAAATCACACACACACACACACACACACACACACACACACACACACGACACTAAGTAAAAATGACCAGCTGCTTAAAAAGCACATATTTCCATAACTTCATCAACCTGAATAGCCTCATAATGATCAAGACAATTGAACCAGTAATCTTAAAACTCCTTAGAAAGAAATAGCTAGGGCCAGACAGTTTGACTAGAGAATACTACCAAATGAGTCAAAAAGAAGTAACACCAATTCTATGCCACACAATCTCTTTCAAACATCTGAAAGAGAAATCCTTCTACACATTAATGCTGGGGCCACACACCAGAACCAAAGGCACATAAAAAAAAAATCCAGGGAGCTTGAGAGATGGCTCAGTGGTTAAGGGGCTTACTTGCAAAATCTAACAGCCTGGGTTTAATGTCCAGCACACACATAAAGCCATATGCACAAAGTGGCACATGTATCTGGAGTTGGTTTGCAGGGGCAAGAGGTCCTGGTGTGCCCATTTATATTCATTATTTCTCACTTTCTCTCTCCCCTTGTAAATAAATCAATGAAAATATGATTTAAAAAAGGAAATCCAAAGGGAAATGTCACATTGGAAAGCAAGCCAAAAAGTCTTGACAAGATGTTAGTAAAGACAATTCCTCAACATATAAGGATAATTACACAGCATGGCCATGCAGAGTTTACTCCAGGAAGGCAAGATTTTTTCAGTATTTAGAAATCAATCAATATAACCACCATATTGACTGAAAAAAATTTTTTTAAATGATATGCCCATATCAATCCTTCCAAAAAGGCATTTGGCAACACTCAGCACTTATTCATTGCACACACACATACATACACACACACACACACACACACACACACACACACAAATATATATACATATATCTGTTTATATTATACACACACACACATACTGTCAGGACTAAGAAGAGAGGGAAATTTTTCTCAACTTGTTAAAAACCACCTACAATTCCCCAGATACATTTGTTGTACTTGTAATCTGCACAATCTGTGCCTCTGCAGCTATAACCTGATCACATACCAATCCACTTCACATTTAAAACAGAACACTCACTGAAGATCCTACAAGAACACATACATGCTTCCTCCTCAATAAAACAAGACTTTTACCCTGAAATGGGTAGACCACAATACAAAAACAATGAGTCAGAAAACTGAGAGATCTCCACCAAGGATGCCTAGTCCCACAATGGAAGCCTCCAATGAGATCATAAAGAAAACAACAGAAATTGAATTCCAAAATGAAAACACAACAAGCTATGTGACCCTGATCAAGAGAACTGCTGACCTGGAAACAAATGATCAAAAACCCAACAATCGCATAAATGAAACTGAGCAGAATCATCTCTTAGAGCACTCAGCTTTTGTCACTAGGCTTCACTTAATTGAAGAAAACCAGAGAAGCCTCAAAAGAGAGATAAATAAATTAAAGGTGAGTCAATCAGTAGAAGATCTCAATAGTCAGCTGATTAAGCTTAAGGAAGACATGATTAAATGCAAGAATGAATTCTAAGAGCATCAAGTAAAACAGACCTTGAACTGAAACTGTACTTCAAAAAAGAGATGGAAGGTGGGCATGGTGGCACATGCCTTTAATCCCAGCACTTGGGAGGCAGAGGTAGGAGGATTTCCATGAGTTCAAGGCCACCCTGAGACTACATAGTGAATCTCAGGTCAGCCTGAGCTAGAGTAAAATCTTGAAAAACTTAAAAAAAAATAAAACTGAGGGACACGATGCAAAATAACACAACAGAAAACAAAAGTCAAGTAGAGCTTTTAAAAACCTCTCTAGAACCCCTCACTAATATAATCACTTATGTGGAAGACAAAACCTCTGACCTGAAAGACAAGACAGAAGAAATTGATCAGCAGTCCAAAAACTTTGCTAAGTTCAAAAAAATCATGCAAACAGAACATGAAGGAACTGTGGGATATCCTAAATGACCAAACATCCAGATAATGGGTATACCAAAAAGGGAAGAAATCCAATCCAGAGGCATAGAAAACATATTCAACAAAATTAGTCTCCATCTCAAAACTTCTAAAGGTGATCCATTCCTTCAGCAATGTGGCAGGATACAAAATCAACACACAAAAATCAGCAGCCTTTCCATATACAAAGGACAAATATACAGAGAAAGAAATCAGTGAAGATGTCCCGTTTGCAATAGTCACAAAAAATTATATACCTTGGAATAACACTAACCAAGGATATAAAAGATCTATATAATGAAAACATAAAAACACTCAAGAAAGAAATTGAGGAGGACTTGAGCAGATAGAAAGACCTCCCATGCTTCTGGATAGGTAGCATTAATATTGTGAAAATGGCAATTCTACCAAACACAATATACATATTTAATGCAATACCAATAAAAATTCCAGTATCCCTTTTCACAGACATAGAAAAAAATGATCTCAAAATTCATATGGAATGGCAGCAGGCCTCATATATCTAAACATATCCTCAGCAAATGAAACACCTCTGGAGGTATCACCATACCTGATATAAAGTTATATTTCAAAACCACAGTAACAAAAACAGCATGGTACTGGCACAAGAACAGAAATACAGACCAATGGAACAGAATTGAGGACCCAGACCTTAGGTCAGGTAGCTACAACTACTTGATCTTTGACAATGGTGTTAATAATGTAGAGTGGAGAAGAGACAGGATCTTCAACAAATGGTGCTAGACAAATTGGATAACCACATGTAAAAAATAAACCAGACCCACTTATCTCATAATACACAAAAATCAAGTCCAAATGGATTAAAACCTCAATATAAGACCTGAAATTTTTCAATTACTGGAAGAAAAAAATAGGAGGAACTCTCCACAATACAGGAGTGGGGAAGGACTTGCTGAACAATATCTCAGTAGCCCACGAAATTAAACAATCTTTCAACCATGAAGCTAAAAAGCTTTTGCACAAACATACCATAAGCAGAGCTAGTAGATTACCCACAAAATGGAAGAAACTTTTCACCAGCTGTACCACTGAAAGAAGCCTAATATCTAGAATCTACAAAGAACCCAAAAGAACTAAATTAAAAAAAAAAACAATCTGTTCAAAATATGGGGTAGAAAACTGAATAGTGAGTTCTCAGAGGAAGAAATACAAATGGCTCACACACACTTAAGAAAATGTTCAACATCTCTAACCAACAGGGAAATGCAAATTAAAACAACCATAAGATTCCACCTTACTCCAGTAAGGATGAAAATCATTAAAAAATCAAACAAGGGCTGGAGCAGTTAAGGTGCTTGCCGGCAAAGCCAAAGGACCTCGGTTCGATTCCCCAGAACCCATGTAAGCCAGATGCACAAGGGTGCACATGCATCTAGAGCTCGCTTGCAGTGGCTGGAGGCCCTGGCACGCTCATTCTCTCTCTCTTTCTCTCTCTCTACCTGCCTATTTCTGTATCTATCTTTTTCTCCCTCTCTCTCTCTCTCAAATAAATAAATAAAATATTTTAAAAAATCAAACAAGAACAAATGTTGGTGAGGATATAGGGAAAGAGGAACCCTCATCCACTGTTGGTGGGAATGTAAACTTTGACAACCACTATGGGAATTGATAGGGAGATTCCTGAAAAAAAATGAATATAGAACTACCAAAATACCCAGTTATTCCCTTACTGGGCATTTACCCTAAATGCTCCACACTTCACTACAGAGATATTTGCTCAACCATGTTTATAGCTGCTCAATTCATAATAGCTAAAAACTGGAATCAATCCAGATGTCCATTATTGGAAGAATGGATAACAAAGTTGTGGTACATATACACAATGGAATTCTGCTCAGAAATAAGAAAAAATGACACAATGAAACTATGTAGGAAAATGGACGGACTTGGAACAGATCATACTCAGTGAACACACACAACAACAGAGAGCCGAATGCCACATGTTCTCACTCATCTGTGGTTCCTAATCTGTGTCAACATGAGTTGCTGGCATACGGATAGGCAACTTGAGGCCCAGACAATAGGGATGGAAAGGTTTTGGGGGAGGGGAAGGGGACAGTGGAGGGAAATAAACACAAAACTAAATCCGAAATGAATTGGTACCATAGAAACCTTTCTTCTTGAAGGTATACTGAAAGACATAAGTCTCAACATGAGTACAGGGGAGCATTTGAAAAGAAGGGCCCTGGAGAGGGTGGAATGAAGCCTAACCTCAAAAAATTTTGGCTCTGACCTATAACTTTCATTACCAGAAATATATGCTACCCACATTGAGCTGTTGATCAGAAAGACCTGCAAGGTCCCCAAAACAAGACAGGCTTCTATCAAAGCACTTGATTGCCCACAGACCCTAAGGATACTCAACACTTACCAAAGCAGAGATCCAGAGGCTCCAAGAGCTCATCACTGAAATAGAATTAAAACACACCCACCAAGGTTCAGGGAATTTTGTAGAAGAGGGGTGGAAAGACTGTAAGAGCCACAGGTTGAGAGGTCATGGCTAGAGGCATTGCCTCCCCCCAATAACTGACTGCTGCTCCCACAACACATAACCCACAACCTCATGGGAAATACCAGCAACCCCACTGAGGAGCATCAGGGGAATGGGGGCAGGGAGAAGGGAAAAGATGGTACCAACACATGATGTATCCATACAAAGTATGTTCTTAATTTTTTTTAAAAAAGGGAAATATCAAAAAAAGTAAGGTTATAACAATTAGAAAATCAGCAAATTTCAAGAAGGGAGACACTTTACCAAAGAGGATGTATGGCTGGCAAATATATGCATGGAAAGGTGTTCAACATCATCTGCCATTGTTAAAATGGAAAACTAAACCCCAACGAGCCATCTGCACATCTAAGAGAAGAAAATGACAATTTCAAGTGCTGGCAATACCATGGAACACTGAAACTGCCACAAAACATAACCCTTCGGAAAACAGTTCAGTATTTTCTTGTCAAAAGTATTTATTTATGTGAGTGTGTGAGTGTGTGTGTGTACACACGCAAGCATGTTCATGTGAGTGTGTGCATACAGGTGCACGCATGCCACCTCAGGCGTGTGGTGGTCAGAGGATAACATTTGGCTCGGTCCTTGCCTCTTCACCTCATTTGAAGCAGTTTCTCACTCTGGATTCTGGCTCTGCTGTTCTTAGCCAAGAAATTCTCTTGTCTCTGCCTCCCATCTCACCACCAGTGTCAGCAAGCTGAGATTACAGAAGCCACCTACAGCTCCTGGCTTTTTTTTTTTTTTTACATGGGGTCTGAAGATCAAACTCATTAGAGTATTCCAGCTTAAGTGACGAGCACTTTATCCACTGAGCCAATTCCTCGGCCCAGTTTAGCAGTTTCTTTTTTTTTTTTTTTTCTTAAGTCCAATACATTAATTACACAAGTCAGCTATTGCACTCCAAGACATTTATCCTCCAGAAGTGAACTTATATCCGCACAAAAACCTGTGTGTGACTGTCCGTAGGAGTTTCATATAATAGGCCAAACCTGGAAACAGCCCAAACGTGCTACCAAAGGTGAGTAATTAAACAAACTGCAGTCCTGTGTGTACTATGAAATGCTACTCAGCAGTAAAAAGAAATGAAGAAGTGAGATGGGGAACCCCGTAGGAGCGCCTGGAGGGAATCGGGATGATTGGAAAGATAGTTAACCTCTGTAGAACACAACCGCATGATTCTGTTTGTATTACATTCTTTTATTTTTCTTGCAGGTGGAAGTGTGGCCTCCCCCCTGCCTCTGATTCCCAAACCCCATTCTCACAGGTCCTGGTTGCCTCTTCCTCACAATTCACAGCAGCTGGGTCTCATGTAGCCCAGGTTGGTCTTGAACTCCTGACCCTCCTGTCTCCACCTGAGTGCTGAGATGACAGGCATGCCTCCACACTCGGGTCTGTCTAGAATTCCTGAGATGACAAAATAATTAAGGTACAAAATAGATGAGTGGCTTTCCGGGAGTAGAGACAGTATGAGGGAGTATGTGGTGACCACGAAGGGGGTAGGTAGCGGCAGGGGTCTTTGTGGCGATGGAATACTTCTGGATCTTGATGGCAGTGGGGATAATGTGATTTGCATGTGCTAAAATGAAACAGAAGTTACATGTACACACAATGTACACAAATGTACACACTGCATGGATATCAACCTCGACCTCATGGTTCCCACGATGTAGTCATGGAAGATATTAGCAGTGGCAGAGCCTGGGTGAAGGCTACAGAACGCCTCTCTGTATTATCTTCCACAATTTCCAGTGAGGCTGAAATTATTTCAAAATCAAAAATTAACGTGCAATTATGCAGAGCTGGGAAAGGGCCCAGTGGACAAAGCACTTGTCCCACCGGTGACAGTACCAGAGTTTGGGTGTCCAGCACCCATGGCAATGCTGGCTGGGTGTTGTGGCCCACCTTTAATCCCAGCACGAAGGAGGCAGAGATACGGGCTCCCTGAGGCAAGCTACCTAGCTAGACTAGCTGCCTCAGCGAGCTCTGGGTGTAAGTGAGAGACGCGGCTTCAGTAAAATAAAAAGGAGGGCCATGGAGTGAGAAACTGCCATCAAGCTCTGGCCTCAGCACCCATATGCAAATACACATACTGGTGTGCACGCACACCACACACACATGCAAAAAAGTTTAAAACTCGTGTATGTAGCTCATATTACATTTCATTTTGGCAGTTTCCCCAGCCCTTTGACTAAAGTCCCTCTGTGGAGATTGGACCATGAATTTGTATCTGGTCCCTGCCAGGTCCACACTGCCTGCTTCCCACCCCACCTGAAGCCCTGCGTTGGATCCTTGCTGGAAACAGGACCGATATCCAGAAGGACAGCCCAGGCCACAGGCCACCATTCACCAGGGCCTTGGTTTCCTTGATTTGTCCATATACTAGAAACCCAGGCCTCACCCCCAAACAGTCATGTCTGTCAGTGACTACGAAAATAGCACACTGTCTTAAATGGAGCACAGCCTGTAACCAGCATTGACCCCCCAGATCCCATCACCATGGCCTCATCCTTCCACTGGGCTCAAATCACAATTGTTTCTGCTTGCCCCTCACCCAAGTTTACCAGAATGATAGCTCTGGGTTCCTTCCCCACACCATGTCTGGGCAAAGCCTTTACAGTCAATGATGCACACATATCACAGGTGTTCTGACCCGAGTGGGAATACTCCTTACAGGGCAGGTATTGGAATACTTGGTTCCTAGCTGTTGGTGGTCATTTTGGAAGGTTATGAAACCTTTGGGACATGGGGTCCAGCTGGTGGACACAGAAATTTATAGTCCAGCCCTGCTTCTGGTCTTCTTCTCTGCTTCCTAATCAGCCAAATGCAAAGAGCCTCGGCCACATTCTCCTTCTGCCATGAACTCCGCCATGTCTTGCCCACCACGATGGAACGTATCCCTTTATAAACAAGAGTCTAAATAAATCCTTCCTCCCTTAAATTGCTTCTGTCAGGTATGGCACAGCAATGAGAAAAATAAACTAACACAACAGGGAAACTCCAGAGCTTCACCCACGAAGGTGTCTCTGGGGATGGCATTCCTCCACTGACTAGAAGCTGCAAATCTTGGTCGCCAAGTCACCTCCACACTGCCACTGCAGATTCCCTAGACTCTGCTTTCTTGGTGTTATATTAACACTAGCTGTGAATAGCTAATGCACACTGTCAACAAATTAATTACAGTTTTTTATCACTTGCAATATATGGAATTACAGCTTACTTAGCATGCCTCTAATCAGGTATTTACCAGTGTTCTGTTGTCAAAGCAGGGTTGGTAGAGGTTTCTAGCCAGGAGGAGTCCTTATAGGCACTAAGACTGCAAGGGGGTGCGGTGAAAGCTTTGCTTCCCCCTGGAGGCCCAAGCATTCCTAGAGCATCTTCCCTCTCTTCCCCGGGCCACTTGTCACCTCTGACCTTGGTCTGGGGCTAGATGCTGACCCCTGTAGCCAGAGGAGCTATTATGTTGCCTGTTGGATTGAGCAGATCAAACTTTCACTTGCCCATTTAGAAACAACTTTTTTTTGTTTATTTTTATTTATTTATTTGAGAGTGACAGACAGAGAGAGAAAGAGGCAGAGAGAGAAATAGAGAGAATGGGCACGCCAGGGCCTCCAGCCACTGCAAACGAACTCCAGACGCGTACGCCCCCTTGTGCATCTGGCTAACATGGGTCCTGGGGAATCGAGCCTCGAACCAGGGTCCTTAGGCTTCACAGGCAAGCGCTTAACCGCTAAGCCATCTTTCCAGCCCTAGAAACAACTTTTTATTGACAGCTTTTATACATGTACATAATGTACTTTGATCGGAATCCTTCCTCTCCCATTGTTTCTTTTGTCCCCCTCTCCTATACGTCTTCCACAGAGCTCCTTCTTGCCAATTACTCCCATTTCTACTGTGATGTTTTTTGATTTTCTCCCTCATCCATGATGACATGCTGTCGGACCCAGTATCATGTGAGTAATGACAGAGGTTGTGAGGTCATGAATGCAACAGCCGCCTTGTGTCCAGAAGCACCAAGCATTTCTCCTCATCCTCTGGCTCTTATACTTTCCTATATTTTATTCACAGTTAAAAAACTAGGGCAGGCTGGGGAGATGGCTCAGTGGGTGAAGTGCTTCCCACCCAAGCAGGAAGACCTGAGACCGGATTCCCAGCATTCCCATAAAAGCTGGGGGTGGTGGTGTAGGCCTGCAATCCCAGTTCTGGGCAGGAAGCAACAAGAGAATTCCTAGGGCTTGCTGGCCAGTGAGACTAGCAGAACTGGAGCTCTAGGTTCACTGTGACACCCCATCTCAACAGATAAGGTAAAAAATAAATGAAGAAGAAACCAACAGTGACCTCTGATATGTCCATGCACCACACACACACACACACACACACACACACACCATGTAAAAAAAAAGACTAAAAGGAGAGAGATTCCTTCAGTAGTGGAACCCAGACTTAGTAGAAACAGGGACTGAAATGATGGCAGGAGCCATGGAGATGCTGAAATCACAGTAGAGTGTTCTGCGCACACTACATAAGACTCCAGTTCCGCTTCATCAGGCTTACACCCTTTCCCACTTCCTCAAGCGCCCTCTTCACTTGTGCCCTCTTGCCCTAGACACTGGCAAGAGATGTCTGGGACTCCAAAGACTCTTCATTCAGAAGCTGCCCATGAGGTCATCCACAAGCTCTCATGACTCAGCCCTACCACGTCCTCTGCTCCACTCCCTTCTGGCCTTGGCCTCTCCCTGCGTGTTTGGTCCAGAGCACCTCAAGGGTGGGGAGAGTGGTCACCCCTGGGGCAACAAGAGGGTGCAATTCCTGTTGAGGATTTGAAATAGTTCTAAAACTGACTCGTGGGTATGCACACTCCAAATAACATTAGTGGTAAAATACTCTTCCCTGAGTCTGTCTGGTCCCTCTCCCTGTACACCATTGGCTTCTGTGCCTTTAGTTTATCATGTTTCCCCCTCAGGGCCTTGGCATGTGCTATTTCCTTCTTAGAACACTTGCTGGCCTTCCCTCCTTGACACACTGTTGTCCACTAATAAACTCTTCCTCATCATTCAACTTTTCTCTGTGTCTCAACAATATTTCTGGGCAGATGCATTCCTGACCTTCCAGACCAGCCTATTCTGCCCACAGAGCTCCCTGCAGTGGCCCATGAGGGTCACCATGCATCGCACACTTTCAGGCTTTCCTTCCAGGCCCATGGGGCCCATCACCTCTTTTCCATGAAGAGGTCAGGCCTAGCCATGACCTGGGCTTTATCCAGAGGTATGGGAATTTGGGAAGCTTGCTATTTCTGAGAGGGACTAAGAACTGCCTGGGCACATATTGCTGATCCTCCCATCCCATCCCATTGTTTCGGTGATCCTGAGCCTTTGTTGGCTGGGATGCCTGGGAAGCTCCATGAAGCAAAGAGCCTCACAGAACTTTCCTGAACACCAGGATTAGCAAGAACAAAACTTTGGTGAACAAAGCCATTAGGATATGAAGGTTTATTAGCACAGTGCTTTTAAATATAGGATTATTGGGGCTGGAGAGTTGGCTTAGGGGTTAAGAGCTTACCTATGAAGCCTAAGGACCCTGGTTCAAGGCTTGATTCCCCAGACCCACGTAAGCCAGATGCACAAGATGGTGCATGTATCTGGAGTTCATCTGCAGTGGCTGGAAGGCCTGATGTGCCCATTCTCTCCCCCCGCCCCCCCCGTCTGTCACTGTCAAATAAAGAAATAAAAATAAACAATTTTTTTTAAATATAGGATTTTTATTATCAGGTTTGGTGATGCCTCCAGATCAGGAGACAGTGAAAACAGAATGTGGACACTGGAAAGAAACTTTGGAGCCAGGTGTGGTAGCTCATGACTGTAATCCAAGTACTTGGGAAGCTGGGGCAAGAGGAGTGTCTCAAACTGAAGGCCAGCTTGCACTACAGAGTTATACCCTGTCTTGAAAGTCCAAAAAGAAAAGACTGAGAAGCGGTTCAGCTGGTAAAGTGCTCGCCTTGCAACCGTGAGGGCCTGAGCTCAGATCCCAAGCACCCACGTGAAAAAGCTGGACAGGGTGGCATGTGCCTGGGATTCCAGTGCTGGGGAGGTGGAAGCGGGCAGCTGCCTGCTTGGGGCTTGCTGGCTAGTCTAGCTGACCAGCAAGCTCCATATCCAGGGGGAGACCCTGTCTCAGTAAGGTAAATAGAACAATAGAGGAAGACACCTGACTCTGACCTCTGGCCTCCACATGTACATGCACATACATACGCAAAAATCAATTTAAAAATTTAATTTTTAAACACAGACACAGGGAAGAGAAGAGAAAAAAAAGAAATGAGTCTGTCACCATTCCTCAACGGAGAGGGCTGACTGTACCACGAAGGACCACTAGGGTCTGTGAAAAGCAGAGGGAGTGAGGGCAGACAGGTCAACAGCCTTTTCTGCCAGGAAGGAGGGTAGACCTGATAAGCATCTTCACAGATTCAAGACAGGGTTCCAGATGTGAGCAGCCTGCTGGGGTCAGGTACCGCCCTGGGCAGCGCGGAGGATGTGCGGGGCACGTGTGATGAAGCACAGCACAGGCAGCTGGCTCCGGGCTGCATGCTCTGCGGGTGAGCGACACACTCCTTGTCACCCTGTTTGCTACCTCACACCCGCAAGTCCCTCCCAAAACAGAAAACTATGGGCTGGAGAGATGGCTTAGCGGTTAAGGCACTGATCTGTGAAGCCTAAGAACCCAGGCTTGATTCCCCAGTACCCATGTAAGCCAGGTGCACAAGGTGGCACATGCGCCTGGAGTTTGTATGCAGTGGCTGGACGCCCTGGTGTGCCCATTCTCTATCTGTATCTCTCTCTTTCTCTCTCAAATAAATATATAAAATATTTAAAAAGAAACTACAGGACTGGAGAGATAGCTTAGCAGTTAAGGTACCTTCCTGCAAAGCCAAAGCACCCAGGTGTTCAATTCCCCAGTACCCAGGTAAGCCAGATGCACAAGATGGTGCATGTGTCTGGAGGTCGTTTGCAGTGGCTGGAGGCCCTGGTGCGCCCATTCTCTCCCTCCCTCTCTTTCTCCCCCTCTCTCCTTTCCTCCCTCCCTCCCTCTGCCTCTTCTACTCTCACAAATAAATAATTAAAAATTTAATTGCATAAAAGAAAAACTATGATTAGTCTACCTGACTTAAGGCAACCTGACCTATCCTGACCTATGTCCCTTTTCTTTCCTAGCATTGATCACAGGTCCTAATGAGACCCAATTGGGGTAAATGGGTCGTCTGGGTGAGTACGTCATTCAGATCTTGCTCAGCCAACTGGGAGCTCCATGAGGCCAGGACTGCTTATTCTGCATGTGAGCTTTTGAGTGAGTTAATGAACTGAATGAGTAGGTGAGTGAATGAATGAACCGTTGGTTACCTGGAATGGCTACTGGCAGTTTTGCAGTGTCAAAGGCGTCCATCCTGAAGATACAGTCAGAAGGAGAGAGAGACCCTGGGGCACTGGCTAAGAAACTTAGTGACTTGCATATGGCCCCTCTCCCACCTGCGCAGTGAGGTGAGTTATAGGACAAAGTCAACAACCTTGAACACGGCCTTCTCCCAAACACCCAGGGACTAGAAGTCCTCTGAAAGAGCATGTCTGGAAGAAGGCAGAGAAAAAAGTGCTTGGAGTGTAGAGAGCGGGTCAAGAAGCTCTCATAGAAAGACAAGATTGTCACAGATTGGGACCAGCTCAGGGGATGACTGATTAGAGCGACAGGACACCTTCCCTGGGTAAAGGCTGCGGGAGGGTGCCGCACACCAGAGGGCCCTTCTCCAACATGAGTCCCAGATGATGATGGATTAAACAGAGACTTGGGAAGTGCTGGATTACACAAAGTTAACCAGAACTTTAAAAGTATTTTTTTTTATTTACTTATTTGCAAGCAGTGAGAGATAGACGAGAGAAAAGCAGAGAGAATGTGTGTGCCAGGGCCTCCAGCCACTGCAAATGAACTCCGGAAGCATGTGCCACCTTGTGCATCCAGTTTTATGTGGGTCCTGGGGAATCAAACCTGGGCTGTTAGGCTTTGCTGGACAGTGCCTTAACCACTAAGCCATCACTCTGGCCCAGCCAGAACTTTTCAAAAGATAAACAAAAGCAAAGCACAGTGAGGCCTTTAATAAGCTAAGTCAGAGCAAAACTCCAGGGCAAATGGATTCTATGTAACAGACTCATCCAATCACACACATGTGTACTCTTCTGGCCTCCTGTGCAGTGGGGTCCAATGGAAGCCACTCTGGGAAATGATGTGCCAGGGAGGGCAGATCACTAAGCACAGGAGGACTGATTCTTGATCTCTCAAAAGTCCTACAACCTGACATGCTGCATTAGAGATCTAGCAGCCTTGGTGATAAAACCCGTAACTCAGGACCAGCCATGTAAATCTCTACTTTTGATCTTAAAGAGCCCAACTAATATAGAATTATCCAGGAGTAAACAGTAATACAGCAAATTGGTCCTTTATTGAATGGTTCTTATTTGAGGCTCTTAGCACATCAAACAGTGATATCAAGAAGAAGACATGTCAATTGACCTTGGGAATAAAAGAGCAAATGTAAGCAAATTTGTCACACTGACAGACTTGGCAAATAGTGTTCTGATTTGCTGGCAGCCTTACTCCAGACTGCGGGCACTAGTTAGATACATAAACCATTCTGCTAAAAAACAGAACTATCATTATGGGTATCATCTAGTAATTTGCAGGTAATTGATGGACATTAGTCATAATCACACACAACACACCAGATCCACACACACCTAGAGACATATGTTCTCCCTGGGAATTCTCATTTGCATTTCAGAAGCTTCTAAAACTGGGAAAGTTGGAAAAATTGGACACCCGTGGAACCTTATCAAGGAAATGACAGACCCAGAGAAGGCAGGTCACAGTGCCCAGGAGGTTAAGTAATCAGCCACGAGACCACTGACATTCCTGGTCTTAGAGTCCCTGAAGCCTAGAGTGGTTGCAAGACTGAAGGCATGGGTCTCATGTTGCCCCATGAGCTGAAGATCTTTGCAATAGCCCTCCATTTCTGAGGGCAATCTGGCATTGACCTGATGTCTGCTGGGGAAAAAATGTGGGGAAGCTGGAGAGATGGCTTAGCAGTTAAGACACTTGCCTGGTAAGTAAGGAATTTGGGTTCTATTCCCCAGTACCCACATAAGTCAGATGCACAAACTGGCACATACGTCTGGAGTTCATTTTGTGGTGGCCAGGGGCCCTGGTGCGCCCATTCTCTCTCACTCTACTGGCCTCTCTCTCTCTCTCTCTCTCTCTCTCTCTCATAAATAATTCTTTTAAAAAATGTGGAGCTGCTCAACGGTAAAAGTGACTGCTGCACCACAAGAGGCCCTGGATGTGAATCCGTAGCACCTATGCAGAAGCTAAGTGTGGCGGTGCATGCCTGTAATCCCAGCACTGGGGAAGCGGAGGCAGGCGGATATCCAAGGCTTACTGGATAGCTGGTTTAGTCAAACCATGAGCTCTAGGATCACCAAGAGATCCTGTCTCAACAAGTAAGGTGGAGCCTAGGGAAATGACTTAGCAGGTGTAAGAGAACACACCAGGCAAGAATGAGGGCCTGAGAAGACATGAGTTCTATCTCTAGCAGACACATAAAAAGCTGGTTGTGACCACACATTCCTATAACCTGGTTCTGTGGGGAGAGGAGACAAGAGAATCCCTGTGACACATTGGTCAGCCAGTCTGACTGAACATGGCAGCTCCAGATTCAGTGAGAGACTCCCTCTCAAGGAAAGCAAGCCAAAGGTGTGTGTGTGGGGCACCCGAGGTCCTCTTCTGGCCTCTGTATGCACAGAGGGCGCACATCTGTACTCACACATGCACACACCACACTCACGTCCCACCACACACACACACAAACATGCAAAACAGCAATGGAGGACAGCAACTGAAGAAGAAGACACCCAGCATCAAGTTCCAGCCACCACACACACTTACGCATGTGCAACCGCACACACGTGCCCCCCCCACAAACCTGTATACACATAAGCATGCACAACACACACATACACACAGCAACTTCTAGCCAAAGACTCTGCGTAACAGGCCTTCCCCTGGCTCTGCAAAGCCCTGCTTTCCACTACACAGGTGTATTTGTTCTAGAAGGCCAGGTTACTCGTCCTAAGGATGGCTGGACGGGAGAACACTGGCTTCGGAATCTCCATGGACACTTTCCGGGATGCGTAGGCTCTGGAGTTGGGGAAGGCCCACCTGCGGAGGTCTAAAGAGAGAGGAGCAGCAGTGCCCATGCAGAACGCAGATGGCCCAAGCACGCAGACTAGGGAACCCGGGCTGTTCCACAGGGCACTGCAGCTCCTGGCTTTGCAACAAGGAGCCCTGGGAGGGCTCGGGCCTGCAGGTCCCAGGCCACGCTGCACACAGCACCATCTAGAGCGGGGAGAGAAGATTTATCTGGGGAGGTGGATGACTCCTTTGGAGAAATGTTCTCTGTGAAACAGCACTGTGGCTCCCAAATCATAGGACAAGGGGCCCCAGGGTGGTGCTGTGAACTTACAAAGACTCTGAGGGGTAGTGTGTGCCCACCTGCTACTGTGAGCATTCTCCTGGGAATGCAAAACAATGGGCTCAGGGGACCTTGAGGCCTCATGTTAAAGCTGCATTCCAGCAGATGAAAGGTCTTTGGCAAACTGGGGACTTGGGGCTTGGTGTGAGTGGCATGAGGTGGGCATCATGGGACGTTCAGTGTGGGACAAGGTAGGAGGGTGGAGGGGTTCAATCTGATTCCAGAGCTGGAGTTTCTGTGCAGGGTCCAACAGATCCACACCTAACACTAGTGAGCGACTGTGGTTATTAAGGGTGACATTGAAATCTTTTTATTATAATTCATATTATTTTCTCCAACACCCACAAAATTGTTCATATCTACACACTTTCTCAGTTATCTGGATGTCACCACTTAGAATATAGAGCTGATAGGTTCTTCTCCTTTACCACTGTGTACCACGGAACAATGGCAAGACACTACTGACACTCTGAACTAAGACATTTGGGGAACTGTTGTATTCATGTTCGAAGAAGTCCCATAGCTTGAAGCACTATGCCTGATACTACTTCAGCATGATCAGTCTTGTTTTGAGTATGAGCCCAGAAGCCTAATCTGGTATGACCTGTGATTTGCTCTAGGATCTGAGAGGTTTGAGAAATACTAGAGGCTGACTTATTCCCCGCTGATAACATTGAGAAATATTTGCTCACCGTCACTCATGCAACAAATATTCACCATACACCCGAATTAAATGTCATATTTGATGCTTGGTCCTGAGGGTAGAAACTCACATGACATTGATCTTCCTCAAGAAGTTCTTCCTTAAGAAGAGGCACCAAATGTAACTAGACCCAGAATTACAGCCGCTCCTTCCTACCGTTCCTACCACCATGGGTCAGGCCAGCTCTAGCTCTTGCCTGCCTCAGTGCAGTCACCTCCTTTCCCCCTACACCTCCTCACAGACCACGTGCCACTGAGCAGCCTGGAATAAAACACAAACCAGGGCTGGGGAGATGTCTCACAAAATAAAGTGGAGAGTGACTGAGGAAGACACTGGACATCAACCTCCAGCCTGCACATGCACACACACACGCACACGCGGATCCAAGTGTGCACACACACATTAAACAAAAACCAAACTAACAAACAATAGCCCCAGTCTTCATAATGACTTCAAAGGTCCTGGGCAATGCTTTACCACCCTTGTGCTCGCTAGCCCTACCTCCCTCCACAGTGCCAGCCATCAACCCCTTGCTAGTGCACTCTAACCATAAAGGTCCCTTGCTGCGTCTCAAAACACACCTGGCTCATTTCCGCTGCAGGGCCTTTGCATCCAGTGTCCCCTCGGCTATCTCCAACCATCTTACTCCAATGCACATGGCTGGCTCCATTCTTCCTTGTTTTGAATACCAGCGTAGTACCAAAACCTCTGACACCACGCTGCTTAATAGCCCAGACTCCCTCTCTTCTGTCCCACTTCTTGGCTTCTGATCCTTTTTTCCTGTATTTTCTCCCTGACAATGCTCACTGCCTGATCTATACTCTATCTCTGATGAATCCGTACTCGTTAGGGCCACTTTCTCCCCGAGCAAGCAAATCCACAAGGGCAGGAATTCTTCTCCATTTGCTTCATGGATCTTAACCCCAGCTCGTGGATCTGACCACTGCATTGAAGGCAGTGCTTAGGCACACCATCGCAGTTCGTAATTAAAGTGGTCATGTTGAAGCCATCATTATCGAGCTACCTAGGACGTGCACAGGGGGTCGGACGTCACCAGCCTGCACTGATCTGAAAGGGGTCAAAGGGCATGAGAAACCATAGTAGCATAGGGAGGACACTTTGAGCCAAGGGATGGTGCAGAGGGAGGAACAAGAAAGCCCAGCTTCCCCTGTAATTTATGAAATTGTTCCCCGACCAGTGACAAGAGAACAAATGGTTACAACCAGATGCTCATCCTCCATTTGTTTGCCATGACTGCTTAATTACCAGCCTCCCCAAGGGAGGTTTTTTTTTTTTTTTCTTTTTTTTTGCTGGAGGCTACTCAGTCTTCTAACAGATGCAGACATCATTTCCTTCCACAGGAGCCTAGAAAACCCTGGCTCACCTTGGGTGCCCACAATAGAGCCCGAGGGTCCAGCATCATGAGGGGAGGTTGGTGGAGATGGAAACAGAGAAGAGGGCTTCGAGGAAGAGGAGCCATCACGGTCCAGAAGCTTGATGTCTTACATCTCCTGCTTTTAAATCAAGCCCCAGGGGCATCACTCACTCGGGTGGGAGATCTGGTTGTAGCAGTTTGAATGGATGGCCCCCAATAGATTCAGCCTCATTAAAACTTCTTGGATTTCCAGCCGCCTAGCTGGCAGAGGTGTCACTGTGGGTGAATCCTAGGGTCCAGCCCTAAGGTGTATTTGGGGGCAGTATGCAGAGAGCCTGGGGTGCCCTGTTCTTGGTTTGGTGCTTGCTTTTGGTGGTGGTTGCTTTTTTCTCTGCACAGATATGTGGAAGGGGACCAGCTTCTTCCGCTATTATGGAACTTCCCCTGAATCTGTCAGCTGCAAATAAAATTTTCTTCCTTCCATAACTGTGTCTGGTTTGGAAGTTCATCAGAGCATTCTGAAGCTGACTACAACACTGGTCTCGGTCAGAGCTGCTCCTAAAGCTGACACAACACCTCAAAGTCTCCGTGGGACAGCTGAGAACCAGCAAAGTTTTTGGATGGTGCAGTCTAAATCTGGCACCATCCAGAGGATGTCTCTTGGTTTTGTTCCTGCTTGTGCACTAGGGAGCCACTAACAATATCAGGTGACCAGGTATCAATGAATGGCCAGGGGTGTCTTCCCCAGGGTTCTCTATCCTGAGGACTTAGCTTCTCTGGTGGCAGCTGAGCTCTAACCAGGACAGGAGTGGATCCTCTGGGCATTCATGATGCTGAAAATATCTATAAGAAAAAGGCTGGCTATGCAAAAAGAAAGAGATGAGCTACCTCTTCCTTGCCCCTAGACCCCAGAACTCTTCCTAGTAGCCACCAGAGCCTGTGCTGAAAGAAGCACTTAGTCTGGAAAAACTGTCTCCCTACTGACGACAGCACTGTACAGTGTACTACAGACCGAGTTGTGGCAGCCACCATCATTGCTGACAGTTGTTGCATAGCCATCCCCAGAGGAGAAGGACATGAAGCTGAGAAGCTCAGACCTCATTCTCATGAACTGGACAGACATTCTCCTTGGGCACAGTCACAGAGCAGAGCTGGTCTTCAGCATACTGAGGTATCAGCCCTGGGTTTTTCACACACAGGGAACCAAGGGAAGGAGAAGCCCCCAGAACCTTGGTCCTGGAGAGTAGTGATGGAGATTTCCTTTTGAGCAAGAGGGGCTCCTGGGGATCTGCTCAGGCTGAGCCTCAGGGGTGATAGGATCATAGTTGTGTAATATGAGCATGGCCACTCCAGGCAGGTCACAGATACTGTGATTGTGAATAGGAGAGGGTCAACCCGAGATGTATTCAAACAAAAGGTCTATATGGTTGACAGTAGAGATGTCACCAAACTGGTGGCTTATGCCTAGATCCTGGCTTTCTGTCTGGACTTTGAGGATTAGCTAAGTGTCAGTTGGAAACTGAAACTGGGTCTTAACCCTCAGATGCCATCTTTTGGATCACTTTTGGGGCCACACTCTGCAAATCAGGAATTAATTCACCCTTCCAAGTCTTTCAAACCTACAGAGAATGAGATGGTCCAAAGGAAGACATAACATCTTGGAGACAATGACAATATTTAAAGGGCATCAGTACCTTAAATGTGAAAGAAAGGGATATACCGCTTCCACAGGGGCCTTCCATTGGTCATGCCTTTTGGCCTGCCTATTCACCCAACTCCACCAGCTGCCTGGCTTTTTCCTCCTCACAATGCTTACCACTACCTTACTGGCTTACGTTATAGACTGAGTGTGTCCCAATTTCCTATGTTGATGCCTTCCCTTGATGTGACAGTATTTGCAGGTTTACCTTCTAAAGCACATGCAGTTTGATGAGGTCACAACAGTGGGGAATGTGTACTTACAAGAAGCCACACTACAGAGCTTACTGGTTCTTCTTGGACTTCTAGTCCCCAGAAGTGTGAGAAAGTAATATCATTTTTAAAAAATGTTATTATTATTATTTTTAGACAGTGAGAGAAAGAGAAAGAGCGAGAAAAATCTGGCACACCAGGACCTCAGCCACTGCCTTTGAACTCCAGATGCTTGCGCCACCTAGTGGGCATGTGTGACTTTGTGCTTGCCTCACCTTTGTACGTCTGGTTTATGTGGGATCTGGAGAGTTAAACATGGGTCCTTAGGCTTCGCAGGCAAGCACCTGAAACCGCTAAACCACCTCTCCAGCCCAAGAAAGTAATTTCTATTGTTCAAACCCCCTGCCTATGATGTTCTGTTATGGCATCCCAAGAAGACTAAGAATTTGGTACCAGGAGTGAGGTCTTCAGTATGGCATTATGCCCAGGAGCTGACAAGCTAACTACCTGGAGGAACTGGATCAGTACTATCACAGAAAAGGAAGCCTTGTTTTCTTTCTTTTTTTATTATAAAAGTTCATTATTCTTTTTTTTTATTTTTAAGCTTCCAAGGAAAGAAAAAGTCACTGAATCTGCTGGGGGTGAAGGAACACTTCAGACAAGACCTCATGATGCCAGTCAGGTGGATCGTGAACTTTCACTTTGCCTACCATGGCCGCCTGCATCTGCTGAAATTCAGGTTCGCATCACCAAGCCTGACTAATGAATCAGCTTTTAAATATGGGAAAGGAGACGGGAGGGTGGTAGAGAAATGATGGCTTGTTCTAGATTTGAAACCTCTCCTTGTACCTGTGACACGCGACAACCTAAGCCTTGTTTTCTTATTGGAACAGTTGCTTACTCTGCATATGCATTTGCCTTTCATGTATGAAAAGTTTCTTTTGTATTCATTGTTTTTCTTTCTTTCTTTCTTTCTTTTTTTTTTTTTTGAGGCAGGGTCTCACTGTAGCTCAGGCTAATGTGGAACTCACTCTGTAGTCCCAGTCTGGTCTCAAACTCATAGTGACTCTCCTACCTCTGCCTCCCGAGTGCTAGGATTAAAGGTATATACCACCATGCCTGGCTACCTCGCATGAGATAGTTCTTCCAAAATGACTGCCTATGGAATTGAAGAATTCTTTATTCATTGTCATGGTATTCCAAACAGCATTATTTCTGACCAAGGAACTCACCTTACAGCCAACAAAATGTAGCTATGGGCCCATGCTCATAGAGTTCACAGGTATTACCAATTCCCTGTCATCCCAACAGCCACCTTGATAAGATATTGGGCTGGCCTTTGGAGACTCAGCTACAGTGGTAGGTAGGTAGGTGGTAGTAATACTTCACAGAGCTATAGCAAATTCTCAAAAAGATGGCATATGCTCCGAGTTGCTATGTAGTGTATGGTGTTATTTCTACCATAGCCAGGATTCAAAGGTTCAAGAATAAAGGAATGGAAAAACGAATGTCTACTCACTATACCCTTGGCAAGTTTTTAGTTCCCTCTTTCCAAGGCCTTATGCTCTGTTAGCCTAGAGATCTTAGTTCCAAGGGGAGAAATGCTTCCACTGTGAGTCACAACAATGGCTCCATTCAGAAATTCAGACTGTCACCCAGCCACTTTGTACTCTGCATACCCCTGTATCAGCAATTGAAAACCAAGGTGACTGACCCTGACTCTGTTCCACGATGCTCATGATACAGCTGGAATGAAGGAGGTCAATTATGCTGCCTATTGGTGTTATCATGCCCTGAAATTACAGTCAATGTAAACCCAATGTAGGCACTACTCAGGGCCCAGCCCCTTAGGAAGTACTTGTCTGAGTCTCCCTATCAGCTAAACAACCACAACCAGCCAAGGTGCACACTTTAGTCAAAAGGAAAGCAGACTGGGTAGTGTGACCAGCTATGACCATAATCATTATAAGTGTCTCTCCTTGTTTGGTTGTGGAAATGTCTATGTATGTGTATATAAATGTTCTTATTCCTACCTACAGAGACACATATATACTAAACATATGTATTTGTTTACTTCTATTATCCCCTTATCTTGAAGCATAAAATATAATGACTTCACATTATAGTATTTAAGTGTTGTTAATTTCCCACCACAGTGTTTCATTGGGGAGATACCAAAGAGAAAATTCAACATCTTTCAAAGTCTTCCCTGGAACGGTTAATAATTTTTTGTTGCATGCAGGGTAGATGTATCATATTAGATGGGATTTCAAGTTAAGTCTTTTTTCAGAGATTGGAATATTTTAAGGAGATGTGTGTGAGTGCCAGGTTGACGAAGGGTGGGACTGTGATGGTTCAGTTTATGTGCCAACTAGGGCCTAGGGAGCCCAAATGTTTGGTGAGCCATACTGTGCGGGTGTTTCGTGATGTGATCAGCATCAAAGCAGTACACTGATTATAGCACATAGCCCTCCCCAGGATGAGCATACCTCATTCAAAACATTAAAGGCTAGCAGAACAAGATGCTGAGGAAAAAAGAATTCACCCTCTGGTTACTTTATCTGGGACATAGGTTCCCCCCTCTTGCCATCTAATTCACACTGGGACTGCAATGTTATACCATAGATTTCCTGGTGTCCAACTTGCCTACTGCAGAACTTACAACTTCTCAGCATTCATAACCATGTAAGCCAATGCCATAGAATAATTTGTTTCATTTTTACTTTAAAAAAAATATTTTTATTTACTTTTTGAGATAAAGTGAGAGAGAGAGAGAATGGGCACACCAGGACCTCCAGCTACTGCAAATGAATTGCAGACGCATGTGCCACCCTGTGCATCTGGCTTTATGCAGGCACTGGGAAATCAAACCTAGGTCCTTTGGCTTTGCAGGCAAGCACCTTAACCACTAAGCCATCTCTCCAACCCAGAATAAATTTCTTATTGGTTCTGCTTCTCAGGAGAAATACTGACAAATACAGCTTACTCAGATGTATTTATTTGCTACTTACCCAGCTTCCTCTGCTTACAGATAAGTTCTATTTAGAATAAGGACTTGGTCCTTCTATTTAAAAAAAGAAAGCAAGGAGAGATGATGAATAGTATATTACTCAAGAAAAGCAATCAGAAGGATGGGCAGGTGAGAAAGTTAGAAATGAGCATATTCCAACTAGGGGACAAGAACAACTTTTGTGGAAAAGTAGCTATCCACATATCCTAGTATGTTCAATGCCTAGCACAGGACCAGGCACATAGTAGTTGCTTCCCAAAATACATGCGACATTGGAGGAATGAATGAGGAGTTAACCATGCCAGAAAACCTAGCAAAAGAAAACGTTTAAGAATGAGGCTAATGGCAGCAAATGCTTTGGAGGGAACTGATTAAAGAGGACCAAGAGGGCTGTGGAGTTGGCAATTAGTAGAACACGGGTGACTTCCGGAGCAATCTCCATGGATTGTGAGACCCAGATGGGTTACAGTGGGTAACGGAGCAAGTGGAGACACCAAGGTCATACAGCTCTCTCAGAAGTAGCTCAGAAATGGAGTGGGTCATTGGAAAACCACTTTCCAGCAAAAGTTGTTTTGGTCCCCTAATTGGAACATGGTTATTTCTGCTTTTGTCTTCTGCCCATCCCCTCCTGTGGCTCTTCTCAGAGCATACACCATTAATCATCTCTCGTTACTTTGTTTTTTAATAGAAGAAGCAAGTTCATGGGCGTTTGTTTCAGCCTGATATCCATTCTCTTGGCAGGATAATAATTGATACCTTAAATGACCTCATTAATCAGCAGGGACAATTAAAAGGATGTGAGAGGAGGACAATTTGCTGGGTAGCCTGTCTGGGAAAGAAAGAAAGGTCAGCACATCTCTGAGTCGTGCGGGGACACTTCTATGGGCCACTGACTCTGTATTAGTTCACCTTCTTGGGTCCTTTCAAGAAATTTCTGAAAAGGCCAAAGGAAATATAGTTTCAGTAGTCAGACTTCTTTATATATAGGAACACATGCTTTTTTAGAACAGTCTCTGAGGAGCTTTTTGATCAAGTAACGTATCCGTGTGGGGTATTACCAATGTAGGTTCGTTCTAAATGTAGAAATGTGTAGAACAGGGCAAAGTCATTTTTTTTAAAAAACTTTTTAAGTTTTGCCAGTGCTAAGAATTGAATTGAAGGCTGCATGCATACTAGGTAAACACTCTACCTTTAAGCTACATCCTCAGCTCTCTCTGTTTTTTAAACTTTTAGATTTATGTTTACTTTGCCTTTTCCATGTGTATATGTGGGATGCATGCATACACATTTATGTGTGTTTGTGCACATACGTGTGTAGGCAAACATGTGCACGGGTCTGCGCATGGGTGTGGAGGCCAGAGGTAGATAAGGGGTGTCTTCCTCAATTGCTCTCTACCTTGAATTGTTGAGACAGGGTCTCTCACTGAACCTAGAGCTCACCACCTCAGCTAGAAGAGCTAGCCAACAAGTGTCCAGGATCCTCCTGAGCTGGGATTACAAGCATGCACCACCACATCTGGCTGTTTTATAGGGGGCTGAGACAGGAACTTAGGTCCTTAAGCTTGTGTGGAAAGCACTTTAACAAACGATCCATAACCCCTTGCCCTAACCTTTTGTATTTTGAGACAAGTTCTCACTATATAACGCAGGCCAGTCTTAACTTGTGATCTTCCTGCCTCAGCCTCCCACATGGCTAGGATTAAGGAATTATAGATCTGCAGCACCAGATATGGCTCTGAAATTTATTATTATTATTTATTTATATTTTGTTTTCTGTTTTTTTTTGGTAGGGTCTCACTCTAGCCCAGGCTAATCTGGAATTCACTAGGTAGTCTCAGGATGGCCTTGAATTCACAGCAATCCTCCTACCACTGCCTCCTGAATGCTGGGATTAAAGGCATGCACCACCACACCCGGCTGAAATTTATTTTTAATTGACACATAATACCTGCCCATGTTTATGGGATAGAGTGTGATGATGTGATACATACATACAAACATGTAAGGGTTAAATTATTCCTCTTTGAAGAGTTATTCTGTGGGAAAAGCAAAAATATTAGACAGGCAAGTGACACACAGGTTTCAACAAGGCATGTGCTAATGCACAAGACAGGCTGGACATGATCGCATAAGATCCACTCATTGCTGGCTCAGTGGTGGGGCCCAGATGTCAACTGGGAATATGGCACCTGTGGCCTGCTACAGAGCTTGGCCCTGCATCCTCGTCTGCCTACCATGATTTTTAAGTTAACTTCTGACTCTAGAATAATTATAGTTTGGTGGGAAAGTTGTGTAGACAGCACAGAATCTATGTCTATCTTGTATGCTTTTAAACCAACTCCTCTAGATGTTCACAAATCACATGACCATGGGACATTTGTCGGAACTAAGACATTAACACTGATATGTAACTACTAACAAGCTAGGGACTTTCTCCAGGTTTCACTCATATGTGTGTGTGTGTGTGTGTGTGTGCTTGCGCACGTGTGCATGCTTATATCTTGTTTCTGTTGCACCATCTGAAAGTGAGGAAGGCACACTGGTCCCCTCATGTCTGACAGAAAGCCAGGAGGCATGCACTGGGCAATGGAGAGCCGAATCCGAAAGACCCATTCATTAAGTGGCAACCTAGAGGACTTGCATTAAAAGAACAAACTTTGGTTCTTGGTTCTTTAGACCCAAATTAGAAAAGCGGTTTCCAAACAGGCCACTGTCAAACATTCTCAGAGCTTCTGGTTAGCTCTGTGAGAGTTAAGGTTCCCTAAGAAGGTTATGAGACCTTAGGACACAGTTGTGATTTGAATGCAAAATGGCCCCTATAGGGTCATGTGTTTGAACACTTGGCCCACAGCCATTTGCTGGTGCTGTTTAGGAAGGTTGTGGAGTCTTTAGAAAGTACAGCCTTGCTAGAAGAAGTGAGCCCTTGGCGTTGGGCCTTATAAAGTTTTATAGCATGCAACACTTCCTGTTCATTCTCTCTCTCTCTCTCTCTCCTTTATGACTATGAATACAATGTGACTGGCCATCCTCTTGTTCCTGCTGCCATCCCTTCCCCACCATGATGGACTGTACCTCTGAAACTGTAACTTGAAGGAAGTGCTTGCTTCCTTCCTTCCTTCCTTCCTTCCTTAAGTTGCTTCCTGTCAGGTGTTTATCACAGCAAGGAGTAAAGAAACTAATATTGATACCCTCCCAATTCTTGAGTGTCCCTAAGGAAACAGTGATGGCTCTAGCTTATCCTTATGGTTGGTCTACTATGTAAATGTTTTTATTTGTTTTCGAAACCACAAAACACAGGAGAGAATGGGTTCTGGACATTAAGCTGCTGTTGTACTCGTGATCTCACAGTGAATGGTGTTACCCGCACAAGACCTGCGCAGCATTGGGCACCTGTCAACAGTCTGTCAGGGATGGAAGAGGAGGGCAAAAAGCTTGAAAACAAGACATCAAAGCAGATGAGGGACTAGTTGGAAAGAAGGGGTTCAGAGGAAGGGGTGGGGAAGGAAGGCCAAGCAAAGAAGAGTATTATGATCAAAAAGCTTTGTAGCCGGGCGTGGTGGCACACACCTTTAACCCCAGCACTTGGGAGGCAGAGGTAGAAGGATCGCCATGAGTTTGAGGCCAGCCTGAGACTACATAGTGAATTCCAAGTCAGCCTGGGCTAGAGGGAAACCCTACCTCAGAAAAAGGAAAAAAAAAAACATTATATATATATATATATATATATATATATATATATATGAAAATTTTCAATTAAAAAGCCTTTTTTTTTTCAAAGAATAAGAGTAATATAATGAGCACCTACCATGGAAATGAGTATCACCACACAGTGAGAGCCCCTGGGTAGCTCTCCCCTCTCTGAGCATCTCAACAAGATCCTTCATCTTGTGGTCTCTGCTTCCCCCATCAGTCATCAGCTCCTTGCCCAAACAGGCACAATTAACAAACACAAGAAAAACAAGCCAGTTGCCAGCTCTGCAGCCACACAGAGTACCACACAAGCCCCCAAAGAGCATCATGGTCTACTCACTGCCACCTTCCCCCGTCGTTCCCCATGTCTAGACTGTGCTTACCACCCCTGCCACACCTTCTCTCTCCCTCCGTGTCTTCCTGGAGATTTCATTTGAATGGAACTTCTGAGCACCTGTCCTGGGTCCCCGTAGATGCTCAAGCCTTTCCTCCCTCCCTCCCCCCCCCCCTCTCTCTCTCTCTCGGCTCTGCTCATACCTCTCCAGGCTGTACTGTTTCTCTATGTCTGTGTTGTTGCTTTTCTGAGACAGTCTATGTATCCCAGGCTAGCCTTAGACTCATAATGTAGGCAAAATGACCTTGAACTTCTGATCTTCCTGCCTCCACCTTCCAAGTGATAAGATTATAGGAGTCTACCACTATGTCCAGTTTTATTAATTGTTGTAGACCAAATCCAGGACTCTGGACATGCTAGACAAGCACTCCACCAACTGAGCTATAACCCCAATCCCCAGTTTGTCTATTTCCTTCATTTTCTGCATCAATATCTGGAATTTTCCAAGAGGAGATCCCTGTCTGCTTCACCTCTGGGTCCCAAGAGCCAAGCAGAAGGTTTGGAATGAAGAGGTGATCGGGGAATATTTTCAAGGACAGCAGTTAAGGTGTTTGCCTGAAAAGCCAAAGGATCCAGGTTCAATTCCCCAGGGCCCACGTAAGTCAGATGCACAAGATGACGCATGCATATGGAGTTTGTTTGCAATGGCTGGAGGACCTGTCTGTCGTCTGTCTGTCTGTCTGTCTGTCTCTCTCTCTCTCTCTCTCTGATTCTCTCAAATAAATAAATAAATAAACTTTAAAAGAAAGAAAAAGAAAACAGGAGGGCTTGGGAGATTGCCCAGTGGTTAAGTGCTTCCTGTGCAGGCCTAAGAGAACACGCTAGTTTGATCCCCACGAACCACATAAACAGTTTGGCATGGCCATGCCTGTCTGAAATCCCAGTCCAGTGGGGAGCACAGAGACCTGAGAAATGAGACTTGCCAGGGCTCATCTTGCTCCCCCTCCCCCCAAAAAATGACTCAAGGAAGAACAGGTAGAAAAGCGATGAAGGGGGACACCCAACGTTCACCTCCAGCCACTGCAGGTGCAGCCGGCAGCAGGCGAGTTCATACGGTGCCACATGGGCACACAGGCATGCAATATACATACACCATATTCACCACACCCCACTTATACACATATGCAAAAAAATAAAGAAAAAATAATTAGTCTTTCAAACTAGGAGTGCTTGGTTTGCACCCTGACTCAGCTGTGTGGCTTTGGGAAAACTCCTTAACACTGCTGTGATCCATCCCCCTCCTTTTGGTAAAGGAGATGTTAATAATAGCATCCACCTCCGAGGGTGCTGTGATGATCCAGTGGTTTAATACAGGTAAGTTGTTGAAAAGGATGTCTAGCACACAGTAAGTGTTCAAGAGCTGTGATTATGCCTATGGAGGTGTAAAGCACTTGGTGACTATCTAGCAACCTGGGTCGGGTTTCCAAAGAGAATTCTCTTAGAGATCTGGGTGCAAGTGAGTTCACTTGGGAATTGAGCCCAAGAAGCACAGGGAGGGGTGGGGGAGACATGAGGCCGACAAGAGTAGACAGTAAAGAGGACACCATCACACCAGGTGCCACTATAAGGAAGTGCAGACGGGCCCTAGCGGGGAACGCTGGGGTTCCGTGTAGATCGCGCACCTCAGCGTTATCCTTCTGAGGGCGAGGAGGCTGGGCTACGTACCCACCGACCTGAACTTCCACCTGCCAACGTGAACTTCTTTGCCAGGCACCAATTGCTCTGCAGGACCTAACCACTGGACTGTGGCTGCTGCTCACCTCCCAGTAGCTGGGCAGAAGAACAGCACTTTCACCTGGGCCCTGCCGCGCTTGATATCTTACTCCCTTCCAGACCAAGTACCATGGACCCCCTGCCTGGTCTCCTTACTTCACTCCCTAAACTGGCACCTCAGAGCTACGACAGTGCTGGAAAGAAACTGCAGAGCCTGCCCTACTTCAGGCTGGTGACTGGCAGAAAGCTGCCCCCCGTCCCTCCACTTCTCACAGCTTGGATCTGACATGATTTTTCACAGGGCAGGTTCCTGAATGGGTGACGCTTGGCACACAGTTGATTTGTGGCCCTGGTACCCTTCTCCCCCAGCAGGCCAGCAAAAGCAAACACCAGATCTGGCTTCTGACTCTTGCCCTCCACCCCTCCATTTCCTGCACCCCCCGCCTCCTTGGCCACCGCTTCTCATTACTTTCCACACCCCCTCTCTTGATTGTCCCCAGTGTCTGACAATTAGGCTGTTTATTAAACTATGGGATCCGGTGCTGCACACCCTGACTCTGCTTACCATAGATTTTTCCTGAGAGGACTGCAAAGATCGTAAAAACAACAACCCACCTTGTCGTTCTGGCTTATTTACTGACTTGGTCATAAATAACCAGTGTGATTTGCATATTACCATTTGGCTTTTTATAGCACCACACATCTGAGCGATAGCAGGCAAGCTGGGGGTGGGGGGTGGGGGAAGGAGGTGAGCCTGGCTCTAGGCAGGCAGTGGCAGAGCTTCTCTAACTTGCTCCTTGAACGTGAGTCTGACATCTCCAGAGCTGCAGGTAGAGAGAGAAACAGGGTGGGAGCGGAGGGGAACTATAGGGTAAAGGAAAGCCAGCTATAGGCATCTGGTCAGGGTCACGTTTGGGCACAGCTGTAGCTGGAGATGATAACTCCAAGACAGCCCCTTGAAGAGCAGAGCTTTGGAGTGAGAAACGGATGCCCACCCCAGGATCCTACATTCTGTAGGACTGGCCGGAGCCGAGCACTCACAGCTTTCAAATAGACCCCTGCTCTGCCATTCGCACTGTGTGACACTGAATGGGTGCTTTCCCTTCTCTGATCCTTATATCCGTATCTGTGATACAGAGGTTTTCACAGTGTCTATCCCAGAAGGTCTGTGTAATGATTCAGTAGTTCATACAGGGAAGGCTTAGTAGGAGGCCTGGCACAGGTCAAAGCCATATGTGATAGTGATGATGCTGATGATGATGGGAGAGAGAGCGATGAGGATGAGGGTGAGGGTGATGATGACGATAGTGAAGATGGTGATTCAGGTGGTGATGATGGTCATGGTGATGATGATCATGATGATGGATGATGGCGATGTTGGTGATAGTGATCGTGGTGGTGATGGTGGCGGTGACGGAATATTAAATGCTCAAGGGCTGGGTATATAGCTCAGTGGTAAGAGTGTTAGTCTAACATGTACAAAGCCCTGGGCTTTATCCTGGGCACCAAAAAGTAATGAAGGAAGGGAGGCAGGAAGGGAGGGGAGGGGGAGGGAGGGAGGGGAAGGAGGGGGAAAGGGAAGAAGGAAGGAAGGAAGAAAGGGAAAGGAAAGGGGGAGGGAGGAAAGAGGGATCCAAATCACTTCTGAAATCGGAATAAGTTGACACTCATGAAGGTAAATGAACGTGCACCTATCAGTGTGCAAGGCTGTAGCTTCAGACTGGAAGCATGTGAAGGGCTCCCGGCAGCAGAGGCTCTGTCCATGAGGCTACTAGAGCAGGAAGCAGGCCAGGCTCACATGCTCACATGTGGGGCTTGGTGTGGACATGAGCTCAGAGGGTCTGAATGTCCACCCTGTCTCCCATCATGTGTCTGTCCTTTGACACAACTCCCACACATCTTGTTAAACTCCAGTCAGTCCCAGACTGACTCCCAGACATCTGGCCCCTGCTTGTTACACCCTGTGGTAGTTTGAATAGATGGCCCCCAACATATTCAGTGTTTTATTAGTTTGTAGTTTACATCTGTCGCCATCTGGCTGGAGGCAGTGTCACTGGGTGGATCTTAAGGTGTGGTGGTGGGTTTGAGATTTCAATCTAAAGATATGCCAAGTGTGCCTAGCGGGAGTTCCTGAAGTGTGCTGTGCTGTGTGGCTTTTGGCTTGTAGCTTCTCTGTGTGTGTTTGGTCCTGCCAAATCAGGCCAGCTTCTTCTGCCATTATGGAACTTCCCCTGGATCTGTAAGCTTCAATAAATATCCCTTCCTCCATAACAGTGCCTGGTCTGGAAGTTCATCTCAGCGAACCTGAAGCTGTCTGCTACATCCCCAACCCTCAATGGCCTTCATGTTTCACCCCTGTCAGATGTGCAGCATTGGCATATGTCAGAAGCCCCAGACAAGGAGTTCTCAGACATCACCTTCCCTGGGGCCCTGGGTGACGCCCCAGCCCACATGGAGCTTCCTCAGCATCAGTGCTGGTCAGTGAACGCCCCGGGCAGTGGAGTGCAGCCCTAGCCTTCATCTGCACACACCTCTCTCGGGAATGAGATCCCTGTTGGTCTGGAGACTGGGCTACTTGCTATACCCCTGAGACAGAAGTGTAAGGGCCATGGGAGGACACAGAAATGAACAGCGACCACAGCCATGTACTGGACAACGACCTGCTGGGCTCAAATACACAGTGACATTGTGGCTATAAGGCTATGGTGTGAAGAAAAATGAGAGAGCTATCAAGGTCACCAGAAGACAGGGGCTTCCAATGACAAGTAGTAGCTTCCCCCAGATGGCTGGAGTGGGCCAGACAAGAACTGATGGGGCTTTCGTCAGCACCTACAAAAATGGTCGTTGCCTCCTTGGCCCACGGCTTTTTGCCTCTGCCTGGCATCCCCCTCCTTTACTGCTCTGACCCCTGCACTCCCTCCATGAACACTCAGGTACCCCAAAACCCAATCAAGTGCTCTAGCTTCCTGTTTATTCTCCTTAGAAAACATATCCGAATGTGTTATCATGGGTCTGTCTCTTGTGTATTTCTCTCTCATAGAAGATGGAAACAGCCAGGTATTTGTGTTTTGCTACCCTGTTTCTCAAAGCCTTGCTCACCCTTGAGGGACTACGGGCTCAAAATAATTGGCACATCATACCCTTTCCCTCCGTGCCTAATCCGGAGAGTGCCCATTTAGAGAATGAATGAAGGAGTGAATGAATGAATGAAGCTACAGACGCTCCTCTTGTGGAACTATAGCAAAGGCAGCCCTGTGGGGTTCTCCAGTTTCCTATCACCTCCAGGGCCACTTCTATAGACTGTCTCCCGGCTGGACCTAGCTACCTATGTTCATGACAATGCCCATCTCCATGTCCTCACCTGGCCTGACCATCAGGCCCTCTTTGCAGACCCCCACTGAGTTGCCCAAGGTCACAGCTGTGGCTGGAATGAGCCCTCGGATCTCACCACAAGAGTGAGCTAGAGAAAAGAAGGAAGTAAGGAGAGCTGAGGGCAGGGGCTGAGCCTGCAGGAGCAGAGAAAGGAGTAGGGTGGAGGGCATGGGGGAGCAGCCAACGGGGAAGCAACCGTCTTGGGAGGGGGACCCAAGGACCTGAGAGGGAGGAGAATCCAAGGGACCAAAGAATGATAACATAATCCAAATTAGATAAAGTCTGTGTCTAAGGGTCACGGGATGTAATCAGTGGCTCAATGTTGGGCAGCAACATTACAGCTGAGTTTTAAAAATTCATTATTACAATAGTCTGCATTTTCCAAGATTTCTATGATTGGAATATTTATATAATGGAAATGTGTGTCAAAGGAAGAGAAGGAGAAAGCAGGGAGGCTAAGGATGTGGAGGCAAAGCCCTGGAGGAGGGGTGCTGTACCCTGTTCCCCACAGGACACCCGGGAACTCCTATTCTGAGCCACACAGCTCAGCTCCCCCAGCAACAAATGGGGGATTTGTGCAAGTCATGGGGCTCCCTGCTTCTATTTTTTTCTTTCTCTCTCCCACTTTGCTTTTTGTAAGAATCTAATTTTAAACTCTCCAGATGCCATATTTTTGATCTTTTCAATTGATTCTTTGCGGAAACGGAGTAACAGAAGTGGCATGAATCTTTTTTTTTAATGGAGAAGAATAAAAAGGCTGTGAAGGCCTGGAAAAAAAAAGTCTCCGTCTGGTCCCCTCTCAGCCAAGGCTCACTTTCCAGGGGGTGGTCCCAGTTCTTCCCCAGCCCTCCCCCCATGCTTTTCATGAAGCTGAGACATTGAGATGTCATAAGACTCCACACACACCCACCTGCAGGCAGCTAACTGCAGAAGAGACCTGTTGGCTATGGAAGAGACCATCATTTCCCAATTCCTGCAGCCAAAAGACCCTTGCACCCTGGGGGGTACTGGCCAGGGTCTGAAGTCATCTTGGTTTCTGCAGTGGGGAGGAATTCTGCTGACAGCCCGGGACTGCTGCTCTAAATGCCCCGCAGTGTGGAAGACAGCTCACACCATCAATGCTCTCCACAGCCTCTAAGTCCTCTAAGTCACCACAGTGGGGAAACCCTACAGAGAAACAGGCCAGGCTGCAGTCAGGCCTGACTGAGGGTCTCATCCTCCTGCCACAGGAAGATACCAATGGCCCCTCCTTGGGTCATCCAGACACTTCAGCTAACCAGCAGGCAGTACTGGGGCCATCATTCACTGCTCTATCTATGTTGTGCCAGGGTTGAGTGAAGCCCAGGGCACAATGCTTGAGTTCAAATCCCAGCATTGTGTGCTCGCTTTGGCAGCACACAGACAATTCCTAACACCACCATTTACACCTCACTTCCTCTTCCACAGCCTCAGCTACCTCATCTGTAGGAGGCAGGCACTTATTTCGTTGTGTTCTTTTAGATTTATGATTAACATGTGATCAGTGGCTGGAGCAGAGCCTGCTAAGTAGAAAGGGCTCAATAAACAGTAGCCATGGCTATAGTTACTGGGGGCAGGGGTGGTAAATGGTACCACTGGACAATACAGCTGGCCATAACCACAATGTGTCTTCACCTCTAGACCACATACACACACACACACACATGCCTCTGTCCTGGATGCCACAGACCTCCTTGAGGCCTATGAGGTTTATGGCCTGTTATGATCATTGTCACTCATGTTCACAGTCTATGACCCTGGAACTATTATTTTTTGTTGTCCAAATAAGGAAACTGTTACCCGGGCAGGGTGAGTCCAGAAGCATCCATTGGAAGCCACCCTTCCTACCAAATTGTTCCTGCTCTCATTAGAACCAGATCTGCCCAATTTCAGGGACACCATCCATTCCTCTGCGGGGCTGGCACAGTGGCTGGGTCTGGGCTCCTGGGCTTAGTACTGCGACTCAATCTTTCTAACCCTCAGGTTTCTTGCCTGGGCAATGGGAGTGACGATATCTACCTCATGGGGCTGGCAAAAGGAATAAACGATGTGATTCAAAGAAGTCTTCAGCACAGGAGTCAGATCATGGTAAATGATAAACCCTTAGCAAATCTGACCAAAAGAAAGAGAGAAGAGACACAAATTCATAAAATTAGAGATGAAAAAGGTAACATCACAACAGATGCCAGAGAAATTCAAAAAATCATAGGGACATACTATAAAAGCATATACTCCACAAAGTATGAAAATCTGAAAGAAATGGATGATTTCCTTGATTTATATGACCTACCTAAATTAAATCAAGATGAGATTAATCACTTAAATAGACCTATAACAAGCATGGAGATCCAAACAGTTATCAAAAATCTCCCAACTAAAAAAAAGCCCAGGCCCAGATGGACTCACTGCTGAATTTTACCAGACCTTCAGGGAATAACTAACACCATTGCTTCTTAAGCTTTTCCATAAAATAGAAAAAGAAGGATTTCTACCAAACTCCTTCTATGAAGCCAGCATTACCCTGATACCCAAACCAGGCAAAGATAGAACAAAAAAAAAAAAAAGAAAATTACAGACCAATCTCCCTCATGAACATAGATGCAAAAATTCTCAACAAAATGTTGGCAAACAGAATACAAGAATATATCAGAAAGATCATTCACCCTGACCAAGTAGGCTTTATCCCAGAGATGCAGGGATGGTTCAATATATGCAAATCGATAAATGTAATACATTATATAAATGGATTGAAGGACAAAAATCACATGATCATCTCATTAGACGGAGGGAAAGCATTTGACAAAATCCAACATCCCTTCATGATAAAAGTCCTACAGAGACTGGGAACAGAAGGAACATATCTCAATATAGTAAAGGCTATTTATGACAACATATTACTGAATGGGGAAAAACTGGAAGCTTTTCCACTAAAATCGGGAACAAGACAAGGGTGTCAACTGTCGCCACTTTTATTTAATACAGTACTGGAAGTCTTAGCCATAGCAATAAGGCAAGAGATGCAAATAAAAGGGATACAAATTGGAAAGGAAGAGATCAAGTTATCATTACTTGCAGATGACATGATTCTATATATAAAGGACACTAAAGACTCTACCAGCAAATTGCTATAGCTGATAAACACCTAAAGCCATGTAGCAGGATACAAAATAAATACACAGAAGTCAGTAGCCTTCATATATGCTAACAACAAACACAGAGGATGAAATCAGAGAAACACTCCCATTCACAGTTGCATCAAAGAAAATAAAGTACCTTGGAATAAACCTAACCAAGGAAGTAAAGGATCTCTACAATGAAAACTATAAAACATTCAAGCGAGAAATTGCAGAAGATGCTAGGAAATGGAAAAACATCCATTGTTCCTGGCTTGGAAGAATCAACATTGTGAAAATGGCAATCTTACCAAAAGCAATCTACACATTTAATGCAATCTGCATCAAAATTCCAAAGGCATTCTTCATGGAAATAGAAAAAAACAATCCAATAAATTCATTTGGAATCACAAAAAAAACTATAATATCTAAAATAATACTGAGCAACAAAAACAAGGCTGGTGGTATCACCATACCTGATTTTAACCTATACTACAGAGCCATAGTAACAAAAACAGCATAGTACTGGCACAAAAGCAGACATGTAGATCAATGGAACAGAATAGAGGACCCAGATGTAAGTCCAGGTAGCTATAGCCACCTGATATTCGATAAAAATGCCAAAAATACTCATTAGAGAAAAGGCAGCCTCTTCAGCAAATGGTGTTGGAAAACTGGATATGTATCTGTAGAAGGATGAAAATAGATTCTTCTCTGTCTCTATGCACAAGAACTAAGTCCAAATGGATTAAAGATCTTAACATCAGACCAGAAACTCTAAAACTGCTAGAGGAAAAAGTAGGGGAAACCCTTCAACATATTGGTCTTGGCAAAGACTTTCTGAATACAACCCCAATTGCTCAGGCAATAAAACCACAGATTAACCACTTGGACCTCATGAAATTACAAAGATTTTGTATCGCAAAGGACACTGTGAATAAAGCAAAGAGGTAACCTATAGAATGGGAAAAAATCTTCGCCAGCTATATATCTGATAGAGGATTAATATCTAGGATATACAAAGAACTCAAAAAGTTAAATAATAAGAAATCAAACAAGCCAATTAAAAAATGGGCTATGGAGCTAAATAGAGAGTTCTCAAAAGAAGAAATACGGATGCCATAGAAGCATCTAAAAAAAATGTTCTATGTCCCTAGTCATCAGGGAAATGCAGATTAAAACTACATTGAGATTCCATCTCACTCCTGTCAGATTGGCTACCATCATGAAAACAAATGATCATAAATGCTGGCGGGGGTGTGGAAAAAGAGGAACCCTTCTACACTGTTGGTGGGAATGCAATCTGGTCCAGCCATTGTGGAAATCAGTGTGGGGATTCCTAAAACAGCTGAAGATTGATCTGCTGTATGACCCAGCTATAGCACTCCTAGGCATATATCCTAAGGACTCATCTCATTTCCTTAGAAGTACATTCTCAACCATGTTTATTGCTACTCAATTCATAATAGCTGGGAAATGGAACCAGCCTAGATGTCCCTCAACTGATGAATGGATAATGAAGATATGGCACATTTATACAATGGAGTTTTACTCAGCGGTAAAGAAAAATGAAGTTATGAAATTTGCAGAAAATTGGATGGATCTGGAAAGGATTATACTAAGTGAGGTAACCCAGGCACAGAAAGCCAAGCACCGCATATTCTCTCTTATATGTGGTTCCTAGCTACAGATGATTGGGCTTCTGTGTGAGAAGGAAAAAACTCAGTAGCAGAGGCCAGTAAGCTAAAAAAGAGATACAAAGGGAAGAGAAGGGAAGGGAGGAGGGTACTTAATAGGTTGATATTGTATATATATAAGTAGAAGAATAGATTAACGGGGGTGAAAAGGCCCAAAGTGTGGTCAGGGGAGGATATTGAGTAAAGGAAAGGTGGAGGGAGGGCTAATAAAAATCTAAGAGGATATAAATAAATCATATGGAATCCTCCTGTTTTGGACAATGGGATACTCAGGAGCCTTAGATCGTTGCTAGAAAATTTTCAGTGCCAGGGATGGGATACCTTCCAGTGAGTTGTTGGCCAGGGAGGTCCCTGATGCCCCCAAATCATTATAGACCATTGTCAAGGCCCTTGGTTTCCCACCAGGAATAGATGGTAAGACCCTGTTGCTGAAGACTCCACATATTTGGGCTGCAAGGCCACTGAGAAATCCTGCTGGAACTGAGCTGATAACCTCCTCCATGTAGACCAGCTGACAGAAAGCTGGAAGAAGCCATTCTACATGCAGTTCAATGGGAGAAAGAGATACCACGAGTGAAGATACTCAACAGTGGACACTGCAAGCCTTATAATTGGCCAGCCAGGCCAAATGAGCCAACGGGTGCAATAGTGGCATGTATATCATGGTGGAAACCAACTGCCCTCCAATTGGACTGGAGGCCCGCTGCATGGGTGGGAATACATACATCCCTGATACTGAAAACTTAAAACAGGGGTAGTCATGAGCCCAAGGGGTGTAACATCTGCTGATGTCTGGATAAGTGTATATACTATGTTTATCAAACTGCCCAGTAAGCACTTCTCTTAATATTCATACCCTTATATTAATGCTACTCTCACTTTGGGTAGAGAATCTTCTCTTTCAGATGGCAGTGACCTTGAGACGACTCAGAAGGTACCATGGTGCTGGAAAGAAGTGACTAGAATACCGAGTAACATCTCTATCACACCTTCTAAGGCTCAGGGTCTAATGCGGAAGAGATGGCGGAAAGAATGTAAGAGCCAATGGAAGGGTAGGACTCCTTACAACGTGCTCACTCCAGACATAAAATGGCCTCGATATCCATGACCTCATAGTGCCTGACACTACCTACACAGGACCATCATAAGAGGAGGGAAAGATCATGACATCAAAATATAAGAAAGACTGATTGAGATGGGTAGGGGATATGATGGAGAATGGAATTTCAAAGGGGGAAAGGGGGGAGGGAGGGTATTACCATGGGATATTTTTTATAATCATGGAAGATGTTTAAAAAATTGAGAAAAAATAAAATAAAAAATAAAAAATATGTATAAACCCTGGGCTGGAGAGATGGCTTAGCAGTTAAGGCATTCCCCAGGACCCACGTAAGGCAGATGGACAATGTGGCACATGCTTCTGGAGTTCGTTTGCAGTGGCTGAAGGCCCTGGTGCACCCATTCTCTCTCTCTTTCTCTCTCTGTCTCCTTGCAAATAAACAAATAGAAAAAAAAGTTAAGTACAACACTGAGGCCAGGCAGATGGTTCAGTGGCTAAAGTGTTTATGGTGGAATTATGAGGACTTGAGTACAGATCCCCAGGACCCACATAAAAGGCACCTGTAACAGTCAGTGCCTGCCTGAAATCCTAGCACTGGGTGTGGGGGTGGAGATCGCCAAGGCTTGCTGGTTAACTAGTCTGACCAAATTGGTTAAGTTCTAGGTTCAGTGTGGGAGCCTGTCTCAAAGAAGGAAAATGACTGAGACACCTAACATCAAATGTGCACATGCACACATGCATCCGCACACCTACAAAACACACACACACACATCAACATACACCACACACCTACGAACACACACACACATCAACACACACCGCACACATACAACAAAGTGACCATCAGCTTCTACATTAGAAGTTCTGAACCTGGACTCAAAGGAGCGTGTGAGTCCACCCACTGAGATTTAATGCAAAGTTTTAAACATATATATGTTGTATATGGCAGAGGAGCATCTGAGGCCTTCATGGGAAGTTCAGATGTGTCTACACGTCTGATAGTACCAAAATGATGACCCTGGGACAAAAGTGAATAATGGTCAAGATGATGACCTCTGACATCCGGCTGCATGGGTCTAAACCCTAGCTCTGAACCTTGCCAGCTGTGTGGCTCTGACAAGTTCCACCCATAATGGGGGGCGGGGGGACAGAACCTACCTAGTGGGACTGCTGAGAGTACTCAGTGACACTCTCTGTGTCTCAAGGAGAGGACATTGGCACATACAATATATATATATATATATATATATATATATATATATATATATGTGTGTGTGTGTGTGTGTGTGTGTGTGTGTGTGTGTGTATGTATGTATGTGTGTGTGTGTATGTATATATATATATATATATATATATATATACACACACACACACATACATACACACACATATTATGTGTGGTGGTTTGAGTCAGGTGTCCCCCATAAACTTAGATGTTCTGAATGCTAGGTTCTCCAGCTGATGACAATTGGAAATTAACACTTCCTGGAGGCAGTGTATTGTTGGGGGCAGGCTTATGGGTGCTATAGCCAGTTTCCCCATGCCAGTGTTTGACACATTCTCCTGTTGCTATTGTCCACCTTATGTTGGCCAGAGGATGATATCCACCCTTTGCTCATGCCATCATTTCCCCCTGCCATCATGGAGCTTTCCCTCAAGCCTGAAAGCCAAAATAAACCTCTTTTTCCCACAAGCTGCTCTTGGTTGGGTGATTTCTACCAGCAATGTGAAACCAACTGCAACATTATCATTGTGTGTGTGTGTGTGTGTGTGTGTGTGTGTGTGTGTGTGTGTACAAACTATTAGAGAAAAACACTGTGACAGTTTGAGTGTGAAATGTCCCCTGTAACCTCATGTGTTAGAATACTTGGTCCCCAGTTGGTGGCACAATTTGGGAAGGTTGTGGAGCCTTTATGTGGTGGAGCCTTGCTGAAGAAGGCATGTCCCTGGAGGAAGGCCATAGCATGAAATAGCCAAGGCTCGCTTGCAGCACTCAGTGTGCTCTTGCACCTTTCTCCCTGCTGATGTGAACATGTGATGCCCACCCATCTGCTCCCGCCATGCTTCTTCTACCATGATGAAACTTCCACTCAAAACTGTCAGCCACGAACAAACCCTGTCCTTCCATAAGCTGCTTCTGGACAGGTTTTGTCCCAGCAACAAGAAAGCAACTACTGCAAATACATAAGCACTTATTCCAATGGTGAGGAAGCACGGTTCCAAAGCCACTTTTAGTTCATTCTAATCTCCTTACTCATTATTCTTGCATCCCCCCTCTCTTCCTGCCTTGGATCCTCCTGTTTCTCAATATTCCCTGTACCATGGCACCTTGAAACACCATCTAAGTTAGCAGAGGACTGAAAGGCAGAGGAAGGGTCAAGTCTGAGGTTCAGCAACCTGGTAGAATAAGGCACTCAGGGAAGTTCTAGGTTCAAGGCCTTGGAGATGCGAAGGCCCTAGGCTTGCATCTATCATAGAGTCGGAACTCCAGAGCTGAGCATAGCTGCTGGGAAAGAGAGCTGGGGAGCTAGCTGCAGTTTGGTCTTGGTCTAGGGAGTAAGTGCTCTGAGCATTCTGGGTATAGACCAGGTAAGAGTAGGACACGGCAGGCACTTGAGTGTCCAGGGCAGGATGGGCTCAGGGTCTGGAAGAGAGATGCCACTGTCAGCCTCTGGGCAGGTGCAGTGTGATGGAGCACAATACTCAACAGTCGAATCAGAAACACCCTGAATTCCTGGAAATGAGAAACGCTGTGCTTGGAGGGGGCAGCCACCCAGTGGTACACGCAGGCCCGCCACACCCACTCTGATCCATGGAGGAAGTGTCACTGGTTCCCCCACCTGCAGAGAAGGCTCATGCTCTGAGGATGATCACACTCTCCCAGGATGGGAAGGACCAGTCTGAGAAGGCAGGCACCAGGGCTGGACTCCAGGCATGGGGCTGGCTCACGCATGATTTACTTGCAGTGACTCACAGCTCTAACGAGTGGTTAGAGGGGGAATGTTGAGAAATATAGATGTTGACTCCAGCCCCACATTTGATTGGAATGAAACATACATCCTTAGCCTTTCGCTACCCCGGAAAGTAGGATTAAGACAAGGGAGCATTATTTGCAAATGATAAGCAGACACGGGCACAAACATCAGCCTGCACAGAAGATGGAAATCTGCAACCGGATGCTTAGCTCTCGTTGCACTGAAATACAGTCTAATCTACCCTGGGGGTGGGGGACAGGACGGGTGGGTGTGTCCTGACCTGGACCTTGTCCACCTCACAGATCATAGACTCCATAAAGGATGATGCACCACGGTCTTGAACCCAGAAAACCAATGCCCTGCCACTGTCGGGAGCCAGAGTTCCAAGGGTAACCAGAAGCCTTTGTATCATCAATGACCTCAATGAGATGCATAATCTTGGGACCTCCTGCATTAGAAAGGGAATTTCCATGGGATCTCTGGAAATTCAGACGTGCAGAAGACCGAGAGGTGCCCATCTGGACCAAGCTGTCAACCAAGGAAACACCAGGAGCACCTGAGGATCCACATGAAACAGACACTGCCTTCTTCCATGTGGTTCAAAGCTTCAGGATGAAGTGGATTTTAGAAATATCCAACCAGGGGTTGGGAAGATTCCTCAATGGTTAAAGACACTAGCTTTCCAAGCCTGCTGAACTGAGTTGATTCTACCCAGAACTCTCAATACGATGTGGATCCAGGAGGATCCATAGTTTGCAGGCCACCTAGATGGGCAAAAGACCCTGTCTGAAAGAGAAGAGAAGAGCACAGTCAACTCGCGGTCCATATACAGAGACACACATCACATCACATACATGCATACATACATACACACATACATATCAATTGTCATTCATGTTCCTCCTCTCTAGCTGGTGAATACAATGCTTATTTCCCAGAAAGCCAAGCTGTAGGAGGTGGGTCCCCTGCTAGAGGGTCAATGAGCAGAGTCATAGCTCCCCTGAGCAGGGGGCGGGTGTGGGGAGGGAGGGCTCTTGACCCCCATAGGAGCAGTCCTCCCAGAAGCTTCATTGATTCACACAGAAACTTCCTGACACAGGAAGTCAATGCATCTGGAGGCAGGAAGCCTTCATGCTAGACAGACACAAATATTAGAAATAACCTAACAACATATACTCCCCTGCAAGGTCTATTTAACAGCCCAAGTGTCGCCATATGCGGCACTCTTGTGTCCTTTCGCTGGGCTTTTAACAGCATGTCTCACGTCCCCTAAGCATCTACTTCTCATGAGCTGAGTCTCTCCTTCCTCCTCACCCTCCTTTGGACACTTGATTGTTCTCATCCCTCGCTGGGTGCAGGAGTGGAGGCACACAGTTTCGCGTTCCCCTTTTCTTTTACATTAAACTTTAGATTTACTCACGATGTCTTCTTATGGAAAAAAAAAAAACAAAAACCAACGCAAGCAAACTTAGATACATACAGAAGATTAGGAAAAAAAGCCACCGTCGTGACTATGTTGTTAGCATGTGGCTGTGTTTTCTCCCTGCCTTGTCCATCCATGCCCATGTTCTTCCAAACCATAAATATCATGCACAGATCATTCTACGCCCTGTCTGTGTTTGGCTTTTGTTTGTGTTGCATCTGTATGTGTGGGGATGTGCCTGCGGGGATGTGCTCGCGTGTGGGGGTTGACACCAACTATCTTCCCCAAGCCCACTCCACCTTTTGTCGAGTCAGGGCACCTCAATGAACCTGAAGCTCACAAATGTAGCTACATTAGCCAGCCTGCAAGCCCCAGAGATGCTGTGGTTTCCGCCTCCCTGGTGCTGTGATTACAGGAGCATACTGCCATGCGCAGAACTTACACGGATGCTGGAAATCCAGTCTCAGGTCCTTACTCTGTGCAGCATGGGCAGTAAGCACTTTGCCATCTCTCCAACCCCTTAAATTGCTTCCTGTCAAGTACAGGGTCATGGCAGTAAGAAAAGCGATCGATACACCCAGCAAAGCAGCAGAACACAGGAAGGGGAAGGGGCAGACATTCAGTGAGCGCCCACCGCGGTCACACGTGGGTGCTTGACGTACATGTCTCGGCTCATCAGACCCGCCACGCACCTGGCTGGCTTTGCCGATAAGGAAGAGAAGTTCAAGGATATTTGCCCAAGGTCTAGTAGCTAGTCAATAGTAGAGGCAAAATACCAACCCAGGACTATCGCTTCTTTGCCTTTTGGCTACGAGCAAGTGCACAAACCCAGGACGACTTGACATCCAAGTCTGTGCTCAGTTCTCCACGTTCTCACCGAGGTGACAGAGAAACAAGCCCTTCTCTCCTGAGCCTCTGGTGAGACTACACAGATTAACAGGCCCTTACCAGACATTCTCAACAGTGTGCTTCAGTTATTTCATAAAAGAAAGACAAAAATAACAGGATACTGCCTGGTCTCGAGGGTGCGATTACATCTGGAGAAAGGAGGGGCGAGGGGCAAGTTTCCTCAGAGGTGCATCAGTCAGGACCATGGTTACAACAGAAGTACAACAGAAACCCCTCACTTTTCAGTTGTGAACAGACGCTTGTACGATCCAAACCCTTTCCAGGACCACTCTGACACCTGAGGACCCAAAAGTCAACTCCATCTGCCTCTTCTCGCCGCCATCAGGATTCAAAAGCCCCCTCCCTCTGCATAATTGCTCCAGGCAATCAACACCAACTGATCAATCAAACAAAGAAAATTGCAGGTTTGAAGCGTTAATTAAATCTATCCGGCACTATCTAATTAAAGAAAATCTTTACTCTTCTACATACTCCAAAATAGAAGGATCCCACTCCTTCAGGGTTCTACAGATAATTTGCCATGCCAAAGCCTTCACCTCGCTTACAGCAGAAGAGTACACAGCAGAGAAAGACGGCGAGTCTCCTTGCCCGTGTTCAAGTCAATTCCAGTATGGCAGGCTGTGGGGCTGCAGAGAGAAGAGTCCTAGCTGACGGGTTCTCTCTCACTTCCCACCGTATGTATATAAGGTGTCTGCTCAGACCAAGGGCCATCCTCTTGTCCACAAGGTCAGACCCCTGCATGGCTGGGAGTCACTGAATCAGACCAGGGGCTAAGATGTTGAGAACTAGCCTCACCTTATTAGCCATGGGCCTATTAGCCGTTTGAATCTGGGTTTTCTCTTCTGCAAGATGGGATGAACATGATATGCACCTGATTGTTGCGGGAAGTAAATACACTACAACATATGGGAAGCTTCAACGGTCACACGAGAACAGGAGGAGTCATACTCAGTGTCTGCCATTTGAAGAGAAGGGCCTGGTGGCTTGAGGATTTTGAAGCCTGCTTCAGCCTGCTAGGCCAAGAGCCTTGACATCTTTCTAGTCTTCTAAGATTCTTTATCTCTGGGTGCTGATGGCATCCTGTTATGACTAAAGCCTAGCTGGGTTATCAGAGCTAGGATCTGTCACCGTTGCCCTTTGCTTTGTAAGGTTTATACAAGCCCATGATCGGTGTTGTCTGTGATATGTGGCTGCAGAATTCTAGAGAAGGGACAGGTTGGTGTCTGTGCCAGTCTGGCAAAAAACCCCTGGTGCAGTAGTCCACAGCCTTTTGGGGTAAAATCATCAAACAGGGGACATACAGTCAGATACACAGGTGTCCTTCCTACAGTTGGTCAGACCTGCCACTGCCTATCAAAGGACACAGAAGTGAGGGTGACGGGGGGCTCTGAGCCAAGGGCTGCAGTGAGCCCTTGTGCCGGGCGCGTGGAAACAGTCTCTCCACCGGCCAGGCTTCGAGGCACTGCACTGCCAGCCACAAAAGCTAAGGGGTGTCATGAGGTCAGAAACGGCTTCCGTGACAGCCAGACACAGCTCCACTGTCTACGGTGCTTCACCATGTGACCCTAGCAACCCTTGTCTCCACTGCTCCAGACCAGGCAATGTCAAGCTGTAAGCCTCAGTGTCCAAGATGTCAGCAGACGTTCCCAGATGAGTAGTCTCCTCTCCCTTACATCTCCTGCATAGAATCTGCTGGGCCCTCTCAGAACAGAAACACAGGAAGACACACAACCTGGGAACAGATGCCTCTAGGACACAGGGAGAAGGGTGGGAGCACCCAACTATTCTTCTGTGTTGTGACTCAAAGACCACCTTCTCAGCGGTAACTTCCCTGGCCACCTGATTCACCTTCTACCTTTCAGAAATGTTACCCTCTTCCTGTGTATGAGTGAGCTGTCTTCCTTCCTCCCTTCCTTCTTTTCTTCCCTTATCCTAGGAAAATTATTTGTGCACAGTATGTTTCATAAATATTGATGACATAAAATATTTTTAAAATTTTTGTTTGTTTTTTCAAGGTAGGATCTCACTCTAGCCCAGGCTGACCTGGAATTCACTATGTAGTCTCAGGGTGGCCTCGAACTCATGGTGACCCCCTACCTCTGCCTCCTGAGTGCCAGGACTAAAGACATACGCTACCACGCTCAACTTGAAACCTTTTTTTAAATGATTGTAACAGAGATACCAGAAATGGTGGGACAAGGCCAGAGGCTGAGGCACAAAGGCGAAGAGGAGGGAAAGAAGCAGAGGCAGGTTCGGGCAGAGGAAAAGAGAGGAAACGGGTGCAAGGAGACGAGAAGAACCCTCGTCAGCTTCCCTCTGTGCTTATTCCTACACAATATGGCGTAGGAACTACTTACATGGCATTCACACTGTGTTCAGTGTTATAAGTAGTCTAGAGAATAAAGTATATGGGAGGATATGTTATTCACAATGATGTTCCAATTCACATAAGGGACTTGAGCATCTAGACTTTGGTATATTTGTGGGATCTCAGAACCAATTCCCTGTGAATACAAAGGGATGACCATCATTCATTACATTTCTATAGGTTAACCCATAGATACTGGAATCAGGTGTACCTAAAAATTCATCTAGGAGGAATTATAAGTGTACCCTCAGAAAAGAACAGGCAAATATAACAGAGAATAGAGAGATCCTAACTAGGAGTTCCTGGGCGTCTTTGGAGGAAGTAACACGTTGACCAGGGTTGGGCAGAGGCGAGGCATGAAGGGGGAGACTGGAAGAGCTGGCAGTTTCTAGGAAATGGAAGGGCAGCCTGTGGCTGAAGAGCAGCACTGCAGGGGAAAGGACAGTGTTCCGTACCAACAGAGGAGGGCCCTGTGAGATGCTGCAGACACGCTGGCTCCAGACCCTACAGACCCCCTTGCTAGTTGAAAAGGGGAGCCACTGGGCATGGCACAGAGCCTCCAGCACAGTCCCTGGAAGGAGCACACTGGATTGTTGCTGCTGCCGCATGTGAAGACCTTGCCGGTTGGGTCTTGGTACTCAGCACAGTGGATGACACCCAATATATATTTTTAGACCACATGAAAAACAGCTCTGCATTCACCCATTCCAGAACTTAATGAGCGCATCTACTATGTTCCCTGTCTGGTTCCTGGGATACAGGACAAAATAAAGTCTCAGCTTCATGAAACTCACATTCAAATCCATGGAGATGACAATAGGCATGAAAAGTACAATGTTAGGTGCTAATCAGTGCAAAAGAGGAAAGGTGCCTATGGCACGTCAGGTCTATGTGAAAACCAACAAGGTGACCTTTGAAGAGCTGAAGGAAACGCAGGGACTGGCTCTGAGGGTGTCTTGCTGAAATGCTTGCCATGCTCAGAGAACTGAAATCAGAGTTCCCGAGGCAGCAGCAGACCCAGCATACTGAAGGAAGAGAGGAAGTATGGCTGTGGTAGAGTGAGGAAGGTGTACAACATAAGGAGGTAGCAAAAATAAACAAACAAACAAACAAACAAACAAACAAACAAACAAATAAATAAATAACAAATCCCATAGGGTATTGTCAGGTATCATCAGACATGGGTCATTCATTCTGATACAGAAAATAGGAACGGGGGATGATGTGCTCCAACCCACTGTTTAATCAGATTCTTGGAGATCCCTTGTAGATAAGTACAAGACCTCTGTGGAACTGTCCTGTATAAGCTTTACGATGGGTACCTGGCATCATCGCTTTGTCAAAACCACTGGGACTTCAGTGCCAAGAAGGAATGAATATGTTTGCAAATGTTACAGAACAATCAAGGAGGCCTTGGGATCTCGGGATGGCACCAAAGAACCCATGCGGAATACAAACGGATCAGACAACCTCACTGAGGGAAGTGGGAGGTAAAGGCAAGGAGTGACCTCGTGAAGGTGCGGTACATATACAAGACGACATGGGCAAGGAATTGCATCCTGGGTGAGATGGTGCCTCATGCAAGCACGGGCTGGTGTTCTCCACAACCACCCATGCTTCCTGGGCATGCATAAGTGCATGCAGAAGATATAGCTATGCTGCCGGCTTGGAAGCGAGGACCTCAATGTGAGCTCATGCTGTATTTAATACAAGTACAGAGAGCTACATAGAGGGACATCCGTAGAAGCGATTTACATACAGGAGCCACTGTGCTTGTGCTCCTGTGCCTTGTCTGCTCAGAGGACCTGGAATCCATGGCACCCCGGTGGTCACACGCACACCTAGCACCCAGAGCCTGGTTTCGACTTCACTCCTCAACTAAGGAAACTGAAGCTCTTAGAGAAACAGCTGGCACTAGGTCCGGGGCAATAGGGGAGCATCTTGAATGGCCAGAAAAGGTGAAGTGTTCTTTAGCAGTGGCAGCAACCCCAACGACACAAATGACAAGGGCAGGAATAGCAGGACAACAGGGACTGATGAGAACAGCTCCCGACGAGATCAGTGAGGCAGCAAGCACTAGATGACAATCTGAAAGACAAAATAAATGTTCACAAGTGCACAGAGACATGAATAAAGGATTGAATCAATGAATAAATGGAGAACAGACAGGTCCCTCAGTCAGAAGAATTCCAGATAATTTGCGTGAAGACTCGGCTCTTGGGACTGGAGAGATGGCTCAGTCAGTAAAGCGCTTGCCTCACAAGCATGAGAACCCAAGTATGATCCTCAGAACACAGAGAAGCACAGGTGAGGCAGCGTGTGCCTATCATCTCAGCCCTGGGGAGGCGAAAACAGAAGGATCCCTGGGGGCCCTGCGGGAGGGCTAGTCTAGCACAACTGATGAGCTCCAGACCAAAGAAAGACCCAGTCTCAAAGACGGTGGGGGGCATGTCTGAGGGTAACACCCAAGGTCTTCCTCTGGCCTCCGTATGCACGTGCACCCATACACACACATACATGAACATGCACACACACCCCACACACACTGCCCTTAGGGAGAGGAAGCCTAACTACTCATCTCTTAAGTGTGAGCTGTTCATATCGCTTCCTGCCACAGAGCACAGTGTGGGGCCCGGGAGTAACTTTACAGAGGAGAAATCTGACGAACACTGCTTCTGCCGGGTGATCAAGGATGCGTCCTCTACGTGATGTGATGGAAGAGTGGTCTCCCTGCCCCAGAGAGTACCCCACACCAATCCTGATACAAACACAGAAAAGTCTCAGTCGAAGGGCAAAATTCCTAAAAAGAACTACTCGTAACTGCTCAAGTCCATCATAACCCAGGGAAGTCTGAGAAACTGTCAGAATTAAGAAGAGCCTTAACAGACGTAGCAGATATAATTCAATGTCAGTCAGCTAAATGTGACTCGGTAATCTGGAAGGGGCCCTGGGAATAGCAACAACAGCAACAAAAATTCAGGAAAACCTACTCAGGAAGAATCGTAACCAAAACTGAGTATATATAAAGATAGGAGCTGGGGCTGGAGAGATGGCTAAGAGGTTAAGGTACCTGACCCAGTTAAGGGCTAATGACCCGGGTTCAATTCTCCAGTACCTACGTAAAACCAGATACACAAAGTGGCACATGTGTCTAGAGTTAATTTGTAGCAGCTAAAGGCCCTGGTGCACCTATTTTCTATCCCCCACCCCCTCTCTCTCTCCTTGCAAATAACTAAATATTTTTTTAAAGATATGAGCTAGAGCCGGGCGTGGTGGTGCACACCTTTAATCCCAGCACTCGGGAGGCAGAGGTAGGAGGATCACCATGAGTTTGAGGCCACCATGAGACTCCATAGTGAATTCCAGGTCAGCCTGGGCTAGAGTGAGACCCTACCTCGAAAAACCAAAAAATATACGTATATGTGTGTATATACATAGAAATGCTAGAAATGGGGTAAGGAAAGGCAAAAGGACACATGTGACGTGGAAACAGAAAGGGGGAAGACACTGGAGTGGTGATCATGGATAGTAGGGCATTTGAACATACACGAATGAATAGTACCTAAATCTCTGTATGTCAACTATAAAAACTGAAAAGGCCAAGCGTGGCAGGGGACGCCGCTAATCCCAGCACTTTGGTGGGCTACGGTTTGAGGATCACTATGAGTTTGAGGCCATCCTGAGATAATATAGTGAATTCCAGGTCACCCTGGGCTACAGAGAGACCCTACCTCAAAAAAAAAAAAATTAAAAACACTAAGCAAATGTGAATGAAGTTGTTAGTAATGAGTGAAGATTGTGTCAGCATTTTGACAAATGCCCCCCAATGGTTACTAGCAGGAGAAGCTGGCCGTGAGACTATGTGGGATACAATGCACTATCTTCACACCTTTTTGCACCAACTGCATTGCCAGGCAAACCTGAACTCCCCAAAGGCAAGTTCTTGGGGGAGAATACCCCTCCCTTTTGTAAAAGCTAGCCAGGCAGAAGCTATTTGGAAGAGGCTGGTTCCTTTCCTTATTGTTCTTGACTTGTCAAGTCTGACAGGGGGACACATCGCCTCTGTCCGCCTGCTACTGATCAACGAGTCACACGGTCCCACCTAGCTGCAAGAGGAAACAGTGTCCACGTAGGCTGCTACCTCCTGCTGACAAGCCCATACTACGGAAGAGAAGTGAGATGGATGGTAGATAGTTTGCTTCCTCTGCCACACCAAATGTGCCAAGGGAAAATAAACTGCAATGCCAAGAACAAACGGTGTCACTGCGAAGAGAGCTGCAGTGCCCAAGTAGAGCAGAACTGACCCCAGAAGATCAGCGCGCTTCCTGGCTCCTCTACGTACATCTCGCACCACTCAGCCATGCAAAACTTGGGCTGGATGAAGCTACGGTGTTCCCCTCATAACCCTTGTTCTCTAAGTCAGGAGAGTGCGACCAGCCCGAGAAGGGACAGGACTGAATAAAGACCATGTCTCTTGGTCCCCAGGTCTGACTCTCTCTTACCACACTTCATCTTTCAGCAGCTGAGACCCACGTGAAGGTACAGTAGTTTGGCTCTTGGTTCACATAGAAGAGGAGATTTGGTTTTCTTTCTCATTTACTTTACTTCAAAGAGAAGAAAGAACTCAGTACTTCAGTACTTGGGTATTTGAGTATTATTTCTGCTGACAGAAATGGGAAAAGCTAAACCTGACAGGAGACCTGAGCCTGCCTCCACTCTGTTGACATCTCTGGGTTATCAGTCTTTTGCCCAGCAATTTTAAAAAAAATATTTTTATTTACTTATTTGAGAGAGAAAAAGGGAGAGACAGAGTGAGACAGAGAGAGAGGGAGCAAGGTGGGGGAGGGGAGGGAGAGAATATATGCTCCAGGGCCTCTACCTGTTGCAAATGAACTCCAGACACATGTACCACCTTGTGCATCTAGCTTACTTGGGTCCCGGGGAATCGAACCTGGGTCCTTTGGCTTTGCAGGCAGGTATCTTAACCACTAATCCATCTCTCCAGCCCTGCCCAGCAATTTTTGTTGCCTCACATGTTCATAAAATTAGATGTGTGAATGAAGGAAGAGCCACTGTTAGGACCCTAGTTCAGAACCCCAGTACCCACATAAAATACTGACATGATGGCATATGCCTGTAACCCCAATGCTGGGGAGGAGGAGGTAAGAGAACCTCTGGGGTTCGCTGACTAGCTTGTCTAACCAAATTAGTGAATGAGTCTGCCTCAAAAAACAGAGAGAAAGATACCCAATGTTGACTTCTGGCGCCCACAGGGAGGTGCACATGTCCATGTACAACTGCCACACACATGCACCCACATGCATACAAACATGCAGCACACACATACACATGCAGGATAAAAAAAGGAATGAAAGAAAAAGAAAGGACCACTTCCCTGTCTCAGCAATCAGCAAGAAAGGGGAAAATGAGCATCTAGGATGACCAATCTCATTCTGGGTTGATGCTGCATCTGTGACCATGGCAACTCCATGGGCAGGGCCAATGGTCAGGTGGCACAGTCTTTTGTCCTGAGCCTCAGGCTCCACATCTTGGCTGCTACTGAACAGCCCACTTGGCAGAAGAGCAAGGTGAGAGTGCCACAAAAATTGACTTTGACCTTGAACTTCGAGGCCCTACTGTGAGTGGAGAGACTGTTCAGGACCCCGACCCTGCTGCCCACCTGGCTTTGTGTGTCACCTGCTGCCAAATTCTCCCTGACCACGTCTGCCAAAGCCCACCTTTTGGCAGTAGGCAATAGAGCACATGGTACCCCTGGGTCACTGAAATTGCTTGCCAGAACCCCAACCTTGGCAGATCCCACTTCCTTCTCTTCAAAACCCCTGCCAGCCGACCTGTGTGAAGTTGGATATCCAGCAGCTCTGAGAATTAAAAGAAGGGTGCCACAGCTATGAAGTCTTAGCAATAAAATGGAGGTGAGGGTCCGGGTAGCTGACCTAGTAGATAAACTACAAGCATGAGGACCTGAGTTCAGGTCCCCAGCACCCACGTAAAAGCTGCGCATGGTGGCACACTGCTGAAGTTCCAGCACTGGGGACACGGAGACGGAGCATCTCTAGGGCTTACTGGTCAGCTAGTCCAGGTTTAGTGAGAGACCCTTTCTCAACAAAACAAGGCAGAGGGCTGGAGAGATGGCTCCATGGTTAAGGCACTTGCTTGCAAAGCCTAATGACCTGGGTTCAGTTCCCCAGTACCCACATACATCAGATGCACAAAGTGACGCACACATCTGGAGTTCGTTTGCAGTGGCTGGAGGCAGCCCTGGTGCACCCATGCATTCATTCTTTCTCTCTTTCTCCTTACAAATAAATAAACAAATTATTTTAAATAAAAATAAGGTGTAAGAGTGATTCAGTCATCAACTTCTGACCTCCACATACACCCACACAGGTACACACATGCACAAAAGCCACACACACACTCACACACACACTCACGCACACACACACACACACACACACACAATATAGTTTTGTTTCGGTTTAAATGCAGAAGTGATAATTCTCATTTCTGGGAAGACTGGGAAGATAAATAAAATACAGTTAATAAAACACCTGGCACCTGGCACCTGGCAATAGCACACTACAGGTAAATATTGCAACTCCATCCCCAAGCCTCTTCTGAGTCCATCTGAACGGTCAGACTGACACAGGTCAAAGGATAACTGGAGCGTTTCTCCCCAAATGTTCTACGCTGGCTTCTCCACTCACTCTCACTCCCTAGATGCTCGGGATCCCCAGCTGGGAGTGACTCTCTCACTGGGAACCTCAGCAGGCATGACTCTGGTGGCCAGCAACACCTCAGGGGTCTTGGCCAACTAGCCCCCGAGCTGCCTCCCCACTGGACGTGGATGAAGTACACCGCTCGTAGAAACAGGTTTGCCTCCAGATGCAGATTTCCCAGCGTTTAGGGTGAATCAAAGATATTTACTTTTCCGATGTTGGGGGTTTGAGAAAATCCATAATGTCTTTGGCCTCAAGCCCTCTTCCTATTAATTATTAAACCCTTGTGTGTTTCCAGGGTAATTGAATCCATGTTTCTAATTAGTTTACACTTAATTCATCAGAACAATTTTTAAAAGGCTGATGGATGTCCCAGTAAGCCTCGTGGGCAGTTTAATGAATCTTTATTTAAGAAGAAATTGGACACCCACCAAACTGTTAGCAGCTATTACCTCTGGGGAGGAAGCGGCTTGGGACAAGGTCTGGGGAAGGAGGCACTGGGGTTTTCTATTTTCTGAACACCGTTTGAATTTTCTAAAGTGGCGAGTACACATTACTATTACTACGTGATGGAAACTCCTAAAGAGATAATGGTAGGGCTCACTTTTTAAAAGGAAGTGGAATGCACGCAATGGACACGAAGCAATGACAGGCATCCCAGGTAGGTTTCTGGCTGTGGAGAGCCGTAGTCCACTTGTCCTGGAGCCAATCCGCAGTGTAGAGACCTGGGAAGCTTTCTGAACCCCTGCAAAGGAGCTATCACAAAGTTCTCATCTAGTGTGGTCACACATAATGCCTGCTTAAAACCTTTCTGCGTGTCCCCAAGTCCCTCAGTATATGTGCCAAGCTCTCCAAGAGGAAGGCAAGAACCCAGGTGATCTGGACCCCCCCCTTACCTACCCACAATGTGCCAGCCACAACCATCACTCTATCATCTATTCTGCACTGTGCTTTTCTCTCACTTTGGCCGAAACCTATTTTCACAACTTGATACCCCGCCCGCCCCCTCCTCCTTCCATGGCCTTTTGCACTCCCTCCCCCAGAAAGCATTCATTCACTCTTCCTAGAGGTATTGGTGGAGCACCTACTGTGCGCCAGGCACTGTGGTAAGCCCTGGAGCCACAGTTCAGGAAGACAGAAAGAGCCTCTGTAACCACTGAGCTTACAATCTTCTAACAGGACAGAAGAACACAACATAACACATTAAAACCACGAAGGACAAGCTATGTCATCATATGAGTATCTTGGGAGAGTGAGACCAGGTTCGGAGGAAAAGAGGGTCTCAGAAGAAACCTGTTATGCTTTCAATATGAAATGTCTCCCACAGTCCCCTGTATTAAGGGTGTGACTACGAGTTGATGGGCTACGGGGAAGTGATTACACCTTAGGGGTCTGACCTAATGAATGAATTAATCCTTTGATTGATCCATAATATGATGGCATTTTTAAGAGATGAGAGAAAGTGGAAGGCAGAGCCTAGTAGTATAAGGGAGTAGGGACACCCCACACCAGCATCCCCAAATGCCTCTCCCCAAACCAGGACAGCTTCCCAGCATAGTCCTCAGCATCCTCAACTGTCTGCCTGACTAGTCAGCAGGCTCCCTCAAGATCCTGGAAGTTCCTCGAAGATAGAAGCCGTCTTATTACCTTTTGTATCTCCAGCACCTGGCACTCCTGGTAGGCATCCAATAAATGTCAAATCACTACAATGAGTGAGTCAACAAATGTGTCTAGCACGATGGCTGGCACCTCACGGGTGTTCTGTGTCACCTCCTCTTCTTGCTCCTTCCCAGTGTCCTCTATTTCAGTCCTAAAGGAAGATTTCTTCCTTACCCCCAGGGGTCCTCATAGCTACCTATTGTCCACAAAAGCGCATTCCCAAAGGACTCCAGGAAAAGGACCTGCCAAGGACAACCCTATTGATGTGCAAGGCACACTCTTCAAGGAATCCATCAGACAGGTCCTATGGGGGCTTCTGCTGTCATACATATTCATAAGGAAACAGTAAATCTGGCAGATCTACGGATCATTACAACTTCCAAACAGGTGTCTAACGCCAGTTGGGTGAAATCAGCAGCCGGGCTCCAAATGACTGCAGCTCCACGCCACCTTAGGCTGCTGACAGAATGTGTACTGCCAGTAACGGAGCGAAAGAGTCGTGGCGCTTCCCATAACTGTAGCCGAAATGACGAAATTAAAGGATGCTTAGCTGTGCTTAACTGGGGCAGTCATCCCCGCGCCCTATAAACTCTCCGACTTACAGTGATGCACGTTATTAGCGGCGCCTCCATAGATTATGTCGGCCCGTGCTCCATTAGCAAACTTCGTTCCACATTAAGCCACAGTGCTACAGGATGTTTGCCAGCTCCGAAAGGCCATCTTCACTGTGCAAAAGCCAAAGCTGAGATGTGAGGATCGTTTCAGTAATTCATCCAGGAGGGGCTGACGCTGCATTATCTGGGAGGCACTTTGTTCTCTTCTTGCTAATTTCCAAACTCCTACATGCTCCTCAGCCTTCAGGACCAGACTCTACCCTCGTTTCCCACCCTGATCCATTATGAGAAGAAAATCTGATCAGCTTCTATTGTAAATTTAATTTCAAGCAGCCAGACGCTGCCTTCTGGCACCCTGGGATGTGGCTGCGTGTGAATAGCTCAAGATGAAATGTGAGATGCTTTGAGGGAGAAGCTCTGAACTGGCGGAGAGAGGGAGGCGCGGGGAGATGAATGGTGTCTGCATGTAGCGTAGCACAGGCGGTGCGCACGGGGCCTCCTGGCAACTCTCTGTCAGTGATGCCAGGTGCGGCTGTCAGTGCAGAGCATTGCTGAGACGGTCCCATTTTGCAGAAGAGGAAACTGAGGCCCACCAGTGTTGACTTGGTTGCCCAAGGTAAATGACGTAGTAAGAAGATACAAATCAGCCGGGCATGGTGGCGCACGCCTTTAATCCCAGCACTTGGGAGGCAGAGGTAGGAGGATCGCCATGAGTTCGAGGCCACCCTGAGACTCCATAGTGAATTCCAGGTCAGCCTGGGCTAGAGTGAGACCCTACCTCAAAAAACCAAAAAAAAAAAAAAAAGGAAGTCTGAAGCTGTTGGCCTTGACTCTCAGATCCACCTTCCTCAGGCTTCCCAGCCTAGGTTATACTTCATTTGAGCCCAGAGAGTTCTCTGTGTGGGCAACCACACTGCATATTGTGGGAGCGATGGCCTCAACCTAGGACATGCTGCTGGCACCCTCACAGCTGTGCAAAGCGAATGTCTCCAGAGGCTGAGGAGGTGGTTCATTTGGTAAAGCACTTAGCATGAGGACCTGAGTTCAAATCCCAGCAATCTAGTAAATGCTGGGGATGGCAGCATGCGCTTGTACCCCCAGCCCTTGAGAGGTAGACACAAGTAGATGCCCACAGGCAAGATGGCTCGCTAGACAAGCTGAATCAGCGAGCTCTGAGTTCAGTGAGAAATCTTGCCTCAATGAGGATGGCAGAGAGAAGGACTGAAGAAGATACCCAATGGCATCAACCTCTGGCCTCCACGCACTCATGCACATGTGCAGACGCACTCCAACACACATACAAGAAATGCATGCGCATGCACAGTACACTTGCAAACAAAGTTCTGTGGACAGCAAGATGGTTCATAAGTTTATAACCTTATGACCAATTTATGAAAGTGTTTGCTTTTGTTTCATTTCCTACTTTTTCTATGAATATATGAATAATCTCATATCTTAGAACAATTCAAAACGGTTTGCACACAGAGGAGGTTTTGATAGGCCTGCTATATACATGGTGATGCTGAGGAAAGTGCGGAGGCAGCTTGGCCGTGTCGCGCAGCCAAGAAGAAGCTGAGGCGCACTAGCATGCCACCCATGTGCAGGACTAGCACACAGACCGCTGCGTGACTCGTCACAGTGAAACGTGCTAGGAGACTCAACTTAGCCTCAAAGCACTTAGAACCTGATAGAGGGGAGTTCACACTCACAACTCAGCCCTGGGCTGGGGTGCTACAGAAAGGTGGGCTTAAAGGGCGAGGAGGTGAGTCTTCAGCATCCATAAGTAAGGGAAAGAAGAAAAGAGTGTGAGAGGGGGGAGGGGAGAGAGGTGTGTTAAGAATGTATTGAAAAAACAAAAAGTAAATAAAATTTTTAAAAAAATTCTAAAAGGACTGTAGAGATGACTTAGCAGTTAAGGCACTTGCCTGGAAAGCCAAAGGACCCAGGCTCAATTCCCCAGGACCCATGTAAGCCCAATGCACAAGGTGGCACATACGTCTGGAGTTTGTTTGCAGTGGCTGGAGGCCCTTGTGCACCCAGTTTTCTCTCTATCTCTTTCTCTCCCTCAAATAAATAAATAAATAAATAAATAATAAATAAATAAATAATAACAAAGAATGTATCGAGAGGGCTGTAGAGATAGCACAGTGGTTAAGTATGTTTCCTGGGCAAGCGTGAGGGACTGAGGGTGCCTGGAACCACCCAAATTCAAATCTCCAGAACTACTGTAAACAGCTGGCCATGGCCACTCATGCTTGTAAGCTCAGTCCTGGCAAGGAGAGCAGAGACCAGGGAATCTCCCAGGCTGGCAATAAACAGCAAGCTGCTGTATCGTATCAGTAAGGGACTCTGGCTCACATAAGAATGGGTGGAAGAATGATAGGACACCTGACACTGTGCTCAGGCTGCTGCAGACAAATGTCCCCTGCTGTGAGCAAGCTCATGGGCATATATACATGCATATACCCCACATACACACACACACGCACGCACGCACGCACGCACGCACGCACACAGGCAAATGATCCCTGCTGAAGGTGAGCTCATGTGCATATATATGTGCATACGTCACACACACACACCCACACACACACAGGCACACACAGGCAAATAAATAAATAAGAATGTATTGAGAAAAGTTATTGCAAAGCATGTGCCCATGAAGATGTAGACAGTAAGCACAGAGAGCCCCGTGTGATGCAGAGAGAAACGTGTTGCAGGCCCTCTTGGTCCTTCTTCCCCACAGGTAGAGGATGGGAGAGAGGAGCATCCTGGGATAAGAAAGCACTGATACGTTACATGCATACATGTCACAGATATTTCATAACCATTATATGTAAACATTCATATACATATATATTACACATGTAAGCATTAGTCCCATATGTGTGATACAATAACATATCTCGTAAATGCACATGATGCACTGCATGCATACATGCTACATACATATGCATGATACATGATATGCATACACATCATATGGACATACCACAACAGACCCCCAAGCCCTCCAGGAAGGACTGAGCTCCTAGGCCCTAAGAACAGAAGGGCCATGAAGAGAGCATGATGTTCACAGACCACAGAGGGAGCTGCGGCAGAGGCTCGCACGTAACAACCCTGGAAGGGGGGTCAGTGTCAGCTCCGTTTCACAGATAAGGCTCAGAGAAGTCAAGCCTGGCATGATGTCGCAGCATTGATAAATACAGAGGCTAGTGGGAAGGGCTGAGCCTTAAAGGCTGTGGTAATTTGCATGTGTGAGGTCCTGGGTTCAGTCCCTAGCACTGCAACAGCAAGCATGTATGTGAGGGGTGTTCTGTGTGTGTGTACATGAACATATACACATCCACACATGATGCCTCACTAGATATAAGATTTAGAGCTGTCCTCATTACCCCTACTGTCTCACAGGATAAGACCACAAGACACAACCCACCTCCATGTTCTACTGGACGAGCGAAGAAAAGTGTCAGGGTGACAAATGTCCGGGCCAGCCAGTAGACACACCTTACTGGAGACTGACATTCTCTGCAAGCTCAGCTGGTCTTCCTTCTATTCCAGGTTAGACACTATGGAGTCATCTAGGCCTGCCTTTCTCTTGCGCCCTACCCCGCACCCCTATAGCCCTTAGAACTCTGCTTTTGACTCTTGGGATAATTACTTCCTGTAACAACATACAAACCCACACCATCTCCTTTCTTCATTGCTCTGGTCCAGGCTCGCCAAGTCCCATGTTTGGCCTGACAGTCACCTACCTAACCCCTCCCCATTTACTTTCCACGGTGCACACAGATTATGCCAGTCTTCTGCTTGGAAACCATTACTAGGGGCTGGGGGAGATGGCTCAGCGTCTGTGGAGCTTGTTGCTCAAGCGTGGTGTGGTGGTCTGATTCAGGTGCCTCCCTTAAACTCAGGTGTTCTGAATGCTAGGTCACCAACTGATGGCAGTTTGGGAATTGAATCCTCCAGGAGGCAGTGTATTGTTGGGGGAGGGGTGAGCATATCTATGGGTGCTATAGCCAGCCTACTCTTGCCAGTGTTTGGCACACTCTCCTGTTGCTGTTGTCCATATGATGTTGGCCAGGGGGTGATTTCCACCCTCTGCTCATGCAATCATTTCCGCCTGCCATCATGGAGCTTCCCCTTGAGTCTATAAGCCAAAATAAACCCTTTTACTGCCACAAGCTGCTCTTGGTCGGGTGTTTTCTGCCAGCAATGCAAACCTGACTGCAACACCCGGGTAACCAAGTTCAATCCTTGCTTGACCCCACAAAAAAAGCCAGGAGCCATGAAGGGCTTTTGTAACCCTAGCACACTGACAGCAGGATTGGAGATGGAAGTTGGGAGGATTTTCCAGAAGCTCGAGGCCAGCATAAAGGAGAGGACCAGCATGACAGTTGTCTTCTGACCTTCCTATGGGAGCCACAGTGTGTTCATGCCCCCCCCCCACAGCTTCATTAGAAGGGTATTTGAAATAGAACTACAGCTAAATACTCACCCCTACAATCAGTACCAGGACAAGGGTGCCACTTGAATTCAGTCTTGTACTGGCACTTCTGGCCAAGGCAGCCATGCCAAAAAAAAGAAAAGAAAGAAAGAAAAAGAAAAAGCCTGCAAGCTGGCTTCGAACTCACAGCCATCCTCGTACCTAGGCCTGGTATGAAAGGCATGCACCACCATATCCGGCTGGCAAGCCGTTTTTATTCACAGATGTCAACACAACTGTTTGGCCCTAATAATGAATTTGGGCAAGGACAGAAGATCAATATACAAAATTAACCATGTTTCTATATGTTAGCAATGATTAGTCCAAATTTAAGACAGCACTCCCCACAATTCTAATCACAATGGTATCAAAGAAAAGAAAGACTTGTAAGAGAAATTTCTGAATTTAGGAGAGAGAGAAAGAGAGAGAGAGAGAACCAAGACAACACTTAACCTCTCCTCCGCCAGATCCAAAAATTCTCAGGGAAGGGTCTGACCCAAGGTGTACAGAGACATAAGTTATATCCATCAACTTTGGAAACAAAGTAAGAGAACAGTATCTCCACTTTACAAAACACTAACCCATTTCTACAAGACACCAAGTCTCTGTTATGTAAAAGTTTCTCTGGACAGGATGTTGGCAGAGGAAAGAAGCTTAAAATGTGATTGGAGAAAGTCCTTTAACCACAAACAGTGCAGAAATCATGGGAAAAGTGAGGAAAACTTGCACTTGAAGACAGCCAAGGAAAAAGTAAGTAATAGTTAAGGAGCTTAAAAGTAGATAGCACTGAATATCAAGAAAGAGCAAACGTATCAGTTCTTATCCAAAGAGGTGAGTGAACTTGACTTTCCTGTAAAAGAACACAGATTCTCTTAGGAACTCTGAAAAATTCCAGTCCCAAACTGTATTCTGAGTTATCTCTAAAACAAAGACAAAAATAAATTCAAAACTGAGGAACTGGCAGAGATAGACCCAATAAATGCAAACCTAAAAGAAAAAAAAGTATTAGTATTCAAGTAGAATTAAGACAAAAATTATTGAAAAGGCTATTTTATATTGGAAAAATATAAAATTCACTGTGAAGATCTAATGGTTAAAAGATACTGACTGGGCTGGAGAGATGGCTTAGCAGTTAAGCGCTTGCCTGTGAAGCCTAAGGGCCCAGGTTTGAGGCTTGATTTCCCAGGACCCACATTAGCCAGATGCACGAGGGGGCGCATGCGTCTGGAGTTCGTTTGCAGTGGCTGGAGGCCCTGGTGTGCCCATTCTCTCTCTCTCTATCTGCCTCCTTCTCTCTATGTCTGTCACTCTCAAATCAATAAATAAAAATAAACAAAAAAGTAAAAAAAAAATACTGACATGCTGAAGATATATAGCATCAAAACACAGAAAGTTAAAATTCAGATATAACAGAAGAAAGTGACAAAAATAAATAAGAACAGAAAAAATCTGAGACCAGTCTAATGCTTACCTTGATAAAGATCAATTAGGGAATAAGAAATTGGGGGGAGGAATATGATATCAACAAGATAAATTTTCATCCTTCAACAAAGGATATCTGATATTTTCAATAATCATATAACATTTATAAAATATGATTTCAGATAAAGGGGGAAAAGTCAACAGATTCTCCAAAGGAGACATGGTAATCTGATCATAATGCAATAAAATGAGATAATGTGTTTTAAAGCACAAAAAGATATCACTTGAAATTTTGAGGGAAAGTCTCCAGAGTCAAAATAAGAACAAAACTGCAATAAGAAACTCTTTCTGAAATCACAACTACCCATCAAAATTTACAGGATATGGTCAAAGATGCACTTAGGGGAAAATGTCTCCTAATGCTTTTATTATCAAACAAGAAATAATGGGACTAATTTAATTCATGAAATCAAAAAGAAAAAAAAAAGCAACATCAGCCTAAGGTAAGTGAGAGAGAAGAATGGATAAAGATAAAAGCAGAAATCAATACGTTAGATAATGGAGAAAGAATAAAATTGATAGCCCTAGCAGTAGAAATTTGAAAAGACCAATAAAGCAGGCAAAGTTCTGGCAAGATTAATGGAGTGAAAAGAAAGGAGATGTAGAACCCAGGAGCACGTAGAGAAGGGGACCGTCAAGACACCACAAACAAGAGCCATGCACAGTCCTAGGTCCTTACACTTGACAATGAATGACAAAAGCAGGTTAATGAGTAAGAAGAACGGATGAGTGGACTGCTAAGGGGAACCACAAAGACAGTTCACAAAGACCCGACAGGCCACACTCTCAAAGAAGCCTCACCCAAACCTTCCAGGGCAGCACAGTTCCATGTGATCTGGACTTGGGGCTCCCGCATGTGTCCCCCTAAGTGTGAGCCCCCATGCTTCAGTGAGATCCTGCCAAGCCTTCCTCTTGACTGATGATGCCTGCCCTAGGCTACTTCTGAAGTGAACTGAAGTGAGGATGACAAGGTAAGGCGCCCACATAAGGGGAACCTAGTGAAGGACAGCCTAGCACGCCTCCTCAAACATGACTGGCCAGCCAGAGTGGGCTGTGCAGGGCAGGATGCCCCTCCCAAAAGCCTTTACATCTCTGGGCCCATAGCCAGGAAGCTTTGCCCAGATGCCCACATGGGACAGCTGCTATAGAAAAATCCTTCCTCTGATCACCCTACAAAACCCAGCCCCACCTTCCCCCTCACATGCTGTTTTGTCCTCACGGTTCGTCGGGGTGAGGTATTTCATGTCTGTCTCCCCACTGGCATGTGAGCCCCAGGAAGACAGTGACTATTTTACTCACTGCTGTTTCCCCAGAACTCAGGCTGGTGTCCGGACACTGTCAGTGGTCATGGAATATTTGTGGAATTAATGAATGAATGAAGAGGAGTCTAGTCCCTTTTAACAAAATTTCACTGAACATCTACTGTGTGCCACACACTGCTGAACATCACGGGGAGATGGAGAATCCCAGTGTGCAGACCCCCCAGATTCATTCCTACGCTCCCTGAGTGGCCAGGGAGAGGGAAGGCGTGTGCAAGGGGCTGGCCTGCACACGGAGTGTGACCCTACTCCAGGAGCCTGAAAGCCAAATGTCTAGAAGCATCTTTGACTCAGCTTGAAGGTAAGCACACGGCGGGGCTGCACGTTAAAGCATCTTGTACATAGCTATGTGCAACCAACCGAGCGGGCTTCCCAGAGCTTAGCTGGAAAGTCACTAGCCTGTTGGCTCTCCAAGAAGCCCAGCAGCCTGGGTAGAAGGCAGGAGCAAGACGGACGATGCAGCAAGGCAGGCCCCAGATCCACAAAATTTGAAGAGTTAATCACCCTCAGACCTTCCCTGGTGTCCCCAGAACTCTGTACTTCCCGGAGAAGGTGACACGACCTCCCCCCCCCCAGCTTGTCTCCTCCTTACCTGTGAACTCCCCACCTCGAGTGGCCTCCCAGCCAGCCCAGCCTCTGCAGGTTTGAGAGGGGGAGAGCTTGCCCAAAGTCCTGATTCCATACCCACAGTCAAGGCTTCCAAACACCAGGGCAATCCCAACCATCTACTGTCCAGCTCTGTTATCCAAGGCCTACTATCACCAACAGCCCTCAATCTCCACATATATCTCTTGAGGCCAAGGGAAAATATAAGCACTTCTGTGTGTCCAAAGCGTACACCCAACAGACAGACACACATATGCCTATGCATGAAAAATCAGCTACAGTGGAAAAACAATTGCATTTTTGTCTATAACTTCTGTTTCTCATCCAGTTTCCCCAAATGTCCCACCCAACAACTTTGTGTGTTGGATTTTTTTCCAAGTAGGAGAAAGGAATTTAGAACCTTAAAGAAAACAGAGAAGCTGGATTGTGGTCTGATTGTATCTCAGCACTCAGGAGCCTGAGGCAGGAGGATTGTGAGTTTGAGATCAGACTGGGCAACAATAGCAAGGCCCTCTGTTCAAAATAAAAACAAGCAGAGGAGTTGAGGGAGGGTCTCATGACAGGGATGTCAACGTGGACCTGTTCCTTTCAGCAGGCTTGGCTCAGGGCCCAGTTGTTTGCCATGGGGACGTGGGGGGGAACGCTACCTTGTTCGCAGGTTCTCTGGTTGCGGCGGGCCGTCATACACTGACAGGACGTCAAAGTCCTCTTCCAGAGCAAAGGACTGGAACACCAGCTGGATCCTGTGCTGCTCCTCCGCGGTGATGGTCCACGTGCAGTTGGCGTAATTGGGGTAGCCATAAGGAAACCCCGGGCTCTCCACCGTTCCATTGGGGACCTTGCAGTTGGAATGTACAGTTCTGGCCTGAGAGAGAGAGAAAGAGAGAGAAAGGAAGTAGGCAGTGCAGAAGAACTCCAAGAAGCTTCCAGAGAGACGGTACCAACAATCTAAATCACAGGCACTTTTCCAAGCGCTTTCTATGGACCACCCTGCACTCAGCATCTGGGGGATGGAAGCTCACGTGGCCTGTGACCAGTGATGGGTTGTGTACGGTTTTACGCAAGCTTCAGAGTAGCTCTGAGCGATGGAAAACTGACACTGGCAGAAGCCACCACTATCAGCCTGCATCTCAGACCTTACCACATCGAATGCCAAGAGCTCCATCTCAAACATCCCCGCTTGCCCACAGCCTCCTGAGTCAGCCAACGGCCTGGCATCCCACCATCCCTAGAAAGTAAATACCCCTGGTACACCTGCTCCGTGTCGCCTTCCTGCACCTAGCAGGACCCTTGGGGTGGCATGCTTCTACCGCCTGCACTCTCTTAGACACGTTCTGTTGTCTCCTCTCCACTAGAACCTTCCAACCCCAAATGCGCTCCAGACTCACTGAGAAAGCCATCCCCACGCCATCCTCCTCCCCAGCCAGCCTGCCACTCCTCCCTCCCAGTCAAACTGAAAGGAAACACAGTCTGTCTCCTCGTCCTCACTTCCCAGCACCCTCCAGCCCTGTCAGACATGTCCACCCAAGGTCACCGAGATCTAGCAAGGTCACCGATGGGCCTGGCATACGTGCTTTTCTTTGGTCTTTGTGTTGGCTGATCTCCGCGCTCTTCCTCGTGTGGTGTGCCCCTGCTCCTTAGCTGGAGTATCTCAGACTTCACTGTGTGCGAGTCAGCTGCGGCTCTGGCGCAAAGGGACACTGGGACGGGGCGAGGGGGAAGAGTGGAGGGACAGCACTGCTGTCTGGCTCCCTGGGGCTGTGGCTGCTTTAGGGGCCTCAGGCTTCCTCCCACAACACTATACACTATGCCGCCCTCTCTTCTCACTGCACTGTCTGTATCTTCTCCAGGCTCAATGGTGGGCTCCATCCTCTCTCTCTCATTTCTCTCTCTCTCTCTTTCTCTCTCTCTCTTGCCAAAAGGACCACCTGCATGTATAGCAGTGATGTACAACTGCATGATCCTGGCCAGATGCTGCACACCCCTCTTTTGGGATGCACACCCACTCTGTCCTCTTCTACTGGTCTTACCTCAGGGAAGCGAATGATTCCTCCATTGCTTTGTCTGATAGAACCCACTGGAAGCGACATTCTCCTCTCCTTACAGCCCCATAGCCGGTGTTGCCGTGTGTCTATCTCATTCAAGCCCTCCCTCCACACACACACACACACACACACACACACACACACACACACACACACCAAGTGCTTCCCTGGGCTCCCATCTGCCCAGCTATGTTTATTTACTCTGGTCCTTTTTAAAATCGTACTGTGTGTATGTGCAATTGCATGTACGCGTGCATGTGCACACATGTGTATGTGGAGGTTAGACGACATTGCTCCTCAGGGCACCCTGTGCATCTGTGCATGTACCTGAGGTGAGTGTGTGAATACATGAGTGGGCGTGCATGTGGATGTGATGCACGTGGAGGGTGGAGGCCAGAGGTTGGCGTTACATGTCTTCTCCATTGCCTCTCCACATTAGTTTTTGAGACAGGGTCTCTAAGTTTCCCTGGAGCTCACCCATTCAGCTACACTGGCTAACTAGCAAGCCTTAGGCGTCCTGCCTCCGTCTGCCCAGCATCGGGCTTATCAGTGTGCGTGGCTGTGGCTGGGTGCTGAAGACACTCGCGTCCTCATGCTTGCAAGGCAAGTACTTCACACACCGAGCCAACTCTATAGCTCCACGCTTTTTCAAGGAAGGGTCCCTATTACTGGCCTTAAATTTTCCAAATATGCTAGATTGGCTGGCCAGGGAAGAGGATTCCCCAGTCTCCATCACCCCAGCAATGGGACTGCAGTAGTGAACCACCACGTCTGGCATCTTACATGGGTGGTGGTGTTCTGAGCTCAGGTCCTCTGAGTGCAAGGCAAGCACTTTGTCAATTGAGCCATCTCTCCAGTGCCACCATCTTCTTCCCATTAAACCTGGGGATATCTTTTCAAGGAACAAATCAGACCAGGTTATCCCACCACCTTTGCCTCAAATCTGTGGCTCCTCACTGCTCTTCCACAAGGGAAAAATAGATCTACAAAATTCTCTATATGATCTGGCCCTTAGGGATTTCTCCCCTCATATCCTCCAGATTTCTAGCCAATAACGCCCTTCCTTGGTCCTGTGCACCTGTCACATTCTTTCATTATATAGCCACAGGACCATGGCATCTGCTAAGGTCATGCTACCAATAACCTGACTTTGCCAGCACTTACCACAGAAGCAGTTCCATGCCTCCACCTGAACGTTTGAGGCTGTAAGCATGAGGACAGAGACCATTCGAGCGTTCCCATCTTTAACCCACCTCAAGCTCATGCAGGAGCATGTTAAGTTCTCAGTCATTTCATACAGCTTGTATTTACTTAGTGTTTGTCTAGACACTTCAAGAACTTTGCCTATATTGACTTGCTTCATATTTCAGCCATATGCAGAGGACACTATAAACATCCCCCATTTCACAGATACAGAAAGAAACCAAAGAGAAATTAAAGCAAACACTCCCAGATAATTGTTACTCTCTTGTTGTAACGAATACCTACCTGCAAGGAAGCAACTTATGGAAGGAAAGGATTTATTTTGGCTTATCTTTTTGAGGGGGATTTTTATGGTGGGGAGGGCGTAGTGGCAGAAGCATGAAGCAAGGCTGGTCACATTACAGTCAGGAAGCAGAGGATCAACAGAAAGTGGGGCCAGGCTATAAAGCCTCAAGCCTGTCCCAGTGACCTACTTCCTCAGGCAAGGCTCCACCTCTTAAAGGTTTCACAACTTTCCAAAATGGTGCCACCAGCTGGGGGACCAAAGGCAGACACATGAGCCTAGAGTGAACATTGTACATTCACACCACAACACATGGGGATTTAACATAAGTGGGCCACTTCATGCCACAACACATGGGGATTTAACATAAGCGGGCAACTTTCTTTATGGTGGTAATAATAAATTGACTCAACACTAATTTTTAAAAACCACTTTAGGGATTAACTGACAAAGGACACTTAATCTCTAAAATGACTTTAATATTAAGAAATCTCTTAATACAAAGTATCCCATTAACAGGGGGAAAAAGTTAAGTGTTTCTGAATTAATGCTAAAGAGGCGTTTTATAAAATTGGACATAGCTCTGATTAAATAAGCATTCAGAACTAGGAAAAGGAATACCTCCTTTCCATTTTCTTTTTTTGGTTTTGTTTTTTTCTCACTCTGGCCCAGGCTGACCTAGAATTCACTGTGGAGTCTCAGGGCAGCCTCGAACTCATGGTGATCCACCTACCTCTGCCTCCCAAGGGCTGGGATTAAAGGCGTACTCCACCACGCCCGGCCTCCTTTCCATTTCTGAACACTACCTTACCTTGTACTTGATGTACCATGAACTATCTGATTAGAATCAAGAATGATCAACAACATCCCCATCCCCCCCCCCCCATCCCGGGAGTCATGCCTTATTGGAAGAGCTAACTAGGAAACCAGGAAAAGAAATAAGAAATTGGAGGCCAAAAGATGGTTGTCAGATGATACATTAATACACCTACAAAGCCCAAGAGAATTGATTATAAAGCTATTAGAACTGAAGCAATTTCAGTAAAGTAACCACATGCAAATGCTATATAAAAATCAATAACATCAATGTGTGCCAGCAACAGATGAAAGCAGAAGAATGAAGCTCTTTGAACGGTGACTACCAAGTGCTTATTGCACATGTAAGAAATGTGCAGCCTGCTGGGGGAGCAGTTCAGTGCTACAGCACTTGCCTAGCATGCGAGAAGCCCTGAGTTCCATACTCAGCCACACACACACACAAAGGAAGAAATAAGGAAGGAGGGAGTGGGAAGAAAGGAGGTATGGAAAGAGGAAGAGAGGGAAAAGGAAAGAAAGAAGGGATGGAGGAGGAAAATGTGTAAGCACTCCATGAAAATGACTTTTCCAAAGAGATTTATAAAACAGAAGAAATTGGAGGGACACGGTATAATCCTGAGTGGGAAGACCTAACTACTGAAAGGTTAATTTATATTATTAACCTCTTGAAAAGTTATTGAAAAGTTAATTTATAAGCTTAATGCAATGCTCATCAAAAACCCAAGGACACATTATAAATTCGGTAAAATGATATACCTCCATTTAGCTGAAAAAAATAGGTTATTATAGAAAATGTGATTTTTTTCAAAGGTAGTGGATTCAGCATAAAGGATACTAAACCATGGATGACAAATGAGAAGACTGTGGGGGTGGTCCCGGAGCACATAAACAGCACAGGAAACGTACTGCAAGAACAGCCTTAAAATGCACAAAATTTGGGGTAAGGAATTTTTTTTAAAGTTAAATTTAAAAGAGAAAAGAATTTTGGAGGTCCAACTCATAAGCTATTTAAGAAGAGCATCATCTCCTGAACTCAGGTCATATGCCAAAAATCAGTTCCTAGTGGAATGAAGAGTTAAATATTTTAAAAAATCAAGTTCATAAAATCATTAAAGGAAAATATAGGCAAATAATTATCTGAGATTTTTTTGGAAGATAACTACAAGATTGACAGTTTTATATTAAAAAGTATGCATCTAAAAATAGACACAATCAAAAGGTGTACAAAAATGTCAGTAGGGAAGTAATATTCTTAATATGGAAAAAACTATTAGCAATGACAGGGAATAGAAAAAGCTCAGTAATTAAAAACTGGTCAGGAGGAATTGGAGAGATGGCTCAGTAGTCAAGGTGCTTACCTGTGAAGCCTAAGGACCCAGGTTTGATTCTCCAGAACCCACATAAGCCAGATGCACACAGTGGCGCATGCACCTGGAGTTCATTTGCAGTGGCAAGAGGCCCCTGGTACACCCATTCTCTCTCTCTCTCTCTCTCTCTCTCTCTCTCTCTCTGTCTCTCTCAAAATAATAGATAGATAGATAGATAGATAGATAGATAGATAGATAGATAGATTAGGTAGATAATAAAGATAAAAATGTTAAAAAAAAAACTAGTCAGGGTCTAAACAAATGAGTTTACAAAATAAGATATAAGTATGAAGAAACCAGACAGACAAACACCCAGCCACCCCAATAATGAACTTTCCAAAGGGCTTAGGTATACTCTCCAATGCATCCCCTGTCTGGTACAGGCACCAAGATCTGTTCAGTCCGTGTCCCTAAAAAGCCAGGTGGTATCATCAGATTGTGTCATTCATTGCTCCTTCCTTTAGATAGACTCTATGGTACATCAACCCACCCACGGGATGCACAGAGCTCATCGGGTATGCAGAGTGCTCCTGAGATACAGACCACACAGAACCATCCCAACTCACATCACACAAAAATGTCAGTGGCAACATTTACCGCCATCCTCAACACCCACGATAGCTGCCCCGCCTCAGACCTGCACAAGCCTAGAGACACTGGCTTGGAATGTGGGTGTGAATGATATATCCAGATGTAGACAGAGAAGCAAAGGGGTTCAAAACACAGCCTCTGGGAACACTGCCCATGTAATAGGATAGGAAAGGTGACAAAAGAGAGAATAGGGGACTGGTGAAACATAGGAAGAGATCCAGAGGGCAGTTCACGCAGGAGAAAATGACTCTAGGTGGTGAATGCTACTCAGAGACCAAGATGAGGGTCTCGGGTGAGGTTACTCAGTTTGATGTCTAAATGGTCCCTCTGGGAGTAAGACAGTGCAGAGCGGGCACTCTGTCCTGGCCTCTGAGCCTCCCCAGTGCCCAGAACGCGCTCCATATTTGCTAAGTTGGTACATCAATTTCCACAAACGTGGACGGGAGGGGCGCAAGGTGGATGGAGGCCAGATTGTAACAAAAAGAGTCAAGATGGGCTGGGGAGAAGAGGCCAGGAGATTACATTTGAAACAATAACATCCATTTTGCTCATTGGAGAATATATGGAAGACATAGGCAAGATTTCAAAAGAAGAAATTGATTACAATCTCACTTTCCTTTCAGAGGCAACCACTATTAATGTTTTCATTTTCTAGATTTTACCATGCACATTTCAAATTAGTGAAAAAAAAAACTGTACCTGGCATTCAGAGGGCTCTTTTGCAATGAATGATTCTTCAATATTAACTTACAAAAGGCAGCACACACTTAGAATACATATAGCTATGCATGGATATAATGCAGATACAAAAAAGTTTGCTTCCAAACCAAGCATGGTGGCACATGTCTTTAATCCCAGCACTTAGAAGGCTGGGGTAGAAGTATTGTCATGAGTTTGAGGCCAGCCTTAGGCTTCAGAGTGAGTTCCATGTCACCCTGGGCTACAGTGAGACCCTACCTTAAAGACAAACTAACAAAAAATAGTTTGCTTCCAATCTCTCTCTCTCTTACACGCAACCCAAAGTTACCTAACAGCTTCCCTTCACTTTCTCATCTCTTGTGCAAACATATGGACACATTCTGGAAGAATTTTTATGGTTTTGCTTCAAAAATGAGATTGCAATTAAGCTCATTTCCCCACAACTTGCTTTCTCATTTAACAATACACTGGGGACACCTTCCAGGTCAACAGATACAAAATTAACTTATTTTTATATAAATGTGCAATATTTCCTGGCATAGATGTATCTCAATTTATTCAACCACTCCTCTGTGCATGGCCATTCAGGTCATTTTTTGCTTTTCTTTTGTAACAATTCAGTAAACATTATAACATGAGTTTTTCCCCAAGATATTGAAAGTGTTCATAAACAGCACTCTTAAAGGATGTACAACATCACAATGTGTGGTTATACAAGAATGTACTCAACCATTCTCCTATTGCCAACCATCTAAATTGTTTCTGGATTTTTTTTTTTATTCTGTTATAAATAAGACCTGGACCTTGGCAAGGTCTGGTGACAGGATGCTGGTCAGTGCAGTGGAAAATGGTTTTCCATGGCTGGAGTCCCAGAATGAATGTCCAGTTATGTGGTCACAGCATCTAACTCTGCTGTTTAGTGGGGTATGGTGCCCATCAGGCTGGCTGACCTCTGCGGTGGGCACTGTTGGGCTAGAAGCTGGGCTCATTTGGAAGTCCCCCCCAAAATCAAACAGATGTTAGCAAGGTGAGAAAGCTATAATCTAGTACAGCTACTGCAGTTAGAAATGCTCATGGCGTGTGAGCCTCAGATCAAAGGGCTAGGGATCATGTCTTTTGCTCATGAAATGCGAGTGTCTTCTGAGAACATGGCTGCCTCTCCCTCTCATGCAGGCACTGACGCTTTGCTACACTCACGGAGACGCTGCCGATGACTATCACGAGGGCTCCTTGCACTTCTCTCCCAGTCACCACAGTGGACAGTCACCCAACAAGCCCAAGATTCCAGAACCATCCAGAGAACTGAACTCTTGGTTGTCTTGCATTCTTTTTTTTGGGGGGGGGGAGGCGATGATTTTCCTAGGACAGACTTCCAAATGTTTAGGTTACTGAGTCAAAGGGGATGAAGATCCCTGGGACTTTGGCTCTGGAGTTCCCAAATACCTTCTAGAACACAGGCACCAATCACAGTCTCACAGCCTGAATGCCTCCCTCAAGGCATCTCAGCCAGTAACGTGGATTATCTTATTATGGGTTTTGCCAGCTCAGTTGATTCAGATTCCACACTTTCTTTTCGTTTTTTTTTCCTTTCCACTTCCTTCATTCTCCTTCCCTTTCTCTTTTCCTCTTCTCATCCTCTCTCCTCCTTTTCCTCAATTAAAAAAAAAATATTTTATTTACTTGTGAGAGAAAGAGAATGGGCATGTACCAGAGCCTCCTGCCACTGCAAACGAATTCCAGACACATATTCCACCTTGTGCCTTTGGCTTTACAAGGGTTCTGATATTTGAAACAGGGTCTGTGAGCTTTGCAAGCAAGTGCCTTTAACTCCTGGGCCATCTTCCCAGGCCTTCCTCAATGTTTTTGACACAGGCTCTCACTATGTGTCCCAGAGTGGTCTCAAACTCATGATCCTTCTGCCCCAGCTTGGAGTACAGGCACGCATCCCCGTGCCCTGCTTCATCTTTTCTTAACAGTTTTAATCCCTCCCCTTGGAAGCTATATATCTGATGAACTCTTTATTGCTATTGTTTTTGCTGTGTGCGTGTTTGTACGCACGTGCACACGCGCATGTGTATGTATGAGCGTGCTTGCACACAGGTGCACAAGCCCTGTGCACATTTGTTGAGGCCAGAGAAGGATGTCAGGTGTCCTCCTCTACCCACTCCATGTCACCAAGACAGTCTGTCTCTGAACCTGGAGCTCATTGTTGGGTTGACTGGCTGACCAGTGAGCTCCAGCAACCTTCTTGTGTCCACCTACCTCAGTGCTGGGGCAATAGGTATGCGTGGCCACCCTAGGCATTTTATGTGGATGCTGGGAGTCCAAGATCAGGTCCTCATGCTTGTGTGGCAAGCACTCTTACCCACTGAGCCATCTCCCCATCTCCGCTCTAACAAAAATTTCAGGTCATGTTTCATTGTGATTTTTTTTCTAGAAATTTACGTAGTTATATATTATGCATATTGTATCTAAGTCTTCCATGCAACCTGTGGGCTACATTTATGTTTTGTAGTTAGGGCCTCTTTAATTTTATCATGTGTGGTATACAGAAGTCTCTAAATTTTATGTACTCAGATACTCACTAAAGTCTTACTGTTTTTCTGCTACATTGTACTCACTCTTCATGGACTCGGGGTTTTAATCTTGGATAGTGTTTGTTGCCCACATTGTTTTCTACCATGCTGTGTGTTTTTATTTTGCTTAAATGTCTCATGTAGATTAAAATGTTCAGTCTTTATAAGCAGCCACACTTATCTCTTTTTCTTGGTAATATTGTTCCTTTGGTTTGCATTGGCACAGTCAGTCACTCAACCAAAAGTCCATGGGCTTTTCATCCCTCAGCAGAAAAGCCAATGTCCTTCCTGAGGCCCCAAAAGCCTTGAGGGAATGGGTCCCACTGCCTGCAAGCTCCTCTCCCACCTCCTGACCCTCACCCCTGTGTCCAAATGCCCTGCCTCTGAGAAGCCCTCTCCCAAAGCCCGTCATACACCCACCAGCCAGTGCTGGTTCTTCAGCCCTCAAAGTCTTCCCCCAGGAGCCACGTTGGCTGACACATCACTTCGTTCAAGTGTCCAGGTCAATGTCATCTTACCCTCTGAGATTACCCTAAGTGAAATCCCAGCCTGGTTCTTCTTGGTCAGGGGTCCAGGCTCTTGCTCTAATTTTCCCCACAGCACACGCCCCTCTGATCTGACCTAGAAGCCGTGACTTTCTGCACCACTGCTGAGAAGGCCTCTCCGTGAGAGCAGGGGCCCTATTTGTCCTCTGCTGTCTCTCCAGGCCCCACGCCCACACCTGACACTCAGGAGTCACGCACAGGAAAGTGGCTGGTTGAAGGAATGAATGTATAATAATTGCCTATCCAGCCTCAATGCTTGGATTATTCCTCACCCAGCAAACTGCAGGCACTTAAAGATTCATTACCTCCTCCAGAAGCCTTCTCAGAGTGCTCCAGGCAGCCTCAAGTACCTCCCATCACCTGCTCATCACTTGCTATGAACTTCCTTACATCCACCAGTGGGGATAAAACGACACGTGCAAGGGGCTATCTTTGCCAAGAGACTCCTGCAGATTGTATTCAAATTGTTTTCTCTAGTACCCAATCCAATAATTGCCCATCATAGAAACTTGTTGCATGTTTCTGAGTGAGTGAAATAAATGAGTCTTTTTATAATATTCAGAAAACATCTACCAACTTCACTGGTCTGTAAATGAATGACTTGCTTATGAGGTGGCACAGTGAAAAGATAAGAAGTATAGGGTTTGGAATCCAAGCGTGGGGTTTGAAGTTCAAGTTTTCCACTTAATATCTTAATAATTGTAGGCTATTTGCTTTCACTCTTTAAGTCTTAATCATGACATCTTTAAAACGAACACCCACCTCTAGGCCGTACAAGTAAATGTGATGATACCTGCTAAATGGCTAACTTCTCCACGTAATACTGACATATTATATATGGTTAATAAATTCAAGCCAATCTTTCAGAAAAGACTTACACTGCTCTTTATGTAGGTCCTAGTCCCATCTTGTCACGATTATTCCCAGAAACTTGACAGAAATTCTGATGTTCTAGCGAATGACATTGTTTCTCATATATGTTTTTTTTCTAACTGGTGTTTACCAATATACAGAAACCATGTTGATTTTTATATATTCATCTCACATCCAACCAGGATTCTGAATTTATTAATTCTAAATAGCCCTCGGTCGATTCCCTTAGGTGTTTTAGGTACACAATCATGTTGCCTACAAATAATGATAATTTTTTAAAGAAATAACTCTTTCGAGAAGTTTGGCAGGAAAATTCAATTCAGGTCTGCAAATATTTGTTGACTGATAAGGTCAATTTTGGACAAATGTATTCGGAGATGCCAGTGGGATGCGCCGGCAAAGATGGCCAGAAGGCAATTAGCTGCAGATTGGTGTTTGGGAGTGGCAGGCGGAGCCGCAGATACGGTTTGTCAGAGGGTTTCCATTCATGAACGTGCCCACAGGAGAGAGGCAGAGGAGCACGGCAGATCCTGGGCCTGGCCTGCTGAGAGTGGGCGTGTCGCACCTGGCTCGAGGACATCGCTGAACACTGGTGTGCAGCTAGGAGAGGGCGGGGGCCCAGCAGTGTCGCTGGCTCCGCAGTAACCTCTTCGGAGAGGACCGAGAACTAGTGAGTCAGGGAAGCTGGTGTCTAGCCTCCGCTTCACCGTGCCCCATCCCCTCACCTCATACACTTTAGTCTATCATGCCGAACAGAAGCTCGTCCGTGAACCTCCCAGGCCCTTTCAGACCTGCACAGTGCTTAGTCTCGTGCCTAGAATGCCCTTCCACTGTCTTTACCTAGCGAGTCAGCCCCACTGTTCCATACTCACGCAGTTTGCATAGCAGCTCCTCCCCATGCCCGCAGCCAGGCCTCAAACTGAGGACCTCCTAAACACACCCTGTCAAAGCCCTTCAGCAGCTGCTCTGGACAAAGCCGCCCCAGTCTTAAGTATGGCACCCATGCATGATGTCTCACGAGTTATCCCGCGTCCTTCTCCTCCCACCTTCCCGTAAAGGACACTGTGCAGGCAGAGCCACATCCCCTTGCGGTGCTTTGACGCTCTGTGCCGTCGCCACTCTTTAACACTTCCAGTGCACCACTTCCTCTGATCTAAACCTCCTTTCTTTTTTAAAAAAATAGTTTTCACTATGTAGTCTCAGGTTGGCCTTGAACTCACAGTGATCCTCCTACCTCTACTTCTAGAGCACTGGGATTGAATGTGTGGGGGCTGGAAAGGTGGCTTAGCAGTTAAGGCACTTGTCTGCAAAGCCAACGGATCCAGGCTCGATTCCCCAGGGCCCACATAGAGCCAGATGTTCAAGGTGGCACATGCATCTGTAGTTTGAAGTGGCTAGAGGCCCTGGCACATCCATTATTTCTCTCTCCCTCTCTCTCTCTCAAATAAATAAAAATAAAATATTTTTAAAATATATTTTTATTTTATTTACTTATTTATTTGCAAGCAGAGAGAGGAGAGAGAAGAGAGACAGATGGAGAGAGTGGGCGGGCGTGCCAGGGCCTCCAGCTGCTGCAAACAAATGCCACACACATGTGCCACTTTGTGCATCTGCCTTTATGTGGGTAATGGGGAATCGAACCCGGGTTGTTAGGCCACTGGGCCACCTCTCCAGCTCTAAACCTCCTTTTGTTGTCTCTTGTTCTCATTGACTCTACTCAGCATTGAAGTCAAAGTTCAAATTTCACAAGCCCGGAGAGACCCCCTGATCACAGCACTAAGTGGATGTTCCCCAACCACATGCACCCTGCTATGGGTTCTCATTCGGACCGTGGGGCAAGTGTCACCACGGTGTTTAGTGTCCATCTTCCTTGAGATGTGGCTTCCACATAAGTACAGACCACACACCATCCCTGCGCAGCCCCCCCTCAGGAGAGAGCATTAATGTTCCACATTGCCTCGGCATCCATTTGCATCATAGCTTTGAGTTTCTCACACCGAAAAGTGGCGTAGCTCCACTGACCCAGTCTCCACTTCTCCACCTCCTCAACGTGATACACCCAGCTGTTCCTCCCTGTGATACGTCCAGATGTCAGCCCACACAACCACCTCCCTGCGGGACAGCACGATATGACCTACTTGACTTGCCCCACTGACTCCCATTCCCCACACTGACTGAGCAGATACGTCACGGTGACCCCTCCCAGTCAGAACATGACTTCCCGAACTTGTGCTTGCCTGCTGTCAATCAACCAGTTAGAATTTCTGGTGGGAAAAAAAAAACAGCTTGGCTAACACTCTGGACCCCAATAAGGACCTTGACCCTTGGGTACATCTTGCTGCCCCTTGTTCCTCACCCTTCAGTTGTATGTGTGTCTCTCCCAAGACTCCTCTTGCCCCCTGGTCAATCTTGCCCCTTCTCTGGGCTTTGTAAGCAGCAAGCGATGTTAGCAATGTGAACAGTATCCGCGGTAAGCTCCACTTCTGTTATTTCAAGTGCTCTGCCAAGCTGCCCCTGTGAACTTCACCTCATGGGCACACCCAAGACTAACCCTGTCAAGGCTCTATCTTGGTAAAAAACAAACAAACAAACAAACAAACAAAAAAAACTAGGCACAGTCAGATAAGAACCAGTGTGGGGCTGGAGAGATGGCTCAGAATTTAAGGTACTTGCCTGCAAAGCCTAGTGACCCAGGTTCAACTCCCCAGTACCCACATAAAGCAAGATACACAAAGTGGCACATACACCTGGAGTGTGTAGTGGCTGAAGGCCCTGGTGTCCATATTCTCTCTCTCTCTCTCTCTCTCCTCTGTTTCTTTATGCATGAAAATAAATAAATAAAATATTTTAAAAGATAAAAAAGAGTCAGGCATGATGGCACATGCCTTTAATCCCAGCACTTGGGAGGCAGAGGTAGGAAGATCGCCATGAGTTTGAGGCCAACCTGAAACTACACAGTGAATTCCAGGTTAGGAGGAGGGGCTGGGGAATAATACTCAGTGGCGAGAGCCACACAAGCATCAGGGCCTGAGTTTCAAACTCCCTATTTCAAAAAGATAAGTAGAAAACTGGGCATGGTGGCGCACGCTTTTAATCCCAGCACTCGGGAGGCAGAGGTAGGAGGATCCCCGTGAGTTCGAGGCCACCCTGAGACTACATAGTGAATTCCAGGTCAGCCTGGGCTACAGTGAAACCCTACCTTGAAAAACCAAAAAGAATAAAAAATAAAAATAAAAATAAAATAAAATAAGTAGAGAGGAATTGAGGAAGACGTGGCGCTGACCTCTGGCCTCCTCACACACACATACATGCACACGTATGCACACCACACACAAATACACATGCCAAAAAAGGGAGGGGAAACACAAAGCATCTGCCAATGAGAAAACTCTCCTGCGAGGGGGTCATGGGTTGATACTTCAATATTAGGATGTCTGCCAAGACAAAAAGGTGCTCTACGAAAGTCACACTGTAAAAACCCATGAACACCCCCTAAGCCCCATCACAGCAAGGCTTATAGTCACTGTCACTGTCACTTCAGAAAGCTCAAAACCACATTGACCCCCCTGGGATTCAGCACGCTGCCTGGAACCCAACAGCACCTCGCACATGACTGCACACATTCATGTCCAGTTTCCCTGAAGACCCAAGGCTTCCCAAAGGTCCACTTCTCTGTGATTCCAAGTCCCCAATCTGGAGTCCACAGTAGCTGTATTGAATGAGACAATGACCACAGATGTTCTTCATGACATTGTACTCTTTTTATTCCCCATTCTTCACAGAGAGATTTCCATAACTAAGCATCTATCCAAGGATCTTCAACTTATGGACGTTTTAAGTGGGACAATTCTCTGTTGTGGGGTTTGTCCTGTGCATGTAGAATGTTTAGCAATGCCCATGGCCTCTACCTGTTGGATAACAATATAACACTTCCCAATGATGGCAGCACAAAATATATTTGGACAATGACAAGTGTGTGTGTGAGTGTGTGTGTGTGTGTGTGTGTGTGTGTGTGTGTGTAGGGGGTTCACATCTAGTTGATGCTGGTTTAATTTTTGACCATTTTGGAGAGTGTAGTAAAAGTTAGACATACTGTGTGTAGAATAATTCACAGATCCTAAATTACCATGTTTTTCATCCATCTCAGTGATTGGCAGGCCAAAGGTTCTGCCTTTGCTATGGCATGGTCGCCTTTGATAGTCCGCTGTGAGCCATTTACAAATGATATCTTTAAATGTGTTGGAACAAAATATGGGGAATTGCAAAAGGAAAACAGTTAGGCTGAAATACAGTTTTTAAAATATTTGAAAATCTCTCTTATTGCCATATAGGGGCCCCTTTATCAATGCATTATAGATCTAGCTGCAAGTGCTCCAGAGTGATGGTTACAGCAACTACAGCATTCTACGGAAATAAGGTGTGGTTTTAACCGGGCAAATTCACAGGTATAGCTAATACCAATGTGCTTTGTTGCCTGTGTCTGTGATTGAGAGAAACAGCAGGTTTCAAATAAAGATGTAATTTTCCTCATCCAAGTCATGAGGCTCCCCCCTCCGAATTTCAAGGGGAATATCAGAGGCCCAAGCTAAATTCAATCTTTCACTCATCAAGGCTGGGGAAGGGCTGCTTTGTACCAGGCGGTTATGTTGTGAGGGCAGAGCCAGTGGGCAGTCAAGGGTGAGGGAGATGGGAGGTGTGGATTGTGTGGTGGCCCTCTGAAATGGCTGTGACACCTCTGTCTTTGTCACTTTAAGGTGAAGACCTAGAATTCTTCGAGGTTTAAAAACACATTCAGTGAAATTATGTCATTTTGAAGAAAACGGTTGAAACTCGAGACCATCATGTTGAGCAAAATGAGCTCAGAATTCAGAACTCAGAATTCAGAAAGATAAACACTACAAGTTTTCTCATATACAGAAGCTAGATTTTAACAAAAAGACACAGGGAGGTGACAAAGTTGGCAAAATGCTTACCATGCAAGCATAAGGACCTAGTTCATCTCCCCAGCACCCATGTAAGAGCCACATGTGATGGTGTGTACCCATAATCCCAGCCCAGGGAGGCAGAGACAGAAAGACCCCTGGGGTTTGCAGGCTAGCTGGCCCAGCCAGGCTGGTGAGCTCCAGGTTCAGTCAGAGACTGTCTCATGCAGTAAGGCGGAGAGGAACTGAGGCAAACACCTGACATCAACCTCTGGCCTCCACATGCATGTGCACACATGCATATATACACACATGCACCCCCTACACACATCCATGCATACACACACACACACACAGCCCAAACACAATATGCAAAGAAAGCATGAAAGTGGGAAAAAGTAGAAGGAAGAGTATTTGGAAGAAGGGGACCAAGAAGGGAGGGCCAGGAAAGGTTAATGGAGCAGGTGGATATGAGTAAAATCCACTAAATAGATATAGGAAAATGCCATAACCGAGCCCACCACGTTGTACACTTAATGCAGGCTAAGAGGGAAAGATGGGAAACACATTCAAGTTTCAATAGGTAGCCATGGAGGAGCCGGGCTTCAAACCCAGATCTGAGAGAAAGCAAAGGTCAGACTCTCCAACCGCACTGCCTGAGGACTTCACGCGCCATCTGGGAACACGTGTCCCAAAGCCAGAGCCATGGCCCTGGCTCCACTCTGCACTAGCGCAATGGCTCACAGCCTGCGATTTACTGAAAAGAGTTTAGTGCACTTGCTGTCCCTCAAGGACACGGGAACAAAGCAGGGGTTCCTTCTTGCTCGCCAGGCCGGAATGCAGGCAACAAAGACACAAAACAATGCATGGCAGGAGGGGCAAGCTGGCACGCCTGTCCCTGTACCACATCCAATCGCTCTGTGGGGATAATCCCAAGCTTCCTGGCTCCCTAATTCTACCTCTAGGCTCTCAGATTCTCCTGGACATGCTTAACACAGAAGCCGCCACTGTGGACCAAATTCGATTTTCCCTGCCTGGCCATTCAGATGTAGCTCATTTCTCAACATCACCAGCTACCAACCAGCAGGGGCTGTTCATTGTCCTGATGCGATTCCTAGATCAGGGACCAGCCGGGGCATCTAGCTTTGCTGATGGCAGAGGTGTCGGCTCATCAAGTCATGCCATATCTCTGGGTTGTCCCACAAACAGGAGGATCCAGGTACATCTAGGGACAGGAATCTTTGCCATCCTGGTAGCGCTGCTCCTGACTGAGGTGTTCAGAATAAAAACAGGGAGCTGTCATAGAGTTGTCCCCACTTGAGAAGAGCCTTGAGCTGTGGCTCTGGTCCAGGGGAATTGGCTAAGCAGCAGGGCTCACATGCAAAAATTCAAGTCTTGATTTATTAAATTTGTCCATTAAAAGAATAGTATTGGGCACCCACTGTGTCTGAAGCATGACTCCTGCTCTCACGGAATTTACTGCCTAGTTATAGATTATTAAATATTTTTGCTGTACTAAGTGCTATCATCTTATGCACTTTATATGTAATCATTCATTACACTCTCATACTTCTATTAGACAGGTACTATTATTCTTCCCATTTTACAGATAAGAAAACTAAAGTCCAGGAAGAGTAACCTTCTCACAGTGGTGGTGGAATCAGGAATCAATCCCGTGCAATTGAAAGGCTAAATTTTATCTGTGTACACATTACACTAGGATGGATGGATGGATGGGTGGGTGGATGGACAGATGGGAGAGGGCAAGACTGACAGATGCTTAGTTGGGGGTAATGTAGAAAGCCATACCTCTTCCTACCGTACTGCCAGGATAAAGAACTTTGGCATGGGAACCCAGTTCCTCAAGTGTCCATCACCCACCTACATGTCCTAGACTTCTGCCGTCCTGCCTCCATGTTGGGAGGAGGGGCGTGAGGCCGCCATGGTGGGCATTCAAGGGAGATCACACAGGGAAGACTACACATCGGACTTCCCAGAAGAAAAACGACCACTTGGTAAACAGAAACGAATTGTCACCAGCATGTGAAACCTCAGTGGGCCCATTACAAAATCCACAGCACAGGTTTTGGCATTTCACAGACACTTGGTTTATATTTGTTGAATAAACAGATTAATTTGTGCAGTTACCACCTGTGCCTTTATTGATTTATTTCAGCTTTTTATTGGTTTCCTTATCCACTAAAACTTGTGGGCACTGTTTTTATTCTGATCCATTCTAAATGGAAGTGACCTCATCCCAAAGAGAAATGGACCACGTCAAGCCCTTTGCTGTCATGAGAATCAGAGGTGAAAGCTGATTTTAAAAGTAACTCCTAAAATGGTGCAGCAGAAAGGTTACAAAACCCGAGCCCTTAACTCTGCTATGCTACTTATGAGCCAGGGGTATGGTCAGGTCCCTTAGTCATTTAAAGTGCAGGCCCTTCTGACTAGTAAATGAGGATCTGAAATGCATCTTCACGTTGATACTCAGAGGCAGCTGGCCCAAGTCATGGTGGGTACCTGCCTGGAACACCAGTCCTGTCCATGGTGCTGAACCACTGAAATCCTCAGGAATGGTTCTTCCTCTTGACCCTAGGTTCCTGAGGGTACCAGTCCAACCTCTCCCAGGATTTGTGCATAGGGTAAGACACTAAAGAGAACTGAGGGCCGTAGAGTTGGATCAGTGATAAACCATTTGCTTGCAAGGTCTGACAGCCTGGGTTCAATTCCCCAGTACCCACATAAGCCAAATGAACAAAGTGGCACATGTGTCTGGAGTATGCTTACAGTGACAACAGGCCCTGGCATGTCCATTCTCTTTCTCCCCTTCTCCTCTCTCTATATGTCTATCTATCTTTACCTTCTTGCAAATAAATAAATAAAAATATTTTTTAAAAAGTTAAAAAGAGAGTTGAAAACAAAATGAGTGGGGATTAAGGTACACTATATAGGCATCCTGAGCCTTGGTTCAGACAGAGCCAGAAGCCATGCTGAAGGTGGTTCATTACAGGAAGCTGGGGAGAAGGGTTGAGAGTGTCTGGCTGTCCTTCAGGTCCATTCCTGAGATGTTTCATCATTTAGCAGCAGATGATATAGCAAAGGGCCAGCGAGAGGTTATCACTCTGGAGACAGGGGTAAGGAAGCTCAGCAGAGGTCTGAGGGCCAGAGTCAAGGAGGGCATGACATGGGGTGACATGACAGGTGCTGGGTACAACATCCTTTTCTCAATAGCAGCCCAAACCCTTCATTCCCTCAGAAACATCAGATGGAATATCTACTGAGAATCCAACTAGTCCCAGTGTAGGAGACATTTGCCGCAGCTACGGGGCATACTCAGTCCAGTCTTTTATTTAAATGAAGGTACCCAGGGGCCAGCTACAATTTCACCTTGTTTTTCCCCATCTTCAGCAGATGAATTGCTCTTTTTACATGCAAACGAAAGGAATTGTGTTTCAGTGCCCCTAACTACACAGTGGAATTTTATGGGAGCTCTGTTGGTGATCTGAAAATTGTTCCCATCAAAAGAGAGAGTTCAAGCTAATTAGTAAGGGTCAGTCCTGGCCTGGCTCAGCTCAAACCAGCCTAGAGGCCAATAAAGACTCATCATTCAGGAGACATGTGCTGTGCATCTGCCACACGCCAGGACACAGGACAAACACGCTCTCCACTCTTCCAGCGTTTCCTTCTCTTGCTCACACTTCTCTAAACAAATCTGCCTCTCTCCCACTCTTACAACAAGTGGACCATGCTTTTTCCTGAGGTCTTTCAACCCACTTCCCCTTCCCACAAAACTCTTCCCAGCCTCCAGAAAACCTTCTGTTTTTCTTCCTGAAAATCTGTGCTCAGGACTGCCTCCTCTACGAGACATACCTGAACATTCCCTATAACACACCAACCCCCACCTTACCTCCTCCCTTGGCACCTCCAATGCTCCTTAGCTGCGATATGTGTTCTTCTGTCAGTACTGTTCTATAGCATTCTATGTCATTTAAAAGAGAAAGTGTTTCTTGTTGGGTTCCTCATTTAATTTTTTTTTCTTTATTTATTTGAGAGAAACAGAGAATGAGGCAGAGAGAGAGAGAATGGGCACACCAGGGCCTCCAGCCACTACAAATGAACTCCACATGCATGCACCACCTTGTGCATCTAGCTTACATGGATACTGGGGAATCGAACCTCAAACCAGGGTCCTTAGGCTTCACAGGCAAGCGCTTAACTGCTAAGCCTTCTCTCCAAACCTGTTTCATTCCTTTTGCTAGAACATTTTCTTCACAAGAGCAAGGTCTTTGTTTCATTCACCGATACATCCCAAGCCCCCAGAACAGTGCCTGGCACATAGCAACAGGAATTCATTTGTTGAATGAATAAACAACCCGGTACACTTACACAAGTAAAACTCATGTGAACCCGACTCAAAAAGGCCCATGAAGCCAAACCAGTTAACATCACTCTATCTGGAAGCACTTAAGGGGACAAAAGTCTCATAGATCAGTACTCAGGACAGACAGAGATGGAGAGGGTGGATCCTGGGAGCATCTGCCCACTGCTTCCCCAGCCATTTCCCCATCACATTGGCTCCTTGACCTCACAGAGTATATCTGCCTCTCTCAGCGCAGCCTCCTTGAGCACAGGGTGCACATGTCAGCAAGCCGGTGGTCGAGGGATTTTCCCATCAGCTGTCAAGCACCGATTTTGTGACCCACACAATGTGAAAGTCCTTACTTGCACTATTCTTTTCAAACCTACCCAGAAGAAATGGGTATTATTTATTCTTGACCCTGATTAACAAATGAGGCTTAGATAAATAACTCACCCATGCTCACACATATAATAATACTTGGCAAAACTGAGGCTTAAAACACAGGCTTATCAGACTTTTGACAAAGAGATGTTAATATACATGCTCTCTCACTGTCCTGGAGTGACAGGGAGGGAGGGAGGGAAGGAACGGTGGCGGGGCTGGCTGTACACCTTATGTATCATGGAGAACTCAAAACTAACTGGTGCCAAGAAGCTTTCCCTTGGCTGGACAGGACTCCTGACCCCAGAGGAAGGACAGGACTCCATCTCAGCCTGGGAGATAACTGATCTCTTCTCTCTCTCCCCCCCCCCTTTCTCTCTGTCTTTCCTTGAGTGAACTGAGGGAAAATATCTCTGAGTAGGAGGAGGATATATAATCTAAAATTTTGTTAAGGAGAAGTGGAGAAATGCATTTGCTCTTAAAAATCTCTATGAAAAAAATCCTAGCTGCTCTGTCATTCCCTATTGTGCATATACGTGCAAACCATGATGAACAACATCCAAATCTAGGTATGAGGCATCTGGCTCAGAAACTGCCTCAGTGACCCCAGAGTTCTGGCTGGAAGACACTCCCACAGCCATTTCTCCAGATATCCAAGTCTACTGCTGACAGCCTTCATTCATCCTACAGCCCAACCACCTGCAGACGCAGCTGAAGTCTGCAGACCTGCCACCCCAGAATGCTCCCTGCTCTGGCACAGACACCCATCTCTGAGCACTCTGACCAAAGCTTCCCAGTGGCCTGCTCACAAGTCTTATGGATAAGGAGACCCAGCAAGGCTTCCAAAAATACTTCCAGTGCTGCTCCTGTGGAGATACTGAAGTGGTGTCACCATGGCAAAGACCAGAACAAAAATTCTCAGGGTCAGGCTGGAGAGATGGCTTAGTGATTAATGCACTTTCTTACAAAGCCTAAATACCACGTCCGACTCCTCAGATCCCACATAAGGCAGATGCACAACGTGATGCATCTGCAAGGTCACACATGTGCACAAGGTGATGCAAACATCTGGGTTTGATTATAGTAGCTGGAGGCCTTAGCACACCAAGTCTCTCTAGCTCTCAGTCTCTCTCATAAAAATAAAAAAAGGCCTGTCTGTTGGACTGGCCTCCAAAAAAAAAAAAAAAGATTTAAAAAATTCTCATCTGCTAGGTCACCTTTGGGAAAGTATTTATTGAATAAATGAATGAGTGAACAAATGGATAGTAGAATGGATAAATAAATGAATAAATTGTCCTAATAAGAAGGCAGTTTATGCTGGTGTCTGGCTAAATGTATATACTATGCTCACCAAACTACCAAGTAAGTACTTCTCTTAATGTTAATACCCATATATTAATGTTACTCTCATTTTTGGTTAGAGAACCTTCTCTTTTCAGATGGCAGTGACCTTGGGATGACTGAGAAGGCACCATGGTGCTGAGAAGAAGTGATAGAGGAGTGCTCAGAACTGAAATATCTCTATCACACCTTCCAAGGCTCAGGGTCCATTGTGGAAGAGATGGAAGAAAGAATGTAAGAGCCAAAGGGAGGGTAGGACTCCTTACAACGTTCTCCTCCAGACACAAAATGGCCTGGATATCCATTACCTCACAGTGCCGGAAACTACTTACACAAGACCATCATAATAGGAGGAAAAACGATCATGACATCAAAATAAAAGAAAGACTTATTAAGAGGGGAAGGGGATATGATGGAGAGTGTAGTTTCAATGGGGAAAGTGGGGGAAGGGAGGGAATTACCATGGGATATTGTCTACAATTATTGAAGTTGTCAATTAAAAAACCCCAAAAATATAAGAAAAGAAGAAAGAAAGTGAGGGAGAGAGAGGGAGGGAAGGAGGGAGGGGGGAGGAAGGGAGGGGAGAAGGGAGGAAGGAAGAAGAGAGGGAGGAGAGAGGGAGGGAAGGAGGGAAGGAAGGAAGGAAGGAAGGAAAGAAGGAAGGAAGGAAGAAACGAAGGAAGGAAAGAGACAGGAAGTATATAGAAAGAGGCTCTAGAATCTACATAGTCTTGACATTGGGAATCTCTAGCAAGAATTTCACTGGCTTACAAAGAAGCATGAGGCTATAGAAATGAAGAATTCAAGAAAAGTCAACAGGTTCTCACTAAGGCCTCTCACAAGACATGCTGACCCTCCCTGACAGTGCTCATGGCTGAGGGACATCTGGATGAGTGACTGGCACCCAGCTTCTTTCCTGCTGCCTTGAGCTGAGCTCTATTCTTGGTTGAGCGACCTCCTGGCTCAGCATTCTTAAATAAGACTGGGAAATGCATTATGTCCCTGAGTTTTCTCGGCACTTCCTGGTGACATTCATTGCCCATCTGAGTTTTAAAGTCTGAGATGTACCATCTACTTAACTGTGGGTCTGATCAATAATAAGTTGAGACAATCAAGTGTCACCCCAATGGTAGTGGCAAGCTAGAACCCACAGCCTTTGACTCCTGACAAGTCCCACAGACACAACGTCCTCTCAAAACAGGACCATCTCTGGAATGGATGGAAGGCACAAGAACCGAAGCACGAGCACTTTCCACAGTGCACATGGGTGAGCAAAGCAGGAGTACATTTTCAACCACCGCACGCCTCAGGGTCATCTTTAAGGCAGGAGGGAGTTCATCATGGTTCAGTAAAGCTTTCATAAGTGTAAGATCCTGGTTCAGTGGCCTCTGCTGAACACAATGCTTGGAGGGGGTGAAATTTAAAAGGGGCTGAACATGGTGGTATATTCCAGTGCTTAGGGGCTGAGGTAGAAGGACTGTAGGTTTGAGGCTAACCTATGCACATAGCAAGATTATGTCTCACAAAAGGGGACGATATTGAGAGTGGCATTACCAAAAGGGCAGAAGACAAAACCTCGGGCCTTGTTCTCCCATTGAGATGCTGCCTGAACAACAATTTAAGGTCCAAAGGTAGGGGGATCCTTTATAAGAACTACTGCCTGTGACCCCGCCATTCAGAAGGCTGAGGTAAGAGAACTGGTATGAGTTTCAGGACAGCCTGGGATTAAAGTGAAATCCTGTCTCAAAAAAAAAAAAAAAAAAAAAAAAAAGCCTACAGAAACCAGCTAGGAAGTCATAGTACTGCAGGAAAGGACAATGTCAAGAACACAAGAGCAGCCACAGTGAAACGTGTAAGAGAAGGTGTTCCGTGTCAGCTGTGATGACACTCCCCGTAGACTGCCATAGCTCCATGAGGTCGGAAGGAAAAGTCCAACCTGCAGCTTCTCTTTATGAAAGGAAAAAGTACAGTACATTAGGTGGGCAATATTCCAGCTTTTCAGGAGTTGCTGGTTAACTGTTTACTGTCTTATCTAAGAGTACTGATAGGGACCAGTACATGTTGGATACTTAGGGGCTGCAGAATACAAAAGAGAGCTCCACTGGATTGTGGTAACCCAGAGAACCTGAGTACCATTCTCAGAAACTAGAAGGAGCACGAGATTATAAACTCCTGAGCAGAAGCACAGCCAACCTGGCTAATTGGGAAGAAACAAAAGACACAATCCGAGGAAAAGTTGAGAGAACCCCAGAAGCTCTAGTCAGCTAGTCAGGCAGACAGACAAAGGCCTTCCCTTGTACAAAGCCAATTCAGAAGGACTGGACAGGTGTTTTCTTTTTGTTTTTGTTTTTGGTCAAACACACAAATCACAGGGAGTAAAAAGCACGCAAATACACAAGACAACATGGCCCAATTAAAGAGGTTAAATAAGGGCTGGAGAGATGGCTTAGTGATTAAGGCACTTGCTATGAACTCTAAGAACCCTTGTTCTACTCTCCAGATCCCACATTAGCCAGATACACAAAGGTGAGGCAAGTACAATGTCACACATGCCCACTAGGTGGTGCAAGCATCTGGAGTTGGACTGCAGTGACTGAGGCACTGGCATGCCAATTCCCTATCTCTCCTCTCTCTCTTTGCCTTTCTCTTTCTCACTCTATCTAAAAATAAATAAATAAAATAACCAGAAGTTAAATAAGACTCTAGAAACCAATCTTTTAACAAAATTACATCAATAAAGTACCAAAGAATTTAAAATAATTTTATCTCTTTCTCTCTCTCTCTCTCCCTGTGTGTGCATGTATGTGTAGGTGCACATGTACATGTTTGCATGTGTGTGTATGGAGGTTCAAGAACAACTTGAGGTTTTCTTCCTCAGGTATTGTTCACATTTTTTAGACAAGGTCTCTCACTGGCCTAGAACTTGCTTACTTAGACTCGACTAACTGGGCTGTAAGTCCCAGAGATCTGCTGGCTTCCAACTCTCTAGTACTGGGATTTTAAGTCTGTACCACCGCACCTGCCTCCTCTTAAAAAAAAAAAAAAAAATGGGATCTGTAGATCTGATCTTCATGTTTGCAAGGCAAGCATTCTACTGACTCAGCTAGCTTTTCATGTGCTACAAGATGACATATATAGACAATCAAATAAAATTAGGAAAATTATGTAGGGCCAAATGGAAAGGAACTGTAAAAACAGGAACAAACAGAAATCTAGAGCTGAATAAGTTAATATCTGAGTTTAAAAATTTATCAGAGACTGTTAACAGTAGACTACATTAAGCAAAAAAAAAAAAAAAAAAAATCACCAATTCAAAAAAAGTGACTAAAGTTTAAGGAACTAAAATGAGCTGATCTTAAAAGACAGAAAAAAACACAGTCTACTTGATAAAATAATGGCTTAAATCTTCCCAAGTCTAAACAAGGAAATCAATTTCTAAGCTCATGAAGCTTGTAAAGGACTTCAACTTGGAGTCCAAAGAGGGCTCTACACTGAGCCCCATACTAATCAAAAGTCAAGGACAAGGAGAGAATCTTTAAAGAAAGAGAAAAATGACTCGTCAAATACAAGGGAGATTCCTTAAGATTATCACCTGATTTCTCAGCAGAAACATCACAGACCCAAAGAGAAGGGGGTGGTATGTTCAAAGTGCTGAAAGTAAAAACCTGCCAATCAAGAGTACTTTATCTGACATCACTGTCCTTCAAAAGTGAAGGAGAAATGAAGACCTTCTTGGATAAACAAAGCTGAGGCAGTTCATTGCCACTAGATCTGCTTTACAAGAATTATTAAAGAGCCCTTCAAGTTGAAATGAAAGGACACACTAGAAAGCAACCTGAAAACACACACACACACAAAAAAATAAAGCTTTCTGGTAAATATATAGACAAATAGACAATCTTATAAAAATGTAATGATGGTGCATAGATCGTTTTTATTTCTGATACGATTTTTTAAAATGAAAACATAAAAATGACATAACCATAAAACTATGTTAATTGATACAAAGTATAAAAATATGTAATTTGTCATATCAATAACACAAAATGTGGTAAGGATGTAAAGGAAGAGAGTTTTTCTGTGTGATTGGAATTTTATTGTTAACTGTTTAAAATAGATTGTTATTACTAAAATACTTTATGTAATCCCCATTTTTAACCATAAAGAAAAATAACTATACAAGATACATAAAAGAAAATAAGAAACAAATCAAACCATGCTACAAAAAAATCAATAAAAACACAAAGGATGACAATGAGGTAGGAAAAGAGGGACAGCATAACTGCAAGGAATATAGAAAACAATTATCAAAATCATAATGGTAAGTCCTCTATGAGCAATTATTTTCAATGTCAGTGTATTAACTCAGCAACCAAAAGACACCCAATAACTAAATGGATTAAGAACGAGATTTAAGGCTAGAGAGATGGTTCAGTGGTTTAAAAAAAAGAAAAAGAAAGCCTGATGACCCAAGGTTCAATTTTCCACTAAAGCCAGATGCACAAGGGGGTGCATGCATTTGAAGTTCATTTGCAATGGCAGGCCTCAGACCCAGATGTGCCCATTCTCTCTCTCTCTCTCTCTCTCTCATAAATAAAAACAAAAAAAAAGTAACATAAAAACCAAGATCCAGAGCCAAAGAGATGGCTCAGAGGGTAAGAGCATTTGCCACACAGTACAAGGACCCAAGAGAGCATGCGACTGCATGAATTAGATTCCCGAACACCCACATAAACAACGAGGCATCTCCATGCACACCTGTAACCCCAGACTGGAGAATCCCTGGGGCTCCCTGTTCAGCCTGTCTGACCCTCAAACAGCAGCTTTTGGTTTATTAAGAGACTCGACTCAATGAAATACGCAGATGAGTAAAAAAACGAAGAGGATAACTGGCCTCTACAGGCATGCACATGGGGTGTGAACATCTGCACATACACGTGAATGCACAACACATACATCACACACACATACCAAAAAAATAGATCCAACTATAGGCTCTCTACAAGAGACTTACTTTAGATATAAAACATACATAGGTTGAAAGAGAAAGGATGGAAATGAACATTCTATTGAAATGGTAAATGAAAGAATGCAGGGAGGCCATACAAAAGACAGTCCTCAGAGACAAAGAAGAAAATAATACAATGAACTGGCAGCAAATTCAACCAAGAACTTATAAAAATATATGCATTTAATAACATATTAACCAAATATATACAGCAAACACTGACAGAATTAAGAGGAGAAATGGACAGTAAAACAATAATGACAGATTTCCATATTTCACCTTCAATAATAAATAGATCAAGGAGACAGGAGATCAATAAGGAAAAAGATAATGTGAACAACATTATAGCCCAAATATACCTAGCAGACACACATAGAGCACTCTATCAAACAACTTTTTTTTTTCCTCAAGTGCATGAAGAAATTTTTCCAGGCTATATCACATGCTTTGCCACAAAACAAGTCTTAACAAGTTTAAGAAAACTTAAATCGGTCCAAGTACCTATTTCAATTGCAATGGAATCAAGCTAGAAATAGAAACAAAACTGAATCTTTCACAAATATGTGAGTGGGAATTAAACACTACACCCTTGAAAAGCCAATGGCTCAAAGATGAAATCATGCTAGGCATGGTGCTACATGTCTTTAATCCCAGCACTCAGGAGGCAGAGGTAGGCGGATCGCCGTGTGTTCGAGGCCATCCTGAGACTACACAGTGAATTCCAGGTCATCCTGGGCTACAGCAAGACCCTACCTCAAAAAAAAAAAAAAGGAACGAAACCACAAGGTATATTTAAAAAGTATATGAAGTAAATAAAAGCACAACATACAAAAATATTACAATGCAGGGAATGCATTAGAAGATTTTAGCACTACCTTATGCATATATTAAAAAGAGTAAAGGTCTCAAACCAACAATCTACAAATGAACCTTACACCTTAAAGAAGTAGAAAAAGAATAAACTAAAATCAAAATTAGAAGAAGGAAATAATAAAGATTCGAGCAGAAAGTGAGGAAATAAACAAAATTTACAAAACTAAATATTCTCTTTAAAAGATCAACAAATTTGGCAAGCTTTTAGCTAGACTACCTAAGAAAATCTCAAAAATCAGAAGTAGAAAAACAAATATTATAATTGATGCCACATAAATAAAAAATATCATAGGAGACTACTATTAAACTTATAGGTCAAAAATGGGTAACAGAAAGAAACTGATAAATTTACAGAATTATATTATCCACTGAGACTGAAGCATAAAGAAGGAAATCATCTTACATAATTCATAAGGAGATTGAATCAGTAATCAAAATCCTTTTCCCAAAGAAAAGCCTAGGGCCAGGTAGCTTCACAGGAAAGCTCTACCAAACATTTAAGAAAGAACAGCCAGGCGTGGTGGCACACGCCTTTAATCCCAGCACTTAGAGGCAGAGATAGGAGGATCACCGTGAGTTTGAAGCCACCCTGAGACTACATAGTGAATTCCAGGTCAGCCTGGGCTAGAGAGAAACCCTACCTCGAAAATCCAAAAGGAAAACTAACACTAATCCTGTCCAGTCTTCCAAAAAACCTGAAGAGGTTATAGCACTTCCAAAATAATTTAATGCAGACAGCTTTATCCAGACACCAAAATCAGACATGTACTATAAGAAAGCAAAACTGCAGACAAATATATCTGTAAATATCAATACACAAATCCTCAATGATATACTGGTAAAGTCAAATTCAACAATAACTAAAAAGGAATACACACCATATCCAAATAGGATTTATTACTGGAATGCAAAGATGGTTCAGTGGATGGACGTCAATCTCAATATACTATGCTAATCAGTATAAAAAAGGTCATGTATGAAAAGTCAACAGCTAACATCACATTCAATGATGAAACATTAAAAGCTCTCCATTTATGATTGGGAACAAAGTATGTATACCCTTTCTCAGCATTGCTATTCAATGAAATAGTAAAATTACTAACCAGAAGAGAAGGAAAATAAACTAAAGTCATTCAAATCAGAAATGTAAGATGGTTTTACTTCTGTTTACCCCAATGATCTTATATATACGAATTCTATAGCTTACATATGTGCACATACATACATATGCACTCTTAGAAATAATAAACAAATTCAACAAGTTTCCTGCATATAAACTCAACACACAAACAACAATTAAGAAAATTCTTATGTACAATAACATCAAAAAGAATCAAGTAACCTAAAGATAAACTTACTCAAGAAGGAAAAAGTCATGGAAAGTGAAAACTAGAAAATATTGCTGAAAGTAATTAACAAAAACACAAATGAAGGGAAAGGTTCTCATAATCAGGAGGAGTAATGTTAATATTGTTCATATCGCACAAAGCAATCTATTCAATGCACACCCTGCCAAAATCTCCATGGTGTATTCTGTAGAAACACAAAAATAAAAGCGGAATGTCAAGTACTATGGGCTGCCAAAGCCATTTTGAAAGAGACAGACTACATGAGGCTTCTATTTCAGTCTAGTCAAGATAGCTATTACCAAGAAAATAAACAACAAATGCTGGTTGAGTATATGCAGGGGGGGGGAACCTTATTTACTTTGTGTGGAAATATAAATTAGTGCAGCTACTATAGAAACCTGTACGGAAGTTTCTCAAAAAAAAAATTAAAAGTTAAGTTTCCTTGTGACACAATGATATGATTTCTGGGTGTGCACCCCAAAGATTTAAAGTCAAGTTGCTAAAGAGACACCCATATGTACTGTGGTACTATTCACAACAGCCAAGTTATGAAAGCAACTGAGATGTCCCACCGAAGAATGGATAAAGGAACTGTGGTGCCTATATACAAAGACATTTTATTCAGCCATAGAGAAAACCAAACTTATATCATTTGTAGGAAAATGGGTAGATCTAGAGATCACTGTGTTAAGTGAAATAGGCTAGTTCCACAGAGACAAGTATCAAATGTTTTCTACAATATGTGGAGTTTAATGTGGAACAGGACAAGAAGGTAAAGGGGGGAATAGGAACAAAAAAGAAGGGGATTACATCAATAGAGGGGGTGGATGTGATAAAAGTACACTATTTGCATGTACAGAAATGTCACAATAAAACACCTTACTTTGTACAATTACTTTACCCTAATTAAAAAAGAAGCAAAGCTAAAGGCTTCATATTTACTGATTTCCAAATTAATGACAAAATTACAATGATCACAAGAGTACACTTTTGGAATTAAGCTGTCTTATAAACTAATGAACAGGAAGCCCAGGTATACACCCTTGCATACACACTCTAATGGCCTTTGACAGAGGAGCCAATGCTATACAGTAGAGAACAGACAGCAGCTTTAACAAATGGTGTTGTCAATACTGGACACCCATGTATGAAAGAACTTAAAAAGGCCCTTACCTTATACTATATTAAGAATGAACTCAAAATGGATTAAAACTCTAGAGGTGAGACCTGAAACTATAGAGTTCCTGGAAGAATTCCCATGGCATTGCATTTTGCAATTATATCTTAGATACAAAACCATAGAGCAGACAACAAGAGCAAAAATAGGCAAATGAGACTAAATCAAAGTTAAAATAATTTGCACAACAAAGAAAATAAATCAACAGAGTAAAGAGACAATCTATAGACGGGAGAAAATGTTTGCAAACCATTTATCTCATCAGGGGTTACTGTCCAGAACATGAAAAGAACTCCTACAACTCTAGGACAACAGCAAAATAATCTGATTAAAACTAGGCAAAGGGGGGCTGGAGAGATGGTTCAGTAGCAAAGGCACTGGGGTTTGACTCCTCAGTGCTCACATAAAGCCAGATGTGCAAAGTGGCCCAGGCTTCTGGAGTATATCTGCAGTGGCTAGAGGTCCTGACATGCTCATTCTCTCTTTTGCCTTCCTTTTCTCTTTCTTTCTCTCTCTCTCTCTCTCTCTCCCTCTCTCTCCCACCACCACTTGCAAATAAATAAATATTTTTTAAAAATTAGGCAAAGAACTTAAGAGCAGTATCTCCCAAGAAGACACACAAATGACTAATATACATACACAAAAATGTCCCCCATCAGTAAACATCAAGGGAATGCCAATCAAAACCCACAATGGCATACCACTCAACTCCTAATAAGATAGCCACTGTCCAACAACCAGAAAACAGTAACTGTTACTGGAGAAAATGGAGAAATAGGATGGTGCAGTTGCTGTGAAAAGCAGAATTGCTTAGCGGTCAAAGCCAGGCGACCTGGATTCAATTCTTAAGTACCCATGTAAATCGAGATGCACAAAGGGCTGCATGTGTCTGGAGTTCATCTGCAGTAGCAAGAGGTCCTAGCACACCCATACTTTCATTCTCCCTCCCCTCCTTGCCAATACATAAGCATATATATATATTTTTTAATTATGTGATTCAGCAAGCCTACTTCTGGTTACATACAAAAGAATTGAAAACCAGACCTCAGAGGTATTTACACATCAATACTCAGCATGGCAGTGGGTGAAGAAAACAACATGAATGTCCACTGGCAGATAACTGAATAAAGAAACTGTACTCTATACATACCACAGCACATTATTCAGTCTTTTAAGAAGAAATAACTCCTGGGAATGAGGAGATGGTTCAGGAGTTAAAGACACTTGTTTACAAAGCCTGAGGGCCTGGATTTGATTCCCCAGCATGCACATAAAGCCAGATGCACAAAGTAGCCCATGGGTCTGGAATTCGTTTGCAAAAGCAAGTGGCCCCAGCATGCCCACGCTCACTCTTGCTCGCTCTCTCTCTCTCTCTCTCTTTCTTCTTGCAAATAAATATTTTTAACAAAGAAAGAGCCCCATTCATATGCTCCAATATGAATGGACCTTGAGGACACTATAATAAGTACAAGAAACTAGTCATAAAAGACAATATTCCATTATTCTCCTTTTATTAAGTACCCAAAATAGACTGAGAAAGAGGAAGTATATAGAATGATGATTGCCAGAGGCACAGAAGGCAGAAATAAGTGTTGTTCTGTGGTCATTAGAAACTTCTAGAGAAGGTTGCACAACGGAGTTCATATAGTTAACACGGTGGTATCATGCCCTTGAGAGTTATAATAGTAATTTTTATGTTATGTGCCTTTTGACAATGAGATTTGGGATTTGGGATAAGATTAATAGAGAGAGCAGTCTGAAGAGTACAACAGGCTGACAATCTCAGGTGGTAATTTTAATTTCACCTCCACCAATTAAAGGGGAGGGGGAGCTTGTCACTGTCCACATGTTCAGAGTCCTTGTCAGCCATTCTTCTACTTCCCCTGCACACTCAACAGAATAGTATATATTTGCTTATTTATCTATTTATTGCCTGCAAATACCAAGAAACACAAACTCCTTGAGGACAGGATTTTTTTTTTAAGAAGTTTGCTTTCTTGCATGTTACTAAACCCTCAGAGCTGAGAAGATTGTGTGTTGTTCTGACTTTTCATGGGATGGGACCTGATGACTGAATGAGGAAATGTGGAGGGGGTGGGGATGGGGGGAGAGTCACAGGGCAACTGAAGCCTGGGGCGCCTTTCCTCATTCATCAATCTTGGTAAAGGCTGAAAAGAAGAAAGGGCAGAAGACAAGTAATAGACTAGGAAGAGCAGAAATCTTTTCAGTAGAGCTGGTGAGGGCAGCCAGACCAGTTCCCAAAGCCCAAGGATAAGGAAGACACATCCAGGATGCTGTCTCTGTTCCTGGTCAGCCCTTCTTGTTCAGGCTGCTGCAACTATTTTTCCTTAAGAAAGATGACATCAATTAACTCTATTCAGTGGATTGAAAGGTCCTTGGCCTTTCCTTTTTTCTTTTTTTTTTTTTCAATTTTAAAGAGCTAGAGAGAAAAATTGAAGAGAGAGAATTGGCGCACCAGGGCCTCAGCCACTGAACTCGAACTCCAGACGCTTGGCTACCTCATGGGCATGTGCAACCTTGTGCTTGCCTCACTTTTGTGTGTCTGGCAAACATGGGACCTTAGGCTTCGCAGGCCAGCGCCTTAGCCCCAATGCATCTCTCCCAGCCCATTTCCTCTTTTTCTATACTTCAAGTCAGCTTCTTCAAATTCTAATGTGCATGATAATCATTTGTATTCAGTGTGGATAGAAGGACTAGTACCTGTATTTACACCTTGCTTCAAATGACTCAGATACAAATCCTTGCATTGATTTTGTTGTTTATTTGTTGTTTTTAGAGTGTTAAGGATAGAACACAGGGCCTGGCCCATGCTAAACAAGTGCTCTACCACTGACCTACATGCTCAGCCCTACAAATCCTTGCTTATAGTGGTTGGTTCTCAGCAATGTGGCTCCTGAGAAACTGAAGTCAGGGTCCTGGTTCCCCATGCCAGAGCAATTAAATTAGACCCTCTGTGAGTGGTTTGGCCACAGTAGTGTGGCCAGAGTGAGAACCAGCACTCCAGGGGCTTTCTCTGAGACTGCAAACTCACATGTAACATAGAGCTGATGGTTTGGGCTCTGTAGTTCTTGTCTAGTGTGGTGGTTTGAATTAGGTGTCCCCCATAAACTCAGGTGTTCTGAATGCTGGGTCCCCAGCTTGTGACAATTTGTGAATTGGAGCCTCCTGGGGGCCATGTTTATTGGGGGTGGGTTTATAGGTGTTATAGCCTGCTTCCCCTTGCCAGTGTTTGGCACACTCTCCTGCTGCTGTTGTCCATCTGATGTTGGCCAGGAGGTGATGTCCACCCTCTGCTCATGCCATTGTTTGCCCCTACCATCATGGAGCTTCCCCTCAAGTCTTTAAGCCAAAATAAACTCTTTCCCCCCCCCCCCATAAGCTGCTTCTGGTTGGGTGCTTTGTGTCAGCAATGCGAAGGTGACTGTAACATCTAGTAACTGGGTTCTCTCTCAACAGCTTCAGGGTTTCACTACTGCTGCTGACGACACAGATTTACTTTTTTTTTCTTTTCACATGTGTATAGCATGTGTGATGTGTGTCTAGCGTATGCACATGCATGTACATATGTGTGTGCCCCATGCACACACATGTGGATCCCAGAGAATATTGTGTGGCCTCTTCTATGGCTCTTATGATTGTTACCTACCATGAGATGGAGTCTCTCCCTGAACCGAGAGCAGCTGTTCCCACCCATTCCCACCCCATTCAGATGGGCTGAACAATGAATCCCAACAATTCTCCCACCACTCACAAGACTGGGGGCACAAGTGCTTTACAGGTGCATGTGGTGATACCTGACCTTTTATATAAGTGCTTTGAGGCTGGGCGTGGTAGCGCACACCTTTAATCCCACCAACTCAGAGGCAGAGGTAGGAGGAGTTTGAGGCCACCCTAAGACTACATAGTGAATTCCAGGTCAGCCTGGGGCTAAAGTAAGACCCTACCTCGAAAAGCCAATATATACTCTGACTCAGGCCTTGTTAGGCCCTCATGCTTGCTTGCATGGCAAGGGCTCTCACGCTGAGCCATCTCCCCAGCCCCACAGGACCCCCCCCTTGATGCAAGAGTGTTATCACCCTTAGGCAGCTAAAAGGAAACTTTCTATTTTTTTTCCTGTTGACTTCTACTTCGCACTTCTCTTCTGGTAAGGAGCCGCACCCTCTTCCAGTCTAGAAGAACAACTGTTCACAACTAGAGGGCGCTGCATTTGCTCCCAAGGAACAGCTGGCAATGTGTGGAGACATTTTTGACTGTCACAACTGAGGAGGAGGAGAGGCGGAGGGGGGAGTGCTACTGGCAACTGGAGCATGGAGTCTGTTGAACATTCCACAAAGCACAGGCACAGGTCAGTGCTCCACAGTAAAGTGCCCAGCCCAGTGGCCATCATCAAGAAACAGCAGAGTAAAGGAGAGCTCCTCAATCAAAGTTTGGGATTTTTTTTTAAATATATTTATTAATTTATTTGCAAACAGAGAGAGATACAGAGAAGAGAGACTAGAGACAGAAAAAGATACTAGGCATGCCAGAGCTTCCAGCCACCACAAATAAACTCTAGATACATGTGCCAATATGTGTACCTGGCTTTTTGTGGATACCAGGGAACTGAACCCATGTCATCAAGCTTTGCAGGCAAGCATCTTAATCAGTGAGTCATCTTCCCAGCCTGCTTTGCGACATCTTTTTCATTGGTAACAAGCTGTAGACTCCTTCAGAAGGCACTGCCGTTCAGGAGGCACAGGAGATAGAATGGGGTACAGGGGATGCAAGAGCAGCCTCCTGTTGCATCACTAACCCCTGCCTTCTCTCAATACTCAAGCTGGGGTCCCTCCCTGTCTGTCCTACCCTCACTTTCCTGAAGCTACTTGCTCTCACACAGCATTTTAATTTTCATGAACCCTCTTCTGCTCAGTAGATGGCTACACATTTCCAAGCTCCACTGATGCTCAGAATTAGAGTTCTTCCTCATGAAAGCCCTAAAGCCCAGGGAAAGTGGAGGCATGCACAGCCATCCTGAAAGGTAAGGAGACACCTGTCCAGGCTCACTAGAGAGCATGTAATATGGTTCCTAATTGCCTTCATACATGAATCTCAGACAAGACACACCCTGCCACACATCTTGGTACACTTGCCATCCATGTACCAGAGCCTGTGTCCCTAGGAGCAGGTAGGACTGTTATCACATGTACAAATGAACAAACGGACGCACAGACAGTAAGTGGCTCAAGACCACAGAGCTAGGAAGAGAGTGAGGTGTGAATCCAGGTAATTCAGGCCCAGGATCGATAGGTTTAACCATCATCCAGTGTGGTCTCTTGTGCATTTCATATTGACAAAAACTCAAACAGATTTGGATTATGTTGTTGGTTTTATAAACACAAACTAGCAAGCTTCCAAAGTTGGTCAGATTCTGAGTGTGGACCTAAGAGTTCAAATACAAGGACAAATCCAAGTCCAGTTGGAAATTCACTAGTCAGGTCACGGAAAAACACTACAAGTTTTAGAAGACAGCACAATCCATGCATCCTTCCTCCAGTCACCCTTCATCCATCCTTCATCATCCATCTTTCCTCCATGCATCTTTCAACCCACTTTCAATCCAACTATCCTCCATCCATCCATTCATGATCCTCCATTCCTTCACCTACTATCCATATGTCTATCCATCATCCATCCATCCACCCATCCAATCTCTTTCTTTCCATTCATTCATCACACAGTCAGCACCTGTGCTGTGTTCAGAAGATCCACAGAGAAATCGAGCTATGAGTCCTCTGTTCAGGATAACACATGAACTGGGGAGAACATATTGCTCTGTGGGTGGGCTGAGGAGGAAGTCTGGAGGACTCCAACAGGTCACAGTGCATGCCCTCAGGTGGTCACTTGGGTCAGATAGCCCTGGTACCTACTCACTGACCCTCCCGTGTTGCCTTATTTTCTTCTTATCTGTGATGTCCCTGCTTACTCAGAACCCCTGGTTCCTAAGCACCACATGGGGAGAGGCAAGATTAGGCTGTTTGCTCACCCGCCCAATGGATCAATGCAAGGTTGGCATCCCAACTTATCATCCTGAGGTCCCAGAGAGAAACCAAATTGTGACTGTCAGGAACGCGACAGAACTGTCAAAAGCAGACAAAATCAGCCACGTAAATTGTGAAACCGAAGTCACAGTTCTATTTGTTCTGTAAGAGTGAGCATCTCACATTTTTTTTTTGTCATGATGGAAAATAAAAACAAAAGACAAGCTAGGGAACTTGCAAGAACCTCTACATCTCCAATGGAAACCTCTCCCCGCCCCCCGACCCAGTACTTCATCTCAATGAGAAACCTCCCCACCCCCAGTTTTTCATCTCCTTGAGAAATCCTCTACCCAGGACTTCATCTCTGTGAGAAACCTCCCCCCCCACCCAGGACTTCATCTCTGTGAGAATCCTCCCCCCCCCCCAGTACTTCATCTTCTTGAGAAACCTCCCCCCCCAGTACTTCATCTCCATGAGAAACCTCCCGCCACAAGTACTTCATCTCCATCAGAAGCCTCCCCCCCAGTACTTCATCTCTGTGAGAAACCTCCCCCCAAGTACTTTATCTCCATGAGAAACCTCCCCTCAGTACTTCATCTCCATTAGAAACATCCCCCCCAGTACTTCATCTCCATTAGAAACCTCCCCCCAGTACTTCATCTCCATTAGAAACCTCCCCCCCATTTCATCTCCATTAGAAACCTCCCCCACCCAAGCACTTCATCTCTGTGAGAAACCTCCCACCCCACCACTGAGCCTCAGTTGCTAGCAAAGCTATGTCCACTTCCATTCAAGAAACACTCGGGGCGTCTCTCAATAAGACTGGTGGGTTCATTATTGGAGATCACTAAGACTCATTCTCTGCCTTTGACCATCTTCTATCCAAAGTTAGAACATAGAGCCAGGCTCGACCCAGTGAAGCAAGAGACAGCCCAGAGAGTGACCCTCTAAGGAGCAGGGACAGCGTCTCGACAGAGGGAACATCTATCCTGGATGTAGAACAATGAATAAAATGTCACTGATAGAAAAGGCAGGCAAGGAAACTAAAGGGACATGGGAAATCATGTATAACCAAGCAAAAATGGCGGAGGTAGAGAAAGGGACCAAGGATCAGACAGATTTTAGAAGTCAAGTCTTCACTGTCCACATAAGGCAGGCTGCGGAGTCTAGTCCCTGCTGACCTGTCCAAACATCTGGGATCCAGTGTTCCCCTGGAGAGCAGGGTTAGCCTAGGTAGACTGCTCTAGGCACGTGCACATGTGCATCTGGCGACATGCACGTGTGTGCACACATATGCGTTCATGGAGGTTGTGAGAGCCTTTCTACAGACGCCCTGTGGCACTACCACTGTTCACCAAAATAGCATCGAGCGATTTAGGTCAGGAAGTAAGGACTATGTTATTATTACTAGTTACTGGTGAAGTTATTTAATAAGAATGTCACATCCAATTGAGAGCACGGTGGGGACTGTCAGCAGGAGCAATGTAATTACACTAACCAGACATCCCGCTGCTCACACACCTTCACAAAGCCACAGATAGGGACACGCCCTCAGTCGCTGCAGGGCATTTCCTTGATGGGCCACTGTGCTCAGCCCCTGAAAAGGCAGACTTACGCTGCTCAGCCGGCTTCGCAAGTCCACCTGAAGTCCAGCAGACATCACCGTCCACATGGGAGCCATGGTCCAGGTTCTCTGTGGGAACCTGATCATCAGCTTGGAGTCAACCCCTTCCCTGCAGCCCTCTCTCCCCATTCCCCAGCTGGTGTTTTCACTACCAATTCCACAGCAAACTACCACCACTAAGGTCCTTTTTCAGGCCTTGGCGGGGGGGGGTGGTAGGGAGCCCAACCCAGCCTTCCATCCATTCCCATTCCGGCAGCCCCCAGTTCACACCCAAGAAGGTAAAGCCGCCCAGTTCTACCGGACAGCTCTCTGCTCGGCTCAGGACCTACTCCTTGCTTTTGAGTGAGTGAGAAATGAGCCACCTCCCCTTAGCTGGTTAAGGCGGGACCCAGGATGACAGGGCTTCAGAGATTCTCTAGGGCCAAGCTATGAGGGTGTGCACCGTGGCCTTCCTGACTGGGGGAGTGGAGTGCGGCAGTACGGTGTCCAGTCACCGAATGTCAGACAGAGGGTGTCAAGTTTCTGTTTTGCTCCAACAACCCCAACTCAGGATTTTCGAAGAGTTCTGAGCTTCCTTCCTTGCAATAGCAACTAGATGAGGGAGGGAGGGAGGAAGGCAGGGAGGGAGGGAGGAGGGATGGAGGGAGGCAAAGGATATAGGGGGAGACAGACCACTGGGAGACACACAGATGACAAGAGAGGTGGGCAGGAGGACAAGATGCAGAGACAAAGACAGACAGACAGGTAGAAAAGACAGACAAACAATGGCAGAGAAAAGTTGGGACTCAAGAAAAAAAAAAAGCCAGGCGGTAAGGGAGACGAGCTGACAGACAGAGTAACAGGAGACAGGGAGAGAGGTGGGGGAAGAAACGAAGAAACCACAAGGCAGATATTTAAAGTGACACAAGAGGCAGACGTGCACTGAGACCAAATCAGGGGCCACGTGAGGCAGCAATAAAGTGGCACAGAGTGAGACACAGAAGCCACGAGTTCCCACAGGGCCGCATGACAAAGGCCTTGTCAGTGTCACCTGAAGCCCAAAGCCCTCACAGGGGAGTTTTGGGGGAGGAAATGATGATTGAGCACAGGCTTGTTTGGGATGAATCTCTTTAAATGGAAGAACAGGGCAGTAGCCAGAGGAGAGTTCAAGGTCCAAAGACAAACCCCCCCCCTTTTTACTTTGAACTTGCTTTAAATTTAAGGAGGCAGTGGAGATGGAAAATAAAACGAGAGACGTCAAAGTTAGCAGAGACTCAAATGCCAGAGACAAGAAGAGAGGAGCCAGAGCTTTGGCCCTGAGAATCAGAGCAAAACCCCCATGTAAGGGCAGAAAGCACAGAAGTGCACTCCTGATGGTCCCTGGGTTCCCAAAGAGGTACACAGGAAGTCACCCTGGATTCGGATCTTGCATGGCCAGGCAGCTAAAGAGATGAATAAGCTGTAATAGGCTTAGGTGAGGGGTGGTGGAGCCCCAATGAGAGCAGGAGCCATAGTCTAAGAGCTGGCTGTGGGACGACCTCAGAGGCAAAGGGCCCCGAGCAGGTAGAGCAGCCGTGCAGGAGCTGGGTTATGCCTGTGACACAATCGTTTATTTGGGATGAGCAGTGAAGGTGGGCCTTGGTTATGAAGGTCTGGGAGGGGTGGAGGTCTGCAGCTTTGGGATGGTCTTGCACTTCTGGACAGTGCCACACACTGCTCTCCCCTCATCTCACCCTGATCTGGCACTTTCTGGCCCCTGGCATCCACCAATCACAATTTAAGGCCAGTAACAACCTCTGCTTGCCCTTAGCCACAGTTCTTGTTGCATTCCTCCCTCCTGGGCTCGTGGGAAGTGGTATCTCCCTCCACTCACTCAGCACTTGGACGGTGCTGCTCCTCAATTCCACTCATGTCCCACGCACCGGGTGCGGGCACTAGTTCCCGCCTCCTGTCTGGATTCTGAGTTCAGTACGCTCCTCCTACTCTAGACTCCCCCTCTCCTCTAGACTGAGCAATGCTCCAAAGCTGACCTTGCCTGCCTGCCCTACCTATCCCAGCTCCAGGAGCGCCCAAGGCTGCTCTATAGGAGCCAGTGCAGACCCCAGGGCTGGGCTCCCATGGCAACTTTTGCAGAAACTTCCAGGGAGTGTCTCTCCTGGAGGGTGTGAGGAGCTGTGTCCATGCCAGGGCTGATTGGTTGGGCCTGAGAGTGCAGCCTACCCTTCTTCCCCCATACGCAGCACACAGCTTCAGCATCGAGGTGGAACCAGCAGCTTATCAAGAGGTGCCGGCTTTACCAACAGGGAAATTCTAGGTGTCAAAACAAGCCTGGAGCTCAGGGAGAGGCACTGACCCACCTCATGGCCTCGGGGAGGAGACCCTGGCCTGCCACAAGACCAGGGGGTCCTGCATACTCTGCCTGCTGCCAGACTTCTTGGTCGCTGGCTGTTGCCAGGCATGGTTGCCAAACACAGACATACATCCTGGGTCTTCCGAAAACTGCTAGGAAACAGGAAAAATCAGTCCTGGGTTGGGAGGTATTAGAGCAGGGATAGATAGACCAGGCTCGTTCTCAGAAGAGTCCAGCCCATCTTGGACCCATACAGAACCTAGAGTGTGGTCTGGGAGGGGCCTAGTCCTGAACTGTACCAGCTCACATGACAGTGATAAGGTAGAGGAGGTTCTAGGTCAAGGCCCAATTGCCCTGGGGCCAGAAAGCTGGGGATGAAATCCAAGCTAGCAAGGTGCACTAGGGCTAGCATGCAGACAGAATTCACACACACACGCAAGCTACACACACAGACTGACACTTATATACACACACACATGAAAGCTACAGATATGGAAGTCCTCACATACACTAAGAACTTACACGCACGCTCACACACAGAGTTCACCTAATGAGAACCGCACTTCACTTCTCAGTCACACACTACGCTGTCACATCCAGACGGAAGAAGGAGGGCTCCAGAGGCTCTGCTGTTGCTCCTCTCCCTCCATTGGAACCACAGGCACCTTCTAGAAGAATCTGTGCAAAACTCTCAGTGTCCTTCTCACCTCGCACTGTGTCTGTGCGTGGGAGAGCAGTCTGCCTCTCTGGTGAAAGTGTGCATGCGTGGACACACATTGAGTAGATGTACTTACATGAACAGCTCACAATGCAAGGAGGTAGGGGGAGTTAGTGCTGGGGTTTAATCTGCCATGCCCCTCACTTCCACAGACCTGTCCATCTCCCAGCGTATCAGTCACTCCAGTGGGCTCACTGGCCCCTCTCCACACCCCATATATACACCCAGTGGCAATACAGTAGGGTAGACCCAACTTGGCCTAGGGAGTCTAATGCACTTGAATTCATAGCTTCCCTCAGCCACTTTCCAGCTGTGTGGTCTCAGGCACCTTGCTCACCCTCTCTGAGCCTCAGCTCCCTCATCAATAAAGGAAGCATAAAATAATTCCCTTTACCAACGTGCTGGGAAGATTAAATAAGATTATGGATGTGAAACTTCAGCCCCTCTGAGAGCTCAATAAACAGTAATCACCATTCATTCTCTCCTTTCCACCCACCCCAGTGTTGTTCATTCACAGAACTGATAAATTTTTACGGGGTGCTATGGTAAGACTGCCACAGACAAGGGGGGGTGTAAGATCCCTGTCCTCCTCGTCCTCATGAGGGTTGTCTTCTGGTGGGAGAGACAGACATAAGGAAGTAAACAATAAGCAAATCGCCTAACAAGTGGGATTAATAAACAGGGCAAGAAGGTGACACGGTGCTCACCCTGAGGGAACGACAGTTGAGCAGAGACAGAAAGACTCAGTATAGGAGGCTGGAGAAATGGCTCAGTACTTAAGGCACTTGCCTGCAAAGCCTAACGAACCTGATTTGATTCAAGAGTACACAGGTAAAGCCAGATGCACAAAATGCTGCATGCATTTGGGGTTTGTTTGCAGCAGCTGGAGGCCCTGGCATGCCCATTCTGTCTCTCTCTCTCTTCTCGCTGTCTCTTCTCTCTATATCTCTCTCAGATTACAAATAAATAAATAAACATATTTTTTAAAAAAATTAAAAGACTGAGTATAAGTGAGCCATGTGAAGATCTAGAGGGGGTGCATTCTAGAAAGAACACATGCGCAGGCATAATGCGTGAAGATGGGCATAAGCTTGCTGTGTTCAAGGTGACGGCGAGCGCATGAAATGCAGCAGATGGATGGAGTCCGGGTTGTCTTACTGAGGTGGGAAGGGTGAGTGCGTCAGATGCACAAGTTTCAGACGTTCCTGGCTGTGGTGTGAAGACTGAACTTCAAGTGAGATCAGAGTAAGCTGGACGACCAGACAGGGGGAGTCACCCAGCACCCTCCCCACCTCCCACCATCCCCGGCTTCTCGCTCAGGAGCCTCGCATGACTCCAGACTCTTTGTGGGTGATTGCAGTTACTTTTCCGGTTGCTGTGACCAAACACCTGACTTAAGAAGCAACTTAAGGAGGAAGGGCTTTGGCTCATGGTTTTAGGGAACACAGTCAGTCATGGTGGAGAAGGTGTGGTGGCAGGCAGCTCCAAAGTGGCAGGAGTGGGTGGATGAGACTTCTCACCACCTCACATCTTTGTGGAACAAGAAACTGACAGTGGACAGGAAATGGGGCCAGACCACAAAACCTCAAGGCCCACCTCCAGTGACTCAATTTCCTGAAGTAAGGTTCCACAACCTCCCCAAACAGCACCACCAGCTAGAAATCAAGTGTTCAAACACGTGACCCAAAGGGGACATTTCACATTCAAACCACAACAGGATTGTGTTCTCAAAGACTGCCTCTATCTGGTCCCTCCCTGTCTGAATGGTTCCAGAAACTTGTCTCTGGTTTAGAGGATAAGTCAGTGCCTCTTACCCAAGACTTGAGAACAAATATGGCATCTGACACAGCCTGGGCCTATAAGAAGAAAGAGCAGCAGTGGGGAAGACTTTGGCCTAGAACTCAGACCCACGCTGACTGTCACCACAGCCCATGGTCCAGCTGTCCCCTACAGAACCAAGGCAGAATGGGAGGAACCCTGTGCAGCTCTGTCCTGCTGTCCAACTCTTCCAGTTTTCCCTTGTCCTAAGGAAACTCTTCCCTCCCCTAGCCACATGACATTGCAGAACTCAACTTGAACTTCGGTGGTAACAAGTGGTAACCACAGTGATACATCATGTTTATTTCTACTTCTCTCATTCCTCTTTCGTCCCGAGTATCCTGCCCTCTGTGACGTCCAAGGAAGGGTGCCCTGCTTCTTCCCTCAGCTCCTGTGATGGTGAAACTTGTGAAGCAACGTGCCGTGGCTAAGGGCTTATCCAAGACAGCTGTCCCACCTGTCCACTGGGCGGCTGGTCACTTCCTGGTCTATCCTGGGCCAGCAGCCATGCTGCAATCACTCCTGGATGTTTTGGCCTATCCATCCTCTCATAGCTGCCACTCGAGTGTAGACACCTGGGAAGTGGGGCCTGCCACAACCGTAGCCCCAGCTGCTGACTCCTGTTAGCACCCATCTGCCAGAGGGCTCCCTGCAGGCCAAGGGGAGCTCAGGCCAGCAGCAAACCTTGGGTCCAGGTTTGGCTCATCCACCTGTTGCCTTGGGAGTGACCATCTGGGAAATGGATTCTGTGCTAGTGTCATATTGATCTCACTGTGACTGTGTCCTCCGGTCGCAGGCAGTTTCGGGTTTTCTGGATTTTGTTTTTGGAGGAGGAATCTTGCCAGTTATCTTGGCCACAAACCCAGCAATCCTGCCTCAGCCTCCCAAATGCTGTATTCAAAGTGTGTGCCCTCATGCTCAACCAAGGGTAGGATGGAGTAGAGGAGGGGAGCTGATGTATAGGTACCCAATAAACAGTTTTGAGTGAAATTTCTTCAAAGGTCAGTGTGAGGGTGTTACTGGGAAAAGCTAACATTTGAGTGCATACATCGAGTAAAAGAAAACTGCCCTCACCAGTGGGGAAGTGTCATCTAACCCATGGAAGGCCCCAAATACAGAAAGGCACAAGAACCGCAAATTTCCTCTCTCCTTGAGCTGACACAGTCCCCTCCCCACGGACACCAGAGTTCCTAGTTTTAGGGTTGTAGCAGTTAACCTTCTTGATGCTAGGTCAAAACACTGGACCAAAAGCAGCTTATGGAAGGAAAGGATTTATTTTTTTGGCTTAAAAATTTGAGGGCAATTTTCATTACAGTGGGGAAATCATGGCAGGAACAGACAGCTGGGCATCACACCTCCACATCAGCAGGGAGGAAGTAGACAGGGCACACTAACTGTGGCAAGTGGGACAGGGCTATAACACCTCAAGGCCCACCCCTAGCAACACATGTCCCCCAGCAAGGCACCACCTCCGAAAGGCTCCTCAAGCTGGGAATTAAGCATGGAGCCTAACTGCAAACACATGACGCTATGGAAGACATTTTACATTCAAACTACCATGAGGACCTTCAGAAGTGGGGCTCAGACCAGTGTCTCCACACCTACCCCTATGTCTTCACCCTCAAACTTTCAGATGTAAGCTGAATTACATCACCTGCTTTTCTGGGGACCCAGCTCCTAGATGGCATAGAAGAGATCTTTCCAGCCTGCATAACCACATGAGACAATTCCCATGTGAAAACTCCTCATGTGGGCTGAGGAAATGGCTTAGTGGTTAAGGCATTTGCCTGTGAAGCCTAAGGACCCCAGTTTGATTCCCCAGGACCCACGTAAGCCAGATGCACAAGGAGGCGCATGCATCTGGAGTTCATTTGCAGTGGCTGGAGGCTCTGGCGTGCTCATTCTCTCTCTCTCTCTCTACCTGCCTCTTCCCACCTCTCTCTCAAATAAATAAATAATAAAATATATTTTTAAAAAACTCCTCATGTGGTCCCATCTACATACTGTGAATCCTACTGGGCCTGTGTCACAGGGGACCCTTGACTCATACCATCTCTAATGCATTCAATCCTCAACATTGGCTGAACTCACTATGTAGCCCAGACTGGCCTTCAATTTACAATTCATGTCCTCAGTCTCCCACGTGGCTGGGATTCTAGGTGTGCAACACCTGACTCCAACATTAGTGCAGCACTTTAGTGTCAGGCCTTGTGCTAGGTCCTAGGACAGAATGACAGACAAGACATGGTCCCAGCCCTTATGTAGTTAGCATCTTCTAGCATCAGCTCTCCTGCTTTTTAAAGACACCATTAGCTTCCGTACTTAGTGATTCATAGATTTCCAGCCCTTCCCAGCTAACAGACCAACAGAGGTTTATGAGCCACACTCTCTCAGCAAGGAGTATAGGACTCTGCATCGGAAGTTGTCCAAAACTTGGGAAGAGAACCTTACGATGTCATGACAGTTGCTTTTGTTTGGTCAGCCCACAACTGTGGCTTGTACAGCAAGCTGTGTTTCAGCTAGGCAAATCCACACATACCTGTAACCTCAGTCTTGCACTGCGGCTTGCAAACGGCAAGCCCTGGAATCAGTAGTCTAGTCTCCACTGCAAGGAAAAGCCAGGCTGGTGAGTGACGGAGGGGAGCCCCCGATGTTCTTCTCTGGCCACCATAGGCAAGTGAACAAGGCACCACACAAGCGCATTCAGCACACACATACATACACTGCAGCAGTTTGAATGAAATGCCCCCCATGGGTTTGTGTGTTTCGAATGCTTGGTCCCCAGCTGGTAGTAGTTTGGGAGGTAGAGCTTTGCTGGAGGAGATATATTGCTGGAGTCAGGTTTTGGTGTGCTATAGCCCAACTTCCCTCTTACTGGAGCTCAGCTCACTCTTGTTTTTCTTTTTCTTTCTTTTTTTTTTTTTTTTCGAGGTAAGGTCTCACTCTAGCCCAGGCTGACCTGAAATTCACTATGTAGTCTCAGAGTGGCCTTGAACTCACAGTGAGCCTCCTACCTCTGCCTCCCGAGTGCTGAGATTAAAGGCGTGCACCACCACGCCCAACACAGCTCACTCTTGCAAGATGTGATGTCCAGCCTCTGCTCTACCATCTTTCCTGCCATCATGAAGCTTCCCCTCAAGACTAGAAGCCAAAATAAACCTTTTCCTCCTATCAGATGCTTTTTGTTGAGTATTTTTGTCTTAGCAACTAACACATTACACACCAACATACTACACACATGCAAACAAACAAATAACAAAAAAAAATGTTTCACGACTCTCTGCACCTGGGCCTCATTTCTGATAGGAAGTCTCGTGGATCAAGTAAGCCAGGGTAACTGGGGAGATAGCTCAGTTCACAATGTCCCTGCCTCACAAGTATAGTGACCTGAGTTCTCCTGTGAATGGCAGGTGTGTCGGCACACAGCAGCATTCTCAATGCTGGGCAAGCAGTGACACATAGGAGGCCAACCAGTCTAGCCTACTTACCTAGCTCCAGACCAGTGACAGAACTTGCCTCAACAAGCGGTAGACAGCGTATCTGAGAACAACACCCGAGGTGGTCTTCTGGCCGCCACAAGTACGCTCTCCCCCACCCACACGTGCGCATGCATAAATCCACACACATACACATGTGAACAAATAAAAGAGAGATGGTTCAATGGTTAAGAACATGCGCTACACAAGCATGAGGCCTGAGGTGGCCCAAGATACTCAATTCTATTCCCTAGTACCCATGTAAACAGCCAGGCATGGCCACGCATGTCTGTAAGCCCAGTCCTGTGGGGAGCAGAGACTGGAGAATCACTGGGGCTCAAGAAAACAGCCAAGCTCTAAAGTCAGTGAGAAACTCCCTCTCAGGGAAAACACACAGATGAGGAATGGAGAAGGGACACCCGACTTCCTCCCTTGGCTTCCCACATGTGCACACATGCATCTGCCCACACATGCGCAGACACCACGGCACACATCCTACGCACGTGCACACACCGAAAGAAAAAAGGGAGAGAGATTGAGCTGGAGGGATGGCCTAGTAGTTAAGGTGTTTGCCTGCAAAGCCAAAGGACCCAGGTTCAATTCCCCAGGACCCATGTTAGCCAGACGCACAAGGGGATCACAAGCGTCTGGAGTTTGTTTGCAGTAGATGGAAGCCCTGGCGCACCTATTCCCACCCCACCCCCCGATTCTCTGTCAAATAAATAAATAAATAAAAATAAAATATTTTTTAAAAGAGCTAAGAAGAGAGAGAGAAAGAAAATGTCAGGGGACAGAGTGTGATGATAAAATCCTGGTAAGTTCTGTAGCCAGACCTGCAGTAAGGGAACCAGGGAGTTCTTAGTTCCCCGTTCTACCTCGTGCTTGCAACGTCCACATTTCCCTCTGCCTCCATCACTCTAGAAACACGTTTGTCTGAAAACAGCCTATACACTTTGACACACATTGCCCTCCAACTTCAAACTTCTTTTCTTTTTCATCTCCACTCATCTAAGCAATAGCTTGAAGAGGAGGAAGCCATCAAACCATTACATGGGCATCTCTTTTCTCTCTAACAGGCCCAAGGGACACCAAGGCTGCAGAGATCTCTCTGGGTTAATTTGGAAACAGGAAAACTTCACATTTTCATTTTCAATTAAGCAATTACTCCATCGCCATAGTAACATGTGCTACTCTGTTTCAGCTTAGAAATAGAAAAGAAGCATCAAGACTAAGTCATTGTTAACTTTTATGTAATCTTAAAGTGGGAGAGATCTTTCTGTAAGTATGACACACACACAAAAAAAAAACCCAGACAGACAAAACACTGACACACCTGATTGCATAAATACATGGAGCTCCTATAAGTGTCAAAGCAAAGGAAACTGAAGATCCCACAGTGACTAGCACAACATGTAAGCTGTGAGAAAGGCCCGCCCTACTAGGACCTATAAATAGCTCATGTCATTTGTGTACAAAGGGTTCTCACAGACCAATAAGAAAAATGTGACCATGACACCCAGTTTTCAGGAAAAGAGATACAGGTGATTAAAAACATAACATGAAGGGCTGGAGAAATGACCGAGCGGTTTAGGCGCTCTCCTGCAAAGCCTAATGACCCAGATCCAATTTCCCAGGACCCACATAAAGTCAGATGCACAAAGTGGCACGTGCATCTGGAGTTCATCTGAAGCTACTGGAGGCTCTGGCGTACCCATTCTCTCTGCCTGTCTCTCTTCTCTCTACCGCTGTCTACTTGCAGATCAATAAATAAAAATATTTTTAAAAGAACGTAACATGAAAAGATGTTCCACTTCAGTTATAATTAAAGAAATAAGACAATGAGATTCCTCTCTGACAGACCTATCATACTGGCAGGTTTCAAAAGAGTTGCTGGAAGACATAATGAGTAAAAGTTATTGGATCAGTTCATCAGACTACCCTGGAGACTTCATCCCAAACCTACTCTACAGCAGACAGACCTACCCAGTCCCAGATCTACTGAGTCAGAAACTCTTATTAGATCCTGAAAGCTGCATTTTAACAAGTCTTCTAGGAAATTCTTATTCAGCTTGAAGTAGAGCGTTACCAAGAGCACTCAGTGACAAATGATAGTATTTAAATTTATGCAATTTGTTTTTTGTATCAACATAAATGTGCATGCCCTTTGGGGGAACAACTCTATTCCATAGACATTTTTGTTCATGCTGAAATTGCACACAAGTACACAATTATTTTGTTGCATTGCTTTGGGTAGCCAGAAACTAGAAGAGCCCTAAATAATAAAGAGCTCATTGACTAATTTACAGTAATATATGAATATCATATAACCATTAAAAGGGAGAAGCTGTGGTTGGGAGATGGCTCAGGGAATAAAGGCACTTGCCCCATAAGCATGAGGACTAGGGTTTAGATCCCCAGCACCCACATAAATGCTGGGTGGGCCTGCCAACACACAGCCACAGACGTTCCTTTAAGGAGGCAATACAGTTTATTCTCTAGTTCAGCATTCTTTGAGAAGGTGGAGATAGGAGACCCCCGAGTTAAGCGGGCTAGCTAGACTAGCCAAATTGGTAAGCTCGGGGACACTATCTTCTGGACATGAAGTGGCCATGGCATTCAGGACTTCACAGCAGCTGTCATTACCTTCATAAGACCTAAATAATAATGGCCCATCAAAATTTTGTCAGGGATGACAGTGGGAGGGGTCAAAAAAAGACATCAGGGGCTGGAGAGATGGCTTAATGGTTAAGACACTTGCCTGCAAAGCCAAAGGACCCAGGGTCGATTCCCCAGGACCCACGTAAGCCAGATGCACAAGGGGTACATAGATCTAGAGTTCGCTTGCAGAGGCTGGAGGCCCTGGAGCGCCCATTCTCTCTCTCTCCTTGTCTATTTCTATATCTCTCTGTATCTCAAATAAATAAATAAAATTGTTTAATAAAAATGAGACATCAAAGTAGAAGAGAAACAAGTTAGAAAGAAGAAGGGATTCAGTGGAAGGGGGACAGGAGAAGGGAAACAAAAGAAGATAATGAAAGGGGAATATGATCAAAATACAATATTTACATATATGAAAATTGTCGATTAAAAAGAAAGTAAAAACAAACACTGTTAAGAAGTAAATAAACACAGCATATCCTCTGTCCTGTTTTGTGAAGTACAGAGTCTATGTCTAGTTCTACTTTCTTATACGTTTTGAAATTTTCTGCAGTAATTCAGAAGACACTATTAATAGGTGGAACTGGGGACTGGAGAGGGAAGGGGTTTCCCCACCATCTGCTCTTCTGTGATGTCTGAGTTTTGCCCTGAGCATGGATCACTTTCATAGTAATTAAAAAGTAGTTATGACTAATTAAACTTACAAAAAGGAAAAGAGCCAGCTAGCAATAGACCCATGGCTAGGAGGGGAGGAAAATTAGGTCGGTCATTTGGATAACTGCGACATGGAGACTGTTCGGGCCTGGTCTGAGAACTGTTGGAGAACTGTGTGTTTTAGCTTCAGCCACACAGGTGACTTTGCCAAAGAAAACCTTTAAAACTCAGTGAACAAGCGATTTTTCAAAAAAAAAAAATATTTGTTTCACAGAGAAAAATTCCCCTGTGCCTGTTGCATAAGACAAGGTCCCCTGAACAATCTGTTTTTCCTTCCATTTGGGTCATCCATTCCACCAGGTGGGGATGTCTGGACTTGCTATGGTCTGGACATGAACTGCCCATCAAAGCTCATGTGTACACAGCTTGGTCCCCAATGTAGCAGCATTCAGAGATGGGGCCTTTGGGAGGAGATTGGATCGTGAGGACTCTGACCTAATCACAAAATCAATCCATGGATGGATTCCTAACTTACTGGGCCACTGAGAGGGGGTGGGCATTTGAGGAGGTGGGACCTAAAAGGAAGTAGGTTATTGGGGACTTGTCCTTGGAGAAGATATTGGGATACCCAACTCCCTTTTCTTTCTCGCTTCTCATTCTTTCTCTCCCTCTCTTTCTCTCTCTCCATCCTGGCTACCCTAAAGTGAGCAACTCTTCTCTGCCACATACTCCCTGCCATGATGCTCTGCCTCACCACAGACCCACAACAATGGGCCAGCAACCATGGACTGAAACCATAAGTCAAAATAAGCTCTTCATCCTTTCAAGTTGCTTATCTCAGAGATTTTATCACAGAGACAGAGGGTGCCTGATACACAATTGTGAGCCATAGAGTCTCATCCTGTTCCAAAGAGAATCCAAACAAGGGACCTCCATTAGTGATTAAATGTGTTGTGGACATACCTTGTTGGTAAAGACTGTGTGAGTGAGTTAGAATAGACATAGGCTGCATCCAAGGAGCTATGCAAACGTTGTCTGTGCTAGTGTTCTCCTGATCTATTTACCAAGAATCTTCATTAAAGACATCATGGGAATTCATAAGACAATGAAACCCAAGAGTCCAAGTACCTAGTTACAGAAAGTCCCTTTAATGAGATGAGATATCTTATTCTCCAGTTCAGGCTTACTCATCACTTTGGCAAGCTAGTCCCCAAATGGATACGCTTCGGGAATGAATAATGAAAACCTTTATCTATCCATTATCATACATCCTTTCATCCATTCATTCTTTCTTTGGAAGATGTGGTGGAGCAGAGCTGCTCATCTCATCTCATCTGTCCCAACACTCATATGTCTACCTATCCTATGGATGAGCTCAGTGTCCATTCCACTAGTTTTCCACATAACTCTTCCATCTCATCCCTAAGATCTCTATTATGATGGTTAATTTTCGATGGTCAACTTGACAGGACTTAGAAATCACCATGGAAACAAATCTCTGATCATGTCTTTGAGGGATTTCCTAGATTATGTAGAAGGATCCACCCTAATTGTGAGTGGCTCCATCTCATGGACTGGCCTCCTGGACTGTATAAAAAGAAGAAACCTGGCTGAGCATGGAGCATTCATCTCTTTCTCTCTGCTTCCTCCCTACTGATGAGAAGATGAGATGCCTGGCTGTCTGCTCCTGTCATGCTTTCTCCATAACAAGAGACTTCCCCTCAAAACTGTAAACCAAAAACAAAATCTTTCCTTTCTTAAATTTCTTCAGGTCTGGTAGTCTTGTCCCAGCAAGGAGAAAATAACTGATACATCTATCAAGTTAATTCTTCCAACCAGCCAGCCATCCTTCCACATATCTTTCCATGTATTCATCCATTCCATCCATCCATTTTACTATTTCATCAGCCAATCACATCCTTCCATCTAGTCCCCCACGCTTTCATTCATCCCCCATGTTAGTGCATCCATCCGTTCATCTGTCCCAAACACCCATCAATCCAATCTAGCTATCCATTTCATCCTTGCATCATTCCTTGCTTCACTCACTGTCCATCTATCCATCCATCCACTCACTCAACAACTGCATCTCCTCATCTCATTCCATAGCCTAGACCTGTCAACATCTCTGGAGCTAAATAGGTTGGAGCAACCAAGGTCCAAAATCAAGTGACTGAAACCCTGCCACTTCCCTGCAGACCAGCAAGCTCTTCTTACACAGGACATGGCTAAGCACCCTTGACAGAAAGTCTTAATCCAAACTATCATTCCTTCTCTTTCTTCCCTGTTCAGACTCTCTCACTGGTCTGGGCAGCTGAGACTTTTGGATACAAACAACAGAAAACACATCAGGCTCAAAACTACCCTGTAATTTCCAGTGCCCATCTCAAACCTGGGTAACCAGGTGCTTCTTTCTCTCCCTTACCCTCACCCCAATTTTAAACTCTAGCCTGGGGTGAAGTCCTGATGTGACAGCTAACCTCCTGGATAAGTTTTTATCTGGTCTGGACTGTTCTCATCAAGCCTAAAAACACTCATAATCCAATGACACTTGTCATCATTTGAACCAAAGAATGTGCCTTCTATTTGGGGAGACACTCAGCTGACCACATAATAATAAACAGCCACTTGCAAAAAAGCCAGCCCCCCCCCCCGAGACACCTGCCATTTTTTACCCACACCACAACTCTCTTGCTTGGGCAAGGCAGCTCAGAGGAGAAACTGAGGCTTGGAGAGGTTAAGCCAGTTGTTTATAATCATGCAGCTGCTGAGAGGATCCAAGAATTCCCACACAGATCTGATTTTAAAGCTTTACTTCTTTGAGGCTGGGAAGAGAGGTCAATGGATAAAGGCACTTGCACGTGAGTTCCATCTTCCCAGGCACCTGCTCGTGTGAAGCTAGAGTCAAAGTAGTGCAAGTGCCTGTAGTCTGACCATGCTTATGCTAATGGGAGGTGAAGCCAGCAGAATCCTAACGCTTGCAAGACGGCTAGACCAACTTTAACAGCAGCAAAAACAATGAAAGAGACACTGCCTCACAGGGTGGAAGGAGGGGATGGATACCTCAGGGTTAACCTCTGATTTCCACACTCACGCACGTGCACGCCCATGTGCACACACACACACACACACACATAGATGATAGCTAGACAGATAGATTAAAAAGCTTTCGTTCCACTCCAACAAGCTGCCATTAAGTGCACTCTTTTCAAGCTACCCTGGAGGAGAAGAAATTAGAACGTCCCATTTTCCCAGCTGATTGACTTAACTAAGAAAACATGATCAAGTGAACTCTAAGCAAAAGCACTGATGAAATTTTGTGTCTAGTGCTGGCTAGATTCTATGATTTCACCTCATTAAAGAGAAAGAGCTGGGCTAGGAAGACTGCTCAGTGGTTAAAGGTGCTTGCTTACAAAGCCTGCTGTAGAGCCCGGTGCACAAAGTGGCACATGTGCCTGGAATTCGTTTGCAGTGGCAAGAGGCCCTGGTGCACCTACGGTCAGTTTCTCTCTCTTTCTCTCTCTCCCTCTCCTTCTCTCTCTCAAATAAGTAAAGATATTGAAAAGAAAAAGGAAAGGAAGGAAGGGAGGAAGGAAGGAGGGAAGGATAGAAGGGATGGGAGATAAAGGGAGGGAGGAAGGGAAGAAAGGCCATCACTGATTACCTTTCTGGGGAATCTCTCTACCTGCCATGGTTGGACAGGCCCTGGGTTAAGGTTCTAGGAACCTGGAGACTTGTACCTTGGAGGTGTGCCATTTCCAACAAGAGTGGGACTGAATACCAGATCTACCTGGATCAAAAACCTAACAGATCATGTCTTGGTAAACAGAGAAGGAGACACACCCTGCCACACTTACTTGCTATGTTGTTATGGCCAATGTAGTTCACCTCCCTGGGCCTCAGTTCCCTCCATCTGTAGCACGGACACAATGTGAGAACCTGTGTCTACGGATGAGCCTAACACTTCCTTTCTCTTTCTGATGTAACAGTGTGTTTACCTTCCTCTTACGGTTGACTGTTGAATTTCCATTTTCCTCTCTGTTACAAAGAATGCAATGTATCTGGTACATAAATGGTTGACTGTGCCCCCTGGTTATTTCTTTAGGGTAAATTCTTTGAATTGGAATACTGAGACCAAATACATGAATATTTTATAGGTTGTGGATAACACATTGCCAAGTTGCTTTCCAGAAAGTTTGCAACAATTTACACTCCTACAGGCGGTTTATGAAAGTACCCATCATACTACACCCTTGCCAGCAGAGTGCTTTCTTCCTGGATCAATTTCTATGGTTCTGTCTTCCAAACTCTCACAGATAATATTGCCTGCGTGCTTATGGATGACCTTCTTGTGCATGTGGGGATAGGGTGCTTTTTATTTTTCCTTTTTCTAAAAAAATTATTTTTTAAATATTTTGCAGAGAGAGATGGAGAGAAGAGAGACAGAGAGGATGGGCTCACCAAGGCCTCCACATGCTATAAATGAACTCCAGACACATGCGTCAACTTGTGCATCTGGCTTTAAGTGGGTACCGGGAATCAAACCCGGGTTGTTAGGCTTTACAGGCAGGAGCCTTAACTGCCCTTTATTTTTCCTTTCTACCCTTGGCTTTCTTTCCTTCACTCCCTATCTCCTTATCCACCCTACCCACTAACCAACACATACTCTTTGGTGCCTGTATTATAATCTATTTTGCATCTTTCCATGTTTTATCTTCACTCATAAAACTATCCACGAATATATACACGTTCATATATGTACATATGGTAGGGAGCTGGCATTATCTTTTTTAAAAAATTGGATAGTTGTAGTACAATACGTCTCATCATCTTGCTTTTCTCACTCAATAATAATGATATTTCCATTAAGTGAATTACTATCTACATGGGTGTCCTAACCAGGGCACTGAACATGTGCTATCACTGCTATTGTTGTGGTGGCTGTTAATAAAGGGCTGACACCCCTCCTAACGCTGTGAGGGTCACAGCTGAGGCGGCTCCCTTGGTCCTGCCAGGCTGATATGGAGGAAGCAGAATAGGGCAGGGTGGCTCAGCTGAGCTCATCATTTCCATCTTGCCTGGGAACACTTTAACTAAGGACCTACTTCTATTTGCAAAGTGTGATCTGTGGCCCAGAGACAGGATGGTACACAAAGCCAGATGTAGCCCCTGTCACCCTGGTTTACAGTCTTACTTAATAAAGGAGCTAACAGATGAATGACTTTGGTGTGTAATTACCAATAGAGATATGCCATCTGAGGGCAAGGGACATATGTCTGTGAGGAGGCTCCAGGCTGAGGAGTCCAAGAGTTTCTCTAAAGACATGAAACTTGAGCCATGATTAATGAAGTAAAAAGGAGGCAAGAATCCTCCAGAGGGAGGAAGCAGCACGGGCGAGTGCCCAGAGGCAGGCGGGAGGAACCGGGCTCTCTGAGGGTCTGAAGGAAGGCAGCAACTGAACACAGTCCCTGAGTAAACACAGTCCCTCCCATAGGGGGCCTAAGACCACCTGCCACTTCACTGAGAGCTTAAGAAACAAGTTTTCCCCCAATGTCACTGATCCCATCGAATTCAGCAGGCCCTGTCACCTTGGCAACCAAGACTGAGGACATCATCTCACAGCGTCGCTGAAAAGACTGTGAATTAGGGATCAGAGTCAGGCGATGGAGGCCCAAGGAAACAGGCGGCCTCTTAGCCAGACAAAGTTCCAGGAGGGCTGGGGTGGAAGTCTCATCTCTGGCACTCCTGCATTTCTGACGCCGTCCCCAAGGCCATTAGTAATGATTTACCAGTCACCTCCAGTGGTGACTCACAAGGCTTAGGGACAGAGCTGGGTCCACAGTCACTTTCCCATGAGCCCACACTCTTCCACCTGCCCACCTCCAAACTCATTTCCTGTACCCAGCCCCAGCACACACAGGTGCATCACAACTACATAGGCTTCTTTGTCTATTTCTGTAACTATCAGGCCTCTGAAGGCTCTTCTTTGTGCTCCTTACCACAGCCCCCACTAACCTCGGATAACAGCCTGCTACACAACGAAGCCACTCCTCTAATGCCTTGTACTCAGCAATGAACATGACTTCCCCACCTCGCCTAGGTTCTTACTCCCCTGGGTGAGTTTCCATGAGTCTTGGTTGAATGAAGGGAGCCTCATTCAACATCCCGTAAATATCCATGGGACCCTATGCATAAGATACTATTCAAAGAGTTGGGCGCAACTCAAGAGAACGAGACACACAAAGCTTCTTGATCTCATCAGGCTAATTTGAGTAGATGGGCTGGAGAGAGTGCTCAGCGGTTAGGGCATTTGCTTGCAAAGTCTGACGGCCCAGCTAAATGGGCCCAGTACCCACGTAAAGCCAGATGCACAAAGTGACGCATGTGTCTGAAGTTCATCTGCAGTGGCAAGAGGCCCTGACACGCCCAACCTGTCTCTCTCCTTTCTCTCTGTACTTGCAAATAAATAAGTTTAAAAAGAAGAAAAAGAAAAGAAATGCATGTGAAATTTGCTGGATGTTAAGAGGACTGTAAAGATGCCCAGGGCAGAAGAAATGAAGGAAAGTGCTACCATGGATAAAGCAAGTGGCAGGTTTGTCTGAGCAGACAACATTAATGTACGTGATGGCCTAAACCTGGGGCTTCCAGGAGATGGTGAGGCCCACAATTAGAGAACATATCTGGTGTGTATGAACAATGACCTAGAAGCCCCTGGCCAGTGCAGAGCAAGCTGAGCTGGGGTAAAGCAAAGGGGCATAAAGTCACAAAGAAACCAGCGCCAGCACAAGGACCCTGAAGTGTTGGAATGTGGTGGGAGCACTCTGGGACAGAGGAAGGAGCATCCCCGTAACATGGCTGGAAGCTCTCTAGCTGTAGACTGCAAAGCCAGGCCCACAGGTGTTGGCTGAACAGGTGAGCTACAAGGTTTCTGAGCAACTTCTCTCAGCCCTGTCATGCTACTGTGACCTCCAAGGAAGAGACAGGGCCCATCCTGTCCCTATAGTCCCTCCGTCTCCAGTTTATCTTTCTACACCTAGTGTGTTTGTACATGGTATGCATATCCAGGAAACAAACGATCTGCACCACTGGGTGAGACAATGTGTTCTCGGAATCAAGGCCCAGGAGTGGCCCCTTCAGTCTCTACCAGACAGACACAATGGCTGCTCTCAAGTTCACCTGGAAGCACCTCACCCAGCCAATGAAATCAGCCTCTGCAAGGCCCAAGGCAGCCTGCCACCACCTCTGTTCAGACAGGTGTGGTGACTTAAATGTAAAATGTCCCCCAGATAGCCTCACAGGATTGAATACTTAATCCCCAATTGATGGCTCTGTTTGGGAAGGTTGTAGAGCCTTTGGGAGTTGGGTCCTTAATGGAGGAAGTATCTGTGGGTGGACCAGTCCCAGTTGCCACACTCACCTCTCTCTTACTGCTTCCTTCCTGCTGATGTCAAGATGTGACGCCTGGCTGTCTGCTCCTGCCATGCTCTCCCCACCATGATGAAACATCCCCTCAAAACAGTAAGCTGGAAATAAGCCTTTTCCTTCCACAAGCTGCTTCTGGTGGGTGTTTTGTCCCAGCAATGAGAAGCTAACAGCTACAGACAGGTGGGAAGATTGTCCTTTCTGGCAGGTGAGCACATTAGAGATCCTGGTTCACTCAGTGATGCAGTGTGTGCCTCACATGCACAAGGTCCTGGGTTCCAGTGCGGGACTCGAAGCAACAGATGATGAAGCTAAGACCTGCAGAGTGGCAGGAACCTGCACAGACAGCTCTCGGTGGCCTTGTGTGAAATCCCACAGGAAGAGGCCCATGATGTTCTGTTTGGTAGCACTGACTTTGAAGTCATGCAGCTCCAACAGTGTGACTTTGAGCCATGACTAAACATCACTTGGTCTCAGTTTGACCATCTGATAAATGGGAACAATAATGCCACCTGCCTTATAGGGCTAATTTAGGACTTATATTAGGTGTTGTGTGTGAAATACTGCTGTAGAGGCTCACAGTCAGAACTCCATACATGAAGGAAATATTGCTGCAGTTATGACAGAAACAGTGTGTGATCGGTACCATGCTAGGCTCCATCTAGGGCTCCTCGCTGTGTTCTCTGAAGAAAGAGTGAAAGGAGGCGATAGAAAGAAAGAAAAGGTCGTTGACTACAACTATCTTAAACTCTCTCATCCCCAGCCAGCCACTCTTGCCTGGAGCCTCTTCTATTCCATTTTGGCCCTTTATCCGCAAAGCAAATGCATGGTGCTGACCCGAGTCCAACATCAAGATGCTAACCAAGGGCTGGAGAGACAGTTCAATAACCATCTTAGTAGCCATCAGTAAGGCGCTTGCCTGCAAAGCCACAAGACACCCAGGTTGGATTCCCCAGTGCCCATGTAAGCCAGATGCACATGGTCATACATCCATCTGGAGTTCTCTCTCTCTCTCTCTCCCTCTCATATAAATAAAGAAATAAAATTAAAACCTTTTAATTATTTTTTATAAAACATGCTAACCAGCCAGGCGTGGTGGCACACGCCTTTAATCCCAGCACTAAGGAGGCAAAGGTAGGAGGGTTGCTGTGAGTTCAAGGCCAGCTTGAGACTACATAGTGAATTCCAGAACAGCCTGGGCTAGAGTGAAACACTACCTAAAAAAAAAAAAACAAACAAAAAAACTTGCTAACCAAGGCGACTCAGGCGCTACGCCAACACTAATGCAGTAGTCAAGCAGCAGTCCCATGCCCTCTCAATCCCCCTGGGTGAAGCGCTCTCCAACTCCCAGGGGGACAAGGAAGAGAAGAAGAAAAAATGATCAATTTATTTTCTCATTTAAACATGTCCCGATGACCAGGGTCTTCATCAACATCTCTTCTTAGTCTGGATAAAGGCTCTGAGGAACCTCCCAGGCAGTAGCTACAGCCCCAGGAGCAGGGGACCAGCCTTCCTCCCCACTCAGTTGCAGGTGGTGCTCAGCTAGGGCCCAGGTCCACCTGTGCTGACAGGGAGCATGCTCACTGAACCCTGTCTCCCCTCAGCCTGGAGGAGCAGTGACTTGTCCAAACAACATGCAGAGGAAAGAACTTGGTGCACTGAGCTCAGCTCCAGCCTGCCTCACACCTCCCTACCCTTGTCCGTCAGCCTGGTCCCGTGAGAGAGCTTCAGGTCACCACCTCTGCTGGCGATCTACTCAGTACATTACTCTAATTGAAGAATAATGGATCAAGAAGCTAATTTGCCCACACATCTAAGGCCACATTCTCCAATCCGCTTGACTGGCTAGAACGCTGGCATTTTGATCTCTGCATCTATTTCCCTTCTGTTTGGCACTCTCTCGGTTGCAAACTCTGAGAGGAAAAGAAAGGCATGGCAAGGGGGAGGGTGTCAGGAGGAACTGGTGTTCCCTGCCTGGGGTTCCCAGACCCCTGCGGGTCTTCAAAGGCAGTCATGTGGACTTGGGAACTATTTCCAATATATCAAAGCACCTAACAGAAACTGCATTTATCCGTGATCAAAATGCACAGACCAAATAAATGCCAAGTGTCCGCTCCAGGCTGGAACAAGTCCCAATCAGTGAGGTCATACAGCCGTTGATCCATTCTGATTGGTGGGAGCTAGCTGTGGCCCTCTGGAGACCCCAGAGGCCTGACAATGAAAGGAGGCTGCTTTCCCAGCCCCTCTGCTGGACTGCATGAGAAACTTTAACCCCTTTGGCAAGGCTGCCTGGAGCTCTGAAAGGGGAAATTGAAATGAGGTACATGGGGGGAAATAAATAGGGGTGGCTTTGGTGTTAGATTAAAGGAATAAGAAGGAGGTCCCACGAAAGGTGACTTTTTCAGGGCTGAAAAGCAGAAACACTTCAGTTAGGAATGGGAATGATTCGGAACCTTGAGTCAGACGGAATAATCGTGCAGGAGTGGAGGAAAGTGGCCTTCGTCGCGTAGGCACAGCTTTGCCCTCACCCTGCCTCTAAGGAGCAAGAACCCTTTGGGCGCTCAAACGCACACGTCATCCTTGCCCCTTGGCAGAGGCTCCCCTCATATCACTGTGGCAAGGCAGACGGGAGTTGGGGTGAAAAGAGAGCAGGGGAAATAGGAGGAAAGAATTCATGGGCCTCTTAGGAAATGCAGTCTGGTGGGAAGAAGCCATGTTCAGAGGCGCGCAGTTCATCCATGGCCATGACAGACTTGGGTCGCATGGATGGCAAGAAAGACATCCAGACATCTCACCTCTGGTGGCAGTGGCTGTGTCTACAAAGGAAGAGCGGGCCTCTTTTCTTCCCATCTATGCTCGGGAGAGTTGGGAATGCAGTCTGCCCTCGTTCTCCTCCAGCAGCTGACCAGGGCTCCACCCTGAGCTGGCAAGTGCAGCAAGACCATGGTTCTCCGGTTGAGGACAGCCAGGGTGCGCGCTGGTGACTCCGGCTTTTTGCCCCAGATGATGGGCCGGTGTTCCAAGTGCTCAGTTCCCATGATTTTAATTCCCAGCAGGAGGAAAGGGAAGCAGCTTTTTTGTTTATTTGTTTGATTTTTGCTTTTTTTTTTTTTTGAGGTAGGGTCTCATTCTAGTAGAGGCTGTCCTGGAATTCACTATGGAGTCTCAGGGTGGCCTCGAACTCTCAGCAATCCTCCTACCTCTGCCTCCCTAGTGCTGGGATCAAAGGCGTGAACCACCAGGCCCGGCTGGGAAGCAGCTTTTGACCTGAGGGGGAGCTGTGCTCTCCAACATAAGGCCTCAACAGACCTGTGTTTGAAGGGGTGCTAGCACATGCCCAGCCCCTAGGAAGAGCATCAACTCATTCCCTTCCACTGTCATTGCTTAGAGCTTATCCTGATCACTGGGAACCCCGAGTAGAAATGGGTGTCCGTGGCCTGTCCTTTAAACTCCTCCAAGGCCACTCTTATCCCAAGAGCCTCCAGCTCTTTGTCACCTGCTCAGGGAGAGCCAACTTCTTCTTGACCCTGGTCATGATCCTGCCCCAACTCTTCCAACATGGAAAACAAAGCCACACCCCTACACAGTATTTCCTTGTGGATATGTGAGCCAACAACCGCAGTAAGCCAAGACAGATCTGAGGGACCACAGCACTACACAGAAACAGGCGAAACTGTGTGTGCCACTGTCTACAAGGGAGGGAAGCGTTCCGAGCCGTGGCAGCAGCGGAGATGCAGGAGAAGGCTGGAGGATTACTTCACAAAGTAGAAGATGAGGAAGAAAATCAGGGAGGATTCCCAGGTTCCTGGCTTGCGGAAGAAAGACATCATTGAGCGCGCACGCGCAAACACACACACACACACACACACACACACACACACACACACACGGAGCATGGTAAAACTTCCCCGGGGTGGGAGAGTCATAGAGGTGACAACAGGAAGGGAGAATTCACTTTGTGGCAGCTTACTATATGGGTCTGGAGAGCAGGTGCCAGGTCTTCGTGGGAGATGTAATATGGAAATTATCAGCATTTGTACTGTGGTGTGAAAGCCACAGCAGCCAGTGAAATGGAGAAGGAAAACAGGGCTGAGGCTGAAGACCTGGCAGCGCGCACACTGAGGAAGGCTGAAGTGGCCAGGAGCAATGAGCGGCGTCAGACTGGAGCAGGGAGGCAGGCGTAAGGACAGTCGCAAGGTCAAGAGGCAGCCTGCGGCCAGACAGAGGATGATCCAGAAGCCAGGAGAGCTGCCTGGGGTTGCTAAATCGGAAGTCATGAGATGCCCTGGACTGGTGTACTTCCCCTGGGGTGGGAGGGGGGAAGCCAGATGACAAGCACCGAGAAACGACTTGGCAGACACCATCACAGGAAGCCAGGCTGGGATGGGAAGGAGAGAGACAGAGTGAGAGGCAGAAGGGGGTGCAGAGTCAGGGAAGGGGTGTGAGTGTATTTTTAAGATGCGGCTCAAGCAGGCTCCTGGGATAAGGAAACAGGGGCTTGGGAAGGGGGCAGGGGTCACAGGTTCCGCAGCACAGATACTCAGCCCCCTGCCGCACACACTCAGCGGTGTGGTTCCCACAGCTGTTCTCCTGGGTGTCAGCTTTTCTATGAAACAGGAGGCAAGGCTACTCAGGAGAGGCAGAGAGCGGGGCTCCCCATCAGAGGGGAACAGTCCTAGGATGAAGCCTGAAGGTCCATGACAGCCAAGAGCCATGGTTAGGACATACAAGGAATAGAGCTGAGTGTGAGAAGGCCAAGAAAGACTGGAGCAAGGGAAGTAGAGGCAAAGGGTTGGATCAAATTAACTTCTAAATTCAAAATCTGTTCTTTCTCTTTCTAAACCCTATCCATTCATTCTTACTTAGGTGTCAATGACTAACTCTTCCCTTACTCTTTCATTGTAACAGTGGCTTTTGAGCCATCATTTCAACAGTAATCAATTCTTCCTGATACACAGCCCAACACAGAATAGCCATCACCTTGCTCCATATTTTTTTTAAAAAATCCTAGGCTGGAGAGATGGCTTAGCAGTTAAGGCATTTGCCTGCAAAGCCAAAGGACCTCAGTTCTATTTCTCAGGACCCACGTTAGCCAGATGCACAAGGGGGCACATACGTCTGGAGTTCATTTGCAGTGGCTGGAGGCCCTGGCATACCCATTCTCTCTCTCTCTCTCTGCCTCTTTCTCTCCCTCTCTCTCTCTCTTTCTCTGAAATAAATAAATAAAAATAAAGTTTAAAAAAAATCCTACTGCCCTCTCCTCTTGACCCTGTACAATCTTACCATGGAAATCTACCATAATTTGATGCAGCAAGAGAAACCAGAAAAGGAAACATCACTGTGTCTTGCTGCTCCAGAAAGCAGCCTCCAGGATGTGTCCAATGTGGTCTGACAACCACTGACCATCCATTCACTCAGTACTTACCAAGCATCTATCAGGCTACAAGCACTGTCCCAGCTGCTAGGGACACAACATAGACTAAAGTGCCAAAGCTTCTCCTTCAGTGGGCATGGATGCCTCATTGGGACTAAGGGACGGAAGTGTGATGGGCTCTGAAAGCATGGATGTCCTCAGCATGACAGCTAATATGGGATTTGTGGCCCATTTTTCCAATGCAGCAACTAAGGCCCAGAAGGAACTTGTCAGACTTTGCCCCCTTCTGCTGGCCTTCACTTCAACACTTATGCTCAGAGAACACATCACCTCATGTTAGCAGACTCTTGGGGGGGGGGGGGAAGCTACCTGGGAATCTTAATAGCACACAGCTCCTGATTCCATATATATGGGTGGAGTCTAGGAGGCTGCATGTCAAAGAAACTTCCTGGAAATGCCTTGGAACACACTGGAAACCAGAGTCTAGTGTTCCCCATACTCAAGTGGCCATGAAACCCTTGTCCTACAGGGCACTCCCTTAACAGTACCTTTCTTCCTGAATAAATGAGTAAATAATGAATGAATAAATGAAAAAAATGAATAAATAAATGGATGGATGGATGGGTACATGAATAAATGGTATATGGACGGATGGGTAAGTGGATGGGTAGCTGTCATCCCTGGGCCTCCCAGTGTCCACGTACTTCCTGTCTTATCATCTCTGTTTGCATAACTAGTCATTTGCCTCCGTCTCTCTGTTGAGCCCCTGGCTCCTCTCTGGAGGTAGAGGACCCTTTGCCAGTGCGGCTCCCTCCTTCGGAGGTGGGTCGTGCCCCAGACAGAAAGAAAAGGAGGCCTAGAACCTGTACTGGTTGACCGCCCCACTCCAAAGCTACCTCCTAGAGCCCAACATCCTGTGCTGGCTGACTGGCCTGGTCTGCCTGACAGGGAGTCAGGTAGCTTTGTTAGGCAGTTAGTGTGCCTTGGCCCCTGAAAGTAAGAAGCAGGAACATATTTGGGCCTATCTTTGTAGTATCCACTTTGTTAGAGGTCAAAGTATGATCTGACATTTTATCACTTTCCTAGATCCGGTTTTCCACAACCTGGGCCCCTCCTTGGAGGGAGGTCATCCCTGGGATTTAAATCTAGTCCTAACATTGTGGTCAGACAAGTTCAGCCCTCAGAACTTGGCATCATGGCTAGCCTCTTCCTGAGATAGTCCCTAGCCCCCAGACCAATCACTGCCTCTCTGGCTCACCTGAGCCGGAAGACAGGGCCCACTACCATAAAATTATAAGTAGACATGTGCGAGTGGACAAGCCTCTTTTCTTGGTGGCCCATTCATCACTTCTGATGAGTTTCCCTTAGTACAGCTGGGCTGAGATAAGGGAAGAACCCCCTAACTTTCTACACAGGCTCTTTACCCCCTCTTGCTCACCACACGGAAGGAGCTCTTTGTAATTTCTTTTCTGTCCTCTCCATGGTTTTGCCAGGCCCACCATGTGAGCTCTCAAGCCATGTGGGTATATTTATTTTCCTTCTCTTGGTTCTGTACTTCTCTAAATAAATATCATAATTTAATAGTTATCCTTCTCAGTCTTATTTTATTCAATTTTTTGAGTAAAATTAGACATTAACCTAGGGTTTGGGGTTCAAGAACTTTCATGAACCCCTGGCATCCCATTACATGCCTGCCTCCTGAATCCTAAACCACCAGGTGCCTCCTACCAGTAGGCCCAAGGAAAATGATAGGTGGACATTTTATGTCTATTCTTCGTAAAGTATTAAATTGAGAATACTGAGAATTAGGACAAGAAGAGAGCTGAGGATCAGGATCCCAGGAACATCTCAAGATCTCACTCAACAAATCTGGGCTAGAGGAAGGACTTGATGATTGAGGATTTACAGCCATGGGCAAGCCACACCACAGGCCTTTTCTGAAACATGCTAAGCAGTTTAAGGATGCTAGGCTTGTCTGGTCTCCTTTGGGGCTGCATAATCTCACTGACACAAACCATCACCCTGGTGACAAGCTCTGGGGTACTGTAATCTCAGGGACAGTGCATGCAGCTGACAGTAAAGGCAGGGAAAGGAAAGAAGGACACTGCAAGCTGCAGCTCAAATGTGGGCAGAAAGTTGGATCTAAAGCCACAGAAGACCCAGCCCTTCTTATCTGTTCATTCTTGGGCAGGATCATCAGAAAGGGAGCAGAGTCTGGGTGGGTGGATGCCAGCCTCTGGTGAACTTCACCTTAATTTGTGGAGTACTGAGGTTCCTGGACAGAGAAGGATGGAAGGTATGTCATAAGGATGACAGAGAGAACTCATAAAAGATTCAGGTCTCAGTCCTGTATCAGGGGCAGGCTGGGACTGAGCAAATTTACTGGAAACCTTGCTAATCCCATGAGCTTTGGCATCAGAACAAACTTAAATCCAGATTCCTCCCTCCGAGGTTATGTGGATTTGAGCTAGTAATTGAATCTTCTTGACGTTCAGTTTCCCTGTCTGCATAAAATGACCCATCCCTTTGGAGCATTGTAAGGCTTAACGAAGTAATGTGCACTTCTCAACATGAGTGCCTAATAAAAAACACCTTTGGAGACAACAGTGACAATGCAGAAAGAGGAGGTGCAAACCTGGCATCCCCAAACACAGCTAGCTGCCCAAGCATTCTGCCCCACATTATCCACCACCAATCAGCATGTTCATGTTTGAAGAGCCTGCTGGATGAAGCTGGTCCTGGCTCATCCGCTTCCTGACTTTGTGTGGAACTCCCTGAGCCTTTGGTAGCTGACAAATGTTCTTTGGGGACGGAGCCTGGTTTTCAATGGCATTTGCATCCATGCCCCCAGCTTAGGGTCACTGCACTAGGTTTTCAGTAAATGCTCTAGTAAGCCAGCCTTCAGGTCCTTAGTAGACGGAGCAAGCAAAGGTCTCAAGACCCTCCTAGTTGGTGGAGCTACTAGGCTGAAGCCTGGTGGGATAGATGGCCACATAAGGGAGAGTCCTGGGTGGACTGGAGGTGGTGAGGTCAACTTCATGAACAGGATGTGAGTGGTGGTAAGGACAAGGTGAGGAAGGAGGACAACTCTGTGAGGAGAATGAAGATCTTGGTGTCCAGCAAAGTGGAAAACTAGGGAAGAAGAGGAAAGAGAGGGAGATAAGCAGAGGAGTAGAGAAGAAGGGGGAAAAAAAAGAGACAAAAAGACCAAACTGAATGGCACCCATGATTCAGATAAGGTTGAATATGTAGGTCTTTCCACCAGAGGGAACCATGAAAGGCTTGCTGAGCCAGCCCCAGGCAGGTAGATTCTCTATCATCATGTTCTCTAGTGATGAAAGATTTTTGATATTGGCACTGAGGCAGCACTGTGATTTAGGATCTAGGACTTGTGGGATAGATTTCATGTTCTCTTGACAGATCCATCAGACCCAGGAGAATGGGGCACAGGACAGGGACAGGATCATCTGGGCCCCTCCTGGCTCACATCTACCCATGATGCTCCAAGTGTCCCCAACAGAACCTGTCTTCCCCAGGCCACTGTGTCTTTGTCTTCCTTATTGCTTCAGGGACCTGTGGTCGGCAACCTCACCAACCCATCAACCCCTGCTCAGAACCCTCCAGACTCCATGTTGCCTCTGGTTATCAGAGCTTCGCATCACTGAACTCCTCCCAGCCCTGCCCTCACTCTGTTAACTGTGCGGACTTCTCCTGTTCCCCGTCTATACTTGTTCACTGCTGTTGATCCCCCAGGTCTCAACTAAACATCACTTTTCTGGGTACTTTCCCTAGCACCTAGAAGTCTAGACGGGTGATCTTCATTTCTGTGTTATTGCGATAACATACACATAACATAAAATTCACCATCTTAACCATTTTTGGTGTTATGTGTATGATGTGTGTGAATATGGGTACATGCATGGCAAAGTGCATGAGTGCAGGTCAGAGGATAATCGGGTGTCAATTGTCACCTTCCACTTTTTTTGAGAAAGGGTCTCTCATGCTCACTGCTCACTGTAACATTCAACAGGCTAGCCGGCCCACAAACTTCCAGTAAATTCTACTGCCTCCACCTCCCTTCTTGCTATAGGCACTCTAGGATTACAGATGCCTACCACAGCATCTGACTTTTTATGTGAGTTCTGGGGATTAGAACCCAGCTACTCACACTTGGCACAGAAAGCATTTTATCAACTAAGCCATCTCACCAGTCCCTTCCTAATCATTTTTAATGGCACAGTTCAGCATCATTAAGTGCATCCACATTGTTGTGCTACCATCGTCACCAGTCACCCATAGAGCTTGTGAACAATCACAAGACTTCATCTTACAGAGCTGGAACTCTGCCCATGAGACCTTAACTCCACATAGCCCTCATCGCAGCCCGTGGTGACTATCATTCTTTCTGTCCCTATAAATGTGACTACTTGAAATGCCACAATTAAATGAAACCACAGTATTTGGGTATAAAAGTCTTGCTTATTTTTTCACTTAGACTAATAAGCTCAAAAGTACACCCATGCTGTAGCACTTGTCAGAATTTCCTTCCTTTTAAAACTGAATGATATTCCATTGCATGGACATAACCACACTCGTTCTGCCCTTTATCCATCAATGAACATTGGGATGGCTTCAATCTCTCACTGTAAATAAGGCTGCTATGAACATGTGTATGGTCACCCCTCTCATGTGTACTCATCACTCAGACAGAGTTGCTTCACTTTGCTTCATTTTGATGCAATCAGACGCATCAATGTTAATGAGCTAAGTATCAGAGAACGTTCTTAGGCCCACTTGGATATATTCTCTTGTGGGGTTGGCTTGCTGTATGGAGGAGTCTCAGAGCCTTTCCGTCCATCCTAGCTCCCAAATTCCGCAGGAGGCGGAGGCACGCCAGGGCTTCCAGCCACTGCAAATCAACTCCAGACACATGCGCCACCATGTGTATCTGGCTTAGCTGAGTACTGGGGAATTGAGCCTGGGTCCATAGGCTTTGCAGGCAAGCACCTTAACCACTAAACCATCTCTCCAGTCCAGACTCATGTGTTTAAACACTTGATACCCAGCTGGGGGTACTGTCTGGGAAGGCAGTAGAGACTCTGAGGTGAAGCCTAGCTGGAGGAAGCGGACAACTGCTGGAGGGGGGGGGGGGCTTGAAGTTTTATAGCCCAGCCCCACTTCCTGCTCATCTCTGTGAATATAGACAAGCAATTCACATAAAGAAAAGCTAAAACTGCTAACAAACATGTAGCAGACATTGAAACTCGCTAGTAATCAGAGCAATGCAAAATAAGACAGTGAGATAGTACTTTAAACTCCTAAGAATGGCAAGGGCGTAACAGTGGATAATACTAGGTTTGATGAGACATGGGAAAAACAGAAAATCTAGACTCTGTAAAATTGGGTCCTGACATATCAGTTCTGAAAAATACCATGGCAAAATATAGAAAATTATCCTGCTAACTCAGAGATTCCAGGCCCCATTCACATGGCCCAGAGTTATTCACAAACAGGGTCCTAAGAGAACAGATATAAGGATACTCTTCAGCACTTTGTGCATGGTGGGGGAAGTCAAATAAGCTAGGGAACTGACCCCAGGGAAATGGATATATAAAAAGTGGCAGAGATATAATTCCTACTAACTCTACACAGGAATTAGAAAACCCAGAGTGGCCTACAGCCCTACCACCCTTATATGCCCAATCTCTTCTGATCTCAGAAGCTAAACATGAATTTGGCCTGGTTAGTACTTGGATGAGAGAAACCCCAGACTAGACACACATAAGGAGCCTAGCTGGGTCTTCAAAAGATGGTGTTGAGTAAATAAAGTAGGAAGCCAGACGAAATTTACAGCTCAATATCATTTTTAGAAATTAAAAATATGTATACATACAAACAACTCTCCATATTTTATAAGGACTTATCCATATTTCAAGATGTATTTTGCACATGTTAGGCTGGTTACCTATTGTAGGAAGCTGGGAATAGCTTTGAGATTGGAGAGGAAGGAAACAAAAGTTGAAAATAAAGTAAGTATGGATCTTGCACCTAAAATAATCATAAACTCTGATGGACTGTGGGTCTGAGGCCTTCAGTGCTATGCTTCAGAGATGGGGAGTGGGAGTTGAAAATGAAAAATGTCAACCATGCCTTCCACATGACTCAGGGAAGCTGCCCCTGTAATATGCTCCTCATGCTGTGTTCCTTAGAACAAAATGTCATGGAAGACATGAGCCCCAGTGGTCCTTGAATAGAGGAAATGTTCATCCTACTAGGGCTAAAGCCTTTGTTTTAGATATTGTCCCCCAGATGTATGTGTTTATGAAAGTAAAACCCTGGCTTGTCTTCCAGATTCAACTCAAAACCCTGCTGACTGGGGCCAGGGTTTGGGGACTGCAAGCTGGATATCTATTGGCAGTGGCTGGGTTGGGTTGATAACCTTTCCTGCTTATCAGTTACAGTCCCATAAGCCCTGGTAGAGAAAGGATGGATGAAGGCTGGAATGATTAGCAAGTTTACCCTCCCTCCTCAGCCAGTGAAACTGAGCTGTGAAGCCTAGGCAGGTAGACTGTAGGCAGAGGTAATGGGGTGCCCAGCCCATGTCTAGAAAGGCACACAAGCCTGATCCACTGGATAGGGCTAATACTAGCAGCTTTTGGGGTCCTGGTCGAATACGTATGGCTGCCTTGGTTTGGTGACATGAGAGCTTCTATGTTCATCATGTCACATGACTGAGTCTTTGAGGGTCCCTGGTCTACAGCTGAGGAAATGCAGCCCTAGGAAGAGATGAAATGATGCTGATTCACTTATGGCCACGCAGGCTGTAAGGGGCCAGACAGAGGCTGGAAGACTGCTTTGCAAGGTCCTTAATCAAACGATTCCTCTTGGCCACTGTGGGCTAGCCTTCTAGGATTGCACCTATGACAAGGGCAAGGAGGGTAGAACCACACAGGTCCCAGGAAGTGAGGAGACTATCATGGAGGTGGATGTTTGTATGCTAGGAACATTTCAACAGGAAATAAACCAGTAACTTTTCACCTTATTGCTAAATAACGGGTCAGACACCCACTCAACACCATCAGGTCTCTCCAACCACTGAGTGTGTATCCACCCTTGACCTACTACTCTCTTCAAATGGCGATGCAGGAAGCAGTGAGTAGGCAGTACGTGGGACGGGAGCTGAGGTGGAGGAAGCGCTGGGAGACAGACAGCAGTTCCAAGTCAACCCTCTGGAGGCCTGAGTCAACTCTACCACACTCGCTCATCTCAGAAAGAGCCATCAATCACTCTGCACAAAATGCCTGCGCATCCTCTGATAATACACTCGCATCTCCAACGGTCTACCTTTCCAAGTCTCTGCTCTTTCCTTTTAAAGTTCTAACTGTCACAGTTGCTTACTTTCAATCAATAAATAGATGTAGATACTTAATAATGGGACTTATTTTGTTTTCCATTTGAAAACCTAGAAGATGGACACCATTTCTTTTCTGGAAGTTTCTGGATTATAATTGCACTTAATTGAGTCTGAATGAGGCACTGGCTAGGAGGAAGGCCATTTGTGCAGCAATGTGAGCCCTTATTTTCTGCTCAAGACCACACAGAGATACTCAAATAAATTTCTAAGAGTCATTTGGTGCTCTCGGTAATTGAACTCCACACAAGTTATTTTTAGCAGCACAAAAAAAAAATTCCTCATGGTGATGATTTTTAAGCATCAAGCTGACATCCTCTTAGAGATCAGTTCAGTTCAAAATTTCTTAGTGACACAAAAACAGGCAGATAGAAAGTCAAAGGGAATTTTTTAGTGGGGAAGACTCTCCAAAAGGTGGGAGCCATGGGTGTGGGCAGTGACTCCCACAAGTTTAGATTGGGCACAATGTCTTTCTCTATGTTGGACTTGATGTGGGATACCCTTGTTTCTGACTCCACACATTTTTCTGATAGGTTTCCTGGTGGTGGCCACCCAGGATTCCCCACTTCTCTCTGAAGAATGCTCCACTACTGCTGGAGAGGGTAGCCTCTACACCTTTAGGACCCATGCCTTGTGGGAACAAAGGTGGATGAAGAGACTATAGCTGCCAAAAATGTCACAGTCCAGGGCTGGAGAGATGGCTTAGCGGTTAAGCACTTGCCTGTGAAGCCTAAGGGCCCTGGTTCGAGGCTCGATTCCCCAGTACCCACGTTAGCTAGATGCACAAGGGGGCACATGCGTCTGGAGTTTGTTTGCAGTGACTGGAGGCCCTTGTGCGCCCATTCTCTCTCTCTCTCTCTCTCTATCTATCTATCTATCTGCCTATCTACCTCTTTCTCTGTCTACTTGTCCCTCTCAAATAAATAAACAAAAATATTTTTTTAAAAAAATGTCACAGTTCAGGCAAGAAAGAAGGTGCCTGAACCTCAAGGAGTCCTGGGGTACTATATTATTACTGTGACACTGGGAGTCATGAGCAGCCACAACAGAGTTCCACCCAGATGGGTATCTGGGACTGGAAACCCAGAGTGACTCTGCAGTCACCCCTGAGGAGCTTGCATTAGAATCTAGAGACCACTGTTGCCTAGGGACTGGACATTTGGGGTCCAGTCTTCATATGTCAAAAGCAGCACCAATTTAAGGGACAAGGACAGAAGAACTCTAAGTGGGTGATGCCTGTCAGGTTCCCTGAGAAGACAAACACCAGTGCGGTCACAATCTTGAGTGAGGTAGACTTGGATCCATACCGTAGTTGGGCCATTTTCTGGGGTGGACGAGTTATGGGGACAGGACTGCCAGCTCTACTCGACTGCTCTCTGGACTGAGTAAGCACATGCAACTTCTTGAGACTTCCAGGGAGCACTCAGTATGCTTCTGCTCTCCATGTTACTCCCCCGGGTGGCCAAACAGCTTTTCCAGCACCCTAGATGAAGGAGCACATGGTGAAGACACACAGACTCCCTAGCCGGCGCCTTTGTCCTTCTGACGACTACTGAGCCCCATATTGCACATTGCCAGGCACATGCCACAGGGCGGGTATGGCCCTAGCCTGTTGTACCACCTTCAGCAGGAACCCTCATGGCACAGGAGGAATTACTTGCCCCTTTGCAGGTTGGGATCCTATGCCTTAGAGAGCACTGAAGATCATCAGTCAGATCTCCAACAAGGAATACGTGGCTTTGCTGAGCAATCAGCTTTGCTGACTCCTGTCAGTGTGACAGTGAGGACAAGTGGCAGGCCAGGCGCAGGAGAGTAAAGGTGTTGTTTTTGAAAACACCTGCTGGACTCTTCTGAATCAACGGAACTCTTGCGCTGTATCACAGCGCACACACTGGTTCTCCAGTCCCTTTGCCTGCGACTCTATCCACTCCTTCAACAAGCCAGCCACACAGTCACTAGCCCTCGACAGAACCAGCTATGTCCACTGTAGTGTTGTCAGCTTGTATCTCTTTAAACCATAAACCCCCAGTTCAATGGCAAACAGAAATTCAAATCCAAAAACCCCTTAGTGACCGAGCAGTTCCATGTCCTTCCCTGGCATGCCATTGCTGGTGGGTGTGGGGGGAATGCTAAGGACTTATGGCATCAGTTTTAGAACCTAGGGAGTTGTCTTACCAATCTGTGACACTGAATTGTGAGAAGAAAGTCACTGGGAACTGGTCTCTGTCATTGCATCACCTCTGCAAACCAGCTGGATGCCTTGACCCCTAAAATGGGTAACTTAGCTTTATCAATCCCTAGAAAACTGTCCAAGAAAAAAATACACACACACACACACACACACACACACACACACACACACACAATCTGCTGATTTAGCAGCCATCCATCAAACATCAACTCTGTGCCAGGAGGGCCTGGCACAGCTGGGTGCTGAGGTTACCAACAGAAATAAAATACTGCCCCTGCGTCCAGGAAGCTGTTTCATAGATGAGACAGACAAACACTTTTAATACCATCCAGGGTGTGCCATAACAGAACACTGGGTACCACTGATGGCTCCAGTCGACAAGAAGACCAAAAGCAAGCCCTCAAGGAGCAGGCAACGGCAAAGTCGTTGGATATGATAGTTAAGTGTTAAGCAATAAAGGCAATGGCATGGGAAAAAATCAGAACTTTGTAGCAATTCCTTACACATAGATCTGTTCTATTTATAACTATTTCTCAAGGAGATGGGGGCATCCCAGCCTTTTCGGCCTTTTCAATGTTCAGAGTCTATTAATCCTGAGAAAAAGTAGTTATGCTTGAGAATAGGCGAGGGTATCAAACTGCAAACCCTGATGGCCACCTGATGAGGAAGCAGCTGAGGGTGGCCCTAAGGTTCTGGTCTGGTTAACTGAGGAGCCCTGGAGGGGAGAGATGAATGCACTTGCTTTGGAAGGGAAACATGGAGGTAAGATGCCCCGAGGGCAGGCGGATGTATGGGCTGTCTGGATCCAGAGTTTTCACAGACTAAGAAGCCAATAGATATATATCAGGAGACATCTTGGCAGGGCAGATCTGTCTGGAAGCTTCGAAGTGTGTAGTGGAGGGGTGGGCAGGGATGAGCTCACCCAGGGAGCGGAAAAGGCCAAGGAAGTGAATGCTTTAATACACTGTATTTCAGGGAGGGGAATGAGTGTTAATATTAGAGACTGAGGAGACACACCCATGAGACAGGAGAAAAATCAACAAAATATAGTGTCCCAAAAGCCCAGAAGAGAAATTTCAAAAGGAATGGTCTAAAATGCCAAAGGCCGCAGGAGTAAGAGGAAGGATAGAGAAAGTAAAATGTGTTTGGCAATAAGGGTGGTCATGGATGATTCCTAGAATGTTCTGGGGTAGTCCTAGGGACAGAATTGTGCTGCATGGAGTGATATTGCAGTAGGGAAAGTTAGTGAAGTTCCCCTCTGAAGAGAGTTGAGGATAAAAGACTGATGGGATATTGGGAAATAAAAAAGGCCAGGAAGGCCAAAAAGCCTTCTTCCTGTGTTTCTCCTGCTTACAGACCAAGGGGAGCCATGATTCAAGGAAGGAGAGAAACTGATGAAGCCGGGTAAAAAGCAGGTAACTGATGGGAGGTCCAGAGAGACTAGAGTGGGAGTGAGGTGGGAGGCATGGCAGGAAGAGCTGAAGAGGGAAGCAGACAAGTTGGGTGAGGAGGCCCCACCTGCTAACTCCTCACCCTCATTCTAGTCAGTGATCGTCAAGCCAAAGAAGGAAGGTGCTCTGTCCTAAAACATTTTCAAGTCAGCAGTGTGAAGCGATCCCAAAATGAATGTGTTTCTGTCCCCCCCCCTCACGTATACCATCCTGCCGACCTCAGGTCACTAAATCCATTCCCAAATCTCTGCTGCCTGGAAGACCAAACAGCACATCTAAACGCGCAGGAAAGGCTTAGAAAGAAATGAATGCTCTGGAAGCCAGAGCTGGGCCTCACAGAGAACAACTGCCCCTCCTGGAGCCACACACATTCCAACTTCTGTACCCACCGAGGAGCCTTCCAGCAAGTGGAACTCAACAAGGCAGTTTTCCAGTACAGCTGAGCCCTGTGTAGGCCTGAGTGAGTAGGCCTTTTTTCTCTCCCCAGGGGCATGGCGTGCCCAATGGGGGCGGGGGGTGGGAGGTGGCAGGGACAAATCCAGCCAGAAAAACAATTCCAATAATCCCAAGCGAGTGATTCTCCAGTTGGCTGAGGCAAGAAAGGGGGCTCTCTTGGACAACCACAATAGGTCACAGCGGTCCCCCACCGCCCATGTGGCAAGTGTGGCTGGCCATCAGCACTGGTATGAGCAGCCTCTGGGTGGGTGTGGGTGTATGCGAGGCCAGAGCTGCCAGGCGCGCGCACCACGGGCGCCCCTCTCTGGGCATCGGTGGCAATGACTCTTTGGAGAACCTTAGAAAGTCCGGTCAAGTAAGGGTAGAGAGGGGAGCTGGCTTGGGGAGGCCTCCCCCTGACAGGGAACCCCAACTTTTGGTGGCTAAGTCGTGGACAACACGATCTACTAGGCCAGGTTCACAAGATGTTGGGGACCAGAGAGAGCCAGGGAGCTCACCACTCCCTGGCTTGCCAGGGGAGCGGTGGGCACTTTCCAAGAAGAGGTACTGGGGTTCTGGGGTGGCCTGAGCCAAACCTTCAGAGACTCAATCGATAGCTTTAATTATATATACATATATATATATATATATATATATATATATATATATATATATATAATTTCAAATAAACAAAAAACAAGAGCCGCTCAAAGCGGGTGGAGTCCGGCGGGCAGCAGGTGTTTGGGGTTTTCTTTCCCAGTGGTGTCAGCCGCTGGCTAAGTGAAAACATCGCTCCAGGCGTCCCGGTCTGGACCCATCCCTACTCGGGCAAAGGGAACTTTCTAGGTTGTGACTAGAACGAAGCCTTAGAGGGTGCCGTGGGTAAAGTGGGAGGGGACCAGTTGAAACCCGTAGCCTCCAGTGGGACTGGCTTCCTTCTAAGGTCCGAGAGCCTCCCCGGTTAGAGCTGTGAGCTGCAGCAGACATGCAGGCGTCCCGGGACTCTCCGCACCCTCCACGTCTGCTCGCTTCCCCGGGGTTCGACCGCCCAGAGCGGGTCCCGCCGCCCGCGCCACGGCTGCCGCAGCCCGGGCGCTCGGCTGCAGCAGGGCGCGGGAAAGGGCACTTTGGCGCGGAGTGGGAACCGAGGGGAACGTGGCGGCACGGAGCCTGGCGGCGGCACTCCCTCCGCCGTCCCCCTCGGGGCACAACCCCCGCCCCTACCTCCCGGGGCTCAAACCTCCTCCCCCCCCGCCCCCCACCCACCCACCCACCCACCACCTGAGCCCTTAAGCAAGGATGGCACCGGGGAACCCCCCCCCCACGACCTGGGCTCGCGCCCACCTGCACCTCCCCCTACCTCAGTTCAGAGCACCCAGGGAGGAGGGGACGTGGGGAAGGGGGCGGCAGCCGCAGTCTCGGGGCGGCTCCGGCGGGGGGGACAGGGCTGGTTCAGTGGAAGAAAATGGGCGGGGGCAGGGAAGGACGGACCCTGCGGACGCGGAAACGCCGAGGGGGCGCGCCGAGCCTCTCCAGCCCCCAGGACCCGCGTGCCGGGCAGAACGGGGAGCGGGGGGAGGGAGGAAGTAGGGCTCCGGGAAAGTTTATCGGGGAAAAGCCTGGCACCTTGGGGGGTTGGGAGGATGGAGAAACTGAAGCCACGGTCCCGGTGCCCCGCGAGCCCACCAGGCGGGGTTGTCTTGTCTCCCAGCGCCCCCCCCCCCACCACCATACACACACACACATTCACGCCGGATCCGGCGGCCAAGTTGCGGCTGGGGTTGGGGAGTCGTGAGGTTGAGGGTGGAGGTGAGGGTGGAGGTGAGGATGTGGCCGAGGATGGGGTGAAGGAGAGGAAGGGGAGGGCAGATAGAGGCGTGCAACAGAAGGACGGTGGGCCACTGGAGGGGAGAGGCTGAGGCGGGGTGGGGTGGGGTGGGGGCGGGGAGGGGACCGGGACCGCGGTGGGGTGGGGTGGGGTGGGCTAGGGGCTCGGGTGGGGCGCGCGGCGCGGCCGGACTTACCCGCGGCGGCCGAGGCGCTGAGCAGCCCCCAGCCCAGCAGCCACAGCAGCGGCGGCGGCGTCGGTGTCGGCGGCGGCGGCGGCGGGCGGCCCCAGCGGCTCCCGGCTCCCGGCACCGGCGCTGAAATCCCGGCTTCGCCGCCAGCCCTCCCTGCGGGGCAGCCGCAGCGCCCCGGCTCTGGTCCCCGCGAGCGCGGCATGGCGCGGCCGGCAGCCCGAGGGAGAGGCTCCGCTCGCCGCCGAGGAGAAAGGAGGTCAGGAGAGCTCTGGAGCTTTTTTTTTTTTTTTTTTTTTTTTTTTTTTCCTTGCTCGAAAAAAAAAAAAAAAATCCCGGTACGCGGGAGCCCTGAGCTTCTGCGGCTGGAATGAACCAAGTGTCCGCCCGGCCGGGGAGAGGCGCGCTGCGCTCTCGGAAATGACTCGCTCCAATCCCGCTTCGCGGGGTTCGCGCCGGGGGGCGGGGGGTGAATTATCCCCGGATTAATCACTCCGGAGCCGCTTCTCCGCCGCTCCAAAGGCTGGGGATGGAGGCGCAGCCAAGGCGGGAGTGGGGGGAGAAACTGGGGGGGGGTCGCTCAGCACCACCTCCAGATAAACCACAAATTACATCTAAAGGGTTGTTTATTCCTGTTTGTTTTACAATTGACCAGTTTCTTTTAAGTTCATTCCTCTGTCTTTCATTTATATGATCATCATGAATAAATCCCCCCCCCCCGCACACACACAAGCGCGCGCGCACACACACTTACACCTCTTCCACGTTTAGAAATAGAAAGACTGTCTGGGGGAAAGGTAACCGAAGAAGAACGCGATTCCCCAAGTCGTAGCTGCCCAAGAGATAATCTTGGGTGGTGGCTTTGAACTTGAAATCTTGGGCCAGCGACGATGATTCGGAGCCCCATCCTTCGTGACATTGCACCCTATCCCAAGAAAAGGGCATGTGTACGTAGACAGAGGCTGGGTTAAGAACTGGAGGGGAGCTGGAACCAAAGGGAGATGGGGAGGGTACCCATTCCTTTGACCCAAAGCAGTCTTACCCCCTGGGTTTAAGACGAAATCTCAGAGGTGTGCGCTGGGGTGGGGGTGGGGTGAATAATGAGGTTGGTGGAAGGACTGTGCAAGAGTTACTTGTACATTCCATCCTCAAATTTAAATAAGCGGACCCTTCTTGCGCCCTCCTCCCCACGTTCCCTCCCGGCCACAGCCCCAAGCCAGGCGAGTTTCTCCCAATGGCGTAAGCCATCCCTCGCCTCTCCCTGATAGCCGCTGCCTCCAGGCCCCAAGGGCTCAGTGTCGGTCCCCACCCCATCCCCCACCCAGCCTCCGCGGCCGTCTCTGTCTCGTCTACCCCAGCCTCCTCTCCGCCAGTCACGATGGCTCCTTAGCTGTCTACGCCAAACTCTCGCCCGGCGCAAAGAGATGCTTGGGGAAGTGAGGGCAGGCGGGAGGGGAAGGCGAACGGCCAGACTAGGAGGGAGAGGCCCCAGCTGGCCCGCGCAGCGCAAAGGTACCTGCCGCCGGGTCACCCCAAACCCCCTCGGCCAGAGGCACCCAGAGCGGCGGTGCTCGCGGTTCAGGGACCCTGGAGCTGTTTGATTTGGCCAGACCTGCGCTCAGGCATCTTCAAGCTCCGGAGACAGAGGCCTGCGGGGACAGTGGCTGGCAGGCGGCCGGCGGGAACCGGAAAATTTCCCCGGGAAAGAGGAAGAGACGGGCTTTGGGGTTGGAGTCCTGAGATGGGTTAGGGGTGAGAGATCCAGGTTGGCCTGGGGTCGACCAGCCTGGGAATTTGCAGGAAAGGACATGCAGGAGTGACACCGGGCACGAGCAGAGCCAGAGGGGTGGATGTTGGTCCCGATTCGCCCACCAAAAACTTGATCTCTGTGCCACACACTTTTGCAGGGGCGCTTGGATGTGGATCTTCTTCCCTCCATCCTCAACCCACCCCAAGTTGTTCCGGTTTCCCTGCATGAGCTCATCCCACAGCTGGGGAGCCAGCCCGGTGGCCCCGGGGCGGGCGGGCGGAGCAGCTCCTCAGAATCATGGGCCCCTTCTCCAACCCCCATCGCACTTGCTTTCACGCCCCCCTCCCAACTCCGCCTCGCTTGGTGCCAAGAACCAACCGAAGCCGCCAGAACGCCTCAGTGAAAGGCTTGCTTTATATCCGTGGGGCAGCAGAGTGGGGGCTTTTTCTTCCCCATTGTCCAGACTCAGACCCCCAAAGAGAGAGCTCAGCCAGCAGCCAGTGGCCCTGCCCTTCCCACCAATTCTGCAGAGGGAGGGTCTATGGTGCTGAGTGAGTGGCGGCCATTAGGAACTCTTGCCTGGGCTTTGCTCTGTGGTGGGCTTCTGGCTCCTGATCTTGGCCTTTCCCCACTGTCTTGCGGGCTGGCCAAGCCTTCTCTGCAGCCCACAGCTGGGCTGTTCTATTCATTCTGGGGCTGGAATTCAGTGGACTTTCCCCTACCCAAGAAATTAGCGCTGTGCCTGCAACTGGCGAGGAGATTTATTCCCAAATGCCTCCCTGGCAAAAGAAGTGTTTGTCATCCTTCTGGGGGGGGGGGGGCGGCGGGTGGTGAATGGAGGTCTGGGTATTTCAGGGGCACCTTTTTAATCGCTGTAAGCGACCCAGTTATATCCTTGGCCCGTGATGTTGCTCTGATCTATTTGGGTCTACATGCATTTACTGAATTCCTCCTGTGCTAGGCTGGACTCTGAGCCCTGTGGAGATGCTCAGTGTGTGGTCCCGGGATGGGAGGAGACAGGACAGAGGTGGAAACCCACTCACAGGTAGCTGATCCAATCAGACATCAGAAATCTCCATGAAGAGGCTTGTTACACAGAGCCTCATCAGCACACAACGGTTTCCCTCGGGTTTACCCCTAAATCAGAAGGCTATTTTAAGGAGGGAAGTAGGATTCAGACTGGACCCTAACACTCTGATGAAGACTTGAACTGGATGAAGATTCGTTTACTCAACAAATATTTGTTGAGTACCATGAGGTGTCCAGGCTCTGAGTTGGATAAGAAATGCATACCACAGTGGGCAGTCCTTGACTTGATGGATGATGATGAAGGCAGAGTTCATAGTACAGTGAGAAAGAATATAAGACCAGCTCTACAGAGATCATTTACAAAGGCCTCTCTGAGATGACCTTGAAGGTAGAATGTAAAATAAAGCAAGGGGTCTGGAGAGATGGCTTAGCAGTTAAGGTGCTTGCCTAAGAAGCCTAAGGACCCATGTTCGACTCCCCAGATTCCAATGTAAGCCAGATGCACAAGGTGATGCATGCTCAAGGTCGCACATGTGCACAAGGTGGCACATGTGTCTGAAGTTCAATTACTACAGTGGCTAGAGGTTCTGGCATGCCAATTCTCTCCGTGCCATTTTTTTTTTCTCTCTCTCTTGCTCTCATATTAAAAAAAAAAGCCAGCCTGTTGAGCTTGCCTCAAAAATAAAATTAAGCGAGGACTGGGGAAATGGCTTAGCAGTTATGGCATTTGCCTGCGAAAGCCTAAGGACCTGGGTTTGATTCCCCAGGACCCATGTAAGCCAAATGCACAAGGGGGAGTATGTGTCTGAAGTTCATATGCAGTGGCTAGAGGCCCTGGCATGCCCATTCTCTCTGTGTCTCTTTCTCTCTCATAAATAAATAAAATATTTTAAAAAATAAAATTAAATTAAGCAAGGAAGGAATTTTGAAAGGACTGTGGTACAAAGAGCATTGAGAAGACCTTCAACAGGGAAGGCCTCCAGGTAGTGGAGGGTGGGGCTGGGTTCACGTGAGCAAGAGGAGATGCAGAAATGTAGAGCGTGCCTTGAGCAGGAGGCAGGTCATGCTTGTATGCTAAGGGCTGACAGGGATTTGGATTTTATTCTTTATAATTTTATTTTTGCACGTGTATGTGTGTGTGCAGTTGCACGTGCATATGGAGAAGCCAGAGGTTCAAGCATCTTTGATTGTTCTACATTTATTACTTATTTATTATTAATTTATTTTGAAGTGGGTCTCTCAAATGAACTCTGTTCTCTCCAGGGTTCAGCTAGTCTAGTTATTCAGCTTATTCCAGAGATCGCCTGACCACACCTCGTGAGCACTGAGCTTACAGGCAGGCCACCATAGCTGCCCAGGATTTACTTGGGTACTGGGGATCTGAACTTGGGTCCTCGTGCTTGTGTGGCAAGCGCTTTACTGACTGAGCCATCTCTTCAGACCCTAGATTATTTTCTTCTTCTCCTCCTCCTTCTTCTTTTTGCATGTCTGTAGCCGCATGTGTGGGGTGTTATGGACGGGTTGTGTGCACTTATGTATGTTGATGTGGCCCCCAGTGGGCTTGCCTGTAGTGGTCAGGGGAAAAGACTGGGTGTCCCCTCCATCACTCATACACCTGTTTTTTTCCTTGTGTTGTAGTCTCTTGCTGATTCTGGAGATTGCCTTTCGGGAGCCCTGGTGATCTAGTGGTTCTCTGCTCACCATTCCCCCGTAGAACTGGGGTTAGAGAAGTGCATGGCTGTGCCTAGCTGTTTATATGGGTTCTGGAGATTCTAACTGGGGTGGTCACAGGCCCCCTCAGACTCTTGGGCTTGTGCAAAAAGCACACTTAACGGCTGAGTCACTTCTCCAGTTCCTGCATTTCATTCCTACAGAGCGGAAACCTAGGTGTGTTGGCTTGCTAGGGTCACCCTCATAAAGTACCATAGACTGTGTGGCTTAAACGACACGTGGTGATTTCCTCACAACTCTGGAGGCTGGAAGGGTATGTGTACCTCAGGTTGGCTCTTTCCAAGGCTCTCTTTCTTGGCTTGTACGTAGTGGTCTTCTCCCTGTGTTTTCCCATGGTCTGCTGTCTGTAGGTGACTGTCACCGGATAAAGTCACATTAGGGGGATGGGGTGGGGGTGACACTTCAACTTTTGGAAGGTGGGGGCACAGCTCAGTCGGGGAGCACTGAAAAGCAAGCAGATGTATGACTGTCAGAACACACACGGATGGTCCGTCGGGGCTGAGGGTCTAGCTCAGTGGTGAAACGCTTGCTCGGTGTGCCTGAGGCTCTGGGTTTGATCTCCAGCACAGAGGGGTGACAGGAGAGGGGGGATTGTTAAGCTCCGACAGAACTCTGGTACAAGGGTTGTGTTTTTATTTCTAGTCAGTGGAACCAAGTGGCACAACCTGGCATGTGCTCCGGCTTCTCTGTAGAAAAAGAAATGACAGAAAAGGGATTAGCCTTCAGGACGCTGAAGATACAGCCTTCAGGACGCTGAAGATACTGCCATGGTCTGAGCCCCAAGTCTGAGTGACACGTGACAAGGACCAAGACAGGGACAAAAGGGGATTCTGGCGACCCCTGCAGGGCAATAGAGAGGCAGGCCTCAGAGAAATGCTAACAGATCTGGCTGTGGTCCCTTGGGCCTCCCAGGGTGTGGCTCTCAGCCCAGCCCCTAGTGAGGACTTCCTTCCCTTCTCCAGATGGGCAAAAGGCAGCTCTGGGTCAAGGTCTCTTCATAATATCACAGTGAAGAAAAAAAAAAAAAAGTCTGATGCAGGGTAGTGACTTGCCAAGATAAGCCTAATATCCAGATAAGATCCGAGTTTGTTTTAGCAAGAAAACAAAGCCTGATGCTCTGGAGAACCCAGCCTGATTCAAGGATAGGACTGTAACTCATGCCCTGGAATTTTCATTCTGACCCCAGGAGAAAATCAAAGACTCTTCTGAACCAAAGAGAAGAGGGCGGCAGGAGGGAGGGAGGGAGGAAACAAGTGGGTGCTCCAGCCGTGTTATGTGACGGTGGAGCTGGAGACTGGTGGGGGGGGTGTCAAATAGGATTGTGGAGGCTAGCTGCAGAGCCAGGGTTGGGCTTAGAGGGAAGGCCCGGAGTCCAAGCTGGGGCAGGGATTCTAATCCTGACCATGGTCAGACAGAAGCCAGTGTTTCCCAAGGGCAAGACCAGCACTGTGATGATGGCAACACAGGTGGACGAAGGATTTGATTCACGGGAGCCACAGTCCTGGTGAGCCTGTGGGCTTCTACAACCTGGAGGGACATGTGAACAGGGCCACAATGGTACTAAATGCTGGGGCCACTGAATCCCTAAGTCCTTCCAGAAAAGTCTACAACTGTGAGAAAAGGAAAGGGATGGCTCACACCAGAGACAAGACAGGTCCATTTTGTCCCCTATGAGTCAGGCCATAAGCCCCAGAAAAGGAGCTGCCCTGGGCTGTCACCTCTCCTCAAAGCCCTGCGCTCCTCTTACCTGCCCTGCCCTGCTTTCTCTGCCTGCACGTCGTCCGTTCCCTCTCTCCCGTCCACCACTCAGCTCAAGTGTCACCTCTCCCCAGGTAACCTTTCCTCAATTCTCCCCGCTCACAGCCCATGCTGGGCTAGATGGCCCTTTTAGCAGGGGCAGCTAGCTGGACATCTCGAATGCCTGCTTCCTCTTCTACAATATAGAGCACTGATTCTCAACAGAGGGCAATTTTTCCCTCCAGGGGACATTTGGCAATGTGTACAGACATTTTTTTTTTTTAGTTGTCACAACTGGCGGGTGACACTGGCATCTAAGAGATGGAAACTGATGTTGCTGCTAAATATCTCAAGGTGTATAGGGAGGCTCCCCCTACCTACCCCAGTGTATGTTTCCACCAAAACATCACTAGTGCTGAGTTGTCAATGAAAAGTGGACGCCTACTCAGGACTACATCTCCCAGCCACCTTTGCAATCAAATGCATCGCAAGCCAATGGTCTAGTCAAAGGAAGGTAAGCTGGAATGGACAGGATACATAGCAGCTAGGGATGATGGAGCCGCAAGACAAAAGCCTATGTGTCCAAGTCGCCATGGGGAAGAAAGACTCCTAGCCACCAGGAACACCTGTACTGAGAAATCACAAGTGAAATGTCCTTTGGCAGTGGGGAGCCATTGAGTAAGATATCTGGTGCTGTTATAGCAACTAGCAGTGCCCTGGATAGCTTTCCATGTTTATCTAATGGTCCCCCGTGATGTCATTCACTAGTTGCCAGCTTGGGCTTGTTCATTCATTGGTTCAAGCCAAAAACATCCATCTGTGTGGCAGGCTCTGTGCTAGGTGCTAAAGAATTACATGTAAGGGCAGGTGTGGTGGCGCACACCTTTAATCCCAGCACTCGGGAGGGAGAGGTAGAAGGATCGCCATGAGTTCGAGGCCACCCTGAGACTACATAGTGAATTCCAGGTCAGCCTGGGCTACAGTGAAATCCTACCTCGAAAAAAAAAATGCAACAAAGGAACTACATGTAAAGAATAAGAAGGTTGGGAGATGGCTCATTAGGTAGAGCCCTTGCCTTTCAGGCATATGGAACCAGGTTTGATCTTCAGAATCACATTAAAAGGCCACAAAAGCCAGGCATGTTGGAGTTACTTATAATCCTAGTGCTAGGGAGACATAGACAGACAGACCCCTGGAACTTGCTGGCAAGTCAGTCTAGCTTACTTGGTGAACTCTAGGTCAATGAGAGACCCTTTCTCAAGAAAATAAAAAGTGAACAGACTGAGAGGAATGGCACCTGAGATTGTTCTCTGGCCTCCAAGTGCGTGTGCACACGCAGCGACATACACTCATAAAAAAAAACTGGGGCTGGAGAGATAGCTTAGTGGTTAAGCGCTTGCCAGTGAAGCCTAAGGACCCCGGTTCGAGGCTCGATTGCCCAGTAAGCCAGATGCACAAGGTGGTGCATGCATCTGGACTTCATTAGCAGTGGCTGGAGGCCCTGATGCGCCCGTTCTCTCTCTCTCTCTCTCCCTGCCTCTTTCTCTGTCTGTCTGTCTCTCGCTCTCAAATAAATAAAGTAAACAAAAACGAAAAACAAAGCTGTTACCTATGGTGCCTGCCCTCAGTTAGTTAATGTTTTATTGAGAAGAGTTAAACAGCAAAGCTTGATTAACTGCGCTGGGAGATGGTGTGATAGCAACAACAAGAGCACCTAGCTCAGCTGAGGGAGAGAGGCAGGTGAGAGGTAGCACTTTCCAGAAATGAAAGCCCAGAGCAGTGATACAGGGAGGAGGGTACAGTGTAAAGACTGCGGCATCCCAGGGCACTCCAGCAAGGACATGAGGGGGACAGAGACCTCTGTTTTGTGACTCCCCAGGCTCTGTAATGGTTGGCTTTCTCATTTGCTCCCACCCAAGTGAACTGGGAGCTCATTATGGCAAAAATCTTGTCTTGCTTCCTGAGTCCCCGGTGCCTTTATTGTGCCTGGAATTCTCTTCTTTTAAATGATCTGTAAGAGAGCAGAACCCTCCCGTATCCCATCTCTACTCAGTTCTGCAGCTCAAGAGCAGTTTCTATACCCACAGATTCCTGAGGCAATAACCTGGGGAGTTACCCTGAATCAGAACCCCCATATCCAGGCCACCCCAAGTTCTTTAAAGTCTTTCCCCTTACCACCTCACATATCCTGACCGGGACCCAGTTATCTGTCTTTCAGGTTACTGAAAACCATTAAGCCACAGGTGACATGCCTCTGCTCTTCCCCATCCAATGTGGCTTCCTCGTTGTCACTAACCTGGCACTCCCCCTCCCCCAGCCACTCGACTGTTCACCTTTCCTGAACTTTTAGGTTTCTGTTCTGGTAAGCCCCCTCATCTCAACATGGCTGAGTTGAGATGGGGGGGCGGGGGAGGGACTCTTACTCCCACGTGTGCTCTTTACCTCCTCCTTCCTTCCTCAAGGCAGGAGCTCTCAATACTTTTTTTTTTTTTAATTTAATAAAGTCTCTTTAAGTCTTAAAACACACACACACACACACACACACACACACACACACACACACACAAGCAAACACTAACCTGAATTCACAGCTTCTCTACCTCCCCTGGGCTTTCTGCCTGGCTTACAGAAATCTGAAATCTTGCTATTCCATCCTGATAGAGCCTCCATTGTGTGTCCCTTTCTGCCCATGAAGCCTCGGGTTTCTGTGCTCCTGAACCCTGTGCTCCAGCCCTTGTGAGGCCCGTATGCACTCATCTTCCTCGTCGTCTTCCTCCTCCACCTGTGTCTTCCCTTCTCCTAGGTACCATTCAAAACTCAGTGTAGGTGTCAGATCTTACAGTCTTCACCAGTGCCATTCAGACTCACTGAACTTGGATGGATGGAAGGAGGGAGGGAAAGAGGGATGAACGGCTGGGTGGATAGATAGGTAGATGGGGTGGATGTGAGTGGATGGATGGATAAATGGAGGAGCAGATGGATGGATGGATGGATGGATGGATGGATTCTTGAGAGGGTGCTCAGTAATATTTGTAGAATGGACTCAACAGTATCCTCCTAGACTCCATTGTCTGAGCTCCTTAAAGAAATGCCTTCACTGTTATGATTTAATGTTACACTCTCTGTCTTCACAGAACCCTGATATGAGAAACTGACCAACTTAATGGCATTTCTGTCTTTTATGAAAACAGAATTGAATATATTGCCCACTATGTCACTCAGTGTCCTTTATGCAAGGACTCATGATAAATTCATGCTTGGGGTTATTTCCAGGAAACATTTTGTCTCTGCAGATGAAGATGTGTATTTTCTGCTGTCAGAAAATAAAACCTGTACCACCTAACGTGTTTCTGGTGTTGCTTCAGCTGACAAATAGGGTTACCCAGTTTTTATTACTTTATTACCTCTGCGCAGTTGGACCAATTCAGGTGCATGAAAGTAGCAGTTCTTCTCACCTTCTCCAACTCTTGCTTCACTTTTCAGGGCTACATCGTGTCCCTTTTTTTTCTTCAAAATTAAAAAGATTCTTTTTTAAAATTTTTATTTATTTATTTATATTTGTTTTGTTTTCTGAGTTAGGGTCTCACTCTAGCCCAGGCTGCCTTGAATTCACTATGTAGTCTCAGAGAGGCCTCAAAATGCACAGTGATCCTCCTACCTCTGCCTCCCGAGTGCTGGAATTAAAGACATGTGCAACCATGCTCAGCTCTTTTTATTTACTTATTTGAGAGAAGGGAAGAAAGAGGAAGAGAGAGAGAGGGCATGTCAGGGCCCTTAGCCACTGCAAGCAAGCTCCAGATGCACATGCCACCTTGTGGCATCTGGCTTACGTGGGTCCTGGGGAATTGAACCTGGGTCCTTTGGCTTTGCAGGCAAATCCCTTAATCACTAAGCCAACTCTCCAGTCCCATCATGTCCCTCTTAATTGGAAAGCTGCTTCAAATCAACTCAGTAGTAAGCTACTAGAGATTTCAAACAAATGTGTGCTGGTGACCGATGACCCGGCATGGAAGTCAAGGGCAAAAAGCAGAATGTAGAACTTCTAGCTGACAGAGGTCCCGAAAAGAGCCTCTCCTGGAATCCTGGGGACCTAGAAGAACGAGGGTCTGGCAGAAGGACCAAAGCAGGAGGGCAGGGGCCAACCACACTCTGGCTTGATGGCTGTTTCACTGGGCCACCCCTATAAGCCACCAACTATGGCAGTCCCACACCCCAGCTTTAAGTGAGGATCTCAAAGGTTGCCATTTTTACATTACCAGGCTGCTCATAGAACTGCTGATAATAATGTTGCACGTTGCCCAGCGAGGGTCAGATCCTATGGTTGGGAACGTGTTACACGTGCATTGCCCTCACCCATGCCGGAGGTGGGGGGGAGAGGGAGATGGCTGAGTAGGTAAAGTGCTTGCCTCACAAGCACTGAGAACCAGAGTTCAGATCCCCAACACCCACGTAAATGCTGGGTGGGCATGGCAGCTGCTCATAATCACAGCATTCCAGGATAGGAATCCCTGGAGCAGGCTGGCTAACTATACTAGCTGAATCTGGAAACCATGGGTGCAAGTAAGAGACCCTGCCTTAGTAAAACAAAGAGGAGAGCCATCAAGGAAGCCATCCAATGTCAAACTCTGGCCTCCATGTGCAAGCACCTGTTGCACATGCATCCATATGCACGCACAAACACACGTACACACACATACACAAATACACACACACACACACACACACACACACAGAAATATCCCCTCAAATGCCTATTATTGTTTCATTTTGCATGCCAGAGCAATTCAACATGTACAAAATCACCTCTTTGAGCAAGTAGCAAAGCAGGGATTTTAACCTGCAAGTGTCAGTCGGTGGGCTGGGGAGGTGGGTCAGTGGTTAAAGGTGCTTGCTTGCAATGCCTGTCAACCTGGGCTCAATTCTCCAGCACCCATATAAAGCTGGATACAAAGTGGTGCGGGCATCTGTGATCTCATGTGCCTATGACAATGGGAGGAGGAGCCAGGAGACTACTAAGCTCATGGGCCAGCTAGACTGGCATTTGTTTGCGAGTGGCAAGAGACTTGCCAGGTTATCCTCTGATCTCCATACATATGCACTCATGCACACACAATATATGCAAATAAAAAACAGTGAAAAATTGAAAGCTTGTCATGGGGCTGGAGAGATGGCTTAGTGGTTAAGGTACTTGGCTGTGAAGCCTAAGTACCCATGTTCAACTCTCCAGATCCCACCTAAGCCAGCCACACACACAAAGGTGAGGCAAGCACAAGGTTGCACATGCCCACTAGGTGGCGCAAGCGTCTAGAGTTCAATTTCAGTGGTTGAGGCCCTGGCGTGCCAATTCTCTCTGTCAATCTCTTTAGAATAAAATTTTTTTAAAACCTGTCAGATGCTACTGTCCAAACCCCTAACTACCTTCTCACATGTGGGCAAGGAAGAAAGGCAATAACAAAGAAATTTCCAGCCCAATCCGGGAATATCAGTGTTGCCAGAAGAGACACTGCTGAGTCACCGCCTTGCTTTTCGAACACTGCCTGCTTCTTTCTGAGGCTCTGGAAATGGCTAGCTGCTCTGCAGCCCCGTGCCATTGCTGAAGCAACATCTAGGGGAGGTCATTCCAATAAAACAGGGCATCAACTTCCTCTTTCTCTGGACCACGCCACACGCCAGCTCCACTTCTGGACGATTTGATCCATTAGCTCTGACCAGCATGGGAATGAGGGGCTCTCCTTTAGGGGTTTTCAAAAGTTTGAGACCTGAAAATTCTGTTATTAGCATCACAATACGAAGAGGAAAACTGCAACATGAGAATCAGTAAATATTTAATTAAATGCAAAATGTAACATTATGTCAACTTCATTAACTGTTGAATTTAGTAGTCATAAAAATTTCATTGCATTTGATAACGATTTGTAGGTTGGAGTTTTTCTCACTGCACAAGATTTCCAGAGTAGGCACCAAGATTGGTGAGAACTCATAGCTGATCATACATTAAATAAATTACTCGTGGCCAAAAACTCTCAAAAGCAAAAATCCTTGCAACTTTCTTTTAAATCTGAATAGGTATATTCATTCTGAGAGGTAACTATATTGAATCAAATAGGTCAGGTGAAGAATTGGGCCTACAGCATGGGCAGGATTGGAATGTGGTTTTCTGTTTTTTGAGACAAGGCCTGTCATATATCCTAGGCTGGCTTTGTACTTGCGATCCTACCACGTCAACCTTCTGAAAGCTGGCTCTCTAGACCTTTTATATTCCTTCACACAAGCTAAGGAAACAATCTACCAATGAGCTATGCCTCATTTTAAAAGAGGGTTGAAGAGGTAGCTCAGCAATTAAAGGCCCTTGCTTGCAAAGCCTGATGGCCCAGGTTTGGTTTCCCAGTGCTCACGTGAAGCCAGATACACAAAGTGGCTCATGTATCTGATGTTTGTTTGCAGTGTCAAGAAGCCCTGGTGTGCCCACTCCCCTCCACTCCTTGCAAATAAATAAATAAATAAATAATATTTTTTAGGCTGGAGGGACAGCTTAGCTGTAAGGCATTTGCCTGCAAAGCCAAAGGACCCAGGTTCAATTCCCCAGGACCCACCTTAGCCAGATGCACAAGGGGGCGCATACATCTGGAGTTCGTTTGCAGTGGCTGGAGGCCCTGACGTGCCCGTTCTCTCTCTCTCTCTCTCTACCTCTACCTCTTTCTCTGCCAAATAAATAAGATATATATCATATATATATATATATATTAAAACGGGTTTTTAAAGAGCACAGGCCTTGTCCATCCTTCTAAGTTTTCCAGCTTGACCATGATTGTGTCAGAAATGGAAGACACATTTTTTTTTCATTGGGGGAAGGATCAGAAGTGTTGCTCCCACCTGAGACTTTCCAGGATTCAAATAGGAAAGCTGGTGATAGAGCTCAGTTGGTAGAGTGCTTGCTAAAAAGCCCCGGCTTTGATCCCCAACACTGCATAAACTGAGCATGGTAGTGCACATCTGCAATCCCAGTACTTGAGAGGTAGAGGCAAGAGGACCAGAAATTCAAAGCCATTCTCAGCTATATAGTAAGCTTGAGGCCAGCCTGGGTTTCATGAGACTATATCAAGAGAGAGAGAGAGACAGACAGACAGACAGAGAGAGAGAGAAGAGAGAGAGAGAGGAAAAAAAGAAAAGAAGAGGGAGAGAGAGAATGAGAAAGCGTGCATCCCAGAGTCCTACCTAATGATGGCTAACATGCAGTGAAGGCATAGATAACATGTAGCAGATCAACCTTTAAGGTCTTTACATATATTGTCCCAATTGTCATAAAACAACTCTCTCTGGTCAGTGTTTTATTATCTCTATTTTGTAGAGGAGCCAATTGAAGCACCGAGGGGTTAAGCATCCCACCCAGGGTTACATGTGTAGTAACAGGGACTTTAAAGAACTTTTCCAAGTTAAAAATAATTCCTAGATGAAATGCTGTCTGTGATCATTAAATGCCTCACCTTGAGCCCTCAAATAGGCAGAAGCTGGGGCTAGGGAGATGCCATAGTCAGTTAAGAGCTTGTCTCTCAAGGATGAGGACAAATTTGGATCCCTAGCACCCACCTGAATGCTTGGTGTGGCAATGCAGACATGTAATCCCAGCACTCAGGAGGTGCAGACAGGCAAGCTTGCTAGCTAGACGAGCCAAGTCAGTGAGCTCTGGGTTCAGTGAAAGACCCTGTGTCAAAAATTAAGGCTAAGGGAATGGAGAGATGGCTCTGTGGTTAAGGTGCTTGCCTGGAAAGCCTACCAACCCTTATTCAATTTTCCAGTACTCATGTAGTGCCAGATGCACAAGGTGGCACATGCATCGGGCAGTCCATTTACAGAAGCTGGAGTGCCCATTCTTGATCTCTCTCTCTCTCCTTGAAATAAATAAATAAAATGCTTTTAAAAATTAAGGATAGCCAGTCGTGGTGGTGCACACCTTTAATCCCAGCACTTAGGAGGCTGAGGTAGGAGGATCGCCATGAGTTCAAGGCCACCCTGAGACTACATAGCGAATTCCAGGTCAGCCTTGGCTAGAGCAAGACCCTACCTTGAAAAACCCAAAAAGAAAAAGAAAAAGAAAAAAAAATTAAGCATAAGAGCAACTGAGGAATATACCAATATTCACTTCTGTTTCCACAAGAACCTGGACACACACATGTACATGCACACACACATGTGAACGTGTACATTTACTACACAAGAACCTGCACACACACATATGAGTGTGTATATATACTACACACACATACACATACAAAACAAAGAGCAGGGACCAAGGCTGTCTTGTTCACTGCCTTGTCTTCAACACCTCTCCTGGTGCTGGACACAGGAGGGACATAGCTCCATGGAGACCAAAATCAGTTTACTTCGTACCACATCTGAACTGTGCCAAGTACTGATCTAAAGCTTTACCCACTTCACAAGGCTATGTCGCTGTCTAGGGTAGGAAACATATTCATCTCTAATCCCCAGGCCTTGCACTATGGGGACTCATGATTGGTCCTCGAAAAAGCACAACCCAGGGATACTTCTGTAATAATTTCAGTCCATAACAGAGCAATTTCTCTGGTATAGCTAAAATTCTCCCTCCCTACACTTTGCAAGGAAGCTGCTGCTCAGAACCTCCAGACATACATTTCTTTTTTTAAAAAAATTATTGATTAACTAATTAATTTATTTGAAAGGATGGGCACTACAGGGCCTGTAGCCACTGCAAACGAACTCCAGATGCATGTGCCACCTTGTGCATCTGGCTTACATGGGTAATGGGAAATTAAACCAGGGTCCTTAAGCTTCCTGGGCAAACACCTTAACCGCTAAGCAATCTGTCCATCCCGTTGTTATTATTTGAGACAGGGCCTCATGTAGCTCAGGAGAGCTGCAAGCCCACTATGTAGCCAAGGGATGACCTTGATCTTCTCATCCTTCTTCCTCTACCTACCTAGAGCTGAGATTACAGGCATGTGCCACCACACACATTTTATGGGGTGCTGAGGACAGAACCCAGGGCCTCACACATGCTAGGTGAACACTCTACCAACTGAACTGCTTCCCCAGTCCCATATCATTCTATTTTACAGGTGAGGAAACTAAGCAGCTTGGGTTGGATTTACTGTCCCAACATTCATATATTAAAATCCCAAATCTCAGTACCACAGAGTGCGGCCTTACTTGGACATAAAGGCCTCTAAAGACAAGGCTAAGATAAAAATGAAGCCGTTAGGGTGGCCCTCACCTTGTATAACTGGTGTCCTTTATGAAGAAGAGGTTTGAAAGGGTCATGCACGGAAGGAGATCGTGTGAAGACACAGGGAGAAGACATCCACCTCTACACCAAGAAGAGGGACCTTCAAAGGAAACCAACCCCGCTGATGCCTTGATCTTGAACTTACAGCATCTAGAACTATCGGGAAAGAAACTTCTCTGTTGTGGCCTACACTATCTGGTGGTCCTGGCCAGCTGATATGCTAAAGCACACTCTTCTCAGTTTATAGTGCCATAAAAGTCAAATTATGTTTGCATGTATGTATGTGGTAAACACAAGTATATGCATGTTCAATGTGTGTGGCTTCATGTGTGTGTGGGGGGCAGAGGTTGATGTCAGCTGTCTTCCTCTATTTCTCCCCACTTTACTGAGGCAGGGTCTCTCACTTGAGCTGAGAGCTTGTCGATTCAGGTCGTGTAGTTACACAGCTTGTCCCAGGGATCGATCCCCTGCCAACACCTCCCAAGCACTAGCATTACAGGTAGACTGTCATGCCCATTTGGCATTCACATGGGTTCTGGGGATGCAAACTCCGGTCCTCACGTTTGCATGGTAAGTAGTTTATCTACTGAGCCACTTCCCCAGGCTCAAATTCAAAATTTGATGAGCCCTGAAATTGAACCCAAGTAGTCTGCTTCCAGAACCCATGTATCTTGCAGTAATGGGTTATACTATACTATATTATAATAGTGTATTATATATATAACATATATTATATATTATGTAGTATATATATATAATATATCATATATATACTATATATACTATGTTATAATAGTATATTATATAATATATATATATAAAACATATATAATATACTATTATAATATAGTATAGTATATTATCTCTATACTATACTATCTCTATGCTCTACTACACTATTTGTGTGCTATACTATACTATCACTATATTATATTATATTATATTATATTATATTATATTATATTATACTATACTATACTCTCTATGCTAAACTGTGCAACATGAGTGCATGAGTGGCTTTAAAGCACTTGAAATGTGGCTAGTGCACACGAAGAACCAATTTTTGTGCTTAGCTTATGTTAAAATACAATTAAAGTTTAAATAACTCTGCCTGGCTGGTGGCATTCATATGAGACGGAGCCGTATGCGGTTTCTAAATGCAGCACGTAAGGGTTCTGCAGTCTTATAGATGCCTCATCTCCCTGTGTGCTCTAAGAAGCACACCTCTGCCTTTGTTTCCTGTTGCTGCTTGATGTTACTTTGTGTTTTTTTTTTTTTTTTTTTTTCAATCCTTTCTGATTTAGCCCCTGTTGACTGGTCTTCTGCTAAAGGGAGGAAGAACAGAGGGAGAGAGGAAGCTGCCTGGTTTTCCAGAATCCTGTGGGCTGGGCGCTGCACAGCCGCTGCTCTGCTCTAAGCACGGGTGTTAGCCAACCAAATGCCAGGCAGCACAAACACTGAGTGACATTTTCAGAACTATTAATATTTCATCAGAAATGATCACTTTCCCTTTAAATACACTATCTTAAAAGGTTTTCTACATTCTTAACTATAATTTTATTCAGTCTAGGTCCTTGGAATTTTCCCCAGAGGAGCACATCTTCAATTTTATAATGAAAATCAAAAGGAAAGGAAGTTCAGATTTCAAAATTCAGAGTCAACATTTCCAGAAACTCAGGCTGTCTATAAAGAGCAGCAAGGCTGTGTAGTGGCCAGGCACTTCCTATACAGTTTATCCAACCTATATCCATGGAGTGCTTACTGTGTGCTAGAAATGAGTTTTAAAAGAATTTATTTTTTTTCTGAGACTGTGTTTTACTATTAAGCTCAAACTAGCCTAGAAATCGAGAGTCTCCTGCCTCAGCCTTCCAAGTGCTAAGATAATGGGTGTGTGCCACCACACCCAGCTCAGAAATGTGATTTTCATAATAATTTGTTACTAGCATTTTCCAGAAATAAAAAAAGACTTTCCTCTCATCCTTCCATTTTGTTTCTCAAGTGTTTCCTCCTTAAAGAGCCTTGCCTGGACCCCTATCTAAAAGCGACAGCCCATCCTTCTCGCTGGCAGGTTCTTCTGCAACTTCTTCTCCCGTGGGCGATCTCTGTGTCAGCCTTTGCAGGTTAGGGATCCACCGTCCTCCATTGGAACATGACTCCATAAGAGAAGGCCAGCAACTAGGCTGACACAGGAGAAAACACAGGAGAAAGGGCTCTGTGTCATGGGTCCCTGGGGGATGGGAAGAAATGTTAGGTCACATAACTAGAAGTTCAGTGCCAAGGTCCATCTGTCGGCCTCCATTCTTCTTCCCTCTATCTCTGCTTCTTGATCATCCTTCCCAAGGGGAGCCCTGGAGGAACAACCACTGAGTTGGAGGCCCAGAGAGAACATGTGTTGGCGCTAAGCAAGCCATCACAGGAAGGGGAGGAGCCACCAGCCAGGGAGTCCTTCCGTCTGTACCTCTACCTCCCTCCCAGGCCCCATCCCCTTAGGACCTACACCCAGCGCTGGGATCTCTCCTGTGGGGCCAAGGGTTCTTGATCAGGCCTGGACTCCTAAGGTTAAAGTCCTAGCCCCTGGCTTCTAGAGCCCTAGACACAACTCTGATCCCTCCAGTCTCCCCCTGTCATGTACAATGACCATGGCAAGCGATACTAATTTCATGAGCTTGGGTACGATCCGACTTGAGTGAGGACTCAGCGCTGGGCCCTAGGTGCCCCTCGCAGAATGGCAGTTGGGCTCGACATCAGAGGGCAAAGGGACAATTTGTGTCTCTTCATCCCCGACAGGCTTTTTAAGGGGTTTGTAAGGGGTGGTGGGGTGGGGACAGAGTGTTGCTTTGACTTCTAGTGCAGGAAAATCCCTGGAGGGGCTCCTAGGGGGTCCGCCCACCCCACCCCCACCGAACTCCCCACCCCCACCCTGTGCCCCGCGCACCAAGCCGTTGCGTTTGAACCCACAGAAGGAATCCCAGCGCTCGACGGCAGGGCAGGGGTATGGGAGCCACTGGCACGCCAATTCACCAAAGCGGCTCGGCCTAGCAGCACCCTTTCTTTTTTTTAAGGGTCAGGAACCCTTCCCGGTGCCCATCACAGCCCTGCGAGAGGGGCGCGGCAGATGTCCACTGGAGACCAAGGCCCCGCAGGCTGCGCACCCAGCTCCACACTGGAGATTTCTTTCCCGGGTGGCAGAGGAGTGGAGGAGAGAGAGAGGGACAGAAGGGGACAACAGGGAGAGTGAAAGCGGGGGGCCCCAGGGTGGGCTGGGGGCCGTCGTCCTTCCGAGTGCGCAGGGATCCTGGGGAGACGAGAGCTGGGAATCCCATGACAGGCTCCTGCTCCACAGAAGTTAGCCCAGTGTCCGGCCCTTTACTCAGCCCTTCCATTGGCGAGAATGGGCTGAGCCCCAGGCGCCCCAAGGTATCCCGGGGTGTCGCCAAGGGGAAGTGCCCGGTTCTGTGGGGAGAGCCAGTCCTCCCCCTCCAGCTGTTCCCAGATGTCATTCTGCCCGCTTAGGTGCCTGGCTCCTGAGCTCTGGGGGATTCCACGGTTACTAAGCTACTGGTTTTTGTTGACTTTTAAATATTTTCTTCTAAGGGAGAAGGGGAGGGGGGGAAAAGTCAGGAAAGAGCAAATAAAAACCAGCCAACATAAGCCCCCCTCCCTTCCCAAAAGGCAGTTACCCCCTCCCCTCCCCTCAGATCAAAGGCCTCTGAAGACTCCCATCTGGCTGGAGCAACAGCCAGACAGAACTGTTTCCGGGGCCCAGAAAGGCTTCCTTTCTGGTGAATGAGGACTGGAGGTGAACAGTCCTGTCTCCCAGCCCTGGGTGGACAGAAGGCTTTCCGGAAAGAGAGGAAGAGGATGGCCAGTGGAAATGGGCTTCCTTCATCTTCAGCCCTGGTGGCTAAACGCCCTTCCGCCCTAGGCCCATTCCCCAGATTTGTTTGGATCCATCAGGACACACCCCAAGACAGCCTAGATGAGATTTGTCATGAAATCTGGAAGAGAGTTCAGGGCTTACCCAAGGCCCTGCAGCCCAGGACTTCGCTGGAGGGGCTCTCTGCTCCCATGCCTGGGGCGATCAGTTTCCAAGAACAGTGAGTACGGCCCAATTTGGATGGCAGCAAGGGAGGGAGGGGAAGTTGAAGTTCAACCTTATAGTCTGGTTAAAACCGAAAGGTTGTATACATTTTTCCCCACCCCCATGGTCCAGTGTCCAATAGGGAAGAGGTAACCAAGGTCCTCCTGAAGTTCCCGCGAGAAGCACCAGACCAGGGTGGCGTTCTGGGCTGTCTCTTCTCCATGCAAGGGAAAACGTGTTATTGGAAAAGCATAGGCAATTCAGACGAGGATCCCGGGTCTTCGCAAAACCCAAAGCTGAGGGTTACATGGCTCATGACTGTCCCCAGAGGCAAGTGGGAGATCCTTCCCCTCTCTCAAGCAAGGGCCAGGCATTCCTACAGATGAGCCTGGTGGTTTTAAAACCACATCTGGAATTCCCTAACACAAGGAGCAGCTGTCCCATTCAGCTTTCACAGAAGCTACTGCAAGAGCACACATCAAAATATTTACTAGGAAGGCATTGACATATTCAGAGGACATAATAGAAAATTAAAGGGGCTGTAAATAGCCCGTTTCCTGGGTGGGAAATCCCGTGTCTGGGAAACACACAGCTAAGTTTTTATGCTAGGGCAATGTTGGGGAGCTACTGTTGGGGAAGGATGCTTGCAAGAAAAGGAGGGAGCGGGGAAGAGGGAAGGGACCTCATTAGGAACAGGGAGCACATGGGCTGGGGTGATTAATGCCACCGTTGAGTACTTCTTCAAGCCTTCGCGTCTTCAAAGTGGGCTGCAAACGTTAATTAATCCTCCCAGAGTCTGTGTGAAGCAGGTATTAGTGTCCCCATTTTACAGATGGATTAAGTGTTAATAATTAAGTGCTAATTAGAGACTAAGTGATAATTGAATGTTGTCTGTTCCAACACGTGCTCCAACTCAGTTCAGAGATGCTCTGGAGTGAGGGGAACATACAGGACTTTATCAGCTGCTTCCGGTTCCAGGACTATTTAAAGCAAGAGCTAAGAGGAACAGCAGAGAGAGTAGCTCGTGACCAGGTCGCCCCTTCCTGCTGTCCCTCTGCAAACTTTTCGTGCTCCAGATGAAGGTGGAAGTCATGCTGGCTGCTCCTGCCTCCCCGGCCGTGTGCTCAGCACGTCCTGGCTTAGGTGGAAATGGCATGTCTTTAGCCAAAAGCCTGCAGTCAGGCCTTTCTGTGGCACTGAGCTCTTCGCTCCCTGCCATCTGCTCTGGGACAGAGCCTTGGCAGGGGGGACCATGGGACTGTACTCAGCTCTCAGAGGCCAAAGAGCTGATTGTCCACTTTGTGGAACCAAGGGTCAGCAGCAATTTCCAGTAGATAGCCCCATTTCTGCCAAAGTCACATTGAATGCATGGAGACACACTCTACTTCCAGTCTGAACTTGGCCGGAAATTGAACTGGCGCACCTTTGGCCGTTTGCTTGGCTCTGTTTGGCCTTGTTTTCTCATCTGCAAATTGAGAATGATGTGCCCTCCTTGTCCACCTCGGCACTGATAACGAGGATCCAATGTGATGGGAGCCGGGGACATGAAAGATGCATCATCCAAGCTATACTGCCCTTAATATGCCATTCGTGGAGTTTGGGAGGGGCTGTTTTTGCTGATGTTGGTTTCCACAGGGTCTTCACACTGTGCTCCAAGACCCTAGGGTCCTTCTGCAGCTCCCCCTTGGAGTCAAGTGGCTTGGTTCCAGGGCTCCAATCTCCAGGTCAGCCAGAACTATTCAGCTTTTTTTGGTTTTACTCACTGGGGTTCTGAGAATGGTTGCATTTGAAAAGCATTCTGCTACCGAGCAAAGAGCTGGGAAGCCAGTGACTTAGATGCATGAGCGATAGCATGGTCATGCAGATATCCACCAAGTCAAACACAATGAGCTGTTCTGGAAATCAAAGGCAGTGGGGCTGGGTTCAGATCTCATTCTATCCCTGCACCAGCTACAGAATATATAACTGTGTCATTTATCTGAACTTTGGTTTCCTCATCTGCCTGATACAGATGTGCGTTGTTGGGCTGACAAAATGTGATAGTTGAATAGTCTTGGCAGAAATTGTAGGATAATAATTCCTACAATAATAATAGTAACCTTTCCTGTTAGCTCTGCTGTTTTAAAAAATATTTTATTTATTTATTTGAGAGAGGGAGGGAGAGAGAGAGAGGCAGATAGAGAGAAAGAAAAGGGGCACGCCAGGGCCGCCAGCCACTGCAAATGAATTCTAGATGCTTGCGCCACCTTATGCATCTGACTTCTGTGGGACCTGGGGAATGGAACATGGGTCCCTTAGGCTTTGCAAGCAAGCACCTTAAGCATCTCTCCAGCCCAAGCTCTGCCGCTCTTATGTGAGGTGTGTACTATCTTAAACTCATGTTTTTTTGGAAACATTTTAGTAAAACACTTTCAAATCTACAAAATAACATAGTGTAGTGAGAATCTATGTGTCAATAATTACCAAACTATACCATTCTGGTTTCAATTTTTCCTTCACTCCTATAGGCTGACCTGGAATTTACTATGTAATCTCAGGCTGGCCTTAAATTTACAGAGATCCTCTGGCCTCTGTCTTTGCCTTCCCAGCATTAGAATTACAGGTGTAATCCCAGCACTTGGGAGGCAGAGGTAGGAGGATCACCGTGAGTTTTAGGCCACCCTGAGACTCCATAGTGAATTCCAGGTCAGCCTGGGCTAGAGTGAGACCCTACCTCGAAAAACCAAAAAAAAAAAAAAAAAAAAAGAATGAATGAACAGTAAGACCTTTTTGTTGTCATCTTCAGTACTTTGCTTGTGGGACTACTTTACGAATAAAAGTGAAAATATTTTTATTAAAAAAAAAAAGAATTACAGGTGTGTGTCACCACACCTGGCATTTCACTTGGGTGCTGGGGATCTGAGCTCAGGTCCTAATGTTTGCATGACAGTTACTTTATCACTGACCCATGTCCCGAGACCTCCCTCCCTATCCTTTTTTTTTTTTTTGATGTTTTAAGGTAAGGTCTCATTCTAGTCTAGCCTGACCTGGAATTCACTATGTAGTCTCAGGCTGGCATCAACCCCACAGTGATCCTCCTACCTCTGCCTCCAGAGTGCTGAGATTAAAGGTGTGCACCACCACCACGCTTGCCCCTATCTCTATTTTTGTTTGTTTTTGTTTTTCAAGGTAGAGTCTAGCTCAGGCTGACCTGGAATTTACTATGTAGTCTCAGGGTGGCCTCAAACTCACAGCCATCCTCCTACTTCTGCCTCCTGTGTGCTGGGCCTCTCTATCTTTAAATGAAACTCTTTTTGTTTGTTTTGTTGATTGGTTGTTATTATTATTGTTGTTGTTGTTTTATTTATGAGTAAGAGAGAAAGAGAGAGATAGAATTGACATACCAGGGCCTCCAGCCACTGCAGTCGAACTCCAGATGTGTGCGCCACCTTGTACGCATGTGTGTGAGCTTGCGCACTTGCATCATCTTGTGCATCTGGCTTACATGGGATCAGGAGAGCTGAACATGGGTCCTTAGGCTTCATAGGCAAGTGCCTTAACTGCTAAGCCATCTCTCCAGCCCCATTACTATTATTTTGAGACAAGCTCTCTCTTTGTGTAGTCCAGGCAGGCCTGTAACTCACTATGTAGCCCAGCTTGGACTGAACTTGCAGCAGCAGTACCCTGGCTTCAGCCTTCCGAGTATTGAGGTTACAGGCCCTGCTACATGAAAACCTGGTACAGATGAGGCCAACTGAGATTTTGAGGTGTTCGTTTCTTTGCCTGAAGCCCTGTTCTTAAGAAGGGGTAGAGTGTCAGCAATGGGGCCATCTTAGCCAAGATATGATGGGGTGGCCGTGATCTCCTCCCTGGACTATAAAGCATCTTTTGATTTTTCAGACCACTCGGAAGTTCCAGGTTCTGAGTGCTCCCTCACAGATCACAAGTCCAAGGAGATGTCTGTGACACGTCTCACATGCTTCCAGACCCATAAGATACCCATCAACTAGCATTTCTGTTTAGCATGTCGAGTTGGTTTAATTCTGTCTTTTTCAATCAGGATAGCTAGGCACATTCTAGAACCCTTATTAACCAGAAATCTTTTCTTTTTTCTTCTCTTTCTAATTATTCTTTTCTTTTTGAGATAGGATCTTAAGTAGCCTAGACTGGCCTTAAGCTTGCTACATAGCCAACTTCTGATTCTCCTACTTCCACTTTTGAGTGCTAGGATTGCAGATGCACCCCACACTCCCAGTTTTTTAATTTAAACTTTTCAAAAAATATTTATTTATTGATTTATTTGAGAGAGAGAGAGAAAGAGACAAACAAGGAGATAGAGAGAGAATGGACATGCTAGGGCCTCTAGCCACTGCAAATGAACTCCACACATATGCATGAGTGTGTGCATCTGGCTTTATGTGGGTTCTGGGGAATGGAACCTGGGTCCTTTGCTTTGCAGGTGAGCACCTTAACTGTTAAGCCATCTCTCCAGCCCCTACACCCCAGTTTTATGTGGTTCTGAGGATCAAACCCAAGGCTTCACACATGCTAGGCACTCTACCAATGGAGCTCTATCTCCAGCCCCAGAAACTTCTCCTTGACCCTTCCTCTAAATGTCATAGAAACCTAGACACCTTAGGCTTGAAAGAGGCCATCTTGTCCTGCTTGAAGAATTCCTGGATGTTCTTGCCAAGCAGTTAACCACTCAGACAACTTTTCAGATGGGGAGCTATTTTTGTAAGGCAGCCCCTACCCTTGCTATAAAGCCTTTCCAGTGGTCATTTTCTGCGTGTAACTGAAATCTATCTTTATCAACTAATACTAAGTGATCTGGATTCTGCCTTTGGGGCTTCAAATAGATTTATCCTCTCCTCTTGCAATAGCTCTTTCGATGGTAAAACATGGCAACATGATTTCTTTCTCCTAGTGTTTTTTTGTTTTTGTCTCTACAAGCTCAATGCCTCTGGCTTTCTAAGTTTCCTTTTACACCTCCCTACTTGATTGGTTTCCTGACCGCACTGCTGTGGCAGAAGTGACCCCAGCGCGAAGTGCAGAAGTGCAGGTATGACCCATGCATATGGATTGGATCCTCCCACTTTACACTCTGTGTCCCAGTTAGTGGTGATTAAGACCACATTCATGGGGGCTGGAGAGATGCCTTAGCAGTTAAGGTGCTTGCTTCACAGGTTCAATTCCCCAGAACCACATAAGCCAGATGCACATGGTGGCACATGCATCTGGAGTTTGTTTGCAGTGGCTAGAGGCCCTGGAGCACCAATTCTCTCTATAAATCTCTATCTTCCTTTTTCTCTGTCTATCTTAAATAAATAAATAAAATATGTATATTTTTAAAAACGACCACATTCACTTTCCTCTCCATGCACTATAGACATATTTGAGCACATTCATATAATCAAAAAAAAATATTTATTAAGCATCTACTATGTGCCTGGCACTGTGCTAAGAGCTAAGGGGACAGAATTTTGTCCAGAGAAGGCAACAGGAAATAAGTGAAAATTAAAAAAAAAACACTCTGATAACTTTAGGATGTGAGAAGAACTGACTTTTTCCTTGGAGGAATCCAATAATAAGCACATAAAAACAAACAAGATAATATAAGATAACCACAAGTGCTATGAAAGAAATAGAATAAAGTAGTGAATGAAAGCCAGTGAGCTGTGTGTCAGACCCTTGGAGCTGAGTCCTGGAGCCAGCCAGGTGACAATTCCGGACAGGACATTCAGGCAGAGGGCTGAGCAAGTGCTAAGACCCTGGGGGAGACGTGAACTTTGAGGGAGACGTGAACTTTGAGGGACACGTGAACTTTGAGGGGGACGTGAACTTTGAGGGACACGTGAACTTTGAGGGACACGTGAACTTTGAGGGAGACGTGAACTTTGAGGGGGATGTGAACTTTGAGGGGGACGTGAACTTTGAGGGGGACGTGAACTTTGATGGGGACGTGAACTTTGAGGGGGATGTGAAATTTGAGGGGGACGTGAACTTTGAGGGGGACGTGAACTTTGAGGGGGACGTGAACTTTGAGGGGGACGGCACTGCTGGAGCACAGAGAGAGAGGGACGCAGTATCAGCTGGTGTTGGCATCAGGCAGGTGAGGTCTTCAAGGCCTGAAGCATCACTGTACAGAGCTCAGAGCTATTGTACATATAGTGGGATGTTCTGGGAGGCTCTCAGAAAGGGATTATGATGCATCCAGATTCAACATTTTAAAAAATACTTTCTTTTTTAAAAAAAAAATTATTTCAGCCAGGCGTGGTGGTGCACGCCTTTAATCCCAGTACTGGGGAGGCAGAGGTAGGAAGATTGCCATGAGTTCAAGGCCACCCTGAGACTCCATAGTGAATTCCAGGTCTGCCTGGGATAGAGCGAGACCCTACCTTGAAAAACAAACAAAAAAAAACAAACAAAAATTATTTCATGGGAGGCTAGGAACATCGCCCAGCAATTAAAGGCACTTACTTGCAAAGCCTGCCAGTGAGGGTTCAATTCCCCAGCCACCCATGTAAGCCAGAGGCAAAAAGTGGCACCAGCATCTGGTGTTCATTTGCAGTGGCAAGAGGCCCTGTCATGTGCACGAGCGTGTGTGTGTGCACACGCACTTAATACAAATTTTTAAAAATTATTTTATTTTGGCAATTTCATGCATGTGCATAACGTATTTTGATCACATTTACCCCCCCCACACACACACACTACCTTCTCTTACCCCTCTCTCACTCCTACTAAACTTCTTCTTCCAAAGTAGTGCCCTTCCTACTCTCATGTCTTGTTTTGTGAACCACTGAGCATGGGTGCCTGGGTGAGGAGGGGTTATTTACATAGCCTGGGCCCGTTACCAGTGTCTAAACCACTGAGGAGCATGACTCCCCTCCCCTCAACAAACATTAACTGCTGATAGCTACTCTGCAAGGGGTGGGGCCTCATGGTCACTATTTGCTTAAGGATCTCATTCACCTGCCCCTTAGCACCTGCGCAAAGTTGGCTCTAGTGTGAGAGAGGAAGCTCAGGCCCTTGGGGAGTGGAGACTGGCCTGAGCCAGTGCTGTACAGATAGATGGAGGTGGTGGGGGTTTAGTGTGTGCTTTGAGAGGAGCCAGGGGCCTTGCCGATGGCTTGGGGCTCACAAACAGAGACATGGATGTGTGACCCAGGTTTTTGGCTTGAGTTCCTGGTTGAACAATGGTGCCATTTAAAGAGGTGGGGAAGAAGAGGGGAGAAATGGGTTTTGGCAAGAAATCAATAGTTCTGTCTAGAGTCAATTAAACTCCAGAATCCTGTTCAGTTATCTTTTAATTAGTCTTAAATTTGGGCTTAGAGAATTGTGGCAAGACGCCTTACTGACTCATATTTGTGAGTTAAGTCTTCATTCATTCCCATCATCAGTGAAATGCCTCCGTCTCAGAACAGGGGCCTTAGGATTTCTGTCAACTCCACTGCTGTATGGAATGCATTTGTTCAGTCTTTCGCTTTTGGATTCCTTTAAGCTACGCTCATCATGATGGTTTGCAAGCTAAGTCCAGTTCTGGTCCTCAGGGATACAGCAGTTAATTAGGACAGATGCCCTTCCCTCTCAGAGTTCCTCGTCCAGTGAGTGTGACGGTCACAGAGTCATCTGACAGCAGTAGCATTTAGCAAACATTTGTTGTGCATCTACTACTCTCCAGATGATGCTTGGAAAAAAAATGCAATGAAGAAAGAGAGAGACAGAGAGAGAGAGAGAGAGAGAGAGAGAGAGAGAGAGAGCTCCTGACCTCCTTTGTGGATCTTCAGTGTCATGCAAAAAGCAGAGGGGAATACACAAGGATGTTGATAAAGGGACCCTCTGAGGGGCTGAGTTCCAACCTGGGCTTAAGACTTGGGGAAGGCTTCCCCGGGACAGGGTGGAGAAGCAAGCTGAGAACCAGCAAAAGAAACCCCAGAATTCAGAGCCTGATGGAAGACAGAGGTACAGTTCCTGAGGAGAGAAGACCTTGTGATCAATGCTAGCTGCTAAGCTTTCCTTGGGTGGATGTCTCCCTGGTTTTGAGAAGAGAGAAAGAACAGCTCATGGAAAGAGTCCATCAGATGCAGGGAAGGTTGGGGGTTCCCTAGGGATGGCATGCACTGTGGGTAAGGGAGGAGGAGGGAAGTGGCAGGGTGACCCCAGCTGGCCTGGCTATGGTCAGCTTGCCTGACTGCTCGGACTTGCTGAGCACTTGAGATTGTCCCCTCCACCTAAGTCAGACACAACCTAGTTTGCAGAGTCTAAAGGCTTTAACGAAGATGGTGCCAAGTCCTATCCTAGCAGGAAGATAGATTTGTAGGAAGAAATCTGTGTAAGCTTTCAAAACAAACAAAAATGAGAAACAAGTTCCTGACCTGCAGCCTGCTAGAAGGAAGAGCTGTGCTGTGCACTGAGGTTTGCTGGCTTTGGTCGGTCCTTGCTCTTGGATCCCATAAGGCAATTCTCATGGGGAAGCCAGAGAGACTCGAGGACCCAAGGTGCTGCCTTGTTCGAATGGCTCTCCCAACAGAGCTTTTTTTTTTTTTTTTCTATTGTTATCAAGCCATTGGATGGGAGATGTGAACACATGTCTTCATCCCAAGTTGGACTTAGATGGCAGACCATGATTAGACCAATACCAGTTTGGTGAACCAATAAGCTTATTGGGGAGGAGGGGTCACTTACAGAGCATGGAGAGGGGCTATTTAAAGGAATGTGGAGCCCCTAAAGTAGCCAATTTGATGGGGCTTCCTGTGTCAGGATTACTCCTTGGATGCTCCTCCCTCAGCCTCGGGATGAGGTCTTACTTACAGAGCATAGGGACCCAGAGCAGCCGCTCCACCATGAAGTCTCATCTCACCCTGAATAACACTTCCCCATGGCTACTTTCAGAAGCTCCTTGTCCCTGTCCAGGAGTATGGGACCACAGAGCAGCACTTGGGTGGAGCTCACTATACCGGGATTACCCCCACGGATGTTCCCCCTCAGCCTTGGGATGAGGGCTTACCTTCAGTGCATGGAGACTCCAGAGACACCACCTCAGTGGAGCTCTCTCTATCGGGATTGCCCCTGCGGGTGCTGTCCCCTCAGTCTTGGAGTGAGGGCTTACTAACAGAGCATGGAGACTGCAAAGACTCCAAGATGATGGAGCTCATTGTTCCTTGATCATTTGCTCTCTTTATCTTTTATACCATCCTGCAGTCACAAGGCTTTGTGCATTTATTGTATACAGCTGCTGCAGTGGGTGCCTGACCTCAGGTGGGGGTCTGATGACCCCCCCATGCCTTCTCTTGTGAGTTGACCCAGCTACTTTTGATAAAGCTAGCAATAGTTGTTCACACCTTTCAATTTGCCTTCCAACACTTACTTTTCTGGAAAAGTTGCTCAAGAAACAACATTATCTTTCATTATCTTAAAAGCTTGAAACCTGACGATGGGAATGAAAAGGACAAGACCCACGTATGGAAACCCAGTGTAGTAATTTGACTGTAAAATGTCGCCCATAGCCTAATGTGTAAGTCTCATTACTTGATCCCTAGCTGGTGGAGTTTTGGACAGGTGGAGTCTTGCCAGAGGAGGTATGCCACCGAGGGGTGGCACTTGAGGTTTATTAGTCCAGCCCTACTGGGTTCACCAGCTTAGCTCACTCACTCTTGCTGCTTCTGATGTGTGGAGATGTGAGCTGGCTGCCTGCTCTGCCATGCTTTCTCCACCATGATGAACATCCCTCATATGGCAAGCTGGAAGTAAGCCCTTTCTGTCCATCAGTTGTTTGTGGTCAGGTGTTTTTGTCGTGGCAATGAGGTTTCTGCCCCATCCAGGCCCATGCTGGGTGCTGTCATTTTATCCTTGATCATAACAATGATGATGGTGACGATGGTGGTGATGATGGGGTGGCAGTGATGGTAGTGATGATGATGATGAATGATGGTGGTGGAGTGATGGCGATGGATGATGGTGATAGAGTGATGGATGGTGGTGATGGATGATGGTAATGGTGATGGAGTGATGGATGGTGGTGATGGATGATGGTAATGGTGATGGAGTGCTGGATGGTGGTGATGGATGATAGTAATGGTGATGGAGTGATGGATGGTGGTGATGGATGATGGTAATGGTGACGGAGTGATGGATGATGGTGATGGAGTGATGGATGGTGGGGATGGAGTAGTAGTAATATTGCTGGAGGTCTTTGGTGTCTAAAGGGATAGGCTTGGCTTCCTCCTTCCTGAGAGGTCTGAAACTCCTTTAGTCTCTGACAAGCTCCTGGACATCCTTTGACTGACACACATATCCCTACATCCTCAATATGGAGGATTATTGAAGAGGCACTGTCTAGCAGCAGGTTAGAATCCTTTACCTGAGAGACATCTCTTAAGCTAGTACATCCCTCCCTTGAGCTCCCTAGTGGGTCTCAGCACCTGTCACACTAACATGGAAGGACCTCCATATTTGCTTATTATGTGAACTAGTGCATGTCGCAGTACTGGCAGAGGCTCAAGGGCTCCTGGCCTTTCTCCTCCAGTTCTCTCTATAGTGTTTTTTAATTAAAAACATATTTTATTTACTTATTTGCAAGGAGAGAGAGAGAGAGAGAATGAGAATGAGAATGAGAACAGACATGCACCCAGGGACTCCTGCCACTGCAAATAAACTTCAGACACATGTGCCACTTTGTGCATCTGGCTTTGCATGGGTACTGGAGAGTTGAACCAAGGCTACCAGGCTTTGCAAAAAAAGCACCTGTAACTGCTGTGCTATCTCTCCAGCCCTCTCCATGGTACAAAAGATTATTTGTCTCCCCACCTGTCCTTTTTCTGCCACCTTCACACCTCACTGGGCTGCATTTGGCTCCTCTCTGCCCGGGAAGTCCTCTACCCTTCACTAGCTTCTTCCTTCTGAAGCACAGCGATGGCAAGGCTCACATATCTTCCACAGTTCCTCATTGTCCTATGACTCCTTGGTCTGGCCTCCATGGTCCTTGTAGTGGCCCTGCCTGTTTCTCTTGCTGCTCTCCATCATGTGTTTTATAAACCAAGATGAGGATGAGAAAGCATGGGTAGCCCTGCCTCTGCTCAGGCGACTCCACTACCAGGAATGTCTTTCTCTCTGTCTCTGTCCACTGAGCTCCCATCCACCCTTGAAGAGCCAGAGTAAGTATATACTCCTTTGAATTCTCCACTCCTCATCCCACCCAACACTTTCACCTTTTTCATATTTCTCACTCTCTTTTGGTATTGATGATCAAACTCAAGACCTTACCATGATAGGCTAGTACCATGAGATATATCCTTTGCTTTTTTTTTTTTAATTTTTTTTGTTCCTTTTCATTTATTTACTTGAGAGTGACATAGAGAGAAAGAGGCAGATGAGAGAGAGAGAGAGGAAGAGAGAGAATGGACGCACCAGGGCCTCCAGCCACTGTAAACGAACTCCAGACGCGTGCGCCCCCTTGTGCATCTGGCTAACGTGGGTCCTGGGGAATCGAGCCTCGAACCAGGGTCCTTAGGCTTCACAGGCAAGCGCTTAACCGCTAAGCCATCTCTCCAGCCCCTCCTTTGCTTTTTTATTTCTCTCTCTTCTCTCCTTCTCTTCTCCTCATGTCAAAACATGAGGATCTTGATGTGCTGCCCAAGCTGATGTCAACCTCTTAAGTACTTGGACTGTAGGGATGTAGCTCTGTGCCTCACTCCATGTTCCCTTTTTAAAGTTAAGTAAATTATCATATCCTACCTCTTTGTTCAGGATTTAAGGTAGCTGTCTAGTTGAAAACAAGTTCCCTAAACTGTGTGTGCCTTATTTTCCTCATCTTCAAAATGGAAAAAGTTCATGGTTGTTGGGTTTCTGGAATAATGAAAGTAAAGCCTACACCATGCTGGGAATAAGATAAGGGCTCCATGTTCACTGTTATCACCATCACCATCCTCATCACCATCACTTTGATCAACATCCTTTCTGTCATTGAACTACCATCATGATTACCACATCCACCATCAATAACATCACCATCGTCACTCACATCACCACCATCACTGTCAACATCACCAACCCACCACCACCATCATCACCATTTCTGTCATTACCACCACTCCATCATCATCATCGTTACCTTTACCTTCACCATCATTGCTCTGATCAAGGAAAAATTGGCAGGACAAGAAAGAGATAGTGAGAAAAGATTTTCGGTATCATGAAATAGGCAAAGGAAAACTATTCAAGTGAGGACAATATTTTGCTCTGATATTCTTGGGAGTTAGGGCAAAAAGGGTAGAAGACAGGTTTGGTTGGTTCCTGTAACTCCTATTATGAGAGAAGACACAAGAGATTGTCACCAGAGACTAACACCTCCCTCATTCTGAGGGCCACTGTATGATGTGGTCTCTATAAGAATGATAGAATGGAAGAACCAGATTGAAACCATCACTTGCATTGCCTGTTGGCCAGAGCGGAGGACACAACTCCCCAAGAGCACCTGTCAGCCCTGTCTTTGCATCCGATGAGGTGGTAGTCACCTGACATCCTGTAGACTGTCTTGTGGCAACAGCTTCTCCTGTTGCACTTCACCATGGGTTTCTTAAGGGCGAGGGCTGTGTCTTACTCATCTTTGTCTCCCCAGTGTCTGGCTGAGTTCCTGGCACTACGCAGTGTATATATATGAATGAGTGAGGAAGCCAATGATGTATGAGCCATTAAAATGCCACCTCTAGGTGAGTGAGGCTCAGAGGTGGCCAGGATCCAAGCAGAAGGTCATGGGCATCAGAGGGATATAGGGACAGAATATCAATAAACCAAGACATAGCAGGTATTTTTCTGCCTTCTGCTTTAGGCTCCATTGAAGGGAGCTAGTGTTTTCTTGAGCAGCTGGTATGTGCCAGGCTGCGTAGGTCAACGTTCTGTCTTATTTCATTGTCCTGGCAACCTTTTGTTGTAGATGGTCACTGTGACTCCAGTTTTATAGATGATGATGGGGTGGCTCCGGGGAGCTAGGCAGCTGGAAGGGAACAGAGCATGGATAAGAGTCCCATCGGGCTTGAAGGCCTGGATACACAGATCCCTTCAGAACAGCTTTCTGTGTGTGCTTAGCACCAAGGAGCCATGAGCAGGAGGGAAGATGAATCATGATTAACGTCCCGCTTCCCGTGTCCCCCTTTGTAATTTAATTTTATGTTTTTGGAAGCTGTGTCACAGGTTTTGGGAGCCTGCAGAGATGGGCCACCAGTGGTTTGGTTTAATCCTTTTTTTAATATCTTTGTTGTAACGTTCTTTCCAATTCAGCTCCCAAGTCACATTAAAAAAATACCTCTTCCTTAGGGTAAGCCTCCCCTTATTAAACAGATTCAAATGAAAAGTTTTAAAGATAATTTGAACAATAAGAATCACTAGGTAGCTCCCAACTGGAGCTCTTTATTGCTGTATTTATTCCCCAGTACTTCCTGTCTCATTCCCCAGCTCACTGAATCCCTCATCCCTGCACCCAGCTTTGGCCCAACTCAACTTCTGCTTCAGAGGGAAACTCTGGAAAGGGGTGTGTGTTTGTATGTGTGTGTGTGTGTGTGTGTGCGCACGCGTGCGCTCGCATGCAGGGGCGTGACTCATTTCCATTTGCTATTGTGCCTTTTAAAGCCCTCCCACTGGCCCTGACTCACTGGCAGGGAATTGCTTCAAAGCATCTAGACGTTCTGTACCTGCCTGAGTATCTCCAAGTGCAACAGTCAACAGTATGGCCAGAACAAAAGAGGGGATGGGTGAGGGAGACCTGCTCAAACTGCAGAGACTGGTGCTCCATTCTGGGCCACCGAGTTGCACCTTCCTCCAGGATGCCCAGGAATCTGCATGCTCTGCCTCTGAGGCTTTTGTGTAGAAGTTTCTCACATCCCCTGACAGTCAGAGTAGAGACTCCAGGCTAAAAAGACAACAGCTTTTGAGGAGGAGCTTGGAAACAAAACATGGAAGAAAAGACAGAGACTAACCCTTCCTGAGCTCTATATGTATTTCAGGGACATTTCAGAAAATCGACTTTACTATGGGCAAAGACCTTTGCTGAGAAAGGAGATGAACAGGGCTGGCATTCTGGGAGCAGAGCCATTTCACAGGGTCGCCTCCTTTAACAGGGGCAGGTGTCACCATCGCATCCCCACTTAGCACTTAAAGAGATCCAGGTCTTGGTGACTTGCCCAGCTTCACACCTTGGTCAGTAGGGTTCTGGGCTGTGAACCTGGCCTGTAAGACTCCAAAGACAGCAGTCATGCCTGGCTTTCCTGCACACCTCTGTATGTCTCCTCAGTCAGAGCCCCTAACATTTGCATAGCGCTCCTTACAATTTACCATTCATCATCTCACTTAATCCTGCTGCACTGCACAAGGCTTGATCTGGAGAGTGGAGGAGGGCCGACGCAGGGACACTGAAGCTTTCCTAAGTCCCCCTCCCGCCAGGGAATCCCCTCTGTCTCCACCAGAGAAGTACCAGCCAACAGCTCAGTAGAGTTCCAGGCATGTTTGGGACACAAGCTACCTGGGTGACTGCTGAATCTGTAACCTCTCTGAACTGACCCTCCATCCAGATGGCCAGAGGTGGAGTTCACCTCTGTGTATGTGTGTGTGTGTGTGTGTACGCATACATGCACTGGTATGTACATATGGGTATGTAGGTGTGTATGGTTATGGTGTGCATACATGGCTATGGTGTGTATATGTGCATGGATGCATGTGTGTGTGCATGGCTATATGCACGTGTTTGGTATGGTATGTGCATACATGGTTGTGGTTATATATTTGCATGAATTAGTGTATACAAGACTTTGATGTATTTTATTATGAGTGTATATACATGGCTGTGTTGTATATGTTTGAGTGCATGACTGTGGCATGTGTATGATGGTGATGCATGCATAACTAGCTGTGTTATGTATACATGTGGGTATGTGTGCATGGCTGTGGTATGTAAATGGTTGGGTATGCATACATGGATTTGGTATGTGTGTGCATGTGTGTGCCCATACAGCTGTGGAGTATGTGGAGAGAGTGAGTCTTGGACCTGACAGTGGGGGAAGGAAGGTGAAGACTTGGATAGCTGCCTCCCCTCCACATTGGGCATACAGTATAACTGTTGTGATACATGCACCAGGTGAATAGAGGTGGTCCTCGGGTCCCCATGCAAGGAGGAAGACCCAAGAATACCCACCAACCTCAACCCTTGCCAGGGCAGAACTAACTCCCTTGGCAAAAATGCAGGCTGGATGGCAGAGCCTCTTCCGCTTCCCAGGGATCCTCTGCCTCTGCTTCCCTAGGAAGTTCTCCCCTTATGTGAGGCCCTGGGCACTGTCCCTCCTCCACCCTCTGCCAGTCTCTGCACTGGAAATCAGCCTGTCCTCTAGGTCTGATTCCTTTGCTCTGTCCTCCCGGCCTCCTGGTGGACCTCTGTAGGTCATCTGTGTTTCTTGCAGTTGAGGCTTAGAGCAGGATATGCCAGAGCTGGGTGTGAATCCAGGTCTCCTGCCTACAGAGTCCCCATTTCTCCCTATCCTCTCCTTTGGAGAATGCAGTGTAGTGGCAGAATTAGAGATCTAGAAGCCATGTGGACTTGAGGTACAATCTGGTCCCAACTCTGGTCCTCTTGAGCAAACTTGGACAAGTTCTTTTTCTTTTTTTTTAACCATCCTGGGACTCTTTCTAAATTGAGAATGAAGTCATCCATTATCTCTAAGGATGCTGTGGGAATATGCGGCAACTAGAGTATTCGGCCCTAGCAGAATCGTCACAGGGACTGGTTCAGACCTCTGTCACTCTTCTGAACTTCTCCCTGTGAGAAAATCCCCTGATCTGTGGAAACCTGACACCCCCGTGCTTGAATCTACCATGGATTCCCTGGGACTTTAGCATAAAATTCCTTGGTGTCACAGTCACCTCCAAGGCCTGAGAGAGTGTAACTCTTGCTGCTTGTTTCTCACCTCACCACCAGTAGTCCCTTCCCCATGAGTGTGACCTACCCACTTGGGCATCCATCCCACCAGTGTGCCAAGTTCTTTCCTCTCCCATGGTCTTTGCACGTGCTGCTCCCTGGGTGTACAAACCTCCTCCCAACCTTTACCCTGCTGAATGCTTATGGGCCTTTAGGCCTGGCTTAACAGACACCTCCTCACAGAGCTGTGTCCCTGGTATTCTCACACACACAACGCTTCACGCTTGCTCTCCAGAGCAGAATAACTTAGTGATTTAAGAGCATTGTATCTGGGCCAGACTGCCTCAGGTCACAGGCTTTGTCCCTTCCTAATTCTGTGACCTTGGGAAAATTGCCTAGCTTTTCTGTTCCCTGGCCTCCTCATTTCTTTTTTAAATTTTTTAAAAATTTATTTATTTATTTGACAGAAAGAGGGAGGGGAAGGAGGGAGGGGGAGACAAAGAGAGAGAGAGAGAGTGAGAATGGTCACACCAAGGCCTTTAGCCACTGCAAGTGAACTCCAGATGCATGCACCACCTTGTGCATCTGGCTTACTTGGGTCCTGGGGAATTAACCCTGAGTCCTTTGGCTTTGCAGGCAAGTACCTTAACCACTAAGCTATCCCTTCAGCCCCGGCCTCTTCAGTTAGCTTTGGATACCTTAAAAAAAAAAAAAAAACTACTTCAAAGCTTAGTGACAAGACTGTGACTTCAGACTTAGCCCCCATTTACATGATTTGGGCTTGGTTAAGCTGGGTGGTCCTTCTGGCAAAGACTGGGCTTGACTTAACTAGACTAGAGCTGTTACTCACCCACGTGCCTTCAGCTGTGTCTGGCTAACTGTGGACCTAGACTTCTGGGGGGTTTCTTATATGGGATGTGTTATCCTCCAACAGGCTAGCTTAGGCCTGTCTCTATAGGAGCTCCTACTCCCAAGAGAAATAAGAAGGTAAGCACAAAAGCCTAGGTGCATTTCAATTCTCTACTTCTTACTGAACCGAGAAGAGAAACAACTATCAAATGGTGTGGCACAGGAAAGGGTGATAGTGGAGGTCTGTACTCACACTACCCCACTGGAGCTGAGGTGGCGTATTAGTCAGGGTTCTCTGGAGGAACAGAACCGATAGAATGAATGTGTTATTATAAAGGGGATTTATTTGATTAGACTACAGAGCACGGGCTGGGCAATCTAACAATAGCTGTCTGCAGGCTTGAGCGTCAAGGAACTCAGTAACAGCTCAGTTCACAAGGCTGGATGCCTCAACAGTTCTAATCTGGTACTGAAGGGCTGGAGGATTCCTGGAGAGCCACTGGTCTTCAGTCTATGTTGGAAGGTTGGTGAAACTTGTTCCAATATCAATGAAGGAGTCAGAATAGGGTAGATACACGTATGAGTCAATAGCAAGGGCAGCTATGCAAAAAGCACTCACCAGCAAGTAGCATGGTCAGCCAGGCCAAAAAAGGGGGGGGGCTGTGTTATCTCTCTATAATATATATATTTACTTGAGAGAGCAAGAAAGAGGCAGATAGAGATAGATAGATGGAGAGAGAATGGGTACACTAGGGCCTCTAGCCACTGTAAATAAATTCCAGATTAATGTACCTCCTTGTGCATCTGGCTTTACATGGGTCCTTGGGAATCAAACTTGGGGAATCAAGCCCTTGGATTTGCAGGCAAACACTTTAACTACTGAGCAATCTCTCCAGATATATATATATATATATATATATATATATATATATATATATATATATCATACACATACATATATATACACATACATATATGTATATATAGTCTCCCACTGGAAGAGTCACTCACTCTTGGAGGCAGGACTTCCTCCCCCCAGTTAATCCCTCCTGGAAGCAACCTCACAAACTGGCCTAAACTCTCTCTCAATTCCTAATCTGCTCAAGTTGATGACAGAATTTAGCCATCACAGGTGGAAATTAGGATGAGGATTTTCGGTGTGAAGTGCTCAGCATGGCGCCCGGCCTGTTCACCCACACATAATGCTAACTCATTGTTCTTTTGAGAACTAGGACCTGAGGCTTAGATGTTAGAGCACTTGCTCAAGGTCCAACGTCAGTTAAGTGGTGGGGCTTTGAGCTTAGTGTGTGCTTCTCTCCAGGACACTGACCTCTCATGTGTGTGTAATGCTGCTCCCCAGCACAGACACAGAGAGAGCTCAGAAACTTACCAAAGTCACCAGGTCAGCCTATGGGCAGTGCAATTCACGTGCTCTGGACATGACCCCAAGTCGTCGACTTGCCTCACTTTCTGTCAATCAGCCACGTGGTGAGTTCCCATTCACTAGGTATTGCATTTGTCACTGGTCTAGGATGGCTTCGCTAGAAGAAAATATTTGTCTTGGTGTCCTCCTCCAGCACTAACAATGTTATGCTTGCATTTTTCTGTTGTTTGGCTCGATGAGTAGCAGTTTTCGTCTTTGCTGTGTGTTACCATGTACACAAAACTGCTGCTGGGGGAGCTAACATGCTTGCTTAGTCATTATGCTGGGAGGGGGTGCCAGCCAGTCAGTAGCCTTTATTTTTACACAACTCTGTATGCTGAGATGCAGAAATAATACACAGCATTTGAGCTATGATTACACACCTATCATTTCTGGGGGTGGGCGAAGCAGAAGGGTCAGCATGGAGCAGGAGCCCCGGAGTCCTGACATGGAATTGTAACTGGCTTCCTTTGTCCAGAGCCTAGGAGCTGGATAGCTAGCTCTCTGTGAATGATTCACTGGATAGTCTGGTAGAGTTGAAGGCTTTTACCAAGCCAAAGGAGAAGGCAGATAGCACAGGAAAGGTGCCAGACCAGCCAAATTCTCAGAAAAAAATAAAATTGAAGGTGGTATATGTGGTACTTTGAATGTCTGTCCCCCATTGACTCAGGTGATAACATTAAACTTGTAACTTGTATATCCAGCCACCAGGCTGGAGGAGATTTCACTGGGGCGGATCCTGGGATCCAGCCCAAAGGTATGTTTGGGGGCAGATCTGATTCCAGCCCCAAAGGTGTAAGAGAGCAGTTTGAGTTCTGGCGTCCTGCTTGCTCATGACTTTCGGTGCTTGTTCCTTTTTTGGTGTTTGCTGGCGGGTGATGATTTCTCTCTCTGCTTGGATTTATGAACAGGAGCCAGCTTCTTCTGCCATTGATGGAACTTCCTCATGGATCTGTAAGCTTGAAATAAATCCCTTATTCCCATAATTGTGTCTGGTTTGGATGTTCATCCCAACATTGTGGAACTGACTTGTACAGGTGGATTCTGGGAAGTGCGTGCTTAACATTGAACTTAGCAAAGTTGCCAGGTGCCTGGGCAATCTTCTGGGAGCTCAGTCAATGTGGTCTGCCTGGCATAGATGGCAAGTCTTTGGGACCAGGTTAGGCAGGATGGTGAGGGTCCTAGGATCTGCTTACAGGGATGTCAGAGCAGAGCTGGGGCCAATGTCACACAGATCAGAACCAGTGACAGAATCTGGCATAGTCCCTGGCCTGGGCGAGGAGCAGGAGTGTGCACCAGGGAACTGAGGAGCTCTGGGAAGTGGATGAAGGCAAGCAAGCATCATTCATTCATTCAACAAACACTTTTTGAACTGGAGTTACACACTAAGCACTGCTGCAGGGTTGGAGGCCTCTGTGTTTAACAAGATCGAGTCCCTGAGAGCATATGATGGGGACCAAAGACAGTTACTGTAGGATCTGTACTGTACAAGTCCTGGGAAGGAAACAAACACAGTGATGGAGACCCTACAGAGCATGCTTAGCAGTTGAGGGAGGGACATTTTTTGAAAGATGGGTAGGGAAGGTCACTTTTGAGACTGTGACATCTGAACTGACAAAGCAAGGGGCAGTCTGGGTTTCCACAGGAAATGCAACGACCCTGGGGCTGGAATGAGCTTGGCACGTCAAGGAATAGATAAAAGATCAGCGTGGCTGGGAGACAGGGGAGATGAGGCCAATGTGTGTAGTGTCCTGAGGATCATGAAGGAGTTTGGATTTTATCCTGTGTGTAATGAGAATCCACAAGAGGGGTTTAAGCAGGGAAGAGTCTGATCTGAATTCCAAGAATGTCCTAGCTCTATGACCATGCAGTTTTCTAAAACAAATAAGAACGAGTAAATCTTATTTTCTTGGAGATGGAGGGGGAGACACAAGATCAGGGGCTTCTGACTACATAGTGAATCTTGATTGCAATGGGGTGTTTGATGAAGGCTCTCACAGAGGAGTGGCGACAGGGTGATATTGGTCTGACTTATTTTCCCAAAGCACTGATCCAGGATTACCATCAGGTGGGAAGGAGGGTCCACGGCAGTGTCCCCACGGCCCTGCCCTGGACTCTCTTCTGCTCAACATTTCTGTCTGTAAATTGGCAGAAGACCCCGAAGATGCACTCATCAGACATGCAGCTGACATGGAGCTGTCAGGGACAGCTAATGCCATGGATGACAGGCTCAAGACTCACCGTGATGATCCTCCATGGGCTAACGGGAGACGATGAGAGCAGCAATATCTCTGATTGCATTCAAAATGAGGAGCAAAGCCCAGCCAGGAACCAGGGGATCTTGCTGGGGAACTCTCTAGAGAGGAACCTGGTAGGGAAGGGAGGAATGAGTGGATGGACTGTGTCCCCACACCAGCCTCCTCTCTAGCAAGGTGACAAGGTCCTTGGCCTTTCAGGGTCACTTTTCCCATCTAGGAGGTGGGGATGAAACTGGTGCCCAGGATGTGGAGAGGATGGAATGTGCATGTGTAGATGCCTGACTTCTGCGCTAAAGTCTGGGTGGATTCCTGACAAATGATATCCCATGGTGCTCTTTGAGAGGTACATGGAGGGCTCACAGGCAGGGTGGTCCCCACTGTTTTAGGTACAGTGATGATCTTCTAGGAAAGCTAGCTTTCTAAGAGCCCCACGGACCTCTGTGAAGTGTCTGAAAGAGAATGACCAGGAGGGGTCACAGTCTGACAGCTGTGTCCCCAGAGAGCCCAGAGAGTGAATTTGATCTGGAGAGGAGGTAGCTGCCACCAGGGGGAGTGTTTTCTCAGATTCCATGAGGGCTGTGGGTGACAGAAGGTAGCTCTGTAATTTTCTAGATGCCCACAGAGGTGAGGTGGTGTGTGTGTGGGTGGGGGGCGAGCACTCTTAAAAGTGGCTTGGGGTGCCTCACTGATAAAAAGAAGACATCAGTCATTAGTTATGCCACGAATATCATCTGGCTTGCTACACACTAGGATTGTGTTAAGTCTTTATATAACATAATTCCCTTCCCAGCATCCTCACAATCCAAATCCTAGAATTGGGTGCAATTACCACCTGACAGATAAGAAAACCAAGGTTTACACAGCAGCTGCTGAATGCCAGGGCTCGGATTCCCACTCAGCACTTGCTGGTTTCTTTAAGACACGGACCCCAGGCCTGTGGGTCTTTAAGAAGCTGCTTTTCTGTATGATGGAGTTGGTACTTTAAGTGATTCAGCAGCGAGCATTTGTGGTGTGCGCGTGTGTGTGTGTGTGTGTGTGTGTGTGTGTGTTTGTGAGCGTTACATTTTTTTTTTATTTAACAATCAAATATAGACAGTGGAAGAGTGAGTAGTATGCTGACCTCACAGAGCTGTCTCCGGCTTTCTCTATGATCGACATTCTCAGCATACGATCGATCTCGTCTCATCTGGTGTGCCCTCTCCCTCCCTCCCCCTGCTGGATAATTTGAAAGGAAACCCTAGATATAATTTGGTCTATAAATATTTAGCGCACAGCTCTGAGAGATAAGGGCTCCTTTTTCTTTGTTGCTGTTGTTGTTTAAGTGTAACCACAATACCATGATCAGTGTTAAAAATTAACATCCCTGCGGCAAGTCTAATTCAGAAAAGCTACCAGCATACTGCTTGTTTTGCAAGGCAATGCGGGTGGGTGGGGAGGGAAGACAGAAACTTCAAGTGCCAAATTCCTGGGACTTGAGACTTAGTTTTCCCATTTGAGGTAGAAGAACATCTGGAACTTGGGGCACTGGGTTGGCATCTTTCTTCTCATTGTTCCGGGGCACAGTAGTGAGGATGAGCCTATTTGTAGCCCTGAGTCTAGATACGGGAAGGAGGGAAAAGGAAGGGAACAAGGAGAGGGCCAGTGGGTGATAAGAGACAAAGGTGAACCACAAATCCAGAGCAGGAACCAGGCCTACCTCACACGCAGCCTTGCTGGCCCTAGGGGAGCGCAGCGGGCCCAGCCTTTGCTATCAAATACTCACAGCCCACACATACAAGGTAGTGCTGTGTGTCGTTACATGTGAGCTGTGTGTCACATGTTTCTGTGCAGGTGAATGTGCATCAAGCACACACCTGGCCAGGCGTGGTGGCACCTGCCTTTAATCCCAGCACTCAGGAGGCAAGGTAGGAGGATTTCTGTGAGTCTGAGGCCAGTCTGAGACTACATAGTGAATTCCAGAACAGCCTGGGTTAGATAGAGTGAGATCCTACCTCAAAAAACCAAAACACGCACACACACACACACACACACACCTGTGTACATGTATGTGTGTGCATGAGCTCATACACCAACAGTACTACCAGGAAAGGAAAGTCCCTATGGGGCATTCCATAGGCACTATTTTGGACACTTCCTGTGCCCTCTTGAGTGGGCAATCGTCTGGGCCATGCCCTGACTACAGGCACTGAGCCCCATCCACTCATGTGTCTCTTTTACTTCTTCTTCTGCCCCTTCACCATCCCCTCCCCACGTGCCTAGGGTAGAGCTTCCAGAATGCTCCAAGTATAGGCCACTGTATCCAACCCTCCCAGGAGCCCTTCAAATAGGAGTGGCAGATGTTCTAAGTTGGCTGGCTCTGGTAACCCTGGCAATTCAGCGGAAGAAGGTACTTCCTCCAAGGATGTTGTTGAGTGGACCAGCTTGCTGGTTAACTACCCTCAAGCATTCCTGGAGAGATCCAGTGACCAGGAGCCCAGAGCCCATGGAACTGGGTGGCATCAGGATGCTCACCAGCCTGCTGTGGCGTCAGGGTCAGAGACACAAACAGAGGACAGGGTCGTAGGGAGAACATTCTGAACTAGTGCAGACACCAACCAACTGCTGCCGTCATCCACAATGTGAAGCCAACCCAGGCTGCATGATCTGGTCATAGGTCATGCCAGCAAGGTTTCCAGACAGCCACACTGTGGAATCCAGGGTACAAGCACCGTGTCAGGCTGTGAGCAGTGTAGACATCCTAGCTGATAGGTGCATCACCCTTCCCAGACATGATGCACAGGGCCTCACACCTCTGTGATGTTCCTATTAATCAAATGAGGAGATTGGGGTGCTGAGAAGCTGAGCAACTTGGCCCAGGATCACGCAGATAGGAAGGAACAGAGCCACATGTGAACTTGGCTGTCCACTCCACTGTCCTGCACGTGTCCCTGGGGGATTCCCTAGGCTCAAGCCCCCAACACTTTGGGTCCCCTGCTTTGAGCTGTTCACTCACTCCCAACCCCCGTGATGCTGGGCAGACTTCCCTAGTGATGCGCTTCTCTGAATTTTGTTCCTGCAGATCCTGAGCATGAGTGAACAGGGAGGGATGGGTGCTCCCTCTATTCCTGTGGCCCATGGGTGACGATGGATGGTCACTCTTAGCAGTTCCTTTGTGTATGTAGGGTCATTTCCTCCCTTGAGAAAGCAACAGGTGTCTTTTATCAGGAAATGTATTTTCATCCACCTCCTTTCCTGGGGGCCCTTGTCCCATTGCAGAGCCACTCCTTGGTGAGCAGGCACTAATGTCTCTCTGCTTCTGACCTCTTTGCAGAGCTCTGGAGCTGAGTGGTGGCAAGGATGAGATCTCCCTGCTGGTGGAGCAGGAGTTCTTGAGCCTCACCAAAGAGCACCTCATCCTGCTCCAAGAGAGCTCAGAGGAGCTGATGGCACCTGACAGCGCTTCCCAGGGGACCCAGGAGCTGGCTCCCTGCTTTCTTATGCCCACTCTGGGGGAAGATAGCATTGAATACCCAGAAGCCTCCATCATCGCGGGTGACCAGCTTCAGGAGCAGAAGTTGGACCTGTCTGTCATTGGTAGCAGGCAAGACTGTGATTCTGCCACATCTACAGTGACTGGCATCCTTAGTGCCGCCAAGGTCAAGAGTGCCAAGGGGACTGAGGACAGGGGTAGCCTGAGTGCCTCCAATTCTGAGATTAGCAAGCTCCTGGCCCAGTTCCCGCTGAAGCCCACGGAAACCTCCAAGGCCCCTGACAACAAGACGGTGCTGGAGGAGACGAAGGTCATCAAGGACTTCCTGCAGGATAGCATGTTCAGTGGCTCTGGATCCCAGGAGCCCATGGGGCTGGGCCCATTCTTGCTGCTGCCACCTCCGTCTCCTCCTCCACTCCCCGACAAGCTCCCTGAGCTCCCCACCCAGAAGAAGCAGCTCCCCGTGTTTGCCAAGATCTGCTCCAAGACTGACGCTGACCTGGAAGGGCACCACTGGATGGGTGAGTGGGGGGGGGGACAGGGAAGCAGGGAGGGGGTCTGTCCAGAGGAAAGCCTCCCAGGAAGCCAGTTGAGACCACAGCCCATCTTTATGCAAAGGAGGACAAAGCAGCACCCCGCAGGGCAGTGTTGGCTCCCAGGTGCGGGCTGTTCTCAGCCTCACAGGCTCTTCTTCACCAGATGCTGGGCAGCTGGACACAGTGTGTGAGCAATCCCGAACCCTGCTCCCAGCCTATGTTAAGAGAAATAAGTGTCACGGAGGAAGTGGCTTGATATCTTACTCCATCAAGCACCCAGAGCATACTGAAGGAAGTGCTGACCCTATAGGAGGAGAACAGCTTGGGAACTAGGGCAGGGGGTGGAACTGATTGGCAGCTGGGTTCATTTAGCTTCCCATCAGGGCTGGCTCATTCTCTCTGGGGTATCAGTTAATCAAGGCACAGTTCAGCTGTTGTTTGTTGCCTGGGATTCTAGGGACTTAGATAAGTGCACCCCTAACACCTGAACGTGGACTCCATAGCCTTTCCAGGAAACTCAGTCCCCTCAGAATGCTCCCTACCCCTCCCTGGGACTCTGTACTGTGTTCACTTGCACTGGATGACATTTGCCCACAGTCACTAATCACTAAAAGAATAGACTATACTCAGGCCAACTGAAAGAAAGATCACCCTCTAGGTGTGGACGACTCACTGAGGGAGCTTGTATGAGGAGGGTCAAGATCTATCTCTCCAGGAAATAAGAACAAGGTCAAGATCACTCTCCAGAACATTCTATACCCTGGAGCACTTGAGGGAATCCAGAGAATCAGGGCTGGAATGGCATGTTGGACTTGGTGCTGGGCAGTCTTAGAGGAAGCAGAGGGCATGGGATGTGGGTAGGAAAAGCTTGAACCTTTTCGCTGGGGGTCGGGGCCACTGACCTCCCTTCTCCTGGAGGCAACCTCCGTGCTCCTTGCCAAAGGGGCTGCTAGTCGAGAGGTATCCTGCCCAAACCCTCTCCCTTTGTGCACAAACTGGTGGGCTAAGGGGTGCAAGGGGACAAAAGGAGCTTTGTCAACATGAGCACATTGGTAGGGAAAATGCAGGGCTGGTATATCTGGGTTATATACATCGTGTTTGTGTATGTATGCATGTTGGTGCGTGTGTCTGTTATGTATGTAGCTGCATAGATATGAGACAGAAGGAAGGCAGGCAGGAGTGAGTGTGTGTGTGTGTGTGTGTGTGTGTGTAAAAGCAGACCAGACCTCAGGGGTAAAGGTGAATATGTTCAAGGGACTGTAGGTATGTGTGAGAGGCTGAAGGTGTGCCAATCTCTAGGGACAGGGCTGTTATTAGTGGGCGTGTTACCTCAGCACTCTAGCTGGGGGCTAAACTCAGCAGCCAGAGAAACTCCTAGAAGAGACTCTAGGGACATGTTTTACTAAAAATATCCTCATCTCCTAAATTGGCCCAGCTTGGAACAGCTCTTCCCCTTGCTGGGATGGCACTGAAGGGCAGATCCAAGTCCGTGCACATCAGCCCTCCAGATTGCAGCAGGGTTGGCCTGGGAGTCCACAAGCTGGTGGGATCAGGCTCACTCCCAACGTGACAAGGCATGGGTCCTCTGGGCTGGCTGTTACCAGAGCCCCGGTGTCGGCAGTATGTCCAGCAAAATGAGCAGCCTTCTAGCTGGCAGGTGGGCTTCTCAGTCAAGCTTCATGGAGGACTTTGAAAATGTCCAGGCTAGGGAAGGAATGAAGGGACTACAGGTCAAGCCTGCTTTTCTGCTTCAAACAGACCAATGCCATATATATATATATGCTATATATAATACAATGTGTGTGTATATGCACATACAGTTAGTTACCTGTCTGTGTCTTGGCTCCAGGACCTCCTCTCAATTAACCTAATCCATAGATACTCAAGACCCTTCTGTATAATGGCATAAACCCACACACATCTTCCTACAACCTTTAAATCCCCTCTACATTACTTATGATATAATGCAGTGGACATGCCATGTAAATTGTTGTTCCATTGTATTGTTTAGGGAATGATGAAGAAAACAGGTCTGTACATGCTCAGTGCCTTTTTTCTTTTCTTAGAATGCTAGAATTTTTTTTTTATCCACTGATCCCATACACACATATCTTTAACGTTGTAGAAAGAGCTCGGAACTCAACACTAGGAAGAAATACAGTGAGAGGCTGCTGTGGAGGTCTGGCCGTGGTACAGTGTCCTTGCATCAGGAAACGAATGCTTGGTATATTTGGAGTGAGATCCAAGTCTGGCACCCATTGAGTCCCTTCTGGACACTCCTGTCATTTATGATGATTCACTTTGTCTCTTTGATGTTTCCCAGTTGACTTTGTCTGCAGTTGCCCAGGCCGGTGGCACATTCCTCCCCAGAAAGGCAGGCAAGGCCTTACTGAAATCCTGTTTCACTCTAGGAGGGTGCACCTTGATAAGCAGAAGTGATTGAAGCCAGTGTCTTTCCCCCTTTTGTCCCTGTCATCTCATGGTGCCCATCTGCACATCCCAGAGCTATTCTGGGCATGTCCCTCTCCTGTTCCTTGTGTGAGTTCGTGCAGGGCAGTCTGGCTCTGACTCATCGCTGTGTCCCTAGCACACAGGGCCGAGCCTGGAATTGACAGCTGAATTGTTATGAGCAACACAACAGAAGTGGAGTCCATGATGAGGCACCAAACTGTGTGGCTCAGGCTGTGTGTTCTGTAGAGGTGCATGTCTCCCCACTAAGCCATGTGCTTTCGGATGGCAAGAACTGCATCCATGAGCTGGGTGTGGTGGCGCACGGCTTTAATCCCAGCACTTGGGAGGCAGAGGTAGGAGGATCGCCGTGAGTTCGAGGCCCTGAGACTACATAGTTAATTCCGGGTCAGCCTGAGCCATAGTGAGACCCTACCTCAAAAAACCAGGAAAAAAAAAAAAAACTGCATCCAAGTCATTCTTATGTCCTGAGCCTGGCACTGTGGAATGAAGGAAGGAAGGAAGGAAGGAGGGAGGGAGGGAGGGAGGGAACAGAGAAAGGGATAGAAGAAAGAGGAAAGTAAGGAAGGAGATATAGATGGATGAATGAATGGAGAGATGAGTAAATAGGTGGATAGATGGATGAGGGATGGATAAGCAGATGGACAGATAAATGAGTGGATGGTAGATGGATGAATAGATGGATGAGTGAAATGATAGATAGATGAATGAGTGGGTAGATGGATAAGTGGATGACTAGGTATATGAGTGTATGATGGATGAATGAATGAGTGGATCATAGGAGGATGAATAGATGGATGAATGGTACATCGATGGATGGATGGATGGATGATGATGGATAGATGGGTGGAAGTATGAGGAAGGATGGCTAGAATAGGCAGCAGTCAAGGCTGTATCTGCCCAAGAATGAGTCTTGGAAGTGGACTGAATCTCCCCCCTGTGTCACAGAAGACCCACCACTTAGTGAACAAGAAGGTGCACCCTGCTTCTAGCACTTGGCTGTCCTGAAGCACTTACTCGATTTCCCTCTTTCTACAGAACGGAACCCTGGCACCAAGGATCTGGCCAAAGGTCTAGAGAGCATCATTCTTAGCCAGTGGCCTCAGAGCCGAAAGGAAGCCTGTGGTGAGGAGGGTCCCAGTGACTCAGTGGGCACCATGTCGATGGGCCTGCCAACTAAGAAGCCTGTGTGGCCACCTGAGAAGAGCCTCTTCTGTGAGATCTTCGGGACCACCAAGACCCCAAGCAGCCCACTGAGGCTTCGCAGCAAAGTGGAGGTGGATGGGCTGGAGCTGAAATGTAAGTGGACCCTCCTCATGGAGGAGCGGCAGGGTTCCCCAAAATCATCATAGGCCCAGGGGTGCCTCGTTGTATCCATGGGATAGTCAATTCCTTGTCTAGAAGGCTTAGATTTTTAAAAACCTTACAATGGGAAAATACCTCTCCAGGTATCCCTTACTTGCCAGAGGAATGTAGTTGGTTTTTAGAGTCACACGGGCATTAGAAGTGGCCAATACACAATACAACCCTGGGCTGCAGAGGTTTCTCAGTGGTTATAAACACTTGCTTGCAAAGCCTGATGGCCTGGGTTCAATTCCCCAGTACCCACATAAAGCCACATGTGTAAAGTGACACATGCATGTAGAGTTTGTTTACAGCATCAAAAGGCCCTGGCACGCCTATCCCCCCCAGCTTATAAAGAAATTAAAACTAATTAAAACAGTGCAGCCCTGACCTAGGATATATTGTAGTTTCTCAGATTGCTCAAGCTATAGAAAAATCCATAGATCATTTCTGCACTGAGATTACACAAGTCTTGTTTTCATCTCCCTGGCCTTCCAACAAGTTCTTCACTTAAATAAATATATTCTTTCTAGAAGCAGAAGCAGATAAACACTGTGTCAGAACCTGAGGACCCACCATATCTAACTACACAATCCCACGGGATATCTTATAGAGAGGGAGAATTCATGTTTCAATGTTTCATGTCCAGAAGCAACTCAATCCAACCTCATTCTTTTAGGCTTGAGTTCCTCCATGTTTTAAAATATTTAAGAAAATGATTCCTGCATTGCTACAACCCAGTTCCCAGTGTTACTAAGCATCTGGTCCGATTTTGGGGATGGGGGCTGTTTTCATCGCTAGAGAAGGATAAATTCCAACTGCTTCGTACTTGTTTGTGTGAAATTGGACTTTGGGTTTGTAAGTAGGTGAAAGACAGCCTTAGCAATGTGGTTTATTGCACACTCTGCCAACTAGCCTCATTTACCAGTGAGTAATGCAGAGAAAAGCTCGGGGCAGACCATGCTGGGATTGCCAGCCCTTCCGAGTAGGCAAATTGTGAAACAATAATATTTTCCTACAGCTGGAAATTCACCTGCACATTGACGAATTCTCTTAGAGCTTAAACGACCTGACTCTTGAGACTGTGCATCCAGGGGAAGTTGAGGTACTGAAGGCTTCTCCTAGCCTCCATCACTGACCGCTTTCCCCTGTGTGACTTGCAGTTAATCCACCTGTGGCAGCAGCCGACAAGAACAACATTAAGTACGCAGGAAACGTTTTAGCCCCACGCTTTGCCACAGCCTTGACTTCCACCAGTCTCAACCAGCCACTCTGGCTCAACCTGAACTGCCCGCCTCCGCCGGTGTTCACCAACCACTCCACCTTCCCGCAGTATCACCAGGTGAGCGAGCCAGTCTAGCATTCCGGGTTCTACCCAAGGAGGAACTAGCATACGGGGAACGCCCACCTTACACTACCATTAACACCAGAACACTGTCACCTGGGAGCTTCTCTGTTACTGTTTCCATCGGGACCTTATCAGACCCACAGTTGGTACACACACATGTGCACACACACATGCACGCCAGCATGTGCCCACCGGACGCAGTGGTCTTGGGCTGCTAGCTGAAAGGAAATTCATGGTCACCACAAAGAGATGGTGAAGAATTTATAGCGGGGTTTGAACTTTTGCTCACAGAACTTACTTATGCAGGGAAAATGTACTTTCTTCATTTTGTTCATTTAACTTAATTTCCCTTAAGAGCTACGGCCCACTCAGTAGGAGGAAGAATCAAATATATGTCTACTCTAGTTTAAGCCTTTGTCCAATCCAATAACTTAACAGTCCCTTCAGGTAAAGCTCAGTGTTTCCAGGAGAGGCGCTCAGCATTGAAGATTTCTCTGCCTTCCGTTCCTCTCCATGACTCCTCTCCAGAATGCCATGTAGTTTCATGAGGTAGCACAGGGGCCCAAATCTGTGCACCCAGGATTTTGGTACCTGCTGGCCCAGCCTGACCCAGCATAGTCTGGAAAGGGGAAATGGGGTAGGAAATTTGCTCAGCATTCAGCTTTGTACCCTTCCTCCATTATGAAAGGGCAGCAGGCTATGGCTTAGACGTCCTGGGTAGGAAGGGGACCCTGTGTAGTCTATAAAGATACCCTGAGCTGGACCACAGGGCTTGGCTCCTGAATCTTACAGGAGTTTAGCAAAGACGGTCTGGGTTTTGCTTTCAAGTTTGTTGGTTAAAATAAGTACTGTCTCTGTCTAGGGACAGAAAACCTCAAGCACCGTTATTGAGGTAAGAGACTGTGATGAGACATGATCTAGCAGGAAATTAATGTGCATCATTTTCATATTAGAAACAGTGTCTCTGCATAGGTCTTGAGAGAAGTATCCTGGTCATCAGTGTGTGGCTTCCTTTGCCAATTAAAAAAAAATTTTTTTTTTTTGGTTTGGTTTTTCAAGGAAGGAATTCACTATGTAGTCTCAGGCTGGCCTCAAACTTACAGCGATCCTCCTACCTCTGCCTCCCAAGTGCTGGGATTAACGGTGTGTGCCTCCACGTCCAGCAGATATTTTTTTCTTTGCATTTTGGGGCTTGCTTCCTTGCTTCATGTTATTCTCCTACTGGTTGACTTTCTCCTTTCTACTTATTTATTCACTTATTTATTCCAGTAATTTTAAAAAACATTTGTTCCATGCTTCCTGTAGGCTGAGCTATTTGTGCTAACTGAGGGGGATTCAAAGGTGATGAAGAGGCTCGGGGTACAGTGTAGGTTCAGAGGCAAATCATAGACCAGCGGGATGCACCTTGCCTCAGAAACAGAACCCCCTGCATGATACATGGTGCAGCCCCTCCGGATACACAGACCTCACTGGACAAAGCTGCACTGCAGTGGCTTGCTGACTTGAGTTTTTGAAGCAGGTGCGATGTGGACATATTTTCTGAGCATGAAGGTCCCAGGTCTTTAGAGACACTGGTGTTTGCACTGTATGGAGGACTAGTATGAGGCTCCCTAGCTTCTGCTTAGAAGTGGTATAAGAGCCCTGGCTGGGAGGGCCTGCTGGGTTCTGCGAAGCAGGGCAGGCACTGAATGGGCCCAGCTGAAGTTGGCTGGAAAAGGAGTTGACCCTCCCAGGCAGTAACAAGAGACACATCATCTCCCTTCTTATAAGTTCTCATAATCTCGCAGAGCTACCTTCCACACAGCTGACCAGGGGGCCTGAGAAACTAGAGAGCAGTCACATTTGGAAATGAGTAGAGTGGTATAAGTGTTCTGCCGTCTCCATGTTGTGAGGCCTTAGCAAGTCAGTTAACTGCTCTGAGTCCCCGTTTCCCTGTTTGTGAGATGGGTTTACTATAATTACAGCAGTAGCAGCAGCACAAACTGATTTGGTCATGAGGATTAATGGAGCCCATACGTAGTAAAGGAGTCTATGATCTTAAGTGTGACACAGATGTTTGGTTTTTATTAATATCAGGGAGCTCAGGAGAACTTGAGGGGGCAGAGAGGAAGTAAGGGGGACCAGTCTATCCTGCTGTTCTCTACACGTGGCATCAGGAATAAAAAATGGTGCCCCTAGATCCAGATTTGCTCAGAGCTCCATGGTAGAGAGATGCAGATATGAGGAAGACAAAGTCCTCGGCACTGAGGAGGCTTCTGGTGGCTCCTGGGCAGCCTGGCAGAAAGGCAGCTCCCGATTAAAAAGGGAAGCTGGGTGGGGAAAGGCTGTGGCCTCAAAGCAAAGCAGAGTGAATGTCTGTTTACCCTTCTAATGATTTAAAAAACCTTAAAGCCAAGCAGTGTTGCTCATCCTGATGGATGCGGCCCTGTCTCCTGCGAGGATGAAGACGGGTAGGACAGCTGTTTGTTCCCCACTAGCTCCAGCATGGACCAGCACAGGACAGGCTGGGTGTTGGAGGCATGTCTGCTGTTCTCTGGACTGAAGGAGGAGGCAGACTTAAATGCTAGTGGGTGAAAGTGGAAAGGGACAGGAGAGAGGCTCTTAGCAAACTGTCAAATGCCATGTAGCTCACTGAATACCAGGAGCAGGTAAGGTTGCCCCCTCTGCATGACTTCTTTTCTTATTTTATTTTTACCTTTGGGGGGGTGGTTAAGAGAGAGAGGAGAGATAGAGAATTGGTGCACCAGGGCCTCAGTCACTATAATCAAACAGACACTTGTGCCACCTAGCGGGCATGTGCGACCTCGCACTTGCCTCACCTTTGTGCTTCTGGCTAATGTGGGATCTGGAGAGTAGAGCCTGGGTCCTTATGCTTCGCAGGCAAGTGCCTTAACCACTAAGCCATCTTTCTAGCCCCCACATGACTTCTTTGTCCTGGTTCAGGTGAGAGTTGGTTGCAGGGACTAGGTTGGATCAGGATGGGAAACCCTTGTCTAACATACAGTGCCTCTCTCCCTTTCTCTCCAGGGTCTGTACCCACAGCGGTCAGCAAGGATGCCCTATCAGCAAGCTGTGCACCCCTCAATGGGATGCTACTCCCGACAGGTGAGTAGGAGTCCTCTTCTCTGTCCCAGCTCCACAAAGGAATTGGGGTTACAGATCTATCTGCTGGCACGTCCTTGCCCAGCTGATGACCAGCTTTGCTGTCCGGCCCACAGTTGGACCCAGGGTGCAGTCACGCAGACTAACTTGTGGGCACAAAACCACCTATGTGATGACAACAGAAAGGGCTTAGCAGAACCCTCACTTGGTGCTAGACCCTTCCATAAGAGATTCGTCCCTTTGAGTTTAACCTTCACAACCACCCTATGAAGTAGGTTAGAGATGGGGAAACAGAGGCACAAAGAGATTAGGCAATAACATAACAGACAAGTTGCAATTTGCTTTGCAGCGGACAGGTTCAAGGACTCAAGGGCTCTCAACAAGGAGTCTTCAGCTGTAGTTCATGAATCTCCAGGTTGGCCGAGCTGACCTGTGGGTCAGGTTCAGACCCGTCCTCCTGTCTCTCCTTCTGAGCCTAAGCTGAAGATACAGGAGCTAAGGGAGCTAAGGAGGTGGCAGGAGCACAGAAGAACACCAGGAAAGTCATCAGGAACCAGCCCTGGTTCGTGATGACATCTACCCACCTTCCGTCGGCTCTGCCCACAGTGCATGGGGCTGAGGGGTCATCTTCCTGCCGTGTGTGTCTGCCAGTAAAAATACAGGATTCCTAGTAAAATTCGAGTTTCAGATAAATAATGAATAAGAATTTAGTTTAAGTATGCTCTAGATGTTGCACGACATCTTTATGGTAAAAATGCATTCATAGTTTATCTAAAATTCAGAGTTAACTGGATGTCCTGTAATTACATTTGCTAAGTGTGACAATACTGCTCACAGGGGCGCTTCAGGTATTAATACCTGCTGGTAAGTAACACAGTGGCAGAAATGGGGTATGGCCTTGGCAGACTGGTGATCCTGGTCACCACGCTGACACCTCCTGGGCACAGATACACGTATAGTATCAGAATAGGGTGACAGGCACAGTAACGCACACGCCTCTCTGTGAGCTCCTGACATGCTTGTCTTTGTGGGTTCTTGGTGCCTGTGTCTACCTCTTAGAGCCCTGTACCTGATTTCAGGAACCATGTCAAGAAACAGGGGAGGGGCTCAGCTTCCAGAAACGTCAAAGCTGAGCAAGGCTGGAGCAGATGCCGCACTCAGGGCTACCCCAGGATTTGCCTGCAGCTCAGAGCTGAAGATTCTTACTTACCACGTCAGCCACTTGACTTTGTGAGCCTCAGTGTCCTTGTCTCCAATATGAGACTAATAGGTGCCTATATGAAACAAAAAAATACTTCTCACCATTGTGACAAAATACCCGACAAAAGCTACTTAAAACAGGAAGAGTTTGTTCTGGCTTACAATTTAAGGATGTAGTGCATCATGGGAGGAAAGGCACAGAAGGAGTATGAGGCAGCTGGTCACATTGCCCATGCAGTCAGGATACAGAGAGAGATGAATGCTGATGTTCAGGTGGATTTCTCCTTGTATCCAGCCAGGGTCCCCAGCCTGACGATGGTGCTCCCCACATTCAGAGTGAGTCTTTCCTTCTCACTTAAACATCTCATGAACTACCTTCACAGGCCTGCTTGGAGGTGTGTCTCTTCGTGATTCTAAATCTTGACAATCAAGATTGACCATGACAGTGTCCTGTCTCATAAGGTTTAGAGGTTTTGTGACAGAATGCAGGCTCTAATTGGACCTGGGCACTGAGATGCTAAGCTCTTACTGTTAGATTGGAAATCCGGAAGTTTCCTCAGTTTTAACAATTCTCCCCTCTGCACACAGGAGGATGAGTGTGAGGTCCATGTGAGAACAGGTTTCCTGTCAGGCGAGCGGCCAGTAGTGGGACACAGTGCTCCCAATGCAGTGTGCTTCCCATTCCCTCAGCGGGTGCTCTCCTCTTTCCTGCCGCCTTCCTCCTTGTGGAAGACAGGTTCGGATCTCTGAGATGAACTTCCAGACCAAGCACAGTTATGGTGGAAGGGGTTTATTGAAGATAGAGGGGAAGATCCATAATGGCAGAAGACGCTGGCCTCCTCTCACAGGTTCAAACAGAGAGAGAGAAACCAACCCCTTTACCAGCACAGGCAAGCACACTGCAGGAACTTCAGGCTGAGCCCAGGCACTTTACATATCTTTAGACTGAAATTCCAAATCCACCCCCACACCTCAGGGCTGGACCCTAAGACACCTCCTCCAGCCAGGTGGCTGCAGATCTAGATGACAAACTTCAGTAAAGCCCTGACTCTATTGGGGACCAACTGTTTAAACTACCACACTCCTCTTCCCTCTCTTGCATTCACTCTCATAGTGTGGTATGCTATCTTGGAGCTGCGGCAATAGCAGTGAATTAGATCACTGAGGTCCCTGCCTCACTGAGGGCAAGAAAGGGAGAGCCCCAGTTCTCAGTGGAAGTTTGCCCCGGCAGTCTCAGAAACCCCAATGGTTTTTCATCTTCCCCTCAAGTCTGAGCTGAACCCACTGCCCTTATTTTTGTGTGCTCTCCTATGCTGTCCAATACGGTAGCCACTATTTAAACTGACATGTGGCTATTTAAATTTAAAGGAATTAGAATGAAGTAAAATTCAAACTTCAGGCTCCTCATCCACACTAGCCAGATTTCAAGTGCTGAGTAGTCTTGTGTGGCTGGTGGTGACTGTATGGGACAGCACAGTTAGTGAGCCCTTCCCCAGTCGTAGGACTTTGCACTGGGTAGGGCTGCCTAGGGCTTGCAGTCTGTTAAGAGCCTGAGATAAAAGCTGGAGTCATGTCGATCACAGCAGCTGGGTTTTTTTTTAATTTTATTTTAATAGAATCATTAAAATTGAACAAGGAGCTTAGGGGATGGTTATTGACAGAAAGGTAAAGAGCTAGGAAAGAGAATGGAAATGCTATTTGATTGCTGCCTATCATGTGCCTAACCATTAGCTGACTCAGTCCCAACATAATGTAGACAGTGTTGGTCCATTTTTACAGATCAGGACCGTGAGGGTCACACAGGTAAGGTCAATAAGAGAACAAGAGATAACAGAGGCTGGAGGGTAGCAGCTGAGGGATGGTAACCTTGTCCTTCTCTCCTCTCCGACCTGCAGGTGACACCGTACAACCCACAGCAGATGGGACAGCAGATTTTCCGCTCCTCCTACACTCCCCTGATGAGCTACATTCCCTTCGTCCATCCCAGCTATCCCTATCCTCAGAGGACACCTCAGAAGCTGCCCACTGTCCCCCGAGACCCTCCCACAATGGCAGGAGATGGGCCTCAGTACCTTTTCCCCCAGGGATATGGGTGAGTCCTCAGCCCACACCACAGGGAAAGGCTGATTTGTATAGAGACAGCTGACAGACAGGGGAGGCAACTGGGGTGAGTGTCATGGAGCCCTTTCACGTGCCCATGGCTGTGGGGATGGACGGCCTTGTACCTGTGTCTAGTGGCTGTGAGGAGCTTGGATTGGATGGAGCAGGTGTAGAGGTGAGCAGGACCTGGCATCTAGGAGGCTCCTCCCCTTTTGTAGGTCATTGAGGGCTGCCTCCTGCAGGCTACTGGTGGAACTACAACCTCCCAGGCAGAAGCATCTGGCTAGCCTGTTGCAAGGGTGTGGCAGGTGGAACAATGTCACTGCCCTTACCGGCTGATGGTTTGTATCTGACATGACCCAGCAATCTGCATTTGGCTTCAAATCTCACAAGCTGTATCCCAAGTCCTTGCCACACATACACAAGTTCCTGCACAAGTGCTACACAACTCTTTCACTGCCTCTACACTCTGATGAAGGACTTCCACTGTTTATCCACCGAAGCCCCCCAGACAGTGGAGGGCAGTTTCCTGGATGGCATGAGCGCTCAGCAGAAATTTGCCAACACAAACTCAACGTTTAAGCTGAAAATTCCACTAAGGTTGGACATGCTATTGAGTAACAATTTTTTTTTTTTGTTTGCTTGTTTCACACAATAAGTAGCCAGCCACTCTTTCCAGCCAGCCAAATCGTCAGTTTATATTGATGATCCAAGAAGCCTGCAGTGCCACATCACTCCTGCTGATTCCGGGCTCCCAGACACTCCGTGGGGCATGTGTGCCCTACTTTGCACACCTGGGTTTCTAGGATTACGATCAAACTCCTAAGCTGTTGTTGATGCCTGTTCCTCCTCCCAACCCCTCACAGACCCTTGGCTACAGTGTCTGCCGCATGACCCCAAATATCCTGTTAAAAGTGATAAATACCAGAAGCAGGTTTTAGTAGTCAGATCTGTTTGGGAAAAACGGTGAGAAACAAAGATAAACAAATTCCTTAACTGTCAGAACTCTCAGATCATTTAATTTCCTAGGGTGCATAGAGAATAGACAAGAAGGTGGTCGATAGTGTTATTTGAACATGATATCCACAACTCCTTTTATTTCTTCTCCTTCCTGCCTCCTACCCCTGCCTCCCTTCTCTGCCACTGCTTTCTTGATGTGAAACTCGGCATAGCACACACACACACACACACACACACACACACACACACGAAAGTGCCTTGTTAATTCCTGGAATTAATGTGAACTTAGCTCTACAGGAAACCCATAGATGTATGGGACATGCTTCCTCCCTTCAGGGCTCTGAGGGCGGGCGAGACGGCGCGTAATAACTACGGCAGCGCTCTTGCAAAGTGAAGAGCATGCAGGTGGCCCGGGGCTGCTGCAGGCTGGAGAGGCCCCAGTGAGCCGCTGGAGGAGGCATCAGAGGCAGGAGGAATAAGGCCTCGTGGTGGGAAGGTGTGAGGCCATCGTATATGCGTGCCTTGAGTTCTCATTTTTGTGGTACTGGAAATTGAACTTAGGACCTTGTGCCTACTAGGCATGTGGCTGGAGTATTAGATTTATTCCTGAAACAAAGTAGAAAATGGGAGTGGAAAGGGAGGTTGGGATTGGATTAGTAAAAGGTGTTTTGACTGCTAGGTCTGGAGACCCGCTGCAGGTTTGTGTACAGCAGCATGAACTGAGGAGCCAGGGTAGAGAACAGGGGAGGCACAGCCTTGAGGGCCGGTCAGGTGAGCAGGCGGTCCCTGAGACGCAGAGCTGAATTTAGTGTCTCCTCAGGCAGGTGCTGGGGGTTTGGAAGGATGGAGGCCTGGTCTCTGAGTGTCTGCAATGTGATGGGGATGGGGAGGAAGGAGCTGGCAGGAGACCCAGGTAGGAGCCTCTGAGGAGGAAGAGGGCTGTGGATGGCAGAGACACTGCAGGGAAAGAGGGGAGAGACGAATGGAGGCAGTATGTGGGGGTGATGTCCTGAGAGGTTGGCAAGATGGTCAAAGCCCTGGCCTGCATCCTCAAAGGGGGTGCTTTGTTCAGTCAAATAAAAGGGATTGGCATCTAGGCTTTTGTAGCACATGCCTGTAACCCCAGCACTCAGGAAGTGGGTTAGTAGGATCTTGAGCTCAAGGTCAGCTTGGACTACATGGTGAAACCCTGTCTCAAAAAGAAAAAAGCAGAAAAATGTATCTGAGCTTCTCATTGTTTGGGGACACAGGTGATCTGGGGAGAACAGGAGAGTATTTCCTTCTCCTGAGGGGCTCACAGTCCAGAGAGACACAAATAAGAGGCCCACATGCACCAGAACTGCTGGCAAGAACAGAGGGGAGACCCCAAGGGGCTTCTTTTTGATATCTGTGTCTTTTCTTTTTCTTTTCAAGGTAGGGTCTCACTCTGACCTGGAATTAACTATGTAGTCTCAGGGTGCCCTCGAACTCACGGTGATCCTCCTGCCTCTGCCTCCGAGTGCTGGGATTAAAGGCGTGCACCACCATGCCGGTTTATCTATGTCTTTTGAGACAGGTTCTCATGTAGCTCAGGGTGGCTTTAAATTTCGAATCCTCCTTCCCCAGCCTCCCAAGTGCTGAAATTACAGGTGTGACCCATTATTCCTAGCGTGTGTGTGTGTGTGTGTGTTAGAGAGAAGGACTCACTGTGTAGCCCAGGCTGACCTCAGACTCACAGACATCATTCTGCCTCAGCTGACTGAGTGCTAGGACTATGGGTGTTTGGCACTACACCTAGCAGGACTCTTCTGAAGCCAAGATCTAAGTGAGATGAGAGTGGACCATGCGCGTACATGAGGATAAGCACTCGGGACACAAGTAATGGGAGTGCAAAGGCTCCTAGAGGAGAACATGTGGCTGGAGCCCCATGAGAGAGGAAGGAGTGGGTAGAATTGCAATTAGAGATACAACCAGGGCAGATGGGAGCAGCATGCTAGTAGGCATGCTAAGAGTTTCCTTCCAAGAGCAGCTGGACGTCACGTAGACTTTTGAACTGTGAGAGTCTGATCTCATCTCCTGTAGAGAGCAGATCACAGTGACCAGTGATGAAGAACAGACTTCTAGCATGAGAGCTGAGGCAGGGGAGTAGATCAGGAGCCTTTAAGGCTAAGAAAGAGGTAGTGGTGGCATAGATAAGGGCGGTGCCTGTGGGAAAGAAGGCATGTGAAATGCTCTGGGATGTTCATTCTCTTGACCAGATCGATGGGGGTTCAATGATGGTTGGATGTGGCACAAGGAAAAGAGAAATCAAACATGAGCCCGAGTTTCTGACTCCTGCAACTAGATGAGTGGTAATGGTAAAATGCTGAGGCCGGGATAACTAGAGCAAGGATCTGTTTATCAAGAGCTTGGTCTTGGACCTTGAACTTGGAGCTGCTTGCTTAGATAGATGAGTGGAACTGTTTGTGAACACTGGGGTTGTGGCTGGCAACAGTTTGAGAGCTGTTAGAATATAGATGCTGAAAGCAAAAGACAGGATGAGCTCATCAGAGTCAGCTTCTATAAAGAAAAGAAGGGGCCTAAGGACCGAACCCTTGGGCAACCAGCAGGTGTAGAAGGACCAGCACATTGTCTAAGAAGCAGCCTCTAGTGAGGTGGGAGGGACAATGGGAAGGACAAGAAGAGAAGGGGAAGCCAAGGGCAGGAAGTGTTTCCTGCTGGAGGAGAGAGAGAGAGAGAGAGAGAGAGACGCAGGGATCAGAGTGCTGAAAAGAAACTCACAGCACCATGAGAGGACATGCAGGCCTTGGCGGGGCGGCTCAGGGGGCGTGGATGGGACTAGGCTTGGTGAGGCTGGGCCAGGTCATGGGAGATGGATGCATGCACCTAAGTAGAAGGTTTCATCTGGGGTACAGCAGAGTCATCAGAAAGGGAGGAAGCGAGAGATGAGAGGGGGTGAGGTAGGAGAGGAAGGAGCACTGGACCCTGTGTTCTCAGGGAAGGAGAGGAGCTTCTGTCCCTCTGGTCTGCGAGTCGGCTCGCGCACCTTCACAGAGCACATGATCATACACTCATCTTCCAAGCAATGATAAACTAGAGAGCTTACCAGGGCACAAGCAGTAAGTACACCAGAGACAGCGTCAGATCAGTGGTTCCAGGCAAACCACGAGACATGCTCACCCACGTTCAGTGAGCCACTGTACCTCCTCCTCCTCCTCTTCCTCCTTCTCCTCTTCCTCCTCCAGGAAGCATGTCTTGGTAACTTTAGTTCACATAGCTTACTCTTCCTCCTAGCTCTGAAGCAAACATCTTGTCTGGACCATGATCTTGGCAATTGATGTGATTTTAAGGCATGGGATAAATAATTTGTTATTGATAACTACTATGGGTTATGGTTCTTATTTTACAAATAAGAGGAATCCAGGCCATCCTTATAACATCACTGTTTTCCCCAGTCCTAGGACTATTACATGCTCACCAAGAGCTCCACCTCAGAATCAGACTTTCAGCTCTTAGTTTTATGAAATGGGGGCTTGCTGTGTAGCCCAGGCTAGGCTTGAACTCATTTCTCCTGGAACTATTTCCCAAGTTCTGGGATAACAGCTGCTAGAACTTTCAATCACCTATAATTCAATATGAATTTTAAAATATTTTATTGATTTATTTGAGGGAGATAGAGAATGGGTACTCCAGGGCCTCTAGCCACTGCAACCAACTCCAGATGCATGTGCCACCTTGTGCATCTGGCTTTATGTAGGTATTGGGGAATCAAACCTGGATCCTTTGGCCTTTCCAGCAAGTGGCTTAACTGCTTAGCCATCTCTCCAGCCCCAAATATGATTTTTGAAAGAGAGAGAGAGAAAAAGAAAGGTTTCCACTGGAATTCAGTGCCTACTGTGTACCACATGTCGGGTCCCGGGTTGGGTGCTGAATATTGAGTAGTGAGAAGTTCAGGGACTCTGCTCTCCTGGAAGTTAGTGGGAAAGAAATGAAATATAACCTGAAGCCTAAGTGGCCTCTAGCTAGTGAGTGAGATGCTGTTAACAGCTGAGGCATTACAAATTAATGCAATGATTTGTTTCCATTGCTTCTCCCCTCCCGGGCCCTACCCACTTGTTGTTTCATCATTTCATGGGAGGGTGCTTGGAAAGTGACTCTTCTGTAATATACATCTGCCCAGCGGAAAAGTGGTTGAGAATCCCTGGATTAGACTAAATCTAGCCATTTGCTCTGCAGCTATTTGTACTGAACTCTACTTCAATTCAAAGAATCTGAACAGCTGGGTGAAGAAATTGCAATCAGATTCCAGAAGTCTAAGTAAATCATTCCATCATAAGGACCTGAGTTTGAAGCCATACTACCCTTGTAAAAACACTAGGATTGACATTGTGTTCCTGTCATCCTAGAGTTGGTGGGCACAGATAGAAGGATCCTAGGACTTCCTGAGTTAGTTTAGCCTAATTGGTGAGTTCCAGGCTCAGTGAGAGACCCTTTATCAAAGCCAGAAAGGTAGACAGCAACTGAGAAAGGCATCTGTCATTGACTTCGGCCACCATGTGTATCTGCACACACATGCATGCACACACAGTGTCTACACACATGCACACACACCATACACACATACACATGGGAAAAAAAGAGTAAAAGTAAAAAAAGAAAAGAATACAGGGCCTGATTTAGCCACTACTGACCTGAGAACTTGCCCTGAGATTAGCCAGACTCTTGAGACCAAATGCCAGAACGGGCTGTTGGGCTCTGTGATGTCATGCACTTTCCTAGCCCAGCTGGTCCTCTCAGGCAGGCGGGTGATCTCACAGGCATAAAGGTGAGAGGCTTAGATCCAGAGATCTTCATGCTCTGTGGTGCCTGCGTGGAAAGAGCACAGGACTCGTAGATATAGTCCTCACAAGCTCTCAGATGCTCCCGGGTCAAGTTAGTGGCAGAAGAAGCCCTTCACTGTCATTGAAGTGTATTGTTTTCCTGTTTTACTTCCTCAGGGCCAAAATCTTTATATGGTGCTAAAGTTTTTGGCCTCCAAGTCTGTCACTGCTTTAAAGCCACGCAAGCAACACGCTGTCTTTTCTTGGTCTCTCTAGTCACATCAGGGACTTCATCATAGCGCCCATCTTTCCTCTCTTCCAGGTTCAGCTCGACATCCAGTGGGCCCATGATGAGCAGCCCCTACTTGTCCTCCAGTGGTAATGGCATACACTTTTAGACCTCCTTCTCATTCTCTTCCTCCCCTACTTCGCCCGTGGATCAGGGCTAGGGGTTCTGGAATTCTGGATTCTGCAACAGCTTGGTATGAAGTTTGGAAAGCCAAGGTTCCGACCAGGTCACCGACAGAAACCAGCAAGCCCGGATTCAACGATGACCAACACTCACACGCACAGCCCTTCACACGGCACATGGTGCAGACACACCCTTCCGTCTGCACGTGCCCAACCACACATGCGCCTGTATTTAGCTCACATGAGTGATTTTTGTTTTTGTTGTTGTTGGTAAAATAGAAGTAAGACACTTAATTTTAAAACGTTTGTATTTTATGATAAAACTAAGAACTGCTTGAAATGACGGGTGTCTGTTGATTTTCATTATGATCCATGGAATCTTTTCTTAAAAACTATTTTTTATTTATTTATTTTTTGCAAGCAGAGAGAAATAGAAGAGAGACGGAGAGAATGGGGATACCAGGACCTCCAGCCACTGCAAATGAAATCCAGATGTATGCGCTGCTTTGTGCATCTGCCTTAATGTGGGTACTGGGGAATCAAACCCAAGTCATTGGGCTTTATAAGCAAGTGCCTTAACCACTGAACAATCACTCCAGCTCTGATCCATGAAATCCTTACCTCTCATTTTCCAAGTAGGGCTCAGTGTTTCTCTGTGGCACGACAAGACACCATGGGCTGGAGTTTTGGGGATGCTGCCATCTACACATGGGACCTCAGGGGTCATAGGCTTGAGCATTTTTTTTTAAATCTCATTTCTCCTGTGATTCACTCTAGTTATGTGTCTCAAGAATGGACATCATAAAAGGAATGTGTCTATGTTCTATCCCAGGTGGAAGTTTTACAGAAACTTTCTTTTGGAAATAAAATATGAGAAAATTGTGGCCTGGAAAACAACCTGGAATTCCAAACCCAAACTCTAATTGAGGAAGGCAGAATGAAGATGTTCTCAGACACGCAAATTTCTCCAAATTGACCCCTTGACACCTTTGCCAGGAAGCAATGGTAGTGTGGTCTACTTATACAAGTGGGACAGCCAAGAAATAGATATGGTGTTCAGGAAACTGGGATTGAAGGCAAGAGGGAAGCCTGGGAGATTCTCGGGGTGCAGGGGCAGGAAATTCAGATTGAAGTAGGAAGTTAGTGGCCTGTAGAAGTGGATGTGCTGATGGGAGCAAAGGAAAATGGTAGATTACTCAGAGTTGACTCTCTTATTGACAGATATTTTATAGCACTTGGTGGGTGTGGGAAGATTTAGCTATAAATTCAAATAAAAAAATGAAACAATTGTTATTAACTCACCAGTGAACAATGCTACATGATCATCATCATAAAAATCTCAAATATGGATTTAAACCAAAACAATAATATAACTATCGTGGGAAGAGGGATGTGAATAGGACTGAAGCTCTTATTGATCATAATAGGTGGTCAGGAGGGAGGTTCTAAAGTGAATGATTCCAGAGACAGTGCAGCTCTCATAGTCATCTAGAGGCCGGAAACACCAGAATAAAGAGCCAAGGGTGTTGAAGGGGCTGCTCGTGAGAAGCGGGGGTGGGGGGGGTGTTGGCGGATAAAGATCACTGACTCATTGGTGAGCCCTTTAGCATTAGTAGATCACTGAGGGTGAGTCCTTGGAGGTGTATCACTCTCAAGTCTTTCTAGTCATGCTGTCTTCTGTCTGGTCTTTCATGAAGTGAAATCTGTCATTTAAACCATTTATAACTTTTATGAAAACAAGTGTAAATTTTTAAGAGAGAAATTACTTGTGGAATATGCTGTGGTTTGGTGCTTGGCACAGAGTAAAGTCAGGCATGTGGGCATATGCCTATAATCCCAGCATTCAGGAAGGCTGAAGCAGGAGTACCAGGAGTTTAAGGCCAATCTTAGCTGTAGAGTGAGTTTGAGGCCAGCCTGGACTACGTGAGATCCTGTCACAAGACAAAACAAAAGTGCTTGTTGAATTGTGCTGAGCTTACTTCTACAGTTCAGTGTACAAGGCCATGTCCCAGGTTGTCTGAGAACTGGATTTTCTAAAGCCTTGATGGCAACGCTATTTTGGAAGGATCTAGAAACTTCAGAAAGTAGGGTCTGGCTGAAGGAAGTAGGTCACTGAGGGTGAGTCCTTGGAGGTGTATTTTTTTTTAATTTTTCGAGGTAGGGTCTCACTCTAGCCCAGGCTGACCTGGAATTTCCTCTGTAATCTTAGGTTGTCCTTGAACTCATATCGACCCTCCTACCTCTGCCTCCCAAGTGCTGGGATTAAAGGCATGCACCACCACACCTGGGTCTATGTCAGGTATTTTTGGCCACAGTGATGAAAAGCTAAAAAAAAAAAAAAAAAAAAATCACTAGGAATGTTTAAAAACAGTAGTTATTACTTGTTCTACCCTCTGAAGTGAGGTTGTGGGGTCCAGAATCCACACACTTATTGCTCCTGGCATGTCCCTCATCACTTCCCATATTAACTATGGTTTAACAACTATGCTTAACAGTTCAAGGGGAAGACAGTGTCTGTTTTAACCACTGCTGTATCTCAAGTGTTCAGGGCCTAAGGAGTGAGGTATAGGGTGGGGATTGTGGGAACACATTGAAGAGCTTGGAGTTTGCAATCCCACCTACACTTCATGATCCTGAATTAGGAAAAAGTTTCTTCCCACAATTCCTCAGCTCTTCGTGGGGTTCCCTGAGAGGTGAGCAGAACTGAGAGCATAATGGGCTGTAAGGTGTTGGGTGTTGGTGCCAGGTCCTCCCTTAGCTAAGTTTCCTTGAGAATTTCTTAAGAAAAACAAGATTATAAAGGCTTTAGAGAATCTGAAAACCTTTCAAAACACAAGCTTTTGCAGGGGAACACTTCATATCTAAGCCAGAGCACCTGGCTGGTACCTGCATCAGATTCACATGTGATCTGTTTTCACATCATGTGTGCCCCCTCCATCCCTGTCCAGTTTTTTTTTTTCCCAAGACAAGATGATTTTCAAGCTTTCAAATTCATGATAATCCATATGTGGTTCAAGCAGCAAAGTCACAGAGAGCCTGTTTCTGTAGGTCCCAGAAACTCTTCAGGAAATATTGACAACTACTTATTCTCACACACTCACAATGGGGCAGGCACAATGTTATTTGCATACCTTTGTCAACTTATATCAACTGATATCAAGGAAAACAATAAACCTTTGAGGGAGATGGTGGTAGACACTGAGGAGACTCAAAACTCATCAAAGCAGAAAATAAGAGGCTGCTGAGAGTTCAGTACTAAAGGAGACTTCTAACATGCTCTCCAAGGCTCAGTGAACATTGTGGAAGAAAGTGTGGAAAGGGCTGGAGAGATGGCTTAGTGGCTAAGCACTTGCCTGTGAAGCCTAAGGACCCCAGTTAGAGGCTCAACTCCCCAGGACCCACGTTAGCCAGATGCACAAGGGGGCGCACGCATCTGGAGTTCGTTTGCAATGGCTGGAGGCCCTGGCGAGCCCATTCTCTCTTTCTCTATCTGCCTCTTTCTCTCTCTGTCTGTCGCTCTCAAATAAATAAATAAAAATAACAAAAAAAAAAAAAAAAGAAAGTGTGGAAAGGCTGTAGAAGGCACAGGACAGGAAGACATATTGTGAGGTATTGTCCTCCCAACTGGACTGGTGCACTGATGACCCCACAGTGATTATTGATAACTCAATGGGGATGCCCCTCAGTGGAATGGGGGTGAGGGGACCCAATGGGAATATGACCAGTTTGCAATATGTTCATATGTTAAAGTTCCCCATGTTAAAAATGGGCCTGTGGAGATTGCTCAGTGGTTAAAGGTGCTTGCATGCAAAGCCTGCTGGCCCAGGTTTGACTCCCCATTACCCATGTAAAATCATGTTCACAAAGCAGCACATGTATCTGGGGTTCATTTGCAGCAGCAAGAGGCTCTGATACATCCATTCTCTCTCATAAATGAATAAAAAAAATTTAAAGATAAATTATACAAAAAAAGATAATCCCGTGAGGTACATATTTATTGCATATGCGGAAAATAAACTTCAGAGTGATCACCTTACTTAGGGTCATTGTGTGAGTGAGTCACAACCAACATTCTCACCTGTGTTTTCTCTTGCTTTCCTGTTTCTGGTAACCCGGTCCTGAGCCAGTGAATTCTGTCAGAACTGGCATCATCTGCTTAATGGTTATTAAGACAATTAGGCATTTTCCAATATATATATAAAGATAGGATCGCATGTAGCAAAGCTGACCTTGAGTTGTCTGTGTAGCTGAGGATGAGCTTGAACCCCTGAGCCTTCTGCCTCCACTTTCCCAGTGCTGGGATGAGATGGGTGTGTCACCACACCTGGCTTTATGCGGTGCTTGGGTTGAAATCAACGGCAAGCATTCCACCACATCATCTACTTCCCCAGCTCCCCTTTCCAGTGTTAAACCACTGTCGTAAGACTTGGGAGGCAGGAGCTGAGGCCCGGAGGGAATCTGCAGTGCATCTTTGCATCAGGAAAAGCAGCGGTTGCCGGAAGCCACACCTTTTCCAGCAAGGCTCCACCTCCCCAAATTTGCCACCATCTGGGAACCAAGTATTCAAAAAACATGAGCCCCTAAGGGATATTTCATTCAAACCACCACAAGTGCCCCACAATGACACTGATAGGAAAACTTTGTGGGGTTGGCAAGATGCTCTGAGATTGCCAAACCCTAGTATCTTCTGAGAGTCACCTGCATCCCATCCTCTAGTAGTCCAAATCTTAGAGAAGAGCATGTGTTCCTGGAGAGTGAGCACATCCTTCAGAAGACATCTTCATGCCATGCTTTCCCAGATCTTCTTCCTACTTCACAAATGGCCTGCTGCCCTTCAGGAAACAGCCCAGGAGGCAGGGGAGTGGGGTGGGCTGAGCGAGGGATCATCAGAAACTATTAATCAATGGACAAGACTTCCTCTTGCTGCATCATAAAGTCTTAAGGCTTAGCTTCAGCAGTTTATTAAATTACCAGAATGCCGAGAAAAATAGCTTTAATAACACATTTCTGCCTATCTATTATTTTTTATAACCCAGAATAGAGAATTAAAAGGCTCCCTACCATTTAAAATAGCATTTTTTAAATTAAAATGAACATGTTAGGTAGACTTTTTTTTTTAAACTCAAACAAGATGCTATTGATTCAGGATGTGATTACTCTAAGCTGAAATCTCACAGCTAACTTTTTGTCTGGTGTGAAGGAAGGTGGAGAAATGGTTGTCCTTGAAAGCTTTAGAAGTAATTAGAACAGGTGGATGGGCAGGTCACTGCATCCTCTCATGAGGTTTAGTGTTATGAGCACCATTTTCAACAACCACAAGGCTGGAGACACTGAGGTGGAGCTCTGGTCTAGAGGACCAACTGGCCACCCAGATCGAGCCTTATGGAGGCCAAGGTGACAGTGAAATGTTCACTGTTCAGGGTCTGCTTCTAAGCTTTGTGAACTCAACGACTTCATTAGGCCCAAAGAGCTGATCAAATTTATAGGTGAATATAAATTCAACTATTATTTGTTCAGTTAATTATTAAGTTTTTTTATTGTGAGGTCATCTCACTAGGTAGCCCATTGACCACTATGACCTTAAACTTGTGATCCTTCTGCCTCAGACTCCCAAGTGCTGGCAATTATGGGAGTATGATACTATGCTGGGTTCATACAAATTATTTCTAACGAGGGATTTCTCAATAATGCTATCTTACTTAAAAAGAAAAGACTTTAGAGGGCTGGAGAGATGGCTCAAGACTTAGAAACACTTGCTTGTAAAACCTGATGGCCCAGGTTTGATTCCCCAGTACCCATGTTGAACCAGGTACACAAAGCAATCTATGGGGCTTCAAAATCAGGACCAGTTCCACATAGTACTTAGTGATCAAGAACCACCTATATTCAATGCCTGATTCTACCATCTACAATTTTCCCTAAGTCTCTTCTCTAAAGTGAAGGTGTTTCATGCAGTACCCTTAGCCTCTTTTCCTTGAAACCCATCAGTATGCATTTCTTACAAGAATTGTTTGATATTTGCAATTATAGCATAAATATAAAAATTAAAAAACTAGATTTCACATATGAAAGAAAACATGATTCTTGTCTTTCTGATTCTGGTTTATTTGATTTAATATTGTCTCTAGTGCCACTCATTTTCCTGAAAGTGACATGATTTCATTCTAATTGCTTGGCTGATAAACATCCCATGATATACACATACCATCTTTTCTTTATCCGTTCATCCATGGATGGGTACCTAGCTGATTCCGTAACTTGGCTAGTGTGACCAGTGCTGTGGAAAGTGAGGGTGCGCATGGAATCCCTGTAGTCTGCTGGCTGTGTTTCCTTCAGGTGTACACTCTGGGGTGCCGTAACAGCTTCTGTGAGCACTTGTATGTTAGTTTATTGAGAAGCCTTCACACGGCCTTCCACAGTGGCTACATTCATCAGCATTCCCGCCAGCAGTGTGTATGTAATCCTTTTGCCCCTCATCTTTGCCAACCTTTTTTTTTTTTTTTAAATTATAACCGTTCTGATTGGGGTGAGGTGATATCTCAGTGTAGTTTTAATTTGCATTTTATTGAAGGCTAAAATGTTGACCATTTTTTCATGTATTTATTGGCCTTATGTATTTCTTCATTTGAAAAGCATCTGTTCAGCTTTTTTTTTTTTTGGCCTATTTACTGATTAAGTTATTTGTTCTTTTGATGTTTAATGTTATGAGTTCTTTATTCTGAATTTTAATCCCATTCATCTATTGTTTGTATAATTAATATACCATAATACAATGATTTCAAATCACAAATCAGAATATTAATATTGATACTATCATGTACTCTATAGATCTTGTTAAAAAATAACAGTTGTATCAATAAAATCTTTAACCTTGAGGGCTGGAGAGATTGCTTAGCAGTTAAAGTGCTTGCCTGTAAAGTCTAAGGCCCCAGGTTCAATTCTCTAGTACCCACATAAAGCCAAATGTACAAGGTGGCACATGCATCTGGAATTTGTTTGCAGTGACTAGAGGCCCTGATGTAGCCACTCTCTCTCTCTCTTTCTCCCTCTTTTTCTGTGTCTTAAATAAATAAAATATTTTAAAAAACTTTAACTTTGAAATCTTTCAAATATACATACTAGTTCCTTTGTAGGGTGACCCCACAATGTGGGCATATGAGACGTGACAGGAAAACTGCAGAAGTGATATGTCCCTCTCAGCATATGGCATGAGGAGATATGTGAGATGGCTTTATTCTATTACCTGAGACATTAGCACTGATCACTGAGATAAGGAGATGCTTGCCAGCTTCCTCCAGCCTCAAGGCACCATTTGTCCCCTCAACTATAAGTAACGACTGCTTTGGGTGGTGACACCTTGAACCTACACGGTTGTCCTATTACTCATCAAACTTTCACTTACTAGTCGTAGCATCCATTGATGATTCTTGCCTGAATCAGGTATTAATACAATGACTGCCAAACATTGATATATAAAAAAAAATCCCACATCATCTCTTCTGAGTGCATTAGTTGACATTCTCCTATGAGATATTTTTAAATAGGGCCATGTATGAGTTGCTTTTCTCATTGCTGTGACAAAGAACCTGACAAGGGAAGCCTAGGGAAGGAAGGCTTTATTTTGGCTCATGATTGAGGCTATACAGTCCACTAGAATGAAGAAGACCTGGTGGCAGGAGTGAGAGGTGGCTGTTACATCGTGTCGCCCGTCAGGCAGCAGAGAGAAACGAAGGCTCGTATTCATGTTGCCTCCTTTTTATTCAGTCTAGGATCCCCCCCATGGAGTGGTGCCACCAACATTCAGGGTGGATCTTCTTACTTCAGACGAATGTCTCTGGAGTTGTCCTTACAGGAAACGCCCAGTACCCTATTTGGGGGACACAGCCCTAAATTTGGAAGCCTAACCTCTGTAACTTTCCTACCCAGAAGTAGGCAAACGATTTCTAAGAGCAGAGTCGGAGTGGGTGTGAGACTAACTGCTGCTGCTCGCAGCCCAGGAGTGGGCTAGCTGCCTTCAGGAGCTGCCTGAGGAGAAAGGAAACTGAAGAGAGGTTTAGTTTAAGCCATTATCAGCAAGCCTGTTGCACCTGCTGTCTCCGCTGCTCTGACGTCACTGCAGCTGCGGCTCCCTCCCTTCTGCAGATGGGTGCTCACTGGCACCTTTATTGAACAGGAAAAAAAAAACAGCAATTCAAGAACAAGTAGTACATCATATGAGCAAAGAATAAGGAACTTGTGACCTTAGATAATCCTTAAACATTTGTCAAAGGAAGAGAGTTAGGGGTACAACCTGCTGGACAACCGTACACTATGCTCTCAAGAGCAATCATATGAAACCCATCTGCTGTCTTCAACAGATCTGTGGGCCCGTAGTTACTGACCTTGTTGTCTTCAGCACTACGACCAGCACTTCGTAGTGTGTGTGTAGTATGTATGTATGTAATGTATGTAGGTATGATGTATGTATGTTCTGAGTTGAAGTCCAACCGGGCCTCTGAGGAAAGGAGCACAGAGCATATCTTAAGATCAGTCAGCATCTATGAACACTGCTTGTCAATATGGGTCATCTGTGCTGTTCAGGCCAAAGGTACACCTAAGCACAGGAAACCTAGTCACATTGCTTTAAGCAGGTGGATTACACAGATGTGAGATTAATTTTAGGACAAGTTAACAAGTAAGAAATTTAGCATCTCACAGTAAACATCTCAGAAAAGTTATTTTGGGGCTGGAGAGATTGCTGAGTGGCTAAGATTTTTGCCTGAGAAACCTAAGGACCCAGGTTTGATTCCCCAGGATCCACGTAAGCCAGATGCACAGGGTGGCACATGCATCTGGAGTTTGCTTGCAGTGGACAAGTACCCTGGTATGTCTATTCTTTCTCTCTCAAATAAATAAATAAATTTTTTAAAAAGAGAAAAATGTTATTTGTAAGGTCATAAGAAATAGTTCCACAGTTCTTTCCCATAGTCCTTCTCCAATATCTCATTTTTACTGTTTATTACTGCAGTTTATTCTTCCAGTTCATCCCCACAGCCCAGAGGTTTGTTTCTTTGGTGATTCTAAATCCCATCAAGTGGACAATGAGATTATATGGGGCAAGAGTGCTAGGCAGAGAAAACTCTAGGCTCAAAGAACAAGAATAGCTGCTACATGTGGTTGTTATGAACAGTCAACAGTACTAGCTGTGAAGTGTGGCTTACGTGAATAATAGCTGCTGTTATTTAACTGGGACGTCTACGCTGAAGTCTCAAACGGAGGATGGTTTGCACAGTGAGGATAGTGGAGTCTAAATGTGGTAGGCAGTAGTTCTGACTTGATTATTGACTGATATTTTCTCTTTAGAATATTGTTATCTATTAATTTGTGAGGGAGACAGAGAGAGAGAGAGAGAGAGAGAGAGAGAGAGAGGAGAGAATGGTCATGCTAAGCCCTCTTACCATTGAAAATGAACTACTACAGATGTATGTGGCACCTTGTGCATCTGGCTTTACATGGGTACTGGGGAAGTGCTCTCATGCAGATAAGCTTTGCACGTAAGTGGCTTTAACTACTGAGCCATCTTCACAATGTCAGCTGACCTTTGCTTTACATGAACAAGTAAGAAGAAAGTCAATGGGCTGGAGACATGGCATAGTGCTTAAGATGCTTGCCTACACAGCCAAAGGACCCAGGTTTTATTCCCCAGGACCCATACAAACTAGGTGCACAAGGTGATGCATGTGTCTGGAGTTCATTTCCAGTGGCTGGAGGCCCTGACAAGCTCATTCTCTCTCTCTCTCTAATAAATAAATAGAAGTAAAATACTTAAAAAGAAACAAGAAAGTCAAACAGTAAAAGCTCACCGAATTCTATTTGTTTATCAGTGATGTCAGCAACTGCTTTGCTGCACCAGACATTACTTTCCAGATACTGGCAGAAAATTCCCTCAATTTTTGTGCTAGTCACCAGGTGACATTTACAGACACGACAGTCTTTTAAATTTAATCTGCATTAATAGCATTTTCTCCATCAGTTTCTTAAGTCTAGACAATCAACAAAACAATAAATCAAGCCCTGATCTGCAGCACTTTCTGATTTCCATGGTATAAACAGTCCTGCCATGACTGATTTCAAGCCTCCAGCATGATGTCACTGGGCACCGAGCTGGACAGAGATGTGTAGTAGTGTGCTGTGATGAGGTATTTCTCCCATGCACATGCAGCTGATGTCAATGCTATCATGAACATGAGGGCTGGAGTGATGGCTCAGTGGTTAAGGAGCTTGCCTGCAAAGCTTAAGGACCCAGGTTTGATTCCCCAGCACCCACATAAAGCCAGATTAACAAGGTGGCACACACATCTGAAGTTCATTTACAGCGACTAGAGGCCCTGGCCTGCCCATTCTCTCTTTCTCCCTTCCTCTTTCTCTCTCTCATTCATAATGAATATACAAATGAAAAAAGAACATCAATGGTAAACTAAAGAGTATACATGTGGTGTTTTTAATAAAACTTATCTAAGTGCAGATTCAGAGAGTTTAAAGTTGTATGTGCATGAGTGTGTCATGACATGCACATGGAAGTCAGAGGACAACCTCAGGGTATTGGTCCTCTCCATCTAGTTAAATTTTTTTGTTTATTTATTTATTTAATTGAGAACAACAGACAGACACAGAGAGAGAAAGAGAGAGAGAGAGAGAGAATATGAATGGGCGCATCAGGGCCTCTAGCTACTGCAAACAAACTCCAGATGTATGCGCCACCTTGTGCATCTGGCTTATGTGGACCCTGGGGAATCGAGCATCGAATTGGGGTCCCTAGGCTTCACAGGCAAGTGCTTAACCACTAAGCAATCTCTCCATCCCCTATCTACCTTTTTTGAGACAGGGTCTCTTTTGTTTTTGGCCACTGGGACAGTTTAGCTGGCCCCTCAAGATCTGAGATTCTCCTTGCTCTAGCTTCTATTAACATGGATATGTTAGGCTTACAGATGCATGTGCTACTTTGTGGATCAGCAGGTTTGCAGAACAAGCACCTCTAACTGCTGAGCCATCTCCCTAACCCTGAGATTCTCACATTTAATAATTAATTATCTCACATGTAATAATTACTGATCTCTAATTGCATTTGAGGCCTGCCCAGTGGGAAGGAAGGCATGTGTGCTACTGAAAACTTAGTCAATGGTTTCCATGGCTCAGAAGGTCATAGGTCCTTAGGGAAAAAGCTACTACTGTTGTTTGGATAAATGAATATATGTGTCCATCAAATTTCCCTTGAAGTGTTTATGTTTATGCCCATAGATTAGAACTGCTCTTACTTTTGGTCAGAGAATCTTCCTTTTACTGATGTTGATAACCACTGGGAAGACCGAGAACTCACCCAAGTACTGAAAAAAACGTGCTAATACTCAGCACTGAAGGAGACACTGTGGAAGAGGGGGAAGAGAGAATATAAGAGCCACAGGATGGGGAGTGTGCTTTGGAATGCTGACATCTGAACTCAGAGTAGCTATGTCGTTCATGACCTCAAAGTGGCTATCATTATCTGCATAGCATTGGGCCCGTCTGTTGATAATCAACGTCATCATGGGTGATGAAAACAGAAAAAGGCATTAAAACACAAGAGGGACTAGTTGGAAAGAAGAAGGGCTTCAGTGGAAGGGAGTGGGAATGGGGACAAAAGAAAGTAATGGGAGGATACTATGATCAAAACACATTGTATATAATAAAAATGTTTTAAAAAATAAAGAAGAGATGAGAGATGGCGCAACCATTAAGGTGCTTGCCTGCAGAGCCTAATGACCCGAGTTTGAGTCTCTAGTACCCAAGTAAAGCCAGATGCACAAAGTGACACATGTACCTGGAGTCTGTTTGCAGTTGCTGGAGGCCCTGGTGCACCTATTCTCTCTCTTTCTCTTTCTCTTTCTCTCTCTTATCTCTCTCTGTTTACAAATGAATAAATAAAAATATTTAAAAATAAATTAAAATAAATAATGTCTATGCTTGATAACCACTTCAGAAAATTCTAGAAAAATTAACAATTTACTTTTCCAAGTTACCGTAAGCATCATTGGTTTACCCAATTGCAGTCTTAGTTGTACTTAATCTGTAGTTGATGTCTTTTTTAAAAAATAGTTTTTCCGGGCTGGAGAGATGGCTTAGCGGTTAAGCGCTTGCCTGTGAAGCCTAAGGACCCTGGTTCAAGGCTCGATTCCCTAGGACCCACATTAGCCAGATGCACAAGGGGGTGCATACGTCTGGAGTTCGTTTGCAGTGGCTGGAAGCCCTGGCGTGCCCATTCTCTCTCTGTGTCTCTATCTGCCTCTTCCTCTCTCTGTCTGTCACTCTCAAATAAATAAATAAAAACAAAAAAAATTTTTTAAAAATAGTTTTTCCTATTTATTTATTTATTTGACAGAGAAAGAAGGAGAGAGAGAGAGAGAGAGAGAGAGAGAGAGAGAGAGAAAGCGAGCACGCCAGGGCCTCCAGCCACTGCAAACGAACTCTGATGTGTGTGCCCCCTTATCCATCTGGCTAACATGGGTCCTGGGGAATCGAACCTGGGTCCTTTGGCTTTGTAGGCAAATGCCTTAACCGCTAAGCCATCCCTCCAGCCCTGTAGTTGATGTCTTTAACAGATCCCATATCAAGGAGTTATCTTGCCTTGAAATTCTGGAGACACACATGTCAAGTGCATATGCTAATCCCATGAAAGCTTTCCCTGTGTACCCACTATAGCTTGAAGCCCTCTTGGCCATATCAATATAATAGGAAGAAGATACTTGACTTTTAAAACCCAGAGACCACTGACATTTCCTTACCTTGCTCCCTGTGGGGGTTCTCTGTCAAGCAGCTGTGGTGACCCTTAAGTGATCAGCAAGGGCCATCCTGTGCTTATAGGAAACATGCAGAACATACTTGCTCAAGTCACTGTCAAGCACATGGGATTTGTTTCTTTTTTTTTAGCGTGTGTGTGGTGTACAGTGTATGTACGTGTGTTTGCATGTGTGTGAGTACCTGTGCATACATGTGCACATGTGCATGTGGGGGTCAGGGAACTACCTCAGGTTGTGGTAAGAGCCCTCCAAGAACAAAGGAGGAGCAATTACAGGTCTGTGTACACTTAGCAACCATGGAGTTTGGGATATGGCAACTATAGGTCTGTTTATACACAGCCACCACATAGTTTAGAATGTGCCCCGTGTGTGCGTCTAGCAACCTGGTGGTGCAGGCAACTCGGTAGCTGCCATATTGGGGAGACAGAGGGAGAGGAAATGTACTGACTGAAGGTACAAAAGGCAAAACCAGGGCTGGAGGAATGGCTCAGTGGTTAAGGCACTTGCCTGCAAAGCCAAAGGACCTAGGTTTGAGTCCCCAGGACCCACGTAAGCCAGATGTCCAAGGTAGCGCATGTGTCTGGAGTTTGTTTGCAGTGGCTGGAGGCTCTGGCATGCCATTCTCTCTATCTCTGTCTGTCTCTCTCTTTCTCTGTCTCAAATAAATAAATAAAAATATTTTTTTTTTAAAAAGGCAAAACCCTGCTACACTGGGGTTCAACCTATGCAGATAAATCCACTGGGCCCATGCTGGCTTGTGCTAATATCGAGGTTTCCTGTGAGTCTCAGAGCCCCGCCTCTCAGCCGAGAACCTTACATCGTTTTATCTATGCTTAGGAGTGCTCTCCACCTCCTTGAGAGTCAGGGTCTTTCACAGTCCCGCTAGGCCGGCTGGCCAGCGAGCCCCAGGGGTCCTTCCACCTCTTTCCTGGCCCTGGAATGACATGTGAGTGCAGCCACACTCAGTACTTTATGTGGGTCCCGGGGACTCCAATACAGGTCCTCATGCTGACAAGGCAAGCATTTTTCTCACTGAGCTAGCTCCCTCACCCCATTTTTTCTTTCCATAGATGTTTCTGAGGGCCATCTCCCTAGATGTGGCATCTTAACCTCTTCTCAAGCCCTTCTGCTTTCCAGCTGGTCCCGCTCTGAGACAGCGTGAATACAGGTTGTTCCAACCTCTTTGCAGATGAGTTTTCCATTTCTGGCACAGTAAGGAGAAGCAATCCCATGTGTATTCACCCAAGATAGGACTCAGATGAAAGATCAAAGCACGATTTGCACCAAAATCCAATTTTGGCGAATCAATGAATTTATTGGGCTTATTTACGGAGCACACTGAGTGGTTACTTACAGGAGCGTGGACAACTGAAAAGCAGCCGCGTCACCAGAGAGTCCCAACCCATCCTGGTGGTGAGCTCATGACAGCCACATCGTGGAGTCTGTCCTCTAGCTAGCCTTCTACTTCCTAGCTTCCCCCAGGATCACTTGCAGCTGGGTGGAGAGTAGGAGGACAAAGTAGTCAAATCTCAGGTGAGGCTCATGTGACCCTCCCCTCCTCCACCTATTAGGAATTTCACTAGCTCTATTACCTTGGCTATAGATATGGCCATCACTGTATTATTCTGCTCCAAAGTTGCCATGGCTACAGGGCCAAAGCCTTCTCCACTCCAGGATGGCATCACGTTATGCCCAGAGGAAAAATGCCACACAACAAGTCATGTCTATTGCTCACCTCACTCCTGTGACATCGAGCAGCTGAGCCCTCACCGTCCTTGAGTCATCTTGCCAGTTTCTTCTACCGTCATGATGAACCCTTGTGTTCTCTTAAATTTTCCAACTTAAAATATTTTTTTATTTCCACCAACTAAGCAGAAAGCACCAATCATCCTTGAACATGTTTAGGCCACATAATTGAACCTTAAATCCTCTACTAAACCTTTTCTTTTTAAAAATATTTTTTACTTTTATTTATTTATTTGAGAGCGACAGAGAGAAAGAGGGAGAGAGAGAGAGAGAGACAGAGAGAGAATGAGAGAGAATGGGCACGCCAGGGCCTCCAGCCACTGCAAACGAACTCCAGATGCGTGCACCCCATTGTACATATGGCTAACGTGGGTCCTGGAGATTCCAGCCTCAACCTGGGATCCTTAGGCTTCACAGGCAAGGGCTTAACTGCTAAGCCATCTCTCCAGCCCCAACCTTTTCTTTTTACCAAATACTCTTCAAGTTTAGCCTACGTTTTCTCTTCTTCTAAGGAAGCACATTTTCCTTTTAGCCAATTTAGACATTAAGGACATTATTGCTCTGTGGAAAGTATTTATGCTTTTAAATAAACATTAATGAGAGCCAGTTCTGGGATAATAGCTGGGGATATGTCAGTGAATAGGAAAGGCATTTTCCCTCCTCCCAAGGAGCTTTTTGCCTATTTTGGAAGAATGACATTAAGCAACACACACACACACACACACACACACACACAGTTATTTCTGGAGGTCTTACGATGAGTGGCTATGTTTTGTGTTAAGGGCAAGACAAGGCAGCATTGAAAGAGCAACATTTGAACTAAGAGCCAGGAGAGGTGGGCGAGATGAGCAGACTAAGAGTGTGGGAAGAGGATGTGGCAAGGGCTATCCAATAACAAAGTGAAAACAGCTTCCATGCCTATGGGCAGGTCGTAACCTCGGACTTGGAATGTGCATGTAGCCACCTAGGATAGGATCACCAGTCAGAATATAAGTAACAGGCCTGTGTGGGAGACAAAGAGACGGAGTGTACATAAGACAATGCTCTGCAGCACTTGGGGCTCAGCCTTGAGATGAACCTGCTTGGCCCATGCCTGCATCTGTAAGTCTCAGAGCCCTGCCTCTCCATCAGAAACGCTGTAAAGGACAGAAGGGGTTCATCTCCAGACCAAGGTTGAAGGAAGTGGGTGATGTGGGATGAGGTGTGAGACTTAAGTTGGCCCAGATGGTGTAGGCGGGTAGGACATCAAGGAGCCAGGGAATGATTGTTCCAACATACTTTCTGAAAAGATCACTGGGGATGGTGGGTGGAAAGTAGATTGGGAGGTTAGGGCCAGAGGAGAGGCAGAATGGCAATTGGGAGGCAGTGGTAGTTGCTCAGAAGGGAGATAATTGGTTCAAACCACGGTGATCACCATAGAGGGGAACAGAAACGGACAGATGAGGAAAAGCATTCAGGAGGTGGGAGAGGCTGAACATGCCAGGAAAACAGGCCTGAGGAAAGACAGGAATGGACGGATGTCAGCAGTAGAGCTCTGATTTCCAGCGGGTTCCAAGGAAGGGTCATTCTGGGAAGATGGGAGGACGTACTTACCAGCCGAGGAACATAGCATCTTTCAGGTAGTGGGACAGGCCCACAGGGAGATAGGTGGGTCACTAGATGTCTTCAGATACTCCCATTCACTTGGAAATAAAGAGGGAATTTCCTGTTGGTAAAACACACTGGTTGTTTGCCCCCATCCTGTCTAATAGCCAACTGGTCCTCAGCCTCCATGTCTTTGTCCATTTGTTCAACAATTTTGGCCAAGTTCAAACATGGCGTTCTTGAATACATTGCCGCAGGGAGCCCCAGTGGTATGCCAGACAATTGCGAGTGGCATGTGGCACCACATCACATTGAATCACACAGCGAGAAAGTAATTTCCTTTTCAATTCTTTCTGAGGCCTTCTGATTACATCGGGGAGCAAGGCTCAGTTTGGTGTTAGTATGTCTTTACACCTCTCTAACACTTGATAATCTCTCTTTTTAACAAAGAGAGAACAAGGCCACAATCTCGGGGTGTTTTTAGCAGGTCATTGTCTCTAACATGGATTTAATAACATGGTTTTGTTTTCATTGTAAAAAGAAAAAAAACAAGATTACCTCCCATTTGTGGCAAGCAATATTGGCTTTTCGTGTATAGCAATGGTAGAAATAAATGTATTTAAAAATGAACTTCTAAGTACAGAGAAAAGGAAGGCTTGGAAAATGCAAATTAAATAGTAGTACACTTTGTACTTGGGCGAGGCGAATGTGATGGAAGAGGAACTTGTGACCCAAGTCTAGAAAACACCGCGTGACAGTGAAGTAAGTGGTCATTTGTCAGTGTCCGTGTGCGGGGTGCGCGCCCGCTCCCTCCCTCCGTGGGCCTGCGATGCCTGACTTGCCCTAATGAATCAGCCCCTCCCTGGCATGCTCTCCACGAGAAGTGCATGCCCTCCCCTAGCTCTAGGGGGCAGCACTGGGAGCCTGGCTAAAGTCAGTCCGCACATCCCATCACTTCGGCTGGACATTATTTGGTCCAAATGGGACCAATCAGACCCAGAGGTTGAATATGAAAACAAGTTGGCCTTAAAGGCCATGTCTGAACGCATCTTGCTCTCCTTTCTTTCCGAAGCTCTGGCTTTTGAGTCGAGATCTGAAGGGTGGATATCAGAATTAAGGTACAAGGAGGAGAGGGGGATGCGGATAAAAGTACACAGGGCCTGGTAGGCCATGGTAAGCACTCTGTCTTAAAAGCAATGGGGACCCTGGAATGGTGTTTATCAGGATATGAATAGATTCGTTCTTTCTATGAGAGAGTGTGTGAGAGAGAATGAGAACTGGCACGTCAGGGCCTCTAGCCACTTCAAACACACTCCAGACGCGTGTGCCATACGTGACTTGTGTGCATTCGTCATCTTGTGCATCTGGCTTGTGTGGGTACTGGGGAGTCTAACCTGGCTCCTTAGGCTCCGGGGGCAAGTGCCTTAACTGCTAAGCCATCTCTTCAGCCCTAAATTAGCACTTTTAAAAAATGTATTTATTTGAGTGAGAGAGAAAGATGGAGAGAGAGAGAGAGAGAGAAAGAGATGCCAGAGCCCCTACCCACTGCAAACTATCTCCAGATGCATGTGCCACCTCGTGCATCTGGCTTACATGGGTACTGGGGAATTTAACCTGGGTCCTTTGGCTTTGCAGGTAGGCGCCTTAACCACTAAGCCATCTCTCCAGCCCTAGGTTAGTAAGTTTTTAAAATTATTTATTAGACAGAGGTGGGGGAGAGGATGAGTTTGCTAGGGCTTGTTGCCACTGCAAACGAACTCCATGTGCCACTCTGTGCATCTAGCTTTATGTGGCTACTGAGTAATTGAACCTAGGCCGTCAGGCTTTACAAGCAAGTACCTTTAACCACTGACCTATCTCTACAGGCCTAGATTAGTACCCTCGAAGGTCACTTGGGGTGGAGCATTGAGGTGCACACCTCTAATCCCAGCACTTACTCAGGCGACAGGGGCAGGAGGGTCATGTTTTTGAGGCTAGCCTGGGCTATATAGTGAGACCTTGTCTCAAAAAAAAATATAATACTTGGGATGCAAAGGTAGGAAGATCACTGAGTTCAAGGCCAACCTGAGACTACATAATGAACTCCAGGTCAGCCTAGGCTGGAGTAAGACCCTACCTCAAAAAACCAATAAATAAAATAAAATAAAATAAATAAAATTAAATAAAATAAAGACGACTTTGGTATATAAAGCACATTTCTTGGTTCTGGGACTTAGGAAATACCTTAAATTGGAGGTGTCCAGTATTTACAGGGTAGAGAGGTGGGCTTCAGTATATGCACAATTCCACCCTCTTCTCCTTCTTGTTCCAGAGGCTGCTTCTATGGGAAGGAGCCTCCTGGGAGAAGTAGTCTTAAGGGGGCGGAGACTGGCCCAAGGGCAGTGAAGTTTAGATGGCACCTGGTGGCTGAGGGCAAAGGTGAGCTCTTAAACTTGGCATCACTAAAGTTCTACAGTTAAAAAGACAAAAAAAAAAAAAAAAAAGTCAGAACTCTAGCGTGGTGAGCTAATGAAGCAAATGGCTTTTTTTTTTGGTTTTTGTCTTTTGTTTTTTGTTTTTCAAGGTAGGGTCTCACTCTGGTCCAGGCTGACCTGGAATTAACTATGTAGTCTCAGGGTGGCCTCGAACTCATCGGCTGATCCTCCTACCTCTGCCTCCCAAGTGCTGGGATTAAAGGCCTGCGCCACCACGCCTGACTGCAAATGGAATTTTTTTAAAAGAGGAAAATGAGGTTTGGTTGGTTAGGGAGAAGGCCTGGCTTAACACGGCTCACTGGAGTCAGAGGAATGCTTTCCTTCCAGGTCATGGCCAACAGGCAGACACATGTTTAGGCTTCAGGAAACAAGGCTCATCTGCTAGCAGCCCCAGTTTGCGGGTGGAAATGAAAGCAGAGCTTCAGGAGGAAGATGAGAGTGTAATGTGAAGATGGAAGTAGTCGAAGGAATTCAACTGAGAAATCATATCCTGGCACGATCTTAAGACGTAAAAATAAAATCAATTTCACAAGACCCAGAAAGCCCAACTCTTCTTGTAAAGTGCCCCCACGGAATGGCAGCGAGCTCCAAGCCCGGTCTTGGAATCCCTCCCACCCCCACACCTTTGCTTCAGCCCTGACGGAAGATGTTTGTAATCCCTCAGTCCCTCACCGACCTCTGTTCAGGGCAGACTAGAGACACCCAGCCCAGGCTTCCTGCAATCAGACGCCCACTTCATGGAGAGAGGGGCTTTTGGAGGCTACCCTCTCCTCCTGGGCCCCCCACTGTGCTGGCTTGCACTGCTCCTCCTTCCCCCCTTACTCATGGGCTGTCCCCTGTGTCAGGGCAGTGTGGCTCCACCTAGTTACACAGTGTAAGTTGGACAGATAGTCATGGGGTGCTGAGTCATGACTAACAGTGGGCTTTGTGGTCAGATGGCTGGATCTAATTTTTGGTTTCCCATGGTGTATTCTCTGAGATTGGTTATTTCACCTCTGTGGCCCTCAGTTCTTCTCCTCTGTAAAATGGGAATGCTAATTCTACCTACTTTGTGATGCTAGGAGATACATTCACACCTGATATAAACCAAGAAAAAAAAAAAGTTTTTTTTTTTTCAGTTTTTCGAGGTAGGGTCTCACTCTAGCTCAGGCTGACCTGGAATTCACTACATAGTCTCAGGGTGGCCTCGAATTGACAGTGATCTTCCTACCTCTGCCTTCCAAAGGCTGGGATTAAAGGTGTGCACCACTGCTCCTGGCTAAGAACAAATTTTTATACATTTTTATTGAGAACTTTAATACACGAACATAGTATAATTTGATCAGAGTCCCATTCCATTACTCTCTTGTCCTTCCTCTCCTCCTCCTATCCCACAAAGGACTCTCCTCTTTCCAAGTGGTCCTTCCTCTGTTTTGGTGTCTCATTCCTTTTGTCCTCCTCCATCTTCCAGGTCACAGTGTTGATAGGCTCAGAAAAGTGCAGGTCTTGTGGGGTTACCGACAACCGCTGTGAAGTCATGACCGTGCCAGTTGGTTCATGTATAGTTTTTGACACTATAATGATTTATCTGAGTTTTCAACTTGACAGGGTTCAGACTGACCCTGGGGAAAAAAAAATTTCTGGGCATATCTGTGAGGGGATTTGTCAATTCAGGTAATTGAGATGGGAAGGCCCTGGAACTGTGAGCTGAGCTAAACTCCTTCTGTAAGCTGCTTGTAGTCGGGTGGTCATAGCAATGAGTAAAGTAACCTATATATAGACACACAGAGTATTGGTTTCTTTTTTTAAAAATATTTTATTTATTTGTTTATTTGAGAGAGAGGATGAGAGAATGGGCACAGCAGGGCCTGTAGCCACTGCACACGAACTCCAGACATATGCGCCACCTTGTGCATCTGGCTTACCTGAGAACTGAGGAACTGAACATGGGTTATTTGGCTTCACAGACAAGGGTCTTAACCGCCAAGCCATCTCTCCAGCCCTAGAGTGTTGGTTTCTTTCCTTGTTGCTGTGACAAAATAACCTGATGAAAGCAACTTGGGGAAGGAAGGGTTTCTTTCGGGCCACAGTTTGAGGGTCCCGTCCACCATGGTGGGATGGCGTGGCAGCGGGACAGTGAGACAGCTGGTCATCTTCCCTCCCTGAGGTCAATGTGATCTTTCCAGCAGAGAAACATGACTATATCCTGACTCGCCTTAAGATTGCCTTGTTCTCATTAACTCAGAGAATCCAAACTTCGTGTGTGTGTGTGCGTGTGTGGGTTCATGTGGACAAGCTTGAGTGTCATTCCTAAAGAATGTCTTCTGAGTTTGACTGACACAGGGTCTCTCATTGGCCTGGAGCTTGCCAAGTGGGCTAGCCAGCACCAGAGTCCCTCCTGCATCCGCAACCCCTCCCCATGCTGGAATTTCAAGCGCACGTGGCCATGTCCACTTTTTTTTAGTGTGGATTCTGGAGATTGACGTCGTGTCTGTAAGATTGCAAGCAAGCATTTATTGATTGCGCTATCTCCTCAACCCCAAATTTCACTTAGAAGGACTTCCACCCCAGTCTCTAGCATCTCAGAAGTTTCTAGACACTCCCCTAAACCTGACTCCACGATGGCAGTGTGTGTTTAGCGACTGTAGGGTGGTAAATAGATGCTGCCCCTCCACCCAAACCAGTATGCCTTTCAAATGCATCTGAATTTTAAGAAAATCATTACAATAATTATTTACATTTTAAAATAGTAGGACATATATGCAGTTTGCATCATTCAGTAGGAAACACTCCGAGCATGTAAGAATTTAAGGACTCCTTTAAATCACTTCATATCCCTTGATGGTCTTTGGAAAGTTATAGTCTGAGAATTATTGGCCTAAAACCTGAGCTCTAAACTTTGATTTTGGTGGGGGAGGTGTTGAGACAGGTTCTCACTATGGAGCTCTGGCTGGCCAGTCAGACCAGGCTGGCCGCGAACTTGTAGTGATGCTCCTGCTTCTGCCTCCTGAGGGCTGGATCATAGGCAAGTGACACCACGCCCAGTTTAAGCTATCAACTTCTAAGAGCTTCTCTAACCCCCCCCCCCCAGCTTCCCACACAGCTCCAGGCTTCAGCTGTGGGGTCCTCTGTTTTCAGCAAAGAACACCAGAACCTTCTATACCTTTTGAGAACACCCAGATTTTGCCTTTTTCTAGCCCCATTTCAGATGTCACCTCCTGATGAGCCCAGCGGTTTGCTACTTTCTTCTCCTCCATCCAAAACTAGCACCAAAGTTAATGGGTTGTAATTATGTCAATATTTTTTTCTCCCTTTCAAAGCTTCTTATGCAAAAAAAAAAAAATACCTTGACTGCTTTATCAACCTTGTATGACATCCTCTAAAAAGAGCACCTGCAATTAGTAAGTACTTCATAAATGCTGGGGCTAATGAGTGGATAAGGAATAGTCTCTAAAGAGATTTGATCTGCTCCTCAGTGAGGATGTGCTAATGGAAGAGGGCTGCGTGTTGTCAGTGGCAGAGAGGGCGCATTTTAATGCAGTGCTGGAGAAGGAACAAAGGAACCAGAGGAGGGGTGGCAAGAAGCAACTCTTCCAGGGACCCAGATCACCCTTTCCTTCATAGCAGAGTGAGTAAGGAAGGAAGCCCAAAAAGTCTCCCTCCTCTAGCTGTGAGCTTAACCTTGAGTTCCCAACTGCCCAGGACAGAATGACAGCTAGCTCTCACTCTCTACTGCTGCCCTAGAAAAGAGAAAGCCTTCCTTGTGGTGTTCCCTAGTCAGAGGCAGATCTGCTCTGCTGTCCAATGATGTCCTAGCTGAGAGGAGCTGTCTGATGGAGGGAGGGAGATGGTTTCCACTATGTCCATAGAGGATGGAGGTAGCAGGCAGAGGACTGTGTCCCAGCAAGATGCTGGGGTACATGGGTCCCGACTCTTTCACCTCCCGTCTCCAGGCAGGTGGCAAATCTGCTGCCCTCCTCTGTGCTCAAGGTCCATGAACTCAACGTCTTAGAAATCAAGAGGATATGGTCTCCAGATCCAGCTCCCCCACTGAAATTCTGTGTGATTTTAAATCTTTAAATGTAAATATTATATTCATATAAAATGATTATTAATGTTAACAGAAAAGAATAAAACTTGTATTACCATGAGTCAGTGTAAAAACAGGATACTTCCAGTACCTTCAACTCCTCCTATGCACCCCACTTCAAACTCATTTTCCTTCCTGTTCCTCCCCAAGGTCCCCACAGTTCTGCATGCACCATTCCCTGCCTTTCTTTCATTTCCCTAATATATAAACGCATCCAGTGATATATGCTACGAACTTTATGCACAGGCTGCCATCTGTGACTTGTTATTTCAATCAATATTATGTTTATGAGATTCATTCATGTTGATGTGTTTAATAATTACTCATTTATTTTCACCATATAAATAATCGATTCTATAAATAGACTGCAATTTTCCTGAAGGTGGATGCTTTGATTGTTTTTAATTAATAACAAATATGCATAATGCTGCCATAAACACCTAAGTGCCAGCCTAGGTATGGACAAATGTGTTCATGTCTCATAGACAAACACCTGGAACTGGGATGTTAGGATCTGAAGGTAAGTGAAGAGTAACATTCTAGGAAATCTCAAAACTGGTTTCCAAGTGATCGTATTGTTTTATAGTTCAACTAGGGATGAATGAAAGTTCCAGTTGTTCCATATCCTTGTCAACACTTGGTCTTGTCAGTCTTGTTAGCTGTAGCCATTTGGCTGGGTTCATAGAGGAGAGGCATCTCATTGTGACGTTCACTTTCCGTTTTCCTGATGATTAATGAAGGCAAACATCCTTTCATATATCTATTTTCCATTCATCTATCATCGTGGGAGGAATGTCTGTTCAAATGTTGCCATTTTTACTGAATACTTTTGTCTTCTTATTAGTGAGTTATAGGAATTATTTATATGTTCTGGATATAAATCATTCGCCAAATAGATGAATTGTGAACACTTTCTCTTAGTCTGGGGCTTACTTATGTATTAAAGATAGAATCTTCAGGGTTGGGGGGATGCCTCAGTGCTTAACGGTGCTGTGCTGTGCAAGCCTGACAACTGGGGTGTGGATCCCCAGCACGCATGTAGACGTGAATGTGGATGGATGGTGGCACAAAGCCATCTGTGATCCCAAAGTGCCTCTGGCAGCAAGAGGCAGAGCCAGGAGAACCACAAAGCTCACGGGCCAGCAATGAAACCAGCAAGAGAGACCCTGTCTCACACAAGGTCAAAGGAAAGGATCGATACACCAAGGTTGTCATCTGAGCTCCCTGCATGTGTGCTGTGGCATGTGTACACCCACGTACACATACATACACACAGGGACACATAAAATTTACAATACCATCTTCCAAAGATCAGATGTTTTTTTCACATCAATGTAGACAAACTTAATAAGTTTTGTGTCCTGAGACACCTGTGCCTTTCTAGTAGATAGTAAAGATGTTCTAGGCTCCTTTTCTGGCCTCCTTCCTGCCGTAAGTTGCGTATTTATCAATCTCTATCTGTCCCATTTGCTTTTCCTTCACATACAAGCCCTTGCCTTTTTTTCTTTCTCTTTTTCTCTCCTTTCCTCTCCTTCCCTCCCCTCCTTTCCTTCTCTCTCTTTCTCCTTCTTCTCTTCCCTCATTTCTCAGCTTTCTCATGGCTCCCTCCCCCTGCTGACCCAAAACATGCTGTTACTTCTGACCTGGTAGCCGGCAATCCAACACTGATTTTCTGGGCTCCTCACCCCTCCTGCTAAAACTCCTGCTCTAACCTGTTAATAAACTCCCCTTTCCCAAAAAGGAAAAGAAAAAAAAAACATTTTCTAGAACTCTTATATTTTTAGTTTCTACATTTTGAAATATGATCCTTTTCAAGGTAATTGTGGCTAGTTCAGGTTCATTTTCCCGGTCTCATTTTGTTGAAAAGGCTAGCATTTCCCCATGGAATTCTGTCGGCACCACCACATCCTGGGTGTCTACTAGATGGCGTAGCAAGGGAGAACTAAGGTTACAGATAGACTGCCGGAAGTTAATATCTTGATGTTCAAATAGAGAGATTATGCTGCATTGTTTGGTCTGGGCCTTATAAATGGGCGAGGGAAGCAGAACAGCAGTGAGTGTAATGCAGTGTGAAAAGCACTTGGAGTTGAAGATGGAAGAGAGAGGTCACAAGGCGAGGGTTGTGGATGACATGTAAGAGCTGGGAAAAGTAAGGGACCCAATCATTCCCTACAGCCTTGAGAAAGAGCAAGACACTAGCATCCTGATTCTAGCTTGGCCGGGACCTGTGTTGGACTGCTCCCTTACAGCATTGTAAAATAATAGAATTCAGTTAAAGACATTAAGCTAGTTGTCATTTATTACAGCAGCAATAGGAAAGTGACATAGGAATTCCTTGAAGATGGTGTGGATTTGGTTGCAGACCACTAGGATCAAGTAAGTATTGCAGTAAAAGTGAGCGACGGGCCTTTCTTCCTTCCTTCCTTCCTTCCTTCCTTCCTTTCTTTCTTTCTTTCTTTCTTTCTTTCTTTCTTTCTTTCTTTCTTTCTTTCTTTCTTTCTTTCTTTCTGCAATGCTGGGGATCAAACCCAGGGCCTTGAGCATGCTAGACAAGTGCTTTACTATGGAAACACAAACACAACCCTTGAGCAATGTGATTTTCTTAGTTCCTCAGAATAGATAGAAGTTACACAATGCTGTAGTCTAATAACTGACTACAAGGCAGTTGTGCATACCTTGTTTTCAACTTCTTCATTGCTAAGGAATGTTCAGGATCCTCTGAGCCATGAAAGAGTCATTTTCCTTATGCAGGGAGAGTTTTGCCTCCATGCTGACAGCTGCTGATGGATCAGGGTTAGGGTGGCTGTGATAATTTATTAAAATATGACAACAGTGAAATTTGCCGCATGGGTTGGCTCATCCTTTCACAAAAGATTTCTCTATAGCATGTGATGTTGTTTGATAGCATTTTATCCACAGCCTAATAGTTTTCAAAACCAGAGTCAAGCTGGAGAGATGGTTCAGCAGTTAAAGGCACTTGCTTGCAAACCTGAAAACCTGGATTCAATTCCCCAGAGGTAAAGCAAGATGCACAAAGTGGCACATGCACACGGAGTTCATTTTACAGTGGCAGGATGCCTTGGCATGCCAATTCTCCTTCCCCGCCTCTCTCTCTCTCCCTTTTTCTTTCTGTCTCTCCTCTCTGCTTGCAAACCAATTAAATTAAATTAAACTCCAAGTCATCTGGGCTGGAGGAGATGGCTTGGTCTGTAAAGCCCTTGCTGTGCTAGTGTAAGGACCTGAGTTCAGATCCCCACCATCCATGGAGATGCTGGGCATGGGCTGTGTGCCTGTAATCCTAGTGCCGAGGACACAGAGGCAGCAGGTTCCCTGGGGAAAGTAAGCTAGCTAGTCTAGCCAAACTGATGAGCTCCGGGTTCAGTGAGAGACCCTCCCTCAATAAACAAGGTGGAGAGGGACTGAGGAAGATACTTAATGTTGTAGTTACCTTTTCATTGCAGGGACAAGACATCCAATCAAAAGCTGCTTATGAGAGGAAGCCGTTTGAGTGAGCAAGCTAGTGAACACCCAGTAGGACTGGAATAATAAACCTTAAGGTCCACCCCAGTAACATGCTTCATCCAGAAAGGCTCCACTCCCAAAGCCTCCATGAGCTAGGGACAGAGTATGAGGCTTAATGACAAGCACATGAGGATATGGGGTCTATGCACATTCAAACCACCACAGCCAGATGTTGGACAGCAAAGGGTCAATACAAGCCCAGGCTGTCAGGTGGACTCTATAGCAGCCATGGCCCCTCAGGCTCGTGTCTTCAGCAAGATGAAACTCAGAATGGTTATCGCCTTTTCCAAACTGGGAAACAGGGAAATGTCATCATGGGCACTCTGGTTGTCACACAGGGCTAGTCAACGTGTGGCTTGCACAAAGGCACCTGCCCATGCTGAATGGGTATTGCCCAGCTTCCTCTCCATGCAGTGCCCCTTCCTGAGGCTATGCCCACCAAGATCAAGAAGCATGATTCTTTTCACATACCCAGGGTTCCACCCGGACCTGCCTGTGTGCCCTGCCCCCATCCTCGGCAACTGCTTGTGGTCTGATCGGCCTGCTTGTATACAACATGACTGGTCAACAAGTTCCTCGTCTCTACTCTGCCTCCTCTCTCATGACACTGATTCTGACAGCCGGCCTATAGGTGACCTCTTTGGTTCTCCCTCCAAGCCTCTACTGTGGTTCCAGCCCATCTAACCATATAGCCTTGTGGTAAGACCCATGATCTTTCGTTGTTATTTGTTCAATCAACACAGGCTCTGCGGGCTGGGCAGGGTTCCAGGCTTTGAGGTAGTAAACAAAAAGAATAGAGAACCTTCCCTGTGGAGCTACTGCTCACAAAGGGAAGAGACGATGGATCAATATGTTCATGAGGACAGCAGGCAATAAAACATGAGATGAGCAAAATAATGCAGGGTGGCCCATGTGACCATCCTTCCCGTGTGTATGAGGGTGTGCGCGTGTGCAGAGCCCAGAGCTCCATGCCAGGCGTCATCCTCAGCTGCTGTCCAACTCATCATTTTTAAGCTTTTTAAATTGACAATTTTCACACATGTTCATAATGTGTTTTTGTTTGTTTGTTTGTTTTGTTTTTCGAGGTAGGGTCTCAGTCTGGCCCAGGCTGACCTGGAATTCACTATGTAGTCTCAGGATGGCCTCAAACTCATGGCGATCCTCCTGCCTCTGCCTCCCGAGTGCTGGGATTAAAGGCGTGCACCACCACACCTGGCCATAATGTGTTTTGATTGTAATACCCACCCCTGTTCCAGTGAACCCTTCTTCTTTCTAACTAGTCTTTTGTCTGTTTTGATGTCTTTTCTTTTTTCTTTTCTTTTCTTTTTTTTTTTTTTTTTTTGGTTTTTCGAGGTAGGGTCTCACTCTGGTCCAGGCTGACCTGGAATTAACTATGTAGTCTCAGGGTGGCCTCGAACTCACGGTGATCCTCCTACCTCTGCCTCCCGAGTGCTGGGATTAAAGGCATGCGCCACCACACCCGGCTTTGATGTCTTTTCTTTTGCCCTCCTTCACCATCCACGATGGAATGCTGATGGGCCTGATACTGTGCCTGTCTTGGGCAGGTAGTGGGCACTGTGAGGTCATGAATGCAATGGCCACTTCGTGTCCAGAGGACGGTGTTCCAAAGCCTTCGTTCCCATCCTCTGGCCCTTACATTCTTTCCACCCACTCTTCCACGATGTCCCATGGGCCTTGGCGAGCATGATAGAGACATGCTCACAGTCACTTATTCTCAGCCCTTTGATGAGTTTTACGTCTTCCCAGTAGTCACCAGCATCTTCAAGACAGAAGTTTTGGGCTGGAGAGATGGCTTATCACTTAAGGCACTTGCCTGCAAAGCCCTGGCTCCATTTACCAGTGCCCATGTAAAGCCAGAGGCTCCGTGGCACATGCATCTGGAGTTTGTTTGCAGCAGCTGGAGGCCCTGGCACACCCATTCTCTCTGTCTCTTTCTGCTTGTAAATAAATAAATAAAATTTTTTCGAAAAAGAATCTTCTGTGACCAAAGTTCACCTATCTCTTTTTAAAAAATATTTTTATTTATTCACTTGCAAGCAGAGAAACATAGAGAAAAGAGAGAGGGGCAGAGGGATTGCGCATGCCAGGGCTTTCATCCACTGAAAACATATTCCAGATACATGTGCCACTGTGCATCTGGCTTTACATAGGCACTGAGGAATCGAACCCCAGTCCTTAGGCTTTGCAGGAAAGCACCTTAACTATTGAGCCATTTCTCCAGCCCCCATGTTATCTTTATCTTTTGAGACAGGGTCTCTCACTGTACATGGAGTTCATAGCCAGTCAGAAAGCCCCAGGGTTCCACCCATTTCCACCTCCCAATACTGGGGTTATAAGTGTTTGCCACCATGCTCAGCTTTATGTGGATGCTGGGGATCTGGATCCAAGTGAGGTAGCTAGTCAACACCCAGTAGGGCTGGACTAATAAGCCTCAAGTCCCACCCCAGTGACACACCTCATCCAGCAAGGCTCTGCCTTCCATAGGCACCAGCAGCTAGAGATTGAGTATGAGGTTTAATCACAAAACACATGAGCCTATAGGGGGGCAGTTCACATTTAAATCAACACACTTGATAGCGACCTCTGTCCTCCACAAGCACACACACACACACGCACACACACACACACACCTGCTGCACATAGAGCACACACATACCTATGCAAAAAATGGAACCATTCCTCTCAGCCCTGCCACTGATTTATCAACTACATTTGTATAATGTTCAGAATGCTTTGCTGTCATTTCAACAGTGCTCACAGCATCTGCACTGGGGGAGTCTGTCTCTAGAAACCACTGTATTTGCTCATTCATAAGAGACTGCTCACCTGTTCAAAACTCATCATGGGAGGCTTGAGAGATTGCTCAGTAGTTAAAGGTGCTTCCTTGCGAAGCCTGACTACCCAGGTTCAATTCCCCAGTACCCATGTAAGCCAGAGGCATTAAGTGGCCCATACATCTGGGGTTCATTTGCAGTGGCTGTGATGCACCCATATTCTTTCTCTCTCTGTCTCTGCTGGCAAATAGATAAATAAAGTAAAATTTAATTTGCATGGAATTGCAGCAGTCAGTCACAGCCTCAGGTTTCACTTGTAGTTTTCTCAGTCTTTCCACCTCCCCTGCAGTTTCTTTGTCCACAGAAGTCTTGGGCCCCTCAGGCCTTGAGAGTTGAAATCAGCTTCTCCCAATCTTCCGTTCATACTGCCATTCGGACTTCTGCCCACGACGCTGTGTTTATCATGGTGACTGGAATGGCGAATCCTTTCCAGGCGGATTTCAGTTTCTGTTGCCTGCATCACCAGAGACATCACCAGCCACAACAGCGGCAGCCTTCCAAAATGTATTTCTTAAACAATAAGACTCGGAAGTCAATATGACTGCGTGATCCACGGGGTACATGGTGGCTACTGTGCTGGCAGGCGTGAAGGTGACATTAATCTCATTGCACATCTCCATTAGAGCTCTTGGGTGACCAGGTGCATTGTCAATGAGCAGTGGTATTTTAAAATGAATCCTTTTCTTCTGATCAGTGGGTCTGAACTGTGGGTTTAAAATATTCAGTAACCATGCTGTCCATAGATGTGCTAGCATCTGGGGGTTTTGTTCTGTTTATAAAAGCACGGGTAGTGAGGAGTTAGCATGACTCTTAAGGGCCCTAGATTCTCAGAAGGCTAAGTAAGCACCGGCTCCAACTTAAAGTCACCAGCGATCACCTCAGTTTCATGGGAGAGTGGGTCAGTCTTGGAAACCTTGAAGCCATGCAGGCGATGGCTTCTGTCTAGCTATGAAAGTTCTAGATGCCATCGTCCTCAACATACGGCTGCTCCATCTCCACTGAGGAGCTGTTGTTGACTGCAGCCACTTTGGTCCCTGAACTGAGCTGTACCTTCTGCAGAATCTGCTGCCTCCTTGACGCTGGCAGGGGCTGCTTTACCTGGCACCGTAAACTATGGACATGGCTTCTCTCCTACACCTCACGAACCAACCTGTGCTCGGGACACACTTTTCTTCTGTACCCTTCTCACGTCTCAGCATTCCTGGAATGGAAGAGTGTTATGGACTTGCTCTGGATGAGGCTTGGCTTTAGGGGAGGCCTGGGCAGGTTTCATCATCCATCCAGAGCACTCACATTTTCTTCACATCACCGATAGGCTGCTTTGCTTTCTGATCCCTCTTCTAGCGTAACACTTTTCCCCTCAAGACTTCTCCCTTGCATTCATAACTTGCCTAATTTTGGCATACAGCCTGTTTTGGTTTTATTAGGATTATTTATTTATTTATTTATTTTATATGTGTGTGTGTGTGGTTTTTTTTTTTAGGTAGGGTCTCGCTCTCACTCAGGCTGGCCTGGAATTCATTATGTGCTCTCAGGGTGGCCTCAAATTCACAGTGATCCTCCCACCTCTGCCTCCCGAGTGCTGGGATTAGAGGAATGTGCCACCATGCTTGGCTCCTATCTTGTTTTTTTTTTTTTTTTTTCTATCTTGGTTTTTGATGTGCCTGAATTGTTAAGCTTAATCATTTCTAGCTTTTGAGGGAAAGTGAGAGGCGTGCAATTCTTCCTTTTGAGCTGTTAGAGACTTAGGTAGTCTTGATTTCAGTATTGCTGTGTCCTAGTGAGTAGGGAGCCTGAAGAGAGGAGGAGGGGTGGAGGAGTGGACAGTCAGTGGAATGGCCAGAACACATATCATTGGCCGATTAAGTTTGCTGACTTTATGGACATGGTCTGCAGTGCCTCAGATCAACTACAGCAGTGATGCCAGAGATCACTTGCTAGTGATCACCATAAAGAAAACGTTTGAAATATTAGATTACTAGGACTGGAGAGATGGCTCAGGGGATAAGTCATTTGCCTGCAAAGCCTGACAACCTTGGTTTGATTCCCCAGTACCTGCATAAAGCCAGATGCACTAAGTGGCACATGCATCTAGAGTTCTTTTGCAGTGGCTAAATGCCCTGGCATGCCCATTTCTCTCTCTCTCTCCTCTCTGCTTGCAAATAAATAAATAAATAGTTACATTTAAATATTAGACCAAATGTGATACATGTACACACATGAGCATATAGACGGGAGGATCGCAACAAATTTTCAGTTTGCAAAAAAAAAAGACATTATTTGTGAGAAGCAAAATGTGTTATATGCAGGTACAGTGTCTTTGTTGACAATAATCTGACTATAGCCATATGAATCTTTGTCCATGCATTTATGTCTGCCTTGATGACAATGCTACAGTCTTTCATTACCTTTCTGTTTTGCTTTAAGTCAAATACTTAATCAGATGGTGGGAATTCTCTATTTTATTTTTCTTTTAATAGTTTGTTATTCCACAACGTGTTTCTTTTCTTCCTCTCTCATTTACTTATATATATGTTTAAAATATTTATTTATTTATTTATTTGCAAGTGGGGAGGGACAGAGAGATTGAGAGAGAGAGAGAGAGAGAGACAAAGAGAGTGAGAGACCGAGAGAATTGGTGCACCTGGGCCTCCAGCTGCTGCAAATGAACTCCAGATGCATGTGCCCCTTTCTGCATCTGGCTTTACATGGATACTGGGGAACTGAGCCCAGGTTCAGTGCAGGCAAGTGCCTTACTTACTGAGTCATTTCTTCCGTCCTATTTATTTTTTTATTGACAATTTCCATACATGAAGATAATTGAATTTCATCCTAATCCTTCCCACTATCTTCTTTAATCCCCTACCTTGCCCATCTTCTTCACTGACCTCCTCCTTCTTTCCAACAAGACCCTCTTCTGTTTTGATTAATTTTTTTTCACCCTTTTCCATCATCTACTTCAAAATGTTGTGCTCCTCTTGGGGAAGGTCTTATGGAGGTAATGGCAGCCACTGTGGGGTCTAAGGTAATGGTCACTTCGTGTCTGTGTCCAGAAGACAGTGTCCAAAAGTGCTCCTTACCATCCTCTGGCTCTTATATTCTTTTTTAAAAAATATTTTATTTTATTTTATTTGAGAGAGAGAGATAGAAAGAGAGAGGCAGATAGAGAAAGAGAGAATGGACACACCAGGGCCTCTAGCCACTACTAATGAACTTGATGCTTGCACCCCCTTGTGCATCTGGATTATGTGGGTCCTGGGGAATCAAACCTGGGTCCTTAGGCTACATGGGCAAGTGCCTTAACCCTGAACCATCTCTCCAGCTCTATTTTTTTTTTTTTTGAAGCACAACTCTGGGGATGCAACTGGGAAAGAGTAACCTCAGAAACTACTTCTATGAGTGCAAAAGGGTTGTCCCCCTCCCACACTCCCATACTTTTTATGAAAGAGAAAGAGAGAGAGAGAAAATTGGCACCCCAGGGCCTCCAGCGACTGCAATCGAACTCCAGATGCCTGGGCCAACTTGTGCACATGTGCAACCTTGCATGCTTGGCTCACCCTGTGCCTCTGACGTATATGCAATCTGAAGCATCAAACATGGGTCCTTAGGCTTCGTAGGGAAGTGCTAAGCCATCTCTCCAGCCCTGGCTCTTATATTATTGCCACCACCTCTTTCATATATTCCTTGAGCCTTGAAGGTTGCTATATGTCTGTTGTCCATTTGTTTGGTTGTTTGAGTCAAGGTTCATGTAGACAGGTTGGCTTGAACTCCCTATGTAGCAAAGATTACCTTGAACTCTTAGGTGCCTCCTGCATTCACCTCCCAAGTGTGTGCACCCATGACTGGCCTATAACATGTTAGTCCTTTGGATTTTCACTTAAACTTTAAAATATTCTTTATTTATTTGTAAAGAGAGAGGGGGTGGGGAGAGAGAATGGATGCACCACAGCCTCCAGCCACCCAAAATGAACTCCAGATACATGCGCCACTTTGTGCATCTGGCTTTATGTGGGTACTGGGGAATAGAACCCAGGTCATTAGGCTTTGCAGGCAAGTGCCTTAACTGCTGAGCCATCTCTCCAGCCCAAATATTAGAGTCACCATTTTGATTTCTGCATAGAAGCTACTAGATCTTTGATTGGAATTCTTTCAAATTAATAAATCAGCTTGGAGAGAATTAGAACAATATTATATCCCAAAACCGAAGTAGGATGTACTTCTCTGTTTTCAATTCTTCCTTTATTTTGTAGGATTTTTTGTTGCTGTTAAACAGATCTGTAACATATTTTACTGAATTTATCCAAATGTACTGGATGCTTTGTGATGCTATCATAGCTGGAATGGTCTTCTTATGCCAGTTAGCTTTGGGCAGTTTATAGAAGTGCAATCCACTTTGAACGCTGCCCTTTCCAAACCCACTTATTAGTACTAGTGGCTTTTTTATACTTTGCCTAGGATTTTCTGCATGGAGATCATGTCAATTTATGCCCTTCCTATCTTTGCCTTGTCGGTTTGCACTGCCTAGGACATTTTGTTTAATATTGAATAGAAGTGTTGTGAGCGGACGGCTTTGTCTTGCTCTGAATTTGGAGGGGGGGGGCAAAGCATTTAGTCTTTCACTGCTGAATATAATGCTCGCTTTGGTCACTGTGTTTTAGATGTCCATTATCAGGTTGAGAAAGTCCCTTTTATTTCTAGTTTGCTGAGGAATTATACCACGAATAGGCCTCAGATGCTTTTTCTGCCTCTATTGAAATGATCACAGGCTTTCTCTCTTTTATTCTGTTACTATACTGGGTTACACTGATTGATTTTTGAAGGTTAAATTAATAATTCCATCCCAATTAGTCAGGATGAGTTATCATTCTGTCTATTGCCAAATTCAATTTGCTAATATTCTTTTAAGGATTTTGTGCCTATATGTACAAAGGATGGTAGACTATAGATTGCTTTTCTCATCATGTTTCTGTCTAGTTTTGGTATCAGACGAATTCTGACCTCATGTTGTTTGGAAAATATTTCCTCTTACTGCATTTTTTTCAGAAAGATTTTTCATAAAACTGGGATCATTTGTATTTTTCCTTAAGTGTTGCACAGAATTCACTAACAAAGCTATTTGGGCCATGCATGTTCTTTATGAGGAAGTTTCAAGTTAAGAACTCAACTGTGGCCAGGCATGGTGGTTCACACCCTTTATCCCAGCACACAGGAGGCAGGGGTAAGAGGATCACTTTGAGTCTGAGGCCAGCCTGGGACTAGAGAGTAAGTTCTAGCTCAGCCTGGGCTACAGTGAGATCCTACCTTGAAAAAAACTAAAAAGAAATCAACTGTTAATAGTTATAACGGCTCATGTTCTTTTCATAGTTTTTGGTGCGTGTGGCTTACCTGTGCATGTAAGTGGTGTATGTGTGCAGATGTACACACCCCATGCACACATGTGCAGTGGCTAGAGGGGTGTCTTGAATGTGTCCTGCTCCCTCATTCTTTTACCTTATCTAATCGAGACAGAGTCTCTGGATAAACCTGGTGCTTGGGCCATTTTTCAGTTAGGCTGTCTGACCAGCACACTCCAGGCTGCTGCTGTCTCCGCTCCCCTCAGCTCCAGGTTTATAGGTATGTGTGGTCACACCTGGCTCTTCACATGAATGCTGAAGCTTGGACTCACAGAGGCATCCTCCCCCCAAGCTATTTCTTCTAAAATGAGCTATAGGAGATTTTGTTTTTCATGGAATTTGTCCCTTCTGTCCAAGATATTGAATTTATTTCATGAGGTAGTTCATAATATACCTTACACAGCACACAGTGATGCTCCCTTGACATTGGTTATTTGTGTTTCTCTGCTTCTTGATCAAGTTCACTCAGTGCAGATTTATTAATTAAGTTGTATTGGTTTTGTTCACAAACTAGGTTTTCATTTTATTCTCAGTTTTTCTGTCCATTTCTTAGCTTACTGACTTTTGCTCTTCATTATTTCTTTTCTTTTACTTACCTTGGCCTTAAATATTTTCCATTTTATATCTTCTTAGAGTGGAAACTTGGATACCTGACTTTGGCCCTTTTTAATATAAGGAGATAAAGTTCTACATGTTTCTAAAATCATTCCATTAGTTTCATCCCAAGGTTTACAGTACATTCTGCCTTTTTTCATTTAATTGTAAATATTTTCTAGGTTCCCTTGGGATTTCGTCTTTGATATGAGTTAGTAGTGTTTGCTTTGGGATTCAAATATCTGGGGATTTTTCCAGGTTTTTTTTTTTTTTGTACTAACTTCTTGCTTCATTCCCCTGTGCTTAGAGAATACTCCTTTATGACTTCAATTCATTGAAGTTCGTGAAAACTAATGACCCAGCATAGCACTTGTTATAGTGAGTGGCCTGTGTCCACTTGAGAAGAAGGTGTGGTCTGCTGTTGTTGGGGCAATCCCATTTCCCCAGAGTTCTGGTTGGTCAAACACCCTGTGTCTTTGCTGAGTTTTACTTCTTCCTGACTGTGTCTTAGGTCTAAGGAAGGGCTGTGGCCACCCCTACATAATGGCGAGTGTGTCCACTTCCTCTCTGTCACCCATCAGCTTTTGTTTTACGTATGTTGAAATTCTGTGGGGGTATATATCCACTGAAGGTGGCCCTATCTCTTTATTAATGAAACGTTTATCTTTATGAAAGGATCCTTTTTTAAGTTTATTTGACAGAGAGAAAGAGGGAGAGAGAGAGAGAGAGAAGGAGAGAGAGAGAGCGAGAGAGAGAGAGAGAAAGAGAGAGAATGGGCACGCCAGGGCCTCCAGCCACTGCAAATTCCAGACGCATGCACTCCCTTGTGCATCTGGCTAATGTGGGTCCTGGGGAATCGAACCTGGGTCCTTTGGCTTTGCAGGCAAATGCCTTAACTGCTGAGCAATCCCTCCAGCTCAAAAGGATCTTTTTTATTCCTGTTAAAGATTCTTTCATATTAAGGCCTATTTGTCTAATGTTAGTATAATTACACCAGGTTTCCTATGGTTATGACTTGTGTGGTATGTCTTTTTCCATCATTTTACTTTAACCTACACATGTTATTATCCTTAACTTGTTTTCTCGGTGTACCAGTGGGCCTGGCTTTACAGTGTTGGGCAAGATCTTAATTGGAGTGCTCAGATGGTTCACATATTATGTAGTTATCAGTATGGTGAGGTTGAAATTTACAACCTGGTCATTCTCTTTCTATTTATTCCTTTTTTTCCTCCTCCACCTCCTCTTCTTCCCCTTGTCTTTGTAACCCATTTTACTTCCATGTTTCCTCATCAGCTGCAGTTCTGTCTTTTTACTTATCCATTTATAGTGTATATCTTGGCTTTACAATATACTTCTCTAGCTTATTATGACTGCTTTAAGTAATTTATAAAGCATGGTCCCTCCAACAGTGTTGTGGGTTAACTCTAGATTACCTTATAGACTATTGGTAGAAATATCTACACTAAACAGATTCTGGTGAGAGCTTAGAAAGAAAAGGGGAGATCTGCGCAGGAAGCTTTCGCTGTCGTAGAGAATACACACATCCCATGTATAGTGTGTTGTCACAAATATGAATGATAAGGATGCATCTGTTGAAGCGTTAAAAACGTAAGGTAAGTGTATTAGTTAACTTCTCATGGCTGAGTCAAATTGCCTGGCAAAAATAATCACTTTAAAGCTGGGCGTGGTGACGTATGCCTTTAATCCCAGCACTTGTGGGGCAGAGGTAGGAGGACTGCTGTGAATTCGAGGCCAGACCACATAGTGAATTCCAGATCAGCCTGGGCTAGAGTGAGACTCTACCTCAAAAATACAAAACAAAACAAAACCCCAAAAAACCACTTTAACAGAGGAAGGGGGCTAGAGAGATGGCTTAGAGTTACCCCAAATTTGATTCCCCAGGACCCACATAAGCCAGATGCACAAGGTGGTGCATATGTCTGGAGTTTGTTTGCAATGGCTGGAGTCCCTGGCATGCCCATTCTCTCCCTCTTTCTCTCTGCCTTTTTCTCTTTCAAATCAATAAATAAATAAAAATAATATTTTTTAAAGAAAGAAAGGAAGGATTTATTTTGGCTCTCTGTTCTAGGTTACAGTCCGTCGTGGCAGGAAAGGCATGGTGGCAGGAGCATAAAGCAGCTGGTCACATTCAACAGGGAGGAGAAGCAAAGAGAGGTACACATTGCTGCTCCACCAGCAATGTCTCCTTTCATATAGTTCAAGACCCCAGTTAAGGTGGGTCTTCCCACCACAATTAACCTAATGAAGACATTCCCCCACAGGCATGCCCAGAGGCCCACCTAATCTAGATAATCTCTCCTAGGTGATTCTGGGGCCTGTCACATTGACAGACAATATAAACCATCATAATGTGCTATTGGAAGCTGGAGGGAAGTTGATTCTGTTGCACAATAACTCAGGATTTGGCTTAATCTTAACTCTGTTAAGTGAAAAGGAGAACCACCAAGCTATAAGTGTGGGTACTTAGCTGAGGGTATTTCTACACAAAGTATTAAAGGTGTGGCCTGGTGTCTTCTTGCAGGGAAAGGAGACAAATCAAAGCAGTATTGCTAAATTAGAAAAAAAAAAAGCACCCACATGTGCAGCCTTGGAAGACTCAGCCTCTGTAGATGGTGTGGTTTTTGAACTTGACCGTAAGTATGCTAGACACCATCTGCTAAAATGATTAGGCATGCATTATGTGACTTTTCCTGGGGAGACATCAACAAACATCTACTCTCCCCAGATAAAGTACCACTAGCAGACCCAAGCAACAAGTCCGCATGAATCTAGCTTGGCAAACCATTGAGTTTATTGGGCTTACTTACAGGAAAATGATGAGAGCTTATTAAGGGAGCATGGGTGAGGGCTTACTCACAGAATCATGGGTGACCCCCCCCCCACAACAGACTTATTACGGGGAAGTCTCATGCTGGCATGGATGACGACTTCCATAGAGCTTCAAAGATGGAGTCTGCCATCCCTTAACCTTGCACGGGCTGTATGCTGTAGCACTTCTGAGATCACATGCAGCTGGAGCAGGATTACTAGCTGGGAGGGAATCACAGGCAGGAGTGAGTGTGTGGCAGCTAAGAGGAGGGTCTAGTGACCCTCCCCAGTGGGAGGAAATGTCAACAGATCCGACCATGATGGTTTCTTTGGGGTAGTTACAGCTTCTCTGGTGAAGATGTAATGGGAGCTGGAGGGATGGCTTAGTGGTTAAGGCGCTTGTCTCTGAAGCCTGAGGGCCCAGGTTCAGTTCCACAGTGCCCATGTAATCAGATGCACAAGGTGGCACATGGTTCTGGAGTTTGTTTTCAGTGGATGGAGGCCCTGGTATGTCCATTCTGTCTCTCTCAATCTCTCACAAATAAATAATTTTTTTAAAAAAAAGTTTAAAAACAAATGTAATGGGCTGCCATGGTAGCACATGCCTTTAGTCCCAGCACTTGGGAGGCAAAGGTAGGTGGATTGCTGTGAGTTCGAGGCCACCTTGAGACTACATAGTGAATTCCAGGTCAGTCTGGGCTAGAGAATGAGACCCTACCTCAAAAGAAAAAAAAAAAAAAAGATGTAATGGCTAATATACTCAGAGGACAGTGTTCCACAGAAATTTCCAACCATCTTCATAGAAATCAGGAATGGAAGTGTGGCTATACAAGATAGGCATGTGAGAGACCCTCTTGCTTGATAGCATGGACCCCACATGAATTTCACAAAAAGCCAAATTTGAAAAAAAATTTGTACCAGCAGCAATATTTCCAGTTTGGATGGAAGGAACAAAGATGGGATGAAATAAGACTGAGCAGGTGTAGAAGCCAATAGGGTTGTCACTAACACAATTCCTGCAAGTTCAGGCCCCAGGGATCAGGCTCCTTCCCAGAACCAAGGGGTCAGGACTTAATTCCATTCCAGTGGTCCTAGAGGGCAGTCCAGAAACCCCCAAAGAACCATTTCAAGCCATAAAATTTAATGGAATCCTTCCTGCCAAGTTTTGGACTTGCTTGGAACCTGAGACCACTTCCAGCTGCTCCCTTTTGGACTGGACTGTCCAGTCTGTGCCTTGGTCACCACTGAATCTTGGAAGCAGGTAACAGGCTCACACATGCAAAGGAAATTCTCCCCAGGATAAACCATACCCCAGGAACACCCATAATAGTGACTGAAATGATCTTGGATAAGACTTTGCAATTATAACTAATGTCAGGATGGTTCTAATATTTTGGAGGTGTTGAGCTTGGGGGTTATGCATTTTTCATGAGAGGAAGAAGAAGTTTTGGGAGGCAGAGAACAGAAAGTTAGGTGTGAATTACACTGTCCCCAGGCACCTGCAAGGCATATAAGTTAATGCCCTAAATAAACTCTAGTTCCTCAGCTTGTGAACTTTTGGAAATAGAGTTGCTGCAGATGTAATTAATAAGTTGGGATAAAGCCATTGAGACTGGTCTCCTTATAAGAAAGGCAAGTGGGACACAGGTATGAATCCAGATGTTGAGCTACTCTTCCTGGGGAGACTATTTCTCTTCACCCCAGACAGAGGTGGCAATGACAATGGAATCATTCCATCCAAGAACAGCTTGGTAAATTAATAAGCTTATTGGGGTCACTTGCAGGAGCAACGATGTGTAAGGCAGCTGCATCACTAAAAAGCCCACCCCAGCATGGGTGAAGGCTTAGGAAAGCTGATCATCGGAGTGCCCTGCCCAGCTTGCAGGCAGCTCTACCAAAGTCTCCTCTCCTCCCAGAAATTAATTGCTGCTTATATAATCTCAAGGAAGGCAGGGTTATCTCTGAGTCTTATAAGTTTCTTGTGAGTAGCGAGAGCCAGAAGGAAATGTTTTAACCTGGAGGAAACAGTAAGTACAACAGTAAGGAAAATCCAATGTGATAAAAAGATTTAGTGATTTTCTACAAGTCAAAAAATGGCCAAAAGTTCCACCATGGAACTTTTTCCACCATGGAGAGGAACATGGCATAGATTCTTCCTGACAGTCTCCAGAAGTAACCAAACCATGAGCCGGATATGGTGGTGCACACCCATAATTTCAGCAACTTGTAGGCTGAGGCAGGAAGAGGAGGAGTTCAAGACCAGCCTGGGCTACTTCAGCGTAACCAAACTCAGTGACATCTTTATGTATGTATGTATGTATGTATGTATGTATGTATGTATGTATGTATGTATGTATGTATTTTAGAGAGAGTGAGCGAAAGAGACAGAGAGAGGAGAGATAGAGAAATGATACCCCAGGGCCTCAGTCACTGCAATCGAACGCCAGATGCTTGCACCACCTGGTGGTCATGTGCAACCTTGCGCTTGCCTCAGCTGGCCAATGTGGCATCTGGAGATTCGAACATGGGTCTTCAGACTTCTCAGGCAAGAGCCTTAACCGCTAAGCTATCTCTCCAACCCACTCAGTGACATCTTAATCTCAGACTTGCAGACTCCAGACCCACGGACAGCTGTGTTTCTACTGGCTCAGCACCTAGCTTTGTTAGAACCCAGCCACTCTACGCTGCAAGGACTCAAGTCCCACCTCCTGGGAGCAAGACCTTCTAGATGGCGAAGCCATAAACAGAAGACTGTCACGTCACATAAGTCACATACTCACAAGGCCCATTGTTCTTCCAGATACCCACTACCCATGGATGTCCTTGGGCCTTTTCAAACACCTGATCCAGCCAGAATACAAGAAAACATAATTTCTCTATGAGTCTAGTTAGGTGATGTTACCTGTCTTTGGGCCCATTTCCTTATGGCAGAACACCTCTCTCCTCCCTACGTTTTCATAGGGAACCTTCAAATGACATTTTCTGCTCTCCATGGTTAGGCTGCAGCTTTTCTTGGGACCCTACAACTTTGTAATCCTTCTTTTACTTGAAGAGTGACCCAGCTCCATCTCTCCCTCAAACCACCTCCATCCTAAAACCTAACAAAGTGTGTGGTACTTTGCCATCCAGCCACACCAAGCTAGTACAAATGGAATGCTTTTATTTCTTTTCTCCCTTCATCTGTACTGCTATTGCTGTACATTTCATTTTTATATATGTTAAAAACGTTCATAATGGGGCTGGAGAGATGCCTTAGCAATTAAGATATTTGCCTGAGAAGCCTAAGGACCCAGGTTTGACTTCCCAGGACCCATGTAAGCCAGCCACACAAGTGGCACATGCATCTGGAGTTCATTTGCAGTGGCTGAAGGCCCTAAGTACCCATTGTCTTTCTATCTGCCTCTCTCCCTCTCTCTCCAATAAATAAGTAAATAAAATAGTTTTGAAAACTTCACAATACACTGTTAGTAATTTTTATGTTAGTAGAAAGTTATATTTTAAGGGAATTAACTTTAATGTTGACAGTCTTAGATATCTCAGTGTGTATTTTTATAGGTTAATTGAATAAAACGAGTTGCATTATGACATTTTCATGTATGCATATAACATACAATGACCATGCCACCCCTATTGTCCATACTTATCACCTCTACCCTTCCTACTGGTTCCCTTCCTCTTCCCTAACAGTCCCCCTTCTTTTTCATTATTTAGATGCCACATATGAGAGAAACCACGTAATATGGTCTTTCTGAGCCTGCCTTATTTTGCTTAACGTAATTATGTCCAGTTCCATCTATTTTCCCTGTGAATGGCATGACATGATTTCATTTTTCTTTGACATATTTTAGGATTAATTTTATTTATTTGAGAGAGAAAGAGAAAGAGAGAGAGAGAGAGAGAGAGAGAGAGAGAGAGAGAGAGAGAGAGGAAGAATGGGCACGTGAGAGCCTCTAGGCACTGCAATTGAAATCCAGATGCATGTGCCACCTTGTGCATCTGGCTTATGTGGGTTCTGGGGAATTGAACTTGGGTCCTTTGGCTTTTCAGACAAGCTGAGCCATCCCTCCAGCCTGCCTTTGTTTGTTTGTTTGTTTATTTATTTACTTATTTTGAGGTAGGGTCTCACTCTAGCTCAGGCTCACCTGGAATTCACTATGTAGGGTCAGGGTTGCCTCGAACTCACAGTGATCCCCCCTACCTCAGCCTCCTGAGTGTGTGCCACCGCACCCAGCTCCATCTTTTTAAATTTAATGCTAGAGAATAAACCCATGGCCTTGTGCCTGCTAGGCAAGTGTACTACCACTAAGCTACATCCTCAGTCTAGTTTCATTCTTATTAATGGCTGAGTGGTACTACTCCATTGTGTGTGTGTATGTATGCATATATGTAGTATGTATGTGTGTATGGGATGATTTCTGTATCCATTCATCTGTTACTGGGTCCCAAAGCAGATTCCACAGCTTGACTATTATGAAGAGTACTAGTGTGAACATGGACGAGCACGTATCTGTATGACATATTGACCTAGATTCCTTCGGATATTATGCCCAGGAGTGGTTTATCTGCCTCATATAGCAGTTCTGGCTTTAGTTAGTTCAAAAACCTTTGTACCATTTTCCCTAGTGACTGCATTTATTTACATTCCTACTGGCACTCTGTAAGAGTTCTTTTCTCCTCACTCTCTCTAGCATTTTACATTGCTTGTTTTCTTGATGCTGCCCACACTGACTGGGGTGAGAAGAAATTTCGGTGCAATTTTAATTTTCATTTTCCTGACAGGCTAAAGGTGTGGGACCTTTTCCAATGTATTTATTAAACATTTGTACTTCTTTTGAAAAATGTTAAGTTCATTTGCCCATTCTTTTTTGTTGCTGTTGTTGTTTGTTTTTTAAGGTAAGGTTTCACTCTAGCCCAGGCTGACCTGGGACTCACCATGTAGTCTCAGGGTGGCCTCGAACTCACAGCGATCCTCCTACCTCTGCCTCAGGAGTGCTGGGATTAAAGGCGTGTGCCACCATGCCCGGCTACTCATTCTTTTTTTTTTTTTTTTTTGGCTTTTTGAAGTAGGGTCTCACTCTGGTCCAGGCTAACCTGGAATTCAGGGTGGCCTTGAAATCAAGGCAATCCTCCTACCTCTGCCTCCCGAGTGCTGGGATTACAGGCGTGCATCAGTATGCCCGGCTACTCATTCTGTTTTTGAGTTTTTTATGTACTCTGGGTATTAACTTCCTGTCAGGTATATAGCTGGCAAAGCTTTTCTTGCATTCAGCAGGCCATCTCATCACTCTGTTGATGGTTTACTTTTCTGTGCAGATGCTCTTTAACTTGATGCAGTCCTATCTGTTAAGTCTTATTATCATTTCTTGAGCTGTTAACATGCTATTCAGAGAGTCATTACCAATACTTATATCTTCAAGTATTTTCCTCTGGTATTTTCAAGGTTTCAAATCTTATGTTAAGATTTTTGATTTGTTTTGAGCTGGTTTTTGCATCGATGAGAGGTAGAGGTAGAGTTTCTTCTACATAGGTTTATCCGCTTTTCCCAGCACCACCTCTTCCTTTCAGTTTTGCGTGCTGTGTCGTATGTATGTACGTGTTTGTGCCCACGTGGGTCCCCTGTGCTTGCCTGCAGTTGCCAGACCAGAACACTGGTGTTCCTCTGTTAATTTTCTGCCTGCAGTTCTTACTTAAGCAAGAGTCTCTTCCTGATCCTGGGACTTGCTCAGTTTTCATGAGCCCCTGCTCCCCATGGGATTGGGTTTGCAAGACACGCACGGCCATATCCAGCTATTTATGTGGGTTCTGCGAATTGAGCTGGAGTGGCCTCTCAAGATCCTCAGGTCCTCATGCTTGCACAGGAAGTGCTCTTAACCATCTCTCCAGCCCTCAGCACCACTTCCTTGAGAGGTTGTCTTTTCTCCAGTGTATATTTTTACTACCATTGTTGAGAAACAGATGGTTGTAGTTGCATGGGATTATTTCTGGGTTCTCTAATCTATTCCATTGTTCTATATGGCATATACCAGAATCTGTGGGATACAATGAAGAAAGGGATTCCTAGAAGGAAGTTTACAACTGTAAGTGCCTACATTAAAAAAAAGAATCAATGAGGGAAGATGACTCAGCAGTTAATAGTGCTTTCTTGCAAAGCCTGGATTTGATTTCCCAGAACCTGTGTAAAGCTAGATGCACAGATGCACAAAAATTGTGCGAGCATTTGGTGTTCATTTGCAGTGGCAAGAGGCACCTCACACAATTCTCTCATTCACTCTTTCTTTTTCTTGGTCCCTGCACATATAAATAAATAAGTTTTTCTTATTTTGTGAGATTATTGTGGTTTTTATTACATTTTTTTCCTGTTTTTTTTTTTTTTTTTGAAACTGGCCAGCTTTTTCTTACATTGGTCATTTTTTTGGGGGGGGGGGCAGTTGAGGTAGGGTCTCACTCTATCCCAGGCTGACCTGGAATTCACTTTGTAGTCTCAGGGTGGCCTTGAACTCACGGTGGTCCTCCTACCTCTGCCTTTCCAGTACTGGGATTAAAGGTGTGCGCCACAACGCCCAGCCCATTAATCATTTAAAAAATATTTTATTTATTTGAGAGAGAGAGAGAGAGAGAGAGGCAGATAGAGATAGATAGATACACAGAGAGAAAGAGAGACAGAGACAGAGAATGGGAACACCAGGACCTTCAGCAGTTGTTAACAAACTTTAGACGCATGTGCCACCTTGTGCATCTGGATTAATTGGGTCCTGGGGAATTGAACCTGGGTCCTTTGGCTTTGCAGGCAAACACCTTAATCACTAAGCCATCTCTCCAGCTTCACTGGTCATTTTTTAAATTCCACATCTGTCTAGTGACTGACTTGTCACACGTGTTTGTCTATTTTTTGTATTGGATTTTTCTGTTTTTTTTCATATTGATTTATGGGAGTGCTGTGTATTTGCTGAATATGAATCCTTTGAGCATTCCTTATTCATGGTTGTTTTTTTCTTTCTTTATGGGCTCTCAGAATGAATGTCTTAATTTCAATGAAATTGAATTTATATTTTCCTTTGTGAAATACTTTTGGAGTTTTATTTTAAAAATTTCCCCTAATAAGGACATTTTATTCTATTGCTTTTTTTCCCTAAAAGTTTTATAGTTTCTTCTTTCACATGAAATATTTCATATACCTACAATTGATTTTGTGTATAATTTGCGACAATATTACAATTTATTATTTTTTTTCTATTATAGTAGCTCTTCAAGGAACATTTAAAGGAAGAACCATCCTATTTGCTACTTATCAGCAATAGTAGCTGGGGTAGTTACCTTCTCATTGCTGGGATGAAACACTTAACCAGAAGCAGCTTATGGGAGGAAAGGTTCTATTTCAGCTTAGATTCAAGGGGGCAGTTTCATCATGGTGGGGAAAACAGGACAGGCCTGAGCAGGAAGCCTGGGTCACATTTCCATGGCTACAGGAAAGAAGTCTGAGTGTTCTAGCTTCCCCACTGACACACCTCCTCCAGCACTACTCTTCCTCCCAGAGGCTCCACCATTTTCCCAAACTGCCACCAGCTGGGGACCAAGTATTCAAAACACTTGAGCCTCTAGGGGACATTTCATTCAAATTACCACAGGCGCTGTTGTATATTTGCTTTCCAAATATTTATGGGTCTGTTTCTAGGCTCTCTAATCTGTTCCATTGGATTGTTCCATATACTTTCACCTTTAATAAAAGAACACTGTGGTAATTGTTATAAAGCATTGTAAAATTTGGTGCAAGTTCCTCACACTAATATTCCTCTTTGGGTGTGTTCTTCACTTTCACACCTGGATTTTATTACCTACTTGTCAAGTTTCACCAGAAACCCTGTTCAATTTGCTATAGAGATTGTGTTGCTTGCCTATGGTTATAGTTTTATTTCCTTCTATCCATGAAAAAGGGTATTTTTCCACCTATTTCTATTTTCTGTAATTTTTCCACCTGTTTAGATTTTCTTTCAATTGGCTTATATAATTTTCTCCCATGTCTTGCATATATTTTGCTATATTTGTTTTACATTTTCTTTGTATTTAACTATGGTGTTTGGAAATGAAATTACCTTTTTTAAAGATTTGTTTTTATTTATTTATTAGATACTGAGAAAGAGAGGGAAAGAGAGAGAGAATAAAGAGTGTTAATGGGTGCACCACGGCTTCTAGCCCATGTAAACGAACTCCAGACACATTCGCCACCATGTGCATCTGGCTTATGTGGGACCTGGAGAGTCAAACCTGGGTCCTTAGGCTTTACAGGCATGCGCCTTAACCTCTAAGCCATCTCTACAGCCTGAAATTGCCTTTTTAATTTTTTAAATTTTCTTTGTTTTTTTTATGAGAGAGAGAGAGAGAGAGAGAGAGAGGAACTTGGTGCTCTAGGGCCTCCAGCCACTGCAATCAAACTCCAAACGCATGCACCACCTTGTGCATATATGTGATCTCATGTGCTTGGGTCACCTTGTGCATCTGGCTTACATGGGACATGGAGAATAAAACATGGGTCCTTAGGCTTTTCAGGAAAGTCCCTTAACTGCTAAGCAATCTCTCCAGCCATGGAAATGAAATCATCAATCTACATATTGGTTTTAATATCCTGAAACTTTGTTAACATTATGGAAATGGCAAGTCCCTTTGTGTATTAGCTACTGTTGAGTTGCTGTGACAGAATACCTAACAGAAACAACTTCAATAAGGCAAGATTTTCCTTTTACATGAGAGAGGGGGAGAGGGAGGAAGAGAGTGTGTGAAAGAGACAGAGAGAGAGAAAGAGAGAGAGGGAGAGTGAGAGAAATGGTGTGCCAGGGATTCAGCCACTGTAATCGAACTCCAGATACATGTGCCACCTAGTGCACATGTGTGACCTTGCACACTTGTGTCAACTTTTGTCTGACTTATGTGGGACCTGGAGAGTCAAACATGGGTCCTTTGGCTTCAAAGGCAAGTTCCTTAACAGTTAACCCATCTCTCCAGCCCTCAGTGAGGAAAGATTTATTACAACTCATGGTTTCAGAGGATTTCAGTCTATCATGGCTAGGAGGCCATGGTGTCACAGCTCAGTTTGTGGCTGTGGAAGTGTGGTGGAGTCTGTTCACATCACAGATTAGGAAGCAAATAGCAAGACTAGAAGTAGCTGTCTTGAGTAGTTTTAAAAATAACCATAAAACTCAAGAATAATAATAATTTTGTTTACTGCTTTATAATCTTTATGACTTCTAATTTGTTTTCTTATATTACACAGCTAGTTAGAACTACAATATAGCATTTGGTAGTAAAATCAAACATACTCAACTTGTTCCTATTTTAAAATAATTTAAATAATTTTAAACTACTCAGAATGCTGTTTGCTGTGAAGTTATTTTAGACACCCTATAGCAGTTTAAGTTTTCTTCTATTCTTAGCTTATAATAATGTATTTGAAGTAAAATCATCACAGATCTTAGATTGTGTGGTGCATGCATGTGCCTATGCTTGCTAATTTGAGTGTGGGTACACATGGGCATGTGGAGGCCACAGGTTGACATTGGTGTCCTCTTCGATTGCTGTTGGTTTATTGAGGCTGAGCCTCTCACTTAAAGCCAGAGCTTACAGCATCAGCTCTTCTAGCCAGTCAGCTTGTTCTGGGAAGCCCCCTTTTTCTATCTTCTACCCACTGGGATTACAGGTTCACATTACCATACCCACCCAGCACTTACCTGAGTGCCAGGGATCCCACCTCTAGTCCTCAGGGTTGTGTAGAAAGTGCTTTATCTTATTCAGTAGCAGAGGCCAGTAAGTTAAAAAGGAGATATAAAGGGAAGGGAAAGGAAGGGAGGAGGGTACTTATTAGGTTGGTATTGTATATATGTAAGTAGAATGATTGAGATGGGGAGGGGATATGATGGAGAATGGAATTTCAAAGGGAAAGTGGGGGGGGAGGGTATTACCATGGGATATTTTTTATAAACATGGAAAATGTTAATAAAAATTGAGAAAAGGGCTGGAGAGATGGCTTAGTGGCTAAGCGCTTGCCTGTGAAGCCTAAGGACCCTGGTTCGAGGCTCAATTCCCCAGCACCCACGTTAGCCAGGTGCACAAGGGGGCACACTCATCTGGAGTTCGTTTACAAAGGCTGGAAGCTCTGGCGCGCCCATTGTCTCTCTCTCTGCCTCCTTCTCTCTGTCACTCTCAAATAAATAAATATACAAACAAAAAAATTTAAAAAAAATTGAGAAAAAAATATAAAAAGGGGGGGAAATGTATATTAAAAAAAAAAAAGAAAGTGCTTTATCCACTGAGCAATCTTCCATCCCCTGGATCTTAAATTTTATTGAATATATTTTTGCATTTCCTAATATAATCACATGTTATTTCTTCTTTTAATTTCTTCTTCTTTAGTGATGTAAATTACATTTGACTGATAATATATTTCATCGGTCATTTGCTAATGTTTGGTTGAAAGTTTTCTGTCATTGTCTATGAATGGGATTAAACTGTAATTTTCTTTTATTTCATTTAAATTTTTAGGTTTAGATCTCCAGTTATTCTAACCTCATAAAATGTGTTGAGGAGCATTCACTCTGTCCATAATCTCTGAAAAATTTATGTAGTATTAAAATGACTTATTTATTAAATGCTTGGTATAATTCATAAGTATAACCTTCTGGGTCCTTTTTCCTATACAAAACAATCTTAAACAGCTGAATCAGTTTCTGTTTGTTTCTTTGTTTATTTTGTGGTAGGGTCTTGCTCTAGCCCAGGCTGACCTGCAATTCACTACGTATTCTCAGGCTGGCCTCAAACTCACAGTGATCCTCTTACCTCTGCCTCCCGAGTGCTGGGATTAAAGGTGTGTGCCACCATGTCTAGCCAGTATTTTTATTTTTATTTTATTTCTGTTTTGGTTTTTATAGGTTTTGTCATTTTTAAAGGAAAATTTTCATTTCATATATTTTTAAGGTTAATGTCATTTGTCAAAGTACTATGCCTGTATTGTGTCCCACTTTATGTACCTAATATATTTAAATTTGTCTAAACAATTTACCTAATACTTGAAAATTAGTTCAGTTTTTTTGAAGTGTTTACTAGTGGCTTTGTTATTCCTTCCTACTATATACACTTTTAATTGCAATAACTTGTTTATATTCTTATTTATTTCCTTCATTGCCATTGTTTCCTGTTTATAAGTTGAAATAAAAGTAGGTTATTAATTTGAAATATTCCTTATACATATAACTATTTCACTCTGTAAATTTTCCTGTATCAATTTGGCTATATCTCATAGGTTTAATATGTAATATTTTCAACATTATTTAGTTTTAAGCACTTTCAGGTTTCCATCATGTTCTTCTTTGTGTCATATGAACACATCAGAGGTCCAAAATTTAATTCAATTCTGAAATGGTTTTCTCTAACTATTCATTTGCTATTGTTCTGACTTAATTATATTGTGGTCATTAAATAATGGTCATCTGAAATTTGTTCAGACTTAATTTAATATTCCTATTAACATAAAGACATTGTTATTCTCCAGTTCTTTCCACAGAGTTCAATTAGATCAAGCTTTTAAAATTTGCATTCCACAGTGGTTTGAATGTGAAAGGTCTCCCATAGCCTCATGTGTTTGTGATTAAGCTTTATACTTAGTCCCCAGATGGCTGAGTCTGTGGGAGGGAAAGCCTTGCGGGAGGAGGTGTGTCACTGATGGGGGACCATGGAGTGTTATAGCCCAACCCCACTAATCACACTTTGCTGACTCTACTTCCTCCCTGCTGCTGTGGACATGTGATGCTGGCTGTCTGCTCTTGCCATGTGCTTTCGCTACCTTGGTGAAACTTCGCTTTAAAACGTTAAGTCAGAAATAAATCTTCTCCTTCCTTGAGTTGCTTCTGGTCAGTGTTTCATCACAGAAGTGAGAAGGTAACTGCTGCACATTTGTATGTGAGGTCTTGAATACAGTTCCTAGTAACACACACACACATGCACACACACACGTGCACACACACACACACACACACACACAAACACACGTATTCATTTCATTTATACCACCACTGACTTTTTTTTTTCTTGCTGAATGTATTTATTACCACACTATGAGAATGTTTTAAAACCTCGTAGTAGGAAGTCAGGCTTACTGATTTCTTCTTATGATTTTATGTTTGTGTTTTATTTATTTCTTAATAATTTATTTATTTATTTTAGAGAGAGAGAATTGGTTAGAGAGGGCCTCAGCCACTGCAATCGAACTCCAGATGCTTGCACCACCTAGTGGACATGTGCAACGAGGGGCTTGCCTCACCTTTGTGTGCCTGACATAACGTGGGATCTGGAGAGCGGACCATGGGTCCTTAGGCTTCGCAGGCAAGCACCTTAACTGCTAAGCCATCTCTCCAGTTCTGTGTTTTATTTTTTTTTGAAGCAATACCATTATATGCATGCAGGTTTAGAATTGTTAAATCTTCCTAGTGGATAAAACTTGTTTCACTATGTAGTGATCCTTCTTGTCTCTGGTACTTCACTGTGCTTTAAAGTCTATTTAATCAAATAACATTAATTGAACTCTGTCAGCCTTCTTTTGTTTAGTGTCTGACTGGCATGTCTTTTCCACTCACATATTTTAATCTTCCTGTGCGTTTCCAATTCCTTCCTGTCTTATGAAGTGTGTTTTATTTGTATGACTTTCTAAGTGGAAAATTTACTCTCTTTCTGTTTATTGGGATCACTGGTACAGTTGGAGTTATTCTGCCATTTTATTTTGTGCTTTCTAGTGGTGTTACCTTTCCTTTGCCTACTACGTTCTACTTTTCTGCCTTCTTTTAAACTGATTGATTTTCCCCCTAAACTTATTCCTATCCCTGAAACAGTATGTGTTGCAGCTACCTTTTCATTTGCTGGGACAAAACACCTGATCAAAAGCAACTTAGGGAGTAAAGGGCTTATTTCGGGCAGACAGTCTTGAGAGAAAGCAGTTCATGGCAGGGAAAGCACATAGGAGCAGGAGGATACTGTTACACAGCTGGACAGAAGTAGTCTAAGTTATGGGCTTGGAGCTGGATATTCTCATAAACCTCAAGCTCCGTCCCCACTGACATAGCTAACTCCTCCAGCAAGACTCCACCTCACAAACTGCCACCAGCTGAGGACTGAGGATGGGTATAATCACAGACACATGAGTTTATGGGAGACACTTCACATTCAGACTCCCACAAAATGGAAATTCACAACCTTTTAAAAAATTTTAGTGTAAATTTTAATTTTTATATGTCTTTTTAACAGATATAATAATAAAATGTTTGTGATTTCCACCCAAGCAATTTGAAGAATTTAGAACCCTAATAATTATCCTCTTCCTGATTAAAGACCTCTTTAATATCCCAAATTAGATATTATTACTATTATTTGTATGGTTAATAGGTTTATTTGGATTTACTTACATGTTAACACATTGCCTTTTCAATTTTGGAAAATTCTAAGTTACTGTCTGTTAGGGTTTGGATGTAAAATGCCTTCCGTAGGCTCGTAGGTTTGGCCCAGTGGTGGTGACGGTTTAGGAGGTTGGGAAACCCTCAGGACCTAGCTGCAGGAAGTGGGTCACTGTGGGAGGTGGGTCTTTCTGTCCCATCTCTGCTTCCTGGTCTGCTGAGATGTGAGCAAACAGTCTCGTGCTCCTGCTGCCATTCCTTCCTGGCCCAAAGGGCAGTACTCCCCAACTGTGAGCCAAAGGAATACTTCCTGCCTTAAGTTTCTTCTTGTCATGTATTTGGTCACAGCAATGGGAAGAGTAACACGTCATCTCTTTGACTACTGCCTCTTCTCCATTCTGTTATGAAGGCTGGCCAGGAGGCAGGAAAAACTCATATAAATATGCTAAGATACTAAAGATACTAAGGAATGCATCCGCTTGTCATCACCTTCCCAACAGCAGGAGAAGAACTTCTGATTCCAAGGCATCAGCTCAGCCTTAGACTATACAGAGACAATAGTAACCAATAGTCACCTCTAAGTTAACAGGGCATGGGGACAATGTCTGTCTCATTGTCATGTTAGGCCAGCTGTAAGCCAAGCAATCATATAGATAAGTTGACAGAGACTGTGAGCTGCTACAAGGAAAAGCATCCTGGACCCCTTACTTCCAAATTTCTTTGAGTCTCAGCTGCATTCCTCTGCCAGGTCTCTTCTTTAGATCCACCTGCCCAAGACAGCCTGAGTGGCTTTCAGCTTTTGCAAGCAAGAGTATTCACTAAGGAAACTCATAAAGCCAAGTGCAAATGGTAACAAACAAAAAAATGAAAAGAAGTAAGTAAACACCGTCCCAGCCCCAAGCGATGCTTGCCTGTCTACCGGAAGCTATACTATAGGGCATGGTGTTCATGGGCAATCGTGTATTCTGCTCCTAAAAAAAGAGGCAATGTTGATTCCAGTGTTCCATTATCCTTTTGAAAATATTCATCTGTTCTCCCACTCATCCTTGTGAACTACCTTTCCTGCTATATAATTATTGCATGTATTGAGTATTTGTATCTGGTGAGGCTATAAATGGATGGGATTTTTAAAGGGAGTTGACATTTATTGAATATTTCATAATGTGCAATCTTTTTTATACACATGACCTAATTTGTTTCATCTATGTAGCAACACAATATTGACTTGATAAGATCATTTCACATATGAGGAAACTGAGGTACAGAGAACTGATATGACTTGGAGTTTCAATTTAAGTCTAGGTCAGTTTGGCTAGAACAACATATTCCTCATTCGTTTTGAATATGTATGTGTGCGTGTCCATGTGTGTGTGGGTACCTGTATAGGTGTGGATATTAGAGCACATGTGTGCATGTGAGTGTGGAGGCCAGAGGCCAATGTTGGGAGGTCTTCCTCAGTCAATCTCCACCTTGTTCTTTGAGACAGGGTCTTTGTCTTAACTTAGAGCTCGCTGAGCCTGTAGATTAGCTAGCCAGGGAGGCCCACAGATTCCCCGTGTCTGCCTCCACAGCACTGGCATGTTTGTTGGTGCACACCACTAAGCCCAGCATTCTATGTATGTGCTAGAGATCCAAACTTAAGGTTCACATCTTTGTGCAGCAAGTACTTTACCTACTGTTGCAGCCAACTTCTTGTTGCTGGACAAGTGTCTGACCAGAAGCAGCTGATGGGAGAAAAGGGTTTATTTCAGAACTACAAATTCCAGGGGAACACTGTCAACAGCGGAAGGAGGTGGCTCTCTTTAAGAGACTCATAGCACAGAGACACCATCAAATAGCTGGCAAGCACCAAACAACCCAAGGACAAACAGCCAGAGCTCTAAACTGCTCTCCGCACACCTTGCAACTGGATACAAGATCTATCCCCATTGACATACCTTTTCCCCAGCAGGGCTACCCCCACTGGAAATGCAACATTCAAGCCTGTTTACAGTGCCCTACATTTAAGCCATTATACCCACTAATATACTTCCCTAGCCCCCAAACTTCATACTCAAACTTATCACCATCCTGTATGTGAACAATGACAAGTCAGTAGAGAATGTTCTAGAAGTGGATAGTGTTGACAGCTTCCATGAGACCAATCACTGGATCTTAGGGGCATCAGTCAGCATGGCTTCAAAGTCATTGAGGAGGAAGTTTGGAAAGGAAAGGGACATTCTCCACATTGTTCTTTGGGAAAGTCACTGTATAAAGAGGATAAGAAGCTTCTAGCACATGAGAGACAATTAACACATAAGGAGTTGAAGACGGCACAGAGACCAGATGGTCCTATAAATGAGTAAAACAGGTTATATATGCATTATGCATTCAGGCATCGGATGCCAGAGCTGACATCCCCATTACCAGGCAGAGCCAGCACTATCTCCCCATAATCAGCTCTAGTCACTACTACCATCTGAAAAAAATCAGGCTAAGCTAGCCTCATCTTTTATAATTTCTTTAGGTTTCTGAAATCCGTACTTTTGAGTGACACCTCCAGATTCTTTTCCATGTTGCACAGTGCAAGTCAGAATGTATTTTGCTAACTGGCCCCAGTCCCACTTTGATTTTCTCTTCCTTTCCAGCTCCTTATGGAGTCAGAATGGTATCCAGGTACCACATGGGCCATAGACAGGTAGGCCATGAGAGAGGCAGGGAATCCAGACTCATGTTTCAGAGGAGATCTAGCGTCTCTTAACTGAGGGATCTACTTTGCTCTTGGCTTGAGTTATAGGTACCAATGTAGTATAACTCTTTCTTATATCACTTAATGTTTTTTGGGAGCACAAATATACAAGTTTATACTTAGAAAAACTATTGAGCTTAAGCTTTTCATGCTTCCTGTGATTGTGTTTATAGGCATTGTATTTTGACATCATGGATCTTGGAGGAGAAAGGAGAGTTATGATTCTTTGAAATGTGATAGGACCACTAAAAAATGGATGAACTCAGCCACAGGATGGCTCTCTCCTTGTGTGGTGATGGAAATACTCCAATTCTTCATCAAGATACCAAAAAAAAAAAAAAAAAATTCCATAGCTTTCTCAGGAAGGTGGTCCAATGATCTTCTCCATCAGCCTCCATTTCTTTATCTGGCTCCTCTTTTATGTCCCAAGTTTCAGGTCTAGAGAAGAAGCTTCTAATCTAGAAGATGGGTGCGAAGAAAGGATGGACAGCTCTAGAGTCGGACAGTCCTGCTGTGCTAGACCATTTTCTCTTCTTGAGTCTTCACTGAAGAAGAGGAGCTCTGCATTTCACCGACTCAGGGCTACTTACAGGAGCATGGACTCAGGCAGCTAAAGCCCCCCAAAACCCATTTCTACGTCAGTGATGAGTGGTGAAGCTGCATCTCTCTAGCAGACCGCACAACTTGCAGGCAGCTTGGCTGGTCAGAGAGTCTCTCCCCAAGCAGTTTGTTACCCTCCATATAAGCTTAGGGAGATGTCTTGCAACATTTCTCCCAGACTTGTTGACTTCTTGAGCTTCCCTCCTCCCCACAGGGGGTATGTTTCAATTCAGAAGAAATTGCTATACAACGCTGGTCGGAGTCCTGGCGCCTGAACAGTTGTAACCTTGGGGATTGGTTCTGTGACCTTTCAATTTCAACTCTCACAGACTTGACTTCCTGAATCCTCTGAGCCTCCTTCCTCCCTTCAGGAGGCAATACTTCTATTCAGAGGAATTTGCTATACAACATGGAGCCCTTCCAGGAAGATACCACGCTGTATCCTTAGGGTCAAATCAGCCTGCCAAAGAAGTAATTCAGATAACAACCAAACTGGGATCTGCTTAGGATGAGGCTGGAATCTGAAAACCTCTGAGATCTTACTCCCTCCTTCCTTAATTCTATCTACACTGACCCTTACAAGGAAAGTTCAGAATCACGACCTACCAGTAGTCACCACTGGTTTGTGCCTTGAGTTATAGCTAGATCATCAAGGGACTACTGTTAACTTCTCTGCTTTGGGATCTAACCTAGTAGGACGCTGGCAATCCTCAGGGTTGACCCGGCTTGGAGAGCCAGTCTCAGGCACCAGGGCCAGTGGATGCAGAGGCTGGAGCCTGTGCTTCCTCACCGTCAGCAGGGAGGCGGGCTGAGTGAGTGATTTACTTGCCTTCCCATGCTCATCAGAGCAAATGAAGAGCTCCCTCATCTGAACAGAATGGATTGCTCAAGTTAATCCCAGAGTCTGTCTGGGGTAACTGAAGCATGGTGAGAAAAGTAATGTGGAAGACTCGCTGCTTGGAAATATATTGAATCCAAATACAGATAAGAAAAGGGTAAAATAACAGCTCAGAACAAGGTGCCCAGTTGCTAAATCCTGAGGTTACCTCCCCAACAAGTCCAAGACACTTCATCATAGTTCTTCACCATACCAAGCCACATCCTTTTCATTTTTATTTGTTTACTTATACCTAAGCCAAAGAATTTTAGCTGTGGCAACCCTAACTAATGATTCCTGTCTGTCATACTTGACTAGTAAGAAACAAGAATATGAGAGTCTCACTGATTAATCCCCCTCGAGTCTCCTGAGTATGTTGTGTGTTAAGCTCTGTTCTTGGCTCTGGGTATAGAGGAGTCAGAAAGAGAAGTTTCTACACAAGTGTCATAGATGGGATGTCTTTCATTGAGTTTCTGGTCATGGAGGCTCCTGAGAACCACAAAACAAGGTTTCTCTTTCGCCATAACCAGATGGTAAAACTCTGTTGTTGAAACATACCCCAAGTGTCAAAGGACACTGAAAAATCAAGCTGGAATGAAGCTGGAAGCTTCCTCCTTACTGGCTATCTGCCATAGTGCTGGCAAGTGATATGTAGCTTTCTGAGGGGGAAAAGACATTAACAGGCTTAACTATGAATCCATTCCATGTGCTATACAACCAACTCGCCAGGAAGAGGTGTTGCCAGGGCAGTAGTGGCATGACTATTATAGAGGTAACTAACTGTTCTCTGACTGAATCTGAGACCAATTCCATGGGAGGAGAAATTCTTCCTGATTACTGATAACCTAATAAAGAACCTATGACTGGGAAAGTTATGGATCCTTGAGGGCAAGCCAGTACTGTTGATTGACTAAAAGGATATGTTATGCCCATCAAATTGCCTTCTAATACTTACATAAGAGAAATATATAGATTAGTGCTGCTCTCATCTTTGGCCAAAAAAGATTCTTTTTTATAGACAATTCTGACTACTGAAGAGATTCCAAAGTCATCAAGGTGCTAAGAAAAAGTGAGTGTTCGGAGCTAAATGAGACATCATTATCACACCCTTCAAAGCTAGAGAATGTTGCAGAAGAGGAGACAGAGAACGAGACAGCCAGAGCAACATACAGAGACACTATTTTTCCAGTTTCCTAACATTCACACCATGACCTCACAGTCACTGTCATTACCGCCACAAAATTAAGCTCATCCACATTTCAACATGGAGGATGGAGGTGGGCAAAAAAGAAACTCATCTGAGAAAAAGAATGACTAGTTGGAAAGAAGGAGTTCAGTGGAACAGAGGACGGGAAAGGAGATGAAGGTATCGGGAAGGAAATATGATCAAGTTACACTATGCTTAAGCATGAAAATTGTCAATTAAGAAAAGTAAAATTAGAAAAATAAATAAAGCAATGTTTCTGCTTTATGAAGCTTATATTGTTCTAGACTCTTCACATATCCTCCTTGGAAGTGGTATTGGTCAACAGGCTCAGCAAGGCAGGAGCTCCCAACCTTACCTTACAGAGGGGTTCCTTTGTCCAAAGTTCCCATCACGTATGTCCTCCCATTACATTTTGACAATAATTTTGTGTAGACCAAGGACAATGAAGCCTAGAGTCAAGGGGTTGACTTATGATAAAGGGACTTTCTGGACATTAAGGTTCACAGCCCTGGGACTATGGAAACTCACGCATCTACATTCATGTGTCTCCTGCTGTTGTCAGGGAGGCAAGTCTCTGTGGATACCCAAACACACTGTAGAAAGAGTCCCTTCTTCAATCTTGCCACATGAGATGACAAGGATAAACGTTGAGAACATTAGGCTACACGACACATCAGAGATACAGAAAAATACTGCCTGGTTCCACTTATATCAGGTGCCTACGGTCAACCAACTCAAAGAAGCAGAAAGTAGAATGGTGGTCACTAGGAACTTGGGGAAGAGGGAAGGATGAGACATTTAATGGATATAGTTTAGCTAAGCAAAATGAAGAAGTGCAAGAATTCTACCGTACAGCACTGTGCTCATAGGTAATAATACTAGGCTACAGAATTTATGTAATAAAGGTTTCTTAAGGGGGCAGATCTCGTGTTATCTTGAGTTATAATATTTATAGTAGTAATAAGAGTTTCTTGTTTTTCCTGCAAGCCTGAAGTGTAGGTCAAGTGTCCTGGGTTGGGGAGGAGAAGGGAAGGACGTCTGGATTTCCTTCCAATAGGTTTCTCATCCATTCAACAAGCATTTACTGCACACAGATTCTGTCAGCTTAGGCAGCGGGGAAGTAACAGCAGATCTGATAGAAAAGATTTCTGTCTTCACGGAGATTAGCTTTCCTTGGGGAGGCAGGCACAGATAAGTAAACAAATATTCAAGAAATCATTTCAAACTAAGACAAGGATGTGGATGAAATAAAATAGATGGAGTGGTGTGATAGGACCTTGGGGATGGTTTTAGATATGGTACCTCCAGGAGATTGTTGTATTTGAATTGAGTCCAGGGGGATGAGAATAACCCATCCCCACAAAGAATGGGAAAAGAGGAGGATTCCACGAGCAGGAACTGTGAATTTGATGCCTGGGAGGACCGAAAGGCACCTGAAGACCGGATAGGGGCCCCATGTGGAAGGGATAAGAGAGCAAGGACTGGTGTGACACTGTGGGATTGGAGAAGTGGGCAGAGGTTAGTGTATTGGCTCTCTGAGCCCTCCTGAACATTTAGGCTGTACTCTGTGAGAGATGGGAATCTAGGGAAGTATTTTATGCAGCGTTCATAGGATTAAATATGAGTCATCCATTATTTATGCTTTAAATATGATCACAGGGTTGGGGAGATGGCTCAGAGGTTGAAGGTGCTTGCTTGCAAAAGCCTGATGATCTGGGTTCAGCTTTCTAGTGCCCACATAAAGCCAGATGCACAAAGTGGTGTATGCACCGAAAATTCATTTGCAGTGGCAGCAGGCCCCAGAATGTCCATACTCTTTCTCTCTCACTCTCTCTCTTTCTCTGCCTCTTTCTTGGTGTGTCTCTCTCAAATAGATAAATAAAAATATCTAAATATGATTACTCCCGGGGCTGGGGAGATGACTGTGCAACCATGATGGCTTTAGGGGTTTGGGGGTGATCCCCAGCATCCACATTAAAAAGCCAGGAGTGGCCACGTATGTTTGTAACCCCAGTCCTGCAGGGGTCAGAGTGCTCAGTCTTTGGGGCTCACAGGTCAGTCAGTCTGACAAAAACCTGCAGGCATGAGTTAGAGAGAGACACTATGGCTCAAGAAAATGATGTGGAAGAGCCATAGAGGAAGACACTGGATATTCTCCTCTGGCCTCCACAGGGTGTGGAGCATCTGCCACACACATGCTTACAGTGTACATACACACACTCCTCACATCATAGTTATTAACCAAACCATGCCCAAACTCACCCCAGTAAAGGGATGGGGACTGTAGAAAAAGGAAGAAAAGCAGGAAGATCCCTATGGAAGCTTCAGGGAAGTGAATGTGGCCAGGCCTGTGCCAATAAAGGGAAAGATGAAGGAAGGAAAGATGAGAGATCAACTTCAGAGGTATTACTGATCAGAGTGGGTGATAGTTGGGATAACCCAGTTAAAGACAAGCAGATTCTTTATACATAGGCCCAAGCAATCCAGTGACTGAAGGTGACATTTTGATGATGTGAAAAGTTAGGGGAAGAACACATATCAATCCCATGGGACATGGAAGTCAAGAGATGTCTGTTGGGCATCCAAATGGTGATAGTTACTTCGCTGTACCTGGAGCGCCATGAAGAAGCTTTGAAGCAACACAGTGTGACATGTAAAGGAGAAATGACAAGGACAGAAGTGGCTGGGCATTGTAAAAAAATACTTTTCTGTGAGCAAGAGGATTTGTTTAGGCTAGGTACAGTCAAAACAAAAAGTTCCTTGGGGCTGGAGAAATGGCTCAGTGGTTAAAAGTGTTTGCCTACAAAGCCTGCAGGTCTGGGTTTAATACCCCAGTACCTATGTAAAGCCAGAAGCACAAAGTGATACATGTATCTGGAGTTTGTTTGCAGAGGCAGGAATCCCTGGCGTGTCCATTCTCATTTTCTCTCTCTTTCTCTCTCAAATAAATAAATTAAAATTGTTTTTAAAAGTTCCTGCTTTGAAGCCGGGCGTGGTGGCGCACGCCTTTAATCCCAGCACTTGGGAGGCAGAGCTAGGAGGATCGCCATGAGTTCGAGGCTACTCTGAGACTCCATAGTGAATTCCAGGTCAGCCTGGGCTAGAGTGAGAACTTACCTCGAAAAACAAAAAAAAAAAAAAAAAAAAAAAAAGCTCCTGTTTTGGGGCTAGAGTGAGTGAGAATCTACCTCGAAAGACCCCCCCCCCAAAAAAGTTCCTATTTTGGGGCTAGAGGACGGCTTAGTGGTTAAGGCATTTGCCTGCAAAGCCAAAGGACCCAGGTTCAACTCCCCAGGACCCACGTTAGCCATATGCACAAGGGGTGCACGCATCTGGAGTTCATTTGCAGTGGCTGGAGGCCCTGGTGCACCCATTCTCTCTCTCTTCCTCTTTCTCTATCAAATAAAAATAAATAAATAAATAAATAAATGTGCCTGTTTTTAAGCAAGGTGTGGTGGTGCATGCCTTTAATCTCAGTACTCTGGAGGCAGAGGTAGGAGGATAGCCATGAGTTCAAGGCCACCCTGAGACTACATAATGAATTCCAGGTCAGCCTGGGATAGAGAGAAACCCTACCTCAAAAAAAAAAAAAAAAAAAAAAAAGAAAAAGAAAAAGAAAAAGAAAAAGTTCCTGTTTTTGAGATGGTGTCTTCTTTTCTTGAACTATTCCCTGTCTTCCCACACCTTAGGAAGCTCTTTTACCCAGGAAGTCATAGGAGGAATGAGTACAGCTGGTGCTTGGGAGTGAGGTCCTCCATCATCCTCAAACCTCCTCCTCATCCAACTGACCTTGATATTCAGATGGTGAAAGATTTCCAGGCCTCAGAATAGTGGAAAATTGAAAATGTGGGAGAAGTTGACATTAGCTGGGGACTCATGCCATTGCTTCCTGGGGAAATCCCATTACTAATATGATCTACCACTAACAGGTAGGAAGAACATTCCATAAGCTCTGGGCATGCCATACTGAAGATGCATGTGGACATGTTACTGTCAGCATGAACAAGCTCAGATCAAACCCAGGAACCGGCAAACCACATCCCACCTCAGGGCCAAATCTACCTGCCTCCTGCTTTTGTAAGTAAAAGTTTATTACATGCAGTCACACCCATTCTTGTATACATCATATATGACTGCTTTCAAACCATTGCAGCAGGATTGAATTTCTGGGACAGGGACCATTTGGTTCTCAAAGCTTTAAGGGCTTGTGTAGCCCTTTACAGAAGAAGTTGTTCTGCTATCTGGTCCATCCAGTTAGCTCTGGGAGCATGCTGCAGAAACCCCTGGCTTCCTTTTTTGCTTTGGCCTCTGTTGTGCTTTGAATATGAAATGTCCTCCATAAACCCATGGGTTTGAACACTTGGTGCCATTTTGGAATTTTGGAAGATTGTGAAACCTTTAAAAGGTAAGGCCTCACTTCAGGAACTGCGTCACTCGGGGGTGGGACTTGAGGTTTTCTAACCTGGCCTAACTTCATGTGCACTGGCTGTCTGCTTCCTGTTCCACTAAAATGTGAAGTGTTAGGAGGCTCAGCTGCACACTCCTGCCACTATGGAGCTGTCTGTCACCATGCTGTCCCCTCCATCAGGGACTCTAGTATCCCCTTAAACTGTAAGCTGAAACAAACCTTTCCTTTCTTAAGCTTTTTATTTTTTAAGTATTCTGTCACAGCAATGAGAAAGGTAACTAATTCAGCATCCTACATCAGTTCCCCGGGTACACAGGACTCCTTGTCCTTCCATCAGACAGCAGCTCGTAGAAATAACCCTAAGGAAACAAATCTGTAATGTATACTAGGAATAGTCCCCCAGGCAGGCGACCATGAGATTAGCAGGTAGTGTGGGACATAGAAGATTGATTCTTCTTGACCACTGAGTCATTTCAATACTCCCAGATTTTGTGGCGATGTAAAATGCCTCTCTCCAAACATGCTCATGTGTTGGAATACTTGGTCCCCAGATGGCAATGCTGTTTGGCACATTTGTGAAACCATTAGGAGGTGGAACCTTGCTGGAGGAAGTACATCACTGGGGACAGGACTGGAGGGTTTATAGCCTTGCCCCATTTCCTGTTTGTCCTCTGCTTTCTGTCTACTAATGTAATGAGCTGGTTTCACACTTCTGTCACCACAACTTCTTGGCCATGAAACATCCCCTCAAAACCAGTAAGCCCAAAATAAACTCTTCCCTGCCTTCAATTGCTTCTGGTCGGGTATTGTTCACAGCAATGAGAAAGTAACTGATACTCCAGCCATCCTTCAGAACAGGAGTGATTTCACTGTGCCAGGAAGGTGACTAGGACACATTGTGTCATTGTGCTCCATTCCTACCTGCTTCCCAGTCTCTGTCTCATGTTAGTACCCCTGTTAGAGAGTTTGTCCTTTCTCCATCATTTGCCTGATATAATATTGTTCTTTGGAGCAGAAATTTTTTAGCTAGACCAAAGCTTTCCCATTCTTAGCCCCAGATGCTCTCCTGAGCTGGGGACCTGGCAGGGATGGTCACATCATACTGCACGACAACCTCAGTGCATGGAGTCCATGTTAAGGAAGCAATAGGAATGCTAGTTCTGAGGTTGGACCTGCTCTGTATTTTGATGAGTATGACATAAGCATCATTGCCTCAGTAGAGCCCTAACAGTCCTCAGCACTTCCTATATTCAGAAGTGGGGTCAACCAAGATCTGTTACAGATACCTGCCTTATAGACCCCAACATCTGTCATCAGCTAAATGTCCCCTCTCCAGTGACCATGTTTCTTCCCAGGATGTGAGGCAGCGGTAGCCCATCAGAAATGCCTTATGTCTTCTCTGTCTGGGAGACTGTCCGCTCTGTCCAGTACTTTTTCTCAGTGGGGCATTGCTTTCCATAGAATTGCTGCCAAACTTGGCCTTTCCCACTAAGTTCACCAGCTATTCAGAGAGATCTGTCCTCTCCCTTCTCCTCACTTCTCAGTAAAGCATGAAAAATTCAGTCATTTGACTCATTTAGATTTTCCAGATGTCAGATGTTGGGCCAGGGATGCATGATGCTGACGAATGGCACAGTTTACCTGCCACCCACGTGTTGACATTGTGCAGATGTAGGCATTTGAAAAGAAAGATTGATTTGTTTTATTAGTGAAAAAGTCATGAAATAACATTGGAGAAACTTGATGAGCCCCACATGGACCTGCTGTTACAGAACAATTCTATGCTTGTGTATTTCCTTCCTGGCTCTGTTCATCTGAGGCACTGTTGGAATACTTTATGTTGCTATACTAGAATGCCTGAGACTGGTTAAAAGAAAATAAATTTATTCTAACTCCCATTTGAGAGACTGGAAAGTCCAAATAACCATGGCACCACCAATTGCTTTCTGGTGAGGTCTAGGATCACGTGCCTAGTGGAAAAGCATTATGGAAGTAGGTATATGGAAAAGAGAAAGACACAATGTAGGCTCTTGGTTTCTACCAATCTATTCTCTTGGCAATACTTCAGTCCCATGAGAGTCTCATTTATTCCTCTTAATGACATAATTACCTCTTAAAAATTCCCACCCTATCTCTATGCTGTTATATTGGGGAATAAATTTCAATATGAGCTTTAGAGGGGACAAACCACACCCAGACCATAGCAGACATATATAAATCTAATTGTAAACACAATGTTCCTACCGCTTGGTCATTTTTTTTTCATTTATTATCCACCCAGACATATTCTTTCTCTCTTTCTACATTATCATTAAAACGTTCATCTTAATGGCTTCCTCGCAGGTCTTTTGGAATGACCATGCCATTTCTTGAGTATACTGGAGTATATTGAAGATGTAGCCTTCAGTGTTAGCTAGCCTTGCTGAAAACCAACGATCTCAGTGAACTGGAGCGAGTCAGCATTTTACTTTCCCTGAGCCTCCGTTTCTACATTTACCTATAAAATAGACAGCTGGTAATCACTCACAGGGATGCATCTCGTAGGGTTAAAATTCAGGTGACATTATGTGGTGCATCAGTCAGGAGAAGCTGGGATGCTGTAGTCACAAACCTCTACGTCGCAGTGGCTTAAAAACACAGCCTACTGCTTCCTCATGTTAGAGTATTGTTGTGGTCAGCCCCAAGCCCCTGGGATGAACCTCCAAACCAGACACAGTTTATAGGAGGAATGGCATGTATTTCAGGCTTACAGATCCAGGGGAAGTTCCATAGTGGTGGAAGAAGCATGCCCCTACCACCAGCACCATAAATAAGCACCAAACTGTAGGGGCCCCCGCAGAGCTCACTGTATACTTTAGGCTGGATACAGATCCACTCCCAGTAATGCGCCCCCCTCCCCTTTTAGCAGGACTCTGCCTGCTAGGGACAGAAGCTGCAAATACAATTTTAATAAAACCCAAGTCTGTTAGGGGACATAGATTCAAACTACCACAACTATTATGGGGTGACTGGTGGTAGGAAAGGTTTGTGGTATAGTTCATTGTAGATGCTTAGGGATGCAAGCTGTCAAAACAAGTAGATGTCACTTTTGTTAACACCACACTTCATCGGATCACATGGCCCACCCCACCAACAGAGGGAACCTGGTACCATTTTACCTAGTATCCCAAGGAAGAAGAACTGGAAATATAAATTTCCTAACATTAAAATTGTGGGACTATATGTATTCATAATTATTTCTACAACATAACGTCATTGCAACTCAGTATCAATGGGGGACTGGTTTCAGCACCTCTGAATAAAATCGATGGGAGCTTAAGCTCCTCACACAAGATGGGGTAGTGTTTGCATATAACCTGTGTGTATCCTCCCTTGTCTTTAAAATCATTACTCACGATCCCCAACACAATGCAAATGCCATGTAAATAGCTGTGGTACTGGGCGGATAGGAAATAACGATAAGAAAGCCTGCACATATTACATAATGTATTGTTCAGACAAAGTTGCTATGCTATAGTCCCAAGCCCTCAAGTCTCAGTGCTTTAAAAAAATTAAAAACATAGATTCATTTCTTACTCCTGGAATACTCTTGACTGTGGTTGATTGTATGTGTGGAGTTGGAACCCATAGATACCAAGGGATGACTGTCTCCAAAATGGCATGATACTTATATTATGATAATTATATCTGTCTATCTATCTATCTATCTATCTATCTATCATCTATATATCATCTCCATCCATCCATCCATCAAGTTCTTAATGCAGTGCCCCAGGGACATTGGAAACACACAGTAAAGAAACCACTATTGCTGCTATTCATTTTGTTATTTTGGTCTTTCAACTCTTCTTGCTATAATAGGAAGTACTTTGATGATCATCTTTATGAGTTTTTTTTTTTGCTTCTATTATTTCCTGATGATTAATTTTCAAGAATAGAATTAAGTTTCTAGGCTTTGAAATCAGACAGAGAACGATTCAAATTCTTACTGAATAATAATTTTAAAAAGCTTGCTGGATGAGGAACCTAGTCCAGATGTTATACTTGTGCTGGTAAAACATTTCTTTTTTAGAAAAATTTTGATTTATTTATTTATTTTATGAGAGAGAGAGAGAGAGAGAGAGAGGACAGGGAGGCAGAGAAAGAAAGAGATAAAAAGAAAAAGAAAAAGGAAAGAGAGAATGAATATGCCAGGGTCTTTAGACACAGCAAAGGAGCTCCACATGCATGTACGATCTTGTACATCTGGCTTTACGTGGGTGCTGGGGAATCGAACCTAGATCCTTAGGCTTTGCAGGCAAGTTTCCTAATTGCTTAGCCATCTCTCCAGCCCACTGGTAAGATGTTTCTAATTTATATTTAAGGTACTACCCAGGTGTCATGAATTTCCTATGTCCCATATGGTATACTATTCCATCTATAGCTACAGTTTCCTGTCTTGTGATGTTAGTATAGACAGACTATTCTTTGTGTCTGATGGGTGTGTGAAGTTTGCCGTCACTGAATTCTCAGTAGTTGAAGGCACTCAAGTCACTTGATGATGTTATTTTCAAGAGCCGAGCTACAGTTGAGATAGAAAGAGTGTGCCCACTGTATGTGGTTTGTGGTGTCACAGTCTAGCTTCAGACCAGTATCTATTCTGAGACCCAAGGTAAGAATGTGTGTAGCTTTCTTTCTTGTAGCTTTGCTTCTGACCTCAAACAAACTCCTTAATACTCCCATGCCCTTATTTACTACTTGGTAAAACAGATACAATAATATCATGCATCTGTGGTGGTTTAAATGTAAAATGTCTCCTTTGCCTCATGTGTTTGTGATGAAGCCTCCTACTTGTCCCCAGCTGGTAAAGACTGGGAGTTGGAGCCTTGCTAGAAAAAATGTGCCACTGAGGGCAGGTCTTGAGGCTTTGATGATCCAGCACCCCACCCCCAATTCTGCCTGAGCTACAGAGCTTACTCATTATTTATTTAGGTCTTTTCAAGTAAGGTCTCACTCTAGCCCAGGCTGACCCGGAATTCACTATGTAGTCTCAGGGTGGGCTCCAACTCAGGCGATCCTCCCACCTCTGCCTTCCGAGTGATGGGATTAAAAGCGAGCGCCGCCACGCCCGGATACAGAGAACTTACTCTTGCTGCTTTCTCCCAGCTGACGTTATAAGACTTGACACCCCGGCTGTCTCCTCTGCCATGCTTTCCTCACTCCATGATGAAACTTTGCCCTCAAACTACAAGTCAAAATAAACCGTTTTCTTCCATAAGCTGCATCTGGTCGGGTATTTTGTCCTAGCAACGAGATAACTACTATAGCATCCAATGTATGTGACCTACACCTCATCCTCCTTCTCCCGCAGAGAGGCAAAACAGCTCGATGGCTTTTGCCAAGTGCAGTCATATCGGAGAGAGGAGGTTTGCGGATTTGTCTATGAATATGTAAATTAATGATTCTCAACCCTCAATGTGTATCAAAAGTCACTTGGGGGAACTTTAAAAATACTGAAGTCTGAATCTCACTCTGAGGGACTCTGATTTGATGAGGCCAGACCTTGGGTTGGCCACTGGGACTTTTAAAAGCTCCCCAGTGATTCTAATATTCGGCTAGACCAGGTGGTCCTCAAACCTGAGCGTGCTGCCGAATTCCCCGGAGGGCTTATTAAAACCGATCGCAGGGACCCTCCTCCGGAGTTTCAGATTCAGTATTCAGCAGATGTGGGAGGAGTCTGGGAGTTAGCAGTTGGACATGATTTGGGGTGATGCTTCTGCAGCTGGTGGTGCTGGTCTAGGGTCCCCAGGAAGATGCCCGTAGGAGGATAACTCTATGCTCTGTGTACCTGCCCCCTGGTGAAGGGCTTTGAAAAGGGGCAGTTAAAGCCAGCCTTTCAGAGGCACAGTAACAAGATGTTCTCCCAGAACCTTTCCCAGGCACTGTTCTGGTGATTTTTTCTTAAAAGACACAATCTCACTTTGTAGCCCAGGCTAGCCTTGAACTTGTGATTCTTCCATCTCAGCCTCCTGAGTGCTAGAATTAGAATTACAGGTATATATGACCCATCCCAGGAAGTTATTGTAGTGTGTGCGCATGCGTGTGTGTGCGCACATGCACGTCATACTGTGCATGTGGAGGTCAGAGGATAATATCGGGATGTTAATCTTCACCCACATTGTTTGAGTGAGGGTCTCCCTTGTTTTTGGCACTGCTGATGTCAGGCTAGCTGGCCTGTGACCTTCGGGAGTCTCCCGACTCCTCTTCCCACTGCAGTTAAGTGATATGGGATTTCAGACATGGTTTTTAGTTGCCTTTGGCATGTAGGTTCTGGGGGTCTGAACTCTGGCTGTCAGACTTTAGCCATCTCCAGGCTTCCCCCATCCCCCCTTACCTTCATTTATGCAGCTAGCAGCCACTGAGGCTCAGTGACCCTGTGCCACTCACCCTCTCTTTGGGAAGCGGGAGACATCAGTCTCTCTCCCTCCATCCCCTCCAGTAGTGCCATTATCTGTGGCAATTTGCTTCCTGGCTGCTCAGGATACAGAGTACTGGCTGAGAAGCTGCACATGATGTCTGGAACTTCCAGGACAGAGAGGAGGATCAATGGGTTTCTGACCCAGGAGAGCCGAGCAGGGCTAGGTGGTATGATGGACAGGCAGCCCTAGAGACTGCAGGTGGAACAGGAGCCTGCAGAGACACTCTGGGACCAAATAGCCCACATGAAGCCAGCCATCCTTATGATACCAGAGCAATGTGGGGCAAAAAGAGATTTTTCTTTCTCTCTTGTTACCCTGGTAAATGCAGTTTTGAGGAGGCGGTATGTATGGCAGTAAGAAGCCATGGGGAAATATAATATTTTTGTGCATTATCTGAATGACTCTATATGAATATCTGAATGGCATGTACATTCTGTGACATGGTAGGGAGGGAATTTAATCATCTTGAATTTACAGAGGGAAAAAGATTCCTGCAGACAAAAACAGCTCAGATTAACATGAACAAAAGCAATACAGTATCTAATGCAGAACACTGACCCCAGTGTCAGGCTTGGTAATACACACCTTCCATATTACTGACTGGCTTCATTCTCACCTCAGGCTCATGGTGTAGGGACTTCTTTATTCCCATTGAATAGATGGATAAACTGAGGTGCCAAAAAGGTTAAGTGAGTTTCTCAATGTCACCCAGCTAAGAAGTATTGTGACCCAGGCATTTTGGTCCCAGAGTTCATGTTCATTCATTCTTCTTCTTCTTTTTATAAAAATTTATTTATTGAGAGAGAGAGGGAAAGAGAGATAGAAGTGGCAGTTAGATAGAATGGGTGTTTCAGGGCCACCAGCCACTGCAAATGAACTCCAGCTGCATGTTCCACCATGTGCATCTGGCTTACATGGGTACTGGCGAATTGTACCTGGGTCCTTAGGCTTCGCAGACAAGCGTCTAACCAATAAGCCATCTCTCCAGCCCTCCATGCTCATTCTTAATCCTAGATAACCTACTGGTCAGGGTGAGGAGTCTGAGTACTCTCCAAATCTATAGTTAGCTTTATGGGCAGAGAGCAGAGCCCAACCTCTTCCTGGCTCAGTCAAAATTAGGTCAAATTACTGACTGGTTATCAGTCCTACCTAGGGATCCTTGCACAATAATGCCTGGTCTCTCTCTCTCTCTCTCTCTCTCTCTTTTTTTTTTTTTTTTTTTTTTTTTTTGAGGTAGGGTCTCACTCTGGCCCAGGCTGACCTGTAATTCACTATATAGTCTCAGGGTAGCCTCGAACTCATGGTGATCCTCTTACCTCTGCCTGGTCTCTTTTAGGTTTGAAAGTGGATGGTTGGTACAGGAAGACAAAGTTAATCTGCCCATCTTCCCTCTCTGTGTCTAGGTCCTAGATGCCGTTTACCCTCTCATACATCTAGTGGATGCCTCACTGAAAAGAGCAAACAGTGCATTTGTTTTTTATTTGTTTGCTTTTTTCCCCCTCTCAAACCTCCTCATATCTCACTAATCGCCACCCCATCCACTTGGGGGATATAGAGAAAAGATGGACCAGACGTTGGTCAAGTCAAGGTCTGCTTCAGCTCTGACATGTATATATCAGCTTTGAAACTGTGGACCAGCCCACAGTACTGGTAATGGTTATGCGTGATGTCCGTGGCATCAGACAGACCGGCTCACAGCCTGCTGTGCTTTCCCATTTGAAGCAAGTGACTGAGTCTCTGTATTCCAGTCCCTGACATGTAACACTTTACCATTCTGATGGCCTACCACGACTGGGAGGGAGGACCCGATGACTGTCACTCAGCGATGACCACGGTACCTGGCACAGAAAGCAAGAATTCAATGAGCAGTAGTGACGATTTCTGTTGTTCTGATGAGTTCCCTCCCTGGCCTCAGTTTCCTCAGAGATGGGTCTGCTTCATGTCTGAGGCCTTTCCAGTGCCGACATCGACATCCTCTGACTCACTGGCATCCTTCGTGCTTCAGCGTTTTTATTAGATCTCTTCCACTGACTCATCTTTCTCCATTTCTCTCTCTTATCATCACCCACCATGGAAAAAGGTGCCCTCCTTTCTTTTGTACTCAGACCATTGCTCCATTATCCCTGCCCGGTGGGGAGGGTGTGTGTGTGTATGTGTGTGTGTGTGTGTGTGTGCGCGCGCGCGCGCGCACGCAAGCGCGTGTGAATATTTGAAGCCAGACAGGCCCCTGTGTGCCACCAGCACTTGGAGAGTCAGATTCCCTCGGATTTCTAAGGCACCCGAAGAGTAGGTAGTCAATATGAATAACCATTACATTGGGGAGGGCTTTTCTTCTCTCTCTGACTGATGACAGCTAAATTACTGCTAAATATAGGTCCTAAATTTGCATGAATCTGCAGCTTGCCACTGCCAGGCTGGGGGTTTTATTGACAGCTGAGGCGCTGGAGGCAGGCAGGCACCTGCTCCGCACACCTCTTCCCGAGGAAGTGTGGAGTGGAGTCAGGCAAAGTGTGTCCCTCTCTCACCTCCTCTGCAAGCCTGGCACTCCTCTGTCTAAGCCTCCAGACCCACTGGTTCCAAGAAAAGAGGCTGGGCTATGGGTTTGAATCCTACATCTGTCGTCTATCTGTGTAATTCTAGCTCTCTTCTCTTCCCCCAGCCTCAGTTTACTCAATGGTCCAATGGGGTGTAATAATAGCATAGAATGGAGGTTAGAGAGATATAGCTCAGTTGGTAAAATATTTGCCTTAAAAACATAGCCGGGCATGGCGGCACGCATCTTTAATCCCAGCACTGAGGGAGGAGGATCGCCAGGAGTTCGAGATCAGCCTGAGGCTACAGAGTGAGTTCCAGGTCAGCGCAGGCTAGAGTAAGAGCCTACCTCAAAAACAAAGCAAAACAAAACATGAGGACCTCTTTTCATCCCCAGTACCCACATAGCAATGCTGGGTGTGGCAGTGCACACCCATACTCCAGTGCTGGGGAGGTGGAGACAGGGATCCCCGAAGCTCGCTGGCCAGCCTAGTCAAGTTCATGAGCTCCAAACTAATCAGAGACACTTTCTCAAGAAGAGGTGAAAAACCAAAGTAATAATAATAATAATAATAATAATAATAATAATAAATTAAGCCAGGTGTGGTGGCACACGCCTTTAATTCCAGCACTTTGGAGGCAGAGGTAGGAGAATTGCTGTGAGTTCAATGCCACCCTGATACTACACAGTGAATTCCAGGTCATCTTGGGCTAGAGTGACACCCTACCTTGAAAAACAAACAAACAAACAAACAAACAAACAAACAAACGAAGAGGTGGATGGTATATCTGAGCACAACACCTAAGGTTGCCTCTGGCCTACACACATGCACGCACACATACCACATATATGTGAAAATAAAATTGCATAGCCACCCTTATCTCACATGAAAAGTTCCGATGTCAGCTGTTCCAAGTTTTTGTCTTGTCATATTTGCATGTTTGATTTTTGTCCTTAGTTTAACTGCTTCAAAACCCCAAAATAGGGGCTGGGGAGATGGCTGTGTAGGTAAGAGTGCTTTCTACCCAGGCATGAGAACCTGAGTTTGATCACCAGCACTCGCGTAAAAAGCTAGATGTGTGCTCACTTCGGCAGCACATATACTAAAATTGGAACAATACAGAGAAGATTAGCATGGCCCCTGCGCAAGGATGACAGGCAAATTCGTGAAGCATTCTATCTATCTATCTATCTATCTATCTATCTATCTATCTATCTATCCATATTTTTAAATACATATATTTAAAGCTAGATGTGGCCCCACCTGCTTGTAACTCCAGTGCTGAGGGGGGCAGAGACAGGAACATCACTGGAGCTCTCTGGTCAGCCAGTCTCACCGAAACCCAAAGTGCTTCAGGTTATGAGAGTCTCTGTCTCAGGGAAACAAGGCAGAAGAGAGATAGAGGAGGGCATCCAACATTATCTTCTGATCCCCGCATGTGTGTACACAGGACACACGCATCTGTATATGCTAGAGAATACACCACATGCATAAAACACACACATCACATCACATATCACACACAGTAAAAATGGTAGCTCTGGGCTGGAGAAATTGCTCAGTGGTTAAGGTGCTTGCCAGCAAAGCCAAAGGACCCCAGTTCCATCCCCCAGGATCTGCATAAAGCCAGATGCACAAGGTGGCGCATGTGTCTGGAGTTTGTTTGCAGTGGCTAGAGTCCCTGACACACCCATTCTCTCTCTCTCTCTCCCCCTCTCTCTACATCTTTCTCTCTCTCTTAAATAAATAAACAAAATAAAGGTAGCTCCTAGAAATCAAATCATATCGTAATCAAATTCAAGGCAGAAAAATTGAGGCAGCTTTCTTTTTACCCATCTCTTTTTTCACTCAGAAGTGTGATCTTTCCTAGAAGTGACAAGGGAAAGTCCCCATCATGACTCCTAGGAATACTAAAAGCAGCATGACATGCATCTCTCTGCATACTTTACATGGAATAGCTGAATACAGACATCCCAAGAACTAGGCGCTATTTCTTTTGAGAAAGGGTCTCATGTAGTCTGGGCTGGCCTTGCTATATAGCTGAGGCTGACCTTAAACTTCTGATTGTCCTGTCTCTGCCTCTGGAGCACTGGGATTACAGGAGAGTGCCACCATTCCTGGTTTTATGTGATGTTGGAGAACCAACCCAGAGCCTTGTGTATCCTAGGTACGTATTCTCCTCACTGAGCTATGTCCCCAACCCATATAATAGGTGCTATGTCTAAGCTACAGGAGATTAAACAAACTTGCCCAGTACTACTCGAAAGATAACTGTAAGAACTGAGATTTGAACATGGATAACTAGGCTAAGGCTTATGTTCTATAGCCGAACTGGAAAAAACCAGTTATGATCACTCTTTCTGGTTTAGACAATGGCTGTTGAAAGAAGGGACTTGCCTACTTACTTCTTAAGCACAGGAGACATGTCTACCACAGAAGCCAAACTGGAGATCCATAAACTCATGAATAAGGGTGGATAGTGTGGGGTAGAAACTAGGGCTGTCTGCACCCATAGCTCATTAGATGCTAAGAATGCTCCTGTCTCAGTCTGCTCAAGTTGCATGACAAAATACTAGACACTTGGTGACTTACACAACAGGCATTTATTTCTCACCATTCCAGAAGTTAAGAAGTCCAAGATCAAGGTGCTGGCCCAGGGAGATTTCATTGGGAGTCCTAATTTTTTGGCCTGTAAGTAATCACCATAGCACAGTGTGCTCATATGGCCTCCTGTATAGAAAGACAGGGTTGGAGGGAGAAAGAGAGACAGAGAGAGACAGAGACAGAGACAGAGGGAGAGAGGTGTCTCCTTGTCTAGAACCCTAATCTCATCACCAGAGCCCCACATTCATAACCTCACTAACCCTATTACACTCCCCCAAGACCTCATCTTGAAATATCATCACATTGGGAATCAGCTCTTCCACATATGAATTGGGGTGGGGTGAAGTTCTCAATTCATTCATAACATCCCTATGTGACCTTTTCAATGTAGACATGTCCACTAATTCCCCTCTCCTTTTCCTCTTCCATTTATTGATTCAGTTAATTATCTTGGACATATAATATGAGTCTAACCTTAAAACACTGCAGTCTGGTGGGGGAGAAGACAAGAAACAGTTAAGTCACGACTCACAGTGGCACTTGTTAGAGGGCCAAATGCCCGGGCTCGTTTAGAGACACACCAGATGGAACAGCAGCCCCAGTTCCCCTGTCAATCACGGTGGCCAATGCACTGAGATATAGAACAGAAGATCCCAGTTAACTTGGGGACAGGTTTTTGGACGTCCTGGGCGAAACCATTTGAGGATAGAAAAAAAATCTCAGCTGGCAGAACCGGTTTTAGAGAAAGATGATTTTCTGTGGCTGGGGATAGCTGGACTAAATGTGGATGAGACTGAAGCTTAGAGACTGTGACATCATCAGAAGATATTTAGGGAGAGATGTTAGTGAAGGGAGACAACACGCATGATGGTATCAGGTCAGGCCAGCCTGCCTCCAGGGTGGCAGTCGGCAGAGCGGCTGGGTAAGCTGACACTCAGGTGAGGACTGGGCAGGCAGACAGAAGCACTGCAAAGTTTGGGAACACGTTACCACAGGAGGAGTGCCAGAGTTAAGAATTGAATCGGTGGCTCTGCGGTACCCAAAGCCGTGCGGAAGAAGCGAGAGCAGAGTGGAAAGACAGAAGTTCCTGCTGCCTGGAGCTCATGCTGCTGACAGAGGGACCGGGCCAGCCCAAGCGCGGCTGAGGGCTAAGTCCTTGTTCTAGCCAAGGAGCGCAGCTGTCGTGGTTCCAGCAATGCCACATGAGAGGCCATGGAGCAGGATGTCTCTGTGGTGTCACGGGAGATGCCAATTCAGGACAAGTGGCAAAGGGGGCGGGGAGACCTGGCTCTCCATCCCATCTCCACACTGCTGTGGTCGTGGGCAAGGACCACGAACCTCCACTTCTCTTTTCCTTCGCACTTGGTTACTAAAGACAGTTATCCGTGAGGATTAGAAAAGCTGTCTGTGCAAATTGCCCAAGTGCTTGGCACGCAGGGAGGGTGCGGTTTCTGCCAGATTCAAACATCCTCTGGTGGAATGGGAGACTCACGAAACTCGGGAGAAAGTTGTAAGACTCGTGAGGTCCCTTCCCAAGGGGTCACACATGCGAACAATTGTCGGGGGAGAGGAAGCTTCAGTGGTGGATGTTGTGCAGTGACGTAGCTTTCATAAGCTGTCATCCATGCTGGGGCAGGTTTTTCAGTGGTGCAGCTGCCTGAGAATTACCCATGCTCCCTTGACCTACATAAGGAACCCCGGAAAACTCATTGGTTAGTCAAGATAGACATGGGTGGAACCATTTCTTTGCTCTGTTGTTGCCCTATGTCTGGATACACAGACATTTCTGTTCATCTCTCCAGGAAAATTCACACAACAGAGGAATAGCCCAGGCTCTATCATTTCTAAATCAATGAAACACTAGATGGAGACAGGCTGTCTCTGTCCCATCCCGCCTCTCCCCTCCCCAGGCCAATGACTCCAGGCTTTTGTGATGAAAGCCTAGGGTTGGGGAGAGTGTCACCCTGGGAGCAGCTCTTTGAACCCCTCCTTGATGGAAGATGAATCGGTGGCTGGTTCTGTTCAGAGACAGGTCCTCTAATCTCAACTTTTCATCTAGTTTCTGCCATTGCTGTTCTCAAAGCCTCTTCAGGAAGGACCCCGCTCCAATGTAACTCACTATTTCTCTTTTTGTTTTTCCAATTTTCCTCAGGGAGGAATGCTAGAGGCCCCAGTTCCAATCCCTTACATGATTTTCACCGCCCTGGGGCTTACATTCCAGAGGCATTTCTGAGGATCCCAGACAACCGCTCACTTATTCAAGTTCTACCCCTTAGGGTGTCCTTGCACTGTGGCCAGTCCTAAATTCCCCACTCTGAGTTCAATAGTGGATGTTCTATTTTCTAAAGGCATCGCTAGGTTGGAATGCTCTGTGGTTCTTTGCAGAGTCAAAGCAGAGTGACCCTTGCTGGAAACGGAGCAGTTGCCCAGCTCTTCACTGACCACCTTGCTTGGCTATGCTCTTTTCCTACCTACATCCCCCATCTAGTTCCCCAAGGAATGCGAATTATTCTTTCTTTTTTAAATTTAAATTTTATTTTATTTTTATTTGAGAGAGAGAAAGAGGGAGGGAGGGAGGGAAAGAAACAGAGAGAGAGAGAGAGAGAGAGAGAGAGAGAGAATGAGCACCCCAGAGCCTCCAGCCACTACAAATAAATTCCAGATGCACGTGCCATCTTGTGCATCTGGGGCCTGGGGTATCGAACCTAGGTCCTTTGGCTTTGAAGGCAAGCGCCTTAACTGCTAAGCCACATCTCCAGCCCTATTCTGCTTTCTGTATAGGTCCTCAAACCCCTTCCCCAGCCAGGCTCCTGTGCTGTTTCCCTGCTGGGATTCCAGGAAGGGCCTGGCTCTGCGCCCTGCCCTCCCTCAGTTGCTTCCTGCATGCCACCTCACATTTCTCTGCTCATCCTGCCACGGGCAAGTTCCTCTTGGTCCACGCACTGGCGGAGTAGGTCTGCCCGGGACCTCTTAGAGCTTGGATTCAGTGACCATGGCTGGCTTCCCTTGACGCCCGCTTTGTCTGCAGTTGCCCTATGTCTCTGTTTGCTCCAGCTCTGTGTTCCTGCCTGTGTCTGCCAACTCCCCAGCAGGGCCGGCCACCAGCCAGCCTTGCTCAGCTGTGTGGGCATGGGGGCTGATGGGTTGGACACAGGGACTGTAAGGCCTCATCTCTTATTCCCCTTGGAAACTTCAAACTTTCTGATTTTGAATGGTGCATTGGCATGCACGTGCCCAAGGTTTTCTTAAAGTGGCTCACGACCCACCGAAATATCATAACCCAGAGGACCAGAGTGTTTCTGTTGTTGCATGGCACGCCATTGAATCTAGGGCTTCACATATGCTAGACAAGGGCTCCACAAGTGAGCTGCATCCTTACCCCTGAGAGTCCTTCTCCACGCCCATACATACTTACACCTTTGTGGTCAAAGGCGGGATGATGTTTTGCTCATCTTGTGTCAGTTATTCCCAGAGCAGTGTCTGCACACAGTGGCGCTCATGAAACATACACTGATTGATGCTGAGCATAATGGCATGTGCCTGCAATCCCAGCGCTCGGGAGGCTATGGCAGGAAGATTGCAAATTTGAGGCTAGCCTGGCTACCCTATTTGGTGAGCCCGTCTGAAAAACAAAAACAGCACCAGGAAGCTGGCTCAGTGGGTGAAGTGCTTGCTGTGCGAGCATGAGGAACTGGGTTTGGATCCCAGGAACCCACAGGAAGCGGCAGTGTTACTGGGGAGCTGGGGTTCCCTTTTGTGGGTTCTTAGTCTCGTTAATAAAAGAATTTAGAAACAGACAATGAAGAAAACTTGAGGACATTTCATTAGCATTTGAGAGAGAAGCCATAGGGAAGGCAAGTTCTAACTCTGCGGCTGCCAGAGGAGGAGGGAGATGGATTGCAGGATGAGAGAAAGTGATGCCTTTTGAGTTAGGGCCCGGAAAGCAGGCGATTTCAGCAGTGGAGGTGGGCAAGCAGCTGCATGGCAGAGACAGGCTCTTCAGAGAAACAGTGAGCAAACAGAGGGCCTGGACAAGCATGCTTAGGATTTGGGCCAGGATCCAAAGAAGAGGCAGAAAGGAAGCCAAGGAAAAAGGTAGGCTATTTTTTTTTAAGTTAAGAACTCAGAAAAGCAGGCAGGCTCAGCAGTGAGGATCTGCAAGCAGCTGCATATAGGGTGTTGGGGTGCTTCTCTCATTTAGGGGATAACTATTCCTCCTACCTCCTCAGCATGCCTCTAGTGAGGGGTGGACTCTTGGCCAGGTGATTTGATCAACAGGCTTGGTTAGATTAACTCTTTTAGGAATATTTTAAAATATTTATTTATTAGAGATAGAGGAGGAGGGGGGAATGAATGGGTGCACCAGGGCTCCTGCTGCTGCAGATGAACTCCAGATGCATGGGCCTCTTTGTGCATATGCCTACTGGGGAATCAAACCTGGGCCATCAGACTTTGTGACCAATTGCCTTTAACTGCTGAGGCACCTCTCCAGCCCCTTGGTTAGGTTAACACTTAAGGAAGGGGGCCACAACCTTATGTTTTGGGTAATTTAGAATGTTAAGTCTCCACCAGGGCCAGGGGTAAATTCTTATGACCAAAAGAAAGTAGCTTTCCCTCAACAAAGCTCTGATACTTCCACATTTCTCCTTTTACTAGGGTAAAAGGAGGGGAGTCCACAGCTGATCATGAGGGAAGGGTCCATCCTCAGTAGCCTGTAAGCCTGCTAATGCCTGTCTAACTACCTACTTCTGTAGTGTGAGCACCTGTCATGCAGCACTCCTATGGTGAGATGGTAGACATGAAGGGCCCCAGAAGCTCACAGGCCTGCCTGCTAGGCTGACAAATGCAATCAGAGAGTCTATCTCAAAGGTAGAAGGAGATTAACACTCAAGGTTGTCCCCTGACCTCCACGTGGGTGCTGTGGCAATCCATGCCTGCGTTCACACACACAAACATACACACATGTCATATACACACATAAAGATTGAAGCAATGCTAATAAGAAAGGGCTGAGGACATGGACTAATGGATAAGAACTCTTGCCCCAAACATGAGAGACCGTGAGGGCCTGAGACTGCCTGAGTTCAATTTCCCAGGACCCACGTGAACAGCTGGAGATGGCCATGCATGCCCGTAATCCCAGCCCTACAGAGAGCAGGGACTGGAGACTCACTGAAGCCCATGAAAGCTGACTTCATGTTCAAAGAGAACCCATCTCAAGAAATATGTGAGAGATATAAGAAGGACACCTGATTGTTGCCTCTAGCCTGGACACACACATGCACATATATGTGCATGTACCACACACACACACACACACACACACACACACACACACACACACACACATTTGCCAAAGAAAAAGAAGTTATTGAATGAATGGTACCTGAATGGATAGAATGAGCCAGTGCATCCTGAGCCCAGTGGGAAGAAACTGTTGGCAATGGGAAGCTTCCTTTTCCCTAAGACGACTCACACATTGATTTCCCAGGGCAGAATGAGTTCTGTCCCCCTCCAACTTCTCCCTCTGGCTCAAGTTTGGGCCTGGCGGTGGGGGGTGGGGGGTGGGTCACGGAGGAAGGGCTGCACAGAATTCACTCCATCCCTGGGGCCCTTGAGCCACGTCAGTGATGCAGGCATCGCCTTGTCAGCATCTGTCCATGCCAGTGGTGTTTGACCCAGCCAGGACCCTCCAAAGAGAAGCTGGCAAGGGAGAGGTTTTCCAGCACAGCTTATAATTCTCTTGACAGAACGGAGGGGATGAAAGCAAAGGAGAGCTCAGACCTCAAGGAAATTGATACCTGTGTTTGTAGAGGAGTTGACTGATGCCCAGAGAGGGTATAGCTGTGCTGCAGGCCCTGTGCCTACAGCCAGCTCCCCAGCTTCCTTGCCCAGCCCTCCCCAGCCCCATGCTCCTTTTGTAAAAAAAAAAAAAAAAAAAAATATATATATATATATATATATATATATATATATATATATATATATATATTTGCAAGGAGAGAGAGAAAGAGAGAGAATGATCATGATGCCAGAGCCTCTTGCTATTGCAAATGAACTCCAGATACATGTGCCACTTTGTACATACGGCTTTACGTGGGTACTGGAGGATCGAAGCCAGGCCAGCAGCAGGCTTTGCAAGCAAGTGCCTTTACTCACCATGCTCCTTCTATTGGGCTGCATAACCCCCTCTCTCCCTTAGGCACGGCCAGCAGGAGTAATGGAGTCCTGCAGGCCCTGACAGCTTCAAGATTCCTGTTCTTCAGGACCGTCACACTTACCTACAGTTCCCAGTGGCTGAGACTCCTGCTGGTTTTGCTGAGGGACACCTAGGTTGCTGATGATCAGCCTTTGACCTCCTTCACATGGTCTCTGCACTGGTAATGTGTCAAGCATCCCAATTTCTCATGCACTTTAGGGCAGCGTTTAGAGCACAGTCCCTGGAGCCAGGCTGTCTGGGGTTCAAATCCTGATTCTGCCAGTTAGCTGTGTGATCTTTGGCAAACTACTTAACCTGTGCAGGCCTCAGTTTCATCATCTAGGCCCTGACGCTGTTTGAAGTTTTAATGGAGGTAAAGTTCTTAACTGAGTTCTTGGTAAGAGTTGACTGTTAAGACCGCTGACTCCTGTCCTGTCCTGAGTTCTCCACCCTCACTGGATCCAGCTGACCTAAGCTGTTGACCCAGTTAACCTGTGCACAAGGGACCATCCCTGCCATTCCCCAAGGCATATGCTCAGCATGGTTCTCTATTTCTGAGGAAACATGATGTCTGATAATACTTCTGGAAAAATCCAAGCAATCTGCTTGCCAGGCAGTGTGGTGAAGTGGTTGGAGTCATGCCTCCCTAGGTTTGCATCTCAGTTCTGCCACTTTCTCAGCTTCCTTATCAACAAAAGGTGGGGGTAGGGAGGGGATAACACCTACCCCAAGCACTGTGTGAGAATCAATAGCAGATGTGAAACATGGTACCTGGTGTTCAGTCTCTCATTGCTAGTAGTGGTGTTAGCTGGTATTTGTTGAGCACCTAGTGTGTTCCAGGCACTGTTTCAAGTGCCTCGAGATATATGAATTCATTTCCTCTTCACAACCACCCTATGAAATCAATGAAATTATTCTCCTTTGGTGGAAAAACTAAGGCAGGAGACGTTCTAGGTGACTTGCTGTGGCTAAGATGTGCAGCCTGGTAGTGCTGCACTTTCTCCCAGAACTCTGTGTGTTTGGGGAGACAGGGGTGGGGGTGGGGAGGCGGGTCCTTCACCATGGGATACTGGTGGCTGCAGCTGCTTTCGGATTGGGTTGTAATCTGAAATGTATCTCAAGCATGAGACCGTCTGGAGCTATCTTTGCCCAGGAAGCCTGGGCCAGCCCTTGGGGTACAGATTTGCATGGGAAAGATAGAGAAAAAAAAGGTGACCCCAGCAGAGTGGACTGGTAAATGCATCACGTGGTAGCCACTGACCACACGCCCAGGCTCATGGTCACGGGGAAAGCAGCTGTTGGTCACATCTCCTGGGAGAAGCTGGCAGGCGTCTGCTGTCGAGATGTGGAGTGGTGTCCTCATGACTGTGGCCTAAGCGGGCCTTGGTGGAGGGGAGGATAAGTAGTACAGGGGCCATGGTATAGTCTGGCCTTCTTGGTCTAGCCTCTGAGCCATAGGAAGCATATGGGGCTCTGCAATCCCCCAGAACTAACAAATCTATCAGCATTCGCCCCTCATCTCAGCTCTCCTGGCCGCTCCTGAGATGAAGTCAATCCATCTTTCTAGCCCTCAGCTTTCCGGGAGCTTCGCCAACCAAGATCTATATGCTGATGCTTAGCTCACTTGGCAAAGCTCAGGAAATAACCACAGCATTCTGCATGTGTCCTAGCACAAGAGCTGTGGTGAGGTAGCAGTTCCCGTATTAGCTATTATTACCAATGCTACCTGGCTACGACTGTACCCAGCACAAAGGTGTCAAGGGAACCATAGTGCCTGACACACAGTAGGTGTCAAGGCTACCCCCATGACCAGAGTATTAAGGTTCCACTGTACCCAGCCCACAATAGGAATCAAGGCTTTGCCCCTGAGCCAGCACATTGTAGAATTTACGGCTACCTTGTGCACAGAGGGTTCTAAGTAAATGTTACTTTTCTCCAGGGTAGAGCTACTTTGGAAAAGATGCTGAATAAGAGGTCAGATGGCCAGGCAGCCAAAGAACTTGAACTGAGGGGTCTGGGGAGATAGCCTAGTTGGTAAAGTGTGAAAATATTTGCGGCATCATCATAAGGATCTGGGTTAAATTCCCAGAACCCATGTAAAAAAGGCAGATGTGGGGCTGAACAGATGGCTTAGCGGTTAAGGAATTTGCCTGCAAAGCCATAGAATCCAGGTTCAGCTCTCCAGGACCCACATAAGCCATATGCACAAGGGAGTGCATGCATCTGGAGTTCATTTGCAATTGCTAGAGGCCCTGGTGTGCCCATTCTCTTTCTCTTTCTCTCTCTCTCCAATAAATAAATAAAATATTAAAAGAAAAATTTTTAAAAATTAAAAAGCCAGATGTAGGGCTGGAGAGATGGCTCAGCAGTTATGACGCTTGCCTGCGAAGCCTAACAACCTGGGTTCAACTCACCAGTTCCCACTTAAAGTCACATGCACAAAGTGGCACGTGCATATGGAGTTCATTTGCAGCAGCTAGAGACCCTGGCATGCTCATTCTCATTCCCCCCCTCTCTTTGCTTGCAAATAAATATATAAAATATATATTTTTAAAAATTTGGAAAAGAAAAAAAAAGCCAGATGTGGTGGCAGGTGCTCACAATCCCAGCACTGGGAGATAGAGACAAGTTGATCACTGAGGCTTGCTGGCCAGCCACTCTAGCCTATTTTGAGAGGCTCTCATCTCCAAAAGGGAAGACAGAGTTCCTGGGTAATGACGCCCAAGGTTATCCTGTGGCATCCACATACATGTGCACACACACACACACACACACACACACACACACACACAGACCTGAATACACATGAACACTCATGCACATACACAGGAACATTTAAGAAAGACAAGTAACCTGGTCTGAGTAATAGATGGTCCATGAGTAGGTAACACTAGCAGTGGCAGAGGACAGGGCCAGGCACATGTTCACCACCCCAAGAGCAGTCATGGCCCTCACTTATGGTACCCAGCACTCATAGGCCCTGCTCTGATCCCCATCTGGTATCAGTGCTGGGAGTTGGAGTCTGGTGGTTTCAATATAAAGTGCCCCAATAGCCTCATGTGTTTTGAATACAGTTGTGGGCAATTTGAGAGGCAGAGCCTTGATGGAGGAGGTTTGTCACTGAAGGCTGTTCACCAGTGCTAGGTAACTAGCTCACTCTTACTGCTTCCTTCCAACTGATGTGGCAAGATGTGACACCTTGCTGTCTGTGCCATGTTTTCTCCACCATGATGAAACTTCTCCTTGAAACTGAAAGCTGAAATAAACCCTTTCCTTCCATAAATTGCTTTTTTTTTTTTTTTTTTTTGGAGGTGTTGGGATTGGGGTAGGGTCTCTCTGTAGCTCAGGCTGACCTGGAATTCACCATGTAGTTGCAGGCTGGCCTTGAATCCACAGAAACCATCCTACCTCTGCCTCCTGTGTGCTGGGATTAAGGGTGTGCACCACCGTCCTGCCATAAGTTGCTTTTGATCCAGTGTGTTGGCTCAACAGTGAGAAGGTAAGTGCTCCACTAGGCAAGCAGTGCTTTGTATCCAGACTGATAACCACCTGGTCTTCAGGTAAAGCACGGGACTCTGGGGTCTGCTTAGAACTTCAAAGAGCAATCTGTAGTCTTGCTGAGAGCAGAGCCACTGTTCAGCAGCTGAGCCTGGCTCTCCAGGTCCAGTACTCAGGAACCAGAGACAGTGCTCCAACTGTGCCCCCAGATGCTCCAGGAGACCATATGCCAAATGTCAGGAACACCAGGCCATGGGGATACACATTCTGGAAATGGGTTTCTGGCCTCCTGTCTGTGAGGCTATGTGGTGGTTTAATGTAAAATATACTTGCACCACTCCGCACAGATGCATGTGTTTGAACACTTAATCCCCAGTTGGTAGAGCTGTTTGGGATGATAGGGGAGTCTTCAGGAGGTAGAACCTTGCTGGAGGAAGTGTATCACTGCAGTTGGGTCTTGGGATTTTACAGCCCAACCCTACTTGCTGCTCCTATCCTACTTCCTCTGCACTGATGTGAAGATATGACACAGGCTCCCTACTCAGGCCTGCCATGTCTTCCCTGCCATAATGGACCCTTCCCTATAAAGCATAAATCAAGAAGAAACTTTCTCTTCCTTAAGCTGCATCTGGGATATTTTGTGCCAGCAATGAGAAAGTGACTGATACAGGCTATAACAATTGTTCATGGCCCAGCCAGGAAAGAGCAGTTCTCCTCACTCATCTTTGCTGGAGGCCTGGTTGGTCAAGCACATTTTAGATGACAACCTGACCAACAACCCAGTTCTGTGCTTTGAACGACAGAGGTTAGGATAATGGCCAGATGGGAACAGCCTCACATTTCAGGGAATGGATCTTCCCTCCCTTCCTTGGAATTAAGCTGGGGCTGAATTGCATGAGATGGAGAGATTCTTATTACTGTTCAACTTCTGTACCGACAGTGTTTTCATCTAGAAATAGTCTATGCATGCACGATCCTGTTTTGCATCAATGATGGAACACTCAGTACTTTGCTTTTTAAAAATTAATATATCTTGGATGCTTATATATCAACTGTCATCGTTTTTCATGGCTGCCTAATTTTCCATTGCATGATGGCCTATAATTTATCTAACGAGTTCTCTATTGATTGACATTTAAATTACTTCTTGTCTTTTTTGCTATTACTACCAAGCATGTGGTCCTACATGTCTTTGACACATGCATGAGCCTATCTGAAAGCAAGTTTCCAGAAGATGGATTACTGCTTTAATATTGCTTTCAGGAGTCGGCTGTGTGGTTCCCTTCTGGAAGGAATGGTACATACATACAATGACAACATAGAGGTGTCTGGGTACAGTTTTTGGAAAGGAGGTCACATAGTGCAATGGGGATCCACTCCCATGATGGTGAGGAAGCCAGCAGAGAATTCGCTCCCACTGCCACTTTCTCCCTGGATGTGCTTGTCTTTGGGCCTCTACCCTGTGGACATTTTGCTCCAAATTGAAGAAGTTAATCTTGTGGTGATCCCATCTTTTGGTGGACATTTTAGTTACTTTCTTATTGCTGGGACAAAATACTTGAGAAAAATCAGCTTAAGGGAAGGGCTTGTTTCTTGCTTATAGTTCTAGGTTATAGTGCCTCGTGGTGGGGGAAGGCATGGTGTCAGGAGCTTGAAGCTGGTCCACAGTGAGGAAGCAGAATGACAAGTGCTGGGGCTTGGCCAGCTCTCTCCTTTATATACAGTCCAGGACCCCAGCTCATGGAATGATGCTGCCCACAGTTGATGTGGATCTTCCCACCTCAACTAACCTAATCAAGATAACCCCTCACAAGCATGCCCAGAGGCTCACCTAATGGCCATAACCCTCCCACAGCTGAACCTGGGTCCAGTCAAACTGACAATCAAAACAAACCTTCACCATGACCTCCATCTACCCATTAAGCTAACAGAGTTTGGAGAACTCACAGTTTAGGGTCCAGTTGTATCAGTGGTGAGTCTGTGCAGTCCCCATAATGACCAATGTGTACAGTGTATGCTTCGTGGCACTCAAACCTCCCTTTTGCTATGGACTACTTTCTTGATGTTCTGAAGGAGTTCTAATCACCCTATACATCCTGAATCTTGACGAGTTGAGGAGACAGTAAAGCTATCCCCATTCCTATAGTATGGCATGAGTGGTGGATGAGGAACCATGGTGCTCCATGCTGACCTGGCAGGGAAGGAGGTCTCCAGGGCCTGGTGGGTGCATGGGGTCCCAGCAGGTGGCTGAGGACAGGTGGATATGGAGCCCTTAGGGGCTGGCCAGGGAGGATGCTGTTTCAACCCAAGCTCTATAAAGCAGGAATTTCACTCATGGAGCATCTGGCCCCTCATTCCCTTTTTGTAGATGGTACTTGGTTGTCCAAAAGCTGTGCTAATTTCTGTTCACTAACAGTACATGAAAGTGCTGATTTCCCTGCCTCATATATGCTACCACTGGGTATTATGAAAGCTCTGAGTTCTCCAATCTAATAGAAAATATGTCTTGTTTAAAATTTGTATTTGGAAACAGAAATAAATACTAACACCATCATAGTAGGAGAATTTCAATACTCCATTATCATCAATAGACAGATAATCCAAGCAAAAAAAATCAACAGGGAAATAATAGAGCTCAACAACATCATAGATCAACTAGACCTAAAGGATATCTAAAGAACATTCCACCCCAACTCTACAGAATACACATTTTTCTCAGCAGCCCACAGAACCTTCTCCAAAATTGACCATATATTAGGCCATAAAGCATGCCTTCATAAAGTTAGGAAAACTGAAGTAACTTCCTGTACCACGTCAGATCACAATGCTTTAAAACTAGAAATTAATAACAAGAGACACATCAAGAACTTCACCAATGTCTGGAGACTAAACAAAACACTTTTAAACAATGAATAGGTAGTGGAAGAAATCAAAAAATAAGTTGTAAAAATTCCTAGATTCAAATGATAATGGAAACACAACCTACCAAAACTTATGGGACTCAATGAAGGCAGTCACAAGGGGAAATTCATAGTTCTAAATGCCTTCATTACAAAGACAGAGAGATCACAAATCAATAACCTGACTGTCCACCTAAAGGCACTGGAAAAATAAGAAGTATCCAACCAGAAGAGCTCAAGACAAGAAGAAATAATCAAGATTAGAGCAGAAATTAATGAATTGGAAACTAAGAAAACAACTTTAAAAAGTCGATGAAATGAAGAGCTGATTCTTTGAAAAAATAAACAAGATTGAGAAACCCCTGGCCAAAGTGATCAAGAAAAAAAAAAAAAGGTCTACAATTAACAAAATCAGAAATGAAAAAGGAGAGATCACTGTAGACATCAATGAAATTGGAAGAATCATCAGAGCATACTTCCAAACCTCTACTCCACAAAATTAAATAATCTAGAAGAAATGGATGAATTTTCAGACACATATCACCTACCAAAACTAAACTCAGAGAAGATTAATCTCCTAAGCAAACCTATCACATCCATGGAGATTGAAAAGTTAATCAAAAACCTCCCCAGAAAGAAAAGTCCAGGACCTGATGGCTTCTCAGCTGAATTCTATCAAACCTTCATGGAAGAACTGAAACCAATATTTCTCAAACTCTTTCATATAATCAGAGACCAGGGAATCCTCCTCACCTCCTTTTATGAAGCTAGCATCACCTTAATACCAAAACCAGACAGAGGAAATAAAATATAGGCCTATATCCCTAATGAATTTAGATGTAAAGATCCTGAAGAAAATCATTGCAAACCAAATTCAACAACACATCAAAAGTATTATCCACTTTGATCAAGTAGGATTCATCCCAGGGATTCAGGGACGGTTTGACATATAGAAATCAGTCAACATAATACACCACACAACAAAAACTGAACCATAAGAATGACATGAACATCTCAATTGATGCAGAGAATGCCTTTGACAAAATATAACACCACTTCATGATCAATACACTGGAAAGAATAGGCACGGGGGGGGGGGGGGGTTATATCTCAATAAAGGCTATATGTAAAGCTCCTGAAGTCCAAATAATTCTTAATGGGGAAAACATCAAGGAGTTCCCACTGAGATGGGGAACAAGACAAGGGTGCCCACTCTCACCACTACTCTTCAACATTGTGCTACAAGTACTAGCTCAAGCAACTAGACAGGAGAAAGAAATAAAAGGGATTCAAATTGGAAAGGAAAAAGTCAAGTCAGTCCTATTTGCAGATGACATGACCGCACATATAAGTGACCCCAAATTCTCCATCCCAAAACTTCTAACGGTGATAAATTCCTTCAGCAAGGCAGGATACAAAGTCAACGCACAAAAATCAGCAGCTTTTCTATATGCAAAGGACAAATATACAGAGAAAGAAATCAGTGAGGCTGTCCCATTTTCAATGGCAACAAAAAAATTAAATACCTTGGAATAACACTAATAAAGGATGTGAAGGAACTATATAACGAAAGCATAAAAAAACTCAAGAAAGAAATCAAGGAGGACTTGATAAGATGGAAAGACCTCCCATGCTAATGGACAGGTAGAATTAATATTGTGAAGATGGCAATTTTACTAAAAGCAATATACAAATTTAATGCAATACCAATAAAAATTCCAGCATCATTTTTTCAGAGATAGAATGATCTCAAAATTCATATGGAGGGCTGGAGAGATGGCTTAGCGGTTAAGCGCTTGCCTGTGAAGCCTAAGGACCCCGGTTCGAGGCTCGATTCCCCAGGACCCATGTTAGCCAGATGCACAAGGGGGCACATGCATCTGGAGTTCGTCTGCAGTAGCTGGAGGCCCTAGTGCGCCTGTTCTCTCTCTCTCTCTCTCTCTCTCTCTCTCCGCCTCTTTCTCTGTCTGTCACTTTCAAATAAATAATAAACAAACAAAAAAATTAAAAAAAATTCATATGGAATGGCAGTAGGACTTGGATATCCAGACATATCCACAACAAAAGAATACCTCTGGAAATATCATCATATCTGATCTAAAGCTATATTACAAAGCCATAGTGACAGAAACAACATGGTACTGGAATAAAAACAGAAACATAGATCAATGGAAGACCAATTGAAGACCCAGACTTTAGGGCAAGCAACTATAGCTACTTGATCTTTGACAAAGGTGCCAATAATATAGGCTGGAGAAAAGACAGCATCTTCAACAAGTGGTGTTAGACAAATTGGATGACCATATGTAGAAAAATGAAATTAGACCCACTCATTTTGCCATACACAAAAATCAAGTCCAAATGGATTAAAGACCTCAATATAAGACCTGAAACTCTTCAACTACTGGAAGAAAAAATAGGAAGTATTCTCCATAGTATAGGACTGGGAAAACACTTCCTGAACAAAACCCCAGTAGCCAAGGAAATTAAACAAGCACTCAACCAATGGGATCTCATTAAGCTAAAAAGCGTTTGCACAGACAAACATACCATAAGCAGAGCTAATAGATTACCACTGAATCGGAGAAAATCTTTGCCAGCTATGCCACTGACAGAAGCCTAATATCTAGAATATACAAAGAACTCAAAAAACTAAACAATAAAAAAATCAAACAACCCACTCCAAAAGTGGGGCAGAGAACTAAATAGGGAATTCTCAGAGGAAGAATTACAAATGGCTAACACACACTTAAGAAAATGTTCAACATCCCTAACCATGAGGGAAATGTAAATTAAAACAACTATGAGATTCCACCTTACCCCAGCAAGGATAGCAAACATTAAAATATCAAATGAAAACAAATGTTGGTGAGGCTGTGGAGAAATAGGAACCCTCATTCACTGTTGGTGGGAATATAAGCTAGTACAACCACTGTAGAAATCAATTTGGAGACTCCTGAAAAGGGTGAATATAATTACCAGCTCACCCTGTTATTCCCTTTCTGGGCAGTTACCCTAAAATCTCCACATCTCAGTACAGAAATATTTGCTCAACCATGTTTATAGCTACTCAATAATAGCTAAAAACTGGAATCAACCCAGGTGCCCATCATTGGATGAATGGATAACAAAGATGTGGTATATCCACATGATGGAATTCTACTCAGCAGTAAGAAAAAATGACACATTGAAATTTGCAGAAAAATGGTTGAACTTGGAGCAGATTATTTTAAGTGAACTCACACAATCATAGAAAGAGAATTGTCACATGATCTCACTCATCTGCACTTCCTAAACTGGATCAGCCCGAGTTGCTGATATAACCGAATAGCATCTTGAGACTTGGACAATAGGGAGGGTAGGGCTTGGAAAAAGGGAAAAGTTGGGGGGGGGCACAAAATCTGAATCCAAATTGAACTGGCACCATAGAATCCTATATCATGGAAAACAGGCTAAAAGGTGGAACCCTCAAGCGGACCTTAGAAGGAGCACCTGAATCAAAGGGCCCTAGAGAGAGTGAGACAAAACCTAACCTCAAATTTCACATGCATACTGGAGATCATTAGCAGTGGTTAGATGCCCTGGCACACTCATTCTCTCTCTCTGTGTGTGTGTGTCTTGCTCTCTCTCTCTCTGCCTCTTTCTCTTTCTCTAAAACAGATAAATAAAATATTTTAATACTACTTAAGCTGGGTATGGTGGTGCATGCCTTTAATCCTAGCACTCGGGAGGCAGAGGTAAGAGAATTGCTGTGAGTAGAGGCCACCCTAAGACTACATAGTAAATTCCAGGTCATCCTAGAGTGAGACACTACCTCGAAAAAAAAAAAAAAAAGAAAGAAAGAAAGAAAGAAAGGAAAAAAAACTATTTAAAATGTGAATTTTGGGCCTGAAGAGATAACTTGCCTTGCCATCGAGTTTGATCTCCAGCACCTATGTAAAATGCCAGGTGTGGTGGTGTGTGCCTGTTGTCCCGGCACTGGGGAGGCAAAGACAGGAGAACCCCTTGGCCTTCTTGGTGAGCGAGTCTAGCCTAATTGTTAAGCTGCAGGCTAATAAGAGATCCTGTCTCAAAGGAGAAAGTGGATGATGTTCTGAGCATGTGTGGTGGTTTGATTCAGGTGTCCCTGAATGTTGGTGAGGTGTCCTGAATGCTAGGTCCCCAGCTTATGGCGATTTGGGAATTAATGCCTTCTGGAGGCAGAGTATTGTTGGGGGCAGGCTTATAGGTATTAAAGCCAGTGTTCCCCTGCCAGTGTTTGGCATACTCTCCTGTTGCTATTGTCTACCTTATGTTGGCCGGGCGGGGGAGATGTCCACCTTGTGCTTATGCCATCATTTCCCCCTGCTAACATGGAGCTTCCCCTTGAGTTTGTAAGTCAAAATAAACCTTTTTTTTTTTTTTTTTAACACAAGCTGTTCTTGGTCTGTGATTTCTACCAGAAATGCAAAACTGACTGCAACAGTAAAGTTGGTACCAGAGCAATGGGATTGCTGCTAGACACCTCATTGTGGCTTTGACCTTTTGGAACTGCTTTGCAAGAGTAATGTGGTCGAATTTGAAATATTGGCCTAACAGCTGCCTGGAAATGCTGTAAGTACAGCTTGATGGACCATTCTGGTCAGAGTTGAAAGATCTGAATGCAGTAAGAACTATGGACTGTGTGTGAGGTTTGTCTTATGAGGGTGAGAAAGAGCTTTGTCTGGACTGGGCTAGAAGCAATTTGTGCGAGAGGCTTGCTGTTATGCCCATGTCCTGAGAACTTGTGCAGGGTTGCTTTGTGTAGAAATAGACTGGTGTGTGCAGAGCGATGTGGCACAAAACAATGAAATCTTTGGGCCAAAACTACTGCCTGCTTAGCTTCAATTGTGTGAGAGATTACAACCATTGAGATTGCATCAGCAACCTGCATTAGAACAACAGGAAGAATGTAGACTCTTTTGCAGGGGCCTGAATGCGGAAGGAGTGTCCTGTTCTTCAAAGTCTACTTTATTCCCTCCTGGATTAACAAATTAGCACCCTACCTGGTATTATGGAGTATAAGAAATGCAGAAAAGAGAGGGTTATTGAGTTTGCAACACGGTCTTGTGGTTTGGAAACCGCCATGGGCAGTGTGAAGCAGGTTTGCTGGATGCCTGCATGGAGACCCAATAGAGCTGTGAGGATGAACCATGGCTTGCAGTGGAGACGCAGTGGAGATGCTGGGACCTCAAGATGGCTGCTAAGGAAAGCTGCTGGCCTCAGATGAAGTTTTCCAGGACTGTGAGTAGCCTAGCTGGAGGGGCGGAATTGGAATCCAAAGACTTGTTGCTGGTTAGAATTATTGGACTTGGAGACTTGTTACTGGATAGAGTTGTTGGACTTGGAGCTACAGAGTTTGATGTTTGCCCTGTGTAAATCTTGTATTGGTTGAATATTTCTTTGCTATGCCCAATGCCATCTTTTGCAGTGTGTTTATTCTGTGCCATTATGGTTTTCTGGAGAGGATTTTTTGGTATTATGGCTCAGTTAAAAGCTCTCAGACTGTGGGAATGTTTGAATATGATTGGGATTGATAAAAATTATGGGAATTTTTAAAGTTGGATGAATGCATTGCATTTTACAGAATGGATGGTTATCAGTTTATGGGGGCCAGGGGCAAAATGTGGTGGCTTGATTCAGGTGTCCCCCATAAACTTGGGTGTTCTGAATGCTAGGTTCCCAGCTGATGGAGATTTGGGAATTAATGACTCCTGGAAGCACTCCTTTGTTGGGGTAGGCTTATTATAGCCAGTTTCCCCTTGCCAGTGTGTGGCACACTCTCTGTCACTGTTGTCCTTCTGATGTTGGCCAGGAGGTGATGTCCACTCTCTGCTCATGCCATCATTTTCCCTGCCATAATGAGCTTACCCTCAAGTCTGTAAGCCAAAATAAACCTTTTTTCCCCACAAGCTGCTCTTGGTGGGGTGATTTCTGCCAGCAATGTGAACCTGACTGCAACATCATGACAGCTAAGATTGCCCTGTGGCCCGTACACACACACACACACACACACACACACACACAACAGAAACATGCACATCCACAAAAACAGAAAAAAAAGATGTGTAGTTCTTCAACTGTGAAAGACAGCTTGACTATTTTAAAATATTAATAATTGTTTGCAAGTCTGAGTATTTTCTGTTCTTTAGTTTTCCTGTTGGGTTATTTGCCATTTTCTTATTGATCTAGAACAGCTTTTGACTTATTAAGTGAAGCAGGCCTTTGCCATGTGAGTTGCCGATATTTTTGCCCAGTTTGTTTGCTACTTTTGTGTTTATTTATAGTACTCTTTGAAGTTCAGAAAATTTAATCATTCTATTCACATGAATCAGTTCTTTACTTTCTGTCTTGGAGTTTGTGTCTTGCTTAGAAAGGCTGTCTCCACTCTGTGCAAAAAAAAAATAAAGTCTTTCACGTTTCTTTCTAGCACTTTTATGGCTTTATTTTTTATATTGAAATCCCTGCTCCATCTGGAACTTGCTTTGGTATGAGAAGTGAAGACACAATCCAGTCTTGCTTTTCCAGAGGGCCAGCTGCTGGTCTCAACACACCTGATTGAGTAATCGCTCTTCCCTGACAGAGTGAAAATACAATATTCATCACATGTTAACCTTCTGTGTTCTATTTTCTCCCTTCCTTAGTTTTTCCTTCCCTACCTTACCTCCCTCTTTCCTTCCTTCCTTCCATCTTTCTCTTTCCTTCCTTTCCTTTCCTTTTCTTTCCCTCCTTTTTCCTTTTCCTTCTTACCTTCCTTTCTTTTTCTCTCCCTCCCTCCCTATCTCCTTTCTTTTCCTTGTTGTTTTTTTTTTTTTTACATTTTAGTTTTACTTATTTATGAGAGAGAGAGACAGAGAGAGAGAGAAGGAAAGAAAGAAAGAAAGAAAGAAAGAAAGAAAGAAAGAAAGAAAGAAAGAGAGAGAGAGAGAAAGACAGGCACAGAGAAAGAGAATGGGTATGCCAGGATCCCCAGTTGCTGCAAACAACCTCCAGATACTTGTGCACCTGTTTTATGTGAGTCCTAGGGAATTGAACCTGAGTCCTTTGGCTTTGCAGGCAAGTGTCTTAACCGTTAAGCCATCTCTCAAGCTCTTTACTTTTTTGTTTTGTTTTGTTTTGAGACAGGATCTCCTTCTGTAGCCCAGGTTGGCCTTGAACTTGTGGTGATTCATGAAGGTCTGGGTGCTGGCATCGCCATACTAGCCTGGAATCTATGTTTCTTTCTACTACTATCTTCTTTTAGTAGCAGACAATTTTGTTTATTTTTATTTATTTATTTGAGGGAGACAGAGAGAGAAAGGGTGGGGGAGAGAGAAAAAGAGAAAGAGAATGGGTGTGCCAGGGCCTCCAGCTACTGAAAATGAACTCCAGATGCATGCACCACCTTGTGCCTCTGACTTACGTGGATCCTGGGGAATTGAGCCTCGAACCAGGGTCCTTAGGCTTCACAGGTAAGCGCTTAACTGCTAAGCCATCTCTCTAGCCCAGTAGCATATAGTTTTAACTGTTATAGATTTTATAATATTTTGATGCCTGGCAATTTTTAAATTCTTTTTTTTTTAATTTCACTAGTATCACATTAGTCTTTTCTTTCTTTCTTTTTTCTGAGAGAGAGAGAGAGAAAGAGAGGGAGAAAGGCAGAGAGAGAGAGAGAAGAGAGAATGGGCATGCCAGGGCTTCAGCCACTGCAAACAAACTCCAGACACACGTGCACCCCCTTGTGTGACACTGTGCACTTTGCATCACTGTGCATTTGCCTGCGTGGGACATGGAGATTTGAACATGAGTTCTTAGGCTTCGCAAGCAAGTGCCTTAACCACTAAACCATCTCTCCAGCCCACATTAGTCTTTTCACATAGACTTTTTAAAAAAGATTTTTATTTATTTTTATTTTTAGAGACAGACAGGGGTGGGAATGAGAGAGCGTGAGAATGGGTGCACCAGGGTCTCTAGCCACTGCAAACAAACTCCAGACGCATGTGCCACCTTGTGCATCTGGCTTACGTGTGACCTGAGAATTGAACCTGGCTCCTTAGGCTTTGGAGGCAAGCGCCTTAACCATTAAGCCATTTCTCCAGCCCTCACATAGACTTTTGATCAGTTCTGTTTCTCCTCACCCCTAAATCCTGAAAATATGTTCATGGGGACTGCATTGCCCCATAAGTGCCATTCTTTCCCAAGGAGAGGACAGTCTCTTTGGGCTCCCAGGCCCTCCATATAGGAGTCTGTAGTCAAGGCTGGGGTCAGCCCAACTTCTTGGCAGAGATCCCAAACCAGTGTTCTGTGATGTGTAGTAAAAAGAGTCAAATGGTTCAATAGGTTTGGAAAGTCTTGGCTTGAAAAAGTTCCATGTCTCTCAGTATTACTCGTCCAGCAGATCTTAACAGTTCCTGCCAACTACCAAGCCTCACCAGGAATGCAGGGGAACAAAGTCACAGCAGACCTGGCCCACGTTGGGTCTATAGTCTGGTAGGGAAGATGTTAAAGCAAAACAATCGCCAAATACACATTCACTCAGGCTGACTTGAGGTGTGGAGGAGAGGCCAGTGAGGGTATGTTAGGAACAGCTGGTCTACAGAACTGCATTTTCTGGGATGAGGAATCCCTGATGCGGAAGTGAGGTACAAGGCAGTGTACTACCACAGGAGCCCTCTAGGCTTTCTGGCTGGGAAACTGCCTTCACGTGGCCTTTCTGGACCTGTTGCTGTAGAACGTTCTTCGAGAGATGCTGATGTTTACTCCCACCCTGAGCTCTGTCATCCAGACCTGTCCTGTCGTGTCAAGTATCTTTAGAGAGAGCGCTTGGCCTTTGAACTTTGCTTGCTCAACTTGTTTCCTACAGCTGCTGTAACAAGTTACCACAAGCTCAGTAGCTAAACAGCAGAAATTAATTTTCTCACACTTCAAGAGATTGGAACTTCAAAGTGTTAGCGGGACCGCACTCCTGAAGGCTGTGAAAAGGCTGCCCTTGCGTCTTGGGTCTCCAGCCTTTCCTTGACTTGTGGCTACCTCATCCCATGTCTGCCTCCATCCACCTATGGCCTCCTCTTCTCTCCCTGTGTCTTCCCTTCCTCTGTCTCTCACATGGATGCTTGCCTTGGATTTATGGGCCACTTAACAATCTAGGTGGAGCTTATCTCAAGATCCTTAACTCAACTGCGTCCAAGAGACTCTCTTCCACGTAGCATGATATCCACAACATCCGGGTTTGCTCTTTTGGTATAGGAGGAGCCACGAAGACTCACAGAGCCTGTCTCAAAGAATCTTTGCACAATTTCAATGAGACAAGGTATGGAAAACTGCGCCCAAGTGGAGTGGATGTTCCTGTTATTCCCCCCACCCCACTTCTCCATCCCCAGGCGTCTGTCCTCACAGGTGTTTAACACCATGAATTTTCCATGAGGTGAGGTGAGGGTTTTTTCCTCCCATCCCACCTCCAGTGGGAGTTCAGAGTAGGGGCGCTGCAGCTGCTCCCTGAGCCATCCTGCTGACCTCCTAGGACAGGTCTAAGGGGACTCGTGTCTCCAAAGGAGACTCCCTGCTTTTCCTCATTGTCTCCTGAGTTTTCACTGCAAAACAAAGCAACCTTTCCCACCTCTTCCCTTCCCGGCATCCTTGTTGAGACGCGCCTGTCTGCTTGATGTGAGCGGGCATGAGTGAGGCGTAGTGGGCGGGAGAGGGGCCGCTAGAGAGAGAGCAAAGGAGAAGTCAGCGGGAAGCTGCTTCAGCCCGGTGCCGCTCTGGGGGCTGCTCACCGGCCTGAGCCGCGCTCGGACTTCTCCGGACTCCCTTGCCTCTTGGTACCTGGGTCCCTAGGGTCTTCTGTACCTCTGTCTCTGATCCCCCAGCCGTTCCTTCCGCCTTTCCCCATCCCCTCCCCTCCCCTCGCAATGACAGATCGATGGTAATTGCTTAAGTGCAGCTGTTCAATTCTCAGGCTGTTGAGAGAGAACTTAATGTCCAAAGAAGTCCCCAGAGAACCACACGCTGCTTGAATTGTGTAAAGCTGAGTGGAGAAGGGTGAATTTCATATGCAGAAATTCTTTCTGGCATTAAAGTTTCATGGGAAAGAAACTGAACCCTTGGACTCTTATTTCTGGTCAAAGCTTATCTCCTTTCATTCAGCACACATTTATTGAACTTTTATTATGTACAAGACCACAGGCAAGGTGCCATAGGGAGAAAAGAAAGGCTAATTAATCAGTTGTGGACCTTTTCTGCAGACTGCCCCACTCCCATGGACACGCACATGGGAGTAAGCCTAGAGTCTGAAATGAAACCACACCCTGATGACATCGTGTCATCCTCATCTGTTTTATTTACTAACTTATTAAATTTTACTTACTTATTTATTTATATGCAATGAGTGAGAGAGAGAAAGAGAGAGGGGGGGGAGGAGAGAATGAGAATGGGTGCACCAGGGCCTCCAGCTACTGCAAACGGACTCCAGAAGCATGTGCCACTTTGTGCGTCTGGCTCCACGTGGGTACTGGGAAATTGAACTCAGGTCTTTAGGCTCTGAAGGCAAGTGCCTTAACCACTGAACCATCTCTCCAGCCCTATTTTATTTTTACTTGAGAGAAAGACAGACAGAGAGAGAGAGAGAGAGAGAGAGAGAGAGAACAGACAGAGACACACAGAGAGAAAATGGGTGAGCCTGTAGCCACTGCAAACAAACTCCAGATGCATGTGCCACCTTGTGCATCTGACGTGTGGGTGCTGGAGAATCAAACCTGGACCCTTAGGCTTTGTGGGCAAGTGCCTTAACTTGCAAGCCATCTCTCCAGCCCCCATCCCTCATCTACACATATCTCCCTCCAGCCCTCTCTCCATTCATTCACTTAACACCTGTTTATTGAGTACTTACATGAGCCAGAGTCTGTGATAAGCGCTAGAAGCCCTGAGCTGCCAAGATAGCTATTAAAAGCAGGAAGTGATCAAGTGCAGTAGAATGGTCCTATAAAGGAAGTTATTCTTAATATGGGTCTCAAAGGATAAGAACACTTTGGGTGGAATGCACATGTACGCATGTACACACACACACGTATGTATGAAAAAAAGTCAAACCTCCAATCCCATTTTCTTTTCTTCATAGAGTTAATCTGCATTCTAGGGAGAAGGTCAGTTCCAGCTCACTTGGGAGTCTCACCCTCAAAAGCTTTTCCCTCCTGCACTATCTTTTCTCTCTACTTTACACTGACCCCACTATCAACCTCATGTTCCTGATTTTCATAAGAGGCACTTTATGAGTCCATTTTCTGTGGCTATAACAGATTACGTGATGCCAAGGAGTTCATAAAGAAAAGAGGTTTATACAATTCATTCCTTTGGAGGTTGAAAGCCCAATATCACGTAGCCCCATGTGCTCTCTTCACACATGCTTAGCACAACCTTATGGAGAAGCTGAAAAGGAAACAGATTTCCCAGTAGAGTAAGGAGGCACACCAGAGAGGGTAGCAGAGCCAGATTGGAGGGCAATGCCCCCATGACCTAACCACCTCCCACTAGGCTCCGCCTCTTAGTGTTTCCATCAACTCAATACAATCATCCTGGGGACCAAGCTTTGTGAGGGGGTGGCGGTGGAGGGAGGAAGAGCTCATCTACAACACAGCACTCACCAAAGTAAGACATCCTTTTTGTGTTGGTAACAATAGGTTCCTCCACCCTGTCTGGACTGCCTGCCTACCTCACACATCTAAAGAGAAGTAGGTGGAATTGAACAGCACCCATCCCCCCTTCACCACATGGGTCTCAGCCAGAGGACGAAAGCAGGATGCAGATTTATCTTCTGCCGATAGGAAGGGAAGTCTCCCAAGGGTGGGTATGGTGGTTTAAATGTAAAATGATCCCAATGCCTCAGGTGTTTGTAATTGAGTCTCATATTTAAGCTGGTGGAGTCTTTGGGAGGTGGAGGCTTACTGGAGGAGGTGTGTTACTGGGTATGAGTCCAGCCCCGATGCCACACTTGGCTCAGTCTCTTCTCCCTCTCTGATCATGTGGAGATATGACTCCTACCATGCTTTCCCGCACCATAATGGAACGTCTCCTCAAAACCATAAGCCAGAAATAAACTCATTCCTTCCACAAGCTGCATATGAGCATCTGTGCTCTTGTACTTCAGCTCTCTCCTCAAAGCCATCCCGGGACCTGCTGAAATGGCTCACAGGGTAAAGTGCTTGCCATGCAAACTTGGGATTCCCAGCATACACATAAAAGCTGGGCACGACAGCATGTACTTGCAATCCCTGTATCTGGGAGGTGGAGATGGGTGGATCCTCGGGGCTTCCTGGCTAGCTAACGTAGTGAAACCAAAGAGCTCCATGTTCAGTGATAGATCCTGTCTCAAAAGATAAGGTTGGGCTGGAGAGATGGCTTAGCGGCTAAGCACTTGCCTGTGAAGCCTAAGGACCCTGGTTCGAGGCTCGATTCCCCAGGACCCACGTTAGCCAGATGCACAAGGGGCACACACGCATCTGGAGTTCATTTGCAGTGGCTGGAACCCCTGGTGTGCCCATTCGTGCTCTCTCTCTCTCTCAAATAAATAAATAAAAATGAACAAAAAAATTAAAAATAAGGTCCACTTTGGTCAGAGAAGCTTGTTTCTAAAGATGGTGGTGTCTACTGGGAAGACACAAAACTCAGCAAAGTGCTGAGAATAAGTGACTACGATGGCATCTCTAACGTGCCTTCCAAGGCCCATGGAAAACTGTGGGAAAGGAGGCAGAAAGAATGTAAGAGCTAGAGAATAAGGAGGTGGACTTACTGTCTTCTGCACGTGAAGTGGTTGTTGCATTCATGGCCTCACCGTGCCTGTTACCTGCACAAGACCTGTATAATACCGGGCCCATCAGCATTCCATCATGGATGATAAAGGAAAGCAAAAAAGACATCAAGATAGAAAAGGGACCAGTTGGAAAGAAGATGGGATTCAGTGGAAGAGGGGGACAAAAGAGGGGATTCTGATCAAAATACATTACACACATGTATGATATGGTAATAAATTAAATATACAAATTGAACATAAATATTAATCATAAATTTAAAAATAAGGTGGAGAACACCACCATTTTCTCCAGGAAGACAGCCGACATCAACCTCTGGCCTCCACACACATGCACACACATAGACACCTGCACGCATAAGAATCTGCTCTCGCAACATGAAAAAATATCATGCTGGCCACCATACCTTATTTTGCTCATTTCATGTTTTATTGCCTGCCATCCTCATAAACATATTGATCTATCATCTCTTCCCTTTGTGAGCAGTAGCTCCACAGGGCAGATTCTCTATTCTTTTTGTTTACTACCTCAAAGCCTGGAACCCTGCCCAGCCCGCAGAGCCTGTGTTGATTGAACAAATAACAACGAAAGATCATAGGTCTTACCACAAGGCTATAGCTAGATAGGCTGGAACCCAGCAGAAGCTTGGAGGGAGAACCAAAGAGGTCACCTCTATGCCAGCTCTCAGAATCAGTGTCATGAGGGAGGAGGCAGAGTAGAGACGAGGAACTCGGTGACCAGTCATGTTGTATACAAGCAGGCTGATCAGACCACAAGCAGTTGCCAAGGATGGGGGCAGGGCACACAGGCAGGTCCGGGTGGAACCCTGGGTATGTGAGAAGAATGATGCTTCTTGATCTCGGTGGGCACAGCCTCAGGAAGGGGGCACTGCATGGAGAGGAAGCTGGGCAATACCCATTCAGCATGGGCAGGTGCCTTTGTGCAGGCCACACATTGACTAGCCCTGTGTGACAACCAGAATGCCCATGATGACATTTCCCTGTTTCCCAGTTTGGAAAAGGCGATAACCATTCTGAGTTTCATCTTGCTGAAGACACGAGCCTGAGGTCCCATGGCTGCTATAGAGTCCACCTGACAGCCTGGGCTTGCATTGACCCTTTGCTGTCCAACATCTGGCTGTGGTGGTTTGAATGTGCATAGACCCCATATCCTCATGTGCTTGTCATTAAGCCTCATACTCTGTCCCTAGCTGGTGGCTCCTTTGGAAGTGGAGCCTTCGTGGATAAAGTGTGTCACTGTCAGGCTAGGGGTGTACCTTGAGGTTCACTAGTCCAGTTCACTAGCTTGATCACTCTTGCCACTACCTCCCAGCCAAGGCAACAAGATGTGATGTCCAGCCTCTGCTCTACCATGCCCTGATGAAACTCCCCCTTGAAATGGTAAGCTGAAATAAACACTGTCCTCCCATTCACTGCTTCGGCTGGATGTTTTCCCCAGCAACAAGAAGGTACCTACTACACTGGCCTAAGGCCATTTGTGTCAGAACCACCTGGAAGACTTTGCAAAGCGGAATCTCAGGCTCTGTCCCATACCCATGGGTTCCGAATTGGCATGTCAGTGAAATCCCAGGTGATTTCTGTGCATGTTGGAGTTTGTGAACTCTTCTGCTTCGTGACTCATGGTGTTCACACTGTTCTCTCAGTTAATTTTTCTGTGGAAGTAGAGACTGAGTCACCTCTACTTTTGTCCACGTGGTCTGTTGCCAAATGTCCACAGGGCCAACCAGTTCATCATTCTAGAATGAACACTGGACATTGAGTTGTGCTTTCAGGCTGTGTGATGTTGAACATGTTCACTCCTAAGAGTATTTGCCTTCTAATCTAGGGCTTTAGAAAAGAATAATGGCATGATGCTTTTGTGGGACTCAAATGGTAGGATAGATATGAAAGTGCCTTGTCAATTATATAGTTCTACATACAAAGGATTCTTGCTCCTACCTAGTATAACATGATGGCCCCTGACAGAACCCACTTATCTCCAGAATGTTACTTCAACAAATTAGGAAGAGGGAGAAAATGAATGGTCTGGGGTCAGTAACTCCAATTAGTAGATCAGAATAGAAGCAGGAGGCCACCTATTCATTTAGCTTACTGGGAAACCAGCTGATACATGCAGGTTTCAAATAGGGCTTTGGTTGTGGGGTTGGCTGAAGTCTGGGGAAATTATAAAGCGGAAAGGCACATGAGGGTTAGTGGGGCAAATTCCATGGAGGAACTGTGCAGCTGTGCGTGCTGAGAGCGTGGGAGGGAGGAGAAGATGGCTCCTGCAGATCAACTTCAGCTCCCCAGAGAGACTGGGGCGTCTTCTCCCCTCTACGCCCAGCCACCACCTGACCCTTGCACTTCTCCTCCTGCATCCAGGTGTTCTCTGCCCCTCAGAATCAGCCAGCAGCCTCAGAGCCCCCTGGCAGGGAATGCCTTTGTTGTGGGCCAATTGCTCACAGCACGGTGGTGTTCTGGGACCTTGGAGATACTTGGGTGTTACTGCCCTCAGTTCCTGCAACCATCCAAACACTGGACCCAGCAATGTTGATTTAAACTCCAGAGCACAGATGAACGAATGAATGGACCTTGGCCTCTAGGATATACTTTTCTGTCATAGTCAGATATACCCTAATCACCCAGTTTTGTGCTTAATCTCTCCTATCTCTGCTGCATTGTACCCCTGTATCTCATGTCTGATCTCCTCTCCCTTCTGCCCATCCTCTTCCATGATCTCTTGCTCTTTCCCTCTGTTTTTCTCTATATATAATGTATATCCTCCCCCCCCCCAGGGTAGAAAACCATTAAAAGTAGGAACTTGACCTGTTTTCATTCATTGATACATCCCTAAAACAGTACCCTACCCATTGCTGATGCTCAGCAAGTATTGTGTGTGTCTCATCTTTGGCGCACTGTGACCACAGACACTAGTGGTAGGTACCGTGGCTGGCTTTCCATGGACTCTGGGGATCCAAACTCAGGCACTCACGCTTCTTTGGCAAGTTCTTTATCCACCATGCCATCTCCCCAGCCCTCACAGGTATTTCTTGAAACAAAGTGAGTTACATCCATTAGAGAGTGACAGTGTCACACACGGTTTTTCTCATTCTGTCACCAAATCATTGGGTGACTCGGATGTATGCTTTTACCTTTCTTGCCTCAGTCTCCCCACTTAGTAATTGGGTCTATCTCTAGGGGAACTTTCAGTGCCAATTCTGTGACTCTGAAACAGCCATCTTTCAGGATGGCTTTGGAAGATTGTTCTCATGAGGTGGCAAAGACATCACTACATAGGAAGCAAACAGGGCCAGGTGGGAGTTCTCGCTCTGACACTTAAGTACTGAGACTTCTGAGGAGATGTTTGACATCTAGTCCATAGATGGTGCTCCTAGCACAGTGCCTGGCATGTCTTAGGAACTGATTAAATGCCACCTTCTCCCTCTACTCACCATCTGGGCTTGCGTGCTTGGTGCCAAATGAGCCTCGGTTCACACAGTCACGTAGCAAATGGCCTCAAAAAAAAAAAAAAAACCCTGCAAACTATAAAGTGATCCACAAATGTAGAGGATCATTGTGGTGATGCGCATACCTAACCCCTGACTTCTCCACTCACAGATGAAATTGAGAACACGGTTTCTATTTATACCCAAACCGTCTCATGATTTGCCAGCCTCACTGCTCATCACAAACTTTGCACCTGAACAGGCCAAATTCACCTTGGGTTTATCTAAGTCTAATTAAAACTTGATCGTCATGTCTAACATGCGGTCTTATTATTTTGGCTTAATTAGGGTGAGGAGAGGGGGCTGAAAGCAGCAATTCCAGTAGTTCTGTGATGCAACATCTGTAGAGGCATAGGGCTTAGCCAGACATGCAATTAGGTTGAACCACACACACAGCAAGTATCTTTGCGTCTGACAGCTGTCTGGCCAGCCCTCTCCAGTTCAGGCTGGGTGGAAACCAGATGAATGGTCTTCCTCGTCCACTTCTGGAGTAACAAGAACTAGTCAGAGCCTTCTGGAAACAGGGCAACAAAGCTGTCACCATGGAAATAGTTCCTGGGGTGGTGTGAGAGAGAAGAGGAAGTGTATAGTGGTAACAGGAAAGGAATTCACCATTTAGTCTTGGAGTTGGTCAGCTGTGGTCATGTTGTTGATGTGGATCACGCTGGAAAAACCGAGTCTTTGAAATGTCATCACTCATCTCTTTGGGCATTTTTTTTTTTTTTGTTTCACTCTATTCCCAGACACAGGCAGAATGCATGAGGAAAATGTTCAAATAACCTTTACAAATATTCACTGATACCAAAGCTGAAAATTACTCCATTCGGCTTATTATGATAGTCAGGGTAGGATAGCTGCTATAATAAATAGACTCCATGGCTACTAAAGATCTTGCCTCCTGACATTCATACTGTGTAATTCTTCTTTCTTACTTAGGTGTATCAGCCTTTGGGTGTGGGCCAGACATGGTGATTTCTTTCTAATGAATCAAATGTGACAAAAAGAAGGGATGTCATTTCTGAGATTCGATTGCAAGGACCACGAGATCCGCCTTGCTCCCTCATGCCCTCCGGCTGGTGTTTGGAACTGTGATGAAGCAAACTGCCATGTTTGGAGCTGCTCTGTGGAGAGGTTCACACAGCCAGGAGCCGAGGGCTGCTCCTGGCAGGTAGCCCGTGAGCGCTAAATCTTGCCAACAGTGTCATGACTGAGCGTGGATTTTTAGTCGTCCGTAGCCCTGACTGACACCCTGATTACTGCCTGTGAAGACCTTGAAGTAGAGGACCTATTTAGCTCCATCTAAATCCTGACTCATAGAAAATTGCAAGGGACATTTTAAGCCACTAAGATTTGAGACAATGTGTTACATAGCAATAGATCTTTAACAGACTCCAGTAAGTATAATGGCTCAAACGCAATAGAAACTTACTCACTCCATTTGTGAGCATGTTTAGAGAGACTATCATTTCCAATGTTTATAATTTCTTCCAAGGTTTTCCTGAAATTGTGCCTGCTGAGCCTGCATGTGCATGTTCATGTGTGTGCATGTGCACACGTATATGTGCGCATGCATTTGGAGGCCAGAGGACAGTCTTGGGTGTCATTCTTAGGAATGTCACCCACTTCCTTTGAGACAGGGCCTCTCATTGGCCAGAAGCACACTAGTTAGGCTACACTGATTGAGCAGTGGGCCTCAAGGATCATCTTTTACCTCTGCCTCCCCAGTGCTGGGGTTATAAATGTATGCTACCATGCCTGGAATTTTTACATGAGTTCTGGAGATCAAACTCAGATTTTTTTTTCTGTTTTTTTTTTTTTTTTTTTTTTTTTTTTTTGAGGTAGAGTCTCACTCTAGTCCAGGCTGTCCTAAAATTCACTATGTAGTCTCAGGGTGGCCTTGAACTCAAGGCCTTCCTCCTACCTCTGCTTCCTGAGTGCTGGGATTAAAGGTGTGTGCCACCATGCCTGGCTTAAACTCAGACTTTAATATTTGTGGGTAAGTGTTTTACCAACTGAGCTATTTCCCTACCCCCTGAGAATATTTTTAAATTGACTGAAATTTTTTCATAAAATATTCACTGCGTAAAATTTGCCATTTTAACCATTTTAAGTACTTAGTTCAGTGGCACCAAGTATATATGCACTACTGTGCGATCGTCACTATTGCCCACCTCCAGGACCCTGTACAGCTAGTGAGACTGATTCATGGGACTTTTGAAGGACCAAGCCTGGAGGAACACCTCACTTCCTCTCATGCTGCAGTGGCTGGCAATGGAGCTCACGGACACATCTAACTGCAAGGGAGGCTGGGAAATGTAGTCTGGCTCTATATCCTAGAAGAAGAGAAAAATATAGATTCTTGTTGAGCACCCCCTAGTCTTTGCCACACTTACCTACATTCCAAATTAAACCCACAAGCCATTGTCCTAATGTAAACACCCTGACTTGAGAGCCAGCCCAGCCACGGCCCCTCATGACTGCTGTGCTGGCTCCACAACCCCTCAAAATCTCTGCTCTTAATTAAGGTCTTAGAGAAAGTTCATAAAAGGTAACTAGCTAAGAGTCCCTGAAGCTTCTTTGAAGAACTTTCAAAATATATTTTAGGGGCTGGAGAGATTGTTTAGTGGTTAATGCACTTTCTTGTGAAGCCTAAGGACCCAGGTTCGATTCTCTAGGTCCCACATAACCTAAATGCACAAGGTGGCACATGTGTCTGGAGTTCATTTGCAGTAGCTAGAGGCTCTGGCACACCAATTTTTTTCTCTCTCTCTCTGCCTTTCTGTCTCAAATAAAAATAAATTAAAATAGAACCCCCCCCCAAATTTTTTAAAGTGTATTTTGGCCATATCACCCTATCAGTGTTTGCTCCCTGCACATTTTGTAATTTTATTTTCAATTGCTTGGGATGTTTCCTAGAACCCAATATTCTGTTCTCTGAAGACTTTCTCCTTAAGGTAACTCCATTCACATCACATCAAAGGTGGCTGAAGTAAAATTGGTTGCCCTATACATTTATGATGCCTTTGCTTCCCCTGCTGGATGAAGGCAGCTTCAGAGACAGGTCACTGTGGAAGTCCCACCCATGCTACAGAACACTGCCTTTCACTGTCAAAGGCAAGTGCCCTTTGGGGGCTATTTCAGTCTTGCCTTGTCTGAGTTATGGCCAAGGCGACCAATTCCATTTCATAAATCTCTCATTTCTAGAATATTTTAGAGTCTGTTTTCAGTAGAAAATGTCTATCAGTGAAATAAAGAAATAGCAAAACCTCTGTGATCTCTTGCAGTTTCTTTTAAGCTGACATACTTGAGTGTGGGGTGCATGGCTTTGCAAATGCTCTGTCTGTGAGAAGTTCGTTTTATGACTCACTGCCTTTGAAATTGCCAAATGGGCTGAATTTTCATCCTGGTGTGAGCAGCCTGTGATTCGAGCAGTTTGGGGTACTTAGGCTCTACTTATCAGACTGTGGCTATGCCATGGTGATGTCTCAGCAAATAATCTTTTGGAATATGTCAGATCATGGTGCCTGTCTGGGAAAACAGCCATAGCACCTGACAGCCCCATTCTTGTGGTCAAGGTCCTTCTCCTCGAGTAGCCTACAGTCTAGGGAGGGAAACCTGGTTGCAATAATGAGAAGAGGACATAGTATGCAGGATATGTCATGGTGGTAGACAGGAGGGTCTTCAAGAACATTCTTGGGGAAGGAAGGGAAGTCAAAGAAGATAGGTACGGAGATGACATTTTAGCAGAACTGTAAAGGACAAGCAAAGAGAAGAACACGAAGGAAGACAAGTCCCACAAGTGAGATTCAAGGCATGACTGAGACTGCAAGTAGTGGGGAAAGGCAATGAAGTGGTGGCAGTATGAGATGTAGAGTCTCAAAGACCCAGGTTCAAAGCCCAGATCCACTACTTTCTCCTGTGTGATTATGGTCACGTCACTAAACTCCCTATACCTCAGATTTTTCACCTGGGCCAGTGAAAAACCTACAATTTAAGGTGGTAAAGAGATGCAGAAATACATGGGTAGTGCCGCTTCTGGGCCGCATGCAAATCTGTGGCCCAGTAGGTAACTAGCATTGAGAAGGGAGAGCTAGTTTTTTTCTCACTCCTCGGCCACCTCGGTGGCTGCTCTTGGATGGGGCCTGCCCTGCATCTAAGGCAGGAAGATAGTGGCCACAAAGAAGACGGAAAAGCCCTGGAGTCCATCAATTCCAGGTTCAGGAATGTGCTGGGGGCCAAGCAGACTTTAAAGATAATCATCCAGGGCAAAGCAAAACTGGTCATCCTCAAGACAGCTGGCCAGCTTTGAGGAAATCTGAGATTTCCTATACTGTGTCTGAGATTTCCTCTCCTATGTTGGCCAAAGCTGGTGTCCATCACTACAGTGGCAATCATATTGAATATTGGGCTTAGCATGTGGAAAATACTACAGAATACACACAGTACCATTGATCCAGGTGATTCTGACAGTATTAGAAACATGCCAGAGTACACTGGTGAAAAGCAAACCACATAACATTTCCCTTTAATAAAACTTGCCAGAAGCTTGTCTTAAAAACAGAACAGGTGGGCATGGTAGTGCACACCTTTAATCCCAGCTCTTGGGAGGCAGAGGTAGGAGGATCTCCATGAGTTCAAGGCCCCCCTGAGACTACATAGTGAATTCAGGTCAGCCTGGGCTAGAGTGAGACCTTACCTAAAAAAAAACAAAACCAAACCAACCAAAAAAACAAGCAAACAAAACCCCTCACAACCATGATGACAATAACAACAAATAAAGAAGGCAGATCTATGACAGAGATGTCAGCTCATTAATCAAAAAGATGGCCATCAAGAGCCTGTGGGGCGGGGGGCTGGGGAATGAACCCGTAGCAGCTTTGCCACACAGTAAATCATCTCAAATGTCACTGTTTAAAGCAGCTCTGTGTTGCTGTTCACGTGTGGTGGTGTGTGCCTATAATCTCGGCACTGGGGAGGCAGAGGCAGGAGGATCCTTGGGACTTGCTGACCAGCATGTCCAGCAAATCAGTGCGTTTCAGGTTCAATGAAGAGCTGGTGAGGAGGCAGAGAGCAAAAGTGGAAGACACAGGACACCAACTTTTGGCCTACACCCCCCCCCCCGCCACACACACACACACACACAGAGAGAGAGAGAGAGAGAGAGAGAGAGAGAGAGAGAGAGAGAAATCTTGGGGCTGATGCAATGGCTCTGTGGTTAAGAACACTTGTCACTTAAGCATGAGAGCCTGGGAGAGCCCCAAACCACCCGAGTTTGACTCCTCAGAACCCATATTGAGGCAGGCATGAGCCGGGCGTGATGGCGCATGCCATTAATTCCAGCACTTGGGAGGCAGAGGTAGGAGAATCGCCATGAGTTCAAGGCCACCCTGAGACTACAGAGTTAATTCCAGGTCAGCCTGAGCTAAAGTGAGACCCTACCTCAAAAGAGAGAGAGAGAGAGAAAGAGAGAGAGAGAGAGAGAGAGAGAGAGAGCCGGGCATGACTACATACGTCCACAGGTGGGGTAGAAACCGGAACATTACTGGGGCTCTCTGACCACAAAAAAAATGCATGATCTGGGGTGAGAAAGAGGCTCTATCTCAAGGAGGCATGTGGATGAGCAATAGAGAAGGACACCTGAGGTTTTCCTCTGGATGTCTTACATATATGACATCACACACATAAATGTATAACACAATTATTAAAGCTAAACATACATACTCAAAAAAGCAAAGGAAAAGAAAATCTATCCAAGATTACCATACAGAAGGAAAAGAGAAGAAAACCCAGCTCATTAACTCTGCCCTTCGAGGCCAAGAACAGTGGCCTAGGAAGGCTAAGTAAATTCCCAGGGTGTGGCGTCACAGGAGCCAATAGGAAGAGAGCATTTATCCAAAGTGAACCGATTATAACAGCATCAAAGGTGCGGAGACTCCCAAGGGGCATAGTGGCTAGAGGGAGACTGTTGAATTTCAAATGAAGTTTGGTGATCATGGCAAAGACAGGTGCAAGGCAAAGGCCAGACAATAGCGGCCCGTGGAGAGAGTGGGCACTAAGAACTGGAGACAAAAACGTGTTCACAATGTTTTCAGAAACTTCTGGTGAGAAGACAGGCAAGAGATCTAGTGAGGAGTAGAGAGAGGTTTTAATTTCATTATTATTTTATTTAGAATGGGGAGATCTGAGCAAGTTGCAGTGTGGTTTGGTAGAATGGATGGGCAATATAGGGAACAGAGGCAATAAATGACGGAAGATACCAAAAAAAAATTGGAAGGAATGAGATCAAGGCTGACATAGTAAACAGAGGATATGAAACTTCAGAGGTAAGAAAGGGGTGTTTTAGATGCAAGCACGTGCACAGGGTGATGGGAGGAAGCCAAGGTATCTCCCCTTCTGATGGTTTTGATCTTCTCGATGGGCAGGAGTGAGCTCTTCATCTCAGAGTGACTGGCATCTAACAGAGGGTTAAAAACCCTGCCAGAGCCAATGTGGAGCAGGAGCGAGAGCAGACAAGGGAACCAGAGAAGGATAGCCAGGCAGCATTGGGGTCCATTTGAAGTCTGAGACCATAAATTTAGAATGGCACCCATGATTTATAGTGACACCAATCTGTGTGGATTTCCAGCAGTGCTTAGCAACCAGAGATGAGAGATAATTGGATTCATCCAAATTGGTGTTTTTCCAGAAGTTGTATTGGGAGAACAGAAAGTTTGGTTGAGGGGTTACTGGTGGGAGAGAGAGAGAGAGAGAGAGAGGCTAAAATGATGAGAAATGGTATCTGGGCTGGATGGGGAAGGACATTAAGATAAGAGATGGCTGAAACACAGAGAGAGATAAACAGTGGAGGTCTAGAACTTCATGATGATTCCTCAAGTTCATCTCTAAGGACTGAACTTCCCCAATGCATCATCTACACCAGGCTCCTTAGTCTTCTGTATACTGAAATATTTTTCACAGTTGACTTCCTGTGGAGCACTCTATATCATACCTGCTTCGCCCTAACTGCTCACAGCCCCTGAAGAACTGGGGAGGCCTGGCTACCAGTAAAGGGAGGATAGTGAGTCCCCATCTATGCCTCCTACAGGCTTTAGGGAAATGAATTCACACACAATCACTCAAGCCAATATTGGGGTAGTCGTCTTCAAACCCCACCATTGCTCGCTCTCACTTCCCTTTACCAGATCTGTCATTAAATTCTGCTGCTTCAAGTATCTGTCTCAAATCTGCCTCTTTCCCACCATCAGTACTCCAGTCACCTGTGTTCAAACCTCCACCATTCCTCACCTGAGCCTCAGCAATAGATCCCTACTGGTCTCCTTGCTTCATGATGTATCCTCAAATTCATTCTTCATCTAGTAGTCAGGTGTCCCTTTAGGAATATAAAACAAAGCACATGAAGTCAGTCCTCTCCTTCACTGTTCCCTTGGCTCTTAAAATCAAGTCAAATTCATCACAACTGAATTGGGGCTGGGAATGAAGGTAACAAGAGCCACTAGCAGGAGGAAGCAGAGCAAATTCAAAGGTCTGAGAAGTCTGTGTGGAAGCGATGGGATGTTCAATGAAGTGGAGGACTTGGACAGAAGGGCTGGAGGAGGTCATGCCAAGAATATAAGGAAAGGCACACTCTGGCTACAGTGTGGAGACCAGACCAATAGGAGGCAAGAGTGGCTTCTGTTAGCACTCGGGAGATGGAAGAAGGAGGACCTCTGAGGCCAGTCTTAACTTCATGAGACCCTGCCTCAAGAAGAAAACAGAGAAGAAGAAAGAAAGGAAGGAAAAACAGAAGGCAGAGAAAAAGAGAGGGAGGACATAAGGAAAAGGTGACTGCCAGTAGATCAGTCATGATGACTTTGGACTAGTGCACACAGAAATAAGTGACAGCTGGGAGCAGCTAGTACTGGGGCTGAAGGATGGATTAAGAGAGATTTCAGAGGATAAAATGAAGCTTGAAGCACATCTTCATCCCTATTCCTGTATATGCAGGCTTAGGTTTGCTCTGTAGTCTGAGGTTAAGTTCATTCCTTTCAGGCTGTACCTGGTCTATCCACACTAGGTCAGCCTAGCTCTAACCTACCCACACCAGGTCAGCCAGAAGCCCTGTCAATGCTGTGGACCTGGTGTGGAAGAAAATATCTGCTGAGATGGAAGACACTGGAGAATGCCTAGGGATGCAGGGGAAAGCTCTGGTGGGAAGGCAGAGATTGAAGACACCTCAAAAGAGAGTGGGGATCCTAAGAAGGAAAGTAATGTGCAATTCAGAATGCAGATGGAAAGGTTGTTCTTGGATCAGAGGAAACCTCTAGCCATGCACGCAACCCCAAAGAGCTGAGATTACTCTGGGTAAACTTGCTCCTCACTGGTGACAACCCAGTGGTCACCAGTTCTTTATAGTTTGAAGCCCTCACCCCTTTTAAACTTCAAGATATGCCCTGGACCCCCAGATGTATGCACACTTTGAGAGTCTATCAATTGAGAAAATGCATAATGTCAGAAGCTCTATGGATTCAGGAAAGCTTTTAAATGAATTTCCTTCGTGGTGTTAATCACAACTTTTATCTACTCTCCTTTAAAATAGCACATTTATGTGTGAAATGATTTTATCCTGGGAAAATGCCTTGTGCAATCAGACTTTGCAAATCTGGATGCCCTCTGCTTCCTGCTTTACAGAGTGGGAATCAGGACTCAGCCTCAACCTGTTCTAACAGCAATCGATCTTATCCGTGACTAGCTACCTTCCCCCACAGTGGGACATTGTTAGGCATAGGAGTCCTCTATTTATTTTTTATATACCCGCAGCACCCAGCATAGGGTGGTGAAACAAAATAAGTTTATAAAAGTCTGTTTGGGGCCGGAGAGATGGCTCAGTGGTTAAGAATCTTGCCTTCAAAGCCAAAGGACCCAGGTTTGATTCTCCAGAACCCATGTAAGCCAGACACACAAGGTAGTACATGAGACTGGAGTTTGTTTACAGCAGCTGGAGGCCCAGGCATTCCCATTATCTCTATCTGCCTCTTTCTGTCTTTCTCTCAAATAAATAAAAATAAAAAAAAACTATTAAAAAAATCTGTTTGAGGGCTGGAGAGATGGCTTAGCGGTTAAGCGCTTGCCTGTGAAGCCTAACGATCCTGGTTCGAGGCTCAGTTCCCCAGGACCCATGTTAGCCAGATGCACAAGGGGGTGCACGCATCTGGAGTTCATTTGCAATGGCTGGAAGCCCTGGCATGTCCATTCTCTCCCTCTCTCTCTCTCTCTCTCTCTCTCTCTCTCTGCCTCTTTCTCTCTCTCTGTCATTCTCAAATAAATAAATAAGAATGAACAAAAAAAGTAAAAAATATATTTAAAAAAATCTGTTTGAGGGCTGAAGAGACAGCTTAGTAGTTAAGGCGCTTGCCTGCAAAGCCAAAGGATCCAGGTTCAATTCTCCAGGACCCACATAAGCCAGATGCACAAAGGGATGCATGCATCTGGAGTTTGTTTGCAGTGGCTGGAGGCCCTGGAGCACCCATTGTCTGTCTGTCTGTCTCAAATAAATAAATTATATATTATATATAAATAATAAATAAATTATATTATAAATTATATATAAATAACATATAAATTATATATAAATAACAAATAAATAAATCATATATATATATATATATGTATATATATATATATATATGATCTGTTTGAATGGGTGAATGTAGAATTAGTCACACAACCATTTTCCTGTTATCTTACTTGGCATGTCCACATAGTCTCACATATTGTCTCTAAAAATGAGGTTGATTTTCTTTCCTCCTGGTGATTAAGATCATTCAGATTCAACCAATTCCTCTAAGGTGCTCGTCTGCGTGAGCGGAGGGAGCCCGGCCTGGCTCAGGTTCATTTTTCTGTTTCTAGACAGTCTTTAGTAATGCATCATCTTTGTAAAGTGCCTGGCTCGCTGCGCGGAGGAAAACGTACTAAATGTGCAGGCACATCCTGTCCTTCAGATGTTCCTGCTCCCAACTCACAGCTCTGCATTTGCACATGCTTATTTTGGCTAAATGTATCTTGTTGGATTAGCTGAAGCCACCGCACCCAACTGACTTTTGATTTTGAACATTAATGTGCAAATCGGAAGGGAGGACACTCCTGGCCTTACGAGAATGAGATGAAGAGGCCGTTCAGCCCTTCGCATGTAAATTGGGTTCTGTTGAGGATGGGAGAGGCCGGTGAAGACAATGAATCCCAGCATTGTGATTCTGGAACTCCAGCCCGTCCTTTGGGATCATGGAGAGCAAGCGCTCGTGGGGGTGTGGGGGGCACTACTCACCAGGAGCAAATTGACAAGTGGATTTGAAGGTTCAGGAGCACAGTCAGGTGCCATTCATCTGGTGGCCCGGTCTTACCACTAAGTATGCTTCTTCTAGACACTAATGCAGAGGGCTGAAAAGATCCCACGTGAGCGACAGACAAGAAGAGTTACTGCTTTGCAGGTGGGCTAGGCTGAATGGTGGTCTAGACATAAATGGAACGTGGGACACCCCCGACCACCGCCACCACCACACACCCCGTAAGGAGGCTGGGGCCAGAAAGCTTGTGCAGATGTCTGTCCCGGTGGCAAGCTGCTCATATTCTCAGCCTCTTCCCACACTGCCACATTCAGTCATTGCCTCTTTTGAGATATGGCTTTGTCTGAGGATGTCACTGCTCTGCAAGTCTTCTCATGTGGAACTTATTTTACTTTTATGTTTTAAAAAATTTTTTTTTTAGTTTGTAATTGTGAATTGAAAAATTACAGTTGTATATTCTCACAGAGTACAAAGTAACGTTGTGATTTATTAATACAGTGTAGAATAATTAAATCGCACAAATGAACATATCCATCACCTCAAATACTTTATATTTTCAATGGAGAGAACATTTGAAATTTAGCCTCTTAGTGCTTTTGAAATGTGCAGTGTTATTATTTATTCTGTTCCCTGCGCTGAGCAGTCTCCCAAAGGAGAAAGAACACTTGCTCTTCTTATGTAAGCGAGAATTCGCATCCTTTGAACATCAGCTCTCCACAGCCCCCGTTCCCAGCCTCTGTAACACCATTCTTTCTTCTGTTTTGCTGGATTTGGTTGTTTCAGAGTCCACATGTAAGCGACAATGTGTATATTTGCCTTTCTGTGCCTGGCCAGTTCTAATTCCACCCACAGTGGCACAAATGGCAATTATATTTTTCTCTTTCTTCCTTTCTTGCTTGCTTTCTTTCTTTCTTTCTTTCTTTCTTTCTTTCTTTTTTTCCATGTAGGGTCTCACTCTAGCTCAGGCTGACCTGGAATTCACTGTGTAGTTTCAGGGTGGCCTTGAACTCACAGTGATCCTCCTACCTCTGCCTTTCAAGTGCTGGGATTAAAGGTGTCCACCACCACGCCCAGCTATTTCTTTCTTTTTAAAGACAGAATAGTATTCCTTGGTGTCTATGGGCTACATTTTCGTTATCTGTTCATCTGCTAATGGACACTTGGTTGGTCTCATAACTTGGCTATTCTGCAGAGTGCTGCAAGAGCATGGGAGTGCAGATGTCTGCTCAACATCGTGATTCCAATTCCTCTGCATATATGCCCAGAGGTGGAACTGCTAGTTCTCATGTCAATTCTATTTTGAGGAACCTCCACACAGTTGTCCTTAACAGCTGTACTAATTTACATTCCACCAACAGTTTAAGGGCTCCCTTTCCCCCGATTTCACTAACAGTTATTTTTCATCATTTTGATCATATCTTTCTGACTGGTGTGAAGGGATGTCTCATTGTGGTTTAAATTTTCATCCCCCACATGACTAGTGTAGAATTTTTTTCATATGCCTTTTGGCCACTTGCGTGTCTTTTTAAAAATTTTATTTATTTATTTATGAGAGAGAGAGAGAGAGAGAGAGAGAGAGAGAGAGAGAGAGAGAGGGAGAAATAGGCAGCGAGAGAGCAAGAGAGCGAGAATGGGCATGCCAGGGCATCCAGCCACTGCAAATGAACACGTGCGCCCCCTTGTGCATCTGGCTTACGTAGGTCCTGGGGAATCGAACGCAAGTCCTTTGGCTTTGCAGGCAAGTGTCTTAATCACTAAGCCATCTCTCCAGCCCCTGCATGTCTTCTTTTGAAAACTGTCTATTTATGTCACTTGCCCATTTTAAAACTGGATTATTTGTTTTCTTTCTATGGCGTTGTCTGAGTTCCTTAAGTAGTATGGATATTAATCTGTTACAAGGTATATGGACTATAATTTTTTCTCTCAATTGATAGGTTGTTTCTTCCTTTGTTAATTGTTTTTTTCCTTGTTAAGAAGTTGATATTTTTATGGAATCCTATTTGTGTATTTTTGCTATTGTTGTATTGGGTCAAATCTAAGAAAACACAACCTTGACCAACGTCATGTAGTTTTTCTGCTATTCCTTCTTCCAGCTGTGCTATTATGTTAAGTATTAAGTTTAAGTCTTTAATCAATGCTGTGGTCATTTTTGCATTTACTGTGGCATAAGTGTCCAGTTTTCCCACTACCATTTGTTGAACATATTGCCTTTTTCCCAGTGTGACCATTTGGCCCCTTCTGTTGAAAGTCAGCTGATCTTACGTGCATGCATGGGTCCATTTCTGCTTCTCCATTCTGTTCTATTAGTTAGAGTCTACTTTTATGCCAGTGCCATGATGTTTAAATTACTGCTGCTTTGTGGTATAGTTTGAAATTAGATTGTGTGATGCCACCATTTTGCTCACAATATTTGTGGCTATAGTGTGTAAGTGTGTAGTTCCTATGAGTTTTGGGATTGATATCCCTATTTCTTTAAAAAATATTTTAAATTTATTATTTTTATTCATTTGAGAGAAAGAGGAGAAAGTGGCGGGGATGGGCACACCAGGGCCTCCAGCCACTGCAAACAAACTCCAGATACATGCACCTCCTTGTACATATGGCTTACGTGGATATTTGGGAATAGAACCTGGGTCCTTAGGCTTCACACTCAAGTGTCTTAACTGCTAAGCCATCACTTAAGCCCTGATTTTCCTATTTCTATAAAAAATGACATTAGAATTCTGATAGGAGTTACATTGAATCCATAGATCACTTTGGGTAATATGGATATTTTAGCAATAGCAATACTTCCAATTCATGAACAGAATTTATCTTTCTGTTTATATTTTATAGTTTTCAGTATATATAGTTTTTAAATTGTTACAAGGGCTAGGGAGATGGTTTAGCAGTTCAGGCACTTGTCTGTGAAGCCTAAGAATCCAGGTTTGATTCCCCAGTACCCACGTAAGCCAGGTGCACAAGGTGGCGCATGCATTTGGAGTTAGTTTGCAGTGGCTAGAGGCCCTATGCACCCATTCTCTCTTTCTCTCTGCCTCTTTCTCTCTCTCAAATAAATAAACAAATGAATAAATAAATACTTTAAAAAGCTTAAAAAATAATGTATATGAGTTTAGCCATGGTACATGCAATTATTTTCTCAATTCTTTTTGAAATGTTGACCTGCTCCTTCATTTACTGCCACACTGGAAATGCTTCCAGTACCGTCAGGGAAGAGAAAGAAACAAAAGGCACCTAAATAGGGCAAGAAGAAAGAGAATTATTGCTGTTTCCTGATGATAAGGACTTACGTACAGAAAACACTAAAATTTCACAAAAGCTCTTAGAAATAATAAAGAAATATGAAATCACACAAAACCCAAGATCGTTTTTCCAAATATCCTCAGGACAAGAGAAAGAGTCTAGTGTTTTACTCTTCATGGTTGCTTCCAGACCACCAGTCTCCGTGTGTGTGTGTGTGTAGTATGTGTCCTATGGTGTGTGTGTATATGTGTGTGTGTGTGTGTGTGTGTATGTGTAGTATGTAGCCTATGGTGTGGCATGTGTTGTATGCACATATATGGGCAGATGTGTCTGTGACTAAGCCTCACAGCCAGTCCCCAGCTGGTGGAGCCTTTGGGAGGGGGGCATTGCTGACTGAGGTGTGTCACTAGGGGTGGACCCTGAGCTTGATGAATCCAGTTCAGTGGGTGTCCAGAGACAGCCAGCTCATTCTTGCTGCTAGCTCCTAGCTGATATGACTAGATGTGATGTCCAGTCTCTGCTCTGCCATGCCATGATAGAACTTCCTCAGGATACTTTAAGCCTTAATAACCTCTTTCCTTCCATGGACTGCTCTGGATTAGGTGTTTTGTCCCAGCAATGAGAAGTAACTGCAACAGTTTCTCTTCATGAACCCAGAGCTACCATTTTCATTCAGACTGGCTGAGCTGTGAGCCCCAGTGACTCTCCAGTCTCCACAGGGCTGAGGGTACAAGTAGGAATGGCCATGCCCAGTTGTTTTTCAAGGCCTCATGCTTGTATGCAAAGGGCTCTTACTCAGTGAGCCATTGCCCCAGCCCCACCTCTCCCGTTTTGAAAAAGGTACCAGTCCCTTGAGGCACTCATATCGGGAGGTATTCTGCTGTGATTACACACAAATCACGACTGCTGCTGCCACTAGCCTGGCTCTATCCCCTCACCCACTGAAGACTTGGTTCTTAATCTTCCACTATCACTGAGTTCCTGAGCACCATGAAGTCCACATAAATGACTCACCTAGTGCACTCTACCGTGATGGACTGAAGCATGTTCTTCCTTTCAAAGAACATTGCTCCTCAGAATAACCCTCGATCTCTCTCAGAATGGGAGCATTTGGAGGTAAGGTTAAGAAAGCAGCTGTGGTAAAATGAATTAAGTGAGTGGACCCTCAGCCAGCATGACTTCTGCTCTTACAAGATGGAGGGAATAGAACACACACACACACACACACACACACACACACGCACACGCACACGCTGCAGGACAGCCAGGCGAGGGCCCAGCAAATACAGGTAAAGAGGCCTCAGAGGAAACTAAACCTGCTGCCACCCTCCTCTCAGATTTCTAGCCTCTAAAATTCTGAAAAAAAGAAAACCCACACATTTCTGCTCTGCAAGCCACCTGGTCTCTTGTGTTTGACTTCCTTACCACACACTCAGCCTCCAGGCCCTTATCCTTCCTCGTCTTCCAAGGACACTTTCCTCAGCTTCACTACTGACGTCTACATTTCACCCCTTTGACTCTGAAATATCCCCATCTGGTACTACTGCCTCTAAAATTATCATTCCAGCACCTTGCCCTCCACTAAATCTGTGTGTATGTACACTTTCTCACGTGCCCTCAGCATTCACTCTGATCCAATTACTGACTCCCATGCCCACCTCCAGCACCTACACTTTCCCATCTGTCTTCACTTTGAGTCTATCCCACGGAGATTTTGTGGTCTGTTGCTATAATTACTCCTTCTCAAACAACCTCAACAACCTTGCTCACCTCTTCATTAATCATATACCTCTGGAAAGCGCCACCTATGGGTGAACTCAGCTGTTTGGCTTCTCGGCGCCCATATGCAAGCAGGTTAACTGCATCACACGTGCAGGGGGCTGAACAGCTTCTCTCGTGCTGCTCGTGAACGTGACACCTTTATCCAGTGAGCTTTGCCTTAAGAAATGTCAGACTGGTGGACCAGACTGTCTTGAGGAGGACTCTGATCAGTGACCGGCAGTCCCATTGTTGTCCAGATACCTCATATTCCTGCACTCCATGATTTCCCTCTTACAACCGTCCTGAGCCGCAGTTTTCTTGGCTCCTTCCACAGCAAAGTGTCTAAAAACACAGGCAACATGGACTCTATGTGCTGTATGGGGTCGTTATGCCTTTACTTGAAGCAGTCTGGGTTCAGCTGCCATCCTTCGGCTATGACTGATCTTGTCACGTTACCCACCACCCCCTTGTTGCTAAAGCCTGCGGACACTTGACTGCCTCGTTTTATTTTTACTCAACTTTTCAGTTTCACTTAGCACAGCTGACTACACTCTCAAATACTCTCCATGACGTCAGTCTCCTCCGTCTCCCTCAGGCTCTGGTCACTTCTCCACCTTCTCGGAGGTTTTGCCTTCTGTTCCACCTTGGCTGTGGTCTTCTGTGTCGTCTCCATGACTCACCTGTGACCTTTGACCTCTTTGAACTTCCCTCTCATTCTCCCAGATTCAAATGCCACCAGAGGCCCATGGCTTCCTGGCTACACTGTCCTCTGTCTTCTACGTGTTAACATCCAGCCCCCTTAGAGGCCTCTCCGCCTGATTTTCAGACGTCCTCAGGCTCCTCTCCTTCCCACATGTGAACTTCTCCAGGACTTGCCACTTTTGTGAATGGTGCCTCCCTCACTTCAGTTTCTTGGGTCTGAAACACGAGTATCACCCTCTGCTTTTCCTCTCCACCAATCCCCTCCCCCCACCGACCCAGTATCCACTTCGACTCTCCATCTCTCAAGCAGGCCTGGAAGTGCTGGACCTGCCTCTCCCTGCTTCTCTGTCACTGCTCACCAAGACTACCTCACTGGTTCTTTTCCAGTCTCTCAGATTTGGTTCTTAAATTCCCCAATTTATCCCTACACAGCTGCTATGGTAATCTTTTGAGAAAAAAAAAAAAAAAACACAAATTGGATGTGGTGTTTCCCAGCTTAAAACTTTCAATAGCTTTCCATTATACTTTTTACAAAAATGAGCACTGGTTTTCCTAGCTTAACGGGGCCTGTGCGCTTGGAGCACATCCGTTCAATGGTTTCTCATTACATTCTCTTTCTCATCAACTCTACTCCAGCCCCACTGACCTTTAACCTTCTCAAACAGAATCAGCTTTCTGCTGTAATCAGGCTTAATGGCTTCCGTTATGTGTTTTTCATTCTCTCCCTTGACTGTGCATGGCTGGTTCTTTTTGATATGTGTATATATATATATATATTGTTTGTTTTTGTTTTTTTTTGAGGTACAGTTTCACTCTAGTCCAGGCTGACCTGGAATTCACTATGTAGTCTCAGGTGGCCTCGAATTCATGGTGACCCTCCTACCTCTGCCTCCCCAGTGCTGGGATTAAAGGCATGTGCCACCATGCCCTGCTCTTATTTATATATTTTAAAAATCGTTCTTAGTTTTTAAATAAAATTCATACATATATTGAAATACATAAAATATATACTGAAAAATTAAATTATGTGTATATGTATGTATGTATACACACTTGCACACATGGAGGTCAAGGACAAACTTGAGGTACCTGTGCTCTTCTACCTTCTTGGAGACACGGTCCCTGCTGCTGCAAACAAATGCCAGTCTAGCTGGCCTGCCAGCTTCAGATTCTGTCGGCTCTGTGTCCCTCTGATGCAGTCCTGTTGGGATCTCAGCACATGAGGTGCTTTGTGCCCAGCTTGATGAGGGCTGGGGAGGGTGAAAGCCAGGCTAACAGGCTCTGAAAGGAAACACCTTTAACTGCTGAATTGTCTTCCCAGCTCCCAAGGTGAACATTTTGGACAGCTTAACAAATATCCCCGTAACCTATATCTTTATCAAGAAAGTGTCCTTCCTGGAAGAGGAAGTGAAAAATGTCTGGGCTGGTGGGTGGGGAGGACCACCGTGGAACCCTGTCCTCTGGATGTGGCATGGTCTTGCAGTCATGAACCCATCACAACTGTGGCTATGTGCACACGACTGGGCCCATCGGCATTTCATAATAGAAAGGGGGAGGGGCTCATGAGGTCTCACCCCTCCCAAAGGCTGTTGACAATTAATGGTCGCTGAGGGAAAGAGGGGCATTTTCTTCAGAGGTGTAGCCACCGGTGAGTTGCCTATGCTCCCATAAATAAGCCTCCTACATGTTCACACAGGCAACCCTACTTAAGTCCAGTGAGACGCACACACACACACACATCCACAGGCACATACACACACATGCATGCACACGCACACACACACACACACACACACACACATGCACGCAGTCATGCACATGGGCGCACATACGAAGGGGAAAAGAAGAATGGACTTTGTGGGGTTGGGAGGGGGTAAGAGAGATTAATAGGAATGAGTGTGATCCAAATCCAAACATTAGCCAGGTGTGGTGGTGCCCGCCTTTAATCCCAGTACTTGGAGTCAGAGGTAGGAGGATCGTCTTTGTCTAGGTCAGGACAGGCTCCCAAGATGGAGTCACCATGGTCAGCAGAATGGCGACAGAGGCATGGGGAAGTGGACTATGCACGTTCTTCAAGAAACCACCCGCTCATTATCCCCTCCTTGCCCAACAATGCCCTAGGTCAGGGTTTCCTGCCTCCTATCTCACAAGTCACCTGGTCATTGTTCTGGTGTTACACCCTAGCTATTTTTACTGCAAGCATGTGTAAATGGTTAATGTAATGATCTCCTCTAAAGGAACTTTTCTATTCAGCTTAACAAATGAGGCTTTTTTTTTTCTTCCTCACTTTCCCCCAACTGAAGAAGCCCTATAAAGCCCACTACCTGAAAACTCAGGTAGGCTGTGCTCCTCTCTTGTGAGTCAGCCCTGGCAGCTCGTGCTTTTCCTCAATAAAAGCTTTCATCTTTGCCTCAGAGTGGTTTGTGTTCTTGGTCACTCCCAAACCTTACAGCCTTGAGTTCAAGGCCACTCTGAGACTACTTAGTGAATTCCAGTTCAGGCTAGCGTGAGACCCTACCTCAAATAAATAAATTTCTTTCCAGTTAATCTTCTATTCCAACCCAGAGGCAAATCACTGTTGTTTTCCCTTTTTTTTTTTTCCATTTGTTTAGAACTTCATACACACATGTTAACATAGCATAAAATCCTTTGTCTAGCTTCCTTTGCTCAGAGTATCTGATGCTTATCTATGTTGTTGAATGTTTGATATTATAGGACATGTTATAATATGTCTTTTTAAATCATTGGTTAGAATTCAATTGTATGACTATATCACACTTTTTAAGCCCATTCTACCACTGGCATATATTTGGATCGTTCCATGTTTTTTGGTTATTAGGATTAACAATTCCTCAAGCAACTGTTTCAATGGATATTTGCTTTTATTTCTCTGGGGTAAGTGCCTGGAACTCTGACAGGGCTGTTCTTGGCTTAAGTTTATGAACAACTGCTAAAGCTCTCCCTGGTATTTTATAATCCCAGTAACACTCAATGAGGGCTCTGGTAGCTCCTACTCTTAGTGATACATTTTCAGTCTTGTGATTTTCCTTTTTGCTATTCTAACAGGGAGTAATGCAGCTTGCTGCATTCTAATTTGCATTTCCCTGACAATGAACGAGATTGAGAACCTTCTCGTTTGCTTCCTGACCATTCCTGCATATCCCCGTGTCTCTCTGATTCGCCTCAGGCCCTTACCTATGTCTTGATTATGTTACTTGTCTTCTTTATTCTGTCATGGTGGGTCTTTATACATTCTGGATAGGAGTCCTTTGTAAGATGTATGTTTGGAAACTGTTTTCCCCTATGCTGTAGACTGCCTATTCATTTTCCTAATGGTGGTTTTCCATGAGCAAAACATTTAAATTTTGATGAAGTCTAATTTATCATCTTCTTATTTTATACTCAGAGCTTTCCTAAAAGACCTTTGATGACCCAAGGTCACAAAAGTATTAGGGAGGCATTTTTTTTTGCTAAAACTTTATAGTTTCAGGTTACATTAAGGTCTGTCCATACATTCAAAATTGATTTTTGTATTCAGCATGAGACAGAAAGTAAACCTTTATTTTTTAACAGATGGTCATCCAATTGTTCTAGCATATATTGTTGAAAGGCCTATTTTATTGTACTGAGATTATATATGTAACATAAAATTTTCCATTTAGTCATTTTCAAGTATACAATTCCACAGTATTAATTGCATTTACTATGTTATATATGCATCAATACTATCTATTTCCAAAACATTTTTTTGTCACACCAAACAGAAATTCTGTAACTATTAAGCCATAATTCCTTATCCTTCCACCTCCCCACTCAGACCCTGGTAACATTTACTCTATGGTATGTCTCTATGAGTTTACATATCATGGATATTTCAAATCAATGTCTGGCTTGTTTCACTTAGCATAATATTTTCAAGGTTGATCCAGGATGCAGCATAAATCAGAACTTTATTCCTTTTTATGACTGAGTGCTATCACACATATGTAGATATATGTTAATATAAATGCATATCTAGATGTAGATATAGACCCATAGTTTCCAAACTCTGTTTACTCAGTTGCCTGTTGCTAAAACACTTGGGTCATGGCTACTTTTCGGGTATTGTGAATAATTCTATCATGCATAGTGACATGAGTATATTCTTTTACAATCCTGTTCTATTTCTGCAAGATTGATATTCTTTTAAAAAAGTATTTTATTGCCAGGCGTGGTGGCACACGCCTTTAATCCCATCACTCGGGAGGCAGAGGTAGGAGGATCACCGTGAGTTCGAGGCCACCCTGAGACTCCATAGTGAATTCCAGGTCAGCCTGGGCTAGAGTGAAACCCTACCTTAAAAAATAAAAAAAAAAGTATTTCATTTATTATTTTGCACAGAGAAAGAGATAATGGGTGTGCCAGTTTCTCTAGCCACTGTAAACAAACTCCAGATCCATGCGCCACCTTGTGCATCTGGCTTTATATGGGCCCTGGGAAGTTGAATCCAGATCATTAGGCTTTGCAGGCAAGTGCCTTGACCACTGAGAAATCTCTCCAGCCCTTTCTTTGGCTCTTACACTCTTTCTACTACCTCTTCACCTCTTTTGCAATGGACCCTGAGCCTTGTAATGTGTGATAGAGATGTCTCAGTGCTGAACACTCCACTGTCACTTCTTCTTAGTACTGTGGTGACTTTTGAGTTCTCCTGGTGATCATCACCATCTGAAAAGAGAAGCTTCTCTAACCAAAGGTGAGATTAACATTAATATAGGGATATAAAAATTTTAAAAAGTGCTTATAGGGCAGTTTGGTGGGCATAATATATGCATTTAACCAGACAACAGCAGGTGTTACTCCCCTAGGGCTCATGACCTCTCCTGCCATAGGCTTTAAAAAAATTTTTTTTGTTCATTTTTATTTATTTATTTGAGAGCAACAGACAGACAGAGAGAGAAAGAAAGAAGGAGAGAGAGAGAGAGAGAGAGAGAGAATAGGTGCACCAGGGCCTCCAACCACTGCAAACAAACTCCAGATGCATGAGCCCCTTTGTATGTCTGGCTTATGTGGGTCCTGAGGAATCGAGCCTCAAACCAGGATCCTTAGACTTCACAGACAAGCACTTAACCACTAAGCCACCTATCCAGCCCCCCTGCCATAGGCTTTTGACTAGGTTTTCAGTACCAGACATGTATTCCCTCCCATGACGTGGGCCTCCAGACCAATTAGAGAACAGTAGGTTTTCCCCATAACAGACATGCCACTATTGCACCTGCTGGTTCATTTGGCCTAGCTGGCTATCTTTTCTTGTCTTGTTGATAGATTTTGGCTATCTTCAGTTCTTGTTGCCTTCTGCAGTTCTTGCTGCCTTCTGAAAAAAAAAAAAAAAAAAACAGATTCTCTGATAGAGAATGAGATTAGCATAGGTTAAAGGGGATAAGCATTGCTAATTTACAGAGATTTTGATGGGTGTAGCCTCTCTTTTGACCAAAAACTAGGGGGACTTTTTATTGGAGTCCAAAATCTTGGTCTCTGTAGGATTCTAACTTGATTCCCAGTTTCAGCTATGGGCTCCTTTCCAGTTAGCAGATCTCTTGGCCAATCAGAGAGCCACTGGTTACCCACCTAGGCTGTGTGCCACCATTTCACAGGCATGTGTGTTTTGTCAGGCTGGTTGCTTTTGTATAGCAGTGTCCCCTGCTTGCTCACAACATTGTTGGCCATCCCCCCCACCACAACAGCTCATATAGCACTTTCCAGCACTGTACAGGCGAATCATCTGGGAACCACCTTCTTTTCCAGATTTGAACCCAATCTCTTGATACTGTATATTGGCAGTATGTGGTTTCTTCAGTAAGAGTTTTACCTTTTACATCAGGTGGGTAATCAAGTGACTTGACAGAAGCCTGTCTTGTTTTGGGGACCTCATAAGTCTCTCTGATCAACAGCTCAATGTGGATTGTATTCTATTTCTGGTACTGGGATTTATAAGCTGGAGCCAAATGTTTAAGATCAGGCTTCATCCCATCCTCTCTAGAGCCCTTCTTACCAGACCATCCCCCCATGTTCCTATTGAGGGTTATGTCTTTTAGCCCACTACCCAAGAGAAAGGTTTCTATGGTACCAGTTCACTTTGGATTTAGTTTTGTGTGTATTTCCCCCCACCTTCTCTTTCCCTTCTGTCCCTCAAGTTGGCTGTCAAGTATGCCTGCAACTCAAGATATTCCAGGTTAGGAACTACAGATGAGGGAGAACACGTGACATTTGTCTTTCTTTGCTTGTATGAGTTCATTTGGTATGATCTGGTCCAAGGGCTGGAGAGATGGCTCATCCATTAAGGTGCTTGCCTGCAAAGCCTAATGATCCATGTTTGATTCCCCAGTACCCATGTAAAGCCAGATTCACAAAGTGGTGCATGCATGTGGAGTTCATTTGCAGTGGCTGGAGGTCCTGGTGCGCATCTTTAATCCCAGCACTGAGGAGGCAAAGGTAGGAGGATCTCTGTGAATTCCAGGCCAGCCTGAGACTACATAGTGAATTCCAGGTCATCCTGGGCTGGAATGAGAACTTACCTCAAATAAACAAAAAAGATTTGTCTAAGGTCATACCACCCTGAACACATACGGTCTTGTCTTTTTTTTTTTTTGAATCTAATTCAAGTGTGACAGAATCTCCCAGCATTTAAAAAGTGTTGGGACATTTACTTCTGGCCTCTGTGGTTTGGGATGAGAAATCTGTCGTCATCCAAACCGTTGCTTCTTTATAATAACATGGTACTTTCTTCTTGAGCCTGCAAAGATGTCTTTTTCTTTGGTATTCAGCAGTTTAAAATACATCAGAGACATGGATGTTTTGGGTTTACTGCGTCTGAGATTCACTGAATTTATTGAATCCTTCCTAAATGTAATCAAATTTAGGATGTTCTCAGGCATTATTTGCTGTGACTTATTTTTAATGTTTTTCAAGTATGTTTATGTTGCCTGTTTGGAGCAGTTTTTAATAACAGTTACATTTTTAAGCCTTTTAAAATTAGTTCCAACATCAATGTCATCTCAATATTGGCTACCACGTCTTTCACCACAAGAGTTGAGATTTTCTCTTTTCTCTCACCAGGCATGTTTGGATTGTGTTCAGGACACTGAATATTACGTTATGAAATGTCATAGCAAATGTATCATCTTGCAGGTGGTGCTGTTATTTTTATTTAAATTCAGGCCCTGCTGGGGGTGGTTGTCCCCGGGTTAGGTCACTGTGTTTGACTGTCCCCTGGGTGTGGCACCTAGAGGCTAGTCTGAGTACTGCTGCGTTAGATCAGTTCTTGGGATCTATAATGTACGGATTGGATCCACGCAAGGACTAGGGGGTAAACCCAAGAGTTCAAAATGATTTCATGAGGAGTTTTTTATTTAGCTCTGTGCTTGCTATCATTTTCCCACTACTTCACGATTCCCTGTAGCACCCCTCTTTGGTCCTCTGGCCAGCAAGTCTGAGTCTTAATGACCCTGTTCTGTGGCATGCTTTTGTAATTGTACTAGCATCCAGGGACAAGCTGTAGGAGGAGAAGAGACAGAGGAAAAAAAGTAAAGGAAAAGCAACGGAATTTTCCTCTACTTTCTCAAGGCTAAACTGGAGACCTTCTTGCTGAGGCTTTCTGATGGAGTTCTCTTTTAAAATTGCTACCCTGGTGTGGTGGCTCACCCCTTTAATCATAACACTGTGGAGGCTGAGGTAGGAATATTGTCATGAGTTCAAGGCCAGCTTGGGCTACAGGCTGAGAGCCAAAGTTAGCCTGGGCTAAAGTGAGACTCTGCCTTAAAAAGAAAAAAAAGAAAGAATCTATCCCAGTGCTCATGGATAGGTTTTGAATTAGACCTGGGGAGACTAGATGAGGAAAAACCTGGTATGCTCATTGTCACTATACTGGTACTTTCAGTTCTCCCCCACTCTACTCACGACTATTTTCTTTTTGGTCCACAAATTGCTGCTCTCTATATATTCTGCCCAAGTCTTAGCTGCTGCAGTGGGAGGGGAAGTGTGGTCCTGCGAATCATATGTCCACCATAAGCTCATGTGTGCTGAGTTCTTGGTTCCTAGCTGATGGCAATTTGGGAGGTGAACGCTTGCTGGAGGAGGTATGTTGTTGGGGGCTGGTTCAGGGGGTGTTATAGCCAGCTCCCCTTTGCCAGAGTTCGGTTCACTCTCCTACTGCTGTTTTCCATCTGCCGTGGCACAGGTGATGTCCAGCCTCGGCACTACCGGCTCTCCCCTGCCATCACGGCGCTTCCCCCTCCAGACTGTAAGCCCAAATAAACAACTTTCCTTGCAGCAGCTGAGTCTGGTGGGGTGCTTTGTGCCAGCAACGAGGAGGTGACTGCAATAGGCAGGGTGGAATGGGATGACTCCATCTCGCCCTAGACCCTCGCTGCTTTTATTGCTTCTTAACGTAGAAGTTTGGGTAATTGATTTTCCACTTTCCTCATATAAGCACTTAAGTTAAATGCTTCACATTGTGATAAGCTGTTTCTCTTTATCATTCAGTAAGAATTACTTTCGCATTTCTCTTTTGTGATCTCCTTTTGGACACATGAATAATTCGAGAGTCTATTGTTTAATTTAGAAATACTTAGGGCTTTTCTGCATATCTTTTTTATTATGTGTTTCCAATATTGGTTTGAGAATGTGGTTCTGTAACATTTCAATATTTTAAACTTTATAGAAACATTTTTTTTTTGGCCTAAAACATTGTCTGTCTCAGTAAATTCTATATGACTCTGAAAAGCATACATTTTATGTCACATAAGGTCAAAGCAATTGGCAGTCTTACTTAGATCTTTGAAATCTTGCTGTTTTTAAAAAATTGGTTATCTTATGAATTTTTGAGGTGTATGATTATATATTTTTCTTTTCCTTCTTTTAAAATTCTATCAATTTTAGCTTCCTAGAGTTTGAAGCATTGTTATTAGGTGGACCTCTGTCTGTGTTTCAGTCAATTTTCTGCTGCTATGACAGAATACCACAGACTAGAATTTGATAAACTATAAAGGTTTATTTGGCTCACAATTCTAGGGACCACGAGCTCAATAGTATGTCTCTAGCACTTGGCAAGAGCCTTCCTGCTGCATCCTAACCTGGCAGAAGGCAAATGGGACCCCAAGAAAGACCAAGAGAATGCACTGCTAAAATAAAGCCACTCTTAGGGTGACAAGCCCAGTACCCCAGTCATGAGGCGCTCACCCTCGGGAGCTAATTGTCTCTTATTGGGCCACTTCTGCATCTCCGCTATCAGGGACTATGTTTCTAGCACAGAACTTCTTTTGTGGGATTCATTCAAGCCATGTATTCATTACATTTCTTTCAAGTTTTATTCAAACTTGTATTAATTATATTTTATAAAGTAGAGACAATTTAATATTTTGATTAAAAAATGTCTGATGGCCTGAGATGGCTCAGCAGTTAAAGGTGCTTGCTTGCAAAACCTGGATTCTATTCGCCAGGACCCATGTAAAGCCAGATGCACAAAGTGGCGCATACATCTGGAGTTCATTTGCAGTGGCAGGAGGCCCTGGTGCGTCCATTCTTTCTCTCTCTCCTTCTTTCAAATAAATAGCTAACTAAATAAGTCATGTTTTAAAAAATTTGGCAATACTCCCTAAAGTCCATTTTATCTGACATTTATACTGTCATTTCACCTTTCAAAATGTTTTTCGGCATGAAAATTAGTTTTCTTTTAAAAATACTTAAAAACTAGCCAAGCGTGGTGGCACATGCCTTTAATCCCAGCACTCGGGAGGCAGAGGTAGGAGGATATCTGTGAGTTCAAGGCCACCCTGAGACTACATAGTGAATTCCAGATCAGCCTTGGCTAGAGCAAGACCCTACCTTGGAAACCCCCTCTCCCCCCCCAAAAAAATGACTTAAAAATTAAGCCTGAAGTGGTTGTGCACATCTGTGATCCCAGCACTCTAGGGGTCTAAGATCTTGAGTTTAAGGCCAACCTGAACTATATAAGCAGTGCCAGTCCAGCCTTAACTACATAGCAAGACCCTTTTTGAAGACAAACAAAATTTTTTTTGAACTGTTTATATCGCCACAAGTATATATTTTATATGCAGTATATATAGCTAGGCCATCATTTTTGCCCTTCTAAAATATTTTTCTTTTCCAGAATCCAACCATATTTAACATAATTTTAATTACTATTATTTTATTGGCATGGATCAATTTATATTACAATATTTCCATACAGGCATACAACATATTTTAAGTATTTTATTTATTTACTTATTTATTTGCAAGGAGAGAGAGTGAGAGAGAAAGAATGGGCACATAGGACTTCTAGCTGCTGCCAATGAACTCTAGACACACGCACCACTTTGTGCATCTGGTTTTATGTGGGTACTAGGGAATCAAACCTGGGTTGTTAGGCTTTGCAGGTAAGAGCATTAACAACTGAACAATCTTTGCAGCCCCACACAGTATATTTTGATCACATTTACTCTATTAACCTTTCTTATACTAGTCCCTTCTCCTTTCCCTTCCACATCCTTAATAGATGAATTATTCAAGGTGGATTAAATCTAAAATGCTATATGAAGAATCCAAAGTTTAATGGATAAATCAAATGTGATATATATATTTGATAGACTTTTACTCAGCAATGAAAAAAAAAAGCCAAAATGACATAGTTGGCAGAAAACTGAGTGGAATTGGAGGCAATTCTTATAAGTGAGATAAATGAGTCATAAAAGCAAATATTTCAAGTTTCTGCATATATCTAGAAGTGAGGGGGCAAGAAGATGGAATTAATGTAATTTTTTGATAAATTTGGGCTTAGAGGCATGATTTAAGATTGATTGGGCTAGAGAGATGGTTCAGTAGCTAAAGCACTTGCCTGCAAGCCTAAGGACCTGGGTTCAATCCCCCAGTACTCACTTAAAGCCAGATGCACAGGTGGCACATGCATCTGGAGTTCATTTGCAGTGGTTAGGAGGCCCTGGTATGCCAATTATTGTGTACCTCCTCTCTCACCCTCTTTCATGAGTAAAACTTTTTAAAACTTATTTGAGAGAGAGAGATAGAGATAGAGATAGAGAGAGAGAGAGAGAGAGAGAGAGAGAGAGAGAGAATGGGTGTGCCAGGGCCTCCAGCCACTGCAAACAAATTTCAAATGCATGAGACACCCTGTGCATCTGTCTTATATGGATACTGGGGAGTTGAACCTAGGTTCTTAGGCTTTGCAGAGAAGTGCCTTAACCTCTAAGCCATCTCTCCAGCCCTGATTTTTTTTTTTTGCTTTTAAAATTTTATTTATTTATTTGAGAGAGAGAGAGAGAGAGAATGGGCACACCAGGGACTTTAGCCATTGCATGTGAACTACAGACACATGTGCTACCTTGTGCATCTATGTGGTTGATGTGGGTCCTGAGGAATAAAACCTGGGTTCTTTGGCTTTGTAAGAAAGCACTTTAACTGCTAAGTCGTCTCTCCAGCCCCCTTAACTGCTTAGCAGTTAAGGTACTTGCTTGCAAAGCCAAAGGACCCAGGTTTGATTTCCCAGGACCCATGTAAGCCAAATGCACAAGGTGGCACATGCACCTGGAGTTCCTTTGCAGTGGCTGGAGGTCCTAGTACACCTGTTCTCTCTCTCAAATGAATAAATACAATATTTTTTAAAGTAATTGATTTTTAATGTAAATTCTATTGAAATAATTGTATCTTCATGTGCAATTATAATATCATTAAAGGGTACAAAGTTTTAGATATGCACAGTAAAAAGTTCTGGAGGTCTACTATACAGTATAGTACCTATAACTAACAAGCACATTATATACTTAAAATTTGCTAAGAGGGGAGATCTTAGATTAAATGCTCTTTTATTTTTTAGGCAAGCCCAACAGACTGGCCTTTTTTATATGTGAAAGAGTGACAGCGAGAGCGAGAGCGAGAGTGAGAGCGAGAGAGAGAGAGAGAGAGAGAGAGAATTATTGAATTATTGTGCCAGGGCCTCCAGCCACTGCAACCGAACCCCAGATGTATGCACCACCTTGTAAACATGTGTGACCTTGTGTGCATGTATCACTTTGTGTGTCTGGCTTACGTGGGACCTGGAGAGTCAAACACGGGTTGTTACGCTTCACAGGCAAGCACCTTAACTGCGAAGCCATCTCTCCAGGCCAGGTTAAATATTCTTACCACCAAAATAATAACAATAGTCATAAAGGAGTCAGAATGGATATGCATATGGGCTTCATGAGCACTTACTTCCAAACTTCGAAAAGTGTGTACATTAAATAGGTATAGCTTTTTCCATGCTAACCATATCTCAGCAAGTGGCTTTTCCAATTGTAAAAACAAGAAAAAATGATAAAAGGAAGAAGAATGCAGGGAATTCCCTTGTGAATTTTGCTTAATTCTCCCCAGTGGTGACATTTTGCAAAATCACAGTGTAATTTCACAACCAGGACAGTAACAGTGACACAATACATCGACCTTATTCAGATTTTCACAGTTCTGTGCATGTGTGTGTGAGTGTGTGCATGTGTACATCTGTGTTTGTATGTGCGTGTGTGCACGTGTAAGTTCTGTATAGCTTGTCATCGGTATAGGTTCATGTATCAGCCACGACAGTTAAGGTTCTGAGTCATTCCAACACCACAAAATCCCTCATGTCGTCCTCTCCCTTCTCCCATGGCCCTTGCTTGCTTTTCCTTAGCCCTTAGACACCACTGGTCCATTCTCCATTTCTAAAATTTTACCACTTCAAATTTTTTATAAATAAAGAAACATCATGGTGTAACTCTTTGTGGTATTTTCCAGAGAGGCGGTACCCTGTTCCATTCCCCATCATAATGGGTGAGTGAACCAGTTCTGTATTCTTGCCAGTATTTGGTTACTACCATTTTTCTCTTATCCATTTTCATAGTTATGTGTGTGTGTGTGTTTTCTTATATTCTTGGATGGGTCTGGAAAGGATTATACTAAGTGAGGTAACCCAGGCCCAGAAAACCAAACGTCATATGTTCTCTCTCATATGTGGATCCTAGCTACAAATATCTTTTAAAAAATATTTTTATTGTTATTTATTTATTTGACAGAGAAAGAGGGAGAGCGAGGGAAAGAATAGGCATGTCAGGGCCTTCAGCCACTGCAAACAAACTCCAGATGCATGCTGCGCCCCCTTATATATCTGGCTAACATGGGTCCTGGGGAATCGAACCTGAGTCCTTTCGCTTTGCAGGCAAATGTCTTAACTGCTAAGCCATCCCTCCAGGCCTATTTCTTATATTCTTATGCAGTTTTAATTTTAGTTCCCTAGTGGCTCATGATGTTCAGTATCTTTTCACCATTCATTATATCCACATATCCCCAATGAAATATTTTTCTGTCTGTTTTCTTTTGAGTTTTTAAAGGTCTTTATATGTTCCATGTAACAGTCTTTCTTTCGTTTTGATTTTTTAAAAATATATTTATTTATTTGATAGAGAGAAAGAGAGAGAGAGAGAGAGAGAGAGAGAGAAGAGAGACACAGAGAGAATGGGCACACTAAGGCCTGTAGCCACTGCAAACAAACTCCAGACACATGCACCCCCCTGTGCATCTGGCTCACATGGGTACTGGGGAATCAAATGGGGATCCTTTGGCTTTGCAGGCAAACACCTTAATTGCTAAGCCATCTATCCAGCTCCTCTTTTTGATTTTTTGAGGTAGGGTCTTGTCTATCCTTGGCTGACCTGGAATTCACTATGTAGTCTCAGGCTGGCCTGGAACTCACAGCGATTCTCCTAGTTTAGCCTCCAAGTGTTGGGATTAAAAGCATGTGCTACCATACCCATCAAATAGTAGTATTTTTTTTTCCTTGTTATTGTGGTTTTTGAGACAGGGCTTTGCTCTTGCCCAGGCTGACCTAGAACTCATGGCAATCCTCCTACCTCAGTCTCCCAAGTGCTGGGATTAAAGGCGTGTGCCACCATGCCTGGCAATAATAGTATTTTTTCGGATATGCACTTGACAAATATTTTCTTTCTAGCCTGCATTTTCATCTTTTTCACATGCTCTCTCACACGGAAGTTTTAAATTTGTATTTCAGAGATAAAAGAGATTCAAAGCACCAGGTTTTTCCTTTTATAGATCATGCGTTTGGTGTTAAGTATAAGAATATTTTCCTAGCTTTAACTCCCAGAGATTTTCTCATATGTTCTTTGCTAAAATTTTTTTTATCTTATATTCCATCTTGAGTAGTTTTTTATTTAAGACTTGAGAAATAGAATGGAAAGATTGCTCTGTGGGTAAAGTGCTTGCCATACAAACCTGAGGACCTGAGTTCAGATTCCCAGAACCCCATAAAAGGCTGGATGTTGTAATGAATGCCTGTAACCCCCATCCGAGGAGGTGGGGATAAGGAATCCCGAGGGCTTTCTAGGTAGTGAGTTTAACCAAATTGTTGAACTCTAAGTTCAGTGAGAGACCTTGTGTCAAAGAATAAAAGCAGTAAGTGCCCAAGGAAGGTAACTAATGTGTATCTTTTTGTGGTCCTCATTTTCCATTGACCTGTTTGTTCTTTTATCAGTATCATAGTTTTCATTATGATAGCCATATACTAAGCTGGGATTATAGGTATGGGCCACTGTGCCTGGCTAAAGTCCTATTTCTTTTTACACAAATTTTAGATTAAACATATTTTCTCTAAAAACCTTGTAGGAATCTTCATAGCCCTTCCTTTAAACCTCTAAATAAACCTGGGGAAAATTCACATCTTTACTATATTGAGTTTTCTAATTCAGGAATATAGTATATCTCACCATTTTTTAAAAAAAATTCTTTCATCAGTAGTTTGTAATTTTCAACATATATGTTCTGCAACTTAGTTGAACTCATGATTATTTCTAGAGAGTTTTTGTTCATTTTTGTTTTCAATTTCTGTGATCCATGCCATTAGTAAGAAGATTTGTTCTTTCTTTCTAATCTGCACACCTATTATTTATCTTATTTTATTGCTACAACTAGGATTTCAAGTACTGTTTAATAAGTTGTGAGGTTAGGAATCTGTGTTCTTAGTTTTCATATTTCACTACTTAATGACATGTTAATGCTAGTTTTCAAAATGTTTTGTTTTTATTTATTTGAGACAGAGAGAGCAAGAGGCAGAGAGAGAGAGGGAGTGGGGAGAGAATGGGCCGTCAGGGCCTTTAACCTCTGCAAACGAACTCTAGATGCATGCACCACCTTGTGCATCTGGCTTACTTGGGTGCTGGGGAATCAAACTTTGGTCCTTTGGCTTTGCAGACAAATGCCTTAGCTACTAAGCCATCTCTCCAGGCCTAATGCTAGTTTTTTTGAAGCTGTTTTTGTCAAGTTGAAGCAGTTTCTCCTATTCCTATTTTTTGAAACTTTTTTTTCATGAATAAGTACTGAGTCATTTCAAATGCTTTTTAAATTCTTAAATTCATATGATTACATATTTTCTCATATTTGTTTAGTTTGTATTATGGATTGTATTTATTGAGTGATTCTACCTGATATATCTTAAATAAATCTTTTTTAGTTATGGAATATAGTAAGAATTTGGTTGGAACACAATTATTTTATACATTGTGATATTTTGCCTGTTAGTATCATTAGAGGATTCTCATGTTTAAATTTATGAGAAGTATTAACCTGTTGTTTCCTTTATTTGAATTGTCCTTGTCTGAGTTTTTGATCACAGTAACACTTATTTCATAAAATGAATTGGGAAGTGTGTAATTCTTGTATTACTTTCTTCTCACTATTAATTTCACATTTCTAGTGTAACAAATTATCACAAACTTAGTGTTTGAAAAAACAACAAAAATGCACTGCTTTACAGTTCTGAGCCCTTGAACAAAAACAAAGATGTCATCTGGCTGCATTCCCTCTGGATCTTGGGAGGATCTGTTCTCTTACCTTTTTCAGCTTTGAGAAGCCACCTGCATTTCTTGGCTCTTTCCTATATTTTCAAAGCTATCAGCAGAGCATCTCCAAATCTCTTTCTAAATTTGATCCTCCAGCTTCCCTCTTTCACTTTTAAGGGAAGAATAACAGAATTCATCCAATATGAACCAAAGAATGAAAGTAGAGCAGTGGAAAAATAAAGCCACAGAACATGGGGCACCTGGGGGACAACAAAAGGTCTAACATCTATGTCTTCAGAGTCTCAGAAGGAGGTAAGTAAGTGGTATTGAAAGAATATTTGGAGGCTTATAAGATTGCCCAATGGGTAAAATGCTTGCTGCACGAGCATAAGGACTTGAACAAATAAAAGGTAGTATGATGACACATGCCTATAATCCCAGAACTGGGGAGTCAGAGACAAGAGAAGTCCCAGGACCCGCTGGCTAGCTAGTTTCTCTAAATTGGTGACTTCTGGGCTCTGTGAGAGGTCCTTTCTCAAAAAAACAGGACTGGCTGGGCATGGTGGTACACGCCTTTAATGCTAGCAATCGGGACACAGAGGTAGGTAGGAGGATCACTGTGAGTTCTAGTCCAGCCTGAGACTACATAGAGAATTTTAGGTCAGCCTGGATTTGAGCAAGACCCTACTTCTGAAAACCAAAAATAACTAGATAAGATGGAAAAGAAATTGAGGAAGACACCTGATGTTAACCTATAGCCTCCACACACATATGCACACATGAACACTCACATACACATGAGCATGCATGCACACCACACACACACACACATACACACACACGAAACATTTGAAGAAATATTGGCCGAAAATTTCCCAAATTTCAGTTAAGAAAAACCAATAGGTTCAGCGAACTTCACAAACAACAGCCAGTATGAATCTTGTGATCACATTGACTTACTTGGAAAATGGGAAATGAAAAGTCCTGTGTCAGTTACTTTCTCATTGCTGAGACCAAATCTTGACCAGAAGGAATACAAGGAAGGAAAGGGTTTATTTTCAGCTTCCAGTTTTGGGGAAAGTCTGTCATGACAGAGAAAGCGTGTCAGGAGCAGACATCTGGCATCTAGTCATCACACCAGCAGGGAGGAGATAGAGAGCAATGAATGCTCGGGCATAGCCAGCTCTCTCCTTGTTATGCAGCCCAGGAAGCCAGCCAGTGGGAGGGTTCTGCCCACAGCTGGTGTGGGCCCCTGTACCTCAACTAACCTAATTTAGGACATTCCTTACAGATGCGACCCAGAGATTTGCTTCCATGGCGAACCTGAATCCTGCCAAGTTGAGATCAGCAGAGATTAAACACCACAACCCCCCAGCTCAACATCCTTAACAACAACAAGAAAGATTTTGCCATGTAAAATAATATTTTCATGCCTCCAAGCCATTATTCCCCATATTTATTACATTTTTTTTTGGAACAGATTGTAAAACAGTAAATGTTGCTCAAATTCTCCAGTGAATCTGTCTGGGCCTGGATATTTTTCAGAGATTTTTACAGTTATAATTCAGTTCCTTTGATGGGTCCCAGACTACTCAGACTCTCTGTCTCACTCTGACTGAGTTTCAGCATGTCGTCACTTTTGAGGCACTGGTTCATTTCTTCTAAGTTGTCAAATTTATGAGTATACAGTTCTTTATACATGTATGATATTTAACATTCCACTATTATCTTTATTTAAAGTATCTGTCTGTGTGTGTGTGTGTACGCGCTCATGTGTGTGAAGGCAGGTACCACTGTGTGGAGGTCAGAGGAAAGCCTTGCATGTTGATCCTCACCTTCCATCTTGTTTGAGGCACGGCCTCTAGTAGTTCACCATGGCAACCCCCAGGCTAACTGGTCCAGGGGCTTCCAGAGCTTCTCTTGTCTCTACCTCATATCTTGCTAGTGGCATGTTGGCATTACAGACGCACACAATAGCACCTGGCTTAATGTGGGTTTGGAGGATTCAGATTCAGGTACTTTTCACTTTCATGAGAAGCACAATTGAGCTGTCGCCCCAGCCCAGTATCTGTTTTCAAGAAAAGATTTCAATTCAAAGAAACATTGAGCAGAAGGTACACAGATTTCCCCCACAGTCCTACCCCCTCACTTTCATAGCCTCTCTACTATCAACATCTCCCACCACAGTAGTACACTTGTTATAGTTGATGAATCTACATTGGCATGTGATTATCACTCAAATTCCATCATTTTCCATAGGCTTTGATCTTGGTGGCGTACTTTCTGTAAGTTTAACAAAGATCTGACACAAACTCACTACTGTGATTGGATGCTATGAAAGTCCTCTGAGCTCTGCCCATTCAATTGTCCCTTCCCTTTAACATCTGATAATCACTGTAGGTTTTTTTTTTTTTTTTTAGACAGGATCTCATGGTATAGTCCAGGCTGGCCTCAGAGTTGCTATGTAGCTCAGACTGGCCTTGAATTCATGATCCTCCTGCCTCAGCCTCCTGCGTACTGGGATTATACACATGAGCTACCATACCCAGTTCCACTAATTTGTTTGCTGTCTCATTATTTCTCTGTTTTTTTTTTTTTTTTTCTCACAGTGTGATGCACTTGGGATTCTACTGCATGGAGTCTTTATCCTGGCTTTTTTCATAGAGCAGTAGCCACTTCCATTTCCTCCATGACTCTTCGCGACTTGATAGCTTCTTTCCATGTAGCAGTGAACACTGGCTTGTCTAGATGGACTACAGATCACTGATCCTGTGGCCTACGGCACAGCACACTAGCTGCTTCCAAGTTTTGGCACTTAGGAATAAAGCTGCTCAGTGTACAGGTTTTTGTGTGGGCATACGTTTTCAATTCCTCTGGGTAAATACCAAAAAATATGATTGCATATCATATGGTAATAGTAAGTTTAATTTTATGAGAAAGTGCCAACCGATCTTTCCAAATGGCTGTATCATTCTGATTCCCACCAGCAATGAGCTGTTTTTGCTTGTGCGAGTCTGTGCATGTGTGTGTGTGTGTGCGTGCACGTGCATGCACACGTGTGTTCCTGGGGCTCCTTTTGTGCTCACAGGTATTGGAGTGCACTCACCTGTGGTGGCCAGAGCAGAATGTCAGGTTCCATTGCTGTTCCACTCATCCTTTAAAAGATTTTTCATAGAGAGAGAAAGAGAGAGAGAGAGAGAAATGGCCTCGCCAGGGCCTCAGCCATTGCAGGCAAACTCCAGTGTGCCACCTAGTGGGGATGTGTGACCTTGCACTTGCCTCACCTTTGTCTGTCTGGTTAATATGGGATCTGGAGAGTAGAAAGTGGGTCCTTAGGCTTCTCAGGCAAGTGCCTTAACTGCTTAACCATCTCTCCAGCTCATCCTTTTTTGACCAGAGTCTCTCACAGATCTCTTACTGATCCCGAAGCTTGCTGTTTATTCCACAAGCTCTGGTGATTCTCAGGTCTCTGTTCCCCTATGGGACTGGGGTGTGTGTGGCCTCACTGTCCCCCTACCGGACAGATGTATGTGGCCTCACTCAGCTGTTTTAGTGTGGGCTCTGGAAATTCAAACGGGGTCAGTCTTAGGCCCTCTCAGGTTATGCCTGCACAGGAAGTGCTCCTAACCACCAATCTCCACAGCTCAAAAGTGAGTGCTTCATAGTCCAAGTCTTCACCAGCCTTGAGTGTTGCCTATGTTGGGATTTGATTTGGACCATTCTCATATATGGACAGTGGTATCTATTGTTTTGATTTGCATCTCCCTCATAACATATGATGGGAAACATCTTTTCATGTGTTTATTTTCCATCTGCTATCTTCTTTGGTAATGTATCTAACACCTTTGACTTTTTTTTTTAAGTTTCAGTTCTTTGTCGGCTTATTGTTTAACTTTATAAGTTCTTTGCATATTTTGAATAATAACCCTTTATCAGATTTTTTGTAAATATTTTCTCACAGTCTGTGGCTTCTCTTTGGAATCTCTTGACAGTATTGTTCACAGAGTAGAAAGAAATTTAATTTTAATAAAGTCTATCTTATCTATGATTTCTCTCATGGATGAGGCTGCATTTTGAATCTAAAAAGTCATTGCCAGATATTAAGTTGTCTAGATTTTCTCTTCTACAAGCTTTGTCATTTGACATTTTACATTTAGGTCTATGATCCAGCTTGAGTTAAATTTTGTGAAAGGAACAAAGTCTGTTTCAACAGTGTTTTGTTTTGGCATATGGATGTCCAGATTTTTCACCATCATTTGTTGACTAAACTATCACTTCTCTACTATATTGCCTTTACTGCTGGCCTTGAACAGTTTTAGGATTCCCTCTTGATTATTTATAGCAAATTTAATCATTTTTTCTAGAGTTTTCTTGGTGGTTTGTCCGAGTGCTATAACATATGCCCAAGCAACCTAGTCTGCTTGCATCCATCCACATTTGTTCACTTGAAGTAATGCGCAGAGACTCAGTTCCATTTAGGTTACTTTTTCCTCATTTACATGTATTTTTAAATATTTTATTTGTATTTATTTATTTATTTGACAGAGAAAGGGGGAGGGACAGAGGGAGGGAGAGAAAGAGAGAGAGAGAGGAAGGCAGAGAGAGAGAGACAATGTGTGTGCCAGGGCTTCCAGCCACTGCAAATGAACTCCAGATGCATGCACCCCCTTGTGCATTGGGCTTATGTGGGTCCTGGGGAATCGAACATGGGTCCTTTGGAATTGAACCTGGGTCCTTTGGCTTTGCAGGCAAACACCTTAACTACTAAGCCATCCCCCTAGCCCTACATGTATTCTTAAAAAATATATTTTTAAATTTATTTGCAAGAGGAGAAAAAGAGAGAAAAGAGGGAAAGAGTGGAAGTGAGAAAATGGGAACACAGGGCCTCTTGTCACTGCAAGTAAACTCCAGATGCATGTGCCACATTTTTCACCTAGCTTTATGTGGGTACTGAGGAGTTGAACCTGGGTCATCAGGCTTTGCAAGCAAGCATATTTCAGCACCATCTTTAAGAATCTCTCCAGCCCTACATGTATTTTTGAAAAAATATATTTCATTTTTATTTATTTATTTAAGAGTGAGAGATATATAGAAATAGGCAGAGAGAGAGAGAGAGAGAGAGAGAGAGAGAGAATGGATGCACATCGGGGCCTACAGCCACTGCAAACGAACTCCAGATGTGTGTGTCCCCTTGTGCATCTGGCTTACGTGGGTCCTGGGGAGTCAAACCTGGGTCCTTTGGCTTTGCAGGCAAGTGCGTTAACCACTAAGCCATCTCTCCAGCCTGACAAATCCTTTTCTAGATGGACAAGCATCCCTAGACAGAGTATTTTTGTTTGTTTGTTTGTTTGAGGTAGGACCTTGCTCTAGCCCAGGATGACCTGGAATTCCCTATGTAGTCTCAGGCTGGCTCAACCTCACAGTGATCCTCCTACCTCTGCCTCCTGAGTGCTAGGAGTAAGATGTGTGCCACCATGCTCAGGCACATGTATCTTTTATTTTTGCCCTGAGTTTTCAATGACATTATGACTTTTGGTTCAATCATGAAATGAGACATAAAATACATCTGAAAAGTATAATTGTATGTCTGTATAATTCTGCTTTCTCCCTTGTTCCTTCTCCCCAATGATCCAGAATTCCTTCTGTCATTTCCCATCTGGTTGGTGAGCTTTGTGCTCCAGTTTGTAAGTGGAGATGAGTTAAGGGCAATTTCTTTGAGCTTTCTTTCATCTGAAAATGTTTTTACGTTTGCTCTTGGTTCTGGGAAGAGAGTCTAGTAGAATCCGTGTCTGACAACTCATTTCTTTTCTCCATCATGTGGAATGTATGCTACCACTTCCTTGCAGACCCCATGATTTCAGATGAGGAGTCTGCCATCATTCTTGGGACGACCATCCAAGTTCTTTAATGAGGTTTCCTTCCAGGCTTATTGTGGTTTTCCAGATGTTTGGTTTTGATGTTCCTTGGCAGGGATCTTCCTGAGCTTACCCGTGTGGGTAATTCCAAGTCTATAAATTTGTTACTAGCCAAATTTGGAAACTTCAGCCAGTATATCTTCACATACGTTTTCTTGTTTTGTTGTTATTCAATTGGCAACTTCATACATATAACTAATGTGTTTTGATTGCATTCCCCTCTGTTATCTGCCTCACCCTCACCCCGGCTGTACACCTTCTTCGACACAGCTAGTCATTCCCCCCTCTACTTTCATGTATTTTTTTTTAACCCACTGAATTTAGTTAGGGCTGCTTGCCTGAGCATGTGTGGGAGGGGTGTTATCTACCAGAGCGTGGGCAACACACCAGTGGTTATATCACTGAAGCAAATGACATTTCTTCCCCTGGCAATCACGAACTCATGAACTGCTACTAGTTCTTTGTGGAGAGGTGGAGCCTCATAAGGGCCCTCCCTCATCCATGACAGAATGTTGACAGACCCCATCTTGTTCAGGTCTTGGGCAGCGGATGGGAGTTCCTGAGTGCAAATGCCATGTTCACATTCTATAGCTCTCCTCTTCGTCAGCTCTTCCATTCTTTCCATTCCCTTTTTCCACAATGTTCCCTGAACCTTGAAGGAGGTGATACAATTATCCATGTTAGGGCCAAGCACTCAACAGTCGCTTATTCTTCAAACTTTGACTAGTTATATGTTGGAGACAACTGTGATACCTAAATATTGCAGACATTATAATTGTATGAAAGTATGTTTATCATGGCAAAGCCAAATAAACATGCATGCTAATGTAAGCTGAGGAATGCAGCTGCTCCTACCTCAAAATACATAAAATAAGTGAAATCCTAACCACAGGCCCCCATGCTGTGATTACTATAGCCAGAAACCTTCCTAGCAAACAAACCCATTATCTTCAACCACATGCCATAAAATCAAGTAGGTTCTTTCAAGGAAGTCTGTATTATGTTAAAGTTGTTATTTTTGATGTATATGTAAGCTCTTTTCAATACATGCATAAGCCTGAGAATAAAACTATGGTGGACTAAGATTCAAGGCTTCTGATCCCCACTGGGACAGGGAATCCCCTGGTTCCCCTACTTTTAAAGTTACCAACTTGGGCATGGAGAGATGGCTTAGCGTTTAAGATGCTTGTCTGCAAAACCTGAGGAACCAGGTTCAATTCCCTGGTACCCACATAAAGCCAGATGCACAAGGTGGCATGTGTTTCTGGAGTTCATTTGCAGTGGCTGGAGGCCCTGATGTGCCCATTCTCTCTCACTCTCTTTCTCTCATCTGACTCTTTACCCCTCTCAAATAAATAGATAAACAAAACATTTTAAAAATTAGCCAAATTGTCTTATCTTTCTTTAAACCTTGTGCCATCCTGCAAGATTCTTCTGACCCTGCTATGTGTAAATGCAATAGGTATGAGTGGTGGCATTCGCTGTCACCACTGCTAAAGGAAGCTTTTCAGACCAACGCTGAGAGTGGCACTGATCTGTGGGTATAAACATAAATACTTAGAAGGCAGCTTGGCATCATATCCATTTAGTAAAACCACAGCTCAACACTTTTCTTCTCTTCTTCTAGGGATTTGAGGATACAGGTATTAGATCTTTCAAGATTTTCTCATGAATAGCTCAGGTTCTAGCTATGACTTTCCCAATCTACTTTCCATCTGGTGTTCAGATTATATGAACTTCGTTATTATTTCATCAGACCCACCAGTTCTATCTTTTATCACCTCCACTGCTATTGAGTTCACTTACTCAGATGCTCAGTCATTGCTGTTTCAGTTTCATAAATTTGATTTGATGACTATAGAGCCTGTATTTCTTTGATGAAATTCTCTACTTTTAATTGCTTCAGGAAAATGTGTGATTCATCATTAATCATGCTTTTTTTCTCAATTTTTATTAACATTTTCCCTGATTATAAAAAATATCCCATGGTAATACCCTCCGTCCCCCCATTTTCCCCTTTGAAATTCCATTCTCCATCATATCTCCTCCCCATCTCAATCAGTCTCTCTTTTATTTTGATGTCATCATCTTTTCCTCCTCTTACGATGGTCTCGTGTAGGTAGTGTCAGGCACTATGAGGTCATGGATATCCAGGCCATTTTATGCCTGGAGGGAGCACGTTGTAAGGAGTCCTACCCTTCCTTTGGCTCTTACATTCTTTCCGCCACCTCTTCTGCATTAGAACCTGAGCCTTGGAAGGTGTCATCGAGATGTTACTCGGTACTCTAGTCACTTCTTTCCAGCACCATGATACCTTCTGAGTCATCCCAAGGTCACTGCCATCTGAAAAGAGAAGATTCTCTACCCAAAGTGAGAGTAGCATTAATATAAGGGTATGAATATTAAGAGAAGTGCTTACTGGGAAGTTTGATAAGCATAGTATATACACTTATCCAGACATCAGCATATGTTACACCCCTAGGGCTCACGACTACCCCTATTTTAAGTTTTCAGTATCAGGGATGTATTCCCCCCCCCCATGGAGTGGGCCTCCAGTCCACTTGGAGGGCAGTTGGTTTCCACCATGATAGACGTGCCACTATTGCACCCATTGGCTCATTTGGCCTGGCTGGCCAAATATAAGGCTTGCAGTGTTCACTGTTGAGTATCTTCACTGGTGGTATCTCTTTCTCCCATTGAACTGCATGCAGGATGGCTTCTCCCAGCTTTCTGTCAGCTCATCTACATGGAGGAAATTTTCAGCTCAGTTCCAGCAGGATTTCTCAGTGACCTTGCAGCCCAAGTATGGGGAGTCTTCAGCAATAGGGTCTTACCATCTATTCCTGGTGGGAAACCAAAGGCCTCAGCAATGGCCTATAATGTTTGGGGAGCATCAGGGACCTCCCTGGCCAACAACTCACTAGAAGGTATCCCATCCCTGGCACTGAAAATTTTCTAGCAATGATCTATGGCTCCTGAGTGTTCCATTGTCCAAAACCGGAGGATTCCATATGATTTATTTATATCCTCTTAGATTTTGATTAGCCTTCCCTCCACCTTTCCTTTACTCAATCTCCTCCCCTGACCTCACTTTGGGCCTTTTCACCCCGGTTAATCTATTCTTCTACTTACATATATACAATACCAACCTATTAAGTACCCTCCTCCCTTCCTTTCTCTTCCATTTGTATCTCTTTTTTAGCTTGCTGGCCTCTACTACTGAGTTTTTTTCCTTTTCACACAGAAGCCCAATCATCTGTAGCTAGGATCCACATATGAGAGAGAACATGTGGCGCTTGGCTTTCTGGGCCTGGGTTACCTCACTTAGTATAATCCTTTCCAGATCCATCCAATTTTCTGCAAATTTCATAACTTCATTTTTCTTTACCGCTGAGTAGAACTCCATTGTATAAATGTGCCATATCTTCATTATCCACTCATCAGTTGAGGGACATCTAGGCTGGTTCCATTTCCCAGCTATTATGAATTGAGCAGCAATAAACATGGTTGAGAATGTACTTCTAAGGAAATGAGATGAGTCCTTAGGATATATGCCTAGGAGTGCTATAGCTGGGTCATATGGTAGATCAATCTTTAGCTGTTCTAGGAATCCCCACACTGATTTCCACAATGGCTGGACCAGATTGCATTCCCACCAACAGTGTAGAAGGATTCCTCTTTTTCCACATCCCCACCAGCATTTATGATCATTTGTTTTCATGATGGTAGTCAATCTGACAGGAGTGAGATGGAATCTCAATGTAGTTTTAATCTGCATTTCCCTGATGACTAGGGATATAGAACATTTTTTAGATGCTTATATGGCATCTGTATTTCTTCTTTTGAGAACTCTCTATTTAGCTCCATAGCCCATTTTTTAATTGGCTTGTTTGATTTTCTTATTATTTAACTTTTTGAGTTCTTGGTATATCCTAGATATTAATCCTCTGTCAGATATATAGCTGGCGAAGATTTGTTCCATTCTGTAGGTTGCCTGTTTGCTTTATTCACAGTGTCCTTTGCAGTAAAAATCTTTGTAATGTCATGAGGTCCCAGTAGTTAATCTGTGGTTTTATTGCCTGAGCGATTGGGGTTATATTCAGAAAGTCTTTGCCAAGACCAATATGTTGAAGGGTTTCCCCTACTTTTTCCTCTAGGAGTTTCAGAGTTTCTGGTCTGATGTTAAGGTCTTTAATCCATTTGGACTTAATTCTTGTGCATGGAGAGAGAGAAGAATCTATTTTCATCCTTCTACAGATACATATCCAGTTTTCCCAACACCATTTGCTAAAGAGGCTGTCTTTTCTCCAATGAGTATTTTTGGCATTTTTATCGAATATCAGGTGGCTATAGCTACCTGGACTTACATCTGGGCCCTCTATTCTGTTCCATTGATTACATGTCTGCTTTTGTGCCAGTACCATGCTGTTTTTGTTACTATGGCTCTGTAGTATAGGTTAAAATCAGGTATGGTGATACCACCAGCCTTGTTTTTGTTGCTCAGTATTATTTTAGATATTTGAAGATTTTTGTGATTCCAAATGAATTTTTGGATTGTTTTTTTCTATTTCCATGAAGAATGCCTTTGGAATTTTGATGGGGGTTGCATTAAATGTGTAGATTGCTTTTGGTAAGATTTCCATTTTCACAATATTGATTCTTCCAATCCAGGAACAAGGGATGTTTTTCCACTTCCTAGCGTCTTCTGCAATTTCTCGCTTGAGAGTTTTAAAGTTTTCATTGTAGAGATCCTTTACTTCCTTGGTTAGGTTTATTCCAAGGTACTTTATTTTCTTTGATGCAACTGTGAATTGGAGTGATTCTCTGATTTCATCCTCTGTGTGTTTGTTGTTAGCATATATGAAGGCTACTGATTTTTGTGTATTTATTTTGTATCCTGCTACATGGCTGTGGGTGTTTATCAGCTCTAACAGTTTGCTGGTAGAGTCTTTAGGGTCCTTTATATATAGAATCATGTCATCTGCAAATAATGATAACTTGATTTCTTCCTTTCCAATTTGTATCCCTTTTATTTGCAACAATGCCACTATAAATCAAGAAGCAACAAATAACAAGCCCAAAATACAGCTTATTTAAGAATTGCAAATCTGACCACCCATCAGATTTAACATATAATTTATCCTGACATGGAAGATGAAATTAGCACTTCTGGTTCAGGCCTATATACCAGGTTTATTAGGCAGGTACTGACCTGGTGTAATCCCAGCTACCTTTTGGGATGATTTTGGTCTCAGTTAGCTGCACTCTTGATTGGGTCCCTCTTTGGTGCGCTGTTGGTTCAAGTAGGCGTGGCTGGGTCCCTGGACCGCTGCTCTGTTCATGGGAGCTGGGCGCTGGCGGTGGGGGAGGGGAGGCCGCCGATGCTGCTCTACTTCTCTTGCTGTTCCACGTGTTCTTTTACCTTGTGATCTGCTCCTCAGTTGTTCACTGCCATTCTCCTTTCATATTTCTTGAGTTTGCGGAGAACTCCGATGTGAGTGGAAAATCCCCTCACCTGGCTTTTCCTGTGGCTCAAGCTGACCCTGGCAGCTGGCTGTCACGCTGCCACCGTGGTCCCATGTGTGGACCTGCTGGAGCCGCTTCTGCCAGCCTGTGTGCGCTCTGGATGCTCTGGATCTCTCCTACTTCTCCGTTGCTATTTCAATTTCCTATACACCTCAGTTTTTAGTAAAAGTGTGTATTTTGCTGGGTTTTTTTTTTTTTTGGCTTTTTCCCCCCTGGGCTGCTTTGGCGTGGTACCTACACCGCCATCTTAACCGGAAGCCTAATCATGCTTTTGATAGCTACTTAAAAATTTGTGTTATAAAATTCCAACATCTGACTGAACTCCATGTTAGCATTGGTTAATTGTATGTATGTACTCCTACAGCATGCTTCCCAAGGAAGGAATTGAGGTGGAACAGGGGTACCAAGTAGAAGCAGAGGCCCTGACCTTTGAGGACTCTCTCAAAGGCCAGCACAGTGCTGGGGAGTCCAAGGCTGAGGTCTCTAATGATAGCAATCTGTTGTTTTCTTGGCATTGGCTGATTGATATTTCTCATTCATGCTGTGGTTTTCTTAGTGTTTGCTTGTTATGATCAGTGTATTTTTCAGTTGCATCCAGGACATTTTTTTCCCAGTGTGTTGGGTGCTCTTGATCTTGTTTAAATCTTTGTCCTAGCTCACAGGCGCCCTAGTTAAGTTTTGAACAGGAGCCTTGGCATACTCCTGCGGATTGTGGCTTCAACGGCAATTTAATTTGCAGAGTTATGTAATGATGTCTTGTTCTTGGTTTATTTGGCCCTATTAGTGCTCACCCTGCCAGTGCTTCTTAAGGGTAAAGGAGGAAGCTCCACGAGTTACATGCCTGGGTGTCACAGTAGGGGAGAGGTTTGGGGGAGAGGTATAGTTGTCCTTTAATTATCTAGATTCTCAGAGCTAGTGAGGAGAGTTTCAGGCCCATGGAGACCATAAGACTTCGGGGGACATACCATTTTCTATGGGTTGGTCTCTGTCTAGGGCTGCTTGCCTACCTAGAAAAGGAGTTGCCAGGCTGGAGATATGGCTTCATGGTTAAGGCACTTGCCTGTGAAGCCTAAGGACCAAGGTTTGTTTCCCCAGAACCCACATCAGCCAGATGCACAAGATGTGGCATGTGTCTGGAGTTCGTTTACAGTGGCTGGAAACCCTGGCACACCCATTCTCCCCAGCCCCTCCATATATAAGTAAGTAAAATGAAATATTGAAAAGAAAAGGAGTTTCCAGAACTGCGAGGGAAGACAGACTTCCAGCCTACTGTATCATAGTGTATACTCTAGTGCAGACCTCCCTCTCCTAGGTTGATATCTATCCATGGAGATGGGGAGTCATGGGTTCAGGGAGAAAGAAGGAAATCTCCCATGCCAAGAGATCACGCCTGTTGGGGATGGTGGTTCATTTGACTTTCTTTGAGAGACTTCTGTTCAATCCAGAGGATGGGTGAACCTATTCCTGGGGGGATGTGAGTGTGTGGTGGTGGCCTGCAGCTGGATCTGGGGTCAGGAAGTGCCAGACCTGGCAGGCTTCCTTTATTGGGTAGAAAGACATAAGACATGCTGTCACCACGATTTTCCTCTGGTCCTGAGGTGACACACCAGGTCCTTTTCTTCTTACTACCTTCCTCTTCCTTCTTCTTAGGGTTCTTTGGTTATCTCTTTTGTCATTTCCAGGATTCCTAAATACTTCTGGGGAGGAGCAGGGAAAATGGGTCCACAGCATACTGGGTAGACAGAAGTTCTCACAAGTGTATTTTCTCTCTAGCTTTTGTTTCTTTGGTCTTCTTTTTCTGTTTTCTTTTCAGTGAATGGAATGCTCTTAGTATTCTATTTCAGTTACACTCTTGACTTTTTTATCTGTGTCTCTTTGTAGTATGATTGTTAGTTCACTTGGAGGTTATAAATCTGTACTAGTTTTTTTTTCCCCCCTCAAAGCTGTGACAAAACCCTGACCTTTAAAGTCAACTTAAGGGAAGAAGCATTAATTGGGGCTCACATCATGACAGGGAGACCATGGTGGTGGGAGCATGAAGCCGCTGGTCACAATGCATCCACAGTAAAGAAGCAGAGAGAGATGAACGTGGATGCTTAGCTCACTTTTCCCTTTTTCTTCAGTCCAATACCCCAGCTCATGGGATGGTGCTACCTGCATTGATCTTCCCTCACTTAAACCTTCCTAGAAACACCCTCTAGCACACCCAGAAACATGTTTGTATGGTGATTCTTCAATCACATCAAAGGTGACAGTGAATATTAACCATCACAGTATATAAGAAATTAAGTAACTTTTATTTAATTACATTAACTTATCTATTTGAGAGAGGGAGGGAGGAAGAGACAGATAGAGAATGGGTGGGCCAGGGCCTCCAGCTACACTACAAACTCAGGTGCATATGCCACTTTGTGCATCTGGCTTATGTGGATATAATGGGGAATCAAACCTGGGTCCTTAGGCTTCACAGGCAAGTGTCTTAACTGCAAAGCCATCTCTCCAGCCTTTAAGTAACTTTCATATGTTAACCTTATATTAGTATATTGGTTATAGAAGTTTTGGTTGCTGTTGATTCTTTAGAATTTTCTACATTTCCAATTACATTATCTGAAAACTTTGTATCTCCCTTTGCAATCTGTATATCTTTTATTTCTGTCTCTTTCCTCTATGGCTATAGTGTGTCTCCTCTAAAAGCCATGTGTTGAAATGAAATTTAATGGCCAATGTGATGGTGTTAAAAGATATTGCTCCTAGAAAGTGAATAAATCATGAGGCTTGTTCTCTTATGAATGGGGTAATGCCCTTAAAAAAGAAGCTTCAGAGAGAGTTAACCCCTTATCGTATCTTATGTCCCTTCTTCCATGAGAGAACATGGCATCCCTCTCCTCTGAGAGATGCAATATCAAAGAGATATCTTGGAAGTAGGGGCCAGGCTTTCACTAGACACTAAAACTCTGAAGCTTTGATATTGAACTCCTCACTTCTATAACTGTGTGGAAAAGGTTTTGCTCTTTACAGATTACCCAGTCTCAGTTCTCTTGTTATAGCAGAGCAAACAGACCCCGAGAGTAACTAGTCTTACTGTATTGCATAGGACTTTCAGGAGGAGCAACTAAAGGGAATACCCTCGTATTATTGCTCATATTAGTAGGAAAGCTATACTTTCTCACCATTGGATAGGTCACCAGCCATAAGGGCATTGTACATAATTTTGTCAAATTAAGAAAATTCTCCTATTTTCATGGTTTGCTGAGAAGTTCTTACATGCATGAGGGTTGGGTTTTGTCAAATACCTCTTTGCCTTCATTGATATGCTTCTGCAGCCTGCTGAGGTGATGGATTACAATGATTAATTTCCATTTAGATAGGTTTTAATGACATATCTCATTGTTGGGTGTGTATACACATTGTTTATTCTTAAATTTTTTTCTGCCAATATCATTACTCTATGAAGCTGAGCACATACTATATTATGCACTTGCAAATATTAGCCAAATAAACGAACTCTCTCCCACTTATGTTTTTGAATCTGGGGAGGAGCTATGCAGGGAGGATGCCAGCTGATTGGAGTGTAGCTACACAATGCAAGAAACTGAAGGAGAGATGCCATTGTAATCTATTCTTCTTTGTTCCAGATCGCAGGTTTGGGCCTCACTGGGTAGAGGGTTAAAGCCAGTAGCTGATTGAGTTGTTCTGTTGAGAGGTATCATGGATTTGGGGAAGAAGCAAACTGCTTTGGGCCTAGGTGACAGAGTATGACAGAGTTGTCAGAAAAACTGTGATGCTGTTTTATAAATGTTATAATCCAACAGGTGAGAGCTTGGAGCTGCAGTAATTTAGGCATTAAATATGACCCCCTTTGCTGCCTCTGAGGTAAATGCGATGTAAAAAAAGAATCAGAGCTCTGCTTCTCTCCAAATGTTTTGACTTTCTGAAAATCCAGCCAGAGTTTCTTTTCTAGGCATTTTATCTTTACTCTGAGTCTCGGTCCCTGGAACCATCTGTTCCATCTGACTGGTCTCACACAATTCCACACATCTTCTCTAAATGGAACCAAGCCTGGACTGCTGGATCCTTCTGGGTCTCAGGAACTACTGTAATAATCCCAGAGCCCTCTGGTCCAAATGGACTTATCCCAAAAAGTCCATTTCCTTCATCATTAGCCATGATCTCCCTTCTTTTTCTTCACAGCCACTGTCTAGACATTTTCCTACTCACATCCAACTTTTGTTGTTTGCTTTCAGAAAGTCTCAGGCTTCTGTGCTGGAAGTCTTCTGATTCGTATTCCATGTTTCTATCCAGAGCTGCTGATGGTGAGCGCCTGTGGGATTTTCACCCTCCAGGCAGTAGGCACTGAAACATCTTCCAGTTTTTAAAAAGAAAGAACCTTGAATTGCCTTTGAGGAGCTGTCTTGGCTGTACCCTAAGATCCTGTGGTCTGGGTGGGCTTGATGCCGGCCAACTCACCAATGTTCCCTAATTAGCAGAAGCTTGTTAGCACGTGACATAATGAGGAATCAGGATTAGTTTAGGCATGATCACATGGCTTCATAGGGCCCCAAAAGAGTCAGACCCAGAACTTTATTTTAACCATTGAGATAGTGTCTCTCCTTTTACCAGACGTTGATTCCAGAGGATGGGTGATCTGGTGGGGCTGCGCCGTCCTGTGGCCCTGAACGATCAGGCTGTCAAATATAATACAATGGTGAGGGCAGAGCTAAACCAAAAGATAGAAAAAATCCTGTCCTGTGATACTTTCTCACCTCTGCATTAAGCCATGCCAGAAAATAATCTTATCCAACGAACTTCACACTTTAATAATCAGGTATTATGCTAATAAACAGAAACTCCCTTGCTGATTATTAATTCACTTTGCATTTTTGGTGGTCTTCTGGACTTCACTTTGGGATCTCCTCATGGGATTGTTTTCTCCTGACCCTAAAAATCCCACTGTCTAGTTGCAAAGCCAAGCTCTTGACTGTCAACACCATCTCCATCTAGACCCTAGACTTTGGTTTCTAACCAGGCATTTCTATGATTCCATCTCTGGAAGAACTTTCTGTTACAGTATGAGAAGTGACTGCACCTAATGTTGCAGGCGACTGAGGAGGCTGAGGCAGGAGGATCATAAACTCAAGGACTATGTGGGACTATAGAGTGAGCATAAGGCTAGCCAGGGCAAATTAATGGTGTTCCTTCTCAAAATACAAAGAAAATAACTGGAAAGATGGCTCAGTGGCTAAAAGCAGTTGCTTGCAAAGCCTGATGGCCTGGGTTCAATTCCCCAGCCACCCACATAAGGGCAGATTGGAATTCGCTTTTTGCATCTGCAAAAGAGCCTGGAGCATGCACGTGCGTGCGCGCACACACACACACACACACACACACACAGAGCAAGTGAGAGAGAGACACATGTGTATGTGAGCAAATAAACACATAAAATGTTTTAAAAAGCAAAAACGATGGGGTTGTAGCTCAGTGTTAGATAGAGCACTTACCTGGCGTGCAGGAGGCCCTAGGTCCAATCCCCAGTGTTAAAAAAAAAAAAAGAAAAAAAGAAAAAAGAAAGAAAGAAAAGGGCTAGCATTCATCCACAACTGTCCACAAGAAGAGCTTGTCTTCATTCATAACTAGACTCACTTGTGTATTATCAGAACTGAGCTCCAAGCACTTGTATCTTTAACCATAGCACATCCTGTTTGTGCCTAGCCTGGACCTGTTTGAGAGAGAAACTCAATCTCACCTCACAGCCCACATCAGAGAGAACCCTGAAAGGAAACACAACGAGGACCAGAGGGGGTGTTCCAATTAGACACTTGGGATTGTCAGGGATGGTGGGGCATGTGATGGAGACTGCCTGGGAGTCAGAGGCATCCGTTCCATCCCAGGTTCTAATATTAGCTGGAAATCTGTGTGTTCACAGATGCTGATAAAACCCAGTGAATTAGCCCAAAGCCAGCAGCTCAGGGCATCTGTTCCTACTGCCAACACTCATATTCTTGAAAGTGGCAGTGGCAGTGAAGGTGCCATCGAGGAAATAGCACTTCATCCTTCTAGATAATTCTACAAGCAGAATGAGTCCCAGATTATCCCAGCCTGCTTTGCCCATGAATGCAACGGAGACATGACCACAGCTGTGGCCAGGGCTGAAGAGTTTGAAAGCAGCTTAAGATTTTCTTTTAAGATCCACATACAGGGGCTAGAGAGATGGCTTAGCGGTTAAGGCACTTGCCTGCGAAGCTTAAGGTCCCAGGTTCTATTCCCCAAGACCCACGTAAGCCAGATATACACAAGTGGCACATGTGTCTAGAGTTCCTTTACAACCGCTGAATGCCCAAGCATGGCCAATTGTAGCCCGCGTAGTCGTCTCGCCAGCAAGAACGCACGTGGACACCAGGATCCTTCTGCAGCAAGCGTTTATTGAACAGATGAAAGAGGAAGACCCAGCGCCCCCGAAATGGCGCCGCTTATATAGCCCCTAGGTGGCGTGTACTCTGCTGATTGGCTGCGCGCTCATATGATGCTCATATGACGCTCATATGCCCGGGCTGGGCAGTGACTTGGCGCGCTTTTGCCACTTGCACATGCGCTATTCTCACCAGGGCCGAGGCCGGATGTCAGCGCCATAATGGCGGTCACCTCTCGGCTCTCTACATCTCCCCCTGTTTGTTTTAATAAGATGACAACTGCCTCATAGCCCAGCCAGCGCAGCACCAAACAACCCTATGCTCGATCAAGCAAATTCCTTCCTTGGGGAATAAGCGATCAAGAGCTCACTCCCTCACCTTATCAGGTGCAATGGTGACAAGTCCTCTGAGTGCAAAGGCCAAGGGAGAGACAAAAAGGGGAGTTAACACCCATCCCTGTGCAATGGAATATTGTTCCTGGGGGTGCAAGGGCTGTCAATCTCATATTTTGGTGCTGCAGCCACTTAGGCAAGGGCTGATTAGACTTAGATCTCCCATCGACTCAGTGCAATGGGCTAAACCCTTGAGGTGCATCGACTGAGGGTCTCAGTCTAATTAATTAACCAAATTTCAGGAGATGATCCCTGTTCCATAGCCACAAGTGCTTGCGCAATAACGGCCTTGTCACATTGCTATTGAGCTCTGAGCTTGCAGAACAACCAAAGCAGGAACACTAAGCCACAACATAGGGCTGCACCAAACAGCGCCACTCCCACCCATTCCTTAAAGAAAGAGAAGGCTGAAGAAATCCAGGATGTCAGGCCCACAGCTAGGGAGGGGTCAACTCTAGTAGAGTAGGGTCTTCATAATGGATCTTGTCCACTTCTTCGGCTCCTGCACAGGATCTCGATGATTCGTCAGGTCTCACAAGTCTACGTGTTAGGCGTTCTGGTAGCCAGAATGGATTGTCTTCTTCCTGTGGAAAAACACAAACAGCTCCCCTGGATCTTATTAAAATAGGATCCGGGCCTCTCCATTGACCAGTCAAAACATCTTTCCACTTAACCATCTCCTGTGGCCTGTTAGGCTCTGAGCAATGACGGTCAGCCGCCGAATGGCCCTGACTGTCCAAATTTAAAAAATTAAGAGTAAAGAGTGCTATGGATATAGTCACTCGTGGGACTGAGGGCAGAGCCTCATCGACTCCCCCTTTTTGTTTTATTGAATAAGATTTTAGAGTGCGATGAGCCCGTTCTATAATACCCTGTCCTTGAGGATTATATGGGAGACCTGTCAAATGGGTCACTCCCATCTGGTGACAGAACTGTCCAAATTTTTGAGAAGTATAAGCTGGTCCATTGTCAGTTTTAAGAATTTTGGGCTTCCCCCAGGCACTCCACGCCTCGAGGCAGTGTTGAATAACATGGGCTGCTTTCTCCCCGGTTAATGGGGAAGCAAACATAACTCCAGAACAAGTATCAATGGAAACATGTAAATATTGTAATTTGCCAAAAGATGGGACGTGAGTAACATCCATCTGCCAAATTTGTAATGGGCGAATTCCTCTGGGATTAATTCCTACATGAGGCACAGGTAAAAATTGACAGCAATTTTGACATTGAGTTACTATATCTCTAGCCTCTTTTCTAGTGATGTCAAACCGACGACGCAATGTCTCAGCTGTGACATGAAACCTTTTATGAAAACTTTTAGCCAACTCCAATTTTGATGAAAGAACAAGCATGATAAACTTCGTGGCCCGATCTGCCAAGTCATTTCCACGGGACATGGGCCCCGGTAGGCCCGAATGAGCCCTGATATGCGTAATGAAAACAGGAGATCTCCTATTAATCAAGGCAAACTGAATCTTTTGAAAAATTGTTGCAAGCTTGCTAGATGCCTTAATCAACCCAGCAGCCTCTAAAGTTTTTGTTGCATTTACTACATAACAGGAATCCGAAACAATATTCAGGGGACCTGGGAATTTTTCCAAAACTTCTAATACTACCAAACATTCCACAACTTGAGGTGAGGTTTCATGATATTGTTTAGATATAATCTTATCATTAACCACATAGGCCCCTACTCCTGTTTTTGACCCATCTGTATAGACCACCAGCCCATCTTGAAGTGGCTCCCGAGATATAATGCGTGGGAACACAACCTCTTGGGTTAAGGCAAATTGTAAAATAGGGTGTCTAGGGTAATGATTGTCTATTAAACCACCAAAGGAGGTGATTAACACCGCCCAAGTATCAGAAGTAGCAGTTAATATCTGAACTTGATGGGCTGTATAAGGCACAATTAAAGACCTGGGTTCTTTTCCAAAATGAGTAATGGCTGCCTTTAATCCACGAAGGGCAAGCAGAGCAATTGCATCTGGGTACCAATCAATAATCTTAGCAGGAGAAGCGTTGGGATGAACCCACAATAAGGGTCCATCTTGCCACAGCACGGCAGTTGGTAAATGCCTAGTTTTAAAAACGCACAGGTCGAAAGTTTTGGCTTCCTCTATGCGTTTCAACTGAGCATCCTGTAAAGCTTCTTCTACCACTTTTAGGGCACGGCTTGCAGCTGGTGTTAAGGCTCTAGGTGAAGAAATATGAGCATCTCCTTCCAGGATGTCAAACAATGGCTTCAATTCAGCAGAGGGAATTTTTAGAAACGGTCTCAACCAATTTATATCACCCAATAATTTCTGAAAATCATTTAACGTTCGTAAATGATCTCTGCGGATCTCTAATTTTTGAGGAACTATTTTTTCTGGGTAAATAACCGTCCCTAAAAAGGAACCTACTTCTGAAACTTGAACCTTCTCGGAAGCAATATGCAGGCCCCATTGTCTTAAGGTTTTTAATAATAAAGGATATACAGTCTGTAAAACAACTAATTCCTTATGGCACATAAGAATATCATCCATATAATGGATTAACAGCAGAGAGGGAAATTGTTTTCTAACTGGTTCAAGGGCCAATTGCACATATAACTGACATATAGTGGGGCTATTGGCCATGCCTTGAGGCAAAACTTTCCATTGATATCTTTTATCTGGCTCAAAATGATTAACAGCAGGTAGAGTAAATGCAAATCTATGTCTATCTTGTGGGCATAAAGGAATGGAGAAGAAGCAATCCTTAATATCTATAATTATAATTTTCCATTGTTTAGGCAAAGCAGAGAGCAAAGGCAGGCCTCGTTGCACGGAGCCAAATAGCCGCATCTGTGCATTGATGGCCCTCAAATCATGGAGAAGTCTCCATTTTCCAGATTTCTTTTTTATAACAAAAATAGGTGTATTCCAAGGAGAGGTAGAGGGCTCCAAATGACCAAGCTGTACTTGTTCTTTAACCAGCCTCGTAGCAGCTTCTAACTTTTCAGAGGAAAGAGGCCATTGAGGAACCCATATGGCTTCCTCTGTGAGCCAGGATATGGGCATGGAACCCTCAATGGCAGCTAATGAAAACCCAGACCTTGCTTCCCTGCATTACCTTCTTGTGGGATCGGGCTTAATCTCCCTTGCTCTTTTTTGCCAAGGCCTCTTCCTTCCTTATATCCCATCCTTTTTATAATATCTAGAGTTTGCTGAGAGTATTCGTTAGTCAATGCTAGTCCTAATTCCTGTAAAATGTCTCTTTCCCATAGATTAACAGGGAGAGGGAGCACATAGGGTATAAAGTTTCCTGTTTGACCTTCTGGTGTTTGCCAAGTCAGTGACCGTGAACTCACTGCAGGGCTAGTCTCATATCCTAACCCTTGTAAAGAGTGAGACGATTGTGTAACAGGCCACGTCTTAGGCCACCATTGGGAGGAAATGATACTTTTATCAGCTCCAGTGTCTAAAATGCCAGAAAAGCTCTTCCCTTCTATCTGTAGTTGTAAAGTAGGCCTAGTTGAAAGATCAACTACCAAATGAGCGCAGTCAGTTCCTGAAGAACCAAGCCCCTTTGTGCCTCTTGGCATTTGGGTGGAAGGAAAATGGTCGTGCAAGCTGGGGAGGAGAACTAATTGAGCAATCTTATCCCCAGGGGAAATTGAAAATATGCCTTGCGGGCAAGAGCAAAGAACCTGAAGCTTTCCAGTATAGTCTTGATCCATTATTCCAGGATGAATCATAAGCCCCTTTAGGGTAAGAGAGGAGCGTCCTAAAATAAGGCCGACACTTCCTTTAGGGAGGGGACCTTCAAATTCAACCGGGACTGGTTGCACTCCCATATGTGGCATTAATAAGAATTGGGAGGTGGAACGGAGGTCCAGTCCTGCGGAACCTCTTGTTGCTCTACAGCTAGACATGCCCTCCTGTTGTCCACTTGTGTCCCATATCTTTTGGGGCCCTGAGACCTGGGGCCCTGAGACCCGTTTTTTGGAACATTCTCATTTCTTTCTTCAGAAGGGGTATCATGCTGAATAAGTTTTCCCTGAATATCTCTAACTGAGTGACACTCATTGGTCCAGTGATTGCCCTTCTTACACTTGGGGCATAGTCCTGGAATTTTCTTTTGTGCAGGAGCACGACAATCTTGTTTTAAATGACCCGCTTTGCCGCAGTTATAACAAGCTTTATTGCCTCCGAGACTCTGGCGGTTTTTAGCCTGTAATATAGCCGCTGCAAGGCCAGCATTAGTGAGTGGGCCTCCGAGTCCTCGGCAAACCTTTATCCAGTCTGTCAGCCCTTTGCTTCTCCTAGGAGCAATGACTGTCTTACACTCTGGGGAGGCATTTTCAAACACTAGTTGTTCTATCATTGGCTTAACTCGTTCTGGGTCCCCAAATATCCTGCCCGCTGCATCCGTCATCCTGGCTACAAAGTCCGAGAATGACTCCTGGGGGCCTTGAATAATCTTTGTTAGGTGTCCCCCGGCCTCGCCCTTTTTTGAGAGGGCTTTCCATGCTTTAATAGCAGCGGCAGAGATCTGACCATATGCTCCCCAGTCATAGTTTGTTTGATTATGAACAAATTGGCCTTGCCCTGTTAGTAAATCAAAGGTCCAGTGCCGTTGATTATCTTCTGCACTGGCATTAGCCCTTGCCTGAGTTTGAGAAGCATCGTGCCAAAGGGCTTTCCATTCTAAATATTGTCCCATATTAGGAAGAGCAGCTTTTACTGTAACTTGCCAATCATTTGGAGTCATTGCCATAGTGGCGAGTCTCTCAAGCTGCATAACTGTAAAATTAGCATCTACTCCATACTTATTAACTGATTCAGCAAGTTCCTTAATGAGGGCATACTCTACCGGCGCATGAACGCGGCCTCCATCCGTAGCCTCAAACACCGGGAAGGCTTGTAAGCACCTCCTTCTGTCCCCCTCTGAAAGGAAGGAATCTGAACAATGCTTGCCGGCATAAGGCAGAGGAGCACTGGGAATGATAGGGGCGGCAGATTGAAAAGCCGCGCGGTTCTTATCTCCTATCTTCTTTTGTTTTCGATTTTGCAGTAGCTCATCAAAATAATATCTCTCCTCCCCATAGCGAGCCGCTTCGCCATCTAATTCTTCCTCCTCGGAGGGACTAAGATCCTCAGACTCTGAGCTATCAATTCCTAAAGCCTCCAATTCTTTTATCGGATAAAGAAGCCTCCTTTTTGGACTTCTCTTTTCCCTCTCATGTTTCTCTCCCAGGGCGTCTTTTCCCTTGTCTTTTCTTTCTGTGGACTTAGCGTCCGCGGAAAGGCCTTTTTTCTTAGAGACGTCTTTTTCTTTTTCCTCAAGGGCCCCTAAACTTTTATCCCGTTCTGTTTCTGACATGCTGTCTTGTAGCTCCGAATGTGAGGCTCCCATGTTCACAAAGAAGAGAACGAGAGCCACCATCACAATAGGGAGAGCGAAAATTGCTCCTACCAATTTGGATGAAAGATGAGACAAGTCAAGACCAAACATGCCTCTCAGAACCTACCTCAGTCCTGCAGTTCTGAATCCTTCCCCGTGAATGGGGGGTCTCCTCGGCGCCGGCGATGACAGGCACCCGGCGTCCCGGGTTTCGGTACCAGTTGTAGCCCGCGTAGTCGTCTCGCCAGCAAGAACGCACGTGGACACCAGGATCCTTCTGCAGCAAGCGTTTATTGAACAGATGAAAGAGGAAGACCCAGCGCCCCCGAAATGGCGCCGCTTATATAGCCCCTAGGTGGCGTGTACTCTGCTGATTGGCTGCGCGCTCATATGATGCTCATATGACGCTCATATGCCCGGGCTGGGCAGTGACTTGGCGCGCTTTTGCCACTTGCACATGCGCTATTCTCACCAGGGCCGAGGCCGGATGTCAGCGCCATAATGGCGGTCACCTCTCGGCTCTCTACATCTCCCCCTGTTTGTTTTAATAAGATGACAACTGCCTCATAGCCCAGCCAGCGCAGCACCAAACAACCCTATGCTCGATCAAGCAAATTCCTTCCTTGGGGAATAAGCGATCAAGAGCTCACTCCCTCACCTTATCAGGTGCAATGGTGACAAGTCCTCTGAGTGCAAAGGCCAAGGGAGAGACAAAAAGGGGAGTTAACACCCATCCCTGTGCAATGGAATATTGTTCCTGGGGGTGCAAGGGCTGTCAATCTCATATTTTGGTGCTGCAGCCACTTAGGCAAGGGCTGATTAGACTTAGATCTCCCATCGACTCAGTGCAATGGGCTAAACCCTTGAGGTGCATCGACTGAGGGTCTCAGTCTAATTAATTAACCAAATTTCAGGAGATGATCCCTGTTCCATAGCCACAAGTGCTTGCGCAATAACGGCCTTGTCACATTGCTATTGAGCTCTGAGCTTGCAGAACAACCAAAGCAGGAACACTAAGCCACAACATAGGGCTGCACCAAACAGCGCCACTCCCACCCATTCCTTAAAGAAAGAGAAGGCTGAAGAAATCCAGGATGTCAGGCCCACAGCTAGGGAGGGGTCAACTCTAGTAGAGTAGGGTCTTCATAATGGATCTTGTCCACTTCTTCGGCTCCTGCACAGGATCTCGATGATTCGTCAGGTCTCACAAGTCTACGTGTTAGGCGTTCTGGTAGCCAGAATGGATTGTCTTCTTCCTGTGGAAAAACACAAACAGCTCCCCTGGATCTTATTAAAATAGGATCCGGGCCTCTCCATTGACCAGTCAAAACATCTTTCCACTTAACCATCTCCTGTGGCCTGTTAGGCTCTGAGCAATGACGGTCAGCCGCCGAATGGCCCTGACTGTCCAAATTTAAAAAATTAAGAGTAAAGAGTGCTATGGATATAGTCACTCGTGGGACTGAGGGCAGAGCCTCATCGACTCCCCCTTTTTGTTTTATTGAATAAGACTTTTAGAGTGCGATGAGCCCGTTCTATAATACCCTGTCCTTGAGGATTATATGGGAGACCTGTCAAATGGGTCACTCCCATCTGGTGACAGAACTGTCCAAATTTTTGAGAAGTATAAGCTGGTCCATTGTCAGTTTTAAGAATTTTGGGCTTCCCCCAGGCACTCCACGCCTCGAGGCAGTGTTGAATAACATGGGCTGCTTTCTCCCCGGTTAATGGGGAAGCAAACATAACTCCAGAACAAGTATCAATGGAAACATGTAAATATTGTAATTTGCCAAAAGATGGGACGTGAGTAACATCCATCTGCCAAATTTGTAATGGGCGAATTCCTCTGGGATTAATTCCTACATGAGGCACAGGTAAAAATTGACAGCAATTTTGACATTGAGTTACTATATCTCTAGCCTCTTTTCTAGTGATGTCAAACCGACGACGCAATGTCTCAGCTGTGACATGAAACCTTTTATGAAAACTTTTAGCCAACTCCAATTTTGATGAAAGAACAAGCATGATAAACTTCGTGGCCCGATCTGCCAAGTCATTTCCACGGGACATGGGCCCCGGTAGGCCCGAATGAGCCCTGATATGCGTAATGAAAACAGGAGATCTCCTATTAATCAAGGCAAACTGAATCTTTTGAAAAATTGTTGCAAGCTTGCTAGATGCCTTAATCAACCCAGCAGCCTCTAAAGTTTTTGTTGCATTTACTACATAACAGGAATCCGAAACAATATTCAGGGGACCTGGGAATTTTTCCAAAACTTCTAATACTACCAAACATTCCACAACTTGAGGTGAGGTTTCATGATATTGTTTAGATATAATCTTATCATTAACCACATAGGCCCCTACTCCTGTTTTTGACCCATCTGTATAGACCACCAGCCCATCTTGAAGTGGCTCCCGAGATATAATGCGTGGGAACACAACCTCTTGGGTTAAGGCAAATTGTAAAATAGGGTGTCTAGGGTAATGATTGTCTATTAAACCACCAAAGGAGGTGATTAACACCGCCCAAGTATCAGAAGTAGCAGTTAATATCTGAACTTGATGGGCTGTATAAGGCACAATTAAAGACCTGGGTTCTTTTCCAAAATGAGTAATGGCTGCCTTTAATCCACGAAGGGCAAGCAGAGCAATTGCATCTGGGTACCAATCAATAATCTTAGCAGGAGAAGCGTTGGGATGAACCCACAATAAGGGTCCATCTTGCCACAGCACGGCAGTTGGTAAATGCCTAGTTTTAAAAACGCACAGGTCGAAAGTTTTGGCTTCCTCTATGCGTTTCAACTGAGCATCCTGTAAAGCTTCTTCTACCACTTTTAGGGCACGGCTTGCAGCTGGTGTTAAGGCTCTAGGTGAAGAAATATGAGCATCTCCTTCCAGGATGTCAAACAATGGCTTCAATTCAGCAGAGGGAATTTTTAGAAACGGTCTCAACCAATTTATATCACCCAATAATTTCTGAAAATCATTTAACGTTCGTAAATGATCTCTGCGGATCTCTAATTTTTGAGGAACTATTTTTTCTGGGTAAATAACCGTCCCTAAAAAGGAACCTACTTCTGAAACTTGAACCTTCTCGGAAGCAATATGCAGGCCCCATTGTCTTAAGGTTTTTAATAATAAAGGATATACAGTCTGTAAAACAACTAATTCCTTATGGCACATAAGAATATCATCCATATAATGGATTAACAGCAGAGAGGGAAATTGTTTTCTAACTGGTTCAAGGGCCAATTGCACATATAACTGACATATAGTGGGGCTATTGGCCATGCCTTGAGGCAAAACTTTCCATTGATATCTTTTATCTGGCTCAAAATGATTAACAGCAGGTAGAGTAAATGCAAATCTATGTCTATCTTGTGGGCATAAAGGAATGGAGAAGAAGCAATCCTTAATATCTATAATTATAATTTTCCATTGTTTAGGCAAAGCAGAGAGCAAAGGCAGGCCTCGTTGCACGGAGCCAAATAGCCGCATCTGTGCATTGATGGCCCTCAAATCATGGAGAAGTCTCCATTTTCCAGATTTCTTTTTTATAACAAAAATAGGTGTATTCCAAGGAGAGGTAGAGGGCTCCAAATGACCAAGCTGTACTTGTTCTTTAACCAGCCTCGTAGCAGCTTCTAACTTTTCAGAGGAAAGAGGCCATTGAGGAACCCATATGGCTTCCTCTGTGAGCCAGGATATGGGCATGGAACCCTCAATGGCAGCTAATGAAAACCCAGACCTTGCTTCCCTGCATTACCTTCTTGTGGGATCGGGCTTAATCTCCCTTGCTCTTTTTTGCCAAGGCCTCTTCCTTCCTTATATCCCATCCTTTTCATAATATCTAGAGCTTGCTGAGAGTATTCGTTAGTCAATGCTAGTCCTAATTCCTGTAAAATGTCTCTTCCCCATAGATTAACAGGGAGAGGGAGCACATAGGGTATAAAGCTTCCTGTTTGACCTTCTGGTGTTTGCCAAGTCAGTGACCGTGAACTCACTGCAGGGCTAGCCTCATATCCTAACCCTTGTAAAGAGTGAGACGATTGTGTAACAGGCCACGCCTTAGGCCACCATTGGGAGGAAATGATACTTTTATCAGCTCCAGTGTCCAAAATGCCAGAAAAGCTCTTCCCTTCTATCTGTAGTTGTAAAGTAGGCCTAGTTGAAAGATCAACTACCAAATGAGCGCAGTCAGTTCCTGAAGAACCAAGCCCCTTTGTGCCTCTTGGCATTTGGGTGGAAGGAAAATGGTCGTGCAAGCTGGGGAGGAGAACTAATTGAGCAATCTTATCCCCAGGGGAAATTGAAAATATGCCTTGCGGGCAAGAGCAAAGAACCTGAAGCTTTCCAGTATAGTCTTGATCCATTATTCCAGGATGAATCATAAGCCCCTTTAGGGTAAGAGAGGAGCGTCCTAAAATAAGGCCGACACTTCCTTTAGGGAGGGGACCTTCAAATTCAACCGGGACTGGTTGCACTCCCATATGTGGCATTAATAAGAATTGGGAGGTGGAACGGAGGTCCAGTCCTGCGGAACCTCTTGTTGCTCTACAGCTAGACATGCCCTCCTGTTGTCCACTTGTGTCCCATATCTTTTGGGGCCCTGAGACCTGGGGCCCTGAGACCCGTTTTTTGGAACATTCTCATTTCTTTCTTCAGAAGGGGTATCATGCTGAATAAGTTTTCCCTGAATATCTCTAACTGAGTGACACTCATTGGTCCAGTGATTGCCCTTCTTACACTTGGGGCATAGTCCTGGAATTTTCTTTTGTGCAGGAGCACGACAATCTTGTTTTAAATGACCCGCTTTGCCGCAGTTATAACAAGCTTTATTGCCTCCGAGACTCTGGCGGTTTTTAGCCTGTAATATAGCCGCTGCAAGGCCAGCATTAGTGAGTGGGCCTCCGAGTCCTCGGCAAACCTTTATCCAGTCTGTCAGCCCTTTGCTTCTCCTAGGAGCAATGACTGTCTTACACTCTGGGGAGGCATTTTCAAACACTAGTTGTTCTATCATTGGCTTAACTCGTTCTGGGTCCCCAAATATCCTGCCCGCTGCATCCGTCATCCTGGCTACAAAGTCCGAGAATGACTCCTGGGGGCCTTGAATAATCTTTGTTAGGTGTCCCCCGGCCTCGCCCTTTTTTGAGAGGGCTTTCCATGCTTTAATAGCAGCGGCAGAGATCTGACCATATGCTCCCCAGTCATAGTTTGTTTGATTATGAACAAATTGGCCTTGCCCTGTTAGTAAATCAAAGGTCCAGTGCCGTTGATTATCTTCTGCACTGGCATTAGCCCTTGCCTGAGTTTGAGAAGCATCGTGCCAAAGGGCTTTCCATTCTAAATATTGTCCCATATTAGGAAGAGCAGCTTTTACTGTAACTTGCCAATCATTTGGAGTCATTGCCATAGTGGCGAGTCTCTCAAGCTGCATAACTGTAAAATTAGCATCTACTCCATACTTATTAACTGATTCAGCAAGTTCCTTAATGAGGGCATACTCTACCGGCGCATGAACGCGGCCTCCATCCGTAGCCTCAAACACCGGGAAGGCTTGTAAGCACCTCCTTCTGTCCCCCTCTGAAAGGAAGGAATCTGAACAATGCTTGCCGGCATAAGGCAGAGGAGCACTGGGAATGATAGGGGCGGCAGATTGAAAAGCCGCGCGGTTCTTATCTCCTATCTTCTTTTGTTTTCGATTTTGCAGTAGCTCATCAAAATAATATCTCTCCTCCCCATAGCGAGCCGCTTCGCCATCTAATTCTTCCTCCTCGGAGGGACTAAGATCCTCAGACTCTGAGCTATCAATTCCTAAAGCCTCCAATTCTTTTATCGGATAAAGAAGCCTCCTTTTTGGACTTCTCTTTTCCCTCTCATGTTTCTCTCCCAGGGCGTCTTTTCCCTTGTCTTTTCTTTCTGTGGACTTAGCGTCCGCGGAAAGGCCTTTTTTCTTAGAGACGTCTTTTTCTTTTTCCTCAAGGGCCCCTAAACTTTTATCCCGTTCTGTTTCTGACATGCTGTCTTGTAGCTCCGAATGTGAGGCTCCCATGTTCACAAAGAAGAGAACGAGAGCCACCATCACAATAGGGAGAGCGAAAATTGCTCCTACCAATTTGGATGAAAGATGAGACAAGTCAAGACCAAACATGCCTCTCAGAACCTACCTCAGTCCTGCAGTTCTGAATCCTTCCCCGTGAATGGGGGGTCTCCTCGGCGCCGGCGATGACAGGCACCCGGCGTCCCGGGTTTCGGTACCAGTTGTAGCCCGCGTAGTCGTCTCGCCAGCAAGAACGCACGTGGACACCAGGATCCTTCTGCAGCAAGCGTTTATTGAACAGATGAAAGAGGAAGACCCAGCGCCCCCGAAATGGCGCCGCTTATATAGCCCCTAGGTGGCGTGTACTCTGCTGATTGGCTGCGCGCTCATATGATGCTCATATGACGCTCATATGCCCGGGCTGGGCAGTGACTTGGCGCGCTTTTGCCACTTGCACATGCGCTATTCTCACCAGGGCCGAGGCCGGATGTCAGCGCCATAATGGCGGTCACCTCTCGGCTCTCTACAGCCAATCTCTCTCTCTCTCTCTCTCTCTCTCTCTCTCTCTCTCTCTCTAAAATAAAATGAATAAAAGGTGAAAGGCAGGGCAAGTGACTCCTAGGGTCAGGAAAAAGTGGCATCTCTTTACTTCCAAAGCACTGCCCTTTGATCACATCTCTCTGGCAGAGACATTGGTAGAATTGCTTCAGGACCCTGTGTGGACCTGGGGTAGTGTGAATGGGCTTTAGGTAGTGTGAATGGGCTGCCCCTAGCAGGGATACTCCTGCTGCAGGGGGGAGCGTGTCACTGGAGTGGATCTGGACACCATCCCAAAGGTATGTAGAGAAGTCTGAACTTTGGGGGACCCTGCTTGCTGCTTTTTGGTGTTTGCTATCTAGTGGTGGTTTCCTTCTGTATGGATTTAGGAAAGGGAGCCAACATCCGCCATTGATGGAAATTCCCTGGATCTGTATGGTTGAAATAAATTCCTTCCTCCCATAAAACTGTGTTTGGTTGGATGTTCATCCCAGCATCTAGGAACGGTCTACTACAAGACCCATGACTCTTGAGGACATATGACTTTAAGGGCATAAGTCATACTTAATCCCTCATGAGAAAGCATACCCAGTTAAAGCAATAAAGCTCCTCAAATACAGTGACTTTAAATTACCACTGATTAGCATATACAATCTATGGGTTGGCTAGGCAGCTCTTTAGGTCTGGGCGGGGCCAGGGTGCTTACAGCAGCATTCACTCCTGTGTTTCTTGTCTGATGGGGATTGCTAGTATAAAAGAGGCACAACAGACTGGAGATATAGTTCAGTCAATAAATTGCTTGTCTTATAAACATGGGGACCTGAGTTTGATCTTCAGAACCCACATAAAAATGCCAGGCATAGTGGCACATGCTTGCAATCCCAGCTTCAGGGAAGTAGAGCACCAGGGCCTCCAGCCATTACAACCAAACTCCAGTTGCATGTGCCACTTTGTGAATCTGGACCACTTTCTTTTTTTATGTTTTGTTTTGCTTTCTTTTGGAGGTAGTATCTTTCTCTAGCCTAGGCTGACCGGGAATTCACTATACAGTCTCAGGCTGGCCTCAAACTCACTGCAATCCTCCTACCTCAGCCTCGAAAGTACTGGGATTAAAGGCATATGCACCACACCCAACAGGGAGAGAGAGAGAAAATGGGTGGGCCAGAGCCTCTAGTCACTGCAACCAAACTCCAGATGCATGTGACACTTTGTGCATCTGGCTTTTATGTGGGTACCTAGGAATCAAACTCAGGTTGTTAGCTTTGTAGGCCAATGCCATAATTGCTGAGCCATCTCTCCAGCCCTCGCTTTCTTTCTATAAACATGTTTTATTTATTTTATGTTATTCGCAAGCAGAGATAGGAAGAGAGAAGAGAGATAGACAGAGAGGAGAGAGAGAGAGAATGAGAATGGACACACTAGTATCTCCAAGCACTACAAACAAACTCCAGACACATGCACCACTTTGTGCGTCTGGCTTTACAGGGTACTAGGTAATCAAATCTAGGTCATCAGGCTTTGTAGGCACGTGTCTTAACTGCTGAACCATCTCTCCGTTCCCCCCCCCCCATTACTTTCTATCTCCTAATGCAAATCATTGACCAGCACAGATTTAAGTCAGGAGAAAATGGAGTCTGCCATTAGGTGGAAAGAGGGGCAACATCACATTGGAGGAGAACAGACACAGGGAGGGAAATAATTGTGTATATATTTATAAACAACTTACTTCAGGAGATGTGTGTTGCACTCCTGTTTCCTAAAAAGGAGTAGGCCACCCTGGTTCTTTGAGCAAATACCTCAGGAACTAAATGCGTGTAAGTCAAATGAATCTTGCCCTTTACTACTCTTGAGAAAGTGTGTGTGTGTGTAAAGGGTATTTCACATGTGAATTTGTACTGTCTTAAGTCTTGAGGCTTTTGCCATGACACTTTGTAAGGCTAGGTAACTTCAGGACCAGGAAGAGCAGCAGACTTGCAAGTGTGGCAGTGCCAGACCCCCAGCAGAGCTCCATCTCAAGTGACAGACCATAATCAGATCCTTTCTGACAGCAACAGCATACTGTATAATAGAGTTTCCATTTCTGACATCAGAAGACACAAAAGTGATCTGTACAGAAGAACCATTTCCCGGAAAATCATCCCCAGAGGACCACAGCAGTTAAAGGAGACTGACTTCTTTCAGCTATGCGGAAGGAGACTTGACCTTAAGAGCCAAAGCTTCCTTTCTTTCATTCTGCAGACACTCCTGGGGGGTCAAGGACACTATGATGCTCAACACTCCATTTCGACCTGTCCTAAGCCTTGGCTAGGGTAGATGGCGTCCATACCTCTCTTTTCAGTCACACTGAAGTCATGGACTTTCCCTCGATTGGAATTTACTATGTAGATTCTATGCTCCAGGCACTCAAGGAGCTACTGGGAATACAGGGTGAAAATGGTGGTCACAATGTCTGTCCCTGTGTAACTCATAGTCCAGTAAGGAGATGAGACACCACATGAAGGAGCATAGAGTTTGTGATAAATGATCTGAAACAAACAACAGAGAGGAGTTTTTGAATGTTTCCTTCCTTCTTTCTTTCGCATGTGTGTATGTGAGTGTGTATGGCTTCACAAGTGCCACAGCACATGTGTGTGTGGAGGTCAGAGGACAGCCTTGAGGTGTCTGTACTCTTCCTTCTTTTGACACAGGCTCTCCTGCCACTCCAAATGAATGCCAGTGTGGCTGGCCAGCGAGTTTCTGATTCCCCTGGCCCAGCCTCCCATTGTGTATGCACACTGGAACCACAGACACATGTACCACTTTGTATCCAGCTGTATGTGGATGTTGGGAAGGACTGAACTCAATCCAATGGGCTTTATAAGCACCTTTAACCCCTGGGTCATCTCTCCATCTGGACAATAGAAAATTTTAGCAGAGAGCAAGTGATGCCCTACTTTTTTGTCCTCTCCTAAACCTGTCCTGCAATCTAATCGTCACTGTAACATCATGAAATGAAAAATTTATGAGGTTGTCAATAAAGATAGGGTTGGATGTGACGTGTGTGTGTGTGTGTTTGTGTGTGTGTGTGTGTGTGCTAGGCATTGACTCCAGAGACCTGTGCATGCTGGGCAAACACTCTGCCACTGAGCTCTAGCCCCAAAGTTTGGCATTATCTTGCCTCTCTTCCTCTTCTTTTGGATGGCACAGCAAGAAGGTCCTTTGTCAGATCCCAGCCCCTTGATCTTGGACTTCCCAGCCTCTAACGCTATGACCCACCATATTTCTGTTCATTGTTATCCTGCAGTAGCAACAAAGTGGCCTGGGACAGAAGTGGAAGCCACGTTAGGCTAAGAAGGTCTTCAGTGAAGAGACAATGTTGAAATTAGCATCTGGAGGTGGGGATGAGCTAGCCATGTGGAGAGAAGGAAGGAAGAGCATGAACAAAGGTCCTGAGGCAAGAAAAAAAGCGCAGTGCCTAACGACCCAAGGGAGCTGAAGTCTGGTGAGCAGAACATATTATCTGAGATAACCATGGCAGCTGTGATTATGGTCTCATACAGTTGCAGCCTGCTTCATGTTGCTGGACAAATACTCAACCAGAAACAGCTCATAGGAGGGAAAGGTTTATTTCAGGATTACAGAATCCAGGGGAACACCATCAATGCTGAAAGAAGCTGGCTTGTTTCCACAGATCCAAGCTGAGAAACACCACCAACAGCCGGCACACACCAACAAACACAAATAGAACTGTAAACTCCTCTCCATACACTTTAGGGCTGTCACCATCCCCTGGTGACATACCTCTTCCCAGGTAGGGGCTCCACCCACTAGAGAGTCTGTGGGGCCACACATTTAAACCACTACATGTACTCTATGCTTTGGAGTTTGAATTTTAATTTTTAAAACAATGGTAAAGGCTGGGCAGCCTCAGGAGGCAGAGGTAGGAGGATTGCGTGAGTTTGAGGCCACCCCTGAGATTACATAGTCAATTCCAGGTCAGCCTCAGCTAGAGTGAGACCCTACCTCAAAAAAAAAAAAAAACAAACAACAACAACAAAAACAATGGTAAGGTAGAAAACATTTTTTCAGGTGATTCAGATATTCATGACCTCTTGTTAAGATTCCCTAGGTTGGGAAAGGTTCCAGCAAACTAAAGGGAAATACATCCAGATTCATGCCCTGCCTCTAGAGATGAACATACTTGTGGGCCAGTCTTCCTGTTCCTGGCAACCAGCCTAGAACAAACCCATAGTTACACAGCCTCCCTGAGCTGAGCTCTATACTCTTTTGTGTGTGTGGTGTGCATGCATGGTTGTGTGTGTGCAGGTATGTGTGCAGGTGTGTCCATGTGGAGGACAAGAGCACATCCTTGGGTATTATACTCAGGAACAGCCCCCGCTTTTTGACACAGAGTCTCACACTGTCCTGAAATTTACCAATTAGGCTAGAGTGGCTGACCAGTGAGCTCCATGGATCCACCTGTCTCCACCTCCCCAGAGCTGGGATTACAAGTGCTTCCTCCTGGGGATCACACCCCAAGCCTCATGCTCACAAGACAGGCACTTTACTGGCTAAACACTCTCCCCATCCCTGAGCTCTACTCTTTGAATTACAGTGGCTTCTTGCCAGGCCTGAAACAGTGCATCCTTCCCGGGACTCACTCTTTCCTCTCCTACCATGGGACCCAGGATGTACCAGTCCCATCCGTCATCAGTGACCAGCCCGGCCCTTGTTTCCACTTCTTGTTTCCTGGCTCCTCTATGACAGACCTGCCTGTACTCAAGTCCCCAAGCCCTTCTGTATCACAAGCCTGATAAACCACTCCTCTCCTACTCTGTGAGCCCCACCCCTTACCCTCTACCCAGGTTCATTTAGGTAAATGGTCAGGTGACTCTGCTCTTGAGGATATATTATCTGCATTGCCATTGCAGAGAGCTAATGCTGACAACACCTTACCTCCAAGAGCCCCTCTTATCCTTTCCTCAACACTTTCCTCCAGGCTGATATGTTGAAAGATTTCTCCCCAGCACATCACATCCAATAACAGTAGCTGCCCTTTGCTGAGCACTTTCTATATACTGAGCATTGCCTTAAGTGGTTTCAACTGGACGCTTATTCAATGTGTGTACAAGACTGCAATGCAAGGATGGCAGACTGCGTCTTCCAAAGATGATGACACAGCAGAATGCCCCTCTGGACCCTCCATTCAGAAGCAGAACTTAATTGTCTTCCCTTCGAGTACGCTGATCCCGTGATGTGCTCATAACCCAGAGCGCAACGTTTCGTGGCACTCATGACCTCACAGCGGCTGATGCTACCTACACAAAACCTCCACAATACGAGGAAAAATGATGACATGACATCAAAATAGAAAAGCAAGTAGTTGGAAAGGAGAAATTCGGTGGAGGGAGGATCAGAGAAGGGGAAAAGGGAGGGTAGTGGGAGGGGATTTTGATCATGCTACATTGTCTATATGGATGGAGGTTGTCAATAAAGAGTTAATTTTAAAAAGTGAGTGTGATGGAAGTGACTGGTTGATTTTGAGTCTGGGTCACAGAGACTGATGCAGTCCCCTTTTGATTTTTTCCTGTAGTTTAATTGTTTAGTAGGCATACAGACCATTAGGTATCATTCATTCTGACTGTTGCAAAAGCAATTTGCTTTAGTTCATTCTCATCCCCCTTTTCCCCAATTCCCCTTCCCTTCTTCCCCAATATCCTGCCCTATCTTCTGTTCACATGTTACATGTGTCCTTTCTCCCTTCCCTCTCTCCTCACCTACTCATGTCTTTACATTCCTTCTTGGTTATTCTCCTATCTTTATAGGTTCCACCCACATCTGCACCCCCATATTTTTATGTCTACAGTCATTACAAGCTAGGATCCACAAATCAGAGAGAACTTCACTTAGTATAATTCTTTTCAGACTCATCCATTTTCCTGCAAATGTCATAATTTCATGTTTCCAAACTGCTGTGTAGAATTACATTGTGTATATGTACCACATTTTCATTATCCATTCGTCTCTTGATGGCCTCTAGGCTGATTCCAATTCATAGATATTCCCCTTAAAAAAAACAAAAAACACCCTGGTGGGCATGGGAAGATGGCTCAATGGATAAAGCACTTGCCACATAAGGATGAATACCTGAGTTCAGCTACCCAGCACCCAGGTAAAGCTGGGTGCTATAGCCAGTGAGCCAAGGGTGAGAAGAGAGGTGGAGGTGAGGGAGTTCTTGGAATCTTGGGGCCCAGCTAGTCTGCTTAGTGCAGCAGAGAACACTAGGAGTCCCTGCGTCACACAAGATAAAAGGTGAAGATTGACATCGTAAGTTGTCCTCTAACCCCCACATGCATGTTACGGCACGTGTGTGGCCCTCACTCATGTACATGGACACACAGACACACAGACACAAAAGGAACCTCTTTTTTAGGAGCTCTGGATTGCCATGTGAGAAGTCACACCCTAAGATGGCCCAGCTAGTGGGTCCACATGAAGGCATTCCAGAAGTAGCCTGCTGTCCTCAGGCAGGAACTAACACTACGGCCAGCCCTAGGAGTGAAGCGACTTGGATGTCAGGCTCAGTGGAGCCCTTGGATGGAGCAGTTCAGTGACTTTGCACTATAGTCATGGGAGTCCCCGCACCATATCTGCCCACCCTAGCCTATCCCATGTGATTGACACACAAAGGCAGGAGCAGTTGTTTTGAGCAACTAAGTTGGGGAAAATTCGTTATAAAACAGCAGTAATCAAAACAATAGGTATTGGTACCGGTCATTGTTGTGATTTGAAGCTCAAATGTTCCCATAGGCTCATGCTTTGAATGCTCAGTGCCTACTTTGCGGATTATTTTGAAGGCTGTGGGGCCTCTAGGAGGTAGGGCCTGGCTGGTGGAAGTAAGTCACTAGGGGGCAGGCCTTTGAATTATACCTATTTGTGTTTCTAGCCTGCTCTTGGCTTCCTGGTTCACTATGATGTGAGGACTCTCTGCCACATATGCTCAGAAACTTTGTCATGTCTTTCCCACCATGGTGCATGGGGACCCTCTGAAACCATGAACCAAAATAAATATTTCCTCCCTAAGTTTCATCTGTCAGGTGTTTTGTCACAGTCATGTAAAAGTAACTAATGCTAGGGCTAGAGAGATGGTTCAGAGGTTAAAGCACTTGCTTGCAAAGCCAAAGGACCCAGGTTTGATTCCCAGTACCCACATAAAGCCAGATGCCCAAGGTGGCACATGTATCTGGAGTTCGTTTGCAGTGGCTTGAAGCTCTGTTGTGCCCATTCTCTCTCTCAAGTAAATAAACAAAATTTTTTTTTAATTTAAAAAGTACCTAATGCTGTCATGTTCTACAGATGGATCTGAGACTCAAACCAAGTGCATTCTCTCTTCAAGGTCAAGGAGATTTGAAGTGGTAGGGTGAGAATCTTAGGTCCTTTATTTATATCACAAGGCTTGTGATATCATGATCCATCTGTTAAGCAAGGGCTGGTATGTTCTCAATGTGGGTGGCTATAAGGTTTTGAGTTATGGGCTTTCTATTCAGGGATAGATCCAAGATTGGTTGCTCCTGATCTAGGCTCATGTTGAAATTAATCTCAGGAGGTACCCTCTAGCCTCCAAGGTGGGTCCAGGTACCAAGGATGGTCTATCTACCACATCATAGGGCTGGCTGTGGTGTCAGCTATCACCTGAGAGGGTCGAAGCTTTTTTTGGAATGCCTGTATGTGAGCTTTCCAGCTTGGGGAGTCTTGGGATGTGGCTTTCCACATGGCAACTCAGAGCTCCTGAAGAAAGTTGTGTGTGTGTGTGTGTGTGTGTGTGTGTGTGTGTGTCTGTTCAGCTTTCTTCGACTTCAAAAGGCAGCAGAAACTGTAGATTAAAAATATATGGGGTGGTCTGGAGAGATTTCTTAGTGGTTAAGGCATTTGCCTACAAAGCCAAAGGACCCAGGTTTGATTCCCCAGAATCCACATAAGCCAGACGCACAAGGGCCACATGCCTCTGGAGTTCGTTTGCAGTGGCTACAGGCCCTAGTGTGCCCATTCTCTCTCTGTCTGTCTCTTTTCTCTCCATGTCTCTTGCTCTCTGCTTGCAAATAAATAAATAAAAATAAAAAAGAACATATTGGGGCTGGAGGGATGGCTTGGTGGTTAAGGCATTTGCCTGCAAAGCCAAAGGTCCCAGGTGTGATTTCCCAGGACCCACATAACCCAGATGCACAAAGTGGTGCATGAATCTGGAGTTCATTTGCAGCTGCAGGAAGCCCTGGCATGCCCATTTTCTCTCTCTCTCTCTCTCTCTCTGTCTGTCTCTCTCTCTTTCAAATAAATAAATGAAATTTAAAATAACAGAATACATGGAATGGGATCTCCCTGTGAGGAAATGTATGAACTTGGAACCAGAAGTTACTCCACTTATCCGAGCCTCAGTTTTCTCAGATGAAAAGTGGGATACAATCATTTTCTACACATGAAGAAGCTGGGACTCAGACCAATAGGATAGTAACAGAATCTAATTGATAGGATTGTCTTGGTTGTTAAATGAAATAGTGCAGATGAGGTACTGATAACATTTCCCAACAGTCAGTAGGTTTCATTTAAAATGTTCCTTTCATCATTAGTTACTACTGTTATGACAGGCTAGAGACAGATACACATTAAGCCTGGGGGGCAAAGCAAACTCCTTCTCCATGTCTACTACGGCTCTATGGAGCCCCTTTAACAGTACTTAATTCAGCCCACTGTCCTCACAAAACACTAATTAAAGGTTGAACAGCTTCTCAGGCGAATGATGAAGCCTGTGCTGAGTAAGAAAACAGCTCCTTCCTCCTCACCTGACGGCAGGATGGCCACGGCAGAACCATTAAAAATTTGGATCCTTGACTTCTCTGGCTCCTTGTGTTCCCTTGTAAGAAATAGAAAGGGTAACAATTACATTGTAGTGGCTGCGAACAGCCGATGAGATGATTAACGTGAGGCTCTGGAACACATGTAGAGAAGACTAATGCTTCTCCTTCTTCCTCTGGGCTATTCTTTGAGTCAATTCCCAAAGGGTGGCTCTGTATGGTGTCCATTCCTACTGTGGTGGTTTGAATGCCAAGTGTCCCCTCTAGACTCGTGTATTGTGATTAAGCCCCACACTTAATCCCCAGCTGGGAAGGTGGTAGGGCTTATGGAAGGTGGAGCTTTGCTGCAGGAGATGTGTCTCTGACGGAGAGCACTCAGGGTGTCATAGCGCAGCCCTGATTGCTACACTCAGCTCATTCTTTCTACTTGCTCCATGCTGCTATGGAGATGTGACGCCTGGCTGTCTGCTCCTGCCCTGCCTTCTCCACCATTGTGAAACTTTCCCTTGACACTGTAAGCTGGAAATAAACCCTTTCTTTCCATAACCTGATTCTGGTTGAGTGTTTTGTCCAAGCAATAAGAAGGTAACTGATACACCTACCTTGCCACACTGTGGCCAATGGTCTCTGTGTTGGAGGGAAGGGCTTCGAAGGAGTCACACGTCTATGGAAACTGAAGCAAATCTTGGGCACCCTGAAGCTTCATCCTTCTTGTTCCATTCCTGTAAGACAGGAAACATCCTCTTGTTCAATTCCTGTAAGACAGGAAAATCAGAGGTTGTAGCTTCTCTAGGGCTCTGCTGTCACTGAGGCTTTGGAAAGCCCATGAAGAAGCAAGAGGGTGGTAGCAACTTGGAGTTACGGCACAAGTACTAGGTTTAAGGGTCAGAAGACGTCTCTGTGTATGGCCCAGAGCTATAGTGTCTTCATCTATAAAAATGGAGACAATGGTCTTTCTTACTTGCACTCCAGGCTTATTGGGCAGTTTCAGAGAGTAAGTGGGCATGAGAAGATATCCTTCACTGCTATTAGTCTTGAACAGGAGTCCAGTCTACCTACATAAAATGGAGAGCATTAGCAGGAGTGCTCAGTGAGAAGCAAGGAGCCGAGCTTCAGCCTGGGCACTGGATCCCTGACTCTCTTAGAAGACAGTCAACATTTTTGCAATATTCTCATTTTTCTTGCTCCTGGGAATGTCATTGTCCTAGCCAGCCCTCTAGAGGCCAGCCAACTTTGGACTCAACCACTTGCTGACTGTCTTCATCCAATTACTAGGTCTGATGGATTCAATAAGAACCACTGGTAATCACAGAACATGTACAGTGTGCCAGGTGCTTTACATGGACCATCTCATTTCATTCATAGAATAGCCACTATGAGCTCATTACTTTTATAACCCTTAGTTTACTTGTATTCGTTACTTTCTCATTGCTGTGATCAAATACCTGACCAGACCAACTCTGGGCAGGAAAAAGTTTACTTTAGCCTGCAGTTCCAGAGGGCAGAGGAAGCACGGCAGGAACAGGAAGCCAGCATTCTACTGTCAGTCACATCAGCAGTAAGGAAGGATGGAAGGAGAGAGAGAGAGAGAGAGAGAAGCAGAGAACTGCAAGCTGGGCCAGGATGTAATGCTGCAAAGTTCTCCCCTAATGACATACTTCATCCATCAAGACTACTTCCCAAAGGTTCCACAACCTTCCCAAATAGCACTACTTTTTTGGGAACCAGGTGTTCAAAATGTGAGTCTGTGGAGGGTATTGCATTCATACCACCAATTACTGATGAAGAAAATCAGGTGTGCCACAGTTAAAGTCTCTTGTCCAAAGCCACACAGCTCATAAGGGATCTGGGCAAGCTCTGAACTCTGGAGGGGTGCTAGACCACTGCAGTAAGGCTCCCCATGATCCCCAGAGATTCCTATAGAATCTTCTAGAAGGTATGACTGTCCCTGGTCTTACCCCTCTATAAACCAACTCCCACCCAGCTACTATTCAACACTTTTTAAAAGATAGCCCTGGCTAAGTAGCTCTCCGTTAAACGCTTCTCTATGACTTTCCATGTTCACAGAATGATGACAACTGGACCATAAATCCTCGTGTGGCCTGGCTCTCCTCGGCATCCTGTCAACTTTCTTCCCCCTGAGTTCTGTTCTTTCTCACTCAGGGACACTGGAGTGTTTTATGCTCTTTCTTTCTGCTGCATCATGCATGGTGAATTCAGTTCCCTCTTCCTCCTGAAATCCTTCATCACCTGAAAACTCCCACTCATCCTGCTCCAATACAAAGCCTTCTCAGCCCCCACTTCCCAGGCCCTTCCCTTGGACTCCCCGAGCACCCTGGCCTTCCTCTCATCACAATATGCATCACTTGGAATCCAACAATTTGCGAGTTAAAAGTTCCTGGAGGCAGGATCCTGTTTTGACTCCCCAGCACTTCCCATAAGACAGAGCATTGATAACATTGCTAAGGAACACTTTCAGGTTCACAAACTTGTTCCTGTTACTATGGTGGTGCAATACCAGGTGACAGGGCCTTCAGGACTCCAATCTATCACCTTGGCTTCCTATAAGAACATGGCCTTAGCGGTTTAGTGAATCAGCCTGGTCCCGAAGTAAGGAGTACAATGGGGCTCAGCATCCTCACACCTTCATCTGTCTTTCTCTGCTCACCATCTCAGCAGCCCAGGTTGCTTCACATGCTAGAGGTTGCTCTATCACAGCCCATAGCAGCCCAGGTAAAGTCCTGAGCCACCCTTTGCATCTGTGGTGTGTTATCTGGGTTTAGTTGAGGTCAGGTACAGAATTTTCAAGAGACATTTATTTACTCAAGAGGTGCTATGGGAAGGGGAGGAGAAAGAAAGGATAAGGTGGAGTTTTATGTTTCCAGGCTTATATTTGTGTCTACCTGTCAGGTTAGGCTGTAGTTATTCCAGGATATCTCAGACAAATGACATGGCTGGGCTAGAAATGTTCATGGAATGAACGAATGATTGCATGCATGAATTAGTGCCTTGTCAGTAGTATTTTTGTTTTTCTGTTTAAGTGTGTATGTACTATGTGTGGTATATGCATTCATGTATGTAGATGCATGTGTCCACTGTGCATGAACACCTGGTGCACATGCGTGTGGAGACCATGGGAGATTGCTTTTCTGCCATATTTCCTCATACTAAACCTTAGAGCTTCCATTAGACTGGCCCACCAGTGAGCCCCCGCTATCCTCCTGTCTCTGTACTGCCCACTCTGAACGCCAGAGTTTCAGGTTTGAGCAGCCACACCCAATATCCACACACACCTAGCGTTTCACAAGAGTACTGGATCCTCATATCAGCACAGCAAGTGCTCTTACCCACTGTACCCTGTCAGCCATCTTCCCTTCCCCCCATCAGTAGAAGATTTGATTTCATTCTTTCATCAGGGTACTGCTAAGAGCACCCCCCCCCATATCCACACACTGGATTACCTGAATGAGGGTTACTGGAAAATATCTTTTGCACAAAGAGCCTGGTCAGAGGGTGCAGAATTGTTCTTTCAGGACTTCCCAAGGCACTGGATGCCTCTGGGCCAAGCCCCAGCCAGGTGGATGGGAAGATGGAAAAAGATCAGCATCTTCCTGTCACCCGAGACTGGAATTCCAATTCTCCACTTGAAAGGGCACACATCACCAGCTATCTCTGCTCCAGGCCTCAGGGTACACCTGAGAGAGGCTGCCAGGGAATCTGCCAGTGATTTCTTTGTGCACTGGTGTCTAAATGACATCTAGCTGCCTTTCCAGCCGGAGGGAGGGTTCTGCTTCATTCAGGCTCTGAAGAGCTACCTCCAGAAACCCACCGCACCAGCAGGGAGGTCTGTCTCATTGTGCAGGCAGGGCCTCCTCCCTGTTCTGCTCCAGGATACTTGGCTACATATTGCTTTCCTTGAAGTGCCAGAGCTGCCACCTCTTCCGTGAAGCCTTCCCAGCCAGGTGGCCCTCACCCCCCATGAGCCTGCCCCCTCACCCCCACCGCATTAGCCACATGTGACCAGGCCCATGGCAGTGTTCATTCACCATTAGTTTTTGCTACAGTAGCCTCCACAGTGTGGCCCGTAGACATCAAACAATGGACATTTAGGAGTTCACTATTCAATGGGCAGTGCTGTTGACCACCATTGGTTTCCCTCCTGCATCTTCAGACACCTGTCATTCACATAGGCTCTGTGGAGTGGCCCCAGAGCCACATATCTCTCACACTCTAGCGTGTGACCCAGGCCTGTCCTTACTGCAGTGCAGGGTGCCAGGGTACAGCAGAAGCGGAGGGTTCCCCAGACGACTTAGCTCAGCCCTGCACATCCCTGTCTGCTCTCTTCCAAGAGTAAAGGAAAACACTTAAAGCCAGCATTGGTTTCAGGGTTAGGGAAACAGGCTCCAATCTCCGAGGGAGGGGCTGCGAACTCATGCTGCAGAATGATGTACAACCAGAAGGAGAACGTGTGGCCACTTCCATCCACAAACGGTCTGTTACTGTTTCAACCCTTAAACCTATAAATGGTAAACATTTGGTCTGTGGCTAAAGTACAGAAATATGGGTTCTTCATACTATCAAGAGAAAAATCAGGCATGTAGCCCAGAGTGGGGGCTTTGGAGTCTGTGGACCTAGCTGGGGCGTGGCTTTGCACTTCCTTATCGTATGACCTTGGGCAAATCATTTTCCTCCTGTGAGCTTCCACTTGCTCTTTCAGCAACTGGGAATGGTAATAACACCAATATTAAGAATCAAAGGCTGTGTGAGTGTAAAGCCCCTTAGCACAGTGCCTGGCATGGAGAAAATGCCTAATAAAAGTGGCTCTTATTACTGTTGTTATTAAAAACAACAGCTATTATTTTACCTGCCATGTGTTCGAGCCATGGAACTCCCCCTCCCCAATTCCTATGCTGTGAGCTCCTCAAGGGCATGGACTGCAACATATAGAAATACTCACTACGGCTTTGTTTATAATGGGAAGAAATTGAAAGCTGCATAAATATCTAACAGTAGGGGGCTGGTTAAATGAATTTTAGTATATCGACCCAAAGCATTGCGGTGTAGTCATTAAGAATGATGAAGCGCTCTGTGTGCTGACATTGAAAGTTGCACATGACGGATCGTAAGAAAGAAAGGAAGGTTACAAAACACTGTATGTAGTGCCACAACGTCTGCAAAATGCATTTCTGTGTAGACACATGTGTGCGAGAACTGCTGGGAAGATATGGTGGTGTCTGTGGGTTTAACTTTGTTGGTAGGGCTTTTGCTTGTCTTGCATATGTGAGGCCCTAGGTTCAATCCCCAACACCACCAGAAATAAACAAATAAACACATAAATAAATAAATGGAAGTTTTAAAAAGGCTGGATCTGGAGAGATCTTACTGTGCAAGAAAGAGGGCTTAAAGAGGCCTAGGAGGCCACTTAAGTTAACCCAGGACCCACATAAACATCTGGGTATGGCCATGCATGTCTGTAACCTCAGTCCTTTGAGGAGCAGAGACCAGTGAGTTGCTTAGGCTCATGAAAAAGAAACAACAAACTCTTTGATAAGTAAGAGACTCTGGACCTATGGGACAACCTCTCGAGGTTGTCACAGAGGCAGATTTCAGAACATTATTGTGTGCCAAGCCTTGAACTTGGCACCTGGAGCTCTTTAGCATGTGGTGCTGTGAGGACACCATAAGCACTTTGAAAACTACAAGGATCAAGGCTGGAGAGATTGCTCAGCGCTTAAGGTGTTTTCCTGCGAAACCTAAGGGCCTGGGTTCAATTCCTGAACCCTACTTGAAGCCCGATGCACTAAGTGGTGCATGTTGTTTGCAGTGGATAGAGGCCCTGGCGCACTCATTCTCCCACCCTCAAATAAATAAATAAAACTTTTAAACTATGAAATCTTAAAAAAAGAATACAATGATCATTCCTGAGGCTCAATGGCCAAGGTAGGTTCAGCGAGAGAGTCTGTCTCAAGGAAATACAGGTCAAACATAATGTGTTTCTCTGGCCTCTGCACATGTGTGTGTCCATGTAACCATGTAACACATGCACACGTGCACATGTGTATACCACTCACATACCACATACTACACACCACACATATACACCTCCCCAAACAGACACACAAATAAAAAATAAAATAAAATAAATCTACAGCTGGGTGTGTTGGTGCACGCCTTTAATCTCAGCACTTGGGAGGCAGAGGTAGAAGGATCGCCGTTAGTTCGAGGTCAGTCTGAGACTACAGAGTGAATTCTAGGTCAGCCTGGCCTAGAGCGAGACCCTACCTCGAAAAAGAAAAAGAAAAAAACCTACAACCTACAACCTACAATGATTACTCCTGATGGGATGGGGACTTCTTTTTCCTGAGGACACCAAGTGGCTTCATGCTCTGCCAGCCCATGGTAACATTCAGGTGGTCTCCATGAAGCAGACTTGTGGGGAGTACCTCGGGATCTCAGGGTCTGTACCAGTTCCCTTCCAAGCAGTCTGGGTGACAAGGCAGGTGCCCAGGCTGTCAACTCAGGCCATGGCAGTGGATGGGGTAGAGGGACTCCTTGCTCTGCCTTCATTGTGAGTCAAATGATTGACAGCACAGCTGGAGGTCAGAGACTCCTCTAGGGGCAATGGTGTGAGTGTGTGTGCAAGGCCAAACTGCTCCCTGGCCGCCAGGGGACCAGTCGTAAGCTCTCCCAGCAGAGGCTGCTGGCCTCCAAGGAAATAAGCACTCCATTCTGGGCAGCAGTGCCTGGTCCAGACACACTCAACTGCCCAGCTGCCTTGGCTCTCTGAATGCTCATGGCTCAAACCATCTCCCTTAAAATCTGACCTCCCCGATGGCCATGGCGCCCCCTGTAGGGCTTTGTAAGTAGGTGCACCCTCTTAAGGATACCCTGAGATGAACCAACAATCCCAACCACTTAAATAAGAGGACGTTTGATGCTCCCACACCTCAGCAAAGGTGGTTTCCTTGATGGAGGAATTCTGCATACATTGGGGCATCTGAGAAAAACAGTGGTTGCTGGCATTGCCCATTGACTGGGAGCTTACCAGGCATGGTAGAGAGGATTAAGATAATGGAAAGGAGGGCATGGGCACCCATTTTTAAGTTGTTTCATGGAATTATTTCTCAGCTACCTCTTTGGCCCCATCAGCAAGGCCCTGTCCCTGGTTATTCCCAGAGAAGCATGGTGGACAGAGGACCACCTTTGTCATGTCAAGCGTAAATGCTCGTGGGCCTGTGTGGATGCAATGTTGAATCACAATATTGTTCATTAAGAGGAAGTTTTGGAATTGAGCAAACTTTCTCCCACCTCCATTTGCCAGCAATTAAGGCAGGCTGGCTGTGAATCACTAACCGTTTTTCCCTTGTCTGACTCCCATAATTGAGTGAGGATATATCTCTGTTAGGCAAGCATACCTCCAGAACGCCAGCGAACTTAGAGCCCTCTATAACTGATGCTATCAGTTGGAATATGTCTCCCCATCTGGTATCCAAGCTCAGGAACTCTGTCCTTTGCGCGAGGCGCTGAGAGGAGCAGCAGAGTCCAGGCTGCCGTGGTCGGTACGGGTGCCTGGCCAGCAGCACGTGCAGCAGGTGCAGCAGTGACAACCCTCTGAGGCGCACGGAGAAAAATGAAACTTCATGGTAGAACCAGGCTTGTCTTCACGGCACACCTGACTCTGCCATGAATTACGTGTGTGGCTGTGGACACATGCAAACCTTTCTGTGTCAGTATTTTCATTAGCCAAATGAAGAGAGTAGGTTATCGTGGAGATTAATGAAACAATCCATTTGAAGTGCTTTGAATCCCATCTGATGCACTTTAAAAAATATTTTATTTATTGGGACAGAGAGAGAGAGAGAGAGAAAGAGGCAGACACAGAGAGATTGAGTATGGGTGTGCTAGGGCCTCCTGCCACAGCAAACAAACTCCAAATGAATGTGCCACAGGCTTTACGTGGATACTGGCATTGGGACCTCGGCCGCTAGGCTTTGCAAGCAAGCCCTTTTAACTGCTGAGCTATCTCTCCAGCCCCCTAGTGCATTTTAATTCCAGCACTTGGGAGGCTGAGGCAGGATTGCTATGAGTTTGAGGCCAGCCTTGGCTACATAGTATGCTTCAGAAAAGTCTAGACTACAGAGTGAGGCTTTGCCTCAACTCCCCTCCTTCCAAATAAGAATATCACCTAGTATACAGGAACTCAGTAAATATGCACAAATCTACATATAATGTTCATAAAATTACAAGGGCACACACAAAGACATCCAGCCATCAGAGACTTATAGGGACAACTCAAGATCAATATGGCATGGGCAAGCCCTCTTTTCAAGCAAGGTGGCTTCCACTAGCACAACTGTGTGCCTCAACCTGGCTCAAATTAAATCCAGCTCCCCGCCCACCGGCACTCTTACATGTTTCTGGCTTTATGCGTCTGTAAGGCGCGCTGCAAACCATGGTGAATGGGGCCCCTTTCAGTTTATGTCCACAAGCTGAAGCCTTCGGCGCATCCTTCTCCTCCTCGCCCTCAGCTGAACTCTCCCCTAATGATACCCTGAGAAATAGAAACATACTGAGATTCGCTTTCATAGGTTGTCACAGTAGGCAGCCCACAATGGCTGGTCTCACCGCTATGCAGACCTGAACATGTTTCTGTCATGCCTGACCTCCTCGCAGGCTCGGAAAGGCATCCACCAATGCTGAAACGATCTCCTCTGTCATTTGTGATAGTGGTCTATGGGGCCTCTCCCCTCAGATCCTGCCCCACTCCTCCTACCCACAGTAACACTATGTGTGCTCTAGGTACAGCCCCTCCTTCCGTACCCATGATCTCACGCAACAAGCTTTCAGTCCTGCTTGTCTACCAAACAGCTCTTATCAGGCTCACCAGTTACCTCATGTAGTCTAACCCAAGATCAGCTCGCAGGGCTCAGCCTCCTCTGGCTGTCGCCCAGCAGCAGACGCAGTGGCTGGGCCTCTCCTTCCTGAAACTCTTTCTTTCCTTAGTTTTGGGTCCTCCTCTCATGTTGGGCACTTCTCAATTTCTTTTGGGGGATTCCTTCTCTTCTCTCTTATCTTTTTACTTATTTATTTGCATACAGCAAAGTAGGTTTCTGTGGCTGTTTGATTCAGGTGTCCCCCACAAACTTATGTGTTCTGGATGCTTGGTCCCTAGCTGGTGACAATTTGGGAATTTGAGCCTCCTGGAGGCAGTGTATTGTTGGGGGCGGGCTTATGGATGTTATAGCCAGTGTCTCCTTGCCAGAGTTTGGCACATTCAACTGCTGTTGTTGTCCACCTGATGTTGGGCAGGGGGTGATGTCCACCTTCTCACACCATCATTTTCCCCTGCCATCATGGAGTTTCCCCTCAAGTTTGTAAGTCAAAATAAATCCTCTCCTTCCAGAAGCTGCTCTTGGTTGGGTGTTTCTTGCCAGCAATGCGAAACTGGCTACAGCAGTTTCATTATGTTGTTTTCAAACAATTTCTTTGTCTCCCTTAGCTCCTCCCACCTTGTGCCTTCTCCTCCCCCACACTATCCTCCTTTCTGCTTTCATACTACGTTTCCTTTTGTCCTCCCCCTACCTGTCTCAGCACCTCTCCTTCCTATCGTGGGTTCTTCTATCTCAAATCATAGCCCAGTCTCACATCCTCTCATTTATGTCCTTGCAAACAGTGAAAGTTAGGATCCACATATGAGAGATCACATGTGATTTTTGTCTATCTGGGCTTGGGTTACCTCACCTAGTATGATTTTTGTTTTCTAATTCCCTCCATTTTTCCTGCTAATGATATAACTTTATCTTTCTTTACAGCTGTGTAAAACTCCTCTGTGTGTGTGTGTGTGTGTGTGTGTAGGTAGGTAGGTAGATAGAAATCATTAGATACTGTAGCAGACAGCTTCAGGTTCACTGAGATGAACTTCCAGACCAGGCACAGTTATGGAGGAAGGGATTTATTGAAGCTTACAGATCCAGGGGAAGTTCCATAATGGCAGAAAAAAGCTGGCCTGCCTTCACAGGACCAAGCAGAGAGAGAGCAGCACAAGCCTGAAGGTCAAAAGCCACAGCACACTTCAGGAACTCCCCCTAGGCACACTTTTCATATCTTTAGATTGAAATCTTAAACCCACCACCACACCTTAAGATCCACACAATGGCATTGCCTCCAGCCAGATGGCTAGAGATGCAAACTACAAATAAACAACTGAATATATTGGGGGCCATCTATTTTATTTAAACCACCACAGATACAGATATTACATATTTTCACCATGCAGTCATCGGTTGATGGTCATTTAGGTTGATTTTGTTTCCCAGCTACTATGAATAGAGCAGCAATGAACATGGGTGCACAAGTATCTCTGTGGTAGTCTGTAAAGCCGATGCTCAGAAGTGACATAGCTGGGTCATATGGTAGTTCTACATTTAGCTTTTGGAGAAACCTCCAAGCTGATTTCCATGGTGGCTACACCAGTTTACACTCCCACCAACAGTGGATAAAAGTTCTCCCTTTCCTACAGCCAAAGAAGCTATCAGCAGAGTGAACAGGAAGCCTACGCAATGGGATCATTGCCAGTTCCTCTTCCAACAGGGGGGTGATATCTACAATATATAAAGAACTGCAAACACTAAACACCAAAATATCCAAACTGCCAATCAATAAATAGGCCTAATGAAATGAACAGACAGTTCTGAAGAAAACAAACCACCCACAAATAGCCCACAGTTATATATACTTTTAATGTTCAACTTCCTTAACCATCAGGGAAATGCAAGTTAAAACCACTTTGAGATTTAATTTCACCCTGGTCAGAAGAGCATCATATCTTGTCTTTTCATACTAAAGTACTCTCTCAAATGTCCTCTCTCCTCCATTTAAACCAGGTTCTCTTACTGGTCTTGCGACTTTAAACACTGTGTGTGGCAGCTGGCTCCTAGCCCTGACATCTCCCTTATGCACAAGCACAAGTAGGTACATATATGTATTTAGTGATCGAACATGTCTATTAGAATATCTAATGGATACTTCTAGCCCAAAATATCCAAAATGAACTCCTGAGAGCCACCTCCACCCTAGCTCCTCCTGAAGACTTTCCTATTTCAGAAAATGGTAACTGCATTTTTTTCCAGATGCTCATGCTCAGACCCCAGATCTTAGAATGATCTTCACTCCCCATTTTTCCTCCATAATCCACTTTGCCAGCTCTGCTCTCAGAATGGGGTCAGCATAAGACGACTTCACACACCACTTCTGCCACCCTACACAAGGCATTATCGTCTCTCTTCTGGATTGTTTCTATAACTTCCTGATTGGTCGTCTCCCTTCCACCATGAAACTCCTACATCCATGCTCAGCATAACAGGTAGATGAGACTTTGATCCTTTAAAAACTACACATCAGAGGCTGGAGAGATGGCTCAGTAGTAAAGTATGATTCCTGTGCAAACATAAGGGCCTGAGGAGACTGAAGACCGCCTGCGTTTGATCTATGGAAGCCACATAAACTTTAGGGTATGGCCATGCATGTCTGTAACCCTAGTTCTGTGGGGAGCAGAGAGCAGAAAATTGCTGGAGCTCACAAATGGGGCAAGATCTGGACTCAGTAGGAGACTCCATTGCAAGGAATAGATAGGCAGGTGAATGGGAGAGAGGGACACCTGACATTCTCCTCTGGCTGCTTCAGGTGAGCCTGCAGGATGCTGCAGGTGAGCTACCAGCAGTTACCTTCTTGTTTGCTGGGATAAAACACCCGACCAAAAATGGCCAGTGGAAGGAAAGGGTTTCTTTCAGCTTACAGTTCTAAGGGCAAGTTTCATCATGGCAGGGGAAGAACGACAGGCCTGAACAGGAAGTGTGGGTCACATCTCCACATCAGCAGGAAGGGAGCAGTCAGAGTGAGCTAGCTCTGAATATCTGATGGGCTGGGCTAATAAATTTGAAGTTCTGCCTCCATGACACACATCCCTTAGCAAGGCACCAACCCTCCAAAGAACACACACTTTCCTAAACTGCCACCGAATGTGGATCAAGTATTCCAAACACATGGGCCTGTGGGGGACATTTCATCAAACCAGCACATGAGTGCACCAGGCACAGCACTAAACATGTGCATGTACCCCCACCAACACACGCACCACATATTACATACATGCAAAAAACACACATCAGTTGGTGTAACTTTCCTGTTACAAGCCTCTCCTGGCCATTTATTTCACCTAAATAAAGAGACAAAGGGTTTTAAATGGCCTAGAAAGGATATAAGCCTCCATGGCCTTCTAGACCTTGGATCCTATGACACTTGCCAGCACTTGACCCTATTCTGGCTCACTTCTTGCTCCTTGAATGCATGGAGCAGCACTTCAGAACCTTCACATGTTGTATTTCTCTTCCTAGAAATCTCTCTGTATGTCTCTCTCTCTCTGTACCCACAGGAATCAGTGCATGCGAGCATGTGATCTTCTGTTATCTCTTCAGGAGAACACCTATCTCTTCTCTTCATTCACTTTTTAACTGTACTCCACAGTACTTCCCCAGCAGTGCAGCTACTCAAGTGTTCTGTGACTGCTGTAGCCTTGAGCCAGGCATCTCGGCAATTCTCAGTTCCCAGAACCTTTGCTAGAGGAATAAATAAATGAATGTCCTCACCCCCAGCCACAACCCCTTGACAGGGGTGCCAGTGATGGCTAGCAGTAAGACCACCTTCTGTCCTGGACAAGGCTTCCCCACCATCTGAGTCTGACCAGCAACTTCCCTTAGCACTCGGGGGTGGAAGGTAGGGTTCTAATTTACCTATGTTCTCCTCCCATAAGACCCATCAGACAGTGCTGGCTATTGCCCTCAACTTTCAGAGGCTTAACATAAAAATTCACTTGCTTGCAAAACCTACACCCAGATGCACAAGGTGATGCATGTGTCTGGTGTTAGTTTGCAGCAGCTGAAGACCCTGGTGCACCCATTTTCTCCCCCTGCCATCTCTCTTTCAAATAAATAAATAAATAAATAAATAAATAAATAAATAAAATATTTTTTAAGACTCACTTCTTGGGCTAGAGGGATGGCTTAGTAGTTAAGGCGTTTGCCTGCAAAGCCAAAGGACCTAAGTCTGATTCCCCAGGACCCACATTAGCCAGATGCACAATGGGGTGCAAGCGTCTGGAGTTCATTTGCAGTGACTGGAGGCCCTGGAACACCCATTCATTCTCTCTCTCTGTCTCTTTCTCTGTCAAATGAATAAATAAACAACAAAAAATCTCACTTCTCACCCATGGAAAGGCCAGATAGGGAGAAATTGAGGGACCCATGTCTGTCCGTCTTGTGGTCCCATCATCCCTTTGAACATTGACACTTTCTGTAGATGTCTGGGGGGCAGACTTGGAAGGAGAGCACAGGAGGCTGATGCAAGCCAGGCGTAGAGTAGCAAACATGCCCACTTTCTTGCCACTGGCTAGGATTCAGTCACATGGCCATGCTCAGCTGAACAGGATGCTGAGAGGTGTCATCCAGTCAGATGTGAGGAAGATGAGAAAGTGGTCCTGACATTTGCTGCTTGGCACATTGAAGAGTCACTTCAGCCTACCCAGGATCACAGAGTGCCAAATGCTGTTTCTTGGATAATCTTGGATGCATTAGAATCAGTCCATCCCTCTCTAAAAAACCCTCTTCCTCACTTCTTTTTACTCTGGATTTCATTAACTAAGTCCATGAAGATGAAAGAGTTGAAGATGGATTAACCCAGGGTTTTGGCTACTTTTTCTTTATTTTTCCATATTTTTGTGTGTGGGCATCCATGTGTGTGTGTATGTGTTTCAAGGCTAGAGATTGATCTTGGGTGTGTTTTTCTTTTGGGGGGGGAGTGCAGAATATGTGGCCTTACATTTGTAATGCATGCATGTGTGTGTGAAGATACATATGCCCCATGTTTAGAAGCCAGAGGAGAACATTGCATATCTTCCCTCATCACTCAGCCACATGTCTCCTGAGGTGAAGTCTCTCACTGACCCAGGAGCTGCCGTTTTCCAGCTCGCCTCGCTGACCAGCCAGCCTCAGTGATCCTCAAGTCTCCATGCACCACAGGACTGGGGTTCCAAGTGTCTGAGATCACACCTAGCTTTGCATATATGTGCCGGGGGTCACACTCAGGCCACTTCTGGCCCCCATGCTTGTGCAGCAAGGGCTGTCACCCACTGAGCAATTTCCACAGGCTGAGTGTCTTCTCTGACCACTCTCCGCTTTATTTTTTGAGACAATATCTGTCACTTGAACCCAGAGTTTGTCAATTTGGCTAGTCTTGCTAGTCAGCTTGCTCCATGGAGCTCCTGTCTCTTCATTCAAATGCTGGTGTTACAGGCAGACTGCCCTGCCTGCCTAACATTGACATGGGTGCTGGGATCTGAAATCAGGTCTTCATTCTTGCTCAGCAAGCACTTTAACTATTGAGCTGTCTCCCCAGACCCTACTATTTTTTTTTTCATTTTTCTATGTTCTGCTGTTATTCTGTCTCATCATTTTTGCTGATCACTGAGATCTGAGGCAGCAGAGACTTGGCATAAACTTACATCTTATTCCTCTGTTATTCATTATTGAGAATGTTCCAAGAAGGGGCAGCAACATGGGCAGCAGAGAGCCCAGGGTGTTAGAGGAGCATCTGAGGCCTGGAGGCTTGGCACAGGGACTCTGGCATCGACATCTCTAATCCGCCACTGCTGATTGGATGACTTTAGACATGTTATGCAACTTCCAGGGCTGCTTTCGTTTTTGTAAACCAGGAATAATTGATGTATTAATCTCATCAGTTTATTACAGCGGATTGAATGAGCTACCACATCTGGGCTACTTAAAACTGTACCTGGAGTGTGAGCTATGAAGGCTGTTAGTCTGCCACCATAATTGTGTCCCAAGTCATCAACCATCCTTTGCCTCCTTCCTTGCTTTATTTAGGAAGCCTTGCCTTCGAGACAGTCGCTGCCTATCTAATCCAGTGTCCTAGTGACACAACCACAGCTGACAAGAACAGGTTGACCTACAGTTGAGGTGGTGCAGCTCCCCTAAATCCATGCATTGGCCTTGTGGCCCCCCTTCTCTGGTGGCCTGTGTATGAGTACTTGAACTTTGATGGCATCAGATGCATCTGTCCATCACTGTCCTGCTTTTCCATACCCGCACTTGCCTTGTGCGCAAGCGTCAAAGCGTGGACGGGTCTCATGGAAATCCCCACCCGGCCAGGAGTGTATTTACCCATGTCACAAGGGTTTAAGTTGCAGTGCACAGCCACAGCCAGGAGACTCCCTGAAGCTGGTCAGAGTGATACTATGAGAAGACAGCTCAGCCAGGCTCTCTGATGCTCCCTGGTCGGCTGCTCTCCATCCATGTCCCTTAGGAACTTGCTCCAGACAGCCACAGGTCAAGGGGGTGGCCAGGAGCCACCAGGAGAGACCCTCTGGAAACAGGAAATCTCTACATAATCAAGGAAATCTCTAGTCCGCATTGCACAGCCTTTCATTCCCAGCAACAGATAGCAAACTGGTTCCTCTAACAGAGGGACATGACAGCTTGTGGAGTTTATTGTGATGAAGGTGTGAGCCCAGCAGAGCTGGCTTGCTGCTGATAGCCCTCTGCAGTGTTTACCTACAGAGGGAGAGCAGAGAGGTGGGGGGGGGAGAGAGAGAGAGAGAGAGAGAGAGAAGGTTTAACCCTTCACGAGACCATCTCCAATTTAGCCCTAATTGTTCATTCGTTTAATCAGTCAATCGAAGACTTAATAAGCACTTATTATATGGTAACCACTAAGGTTACTGTTGGGAACATCAGGGTAAATAATGCTGTCCCTTTCTTTGAGGAACACACAGTCTAAACCCACAGTAGAGCGGGAGCCAGTGGGAAAGACGCTGCGGCAGAAGTGAATACTCCCGTGTCATGAGGACGCGGGAGAGGAAGAGGACAGCTATGCCTGGCAGGGAATGATGTGGCGGAGAAAAGGGGACATAACAGTCTTGAAGGAAATGTCAAGAGAGTCCCTAGTGTACTGAATGAGGTTATTTTGGACCAGTTCATTTAAATAAAAGAGAATTGGGCTGGAGAAGATGGTCCAGCAGTTAAGATACTTGTTTACAATGCCTGATAGCCTGGGTTCCATTCCCCAGTGCCCACATACAGCCAGATGCACAAAGTAGCTCATACATCTGGAGCTAGAGGCCCTGACATACTCTCTCTCTCTCTGTTTTTCTTTCTCTCCCCTTCTCTCTTTCTTTCTGTCTCTCTCTGTTTTTTCTTTCTCTCTTTCTGTTTCTCTCCTTTCTCTCACTCTGTTTGCAGATAAACAAATAAATAATTAAAAAATAAAAAAGAGAATTACTGGGAGGATGTTAATGGGTTTAGGGAATCTAAGGAAGAGATAGACAGGAGAATTTCAAGAGTGGCAAAGGGCTGGGAAGGTGGGGCGTGGCTAAAGGTGCTTGCTTCCAAAGCCTGCCAGCCCAGGTTCAATTCCCCAGTACCCATGTAAAGTCAGAAGCACAAAGAGGTGCTTGTGTTTGGAGTTCATTTGCAACAGCAAGAGGCCCTTATGTGTCATATTCTCTCTCACACACACAAATAAACAAACAATTATTTAAGAAAAAAGAATGGCTAGGTCCCAGATGGTTTGTGAGTCTTAATAGCAGGAGTCCTTGACCTACATCTGTGTGTGTATGTGTGTAGGCATATACATGCCATGACACATGTGTGGAGGTCAGAGAACAATCTCAAAGTCTTGGTTCTTGCCTTCCCTTGTCTGAAACAGGGTCACTCTTGTTTGCTGCTTTGAAGGCCAGACTAGCTGGCCTGTGAGCTTTGAGGTTTCCCTGACTCAGCCTCTGTTGCAGTCAGGTTCGCATTATTGGCAGAAAACACCCTACCAAGGGCAGCTTGTGTGGAACAAAAAAAGTTATTTTGGCTTACAGACTTGAGGGGACACTCCATGATGGCAGGGAAAACAATGACATGAGCAGAGGGTGGACATCACCTCCTGGCCAACATCAGATGGACAACAGCAACAGGAAGAGTGTATTAAACACTGGCAAGAGGAAGCTGGCTATATCACCCATAAGCCCGCCCCCAACAATACATTATATCCAGGAGGTGTTGATTCCCAAGTTGCTATCAGCTGGGAACCAAGCATTCAGAATACCTAAGTTCACGAGGGACACCCAAATCAGACCACCACAGACTCCTATTGCCATAGGTGTGTTGGGATTACAGGCATGAGTCACTAGCCTTCAGCTTTTCTTGGGCACTGGGGATCTGAATTCTGGTCGTTAGGCTTATACAGCAATCACTTTTAGCCATTATGCCATCTCACCAGCCCCAACCTTCCTTTTATTCATAATTTTAGAAATTTATTAATTAATTTATTTGTGTCTGTGTGTGTGAGAGAGAGACAGAGGTGGGGAGGGAGAGAGAATAGACACACCAGGACCTCCAGCCACTCCAAATGAACTCCAGATGCATGTGCCACCTTGTGCATCTGGCTTACATGGGTCTTGGAGAATCAAACCTTGGTCCTTTGGCTTTGCAGGCAAGCGCCTTAACCACTAAGCAATCTCTCCAGCCCCTAACCTCCCTTTTGAAAACTTTGCATTGAGTAAATACCTCCCCAGCTCCTGGATGGTGGCTCTCTGTGATCCAAGGAACTAGATTCTCAGAAGAACCTGATTGGCCCAGTCTAGGTCAGAGGCCCCATTCCTGATTTATTTAGCTGGGTCTGAAGATCCAGCTTAGACCCCAGTGTTGAATCCAGAACAGTTTTCAGAGAAGATGGGTTTGTCCCAAGCTTGGTGCCTACCCAAGAGACGGCTGTTGCAAAGACAACGGGCTGGCTGGAAAGTACACTGTGGGCAGGTGCAGAGACAAGAGGGGAACGTGTTGGGATTGTGACAAGACAGCGGTTTGGGGGGTTACTTCCTTTGTGCAATTGCTGTAACAGTACATGTGAACTGAACAGCCATTAATCATGTCAGGGTTTGTATGCATGAAGAAACTTCTTGTTTACATCATTTCAGTTACGGTTTGTAAGCTAACTTAAGCAGACAGAGCATTCATTAGACACTTTTCGGTAGTGGTCACAAAATTGGGAGTGATAAAAACCAAACTTGTCATTGGCAGGATCTTGACACCCCCAGGAAATCTTGGTGGTAGGCCCTTTTCCATGTTCCTCTGGTCACCCCTGCTGGAATGGATGGGGCAGAGTAACATATGGTAGGATTTCTTATGCAAGGGACATGTGGGGTGGAGGGCAGGATTCATTGGGGCTCAGGAACTTTACCCGACCCCCCGTAAAAAACAAAATTGCTTCTGTGTGTGCATGCACGTGTGTGTGTGTAGGTGGGGTACAGGGGCTCAGCCTTCCTCAAGTGAGGTTGGCTTCCCAAACCCTACCTTGGGCACACTTACAAGAAGCAATTGTTTTGTGAGGGGTAGCTGTTCTGAGAACTAAAACTAAAGCCTCGTACAGACGTGGGGCATCAGGAGAGTCTTCAGCTCTTGGCCCATGAAGGAAAGTCTGAAACAAAGGCTGGAGAACTGTGTAGGTGAGCTGTGACAAATGCAGGCCTGTGGGTCTCTTCACCCTTCCCACGCGGTGCCTCTGAAGAGCATCCCCCACTCTGCCTGGCATTCTGTACCATGGAAATTAAACATGGCACAGAAGTCAGGCAGGCTGGGTGTGTGTGGCTCTGCCCCTTCCTAACTGGGCAGCCTTACCACTTCAGACCCACAATACTCTCATCAGAAATGCCAATATAATTATAATCAGGTCATCGGGTGGTTGAACAATTGAGATCATGACCATGAATCACAGAATCTATAGTGGATGTCCAACAGAGGACAGTTGCAAGTATGGCTGTATTTTTGTTTATTTATTTTTGTTTATTTATAATCAGAGAGAGAGAGAGAGAGAGGGAATGGGTGCACCAGGCCTGTAGCTCCAAACTAATTCCAGATGCGCCACTTTGTGCAAGAACCTGGTTCATTAGGCTTTGCAGGCAAGCATCATAACCGCTGAGCCATTTGTTCATCCCTGGCTGTATTTTTGTTGTTGTGTTTTTTTTCTGGGGGGGGGGGGTCTCACTCTAGTCCAGGCTGACCTGGAACTCACTATGTAGTTTCAGGGTGGCCTTTGAACTCACGGCAATCCACCTACCTCTGCCTCCCAAGGGCTGGGATTAAAGGTGTGCACCACCACGCCCAGCCTGGCTGTATTTTTAACTCAGTATTTCTGTCATTGTTGAAGAGTATCTATGTTGGACCTCTGTCCACAGACCTAAAAATGAACACCCCATGCGTGTTGGTTACTTTCTCATTGCTGTGATGAAATACCTAACAAAATCCACTTCAAGAAGGAGGTTCATTTCAGGTTACAGTTGGAGGGGGTCACAGCCCACCATGGCAGGGAAAGCTTGGCAGCAGCAGCAGGAAGCAGTGGGTAACATCACCGCCAGTCAGGAGGCAGAGGGTGATGAATGCCGAGTTTCAGGTGACTTCTTGTTTGTGTTCAGTTCAGGACTCCAGTCCATGGGACAGAGCCACACCCAGTAAAGGTGGGTTTTCCCACTTTAATTAACCTAGTGTAGAAACTCCCTCACAGACATACCCAGAGATTGGTCTCCTCGGTTGTTATAGATCAAGTCAAGTTGACAACTGATATCAACCATCACAACATTAATAATAAAAAACAAATTGCACCTACTCTGGAAATCTTTCCAAACTTGGCTTCCTCACCCACCTCGCCTATTTCTTATTTGTGATTAATCACAGGAGATTTGCATTTTTGTGATCAACCAAGACTAGGAAGGGAGACAGGACCAGATGGCACCAGGACTGAGCACGTGGCTCCGCCCTGGCCCTGGCCTCCCAGAGAGATTGCTGACCATCCTTAATGCTGTGCTCTCCGAGACATGCCCTGGATGGCTGGGGCCAGATTCCTGTCAGCTTCTGTATAGTGTAGGGATGCATTCAGCTGCAAGTAACAGAAAAGTTGGTTAACATTGACTTAAACCGAAAAGGGCTTATTATTCATCCCACGAGGCACCTGGAGGTAAGAGCTTCTGGAAATGGCTCTGCAGTTGGATGAGGTCAGAGGTAGCCTTTCTGAGAGTCTCTGGGCTTCACTTCTGAGTTTTGCCTCCTTGTCACAAGATGGTTGTGACATCTCTGTACATGGCACCCAAGCCCATGGCAGGAGGGAGGAAGAAGGAAGTGTCAGGCAGCTCTAGCCTCGCATGTCCCTTCAATCAGGAAAGTATGAGACTTCAGAATAAGGTCTTACTGTGTAGCCCAGGTTGGCCTTAAACTCAATCTTTCTGCTTCAGCCTCCTAAGACTGGGATTACAGACATTACACCATCATTGTTTACTTAAGCCCTTTTTATGAACGAATGGCAACTGGGCCTGGGGTATAGGCCTGTAATTCCAGTCACTACAGAGATTGAGGCAGGAGGATCATGCATGTGAGACCAGGTTGGGCAATTTATTGGAACCCTATCTCAAAAATTAAAAGAAGACAAGGAGCCAGGTGTCATGGTGCACATCTTTTAATCCTAGCACTCAGGAGGCAGAGATAGGAGGATTTTCATGAGTTTAAGGACACCCTGAGACTTCGTAATGAATTTCAGGTCAGCCTGGGCTAGAGTGAGACCCTACTTTGAAAAACAAGAAAAAAAAAAAAAAACAGAGGACTACGAATATGGCTCAGTGGTAGAGCATTTGCCTGTGCCAGAACCTGGGTTCAATCGGCAAACACTAAAGGGAGGCTGGAGAGATGGCTTAGAGGTTAAGGCACTTGCTGGCAAAGCCAAAGGACCCAGGTTTGATTCCCCAGTACCTATGTAAAGCCAGATGCACAAGGTGGCCCATGCATCTGGAGTTCATTTGCATCTGGAGTTCATTTGCAGTGGTTAGAGGCCCTAGCATACCTTCTCATTCTCTCTTTCTTTCTCTCTCTCTCAAACAAAATAGTTAAAAAAAAAAAAAAAAGACTTCACCAGATCACTCAGAGGGCTTCTAAGCGGATATATTTACAGCAAAATATTCCAAAGGTTAGGCATTGTTTTGATAAGAAACTAGTCATGGTTCATCTCCAAAGAAGGCACATTGTTGATCTATTTAATAGACAAGAAGAAAAAGGAGGAATAGACACGTGGTGAGCAATAAATAGAAGCCGCTTGCTTGCCCACCTGAGAAGCCAGCCTTGGGAGTGTGGCTGGCAGCGGGACCACCGCGTCCAAAGTGAGCACAGGAGACAAACACATGCCCAAGCGCCTTCGTGGCATCTGCAGGCCTGGGAGGCCCCAGGGAGGTGAGATATGGGGAGAGGCAAGAAAGCGTGGGTGCGGTCCTGGCCTTGGTTGTGGTTCCCCTACACACTCTCCAGGTCCCAGAGAGCTCCCCCACCCCTCCCATAGGCCCTGCGACAGTGGCTGGTTCCCAACACTTCACGTCAGCACTGGCCTTTTGTCCTGGTTCTCAGGACAGCCACTCTTCACAAGCAAAACCACGAAGGCCCAGCATGCTGTTCCTCTTCACTCCACTGGCATTTGTGCCATGCTGTTGGGGCGGGGGGGGGGGGTAAAAAAATCTCTTTTTTTAAATCTTTTTTTTTTTTGAGAGAGAGAGAGAGAATTGACATTCCAGTGCCTCCAGCACTGCAGTCAAACTCCAGACAATGTGAACTATCTTGTGCACATGTGCGACTTTGCGTGCTTGCATCACCTTGTGCACCCGGCTTACGTGGGACCTGGAGAGTCGAACATGCGTCCTTAGGCTTCCGCAGGCGAGTGCCTTCACAGCTAAGCCATCTCTCCAGTCCTAATGATCTCTTTGAAACAGGTTGTAGACACTGTTGACTCTTTCCAGGTCGTTTGGCCTGTGTGCGCGCCTGCCCCAGAGCTGCTGCTGACGGCACGGCTGGTGTGTCTGCTAGCTTATGACTGTGATCTCTGGAGATTCACCTACAGAGAAATGCCTAGGGGCTGGACTCAGCTACAGGCTGGAATCCTTGTAAAAACACAAAAATGCGCGCCTCTTTTGTCTTACTGAATGACTATGCAGTGTTGTGTATGTGGTTTATTCTGTAGAGCGCCCCCTTGGGGCAGGAAAAAAATAAACCTTGCTTGGTGCTTTCCCCTTCCATTTCCTGTCTCTGTCTCCTGCAGGTTTTCCAGAACAGCCCTCCCTTGACAAAGCACACACATGTCCAAATTCTTCTGCTCTGACAAATGCTCTGTTTTCAGGAACTGAAACCTAAGACAAACCTCACATTAAGACTATGCTCTGAGGCTGACTCTGTGGATCAAAGTGCCTGCTGTTCAGGCATGATGACTTGAGTTTGGGTCCCCAGAACCCATGTAAAGCTGGATTTGGTAGCATCTGTCTGTAATCCCAGTTCCCTACCATGAGATGGGAGGTGGAGACACGAGAATCTCAGGAAGATCATGGGCCTGGTATATACAGCAACAAACAACAAGAATGACCCTGCCCCCACCAGTGTGGAAGGCAATAACTGACCCTTGTGACTCACACACTCACATTCACACACAGACTGAAGAGCACTCTACACAAGTGCAACAAGTCTTGGGTATTGTTTGAGGACAATCCCTATGATCCTGTTGACCCTGAAAGACCTTCCCCTCCTCCAGCCCCGACTTCTTCCTGCCCTCTGCTTCCCACATTGCTCTTCGCTCCCTAAATCCTGATCCGATCTCACAGCTCCTCCTCTCTTGCGGTCCTTCCTATTCTGTGACAGACTTCCCTGTGTGCTCGGACACGTCCCAGAGCCCTTCCTTCACCTCTCGCCTTAACTGACAATGAGGCCTGCCCGGGACAATACTGCCTCCATGGTCTTCTCAAGCTGAGGTTGTTTCTTCCGCCCAGGCATAAAATCTCAGGTCAGCACTCCTCTCGCTCCTCAGGACCACTTCAACCATGACACCTCCACCCTCATATTAAAACACATCTCCCCTGTTTCTCATGCTGCCTGGCTATGTCATTAAAACCGACGGATTGCATATCCTTTGACACAGCAATTCCACTTCATGCACGACTGTTAGTGTGAGGTGAAAAGATATCTGAAAGACCATCTGAGGTGACGTGGCTTCATAACAGCGAAAGGAAGGAAGGAAGGAAGGAAGGAAGGAAGGAAGGAAGGAAGGAAGGAAGGAAGGAAGGAAGGAGAGAGAGAGAAAAAAGAAAGAGAAAAAAGAAATAATCTAAACATCCATCAACAGGAAGCTGACAAAAGCTGTAGTGCCGTTATACAGTGGACCACCACACCCCTACTAGAGAAAGTTCGAGACATTTTTATACTGCCATGAGGAGATGAGCATGACAGACAGTGAATGAATCAGAAAAAGTGATTGTAGACAAATAGAGTATGATCTCATTTTGTAAAGGCAAAGAAGAAAGAAAACACAATTACAAGATTAGGAGACTTGCTCTAGGCCAAATGACCTTTGGCTAGCAAGGACCCTGCAGTTGCCCTTATACTTTTAGCCAGGAACTGCTCAGAGGCATCACATGTTTCAAGAGTCCACAAAATGTGAACAGAAGCTATCTAGTTCTTGTTACAACATCCTGATGCCTGCTTTGTCCTCCTGGCAGGAGTGTAATAGGAGGTAGTAAGAGCCAAAGGTTCTGAAAACCTCACTTGTAAAGCCCTTTGAAATAGGCTCCTTGACGTGCACATGACAGTCCTCCCATCTAATCTCTGGACAAGAGGCATGCAGGCAGGAAGTCCGCCCTGGGAACCGTGGCGGCCATAAAATGGAAGCTGCATTCCCTCTCTCCCCAGGCCAAGCTCCCTTTGCCAAATTACAACCAAGTCTATTTTGCGCTGTCTCACCTCTGCCTACTTCCTGTTAGCCAGGGGGCTGATGAAGAGGCATGGGACAGACGCCCTCAGGGGAGAATATGATGAAGAGAAACTCATCTTTCTAACGCTTGACTTGGCTGCTAACAACGTGTATAATCTTGATAATAATCAATAAAGATTAAAAATTAATTTGAAAAATGCCACTTGGGGGCTGGAGAGGTGGTCTAATGGTCAAGGTGCTTGCCTGTGAAGCCTAATGACCCAGGTTCAACTCCCCAGAACCCACACAAGCCAGATGCACATGACGGCACGTACATCTGGGGTTCGTTTGCAGTGGCTGGAGGTCCTGGCTATGTCCATTCTCTCTCTCTCTCTCAAAAATAAATAAATAAATAAATAAATAAATAAATAAATAAATAAATACAAAGTATGAAAAAAAGCCACTTCAGGCCAGTTATGGTGACTTATACCTTAATCCCAGCACTTGGGGGGCTGAGGTAGGAGGATTCCTGTGAGTTCAATGCCAGCCTGAGACTATATAATGATTTCCAGGTCAGCCTGGGCTAGAGTGAGTCTCTACCTAAAAAAAAAAAAAAAAATGATAATGAGGATGTGGCACATTTACATAATTGAACTCTATTCAGTGGTAAAGAAAAATGACATTCTGAAATTTGGAGGAAAATGGATGGATCTGGAAAGGATTATACTAAGTGAGGTAACAGAGGCCCAGAAAACCAAATGTCACATGTTCTCTCTCATACAGATGATTGGACTTCTGTGTGAGTAGGAAGAAAACTCAGTAGCAGAGGCCAGTAAGCTGGAAAGGAGATACAAAGGGAATAGATAAGGAGGGAAGGGGGTACTTAATAGGTTGGTATTGTATATATGTAAGTAGAAGAACAGATTAATGGGGGTGCAAAGGCCTAAGTGAGGTCAGGGGAAGAGATTGAGTAAAGAAAAGGTAGAGGGAGGGCTAATCAAAATCTAAGAGGATATAAATAATTCATATGGAAACCTACTTTTTTGGACAATGGAACACACAGGGGTCATAGATTGTTATTAGAAAATTTTCAGTGACAGGGATGGGATACCTTCCAGTGAGTTATTGGCCAGGGATGTCCTTGATACTCCCAAAATACTATAGGCCATTGCCGAGGCCCTTGATTTCCCACCAGGAATAGAAGGTAAGACCCTATTGCTGAAGACTCCACATATTTGAACTGCAAGGTCACTGAGAAATCTTGCTGGAGCTGAGCTGAAAGCCTCCTCCGTGGAGACCAGCTGACAGAAAGCTGGAAAAAGCTACACTGCATGCAGTTCAATGGGAGAGAGAGAAATCACCAGTGAAGATACACAACAATGACACTGCAAGCCTTATTATATTTGGCCAGCCAGGCCAAATGAGCCAACAGGTGCAATAGTGGCACGTCTGTCATGGTGGAAACCAACTGCCCTCTAATTGCAGTGGAGGCCCGCTCCATGGGAGGGCGTGCATACCTGATACTGAAAACCTACAACAGGGGTAGTCATGAGCCCTAGGGTTGTAACGCCTGCTGGTATCTGGCTAAATGTATATACTATGCTCACCAAACTGCCCAGTAAGCATTTCTCTTAATGTTCATACCCATATATTAATGCTACTCTCACTTTTGGTTAGAGAACCTTTTCTTTCCAGATGGCAGTGACCTTGGGATGACTCAGAAGGCACCAGGGTGCTGAGAAGCAGTGACAGAGGAGTGCTCAGCACTGAAATATCTCTATCACACCTTCCATGCCTCAGAGTCCATTGCAGAAGAGGTGGCAGGAAGAATGTAAGAGCCAAAGGAAGGGCAGGGCTCTTTACAATGTGATCCTCCAGACACAAAATGACCTGGATATCCATGACCTCACAGTGCCTGACACTACCTACACAAGACCATCATAATAAGATGAAAAGATCATGACATCAAAATAAAAGAGAGACTGATTGAGAGGAGGGAGGGGATATGATGGAGAGTGGAGTTTCAAAGGGGAAAGTTTGGGGAGGGGAGAATTATAATGGGATATTTTTTACAATTATGGAAGTTGTCAATAAAAATAAATGCCACTTGGCCTGTGCTAATATTTGGGGTTCTAGTGTCCCTGAAAGGTCCATCTATCGAAGGCTTGGTGTTAGTGGGAGATGACAGCACCTTTATGAGGTGGTGCCTTATAGGAGGTCTTCTGGACATTAGAGTCTTACCCTTGAGTGGATAGTGGGACCCATCCAGCCTCCCTCCTTTCTATTAAGTTGCCCGACTATGTGCTAAATGGCTTCAGTCCATCATCTGCTGAAGTACTGCCTCATTCCAGGCACAAAATATAGCCAGGTTAACTGGGCATAGACTGCAAGCTCCAAAACTGTGATCCAAAACAAACCTTTCTGCTTCCTAAGTTAACTACATTGTGTAATTACGTGTTACAGTGGCAGAAAGTCATCTAACACCACCTGTCCCATGCACGGTATACCTTCCTTAAAACCAAGCCCTGTTGCGGAGGGTCCAGTAGAGTGCCATGGACAGGAAGGACTCTGGAACGATGTTGTCTGCAAGGTCATAGCTTATTGGCTGAGATACTGGGTAAGTTACAAAATCTTTCTGCAGACCAGCTGCGCAGTTAGTGTCCTACACAGCCTTAGGGAATGCCATTCACATGGGCCACAGTGAGGGGAACAGTTTTGGATGGAGCTGTGTGGTCAGTGGCACAAGGAAGACCTGCCTCTTGGTGCCTTGTTTCCTCCTCTGTAAAATGAGGACAACAATGGCACCCATCTCCTGGGCTTACAGCGTATTCAGCAAGTCAGCACATGTGAGGTACACAGACCTGTAGCTTGTGCATAGTAAATATCCAATGAATGTCATATGTCAACATCACCTCCTTTTTATTACTTTTTTTTTAAAAAGTATTTTATTTATTTATTTGCAAGCAGAGAGATACCTAAAAGAGACAGACAGAGAGAAGGGGCATGCTGCAAGATGGACTCCAAATGCATGTGCCATTTTTGTGCATCTCGCTTTTACATGGGTATTCGAACTCCAGTTAAATTTTGTAGGTAAAAGCACTTGAACTGCTGGGCCACCTCTCCAGTCCCCGTCATCATTACCATCACCTTTAACACCACCATGGACACAATCACGGGTTAGCATCAGCTCGCCATGATAAGTCTGGGTTGGAACCTGCGTCCTTAGGTCCAGTCCATTCTTTCCAGAAGAAAAAACTCCATCTTTATTCATGGGTGGAGGTCTCATTGTCTAGTGAGGCTCAGCAAGAAGAATCTTCTGGGAGATCAAGGGCCTAAAGGGAACCTTGCTTACATGAACTTGGCCAGGACTCTCCACAGTCCAAGTCTTAATACTTATTCAAGTCAGCTTTGTGGTATCTACCCTCCGACACTTCTTTCTTTCTTTCTTCCCTTCTTTCTTCCTTCCTTTCTTCCTTTCCTTCCTTCCTTCTTTCTTTTTTATTGACAAGTTCTGTGATTGTAAACAATATCCTATGGTAATTCCCTCTCTCCCCCCACTTTCCCCTTTGAAACTCTACTCTCCATCCTATCCCCTCACCCTCTCAATCAGTCTCTCTTTTATTTTGATGTCATGATCTTTTCATCCTATTATGATGGTCTTGTGTAGGTAGTGTCAGGCACTGTGAGGTCATGGATATCCAGGCCATTTTGTGTCTGGAGGAGCATGTTGTAAGGAGTCTTACCCTTCCTTTGGCTCTTACATTCTTCCTGCCACCTCTTCTGCAATGGACCCTGAGGCATAGAAGATGTGATAGAGATATTTCAGTGCTGAGCAGTCCTTTGTCACTTCTTCTCAGCACCTTGGTGCCTTCTGAGTCATCCCAAGGTCACTGCCATCTGAAAAGAGAAGGTTCTCTAACAAAAAGTGAGAGTATCATTAATACATGGGTATGAACATTAAGAGAATGCTCACCAAACTGCCTAATAAGCAACTCCAACATGTCTTCAGGTCAAGAAACTTCCCCTTTGATCCATGGGGGTTGCTGGCTAGCTCATCTAGTTAAATCAGTGAGTTCTAGGTCCAGCAAGAGATCCTGTCTCAAAAAAGTAAGAGAAGTGGAGACTGACCAAGAAAGATAACCTCAACTGCTGGTCTTCATGTTCACATGCACATACAGGCCTGCACACACATGTGCCATCACACACAGACAGACACGCTTACATGTATGCCTGCAGCCCTCCACACACACAGCATAAGAGAAACTCTCCCTTTAAAGTCTTTGCCTGAATTCTGCAAACTGTTACACTTCTTATTGAGCTTTGTGCTTTAAGGACACTTAATCCAAATTAAAATAAAATACCTTTGATGATGAAATTTGCTGGTCTTTATTAGACAAGACACACTATTTTTGATGAGGAGGATTACAAAAAAAATCTACCCTGAAGCTGATTTTCTCCAGCTGATTCTGAGAAGCATGGTCTGCCTTGTGGCTCCATAAATATGTTATCTTAAGTCTCAGGAACAGAGAGGAAGGAAGACATGGGCATCACCCGGCAGAACCTGTGCCAAGACGTTGATGGCATCAGAGTCACACTCAGGGTGTTCTGCCCCTTGGGTAGGCATGAGGGGCTGTGCATGCGTCCTTGTCCTGCTCCCTGAAATTATCCAGGGAAGGGAGTGGTAGGTTATAGGGGATTAGAGTTGCTCCTCCTACGTCTTATTCACAGTGACTCCTGGACCTGGTTGAGTGCCAAGGAAACTTAAGGAAAACATAAGAAATACTTAGATCACAGGCCAGGGACTGCATCTGGACTTTGGGTTATCTTGGTGTTGGGGCTGTCAACCTCAAGGGCCACACTGTAGGGTCTAAGATGCATCTCCTTCGGGAAGAACCGGTGTGTTTCAAGTTACCTCTCTCTCATTCCCTTCCTCATATCCTTATCCTCCACTGCCTGCAGCTTTACCCTATAGAAGTCTTCTCTCCTAAACTCCTAAACTCCAGCTCTTAGGCATATTTCCATGTCACTAACCTGCCCCCCCCACTTCCTGCTAGAAGCAACAACTAAGCAGACCCATCCTTGCTGTGTTCTCAAGACTCCTCTGTCATCTTTTGTGACATCCCTGAGTGGGGGGCGGTTTCATACTACTTTACAGGCATTGTATCTAACCTTCATAAGTTAGCCAAGCTTTTCCTATAACCTCTTTCTAAAGTTAAAGCAGTGGAGGTTGAATCCCCTCATCTCCAACCTGAATAGAGTAAGAGCCGCTCTTTCCAGCTGCTGTGAGGTGCGGAGATAATGTCAATGATAGGCACAGGATGGAACCAGGCACTTGTATTAGTTACCTTGATATCATTGGATCCAAAATACCTAACAAAAACGACTTGCTGAAGGAAAGGGTTGTTTTTGCTAGTGGTTTCAGAAGGGTTCCCTCCCTCGTGGTGTCATGGTGGGAGGGAGCGCGTGGCGGTTTCTTCACCATCCTGGTAGAAAAGAAAGCAGAGAGAAGTGTACTAGCATTAGGGTGGACTACCCCTTCAAAACATCATCTTTACTGACCTGTGTCACCAGCAGGCCTCACCTGCTATGTGCTTTACCACCTGCAAAAACAGCACCACAAGCTAGGGCCCAGGTGCTCAGAGCATGGGCATGCGGAGGGCACTGGAGATTCAAACCACAACAGCGCCCAGGACACATGGTCACTGCTGCCCTACCCAACTCCCTTTCTAGACCATACAAGCTCCCCAAGGTCTGGAGGGTTGCATAAAACTTTTCCTGGGGAGCCACAAACAGATGTCTATTCTCACCAAAATCCAACTTGGTGGACAAACGGGTTTATTTGGGATTACTTACAGAGCATGGGAGAGGGGTTGCTCACAGGAACCTGGATGACCTAAACTTAGCTGCATCACTACAAAGCCGTCCCCAGTGGAGGAGGCCACTCACAAAATCTGCACCCCTAGGCTCACTGCATGGCTTGCTACTCCCTATTTGATAGCCAATCGCTTCTAAGACCTTGGGGAGGGGGCTTGTGTGTCTTGTAAGTCTCAGAGTTTCCTGAGATTTTTGGGTTGTTTGCTTCCTGAATCGCACTAACCTCCCTTTACCCTCCAGGAGACAGTATTTCAATTGAGAGGAACCTGCTGCATAGCATGGAGCAGATACGTTTCTTCGTTTCAAGCTCACGCCATCGAAGGGAAGTTTTGCTCATAAATAGGGTTCCCTCACATGCTGGGGATGTGTAGCAGCAATTCATAGAATAAGCATCTTTAGAGATAACTGCCTCGTTATAGTTCCTTACATCAATGTGCCAAGCTACTGGAGTAGAATGATAATCATAATGAACATGGTGATAATAATAATCATTATTATTATTTATCCAGAAAAAGCTATAGGCCTGTGACTGCTGCGTGCGTTTTACATGCCTGGCGACGTTTACTTTAAGCAGTGCTGGGGAGCCATCCTGAATTCAAGGATGTGTAAGTAGGAGAGAAGGCATAGGTGCACAGTCTCACCTCTTCCTTTATCAGTCCTTCCCAATCCTCTTGAGGTGCAGGCCCCAAATATCCCAACCTATCTTGGCAGCTTAATTGCCCAGCAGCTCATTTGGGGCCTGCAGAAAACTCAGATCCCCAATGATGCTGCTTCCCCCTCCCCCTCTCCAGCATCTTTTGCACTGAGTCTGACGCACACTCTCAAGCCCTTGATTAGATATCGATTTCGAGAAATTGATAATAATCCTAATAGCAGTTACTCTTTATCGAGCCTTTACTAACCACATCGCCTCCTGTGGCATCACAAACCACCCTGAGTTAGTGCCAATGCTATTTCCACTTTATAGATGCGCACATTGGAGGCCAAAGCATTTGACCAAGATCACTATTACACTAAATATCAGAGTAGGGCATTGAACATAACATGCCTTGCCACAAAAACCATACTCCTAACTACCGCACACGAACCATTCTGCTGTGTGTCTCATTAGCGTCCCCAGTAAGAGCCAGAATGCTTTGAGGATATGGGATCTTCCAGCAGAGGTAGTGTAATGTAGAGGAAGAGGTGTGAGCTTTCCGTTTAAAGATAGCCATGTGTTTGACTCATGGCTTGCTAGTTACTAGCTGAGAAGTGTGGCTCAGTGGAGGTGGAGGCATGGGCGTGGGTTAAGGTTGTATGACAGGAATGAGAAATGAGAAGGTGGGTTTTGAAGAGTTAAAAGTATGGAGTCCCAGATAAGAATGTCTGTAAAAAGACTTGCAGGACTGGAGAGATGATGGATCAGTGAATAGAGCACTAGCCATACAATCATGAAGACCTGGGTTTGGATTCCCAGCAGTCAAGAAAAATGTTGGATGTAGTGATGTATATTTATAATGCCAGTGCTAGGGAGGGGTAGGCAGGGAACCACTGGGGATCACGGGTTAGCTTGTCTCACTGCATTGATGCATCCTAGGTTCAGCAAGAAGCCCTGCCTCAAAGAATAAGAAAAGAAATCAGATGTTCCTACAGGCAAAAGAACATGCATACGCACATGAACACCACACACACACACACACACACACACACACACACACACACGAAGGCAAATGATCACGTGTTCAGTGGCTGGGTGGATTGAGTGGATAGGACTAGGATGTGGACGTAACAATTGATACTTTTCTTCTTTGTGGGAAAATTTGAAGTCGGTGGAATTATGTAACAAATTCGAATCCAGATTGTGAGAAGACAGAATATATGTGTGATGTTGGAGAAGCTGCTGTCCAAAGCTCTTGAATGACTGTCTGACTTCCTATAATAACCATCTCTGTGATAATAAACCCTGCATTCAGGTAATAAGTCACACAGGGAAACCCACCAGGTCTCTAAGGTGCTAATTAAAGGAGAATTGCCCTCAAGAGCCACTGAACTTGCTGCCAACTTTGCCCGGGTAAGAAGCCAGCCTTATATTTATTTTGGCTCATGGTTTCAGAGGATGAAGACTGTACTCATCCGTCTCCATTGCTTTTGGGCATGAGATTAGGCAGGACATTAAGGCAGGAGTCTGTGATGGAACAAAGCTGATTACCATGTGAGGACCCTGAAAAGAGAAGCCAGTCTTCACTGTGTTAAGCTATTTCTATTAGAAGGTGGATACATGTCACTGCAGCATGACTCGGTCTATCTTGACACCTGGCTTGATAAGTAGAAGGTTCAGGAAAGAAGGTTAGATGTTGGCAATGGAAAGGTAAGGTCCAGATTCCAAGCTTGGAGGCTGAGCAATCTCAGGTGCTTCTTGAACAATCAGGGGTAAACACTAACAGCTGGGGTCATAGTCCCCAGTAGGCCAAAGCTCAAGGCAGATCACAAAGAAAGAGGGTTTATTTTGCTTGTAGCCCCACCCCTAAGGACCTGTGCAGGCATACTCCATCGCTACAGCACCTGGCTCCCCCACACTGTTCGTCCTACAGATTCGGAGTAGAGTGAGGTGTCATTTCAGATGTCCATCCTAGCCTTTAGCTTTCCAAGGGGTGCGTCAAAATGCTAGGCACCTAGAAGATGCAGGAGGGCTGTGTCTAGCGAGTCTTCAAGGTTCTGCTCAAAGCCTCCCTCTTTCCAGAACTCATCCCATACATCCTTGGCCCAACTTCATTCCTGACTCCTCTGTCTCTCAAGGTTTATTATTACAACTACTTCTGTGTGCCTTAACTCCGGTTCCATATGCCTGGACCTTCCTCTTCTGCCTAGTGAGTGCCAGAAAGAAAGACACCAAATTCTGTGCAAATTAGAAATGTCCCTCTGCATTTTGCTGACTTCATTGTATATCCTCAAGAAACCTTTCTGAGTGGCATTACTCTTCTCACTGCTGTGACCAAACACCTGACAAGAAGCAGTTTAAGAGAAAAATTTACTTTGCCATACAGTTCAAAGGGCACACAGTAACATCATGGTGGGAAAGGCATGGTGGCAGGCATAGTAGGTGGCTAGTCACATAGTGTTCACAATCAGGAAGCAGAGGGCAATGAATGTTGACACTCATCTTGCTCTCTCCTTTTTTATGTAGTCTGGGACCCCAGCCCATGGGATGATGCTACCCACAGTTAGGTGGGTACTTCCACCTCAATTATCCTAACTGAAAAACTCCCTCACAGGTGTGCCCAGAGATTTATCTCCTAGGTGATTCTGGATCATAGAAATTGACAATAGAAATTAACTATCACACATGGACTTATAAAATAAAGGGGAGGGCTGGAGGGATGGCTTAGTGGTTAAGGCGTTTGCCTACAAAGCCAAAGGACCTACAAAGGACCTAGGTTCGATTCCCCAAGACCCACGTTACCAGATGCACAAGGGGACACATGCATCTGGAGTTCATTTGCAGTGGCTGGAGGCCCTGGCATGCCCATTCTCTCTCTCTCTCTCTCTCTCTCTCTCTCCCTTTCTCTCTCTCTCTCCCTCTTTCTCTGTCAAATAAATATATATATGCCTTGCATGGACCAAATATGATTCCCAACCTAAGGTTTCTTCCTGTAGTTTCTGAGGTTGAAACATCCATTTTCATAGCAGGGATCACATACCTTAGGGATGGTTAGATTAATACATGTCTACTTACTCACTGTAACTATGTGTGCAGGAGCCAAATCCCTTTATCTTCGTCTCACCTGGAACATATCTAGATCCTACCATGGAGCTTGGTCTTTGTAGATTCCTGATGAAGATAATGGATGAATGGATGGGTTGGAGAATTCAAAGTGGACAATTTCTGCTTCTTGTCATCCTGACCTGCTGCCCAAGACCTTTTTTCCGGCTGCGTTCATAGTCAAGTCTTCAGAATAGTCAAGTCTTCAGAAGAGGTCATGAAACTCTAATCCCTTCTGTCCCCTGCCTGCCGACCTCACCAGCTTCTGAAGAAAGCTCTTCACTTGAAACTTCTTTGGCTTTTCAAGACAGGAGCAGAGAGAAATGGGCCCTTCATTTAACTGATTGAACCAACAAAAGAGAAGTTTGAGACAGAAAATGAATATAGATCCAGCTGCAGCAATTAGAGGGGAAATCGATAGAACATCATCAACAGCCTCAGACCTGTGCACGCCGGCCTCTCCGGGGATGGGTTGGCAGAGCAGTGTTCATTTCAGTTTTTGTTTCCCTAACTTAATCCCCAGCAAGTGAAGATGAGTAGGTGAAGTAGAGTAGGGGAAGAGGGCTGGAGAGATGGCTCAGCGGTGAAGACTTGCCTACAAAGCCTAACAACCCAGGTTCAATTCCCTAGTAGCCATGTAAAGCCAGGTGCACAAAGTGGCACATGCATCTGGAGTTTGTTTGTAGTGACTTGAGGCCATGGTGTGCCCATTCTCTCTTTCTCTCTCTCCTCTATCTCTGAATGCAAATAAATACATAAAATATTTTAAAAGTAAGGGGAGGGTAAGAAGAAGGAGCTTAGATAACAGGATGGGATGGATAGAGGAGCACAGGGTCCCTTCGCCCACCACTGCCCCTGTCCATGCTGGGAAAGCCCACAGACAAGCCTATTCCTCACATGGCATCAGGTCCAGATGCACATGAGTCTGGGATTGACTGTGGGACCTCTGTGAGCTAGCATTTTTTTTATATTACTTACTCTATTTCTTCACTATCACAAAATACCTGACAGAAGCAACTTAAGGGAAGAATGATTTATTTTGATTCACAGTTCCAGGGAAGACCGTCCACCCTGGCAGGAAGGCATGGAAGAGTGGCTCAGTCCGGGATGGCCACAGCCTGCTGTTGCTGCTTCTCACATCTTGGCGGAGCAGGAAACAGAGAGCTCAGGCTGGCACCAGAGACAGCTATCACCTGCAAGGCTTGTCCCTAGTAACCCACTTCTAGTTAGTTAGGCCACAGCCCCAGAGGTTCCACAACCTCCCAATACAGTGCCACCTCCTGAGGACCAAGTGTGCAAAGGCACGACCCTGTGGAGGATGTTTCACACCCAGGCCATCACATACGAGATGACAGTCACCCATAAAATGAACATCCACTTGGTGCTCCTGAGGAGGGAATAAGCCCAAAATAGGTATGCCACAGGCCCCCAGGGAGACACCATTTTCTTCTTCAGTGTTTCCACTCTTCACATTTCCCTCTTCTTTCTCTCTTGTGGAGGCTGTACCTCTGTCTTGTCTTTACCTCTTACCTATGTCTTTGATAGTTTAGTAATAAGATGTGGAGGTTAAAAGCAAGGATGTGGGATTTACAGAGATCTGGTTCAAATGTCAATTCTGCTTCTTACTGGCCATATTATCTTGGTCACACGCCTCGACCTCCCTGTGCCTTGGTGCCTTCAAGAGCAAAATGAGTATAACAGAGCTGATGTCATAGGACAGGATAAGGGTTATGCTTGTGAGTGAATGTGAGTGGATGAATGTTGAGAACAGTGACTCAAATGCAGTATTGTTAGAGTACATACTGCTACTAATAAAAGTGATGGAGGGGCTGGGGCGGTTGCTTAGCTGTTAAAGATGCTTGCTTGCAAAGCCTTCTGGCCCAGGTTTGATTCCCCAGTACCCATGTAAAACCTGATGCACAAAGTGGCTCATGTGTCTGGAGTTTGTTTGCAACAGCAAGAGGCCCTAGTGTACCCATATTCATTTTCTCTCTAAATAAATAAACAGTGTTTTTTTTAAGTGATGAAAATGCTTCTAATAAAAAGTATACCAGCACACACAGGCTTACATGCTCATGATCTGATCTTTGATACTTAGTGATCTTGCCATCCAAAGTCTAGCCTGAAATTTGTCAGCACACTGATCGGTACATGGTCTACAGAATGGGATCTGCAGGCTCAAGGAGGCCCCCACCTATGGGTCCTGGAACCTCACTTGGCATCACTTCCACAGCCTTCAGTTCTCTCTGCTTTAAGTCCAGATGTGGGCTCTGCCAGGCCATGATTTCAGGCAAAGACCCCACTGGAGCCGGGGTCCGGGAGTGCAGCTGCGCTCAAGGGGCTCAGTGAACGTCCTTTTTTCAGGCTGGGGTTGGCCCTAGGAAACAACCAAAGGCAGTCTTTGGCCTCTCAGGCTGCAAATGTGTCTATGAACCTGGAGGACCCAGGCAGAGGCTAAGAACACAGGAAGGAAGATCACCCTAAAGACATGCATGGAGGGGTCCCAGAATGGGAAGCTAGGCCCCAGCCAGCTAAGCTCAGGGACTCAGGCTGAGGTCTTGCCAGGGCCTGGTCCAGAAATCCACAAATGGGGTCATGTACAGAACGTGGGACAGAACCTGGCCTGAAACCTGCGGAACTGTCTCCAGCACAGGGGAAGGACAGCGTCCTCTTTCACTAGAAGAGCGGGCACCTGTGACTCCTAGATGTGAGCAGGGCTGACACTGCAGTTGGAGGTTTAGCTTTGCCCACCAAGAAGGGAGTTGGTTGCCAGGATCTAACCCAAAAGGGCAGAACCACCTTTCACCCAAGCATAGCAGTTGCTGTGGCTCCTGAGCCAGAGACAGCTAGAGATGTGGCAACGCTAGGGCCAGGAGGCCTCAGAGAGCAGAGTTGGCCGCAGATGCAGCAGTAGCTGACCAACACGGAGAAGCAGAGCTGGCCCCATGGAGCAGGAGAGACAAGCATCTGTGGAGAACTTTAGCCTGGATTTGTTCCATCGAGGAGAGCCAGGGATAAGTGGCCCTAAGAAATGACCTGGGCGGGCTGGAGAGATGGCTTAGCAGTTAAGTGCTTGCTTGTGAAGCCTAAGGACCCAGGTTTGAGGCTCAATTCCTCAGGACCCACGTTAGCCAGATGCACAAGGGGGCGCACGCATCTGGAGTTCATTTGCAGTGGCTGGAGGCCCTGGTGTGCCCATTCTCTCTGGCTCTCTCTATCTGCCTCTTTCTCTCTCTGTCTGTCACTCTCAAATAAATAAATAAAAATGAACTACAAAAAATTAAAACAAAAAGAAATGATCTGAGAGGTCCTACTGCAGAGGGGATTCCCCTGTCTGGTGCCCCCAGTGATGTGGCTCCTTCACATGACACAGTTTGTAAAATAGAGACCCATACCCACTCTAACTAGGATGCCAGTTTAGGTTAAATGAAATTCAGATAGACACCGAGTGGGCCCAACAGAAATAAATTGGCAATTTTATCAACCCATCCAGTCAGCTGTCCACTCAACAATATTTGCTGACTGCCTACTTTAGCCAGTTAGAAGAAACACTCCCAGGCTGCAGACATAACTCAGTGATTAAGGTGCTTGCCTGTAAAGCCCAACAACCTGAATTTTGATTTCCCAGTACCCACTTAAAGCCAGGTACACAAAGTGGCACATGTGTCTGGAGTTAACTTGCAGCACCTGGAGGCTCTGGTGCACCCATATTCATCCTCTCTCTCTCTCTCTCTTTCTCTCTCCTGGTCATGGTGACTCATGCCTTTAATCTCAGAATTCTGGAGGCCTAGGTAGGAGGATCGCCTGTGAATTCGAGGCCACCCTGAGACTACATAGTGAATTCCAGGTCACCCTGGGCTAGAGTGAGAGCCTATCTCAAAGGAAAAAAAGAATAAAAGAAAAGAGTAAAAGAAAAGAGTAAAAGAAGCACTCCCAAGGAATGGGGACACGGAAGTAAAGGGATTGGCCCAGTAAGAGTCATAGGAGGAGATGTAAAGAGGGAGACCGAGGAAAGGCGGGCTGGGGCGGCAGAGTGGTATGATGCTTGAACTAGGATTTAGTTTACAGCCCAATCTCCACTGACCTCAAGCCAGTGTCCAGTGGGCAGAGAGCACACGGTGACTGCTGGAGGTGTTTCATTACATGCACAACATTTCAGGCACAATGAACTGCATTAGGGCCTCTCTGATAGTATGTGGCTGCTATGGTTTGAACATCCCTTCTTAAGGTTCGTTCCCGGAAGCTTGATTTCTAGCATGGCTCTGTTGAGGTGTGTGTGTGAGGAGGGGGATTTTTAAAAGGTGGGGCCATGTGGGTGCTACTTAGGTGACAGGACACTGCCTACAGAAGAGAGCTGCTTTTGCAAGAATCGCCTGTTATAAAGTGAGGCTACCCCATGCACTGGGTACCTTCTGCATAAGGCTGGTTCCCTTTCACTGCTCTGCAATGTTCTAATACCACCAGGGGGAGCCCTTGCCAGGACACCCATGCCATGGTCCTGGACTTGCACAACTGTGAGCTAAATAAACCTCTTTTCTTAAAAAATAAATAAATAAATAAAAGTTCCCAGCCTTGGATGTTTTGTTATGTCAATGCACAATGAAATGAGACAGTGAGGTGGAGTGGAGAGGAGGAGAGAGGCCTCTTGCCCTCATTCTGCCATTCTGCAAGGAGGCATCCTGTCCTGTGCTCAGAATGGCAGAGGGGAAGTTTCAGAGTCCTGGCCGAGCAGAGCCTGGTGGTTTGGCTCAGCAGGGGCCCGGATGCCGATGCCGATAAAAGGCCACAGGAGAAACTGTGGACACAGGCAGAGAGGCGTGGTACAGCAGCAAGGAAAACCACTGAGGTGTCCACGTAACATGACTCCCCCCTCCCCTCCCCCGGACTCACAGAAGTAGGTATAGAAAGCTGGGATAATGCCCTGGCATTTGTTGGACACGTATTCATTCAGGTAATCATTAGGAATGTGATCTAATTTACATGCAGAAGTGTAAGGCCTGTGGTGGCCTTAGCCGTATCCCCTCACACTGATACTGCCCGGATCCATGGGGCTATGTTCAGAGACTTGCTGTATACACTGCGGATCCCTACGGTGGGAACTCAGAACAAGTGCCAGCACTGTCACAGGTGTGATCATTGCTACGGCGCGGACCTGGGTGGGTGTGTAGGTCACCACCCGTTCCGGCGGGCTGAGCTAAAAGCATGCTGGGAGAGAACGAGAGAAACCTGCAGACACGGTGTTCTGGGTTTGTATCCATTTCAAACATTTCCGGCCCAGTAGTCTGGGATGGGCAGGGTGGGCTGGTCTGCTGACAGCTACTTGTGACTTTCGTGTAACAGGCTGAGGGATGGCTTCAGGAAGGCCAAGAAGGATATGGGGGGACTATTGGGTGAGTTCCATAGACACAGAACCCTGCCTGGGCCTCATGAAGTCATGAAGGGCTTTGTGACAAGCTCACACTGTTTCCTATCCAATGTTTGACCTATCAACCATGTGCCAGTAGGTGGTGGGACCCCCTACTGGAGAGGATCTGGGTTCTGTCCCTTATGCTGCTCAGCACCATCACCTCACTCTCAGCACTCACCCCCTTTCCTAGTCTAAACTTATTTCAATCACAGAGTCTTGTCTTCATGTGGCCACAGCGATTGCATCAAGAATGGGGGTGCGGCCCAGCGGGCACCTGCAGGGGAAGGAAACCTTTCTTGGGGAATCTGAAGCGTCCTCTTGGCTGAGCTTGCAGCACTGAGGGTGTGTTTATCAGAGCTGTGCAACCCTTCCGCTGTACAAGGGAAGTGCTTGTCTGAGAATGGAGCCAAACCAGAGGACAAAAGCAGAGATGGAAAAAGAGACCCGTTCACTCATGCTGCGATTCCTTGAACCCCCGTACCTGAAGCCAGTACAACTTCCTGGAGAGTAACTGTTGCTAGACACTTAAGTCCCCTGTTACTGAAAGTGGCCTTTCTTTTGTGTGATTTTAATTTATTATTTATTTGCAAGGAGAGAGACAGAGTGGGTGCTCCAGGGCCTCCAGCCACTGCAAACAAACCCCAGATGCATGTGCCACTTTGTGCACGTGGCTTTACATGGGTATCGGAACTTGAACCCTGATCATTAGACATTGTAAGGCAAGTGCCTTAACCACTGAGCAATCTCTCCAGCCCAAAGTGGGCTTTCTTTAACTGAAACGAAAAGATACTAAATGAGAATCTCTGCTTTCAGGGAGGGGTCTGGCTGTCTGGGATGGAGCTGAAACCAGTAAGCATGCGGGCCTGCCAGATGCAGGCTTCTCTGTGGAGACCCACAGAGGCAATGCCCAGAGCTGGGAGTGGGGGGGGGTGAGTCCCTCAGGGCTGAAGGAAGATATGTGGTGACGCATACAGTTAGGGAAGGTGAGTGACTATGAGAACAGGACACGTCTGTCCTCACTATGAACGTTACTAGTCACTTCAAGCCTTTCTTTCCAATCTCTGGACCGTCTAATATCTTTTCTATTCCCTGCTTTTATTTATTTATTTATTTAACAGAGAAAGAGAAAGAGAGAGAGAGAATGCCAGGGCCTCCAGCCACTGTAAATGAACTCCAGATGCGTGCACCCCTTGTGCATCTGGCTAACGTGGGTCCTGGGGAATCAAACCTGAGTCCTTTGGCTTTGTCGGCAAATGTCTTAACTGCTGAGCCATCCCTCCAACCCTATTCCCTGCTTTTAGATAAAACTGTCCTAATATCCACCCATCTTTCCTTCCTTCAACCCTATCACCCATCCATCCATCCATTCATCTTTCTTCAATCCACCCATCCATCCATCCACCCATCCATCTTCCACCCATTTATCTTTTCTGTACTCCTTTCATCCACAACCCATATACCCATTCACCCATCCACTTATCCATCTTTCCTTTCATCCATACATTCATCCACCCACCCACCTACCCGTGCATCATCCATCTTACCCATCCATGAGCTCCCATCTATCATCTATATCCATCCATCCACCCACCTACCCACCCATGCACCATCCATCCTCCCAAGCTTTAACCATGGTGTTACCATCTACTCTGGAAGTGAGACTAAATCAAAATAGTTTATGCTTGGGGCCCTTGGGAGTTACATGTAGCTGTGCCTAGAGGTCAAGTTTAACACAAAGCATGTTCGTGTACAATGCACAACTATCTCTGCCTTGAGATGTGCAAACAGTCCCTGGAGAGAAAATTGGGCTAAAGCCAGAGGAAGGAATAGGCAGGAAGAAGAACACTGAGGTGGAAGCTGGCCTCCTTGGGGCAACAACCTCTGCTCAGAATCAGGTTGCCTTGGTGACAAGAGCATCCTGCTGGCTCCTCTTCCTGTGCACTGAAGTTTGTATGCGAGGTGACAGGGTAGAAGGCAGCGTGAATAATTGTGCTGCTCACTCATGTCTTCCTACACGTCACTGGCAGTCCTGGGCTGGTTACAGAAGTGCTTGGCTCTCATCCTGCCTCCGACAGCAGACCGTCTTCTAGCCCCCATTTCATGGGAGTCTTCCATGGTACTCAGGGGAGCTTCTCTCTGGCTCTCAGTCCTCAGCTTCAGAACGAGATAGAGCCAAATCTGACTTGCCTTGGCATGGGTGGGGAGGGCTGTTCTACTACTTAATACTAACAATTACAGCGTCCTTACCTATTCCACCAAATCCAAGTATTTTGTTCATGGCATTTTTACTTTCAAAATATAAAAATAACTCTTGATTAATTCAGAAAAATCGGACAACACACAGAAAAACACAAAGGAAATTAAAAAAAAAAAAAAAACAGTCATCTACTGCCAAGTAGATAAAGCTAACATTTGGAAACTGCATAATCATAGGTACGCACACACACATCTACCTTGTTTCGTAGTAGTCTGCTTTCTTCACTCAGAACCTTCGACACATGTTCAGATGTTAGTAAATATTCTTCAATAACTTCATTTTAATAGTTCCATGCTATCTCACATTGCGGATATTCTATAATTTGTTTTACTAACTGCCTGTGGTTGGATATGCAGATTATTTCCAGTATTCATTAGCATAAATAATGCTCTAGTGAATACACTTACGCATAAATAGTTTGCACATATATTGGCTTTGGTCATTAAGATAAGTTTCTACAAGGGAAATCGCTGAGTCAAGGATATATGTATATGCACATTTTAAAGACCTTTGATAAATATGGCCAATTGCCCTCTAAAAAGGTTGCACCATTTTACACTCCCTCCAGTGGGCCTCGAGAATACCCAATTCCCCAAACTCACTGCTTATTTAATTTACATATCTTTTGTTTTTGGTTTGATGGAATGTTTCTTCATATGTTTATTGTCTACTTGCAATTTTTTCTTTGGTGAATTGCCTATTTATGTCAATTGCCTGTTTTTATGGGGTTGGTTATCTTTTCCTTTTTGACTTTTGAGAGCTCTTCATATATATCACCCTTTTGTCTATAATATATGCTCATTACATTTTCCCCAGTGTGTCATTTGCCTTTTAATTTTGCTTATGATGTTTTTTGACCCACTGAAGATTTTGTTTTTAAGTAATCAAATTCATCAATCTTTTCCTTTAATTTTTTTTTTTTTTTTTTTTTTTTTGCTTAGAAATGCTTGCATGCTTAAGAATGTTGAGAAAGGCTCAACCACCCTGTGGTAGTTTGGATGGATGGCTCCCAATATATTCAGGATTTTATTAAAGTTTGTAATTTAGATCTGCAGACACCTGGCTGGAGGAGGTGTCACTGGGCAGATCCTAGGGTCCAGCCCTCAGGTGCAGCGGTGAGTTTGGAATTCCAGTCTAAAGACATGCAAAGTGCCTGGGGTTCCAGAAGTGTGCTTGTGTGTACTGGTGCTGGTGGCTGGTGGCCTTTTCTCTCTCTCTGCCTGGTCCTGTAAGAGGGGCCAACTTCTTCTGGCATTATGTAACTTCCCCTGGATCTGTAAGCTTCAAATAAATTCCCTTCCACCGTAACTGTGCCTGGTTTGGAGGTTCATCTCACTGACCTGAGGCTGTCTACTACACACCTCAATTTTATAAAAAGCATTCTTTTTACTGTGTCTCTCATTCTTTTATGGTTTTAGTTTTTTATGTTAAAATATATTTTATTATTTTTCTATGTTTGCAACCACATATTTTTTAATTTTTAATTTTTTATTATTTTTGTAGTCAGTGAATACAGTCAAGTTAGGTCTTAGTTTTTTTAATATAATTAATTCTAATCGCCCGGAACTTATTTGGTCGTTCAGTACACGGCTGTCACTTAAATTTTCTCCACAACTAGTTAGCAAATTCTCTGAGTTCCACAGCCTCCTTTCTTCCTTTGCTCAACATAGATGGATCTATGTGATTTAAACAAAATATAGCATCTTTTGCGGTGCAAGAGATTTCCCTGTATGGGATGTCAAACTGGAGACCCGGATGGAGAGTTATGCTGTTTTCAACTTAGCCTGGGTGGAAGTCTCGTGGTCTGTTGTTAGCTACCTAGCAGTGTTTATGAAGTGCCTTCATTGCAAGCTCTGGGAGGCGCTGAGGATGGAGGGGGAGTCAAAGGGCCTGCGTGGTTGGCATCTTCCAAGTATCCACGTCACCTGTGTCATGGATGCTGGAGTGCCCCTTCTCTGAGGAGGGTAAGGAATGCACTCCCCACGTGGGCCCAAGCAGTCAGCCGTGCTCACTGCTGATGGCCCCCAGTGTCCTCTCTGGGGGCTGCTCCTCTTCTTTCAAGGGTGCCGCCCCCCCCCCCAGGTCAGCCTCGTCCCATAACTGGTTGCCTAGCAGGGACAAAGGTTCCGTCTCCTTTGACAAGCCCCCGCACTATGGGACCTACTCAGGTCTGGGTCACAGCTAGAGCTTCAGCTCTGCCCCCACCCCAGTCGTGCCCCATATCCTTCTGACCTTTGCGGGGGGGGGGGGGCGGGGGGGTTGACTCCTCCCGCCTCCTCAGGCCTCCATTTCTGAACAATGAGCTTCCTGCATGCAAATGTCCCAGGGGACCATCATCTGAGACAAGGGGTGAAGGCGTGGATTCTGTTGGGTAGGAGATGAGGGGGTAGATGTGAGGCTGTGCTCTGGGGCCACAGCAGACTAGCCCGGGTAGGTTGGACCCATCAGGTTTGGCCCCATCTTCCTCACAAGAGCTGTATGTATGAGGCAAAGTCTAGCACTTGAATCATATAATGGGCTTTGAACAGAAGGACCATTTAGCATCAGAATTATGGGTTTTCGTTTTAACAACAGAATTATAGCTACAGAAGTCTTCTAGACAAATGTGTACCAATTAGACCCTATGCTCAGGGACCAGGTACTAATAAATGTCACAATTTAATTGGCTTGTTCTCACCCAATCCCACCTGGTGTCGCTTCATTTCCCGGATCTGAACAAAACTGGGTCCTTATCGTTTAGGTTTTAAACATAACTAGGCTCTTCTCACAGGAATAATCATGTAACTGCTTCTATTTCCTGATATAGACATGTGTATGTACATGGATGTCCATTTAGCATGTGCACGTGTGTGAATGTGGGGTGTGTATTTGTATGTGTGTGCACGTGTGTGTATGTGTGTGTGTGTGTGTGTGTTCTCAGGCACCATGAAGCTTGACTTGGAGGGCCTGGTTCCTCTGCAGATCGATCATGGTGCAGGAGACAGCCGCGCAGCTCCTCCGGAGATGTCTATATCTAATCACACATTTTGCTTTTTCACTTTTGGCTGCGGCAAATTCAACTCAACAGCCCCAGACAATAAGAAGATTTATTATCTCATATTACAACTGGTCTAGAGGCAGGGCAGCAGCTCCAGGGTTGATTAACTCAGAAGCAACCTATGTCATCGTGGACCTGGGCTCTTTTCAAATTTTCTTTCTGCCATATAGAATATCTTGGTTTTGTCTTTCGGGGGGTTCTCCCTAGGGCTACAGCCATTTCCAGGTCTCAAAGCCAGATCTGTAGATGTTGAGAAAAAGGCAATCCCTTCTCTTGTGTCACTTTCCTTTTTAGAGCAAGTAAATCTCTCCCTCTTAAAAAAGGTTCCTCAGCCAGGCGTGGTGGTGCATGCCTTTAATCCCAGCCCTTGAAAGGCAGAGGTAGGAGGATAGCCATGAGTTCGAGGCCACCTCGAGACTTCACAGTGAATTCCATGTTAAAAAAAAAAATGTCCCTCTTATACTACCTAGTCACTGGTACTAGCAATGGTAGTTACCATGCACAGCATAGACTTTGGATGCTCCACACAGGTCTAGGCCCACTTCCTCCAGGAAAAGAGCCAAGGGGGCAGGGTAGACATCCAACAAAACAGGGGCTCCTCTGGGTAGAAGGAAAGTAGGATCAGATACTCAGGGTGGGTAAATAGCAGTCTGTCACACTTATTAGTTTACATGGGCAAAGATGGGACACAAGGGGTTGGGGAGATGTCTCAGACAGGAAAGCTCTTGCCTGAGTTTGGCCTCTGGCACCCACATACAATCCTGGGCATGGCAGTGTGCACTTGTGATCCCAGTACTGAGGGGAGGCAGAGGCAGGAGGATCTCTAGAGCTCACTGATAAGCTAGTTTAGACTAATTGGCGAGCCCCTGGCCAATGAGAAACCCCATCTTAAAAAGAGGAAGGGCTTCCTAGAAAGTGGAGGGTCCTCAGTGGATTGAGGGTGGGGAAGAGATGTCAGAAAGGTTAACGGGATTGGAATGTGATCTTTAAAGTATGTTCACCTATTAAAGTTCTCAATAATAGATGGGGAGGGGATACGATGGAGAATGGAATTTCAATGGGGAAATGGGGGGGGACGGAGGGTATTACCATGGGATATTTTTTATAATCATGGAAGATGTTAATAAAAATTGAGGAAAAATAAATAAATAAATAAATAAATAAATAAAGTTCTCGATAATAATAAAAAAAAAAGAGGTGAACCGGGTGTGGTGGCGCATGCCTTTAATCCCAGCACTTGGGAGGCAGAGATAGAAGGACCATCGTGAGTTCGAGGCCACCCTGAGACTCCGTAGTGAATTCTAGGTCAGCCTGGGCTAGAGTGAGACCCTACCTCGAAAAACAAAAAACAAAACAAAAACGAAAAAAAAGAGGTGGACGGTGCCTAAGAAATAACACACGAGGTTGTTCTCTGGTCTCCACATACACCCACACATGTGTGTATACATGTATGCACGACCATAAATGCACACGAACATACGTACGCAGACCATATGTACACACTGAGAGATGGGGCAAGAATGTTTTGCTCGAAGTCCGTGTGGCCAGGGTGGAGCAGCAAGGGGAGAGGACATGCCTCGCACTTCCCAGGCACACGGGACCTGAACCCCCTTGTGCTCCGTGGGTCCTCTCTGGCTGCTCTGCCCATCTCTCGCTGAGATCAGAGCTGTGGTCTGTACCGGCCTGAGATCTTAAGCACACTCCACTGGCCTCCGTCCTTAAAGGATCCTCTGTAGTTGAGTAATCACAGAGGAGGGGCTGCCAGGAAAAAGATGAAGAGAACCATGAACAGTGGGGTATCTCTGAGCTTCCCACAGATCTTCTAAGGCGTTGGGGCTGTCACTAATGGCCCCTCTCTTTTAGGATAATCTTTTGGGTGTAAAGGTTAGAATAAACACTGGTAAGCATAAAAGGTATCTCCAGGAGGGGGAAGGCACTACAATCCAGCTCTGAGCCACCATGTTTGCCCTTAACCCTCAGCCCAGCAACATACTAGGATATTTTAAAATACTTGCAAAGGTGATTTCCCAACCATGCTTTAAAAAAAAAAAAAAACACAACTTTTATTTTTTTTTTTCATTTTTGGCATTTTAATATATGTATTTTGACCCGAGTCCTCCCAATTACCCTCTCATACTCCCTCCCTCTCCCATTAACACCATTCTTCTTCTTTCTATTCATCCCCATCTTACTTTTGTGCCTTTATTTTTCACTCATTGACTTAGATTAGGGTGGCTTGCGCGGTCATTGATCATCGGTGGAAGGTTATTTATCATGGAGTGGGCAACTTGCCAGTGGCTTCACCACTGATGATTCTGACTCTGCCTCTTCTAGCTCAGGAAACCACAGGTGCCGCGAGTTTGTAGCAGCCACGTCATATCCAGAGAACAGCCTTTCAGAGCCCTCCTCCCCATTCCCCCCTCCCCTGCTCTGCCATTTTTCTGAGCCTTTCCCAAGGCTCTCTGACAGGGGTGGTTTAGATGTCGTGTTTGAGGATGAGCACATGGTTGTCACGTATTCTCAGCAATTTTACCAGCCACGTATCTCTGCATTAACCAGTATCCAGTGTAGCAAGAAACCTGTGATCAAAGCCTCAAGCAGTACTGATCTATGGGAACAAATGCAGATATTTCAAAGACAGTTTGACATGATGCAAAAGTAATAGGATCTTTCCTAGGGTTTATGTATCTCAGCATAGGCTCTTTTTTGTTTCTGGTCAGGTTTGCCGAACTGGCCGTGAAATCCCTCCGATGGAATGGACCCAGAGTCACGTAAGTCTGGAAGTGACTGGAAAGTCTAGGAATGGGCAAATGTCATTTGTGTTTCAAAGCCTTGAAGAGGGTACATTGTCCAAGCTATAGTCCCTATCCAGATAAGGGTACCCAGTGTCTGCAGGAGCTGGGCACTGAGCACCAGGTGCAGAGTGAGGCTCGCTGACAGCTGCAAGCACATTGGAGCTAGTCACGTCCCACTGACCCGAGTGTGGGACTCATTTGTGTATGGCAGCGGGGACACATGGTGGACATGAGGTCAGCCCCTCCAAGACACTGAACATTTCAAGGCTATCAAGCCAATTTGACTCAATCTTGGCAGCAAATGAAATACTCCAAGGTGGTTGGTCTCTTTGGACCATTTTGTCTTTTGCTTGGATATCCCAGCATTGTCCACCAAAGACCACAAACCGGGCAGCAGGGCTTCTGAGCCCTGCAGTCATCCATCCATCCATTCATCTATGCACATGCTCATTCATGCATCCACTGTGGGAGTTTCCCAAGTACTCACTGTATATCACCTGATGCTAAATGCTGAGGATACAGTAGGAAATAAACCAGACCCACATCTTGGCTAAAGAGCATGTCTAGTGGGGCAGTGAAGCTACTGGCCTGCACTTGACCTTGAGGAGGGCTTTTCTGCTTATAATGGGGGCAGACATCTCCTGGGCCACTTGTAAAAGTACTGATTATGAGTAAGTAGATTTGAGGCAGACCTGAGATTCTGTACCCCAAAGAAAACACCAGGGGAAGCTTGCTTATGTCATTCATCCTGGGACACACTAAGTGACAGGAATCCCTCTTTAAAAAATATTTTATTTGTTTATTGGAAAGTCAGTGAGAGATTGAGAGAGACAGAGAGACAGAGAGAGACAGAGAGAGAGAGAGAGAGGTAGATAGGGAGAATGTGCACACCAGGGCTTCCAGCCACTGCAAATGAACTCCAGATGCATGCACCACCTTGTGCATCTGGCTTATGTGGATCCTGAGGAATTGAACTTGGGTCCTTAGGTTTCACAGGCAAGTGTCTTAACTGCTAAGCCATCTTTCCAGTCCAAGAGGCCTTCTTTAAAGAGCCAAAGCTCAGGATGGCAAGATATTTCAGTCAGTAAGTGCTTATCTTGCAAGCATGAGGACCTGAGTTCAATTCCCAGAACCCATGTAAAAATTCCAGGTATGGCGGCATATGCCTGTAATCCCAGCACTGGGGAGGCTGAGGCAGGCTGATATCTGGACTTGTTCACCAGCCTGCCCACCCTAATTGGTGAGCTCCATGTCAAATGAGTAGATCTGTCTCAAAAAAAAAAGTGGATGGTATTCCTAAGGGTGACACCTGAAGCTGTCCTCTGGCATCCACACACACGTGGACGCATGTACACCTGCACATACATAAACATGCACACACATGTGTTAAAAAAGGCAGAGTTCCAGCCTTCTTGGTAACAGCCTTGTAGAGGATGTCTGCCCATGAGCACTAGCCTCAGGTCCACAACATCTGTCCCTCACCATGTTCAGCAGGGGAGTGACTCCTTTATAGTTGACTAGGAGGAGGAGGAGAGGGGGAGATGAAGAGGAGGAAGAAGATAAGCAGACAGAGAAAAACAGAGGGCAGACATATATCCCAGATGGCTGTGAAACCTTGGTGAGATTAGATCTGCTGGTTAAATGGCCCAGAACTCCAGAGTAGACTGGGGGAGCTGAGGTGTGGAGGCAGGACATGGCCGCTCTTGCGTCACAACAGGCAAAGGAGACCGATGTCTTCACTCTCACTGCAGAAGCCAGAAAGTAGCCCTGGCCCATATGGACGGTTCTTTTCCTTACTTAATGTGGGGACCACACTTGAAGAGGGGGACGTGGGCTGGTCTGTTGACAGACGCACCTGGAGAAACCAACCCTAATATTACCATGTCTTCCACTCCATCTTGTCTCCCAACATCTTCTCTCAGCGTGGAAGTGACATCCTGGATGGGGAGTGGGACAGGAGATGAAAAAAAAAAGACATGAAAATACAAAGGACTTCATTTTAAATGTATTAAAGAACCTGCTTGTTTACATGACGATTGTCTCCCTCACGCACGTTTTATGTTCTTTAAAGTGACTTACATGTAGTCTCGGGTTTCCCAAACCAACTTTGATCCATCAGAGAGTGACTGACAATTCCATGGGAACAAACCACACTCTAAAAGGCACAACACAGAGCTGAAGCCTCAGAAAAAAATGAGGCTGATGAAAGGCCTGTTAGATCATCCAAGGCTGGTGGGGGCGGGGTGGCAGGTGGGTGGTGTGAGCTCCATCTGCTGTGTGGGGTGTGGAGTAAAAGCAGCCTGACCCCACTCACCCCTCCTCCTCACCCAGATTCCAGCTCTCATTTATAGGTGAGATTTGCAACTGGGAAGCAGGGCAAATTTTCAGGGGCAAAAGAGTGGATTTTCCCCCTCTTGCCATTTTCCATGTAGCCTAAAGTTCATGAATCTATCTCTTCCACTTCTAATGGAAAAATGGAAACTTTGATGTGGGAGTAGAGTGGACAGCTCTAATTTACTAAGGACTCAGGACCACTGATGTAAGCCAGTCCCGTTGTATGAACTTGAGCTACTCTTGCACCATCCTCTGGGCCTTCGTGTGCGAGTCTGTAAAACATGGGGATTGGGCTCACTAACAGAAACACAGATCTTTACTGGACAAGTACTATGAGATGTGTGTGTGTGTGTGTGTGTGTGTGTGTGTCCTTCATGAGAAAGAAGGTCCAGTTTGGGGCTTTCTGTGTTTGGGTAACCTTGATATGTAATTTTTTCCAGATCCATCCATTTTCCTGAACATTGCATAATTTCATTTTTATTTACTGCTAAGTAAAACTCCATTGTATAGATGTACCACATGTTCATTATCCATTCATCTGTTGTTGGGCATCTAGGCTGGTTGCATTTCTCAGCTATTGTGAATACAGTACCAGTTAGCATGGATGTGAAAATATCTCTGTGCAGGCTATGAAGCCCTTTTGGGCACATGCCCAGGAGTGCTACAGCTGGGTCCTGGATGGGTGCACACCAGTACCGCCATGATGGAAATCAGTAAGGCAGTTTCTCAGTTAACTTCTTCATTCTTTCCTGATTTGCACTTTTATTCTAGCTCATGCCATTGCTCAAGCCCTAACTGACAGGGTCTTCCATCCATCACCCCCATATGATCCTCTGCCATCCTTCATGATTAGAGTTACAGTGGTCAACCTCGACCTTGGACCTTTCCATCAGACTTAGCCACTTGTTCCTTGGCTATTTCAAGCCCTCTATCTGCCGTTCAACTGCCCTAGATCCTAACAAGTGCTGGCGATCCTTCCACCTCCCCTTCCCTTCTCCGCACTGGCCCCACGCCATGGCCTTGCCTGCTCCTTGAACTTTACCCTGGGGAACACTGCCCCTTCTCTACTCTGATATACAGACACATGTCATTCTTGTCATATGTTCACCCCACCTGATCTTTGATCCTGGCACTGCTCCAAGTCACCTGCCAGCTGTCAGGAGCCAGGTGAATGAGTTCACCCATGGCCACCCAGCAGAGCAGTCATGTTGGGTCCAGGCTCAGCACTAAGGACACCTTCTGTACTACAGGGAAAGAGGGTGAGGGATGACCCCAAGGTCAAGCTACTGATCTCCAAGGACACTGGCATTTGCTATCTGCATGGAGGCTGGGGGACCCACCTGGAAACAGAGCTCAGAGGAAATGACTTTCTATGGCAGACAAGCCTCAAAGTTGATTTCCCGGGAGGAACCCAACAAGGCCCTTGAAACGTGGACATCAAGGAGGGAAATCAATCGTCTTTTAAGTTTTCACCTTGATGATTGATCTTCTGCTTCCAGCCCCTTTTTTCTCTCTCTCTCTCTCAAGTCTCCACACGAGGCCGCCCCCGCTTCCACATTATTTTTCCTTCTTATCTTTTAAGCAGGGGACTTCCTAAGTCTCATCTAAAACCAAAATACACTGCTCTGTACAAACTGACCAAGCATCAGTCATGGGTTTCCAAACGTCTTTTTTCTTTAAAGAAATTTTTCAGGGTGTGTGTGTGCGTGCGTGCGTGCATGTGCGCCCACATGCGCGTGCAGCGCGTGTAAGTGTGTTGTGGAGATGGTGCATGGTGTATGGACGTGTATGTCTGTCCAGATACATGCATCCCTTGAACACACATGTGGAGGTCCTGAAGAGGACATCAGGTGCCCTCCCCACACTTCTGCCTATCTCCTTGCAGGCAGGCTCTCTCCCTAAACCTGGAACTCACACTGTGTTTTGATTAGACAGTATGAATAGGGAGCCTCTGTGATTCTCCTGTCTCCATCCCTCTCAGCAGTGAAGTGACAGGCATGTGTGGCCTTACCCAGCCTTTTACATGGGTGCTGGGGATCAAACTCAGATCCTCACACTTGTGCAGTAAGCATTTTTACCTGCTGAGCCATCTCTCCAAACCCCAAACTTTCATTTTAAATTTCCTCTGAAGGGAAGAGACCTAAGTTAATCTACTGGGAGAATAAGGAAGAAATTCACACTCACCGAGTTTCTGTTAACACCACATCCTCTCACAAGCATGGCATTGCCCTCTGAGTCACCGTACCCTTTGGATCTGTGTGGGTCCCTAGATCGTCAGGGCCGCGGTTCCCCAAAGGTGTCCGAGCAACCATGGAGAGCAGGGTCTTGAGCGGCGGTAAGAGTGATTAAAGAACCACTTTCAGGAGGCAGTCTCAGTGAACAGCTCGTTTGCCAGGGAAATGGGTTTATAATCAGTTGAGAGCTGGAAGAGGGTCCTAAGGGGATTGGTGGCTTCAAAGGTTGCTAGCCGATGCCTAGGGACGTTCATTCCAGCATGTAGGGAGAGAGTCAGGTGATCTACATAGTGGTGGGAAGAGGGTCTCAGGGGGATGGGCTGTGTGAAGGCTGTTGGCTGATAAGCATATTCCTGGGCAATTGGCCAAAGGTCACAGGGCTATCGGCAAAGCCTAAGTTCAGGTGTGCTGGGCTTAGAAAGGAAGTGGCCTTCTGTAGTCCCAGGGTCCTTAGCCTTGCCTGGCAGCTCAGGCCCATATCCTGAAGGCTCCAGCCAGTGCCTGGCAGTGCCAGACAGATCTGTTCTGATGCTTCCATTGACTCCACATTTCAAATGAGGGGGACACTGGAATTCAAAGAAGGAAATTTCCTGATCCCAGACACATGATTTACAGAGGTGCAAAAGGAAGGAAGGAAGGAAGGAAGAAGAAGGAAGAAAGAAGAAGGAAGGAAGGATGAAAGGAAGGAAGGAAGGAAAGAAAGAAAGGAAGAAAGGAAGGAAGAAAGGAAGGAAGGATGAAAGGAAGGAAGAAAGAAAGGAAGGAAGGATGAAAGGAAGGAAGGAAGGAAGAAAGAAAGGAAGGAAGAAACAGGTGAAGTGGAAACTCCAGAGTTCTCCTTCCTTGCACCCAGAATGGAGATGAGCTCTCCCTATGGAATGGGCACTCGGCTGAGCACCCCTGGAGCTTCTCTGGATCATGCTCACAAAGGGCATGAATGCCTGGGACATTGGCTTCTGAGGACCATGAGGGGTGCAGAGTGCTCTTCCCTTGCTTGTGAATGGTGACTCCTACCCCAGCTTCTGTGCTGAGGGCAGGGCCTAGAACAACACTAATGATCTCTCCTAACGTGATGGTCTGGCAGGGAAGCAGACTGCTCATACCTTGTGATGAAGTGTGATAAGAGCTTGTCTTGGTCTATGTTTGATATGGGCTGCTCTTGCCAAAACAAAACTCAAGTTGAGATTCAGTCCCCAATGTAATGGCGTTGTAGCTTTCTGTGCAAGTGTAGTTTGTATGTGTGTGTACATGTATGTTGGGAAGCATGTGTGTGGAGACCAGAGGACAACAGCAGGTATAGTGGATAATACAGATGCCATCCACTTTCTTTGAGACAGTGTCTCTGACTGCCTGGAGCTTGCTAAGGAGGCTAGGATGGCTGGCAAGCAAGCCCCAGGGATCTGCTTGCTTTAGCCTCCCAGGTGCTGGGATTACAAGCTCATGTCACCATGCCTGCTTTTCTTTCACATCAGTTCCAGGGATCAAACTCGTGCTTTCACAATTACAAGGCAAGCGCTTTCCTGAATGACTGCATTTTACTGCTGCTACTGAAAAACATCTGAGGCTGGATAGTTCATAAACGAAAGAGGTTCATTTTTGTCCCATGGTTCTAGAAGTCCCAAACATCTTCTTGTTTTCTGGTAAGTAGCTTGTGGCAGAAGGGGATCACGTGATGGAGATATGTGGGAGAGTCTGAAGGAAGGTGCGATAACCCACTCGTGTGGTCACCAACCCAGTCCCACCAGGGCGAGAATTCACTTCCAGCAAGGGGGGACTGTCCTAACCACTTCCTAAAGGCCTCAACCCCTCTCAATGCTGTTACACTGGGGACTGAATCTCAGCATGAGTTTTGTTTGGGCAAGAGCAGCCCATAACAAACACCAAGCAGAGCTACCACAGGACCAATATGGGGCACTTGAGAGCATATGGCACTGACCCTGCATCTCATCCAAGGTGTGGCTGGGGGCTTCCCAACAAAGAGACTGACAATCTGACAACACCATCTTGCTGCAGGATGGGGGCATTCATCAGCTTTCTGTCACGGTAACACAACACCTGGCCTGGGCTACTTTGAAGCTAAGAGAAGTTTGTTAGTTCACAGGTTGGGGAATTCAGAGTCCAAGGTCAGGCCTGGCCTCTGGTGAGGGTGGTGGATGGTGGAAGATCATGGTGGAACCACATGGAGGGACAGTCAGTCACATCTTGAATCAGAGTAGAGAGAAAAGAGAATAGGTGAAACCAGGCTTGCTTCTATTATAACAATCTTCTCCTAGCACAAGAATCCAAGAGATTGCACTTAAATCCCCTCACATCGTCAGTGGCCTAAGTACTAAACAGAAGGTCACCCAAAGTTCCATCACCCACCAATAGCACCACCCCACTGACCAAGTGTTCAGTTGTGATGGACCCTTGAGGAATACCCGGATCAAACAATTACATAATACCAAAGTAAAAGCCGCAGGTAACAATTAGCCTGGCAAAGTGAGGCAGCCTGTGTCGGGTGGGTATACCTCATAGGACGGGCAAGATGTAGTAATAGCAAAATGTCATTGTCTCTGATAGTCCCTTAGGCACAAGATGTTCTAAGCCTTTGCAAGGGGTGGCTAATTTAATCTTCATAGGAGCCCTAAGACAGACGTACAGAAGAAGAAGGGGAAGAACTAAAGAGCTTTAAGAGGTTGGAGGCAGAGGCTTACTGACAGAGGAAACAGCAGAGGCAGAGGCTTGGTAAACAGGATTACCAGGTAAAATTCAAAACACCTCCAGGTCTTTTGAAAAAGTCTAGATTCTGCTTAGGAGAGAAAAATATGTGATATTTGTCTTTCTGAATCTGGCTTCTTCCACTTAACATGGTGATCTCTGGTTCAATCCATTTTCCTGCAGACAATATGATTTTGTTCTTTATGGCTAAATATTGCAACCAATATACATGGATGAAAGATCACTAATATCAAATGCACAATTATTTAAAATTCAAAATGTATTGAAATTCATATCAACAAAGTGTTTTTTTTTTTTTTTTGTTTTTTTTACCGTGGGTACCTTCCAAATACTGCAGGGGAGGTATACTTATATTAGAAGGGATATTTGATTCTAGAAGTTACCTTCTCATTGTTGGGACAAAACACCTGACAAGAAGCAGCTTATGGGAGAAAAGGGTACATTTCGACTTACAGTTTCTGGGGAAGTTTCATCATGGTGGGTAAAGCATGGCAGAGCAGACAGCTGAGGGATCACGTCTAGTCACAGCAGCAGGGAAGAAGTGAGTTAGCTAACACTGGAAAGTGGGATGGACTGTCAGATCCCAAGGCCTACCAACAATGACACACCTCTTCCAGCAAGGCTCTAGCTTAATCACAAACACATGAGGCTATGGGGGGGGGCATTTTATATTCAAATCTCCACCTTGATGATTATCTAAAAATCCTGATTCAACCACGTGCACTATATTTTTATTTGCTACATACGGCAAGCCCTCCTTTATAAGCCTCCTTGGAAGGGCTGAGCTTTAGAGCAACAGCACTCTTGGAAGGGGGAAAAAAACAGTGATGGGTTCAACTCTGTCCCATGGACAGTTACTTTGGCTGCATTGTGGAGATGGGTCTGGTGTCAGGAGTCATCTTAGAGAATATGGCTCTCTAAGTCCATGCAAGTCCCTCCTATCCTGGTGGCACATGCCAGCCAGTCATACTGCTAGCTTTCCTGTGCCCAACTTCAGCAGCTCCATTTGTTCATCAAGTAGGTACTGAGCATCAGCAATGTGCCAAGTGATGTTTGGGGGATTAAAAAAAAAAGCATGAGATCATGACCTCACAATGACTCTCATAACTGCAAAAGACCCACACAATACCGGATTCATCATCATCCCATCACAGATGTGGCAGGAAGGCACAAAGCCCCCATTTTTCTCTGCGGAGCTGTTGGCACTTAATGGTGGCTGGGGAAAAAGAGACATTATCTTAAGTGTTATGGTCACTGGTAGGACCCATGTGATCTGATAAATATTCCCTGAGATGTGCCTATGCAGGCAACTCTAATTAAACTCAGGGTCACATCAACATGCAAGAAAGAGAGAGAGAAAGATCAAAGTAGAAGAGTAACTAATTGGGAAGAAGAAGGTTCAACAAAAGGGACATGAAGAGGGATCAGGAGAAAGTAGTGGGAGAGGATCGTGATCAAAATACATTATACAGGGCTGGAGAGATGGCTTAGTGGTTAAGGACTTGCCTCAGAAGCCTAAGACCCATGTTCAACTCTCCAGATCCCATTTAAGCCAGACTCACAAAAGGCGAGGCAAGCACATGGTCACATGCCCACTAGGTGGCACAAGTGTCTGGAGTTTTCAGTGGCTGGTGCCCTGGCACACCAATTCTCTCTCTCTCTTTCTCTAAAATACAAGAACACATTATGTACATGTACAAAAATATCAATTAAAAAGCCTGGGCTAGGTTACCTGTCTTTGCTGAACTTGTAGAACAGCTCTTGAACTTGAGCAGACCAGTGACCTAGTGGTGTAGTAGGTCATTTAGGAGTCCAGGTAACAGTTTGAGGAAGAGTCAAGGAGTGGAGACTTGAGCCGGGTGCTGTAGGATGTACTAGGATTTGGGGGTCTGTGGTAGTGGCTAGAATGACTACAAGCCTGGGTAACCTAGCCGATTGATTTCAGACTATCCTAGACCAGAGTGAGACTCTGACTCATAAAAGAAAGAAGGAAGAGGAGGAGGAGGAAGAGAAGGAGAAAAGCTGTGATGGTAGCTCCATGATCTCGTTAAGGGAGCAAGACTATCAATCTGAACACATGACTTCCATTCTCAAGTTCACCTCCTGCTCCAAGATAGCTACTGACGTTGCAACCATCACATCTGCTGCAGTCTAGATGGGGTAAGAAGGAAGGGAAAGGAACGTGAAGGATGTGCCATGGTCATTTTCTTTGTGTGTACATGTGTGTATTGTGTGTGTGCATCTGTGAATGCACTTTTGTATGTGTGTGAGTGCACACGTGTGCATGTGTGGGAGGTTCATGTCAGAAGTCAACTTCAGGTGTCCTCCTTAAATTGTTCTTCATCTTATTATTTATCTGAATGGAGGGAGAGGAGAGAGAGAGAGAAAATGGGCACACCCGGGCCTCTTGCACTTGCCACTTTGTGCATCTGGCTTTATGTGGGTACTGGGGAACTGAATCCCAGTCATCAAGCATTGCAAGCCCCTTACCTTATTTTTTTGAAACAGCGTCTCTCACTGAACCTAAAGCTCACCGATTCAGTTAGACTCAAAAGCCAGCAAGCCCTAGGGAGCCTCCTGTCTCCACCTCCCCACTTCTGGCATTACAGACACATGCCTCTGCACCTGGTGTGTGTGTGTGTGTGTGTGTGTGTGTGTGTGTGTGTGTGTGTGTGTGCAAGAGATTCAAACTTGGATCCTCATGCTTGTGTGGCAATGGCAATCACTTTACTGAGTTACCTCCCCAGCCTGTGAACCTCCTCATTTTAAAGAGATATCACTGAAGTCTTACACATCATTTCTGCATCAATCCCACTGGGCATCATTTACTTTTATAGCTACTTGTAAATGCAACGGGGGATAAGAAACACCATCTTTTTAAAAATATTTTTTACTTATTTATTTGCAAGCAGAGAGGGAGAGAGAGAGAGAGAGAGAGAAAAAGAAAGAGAGAGAGAAACGAGATGGAAGAGAGAATGGATGTGCCAGGGCCTCCAACCACTGCAAACAAATTCCAGACACATACACCACTTTGTACATCTGGCTTTCAGTGGACACTGGGGAATCAAACCCAGGTCCTTAGGCTTTCCAGGCAAGTGCTTTAACCACCGAGTCATCTCTCCAGCTCCAAACACAATATTTTGCAAGACTACAGTATGTCTTGCTAGAAGTTGAGCTTTTTTTTTTTTAACTAAGAAGAATAGAATGAAGCTGGGCACTGTGGTTTGTGCATTTAACCCCAGCACTCTGGGAGGCTGAGGTAGGAGGACAGCCATTCCAGTGGTCAGTATTAGGCAGTATTAGTTTCAGTGTTCTTCTGGAGTCAGCTTCTCTCGCAGCACTTAAGTACTGATGTCTTCGATAAGAGCTATGTATCACGTTCCCTCTGGTTAGTTACAGAGGTCGTGCACAGTGGAAGTAGGAGAACCGAGAGGGGGGACGCTGAGGGCTGCCAACTGAACTAAAATGGAGAGAGCGTGTAATGGCTCACAGTCTGTCAAGACCAAAACCTGGGAAATGCTGTGTGGGCCTGGAATTGTGAGCTCCAATCTGTCCCGGGTGGGATGACCCAGAACCCTAGTCTAGTCTCATTGCCATACTTCCTTTTGGCCACACAGCTTCCCCAAGCTCCCTGCCCCATGACTGTGCCCGGCTTCCTGACTGTCTGCTACAGAGCTGCGGAAGCTGTGTTCTGATCCACAGGGACTTCTTAAAGCTGAGAGCTGCTTGTGGGACCTGAAATTGTCCTCGGGGTGATTTCATTCAGAGTAATAAAGGCATCCAGTGCTATAGAAATCTCATCCTCATGATCGTAAGCATTTATAATAGCCCATCATCGAGCAAGTGCTTACATTGGAGAGGGATTTCCATGGAGAAAGTCAATCTTTTCAAAAATGTTAATTTTTTTTTTTTGGTGAGGATATTAAATGAGATGCCAAATTGTCTCTGTCATTATGTCACCCTTCCCTTCTGAGCACTTACTGCTCAAATCAGAGTGACATTTTCACATGTAGCAATGCAGATGGGGAAATTTGCCTCTCAAAGGAGCTCCCTTGTCTGCCCACCCATCAGCCTCTTGCCCGCCAGGTTTTACAGTAGGTTGAGCAGAGGGGGCGGAGCCAAGGGATGTAGACATGTGGACTTGGCCACCTTCTAAGAGGGTGACCAGGGAGACCCTCTGTACAACCACAAACAAAATAGGAACACCGAGAAATGGCCTTGGCATTAGTGGGGCAGCCGAGTCCTGACTCAACTTGCTTCCTGCATGAAAGGCTCTTGCTGAGCAATGGCCCTGGGCTGTGACTCAGACTTTCCTGTATGACCCACTCCAGTGAACTCAGACATCCAGACAGAGTCTGTCACCTACCACCCCCCACACACTAGATGCTCATCTCCATGGATGGTGAACTCCCAGAAACACCGAGACAAAATATGGTGTCTGAAAAAGACAAGCATCATGCCTGGGCATGAAGCTCAGTTGGCAGAGTGCTGGCCCAGCACACAGGAAACCCCAGGTTCTATCTCTGGCCCCATAAGCTGATTGTGGCATCTGAGTCTGCAATCTCAACTTTTGGGAGCTGGAGGCAGGAGGATTAGAAGCTTGAGATCCTCTTTGGCTACACAGCAAGTTTGAGGACAGCCTGGGGTATGTGAGATTCTGTCTCAAAACAAGAATGAAAAAAAAAAAAAGGGAAGGAAGGAAGGGAGGGAGGGAAGGAGGAAGGGATAGAGAGAGAGAGGAAAGGAAAGAGAAAGAAAATTGTTAACTTCCAAGTGCTGAAAAGAAATCAACAGGACCAAACTTAGTATTTCTTAAGTGTCTGCAAAGTACAGCATTCTTTCACATTCATTGGCTATTAAACTCAGTATTCATAAAAACATCAACATGCTTAAAAACTGTTTGCTAGTTCAATCATCTCGGTTGGAGAGAATTCCCAAGCATGTGCAATTACTGAGAAATTGTAGTAAATCATGAATTAAATAAGTTACCTAGAGCCAAATTATTTCAAAAGCAGACTCATAAAAAATACTTTAAATTTTTACAGCAAAATTTTTTATTTGATGTGTGATATGGGTGTATTTAAATAGGTTTGAGGTGATCTGGAATAGAAACTCCAAAATGAGTATTCCAGGTCTTTGGAAGTCATAACATTCCTGCAAGTGTGTGCCCTTGAGAGAATGAGATGAGCTATCAAAGAGTCTGTTAGGTTGTATACTAAGCCCTCTTCATAGCATCATGGCCATGATTACATAAGTCATTGTATAAAAGGGAATGCTATGCAACTGTTTAGGAGAATGAAGTCTATTCACTTGTGCTAGCAGAAGACATTCAAGGTACACTGGTAGAGGAACCAAGAAAGCAGCAGTACAGTATCTATCAATGTAATTAAGTTTGAACCAAAATACTCTGCATGAGTTTACACATAAATATGGAGATGTATGTTTCACGGATAAGACAAAATTGTGACAGGCAGGGGCCCTAGCAATAGCAGTCATTTACCTCTGTAGATCAGAAATACAGGGATAGGGAAAAAAGGGCCTTCTAGTTTCAATTTGTAATACATACTTGATTTGCGAGAGAAACGTTAGCAGGTACCCATATGATTTCAATAATTCAAAAATATTTTATTTATTTATTTATAAGAATAGAGAGATAAAAGAGAGGTGAAGAGAAAGACAGAGAGAATGGGCACACCAGGGCCTCTAGCCATTGCAAACAAACTCCAGCTGTATGTGCCACCGTGCATCTGGCTTTATGTGGGTAGTGCAGAATGGAATGCCAGGCGTTAGACTTTGCAGGCAAGTGCCTTAGCCACGAAGCCATCTCTGTAGCCCCGATTTTCATAATTTTTAAAATCTATGAAATTACAGAACAGATTGATCTTCAAGAAAATTGGTGAGACAGGAATTTGCAAGCCAGGAATTGGATCTTAACCCAGTACCGTTCATGGGAAATCCCCGAGTGCAGCTGGATTGAACATTCTGTCCCTGTGGAGTGGGCAGAGGGATTGCTAGCATTTACCAGAGCCAGGAGGACACAGCCCTCCAGGTCTTGGTGCTGCCTTTGATTTCATTAAGTAACTTTCTGATCCAATGCAGCTCCATGGTTCAGCCAAGGTACACTGAGCACCAAGTGTATTAGTTTCATTGTCTGTTGTCACAGGCCATCACACATCCAGTGGCTTAACACCCAGCGTGTTAGATTACAGTTCTGGAGGTCAACAATCCTTACTGATCTCACTGGGCTAGAATTAGGGTGTTAGCAGGACTGTGCTTTTTTCTGGAGGTTCTAGGAGGAAATCTACTTTTTCTTAACCATTCCAGATCTACAGCCTGAAATCCTTGCTTGATAGCTTGTAGCCATCCTCAGAGCAACAATTGCATCTCCAGATCTCTGTGACTGATTTTCTGTCATCCCTCTCCCATGTCTTAGCGATCTCATTAGGCCTACCCAGAAATGGAACAGCAAGCCTTTGTCACTTAACCCAACATTGTCATAGATTCTGTGGGTTAAGATGTGGCCGTTGCGTGGACCATTATTTAGTCTACCAGGACTCTTCAGGTGAGAAATGCACAATGAAGCTCTGGGACCTGAAAATCCAGTAGTGAACCAGATACAGTACTTTCCCTGAGGAGATCTCCATCCACAAAGGACACAAGTGAGTGGTGTGTTTGACCCCCTATGCAGGACACATGGGAATGGGTGGACAAAAACCAGTTTTGAGAATTTCAGCTCATTCACTGCCCACAACAATGGGCCAAGTTTAAAGGGTTGGAGGGTGGTGAGAGCTGGAGGATTTGTTGAAGAATTGCCAGTGCCCTGAGTATCCACCATTACCCTGTAGGGTAGAAGAGGACACCCCATCACCTTAAGCCAAATGAGGAAGGGGCTGCGAAGGACTTCTGGAGACCTTGACCTCTAAGCCTTGGAAATTGAGTTCTGGTATAAGACCCTTACCTACAGCAAAAGATTAAGGATAAGCCGATGAGTCAAGAAGAGAGAGAGAGAGAGAGAGAGAGAGAGAGAGAGTGCTACACTTCTGGCAACAGAGAAGTTTAGTAGAGATCAGGTTTTCCATGAGTCCAGTGGACCTTAAAGAAACTGAGATGAGCTTTTCGTAAGAGCCCCTGAGGAGTTCAACATCACTTAAGCCCAAGATGACACATACTAACCCGAGTCCATTCTCACCCTCCCTGTCCTCACGTTCTCTCCCTGCTTTATCCCCAAGGCGTCTAGGGCAGCCTGGTGCTGCTAGAGTATGTGGGTAGAAGATCCTGACAGGAAGAGAAGCATAGGCATAGCTGGGACCCTCCTGCCTCTGTCCTGCCAAGCTCAAGCACTGGGCACTGGGGTGGGTTTGGGGAGAGAAGGTAGGCTCTATCCCTTTCAATAAAGCTTCCAGCTTTGATATTAGACTCTGCCTGATGTGCTAATAACAGAAGTGAGATATGAGGGGCTAAAAGTGGCCAGAGGACTTTATTCTAAAGAAGTAACTAGTCCAAACTATGAGATGTGCCTAAGATTTCATCGAAGAGGTGAGGAAGCGAGACTAAAAGACAGGTGTAAGAAAAAATATATCTTTCGCCTTCACTGGGCATCTTGTTCATTTAGTGGAATGCCCGCCCACACTGAAGTCCAGGCTACCCACCAAGGGACCTGGTGTCCAGTCTGTAACTCACCAACACCTCCCTCTAGGGATGCAACGCCACACTCCAGACACCCTAGCTCTGTGGGCATACTATCCAGTGGTGCCACCCACCTACCTGCCCCAGTTGGACCTCAACTCCATCTGACCCTCAGGTTTCCCAGTGTTCTATAGCGGTCAGCTGTCAACCTGAGCAGGTCCCAAGCCCGTCCTCTCCCCTTATGCCCCTACGCACCTTCAGGCTCACAGACTCAACCACTGTTGTCTGGGCTTTTTTCCTCAGGACCTCCTTAAGCTAAAGGGGGAAGGAGCTTTGAAGGATCTCTGTGCCGAGGGGAGGGCTGGTAAATCTGGGCTCTCACTCTGAGAGGGAGGTTGGGGCTAAACAGGTGCTTGAACAGCTGTGATGGTTAATCTTGACAGTGGACTTGATGGCATTAGGAACCAACTAAAAGACATGCCTGCGGCCATTTCCAGGAAGGATTAATTTTGGGGAGAAATCCTCGTCCCAGAGTGTGCAGCACCTTTTGGCAGAGGCCCAGATATGAAAAGATCTGAGGAAAAAGCAATGTTGCTTCCTGGAGAGCCTGTGGTTATGGCTGGCGGGGGCCATCCTTTGCTGACATCAAATCCACCTTCTCCAGCCATCCAATGTGGAAGACTAGTGTCTCTCCAGTCTAGACCTTTGGCACCAGGTTGAAACTACTGATGCATCCAACCTCATGGACTGAGCAGCCACCAGGTTCCAAACCTCTCCAGCATTCAGATGGCCATTATTGGGCTACCCAGACCATATCATGTAAGCCAGTTGAACAGGTGCCCCTTTGTCACATGCATTCATTCTGTCAGCTCTGTTCCTCTAAAGGACCCCAATTCTTACAAGCACTATGTTCCTTATCTATCTTTGTTTCTAGAATGTTCTTTTCCTGCTCATTCTCTCCTCACCAGCCTACTCCATCCTTCAAGGTTCAGGTTGGATGTTTTCTCCCACGTTCAGCCCCCTTGATCCCATTCACACTCCCAGGAGGACTCCTTTGCTGTCTGTCTGAGCTATCTGTGTGATGGGGCATCCATTCCTATCAGGGAAGGGTCTTGCACTGCAATTGCCCTCCAGTCTGTTTTCTCCTGTGGATTGGAGCTCTCAGAGACAAAGATCTTGTCTTTGTAGCCCAAGGACTTATCACAGGAGTGAGGATGATGGACTGATTTGAGTCCCCTCTGGGTCTCACTCCAACAATAGCATCTTATCCTCCTGATCCCCACAAGGGTATTACAAAAAGAAAGAAAGAAAGAAAGAAAGAAAGAAAGAAAGAAAGAAAGAAAGAAAGAAAGAAAGAAAGAAAGGAAGGAGGAAGGAAAAGAAAATCAGCTTTTGGACTGAAATATGGCTGGATGACCTGAGCAGAGCTCAGAGTCTGAGTCCAGAACTGAGGTTAGCACAGTGCACAATGTTAATGGGCTGTGTGGCACCCACTGGGACTTCATTACCTCTTGTCTCCTCTCCTGGGTGCTGTGTACTTCCATTTGCTTTGTCTTCATGACCTCAGCCAAAGTCTGGCTGGCCTTTTGGATTCAGGGAACTGTGGCCCTGACACATCTGTGTTGGCTGCAAATGTCGCCTGGACTATGCGCCTCTCCTGCTGCCTCCATGACTCAGAATCCCTAGGATTGAGGCCACAGGTCTGAAAGGCCAGTTACTGACCAAGGTTCCAGCTGAAGGAAAATCCCCAGTTGGCTCTGGCTGACTCAGAAGGGGAATGGGACTGAGGAAACTCAGCCACTGTATCACTGTAACCTGGGGTTCTTCCACCCCAGGACCCTCTTGGGCTCCTCACTCACGTGCAGGGTCAGGACCTCACAGAGCCTCAGAACTGGAAGTGGCCTTCACAAGGCTGTATCTCGCTGGAAGCCCCTTATTCCTTGGCCCAGAAAGGAAGGTCACTGTCCTGCTGAAACCCTCCATGGCTTTCTCTGACTCTCAGGACACATTTCGAAATCTTCTGTAAAGACCTGCCTGACTGGAGCCCACTTGCTTCTCCAGCCTGATCTCATCTCCTCATTGACACTGGCTTACTCACACTGGACCTCTTCCCATCTCTTGGCTTTCTGGGCTCCCCAGAGCCTCAGCAAGTGCACACCAAGTGCACCCTACTGCCACCCTCATGTAGCAAATCTCAGCTGTCAGATTTGTTCATGTTAATGTCCCTTTCAAAGAAACTGCCTCATTCATTCATTTATATATCCTACATTTGGGCTGAAGCTATATGCCTGGACTTATAGTTGATCCATTTGCTATGGAGAGATTGGGGAATACTTGGATCAGAATTTCTATGGATTTAGAAAGAGCCAAAACATAGATGAACTTCTCAGTAGGCCCAACCTGAAATTAGAAGCTGAAGACCAGTGTAGCCTAGGGATTAAGGGTATGGCCTCTGAAGTCAGACTGCCTGCATGTGAATGCTCACTGTATCATGACTGCACTGCATGTGAATGCTCACTGTATCAAGGCCACACTGCATGTGAATGCTCACTGTATCATGACCGCATTGCATGTGAATGCTCACTGTATCATTCATGACCACCCACAGTGAAATAGACAAATGACTTCCATCTCCCTTCTTATATGGCAAAAGTGATTACCATATTTTTCTTAAGATGGCTCAAACATAACAAGCCACAGATAACTGATTAGCATATAGTACTCATTGTAGAAGGGTTACATATGACCACATGGGAGAAATCTTATTCATAATTATTTTTTATTTTCACATTATTATTTTACTTAAAGATGATACTTGGGCTAGGGACATTGCTCAGTGGTTAAGAGCACCTGTTGCTTTTAAGCATGAGGACCCAGGAGGGCTTGAGACCACCTGGCTGTAACTCCCCATAACACACATTAAAAGCTCAATGTTGACCTGGAGAGATGACTTAGCAGTTAAGGCACTTGTCTGTGAAGCCTAAGGACCCAGGTTCAATTTCCCTGAACTCATATAAGCCAGATGCACATGCATCTGGAGTTTATTTGCAGTGGCTAGAGGTCCTGGTATGCCCATTCTCTCCCTCCCTCCCTCTCTCTCTCTCATTCTCTATCTAAAATAAATAAATACATAAATAGATTTTTTTAAAGAAGCTGGGTGTGGCCATGCTCGCCTGTAACTCAAGCCTGCAAGGAGAAAAGGTGAAGACCAGAGAATTGCTGGGGGCTCACTAACTGAAAATGGTTGGGCTGGGTTGAAGGAGAGACCTTGTATCAATGAAATATGTAGATCAGCAATAGAGAAGGGTGTTGCTTCCCACATATACGCACACACACACACACACACACACACATACACACACACACTCGGCATATGTACATCTGTATACACACACATGCACGTCCCACACAGAGTACATCAAATATACTCTATACACACACACACACACACGATACAGGTTTTGAATGGCAGTATTACAAACCATGTGTGTGTGGAAAAACTTTCTGTCCATAAAGCTGACACCCATATTCTCTTCACTAAGGGCAATTAATCTCTGTCACTGGTTTCTTAAGTATCTTACAAAAGATATTTTATGCAGCTGCGGGCATATGTGTGAGCATTGTCTGTCTGCCCATCCATCCATCTACTGTCACCTACCTACCTATCACCCATCATGTGCTTGTCACCCCAGTATAGCCTTCCACACCCGGTTTTGATTTTGGGGCTTTGCTTTTATTTCAAAAGAGATATCGCATAGAAATGGCTCCAGATCAGCACACACGGCTCTGTTCCTTCTGAGGACTGCAGCAGTGCACCAGCAGAGGCAAGGAGCAACGAGTGACTCACCACCCTAGTGATCCCTGGGGACACGTTTGCTGGCTGCTCACCTCAGAGTCCTCTTTTGCTGCAGACGTTTGATGTGACTAAGACAATGGTCCCCATGCTTCAGGACGAGCATATCAGAGCTGGTGGTCTTCTTAACAATATCCACTCCAGGGCAGGCAGCTGTCATCTGTCCAGGATGGGCCTGGACATTCCGATGCAGACAGCCTAGAAGCACAGTATCACCAGGAGAATTCCATCCCCAGAGACATAGTGTGGTTGAGGCTTCTGTGACCCCTGCAGCCCCCCAAACCGGGCACTGAGGCCCAACATAGTCCACACTTCACAAGCACAAGGTCCAGTTAGGGTAGCAAAATTCACTCATGGAAGTCAGCCCTCCTGGGTGATCCAAGCGAGGCGAAGTGATGGTAAAGGTGGACTGTCCTGTGACTTCAGAAGGAGGTGACTGTGGCCTCACGGCACCAGGGGCTCTTCCTGAAGAAGAGGGATTTCATAGCGACCTTGCAGGATATTACAGTTTGAATGTGAAATGTTCCCCTATAGGTTTGCGTGTGTGAACACTCGGACCCCAGCTGGCGGTGCTGTTGTGAAAGGTTGTGGAACCTTTAGGAGGTGGAGGAGATACGTTGCCGCTGGTGGCTGGCCTTGAAGCTTTATAGCTTGCCCCAGTGTCCACTCTCGGCTCCTGTTCCAAGATGAGAAATGAGGAGTCGCAGCCGCATAATCCTGCTACCATGCCTTCTCTTCCAAAAGGGACTGCAAAACTAAACCCTTCCTGCCTTAAGTTGCTTCCTGCCAGGTATTTTGTCACAGCAACAAGAAAGTAATGCGCACAAAGGATCTAGGAGGAAAAGGTGCTCAGAGAGAATGTAGGGTGGCTTGGAGCACACTGTTAGGGGAAACCTGAGTCAAACTGTAGGGAATGTTGATGCAGATTATCACATGTTCCTGCCCCCCAAAAAGTGTAGCCTGTTCCAAAAGGCTGACCTGGTGGAGGGGATCTTTAGATAGTCTAAAGAACTTCTTGGCTAGAGAGATGGCTTAGCGGTTAAGTGCTTGCCTGTGAAGTCTAAGGACCCTGGTTCGAGGCTCGATTTCCCCAGAACCCATGTTAGCCAGATGCACAAGGTGGCACATGCATCTGGAGTTCGTTTGCAGTGGCTGGAGGCCCTGGAACACCCATTCTCTATCTCTCTATCTGCCTCTTTCTCTCTCTGTCTGTCACTCTCAAATAAATAAATAAAAATAACAATAATAAAGAACTTCTTTCCCGTGCCAGACCCCAGCTCCATGCTCCATGACCCAATTAGGTTTTACATTCTACTCATCACCTTTTTGTCCTTTGTGTCCAGCCCAACTACCATGGACCCTTAAAAAAAAAATGTTGTGATGTCATTGAAGCAGGGACCGTGGGAGGTACAGCAAGCTTGGGAGGGGTAAAGCAACGAGGCCAGTTTTAGTTCACCTCCTTTTTATCCTCATCTTCCCCTTCTTCTTTCCTTCTACATCTCCCCTCTTCCCCTTCTCCTTGCCTTCGTCCTTTTTGGGACAAGGTCTCGCCGCATAGCCCAGGCCAGCCCAGAACTCACTATGTCACCCACGCTGGCCTCAAACTCACAGCAATCCTCCAGCACACCCTGGCTCTCAGGGGCTGGAATGAGAGTAGAAATATGGAGAGAGACTCACGCTCTTGCTCTGCCAGGGGGAAACCTTCCTGTGTTCCTCTGTTTATTTCTGGGAAAGGTGACCTGCTCTGGAGACCTCCACAGGATTCCTGAAGCTTCTCCTTCTAGACGGATTCCCTCCACCTCTGCCCTTGGCCTTGAGAATGTGGTGTCAGATACACCTGCAGTCATCGCTGTGGCTCCATTCCCCAAACCAACCAGGAGGACCAGACACCCCACTTCGACACCTAGGCTTCTCTCTGAAGCGCACATCCCCTGGCTGCAATGAATTAGTCAGGAGTGTGGCTTTTTACGATTAGTAGAATAATAGCTGTAGAAATTCAGAAATTGGTCACTTCTATCCCAGCAGCTGTGGAGTAGGGAAGACTCTCAGACATCAATATGCAAGCCTTGTATATTTTTCTGGGAACACAGAGGGGCTTCCGCCGCAGAGCAAAGCCCTTCGCCAAAGGGAGGGCTTAGTGATTCAAAGAATGTATTTTAAGTTGGAGTCTCTCTGGACCCCAAAGTGGAATTGTTCCAAGGTAAATAAATCGGTCCTGTTCTTCCAGCATCAGGTAGCTTGGGGGACTTCAGTGACCCCAGCAACCTTGGATGCAGCAATAGGGCTCAACTATAGTCTGCAAACAATACACTTTTTCTCTATTGAAAAGAAAACCCTTTGAAAATGCCATCAATTACATCCTCCCTTTAAATAAAACCCATTTAAAGTTCTCTTTGTTTCTAAAGGTGTGGATTCATTGATGAAAATATGAAGACAAAGGAGGTAAGGGGAAGAAAATTAAAGTTAACATCATTTTGTAGCCTAAAAGGAGAAGCCATTGTTTCAGTTCTTAGCAGTACTGTTCATGGAACCCGAGTCTTTTCAAATGCTAGAAAAATGCTCTGCCATTGATTTGTAACCCCAGCCTGAGAAAACTATTGGTGTGTGTGTGTGTGTGTGTGCGTGTTCATGTGTATGAGTGCAGGTGTGTGTGTGCATGTTGCTTGTGTGGAGGTCTCAGGACAACTTCCGGTGTTGGTCCTTACCTTCCACCTTGCTTGACAAAGGATCTCTCCTCTCATTGCTCATCACTGTGCTTGCCAGGGTAGCTGGCCGCCATGGCTCCTGGGTGCTTCTCCTGGCTCTGCCTCCCCTCTCAACATAGGGGTACTGGGATTATAGATCCCCAATACAGTGTCCAGCTTTATGCTGGTTCTGGGGATCCGAACTCAGATATTCATGCTTGTGTAGCAACCAGTTTATTCACTGAGCCATCCTCCCCCTCGCCCCCACCAGCCTGATAAACATTTTGAAAGCATAATCTCTCTCTGTCTTCCTCCATCCTTCCCTCTCCCCCTCTGTATTTTCGTATCTTTTTTCCCCTTGGGAGATACATAGATACTTCTTTCTCTCCCAAGTCTTGTCATCTACAACTGGCCCCAGCTCCTCCACAGGTTTACAAGTGTGCTATGGACAGTTCGAGATGTCTCTGCGTATTTGCTGAGAAGCACGCTTGTGTACAAATGTACAACATTCATGTTGTTTTTATGCTATGGTATGTATAGTCACCTTGCTTTCCTGGGTATTTGACTTATTTTTTAATATTTCATTTTACTTAACTCGAGAGAGAGGGAGAGAGAGGGGCAGACAGAAAGAGAGTAAGCATGGGCATGCCATGATCTCCTGCCACTGCCAACAAACTCTAGACATATGCACCATTCGGTACATCTGGCTTTATGTGGATGTTGGGGAATCAAACCTGGGTCATTGACTTTCAGGCTTGGCAAGCAAACAAGCACCTTTAACTGCTCAGCAATCTCTCCAGCCCTATTTGATTTATTTTATTCCTGTGTCTCCTCATCTGTAAAATAGTGACGATAATAAGTGTACTTCACATGGCTGTTTGAGGATAAAATGAGACAATGCATGTGCAAAGCTTGGCACAGGACTTGGCCATAAATATTAAATGTGCTTATTAGCAATGATCTTGAGATTGTTTCTTTTTGTTGATGTTACCTTTCAGTTCAAAGGATTGAACCCAAGGCCTTGTGCATGCTAGACAAGTGCTGTACCACTAAGCTATATCTTCAACTCTTTTTTAAAAAAAAAAAGATTTTTTTTAATTTATTTACTTATTAGAGACAGAGAAAGGGAGAGAGAGTGAGAGAGTGTATGAGAATGGGCACGCCAGGGCCTCTAGCTACTTCAAACGAACTCCAGATGCATGTACCACCTTGTGCATCTCTAGGACCTGGAGAATCAAACCTGGGTCCTTTAGCTTTGCAGGCAAGTGTCTTAACTGCTAAGCCATCTCTCCAGCCCTGTCTTCAACTCTTTATTAGCAATGATCTTGAACTGCTTAAAATGCTATAAAGATAATTCTTGTGACAAAAGTTTAGTGGGGATCCCTGACTATTTCCCTACAGTAAATTTTTAAAAGGGAATGTTTGTATCCAAGGTTTTGAACAATTTGTGGGATTTTGATACAGGAGTGCCTGTCTCTTGGGCCCTCATAGTAATATATGCATGTTAATGCTTGGTCCACTTGCGAGACATAGCTTTATTGAATAGCTTTGTCTGCTCATACAGGTAAACTTTTAAAATGTATTCATTGGTTACTTATGTTGCTGTATAGTTCATCACTATGTACATTTGGTCCATTTTTTTTTCCTATTGAATATTTGTTTGGTTTATGGTATGTGTGTGCATGCACGCCTGTGTGTGTGTGTGTGTGTTGATATGTGTGAGTGTGGGTGTGCATGTGGAGGTCAGAGGACAGTTTGGGACACCTTATTTGAGGCACGGCCCCTTATTCTCATCACTCACCACTGCGTTTACCAGGCTAGCTGGCCTGGGAGCTCCCAGGAAGTCTTTCTGCCTCCCTTCTTCCAGGAGCACTGGGGTTACATACGTGTGTGCTACTGCTCCCCGCTTCCTGTGGGTCCCAGGAATCTGAACTCAGGTCCTCATCCCTGTGCGGCAAGTCCACTGAGCCATCTCCCCAGACCTGGCTGTTCATTTTTATTTTTTGCTAATTTTACATTAATTTTGTTATGCATGATCAGGACATTAACTGCATGCATGTGTGCGCACATGTGTGTCTATGTGTGGTAGTGTCTAGGTTTGTTTATTTTCCTTCAAACTTGATTTGGGAATATTCCAACAGGAAAATTATTTTCTGAAATTTATGTAATTTAACCCAACATTTTCTTCTATTGCTTTTTGTTTTTCTTTTCCTTTCGAATCTTGGTCTTTTTTTTCCCCTTTGGGGTGGGGAAAATCTTAGAAATCCTTTCTCTACCTAGAGATGGAATACAATTTTATTTTGTTTTATTTAATTTGATTTCTGTATTTGCTTTGTAGTTTACATTTAATAGTTCCACCATCCTCTCTTCATTCAGGTGTGAATGATGTCTGGCAATCCAATTTTATTAATTCCCCCAAATTTGCAAGTTCCTTCAGCACATGAATAATCTACTCCTTACCCAGTACCATGAAATTCTACCTCATTAACATGAGCCTGTTATGGGGATGTATAGTATTGTGCAATAATAACTTCTTTGCGTGTGTATGTATGTGTGTGCACGTGTGAATGTGTGTGAAGGCCAGAGGTTGACATGAGATGTCTTCCTCAATCACTCTCCTTAGTGTGTGTGTGTGTGTGTGTGTGTGTGTGTGTGGTGCATGTACCTGCATGTGTTGATGCCTGTGAATGGATGTGTAGGCATGAAGAGACCAGAGGAGGGTGTCAGGTGTATCCTCTACACCTCTCCTTTCTTACTTCCCTGAGACAGAGTTTCTCACAGAACCTGGAGCTTGCTGGTTTTCAGTGAGACTGGCTGACCAGTGAGCCCCAGCGATCTGCTCCACTCAGGACTAGGGTCACAGGTATACATACCCATGCCCAGCATTATTTTTTCTAGTTTTATGTGGGTCCTGGAGATTGACTTTTTACCTGCTGAGCGATCTCCCCACTCCTTCCATCTGATTCTTTGTGATAGAAACTCTCACTGAACCTGAAGCTCGCTAATTCAGCTAGACTAGCCAGCCAGCGAGCGTTGGGGCTCCTCCTGTCTCTGCCTCCCCAGCACTGGAACGACAGGGACACGTCGCCATGCTCCTTTTTTACATGGAGGATGGAGAGCCACACTCGGGTCCTCATGCTTGCACGCTTGTGCGGCAAGCACTGAGTTATCTCCCAGCCCTAAAATATTTATAATATCAAAAGGTAAGTGCTTCTTTTATTCTCCTACTTCAATTTTGATTTTTTCCCATGTTTATCCTTCCAGTATTACTAAAATTTCTCTTTGCCAAGCTTAAAAAAATTCAATTTGAATTTTTACTAGAATTATATTTTATTTATGAATTAATTAGATATAAATTGAATCTTTAAAACACTGAGGCTTCCTATAAGGAACACGGTGTATTTCAACACTAATTCACTTTCTTCTATGTTCAGAATTTTTCCTTGTGATGTGAACTTGGATGCATTTCAGTTCACTGTGAAAGTGGGAATCTTTTAATTTTAACAAGGGAAGCTCAGTGCTTTCATGGCTGATGTCACTGTTTACTGCTCTGAAAACAGGTAGTTCATTTTTTGTTATACTTGGCTTCTGTTTTTATGCCTATTTATTATATTGATCCTGTTTTTGTTGTTTCTGGAAATGTATTGTTATCGGAAATGTACATTCTCTGTTCTTTGTATCTGAAGAGGAGCTCTAGTTGCCCAGTTTTCGCAATATATATATATTCTTTGTACCTGAAAAATTTGATGTTTATGTCCCATTGTTACTCTAGAAAATAGTTTTTAAACTCTATAGAAGGACTAAATTCTTCCTAGCACTTGTTAGAAAAAAGAAGAAATTGGCTGGGCTATTTTTTTTAATGAGACAGGGTTTTACACAGCTCCAGCTGGCCTCAGTCTCTCTGTATGTACCACAGAGGGTGACCTTGAACCTCTGATCCTCCTGTCTCCACCTCCTGAGTACTGGGGTCACAGGCACGAGCTGCCACACCCAGATCTTTGTCTCAGCTTTTGCTTCTCTCCTTAAGACTTCCATCTGTCAGTTTTTAAAAGAAGAAGGAAGGTTGTAGAGATGATGGCTCAATGGCTAAAGTGCTGGTCTGCAAAACCTAAAGACCCACATTTGATTCCCCAGTACCCACATAAAACCAGGCGCACAAGGTGCTGCATGCATCTGGAGTTGTTTTCAGTGGCAGGCCCATTCTCTCTCTCTCTCTCTTCTCTCTGTTTCTCTCTCCACTTGCAATAAACAACTATTGCCAGTTTTATCAAAAGCAGCTGGGACTGAATGAATAAAAATATTAAAAGAAGGAATGTAGGTTATTAGATCTAGGTTAGTATTAACTTATATTAAGTCATTTAAAATGAAAACATTTGTGTAGAATGAAATTGTTAGAGATCATTTCTCTTTAGCTCTGTCTCATGGCTTAGCCTGTCTTCTTTATGTGACGGCTCCCACCATCTGGAATTCTATGTGGTCTATTTCGCTCTCTCTTTTTTTTTTTTTTTTTTTTTTTTTTTTTTTCGAGGTAAGGTTTCACTCTGGCCCAGGCTGACCTGGAATTCACCATGGAGTCTCAGGGTGGCCTCGAACTCACTGCGATCCTCCTACCTCTGCCTCCTGAGTGCTGGGATTAAAGGCGTGCGCCACCACGCCCGGCTCTATGTGGTCTATTTCTTAAATGCTGGGCTACGTCTTTGTTTGTTTGCTATCCACAGCCATGGTAAATGTAGTCACAGTCTCTTCCATGTTTGGGCAAATCTTTGCTGCTTGCCCAGAAACAATGACCTAGAATGACATTCAGAATTCACCTGCCTCTACTCTTAGCACACCTTTTTGTCTTATGTTTGGTTTAGTGGAGAGATCTGAAGCTGGTACAGTTTTCTTCCTTTGCAATACTCTTATTCACTCTTACACTTCGAAAACCTTTTTCTTCCTCAAACTCACAGGGTTTTATTTTTTGGGGACAAGATCTTACTGTGTATCACAGACTACCCTTGAACCCATGATCCTCCTGCCTCAGCCTCTTGAAAGCTAGTGTTGCAAGAAAACTTTTCCTCTGGGGAGATGTGAACAATTCATCCCAGATAAGGCTCAGATGAAAGACCAAACTGTGACTGCGCCAAAACCAGTTCAGTGAAGTAATGAGTTTATTGGGGTCACTTACAGAGCATGGACAGGAATAACTTACAGGAACGTGGAGCCCCTAAAGCAGCTGCCTTTTTGGGGCTCCTGGGTCAAGGTTACTCCTCCGATGCTCCTCCCTCAGCTGCAGGATGGAGGGCTTAGAGAGCACTGGGACCCCAGAGCAGCCACACCACTGAGAAGTCTCAGCCCATCCTGAATGACAACTTCCCCATGGCTGCTTCTAGAAGCTCCTGGTCCCTGTTCAGGGATATGTGAGCACAGAGCAGCACTTTAGTGGGGTTCACTATGTCAGGATTATCCCTGTGGGTACTCTTCCCTCAGTCTTGGGGTAAGGGCTTACTTACAGAACATGGAGACCCCAAAGCAGCCACTTTGATGTAGTTCATTATCCTCGATCTCTTACCCTTTATATACTCTAGCTCCCCCTGAGGTCACGAGACCTCGTGCTATTGTACACAGCTGGCACAGGGGTGCCTGAGCTCTCAGGTGCTGGGCTGATGACCCTCCCCACATCTTCTCTTGTGAGTTGTCCCAGCTGCTTTTGATAAAGCTGGCAATGGTTATTTACTGCTCTCAATATGGAGGAGTTTTGCCGTACAACATAGAGTGACGGGGTCATGACCACACCTGGTTCTGCTGGCCTGTTGTCCTTTCTCGCTGCTCAGAAAGTCCTTCCAACCTGCAGAACTGACAGGATAGTTCGCCAACATTTTAAAATAGAATTAATTCACTTTTATTTGCTCTAACCTCACTTATGTGACTTCTAATGCCTGTTGTATAAATCTGCCCTGCTTCTTCTCTTTTTAAAACCTCATTGTTTTCATCACTTAAAAACACACACACACACACACACACAAGTGAGAGATTCCCCAAGCTTGCCTCCCTTTTGTTCTTGGTTTCTGAGGAGCCCCACTTGCTGTTGGCTCTGTTGGCTCTCCATCCTGCGCTCTCTCAGGAAGCGTGGTGACGAGTTACTCCTTGCCTGCCTGGCATTGTGCTAAGTGCTGTTCACACACTGCTATCTTGTTTACACTTTTCAATACTTTCTGGAAAGGATTCTATTTTTAAATCCACTATTTATAGGAACACTGATGGACTCTGGGACAGTTGGGGACCACAGTGCCCACACATGTGGAACAGCACGTGTCCCAGGCTCCCACATTCCTGCGCCCTCTGCCAGTCTAGTCTGTCCTGAATTACCCTCCTTTCATGCCTTCTGGGTGAGCTCTTGCTTTGGATTTCCAGATGTGATGACATTTCAAATCTGGTCTAGAGGACAGTTACAAATGATCTAAAATTTTCTGCTTCTTTCAGTAATTTCACAATTCTGAAAGACATGTTATCCAATATGTGCCCTGGAGCCCCTGTATTTGAACCTAAGTTTCTTTCCCCATGCCTAGCTGTTTCCGATCCATTCATCTTCCCAGGACAAGTTTAATTTCCTCAGTGCTGAGAGTTTCAAATCAGTTCTGGCTGAGATAGAGGGTCAGGGTGGGCTCCTGTCAAATGGGTTGAGTCTAAACAAGAAGAAGAGGGGGTTGGAGAGATGGCTTAGCAGTTAAAGTGCTTATCTACAGAGCCAAAGGACCCAGGTTTGATTCCCCGGTACCCACATAAAACCAGATGCACAAAATGGTGCATGCATCTGGAGTTCATTTGCAGTGGCTTGAGGTCCTGGCATGCCCATTTTCTCTCTCTCTTTCTCTCTCTCTCTCCCTATTTGCCTCTCTCTCAAATAAACAAATAAATAAAATAAAATTTTAAGAAAGGAAGAAGAGGAAAGATTAGGTTTATAGTAAATCTACTAGCTGATCCAGACATGTGGTAATTTAGGGGAGCAGGCAGAGAGATGTTTAAGGACCCTTTGCCTGAGAGGAGCGACCTGCCATTTCTGGTCAGGGGCCTCAAGGCAGTAGAGTGGTAGTTCTTGCTTCCACTAAAGTCAGCCAGGAATTGTTGTCAGTGTGACTTCCAGCCCTGACGCGCTTCCCTGTCTGTGCGTGCTTCCGTGTGTCCTGCCATACCTGCTGTGCCCACAGCACTTCCACGACGTAGGCCTTCCCTGCTGGGAGAGAGATACTTCCAGCGGTCTCCTACCAGGGTCTTTCCTCGACTTTAGAGGGCTCCTCTTCACCAACTGTGTACAGGCCAGGCCCCTCCCATCTCAGAACATCTCTGGAAGAACATCACTGGTTACCAGAGAGGGCTTCGTGTCATTCGGGTATTACCTCAAAGCTCACCTCCTCTGAAATGCTTTCCTCACCTCCTGTAGAGGTAGCATGGCTGTCCACACACCTCCACTGCATCTCCATCAGAAACATTTTGGGGATGTGCGCATGTGTATGTGTGTACAGCTACACACATGCCACAGTGTACATGTGGTGGACAGAAGGCAACCTTGAGTGTTGGTCCTCATCATCTGTCTTGTTTGAGGCAGTCTCTCTTGCTTGCTCCTACACACACCAGGCTAGCTGCTGGCTTATAAACTTCCAAGGATTCTCCTGTCTCCACCTCCCATCTCACTGTAGAAGCGTTAGGCTTCCTACCATCACGCTTCTATGTGGTTTTGGGAGATCTGAACTTGTGTCCTCATATTTATGTGCTATACCCACTGAGCAATCTCTCCAGCCCTTGGAAACATTTCTGACATATTGGTCTGTTAGTCATCCATCCTCCTGAGCAGTAACAAAATCTTCATGAAAATAAGGATCGGATCTACTCTTTCTTGTTCTCTCCTCTGTGTCCCCAGTACCAATATCCGGGCATGAGGCATGGGCAGGGCTCAGTAAAGACTTGTCACGTGAGTGAAGAGATGCAGTCAGCCTGGAGTCAGCCCTCGTTCTCTCTGGACCAGCTCACCTCCGTCTTTCATGAGTCACCTTCTGTTTTTATCAGTGTTACCTACTGTACAGCCCCAGTGACTAGGTAAATACTGTTATCAAGGGAGTGATTGGGTGCCAGTGGAATGGGCTTGTTATAAGCACCTGTCTTGTGTTGGTGTCCAAGTTGCACTAAGGTCTCCCCTCATCAGATGTAGCCTTTGACTTTGGACTTCCCTACTCCCTACCTTTAATGCACACACACACACACACACACACACACACACACACACACACACACACCTTGTTTTTTATATTCCATTTGCAATTCTAGCCCAATGGAGAGTGCGGACATGGGTCAGGAGGGATCTCTAATGAGAGCACTGGTTTTCTTGGAAGTTCAAACTGAATTTAAATCAGCCATGTTCTCTTGTTTCTTGGCCTTGAAGGTCATGTTCAAGAAGTCTGAGACCCAGTTCCGTTTGGAGTGACATCCGCTGCTTCTTACATAGGCAGCATGGCTGTTAATACTCTACGGTTGGCTGCCATCGGGGTATCTCCAGTTTTCTGTGAGTAAAGCAACTGAAAACATGTTGTGGTGACCGTAGCAGTACTAGGAGTTAAGGCCTTTGAGAAGGGCCACCCCAAGCCCTCATGAATGGGTTAATGCTGTTATCAAGGGAAGGGGATGGTTACTTGTAGAACTGGTTGGTTATAAATCCATCTCCAGTTCTGGAACTCTCCATCCCACCCAGATACAGGAAAAAGTTCAAGGTCTTCCCTCACCAGATACAGCATTGTAACCTTGGACTTCCCAATCTCCTACACTGTAAAAAATGAATTCCTTCCCTTTATAAATTACCTAGTCTGTTATAGTATACAGAAAGTGGGCTGAGGCACTCCAGGTACATCTTTAAGACTCCTGATTCCAGGCCAAGATGTTCTTGTTCTTCTTTGAATATATCTCAGTTTGACCAAGGATGCAGGACTCTAAGTGACAATGAATGGAAACCAGTGAGTGTCTCCCTCCTCCACAATTTCTAGACTTGTCACCGGAATCCATTCCTCAGGAAGCAGGTGGGCCACATGAGCCCTGTGTTCCCCTGCTCAGGAGGATGACAGGACTGTTGTGTGGAGTGGGACAAGCCTGCCTTTACCCTGTACGATGCACGGGATGGGGCTCTGGTCAGCACTTAAAACCCTCTGTTCCCAAGAGGCCCGACGGGGCCCGCTGAAGTGAGATGCTGACTCACCCTTGCAGGGAGTTTTGGACCTGACTCTGGGCTGAGAAGATGAGCTCAGAGTTCTGAGTCATGCAGCGATGTCAGGACGATTCCAGGGCACCTGAGCACACACACTGGAGAAAAAAAAAAGCCATCATTCCCAACAGGGAGGGGAGCACTCCACGCGCCTTCCTGCACATCCTGTTTGCAGGACCAGAGAACAGGACCTCACGAGAGGAGCCTGGGAAGGGAGCTTAGCCTGGTAAGTGGAGCCTGACTCCTCACCCGCAGTTGTCAGGGCCCATCCAAGGACAGCAAGCTACCCATTAGTCTCTATCACAACATTTCATTTGAGGGTGTGCTAAAGAAAACCACCTGATTGGCAAAAGAGTACGCTCACTTAATAGCCTTCCTCTCTGCCAGACATAGATTAAAAGTGATTTTTTTTTGCCTAAATTACATTTTATTTTCTCACCAGCTGCTAACTCTCTGAGACAGATTGGGAGATAAATTATCACAGCAGTGAATGAATCTAATTTTTCAATATAATTCACGGTAATTCTATATTTTCCACACAAGATGGAAATAGCACTGGCTCTTTGCCAAGAGCCAAACTTACAAACACACACACACACACACACACACACACACACACACACACACACAATATCTTGGACTCTCAGAAGTCTATGAGTTTGGAAGGTATGGAATGAGGAACTGACAAAGAGAAATCCTATAGCTTGGGAACAGGAGGGGACAGGGCCAAGGAGAAGGGTTGGAGGGAGGAGGAGGAGAAGGTAGGGATGAAGGAAGGAACATGCAGAAAGACTGATTGTATGCGAATGCCAGGCTCACAGTGATTCAGTCCCAAGGGCCCCTCTTCACTTCCAACATCCCTGGCTTACCGCCTTGTACTTTCTGGAATGTTCTCTCCCTGGCACAACACATAGCTAATGCCTATAGACTTTCAAGTTATGATTCAACTGTCACCTCGCAAAGAGGTCTTCCTTAATGAATCCTGTGGTTTGGATACGTGGTGTCCCCACCAAATCCTATGTGAAGGTTTAAGTGGTCACCAAAGTAATGGCGTTGAGATGAGGGAGAGTTTCGCCATAACGACTGCACCCCCACAAATAGCTTGATGTCTTTCTCAAGAGTCTACATTCATTCTCATAGGAATGGGTTAGCTACTGTGGAAGTGAGTGGTATAAAGTGTCTCCGTCTCCTTAGGCCACAGTCCAGCATAAAATGTGCTCCTTCCTCTCACCCACTGCCCTGTCACTTTTCTGTTGTTATGTGCAGCAAGACGCAGTCCTCAACCAGAAGTCACGCAGAAACCGGCACCACGCGCTTAAACTTCCCAATCTCTAAAGCCACGAGCCATGATGAACCTCGGATTTTTGATAAAATTCCCAGCCTCAGTTACTTCGCTAAAGCAACAGGAAATGAACTAAGCCAATCATTAAAAAGAAAAGAACCTCTCTCAATCCCTGTCCCATGACCCAACGCTGTTTCCTTCAAAGCACCTTCTGTGATCTGCAACGGATCTCCTTTATGTTTGTTTAAGTCTCTACCCTCTGCAGATTGTCAGCGCAGTGTGCGAAGGGATTGTCCCTGTGTTGTTCGCTCTGTGCCGGCACACGGTTGGGGGCTCCATAAATATCAGGAGACTCAAGCTGGGTGTGGTGGCTCACGAGTTCGAGGCCACCCTGAGACTACTTAGTGAATTCCAGGTCAGCCTTGGCTAGAGTGAGACCCTACCTTGAAAAACCAAAAAAACAAAATGTAAAAAATATTAGCAGACTCTGAAATACGAAGAGGAAAGGAAAAAGGCGGAGTTGAATTTATTGCAAGCACCTCATCAGGTGCCTAGTCCCCACAACGCAGCGAGGGGGTCGTGTGGCTATTTGTTATTGTTAGTGGGTTATTGATGGGGATTTGGGCGAGGGAATGAACACAGTGCGTCCTCCCAAAGGGCAACCCGGCCTGGCTGTGAGCATGGCTGCACCTTGTGTCAGTGAAAAATCTCTCTGGGCTCATTTGTCTTCTGCAGGGCCTTCCCCTGCCAATATTGCTGAAGAAATTAAAAAAAAAAAAAAAAGGTAACTATTAGGAAAACTGTTTACTAACGAGTCTTTCCCAATTTAAATCAGACAAAACACAGCTGGGGCTGGCCTGCTGCTCCCGACATTCCTTCCTGCCGCTCCTGGCGACCTGCGGCACGGGCCTGCGGGAGTGCCTGACTGGGCAGCCGGGCCCCAGCCTTCAGACCAAACAAGCTCAAATCATTGAAAGAAGTGGCATCCGCCATAGGGAAGGGATGTGGCCGTGCTGTTTGCTTTCAAGAGGCTGAGACCAAATCTGGCTTAGATCTGCGGGGAATATAAATGATGCAATTAATTGCCTATAATTTACAAGTCGTCACTTGCACAGAGCTCTGTACGGAAGGGCTTGGAGTCTGTAGGTTGAGTGATGGGGGCTGGGGGTGGAGGCTCAGCAACATTCTCACTCCCTATAGAAAAAAAAGGGGGGGCAGCTTGGAGCCTCCACCCCAGGGTTACATTGGCACAGCCTTCCCAGGACTCTCTTCCTCTTCTCTGGTTGGTCACACCTTCCCACACCATTTTATCTGCTCTTCTCACTTCATTATTTTTAAAATATATTTTATTTATTTGAGAGAGAGAGAGAGAAAGAGAATGGGTGTGCCAGGGCCTCCAGCCGCGGCAAACAAACTCCAGATGCATGCGCCCCCTTGTGCATCTGGCTTATGTGGGTCCTGGAGAATCGAGCCAGGATCCTTTGGCTTTGCAGGCAAACACCTTAACCACTAAGTCATCTCTCCAGGCCTCGTTGTTTTTTTTTTTTTCTTTCATTGTGTGTATGCATGTGAGTGTTATACATGTGTGCATGTGTGTATGCATGTTTGTATATGCGTAGGTGTGTTGGTGGGGGTAGGGTGCACATGCACATGTGTGTTAGTGTGTGTGAGGACTGGAAGTCAATGTTGGATGTCTTCCTTCATCACTTACCACCTTGTTTATCTGAGACATAGTCTCTCACTGAACTTAGAGCTCAACAATTCAGCAATTCTAGCTTTCCCCCCGGGGGGGGGGGGGGCAGTCAGCCTCTCTTCACCTCCCAAGCACTGGGATGACAGAGGTGTGCCACCATGCCCCAGCATTTATGTGAGTGCTGAGAATCCAAATTCAGGTCCTCACACTTGCCCAGCAAGCATTTTACCAATTGAGCCATGTCCCTAGAACTCGCTTCATTTCTTCACTGAGAGGTGGTTGTTTTGTTTCTGCCTTTCCATGAGACTGCAAGCTCATTGACGGGTGAGGAGCCCGGGCTTGGATGTCACCCTCCTCGATGTCCAGGACATGGCTGCTTCGTGTCTAATGTGTCAGTGTGTACTGCACAGCATTGTGCCAAGGGTGAAGCTGGACCACCATTAGCTTTCCATGCCAGCCAAGAGCCATACATTCTAGCAAGGGCTTTTTGATAACTCCAGCGACTGGGAGATGGGTGAAGAAAAAGAGCGCATGTTTGCTTCCTTTGTTGAAGCTCTGCATTGTGGCCTCGCTGTGTCAAGACTTCTCCCGTGCTCCCCTGAGCTCCCCCGAGCCACCCCTTCTCTGAGTCCAGCAGCTTCAGATGAGGATGACTCCATCCATTCCTCCATGGTGGTGAATCTTGATCATCAATTTGATCTAGTCTCAACTAAGACATGCCTCTGGGCACCATTTCCAGATAGGATTAACTAAAGGGAGCAGCGCCCTCCCGCCCCCAGCCGCCGCCTCAGAGCGGGGACACCCAGGACAAAACAGCGCTGCGGGCTGGCTCACCCTTGCTTCTCACTGGTGGCACATCTATGTCTGCCACCGCCCGCCCTTCTTTGCCAACACCACACCACAGCTTCTGTGATTTCTAATGTGAATAGAAGATGACTGATGCTCCAGGCCTCTTCCAAGCCTTGAGCACCAGGCAGGGACTGCTGTGGCATGTAGTGGAATGAACAGGCACCGGGTTCTCAGCCTCTCCAGCCTATAGACAGCATGGTGAGACTACCCAGTCCCTATGTAAAAACTCATCTAATAAGTTCCCTTTTATAACATTTATTCATTCTAATGATTGTGTTTCTCTAGACAACTGTGACTCATACACCCCCTAGTCCCTTGGTCCAGGTCAGTAAGAGCTCATATATTATGGTTGGCTTGGGGCTGGCTGCTTAGCCTGGGGACCAAGGGGACCCCATGATGCTTGACCTCTGTGACAGGACAACTGTGTTTCCACCTGGCCTTGACAGTGAAAGCAATACTTCCAGAATGACTGTCACCATAGGGCACCATAAGGAGCCTCAGAAATGGGCATGCCAGTGACAAACCAGTCCTGCAAACATCCTTTGAATCCAATTAGACTGAATATGGCTTTTCTAACTGCCAGGCTTTTCAATTCCGTGAGTGGGGTTGGTTGTCACTTGTAAGAGAAATGTCCCCATGCCCCCGTCCCCCGCCCTCCAGCATTATCCTTGATGCAGGCGCAGGTGAACTGTGGCCTGAGTAATGACTCTAGAAGAGTCAATCGATGTCATCAAGGAAATGTTCAACCTCACTTATAATCAAGGAATAGCAAATTAAAGCAGTGAGATAACATTGTTTGCCTATCAACCAGGCAAAGATTAAACACAAAGATAATCCTCTGTGGTGAGTAGATAAAATGTAATAGGGTTGCTGTGGACAGGTTTTTTTTTTTTATATAATCTGCTGGTAGAAGGATCATTTGGAGAGTGATTAATAAATGTGTATTAAAATCTGTACGTATAGGCAAACCTTTTCTGTGTATCTGAGAAAGTGAGTTCAAGATGTAAATTAAAATATATACATTTAGTTAAAAGAATAAGCTTTCTGTAGATATTTAAAAAGCAGTGGAAAATACTACAACATCCAACAAGGAGTGTGGATGAAGTAAATTTTAGTTTATTTTTCAATCAATAGGAATTTATTAAAGTTACAGTGCCTAATAAATTTTATTCACATGGAAAATGTTTGCAGTGAGTGATAAAGTAGGTTAGTCCATAAAATGTTCTGTACAGTCATGTTCACATAAGGACATTTTGGTCAACATGCAGGCCACATGTACAGTAGTGGTCCTATAAGGTTACATTAACTAGTGACATAGTAGCTTTATTAGTTACTTTATGTATTGCTGTGACCAAATGCCATACAAGAAGCAGTTTAAAGAGGGAAAAGGTTTATTTTAGCTCACAGTTCCAGTGGGTGTAGTTCACCGTGATGGAGAAGGCATGGCGGGAGCATGAGGCTGGCTGCCTGCATTGGGTGCATAGTCAGGAATTAGAGAGCAAACAGGAAGTGGGGCTGGGCTACAAAACCTCAAGTCTCACCCGCAATGACCCATTTTCTATAGTAAGTTTCACATCCTACAATTTCCCAAACACCACCACTAGCTGGGGAGCAAGTATTCAACCACATGAGCCTATGGGAGACATTTCACATTCAAACCACAACATTAACTATCTTAGTTTGTGTAAAAACAGTCTATGCCCTGTATCATGACAAAATCCACTGAATAATGCATTTTTCAGATGGTTGCTCCTTTGTTAAGCCATGCAGGAGTTTATATGTCAAAAGTCAGGAAAGGCACACAACTGGTAATCAGACTTTTCACGCTGAATGAAAAGATTAGTGTTTTATTTAGTATTTTTTTCCTTCCTTTGTGTTTTGTCCAATGGGTTCAGCTCTCCAAACCATTCCACATGTGGCTTCTACCTCTCAGTCTTGTGGCTGCTGGCTTGGTCCCAGCTGCCACCACCTCTGACATAGATGACTATGACAGCTCCATCTGGTCTCTCTGCTTCCTCTGCTTCATATACTTTTCTATGAGGCTATATCTCTATGTGTTCTCAATATTCCACAGTTCTCCATCACACTCATAATAAAATACGAAGGCCATAAGTCGTAAGCTAAATTTCTCTGCATGTACTGAGATCAGTTCAAAAACTTCCCAAACCAAGGCATAAAGAGAAAACAAGAACAAAAGAAACTGAGCAGAATACATAAGCCTGTGAAACAACTGCAAAGTTGTAAGATGTTGTCAATGAGTACATGAGAAAGAGATGAGCAGGAAAATGACAAGATAAATATTTGAAGTATGGGCTGAGTATTTTTAAAAATTAATAACAGCCATTGACAAACCACAGATCCAGGAAGCTCAGAGAAGAACAAGCTGGACAAAGGCCAAAAAGAAAAAAAAAAAAAAAAACTTCAGCAAAGCTCCTCATATTCAATCTGCAGAGCATCAAAGATGAAGAGAAAATGAGGAAAGAAGCCAGAGAACAAAAAGAAAGAGACTAAAAAAAGATATACCAGGCTAACACGAATCAGAAAACACTAGATTAATTTCATAAGATGTCAGAGGGCTGGAGAGATGGCTTAACAGTTAAGGCGCTTGCCTGTGAAGCCTAAGGACCCAGGTTCGACTCCCCAGAACCTGCGAAAGCCAGACACACAAGGTAACATATACACACAGGTTGCACATGCACAGAAGGTTGCATACACGGCTGTTTCTCATTTTCAGTGGCTAAGGCCCTGGCATGCCAACTCTCTCTCTGTCTCTCTTATTAAAAAAAAAAGAACATCAGAAAAATAAACACCAGTGGTGTTACTTAGTGATCAAGAAGTCCATCTTCCAAAGAGAAATAAAATCTGTAATGTATGTGTGCCTAACAAATATGTGAAATAAACACAGAGACAACTCCAGGGAAAACTAGACAAAGGCCCTGTTCTAGCTGGAAATGCCAACATATCACTATCAGGGATTGGCAGGTGCTGCAGAGAGAAAGTAATACAATTGTGGAACTTAACAGAATTATCAATGGACTGATTCCCATTAATGCTTACAGGATACTTTCCCAGACAACAGAAGGGTACATACATTTGGCCTCCATATCTTCAGGTTCCACTACACAGGTGCAACCATCCATGGACCAAAATTATTAGAAAAAAGCAATGTCTGTACTGAACATGTGTAGAGAGCTTTTTCTTGTTGTTACTCCCTAAATAATACAATACAACAACTAGTTCCATAGCATTTACATTGAACCAGGACTTCAAAGTAACCTAAAGTGAGGAAATACATGAGAGGAGGAGCATAGGTTCTACACGAACACTATGCCCTGTTAAATAAGGGAATTAACTTTCCTCACATGTTGGTATTTGAGAGGTGTTTTGGAACCAGCTCTGTATTCCTTTCATGCTTACATGGGTCGTCAGCAAGACAGACAATATACTGTGATACTGGATACACCTCAATAAATTTAAAAGACACAAAATATAGTCTTTGGGAACAATGGAATTAACCTATAAATCAATACTAATAAGATAGCTGGAAAGTCCTTGCACATTTGGAAATTAAAGAGTATAATTCTAAAGAGCACTTGGGCTAAAGGAAAAAAAAAAGTCTTCTACAGAAAAAATTTAAGATTGTGTAATAAACTAACATGAAAACACTGTTTATTAAATTGCATAGGATATGGGCTGTGGAGATGGCTCAGTGGATAAAGCACTTGCCATGTAAGCATGAAGTTCTAAATTCAGTTATCCAGACCCCATGTGGATGTGGGGCTGGTGTGTTAGCCCATCATTAATCCCAGCACTCAGGTAGCAAAGACAGGGGATCCCCAGGCTAGTTGGCTAATTAGAAGAAGCTCTGGTTTCAGGTCACAAACCCTCTATGTGAAGAGAGATTGAGGAAGACACCCAATGTTAACCTCAGGCCTCCACACATGCATGCACATACATGTGCATCTGCATTCACACACATGTCAACATACATGCATACACACAAAAATATTCATAGGATACAGCAAAAGCCATATGTAAAATAAATAATCCAACCAGAATTTTAGCTTGAACTGAAGGAAAGGAAAGAAAAATATAAGCCCACAGCAAGTAGAATAAAATAAGCAATAAAAATTAAAATAGAAATCAATGGAGCTAAAAATAGGAAAACAATTTTAAAAACTTAACAACCAAAAAAAAAAAAAAAAAAAAAACCCAAAGGCTAGTTCATTGAAAAGATCGATAAAATTGGTAAACTCTGCACAGGCTAATGATGAAAGAAAAAGACTAATAGTAGCAGTAAGAATTGGAGAAAGGCCATCAGTACTAATCCATAGGACATTAAAAGAATATTATGAATAACTATATGCCCACACATTTGCTATAACTTTGATGAAATGGACTAATTCATTGAAAGACTCAATCTATCAAAAAAATGCATAAAAAAGGAATTGGACGATTGTCACATTTGTCCATAGTAATAGCAGTACTGTTCATAAAGCTCATAGCCTCTTATATCTGTAGGGTCAGTAGTGGTGCCTCTTGTTTCCTTTTGGTATTAATAATCTGTTTTAGCTGTTTTTTTTTTTTTTCCTTGTCAGTACTGCTATCAATCTGTTCATGTTACTGGTATTATTTTCAAAGAACCAGGTTTCCCCCTTGCTTTTCTGTATTCTTTTTTCTCTGTTCAATTTCATTGATCTCTGCTCTTTACCATTTTCCTTTTCTGCTTGTTTTGGGCTTATTTTGCTATTCTTTTTTCAAAATTGTTGTAGAAAGATCATAGTTTATTTATTTAGAGCATTTCCTCTTTCTAACTGTGTACATGCAGTTCTATTTTCCTCTTACAATTGCTTTAACTGTCACTCACATATTTAATTTTTCAAACACTTTCTTCTCTTTGACCCATGATTGTTAGAAGTATTTATTTAGAGACTGGAGAAGTAGCTAAGTGGGTAAAAATGCTTGTTATGCAAGCAAGATTTCCTGAGTATAGATTCCCAGAACCCACATAAAGCCAGATGCAGAAATGTGTGTCTATAATCCTGGTGTGCTTCTAACAAGATGGGAAGCAGAGACAAGACAATTCCTGTGATCATGCAGATCAGCTAGCCTGGCATATGCAACAGCAAACAAAAGATCCTTTCTCAGACAAGGTGAAAGGTGAGGAAACACTCGAAATTGTCCTCAGACCTCCACACATATGCCATGGCCTATGCATACTCACACTCACATACCTGAACATATATAAAAGGCAAGCACATATTCATTTATCTCCCAATGTTTGGAGCTTTTCTGTCTTTCGGTTAATGATTTATGGTACAAATCTGTTGCCATTAGAGAACATACTCTGTGTGTGACTTCAGTTCTTTTAAATTTGATGAACTTTGTTTTTTGACCCAGGATATGGTATAGCTTGATACTACTTATGAACAATTAATATGTACTCTGCTTTTAGATGGAGTGTTCTAGAAGTGTCACCTAAATTCTATTGTTTTATAGTAGTTTTGAGCTCTTATGTCCCTGTGGACTTGTCTAGCTAGTTGTTCTAACAGTTATGGAGAGAAATGTTGGTGGTTGCGTCATAATTATGGATGTGTCTGTTTCAACTTTCAATGCTATTGGCTTTTTCTTCCAGCATTTGTTTCAGTTCTATTATTATTTTGTAGAGACACATTTCAGTTTGCTGTCTTCTTACTGGACTCAATCTTTTATCTTTATATAATGTCTATTTTCATTTCAGGTAATTTCCTTTGCTCTTATGTATCTGAGATTATTATCAGCATTCTTGCTTTGCTTTAATTAATGTATGATATATCTTTTTACATTCCTTTTTTCTTTTCATACAACTTATAATGTTATATTCACAGTGAATTTCTTATAAAAGGTTGAGCCATACTTTCAGTTCACTCTTAAAATCTTTTTTAATTGATATGTTTAGTCTATTTATATTTAATATAATTACTGACATATCACATCTCTGACTTTCTGTTTTGTTTGGCATAATTTCATTTTTAGTTTTGTTACCTGTCATTTACCTTTCTTCCTATTAGTTACTTGAATATTGTTTAAAATTGTATTTTGATTTATTTATGCTGTTTAGTATGTGTCTTCATAAAGCCTTTCAAGTTATTCTAGCACACATATTTATTTATGTATTTACTTATCATTTATATTACATCTCTCTACACAATACACTTTGTTGGTGCCATCATTTTACCAATTCAAGTACAAGGAGAAAGTGTTACCTCCCCTTATAGCCTTTTACCCTCTCTTATGTTTAATATAAATTGTCTTACACATTTAGAACCACATAGGACAGTGTCATAAATTTTTGCTTCTACTCTAAAACAGTTTTGGAAAGTTATGAGGAAAAGAACAGTCTTTGTGTTGATTGTTATTTTTGTCTACCACATTCTCCTGGCTTTTTTTTTCTTTATCAATCTGTCAATTTTATCCATTTCTAGATGAAACTGATTTTTCCCCTAGTGCGCTTCTGTATTCTTTTCCTCTGCTCAACTTTATTGATTTCTGCCCTTTATTATTTCTTCTTGCTGCCCGTCTTGGGTTCATTTTGCAATTCTATTTCTAGATTGCTGTAGAAAGCGTTTCCTTTATTGATTTGGTTTCCTAAGTTTCCATCTCTGTGATTTCCTCTCTGTTTAGAGCAGATTTGTTAGCAGTTCTTTTAGGATATGCCTGCTGGTGACAGCTTTTTCTTTCATCTGAGCATGACTCGACTCATTCCTCAAGGAAGTTTCACTGGGCATCTGCTCAGTCAGCTTCCTTGTGGCCTTGCTGGCTTCTGGTGGAAGTTCCCTGTCATCTGAATGGCTCTTTCTCCAAAGGAAGGCTCTCACTCACTCACTCATGCTTTCTCACTCTTTCTCTCATTGCTTATTCTTTTCAAATTTATTTCAGAACTTTGATTATGATATCTGGGTGTGGCTCTCTCTGGGTTTATCCTGGGGGGGGGTTCTCAAGTTTCTTGAATCTGTATGCTTATGTCATTTGTCAAATTTGGGGTGTTGTTGTTAGCTACTCTTTCTTTTACTTTTCTTTTTTTTGTTCACATTAGGGATTGAACCCAGGGCCTCAAACATCCTAGGCAAGAATTCCACCACTAAGCTATATCCCCAGTCCTATTTATTTTTTAATTTTGGTGTGTGTATGTGGTGTGTACACATGTGAGGCACCCTCTGTGAACATGGGCAGAGGCCAGAGGAGCCCTGAATATCGGGTGTCCTCCTCTATGAGTCTTCTGCTTTTCTTTCCTTGAGACAAAGTCTCTCACTGACGCTGGAGCCGCCATTTTCTTTTCCAGTCCGGTTCTCCTGTCTCTGCCCACTCCGCAGCACTTGGGTTACGAGCACGCAGGCCACGCTGGCTTTTTACATGAGTGCTGACGAGTTCACTCACAGCTTCGTGCTCCGCGGAGTAGCAGCCACTCATCCACGGAGCCGCTCCCCAGTCCTCCTTTTTACTTTTTCATTTATTATGCATCATTTACTTAGTTAGTTTGGTTTTTTGAGGTAGGGCCTCCCTCTAGCCCAGGCTGACCTGCAATGCACTATGTAGTCTTAAGGTGGCCTTGAACTCATGGCGCTCCTCCTACGTCTGCCTCCCCTCTCACTTGCTGGGATTAAAGGCGTGCGCCACCACACCCGGCTGACTTTTTTTATTTTGAGACAGGGTCTTACCAAGTGCCCACACTGGCCCTCAACTCATTCTGTAGCCTAGATGTGCCTTGAACTTGGAATCCCTCCTGCCTCAGCCTCCAAGGTAGATGGCATTACAGACCTGTGCTAGTCGTTTTTGCTTTTGTACCTTTTAACTCCTTTCCTTTTTCTTCTTCTGGGATTTGTGAATGGCAGTGCATGAGCGTTATCATTGCACAAATACACGACGCTCTGCTTCTTTGTTTTAAATATATTTTCTGCTGGTCAGATTGGATAATTGCTAGTCTCACTTCTGCTTCCCTAATTCTGCCTATCCCCTCTTAGTCTGATTTTGAACTGAGCAAGAAGTTTGTATCACTTTATTTATTACTTTATTTTACAATGTTTTTTTTTTTTTTTTGAGGTAGGGTCTCACTCTAGCCCAGGCTACATGGAATTCGCTATGTAGTCTCAGGCTGGCCTTGAACTCACAGTGATCCTCCTACCTTGGCCTTCCTGCGTCCTCCACCACACCAGCTATTTTACATTGTTTAGTTCTAAAATTTCATTTGACTCTACTTTATATCTTCTCTCTCTCTCTCTCTCTCTCTCTCTCTTGTGATTAGGTCTCATGTATCCCAGACTAGCCTCAAGCTTGCAAGTCAAGAATGACCTTGGAACTTTCGATCCTCCTGCCTCCACTTCTTGAATGCTGAGGGTATAATCATGTGCCACTGTGCCCAGCTTTATGAGGTGCTGGGAATAACACTCAGGGCTTTATACCATGGAGTTCATTTAAATCTTTCAGATGTCTTTCCTTGACATGAGCCTGTCAATGGGCAGGTGTTGGGAGTCACCTAATTATTTCCAGTGGGGGTAAAAGTCAAGGTTTCCAGCCCAGCCTCCACTGACACCTGGGAGATTATGTCCCTCATTAGTGCCAGGTAGGTTGGGACCCCTGGCTAGAACCTGTTGTAGAACCTTCCTGGTTAACTGGGGCCAGAGTGCCTTATTTCTATCGCTTAGTAACCTCCTCTGACTCCACAAGGAAGGTAGTGGCCTCCTTAACTTGGAATGGTTGTGAAGGCCCTATGTCTCTACCAGACCTTGCAACACCACTTCGGTAAGGAAGAAGAAGGGCATCTGGTTATTCCCAGGTGGTAGTAGACATCCAGGTTTCCCAAGTAACTGTTCACTGGTACCTTGGGAGGTCAAGGAATTGTCCCTGCCTGGAAAGATGAAAAGCCTGGCCCCGGCTTGGTCATCGCCTCACAGCAGGGGTTGGAGCACTGTTGTTGCAGCCTGCCCAGGGCAGAAGGCTTTGCTGCATTGAGTGGGGATGCAGACACATTGTTTTCTGTGGAGCTTGGCTATAGTTAGTGACAAGAGAGGGGCTGTATATAAATGAAGAGGCTTTAGTAAGCCAGAAAAATAGCCCATATCTCCTTAAAACGTTGATTAAATGGCAACTCAGCTTTTGCCTAGTTGTGGGCAGATGTCATGTCATGATTAAGTGCAGAGCAGAGGTATGTGGGCACAAGTAAAATGTATAAGGTCAGGGTCATTTCCAATAGAAGACAAGCCACCTTTCCTGGATATGGCTCTGTGTTTATTCTTCCTGGAATCCAGGACTGACTTCATAGAACAGAGATATCCACCAGGCAAGACTGTCTGGTTATCGTACAAATGGGAAATAAATATATTTATTTAAGTCACTTCATCTTGGAGTATTTTGTGATAAGTTAAGTAATTTTACCTTCATTCATATAATTACATTCTACACAACACCAAGAGACAACTCTTGGGGCTTTGCATTTGCAATAGGGTTAGAATTGGGGGCAGGTTGTGTACTTTGGTGTTTTGACCATATGGATTACAAATGGGAACACACACACGCGTTCATTTTAACTATGCATTGGAATTACATTCTTGTGCATGTGTGTTGATGTGGGTGAACAGGTAACAAGTAGGTAAGGGTATGCATATGTGGGGGGGAGTGGGTGCATGTAGGCTCGAGGACAACCTTTGCTGCTGTTCCTCAGGCACCATCCACCTTTTTTGTTTGTTTGTTTGTTTTGAGATAGGGTCTCTCACTGGCCTGGAACATGCCAAGTAGGTTAGGAAAGCTTGTCCAAGGAATCAGGGATCCCCCTCCCCTGCCTATCCAGGCCTCTGGGATGACAAGCATGTGTCATTACACTTTGCTTTTTGTTGTTGATTTTGTTTTGTTTTCCAGGTAGGGTCTCACTCTAGCCCAGGCTGACTTGAAATTCACTATGTAGTCTCAGGCTGGCCTCAAAGTCACAGTGATCGGTTATCTCTGCCTCCTGGGTGCTGGGTTTAAAGGTGTGTGCCACCATACCTGATTTTTTTTTATATGGATTCAAGGGATCAAACTTGGGTCATCATGCTTGCAAATCAAGCACTTTACTAAACTGAGATGAGGATAAGTAGCATTTAAACAACACCTTAATACTCTTAATCAACACAGTGAGGCCAGAATCTTTTTCCCCCTAACACTGAAAGCCGGCTGGCACCTTGTATTCTTCTTGATAATTGTCATTTAGGGACCTTTTTATATGAAAAAAAAATGTGGTTTAATGTGTACTTGTCTATCCTCCTCAACTTTTCTTTCTACCTCTTAGATAGAATCAGATTTGCTTCCATTCAACATATATATGAAACAACTCACCATAAACACCAGGATCCCATAGCTAGGTTGCCAGGAAGGAAGTGGACTCTGACTGCTGGAGGCCAGCAAGCTCCCAACCCATCTGGTTTGCTTCAGGTGCAGTCCCGCCCAGGGTAGGGAGCCGGACACAGAGATTTAATGAGATTGCTTTCAGCAAAGATGGGCAGCCCCAGGGTGGTAAACAGTTGCTTTCAACAGATAATCATTCTGTATTCAGTCCTCTCCAAAATCTACCCCAAGTATATACTGATTCATTTCTAAAAATCTCCTTACCCTGATGTAATGTTTTAATAGATGCTTCACCACAAGTCCTAGGAGTGAATAGAGTTCTTCTATTCATCATTAATATATACGTACTTATATATAGTTCCTTGAGCTCAGATTATTTATGAGATGTTCACTGTGGGCATTTGGTAAGGGAGAAAAAATGCTCCCATATTCCCATCACCCCCTGCCTTAACAACTGTCATCATCATGCTACAACCCATTTTAGCCTTCGGTCAGTTGGATGTATTTTCCCTTACATTGCAATTCTGCCAATCATCTAAATTGATATTGGGCCTTTTCTTTAAAAAATTAATTATTGAAATCTTTCCATGTAGCTATCTATTTGTAATGGTGAGTTTAAGACATGCGTAGCCACCGATTCATGATCATGCTTTACTCTGCAGCTGCTGCCGCATACAATGGAGAGAACAATATCCACTCTCTGAGTTACTGAGATGACTGTGTGGATGGATGGAGCTCAGCTTTGCATCAGACAGACCACAGGGTTGGCTGGCGGGATAGGGTTGAAACCAGACCTCCTGGCTTGGAAGTCCAGCTTCATCTCTGCCTAGCCATACTTGGGAAATGATTTCACTTCTCTGTGCCAATTTGCTCAACTATAAAATGGGGATGGTGGTGACTCCTAACTCATCGGTTTGTTGTCAAAATCAAACAAATACTACTTGTGTTATTATCATTCTTTTTTCTATTCCTGTCTAATACAGGGGGTCTTTGTCAAAATCTGAGAACTGATCCTTTCCAGTAACTGGATTTTGTGTTTTATTGTCTTATCTAAGCCCCCCCCCCAATAGCAGCAAACAGCTGAAAGGTTACATGGAATGATCATTCTGCTACTTACTGTGTCAGTGACTTTCTCATTTCTGGGACAAAAATATTCCACCAGAAGCAGTTTATGGAAGAAAAGGATTTATTCCAGCTTACGGTTTTGAGGAGGAATTTCGTGCTGGGGGAAGCATGTAGGGAGGAGACAGAGACAGTTGTTTCCACATCATCACATCAACAGGGAGGAAGCAGAACTGCCAAAGAACACCAAGTGGGACTGAACTGAAATACCTCAAGGCTTGTCCCCAGTGACATACTTTCTCCAGCAATGTTTCACTTCCTAAAGGCTCCACAAAACCCCAAACAGAGCCTCTAACTGGGGATCAAGGGTTCAAACACATGAGTAGTCAATGAGTCTACAGGAGGCATTTTATATTTAAACCACCACATTTATTTTAAAGGTGATATGGTTTAGTATTATCATTGGGTATACAGGCAGGGTTTTCTGCACAAAATATATTACATTTTATGTGAAGCTGGTATTTCCTTTTTCTTTCTTAAAAAGTCTTAATGAATAGATTATTATTATTTTTTTTTTTGGTTGTATCAAATGCTTTGTGTCTGGTAGTTTGAATGTATGTCTCCCATAGATTCAGGTGTTTAGTTAAAGCTATAACTTGGGTTTCCAGCTGTCTGGCTGGAAGAGGCACTGCTCGGGGCAGATCCTGGGGATCTAGCCCTAAGGTGTGTTTGGGGGCAGATCTGATTTCCAGCTTAAAGTTATGCAGAGTAGTCTGAGTTTAGCCTGGGTCCCTGCTGTTTGCTGCCCATCTGTGCTTGTTGCTTTTGGTTCTCATGGGCTCTTTGGTTCTTTCTCTCTGCTTGGATGTATGGAAGCAGCTTTTTTCCACCATTGGAGGAACTTCCCCTTTGGATCTGTAAACTGACACAAACCCCTCCCTACCCTAAACTGTTTGGTTTAGATGTTCATCCTTGCAATGTGGAGCTGACTACAATACCTACAAAAATTGTCATTTCTTTCTTAACTATTAAAGTGCTATGCAAAATTAGCTTTACTCATTTTGCTTTCTTTCTTATTGTTTATTTAGTATTCTCTTCCTTTACCTTTCCTCTGGGTTTTTGTCCTTTTCCTGATTCTGCTTGCAGCCTTTACACATACATTCAGTGGTAGGTGCCTTAGGTGGGATTCTTCTGAGACACAGAACCAATGGGACATAGACCAGATAGATAGATCAATAAGTAGATGATAAATAGCTGGGCAGACAGATAGATATAGTAGGATAGTTAATATAAGAATTTTCTCCCATGATTATAGAGACCGGGAAGTCCCAAAGCCTGTCAACCTGCAACCTGGAAGCCTAGGAAATCTGGTTGTATAATTGCAGTCCAAGCACAAAAGCCTGAGACTCAGAGAAGCCAATGATAAAAGTTCCTATGTGAATATAAAGGCTTAGGAATCAGTAGTGTTCATGTCAAAAAGTGGAGATGGTAGAGTTCCAGCTCATGTACAGAAAATCTTCCCTTCCTTCACTATTTTATTTTGCTATGTTTTTTGAATCAGGGTCTTCACAGTAGCTGCTCTGGCTGGCATTGAACTCACAATTCCCCTGCCTTACTATCCCATGTAGCTAGGATTACAAATGTGTGCCTCCATACCCCACTCTCCTCCATTTGTTTGCTCTATTTAAGCAACAGATTTAAAATGCCCACCACGTTCATGAGGGTAGATTTCCCTTATAAGTCTAACAATACAGAAGCTAGAACACCCTTATAGACAACGCTTTACCAGCTACATGAGTATCCCTTAGCCCAGTCAAGTTGACACATGAAATTAACTATCATTTTAAGAAACTGTAGATGAGATTGATTTAGCATGGAGGTTATGTGAACACTATAGCCAATAAATAGATAAGTACCAAGTGGTAAAGTAAAATCACTCCTACTCAGTCCAAAACAAGTACTAGCTAAAAGACTTTGCATGCTGGGGAGATGGATAAGCAGCTCATGGTGCTTGTTTGCAAAGCCTGCTGGCCCCTGGTTCAATTCCCAGCACTTACATAAAAGCCTAAAAGATATATGCATAGTGACATGTGCATCTGTAAACCCAGCATGGCTATGACAACAGGAGGCCTAGCATTATCCCAATGCACCTATAACAATGGGAGGTGGAGCCAGGAGAAGGCTGACAGTTTGCAACAGCAAGAGACAAGAAGGTGAAGCACAGATATTTTGAAGTCGTCCTCTGACCCCCACACCCATACCCACCCACACACTAAGTTTAAAACAAAACACGAAAAATGATTCAATGGATTTAGTGTATTTTGGGTGCATTTTCCTTAATATTTGGGAATATGTATTAGGTTTTTTATAATGAGCAGTGGTAAATAGTCCACCTATCTACAACCTAAAAGAATTTCTTATATGTGGTTCAGTGACTGTTCCAAAGAACACTTTGGGCAGACCTCATTACCTGGGAAATCTATGTTTAGTCACAGGCAACACCGTGTGGTTCTGACAAGAATTTTTTTCCAGGACTCATTAACTGTTCTATCTGGCAGGAATTTGATTGTTATTTGTGTTTACATGCAAGATGTGCATAAATAAGTAAAGAGGCAACATTAATAACTGTTAAGATCTTTGAGAACAGCATATGCTAAGCCAAGTGTGGCTGCTAGGAATTTCCTCATCACAAACCAACTATATTTTGCTGAAAGAAATCATATATGCTCCTGGTGTATTATTCTTTTAACCTAAGACTGATTTCACTTGCTGATAGCGCATTTTAATACTTCCTATCTGCATTCAAATAGGACACGGGCACAGGCTTTGCTTTGTTGGGGTATCTTTATCAGATTTCATGCACTGCATTGTACTGATCTCATAGACTAAGATGGGCACCCTGCTTTGTTTTGGAAGAGTTTATAGCCCACAGACACCTTCTGTATGGGGAATAGCGGCACATCTCTGTCGGCATTGTAAATAGTCTTCAAGTCTAATGTTCCTTTATGTTTTTTTCTTATATATCAAATTAGGGGTGTTATGTTTGAAAGGTGAGTTTTCCCTACCTAATACTTCAAATTATCTGGCAATTTGGCATAATGCATCTTTATAACTTAAAATGTTGTTTCTTGTTAGATGTTATATTGGAATGTTGGTCTTCATTTTGATAATTTGAGCTTGAGACCAGATTAGCTTACTGGTTTAGGTTTCTGTGAAAGTTTGGGTCACAAATATCTCTCAAAGGTCAAGATCTCAGGGGGCTTGCTATTGGGAGGTGGTGGGATCTTTGAAAAGTAGAGGTGTATAGATGTATTTCCTGAGGGGACTTTGAGACTCTAGCCAGTCCTCTCCCTTTGTTTCCTAGCTATGAGGTAAGTGGTTTTACTCGACTGTGTTCTCCCACCCTGATGTGCTGTCACACCCCAACCCCTGCCCCCTAAAACAAGACCAATCAATCAATTATGGTCTGGAAACTTTACAACCATGAGCCAATCCACACCATTCCCTTTATACATTGATTATTTTAGGTATTTTGTTACAGTGGTGGAGAGATGACTGAAGCAGTTTATTGTGTCATTGACTTATTTTGTCCCTGATTTCCTTTGGCTTCTATTGCCATCATCCTTGCCAGCAATTTCCTTTGCCCATGTGACCTGACCCCCTTTTCCTTAACCACAGTGCTTGACTGATGTAAGCACAGCTCTTCCAACAGATAGTACGCGCAACCACAGTGCTTGAAGGATGCAAGCACAGTTCTTCCAATAGATAGTACGCACTGTTAGATTTATACTAGAAGTGTAATTAAAAGACTCCAAATACACGATTGTTAACTGTGGGGAGCCCAGCTGCAAGATCAGAATGCATACAGACCAATGCTATGGCGAGCAGCAAAGCCTTATGCAACCTGAGCAAGGAAATAAGGATATGTAAATCTGTAGACAGAAGCAGCAGCCAGAGGCCACGTAACTCTGGGTGATGGAGAATCCAGCAGCTTTCTGTCCCTCCAACTCCCGTGAGGTCTAACCATACCGCCCACATGTATTTCCATGTAGGATTCTATTTTTATATAACTCTCATTTAACCTTAACTAGAGTTTCTATCTTAAGATACTTTCTTACATCCTAGAGCTTAATGCTGATTTGACTTGTTTAAATAATGGAAGGATATAAAATAATTAAGAGGCTGAACTTATACAAATTAATTCTCTCATTGATCACACAGAAAGATCTAGATCCCCTGATTCTTTGCTAATCTTTTTTTAAAAATTCTTATTTTATTTGCAAGCAGAGAGAGGAGAGATAGAAAGATAGAGAGAATGGGCACATCAGGGCCTCCAGTAGATGCAAACAAACACCAGATGCATGCACCACTTGCATCTGGCTTTATGTGGATAGTGGGGAAATCAAACTCGGGTCCTTAGGCTTTGTAGGCAAGTGTCTCAGCCACTGAGCCATCGCTCCAGCACCCTTTGCTAATTTTTGCTTTGACCATTTTCTGTCCTCCCACTTTTTTTTTCAGCAGCCAGAGCACCAGGACAGTGTCTATTGGTTTAATGTTTGTCTTAAATTTATCCCAGATAGGTTAGGTATCAGATTCTCATCTCATTCTCTCTTGAGTTACTAGTCCATATTAGGTAAAAATCAAATCTAGATATCTGTGAAAAAATATGTATACCTCCTTAGGAAAAAAGATTGGATGAAATATAATATGCCAGTCATTAAAGTGTTATGAGTGGCCTATTCATAGTTTCTTTCTTGTCTGTTTCTCTGTTTTATGCAGATGATGAGAATACATTATTTTATAATTAGATAAATGCAATTATATGACACTAAAATGAACAATTACTTTCCACCATATCCAGCTTTGGTATAAGACAGACATTTAAAAATATATAGTCAGCTTTTTTTCTTTATTGATTTCACATTTGCTATGTAGTTGGTCTAAATGTAATTTCTCAGAGAACTTTTTCATTTACAAGCTTTAAGTACATGTTGTCTTTTAAGTTTTTATTACTAGTAAAAAAACCATTTACCCAATACCAGACTTGAAACGAAATTGAGTCACAACATTTGTCACTGTCTGTTCTGCACCTGATCTCTTAGCTGGTTCTGAACTTTCTTCCAGGCACAGGCAAAACACTGACAATTGACATAGGTACATTTGTTCACTTCTTGGTTTCAACTATCATTTGAAGTTTGTGTAGCACTTGTTCTAAGCGCTGTCTGATGGTGAGATACAGAAGTGAGCAAGAGAGACTCAACTCTTCTATTTTAGTCTTTTTATCACTGTGACAGATAACATTCATAGGCAACTTAGGGGATAAATTCCTTATTTTTCTCATGGTTTGAGAGGTGTCAGTCCATCATGACAGAAAGGGCAAGATAGAAGAGATCAATTCATGTTACGTGGTCAGGAAACAGAGAGGAGAAACTGGGGATCAGGTATAACTTTCAAAGGCATGCCTCTATTACCTACACTCCACCTTATAAAGTTTCTACAACCTACCAAAACAGCCCCACAAAATTGGAGCTCACCACTTAAGGCATAAGCCTGTGGAGAATATTTCATATTTAAACCAGAATGCCTTATTTTCATGGAGTTTATATTCAAATGGGGAGACATGTGAACAAATGATAGCATAACATAGAGAAATTAGAAGTACTCAGAAAAAAGAATTTTTTTAAAATGGAGGCATGCATACAAGCACCTTTATTTTTCTTTTTTTATGAGAGAGAGAGAGAGATAAAGAGGCAGAGGGAGAATTGGTGTGCCAAGGTCTCTAGCCACTGCAATCAAACTCCAGACACGTGTGCCACTTTGTGCACTTGCATGACCTTGTACCCTCACATCACCTTGTAAGTCTGGTTTATGTGAGTTCTGTGGGGTCAAACCTGGATCCTCAGGTTTTACAGGCAAGTGCCTTAACTGTTAATCTATCTCTCCAGCCCCAGAAAAAAAAAAGTTTATGTGGGATATAATAGAGATTCAGTTTTTGGAAATGAGTTTTTGCTACGGGTATATTTGGATTGAATTCTGTGTATCTGGGGGGAATTATTTCAGGGAGAGCAGGGACAGTGGTGTGAAGATCGCAATGTGGAACAGACTGGGGCCTTGAGAACGACAAAGAAGGCCAGTGTGACTGGTGTGAGTAGGGAAGAAGGTAAGGGGGAGGTGCAGTGAGAGATGAGCCCAGGCAATTGGTAGGTGGCAGTTAATGAAGGTGCTGGGCACACTGGTATTTGTGACTTTTCTCATAACTGCAATAAGTACGTGGGAAAAGCAAATTAAGGAAAGAAGAGTTTATCTTGGCTTACAGTTGGAGAGGGCAATCTGATATGGTGGAGAAGGCACAGTGGGAGAAGCTTGAGGCAGCTGGTCACACTGCATCTGCAGTCACGAAGGAGAGCCTGATGCTTGGACCCCCGCACCCAGCATGTGGAATGGTGCCACCCACTGCTAAGGTGGGTCTTCCCACCTCAATTAACCTACTCTAGAAACTCCCTCAGACATGTCCAGAGATTGGTGTCCCAGCTGCTTTTAATTCCAATCAAGTGACAACCCAGATTAACAATCACAGACAGAAAGCTGCTTGTATTAGTTAATTTTACCATCCCTGTGACAAAAGGTCTGAGAGAAACAACAGCAGTGAGGAAGGATGTGTTTGGTTCGTGGTTTCTGAGGAATCAGTCCATCATGGTGGGGAGGGTGTGGTAAAGCAGTACAGTTCAGGATGGTCTGGAAGCAGAGAAAGGGAAGGGGTGAGCAAAAGACCTAGTCTCCAATAGCAGACCCCCAGCGACCTTCTTTCTACAACTCAGTACCTGCCTTTGCTACCTCCTAATAGTGTCATCATGTTAAGAATCCATCTGTCATATTAGAGGCCTTGTGATAGAATCTCTGGAAATGTCATTCTAGGCACATCAAGAGTATGCTTTACTAACCTCTTATGTGTTTCTCAATCTTATCAAGTTGACAAAATTCACTCTCACACCACTGGAGCATTTTTTTTATTTTTAAATGTTTTATTGATTTATTTACAAAGACAGAGAAAGGGAGGGAGGGAGAGAGAATGGGCATGCCAGGGCTTCTAGCTACTGCTAACGAACTCCAGATGCACATGCTACTCTGTGCATCTGGCTTTACATGGGTACTAGGGAAATGAACCTGGGTCTTTAGGCTTTGCAGGGAAGTGCCTTAACCACCCTCACTGGAGCATTTTAAGCAGGAAAGTGGCATGATTTGTCTTATTATTAAAAAAGATAACTCCAGGTCTTCTGCTCTGAGCAGATGGAGCAAATGGATTTTTTTTCCTGATTTCTTTGCTAAAGACAGCCAAAATCTTGAATGTTATTTATGAAATATATATATATATGTGTATATATATATATATATATATATATATATATATATATATATATACATACATACATACATATATCAGGCAAAGAAAAGAATGAAGATTGGCTGGGAACCTCAGGACCTGAGGATCAACACCATGGAGAATTCCATACTGTTTTCATATGTTTTAAACTTTTAACTTCATATATCCCAGACTTGGAGCTGAAAAAGTCAGTAATTCAGAAATAAGTAGTGACCCCCCAAAAGACCTATAAGAAAATAAAGGTTTACTCTGTTTTGCCAAAGGACCAGGAGAAGAACTGGTTAGCAAGACATGTTATTTTTAGTACATAACCAATGAATCAAAGACTGCCATGAACTTCATGCTTTACATCTTTGGTAGAACCCAGCCATCATAATGGTATTTGGTGGCCAAACTATCCCATGTTTACACACACACACACACATACACACACACACATACACACACACACACACACACTTAGAAATCTTTTCTTAAAATTTTTGTTTAGGTAGGCCAGACCCCTGTTTCCTGACTCATCCCACCTCACTGGTACAGGGTTCCCTGCTCAGACAGTGTACATGAGGTCCACCAGTGTGGAGTGAGTAGGCCACACCCATCCTTTCTGGTTCCTCCCAGCCCCTTGGTCCAAGTTCTCTGAGCCTCTCCGTGTGCTAGAGGGCACACAGCATGGAATAAGTAGGCCAAATCGCTCTTCCCTGGCTCCTCCCAGTCCCCTGGTCCTGGTAGGTCCTATTGTGACTTGCTTGGGGAGGCCTGGTCTCTATGTGAGCTGCGGAATGAGGCCTTTTCATCTGGTATCCTGACTGGCCACTAGGTACCAACATGTCTGTTCACATGAGTCAGAGGGTATATGGGCCAAAGGGGGGGAAAAAACTTGCTTCCTCCTCAATAAAATAAACAGTCTTTCTAAAATGGGTAGACAACAATGCAAAAAAGCCAACAAAAGTCAGAAAACTGAGAGATCTCCACCAAGGATGCCTAGCCTCCAGTGAAATCAGAGAAATCAATAAAAATTAATTTCCAAAATGAAAACACAACAACCAATGAGACCCTGGCCAAAAGATTTGCTGAACTAGAAGCAAACCATCAAAGAACCAACAATTGTATCAATGAAACTGAACAGATTTGTCTCCTTCAGCTTCAGCTTTTGACAGTGGGCTTAATTTGATTGAAGAAAACATTAGAACGAGATATGAATAAATTGGAGGTAAGCCAAGAAATGGAAGATCTCAACAACTGGTTGATTAAGCTTAATGAAGACTTGATCAAATGCAAGAATGAACTCCAGGAAACATCAAGAAAATCAGCCAGGCATTGTGGCTCATGCAGTAAATCAGAGCACTCGGGAGGCAGAGGCAAGAGGATCGTATCACCATGAGTTCAAGACCACCCTGAGACTACATAGTGAACTCCAGATCAGAGCAACACTCTACCTTGAAAAAAGCAAACAAAGAAAGAAAATCAGAACTCGAATTGAAATTGTACCTCAAAGAAGAGGACACAATGCAAATTACATAACAAAAACAAAAATCAAATAGAAATTATAAAAACCCCTCTGGAACCCCTCACCAACAGTTACTCATGTGGAAGACAAAACCTCTGACCTGGAAGACAAAACAGAAGAAATTGATCAAGAGGCCAAAAACTTTGTGAAGTTCAAAACAAATTAAGTGAACAGAATATGAGGAAACTGTGGGACACCCTAAAATGACCAAACATCTAGATCATGGGTATACCAGAATGAGAGGAAATCCAGGCCAGAAGAATAGAGACCATATTCAGCAAAATTATTGAAAAAATTTTCTGAATCTCTCAAATGAGAGTCACAAGAAGCCCACAGAACACCAAACAGGCAGGACCAAGGAAGAAACTCTCCAAGACATATCATAGTTAAAACTCCTAGCAACGAAAACAAAGAGAGAGTGTTAAAAGCAGCAAGAGAGAAGCAATTCACAATATACAAAGGCAATCCCATTAGAATTACATTAGATTTCTCCAGGGAAATCCTGAAAGCCAGAAGGGCCTGGAATGGAACTCTTCAAAGTATGAAAAACTATGGCTTCCAACCCAAGCTACTTTACTCAGCAAAAGTATGCCTCATAATAGATGGTAAAAGAAAAACTTTCCATGAAAAAAGTCAACGCTATGATTACATGAACACAAAGCCAAACCTACAGAGAATACTTGAGGAAATATTCCACACAGAACAGTCAAACAACCAATCTCAAAAGCAAACAAGAAGAAGATCACAATAACCAGAATAGACCAGCCTCAAAATAGTACAAAACACAAGGAAGCACCGAACCCAATAAAACACCTTATCATGGCAGGGATTATTTCAAACCTCACAGTAATAACCTTAAATATTAATAGTCTTAACTCACCCATCAAAAGACACAGGTTATCAGGATGGATCAAAAAACTGGACCCTTCTATCTGCTGTCTTCAAGAAACCCACCCACCACTAAAGATAGACACCTCCTCAGGGTGAAAGGTTGGAAAATGATATTCTAAGCAAATGGAAATAAAAAACAAATGGAACTTGCTATATTAATATCTGATAAAATAGGCTTCAAACCAAAAGTAATTAAAAAAGGACAAAGAAGGCTATTTCTTACTCATCAAGGGAATGATATATCATGAACACATCACAATCAAAAATATATATGTGCCAAACACAGGTGCACCACATTTTATAAAACAAAATCTACTACACAATAAAACAGAAATAAATACCAACACCATCATAGTCAGAGACTTAAATACTCTACCATCATCAAAGATCATCCAAGCATAAAATTAATAGGAAATAATAGAGCTCAACAACATCATAGATCAACTAGACCTAACAGATATCTACAGAACTTTCCACCCCAACTCTACAGAATACACAATCTTCTCAGTAGCCCATAGAGCCTTCTCCAAAATTAACCATATATTAGGCCATAAAGTGTGCCTTCATAAAGTCAGGAAAATTGAAGTAATGTCCTGCATTGTGTCAGATCACAATGCTTTAAAGCTAGAAATTAACAAGAGACACATCAAGAACTCCACCAGTTCCTGGAGACTAAACACACTTTTAAACAATGAATGGGTGGTGGAAGAAATCAAAAAAGAAATTGTAAAATTCCTAGAATTGAATGATAATGGAAACACAACCTACCAAAACTTATGGGACTCAATGAAGGCAGTCACAAGGGGAAAATTCTTAGCTCTAAATGCCTTCATTATAAAGATAGAGATATCCTAATTTAATAACCCGACTTTCCACCTAAAAGCACTGGAAAAACAAGAAGAAATCAACCCAAAGAGCTCCAGATGGAAAGAAATAATCAAGATTGGAGCAGAAATTAATGAATTGGAAACTAAGAAAACAAGTTTAAAAACTCGATGAAATGAAGAGCTGCTTCTTTAAAAAAATTAACAAGATTGAAAAATCCCTGGCCAAATTGGTCAAGCAAAAAGAAAAAAAAAAGTCTCAGATTAACACAATCAGAACTGATAAAGGAAAGATCACAACAGACATCAATGAAATTGGAAGAATCATCAGGACATACTTCCAAAATGTCTACTCCACAAAATTAAATATTCTGGAAGAAATGGATGAATTCCTTGACATATACCACCTACCCAAACTAAAATCAGAGAAGATTACTTTCCTAAACAAATCTATCACATCCATGGAGATTGAAAAGGTAATCAAAAACCTCCCCCAAAAGAAAAGTCCAGAACCAGGTAGTTTCTCAGCTGGATTCTATGAAATCCTCATTGAAGAACTGAAGCCAATATTTCTCAAACTGTTCTGCATAATCAGAGACCAGGGAATCCTCCCCAACTCCTTTTAGGAAGCTAGCATCACCCTAATGTCAAAAACAGACAGAGATGCAACAAGGAAAGAAAACTATAGGCCTATATCCCTCATTAACTTAGATGCAAAGACTCTGAACAAAATCCTTACAAACAGAATTCAACAACACATCAAAAGCATTATCCACCTTGATCAAGTAGGCTTCATCCCTGGGATGCAGGGATAGTTTAACATACGGAAATCAGTCAACATAATACACCATATAAATAAACTTAACAATAACAACCACATGGTCATCTCAATTGATGCAGAGAAGGCCTTTGACAAAATACAACACCACTTCATGATCAAAACATTGCAAAGAATAGGCATGGAAGGTTTATATCTCAATGCAATAAAGGCCATACGTAAAGCTCCTAAAGCCCAAATAATACTTAATGGGGAAAAACCCAAGGAGTTCCCACTGAGATCAGGAAAAAAGACAGGGGTGTCCACTATCACCACTGCTATTCAGCATAGTACTAGAACTACTAGCCCAAGCAATAAGACAGGAAGAAGAAATAAAACTGATTAAAATTGGAAAGGAAAAAGTCAAGTTAGCTCTATTTGCAGATGACATGACTCCATACATAAGTGACCTGAAAGTTTCCATCTCAAAACTTCTAAAGGTGATAAATTCCTTCAGCAAAGCAGCAGTATACAAAATTAATGCATAAAAATCAGTAGCTTTTCTATGTGCAAAGGACAAGTATACAGAGAAAGAAATCAGTGAGGCCCTCCCATTTTCAACAGCAACAACAAAAAAAATTAAATACAGCCAGGTGTGGTGGCACATGCCTTTAATCCCAGCACATGGGAGGCAGAGTTGGGAGGATCACAATGAATCCGAGGTCAGTCTGGGCCAGAGTGAAACCCTACCTCAAAAAAAAAAAAAAATTAAAAGGCTGGGCATGGTGGTGCACACCTTTAATCCCAGCACTCAGGAGGCAGAGGTAGGAGGATCACCATGAGTTTAAGGCCACCCTGAGACAAAACAGTGTATTCCAGCTCCTCCTGGGCTAGAGTGAGACCCTACCTTGAAAAAAAAGAATAAAAGAAATCAAAAAAAAATTAATTACCCTGGAATAACACTAACCAAAGATGGGAAAGACCTATATAATGAAAACATAAAAACCCAAAAGAAAGAAAGAAAGGGAAACACTAAAAACAAAAGAAGATGGCAAGTCCTCCCATGCTCCTGGATAAGTAGAATTAATATTGTGAAAATGGCAATTCTACCAAAAGCAATATACAGATTTAACACAATACCAATAAAAATACCAGCATCATTCTTCACAGAGATTTACAAAATGATCTTAAAATTCATATGGAATGGCAGAAGGTCTCGGATATCCAAGCATATCCTCAGCAACAAACAAACAAACAAACAAACCCTCCCTCTGACAGTATCACCATACCCTATCTGAAGATATATTACAAAGCTGTAGGAACAAAAACAGCATGATACTGGAAAAAAACAGAAACATAGACCAATGGAACAGAAATGAAGACCCAGACCTTAGGTCAAGTAACTACAGCTGCTGGATCTTTGACAAAGGTACCAATAATGTAGTCTGGAGAAAAGACAGCATCTTCAACAAATGGTGTTGGACAAATCAGATGGTCATATGTAGAAAGATGAAATTAGACCCACTCATTTTGCCATACACAAAAATCAACCCAAATGGATTAAAGACCTCAGTATAAGACCCAAAATTCTTCAACTACTGGAAGAAAAAATAGGAAGCACCATGATATTGGACTGGTTAAACACTTCTTAAACAAAACCCCAGTAGCCCAGGAAATTAAACAAGCACTCAACCAATGGGATCTCATGAAGCTAAAAAGCTTTTGCACAGACAAACATACCATAAGCAGAGCCAATAGACTACCGACTGAATGGGAGAAAATCTTTGCCAGCTATACTACTGACAGAAGCCTAATATCTAGAATCTACAAAGAACTCAAAAAACTAAACAATAAAAAAAAAAATGAAACAACCCACTCCAAAAGCAGGGACAGAACTAAATAAGGAGTTCTCAGAGGAAGAATTACAAATGGATAACACACACTTAAGAAAATGTTCAGTATTTCTAACCATTAGGGAAATGCAAGTTAAAACAGCTATGAGATTCCATCTTACCCCAGTAAGGATAGCAAACATTAAAAAATCAAATGAAAACAAATGTTGGCGAGGCTGTGGAGAAATAGGAACACTGATTCACTGTTGGTGGGAATGTAAGCTGGTACAACCACTATGGAAATCAATATGGAGACTCCTGAAAAGGATGAATACAGAGTTACCAACAGACCCTGTTTTTCCCTTACTGGGCATTTACCCTAAAAGCTCCACATCTCAGTTCAGAGACATTTGCTCAACCATGTTTATAGCTGCTCAATTCATAATAGCTAAAAACTAGAATCAACCCAGGTGCCCATCTTTGGATGAATGTATCACCAAGTAATGGTATACCCACATGATGGAATTCTACTCAGCAGTAAGAAAAATGACACAATGAAATTTGTAGAAAAATGTTCGAACTTGGAACAGTTCATCTAAGTGAACTCACACAATCACAGGAAGACAACTGTTGCTAGGTCTCACTCATCTGCCGTTCTTAACCTGGATCAGCCTGAGTTGCTGACATACCTGAATAGCATCTTGAGGCTTGGACAATAGGGAGGATAGGGCTTGGGGGAAGGGGAAGGGCAGGGCAGGGACACAAAACTGAATCCAAATTTAACTGGTACTATGGAATCCTGTATCCTGGAAGTCAGACTAAAAGGTGGAACCCTCAAAAGGACCTTAGAGGGGAACACCTGAATCGAAGGGCCCTGGAGAGGGTGAGATGAAACCTATCCTTAAATTTCTCCTGCTTCTCTTTTTTCTCTCTTTTTCTTTTCACTTGGTGCTGGCCTATAATTCCTTGTACCAGGATGTGGTTTACATCCACAATGAGCTGCTGATCACAGAGACCTACTAGATCTCCCAAAACAAACAAGACAGACTTCTATCAGAGCACTTGATTACCCACCAGAGGTTAATGGTAAGACCCTACTGCTGAAGACACCATATGCTGTTGGCACAGACCATAGAGAGACCTTGTTGGAATCAGAAGAGAGCCAGTCCACAAACAATTAGCCCATCTAGTGCTGAAAGGTGCTACATGAGCTACTGGGGGGGAAATGGCCAACATCTGTCCAAGTAACTCAAAATCTAAGTGACTCAGAAGCAAACAACCTGACATGATACTCACACAAGTGCAATAGTGGCACACAGCCATAGTGGGTAACCAACTGCTCTTGAATTGCCTAACAGATCTGCTCAATGGAAAGGAAACCATATCTGGAACTGGGAAACAAGTCAGAATCATATCTAGACAATGAGTCTGCTTTCCACTGTCAAGCTCCCACTAACCTTGGGCTATAAGAAGGTCTTACACCCTTTAAATTCTCTCTAAATCAATAATGGTTATCCCATTTAACTGGTTCTGACTTCACTCTGCTTTGAAGAATTTGCTTCTCTTTTTCATATGGGAGCTGGACCTGAGGAGATAAACAACTCAGTGCACCCCATCCCAGCCCCAGCTGAAACCACAGAGGAACTGAGGAAATGAGCAAGAGTGCTGCTTTCTTTGTGAATCTGGTATCAGCACAAGGGTGATAGAGATAGATGTTTAGGACACTCAATCCCTATAAAACCAGAGATACAGAGGCTCCTAAGTGCCCATCACTGAAGTAGACTTAAAATGCTCCCAACATGGCTCAGGGAATTTTGCAGAAGAAGGGGCAGAAAGATTGTTAGAGCCACAAGTTGGGACATTTTGCACAGAGACATTGCCTCCCCCCCCCAATAATGCATGACCCACAATCCCCATGGGGTTGACCTGCATCCCCAATGAGAAAGGCCTCTTCAGAAAGGGGGCAGGGCAGGGGGAAAGGATGGTACCAATATGTGTTGTTTACATACTAAATATGTCCATATCTAATAAATTTTTTATTTATATCTTTGCAAATAGAGAGAGATAGAAGAAAGGGAGAGAGTAGAGAGAGAGAGAAAGAATGGGCACACCAGGGCCTCTAGCTGCTACAAATGAAATACAGATGCATGCCCCACTTTGTGCATCTGGCTTTACCTGTGTACTGGGGAATTGAACATGGGTCATAAGGCTTTGCAGGTAAGTGCCTTAACCATTGAGCAATTTCTCCCATCCCTTAAAAATCATTTGCTAGCAACTCCTTATATTTTCCCCAGTGTTCACATTAATAAAAGGAAGACAATCACACCTAACCATATAACCTGATTCTTTGGATGGAACCTGGAACTATATCAGTTCCCTGGTAATAAGGAGGTATTGTTGTAGATGATATACTGCCTTGGGTTGTTGTGAAACTTGAAAGAGATACCATCGGAAGCCACCTTAGGCAGTGCCTAAAACATGAAAACAAAGATTTTTCTTTTGTTGGAGCCCCTAGGGAATCTTTTAAATTTTCTCAAATTAAACCTGTATCAGGTGGGTCGGCTCTAAAGACGGACTAAAATGAAAGGGAAAGGGCTGGAGAAATGGCTTAGCTGTTAAAGCATTTGCTTGCAAAGCCGAAGTTCCACAGTTTGAATCCCTAGGACCCGTGCAAGGCAAATGCAGAAAGTGGCACATGCATCTGGAGTTCGTTTTCAGCAGTTGGAGGCCTTGGCATGCCCATTCTCTCCCTCTCTCCCTCCCTCTCTCTCTCTCTCTCTCTCCCACTCATCTGCCTTTTTCTCTCAAATAAATAAATAAACAAAAATAAAATAAATGAAAGGGGAGCAGAAAGGCATAAACTCTTATTAAATGTTTGCCTGATAGACTCCACCAAATTCACAAGTACTGATACTAACCCTAAACTTGATCATAGGGTGTAACCTTTAGAATATGATCAGTTTAAGAAGATGAGTTAGAATCCATATAATTCAAAATTAATGGGATTAGTTTGCTTATAAATGAAATCCCAGAAAGCTGCCTGGACCCTACACTGTGTAAAGACATGATGCTCTCTGTGAAAAAGCAAGCCCTGGACAGCTAGTGCCCTGATCTATGATTTCTAGCCTCCAAAACTGTGGGAACATGATTCTGTTTGTAATAATCTGTCCAGTTTATGGTGTTTTCCCAGCAGACTGGATGGACCATGGGCATCCCATTGTAAGTCAAGCACTGTGCCTATGTGGAGACCCTAGAGGGCTGCTCTGCCTGCTCCATCTTGTTCCAAGGGATCTTGATCATCCTACTCATGTCCTGTTCCTGATGCGACTGACTGCTACAAACTTAGTGGCTTAAGGAGAAAGAAGTCAGCAAGGTTGCATTCCTTCTGGAAGCTCTAGGAAAGAATCTATTTTCTCACTTTTACCAACATCTAACAGTTTTTTGCAGTCCTTGGACCATCTCTTACCGCATTCCATGGCTGCTTCTATTGCACATATCTTCCCTGACTCTTGCCTCTCATCCCCACTTCCCTAGGGCTCTGGTCATGATATTGAGCTTGCCTTCATAACCAGGACAATGCCCATCTCAAGATCTTTTATTTCCTTTTTTGAGATGTTTAATTTATTTACTTGAAAAAGACAGATGGAGGGATGGGAAAGGAGAGGCAGATATATATATATATGGAGAGAGAGAGAGAGAGAGAGAGAGAGAGAGAGAGAGAGAGAGAGAGAGAATGGATGTGTCAGGGTCTCCAGTTACTGCAAATGAAACTCCAGATGCATGTTCCACCTTGTGCAACTGGGTCCTGGGTAATCAAACCTGGGTCCTTAGGCTTCACAGGCAAGTGCCTTAACTGCTGAGCTATTTCTCCAGCCCTCAAGATCTTTCATTTAATCACATCTACAAAGGTAACATATTCAAAGATTCCCAAGTGGACATTCCACTCGGGAAGGTCATTGGTTTGTTCCACCATACTTATTGACATAGTCTTTGTGTTAATGCTCTAAACCTGAGGAGAAATGAAGATACATAGAGACCAAGGGCAATAGTTGTCCCCTACAGAACAGTTGTCCCTATGTGGCGTACACAGCATAAGTAAAATCCAAGTGACCTTTTGGTCCAATTTACCAACAGCTACGAGATAGAGCTGATGGTGTCCACACCCTTAAAACTCAACAGTTGGCACTCCAAAAGAATGTACTGGAAGCTCTTATACACGTACTCTAGGACACAGGTCCATGAATCTTCAGAGTAGCATCCTTTTTGACTGGCAGCAACTTGGACTATGTATGCTTCACCTAAAAGTAGATGTGGGAATTCCTGCATGGAATGTCACACAAACCTGAGGGTCCCAGAGCTACCTAAAGCAGTCCAGAGGATTCTGAGAAACATAACAAGGGAAGTTGTTGTAAGAAAATATAGGCGATATGATAGCATTTATGTGTGAATGTTATGTGTAAAGGATTGAAAACAACATGACACTGTTTGGGAAAATAAATAGAACATAAAGTGTATATCAGAGGTAACCAACAAGGGCAGCTTACTGGTTTCTCTTGAGGAAGGAAAGAGAATGGGGAAATGGCATATTTATTCAACTGGGAGGAGGACTAGGAGAGACGTAGATGAAAAAGAGGGTTAAAGAGGAAGTGAGTGACAAAATGAGGCAGAGGAAAGGGGTGTTTGGTGGGCAACATGGCCTTCTTCATCTTGACGTCAATGACCCCGGAGTCTTGGGGACTTCAGGGTGGTGGGTCTCCTAAGAGGGCAGGATCATACCAGGGGGATGGTTCCCAAGCTCAGATCTTCCCTGGAGCTTAAATCTGTGCATCCCCCACCCCAATGTGGTTTCATTTTTTCCCAAGATAACATCAGGTTCTGTAGCCAGGAGTGGCATTGAATCTGTACCTGGCAGCAAGGGGGAAAAAGAAAAAATAAACATGAAATAGAGAGAGAAACGGTGTGTGTCTAAAAAGGAAAACAGATGGGAGGCTGAGACAGAGACAAGAGATACAGTCAGAGATGGATAACAGAAAACTTCAGGAAAGAGGGTCAGAAAAAGAAAGAAAGAGAATGGCATCTAGGCTTTTATGCCCATGCCCTGGCTGCATGGAGACTTGCCCAGTAGTAGAAGAGCCTAGTGGAGACATGGGCTAGTGCTCAGGAAAGAAGCCAGGTCCAGTTGAGTTTTGGCCATGGCTTAGGGAGAGAGGGGAATGTGTAAGGGCCTCCGAGAATCTAAAAGTCAGGACCCCTTCCTATGTCTGGGGAAGATTTTTTTTTTTATTAATATACTCTCACTTCCACCTTGCTATACCTGTCTTCCTGCTTCCTAATTCTTATCCAGTGGAGGAGCCTACCTACTAGCCACTGGTATCCATCTCAACCTATATAAAGTCCTTAGTAAGCTATGATGGGATACCTTTATTTATAGGAATCCTTACACTGATCTCTCTCTCTCTCTCTCTCTCTCTCTCTCTCTCTCTCTCTCTCTCTCTCCCTCCCTCCCTCTCTCTCTCTCTCTCTCTCTCTTTCCCTCTCTCTCCTGTGGAATGTCAAAGCAGAGGCTTGTTGTCAACTTGAGAAAACAAAGCTAAATGACCATGTGGCTAGGACAGGAAGTCACTGTCTGGTTAAGACGTCCACAGAGCCTCTCTCCTCTGTCTACCAAGAGTGTGTGCTGTCCTGCAGCCGTCCATACTTTTCAAGGGACCACCTAACCCTGGGAAGAGGGGCTGTAGAGTGCTGCGGTTGGCAGAGGCTAAGGCAAGCCCAGAGAGCCAAGGATTTGTGCGAGGCTGAATAAGGAAGGGTGCAGAGAGGGAGTCTCAGCCCACAAACCCACATCAGCTTCCCAGTGACAACCCCTCCCACTCTGAGCCATGCTCTGAAAGGGCCAGAAACTTCAGAAACTCTCAGTTCAGGTCTGGAGAGATTGGTCAGTGGTTAAAGGCACTTGCTTGCAAATTCTGACTGCCCTGGGTTTAATTCCCCAGCACTCATGTAAAGCCAGATGCACAAAGTGGGTCATGAGTCTGGAGTTTGTTTGCAGTAGCAAGGGACCCTGGTGTGCCCATTCTCTCCCTCCTTCTCTCCCTCTCCCCCATTCCCTCTATCTCTCTCTGCTTGCAAATGAATAATATTTTTTTTTTTTAATTTTCTGAGTTCAGCTGGGAAAGAAGAAATGCTGGGGTCAGAAGTGAAACAAAGATCTTGCCTTGTCTTCCTAGCACAGTCCCTCTAGCCAGCAGTAAAAACAAGTTCCAAATTAGTATTATCTAGGATGAGAGCATTTTAATTACTGAATTGAGACTGTATTTGTGGTTTCAAGTGACCAGAGCTCTTTTTATTACCTAAAAGCCAGGAGAAAATTATGAGACCTGCCTGAGACAGAGATTTCATCCTCAGGCAAGGAAAAAAAAAATGATCCGCACTGTATAAATTTTAAAGGGAGAAGGAGAGCAAAAGAAAACTGTGCTTTCGGTCGTACCCTTGGGTGACACTTATTCAAGGAGCAGTTTCATGTCGTTAATGGAGCTCAACGAAGGAGCTTCAGCAGCGCTGTGAGCACCCATGAGGAACCTGAGTGGGACCCCCTTTTGCACAGCGAGTCTGGGGCTGCACTGGACCTGTTGAGCCCCTTGCAGCAGCAATCAGAGAAGGAATGGGGTTCAAGGGGCAATGCCAAGGTCAGGGAAGAGCAGGGGTCAGGATACAGCTGGTGGCAGCAACTGCAGACAAATAAATACCACAGTGCTCCTGTAGAAACGGTGATTGAAAGGCCACTCAGAACCTGTCTAGGAAACCCTAACTTCCCTTCTGCCCCTCAGAGCATCTAGAGACCAAGTCAACAGTTAATCTTGACCATCTGCCTAAAGCAGTTTTAACCCAGGAAACTAAGGTTACAAAAAGGTGCTGTTGGGTCTTGGGGCGGGGGAGGGGAGCTGGAGGACTCTGGGATAGGACCCTCATTTCTCCTTGTTGCAAACAGAAAGATCACACGCAGGCACTCAGTTCCCGTCTCTCTTCCATGACGACCTTGAAGGCCCTGCCATGTTGCTCACATGGACTCTGCACAGACTTCCGTGTAGCCTTCCAGTTTGGCCGTCAACAGGTCTGCAGGCTGAAGGACTGCAGGACAGAGCCCAGTCAGTATAAGATGGAGGCAACCATAGGCTCACAGAGCCACCCGCCCCCCTTCTGACAAGTGTATGCTAATTGCATTCTGGCTCCTTGCAAATTATAGCTATTCCTTGGGTTTTAAAAAATTTGACATTTCATGTTGATTGCCAAGCTTCTTGTTTCCTCCAGCACTGAGAAAAGGGTGGGGCTGACAGAGCTGGGGTTTGACAATGACCTTGTAATGGGAGTGCAGATGATACTGTGTGTGTGAGGGGGGGAAAGGGGGGAATTCAAGGGCTTTGGGGAGGGCTGTATTTCTGATCTCACAGTAAGTTCCTCTTCATGATTTTGGAAGGCTACAGACAATATTTCTTCCAGGGTACTTTGGTTTGGATTCTTCTGTCCTCTTAGACCATACTCTCTGGCCTGTTCCCTGCTGATACACATAGCTCAGGACATCTGACCAGAGCTGCGATAGCACGAACTCCGCGTCTGTCTGAGGCCTTGAGATGTTCCAGCAGAAGGTCCATCATGCACACATTCTGCATGCGGAGCACAAGCTCTGCAGTTGTGACCCAGGGAGCATCCATGAATCTGAGAGGCCTAACCCCAACTCTTCTTCTAATGGCGGTAAGATGGGAGTTACCTCTTCTGCTTCCTTTCTCCCCAGTTCACGGTGGGCCTCTCCAGAATTGTTTGATGTCTGATGATGTCACTCAGCCCCTTGAAGGCGCTCAGAGTTGTGCTTGTGTACACTGGCATCTTAAAAAAGTGTGCTTGATTTGATTTTCCAATATGATCAATAAACATAGATTTTTAAATGTAAACAAAAGTTCTTCAGGGTCCTCAATTATTTTTGAGAGACACACAATATTGTTGTTCTTCTTTTTTTTTTTTTTTGCCAATGCACTGCTCTTGCTGAGAGAGCCTCCCCCTCCCACACAAGCCCGCTGGGAGTGGGGTCCAGGAAGCCCTGCCCCAACTGCCCCAGCCGCCCTGCCTCCCACAGCCTCCCTGTGGACAGCTCTTTCCACCAGAGCAAAGATCCCATAAACTTGACAAAATGACAAGATTCATAACTTTGTTAGGGCGGGAATCATTCCACTTTATTTTATTTATTTTATGAGAGAGAGAGAGAGAGAATTGGCATGCCAGGGCCTCTAGCCACTCCATTTTTGAGATCATGCCGGCACCTTCTGCAGGCCACAATTTAAGCAGAGTAAGTTTTTGATTTTTTTTTTTTTTAATGACCAAAACCCAGACTCTGGAGACAGATGGTAGAGATGTCTCTTGAACCTGCAAACCTGTGATTATTAGTTAAGACATCCCAGCCATGGAGAGCCCAAGATTTATTTAAGAGAGAGTCTCTCCTTCCCTCCACGTCTTTAGTAGTCCCCGTTTTCTTTCTTTGCCACCCCTCCCCACCTGTATCAGTTACTTTCTTGTTACTAAAACAAAATACCTGGCCAGCCTCAGTTTAGGGAAGAAGACAGTTTACTTTGGCTAAGGGTTTGAGGGGTAGTTTCAACACAGAGAGAAAAGCATGACCAAAGTAGGCAGCTGACGTCACGTCTCCACATCAGTAGTGAGGAACTAGGAAAGCGAAAGCTTCAGGTCCGCCCCCAGTGATGCACTTCCTCCAGCAAGACTCCGCCTGCCAAAGACTCCATAATCGCCCCACACAGTGCCGCCTACTGGAGAAGTGAGTCTATGCAGGACATTTTACATCCAAACTTCCACACCACCTCTCTTTTGGTTCTTCCTTCATTTTCTTTCTTCAGTCTTTGAAGGTGCCTCTGTTTGTACCTGTGTCATTCAGAGTGAATTCACAGCAGTGCATTTCAATAAATGTGAACAGCAGAGAGATCTGGACTGTGATCTTGAACAAAAACAGGAGGCAGTCCTATTGGGGCCATTGCATGGCTCCCCAGGTGCTGGGAGGAACCATGGCCCTCATGTGGCTTCCTTGCGTCCGAACGTCCCCGCTCTGTCCAGTCTGCTTCCAGCTAGCAGTAATAAGGCTCAGCCAGCCCCCCCCGAAATACCCTTAACTCTTCAGGTGTCCCACTAATATGCAGATCTCCTCATTCATTTCTTGAGTCTGAACCTGAGGAGAGAGAAAGGTCAGTGATGTGCAGTGTCACCCTATGGGAGTCCACAAACCAGTGTGGAGACAAGGACACTCCAAGGTGGTGCCAGGGAATGAGAGAGGGAAGAAAAGCCTTCAGAGCAGCTCACTGTCGGCTTGCCTGTCAGGCTTGGTCCACCCTATGGCTCCTTGTGGAGCCGAGGGTCAGGAGCCGGATGTAACAGGAGACCAGGTAATGAGGCACTAGTAACGTGAACCAGGCTCATGAGAGGACTCTGGAGCATGGATCACAAGTTCAGGGTTACACATATCTAAACAGTGATCCCTCAGGAGCCTGGTGTGTGGGAGGGTGCTGGAGGTGAGGACGGCAGAGTGAAACAGAAGCCCAGTCGTCTGATGGGCTGTCTTACATAGGCAGTAGAGGGTTCACAGGAAGGACTTGAGCTATGGTGTTAGATGAATCTGGGTTTATAAACTAGCTCTGCCACTTCCCAGATGGCATGCCTTTGGGCACATCCTTTAAGCTCAAGTTTACGCTTTGTCCATGGGGGATGACAATGGTGCCTACTCCTAGACATACGAGGGTTACCTAAGTCAACGCACTCCAAGTTCCTAGAAAAGTGATTACAGTAACAGAAGACAGTAAACATGCATGACAGCTGCTGTTGGTCTTGTATCGAAGAATAACCGGAGCCAGCCAGGGAGAGCATTCAGTGGTGTCTGAAACATGGTAGACCACCTGTGGGTGGGAAGGAGAGGCCACTTAGTGCCACTCTGGGGTCCCAGAGACAGCACAGCAGGTGTGAAGGGAGAAGGTTTCCAGACCCTCCAGCCTCATCCAACTCTTCAAAGGGTATGAGGTTCCACATATAGTAACAGGCAGGGGTACAGATGCTGGGTGAGTATTTGGGGATGATGGTTGGAGGTGAGAGGCAGGTGGTGGGCGGCTGAGGCAAGCAGCAAATGGCTGAGCATGCATTTGGACATCTGTCATCACTGGTCATCCTGAGATTGAAGCACAACACCAGGCCTGGGAACTTTAGGGCAGCCCGCGCCGAGGAGGGAACATTTCAGTTAGATGTGAGAAGGCAAGTGGGCGTTTTTGGAGATTATGTAGGAAACAAGTCACATAAATGTCACTTCTACCACACTTCTTGAAATAGCTCCCCACATAACTTTCTAGAACACTGGCTTGTGCATTTTGAAAGTTGAGTCTTGTTGTTATGGTGCTAGGGTCTAACACACCAAGAAAATCACAGATGGGAGGCTCCTAGGAGGTGAGGAACAGCAGCCTCATCAGGGAAGACACTTTGACCCGGAAGCTGGTTCTTTAGGTCACTGTCCCTGTCAGAAAGGAACCTCAGACACCTGTCTGGTTATAGATGACAGGTCACTGCTGGCTCACTGAACCCTCAAACACACCCTCTGAAGTGAATGTAAATATCCCCACATCACACCTAAGGCAACTTAGAAGTTCAAGTCTTCAAGGTGTCTGACTGGAGGCCACCAAAGTCCCTTTGGGACATCTGAGAGGGTGGGTGGAAGTAGGCCATGCTCCCTCAGCCTGGCTCCTCAATCCCTCAGCTGGAGATTGAGACCCAGCAGCTGGGGCTTGTAACACTCCCATGGCCAAACACAAGGATGCTAAGAGCCTCTCCAGGGCATGTTGTAAGGTTTCAGGGTCTCTGGTACCTGGATAATAGACAAAGTGTCCAAAGTATTTATGTTCCCATGCCTAGGTTGACCTCTTGTTAGTTAGCGAAACAGCAGGGTGGCTGTGCTGGTGCTCTGCTGACAGGACTCAAGCCCGTGGCCAATTGAACTAAACTAAAGAAGATCACTCGAGAAACTGGGTAAGCCTGATTTGCCCAGTTGGAAAGACTTTAGCAGCAGAATGGAACTTTTATTATTCTATTTATTTGAGAGAGAAAGAGAGAGAGAGAGAGAATGGGCACACCAGGGCATCTAGCCACTGCAAACGAACTCCAGACACATATGCCATACCTTGTGCATTTGGCTTTACATGGGTACTGGGGAATCGAATCTGGGTCCTTAGGCTTTAGAGGCAGGTGCCTTAACTGCTGAGCCATCTTTCCAGCCCAGAGCGGAACTTCTTTGAGGAGGGGCAAATGCCCACCTATGGGTAGCAGCTTCACCCAGCACTCGCACCCTGAGTTCCAGCTCAGCCTTCCTGATTGATGTTAGGCTGTGGATGTGACCAGCCAACCCCACAATCATGCAGGTCAATTCCTGCTGATAAATTTTTTTCACATTCTTTTCCCTATGGTTCTGATTTCCTTGTCCAGAGCGGATGGGTACACCCCTTTTCCAGGCACCATCTGTGATTCTTGCTCTAGTCTTCCTGCTGGGCCACAATTTCTAGCCCTTCCTTCTCCTCCAATCCATCTTTCAGTCTTGTCAGAGGGTCTACTGTCATGTTTCTGGTTCCCCATTCTAGACACATTGACTATGAGCAAAGGTTATAGGAAACCCTGTGGCATCGAGCCTCAGGAATTTTTATCTTTGTTTTGTAGAGAGGGTGAGAGAGGGAGAGAGAATTGGGGCACCAGGGCCTCAGCTACTGAAATTAAACACCAGACACTTGCTCCACCTAGTGGGCATGTGCAACCATGCACTTGCATCACCTTTGTGCATCTGGTTTACGTGGGGTCTGAACAATTGACAATGGTCCTTTGGCTTCACAGGCAAGTGCCTTAACCACTAAGCCATCTCTCCAGCCCAAGGAATGGTTTTTATACTACACACTACTGAGTAAAGGTGCTGGCCACTCAGTCTTTCTCCCTCTGACTTTTAGAAAAGAAACATTCCTGGTTTAATGGGTAACTAATGCTTTCCAGTAATAAGAATATTAGAGAAAATGGTGCTGTGGTTTGAATGTGAAATGTCCCCCACAGGACGTTTTGTACTTGAACATTTGTTTCCCAACTAGTAGAACTGTTTTGAGATATTGTAAAATCTTTGGGACACAGAGCTTGGCTGGTGGAAGTGGATCACTGGAGGCAGGCCTTTGGCTATAACCTAGCCCTGCTTCCAATCCATTCTATGCTTCCTGATCTCATTCACAATGTGAGTGACAAACCTCCAACCGAAACGCACCTTCCCCACTAAGATGTACAGAAACTTCTGAGCCCATGAGCTAAAATAAACCCTTCCCCCTTTGAGCTATCTTTACTTTCTTCACAGCCACAAGAAAGATAACTAACACAAGTGGCTTAGAGCTGAGGCCAAAGTAGGATGTCCAACTCTGAGTCCTTGTGAACAGAAAACAGCCAGGCCCACAGCACAAGGCCAAAGCTTTCTCCATCTGGTGACAGAAAGGAGGATGGAATTCCTTCAGGAGGAATACTGTAGCAGTGTGCTGGTGACCTGAAGGAGGAAGATTTCCCGGCTCTTGGAGGCAGGCTGTGCCTGCATGAGAGATTACGGAATGAAGGGCCAGCACAGCTGTGTGCCCCTACTCCCCAGAAACATGGCCAGTGAATATCAATGTCACAGACAGAGAGGATGCAGGTCCCCGGGGGAGCAAGCATGGGGATGTAGAGAAGATGGAAACCACGTGTTTGCGCCCACACCTCTCCCCTAGGAATAAGAACAGAGGTCTTCTCCTATCTGTACAAGTGTGGAGGGGGGAGCTTTTCCTGGATAATGACACCATGTGCGAAAACACCTCTGTCACAGAGCAGTGCTTCCAACACTGCACCCAACACTCAACTTTGACAAAGGTATTTGAGGCTAAGCCCTTCCCACATTGCCACTCTTTTCATGACTTAGCCGCCCTGCCCAGCCTGCTCCCTTTCTGTTGACAAAGGGGTTATCTAGAGACTGAAAATTTAACAATGGAGCTGCACAGTTCTTCTGATCTGTGATGTTGACGTTTTATCAATATCATCTAACCCTCCCCCTGGTCCTATGAAGACATGTGAGGCACAGCTCTTACCAGGAACCCAGGAAAGACCTCTGATACACTCAGAAGATCTCCAGCTCTTGGCATCAACGATACTAATCACCTATGTTGTCTCTAAAGTCCAACAAAACCAAGATTTCATTGATCCTAAGAATGCCAAACACTGCACCCCAGTCTCAACACGAAGTTTTTTTTTTTTAACCTTTCAAGTAAAAACAAATGCTGTTTATTACAGAGTTATCAAAAGCATTATCCAGGGAAATGATGACAATGGAGGCTGAAGCCAGCTGACTGTAGGCCTGTGTTTGGGAAGCTGAGGGCCTAATAGAATTATCTCTCTCCCCCATCCTTCCTGGTCTTCCCCTTTTAAACATCCAGCATTGTGCTGCCAGCAGTGTTCTGCTGCTGGACACTGCTACAGGATCGGCCCCAAGTGCCCAATCAAGGCCCAGGAGAAGATTCACACCGAGGCACCACACCCTCTACCACCCACCACCCCAGGCTCCAGTTCTGCGATGCCCCCAGTGACCCTAGCGTATCCCCTCTTCCTTACGTCACTGCCTTCATTGTCTGCAAGCCCATCTCAAGTTTCTCTTCCTCAGGACGTAGTTCTAGCATTCCGTGTCAGCCCCAAATGTGTTAACTAGAGTTTTTCATTTTCCCCACATGCCAAGATACCATGGGACTGCATTTCCAGAGCTGTGAGTTTGAGACCATGTGATTACTTCTGGCATATGAGTTGTGGGCAGGAGTGAGTGTGTAGCAGTTCTGGACTGGGGCATCTGCCTGCCCATGTGGCACTCCCTAGAATGGAAACCAGAAACAGAGCAGATGACAGCTGTTCTCTTAACCTGGTCCCAGGGTAGTAAGAATAATCTTGTGGAACAGTGTCCCCTGTCATCCCACAGTGGAAAAGAACACCTTTGAACTCCTCGTGTCTGGGGTTTGTTTGTTACTACAACATAATCTAGACCATGCTGCTGCCTGCCATGGACTCGGGATCAAGCTGGCTGGTCTTGCATGCTCTGACTTTTCTCCATCACGCATGTTGTATGAACATGTCGACGTGTGTGCCCCCATCCAATGAGATCATGGAACTCTGCATCCAATTATTCTGCCCAGGGGCGGCCTCAACCTAACAGCAGGCATCTGTACACAATCACAGTGTTGTTATTGGCTCATTTTTTTTCACTCCTCCTCCCTGCTGTGCAGGCGAGAAAGTGGCCTTGACAGTTTCCTGTTCCTCTGCCTTGCTTTTTCCTGCCGCTCAGAGGATCAGAATTGATTTCTTTTCCCCTGGTGTCAGTTCAGTAGGGGGAGGGATCCAAGGAGTCAGACTTGGTCTGGTTCATATGTTCTCACTAACCTTAAAACTCCCAAGAAACTGACTCCTGAGCAGTTGTTGTAGGTAAGGGATAGGGCCGTCGGGACCATCAGTAACTACAGCAGCATTAGCAGGTGTCAGTGGCTTCCAGAATGTTCTAACCCTACTCCACTCCCCAGCTAGGAAGGGAAGAAGGTAGAGGAGGTGATGGCCTGGTTACCTGGGCTGCTGGGTGTTTGCTTCTGTAGTACTTATCAGCCCCACTGAAGTGTGATTATGAAAGCATACACATGCACGCACACAGAGATAGAGCGAGACAGAGAGGAGGAGAGAGGGAGAGAGAGCTCCACCCCAGTGCTTCTTAGCCAATGAGAGTCAGGTCTGGGGAAATACCAGGAGCTGTTCCCTGATTTGGGCATCACATACGGTCTTTCTAACCACTGAGGAAGCAACACTTCGGGTGTCATGGGAGTCATGGGCTGGGGCCTGGTCTTCACTCCAGCTCTTTTGGATTTAGGCCTAAAGGTGGCTTTTCAACGTGGTCACCTGGATTCCAATCCCTGGGTCTTCTCATGCCAGTCTTTCCTCTCTCCTGGAGACAAGGCTCCTCTTCAGATCCCTCACATTGGCCCATGTAGACCGACTGCTCGGGGGACCCCAAGACTGTGTTCACCCACACTGCCTCTCCAGACAATCCCTTAGATAGCAGCCCTGGCTGGGAGAAGATCCTTCCAGACTGCCTTGGATGTGTGATTTGGGAAAATTTCCAGAGACAACCCTCCTTCGTGGGTCATTTCTCTCAGGTTGGTGGAAGTCATCAGCCTCTCCTTGCCCAGAGTCTGCTCTGTCCCCTGGCTTCCCCAGGCTCTCCTCCACGAGGAAGCTGCAAAGGAAAATCGAGCCCATTGCCTGGGCCAGGTCCCAAGGCCTTAAGGATAATCACAGGAAAAGCAGTTATACATGTATCGTTTTCTTGATTGGAAATTCTTTGGTAAGAACCGCTCAACTGAAATAAAGTAAGGGGAGCGCATACAACGAGGACTCACGGGAATGAAAAGTTTTGAGAGCACTAATTGCCTGGCATCCACCCCTCCACCATTTCCATTCCCTTTGTGATGTGACTTGTTTGGCCAGGAAAATCATGAGAAGTGTCATATGATCAAAAGTTCTATACAGTGACAAAAGAGAGGTAATCACATTATGATTTTGCAAATCACACAGTTTATTCCCAAAAAGAGAAATTTTTTTTTCCCCACAAGTTCACAGTACTTGAGGATGAGTAGAGAGACTGAAGCTTGCAGGAAGGAAGCTGGGGGTTTCTTAACTGCACAGGGAGTGAGCTGCAAAACGATTAACGTCTAGTTGTCCACATGGACAGCAGCATGCCTCTGTGCAATGTAAACTCTAAGAAAACTTTCAGGTATAACTTTAAAAATTTTTTTAATATTTAGTTATTTATTTGACAGTGACAGACAGATGGAGAAAGAGGCAGAGAGAGAGAGAGAGAGAGAGAGAGAGAGATTGAGAGAGAATGGGCACACCAGGGCCTCCAGCCACTGCAAATGAACTCCAGATGTATGCACCACCTTGTTCAACTGGCTTACGTGGGTCCTGGGGAATCGAGCCTCGGACTGGGGTCCTTAGGCTTTACAGGCAAGTGCTTAACCGCTAAGCCATCTCTCCAGCCCCATCAGGTATAACTTTTGTTGCTATTACTGTTATTGTTGTTTGAGGTAGGGTCTCGCTATAGCCCGGGCCGACCTGGAATTCACTATGTAGACTCGGGCTGGGCTTGAATTCACAGTGATCTGCCTACCTCTGCCTCCCAAGTGCTGGGATTAAAGGTGTGTGCCACCACGCCCAGTGAGGTGTAACTTTTACACCAATGGTTATTGGAGAAAACTGTGTGGAACAGAAGGAGACCCACAATAGCGTATACAGACCCTTGATGCTTGCGAGTGTGGGTGGCTGAACCTTGGGTGTGGGTCTCTAAGACTACAAGGTGTGGTCTCACACTGCCTGAGCTGCCAGTCTTCATGGAAGGGGCTGATTGAGCACAGCATAACACATTTTAAACTCTTAGAGTAGCTATCAAGCTCAGATTCCCCAAAGGAAGGGAAGTTCACTGTCACTTTCTTGTCGGGTAGGGGAATTCCCTGTGAGTTCTTATCACACCAAAATGAATGTCCTAGCCTACAATACAAGTTTGGAATCATTTCAGCTCTACATAATTCCAAAGGTTTGGAAAGCATGGATATGACTGGAGCTGTTGTCTTGCACCTTGCCATTCTCATGAGGACAGCATGCCTAAGCTAGCCCGTTAATCCCAGGAGGAAAATGAGAGGCCCGTGGAGCTAAGTCACCACCAATGGAGCCCAGCTGAGATCAACTAATCCCTAGTCAGCCGCAGATGCTCCAGCAAGCCTGGCTGAGACCCGCAGAAGCGACTCGCTAAGCTCAGCCTATATCACCAATCCCAGCCGATCAAAAGATGTATAAGCCAAATCACGCTTGTCATAGGTCACAGAACTTGAGGTTGTCTGCTGCGTGGCGTTTTCTGTGACAATAGTGAACGGGTGCATTTGCAAAGCGGTGACTGTCCCCATTTCTGCTTCTGCTCTAGGATTCCATGCGTCCTTCCATCTCTGCTTCGTGGAAGCTCCTCCTGAAACCCATCTTCCAGGGTGGGGAGGTGGCTCAGTTGGTAAACTACTTGCCTCATAAGTACGAGGACCTGAGTTCAATCCCCAGAATGCATGTAAAACGCCAGGCGTGGAGGCATATGGCTGTCACTCCAGGGCTGGGGAGGCAGAGACAGGCAGAGCTCTGGAGCTCACTGGCCGGCTAGCTGAGCCTAACTGGTGAGCTCCAGGCCAATGAGAGACCTTGTCTCAAAAGGAGATGGGTCTATGTAGCTGAGAAACAATACCTGAGGCAGTCCTTCACATGTACATACACACACATGTAAGCATCCCCACACACATGTGTAAGACTCCCACACACGAATACACACACACACACACACACACACTCCATACCAAAAAAAGCAGCTTGGTTGCCCCTTGGAGCCCCTCGATAGAGCACCATTCACTCTCAGGAATCTACTGTGAGTCCCAGACCAATTCCATTGTCAAATTCGGAGACACAGCGGATGTATTCCATGTTTCTATTCCACCACGGAGCTTGATAGTGAATCAAGCACCCAACCTTGGAAACCCAAGAAGGAGTTTTGGTTTTTTTTCCTCCTAAGGGGAGGGAGCACCACAACATTTCCTCCTGACGCATCCCTCCTTCACCGTGCACACTAAGGAAATTTAGAGAAATGTTTTTCTACTATAGCAAAAAGCCAAAAACAAGTTTTCAGCAGATTGCTCTGCTACTCATGCAAATAACCATCTGTCCTTAGGAAGGAGAGGATGCTGGGATTTCCACCTAGGTAGGATGGTGTGTGGGAGGGTGTGGGGTAGGGTGGAGGTAGGGTGTGAAGAGGTATAAAGTAGCTGACATTGGAAGGAGTAGATAACTGAGGCCCAGAAAGGCTGGCACTGGAAATGAGAGAGATACCCAGCTATAGCACAGTGACCTTCCCAAGGGCTGGGAGGAACATTGAGGAGGGGCACATCCCTGCCCACTAACACCAAACAGCATAGCACATTCCAGTGCAACTGGGTGGCTCTTACAGGATGGGTGACTCAAGAAAGACAGGAGAGAAAGTGGGAGATTTACGTTTGGACAGTTTTGAATGCCACCAGCTTAGGAGAAGCTATTATCTGGAGGCAGATGACTGGCCCAGCCTTGGGTACCAATTGGATCATCTCCAGGGAGTTACACAATTAGAAGAGAGGCTGGAATCAAGTGTTGGAGAAGAACTGAAAGTAATATTTGCTAGTGACCAAATGAAATGGTATTTTGGAAATGTTAGGGAAATGTGATAGTAAAATTACATTTGGGCAAAGTCTATGACCCAGAAATTGTCTCCTGGGTATAGAGAGCCCAGGGTCATTCCTGAACGGATTCATCAGGGACAGATACCAGAATGATTGTCCAGGGCCTTCCCTGGTTGGCTGAAGCCTGGAGGATGAAGGCAGTGAGTGTCTTAGAAGCTATGAACTTGCTGTGCAAATAGCAAAAGGAATAGATCATAAAGCATGGTGCAGAGGGAGAAAAAAGTAAGAGGCAGAAAAAGATTTATAGCATAATACCAATAGTGTAAATTAAAAACACATACACACCACAAAACAACATTAGATTTTAACAAGGATCCATGAGTACGTTAGGCCATATATCATACGCTGGAGTGGGTACCAAGGGGAATAGGAGCGAGGACTGCGGATTAAGTAGGAGAAAAAAAAAAAAAAGCTAATAAAACAATGGAAGGCCCTGCACAGACTTCTTATGATAATGAGCTGTGATGTGAGAGGAGTGTGGTTAACATAATTTCTGCATCTGCAGCCTCTTCCTCTTCTTCTTTCAAACCTCAGCTAAGCCTGGCCATGGCATTGATTTGGGAATAGAACCATCCTACTTCTGGCTGATGGGGTCATGGGGCACAGAGCAACCAAAGTCCCTGTTGGAGCCGTCCAGTCAGGGGAAGGCCGACAGGATGTCGAGGGGTCACTGGCTCAGGCTTTACAAATGAAGATGCTGGGAGATTCCATTCTGCCCTACTTGTAGAAGTCAGGCAAGAAGCATGACTGTGGATGGATGGCTCAACTCTTTAAGTCCCCACTCCTCTGTGAAGCAGACATAGCGACCCCCAGGGGGCATGGATATCAAAGGAGATGATGCATGTAAAACTCTTAGCACACTGGTTGGCTTCATAAATAGCAACTTATTATACTGGGTTTTCTTTTCTACCCTGTAGTCTAAAACCTCTGTAATTCTCAGCCTCTAAAATGTAACTTAATTCCATCTTTCTTGGCCAGCTGCTTTCTATGGGAAGAGATTCTGGAGTGACAGCTACTGGGGCCTCCTGAGGGGAAGGGACTGTGCCTCTGACCAGACTGAGGCCTCAGGGGAGCCTTGCAAGAGCTGGGCAGTCCAGAATGAGACAGATCAGGTGAACTGAAGGTGAGGAAGTGGGCCCAGGAATCATGGATACGGAGCACTGGGTGCGTACAGCAGGAGAGATGAAGGAGGATGAAGATATATGCTCCAAGCTTGCCACCCACAGCTTCTTGTCAGTTCCTTCCTGCCTACATGGTGTTCCCACACCCAACCCCATGCGTGTACACGCGGTGTGCTCCACATCAAAGCCAGAAATATCCATGTCCACTCTCGAGGCAGGAGACCCACCTCAGCTCCTTAGCACCCTCTTGCCAGTTGATCATTAACTCAGCAGGTCTTGACTGAGCTGGAGCTCCAACAATGACTAAATCGAAACCCCATCTTAGCATAAGCTCCACTGGCACCAGCTCCTCTGCCTGTGTCTCTATCCACATTTTCTTTACCTGGGATCATGACAGAGTCCTCTGCCTATACCCTTGTCCCCAATTCTCCATGTAGCCACGCAAGTAATGTTCATTTCATGCAAACATAGCACGCCGGTCTCTTGTGCGATACCTGTGGCTTCTCTTGCACTGGGGATAGAATGTAAACCCCTTAATATGGAACTCAGTGCTCTGCTCTGCCTAGTCCTGCTTCCATCACGAATCACTGATACTTCCAGGAATGATCCTGTGAGGCTGCAAGCCCTTTATCACCTCAGAGGCTCTCAGCTCTCTCCTGTCCTGGGCTGCCTTCTGTACTCAGCTAAGTCCTCCTCACTCTCAAAGGTTAACTTCACTTATTCCAGGAAGCTGATGATCCAAGTCCACATTCAGGATTCTGTTGTGTTGCAGTCAGCTTCACGTTGCTGGCAGAAAGCGCCTGACCAAAAGCAGCTTGTGGGAGGAAAAGGTTTATTCTGGCTTACAGAGTCACCATTATGGCAGGTACAAACAATAGCTTGAGCAAAGGTTGGACATCACCTCCTGGTCAACACCAGGTGGCCAACAGCAGCTCTCCTGTATGCAAAACACTGGGAAGGGGAAGATGGCTATAACACCTGCAGTGGTTTGATTCAGGTGTCCCCTGTAAACTTTGGTGGCCTGAATGCTAGGTCCCCAGCTGATGACAATTTGGGAATTAAAGCCTCCTGGAGGCAGTGTATTGTTGGAGTAGGCTTATGAGTGTTATAACCAGCTTCCCCTTGCCAGTGTTTAGCACAGTCTCCTGTTGCTTTTGTCCATCTGATGTTGGCCAGTAGGTGAGGTCCACCATCTACTCATGCCATCATTTTCTCCTGCAATCATAGAGTTTCCCCTCTAGTCTGTAAACTAAAATAAACCCATTTTCCCCCACAATCTGCTCTTGGTTGGGTGTTTTCTGTCAGCAATGTGAACCTGACTGCAACCGTAAAATTGGTACTGAGAAGTAGGATCATTGCTGTTAGACACCTGACTCTGTGGCTTTTGGCCTTGTGGAGCTGGTTTTTGGAAAAGAATATGGAAGGATTTGTAATATTGGACTAAGAGATGCCTTGTAGTGCTGTAAGTATAGCTTGATGGACTTTTCTGGTCAGAGTTAAAAGATCTGAATGAAGTAAGAACTATGAACTCTGAGGTTTGGCTTATGAGGGTGAGAAGGAGCTTTGCCTGGATTGGGCTAGACACAGTTTGTGTGAGAGGCTTGCTGTTATGCCCATGTCCTGAGAACGTGTGCAGGGTTGCTTTGTGTAGAAATACACTGGTGTGAGTGAGGGATCTGGCACAGAAACAAATGAAATCTTTGGCCCAGAACCTTTGCTAACTCAGCTGCAATTGTTTGAGAGATTGCAATCCTTGCGATTGGGCCAGCTGACCTGCATTGGGACAACAGGAAGAAAGCAGACTCTTTTGAAGGGGCCTGAATGCTGAAGGAGTGTCTTGTTCTTAAAGTCTGCTTTATTCCCCCTGGATTAACAAATTGGTAGCCTACCTGGTTCTACAGAGTATAACAAATGCAGGGAAGAGAGGGTCATTAAATTTGCAACATGGTTTTGTATTCTGGAAATGGCCACAGGCAGTGTGAAGCAGGCTTGTTGGATTACCTGCATGGAGACCCGATGGAGCCACGAGAATGAACTGTGGGTTGCAATGGAAACCCAATGGAGATGCCAGGACTATGGGATGGTCGCCAAGGAGAGCTGCCTGCACCAGATGAAGTTTTCCTGGACTATGGGTAGCCTAGCTGGAGGAGCAGAATTGGAACTCCAGAGACTCATCACTGGTTAGAATTGACTTAGAGAATCATCACTGACTAGAGTTGTTGGGCTTGGAGCTACAGAGTTTGATGTTTGCCCTGTTTAAATTTTGTATTGGTTTAATATTTCTTTGCTATGCCCATGCCTTGTTTTGTAGTGTGAATGTTTATTCTGTGCCATTATGGGGGTTTTTGATTTTTTTTTTTTTTTTTTGGTGTTATGGTTCAGTTATAAGACCTTTGACTATATGTACTTTTGAAGTTGGGCTGAATGCATTGCATTTCACATCATGGATGGTTAAATTATGGGGGCCAGGGGCAGAATGTGGTGGTTTGATTCAGGTGTCCCTGATTAACTTAGATGTCCTTAATGCTAGGTTCCCAGCTGATAGCAATTTGGGAATTAAAGCCTCTGGAGACAGTGTATTGTTGGGGGTGGACTTACAGGTGTTATAGCCAGCTTCCCCTTGCCAATGTTTGGCACACTCTCCTGTTTCTGTTGTACAAATACTAGAGTCTTTTTAGATATCAAACTGTGTCCCTAGGACCATGTATCATAATAAGCATAAAGTTTGGATAGACACACAGGAGACCACCATGTGACAATGAAGGCAGAGATTCAGCTGTCAGACAAAGATAACAAGACTCACTAGCCTAAGACCCTCCCCTTGTGTCTTTTCAGGGAACACACACAGCCAGCAACTGGATTTTCATATTTCCAATCTCCAAGACTCTGAGAGACTAGATTTCTGTTGTTTTACACAGATTTTTTTAATTATTTATTTAGAGACAGAAAGAAAGAGGCAGAGAGAGACAGAGAATAGGCACGCCAGGGCCTTCAGCCACTGCAAACGAACCCCAGATGTTTGCGCCCCCTTGTGGTGCATGTGCAACATTGTGTGCTTGCATCACTGCGTGTCTGGCTACGTGGGACCTAGAGATTCGAACATGAGTTCTTAGGCTTTGCAGGCAAGTGCCTTAACTGCTAAGCCATCTCTCCAGCCTGATTCTGATGTTTTAAACTGCAACACAGTGATAATTTGTTATAGCAGCCCAGGGAAACCGATGTAGGCCCCAGTCAGATATTCCCACTTAGTATTTAATTTCCCCATTGGACTATCTGCCTTTCATTTTTTCCATTGTTGGTTTATTTGTCTGCTCCAAACTCATCAACAAACTGCCTTTGGGCCAGAAACTTATTTGACTTGTTCATTGTTGCAGCCCCGGCTCATAGTTAGAACCTGTGTGCTTATTCATTGAGTGAATGAGTAATGAATGAACTTGGCAGGAGGGAGATAGAGCTTGGGCAACATATAAATATGGACAGAGTGGGAGGCAGCAGACATGTTGGGAGAGTCCTCAGAGATCTCTGGGGAATCCTGGTCCTCTGTAGGGCAAGTAGCCAGCAAGGTCTCAATGCTTCCTACAAACCAGATGGAATGCAGGAACACTGCCCACACTGGAGTATTTCAGGGCAGCTAGACACCAGGTCTGATGTAGGAGGAAAAGACCCTCCCTCCCACAGGCCCCACAGGGCTGCCTCTTTCCTGTGCCTTTGAAAGGCACAAGCCTAAGCTCAGAGATACCAGGATGGAAGCAGGTGGCACCTCAGCCTCTCACTGGGGTTTGGCAGCAGACTGCAAATGAAGAAGAAGGAGCTGAGGTGACAGTGCAGGGCCAGGCCTGGTCCCTTGGAACTATCAGCATGCTGCTGGCCCAAGGGCACTCCCTGATCCACAGCCACCCACGAGCACATCGAGCCTCAGCCAGCCTGCTCTAGGAGAGGCTGCTTTGCTGTAGGCAGCTGCTCTGAACCTACACTTGACCTTTATTGCCTGCTCCCTGGTGCATCCACCCACTAGCTTGTTGCTGAACAACCCCGACCCCCCAGAGTCCATTCCGCACACTCTCGTCCCTCAGCCCCAGGCCCTCCCTAATGCCCTTAGCGGTGAATTTTCACCTTCTAGTTCTCCCTTCCCTACCCCACGTAGCAGGGCTTCTAAGGGGAGGTGCAAGGGAAAGACCGGAAAACACGGGGAGGCTGCTAAGCATACTTGCTTGGTTCTGTTGTTGACGTTGATGTGGTAGTTTCTTGAGACTGACTTTCATGTAGCTCGGGCTGGTGTTGAACTCACTATGTAGCCAGGGCTGGCCTTTAACTCCTAAGCCCTCTGTGCACCACCATACCTAGCTCCTCCTGGGGTTTGATGGACCTTCCTGACTGACACACAGGACTGGCACTGACTCAGGGTGAGTGAGGCCATGGCAAGGGAATGGAGTGAGACAGAGGAAGCGGGCCGGGGGCCACATAGTTGCCTAAGGAAGTCTTCAGCATCATGGCTGTGTCTTTTAGGTTGAGAAAGATGGCTGTAAACCTCTTTGGGTTAGGGAAGGGACCAGGAAGATGCAAGGAGCCAATTATTTTGGGGGGCAGGTTTCCAAACAGGAAGCCAGATAGACAGAAGGTCCAGTAGCTTCCTACATGATGGTCCCAGAGCCTGTTTCCTAGGGGAGGAAGCCTTGTGTGCTCAACTGGGTGGGCTGGTGGCCCTGTGTCTGCTCACAGATGCTGTGGAGCAGAGTAGACACAAGAGCACCTTTCCTCCATTGCCACTTAAGGATCCTTGTCCCTCCCTGGTGGTCCTCATGTGATGGCCAGTCTCCTGTCCCATCACCCAAGTGTAAAGAAGGGAACTGGTCCATTGCTGGTGAAGAGCCTCATAGGAGCTACACATGTGAAGCCTTCTCCAGCTTTGGCCTTCTGAGAGTCATGGAGAGACTGCAAAGAGAGAGAGAGAGATGCCTAAACCCAGGCCTACAACTGGTGTCAGGGCGGGGCCTCCATCAGAGGGGCTTTGTGGTTGTAGGGAAAAGTTCGAGGCATGTTTGGAAGGAAGAATCAGGTGGGACTCTCCACAGGATCAGACTTTATTCAGTCTGAGAGGGACAAAAGGGACATTTTTAGCAGCACTGTGACCCTGGGAGTGGGCTAGTGTGCTGGTGGCTGGAGGTGGGGGATCCTTTATTGGTAGGACTGTGCTGGCAGAATGAGGGATGGAGGAATGAGGAAGTGATGGAAATAAGCTGCTTATGCAGGTACCTAGCTTCCCCAAGGGTCATAGGTCAGCACGTTGTGTTTTTGTTAAGATAGCTGGGGCAGTTTCTAATCGTCAGACAGACTTCCTGGCATCCAGAGTTTATTTGCTGATGCCCCTAGGGTCATGTTTGCTGACCTCTTCACCCCAGGGTCCTGTTTGCTGACTCCTTCAGGGGTGCCATGACATCTCCAGGACTTTGGGGGAGGCAGGTGGACTCAGTCAAGAGTATCCATTTAAGGCAGGTGTAACAGACCCAAGGCAGATCCAAGAGTAACCCCAGGCAGAGCCAGGAATAACAGACTGAGGTACACTGAATACATCAGTATGTGCATCCTGATTTATTTCACTGGGGTTTCAAGTCCATTTCTATCAGGAAGCAAATTGAAAACTGCATAATTTTTGCCTAAGGCCAGAGAGCAGGCGGTTTAAGAAGTAGATTTTCCATAGTCCCAGGTATCTAAAATGGCAGCAAAGGTTTGCTATTGGTCAAGTCTGGTCCACTATGCTGAGGGAAATGCAATACTTACTGTTATATAGGCATGCCACTGTTTCACCTTGACCTTGTCCTGACCCCTGGGGGTAATGGGTATTGAAGTAAATGTTGCAGATGGGGGCAGGAGGAATTGTTTTTGTATTTGCCAAACTTTCTAGTCTCTAGACCTAATCTGCTGCACCATGCTTCCTCTCTGGTTGGACACCCACACTGCAGGCAGTTCTCAGAGAGGATGTGGCTCTCAGAAGGCAACTAAGAACAGGGCAGAGAGCCTGACAGGTTCAGAGGACCTCTTACTCTGGTCACCCCTCATCCTCTCTCTCTCCTTTCCAAATTCAGAGTCAGAACCCAAACTCAACTTGCCATGTAAAGGGACATTCCTGACCCAGCATGTTCCAATGATGTAAGGCTTGATTACAACATGAGCTGGAGATTCTAGAAAGAAACTCCAAAGGAGAGTGTAGAGATTTCCAGAGGACTCCTTTTTTGTCACAATGGCTTGTGTCATTGTCACATTTGCCCCCAAAAGTCATGCCAACCCTCACTGTAACAGAGCCTTGTCTGGGCTGGTACAGAGAAGCCCATGAAACATAGGTTTGTTGTTTAAAAAGAGTTTGAAGCTGGGGAGATGGCTCAGAGTCTAATAGCATTTGACACACAAGTATGAGAGGCCCATACCAGTTACCTGCCCCTTAACCTTGACCTTTCCAGATCCCAGAATTGTAAGAAACAAGTATCTGTTCTTTATGAATTACCCAGGCTCAAGTATTCTGTCACAGCAACACAAAACAGACTAAGATAGTAGCCTTGAAATGGGCTAGAACTTTAAAAAAAAGCGGGGGGGGGCAGAATTCCTTTGACATGCCTTCCATTAAGAGATGAATTTGTTTACTCCTTCCCATGAACCTGGCTGATGTGGGGCTTGTTTTGACGAGTTGAATGAAATAGATATATGTGATCATCTATTACCAAACCTGGGCTTAAGAGATTTGCAACTTGGAGTACTCCCTCCTAGAACCCAGGAGCCATGGTCTGAGAAGCCTAAGTGATGGAGAAAGGCCAAATGCATGAGAACTGAGGTGTTCAGACCAAAAGCTACAGGTGCCCTCCTAGCTGACATTCAGAATGAGCATCTTGGACATTCCAGTTCAGCTCAAGTGACTATAGTCCAGTTGATGCCAAGAGAAGAAGATCTACCTTGCTGAAACCATGGAAATCTGCACAATCATAAAATATCTTTGTTTTTGTCTCGTTTTACTTTTTTGAGGTAGGGTCTCACTCTAGCCCAGACTGACCTGGAACTAACTCTGTGGTCCCAGGTTGGCCTCAAACTCATAAGGATCCTCCTATCTCTGTCTCCCCTCCCAAGTTCTGGGACTAAAGGCATACACCACCACACCTGACTCAATTTTAATGGTTATTCACTTCAATTACACATTGATCAGTTAAACAGAAGATGTGGTTGTCTTGAGAACTACGGTAAAGGGAAAAGGAATTTTATGTGGGCAGAAACAGTAGATGTCCACCACACCTGGTAATGAAAACCAAGTTGGACATCCTAGCTCTGTCACTCACCAGTGTTAACAACAGAAGGGTAGGTCATCGGTTAGCTGCAGTCTTCTTTCTTTCCTTTTCTTGATGGGTGGATACATGTGCACGGGCACACGTGTGCCATGGCACATGTGTGGAGGTCAGAGGATGTTAGCACTCACCTTCTGCCTTGTTTGCGATAGGGTTTCTCTTGGTGGTCTCTTTGCCTCAGGAAACTCCAGTCTAGCTTCCCAATTCTCCTGGCTCTGCCTCCTATTGCCATCCATTCACTGGGATTACAGTTGTACGCACCACTTTGCATCCAGCTTTTCTGTAGCTGCTGGAAATCCCAACCTGGGCCAAGAGGCGTATGAGGCAAGTGCCTTTTTACCACTGAGCCAGCCTCTCTAGCCCACGTACAACATGTCTTAATTGTCCACAAAAGGCAGGACACTGTGGCAATTACCCAAGGAAACAGGAGCTCTAGCCTAGCTTTAAAGCCAGGTTTGTTCACCTTCTAAGCCAGAGCGCTTTCTGCTTGGTGACCCAGAGAACCATCACAGTGGTAAGACCGAGGATCCCAGCAGCTCAGCTGCAAAGCGCCGGTGTCTGAGCAGCTCTTACCTTGCAGGGAATGCTAGAGGAAGACAGGGCTGAGACTCCAGAGGCGACCAAAACCACAAGTGGACAAGGGAAAGCTGGATGCTGAAACACAAATAGGGTGTGGGAGGAGGAAGAGCACTTGCTGCCGGAGTGAGCTCCTGCTCTCTCTCTCTCTCTCTCTCTCTCTCTCACCCCTCATTTGACCTGCACTTCCCGCTGTAGGATGACAGCACAAAAGGTCCATTACCAGTTACCTGCCCCATGACCTTGGCAGAGGCGACACGGAAGAGGGGTGAGTGCAGGGTCTTCAGGGGCAAGACTCCCCCATGTGGGATGGAAAGGGAGACCGAAAGCACAGGAAGAGGACCAGGCAGCCCATGGGTGGCACAAGCTCTCCAGGCCTCTTGGCACATGTTCCCTTGTGGCTGTGCTTATGTTGTCCACTCACGGTTTGGGTCTTCTCGAGGCCACACCAGGGAGAGGTCACACAGGAGTTACACGTATGTGCGTGAGCTGAGCATTGAAGACTTGAAGACATGGCTTGTATTCAAATCAACTTTGTACCAGATCTCCTGGGTTAGAGAGATGAAATGCTTGCACTGAGCGCGTGATTGTCACATTGAGTTAAATCTGATCACGCTAGTAAAGGGATTTGTATTTTTGTACTAGAATGGACACCTCCAGAATCCACAAGCACAACTGCCTTGCAAAAACAATGCAACCAAGCCAGTCTGGGAAGTCAGAAGTGGGAAGATGCCTGGGAGGAATGTTCCCCTTGTGAAGATATGATAGGAGACAAATACGGCAGACGCCGGATGTGGGGCGGCAGATATAGACAGAAGCCCGGGGCACGGTCCCCAGAGTGTGGCTTGTACAACTGTGTGGCAGGGTGTGCTGCATGTCCCCTCCCATCCACTCACTTCACACCTACCTTTGGACTCAGAGCACCACCTGCCTATAGGCCCTGCCCGCATAGGCTGAGCCCTTCCATCCCCATCCAGACTGTGTGAGGATCCCATGAGGAGGTGGATCTGTGGCCTCACTGCCATCTTCCCGGGGACTCGGTGTACTGAGAAGGGATTTTTTTGAAGTACAGAATCGCGCCTCCTATTAGAGCTGTAAGGGTTATCCCAGTGCAGGTGCTTGCCACCAGCGAGAAAGGAGCGTCCTAACCCTGCATCCCCCTTCACCTGCCAAAAAAAGGAACATACTTTGCGCTAGGTACCATTTTAGATTCCTTGCAGGCATCCAAACAAGATGACCAAGCAGATGACGGATGTCCCAGCCAGCCACCTGGGACCAGGCCCCGGGAGGTTGCAGAGCTACGAGCATGCAGGCCATGCTGCACAGCAGACCCAGCAAGGCATAGGCTGCTGAAACTCACCCCAGGGCCTGACCGGTCAAGATGAACATTTAAAGTCTTTTGGGGACAGGTCATCAAAGTTCTCTGACAAGTCACTTGACACAAGAGCAGGGACTCGCAAAGAGGCTCTGGTCCCAGAGAGGTGATTCACCGGCCCCCAGTGGAGGGTGGTCCTAGCTACTCCTCTCTTCCCGCATGCTTACCGACACCCTCATGCCCTGACATGGCAAGACTTCTTTCTGAGTGGATTGATTAGGGCTTTTATCCAGTAAGCCTTTCATGTGTTCTTTCCCATGCTGTTTATTGTGTAGCACAAAGATGAAAATCTATTTACTAATCTGTTCAATTTTAACTCAATGCTGCAAATCACCCCTGGGAGGAGTGGGGAGTTACATGATGAGGTCCCAACTGAGGCTGATCTAAAGTCACTTTGACACAATAGGTTTAGAAACAGAGAAGGGAGAACTTTGACAAAGAAGGAGTGGCTGGTGACGTCTCCATCTCAGTGGCTCCATTATGGGACTTATGCCTGAATAACCTGGTTAATGGCCAAGTTCTCATGCTAGGTGAGGAGGGGGCCTCCTGCTGGGTCCTTCCGGGACCAGATTCTTATCTTGTCAGTAGACAAATGATATGTCTGCCACCAGTAGTACTTGCCCTCGCCCACCAGCTGTGTGGGCGTCGTCAGAACTTGCACTGCTTGGCTGCCCCATGAAGAGCCTTTGAGTTTATACCTCAGCAGCTGCAGGTGACTCCACCAAAAAGCTGAAGCATCCTAGGACCTTCACTAAACCCCGTGTGGGCCCCATGCCCACTCTGCCATGTGTGCTGGTAATGGCTGGATATTTTGCTCTATCTATGCCAAGGGCAGACAGAAGCTGGAACTCTGCGGAGCCCTGGCCCGCCACTCTTCACCCCCCTATACCAGCACCCTCTCCTTTATCTCAGCTGCTGGCCTCTGTTCCTCATGCCTACCTCTAGCACACTGCTTCATGGCTCATCTGGATTGCTTGTGACCAGCGTCTGCCCCTTGACCAGCGGACACAGTGCTTACTCTTGGGCCCCACTGCTGTGCCTACGAAGACCGCCCCCTTCCTGTCGGTTGGAAACCAGCCTGGCCGTGTCTGTTTCCTCTCTGCCTTTCCACTTGGAAATGTGGTAGCTTCTCTTCTCACCTCCTGGATGGCATAGCATGGGATCATCTGTGCCAGGAATCAGACAATGAAGTCGGGACTAGGGAGATGGCTCAGTGGGTAAAGTGCTTGCTGTTTGAGTATGAGGTCCTGAGTTCAGATCCCCGGCACTCATGTAAAAGCTGGGTGTGGTGGTGCATACCTGTAAGAGGAGACAGGGGGAGAACTAGGACTTGTTGACTAGCCAGTATAGACAAATCGGTGAGCTCTAGTTTCAGTGTAAGACCCCGTGTCAAAAAATAAGGTTGGGGGCTGGAGGGATGGCTTGGTGGTTAAGGTATTTGCCTGCAAAGCCAAAGGACCCAGGTTCGATTTCCCAGGATCCACATTAGCCAGATGCACAAGGTGGCGCATGTGTCTGGAGTTCATTTGCAGTGGCTGGAGGCCCGGGTGTGCCCATTCTCTCTCTCTCTCTGTCTCTCTCAAATAAATGAAAACTTTTAAAAAATGTTTTGTAAAAAAATAAGGTTGGGATTGGAGAGATGGCTCAGCAGTCAAAGCCTGAGGGTCTGGGTTCAATTCCCTAGTACCTATGTAAAGCTAGATGCACAATGTGGCACATGCATTTGGAGTTCAGTTACAGTGGCAAAAGGCCCCATCGTGTCCATTCATTCATTCTCTCTTTCTCTCCTTCTCTCAAATAAATAAATAAAATAAATGTTTGTTTTTTTAAAAAAAAAGGTTGGTAGAGACTGAGGAAGACACTAGATATCGACTTCTTGTCTCCACATGCACATGTGCACATGAACACACACACACACACACATAGACAATGACATCCACCACCTTGGCTGGGGGTCCCACAAACATCACCCCTGCCATCTGTACTGATATCCAGGGTGGGCACTCATCCGCTGATGCCACTCTGAGGAAGTTGAAGATACTGTGTCCCCTGCTGCCTGAGCCTTCTGGATGTCGCTGGGAGTGTGGCAGAGTCAGCACAGATGAAGTACCTGCCATCGCCCACTCTCTGACCCTCCATGCTTCCACGATTCCCACTGGCAGCCTGAAAGAAGAAGTGGGAGGGGCCGCCTGGCATCAACGTGCCCATGTGGCTGGCACTGAAAGACGATCCACAGGTGTAGTGTGGAGCAGTCCACAGACAGAGCTCTCAGCTTCCCTGTGTGGAAACACTCCTGATTTCAATCACAGATCACATCCACATCAGATAAAACAGGTTTGCTAAATTGGGTTTCCTGCGCCATCCTGATGTGTGCCCTGGCATATAAAATCAATCGCTTAAAGGCAAATCAATGAGCCAAATGAAGTCTGCGGTCTCGGGAATTAGGCTCATGGCCCGTACCACGATTTTTCAGATTCCAATTCAACTAACATTTATTGAGCAACTACACTGGCCCGGCAAAGAGTTCGGTGCTCCTCGTGTGTGATAGTTTATGAGGAGCTGCAAACAGCTTCACAAGGCGATTATGACTGGAGTGAGGATGAGGAGAAGGGGTGGCTTCAAGGTTAATCAGCTGTCAGCCATATAGCTGCAGTTAGAGATGGGACTTTTCCACGGTCCTGTCATTACTCAACACCAGCTGCTCCTTGGGGCCCTGGACAGTAGCAGGAGTGAAAATTGCATAGCATGGGTCAGCTCCAAAGGCCAAATTGCCCACACTCACTAGGGAGCAAAGGGTCCTGACAGCAGACCAGGGTGCTAAACCCAAGCCTCTACTGGTGACAACACCCCTGCCCCAGGGCTCTCACACTGAGAACACGGAGGCTCCATACCCACTTACCAGGGCAGCTGGGGAATCAAACAGTAACCCTTTGAGGCGGACAGGCCACTCTAAGGTGAATGTCATAAGAATGGAGAATTTGACTGGCATGTCCACTCCTGCAGCTCTCGCGTGATGGATTATACAAATCAGGGTCCAAAAACCACGATGGCTTACTTTTTTTTTTTTTTTTTTTTTTGCAAGAAAGTCTATCTTCTTAAACATTGTTATCATTTCAGGAAAGAAATAACATTTCAACATCAAAATGCAGGGAGACATATTTCCAGAATAAAGAATAGTCCTTTCCAAGAACAAACAGCTGGAAAACAGATTAACAAATTCCTACAAAAGGTTGAACTTCAATTTTTTTTTTAATGCAGAAAAAATGACAATGTAGAATCTTATCTTGTGGAATTATGTGGTGATAGTCTTCTTGATGTAAATGTGTCACCTTGAGGATCTATATTTGAAACAAGTGACGATGATAAAAAAATGATTGAAAGAATTCTGTGAGTACTCATTGTGGGGCTACAAGGTTAATGACTCGCTGACCTTACCTCCTTAGGACACATGTCTAGGGGATGAAGCATGACCCCCAGTATGCAGATGGGGACATAGACCTCCACTGTACAGATCAAGGCTCCCGCCTTCTCCCTGACAGAGACTGCCTAATGGTAGGGCCCAAGGGAAATTTCCACTCCCACAGGAAGAGATCCACTTAGTTCACGCCCTGAGTGAGGCATGCTGAAGCACCAATGGTCAGGAATATGCCAGAGGAGGGAACCGCTGTCAGGCCAGCCTGCATCCCACCAGACAGGAATCCACAGAAGTGCTAGAGATCCATCTGCCAGCAAGTCACCAACAAGGCTTGCGCAGGTTCCCATGAAGAGGGGCAGTAAGTGAGGGAAAGGCTGGAGGGAGACCACAGGCCGCTGGATGTGAGTGGCCGTTCTCAGTGCTGAGTATAGAAATCCCACGAAGCCGTGGCTTGATGTCCTCGTGCCTTGAGAACTGGTGTGGTAGTGTGAATCGAATGTGATACTTTGTTTGGCCCCATAGACTCAGTCATTAAAAAAAATTTTTTTCATTGAACTTCCTACTTGAACCTCTAGTAGGCAGATCCCTGACACAAGAGGGAATGTCAGGGGGTGGGGGGAGAGGGGGAGAAGACGTGAGTCCAGTCCTACTCTGGCAGTTCATGCTTGCTGCTTTTGGTGTTTGCTGGCTGCTCGCTGGTGGCTCTCTGCTTGGATTCATGAATGGGAGCCAGCTTCTTCTGCCATTGGTGGAACTTCCCCTGGGTCTGTAAGCTTGAAACAGACCCCTCCCTCCCATAAACTGTGTCTGACTGGATGTTCGTCCCAGCAACATGGTGCTGACTACAACAATTAGGAACATCCCACATGACAGTAAAACGTGTCACTCCACAAATATTTACTGAACACCTACTATGTGCTTTAACTCCTCATCTGGCAGTAAACAGACAAACCTCAGCAATGCTTTGCAGTAGCTCGAGAACAGTTTACGAAGACTCCCATCCCTCGAAACATCAAAATATTCTGAGGTATTCGAGAGTAAGAGCTAATATTTATTCTATAAAAACTGATTTAATCTCTAGTAAAGGTATCACAATGGGCTTATTGATTTTTTTGAGAAGTTACATTTTAAAAAGAAAAAAATGCCAATTTCACAAGCATCTTCTAGCTAGATTCCAGGCCCTTGGGATAGCTCACAGCAATTCTCGTTAAAAAGAGAGAGAAGAAGAGAGAAAATTTTTGAAAAGGGGGCTTTTCATGCAGACATACAAGAAAGTAAATAAAATCGATTGAAAAGTCTGAGAACCATTTGTTTTATTAAGTGTTATAAAAATGCCAAAAAGCTTATACTGATTCCCAGGTTCTAGGGCTTAAGATGTTCCTTTTTCCAAAAGCTAGCATCTATAATTTAAAAAAAAAGGGGGGGGGCAGGCTGGAGAGATTTCTTAGTGGTTAAGGCATTTGCCTGCAAAACCAAAGAACCCAGGGTTGATTCCTCAGGATCCACATTAGCCAGATGCACAAGGGGGTGCACACATCTGGAGTTCGTTTGCAGTGGCTGGAAGCCCTGTTGCACCCATTCTCTGTCTCTCCCCCCTTTCTCTGTCAAATATATAAGTAAAAGTAAAATATTTTAAAAAGAAGATCACAAGTTCAAGACCTGCCTGGACTACAGAGTGATTTCAGTCAGTCTGGGATACTTAGTGAGACTTTGTCTTAAAAATAAAAGTCTAAACTGGGCTGGGGATTTATAGCTCAGGGGCAGAGTAACTGCCAAGCATGCGTGGACCCTAGGTTCAATCCCCAATATTGGAAAAAAAAAAAAAAGGAAGGAAGACAAGGAAAGATTAAATCCTCCTTATCTGCTGAGCATCCTAGCTTAACTAAACAGCAGGCTACACCATGTTGGCTGTTTGCCCTCATAATCATACGGCTGGCTAGGAACTGTGGCTCTCTGCTATTGCCTAGCATCATGAAAGAGTATCACAGTACATATCAAATAGCCCAGAAATGATCAAAATTCAAAATAGAGTTTCCATTCAATGGGCACCACTCTTACACTATTCTGAAGTCAAAAAGCCAGTGTGGCTTAGAGGCTATCTAGATCTCCACATGGACACATAGCTTTTGTTTAAATGGGAAGCCTTGAAAACTTAGCTGTGTACAGAGAAGGGAGTCAGAGGGCACTCGGGACTTGGTGTCATATCATAAAGACTGTCCTGAAACCCAGACCTAGATGGATTTCTCTAAATTTATGAAGAAAAGGCTAATCTAGTCCTACAAGTTCAAGTTCAGTGGACATGCTGGAGCATCAGTTGCTCCAAAGCAAGCTGAGAGCTTGAGATCCCTCCTCCTGCACTGAGAAAAAGATGGGCTTCCTCTAGCTTGCAGAGGCAAGTCAGGGGCCGGCGGGGGGAGGGCTAATGAGCACATGTGTCAGTCAGTCTTCCACTACTGTTACAGTATCTGAGGTATCAAAATTACAAAGAGAAAAGGTTGAATTTTGGCGCACAGTTCACACACACACACATACACACACACTCCCCTTTTGAATTGGAGTTACAGTTGAGGGGTGTACAAGTGACTATAAATGAAGGGGTACCTGGCCAGTGACAGAGCTTCCAAAGAACATAAGTGTTCACCTCACAGTCTTCCTCTCTTGCTCCTCAAACTCAGACCACCTTACCTGACCCTAAACCATCGCAGCGATTTCCAAGATAAACTAACAGCTTATTTAACCACCTCAAAAAAAAAAAAAAAAAAAAAAATCAAAAGCACTTCTGCATGCCAGACGCTTCCACGTGTTCACAACACACTCAGGAAGGTGGCTCAGTGGGTAGGGTGCTTACTGCACAAGCATGAAGACCCATGTTTGGATCCCCAACACCTATGTAAAAGCCAAGCACGATGGTACCTTCTGGTACATCCCAGTGTTGGGGAAGTGGAGACGGAGATATCTGGGGCTTTCTGGCTTAGCAGTGGTTTGAATGTAAAATATTTCCCGCAGTCTCATGTGTTTTGAATATCTGGACCCTAGTTGGTGGCCATCTGGGAAAGTTGTGGGAACTTTGGAAGGTGGGCTCTTGCTGGAGGCCCAGCTCCAAGCCCAGTATTTAGACCACTTCCTTCCTGTGCTCTAGAGATATGGTGTCTAGCTGACTGTTCTTGCCATGCTTTTCCTGCCACAATGAAATGTTGCCTAGACACTTTAAGCCCAAATAAACCCTATCCTTCCAAAAGCTGCTTCCCATTGGCCATTTTGTCCCAGCAATGAAAAAGTAAATGCTACCCTAATCTAGCTATATCTGAGCTCTACGTTCACTGAGAGATCGTGTCTCAAAAAAATAAAATGAGGGCTGGAGAGATGGCTTAACGATTAAGGCACTTGACTGTGAAGCGTAAGGACCCTGGTTTGATTCCTTAGAACCCACATAAGCCAGCTACTCAGGGTGGTGCATGTGTCTGGAGTTTGTTTGCAGTGGCTAGAGGCCCTGGCGCCCCCATTCTCTCTCCCTCTCTCTCTCTCTCTTTCTCCCTCTGCCTCTCTGTCTCTCTCTGTCTCTCTCTCTCTCTCTCTCTCACACAAACACACACACACACACACTTTCTCTCTCAAAATGGATAAATGAAAATTTAAAAAATAAGAAAATGAATGAGCTGGAGAGATGGCTTAGTGGTTAAGTCCCTTGCCTGTGAAGCCTAAGGACCCATGTTTGACTCCTTAGGTCCCATATAAGCCAGACACACAAGGTGACACAAGTGCCCAAGGTTGCACATGAACACAAGGTGATGCACACGTCTGGAATTCCATTGTAGTGGTTGGGGCCCCTGGCATGCCAATTCTCTCTTACTCACTCTCTCATAAAAAAAAAATTACAAAAAAGGGCTGGAGAGATGGCTTAGTGGTTAAGGTGCTTGCCGGTGAAGCCTAAGGACTCAGGTTCGATTCTCCAGAACCCACGTAAGCCAGATGCTCAGGGTGGCACATCCATCTGGAGTTTGTTTGCAGTAGCTAAAGGCCCTGGCATGCCCATTCTTTCTCTCTCTCTCTGTCCGTCTTTCTAATAAATAAATAAAATTAATTTAAAAAATAAATTACAAAAAAAATAAAATAAAATGAAGGGAGTGACATGGACCTCTGGCCTCCATATACATGCACATACACACATGTTTATGTGTACCCAATCATGCATATGCCTATACACATATGAACATGCACACATGTTTAAGACAAGATGGGGCTGGGGAGATGGCTCAGCGGGTCAGAGCACTTGCTGCATAAGCATGAGGTCGTATGAGGGCCTGATTCCCCCTGAATTCAATTCTTCAGCATCCATGTTAACAGCTGGGCATGGTCACATATGCCTGTAACCCTCATCATGTGAGGTGACTAGAGAACCCATGGGCCTCACTAGTGAGCCAGTCTGACGAAACGAATAGCAGCTCTGGGTTAAGTGAGAGACCCCCATCTCAGGCAGCCAAAGGCAGAAGAGTCCTAACCCTTGGTATCCTCCGGCCTCCACACACGTGCAAGGGCCACACATCTACATATGCGCATGCATACACCACGAACACACCACGTTACACCCCAGACATTATACTACGCAGGCACGAAAGACGAGACAACTGAGGCTACGCATAATTAAGCAAGCCTGCTCTCCAATCCAACCCTTTATCATTCCCTAGCTCCCACTGGAACTGAAAGAGGAAGACTGGCTCCGTGTCCTCTCGGCTTTGTTATCCTGAGCCAACTGTCAAATTAGAGAGACAGCATGCTATTCCCAGATGGCTGAAAGGCGGAGCAGACCTCTCGTGCCCTCATCTTTACAGTCTTCCACGGACAGCCTCAATCCGATGTGAACTACGTTCCTCGAGGAAAGGCAGGAGCGGGTTGTGCCTGTACCTGCCGTTGAGGAGGGAAGCAATGGCTCCCTCTGACAGCGCCATGGTCCCTTGTTCCTTCCAGCACAGGCCCTGAGCTGACAGGTCCCCACAAACCATGCCTCTGTCTTTCCACGCACACACCCAAAAGTGCTTCTAGAGAGAAAGAGCCCCCCTGCAGTAGATATGGCCCAAGAATACTGATGCACAGGCCCCCAAAGAAGAGATAGTGGGATTGTGCCCCCCCAGACCCAGACTGTGAGGCAAGGGTTTCAGTGCAAGCAGTCACACAGAGGGCAGTCCCAGGTGCCAGGATGTCTACTATTACAGGGGGAAAGCCAGTGCAAGGTTCTGATACGGGCAACTGAGACTCAGCCCCGTGGAGAACCTTCACTCAAGAGCAAGAAACTGGACATCTGCTGCTTGTGCTTCCAGTGGCCGAGTGGGGACCATCCCCAGGAGTGTCCAATCCTTGGCAGGCCTAGTGTCTGACAAGCATGCACCAAGTAGAGAATGCTCCAGGTAGAGGGGCTGGGAGCTTGCAGGAGCCAACTGCTGGCAGGTAAGGGAGTGATACAGAGAGGGTTTGGTGTGGGAAGGAAGGAAGGAGAGAGGAGAAGGAGAAGGGAAGGAAGGAAGGAAAGAAACAGAAAGAAAGAGAAGGAAAGAAAGAAAGAGGGGAAGGGAGGGAGGGGAGAGGAAGGGAGAGAAGGGAAGGAGGAGAAAGAAAGAATGAAAGAAGGAAGGAAGGAAATTGAGCTGGGCATAGGCACACCTATCTCTGCATTCATTAGACTGCATTCATTAGAAAACACTGACATTTCCTCTGCCAGGAGGCTGGTGGCAGGAACATGGGTTAATGTGCACAAATTCCTCAGAATAGTACACGGCACACAGTGAAGAGCTCATTGGCCCTGTTCAGGCTGGTTCCTGGGATTGAAAGCTCAACCTCACCCATCTCCCCATGAGGGGGAATGCAACCATTCTCCTCTCTCTCTCTCTTTTTTTGTTTTGTTTTTGTAAATTTTATTTTTGAGGCAGAGTTTCAGGCAGGCCAGGATGACCTAGATAGAACTCACTGTGTAGGCAAGTGTGACTTTGAACTTCTCATCCTCCTGCCTCCACTTCCTGAGTGCCGAGACACGTGTACACCACCATGTCTGGTTTATGAGGTGCTGAGGATTAAATCTTGGGTGAAATGCATCCCAGGCAAACACCTTATCAACTGAGCTACCTCCCCAGCCCTGGACTCTTAATGCCTTAACCGTACCACACAACAATCCTAGGAGACTCTTGCCTCATTTAATTAGATAGACTTCAGGTACTCATCTGCTAGATCATTCCTTTCCCATAATCACCATCCTATGAGCTAGACAGGGAACCAGACTGTGTTGTGAAATCCTGCCTGGTGTTAATGTCCCCATTGAGGCCAGAACTTCCTTCTATAGCCCTGTGTCCTGGTGATGGACATTGATTCCCCAACCCCAGGCTGGACCTGAGCTCCACCATTCCATCCCCTGGCTATGGACATTGAACCCCTAGGCCCAGACTGTGCTAGAGTCTTTCTTCAAGAGAACAGCACTAATCTAAGATGCCTAGGTCACTGCTGAATTCTGAATGTGTTCTCCCAAAGTTCATGTGTTTGAAATTTAATTTCCAAATTTATATGTAAATGTTGTTTGTAGATGAGGCCTTGGGAGGTAATTGAAATTAGAATAAAGACATGGCCACATTAGTGACTTTATAAGAAGAGGAAGATTGGGACCAGGGGAGACGGCTCAGGTGGTAAAGCACTTGCTACCCAAGCATGAAGACCTGAGTTCAGATCCCCAGCACCCATGTAAATGCTGGGTGGGTGTGGTGATCCCCCTGAAATGTCAGTGCATGGGAGGTAAAGACAGGGGATCCCGGAGGTCAGCTCGCAACTTACACTAGCTGACTCACTGAGAGATACTGTCTCAATAGACAGGGTGGAGAATGATCAAGCAAAATACCTGATATCAACCTCTGGCCTCTCCACGCATATGAAACACACACACACACACACACAAAAGAAGAAGAGGAGGAGGAGGAGGAAGAGGAAGATGGACCTGAGCAATACACGTTTTTCTGTCTTGTCATGTCGTGTTACATAGTAAGGAGCCCCTACCACATTCTAGCAAATAAGCTGCAGGCTTCCTGCGTTCCCCCAATCTGTGATATGCAGTTGTAATGGAGTCCGAGGCAATCTCCCACTGCTGGCTATTTCACTCTAATGCCTCTCACATGAGACCCAAAGGTAGGGAGCCACAAATGGGCAGTGCAAGCAGCATTAGTAAGAATCCAACGGGCTGGAGAGATGGCTCAGCAGTTAAAGCAATTGCCTGCAAAGCCTAAGGACCCATGTCCAACTCCCCAAAAACCACATGAGCCAGACACACAAGGGGACATATGCATCTGGAGTTTGTTTGTGGTAGCTGGAGGCCCTGGCATGCCCATTCTCTCTCTATCTGTCGCTTTCTCTCTCAAATAAATAAATAAAATAGAAATTAAAAAGAATTCAAAAAACTTCAACATTTGATCCTTGAACTGATCACATATCAGCAGGGTGAGAGTGGGGTCAGAAATGGCCAGAAGCTGGGAGAAGACATGGTTGGACCTCTTGATGAGACAACTAGCAGACACAGTACTACGTGAATTCTCCAGAGCTAGACTGTGCCCAGCTCACCCAGGGAGGCTGGAAGGCTGAGTGGTGTGGTTCTCTGTAAACAAGCCTGAATGAGAGGTTGTCCTCGGCTTATCTTTACAGGGGTGAGATCTCAGGGCTCAAGGTCCTGTGGTCACGGTCATGGGGAAGGGGATATCCATGTTTCTCTCAGCACTCTGGTCATTCAAATTCCCACCAGAATGGCCTATTAAGTCCTGCTGACAGCACATTTGGGTCTTTCTAGCCCCAAGTTCCAAACTTTAAGATTTATTTTTATATTTATTTATTTATTTGAGAGAGAAAAAAATAAAGGAGGGAGGGAAGGAGAGAGAGAGAGAATGGGCACACCAGGGCCTCCAGCCTCTGCTAACAAACTCCAGACACATGGCTCTGGGGAACTGAACCTGAGAACCTGGGTCTTTGGCTTTTCAGGCAAGCACCTTAAGCACTAAGCCATCTCTCCAGCCCCAAAATTCCAAACTTTTGTACATTCCTCCCACAAACCATTTCCATGTGATCAGGTTGATGACACAACAGCCCCATATCTGGTATCATTTTGTCTGTTTTACTTAGAGGAGTCACATCCCGTCATGACAGGGAAGGCACGGCAGCAGGAACATGGAAGAGCTGCTCACATTCAACCCACGGTCAGTCTGAACGCAGAAGGAGATGAATGCGGTGCTCAGCTAGAGTTTTCTATTCAGTCCAGCCCACGAAATGGTGTCCCCCAGAGTTAAGTTAGGTCTTCAGTTAACCTAATCTAGAGACTCTCAGACATGCCCAGAGACTCTGTTTGCGAGGTGATTATAAATCCTGTCAGGATGTCCAATGAGATTAACCATCCCAGGGGCCCAGCAGGAGCAGCTAAGCACTTGTCATTGTTCAAGCTCCTAGCTATCACCTAGAGAGGCCACCTGAGCTCTGTCTGTCTTTGATACCTCAGCCTCTACAAACTTCTTCCTAACACTGGGCGCTGCCCCCAGCCCCTCTGGAATCACATCTGGCTTGTCCTGTTCCCAACACACTGGCCACCTCTTCTCTGCTTCCCGCGTAACTCGCGTGATGGAACGGGCTTCTCCGGGGTGGTCCTCCATCCTCCAGTAGGGGTGGCAGGGAGGCAAGCCTGGCACATTGCCGGTGACTTCAACTTCTATCTCAGGAGGCCTTTTCCTATCCAGACTTCAGAATAAATGTTGGCTGGTGTAACTTTTCTTTACAACTGTGTTTGCCTTTGTTGGGACACAAGGAGGATGGAAATCAGCTGTAAAGACGACTGTCAGTGAAGGTGAAGGGTGACGGTGTCTCTTCGGGGCATGTGACCAGTGAGAGGTGGTCCTCATACCTACTGGACTGGGCACATTTATGAAGGATGTGGGTGAAGAAACATGCATAGTATACTTTATTAACTTTTTTTAACTTAAAAATTTCGCAAGTGGTACATGCTTGTTATAGGAAAAGGCCATCAACAGAAGGGAAAATGAAGGAAAATCACTCTTTGTCTGGCTACTCTGAAGTCACCTCTCTTTGCTAATGCGTTGGTGCAAACTGCCCATATCTAAATGTACACACACATATGCATAAATGCCTATATGAAATTTTGGACCTACTGGTTTTTGTTTTGTTTTGTTTTGTTTTTTTTAAAAAAAAAAAAACTTAATGGTTCAAGCTTCCATACAAACCATTTTTGTTCTAAAAGGAGTAGAGCCCCTCTGACTTTAAGAGTAGACTATTTATTTTGGGAAAACTCTTTGAATGGGCATTTTGTTACAAAACGTTAAGCAAATGACTCTCTCACAGCCCTGAGGAATAAACGGCTCTCGCGCTATTGTACTGGCTGCTGTTCTCGGCTCACAAGGCCATTAGGCAGGGCCTCCAGGTTTGCTGAGGGAGAAACAAGCCCTTGTGCCACCCACCACTGCCGGAAAAGTAAGAGTCCAATAAAGGAAGCGAGGCTTGAGCAGGTTAGCCCGGCAGGGTACTAAGAAATGCCCCTGCCTTCCCCTGCAGAGTCCCAATGTCACTGGGCCCGTCCTTAGAGGCTCAGATGTCTCAGGACACTTTCGGAGGAGAAGGACAATGTGAGTAGGTAGTGCCCCGAAGGACTCAGAAATGACCCATCGCCCTCTGAGGAAGGCTCTGTGGCTAGAGGCCTGGGTAATCTATGGTGTTGGCTGTAATGTGGCCTCACAGACTGGTGACAAATAGACATTTGACAAAAGTAGGGAAGAAGCCACCCGGGCATGGTGGTACACGCCTTTAATCTCAGCACTCAGGAAGCAGAGGTAGGAGGATCACTGCAAGTTCGAGGCCAGCCTGAGCTACAGAGTGAGTTCCAAGTCAGCCTGGGCTAGAGTGAAACCTTGACTTAATGACAACAACAACAACAAAAAGTAGGGAAGATATCTACCAGCTGCTTCTAAGCCTGCTCCGCTACCTTACCTCAACGTTCCATACTGTGAGCATCTTTCCACAGCAGTTGCTATGGGCGTTGTCACTTTACTGCATGAATCTTCTTCATACAGGGACAGCCACACTTGACTTAAACAGGCCCAAGTCAGTTGACCATCCTTTCTACCCAGGCATGTACATAAGTGTTTCAATCATATATTTAGTGTCTAGTTCGTGACCAACAAGAAACTGCTAGACACTTCAAAAACTCCACACACGAACTAGAAAGAATAAAAGAAATCAGCATATCAGCCACCAGTGTCAAAGCTGGGGGAAAGGTCTGGGGAGTTGGCTTAGCGGTTAAAGAACTTGCTTGCAAAGCCTGCGGCCTGGGTTCTATTCCCCAGTACTCAAAGTGGTGCATGTGTCTGGAGTTCGCACCAGGCCCTGGTGTACCTATTCTCATTCTCTCTCTCTCTCCCTCCCTCCCTCCCTCCCTCCCTCTCTCTCTCTCTCTCTTCTCTTTTTCTCTCTCTCTCCTTGTAAATAAACATATAAAAATAAACTGGGGAAAATAACTGAAGAGAATAGAGATAATATAGAACCTAGAAGAAAACTTTAAAAACATGTCACAGTGAACTTAGAGCCCTAGGAAGGAAGTGGTTCAGAAAGAAGAAACAGCAAGGGAATAAGAAAAAGCTATAAGAAATTAGGATGGAAAAACAACCCGCCAATCCAATGAAAGGTTTGTAGAATAAAGATGAGTTCTATTAGCAAGCAGAAGAAAATGATAGAAATGGAAGAACTGCCAGGGCTCCAGATAACCAATCCTGAATGACAACATCTAAAGTTGAGAGAGAAGTGATGGAAGAGGGCAGGAAAGATTTTGTTGAAGAACTGACTCAAAACTCTTTCCTGGAGGGCTGGGAAGATGGCTCAGTGGTTGAAGGTGCTTGACTGCAAAGCCTGCTGGCCTGGGTTCAATTCCCAAACCACTCTCGTAAGCTTGACAAAGAGTAGCGTAGTGCAAGTGTCTGGTGGCAAGAGGTCCTAGTGCACCCATTCACCCACATAAATAAATAAATAAAAATTTAAAAGAATCTTTCCTAGAAGGAAATCATATCTTGCTTTTCAGGGCTCATGTGAGTTTTCAGAACGCCAGGGAAAAGAAAAATCATATCAAGCTTTCAACAAGAAGAAATACTACATGAAACAGCATGACCAGAATGACATTTGTGGAAGGTCTCCAAATAGAATGAGCACAGAAAAGCAATGAGATCATATTTTTTTGAAAAGGAACATAATATTCAGCCTTGGCTCTTCTATTTAGCACAATTAAAAACTTTATAAGAATAAAAATAAAGGTACTCTGATACATAAAAGATTCAGAAAAACTACCTTCATGTGCCTTTCCACAAAAATCTACTGGAGTATGTGCTCCAACCAAATTAGGATGAATGCAAGAAAAAGGCAAGACAAGGGACCAGTAAATGGTGGCTCCACGGAGAGATGGCTCAGCAGTTAAGGCGCTTAACTGTGAAAACTAAGGACCCAGGTTTGAGTCCTCAGTACCCACATAAAGCCAAATGCAGAAGGTGGTGCATACATCTGCAGTCCATTTTGCAGTGGCTAGAAGCCATGGTGTGCCCGTTCTCTCTCTCTCTCTCTCTCTCTGTCAAATAAATACATAAATACATACATAAATAAATAAGTACTTTTACACAATTGTGAATCCAGCCCAAGTCACAGTAGCCATGTAATATGATTACAGATTAATTAATACAACTGTAAGAGGGAAGAAGTTTTTACAGTGAAGGTCTCCAGACATTATAGTAAGGAAAAATCATGAAATATGAGTTTTGTAAACTGCTTTTTAACAACCTCCATCGATATACACAATATGTCATGAATATGATGCATTTTTTTAAATTGAAACTAATGAGAAATCGGCTGAACATTCTATTGATTTTGACAATTTTAAAGAGATGTAAGTTGAAAATATGCAACCAGGAAACTAGGAACTCTGAGCCGCCCTCCCCCCCCCCAAAAAAAAATCACTACTGTAGGTAAAAACATTGCTAGGATTAAACTGGAATGGTATGGCTAGAGGTGAGGTGGGGAGAACTGTAACGAGGGGACGAAACTTTCCCTCCCACTAATCAAGAGCAGCAGTGCTTTCTGGCAGAAATGTGGAGATAAAGAATAAAAGTAAATACCAAAAGACATACCTAGAAGTGTTTAAGCCCATCAGGGCAAAGGCTGCTCTTTTTCATTATAATAAGCCTTTTGGTATTTGACTTATTTTTAACCGTATGCATTGTTTAAAAAAAAAAGTCTTTGTGGAAGCTGTGATTTTTAAAAATAGTTATTTTTTTTTTAAAGTTGCTGAATGAAAGTTCACCAGGTCAAAATTCTGGGTTCTTTAATGAGCAAAGTGGCTATCGGATCTTGAGACCGAGGCTCTGGGCTCCTCTCTTCTGTTTCCTCATCTCACTGATGAAGGGACCCACAGGAACCATCAGGCCTAGATTCTAGACGTGGGCCAGGCTCTGGGTCACCTTGAACAAGTGACCTAGCCTCACCCCTAACCTCTTCCTGTGCAAAATAAGGAGAATGATACCACTTTCAAGCAGGGTCTCGAACAGGTCCCCCCTGTGGTTATGGCCACAATAAGATCTTCTACAATCTCCATAGATGTCACTGACTTCTACTATATGGGCCAAAGGGTGGTCAAATCAGAACAGACAAGGAAACTGAGGCACTCGGCCAGCAATCAAAGCAGGTTTAGAAGGCTGGGGTTTGCGCCCTGCCCGTAGACAAAGGAGGGATCTGATGGCACAGGTGTTGCTCCTTTGGGCTGGCAGAACCTAAATCCATCTCATCTGCTAATGTGTGCCCAAAACCCTGGAAATGTGGATGAAATCTGCCCCACGCCCTCATTTTCATATCCTGCATTTCCTCAGCGTGAGAAGTATCTTGCTTCTGGAAAGTTCAGTCACTCTGTGATTTCTGTGCCCCCAGTGGCCTCTGGGATCCCGTTCTGCTCAGACGAGAATGCTCTTTTGCAAGCTGTCAGCAGGGGCAAGCTGACAAGGCCTTAATGAAGTCAGGTCATCATTTTTTCACGCCACGCGAGGCTGCAGGCCGGCTGCTTTGTGGGCAGGGAAGACGGAGATGCTGTCTTTCACCTCTGTCTCCTCCCTGGCGGCCTGACGCCCTGCCCCCAGCCCTCAGGAGCGGTTTCACATAAACAAGCCCAGTGCTTCAGGGGTTTCCAGAGGCCACTGGCTGGACACTGAAGAGGGCACATGGAAGACTGATGCCATTAATCACCCAGACGCAGCATTAGCATATTCTTGGCTCGGCTGGAAGCTCCCTCGCCCCCTCCCTGGCCCCAAGAGAATGAATCTGTCGATTTTCTCCCTGTGATTCAACCAGCGACTAATATTAACATGGCTTCAATCATCGAGACCCCCGCAAGTCAGGGTTTTGATGCGTTTCCTGCAAATGAGCCACCAAATTTAGCCAGAAATGCTTGCTATTTAAATAAAGATGATGCGTCCATTTGGAATATGTGTGTTTCGAGGTCTAGTTAATATCTGATTCCCTGAGCTCCTCCCACAATCTTGTGTAACTCACAAGCCCCAGTGGCAGGAGATACTCATCTGCTGAGAGGACTTCTCCTCTCGGAAAAGGGGGAAAAGGCCGCCTTTCCTACGCAGGATTGCCTTGGCTAAAGCTGTGAACATCTATGGAAAGTCTGCCTCTCATGTGGGATGGGTGGGAGGGGCAATGCTAAATGTGGCCCAGCCTCCCTGGGAGCAACTCAGTGATCCAGGTAGGCAAAGGACACCAATAGTTCTTAGATTTCAGCAGGTGGCAGAACCCCTGCTGGGCTTATTAAAACACTAGCTGATGGCCCTGGGCCCTCAGAGCTTCTGATTCAGTAGGTATGGGGTGGAGTCTGAGAATCTGCATTTGTGCCACATTCCCCTCGTGATGCCCATGCTACTGGCCTGGAACTATCTTTTCTTTATTATTTTTTAATATGTTATTTATTTATTTGGGCGGGGAGAGAATGGACATGAGAGGGCCTCTAGCCATCACAAACGAACTCTGGATATATGCTCCACCTTGTGCATCCGGCTTTGCATGGGTACTGGGGAATCAAACCTGGATCCTTTGGTTTTGCCAGCAAGCACCGTAACCACTAAGCCATCTCTCCAGCCCCTGGAACTATCTTTTGACGACCAGTATCCTGGACCCTCTGGCACACCCACATCTAAGCATTAACTCAGGGACTGTTTCCAGCCTGGCCCCTCACACCCTTCCTATTGACCTCCTCAGAGACGGCGCTGAGAACAGCTGGGGGCCCACGGAGCACTTCCACTTCAGTGCCAGCCCTTCTCTTGCAGGTGGGCTTCCTGATGCTGAGTTTAGGCTGGTGCTGGGTGCCTCTGGAGGCCTGAGAGGAGCCCTGGGCATCCACTTAACCTGGCGGTCACTAATCTTTCCACACCCACAGAGTGGCTGCAGCCCAAGAAACTGGATTTGGCCTTGGTTGCTGGCCTAGCGCCTCAGTTTCCTTGGGACTAGAGCCCTGTCTCTTGTCTTGTAACCCTTCCCCTGAGGCCCAAACACCCCTCCTGGCTCTTGCTAGCTCCACTCCTTACAGGTGTCCTGCACCCTTCACAGAGGCTGGGTGATGTCCTATCTCTCTAAAAAGCACTGTACCCATCTCACGTGAAGGGCTACAGTCATGTACAGCCCGAACTGGAGGCTACAGGCACTCCCAGGGAACAACACCTTCCACCCTGGCTCAGTTGCACCAGGGGTATCCACAGAGTTTGATACCCATCACCCTCTGGAAGGATTGGTAAATCCTGGTTCAGGACTCTATCCCCATCTCATGGTTTAGGACCCTGTCTCCTCTCCCATAGCTGAGCTCCCACCATGTCTACCCCAGAACCTAACTCCCACCCTTGGAGTCCTTCCACATAATAACCTGGTTTATGACATCTGTAAACTGTGACCTTGAGCAAGCCACTTGACTCTTCTAAGTCAGACTCCTCATCTGCAAGCAGGGCTCACAGTAGCAGTTAGTTCAAAGGAAATAAGCTAAGGTATGTTGAGTGAAATTTTCATTTCCTGTTGCTCTCATGACTATTCACAAGTAGTTTAAAACAGCAAAAAAAAAAAAAAAATGTATTTCCTTATCATTCTGAGGACTAGAAGTCTGGAATAAGTCTCACAGGGCTAAAATCAGGCAACCAGCAGGCTGGTTCCTTCTAGAAGCTCCCGGAGAGAATCAACTCCTTTTCTCTGGCTATGGCATTCCTTGGCATTTGGCCACATCGCTCCAATGTCTGCTTCTCCTGTCACACTTCCTGCTCTTCTGTGCTGTTCTCCTTGTTTAGGGACACCTGGGACTGCATTGAGAACCCACCTAGGTAACCCAGGACAATCGCCCCATTTCAGGATTTGTAAATCACACCCGCAAAGTCCCTCTTGCCATTGAAGATAACACACGGGTTCCAAGGATGAGGACCTGGGTATTTTAGGGAGCCATTATTCAACCAGCTGCAGGTGCCCTTAGCAGCTCCATAAATTACTGTTACTATCCTGATCGCTGTTCCCATTGCAATGCTTAATTCCTAATTCTGACCAAACATTCACCTCCCCCCCCCCGCCCCGCTGCTATGATGGCCACATAGTCAGCAAAGGGCTGGGTTTCTTCTATAGGTCCAAAGAGCACAGTTACATAAGACTTGAATAACTAATGCTCAGAACGGCGAGCCATTTATACCATCTATAAAATCCTTCCTTCTCAATATGTGCTCCTAGCAGGAGGGAGGAATTCTCCGTGGGGTGCAATAAAAGCCCCTCCAGGTGAACTTTTAACTAACAGCTTATCAGAGCAAGATGGTGCTCTAATGAGTCCTCTGAGCTCTCCGGGTGCAGCCCTGCACACCGCTTCCTCTGACCATTACATCTGAGAGTTCTTTCAAGGATGTGGCTGAGCTCTGTGGTCCTCCCAGCTGACAAGAGCTGAGCAAAACCCCTGAGGCTCTACCCCAGGGGACAGCTATGAATAAACAGTACAGGCCCTCACTGCTGTCCCTTTCTGTCCCCAAAGTACCTCCACAGGATCAAACTCTCCCCCCAAGCCCCTCTTGCAATCCATACAGCTGATGTTCCCCTGTGGCTACCGGCCAGTGAGGGCAGAGGGTTACAGGTTCTCTGGCTGGTGCCAGGAACACACCAATTCACCACAAGGGCAGGGCAGACCCTGACCAAGAACCAGGCGATTCTGGAGTACGTTGAGTTCATGATTCCAGAAATGAAGTCACGGCTCCCCCAGAACCAATGAGATGAATTACCAGAGGTGGAGACTGCAAGACAAGAGCCAGAAGTCCCCCTGAGAGAAAGAGCTGACACAGGAATGCAGAGCGTGGTGCTAGGGAAGAGGACTGCAGTCATCGACTAAGCCTAGACCTTTCTTCCAGGCCTCCTCAGAAGGGTCTGCTCTTGCCTGTAAGAGTTTTAAGGTCATAAATACTTGGCACTCCCAGGCATTTAGTGTCTCAAAATACCTGAGTCGCTTCCTATTGGGGAGCCTATGCTCAGGTGGTGACCTAGTGTCAAATATGCCAAGATAGTCTCTCTGAGGCACCACCCATATCACCCCCAAGGACACATTCTTGAAGGTCTTTCTCCTGTGTACTTATTGATTCCAGGCATCAAAGCCAGGATCTTGAGGCCTGCCAGGCAAGCCTTCTACCACTGAGCTCCGTTTCCTGAGTTAACATCCTCTTAGATGTCGCAGAGTGTCTTCTCAGAGCAAATTCCCTTCCTTCTACCAGATGATGACAAAAGCAAGGTGGGTTCCTACATGCTCACAGGTGCTCAGTATCTGAGACCTGCGACCTCAGGTCCCAGGGAACCCATCTCAGGCTGTGGCTCAGGAAGGCCATCTCTGCCCATCCTCTGCTTTGGTCCCTTACTCCTGTCACAATCTGCAGGGTGGGTTCTTAACATCTCTTCTTTCCCAAAGTCTTGACACTTCCCCCCTCCCTAGCCCCTCCACCCACCTCCCTCATAATCAGTCCCATTTATCAGTCACCAACCACCTGACAAGGGGCAGCTTAAGGAAGGAAAAGGCTTATTCATTTCAGCTTACAGGTCCAGGGCTCTAGTTCACCGTAACTGGGGAAGGGATGGCAGCAAGAACCACAGACCAGCTGATCACATTGCATCCATACCCAGGAAGGAGAGGAGGAACAGGAAATGGGCCACACTATAAACCTTCAAGGCCCCTCCCCAGTGATCCACTTCCTCCACCCCCTAAAGGCCCCACAGCCTTTTGAAACAGCTCCACCATCTGGAGACCAAGTGTTCAGACACATGAACCTGTGGGTGACATTCATCGATCAAATCTCAACAACGCCCAGCTCCAACAGATTCTCTTTCCTGCATCTGCAGAGAAAACCCGCCTCCCTCCCTCTCTCCTGTGGTTACAGCATAACCTCTTTATTTGAACCTGGGTTCATTGTTGAGCCCTAGAGTCCTCCCTTCAACATCCAGAGCAAGCTCTGCCTCTTTCAGAGTGTGACCTTAGGCAAGTTACATCATGTGCAAAATGGGGATGGCAGCGGTACCTGGTCCTCATGGAGCTGCTGAGGAATGAACGCATCAGCACACATGGAACGTAGTGTCTAGCATGGGTAGGAGCTAAATAATGTAAGCACTGGTTTTTCACTCAGTATAAGAAGCACAGAATGAAAGTAAATATGAATTTCTTGGGAATGTGAGCTTTGGAGTCCCAGCTGTGTCATGTTTTAGTTTTGCAACCTTGAGGCAGTCACTCAACCTTCTTGACCTTCAGGGTTTTCATCTGGAAAATGAAGGCAATGTCGCCTTTCTGAGGCGTGAAAGGGAACGACCTGTGTGAAGTTCTAGGCATGGTGTCCGAGGCATAGTGAATTCTCCATAAATGGGAATTAGAGTGATAGACTTCCTCCTCCCTTCCTCTGTTTTTGAGCTTAACTCTAATACATGCTCTCTAGGGCCTATCCCTAATGCCAAGGAAGCTCTTCCATTGACCTTTCTCTCTCTCTCTCTCTTTCTCTCTCTGTCTCTTTTCCCCTCTCTCTCTGTATTTCTCTCTCTTTCTGTCTCTCACACACACTTGCCTACCTCCAATGTCTCACTTACTATAGTTCCTGCTTCTAAATCTCCACAGACTTGAGTTCACACACACACACACACACACACACACACACGGAGCCCTCTTTTCATCTTTCTAAATCACCACCAGGGAACTTCTAGGCACGATGGTCTACCCTGGGCTTCAGGCTTCATGTGCTGACAATAGAGCCATCATCATGGGCTGTTACCATTCCCCACCAGATGTCTGGTGTCTCAGGGACATTTCAAAATAATGAAGCCCTCAAGTTCTGTGAGTTCTTGCTGAGACATTGCTTCCTGTCTTCTGAGTTTATGTGGGTGGGCGGACATCCCATACCTTCTGTGTAAGCAGATATAGCAATTTTCCATGGGCAGTTATGGCTGCTTTATTGAGTGGCTGAGTCAACCCCAGGATAGGGTTAACCCTCAGAGGTATCCCCGCAACTATTCTGGAGACTAAGCCATCTGTTAAAGGACTCAAGGGGTAGCATGGCATGGAAGCTACAGAAATGAGTTGACTTAAGAAGTTAGAGTTATGAACAACATGGAGAGAAGGGAAGCAGTCAAAGATTTCCCACTAAATTTTGAAAAAGAAACCCTTCAGCTCATACCAGAAGCTCCCACAAAAATAAGAGGAAAAAAAAAAGATGAGGAGCAGACCAAAGGATACCGTTCTGGGGGTTCTGTCTATGAGAGAAAGGTCAGGAGAAACAGAGCAGGAACAAGGGCGTCATTGTATCCCCTGGAATACTGCAGAGGGAGTCCCATCCTGGAGTGACAAAGTCTCACACATCAGATGTCCACTGCCCCAGTAGCTCCAGTCTTACTTGGGGCACCAGTATGTTGGTGAGAACCCCACTAAGGGCTGCCAGTCAAGATGCCCGTTGCTTTAGGCACCACGGCATGTTGAAATCATGAGTTCTGGATCTCTGAGTGAGCCCACAGCTGAGCAGTGCTTCCCTTCTAGCCTGAGCTCTGAGACTCAGGGGACAGCCTTAAGAATGAGGTTCCTATGACACTTCCCAGCACAACAGGAGCAGCTCTGTGTATTTCCTCCAGGCTGGCTTGCTCTAACCCCAGCCTTCCTGTCACCCGGTCACTTCACTTACACTACCTCTACTTTCTTCCCTCTGCATGGTGTGCGGCCAGACTTGCTTCCTCTCTGATAGAGTTCCAGAACATATTATTGCTTCACAGGGTCTTAGTAAGCAGGTATTAAGGAGATAAATGAATAAATAGCTCTCTGGTTAAAATTAGTATGCATATTATAATACCTAATGTATAAAGAGCCCTTATTAGACACTAGATATGCTTCATGGTATTTTATATATATTGAGTCATCTCATTCTCGTCAGAGCCCTAAGAGCAGGTGTCACCATTATCCCTGCTTTATGGATGGGAAGATGAGTCCCCAAGGGTCTCCGTACCTTGCCTTAGGACATACAGCAAGCAAGTGGCAGAGCTGGGGCTTGAACCCTATCATTCTGACACCAGAAGCTGGGCAGTTAACTAGCACATTAACTTCTTCTTAAAATATTTAAAGCGAGCTTCCTCTGTGGGATTGCCAAAGGCACCTGTGAGCAGATTAGTTAGAATACATGAGATGCCGGCAAGATTGAATTTTTGTTTGAAATGGCTTACTGCGCCAGCGAGGCCACAGGGGTCTGGTCTGAACGTGCAGTGGGGAGCGGAGCGAAGAGGTGGGGGGAGACGCTAACAGTGTCGGATCGCTAAAGGTCAGGGTGGCAGGCCGAGGGCTCGGCCCAGAGTGAACAGAAGAGGAACGGAGATGCTCATCAAACCCTCCCAGGCCCAGAAGGAGGCTCATTAGAGACACTGAAGATGAGACCAGGGACTAAAGATGAGCACCCGTGTAGTCTCCATTATCAGGAGAACCCAAAGCCTCAGTGAACCACTGAGAAAAGGGGAGAAGTTCAGTCCATGTGGGCTGCATCTTGAGTCTAACTTGATCTAGTCCCAAGGCCCGCACAGCCTTGGGCTGGGTGAGCTAAAACATAAAAGGATTCAGTATGTGCTTACCAGAGTGTGGTACATCTCGACTGTGGATGGTTCAGCCAGCCAACAGCTACAGTGACGAGGGGCACAGTTCAAGCCCTGTAATAGAGAGCTGGAAGGATCCAGGTCACTGCTGATGGCAGGAGGGGGGGTGTCCTAGGAAAGCAGGCAGGGATTCATGGCAAGCTGCGGTCCTTGTAGAGGACTGGTGGGCAGTTGGGAAATTCAGGCAAGCAAGCATAGTGAGCGGGTGTGCTGGAAGAAGGAGGTTATTGGCTATAAAGGGAGCCACGCTTAGGGCTCATGGGGACTTGGATGGCCAAACAGGAGAGTGGAAGAAGGTGTGACTGGACTCTTCCCTAACAGGCAGGCTGAACTGCTGAGGCTGGGACTGAGTGTAAGAGGTTGTTAATGTCTGCAGTTGAGCAGGACTAGGAGAAACAGTGACAGTAAAGGAACAGGCAATATCTCATTCATTCACTCATCCATCCATCCATCCAACGTTTGCTGAATCCAAGTGTCAGACATTCTGCTAGGTGCTACAGAAATTAAGATTTTTCAAATCCATTCAATGCTTTCATGGAGCCCCCGGCACTTCTGACACTGAGTGATAAGAGCGGGACAGAGATGGGAAGCCCCTGCGATGGTGGTTCACGTCACCAATACAGTTTGGAAGCTCTTGTTACTACCAAACTGTCTTCTGTGATGCCCACCAAAATCTCTCTTAATTAACTATGCTTATCCCCTTTAACCTACAAGACCCTACCTCAAAGAAACAAAACAAGGTCAGACCTAGGCATGGTGGCTCCCACCACTCAGCAGGCTGAATTAGAAGGATTGCTTGAGTTTGAGGCAAGCACGGGTTACATGTAGAGTGAGTTCCAAGTTAGGCCTAGGCTAAGCCATGCTCAAAAATAAAATAAAGAATAATGTTATAAAATAAAGAGGAGCAAGTAATATAGAGCATGCTTAATATTTTTGTATGTCTGATATGTGTGTGTGTGTGTGCGCGCGCACACGCGTATAGAGGTCAGAGGACAATGTTGGTCCTCTCCATCTACATTGCTTGAGACAGAGCTCTCTCTCTTTTTTTTGCCACTGTGAAGGCCAGTCTAGCTGCCTCACAAGCTAAAATCTGACTCTGCCTCCAATTGCTGTGGGCATGTTGGGATTACAGATGGGTGCTTTTTTTTTTAGTCTGGCTTTACATGAATGCTTGAGATCCAAACTCCAGTAAACAGGTTTGCAGAGCAAGCACCTGTAACCATTGTGCCATTTCCACAGCCCAATATTTTATTAAAATATGTTTGTTATGGGGCTGAGCAATGGCTTAGCAGTTAAGGCACTTGCCTGTGAAGCCTAAGGACTCAGATTTGACTCCCCAGGGACCCACGTAGCCAGATGCACAAGGTGGCGCATGTGTCTGGAGTTCGTTTGCAGTGGCTGGAGGCCCTGGTGTGGCCATTCTCTCTCTCTCTTGAATAAATAAATAAAATATATGTTAGGAATGAATGCATAAACATTTTATCACGATGACTGGCTAGGGTTCCTGCTCCAGTTCAACAACTTATTAATTCTGTGTTAAGTTACCTTACTTCAGTTTTCCCCATCTGTGAAATGGGGACAAGAGTGGCACTTTCCTTGCAGAGTACCTGAGAGGACGTCCTAAGATAATACATGCAAAGCGCTCCCAAGGCGCCTGGTTCGCAGTGGGAGACAAACAAGGACAAGGGTGACTATAATCAGTGGTGTTGAAATGACCTAAATGCCTCCCTCCTGAATGACCCTGTGTCCTCAGATGATGGGAGGCGTGCACACACACACACACACCAAGCAGACTCGAGTGGGGGAGGAGCAGCACCCTACAGCACAAGTTCTCAAAGCATAGACCAGCCACATCAGTAGTACCTGGGAGCTTGTCGGAAATGCCCACCTCAGGCCCACCCCAGCCCTACTGAAGCAGGCGCTGGGGAATAGAGAGCCAGTAACCCATGTTTTAACGAGCCTGCCGAGTGATCCTAACGCACACATGGCGAGGACTCTGGGTTTGCAGCCATCAGCCCGGGCTTGCCTTCCCTGTAACTGGCACAGACAGTTGGCCTCCATCCTTCACAAAGAAAGCGCTTGACTGCCTCTCCACCAAGCATCCTGTGCACCTGCATGGCTGGAGGGCTGGCTGGGCAGAGGTGCAGGGGGAGGAAGGGCTGAAAGCAAGAGGCAGAAACACTACAGCACCAAGTGACCCTGAGCATCACTGTGTGCTGGGGAGCCTAGGGCAGGCCAAGGAGACCTGTGTTTGAAGAGCGACGAGAAAGGCCTCTGGCCCATGAGAAGAGTGCTATGAGCTGGACTAGTAGCCTCAGGCGGCAATGGCAACGGCCTGCTTAGCAAACAGTCATCGGCTACAACCAGAATACACAGGACGCCTGTGGGAAGGAAGTCGGGAGCTGTGCCTTGGATCAAGTGACAACAGAGAAAGGTCTGTGGCGCAAGACAGGCCATAGGGACCAGTAGGCTCATCACCATGGATGCAGAAGTATATGTGGGCCTTTGAGTGTACAGAACGGAGTAAGTATCCATTAGAATAACCCAGGGATCTTGAGAAATTAGCACTGTCCTGGGCCCTAACCCACGAGATGCTGACTCCATTATGCTAGTGCCCAGATGTCAGGATATGCTTGCATTTCTTCCTAGGTGATTTTTGAAACATTTTTATTAAGAACTTTAATACATGAGCATACAGTAATTTGATAATATTCTTATCCTATTCCCTTCTTTTGTCCCCTTCTTCCCCAACTCATATTCCAACAAACACCCTCTTCTTTCCAAGCAGTCATCTTCTATCTTGATGCCTCATTCCTTTTGTCCTCCTCTATCCTCCATGTCAAAATGCCGCTGGGCCCAGAGCTGTGCAGGTGTGGAGGGAGTAACAACGCCCAGGCAGGGTTGAGACGTGTTCCTTAACCGTGTACAACATGTATCCTCCACTCAGAAGAACAAACACACCATCTCATCTATATGCAGATAATTGTATCTGTGAACATCTGTCCATGCTTCTGTTCGTATTTGCTGGAATGTCTGATGTTGCGACCAGGGGAATTCTGAGTTTGAAGCCAACTGAGAAACATTACTCCGGAGACAAAAATGGAGATCAGAAAGGCCTGTTGCTGGGTAAAGCCAGTGTGCTGTGTGGCTTTAGACCTCCAGCCAAATGGCTCTGTGAAGTCAGCAGATACAGCCATTTGGCACTGGCCACACTGGGCAAAAGCCAGAAGGGCAAAGCCAAAGCAGGGAGGTTACCCAGAGCGAAGAACTGGCAAGAATGTGGATTCTTCTCTGCTGGCAGGTTAGGCAGAAGAAAGGAAGTCCTAGCAGAGGCTAAACTGAGCATGCCCAGTTCCTCTCCCAGCCTCACCAGCCAGGTAAGTCCTGCCTCTGGGGAGACAAGGGTGAGAAGATGGACAAAGGAAGAGCTCCTTCCATACTTTTCTCCTCCCTGAAGGAGTCGTGAGGTTCAAAAGTATCTTCCAGACATCTGAGCATTTTTGTCTTCATACCTCTGAAAATTATTCTCTTGGCAGTGCCAGGCATCAAATCCAGGGCCTCGTGCATTCACGGAGCTACATCTCCCTGGTGGAGCACCTGAGCGGATGCCTTCGTGCAGGTGTAGCTGGGAGTATGTGTATTAGTGATGCAGGCGCCCGTGAGGCTCGGGGAGTATGTCTGATGCACTGTGTGCCTGTGTATGAGGCTTGAACCTGCTCCCATCCTGCTGGCCTGTCCTTCATATCCCAGAATCTGTGTCTGCCTGGGAACCTGCATGCCCATGGGCTCCTTGTGTTGTTGCCCAGACCTCCTGAGGGATCTTGCTGATGTTCCCAGAAGTCAGTAAGCTCAGGGGACATGCTGTACTGAGTGGTGATGACCACCCTCTGATCAGCTAAGAGGATTCATTGACACTGTCAGCACCACGATAAGATGGCAGTGAAAACAGTCTTTGTCCAGATGAGACTTCTCTCAGCTGGGGCTTATCCAGGGTCCTGCTTCATGAGCTCCTGGAGGACATGAGACAAGACAAGATGAGACCAGAGCTCCATCCCTCAGCCAGCAGCATCTTACAGAAGCAGCCATGTTCCGGCTCTCTGTGTTGGACACCTCCAACCTCTAGGTCAAGTCTGAATGTTACGAGTTAGTCCTCACCCAGGAAGAGCCACCTGAACAGATAGCCATGTTCTCCCCAACCCAGGACCCAGATCTTGGGAGCCTTGGAGGATCAGTCTCTTCTTTACAGCCTACTGGTAAAGCCTGTCTTCCCTTCCTTAGCAGCTCCTGCTTGGTACATCCGGAAGTTGGGTCTTCCCAACAGGCTACTTTCAGTGACTGTGGAGGCAGACAGAATGGAGAAAGAGCCCCCATTCTGCTCCATATTAACCACCTACCTCTGAGCTTCACTGTTCTTGTGCCAAAATGGAGTGCACCTCTCTCTTGGCTACATTTGTCTCATCTGTGAAGTAGAAGTCTGGTCACATGCCACGTAACATTTTGGTCCACGATAAACTTCATATGGCTCTGCAAGCACGAGGACCTAGTTCAGATACCACTTGAAAGCAAGCGTAGTGTTGTGCACCTGCAATCCCAGCCCAGGTGAGGCTGGCACAGGCATTTCCCTAGGGCTTGCTGGCTAACTAGACTAGCTGAGTTGGTGAGCTCCAGGTACACTGAAAAGAAAATCCCATCAGGCTGGAGAGATGGTTTAGCAGGTGAAAGCTCTTGCTTAAAAAGCCCGAGGCCTGGGTTCAATCCCCCAGCACCCATGCAAAGACAGATGCGCCAAGTGGCACATGTGTCTGGAGTTCATTTGTAATGGCAGGAGCAACCCCTTCTCTTTCCCCAAATAAATAAATTAATTAAAAAGTACCCTATCTTGGGCTGGAGAGATGGCTTAGCGGTTAAGCGCTTACCTGTGAAGCCCGAGGACCCCAGTTCAAGGCTCAATTCCCTAGGAACCACGTTAGCCAGATGCACAAGGGGGTGCACACATCTGGAGTTTGTTTGCAGTGGCTGGAGGCCCTGGCGCGCCCATTCTCTCTCTCTGTCTCCCTCTTTTTCTCTCTGTCTGTCGCTCTCAAATAAATAAATAAAAATAAGTTTAAAAAAGATTTTAAAAAACTACCCTATCTTAAAAAAAAAAAAAAAAAAAAACCTGTCTTTCCAGGCATGGTGGCACACGCCTTTAATCCCAGCACTTGGGAGGCAGAGGTAGGAGGATCGCCAAGGGTTTGAAGTCAACCTGAGACTACATAGTGAATTCCAGGTTATCCTGAGCCAGAGCAAGATCCTACCTCGAAAAACCAAAAGCTAAACAAAACCCTGTCTTGAAAAATAAAGTGAAGCTGGGCATGGTGGGCAAACCTTTAATCCTGGCACTTGGGAGGCAGAGGTAGGAAGATTGCCATGAGTTTGAGGCCACCCCTGAGACTACATAGTGGATTCCAGGTCAGCCTGGGCTAGAGTGAGACCCTACCTTGAAAAAACAACAACAAAAAAGCTCAGAAAAAAAAAGAAAGAAAGAAAAATGAGGTAGAGCAAGAAAATATCCAATGTTGACCTCAGGCCTACACACACACACACACACACACACACACACACACACGTGCATGCACACACATGTACACAAACATGAATACACATACTTGCTTACACACACACACACACACACACACACGTGTACCCACATACATACAAACATGCATACACACATGTTAAAAAAGTACCATCCTAACATACTTTCCTACTATATTAGTATGGTGGCATGCTGAGCAGGTTTGTAGCCTTGCATTAATAGACTCTGCCATTTAGCCCATGTGAGCAGTAGGTGGCTATCCCACCTAGGTTTGTGTAAGAACACTCTGTGATGTTTGTGCAAGAATGAAATTGCCTAGCACTGCATTTCTCAGAATATCTCCTGCTCGACCAGTGGTGCATGACTGTGTTAATAATAAAGATAGTCAATATCTACCGAGGATTTACTATGCCCTCAGTTCTGCTCTCAGAATGCACATGCATTCCTTATCTATTGCTAACAAATTACCCTAAAATTTAGTTGCTCTGAAACTACAAGAACTTATTACCTCACAGTTTTCCTGTGTCAAGAATGCAGGCCTCCCTCTGCTTCCACCACAGAAAACACGAATGAGGCATCAGGTGGGCCACAGTCATTGCAAAAGTCCACCAGGGGACAATGGACTTCCAAGCACACTCACAATGGTTTGGGCAGCATTCTGTTCCATGTGGGCTGTTGGGTGAGGGGTTTGTTCCTAACTGGCTGTTGAGCAGAGGACACTCTTGACCTAATTCCTTCCCAGGTGGGCTTTGCCGTTGGGAAGCTCTAATGTGCAGTTGGTCTCTGTCAGACGAGAGACAGAGAGGAAGACAGAGAGAGAGAGATGCAGCCACATCCTCTCACAAAGAATCCTCAGAAGTGACATCCTACTGTTTTGTCACTAGTTCCGGGCCCCACTCATGGGGAGGAGCTTCCACAGGGCCATAGACACATGGAGGCAGGGTCACTAGGCACCAGCTCGGAGACTGCCTACCACACAACAAGTCCACTTTATCCTCATGGCAATACAATGAGGCAGGGGCTCACGTCCTCCTTTATTCCATGCTACAGATGAGGAAACAGAGGCTCAGGACTCCACCCAGTTCATACGACTGGGAGGCAAAGAAACTGGGAAGTTCCAGTCTGTGCTCAGGACCACTAAACCCTAGTGCCCAGACATGGGGGTTTGGGGAAGATTATTGTGACATTGTAAATAATGACCCCATGATTTCAGTAAATAAAAACTCCTTTCTCCAGTGCCCCCATTCCAGCATCACCTCACTGAGAGTTTATATTCTTATTTTAAAAATATGTTTATTTATTTGCAAAGCTAGAGACAGAAGAGAGAGAGAGAGAGAGAAACAGGGCTTCTTGCTACCATAAATGAACTCCAGACACATGCACCACTTTATGCATCTGGATTACATGGATACTGGAGAATCAAAACTGGGCCATTAGGCTTTGCAAGCAAGCACCGTTAGCCCTAGCAAGTGCCTTTAACTGCTGAGTCATCTCTCTACCCCCGCACCTCCCTTAGGAGCTGAGGGACAGGTGCAGCCCTCAGGTAACCTTGCAGGCTTTCCTGAGCAATGACAGGTTACTCGCAGCCTAGCCATGCCTTCTGCCATCTCTGATTAGTCACCACTCTTTAGCTGTGGTTCCTCACTGACTCCTGAGATGAGAGGGGAAGGGAGAGCCTGATTATTTGTGCAATGAATTCCAGTGCTCCAAGTGGCCAGGCTCCATCCCAGGAAGTAGGGAGGATGGGTGGAGGAACTTACCATGCCCACCGTACCTTTGCTCATGGAAATGGGTGTAGATGAGTTAGAATTTGGGATCAAGGGGAGTGGACTCACGATGGTTCCCATCTGGACTTGGCAGCCTGTTGTAGGTACTTCAGGCTTTGCCAGAAATTGTCCTGATGGCCCATTTGGAGGCAGTGACATGGAGAGACCTGTACCCCCAACGTAGGGTTCTGGGTAGTTCAACTCTGTGTGATGAGTCATTAGAAGCACTCTGCCTCCTGTCTCCCAACTCCTGCTGCCCTCTCACTGCACTGCTTCCTTCTTGGGAGGAAGAGAGCTAGCTCCATCTCTCCTTTCTCCCAGAACTTGCTCCTCATGTGAGCAGAGTAGAAGTGGGCATGCTCAGAGATGGCAAGATTCTGGCACCACTGACCTGTTGCAAATACCCCTTGCCCCAGGAGTGGCCTCTCTCCTGGGTGCAGTTCTCCATGCATCAGTTCAAAGTCTGCTATGAAGACCCATAGCCACCCTCCAGTGGATGCCAGAACCCAGACAAGGATGAAGGTGTCAAGAAAATTGCTTTAAAAAAAGCACAGTGGCATAAGCCTGTGGTCCTAGTGCTCGGGAGGTAGTGGCTGTTGAGTTCTGAGCCATCTGGACTACATAGCAAGTCACCGTCTCAAAAATGAACAATCAAAACATGCTTCAGGAGCACTGTTCTCAAATTGGTCGAGTTATAAAGTCAATATTCTCGTCCACACAAAACTGCCATGTTGAATATTCAGTTGGCTCGGGACTCTGAGGGCAGAGAAGTGTGGCTTGTTATGACTCACCCACACAACAAGGACAGGCAAGAAAGGTTGGCCAGTGGCAGCTTCCTAGCTCACAGCAGAGCCAGGACTCATGACCGTGTCAACCAGGCTGCCCACACACCTTACATCGTATTACATTTCCTTCTCAGAGCTGCTATGAGTCAACTATATGTATTTAAGCCCACACTCTAATGTTACCACCTCTGGCAGACAGAGACCCAGTTCCTAAGAGCATGGAGATACGTCCCCAGGAGCCTAGATGAGGGTGTGTAACTCTTCTATGGAATATCATAGTCATCAGTGATTGACTTCCTTCTTGTAAGCTTCCATGGGAGAACTACATTCTCCTACCCAAACATCTTGAGCTTGGTTATGAAATCTGCTTTAGCCAATGGAACCTGGGTAGGTTGACTAGTGTGTAAATAAAAGTGTAGGCCTTAAGGGGAATGCTATTCAAAAAAAAAAAAAAATACCCATGGTCGTCTCCCAGCAGCAGAAGAATTAGAGGCCTGGGAAGGAGACCTGAACCAAACCCATGACCTAGAACAAACCCCACTTACATCACCCACGCCCCTCCACCTGACCTGTGAATATAAGAGCAGAAAGCAAACGCTGATGATTTGTCAATGAGATTTTGTTCAGAGGTTTTTGTTAAGCAGCATAATGGTGGTGGTAGCTAACAGATACACTCTCTCACAGGATCACGGAAGAGAAAATTGAATGGTGCTATGTGACTTAGTAAGTCATCAGAAAGAAGAGACTGCAGAGAGTCCCCAAGTGTGAGCTGAACACAGTGGTTGAAGGCTTTAAACATAAACCTCCATCCATTGGCCGCACTTGCGAGTGTGTCAGAGAGAGTCGTGCCGAGGTTCACACACGCAGGCACATGCAGAACAGCATCCTGTGCATATCCACATATCGTTCTTGACGACAAGATACATTATGGAAACAACTCCCTTCTACAAATCCTGAGTGTTGATGTCTCTTTAAGCCCAAGCCTTTTCCCCCCTCTATTTTTCCCTGACAAATTAATCTTTTTGTATTATTATGATGTTAGGTTTATCTTGAGTGAAACGTGGATGTGAATTTTATCTCTGGCTTAAGACATAATTGGGAGATGGAAAATCCAAACACCCAAAGCAAACAGCTCTTTCAGCGCCGCCTCACCGGGAGGTGAAGGGGCTGCCCACGTGCAGCCGGGCGCGCACCACTTCTTGTGAGTCTTCCCCTCCTGCGAGCTTATCACCACCGCCACTTGGATAAGGTTGTTTGCCCAATTTAGGAAACCATTATAAACGAGCTAAGTAGGACTTGTGTGTCACTGAGCTCTCCGGCAGGCTCACTGGCCCACAGGGCAGGAAGGAGCCCGAAGGGTGCCTTTCAGGCTGCCCTCTGTTACAGATGACTCCCCCAAGTGTCTCGCGAAATAGTAAGTGGTCTCTTGGGATGTTGAAAGAGCCGGTCACTTTAAAAGGTCTGTTACTAGTCAAATAAACATGGGAAACCTTGGGTTCAAGAAAGTCAAACAAAAGCTGGGCTTGGTGGCGCACGCCTTTAATCCCAGCACTCGGGAGGCAGAGGTAGGAGGATCACTGTGAGTTCAAGGCCAAGCTGAGACTACATAGTGAATTCCAGGTCAGTCTGGGCTAGAGTGAGACCCTACCTCAGGGAAAAAAAAAAGGCAAACAGGTGTTCCTTCTCCCCCACTTCTCTAAATACCGCACAGCTATGGAGCACGGTGAATCCTTGGGAAGGGAATACTGAGACTAGCACCCCAAATTACTTAATATCTCAATTTCCCAACTTTCCCCAGTACTTTCTTTCCAGGAATGTGCCTGCAAAGCCAAAGGACTGAGGTTCAGTTCCCCAGGACCCATGTAAAGCCAGATGCACAAGGTGGCACATACATTTGGACTTCATTTGCAGTGGCTAGAGGCCCTGACGCACCCATTCTCTCTCTTTATCTCTCTCTCTCTTTCTCTCCCTCTTTCTATCTCTCTATCTCTCATAAGAAAGAGAGAAAAAAGAAAGAAAAGAAAGAAAATGAAAGAGAATGAAATGTCCTTTCTTCTCCAAGCTACAAATCCTAGTTAGGTTCAATTCACATTTGTTAGCACCATTACGTGTCCAGGACTCCGGGAACGTAGTATTGTGCCAGATAAGATAGTTATCCTCCAAGCTCCTAAAGACACTTAGGGCCCAAACTTGCCCAGACTCATCAAGGGCACAGACACCCACACATAGCCTTTCCCCACTATAAGACTCTTTCATTAGCCATCTGCACACACCGCCAGACTGTGTGCCACACACTGCCTCTGCTGTTTCTAACACACTGTCTTGTGTCCCTGGAGGCTGAGCTGCCTGGGAGGCACTGAATCAGAAATCTACACTTCCATCCCTTCAAGAAGAAACATGGACGGAGAAGCCAATGACTCAATGCAGAGATCCTTGTGTGTCCCTCCTCCAGCCACTGATCCTGGGTGGAACAGGACAAAAAATCTTAAAACCACACTCTCTTGTTCAAGAGCATGAGGCCACCTTCCAGCTGTGTCAGAACCATGCCCCAAGCTTCATTCTTAAATGTAAATGAGCTGCTTTTGTTTTTCCCAGATTGCAATTACCTGACTCTGAAGGTCTGCCTCCCCAAACCATAACCATCACAATTTTTAAAGCCCTGTTCTTCCCTCCACCAAGCCCTGGAGACAGGCGAGACCAGCGTGGTCCTCCACACATGGCAGTTTATTTATTTATTTTTTTTTTCCAGAGAACAGCGAGAGTCTACTTCCTATCCTTCACCTTCCCCCAGGGAATTCAAGTCACAAAACAGAAGCGGAGTCCAACGTTCGATATCTGAAAGAGCTTTGTCAATGTCAAGGGTGTGAAAAACATTAATGTGTGCCCAGCTGCGGTCATTCTTTCATTTAATCAATGTTTACAGAGTGTCTACCAGGTGCCTGGCATGGAGCTAGGTCTCAGGGACACAGTGACAACAACAATGAAACCAACAACAATAGAAGGAGTTAACTGTTATTGAATGCTTCCCACAAGCCTGGCAGACATTCAGTTCCTTAATCATCACAACAACCTTGTGAGACTCCTACTATTCTTCTTCTTCTTTTATTTATTTATTTACTTATTTATTTATTTATTTATTTATGAGAGAGACACAGGGAGATACTGGGCATGCCAGGGCCTGAAACCACTGCAAACAAACTCCAGACACATGTGCCACTTTGTGCATCTGCCTTTACGTAGCTTCAGAAGAATTGAACCTGGGTCCTTAGGCTTTGCAGGCAAGCGCCTTAACTTGTAAGCCGTCTCTCCAGCCCTGTTTTTCATTTTTTATGCACGAGGAACATAAAACATAGCAAGAGCCATGCGGCTAGGAAGCAGCAGAGTGAGGACGCAGGGTTGGCCGTGTGGCTCTGAAGCCATGGACTGGATGCCGCACTGCACCGTCTCACCACAGTGACTAGGACAAGTTCTGCCCTCAAGCCATAGAGGCTAATAGGGGAGACAAACAAGTAAGCGGTGGTGACAACAGAATGGGATCAATACAGTGTGGCAAGTGCCACGGACCGCACCATGTTCTCAGAGAACACCATCTTCCCAGAGAGGATCATGAGGCAGAAGAACGCCATGTTGCAGAAGTGCGCCACCTTGTGGGAGTGATGAGAACTGTCTTGTTTTGGCCTTCCTTCAAAAGTGCTATGTGTAAACTGAGTATGGTTTTCTAGACTTAATCACCCTGGAATTTGGCTAAAATGAAGACTCTGATTCAGACAACCTGATGGTATAGCAGTTACCTTCTCACTGGTGAGACCAACCACCTGACTAGAAGCAGCTTAGCATTTCAAGGGGAAGTTTCATCATGGCGGGAACAGCACGTCACAGCAGGCAGCCAGGCAGTCCTGTCTTTTCACAGTGGCAGGAAGGAAGCAGTCCGAGGGAATTAGCTCTGAGCACCCGGTGGGCTGGACTAATAAACCTCAAGGTTGACCCTCAGAAACACACCTCACCCAAACGAGACTCCACCTCCCAAAGGCGCCACAACCTTCCCAAGCTGTCACCAGCTGGGGTTCAAGTATTCAAAACACACCAGGATATGGGGACACTTCACATTCAAACCACCACACATGGGGTCTGAGAATGTAAATTTCTAACAGTGGGTGATGTAAGGCTCCAGTGAGGGCATGGCAAACGGCAAATGTTTCTTTCTCTAGAATATTATGATGACAATGAGGCTGAGCTAGACGCTAGCATCTTAGCTCATGATGACATCCAGTCCCTCCACCAGGCTCTGATGGTTCCCAGAGGACTAGCCAGCCATGGTTCTAGGTGCTTCACGGGAATTTACCTCACAAGGACTGGGTGAGGGAGGAACTACTATTGTCAGCCCATTTTACTGATGAAGACACCAAGGCCTAGAGATGAAGTGATTTACTGACTTGCCCAAGGTCACACCACCACGGAGAGGCTGAGTATAGATCTGACCCTTGCTAGGCCTTGGTACCGCGGATGCACAGAGCCCTCTTGGATCTCAATTTGACTCCTAGTTTCCTGAGAGGCTCAGGATCAAAGTCCTGAAGACATGTAGGCGAGACCACCCAGCTATTAAAAACTGATCCGTGTTCAGACTGATCTAGACCCTGCCAGATCCCACAATTCAGCTCTGTTTTTTGTTTTTGAGATAGGGTCTCATTAAAATTCCACCTGATCTCCAACTCAATATGTAGCTGAAGATGACCTTAAAATTCTGATTCTACCTCCACCTCTGATTCTACTTCCACCTCTTGAATATTGGAATTACAGACGTGTGCCACCATGCTCAGTTTTATGCTGTACTTGGGATAGAACTCAGGACTTTGTGCATGCTAGCGCAAGCACTCTACCAACTGAGCTACATCCCCAAGCCTCTTTTAGCTTTTTTTGAGACAGGGTCTCACTATGTAGCTTTAAGCTGGCCTTCAACTTCCTACCTAGCCTAGACTGGCCTCATGCACTCAATAATCCTTCTGCCTCAGTTTCCAGAGTACTGGGGTTACAGACATGTGGTACCAGTCACATGGGATAGCAGAGCACTGGAATTGCATCCAGCCCAAGCTCAGTCATTCAATCACTCTACAGTAAAAAAAAAAGGGGGGGGAGTTCTGTCCTCAGGAAGGTGCCATTTGCCATTTGGACTGTCACTGACTTAGGCTCTTTTATGACAATAAAGAAATGAACCTGCTAAGTAAAAATTTTAGGGTATCCTCTATGTCCCACTGGTCCTGGTGTGGGAGAGTTCTATATCTTCACTTTTTGTATGCCAAATCCATTAAGAAGACTTTGTTTTCTTTGGTTAAAATGTGCCTATTTTCCTTGAGCCTTTCTAGGGAAAGAAAAAAAGGAATTATTTTCTAAACATCATTTTGTTAGGCTTTGGGGAACACTGAGCCCCATGAAGGTCACACAGACCTGAAACCTGGAGGGGGGTGGGCTGGGGAAGGGTGGGTGAGAAGCTGACTATGGATGCTGAGGCAGCCCTCCATCCCCTGTCCCCCCTCACCCAGTACCCTGTTGTATCCCCAACTTAGAGCCCCACAGGTACCTTCACTTCTCAGCTTCTTGGGGCATCACTCCCCAAGGTCTTGCCTCCTCCTCTCCTGTCTCCCTTATTCTTTGGCTCCTCTTGCCACGCCTTCCTCCTGTCCAGAGCCAACCACTAGATGTCTTGCCATCAGCTCTGATTGCTAATAAAAGTGGTGCAGTTGTTGATTGAGAATAAGAAATAAAAATAAAGCACTTGAGCAGACCAGCCACTGTGCTGGGCTATGTTTCAGGATTGTCATCTGGAAGTCAGGGAGACAGGAAAAAATTGCTGCCAGCTCAGACTGACTCCTACACCACCCACCCCACTCCCCAAACTAGCATCTATCACCTCATTTCAAAGCAGTTTTGTTTCCTGTTCACAGCCAGAGATGCCCAAACACATCCCAGCCTCACAGGCAGGTTGTAGTCATCGTCATCACCCCCCACCAAGGGAAGCATGCTGACTCATCCAGAGTGGCTACTTCAAGGGCAGGGGTGGGGGTGGGGAGGCTGCCATAGCAGTATGGGGTGGGGGCTGGGAGGGGATGTTGAATGGTTGGTAGACAGAGACCCAGATGTGGGGGAGGTGATGGAATACAGTACCAGAGGGCATAGTGCTACTCAGCCAAGCCTCAGGGATGTCCCAGGATCAGTGAGTAACAGGGGTTGCCAGCGTCCAGACAGGCACCAACCATAAGCAATGTGGCTATTCTCCACGCAACAACCAACCAGCTCTGTTCAGGATCAGGATCTTAGGCAAGGCCAGGCCTCCTTTCTCTCCAGGTCTGAGAATGTTGAAAATTCCCAGGACCTTACTTCAAACAAACTTAGAGATGAAGCCCAGGGAGCAGGTGGCGGGGGGGAATATTGGCAGTGTTGGGTAAAGTTAACACTAAAGGTGGTGACCTGGGGTCTTCAGAGAACATACTTTGTGACTCTGGTAACTTTTCAAGAGCTCTGCATCCCTGAGTCACTTTGGAAATTGCCTAATTGATAAAATACATCCTTTCTTCCCAGCCTAATCCCTTGTGCACCTGAGATCTTCAGGAGAGATGAATATTGCATGTTCAGATGAGGGGCCAGTAGACTCAGCTATAGAGAGAGCTGGAGGGCAGAGACAGAGAAGTAGACGGATGAGAGACGGTGTGGTCTGGCGATATTTCCTCCATAGGCTTGTTTGTTTGAACACTTGATCTCCAGTTGGTGGTGCTGTTTTGGGAGATCATGGGACCATTTGGAGGTGGAACTTAGCTGGCAGAAGCATATCACTGGGGAGTAAGTCTTATAGGCTATGTAGCCCAGCCAAGTTCTCTGCTCTCTGGATAATTCCACATTACAAGCAGCCACCGAATACTCCTGTGTCCATGGAGCTGCCCACCATCTTGCCTTTGCCACCATGATAGATTGCATCCCCTGAAACCATGAGCCAAAATAAGTGCTTCTGTCCCTTAAGTTGTTTCTGTCAGATGTTCCGTCACAGCAACTATAAAGATAACTAATAGGAGGGGAAAGACCTAATTTTCTATGCTTATGTCATTTCCTCACAGGTCTGTTGGCTTCCCATTCGGGTGGATAGAGTGTCACCAATGTTGTCAAGATTTTTACTTTAGAGAGGTTTTTTGTTGTTGTTGTTTACTTCCCTGGTGACATGATATTCACTTCTGCTAAAATTCAAGATTTTAAACAGAATCCTGATATTGTCTCTGGATATATTTGAGTCATGTGGCCATATCTCAACCAGCTGGAAGAATGGAATATGTAGATATGAATAAGATCGTGTTTGTTTCAGCCAACCAGGGCCCATTCCTGAGCTGGGAATGGGTTAAATCCTATCTATATGGGCAAATATAAGACTAGGAATCCTTTTATAAAGAAAGAAGGGAGAAAAGGCATAGGTTATTGTGATAATTTGAATGTATGTCCCCCAATACACTCAATTTAAAAAAATATTTTATTTTTCTTTCTTTATTTAAGAGAGAGAAAAAATAGGGAGAAAGAGAGAGAAGAGAGAGAGAGAGAATAGGTGTGCCAGAGCACCAGCCACTGCAAACGAACTCCAGATGCATTTGCCCCACTGTGCATCTGGCTTACATGGATCCTGGGGAATTGAACCTGGGTCCTTTGGCTTTGCATGCAAGCTTCTTAAGCACCAAACCATATCTCCAGCCCTCAATGTTTTGTTAATACTTGTAGCTTGGATTTCCAGCTGCCTAGCTGTTACTGAGGATGGATCTGATTTCCAGCCTGAAATATGCAGGGTGAGCACTAGGGGGTCCCACATGTTTGGTGGTGGTTGTGTCTCTTCTGCTAGGATCTGTGAAGGGGGACCAGCTTCTTCCACCTTCAGTGGAACTTCCCTTGGATCAGTAAATTTCAAATAAATCCCTTCTCCCATAAGCTGTGTCAGCTTGGAGGTTCATCCCAGCAAGGTGGTGCTGACTACAACAGTTATTATAGGAAAACGCAAGTTCCAAGGGTAGGCTACATCTCAATGAGTTATTGGTCACAGAGGGTCCTGGGATCTCCAAAATAATAATACAGGCTGTTGCCATTGTTCATAGTTGCCCACCAGAAATAGATAGCAAGACGCTGTTGCTAAAAACATGTGCTTCAGTTGCAGGACACACAGAAATCAAGCTAGAACAGATCTAGAAGCTTCCTCGCTGCTGGCTAGCTTTCATAGACCTGCTACTAGGAAAAAAGTCATTAACAGTCACATCTAAGAGTGGATACTGCAAGCTATACAACCAACCATCCAGGCAAGATGTGCCCACTGGTATAATATTGACATGACTGTTAAGGGTTAGCCAACAACTCTCTGATGTGATTTGAGTCCCATTCCATGTGTGGTACTGAAAACCTAGCCGAAGGCCCATGGCTGGGAAGGTCATAGGCCCAAAGGGAGAAGCTACTATTGCTGTTCGGCTAAATGGATATTTTGTACCCATCAAATTGCTGTGTGTGTGTGTGTGTGTGTGTGTGTGTGCGTTGGTCAGAGAAGCTCCTTTTAGTGGTTGACAGTGATCACTGGGGAGAATAAGTGATTGTTGAGTACTCAGTACTCAGTGCAAAATGAGACCACTGCATCACCCCCTGCAAGACTCAAGAACATTCTGGGAGGCAGGGCAGAAAGAAGGTAAGAGCCAGAGGATGGAGAGGAATGCTGTGGAACGCTGCCTTCTGAACAGGACATGGCCATTTAACTTACGACCTCACAGTGGTTTTTGTTACCTGAACAGTTTGGGGCCCATCAGCATTCTGGCACGAGCAGTATGAGAGGTGATGAGGCTCCCCTCCCTCCTGATGAGTCCTTGTCAATTAACGGTTGCTGGAAGAGGGGAGACGTTTCAGTCAGTGATGTAGCCACTGTGAAATTGCTCTGGTATGTAACCCCCCACCTTTGCTCATGTGAGCAACCCTAGTTAAACTCAATGGGATGCACCACACACACACACACACACACACGCACACGCACACGCACGTGCAATCAAAAGGGCACCAAAGTCAAAGAAGGACTAGTTGGAAAGAAGGAGTTCATTGGGAGAGGGAGAGAGGAAGGAGGTAGATAACTAGAAGAGAATGGGAGGGGATTGTAATCAAAATACATTATATACATGTATAAAATTATCAATAAATAGAATAACAAAATATGGAGGGGGAATAAAAGGAAGGGAGAACTAGATGCTGGAAACAGCCAGCAATGACCACCAAACTGTCAGAGCATGATAGCCATGTGCCCTGTGAAAACTCTCTCACCAGTTGTTAGATCTAACATGGACCTTACAGGGGCACGGGCTGTGGTTCTGTGGGCAGCGTGCTTGCCTAGCGTACACAAAACCATGGCTTATACCCCAGCACTGCGTACCCTGGGCATGGTGGCTCACACCTGTAATCCTAGCTATCAGGAGATGAAACAGGAGGAGCAGAAGGTCCAGGTCACCCTGGAATATGTATGTATTTAAAGGGTAGCCTGGGCTACATGAGACCCTGACTTGAAAAAAAAAGGAACTTGGGCTGGAGGCGGCGGCGCTGTGTGCAGGTGCGCCCAACAGAGACCCCCCCCAACGCGTGGGGCAGCCGGAGGGGGCTGCGGTGAGGGGGCATGCGGTGGTCTCCCGCTGCCCGCCCCCAGGCCCAAGCGCCGGGGACCATGTACTTGGCCCACAGGCCCCTGATGCCCGCGGCCTCGGCGTGTTTGTGTGGATAAATGTGGAACCTAACCTCGTTCTGTGGCTGTGTCACTGTGGTGGTTTGAATAGAATAGATGGCCCCCAATATATTTAGCTGTTTATTTGCTTGTAGTTTGCATCTTTAGCCACCTGGCTGGAGGCAGTCACTGGGTGGATCTTAAAGTGTGGTGGTGGGTTTCAGATTCCAATGTATAGATATGCAAAGTGTGCCTAGCTGGAGTTCCTGAAGTGTGCTCCGGCTTTTGACCTTTAGGCTTGTGTTTCTCTCTCTCTGCTTGGGCCTGTGAAAGCAGGCCAGTTTCTTCTGGTTTTATGGAACTTCCCCTGGATCTGTAAGCTTCAATAAATCCCTTCCTCCATAACTGTGCCTGGTCTGGAAGTTCATCTCAGCGAACCTGAATCTGTCTGATACAGAATTTGGTACCGAGGAGTGGGGTGAGATGATGAACCTTACTATGTGGATGTTGATCTTTTGGAACCTTTGTTTTGGAGGAATAGGCATGGACTTGGTGCTTGCAACTGAAGATGTCGTCTGGAGTGGTAAGCCAAGTGTTATGGACTATTATGATGAGAGTTTGAGAATTCTAAGTGTAGACAATATTGAACTTCAAGGCTTGGCTTATGAGCTTTCTAAGGGGAAGGAAAGACTGCAGAGGACTTTGTTGGAACTGGGCTACTGGCATAAGGGCTGGCTGCGTCCTGCTGCCCAGGCCCAGAGAGTTTGATCAAGGTTAAATTTGTAATGGACTGATGTGCTTGGCTAGAGATATTGGACTGAGAGATTTAAGATTATAAGCTGGAAAACCTCAAGAAAGTTAAAATTACAGGCACTGAGACTGGTTTTAGGTTACTGAATCTGCTATTGTCAAACACATTAGCAATCTTAAGGAAGATATCCAACTGCTTTACATTAAAACAATGGACAGGATGCCTAAGGAAGGACTATCATAGAAATGCAAACACTTTTGGAAAGAGTTGACTGGAGAAGGAACCTGCTTTTCAAGGCTATGATTTGTTTCCTCCCTGAATTAAGAATATGGCTGTGTCCTGCACACCTGGTATTGGTTTCAGAAGCATGAAAAATGCATGGAGTGGCCGTGAATTGCACATGCTTCCAGGAGCCACTGCTGAGATGCAGCATGAGGTAGGGCCTGATGCCCTAATAGGCTGAAAGAGCCTTTGGAAAATGTGAAGAGTGGTCATGAATTGCACATGGTTCCAGGAGCTGCTGCTGAGATGCAGCATGAGGCAGGGCATGATGCCCTGATAGGCTGAAAAGCCTTTGGAAGATGGACCATGGTTTGCATGAAGACCTGAAGATGTTTTGTATATACCAGGACTGTGCAAGGGCTACCATAGAGCGCATTGTTGGCCTGGGATGGAAGTGTTCCCCGGGTACTCTGCCCAGATGGAGGGGCGGAATTGAAAAGTCTGGAGACTGTTAGTCTCTGGGTATATTGAACTTGAACTGCAGAAGTTTGATGTTTGTTTGATGGTGGTTGAGTTTGCATTGTTTTAGTCTCTCCTTGCTGTGCCTTATACCAGTTGAAAATGTTTATTTGTGCCTTTATATGTTAGAAATGCTTAACTTGTTTGATTTTACAGGCCTTCATATCTTAAATTGGTCAAGACTGTGGGGACCTTTTGAAATTGAACTGAGTACAATTTACAATGTGTGATGGTTATAAATCTATTGGGGGCCAGGGGCGGAATGTGGTGGTTTGAATAGAATAGATGGCCCCCAATATATTTAGCTGTTTATTTGCTTGTAGTTTGCATCTTTAGCCACCTGGCTGGAGGCAGTCACTGGGTGGATCTTAAAGTGTGGTGGTGGGTTTCAGATTCCAATGTATAGATATGCAAAGTGTGCCTAGCTGGAGTTCCTGAAGTGTGCTCCGGCTTTTGACCTTTAGGCTTGTGTTTCTCTCTCTCTGCTTGGGCCTGTGAAAGCAGGCCAGTTTCTTCTGGTTTTATGGAACTTCCCCTGGATCTGTAAGCTTCAATAAATCCCTTCCTCCATAACTGTGCCTGGTCTGGAAGTTCATCTCAGCGAACCTGAATCTGTCTGATACAGTCACCTTGGCACTCCTTAGCAGCACCCAGACAGCCAGACCCCTCGGTGCAGCCCAGTGAGGCCCAGCAACCTGGCAGCCACCTTGTGCCCTCCAACCAGAGCAAAGAGCCTGCTGAACCCAGCTGTTGTCGCTCACGAGCAGCCCCCACACACTTTGGGGGTGGTGGAACCTGGTAAAGGTGCCCCTCCCACCACTGAGGAGGACTCCCCCGCCCCCACCGCAGCTGGACAGCGAGGCAGAGAGCGATCATGACGATGCCTTCCTCTCCATCATGCCTCCTGAGCTCCAGTTGCCTTTGCTCCCTGGACAGTCCAGACACTCTTGAGCTGGGACACCAAGACTCCAGGAAGTGGCCCCTGTGGAGCCAAATGGCTACATACAGTCGGGGGTCCGGGGGACCTTGCCCAGCCAGGCCTCAGGCCTTTTCCCACAGTGGGGTGCACCGTCTGGACGGCGGGGAAGTGGACAGCCAGGTGTTACCAGAACTGACTCAGATGGTGTCTGGCCTCACATCATACCCTGACCCAAACCTTCTCCTCCGTATGGCCCTCCAGGACCTTTGGCTGCCCCCTGGTGAGGGGAGTACCTTGGCAGCCAGTGGCCACCCTGTTGTTCTGTTGTTGCCCTCTCAGAGCCTCTCGCCCCCAGTGAGGACATGGCCACATGGTCATCTGGGAGGAGGAAGGAGATGACGACGTCATTGCTGATGATGCTTAGGCACCACTGACATTGATCTCAAGTGCAAGGAGCAAGGGACTGACAACAAAAGAGGGGACAGCTCTTGGGGTGGGGGGGACCCAGAGGGTAACAGGGGCCTTAGTCTGAAGATGTTCTCACTGTCATCCGCTCCTCTTTGACCACTGCTGTGCAACCCTGGACCCTGAACCGCCAAGGCCTCCAGACCCAGCTGCAGCCTTCAGCAAAGGCTGTGCTCCCACTTCATCCTAATCCTCCTCACCCGCTGCCGCCCCAGTGTCCGTCACCACCTCCTTCTCACTGGGCTCTGGAACCTTCAAAGCCCAGGAGTTTGGTCAGGGCAGCACAGCTGCCCGGCTACGGCCCTCACCCTCTGGAACTGGGGCCCCAGCCACACCTTCCAAAGCCACCTGGTTCCTCCCAACGAATCCTGCCATCTGCCACCTGCAAGAGACCTGAAAGTGTGGGGGGTTTGCAGCGACCTGGCCCCTCAGTTATTGCAGCACCTCCCAGTGGGGGAGGAAAACATCCCACAGACTCTATTCCTGCCTCCAAACCATGAGGAGCTATGAGGGTAGTGGAGCCGGGGTGCCCTCGGCCTCAGCTCCCTCATTGGCTTTTTGAGGCCCCGGCTGGCCCCCTGTCCCGCCCTGCTGCCACGATAGTCCCCAGTGTAGTGCGACTTGTCAGCAGCACTCCTGTGCCCGTTGCCTCTAAACCCTTTCCTGCCTCTGGCCGAGCTGAGGCATCTTCAAAGGACACAGCAGGTGCCAGGACTGAAATGGGCACTGGGTGTCAGGTGCCCGGGAGCTTCCCCACTCGGGTGTCAGTTTAGTGTATTCAGACAAGAATACAGTAGCAGCCACCTTGCCAGCCCCACACTTGGTAGCGGGGCCCCTACTGGGCACTGTGGGGAAAGCACCTTCCACTGTCACCGACCTGCTGGCGGGCACTCCAGGCTATGCTCCCCCCCACCTCCTGCTGCTGAGTTCATTGCCCAGGGGACCCCTGGCAGTGCCACCACTGTGGGCTCAGGAGCAGGTGCTGGGAATGGCCCCAATGAGCCCGTACCCCTGGGCATCCTGCAACCAGGTGCCCTGGGCAAGGCTGGGGGAGTCACCCAGGTGCAGTATATCCTTCCCACGCTGCCTCAGCAGCTTTAGGTGGCACCAGCACCAGCCCCTGAGACCAAGGTACCACCAGCATCCGTTTCACCCTCCCGCCGGGCCCCTCCACCAATGGCAAGGTCCTAGCTGCCACTGCACCCACTTCTGGAATCTCCGTCCTGCAGTCAGTACTCTCTGGCCCACCCCCTAAAGCCCAGCCAGTTTCTCCCACCCAGGCCCTGCCCCCTGGTGGCTCAGCTCAGCTACTGTCTGGGAAGGTGCTAGCGGCCCTGGCTGCCCCTAGCATGTCCCTAGCGGAGGGGCTGGCCAGCCAGTGCCTCTGGTGAGCCCACCTTTCTTAGTACCTGTGCAGAACGGTGCCCAGCAACCTGGCAGGATCATCCAGCTGACTCCTGTGCCCGTGAGCACACCCAGTAGTTTGGTGCCACCCCTGAGCCCAGCCACACTCCCTGGTTCCACCTCGCATCTTCAGAAGGCCTTGCTGCCCTCCTCTACAAGAATCACCTAGGTGCAGTCAGCAGGTGGGCACACGCTGCCTCTAGGCACCAGCCCTGCGTCCAGCCAGGCTGGAACAGTCAGCTCTCAGGGCCTACCAGCTCTGCAGCTCTGGGCTTTCCTTTGTGCAGCCTCTGCTCTCAGGCCAAGCCCCACTGATGGCTCCTGGCCAGGTGGGCGTGTGGCCTGTGCCCAGCCCCTAGCTGCCTCTTGCCTGCACAGACCCCGGAGGTCCTGACATAACAGCGTTTTACTCTGACAGCCCTGTGCCCACCTCCGCATCTCTAGCCCGGCCTTCCCAGCACTACCCCTCCCCTGCCACCATTCTGCCCAAGGGCCCACCAGCTCCTGCCACTGCCACCCCAGCCCCCACGAGCCCTTCCCTAGTGCCACAGGAGGCTCTATGATCTACAGCTTAGGGGCCCCCCAAGATCCAGAGACCCAGCCCAAAGCCCCCTCAGATGCTACAGGAGCCATCCATCGCCAGCATTCCTGGGGGCTCCTTTGAGGCAGGTGCCTCTGGGCGGCCTGGCCCTGAATCTTGGTAGCCTTTGGAGAGTCTGGTCCAGCCCGAGAGCCAATTGCCCCAGAGTCTGAGCTTGAGGGGCAGCCCTCACCGCCGCGGCCTGGAGGAGCGACTTGGCACCAAAGGCTCCGAGACGCTGCCCAGCAAATTCCCCAACTTATCTTCAGATTGGTGTGTCGCTAGGTTGGAGAGTCGTGGGGATCCTCCTACTCCTCCCAGCCCAGCCCCAGCCAGCGCCAGCCCCAGCCAGCGCCAGCCCCAGCACCAGCTCCTGGTGGTGGCAGCAATGTGGGCGTGGCTGGGGACACCCCTGAGGGCAAGGAGGCGGCTGGTTCTGGCAAGAAGGTGAAGGTACGCTGCCCCCGCCCCCCGCCCCTGAAGAAGACCTTTGACTCTGTGGACAAGGCCCTGTCGGAGGTTGACTTTGAAGAACGTTTTGCCAGAAGAGGTGCTGCCTCCACCCACCCTGCATGCTCTGGCCACCTCACCCCAGGCTCTCCTCACCCGAGGGAAGAGGAAGACCTCCACTGACTTGCACGCAGCACCCCAGGACCCCACGTCACCCAAGCGCAAGATGAGGAGATGCTCCAGCTGCAGCTCAGAGCCCAACACCCCCCCCAAGAGTGCCTGGTGTGAGGGGGCCGTCTTCACCTTGGTGCTGAGACCGAGGATGTGCTTGGGGAGCTGGAGTACGCGAAGGTGTTCTGCTCACTGCGGCGCTCCCTGGACCAGCGCCGGGCTGTGGTCATGCGGCTCTTCCAGGACCATGGCTTTTTGTTTTTCCATCAGCCCAGGCCACGGCAGCCTTCTGGGCCCATTATGCAGACATCTTCCCATGCAAGGTGTGTGCTTGCAGTTGGAAATCCGTGAGGTCCGCCAGAAGATCATGCAGGCAGCCAGTCCTACAGAGCAGCCCCCTGGAGTGGAGGCTCGTCTCCTTGAACTACCCCCTACTGTCACCACTGCTACTCCTGCCCCCCACTCACAGCCCTGCGGGGGGTCCTGATCCCACCTCTCCTGGCTTGGACTCTGGCACTGCCCAGGCTGCCCTGCCACTGCTTCCACGCCCTGAGCCAGGGCCTGGACAACCTGGCTGGCATGGAGCTCCTCTCCCTTCCCCCGCCTCCCTCAGGCCCTTCCACAGCTGCCACAGGCAGGTGAGGGGCCCTTGAGAAGAACCCAGGATGCACAGTACCCACCTCAAGACATGGACACTATGTAGGAAGCAGGAACAGGGGGGCGGGAGGGGGGGACATGGTGGGATGGTTACCGCCTCTCCAACAAAGCCATTTTGTTCTTTCCAGTTTGGGGCGGAATGAGGCCTGTTCCACTTGTATATATACTCTCTTCCCTGCCCCCAGCTCCCTTCCTATGCTGGGGGGCAGCTGAGAGGAAGCAGGGCTGCAGTCTCCCTCTACTAAGCCCCTGTCCATAACCTGGAGTGTGCCACCTTCAGAGTTTTCACTTGTGCTTTATGCAAAAACGGCCCCGTGTGAGGGCTGCACGCTGGAGGGTAGTGAGCCCTGGACCACAGGGAGGTGCCTGCGGCGTAGGCAGAGTTCATGCACCCTCTCTTCCCCCAGAGGGGCTGGGCTCAGGGTAGTTCCGGGTGGGGAGGGCTCCTCCACTTTGCCACAGGCATGGGGGCAGAGTGAGTCTTCCACACTTAAAATAAATAAGGAAGAAGTCATTTTTAATTTAATTTACTTATTTGAAAGCAGAGAGATATATAGACAGAGAGAGAGAGAGAGAGAGGGAAGGAGTATCGGCATGCCAGGGCCTGTAAACAAACTCCAAATGCATGTGCCACTTTGTGCATTTGGCATTACATAGGTACAGGGGAATCAACGAGTCACTAGATTTGTCAGGCGTGTGCCTTAACCACTGGGCCATCTCTCCAGCCCCCCAGAAGTCATTTTTAAAGACTGGAAAACATCACAACCTTCCAAAATGCTGACACAGCAGCCTAGTGTCCCTGGGTTGGAGCCTCTGGGGTTAGACAGATGCGAGGTGGAATATTACTTGTGTTACTTGCCAGCTTTCTGACCTTTTCTTTTTTAAACCAGTCTTGGGCTTCTCATCGCTATACTTTGAGCTGGTAATGGAACACCCATTGGTAGAGTGTTGGGGAGTTTTGAATAAGGTATAAAATGTGTTCTGCATATAGGTGCAAGTTTTGAGGCTTTGCATCACGTGCTTCAGTGGGGAAAGGGGGATGAAGCCCGGTTCCATAGAGTAGAAGTCGGCTGTACCTAACAGCAGGTCATAAACAAGAGCACCATCCAGCCCAAAGCCCGCCCCCTGATGGTTGCTCCAGGGATTACACCTCCCGCCAGAGCTAATCAATGACACTCCTGCTGCCTCCACCAGAGAACCCAGCATCCTAGCTGGTGCACAGCAGGGATCCGCTGCCTTTCTTGGGAATCTGAACAGTTAGAGGCAGAAAATGAAGTCGGAGACACACCAAAGGTCTTTCCAGGGAATGGACTTCAAAGAAATCCTTCAAAGATTCCGCATCAACATGTGACCACTTTCCGTCCAGACTCCTCAGCTGGGTTCTACTCCCTCTATCATTATTGATTTGCTTCGGAGGAACAGTGATAAAGTATTCCTCTGCCTCTTAAAGCTGTTGCTGCAGAACAACGGGAAGCAGACCTGGTTATCCCTGCACTGGCCCAAGAGCTTCAGCGGGGTGATCTCATTACTAGGAGACGGGCTCTCAGAACGAGCATCCTTCTGTCAGTATCTTTCTGATGGGTTTTCAGACACGAGCACGTGCATCTCTGAAGCTCTCATCCTCTACCTGTACCTCTCACTATATAGGGTATATGCAGACAGAGGGAGGGAAAAAGGAAGAGAGAGAGAGAGATTTCTTGCATGTTTCCATTCTAGGTGATTCACGCATCCTGGTAAGTGACAATGGCTCCCCACTGCAGCGTCACCACTCCTAGATAGGATACAGTGAGTGCACGACCCACCGGGCGGACTGCATAGACAGCTCTCGTGCTCTGCTTCTCATCCTTCTGGCCCCACCTGCCTTTCATTTCAGGCCATGTTGTTGTTTATGACCAAGTAAGCACGGGCTTTGTCTGGCTTCACGCATGTGCAAGTTGATGACATCATGCTCAGGTCACACTGTGAATCTGTCAGCTGCCTCCCTTGAACTGCTCTGGGATCTATTGGTGTGGGAATTTGCTCATCACCATACACTCACACAAGCTGGAGGCACAAAGGAGTTGACACCCTTGGAAAACCTGTGATGCGTAGGCAATAGCAGTCAGTAGGCAAGGATTCCTCGTCCTCCCCTGGGAGTGCTGTCTGAGACGCATTTCTGATGGTCGCGTGAGACTAAATAACCCATCGCTCATGGCCATCACCAACTCAGTGCATCTTTGCAGTGGCTCCCTCTCCTTGCTTGCTTCACTCCTATGTCCTTTGCCTCTGTTCCCCAGAACTGTATTTCTAGCAAAGAATTTAGACATAAATAATCCTTTGTCTCACCTCTGATTTTGGTGGTCCTGGTCTAAGACGATTGTTTCCCATAGTGGCTTATATCACTGTTCCTCAGGATGTTCTAGACTAGCCACCAGTCACATGGCAATAAGGATCATAGTGCTATGGGAGCAAGGTGATAACCCTGACATCCAGAAGTCCCCCAAATAACTAGTCTCTGATGAAAAGGGGAAGCCAGTTGGAAGGTGAGGTATGGGTTTGAGTTATGGTAGCTCTGCCACTTGAGTATAAAGAGACAATAAGAATTCTACAGATTAGAAAAGGATATGGCCTTTCATCAGTTGCATTGAGAATAAAACATATAAGAAGCTGTGCTGTGAAAACCAGAAGGCTTTTATGGAAGCTTTTTTATTTCTTATACCCATGGGGCAGACTAGCTCCAAAATCAAGCCAGGGTCTAATTGAAAGGCTGATAGTGCTGCGAAGGAAACCAAACACACAGGCTTCATAGGTTTCCTATGTCAAATTCAAGGCCTTGATGGAAAAGGGATCCTGAGATATGGGATGAGGACATCTGAGTAATTAAACCTAAGAACGCTGTGAGAGACACAGGTAAATAAGAGCATTCAAATGATGTACCAAGTCAAAATGTGTCTGTAGCAGTTGCCTGCCTGTTTCTGGGATCAAATAACCAACCAGAAGCTGCTCATGGAAGGAGAGGGTTTATTTCAGCTTAGTTTCAAGAACAAGCTTCACCATGGTGGTGAAAACATGGCAGAGCAGACAGCTGAGGCATCACATCTTACCCTATCACCTGAGAAGAAGCAGCCAGAGTGAGCTCGCTCTGGCAAGGGGCCGAAGGCTGGATGGTTAAATCTCAATGCCCAGTGACACACCAATTCCAACAAAGCTCCACCCTCCCCCAAAGGCTTCACAACTTCCCCACAGAGACCACGTATTCAAAACACATGAGCCTATGGGGACACTTTACTTTCAGTTCATCATGATATCACTTCACTGTGGGCCACACAGCACTCCCTCCAGTAAAGCAATGAGGGCTGCAAGGGCCAGGGGAGCATTGGCATCTTGGAGATACTGGTGGCTTTCCTCTTTAGATGTGGGTGGACAGTGAAAGACAATGCCATGAAACTCGAATCCCTAAGATCAATGCAGGTGCTGGGATACCAGAATTTCGGAGACCACATCTCTACATGGCAAGATGAACATGGGTCACTCCAACATGGAGCGGTAAGGCTAGAAGGACTAGCAGTGGTGTGCCTTGAGCTACAGGGAGCGGTTCTGGTGCCTAATGTGTCCAGATGTTTTTTAAGGGGCAAGGTAAATGGAGAGGTATTTGATGTGTGGCTTTACTTGCACAAATTTTTAAAAACAGAGAGTTTGGGAGTACCAAAGCTGATATTGGCTATTGCTGTAGGAATATCAAGTCTTGTAACAGTTTCTAGCTCTAAGTTAGATCATGGATGTAGGCCTGTTTGTTGAAGGAAAGGTCCCTTTGAGGAAGGATACTTAATGTTTTTATGTATAAATATGGGAAATATACCTATAATCCTTCCCCAGAGGACTTCTGGCTGAACATCAGGGTAGCTTTGCACTGAGGAATACAGAAACACACAGACCTTACGATAACTATTTGGGTATGGAGGCTGGAGTGATGCTCTGATCCTCCATTCCGGTGGTGATTACCAGAAATCAGGTGGTCAATGGTGGTCTGCTTTCAGTCTCTCTCAGAGTGTATCCATTGAGTCATGGGCCCTGGATCTATCCTATAATTATTTTCCTAGTCACAAGTGTATATAATTAGAATAGAACCATTTAGCAAGTGAATAGTCTGTCATGGTGACAAAGACCAACTGGATGTCCCAAAACTATGATTCTAGACTCCCAATCCCCAGATGCCATTCTACAACTTATGAGGAAATACAGAGGTCAGTGTGACCACAAGACTTAAAGACATCCTCTGCAATTCTCCTTGCTCCATTAAATGAATCATGACTGATGAACCTGAACTACCATACACTTAGCTGTGTGGTGGTTCCAGTCACTTCCATTTGATGTCTACTATACAGACCAACATATCACTTAGCATTTATATGACTCTTAACTTTGTCAAATGAATTATTCTGGACATTAATCAGTGAGGATGAGCTTACCTTAGCTTTGGAAGGGTAACAGCACACCTTCACTTGTACTGCAACCATATTTGCTTCCAGGTTCTTGGTTCACAGAGGGGGTTCAGTTTATCTTGATACTCCATCCAACCCTAGTCAGCTTTGCCATGCAATGTAAGAGCGCCCTACGTCAGACTTCTGCCGTGTTCTTTTCTCCTCTCACACAGGGTCTCTATTGATGCTGCACTGTAAGCTTCTAAGGGAATGTGCTCAGTACTTACACATGTGCAACTTAGATGGGAGGGGGGTGGTGGTTAACTTCTGTTTTCAACTTGATTGGATCTAGAATCAACTAGAAGACAAGTATAGGTGTGTCTGTGAGAAACTTTCTAGACTCTGGGTTCCTTGATGTGGGACGATCCACCCTAACTGTGGGCAACACCATTCCATGGGCCAGGGTACAGGATTGAATAAGAGGGTGAGATGTAGCTAAGCACCACCATTTATCACTCTCTGCTTACCTAAATGTGGGTGTGACGTGAGCAGCTGCTTCAAGCTCCTCCTGCCACACCTTCTTCAGCTGATGGATCCCCGCAAACTGTGAGCCCAAATAAACCCTTCCTTCCTTAAGTTGCTTTCCAAGTGTTTCGTCATAGCAACAAGACAAGTAACTGACACAGGTAAAAAGCCTGTGTGGCCAAATTTGGACCAGTGGGCAGCAAGATGATGTTCAGATAGTGTCCACTTAATACCCCTGAGCAGATGGTCTAAGATGAATTTCATGTGGTTGCTTGATGTTTGGAGATTGGCCAACCAGTCAACCCTGACAGTATCAATTTAGTAACACACCCATTTATTAATTCTCTCCTTCCCTACTTCCCCTCCTCTGTCCCTGACTTCTCCTCTCTGGGATTACATTCCTCAATGTATTACTAATATATACCAGCTGTATCTCAAGTTCTACGTTCTGGAAAACCCAAACCCGAACTTTACCTTCCCTGGAAAAGACAATGAAGAGGGAAGGTATCTTCTGTTCCCAACCTTGGTTATCTTGTTAAGATAAGAGAACCTAAAGGTTCCGGAAGGATGGAAGCAGGAAAATCTGGAGTTAGGAGATGCAGGAGGTCTCCATGATGAACCAGCTGACTTTGGCAGAGGGAAAGGGTTTAGGTACAGGTCGCTCCCTTTAAAAAGGAGAAAGCAATTTACACTCTGGGGGTTCCATGAGAGGCAGGGTTGGCTACAGATGCAAAGGAAAGTACTTGATTGGGGAGCTGTTACCAGCTTTGTCTGGATCCACAAGTGATCATCTCTACACTAAAATGGTTTGGAGCCAGGGGCCGGGGATATGGCTCAGTGAATAAAGTGCTTGCTGTGTAAGCACGAGTTTCCCAGTTCAGATCCCCAGCATCCGTGTCAAGCCAGATGCTGTAGCACATGGGTCTGAAATCCCAGAACACCTGCAAGGAGGCAGACAAGAGAATGCCCTAGAAGCTCACAGACCAGCTTGCCTGGCAAACACAGTAATCAACAAGAGACTCTGCCTCAAACAAGGTGGAAGGTGAGGACCAACACTCAAAGCTCATCTCCACATGCATGTCTCTCTCTCTCTCTCTCTCTCTCTCTCTCTCTCACACACACACACACACACACACACACACACACCAAAAAATATTTAGGAACCAAAATTTTCTCTACTGGTAGTTAACTGAAATGCCCCTCTAGTGAGTTTCCTTTTTTTTTTTTTTCTTCCTGCTTTGTTGAATCATCGCCACCCTTTAAATGCTGCCCCCTGTGAAGCAGACTTCACTAATTAAAATGGCTGATGGTGCCATGCAAGAGGCGCATCTGAATGAAGGGTGTGGGGTTGCACTGGAGCACATGTAGTTGAGCAGGGCAGCCAGCTGCAGCCACAGGGGAACATGGACCTAAAGTGTCTCTGCTCCTCTGACTTTTCCAAAGCTGGACACCAGGACATTGATATCAAGTACTTAAGTTCAACGGAAATGTTGACACCATCTTGAAGGCAAAGAAAAATTGCCCAGGGGGCCACCGTCATATCTATTTTGAAGAATTTGATCTAAGGAACTGCCAACCTCTTTTTACTTCTTCAAAATCCAATCAGTCCTGTCAAATCCCACACTGTCCATTCAGATGTATTGATAGACAGCACAGTGGGATAATTATGGCTGGAAATAATTAATTGGATATTTCAAAATAGCTAAAAGAGAGGATTTTGAATGTTTCTAACATAACGAAGTGATATGTGTCCACAGTAATAGACATGCCAATTACTCTGATTTCATCATTACTCATTGATTGCATTATTGAAATAACACACTGTGTCCCCAAAATATGTACAATTACTATGTATCAATCAAAAAATATATGGATATATGCATTATATATTTAGTTTTTTAAATACTGATAGGGTGGCTACTTTGAGTCAGAAATACAAGTGAGGCACTAGCTCTCTGCCTTCTGATAGACAAGGTAGTAAGCCATAATCTTAAGACTAGCATGGTAGTGCATGCCTGCAATCCAAGCACTTGAAAGGCTGAGGCTGGAAGAGCTCAGGTTTCAGAACATCCAGGCCAGGCATGATGGCACATACCTTTTTTAAAATTTTTTTGTTTATTTTTACTTATTTATTCGAGAGTGACAGACAGAGAGACAAAGAGGCAGATAGAGAGAGAGAGAGAGAATGGGCACGCCAGGGCTTCAAGCCACTGCAAACAAACTCCAGACGCTTGCGCCCACTTGTGCATCTGGCTAACGTGGGTCCTGGGGAATTGAGCCTCGAGCAGGGGTCCTTAGACTTCACGGGCAAGTGCTTAACCACTAAGCCATCTCTCCAGCCCTAAATTAAACAATTTTTAAAAGAAAGATAATTATAAAACAATGTAATGAGAGGTACATTGTTTAAAAAAAATCCACAGGTCTGTGAGAACACAGAAGAGAGGCGCCAGAGCCAGCCCAGAGAAGCGAGGGAAGGCTTCCTGGAGCAGTTCACCGAAACTAAGATTTGACGATTAAACGGGCACCACCGATGGAGGAGGGCTGCTTCTACTAGAGCTTTCAACCCAGCTTTCTCACTGGTTTTTACCATTTTCCACACTCCTGTGAAACTCACCACTTTATGACACAAATATGTCCTGTCAGTCCTATATGTTAACTTCCTTTGGGGGAGGGTCCCCATTTGCCTACAAAAGCTTCCCAATTTCATGATTGGCGTCTGTCAGTAAGAACTTTTTGAGACTGCAAACTCATAATAAGCATGTTTATTTTATTACTTGGAAATTATATGTACAATTAATAAGCTCATGTCTAATGTGCTGGCTGATTGTGAAAATTGTGCACAAGTAGAAACTTTAAAGGAGAAAAGACAAAGTTGAAAATTAGAAACTATGTTTTGTTTTATAGATATAATTTTTCAGCCATTAACCAAAGGAATGGATGCGCTGTAATCATTCAGAGTAAATGCTTCATTACTTTCAAAAAATCTTAGGTTAGCACTTTCTGGCATAATCATTTGAAGGTCAAGTTGAAAGTCTATTTGTTTTGTCCATGGTTTTTGAGAACTGACAGGCTGTGAAGTGTCCCAAAGACCCAGAGATTGAAAACAGATGTATGTTCTTGGCTGCACTTTCTATACATTAAACTCATTTTTCACTCCTACCTACCAATTATACAAAGGACGTTGTAGACATTTTCCAGGAAGATTTCCATAATCCACACATCAAATTGTGTGTTTCTGCAAATGAATCAGAAGTTGTGGTGTGTTTATATTTTGAACAACTGTACTAAGAATCCTCTAGAATTCTCCATTTGGGAGATTTGTTCAACACTTTGAAAATTCTGTTTTCAAACCCTTAGGGAACACATAAATGACAGTTTCCACAAGTGACACACTGCCAGAATTTAGGCAATAAGATCACATAATAGTAGAAACACTTCAAATGTCCATTTTAAATGCTCTTTCTTTCATGCAAAGTAGCTCCTCTCTCACTGTTTAAAGAAAGAAAAAGTTACCTTTACCTTGAAAGGGCAGATTACAGATGTTTACTTTAAAAAAACAAAAAAAATCTAATAGCAACAGCTACCTGCCATCACTAGAAAGGTCAGCAAATTTGGGAAACTCGTCTTTTGTAAGAGAAAATTAGACCTGTCATTTCTAAGTCCACCAAGTGCGCCAGAGATCCTTGGGGTATCACAAGGTCACTGCCCTTCTCCAGCACAAAGTACCCACAGACGTACCACCAACAATACAGTCCTCTGCCCACCCGTGGAGACTGTGATATCGCTCAGACTGAAAGGGAAGATGGAGCCTTTGCAGCCTTCCATGGAGGATGGGAGAGAGGACTCCCACTCTTTCTTCAAGACTCCTCATGTACCCTAGGAGACACAAGACTGCCTGTTGGGTGGCTAGTGGAAGATAAATGGTATCACTTCATTCATCAAATGCTAGTAAAGCTGAAACTTTTTTTTTTTTGTCATTTTCAAAATGGGAACTTAAAAACCAACAAAGGCTCACCAATCCTCTTACCACACTCCAGTAGACGTCGGGTGCTTTGAAGGCCCCTGGCCATGGGAATGGAGTCCTCCCCACTCCCTCCTCCTCTCCCACTCAGTGTTCCCCAAAGTAACTAATATTTGTTGGAAACAAAATACATGTAATCTACCATCATTGATCCATAGCCTTTCTATGGGCCATTTCATTCATGTCCAACAATCATACTGTGGACTAAATGCCACTATTACTATTATTATTCATTCCCCCTTTCACTGTTTGGAACCAAAGCAAAAGAGAATGAGTGACTAACCCAAAGTTTGACAGCTACTAGGTGGTGAAGGCATGATTCAAACCTAGGGATTTGGGGTTCAGAATCTAATTTTGAAGCACTCTGCTATGGTTTGCTCCTCTTGAATGGATCCATGCAAAGTCCTACACATGCCATTCTCTTTAATTCTTCTAAGATGTTCTGGTTTCAGTCTGAAATATCTCCCACAAGTTCATGTTCTGAACGTTCAGTCCCCACTAGTGGTGCTATTTTGAAGGCCTCAGAGCCTTTAGGATTGGGGCCAAGTGGGTGAGTGGAGGTGGGCCTTTGAAGGGAATCCCAGCCCCTGGTTCCCACGTAGTTTTCTCTGCTTCTGATCTACCACAGTGAGAACAGCCACCTCGTCCTCACTCTACCACAGATGGGGCCACCACCCCCGCCCCAGCATGCCTTCCCTGCAATGTTGGGCTGAAATTTCTCTGTAACCCTGAATCTAGATAAACCTTTCCTCCTTTAACTTGTTTCTGTCACGCACCATGGTCACTGTGACACACACGTAACCGGTACACAGGGCTTTGCAGAAAAATTCTCCCATTGCCTGGACTAATCGTTCATGGTGGAATACACCGGTGGAGCCTCCAATGGCCTCCTTTGATACTATAGGAGGACTGGTGGCCACGTTCTCCTCCCTGGCAGGGCTGCTTGGCTCATTAGCATGGCCTAGACTCCTCCTAGGATTCAGAGTTTAACAGAGTAACATGGATGAGGTGGGCCTGGGGTTAAGGAAGAGGATAGAGCTCTGTGAGAGCTCTTCAAGCACCCAGAGCCCTTCTGCTCTGTAAGCTCAGTGACCAAGATCTTTTCTGACTTAAAAAAAAAAAAAAAAGACCAGAGTCTTTCACTGAATCTATCCAGAATCCATGTCCACTTGATTAAATGAATCAAGCAAACTCAGCCAGCTTGCGAAGCTTCTGGAGCCATTTCCCCCACCCCTGGTGCATGGACCAGTGAGAACTGGAATCTGGTCTGTCAGCCCAGCCTTGGGAGCCCTGCGTGTTCTCGCTGCTTCATTCCTTGGAATTTCTGGGGCCTAGCGCTACCTGCACCCCAGGCCAGGTGTTGGCAAGCCCTTTCAGGGATGGGCATGTCACTGCAGGAGGAAGGTCCACACATCTGGGCGCTTCCCTTGGTTGGGATCCATTCTCTATGCTGATGCTCACAGCGAGGGCCTTGAAAATACTGTCTCTAAAAGAAAATCTAGGTTGAAATCATTAAACACATTAAAAAATGACCTTTCCCTGCGGAAAGCATGATCCATTAATAATGTACCTTGTACTCGAGAGATAATGGGGGCCTCCTATTAGGGAATTTAACAACTATGGGAATTCAGGGGTGCTAGTCTTTCTCCAAAAGTGCTTCATGCCCCTAAGGTTCAGACAGAACGGGGCACGAGAGTCCTCCCAGAGCTTGCAGTAGGAGCGCCTGTGGGGACAAAGTCAAGTCAAGGGAGAGGCACCATCCAGGAAGGCCCACTTACCTGTCTTCTCAAGAATAGGGCCCTCCAGCTTGTTCCACTTCTCTCTGACCAGCAGTCAGGAATTATCTGGCCTCTAGTCATGGGCAAATCAGAGTGTTGGGGTGGAGGCTGGGGTGGATCTGGCATTCCAGAGTTTTGGGTTGGGGCTATACCAGGACAGCCGCTACAAAAGCCTCAGAGATTACTGAAGTCCCCAACTCTCTCCCAATGACCTTAGGAAGCTCTGTCATTTCTGATTCATGGAGTCACTGAGTCCCCAGGTTGGAAAGACCTTAAAGGTCATTTTTGCTTGTGACAGAAGATTTACTGCCTCCCGAGGCCTGCTACTCCATCTCGGGGAACTCTGACAGTACCAGCGTCTTCCTTTGCAGACTCCTTCTCTGTGCCAGAGCGGCCACTCAGAACAGATGCTGCGGTGAGGAGGAGCCGCTAGCCGCGTGCAAGGACAGTGAGAATGGACACGGTCACAAAAACAACAAAAAAGCCAACAAATGCTGGTCTGCTTTTTATTATCACCACTCACCAGCAGCTCTCAATCATGTCAATGGTAAAATACTCCTTTTAACAAGAGATTTTGTTGGCCCAATTCTAAATAATTGTTAAGAGCTATTATTGAATTTTAATAATAATAATGAATATGGAATATTTTTGTTTTGAGCACATTTTTATTACTTATCTTTAGCGACATTGTGTTCTAAGTGGGCACAAATTTAGAGAGGTCCAGTTATGCAATTGGCCCCCAATAACATGCAAACTCAGCTATACGTGCTCATTTAGAGAGAAAATTCTAAAGGTTTTTGGACCCACTCCAGCTGCCTGGAACATGGCTCACGTGTCTAATTCCTATAACACTACAGACCTAACTTTAAATGGCTACTCAAAATAAGCACTTTAATGGTATGGCAAGAAAAAAGAATAATTTACTCTCCAATTCTGAGATTCTGTGAATGCTTGGAGGTGTGTGTGTGTGTGCGTGTGTATGTGTGTGTGTTTAATTTAAAAAAGCTCAGCAGTGAACACCCCAATGTGTAACATTTTTGTATGGTAAGTACAATTTTTAGTGCATTGTACTGGATGTGCAGAATACCTTTAAACTTGAAATACACCCCTCCTAAATTGTTTTTGACTTGAAAGATTAATCAGGAAAATTAAGCTGAAGTGTTATTATTTACGTACCATAGGTACACCTTCCCTTTTCATGAGAGCTGTACTACAATATAATAAAAATATCACTCCATTAATGTTTGCCTTTTTATTCTGTAATATTTGATTTTTAATGGTATGACATTTTCCCTGTCTGCTTATGTGTGTGGTCAGTGTTAATACCTATTTCATCTTGTGTTGATTAATGAAAAGCATGCTTGGGGCTGGAAAGATGACTTAGTGGTTAAGGCACTTGCCAGCAAAGCCAAAGGACCCAGGTTCTATTCCCCAGCACCCACGTAAAGCTAGAGGCACAAGGAAGCACATGTGTCTGGAGTTTGTTTGCAGAGGCTACAGGTCCTAGTGTGTCTATTTTCTCTCTCTCTCTCTCTCTCTCTCTCTCTTTCTCTATATATATCCCTCTCTCAAATAAATAAATAAAATATATTTTTTCAAAAAGCAATCTTGTTGCATGGTAGAAGAGGGATTATTGAAGCAATCCTTTCCAGAGCTCAAAGACACAGGGTCCATCAATGATTTAGGTCCTTTCCCTGGGTATAATGCTAGTGTCTAGAAATTTCCATTATGTTCCCCTTAGACTTTTCCCTAATCATCCAGTTCTTCCATATGTCCCTAATAATAACAACTTTAAAGGGCTGGGTAGATTGCTCAGTGGGTAAAGTGTTTGTTGCACAAGAATGAGGACCTTGGTTCAGATTCCAGCCTCCATGTAACGTGTGTAGCAGAAAGAGAGTAGCATGTGATAGTGTGCACCTATAATCCCAGCCTTGGGGAGGCAGAGACAGGAAGATTTCTGCTGCTTGCTGGTTAGCTAGTCTAGCTCAATCAGTGGGCTCTCCAAGTTCAGCAGGAGGCCCTGTCTGAAAACAAAATAAAAAATTATAAGGTGGGAAGCAATTGAGGAAGATACATGACATTGACCAGTGGTTCGGGGGCACACACGCGCACACACACACACACACACACTCATACTTGTGTATACACACACACTTTCAAACACATGCACAGCACACTCATATACATAGGCCAAAAAAATGACTGGGTCTTTTGCCATCCTCACTATAAACCCCTAACCATGTGCCATGTGTGCACTGATGATTCTCATGTGAACCTCTATAAACCTGTAAAACAGACATCATTCTCCCCATTTTACAGCTGAGAATGCCAAGACTCCAAAGGATGAATTGAGTTACCCAAAGGCATATAGTCAGTGTGTAGCAGAGTGAAATGGAAAGTTAAGTACATATGTCAGCACATCGGTGTTATTAATCTTGTGCAACCTGGTCCCCTAGAATCTCCCATCCTCACCCTGTGTGGTCCAGTTTGTCTGCATTATTCTTCCTTTGATGGTCTTCACACTGCATAGTACACATTCTCTACATATGGGACATAACGGCTCTGAACTCACTGGTTTATGGGCAGTTGTAGCAGACAGAATGGCTCCCAGGAGGACATGAATTTGGGCCACAAAGTCACTCATAAGGTATCTTAAATCCTTGAGACCCAAGAGTGAGGAAAGCAGCAGCCCCTGCTCAGTGAACCTGGATTTCCTATGTGCTAGTTCAGTGAAGGGGCCAAAATTCCAAGCCCCAAAGAGAAGAAGGTTATGCACAATCTGGGTCTGCTGACAGTTCAGTGTCTGAGTGCTCTGACGCAGGGTGTGGAACCTGGGGCAGAGCAGAGGTAAACGGCTGCTGCTGTGATTTGAATAGAAAATGTTCCTCCTAGCTCATGTGCTTGAACAGTTGTTTTGGGGCAGGGTTGTGGAACTTTGAGGAGGTGGAGCCTTGCTAGAGGAAGTGAGTCCCTGAGGGTGGGCCTTGAGGTTTTACAGTCCAGCCCCACTTCCTACTCATCCCCTACTTCCTGACTGCAAATGCAATTTGACCAGCTTGACCTCCTGTTCCTGCCGCCATGCCTTCTCACCGTGATAGAATATGTCCCCACAAAATCATAAGCCAGAGTAAACCCCCTTCCTTAACTTGCTTCCTAGCAGGTATGTGGTTAGAGCAAAGAGTAGAGTAACTAATACAGATGCCTGAGCACCCTCCTCTCAGTGAACAAATCTGAGTAAATCAAGGGAGGCCTGGGCTAAAGTGGGCAATGTTGGGAAAACAGGTGAACCCTGGTAGCTGAGGGGACAGTTGTTGACCTTCTACCAAAGTTTAGAGAATTAAGGTGAAGGGTACCAAGTGCCCATGCCAGACCTCTCTACCCAGTGACTCAAGGAGATCTAAGCGGATTTTGCCATTGGCATGTTAGATCTTATGACTCCCTTAAAACCCCAATTAAAAAAATATTTATTTACTTGCAAGGGGGCCATGGGTGTGCCATGGCCATCAGCCACTGCAAACAACTCTAGATGCATGTGCCACTTTGTGCATCTGGCTTTACGTGGGTACTAGGGAATCAAACCTGGATCCTTAGGCTTTGCGGGCAAGTGCTTTAACCATTAAGCCATCTCTCTAGCCCCAAACCCCATTTTTATAAGAAAACAGCTGAAACATCCTCCAAAACCCTTGGTAGAAGTCAAAGATCTGTGGAGAACTTGCAAGGCACTTTCTGCTCCCATTTTGCCTGGTGTGAGGTGGGCAGAACAGACCTGACTGTCCCAGCCTAAGCAGCTGGAAGATTCAGTTCTGAATCAGTTTCCTCCCATCCTGGGTGTGGTGGTCACCTAGAGTGAAGATGACCTCCAATCCTACCTTTGCCCATTGACCCCCATGCACCACTAATCAGGTGCTTTGGACCTCAGCACATGATGGCACAAGTTCTTGTTCAAGACCAAGTTCTCCTTCAGCCCCTGGATCCAGGTTCTTGTGATGTTTAGGGTCCCAGATAATTGGTATTCCTGTCATTCATAGGACAGGGAAACTCAGCTGTGTTTTCCAGTTTCAGGTACCTGAACATGTGCATAACTCCTTTTCACTGCCAGGAGAGGGAAACTAGATCCATCCTCTACTAACAGGAGCTAGCATAACCTTGACAGAAGATTGCTCCAGACCACTGGTCCGAGAATGAGAAACATGAAGAAGTTCCTGGTTTTACAAAGGGTTAGAAGACTGGCTGAGCCTCTAGACAGAAGCCAGTCCTATAATCTGCTCCAATATGGTGAGAATGAGGCAGTGTCTTAGTCTATTGTGGAATGTCTACTACTAGATAATTTACAGAGGACAACAACATATCTCTTACTGATTTGGAAAATTCACTGTCTACGCTGAAGAGGCCCACACTTGCCAAGGCATTCCTGTCTGCATCACTCCATGGCAGAAAGCAGAAGGGTGAGAGAGCATTCATACAAAAGGGAGTAAGAAGGGGGCTCACTTTTTTTTCAGGACTCTACTCCCAAGGTAACCCACTCCCAATATAATAATATCAATCCATGCATGAGGACAGAGTCACCATGGAGTAAGTCACCTCTTCAAGGTTTCATATCTCAACACTATTGTAGTAGGGCTATTTCTAACATACCAAATCTTGGGGTGCAGCAGTTACCCTCTTATTGGAACATAACACCTGAACAGAGTCAGTAATGGGAGGAAAGGTTCATTTCAGGCTTGCAGTCTCAAGGAAAAAGTTTCATCTTGGTGGAGAAGCATGGCAGAGCAGGGGCCAGGGATTCCCACCTCTACAAGAAGCAAGAAGAAAATGGTCTGAGTGAGCCAGCTTTCAGCACCCAGAGGGTATGGACTAATATTCCTCAAGTCCCACCTCTAGTGACACACCTCCTCCAGCAAGGCTCCACCTCCCAAAGGCTCTCCCAACTGGGGACTAAGTCGGAATCTTAATCAAAAACACTTGAGGCTATGGGGGGCGTTTTACATTCAAACCATTACAGTGGGTTGGCGGGGGTGGGGGATGAGAGCATTCAAACCGTAGCTGTGGAGTAGTAATTGATGGGCAGGCAGTAACTTGATAATTCATAGACAGCCTGCCCTGTGCCTCCATACCATTTTGTCCAGGGCCTAGGCCCATAAGACTAGACTAGACCTGGGCAGGGTCTGGAGGAGCTGATGCATGGGTGAATGCCCTTGAGAACTCTTGAATCAGCCAGGAAAGGAAGAATGACAATGTGTGGAATCATTCCTAAACACCGTTTGGTCCAAGAAATTGCATGTCATCTGTGGAGTCTGGCATTAATATATAGGCTGAGATCAGAATTTCCAAGTCTGACATTACATCTTGCAACTGATGTCCTTCCCATTTCCTTAAGTGTGGGGAAATGAGGGCATAGCGACAAACCCTGATTAACAGTAGCCACAGCGGGGGGAAACGGTTCTTTCCTCTCTTCCTCCTGTCATTTTTCTCTTCCCCTCTCTCTCTCTATCCGAAGAAGCACTGCTCTTTGTCCTAACCTATGGAATGATGGGTTAATTGGCTTATAGAGCTGCTGAATATGGAGCAGCACCCTAATGGGGATTTAATCAAAGGAGACAGTTGTGTCGAGTGAGGTGTAAAAGCCATTCAAGATGAATGGAGATGGTTAAAATTCCACCACCCCAGAGTTATTCAGAGCAATTTCAATAAAGTGCAAGTTTAACTATGGGGCTGATTGTGTGACCAAGTGTCATTTGGCTGTAGGGCACAGCAGGGCAGGTGAAGGAAGGAGAACTTGGAAAGGATCTTAGAAAAGGTAGAGCATCTTGCTGCCTCACTCAGTGGGTTCCAGGCCAAGTTCAATGTTCCCGGCCAAGTCTACCAAGTCTGCCCAATGGCTCATTTAGAAGAGTCATCTTAGTAATGTTCTCTCTGTCCTCTACTGGCTTATGGCCAGCGATTTCAATTGTTAGAGCAGAATTATAAAACAAGCTCATGGGTGTGGCTACAGATACAAAATCAACCATTTACCAGACACTCAGGGCCCTTCATCATCTCCTTTCAGCTCCTCCAGTCTCGTGCCTCCAAACCCATTGGTCCCAGGTGTAGGGCCATGAAACTAGACTAGATTTGGGCTATTAAGAGAAGGGCTTCTGGCATGGGCAGGGTCTGGAGGGACTGACAGATGGTGAATGTCCTGGAGAACTCGTGAATGAGTAAGGAAAGTTGCAAGGTACATAATTATTGCTAAACACCATTTGGTTCAAGAAATTGCACATTGTCTGTGGAGTGCGGCATCAATACTTCAGCACCCAGCTTGTGGTCACTCTGGAAAGACCTCTGAAAGCACTCCTCTCTGCTTTTCTCTATTGACCTGTTGTATCACCTACTTTCTTGTTGATTGAACAAAATACTTGACCAGAAGCAGCTTGGGGAAGGAAAGAGTTTATGTGGGGTCTGTCCTGGCTGAGAAGGCATGGTGGACCAGGAAGTCAGTGTCATGTCATCATCAGCAGAGAGGAAGTAGAAGAGCGAAAGAGGAAGTGGCTCAGAACTACAAAACCTTAAGGCCTGCCCTCAATAACACACTTCTTCCAACAAGGTTCTACTTTCTAAAGGTTCCTCAACCTTCCCAAAGCAGCTGGGAATTAAGTATTCCAACACATGAGCCTTTGGAAAATCTTTCCCATTCAAACTACCACACCTGTATATGATACAATGTCAGAGTTGTCCTTTTGGTAGGTGTCTACCATCTGTGTAGAGTATGACCATCCTGATACATACATGTATACACACACACACACACACACGCACGTGCGCACACACACACACAAGAAATCTCATTGGACTGTCCTAGACAAGTTGCTGTATAACTTTCTGCTTCACTCAGCAACACAGTGTAGATATCTTTTATTTTATTTATTTATTTGAGAGGGAGAGACTGAAATAGAGAGAGAGAATGGGTGCTCCGGGGCCTCTAACCACTGCAAACCAATGAACTCCAGAGTCATGTGCCACTTTGTGCATCTGGCCTACGTGAGTACTTAGGAATCAAACCTGGGTCCTTAGGCTTCTCTGGCAAGCATCTTAACTGCTAATCCATCTCTCCAGCCCTAGGCATCTTTTCTGATTGAGACATGCTGCTCTATGGCCACATTGTGTCCCTGTGTATGGGTGAAACATAAGCCATTGAGCAACCTCATGTCCTTTTCTCCTTTCAGAAACATCATTGAGAGGAGTGTTCTCCTACAGAGATATGTTTGAAAATTTGTCCAATTAATTCCCTCATATATTCCTGGAAGGAAAATTATGGAGGTCAAATTTTAATACATATTTTCAAGCCAATCCAAAAGAGTAAAGACATGTGCACATGGACGCTCCCACAGATGCTGTCGGAGAATATCTATCGCCTTTCTAGGCATTGTCAATCACGTTCATTTTTGCCAGTATGATGGGTAAAGACTGACATCTCATTCTTGTTAAACTTGACAATTTAATAGTCCCAGAAAATTCCTGATCTAAGGAGATGATATAACCACATGTCCTTGTGGAGCTATGAGGACTCTAAGAGCCCATGCTGGGGAGAGAAGAATTTGCTGAAACTTTTCTTGAAAATCTCTTGGGACAAAGGGCTGGCTCCCTGGAGGAAGAGGATAGTAGCCCAAAGCAACCATTAGGTCTGGGAGATGCAACTGTAGCCTTTGCTTCAGATCATTCCAAGGGGCGGGGTGTTGTAAGTGGCCACATTTTCTGGCATCTCTGGATTAGCTTAATTCATCAATGCCAGGAGGCCATCTAGGCAGGTCTGGGGATAGCAGTAGCAATACACTGGCTAGGGTATATATGGCAGCTATATATAAGAGACAAGTTGTGTAAGACAGACACACAGGGGTCTGGACAGCTGGTCTGGTGATTTTAAGGACAATATGTCCAAGGACAAACCCAGAAACTGGAGAGCTTGACAGAGGGAAGATATAATCTAGGTATAGGCTATTAGGCTACAGCCTGATGCATCCTTGGGTACCAGGAGCTCATTATGTCTTTGTACTGGGAATGCCAGATATAAGGCAACTGGTGAGTGCAAACTCCACTGACAAAGGGATGAGAAGTACTGATAGCCTTCCAGACTAGCCCTCACTGGATGAAGGACTGGGCAGGTTATAAAGTAGAAGCAGGTGTGTATTATAATCTTGACAACTAAGTCTGCCAAGCAAGGAGACCCATATAACATATATGTGATTCTTTTCGCCAGTTCCCTGTCTAGTCTGGAGTGGGGTTGAGTATGCTTACTCATGCCCAGAGGAATGAATTTGAGCTCATGCTATTACTGCCTTGGTTGGTATCAATTCTTGGTCCTGTGCCCCAAGTTATCAATGACCCAAGAAGCTCTGGTGAATTCCTAAGATGGCACTTGACTTGGAGTAGAGTGGTATTGTTTGGACCCCGAGAAGCCAATGCCAAAGCCAAAGCCAAAGGACTCTGGCCCTGGAAATTTATGGTTGGGGCTACATCTAGAAGGTAGCTGACTGCAAAAATCAATCAATAAATCAAATCGAATGAAACTTGACCAGTTTATATTTAAGAAATGACTGTGGTTTGAGGAGTTGAAGTCAACAGGCCAGGGGCTAAACAAATAAAGGAGCAAGAAACAAAAATTAGTCAGTGGATGTCAGAGGGTTGAGCCTTTTTCCTATTAACAAGATTAGAATGTCCTAAGTGTCTCATTAAATATCCTATGGGGTGTGGATGTATTTGCCTTGTTTTTCATCATTATAACAAAAATGCCCAAGGGGGGGGGTAACTTTAATTTAGAAAAAAAAAAGTTTATTTATCTCACAGCACTGGAGGTTCAAAAGTCTGTGTCTGGGCTGGAGAGATGGCTTAGTGGTTAAAGTGCTTGCCTGTGAAGCCTACGGACCCATGTTCAACTCTCCGAGTCCCACATAAGCCAGATGCAAGGCAATGCAAGTGCACAAGGTCACACATGCACACTAGGTGGTGCATGCTTCTGGAGTTCGATTACAGTGGCTGAAGGCCCTGGCACGCCAATTTTCTCTCTCTCTCACACACACACACACACATACACACACACACACACACACACACACACACACACACACAAAGGCCAATTTGTTAGGCTTGCCTCAAAACAAAAAAAAAGTCTGTGTGTCTAAGGTGGCCTTGCTGGCTGAGTCCTGAGGCAGCAGAAGGCATCATATAGCAAGAGGCAGGAGTGTGTGGAGGCGGGGAGGGGGAGGCACTTGTGTGTGTATGTTTCCTGCTCCCTTCCTCATCTTGTGAACTTGCTAGTGTTGATTCAGGGGCCTTCATCCAGATGACCTTACCTAACCCTAATCACCTTTCAAAGGCCCAGCTTTAAGCACCACAGTCAGGTTCAGTTTCCACCTTCCTGATATCTCACAGAAGGGGTTAAACTTGAACCCTTGGGACACCCACTCCATCCATATCCAAACAGTAGCAGTGGGCTGCCTCATGTGAAGGGCCAGACTTGGGCAGTTTGTTGGCATCTCATTTCAGAGTGGCTGGGCTGTGAGCTCATGGTCAGGATGGCAAGATGCGCATCTCCAGTGGCAAAGTATGGTCTGTGTTGTCATCGGCTTCCACTCTCGTCTACAGGTGTTGAGCCACTAGAAGTCTGCTGGGCCTACAGTGTACTCACCTGACGTCTGACGGGCATGCCTCTTTGGGGCTGCCTCCTGAAGAAGTGCCCGTCATCCCACTTTTATATGCAAAAACTGAACAGAATTGTCACTGTACCAGAAAATGCTGGGATCCGTAAGACCTGCCTTCCAGAGAGCAGACGGCCTCACTGCAGAACAAGACCATGAAAGAGAAGAGACTGCTCTCCTCTGCTCCAGGAAGTCCCCGTGCTGTCCTACCTAGACCCACTGGGGCTCTCATAGACTCAGTGTCTTGCTCTTGCCTCTCAAACTTCCTTTATGTTATGTCCAAATAGATGGTCAATGTTAGTCACTCTCTAGATCTTCTTTTTTCCTGTTTTAATTTTTTTTTTAATTTTAAAATGTTTTATTTCAGATAGGGTCTCACTATGTAGCCCAGGCTGGCCTTAAACTCACCACGTAGCCTAAGCTTGCCTCAAACTCATGGTTTGAGTTCTTCTACCTCAACCACCTGAGTGCTGAGATTAGAAACATGTACCACCACACCCAGCTCCAGATTTTTTGTTGGGTTAACAACCTAGGCTTAAGGATCATATCCACAGTATGTGACTTTTCACCATCCCTGTCTCACCATCACCTACCTGGGAGGGGTAGCATTGCTCGGTGGTTAAGAGCATGGACTTTCAGCTCAAATGCTTGGATTTGAGTCCTGGCCCCACTATTAGGAAGCTGTGTGGCCCTGGATAAGCCATCTAACTTCTTTCTGTGTCTCTCTATAAGCTCAGTTCTATTCAGTTGCAAAATGTAGAGAACAGTCTGCTGTAGAGAATAGCACTGCTGTAGCAATAGAGACGCCTCTCAGAACCTGTGGGGACAGATGCTAAAGACCCAAGTCCTTTACATAAGGCAGTGTAGCATTTGCATATAACCTACACATCCTCCTGTCTGCCTTAAATCATCGCTAAACGACTTCTAATACCTAATCACCGTAAATGACATTTAAAAATATGGTCATGCTGTGTTGTTTAGGGAATGACAAAGGGGAAGAAAGAGTCTGTGCATGTTCAGTGCAGATGCAGGTTTGTGTGTGCATGTATATGTATGTATGGGCACTCTTGCACCATGGCACATGTGTGGAGGTCAGAGGACATCAATCACGGTGTCAGTCCACGCCTTCCACTTTGTGACAGGGTTTCTCTTGGTTTTTGTTTGTTTGATTTTTGCCACTGTAAAAGTCAAACTAACTGGCCCACAAGTTTCTCTCTCTCTGGCACTCTCCTGATTCCTCCTCCCATGACGTAGGCATGTTGGGATTACAGACGTGTGCATTACTTATGCCTGGGTCATGTGGGCTCTGAGGATATGAACACAGGTCAGTAGGCTGGCACAGCAAGTGATTTTAACCACTGGGCCATCTCCTCAGCCCCAGAACCAAAGCTTTTAAAATATATTTTTATTTATTTATTTGAAAACAAGAGAGAAAAGAGAGAGTGTGTGTGTGTGTGTGTGAGAGAGAGAATGGGCATGCCAGTCTCTCTTGCCACTGAAAATGAACTCCATATGCATGTGCCACTTTGTGCATCTGGCTTCATGTGGGTCCTGGAGAACCGAACCCAGGCCAGCAAGCTTTGCAAGCAAGCGTCCTTAACTGCAGAGCCATCTCCCCAAGCCCCTCCCCCAGATGCAAAGGCTTTTAAAAATAATTTTAACCTTCTATTGGTTGAATCTGTGGATGTAAAACCTAAAGATATGGAAGAGGCTGTATTTCACAGTCTTGCGAAAATTAAGCAAATTAGAATATAAAAGGCATCACACGTCCAGTCACTCAGCATTTGATCTTGCTTTTATACCCTCCCATCACCCAAGTAGGTGTATGACCCACTTGGGAGAGTAGGAAGAAGCAGCAGACAGCTAGAGTCTATTTCAGCTGTTTATTTTGATGAAAAATAATAGACTCACTCATATGTACTAATACTGTTTATCATTTTATTATTCAGACAAGAAGAATGCATTCTCTGTTTTATATTAATGATGTAAGCAGCTGTGATTTGCTAAGTACCTACTATGTACCCGCACTATATAATCCTGCTTGATTGCCATAACAACCAGTTTACAGAGGCAGAAACTGAAACGTGGAGGAGAAAACTCCATGGCCCAAAGTCACATTTCTCGCAAGCTGAAAACACACAGATTTCAGCCCAGGCCTGGCTGGCTTCAAACTTGCACCTACTTTTGTTGTTTCAGATAATTGCTCACAAAACAAGTGAGAAGAGTCCTAGATAGAGGCTCACTCCAGCCTACGACTATTCAGACGCTGTAACAGTATCTGTGCTTTGTTCAGTCTTTCTTACCTGCCTTGTAGGCAGCAGGACTCCCTGCCCTCTGACGTCATGCTGAGCCGCGTCTTGCTCTGCTCAGGGACTTTAGTAAGACAGAATTGAGCTGGTATCTGGGCACTGCCTTCCACTGTGCCTATTGGCTTACTTCTTCCTCCCTCTGGGCTTCTGAGTCCTGTCGGGAGAACAGCACACTGCAGATGAGCACGCACCCTTCAGCCAGGGTCCCAGAATAATAGCAGATCCGTGGGGCTGAGCCAAACCCAGTCGAGCCTCACTGAGCCAAGGACAGCTACTGCTGACCGGCAACCCTCACATCCTAGGAGCAGGAAATGCACGTCTCCACTGAGGTCTGGCAGGAGCAGGGGGAAGTTGCTGTCACGGGAAACGTTGGCTAATGCAGACATGGTCCCAGGGCAATAGACCAGGTAAACCTGCACTGTGATGGACTGCACACCAGAGAGCTTCATCCAAGCTGTTCTGCAGAATAGCAATGCATTTTATTGTAAAGATGGGCTGGTGTGTTTTTGTGTGTAATGAGTGATCTACATAGATTCTCTAAGCTGAAATCAAAGTAATGAAGCGTCAAAGGAGTCGGGGACCAGAGGCAGGAGGGAGCGGCCATGCAGACTCGAGTTTCCTGGGTCCCTGGTGGGTGGCTCAGGCAGGTGCAGAGAACCAATGGAGTAGAAAGCGTTTCTCTCTGGAAAAGAATTAGTACACGCCCTGGGCTTTCCTACAGGAAAGAGAAGCGCCACCAGTATGCACACAGCTCTGTGGATTTGGCTCCCGTAGTGTCCAGGACCCCTCCCTGTGACTGGTTCAGTGGGTAACACCCTGTCACCCAGCAGAAGGAGACAGCAAGCGTAGATGCTGAATGCAAGCTGGATTCCCTTTGGCCAAGACAAAAGGCCCAGCAGATTTGAAGCGCATGGGCGCAACCTGACACCTCGCTGCTGGGAGGAGGCTGGCACAAGTCAGCTTCTGGGATCTGTAGGCCGCGCTGGGCAAACGTGAGGCAGAGCCTCTGTGGATGGTGTTGATGGTGCCTGTGATGGAGCTCAGTGGCATGCCTAGGCCTGCCCTTCAGCTCTGTATCATCCTTCCTTTCTAGTGACAGGTGGCTCAGGACTTTGGGGAGTGCAGGGGCCTCCTGAGTTCTCTGGGAGACAGAGGAGAGGAAGGGAAAGCTAGGGCCACTTCATTAGGCTTCTCCTATTGGTCTCTGGCCAGCTGAGTTCCAGGAAAAGGCTGCAACCAGCTGAGGGGTTTCCATGGCAACAGCAGGCAGCATAGCTGTGGAGGCCATGAGAGTGTGTGTTGTGCTGGGGAGGGCGGGGTGGCTTGGGGAAATGGGAGAGGCCATGAAGGAGGAGGAAGGGGTGTGGTGGGGAAATGGGGAGAGGGAAAGGGGAAGGGAGAGAGAGAAAAGCGGAGCTGGAAAAAAAAGTCAGAGGAAGGGAAGGAAAGAAGGAGGAAGGGAAAACCAGGGGAGTTGGGGGGGGGTGAGGAGGAAAGGCATGGAGGGGGGGGGTGGGAAGGAACAGAAGGAATAGGAGGATTGATAGGGGATAGGAAGAAAACTACTAATGCTCCTGGCATGAGGGGTTCACCAGGGATCACCCCCACACACACACCCTGACTGGCCGAATGGTGAAGAGCCTAACACTCAGGACCTACCCCAGAACGGGCTCTGCCTGTTAGTAGCTGTGAGGTGGGACAGCAGGAAGTTTCCAGAAATGTTCACATCTGACAGATTCTGCCTGTCTCTGTTCACATGGTTTGGGCAATTTATTTCTTTTCTTCATTTTATTTTTAAACTGGTGATTGAATAGAGGGCTTTATGCATACTAGGAAAGCACTCTACCACTGAGCTACATCCTCAGCCTTCTTTTTCTTTTCTTTTAGTTTTGAGATAGATTCTTCCTAAATTACTCAGGTTGGCCTTGAACTCATTCTGCAGTCCAGGCAAGGCTTTGACTTATATTCTTCCAGCCTCAGCTGGGATTACAGGCCTGAACCACCAGACATGGATAGGGCAATTTCCTAACTTCTTCAAACTTTGATTTTCTAATTTAAAAGAAAATTAATAAATAAAATAATGTGCGAAAGGGCTTAATACAGTGTCTGGCACATGGCAAACACTTCATAAGTCAATGCTATTATTTTCTATGTGTGACTTGGTCATCATGTAACCAACCTGTCTGAGGTTCCATTTCTCCCTCTGCAAAATGAGAAAGTCCTCACCCCAGACAGCTTTTAAAAATGTATTATTCTAAGTGCTTCATAATTGCTAGCTCCTAATGTTGTGTTTGTAATAACAATACCGTGTGGAGTGCCTGGGACTGCGTCAAAGCACATTCTGCAATGTCTCCTCCTTGAACGCTTGGGACAGTTGTATGTAGCAGGCAGCAGTATTGTTTTCTCCTGCTGTGCCTACACGGTTCAGGCACAACACCCATGACCTTACCAAACTCAGGGACAACCCCTCAACATAGCTCACCCCCACTTTACAGTTGGGAAATTCCAGGCATCAGGAGTGAAAGAATTGACCAGTTACCTGTTGGTAGGTGTTAGGCTTGCAAACAGAATAAGGGGGGGCGAGGTAACACCACCAAATTAAAGCAACTCATTACGTTGAAATTTTTGCCCCAAAACAACACTTCTTATTTTTATTTTCTTTAATCTAAATTGAATGTATTCTTCAACCGATACATAAAAACAATTAGGAATTATATGGTAATGTGGAACCCCACATCCAGCACTTGGCACCTATACTGGGATTTACTCAGAGCAGATGGAAGCAGTCCTAGGCCCCTGGGGAACATCTTCTTCTTGTGGTAATGCCTGGGACATGCACAGGTGACCCAGATGCTAGGCAGATTCTTGGGGCTGGTGCAGATACTGGAACTGAGTAAGTACACACACACACACACACACACACAATCACAGGATGAGTGACTAGTCACGGCTGGACAAGGAGCTCAAACCTTTGATGGAATAAACAAATAACAGGTATATTTCCTTGCTTTGTTTTTTATAATAGAGGGGCAGATTGGAGACAGTGCACTCCTCTTTTAAAATAGTTTAGTTATTTTTACATTTCATACACCATATTTTGATCATGTGAATCCCATTGCCCTGTCTTACCCCATCCTATTTTGGTAAAATTTAAAATACTTTGTGTTTGCTTAAAGAAGTTATGTGGGGTGTGTGTGTGTGTGTGTGTGTGTGTGTGTGTGTGATCTGACAGAGATGGGAAAAGAAACTGAGAAGGAAGGAGAAAGGAGAGAAGATGAAGAACAGAAGTCAAGGGAGACATGAACCAGAGAAAGAAGGTACCAAAGGCACAGGAAGAGAGAAAAACAACGCCAGGAGACAAGAGAGAGAGAGAGAAGAGAAGCTGCAAAGGACTGGCAGGCGGATAAACAGCCTGTGACGGAAAAGCTTCGGAGAGACGAGAGACAGGCAGGTGAGCAAAGACACACACAGGAAAAGACAGACAGCACGGCAGAGGGGAGAGAGCAAGCAGAGAGCCGGAAACTTCTTTCCCGTGCTGGTTATGAAAACACAGCTTTGGTGTTTGCAAGGGGATTAAAAAAAAAAAAAAAAAAAAAACCTTCTCTCAAAGGGAGGGGCTGAATCAGCTCTGCAGTGTACAAAGGCTAGGCTCAGCGAACACTATTTGTAATAAAGGTGTTTTAACAGAGCTGAAATTTGGCAGTGCACATATTCTAGAAATCTTCTACTCATTGTGAAAAAATAAAGAAACCTTAATTTCATATGCCTGGAATTAGAATCATCCTATCTTATCTTTCAAAGAAACAGGTGTTTATGGTGTCACAAATCATTCTAAAGCTACTAACCTTTGAAAATATTAGTGTGTTTGCCCATGGTGCTCCTTATTCTGCTGTGACCTCACTTGGGGTGGATTCATATTGGTTCAAAGTACATCTGTTGTGCACCTACTAAGTGCAAGATCCAGACCGAGCAGCCTTGGAAGTGCTGGGTAGACAACAGGTCTCGCCTTGGCTGCATGCTGTCCAATCACATGCTGGGCAAAGCTTGGATCAATACCTACCTTTCTCCACAGAATACACACCAAGGCAATCTTCCTGGTGTTTCCCACATGCTCCTAAGTCAGGCTGAGGGGTAAGCTTCTCCATTGTCTAATGGAGGATCTGGACCAGGGGCATGCCTAACCACCTCTCCTCACTGCTTAGGTCAATATTAAAACACACACAACTGTTCGCAGTTCTGCTGGGGAGAATGGAGCCATGGGAGCTGGAGGGGCTGGGGTGTATGGGCATGGCTTTAGTATGAGTGTTCCCTCTGTGGTAGTCACAAGGTGCCCCACCGGCCCCAGAAATGCTCTGCACCCAGTTCCCTTACACAATCTCTGACTTCCTACATCTTTCCTCCCGAGGATGCTTGCTTTCCAGGGACTGGAGGAAGGTGAGTCTACAGGAGGGAATTCAGAACAGCGAGACTCAGTCGTGGACAAGTAAGTGAATAGCCCAGCACAGTCTCTTTTGGGAAATTCTCAGGTACATTACGCAGTTTCTCAGAGAATACTTAGAGAATTACCCCAAACGATAACTCGCCAGCGCGCCCTTTATCGCTTTGACTCCCTCTGCCATCTTCCTCACTCCTTCTTCCTCCTTGGAATTCAATCAAACGAACTTCTTGTGTCTAAATCCTGGTTTCAGGGGCAGTTCAATAGGAGGTATCCTCACATTAGTTCCAGTAGCTGCCATCAATGCCTTGTTAGAGGTAAGCTGCCTTCCTCCGGATCAGAATTCGTTCATCAAACACCTAATCTGTCCTGAGGAGTGGCCGCTGGAAATATACCTGTGGCATCTGTCAGGTAAGAAAGAGCCTCTATTCTAGATTGAAAGAGAATGCCAAAGTGATCATCACTTAAGTAAAGTTATTACTCAGCAAACGCTATAAAGGAAAGGTGCCCCGGGGGCTCTGAGAATATCAAACAAGCTGATTGTCTCCCATGAAGGGTGCCAGGAGCGTCTTCTCCATGGAAGTGACACTTGAACTGAGAGCAGACGTAAAACCTAACTAGTGGAGATAGAAAGGAAGCCTACTTAGAGCAAGGAGGACACTTTGGATAAGTGATAAGCCTGACGCAAATCAAGGTCAAGTCCCGCGTAATACTAAGTGGTTGGAAGAGGGTTTATTGTCAGCTCTGACTCCAAAGTCCAAGCTCGCCAAGTTCTACTCAGCATCTGGAGTGGAGATGGGTGTGTATGAAAGGGGGGGAGACTAGTTAATCTCATTTTTTTATTAGAAAGAGATTAACTACAGGTTCCCTTTAAATAAAAAACTCCCATAGGGTATTTAACAGCTAAATCACAAAAGAAGGAATTACAAACGTATGTAAATGTGCGTGTTGGGTGTAAAGGGAGAGTAGCTGGGAAATCTCTGAGAGGCTGAGCGTTCTCCCAAGCCTAGTGCATGACATCTAGTACCAAGGAGCAGCAAACAGACTGGGGAGGCGAAGGGGGTTTGCCAGGGTCAGTGACAGATGGAGCGGGATTGACCTGTGGATGGATAGCCAGGGCCCCAGTTCTCCCTTTTATCTCAAAGCAGAGACAGACACAAAGAGTATGCTATCAAGAGAAGAGAATATGCTGAAATAGGGAAACGAGGATCGTATTTCTTTCTGCTTTGTCTGTAACCCATTTCTCCGTGGCAATAAAACAAACTTACATAACTACCAAAGAGAAATCTGTGCATGCAGAAATTCCCGGCATTTTCACATAGGATCTGTGAATTGATCTTAGGTCCTCATGCTTGTAAGGTAATCACTTTACCAACCGAGCTGTCTCCCCAGACTCCGGAGCTTCCCCTTGTTACAGCAGATCCACCTCTTCTCATCACTTCTGTTTCACACACACACACACCCTATACTCTAAAAGACTGAAATATTGTTTTATTTTTATTTATTTATTTATTTATTATTTATTTATTTTGGTTTTTCAAGGTAGGGTCTTGCTCCAGCCCAGGCTGACCTGGAATTCACTATGTAGTCTCAGGATGGCCTCAAACTCGTGGCGATCCTCCTACCTCTGCCTCCCAAGTGCTGGGTTAAAGGTGTGAGCCACCACGCCCAGACTAGTTTTTTTTTTTTTTTGAGGTAAGGTCTCACTATAGCCCGGGCTAACCTGGAATTTACCATACAGTCTCAGGGTGGCTTCAAACTCACAGTAATCCTCCTACCTCTGCCTCCCAAGTACTGGGATTAAAGGTGTGTGCCACCATGCCTGGCTTGGATTTTATTTTTTAATGTTGCATGCCACTATGCCTGGCTTGATTTTTTTTTTTTTTATGTTGTTACAGTGCTGGGGATCAAACCCAAGGCCTTGCACATGCTGGATAACTGCTCTACCACTGAATTACATCTCCAGCCTAAGACTGAAATATTTGAAATTACTTACACATTCACGATTTTGGGGGGGGGGGAATACCAAGCCTTTGAAGATGCCATCCACTATGTTTAACATGCCCCATGGGTCGGACATACTTCTATACTTCCCGAAAAATGCAGCCAAAGGTTCACGTCATAATTGCGTTGGGTTATTTGTGTGCTGACTAGATCTTTGAACACCTTCCCAGGCTTGGAGAATTGCTCGCCTTCTGAATCTCTTCTCAGAAGTCAGATTTCTTTCCAACATCCTTTGTAGCTAGGCCACAGGGATGGGACCTTGGCATCATCCTCAGACACATCCCCCACTGGGCTTTAATGAGCAGCTGGCCATTTGTAGGACCAGGCCCCACATGGAGGATGGCTGCAACAATCACATCTGGTTGCCAAAGTCTCAAGCCATGGAGTTTAAGGGAAGAAAGCTGGTCACAGGCTGCCACGTCCTGAGGACCTGTTAGGCAGCCACACAGCACCACTGAGTTAACTCTGCCGTGAGATTTTTATATACTGCTTCTGAATGGACAGCCTCTGAGAGATTTCCCAAGCTTTCAAAGATGCCCTCTTAAATCTTTCCCTTGTTTAACTAGCCAAGACTGGTTTATGTTGCTTGCAATTAAAGAGCTCTGACAGATACACGGTCTCTGCCCTGAAATCTCCCCCCCATTTCCTTCCTGCCACCTTCTATCAACATCCTGTGTGTACACTCTAGGAAATTCCTTCCCAGTCCTTGGATCCCATAGTGCCCTGCACTGCCATCTCTCTAGCAGACATTATAGTCTTCTGGAGCTGTTTATTGATGTATGGATCCCCAGTTACATTAACCGCCTGAGGGCGAGATCATAATCGCCTTTATCTCTACGCCTTTGCCCAGTGATTAGCAGAGTGTCTGGGCTAGCACAGAAGGGATGCTCTGGAGCGTGGGCTGATGGCAAGTGCTGTGAAGGCAACCCCTCACGGCCACTGCAGATGAAAATTAGAGCCGCTTTTTCTCTAAATTCATGTGAAGAACAAGCCCAAAGGATCAACCTCCTGTTTCTATCAAAACAAGTAGTATGTAGACTCAACAAGGCATGTGTCGAGGTCTCTGGGGCTGTCCGGTGCAGGCTCGCTCGTGCAAGATAGTGCATCAGTAAACAGCTGGGTGAAGGTTGGGATCTTTCTTCTACACTCAGTTATGTCTTGCTCAACCCTTTTGGATGCATCCAGAAGTCATCAGGAATTCATGTATTCAAGGCAGATATCGCAAGAAATGTGTTAAGCATAGCTGTGGTGATATGCTGGTAAGTATTTAACAACTAGCACACCAGAAGGAAAAGTAGCCCATGTTTGTACATTTGCCAATTTCCATGGTGTAATCAGGCTTACCATATTTATTTTCAAGGTGCCTGTGTGGCAGCTGTGCGTGTAAGTTGTGAGGACACACACAGAGGCACACTCCTATGTGATAGCTGTGTGTGTAAGTTGTGAAGACACACACAGAGGCACACTCCTATGTGATAGCTGTGTGTGTAAGTTGTGAAGACACACAGGCACACTATGTGACAGCTGTGCATATAAGTAGCCAAATAAAGCCAGGCACACAGAGTGGCACATGCATCTGGAGTGACAGGAGGCCCTGGCATACTCATTCTCCTCTCCTATCCTTTTCTTTTTCTGTTTTCTCTCTCAAATAAATAATACTAAAATAAAATACTCAGAAGCCCATGAGCTTTGAGCAGTTACTATCTTTATTTATAAATACAATTAAAGTTTATGTAAGTTCGTTCATTTAAATGGCTATTTTTTAATAACTGACTTACAGAGTTACTAAATCTTTAGTAATAGACATATGGGAGCTGGTTTAGCATGCCACTCACCCTACCATCTCTAGAGACCTCATCCAGTCTTAACCACAATGAATCAATGGCTTTGATTTATCAGGAAAGGCTCCAACTCTAGGAAACCAGAGGCTTGTAAGAAGATCAGAGATGTCTGAGAGCCTATGGCTAATTTCTGACAACACTAAAATAAAAATAATAGCTAAAATTTGAGGATGCTTACCACATGGAAGACAGTGTGATAAGCATTTTATAAAACTCATTTGAGGGACCTGGGGAAATAGCTCAGTTGGAAAAGTGCTCGCTGTGCAAGTATAAGGACCTGAGTTCAGATCCCTAGCACCCACATACAATGCCAGGCACCTGCTTGTATTCCTAGTATTAGGCAAATAGAGACAGGGAATTCCTGGGACTTGCTAACTAACTAATCTAGCTGAATCGATGAGCTCCAGGTTCAGTGAGATACCATGCCTCAAAAGGGAAAGTAAAGAGAGATGATGAAGACATGTGACATCAATCTCTGGCCTCCACAAAAGTGTATACCCATGTGCATGTGCCACATGTACACACATACTCATACAAACATGCCTATTCAGACACATGCACACCTACATATCCATGAATAAAAACACCTCAGCTGATTCTAGGCTGATATAAGCCTAGAAATAGGTTCAATAGCTACTTCCCTTTTACATTAAAATAAGATAAATATCCATATGCATAATTGAGAAAAATTAAGTGGTTTGCCCAGTGGCATGCAACTGGGAGTCTTAGAACCAGGATCCACACCCAGGTAGTCTTTGTCCAAAGCCAGTGTTCTTAACCAGTGTCTCGTGCCTCAGCTCTTCTAACTCTGCATTATGCTCATTGCCCAGGCTGCTTCTGAGCTGAGGCAAAATCACCTACTTCCATCCCACGTGTTTAACTTCACGCAATACCTACCAATTCATCCCATATCTTTTGCTAAAAACTCATTAGCACCGAACTTTTTGTTTTTTAAATAATTTTTATTTTGTGTGGGCTTGTTGCAGCTGCCTTCTTGTCCCTGGTACAAGCACCTGCCCAGAAGCAGCTTATAGGAGGAAAGGGTGTATTGCAGGTTTACAGAGTCCAGGGGAAGCTTCATCGTGGTGGAAGGTCCTGGCTCACTTCATCATACCTCCATATCAGAGAGAGAAAAAGAGCATCAAGGGCTCAGGCTGGCTTAGACCTACCTTATAGCTGGACTCCAGTCCAAGATCCACTCCTGGTGACACACCTCCTCCAGCAGGGCTCTGCCTGCTAGAGACTTAAGTAGAAAGTTTAACCAAAAATACCTGAGGCTATGGTGCATTTTATATTCAAACCACCACAGTGGTCGAGTCTCTTGCCTGCAAACAAATGAGAGAAGTATGTACCCCTGTTTGCATCTGGCTTTATGTGGGTGCTGGAGAATTCAACCTGGACCAGAAAGCTTTGTAAGCAAATGCCTTTAACCACTAAGCCATCTCCCTAGTCCGAGAACCAAACTTTCTAAGTTCATTTTCCAGCAGCAAATGGCCTTTGCTGTCCAGGGCCTCCAAACGAGGACATGACATGGAACCCCAAGTCATGAAAATTACTTACTTCATAACATATAATTTTTATTCATCATCATATATCATCATATCATCATATCTTCAGTTAACTTATGCGCCCATCAAATATTTGAAAGAGGAACGTACTGCATGCAAAGTATTATGTGAAGATGTTTCTGGAGCCAAATAATCTATTAGGCAACATGAAAGTAGCTCCTGAGACTCATAAGCCTTGCAAGAGTTTGTGAAAATATTTGAGGCCTGAAGATAATTAATATCACCTCCAAAATACAAAGACTGCAAAATTAAACCAACAAGCACCTACTTGAAAGTCTATAAAGTATAACCTTATGTCTACCTGTCAACTACCTCATAGCACAATCTTCCATGGCTGTGGATAAATTATGTAGGGTGGCAGTGGCATTATAATAGGCTGTATTTTAAGTAAAAAAGCAGGCATCTAAAACTAAGGGTACCCGAGGCCTATGAAGGTTGTGTAGCAACCAAAAGATGCTAGGAAAACAAAGATGTTATCTCTAGCTTTGACAGATCCTAATCTTATGTTATGTTTGTTTACTTATCTGTTTTTCTGTTCTAATGAACTCCCAGAAAGCAAAGATTTTGTCCTGTATTTTCTTGTAAAGCTTCATATTTCCGGCTTCTTCAGAATCACATCTGACATGTTGGCTGGACAAACGCAACCAGGTTAGTGCTTTGATCTGTGCTCCAAATTCTGAGGAATCCATAAAGACGTAGAAGTCATTTTCTCCCAGCTGAGTACTTAGTGAAAACAGGGCCTGATCCTGCTTAGCTGCTGAGATCAGATGCTTTCTGGCACATTCAGGGTCATATGGCCATAGAGAAGTCATTTTCTCATATCCTCTTCATACACTCACACACGTGCGCAAGCACGTGTGAGCAAACATCTTTTATGCCTCACCCAGTAAACCCCACAATGGATTGAAAGAAATGACAAAATCAACATTAATAAGTAACTGAAGAACACCAGCTACTACTGTGCTGGGCTCGTTCCATACATCAAATCATGTCCATATTCGCTGAGCCTGCTGTACTACAGTGGGTGCTGCAGATAACTAAGGACTTGCAGTCATTCTTTCCTGAACTAGCTGTGCTTCCCCAAAATCTTGTCTGTGAGCCCGTTTGCATGCCCTCTTGTATGCCAAGCATGTGGTACATGATCTTACAAGGGAGGGACAGTTTCAGTCATATTCTAAAACAAACATAAAGCAGTTGCCAGAACAGAGGGGCTAAATTTCTTGAAATTCACCCTACTGATCACTCAAATGAAATGTTTATCTTTCTCACACTCATCAGTTCATTCAGATTCCTGGACCAATCTTGTCACTGCAGAAAGCTTTAATGGCTTTCATTTATGCCAGCTCAACACTGCCACATCTGAAGGGCATGTCCACCACCAGGAACCCTTAGCCTCCTTCGTTCTCACGGAGCTGAAACATTTCCATGGTCCAGAGAAACCACACCACGGGAGGCTGCATTACTCTTGTGTCAGCAGTCCATGGGCTGAGAGTGATTATTTCCGAGACATGGGCTTAAGGCTGCTCAAAAGCTGAGAGGAAGATAAAGAGAAATAGCAAAGTGTCTGGAACATGGAAAATGGTCTAAGGCCCAGAGTCCATTTGTACCCTTCCAAATTTGACCCACACAACATGGCAGGATTATTCTGAGTAATATGGTTTAAGGAATCGTTGCTTACCACCATGGAAGCATGAATTTGGGTGTGGATTATTAAAGATCTTTCTTTCCTTGACTTGAAGTTATTTTTTAATATAGCATTCGTTGGGCACTGTGTTGAGATTTCTGTTTGTTATCTCAGTTGAACCTATACACAAACCTAGGAAGTAGGTATGAATATTCCCATTTATAAAATTTAAATCAAGGCTCAGGAAAATGAGGTGACTTCTCCAAGATCATACCTAATTAACTCAAGCCAGATGAGATCCTAGTTTCTCTTCCTCTGAAGCACTGCCTTTAATACCCAACAAACATCATTGAGCACCCTTCCTAGGGCCAGAGGGAAAGGCAGACGTATACAATAATACCTTCCATGTAACATGCTAAACCACTGTTAGAGAGATAGGAATGGGATCCACAGGAAAAGGAAAATGGAGAAGAGGTGCAGCAGCCAAATCCTCCTAGATGATTTGGTCAGGAGGTGGCTGAGCTAGGCCTTTGTGCAAATGAGGCAGAGAGAATTCTGATCATGTGCATCAGAGTTGGAGAAATGCCTGCAATGTTAGGAGCATAGACACAGAATACATCCACATGGCTGAGATCCTGGGTAAGTGAGATAGTACAATTCACAGGAGGCTGGGTTTTGAACCAAAGTTAAGAGTTAGAAATTTGGGTACTTGAATCAGCAGATGAGGTGCAGGAGAGTAGAGGTGGCATGGAAGAACCTGTAGAGGGAAGAGCAATCAGAGGAACTTGAAACAGCTCATGGGAGAAATGGTGCACCTGGAAGTTAGACAGTCCCTGTGGGAGTGAGGAGGTCACTGGGGGACTGAAGATGTCACTGTGGGATTGAGGAGGTCAGTGGGGGAATGAGGAGGTCACTGTGGGACTGAGGAGGTCACTGTGAGAATGAGGAGGTCACTGTGGGAATGAGGAGATCACTGGGGGAATGAGGAGGTTACTGTGGGACTGAGGTTGTCACTGTGAGATTGAGGAGGTCACTTTGGGACTGAGGAGGTCACTGTGGGAGTGAGGAGGTCATTGTGGGACTGAGGAGGTCACTGTGGGAATGAGGAGGTCACTGTGAGAATGAGGAGGTCACTGTGGGAATGAGGAGATCACTGGGGGAATGAGGAGGTGACTGTGGGGCTGAGGAGGTCACTGTGGGAATGAGGAGGTCACTGTGAGAATGAGGAGGTCACTGTGGGAATGAGGAGGTCACTGTGGGAATGAGGAGGTCACTGTGAGAATGAGGAGGTCACTGTGGGAATGAGGAGATCACTGGGGGAATGAGGAGGTCACTGTGAGAATGAGGAGGTCACTGTGGGAATGAGGAGGTCACTGTGAGAATGAGGAGGTCACTGTGGGAATGAGGAGGTCACTGTGGGAATGAGGAGGTCACTGTGAGAATGAGGAGGTGACTGTGGGAATGAGGAGATCACTGGGGGAATGAGGAGGTTACTGTGAGAATGAGGAGGTCACTGTGGGAATGAGGAGGTCACTGTGAGAATGAGGAGGTCACTGTGGGAATGAGGAGATCACTGGGGGACTGAGGAGGTCACTGTGAGAATGAGGAGGTCACTGTGGGAATGAGGAGGTCACTGTGAGAATGAGGAGGTCACTGTGGGAATGAGGAGATCACTGGGGGAATGAGGAGGTTACTGTGGGGCTGAGGAGGTCACTGTGGGAATGAGGAGGTCACCGGGGGACTGAGGAGGTCACTGTGGGAATGAGGAAGTCACTGTGGGAATGAGGAGGTCACTGTGGGAATGAAGAGGTCACTGGGGGGCTGAGGTGGTCACTGTGAGATTGAGCAGGTCATTGTGGGAATGAGGAGGTCACCAGGGGACTGAGGAGGCCACTGTGGGAATGAGGAGGTCACTGTGGGAATAAGGAGGTCACTGGGGGACTGAGGAGGTCACTGTGGGAATGAGGAAGTCACTGGGGGACTGAGGAGGTCACTGGGAATGAGGAGGTGACTGTGGGAAACACATAGGATAAAATTGTTTTGGAAAGTGGTTCTTTAATGTCATTGCACAGGTTTTTTTTTTGTTTTTTTTTTAATTCCTGTGGGAAATGACCTAAAATTGCAGATTCTGAGACCCACTGCAAGATAATGGAATTCACTACATCTGGAGGAGGACCCTAACACCTACATTTTAACAAGCACCCAGGTGACTGTCATCTAAGTGAGTGCTCTGCAGACGACTACCAGAGAGGCTTTTCTAGGATAGAGGCTTGGTAATGAATCTGGTATGAGGATGAGGGAGAGAGAGGAATTGAGTTCATACCTAATGCCCTGGTATTGAACCCCATTTCTTCTGATACTGACCCAATTTTCTCCTGGGAAATGCCATTCCCTCTCTCTTAGTATGTGGTTTACATAAGTGACCGGTGTGTCACTTCTTAGTCACTCAAGTATGGGCAGATGACTCAGTCAGAGCCAATTCTGAGGAACCTGGGAAGAAAAGCAAGTAATCTTCCTCTATGGCCTTGATCCTTGTGGCAGATTGAATGTAAAATACCTCCAATAGCCTCATGTATTTGAATGCTTAATTCCCCAGCTGGTGGTGCTGTTTGGGAATGTTGTGGCGCCTTGGGAGGTAAAGCCTTGCTGGAGGAGGTGTGTCACTGGGGGTGGGCTTTTGGATGTTATAGCTCATCCCCACTTGCTACACTCACTCTACTTCCTCCCTGCTGATGTGACAGTGTGATACACAGCTGTCTGCTCCTGCCAGTCTTCTCCCACCCTGACAAAACTTCCCTTTGAGACAATGAGCATCAGGAAATATACCCTTCCCATCCATAAGCTGCTTCAGGTTGGCTATTTCATCTCAGCAAAGAGAAGACTTGCAAGGTGTTGCCGCTGCTTCACTTGGATAGCACCTAAGATTAAAGCCAAGAGAAGGCAGATCTGAGAGATGGAAAATTACAACACCCTGTGCCATCCTTTGAGGCCTAAATCCAGATATGTCCAAAGCTAGGATAACCCTAAACTTTTCCTCACATGAGCCTCTAAGGTGATTCTTACTTTACTTATGCCATCTGTGCTGGGTTTTTCCATCACTTACAGAAAGACATGGTTGCTCACTTTAAGAAAATCTGATATATAAAAATCTTACCTTACAAATCAGATAAATGAAGAGCTGATTACTTCTATTAAAAAGGGATTCACTCACAGTTTTCTTTGAAGAGAGAGCCTCCCCAAGGTATGAAGTGTAGAATTTGATTTATTAAATTTGATTTACACATGACCTTTTCAGGAGGACAATCTTAAATGCAAAATAAGTGCTGCTCTACCAAGATAATTGCTGTCAAAGCCACAGAAGTATGACTTTCAGGGAGGGTCAGCTAGATTGGCTCCCCACCCCACACAAGCCACCTTGCCCTGCTGTGGAGGGTCTAAATTTGATTTCACAGCCCTTTAATTCCCATAGCTGTAAAACTGAACATACCTACAGTAGGCCCTCATTACACAAGGTTGATGTGGTGTACACATTGTCTTCAACTGCAAATTGATAGTATTTGTATTGTCTCAGGCTCTTAATAGGAAATGCACTCAAAACGTGATTGCTTAATATATTAATTAATGTATTCATTATTCTTTATCAGTAGTGCAGATGGAAAGGCTTCCTGAAGGCATGTGTTTCTCTGGATTGACAGGCGGATGCATCAGTGGGGTTGCTATGCTATAGGAACATGACTTTCTGCTGCCAAGGAAGACAGGAAAATCGGTACAACCCCAACTCAGTGCTCAGAGCAAAGGAAGTTCCAACATTTACATCTCCTGTCTGGAGTGAGGTACAAGCCTGGATCATCATGCTACACCCACTGCCTAACATATGGTAGCAGCTTGTTGCATGGGTACTGGTTAGCTCACAAGTTGGGTTATTATCTAGAGAAGTGTCAAAAGGAGACTGTGATGCTAAATCTTCATTGCCAACCAGACTGAATTTAGCATCACCTAGAAAACACACCCTTGGGTGTGTCAGAGGAAGTATTTCCTAAGAGGTTTAACTGAGGAGAGAAGAGCCAAATGTGAGTAGTAGAATCCCATGGGCTAGAGTCTGGGAATAAGTAAAAGGAAGAAAGTAGGGGCTGGAGAGATGGCTTAGTAGTTAAGATGCTTGCCTGTGAAGCCTAAGAACCCAGGTTTGATTCCCCAGTATCCATGTAAGCCAGATACACAAGGTGGCACATGTGTCTGGAGTTCATTTGCAGTGGCTAGAGGCACTGGTGTGTCCATTCTCCCCCCCCCCCCGTGTGTGTGTGTGTCTCAAATAAGTAAATAAAATAAAATAAAATATTTTTTTAAAAAGTGATCTGAGCGCCAGCATTCATGTCTCCTGACCGCAGATGCACTGTGACCACGTCCCTGCTGTGCCTAGTACCATTCCTCCCTGCCATCATAGACTGAAACCCAAACTATGAGTCAAAGCAAATCCTTCCTTCCTCAAGTTTCCTTTGTAAAATATTTTGTGTTATCAACAAGAAAAGTAGAAATACAGAGACCATAGGCATAGACCACTCTGCTGAGGGGATAACATTACTTTGATTTGGGAAACTTCTTTATTCTAAAACTCTGATGTGCCCAAACTGTTAGGAGGAATGGAGCCCATCTCTTACTTGGGGCAGCGCTAAAGGAAAATTCCCTTCCATTCTAGAAGTGCCATTTCTCAGCTCCAGCCTCTACATTGTCTCCCTTCTGTCCTAGGGTTTCAGTAAATACCTTTATTCCCAACATGGCAAGCCTTTTTCATTTTCTCTCCCAACCCATTATAAGGAATAACAAAGCTAGACTTTTCTTTCTAGCCCAGGGTAGGTTTGTGGTTCTCTTTTCTGGTTCCAAAGGAATCATTTTTTCTTCCTGATCCTCCAGCTCCTACTTCTAAACCAGTCAGGGCTTCTTATTTCCTTCTCTCTCTCTCTGTCCCTGTCTCTGTCTATCTGTCTGTCTCTATCTTGCTCTTTTGCTCCCCTTTGCAGAGAGCTAAGCTAATTATCCTTCTTGGTTCACAGTACATACTATCAGCATCTGCCTGTTGAAAGTTCTGCTTTTGGCAGACATTGTTTCATGGTTGTTTTTTTTCTCCCCTCCATCCTCATTCTTAGTCCCATTTCCCACAAGCACTTACTAGACTGTGCTTGGTAAACACCCTTGGATATGAGCGCATTCATGAAAAACATGTAATATTGTTTTGTGAGTAAATTTGTTTTAAATGCACACAAATGGCCATGTGCTACAGACTCAACACGGTTTCTTTTTTCTTCTGTTGCTCTGTTTTACAATTCCAGTCATGTTGCTCAGTGTAAACCCATTTTATTGTTCTAACTTCTACACTGTATTCCATAAAAGCCCCAGCTCTTCATTTATTTGTCATGAGGATAACATTGTTCTGATTCAGGAACCGTCTTTGTTCTGTAACTCTGGTATGCACAGGGTGTTAGGAGGAATGACAAGTCTTTTGGTCGCCTAAAGTTGCCTGCCCTCACCAACAATGTTGCTATGAATGCCTCAGTTCATGTTGTAAGAGACTAAGATTTCCTGGACACAGACCATGCACAGGCAAAGACCTTCTGTATGGCCTCCAGCCCCAGAAAGGCTCTACCTGAGTTCACACGGATCCTTCCAGCCAGGTGTTCATACTGATTGCTCTCATTTGAAACTTCTACCTTATTTTCTTTAACTCTCCAAACTTTGAGATAAGTGGAACATATTCTTAAGACAAATCACCGCTGGGTGTGGTGGTGCACACCTTTAATCCCAGCACTCGGTAGGCAGAGGTAGGAGGATCGCCATGAGTTCGAGGCCAGCCTGAAAACACATAGTGAATTCCAGGTCAGCCTGAGTTAGAGTGAAACCCTACCTTGAAAAACAAAAACAAAAACAAAAAAAAGGGCCGGCCTACAGCAAGAGTCGAAACAGGCCTCGAAGGAGGGAGTGGGAATGAATCTGAGACAAGAACACAAGGAATGGAGCCAAGACAAGTTCTGATCAAGGCTCAGGTTTATTCAGGTGGACACAAGCTTATATACAGAAGACAAAACTTTCTTGACAATGCCTATGTGCCTAAGGTCAGCTTCACCAGGGCCATATGGTAATGCCTCTGTGTCTGGCACCTTCTTCACCTAGGCCCTACCCTACAAAGGCCTTTGTGTTAAGAGGTTAAAGACCACCTGCAGCTCCCGAAGTCAAAGAGCAGCTGCAGCTCCCGACAAAAATGGGGGTGAAGATGAGATTGCCATGCTTGAAATCAATAAGTGGTTGGCCCATGTCTTAGCAGAATTATCTATAAGAAGTTGAGATTAACTCCCAGTGGATTGTAGGAGATTTAAAAAAAAAAAATAGGAGCCAGGCATGGTGGCACACACCTTTAATCCCAGCACTGGGGAGGCAGAGGTAGGAGGATTGCTGTGAGTTCAAGGCCAGCCTGAGACTACAGAGTGAATTCCAGGTCAACCTGAGCTAGAGTGGGACCCTACCTTGAAAAACAAAAAACAAACAAAAAAAAAAAATAGGACCTGGGGCTGTGGAGTTGGCTTAGTGGATAAAGTGTTTGTTGCATGTATCAGTTACTTTCTTGCTGCTGAGACAAAATACCTAACCAGATGCAATTTATGGACCGCAGTTCATTTCAGCTTACAGTTCAAGGTTACAGTATACCATGGTAGGGAAGGCATGGCAGCGGGAATATGAAGCAGCTGGTCACATTGTATTTGTGATTAGGAGGCAGAGAGTAATGAATGTCATTGCTCAGCCAGTTCTCCTTCTTATATACTCCAGGTCCCCAATCCATAGAATAATGCCTCCCACAGTTAAGGCAGGTCTTCCTCCCTCAATTTAATCAAGACAATCCCTCAAGGAGATTTTAGGTCATGTCAAGTTGACAATCAACATAAACCTTCACACTGCACAAACATGAGGACCAGAGGTCAAATCCCCAGCACCCATGAAAATGCCAGGTAGGTATGCTACTGCCCCCCCCCCTTAATCCTAGTTCTTGGGAGGAAGAAAGAGGATCCCTAGCTAGCTATACTAGATGAATTGACAAGCTCTGGGTTCAAATAAGGGACCCTGCCTCAATAAATAATAGAGAAAGTGACCAAAGGGTACATTTGCCATCAACCTCTGGCCTCGTCATATGCACACACATATGCATGCATCTGTGCACACATGTACCCACATACAGATGAATACACACCACAAACAGGTACATATATTTATGTATACATATACATAATCTCCATCTCTAGGCTGGTGATTCTCAGCCCTAGCTGCACATCAGGATTAACCAGGGAACAATTTTTTTTTTTTTTTTTCGGTTTTTCGAGGTAGGGTCTCACTCTAGCCCAGGCTGACCTGGAATTCACTATGGAGTCTCAGGGTGGCCTCAAACTCACGGCGATCCTCCTACCTCTGCCTCCCGAGTGCTGGGATTAAAGGCGTGCGCCACCATGCCCAGCTAACCAGGCAACATTTAAGAAATATGGAGCTCATGCCTCTCCTAAGATCAGTTAATGAGACTCTGTGGGGTAGGGCCTCACAAGGGTATTTTAATGCTCTTTAATAGGCAGCTAAGACTCTTATCCTGGACTAAAGGACTGGGCTTAGAAAGAGGGACATCTGACACTTGTCTCTGGGCACATCACAGGATGATGATTCAAACACCTGGTGGCTAAGAGGACACCATCAAGGTAGATCCCACAGAAAAATGATGGAGAAGGTCCTTGCGCTATCATACACAAACCACTGCAGGAAAACCCGTGGACTGAGTACCACTAGTTCAAGGCCTGGAGGGAACTGAGTTACAGAGGATATTTTAATTCATGCCTAATAATTAGAAACTCAAAACTTCCCAATGATTAAATCATTACAGAAATATATGAAACCCTCAGGCCGTTAACAAGACTGTCACGGATCATTACCCAGGCCTAGCAAGAGCCCAGCTAGCAGAACCCAAGCCTCTTCTGCCCCGTCCAGGGGGCTCACACTCACTGTGCTTGCAGCCCGCTCCCCTCAGTCAGCAGATTCCCAGGACCACCCAGCATAGCGAGCTGGCCTCCTGCAGAGCCAATCTCTCTCTGCAGTCTGTAGGTAAATCCCTTACCACGCTTAAGCCACCAAGAAAGTTTAATCTCCAAATTGGCAGCAATGGTGCTGACTCTGAAATCACTCTCTCCTTCCAAGCCTGGCACCTGGCTTTCCTTCCTGTTAGATTCGAAAAATAATCTTTCAACATTCAATGGTAAAATGGCCTTTATTACACTCAGGCAAAACCATTAGAAGAGGGACCGTTGACACTAGTTTAGCATCTACTATGAGACAAAGGGCTAAGCACTTGACAATCTTTGTCTTGCTTAAACTTTACAAAGGCCTTCATAATCCTTATTTCATGCGCATCGTAGAAGAAGCCCAGAGAGGTCAAGGCACTCATGCAAAGCAGATCACCTACAGAAGAGGCAGAAAAGAATGATTCAAATCATATTCTCTCTAATTTCAAAACTTAAACTTTACCTACATTGAGAAAAAAAATATCCAGCTTATCCGTTCTTATTGCCCAGACAAAAGAAGCAATAACTCCTCCAATCCCTTGTGTCACTCTGCAGTGTCTTTTCTAGAAGATCCTTTTTTAGTAACTAATCCAAATCTTTCCCAGGAACATTTCAGCAGCCTAGGACAATGGAGATGATTTGATAAGCATCCAATCCCATTGACAAGGTGGATTTTAGTCTATTGGTAGATGCATTAAAATACCACATTCCAGTTTGGGATCGTGCCTACAGCTTGAATGTGCCCCTGCCCCAACATTTCCGAGGTTAGAAACCTAGTCTCAAAACTCCTGTGCTGATAGCATTTCAAAGGGAAGGCTTTTGGGAGATGATGAAAGTTAGATAAGGTCATAAAAGGGTGACCTCTAAGACAGGATGAGTGACCTTGAAGAAGAAGAAGAGACCAACTAGCGTGTTCTTTCCTCTCCTTCAATGCCTTTTGTCATGTTCTGAGAGCAAGAAAGCCTTCATCAGGTGAGCAGCAGGTGCTAACACCATGTTCCAGCCTCCAGAACCACCATCTACTCTTTAAAAATTACCTAGCCTCGGGGCTGGAGGGATGGCTTAGCAGTTAGGGTGCTTGTCTGCAAAGCCAAAGGACCCAGGTTTGGTTCCCCAGGACCCACGTAAACCAAATGCATGAGGTGCCGTATGCACCTGGAGTTCGTTTTCAGTGGCTGAAGGCCCTGATATGCCCATTCTCTCTCTCTCTCTCCCTCTCTCTCTCTCTCCCTCTCTCTCCCTCTCTCTTTCTCTCTCTCTCTCTCTGTTAAATAAATAAATAAACACATTTTTTAAAAGTTACCTAGCCTCAGCAACTTTTTTATGTCAACACAAAACATAGGCTAAGATATCTTTTTAAGCCCTATTCTCTGAGGGCAATTTGGAAATTAAAGCCTCCTGGAGGTAGTGTATTATGGAGGGCGGGCTTATGGGTATTAGAGCAAGTTTCCCCTTGCCAGTGTTTGACACACTCTCCTGCTGATGTTGTCCACCTGATGTTGGGCAGGAGGTGATGTCCACTCTCTGCTCATGCCATCGTTTCCCCCTGCCATCATGGAGCTTCCCCTCAAGTCTATAAGTCAAAATAAACCTTTTTAGCCTACAAGCTGCTCTCGGCCAGGTGATTTCTGCCAGCAAGGCGAAGCTGACTACAACACCCACCCTCTACTCTTGTCATGATTTTCCTTGCTATGAGGAGACTTCCTCTCAAGACTATAAGCTGAAATAAATGCTTTCCTCCCCTCAGTAGCTTTGGATTGGGTACTCTGCCTCAGCAACAAGAAGGTAACTGCACCAATAATAAATTCTGATATTATTTTTTTTTTAACCCCGCCATTGCAATACTCTCTGCTTACAAACTACAAGCTGTGGTACCTACTGCCTACTATATTTAACCAGAATGCCAGCCTGGCTTCCCAGGCCACTCCCATCTGACTATGCCACATCCCCAGCTCCAGCTCCTATTGTTCCACTCAGGGACTGGGTGCTTTGGATGAGGACGTGGGGATCTGGGTGGGAAGGGATTGACAAAAGGAGTGAAAATGGAATATTATTTTCTTGATGATTTTTTTTGTTTGTCAAGAAATAACACATTTCCCCCTAATCTTTGCTTCTTTACAGACTCTTACATCCCTAAATATACAAAACATAATCATCTTCTCAGCAAACCAAGTCATACATAATGCATCTGTATTGGCACCTTGAATAAAGATATGGCAGACGTGAGTCTCAAATGTGCAGATGAAAAAAGCTGATAGGAGGACTCACAATGGGTGAACAGGGAGCAAGAGAGAGCACCTGGCTGCTCTTTCCGAGCCAAGAAAGAGGCTGTGGGAGGAACTGCATGCGCCACCCTAAGAAGGCTTGTGGATGCTTCCTGTACGCCTCTGTGAGTTCTCCCTGAGATACTGGGAAGAAGGCTGAGGCTGGTGGCTGGAGATGGAGAGAGGTCATTAATGTAGAAGAGAACTTTAAAAGATTTTCAGGGCTGGAGAGACATGGCTTAGCACCTAAGTCGCTTGCCTGCAAAGCTAAAGGACCCAGGTTCAACTCCCCAGGACCCATGTAAACCAGATGTACAAGGTGACACATGCATCTGGAGTTCATTTGCAGTGGCTGGAGGCCCTGTCACACCCAATCTCTCTCTATCTGCCTCTCTCTCTCTCTCTCTCTCTCTCTTTCTCTCCCGCTCAACTTAATAAATAAAGAAAATATTAAATTGTTTTAATGGAGTTTTTCAGAGTACTCGCTAGTGAAGGTTTTCATGGATGCTTTGGGGATACACAGCAATGAGCTTGGAAATCTACCTAATGCACTGCTCTGGAGCCAGGGCTGGAGAGATGGCTTAGCAGTTAAGGTGCTTGCCTGCAAAGCCTAAGGACCCATGTTGAACTCTCCAGATCCCACATAAGCCAGATACACAAAGGTGAGTCAAGCAAAAGGTCACACATGCCCACTAGGTGGCACAAGCATCTGTAGTTCTACAGCAGTGGTTAAGGCCCTGGTACCAATTCTCTGTCTCTGTCTCTCTCCCTCTCTCTCTCTACCTAAAAATAAAAATTAAATAAATAAATATGGGAGCCAGCTAAGGAGATGGCTTTGTCTGGAGAAATCCTTCCATGCTTGCATCAGGACCTGAATTCAGATCCCCAGCACCCACATCTATACTGGGCATGGTAGTGCAGACTTATGATCCCAGCACCGCAAAAGTGGATCCCTGGAAGTGAGAGGTCCTGACTCAACACATAAGATGGAGAGCAACAGAGGGAGACCTCTGATGTCAGCCTCCAAGCTCCACATGTATACACATACATATATACTACACACACATGGAAAAGAAGTCACCAGGGAGCCAGACATAGTAGTACACACCTGCCTTCCCAGCACTGAGGCAGAAAGCTAAACCAAACTACTCAAAGGACTATGAAATCAGTTTAAGGGGGCTCTACCTATGTTCAGGACAAACAAGATATATACAAAAAGACAACAAGGGCTGGAGAGATGGCATAGCAGTTAAGGTGCTTGCCTGCAAAGCCTAAGGACCCAGGTTGGATTCTCCAGTACCCACAAAAGCCAAATGCAAAGATGGTACATGTGTCTGGCATTTATTTGCAGTGGCTAGAGGCCTTGGTGTGCCATCAGCTCGCTCTCTCTCTCTCTCTTAAATAAATAAATCAGTAAATAAATAAACAAAAAAGGGTGCAGTCATGTTGGCTCATGCCTCTGATCTCAGCACTCAGGAGGTAGACGTGGGAACGTAGAGAATCTGAGGCCATTGTGGGCTCCATGGAGAGATCCTGTCCATAACCAATACAATAACAAACAGCTGAAGCTACCAGGGATGTTTAGCTTGCAATACATGTAGGTCTTTGTAGATTTGTAGGTCTGTTATATGAAGAAAAATTGCATGCTGTGTTGCTGGCCATGACAGAAAGTATTGGAGATAATTGGCCCTGGATATCACCAAGTCTCTCCCTTCACTCTTAGGTGGACATCAAAGCTGACAGAGGCAAAGTGTGGCTTCAGAGCTAAGATTAGCGTTCCAGACTCCCGGGTGTTTTTCATCCCAGTGAGAAATTCTTAAAGGAAAAGTCATAAAAGATGAAACTCATTTCCTCCTTTGTCAGGATCCCTAAACTAGTGGAAAGTTCTATAACCTGTGACGTTCTATATAGATACAAGTTGTTATTATTATCGCTTACAATAATATCAGCTTCCATTTTTGACCTCTCCCTACTCAACATCGTTACAAAATGCTTAGGGAAGGTGTATTGATTTTCCAATAGCAAACATTTGGGGGCAAACAGGGAATAGATTTGATGGTTTTAAAAATAAGGTAAATTGGGGACTGGGGAAATGGCTTAGCGGTTATGGCATTTGACTGTGAAGCCTAAGGACCCAGGTTCAATTCCCCAGGACCCACATAGGCCAGATGCACAATGGGGGTGGCATGTTTCTGGAGTTCATATGCAGTGGCTAAAGGCCCTGGCATGCCCATTCTCTCTTTCTATCTGTCTCTTTCTGTCTCATAAACAAATAATTAAAATATTTTTTAAAATAAGGCAAATCGTGCTGGACATGGTGGTACATGCCTTTAATACCAGCACTTGGGAGGCAGAGGTAGGTGAATCACCATGAGTTTGAGGCCACCCTGAGACTACTACATAGTGAATGTCAGGTCAGTCTAGGCTAGAGAGTAAGACCCTACCTTGAAAAAACACAAAATAAAAAATAAAAATAAGGCAAATCAAACATGATGAAATCTAACCATATCATTGTTAAGTGAAGGCACTTCATGTATAAAGTCAATGACTATTAGCAAAACCTGTGACCATGGGACTTCAACTGCCTTGGAAGTTGCTAGAGCTTAGATATGGAATGTACCCCAAAGGCTAATATGCATCCAAAGCTTGATCCTCAGCTTGTGCTGTTAAAAGTGGTAGGAATGTTAAGAGGTGGTATCCAATGGGAGGTTTTAAGTCACTGGGGGTGTGCCCTCAAAGAAAATGAAGAAATGATTCTCCTGGGGGCTGAGGAGATGGTTCAGTGGCTAAAGGCACTCATTTGCTTGCAAAACCTGCTGAACAAGGTTCAATTCCTCAGCATCCATGTCAAGCCAGATGCAAAATATGGCACAGGACTCAGGACTTCCTGTTAAGATGGCAGCATAGGAACCACACCAAACCAGCCTAAGGGAGAAAAAGCCTAAAAAAAATCCAGAAAAATACAGACTTCTACTAAAAAGAGAGGTGTATAAGAAATTATCAACTGTGGTAGAGAAGTAGTAGAGATTGAGAGCTGCTAGAGTCCACAGAAGTAGGCAGAAGCAGCTCCAGTAGCTGCGGAACCAGGTTCGCGTGGCCACAGCCACAAGGCTCAGACTGAGCTGCAGGAAGAACCAGGTGAGGAGATTCTACACTCACACTGGCCTGCTTGCAAATTCAAGAAACGTGAAGGGAGGATGGCAGGGAACAATGGAGCAGCTCGTGAAGGAGAAGATCATGAGGACCAGCAGGAAAAGTTCAGTCACCATCCACAACCTCCCACCCCCCACTGCCAGCACAAGCACCAGCAAGCACCGGAGACCTGGGGAAGGGAGCTCACCTACACAGCATCCATCACAGGTGATCACAGAAGTGACCCAGTGACCCAGCCAGTCTATCTGAGCTCATAGCACAGCAAAGAGGGACCCAAGCAGGAGCACAGCATAACTGAGACCAAAACCATCCCAAAAGATAACTGGGACTACACCAGGTCAGTACCCACCAAATAAGCCTGGTATATAGGCTTGAATGGGAAGTGCTAATTGCACCTTCCATGTCAGAGTAAATTATATGTTAAATCTGATGGATGGTTGTATATGCCTTTCTTAATTAAGCTATATTTTGGGTTTGTCATTTGTTGCTTCCTGATTTATAGTGCTTTTGTTTCCTCTTATGTTGTTCATTAGGGAAGGGTCTCACTTGATCACAAGCTGACTTGGAACCCTCTACAGACCAGAAATCTCAGCCTCCCAGTTGACAGGATTAAGGGTGTGGGGCAACACACATCCTTAGGGACTGTGACTTTGTTAGAGGATCTGGTTGTCATAATACCTACTCATGCATAAATACTCTGTGCTGTTTTTCATTGAATGTGTATATTGTTTAGTTAAATTTTATATCTGCCTATATTTTGTGCCACTCAGCCTACTTGAATACTCTCATAGCAGGCAAACCCAACACCTAGGGTCACTTTTGTAGATACTCTGAGAGTCTTAAGAGCCACACCTAGCACCTTAGGCTCCTACATTTAAGATATATAACATCAGATTGATTGATACATCTAATAATACTGAAGATAATTAGAAAATACAAGCATTAAATTAATCCAAGAAGCAAAAGGTGCTACATTATAATACAAGAAACACAAAAAATCAAGGCACTATGAATCCACCAAAAAGTATTAATGCATCAGAAGTGAACTCCAGTGAGAATGATTTAGAGGAAATTCCTGAGAAAGATTTCAAAAGAATGTTTATAAATATCCTCAAGGAAGTCAAAGAGGAAATCAAAGGAATGAAAGAGGAAATCAAAGGAATCAAAGAAGACACAGGAAACCAATTTAATGAAATAAGGAGGTCAATACAAGACATAAATAAGGAAATAGAAATAATAAAGAAATACCAGTCAGAAATACTAGCATTGAAGAACACAGTCAGTGAAATCAAAAACTCTGTAGAAAATCTCACCAGTAGAATGGATGAAGGACAGGACAGAATATCTAAACTAGAAGACCAGGTGGCAGATCTAATACAATCCAACAAAGAGAAAAACAAACTAATAGGAAAGTATGAATGGGAATTTCAAGATATTCAGGACACTATGAAAAGATCAAACATAAGAATTCAGGGTATAGTAGCAGTCAGAATTTCACTCCAAAGACATAGTAGGTGTTTTCAACAAAATCATAGAAGAAAACTTCTCCCAAATTGGGAAAGAGATGCCAATACAGATACAGGAAGCCTCTAGAATACCAAATAGACAAAACCTGGAAAGAACCTCTCCTCACCATATTGTAATTAAACTACCAAACATACAAACCAAAGAAAATATATTGACAGCAGTTAGAGAGAAAAATCAAGTCACATACAAAGGCAAGCCCATCAGGATCACAGCAGATTATTTAACATAAACTTTAAAAGTAAGAAGGGCTTGGAATGATGTATTCTAAGTTCTGAAAGATAACAACTGTCAACCAAGGTTACTTTATCTTGCAAAGCTACCCTTTCAAATAGATGGAGAAATAAGGACATTACACAACAAAAGCAGGCTAAAGGAATATTTGAAGACAAAACCAGCTCTAAAGAATATACTTGACAGGATCCTCCATGCTGAAGAGAAAGAAAAGCTCAACATAAGGAACCTGGAAAAGACAAACCATACTCAAATACTAGTTATTACAAGAAAGCAAAGGTAAAACTGGAAGAACTACAGAACAAGAAAAATGGTAAAAATGAATATATACCTTTCAATAATAGTCTTAATATCAACAGCCTCAATGTCCCAACCAAAAGACATAGGTTTTCAGACTGTGTTAAAAAGCAGGATCCTTCAATTTCTTGCCTCCAAGAAACTCACCTTTCTACAAAGGATGGACAGTATCTTGGGGTGAAAGATTGGCAAACAGTATTACAAGCAAATGGGCCTAGAAAACAAATAGAGGTTGCTATCCTAATATCTGACAAGGTAGACTTCAATCCAACATTAGTTAGGACAGAAAAGGAAGGTCACTTTATGTTGATTAAAGGAACACTCCAACAGGAGGACATTACAATCTTAAACATATATGTACCTCACATGGGGGCTCCCAACTTCATCAAACAAATGCTATTAGAACTAAGGTCACAGATAACACCAAACACAGTTGTGGTGGATGACCTCAACACTCCACTCTCATCACTTAACAGGTCATCCCAGCAAAAAATAAACAGTGATGCATGTGGGCTAAATGAGATCATAGAACAAATGGACCTAACAGATATATACAGGATATTTCATCCAAATGCTGCAAAATACACATTCTTTCCAGCAGCACATGTAACATTCTCTAAAATAGACCATATATTAGGACACAAAGCAAATCTTAACAAATACAGGAAAATTGGAATAATTCCTTGCACTCTATCTGCTCACAATAGGATCAAACTACAAATCAGTAGCAAGAAAAGCTAATCATGAAAATCATGAAACTAAACAACACACTACTAAATGATGATTGGGTCAATGAAGAAATCAAGAAAGAAGTCAAAACATTCATAGAGTCAAATGATAATTAGAACACAATGTACCAAAACCTTTGGGACACAATGAAGGCAGTCATAAGAGGGAAATTTATAGCTTTAAGTGCCTATATTAAGAAATTAGAAAGGTTGCAAGTAAACAATTTAATGCTTTACCTTAAAGCCTTGAAAAAAGAAGACCAAAGCAAACCAAAAATCAGTAGACAGGAAGAAATAAAAATTAGAGCAGAAATTAATGAAATAGAAACCAAAAAGCAATCCAAAGAATCAATGAAACAGAGTTGGTTCTTTGAAAGGATAAACAACATTGACAAACCTTTAGCAAATCTGACCAAAATAAAGAGAGAAGAGACACAAATTAAAAAAATTAAAGGTGAAAAAGGCACCATCACAACAGATACCAGAGAAATTCAAAAAATCATAGGGACATACTGTAAGGGCATATGCTCCACTAAGTTTGGAAATCTGAAAGAAATGGATGATTTCTTTGATTTATATGACCTACCTAAATTAAATCAAGATGAGATTAATCACTTAAATAGACCTATAACAAGTATGGAGATCCAAGCAGTTATCAAAAATCTCCCAACTAAAAAAATTCCAGACTCAGATGGATACGATGGTGAATTTTACCAGACCTTCATGGAAGAACTAACACCAATGTTTCTTAAACTTTTCCATAAAATAGAAAAAGAAGGAATCCTACCAAACTCCTGTTATGAAGCCAGCATCACCCTCATACCAAATCCAGACAAAGATAGAACAAAAAAAGAAAATTACACACCAATCTCCCTCATGAACATAGATGCAAAGATTCTCAACAAAATATTGGCAAATAGAATACAAGAATATATCAGAAAGATCATGCACCCCAAAAAAGTATGCTTTATCCCAGAGATGCAGGGAAGGTTCAACATATGCAAATCGATAAATGTAATACACTATATCAATGGACTGAAGGACAAAAATCACATGATCATTTCATTATATGCAGAAAAAGCATTTGACAAAATTCAACACCCCTTCATGATAAAAGTCCTACAGAGACTGGGAATAAAAAGAACATATCTCAGTATAATAAAGCCTATTTATGACAAACCTACAGCCAACATAATACTAAATGGAGAAAAACTAGAAGCTTTTCCACTAAAGTCAGGAACAAGACAAAGGTGTCCACTGTCCCCACTTTTATTTAATATAGTACTGGAAGTCTTAGCCATAGCAATAAGGCAAGAGACACATAAAAGGGATCCAAATTGGAAACGAAGAGATCAAGTTATCATTATTTGCAGATGATATGAATCTATACATAAAGGACCCTAAAGACTCTACCAGCAAACTGTTATAGCTGATAAACACCTATAGCCTTATAGAAGGATACAAAATAAACACACAGAAATCAGTAGCCTTCCTATATACTAACAAAAAACACAAAGAGGGTGAAATCAGAGAATCATTCCCATTCACAATTGCATCAAATAAATAAATAAATAAATGGCTGGTGAGATGGCTTAGTGATTAAGCGCTTGCCTGTGAATCCTAACGTCCCAGGTTCAAGGCTCAATTCCCCAGGACCCATGTTAGCCAGATGCACAAGGGGGCGCACTCATCTGGAATTCGTTTGCAGTGGCTGGAGGCCCTGGCGTGCCCATTCTCTCTATATATATATCTGCCTATTTCTCTCTCTGCCTGTCACTCTCAAATAAATAAATAAAAATAAACAAAAAAAGTAATGTACCTTGGAATAAACCTAACCAAGGAAGTGAAGGATCGCTACATTGAAAACTTTAAAATACTCAAGCGAGAAATTGCAGAAGACACTTGGAAATGGAAAGACATCCCTTGTTCTTGGATCAGAAGAATCAATATTGTGAAAATGGCAACCTTACCAAAAGCAATCTACACATTTAATGCAATCCCCATCAAAATTCCAATGGCACTCTTCATGAAATAGAAAAAAAAAAAAAATCAAAAACTTCATTTGGAAGCGCAAAAAACCTCGGATATCTAAAACAATTTTGAGCAACAAAAATAAGGCTGGTGTTATCACCATAACTGGTTTTAACCTATACTACAGAGCCATAGTAACAAAAATAGCATAGTACTGGCACAAAAACAGACATGTAGGTCAATGGAACAGAACAGAGGTCCCAGATGTAAGTCCAGGTAGCTAGCTATAGCCACCTGATATTTGACAAAAATGCCAAAAATACTCATTGCAGAAAAGACAGCCTGTTCAGCAAATGGTGCTGGGAAAACTGGATATGTATCTGTAGAAGGATGAAAATACACCCTAATCTCTCTCCATGCATAGGAATAAAGTCCACCAGCCAGGCCAAATGAGCCAACGGGTGCAATAGTGGCATGTCCATCATGGTGAAAACCAACTGCCCTCTAACTGGACTGGAGGCCCGCTTCATGGGAGGGAATACATCCCTGATACTGAAAACCTAAAACAGGGATAGTCATGAGCCCTAGGGGTGTAACGTCTGCTGCTGTCTGGCTAAATGTATATACTATGCTTATCAAACTGCCCAGTAAGCACTTCTCTTATTGTTCATACCTATATATTAATGCTACTCTCACCTTTGGTTGAGAACCTTCTCTTTACAGATGGCAGTGACCTTAGGATGACTCAGAAGGCATCATGGACCTGAGAAGAAGTGACAGGAGTGCTTATCACTGAAATATCTCTATCACAGCTTCCAAGGCTCATGGCCCATTGCGGAAGAGGTGGCACAAAGAATGTAAGAGCCAAAGGAATGGTAGGACTCACTACAACTTGCTCCCCCCAGACACAAAATGGCCTGGATATCCATAACCTCACAGTGCCTGACACTACCTACATAAGATCATCATAATAGGAGGAAATGATGATGATATCAAAATAAAAGAGTGACTGATTGAGAAGAGAAGGGGATATTATGGAGAATGGAGTTTCAAAGGGGAAAGTGGGAGGAGAGATATTGTTTATAACCATGGAAGTTGTTAATAAAAATAATTAATAAATAAATAAAAAGAAACAAACAGAAAAAAGAACTAAGTCCAAATGGATCAAAGACCTTAATATCAGACCTGGAACTCTGAAACTGTTAGAGGAAAAAGTTGGGTAAACCCTTCAACATACTGTATTGGCAAACATGTTCTGAATATAACCCCAATTGCTCAGGAAATAAAACCACAGATTAACTGCTGGGACCTCATGAAATTACAAAGCTTTTGTGTAGCAAAGGACACTGTAAATAGAGCAAAGAGGAAACCTACAGAATGGGAGAAAATCTTTGACAGCTATACATCTGGTAGAGGATTAATATCTAGGATATACAAAGAACTCAAAAAATTAAATAATAAAAAGTGAAACAACCCAATTTAAAAATGCACTATGTGGGCCAGAGGGATGGCTTAGCAGTTGAGGTGTTTGCCTGCAAAGCAAAACCCAGGTTTGATTCCCCAGGACCCACGTTAGCCAGATGCACAAGGGGGCACATGCGTCTGGAGTTCATTTGCAGTGGCTGGAGGCCCTGGTTCATTCTCTCTCTCTCTCTCTCTCTCTCTCTCTCTCTCTCTCTCTCCCTGTCTCTCTGTCTCCCTCTTTCTCTGTTAAAGAAATAAATAAATGAAAATAAAATATTGGGATTGGAGAGATGGCTTAGTGGTTAAGTGCTTGCCTGTGAAGCCCAAGGACCCCAGTTCAAGGCTCGATTCCCCAGTGCCCACGTAAGCCAGATGCACAAGGTGGCACATGCATCTAGAGTTCGTTTGCAGTGGCTGGAGGCCCTGGTGCACACATTCTGTCTCTCTCTCTCTCTCATCCTCTTCCTCTTTCTCTCTCTGACTGTCACTCTCAAATATATAAATAAAAATAATTTTTAAAAAACTTCAAAGAATAAATAAATAAAATATTAAAGGCATGCACCACCAGACCAGGCTAAGAGACTTTAAAAAAATGGGCTATGGAGCTAAATAGACAGTTCTCAAAAGAAGAAATACGATTGGCATATAAACATCTAAAAAATGTTCTACATCTCTAGTCATCAGGGAAATGCAGATTAAAACATCATTGAGATTCCATCTCACGCCTATCAGACTGGCTACCATCATGAAAACAAATGACCATAAATGCTGGTGAGGATGCGGAAAAAGAGGAACCCTTCTACACTGTTGGTGGGAAAGAAATCTGGTCCAGCCATAGTGGAAATCAGTGTGGAGGTTCCTGAGACAGCTGAAAATAGATCTACCATATGACCCAACTATAACACTCCTACACATATATCCTAAGGACTTCTCTCACTAGCTTAGAGATACTTGCTCAACCATGTTTATTGCCACTCTATTCACAATGGCTAGTAAATGGAACGAGCCTAGATGTCCCTCACTGATGAGTGGATAATGAAGATGTGGCACATTTACACAATGGAGTTGTACTCAGTGGTAAAGAAAAATGGAGTCATGAAATTTGCAGGAAAATGGATGGATCTGGAAAGTATTATACTTAGTGAGGTAACCCTGGCCCAGAAAGCCAAATGTCACATGTTCTGTCTCATATGTGAATCCTAGCTACAGATGATTGGGCTTCTATATGAGTAGGAAGAAAAGTCAGTAGCAGAGGCCAGTAAGCTAGAGAAGAGATACAAAGGGAATAGAAAGGAAGGGAGGGGGACTTAAGATGATATTGTATATCTGTAAGTAGAACAACAGATTAATGGGGGTGAAAAGGCCTAAGTGAGGTCAGGGGAAGAGAATGAGTAAAGGAAAGGTAGAGGGAAGGCTAACCAAAATCCAAGAGGATATAAATAAGTCATATGGAAAACTACGTTTTTTGGACAATGGAACACTCAGGAGCCATAGATTGTTACTAGAAAATTTTCAGTGCTAGGTATGGGATATTTTCCAGTGAGTTGTTGGCCAGGGAGGTCCCTGATGCCCCCAAAACATTATAGGCCATTGCTGGGGGCCTTGGTTTCCCACCAGAAATAGATGGTAAGACCCTATCGCTGAAGACTCCACATACTTGGGCTGCAAGGCCACTGAGAAATCCTGCTGGAGCTGAGCTGAAAACCTCCTCCATGTAGGCCAGCTGACAGAAAGCTGGAAAAAGCCACACTGCATGCGGCTCAATGGGAGAGAAATCACCAGTGAAGATACTCAACAGTGGACACTGCAAGCTTTTTACTTGGCCAGCCAGGCCAAATGAACCAATGGGTGGCACATCTGTTATGGGGGAAACCAACTGCCCTTTAATTTGACCGGAGGCCCTCTCCATGGGAGGGAATACATCCCTGATACTGAAAACCTACAACAGGGGTAGTGATGAACCCTAAGGCTGTAACGTCTGTGAGTGTCTGGCTAAATGTATATACTACGCTCACCAAACTGCCCAGTTAGCACTTCTCTTAATGTTCGTACCCATATATTAATGATACTTCCACTTTTGGTTAAAGAAGCTTCTCTTTTCAGATGGCAGTACCTTGGGATGAGTCAGAAGGCACCATGGTGCTGAGAAGTAGTGACAGATGAGTGCTCAGCACTGAAATATCTCTATCACACCTTCCAAGGCTAAGGGTCCATTTCAGAAGAGGTGGCAGAAAGAATGTAAGAGCTAAAGGAAGTGTAGGACTCCTTACAACGTGCTCCTCCAGTCACAAAATGGCCTGAATATCCATGACCTCACAGGTCCTGACACTACCTACACGAGACCATCATAATAGGAGGAAAAGATGATGACATCAAAAAAAAAAAAAAGAGAGAGAGAGAGAGAGAGAGTATCTAGGCATGGTGGTGCACAACTTTAATCCCAGCACTTGGGAGGCAGAGCTAGGAGGATTGCCATAAATTTGAGGCCACCCTGAGGTTACATATCCAGGTCAGCCTGAGCTAGAGTGAAACCCTACCTCGAAAAACCAAAATAAATAAAATAAAAGAGAGATTTATTGAGAGGGGGAGGGGATATGATGGAGTGTGGAATTTCAAAGGGGAAAGTGGGGGAAGGGAATTGCCATGGGATATTGTTTACAATCATGGAAGTTGTCAATAAAAATAAATAAATAATTAATTAAAAAATATGGCACAAACATCTGACATTTGTTTCAAGTGGCACAAGAGTCTGACATGTGTATGAGCACAACACACATACACACAGTGCAAATGATTTTTAAAAAGATGTGCTTCCCTTGAGCCCATTAGCATTTCGTCATGTATGCAGGAGGAGGGCCAGAAGAAAGCAACATCAAAGTAGAATTAGCACTAGCTGAAAGAGAAGGGGAGTTCGTGGAAAGGGGTGGGGACAAAAGATAAAGGTGCTACTAGGAGGGGATTGTCACCAAGTTACAGTATGTTCACGTATGAAAATTCTCAACAAAGAAACAGAGAGCTAGGGAGATGGCTCAGAGGTTAAAGGCACTTGCTTGCAAAGCCTGCCAACCTGGGCTTGATTCCCCAGTACCCACATAAAGCAAGATGCACAAGATAGTGCATGTGTCTGGAGTTCCTTTGCAATGACAAGAGACCCTGTTCTTTCTTTCTTTCCCTTTCTCTCTCTCTCCCTCCCTCTCTCTCTCTCTTCCCCCTCTCTCCTTCTTGGCCATCATAAGGTGGACATTTTCTCCAGCATGCACCCTTGTCATGACATGCTGCCTCACCACACTAACCAAACATGCACTGGAACCTCCAAAGGTATGAGCCAGAATAAACCTCTGATGGTGTTTATTTCAGGTCTTGTGTTATATCGTGGAAAGCTGACTAACGCAGAAGTTAAACCTTGTCAACATTTGTCAAACCATGGGTCCAACAGTGTTCTTGCTATGATCACAGAATCTGCAGAAGAAGTAAGTCCACAGTCCCTCTGCTCTGACTGGCACCTTACGTGCTTCCCTGCATCTACTAGACATCTCTGCTACGAAAAGAGGCTAAAAAAGGCAGCCATTTCATTTAAATAGCAGAAGATGACCAAGAGTTTTCACTATCAACTGAGGTGTACGAAGGCTAAGGATTATCAGTCACCTCTGGCTGCTCTAACAAAATAATTCAGACTGGGTGGCTCAGCAGAGCTTTATTTTCTCTCATTTCTGGAAGCCAGAAGTCCATGGTCAAGGTGAAGGCAGGTTTGCTTTCTCCAGAGACCTCTCTTTTTGGTTTATAGACAAATACCTTCCTATGTGTCTGCATGTGGTCTTTGGCCTGTCTTTCTTTCTTTTTTTCCTGTCTTTCTCTCTTTCTTTCTTTCATTCATTCTTTCTTCTTCCTTCCTTTGGTATAGTTGTTCCTGGTGTCTCTTCTGGCCAAAAATCCTATCTGATTAGGGACCCACCCAGGACTTCATTTATTCTTAATTATTTCCTTAAAGACCTTATATCCAAATATCATTACATGAGAGGGGTTAGGTCCTAAATAAATGTAGCAGTTACATAATTCCATCCCTATAAAACTGTTAGGTGGGAAAGACAGGCTCACTCTGTGATACTCTGGAGACAAAATGATGACCATTGCAAAGCTAGTTCAAGCCAGGCGTGGTGGCACACACCTTTAATTCCAGCACTCGGGAGGCAGAAGTAGGAGGATCACTGTGAATTTGAGGCCAGCCTGAGACTACATAGTGAATTCCAGGAAAGCTTGGGCTAGAAGGAGATCCTACCTCAAAAAATAAAAAAGAAAAATTAAAAAAAGCTAGTTCAAGGACTGGGAGATGGTTCAGTGGGTATAGCTCTCACCACACAAGCATGAGTGCCTGAGTTCAGATCCTCAACGCCCAGGTCAGTTCCGAGCATGTGGTAATTGCATGTAGTCCCAGGACCCAGGAGGTGGAGACAGGAGGTTCCCCTGGGCTTCCTGGCTAGCCAGACTGGCTGCATGAGTGCACTGTAGGTTCAGAGAGAGACTCTGTCCCAGTGAGTAAGGTGGAGTGATTGAGACACACCTGATGGCAATCTTTGGGCCCCGTATGCACATGCACACACATGCACGTACCCCTGCGTGCACACACATGCACCTGCAAACATATATGCATGCATGCATGCCATATACCTACTCACACACATAAAACTGAGTCAGGGAAATTTTTGCCCAACGTAGAAGTTGTTTGTTTGCTTTTGTGATTCTGGCACATACTAGGCTTCCAGGCAAACGCTGAGCTAATATGAGAGTCAAGTTTGCTATCATTTCACATTTTAGAAGCCAGTGGCCATGTGTCAGCTCCTTCCCAGGATCAGAGGGCCAAGAGGGCCAATGAAATGGAATCCTGGGACCTCTGAGTCTGAGAAATTCTATGATGCCTTAGGTAGTAAAATTGTTTTAGTTTTTATTTTATATTTTATTTGAGAGAGAGAGAGAGAGAGAGAACAAAAGAGTGATCACGGGCCTGTCAGGGCCTCCTGCCACTACAAATGAACTCTAGACACATAGGCCACTTTTTGCATCTGGCTTTACATGGGTTCTTGGGAATCAAACCCAGGCTGGCAGGCTTTGCAAGCAAGCACCTTTAACTGCTGAGCCATCTCCCCACCCCCTTGTTTTACCTTGTAGGGGAAATTCAAAGTGTTCAGAAAATTCCACCACACAAAACTTCTGCAAATTTATGCAGTAATTCCAGCCACCCCAGGGGACTTCCCCTTCTCCCACAGAAGTGCTCCACTTTTCCCACGGACACGCCTTTGTCAGCATTCTTCCCTTGCGTATCTATCTAGCCTAATCCTACACGGCCCTGCTACAGTCGCTGAAAACTGCAAGCCAGGCAACTATTGCCTGTTTTCATCATCTCTGCCCTGGCAACAGCTGTGGGGTGACTGATTCTAGCAGAGCAGAGGGTATGGGGAGAGGGAAGGGGACTGAGTGAGTGCAGGGAAACTGCACCTCCGAACCCCACTGGTGCGTGAGGTGTTAGCTTAGGTGAGGAGTTAGATTATTCCCTGAGCCCCCAATCCTTCCACCAGATACCTGGTACTGCCATAAGTTGGGGGAGGAGGGCAAAGGTCAAAGGTTGCCATCCTTTGTATCTTAACCAAACGTGTTAAAGACTTGATGGTGCTATTGGGAGGTGGTGGAACTTCAGGGTCAGTGCCTAATAAGCGCAGTCCTTGGGTCACTGGAGACATGCCTTCAGAGGACTGTGGAACTGTGATCTTGACCCCTTCCTTCTCTTTGCTTCCTGGTAAGTGACGTGAGTTCTTTGCTCTGTCACATGCTCCCACTGTGATGTGCCATCTGGCCCCACAGGCCTAGGGCAACCGGGCAAGACGACAGTCAGCTGGAACCTCTGGAAGTCAATCATCTGAGTGGCGGTTACAGTCGCAGAACCTGGCTAGGTCAGTGATCATCTAAACCATGGTCTCGATGGTGCTCAACAGCTCTATGTCTTTCTGTGAGTTCATCTGGGGCAAGGGTTGCTGGGAGAAACTCTTTTGTCATTAATGCACTCAGCAGGCGCTGTGCACCATAAGTGATTTAAAGGACTTATGTTACGCTGGGAATAAGAGGTAACGGGGTTGAGGAGATGCCTCAGTGGTTACTAGTCTAGCTGAATTGGCATGATCTGGGTTCAGGGCAAGATCCTGTTTCAGAAAATAAGGTAGTTGGAGAAGATACCTGACACTGACCTCTGGCATCCACACTTGTGCATGCACATGTTTGCACATGCATGTGCACGTACACGCATGTGAACCTGCACACATGCATGGACACATGCATGTACCCAGAGACAGTCATCTCATATTGTTGCCATTCATTGATTTAAAGTCTCCTTGGGTGCTCAGTGAATGCCGCTCACCGCCATGGGCTGGGGATACAGCCGTAAGCAAGAGAAACTGTGACTCTGTGAGTGACTGACGCACCTTTCATCCTCTCAGGGAACACAACCTGAAAACAAATGGTTATGCAAATGAATATGACAACTGACACAAACTGAAGGAACAATTACCAGGTACCTGAAGTGTGAAGAAAAAAAATCAAGTTCAACTAGGGAATTAGAAAAAGATTGATAAATATACTTTATGATTAGATAATATTAAACATCATGCAAAGGACTTTCTCATTCATGAAACTACTAAAATGAATGAACTGGAGATGAAGAATAACATATCCCTATTTTGCAGATAGGAAACTCAAGTTCCCAAAAGGTTAATTAAATTGAATTTCTCTTATTACTGAGCATGTGTTTCCCTTTGTCTACTGACCGGCTGGTCAGCCAGTACTCTAGTTGACAAATGTCAGAAGCTCAACTCCAAACTGATGCGCATACATCTATTTCCCCCTTCCTCCATCATTCATCACTGAAGCTTCTTCATTGTAACATAGCCATGCCACGAAATTCTGACAATTCAATGATAGTAAAAGCAAATTCTGACAATTCAGTGATAATAGAAGTAAGTAGAACTTTGTTTTTCCTCTGCAGGAATTTTACTCTTGACTGTGAGCTTTAACTGCCCAAAGCAGTTTGCCTCTCATAAACTACTAGCAGAACATACAGATGTATAACAGTAAATTTTGCAGACACTGGACAACAGAAAGCGCAGGACTGTGGTCCAGGAGAGAAGGGAAATAAGCCAGGACAGCGCAGTGGTGGCCTTCGCTCACTGCCCAGAGGCAGGGGCCAACGAGAGAGGATCCTATAGTTCTGCTGAATTCAAGGGACAAAACAGAATTGGAGCAGCAGATGCAGCTAGATTTTGTGAGGTAGAGCCAGAGAAGAGAACGCTGCCTCCAGAGAGAGGTCCAGAGATCTGTAAAGGGGTCCCAGTCTCTGGCCAAGTTCTAATCTGCGAATTATGGTGTGAGACTCTCAGGGCCACAGATGGAATTTCCAACTAATCAGCAGGACAAAAGAAGATGCTCAGGTCTCCTGCACAGGGCTAGGCATAGATCACAGTTCCAATGCCAGGGTGATGAGACCATGAGCAGAATCCTCACAGGCGCTGGCCTTTGTTGTGAGAATGAATTAGTCATGGAGGAAAGGCCATTCTGGACCTGCAGGAATAAAGCTTACAAGAAATCCTAAAAAGAACCAAACAGACTTGACATAAATCAAAGTTCAAAACTCGTTAAAGGAAAACAACAAGATCTAGCACAAGAAAGAATAATGCACCCAATATCTAGAATCCATCTAAAAATTATCAGGCAGATCTATAACACATAAGCATAACATAACTAGAAGAAAAAAATCAATAAAGGGCAAAAAATCTAGAAATGAACAAATGATATGGGATTAAAAAAATACCTTAGGAGCTAGAGAGATGGCTCAGCTGTTGAAAGTGTTTGCATGAAAACCTGATGGCCTGGGTTCGATTCCCTAGTAACCACATAAGCCAGATGCACAAGGTGGTACATACATATGGAGTTTGTTTCCAGGAGCAAGAGGCCCTGGTACACCCATATTCATTCATTCATTCTCTCTCGCCATCTCTGCTTGCAAGTTAGTAAATAAAATGTTTTTTTTTTTTAAAAAGAAAGACCTTAAAATAGCTATTCTAAATCTTATAATTATGCTCAATGAGATAAAGTAAGGAAAAATATGTATATGAAGAAAAATAGAAAATCTTTAAAAGAGTAATATGAAACTTCCACAAATGAAAAGCATAGTATCTTAAATAAGAGGTAACGTAGGCCAGACATGGTGGAACACATCTTTAATTCCAGCACTTGGGAGGCCAAGGCAGGAGCATCATATGAGTTTGAGGCCAGCCTGAGACTACATAGTGAATTCCAGATAAGCCTGGTCTAGAGTGAGACCCTACCTCAAAACAACAACAACAACAGAAAAAACCAGTAAAGTAGGTAAATTGCAGAACAAAGAAATCAGTGGACTTAAAGATGTACCAATTATCACCATATTTCACCATATTTCAAAAGATGTACAGAAAGATAAAAGTTAAAAATACAAAAAGAGGTTAGTGACTATGAGAAATAAAATTGTCTAATATTTCGGATTCACCCCAACAGTGAAGAGAAGAGACAACAGTGGTGTGTGTGGTGCAGTGTGCAGTGTATGCACACGTGCAGATGCACTTGCTCTGTGCCTGCTTGTGCAGAGGCTAGAGGAAGATGTAGGTATAAAGAAGTCAATTATTTTTCTAAATTCGATGAAAGATCTGTAGATCAAGAAGCTTATGGAATACCAAGAAATATGAAAAAAAAAACCCACAAGAGCCCGTAGTAATCAAATTGCTTAAAGACAAATAAAAGAAAAAAAATTAAAGCCTACAAAGACCAAGAAAATACCTTACTCCACAAAACCCTCAACATGACACAAATTGGGAAAAAGACATTATGTGCAGTGCAATAAAGAATGATGGCAGATTTCTCAACAGAAAAATGCAAATTAGAACACCATGGAGCAGCAGCATTTTTAATTTTAAAAATATTTGGGGCTGGAGAGATGGCTTAGCAGTTAAGGTGCTTGCCTGCAAAGCCTCAGGACCCAGGTTTGATTCCCCAGGACCCATGTAAGCCAGATGAACAAGGTGGCACTTAGGTCTATAGTTTGTTCACAGTGGCTAAAGGCCCTGGAGTGCCTATCCTCTCCCCCACCCCCTCACAATCTGTCTCTTTCTCTCTCAAATAAATAAATAAATAAAATATTTAAAAATACATTTTATTGGTGTGTTAAGCATATACACACGCAAGCGTACTGACCAACAATAAACACAAACTAACACATCAGGGTAGCATAGCCACCAGTCAAGTCAAAACACAGTGTGTCGTGTCACTAGTACCGCAGAGTTACTTACCATGTCCCCAAAACTATCTGTCATGTAAGCATTCTCTGGATTTCTAGTGCTATGCATGAACCCTTTTTCATAATTAAGTCAATAATAACTACATTGTCCACCCTTTTCTCTCATTTGGTTTCTCTCATTCATTAATGTGTTTCTGGGATTTATCCCTCTTGGAGCATGTACTTTTAATTCATTCATTTGTTAATAAGATTTTAATTTTAAAACAGCTTTATGTTTACAGAAAAGGTGCAGACGGTACAGAGAGGAGCAACATCTTTGCCGTACTGAATGAAATGCTTCACTATGCCCAAGGAAAAGGGCTTAAAAAAAAATAAAGGCAAAGTAAGTAGCATTTTTCAGGCACACAATAGCATAAAAATTCACCATTTGCAGAAGATAGCTATGGGAAATAGTAAAGTCCTTCAAGCAGAAGAAAAATAACAAGTCTGGGTCTATATAGATGAATGAAAAGCCCTCACACATTATGCATGTAGATATAAGAGATTTTTGTTGTTATTTTTCAAAACTATCTTAAAAGATAATTGAATCTTCAAAACGAATGAACCTCTGGTTATAACATGTATATAGATAAAATATATGCAAACTCTAATACAATGATCAAGAATGCTTACAGTACATGTGAAGTGATATAATACCACTTAATAGCAGCTTGAGCTGGTAATATTTATATATCTTCAAAGCACCCTATATAACAAAACAAAATATGGTTATGTAGCTAATAAGTTAAGATTGGTAATAAGCTTTAAACATAAAATGATCTAAAATAGACAGGAAAAGAATAAAGAGAAGCAAAGAACAGATGGGACATAGACATTATAAAATGACAAAAATCTAATCATATCAACAATTATATTAAATTTAAGGGGCCTAAAACACTCCAATTAAAAGATAGAGATTGTCAGCATAAGTAGAAACTAAAAGATGGGGAAATAAAAAGACCATCAAAACACCACACAATACACACACACACCAAAAGAAAGGAAGTTCAACTGCCTATGTTAAAATTAGATAGAGTGTTCAGAACAAATAATATTCCAAAAAGCCCTCCAAAAAGTGACAATTCATATTGATAAAATGGTCAATTCATAAAACAACATAACGTTGAAAGTGCTTGTAACTGTTGGCTTTGCTTCAAAATACATGAATATTAAGCTTGAAGTAACTAGAAGGAATAATAGACAAATGTATAATGATAGCTAACTATGTTAACACGTCAATCTTTGTAATTAAAACAAGAAAACCCACAAAAGCAATAAGACCTGAATGCTAATATCAAAATTTTGACTTAACTTATATTTATAAAATACCCCACTTGGCAGCTATATACACATTCTTTTCAAGTAAACAATGTCCACAAATATAGACCATATCCTGGGTCATAAAAGAAGCAGTAATAAATTTGAAAGGTTAGAATTTCTGATGACACTGAAATTCAACTAAAAATCCATGACAGAGACATCTATATCACCTCAACATTTTGGAAAGTAATACTTTTAATAGCACATGAATCAAAGAAGTCACAAGAGATATTAGATATTATATTTAACTTAATGAAAATAAAACTTAGAAAATGAAATGGAAACATAATAAAATGTGTGAGAGGCAGATAAGTTAGTGCACAGACAAAGTTATATTTAAAAGTTTATACTGGGGCTGAGGAGATGGCTCAGTAAGTAAAGTGCTTGTTGCTTAAGCAAGAGGACCTGCGTTCAGATCCCCGGAATTGTAAAAGGCAGACACATTGGCATGCACCAATAATCCCAGAGCTGATGAGGTGGAGACAGGTGGATCCCTTGGGCTTGCTGGCCCTGTTGTGTAACTTAATTAAGGAGCTCCAGGTTCAGTAAGAGACTTACTTTCAAAAAACAAGATGGAGGGCTGGAGAGATGTCTTAGCAGTTAGGGTACTTGCCTGCAAAGCCTAAGGACCCAGGTTTGATTCCCCAGTACCCATGCAAATCAGATGCACAAGGTGGTGCATAAGTCTGAAGTTCATTTGCAGTGGCCAGGGCCTTGGAATGCTAGTTCTCTCTCTATCTGCCACTCTCTCACACATAAATAAATAAGTACATAAAATATTGTTTACTAAAAAAAAGCAAGATGGAGAGACTGAGAAAGACACCCAATGTCTACATCTGACACATACAAGGGCACACACACACACACAGCACACACACACACACACACACACACACATACAAGCTTGTATTGAAAAGAAGAAAAATCAAAAATCAGCAATCTAAGCTTCTATCTTAAAGTACTGGAAATGGAACAATAACAAAAATAATATCTAAACCCAATTTAAGCAAAAAAAGGGGGGGAAATAGGAAAAATACTCACTGAAACTAATGTCTGTTAAAAAAAAAATCAATACTCAGGCTGGAGAGATGGATTAGCAGTTAAGGCGTTTGCCTATGAAGCCTAAGGACCCAGGTTTGATTCTCCAGGTTTTACATAAGCCTGCACATACATAAGATGCACAAGGTAGCACATGCATCTGGAGTTCATTTCCAGTGGCTAGAGGCCCTGGCCTGCCCATTCTCTCTCTCCCTCTCTCTCTCTCTCTCTCTCTCCCTCTCTCTCTCTCAAGTAATAAATAAAATAAAAATAAATCTTTTTTTAAAAAAGCACACAAAAAATCAATACTGGGCTAGAGAGATGGCTTAGCAGTTAAGTGCTTGCCTGTGAAGCCTAAGGACCAGGGTTCAAGGTTTGATTCCCCAGGACCCATGTTAGCCAGATGCACAAGGGGGCGCAAGCATCTGGAGTTTGTTTGCAGTGACCGGAGGCCCTGATGCACCCATTCTCTCTCTCTCTCTCTCTCTCTCTCTCTCTCTCTCTCTATCTGCCTCTTTTTCTCTGTGTCTGTTTCTCTCAAATAAATAAATAAAAATAAAACAAACAATTTTTTTTTAAAAAATCAGTACTTCTAGCCAGGTATGGTAGTTCATGCCTTTAATCCCAGCACTTGGGAGGCAGAAGTAGGAGGATTGCTGTGAGTTCAAGGACACCCTGAGACTACATAGTGAATTCCAGGTCAGCCTGGGCTAGAGCAAGACCCTATCACAAAAAAAAAAAAAAATCAATATTTCTTGTAAGCTCTGATTTAAAGGAGCAAGAAAAATAGTAAATAAGTTAAGCATTACAGGCATTGAAAGCATAAGAAGAAAATATTGTGAACAACTAATAACTTTGTGCAATAAGCAAGCCCTTGAAAGGCACAAACCCCAGAAGTCCACTCAAAAGGAATGTGTGTTGTTGGGTCAAGATACGAGCATTAGTGCTGCTCTCACTTTCCGTCAGCAAAGTTTCTTTTTGTTGCTGGCAGTAATGGCTGAGGAAACTCAAGACTCATCCAAGTGCTGGGAAGTGACAGCTGAGTGCTCAACACTAAATGAGACATGTTTGCCACACCCACCACGGCTCAGGAAGCATTGGAGAAGGGGTGGTGGAAAAAATGTCAGAGCCAGAAGATGAGAGGAGTGCTTTGAAATGCTGTCTTCTGGACACGAAGGGGTGGCATTCGTGACCGTACAGCAGCTGTTGTTATTGCACAATATTGGGTCCATCAGCATGGATGATGGAGGAGATAAAAAAAAATAGACAGTAAGGGAATAGAGAGATGGCTTAGCAGTTAAGGCGCTTGCTTATGAAGCCTAAGAACCCAGGTTTGATTCCCCCGTACCCATGTAAGCCATATGCACAAGGTGGCACATGTGTCTGGAGATTGTTTGCAGTGGCTGGAGGCCCTGGTGTGCCCATTTTCTCTCTCTCTGCCTTTCTTTTAATCTCTCTCTTTATTTCAAAATAAATACATTTTAAAAAAAAATGGGCATTAGATAAGAACTAGCTGGAAAAGAAGAATGGGTTATTTGGAAGGGGCATGAGGGAGTGGGGACAAAATATAATAATAGAAGAGGACTATAATCCAAATACATTGTGCGCGTGTATGAAAATTGTCAATAAACAAGACATGTGTCTTAAAAATTCCTTATCTCTATTAAAGCATTTTAATTTCTAGTTAAAATCGTTAAGGAGCACTCTAGGCCCAGATAGCTTCACTGGTTGAATTCTAAATATTTAATGAAGAAATAATTCCAATCTTACACAAACTCTTTCAGAAATATCAAATGGAGAAGTACTTTCTAATTTATTCCATGTGGCCAACATTATCCTAGTACTCAAATCTGACCAAGCTATTATAAGAAAACCACAAAAGAATATCTCTCATAATTAATAGATGCAAAAAGCCTTAACAACACACTAATAAATCTAATCAGGAATCAATAAAAGGATAGTGCCATAGCTAACTAGATTTTATTCCAGAAATAGAAGACTGGTTTAATAGTTAATCAATGCAATCCTCTCTATCAACAGAACTCAGTAGAAAGACTCTATGATCATCTCATAGATGCAGAAAAGCATGTGATAAAATTTGACAGCCATCCCTAATTGAAAGATGTTCTACAAACTTGGAACTAAACAGCACTTCAACAGCCTACTGTGGCAGCCAAGGGCCAAGTCTGTAATGCCAGCATTCAAAAGGCACAAGTGGGGGGATCGTGAGTTCAAAGCTAGCCTAGGCTGTACAATAAGACCCTGTCTCAAAAGTGAACAAAAACAAAAACATCAACAACAATAAAAAAAATGGGTAGGAAATGGTAAAACATTTGCCTAGCATGCAAAAGGCCCTGGGCTTCATTCTCAGCACTGAAAAATAAAAAATCAAAAATAAATAAAAACAGAATTTTTCTCAACCTGATAAGGGGCATCTATTAAAAAAACAGAACTAACATCATGCTTAATATTGTAAAATTGAATGTTTTGTGTCTTAGATCATAGACAGAGCAAAGATGGCCTTTCTCACGATTTTTATTCAACAGCATATTGTAGGTTCTAGCCAGTTCAATAAGACAAAGTAAATGTTACATGCAAGAGCATGTCTGAGCTGAAGAAACAGTATGCTAAGTCAAAGAAGCCAGGCAGGGAGAATACATATTCTAAGACTGTGTTTATATGAGATTCTGAGGGAAAAAAAAAAAAAAAAAAACTAGTGCTAGATTATAGGCTAGTTTCTCTTGTGGCCATGTCTGGAGTAGGGACGGAAAGGCCTGACCTGCTGTCTGTCTTGGTAACAAGGATAGTGACATGGCAGGAGATATTTGACAAAATCCCTAAGGCACTTTGCAGAGGCTTGAATGTAAAATGCCCCCATAGACTCATGTGTCTGCACACTTACTCCCCAGCTGGTGGTGCTATTCCAGAAGGCTGTGGAACCTTTGAGCCTCAGAGTCTTGCCGGAGGAAGTGTGTTGTGGGGACAAGCTTTGAGGTGTTACAGCCCAGCCCAGTTTGCTGTTCTCTCTCTACTCCCTTTTTGCTAATGTGAGATTGTAACCAGCCTCAGGCTTGTCTTACCACCCTGGCCACAACACACTTCCCTTGAAACTGTAAGCAGAATTAACCCTTTCCTGCCTTAAGCTGCTTCTGGTTGGCTATTTTGTTCCTAGCAACAGGAAAGTAACGGATGCATACTTCAAGAAGTTAAATTTTATTGTATGTGAATTATACCTCAATAATGTCAGTTTAATAATTTTGTAAAAATGTCCCCGCTCCCATTCTCCCTGCCTCCACCCTCCCCTAGGGAAGGGATAAAGCCTACAGCTTCTTCCTTGGATCCAAGAAGAGACATCAAGAACTGAAGTTCTGGAAGCCATCCCTGTGTCCCTGGGTGGCCACCCGAGAGGGAATTTACTTTGGTCATCAAGGCACATGGCCAGGCTCTTTACTAGAACCGTGAGGTCTTCATGCTAAGCAGCGTGCCTGCTCCAGGCATAACTGGCTTCAGGGGCTCAGAAAAAAATGCCCTGGATTCTTTTTTTTTTCTTTTTTTAATTTTTATTTGTCTTTTTTTCTTATTTATTTGGAAGGAGAGAGAGTGAAAGAGAAGTGGGTGCACCCGGGTCTTCTACCACTACAGCCAAACTCCAGATGCATGTGCCACCCTCTGCATCTGGCTTTATGTGGGTACTAAGCACTTGAACCCAGGCTGTTAGGCCTTGCAATCAAGTGCCTTTAACTGCTGAGCCATCTCTCCAGCTCCTTCTTTTTCTTTTCTCAATTTTTATTAACATTTTTCATGACTATAAAACTATCCCAAGGTAATACCCTCCCTCTCCCCACTTTCCCCTTTGAAATTCCATTCTCCATCATATCCCATCCCCATCTCAATCAGTCTCTCTTTTATTTTGATGTCATGATCTTTTCCTCCTCTTATGATGGTCTTGTGTAGGTAGTGTCAGGCACTGTGAGGTCATGGATATCCAGGCCATTTTATGTCTGGAAGGAGCACATTGTAAGGAGTCCTGCCCTTCCTTTGGCTCTTACATTCTTTCCACCACCTCTTCTGCATTAGACCCTGAGCCTTGGAAGGTGTGATCGAGATGTTACTCAGTACTCCAGTCATTTCTTTCCAGCACTATGATACCTTCTGAGTCATCCCAAGGTCACTGCCATCTGAAAAGAGAAGATTCTCTACCCAAAGTGAGAATAGCGTTAATATAAGGATATGAATATTAAGAGAAGTAAATGCCCTGGATTCCTGAGTCCTGTCTCTTGCCTGCTGTTACTCATGTACTCACAGCCTCTATTGGCCCTCAGCTGGTGTCCAGTGAGAAGGTGGCTTCCTCTTCAGACACCACAGCCAAGTCATGATTGGCCAGATCCGAGTGGAGTACTCCATACACACGTTTGCAAATAAATCCCCAGCAAGCACAGTATGTGGGCAGGGAGGGAAGGGTTCCTCCAAGTAAATCTGAGAGGCAGTGATGAGAGGCGGGAGTGGTCACCAGAGAGCTACTGTAACCAACAGCTCTATCAGTTCCCTTGAAACTGTAAGCAGAATTAACCCTTTCCTTGGATCAATTTGGATCAATGACTTACCCACTGTCACCGAGTAAGTGACAGGGGCTGGAGGCTAGCCTCCAAGCAGACCATAAGTAAAGGCCACATTTCAGTTAGCTTTCCACTGGCACAGAGCAGGCCCTCCACAGCGCTTCCATCCTTAGCTCTCGGCATGATCTTTCTGTTTCAATTTGTCTGCCCTCAACCATGGCTAGGGAGAGCTTACCAATGAACACTGTAACAGGAAAGACCGGGGCTTGAGTTCAGATATGCCTAAGGAGGAAACAAAATGACATAACATGTCCTAAGCCTGGCACCCTTACTTAGCGCTCACATGTTTGATGCAGTACCAGCCCTGCCTCCCAAACTCTGATCCCAGTTCTAGCACACGGTGGATCTTGCACACATCCCTTAACCTGACCGATCCTCAGAGTGTCACCTGTAAAATGTGAGACACAGTACCTCCCAGGGTTATGAGGACACATGGTGACGCTGTGTGGGAAAGGACAGCCGCCGCTCAAGCACAATCAATGGTCAGATGCTCCCATGGGCACTGCACAGAGCTCTTCTGTCACCTCCCCACTCCCGACTCTAAGTGGAACTTGCAATGGCACCCGGGCTTCCATGTCAGTTTCCAACTCTCCATCAGGGCTCCGATAGGCAGGAAAAGCCTCACTTGGGAAGCACAGGGCCTGTGTGCTATCTGCACTGTGCTTGCTCCATGCTAAGATGATTTATTATGTTGAAAATTGTTGCAGAGCCAAATAGCCGTGATGGAGGGACGGGATCCCAGCCTCAGCCTCTGGTGGCCAAATGCAAGGCAACTGATCCTGCCGGCCAGCGTTGCCATGTTCGCTGGAAGGCACCAGCCGAGATGAAGTGGCCTTCATGGTACGGAGTGTGTATAGAGGCAATCCAGGCCACAAGGCCCCGGGGAGTGCTGCTGACCATGCTGGCCAGGCAAAGGGTCTAAATCAGCTGCTCCACCGTGGGGCTGGACTCGAAGGACCTTGAGGTCCATCTGTCAGGATCTTTTGCTGAACAGCCTGGTTGTTTGGGCATCATCTAAATTGTGCCTGGGAGGACAGGTCATAAAACACCAGCCGGCTCTGAACGTAGGAGCTGGAGAGTCGATCTCGAATCTGCTGAGCCGGGCACACTGAATGTCAGGCAGGAGCACGCGCGGGCCACACTCACACTTGCTCTGAGGCACACCCAGTTACATAAAGCCTCTCAAGGCCATATAGGTGTTCACATTTTTATTCTACTTCACCATTTACTTATCACACACACACACACACACACACACACACCTATATGCACATGAACATGTTCACACATGCACTCATCTACATTCACACCAACATGCTCACACACACACTCACCTACATGCACAAAGCATGTTCACACACATACACACTCACCTACATTCACAAAGCATGTTCACACATACACACCTACATTCACAAAGCATGTTCACACACATACTCACCTACATTCACAAAGCATGTTCACACACATACACACTCACCTACATTCACGTCAGTACGCACACATACACACACAGGTTCACAATCACCCTCAGACTTGAACACCTCACAACACACAAGTACTCATGCAACACATATATAATCACATACTCAGACTCCAATACTAATGTCAAGCATGCATTGCACACTCCTCGTGCATAGGTGTGCACACACTGAAAATTCTACATTAGTAGTCCAAGGATTCTTCGGTGCAAATCTCAGCTTTGCTTTTTGCTGACTTACATTTTCTCTAGAAATCTTGGTTCATACAGGTTCCTGCTGAGCATGTCATCTAAGGTTTTCCAGCCATATGCCTGCTACATAAATTCTGCCTATGTGTCAGTGTCTGGCATGACTGAAATCCAGCCCACACGTGTGTATACATTGCAAACAAGAGCCAGAAGGCAGTTCTCACTGCAGGCTAGATGAGAACCGTAGAGAGCGACCTGACACCCAGCCAAGGAGGGCGTTCTGGCTAGGCATAGCTTCCAGGCAGCTCTCCCAAGGCTACCTTCTGTGACCCACTCAGCCCCAAGGGCCACCACCTTAGCGGGGTTGAGGGTGCTTCCACTGTGTGTAGAAAGGGCACAGCTGGAACCTCTGGGCACCACACCCAGTGTCTGGGAAAGTCCCCCGAAGCTGAGATTCCTCCAGGCCAGAAAAGAGGGGATTAGAAATGAACACAGGATCACTCAAAGGTGGAGGCTGGATTTGGACAACTTTGCCCCAGCATCAGGCAGATATTTGCTGAGAAGAAAGCCGCAGGGAGGAGACCTCAAAGCCCCTCTGGGACCAGAGAAGAAGCAAGAGGGTGAAACGTTGAAATGCGCAGAACGATTCAATGGTGGGGATGAGCCTGGAGTCAGCAGTGGAACCCAGGCTCTGTCACTTACTAGATCTATGACCGTGGCAAGTGGCTGAAGCTTTCTGGGCCTTAGTTTCTTTATCTGGACGAAGTAGGCAATGACAGTATTCATGAGATAGGATTGTGGTGGGAATTAATGAGTTAACACGAATTGATAACTCATTCTATCCTTTCTATAGTCACTCACAGAACGTGGCACATACAGGTGCTTATGTTGCCTTCTTATTGCTGCAGTCACAAAATAGTCCAAATAGTGGCTTAAGACAAAGAAACATGGTTAATATATTAGCTATTCTTGTGCCACTGTGACAAAAATCTCTGATAGAAACAACTTGTGGAAAGAAAGATTTAATTTGGTGCAGGGTTCCAAAGAATTGCAGTCCATCGTAGCAGGGGAGACACGATGGAGTGGCTCAGTCCACGGTGGCAGGAGGTTGAGGTGACTGCTGTCCACAAGATGGCAGACCAGAAAGCAGAGGAAATGGCCAGAGGAAGTGGCCAGGGATAATATGCCTCCAAGGACCTGCTCTCAGTGACCCACCTCTTCCAGCTAGGCCCCACCTCCCAAAAATTTCAAAACCTCCCAAAATAGTACCACCAGGGGGAAACAAGTGTTTAAACCACAAGCCTCTGGAGGCCATTTCAGATTTAAATCCTAGCAGGGATTGCAGGGTGGGCCTGGAGGGATTCCTTCTGGAGGCTCCAAGGAAGAATGCGCTCCTATCACCCTCTGGCCCTGAGGGCTGCCTGCATCCCTTGCCTCAGGACTACAGTATCAGTCTCCCTTTCTGTCCTTGCCTTCCTTGCTCTTCTCTGAGCTTCCTGCCTGTCTTTCTTTCTTTTTTTTTAAAATCAGATCCAGAAATGTTTTTAAAATTTTTGTTTGTTTATTTATTTATTTGAGAGCAACAGACAGACAGAGAAAGAGGGAGGGAGGGAGAGAGAGAGAGAGAGAGAGAGAGAGACAATAGGTGCACTAGGGTCTCCAGCCACTACAAAGAACTCCAGATGCATGCACCCTTGTGCATCTGGCTTACATGGGTACTGGGGAATCAAGCCTCGTGCCGGGGTCCTTAGGCTTCACAGGCAAGCGTTTAACCACTAAGCCGTCTCTCCAACCCCTGCCTGTCTTTCTTAAAGACCTTGGTGGTCATATTAAGCCCACCTGGATAATCTCCCAAGTTCAAGATCCTCAGTCAGGGCTAAGGCAATGGTTCCATGGGTAACACACTAACACCCATGTATGAGGACTTAAGCTCAGATCCCACTAACCACCCATGTATGAGGACTTAAGCTCAGATCCCACTAACCTCCCATGTATGAGGACTTAAGCTCAGATCCCACTAACCACCCATGTATGAGGACTTAAGCTCAGATTCCCAGCTCCCACATACAAGCCAAATGTGGCAGTGTACACCTGGAATCCCAATGCTAAGGAGACAGAGGCAGGAGGATTCCCCCCCCCCCACACACACACCTCAGGCTAGAGTTCTGGCAGGGGAGGAATATCTACTCTAGTCAAATCAGTGAACTCCAGGTTCAGTGAAAGATCCTGTCTCCAAAAAATAAGGTGGAGAACAATTGAAGAAGACACCTGGCATCAACCTCTGTCCTCCAATCAGGTGCTCACACACACATAGGAACATGCATACACATATGCACACCCCACACAGGCACACATAAAAGTCCTTAGTCAAATCTACACTGCCTGTATTGCTGTATAAGGCAACATAGTCATGGGACATGGGCATCTTGGACAACGCTCAACAAATGTCTAGGGAGATTGTTATTAAGTCCTCACAGCCGCCTTACTCAGAGTCACACAAATGCTAAGTCTAGGATTGTGGGCTCAGATCTCCTTGACCTCAAAGGCCTTTTCCTTGGCACTAAACCAATGGGCTTCAAACTTGAGTGGCATGAGGATCACCCCATGGGTCTTTAGCGCACCAAGTTTTTGGCACAGGTTCTGAAGAACAGCCCAAGCTCTTGCATTTCTAACAAGGTTCCAGGCAATATGAAAGCTGCTGTTATAGGTACCATACTTTGAAAACCACTACACCCACTGAGAGGAATGAGTTCCCCATCATCTCTGCAAGTGTTCAAGGAGGGACCAGGTGGACACTGGACATGAAGGACCAATGGAACCAAGCTTCCTTACTGTCCCTTCCCTCCAAGGGGCACTCATAGGAAAGGTAACCAAAGTGTCAGGGGAAGGCGGGTTCAATTTAACCCATCTGAGCATCTGTTGGAGCTTAGGTATTTTACTCCCTTTAGAGGCACCTGGGGCTGCAGAAAAAGAGCCTGGATGCTGGAGTCTGAGCAGACTGGGTTCTGCCCCTCTCACTCCTCGACTCACAGCAGTGCCCAGGATAACCACTCAGTCTTCAGAACCCAGGTTTTCTCTGCTGTAGGATGGGAGAGCTTGATGCCTCCCTCAGGGGCTGTGTTATGGGTTAATACCATGTGTTTCACACAGTGTCATAACATAGTAGACACTCCTCCCCTGTAAGATAAATGGTGGCCATCCTGGTCGGTCTCACAGCCTCATGAATAAGGCCCTGTACATGAAGACAGGAGAAGGGTGGACTTCCTTCCATGAGGATAGCAAGAGAGGTGCAGGCAAAAAGAATGGGAAGCTCTGGGCAGAGTGGAGAGGAAGGAATTTGGATGGAAGGATGTGTTTGCTGCTTTTCTCATCGCTGTGACAAAATACTTGACAGAATCACTTACAAGGAGGGAGGAGGGCTGGGGAGATGGCTTAGTGGTTAAGGCGCTTGCCTATAAAGGCTAAGAACACATGTTTGAATCTCCAGGTCCCATGTAAGCCAGACAAAAGTGACATGAGCATGCAATGTTGCCCATGGGACACACACATCTGGAGTTCGTTCATAGTAACTGAAAGGCCCTGGTACACCCATTCTCTCTCTCTCTCTCTCTCTCTCTCTCTCTTTCTCTCTCTCTCAAAAATAAAATAATAATAATAAAGGGAGGAAGTATTTTGCTCAGTTTCTGAGATTCAGACCATGGTAGTTTGTCCCAGTGCACTTGGGTAGAATGTTATTGTGGTGGGAGAATATGGCATGGGACAGCTGCTCACATGGTGGACAGGAAACAGTAGAAGAGGAAGGGTTCTGGGATGCTGCTGCTCCAAGAGCCTGCTCCCAGTGACCTACTTCCTCCAGCCATGTCCCATTATAGTGGCGACCCTCTCATTGCAGGGACAGAACACTGACCAGACATAGCTGATGGAAGAAAAGCAGGTTTTTGCTTTCTGGTTTTGAGGGGGGAGTCTCATTATGATGGTGATGGCATGACAGGCCTGAGCAGCAAGTCTGCATCGCACTTCCACATTAGCAGGAAGTAGTCTTAAGCACCGGGCTTGCAGCTGAGTGATTTTATCCCAAATCCCACCCCCCAGTGACACACCTCCGTCAGCAAAGCTGCACCTTCCAAAGACCCCCCACGATGTTCCCGAATTCCCACCAGCTGGATAAAACATGTGAGTCTATGCGGAGTATCTCATTCCAACCACTACATTCACCTCCCAAAGTTTCCAGAACTTTTCAAATAATGCCACTAGCGGGAGATCAATATTTCAGTATATGAGCCTTTTTTGAGGAATACTTCATATCCAAACCATAAGAAAGGGAGTCGACCAGGCTTTGATAATACCTTCAGAATCGTCAGCAGTGGGCATGTTGAAGGGGCCAAATCAAATACACATCTTCCTCTCAGACTTCTCCTCCTCCTCGTCTCTCTGTCTTGCAAGAAAACAAAAAATTACCATACCATCTTCAGCTGGGGATGAGAGAAAAGATGTGCCACTATTATTATAACCAAAATTTGGGAGCTGGGGAGATATGGTTCAGTGGGTAAAGTATTTGTTGCAGAAGCACAAGGACCTGAGTTCAATCCCCAGCATCCATGGAAAATGCGAGGTGTGGTAGCACGTGCCTGTAATCCTAGCAGTAGGCAAGCAGAGCCAGGAGAACCTCTGGGGCTCACTGGCTAGCTGGTCTAGTCAAATCAATGAGCTCTAGGTTCAGTGTGAAGCCCTGTCTTAAAGAGCAAGGTGGGTAGAGGTTAAGGAAGCCAGCAGACATCAACACACACACACACACACACACACACACACACACACACGTGCCGACACACCCCAAATACTCTACAAGCCTACATGCGAGCTCAATGCTCCATGCTTTCGTTGTGCTGCCTTACATAAGCTGCCTGACCACCTGCGAGGCAGGTACACTTATCCCCTTACGTGGGTAAAGAAACAAAGGCTGCAAAAGCTTCCTCTCTTCCCTCTCTGTTCCAGATGCAAGGTCCCCTGCTGCTGCCGGCATCCGCTCCCGCCTTCCACTTGTGGACCCCCAAAGTAGGCCTTCCCAGCTTCCTTCCTCTATGCCAGCCTCTCCACGGGGTGTTCATGTTTGGTAGCTCAGTGGGTACGTGTGACAGAGTCTATGGCCATTCATCAGCCACCTTCAAAGAGCTGTCTTCCCCACTTTTGCTGCTCATTACAATGATGATGTTCCGGGCTGCATTGCCCACAATGGTTATTGCCTCCAATCCAGAGGGCCACATCAGCTGCCACTGACTTTTATTCCTGCAAATAAAAACGTAATCTCCATTACAAGGAAACCGCGGGCTAAAGAAGCGAAGCTCATAAACTCCCATTTTCAATGTGGAGAACCCATGCCAGGGCTCCCTCCCACATCCTCACTGCCTCCAGCCACACTGTGCACGATTCTCTCCCAACATGACTCTTTCCCAGCTCAGAAGGACCCAAGTATGTGAGTGGGAAGGGTGACAAATTGGAAAGGGTAGCACGGAAGTAGGTAGAGCCATCCATCACCCCACCCCAGGTGCACACATACTTAATTTAATCTCCTTCTGATACCACAATACAATAAAAAATAAGTCAAAATCCCTCATGTCCTCTAGATACTGTTTCTTTTGAGTGCTTTCTAGGCATATAGATGGTTTTTCACTAATTTCCAATGTACTGGCCTCAAAGGGGAGCCTGAGCCCTTCCAACAACAGGCTGGGCTTTCCTGCTGCCCAAGGCAGAAGGAACAGCTGTCGCACTGAAGGAACAGGTAGGGGGCGCAGGTCCATCACCATACATGGTCTTTCTTCAGTAGTCACAGGGGACCCTCTTCCCCCACACAGGCAGTGGGGAGGGCGCCATCTCTGAACCTTGACAGGCTGTGGCCTGGACCCTAGGGACACTAAGCCGAGTTGGACAAGGGCACTGCCCTGGAGGAGTGGAGACCGGCAGGAGACACATATGGGGACTAAGATAAAGTGAAATCGGACGGGGAAAAAGAGGTAGTCAAGCACGGGGAAGCCCAACAGAGAATGGAGAGGGGAGGCACAGCCAACCACCTAGAGAGCTCAGGATGACTCCCCAGGGAGCAGCTTTTAAAAATCACTGGCCAAGGAACACTTCCTACAAAGGCCTCCGGTGGGGGCTGAGAGACTGGATCTCCTCCTTCTCCCCATCCTTCAGTGTGCTGATAAGCCCACCCCTTGTTGTTTTGTAATCATTTCTCTATCCTCATAAAACGAGTTCATTGTATTCTATTTTATTTTATCTTATTTATTTTGAGACACAGTCAAATATAGTCCAGGCTGGCCTCAAACTCACTACTTAGCTGAGAATGGCTCTGAACTCCTGATCCTCTTGTCTCTTCCTCCCCAGTACTGGGATTACACACACCACCACCACCATCACCACATCTGGTTTATACAGTGCTGGAGATTGAACCCAAGGCTTTGTGTATGCTAGGCAAGCACTATACCAACTGAGCTATATCCCCAGCCCCCAAAGAACTCTTTAGATAAAGAACAGTCTTAAAAAAAAACAAGTCTTTTTTTTCTTTACATTTTCTCTGCCCAACATAGTGCTTGGTACACAGTAGGTGCTCAAACATGCAAGGTACAGCATAAAACTTATGGGAGGGTTGGGAAGATGGCTCATTGGTTAAGGCACTTGCCTGTGAAGCCTAAGGACCCAGGTCCTATTCTCCAAAACCCATGTAAGCCAGATGCACATGGTGGCACATGTGTCTATAGTCCATTTGCAGTGGCTAGAGGCCCTGGTGTGCCCAGTCTCTCTTTCTCTCTCTTCCCCTCCTCCCTCCCCCCTCTCTCAAATAAATAAATAAAACTTGGGAGGGGAGCTCTTCTCTCTGCTCCATGGTTGAGTGTGGAGGGAGCATGACAGAGACAGTATGGAGAAGAGAGCAGGGACCCTATCAGTTATTTTCTTGTTTCTGGGACAGAATACCCAAACGAAAGCAGTTTACTCCAGAGGGTAGAGCCATGGTTGGGAAAGCATTGTGGGAACCGGAAGCTGGTGTCACATCATCACATCAGCAGGGAGGAAGGACAGAGGGGGAGGGAAGGAGGGAGAGAGAGAGAGAGGTATACAGGGACAGACACCTCAAGGCCCACCCCAGTATTCCAGCAAGGCTCTACCCCCTAAAAGTACCACAACCTTCCAGAACAGCGCCACCATCTGGGAATTAAGTATGCAAACACTTGAGTCTATGGGAGGGAGACATTTTACGTTCAAACTAGCATAGGGGAAAGACCTTGGGTTCCACCCTAAAGCAATGTGCTGGAGGCTCCAAGGTGGCTTTGGAATAATCCCCATGGGCCACAGAGCTGAGCTTGAGCCCTTGACGACTCATAGCCAGTGTTTGGGCAGTGGTGCAATGAGCCGGGACCTGCCTCCCATTCTCTACTTACCTCCACACCTCATGCTCCTCCGCCCAGGAGCTCCCACTTTGATAATGCTACCACCACCACCTGTCCTGTTGTTCCGGGCCCCAAACCACTCAATCCTTATTGATTCTTCTCATCCTCTTCTATCCCTCCAATCTGAGGTTTTCACTCATGCAGACACTCTATCCCTCTCCATCAACGCCTACGCCACCCACTGCTGCCGTCTCTCCGTGCCTGTAATGTGGTGTGGACCTTCGTTGGGTATTTTGACTACATCCCCACCTCTGCCCTCCCACTGTCTGACTTTTATCAAGGCCAATGTGGTCTTATAGGAATGCATGACACCTTTTTGTTTGTTTGTTTTTGTTTCTGTTTTCTCGAGGTAGGGTCTCACTCTAGCCTAGGCTAACCTGGAATTCACTATGGAATCTCAGGGTGGCCTCGAACTCATGGCAATCGTCTTACCTCTGCCTCCCGAGTGCTGGGATTAAAAGCGTGCACCACCACGCCCAGCTGCATGACACCTTTTGGTTTCTCTTTTATTTTGTTGTTTCTTTGTTGACAACTTCCATAACTATAAACAATATAATATCCCATGGTAATTCCCTCTCCCCCACTTTCCCCTCCCTCACTCAGTCAGGTCTCTCTTTTATTTATTTATTTTTTGATTTTTTTTGTTACTTTATTTATTTGAGAGCCGCAGACAGAGAGAGAAAGAGGCATATATATATATATATATATATATATATATATATATATATATATGAGAGAGAGAGAGAATGGGCATGCCAGGGCCTCCAGACACTGCAAACGAACTCCAGATGCATGCGCCCCCTTGTGCATCTGGCTAAAGTGGGTTCTGCGGAATCGAGCCTTGAACCGGGGTCCTTAGGCTTCACAGGCAAACGCTTAACCACTAAACCATCTCTCTAGCCCTCTCTTTTATTTTGATGTCATCATCTTTTCCTCCTATTATGATGGTCTTGTGTAGGTAGTGTCGGGCACTGTGAGGTCATGGATATCCGGGCCATTTTGTGTCTGGAGGTGCATGTTGTAAGGAGTCCTACCCTTCCTTTAGCTCTTACATTCTTTCCACCACCTCTTCCGCAATGGACCCTGAGCCTTAGAAGGTGTGATAGAGATATTTCAGTGCTGAACACTCATCTGTCACTTTGTCTCAGCACCATGGTCATCCCAAGGTCACTGCCATCTGAAAAGAGAAGCTTCTCTAGCCAAAAGTGAGAGTAGCATTAATATATGGGTATGAACATTAAGAGAGGTTCTTACTGGGTAGTTTGGTGAGCATAGTATATACATTTAGCCAGACACCAGCAAACATTATACCCCTAGGGCTCATGACTACTCCTGTTTCAGGTTTTAAGTATCAGGGATGTATTCCCTCCCATGGAGCAGGCCTGCAGTCAAATCAGAGGGCAGTTGGTTTCCCCTATAACAGACATGCCACTATTGCACCCATTGGCTCATTTGCCTGGCTGGCCAAACTTAAGGCTTGCAGTGTCCACTGTTGAGTATCTTCACTGGTGATTTCTCTCTCTCCCATTGAACTGCATGCAGCATGGTTTTTTCCAGCTTTCTGTCAGCTGGTCTACATGGAGGAGGTTATCAGCTCAGCTTCAGCAGGATTTCTCAGTGACCTTGCAGCCCAAGTATATGGAGTCTTCAGCAATAGGGTCTTACCTTCTATTCCTGGTGGGAAACCAAGGGCCTTGGCAATGACCTGTAGTGTTTTGGGGGCATCAGGGACCTCCCTGGCCAACAACTCACTGGAAGGTATCCCATCCCTGGCACTGAAATTTTTCTAGTAACAATCTATGGCTCCTGAGTGTTCCATTGCCAATAAAGTAGGTTTCCATATGACTTATTTATATCCTCTTGGATTTTGATTAGCCCTCCCTCCACCTTTCCTTTACTCAGTCTCTTCCCCTAACCTCCCTACTCAGATCCAAGGGGCTGTACATGCCTTCCTACCTTGTCACTGACTGTCTTTCCCATGCATCTGCCTTGGTCAATGCCACCATTGTCCGGCTCACCAACTACCATTCTGTTCTGCAGACAAACCAACTTGTCCTCTCCTCGGGGCCTGTGCCCTTGCTGTTTCCCCTGTCCTGGAATGTTTCTGTCCCATCTCACTTGACCCATTGTAGTATCCATTCATTCATGCACATATGGCAAGGGAGTAGGGCAGGAATGCTGCAAAACTAGTATAGGAAGGGCTGGGGAGATGGCTCAGTGATTAAGGTGCTTGCCTGCAAAGACGAATAACCCAGGTTCAATTCTCCAGCACCCACGTAAAGTCAGATGCACAAAGTGGCATGTGCATCTGGAGTTTGTTTGCAGTGGCTAGAGGCCCTGGCACATCCATTTTCTCTGTCTGTTTCTCTAGCACTTTCTGATTGCAAATAAATAAATAACAATGTATTTTTAAAACTAGTATATTTAACAACAACAAACAACTAGTATAGGCCAGGCGTGGTGGCACATACCTTTAAACCCAGCACCCAGGAGGCTGAGATAGGAGGATCACTATGAGTTCGAGACCACCCTGAGACTACATAGTAAATTCCAGGTTAGCCTGGGCTAGAGCAAGATCCTACCTCAGAAACTAATAATAATAATAATACAGGAGACAAAACCTGGCAAAGAGGAAGGCTGGAACACACACCCTTCCACTTCTCAACCCTCTCTCTGACCCTCAACTTCCCCTCCACTGAGGACAGACAAGACCTGGCTGAAGCCACTGGCATAGGATAGGAGCAGGGGCACTTCAGAGTGTCTGAAGGTGGCACACACCCCTGGGTGGAGACTTCTAGCGCTGATGAGACATGTGATGTATGGAGTTGTATGTAGAACTACTTGTCACAGACAGAACATACCGAAGAAAGCTTGCACAATGAAAATGAGCCAGAAAGCACAAGCCATGCAAATGACCCCCAAAGCCTGTGCTCTGTGACATCACAAGTCCATCCTTTGTGCAGTGGAGCCATTGAGTTCTATTATTATTATTTTTATTTTGCTCTGGCCAGCTTCCTCCTTTATTAATAAACTGCCTCCCTTTGCTTGCTACTATCCACAAGTCTTTGTTCTGGGACAAAAGAACCCAGAACCCCTCTGGAGGTGCCCACTGTCTGCCGATATCACAAGCACCTTGTTCACCCTCTGTCTCTTCAGGCTTCCCCCAGCACCCTATCTACTGGAGCCTCCCTGCGCCCCCCCCAGCCCCCCGCCATCCCATGCCCACCTGTTGCCCCATTTCTCTCCCATCACAGACTTTATCACATCGAAAATATCTGTACTGTGGATATTATGTTCTTTCTAGAACATATGTTCCATGAGGGCAGAGGTCTGGTGGGACTCATTTACCTTGACGTCCCAAGCACATGAGTGTTGTCACTGTCATACTCGGTGGCACATTTATTGCTGTATGCATTGTCGTTTGTACCATGATATAGGAGCTACAGTCCCCAGCACCTATGCCACTGCCTGACCTATAATAGGCACAGAATGAGTATTGTAAAATAAGGCAAATAAACTGAGAAGGCCCTGGTGTTTGGGCCGAGGGTGGGGTTGAGCACCGGGATCCCCAGGGCACTCACGGTATCACCAAAGACCACAACAGGGAGTGGCTCACTCATCCTCCAGACACGACGGGACTCAGGCTCTTGGACAACCTCAACCCTGAGCCATCGAGTCACTGTGCTTGAGGATTTGGAAGGAGCTATATGCACTAGACTCAAACCTCCCACCTAGGACTGACACCCTGTTTGGCTTAGTCCTGGACTGTGGCCATAGTCTCTGCTTACCTGTCTCCCAGAGGCTGGGACTGTTCTACACAGAACAGACCCGGCGTCTATTCACAGTCCCAGTACTGATGCTGAAGGCTGGGACACCCCAGGCTACAGAGATAAATTAACCACTGTGGAATTGCCGGCAGGGCTCTCAGATCATCTCACAAGAAGGCCAGTGATGTTGACAGCTCTAGAGGCCGCCCTCTTGGGCTTCTTCCTCCATGTAGGCTCCTTCCAGTCTTTGCATGCTCCTATCCCCCCAGCACACACCCTAGTCATGGCCTTGTGAACACATGCTCGCTGAGATGTCCACACTCCTTTGAAAACCACTGCCATGACTGAGGCCTGCACCCCAGAGGGGCTCTAGGCTCCTCTTGATGCACTTCCGGGATTAATTAAAATTATCAGAAGAGAGTGCTGACAGGGAAGAAAGATGAGCACATCTCTCAGAGGAAACCCCACTGCTATTACGGGATGATAAAGAAGAAATGGAAGGGCTGGAGGGATGGTTTAGCCCTTAAGGCATTTGCCTGCTTAGCCAAAGGACCCAGGTTCAATTCCCTAGGATCCATGTTAGCCAGATGCACAAGGGGGCACGCGTGTCTGGAATTCATCTGCAGTGGCTGGGGCCCTGGCACACCCATTCTCTCTCTCTCTCTTTCTCTCTCTCTCCCTCTCTCTCTTACTCTGCCAAATAAATAAAAATAAAATATTTAAAAATTTTTTTGTTTATTTTCATTTATTTATTTGAGAGTGACAGAGAGAGAGAAGGAGGGAGGGAGAGAGAGACTGAGAGAGAGAGAGAGATAGAATGGGTGTGCCAGGGCCTCCAGCCACTGCAAACAAGCTCCAGATGCATGCGCCCCCTTGTACATCTGGCTAATGTGAATCCTGGGGAATCGAGCCTCGAACCAGGGTCCTTAGGCTTCTCAGGCCAGTGCTTAACTGCTAAGCCATCTCTCCAGCCCAAAATATCTTTTAAAGAAAAGAAGAATTGATGCTGAGAAGGGGCAGAGGCTGGTGGAAAGCTTCAGAGTGCATGGAAGATCAGGAGACCACTCCAAAGCTGCAGGCAGCCAAGGGCCCTAGAGACCCTGCAGACAGACTGGAGCGTGAGATGAGACCACGGCCTTGCGTGATGAGTCTGCTCCTCTGTCCCTTCTGGGGTCTTCAGTGGCATGGAGGCACCACAAGTCAGACTGCAGAAGTCCAGGGGGTATAGATGGGGGCAAGTGTTTTCCTCCTATTTCTCATTATTCATGTATGTACGTGATGTGTGTGTGGGGGGGGGTGCACGTGTGCCACAGCGCACATGTGGTGGTCAGAGGACAACCTCGGGGTGCTGCTCCTCTCCTTCCGCCTTCTCGAGGCAGGCTCTTTCCTGTCACTGAAGCTTAGGAGCTTCCAGGTGCTCCTGGCTCCACCGTCCTTGCCATAGGCACATGAGGGTTAACTGCAGAAGGCATGAGCCACTTTACTTCCAACTTGGCATGGGCGCTCGGATCAAACTCGGGTCACTGGCAGGCTTGCCAGCAAATTCCTTGAACCATGAGCCATCTTCCCAGGCCATGGCAGGACTTTTGAGTTCCAAGCACTGGCCCTGGCTGCTGGGAGGCTGGGGTGGCCAGGGCCTCGCCAGCGCGGTGGATATGCTACTCTGTGTCTGTTCCTTCTCCTAGGAACTATATATTCCCTTCTTTGTTTCATTTCAGTGGGAACCTAGGTGCAGAAGAAGGCTATGCCCACCAGAGCCCTTACCTGGCACTTATCAAACAAAGACCAAGAAAGGATGGCTCCAAGAAGGCTCAGAGGTTAAAGAAGTTTGAGTGCCAGCCCAGGTTCAATTCCCAAGCCAACCACGGAAGCCAGATGCAAAAGGGGAAAAAAAAAGTGTTGCAAGCCTCTGGTATTCATTACAGCAGCAAGATGTCCTGGAAAACCCACCCATCCCCCAACACACACCACACACACACACACACACACACACACACACACACACTAAGTAAAAAATTTTAAAAGCAAGGCAGGAAGTAATCTTCACTGTTAGCTTGACTTAGATTTGGAATCACCACGGAAAACCAGCTCTGGCTGTGTCTAAAAGAACCTTTCCAGAATGGTTTAGCTAAGATGGGAAGACCCGCCCTGCATGTGGACAGCATCATCCAATGGGCTGGGTCCCTAAGGAGCTGTGGAAAGAGGCGGGCTGAGAATTCATCTCTGTGTTCTGACTGTAGATGCAACGTGACAGCGTTCTTGCGCTCCTACTGCCGTGTCCTCCCCCCGTGACAGGCTGTTCCTCTCAAACTGTGAGCCAAACGGAAACCTTCTTCCCTTAAATTATTTCTGGTCAGGTGCTGGATTTCAGCAATGAGCACAGTAGCTACCACAGAGAGTGAAACCTGGCATTTGTGAGTCTGGGAGTAGCTGTTGAGAAACGCACTCCAGGAGAGCTCAGTTGGCACTCAAAAAGACAGGGATCCTGTCCTAGCTTCATTTGAGCGACTGATCCCTTGCCTGACCTAAGATATGGCCACTTCAGTCACCAGACATCCTTGTAACTTTAACTAAATTGAATTGGGTTTCTGTCACTAGCAACCAAAAGACTTCTAATCTCAGAATCCAGGCCAAAAGACACATATATAAGGAGCATGGCTAAGATGGCTTGCTGCTCAAGCCAGTCACATGCAGAGCCAGAGCAGCCCTGAGGCCATCATCCTTCCCTGCAGGGTCTGATGTCCCCAGTCTGGCAGCACCTGGCACATGCCCCTACTAGGATGACAGAGCTGCCCCCGCTGCCTTCGGGAGTTATTTATTCCCTTCATAAGCAGGAAGACCCAAGGTGCTTTGTGGCAGCTCACCTTGCTTTCCTATTTCACATTGCATTTCACCCTGCCAAGACGAATTCTTCTTGGCTGAGAAGTAGGTATTTTTTTTTATTAAAGTTTTTTTGTTTATTTTTTATTTATTTATTTGAGAGTGACAGATAGAGAGAGAGGGAGAGAGAGAGAGAGAGAGAGAGAATGGGCGTGCCAGGGTCTCCAGCCACTGCAAACCAACTCCAGATGCATGCGCCCCCTTGTGCATCTGGCTTACATGGGTCCTGGGGAATGGAGCCTCAAACCAGGGTCCTTAGGCTTCACAGGCAAGCGCTCAACCACTAAGCCATCTCTCCAGCCCTGAGAAGTAGATTTTAAATAACCCTTCTTGCTCATGATAGCCCTGCACAACCTTCCCTTGCCTGGGGCCTTTGCTGTTTCTCCCCTGAGCAAAGCCTGCCTTCCGTTCCCACACTGGAAGACCCCTGGAGAAATGCACACAGCAGCTCTTCTCCACACTGGAGTTTCGTCTTTCCCCAGTTCCACTTTATCAATGCACTTTTAGAACCAACTCCATCTGTGGCCCTGAAAACCATCTGGAGTGATCAGGCCAAGAGTCGGTGGCTGGAGGAGGCATGGGATTTGTACTAAGCAGGAGGGAGCTGGAACCTGGAGGCTGAACAAGGGGGTGGAGACTCAGACAAGAGGCCTGTGACCACCACAGACCAACAGCGTCAGCTGAGTTCCAGGTAGCAAGAAGGGCGATGTTGCAGTCAGGTTCACATTGCTGGCAGAAATCACCCAACCAAGAGCAGCTTGTGGGGAATAAAAAAGTTTAGTTTGGCTTACAGCCTCGAGGGGAATCTCCATGATGGCAGGGGAAAATTATGGCATGAGCAGAGGGTGGACATCACCCCCTGGCCAACATAAGGTGGACAATAGCAATAGGAGAGTGTGCCAAACACTGACAAGGGGTAGTTGGCTATAACACCCATAAGCTCACCCCCAACAATACACTGCCTCCAGGAGGTGTTAATTTCCAAATCTCCATCAGCTGGGAACCTAGCATTCAGAACACCTAAGTTTATGGGGGACACCTGAATCAAACCGCCACAGGAAGGTAAGGGGGTGGTGAGCGAGTGCTGTCTCGGCCCCCTGCCAGTTCTTTCACGTTCACGGAGCCACTGCATGTCACCCATCTCAGCTCCTGGCTTCTGGGGACATAACTTGGAAATTAGAGCAGAATCTCGAAGTTTTAGATTCAGACCATGAGCCATCTTTGTCTCCACCCCCTACCTATGCAGACTTGTCTGATGGAGCTCTTGCAAAGCTTTCCCCTTTTAAATTCTTGAATGTATATATGAGTGTAATATGCATGTATGTGTGTGCCGACATGGGTGCATGTGGGCACGTGTATGCATGTGTGTATGCTCACGGACAGGTGGAAGCCAAAGGTTGGTACTGGGTGTGCCCCTCTATCACTCTTCGCCTTGTCGTATCCTTTAGAGACAAGGTCTCTCACTGAACCCAGGGCTTGCTGATTCAGCTACTCTAGTGAGCCAGCTTGCCCTGCCTCCTCCTCTTCTCCAGTTCCACCTGCCTCTTCTTCCTGAGGGCTTGGATTACAGATGTGCACGCCACCATGCCTGGCATTTACATGGGAACTGGGAAGCTGAATTCAGGTTCTCACACTTGCACCACAAGCGCTTTACCAATTGAGCCACCTACTCAGAGCCCTCGTTGCTCTTCTTAAACATCCATATGTAAATACTGTAGGCTTCCCAGGCCTTAAGAACTCTGTCACAACTCCCGCAGCTCCTCCATGGCAGGGGCAGGAGCAGCCATATGTACATAAATCCATGCGAATGACTGGGCATAGCTTTATTATTAAAGCCTTATTCACCCAAACAGAAGGACACGCTCAGGAGGTAGCTGGCCAAGTTTGGGTCCTCCCAGATCAGGCACAACTCTAGCAATTCTGATGCTGGCCCCGGGGCTCAGCCCTCCTGCTCAAACTTGCAAGAAAGCCGCACTTACCACGCTTGGCGCGCCATCAGCGTCAAGAGTGTGGGTCACGCTCAAGCTTGGCTTCGTCACATACAAGCTCTGGAACCTGGGGAACGTTGCTTCACTGCAACACCTGTGAAATGAAGGCACTGGGGCCGGGGAGAGGGCCCAGTGGGCAAAGGGCTTCCTGTGCAAGCCTGAGGACCTGAGTTCAGATCCCCAGAATCCATGTGAAAGCCAGGCACAGTGGCACGTGTCTGTAATCCCAGCACCAGGGAGGCAGTGACAGAAAGATCTCCAGGGCTTGATGGCCAGCCGGTCCAGCCAAACTGGTGAGCTCTATGCTCAGTGCGAGACCGTCTCAAAGACTAAGGTGGGGAGCAACAGAGGAAGGCACTCAGTGTTTACCCCCGGCCTCCCACTTGCATGTGCACCCATACACACACGTGCCACTACACACATATGCACATATACACACATGTGTGCGCACTGCACATACGTGCAAAAATAAGAGTGAAGACACTACATGGAGGAAGGGGTGAGGGCCTGGTGAGTCCTCTCGCGTGCTGGAATAGTACCTGCTGCTTTCTATGAGGCTCCTGGCAAGGTATCTGCTGGGCTTGTCACATGGAGAAGGTCAGGAGGCTTTCGGGTGAGGCCAGATGAAGGTCTCTTCACCTAACCCCAGGAGGGCTTCCTGGAGGAGGCGGTGCTTCAGCCAAGGCTCTGGAGTCAAGAGGAGCCTGTGTGAGCACCTTACTGAAGACAAGAAGAAGCAAGTGCTACTTGGGGACTGTTGCTGGGCCAAAGCACCCAACCAGAAGCAGCTGGTAGGAGGAAGGTTGCTTATTTTGCCTTACAATCTTGAGGGGGGCGGGAAGCTCCATGACGCCAGGGGAGCGATGATATAACAGAGGCTGGAAATCATCTCCTGGCCACAGCAGGTGACAGACAGCAGCCAGGAGAGTGAGCCGAACTCTAGCAAGAGAGAACTTGTTATAACACTGTGGTGGTTTGATTCAGGTGTCCCCCATAAACTTAGGGGTTCTGAATGCTGGGTTCCCAGCTGATGGAGATTTGGGAACTAATGCCTCCTGGAGCCAGTGTATTGTGGGGGGCGGGCTTATAGGTGTTATAGCCAGTTTCCCCTTGCCAGTGTTTGGCACACTCTTCTGTCACTATTGTCCATCTGATGTTGGCCAGGGGGTGATGTCCACCCTCTGCTCATGCCACCATTTTCCCCTGCCACCATGGAGCTTTCCCTCATGTCCGTAAGCCAAAATAAACCTTTTTTTTTCCCACAAGCTACTCTTGGTCAGGTGATTTCTGCCAACAATGTGAATCTGACTGCAACAAACACCCCTAAGCCTGTTCCCAACACATCTCCATGCAGCAAGGTTCCACCTCACAAACTGCCATCAGCTAGGGACCAAGCACCCAAAACACATGAGCTGATGGGGAAACACCTAATTGAAACCAGCACAGGGGTGTGCTAGGAGGTTCAATATTCCTAAAGATCAAAATTTGCAGTTGAACTGGGCCAGGTTGCACAGCCCTTCTGCGCAGTGGGACATGGATTTGATCTGGATGGCGAAGGGGTCATGGAAGGGTGTGAACAGGGAGAGGTGTGCTTCCTCTCATGGGCTGTGGAGGGTGGATCAGGGCGGGTGAGAGTGTAGGCAAGGGACAACCTGAGTGACTTACATTGATTAAGGCAAGACAATGCCTCAAGGTGAGGGCCCTGGAAGGAAAGGACAGACACAAACGGAGCAGAACGGTGGACATTGACAGTGACACAGAGGAGATGGTCAGAGGTGACATTCAGGTATTGGCTCCTCACTCCCCTTAATCGTCCTCACACAACAAAGTGTCACCATAGGCTTATTCTGGGCCGGGAATCAAACCCCACTGCACAACCCAGGCCTGTAGTAGAACGGAGCCTTTAGAGGTCATCTCGCCCATCCCTTGACCTCAGGATCTGTCTGCAGTCAGCCAGAAGCGCGACAAGGGACAGATACTCCATGAGTGCACAGGTGGTCTCTGCTGTCAGTGAGCAGGCTATGCCATCAAGAGGTGAAGGTCCCCAAACCCTGGAGAGACAGGCTTTTAGCTGTGCAGAGAAATGAACTTCTCTTTTCTTCTGTCTCTTAAAAATTAGCCAGTAGGGTCTCTCTCTCGGCTGCAGTGGGAGGAGGGTCTGGCAGACAGCCACCCCGTCGCAGTGAAAGCTCCACAGCCCCAGTCGCGACAGATGCTATTTATCTGTAGCCCAGGGAAAGTGGGAAAGGAATGCCCTGCCTCCTTTCCTTGCTGTCTGGGGCCATCCATCACCTTGGTTATTTTTACAGCAGTGTGGGCATGTTCTGCTCTCCCGCACCCCCCCAGGAAATGGGACCAAATGAGGATTGCAGCAGCCACTGCTGTCAAGGAAGGCATTGAGGCACATGGGTGATTAAGGATGTGATGTCAAGTTTCCGGCCTGGCCCTCCCACCTTTCTGCTTCCGCCTTTCCCCATAGGACCTCAGACTTTGTGGAAGTGATCTACCGGAAAGGAAGAATCACTTTGATGCCCCGGAGCCTCTACACGCTTTGAGAGATCGTTGTGATGACTTTGGCTCATGGACTCTGACTGGAGCTGGTAGCGTTAGCACAACGGTAGGTCAGTGAGCTCTGGAGGCTTGTGGGAAGGTGGAAAGGAGAGAGTGAGGGCTTACAGGTTGTCCACACAGAGCCTGGAGGCTCTGTGACTCACCCCCATGGGGAGGTGGCATTCTGGTACTCTTTGAACCTGATTGGAATCTTCACTCCTCCATTACTTCAAGAATTTGTAAACTGGGTGTTCCCATCAAATGCCCTCTCAGTATTTGTCAGTGCCCCTAGGTTGGTGCTGCTCTTATCTTTAGTCTGAGATGCTTCTCTTTTCAGTTGCTGCTGACTACTAGGGAGACTCAAAACTTGTTAACAAGTGCAGAGATTAAATAACTTTTGAGTGCTCAGGAGTAAATGTGACATCTCTATCACATCCTACAAGGCTCAGGGAACATTGCGACATTACAGAAGAGGGCCAAAAAGGATGTAAGAGCCAGAGGATGGGGAGGAGGGTTTTGGAATGCTGTCTTCCAGACATGAAGTAATATTGCATTTGTAACCTCACAGCACTGTGGTTAGTCACACAATATTGGGCCTACCAACATTCTGTAATGCATGATGGAGGATGGAAAAAAAAAAAGACATCAACACAGAAGAGGGACTAGTTGGGAAGAAGAAAGGGATCAGTGGAAGTGGTGGGGGAGGAGAGACAAAGGAAAGTTGTGGGAGATTTGATCAAAAACATTGTGTAGGGCTGGAGAGATGGCTTAGTGGTTAAGGCACTTGCCTGCAAAGCCAAAGGACCAAGGTTCGATTTCCCAGGACCCACATAAGCCAAATGCTCAGGATGGTGCATGTGTCTGGAGTTCATCTGCAGTGGCTGGAGGCCCTGATGTGCCCATTCTTTCTCTTTCTCTCTCTCTCTCTCTTTGCCTCTTTTCTTTCTATCTCACAAATAAATAAATAAAAATAAAACATATTTTTTAAAACCTTGTATATATGTATAAAAATTGTCAGTTAGGGATGGAGAGATATCTTAGTGGATAAGGCACTTGCCTGCAAAGCCTAAGGACCCAGGTTCGAGTCTCCAGTACCCATATAAGCCATATACACAAGTGGTGCATGTGTCTGGAATTTGCAGTGGCTGGAGGCTCTGGTGCACCCATTATCTATCTGCCTTTTCTCTCTTTCTCTCTCTCAACCTCTCTCTCTTTCTCTCTCTCTCAAATAAATAAAATATTTTTTAAATTTCCAATTAAAAACAATTTGTAGTGTTGGAGAGATGGCTTAACGGTTAAGGCGCTTGCCTGCAAAGCCAAAGGACCACATTTTGATTCCCCGGGACCCGCTTAAGCCAGATGCACAAGGTGGCGCATGCATCTGGAGTTTGTTTGTAGTGGCTGGAGGCCCTGGTGTGCCCATTCTCTCTCTCTATTCTCTCTCTCTTTCTCTCTCTCTCATAAATAAGTAAAATAAAAATAAAGTATCTAAAACAAATAATGTGTAAACTGGGGCTTACAATGCCCACCTCCTAGAGTGGCTGTAAGTTTTTAATTTTTAAACATCTTATATGTATGTGTTCATGTGTGAGTGCAGGCATATGCATGTCACAGCATGTATGTGGAGGTCAGAAGGCCATCTTGGGTGTCAGTCCTCACCTTTCACCTTGTTTGAGGCAGGGTCTCTTGTTTGTCAGTACATACACCAGGCTAGCTGGTAAGCATCCAGGGGTTTTCCTATCACTACTCACCTTCTCTCTTTCTGAGACTCCAGACACACACTACTGCATCCAGCTTTACATGGGTTCTGAGGAATTCAAACTCAGGCCCTCATCCTTGTGAAGCAAGTGTTTTACTCATTGAGCCATCTTCCCAGCTAATCATTTTTAATTTTTCAAATGTCTGATTTTTATTCTCTGGTTTGAAATACAGTGCCAGCATTATTTAATTCTTGCTGCTCACATGGTTTCAACCTTGGCCATGAGTTACTTACTGTGTGACTTTCTCCTTGGGAGGCATGAAGGAGCATCTGTTCACCCCACACAGGGCACGATGACAGGCTAAAGTCCAGTTTGGCAAGCCAATGAGTTGAGTTCACTTACAGAGCAGGAGTGAGGAGTTCCTTAGGGTAGCATGGGTGACTCAAAGGCAGGTGCATTATGGGAAAGCACAAACCAGCATGGTGACAACTCATGAAACCTACATCCCTGGAGCCATGAGCTCCCTAACAGCTAGCAGGCAGCTTGGCCAGTAGGCTAGTCTCCCTCTCCAGCAGCTGTTACTGCACAGATTATCATGGGAAGGGCTTGTAATCCTATAAATTTCAGGTTCCTCCTGAGATGTGTGAATTGTTTATTTCCCAAGTCTTAAGGCACCTCCCTCCAGGATGAAATGCTTTTTGAAAGTTTTTAAAAACATTTTATTTATTTAGTTAGTTAGTTATTTGCAAGCAGAGACACACAGAGAGAGATCAGGAAGAGAGAGAAGGGGTGCACCAGGGTCTCCAGCCACTGCAAATGGGCTCCAGATAACATGTGCCACTTTGTGCATCTGGCTTTATGTGGGTACTGGGGAATCCCAGACAATTCCTTAACCACTGAGCTGTCTCTTCAGCCCCAGGCTGGGATGCTTTAACTAAGAAGAAATTGCTTCAAACTGACAACACCAGGTTGGCCTCTGATTCCTCTCCACAAGTCTCCAGATGCTCCAGCTGCTTCTTGTATGGCCCGTTCTTCAGAACACGTTTGAGGAATGATGGTGTTTAGAGAGCAAAATCTACAGGGCTAAATTTTCATTATCATGCCATTCAGATGTCACTGTTTCTAGTCCCTCTCATTAGATGGAGCTAGAGACTGTGTATATGCACACGAACTCATGCACGTGTACATACACAGAGGTGTGCAGTGCTGTGGTTTGATTACAAATGCCCCAAAGGCTCATGTGCTGAAAGCTTGGTTCCATACTGGTGTCAGCATTGAGAGGTGATGATTGGATCATGAGGGCACTAACTGCGTGGACGAATGAACGCATTGATGACCTCATAGCTGAGTGGACTGTTAGGAGGTGGAGCCTAGTTAGGGAAATAGGTCATGAGGAGATGTGATTTTTAAATATATTTTTATTTAATTCTTTGAGAGGGGAAACAGGAGAGAGCATTGTTGCTCCAAGACCTCTTGCTGCTGCAAATGAACTTCAGATGCATGCGTTATTTTGTGCATCTACATTTACATGGGTATTGGGGAATTGAACCTGGAGTGGAAGGGTTGGTATGCAAGTGCCTTAACCACCGAGCAATCTCTCCAGCCCTTTGGGGGTGTGATCTTTAACGATCTGTCTTGTCCTCAGTCTCTCTCTCTCTCTCTCTCTCTCTCTCTCTCTCTCCATCCCTTCCTCCCTCCTTCTCTTCTCTCTCTGTTTCTTGCCCACTATAAGGTAAGCAGCTCTCCTCTGCCACATGGCCCCTGCCATGTTCTGCCTCACCACAACCCAGAAACAAAAAAGCCAAGTGACCACCTTGGACTCAAATCTCTGAAACTGTAAGTCAAAATAAATCTTTCATCCTCTAAGTTGCCTTTATTAAGCATTTTGTCAGGGCACCAAAAAAAAAAAAAAAAAAACGACTAACACCATCAAAAACATGTTCTGAAAAAGGCACGAGTAGGTGATTGCGTTGTATGACCATCAGAGTGCACATACCTAACCACAGATGGTAGAACTTACTACGCGAGTAGTCTATGTGATGTAGCCTGTTGCTGTGGCTACAAACCAGCACAACTTATGACTGTACTGAATTCTGCAGGCAATTGTCACACAGTGGAAAGCACTTGTTATATGAACATATCTAAGGAAAGGAAAGAAATAGCATGAAAGATTAAAAGCATTTGCACATGTGTTGGACACTGCATGCATGAATGCAGCCTGTCTGAAGCCCTGGGTCATTATTGTACAATGCCATAGATATATAAACATGCTGCCCCTGTGCTACATTAGTTTAATTCAAACTCTTGTTTCATGGGCCAGACATGGTGGTTTATGCCCATAATCCCAGCACTCAGGAGGCTGAGTTGGGAGGATCGCCATGAGTTCATGATCAGCCTAGGATCAAGAGTGAGTTCCAAGTCAGTCTAGACTAGAGTGTGACCCCACCTCAAAAGAAAATTTCTTCTTTTTTCATTACTAAAAATTATAATTCTTTTTTAAAAATCTTTTTCTTTTTTTAAACTTTTAATTTATTGTTATTTACTTATTAGAGACAGAGAAAGGTACAGAGAGAGAGAGAAAGAATGGGTGTGCCAGGGCCTCCACGAACTCCAGACTCATGCGCCCCCTTGTGCATCTGACTTACATGGGACCTGGAGAATCGAACGGAGGTCCTTAAGCTTCACAGGCAAATACCTTAACCACTCAGCAATCTCTCCAGCCCTAAAAATTATGATTCTTCAATAAAGTATTTTTCTTCCATAATATATTAGCTTACTGAAACTTTAGTTTGTAAACTTTTAAATTTTTTAAGTTTCTAGATTTATCTTTTTAATTTCTAGATTTCTAATAGCACTTACAGTATAAACACAATGTGAGGCTATGCAAAATATTTCCATTGTATCATTATTCTGTAAGCACTTCTTATTTCTAAAACTTTAATTTTTAAATATTTTCTTTATTTATTTATTGGAGAGAGAGAGAAAGAGGCAGATAGAGAAAGAGAGAAAATGGGCATATCAGGGCCTCCACCCACTGCAAAGGAACTCCAGACGCATGTGCCACCTTGTGCATCTGGCATTCGTGGGTACTGGGAAATTGAACCTGGGTCCTTAGGCTTTGCCGGCAAGCGCCTTAACCATTAAGCCATCTCTCCATCCCCCTAAAACTTTAATTTTTTATTTTAAAAGTCATTATTTTGAAAACTAAGGCACAGATGCACACATTAGTCTATACACACATGGGGTAAGGACCATCAGTACCACTTCCTCCTACCTCCATCTCATGTCCCACAGGAGATCTTCAGGGCAGTAACACCTGCGACACTGTCACCTCCTGAGATGAGCACCTTCTTCTGACATCTTCCTAAGGCACCTGCTTAAGGCTTCTCAGAAGCATATGTCACTTTTCAGAACCGCATCCATTGTGGGGCAGGAGATACAGCTCTGCTGGTAGAGTGTTTGCCTAGCATGCACAGAGTCCTGGGTGCAATCGTCAGTACTGCATAAAACCATGTCTGTGGCCTGGAGAGATGACTTAGTGGTTAAGGTGCTTGCCTGAGCAGCCTAAGGACCCATGTTCGATCTCCCTCCACATCCCACGTCATCCAGATGCACAAAGGTGAGGCAAACGCAAAGTCATACATGCGTGCTATGTGATGCGAGTGTCTGGAGTTCGATTGCAGTGGCTGAGGCCCTGGTGGGCCAATTCTCTATTCTCTCTCTCTCTCTCTCTCTCTCTCTCACGCACACACACACACACACACACACACACACACACACACAAAATATTTCTGTGTGGTGGTTTGGTTTAGGTGTCCCCCATAAACTTAGGTGTTCTGAATGCTAGGTTCCCAGCTGATGGAGATTTGGGAATTAATGCCTCCTGGAGGCAGTGTATTGTTGGGGGCAGGCTTATGGGTGTTATAGCCAGTGTTCCCTTGCCAGTGTTTGACACACTTTCTTATTGTTATTGTCCACCTTTTATGTTGGCCAGGGTGTGATGTCCACCCTTTGCTCATGCCATCGTTTCCCCCTGCCATCATGGAGCTTCCCCTTGAGTCTGTAAGCCAAAATGAACCCTCTTTGCCCAAACACTGCTCTTGGTGGGGTGATTTCTGCCAGCAATGTGAACCTCACTACAACAGTCTATAATCCCAGCACTCAGTAAATGGAAGCAGAAGGGCTGGGAGTTCAAGGTCATCATCAGCTACACAGTGAGTTTGAGGCCAGCTTGGAATACATGAGACTCTGACTCAAGAAAGAGAGAAAAGATAAGAGAGGAGAGAAGGAAATAGAGGAGAGAAGAAGGGGGAAAAGAGAGGAGAGGAAGGGAAGGAGAGAGGAAGGAAGGAAAGAAAAATGAATCATAAATATTTCTCTCTGTTAACAAAACCTTTTTGATACTGGCCTATGTTTCTAAGCATTTTAAGGAGCTTGCTGAGCTCTGTAAAACCTTCTTGTGACTTCTCTTGTGACTCCTTTCCTGAGGTTTCCTTTCTTCTGCCTCTACTGCAGCCACATGTTCCTGTTCTGGTTCCAATACCACCTTAAGGGGCCACCATCCAATACTAAGTCTGCTGTTGAAACATTGGTATGTGGCACATGACTGTGTGTTCATTTCTGTACCTCTCTATTATATTGCATTTTGGAAAGATGAAAGTGAAGTGAGAAATACAAGGGAATGTCTCATCTTGTTTTTGCACCTTTTACGTTAGCTCAAAATTAAAAGATTTTTAAGTCTCTGAAGCATTTAGAATGTAATACATATACAACAAATACACATCCCCTTTCGTCCCCTCAACTTCCTGAACTTGACTCTTCTATTTACCTCAAGAATTTGTAAATGAGATAACAATATCCGCTCCATAGGCTTATTGTTAACCCACAACTTTGTTTCAAAGTGTGACCCTTAAATGTGCCCTATTGTGACAAATTCACAGCATGCTCCACTCTGGCTAACCTCAATGAGTCAGAGCAATCGGCTAACTATGCCAAGGCTGGAGTGGAGCTTTGAATGGTATAGTGAGTGTTAGAGCCTAGTTTCCTTCAAGAAACAGACCCCAATAAAATGTTCTCAAAAGTGTGTTGTGGTTGCTTGAATATAAAATATTCGCCGGTCCAGGCGTGGTGGTGCACACCTTTAATCCCAGCACTCGGGAGACAGAGGTAGGAGGATCGCCATGAGTTTGAGGCCACCCTGAGACTACATAGTAAATTCCAGGTCAGCCTGGGCTAGAGTGAGACCCTACCTCGAAAAACCAAATATATATATATATATATATTCGCCGTAGCCTCATGTGTTTGAATACTTAATCCCCAGCTGGTGGCCCTGCATGGGAAGGTTGTGGAACCTTGGGGAGGTGAAGTCTTGCTGGAGGAAGTGTGCCACTGGGGGTGGGCCTTGGGGTGTTACAGCCCAGCTCTGCTTGCCACACTCAGCTCACTCTTGCTACTTCCTCCTTACTCTTGTGAATAAGTGATGCCTTGCTGTCTGCTCCTGCCAAGCTCCCTCCCCCCCCCACCACCAATCCCTATTATGATGAGCTGGAAACGCTAAGCCAGAAATAAAACCTTTCCTTCAATAAGCCACTTCTGGTTGTGTGTTTTGTCCCAGCACCAAGACAGTAACTGCTACCAAGGACTCGGCATGTATTGGGGAGGTGTCAGAAGCACTATTATGGCAGTGGGCAAGTGACCTAGAGAAACAAAATGTGTACAAAAGACCACTGCACCCTCTCATGGGAAGTTCTGAGAGATGCTTCAAGACACTTGCCTTCCCATTGTCCACGTGTATAAGGATCAAGAAAATTGGCTGGATTACTTTGTGCACAAGCCCCTACCAATACTAGCTTGAGGCAGTGCATGGCCGGTGGCTTTCAGTGGGTCTGGGGCAAAGTCCTGGGAGCAGAGATGCACTGTGAGTCATGGGGTGTCAAGGAAAAGGACACAGGTGGCTTCCAGCATGATGCTCCAGCCACCCATCGCCGTGCTCAGCCCATGTTAGTCAGCTTGATCCATCCACTTCCTGAGCTTTCCCAGTCACCCCAAACTGCCTGGATGGGACCGTGAAAGGGGAAGAGAATTCTGGCATCACCTGAGCTTGTGGCTCAGGAGGAGAAAATTTATCATGGGAGAGCTGGGTTTCATCTCACCAAATATTCATTAATCTGCAACAAAGTAGCCAGGTCTACAAATTTCCTCAAAGTGATATTAAAATGTATTTATATGGAGAGCTGGATGGTATTTCTATATATGAATATGTAAATTTCTGAGTTTGTAAGAATCTCTGGTGGGGAATGAGAATGAGACAGTAGATACAGAGGCATGAATCCATAAAATGTTTAAAAGGAAAACTCCAACCTTTTTGGTGTGTTATGTTATTAAGGTACAGTAGGCTTGCAAAGTATGCTGTAAATTTAAAAGTTTAATGCATCATTTGCAGAAGTTTTCCACTGAGTTTGCTCTAAGAAAGGGCAATGAAAAGAAAGGAATGTCAACTCGATCTGCCCATCCCCTGGAGGAGAGGAGTGGGGATAGCTTCCCCAGCCAGAGCTGACATCCTACCTGCTTCCTCAGGACCTGGGGTTTCCAGCAGGGGCCATATAAAGACATGCAGATTGTGCCTAGCACACGTGGATCCAGCCTAAGTTGCTGGGAGGAGACATGGGAATCTTACCCAACCACCCCTTGCCAAGCCAAGCCACCCAGGGCAAGATTGCATCTGCAGGAGAGAAGGTCAAAGAGGCTTGATTCGCACAAAAGGCCGCCATGGGTAATCCACATCCTGATATCCATCACAAGCAAACATCAGAAGTGAGGAGTTACCGTCCTTATCAGCACTGTGCAACCGGAACACAGGAAAGAAGAAAGTCGTGCTGGGCTGACGTAACAAAGCTCCCTAGACTACTTAGCTTAAGCAACAGTAACGCACGCCCTCATACTTACGGAGGATGGAGGTCTGAGTTCAAGGTGCAGGCAAGATTGCTTTCTCCTGAGGTCTCTTTCCTGGGCTTGTAGATGGCTGTCTTCTCCCCGAGTCATCACATGGTCTCCGTTCTGTGCATGTCATTGTCCTAATCTCTTCTTATATAAGGGCAGCAGTCATTTTGGGCAATCTCCTCCCCCTCCCTCAAAGAAATCCCCTTTTAATTTAATCACCTCTCTGAAGACAATTTCCAAACGTAGTCACATTCTGAGGTACTGGGGGTTAGGACTTCACCCATGAATTTAGAAGTACATCATTCAACCCATAACACAGAGTGACCAGAAAGTCATCGAATACAGAATCACAACATGATATTTCCTGACTTCCCATCTATGAAACTCTGAGGGTTTTTTTTTTCAACACCATCCTATCCCTGTCAACCCTTCTTTCTGACAGAGGTGAAAATGGAACTTCAGAAGCTAAAAAGAAAAATAGCTGTTATGCCTCACCAGCCTGAGTCATGCTGACATCTCCAAGTAGAGTCAGATCTCTTGTGACTTCCTATTTTGTTTTGGATGTCAAATATTTCCTGCAGGCTTGTGTGTTTAGACATTTAGTCCCCGCCTGGTGGTGCCACTGTGGTAAACTGTAGAAGCTTTGGAGGAAGAGCCTCACTGAAGGAGGTAGGTTGCCCAATTCCTATCTTCTCTCTCGGCTTCCTTAGCTGCTAAAATGTGAGCAAGCAGGCTCGCACTCCTGCTGCCACAGCCAAGAGCCACTCCCACCATGATGGACTGCACATCACACCATGAGCCAAGATAGACCCATCCTCCCTTAAGCTGATTCTTGTCAAACATTAATCATGGCAATGATAAAAGTAGCTAATATGTGTACCTACCTACCAACCATATCCTCCCTCCTCCACTAGTTTGTTTGGCAGAAGAAGGGGGATATCCAATCATACCCAAGAGTCACAGATGCCATTAAGTCTGATGACTGAGTGGCCACCTGACCTACCAAAGAATGGGCTTCATGCAGACAGCTTCTGGAAACAACTGGGTCATTTCTGCATGTGAAGAAGCAACTGTAGTGAAGTTCCTTCCACAGAAAATTTCTCCAAAGAAAGCTTTGCTTGTCTCTGCTCATGGCTCCCCCACACATGAGTCTATGCCTCTGAAAACCAATGAAAGTTCAATGTGTGGCATAACTATACAGGGCACCATATGTTCTTTCTAGCTCTTCCCTCCCTTTCCCCTGCTCAAGTCCCTGGTCCTCCCCCTTCATTGCTATAGTAGAAATGTTTCTCACTTACAGTCAGTCAACCCAGGGGCCAGGTGATAGCCTGTCTCCTAGATTGCCAGCTACAATGACCCTCACCCCATAGTCTTCACATCTTTGAGAATCACCTCCTTCACTGTACTGGGGTGGCTGATAGAATACTATAAGGTCATGTCACTTCCAAGACCAGGTTGCAAAATCAAAGTTGCTTCTGTTTGGTCACTTCATTTCTTTATGTTCAACCACTTTATTCAGAAGAAGTCATGCTATCAGAAACCCTATGGGAGGGCCCCCTTAATAAGCTTCCTAGCCACAGGCACACAAGTGAGCTTAGAAACAGATCATCCAGGCTTGGGCAAGCCACAGCATTGGCTGACCCACAGCTAGGCTGCTCCCAGAGTTCTGCTCCAGGAGATAGTAAATGCTTATTATTTGCAGCCAATAAGTTGAGAGCCATTTGTTATGCAGCAGCAGATAACTGATACAAGCAAATTACATGTTGGACCATATCAAGGTCAACCCCATGTGGAATGATCTCCAGTGAACTATGTTTGGATGCTCTGCCCCAAGTTTTATCAGCAGTGGTTACAAAAAAATAGCTATGTGTTTTGTGTCACCCATTTTATTGTTCACCTGCTGTTAAGTGCATTGTTGACAGCCTTTTCAACTGTGATCTTTGTGAAGGGAGACAGTGAGACATGCATTTAGAGTTTATTAAAGGATTTGCTCCTATTCACACATTACCTGACCCCCCACAAATCCTAGGCTACCTAGGGAAGAAAGAGTCTCTGCCAATAAATTAGTCCTCCTAGCTCCTTCTCATTCCTCCCACATTCACACTGGAGTCTCCTTCTTCCTGTCTCATCAATGTCATTGTTGCTCCACTGCTCACTGGCTGGCAGATAATCAATACGTTGGGAATACAATACAAACTGATTGCAAAGTATGATTTCCAATTTCGCAGAGAAGGGGCAGGACTTCATAAAGCCTACAGAAGTGAAGTGGAGGAACCTGCAGACACGGTTGCAAAGGCTTTGATAAATCCACATTAGGGAGAGTGTGAGCTGTCGTCAGCTCAAGAGGAGGAAGCCGCAAAGATGATGGTACCAAGGAGGCTCTGAGAGAGAACAAGAGGCTGGTATCGCAAAAGGGATAAGAGAAGACGCTCTTGAGAAAAGTGGCCAAGTGCTCAAAGATGTTGCAAAAGAACAACCCTACGGTCACGCCAAAGTCAAATATGAACTGGAGGATGTTATGTCATTCTATTCTCTGCTTTTGTTGGGAAAATTTCATTAAAAAAAAAAAAAGTCCTCCCTTGGATCACTGTTCAAAGAGTGGGCAGAGATTCACATATGTCACCTCAATACAAGATAATAAATCTGAGCTGGAGAGATGGTTTAGCAGTTAAAGTGCTTGCCGGCAAAGCCCAAGGACCCAAGTTCAATTCCCCAGTACCCACATGAAGTCGGATGTACAAGGTGGTGCACTGTGTGTGGAGTTTGTTTGCTAACAAGTTTGTGGCTAGAGGCCCTGGTGTTCTCTCTCTCTCTGTATCTCCCTCTCTCTCTCCCTCCCTCCCTTCCTCGCTCTCCATCTTTCTCTCTGTCTCAAATAAACAATAAATAAATAAAATAAAAAGATAATAAATTTATTGCAATAATTTTCATTTTCCCAGATGAATTCCAACATAACTCTTTTACCAATATTCATCATGAAATTTTAGTCCTCTTTTTTTCCACCCCCCTCTAAGATTGGGTCTTTTTCTATAGCCCAGGTTGGCCTTAACCTTGAGATCCTCCAGCCTCAGCCTCACAAGTCCTGGGGTCACAGATCTGCTTCACCACACCCAGCATGGTACCTTTTATTAAAGGCAATTTAAACCAATCTTTCCTTGTTGTAAGTATCCCAAGGTATAAAGCGCCAGCTTGCTCAAGTGGTTCTAGTTTTAAAGAACTGGCCTGTGGCTTTCTTTCTATTGACCCCAGCTTGGTAGTCTCCATATTTCTCTATTTTTTTTCCTAAGATACCAGGAAGTTCAATAAAACTATACTAGAATGTATTCTAGTCCCTCTTTTGTCCTCAGACCCAAGTTTTCTTTGTTATATACCCTTCACTAACTTAACTGAATATATGCTTTGTGGACCAGAGTAACTGACAAATCCTGATGCTGCTGTCTGAGAAGCACCAGGTTACGTTGTCAAGGAGCCTTCCTCTGATTCTCACGGCCCAGCCTCTTCAAGTCTGTGCACCTTTAACTGCTGAGTCATCTCCTCAGCCCCTCCCTCCCCCACCACCACCATTCTAGAGGCATGATTCTTTGCTTGACAGGTATTTTTAAACTGTGTCTAGAAAGCCACAATGGACCAACAGCCATATCCTCAAATCAGCCACACATAGCCCACTGGACTCATATGATCTGATGTCCACTCTCCTTCCCTCTCCCCATCCAGACACACATTCGATTTTTTTCAGCTTACTATAAATATTTGAGATATATGGAAAGGCACAAAGAGTAATGCAATGAATATCTGCATGCCTTATCCAGCTCAAGCAATAAAACATTACTACTGAGGTGAAGCATTCTATCTCCGGCTCATTTTCAATTATTAAAGAAGCACACAGAAGGGGTTGTGTTTGAGGGCAGCCTAGGGGTTGGAACCATCATGAATAAGGCACACAGGGACCATAATACCTGGCTTACACTCCTGCAGACACTCTCCACTACCATCTAATGAGGTATCTATTCTCCTTCTCGTTTAAGGGTGAGGAAATAAGTTCAGAGGTCAGCTGATACGAGTGCAGTCATATAGACCTTGGCCACGAAGCCAGACTGCCTGGGTTTGAGCCCTGGCTCCATCTGTGCTGGGTGAAAACTGGTCATGGAAATGTCCTCTGCTCCTAGCAAGCACATGCTTAGATAAAGGCCTGCCTGTTGCATGCGCTACGTAAGGGTTTGCTGCTGCTGTCACTGCTGCAATTTCTACTATGATTATTATTTCCTGACACTCCCATGAAGGATAAATTTATGTTCTGTGAAATTCTCGGCCACAAGGGTTTCAAATGACTATAACTGCAGTCAATCAGCTCCTCTTATCTTAGGCTCGGGAGCCAATCCTCTGGTACATAGGAGAATTTACACAGTCCACAGTCCTGCTACCCATGACACATCTCTGATAACATTTTGTGTGCTTGGTCCCAATCTTTTTGTCCCAAAGGCACTGGGATCTGTCGTGTACCTCAGTATCTACTTTCCCCAGGAAGTGAGGGGTAGCTTGGACCTCCCTAGAGCTGACCATCTGCCAAGGCTACCTCATTGCCATCTTCTGTACTGGCACATCCTTGCCTGGATAGTGGGATACCCTTGAATTTTTAATAACTACACCACCAAGTAAATTTACTTGCCCAATAATACACCTAACCTGTGGATTCAAGTTGTCAGCAAGCCTCCATTTGCCCACCATCATGGTCCTCTTCTGATCTGTCACCCACTTTGGGAATGGCACTTCTTCATTTCTACTAGGCTCGTTTTCACCTGTATATAATTCGATTATTATTATTATTTATTTTTTTGTGGCAAATCTGTCCCTTCCTTTTTTTAATGTGTGAGAGAGAACTGGCATGCCTATCTGGCCAGGGCCTCAGCCACTGTAATCGATCGCCAGACGCTTGCGCCACCTAGTGGGCATGTGTGACTTTGCCCACTTGCATCACTGTGCTCCTGGCTTATTTGAGACCTGAGGTGTCGCAACATGAGTCCTTAGGCTTCACAGGCAAGCACCTTAGCCACTGAGCCATCTCTTCAGCCCTGTCCCCTCCTTTTAATCAGCCTCCTTCCTTGGCAGTTGCCCACAGATCTTATAAGCGATTTGAAGCAGTGAGCTGGATTAGGCCTTCACACAAACACGATTGACTTTTATTGCTGCCATAATTTTGAGTTTCTGAGTGATTGATTCTGAGTGAGATTGATCTCCCCAAGAACTGAGAGGTAAATATGTAGCCACTCAGTAGCAAGCTCTTATTTCTTCTTCATAATTTGGTGCCACTGAGGACCAAGTTTTGCTGATTAGCCTACTTTATAATAAAGAAGTTACTCTGGGTTTTCCAGGTAGGATCAGTGTAATTGCGGGGTCCTCAGTGTGGAAGAGGGAGGCAGAAGAGTGGGCAGCAGAGCGGGACTACTAAGCAATTGGCCAGTGATGGTTCTCAACTGCAGAGGAGGAGGGCCATGAGTCAAGGGATTTGGTCCCTGTAGATGATGGAAATAGCAAGAAAACAGACTTTTCTGTGGCACTTCCAGAAGAACATAGGAACTTTAGTGTCCTCACTTCTGGCCATGGTAACCTCAACAGTCAGGGATTTCTATGTGGTATTCAGCCTAAACAGGTTAGATCCATTTATCTCTTTAAACCATGTATCATTAAGGAGCAGTGCTCCCTGAAAAGTAGAGTGAAGAACTTGGCAGGCTCTCCCTAACAAACCAAATTTAGTGAAAAGTATTTTTTAATTTATTTATTATTTTATTTTTATATTTATTTTATTAATTTATTATTATTATTATTATTATCATATTTATTATTATTTATTTAAACTCTGGAAATTATCCAAAAAGTCTCATTAAGAGCTGTGAGCAGCTGGGCGTGGTGGCACACGCCTTTAATCCCAGCACTTGCGAGGCAGAGGTAGGAGGCTCGCCATGAGTTCGAGGCCACCCTGAGAATACAGAGTGAATTCCAGGTCAGCCTAGACTAGAGTGAAACCCTTCCTTGAAAAACCAAAAAACCAAAAAAAAAAAAAAAAGAGCTGTGAGCATCTATAACATTTGAGCTACAACCCACCCCCTTACCCCCTACCTCAGGATCCATATTGCAGAAACTCTACCCCAAGCCATTGTGCTCAAGAAGAGGGTTCTTTCCCCAACCCAGCTCCCAGTCTTGGACTATAGTTACAGCCTAGCAGGGATATACTGCTGGCCCTTCTCATCTCTGTTCCCAACCCTATCTTGTAGAAGTTCTAATCTGGCTAGTAGAGGATGAGCCTTCCTCATCCAGCCCCTTTTCATAGGGCAGAATTCATACACTAGGCACAGGCAGGTCAAGAGAAATAGGGGACAATCACCCACTCCAGCTTCTTTGTAGGAGAGAGGTCTCATGTTACATAGACAAAGGATATTCCATAATGGTTAAAAAAAAGACCTTCCACTAGATATAACAATTATAAATATGAACCCACCTACCAATGGAGATGAAAAATATATGAATCAGGGCTAGAGAGATGGCTTAGCAGTTGGTTAAACGCTTGCCTGTGCAGCCTGAAGACCCCAGTTCGAGGCTTGATTTCCCCAGGACCCATGTTAGCCAGATGCACAAAGGGGTGCACCCATCTAGAGTTCGTTTGCAGTGGCTGGAGGCCCTGGAGCGCCCATTCTCTCTCTCTATCTGCCTCTTTCTCTCCCTGTCTGTTGCTCTCAAATAAATAAATAAAAATAAACAAAAATTAAATATATATACATACACACATATATATATATATATATAAATCAAAAACTGAGAATTGAATAAGGGAGTGGATCATTCTCTAATAGTTGGAGAGTGTAATGATAGGTAGAATAATTAGGAAGAAAACCAACAAGAAAATATAAGGCTTCAATAACACAATAAACCAACTGGAACTACTGAGTGTGACACATCATGCCAGCATTCTTCCGAGGACACAAAGAACATGCTTTGTTTTTAAAAGCAAAAACAACAGAATTTTATTATCTGAAGTTTGGAGGTAAAAATCCAACACAGGTCCCACTAGACTAAAGTTCCTGTGTTCTCTAGAAGTGCCACAGAAAAGTCTGTTTTCTTGCTATTTCCATCATCTACAGGGACCAAATCCCTTGACTCATGGCCCTTCCTCCTCTGCAGTTGAGAACCATCACTGGCCAATTGCTTAGTAGTCCCGCTCTGCTGTCCCACTCTTCTGCCTCCCTCTTCCACACCGAGGACCCCGCAACTCTACTGATTCCACCTGGAAAACCCAGAGTAACTTCTTTATTATAAAGTAGGCTAATCAGCAATCTTTATTTCACTCATAATTTTTTTTAGACAAAGTCTGGCTATGTAGCACAAACTGAACTCAAACTCAGGATCCTCCTCCCAAGTGCTATGATCACAGATGGCACATTCTCTAGGAGGGACTTCAGGCTGATCCCCAAATAAAACCTCAATGAATTTTAAGTGGCTGATAGGAAAAATCAAAAATGGAAGGAAATTTGAGGACTTCACAAAGATATGAAAAATAAATAACACACAGCTAAAGAACTAGCGGGCAAAAAAGAAGTCACAGGATAAATTAGAAAATACTTTGAGGTGAATGAAAATAAATATGCAATGTACCAAAACTAATGGAATGCTGCTATATTAGCATTTGGAGGAAAATCTATAGCTTTAAAGTCCTACCTTTAAAAAAATAATAATAATAAAAAGGCTGGAGAGATGGCTTAGAAGTTAAGGCATTTGCCTGCAAAGCCAAAGGACCCAGGTTTGATTCCCCAGTGCCCATGTAAACCAGACGTACAAGGTGGTACATGTATCTGGAGCTTCATTTTCAGTGACTAAAGGCGCTAGTGTGCCCATTCTCTCACTGACTCTCAGATAAATAAAGTAAATAATTTTTTTAATAATGAAAGAACTCATGAATAGGTCAACTTTCCTCCTTAATAAGCCACAAAATTAAGCAGAAAGGAGAAAATAATGAAAATTAGAATTTGTAAAATGCAGAGTAGGAAAACAGTAGAAGTGCTGGAAGAGAGTTGAGTGCTCAGTGCTGAATGAGACATCTTTATAATGCCCTCCAAGGTTTAGGGAACACTGCAGAAGAGGGGAAGGAGAAAAATGTAGGAGCCAAAGGATGGAGAGGAGTGCTTTGAAAGGCTGTCTTCCAGACACGAAGTGGCTGCTGCATCGATGGCCTCATTGCCATGACCTACACAGGACCTGCCTGATGTTGGGCCCATCAACATATCATGGACGAAGGAGGAGGGCAAAAAAGAAAAAAAAAAATCGAAGTAGAGGAGGTTGGTTGGAGAGAAGAAAGAGTTAAGTAGAAGAAGGAAGAAGAGACAGGAGAAGAAGGGTCAGAGGAAGGTCATGGATGGGGATTGCAAATGTTTGAAACTTGTGAATAAAAGTTTCAAGAAAAAGAGAAGTAGAGAAAATAAAAATTGGGACCAGGAAGTGGCTCGGCAGGTAAGCACACTTGCTGCGGCAGCATGAGGACCTGCATTTGATCCCCAGCACCCATGCCAAAACCCAGGCACTGGTCACACATGTCCATCACCCTATCACTAGGGCATAGATGGAAGGACTCAAGTGTTTTCTGTGAGCTCAAATTTCAGTAAGAGACTGCCTTACGGAAATAAGACAGAAGAGAGATAGAGAAGGGCACCCATGTTATTCCACTCCTCCTCGCTGGGACAAAACACCTGACAAGAATCTATTTACGGGAGGAGGGGTTTATTTTAGCTTACAGTTCCAGGTTACAGTTCCTATCATGGTGGGGAAGGCATGGTGGCAGGAACCCGAGGCAGCTGGGCACAGTCATCACAGCAGGGAAGCAGAGAGCAGTGAATGCTGCTGCTCAGTCAGCTCTCTCCCTTTTTATATAGTCCAGGACCCCAGCCCATGCAATGGTGTCCCCCACAGTTAAGGTAGCTCTTCTTACCTCAATTAACTCCATCAAGATAATCTCGGGCTAAAGAAATGGCTTGGTGGTTAAGAAGCTTACCTGTGCAGGGGTTAAATTTCCCTAGTACACATATAAAGCCAGATGCCCAGTGGCACCTGCATCTGGAGCACCCTGGTGCACCCATTCTCTCCGCCCCCCCTCTCTGCAAATAAATAAATAACCATACATATATAAAAGATAATCCCTCACAGACACACCCAGAGGTTAACGTAATCTATGCAATTCTTCACCAAGTGATTCTAGGTCCTGTCAAGTTCACAGCCAGTATAAACCACCATAGTACCCAACATCTTCCTCTGACCTCTGCACATGTGTACATGGGATATAGAATCTGCACACACACACACACACACACCTACACTTGCAAACAGACACCCAAGCCCATAAGACTTCACAGGTGATTTCTGTCAGCCAACAAAGAACAAATCCTTCACAAGATCTTCCCAAAAGCAAACTAGAGGAAACACCTCCCCTCTCCTCCAATGAGGCAGGCAAGCCCTGATTTCAAAATAAGACAAAGACATCACAAGACAAAGAAACAGCTGTAAATGGGGGGGGGGGGGAATTTGACTCAATGGATAAAGCACCTGCCATGTAAGCTTACATACTGGAGTCTAGATACCCAGGACCCGTGTCTGGCTGGGCTCAGTAGTGTGTCTGTAAGCCCAGTGTGCGCAGGGCAAGATGGGAGGCAAAGACAGGAGAAGCAGAAACTCACCTGGCAAAGTGGCAGCGAACAACAAGGAAACCCTGTCTTAAACACAGTGGAAAGTGAGAGCGGCTCTCGAAGTCATTCCCTGACTCCACGTGCTTATGGGGGTGTGGTGTCACTCATATGCACATACAAGACTAATTTTAAAACCACAGGTCAAATTTCCTTTTGAATATACCTGTATAATTTTTAAACTAAATAAGCCAAACAAATTCTAGCAACATACAAAAAACGGATTACATACCATGATCAAATGGAACGTATGCTGATTTAGTGTTTAAGAAACAATTTAAGTAACATGTCATATTAATGAACAATTAAAGTATGATTATTTCAAGACACATAGAGAAGCATCTACAGAATCTAATATTGTTTTATAATAAAAAATATTCAAAAATTAGCTATAGAAACTTCCTCACCTGACAGAAAGCTATCGAAGAAAAACCCACAGCTGACAGTATGCTTCATAGAGAAGGGCTGAGGGGTTTTCTCCTGGGAGAAACAATCAGGAACAAGACAAGGGTGTCCACTTTCACTGCTTTTATTCAACATTGCAATGAAGATTCTAAGACTTAGGCTAGAGCAGTTAGGCAAGAAAATGGAAGAAAGATGTACACATTGGAACAGAGGGAATCAAGACATCTTCATTTCAGACAGTGTGTGCATGTTTGTGTATGTACGTATGTATATTCTGTGAAAAACTATTAAAATTAATAGAGTTCAACAGTCACAGGATACACGATCAACTTAAAACAAATTTTATTTCAATAACTGGCAATAAGCATTCTGAAAATGGGGTTAAGAAATAATTCCATAGGCTAGAGGTCAAGGAAGATCAGAGGTGCTAATCCTGCACCTAATCTTTCCACCAATCAGCAGCTTGGTAGCTTTCAGATGAACTGGTTTGAAAATTGTGTTGTTATAGGCTAGGGAGAAAACTCAGTGGAAAAATGCTTACCTAACAAATGGGAGGCCTTAGGTCCACCCCCCAGTATCAAAAAAGTAAGACAGGGCTGGGGAGATGACTCAGCAATTAAAGGCTCTTGCTTGCAAAGCCCAGTGACCCAGGTTCAATTCTCCAATACCCATGCACAGAGTAATGCATACATCTGGAGTTCATTTGCAGCGATGGGAGTCCCTGATGCACCCACACTCATTCTCTCTATCTGCCTCTTTCTCTGTGTCACTCTCTCTCAAATAAATACATAAAAATGTTTTTTTTTTAAAGAGGAAATGATTCCATTTGTAATAGCCTTAAAAGAATAAAATACTTAGAAATAAAGCTTGCAAAATAAGAGCAAGATTTATAGAGCTGCAAAACATTTAAAGAAATTAATGTCTAAATAAATGGAAATTCACTATGGATTGGAATATTGAATGCTCTTATGATGGCAATACTCTCAAAATGATCCACCGACTTTATATAACTCCTGTTAAAATTTCAACTTCCTTTTTACTAGACAAGGAAAGCAGAACTTCACATTTATATGAAAATTCAAGGGATACAAAATAGCCAAATAGTATCTTGAAAAAGAACAAAATTGAACGAATCACATTTCTAGATTTCAAAACCTAGTGCAGAATTACTGTGTGGGCAAGGCAATGTGGTTCTGGAATAAAGACAGACATATGAACCAATGGAACCAAATCAGAAACACAGAAATAAGCCTTACGCTTAGGTTTTCAACAAGAGCACCAGCACAACTTGACAGGGAAAGCCCCAGTGAAGCCAAGACAACTGGACTTCCACATGCAAATGAGTAAACTGTCTCCTACCTCAACTATAGACAAAAGTGAACTCAAAACTGATCACAATTCTTAAATGTTAAAACCATGAAAGTTTTAGATAAAAACAGAGTAGATCTTTGTGGCTTTGGATTAGGCAACGCTTCTTAGGTATGATACAAAAGCACAAGCAATAAAATAAAAATATAGGTAAATTGGAATATAACAATATTACACATTTTATATTATAAAATGATACCACCAGAGAAATGAAAGAAAATATTTGCAAATTTTTGTCTAATAAGAGACTTTTGTACACAACACATTTTCAAAATAATTTTGTTAAATTTTTTATTTGTTTACAAGAGAGAGAGAGAGAGAGAATGGGCATGCCATGGCTTCTAGCCACTGCAAATGAACTGCAGATGCATGTGGCACCTTGTGTGTCTAGCTTACATACTGGAGAATAAAACTTGGGCCCTTAGGCTTCAAAGATAAGTGCCTCAACCACTGCGCTCTCTCTCCAGCCCTTACAGTACGTTTTTAAACACTTACAATTCCAGAGCTCATGTTGGAACTGAGAAGGAACCCAGCTCCCTGATAGTTTAGCCCTCATACTGCTGGAAAGTTCTATGTGAGATGCTTGGGGATAAAGGTCACCAACAGCATGAATAAGCAGTGGATCCTGCAAACTAGAACATCAACCAGACAGGAACCATGTACATACCTGTGCAATAGTGGCACACAGGCCACGGAGGATAATCAACTGCTCTCTGATTGGATATGAGGCCCGCTTAGTGGGAGGGAATTCATACTTGGTCCTGAGAACCAATCAGAAGCTTATGGCTTAGGCGGGCATAGACTCAGGAAGACATAGACTCTAGAGGGAAGCACCCACTGTTCTTAGCTTAAACAGAGAGGGTTTACCCATCAAAAAAAAAAAAAAAAGTCTACAACTATTCCTCTTGATCCATGCTCTCTCACTCTTACTTAGTGAATCTGCTTTTTACAGATGGCAGCAAATACCAGTGAGACCCAAGATCTATTAGTACAAGAAATAAAATTCAGTTGCCTGGTAAACGATGAGTCATCTCTATCACATCTGCCAGGGCCCAGGAGACAGTACAGAGGAAGTGACAGGTCAAATGTGAGTGCTGCTCTCTTAGCTATCCAGAGGACCTTCTCCGGGGAGACAGCAGCAGACACTGAGGAAACTCAAACCTCATCAAAGCAGAACATCAGAGGCTGCTGAGAGCTCAGCACTGAAGGAGGCTTATAACACACCCTCTAAGGCTTAGGGAACATTGTGGAAGAGGCGGGCAGAAAGACTGTAAGACCCACAGGTTGGGAGGAAGTAGCCTGAGGCATTGTCGCCTGCTACAGAGGCTGACCAGTGCAATCATGAACCCACAGGAAACGCAGATAACTCCACTGAGGAGTCCTGCTCGGAATGGGAGTGTGGGAGAGAGATGATAGGGGTACACCCTGATGGGAATATGACCAATATGCAATATGCTCATGCAGTGAAGTCCACAATTAGTGAAAAAGAAAACAAGGTGAGAGTGATCGAGGGTGTGTCCCTCTTGTTTCCACACACATTCACCTATGTGTGCACCCACACACATATGAACACACATATATACATACACTATACACACATACATGTGCAAAAAATAAAATAAGAGGCTGGAGAAATGGCTTAGCAGTTAAGGAGCTTCCCCATGAAGCCTAAGGACCCAGGTTCGATTATCCAGGTCCCACATAAGCCAGATGCACATGGTGGTGCATGTGTCTGGAGTTTGTTTGCACTGGCTAGAGGCCCTGGTGTACCCATTCTCTCCCTCCCTCTCCTCTCTCTCTCTCTCTCTCTCTCTCTCTCTCTCTCTCTCTCTCTCTCTCCCTCCCACCACTCTGTCTCTAATAAATAAGTAAAAGTAAATATTTAAAGTAAATAAATAAAATAAGTTGCTATATCACAGACCAGAAAGAAACATCGTAGACGTAATTATTTTGTGGGACTGGGATATGGCTCAGTGGATAAAATTCTTGCCACATAACTTTGAGTACCTGGGTTCAGAACCCCATACCTCACTTAAGTTCACGAAGCTTTGGAGGGTTTTTGTAATCCCAGTGTACTTGCAGCAGGAAGGAAAGTGGAGACAAGAGAAATTCCCAGTCGCACATGAAGGAAGCAGTGTACTGCCTCAAACAAGATAGAAGGTAAAGAGTGGCTGGAAAGTTGTCCTCCGACCACCACACATGTACCATGGCACAAGTATGCCTGCACTTACACACAAACATGCATGCACATGCATGCACGCACACACACAATAAATAAATAAATATCTCAGTTCAAAAAAATTAAAAATAATCAGTCTTTCTAGTGCATATTATTTGATTAATTAACACTATAATAAGTACTACTCCTGACTGCTGTTAACCAATCCTATTGCTGCTTGTTTAAACAATAGCATTTGTGCAAGGAGGAAATAAGAAATGCAAAATAACATAATTTCATAATAGCATAAATACATGTGTTTTATATTATTTTTAAAAAGAGAGACAGACTAGTTGGAAAGAAGAAGGGATTCTCTGGAGGACGGATCCAGGCCAGGGGAAAGGGAGGGTGGGAGGGTGGTGGGAGAGGATTATGATCGTAGCATATTGTCTACCTGTGTGAAAGTTGTCAATGAAAATTTTTCTGAAACCTTTTAGAATAAAAACATAAATAACCCAATTTTAGAATGATGAAATGATCTGTATAGACATTTCTCCAAGGAAAATATACAAATGGCCAATAAGCATATAGAAAGGTGATCAACATCATTAGTCATTGAGGAAATGCAAATCAAAAACACAAGATATCACTTCCCTCCCCCCTGAGGATGGCTGTAATTTAAAAGACAGCGGTAACAACTGTTAGCAAGGATGTGTGTTGGAACTCTTATGCACTGCTGATGGGATAGCAGATGTCCTCGTCCCCCTAGAAAATAATCTGGCAGCTTTGCAAAATGTTCAGCATATAGAACCAACATGTGACTCAGCAATTCTACTCCTAGGCATGCATATGTATTTGAGATATATATCTCAAGTGAAATGAAGCCTACATCCACACCAACACATGGATCCAAATATTCACAGCAGCATGGTTCATAGAAGCCCCAAATGAAACCAACCCAAATATCCATCAACTGGTGAATGGACATATATAAAATATGGTATGTCTAGTAAATGAATAGAACACTATTCCACAATTAGAAGGAATAGTGTATGCATACATGTTGTCATATGAAGCACGCCCCAGTGAGCCAGACCACCTTGTATTCATGCCAGCTACATCCCCTCCCCTAAGGAAAAGAATAGGGTCTACGGCCATATCACCCTGAACGCTGCCCCATCTCGCGTGATCTCAGAAGCTAAGCAGCATTGGGCATAGTTGGTACTTGGAAGGGAGGAAGAGAATATGGCAGTCTGGATGGGACTCACTTCCGAGACCGAGTAACAAAAAGATTCTACCAGCTATTTTGCCTGGTCTTTACTGCTCTCTCTCTCTCTCTCTCTCTCTCTCTCTCTCTCTCTTTCTCTCTCTCTCTCTCCTCACCCTGATGAAAACCAACCGCTATGTTTGATCTGGAAAGGTCCACATGGCAAGAAACTGAGACACTTATTCTAACCACCTCAAGGACTGTAATCCTGCCAACAGTCCCATGGGTGAGCTGGGAACTGGGCCCTCTTCCAATACAGCTTGGAGGTCACTGAGTCCCAGCAGACAACCTCAGTGATTTATAACTGTGTGAGAACTGTTGAGTCAGGACTTAGCTCAGCCACACCTAGACTTCTGACCCACAATGATGGAGGTAAAGTTTATTGTCTTAAATTTCTCAGTTTCAGGATAATTTTTAAGGCTGGTAACAGTTGCATCTTACTTATAGAATCTAGAGATAAAATACATTATTACATAAGAGAATAAGATGCTTGTTGGTGTGTAGTAAGTGCCTACTAAATGTCAGCTGGGTTTTTACTCACATGGTATATATGTGGATTTTTTTTTCATCGAATATAGTTTGAGTCTGAAAAGTTCCCCATAGGCTCATGGGTTTGAAAACTGTCTGAAACTGTGAACCAAAATAAGCCTTCCTCCCTTACCTTGTTTCTGTCAGGTGTTTTGTCACAGCAATGACAGAGTAACTAACACAGTGGCTAAGACCCAACCTTCTGTATTCTAAGCATGAGCACGCACTGCTGATGGTGGAGAATGGAGAAGGGGCAAGTGGCTCTTACTTCATTTAGGTAAGGAAAAAAGTTCAGGAATTGATCGATCCTTATTGATAAGGTTTTGAAATATGTCTAAACAGTTCAATGTCTGGGGGTTCCTTCTATAATAGACTTGGTGAAGGCCTCTCTGAAGACACTGTGTCACATAGGGGAGTGTTGGGATTAAAGGCATGTGCCACCACTCCTGGCTGAAAGTTCTTAATGGGACTCTATCTACCATATCTTTGGAGCCTCCCTAGATTATCTCAAACTAGCATTGACAGAAACAAGACATAGACCTTGGTGGAGACATGCAAAAGTTAAACAAGACAATAAGATGTCAATTTCTAAAACTGAGTGATTTGCTTATTCTTTATCGAAATCACAGAGCATTTCCCAGGGGAGTGGTGAGGGGTTGGTTTGGATTGGAAGATTCACATGAAGCCTTCCCTCACATGCACGGGCCTGGGGAGCTTTCTGTCAGGCTTAACCATTCTCTCTTTCTTTCCTCAGGACTGGGTTCTGTGCTCTGTCTTCCTGTATTTCCTCCTCTGGTCAGCAGAAAGTTCTGGAGACTAACCTTCCCTTAGGACCATGTTTCCAGTCTTGCCTTTTGGGCATATCATGGCTGCTTCCTATACCTGGCTCTAGAGCATGTGAATCTGCATCTCCTGATGAACCATCTGGAATCTGGTTTTAACAAGTACCTCCAGGTAATTCTTATTACCAGTCACATTTGAGAAACACTGTCTTTGAACATTTTATTTCCATATTTCCGCTGGCTCTGGGATGGCATCACTAATTGATCACAAGACTCTTGCATACTGAACCTGGTTAAGACCTCTGAACCCCTGACAAGCACTTGAGGCAGCCCCAGCCATCAGGTCACTCTATATTCATCTGGAGATGAAATATCATTGCTATCCTTGCTCCAGTTAATGTGTATTCATGTGATGTTGACATTTCCCTGACCTGATGATAATGGATATTCAAGAAATCCAAGTGTAATGACTCTGGGAAACCTTAAGTCTGTCTGGGACCTTCTGCTCATATCCACTGACAACTCCACAGCAGATGTCTTCAGAGGAGGCCTAAAGGTCCCCACATTCAACATTTTCCTCCTGTTTCTACAGATAATAGATCCACTCTGGCTATAGGATGGGATAAAATAATTGGTGACATGTGTGTCTACTTACCATCTTGAAAGGAGATTAGGGCAGTGTGGAGTAGAAGAAGGTTTTGTGAGGCCTTGACAGTTTTTATAAGCACTGGAGAGATGGCTTAGTTGTTAAGGCACTTGCCTGCAAAGCCAAAGGACCCAGGTTCAATTCCCCAGGACCCATGTAAACCAGACGCATAAGGTAGCACAGGAGGCATGGGGCACACACTTTTAATCCCAGCACTTAGGAGGCAGAGGTAGGAAGATCAGTGTGCATTCAAGACCAGCCTGAGACTACATAGTGAATTCCAGGTAAGCCTGGCCTAGAGCGAGACCCTACCTTGAAAAAAAAAGAAGAAGAAGAAGAAGAAGAAGAAAGTTTTATAAGTTTTAATCAAAGTGTTGTCCTTTGAATTGGGTTTTGATCCCTGTGATGGTAGCAAATCCATAAAACTTCTTAACTTCTGGGAATCACAGTGCCGTAGCTTGAACATCCCTATAGAAAGTCATGTCAAAATGGAATCCCCAGATATATATGTGATGGGAGCTGGAAGTGGAACCTTTGGGAGGTAACTGGGGTTATAGAACCATTAGGGTGGAGTTTGGTAGCTGTATAGGAAGAGAGACCTGAACTGATGCATGCTTGCTGTCTCACCATGTGACGCCCTCTACCATGTTGTAATGTGTCAAGAAGATCCTCAGCACGTGCTGCCCAGATGCAGGCACCATGCTGTTGGACTTCCCAGCTTGCAGAACTGTGAGCCATATGACTTCTCATCTTTATAAGTTATCCAGTTTCAGGAATTTTCTTAGAGCAACAGATAACACCCCAAGACACCTAGTGTCTCTATTGTCTCTATGCCACCACAAGATGCTAGGGTGACAAAGGAATTATTCAGGCCAGAGCCAGATACCGGTAAGAGGGCACCTCAGAAAGCACTGGGTGGGGGTAGGGGAGTCATAAAAGCAAGACATCATACTGTTGCAAGTGTGATGCCTATGGAGAGCTACTGGGTGGCATGAGGGCAGGCAGCAGGGAGAGGCTACCTCCACTGGGATGGAGAGCAAGAGAAGGAGTGTGCAGGGAGAAATGACTGAAGCAAAACCCTGTCAGGTAAGAGTGGGAGAGCAGCAGAAGACACTCCAACAAATTTGTTTCAGGAAGGCCTGCCTATAGCTGCTCAATTTGGGGGTCAGCCAGACTGGAGGGCAGCCTGTGCACTTGGTGTATGAAGGTGAGGAGAGAAGAATGTAAGGCTGTAACTAGTTATGGGGCTAGAGAGAGGAGCAGCTGACCCATGCAGCAGAAGAGACCATAACAGCCTGCCACTTGTAGGTCCCTACTGGATCAGTGTGTCCCACCTGACCATAGTAGAGAAATTCATATCTTGTACCCACGGAACCTCCAGTGTGCATGTTAGTGCCTCCCTCATGAACACAAAGGCAATCAAGGTTACCAGATGTTCAGAGAACCACTTTCAGAAGGGCTAAATAGACTAAAATAACAAATAGGAAAAAAACAAAACAAAACAGGAAATAGAAACCACGTGGAAGGAGCCAAGCACCCTGTAATTAATATCCTCAGAGATGTAGGGTGAACTATTGTATCCTTGACCAGAACATACAATTATTAAAGAATAAATATTAAAGAGTTCTTCTAAACAGAAATAAACATCTCAATAGAATGGTTGTAAAAATAAGCGGAGAATGTCTGCAGAGAAAAGCACACAGCTTCATGGAGATGATGGGAAGTGGGAACATATAGGAATAGCAGATGTTCCAGAAGAAGGGAAGAATTAGGGGAGCAATAAATCAACACTCGAGTTTCCAGACTGAAAGGGCCACTTGGTGACTGAACAACGACGGATAGAGCTCTGCTGGTGTCCACAAAGGCAAAGGCGGAACCGCACTGGATTTCTCAACAACAACCCTGGAAAGTAGAAATGAGCAAGAAACACTGTCCGAACCCTGGGGAAGGGTCATAGGAAATGACTTCCATTCTACAACTTCATTTGCTACCAAACTATTAATAAAGTGTGAGGCTGTAGTGAAATACCACCTCACAAACGAAAGCTCAGAAATAAGTCCCGCCCCTGTACCTCCTCCCTCAGAAATCCCGCCTCCCACAAGTCCCCCCTCAGAAATACCGCCTCCCACAAGTCCCCCATCAGAATTACCGCCTCCCACAAGTCCCCCCTCAGAAACACCGCCTCCCACAAGTCCTCCCTCAGAAATCCCGCCTCCCACAAGTCCTCCCTCAGAAATCCCGCCTCCCACAAGCCCCCCCTCAGAAATCCCGCCTCCCACAAGTCCCCCCTCAGAAATCCCGCCCCCCACAAGTCCCCCCTCAGAAATACCGCCCCCCACAAGTCCCCCCTCAGAAATACCGCCTCCCACAAGTCCCCCTCAGAAACACCGCCCCCCACAAGTCCCCCCTCAGAAACACCGCCTCCCACAAGTCCCCCCTCAGAAACACCGCCTCCCACAAGTCCCCCCTCAGAAATACCGCCCCCCACAAGTCCCCCTCAGAAATACCGCCCCCCACAAGTCCCCCCTCAGAAATACCGCCCCCCACAAGTCCCCCTCAGAAATCCCGCCTCCCACAAGTCCCCCCTCAGAAATCCCGCCTCCCACAAGTCCCCCCTCAGAATTACCGCCTCCCACAAGTCCCCCCTCAGAAACACCGCCTCCCACAGGTCCCCCCTCAGAAACACCGCCTCCCACAGGTCCCCCCTCAGAAATACCGCGCCCCACAGGTCCCCCCTCAGAAACACCGCCTTCCACAAGTCCCCCCTCAGAAATACCGCGCCCCACAAGTCCCCCCTCAGAAACACCGCCTTCCACAAGTCCCCCCTCAGAAATACCGCGCCCCACAAGTCCCCCCTCAGAAACACCGCCTCCCACAGGTCCCCCCTCAGAAACACCGCCTCCCACAGGTCCCCCCTCAGAAATACCGCGCCCCACAAGTCCCCCCTCAGAAACACCGCCTTCCACAAGTCCCCCCTCAGAAATACCGCGCCCCACAGGTCCCCCCTCAGAAACACCGCCTTCCACAAGTCCCCCCTCAGAAACACCGCCCCCCACAAGTCCCCCCTCAGAAACACCGCCCCCCACAAGTCCCCCTCAGAAACACCGCCTCCCACAAGTCCCCCCTCAGAAACACCGCCTCCCACAAGTCCCCCCTCAGAAACACCGCCTCCCACAAGTCCCCCTCAGAAACACCGCCCCTCCACAAGTCCCCCCTCAGAAACACCGCCTCCCCACAAGTCCCCCCTCAGAAATACCGCCTCCCACAAGTCCCCCCTCAGAAATACCGCCTCCCACAAGTCCCCCCTCAGAAACACCGCCTCCCACAAGTCCCCCCTCAGAAATACCGCCTCCCACAAGTCCCCCTCAGAAACACCGCCTCCCACAAGTCCCCCCTCAGAAACACCGCCTCCCACAAGTCCCCCCTCAGAAACACCGCCTCCCACAAGGTCCCCCCTCAGAAACACCGCCTCCCACAAGGTCCCCCCTCAGAAATCCCGCCTCCCACAAGTCCCCCCTCAGAAATACCGCGCCCCACAAGTCCCCCCTCAGAAACACCGCCTCCCACAGGTCCCCCCTCAGAAACACCGCCCCCCACAGGTCCCCCCTCAGAATTACCGCCCCCCACAAGCCCCCCCTCAGAAATACCGCCCCCCACAAGCCCCCCCTCAGAATTACCGCCCCCCACAAGCCCTCCCTCAGAAACACCGCCTCCCACAGGTCCCCCCTCAGAAACACCGCCTCCCACAGGTCCCCCCTCAGAATTACCGCGCCCCACAAGCCCCCCCTCAGAAACACCGCCTCCCACAAGTCCCCCCTCAGAAATCCCGCCCCCCACAAGTCCCCCCTCAGAAAGCTTCTGCAGGGTGTTCTCCACCATGGTAAGAGGGTAAATCAAGAAAGGAGGTACCCAGGAAAGAATGGTAATTCCAGAGCAGTCTGAGGGAATTCTCGGTGTGATGATGAAGGGTAGGTCCAGGATGACAGAGGAGAGACAGCACAGATTACAGCGGGAGGACCAAGAAAAGAATTAAACCAACACTTAATTCAACACATGTCAACATATTCAAAAGAAAGTTATAATTCTGTCATTGGATTCAGGGATGAAATAGTGATCACTAGACAGAAAACCAGGTAAGTGACAAATCATGACAATTATAACCCAATAGAGTTGTACAGTACAAGAAATACAATCATGAGGGCTGGAGGGATGGCTTAGCAATTAAGGCATTTGCCTGCAAAGCCAAAGGACTCAGGTTCAATTCCCCAGGACTCATGTTAGCCAGATGCACAAGGGGGTGCAAGCAACTGGAGTACATTTGCAGTGGCTGGAGGCCCTGGTGTGCCCATTCTCTCTCTCTCTCTCTCTCCCTCTCTCTCTCCCTCTTTCTCTGTCAAATAAATAAGTAAAAATAAAATATTAAAGAAATACAATCATGGTACACTATGTAACTCAACCTGAAAATAACATACTCACTAATAGTGTAAATTACTAAATACTGAGATTACCACAAAAGGTATCATCATGTTGGGAGGATGGGGGAAATGCATCTGTGAGGGACAAGGAAGCTAAATCCTCTTCTTACATGGATGTTAATCAATGAAGAGTAGTAAAAAATAGCACAAAACAGGCTATTTATAAGCATGGAGTTGGTAACTGGAAGAACTGTCTAAAAGAAGTAGAAATGGTAGCCTCAGGAAGAAAGCAATCAAGAGAAAGAAAGCATGCTCCCTTTCTTTCTAAGCATCATGTGAGCATTTCTTCTTCTAAATTAAGTACATGAAATTTAAATATGGAATACTTATGAGATGAGAGCATTGAACTGATGCTAACTTTCTTTACCGTGGTTCCTGTGTTATGGTTATATAGGGGAGTGCATTTAATTCTTAAGGGATAGGTGATAAAGCATTTGGAGGTAAAACACACACTTTTGTAATATAGGTTTTTAAATATTTTATTTTTATTTATTTATTAAATAGAGAAAGAGGGAGAGAGAGAGACAGAGAGAATGGGCGTGAAAGGGCCTCCAGCCACTGCAAATGACCTCCAAATGTATGTGCCCCCTTGTGCCTCTGGCTAACATGGATCATGGGGAATTGAACCTAGGTCCTTTGCAAGCAAATGCCTTAACTGCTAAGCCATCCCTCCAGCCCTGTAATATAGTTTTAATTCATTGATAAAATATGATAGAACAGGGCTGGAGAGATGGCTTAGCAGTTAGGCCCTTGCTTGTGAAGCCTAAGGACCCTGGTTTGAGACTCAATTCCCCAGAACCCACGTAAGCCAGACACACAAGGTGGTGCATACTTCTGGAATTTGTTTGCAGTGGCTGGAGGCCCTGACGTACCCATTTTCTCTCTATCTATCTGCCTCTTTCCCTCCATGTCTTTCTGTCACTCTCAAATAAATAAAAATAAATGAACATTTTTAAAAAATGATTGATCAATAATAAAATAAATGTGGTAAAAATTGGTGAATCCAAAAAGGGACATATAGATGCCATTGTGCTTGTCTTCTAGTTTTCCTGTCACTAAAAAAAAAAAAAGGACTGGAGAGATGGCTTAATGGTTAAGACTCTTGTCTGTGAAGCCTAAGGACCCAGGTTCAATTCCCAAGTACCCACATAAGCCAGATACACAAGGTGGCACATGAGTCTGGGGTTCATTTGCAGTGACTAGAGACCCTGACCCACCCATTCTCTCTCTATCTGCCTCTTTCTCTTTCCCTCTCTATCTCTCTTTCTTTCTCTCTCTCTCAAATAAATAAATAAGATATTTTTTAAAAGTTTTTTTTTTCATGGCTGGAGAGATGGGTCAATGGTTAAGGTGCTTGCCTGCAAAGCATGATGACCCAGGTTTGATTCCCCAGTACCCAGTTAAAGCCAGATACCCAAAGGGGTGCATGCAACTGGAGTTTATTTGGAGCAGCTAGAGGCCCTGGCACACCTTTCTCTACCTGCCTCTCTCTCTCTCTCTCTCTCTCTCTCTCTGTCTGTCTCTCTCTGTGTGTGTATGTGTCTCTCTCTTCTTGTCTCTGTCAAATAAATAAATAAAACTTTTTTCAAAATAAAATGTTTGGTGAAAACTTAGGTGCATGTGTTACTCTGATAAGTTTAAAACTTAAAAGCAAAACACTTGACTCAATGCCTGACACATGATGGCATTCAAAAAGCATTAGCTGTCATTATGAGTTTTATCATTGTCATCAGTGTCAGTTTTGCTCACCAAGGGAGAAATAGATAAGGTTGTGGTAGACCACTGATTGTCACACCTGGATAACGATAGGAGAAAATGAAACCCTTCTACCTACTCAGAGCCTAGGGCCTAACACGTAGCCCTGACAATATAAGCAAATATGTCCCTCTTTCTCATAAACACCCTTGGGCCACAGATGGCAAACAGGTCTGGTTACCTAGGGTTTGAGATCATCAAGAGTATGGCCTGGGGCCTGATTAAAAAGACAGAAAGGGGATAGAGAGATGACTCAGTGGCTAGAGGCACTTGCTTGCAAAGCTTGACAGCCCAGATTCGATTCTTCAGTACCCACATAAAGCCACGTCTACAAACTGGCTCAAGCAGCTGGAGCTCATTGGTAGTGGCAAGAGGTCCTGGTATTCCCATTTGCTAAATAAATAAATAAATTCTTTAAAGACAGAGAAGAAGTGGGATCACAAATCATGAGAGGAAGACAGAGAAGGCTGTTCAGTGTCCGGCCTGGTGGGTGTGGGTGGGTAGCATATGGGCCAGACCGGGATCCATGATCTCCCCATACTCCATGCAGAGTTATTTGAGAATCTGCTGACTCCCCACTCTCAGGACTATCCCAAGGCCTGGCCACAGTTACATCTTTAAATCATTTTTATTTATGTGTGAGACTCCCAGAGTCTCTTGCTACTGCAAACAAATGCCTGTCCAGCTCATGGAAGTGGCTGAAAAATGGAATTCAAGTCAGCAGGCTTTGCAAGCAAGCACCTGTAACTGCTGAGCCATCTCCCTAACTCTATCTGTAACTTCTAACTAATCATTTCTAAGCCTGTCATAGTCATACCAAGCCCTACTTTGTTACTACTGCTTCCTGTCCTCGTGGGAAGAGTTGATGAATTCTTAAACAATATAATAACTTATCCCCCAGCAAGCTCAATAGGACTACAGATCATACAGTGCACTATTCTCGCCTTCCACCCTGGGTCACTGGGAAATACATTAAAAAAAAAAATAAGTAACCATATGAGTAAGTTTCAAAATGAACCTGTCCTCACAGGGCTCTGCTTTGGAGTGCCAGACCATGTGTTGATTTTTGTGTGGTTTTTTGTTGTTGTTGTTGTTGTTGTTTTTGTATTTTGAGACAGTGTCTCACTATAAAACTTACTTAGGCTAGCCTCAAATTCACAGTTTTCCTGTCTCTGAATGCTGGAAACATAGCCCTGCATCAGCATACCCAGCTCTCCACTTCTAATTGGTGTTTTCTGCTTCTCTGTAGAGGCCATAGCTTCCAAATAACATATCATGTGTGTGTGTGTGTGTGTGTGTGTGTGTGTGTGTGTGTGTGTCATGCTTATTCATGCCTACACATGCTGATAATCAATCCTCATTATTTGTGGCTGTGTGCAGAGCAGCGAAATAGTCCATTCACCAATGCATATGTGCTTCCAGGGAGGTCAAACCGGTCACCTTCTGCCTTCTTCCTTCATCTCTCACCCTGGAAACAAGTGCCCTCTCCATAGTCATTTCAATGTCACTGCTTTGCATCTTGCTGCTTTCTGCCGATTTCATTATTTAAGATGGCCCCAAGCATGTGCTAAAACACTGCCTGGGTCGCTAAGTGCAAGAAGGCTGGGGCGCAACTTACAGAGAAAATAAGTGCATCAGAAAAGCTTCACTCAGGCATGATTTTGTAGTGCTGTTGGCCATGAGTACAATGTTAATCAACAATTCTGCATTAAGGAACTTGCCTTTTAAAAGAAACACGTAACATAAGGTTATATATCGATCAGCTACCGGATACAGGGCTATGGGCTATGGGAACCTGAGCCTGTATTTCCCTTAGGAGCAACTGGTCAATTATCTACTCAGGGCTGTGGTAACTTTATAGAATATAAACTTCCCTGTATGATAAGAGTCAACTATACATTCACCACCACCCCCACTTGGTCTGAGGTTTCACTTTCTGTGCTCTGTTTCCCATGGTCAACCACAGTCGAAAGGTACAGTACAGTACGGTAAAATATTTTTAAATAATTTTATTTATGCGTAAGCAGAGAGAGAGAAGAGAGACAGAGAGAAGGGCCTCTAGCCACTGCAAGTGAATTCCAGACCCATGTACCTCTTTGTACATCTGGCTTTACGTGGGTACTGGGGAATCGAACCTGGGTTGTTAGGCTTTGCAGGCATGCGTCTTGGCCACTAAGCCATCCCTCCAACCCCAGTAAAATATTTTGAGTGAGAGAAAAAAGAAGGAAAAGAGAGTGAGAGAGATTACATTCATACATTTTTCAGCATAACATTGCTATCATTCTTCTATTTTATTATTAGTTATTGTTAGTCTCTTACTATGTCTAATTACAAATTAAACTTTACTCTAAGTAGGTGTTCATGGTGGGAAAAGCATTATCCATGCATTCAGATAGTGAATGGAACATACCCCGCTTCATAAGGGGGCTGTGACGGTTCATTTCAGTTGTCAGCTGGACTGGCTCAGTGATCAATTAAGAGATGAACCTCTCGCATAGGTCTGTGAGGACATTTCCAGGAAAGGTTAACTGAGGGAGGAAGTCCCCCCTCCAGGTGGGCAGCGCTTCTGGCAATGCCTATATGTAAAGAGGCCTGAGGGGAAAGCTGAGCTGTTTTGCCCGCGGCCTTTCTTCCTTGCTGGTGAGTGCATCTATCCTGTTGCCGCCCTCCCTCCTGGACATCAGAACCCAGCTTCTCCAGCCTTCCTTTGTGAACTGAAGACCAGCAGCTTTCCAGGAATCCCCCAGCCCTTCAGAGCCAGATTGGGACTGCTGATGCATCCAGCCTGTGGACTGAGCAGCTACCGAGTTCTCACCCTCTCCACTGTACAACCAGCCATTGTTGGACTACTCAGCCTATGTTCTGCAAGCCGAGCTAATAAGACCCTTTTGTAATATATAATCACGCTGTTGATTCTGTTCCTCTAGAGAACCCTGACTAATCCAGGGGACCACTTCCCATGTGTGTTTATATATATTTATCTTCCTTTGTTCAATCTTATTTTTTTCCCCAAAGTCGCCATCCTATACATTTTCCCCAAGGTAACACTGCAATATTCTAAGATACAACTGAAGAGAGAGCAGGAGAGAGGAATGTAAGTGGCAAGGGTGGGGGACTCAGCTGGTTGGCTGGATAAGTCAGGGGGACACCTCCCTTTGCAGAATCATTCTATTCTCAGTGGTACACACACACACACACACACACACACACACACACACACACTCCACACAGCCAAACTTAGTTAACACAGCCCTGGGAGCCCCCAGCACCTCTGAGTACCCTAACTGAGGTCTTCTGCCATTGCTGTTTCTATCATGGTTCTTCACGGGATCTGCTGAAAGGGCCCAGTGTTATTGCTGGGTCCAACAAATTGAGAGTGAAGACCGTTAAGAAATAGAGTCCACACTTGTAGAACATGAGCAATATGAAATTAATCCCAGGTACTTTATCTTGACTCCAGGTCACCTATTTTAAGTGAGATTTTTTTTTTCATACAATGACTGGCACATCATCTGAGTTCAACAGATATTTGTCGAACAAATAAACATCTTGACATAAATAATCATTGTTTCCCTAGAAAATCTCATTCTGGAAGATCTGGACCTTTCCTAATGATGGTTTATTATTGTTAAGGGCATTTTATTTTATTCCTGTCAGAGAAATGCATCTTCCATTCTGCAACAGAAGTCACTGGTAAAGTCGATTTGAGTCAGTGACCTTGATTGACTGAAATTGCTTGTTCCATAAACAGCAGCGGTGCATGTGGGAAGCGGGCAGCCGAGACGGATTCCATTCTCAGTTAAGCACCTCCCAGCTCCTCTGATCTGACAGCTGGATCCCTGGTCCACACAGCCTGACCCACTTTACACTAGTCCCTTGCCTGGCTCCCCATCCTCAGAACTGGCTTCCCACTCCTGCATCTACCTTCCCACCCCCACATCTGGCTCCTTGTCATCACACATTCCCACATTTATCATCCCACCCAATACCTGGCTCTCCATCCCCCACATGACTCCCTGTCACCACTCCTTTCTCCTGTCCTCACATTTGCTGGTACCCCAATCTACACAACTCTCTCTCTCTCTCTCTCTCTCTCTCTCTCTCTCTCACACACACACACACACACACACTTACACACACACACACACCTGACCAGATATCCTAATGTGCATGGCTAACATCTCAGTCCACACAGCCAGAACTTAGTTAATACAGCTATCTGGCAATCCAGTCCACACAGCTGGCACCCGGTCACCACATCTGGCTGGCACCTGTGTGCACACAGCTGGCTGGTGCTTCAGTCCACACAGATGGTGACCCCGTCTGCACAGCTGGCCAGAAGCCAAGTCCCCACAGCTAGTACTCACTCCACACAGCTAGCATCCGGGATGGCTGGTGCCCCAGCTGGGAAGTTCCTCTCTTCTACTGACCACTGTGTTCTCACCACACCCAGCCAGATTGAATCCCACCCAAGATAACCTTGGACTTGTATACACCATGGAGTTGATGAGCTTCTCTTGTTCGGACGTCTGTTGTCAGGAGTCTAGCAGGACCATAATGAACCATTCAGAAGGAGCCCCCCCCCCCACTTACACTGGGTAAACCACCTGGCGGAACTTCCATGGAGCTGTCTTCTCCAAGGTACCTCTTCCTTTGAAAATACCCAAACCTTGAAACACTGGCCAGTACTTCCCATTACAAGAGTGCAGTTCTGCTTAGGGGCTTCTCGTTACAACTTTGATCTATACTGGGAACAAAGTGGATCCCTCAGACCCCAGGCACAGAAAAGTGAAGATCATGGCCCAAGCAAGCATCAGGAGCAGGGGACCTGCAAAGAAGGCAGGTGTGACCTTCATAAAGGTCTATCTAGTGACTCCACACTGTCTGGAATCCCTGCAGGCAAACCTAGAGAGAGAAGTGGTGATGCCATGAGAATGCAGGTGGAGAGGCCCACCTTCGAGTCATGGGTGCTGGGTGGGCCCAGCGGAATGCCAGGAACAGTGTTCTGCTGGGCTGGATCGTATTTTGAAAGATTTATATATTCATACCTAAATCTTCATGATTTTTTTAAAAAATAGTTTTATTTATTTGCAAGCAAAGAAAAAGAGAGAATGGGTGTGCCAGGGCCTCCAGCCACTGCAAACAAACTCCAGATGCATGTGCCCCTTTGTGCATCTGGCTTTACATGGGTCCTGGGGAATCGAACTGGGGTTGTTTAGATTTGTGCAGGCAAGTGCCTTAACTGCGGAGCCATCTCTCCAGCCCATTCTTCACGATTTTTAACCTCCCTGATGATTTTTTAATAGACATTAATCAAACACCTGTTCAAACACCTGGAGAGAGACTCCACAGGCGTAACCCTCAGAGCAGGCAGGAACGTTCTTGGTGACAACAGGCAAGGGAGGGAGGCTTATTTGAGTTCGTGGCTCTTGGTCATTTATGAAACCACGGCATTGATGTCATTATCTGTACTCCCTTGGGCCTGTATCACCTGGCTTGCTCACACTGACAGTGCGATATGTTTATCTCTCAGGAGTTCCTTCAGCTGCTGCCTCAAGAGCCAGTCCAACCTGATCGTCTCTCTAAAGCACTTGAAAGTGAGGGCGAGATTGTATGAGGTAGGGATGACATCCCCACAGGCCCCTCCACGTCTGCCTCTATCCTATTCTGCCTGCCCTATGCCTGGGAGGCCACTCTAGATTCATCACTCACTGCCCCCCCGCCAATCTGGGTTCTGGTCCATCTAAATACAGCCTCCTCTTGCAACACCTTGGCAGAGGGCCAGAAGAGAGAATGAATGATTCCCCTAGCAACCCACCTTCCAGATGACATTGGCCATGGCTAAAATCTTCTGCTCCAGGCCATACCTTCTCTCTTTGCTACAGCCCTGGCCAGGTTCTGTGATGCCACTCTGTCCCCTCCCCACCCAGGTCTGCAGGAAGTCAGGGTGTTGCACTGCCAGTTCCAGGATGCTCTAGCATCCTTTGTTTCCCTGACTCCCATCCCACTTAACTCATCTCTCCCTTAGACTCTCTGACATCACCTGGCTCCTTCTGGGCCTCTGGCTCTACAGACAGCCAACTAGAAACGTTGACCAATTAATTCCATGGCATGAGGAACAGTTATCATGGCCCCTGAGGAAGGACCTTGGAACCCTAGAGAGTCCAAAAAGCTCTATGGATTTCCAGGACTCTCAAGGCCTAGCCCTGTACCCATACCTAGAGCCCACAAGTTTCCCTTACCCTGTGGTTGAGCACATTAGTGTGGGCTTCTATTCTTGACCTCCTTGGCCCCTAGTGGAAACACGGGCCCCTCTTTATACCCCTCTGGGAGGACATCTGACTGACCTTTCTTGCAAGTTCTGCAACTTCTCCTGGTAAGAAGGTCTGTACCTTTAGCTAGCAAGTGTTCCCTCTTGTATAGGCGATATACTCGTTATCCGTCTTTGTTTCCAAGGCAGGGTGGCACTCGATGCATCGGACTGGATGAAACAAAAAAAAAAAAAAAAAAAAAAAAAACAATCTCCAAGGCAATGCATGCATGGGTTTCACAGGCCCAGGATCATTACAGGGGAGATGCTCACTTGAGAAGGACCCAGATCATATTGCTAATTGGCTGGACACACACCAGTGTCTGCTTCTCTCTTTCACCCAAATTGCCTTTGATTTATCAACGCTCTAAAAAGCTGACCACCCATGGCAGACCAGTAATCTTTTTCCAGGACTAAAAAAGCACTAAGGGAGAAGGAACTTGTCTCTGTGTTTACACTACTGTCTGAATGCCTTAAAAAAAATTTTTTTAGAGAGAGAATTGGTGCGCCAGGGCCTCTCCTCAGCCACTGAAGTCAAACTCCAGACACTTGTGCCACCTAGTGGGCATGTGTAACCTTGTGCTTGCCTCACCTTTGTACGTCTGGCTAACGTGGGATCTGGAAAGTCAAACATGTGTCCTTAGGCTTTGCAGGCAAGTGTCATAACCACTAAGCCATCTCTCCAGCCCTGGATGGCTCTTTCTGATTTTTAAAGTTGCTTTCTGATTTTTAGAGTTGCTTTCTGATTTTTAACTTCCAAGAGCAACAAAAGAAAAAAGCATGGAGAGAGAAATGTTGGCTGGATACAGAGGATATTATCAATGATTAATTTCAATTGACAATTTGATTAGATTAAGAAATGCCTAGGAGGGTTGGAAAGATTGCTCAGTGGTTAAAAGTGCTTGCTTGCAAAGCCTGACAGCCTGGGATTGATTCTACAGTATCCATGTAAAACCAGATACACAAAGTAGTTTATGCATCTGCATTTTGTTTACAGTGGCATAAAAAGGCCCTTGTGTGCCCATATTCTGTGTGTGTGTGTCTCTCTCACTCTCACTATCTCAAATAAATTATATATATATGAAAGAAATGCCTAGGAGATTAGTGAGACATATATTCAGGTGTGTCTGCAATGGGTTTCTAGTGATGAATGGATCATAAGGGCTATTGCATGAGTTCATAATGTGGTGGCATTATTGAGAGGTGGTGAGAAATAGGAGGTAGAGCCTAGTTAGAAGAAGTAGGTCATTAGGGGTATGCCCAGTGGGGGGGGGGGGGTTATATCTTCCCTGGCCTCTTCCCCTTGTCCCTTTGTTCTCTGCTTCCTATCCACCAAGAGTGAGAAACAGTCCCCACCACATACTCCTACCACCATGATAATGGCCCCAAGTATATGTGGCCAAGTGACCCTGGACTAAGTCCTCTGGCATTGTAAGACAAGACAAATCCTTCCTGAAGTTGTTTCTACCAGATATCTGGTCAAAGTGACCAAGAAGTAAATAATAAAATAATATTCCTGGAATTGCACATCCTGAAGATTAGAGGAAATGTTCTGAGATGGCAACTCCTATCTTTGTAGAGGGACAAAGGCTGAAGAGAGGTTCTATCCCAGCTCTCAGTCCTCTTGCTCCCACCAAAGGCCTGGCTCTCAGGAGGAAAGTGGGTATGTCCAAGGCTCACCTGAAGGTTTGCACCATGGGATACTGGTCTCCTCACTGCAGATTCTCGGGATAGGTAACAACACAGGTAGTCCATGAAAGTGGCAGAGATAAGGTCAGGAGTGGGAAATCAAGGGCATGCCCTGTGATAGTTTTGTGTCAATTTGATCTGTATAGGAATCCACAGACATTCCTCTTGAGTGGGTCTCTGAGGTTTCTTCCAGGAAGAGTTAGCTAAAGGAGGAATCCTTCCCTCAGGGTGAGCTCTTCCCCCAGAGTGTGTGGCCCCTCTGGGAGAAAGGGGCTTTAACTAAGGAAGCTCTGAGAAGGAAAGTATGCCCTCTTCCCACCTGGCTGCCAGGTGCTGCTTGCTGCTTTCCAGTGTGGACTGAAGACCAGTGCAGACTTAAGACCAGTGTGGGCTGAAGACCAGTGTGGGCTGAAGACCAGTGTGGACTGAAGACCAGTGTGGACTTAAGACCAGTGTGGGCTGAAGACCAGTGTGGGCTGAAGACCAGTGTGGACTGAAGACCAGTGTGGACTGAAGAGCAATGGCTCTCCAGGAAGCCTCCAGGCCTTCAGTGCCGGATTGGGACTGCTGAGGTATCCAACCTTGTGGACTGGGCAGCTACCAGGTTCCTTGACTCTTGGGCCTGCAATCTGCTATTGTTAGACGGCCATAAGCTAATCTAATAAATTCCGTTTTTTACTATTTTTTTTCTTTATTAGTTATGTATATGCTCAGTGTGTAAACAGCACATGTTGGTACCATCCTTACCCTCCTCCCTGCCACTCCCCCCTCCAAAGAGACTCATTGGGGATGCCAGTTATCCCCATGAGGAATGTGGGTCATGCATTGTGGGGGTAGCCATCAGTTATGGGGAAGAGGCAATATCTCTGTGCATAATGTCCCAACTTGTGGCTCTAACAATCTTGCCACCCCCCTCTTCCACAAATTTCCCTGAGCCATGTGGGTTCGTTTTAGGTCTACTTCAGTGAGGTCTTGGGAGCCTCTGTGTCTCTGGATATCTGGTATGGTAGGAGTTGAGTGTTCTCTGTGTCTGTCTCCTTCACCCTTGTGCTGGTCCCAGGTTCACCAAGGAAGCAGCACTCTTGCTCATTTCCCCAATTACTCTGTGGTTTCAGCTGGGACCGTGGTGAGGTGCAATGGGCTGATTCTCTCCTCAGGTTCTGTGTCCATCTGAAAAGGAGAAGCAGATTCTCCAACAGAGAGTGAAGTCAGCACCAGAAAAATGGGATAAGCTTTATTAGTTTAGAGAGAATTTAATAGATGTAGGCCCTCTTGTAGCCCAAGATTGGTGAAAGCTTGATATCGGAGAGCGAACTTATTTTTTTTGATATGATTCTGACTTGTTTCCCAGTTCCAGCTATGGGTTCCATTGCACTGAGAGGATCCATTAGCCAATCAGTTCTGTTCCTCTAGAGAACCCTGTCTGCATCTTCCTGATCATGAGCTCTCATAGAGCAGCAGCTTGGCTAAGCAAGCCCATGGCAGACTCCTCCTCCCAAAGCCCAAGTGCCCACTAGACTTGGCTACATCTGCATCTCTTGACTTGCTGTGAGTAGGTATAGCCTCCTCAGGAACATAAGCCAAAGTTGTTCATGCTGAGAACGCACCTACCAGCTGGGGACTGCAAGGCCAGGACTGTCAACCAGAGCCACTCTTGCTGACATATGTTATAGTACATTATATTGATTCTATTATGTCATATCACTGATGCTCAAGCTACTCTCGCAGAAGTATGTTATGTTACTTTATATTACTTCTGCTATGTCATACCACATCGCTCCCATTTTATAGATGAAGAAAGTGACAGCCAAGAGAATTAAGTCACTTGTCAATGGCTGGGAAGGGGAGAAGCAAAGATGTGAATTATGGCTCATGACTAGAACAGCGGATGCCTAGTGGACCTTGAAGGTGAAAGGTTGCAGGGAGAGATCAAATCTGCCTGGAGAATACAAGAGGAAGGCCTTAGATGAGCCTTTGAGCCTCGGCAGGAGTTCTCCCAGACAGCAGAGACCCTCCTCATCCAACCCAGCATGAGACACTAGCTTAGAGATGTCAGACACTGGTGAGCCAGGGGACTGCCATCCTTTAGCCAAGACTGACCCACATATAGGAGCACCCATTTCAACCAGACTGCCGACATCCATTCAACAAACATTCAGCAGGTGCCTCCAAGGTGCCAGACTTCCTTCTGGGAGGTGGATATCCAGTCTTCAACAAAGATACACAGAATTCTCTGTTCTGGGAAATACCGGAAAGTGCATAATTAATTCTTTATGTATTAGGTGGTAACTGTTGTGCCAAAAAAAAATCAAGGAAGGGGAATTAAGTGTGGGGCTCTGGTTCTAGAAGGATTAGATGACCAGAGAAAACTTCCTAGGAAAGATATTTGATAAAAACTTGAATGAGAGGGGAAGGGAAGGGGAGGGAGAGAGACAGAGAGAGAGAGGGGCATTGAGACAGTTAGAAGAAAGCAAGCATTCGTGGTGGAGGGATTGGCAGTTGCAAATGCTCTCAGGCAGAGGTATTTTGGATGTCTGAGGAGCATGAAGGACCCAGTAGAGTGAGTAAGGAGAAGGCATCTGGGCTGAATGGACTCTAGGGTCAACCGGTCGGGCCTCTAGTCTCTACCTAGTCTCCCTACCCACATAAGAAAGGCAACCTCCCCAGGCGGCAGGTGATTCTCATATCAGACTCATGGGTCAGGAGGAAGGAAGGAAGAAGGGCAGAGGAGGAAGGCCCAGTCAGCTTCCTTAGCCCCAAGAATGCCATGAGGCTGGGAAGGGAAGGGATAATCCAGATGAGCAAAACAGTGAGGGCACCACCCTTAAAAGAGGCATGCCTCTCTGCCCTGGTCAAGTCAGAGTGTGAAACCTAGGGGTCTCAAAGCCTGGGCTACTGGTGGTGTCTGTCACACTCCAATGAAGCCACAATGCAACACTGAAATTATGTCCTGTCTTTTGGGGTCCCATGGCTGCCCAAGACCCCTTTCTACCTACACCCTAGGGGCCCCCCACACCTCTTCCCATCTGTTTGCAAGGACCAGGGCTTCTGCATGCTAGCAACCCCCATCCACTTCACTTCAGTGTGGCTCCTGGGGAGCCACCCAGAGACACTGCTGGACCTAAAGTCAGAGAAGATGAAAAGCATTATGGGGAAGACAAAGAAAGACAAAAAAATTAGAGGGGAAAACCAGACAAAAATGAGAGCGGAGCAGTGCAAAGGCAACATGGAGCTTCTGAGAGACACAGGCAGAAGGTCCAACAGTAGTCTCTAACCTCACATCCCAAGTCTGCATTATGGAAGAAATGGGGCCAGGGTCACCCAACCCAGGCTTGGAGTGATACCTCTTGGAAAAGGCTCTCACCCCAAACACCCTTTGCTATACCCCCCCCCCATGGATCCTGTCTCCCAAACCTTGTCCTGGCTTTGTTCTTATTTTCTTCTTCTGCAAGTGGGTGCCTAGAGCAAGATGGGGTAAGGGCAGTGGTCCCAAGACTGAGAGATTTTTAACATATGAAGAAAACCATAAGCTGAGAAATGACACAGCAGTTAAGGTGCTCGCCTGCAGAGCCTCATGACCCAGGTTCAATTCCCCAATACCCACAGATCCACAAGGTGACACATGCATCTGGAGTTTGTTTGCAGTGGCAGGAGGCTCTGCCATGCCCATTCATTCCCTCTCTCTCACTTTCTCACATGCATGCACACTCTCTCTCCTTGAAAATAAACAAAGAAAAATATTTTGAAAGAGCTGGGTGTGGTGGCACACACCTTTAATCCCAATACTCAGGATGCTGAGGTAAGAGGATCACTGTGAGTTCAAGGGTAGTTGGAGACTACAGATTGAATTCCAGGTCATCATTAGAGCAAGACCCTACCTCAAAAACTATTATAAAAAAAGAAAATCATGGGCTGGAGGAATGGCTTAGTGGTTGGAGTGCTTGCAAAGGACCCAGGTTCAATTTTCCGGGACCCACGTAAGCCAGATGCAGAGGGCGGCGCATGCCTCTGGAATTCGTTTGTGGCATCTGGAGGCCCAGGCATGCCTATTTTCTTTCTCTCTCTCTCTCTCTCTCTCTACCTTTCTCTCTCTCTCTTTCTCAAATAAATGTAAAAAAAATCATAAAACCAGATAAAATTAATCTCTTGAACATCACCAGGTACTTTTTTTGCAGGTGTATGCATGTTTGCAAACATATGGATGCACGTGTGTGTGTATGTGTGTGTGTGTGTGTGCGCATGTGCATGCATGCACGAGCATATGAAGGCCAAAGGTCAACATCAGTATCATTCTCAATCACTCTCCACCTTGTTTTTTAAAATACTCTATTATTTTTATTTATTTGAGAGAGAGACACAGGGAGAGAGAGAGAGAATGGACATGCCAGGGCCTCCAGCCACTACAAACAAACTCCAGACACTTACACCACCTTGTGCATCTGGCTTACGTGGGTCCTGGGGAATCAAGCCAAGGTCCTTTGGCTTTGCAGGCAAGTGCCTTTACCACTAAGCCATCTCTCCAGCCCTCCACCTTATTTTTTGAGACAGGGTCTTGCACTGAACCAGAAGCTTATCTATTTGGTTAGACTAGATAACCAAGAAGTTAAGGTGGTCCTCTTGTCTGCCTCCCTAGTGCTGGGATTATAGGTACACACCAGCACACGGGACTTTTACATGAGTGTTAGGAATCCACACTCGGGTCGTTGGGCTCACTCAGAAAGCACTTTACCAACTGAGCCATCTCTCATCACTGGGTTTTTTCAGTTCTGTGCATTATCCTTTTGCTGATAAAATGCTAACCAATTCCTATGATTGCTGTTGAAATGGATTATATATGCATATATTTAATATATGCATATGCAATACATATTCAACTTAGTTCTTTTCAGTGTCTACTCCTCAGTGAACATAGTCTTCCTCATGCTGACCCAGACCCATGTGTACACAGTCGGCCCACACGTGGGGGTAAAGCACATGTTCATTCCCAAAGGGCTCCATGGTAAGGATGGTTAGAGCCACTTTGGGCACAGTTTCTGTCCTCAACTTCCATGATACTGCCTATCCTTGTGCTTAAAGAGACACCTCTGGGCTGGAGAAATGGCTTAGCGGTTAAGGCACTTGCCTGCAAAACCTAAGGACTCAGCTTTTATTCCTTAAGACCCATGTAAGCCAGGTGCACAAGATGGTATGAGCATCTGGAATTCTTATGCAGTGACTAGAGACCCTGGCGTGTTTTTTTTTTATTATTCTCTCTCTCTCATAAGTAAATAAATAAACACCTCTAAGTAGACAGTGGCAGCCCTGTGATCATAACACAAAGACACTGAACTTGAGCCACACTAATCCTGTCATTCTGTGGAGCCACATGCAATTTTTATTTGTGCATCCATTTTCCAAACAGCAGTCTAAAATGCAAATGGACAGGTAATATCATTTGTTCTTGAAGCACAAATGTTCGCTCACACGCGAACTGTTTCACTGGATGTGAATATTATCTTAAGCATGAAAAGTAATTCTTTTTACAAACAGCTTGTATAAAATGAAGAACCCAGAAAATGGAAACTATAATGTCATCATTTGTGAGTGCCACTGACCAATATGTAGGTTAATGTCTTAATGTGATAGGTTAGCTAGCATTCATATATTTACAAACTATTAATCCCTTGCATTTAATTTTTTTAGCCTAAGACATTTCATTTGGGCTGGGGAGATTGCTCAGTAGTGACTTGTTGGCCAGGGAGAGCCCTGATGCCCCCAAAACATTACAGGCCACTGCTGAGGCCCTTGATTTCCCACTAGGAATAGATGGTAAGACCCTATTGCTGAAGACTCCACATACTTGGGCTGTAAGGTCACTGAGAAATCCTGTTGGAGCTGAGCTGAAAACCTCCTCCGTGTAGACCAGCTGACAGGAAGCTGGAAAAAGCTAAGCTACATGTAGTTCAATGGGAGAGAGAGAGAAGTCATCAATGGAGATAAAGAACAGTGGACACTACAAGCCTTAACTTGGGCCAGCTAGGCCAAATGAACCAACAGGTGCAATAGTGGCATGTCTGATATGGGGGAAACCAACTGCTCTCTAATTTGACAGGAGACCTACTCCATGGGAGGGAATACATGCCTGACACTGAAAACCTATGACAGGAGAAGTCATGAGCCCTAGGTGTGTAATGTCTTCTGGTGTCTGGCTATATGTATATACTATGCTCACCAAACTGCCCAGTAAGCACTTATCTTAATGTTCATACCCATGTATTAATGCTACTCTCACTTTTGGTTAGAGAAGGTTCTCTTTTCAGATGGCAGTGACCTTGGGATGACTCAAAAGGCACCATGGTGCTAAGAAGTGACAGAGGAGTGCTCAGACTGCAATATCTCTATCACATTTTCCAAGGCTCAGGGTCCATTGCAGAAGAGGTGGCAGAAAGAATGTAAGAGCCAAAGGAAGGGTAGGGCTCTTTACAACGTGCACCCCCAGACACAAAATGGCCTGGATATCCATGACCTCACAATGCTTACAACTACCTACACAAAACCATCATAATAGGAGGAAAAGATGATGACATCAAAATAAAAGAGAGACTGATTGAGAGGGGGAGGGGATATGATGGAGAATGGGGTTTCAAAGGGGAAAGTGGGGGGAGCTGGTTTATTGTCTATAATTATGGAAGTTGGAAATAAAAAAAAATTTAAGTGATTGCTTGCAAGCCTGCCTGACAACCTGAGTTCAATCTTCCTCAGACCCTATCTGAACCTGGACACAAACTGGTACATGCATCTATAATTTCCACTGTGCTGATGACAACGGGAGCTGGACACAGGAGAATCTGGGAGCTCGCAAGCACCAGTAGTAAGAGAAAGCCTGTCTTAAAAGAAGGTGAGAGCAGAGGAGAAACACCTCAAGGTTGTCCTCTGACCTCCACATGAGCACCATGGCATGAATGTGCCCATACACAAACATCATACACATACAAACACAAATAAATAATAAAACAGAAAACAATAAAATATTTGTTTATTTTTATGTATTTTATCAGTATAATTATATGTAAAGATCAATAAAATAAACATCTTACCGAGTTTGTTTTCTGATTATTATTACTTTTACTGATTTCATTTAATGAGTAGATTGCAAATAATTTTGTTGGCAAGAGGAGAGTATTTAAAAGTTGGCCAATTTTGTCAAGGGTCAAAATGTACCAACGTGCCCTGCCCGAACTTCCCCACGAGGCTGGACAGACCTTGCACATTACACCCCCACTCCTTGCCAACAGCCTCTTGCATCTTCTCCTTGCCTAGATTCTCCTTGAATTTCCTAGGGTCACAGACCCACTATCCTCCAAGTTTCATGCCCATAGCCCAGTGGGTTCTAGTGTAGGAGTATAGGAGTATAGGAGTAAGCAGACAGGGGGTTCTCTTACCCGTGTTTGATATCTCCTAGGGGAACACCTCCCTGGATCTCAGCTATTATACCACACCCCACTGCTGCCATGTCTGAGTCATACCTTCACCTCATAAGAGGACTCTGGCCCTGCCTTAGGGACTCTTCCCCTGCCCTGACTCACCCAGGCCAACATCACTTACCCTAGGCTTTCCCAGGAACTTAACATCCTCAAATCTTGGATACATCTGTACCTCACATAATACCTATCAGTTAACCCCAACACCTCTACCCCCCATGCCCTACGTTCACCTCCAGACCTAGCTCAGCCGTAAGTCCAGGCAGCTCTACCCTCCAGGGCATTCCCAAGCTGCTCTCAGCTGCATCCCCATCTCCTCCCCTCTGCCTGGTCAGGAACCCTCGCCCCCAGCTTCCAGCAGGGACTTCTCCCTGGTTTGCTTTCTTCCTACTCCGCCTCTTCCAGCCTGTTTCTCACAAGATGGAGAGGGAGACTATTAAAACTACTGTCTACCATGTGAGATCACTCCCTTGTCAGGGATGGTTTCTTAGTATACTTAGGGTAATTTCAAAATTCCAAGCACAGGGCATGGTGGTGCACGCCTTTAATCCCAGCACTCGGGAGGCAGAGGTAGGAAGATCGCCGTGAGTTCGAGGCCACCCTGAGACTACATAGTGAATTCCAGGTCAGCCTGAGCCAGAGTGAGACCCTACCTCAAAACAACAACAACAAAAACTACAAGCACTGGAAGGTTTGCTGCTTCTCCTGCTAGCTTCTCAACCACCTTTTCCTCAAGTATTTTTTTTTTTTTTTTGGTCACTCAGTTTGCTTCTGCCCTGCTGCCCTTATTGCTTATTCATTAGGCATATCAAGCTTCCCCTACCTCAGGACGTTGGCATTCACTGTTTTCTCTAGCAGTGGCATACTAGGCACAGATTCGTGGAGATGACTCCTTATCTAACATAACTTCATTCAGCCATTGCCTGCAGAAAGCTCTTCCCCAACCAGCCCAGCTCAATGCAGCCCATGTCCTGCTCTATTTTGTTTCTCTGCATTCTATCTGAAATTATAGATTGTTGTACATGTGTATGTGATATACAGACACATACACACAAACGTATATATGGGTACGTAACTGTGCATGTGCATGTAGAGGCCAGAGGTCAACATTGAGAGTCTTTGGTCTTTCTTTGTTGCTTCCCACCTTATTCTTACAGAGTCTCTCACTGAATCCAGAGTTCACAAATTCAGCTAGACTGGCTGACCAGTAAGCCCCAGGGATCTTCCTGCCTCTGCCTCTCCACAGGGAATACAGGTACACACCCAGCTTTTACATGGGTTAAGAGGATCCAAACTCAGGTCCTCATGCTTGCATACAAGCATTTGATCCACTGACTCATCTATTTTTTTTTCAAACTTCATACTGCAATCTCATCCTCCTAAATGAGGCCAAGCTCCAGCTAGGTCCATAGCTCAGTGTCTTTGGAGTGTAGACTTGCTCTGTCCCAAGTCAACTGCCCCTGGGTTCCGCTCATTCCCTGGAACTACCTCACCTTTAAAAATCTTAAACCTCAGTTATCTAGGGTCTGGAGTTGTCTTTGATTTTTCTAACTCTCCCCATCCTCTCCTACCTGTACACAAAATTCCTTTTCCAAATCCCCATTTTTATCAAATAAATCACCACCCATTAGTTTCAAAAGTTAAACAGGGGACTGGGGCTGGAGAGATGGCTTAGCAGTTAAGGCACTTGCCTGTGAAGCCTAAGGTCTCAGTTTCGATTCCCCATGACCCACATAAGCCAGATGCACAAGGTGGCACATGCATCTGGAATTTGTTTGCAGTGTCTGGATGCCCTGGCATGCCCGTTCTGCTTCTCTCTATCTGCTTCTTCCTCTCTCTCCCTCTCTCCCTCCCTCTCTCCCTCCCTCCCTCCTTCCCTCTTTCTGTCTCTCAAATAAATAAATAAAAATAAGAAACATGGGACTTATATGTGACTCCTTTCTTACTCTCCAAGTCTAAACACGTGTGCATGTCCCATGAATCCCATTGCACAAATATTGCCTGAATTTACTCTCTCCTTTCTATGTCACTGTCATCACCCCAGGCCAAGGCACCTGTAGTGATTGGAATCAGATGTCCCCCATACACTCATGTGTTCTGAATGCTTGCTCCCCAGCTGGTAGCAACTTGGTAGGTGGACCCTTAGTGGAGGAGGTATGTTGTTGGGTGTGGGCTTAGGGCTGTTATAACTAGCTTTCCCTTGCCATAGTTTGGTTCACTCTCTTGCTGCTGTTCTCTACCTGTTGTGGAAAGCAGGTGATGTCCAGCCTCTGCTCATGCCTTCATTTTCCACTGCCATCATGGAGTGCCCTCTCAAGACCGTAAGCCAAGACAGAATCTTTCCTCTCAGCAGTTGCTTTTGATTGGGTGCTTTATCCCAGCAGTGAGCAGGTAACTACGATAGTACCATATGTCTAAGAGGAAACAATGCAAAAGTACTCTAACTGGTTTCCACCCCTCCATGACCCCCAACCCTCCACTATCGATTCTTCTCACAAAGGCCAGAAAGCTCTCCTAAAATGTAAATTGCATCCCAATGCTCCCATTTCTTAAACATTCAGTGGTATCCATGTGCATTCAATAAGGAGTCAACTCTGGAACAAAAGCCGGATTATCTTAAAATATACTAGTCCCTGACCACTTGTCTCTCCCCTCGTCTTGCCATCTGCTCTCTTGGCCATTAAAGTAGTACCTCTCTCCTCTGCCTGGAGGAGCTTCCCTAGAGGAGCCTTACTCCTTGTCATTTGAATATTTAATATAAATGTGCTGAAGCAACCTAGATACTCAACACCAGGATGGGAACAGGACCTATGACAAGAGAGATGAAATCATTGTCCTCATGAAGCCCTAATGAGGAAAGACAGGTCATGAACAAATCACTACACAACACGCAAAGAGAGGGTAAGTGCTAGGAAGAGGCATCACAAAGGGGGAAGCATGCAGAATGGCTAGCCAGAATGCCAGGGAAATGGCCCTGGGCACTGGGTGAGTGAGCCATCAGGAGGTATGGAGGAAAGGCTTTCAGCCATCCCGAAGACATGAACAAGGGAAATGCTGAACAGATGTGCTTAGAGAACGGCAAGGAAGGTCAGGGCATTGGAAGGGTCTGGAATACTTTCCTTATTCCCAACGTTAGTCTATTAAATTTCAAACTTCATTTATTTATTCATTCATTCATTTGTCTAACTAGCTACTTTTTTTTCTGAGGTAGGGTCTCACTATAAAGCCCAGGCTAGCCTTGAACTTAAGTCCTCTATACCTCCTCAGTGCAGGAATTATGACTGTAAGCCACCATGCCTGGCCCAAACTGTCTCTATGTGTCATTTCCTCTAAGTAGCCTGTCTGACCCCAGCATAGATCAGATCCAGTGGTGTAGTTCTCATGGCTCCTTGATCTCTTCCCTCATTATCCTCAGCACAATTTAGCTGACGCACATGCGTCATTTTTAAGTAATGCTAGGCCAGCTGCATGCATGTAGACATTGGACTCTCTGAGCCCCTATGAGCTCCTCTCTGTAAATTATAATATGATGATTTCAAAAATGGCACCCTGGGCTGGATATGGTGGCGCACACCTTTAATCCCAGCACTTGGGAGGCAGAGGTAGGAGGATTTCTGTGAGTTAAAGGCCACCTTGAGACTACATAGTGAATTCCAGGTCAGCCTGGGCTAGAGTGAGACCCTACCTCGAAAAAAAAAAATGGCACCCCTGGCCAGGCGTGGTGGCGCACACCTTTAATCCCAGCACTCAGGAGGCAGAGGTAGGATCACCATGAGGTCGAGACCACCCTGAGACTACACAGTAAATTCCAGGTCAGCCTGAGCTAGAGTGAGACCCTACCTCAAAAAAAAAAAAAATGACACCCTGTGGTGGATCAGGATACAGTCTTCTTCAGTCAAACTATATATTCCTGTGGCTCCTGACACATTCCCTTCATTGGACTTCAGTGTTCAAGATGGGTTCTACCTTCTTGAGGTGCTGACGGAGTCATCAACTATGGACTCTACATAGTTTTACTCAAATATGGTACTGAGTTCAACAGTCTTCTCTCATGATTCCTGGCTGCTTAGTTCCTTCATTTTATTTTCTTGATTGGTTTGCTTGATTGGCTTATAGACGGATGCCTGACCACAGCTTATCCAGAAGCTTTCCAGTCTAGGGAAGCCCAGCCCACTATCCCTCCAAATTCTTGGATTAACTCGAAGTTCCTATTGTAACATGTGCATTCATAAGATCCATGGGCTGGCAGGGGAACATTCAGCCTGGCTTTAAAAAGGAAAAGCAGGTCTGGAGTGATGGCTCACGTAGTAAAGTGCTTGCTGTGCAAGCATGAGGACCTGTGTTTGGATCCCGAGAACCTGTGTAACAATCAGGCATGGTGGCACACACCTGTAATCCTCATGCTGGGGAGGTGGGGATAGGGAATTCCTGGCTAGCTGGTCTTGCTGAATTAGAGCTACAGATGCAGTGTGAGATCAGTGTAGGCCGAGTGCAAAAACCATCCCCCCATAGACTCATGTGTTTGAATACTTAATCCCCTGTGGCAGCACTGTTTGTGACCTTTAGTGTGTTACTGGAGGCAGGCCTTGGGCGTTATAGCTCAGTGATGTTTAGCTTTTCTCCTCCTTCCATGATGATGATGTAATCATGTGACCTGATTGTCTGCTCTTGCCGTACTTTTACCACCATGACAGACACTTACCCTTGAAACTGTAAGCCCACATAAACCCTTCCCTTCCATAAACTACTTCTGGTCATGTATTTTGTCTCAGTGATGAGAAAGTGACTGCTACTGACCCTGTCTCAAAACAATAAGATGATGAGCAGAAACTGAGGAAGACACTTGACATCAATCTCTGGCCTACACACACACACACACACACACACACAGAGAGAGAGAGAGAGAGAGAGAGAGAGAGAGAGACAGAAAGAGAGAGGGAGAGAGAGAGAGGAAAAAACAATCAGAATCTATTTGACTTTATTTGATTCTCTTTCTTGAGAATATGGACCAAGGAGGAAGAGTGAGACATTTCTAGTTAATAGCTGAAAAGGAATTTGAAAGAACCTATATTAGGACAATGGTAAATCAAGATGAAATACCATGAAAAATTACACAGAATGAGAGGAACCAGATTCTGGGTGGCATAAACAGGTACACAATTGTGGCAATACATTAGATTCTTCTGGAAGAACACAGAACCACTTTAGATCTACAAGCAGCTGCTTCCCATCTCCATAGAGTCCAGTCCACCACTTCTGTTGTTCTTGAATCATCTTAAGAGCTCCTATCAATCCCTGTGCATTCTTAAAATAAGAACCTTTGCTTGAGTCAAATTAAAGTAGCCCTTGCTCTTTGATTTAACAATATTTATTGAATTTCTATCACATTAAGACATTGTAGCCACTAAGGATAGAATAACTATCAGATAGTCAAAACTCCCATTTTCATGGGACTTGCATTTTAGCGTAGAAACATACAAAATAAATAAATGAACAGAAACACACAACTGTCATATTCTGCATAAATGCTATAAAGAAAAAGAAAAATAAGTAAGTCAGGGTCTCAAGGGAGTGAATGAGGCCTCCACTTCTGGAACTATTGCCATGACCCTCTGAAGGGATCTTTGACTCACATATGATTATAACTTTGATCACATTGCCGGGCTCTCAGAAGATGGGATAAATCTCCATGGGACTGAATGAACTATGAGCAACATAAGGCAAGAGGTTGCAATCTAGGCACTGAGCCCTGAGCCAATGCTGAACAGAAGATCCTGGATTTAGTTGAGAATCCAAAATAGGGCTAAAAGGATTTCTCATTAATCATATCCTCTGGTGCCTGGTAGAAGGAAATGTAAGTCTTCTCCAGAGGAAAGCATTATCAATTGATTGCCTCAGCTATCCTACAGATTAAAATGTACCGTGTGCAAACTCTCCTTCGAAGATCCCATACACACAAGAAAACAAGGGCCGAATGAACAAACAGCAAACTGAATCTCCTTCCAGAGGCTTCAGATTCTAACATTGTGAGACACAAAATGTGTACAAACATATCAACAGGGCTGGAGAGATGTCTTAGTAGTTAAGGCACTTGCCTGCAAAGCCTAAGGACCCGAGTTTGATTCCCCAGTACCCACGTAAAGCCAGATGCACAAGGTGGCATACACATCTGGAGTTGGTTTGCAGTGACTAGAGGCCCTAGCATGCCCATTCTTTCTCTCTCTCTCTCTCTCTAATGAATAAATTAATTAAATATTTTTAAAAACCATATCAACAACTTCAAGGTAGAATCACAAAGATGTACAATAAGGAGACTTTAAACAAATACAACCAGGAAGAATTTAAGAATTATTGGGAGGAAAGAGAGTATAATTTCATATAGGGCAGTCATAAGATCAACTAGAATTTGAGCAGGACCTGAGAGACACGAGGAACTGAGTGGTGAAAACATCTGGAAGAGGAGTGTTCCAGGGACACTGCAGACATGAGCTGAGAATGCTTTGAGTCCACTGAGGGATGTGATATACATAAACAGGTGAGAGAGATCAAGGGCCAGACCAGGTTAAACCGGAAGGTGATGAAAGACCTTGCATTCTGCTTTGACAGAGACAAGGGGCCATTGGAAAAATTGAGCCAAGGAAAGACATGGTCTCATTTCTATAACAGAGGATTAGGTGGAAAGTGGGAGCAAGGGCTGGCATGGAGGGAGGGGATTTGGAGTTTTCCTAGACATTTGGGCAAGTTGTCTTGGAGTCAGACTTGGAGATGGTGAGAAATGAAAACTGGGGTTTGCATTTTTGAAAAGGGTGATAATTTTTCATTAACTGAATGTGGTATATTTCAAAGAAAGCAAAGAATTCAGGCCAACTCTGTGATATTTTGCTTAAGTAGAAAAAAGTGAACTGACCATGAATTATGATACCAAAAAAAAAAAAGAAGGAGGAAGAGGAAGAGGAAGAGGGGGGAAAGTAAGTTTGAAAGGAAAAACACTAAGACTTTGATGGGGAGTATGTTGAAACTGAAGAGATTCAAGGGAGGCTAACATTTCAATCTTTGACCCAGGACTGGAAAGATGGCTTAGTTGTTAAGGTGCTTTCCTGTAAAGCCTAAGGACACAGGTTCAACTCCCCTGAACCCACATAAGCCAAGATGTTGCATGCATACAAGGTAGCACACACATTTAGAGATTGACTGTAGTGGCTAGAGGTCCTGGTATACCAATTCTCTCTCCCTTTCTCTCTCTCTCATAAATATTTTTTAAAGCAGTAAAAAAAAATTAAAAAAAATTTTCCCAAGGGAACATGTTGGGCTAAAAATGTAAATTTTGGAGCCATCAGCATTCTGAAGCTATTTAAAGTAATAGTCTGGGGTGAGGTCCCCAAGGAATGGACTACAAATAGAAATGAGAGGAGATCTTTAAGGTCATGAGGGGAAAAGGAACCTAGTATATACTGAAAAGAAGCCAGTGGGGTAAGAAAAAAAGAGAATCCAGGTGTAGAAGTTTTTAAGGACAGCAGGTACAACGAGCAGTGGCAAACACTGCTGAGAAGTTCTGCCAAGTACTCTCTGGAGACCACTAATTTTTAAGATTAGCCATGGCTATAACAACACACAGCTAACTGCTGACCTTGGACAAAGCTGTTTCATGGAGAGATAAGGATGTGCAGAAGCCTGGCTAGAGTGAGCCCAGAACAGAAGGAGAGGAGAGAGCAGGTGGGTTATGAAGACTTTTGCTGGGAAAAGAAGCAAGGCCGTAGGATGGAAAACTAATGGGAGATGGACGATGAAGGCCATTTCTGACAACCCGCACAGGACCTGACTTGAATAGAGGTCATTTGCTCTCAAAACATGAGGCTCTCTGACTTGGTCTGTGTACTTAACTTCAGAGTTCAGCTTGTTATCTTCTCCAGGGATAGGGTGGAGTGGGAACAACAAGGTGACAGGAAGCACCCTTGCCTCCCAGTTCACCATTCCCCATGGGGCTGGGAGAACTTCTGAGCTACCAAAGCAACTTGCTACGTGGAGCAAGGCTCCAGAGTTGGGATGACAGCCAGAGCGGCCCTCACCCCTCATTACCCTTTGTGATGAAGGCAGGGAAAACCCTGCTCCAAAGACGTGTGTAATTGATAAAGTGAAGTAATGTGGGGGAATTGCTGTCTGGGGAGAGAATAATTTTATTATTCCGTGGCTCTCCTGGCAGCCCAGCGTGCAGGCAGACAGGAAGCGTGGAGCAGCAAACACAATCTAAGCTACTCCCTGAAGAATTGACAAAGAACAGAACCAGCCTTAATGATTTTCAGCAAATATTGGCAGTTGGCAAAAACATCTGGTGATTACTCTTAGGCCGATCTAGGAAAAGGGGACACAGAAGTAAACACACGTGTCGGGAGCTCTTTGTCTATTGGGTTTTGCTCATCACTGTGCTAGATACTTCACACACATGTTGTCATTTATTTCCCACCACCGTTACCACAACCCAGACCCTCTGCCTGAGGTATAATTATCCTCCTCTTACAAGCGGGGCTCAGAAGTGAGGCGATGCCAGTAACACGTAACACTTACGGAGACTTTAGAGCACACAGACACGGGGCTAATGCATTGTGCTGTTTCGCCAATCCACACAGCAATCTGCCAGACAAGTTCTATTATCCTCTCCATTTTACAAATTAGCAAATGGAGACACAAACAGGCAGGTCCCAGGTCACATAGACAGGGCAGCTGCCTCAGGGTGACTTGGTTCCATGGCTCCTAACCAGGAGAGCTTACATGCCAACCCAGAGAGCTCTGACTCCAAGACTTAGCTTCCTTCACTATGCCAAGCTACTTTTTGCCTACTTGCTTCCCCACTGTTTCCAGCTGGCCCCGAGAGCCTAAAGCATGTGATAACTGAGCATGGGAGTCCACCAGAGCTGTTCATTTCTCTCTCCCCTGAAGCCCCAGGTTACATCTCCAACAATCTCTTTAGGAGCTACCAGAAGACAGGGGTGGCATTCGCCCTCTCGGCCTGCCAGCATAAGCTTGTCCCTGAGCCTCTGAAGTCACACTTGTCTTGCCTCCATTATGTCTTCCCCAAACACCACGCAGGACCAGAGAAGACTTTTCTAAGAGAGATTTTCTCTTAAGTTTTTAGGAAATAACCTCACAGAATGAACTTGGCTTACAGCCCAAGAACTGAGGGAGAATATTCCCCATTGGCGCCATTTGCTTGGACTTTTTAGATAAACTTCTTCACCTCTTGGGCTATCTTCTTTATCTGTAAATGAAGATGACAATGCCCAGCTCATAGACGTTCAGATGGGATTTCATAGGGCCAGCCCTAGCTCCACACCTAGAATATAGATGAGACGCTACGATGTCCGCCCATCCTCCTTCCACTCTTCTCTCAGTGAGATTTGTTTCTCATGCTTAAAGGCTACTGTGAACATGAAATGATAGGATCTAGTATGAAAATTTTCAGGCACTTGGTAGCTATTAATTAAAATTGAATATCCTAAAATCTCTATTTTTACCAGGGAGCCTGAGCCTGGGCACATTGAGTGGAGTGACTTCTATTTAGTCCAGACATGTGGTTGGGAGACCAGCTGTCTTTCATCACAGAAGGTCCAAAGGAGCCCTGACTCTAAAAGAGGACCCAATATGGCCAGTGAAGCCCAAGTGATCTTTCGAGAAAGCAAAACTAATCATGCCACCTCTCTGATAACAATGCTTCAGTGGCTCCCTGTGGTCCTCAATTTCAAATCCCTGAACTTATGTTACAAGCTCTTTATAATCTAGTCGGGGTCTACTTCCAGCCTCATTGTCCATTTCTCTCTTGTCCACTATCTACATTCCAAACACCGCTGGATTTCTTTCAGATCCTCGGAAGCTGTATTCAACCCTTGATCTTATGTTCCCAGAACGTCCCATATCACCCATCCCATGGACCACAGCACATTTCATGCCCATCCACACTACAAGAACATAAGCTGCCTGAAGGCAGAGGGCTTAAGTCAACACCTGCCTTGCTCGTCAGTGCATTCCTGGTGCTTAGCAAAGCCAGCCCTCAGAACCATGGAGCGCACTGCATTAACAGGCAAAAAGATGGATCATTGTCTGGGCTACCAACCACATGTGAATTGAACATGTTCCCTTATCTACTCTACTATCCTGATCAGCCTGGCAGTCCAGGGTGGGTCTTTAGGCCTTGCTTCTGCAAATAAAGCAGTGCTGGCTCTGTTCTGGGTTAGTGCAGTCCAGTGTCCACAGGGCTTAGAGAAAGAGCTGTCTCTGGTTCATGTGTTTATGCAAGTGTGATTTCTCTCTCTTTTTCCTCCTCTGATTCATTTACATGTAGCTAGACAGCATCACGTTTTTATTTGAAGATACATGTATGTCACTATAGTATCTACTACAAGGAAACATCTCTGTACTTGCATCAGTATGAGAAGACAAATGCTTTTTAACATCCATTTGAATGCTGCCATCTTTCCCCCGAAGTCTCTTTTCTGCCATCACTTAGCTCTTTGTCTCTCCTAGCTGCCCTAATATTGCCCCCCACTCTTATTTAGAAATTCAGTTCTGTTCCAAGATTCCCATGCCCTACACAGTCTCCCTGCTCAGCAAGACAAAAGTTCTGCTGTTAATAGGACCTCCCATCTTTAGAAGGCAGTTTAGCTCTAATCCATTTTACTTAAGGATAATCCCATGGGTCTTACCCATTCCCCAACCCAAGCCATTTATCAAAGCAGCTCTTCCAAGTGCATCTGTCATTTGGCCCAAGGATCTTTCATTCCAGCTGCTCAGAAGATAATGTGAAAGATATGGCTTCCTCTGCCATATATAAAGCCAAGGCAGTATCCCCCTTTGCCACCAGTGCTGCGGGTATGCCGTTTATACGGACCTGCACATGGGAAGAAAAGGGAAATTCATGCTAAGTGAGCACCTAGCCTTGCCCAGACCATACTTTGATGATTTATGGCACTGGCTTTTTTCCTCCTCTGAGCATTATTCCCGGACTTAGATAAAGAGACTGAGGACCGGAAAGGGTAGCACCATGCCCAAGGTCACAGCAAGTGAGAGGCAGGACTTGAGTCCAGCGTAGCTGACTCCTGAATCTATGCTTTGTCACAGCTCCCAGGATGCCTCCTGTCAATCTATGTAAATACATTCAGTTGAGGATGCAACGGGAAGTCTCCAAAGTGTACAGAAAATGTAAGACATTTTTGGTGAGAGGGAGGAGGGGATGTGAGGCACTACCAACAACAAGGCACATCATGTCATGTCAGAAGTGGACAGGACCCTGGGTTCTTTTAATCTACCTCGTTTTACAGGTAGGGAAAGTGAGGTCCAGAGAAAGAAATTGGCTTGCTCATGGTCACATAACACACTAGTACCAAGTCAGACTAGATCTGATAATAACATGGTAGAGCTCTTTCAATCACACTCTCCTCTGGGTTTGTATAAAAAGTCCATACTCTTATAATGTTTATATATATAAACAACTATGTCTGATGAAGGGTCTCTTCCCAGTAGCCCCTGTTCTCACTATTCAATGACTAAAAGCCCCCACGTGAAAAGCCACACTTGGGCAGATTTGGTCCCTGCACCAGCTAAAGGTCATAGCTGATGCCAAGTCTCTTTGGAGATGCAGATACCGCTCTCTGCTTTCCATTACAAAGGGCCAGAGCACTTCCATCTTGGCATTCGAGTCATCCCCTCAGGATAGGACAGGCCTACAGCTGCTCAGAGGCAGGCTGGCAATGGGATAAATCCTTCTGCAGGCCAACTTTGGAGTCAGCCCTGGCCCCTTCATCTCTGGCGCAGTGCGGCACTCGCAAATAGGGAGACCAAGTGGGGGGAAAAAAAAGATATGCCTTTGGCTCAATATGTAAAAACTCTCCAGCAATAAATTTAAGCAATTCCATTTGGGGCTCTCACAATTTCCTCCACTCAGACAAACTGCTTTTTATTTCAAACGTTCCTGAAGGAAATTGGCCAATTGCTTACTTCAACTGTCAAGGCCATTATGTTAGCCTGGCGGCGGGGCACAAACACAACCTGGGGATTTCTTGGATTCGTATCCTTGTAAAACTAGCTCTTACAACAGGGGTCCAGCCCAGATGGCCTGCAGACCTTGACCCCTTACGAATGCCTCAGAGCTCCTACGGACTGGAATAGAAGCGGATGGGGCCAGGCCAAGACTCCGACAAATTACAATAAGGAAATCTAACATCCAGCTTGGCTCTACAGATCAACAATTACGTTTGCAATCCACAGGGACAAGGTGACCTCCAGCCATCCTGGGATGGTTTCAACTGCCAGGCGGACCAACCAGAGGAAGCAAGAGGTGACATCAGCGTCTAAGGGATCCAATCACGACAAGAGCTGCTCTATTTATGGAACCTTGCCTGATGCCAGGTGTTGTGCTGGGCACTTTCCATGGAACCAGCACTAAATCCAAACTCCTGGCGGTCTCTTTGGAGCCCTGCCCAGTACGTTGGTAAGCACTTTACAAGTGTTAGCAACTGCCGTTGATGTCATCGTTGTTGTTAACAAAGGGCTCCCGGTGAACTCCCAAGCCAACCCTCACTCGCTTAGAACACACCCAAGAGGTCTATATGTCCCTATGCCACCCGTTCATAGGAGGTGCACTTGACCATAGGCACTGAATATTTGAATCATTCTCAGGTTGGGTCAGAATCTATGAGTCATGGGACCTCCAGATCCTATATCTTGGCAGAGGGTACTGTGGCTAAGGGTCTTGTCCAGCCACCTGTACCAACATTGCCACAGCAGGTGAGGTTGCACTTGATATTTTGGGAGAAAGAAGGAATTTACTGTTTCTGGTGAGAGGCTCCTGACTCCAGCATCATCGCCATGACAACACCTGGAAGGCATCCCTGGCCAGGAGCCGAGGCCCAACAGCCTCTTTGTTCATGCTGTGGAGCGGAGTGGCTGTCTCAGGTTCTGGGCAGGTTCTGGGAAGCATTCTGTAGGCTGAGGAGCAGGGAGCTAGCAGGGCCTCCACAAATTAATCACTCCCTTCATGAGGTTGGCCTGGGAACACAGAAGGTTAGAAGCTACCTCTTGGTGACCAGGCACCTTCGAAATGTGTCTTGTTCAGAGAGTCTGGCTCCACTTCCCTTCCTCCTTGCCCTACAGGACACCTGATGCTTTCTTCACTGAACAGCCTGCCAACCTCCAGAATGGGTCTCAAAGTGTCCATCTGACCCATAAATACCCAGACCCCCTCATAGACATATGAATCTGCAATGCTGCACCTGTTATTTCCTGGCCAGATGCTATGACTACACTAACTTTTTTATTTAAAGGGTGAGGAGGGAGCATGCCTAGATTCTTTAGAAAACAGACTTTAAAGGCCAAAAATAACACCAAAGTCCATTAGTGTCAGATCTAAGGAAAAGGATGAGTAAATGAAATTAAAAGGGAGGACAGGTTACACAAACCTAGCCCAACACCTCAGCGACATTAATAGATATGTAATACTGTGGGGGAAAACATACTCACAGATCTCCTCTCAGGGAGGCAATTGTCTGTCCTTGGGAAAGGATTCTACTAAGCCAATTGTGGGGTTATGCCTCAAATGGACCCAAGTTAGATTGCCCAGGACCCACATAAACCAGATGCAAAAGGGGATACATGTGTTTGGAGTTCATTTGCAATGGCTGAAGGCCCATGTTTGCCCATTCATTCTCTCTCTCTCTCTCCCCCACTCCCTTCTCCTTCTCTCACTCTCAAATAATTTTTTAAGTAAATATAAAGCATAGGTTGTAGATGTGGTTCAGTGGCGGAGCACTTGCCTAGCATGTTCATGGTCCTGGGTTTGATCCCTAGCACTGAGGGAAAAGAAGAGGAAAAATAGATACCTAGCTACCTTCTAAGGAGGCCCAGAGTCATTAACTGTGATGCTCTTGCTCTGCCAAGGGGGTATGGGAGTCTAGGGAAGAGTTGTACTGCTTGGGCAGGAAAGAGGAAATTGGAACCTCTCTACCTATTTCTCCTCCATAGGGACCTGATCAGGCTGCCTGTGAGTTGGAGTCTGATTTACATTTCATCCTTGCCTGTTTCATAGGCAGAAGGTTTCTGGAAAAGTGTAATCCTTCTCCTGAATTGAAGTGGCTCTGATTTGGTCTCTGGTTTTTACTCATTTCATGGTTTGGACTCAAGGCTAGAGCAATGATGCAAGGACCTGGTCACAAAGGAACCTGGTGACCTAACCACTGTCTGTCTGGGAGGAAGAGTGGCACCAATCCACTAGCTGTAAGGAGAAAGAGTGGTCCAGCTTTACACATAGTGTGAGTTCTCCATCACTGGAAAATATCAAGCAGTAACCAGGCACCTGTCTGGTGGGAGAAGTCATAGAAGCTTCTAGAATCACTGAAGGCTGACCTCCTGGGTCTGAGTTCCTTGTTCGAACAGTGTGTGGGCGGGCATAGCAGTCTGGAGTGTGTAAGTCAGACCCCTGTATCTGGGCTCCTCCCACCTCTCCAGTCTGCTTTGCCTGCTCTGGTCTGTGTCCTGGAGGGCACGGCACAAAGTAGGTCCTGGTAGGTCCCATTGCGGCTTGCTTGGGGAGGCCTGACCCCTGTGTGAGCTGTGGAATCAGGCCTTTTGCTCTGGTATCCTAAGTGGCCACCAGGTACCAACATCCCTGTTCACCTGAGTCAGAGGGTGCACCAGCCAAAGAACAAAAACTTGCTTCCTCCTCAACATAAACAGTCTTCCTAAAATGGGGAGACAACAATGCAAAAAAGCCAATAAAAGTCAGAAAACTGAGAGATCTCCACCAAGGATGCCTAGTCCTATTATGGAAGCCTCCAATGAAATCAGAGAAATCAACAGAAATTCATTCCCAAAATGAAAACACAACAACCAATGAGACCCTGATTTAAAAAAAAAAAAAAAAAAAGCTGAACTTGAAACAAACTATGAAAGAACCAACAGTCATATCAATGAAATTGAACAGAATCATCTCATGGAGCATTCAGCCTTTGACAGTAGGCCTAACTTGAATGAAGAAAATGTTAGAGCCCTCCAAAGAGATATGAATAAATTGAAGGTAAGTCAAGAAATGAAAGACCTCAACAATCGTTTGAATAAGCTTAATGAAGACTCGGTCAAATACAAGAATGAACTACAGGAAGCATCAAGAAAATCAGAACTCGAATTGAAATCATAACTCAAAGAAGAGATGGACACAATACAAAATAACACAACGGAAAACAAAATCAAATAGAAGTTATAAAAAAAACCTCTCTAGAACCACTCACCAACAGAGTTACTCATGTGGAAGTCAGAACCTCTGCCTGGAAGATGAGACAAAAGAAATTGATCAGGAGGCCAAAAACTTTGCTAAGTTCAAAAAAATCAAGTGAACAGAATATGAGGGAACTGTGGAACACCCTAAAACAACCAAACATCCGGGTCATGGGCATACCAGAAGGAGAGGAAATCCAGACCACAGGCATAGTGAACATACTCAACAAAAATATTGAAGAAAATTTTCTGAATCTTGCAAAAGAGAGGCCCATCCAAATACAAGAAGCCCACAGAACACCAAACAGTCAAGACCAAAGAAGAAACTCTCAAGACATATCACAGTTAAAACTCTTAACAACAAAAACAAAGAGAGAGTGTTAAAAGCAGCAAGAGAGAAGCAATTCACAACATACAAAGGCAATCCCATGAGAATTACAACAGATTTCTACATGGAAATCCTGAAAGCCAGAAGGGCCTGGAATGGAACATTTCAAAGTATGAGAAACTATGGCTTCCAATCCAAGCTCCTTCACCCAGCAAAAGTATCCCTCATAATAGATGGTGAAAGAAAAACTTTCCATGAAAATAGTCAACTCTATGATTACATGAACACAAAGCCAAACCTACAGAGAATACTTGAGGGAATACTCCACACAGCACAGTCAAACAACCAATCTCAAGAGCCAACAAGAAGAAGATCACAATAACCAAAATAAACCAGGCTCAAAACAGTACATAACACAAGAAAGCACCAAACCTAATAAAACACCTCATCATGGCAGGGATTAATTCAAACCTCACAGTAATAACCTTAAATATTAATGGTCTTAACTTACCCATCAAAAGACACAGGTTATCAGGATGGATCAAAAAAGTGGACCCTTGGGCTGGAGGGATTGTTTAGTGGTTAATGCACTTGCCTGCAAAGCCAAAGGACCCAGTTTCAATTCCCCAGGACCCATGTTAGCCAGATACACAAGGGGGCGCATGCATCTGGAGTTCATTTGCAATGGCTGGAGGCTGTGGCATGCCAATTCTCTCTCTCTCCCTCCCTCCCTCCCTTCCTCCTTCCCTCCCCTCTCCCTTCCCCCCCCCCTCTCTCTCTCTCCCTCTTTCTCTGTCAAATAAATAAATAAAAATTTAAAAAGTGAGCCAGTCGTGGTGGTGCCCACCTTCAATCCCAGCACTTGTGAAGCAGAGGTAGGAGGATCACTGTGAGTTCGAGGCCACCCTGAGACTACATAGTGAACTCCAGGTCAGCCTGTGCTAAAGCAAAACCCTATCTTGAAACACCAAAAAAAAAAAAAAAAAAAACTGGACTCTTCTACCTACTGTCTTCAAGAAACCCACCTCACCACTGAAGATAGATACCTCCTCAGTGTGAAAGGTTGGAAAATGATATTCCAAGCAAATGGAAATAAAAAACAAGCAGGTGTTGCTATATTAATATCTGATAAAATAGATTTCAAACCGAAAGTAATCAAAAAGGGCAAAGAAAACCACTTCTCACTCATCAGGGGAATGATCCAACATGAACACATCACAAGCAGAAATATATATGCACCAAACACAGGTGCACCACAGTTTATAAAACAAAATCTACTTGACAATAAAACAGAAATAAACACCAACACCACCATAGTTGGAGATGTCAATACTTCACTATCATCAATAGACAGATAATCCAAGCAGAAAATCAACAGGGAAATAATAGAGCTCAACAACATCATAGATCAACTAGACCTAATGGTTACCTACAGAACTTTCCACCCCAACTCTGCAGAATACACATTCTTCTCAGTAGCCCATAGAACCTTCTCCTGTTTATCTTTCTTTTCTTTTTCTTTCTTTCTTTTTCCTTGGTGCTGGCCTGTAATTCCCTGCACCAAGATGTGATTTATATCCACACTGAGCTGGCGATCAGAGAGACCTACTAGGTCTCTCAAAACAAACAAGACAGACTTCTGTCAGAGCACTTTATTACCCACCAGAGATTAATGGTAAGACCCTACTGCTGAAGGCATCAAATGCTGATGGCATGGACCATGGAGAGATCTGGTTGGAATCCAGAGAAGAGCTAGTCCCCAGACAATTAGCTCACCTAGTGCTGGAAAGCACTACATGAACTACCGGAGGAAAGTGGCCAACATCTGTCCAAACAACTCAAACTCTAAGCGACTCAGAAGCAAACAACCTGACATGATGCTCACACAAGTGAAATAGTGGCACACAGCCATGGTGGGTAACCAACTGCTCTTGGAATGGCTAATGGATCTGCTCAGTAGAAAGGAAACCATTATCTGGAACGGGGAAACGTCAGAATCATATGCAGATATTGATTCTGCTTTCCACTGTCAAGCTCCCACTAAACTTAGACTATAAGATGGTCTAAATCTTTTTAATTCTCTCTAAATTAATAATGGTTATCCCATTTAACTGGTGCTGACTTCATTCTTCATTGGAGAATCTGCTTCTCTTTTTCAGATGGGAGCAGGACCTAAGGAGATAAACGACTCTGCACTCCACCGCGGCCCCAGCTGAAACCACAGAGGAACTGGGGAAATGAGCAAGAATGCTGCTTTCTTAGTTAAGCTAATATCAGTGCAAGGGTCCAAGGACACTCAACACCTACCAAACCAGAGATCCAGATGCTCCTAGGTACCCATCACTGAAATAGACTTAAAATGATCCCAGCATGGCTCAAGGAATTTTACGGAAGAGGAGGTGGAAAGATTGTTAGAGCCACAACTTGGGACATTTTGCACAAAGACATTGTCTCTCCCCCTACACACAATGCATGACCCACAATCCCCATAGGGTTGACCTGCATCCCCAACGAGGAAGGCCTCTTCAGAAAAGGGGCAGGGGTGAGGGAAAGAATGGTACCAACACCTGATGTTTACATACAAAATATGTCCACATCTAATAATAAAAAAAGAATCACTGAAGTTCTCCCCCAGTTTTCCCATGCTCTCTTTTGACCTCTCTGCTGTCGAGGATTTTGAGCCCTCACCACTCACCACCCTAAGGATCCATTTCTTGGGCAAAAGAAAAAAAAAGACAGCATATCAAATGGCAGCAGAAGATGGCCTCCCTCTGTGTGTGTGACTCCTCCCCAGTGGCAAGCAGCACCTCCATGGTGTTTCATCCAACCAAGAAAATCTTTTTTTAAAGAAAGCTTATTAGCTCCAAGATATAAAGACAGCAAGGTGGGAGGCAGGGATAGGAGAATTTCCCAAAAGCTTGAGATGAGCCCAGCAAAGAACAGCAGAATGAGAATCCAGAGTGAGAAACCCTGCCTCAAATGAGGTGGACAAGCCAGGACCAACCCAAAAGCTGTACCCTGACCTCCACATGTGCGCCGTAGCACACTCATCCCCACATTCACACATGCGTGCACACACACACACACACAATGATAATAATTTAAAAAGAAGAGGAAGGGATGGGTAAAAGAATGATCCAGAATGTGCAGCTTCTTACAAATTAGATTTATCTCTTCCAAGTTTCCTGTAAGGGATGACCAACAAATGCTATAATTGAGGACTGGGAAGATGGCTCCATGTGTGAAGTGTTTGTCATACAGCATGAGGACCTGAGTTTGGATCCCCAGAACTCATGTGAAAATGCTGAACATAGTGGCATAGACCTGTAATCCCAGTGCTGGGAAGGCAGAGACAAGAAATCTCTGGGGCTCAATGGCTAGCTAGCCTAGCCCAATCAAATAGCTCTAGGTTCAGAGAGAGAGAGAGACCCTATCTCAAAGAGTAGAGAGCCGGGTGTGGTGGCACACGCCTTTAATCCCAGCACTTGGGAGGCTGAGGTAGGAGAATCACTGTGAGTTCGAGGCCAGCCTGAGACTACATAGTGAATTCCAGGTCAGCCTGGGCTAGAGTGAGACCTACCTCGACCAAAAAAAAAAAAAAAAATGTAGAGCGTGAATGAGAAAGATCCCCAACATTGGCCTCTGGCCTCCACGTGTATGTGTGCACACATGCATGCACACACAAACATGTATGCCCACACACACAAATATACATAGAATATATGCACACACACCACACACATGAAAGAAAAGTTCTTAAGATGTAATCGTGCTGTTTTGTTTTACGATACCAAGAAGCAAAGAATCAGGAGGACAATGCCCCCTTGAAGGCCAATCTTAGTGTGGAGATTATGAAAGGACAGAGTGACAACTCAAAGACAAATGCCACGGACGGACCTGAGTCTCGGATTCTCAGAGGCACCCATGACAGGAGTGGAATCAACAACACCTGATAGACATACCAGGGCGACCCCACCCCAAGGAGCACACATGACCCAGGTGTGCCAATCCATTTGAAGTGGGGTGATAGTCTCCTTGGCTAAGCAGACAGATAGGAGAAAGAGACCATTGGTAGGTAGCTATCTATATTCTAGAGTACCCCATGATGACAATCAAAGTCGGCAGAGAGGACAGCACACTTCCTGGCTCATCTCCCAGACACAGGACAGTTTCCCAGCCTGCGCAGTGATGGATGCATCATGGACCAACCAGCGCTTCTGTCTTTGTTCAAGTTGACCAATCACGGACTCTGCACAGGAGCAGCCCGCCTCCCACAGGAAGGTGGATCTCCAGCTCTGGAGTCCGGTCCTCAATAAGGAGCCTGTTCTCTCGGCTTCCTTCTTTACTTTTACTTTAAAATAACCTTTGGCCTTGTAAACTCTTTTCCTGTCTTCTAAATCTTTAATCAGCAGAGAAAACGGACCCCAAAGCCCTAGGTGGCAACAAGGGGACAGGGCTGGGAGTTAAGAATGAGTCATGCTAACCGGTGTGCTCTTGGGTCAAGCCCCAGCAACAGCAGCAGCATGTCCTGGGAATGTGTTAAGCGTGCCCGTGCTTGCTGGAGGTCAGGCCCGGGTAGTCCCACATCCACATCCCTTGCTCCTAGGCTAACTCAAGATGGAGAAGCGTTTCCTTACAGAGGGAGGAAAGGAAATCTGTGCCTCCCTTTGCCAAGGCCTCTTCAACGAGGTGGTTCAGCCACTTCTTTGAATTCCATGAGACACCCATATATTTTTTTTCAATAAATCAAATAAATTTCTCCTTAAGCTACATCAAATTGGTTTCTATTACTTGCCTCCAAAAGAATCTTAACTAATGCGGCTGGTTGCGTCTGAGATAATACAAACAGACGGCTCAATCCCAAGCCAACATCACTACCTGCCACTGCTGGGCGCCCAAGCCAGCCTCACCGCCCAGCTCACCTTCTGCTCCTCTGGGGAGAATTGTTCTAATCCCTCCTACGGTCCTAATTTGTACTCACTCACCTTCAGATCCACCTTTTATGAACTTGCTTTATCGGGTGACTTTTAAATAAATTAAATAACAATCATGTATATTTATGGGGTCTAGTGGGATTTTTTTTTTCACATTTGTATTTATGTAGAATGGTCAAAGCAGGCTAGTTAATATATTCACTACATCACAAACACCATTGCTTTATGTAACACACTTCAGCGCTGGTGAGATGGCTTAGCAACTAAGGTGCTTGCCGGAAGAGCCTAACAACCAGGGTTCAATTCCCCAGTACCCACCTAAAGCCAGATGTACAAGCTGGCACATGCATCTGGAATTTGTTTGCAGTGGCCTGAGGCCCTGACATGCCTATTCTATCTCACTGTCTGTCTCTCTTCTCTCTATCTGCTTGCAAGTAAATAATTTTTTTGAAAATCCACACTTTGATCCATTTTGAAATGCATAATATAGCTATATAATGTATATATGTGATCTATAATATACTGTGTATGTGCGTGTAATAATCTGATACAAATTATTAACTACAGTAGCCATGGTCTGCAACAAGCCCACAGAACTTGTTCCTCCTGTCCTACTGAGACTTGGTTCCCTGTAGCCAGCATTTCCCCTCTGCCCTCATCTTTATTGTCTAGTCTGAAATGTGACAGGTCACTGTGCCCACCTTGATTTTCCCTCTTTTGTCAGCCTGTGAGGCACCTTTCCAAGACTGCCCCTCTGTTCTCCAAGGTGGAGGAGCTCCCCTTTGTCCCCAGGGAAGCACTTCTCCACCATTTCCATTGAGGGAGCTGGCAGCTTCTAACAGTAACATCTAGAGTCACTGACCAGTAAGAACCACATTCAGACTCCAACAAGCCTGCCTGCCTCCCAAACCCCTGCTCGCTGCCTGTATCCCTACACTGCATCTGCCAGCCAACTATGTCCCCCTTCCTGGCCCGGAATGAGGAGCTGAGCAGACAGCCTTCCCATCCCCCTACCCGACCTGATTTGTGCTTTACAAAACACCAGATTTTTACCCTTCGTCTTGTCACCCTCCTCTCTTGGGTGGCAGGTGTGGGTATGTGTGCCTATCTGTGTGCATTTCTGCGTGCATGTGTGAGCAGTAATTTCACTTCCAAGCAGCCAGCTATATGCTCATTTTTTTGCCAGTGAAATGAACCTGGTAAGTGTTCCATTTGTGATCCCCAGCTCCATCTCCACCCAATAGCAGGTTATTTGGTGATCCACAACCTCTGTTTTCATTCTGATATTATTATTCTTGTTTTCATTGTTTTTTTTTTTTTTTTGTCTGTTTTGTTTTATTTTTTGTTTTTCGAGGTAGGGTCTCACTCTAGCTCAGGCTGTCCTAGAATTCACTATGTAGTCTCAGGGTGGCCTTTAACTCATGGTGATCCTGCTACCTCTGCCTCCCGAGTGCTGTTGTTTTCACTGTTTTTTTTTTTTTTTTTTTTTTTGAGAACTTAGAGACATGAATTTACTGTAATTTGATCATATTCCTGTCCCATTGCTCTCTTTTGCTCCCTCCCCTACTGAAGCTCAAAACAAAGACTCTAGGACCACACTTTTATTGGTATATAAGAATATATTTCAGGATGGAAACATGTCTCCGCAGTTAAAGGCACTTGCTTCAAAGCCTACAGCCCTGGTTTGATTCCCCAGTACCCATGTAAAGGCAGATATACAAAATGGTGCATGTGTCTAGAGTTCCTTTGAAGTGGCAAGAGGCCCTGGTGCACCATTATCTCCACACCTTCCCCCTCAAGTAAATAAATAAATACATTTTTAAAGAATATATTTTATTATCAGCTCAGAGCAGCATGGTTTAAGAGGAAGAGGAGGCAGATCAGGGAGGGTTGCAGAGAGAGACCCTGGCTGCCACTGCGGTGCTTGTAGCTGGTGCATACAGGTGTTAGCATGACCTAGAGTGGATGAGCAAAAGACCAAGTTTAGGTTGGCACACATGGTGCCTGGTGGTATGGCTGGGCCAGGGTAGGGGGGTGAATAGGAGAGAGCTCTGAAGCCAAGAGAGAGAGAAAGAGCAAGAGGTAGGAGAGAGAGAATGAGATAGAATGGAAAGACAGGGATAGAAGGGAAGGTGTGTGTTGAGAGAAAAACAGATGAGAGGCTCAGTCAGAGAAAGACAGAGATACAGAGACATGCTTCCTCTGCAAGGAGGGCAGGAAAGAGAGCGAGAATGGCATCTGGGAAGACTCTGATGCCCTTGGGGAAGGGCTTTGGGTGGTGTGGAGGAGTGAGTTGAGGGAAGGTGGACTTCTGTCCTCATGCCAAGGTGACAGAAGAGAGAAAACTATGGATGGAAGGAAGCTCTGAGACTGTGACATCCCCTAGCCCCATTCTACAGAGGAACCTCCTCTTCCCATGATGTGTATCCTTTTCCTGAAACAGTCCCAGTTCTTCTACTTTGACGGTCTATCAAGACAAAACAAATCCCGTCTCCTTCAACCCACCTGCAAGAGAATTTTTGCAGCTGCAATGCCATCATCGCCTCGACCTTGGACAGACATGACGAGCTCCAGGCCTCTGGAGTCGTCCACGGCTCACAACAAAACAGCAGCATTTTCCCCGTGTCCTTTGTGTTCTTGGAGGCTCGCGTTCTGTCCTGTTCCCACTGGGCTGATGAGCTCCCATTCATGTTGCTCCTCTTTAGCCAAATACTCAAAAGTTTTTCTGCTCTTTTTTGATCTTTGCCAATTTTGCTTCATCATATTTTGCTGGTTATTGTCAATGGCATGGACACGGCATGTTTTTTTTTTCCTTGTGCGTGTTGCCTGATTTACTGTTACCTCTTTATAATCATGCCACTGTCTAAAAAAAATTATCCCATTTTCACTTGCAACATCCATTTTCTCACCACTTTCAATTTTTGAAATTATTATTCCACTTTGGTTTCCATCGTAACCATATGTCTCTGCTAAGTAGCATTTTCAACACGCTCGCTCGCTGCCTCTCCACTTATTGGTCATGATGATAACAACGTTTGGAAAACAACTTCCATCTGAGCACAAACACCTCAGACGCACTCCAACAAATCAAATGACAGCCAAATGCAGCTGCTAACGCCATCTGTTGGTGGCAGGAAGAGCTGAGTTGATTTTTCTGTGGAGCCAAGGTGAGCAAACTTTCCCCTTTTGCGGGGGGAGGGGGGGTGGCTAGAGGGACACCACCATGCCTCTTCAGTTAGGTACCATAAATGTTAGAGTTCTTAGCTATAATGGCAGTGAAATGGTTGTGATGGAAACTGTGTGTGATGGTCAATCTTCATTGTCAACTAGACTGGATTTAGAACCACCTAGGAGATTGGCAAGGCACACCTCTGGAGTACATGTAGGGGTGGTTCCAGAAAGGATTAATGAGGCCAGGGAGACTCAGGCTGATGGTGGATGGAATCACCCCATGGACTGGGACTACCATAGAACAAAGGAGAGAACAAAAAAGAAAGCCAGGGGCTGGAGAGATGGCCCAGCAGTTAAGGTGCTTGCCCATAAAGCTTAACAACCAGAGTTCAATTCCCTAGTACCCACATAAATCCAGATGCACAAAGTGGTGCATGCATCTAGCGTTCATTTGCAGTGTCAGGAGGTCCTGGTGTGCCCATTTTCTCTCCCCTCCCCCCACCTCCTTGCAAATAAAGAAAGAAAGAAGTATACTGTTTAAAAAAAATGAAAGAAAGAAAGTCAGCCAAGCAACTGGATTCCTCTTTTCTTTGCTTCCTGGTTGACATTGTAGAGAACAGCTCTTCTCAACTACATACTACTGCCATGATATGCTGCCAAAGTGTTGAACCCTTGAAACCATAAACTTTTCATCCTCTAGGTTGTTTCTGTCAGGTATCTTGTCACAGCAACAAACAAACAAATTTAGCTAACACATTGTGTTATAACCCCTACACCTATCAGGGGTTAGTTCTATGTACGTCTCACATATGCCAAAATCCATGGTCACTCAAGGTGCTTTCATAAAATGATGCAGTATTGCAATTGGCCTATTCACATCTTCCTAAATACTTCAAATTATCTCTGGGTTGGTTATTTGTCATATCCATACAATGGAAATTCAATGTAAATAATTATGGTACTGTGTCATTTAGGGAATGATAACCAAGAAAAAAGTTTGTACATGGGAGGGAATACATCCCTGATACTGAAAACTTAAAACAGGAGTAGTCATGAGCCCTAGGGGTGTAACATCTGCTGATATCTGGAAAAATGTATATACTATGCTTATCAAACTGCCCAGTAAGCACTTCTCTTAATATTCATACCCTTATATTAATGCTACTCTCACTTTGGGTAGAGAATCTTCTCTTTTCAGATGGCAGTGACCTTGGGACGACTCAGAAGGTATCATAGTGCTGGAAAGAAGTGACTGGAGTACTGAGTAACATCTTGATCACACCTTCCAAGGCTCAGGGTCTAATGCGGAAGAGGTGGCAGAAAGAATGTAAGAGCCAAAGGAAGGGCAGGACTCCTTACAACGTGCTCCCTCCAGACATAAAATGGCCTGGATATCCATGACCTCATAGTGCCTGACACTACCTACACAAGACCATCATAAGAGGAGGAAAAGATCATGACATCAAAATAAAAGAGAGACTGATTGAGATGGGGAGGGGATATGATGGAGAATGGAATTTCAAAGGGGAAAGAGGGGAGGGAGAGTATTACCATGGGATATTTTTTATAATCATGGAAAATGTTAATAAAAATTGAGAAAAAAAATATTCAACATTGGTTCCATCTACAGATGAATGTGGAAACCACAGATACAGAGAACTGACTATACTAATGATTTAGCCTTTATAAACTGTCCCAACACCTGTTCTGGATCATTTATGAAAATTAATAAATTTAAAGTGTTCAAGTCAAGAAATACACAATATGAGTCCTTAGTCGGGGGACAGATAAATGACCCTTCTAAAGTCATTTGTGTGAGACTAGAGGACCTTTTGAGAGGATTCACCCTAAGTAAACAAGGGATCAAACTCCAATAACAGAATCCAGTCACAAAGTTTTACTCCATGAGAAGGAAGTTATTATTATGACATGATAGCTGTAACTCCAAGCCATCCATAGCTGTTTCCATGCATGCTGGACCTTAGAAGACAGTATGCTTATCTCAGTCATGATGCATGAGAACCATCTCCAATATCAATGGTACACATCACTCAGGCACCTACAGGTCTCCTGGGAGGCTCTGACTCAAGCCACGGGTCCACAGTGTCCTGCTCCAATCCTCACACCTCACATTTGCTGCCAGGATAGTGATCTGCCCATGCAGCATGTTCTTCTCCTGGCAGTGGCAAAAACCTAAGGGGACAAGCCCAACAGCTCAAGAGCATACCAAGGTTCTGCTCGTTTTACACCTGCTAACATCACTTAGCCAACGCAAGTCATAAGGCCAAGCCCAGCATCAATGTCTAGGAAGTAAATTCTTTTCTCAGTGGTGTGGGGGCAAGAACAGGAATATGTACTGAATAATAAGATGCTTAAATAAGTTCAAAGGCCTGTTTCATCAAACCTTCTAGAACATTAGGATGCCTTCAAGATGGTGCATACAAACAGAGGGGACTTTCTCTCCTCTCCACTATCACCTCAGACCACCTTCAGCCTTGGGGCCATGAACTGTGTCCCTTGACATGGCAGCGGTAAGAGAGCCCTGTGTCCCAGTACTGGAACACTGGTGGAGCCTGGTGAAGACAGCAGGGCCTGACAGGACAGCAGCAGACCAGCAACCCAGAGGGAGAGGCCATAATGGCCAGCAGAGCATCCGCTGTGCTGGAAGGTTCCAGCATCCGCAGGGCAGCCGTGGTACATGCCCAGTGGAGCAGCAGCACCCCTTAGAGGAAAGCATAATACCGGGGGTGACTGAGGCATTCATGACAGAGGGCCTTCTTGGAAAACCCCAAGATTTTTCTCAATATTTCACAAGGTAGGGGGCTAAGGGGAGACAGGCAATGAGACCTCAGGGATATCCATGGATGAGTGGATGACTTCTGAAGAAATTCAAATTGTATAAATTAGGATATGTAACCTTGAATCCCACACCCTTCAGAATAAGGAACATGTTCCTTAAACAAAGAGAGAGAGAGAGAGAGAGAGAACCAATATCCTTAGATCCCACCTATTTGAAAAAATCACCCTTAGCTTCTCCAAGCACTTATAGATTCCTGCCTGTGCTAAGGCAGACAACCAGTAAACCTGAACGAACCCTATGCTTGGGGACACAGCAGAGTCCCTGGACAGGAGCCCTGGAAAGGCCTCTGTACATGGAAGCTCTGCTCTTCCCTCCATCTCTCCAGCCTACCAGGCCCCATAGCTCGAGATCATTAAACAATGAACGCAGTCCTAATGGTGGTTAATGGTGGGCCTAAGTACTCATTACCCAGATAAACCCTGGGGGTGGCTCACTTACTGTATTGAGTGAGCTCTGGGACCTACAGAGCCATGCCTCCTAATGAGAAGATCGACTAGGTGCTGAATCTGAGCCCAGGAAGCAGCTGGGGACAGGAAGGGAGCCTGCCTGCCCAGGCCAGTGTGGAAGTACAGCCTTCATCTGTCAGGGCCCCTGTAGCCCCAGGTGCATGACCACCCCGTATAGGTTAGACATATAGGTTCCAGGATTGGTGCTGCTACCAGTTAAAAGTTAGCGCTCCCAGGCCAGCCTTGGCATTCACCTCAGCTATGTCCCAGTCATCTTTCTGCATGATGGCATATGACTACCCAAGAGAGCCCTCCATCTAAAGCTTCATTCTGTTCCGGGTCACCCATCCTCCAGCTCTCTCCTCCCTCCCTCCCTCCTACCACCTCTGCCTTGTCTTCAACATTCCACATCCCAGCAAGAGCTCTCAGGTTCGAGCCAGAAACCTAGAAGTCTCCCCAAATGTATTTCTCTCCTCTGCCCCATATGAATGCAATCCCCAAACCCTACTCATTACTGATGTCCCTTCTAGATTCCTCTTAAAGCTGACCAGCCCTCTCCATCTTCCTTGTCTAATTTCCCATCATCTCTTGCATGGTCCACATCAGTGGACCCCCATGGGAGGAGTCCTGTTGCATATGTCTCTGTATCCCAGGTGTGGTACCCAGGCCTGGCATAAGATACAAATTCAGGAAGTTCTTATTGAGTGAATGAGTAGGTCGCATCCATGGGTGATTGAGCTCAGTGTCTCTCCCTCCCCACCACCAGCTGTGTGGGCTTGGATGAGGCATTTCTCTCTTCTGAGCCTCTTTTCCCTCCACTTGTCAAACAGATAATCCACATGTAGGTGAGGTTGTCTTAAAGATGAAATTATTCTGCTAATAATGTGGGAAACACAGACCTAAGCCAAGCAGAGATTTTCTTTCTTTGGTGTGGAGAAACTACTCTAGATGGAAGATGTAATTGTTATCTATATTAACATCTATCCATCATCTATCTTTTAGCTAGCTATCTAGATATCTGTGCCAGGGCCCTGGGGCAACTAGACCAAGGCCTCTGTGATGTTTTGGGCCCTTTTCTTATGATGAGCTCATTTATAACAAAATAGTGGCTATATCATCCACCTTCATCCAGTGAAAAGAATGAGAAATGCCAAGAGGGAAAGAAAAAGAGAGAATCTGGTCACTTTAATTTTTTTTATTGATATGTTTGTAAGGATAGAGAGAGGGAGAGAGAAGGAATGAATGGGTGAATGAGAATAAGAGCTCCAGGGCCTCTTGCCACTGCCAGCAAACTCCAGATGTATGTGCCACTTTATTCATCTGTCTTTATATGGGAACTGGAGAATCTAACCGGGCTGTCAGTCTTTACAAACAAGTGCCTTTAACTGTTGAGCCATCTCCCCAGCCCTGGTCAATTTTATAGAGTCTAAAAACTTCCCATTTGGCTAAACAACAGAGCTTTGGGTCAGATATCCCACATCTACCTGAATGACTCAGTCAGGGCTCGTGGTTGCAGGCACTGGGGGACATCTCTGATCATATTAATGTTTCAAAAATAATTTTTGGAGCTGAGGAGATAGCCTGATGGGTAAAGTGTTTGCCTCACGGGCATAAGAACCTGAGTTTGATCCTCCATACCCACATCACATCCTGGGGCCTGTAGCCCCAGTGCTGGGGAAGTGCAGTCAAGCAGATCCCTGGAGCTTGCTGGCTAGCCAAGTATAGCCTAATTGGTGAACTCTGTGCCAACAAGAGAGCCTGTCTCAAAAAAAAAAAAAAGGTGAACAGCATTCCTGAGGAAGGCACCTGAGGTTGTCCTCTGGCCTTGACATGCATGCACACACCCACATACATGTAGGCCCATACACATAAGAACATGCATGCACACACACATGCAAAAATCCTAAGAATAATTTCTTGAATTGTCTTTGGAGGACCACAGAATTATTAGGGGTTTGAGGCCTCGGCATCAGAAAACGGCCAAGAACCACAGCACAGGAACTGATGTGGCCAGGCTGCTATGGTCACCACAGCAGGACATGGCTGACATTAGCCACAAATTTGCAGCCATGGGGGCTGCCACAGCCACTCCAGGTGAACTCCAACCATAACTTGCCTTGAACATCATTTGTCCTAGGTTTAAACTTCTAAGCAGCACAGCCAATTGGTCAAGGCCAGCGCATCATTTGGGGGAAGGGGAGGGTTGACAGGAACGAAGGGATTTGAGAAGAGCTTAATAAAATGACTATTTACAGAGGTGAGAGGACTGGGTAGTGCAGTGCAGCATGGGAATGGTGCCACTCTCTGGAGTTTGTAACCACAAGCAGCCATGATGAGCCTGAAGAGACAGGAGACAGAGTGGCTATTTGAGCCCAGAAAGAGTTTTACACAGAGGGAGAGCCATCATCATAAGCTGTGACCTTCCAGACAGCAGCACAGGCAGTGAGATCCAGATGACGAAGCTGGGGGGGGGGTGGTGTCAAGAAAATAAATCCCCCGCCCCACTTCTAATCTCGTCCAACACTCCATTGGCCACACCCGATGACACCCAGAGGCCAGAGAGCTCACTAAGACTGTGGATAGCAGAGTCCCAGAGAAGAGTAAAGAAAAAGGCATAAGGATCTGAAGAAGGCAGAAAAGATGGCTAACACGGGCCACCCTCATCACCTCCTAGCACTAGTGCTGGCCATTCTTCTCCTGGGTGAAAGTCCATGCCTCCAACACAAAGCCCCCCCCCAGGTCCACCCACCTCAGCACCACATAGGGGGATGCCACTTCATCCGAACTCTGTCAAGCCTGAAGGTAGCCACCACCGGCAGCACTCCTGGGAGATAGCAGAAAAGAGGAGAGGAAGAGGAGGAGGAGGAAACGGGAAGGAAGAGTTGGAGGAGAAAGAAAATAAGGTGGAGAAGAAAAGAGGATGGAAGGAAGAGGAGGAGGAGAAAAAGAAGAAGGAGGAGCAGGGGGTAGAGAAGAAAGAAGAGGTGGAGGGAAGGAAGAGGAGCAGGAGGAAGACGATCTGATGTAAACCTTAGCTCTTGTCCACACTTTTGGAGCTGGACAGGAGGCCCAAGTGGATGACCACAGTATCCACTCAGCTCACACACCCCTTGGCTGAATGGGATTTATCACCCAGTGGAGTGACCCAACTCTTCATTCCTGTGAGATGGGAGTCTCCTGGCAGTCTTGTCTACACTGAGTTGCCTTAATTTCTTATTGATTGGGACTATTGTGCAGAGGGGCATCAGGAGATGTCTAGGCAACCTGGTGCTCCCAGAAGGGGTTCATCTTACCCCCATTGTCTGGCAGTAAGCCAAGTTTTCCCTGGCAGCCCAAATCAACCGCCTTGGCAGCTACAGAAGGGTCTGTTTTAATCTGTTGATTTAGCCACTCACAGATCCCACATGGCCAGGGTACATTCATCTTCTGGTACCCAGTGAAGCTCAAAATCAAGCAGACAGTGAAAGGAAAATCTCCATGCAGGTTACTTGGTAAAATAGTGAAGGGACGTCTTCACCTCTGTCTTGGGAGGTCTATGCACTCTGGAAGCACCAGATATTGGTAAATGCCATACCTTGTAGAACCCCATCCCATGCCACAGATGCCCTCCCCAAGTTGAAGTTGAAGCAGAAGCTTCTCCCACTACACACACAATATGTATGTGTGTGTGTATATATATATATATATACATATACATATCAACACATATATATTATCAAGCCAGCTGCGTCAGGGCGACGGGGCACATGGTAAGAGCAATAAAATCCACGGATTTGTGTTTCCTGTCTGACTTGTTTAAAGTATGTCCTGGCTGGAGGGATTAGAGTCTGGGATACCAAGGAGATATATAAGGAAATCTGCAAGTCCAAAAATTAAGATTCTGGATGCAGTGTTCTGGGAAAGAATGGCGAGTCTATTACTTAATGTACAACCCACGCAGCTGTGCCCAAATATACCATGGGAGGGTTTTCATTTCACTCAAGTATTAGGAAATACATTGTTGTGAAAGCATCAGAATTCATGGAAATAGCTAGGCTTATCTCTTTCCCTATCTCCCAGAAGCATCTGGCCCGATCAAGGCAAAAACAGCCAATGAAAGTTCAAGGTGAATATCTCTGCCCGGAGGTGACTATGGAGATAGAAATTCTCTTGTCTCTGGTGGTTTGGCACCGACATCAAGTCTCACATTGCTGCCTTCCCACTGGCCCCACTGAGATGCAGGACCCCAGCTCCATCTCCGGCTCACACATGAGTCACTACAAAGCTCTTCAAGGGCCCTGGTGCCTGTGTCAAGGCATTTTCTTTGTGCCTTACTGGGAGAGCTACGCTTCAGGGGAGGAAGTCGAGCAGGTGATAGCTAGGGCATGTGTCCTTTCACACCCAGACCTTCAAACACCTGTCTGTATACCAGTGGCTCTCCATTAAGGCACTTCCCCCCACCCAGGGCACATTGGAAATATTTGCAGGTATTTTTGGTTGGTGGAATTTGAGGATTGCTAGCAGAATGGAGGCAGGTAGAGACCAGGAATGCTGCTAAACACCTTGGGATACACAAGACACTGCCCCTCCCCCCACAACACAATGGCAACACACGAAGTTAAGGGCTATACCAAGATGAAGCCACCTTGCTCTAGGCGCTGGGGAAATTGCTCAGTGGTTAAAGGTACTTGCTTCACAAGCCTGCTACCTGGGGTTTGGATCCCCAGCACCCATGGAAAGCAGGACACAAAGTGGCTCATGCATCTGTACTCCCAACATGCCACAGCAACAGGAGGCAGCGTGAGTAGAATCCCGAAGCTCGCTGCCCCGCTAGTCTAGCCTTCTCCGTGGCAAATAACAAGAACCTATCTCAAGCAAAGAGGAAGGAAAGGGCCAACACCCTGAGTTTTTTCTGACCTTCACGTGCATGCGTGCACACGTGCGCCCATGCGCGCACACACACATGCCACACACACACACGCCTGCTCTAAAGTAGACCAAAGAAGTTTGGGGTGTGAGATCTTACTAGCTGTAGGGTCCCATTGTCCTGCTTTTCCTTTGCCAGCCTGGGACTCAAAATGTAATTCTCAGACCAGCCACACCTAGGACCTTATTAGGAATGCATGTTCTCAGGCCCCACCCCTGAACCTGCTAAATCAGGACCTATGGGGTAAGATCAGCAAGCTGTGGCTTCAATGTCCTCTAGGAGGTCCTGGCCCCACTTTAGCAGACCACAGGCTGGCAAGCTGGTTCTACAAAAAGCCAGACAGAGGGCTTAGAGGTTAAGTGCTTGGCTGTGAAGCCTAAGGACCCCAGTTCGAGACTCAAAACCCCAGGACCCATGTCAGCCAGATGCACAAGGGGGCACATGCATCTGGAGTTCGTTTCCAGTGGCTGGAGGCCTTGGCACGCCCATTCTCTCTCTCTCTTTCTCCCTCTCTCTCTCTCTCTCTCTTGTCTATCAATCTCAAATAAATAAAAATAAACAATTTTTTTTAAAAGCCAGACAGAGAGTCTATCCCACCTACTCAGCTCTACCTTTGTGGGGCAAAAGCAACTACAGAAAACTCAGAACCAAAGCAACCCAGCTGGGCTCCAAAAAAAACTTCACTTAGGAACACTGAAGTCTGAATCTTCTGTAATTTTCACATATCACAAAATAGTATTCTTTTAGGTTTTCTTTTATAATTAACATTCAAACTAATGAATGTGGCCCATTATGACATTTTCTTAATTTATTTATTTATTTGAGAGAGAGAAAGAGGCAGAGAGAGAGAGGAAGAGAATGGATGTGCCAGGGCCTCCAGCCACTGCAAACAAACTCCAGATGCGTGCACCCCCTTGTGCATTTGGCTTATGTGTGTCCTGGAGAGTTGAACCGGGGTCCTTTGGCTTTGCAGGAAAACGCCTTAACTGCTAAGCCATCTCTCCAACCCCCCCCCACTATGACATTTTTATATAAGTATATCACATGTTTTTCTCATATTCATGGGCATGGCAGTGCATGGTGCAGCTGTAAATCCAGTGCCAGGGAGATGGAGATGAGGAAACCCTGGAGCTCACTGGCTAGCTAGTCTAGCAGAATCCATGGGCTCTAGGTTCAGCGAGAAACCCTGCCTCAAAGCATGCACTGAAGAATAACCAAGGAAGAACCTCCAGTGTCAGCCTCTGCCCTCCCCACGTGCACATGCACACACGCGTCTACAAACATATGAACATACGTACTCACACATGCATCACACACACACACACAAACCCACTGCTACCTCCACGGCCATACAAAACCATGGCATGGGTTGGATGCGAACATGGGTGGTAGTTTGCCCACTTCTGTGAGATATCATTAACACCCTCCCAAACACTTAAGCTGGCATTTAAAGCCTAACTCCCAGGGAACACCCTATTGGTGAGTTTGGCATAAGGAAACTGCAAGTCTTATTCTTCCTCCCTCTTACCTCCGGCCTAAATGGCCTCCTAGGACCCAAGGAAGGGTAAAGCAGGACAGGAAGTAGGCCTTGTGGGATAAGAAATGGATGGATGGGCTGGAGAGATGGCTTAGCTGTTAAAGGCCCTTGTTTGCAAAGCACAATGGCCCAGGCTTCATTCCCCAGGACCCATAAAAAAGTCAGATGCTCCCTCCCTCTGTCTCTCAAATAAATAAATAAAATATATTTTTTAAAAGGGGGGCTGGACAGATGGCTTAGTGGTTAAGGCATTTGCCTGCAAAGCCAAAGGATCCTGGTTTGATTCTCCAGGACCCACATAAGCCAGATGCACAAGGGGTACATGCATCTAGAGTTCATTTGCAGTGGCTGGAGGCCCTGGCATGCCCATTCTCTCTCTCTCTCTCCCTCCCTCTTTCTCTGTCAAATAAATAAATAAATAAAATATTTAAAAAAAAAAAACTTCTGGGGCTGAAGAGATGGCTTAGCAGTTAAGCCTTGCCTGTGAAGCCTAAGGACCCCAGTTAGAGGCTCTATTCCCCAGGACCCACGTTAGCCAGATGCACAAGGGGGCGCATGCATCTGGAGTTCATTTGCAGTGGCTGGAGGCCCTGGCATGCCCATTCTCTCCCTCTGTCTCTCTTCTGCCTCTTTCTGCCTCTCAATTAAATACATAAATAAATAAAATATATTTTTTAAAAAGCCAGATGAACAAAGTGGCACATATATTTGGAGTTAGTTTACAGTAACAAGAGACCCTGTCCTTCATATTCTCTCTTTCTCTCTCTCTCTCTCTCTCCCTCTCTTTGCGATAATAAATAAAATATTTTACGAAACATCACATTCAGGTCAGCACTCTGGAGGCCATATTACCTCAACAAGAAGAGAATGTGGTATTGCGAAAACTAAAAACAGGGGCCTTTACCAACTCCTGACTTCTCATGGGCAGGAGCTCTCTGTGATTACTCTTCTTTCCTTCTCTTAATCTAATCACATCTCTCAAAAACATTTTTTTAAAAAAAATGGCTGGTCATGATGGCTCACGTATTGAATCTCAGCACTCAGAAGGCAGAGGTAGGAGGATTGCTGTGAGTCTGAGGCCAGCCTAGGACTACAGGGTGAGCTCCAGGTCAGCCTGAGCTAGAGTAAGACCCCACCTCAAAATGAAATTTAATGGTACTTTTTCTTCAGTGCCAATGAGTCATCTTAGTGTTGAGTGGATGCAACCGAAGCTCACACAGAAGAGATGACAGATACTCGCAGCCCGGACAGCCTTGGGCACCAACCAGACATCACAGACGCCTGGCCCTCTGTGGAGATCTCGGCTCATCAAGCCTACAGGCCAGGCCAGGTCTCAGCATAGGCGAAACACCAACAGCCCCTCCCTGTGTGAAGCAGCCACCTGCACCAGGCACTCGGCAACACCACAATCCTATTCATACACCCAGAAGACAGATGCCTGGAAGCCCAGTTCACTCGACACATTGGCAAGCCCTCGGAGCTACTGATAGGCCAAGGCCAAGGTGAGCTGCAAACAACTCCAGGTCTCCACATATCTCACACCTGGCAACACACATCCTTAAGACGTGTCACCCCCATCACACCTGTTTTGCTCCCAAAAGGCTCTCAGCAGAACGCATAAGTAAGTGCACACACGCTCTCCACCAGCAAATCAGGAATAGAGGCTTTGTTTTAAAACAGAAGAATGGGGGCTGGAGAGATGGCTTAGCAGTTAAGGTGTTTGCCTGCAAAGCCAAAGGATCCCGGTTCGACTCTCCAGGACCCACGTAAGCCATATGTACAAAAGGGCGCATGATCCTGGAGTTCGTATGCAGTGGCTGGAGGCCCTGGTGTGCCCATTCTCTCTTTCGTTCTCTCTCTCTCTCTCTCTCTCATAAATAAATAAAATATATTTTAAAAAATAAAATAGAAGAATGTCACACAGAAGAAACACTTCTAATAATATACTTAGAAAATTTCTAAGCCCTATAAGGGAGGCAGGCCAGGGTCTGAATCCTTCTCTGTAATGAAGATAGATCACACCATGACGGCTCTCAGATCTGGCTCAGCTGTGTGACCTTTGACGTCATTCCCCTGGACTTGTTTCCTAATTTGGTTTTTTTTTTTTTTTTTTCTTTCGTTTTTCGAGGTAGGGTCTCACTCTGGTCCAGACTGACCTGGAGTTCACTATGTAGTCTCAGGGTGGCCTCGAACTCATGGTGATCCTCCTACCTCTGCCTCCCTAGTGCTGGGATTAAAGGCATGTACAACCACACCTGGCCTTGTTTCCTAGTTTTATAACAGGGAGAGATCAGTAAGACAACTTATAGACACTACTGCACAGTACCCTGCACAGAGTAGGCATTCCACAGACACCATTTCCTTTCCTTGCCCGTGCCCATGGAAGGCAAGTGAGGAACACAGACGTGTTGTCCGGGAAGCATCCAGCCTCACGCCCGTGCTCATCCCCCAGAGCTTAGTGGTTCTGTCATCTCATCGTTGCTCCCAACTTGATCCATCCCAGAACATGGGATTGGATTTTGCCCCTGGTATTTTAGGTCTTTGTCTAATTTGGGGCTTTGATGCTGAAATTCAGTGTTCTGTCTGTTTCTTCCAAGGACCCTTTTACTGGCTGAGTTTCCTGACTCCACTCCATCTAGGATAGTTTCTCATTATGTCTCTCTCTCTCTCTCTCCTCCCCTTTCCTTCTCCTTCTCCCTCTCCATTTTTCTTTCCCTACTTTCCTTTTCCTTCCCTTCCTTCCGTTTCACCTCCTTCGGTTACTCTGTCCCTCCCTCCTTCCTTTCCTGCCTGTTCACTGGAGTACTCTGTAATCTACGGCGGGTCAGTGTCATGCTAGGCAGACAGCCCAAATGGGTCATCTCAGGAACAAGACAAATGCGGCCCCTGGTCCCTAGAGCTTGCATTCAGACGAGAGAGGTAGAACGTGAACAAACACATAACAGGGATAACAGGGTGCTCAAACAGAAGTGTTCACCAGGGCACAAAAGGACACTTACACTCATATTTCAAAGGAGGTGCTAAACAGTATGTGGAATTTGCCAAGGATATTGTCTAAATCAGTTTCCCATCGAGTGCACGTGTAGGTCAAGGGTTGAAGTAGGGGCCATATTTTAGCACAGAGACATGAGCTTGCTGTGAATCCCAACCCACCCAGGGGAAAGAGTGTGAGGGTGTGAGGCACCAGTGCTATTCACGATGGTTGGACTTTCTCTAGCTCAGGGCACTAGAGAGATTGTACCCCACATGCCCCCTTTGTAGTTAAACCATGTGATTGGCTTGGCCCAATAAAATACAGACAGAAGCATTTGATATCAGTACTCAGTCCTCTAGTCTCCATTACCTGGCTGCAAAAACTATAGAGGTGTGGGATTTTTTTGTGTGTGTGTGTTTTTTTGTTTTGTTGTTGTTGTTGTTGTTGTTGTTTTTGGTTTTTTGAGGTAGGGTCTCACTCTAGCTCAGGCTGACCTGGAACTCACTATATAATTTCAGGGTGGCCTTGAACTCATGGCAATCCTCCTACCTCTGCCTCCCATGTGCTGGGATTAAAGGCGTGCACCACCACACCCAGCTATAGAAGCATTTTTTTTTTTTTTTGAGGCAAGCCCAACAGAGTGGCCTTTTTTTATGTGAGAGAGACAGAGAGAATTGCCACGCCAGGGCCTCCAGCCCCTGCAACTGAACTCCAGACGCATGTGCCACCTTGCACACGTGCATCACCTTGTGCAACTGGCTTATGTGGGACCTGGAGAGTTGAACATGGGTCTTTAGGCTTCACAGGCAAGTACCTTAACCACTAAGCCATCACTCCAGCCCTATAGAAGCATTTAAAAAATTATTTATTTGAATTATACATACTCAATCCATCAAAAGTATGTCAATTACTGAAGAGAGAAAATATGGACAATGTCCAAGTGAATATGTAGCAAGTACTTACGGTAAATTTATCTTCTCACAGAAATCTCACCACAAATATCAATTTTTCTTATGTAACACCTTATTATGATGATATATGCAAACATAACATGAACTGTTTGTAAATGTGCCATTTGGTGGCATCCAGAACATTCACACTGTGGTGCAACCAAGCTGCCATTCACCTCCAACACTTTTTAAATAATTTTGATTTTTTTATGGAAGTTGTAAGTAAAAAATAAACTAATAAAAAACACAAAAAAAATAATAATTCTGATCTTTATTAGCCTACAAAGAACTAGGTTTTATGGTGGTATCTTCCAAACCAAATTTGCTTTGATCGTTTCCCTTCCCTCGTCTGCTCCCCATTCTCCTTTTTGCCCTCCCTTTCACTACAGCCTCCTTTCTGGTTTCATGTCGTGCACCACTGCTCAGCACCTCCTGTCCCCCTCTTGTGGTCTTCTACCTGGTTTCACAGGACCAACATGTGACATTAGGAAGTTTCTACACAGCAAAGGAAACTATTAGCAGAGCAAATGGAAAGTCTGTAGGATGGGAGAAAACCTTGGCCAGCTGTGTGAGTTACTTTATTGTTGCTGGGACAAAATGCCCAACCACAAGCAGCTTGTGGAAGGAAAGGGGTTTAATTTGACTTACAGTTCCAGAAGATGAGTTCATTATGGTGGGAGAGCGTGGCAGCAACAGGAAACTGGCATCACGTCCTCACCTCACCTTAGCAAGCAGGAAGGAGAGAGAGAAAAGAGCAGGCAAGGCTAGACTATAAAACCACACACACTTTCTTCAGCAAAGTTCTTCTTCCAAAAGGTTCTACAACCTTCCAGAACAGTGTCATTTGCTGGAGATTAAGTATTCAAACAGATGACTATGAGCCAAGTGCGGTGGTGCAGGCCTTTAACCCCGGCAAGAGGGAGGCAGAGGTAGGAAGATCGCTGTGAGTTCAAGGCCTCCCTGAGACTACATAGTGAATTCCAGGTCAGCCTGGGCTAGAGTGAGACCCTGCCTCAAAAAAACAAACAAAAGAACAAACATATGACTATGAGGGACATTTTACCCCTCATTTCCATTTAAACCACCACACCAGCTATTCCTCAGACAGGGAGTAGATCCAATACTTTTGTTGTTGTTGTTGTTGGTGGTGGTGGTGGTGGTGGTGGTGGTGTGTGTGTGTGTGTGTGTGTAGAGAGAGAGATACAGAGAGAGAGAGAGAATGTGTGGTCTGATGTGTGTGGTGTATGCACATGTGTGTATGTAGATGCACAAGCCCTGGGCACACATGTGCAGAGGGCAGAGGAACACATAAGGCCTCCTCCTGTTTTTGCTCATCTGCCTGCTTCTCTGAGCCAAGTCTCAACACAGAACTGCCATTTTCACCATCCACCCTCCCGACCACGTCAGCAAGTGCCAGCAATTCTCTGGTGTCCATCTGGGACCAGAGTTACAGATGTGCCAGTGTTCCCGACCACTACGCCATCTCCCCCTAATCTCCAGCGCTTTTTTGTAGGAGCACTTATGACATGGAGTTATTAGAAATCAAAGCGGCTGGGAGATCCACACGGAGACCAACTGCCCTGGAGGGTTGTGAGGAGCCCCCAGGGGACGAAGAGCTAGCAATGAGCTTGCTCGGTGCCAGCTGCTGTGGTTGGAGCTGTCTGTTAACTCAGCATCACACAGCCTACTGTGACTGCTGCGCAGCTGCCACCTCCCAGTCCCCAAATCAAGAGAGGGAGCTTTGAGAGACCACTTGGAGGACCTCACCTGGAGCCCTGGAATTTCTCTAGAGAACTCCAAATGTCAAGAGGCTGGCTGCAGCCGCCTGCAGAGCAGGACAGCTGGCTGCAGCTTGGGAAACAACTCACTTCCAGAGTTTGTCAAAGAGGGGCCGGGGAGACAAGCTTTTCCCCAAGAGCCTGATGTAAGTCAAGCTCAGGAGAGGAGAAGGTAAAGGTCATCATAGGTCTTGTCGAGGAGGGTCACGTGGAAGACATCAACAGAAAGCAGTCAGGAGCCAGAGGCATCACTGCATCCCTTGAGGGAGACCACCAGCCACCAGAGAGACTTGTGTTCTCTGGACAAGGAACTGTAGGTGACAGGTGCTAGGTGAAGAAATGACATCTCCAAACTCTCACAAAAGCACCCAGGAAAGGAAAGGTTCAGCCAGGCATGGTGGCACACGCCTTTAATCCCCGCACTTAAGAGGCAGAGGTAAGAGGATCTCCACGGGTTCAAGGGCACCCTGAGACTACATAGTGAGTTCCAGGTCACCCTGGGCTAGAGTGAGACCCTACCTCAAAAAAAATAAAATAAAATAAAATAAAATAAAATAAATAAAATAAAATAAAATAAAAGGTTCATTTTATGTTTTCCTTTTGTGGTGGTGGTGTTTTGAGACATAATCTCATGTAGCCCAGGCTGGCCTCAAACTCACTATGTATCTGAGACTGGCCATGAACTTCTGATCCTCCAGCTTCTGCCTCCCAAGTGCTGGAATTATAGGTATTCACCACCATGCTTGGTTTATGCAGTGCTGGGATCCAATCCAGGGTTTTGTGTATGTTAACAAGCACTCTACCACCTGAGCTATATCCCTGGCCTCCATTATGGTATTTTCATATGCACTTTATGCATATATGCGTCCAACTCCCCACTTCCCTCTCATGTCCTCTGCTTTCTCTCCACTGGTCCCCTTCTCTCCCCAGTAACTCCCTTCGTGCTTTCACATCACCTGTATTCTGTTACCCTATCCCCCATTTGAGATCTCTTCTTCACTTCTCAATCTCATAACCTAAACACATACATATGTATGTGCACATGCATAAATATTAAAATCCAGGATCCGCATATGAGAAAAAACATGGGATAGTTGTCTCTTTGAATAAGGTTTACTTTGTTTAACATAATCATTTCCATCGCTATTGATTTTCCTGCAAATGCCGTGATTTCATTTTTCTTTGCAGTTGAGTAAAATTTCATTGTGTATATGTACCGCTTTTTCTTTATCCATTTATCAGTTGATGGACATCTACATTGGTTCCATTTACTGGCTATTATAAATAGTACAATGACAAACATGAATGCGCAAGTACCTCTGTGGTTGCACTTGGAATCCACTCAGCATATACCCGCAGGTAGTTTAGCTGGCTCATACTCTAATTTTACTTTTAGAGTTCACTTTAAATATCTACCAGATAGAATGCTTAAGTTGGGGCTAGAGCAATGGCTCAGCTATTAAGGCACTTGCCTAGAAAGCCTAAGGACCTGGGTTCAATTCCCCAGTACTCACATAAAGCCAGATACACAAGATGGCATACACGTTTGCAGTGGCTAGAGACCCTGGTATGGCCATATTCTATCTATCTATCTATCTGTCTTTTTAGTGCTTGCTCTCTCTCGCGCGCGCGTGTGCTCTCTCTGTGTGTGTCTGTCTCAATCTCTCATAAATAAATAAAATAAAAGAATGTTTAAGTTGGTGACAGTCCAGTGAAGACATTTCTCCTCTCCTTGCCTCTTCTCTCTCTCCTCCCATCCGATCCTGGAGGCATTAAAAAACCTACCTAAGAAGATGGGCAAGAAACAGAGGCACCATGGGAAGAAGGAGAGAGATCAGCCAGGTATCTTTCTTCCTCAGCAGCGTGACATATGGACATAAGTGTGCAGATGTATGTGTCCTGTGCACGGATGTGTGAAAGCCAGAGGAGAATGTCAAGTGCCCTGAGGTTTTCCTCTCCTAGCTCCTTTGCCTTACTTCTCTGAGGTGGAATCTCTCACTGAATCTAGAGCTCCCCACTGTTTTCAGTTAGACTGGCTGATCAGAGAGTCCCAGAATTCCTTCTGTCTTTACCCCTGTCAGCACTGAGGTTACAGGCATGCACAGCCATGGCCAGATTTTCACATGGGTGCTCGGGATCAAACTCGGCTCCTCTACTATTTTTATTGTATTTATTGTATTTATTGTATTTATTTATTTATTTATTTATTTATTTATTTATTTATTTATGAGAGAGAGAAAAAGAGGCATAGAAAGAGAGAGAATGAGTACACTAGGGCCTCTAACCACTGCATATGAACTCCAGACACATGCACCACCTTGTGCATCTGGCTCATGTGGGTTCTGGGGGATCAAACCTGGGTCCTTAGGCTTCGCAGGAAAGCACCTTAACTGCTAAGCCATATCCTTAGCCCTATACTCCTCTTCTTGTGCAGCAAATGCTCTTACTGACTAAACCATCTCCCCAGCACTGGGGCTGCGTATTTAAATGACTAAATTAGAAAGCAGTGGGAACTACCAGTACCCGTGTCATTGTCACCTCAGAACAAGCACAGTTATCAAGAGCCCAGCCGGGCTTTCACCCACAGACAGGAGAAGAGCGGCAGCCATGATGGACTGTTCCTGGGACGGTGGGAGACAAAAACAAGGCTGCCTCTGGTTCCATCTCACCATGATAGTACCAATAAAAACACAAACATTGGCCTGAAGAGATGCTCAGTGGTTAATGTGCTTGCCTGTAAAGCCAAATGACCTGACTTCAATTCCCCAGTACCCACGTAAAGCCAGATGCACAAAGTAGCACATGCATCTGGAGTTCGTTTACAGCAGGTGGTGTGCCCATTCTCTGTCTCTCTCTCTCTCTCTCTCTCTCTCTGGCATGGTGGCCCATGCCTTTAACCCCAGCACTCACTCAGGAAGCTGAGGTAGGAGGATCGCTGTGTTCAAGGTCAACCTGAGACACATAGTGAATTCCAGGTCAACCTGGGCTAGAGTGAGACCCTACCTCAAAAAAAGCAAAACACACACACACACACACACACAAATATTTTAAGAAGTCAACAAAGTCACATACAAGAGAGTTATTACAGAGAAAGTATTTGTGAATAAAACGGGAACTGGCTGGCTACAAGAATCAAACAACAAGAAACACTTAGAGGACAGGAAAACCGTCCCTCCAACCTTGAGGACTCGGGTCACCTTGTTGGTTTTCGGTGGCATATGACAGGCCAATGTGGAGATGGTCCATGTGTGATGTGGTGTGTGTGTGTGTGTGTAGAGTTTCACATGTGGTATAAGCATGTGTGCATACAGATGGATGTGGAGGCCACAGGAGGAGAACCTTGAGTTCTGTTGTCTACTGTTCATCTGGTACTGCCTTGGGACAAGGTCTGTTCCTCAAGCCAGAGCTGCTGTTTTCAGTCAGTGAGCCCCAGCAATTCTCTGGTCTCCACCTCCCACGGTCTGAGGCTACAGATGCGCAGGGCCATGACCAGCTCTTTACACAGGTTCTGGGGAACCAAACTCGGCCAATCTCAGGCCTTCGTGGTTAGACAGCAAGTGCTCTTAACTGTGTCTTAACTCGGAGCTGTGGCATCTCCATAACCCCAAAAATGGATTTGTTAGGTTGTCCTGTGTATACACTCTTCAGCTTTCAAATTATGTAACAAATCCTATTGTTCCATGAAATTGTGTCATGTGCAGGAAAATGGGAGAGAGTATCATGCTGAGCAAAATAAACCAAATCCAGAAGAACAAGTATCGCATGTTTCCTCTCATCTGTAGAATGTAGAGAGAGGAGATGTGGAAGTAGAGGGAGACTCTAAGAAAAGTAGATGGAGGGGCTGGAGAGATGGCTCAGCAGTTAAGGGGCTTGCCTACAAAGCCTAACGACTCAGGCTTGAGTACCCAGGACCCGTGTAAAGCCAGATGCACAAAGTGGCTCATGCATCTGGAGTTTGCTTGCAGTGGCTGGACGCCCTGGTACAACCATTTCCTATCTATCTATCTATCTATCTATCTATCTATCTATCTATCTATCTATCTCCATCTCTGTCTCTCCTCTCTCTCTCTCTCTCTCTCTCTGTCTCTCTCTCTCTCCTTGCAAACAAATAATTTTTTCTGAAAAAATATGGAGTAGCCGGGTGTGGTGGTGCACAACTTTAATCCCAGCACTTGGTAGGCAGAGGTAGGATGATCACCATGAGTTCGAGGCCACCCTGAGACTACATAGTTAATTCCAGGTCAGCCTGGACCAGAGTCAGACCCTACCTCGAAAAAAACAAAACCAAACAAACAACAAAATAAAGATGGAGATCTGAGGGAGGAGAGTGGACAATAAGAAAGGAGAATGGAGAGAATGAGATGGGAAATATACATATATTCAAATTTTACAGTGAAATGTGTTGTTCATATACGCTAATAAAGTGGGAAGAAATCCAAAATAAACAAAATAAAAATGCTATTGTTCTACTTACTACTGTGCCGAGTGTGATAGAAATGGTTGTCTGGCATTGCCATTTAAATCCACCTCCTTCTATCAGACATCCCTGTTTTGGAAAGGCTGAGATTATTGTTTTTTTTAACTCTTTACTTCCTAGACTTTCTTGCAAACGGAGTGATTGAGCTCAGGGTAAGAAATGGGTTCCCCAGTCAGATGCACTCAGATGAGGCCTTGCAGCTGAGAGCGAGGGTGAGACTGTCCCCAGGCTGGCTAGCAAACAGGAGCGACACCAGCAGGCTTTCGTCGGACTCTGCATCTCAGTGTCTAGGCAATGGTGATAGTGGCAGAACCAGATTTCTGAATCCCAGGTCACAACTAGAGCTGTGTGCACTTGACCTCAATGATTTCAGGGCCAGCCATCCTGATTGTGACAAAAGTAGCTTCTCTCCTAATGGAACCATTTACGAAGACTGATTTCTAAAAGACCTGCTTGGGCTGGTGAGATGGTTTAGTGGTTAAGGTGCCTGCTTGTGAAGCCTAAGGACTCACGTTCGACTCTCTAGGTCCCACAAAAGCCAGATGCACAGCAATGCAAGCATGCAATGTCACACATGCACACAAGGGAGCACATGCTTCTAGAGCGCAATTGCTGTGGCTAGAGGCCCTGGTGTACCAATTTCTTCTCTCTCTCTCTCTCTCTCTCATAAAAAAAAAGGTCCAGTCTGTTGGGCTTGCCTCAACAACACCAACAAAAAAGACCCACTTAAAGTCTCTGTTCCAACCCTACCAACCATGCCTAGAACGGGCATGGACCAAGTCACCAGGAAAATATCACCTTATAAGCCCACAGGGAAAGCAGGCCACCTGCCTTCTTTGGTGTTACCCTAAACTTTGCCAACACCTCAATACCCAAAGTATCCATTAAGACCTTATGTCATCCATGACCAAACTCCTTGTGATAAATGAATCTCTTTCTTTTAAAAACATCCATAGTTTCTGTTCCCAGTAGTGGACCCTGGCTAATACATGAAAGTCCCTTCTAATTATAATTTAACTTCTTATTTGGCATGACCACAAAGAACAACTGTTCTGGACAGAGGACACGAGGAGCCATTCATCTGAGTGACATTATTTTTCAAATAGTTCTAATGTTGACCAGACTTCTGTGAAGTTCATTGGCATTCATTGCTGAGTTTGAGCAACTCTGGGCATGGACCAAACTGTCTGTCTACAGAAAGTTAGAATGATGCCTAGAATGGGCCTAGATGGAGTCACCAAGGAAAATGTCATCTTATTAGCTCTCGGGGAAAGGAAGCCACCTGCTTTCTGTGATGTTACCCCAACTTTGCCCATACCTCAACATAAAAAGATCCTTTAAGATTGTATGTCCTCCATGACCTCAGGGAGCCTCTCCATCCTGATCAGACCAGCCCTGCCAGGCTCTGCTGGCCTTGTAGGAAATCTGGACAACTTGACCGTGATCACCATCCCACATCCTCCTGCTGCTCCTTGCTGGGCTCCTCTGATGACAAAATCACCACATGGTGGCATGGTCCAGTCAACTATTCAGAAGGAAGCTGTCATTTTGCTAGGAAGACCCAGTTCTGAGGCATTTCCACTCATGCAGGATATGTCTATGAAATCAAGCAGGTGAGCTTGGCATGGTGACATACACCTACGATCTCAGAAGAAGACGATGTCAGAGGAAGACATGGGAGGGTCATAAGGTGGAGGGCTGCCTGGGCTACAGAGTGACTTCCAGGCCAGCCAAGGCTACAAAGAAAAATAAAGAAAGTCTAAAAGAAAATAAAGCAGCCTGTGCTTCCCTCAGCCGCAGCGGCAAGCCATGCATCAAAGTCAGCGTGCTGTGCTCTACAATTTCCTCTTAACCCTTCCTTCCCTGAGCTCCACTGAGTGAGAGAGTGAACAGTACCTGCTTTTCTTGCTTCCTTGGTATGTTAGCCTACTCACTCAACTTTTCCATATGAATTTGTCCAGCCTCTTTAACATTTAGAAAGACTAGATGGCAGGTTTGATTCCCCAGGACCCACGGAAGCCAGATGCATAAGGGGGCGCATGCAAATGGAATTCGTTTGCAGTAGCTGGAGGCCCTGGCGCACCCATTCATTCTTTCATTCTCTCTCTCTCTCCCTCCCTCTCCCTATTTCTGTAGCTCTCTCTCTCAAATAAATAAAAATAAAATATTTTTTTTAAAAAAGAAAGACTGATGTTGGGTTGGAGAGATGGCTCAATGGTTAAGGCACATGCCTGAAAAGCCTAATGACCAGAGTTTGATTCCCCAGTACCCACATAGAGCAAGATGTACAAAGTGGTGCATGCATTTGGAGTTTGTTTGCAGCACCTGGAGGCCCTGGCATGTCCATTCTGTCTCTTTCTGCCAAGTGTGGTGACACACACCTTTAAACCCAGCACTCGGGAGAGAGAGGTAGGAGGATTGCTGTGAGTTGAAACTACCTACTGAATTCCAGGTCACCCTGGGCTAGAATAAGACCCTACCTTGAAAAAAAAATGGTAAAAAAAAAAGTGGTAAAAAAATGGTCAATCTTACTTTACAAAAATCATATTAGTATAAAAAGCCCTTTTTCCTCTTTCCCACAACCAGCACATATATAATGAATATAATGTGCTCTTCTCATTCCATTTACAAAAACGAGTATATTGCTATGAATTTTAATAGATCTACAAAATATATTACTACCTCTCCTTTTTAACTTTTTCAAGAATTATGTGCGTTTGTCTGTATGCATATGTGGATTGCATGATGGATGTGTAGATGGGCAAGTGTGCACCACAGCACACATGTGGAGGTCTGAGGGCAACCTCAGGGTGTTGGCACATCTGGCTTTATGTGGGTGATCAAACAAGGGTCCTTATGTTTTGAAGGCAAGTACCTTAATCCCTGAGCCATCTCTCCAGCCCACCTTTTGTACTCTAAACATCTAGAAAGGTTTTATGTTTCAAATAAGGATGTAAATTTATCCACTACATACAGTGTTGACACTATCTAAAGTGTTAAATAAATCACACACATGTAGCAATGGTTATATTTGGAAGTGTCTTCTAACAGAAGTGCTATGGTCTAGAACCTTTCATTTCTTCTGGATCCTTCTCTCCTACATCATATATATATCACTTACATATGATGCTTCAATTTCACCTCCAAAAGGGCTTTTTTCAGAAGATAGCCTTTGTATGACACTAGCACAATATGCATAAACTATGTTAGGTTTACTAATCTACTATTGTCATACCTCTTTAATGTATTGAGACTAAATATCATAAAATCACAACTCATTTGTCCAGCATATATCCAACGTATAGAGGGCAGCAAAGGTAAATGAATGCAATGACATGCTGGGTAATGGGGAAGCTGGGGTTTTCTAGCACACACCTCCCTTGAGCCATCAAATAAGCCCACATCATACCATGTTCTCAGAGGTAGTTTAATAAATCCACTTCCAAACACAGCATTTCCCAAGCTTTTAAAAGCTATTTATATGAAGTGTTGTCCTACTACTTCTATTACGTCTGCTTTGAAATACATCAGGCACTTCCAAATATCTACAAGGACTAGCTATTTCATATAAGAACCTGTCTCCTAGGTACACAGGACTGCTAAAGAAAATTGCGCAGATAGCAATGGCTACATCTCCTAAATATGCCCATATATACTACTTTGTGCATCTTACTTTACGTAAACTTTAACCAAAAAAGGTGGTTACAAAGTGTGCTAGTTCAGTATTATTGTTTATGAAATATATCAGACACTTCACAGCATCTAAAAAGACTAGACCGTCCCCAAAAAAAGCACTTAGCATTGTCAGCTATGTGTAGTGATGACAAATAGAATGTACACACAAAATAATGGTAACAATACACACACACCACAAAATCTCTATATGTCTGGTCTCTCAAGAGACTTCCTTCTCTTCCCTTCTGTGGTCATCTACTCCTCAGTGTCTAACCCATAAACAAATGTGGATAGGTATCACCCCTGGGTTCACATCTAGAGGTAGCTTAACAATTCCATTTCAAAACCTCATTAGTAAGGCTAGGGAGATGGTCCAGTGGTTAAACACACTTGCCTGTGCAAAGTCTGCATGCCCAGGTTCGATTCCCCAGTACCCACATAAAGTCAGATGCACAAAGTGACACATGTATCTGCAGTCCATTTGCAATGGCAGGTGGCCCTGGTATGCCCATGTTCATTTTCTCTCTCTTCTTGCAAATAAATATATCACTGATATTCTACCCACTAGCAGAAGGTACTTCTATGATTTCTTTTTTTAGAGGCAAGCCAACAGACTGGCTTTTTTTTTTTTTTCTTGGTGAGAGAGCAAGAGAGTGAGAACAAGAGAGAGAGAATTGGCATGCCAGGGCCTCCAGCCACTGTAATCAAACTCAAGATGCCTGTGCCACCTTGTGCACATGTGCAGCCTTGCGCTTGCCTCACCTTGTGTGTCTGGCTTATGTGGGTCCTGGGGAGTCAAAACTGGGACCTTAGGCTTGGCAGGCAAGTGCCTTAACTGCTAAGCCATCTCTCCAGCCCCACTTCTATGATTTTCTAAACGTTTAGAATATACATGAGTCTTCTACTTTATCATAGGTCATCAACCTCTTTAAATCTAGAATGCTTACACGTAGTAGCAGTTTATGATTAAAAGGTTGGGGAGATGGCTCCGTGGGTAAAGCGCTTGTCAGAAAGCACGAGGACCTGAGTTTGAACCCCAGCTCCCATGTAAATTCTGGAAATCATGGTAGTGCTCACTGTAATCCCAGAACTCAGGGGGTGGATCCCTAGGACAAGCTGGATAGCTAGACCAGCCTAACTGGTGAGATCTGGGTTAGTGAGAGACTCAATAAACAAGGTGGAGAGCAATTAGGAAGAGAACTGACGTCAACCTCTGCCTATTGTGGTGACACACATAGGCACACTCACTCACCCACACACATACAAACATGTATGCACACATGCACACAAACAACCACACACACACACACACAAATATAAATAAATAAATAGCTGGAGAGAGCATCTTTTGCATGTTATCTGCCCAGACCATCTACCAACAGCCAGTAAATCTTCCACCCTTGGGTGTTTCCACTTGGCCATGTTACCACAACCACTCTGCTGTTGTCTCTGATGGAAAGACAACCAAACAGATCAATGGCCACTCATGTTTCACCTGCCCAAGTCTGGACTCTGCTCAGCTTCCAGGAGTGTGAAGGTCTCTGTCATTACCAAGATGAAGTCTCATCCAACTGGGCTAGAGTGCTAGCTCCAAGTCTCAAATCTGAGTGTCCAAGCTTTCCTGCGCAGACCTGCCTTCTGGAAGCCTCTAAGAGTCTCAGTGACCTCTCCATTCTGTTTCTTGCCTAACTGGCCTGCTAGATGCTTTTTTTTTTTTTTCGAGGTACAGTCCTACTCTAGCTCAGGCTGACCTGGAATTCACTATGTTGTCTCAGGGTGGTGTCAAACTCATGGCGATCCCCCAACCTCTGCCTCCTGAGTGCTGGGATTAAAGGTGTGTGCCATCACACCCGACCCCTAGATGCTTTTAAAAGTAGAAAGTGTTGGGCTGCAGAGATAGCTTAGCAGGTAAGGTGCTGGCCCACAATGCCTAAGGACCCATGTTCTACTCTCCAGATCCCACATAAGCCAGACACACAAAGGTGAGGCAAGTGCAAGGTCTCACATGCCCACTAGGTGGCATAAGCATATGGAGTTCTATTTCAATGGCTGAGGCCCTGGTGTTTCAACTCTTTCTCGTTCTCTGTCCTCTCTCTCTCTCTCTCTCTCTCTCTCTCTCTCTCTCTCTCTCATAATTAAAAAATTATTTTAAAAAGTAGAAAGTGTCCTATTGTCATTCCCAGTCAACACCCAGCTCTGGACTTTACCGAGTAGGCACTGAGTCACAGTTTGCTGAGAGAATGAATAGATGGATCAATGACTCTTCTAGTTCTTGCTTCTTGTCTAGCCACTGTCCCCTTACACTTTACACGCCGGCCACACAAGATGGCTTTCACCTTGTGCTCTCTCTCACCACCGCCTTCACATATTCTTGTCTCGATATATGATGCCCTCCTTCAAATCAACACTTATATCTCCACTTTTTTTTCCAGGAACCTTCTTTGACTCCCTAACTAGTTTCTCTAATTAAACATCCTGGTGGCTCCTAGCACTTCCTCCCACACTGCACTCACCACCCCTGCACAGGAAGCTGTGTTCAAGTGTCTTTCTTCCCCACCACACAGCAAGCTGTGAGGAAGCAGTGAACCACACACTGGAAATATTTTCTGAATGGACAGATGGATTTCTCTATGATACCCAAGCATTGTAAATCAGTGCCTTTCACCCAAGAACTCTGAGCCAGATTTTCCAGCCACAGAACACTGAAGGCAACTCCAGTCTACATCTCTGTGCTTCTGGAAGATGACCCATCTTGCCCCTAACTTCCCCGAGGTTTGTTATGTACAAATCACATCCAGGTCTCACTTGAGGGCTGGCATTTGTGTGTGCTCATAACCTGTGTTTATATCAATAGTGGCCCTTTACCTTGCCTCTATCTTCCTTTTGGTGTGCCATTTGCTAGTTTTCCTAAGTTCCATTGTAAGAAGTCATAGCTGTAAATAGGAGCGCTACATGTCATCTCTCTCATTCCTCTCCATCAGCCAGCACTAAAGAGCAATCTCCATGGTCCAAAGGAGACCATCTGGTCTGGTCCTGGGAGAGCCCCTATACCATGAAGAGTTTTCCTAGGATGGTGAGATGCTTCCCATTAAAAGTTACCACTTCCAAACACAAGAACAAAATGCCAGCATTCTCAGCCCCAGATAGTGAATGAGATCAGCCTCCAACACATCCCCACTGTACATGTATCCCAGAGCTGGAGTTGGGAGTCTTCACCTCCAGAGTTAGGACATGTCTGGGAAGTGGGTAAATGAACTCAGACTGAACGAAGGAGGAACTGGCTAGGACACTGAATGGGAGGATGAGTGGGTGGATGGGGGAATGTAGATGGATGAACTCATGAACAACTGAATAAAGAAGAGAATAAATAATAAATAAGAGAAATGAAGGAATCGGTGAGTAACATGATAAATAGGTGGACATAATGGGCAGAGGAATGGGTGAGTGAATGAATGAATGAATGATGGAGTTGGGGATGAGTGAAGAGATGAATAACTTAATAAATGAGTTTAAGCAAGCCCTGTAACTCCAGTATAAACCAAGTGTGCCCCTGAGACTGGAAAATGGAATTCGATTCTAAAAATACAATAAAGTAATTAAAAACAAAAACCTGTGACAATACAGGGCTCATCGATCAGGGCTCCTAAATCAATGTTCTGCTGGACAAGCCTTCAGCGTGGCTTCTTGGTCCTATGCATGGACTGTCTCTGGAGCTGAGGCCAACTGAGGAAGACTGTGAGAGACTCTGTGTGTCACTGAGAGGCCGTGGGTGTGACCAGGACAGTGGCTCTTCTCCTCACCCGCGCTTTGGAATTGCCTGAGCAGTTTTTAAAAAGTGCCCTGTTCACTTCAACTGGAAGCAGGTTGGAGGGCAGGAGGTAGAAGGGGGGTGGGTGCGTCTCTGTGCCCTTGTCTTTTTAAAGTCTCCTCCAAGACTCTAGTTCACAGCCATGGTCATATTTAAAACATATTCTTCAAATATGTTTGACTTATTTATTTGAGAAAGAGAGAGAGAGAATGGGCATACCAGGGCCTCTTGTCACTGCAAACAAACTCCAGATGCATGTGCCACTTTGTGCATCTGGCTTTATGGGGAATCAAACCCAGACTGGAAGGCTTTGTAAGCAAGCGTCTTTAACCACTAAGCAACCTCCCCAGCACCTATACCTTTTTTTCTTAAGGTAGGGTCTCACTCTAGCCCAGGCTGACCTGAAATTCACTATGCAGGCTTAGGCTGGCTAAAATAAATGTCTTTAAAAATCTTTGTGTGTTTGTGCGTGTGAATGTGGGCACACACAGGGCACTGTGTGCATGTGGTAATAAGAGGAACATCTTAAGTGTTGGTGCTCCCCTCTCACTTTGTTTGAGGGTCTCTTGTTCCACACTGCATATGCCAAGCTAACTGGCCCATGAACTTCTAGATATTTCTCTGTCTCCACCTACCAGCTCAGCACAGGTACACTGGGATTACAGAGCGCTGCCCCGTTCAGCTTTCTGTGAACACCAGGGATCATAACTAGTGCTTTTACACGCGGAGTCATCTCCCCAACCCAGTAAGGGAAATTTTGATGTGGGTCCCTAGACATCGACATTGAGATGGCAATGGTGTCCTCGAGTGACTAAATGAAAGTTTAGTCTTCCTGGTGTGAAGTAGGCAGTGTGTGGAATGGATACACTCTACTCTAGTGATTCATTACCCACCCTACCTACCTATAGAGGAGCCTCCATTTCCTCCTCCCTCACCCCAAACTCTTGGTGACTTTGCAGGGTCAGAGTTAGCACAGAAGCATGAAGATGTCTACCATAAACATTACTTGGATATTATTCTTACATCTTGAAGCAGTCACATTGACACAGGATTATACAAACAGGCAAGGACTAGGATTTAGCTCCACATCACCATGTGCTTAACCGAAACAATGCCCGAGGCTAAACCCCGGGCACTAAAACAAATAAAAAAATAGTCCATATAAAATATCTCAGTTCTAAAGGAGGCAGTCAAGTAAGGGGGGGGGGGCAGATGAACTTCTGTTATGCAAGGCAACAACAATGTCCCTGAATTTCTCCTGGGCAAATGACAGGCAGGAAGGCAGGTACAATTCAGACTAACACTTGGAAAAGGTAAATGGTATTCTTAGCACCCCAGGAGCCACAGAACTGGGAGGTGCCACTTTGCTTCAATAAAGGGGCTTAAGCTTGGGCCATCTGACAATTTCAACACTGTTTGTATTTCCTGCTTCTTTCTTGTCTGGACTGCCTTCTTTTTGAGGAAAAGTTTTTTCTGTCCATCTGTCTGTCTGTTTGTTTATGGGAGGTCATTCTGCTATCTTCACTATACCAAGAAGAGATAAAAGGAAAGTCTTGGAGGAAAATTACAACTGAGAAAAGCTCTAGGTCTCTTGGGATGAAGAGGGTGATGTTGGGTGGGGCAGAACATAAGAAATTGCCCACCTGTTCCCAGGTCCTCGTTCCAGAGGAGGACGAAGGCATGAGGAAGGAGATTGTGAACACTGAAGTTAGCAAGAGGTAGATTCATATATCAATAAGTGTTCCTTCACTCATCAAGGAGTGACCATACAGAACTCATTATCCCAAGAAGAAAAGCAACTTAAATTAGAGGACCCTGAATGCTGCAGACATACGTACTGGATCATTTTAAAGGATGGTATTAAATTGACGTCTAGGAGAACAATCCTGTTCTCTGCCAATTTGCTCTTTTAAACTATTTTATTTATTTGAGAAAGAGGGAGGGAGGGAGAGAAAGAGAGAGAGAGAATGGGCACACCAGGTACTCCAGCCACTGCAAACGAACTCCAGACACGTGCACCCCCTTGTGCATATGGCTAACGTGGGTCCTGGGGAATTGAACCTGGGTCCTTTGGCTTTGCAGGCAAATGTCTTAACGGCTAAGCCATCTCTCCAGCTCCAATTTGCTCTTTTAGTGGCATGGATTAAGACAGGACCCTGGACTACAGACACCATGGGGACAACCCAGCATAGTGATCTCCTAGGCCCACGTTTGATCTGGGGTTGGCAACTGCCTGCAAAGTAACCAGCTTATGATGGTGACTCCTGGGTAGACTCAAAGCGCTGAGAAGTGGCTGCTGGCTGTTCAGTGCTAAGTGGGGCATCTACATCCCCCTCCCCAAGGCTCAGGGAACACTGCCGAAGAAGGAGTAGAAAGTAAGAGAATGAGGAGGAGTGTGGTGGAGCACGGCCTTCCGGACGTGACAGGGCTTTGCGTTCATGAGCTCACGGCAGCTGTGGCTACCTGCACCTGACAAGATTGGGCCCATCCACATTCTGGGGGGGTGATGAGGGAGGGAGCTCACTACATACCACTCCTCCCTGAGGAGTTACTGGCAGCTAATGGTTGCTGGGGAAATGGCTGCAGCGGTGTAGACACTACTAAGCTGCCAGTGCTCTGGTAAATGACCCCCACCCATGCTCATGCAAGCTACCCTAATTAAACTCGCTGACTATCACACACATACAGAGAGAGAGAGACGGCATCAAGGCAGAAGCGGGATTAGTGAGGAAGAATAAGGGCTTCCGTAGGAAAGCAACAAGAGGAGATAATAGGAAGGGAATACAATTAAAATACTTACATACATGTACAAAACTACCAACAAATAAAATGAATTTTAAAAGACCCCATCCATATCTTTTTAAAAAATATTTTTATGTGTCTATTTGAAAGCAGAGAGAGAGAGAGAGAGAAGAGAGACAGAGAGAATGGGTGCGACAAAGCCTCCAGCTGCTGCAAACAAACTCCAGGTGCATGTGCCACTTTGTACATCTGGCTTGACATGGGTATTAGAAAATTGCACCTGGGTGGTGAGGCTTTGCAAGCAAGTGCCTTAACCACTGAGCAACCTCCCCAGCCACCACCCATATCTTGAAGGAACCTGTGATGAATGTGAGGAGACAGGATAAACATGTATCATTTATTAAACAATCGGTAGGCTTAAGAACCCACCAGAAATGATTGACAAGTATGCAAGATAGAGGGCCAGTCTGAGGCATGTAAGATAAGGGGCCAAGAGCACATGGTGTGTTTGATAGTTGAACAGAGTGACAGCAAGTGCTTATATGTCAGACTCGGAGTCAGGCATCGTGACTCACACCTGTAATCCCAGCATTCAGGAGGCTGAGGCAGGAGGATTGCAAGTTCAAAGATGGCTAGGGCTACAAAAGAAACAGAGTAAAACCTTCACTTGAGACATCTGAATTCCAAATCACAACTGGCCCAGCTATGAAATTTGGGTATGTCACTTCATCTCTCTGAACCTTAATTTCTTGGTTTTTGGCTTTTTGTTTGTTTGTTTTGTTTTGTTGTTTTGGGGATTTTTTTGGTCCGAGAATAACATCTTCCTCATGTGATTATGAAAGGATTAAATGAATCAATGCACATGCCAAATGCTTCATAAACATTCTTGTCAGTGTCTTTATCTCTGGCAGGGACCACTATCAGGAGACAGGTGACAGGAAGGCAGGCCCAGACCTTCCTCTGCTGTGGACTATGTAAGGAGAATGAAATTCAGATCTCTTGCCCAGCTCAAAATGCTCCTGAGGTACAAAGCCAGGTGTGGTGGCTCACACTTTAATCCCAGAACCCAAAAGATTGAGGTAGAAGAACCGCCGTGAGTTTGAGGCCAGCCTGGGCTACAGAGTGAGTTCCAGGTGCCCTTTGGCTAGAGCGAGACCCTGCCTCAAAAAAGCAATAGAACAAATTAAAAGCTCCAGACACTGCCGAGCCTATCCTCAGATCTTTCCCACCTGCCAGTCTCCCCTGCTCACACTGCCTTTCTTCCTGTTGCTTCAACCACCAGCTCTCTCCCACCTGAAAGTTGACGTTTTCACGAGGAGCCTCCTTCTGCCTGGAGTGTATCTCCTCTTCCCTCGTTCCTCACATGGCTGACGCTCTCCCATCCACAAGTCTAGCTTAAATGTCACTTCCTCAGAGAGGCTTTCTGCTACCATCTGTATCCATCAGGATCTGGTGGGAAACAATGACACACTCACGTTCAGAAAAGCCAAGGGGATTTAATGAAAGGACTCTTCACGAAAGCATGGAGGGAGACCAAGGGAAACCATCAAGACAGGGCAGGTCCGCTCCAAGGCTGGAGGGATGGGGGACAGGATGATGAACGCAGCCATCCCAAGGTAACCCAGCACATGTGAAGCCAGAGTTAACACCCCAACTCATCCCCTCTCATCCTTGAATCTCCTGCCACAGAGACCCTTTGCCTGAATCCTAGGGAAGCCCAATGCCAAAGGAACAATCAGTGGGGCCCATCCAGGTCAACCCACCAGGGCAGAGACCAGGGTGTAGAAGGCCTTGGGGAGCCACATGAAGGCACTTGGCACACAAGCCGTTTGTGACTCTCACAGAGTCTGACTATTTTTTCCCATCACAGTTAGAACCACATGTATGTATTGTAAATTCATCTCTTACTTTTGTCATGAGCATTGGAACCATGATGGGTTTACTTACACTGGGAGCCTAGCACCTAGAATATCACTGGGGCGTAGCAGATATGCAGAAAATGTTTGGCTTTGATGAATGAGTGAGTGAATAAAGTTGCTGCTATCCAAGAAGTGATAACTGAAGGTTCAAACTGAATCTATCATCCCACAATGTGAAGCCATCTTGCCCCAAACCAGTAGTTAAGAACATCAGGATGCAAGAGACCCAGTCCCATGGACAGGCAGAGACTATCCCTGCAGTGGCAGGATACGTGCTCCAGGCCACACGTCCATCTTGAATATGATTTCTTTTTTTGTTGGTTTTGTTGTTTTTTGAGTTAGAGTCTCACTCTATCACAGGCTGACCTAGAATTCACTCTCAAGGTGGTCTCAAGGTGGCCCCAAACTCATGGTGATCCTCCTACCTCTGCCTCCCAAGCGCTGGGATTAAAGGTGTGGACCACCATGCCTGACCCTGGTGACCTTTTTTTTTTTTTTTGGTTTTTTAAATTTTTTAATTTTAATTATTAATTATTTATTTATTTATTTGCAAGAAGAGAGAAAGAGAGGAGATAGACAAAGAGAGAATGACTATGCCAGGGCCTCTAGCCACTGCAAACTCCAGATGCATGTGCCACCTTGTACACCTGTCTTATGTGGGTACTGGGGAACTGAACCTGGGTCCTTTGGCTTTGCAGGCAAGTGCCTTAACTGCTAAGCCATCCCTCTAGCCCCCCTATTTTTTTTTTTTTTTGTCCTTTTGAGGTAGGGTCTTGCTCTTGCTCAGGCTGACCTGGAATTCACTACGTAGTCTTGTGGTGGCCTTGAACTCACAGCAATGCTTCCTGAGTGCTGGGGTTAAAGGCATGTGCTCAGTCAAAAGCCGAGGGTAAGAGTCAGAGTCAGCTCCAAGACCCGAAGGGAAGAAGCAAGCAGGGCAGCAGGCCTTCAGCTGGGGCTCAAGGCCACGTGGGAACTCGTCTTCTCAGGTTAAGAACTAAAGCAGATTCTGTCTTGGAGACTAATAAAACCTGCCTCTTTCCATTCTCCACAGACAGCGTGATCTCCCAAGTTATCCATCTGATCATGCCCTTCTCCTGCCAAAACACTCCCACACACGTTCTCAACAAACATACTTTCCATGGCTGCGATATGCACATTTGACCTCCTTAATGTGCCTTATAAGCTCCTGGATTTCCTGACCCCTGCCCACTTCTCCAGCCTCCTCACACTCCCACCTCCAATGTCCACTCATGCATGCACTCGAACACTCAAATGCATACATGTTTACCTCTCTAATCTCTGTATCTTTCCACACGCAGTCCCCAAAACTGAAACAAACTTCACCTTCATTTACCCATCACCTGCCTGAAGTCGTTGGCTTTGTCGAGTCTCAACTTAGATCTCACTTCCTCTGAGAAGTGATCTCAGACCTTCCAAGGTGAGGTTACAAAGCCTCTCCTTGGGCTTTTGCGTTGCCCCTGGTTCCATGTTGCCCTACCCTGTCAGAGCACGTGCCACTCCATGTCACGCTTGCCTATGTATGAGTCCAACCTGCTGCAGATGAAGACTTCATGGAGGCAGGGAAGTCTGCCTTGTCTGTCAGGGTACAAGAGCAGGTACACTGCCTGGCACATTCCAGAACTTCCAATATTGCTGAATGATCGGGTGTGTGGGTGGGTAGATGGATGGGTGGATGGGATGAGATTGGATGGGTGAGTGGTGGGAGGATGGATGGAACATGACATGATGAGAAAGATTTGATTCAGCATGGAGGAGCAGAAACTCAACAAATATCCTGACTAACTGGGCCAGAGACAGGCAGAAAGCACTAGCCATCCCAAGCCCACCCAAGCAACCAGATAGGATGACAGGATCCCTGCCCTGACTCAATTCACCAGTGTGGGTTTTATTGCCTGTGAGTGAGCAGGGTCAGGGAGGACCAGTCTGACATGACTCGGGAAAGACCTCATGAGAGTAGTGGATCCTGGAAGTCTGAGGAAGAGACGCACAGCGGTAACAACACTGTCATGGCGTACGTTATTAAACATTTATCTATGTCAGGCTCTGAGCTAAGAGCTTTATATATTTTATCTCATGTAACTGACAAAAGCAGACCATGAACTCAAAGTGTCAGATTCCAGCACAACACACTTAATGAATACACTACAAAGTCTCCCAAAGCATGAGTGGAGATAAAAACGGGAAGATGTCCTGAGCAGAGACATCCAACAAAGACAAAGACAGTGGTGAGGAGGTCTTGGCCAAAACCTGGCAGGATGACAGCTCGGCTGTGTACAGCAAAGAGAAGACAAAGGGAGAATAGTGAAGGGGAATTGTGTCTATCAGGCTAAAGAGATAGCTGGGCATGGTGATGTACCCCTTTAATGCCGGCACTCTGCTGGCAGAGGTGGGAGAATGGCTGTGAGCTTGAGGCCAGCCTGAGACTACACAGTGCATTTCAGGTCAGCCTGGGCTAGAGCGAAACCCTACCTGGAAAAAAAAAAGAAAAAGAAAAAAAAAACAAGACTTCAGAGGTGGACGCATAGCAGTAGGACCTGGAATAGAATCTTGATTATCTGGTGCTCACAACAGTACCTCTCATGGGGGACGTTCTGGATGGGTGATAAAGGGTAGAAAGACAGAGATCAGTCTGGAGGTGTCAGGAAGACCCAGGTGGCATGTGACAACTTGGAGGGTGGCCCGGGGGAAAAGAAGAGCCTTGGGAAAAGAACACATCGTTGTACCTTAGGAAGAGAGCTGCAGCGTGCAGCCCCGTTCTGCCCAGCACTTCTGTTTCCACCCCCAAAACAAACGGAAGTATTGACTCGTTCTGGCTTCTGCCCCAGACCCAAAAGCTGCTTCTGTTTTCATTTGTCAACAAGAGCAAAATGAAAGGCACCAGCATCAGTTAATTGCCTTGCTGTTGCACAGGGGCTTGTGCATTCCTCAAGTCATTAGCCAGGTCTGGGCTTAAAGTTACTGACCTCCAGTCTGTCTAGGATACTGAAGGGGAAACTTAATTTCATTGACCTGATTTAAAAAAATAATAATAATAATTCTTCCATGACTTTCATGGAAATAGGCCACTGGAAGAGAGACCTTGGGGACAAACAAAACTTCAAATGCCTGAAGACCTTCAACAGTCATCAGGTTTTCCACTGTGAGTCTGATTTCCTTGCACTGGCTCCCTAGAGTGCCAACTCTTCCCCAAAGAGTGCCCACTTGACCAAGCAGGGACAGCATACCCAGTCAAGGAGCCACTTGAAATGAGGGGTCATTTAGACTAGATGGATAATGAAAATCTTATTTCTACTGCCCCATCCCCCATCCAGCACTCAACACAAATGTTCTAGAATACTTTCATTCATACCTTCAAACTCTTGGGAGATTCTCAAGACCCTAGCAATGAATTGAAAATCCTTCATGTGGGGGCTGGAGAGCTGGTTCAGTGGTTAAGTGCTTGCCTGCAAAGCCTAACGACCTGGGTTCACTTCCCCCATTACCCACATAAAGCCAGATGCAAGTGACACATACATCTGGAGTTTGTGATTCTCTCTCTCTCTCTCTTCTATCTCACTCTTCTCTAATCTCTCTCTGCTTGCAAGTTAAAAAAATCCTTCATGTGGCTTATAGGGGTCTTTGGGCCCACCTATGCCTCTAGCCCCTTATGACCTTACACTCTGTGCCTTACTGCAGTGAATGGCTATCACATGTCTTCAGAGGGAGTTCCCTCCATGCCCATCATTGTAGCTAGGGGAGGAGGCCCCAGTGCACAAGGCACCCCAACAACAGAGGCAGATAATAAAAACTTCCGTGGCTTCATATGTAACTCTGGAACTGGATTTATTTCTTGGAAGTGCTATAACACATTGTCTCAAACTAGGTGGCTTAAAACCTTGCAAACATATGTGTATGCAGTTCTGGAGGCCAGAAGTCTGAGAGCAAGGCGTTGACATCCTTGTTATCCTAGCATTCCTTGGCTCATGGCCGCATTACTCCAGTCTCTGACTCCATCTCCTCATGTATAGCAGTTACCTTCTTGTGTCTGGACAAGATACCTAACCTGAAGCAGCTTGTAGTTTTGAAGCGAAGCCTCATCGTGGCAGGGAAAGCGTAGCGAGGAGCAGGAAGCTGGCTCATATTGTCGCCTGTCAGCAGGGAGGCAGCAGCAAGAGTGAACTAACTAACAGGCTCCTGCGAGTGAGGCTGGATTACAAAATCCAGTAACACACGCCTCCGCCAAAGGCTCCACCAACTAGGAATTAAGTATGAGGCTTAATCACAAATACATGAGGATATGGGGAGGGGGTATTTTACATTCAAACCACCACAGTGCAGTCTCCTTTTCTCTGCCTGTCTCCCTTGTACCTTTTATTTTATGTTATTTTATTTTATTTTATTTTATTTTATTTTATTTTATTTTTGGCCAGGGAAGATTTTTCAAGGTAGGGTCTCACTCTAGCACAGGCTGACCTGGCATACTCACTCTGTAGTCCCAGGTTGGCCTTGAACTCAGAGCTATTCTCCTACCTCTGCCTCCTGAGTGCTGGGATGCATGCACCACTACACCCAGCTCTTCTTCCAATATATACTCACTTACCATTAGGTTTGAAGCCCACACAAATAATCCAAGATGATCCCATCTTGATATCCTTAACCACATGGGCAATGACCCTTCTTCCAAGTAAGTGCAGATTCAAAGGCTCCAAGGTGAGGGCATGGATGCTTCTTTTGGGAAGCTGACCAGAGGAAAATGATCGGAGTCGGAAGTAACTGTTGAGCAGATCTTTCTGGAAATACAAATTGCAAGTGAGGAATGGCCATAGTCCAGGAATATGACAGGAGGGCAAAGGTGCCATTCAATTTGCTCTTTCAAACATGCCCTAGTTTTGTGCTGAACCCTGGCAACTCACCACCACTCCCAAGGAAACATGGAAGGGACCAGAATTAGCCTGCATATTCTGTCTCTGCTTCGTCTTAACTGGAACTTCACCAGCTTTCTCCAGAATGTTCTGAGACCCCCCCCCCACATCTTTAAGACCATCTTACCAGCCAAGGGAAGAAGTTAAGGAAGAGGACAGACCAGAAACCTTGAACTCCACTGACTGGACTGGACTCTCCTGGTCTTGCTTCTTCCAGGTTGTTATCGACTCCCAGAACCACCAGGAAAAAAAAAAATGGAGTATTAGCCCTGAGCCCAGCATATAATGTGGGTTCTGCAAACACCAAGTCTCCTCACTATATCTCCTAAGCCATTCCTTGTATGCATATCCAAGAATGATAATTCCATGCCTCCTCCATCCTGCAGGTATAATCTGATGATGAGACTGAAAAAATAAAATTCATAATAAAAGGAAACAATAATAACAAATTCTCCCCTTAACCAACACCGACCGAACTCAGTCAAAGACTCTGCATGATTCTACAGGACCAAACAATGCTGCAGCCCCTGCCACCTCCTTAGGCGATGCTTCAACTCTGTCATTTTAATCTCATAAACAGGGCCGCTGGGTGAAAGCTGCCGTTTCCCTGGTGTCTTCCATCACAGGCTTTTCAGTTCCCTCCTGTTTGCTGTGTAGAATATGATTTTGTTCCCCTAATTGACTACTGCTGGACAAAGATGTGGCTGTCCGGGTCATACTCTTGGTGTGGAAAAGCCTCGAAAAGCTTATATCCATCAGATATGGAAGGTGCCAAAGATCCCATAAGATACTGTGAGCGGAAAGACTGTTGAAAACACGCATCCCCCGACTGGGGCTGAAAAGCCCTCTGCCTTCCTCGCCCTTGCTCGCCGCTGTGCATTGGGACGTGTTACCACAGGGGAGGCAGTGGTGTTAGGAGAATGGGCAAAGCCTGTGCAGGGGCGGAGCCCTGCATCCTATACATCTTGAGGAGGCTCGTTCCCTTTAACTGGAGACTTCATTGCTCACTTCTACAGGACCAGCTCTTTGGCTCCCACCAAGATCTAGCATTTGTCAAGATACAACTCTAAGCCAGAGGGGTTTGGTCCCAGGTGCCACAGAGATTAAAGGATGTCCAAGGCCAAGTGGTAGAATGCACTTTTATTGAAGGAAACTCTTGTCTGTACCAATGGCTTCCCAACTGGGGGGTCATTTGGCCCACTCACCAGGGACATTGTGAATGTCTAAAGCTCTTTGGTTATCGTAATCGGAGGGAATGCTATTGTTACCTAATGGGTATTGTCACCTAATAGGAAGCTGATAATATAGCTGATATCCTATATTCACAGGATAGCCTCACATCAAAGCAGTATCCATCCCAGAAGGTCCATAGGCTTGAGGGGTCCCGAAACCCTGGGTAGGACCCTTCATCCACAATAATGCAAGAGAGGGTCTTTGAGTCTTCAGAATGCCCTCCAGCTACCTAGGGCATGCCATACTATTACAGGTTTGTTGCATGAGCCGGTTTTCCTCCCAGCACTGGGTCCACCCCTCTCTCTTGCCTGCAGCACCCCTCCCCCTGTCCCTGCATGGGGACAACACTCATGTGGCTGAGATGAAAGACTGGTGCCGCAGGCCCCCATGCCAACTCGCCACTTGATTGCTTTTAATTAATTCTGCTTGATTACAGCACATGGGAGTCACATCGGAGAGATAAGACAGGCTCTTTATATTCTGTCTTCATTAAAAAGTTTGGATCTGGAAGCTTTTTCAAAGAGCTATGTGTCTCCTTTACTTTTGTGTCATTTTTAATTGAGGAGGGCACCAGGAGATGTGCAGAGCTTTGCTGAGCGGAAGACTGTGCAAATGAAAGATGGAATGTCTGAGGCCCCTTTGGGAAGAAAGGCAGCTAGACAGGGATCCAGCGATCCAGATGAGCTAGCTAAGACATGGCCAGTCCATTGTGACTGAAAGAGAGGTGTGGAGGGAGGAAGGGAACCACCAGAATCTCTCTAGTCCATTACCCATAGTGTAGGGCATGCAACAGCAGGCTTGGATTCTTCACGAGGTGTGAAGGGCTCCAGGGAATAGGCTGGGACATGTGCAATGGGGTTAACCACCCCCTCCTCGGGGAAACCTTATCCATCTTCCTCCTGCAGATGTGATTGTGTCCTGCCTGTGGTGGCTTGAATGTAAATGCTCCCCATAGACTCATGTGTTTGAATAATTAACCCCCCCCCCAGTTGGTGGCTGTGGTGGTTTGAATCAGGTATCCCCACCCTCATAAACTTACACATTCCAAATGCTTGCTCCTGAGCTGGTAGTAATTCAGGAGGTTGGGCCTTGCTGGAGGAGGTGTGCTGCTGGGAAGGACCTTGAGGTTTATTAGAACCTAGCTTTCCCCTATTCTGCTGCTGTTTGTCACCTGCTGTGGCCAGGAGGTGATGTCCAGCTCCTGCTCTTATCATCTTTTCCACTGCCACCATGGAGTCTGTAAGCCAAAGTAAAAAACATTCCTCCCATCAGCTGCTTTTAGTTGGGTGTTTTATCCCAGGAATGAGAAGGTAACTGCAACCATGGCACTGTTCTAAGAGGTCATGGAATCTTTCAGAGATAGAGCCTTACTGCAGAAAATGTGTCACTGGGGCTGGGCTCCTGGGGTTTTATAGTCCATCCCGGCTTGCTGCTCTTACTCTCTACCTCCTCCATGCTGGTGTTGCAATATGATGCTGGTTTCCTGCCCCTGCCATGATAGACTCTACCCTCTGGAACTGTAAGCAGAAATAAACTCTTTCCATCCTTAAGTTGCCTCTGGTTGGCTATTTTGTCCCAGCAATGAGAAAGTAACTAATACTCTCCCTCTCTACTCCTACAGGGTGTGGTTTATCTGTCTAGTACCCTGTTGTCTCAGTTAGCAATCATTGCATAAGAAGTCACTCCAAAGAGTAATGGCTTAAAGCATGTATTACCTGGCAGTTTCTGTAGATCAGGAATCTAGGTGTGGCTGAGCTCAGGCCATCTGCCTGAGAGCCCCTCGTGTTACTACAAACAAGGAGGAAAGGACTTCATTTCACTGGCGTGGCTATGGATGGGCCTCAGAAGAACCATTTCCAAGCTCATCATATGGCAACTGGCAGGCCTCGGGTCCTCACAGGCTATTGGCCAGAGATACCAGCTTCTTGCCAAATGGGCTTCTCCACAGAAAAGCTCACAAGATGGCAGGAGGCTTTTCTCAGAGCAAATGAGTGACAGAGTGGGAAAATAATCCAAGACGGAAGCCAAAGCCTCTGTGTCACCTCCCATCACCTGCTGTCCTCAATCTGTTAGAAGTGGCTCTCTGAGTCCCGCTGGCATACAAAGAAAGGCGTGTACCACATAAACACGAAGAGGCCGGAAGCACTGGGGGATACCACAGCTGCAGCCCACTATGCCTACTGAACTGGTGTGACCTGCCTCTCTTAGTAAAGCTGCTTCCTGGAAGTTGAGACCTCTGTTTATTGACCTCTGAGTCCCCAGTACCTACCCCAGTGTCTGGGATGCACTGGTGTTCGGTAGAATGAACCAAAGCAGAAATACATGCAGGAATAAGAATGGATGAGTTGTTCAAGCAAATGAAACAATTCCTCTTGAAACTAATCGCCTTTTCGGCTGGAAAGGTGACTCAGTGAGTAAGAGCTCCTGCAATACAAATATGAGGACCTGAGTCCAATCCCCAGCACTCATGTAAAAAGCCAGATGTGGCCAGCCCATGCCTCTAACTGCAGGGCTGAGAGGGGAAGAGTCTGGAGGACCCCTGAGGCTCACTCCAGGTTCAGCAAAACACCCAGTGTCAGTAAGGCAGAAAAATGATAAAGAGATCTGGGGAGATGGCTCCACGGTTACAAGCACTCGCTTAAGATGACTGCTGGCCAAAGTCCTATTCCCCAGTACTTACATAAAGCCAGAAGCACAATGTGGTGCATGCATCTGGAGTCCATTTTCAGTGGCAAGGGGCCCTGGCATGTCCATACTCTGTTTCTCGCTGTCTGTCTGCTTTTCCTTCTCAAGTAAATAAATAAAAGTATTTAAAAAAAAGAATGATAAAAAAGGACACTCGACATCCTCCTCTAGCCACTCCATGTATACACAGGGGACATGCACATCTGCACACACATGTACATGCACCACACACACACACACACACACATAGCCCAGACTACATAAACACACACCAAAAAATAATTCTCATTGTCTTTACACTTGCCAAGCCAGTCTTCAACAAAGAAAACTTACTTGTCTCCAAAATTACTGTGGCGGAAGCAAATACATTCAGGGCAGCTGAAAGCCACTAGGTTATGTAGACACAACTGTGAAATAAGAGCATGCCACCATACTTTATTCCACTTAACATGGGGCCATTACTATCCTCCTCTATTATGGTTTGGTCTGAGTCCACTCTTAAATATTTTCTCCTTGGGGACTAATGACTGATAGTAAATCAATAACGCTGAGAAAACAAAGCTTTTCATTATTTTAAGCTGCTATCTGGGTGACACTAAGCAGTACAGCAACGATCAGGAGCGAAGCTGTGGTGTCGAAACCTCGTTAGTGTCTGGGGGAGATCGATCAGAAGAAGAGCTTGAAACAAGGGCCGGGGTCGTGGGCGGACCAGGAGGGCCCCAGAGCTGGCAGAGCCAGCACAGAGCTGGGATGAAGACAGGGCTGGAAGTGGAAACTCACTGACAAAAGGGAGTGCCTGCTGGTGGTGCCCCAGATCTGGGGACAGGCTATCAGGGAGTCAACATATGAATGTATCCAAGCAAGTTCAGACACAAGAAGGCTTCCGGAGGCATTGGGAGTTTTTGCAGATGAGCAGGAAAAACAAATGGAAAGATCTGGCAAGGGAATGTGGAAGCCTGAGTTCTGGGCTCAGAAACAGTATGCCCTATATTCACCAGGGTGGTCTGAGCCAACTAAACCCCAATATTAGCAAGGATAGGGTGCTAGAGCAGAGCATGAGGTGGGAGGGAGGGGCATGCAAATGAAGCCCCAAATATCAGGGGTGCAAAGTTAGGTCTTGGTTTGAGGAGAAAGCAGACAGCATCTATCCAAGGTTAGGATCCTTGAGGTAGTAAGTCCTATAAGAGGTAGGAGGTGGGAGCATCTTTGAGTAGGAGGAATATGAAAGCCAAGAGCCATTGAGAGCTCCCTCTCCCCAGAACTGAAATGGCCCCAGAGTCATTGGCAAAAGAGATGCTAGGTTCCCAGGCTGGAGAGATGGCTTAGCGGTTAAGTGCTTGCCGGTGAAGCCTAAGGACCCCGGTTCGAGGCTCAATTCCCCAGGACCCACGTTAGCCAGATGCACAAGGGGGCGCACGCATCTGGAGTCCGTTTGCAGTGGCTGGAAGCTCTGGCACGCCCATTCTCTCTCTCTCTCTCTCTCTCTCTCTCTCTCTGCCTCCTTCTCTCTGTCACTCTCAAATAAATAAATAAACAAACAAACAAAAATTTTTTAAAAAGATATGCTAGGTTCTAACGAGCAATCAAGGAACGTGACCGTGCTATTCACTTTGTTCCCACCTCCTGAAGGCAGGCCTGTGTTTCAGGCTCACATTCAGGGGCGGCGTGTTGGACCACAGCCTCACTGTAAGGGGCTTCCAAGGATGTAAGGAAACTTGAGTGTGGCCGAGAGATGGCTGCTCTGTCTTCCCTTGAGCTAGATGGCTTGGAGGGAGAGCCTCAGAGAAGGAACCTTGGAGGCTCTAAGCATCCGGGTAAATCTCTCGGCCTTTCTTCCAGTTCCACTCACAAACATTGAACCTTTGGGCAAATGTGTCTTCCCACGGGGATGGTGGGAGTTGAGATTTGAGTCAAAGCTGAGGACAGAAGGAGATGCAGTGAACCAAAGCCTTTCAAGCCACTGATGCCAGCGTCGCTAAGGCAATGGTAGCCAAGACCATGACACAAGGCTCACCTTGGATCCTGTGACTAGAACTTGCTCAGGCTGTCCTGGGTTCCAGGTCTATGACCATCACACTGTCTTGTCTCAGTTGCACTGCAAGGTTACTTCCAGGAGTCAAGGAAACCAAACTTCCATGCCCTGGAATGAATCTGGGCAACAAAGAGGACACTGGGTTTCAGAGTCAAACAGGCCATTACAGTTTGAGATGGAGAGACATGCACAGGCATGGGACAGATAAGACCAATGGCGCAGACTCCTCCCACATCCAGTGGCCAGCATACTGTATCAATGCGGGTAAGCCTTCTTGAAGATGGGAGAAACCACATATCGAATCTATCGCAAAGAAACAACTTCTGAGGAGTTAATTAGGACAAATCGTTCAGTGTGGGTTATTTACTTATTTAACAACCCTTTATTGATGTCTGCCTCTGGTGTGACAGGCACTGTGGGGAATTGAAACATGCCCAAGGCATGGTCTCTGGCCTCAAAGGGACGTGTAATGTGGCTGGGGAGACAGAAGTCTACACGGTTAGCACAAGAGTCAGGGGAGTGAGGGAAAGAAGACAAGCATGCAATTAGCCAGCTCCAAATGCCAGTGAGAGTCCTGAGACTCAGACATCAGGGACCAAATTCATGTCCCAACTCCAAGCAGACATGATAAGATGAAGCCTTCCTCCCAGGGATGGGATGGGGAGTATCTTTGGGCATGAAGGACATGAAAGCAGAGGACCACGTGATTCCATTGCAGGTGTGATTGCGCCTAGTGGCTTTCAAGGCCATGTTGTCTGGAAGTCTAATGTGTCTGGGACTTGCTATAAGCAAGAAATGCCAGGAATAAAATCTGGGCATGGCATTAAGCACTTCTCTTAATGTTCATACCCATATTTAATGTTACTGTCACTTTTGTAAGAGAACCTTCTCTTTTCAGATGGCAGTGACCTTGGGATATCTCAGAAAGCATCATGGTGCTGGGAAGAAGTGACAGAGGAGTGTTCAATACTGAAATATCTCTTATCACACCTTACAAGGCTCAGGGTCCATTGCAGAAGAGGTGCGGAAAGAATGTAAGAGCCAAAGGAAGTGTAGAACTCCTTACAACGTGCTCCTCCAGACACAAAATGACCTGTATATCCATGACCTCACAGTGCCTGACACTACCTACACAAGACCATCATAATAAGAGGAAAAGATAATGACATCAAAATAAAAGAGAGACTAATTGAGAGGGGGAGATGTGATGGAGAGTGGAGTTCAAGAGGGGAAATGGGGGGGAGGGAGGGCATTACCATGGGATATTGTTTACAATCATAGAATTTGTTAATAAAAAGTAAATTAATTTTTTAAAAAACTAGGTACGGGGTGGATGTGCAGGAATGGAGAGTAGGAGAAAATCATCTTCAGTCATTCATTCAAACAAGGGGTAAGGTACCTTCCAGTGAGTTGCTGTCCAGGGAGGCCCCTGATGCTCCCAAAACATTATAGGCCATTGTCAAGGCTCTGGGTTTCCCACCAGAACTAGATGGTAAGACCCTGTGGCTGAAGATTCCACGTGCTTGGGCTGCAGGACACTTAGAAATGAAGCTGGAGCGGAGCTGGAAGCCTCCTCCCATTGACTAGCTGTCAGGGTGCTGGAAAGAGCTATTCAGTTATCAACAATCTTAATCAGCAGTGGACCCTACAAGCATTACAGCTGGCCAGCCATGCCAAATGTACCAACTGGTGCAATGGTGGCATGTCTGCTTTGGGGAAAACCAACTGCTCTCTGATTGAACTCGAGGCCTGGCTCTACAGTAGGGAATTCCTGCCTAGTAGCGAAAACCCAATGAAAAGCATGTGGCTTGAAGGGTCATAAGCCCTAGGGCAGAAACTGCTACTGTTGTCTGGCTAGGTGGATATAGTATGCCCACCAAAATGCCCACTAAATACTTATGCGTGTGCCCATATATTAATGCTACTCTCACTTTTGGTTAGAGAAGCTTCCTTTACAGATGGAGGTGACCACTGAGGAGATTCGAAACTCATCATAGTGCTGAGAAGTGCTGAGAAGAAGTTCAGCACGAAGTGACACATCTCTATCATACCCCCCAAGACTCAGGGACCATTGCAGAAGAGGTGGCAGAAAGAATGTAAGAGCCAAAAGGAGAGGAGTGCTTACAATACTGTCTTGCAAAGTGGCCTTGATATTCATAACTTCACAGTGGCTGATGGTATCTACCCAAGACCTGCATTAAAAAAATGGGGGACATGAGCCAGGTGTGGTGGCACATGACTTTAATCCTAGCACTCATCGTAAGGCAGAGATAGGAGGATCACTGTGAGTTCAAGGCCACCCTAAGACTATGTAGTGAATTACAGGTCAGCTTGGGCTAGAGTGAGACCCTACCTCAAAAAAAAATGGGGAAAATTATGACATAAAATTAGAAGAGGGACTAGTTGGAAAGAATAAGAGATTCAGTGAAGGAGGAATTTGGGAGAGAGAAAAGGGAGGGTGATAGAAATGGAATGTGATTATGGTATATTGTTCATATTTATAGCAGTTGTCAGTTAAAAAAAGTTTAAAAGAAAACTGTGTTGTCCTACAAGTTGAAAAAGAGTTCTGTAGATAGATAGAGTAATGGTTGCCCTACCGTGTGACTATACTTAATACCATTGAACTGTCTGCTTGGAAAATGGCTGATAAAGTAAATTTTGTTAGATGTATTTTACCATAATAAATGTTTTTTAAAAATAGGACTTGGGTGGATGACTCAGCCATTAAAGGTGCTTTCTTGCAAAGCCTGATTGTCTGGGCACAATTCCCCAGCATCCACATCAAGCCAGGTGCACAATGACACGTATCTGGAGTTTGTTTGCAATGGCAAGAGTCCCTGGTGTGCCATTTTCTCTCTCTCTCTCTCTCATAATTTCTTAGAAACAAAAAATTTCTTGAGTTCTTCAATACATGCCAGGCCCTGTGCTATGTGCTGGCCCAGGTAAAAAGTAAAGACAACACAATCCTTGCCTATAAACAGCTCATGACCAGAGAAGGGAAGGCATAAAATAAGTAAATGACAGTCAGACATCACCTATTCCAGGAAGCCTTCTCAGATCCCCCAAGTTGGGCTGTCTCCTAGTTCTTCCACAGCAGTCTCTGCATGATCATTTCATAACTGTCTTAGCAAACATCTCCTAAGCTGGGAGTTAGGGACGGGAAACCACATGAAGCTTGCAGTGTAAAGAAGGAAATAAGGGGCTGGAGAGATGACTTAGTGGTTAAGGTGTTTGAGTGCAAAGCCAAAGGACCCCAGTTTGATTCACCAAGACCCACATAAGCCAGATGCACAAGGGGGCACATGCCTCTGGAGTTCGTTTGCAGTGGCTGGAGGCCCTGGCACACCCATTCTCTCTCTCTCTGCCTCTTTCTCTCTCTCAAGTAAGTAAATAAATAAATAAATTTTTTTTTATTTGTTAGAGACAGAGAGAGAGAGAGAGAGAATGGGCATAGCAGGGCCACTAGCTAATGCAAACGAATTCCAGATGCATGTGCCACCATATCCATCTGGTTTATGTGGGACCTGGAGAATAGAACCTGGGTCCTTAGGCTTCACAGGCAAGTGCCTTTAGTGCTAAACCATCTCTCCAGCCCAATAAATAAAAATTTAAAAAAAGAAGGAAACAAGTATTCAGATGGGTAAATACAACACACACACATACACACATGCATATACACACATATATATACACACACACAAAATAAATTAATGAAAATTTAAAAAAATAACATGAGAGGCTGGGAAGATAGCTCAGTGGGCAAAATGCTTGCTGTGCAAACATGGAGACCTGGGTTTGGATCCCCAGAACCAGAATTAAGTCCAGCATAGTGGCATACACCTGTCACCTCAGTGCTGGGAGATGGAGACAAGAGTATCACTAGGGTTTACTGTCTAACTAGTCCAGCCCAATGGGTGAGCTCCAGGATTAGTGAGAGATCTGTGTCAAAAAATATTAAGGTTGATTTCAGCTGGGGCCCTTTCAAGGTATGATGGGGTGGCTCTCTCCTTAGGATCTACATCTATCTGAAAAAGAGAAGCAGATTCTCCAACGGAGAGTTAGTTAGAGCCAGGACAAATGAGATAACCCTTACTTTTTTTTATAGAGAATTTCAATAGGTGTAGGCCCTCTTGTAGCCCATGATTGATGGTAGCTTGATATTGGAGAGTGGGCTTATGTTTGGATATGGTTCTGACTTATTTCCCAGCTCCAGGTATGGGTCCCGTACCACTGAGGGGATCAGTTAGCCAAATTGAGAGCAGTTGGTTCCCCACCATGGCTGGTGTGCCACTATTGCACTTGTGTGGGCATCACAACAAGATATTTGCTGCTAAGTAGGTTAGACCATGAGTTGCTTGGACAGATATTGGTCATTTTCCCCCAGTCGCCCATGTAGATGAACCGGATACCAGCACAAGGGGGAAGGAGATCAACACAGAGAAAAATCAACTCCTACCAAGTCAGAGAGCCAGAGCCTCAGATGCCCCCAACACCTCATCACTGAAGCAGACCAAAAATGAACCCAACATGGCTCAGGGAAATTTTGCGGAAGAGGGGGCGGAAAGAATGTCAGAGCCACATGTTGGGTCATGATATGCAGAGACATTTATCTTACCCATAACTGTGGGCTAACTCCACAATTCATGACCCATATACCTCAACAAGGAGGGGCCAAGGGGAAGGGGGTAGGTCACAGATGAGCCTAATAATGGTACCAAACTGACTGTATTTGCTGAATACAAAACTAATTAATAAAAAAATAAAAAATAAAAATAAATTTAAAAAAAGAAAATGGGACCATGTCCCTTAAAAAAAAAAAGAATAAAGATCTTTAAATCTCCCAAAAAGCCCATTTGTTCCACTTAAGAAACTAAGTCAAAGTTATTATTGTTAAACCTGAATAAAAATAGTAATCCAACAGCTGAAAAAAAATATATATTAAGGTTGAAACCAGGCATGGTGGCGCACGCCTTTAATCCCAGCACTCAGGAGGCAGAGGTAGAAGGATCATCATGAGTTCAAGGCCACTCTGAGACTACATAGTGAATTCCAGGTCAAACTGGGCCAGAGTGAGACCCTACTTCAAAAAAAAAAAAAATATATATATATATATATATATATATATATATATATATACATATATATGTATACACATATAGACACACATCAAATACTTGTCTCCACATACCCCCACACACATGTGCACTCACACACATACAAACATGCATACACCCATGCATACAAAGCCTACACACATAAATATGCAAAAAAAGAAACATAAGTTAAAAAAAAAGAAGAGTTGGAGAGATAGCTTAGTTGTTAAGGCATTTGCCTGCAAACCCAAAAAACCTAGATTCAACTCCCCAGAACCCATGTAAGCCAGACGCATGAGGTGGCATATCCATCTAGAGTGCGTTTGCAACATCTGGAGGCCATGGTATGCCCATTCTCTCTCCCTCCCTCTCTCTCTCTCCCTATCTCTCTCTCTCTCTTTCCTTCTTTCTCTCTTTCTTAAATAAATAAAAATAAAATATTTTAAAAGAAACATAATAAAGGTGTATGAGTTTGGGCAAAAAAAAAATTGAATTGTTCTGTTCCTCAGTTTCCTCAACTGTAAAGTGAGAGTATTCACAATACCTGCCCCATCAGCTGGTGGTGAAGAGTTGATAAGTTTAAAAAACGTCAACTGCTTAGAACAGTAACTGGTCCAGGGTGAACACTACTTCAGTATTTGCTGCTATAACAAGCAAAACAATGCAGGAACATGCATCAGAAAAGTGAGCAGGTGGAGGAAGGCCTTTCTGGATTCTTTACTCTTTTTTGTATTTTTTTTTTTTTATGAGAGAGAGAATTGGGTGGCCAGGGCCTCCAGCCACTGGAGTCAAAGAGCAGACATGTGCGCCATCTTGTGTGCATATGCGACCTTGCGTGCTTGTGTCACCTTGTGTGTCTGGCTTACATGGGATCTGGAGAGTACAACATGGGTCTTTACACTTCTCAGGCAAGCACCATAACCACTAAGCCATCTCTTCAACCCAGGATTTTTTTACTCTTGAACCTCAATTATGGATGAAGGCATGCAAAGGGCCAAGCTCCAGGGAAAGATCCTGAGGGTGGTAGGGTGAGCTAGGAACATCCAGGAAGTAGCAAAGCCAGTGTAGCCAGAACGGCAGAGTCATCCAAGAAACAGCAAGGTCAGTGTGGCCAAGGCAGAGAACATGAGGGCCTGGGGCACTGGGGAGAAGGGCTCCGTTTTATCCTAAAGAGTCTGGAGGGTGGGGAGACTCGGACTTTGATTGCAACAGTAGTAAGAAGAAGCCATCATGAGCTTCACAGAACATACAGCAGTAGCCTATGGTTCCCACTTCTAGAACAAGGCTCTGGATGCTTGTAGCGGGCCACACATACAGCCACGAGTGCATCTCTCCAACCCACAGCCACGAGTGCATCTCTCCAACCCTGTACCAGTGTCCCTTGGGCATAGAATGTTGTCACCCCCGTCAAAAGGTAAACCTGCTTCTACACACCCTCGAATTCAGCTGGCCTTGGGAAACCTCTTGGGCCAGAAGACAGCAGAAGTAACTTGGGAGGCAATAGGCAGATGCCCCTTTCCTCTCCAGCTGCTCTGTGTATATGACTCCTCTTTCTCACTCCCCATTCTTTATGGTGTTTTGGTGTCTTTGAGGGGTCTTGCTGGCTACAGAGACACAGCCCCTTCCTAATTCCTAGTGATAGTAAACAATTTGTAACTAGGCATAAAACAACCAATCCCACACCTATATCCCCAGCCACTTCCTTTATCTAATACACACACACACACACACACACACACACACAGTAACAATATTGTCCTGCCCTAAATCAACCCAGAGCCAGGAAGTAACTAGACACTCTATCGTTTCCCCCGCCCGCTGGCTTTCATGCAGGAATCTTGGTAAAGCTGTGCTCAGCCTCCCCCACCCCCTCTCACTGCCTACTGACTGGCACAGGGGCTTCCATGGCCATGAGTGGCACATTGTATCTGTTTCTAGGGGAACTGAGTGACATTATGTTCTTTATTTTTTTTTAATGACACTGTCCTTCCGTGTCATCACCCAGTGACCTTTAGAAATTCAAAGCAAGGAATTAATCATCTATCTGTGTGAAAAGACCCAGGCTAGCCTGCCCAAAGATGAGACCATGGAGAGGACAGGGATGCTGTCTCTGGTGGCTTGATTCAGGTGTCCCCCATAAACTTAGGTGTTCTGAATGCTAGATTCCCAGCTGATGGAGATTTGGCAATTAACATCTCCTAGAGGGAATGTATTGTTGGGGGTGTACAGTGTCCAGAGGGAGGCCCTGCCACACCCATACATTCTCTCTCTGCTTCTCTGTGTGTGTGTGTGTGTGTGTGTGTGTGTGTGTAATAAATAAAAAGCTTGGAGGAGAAGTGGACTTGTGTTAGGTGTAGGTACCTGAAGAAGAGTGTCAACTCGCCTTTGAGTGGGTTTATTAGAAATGCATGTGGGACATCCATGGAAAGTGCTGAGGTCTAAGCCACACATTTCCATCAGAGCTCAAGGGAGTGTCCAGGCTAGACATGTAGATTTGTGACTCAGGGACAGGAGGGTTGAAAGCCCCAGATCTTTCAAGGTCACATACAAAGAACATAGACCAAGGAGCAAAGGAAGAAGGCCTAAAATCCCCAGGGTTTAGATGTTGGCTGCAAATTCCCCATGAGCAAGGTAGGAGGAAAGGCTGGCCAGCCGGTGAGAGCAAGGCATTGGCAGGAGAGATGGCTCAGTTGTGTTGTGTTGCCACAATGTTCTGTTTGGTAAGATGAGAAAGGAGATGAAGCCATTGGAGTGGACAACATGGGGGCTGTTGTTGACCATGAGTTTCTGTGGCATCATGAAGACAGAAGCCAAGTTCAAGTATGTAGAAGAGAGAATGGGTGTCAGAGAGATGAAGAACTTGAACTCCAAACACATCTCTTGAGTTTTGCTGTGAAAGACCACAGAAGGATCAGACGTGGTGACACACACCTTTGATCCCAGCACTCATACTGGGGAGGCAGAGGTAAAAGGATCACCATGAGTTCGAGGCCAGCCTGGGCTAGAAGGAGACCATACCTCAAAAACAAAACAAAGCAAAACAAAAAAACCCAGAAGGATGGGCAAGCCAGGAACATGGTGTGGGGTCAAGAGAAGGGACTTAAGCTTTATGAACTTCTCATTGCAAACTGTATCTGACATCCAGAAGAATAAATCTAGCATGTATGAGCTCTTGGATGGGAGGATTTTCTCGTTCTTTCTTTAGGATGAGAGGCACTACAGCATCTAGTATGCTAATAGGAATGAGCCAAATTGATGACTCAGGAGGGTGGGGGGATATTTACAGGAAAAAAAGTCCTTGAGAAGGTGAGGAAGAGTGGGATCCAGGGCCCCAGCAGAGTGGTCGCCTCTGTTAAGAGTAGGGACACGTCTCCCATTGCCATAGGAGGTTTGTCAATTTGTGATGGGGAGACACAGGAGTTCTTGTCTGATTGCTTCCATGGCTGAATGAAGTATAAGACAAGGTCAGCCGCTGACAGCCGGGGAGGTGAGGGAGGGGTGAGCAGAGCCTGCTGTCTCAGGGTGGAGAAGGGAACAGAGAGAAAATGTCACTGCATTACCAGGCAGTGTCAAATGTCCATCTGGGGCTTGTGGTTAGGAATTCAAAGCAAGATGTGTCTGTGGAATCAGGCTTGGTAGAGCCACAGACAGACAAGGTGAGCCCGTTGGTGAGGGAGGAGTTAAGGACCACTGGTGAGGACATAATCATGACACACCCATGACATTCCCACCCAGGAGGAAGTCCAAGTTTGGGGAAAAGAAATCTCACAGGTGTGTCTGTGGCCAAGCAGGAGGACAGGGTACCATTCCCCCGGTCACGGATCCCCTCACTTGTCCTGGCCCCCTAGACCTGAAGAGGAAGAACCATCTTTGTGCCCCCAGTGCCCACTGCCCCACCCAGGGGGCTGCAGCTTACTCTTTCTATAGGAACCTGCCAGGGCCTGCTTGCTGGTCTCCTCAGTTTAATACATTTTAATCAGAAAATTAATCAGGAAACACCAGTTCAGCAGATAATTGAACAATGAGGAGACACGATAATTGCTGTTTAGTCTAATTAACTTTGTTAAGTCTTTATTGGTAACAGAGACTTCCTGAGTGGAACTTATTAAATGTCCTTCCGTGGAAAACTCAATTCCTATTCAGAGGAAAAGTTGTGCGTTCTCTCTTTGTCTGAAAAAGGACACCTGCTGGCCCTGCAGCCTTGGGGCCAAGGAGACCTGCCAATCTCACCTTTGGTTCTGTCTGTCCTCCTCTCTTTGTCCTTGGAATCACAAGTATCTCAGCTTGGGAGGACAGACTCACGGCCTCAGCCAGTCCTGAGAGGCCCTGAGTGGGCAACCTTGCTTTCCAGACCACGTGACGTTCAGCCCAACACTCTACTCGTGTCCTCATTTGGAGCTTGGGGCAACTTGTTTGTTTGTTTTCTAGACAGGGTCTCATGATAGCCCAGGCTGCCTACATTCACTATGTAGCTGAGGCTGGCTTTGAACTACTGATCCTCCTGCCTCCATCTTCTGAGTGCCTGGATCACAGGTGTGTGCTACCATGCCCAGCTCACTTTGGGCATCTTCTTGTGTAGGGATTCTCAGGGTCCCAGAGAGGTCACTGAGCATACTCCCACCAGGGACGGGGCCGTCTGCACAAACCACCGGTGGGTCCCGGCAGGATCCCAGTCCATAGCAACGGGGCATCTGGTCCTCAGTGGAGCAAAAGCACGATGATGCCCTACATTATGTCTATCAAGTGCTTCTGCACCAGGGTGCAGTCTCTGCCCAAGGGCTGTGGAAATGAGGAGTGGGTGGTTGGTTTGAGCATTAAATGTTTTTCTCCTTGGATTTTCTCCTTGCCCTCTTTCCTGGGATCCTCTTAAAAGGGACTTATTTTTCTTTCTTAACTTTTTTTAATTTTTGTTTATTTGTATGAGAGAGAGAAAAAGGGGGACAGAGAAAAAGAGAGAATGGGTGCGCCAGGACCTTCAGCCACTGCAAACTCTAGATGCAAGCGCCACCTTGCCACCTTGTGCATCTGGTTTACGTGGGTCCTGGGGAATTGAACCTGGGTCCTTAGGCTTAGTAGACAAGTGCCTTAACCACTAAGCCATCTCTCCAGACCAAGGAACTCACTTTGAATCTTCTGTCTGCATGCAACCAGCTCCCTTCCCCCAAGCCCCGAGAGTGCTGCCTTCCTGTGTGGAGAAGAGTCCTGGGATCCGTGCTACTGATTCTTGGGTGCTTAACTCATGCAAGCCCTGGAGATTTGTTGAATCTGTCAGATCATGTTTTTTTTTTTCTTTTTATTTATTTATTTTTATTTTATTTTATTTTTTTTTTTTTTGCTAACAACAGAGAGAGAGATGGAGAGAATGGGTGTGCCAGTGCCTCTTGCCACTACAAACAAACTCGAAACACATGCACCACTTTGTGCATCTGGCTCTACATTAATACTGGGGAATCAAACCCCAAGCTGCCAAGCTTTGCAAGCAAGTGCCTTTAACCACTAAGCCATCTCACCAGCCCCCGCTGTGGGATCTTAATCAGCACTTCTTTGTTTTTATTTTTTATAATTAACAACTTTCATGATTGTAAACAATATTCCATGGTAATTCCCTCCCTCCCCCCCCCCCCCGACTTTCCCCTTTGAAATTCCACTCTCCATCATATCCCCACCCCCTCTCAATCAGTGTCTCTTTTATTTTGATGTCATCACCTTCTCCTCCTATTATGATTCTTGTGTAGGTAGTGTCAGGCACTGTGAGGTCATGGATATCCAGGCCATTTTGTGTCTGGAGGAGCACGTTGTAAGGAGTCCTACCCTTCCTTTGGCTCTTACATTCTTTCTGCCACCTCTTCCGCAATGGACCCTGAGCCATGGAAGATGTGATAGAGATATTGCAGTGTTGATTAGCACTTCTTAAACTTTTCCACTCATAGCAACTTTTTGCCTGAGACATTTTTTATGTAATCCTAGGTTAATAATTGAATTATTCAACTCATTTCTGGGACTAAATATCTGACAAAAATCAGTTTAAGGGCCAGGCATGGTGGCACACGTCTTTAATCGCAGCACTCAGGAGGCAGGGGTAGGAGGATCACTGTGAGTTCGAGGCCACCCTGAGACTACATAGTGAATTCCAGGTCAGCCTAGGCTACAGTGAAACCCTACCTCAAAAAAAAAAAAAAAAGAAAAGAAAAAGAAAAAAAAATCAGTTTAAGGGTTAAAGAGATGCCTCAGTGGTTAAGGCACTTACCTGCAAAGCCTAAGGACCAGAGTTTGATTCCCCAGTATCAATGTAGAGCCAAATGCACAAGGTGGCACATGCATCTGGAGTTAGTTTGCAGAGGCTAGAGGCCCCTGTGTGCCCATTCTATCTGCCTCTTTCTCTCACTCTCTCTAATAAATAAACTATACTTTTTTTTTTTTTTTTTTTTTTTGGGTTTTTCGAGGTAGGGTCTCACTCTAGCCCAGGCTGACCTGGAATTCACTATGGAGTCTCAGGGTGGCCTCGAACTCACGGCGATCCTCCTACCTCTGCCTCCCGAGTGCTGGGATTAAAGGCGTGCGCCACCACGCCCTGGCTTAAACTATACTTTTTTAATTAGTTTGAGGAGGAATATCACTCCCGCGCACAGTTCCGGGTTGCAGTCCGTCACGGCAGGAAGGCGTGGCAGCAGGAACTCGAGGCTGGTCACAGTCAGTCCACAGTGAGGAAGCCGAGTACAGCAACGGCCTTTTCATACAGTGCCGGACCCTGGCCCGTGCCCTCACAGTGAAGGTGAGTCTTCTCACCAACCCAATCAAGAGAATACCCCACACACATACTCAGTGGTTGACCTAATCTAGATAACCCCCCACAGGCGATTCTAGGTCCAGTCAATATAAATCATCACAATGCGTATACAAATTAAACATTCATTGTTAACAAATGACAAATGTATTTTAAAACAATACTTTGGTCTACATATAATTTTGCCATTTATTAAAGATGAGGTAAATTTGCATGCTAATGAGATGGATGTGTTCATTTTTACATAAATAACTAAACCTTCTTTATAGACAAGTGCAAAAGACTACCCCCCCCTTTTGAGACAGAGAAAGAGAGAGAGAGAGAGAATTGGCATGCCAAGGCCTCCAGCCACTATAATTGAACTCCAGACACATGTACCACCTAGTGCACATGTGCAACTTTGCACGCTTGCGTCACCTTGTGTGTCTGGCTTACATGGGACCTGGAGAGTCGAACATGAGCCCTTAGGCTTGACAGGCAAGCGCCTTAACCTGCTAAGCCATCTCTCCAGCCCAAGAATGAAATCTTGATGAATCTCTGATACTGTGAGATATAAAGTGTCTTTGCCATTTCAGAGCTGATCAATACTTCTATTTTATAATTGTCAATGCTGAGACTGCTCTCTTGTATAAATCTGCAGTACAAACTGGCAGGAGTATATTTAGGGCTATCTCAGAAATTGTTGGAATTCTGTCCTAACCCCACCCAGAATACATTTAATGAGGGTGTGTGTGAGAGTGTGTGTGTGTGTGACTGTGTGTGTGTGAGTGTAAGTGTATGAGAGTGAGTGTGAGAGTGTGTGTGAATGTGAGTGAGTGTGTGTGTGAGTGAGTGTGAGTATGTGTGAGTGTGTAGCTGAAGTCAGCAGCTCAAGCAGCAGTTTTTAAAACTAAACACTGTCACACAACAGAATCGTAAGTGTACACGGTGAATACATGCTGAAGGTAATGGTAGAAAGACCTTCAAAGTCTTCATGATTCTTCCATGATTGAACACTATGTTATATATGAGTAGACACTTTGTGTGTACAGTAAACACACTACAATCCCCAGCACACTAGTCTGGGGTCTGAGCCAAGGTGTTCCAGGTAATATCAGTTGGCACTGTGTGCCATGGTGGCATGTAGACTGCCAGGCAAGGACGCTGTGTATTCAGACCCAAACCTGCAGTGAAGGTGTGCGGCGCAGCATGGGTGAGCACCACCCAGAACACCTCAGATCCACTGGGCATTAATTTTGAATTAATTTTTGGTCATTGCATATTCAGAAACCTTTCACTGTTACCAAGTTGTGCCCCATGTGGTGGCGCCCCACAGTGTAAGAAGCTGTGATTTAGAAGACAGGTGTTTCTTGCCAAGCTCAAAAGTGAACACCAAAACCATGCTTGGTAAGGAGGGAAAACACCATTGTGAGGGGGCAAAATCACAGCCAGGGCCAGCCCCTCACTACCATGACATCTGGGATGGTTTGAATTGGCAGGACCTAGAATCTACCTGAGAGGGGTGACCTAGATTAGGTCAGCCTCTGGGTATATCTGTGGGGTATTACCTTGGCTACGTTAATTGACTGGGTGAAACCCACCTTCACTATGGATAGCACTATTCTATGGGACAGAATCCTAGACTGCATGAAAAGGAGAATGCTGGCTGGAGAGATGGCTTAGTGGTTAAGGCGCTTGTCTGCAAAGCCAAAGGACCCAGGTTCAATTCCCCAGAACCCACATAAGCCAGATGCACAAGGCAGCACACGTGTCTGGACTTCATTTACAGTGGTTGGAGGCCCTAATACACCCATTTTCCCCCCACCCCATCTCTCTCAAATAACAAATAAATTACTATAAAGAAAGGGAAATCCGGCTGAGCACTAGTGTTCATCACCCTCTGCTTCCTCATTGTGCACTGAGTATTGAGCAGCTGCTTCAAGCTCCTGATGCCATGTCTTCCCTCCCATGATGGGTGCAACCTCAAACTGTGAGCTGAAATGAACTCTTCCTACCTTAAACTCATTTTTGTCAGGTTTTTTTTTTTTTTGAACCAGCAATGAGAAGTTGACCAATACAATATCTATAACTAAGAAGTTCATCTGCCATCATGGCGGTGCCCCTGATTCCAGGATACTCCTCCTAGAAGATCCCTTCCCAGGTCCTTCTTGTAATCTCTTGGCATCTGTGATTTCAGGCAACTTCTCATAGGAAGTGAAGGCTCAGGTTGTTCTGGACAGGCTGTCACAGTGGTGTCATTTCAGTGTTCTCTGTCATGTCCAACATCAACAGGCCAGCCAGATAGTAAATTTACATAGATCCTGAATGTCAACCAGGGGAAAGGTGACAGCGAAATATTCCAAATCAAAAGGAAGGACAGGGCTGGAGAGATACCTCAGTTGCTAATGGCACTTACTTGTAAAGCCTGAAAGCCAGTGTTCAATTCTCCAGTACCCACACAAAGCCAAAGTGGCACACATGTCTGGAGTTTGTTTGCAGTGACTGAAGGCCCTGATGCACCTCTTCTCTCTCTCTCTCTCTCCTCTCCTCTCTCTCTCTCTCTCCTTTTCTCTCAAATAAATAAAAATAGTTTTTTAAGAAAAAAAAGAAAGTACAGATCATGGCCAGGTGTTTTCATGTAACAGGTGAGGAAACACAGGGGGACAGGTAGCTTATCCTAAACTTGAATATCATGCCCTAATTGCTAGAAAGTTACCCTCACCCTGTCCTCCAGCAGCTTCTGAGATGGTCCAATGACTCCAGAAAGAATGTTTCAGAATGAGTCCCTGGGAATGTCTGCTCCCACTGTCTCAGTCTCCAGTAAAGCCACTAGGCTGCTGAGCCCGGGGCTGGCCTCTCCTATCTCCCGTTGATGTCCATCCCTGAATCCTTCACTGGGGATGGCCTGCTCCTTTCAAATCCCTCACCTGGACTCACCAGTGTCACCGCTGAGACCAGCTTCTCAGTGGAGCTGTGCTGCAGGTCTGGGACCAAGGAAATGAAAACACAACACAGAAGCTATACTAGAAGGGTTCCACCGCTGAACTACCAGCCAAATCCAACCCCCAACCCTCTTATGGGACTTGTTCTCCTCCTGGCTGCCTCCAGGTCCTCAGATCCTACCCCAAAGTAGGAATCCTGCCCCAGTGAAACTGACTCCCACCCACCCACCCAGGGGGACAGTGAGATTCACCCATCAAGGCATACAGTAAGAATCTCACCATACACAAGCCAAAATCAGGATCTGCAAGTGGACAGCCAGGTGTCACTGCTCCCTGCAGAGAAATCTGCCAGCTGGGTCCAAATGCAGTCATTTCTCCAGGGACTGGGCTGTCTTGATCCAGAAAGAGAAAGGAAAGGGTCCTCTAAAGGAGACATAATTTGCAGAGACATGATTTCTGCCCAGGCGCCTCCTGATTTGCATTACTAAGAGGCACACCTAGCAATTCAGAAGGAAGCAGTAGACATTTAGGTCTTCTCTGAGAACCTGGGAGAGCATTTGCTTCTCATTTACATAACTACAAGGGCTCATTGCAGAGGGTCTGCCAAGAACAAAGGGACAGTCTGCCCCAAATATAAATTCCAGTCTCCTGGAACTAGCCTCTACCAGGTTACGTAAGGAGAGGAGGAGAGCAGCGTGGCTCGGGAAAGGCAGCGCAGCGCGGCCAGGATGCTGTGTGGTTCATCTTGCCCCGCCCAGCTCAGGCTTCTGCAAGCATGAGGTTCCCAATGAAGTCACCCAAGAAGGTGGCATAGACTAGGATGAGTGAGACCTGAAAGTTGGTTGCTAGAGGCCAGAGACCCTGCACACAGCTCTATGCAAATCGTCAGAGGAGGTCTTCTCAGGTAGGGTGCCACTATAGGACTAGAGCGGTGGCCTTCCAAGGCTCTCTGGCCCTGATTGCATCCCCAGGTGGCAGCACATGGCTCTGGATACATAGTGTTTGGATAGAACCTAATACTTGTATAACAATATTTGGTTTCCAATTTAACTTTGTTATTGACAATATTCATACATGTATAATGTATTTTGATCATATTCTCCTTCTGTTACCCTCCCCCCGCAAATCTTCCTTTCACTGAATCCCTTCTTTGTTCCCAGCTAGTCCCTCTTCTATTCTGATGTCTTTTCTTTCTCCCCTCCTCCACCATCCATGAAGGAGTGTTGAAGGCTCAATATCCCTCAGGCCTTATGTAGGTAACAACAGTCATGTGGGATCATGAATGCAACGGCCACTTCATGTCTGGAGACAGCGCTCCAAAGCACTCCTCCCCATTCCTGGGCTCTTACATTCTTTCTGTCTCCTCTTCCGTAATGTCCCTGAGACTTAAAGAGGGTGATATAGATTTCTCATTTAACACTGGGCACTCAACAGTCACTTATTTGCAGCACTTGGAGAGTTTTGAGTCTCCCCAGTCGTCACTGCCAATTACAAAAATGAAGCTCCTCTGACCCAAGGTGACCGCAGCACTCATCTATGAGCATAAACACAAATATTTAGAAAGCACCCTGATGGACACAACTTATCCATTTAGCCAAACACCAGTAGAGTTTCCCCTGTAGGGCCTATGACCTTCCCAGCTATAGGCGTCTATCTAGGTTTTCAGTGCTCAGAGTGAATTCCTTCCCATGGAGCAGGCCTCACATCCAATCAGAGAGCAGTTGGTTACCGTCATAACAGTCATGCCACTGTGGTACCAGCGGGTACTTCTTACCTGGCTGGTCACGTATGTCTATGGGAGAAAAGTCATTAACAGTCTTACCCAGGAGTGCACCCCATGAGCTACACCACCAATCACTTAGAATAATAGTAATAGAAGATGCAGCACCATATTACCATCTCATGTAGTCATCATGACACCCCCATAAGGGAAATAGCATCATCGTCTTCATGGATTCGTGGGGAGAAAAGACGCAAAGTGGTAAACATATTGTCCCAACATCAAAGGTAGGGCAGTGGGACAGGGGCCAGTAAACTTTCCATAGCAACCAGCCCAGTCACTGGATCTGTTTATTGTGGTGGTTTGATTCAGGTGTCCCCCATAAACTTAGATGTTCTGAATGCTAGGTTCCCAACTGATGGAGATCTGGGAATTAACACCTCCTGGAGGCAGTGTATTGTTGGGGGCTGGCTTATGGGTATTATAGCCAATGTCCCCATGCCAATGTTTGGCACACTCTCCTGTTGTCCACCTTATATGGGCCAGGGGGTGATGTTCACCCTCTACTCATGTCGTCATCTTCCCTGCCATCATGGAGCTTCCCCTCGAGTCTGTAAGCCAAAATAAACCTTTTCTTTTCCCCAAAAGCTGCTCTTGGTCAGGTGTTTTCTGCCAGCAATGTGAACCTGACTGCAACATTAATGTTTGTAGAGCAAATCAAATGCAGCCATAGATAATACATAAATAAATGAGTGTGAACCAAGTCTCTCTACAATGTCTTCTCCAAGATCTCCTGGACCTGGCTTGAGCCAAAGATTCCCTCAGACCTCTTGAAAGGCTGCTTAGCCACACACACCTCTTGCCCTCTGCCCCAGTGATTTCCCTGCTTGAACCTGAAGCTCATGATGGCACCCCAGGAGACAGGGTGAGGACTCTTGTCTCCTTGTGGTCCCAGGATCGTTCTAATGAAGAAGTTCCTTTACTATGTCACCATTACTTTTTTTTTTCTTTTTGGTTGGGTCTTTAGATTAAATGGCCATACGTGATTTGTCCAGATTCCCTGAAGTCAGGCTCCACTCTGGCCTAGAACTCAGTTACCATATCAGTTACCTTTCTTCTATGCCAAAACCCCAGAGCAGAAGTAGCTCATGGAAGGAAAGGATTTATTTCAGCTGACAGTTTCACAAGAGAGTCTCATCATGGTAGGGAAGGTACGGTAAGAGCAGACAGCAGGGTGTCACATCTTGTTGCATCAGCTGGGTGGGAGCAGCAAGCGTGAGCTAGCTATGAACACCCAGTAGGGCTAGACTAATAAACCTCAAGGCTCACCCCTAGCGACAGTGACTATCTCCTCCAGCAAGGTTCCACCTCCCAAAGGCTCCACCAGCTGGGGATCAAGTTCAATGCTAAATCACAAACACATGAGGCTATGGGAGACGTTTCACATTCAAGCTACCATAGTAACAAACCCACATCGTTCTCTAGAATTACAGGAGGCAGGTCCCACAACATGGCCACCAAAGACACAGTGAGCAAGCACCAATTGTCAGCCACAACTAGGCTCAGCCCAGCAGATCAGACACATGGTTCACACACCCAACATAGGTCACTTCTCCAGGGAATTTTTTCTATCCTAGGTCAGGGAGGACAGTAACGAATGGTCAAGGTAGGACAGAAGAGAGGAGGAAGCCCTGAGAACAGGCAGTTATGAAGGCTGAGCGGGAACCTGTTTAGATGGGGAATGGAGATGACTCAGCAGGGACTGTGACCATAATAGCAATAATGGTTTATATTACAGCAAACTCACCCATGTCCCAGGCTGAGGGGTGTGCATACAACATCTCTATTATGAGCTGAAAATTTGTTAAATTACACATGTTGAATGCCAGCCCCTAGTACACCTGAGACCATGACCTTGGAGATAGGGTCTTTACAAAAATAGTCAGGTTAAAATGAGCTCTTTAGGGTGGGCCCTAATCCACTGACTAACGTCCATATAAGAAAGGGATATTTGGAGACAGACATGAATACTGGCAAGTCAGTTCTCCTCCTCTTCCTCTTCTTTTTTAAAAATTATTTATTTATTATTTATTTATTTAAGAGAGAGATGGAAGCAGATAGAGAAAGAGAGAGAAAGAATGGACACGCCAGGGGCTTCAGCCACTGCAAATGAACTCCAGACACATGGGCCACCTTGTGTCTCTGGCTTACGTGGGTCCTGGGGAATCAAACCTTGGCCCTTTGGCTTCACAGACAAGCGTCTTAACTGCTAAGCCATCTCTCCAGCCCCTCTCTTCTTCTTCACCCTCCTCCTCTTCTTCCTCTTCTTCTTGGGTATGCATGTGAGTATGGGCATGTTCATGTGTGAGTGTGGGCATGAACATGCCATGGCACACATGTAAACATGTCCTGACACTTTCAAGTGCACATCTTCATCTTCCTCTTTGCTTGAGGCAGAGTCTCTTGTTCGCAGCTGCATTTACTGGGCTTGCTGGCCGGCGAGCTCCCACGTGATTCCCCTGTTTACTCCCTTCTCACCGTACTGCACTGGGGTTACAGACACTAGCCCTGCAGATCCAGTTTTATGTGGGTTCTCAAGCACTTTATCCACTCAGCTATCTCCCCAGCCCCTACAGTTCTGCTCTGATCTCCACTGTATATGACCTGGAACTCAAAGGGGTCGATTGGGTCAATGCTACCTGCATAGCCACACCCAGGAAAACTGCACATGTCAGCTATCACCAGCTTTTACAGGGCCCTGTTCCAGACTCAGTTCCCACCCCCTGATCCCAAATAGCACCTAGAAGTCCCCAAGCCCCCCTAAAGAGCTCATTTTAACTTGATGACCTTTGTAAAGAACCTATCTCCAAGGTCATGTTCTCAGTTACTAAGGTTATCATTCAACATATGTGATTTAACATATCTTCATTGTTTTAAACACACCAAGCAACAGCGAGCCTTACAGGCAGATCACCCCTGTGATGAGGCCACCCACTTCAAGCAAGACCAATCACCCCATAAGGGTAACACAGGCGCCCCCCCACCCCCAAGCAAGAGCAATCATCTCATGATACAAGCCACGTTGCCCCTCAAGCAACAGTAACTTAGGATTCGAATTTTACTGAGAGTGTACCCACTGATCCGTCCTACACTGTTGGGGTGCTGGGATGGGAAGAGGCATGAATGATTCTTACCAACTCCCACAGATATTTGTACCAGAGCCTTCAAAGGACAGACTCTGAATTTGTACTCATCTGAGAACCACCATTGCTAGGCTCTGTCTTAGAGGAAAAAAAAACAGAGTTGGCTCTTAGGGCAGGAAAGCCAGGTAACTACTCTGTCCCCCAAAGAGGAAGCCAATTTCCCCTCAGCACTGAAGAACCAGTGGAGCGGCCAGCCTGGCCAGAAAGGGCCTGCCGGGCCTCTGCAGAGCACCTGCCCTCACCCAGCAGGCACCGTGGGCCTGTCTCTTCTCATTAGGCCTGAGGACATAGGAGGCCAAGCGGCCAGCAGCTTGCTGCAGTTTCTTCTGCCTTGAGCACCGGACAGCACCGTACAGACACAGTGGCTGCCAGCCCCAAGTCACCTTGTCTCCTCCTGGAACCTCCCGCTTCTTAGCTAATTATCCTCAGGATCTGCGCTGTCCAGAGGCCTTCTGTGCACAGGCTGCCACGCTACTGGCCTCTCTCCGACAGGAAGGGCTGGCTCAATCTGTCTTAAGAAAGCAGAGTTGTCATAACCCAAGAAGAAATTAGTATTTAAGAGGGCCAAGTCGGCAAGGTTAAAAGCTAAGAAATACACACACACACACACACACACACACACACACACTTCAAATGATTCTTAGAGACCAAGCAGAAAGATTGAACCTTGCCTGAACAGCCCTTAAGAAAAGCAGGATCCCTCCCCACCCCCCAAAAAAGACAGAGGCCCTCTGAGGCATTGCTACCTGGACACAGGGTCTCCCTTGCCTCCAGAAGTCACCCTAGAAGTTCTTATCTTCCCACCACCACCACCCCAGCGGTTTTCTGGCCGTTCCTCTTCGTCTCTCCCCATGGCTCACAACTGACAGCCTCAGAATCCCCAGCCACTCTGTCCATTCAGACTCCAACCTCAGTGGATTCGTCTTTGGCCATAGAGTTGGGGTTCAAATCCCATCCTTCCTTTCCAGCCCATGGTCCTTGCACCTGACCTGTATCACTCTAATATAGTTTATCTGGTCCCTCCGCCTGCTATGTCACCCATCCTTCATCCATGCAAGCCTCTGCCCTGTTTTAGAAGTAGAAATTCTGAGCAGAGAAAGTGAGACAGTTTATTTTGGGGCACAACTCAGAAAAAAAATGGTGGTGCAACATCTGAGAATAGAAAGTAAGTTTTAGAAATTATTTACAAGGTAAGAGAGAGAAAGAGAGGGGAGAGAGAGAGAGAGAGAGAGAGAGAGAGAATGTGCATGCTAGGTCTTCTAGCCACTGCAAACAAACTCCAGATGCATGTGCCACTTTGTGCATCTGGCTTTGCATGGGTACTGGGAAATTGAGGCCTGAGCCATCAGGCTTTGCAAGCAAGTGTCTTTAATGGCTAAGCCATCTCTCCAGTCCCTGAACATGGCGGCTCTCCTCTCCTTCCCCATGGGCTGAGTACTTGGGCACGTACAATCCTTCTGGATGTGCTGTTGAGTCTATATTTCTTAACAAAGACCTTGTGAGTTTCTCCCTCCCCCACCATGGCACATACTCCTTAGCCTGTTGGCTGTTAATGATTCCCCACTCTAAACCTTCAGTTTAGGTTGGGGAGGTTATGGGGAAGTTAGGAGGCCCTGACAAGCAGGTGCCAGGAGGGGCCCATTGTCTCTTGCTTATCTGTAATTGGGCCTAAGCCAGCTTAAGGCACTTTTGTCTTGAAGCTGGATCATCATATTTTTATTTCCTGCACCTGTCAGCCTCCCATGCAGGCTGCTTACTCGAGACACCCGTGGAGCAGGCATTCCTCTTGATACCCACAATGGGTTTGAGCTGCAGCACCAGCAACCACGTGGCCTTGAGTTAGGTACCAGCACTCCAGAGTCAGCAACCTCGAGGTAGAGTAGGAGGAGGACGTGCCTACCTCCAAGGAGGCTGTGACCAGCATTTGAACCTGCCGGTGACTCCACGCGGCATAGCTCCGTTATTATTAATCCCAGGAGGAAGGGCTGTCCACAATGTCTAAGACCTGCAGCTCAGCACTCCAGAGCAAAGCACAGACTGAGATTGTCAGATATCCCTTAATCCAGCACATCCTTCAGTAAGGTCTCTCTCTCTCTCTCTCTGTCTCTCTCTGTCTCTCTCTCTCTCTCTCTCTCTCTCTCTCTCTCTCTCTCTCTCTCTCTCTCTCATCAAAATCCCCTCAGGACAAAGATAAGCAAATCCAACTTCCTTTTCTGACCCAAACTTCTCTCCTCTCTCAAGACTCAAGGGAGCCCCCTGGTGCTCACACCTAGAATCGTATGAATAAGCCCAACCTGGCTTCTTCCAGACCTAAGCTCTCTTCCAATTTAGCTTGGCGTTTTCACCTTTCTGGAGACACGGTGACTTTCTCTTCACGGTTGCCAAGTAAGGGCTACCCCCGAACTGGCTCAGGGGGGTCCCAGGTGACTAAACAGTGTTGAACCACACATGGGTAGCAGGTTCATTGGTAGCAGGTAGCAATCATAAATTCTAAACGCTACCTGTTGAGGGCGACACTGAGTAGAACCACTGAGCCCTTGAATATGAGCAGGATCCAGAGTTGGGGCATAGGGCTGGGTTAAGATGTGTGGGAAAGATGCAAAGATTTCCTGTGGCCAGAGGTACTTGGATCGAAGGTGCTTCTTTCTGCATCCTCTAGTTTAGGACTATGGGGCTGGAGACAGCTCAGTTGGGGAAGCACTTACAAGCATGAGGACGTGAGTTTAATCTCCCAAAGCCTACATTAAAAATTAAAAAGGAGGGCTGGAGAGATGTTTTAGCAATTAAGTGCTTTCCTGTGAAGCCTAAGGACTGCAGTTCAAGGCTCGATTCCCCAGGACCCACATAAGCCAGATGCACAAGGTGGCACATGCATCTGGAGTTCATTTGCAGTGGCTGGAGGCCCTGGCACGCCCATTCTCCCTCCCCCCCTCCCTCTTTCTCTCTCTGTCTGTTGCTCTCAAATAAATAAATAAATAAAAATTAAAGTTGCATTTGCAGCTATAAAAAAAAAAAATTAAAACGGCCTGACCAGATGATGCATGTTGGTAAGCCCAGCACTGGGAAGGCAGGGAAGGCAGAAACAGGTGGGACCTTTGGGGCTCGCTGGCCAGTCAGTTAGTCCACAGAGAAAATCCCAAAAACTGTGAACAGTGTTCCTTGAGGATGAACCTGAGGATGCCCTCTAGCCACCTCATGCACCTGAGCATACAAGCAATGAGAAAACACAGGGATCTGTATGGGGACAGAAAGAGCAGGACACAGCTGAGGTCTGCTGGAATTCTGCAAGCAAGCTGGCCCGGTTTGCAGGCTGAGCCCGGCCACAGGGTTCCTGCCAGGCTGGTAAAGGGTATGCCGTCTGCCACAGCTGTGTTCTCTCCAGAAGCTTCTGTATGCACACCAGAGCCAGAGTCACTGGCAGCCCTATTGAACTTTGGCAGTCTGGGGGCCTAGAGGGAGCTCATTCACTCCAGAGGCCCTTAGGAATCAGGAATAAAAGCAAGAAGGAATATATTGGATTACATAAATTATAAAGCCTCTCCGGGTGTGGTGGCACACGCCTTTAACCCCAGCACTCGGGATACAGAGGTAGAGGATCGCCCTGAGTTCAAGGCCACCCTGAGACTCCATAGTAAATTCCAGGTCAGCCTGGGCTAGAGTGAAACCCTACCTCAAAAAAACAAGTTATAAAGCCTCTACTCAGCAAAGGACACCATGCACAGAGTGAAGAGAGATGGCAGGATGGGAGAGAAACCTCTTGCCAGCTATTCCTCCAACACAGGGTTAATATCCAGAGTATATAAAGAACTCAAAAATGAACAATAGCACTTCGATCAGCAAATGTGCAAATGACCTAAACAAGACAGCTTTCCAAAGAAGTTACAAATGGCCAATAAGTATATGAAAAGATGCTCAATATTTTTAGCCTTCAGGGAAATGCAAATCAAAGCTACACTGAAGGCCAGGCATGGTAGCACACACTTCTAATTCCAGAACTCAGGAGTTGAGGTAGGAAGATCACCATGAATTCCAGGTCAGCCTGGGCTAAAGTGAGACCCTGCCTCAAAAACAAACAAACAAACAAAAGAAAACCTACTACATTGAGACTTTATTCCGTCCCACTCAGAATGGATATTATTGGGAAATTAAAGATAAAAAATGCTGGACTGGAGAGATGCTTCAGTGATTAAGGTACTTGCCTACAGAGTCTAACAACCCAGGTTCAATTCTCCAGTACCCACACAAAGTCAGATACACAAAGTGTGATTTTCAAGAAAACAAATGGATCACCATGTTAAGGGAAATAAACCATCCATAAAGAGACAAGCATTATAAATTCTTTCTCATATGTGGAAACTAGAATTTCAAAGAAAGGTGACCTGAAAGTAAGCAGAGGGATTAAGGAAGGGGAAGGAAACTGGAGGGAGAAGGTAAAATATTAGAGAGGGTGGAAATGATCAAAGCCTGATATACGCATGTGTGGAAATGCCCCAGTGAGTATGAATAATCTATTTACATTAGTAATTACAATAGAGCCAGGCATGGTGGCCCGCATACCCTTACTCCCAGCACTCAGGAGGCAGAGATAGGAGGATCACCATGAGTTCGAGGCTCTGAGACTACATAGCAAATACCAGATCATCCTGGACTAGAGCAAAACCCTACCTTGAAAAAAAGTTTTTTTAAATCAACAGTCTTATCCAGCAGAGGACCCTGAGAGCTACACAACTGGCCAGGCAGGCAAGATGTGCCCACTGGTGCGATAGTGGCATGAATGTTATAGGAGTAACCAACTGCTCTCTGATTGGATTTGAGGACCACTCCAAAGGAGAAAATTTATGCCTGGAAGTGAAAACCTAGCCAAAGGACACTGACTGGGAAAGGTCATAGGCCCTAAAAGGGAAGCTACCACTGCTATTTGGCTAAATGGATGTGTTGAGCCCATCAAATTACCCTTTAAGTATTTGCTTATGACCATAGATTAGTGCTGCTCTCACCTTGGGCCAAAGTGGCCAAGACCACTTTGGGGTCTCACATCTCACCAAAGTGCTGAGAATAAGTGACTGTTGAGTGCACAGTACTACATGAGACCTTTATATCAGGGGGCAGAAAGAATATAAGAGCGGGAGGATAGGGAGGAGTGCTTTGGAACGCTGTCTTCTGAACATGAAGAGGCCATTGCATTCATGACCTCTCCACAGCTATCATTACCTGCATAACATCGGGTCCTTGAACGTTCCATCGTGGATGACAGAGGAGAGCAAGAACAAGAAAAGACACCAAGATAGAAGAGGGACCAGTTGGAAAGACATGGTTCTGTGGAAAGATGGATGGCGGAGGAGAACAAAAGAAGATAGTAGAGGGGATTACGATCAAAATGTATTATGTACATATGTGAAAACCATCAATAAAAAGGGGAGAAACGGGGCTAGAGAGATGGCTTAACCGTTAAGGCACTCACCTGGAAAGCCTAAGGACCCAGGTTTGACTCCCCATATGCACAAGGTGGTGCATGCATTTGGAGTTCGTTTGCAGCGGCTAGAGGCTCTGGCATAGCATTCTCTCTCGCGCTCTCTCTCTCTCTCTCTCTCTCTCTCTCTCTCTCGCTCTCTCTCTCTCTTGCTCTTGCTCTCACTCTCGCTCTCTCTCATTCTCTCATAAGTAAAAAAAAAAATCTTTTAAAAAATATTTTTTAAGGGCTAGAGGGATGGATTAGCGGTTAAGGCATTTGCCTGCAAAGCCAAAGGACCCAGGTTCAATTCCCCAGGACCCATGTAAGTCAGATGCACAAGGGGGCACACGCATCATCTGGAGTTTGTTTGCAGTGACTGGAGGTCCTGGTGCACCCATTCTCTCTCTCTCTCTCTCTCTCTCTCTCTCTCTCTCTCTCTCTCTCTCCCTCTCTTTCTCTGTCAAATGAATAAATAAAATTACGTATATATTTGGGTTTTTTTAAGGGTAGAAAACAACCCAGCTCTGACCAAGGCAGAAGAGTACAATAGGGCCCTGTCTCCTCCTAGCCTGAGGATCTCAGAGCTGCCCTTCTGATTTTCTGTGTTGCCACGGGTAATGCACCCTAACCATGGCTCGTAAAATTCTAAGGCCTCCAACCCAAGCATGGCCTTGGAAGTCATCAAGACTGGAGCTCACATCCCGGGCCCTCCGCTCTTCACTGTGGGGCTCTGTGCCAAGTCCTTCCCCTGCGCGTGTGGCAGCCGCCTCACCTGTCAAGTGGGGGTACAGCAAGGGTTCAATCCCGTGTGGTGAAGCTGCCATCACAGATGCAAGGAGATGGGAGGCACGACCCTTCCATGACAGTTGAGGGGGGTCTGCAGGCTCCTCAGTTCGCAATGCCAGTGGGGACTGTGCTTGAGGGAGGCCTCGCATCCTCCCCATGGGCTCAGAGAGACAAAGCCAGAGAGCACACAGCTTCTCGCTGTGGAGAAAATCAGCACCGCCATTTAACTTGTTGGTGTTTTCAGTTAAGATTGACTTGTGTTTCTGGCAGAAAGGATGTAATTGAACCCGTGGCCCCTTTTAAAGTGGTTCCGGGACTCCTTTCCCCAATGCCCAGCCCTCCAACTACACAGAAAAACAATGCATGAAAATGTTTGCTACTAGGCACTTAATGGACCCTTCAAACTTAAATACCTGATTCTGGATTCTTTTTCTTTTCTTTCTTTTAAAAAAAATATATATTTGTCTATTTATTTGAGCAAGAGAGAGATAAGGAGAGAGAGCTGGAGGGAGAGAATGGGCATTCCAGCTACTCTGGCTGTTGCAAAGGAACTCTAGACTCATGCACTGTTTTGTGCATCTGGCTATATGTGGGTACTGAGTGATCGAACCTTGGTCATCAGGCTTTGCAAGCAAGCACCACTGAGTCATCTCTCCAGCCCTTTTTTTTTTCTTGGAAACAGGGTCTAATGTATCTCAGGCTGAGCTCAAACTTGGTATGTATGTAGCCAAGAATGACTTTGAACTCTTGATCATCCTGCCTTTAACTCCCATGACCATGCCCAGTTTATGAGGTGCTAGGGATTGAACTCAGGGCTTTGTGAATGCTAGACAAGCATCCTACTAACTGAGCTACATCCCTGGCCCCATGCCATCAATTCCCACCAAAACTTCAAGAACAGATGCATACATGGATCTGGCTCATGATCATGACAACTGGCTCTCTGCCCTTCCTCATGTGGCCCAGCTGCGGAGACTAGTCCCTCTCTGGGGTTCCCAACAATACACAAAAAGTTCTTACTACAATGCCAGATGTAGTGAAGCTTTGAGAAATGCTTTCAAAACCTCCAGAAGGCTCTGCAGCAGGCTCAGTCCTGACTGGGGGGGTGCCTTTCCCTGGAGGGGAAGTCCCTAGGGGGCTAACCTTGAATTAACTTGGCCAATGAAGTCCCATAGAGACCCGCTGCGGCCACCCCCACGTGCCCACACCTGTGCGGTCAGCAGCTGGCAGGCTCATTGTTTTAAGTGATGAGCAATTGTCATCTTCCAGTGGCTCCATGATAAATCACTAAAGAACTCCCTTCTCTCGACAGCATAAGTAATTACAGCCCCGGTGTCTGGGGCCCTGGCACCGATTAGGAGAGAAGCAAACTATGCGGGAGCCAATGCTGACTCATTTTTCTTCTTCAAAAGGACCTAGAGGCCACTGGGTCAGAAGTGGGTGGCTAGACCCTTCCTGACAAAAAGTTTGAGCGCCCCCCCCCCACCAAGGAGCCCTGGGCTCTGCCATGCTGAAGTCTAGAGACATTGGCTTTGCACACTCCACCCTGCCAGCCCCTCCACCCTCCTCCCCAGCTGCCTTCAAGATGTGTTCCCAAATGGGCCAGTGATTAGAGGAAAATGTATTGCCACATAGTAGGGGAAATAATTAGGTTAGATAATAAGAAAGGGAAGTGTACCTTGCCAGAAGTTCTGCCCAGGGTTTCTCATGCTTGGGAATATTTGATCTATTATGCTTTCTAGGTAGACATGGAATGTATTAAATCAGTAGAATAAATAAACATCTTGGTCAGCAAGAAAAACACATCTCAGTCAGTAAGCATCTTGGTGACCCAGAAACGACAGGGAGGAGAAGAGTGGAGTATTCTGACATGTTGTATGTAAGCAGGGAGGATCCTAGCACAGGCTGGGCAAGGAACAAATGTACACGGGGCGAGAATGAGCGATATAAAGGAGGCAAGGATATCTGAGGCACCGTACCTGTGTTATTTCTCTCCTCCCATAGTTACTGCTTCCATCAGAAAGCCAGTGCCTGGGGATTCTAGTCACGTCCCTGCCCACCTACCCTCTGGCATCACAGTCACCACAGGGGGATGTGTGGGGAAGGTGTCTTCCTGGAAGGTCTGTGGCACCTTCTGGGTGCTAGCCATTATGACAGCCTTCTGTCTGCATGACTCTTCACACCTTCCCCCACCGCGCATGCACACACACACACACACACACACACACACCAACAACAACAACCACTGTGGGAGAGCCACAAGCTTTCCCAGAAGTCACTGGCCAGAGATTCAACAAAATAGCCCTGCAGGGCGTGGTGGCGCACACCTTTAATCCCAGCACCCGGGAGGCAGAGGTAGGAGGATCGCTGTGAGTCCAAGGCCAGCCTGAGACTTTGAGAAGGGTAGGAAGAGGTTGGGAAGATGGCTTAGTGGGTCAAGCGCCTGCTGTGCAATCCGGAGGACCGTAATTTGGGTCTCCGGAACCCACACGTGAGATGGCAGGTGGAAGCAAGGGATTCCCCAAAAGTTCTCAGGTAAGCTAGCCTGGCACATACATCAAAGGGCCCTGCCTCAAGCAGGGTGGAAGATAAGAACTGACACGTTAAGATGTCCTCTGACCTACACACACGCACACACAGTGGCACACATAGGAACATGCATGTACACACACACACCAAATTAAATTCACTAGTTAAAATAAAATGAAAGGAGGGGCTAGGGAGATGGATCGTCAGTTAAGAGCACTTGCTGCACCAGCATGAGGGGCTGAGGGGCCGAGACCACCCAGGTTTGATTCCCCATCACCCACATAGACAGCTGGCATGCCCATGCACATCTGTAACCCCAGGACTGCGGTGGAGTGGAGACAAGAGAACTGCTAACCAGAAACTAACAAACTAACAACAACAACAAAAAGTTGAAAACTAACTGTGGGTTGAATGAGAGATTCCACCTCAAGAAAAGAAGCAGATGGGCCGGGCGTGGTGGCGCACGCCTTTAATTCCAGCACTCAGGAGGCAGAGGTAGGAGAATCGCTGTGAGTTCAAGGCCACCCTGAGACTATGTAGTTAATTCCAGGACAGCCTGAGATAGAGTGAGACCCTACCTCGAAAAACCAAAAAAAAAAAAAAGAAGAAGAAGCAGATGAGCAGAAAGAGGAGGACCCCGGCCTTCTCCTCTGGCCTCCACACATACATGCACATAGGATGCAAGCATCCGTGTGCACACATGTGTGCATACACTATGTACACATCACATCACACACCACACCACAGATACTCTACACATACAACCCTGAGAAATTTAAATTACCTAATTAACTAGTGGTCAGGGCAATGTTGGTGATAAATAAATTCAGGAAGTGCTGTATACTGTAGCCTCTCTGGTAGGGTAACAATGACGAACCTTTTCAAAGGTTCTGAGGACTGGAGAGATGGATCAGCAGTTAAGGCAGTTGCCTGCAATGCCTAACAACTGGAGTTTGATTCCCCAGTACCCACATAAAGCTGAACACACGAAGTGGTGCGTGCATCTGGAGTTCATTTGCAGTGGCTGATAGCCTTGGCACACCCATCCGCACCCCTCCCCCCCGCTTCTCTCTCTCTCTCTCTCCTTGAAAATAAATAAATAAATAAATAAAATATTTAAATTTTTTAAAGCTCTGAGAAGTCCTGCAGTCAATTACCATAATAGACTGGTTTAACCCATTGTTTCCCAAAGTGGTCTGATCAAGGGATGAGCAGCTGCAAGTAACAGGAGGGAGCGGAGCCCAGCGACCACCCAGACAGAAGATGGAGAAGCCCACCGGGGTCACGTGACTAGCTGACCCCAGCTGAAGATAGCGCAGGTCCTTGGCTGGGCACTTCTCACTCACGACTTTTCAGGTGCAGAAACGCCAGCGTGAAAAGCAAAGGACTCAGTGGGCAAGCCCAGAAGGAGCACCGACCTGTCAGTCTTAGGGACTGTCACATAAACCCAGGATCATTTTACTGGCCTGTCAGTCTTAGGGACTGTCACGTAAACCCAGGATCATCTTACCAACCTTGGGAAAGGCATGGTGGTGATTAAAGGAGATAACGAAGGCCTGAAATCATGTTTACCATGGCAAGCTCGGAGGCGTTTAACGAGCACAGCATGGCCCACACAAGGCTGTGCTTAACCTCCACAGCCATAGAGAGCTCAGCACCTTGCAAAGCCCCTGACACTTTGGGCCTTGCTAGATATTTGATGAGTCCCCCTGCTATGGAACCAAAACCTTACCTCTGCCGCCCCCTGGGTCTTTGTTCTACGCTAGAAGCTGCCCCTTGCCCTCCTCCCCTGAAGTTCTACAGAGATCCCCCAATCAAGGATGACTCCCCCCACCCCGAGTCTGCGTGTCTCCTGACATAGTCTTTACCCCAGTTGATGGAGCTTAGAAGACAAGGCACTTACTTCCTCCCAGGCTAGAACAGCGAGCAGTCCTCTTCCTACGCCTCTGCTCTGGGCAGGACCCCTGAGCCTCATGGGACAGCATGCTTGCAGGCAGGGTTCTATCTGTCTGTAAGCACCAGCGTCTGCCCACAAAAGCTGATGGACTACCGGGGCCTCCTGCTAGCCAGCCCCTCACCTGGCTGGTCAAGAAAGGAATAGCAACCTCATGCCTTATTTTGCTCCTTGAGGGAACAAGGACAGGGAGAAGGGGTCTTCCAGCCAGATCCAGGGCCTATAGGAGACCCAAAAGAGTGGGGGAGATCAGCACTGGGATGGGTGACACTCAGGTGGCATGTGCCATAACATTGTTCCATGCATTTCATTTATAGATCAAAACTCATGGGGCTGGAGAGATGGCTTAGCAGTTAAGGCGTTTGCCTGCAAAGCCAAAGGATCCCGGTTCGACTCTCCAGGACCCACATAAGCCAGATGCATAAGGAGGCACATCTGGAGTTTGTTTGCAGTAGCTGGATGCCCTGGTGCGCCCATTCTCTCTCTCTTTCTCTCTCTGACTCTCTCTCTCCCTCCCTCTTTCTCTCTCTCTCAAATAAATAAATAAAATATATTTTTTAAAAACTCACTTATCCTCCCATTTCAGTGATGGGCCCACCAGGCCAAGGAGAGGTTAGATAACTTCCTCGCGCTCCCATAGCAAATAACACAACTGGTATTTGAAGTCATGGTGTCTGACCTCAGACCCTGTGCCATTCATTCCCCTCTGAACAATGCTGTCTCTCAACACTAGACCATCTGGAACAGTCTAGACCACAAAGAAAGCAGGCCACAGGAAGCAAAGTTGGGACCAAGATCAAAAAGAGTAGGAGAATTCAGAGGCTTGAAGGCAGAGGAAAAGAACATGGTCCGGGGAAAGAGCATGGTAAACTGTGTGCAGACGGGCTTTGCACACGCTAAACAGAGATGGGTCAGCCCCGGAAGTACAGACCACAGACGGGTTGGCCAAGCTGACAATGATCACCACCCAAGGGAGACAGGAAAGGCCAGTAGAATGCAAGGACCCACATAAAGCCTTGTCGGGGGCTCAGAGACACACAGGTGGACAATAGGGTAAAGTGCCTTCGCCAGGGAGCTCTCTCTATGCCCAAAAGCCATTGCAGTGGCCATGATAGTAGGGTAGGCTGGAGAGGGTCCCTGTCCCAGGCTCAGTGGCTGTGACTCTGAAATCCAGCCCCTCCCAGCTTCGGACCTGCTCAACTGCATCTACAAAGCAAGTCAGTCCCCAGTGGGGAAAGCTTTAGGAGTCCCATCAGCGTGGGAACAGCCCTGCCTGACAGTGAGTTTCCTCATGATGGAGATGGAGGAGATGCCAGAGTCTCCCATTGTCTGCCCTAACCTTGGGATAAATTAAATCAAATTCCACTGCGCGGCCTGAAGGCATAAACTTTGTTAGCTGCACCAATATATTCTGCCAGGCAGGCAGACTCCCAGGTACTAATTACTTATTCAGCAAGTTAAACAAATGATGTCTAAATTTAAGGGAGAAGCACCCAGGAGTTATGGGACTCACACCACTAGGATTCACCAACCAGACAAAGCAAAAAAAAAAAAAAAAAAAAAAAAAAAAAAAAAAAACAACCATAGCTTCTGAGCTTATAGCACAAAGTGTGGTTACCCACTCGATGTGGCATTCAAGATTGAGCTTGGGGCCTGGGGTTCCCCTCCTCTGGGAAGCCCTCCCTGATGACTCCATCTACTGGGGGGGGGAGGGGTATTTCCAGAGGACAGTAGAGATGGGCGGCGAGGAGTGGGGCTTTTGTCCCGGAGAGCCTGGTGTTCTGCTTCAGGTCAGCTAAGCTGAATGACCTGGGCAAGATGCTTAATATCCAAGTCGCTGTAAGCATCTTCCTCACTGTGGAGTGGAACAGCAGCTCCTGCCCCCTGAGGTTGTTTCAAAGGGACAGCAATCCTGAGATGGTCCTGGTAAGGACGTCAGCTGGCCGCAAAATCTCCATACGCGGCACTGCTTGCATCATGGATATTGTTCCAGTCGCTGTCCCTGCCATTAGTGATGAGGTGTCACTAGAGGTCCCCAAGGACGAAGCAGACTTCCCATTTGCCCAGTCCCACAAAACTACTGAAAAGTTAAAATAGGGCTGGGGAGATGGCTCATGGGATAAAGACCTCGCGTACCTGAGCTTGGAACCCCAGAACTCACATGAAAAGCCCAACATGGCGGGGTGTGGTGGTGCACGCCTTTAAACCCAGCCCATGGAAGGCAGAGGTAAGAGGATCACTGTGAGTTCAAGGCCAGCCTGACTACACAGTAAATTCCAGATCAGCCTGGACTAGAGCAAGACCCTACCTTGAAAAAAGTAAAAAAATAAAATTTTAAGCCCGACGTGGTATATAGCACATGCAGCAAAAAGAGAGACAGAAATAGGAGATTTCCCAGAAGCATGCAGGCCAGCCAGCCTTGCAAATGCAGAGGTGAACAAGAGCTCTGCCTCAAAACTAAGTGAACGTAGCCGGGCGTGGTGGCGCACGCCTTTAATCCCAGCACTCGGGAGGCAGAGGTAGGAGGATCGCCGTGAGTTCAAGGCCACCCTGAGACTCCATAGTGAATTCCAGGTCAGCCTGGGCTAGAGTGAAACCCTACCTCAAAAAACCAAAAAAAAAAAAAAAAAAAAAAAAACTAAGTGAACGTTAAATGCAGTTAAGGCACTTGCCTGCAAAGCCTAAGGACCCAGGTTCGACTCCCCAAAACTCATGTAAGCCAGATGCACATGGTGGTGCATGCATATGGAGTTTGTTTGCAGTGGCTAGAGGCCCCAGTGCACCCATTCTCTCCCTCCTTCTCTCTCTCTTAGTAAAAATAAATTAAAATATTTTTAAAAAGAAAAAACAAAGTCTGGGGAGATGGCTCAGCAGTTAAAGACACTTGCTTGCAAAGCCTGCCAGTCCCTGGTTTAATTCCCCAGGACCCATGTAAATCCAGTTGCACAAAATGGAGCATGTGTCTGGAGTGTCTTTGCAGTGGCAAGAGGTCTTAGTGCACCCATTTTTTCTCTCTCTCAAATCAACAAAAAAAAAATTTGGATGCTGGAAAGATGACTCAGTAGTTAAATACCCTTGCTTGCAAAACCTGACAGCCTGGGTTCAATTCCCCACATCCATGTAAAGCCAGATACACAAAGTGGTGCATGTGTCTGTAGTTTCCTTGCAGGGGCTGGAGAGCTGACTAAGCGGTTAAGGTGCTTGCCTGCAGTTTCCTTGCAGTGGCAAGAGGCCCTGGCTGCACCAATACTCTGTCTCTCTCTCGCCTCTCTCTCTCTCTCTCTCTCTCTCTCTGTCTTTGTGCTCGTAAATAAATAATCAATAAAAATAGCCGACACTTTCCTCAGGGTTATGATCCCATCCAGACACCCTTCACTGTGGACTGTGGCAGCAGGAGTTGCAGAACCAGTCTCCACCCACCTTACTACTGACTGGATAGCAGAGATCACATGACCCGGGCTGAGCTGATCAGAGTGTCCTCCAAATAAAATGTCTGGAAAGTACAATTGAGAAGCTGGGGAAGTTGGAAAGTGGAACAAAGGACTGCAGTGGAGCAATGGGCCGAAGTCATGTGACACGGCAACAGAAAACCTGCCAGAGACTGTGTCTTCCTTAGGAACTATGTGGACGGCTTTTTTTGTAGTGGCGTGTGATGCCCTGCTAGGTGCCGTCTGGAGGGAACAGGCACATCAGAAAAGAGGAATGGAAGACACAGAATAAGGTGAAGAAAGGTTTCCTCGCCTCAGACAACAGATGAAAGAATGCAAAATCAAAAGGAAGTGGGTAGTCGGTGAAAAAAGATATAGGGGATGATGGGTCCAACAAGAAGACTGAGCCCTAGGGGCAAAGGTGGACCGTGCAGGAGACAACTCTGAGACATTGTGGGACTTGGAGACACAAGGTGTCAAATATTCAGGTTGAGGCCTGGAGAGACTGCTTAGTGGTCAAGGCATTTGCCTGCGAAGCCGAAGGAGCCAGGTTCAAGTCCCCAGAACCCACACAAGCCAGATGCACAAGGGGCACATGCGTCTGGAGTTCGTTTGCAGTGGCTACAGGCCCTGGCGTGCCCATTCTCTGTCTCTCTCTTCTCTCTCTCTCTCTCTCTCCTTGTAAATAAATAAATAAAAAATTTTTAAATATTCAGGTTGAGGGCTGGAAAGATGGCTTAGTGGTTAAGTACTTGTCTGTGAAGCCTAAGGACCCCGGTTCAAGGCTTGATTCCCCAAGACCCACGTTAGCCAGATGCACAAGGGGGCCCACGCATCTGGAGTTCGTTTGCAGTGGCTGGAGGCCATGGGGCACCCATTCTCTCTCTCTCTCAATCTCTCTATCTGCCTTTCTCTCTGTGTCTATCTGTCACTCGCAAATAAATAAATGGAAGTAAACAAAAAAGAATACTCAGGTTGAAAGGGCATAGTGGCACACCTGTAGTGCCAGGACCAGAAGGCTGAGGTAGCATGATCAAGAGTTCAAGGCCATCCTGGGATACATAGCAAGACTCTGTCTAAAAGCAAAGAAAAGAAAGAAGAGCGAAGAGGGAGTAAGGAAAGGAAGGAGGGAAAAGGAGTGTCTTGTACTATACTGTCCTGTACTGTAACACACACACACACACACACACACACACACACACACACACACTCCTCCATCCACCCATGACTTCAGGCCTTCTGGAAAAAAAATCTATGATAGCAGCCTTGAGAGGGATGGAGGGAAAGAGGCCTCGTCCAGCATGGAAGGGCTGGTGAGTGGACAGACAGCAAAGAGATGATCTGGTGGATGGCTGAGAAGTTGGGGAAAACAGAAAGATATACGGAAGAACAAAATCCTACCCAGAAATTTGCACAGTCCTTGGGGAGGGCGCTGAAGAGAGGAATGAGCTCCAGTCATCTTCTTTAAATATCAGGTGAAGGTTTGTGGCACCAGGCAGGCTCAAATGAACTGGATTGAGATTCTTGATGGGTCTGGGGACCTCTGAGACCAGCCTGTATACATTTGGGGCAGCTGTCTTTCATGACACACGGAAGAGAAGAGGAATGTCAAAAACACTTAGCAAAGAGAATTCCCCCTGGTTGTGAGAGAGGCTGGAGGCTCTTGAGAGCACGGGGCACTGACAAGCTTTTTCCTTAGCAAGGATAAGAGAATGGCACACGGAGTTCAACCTGAGTGCCAGCTCTGATCAGCTGGTGGTGGCTGCCTGGAGCGCTGCCTTGGGAAGAATTCCGAGGTCCTGTCTAACTCAGGCGAGAAAGAGTTGAATGATCCATTAATAATGTCTGCCACAGGCATAGCAGCAGGAATGAGAGCGCGAGTGGTACATACAGTCGCTGTCCCTAATCCAGTCAACTTCCTTTTTGTGGAAGGGGATAAAAGAAGGAATTTACCAAAAGGCACTTGGTGATTAGAGTCCTTTAACATCCAATTCTGGACTGTCTTTGTGCTGTGACCTCCCTCCACGCAAAGCCCAATGCAAGAAAGTGCACAAGTTGATGCGTTGGCCAGCCACCTGGTGAGGTGAAATACAGAGAGCCAGACTGTGCGGATGGAAGGAGCAGGGGAAACCTCACCGGGTGTGTTTCGGGAACAGACAACCGCTGTTCACTTGGACAACCTGCACCTTGTCCCAGGTGCATCCCAAAGACTGCAGTGGGAAAACCTCCCAGTGTGGCCTGGACCACGCGTCAGGTATGGGGAAAATCTCATGACAGAGAGGAAAAGGGACACGCTGGCCCAGAGCTTGGGATTGGCTCTGTGAGCAAAGCACTTACCCTCTAAGCATGCTCAGATACCCAGTATCCAAGTAAAAATGCTGGGCCTAGTGGTGGGTGCCCTATAATCCTAGTGCTGGGGAGGCAGAGACAGAAGGATCCCTGGAGTTCACTGACTGGCTAGTTTAGCTGAATCAGTGAGCTCTACATTAAGCAACAGGCCCATCTCAAAGAAGAACGTGGAGAGAAAGACATCCGACATCTATGTTTTGACCTCCACATGCACGTGCACACGAGTGTCCACACATACACAATGCATGCGTACCATACACACATGCACAAGCAAAAGGAGGAAAAAAATGACAGTGTTGTGTGATGCTGTCCTCTGAGGAAAGCAACCATTGTCATCTTTCTCAGAAGCAGCTGAGACAGCTCAGGGGAGATTGTCAAGGCTGGGGCTTTGGAGAGGGTCATCAGACTCTCACCTGAGGTCTCAGGTGCCCCCTGTGCCAGCTATATGCAATCATGCCTATGCAGAACTTCCCCAGAGTCACTCAGTGGCTAGGTGTCCTGTCCTCAGAAAGAGATAGAGGATGTGGACGACTGGAAGAGCAAGGGGTAAGGAGTTCCATCAATGCGGCTCAGAGGAGTCGCCATCCACATTGGGATGAGACCCTCTGATGCTGTGACTGCTCTGGGGTCTGTAGGCCCCTGTCACTAACCCATCGCCCATGCTCTATAAGGGATCCCCATAAACTCATTGGCTCTCCATTGTGAACTTTGGTGGAATCAACGTTTTAGTCGAAGAGTCAGATTACAGATAGGTTGACCCAGGTGTTCCTGGCTGGTATCTTCATGGTCTTAAGCATTCATTTCACAGACATTGTTGGGTGGGTTATATGCAAATTTGTGAACCCTGGAGCTATGGCTACAGTTCTTAAGGGGTCTACATTACGGAGAGGGCAGGGGCAGGCATGGAACAGGCTAATTATGCAATTAGTTCTCAGGGGTGAATGCCATGTGGGGCAGAGGGAGTACTTGGAAGCAAACAGCCTGGGATCTGATGTCGTCTGGAAGGGGGTTAGCTTCCTGAGGAAGTGACATTTACCCTGAGACAGGAGGATTAAAACAGGAGGTGGTGATGGATGAGGGGGCATGGGGGGAGGGAATCAGCTAGAGGAAGATAGACAGGAAGACAGAGGGCCAAAGGACAAACCTGGAAAGGACCTACAGAGGGAAGAAACATGACACATCTGAGGGATTGAAAGACAAAAGATCAGAAGGGCTGGAACACAACATATGCCTGTTTCTATTCAGGAGGTGGTTGTCAGGGGAGAAGTTAGGAACCAGCAAAGCTGTGACAGGGTATTTCAGAAAGAGCATCCACCTCCCCCCCCACACACACACACCTCCCCCACCTATAACGTTCCTGTGGTCTGTAGAAGGCAGCCCCTCTAGACTGACAGCTCATGTAATCAACCGGGCTAATGGAGCCCAGCTGGACCTCCAGCCCCCGCTTAGCATCCAGCCAGGTACAGTGTCTAACCATCACAGCTGTGCTGGACCATCCTGTCCCCATATCCTTCATCCCAACCCTAAGCAGGGAGACTAGACCATAGGAATCAGCCAGAACTCCTGTTCAAATGTAGTTTCTGATTCAGCGGTGGGGGTGGGGGGGTGAGGAGCAGGCTGGGTAGTGAGATCCGAGAATCTGCATTTCTAACACGCTCCCTGTTGCTGCTACTACTGCTGGCAATGTTTGGAGCACACTTTCAATAGCAAAACCAAGAGAGCAAGTTGCAAAAGACTGGGCATTAGCATCCCAAGGCAAACTGAGAAGAAAAAAGCAATCCATGGAAGATGATTGTGTTTGATTAACAGCAATCCGTTGGATTACTTCCCACTGTGGGCCAGGGCTTTGCAGGCTGCAGACTGATAAACATGACAGAGCCATTGTCAACAAGGGGGGGGGGGCGGGACAGATGAGCCACCAGATCCAGGGAGTGGCTGGTGCTGTAGCAGGAATCTGGGACAGAAGCCTGGGGAAGGGGACCTCTGTGGAGGACAGGATTTCCACAAGAGGGTAGTGGGAGAGGGCAAGCACAAGAATCAGACAGACGTCAACCAATCAAACTTCTGATATTAAAAGTGTAGCTATGAAGTACTAAAATGACATGGTGGGCTGGAGAGGTGGCTCAGTGGTTAAGGTGCTTTCCTGATGCACAAGGTGGTGCATACATCTGGAGTCCAGTTCGCAGTGGCTGGAGGCCCTGGTGCACTCATTCTCTCTCTATCTGCCTCTTGCCCTCTTTCTCTCTCTCATAAATAAATAAGTAAAAAAATTATAATTTTTTTAATTTTTTATTTATTTATTTGAGAGAGCCAGGCATGATGGAGCATGGCTTTAATCCCAGCACTTGAGAGGCAGAGGTAGGAAGATCACCATGAGTTTGAGGCCAACCTGAGACTACATAGTTAAATCCAAGTCAACCTGGACTAGAGTGAGACCCCACCTCAGAAAAAAAAAAAAGAGAGAGAGAGAGAGGCAGAGAGAGAGAGACAGTGGGTGCGCCAGGGTTTCCAGCCAATGCAAATGAATTCCAGATGCATCCGCCACTTTGTGCAACTGGCTTACATGGGTCCTGGGGAGTTGAACCTGGGTCCTTTGACTTAGCAGGCAAGCAGGCAAGCCATCTCTCCAGCCCACAAATAATTTTTAAATGTGATGGACATGAAGGTCCCCACACACAAAGAGGAGACAGGACTAGAAAGTGCGTCTGACACCAGATTGTCCTGGCTCTTGAATGCCAGATTTAGGGAAAGAAGCAAGACATTGTAGGTTTTACCAAAAAAGAAAAAGGGAGTCCCCATCATGCAGTCTGGCCCACCGGCTCTATCTAGCTCCAGTTCTGTGGGCCCCATTGAGATGCCGGAGGCTGGCCAGTGCCACACAGCTTGCTGAGGGAGGCAGGAGGCTCTGGAGAGATCGATACACAACAGCTTTCCAGCGCCTGGGCTCCTGTTGTCAACACGGGAAGGTCGGATTACAATGCTTGAGGGCAGACATCAAACTCCACCTGTCAGGATAGACAGCTGAGTGTAGGGCGCTGGAGGGAAAGGTTTTCAGAAGCAGTGGTGGTGACCTCCAAACAGGATGCAATGAAGGAGACTAGGAAGATAAAACGGAAGCCCTCTCTCTAAACGAAAACCATAAAGTTATGTTTACAGTCTCAAAGCTGGTGACAGAGAAATCGATGGTTCTTGGGGGTAAGGAGTTGGGAAGAACTTTCAAAAATACCTTAATGGGCTGCAGAAAATAAAGAGCCAGAATCTCGGCTCTCTAGGAACCGTGCAATGCCTGCCCCCGAAACTCCACCTCACCCCACAGTCTCCACAGATAAGAAGGCATTAAGCATTCGTGCAGCCTTAGCTAGCTTCAGACCCCAATATCAATCCTGCCACAACCTAAGGGACCCAACAGGATTTAACCCAGGCCCAAGGGCACACAGCCTTCACCCAGGTGCCCAGCCTGGCTGCCAGCCCTTCCCTAGCCTGTGTCCCAGAGAGAGAATCCTAATTTATGCTCTAGATAGCCAGGTTTGAGTCTGTTTGGGCATCTGCCCAGGTCTTCCAAGGCAGCCCCTTGATCTGGGGCTCTCCTTGATCTGGGGTCTTCATCCACTGCTATTCCCACAAATGGATGAACTGAACCAGCTGGGTAAGTCCTATGCAGAGCCTGGGCACTTGAAAGGGGCCAAAAACTTCTTGTAATGATAACGTTCAGGCTGGACTTGGAGCCAGAGCTATAGCAATGTGGTCTGACTTGATTCCCCCCCTCCCTTCCTGCATTCATAGATGTTTCTGTGTTTTCATTTATTCTACAAATACTCAATTTTTTTTGAGACAGGGTCTCACACTGTAGCTCAGGCTGGCTTGGAACTCACTATGTAGCCCAGGCTGGCCTCAAATCATGGACTGGTCTTTGTACCCTGAGTGCTAGGATTATGGGTATAGGCCACCACAGCCAGGTGATTCCTAATGCTCCCTCAGTGTCCACCTTGCAGTGAGGACACAGAAGTGAGGCAGGTTGGCACCTGAAGAAATTCCCAATGGCAGCCTCCAAGGCTCCTCAACCAGAGGTCCCTGCCTCTGCCTTCTGGGCATCACCTCTTTGCAGAATGCATTCTCTCAGCTGTAGCCAGGATGGCCCACAGCTCCTGGGGGGTTGCAGTGCTCCCCTCCTCTGCAGGAGACTGCAGTGGGAGGAGCTGGTGGAGACTGAGAAGGTGGAGTGGACAGCCCTGAGCCAAAGAGCGCATGACTGCTTCCCCTGCAGCCTCCTGATTGTCCACCCCAGGTTGGTGGGGTGACAGTAGGCTTCCCAAGAGAGCCTAGCAGCAGCAGATTCTGTTTCCAGCCTCCCCCCCTTCCCACCACCACCAAATCTAAGTGACTATTTGGTCTCAGGGGCAGCCTGCGGACATCACACTAGCCTTCTTCTGGATCCCAAGGCTGGTGTCTGATGCCCCTGTTGTCTGTTGAGCCATTCCAGACAGCTCAGACTGCAGCTCTGCCACTCACCACGGCAGGACAGATGGTGGCGTAGACTCAGCAGGTGTGGTCACTGGGCTGGTTCAGGTTACAATTGGTGATATGGTGGGTACAGGAAGGAGAAAGCTGCAAGGCCTCCTGGGTGACAGAGGCACCTGGGTGATCCCACAGTTTGTGACAGACAGACAGATTGATAGATGAACAGATAGATGACAGAGATAACAGATGATATATAAGTGAAGGATACAGATGAGAGATGAGAAATGATAGATCAAAGATGATAAATATATAGATGAAATGATATATGATAGACAGGTAGGTAGATTCATAGAGATAATAGGTGATAGAGAAATGAAAGATACAGATAGATGAAAATTATAGATAGATAGATAGATAGATAGATAGATAGATAGATAGATAGAATATAGATGGATGCTGGAGGTGGGTGAGGTTGGGACCAAGATGTAGGTCTCTGAGGCTCCAGGCATTCCTGAACTTTCCCAGCCAGGGTGGCTCCCACATAATCAATCTGACATATAAGGGTTCCATGCGGGATTGCATTTACATGAGGATCCTCCAGCTAGACAAAGAGTTGACAGCTACTGCTCCCACCTGCTACCATGCACAAACCCTGTGTCACCACTTCAAACACAACATGTGACATTATTGATATTCTTTGTCACTTGGTGTCACCACCCAAAATATCTTGCCACATGACATTGTCTCTAAGCAGACGTATCTTTTAATTTTACATTCAGCTTGTTTACAGGATGTTTTTCAAATTGCAAAATTAATATATGCTGATTGTAACAGCTGAAACGTGCAATAGAGAGATTTATAAATTATAGCTTTCCCAGATCTCCCACAACTACCTCTCTTCTAGCGTAAGCAGCATTAGCATCCTGCCTGTAACCTTCAAGTGGACACCTCTGATGAATAATCTCAGCTGTCCCTAAAATCATTAATGCAAAAATCTGCCGGGAAGCCAGGCATGGTGACCCAAACCTATCATCCCAGCCCTCGAGAGGTTGAGGCAGAGGCCGAGAAGAAGGCTCGCCAGTTAAAAGCATTTGCTTGAAAAACCTGCCAGCCCAGGATTCCATTGCCAAGCTATCCACATTAGCCAGATGTGCCCATACACACACCACATGTGCAAATACATAATTTTTAAAAAAGAGATTGAGGCAGGAAGATCATCACAAGTTCAAGAACAGCTCTTTTTCTCTCTTAAATAAAAATACAGAAGCTTAAGGTTTAATAAAAAGATTTCTTTAAAAAAATCTGTCATGAAAATATATTTACTGTTTCACCCCCAAGTTAACCACCAAAGGTTGACTGGCTCTCAGTCAAGGAAGAACGACCAGGGCTGAGGACCATGGGATTTTAGGGGGATGGATGTCTGCCATGAGGGTGGACATGGAGCTATAGCGCTGGTAGGGAGGACACAGGAAGCTGAGAGTTGTGGTTAAGCACCTAGACCTCCAAATGGGCTTCAGAAATGGTGGAGTCTTATTAAGGCCACGTGACAGGCTGCACTCAGCGGTACACACACCTGTGATCCTAGCACTTGAGATGCAGAGGCAGGAGGATTGAGGGTTCAAAACCAGCTTGGGTTATGAGATGCTGTATCAAAAGACCAAAAAAAAAAAAATCATACAAGAAGTAGACCGGATAGACTCTCCCTTCTCACCTGTGTCTGTGTCTGCTCTTGATGATTCCCTCTCTGAGCCCCTCCCAGAGAAGGGTTCTGAGATGCAAAGAGAAGCCTCACACCTGTGTGTCAGACAGGGTGCAATCCAAACCAAAGAAGCCACTCTCTGTAGTCCAAGTCAGAAGGCTAACATGAAAAGAAAGTGTGTTAGGGGGCTGGAGAGATGGCTTAGCGGTTAAGGTGCTTGCCTGTGAAGCCTAAAGAGCCATGTTCGACTCTCCAGATCCCACGTAAGCCAGACGCACAAGGTCGCACATGAGCACAAGGTGGTACATGCTTCTAGAGTTCCATTGCAGTAGCTGGACTCCCTTGTGCTCCAATTCTCTCTCTCTCTCTCTCTCTCCCTCTCTCTCTCTCTCTCTCAAAAAGATCACAAAAAAGAAAGTGCATTAGAACTTTGCACAGTGTATAGTGGGTACAAAGAGGGCTGGGAGAGCAGCCCCGGGGAAGACCATTGAGCACCTCAGCCATAGCATGACAGTGGGCTTTCTGAGCCTTACCCAGAGCCCTGGGAAGTGACCCTCACCTCAAGTTGTGGCAAGGAAGCTGATGAGTCCTAAAGGGGGCATCCAGAAGGCTCCTCAAACCATGTCTTTCATTTATGACCCCACCATCTTCTCCCCTCTCCAGCTGGTCCTTGAGCACCTCTTATGTAGACCTGAACCACGTGGGGGGAAAGAATTTGGGGAAATATAGATTCTATTTCTTCCTCAGGGTGACAGTGACCTGTCACAGGTGCCAATGACACCAGACCAACAATGAACAACACACCACATGGGCTTCTTAGAAGACATGAAATAACACAAGTAATTTCTTTTTTTTAAATTTCTTTTATTTTTATTTATTTGACAGTGACAGAGAGAAGGAGGCAGAGAGAGAGAGAGAGAATGGGTGCGCCAGAGCTTCCAGCCACTGCAAACAAACTCCAGACTCATGCGCCCCGTTGTGCATCTGGCTAACGTGGGTCCTGGGGAATTGAGCCTCGAACCGGGGTCCTTAGGCTTCACAGGCAAGCGCTTAACTGCTAAGCCATCTCTCCAGCCCTTCACACAAGTAATTTCTTAACTCATTGCTCCACACACAGTTATTATAGAAAGTTATCAGCATTCTTTTTATTTTTTTTTTTTTTGAGGCAGGGTCTCATGTAGCCCAGGCTGGCCTCAACCTCACTCTGGAGCCCAGGACGACCTTGAACATCTGACCCTTCTGTTCCCACCTCTAGAGTGTTGAGCCATGAGCCACAACACCCAGTTTATGTACTGCTGGGGATTGAATCCCACGTTTCCTGAACGCCAGGCAAGCACTTTACCAACTGAGCTCCATTCCCAGCCACTATCATTCGTTTGATAATTTTGATCCTGGAATTTGTGGCTTTCCACCCAGCCCAGCACACCTCCCTCCCTTAATGTGACAGAAAACCCCCAGGCATTGGAGTTCCTGTCAATGACAGATTCCCCATCACCTCCCACCACGCAGCAGGTCCTATCATTTCTTCCTCAGATCCGATTATAATGGCAACATTTGTAAACTGCTGATCCCTTAATTCCCCATAAGCACACATTCTGGCTGAAGGTATTCAAATCAATTACACTGAGAGACATGAACTAAATTCTCTGCTTCTGACTCTTCCTGATTTATATTCCATGGTGATTGTACCCAAAATCACCAGCTCCCCGCCCCCCCCAAAAAAGAGAGCACTGTGCTACAGGTGTGTCTCCTCTACCACCTATCAATCAGAACACGGGGCGATCCAGTTATAGCCATGTTCCCGAACAAGCAGTTCCGGTCTCGTCATTGCTTTCAACTGTCATCCCCAACATTTTCGAATAATGAAATGTTTTCCACCCAAATTAATTTTAAAAACCCAAACTGCACACAAACTTACTTCCCTGGAACTTAAATCCAAACCATGCCACGGGTAACAAAATTATACTTGTAAAGAACTGAAATTGATTGGACTTCAAAATTCAATCGTGGAAAATAAAATAGGTTATAAACCACGAAAGTCTTTGCCAGGTATCCCTGCTCTAAAGCACGAGGCAAACATCGCGTGGTCACAGGTCAGTGGTCCCTGCAAAGAAATCCATTTCACAAACAAACCTAAAGTAATAGTGCTCGGATCTGCAATGCCATACCCTGATTAATGACGGGCTCCACACTGTCACCGCCTCAGTGATTAAAGGTAAAGCTCACATTTTTGGGAGCAGCATTACCTGTAAAATTGCAATGAACTCCAGGGAAAAATGACCCAATTTAAGCTTATTCTCTCTTTAGCTTGAATCTGTTTAGCTCTTTTAAGCTTGTTATATATTGTCATCCATGTCCTTCTGAGGGAGGCAGGTCCATTGGCATTTTTCATAACCACAACCTCCAGTTGGATGTCTTCGATGATTTTTAAGAGTTAGTTAACCCTCGGTTTTCCATGACATTTTTCAAGGGCATGTATCCCAAACAAAATCTTCAAAAGGCAACACTTTCCATTGGCATGTCTTTAGAAAAAGAAAAAGAAAAGAAAACCTTGCACTCACGTGGGTAAATATCTATTCAACCTGTCAACTCATGTCTACGTGCTGGGGTGAATGAGTCAGAAAGGCTCTCTGATGTCAGAAGTTCACATTCTACATAGATTGATGAGAAAATAAATATGATCACTTCAGAACACTTAAGCACTGGTCCGAATGTCTCTTCACTTCATTGTGCTGGACTGAAAATGGCTCCAAGTCTATCAAGACCTGAACCAAGGGTCAACACTCTGTCATCGATGGAGGAGGGGCTCATAAGACCCTACCCTTCCCTGAGAAGTTACGGACAGTTAATGGTGGCTGGGGGAGGGGAAGCCATTTTCTTCAGTGGTGAAGTCACTGGTAAACTGACCATGGTCTGTAAATAAGCCCCACCCATGCTCGTGCAAGCATCCATAATTTAACTCAGTGGGTCACAGAAAAAAAGAAGAAGCATGAAAGGAGGAGGATGGCCGGGTGTGGTGGCGCACGCCTTTAATCCCAGCACTCGGGAGGCAGAGATAGGAGGATCGCCTTGAGTTCAAGGCCACCCTGAGATGACAGAGTTAATTCCAGGTCAGCCTGGACCAGAGTGAGACCCTACCTCGAAAAACCAAAAAAAAAAAAAAAAAAAAAAGAAAGGAGGAGGATGAGTAGTTGGGGAGATGTTCAGAAGGAATGGGACAAGCCAGTGTCATGGGGGATAAAAAATACGATCAAAGCACATTGTAAGCCAGGCGTGGTGGCACACACCTTTAATCCCAGCACTAGGGAGGCAGAGGTAGGAGGACTGCCGTGAGTTCGAGGCCACCCTGAGACCCCATAGTGAATTCCAGGTCAGCCTGGGCTAGAGCGAGACCCTACCTCGAAAAAAAAAAAAAGAGCACATTGTATACCTTATGAAATTGTCAAAAATAAATTGTAAAAATTATAACAAAAAATGTATCAGGCCAAGAGCATTCTCAGCATTAGTTATAGAAAGTGCAAATGTCGGGCTGGAGAGATGGCTTAGCAATTAAGCGCTTGCCTGTGAAGCCTAAGGACCCTTGGTTCGAGGCTCGACTCCCCAGGACCCACATTAGCCAGATGCACAAGGGGGCGCACGCGTCTGGAGTTCGTTTGCAGTGGCTGGAGGCCCTGGCTCGCCCATTCTCTCTCCCTCTCTCTATCTGCCTCTTTCTCTCTCTGTCTGTTGCTCTCAAATAAATAAATAAAAATAACAAAAAAAAAATTTTAAAAATTTTAAAAAAAAGAAAGTGCAAATGTCCTTTGGTAGGAAAGAATTTGCCAGCTGCAGAAGATAGAAACGCATGGCCAAACACAAACAACTAACTAAAGACTTTCTGAAATGTTCTGTTAAGTACATTTCAGGGTTGACACAAGAGATACAGAAATGTCTTCTATATAAAGCACAACAATAAAAAAAAAAGACACTCATGGATCTCATCATTCAGTTTAAGAAAAGAAAACATGGCCATTAACTTGGAAGCTCCCTCCATGTGCCCTTCCTTGATTCCAGCCTCTTTATCTATCTGAAGAACCCCACTTGGAATTCTGTGCTTATTCCATGTTTTCTGCTTTGTGGCCCTCTAGTCTGATCAGCATGTTTAATATGGTTTTGATTGTTGAAAGTAGAATCATGCAGTTACGGATGCCCTTCTTTTCATTTAGTAACATCTTTTCCCATCAAGGGTAAATTTATTTAGTCGGAGTTTACAATTTTAAAAAGTTATTTTCAGATGGGCATGGTGGCACACGCCTTTAATCCCAGCACTCTGGAGGCAGAGGTAGGAGGAACGCTTTGAGTTCGAGGCCACCCTGAGACTACATAGTGAATTCCAGATCAGCCTGGGCCAAAGTGAGACCCTACATCAAAAAAATAAATAAATAAATAAATAAATAAATAAATAAATAAATGTTATTTTCGCCGCACGTGGTGGCGCACACCTTTAATCCCAGCACTTGGGGGGCAGAGATAGGAGGATCGCTGTGAGTTCGAGGCCACCCTGAGACTCCATAGTGAATTCCAGGTCAGCCTGGGCTAGAGTGAGACCCTACCTTGAGACCCCCCCCACACACACACAACAGGGTCTCTTGCTGCTGCAAATGAAAGCCAGCAGCTTGCACCACTTTTTTCATTCTGCTTTACATGGGCTGGTTGCTGGGAAACTGAATCCCGGCTGGAGGCTTTGCAAGCAGCCTTTAACAGCTGAGCCATTCCCTAGTCCTTGAGTTTACAAATATATATCTATATAATTAGATATGATCTCACTCTAGCCCAGGCTGACCCAGAGCTCACTCTGTAATCCCAGGCTGGCCTCAAAACTCACAATGCAATGTCTCTCAACAAGAGATGGCAGCCCTGCTGAATAGGCTGGGGCCGTCGGCTGAGCACCAACAGTTCATGGCTCCCTGCATCATGCCTGTGAGCGCAGTGTGACCAGCTGTCTCAAGTTCCATCACCAAGCCCCCCTACCATGACGGGCTGTAGCCCCTCAAACTGTGAGCCAAAATAAAACTTGCCTTCCCTAAGCTGCTTTTGTCAGGCATGTTGTCACAGCAACAAGGAAAGTAACTGATACCTATAGCAAGTAACTTGGGGTCGCTGTTTTCACTCGTAATGAGAGATCCAGAAGGCCTTCCATGTTGGGTGTGTCAGCAGGGCGCTCCTTTCTCTTGATGAGAAACATTGCACGTGCACGCCAACTCAACTCAACTGTGTACCTGGGCTGCCTCCAGATTTTGCCTATCACTGAAAAAAAACATCTGTTGTGGACATTAGCATTCTATAAACAAAGGTTCCGGAGTTTGTTATATATTTGTATTTGTATTTATCTGAGAGACAGACAGAGAGAGTTGGGCACACCAGGGCCTCCTGTGGCTGCAAACGAACTCCAGACACATGCATCACTTTGTGCATCTGACTTTACGTGGGTCCTGGGGAATCAAACCTGGGCCATGAGGCTTTACAAGCAAGCACCTTTAACTGCCGAGCTATCGCTCCAGCTCTTCCTGAGTTTTTGTGAGGAAATAACTTTTCATTTTCCTGGATAAATGTTCAGAGTGCAATTTCCAGGCCACGTGAAGGTTGATTATGAAAACTGCCACACTGTTTCCAGCCCCAGCTCTCCTCCTTCACACTTCATCAGAAGTTCATTAGCAATCCAGGCTCTCTACACCCTTGCCAATATCTGGAGTCGTTCTGTCCTATTTTGTCTTGTATTGTTCTAGCATTTCTGGTAAACATGTAAAGATAGGCTGTCATAGTAGTCATTTCCAAGACTATGACATTGACCATCTTTTCATGAGCTTATCAAATAACAAGTCTCCCCAGGGAAGCCTCGGTTCATGTCTTCTGCCCATGGCCTAACTAGATAGTGTTGCATGAACTTTCACTGGGGAGATGAACGAGACAGCTCTCCCCAGATAGGGCACCAATAGCAGACCAAAGTAATGCTTCTACCCAAGTCTAGCTTGGTGAACCAATGAGTCTATTGGCCTTCCTTATAGGTCATGGGTGAAGGGTTACTTACAGGAGCACAGGTGACCCCAAATCAGCCAATCACTGAGAAATCTCATTCCTGCACAAATGATCACCTCCCCATAGCTGCAGAGATGGAGTCCCTTTATTGTCAACCTTCCACACGTTACATATACTAGCACCTCCGGAGGCATTGAGAACACAGGCAGCTGAATTATATACATCTGGCTGGGACGTGCTGGGAGGACTAGCTGAAATCTCAGGTGAGGGACAAGTGAACATCCCCATCACCTCCACGAGGGGTGTTCAACAGGCCGAATCTTGAGGGTCTCCTGCAAGTAGTCACCGCTGCTCTGATGGAGGCAGTAATGGCTGTTAAACACAGACGACAGTCTTCTACAACTGACGGCTTGTTTTGTTTTACTGCAAACATTTAAAAAATATCTTTATTTAATTGCAAAGAGAGACAGAAAGAGAATAGGCTCACCAGGGCCTCTTGCTGCTGCAAAGGAACTCCAGATGCATGTGCCATTTTGTGCATTTGGCTTTGTGTGGGTACTGGGGAATTGAACCTAGGCCAGCAGGCTTTGCAAAAAAAAAAAAAAAAAAAAAAAAAAAAAAAAAAAAAACTGCTTCTAACTGCTGAGCCATCTCCCCAGCCCCCTTTACTGCTAAGTTTTAAGAATTCTTTGTATGAGCCAGATATTAGTCCTTTATTGGATATTGACTTGAAGTTACTTTCTCCCACTCTATAACTTGTCTGATGGCCTGCTTTCTCAAGATCAGTGGCCTCGGTTTCATCTAAGCAGATAAATTGTTGGGTATTGCTCTATAGTATTCCACTGTGTCGATAACATCAAAATGCATTTGTCAGTAGCCATGTTGCTATGGGCATTCCTGGTTTGTCTTCTGGTGCATTCTACCAGTAGATTTTTTTTCCCTCTAAGCAGAGACCTAGAAGTAAAATGTCTGAGCCCTTGAGTACAGGCAGCGTTAACCTTGCTAGATGATTCTGAATGTGTGCCAAAGTCATTATGTCTCTCCCACAGTCACCAGGAGAGTTCCCATGGCTGTGTGTCTGTGTCAACATGCGTCAAACTTCTCTTGCAATCTGGCAGTCTGATGGTTGTCCAATGATACCTTGTTTTATTTGTACTTCCCTGATTATAAGCATTTGAATGCATCTTATATGCAAATGAGTATAAATAGTCCCCGAATTTCCCTGATGAGACTGTGCCTTCAGTCTGCATAACTAGGCTTCCTTTGATTAAGTGTCTAAGTCTCTTGCCCATTTTTCTATTGGGTTGTTTCTGACTCTCATTGATTTTTAGGAGGTTTTATTTTTTTTTAAACACATCCTCAATTGGAATCTTTTGCCACTTTTGTGTGTTACAAACCTCACCCTCCCATTTGTTGTTTCTTTTCATTTGTTAGAATGTCTTTTGATGATCAAATATTTGAATGTAGTCAAAATGCTTCCAGCTTTTTTCTATGGCTGCAAATTTGGGGTTTTAAGGAATCCTTACGTATCCTCAGGTCATAAATACATCTGCCTACTGCTTCTGTAGTCACGAGATTTAAGAGGATGGACTCTACACCACTCGCTAGAGTCAGATCCTAGTGATGAAGCTTTGAGTAACTTACTTGTGTCTCAGTTTACTGATTTTCCAATGGAAATAGGATTAGTATCTATGTCATAGAGTTGTTCTGTTGACTAAATTATTTATTTATTTGCAAGCAGAGGGGGTGGGGGAGTATGGGCGCACCAGGACCTCTGGCCATTACAAACAAACTCAAGATGTATGTGCCACTTTGTGTATCTGGCTCTACATGGCTACCTGGGTGATTAGGCTTTTCAGGCAAGTACCTTAACTACTGAGCCGTCTCTCCAGCACTTGACTAATAATTTAATATGTATAAAGCAGTGAGAAGATTTTTCTGGTACATGTAGTTAAGTTTTTTAAGTTTTTTAAGCTAAGGTTTTTTCTCTTGTTGCAATAGTAAACTACCTGACCAAAGAAACCTTTGGAAAGAAGGGTTAATTTTGACTCTGAGATTAAGGCAATGCAGTCCACCATGGCAGGGAAGCACGAGGTGGCAGCAGTGTGAGGCGGCTCGTCACACTGCAGCCACAGTCAGGAAACAGAGAGAAATGAACATTGGTGCTCAGCTTGCTTTCAACATTTTATTCAACCCAGGAGCACAGACCATGGAGTGGGGCTGCCCACATTCAGGGTGGGTCGTTCCTCCTCCATTGAACCTCTCTGGAAACATCCTCACCGAAAAGCCAGGTGTGTCTCCTGGGTGATTCTAGACCCAACCCTGTCAAGTTAACAGTGAAAGTGAACCATGACAGTCATAGGTTCTACGCTTGTATCAACACCACCAAGATTCATAACATTCTGGTTTTTGTTGTTGTTGCTTTCTTTTTTCTTGTGTTTTTTTTTGTTTGTTTGTTTGTTTTGTTTTGTTTTTTTTGGTTTTTCGAGGTAGTCTCTCGCTCTAACTCAGACTGACCTGGAACTCATGGTGATCCTCTTACCTCTGCCTCCTGAGTGCTGGGACTAAAGGTGTGTGCCACCACACTCGGCAACATTCACTTTTATGTTTAAATCTTTAGTTACTTGAAATTTATTTTTTATATATGGTATGAAAAATATTTCCATCATTTTTTGTTTTGTTTTGTTTTGGTTTTGATTTTTCAAGGTAGGATCTCTCTCTAGCCCAGACTGACCTGGAATTCACTATGTAGTCTCAGGCTGGCCTCAAATTCATAGTGATCCTCTTACCTCTGCCTCCCAAGAGCTGCACTACCACGCCCAGCTAGGTCCATCATTTTTATATGAATACAATTTACTCAACACATTTTTAACTGCATCTTTTAAAATATTTATTTATTTATTTTCAAGGAAAGAGAGAATGGGCACTCCAGGACCTCTTGCCACTGCAAACTCCAGATGCATGTGCCAGTTTGTGCACATTGCTTTATGTGAGTACTGAGGAATCAAACCCTTGGCCAGCAAGCTTTGCAAGCAAACACCTTTAACTTCTGAGCCATCCCCCGAGCTCTCAACTGAGACGTCAGCTTCTAACACTTAGAAGACTGAGGTAGGGCTGAGGTAGGAGGATCACCATGAGTTTGAGGCCAGCCTGGGGCTACAGAATGAGTTCCAGGTTAGCTTGGGCTAGAATGAAACCCTGCCCCAAAATAAATAAATGAATTGAGTTGTCTGTCAGTTGGCTTCAGATGTGTCCTAACAAGCTTCCATTTGTGTATAGAATGTGATCTGACTTCTCTTCCTCCTGTCTATCTTTTAATAAGGCAATATCACTCCATCATAACAATGCCATGCCATCATGATGTTTGCAAAGACCTTATTCTTGATTTTGGGCCTATATCCTTGTATATATGTTAGGGAAGGGGTTCCTGGTGACCTAGCCAACTTCCATATGTCAGGCAAGCACTCCACCACTGAGCTATCCCCCATCCCTTCATACATATCTTAACTAAGTTTGTCAGGATCCTTACGAAAGAAAGAAAGAAAGAAAGAAAGAAAGAAAGAAAGAAAGAAAGAAAGAAAGGAAGGAAGGAAGGAAGGAAGGAAGGAAGGAAGGAAGGAAGGAAGGAAGGAAGGGAAGAGAAGAAAAGAAATCCAAGGCAGGGGAGATGGCTAAGTGGATAAAGTGCTTACCACTCAAGCCAGAGTACCCGAGTTCAACCCTCAGACCCCACACAAAAAGCCAGAAGTTGTGGCGGACTTCTGTAATCCTAGCACCCTGATGCAAGATGGGAAGGTAGAGACGGGAGAATTTTCCAGAAGATCTCTGCAAGAACAGCAAAAAGTATAACAACAGAGTGAGATCAAGAGAAACTCTGCCTCCAATGAAGTGGAATAGCAAGGTCACGCCAGAAAGTTACCTTCTGACCTCTACATGCGTACCATGGCGTGTGCACTCCCACACTCTCACAGGCACACGCACATACACACACACACACACACACACTCACATACAAATAAATAAATAACAATTGTTTAGACTTTATCAAAGTGAATCTGATGGATTTTTTTTTTTTACTATAATTGCATTAGTTCTACAGATCAATTTTGGAGGGCAGACATGTTTACATTATTGCCTTCCAATCCATGAACCTAGTACACTATGATTTAATGATTTATAAAAATATGTTTAATACCTTTATACTTTCTCCATAAAGTTCCTACACGTGTGTTTTAGAATTGTCCCTGGGTATTTTATTTTACTGGAGGTATTGTAAATGAGGTCTATTTTAAGTAAAGTTTCAACTATTCATTGCTGATGTAGAAAATGCAATTAAATTTTATACTGGTTTGACATCCAGAGAACTTTTATTAATTCTAATAATATATCTACCTCGTCTTTGGAGGTTTCTATGTTTATTAACTATCATCTCAAAATAATGAAAGTAGGATGATCCAGCCCAATCCTTATTTCTTCTTTTTTTTATTTTACTGTGAATGGTATTTGTCTTGTTCCATTGGCCAGGGCCTTCGGTGTGTTTTGAAGAGGTGTGGTGACTGCAGGCGCAGGGACCATGTTTCCTTTCTCATCTTAAAGAGAATATGTCAGAGCTTCACCTTTAAATATGATATTTAGAATAGGTTGTTTTCATACTGGAACTTTATCGAGGTTTGCAAAGGCTTTGTAAATAAGCAATCATAAATGAGAGGCTAGGTAGATGGCTCGATGGTTTGAAAGCTTGCTACACAAGCAGGAAGACCTGAGTTCAGATTCCTAACACCTGTATAAAATGCTGGGCATGGGGCCTGTCCCTGCAATTCCAACACTGGGGAGGTGGAGACACACCGTTCCCTAGGGCTCACTGGCCAGCCAGTCTAGCTTAATCCATGACCCCTCGGTTCAGTGAGAAACACTGTCTCAAAAAGATAAAGTGGAGAGTAACTGAGGACACCTGACATCCACATCTGGCCTCCACCCCCACACACACATACATGAGCAGCTGCATAGAATTGTGAGCACACACATATGTACAGGCACACATGCCATAAACACACGCATGCCTAAGGCAATCATAAATGAGTACTGAATTTTATTTATACTTACTGATTTGTGAGAAGAGTGAGATGGGCACACCGAGACCTCTTACAGCTATGAGCAAACTCCTGACATGTGGCACATTGTGTATTTGGCTTCCCACTGGTTCTGGGGAATCTCATTTGGGCTATCAGACTTTGCAAGAAAAGCCTTTAACTGATGAGCCATCTCCCCAGCTCAGTATTAAATTGTATTTAACACTTTCATCTATTAAAATTATATTACTTCTCCTCTTTATTTCATTCATATAAGGAACAACATTTTTTTGTTTTTTGGGTTTTTTGGGGGGGGTTGTTTTTTTTTTTTTAGAGAGAGAGCCACAGAAAGGGAATTGGTGCCAGGGCCTCAGCCACTACAATCAAATGCCAGACACTTGCGCCACCTACTGGACTTGTGCGACTTTGCACTTGCCTTGCCTTTGTGTGTCTGGCTTACATGGGATCTGGAGAGTAGAATATGGATTCTTAGGCTTTGCAGGCAAGCGCCGTAATCACTAAGCCATCCCTCCAGCACCCCACATTGATTTTTATGCAGTAATATTAATGCAGTCTTGCAGACCTTGGGTAAGTTAAATAGTGACATATTGGACCTTTTTTTTTACGTTATAGAATTTTGTTTTCCATTACATGGGTGAAAATCATGTCTGTATTCCTGAGTGAGGCTCATCTACAATTTTCGTTTCTCATGCTGCTGATGTCAAGAATTCATATCAAGATTATGTTAGCCTTATGAAATGAGTTGAGTCATGTTTCCTTTTTTTTCTAGTTTATAGAATAGTTTGTGCAAGCTTGGAAATAATCGATTTCCTAAATGTTTGATAGAACTCACCAGTAAGATCATTTGGGAGGATCTGATATTTTCTTAGGGTATATCTTAAAGCCAGTCATTCTACTTGTTTAATAACTACACTACTGTGCAAGCTTTTTAGGTTTCTTCTTAAGCCAATTTCTTTAGTTTACATTTCACTAGAAAATTTTCCATATAATTGGAGTTTTCCAAAGTATTAGCATAAAGTTGTTTTTGGTGCTGTTTGGTCTTTTAAATCTTTTTTTTAATTGACAACTTCCATAATTGTAGACAATAACCCATGGTAATTCCCTCCTTCCCCCCCCCCCACTTCCCCCTTTGAAACTCCACTCTCCATCATATCTACTCCCCCTCTCATCAGTCTCTTTTACTTTGATATCATCATCTTTTCCTCCTATTGTGATGGTCTTGTATAGGTACTGTCAGGTACTATGAGGTCATGGATATCCAGGCCATTTTGTGTCTGGAGGAGCAAGTTGTAAGGAGTTCTACCCTTACTTTGGCTCTTACATCCTTTCCGCCACCTCTTCTGCAATGGACCCTAAGCCTTAGAAGATGCGATAGAGACATTTCAGTGCTGAGCACTCTGTCACTTCTTCTCAGCACCATGGTGCCTTCTGAGTCATCCCAAGGTCACTGCTATCTGAAAAGAGAAGGTTCTCTACCAAAAGGGAGAGTAGCATTACTATATGAGTATGAACATTAAGAGAAATGCTTACCGGGAAGCTTGGTGAGCATAGTATATACACTTTGCATGTGTGGCCATGTATATACATAGTATATGCACAAGCAGATGTTACACCCCTAGGGCTCATGACTACCCCTGTTGTAGGTTTCAGTATCAGGGATGTATGCCCTCCCATGGAGCAGGCCTCCAGTCCAATTAGAGAGCAGTTGATTTCCCCCATAACAGACATGCCACCATTGCACTAATTGGCTCATTTGGCCTGGCTGGCCAAATTTAAAGTTTGCAGTGTCCACTGTTGAGTATCTTCACTGGTGATTTCTCTCCCTCCCATTGAATTGCATGCAGCATAGCTTTTTCCAGCTTTCTGTCAGCTGGTCTACATGGAGAAGGTTTTCAGCTCAGCTCCAGCAGGATTTCTCAATGACCTTGCAGCCCAAGTATGTGGAGTCTTCAGCAATATGGTCTTACCATCTATTCCTAGTGGGAAACCAAGAGCCTCGGCAATGGCCTGTGATGTTTTGAGGGCATCAGGGACCTCTCTGGCAAACAACTCACCACTGGAAGGTATCCCATACCTGCCACTGAAAATTTTCTAGTAACAATCTATGGCTTCTGAGTGTTCCATTGTCCAAAAAAAAGTAAGTTTCATATGGCTTTTTTATATCATCTTAGATTTTGATTAGACCTTCCTCCACCTTTAATTACTCAGTCTCTTCTCCTGACCTCACTTAGGCCTTTTCACACTCATTAATCTGTTCCTCTACTTACATATACATAATACCATTCTATTAAGTCCTCCCCTTTCAAGATTACTGGCCTCTGGTGCTGAGTTTTATTGCTACTCACATAAAAGTCCCATAATTTGTAGCTGGGATCCACATATGAGAAAGAACATGTGATTTTTGGCTTTCTGAGCCTGGGTTACCTCATTAAGTATAATCCTTTCCAGATCCATCCATTTTCCTGCAAATTTCATAATTTCATTTTTCTTTACTGCTGAGTAGAACTCCATTGTATAAATGTGCCACATCTTCATTATCCACTCATTAGTTGAGGGACATCTAGGCTGGTTCCATTACCTAGCTATTGTGAATAGAGTGGCAACAAACATGGTTGAGCAATTATCTCTAAGGTAGTGGGACGAGTCCTTAGGATATATACCTAGGAGTGGTATAGCTGGGTCATATGGTAGATCTACTTTTAGCTGTCTCAGGAACCTCCACACTGATTTCCACACTGGCTGGACCAGATTGCATTCCCACCAACAGTGTAGAGTGTAGTGCCTGACACTACCTACACAAGACCATCATAATAGGGGGAAAAGATGATGATAATAAAATAAAAGAGACTGAATGAGAGGGGGAGTGGATATGATGGATAGTGGAGTTTCAAAGGGGAAAAGGGGGGAGGGAGGGGATTACCATGGGTTATTGTCTACAATTATGGAAGTTGTCAATTAAAAAAAAAAGATTTAAAAGACCAAACAGCACCAAAAACAACTTTATGCTAATACTTTGGAAAACTTCAATGATATGGAAAATTTTCTAGTGAAATATAAACTAAAGAAATTCACTTAAGAAGAAACCTAAAAAGCTTGCACAGTAGTGTATTCATTCATTGTAGAGATCCTTTACTTCCTTGGTTAGGTTTATTCCAAGGTACTTTTTTCTTAATGCAATTGTGAATGGGAGTGATTCTCTGACTTCAAACTCTCTGTGTTTGTTGTTAGCATATAGGAAGGCCACTGATTTCTGTGTGTTTGTTTTGCATCATCCTGCTACATGACTATAGGTGTTTATCAGCTCTAACAGTTTGCTGGTAGAGTCGTTAGGGTCCTTACATATAGAATCATATCATCTGCAAATAATAACTTGATCTGTTCCTTTCCAATTTGTATCCCTTTTATGTGTGTCTCTTGCCTTATTGCCATGGCTAAGACTTCCAGTACTATATTACATAAAAGTGGGGACAGTGGACACCTTTGTCTTGTTCCTAAGTTTAGTAAAAACGCTTCAAGATTTTCTCCATTTAGTATTATGTTGGCTATAGGTTTGTCATAGGTAGCCTTTATTATGTTGAGATATGTTCCTTCTATTCCAGTCTCTGTAGGACTTTTATCATGAAGGGATGTTGTATTTTGTTAAATGGTTTTTCTGCATCTAATGAGACGATCTGTGTGATTTTTGTCCTCAGTCCATTTATATAAGGTTTACATTTATCAACTTGCTTATGTTGAACCATCCCTGCATCTCTGGGAAAAGCCTACTTGGTTGGGGTGAATGATCTTTCTGATATTCTTGTATTCTGTTTACCAATATTTGGTTGAGAATTTTTACATCTATGTTCATGAGGGAGATTGGTCTGTAATTTTCTTTTCTTGTTCTATCTTGTCTGGTGTTGGTATCAGGGTATACAGGCCTTATAGAAGGAGTTTGATAGGATATCTTCCTTTTCTATTTTATGGAAAAGTTTGAGAAGCATTGGTGTTAGTTCTTCCATGAAGGTCTAGTAAAATTCACCAGTGAATCCATCTGGGCCTGAATTTTTTTTTAGTTGAGAGTTTTTTTTTTTTTAACTGCTTGGATCTCCATACTTTTTATAGGTCTATTTAAGTGATTAATCTCATCTTGATTTAATTTAGGTAGGCCATATGAATCAAGGAAATCATCCATTTCTTTCAGATTTTCAAACTTAGTAGGAGTATATGTTCTCATAGTATGTCCCTATGTTTTTTTTTTTTTTAATTTCTCTGGTATCTGTTATGATGGTGCACTTTTCATCTCTAATTTTATTAATTTGTGTCTCTTCTCTCTTTCTTTCGGTTATATTTGCTAAGGGTTTATCAGTCTGGTCTATCCTTTCAAAGAACCAACTCTTTCTTTCATTGACTCTTTGGATTGTTTCCTTGGTTTCTGGCTTCATTAATTTCTGCCCTAATCTTTATTATTTCTTCCTATCTACTGATTTTGTTTGCCTTGTTCTTCTTTTTCCAAGGCCTTAAGGTGAAGCATTAAGTTGTTTACTTGTGACCTTTCTAATTTGTTAATATAAGCACTTAAAGCTATAAATTTCCCTCTTAGGACTGCCTTCATTGTGTCGCAAAGGTTTTGGTATATTGTGTTCTCATTATCATTTGATTCTATGAATTTTTTTATTTCCTTCTTGATTTCTTCATTGACCCATTCATCATTTGGTAATGTATTGTTTAGTTTCCATGATTTTGTATATGCTCCGTAGCTTTTCTTGCTATTGATTTGTAGTTTGATCCCATTGTGATCATATAGAGTGCACAGAATTATTTCAATTTTCCTGTATTTGTTAAGATTTGCTTTGTGTACCTAATATATGGTCTATTTTAGAGAATGTTCCATGTGCTGATGAAAAGAATGCATATTCTGCAGTATTTGTATGAAATGTCCTGTAGATATCTGTTAGGTCCACTTGTTCTATGATCCATTTAATCCAGACACATCTCTGTTTATTTTTTGCTGGAATGACCTATCAGTTGATAAGAATGCAACTGTGTTTGGTGTTACCTGTGACCTTAGTTCTAATAGCATTTGTTTGATGAAACTGGGAGACCCCATGTTAGGTGCATATCTGCTTAGGATTATAATGTCCTCCTGTTGAAGTGTTCCTTTAGTCAATATAAAGTGACCTTCCTTATCTTTCCTAACTAATGTTGGTCTGAAGTCTAACCTGTCAGATATTAGGATAGTGACCTCTGCTTGTTTTCTAGGCCCATTTGCTTGAAACACCATTTTCCAACCTCTTCACCCTAAGATAGTGTCTACCCTTTGTATAAAGGCGAGTTTCTTAGAGGCATCAAATTGAAGGATACTACTTTCTAACCCAGTCTGCAAACCTATGTTTTTTGGTTGGGGCTTTGAGGCCATTGATATTAAGAGTTATTATTGAAAGGTGTGTATTTATTTTTGCCATTTTTCTTGTTTTGTACTTCTTCCAGTTTTACCTTTGCACTCTTGTATTAACTAGTATTTGAGTATGGTTTGTTTTTTCCAGGTTCCTTATATGTGTGCTTTTCTTTCTCTTCAGCATAGAGGATCCTTTCAAGTATTTTCTGTAGAGCTGGTTTTGTCTTCAAATATTCCTTTAGCCTGCTTTTGTTGTGGAATGTCCTTATTTCTCCATCTATTTGAGTGGATAGCTTTGCAGGATAAAGTAACCTTGATTGACAGTTGTTACCTTTCAGAACATGGAATACATCATTCCAAGCCCTTCTGGCTTTGAAAGTTTGTATTGAGTTATCTGCTGTGATCTTGATGAGCTTGCCTTTGTATGTGACTTGATTTTTCTCTCTAACTGCTTTCAATATATTTTCTTTGGTTTGTATGTTTGGTACTTTAATTATAATATGGTGAGGAGAGGTTCTTTCCAGGTTTTGTCTGGTTGGTGTTCTAAAGGATTCCTGTATCTGCATTAGCAACTCTTTCCCAATTTGGGGGAACTTTTCATCTATGATTTTGTTGAAAATACCTACTATGCCTTTGGAGTGAAATTCTTCTTCTTCTGCTATACCCTGAATTCTTATGTTTGATCTTTTCATAGTGTCCCAAATATCTTGACATTCCCATTCATACCTTCCTATTAGTTTGTCTTTCTCTCTGTTGGACTGTATTAGATCTGCCACCTGGTCTTCTAGTTTAGATATTTTGCTCTCTCCTTCATGCATTCTACTGGTGAGATTTTCTACAGAGTTTTTTATTTCATTGACTGTGTTCTTCATTGCTAGTATTTCTGACTGGTTTTTCTTTATTATTTCTATTTGCTTACTCACGTCTTGTATTGACCACCGTATTTCATTAAATTGGTTTTCTGTGTCTTCTTCTTTGATTTCTTTGAGCATATTTATAATCGTTCTTTTGAAATCTTTCTCAGGCATTTCCTCTAAATTAGTCTCACTGGAGGTCATTTCTGATGCATTAATACTTTTTGGTGGATTTATATTGTCTTGATTTTTTGTGTTTCTTGTATTATAATGTAGAGATTTTTACATCTTGGATTAATTTAATACTTGGGTTTTCTAATTATCTGCAGTATTACTGGACGTAACAATCAATCTGATGTTATATATCTTCAGGGTAGGAGCTTAAGGTGCTAGGTGTGGCTCTTAAGACTCATAGTAACTACAAAAGTGACCCTAGGTGTTGGGTTTGCCTGCTATAAGAGTATTCTACTAGGCTGGGTGGAACAAAATACAGGAAAATTCTAAAATTTAACTAAATAATGTACACATTCAATGAAAAACAGCACAGAGTATTTATGCAAGAGTAAGTATTATGACAAACAGATCCTCTAGCAAAGTCATAGTCCCTAAGGATGTGTGTTGCCCCACACCCTTAATCCTGTCAACTGGGAGGCTGAGATTTCTGGTCTGTAGAGGGTTCTAAGTCAGTTGTGACTGATTGAGACTCTGACCCAATGAATGACAGAAGAGGAGACATAGTCACTATAAATCAGAAAGCAACAAATGACAAGCCCCAAATATAGCTTATTTAAGAGTGGCAAATCCAACCATCCATCATTTAATGTATAATTTACCCTGACATGGAATGTGCAATTAGCACTTCCGATGCAAGCCTATATACCAGGCTTATTTGGTGGGTACTGACCTGGTATAATCCCAGTTACCTTTTGGGATGGCTTTGGTCTCAGTTATGCTGCGCACCCACTTGGGCCCCTCTTTGCTGTGCTGTGGGCTCAGGTAGGCTGGCTGGGTCAGTGGGCCACTGCTCTGATCACCTGTTCCCGGTGCCGTATAGGTGAGTTCCCTTTCCCAGGTCTCTGGCCCTTGTGCTGGTAGTGGGGAAGGGGAGGCTGTGGATGGTGGCTGAAGTCCTCCCACTAGTCCTCCCAATATTGTTCCTCACTAGCCACTCCGCTGGTCCCTGACATCCTCCCCTTCATGTTTCTTGAGTTTGTGAGGAGGCTGGTGTGAGTGAGAAATCCCTTCATATGGCTTTTCCTGTGGCTCAGATTGAGCCTGGTGGCCGCGGCTGCACAAACCTGGTGCCACCGCTGCTGGAGCCACTTCTGCCTGCTTCTGTGGACTCTAGATGCTCTGGGTCTCTCCTGCTTCTCTGCTGTGGTTGATAATTTCTTATGCACCTTCACTTCTTAGTAGAATAGTGTATTTTGCTGGCTTTTATTATTATTATTATTATTATTATCATCATCATCATCATCATCATCATTATTATTCTGCTTTTTCTCCCCTAGCCTGCTTTGGCATGGTTCCTATGCCACCTTCTTAACCGGGACACCCTTTTAAATCTTATAGCATCTGTCAATGTTCCCTTTTTTTGTCCCTTGCACTATTTTGTCTGTCTTCCTTCTGAATACGTGTGTGTGTGTGTGTGTGTGTGTGTGTGTGTGGTTTCTCAGGCATGTGTGTGTGTGTTTGTATGAGTAAATGCATACGTGTGTGACTGTGTGTCCATGTGGAAACCAAAGGTCAATGTCAGATGCCTTCCACTATCATTCTCCACCTTATTATATTTTTGCATGTGTGTGTGTGTGTGTGTGTGTGTGTGGTTTAAGCATATATACGTGCCCTTGCATTGCAGCACGTACTTGCCTGAGGCAGGGTGTGCTCACCTGCAATGGTCGAAGCAGAATGGAGGTGTCCTGCCCCATCACTCTTCTGCCTGCTCATGCTTGAGCCAGAGTTTCCTACTGATCCTGGAACTTCCTGTTGTTTTTGTGAGCTCCAGTGATTCGCAGGTCTCTGCTCCCCCACAGTACTGGACTTACAGGTTTGCTTGACAAAGCCCAGCTGTTTAGCATGGATTCTGGAGATTTGAACTCAGGCAGTCTCAGGTCCCCTGAGGCCCTCAGGCTTGCTCAGGAAGTGCACTATTCACTGACCCAACTCTCCAGCCCTACACCTTATTTTTTCCTGAGACTAAGTTTCTCACTGACCCCAGAGCTCACTGCTTCAGCCAGACAAGCTAGCCAGCACACTCCAGGGAATCAATACGTCTCTGCCTCCCCAGCACTGGGGTTACAGGCATGCACCACCACGCCTGGTATTTTAAGTGGGTGATGGGATCCAAACTCAGAGAGAGCCTCACACTTGCATGACAAATGCTTTACCCACTGAGCAATCGTCCCAGACTTCTGTCTCTCTATTGTGTGTTTGATTTCCATCCCATCAGTATTTACCCTTGTTTTGTAAATATTTCCTACCTTCCAATTTAGGGGCCGTATTTTAATTTCTTTTTTTTAATTTTTCGTTTAATTTTTTGTGTTTAGAAGTAAGGTCTTGTTCTAGCCCAGGCTGACCTAGAACTCACTCTGTAGTCTCAGGCTGGTCTTACACTCATGGCAATCCTCCTACCTCTCCCTCCCGAGTGTTGGGATTAAAGGTGTGTGCCACCACTCCCCTGTCATTTTTAAATTGTTAAATTGGGTATTGTCTAGTTCAGACATTCTCAACCAGAGGCAATTTTGCCCCTATGAGACATTTGGCAACGTTAGAGGACTTTAGTTGATTGTCACAAGTGGGGTGGGGTGGGGTGGTCAGGAGGGCCATGCATCCAGTATGTCATTTCTAGAGAGTCTGTTAAGCATCCTACAATGAGCAAGATAGCCACTGCCCCCACCCCCCCGCCCCGCAACAGAGAATTATCCAGCCCAAAATGTCAACAGTGCCAAAGCTAAGAAGTCCCGTTTTAGATTATTAATTCAGCTTTCTTCTTTTCTGGTAAAAGCACTTACCACTAAAAACTTCCTGGTGAGCCCTGCTTTTACTTCAGCCCATAAATATTTTTAAAATTTAAATACATTGACCCTCTCTGGCGTATAGCTCTATGAGCTGAAGCACATGTGTAGAGTGGTGTGACTATCACCCCGTGCATGATACAACCTGGTGCCAGTCATCACCCCAGAAAACACTCACAGGCTGCCCCTTTGTGGTAAAACTCTCCCCCTGCCACGGGCAGCTACAAACCACTTTCTGTTGCTATAGTTAGTCTTCCATGGTTCCATACAGTGAGGTTCCAACACGGCTCACAAAAGCCTGGGTTGAGATCGAAGCCCCAGTGTAACGGTGGTGGGAGTCAGGCCCTAATAGATGGCGGCTCACTTATCAAGCCTCCACCCTAGTGAATATACTAGTGATGATTAAAAGGGATTGAGCCTCACTCTTTCTCTCCTTCCACCATGGGATGAAGCAGCAAGAAGGCCTTCTTCCAGTGCAATCACCTTGATATTGAACTTCCCAGTTTCCAGAAGTATGAAAAATAATTTTTTTTTCTTTTGAGAGTTACCCACTCTATGGTCTTATGTTATAGCAATACCAAAGACTAACTAATATCATATACGTAGATCCATAATGCATATGTTTTTATATAAAGCATTTTTAAATTTTTTATTTGTGTGTGCATGGAGGGGGGTCACATGAGCCACATACGTGACACTTTGCATCTAGCTTGCTGTGGATGCTGGGAATCAAACCTGGGCTGACAGGCTTTTTAAGCACTGAGCCATCTCCTCATGCCCACCCAAGAATATATTTTTCAAAACAGCTTCTTTCACTCATCATAAAGCCACTGAGATTCACCCATATTACTACATGACTCAGTAATTTGTTCATTTTTATTGCTATGTGGTATTCTGTTGTGTTGTTTATTCATTCACACATGTAAGAAATTCAGAATTTTTCCATTCTTCATATAGTGAATAGATCAGCTATTTGCATACAGATTTTTGTGTGGGCATGAGTTTTCATTTCTCTAAATATCAAAGAGTGTGGTATCTGGATTGTATGGTAAGTATACAGATACTTCCACAAATATCTGTCAAATTGTTTTCCAGAGTGCCTGTACCATCTTCATTCCCACCAGCAAAGTCTGCTCATTCCAGTTGCTCCACATAGCAGCGTTTGGTATTTTTGTTGGGAGGGGTTGTGCGTTGGGGTAGTTTGAATGGAAAATGTCCTCCATGACCTTATGTGTTTGTGATTAAGCCTCAAACTCAGTCCTGAGCTGGTGGAGCCTTTGGGAGGAAGAGCCTTGCTGGAGGAAGTGTGTCACTGAGGGCGGGCCTTGGGATTTTACAGTCCAGCCCTGCTTACCAGTGTTAGCCTGCTAACTCTCTCCTGCTGCCTCCCCCAAGCTGATACGTGATGATGTGAGCCAGCTTCCTGTTCCTGCTATGCCTTTCCTACCATCATGAAACTTCCCATTGAAGATGCTAAAACAAACCCATTCCTTCCATATGCTGCTTCTAGTCAGCTGCTTTGTCCTAGCAACAAGACAGGAACTGCTTCCTGTGGTGGGGTGGGGGAGGGGTTTCTTAGTCTATCTTAGCCATTCTGATAGTTATATACATACTTACATTTTAATTTGTGTTTCTCTAATAACAGATACTGAGCATCTTGTGCTTATATACTATTCTTACAGCTTCTTTAAAGAAATATTTCTTCAAATCTTTGTCAATTTTTTATGTTGTTTTATTGCTGTTAAGTGCTTTTGCCAATTTTATCAATAATAATATAATAAACAGAAGATATAAACTATATGTCTGATAAGATTTTACCTCTTGCTAAATAATCACAAAAACCAACACAGTAAACACAACCATAACTCCCCTCCCCCTCCAAAAAAATCTCTTAGAACCCCTTCCTTCCTGCTTCCCTACCTCAGCCACTGACTTTTCACCACAGACATGTTTGTACTTTCTAGAGAGTCATAAAAAAATGCAACCAGGGCTGGAGAGATGGCTCCATGGTTAAGAAAGCTTCCTGAGCAAGCATGAGGACCTGAGGGACCTGAGACCACCCAAGTTCAAATCTCCAGAACCCACATTGAACAACTGGACATGTCCCCATGCACCTATAACCCCAGTCCTATAGGGGTGCAGAGACCAAGTAATTGCTGGAGCTCGCAGGGCAGGGTGGATGGGGAGAGCGACAAACTCCAGGACCAATAAGAGACTTCAGCTCAGATAACAAGAGCAATGGAACAGGACACCTTGTGTTCCACTGCAGTCACCATAAGTGGGCACACTCTGCTGCAGGCAAGCACGTGGGGCACCACAAGGGGACATACAGGAGCATACGCCAAATACACACACAGACACAATTTCATAAAAATGAAATAATATAATACCATACAGCTTTTACTCACCTTTTATTTGGCAAAATTATTTCAGAGTTGTCCATGTCGCTTCACATATTAGCTCATTTCTTTCCAGTGCTTAGTATTGGTCCACTATATGGATTTAACACAATTTACTTATCCATTCATTATTAGTTAAAAGATATTTGAGTTTTCTCAGCCTCCAGAATAATAAGCTGAAATGAACAGCTCTTTCTTTATAAGTTATCCAATCTCAGGTATTTTGGCATAGGAATAGAAAATGAGCCAAGACAATTATTTATAAACTTGAGGTTTTTTTAATGACTATAAAGAAATACATTTAGCCAAGTGTGGTAGCACATGCTATTAGTCCAAGCACTCTGGAGTCCTAGGTAGGAGGACAGCTGTGAGTTCAAGGCCAGCCTGAGACTACATAGTGAAGTCCAGGTCAACCTAGGCTAGAGTGAGACCCTACCTTGAGAAACAAACAAACAACAACAACAACAAAACCTTTTCTTGTTGTTTGGTTTTTTGAATGAGGGTCTCATTCTAGCCCAGGCTGACCTGGAATCCACTATAATCTCAGGGTGTCCTCGAACTCACAGTGATCCTCCTACCTCTGCTGCCTGTGTGTGCTGGGATTAAAGGCATTGATTCTAATGATATTTAATAGCTCAGCAAGCAACCCTTAGTGTTATGCAAAAACAAGTTTGCAGACTGCCCAGCATTTATCTGTTTAGTACAACAAAGAACTTAGAGTTTTTGATCAGTTTGCTGACCAATAGGAAGTTCTGTGTGGACCAAGGACTCACCTGGACAATCTTCAGTCTAGAAAGTTATCGATTTCTCTACATTTGGTGAAAAAGTTTGAGTGAATGTAAGCTCAGGGGAAGGGGTTTATTGTGGAGGTTTATGGTTATTTTGTGTTCTATTGGTGATGTATCTGTGATCATCCAATGGCTCGCTGGAGGAGACCTGATTTTCTTCTCATATGACTCACCTGGTAGAAGGGCCATCAAGGATGTAAGGTGACCTGCATCTGACTCTGCTAGGAGAAAAGAGAGACTGGGGAAACCTAGGTTTGGAAAAGGGAAGGTAGCAAGGAGTGGTGCTGGTGGGGCAGTTGTGACAGAGGAGGCTGGTGCAATGGCTAATCTGATTGTCAGTTTGGCTAAAAAGCACTGGGGAGTGTCCATGAGGGTATGTCCAAAGAAGAGTAGCTAAAGAAGAAAGACCTGCCCTGAACGTGAGCAGCTCTGTTCCATAAGCTGGAATAGAATGAGAAAGTAGAAAGGGGGCTGGAGAGATGGCTTAGAGGCTAAGGTGCTTGCCTGCAAAGCCCAAGGACCCATGTTCAACTCTCCAGATCCCACATAAGCCAGACGACAAAGGTAAAGCAAATGCAAGCATCAAGTTCAATTGTAGTGGCTGAGGCCCTGGCACACCAGTCTCTCTCTCTCTCTCTCTCTCTCTCTCTCTCTCTCTCTCTCATAAAAAAAAAGAAAGCAGAAGGGAGAAAGCCTGAGACTCCATGAGCACAGGCGTTCCCTTCCTCTGTTTCCTAACTGCCCTGAGGTGAGCAGCCTCCTCTACCCATTGCCCACAGCCTCATCATGGGCCCAGAGTCAACTCAGCCAAGCACTCTGGACCAAAACCACAAGCCTCAACAAATAAGTTGTTTCCTTTCTGTTCACAGCAACAAATAGTTGACGAACAGCTGAGAGGACAGGCCAGGAAGTCTGTGCTTTATCCTGCAGGTAATGGGTGCTTTCCTAGCAAGGGATGCTGGGACCACATCTGTGTGTTCAGTCTTGATTTAGAACACCCCAGGAGCCACCATGAGGATACGGTACTGGAGTCAGCTGGAATAAAAAACGCCTATAGGGCTGGAGAGATTGCTTAGTGGTTAAGGCACTTGCCTGCAAAGCCAAAGACCTCATGTGTGAATCATCAGGTCCCACATAGCCAGACACACAGTGACACAAGTGCACAATGTCGCACATGTGCCCAAGGTGGTACAAGCATCTGGAGTTTGTTGAGAGAAGGCTGAAGGTCCTGGCCCACGAATTCTCTCTCACTCTCTAAAAAAATTAAAATTAAAATTAAAATTAAATAAAAACACCTATAGCCAAGATTAGATGGGGCTGCGGAGCGTCTCCAGCCTCACTATCCAGGGTCTGTCCAGGTCTCCTCAGGAGCGTCTCTGGCCTCACTCTGTCCAGGGTCTCCTCAGAAGCATCTCTGGCCTCACTCTGCCCAGGGTCTCCTCAGGAGCATCTCTGGCCTCACTCTGTCCAGGGTCTGCTCAGGAGCGTCTCTGGCCTCACTCTGTCCAGGGTCTCGTCAGGAGCGTCTCTGGTCTCTCTCTGTCCAGGGTCTGCTCAGGAGCGTCTCTGGCCTCACTCTGTCCAGAGTCTGCTCAGGAGCGTCTCTGGCCTCACTCTGTCCAGGGTCTGCTCAGGAACAGCTCTGGCCTCACTCTTCCCAGGGTCTCCTCAGGAGCATCTCTGGCCTCACTCTGTCCAGGGTCTGCTCAGGAACAGCTCTGGCCTCACTCTGCCCAGGGTCTCCTCAGGAGCGTCTCTGGCCTCACTCTGTCCAGGGTCTGCTCAGGAGCAGCTCTGGCCTCACTCTGTCCAGGGTCTGCTCAGGAGCGTCTCTGGCCTCACTCTGTCCAGGGTCTGCTCAGGAGCATCTCTGGCCTCACTCTGTCCAGGGTCTGCTCAGGAGCGTCTCTGGCCTCACTCTGTCCAGAGTCTGCTCAGGAACAGCTCTGGCCTCACTCTGTCCAGAGTCTGCTCAGGAGCAGCTCTGGCCTCACCCTGCCCAGGGTTTCCTCAGGAGCATCTCTGGCCTCACTCTGCCCAGGGTCTGCTCAGGAGCGTCTCTGGCCTCACTCTGCCCAGGGTCTGCTCAGGAGCATCTCTGGCCTCACTCTGCCCAGGGTCTCCTCAGGAGCGTCTCTGGCCTCACTCTGCCCAGGGTCTGCTCGGGAGCATCTCTGGCCTCACTCTGTCCAGGGTCTGCTCAGGAGCGTCTCTGGCCTCACTCTGTCCAGGGTCTGCTCAGGAGCATCTCTGGCCACACTCTGCCCAGGGTCTGCTCAGGAGCGTCTCTGGCCTCACTCTGTCCAGGGTCTGCTCAGGAGCATCTCTGGCCTCACTCTGTCCAGGGTCTGCTCAGGAGCGTCTCTGGCCTCACCCTGCCCAGGGTTTCCTCAGAAGCAGCTCTGGCCTCACTCTGTCCAGGGTCTGCTCAGGAGCGTCTCTGGCCTCATTCTGTCCAGGGTCTCGTCAGGAGCGTCTCTGGTCTCTCTCTGTCCAGGGTCTCCTCAGGAGCGTCTCTGGCCTCACTCTGTCCACGGTCTGCTCAGGAACAGCTCTGGCCTCACTCTGTCCAGGGTCTGCTCAGGAGCAGCTCTGGCCTCACCCTACCCAGGGTTTCCTCAGAAGCAGCTCTGGTCTCTCTCTGTCCAGGGTCTCCTCAGGAGCAGCTCTGGCCTCACTCTGCCCAGGGTCTGCTCAGGAGCAGCTCTGGCCTCACTCTGTCCAGGGTCTGCTCAGGAGCGTCTCTGGCCTCACTCTGCCCAGGGTCTCCTCAGGAGCGTCTCTGGCCTCACTCTGTCCAGGGTCTGCTCAGGAGCATCTCTGGCCTCACTCTGTCCAGGGTCTCCTCAGGAACAGCTCTGGCCTCACTCTGCCCAGGGTCTCCTCAGGAGCGTCTCTGGCCTCACTCTGTCCAGGGTCTGCTCAGGAGCATCTCTGGCCTCACTCTGCCCAGGGTCTCCTCAGGAACAGCTCTGGCCTCACTCTGCCCAGGGTCTCCTCAGGAGCGTCTCTGGCCTCACTCTGTCCAGGGTCTGCTCAGGAGCAGCTCTGGCCTCACTCTGTCCAGGGTCTGCTCAGGAGCGTCTCTGGCCTCACTCTGTCCAGGGTCTCCTCAGGAGCATCTCTGGCCTCACTCTGTCCAGGGTCTCCTCAGGAGCGTCTCTGGCCTCACTCTGTCCAGGGTCTGCTCAGGAGTGTCTCTGGCCTCACTCTGTCCAGGGTCTGCTCAGGAGCATCTCTGGCCTCACTCTGTCCAGGGTCTGCTCAGGAGTGTCTCTGGCCTCACTCTGTCCAGGGTCTCCTCAAGAGCATCTTTGGCCTCACCCTATCCAGGTTCTCCTCCCTCTTACCCTCAGTCCTGCTTTCCTTTACTCATCCTCACCTGTGTCTCACACTGTTCCACCTCAGCCAAGATGGCTCAGGTCCAACCCCTCTGGAATTCAGCAGCTGTGCACCTGTGATTCTGTCTCCTGTGTGCCTCGGCATCTTCCTCTGTTAAAGGGGACAGCAATAGAAATCTCTATGAACAAATCAAGTAAAGTAAGTCTGCATCCATGAAGACCAAAGAAGGGAGCCTGGCTCCCTTGCATGTTTAGCTCTGTTACTCAGACCAAACAGCTAGAATCGCAGCTGCACAAACTCAGGCTCTCTCCCAACTCCTGACTTTGGACTTTGAGGTGAACCTTGACCCCTGTGTTTCTCTCTCTCTCTCTCTGGACTCTCTCTCTCTCTCTCTCTCTCTCTGTGTGTGTGTGTGTGTGTGTGTGTGTGTGTGTGTGTGTGTGTGTGTGGCTCTCCTGCTAACAAAAAGCATTTATGCCTATGTCTGGCTTTCCTTGCTCAGCATTCTGCACTTAATTCTGTGCCGCTGTCGGGAACTCCTGGGGACACCTTTGTCTGCTGGGGAAGGAGAGCACTCACGGGTGTCTAAGCTTCTGCTACAAAGAGAGTGACTTTCTACCTAACCAAGGCGCTTCTCAAAGCCAGTCATTCTGCGCCACCTCTCTAGTATCTCTGCCATCATTGATCCCTCTCAAGACCTTGGCAGGTTGATTAAAAGAAAGAAAAGACTCTGTCCACGACCACCCCCACCTCCAGCTTCCAGGGGTGCCTGCTTTTTAACTGTTTCCTGCCCACCTCTAAGTGAGTCACACAGGCCTCCCAGCTGTTCCCTTCTGGGCTCTCCAGCTCCTTCCAATCAGAGAGTGGTTGCCAAGGGAACCATAGGTACCAGACTCTCTTTATCCCCTGAATCAAGGCCTAATCTACATCGAAAGAAAATTTCCATCCCGGAGCTCGGCACATTTCAACATTTTACAACCTGCTCAAAGTCCGGTCACACTCGTTTCTTCTTTAAAGGGGTCAGCCTTCCTCCCCAGTAGTTAAAGCTTGTTCTTTTGCCTGAGATGCTCATGGAGCACTGAGATTTTTCTTATAGCATTCATTTAGTTAATTGATCCCTACTGAAAGGTGAATAATAGAGTAGGAAGACAATAAAACTCACTGGACAAAAGCATTGGAAGGATAGGGTGACATAACATAGATAAAGTGTTTGGCACAGGGATGAGACTCAATGACAAGCCATTCTGAGAGGGAGCGGGCAGAGTTCAGTGGAGGGAGGTGTCAGGGATCAGAGCCGGTGTGGAGAGCTATGCTTGGGGTACTCACAGATACTGGGACTTCGAAGTCAGCCAATCTGCTTCCCTAGGGAAGGTGCCTCCCAGGAGCCTTCTTCAGAATGTGCACAGTCCTTCCTGAACTGGTTTCCTCCGAGGAAAGAGAACCCTTCGCATAGCTGCTGCCTTTCCGGAGCTCTCATTAGCTTGTAAATGGACTCCGCAGGGCTTCCAGAGATCAAGAGCCTACCATATTTTTCCTCTCAGGGTCTTCAACTTTCTGCCATCCCAGTTCCTGCATGCCCCTCTCTCCCATCTCTAGAGATCCAGTTGACTGCCTCCCAACCACCCCAAAACCACAAGAGCCTGGGAAGACACACCATGAATGTGGTGACCAATGGTATCAAGAGCAAGTACTCTGAGTGGCCCGGCAGACATATTCTCTCTCTTCATTACCTAGATTCTGAGTCAGGGTGTCATTTCTGTGGGGTTCCACCTGTTAAAACAAGCTCAGAAGTCACCCAGTTTCAAGGAAAGGGATACATACTACATGAGCACGGGGGGTAAATGTCATCGTATTAATTTCCTGGGGCTTCTATAACAAAGCACCTCAACCTGGGCTGTTCTAAAATCATAATGGGGTCACTCAAGGTACAAGAGACAAAAGCTCTCAATCGCTTAATCCATAAAACCTGTTACCCAGCCAGTTCTCCTCTTCCCTTGTGAACCAAGTATGGAACAGGCCTGTCACTTATCACCTTACCTTATCACAAGAAAAAAGGCCACCAGTTACAAGACAATGCCAGGATACCCCAGAGACAAACTAGCCACTGATCTTTATCTTACAGGGGGCAATCCTCTTGACCCATGAGGAAGAGACTTTGACAATATTTTATTTATGAGAGAGAGAGAATGAGCATGCCAGGGGCTCTAGCCACTGCAAACAAAGCCCATTTGCATGCACCACCTTGTGCATCTGGCTTACCTAGGTACTAGAGAATTGAACCTAGGTCCTTAAGCTTCCCAGGCAAGAGCCTTAACTGCTAAGCCATCACTCCAGCCCGGGAAGAGATTCCTAAAAGGAAAATGACATTTCCCATGGCCAAAAATCTCCAAGAACTCAAAACATGCCTTTCTTTTCTCATCTGAGTCCCCCAAACCAGGGCTCTCACCTTTTCCTGAGCCTCTTTTCTTTACAGTTAAAACTTTTGCCTGAGAGCTCATCCTCAGTCAGCTTTTACTTCTGCACTCCCCGGGACAAGTCCCCTTCTGTCCTACAACAGCTCCGTCACAGGCAGTGCGGGAGGAAGCTCGGTGGTGCTGGCTGTGTAGCCTGAGGAGTTTTCTCAGAGACCTCAGCTCAGGTGCACCCAGCATTATTGACTTATGTCACAGAAAAGAATTCCAGGATGAGCAAACATGAGGCAAAGCTGGAGTTTGTTAAGTAAGGAAGGTGGTTATTTAACAAAGAAAAGTGCAGGGGTTATTAAGAAAAAGCTGCCACACTCAGAGAAGTGCAGGCTTCTTAAAAGAGAGAGGCTTGGAGCCAAGCTTGATGGCACAAACCTTTAATCCCAGCACTCGGGAGGCAGAGGTAGAAGGATCACAATGAGTTCAAGGCTACCCTGAGACTACATAGTGAACTCCAGGTCAGCCTGTACTAGAGTGAGACCCTACCTTGAAAGACCAAATAAATAAAAATAAAATAAAATAAAATAAAGAGAGAGAGGCTTGGGCTAAAGGGATGGCTTAGCAGTTAAGGCACTTGCCTGCAAAGCCAAAGGACCCAGGTTCAATTCCCAGTTCCCACATAAGCCAGATACACAAGGTGGTGCATACATCTGGAGTTTATTTACAGTGGCTGGAGGCCCTGGAATGCCCATTCTCTCTCTCTCTCTCTCTCTCTCTCTTTCTCTCTCTAATAAATGAACATTTTTTTAAAAATAGAGAGGCTTAAGAAAAAGGCATTTAACAGGGTTTAGGCATTTAGGAATAGTTCCTTGAACTCCAAATCCTGAGTTCATATCTGTTTTTAACGAAAGAATTGGGTAAACCAGATAATTTACAAAACATTATATTTTATTCAAGAATTTAAAATGAGTACACCCACATGGTCAGTGAGCCCATGTGGGAGAACAAACATGGGCCCTGGAAACAAAATTGTTAAAAGAAATTAAGAGACCATAAAAATCATAACAATGAGGGCTGGAGAGATGGCTTAGCAGCTAAGGCACTTGCCTGCAAAGCCTAAGGACCCAGGTTTGATTCCCCAGAACCCATGTAAGCCAGATGCACAAGGTAGCACATGTGTCTGGAGTTCGTTTGCAGTGCCTAGAGGCCCTGGTATGCCCATCTCTCCCTGTCTGTCGTCTCTCTCTCTCATCTATCTCTCTCTCACAAATAAACAAAAATATTTTTTAAAAAATAGTAACAATGAAGTATCTCTTCCCAGCTGCCAGGGTGGGAAGGACATAGTCTTACCTGCATGGAGACCCAGGCTAGAGGTATGATCATCCAAAGAGCTGGAAAGGATGTTCCCTTTTGGAAATCCAGGTAAGATACTTGGAGTCACGGCTCTGGAAGAGATTGGCACACCTGTGTCTGGTGTGTAAGCTGACTGGCCTAGGCCCAGAGAAGGGGTCCATATACATCTGGGTGGGAAGAGAGAGAGCGAGACAGAGAGAGATCCAACTGGATGGAGACCAGATGCTAAGTGCTGCAACTGAGGTAGGCTGGGTGAGCTGAGGTAAATGGGGTAAGGGTATGACGTAAGTTTTCTTTCTTAGCGAACCCATTCCCTATACCAAAGCTTCCTGATATGAGGGCTTTTCATGACAGAGCCCCACATAGTTGGGATTTTGGTTCGTTTTATGGGAAAACTTTGAGGGAAGAGAGAATTATACAATGAGTTAAGGTGGAGAAAAAAATTCCAGTAATTGGGTTTCCACCCCTTTTCTGTCCTTATACAGGGTTTCTCATAGTCATATGCATGATGAGAAACAGGTGATTTTTGCAAAGCTAATGATATGCAGATACAATTATGATGAAGCAAAGGCACTGGTTAGCTTGGTTTCAGTGGCCCTGTAATGCAGCTCTGTGTTTACAATAGCTGTCAGACACTGGGAATGTTTCCTTTTATCCATAAGCCTGGCTAACCTATGTTGGGTTCAGAAACTGAGATTTATAATGATTTAAAAGTTCTAGAGTGGGGACTGGGTAATGGCATACAACATTGCAAATGTACTTCATGTCTTGGTATTAAACACTTTAAACAGCTAAAATGGTACATTTTGCATTGTGTATATTTTATCACATTTTTAAAAAAATGTTTGAGGCAGATGGTGAGTTATGAGATTTCAGCATGATCAAACATATTTTAGAATCCATCATTGTCCACACACTTTGATTTCCCTTAGCTGAATGTGCACACATGTGTGCATGTGTGTGTGTGTGTGTGTATGTGCACACATGCATGCACCTGCATATATTAAGGGTGTTTTGATTGTGTTGGGTTTTTTTTTGAGACAATATTTCATGTATCTCAGGCTGGCCTTGAATTTGATATGTAGCTGAGAATGACCCTGAACTTCTGATCCTCCTACCTCCACCTCCTAAGTGCTAAGATTACACATACATGACACCATGCACAGTCTTATGCCATGCTGAGGACTGAACCCAGGGCTTTATGCATGCCAACCAAACACTGTACCCACTGAGCCATTCCCCTGTCATAGCATCCTTTTTAAACCCCACAAGTTAGTTCATTTTTTTTTTTTGCCTGTGTGTATGTGTGTTCATATGTGTGTGGGCACATGTGTGTGTAAGAGTGCATATGCATGTGTGTACATGTGTGCGTGTGGAGGCCAGAGGACAACTTTGGGTGTCATCTCCAGGAACACAGTCCACCTTTTCCTGAGACAGGGTCTGTCATTGGCACAGAGCTCACCAATTAGGTGAGGTTACCTGTCCAGCAAGCCCCGGGGATCCTCCTGTTTTTGTCACCTAGGCACTGGAATTACAGACTTATGTCACCCTGGCATTTTACTTGACTACTAGACATCAATTCCAGGCACTTGACCAACTGTGTATCGGCCCAGCCCCTGTCACTTAGTTCTGATTCTACAGAAGAGGAAACTGAGGGCAAGAGTGGAAATACTAGGGCTAGAGAGATGGCTGAGCAGTGAAGGTGCTTGCCCATAAAGTTCACTTCCCCAGTACACACATAAAGCCAGATGCACAAAGTATGTGTTTAGAGTTTGTTTGCAGCAGCTGGAGGGCCTGACATGCTCGCTCTCTCTCTCTCTCTCTCTCTCTCTCTCTCTCTTTCTCCTGGGCACGGTGGATCAGTGTGGGTTCAAGGCCAGCCTGAGACTGCATAGTGAATTGAGGTCAGCCTGGACTAGAGTAAGACCCTACCTCAACAAAACAAAACAAAAAAAGAGTAGAAATACTGAAAGTCATAGGAGGAATAATGACAGTACCAGGTCTATTTTTAAAATATAGACAATAATATCCACCTAGTTGGCTGCCTTTTAAGGAGTTGAAGTTGTCTGATTTCACAGACTCCTTGAATAGACCCTGATAGGGTTTGGCCCCTTCAGAGAAAGAGAAATCTACAGTACTGTCTGGCCTGCCCTGGAACCCAGCCAAAGACCTTGGAAGCTGTTTGGGCTTGCTGCTCCCTCCCTCATCTCCTGTGGTATTTTAAATGAAAAGGCACCCTTAGGCTCATGTGTTTTGTGTCCCCATCTTATGGCAATTTGGGAAAGTTGTTGAGTCTTCAGGTGGTGGAGTCTTGCTGGAGATGGTGTGTCACTGGAAGCTGGCTTTGGGTAATGTAGGTCAGCTTAAATCCAGTACTCAGACTACTTCCTATTGTGAATATGACAAGATGTGATGCCCAGCTTCCTGCTCTGCCATGCCTTCCCTGCCATGAAGAAACTCCCTTTGAAACTGTAAGCCAAAATAAACCCTTTTCCTCCATAAGCTGCTTCGGGTTGGTGTTTTTGTCCCAGCAATGAGAAGGTAACGATGACACCTCCATTCTAGAAGTGGTGTTTGCATAAGTGGTGAAGAGTAAGGACCTGCCTGTCTCCTGCTCTCATACACGTGACCTTGAGCTTGCTGCTGATGGTCTCCAAGTCACTCCCATCAACCAGATGTAAGCAAGTAAGAACTGCTCAAAGAAGACAAACAGGATGGCTAAATGATTTAAAGTACCAGCACAGAAATTAGTATCTATGACCATACCATACTGAATATAACCTTGTCTGACCTAGAAAGCTAAGCAGGGTCCGACCTGGTTAGTACTTGGATGGGAGAACAGTGTTCCTATCCTCCTCTTCACGTGGACACTGCCTGCCCTGTTCTGTTCAACACAGCTACAAGACAGAACAGTGGGGAGAGAAGAGGCTGGCTCATGGAAGAACTACTTGCTGTCTGGATTCTTTTTGTTACTGACAGCTTTATTGTGGCGTACTTGACACGCAATAAACTGTACATATTTAAAAATCCCATGTGACAAGTTGGGATAAATGCTCCCCACTCTTCTATCTCTGTACAACACTAATGTGCTTCCCGTCACAATCAGTCCGTCTGTGTTTTCTAGAGTTTTCTGTAAATGAAGTCACTCGGGGTGCACTTCCTCCTTCATCACTGGCTTCTCACACTCTGGATTATGCTTTGGAGATGTAGCCACTTGGTCTCAAATATTAATAGTTCACTCTGCTTACTATTACTGTGTGGACTTGCCCTTCTCTGATTAGCAGTTCACTCGTTGATGGGCATGTGGATTGTTTCCAGTTTGAGACTATTGCAAACTAAAGCTGCTGGGAGCAGTTGTCTGCAGGTCCTTGTGCTGCCTGATGCTACCTTCCCACCTTGGGTGAGTATCTAAGAGTGGTATTGGGTAGCTCTTATGAAAGAAGCACGTTGGATCATTTTTAAGGCACTGCTGAACTGTTTTGCCAAAGTGGCTGCCCCATTTTACATCCCCCATGTACTCTGTAGATGTATTCCAGTTCCTCCAATTCCCTGTCAACAATACAGCCAGGATTGTTTTTAAAGTGCTTTTGTTTTTTATTTATTTATTTGAGACAGAGAGAAGAGAGGAGAGGAGAGGAGAGGAGAGGAGAGGAGAGGAGAGGAGAGGAGAGGAGAGGAGAGGAGAGAAAGAGAATGGGTGTGTCTGGGCCGTCAGCCACTGCAAATGAACTCCAGACACATGCACCACCTTGTGCATCTGGCTCACATGGGTCCTGGGATTATAGAAGCCCACCCTGACTTCTGGCTTTCTAGGTGGAGAGTGAGGGTTGACCTCTGATACTCGGGATGGAGCAGCAATGGTTTCATCTATTGACCCATCTCCCCAGTCTCACATTCGGGATAATTAAAAAAAAATTTTTTTTCATTAACAACTTCCATGATTGTAAACAATATCCGATGATAATGTCCTCCCTCCCCCCCACTTTTCCCCTTTGAAACTCCATTCTCCCACATTCTGGATATTTTTTAATATATTGTATTTACTAGTTTGTTTGCAAGGAGAGAGAGATAGAAGAGAGACAGACAGACAACGGGTGCACTGGGACCTCCATCTGCTACCAATGGACTCCAGATGCAAGTACCAATTTGTGCATCTGGCTTTACGTGGGTACTGGGGGATTGGACTGGAGTTTTTAGGTGTTGCATGGAAATGCCTTAACTGATGAATCAACTCTCCAGCCCAGGATTTTTATTTATTTATGTAAGGAGAAAGAGGGGAGAGAGACAGAGTGGTACACCAGGGCCTCTTGCCACTGCAAGCTAACTCCCGATATATGCACCACTTTGTGCATTGGGCTTCGGGCTTTATGTGAGTACTGAGGAATTGAGCTCAGGCTGTCAGGCTTTGCAAGTAAGCGCCTTTAACCCCTGAGCCATCTCTCCAGCCCAACACAGTCGGGATTGGTAATGCTAGGCATTCCAGTGGGACCAGTGGGTATGTAGTGGTTTTCCATTGTGGCTTTCATTTGCATATTCCTAGTGACTAACGATATCATGCATCTTGTCACATGCTTATGCCAACATCTTTATACCTTCTGTGGTGAGATGTGTTCAAATCTCATCTGTGCATCTCACCAACCAGAACACTTCGAGCAAGCAACTCGACCTCTCAGCCCCAAAGTCTGTAAAGCAGGACAGTGACAATGTCTCTTCCTTCACCTGTCAGGGTCTCCAATCCCGTGCCCAGTTTATCTTCCCCCCTGTTACCCATAGAGCCTTCGCCAACTAGAAACTTTCTGCTGGCTCCTTAACTCCCTCATTTACGAAGTCACCTGTTCTCATTCAGACACACACACCCTTCTATGACTCAACTCCTCTGCCAGATAGAAGAGAGGTGCATCAGGAGTGGAGATATATCGATCTAGGTACCTGGGGACTGTTTTTTGACACTCTGCCTCTTGGGCCCTTTAAAAAACTCTCAAAAGACACTTCATATATGAAGTGTTTTTTTTCTGCTAGGAATTCCACCCCATCTCCCAGGCAAGGGCTAGCTGTGTAAGGCAACTGAGAATCCCTGAGAGAATCGGGGACCCCTCTGTGCCTCACACTCCTGCCATCAGAGGGAGAAACAAATGACATCATCATCCCCTAGCCCCATCAGCTCCCAGACCATCCCCTCCTCCAGTCCATCTGGTCCTAGCATCATTAATACATAGCTCTAGTCATAGAAGTTGTGCACATTCCCACAAGGAAGAGAACAAGCCAGACTCAGACAGACCTGGGCAGCTGGCCAGGATGACAGCGATAGCAATGGTACCCAGTGGGACAGGATGGCAAACTGAAGTCCCACTCAGCTTGGGTCTGTGGCCTACAGCCAGACACACTGTGGGGCTTGGGCACAGTGGTTCCCTCACCTGTTAGATCAGTTAAATATGATACTTCTCAACTATAGTCTCAGAGGGTCAACAAGGGTTAGAACAGCCCTCCTCTTGGGGCTGAAGAGATGCTCAGTGGTCAAAAGCACTTGATTGCAAAGCCTGATGGCCTGGGTTCAACTCCTTAGTACCTTATAAAGCCAGTTGCATAAAGAGGTGCATGCATCTGGAGTTCATTTGCAATGGACTTGCACAGGAGAGTAACAGGCCGAGTGGCTTAAAGAATCCTATTGATCTTGTTCAAGAACAAAGACAGAAGGCCCCTGGCTATAAACACAGATTTGAGAGGCAGAGGAGAGTGGGTTTACATGCCACCTCTGCCACTTCCTAGTCGTGGGGCCTTAAGTAAGCACCAGACTCAACATTTCTGAGTCACTCTTGTCCTCCTCCGTATAAGCTAAAACAAGACCAGCTTTGTTGAGTTGCTCTGAGGATCGGAAGCAATGATGTACATGAAAAACCATGAGCAGTTGAAGGGCTGGGGAGGCGGCTCAGTGGGTAAAGTGCTTGCCGTGCAAGCATGGGAACCTGAGTTCAGATCCCCAGCACCATGTAAATTTGCAGGTGTGGTGGCATGTGCCTGCAATGCCAGCATGGGGCGGCAGAGACAAAAGGATCCCTGGCACTTGCTGGCTAGCTTGTCTAGGCAAATCGGTAAGTTCCAGGTTCAGGGAGAGATCTTATCTCAAAAATAAGGTGGAAGAGAGATTAAAAAAAAAAAAAAAAAGACAACCAACATCAACCTCTGGCCTACACACACGCACACACACACACACACACACACACGTTCCCATGCTTTCGCACACACACACCACCACACACATATACACACATCCTGTCATCTGTGGGGAAATGGTCCCACTAACTTTTCAAGCCTGAGAAACACTTTGAGGAAGCCACCTCACAGGGCAAAGGGCTTCCCTGAGACATACAAGATACAACCCCAAGTAGCACTTAAGGTACAAGAACGGCCCACACTGAGCAGGATGGTCCAACTTCCTAGAAAGCAACACCCTGGCATCTTCTGGACCTTTCCTTTCTCTATGACCACAAAAGTCACTTCAGCCCCATCCCAACTAAGTGTGGGACACACAGACTCCTACTCATGTTTCCCTTGGTCTCAGGGGGATAAGGGGATGGGGGCTTCTGCTCTGCTGGTCACCTCTTGCTCCAGCCCTGCTCTCATCCCACTTCCCCAGCCCTCTCACCTACACCTTCCTGCCTCACTTCCTTCCCTACCCTTCCACCTTCCCCAGAGTCCTGGCTCTCCAGACCGCTGCCCTAAGACATCCCCACCTGAGCCTGACGGGCAGAAGGAGTTCCACAGAATAACACGCCCATGGAAACACTTAAGAGATTCCCTACCTCAGTTCTCCAACTGGCCTAACTCAGGGAAGTCTCTCATAGCACTACCCTGTTCTCACTCTTGGGAGTCCCACCCTGCCACATGTTCAAGGGGCCTTAATTTCCTTACCACAAGTTCTCTTTAATCTCCTCTCTTCTCAGAGTCATACAGACCTCTAAAAAAAAAAAAAAAAAAAAAATCCTCCCTCTGAGCTGAGCTTCAGTGGGTCGTGCTGGAATTCCTGCTAGCTTGTTCTGAACAGCAATTTAATTTACAGCCTCCTCCTTCCAAAATATTTCAGGTGGGAGTAGGGAGTGAGCTTTCCCTTGAAAAAAAAAATATTTAAAGCCTGTTTATAGTGTTTTCTTAAACAAAAGAGCAGCTGGCCTTCTGTCAGGCACCCCCCTAGACCTCCACCTGGAGTTTAAAAGTGGCTGTAGGCACTTTTGTTTTTAAACAGTAATTTTTTCCCCTGCTATTACACATTTACAATGCTCACAAACCCCTGGAAATTCCTCAAATTTTTATTAAAAATTCCAGATGGTGCAGCAGATATTTCAGACACTATAGCGTCTGTTAACAACAGGAAATTAATAACCAAACTGACTTGGAGTCAACATCATCTGGACTAGTGACAATACCAGAAAAGAAGAAAGCAAAGAAATGCAGTATCTGAATTACACTCTGCAAAATGGGCGGGGGGCTGAGTTCATATCCCAAGATTTTAATCCAGTGAGAGCCGAAGTCTCCTGTGCCTCAGTTTCCTCATGTTGTTCAACATAGAAATAATGACAGTACAAGTCTGCTAGAATGCCATATATGTACTCTTAAAAATTGCTATACTGCGGGGCTGGAGAGATGGCTTAGTGGTTAAGCACTTGCCTGTGAAGCCTAAGGACCCGGGTTCGAGGCTCAATTCCCCAGGACCCACGTTAGCCCGATGCACAAGGGGGCACACGCATCTGGAGTTCGTTTACAGAGGCTGGAAGCTCTGGCGCGCCCATTCTCTCTCTCTCTCTCTCTCTCTCTCTCTCTCTCTCTCTCTCTCTCTCCCTCCTTCTCTCTGTCGCTCTCAAATAAATAAATAAACAAAAAAATTTAAAAAAAAATTGTTATACTGTGAATAAGCAGGGGACCCTGACGATTGTGAAATCAACCAGCCAGACAAGAAGTAAATGCTTGTACAATAGTGGCATGCAGCCTCTGTAGGTAACCAGCTGTTCTCTGACTGATCGTGAAGCCTGCCTAGTGCGACAGGACTCATATTGAGTACTGGAAACTAAGTCAGAATCCCATGGTCAGGAAACTCAGACTTCAGAGAGAAGGCCCCACTGCTCTCTGGAGAAGAAGAGTGGGCTCTCAAATAACTCTGCTTTAACCCAAGCTCACTCTTGGTTGAAGAATCTGATTTATTTTATAGATGGTAGAGAAAACAGAGGAGAGCAAAGATCCATCAACAAGACAAGAAGATAGCCGATTGCCCACCACAAGACGTGCCACCTCTACAACATCTACTGGGGCTCAAGAGAAATTGCAGAGGAAATAGCAACATGAACACTGCTCTTACTGCTAGCCTGACAACCAGCTCCAGTGAAATGGTGACAGATACAGTGATCAATCAAAACCTATCAAAGCAGAAATCCAGAGGCTACAGATAAGTCAACACTAAATCAGACCAATAACAGGCCTGCCATGACTCAGGGAACACACTGTGGAAGAGGGGGGAGGAAAAATTGTTAGAGCCACAGAGAGGGTAGGAATACCCTGAGGCATGGTCCCCCAGCTATCCCACAGGGACTGACTGAGCCTTCATGGCCCCACAGTGAATACCATAGCCCCAGTGAGGAGGGCCCCCAGGGTAACAGGAGCAAGGGTGAGGGGATAAAAAAGTATAACCTATCAAAAAATAAACAAAATGAAGCCAGGCGTGGTGGCACACACCTTTAATCCCAGCACTCAGGAGGCAGAGGTAGATAGATGGATTGCCATTGAGTTTGAGGCCACCCTGAGACTCCATAGTGAATTCCAGGTCAGCCTGGACTAGAGTGAGACCCCACCTCGAAAAACCAGAATAAATAAATAAATAAAAATAAACAAAATGAAAGAATTAAATATTTTGTAAATCTCAAAACAAAATCACTATGCTAGGGTGAACAAAGTATGTTTTCTACTACCTGCAATGGAATATTGTTCAGCCTTAAAAAAAGAAAAAGGGCTGGAGAGATGGCTTAGCGGTTAAGCGCTTGCCTGTGAAGCCTAAGGACCCCAGTTAGAGGCTCAACTCCCCAGGACCCACGTTAGCCAGATGCACAAGGGGGCGCACGCATCAGGAGTTCGTTTACAGAGGCTGGAAACTCTGGCGTGCCCATTCTCTCTCTCTTTCTCTCCCTCTCTGCCTCTTTCTCTCTGTTGCTCTCAAATAAATAAATAAATAAACAAAAAAAAATTAAAAAAAAAAAAGAAGAAGAAGCTGTCTTATTTCTGTTCATTGATTCTGAACCTTAAAATCCCTGCTCTGGTAAACCCCCACCACCACATGTCTCAGCCTGGCTACTCCCACATGGGCTTCACCTCATGGCGGGAGCTCTCTGTACTTCCCCCTCTTTCCTTCTCTGAACCCAACAAAGTCTCTCTAAACCTTAAAAAACAGAAAATATTCTGGCCCATGCTATAATATGAATGTAGCTCAGTGACATATGTTAAAGTGAAATAAGCCAAATGTAAAATGGCAAATACCACATGTTCCACAGAGTACAATGCTGGTCACCAAGAGCGGCAGGGTGGACAAGGAGTTGCTTAGAGAGTAGAGTTTCACAGCTGGGGAGATGGAGTGGTTAAAGAGCTTGCTTCCAAAGCCCACTGGCCCAGGCTCGATTCCCCAGGACCCACATAAAGGCAAATGCACAAAGTGGTGCATGTATCTGGAGTTTGTGTGTAGTGACAAGAGGCCCTGGTGCACTCATGTTCCCTTGCTCACTGTCGCTCGCTCTCTCTCTTTCTCTCTCTCTCTCCTCTCTCTCTCCCTCCCTCCTTGCAAATAAATAATTATTTTTTAAAAAAGCACTAGCCAGGCATGGTGGCACACACCTTTAATCTCAGCACTTGGGAGATAGAGGTAGGAGGATTGCCATGAGTTCAAGGCCACCCTGAGACTCCATAGTGAATTCCAGGTCAGCCTGGGCTAGAGTGAGACCCTACCTCAAAACAACAACAAAATAGAGCACTAAGTTTTAGGCTCAGTGTGATGACATAGTTGTAATCCCAGCACTGGGAAGGTGGAGACAAGCAGATCCCTGGACCTGCCAGCCAGTCTAGTCTAATTAAGCAAGTTCCAGGCCAGGGACAAACCTTGTCTCAAAAAGAGTAGATGATGCCTTTAAAACAAAAGGTTGTCCTTGGGCTGGTGAAATGGCTTAGCGGTTAAGGCATTTGCCTGTGAAGCCTAAGGACCCCGGTTTGATTCCCCAGGACCCATATAAGCCAGCTCCACAAGGGGCACATGCATCTGGAGTTCGTTTGCAGTGGCTAAAGGCCCTGGTGCACCCATTCTCTCTTTCTGTCTATGTGCCTCTCTCTCTCAAATAAATAAATAAAATATTTTTGAAAAACAAAGCCTGGCCTCCACACACACACACATACATGCACGGGCGCATGTACCTGCACATACAGCCCTGCATCCATGAACATGCACACACAAAAAGCACTGCTGCACAACCACAACTCGTGGTAACAATGTACTTGAAGCACATCACTCAAAAATTTCATCAATAACACTTTTTTATGAGAGACAGAGAGAGAATGGGTGCACCAGGGCCTCTAGCCACTGCAATTGAACTCCAGACATGTGTGCCACCTTATGCACATGTATGACCTTGTGTGTCTGGCTTATGTGGGTTCTGGGCCCTTAGGCTTTGCAAACAAGCACCTTAACCACTGAGCCATCCCTCCAGCCCTCACCTAATATATATATATCATATAAAATATGTAATACATAACATATAAAATACATATAACATCAGGCATTAGCAGATGCAAAACTGACATGATGTTCAGAGTACCGTAATCCATCAATCACATTCAAACAAAGTCATATTTTGAAAATAAATACTAGTCATGTCTTCCAGATGGAATTACTACAAAGGTTGTATGGAATGGTGCATATGAAGTTTTCAAAATGCTTGGCATATAGTTACTACTTGCTTGTAGGGACAGTGACAGAGGTCAGTCATCAGGTACCACAGTTGTTGCTAAGGCTACTCCTCCCTAGGGAGGGGCCAACAGTGGGCCAAGGGATGCTCAGTGCCCATTTTTTACAGATGGCAGAACTAAGACCCAAAGAATCTGAGAAATCTCTCAAAATTTAAACATACACACACACACATGATACAGAAATTGCATTGTGTCCCCTGGGTGCCTGGTTGGTAATCACCTGGCCCACAGCTATCAGAAAAAGGCTTCAGGGAATCTAAGCCCTTTTTAAAAGGCAAAGGAAATGGGTAAAACTTTTAGCTCTGTCTGAAAAACAGCAAGACTAATTTTTCTGGTGGCTCCTATCGACTTGGAAAGAGCAGACCTGCCCATCAAATGGCATTTTGCCAGCTGATCAATTTGGTGTCATTCTCATTGAATTAAATCAAATTGAAATGTAATTCCTTTCCAGGAACAAATCCCCCTGCAGGGATTCACTGTAGCAGAAGCGTTTGACCTTGTGCTGTGTCTACAGGGCTTTCCAGAAAGCCGAGGACATGGGAGGGGGCTCAGGGCTCATGCCCTTCTAGGCACAACCCACACCACTGACTTCAAGGCAGGAATGCCACCCACCGCTGGGCCAACAGCAGTGCATGGATAGCTTCCACGGGCATCCGCAGGGCTCGTGGTCAAGTATCAGACTGTGTGCTCACATCTCAGAAACTGAGCCAACGTAAGGCAACAAGGACAGCTGTGGAGCCCCTAGCACATAGGCAGGCTTTGTAGGAGTCAGATAAAGACTTCCCACCCAGTTGGTACAATTATAAAACAGTGCTCCCCGCAATGGGAGCAGGTACTCCTTCCCGCAGGATACAGCAGTTCCATGCCAGAGCATAAAGATTGCTGAGTAGAAAACAGTCCTGCCCCATTCAACCTCCCCACCCACTGACCACAGCACTATAAACAATTCCACAAGGACACTACAGTGGCCTCACTCAGTTCTGCGAGGTCCCCAGAGTGTCTATAAGACCCAAAACTATGGGGTTTTGCCCACACTGACAGCAATTGTCTCCCTCAAGGGAAAAAAAAAAAAAAAAAAAAAACTACTTGCCTTGAACCTTCCATTGACTTAGGTCTCCTTCCTGCCCCATAGCCCTGCAATCTCTGCCTTTCCAACCAGATGACCTGGCAGCAAATCTTCACTCCACAGAGCCAGTGAGTGAACCTGTCGCTGAGCTCAGCCCCTCGTCTGCAAGGCAGTGAAACAGTACCTGTCAGTAGCACACGGGCAGGATGGCTGAGCTGGCGGGCAAGGCTGCCCACAGAGAGTTAGGTCAGTGAGACCCATGTGCAAAGATGAGCTATGCCATCTGTCAGAACAAACCAAGGGCTGGTCTGAAGATGTGATCCAAGAGTCCGGGAAGACCCCAAGCACCAATCATGGTGGCCCAGATATGGTCACGGGGAGGCAAGGCTGGAGGGGAGAGGAAGGTAATTGAGTAAGCAGAAAACTAATTAACTAAGTCAGTTGGCACAAAATTACGTGAACAGAGAAAGCATGCCTAGCCTGGAGTGAGGACAAGCAGAGCTCAAGGAGCCAGGCTTGGCCGGATTTATCCTGTGATAAATTCACAAACTTCCTGCCAGGCTCAGAGGCCTCTTAACAGCCAACTACTCGGCCTCTTCTTAGACATGTTGAACCTCTCATCAACCTTTTCCAAACTGCAGCAATCCTTGGTCCCAGGGTTGTTATAAGGATTAAATAGGAAAGCGCCTGGCACATAGCAGGCCGGGAATGAACTGACATTCCCCTTGCCCTCCCTCACTTTCCTTCTGCAATAACCACCAACACCAAGTCTCTCCGGCCCCAAATGCATCACCTCCCAGACTTTCTGGATGCCCTAGCTTCTTCCCTTCCTCGGTTCAACCACCCTCTCTTGACACATCCACCATGGGTCTGCATACTCAATGCATCTTTGCTTTATTGTCAAGGCACTGGTCTCTGTGCTAAACCTAGCAGAGAAGGTAACATCAATGCACGAATCAATGAAATATCAACTGGTGCCTAGAGCGAGGAAGGGACGACGTGAAAGCACGTGTGAAAGATGTTATTAGTGGGTCTCCCCTCTCCCCCAGTCCTCCTCCCAAGACGGACACGTATCCCCCAGGTGCCATCAGGATCAGATGCTGACAGTACTTATCTGAGTCTCCCGGGGAATTGCCATGAGGCACCCAGCAAAAGTCAGGCCCCATCCCTGAAGGCATCTCCTCCCAAACGATTGGTCCATGCTGTATTTTTTTGCTTTGCTTTGCTTTGCTATGCTTTTCGAGGTAGGGTCTCACTCTGGCTCAGGCTGACCTGAAATTCACTATGTAGTCTCAGGGTGGCCTTGAACTCTTGGCAGTCCTCATACCTCTGCCTCTCAGGGGCTGGGATTCAAGGCATGCGCCACCATGTCTGGCTTCCATGCTGTCTTTATTATTTATTTATTTATTTATTTATTTATTTATTTGAGAGGGAGAGAGAGAGAGAGAATGGGCATGCTAGGGTCTCTAGCTACTGCAAACGAATTCCAGACCCATGTGCCACCTTGTGCTTCTGGCTTATGTGAGTCCTGGGTAATTGAACCAAGGTCTTTTGGCTTTGCAGGCAAACGCCTTAAGTGCTAAGCAATCTCTCCAGCCCTTCCATGCTGTCTTAATTTAATTACCTTTCTCATTGCTGTGACAAAAGCTACGTAAAGCCATCAGCCAATTTTGGCTCACAGTTTGAAGGGACACAGCTCACCATGGCAGAAAGGCATGACAAGAGGAGTGGACATCACATCGTGTCCATAGTCAGGAGGCAGAGAGGAAATGAATGCTGGTGCTCAGCTTGCTTTCTCCTTTTTATCAGTAGGGGACTCCTGCCCATGGATGGTGCTGCCCACACTCAGGGTGGGTCTTCCTAGCTCAATGAAACACAATGAGGTGTGTTTCCATGGTGATTCAGAACCCACTCAAGTTGATGATGAAGATAAACCATCACACTACACTGTTGGACCATCCCAGCCTCCTAGCTCCTCATGGGGCTGACTTTGCTCTTTGGTATAATATTATTAAAGTTCCATGATTTCACCTGCCCATTCCCCACAGCTCATCCTCTCAGGGGCTGTACCTCTAACTGCTCCCCCCAATACACTTCCTGCACTCACTGCTCTGTCCTAAGATCTACCACCCAAGAACCAATCTAAAACAACATATTCAAGGTCTATCAGCCACTTTCTCTTGGCTGGGTCAAAAATACCCAACCAGAAGCAACTTAGGGAAGGAAAGGATTTACTTTGGCTGACAGTTTTGAGGATATTTCATCATGGCCGGGAAAGCGTGGCAGGAGCAGGCAGCTGGCCCACATCGTCACATCAACATGAAGGAAGTGGTGAGAGAAAGAGCACCAAGCAGGGCTGGGCTGGAAAGCCTGAAGACCCTCCCCCAGTGACACGCTTCCGGCAGCAAGGCTCTGCCTCCTAAAGGCTCCATGACCTTCCTGAACAGCACCCCTGTGGTGGTTTACGTGTAAAATGTGCTCCTCAGCCTCCTGTGTTTGTGATTAAACCTCATGCTTAATTCCCAGCTGATGAAGTCTTTGGTAGTGTCCTTCCTCTGTGCTGAACAGAAGACATGGCTCCTGGCTGTCTGCTCCTGCCATGTTTTCCTCACTGTGATAAAAACTCCCTTCAAAACTGTAATCTGGAAATAAACCCTGTTCTTCCATAAGCTGCCTCTGGTCAGGTGTTTTGTCCCAGCAATGAGAAAGTGACTGCAGCAGCCACCGACTGGGGATTAAGTATTTAAACACATGCGTCTCTAGGGGGAAACATTTTATACCAAACCTCCACACAAGAGAAATGCTCCAGTGTGGGGTCTGGGAGAGGCAGTATGTGAGGGGTCACTTTCTAACAACAACAACAAACAAAAAAAAAACCATGGTACCCTTGAGCCGAAATCTGTGGAGTAATGATCTATCTAGATCAAGAAAGGGGAGGCAGAATGTTCTAGGCAGATGCATCCCAATGGGAGAGGCCCCAGGACAAGAAAGAAAGGTAAGTCCCACAGGTGGAACGCCGAGACTGAGAGGTAGCAGGGGAGGGCAGGAGGGTGGCCAGGAAGGAAAGGTGGGCACAGGCCAGATCAGGCAGTGCCACAGGCTCTGACTTAAGCTCATAGGCAGTTAAGTTACACTCTAACCAAAAAGATAACAATTTTAGCCAGGCATGGTGGTGCACGCCCTTAATCCCAGCACTCAGTAGGCAGAGGTAGGAGGATCGCTATGAGTTCGAAGCCACCCTGAGACTACATAGTGAATTCCAGGTCAGCCTGGGCTAGAGTGAAACCCGACCTCAGAAAACAAGAAAAAAAAAAAGATAACATTTTTTTTGTCATGGTTGTATGAGGTTCTCCAGCTTCCACCACAAAAACACCACAGACTGGTGGCTTACCTAGAGGTTGCCTGACTCTCCTGTGGTTCTGGAGACTGGAAGTTCAAGGTGGAGGTGCCAATGGAGTTGGACTCTTCCAAGGCCTCTCTCAGCTCTTGCTGGTTCTTTACAGTATGGTCCCTCAGTGCATGAATATCCCTGGTGACACTCTTTGTTTCTGAATTTTCTCTTCTTATAAGACATCAATCAGATTGGATTACATCCCTCTCTAATAGCCCCATTTTAACTTAATCACTTTATTAAAGACCTTAGGGTTTCGTATATGGCTCAGTGGTAGAGCACTTACCTAGTACGCACAATTCCCTGGTCTCAATCCCCAGCACAAAAGAAGAGAGGAAGGGATGGAGCAAGGGAAGGAAGGACACTCAAGATCATATCCCCATAAAATCACATTCTGAGTACTGGGTATTAGGTATTAAGACCTGAACTCATGAATTCTGGAGGTACACAACTCCTGTAACAGTGATATTATCTGTAAGCAAAATTGTTAAAATGGCGAAAATTTAAACCCAATGAATTGTACATGTGCATAAAAACCTTTGCTGAGGGGCTAGAGAGATGGCTTAGCTGGTAAAGGCACTTGCCTACAAAGCCAAAGGAACTCCGGTTTGAGGCTTGATTCCTCAGGACCCATGTAAGCCAGATTCACAAGGTGGTGCATGCATCTGGAGTTCATTTGCAGTGGCTGGGGGCCCTGGTGTGGCCAATTCTCTCCCTATCTATCTGCCTCTTTCTTTCTGCCTGCCACTCTCAAATAAATAAATAAAAATTTAAAAAAAAAAACTTTGCTGAAAATGAAAAATAACATTATAATTGGATCAGCCCTAGGGAAAACAAAATCCGTGATTAATTGTGTGAGGAAGTCATGTCTGCCCCCTCCTCTCGCCACCCTACACTACCCTTCAAACTGTTCCAGCAGTACCAACTTTATTCACAAATCTATCCTTCTCGGCTCCCACCACAGTGCAGCTGGTCTATCCCATGCCAAGTTCATGGTCTCCATCTTCCTGGGACAGGGCTCTCTAACGTGCCACAATCCTCCTGGCCACTCCCAAGTTCATGCACTTCCCTTCTGCTCCTACCTGGACCATTTCCTCCCTTCCTTTCCGGGAGAGGGAGACACTGGATTCCTCTCCCTGTTCCTGGTCCCATTCCACAGGGGAGGAAGGGATCACCAGTGGCTGCCACTGTTCCTTTCCTTGGCCCCTCCTCATTTTCCAAAGCTACTTAAAGGAAGACATTTAATGTAGAAGAAAGAAAACAAAGTTGGCTCTCATCTACCTGAGGCTCTGTTACTTCATCTTTGACAAGGTCATCGCTTCAAGATGGTGACTTATCCAAACCTCTTGCCATGGCCAGCAGAGGTGGTCCCTGTGCCGTGTGACACCCCAGCCCCTCACTCTGGACCATGATACTCTTGCCACTGTGTCTTTTGCTGACTCCCAGGACACACCAAACCCGACCTCATCTCGGGCCCTTTGCGCATGCTCTTCCCTCCACCGGGTCCTGGTACAGCTCGTCCCGTCAACGGGTAATTCTCTTTCCTCAGTCTGCCGCAATTACCCCATCCAAGCCAGCACCTCCCTCATGTTTCTTAATCTCTTCATACCACTTAACAGTCCCTGAAGTTCTATTATTGCTCTACTTACTCACTCCCTGTCTCCCTTACAAAACGTAAGCTCTAAGAGAATAGGGACTGTGTCTGTCTTCCTAAACTGTCACAATAAAATAATACCTGGCACACAGCTAGACTGTATCAGATTTGTTTGATGAATAAAAAAACAAACAAACAAAAAAAAAAAAACCACTAAGCCGGGCATGGTGGCACACACCTTTAATCCCAGCACTTGGGAGGCAGAGGTAGGAGGATCGCTGTGAGTTCGAGGCCTCTCTGAAACTACATAGTGAATTCCAGGTCATCCTGAACTAGATTAAAACTCTACCTTGAAAAACAAAAAAAAAAAAAAACCACTAAGATGATTCTCTAGGGCCATTTCTATGTGATAATATCATCTCCACTCCCCTAGATATGTCTGAAATGTAAATTTCAACGAACTCACAGTGTAAATAAGAGGGGCTGAGGAGGTTTTGGCGGGTGTGAGCACTTGCTTCAAGCTTGAGGGCCTGAAACTAATGAAGTGCAAACTCCCCAGGACGCACATAAACAGTGGGGTGTGGTCACACTCGTCTGTGAGCCCTAGTCCTGTGAAGAGCAGGGGACACAGAATTGCTGGGGTACGAAACGACAGCTCCATGCTCAGGGAGAGACCCTGTCTTAAGGAAATACACATGAAAGCAATGGAAGACAAACAAGTGACATTCTCCTCTGGCTGCCACACGCCTGTAAGCACATCTGTACGTTCACCACACACACACACACACACACACACACCATGGCGCCATGGCACCAAACACACTGCACATGCAAACAAGTATGAATAAGGGCTGGATATGCCATCGTACAGAACACTGGGGAGCTAGAGTCTTGAGAATCAGGAGTTGAAGGTCATCCTTGGTTACATACTGAGTCTGAGGCCATCCTAGCCCACATGAGATCCAATTTTAAAACTGTAAATAACATTCTATGTCAAAAGTGAAAAACAAATGGCCGGGCACGGTGGCACACACCTTTAACCCAAGCATGAGGAGGCCAAAGTAGGAGGATCACTGTGAGTTCGAGGCCAGCCTGAGACTTACATAGTGAATTCCAGGTCAACCTGGGCTAGAGTGAGACCCTACCTCGAAAAACCAAAATAAAAATTTAAATTAAAAAACGAAAAATGAAAATTAACATTGTATGGGCTATGAAGCAATTACATTCTCGTATCTGAGTTTTGTGCAAAGGAAGCCACCGGCCATCTACTAACACAGCCCGTTCATCAGCCACAGGGATTGACTGGGGCATAGGCATCCGCTTGATCTGGGCCAATCAAGTTCTTTCCTTGGATATTTCAACCGTTGCCAGGAAGACAGCAGCATCTCCCCTGCCTGAGAGATCAAATGACAAGGCAGCCCATGGCCCCTTCCTACATGCCTTGAAAAAGTGGCTCGAATGTCCTGTCAACACCGCCCTGCCAGTAATCTGGGCACCTGAGACAAGAATCATGCCTTTGTCTCAGCTGGTGAGCATTGTGGTGCTGTCGCTCACAACCAAAAGAATTCCATTGTTGTGAAAAATGAATCGATGCATGCCAGCTACCTGGCCCAGGGCCCAGCTTGGAGCAGATGCATAACTGTTCGTTTCCTTCATACCAATCCAGAAGTTTCGTGTGTGTGTGTGTGTGTGTGTGTGTGTGTGTGTTTTCAGGTGTGGAACTCAGAAGACAAATTCAGGAGTCAGTCCTTACCTTCCAGCTCCTCTCAGGTGAGTGTCTCTGCTGTTTCCCATGGCATACAGCACGCTAGCTGGCCTCTTAGCTTCTAGGGAGTCTCCTGCCTCTGCCTCCCATCTTGACACAGGAGGTTACAGACATGATCTACTGTGTCCACCTTTAGCTGGGTCCTGGAGATTCAAACTTGGGAACTCACACTTGCATAGCAAACACTTTACCCACTGAGCCGTCTCATCAACCGAAATTTCACCCTCTTTGCCGCCTTCCTTCCATCCCAGATGAGACTGTCCCTCTACCTATCTAAGGCCACCTCTATCCCATTTCCCTTCTGTTGGGCATTTTGTTTCTTTGTTCTCAGGCTGGGGAGACAGGCTGCGGCACCTTTGTGTGACATTCAGAGCCCCGACAGGCCAGGGCTGTGTGAGGCTCATGGCCCACCCCTCCATGTGCGGGACACAGCACGTGCCCAGGGCCTGTCACAGCAGCAGAGTCAGTGCTGAGTAGAATGAAGCCTCTGGTGCCTTATAAACTGAAGAGGGTTCCATAAAGTGTGTAAAAAGGGAAGGTCAGTCTGCATGGAAGGGATTGGAGTATGGTTTTATTAGCCACATAGATAACCCTCATCATGAAAGGAGCCTTTCCAAATGATGGATGGCTCTGAGGCCCCCGAGGGACGTGGGTATTTCTCAAGGCCGCCAGTCAAACAAGTTAACCGCATAACATTTCTCTCTCCATAGCAACGGGCCTGGCCTCCTCCGTCTGGCCCCAGCACCTGTGCCTCCAGAAGTCCCTCAGTTCATGTGGCTGCTGCCTTCTGCAGTCCACCACGGCACGAGGCTCTCATTCACAGCCCCCAACTTGGAGAAAGGACAGACTCCAGGAAGGGACATGTGGCAGGAACCCAGAGTCCAGCCAGGGGCTGGGTCAAAGGCCTCTGGCTCCGAGCTCCTGGGCTATTCTGCTTAGCACATCCTGGCTTCTCTTGTCCCCAAGACAAGACTGAAGTAGGCAGTGAAAGGGGGTGTGGCAAGATGCAGGAGGAGCCTAGACAACAGGTTCTGACCCAGAGGCCAGGTAGCACATCCCCACTGCAGAGATCAGAGAACTGTGAAGGTCAGAGAGGAGTAGAGAATGATAAGAAGCGGCGTCTCACCCAGTTCACCTGACTCCACCACAGTTGGCTCCTCACATCTTTGCTGAGTGGAGCCAAAAGGAAGCAAAGAGTTCGGGAGCGCATCCTGCAGGGAGATGTCGTGTCAGCAGGAGGTCCCCCAGAGGCCAGCTCGGCTTCCTCAGGATGGCCATCAGTCTTGGGGTTCACGCAGGCAGGCTGTTGTGCTTTGAATGTGAAATGCCCCCCCCCACACACACACACACAGGCTAATGTGCTGAAACACTTGGTCCCCAGCTGGCAGCGCTGTTTTGGAAGGGGGTATAACTTTCAGAAGTGAAGCTTCTCATTGGGGGAGTGAGCTCTGGGGTTTCTTAGCCCAGCCCCGCTTCCTGTCTGCTCTCTGCTTCTCGTCTGAAGATGTATTACGTGAGCAGCTGCCTTACTCTCCAGTTGCTGTGCCCTCTCTGCCGTGACGGACTGTGTTCCTTTGAACTCGAAACCCAAATCAACCCTTCTCGCCTTAAGTTGCTTCTTGTCTGGTATTTGATCATAGCAAAGCGAGACAGCAGATAAAGCTCAGGCAATGGAGTCGGAAGTGGACAGCTCTTTGGGGACCCCTGGCAATGAACAGGAAAAAGGAGGTGTGTAGAATATAGGCACACACATCCTGGCCAGGAAAGAAAGCAATCTATGGAAATTTAAAGGACAAATTCAAATTATGAGTCCTGAAGTTAAGGGAAGCGGGAAAGCACGGGGCCCACAACAGGGTCTAGACACTTCCTCTGTCAAAGTCCACAGAGCAAATATCTTCAGCTCTACGGAGTCCCGACCACAGCCACCCAATCTCCAACACAGCGCAAAAGCAGCCATAGACATTACATAAACAAGTGAGCACAGCTGTGTCTCAATAAAACTTTAGTTACAAAAACAGGTGGCAACTAGGGGGGAAGCTATACTGTTGTTTGGCTAAATGGATGCAGTATGTCTAGCAAATAACCCTCTTAAATATTTGTGTCTATGCTCATATATTAAGGCTACTTCTTTGGTTAGAGAAGTTTCTCTTTTTGGATGGTGGTGATGACTTGGGAGGCTCAAAACTCAAAGGTTTGGGAAGCAGTGACAGTGGAGTGTTCAACACTAAGTGAGACATCTCTATTAGACCCTCCAGGGCTCAGGGACCATTGTGGAAAGAGGTGGTGGAAAGAATGTAAGAGCCAAACAAAGGGGAGGAGTGCTTTGGAATACTGTATTCCAGACATTAGATGACTATTGAATTCATGGCCTCACAGTGGCTGATGATATCTACATAAAGACCCGTGTAACATGAAGTCAAAAACTAGAAAAAAAAATGACATCAAAATAGAAGGGGGAGTAGTTGGAAAGAAGAAGAGGTTCAGTGGAGGGGGAAGGAGAAGGATGACAAAGCAAGGTAGTGAGAGAAATCAGGGTACATTGTGTAAGTTTTTTTAGGGCTGGAGAGATGGCTTAGTGGTTAAGCACTTGCCTGTGAAGTCTAAGGACCCCGGTTCGAGGCTCAATTCCCCAGGACCCATGTTAGCCAGATGCACAAGGGGGCACACGCATCTGGAGTTCGTCTGCAGTGGCTGGAGGCCCTGGCGTGCCCATTCTCTCTCTATCTGCCTCTTTCTCTCTCTGTCACTTTCAAATAAATAAATAAAAATAAACAAAAAAATTTTTAAGTTCTTTTAAAAATGATTAAAATCTATCTTTAGCTAGGCATTGTGGCACATGCCTTTAGTCCCAGCACTCAGGAGGCTAAGGTGAGAATATCAACATGAATTCAAGGCCAGTCTGGGGCTATCAAGTAAGTTCCAAGTTAGCCTAGGATAGAGTGAGACCCTGCCTCAGAAAAATTCAATCTTCATTAATACAAAAATATAGGTGGCAAACTGGATCCAGACCACGGGCTGTGAGGACCAAGCCCTGACCCAGTGCACAAGGCGCCGAGGTGCTTGGGCCAGAGCAGCAGCAATCAACTTTGGAGAGTGGGGAGGTCTCAGCCACCATGCGCTGCCCACTGTGCCAGCACATAGTACGTGCCCACTGGCCACTGAACTACTTTGGCTTCTGCAGCAAGATGAAAAAAGCCACCGGGAAGCTCGAGGAGCCCTGTTGAGCTAGGGAGTTCAGGGCAATGGTTCTCACCTTCTGCAGAAAAGAAAATAAACCAGGCGGTATCAAGTTGACAGCCTCACACAAGTAGGAAAGACAGACAGAAATCCGATCCTAGCAGCTCCAACAGCTGGGTCCAGTGGGGTTCGTTAGCACCCCTCACTTCCTCACTCCAGAGGAAGAAGGTCTTCTGCAGGGAGAGGAACGCAGAGATGGGAGACCGCTTGAAATCTGCTCAGAACTTGCAGCCAAGTTAGTTACAAATGTGTACAACAGGCCAGAGCTCCGAGCCAAAACTTTGCGGACAGAGCCAGCTGGCTTACTATCCCTGCACTTTTAAATCGCTGGACAGGCACAAGAGATGATGACCTTCACCCCCACCACCCGAATGCGCCACCCAGCTCTGCTCTGTAGATCTGGAAAGACTATAGGCTGACCAGGACAACACTTGCAACAGGTGGACTGGCAAGGCTGCACTCTTTTTCTAATTAATTTTTTGTTATTTTTTTATTTTTGTTATTTTTTGGTTTTTCTAGGTAGGGTCTCACTCTAGCTCAAGCTGACCTGGAATTCACTATGTAGTCTCAGGGTGGCCTCGAACTCACAGCGATCCTCCTACCTCTGCCTCCAGAGTGTTGGGATTAAAGACATGCGCCACCATGCCCGGCGTTTTATTAATTTTTTAATTATTTTTATTTTTCAGAGAGAGAATGGGCATGCCGGGACCTTCAGCCTGCTGTGAATGAACTCCAGACACATGCGCTCCCTTGTGGTGCACGTGCGACATTGCATGCTTGCGCCTCTGTGCATCTGGCTACGAGGCACCAGAAGATGTGAACATGAGTTCTTAGGTTTCGCCCGCAAGCGCCTTAGCCATCAAGCCATCTCTCCAGCCCGAGGCTGCACTCTTTCCCAAGCATCCCTTGCTTCCTGAGTGAGGTCCATGGGTTCTGGTTCCACCAGGAGGAAGAAGGAAAAGTGTGGCTGATGGTTTCGCCGTGGGGACTTTTAGCATGAAGGGAACATGAGAAGGTGAGAGGGTGCAGCACTACACAATAGGTACCTCTCTAACAGGTGACTCCTCCACTTCTGGCACTTCTCAGTGGTGGGTGCTGTGTGCTGATCACCCTCTTGCCCCATATGGTTCTGGGGCTCTGGCGTCTGGGCACTGAGGCTAGAACACAGTTGCTACACTTTCTGTTTCTTTGTACTTTGGAATTCCCTTAGCCCCTGCCAGTCCCCAAGCCTTGTCTCCCAAGTGAGGCCACCAAGGATGGCAGTCAGGCTATACAACACCACAAAATACCAACCAAGGGCCATGGCAGACACACTCTTTGTAACCTTCCATGGTTGTGTTGGTTATGTAGAAAAGGAACTTGAGAGCCTAAGGGGTCACTCGAGGGCTAAGAAATCCAGTTCCTGAGCCAGCACTCTGCCACGTCACACCACGGTGGCTAAACTCAAATGTTCTGGGCACCCAGGCATGTAAGGCTGGTGGGCATAGCCAGCCGGGCATAAGGACCCAGGCACATGCTGTGTGAGTGGTGGGAAACTGGGCAAATACAGCAGGAGCAGTCCTTGGTAGCCTGTCGTGTTGCTGCCGTGGGGAAGCGGCTAGGAAAGTTGGCTCCAATCTTCAAGAGACCTCAGATACAGAGAAGTAAGTGATATCTCTTAATTTTTTAAACATATATTTTATTTATTTATTTATTTATTAACTTATTTGCTTGCAAACATAGAAAAGAGAGAGAGAGAGAGAATGGGCACTTCAAGACCTCTGGCTGCCGTAAACGAACTCCAGACACATGCACTACTTTGTGCATCTGGCTTTATTATGGGTACTGGGGAATCGAACTCCAGGCTGGCAGGCTTTCCAGCCAAGTCCCTTAAATGCTGAGCCATTCGCCCAGCCTGAACTCTCTTAATTGTCGAAGGCTGGCAAAGTTATTTTAATGCTATGAGGTGAAACAAAATGCATTAGTTGGCAGCCTGGTGTGCTACCTCCATCGTATCCCATGGAATTCACATGCCAGCCCCTTACAGGTAAATGATACTCGTCCCCACGGAGTGATACCTGCTAAGGTTATAAGAAGGAAAAAGACTTGCCTTGACCTTGCAGATTCTGTGCTTTTGGTCAGTCCCTGAATCACCCAACCAGCACCACGTTGCTCTTCCTCCGATAAGAAAGCCTGGGATGTTTGGTCTCCTGTCTCAGTGTTGTCTGTCACCCAGCACAGCGAGTGAGTGAGGGGCGCTAGTCCCCAGCTGGGTCCCTTCAATAGCAGACGTCACTCCTACTTGGGCTCAGCTGGTTATTGTCAGCCATTTCCCCTGGGCTGTCATTGACTGATAATGGGGACCGAAATCCCAGGAAGCCCTCAGCCTGGGTCACTGAGGCAGCAGTGAGGAGACCAGGTGGCCAAGTGCCCCAGTTAAAACAGAAGCCGCGGGAGCCCAGCTCTCCATCCAGAACCTGCGCTTCTGCTTCTGAGGACGGTTCCTCTTGGCTGAGCCTGGATGTTGAAACCATCTGGTCCGGCTTTGTTTTTTTGAACTTTATTATAAACTTAAAGGAAGATGTGAGCTGAATGCTGGCTCAATTAGGAAACTATGTAGCTTGTGGATCCTAGGGAGCGGCTGATAAGCCTAGAAGCAGATCTCTGGGGGCCTGCCACAGAGCTCTGGCCTCAACTTTAACCTGAATAACATTTTTATTAATGACTTTGTTGAAAACATAAAAGCCCCGTTTACCAAATTTATAGTTGATTTGAAAGAAGAAGAGAGGGGAGGCCAGGCAGATGGTAAAACCATCGACAGAATCCAGATGGCTTTAGACAGGTTGGACTGACAAGCTGAACCTAATAAGATAAATTGAAGCAAGGGTAAATGTCAGGTCCTGAACTTGGCTTGAAAAGAATGACTGCTCAGGCTGAAGAGATGGCCCAGCAGTTAAGTCAGCTTTCCTGCAAAACCTAATGACCCATGTTCAATTCCCTGGTACCCAATAAAGCCAGATGCACAAAGTGGCACATGCATCTGGAGTTTGTTTGCAGCCTCTGGAGGCCCTGCCATGCCCTGTTCTCTCTGTCTCTCTCTATCTCACTCTGCTTACAAATAAATAAAATGAAAATATTTTTTTAGAAAATGAATGACTGCTCAAGGATGGGATTTGAGGTAGGCTTAGACAGCAGCAAGACACAGCAGCTTCATAAGACCTACAACTTCAGTCAACAGGGTCAATGTGGCCATAACACATCAGAATCAAGCTGTTCGTTACAGCATTCTTTATGACTGCAGAGCCCTGGATGCACTCTAAGTGTCTGGTAGCTGTGGTTCACCTGTCTGGTTGAAAATTCTATATCCATTAGAAATAGTGATGGAAGGCACTGGGAATGTGGCTCAGTTGACAGAGTGGTTGCCTAGAACTCACAAAGCGCTGGGTTTGGCCATCCAGCACCCCACAATACCAAGCATGATGGTACACACCTGAAAGTCCATCACTCAGGAGAATCAGTACTTTAAAGTCATCACTAGCTACATAGAGAGTTTGAGTTTGGATGCCCTGTCTCAAAAACATAGAACAACAAAAACAAACAGAAATGCTGGTATAAGAATATATTTAATGACATGAGGAAAATATTTTTATCAAGAATTTTTATACATGAACATACTGTGATTTGATCATAATCTCCTCTTGTTACCTTCTCTTGTCCCATCTTCCTAACCCCATTTCCACTGAACCACTTCTTTCCAATTAGTTTGTTTTTGAAAAAATTAGTAGCTGATAAAGCAATACATAAGATTTGAACCAATTTTTATCTTTTAAAAACAGGGCTTGAGAGATGACTTAGTGGTTAAGGTGTTTGCCTGCTAAAGCCAAAGGACCTCAGTTCAGTTCCCCAGATGCACAAGGTGGCGCATGCGTCTGGAGTTCGTTTGCAGTGGCTGGATGCCCTGGCACGCCTATTCTCTCTTTCTCTCTCTCTCCCTCTCTCTCTCTCTCCTCTTTCCCTCTCTCAAATAAATAAATAAAATATTTTAATAAAAAAAAAAAAGAGAGCCAGGTGTGGTGGTGCACGCCTTTAATCCCAGCACTTGGGAGGCAGAGGTAGGAGGATCATCATGAGTTCGAGGCCACCCTGAGATTCCATAGTGAATTCCAGTTCAGCAACCCCCCACCCAAAAAAAAAAAAAGAAAAAAGAAAAGATTTCCAGGCATAGTGGTACATGCCTTTAATCCCAGTACTCGAGAGGCAGAGGTAGAAGGATCACTATGAGTTCGAGGCCAGCCTGAGACTATGTAGTGAGTTCCAAATCACCTGGGCCAGAGTGAGACCCTGCCCTGAAAAAAAAGAAGAAAGAAAAAAGAAAGAAAATATTGGCATTATGGAAGTCAATATGGAGGTTTCTCAGAAAATTAGAAATAGACATCCCATACAACCCACTCCTGGGCATCATATACCCTAAGGACGCCTACACCCTACTCTAGAGATACTTGCACATCCATGCTTATTGCTGCTCTGTTTACAATGGCTAAGAACTGGAAATAGCCTAGATGTCCAGTGACAGATGAATGGATAGTGAAAATGTGGTGCATGTACACAATGGAATTCCATTCAGCAATACATAAAAATAAAATTATAAAAATTTCTGAAAAATGAATTGATTTGTAAAGAATCATGTCAAGTGAAGTGATTCCAATTCAAAAAGACCAAAACTGCATGTTCTTCCTGATATGCTGATCTTAGCTTGTAACACCCATATATATATATATATATGGGGGAAATGTGGATAAAACCTGTATACATAGACCTATAACCAAAAATGAATTTAAAAAGATGATATGGGGCCTAATAAAAGGCCCAGCAGTTAAAGGCACTTGCTTGCAAAGCCCGCCAGCCAGGGTTTGCTTCCCCAGCACCCACATAAAGCCAGATGTACAAAGTGCCTCATGCATTTGGGGTTCATTTGCAGTGGCAAGAAGCCCTGGCATGGCCATTCTCTCTCTCTCTCTCCCTCCCTCTCTCTCTCTCTCTCCCTCCCTCCCTCCCTCGCTCCCTCTCTCTCCTTGCAAATAAATAAATAAATAAAAACATTTTTTAAAAGAGATGAGCTGGGACTGGAGAGATGGATTAGTAGTTAAGGTGCTTGCCTGTAAAGCCAAAGGACTCAGGTCTAATTCCTCTGAACCCATATAAGCCAAATGCACAAGGTGGGGAATGCATCTGGAGTTCATTTGCAGCAGCTAAAGGCCTTGGTGCACCCATTGTCTCTATCTGCCCCACCCTCCCTCCCTCTTTCAAATAAACAAATAAAAATTAAAAGATTCTTTTAAAAAAAAAAACTACTCTCACCCTTGTTTGGAGAATCAGTTTAAAAAGAGAGAGAAGAGCTGGAGGAGGGGAGGGGAGGGCAAAGCATATATGTCACATGTAAACAGAAGGAAGGAAAAGGCAGAGGGTGGGAATCAGCTAAAACAAACTGTATTTGAAAATACTACAAATAAAAGAAGAAAAAAAGATTGGGTCTGAGAAGGTGGCACAGTGGTTAAAAAGGTATTTTCTTGAGCCAGGCATGGTGGCACATGCTTTTAATCCCAGCACTCGGGAGGCAGAGGTAGGAGGATCACTGTGAGTTTGAGGCCACCCTGAAACTACATAGTGAATTCCAGGTCAGCCTGAGCTACAGTGAGACCCTACCTCAAAAACCCAAAATAAAAGGCTCTTGCTTGCAAAGCGTGCCAGCCTGGATTCAATTCTCAAGCCACCACACAAGCTGGATGCAAAAAGAATTACTAGTGCACACATGCACAATGCTCACATATGCACACACACACACACTTGTGCAAATAATAGTATTTTTTTGAGAAAGAAAAAGAGGCAGAGAGATAATTGGTGCACCAGGGTCTTCAGTAGCTGTGAATGAACTTCAGACACATGCGCCCCCTGTGGTGCATGTGCAACATTGCATGCTAGCATCACTGCGTCTGGCCACTTGCTACCTAGAGATTTGAACATGAGTTCTTAGGCTTCACAGGCAAGCATATTAACCATTAAGCCATCTCTCCAGCCCAATAAATTTTTAAGATTAGAAAAATTTAAAAAAGAAAAAGAAAAGATTGAAAAAAAATAAAAGGTGTACACCAAAGTATGAAGTTGGCAGTTTCTGTGTGATAATGATGGCCTGGAGGTGGGGGAAGTCTCAATCAGTGTGCAGTTTTGGAAGGTGCTAGAATGTTAATGCAATCTTCAGACATATAAACTAGTGTCTAAACTATTATGGTTTGAACCTCAAGTGTCCCCTACAGGCTAACATTTTGAAGGCTTGGTTCCTAACTGATAGCATTATTTTGAGCAGAAGTGGAACTTTTAAGAGGCAGAACCTTGAAGAGAATGGGCATGCCAGGGCCTCCAGCCACTGTAAACAAACTCCAGATGCATGCACCACTGTGCATATAACTTTATGTGGGTAGTGGGGAATCAAACCCAGGTCGTTAGGCTTTTCAGGCAAGCACTGTAACCACTGAACAATCTCTTCAGCCCCTCAATTACTTTTATTTACTTATTTGCAAGAAGAGACAGAGAGCATGGGCATGCCAGGGCCTCTTGCTGATAAAAATGAACTTCAGACACATGCGCCACTTTGTGCATCTGGCTTTAGGTGGGCACTGGGGATTTGAACCTGGGACAGCAGGCTTTATCAGCAAGCACCTTTAACTGCTAAGCATTCTCCCCAACCCTCTGGCAAAATTTTTGATCACAGTGACAAAAGAATAACTAACACATATAACTTGTTTGGGGTTGAAGACATGCCTCAGTGGTTAAGGTACTTGCTTACAAAGCCTGACAGCCTGGTTTTGATTCCCTAGTACCCATATATAGCCATACACACAAAGCAGCACATACATCTGGAGTTAGTTTTGCAGCGACAAAATGCCCTGGCTATTTCCCATCTCTCTCTCTCTCTCTCTCTCTCTCTCTCCCTCTGTCTCTCTGATTAACATATATATATATATATATATATATATATATATATATATATATATATATATATATATGGATGAAGGGAATTCTGCCATACTTGGTGTAGCAGACAGCTTCAGGTTCAGTGAAATGAACTTCCAGACCAGGCACAGTTATGGAGGAAGGGATATTTATTGAAGCTTACAGATCCAGGGGAAGTTCCATAATGGCAGAAGAAACTGGCCTGCCTTCACAGGCCCAAGCAGAGAGAGAGAACAGCACAAGCCAAAAAGCCAAAAGCCACAGCACACTTCAGGAACTCCAGCTAGGCACACTTTGCATATCTTTAGATTGAAATCTGAAACCCACCACCACACCTTAAGATCCACACAATGGCACTGACTCCAGCCGGGTGGCTGCAGATGCAAACTACAAACAAACAACTGAATATATTAGGGGCCATCTATTCTATTCAAACCACCACATTCCACCCCTGGCCCCCAATAGATTTATAACCATTACACATTGTAAATTGTACTCAGTTCAATTTCAAAGGTCCCCACAGTCTTTACCAATTTAAGATATAAAGGCCTGTAAAATCAAACAAGTTAAACATTTCTCACATATCAAGGCACAGAGTAAACATTTTCAACTGGTGTAATGCATAGCAAGGAGAGACTAAACAATGCAAACTCAGCCACCATCAAACAAACATCAAACTTCTGCAGTTCAAGTTCAATACAACCAGGGACTGACAGTCTCCAAATTTTCCAATTCTGCCCCTCCAGCTGGGCAGAGTATCTGGGGAACACTTCCATCTCAGGCCAACAGTGCGCTCTATGGTAGAGCTTGCATAGTCCTGGTATATCCAAAACATCTTGAGGTCTTCATGCAAACCACGGTCCATCTTCCAAAGGCTCTTTCAGCCTATCAGGGCATCATGCCCTGCCTCATGCTGCATCTCAGCAGCAGCTCCTGGAACCGTGTGCAATTCATGACCACTCCTCACATTTTCCAAAGGCTCTTTCAGCCTATCAGGGCATCAGGCCCTACCTCATGCAGCATCTCAGTGGCAGCTCCTGGAAGCATGTGCAATTCACGGCCACTCCTCGCACTTTTCATGCTTCTGAAACTATACCAGTTGTGCAGGACACAGCCATATTCTTAATTCACGGACAAAATAAATCATAACCTTGAAAAGCAGATTCCTTCTCCAGTCAACTCTTTCCAAAAGTGTTTGCATTTCTATGATAGTCTTTCCTCAGGCATCCTTTCCATGGTAAAGCAATTGGACCATCTTCCTTTAAGATTGCTAATGTGTTTGACAATATCAGATTCAGTAACCTAAAACCAGTCTCAGTGCCTATAATTTTAACTTGCTTGAGGTTTTCCAGGTTTAAAATCTTAAATCTTTCAGTCCAGTATCTTTAGCCAAGCACATCAGTCCATTACAAATTCAACTTTGATCAAACTCTCTGGGCCTGGGCAGCAGGATGCAGCCAGCCCTTATGCCAGTAGCCCAGTTCCAACAAAGTCCTCTGCAGTCTTTCCTTCCCCTTAGAAAGCTCATAAGCCAAGCTTCGAAGTTCAATGCTGTCTGCACTTAGCATTCTCAGACTCTCATCAGAATAGTCCATAAAACTTGGCTTACCACTCCAGTAGACATCTTCAGTTGCAAGCACCAAGTCCATGCCTATTCCTCCAAAACAAAGGTTCCAAAATATCAACATCCACATGGTCAGGTTCATCTCAGTCCACTCCTCAGTACCAAGTTCTGTAGCAGACAGCTTCAGGTTCACTGAGATGAACTTCCAGACCAGGCACAGTTATGGAGGAAGGGATATTTATTGAAGCTTCCAGATCCAGGGGAAGTTCCATAATGGCAGAAGAAACTGGCCTGCCTTCACAGGCCCATGCAGAGAGAGAGAGCAGCACAAGCCAAAAAGCCAAAAGCCACAGCACACTTCAGGAACTCCAGCTAGGCACACTTTGCATATCTTTAGATTGAAACCTGAAACCCACCACCACACCTTAAGATCCACACAATGGCACTGACTCCATCCAGGTGGCTGCAGATGCAAACTACAAACAAACAACTGAATATATTGGGGGCCATTTATTCTATTCAAACCACCACACTTGGCAAATCAAGACTCAGGTCTTGGCTGTTAGTGGTGGTTTACGCCTGTAATGCTAGCATTTGGTATGCTGAAGCAGGAGGATTGCTGGGGGTTAGAAGTCAGCCTCATATAGTGAGTTCCAGGCCAGCTTGGCCCTGTCTCAGAAAAAAATTCTCCCATAAAAAAATTTTAAAACACTCAAATATTAAATCTAGCTCCAGATGATTCACCTTACAATTTGGCGAAGGATAGTGAGGGGAAACCGTCTAAGTGTTCCAGGCATGCATGAAGTGTGCAGGCTGTTTAGATGGCGTGGTAGTTTGAATATAAAATGTCCCCCATGGCCTTGTGGATTTGTGATTAAGCCTCGTATTTAATTCCCATCTGGTAAAGCCTTTGGGAGGCAGAGCCTTGCTGGAGGAGGTGTGTCACTGGGGAGGGACTGAGCCTGGGAACTGTATAGCCCAGCACAGCTTGCCAGTACCAGCAAGCCCACTATTTCTTCCCTACATCTGTGGAGATATGATGCCTGACTGTTGGCTCCTGCCACAATTTCCCCACCATGATGAAATTTCTCCTCTTGAAACTCTAGGCCAAAATAAATCCTTTCCTTCCATAAGCTGTTTCTGGTCAGGAGTTTTATCCTAGCAATGAGAAGGTAATGGTTACAGATGGGTTGTCTCACTCAGTAGGTCCTGCAGCTCATAACTCTCCGCGAGATAGACACCAGAGGTTTCTCCATGTTGCAAAGGAGGGTCAGAGAGGCAGAAGGCCTGCTCTGAGCCAGAGTAAATGAAGAGAAGCAGCAGGACATGATGAAGACAGTAGACCCAGGGTAAGGAGGTAAGGAGGAAAGAGGTGGCATTCCCACAAATACACTTGCTGTGGGCCTGAGCTAGGCATAGTCTGTTTTAGGGCTGACCACCAGTGGCTTTGACTGACTAACTGTGCCTAGTCTTCTTGGGATAAATTGAGAGGGCACTGTGGGATTGAATGTTGGGACCATTTGGATGAATTCTATCTTTGGGCTCTGGAATTAAAACCCTATCTCATAAAAGGTGATAAAAGTTCTAACTCTCAGGTTTGTGAAGTCAAAGAAGGAGAGATGATTGGTTTGGGGAAGAGGAATGAGGAATGTTTCCACAGGAAGATGTCAAAAAATAAGTCACATCCTCCCAGCCCAGCCTCCAGGGGACTTGGATATAGCTCATTCTCATCCAGAAGGGAACAGGATTGGAAGTATAGATCAGTGGTAGAGCATTGCTTAGCATGCATGAGGCTCTAGGTTCAATACTCAGCACCATAAAACACATTAAGAAGGGAACAACCTGAAAGACATGCCACTCCATGGATATAGCCCATATTCGGTCAGTCCTTTAGGCAAATTTCTATGGGGGAGGAAAGCCCAGCTCAGAAGAGCCAGGCCATTTGCAGTCCTGGGAGAAAAGGTGGCAGCTCTGAGCACACCGTCCCTAACGGAATGTGACCACAGCCAAGCAACTGGACTGGCCCGATAATTCTCAGCTTGAAACCGCCAGGCTTAATGCAGAGGAGGAGGAGACTTGCTCACTGTGAATCCAGAGTGCAGCTCTAACATGGAAGGAAGAGGGGAGGCACATTTCAGCTCCTAGCCGCCAGTGATCTGTTCGTAGAGAAGCACCGGCCTCAGACCATCACTGGTCTTCAGAAGGTGCTGGGTGGCTGCTGCTGTCAAAGGCGATGTAGAAGGTGTTTACACCCTATCCCCAGGAGGCCATGTGTGTCAGGACTTCAGGTTTGCTCAACATTCTATCCCCAGAGCTTGGCACGTACCTAGATTGTAGTAGGTGCTCAAAAAGCATCATTTTTTCGATTCATTAGTGAGTCTATAGTTAGACTAGATTACCACCAAGGGTCCTTCTGCAACTGAGTCTATATAGGATCTTGGTAAATGTTTTTAAACCTTTTTATGGACAATTTTCATTCATGTACATAATGTATTTGATCAAAATCCCTCTCACTACTTTCTCTTCTCCCCCCATCTTCCTTTGCACTGAACCCTTCTTTTTATTTTTTTTTATTGACAACTTCAATAATTATAAATAAAATCTCATGGTAATTCCTTCCCTCCCCCCACCTTCCCCTTTGAAACTCCACTCTCCATCACATCCCCTCTTCCTCTCAATCAATCGCTCTTTTACTTTGATGTCATGATCTTTCCTCCTATTATGATGGTCTTGTGTAGGTAGTATCAGCCACTGTGTGGTCATGGATATCCAAGCCATTTTGTGTCTGGAGGAGCACGTTGTAAGGAGTCCTACCCTTCCTTTGGTTCTTACATTCTTTCCCCCACCTCTTCCGCAATGGACTCTGAGCCTTGGAAGGTGTGATAGAGATATTTCAGTGCTGAGTACTCCTCTGTCACTTCTTCTCAGCACCATGGTGCCTCCTGAGTCATCCCAAGGTCACTGCCATCTGAAAAGAGAAGGTTCTCTAGCCAAAAGTGAGAGTAGTATTAATATACGGGCATGAACATTAAGAGAAGTGCTTACTGGTCAGTTTGGTGAGCATAGTATATACATTTAGCCAGATAGCAGCAGACATTACACCCCTAGGGCTCATGACTAATCATGTTGCAGGTTTTCAGTATCAGGGATGTATTCCTTCCCATGGAGTGGGCCTTCAGTCAAATTAGAGGGTGGTTGGTTTCCCCCATAACAGACATGTCACTATTTTACCCATTGAATCCTTTGGCCTGACTGGCCAAATATAAGGCTTTCAGTGCCTACTGTTGAGTATCTTCACTGGTGATTTCTCTCTCTATCCCATTGAACTGCACACAGCATGGCTATTTCCAGCTTTCTGTCAGCTGGTCTACACGGAGGAGGTTATCAGCTCAGCTCCAATAGGATTTCTCAGTAATCTTTCAGCCCAAGTATGTGGAGTCTTCAGCAATAGGGTCTTACCATCTATTCCTGGTGGGAAACCAAGGGCCTCAGCAATGGCCTGTAATGTTTTGGGGACCTCCCTGGCCAACATCTGACTAGAAGGTATCCCATCCCTGGCACTGAAAATTTTCTACTAACAATCTATGGCTCCTGAGTTGAACCCCTTCTTTTTGCCAAGTATTCCCTTTTCTATTTTTATCTCTCTCTCTCTCTTTCTCTATATCTGCCCCTCTTTTCTGTTCTCCTCCATCATCCATGAAGACATGTTGATGAGCCCAGCATTATGCAGGTCTTGTGCAGCCACTGTGATGTTACGGATGCAGTGGCCACTTTGTGTCCAGTAAACAGTGTTCAGGTTACTTCTCCATTCTCTGGCTCTTACATTCTTTCTGCTACCTGTTCTTCAAGGTTCCCTAATTGACCAGGTTTTATAATCAAGGTCTGTAAAGCAGCTATTGTTTTCATTTGTTTCTCTGCCATTTTTCCTTCCTTCTTTCCTGTCTTTTTTTTTTTCCTTTGCTTTGCTTTTGTTTTTAAACAGCATCTCATGTAGCCCCAGGCTAGCCTCAGACTTGCTGTATAGCCACAGATGACCTTGAACTCCCCATTTTTCTGCCTCTACCTCCCAAGTGCTGGGATTACAGAACTACATCACCATGCCCACTGTACTTCTTATTTTTCAAGGGATAAGATCTTGCTATGTAGCCCAGGCTGATCTTAAACTCAAGATCCTCCGTCCTCAACCTCCAGATTGCTGGGATGACAAGCATTCACCACCACGTCTGGCAAGATATCCATTTCCATCATGACTCACTAATTCCATGTGACCCATTTGACCCAGTGGGCAGGTCATTCTGTGCCCTTTTCCATCCATATCATCTCACCCTCATTGCTTCACCTTGAGGCTCCACACAGCACCTCATGTGCCACTGCGCCTCTTAGCCGAGTCCCAGAAGTTGCATTTGCAGCTGCTGCTGACCTTGTAAGATATCAGAAACAAGGTACGCAGCTACACACATGCATATGCACATATTTGTTTCCCTCTTAGTTATTTCCTTGGAGTCTACTTTGCAAAAAAGAAACCATTACTATCTTTCCCAGTTGGCGACCCTCCACTAGGGCAGGTTCGGGCCCTTACACCCTCCCTAGTCCTTCCAGCTGCTGTGGACTGTAATGACGTCCCACCCCCACTGCAAGCAGACATCGGACCAAAGGCCTTCGAAGTCAGACACTTAGTTGTACCAAAACATTCCGGAGATTATTCAAGATGGGGAACCCACGGGATGGCTCTTGCACTCTTTTGTATCATCCTCAGGTCACAAGAGCCAGAACAAATGCACCCCCAATCACACTCCCTTCCGGAAGCCCCTCAGCTGCCACACCATGGAGTGCGAGGGAGGTCCCCAGAGAATAGCTCTTGTCGTAAAATGGCTCTCCTGAAATTCGTTGTTTATGTCCTCTTTATTCTACAGCTTGTCAGCGGGAAGACAGACAGACATCCGGCCTGTGCGACAGGTTATGAAAAGCGACCAGAAGAACATGGCTTTGGGCAGTCATAGTGGACTCTGCCCCATAGAGTGGCCTAGCCAAAAAGCTCAAAATGGTTTTGAGGCACATTCTGCCCCATGTGAGCCCCCTAGAGAGACAGGCTGCTTTCCCGCATCACGAGCAGGGAAGAGACGCAAGCCCCTTCCTCCCTGCCTTCCATCAGGTCAGCTCTTGGCAAGACCACGCCTTCCTGCATGCTGTGTGGCCACATAATAGGACTCATGAGGTGATGGAACTCAATGTCTCGTGGTGACTGACTGGTGACGGGTGTATTTCTCAGAGGGTGGGCCCGTGACAGTGAGCTCAGAGGGGTACTGCCTGTCCCCTGCTTGTCCCGTCAATGACACCCTCCTTGGATTTTTGCTTCGTTACTATTTGTCGTGCAGAAGGTTTTTCTTGCAATATATTCCAGGCTAATTTTAGAAATTTGTTTTCACCTTCCGACATTGATTCCTGGAGCAGCTTGTAAGCTGCCTGGAACGAAAAATCAATGGTGACAGTCTTGGAGTGGCCTCCCGCTCTTCATTAACCCGATGCTCCGAGCGGGCCCAGCCCTGTCTCCTCCCTCCGGGCCAGCCCTGGGCAGAAATGGACAGTGGGGAAGTCTTCTTTTGGTACATGCCACCTTTCTGTCCTGAGCCCTTTCGTTCTCCTTGCTCTCTCTTTCTCCTCTGCCAGCACCCACTCTCCACAAAGTATAAAGATGGGGTCACGGAGATGAAGTGGGGTGAGGTCTATTGAGACCCTGCCCATATGCCAGGCCTGAGGCAAGGCAGACTCCATGCATGATCCCACTGAAGGCTACCAATACCTCTCAGAGGTTCGGATTGCTTCCATTTCACAGAGGAGGAAACAGAGGCACAAAGACGTAGAGACAAGCATGGGGCTGGGAAGATGGCTCAGTGAGTAAGGTGCTTGCCACATGAGCATGAGGACCTGAGTTCAAATCCCCGGCACCCAGTAAAAAGCCAGAGGAGTAGAACATCCCTGTAACCCCAGAACTAGGGAGGTGGGAAGAAGGAATTCCTGGGGGTCACTGGCTGGCCTGTGCAGCCATCAGTGAGTTCTAGGTGGTGAGCTCCAAGTTCAATAAGCAACCTTGTCTCAAAGAATAAGGTGGTGGAGCCAGTATGGTGGCACACACACCTTTAATCCTGGCACTCAGGAGGCAAAGACAGAAGGATCTCTGTGAGTTTGCGGCCACCCTGGGACTACATAGTGAATTCCAAGTCAGCCTGAACAGTGAGACCCTACCTCAAAAAAAACTAAAAAAAATAGTAATAATAATAATAACGAATAAGGTGGAGAACAATTGAGCAATTGAGGAAGACTCCCGACATTGACTTTTGGCTTCTACATGCACAGAGAAAGAGAGAGAGAGGGGGAGAGAGAGAGAGAGGCCCAACAGCTCTTAAGGTAGAGCAGGATCAGAGCCTCCCTGCCTCCAAGCCCAGCACATGACTTTATGCAGATAAACCACCCTGTGTAGAAACCTAAGTGCAGGGGTTTAGAGGAGAGCATGCCCCAGGGACACCCACAGCGCACCCAGCCACCCCTGCTCAAGAAGGATCAGCTAGGTTCTGAGCACAGGAACTGGTCCTAATGACGTCTCTGGAGACAGCTGACTACGCTCTTGAGTCTCTGCGCCACCCGCAGCAGGGGACAGCCAGAGCAGGATAGGAGCCCTCTGCTGAAGATCACTCACAAAACATGGAAGGCCAAGTGGAATGCCAGAGATCCTTGAAATGTGCTAAAGTGAGCAACTCCGGAAAAAAAGAAAAAAAAGAGGCAGGAGATTCGAGTGAAAGAAGTGAGGCCGGAGTCCACATCAGCCCTGCTCAGTAGAAAGGTAATGAGAGTCACATAGATAATGTCATGGTTTCTAGTAGCCAGACATGAATATTAATAATGTATGGGTTTGAGCAAGGCGTGGTGGCGCATGCCTTTAATCCCAGTACTTGGAAGGCAGAGGTAGGAAGATCGCTGTGAGTTCCAGGCCACCCTGAGACTACATAGTGAATTCCAGGTTAGCCTGGGCTACAGTGAGACCCTACCTTGAAAAACAATAATAATAATAATAATAATAATAATAAATGTATGTGTTTAGCCCAAAGTATCTCAGATAGGATCTCAACAAATAACCAATATGAAAATGTATAAACCATGTTGCTAGAAAATTTTCAGTGGCAGGGATAGGATACCTTCCAGTGAGTTGTTGGCCAGGGAGGTCCCTGATGCCCCCAAAACATTATAGGCCATTGCCAAGGCCCTTGGTTTCCCACCAGGAATAGATGGTAAGACCCTATTGCTGAAGACTACACATACCTGGGCTGCAAGGCCACTGAGAAATCCTGCTGGAACTGAGCTGATAACTTCCTCCATGTAGACCAGCTGACAGAAAGCTGGAAGAAGCCATTCAGCAAGCAGTTCAATGGGAGAAAGAGAAATCACCAGTGAAAATACTCAACAGTGGACACTGCAAGCCTTATATTTGGCCCCAAATGAGCCAACAGGTGCAATAGTGGCACGTCTGTCATGGTGGAAACCATCTGCCCTCTAATTGGACTGGAAGCCCACTCCATGGGAGGGAATACATCCCTGATACTGAAAACATACAACAGGGGCAGTTATGAGCCCTAGGGGTATAATATCTGCAGCTGTCTGGCTAAATGTATATACTATGCTTATCAAACTGCCCAGTAAGCACTTCTCTTAATGTTCATACCCTTATATTAATGCTACTCTCACTTTTGATAGAGAATCTTCTCTTTTCAGATGACAGTGACCTTGGGATGACTCAGAAGGCATCATGGTGCTGGAAAGAAGTGACAGGAGTGCTCAGTACTGCAATATCTCTATCACACCTTCCAAGGCTCAGGGTCTATTGCAGAAGTGGTGGCGGAAAGAATGTAAGAGCCAAAGGAAGGGTAGGACTTCTTACAACGTGCTCCCTCCAGACAAAAAGGCCTGGATATCCATGACCTCACAGTGCCTGACACTACCTACACAAGACCATCATAATAGGAGGAAAAGATAATGACATCAAAATAAAAGAGAGACTGGTTGAGATGGGGAGGGGATATGGAGAATGGAGTTTCAAAGGTGAAAGTGGGGGGAGGGAGGGTATTACCATGGGATATTTTTTATAATCATGGAAGTTGTTAATAAAAAAATTGAAAAGAAGAAAAAAAGAAAATGTATAAACCAAGTACAGGGGTACCAACCTATGGTCTCAGCCATTCTGGAAGAATGTTTAAGCTAGCCTGAACAACACAGTTAAACCCTGTCTCAAAAATAACTTTGAAGGACTTAATGGTAAAAGGTGCTTGTTTGAAAACCCTACAGGCGCAGGTTCAATTCCCAAGCCACATAAGCCCACATAAGCCAGACACAAAAAAAAGTCTGCTGTTCATTTACAGTGGCAAGAGACTCTGGCATACCCATACACACACAAGCAAATAAATAAAATTAAAATTAAAAAAAATAACTATTAAGCCAAGCATAATGATTCATACCTTTAATCCCAGCACTTTGGAGGCTAAAACAAGATTCTGTGAGATAAAAGCCAGCCCAGACTACATGCTGAGTTTCAGTATCTACACAATGAGACCCTGCATTAAAAATAAATAAATATGCCAGGCATGGTGGCACATGCCTTTAATCCCAGCACTCAGGAGGCAGAGATATGAGGATAGCTGTGAGTTTGAGACCACCCTGAGACTACATAGTGAATTCCAGGTCAGCCTGGACTAGAGTGAGACCCTACCTCAAAAAACCAAAAATAAATAAATAAATAAAATGTAAGATAGTTAAAACAACTACTAACAGTAGTTTTTGTTCAAATTGTCAAAATGTCTTAGGTCTTAGAGGTACTTACAAAACCCCAGAATGTTCTATAAATGTTTGGTTTTAAAATTATTGTAGTAGGGTTTTTTTTTTTACTATTTAAAAACTAATGTAGGTTGGAGAGATGGCTCATCTGTTAAGATGTTTGCCTACAAAGCCTAATTACACAGTTTCAACTCTCCAGTACCCATATAAGACCAGATGCACAAAGTGGCACATGCATCTGGAGTCCATTTACAAAAGCTAGAGGCCCTGGTGCAGCTCATTCACACACACACACATTCTCTCTCTCTCTCTCTCTCTCTCTCTCTCTCTCTCTCTCTCTCTCTCTTCTTGCAAATAAAATAAACTAAAATAAAAAACTAATGTAAAAAAATCACACTTACGCATATCCCATGCCAAATTTTAATACATTGAGCATAATCAGTAGAAAAACATGTATTCATATTTGAAAGGAAATTTCCTTTAACTTGTGCTCTTATAGGATAAGCTTGTATTAATAAAGCGTAACAACCCTTTTTAAATATTAGTAGCTCCTATTGGATTCCGATTAACTACTTACAATAACAACCCACACTTGCTGTGTATTTAATGTGTGCTGAGTACTTTTTGAACATCATCTATCTCATCAGGCTCTCAAGAAAACACCAAGACAACACCCATGTAGCATTGTTCTCCTCCCTTGTGATGGAAGATGTGGAAGCGAGGGAGTTCAACAGCATGCGCAAGGTGGCAAATCAGGGTTCTAACCCAACCCAGGCTGGCTGACTTCTTACTTGAAGCTCTCATACACCACATGATATAAAAAACAGAGCAGGAGCCGGGCGTGGTGGCGCACGCCTTTAATCCCAGCACTCGGGAGGCAGAGGTAGGAGGACTGCCGTGAGTTCGAGGCCACCCTGAGACTACATAGTGAATTCCAGGTCAGCCTGGGCTAGAGTGAGTAGAGTGAGACCCTAACTCAAAAAAAAAAAAAAAAAAAAAAAAAAAAACAGAGCAATTCACCATGCCAGTATAATGCTGAGCCTTACAAACTCAAGGCACCCTGTATGGAGTCCTCCCTGAGCTTACAGCCTCCCTCACCATGCTCTTGGCAAGCCCTTCTGGACACCCGCACAGCCTAGGGTGTCCTGTGCCGGCCCTGCTGGGGGTCAGCTTTAGCTGCTGTCCCTCCATAGCCAGCATCAAGCGTTTAAGTCCTGCTCAGCCCCTGACCCACCCAAGAGCCTGGATTTTATCCTGTAAATGATATAAAGCCAATGAGGGGTTCAAACAAAAGGAATAGCAAAACAATAAATGACCATATTTGCATTTTAGAAAGCTCATTCTGGAAGCAGCGGGGAGGGTAGTTTGGAGGGCGTTGGAATTGGAGAAAAGAAACCAATTTAAAAGCTATTAGAGCGATGATAGCAGATATGAGAGGGCCCCACAAATGATAAAATTACTGGGACTTGGTGATTGAGTAATCACTGAGTGGAGGCAACAGAGAGAAAGTCGAGGGTGACTCTGGTTTCTGGTTTAAGTAGTTGAGTTAATGGTGGGACCATTAGCTGTAATAGAAAATACAGAAGGAAGTGTGGGTTGAGTGAAATGAGTAGGCATGGTGAGTTCAGATTTTAATATTGGAGTTGACATTATAATTGATTACCTAATGTCCATTTAGATCCTCTGCCATCTGTCACAGAAATGCAATCGAAAGGACTCGTTCCAGATCCAGGGTGGGTCCTGACTGTGGTGACCCATCCATCTGATGCCCCGACTGGTCTGGAGCCAAAGTCTAAGCTGACAAGTCCCCGCTGTTCCCCTCGTGCTTGCCCTGGAAGAGAGGTCATACACTGGCCTATTGGGGCCAAAGAAAAGCACCCATTGTCCTGTCCCAACAGCTGTGGGAGAGAAAGGAGCTGTCTCCTGATGAGAAAAAGGGAAACTGTGCGCGATGACCAGAGTTCAGATCCCCAACACCCACATGAAAGTCGGGCAATGGTGGCACAAGCCAATAATCCCCACGTTGAGGAGGCAGAGACAGAAGTATCCCTGGGGCTTGCTGGTTAGCGTGTCTAGGTTGAATCTGTGAGCTCCAGGTTTAGTGAGAGAACCTGTGACAAAGAATAAGGCGGAGGGTGACTGAGCAAGACACCCAACATCGGCCTCTGGACCTCCATGCCACACATCACACACACGTGCATAAACACATACACCCATCACACACACTTGAAAAACAAGCCTTGTCCTTGATGACTTCACTAAACCACTGGCTCAAACAACTCAGGAGGTCAGCCTATCTTCTGAGGTGAGCCAATAAATTTCCTTACCGTCACTCTTTTTTTGAGGTACCAGGGATCAAACCCAGATCTTTGCAAGTAATAAGCAACAGTTCTACTGTCACTACCGGTCTGGACTCCTGGCACCAAATTCCTTATTGTTTAAGTCACAGGGAGTCGGGGTTTTGGTACATACAGCCCCAGCATTTTAACTGCGGCAGGCAGTTGAGCTGAGGCGATTCAGTATGTGGAGCTCAGAGGAAGGGCCAAGGCTGGAGAAACAGTTCCGGTGTCACATCCGGTGGGTGTAACCTGAGGAAATCATTGATACCTATCCCGGAAAGCACACAGACCAGGGACACGAAGCACTGTGGGGTGAAGAATGGCTCCCCGGGAGGGACGAGTGGGCACACAGAATACAAAGGAATAGAGAAAAGGGATGGGCTTCTGGACGCAGGGTGAAGACCGGAAGATCCTGACCATGAAAGGAAAGGGAGCAAGAGGGGAAGCGAGGACAGAGGAGGGGAGGGGCAGCTGTGGAATGGCGAGCGCTGTGGGCAGACGTTGGGAGGATGGACAAGAAGGAATGTTAATTAAGGTACAGGACAAGCTGCCTTAATAACACCCTCAAATGCAAAGGTATTTAAGGGTTAAATAGAATAGCTCTTTTGGGACTGGAAAAATGGTCCAGCAGTTAAGGCATTTGCCTGCCATGCCTAATGACCTGGGTTTGATTCCCCAGTACCCACGTAAAGCCAGATGCACAAAGTGGTACATGCATCTGGAGTTCATTTGCAGTGGCTAAAGGCCCTCGTGCACCCATTCTCTCCCTCTGTCTCCTTTCTCTCTTTCTCTCTCTCTCTCTCCTTTTGCAAATAAATAAAATAGTTTTTAAAAAAAGAGGGCTGGAGAGATGGCTTAGTGGTTAAGGCATTTGCCTGTGAAGCCAAAGGACCCAGGCCCAATTCCCCAGGACCCACATAAGCCAGATGCACAAGGGGGCGCACACATCGGGAGTTTATCTGCAGTGGCTTAGGCCCTGGCTTGCTCACTCTCTCTTTCTCCTTGCAAATAGATAAGTAAATAAAATATTTTTAATATTTTTTTGAGAGAGAGAGAATGAGACAATGGGTATGTCAGGGCCTCTAGCCACTGCAAACTCCAGACTCATGAGCCACTTTGTGCATCTGTCTTACGAGGGTCCTGGGGAATCAAACCATGGTCCTTTGGCTTTGCAGGCAAGTACCTTAACTAGCCTTAACCTCTCCAGCCCCTAAATAAAATATATTTTAAAAAATAATAAAAGTCCTTTCTCTCCCATAACAGAGAGCTGGTCCAGAGCAGCAGTCTCAAGGAAACTCCTTCTATCCAGTGACTTGGCTCTCTCTTAGGGTCTTGTCTTGTTCCATACACCACAGCTGGCTCGTCACCTGCACATGTAAGTTCCAGCCATGGAAGAAGGAAAATAGACAAGGTTGTCTATTCCATGTAAGGATATGATCTGGAAGTTATGCACTACATTTGACAAGGACTAAGGAAACAGATACACCCAGTTGCAAGGGAGCCTGGGAACTTGGTCCCAAGCTAAGTAGTCGTGATCTTTCCTAAAACTCAGAAAGTCTTGGGGCTAGATGGCTTAGCCATTAAGGCACTTGCCTACAAAACCAAAGGTCCCAGGTTCAATTCCCAGTACAGTGGTGCACACGTCTAGAGTTCATTTGCAGTGGCTGGAGGCCCTGGTGTGCCCATTTTCCCTCCCTGTTTCTTTCTCTGTCAAATAAATTTAATTTAATTTTTAAAAAAAACCTCAGAAAATCTTAAATAAGGAAGGAGAAAATAGGTATTTGGGATGTTTAGGGAGCTGTTATACAGGTCACTGCCTATCCACATGAATCTCTCACTCCAGTCAAATGAACATCTCAGAAGGTCCCAGAGGATTTCAGGCTCTCCATCCACAACCCCTCGGCTGCCATCTCTTGACCACTCAGGAAACAGCCCAGTTAATACAACCCAGGACCTATTGGCCCTGCCCAGCCCCTCTCCTCCCTGGCTCCTCCTGGTCAGCTGTCAGCACTGCCCTGGAAAGGCACTCCAGACTCAAGCAGACAGGGAGGAAGAGTCATGAAGCCATGATTCCCCTTTTTCTCTTTAAAATGCATGTGGGGGGCTGGAGAGATGGCTTAGTGGTTAAGCACTTGCCTGTGAAGCCTAAGGACCCCGGTTCAAGACTCGATTCCCCAGGACCCACGTTAGCCAGATGCACAAGGGGGCGCACGCCTCTGGAGTTTGTTTGCAGTGGCTGGAGGCCCTGGCGCTCCCATTCTCTCTCCCTCTCTCTCTCCGTTGCTTTCAAATAAATAAATAAAAATAAACAACAAAAATTTTTTTAAAAAACTAAAATGTATGTGTGTGGTGTGCATTGGGCAGGGGTGAGGGTGCACGTGGATGCATGTGCTCACGTAAGTGGAATCGAGAAGTTGAAATCAGTTTTGTTTTTTTTTCCTTTACCACTCTTTATTGACTGAGGTGGAGTCTCTCACTTGAACACGGAGCTCCCCAACTCAGCTAGTCTAGCTAGCCAGCTTGCCCTGGGGATCCCTATCTCTGCCTCCTTAGTGCTAAGATTACAAGCAGGCCAACACACCCACCAAGCATTTACATGCGTCCTGAGGATCTGAACTCCAGTCCCCAAGCTTGCATGATCAACACATTATCCACTAAGCCATCTCCCCAGCCCCTCCACCCTTTTTCTTCCTACTTCCCCCCCACACACACACACACTGCCAGCCTTCCCTTCACCCACACAGCCACTGAGGTGTTCCCCAAATCCTGCAGGCTGGCATCTGCCCCATCACTCAGCCGGAACTGTCACTGAAGTCATTAAATTTAATGGTCTCTTCCAGCCCTCTTCCTCCTCCACCTGTCTGGGTCTCATTAAACACAATTGACACCCCTTCCTTGAGGCTCCACCACCCTGCTCTGCTGTGAGATGCCACAGTACACAGCTGCCCTCCAGCGCTCCACCTTCTCCATCTTCTCGCCGTATTCTGGGACTTTCTGCAGGGGCAGTCATGAGGCTAGCCTGGCAAAATGGAAAAGATGTAACATTGGCACATCTCTAATTCCAGCACTTGGGAGACAGAGGCAGGAAGATCGAGAGTTTATGGTCAGTCTTGGCTACATAGCAAGTAAGAAGTCAGCCTAGGCTACATGAGACCCTGTCTCAAAAAAAAAAAATCTAAAATAAAAAATATATATTAAAGGGGCTGGAGAGTTGGCTCAGTGGTTAAAGCATTTGCCTACAAACCCAAAGGACTCAGGTTCTGTTCCCCAGTACCCATGTAAAGCCGGTGCACAAGGTTGCACATAAATCTGGAGTTCGTTTGCAGTGGCTACAGGCTCTGGCGTGCCTATTGTTTCTCTCTCTCTCTCTCTCTCTCTCTCTCTCTCTCTCTCTCTCTCCTTCCCTCCTTCTCTCTCAAATAAATAAATAAATATTTTTAAAATTTTGCATTGCGATTAATCCCAGCACTCAGGAAGCAGAGGTAGAAGGATCACCATGAGTTCTAGGCCACCCTGAGAATACATAGTGCATTCCAGGTCAGCCTGGGCTAGAGTGAAACCCTACCTCAAAAAAAAAAAAAAAAAAAAAAAAAACCTACATTGCCACCTATTATCTATGAGTCACCTCCTACTGGGAAAACATTGATATAGATAACTCTTTTCCAGGCTTGTATTATTAGCCTAGACAACTCCCCAAATTTTAAAAGCTAAACCAACCTAACACTAAGTTAGGAGGCAACTGCCTAAGGTTACACAGAAATTCCGACCAGTGACTGGGTCCTCCAAATGGGACTGTGCTTCAGAATCGCACAAAGAAGTGTGAGCAAGCGTGTGTAGAAGATGGCACCTGATGTTCTCAAGGGCAGCATATGCAAGCAGCACCTAATACTCCTGCCCGTGCTCCATTGGCCAGAACAGTGCTGTGACTCAACCTGGCAGCAAGGGAGCCTGGGAAATGTAGTTCCAGGGGAAAGAAGAAAGGCAACTTGATAAACACGTAGTTTTGCAGGATTGCTGTGACAAAAGAAAAGAGAGAAGTAAATCCCAGGAGTTCTCTGGATGGTGTAGTTGTTTTATGAATAGTAATCGTTCATTTAAAAATATTTTTTCAACCACTGTTTGACAACTTTCCCGAGTGTTTAATTCTGTGCAGATCTAGGCTAAGGTAAGTACAGAGACTGAAGAAACAAACAAACCAAGGGGGAAAAAGCGTGTGGATAGGAACAGAAGTGTGTGGTAGGTGTGGGGTACAAGGTAGGAGCAGAGCGGGCAGGCTGGCGTCGGGCAGAGAGTAGGGAGCCCGAGAGAACCAAACACGACCTATTTCCTGGCCAGCCCTGGCTCCCACCTGAGCCAGAAGGGGCTTAGACAGATCTGAGTTTCCTTGGAAACCATTTCTCTGGCCCTCTCTGCATGTTATCAGCCAAGTTGGTTGTAATCAAACCCCCACGGGGCAGAGAATGAGCTCTCAAACTGCCGTCCTGGGGTTCCATCCAAATTGCTTGCATTTCCTATTTAAATTGATAATTTCCCTACAAGTGATCCCCTGCCCATCCAGAAACTGGATGGGAAAGGGAAGCGCTGGGCATCTATGTTCCCATGATGCCAAGGGCCCCAGAGAATGCCTCCAACCAGGCCTGAGGGTTGCGCCAGCACTGACGGCCTCTGAGAACCCAGGCGTTGGGAGCAGCAAGCCCAGGCCAGGATTCCCCCTCTTCAGTCTCAGGGAAAGTAACAGCCAGGTTTGAGAAGTTTGTGAGGAGGGCTGACACAGGCCCCAGGGGCGCCCTCGGAATGGCTGGCATCACTGTCCAGGTTGAATGGGGGAGGGGACTTTCTCTTGGGCATTTTGCAGTTTCCAAAGTACAGCAAGGCACCAGATAGCCCTGAAGTACTCAGCTGAGGCCACAGAACTGGGGACAGTGGGAGGAATCCTGGAGCCTCAGGCAGGATGAGTCCAACGGTTCTGGAGATTCTCACTCTCGCCCCACTCAGTCACAAGCCAGCCCTGTCCCTGTTGGGACTATAGGAATGGAGACCTGGACTGCCCCTTTCCTTCCAGAATGTGTAGAGGGCCCATCCCAGACAGGGACAAACGCAGACACACACACACATTTACATGGTATATGTGCACATAGATGGACACGTGTGTGCATACGCATTAAAGGAACCTATACATGTGCAAAGACAGTTAACGATTCCTCCAGCACACCAGGGCATCCAGGCACGATCATAAATGTACGCCAGAATGAGCTAGAGCACAGGGCACTCGCTGCATGTGACAGCCTCTATGAACATGGGCGGCAAGCCAGTCCTTTCTAACGGCCCGTCGCCGACCTACGCTTGTGCTGAAACACACGGGGGCTGAGGAAGAGGCTGGATCAGCAGATGGACCTTGCTCTGCAGGTGGGTAGGCAGAGGATAGCCTGGAGTCATGCTGTTGGGCAGAGCCAAGGAGATGTGGCCAAATTGAGTCTAATCTGAGGCTGCACCTGGAGTCCGGTATGGACAGGAAGCAAAACGGTGTGTGGGGCATCTCCACAGGCTGGGAATAGGACCTTCCGTGGTGAAATGGGTCCCCAGTCTCCAGTTGGAAACAGAGACAAGAAAAGGCCCATAAGAAAGAACTTCAGTGGGTGAAACTGGGTGGATGACACAGCCTCATCCTAGCACAGAATGAGTCAGACCAGGACCCTACTATTCGGCTCAGACATGTCCAGTGAGAGAAGAACTAGGTTCAGGGGCCCCAGAAGTCAAGGAACCCCAGATCTCAGACCAGCACAGATGATACTGGCCTAGCCCCTGTCATTTTGGCTCCTCAACCAGAACCAGGCAGGGGATGGGATGAGCCAGTCAGACCCTGTACCCCATCATTCCTTCTGTTGCCAGAAAGATACCTGGCAGGCTCACCCTGCCCTCAGGACCCCCTACCACTGAGGCTCTTCAGACCACAGGTATGCTCTGAGGCAAGTGTGCCTGGCCTCACCTCCCTCGGCAGTGATGCTGGAGTTGAGCTATGCCACCGAGAGGCGTGGGGAGCAGGTGTGGGATTCCAGTGCTTAAAGAGGCCGCCCACGATCTCTCCTCCTGCCCCAGCACTGACACAAATCCCACGGGGTTCCATGGCCTACTGGCTCCTTCCTAAGAGACAGGTGTGAGAGGAAGAATGAGAACACCAACAGGGTGTGTGCAGCCAGCTGTCTGCAGCTGTGACTCACAGCTTCTGGCAGAAAGGGGAGCCAGGCACGGGGGAAATTTCTGAACACTGAGAGTTTTTCTACCTCTCTCTCTCTCTCCTGCTCTCTATATCTGATGTCCTTCCACTTCCTTGTCTGCTATAAGACTCTTATTCAACTTCCAAATTCTTATCCAAAACTCCCCTCATCTATGAACTATCTCCCCAGGACCCCTTCTGCCTGGTGATCTGTTCCCTCCCTCATCCAAGCTACATACTAAAATTATGTGTGTTATGAGCACCTATTCATGTCAGGATGTCTGCCTTCTCCATTTAATGGGGACTTCCTTGAAGGTTGGTGCTCAGTGACAGGGACACTTGTCTTGATAGTCCCATGCCACACAGTGCCATATTTCTAGATAATGTCCAGGAAACCTGGAGATAGAACATGTTCAGGAGAGGCAGTATCCTATTAGAGCAAGAGTGGACTCTGCGATGGGCCTGATGGCTCCACCTTGTAATCCCAACTATCCAGGAGGCAGAGGGACCAAAAGTTCAAGGTCAGGCTGGAGAGATGGCTTAGAGGTTAAAGCATTTGCCTGCACAGCCAAAGGATCCAGGTTCGACTCTCCAGGACCCACGTAAGCCAGATGCACAAGGGGGCGCATGTGTCTGGAGCTCATTTCCAGTGGCTGGAGGCCCTGGCACGCCCATGCCCATTCTGTCTCTCTCTCTCTCTCAATTTGTGTGTGTGTGTGTGTGTGTGTGTGTGTGTGTGTGTGTCTGTGTGTGTGTGTCTGTGTGTGTGTCTGTGTTTCTCTCAAATAAACAAATAAATAATAAAATATTTATTTAAAAAGTTCAAGGCCAACCTGGGTTATACAGAATTAGTTCAAGGCCAGCCTGGGCAACTCAGTGACACCCTGTCCCAAAATAAAGAATACAAAAAGAAGCCAGATGTGGTGGCACACGCCTTTAATCCCAGCACTCGGGAGGCAGAGGTAGGAAGATTGCTGTGGGTTCAAGGCCAGCCTGAGACTATATGGTGAATTCCAGGTCAACCTGGGCTAGAGTGAGACCCTACTTGAAAAACCAAAATAATAAATAAATAAATAAATAATAAATACAAAAAGCTTGGGTTATAGAACATTAGCACATGTGTGAGGTCTGAGGTTTAAAACAAGAGAGAGAGAAGCAGATGACAGAGGAAGGAAAGGAAAGGAGGAAGGAAGGAAAAAGAAAGAAAGAAGGAAAGAGAGAAAGAAAGCTCTAGAATAAGCAAGACCTGAGTTTGAATCCCAGCTCTGCTCTTCTAGCTGTGGGACTTAGACAAGTTGTTTCGGCTAAGCCTCAGCTGGCTGAAATGTGAAATGGCAATAATCACTATCACAGCTTATGAACTGCCATGAAAAGAGGGTGACCCTGTGACAGGCACAGTGACTACCTTTGCTATCAGCTTCTAATCTGTCCATTAGAATGTTCGGAACCCTCTAGAAGTTGCACCAGCAAATGAATGACCATTATCAAGTATGATGAGGTCCCTGACAGAACAGGGATAATCCAGGAGCCCAAAACAAGGAGCCACTGACTTTGTGGCCATGTGACTTCGTGGTTCAAGTCATTGACCTTGCTATCAGAAAGTGCCCAAATCCTATCTCAGGAGCTAGCTGTGTGAACTCGGGTAAGTTAATGCAACCACTTAGAGAATCTGAGATATAATAAAAATTTACTAACATAATTATACAAAATAAACTATCAGGAGATGAACAAGGAAGATGTGGCAGAGTTGGGAACAGCAGGTGGGTAATGCTGATGAACTCGCGGGGCAATGGGAAGTTTTGTTATTCCAGGTCCCGTGTATGAAGGGGAGGTGACAAATGAGGACCCATGAAGAGACACAAGGGACAGTCTGGAGAAAACGTGGACTAGCAAGCTAAGTAGTTCCTGCGATCGTCCAGTGACCTCAAAGTCCCTCTTCTAGAATGCTCCAAGTACATACTTAAGGGTTCAATAAATATGTATAAGCAACAAAGAAGTGTCACCCAGAACCTGGTCCATGGCCCTTTCCCCCTACTGGGTTTCCACTTGTCACGAACTAGCTGCTGGCCTCAGCAGTCACATCATCTCTCAGCCTAGCTTCTTCGTCTGCTCAGTGGGAAGTGGACTGAGCAGAGGCAGCGTGCCCTGGGGAGGGGCAGGTAGCAGGAATGAATGAGAGCAAGCCTGGAGGCACTGGCCACAGACCAGGATCTTGGGGGTCTGAAGTAAATCTAAAAGCAGGGATGGAAAGATGGCTTAGCGGTGAAGGCATTTGCCTACAAAGCCAAAGGACCCAGGTTTGATTCCCCAGGGCCCACATAAGCCAGATACACAAGGTAGCACTTGTGTTTGGAGTTTGTCTGCAGTGGCTACATACCCTGGCATGCCCATTCTCTTTCTGTCTGTCTCTCTCTCCTCTCTCTCTCCTTACAAATAAATTAATTTTAAAATATAAAATTAAATTAAAATAAGAGCAAATGGCATCTTCATGCCAGACTCTGCTCTGGGGTTCATTATCTCACTCAGCCTTCTGAACCCCAAACTTTTGCCACTGCTTTGAAGATTTCTTTAAAGCATAAGCATCTTTTTGTTGTGTGTGTGTGTGTGTGTGTGTGTGTGTGTGTGTGTGCGTTAGTGAAACTTAACACTGAGGACGCTATACTCTGAATGTCTCCAAAAGTTCACCATGCTAAAATATATTTACCAACATAATATTAAGAGGTGGGGGAGAGACCTGGCTGGAATCTGCAAGAGAGCCAGTCCCCAGACAGTTAGCCCACCTAGTGTTGGAAGGCGCTACATGAGCTACTGGGGAAAAGTGGCCAAGAATGGTGTGAGCAAGCAGGGGTCTAAGCTACTCAGAAGCAACCAGCCTGACAAGAAGCACATCACTTTGGTGGGTAACCAATGGCTTTCTGAGTGGCTACAAGATCTGCTCAGTGGAAAGAACCCATATCTGAAACTGGGAACTCAGTCTGAATCCTATGGAAACAAAGATTATGCTCTCCAATGTCAAGCTCCCACTAGTCTTTGGGTAAAAGAGGGGCTACATCCACAAAACTCACCCTAAATTAATAATGCTTATCCAATTTAACCTATGCTGATTTCATTCTCCACTGGAGAATCTGATTTTCTTTTTTAGAAGATAGCGAGACCCAACAAGATAAACCACCCCTCATATCTCAGTCAAGGCCCAGGTGAAACCACAGAGGAAGTGGGGAGATGAGCAAGAGTGCTGCTTCCATGCGGAGTCTGACAATCAGAGCCAGGGTGAAGGAGACAGACGCTGACGATATGCAACATTTACCCAAGCAGAAATCCAGAGGTTCCTAAGAGCTCATCACTGAAGGAGACTTAAAATTTACCCACTGAGGCTCAGGGAATTTTGCAAAAGAGGTACCAGAAAGATTGTAAGAGCCATAGGTTGGGACATCATGCCCAGAGGCTTTGCCTTCCCCCAATAACTGACTGCTGCTCCCACAATGTATAACCCACAACCTCATGGGAAATACCAGCAACCCCACTGAGGAGGGCCCCCAGCAGAATGGGGGCAGGGAGGAGGGAAAAGATGGTATCTATATAAGGTATGTTAAGTTTTTTAACTTAAATTGAAAAATAAAAATAGGTGGAGCATGTAGGGACTTATTAATGGGACTATTGTTCTATAAAAGAGATGGCTTATTCATTAAAATGCTTGCCATGCGATTATGAGACCCTTAGTTCAGATCTCCAGCACCCACATAAAAGCCAAGAGTAGTGGCAACATGTGCATCCAATCCAAGCACCATGGAGGCCAACAAGAGGATTCCCTAGGGCTTGTTGACAAGTCCAGCCAAACCAGTGAGCTCCAGGTTCAGTTTGAAATCCTGCTCGATTCCCCAGGACCCACATTAGCCAGATACACAAGGGGGCGCATGCATCTGGAATTTGTTTTCAGTGGTTGGAGGCCCTGGCACACCCATCTTCTCTCTCTCTGTAGCTGCCTCTTTCTCTCTCTGTCTGTTGCTCTTAAATAAATAAATAAATAAATAATAAAACAAAAAAATTTAAATAAAAATAAAGTAGAGCCGGGTGCACTCGGGAGGCAGAGGTAGGAGGATTGCTGTGAGTTCAAGGCCACCCTAAGACTACATAGTGAATTCCAGGTCAGCCTGGGCTACTGTGAGACCCTGCCTCAAAGAAAACCAAAAATAAATAAATAAAAAAGGTGGAGCCGGGCATGGTGGTGCACACCTTTAATCTCAACACTCGTGAGGCAGAGATAGGAGTTCAAGGCCAGCTTGGGACTACAGAGTGATTCCCAGGACAGCCTGGGCTAGAGTGAGACCCTAGCTAGAAAAAATATATATGTAAGGTATAAAGTGAGAAAACACACAACATCAACTTCTGGTCTCTACACACATGCACATGTACATGCATGCATGCCCTCACATAAACACACACATACTACATTCACGTGTTTTTAAAAGGATAAAAGAACTGTAAGGGAAATGTCGGCTCCTTGGGCCCATCTGCTCTTCTGCCATGTGGAGGTCGCAGTGTTCGCCCACTGGAGACAACTCTAACAAGGTACCATCTTAGAAGCAGAAAGAGCCAGCCCTCAGCAGACAGTAAACCTACCTGTACTTCCGTCTTGGACTTCCTGGCTTCCAGAAATATGAGGAATACGGTTTTCTTTTGTTTACGAACCATGGGGTGGTGGGTAATATTGACAGTATCTAGAATCACCTAGGAGACAAATCTCTGGGCATGTCAGTGAGGGAGTTTCTAGACTGGGTTATTATGGGTAGCACTATCGACGGGCTGGGGGTCCAGACTGAATAAAAAGGGGAGAGCGAGCTGAGCATGGCCATTCATCTTTCTCTCCTTCCTAACTGCAGACGCAGTGTGACCAGATGCCTCATGCTCTGGCCTCCACCCCTTTCCTGCCACGGGAGACCCTTGAACTGTGAGTCGAAATAAGCAGTTCTTTACTTTTTATGTTTTGTTTTGTTCTGTTTTGTTTTTTGAGGTAGGGTTTCACCCTAGCCTAAACTGACCTGGAATTCACTCTGTATTCTCAGGGTGGCCTTGAACTCACGGCGATCCTCCTACCTCTGCTTCCTGAGTGCTGGGATTAAAGGCGTGCACCACCACGCCCGCCCGGCTTAGTTCTTTCCTTAAATTGTTTTTGTCAGGAACTTTGTCACAGCAGTGAGAAAATTAACTGACACAGACAGGAACCTCAATTTATGAAGTAATAAAGATCAAAGTTTCTCCTCCTATCGAGACAGAGGAGGGGAACAGCATCCCTGCCCACCTTCTCTTTACCCCCACTCACTCACCCAGCCAACTCCCCACCCAACACATAATGATCCCTGAGGCTCCAAGGAACAGAACCCACCCCAAATGCTGCTCTCCTCTTCCCCACCCAAACCTCATGGCCAAGAAACCTGCCTGGAAGTTAGATCCACCACTGGGCCTGACATCAGAGGACAACCCTTGAGCTCGGCAGCTTACAGGATAAAAATGTATTCCTTCTGATCCCCAGCCAGCCTCCTGATAAGCCCAGCCTGCTATGACTTAATATTTCCCCTTTAAGATGTCTGCAGGTCCCTCAGACGTCTTTTTCCAGCCTGCTAGCCTTTGAACTTGAGACATTCTAAGCATCTAGTAGTTGACCAAATAATTTGGGGAGACTTGAAAGGCAGTCCGGGCGGCGGTCAGCCAGCGCACCTGCCCAGGAAGTCTACACGGCCTGGCTGTTCTCCCTAAGGGCTCCTCTCCTGGGGAGACTACTTGAATCAAAGGTAGGGAGGGATCGCAGCAAATTCATTTGCAACCACAACAGGATCCTGTTAACAGACTGTCCTGGGGCTGGCATGCCAGAGCTTCCCTGCACACCTACGTCTCTATCAGAAGCTGTGTCCCTGGCTGTACAGTATCCAGCTCCACTTGGCTGAGCGCTATCAGAGCTTGCAACTGGGCTTCCATGCCAGGGTCCCAGGGCTTCAGCGCTGTACCACAAACAGATCGATCCCTGATGTCCCCGCTCAGGACAAACCATGGCCGTTCCGACTCCAGTCCATCCCTCTTCCTCCCATGACCCTGCCATCACTGTGCCCCCCTTCCTAAGAAGACAAAGACACCAATGGGTAAAGTGTTTGTCACACAAGCATAAGGACTTAAGTTCAGATCCCCAGAAACCAGGTAAAATGCCAGGCTTGGTGGCACACACCTGTAATCCCAGCACTGAGGAGGCCAAGACAGGAAAATCCCTGGTGCTTGCTGGCTAGCTAGTCTAACCTGAATTGGTGAGCTCTGGGTTTGCTAAGAGGTTTTGTTTACAAAACGAAAAAAAAAAAAAAGTGGGCTGGAGAGATGGCTCAGCAGTTAAGGTGCTTGCCTGCAAAGCCTAATGACCTAGGTTCAATTCCCCAGTACCCATGTAAAGACAGATACACAAGATGGTGCATGCATCTGAAGTTCATATGGAGTGGCTAGAGGTCCTGGTGCACCCATTCATTTTACTCTCTCTCTCTCTCTCTCTCTCTCTCTCTCTCTCTCTCTCTCTCTCTCTCTCTTCTTGCAAATAAAATATATAAAGAGTTCTGGGCTGCAGAGATGTCGGGCATTGCCAGGCACGGGCTGGAGCCCTCAGGGGAAGGGCCTGAGCTTCCAGGCAGGGCTAAGGACCCCCAGGCTACAGGAGGCCACTCCCTCTCCAAGCCCAGCACACCTGAACTTAGGTTCTGCCCATAGCCTTGTAACCTTTGGCTAGGTGCCTAGGAAACTCCTTATCAGCCTTCACACAGCCCATCCTCCTGAGACCCTAGATCACCTGACCCCCCCTTCCATTGCCTACATGCTGGAATGAATGACTCCATATGCTAATTAAGCATCAGAAATGAACTTGGTACGTCCAATCCCCTTAGGACCCTTCCTGCCACCCTCAGATGCTTATAAACCCATTTCACTGACAATAAACGGAGAGAGCTGGGCAACTTCCTCCAGGGAGTGTTTTTCTCTCGTCATGCGCTCACCAGCCCCCAGTTGCCTGGATGCTTTGGGGGAGGGGAGAACCACTACCAGCCCTCAGAGCAAGAATCCAGGAACCCACAGCTGGCGCCCGAACTTAAGCACTTGCTTGCAAAGCCTAACGACCTAGATTCAATTCCCCAGGACCCATGTAAAGTCAGATGCAGAAAGTGGCACATGCATCTGGAGTTCATTTGCAATGGCTGGAGGCCCTGTTGCACCCACATTCATTCTCTCTCTCTCTCTCTCTCTCTCTCCCTGTATGTGTGTGCTATATATGTATGAGCATGCATGCTCCAAGGCATGCATGTGTGTGGAGCTCAGAGGACAACCTTAAGGTACTGGTCCCTGCCCTCCACCTTGTTTGAGTCATGGTCTCCCTTGTTGTCTTTGCCACTACAAACACCAGGCTAGACAGCCTATAAGCTTCAGGATTCTCCTGACTCTGCCTCCATTGCTGTAGGCACCTTGACATTACAGAGAGGTGCACTACTTTACTGGACTCCAGCTTTACCTGGCTGCTGCGGATCTGAACTCCAGTGGCCAGGCCGACATAGCAAGAGCCTTTAACCCTTGCTCCATCCCCCCAGCCCATGGAGACCTGGTTAGCAGCTTTCTTCCAGGTCCACTGTTCAACCCTGCATATCCCACTCAACAGAGCCACAGTCCAGCTTGGAGGTGAGCGCAGCACAGGCAGCTTGGTGGGAGGTGGACAGCAGGCCTAGTGATCAGGGGCTCCGGCCTCTTGATTGCCTGCTCGTGGGGCGTCTCATGAATGCATTCACCTGATTAAGGATTCGTGCTCTCCACAGAGGGCAGCACAGGCATCCTCTACGCTGTGATACTAGCAAGGTTTCTCCTCATCAGTGCCCTTGGACACCCAGACCCTTCCCCACTCTTTCTTCCTTCCTCCCTTCCTTCCTTCTCATTCCTTCCTGCAGCATGCCTTTGGAATTTCCAGTGTGCCGACTTTTTCCACTCCTTAGACTTTTGTTATTGTTATTGTTTTCAAGGCAGGGTCTCAGTCTAGCCCAGGCTGAACTAGAACTCACTCTGTAGCCCAGGTTGGCTTCAAACTCATGGCAACCCTCCCACCTCAGCCCCCTCCCAGTGCCAGGACTAAAGGTGTGCACCACCATGCCTGGCTTTTCTATACCCTCAAACTTTTATTTCCCTCTCTACATACATTCCCTCTTGCCCATGCTTCCCCAATTCCTCTCTCTCTCTTTCTCTCTCTCTCTCTCTTTCCCCTAAGAAACCAGCAAATCCACAGTTAACACTGAGCCCTTAAAGTAAGGGCTCACCATGCATGTAACTATAGAATTACATCTGTGCCCATTCTAATTATGAATGTACTTGCCTCATTCATTGAGGCTGTTCTGAGGTCAGTGGAGAATAGATGTTTCTTTTTTTAAATTTTTTTGTTTATTTTTATTTATTTATTTGAGAGGGACAGATAGAGAGAAGGAGGGAGGGAGAGAGAGAGAGAGAATGAGCACGCCAGGGCCTCCAGCCACTGCAAACGAACTCCAGACGCATGCGCCCCCTTGTGCATCTGGCTAACGTGGGTCCTGGGGAATCGAGCCTCGAACCGGGGTCCTTAGGCTTCACAGGCAAGCGCTTCACCGCTAAGCCATCTCTCCAGCCCCGAGAATAGATGTGTCTATCACTTCTGCACAACACAGAGGCCAATATCACTAACATAAAGATACTGACATTTACGGCAGTCACTCTCCTTTGCTGACACAGGATGGTCAGAACTACAATCCCAGGTGTTCTTTCTTTGGGTAGAAACAGTCCCCAGGTAAAAGCACTCCAGGTACAAAGCCAGTGTGCTCCATTGCTGCTGGCCCTGTGATGCAATTTCCAGAAATCCACTGTAGGAAGGCCTCCCCTTCTTTCAAAACCTACTCTTCCAGCAATCTTGTCAGGTAGGACCAAAAAAACAAGACCTTAAAGACACACATTGCTTATTTTTACTTCCAGAAACTTATTCTAAGGAATATGTGTATGTAAGGGTATGTGGGGAACATTTAAAGTAGCCACACATGTAGAGATGGCTCAGCGGTTAAGGCGCTTGCCTGCAAAACCTAAGGTTTTTCGATTCCTCAGTACCCATGTAATGCCAGATGTAGAAGGTGGCACGTGCATCTGAAGTTCATTTGCAGCGGCTGGAGGCCCTGAGGTGCCCATTCTCTATCTTTCTATCTGCCTGTCTATCTCTCTGTCTTAAATAAATAGCCACACATAAAAATTGGAATGAATCCCCACAGAGCGAGATGCTATGCGGGTTATTTACCTCATGTCTCTTGGGGTAAATTCGCCATCCCTGGCTTGCCGTTGATGAAAAGATAACTCAGACTTCCGGTCAAGATGGCGGCATAGGAACCACGCCTAAGCAGCCTAGGGGAGAAAAAGCCAAAGAAAACCCAGCAAAATACACAAGGGAGGTGTGTAAGAGATTAAAACAGCAGCGGAGAAGTAGGAGATATCCAGAGCCCACACGGGCAGGCCGAAGCAGCTCCGGCAGCGGCAGCTCGGGACCCGGTAGCGGCACCTCGGGTTCCAGCAGCGGCAGCTCGGGACCTGGTAGCGGCGACTTGGGCTCCGGCAGCGGCACCTCGGGACCCGGTAGCGGCGATTCAGACTCTGGCAGCGGCAGCGGCAGCACGGGCACCGGCAGCTGCATCACGGGCTCCGGCAGTGGCGACTCGGGATCCAACAGCGGCGGCTCAGACCCCGGCAGCGGAAGCGGCGGTGGAAGCCGGAAGCGGCGGTGGAAGGCGTGACTCCAGCCCCAAAAACACCATCAGCTGCTCCGGTACGGGCCACAGCGGCTTCAGGGCAGCGAATCCAGCAGCGGAGGCTCCAGCGGCTTCAGCGGCAGAGGCGGATCCCGCAGCGGCAGCACCAGCGGATCAGTGGCGGAGGACCCAGCAGCGGCAGCTCCAGCGGATCAGCGGGGGCAGACCCAGCAGCGGCATCTCCAGTGGCGGATCCAGCAGCAGTGGTCCCAGCAGCGGCAGCTCCAGCGGCAGCAGCGGGGATCCAGCATCAGGGGCGCCAATCTGCAGGGCCACAGTTGCCAGGCTTGGTTTGCCCCACAGGAAAAGCCAGTACCCAGTTCCAGAAAGCAGAACAGCGGCCCAACATCCCAGCCAGTAACTTGACTGAGACCAAAAGCATCCAAAGAGGTAACTGGGATTGAACCAGGGAAGGGTCTCACCTGGTCACAAGCTGACTTGGATCCCTCAACAGACCAGAAATCTTAACTTCTTTGTTGATAGAGGATCTGGTTTTTATAATACCTAATCTTGCATAAATGCTCGGTGCTGTTCTTGACTGAATGTGTATAGGGTTTAGTTAAATTTTAGAATATACCTGTATTTTATTCCACTCAACCTATTTGAATACCCCCATAGCAGGCAAACTTAACCCCTAGGACCACGTGTCTAGATACTCTGAGAGTGGTAAGAGCCACACCTAACATCTTAATCTCCTACATAGAAGATATACAATATCAGATCAATAGATACAGCAAAGGATACACAGCTAACTGGAAAATCTAAGCAGTAACTTAATCCAAGATGCAAAAATATATAAATTATAACACAAGAAACACCAAAAACCAAGGCAATATAAATCCACCAAAAAGCATCAATGCTTCAGAAATGACCTCTAGTGAAAACGAGTTAGAGAAAATGCCTGAGAAAGATTTCAAAAGAATGATTGTAAATATGTTCAATGAACTCAAAGAAGAAATCAAAGGAATCAGAGAAGATACAGGACACCAATTTAACGAAATAAAGAAATCAATACAAGACATAAATAAGGAAATAGAAATAATGAAGAAAAACCAGTCAGAATTACTAGCAATGAAGAACACAGTTAATGAAATAAAAAACTCTGTAGAAAATCTCACCAGTAGAATGGATGAAGGAGAGGACAGAATATCTAAGCTAGAAGACCAGGTGGCAGATCTAATACAATCCAACAAAGAGAAAGACAAACTAATAGAAAAGTATGAATGGGAATTTCAAGATATTCGGGACACTATGAAAAGATCAAATATAAGAATTCAGGGTATAGTAGAAGGAGAAGAATTTCAATCCAAAGGTATAGTAGGCATCTTCAACAAAATCATAGAAGAAAACTTCCCCCAAATTGGGAAAGAGGTGCCAATGCAGATACAGGAAGCATTTAGAACACCAGCCAGACAAAACCTGGAAAGAACCTCTCCTCGCCATATTATAATCAAACTACCAAACACACAATCCAAAGAAAAAATATTGAAAGCAGTTAGAGAGAAAAATCAAGTTACCTACAAAGGCAAGCCCATCAGGATCACAGCAGATTACTCAACACAAACTTTCAAAGCCAGAAGGGCTTGGAGTGATGTATTCCAAACTCTGAAAGATAACAACTGTCAACCAAGGCTACTTTATCCTGCAAAACTATCCATTCAAATAGATGGAGAAATAAGGACATTCCATGACAAAAGCAGGCTAAAGGAGTATTTGAAGACAAAACCAGCTCTACACAAAATACTTGAAAGAATCCTCCATGCCGAAGAGAAAGAAAAACACACATATAAGGAACCTGGAAAACAGCAAACAACACTCAAATACTAGTTAATATAAGAGAGCAAAGGTAGAACCAGAACCACAAAAAAAAAAAAAATGGCAAGCATAAATACACATCTTTCAATAATATCTCTTAATATCAATGGCCTCAATGCTCCAACCAAAAGACATAGATTTGCAGACTGGGTTAAAAAGCAGGACCCTACAATTTGTTGTCTCCAAGAAACTCACCTTTCTACAAAGGATGGACATTATCTTAGGGTGAAAGGTTGGAAAACGGTGTTTCAAGCAAATGGACCCAGAAAGCAAGCAGGGGTTGCTATCCTAATAGCTGACAAGGCAGACTTCACTCCAACATTAGTCAAGAAAGATAAGGAAGGTCACTTTATATTGATTAAGGGCACACTCCAACAGGAGGACATTACAATCCTAAACATATATGCACCTAACATGGGGGCTCCCAAATTCATCAAACAAACACTGTTAGAACTAAGGTCACAGATAACACCAAACACAGTGGTAGTTGGTGACTTTAACACCCCACTCTCATCAATTGACAGGTCATCCCGGGAAAAAATAAACAGAGAGGCATCTGGACTAAACGAGGTCATAGAAGGAATGGACCTAACAGACATATACAGGACATTTCATCCAAATGCTGCAGAATATACATTCTTTTCAGCAGCACATGGATCATTCTCTAAAATAGACCATATATTAGGACACAAAGCAAATCTTAACAAATTCAGGAAAATTGAAATAATTCCTTGCATTCTATCTGACCACAATGGAATCAAACTACAAATCAATAGCAAGAAAGGATATAGAGCATACACAAAATCATGGAAACTAAACAATACATTACTAAATGACGAATGGGTCAATGAAGAAATCAAGAAGGAAATCAAAAAATTTATAGAGTCAAACAATAATGAGAACACAACATACCAAAATCTCTGGGACACAATGAAGGCAGTTCTAAGAGGTAAATTTATAGCTTTAAGTGCCTATATTAAGAAATTAGAAAGGTCACAAATAAATGACCTAATGCTTCACCTTAAAGCCTTGGAAAAAGAAGAACAAGGCAAACCAAAAATCAGTAGACGGGAAGAAATAATAAAGATTAGGGCAGAAATTAATGAAATAGAAACCAAAAAAACAATACAAAGAATTAATGAAACAAAGAGCTGGTTCTTTGAAAGGATAAACAAGATTGATAAACCCTTAGCAAATCTGACCAAAAGAAAGAGAGAAGAGACACAAATTAATAAAATTAGAGATGAAAAAGGTAACATCACGACAGATGCCAGAGAAATTCAAAAAATCATAGGGACATATTATAAAAACATATACTCCACAAAGTATGAAAATCTGAAAGAAATGGATGATTTCCTTGATTTATATGACCTACATAAATTAAATCAAGATGAGATTAATCACTTAAATAGACCTATAACAAGCATGGAGATCCTAACAGTTATCAAAAATCTCCCAACTAAAAAAAGCCCAGGCCCAGATGGATTCACTGCTGAATTTTACCAGACCTTCAGGGAAGAGCTAACACCATTGCTTCTTAAGCTTTTCCATGAAATAGAAAAAGAAGGAATTCTACCAAACTCCTTCTATGAAGCCAGCATCACTCTGATACCAAAACCAGGCAAAGATAGAACAAAAAAGGAAAATTACAGACCAATCTCCCTCATGAACATAGATGCAAAAATTCTCAACAAAATATTGGCAAACAGAATACAAGAATACATTAGAAAGATCATTCACCCTGACCAAGTAGGCTTTATCCCAGAGATGCAGGGATGGTTCAACATACGCAAATCTATAAATGTTATACATTATATAAATGGGTTGAAGGACAAAAATCACATGATCATCTCATTAGACGCAGAGAAAGCATTCGACAAAATCCAACATCCCTTCATGATAAAAGTCCTACAGAGACTGGGAATAGAAGGAACATATCTCAATATAATAAAGGCTATTTATGATAAGCCTACAGCCAACATATTACTAAATGGGGAAAAACTGGATGCTTTTCCACTAAAATCAGGAACAAGACAAGGGTGTCCACTGTCCCCACTTTTATTTAATATAGTTCTGGAAGTCTTAGCCATAGCAATAAGGCAAGAGACATGCATAAAAGGGATACAAATCGGAAAGGAAGAGGTTAAGTTATCATTATTTGCAGATGACATGATTCTATATATAAAGGACCCTAAAGACTCTACTAGCAAACTGTTAGAGCTGATAAAAACCTACAGTCATGTAGCAGGATACAAAATAAATACACAGAAATCAGTAGCCTTCATATATGCTAACAACAAACACACAGAGGATGAGATCAGAGAATCACTCCCATTCACAATTGCATCAAAAAAAATAAAGTACCTTGGAATAAACCTTACTAAGGAAGTAAAGAATCTATACAATGAGAACTTTAAAACACTCAAGCGAGAAATTGCAGAAGACACTAGGAAGTGGAAAAACATCCCTTGTTCCTGGATTGGAAGAATCAATATTGTGAAAATGGCAATCTTACCAAAAGCAATCTACACATTTAACGCAATCCCCATCAAAATTCCAAAGGCATTCTTCACGGAAATAGAAAAAACAATCCAAAAATTCATTTGGAATCACAAAAAACCTCGAATATCTAAAATAATACTGAGCAACAAAAATAAGGCTGGTGGTATCACCATACCTGATTTTAACCTATACTACAGAGCCATAGTAACAAAAACAGCATGGTACTGGCACAAAAGCAGACTCGTAGATCAATGGAACAGAATAGAGGACCCAAATGTAACCCCATGTAGTTATAGCCACCTGATATTTGATAAAAATGCCAAAAATACTCATTGGAGAAAAGACAGCCTCTTCAGCAAATGGTGTTGGGAAAACTGGATATATATCTGTAGAAGGATGAAAATAGATTCTTCTCTTTCTCCGTGCACAAGAATTAAGTCCAAATGGATTAAGGACCTTAACATCAGACCTGAAACTCTGAAACTGCTAGAGGAAAAAGTAGGGGAAACCCTTCAACATATTGGTCTTGGCAAAGACTTTCTGAATACAACCCCAATTGCTCAGGCAATAAAACCACAGATTAACCACTGGGACCTCATGAAAATACAAAGATTTTGCACTGCAAAGGACACGGTGAAGAAAGCAAAGAGGCAACCTACAGAATGGGAAAAAATCTTCACCAGCTATACATCTGATAGAGGATTAATATCTAAGATATACAAAGAACTCAAGAAGTTAAATAATAAGGAATCAAACAAACCAATCAAAAAATGGGAAATGGAGCTAAATAGAGAATTCTCAAAGGAAGAAATACGAATGGCATATACGCATCAAAAAAAATGTTCTACATCCCTAGTCATCAGGGAAATGCAGATTAAGACTACATTGAGATTCCATCTCACTCCTGTCAGATTGGCTACCATCATGAAAACAAATGATCATAAATGTTGGCGGGGATGTGGAAAAAGAGGAACCCTTCTACATTGTTGGTGGGAATGCAATCTGGTCCAGCCATTGTGGAAATCAGTGTGGAGGTTCCTAAAACAGCTAAAGATTGATCTACCATATGACCCAGCTATAGCTCTCCTAGGCATATATCCTAAGGACTCATCTCATTACCTTAGAGATACTTGCTCAACCATGTTTATTGCTGCTCAATTTATAATAGCTGGGAAATGGAACCAGCCTAGATGTCCCTCAACTGATGAGTGGATAATGAAGATATGGCACATTTATACAATGGAGTTTTACTCAGCAGTAAAGAGAAATGAAGTTATGAAATTTGCAGAAAAGTGGATGGATCTGGAAAGAATTATACTAAGTGAGGTAACCCAGGCCCAGAAAGCCAAGCGCCACATGTTCTCCCTCATATGTGGATCTTAGCTAGAGATGATTGGGCTTCTGTGTGAGAAGGAAAAAACTCAGTAGCAGAGGCCGGTAAGTTAAAAAAGGAGATAGAAAGGGAAGAGAAAGAAAGGGAGGAGGGCTTTTATTAGGTTGGTATTGTATATATGTAAGTAGAAAGATTGAGATGGGGAGGGGATATGATGGAGAATGGAATTTCAAAGGGGAAAGGGGGGAGGGTAATACCATGGGATTTTTTTTTTTGTTATCATGGAAAATATTAATGAAAATGGAGAAAAAAAATAAAATAAAATAAAATAAGGAAAAAAAAAAGATAACTCGGAACACGATGCAGAACCAAGCAGCCTCCTGTTAGGTCCAGCTCGGGGATGAGAAAGGACTTACTTCCTGGCTTTGCCTGCCCTGCCAGCACCATCTCAGGGGTGACCATCAGCTCAGTCCCTCTGTTTCCTTCTGTACTCCCTAGCCCAGCCCCATTCCACTGCTACCACAAGTCACATTATTGGCAGTGCAGGATCCTGGGTCTGAGCCCATAAGTCCTAATAGCCGCTCTCTTCCCTTTTGCTTCTCTAGCCCTGTGGATAGTAGCATTTCCTGCCATCATTAGCTCTGAGTTATTCTGTTATCCTTTCTTGCTCTATCGGCTGCCCAGTGCCGACATAGCCAAGTCCCTGCATTAAATCCCTCTGTCTGAAACACCATGTGTGGTGTCTGATTTCCTAATTGAGGTCTGGCTGATACAGATGATATTGCACACCCATAATACAGGAACCTATATGTGTATTTATCAGTGCCAGGGCTGGTTTGGATTCAAAGCAAATGGAAACTTCATATATTGCTGAAGGGACTGTAAGTGTATAGCCATTTTAGAGAACAACTTGGCAAGAAACTAAAGTTAAAGTAGCTACCCTGCCATTCTGGTTCTGAGTACGATTTCTGAAGAACCTCTTAAAAATAGGGTCACCGTGAGATCGAGGCCACCCTGAAACTACATAGTGAATTCCAGGTCAGCCTGGGCCAGAGTGAGACCCTACCTTGAAAAACCAAAAAAATAAAATAAAAAATAAAAAAATTATATATATATATATATATATATATATATATATGAAAAAAGTATCATTCTTTAGTTTTCCTATCAGTAGGAAATGGGTGAGCCCATTGTGAATATTCATATAATGTCACACTATGCCATGGTCAAAAAATGAGGAAGTGAAATTACACATAGCAATACAGATAAAATCTAGATTATGTAATTTTGGAAGCAATCTAAAAAAAGATGTGTTATAGAAACCTATCACTTAGATCTGTAAAGTTTTAAAGCAACTACATGTTGTTAATGTGTTGACTTGAATATCGAAAAATGTATACACCCATGCATTGCAAATTAAATTGGAATTCCTTAGAAGCACTAGCTTTGGAATAGCATTGACTGAGTGGTGGGAGTAATGGAAATGGAAATCAGGAAAGGGGCACAGGTACATTTAGGTTTATATCTGAGGTCTACTGGTGGGGACAATTAAAACAGGGGACTAGAAAGAGGTAACTTAGAGGGGAGAGTAAGGGTCTATTTAGAGGCATAGAGGTTATGTTCCAGTTAGCATCATGTACCTAGGTATCTATTAAAATTAAAATTATAGCCAGGCATGGTGGCACATACCTTTAATCCCAGCACTCAGAAGGCAGAGGTAGGAGGATCGCCGTAAATTCGACCTGTGAGTTCGAGGCCACCCTGAGAATACAGAGTGAATTCCAGGTCAGCCTGGGCTAGAGTGAGACCCTATCTCGAAAAACCAAAAAGAAAAAAAAAATTATTATGTATGAGGCTCAGGAGACAACACAGTGGATAAAGTTCTCTGCATGCAACTCTGAGTACCTGAGTTTAGATCCCCAGATCCCACATAAAAACCAGAAACTTCTGTAATCCCAGTTCACCTACAGCAAGATGGGAGGCAGAAGCAGGAGAATGCCCCCAGGAGCTCATAGATCAGCTAGCCCGGCAAACAGACTGGTGGACAGTGAGAGACCCCACCTCAAATGAGGTGGAAAGTGAGGACTGCCCTGAAAGTGATCTTCACATGCATGTCATAGCTCATGCACTTGCACACACGTGCATCATGTACACACACCAAATCAAAAATGTTTTATACTGATGAAGACTCCACATGCTTTGGCTGCAAGGTCACTGAGAAATCAAGCTGGAACTTAGCTGAAGACCTCCTCCCTGCAGACCAGCTGACAGAAAGCTGGGAAAAGCTATACTGCATGCAGCTCCATGGGACAGAGAAATCATCAGTGGTGATAAACAAGGGACACTGTAAGCCTTAAGTTTAGCCAGCCAGATCCAATGACCCAATGGGTGCAATATCATGGCAGGTCTGTTATGGGGGAAACCAACCATTCTCTAATTGTACTGGAGGCCTGCTCCATGGAAAGCACTACATGCCTCATACTGAAAACTTAGTCAAAAGCCTATGGCAGGGCAGGTCATGAGCCCTAGGGATGTAATGCCTGATGTTGTCTGGCTAAACGCATATATTATGCTCACCAAACTGCCCTCTAAGCATTTTTCTTAATGCTCATACCCATATACATTTTTTTAATTTTATTTTAGAGAGAGAGCGAAAAAAGTTGGCATCCCAGGGCCTCAGCCACTGCAATCAAACTCCAGACGCTTGCACCACCTAGTGGGCATATGAGACCTTGCGCTTGCCTCACCTTTGTGTGTCTGGCTAACGTGGGATCTGGAGAGTAGAACATGGGTCCTTAGGCTTTGCAGGCAAGCACCTTAACCACTAAGCCAGCTCTCCAGCCCTTATACCCATATATTAATCCTACTCTCACTTTTGGTTAGAGAAGCTTCTCTTTTCAGATGGTGGTGACCTTAGGAACACTCAGAAGGCACCATGGTGCTGAGAAGAAGTGACAGAGGAGTGCTCAGCACTGAAACATCTCTATCACACCTTCCAAGGCTCAGGGTCCTTTGTGGGAAAGGTGGTGAAAAGAATGTAAGAGCCAAAGGAAGGGTAGGACTGCTTAAAATGCAATCTTCCAGACACAATTTGGCCTTGATATCCATAACCTCACAATGTCTAGTACTACCTACACAAGACCCTCATTAGAGAAAGAAAAGATGATGTCATCAAAATAAAAGAGAGCTGGAGATATAGCTTAGCAGTTAAAGTGTTTGCCTGCAAAGCCTAAGGACCTAGGTTTGATTCCCCAGAACCCACATAAGCCAGATGCACAAGATGGTTCATGAGTTTGAACTTCATTTGCAGTGGCTAGAAGCCTTAGCAGGCCCATTCTGTGTGTGTGTGTGTGTGTGTGTGTGTGTGTGTGTGTGTGTGTGCATACATGTGCATGCACTTATTTCTCTCTCTAATAAATAAATAAAAATAAAATATTTTTTAAAATAAGATTAATTGAGAGAGGGAGGGGATATGATGAAGATTGGATTTGTGAAGGGGAAAGTGGAGAAGGGGAGGGAATTGTATAGTTTATTGTCTATAATTATAGAAGTTGTCAATAGAAATTTTAAAAAAATGTTTTAAATATGACTTTTTGACATGAAGAGTTAAGAAAATAGAAAATATTAAGTAAAATAAGGGTCCAATACAGTGTGGCTTTTTGTTTTGCTCTATTTTTCGAGGTAGGGTTTCATGGTAGCTCAGGTTGACCTGGGATTCACTATGTAGTCTCAGGGTAGCCTGGAACTCATGGCAATCCTCCTACCTCTGCCTCCCAAGTACTGGGAATAAAGGCGTGTGCCACCATACCCAGCTTGTTTTGGCTTTTTAGACAGAGTTTCACTTTGTGGCTCAGGCTAGCCTAGAACTCATACCAATCCTACGGCTTCTGCTGAGATTACAGTCATGAGCCACCATGCTCAGCTTCATAGTAGGTACTTCATTATCCCCTTTTAAAATAACATACAGCATTTATTTGTGTAGGGGGGTAATGACTGCAAAAGAATAGATCCCACCTGTAATCACGTGTTTACCTGAGGGGAATATGTAACTTGATTTTCCTTCTTTATGTTTATCTGTATTTTCTGTTTGTTTCTAAAACAAATGAAGTGCTTATGGAATAAATCCTTAAGGATCCTTTTTAAATGTACTCCTACAGAAAATCCTCCCTTATCCACTGCTGCGATTTCAATATCTCACTCAGGGGCTTTCAAAAATGTGGCGTGTAAGACGATTTTAGGTGATGTAATACAGATTGAGGATTTTTTAATTTTCACAAGTATGAATCCATCTTAACATATTTTACAAAATTAAATTAGTACATTAAACTCATGATTCAATTTATACTTGAATTTCTTTTGTTTGTTTAAGCAGAATTCCTGAAGTGCAGGGGGAAATTATTGTCTTTTTAACACATAGAACTGAGCCTGAGGGATATGTATTTGGGGGGGGGAATGTGATTCTAAGCCCCTATCTCCCCATGCATAAAGATCAATTCTGTGTATCCTAAACGTTCAAGATAATACAACTAAGTTTCTATATGATACATGTTGGGCCTTGAGAGGCCCAACAGATACACATAGGAGAATCTTCAGGAATGTGGAGTCAAAGGTTTCTTCAACAGAATGAAAGGTTAATGATAATGCAGGAAATACTGATATATAAGATTACCTTAAAATAAAAAGTTTCCTGGGCTAGAGAGATGGCTTAGCAGTTAATACACTTGCCTGCAAAGCCAAAGAACCTAGGTTCAATTCCCCAGGGCCCACGTAAGCCAGATGCACAAGATGGCACATGAGTCTGGAGTTCATTTGCAGTGGCTGGATGCCCTGGTATGCCCATTCTCTCTCTCTCTCTCTCTCTCTCTCCTTCTCTCTGTCTCTGTCTCTATCTCTCTCAAATAAATACATGATTTTTTTTAAATTTTCCTTAGTGAGGTAACCCAGGCCCAGAAAGCCAAACATCACATGTTCTCTCTCATATGTGGATCCTAGCTACAAATGATTGGACTTCTATGTGAGTATGAATAAAACTCATTAGCAGAAGCCAGTAAGCTAAAAAGGAGACATAAAGGGAATAGAAAGGGAGGGGGGACTCAATAGGATGGTATTGTATATATTTAAGTAGAAGAACAGATTAATGGGGGTGAAAAGGCCTAAGTGAGGTCAGGGGAAGAGATTGAGTAAAGGAAAGGTGGAGAGAGAGCAAATCAAAATCTAAGATGATATAAATAAGACATATGAAAACCTACTTTTTTGGACAATGGAACACTCAAAAACCATAGATTGTTAGTAGAAAATTTTCAGTGCCAGGGATGGGATACCTTCCAGTGAGTTGTTGGCCAGGGAGATCACTGATACTCCAAAACATTATAGGCCATTGTCAAGGCTCTTGGTTTCCCATCAGGAATAGATAATAAGACCCAATTGCTGAAGAGTCCACATACTTGGGCTGCAAGGCCACTGAGAAATCCTGCTGGAGCTGAGCCACAAACCTCCATGTAGACCAGCTGACAGAAAGCTGGAAAAAGTTACACTGTATGCATTCAAAGGGAGAAAGAGAAATCAACAGTGGAGATACTCAACAGTAGACACTGCAAGACTTATATTTGGCCAGCCAGGCCAAATGAGCCAACGGGTATAATAGTGGCATGTCTCTTATGGGGGAAACTAACTGCTCTCTAACTGGACTGGAGGCCCGCTCCATGGGAGGGAACACATCCCTGATACTGAAAACAAACAACAGGGGTAGTCATGAGCCCTAGGGGTGTAACGCCTGCTAGTGTCTGGCTAAATGTATATACTATGCTCACCAAACTGCCTGGTAAGCATTTCTCTTACTGTTCATACCCATATATTAATGCTATTCTCACTTTTTGTTTAGAGAAACTTCTCTTTTCAGATGGCAGTGACCTTGGGATGACTCAGAAGGCACCATGGTGCTGAGAAGAAGTGACAGAGGGGCTGGAGAGATGGCTTAGCCATTAAGGTGCTTGCCTACAAAGCCAAAGGACCCAGATTCAACTTCCCAGGATCCACGGAAGCCAGATGCACAAGGGATGCATGCATCTGGAGTTCGTTTGCAGTGGCTGGAGGCCCTGAGTGCCATTTTCTATCTGCCTTTTTCTCTCTCCTGCTCTCTCTCTCAAATAAATTAATTAAAATAAACTTAAAAAAAAGTGACAGAGGTGTTCTCAGCACTGAAATATCTCTATCACATTGTGGTAGTTTGAATAGATGGCCCCCAATATATTCAGTTTTTTTAATTAGTTTGTAGTTTGAATCTGCAACCACCTGGCTGGAGGCAGTGTCACTGGGTGGATCTTAAGGTGTGGTGGTGGGTTTGAGATTTCAATTTAAAGATATGCAAAGTGTGCCTAGCTGGAGTTCCTGAGTGTGCTGTGTGGATTTTGGCTTTTGGCTTGTGCTTCGCTGTCTCTGCTTGATCCTGTGAAAGCAGGCCAGTTTCTTCTGCCATTATGGAACTTCCCCTGGATCTGTAAGCTTCAATAAATATCCCTTCCTCCATAACCATGCCTGGTCTGGAAATTCATCTCAGCGAACCTGAAGCTGTCTGCTACACACATCTTCCAAGGCTCAGGGTCCATTGTGCAAGAGGTGGTGGGAAGAACGTAAGAGCCAAAGGAAGGGTAGGACTCCTTACTATACGCTCCTCCAGACACAAAATGGCCTGGATATCCATGACCTCATAGTGCCTGACACTACCTACACAAGACCATTATAATAGGAGGAAAAGATCATGACATCAAAATAAAAGAGGGACTGATTGAGATGGGGAGGGGATATGATGGAGAGTGGAGGTTCAAAGGGGAAAGTGGGGGGAGGGAGGGAATTACCATAGGTTATTGTCTGCAATTATGGAAGTTGTCAATAAAAAAATAAATTAATAAAATAAAAAGAAAAAAAGAGCACTAATTAGGATATGAAAACAACATGGGATGTTGTGAAAACTGCACCCTAAATTGATGGCCTTTAAGATGGGTTCCTAGTGTCATCCCTTCCCTTACTGAATAAGGCCGACCTGTGTGCCTGCTGGGATAGTGTGAAAACACCAGTGTGTGGCATTGTAATTTTCACATCGGCTCTCTTGTTCCAAGTGAAGTCAGCCACCGTGTCCTAATGATGCAGGATATTGAGGTTCAGGAAGAGTCCCCCAGAATTTATGAACCCCAAATTTCAGGTTCTGTACTACCTTTAATAAATAATTAATAAATGCAGACTCAAGAAAATAAAAAAATAAAATAAATAATTTCTGTTTGTCAAAGAATGCCACTGAAAGTGTAAAAGAAAAAAATATATAGAGCTGGGCATGATGGTGCACACTTAATCCCTGCACTTGGGAGATGGAGTCAGGAGGACCAGCAGTTTAAGGTGACCCTCAGCTACATAGGGAGTTCTAGGCCAGCCTGAGCTACATGAGACCTTGTCTCAATATATATATAAGGGCCAGGTAGTAGCTAAAGGTGCTGGTGGGCAAAGCCTGCTGGCCTGGATTTATTTTCCCCATGCCAAACGCACATGGTGGAGCACAAATCTGGAGTTCATTGCAGCAGCAATAGTATACCCACTCATATTCATCTCTCTCTCTCTCTCTCTCTATCTATCTATCTATCTGTCTATCTCTTTCTCTCTCGCACTCTCCTTTCAAATAAATAAATAAATATTTTTATAAAGAATAATGAGGTGAGTTGTTGGCCACAGAGGTCCCTGATGTCCCCAAAACATTACAGGTCATTGCCGAGACCCTTGGTTTCCCACCAGGAGTAGATGGTAAGACCCTATTGTTGAAGACTCCACATACTTGGGCTGCAAGGCCACTGAGAAATCCTGCTGGGACTGAGCTGAGAACCTCCTCCATGTAGACCAGCTGACAGAAAGCTGGAAGAAGCCATTCTGCACGCAGTTCAATGGGAGAGAGAAATCACCAGTGAAGACACTCAACAGTGGACATTGCAAGCCATATATTTGGCCAGCCAGGCCAAATGAGCCAACGGTACAATAGTGGCATGTCTGGCATGGTGGAAACCAACTGCCCTCTAATTGGACTGGAGGCCTGCTCCATGGGAGGGAATACATCCCTGATACTGAAAACCTGCAACAGGGGTAGTCATGAACCCTAGGGATGTAACATCTGCTAGTGTCTGGCTAAATGTATATACTATGCTTATCAAACTGCCCAGTAAGCACTTCTCTTAATGTTTAGACCTATATATTAATGCTACTTTCACTTTTAGTTGATAACCTTCTCTTTTCAGAGGGCAGTGACCTTGGGATGACTCAGAAGGCATCATGGTGCTGGGAAGAAGTGACAGGAGTGCTCAGCACTGCAGTATCTCTATCACATCTTCCAAGGCTCAGGGTCCATTGCAGAAGAGGTGGCAGAAAGAACATAAGAGCCAAAGAAAGGGTAGGACTCCTTACAACGTGCTCCTCCAGACACAAAATGGCCTGGATATCCATGACCTCACAGTGCCTGATACTACCTACACAAGACCATCATAATGGGAGGAAAAGATGATGATATCAAAATAAAAGAGAGACTGATTGAGAGGAGGAGGGGATATGATGGAGAATGGAGTTTCAAAGGGGAAAGTGGGGGTAGGAAGGGTATTACCATGGGATATTGTTTATAATCATTGAAGTTGTTAATAAAAAAAGATTTAAAAAATAAAATATTTTTTTAAAAAAAAGAAGAATGAGGGCTGAAGGGATAACTTAGTGGGTAAGGCGCTTGCCTGCAAAGCCTAGAGACACATGTTCAACTTTCCAGATCCCATGTAAGCCAGACACACAAGGTGACATAAACTTGCAAGGTTGCACATGCGCACAAGATGGTGCACATGACTGAGTTTGATTTCAGTGGCTAGAGGTCCTGGCATGCCAGTTCTATGTCTCTCTCTTTCTCTTTCTCTCTCTCTCTCTCTCTCTCTCTCGTACATTAAAAAAAAAAAAGGCCAGTCTGTTGGATTGCTTCAAAAAAAAAAAAAAAAAGAATAATGCGAGTTGCAATCTTTGTAGCCTGCAGTAGACTCACAACTAGAACGTATAAATAAGCCCTAGACATCACTTGTAAAAAGACAGACAACCCAGTTGGAAAATGAGCCAAAGACTTAGACAGGTCACACAAGGAAGACACCCACGCATCTCATAAACACACACCATGCAATGGCTGCTTAGGGCAATCTGGCCATGTCCCCTTGCTTAACTTAAGAGATTATAACATGATTTACTCTGTGAATTTCCAAATCGTGAAATCAAAGAGTCACACAAAGAAGCTTCACATACTTTTAAGTATATATTTTATACTACAATAAAAAGATTAGTGTTTAGAAAAAAAGAAATTTGTATAGCAAGATAAATAATGTCTTGGCATTTTTATTGATCTAAAGACAGTCCAAAGAGATAACAGTACCTTGCGTAACTTTCAACAGAAGCAATAGAAAGAGAAGGCAAACATAAATAAAAATGATTACCTGCAGGAAGAACAGAAAGAGAAGGGGAAAGGAATATGAATAAAAATGAGATTTCTGGGCTGGAGAGATGGCTTAGCAGTTAAGGCACTTGCCTACAAAGCCTGGAGACCCAGGTTTGGTTCCCCAGTACCCACATAAGCCAGATGCACAAGGTGGAGTTTGTTTGCAATGGCTGGTGGCCCTGGTGCACGCCCATTCTCTATCTGCCTGCTTCTCTCTCTCTCTCTCTCTCTCTCTCTCTCTCTCTCTCTCTCTCTCTTCCCCCTCAAATAAATAAATAAATAAATAAATTTTTTTTAAATACCAGATTTTTTTGCATGTGTATGTGGTGTTTTGTCTTGTTTTTTTGCATACATGTGGCATATGTGCATGTGTATATACATGTTTGTATATATGTATAAATATAAATATAAATAAATATATATATATACATATATATATGTATGTATGTACATATGTGTGCCAGAAGTCAACACTGGATATCTTCTTCAATCCCCTTCCACCTTAGTCTTGGAGACAGTCTCTCACTGAACCTAAAGCTGACTGAGGAGGCTAGACTGGCTAGCCAGTGAGCCACAGGGGTTCTCTGTCTTGTCTCCCCAGCACTGAGATTTGAGGTGTGTACCACCATGCCCAGCATTTTATGTGGGTGCTGGGACTCTGAACTCAGGTCCTCATGCTTGCATAGCATGCACTTTACCCATCGAGCCATCTCTCCAGCCCCCGCCCCATATATGTTTTAATAGTCTTGATTCACAATTATATAAGTAGCCAATATCATTTCAATTAACCTAAAATTAATAATCAAGCAACAAAATTATAGGTACAGCAAAAATGTTTGACAATATTAAGTTCGGGGTCTGAGTCATGTAGTATAAACCTAAGATTTCCATCTGAGTGGGTGTTGACAAGACAGGACACAACCCAAGTCATAAGCAGGACAGACATCACTAATCTACCGTAGCTCGTTCCTACCCATCTTAGAAGATTCAACTCAAAATCCAACTTAACACAGCACATCAGGCAGCATTGACATAGGCTTCTCATCCAATCGTATGATAGCAGGACTTCAATTGGGCTGAAAGCATATCTCCTGGGTCCCCTAACCTCTCATTTTACTAATGGGAAAACCAAGGCCAAGACTGAAATGGCTTGCTCAAGGTCACACAAGGAGTTTCAAGTTCTCTCTGCTACACCACCACCCAGGAATTAGTGCCCAAGCCTTCAGAGAAGAATCCTTGGTCTTTGACCAACAGCTAGTGGGCTGGGCAGGAAGTAAGTAGTTAAGGACCATATAGAGCTCTTTCCTAGCCTTCACCAAGCCTGGCCACATTCTTCCCTGAACACCCTCCCAGAGGCGTTTTTCTGTATCACAGTGGTGGTCCTGCCACTTTCCTGTCAGCAAAATTGCCCTGACTCCCAGCTCCCTCCGCCTTAGCTCCCAAGCCTGTCATTGGTTTGTCAACAGATCTCCAACTACTTCCTTCTCCTAACAGCAGCTATGCCTCCTATGAACTCCAACTCAGCTCCTCCTCACGCCCTTTATCAAGTTGTTCCCACCACCTTGGAAAGTCTCCTTTGTCCAGAAGCTGGGTTAAAGCTGACTCAGTGGGTGTGCTCAAGAGGCTCCAACCTGAACGCCCAGAAGCAGATAAATCTAATGAAAGCTATAGACCCCATTCCTACTTGAATACACAGAAGCACAACACTCCCATTGAATGCCAAAGGACATGGCAAATGGAATCTAGATATAAACATGATAGATAGATAGATAGATAGATAGATATGTTTACTATATGAAAAGGAACTATTTAGAGAAAGGAAAGGGATCAACAAGACAGGGTACAAGACAGGATATTTGGAGAGTGAATAAGACCAAAGTTCAATGATTTGTATGTTAGAAAATGTTATAATGAGAAGCTGGAGAGATGGCTCAATAGTTAAAGTTACTTGCTTGCAAAGCCTGGTGGCCTGGGTTCAAGTCCCCACTGCCCTCATAAAACCATATGCACAAAATGGCACATGCATCTGGAATTTGTTTGCAATAGCAAGAGGCCTTCTCTATCTCTCTTTCTCTCTCACACTCTTGACTTTACTCTCTCTGCTTATAAATAAATAAATTTTAAATATTTTCAAAGAAAATGTTATGAACTCAATTAAGACTACACTGAGCAGGCATGACCTCATTTGACCCCTAAGGAGTCTGGGAGCCACACTTTACAGATAAGGGAAAAGGCACCAAGGATTCAAACTCAAAGGCACAGAATTCGAATTCAAATGGTTCTCACTCCACAGCCTTTGCTTTTAAATGATTTGCTAAAGTTTTGGGTTAGGTAATAAATGTGGTCAGAATTTTCCAGATCATTAAAAGGGCAGATGCCAGGCCCCTCACTAAGTCTAATGAATCAGATCCTCTGGGGTGGGGCCCCAAAATCATTAAGGAGAGCTCCAGCTGGTTCCCGGTACCCTGAGGTTGGAAATGGCTGCACTTCACTGGACTGTCTTCCCCGGGAAGCGGTGGCTAAACGCTCCAGCTATTTTGATTTTAACAACAAACTCCCCCAGTGCTCAGTGGCACAAAGTGACCAGTCTTGCATTTTGCTCCCAAGTGTGTGGTTGTAGAAGTTGGGAAGGGAATCACTTCTACCAGACTTTACTGGATGAAACAATCACAAGCTAGCCCAGGTTGGAGAGAAGGGAATTGGGTCCCACCTCCTGATGAGGCCCTAGGAGCCCCCTCATCCTTTGCATATCACGTGAGGGAGGGGAGCCAGTGTTACGGCCATCTTTGAAAAGGGCAATCTGTCACTTGAAGCCTCTCCCTGCCTGCAAAATCTGGTAAAATCAACCTGAGTCCTTCAATCCGCAGCTTGGAGAGCACACGCTTAACATTCATCAAAGTCACTTTTCGACAGGCCTCCTCATGCTTCATGGTTCGCCCTTTCTGCTTCAGGAAGAGCCGCAGTGGCTGCGCCACACACCTCAGTGGCTACACGCTCAGCAAGTGTGCTTGGTGGCAGCGCTTTCCACGCAGCTGGTGATCTCTTGGAGTAGTGTGAAAAGTGTGCGTGTGTGTGTGTGTGTGTGTGTGTGTGTGTGTGTGTGTTCATCCAGCTTCCTTCTGCATTCAGGTGGCCTCATCCAGGGCACAAGGTACATGTGATAGGAGACCTAAGATCAGACTGACACCATTTTAGAGGACAGAGAGAATTTAATTGGTACAACCTTTCCAAAGGGCAACTCGACCATATATATCAAAGTGTAAAATGTACATGCTCTTATTTTTTCTTTCTTTCTTTATTTAAGAGAGAGTGAGAGAGAGAATAGGCATGTCAGTGCCTCCAGCCACTACAAGCAAACTCCAGATGCGTGCGCCATCTTGTACATCTGACTTACCTGGGTACTGGGTGATCAAACCTGGGTCCTTAGGCTTTGCAGGCAAGTGTCTTAACGTCTAAGCTATTTCTCCAGTGCCTGCTTTTTTTTAAATATATTTTTCATTTATTTATTTGAGAGACAGACAGACAGAGAAAGAGAGTGAGTATGGATTTACCATGTCCTCCTGTCACTGCAAACAAACTCCAGACACATGTGCCACTTCATGCATTTGTCTTTACATGGGTGCTGGGGGATCAAACCCAGGCCATGCCTTTAACCATTGGGCTATCTCTCCAGCTCCTTATTTTTCCATCTTTGTGTGTGTGTAGTGTATGCACGTGTATGCAGATGTACATACCCCATGCGCGTGTGTGTGGAGGACAGAGGGGAATGTCAGTGTCCTACTCTCCTTCTCTGTCACTCATCCACATATTTCCTTGAGACGGAGTTTCTCATTGAACCCAGAGCCACCATTTTTAGTCAGGGTAGCTGACCAGCAAGCCCCAGTGATTCTCTGGTGCCCACTACCCACAGGACTGGGATTAGAAGCATGCATGGTCATATCCAACTGTTTATATGAGTACTGGAGAACCAAACTCAGGGCAAATCTGACCCTCTCAGGTCCTCCTTGTTTGTGCAGAAAGCACTTTTACCCACTGAGCCATCTCTCCAGCACTCAAATGTGCATAGTCTTCACCTAGCATTCCCACTTCTAGAATGTAACCCAAAGAGATGGTCCAAATGAAACAAGATATATGCACAACATATGCCCATGGTGTAGTTTATCATAGTGAAAAATTAAAAACAGTCTTCACACCCAAAGTCAGTGATAGATTGGGCCAATAAATTATAAATCATTAATACTAATTTTCAAAGAGTGACTTAGATCTATGTGGACTGATGGGGAAAAGTCTCCAAGACATATGGTTAAGTGAAAAAAAATAAGGGAACAACATATATTATAAATCACGTTTCTAGAAAAGTGTATATGCTTCAGCCCAAAGAAAGACTTCTGGAAGAGGGTTCCATAAGTGGGTGGACCTTTGGTGTGAACTTTGTTTATTTCTCAACTTTAAGGTGTTTAACACTCATAATGATGATGTCTATATTATTCCTACTATGTGTTAGGGATCATTGTAACTTACCTATGGTTGACTCATCTTGGTCTCATAGTGATCCCATGAAGCAAATACTTATTACCTCCATTGTAGAGGATGGAAATACTAAGGCACACAGAAGTCAGACAGCTTTCCTACAGACAGCAAAAGGCCTAACAGGAGCCAAACACAGGCAAATGGCAAAGGAGTCCACACTTCCACTCCACAGTGAGTCAACAAAAAGTCGCCAAATTGACTGGAAGGAAGCTTCCAGAAAGGGCCTCCATTTCCCGGGAGTTTTTCCTGCCCTTTCACCTTGATGGATATATAGAGGAAATTCCTATAGAATAAATCCAAGAGGTGTGACAAGATCTTGTCCAGGAAGCCCCATGAAGAAATAGGATTCTAAGGACATAAATTACAGGCTTAGCTGCTTGTGTAAGTGTGGGATCCTTCCAGTTTGGGCCTGTCCAAAATCCAAGAAAGAGACCCCCAGATCCTGCAAACTCAAGCCTAGAGACTGAGAATCCCCAAGAGATGGTCTCAAAGGATGCAGAGGTCCCAGCCAGAGCCCAATCTAGATGCATCCTTGAACTGGGCATGTCTGCAGAGGCAGCTCCTCCCCCCCAGAAACTGAGGGCATAGAGGACAAAAGGAGTCCCGGGGGAAGTATCTCAAGCGTGATAGTAGTCTCTAGCTGTCAACTTGACAGCATCTAGAATTATCATGGGAACAAACCAGCTCATTATGATTAAGTTAGTTAAGGTGGGCAGCACCATCTCCCGGGCTGGGAAGGAGATCGCTCGCTGAGCATTCAGCATCCATCACTCCCTCCACTTCCTCCCTGTTGATCTGACAATGTGATGCTGGGCCTCAGCTCCCGCCACGCTGTCCCCACCATGATGGACTTCCCCTTAAAGCCATAATCGGAGAGTGAACCCTTTCCTTCCTTGAGCTGCTTCTGGTTGAATACTTCGTCCCAGCCACAAGAACGTAATAGATACACCAAGGGAAGGGAGCCTTGAGATGCAGGGTGTGGTGCAAAGGCCAGGGTAGAGGACACAGCTCTGCTCATGCCAACAGCCTCCTGCCTGAGACCTCATCCTAGGGACCTCCAAGGAAGCCAGCTGAAGTTTGAGGAGCTGTTTCTCTCCTGCGATGCCCTGTGGAAGCAACTGAGCCAGCAGTAACTCCTCAGGACCCAAGCAAAAAGCGTGGCCCCTTCTGTCCGGGAGCCATAGGTGGCCCTCTAGACCTCCACAGGGGTGGGAGACACCATCACACACCTATCACAGCAGCTTGGAGTGAAACGGGACAGAAGTGAGAGACACTCATGGTCACCAAAACTGTACCTGAGGGCTCCTGGGGCTGCCCAGAACAACCCCAGGAAGGAACCTATGACACCAGGAGTTGCCTTGAGTACCCAGGAGTCAAGTTGCCCCATGGACAGTGTGTAGTGTGAGAAGCGGAGGGCCAAGTGCAAATCTCTGGGCAGACGGAAGAGATAAAAGTATGTAGAAGAGACTGGGCTATCTTCTCCTATGTCTGACCTAGTGAGGAGAGGGCTTATTTACTTCTCTCCTCATCTTTCCCACTACCACCTGAGATTCTATCCTCCTCCTCCACACTCGAAGACCTTCCTACCCCAACTTACTTTTATGCCCCACTCACCCATCCACACTGTTTTACAGCCCACATCTGTGTCCTCCTTTTATCTGCATCCGAAAGACCTAGGGAATATGGTAGGCTGGAGGAAAAAGGACCTTACTCTAACACTAGAAATATTCATCTTTTAGCCGGGCGTGGTGGCGCACGCCTTTAATCCCAGCACTCGGGAGGCAGAGGTAGGAGGATCGCCGTGAGTTCGAGGCCACCCTGAGACTCCATAGTGAATTCCAGGTCAGCCTGGGCTAGAGTGAGACCCTACCTCGAAAAACCAAAAAAAAAAAAAAAAAAAAGAAATATTCATTTTTTAATATTTGTTTATTTGTTTGTTTATGAAAGAGAGAGAGAGAGAGAGAGGCAGAGGGACAGAATAGGTGTGCCAGGGCCAATAGCCACTGCAAACAAACTCCAGACGCATGTGCTACCATGTGCATCTGGCTTACATGGGTACTGGGGAATTGAACCTGGGTCCTTAGGCTTTCCAGGTGAGTACCTTAACCACTAAGATATCTCTCCAGCTCTGGAAAGTTTCTTTTTAAAGCAGAGCAAGAAACAAATGGCTCTGCAATCCACTGGGATTGCCTTGGGTTAGAAATTTAAAATGCATTGAGGTCGAGAGACCTATAAACATGTCATAACACGCTCGGCAAGCTGCCGCCTCTGTGTGACTTGTAGGCACAGGATCCCCCAGAGGGCACAGGCAGACACGTTCACTGCACACAGATGGGCACACACACCCACACACACTCATCCCTGGAGCATTCTCCTCCCATACATAGGCACATACACACAGGTTCTCTCCCCACAGATGGACACACACACACATCTATACACATGGTCTCCCCAAGTAGATGTGCATATACAGACCCTACACACACACACAAATGCACAAACACACACACACACATGACTCACAAAGGAAATATGAAACCCACATACAACCCCACCCAGGTGCATAATTGTGAATTTTCTGTACTCATGCACAATGCCCTCCCACAAACACAGACACGGCTTCACCCACACATGTGCACACACGACCCACAAAGATGCCCTCAGCCCCAGACTCATCCGGGATCAGAGATGGGCTTTCCTACTCCACACACAGATACACACCAATGTATATGCTCATGCTCGCTGATCCCACCTACAGCTACACAGATGTGTGCACGCATTCGTATATACTCATCCAAAATATAGACATATGCATACGCGCTCAGCCCACACCAGCTGTGCGCATTGACTTTACCAAAGCGAAGACGCACACATGCGTCAAGGCACAGCCAGCCCCCATGGAGCATGCTCAGATGCTCCACCCACAGTGGCTCAGTATAATCAAACAAGCACCGGCATTCCGCTGACTTCAACAACCACCTGGGTGACCAACCGACAGCTTGGGCTTAATTTTTAACATTCCCTTCTCTGAAAACAGTGCCACCATTTGCCTGTGGTCCCATCTACAATCTGAGCATCACCCCCAATGGGCTTATCTTTTTCTCCCTCCACAGCTAATCTATGTGTAAAGTCTGCCTGATCATTTCTCTCATCTCAAGAGCAACCGCTCTACTCCATGCCACCATCTCCTCCCTGGACTATTGCTCTGCCCTCCCCACCCCAATGTGTCATGACCACCGCTGCCACCTGGAACCTGTCCTCCATGTGGAAGCCAAAACAAGACCTCCCCATGGCTCCTTCTGCACTTTAAATGAATGAAGGCTCTTCTCCAAGTTCACAAGTCTTCTTGAACACAGTCCCGTTCCTCTCCTACCCTGACCTCATCCCCCACTCTCTGTAGTGGCTACCTTCTCCTTGCTGGGACAAAACACCCAACCAGAAGCAACTTATGGGAGGAAAGGGTTTATTTCAACTTAAGAGTTTCCAGGGGAACTTTAATCATGGCAAGGAAAGTATGGCAGAACAGGCAGCTGGGGCACCGCATCTTGTCATAGCCAGCAAGAAGCCCAGTGAGCAAACTCAATACCCAGTGATCTGAACTAATAAACCACAAGGTCTTCCCTCAGTAACATGTCTCCTCCAGCAAGGCTCCACCTCCCAAACTGCCACCAGCGGAGGATCAAGTACTCAAAACACATAAACCTAGCCGGGCATTGTGGAGCACACCTTTAATCTCAGCCCTCGGGAGGCAGAGGTGAGAGGATCGCCATGAGTTGGAGGCCACCCTGACACTGCATAGTGAATTCCAGATCAGCCTGAGCTAGAGTGAGACCCTACCTCGAAAAACCAAAAACAAAAAAAAACAAAAAAAAAAAAGAGCCATAAACCCTTGGGGGACATTTCATTCAAACCACCACACCTATGTTGGGTGTAGCAGCACATGTCTTTAATCCCAGCACTTGAGAGGTGGAGGTAGGAGGATTACCATGAGTTCAAGGTTAGTCTGGGCTACAGAATGAGTTCAGGTCAGCCTGGGCTAGACACCCTCCTTCCTCTTGCTCGCCCACTATGCTCTTACCACATGGACCTCTCCCAGTCTCAGTCTCTCTCCACTCCTTCCACTCAGTACTCCTGAGGGCGGGTGCAGTAGCGTGACTGGTCTCCTGAAGGTAAAAAAGGCAAGAAAGTTTGCACTTGCTAGAAATCAATGATCTGACTTCTTATCTCTTGCCTAGTTCCCTAGACCTGTTTTTGGACAAACAACCAGAACCCCTCTTAGGAGGGAGGTCTGTCACAGGATCTGAACATTATGGTTGGTCAAGTTCAGTCCCTGGAACTTGGTGTCAGGGCTAGCCTGTCCCTGAGACAGCCCCTAGCCCTAACCAACCAGCTGACCCTCTAGTTCACCTGAGCCGGAAGACAGCCCACGACCATAACATTATAAATACCTTTGCAAGGGAAAGACAGGCTCTCTGACCACTTGGGAACTTCCAGCTGTGGGTGAGTTTTTCCCTCGGCTGGGCTTGAGTTGGCCTAGGCCCAGCCAGGAGAGCCCCTAGCCCTTCCTCTCCACATGGGTCCTTTATCCCCTCCAGCTCCCCACATGGCAGGAGCTCCTTGAATTTTCTTTTCTCTCAGTTCTGTGTGTGTGTGTGTGTGTGTGTGTTTTCCAGGCCCTCCATGTGGGATCTCTAGCCACGTGGGTGCCTTTCAATGATTTAATAATTACCCTTCTCAGTCTTCTTTTTTATTCAATTCTTTGATTAAAATTAGAAATGAACCTAGAGTTTGGGATTCAAGAACTTTCCTGGACCCCTAACACCCCATTACACTCCCCTGCTGGGGTGCTCTTCCCTGACTCTTGTTATGACTCACACTTGTCCTGTAGAGCTCTGTTGAAAGGTTGCCACCTCAGAGAGGTCTCCTGGGATGACTCAATCTAAATAGGACTCTCCTCATGGCTCTTGGGTGTGATGTCTCATTTCCTCCATAGCAATTTTTTTAAGAACTTTTTTTTTTTTTTTGAGGTAAACCCAACAGTCTGGCCTTTTAAAAAAATATATGTATATTATTTATTTATTTATTTGAGAGAGAGAGGAAGGGGCAGAGAGAAAGAGAACAGGCATGCCAGGGCCTCCAGCCACTGCAAACAAACTCCAGATGCATGCACCCCCTTGTGCATCTGGCTTATGTGGGTCCTGGGGAATCAAACCAAGGTCCTTAGGCTTCCCAGGCAAACGCCTTAACCGCTAAGCCATTTCCCCAGCCCTGGCCGATTTTTTTTTTTTAATGTGTGTGTGAGAGAGAAAGAGAGAGAATTGGCATGCCAGGGCCCCCAGCCGCTGTAATCAAACTCCAGACAGGTGTGCCACCTACTGCGCATGTGCAACCTTGCGTGCTTGTGTCACCTTGTGCGTCTGCCTCATGTGGGACCTGGAGAATCTAACATGAGTCTTTAGGCTTGGGCTTGGCAGGCAAGTGCCTTAACTGCTAAGCCATCTCTCCAGCCCTAAAAACGTTTTGTAGAATATATTTTATTCATCTATTTGTTAGAGAGAAAGAAAGAGGCAGATAGAGAAAGAATGGGCACGCCAGTGCCTCTAGCCACTGCAAATGAACTCCACACACATGTGCCACCTTGTGCATCTGGCTCCACATGGGCACTGAGGAATAGAACTTGGGTCCTTTGGCTTTGCCTGCAAGTGCCTTAACTGCTGAACCATCTTTCCAGCCCTTACTTTTTATTGAAAACTTTCTAACATATTGGCTATACCATGACCATAATTCCCTTCCCATGACCCCCATTTCCCCTCCCAAATCCCCTCTCCACTGAACTAACTCTTCTTTCCAGTTAGACTCTCTTCTGTTTTGATGCCATTGTTATGCAGGTCTTGTGTAGGTGGCATCAGCCTCTGTGAGGTCATGAATATCAAGGCCACTTTGTGTCTGGATGACAGCATTGTAAGCAGTCCTTCCTTCCTTTGGCTCTTACATTCTTTCCACCCCTCCCCCACAATGGTCCCTGAGCCTTGGAGGGTGTGATAGAGATGCCTCACTTAGTGCTGAACACTCCTCTGTCACTTCTAAGCATTCCATGGCACTTTTGACTGTTAGCATTACGTTATACATATTGTAAATCTCCTCTAAGCCAGCACTGATCAATACAGCAGCCACTGGTCATGTGTGGCTGTTTAAATTTAAGTTAACTCAAATGAACTAAAAATAAGAATTCAGTTCCTCCACCACAGCAGCCACTTGTAAACTTGTAAAAGTTTCAAGCATTTAATGGCAGCCTGTGACCAGTGGTTGCTCTATTGGGCAGCATGGACATTTCCATCATCCAGAAAGCTCTCTTGGGCAGCGCTGCTGTAGATTGAAGCTCAAAGAAGGAAAACAGGGCTGGAAAGATGGTTCAGCAGTTCAAGTTCAGCACTTGCCTGTGAAGCCTAAGGATCCAGGTTTGATTCCCCAGTACCCACATAAGCCAGATGCACAAGGTGGAACATGTGTCTGGAGTTTGTTTGTAGTGGCTGGAGGCCCTGGGGTGCCCATTCTCTAATTCTCTCTGTCTCTCACTCTCTCTCTCACTCTCTCTTTCTCTCTCTCTCTCTCTCTCGGATAAATAAATAAAATAAAATATTTTTTTAAAAAAAGCCAGGCATGGTGGCACACATCTTTAATCCCAGCTCTCGGGAGGCAGAGGTAGGAGGATCGCTGTGAGTTTGAGGCCACCCTGAGATTACATAGTGAATTCCAGATCAGCCTGAGCTAGAGTGAGACCCTACCTTGAAAAACAAATATATGTAAATGTATGTGTGTGTGTGTGTGTCAAGACTATGTCTCTTCTATTTACCAACGGGGATTCTGGGCCCAGCAGTGGGTAGCACACAGTGGAGGCTTTGGAACTGTTCACTGTATGAACTCATACGTGTGCACACACGCATGAAAGGAGACACACCATTGACATATGAAAGGCCCATTCAAATGCCACCTCCCTTGCAGACTTCCTGTCATTCCTCCTTTCTCCCAGTCATGGTGCTTCTGTGACAGGCAGGCAATGTAGTGGCCGCAGACCTGAGTTCCCTGAAGACTGTTTCATACCCCTTGGCTATGAGAGGAGGAGGAGGGAAGGAAGTACTGGGTCTCATCCCGCAGCCTGTCCCCACCACCTCCATCCGTGGCCTGGGACACGTTACTGCCAACCGCACAGGGCTCACAGAGCCTGGAGCCAGGGTGAGCCTCCCTGAGCCTCTCTCTTCCCTCGGCTGTAAAACGGGCCTTACCGCGCAGCTGTCAGGAGAGGAAGGAAGGACACATGTCTGCGGAGCCACGCAGAGAGACGCAGCTTCATGAAACTGCGGCGGCAGGGGCAAGACTCCTTTCCCTCTACACGCCAGAGCACAGATGTGTGGAAAAGCAGCTTGTCCCCAACTCACCCCCAAGTTGCCTACACGTGGTGTATCCCATCACAGTCCCGAAGGCCCAAGGATTGACTAGGTTCTAGTTCCAACTCAGTGACTGTGATTTAGGAACAAAACACTCAATGCTTGTGTTTCAGTCATTAAGTTTATGTGATACAAAAAAAGCTAGATTTTTGTTGTTGCTTTTTCATTTTGTTTTGGTTTTGGTTTTGGTTTTTCGAGGTAGGGTCTCACTCTAGCCCAGGCTGACCCAGAATTCACTATGTAGTCTCAGGGTGGCCTCAAACTCACAGCGATCCTCCTACCTCTGCCTCCTGAGTGCTGAGATTAAAGGCATGTGCCACCACACCTGGCTTTTTCTTTCTTTTATTAACTTATTTTTTTTTTATTGACAGCTTCCATACTTACAGACAATAAACCATGATAATTCCCTCCTCTCCCCCACTTTCCCCTTCACAGATCCATACCCCATCATATCCTCTCCCTCACTTTTTTTCAAATATATTTTATTTATTTATTTATTTGAGAGAGAGAAAGAGGCAGAGAGAGGGAGAATGGGCACACCAGGGCCTCTAACCACTGCAAACGAATTCCAGAAGCATGCACCTCCTTCTGCATCTGGTTTACGTGGGTCCTGGAGAATCGAACTGGGATCCTTTGGCTTTGCAGGCAAATGCCTTAACCACTAAGCCATCTCTCCAGGGCCCCCTCCCTCTCTTCATTAATCTTTATTTTATTTTGATGACATCATCTTTCCCTCCTATTATGAGGGTCTTGTGAAGGTAGTGCTAGGCACTGCGAGGTGATGGATATCGAGGCTGATTTCTGTCTGGACGATTGCATTATAAGCAGTCCTACCCTTCCTTCGGCTCTTACGTCAAAAAAGCTAATGTTTTTTAAAGCCAGCTATGGTCAGCACTGAACCCACCCATGGCCAGGGCCCATGACCTAACTTTCTTTACCCTGCTGGCTTGAGTATCCCCAGGTAGGATTCAGGGCCACAAAAAGATCAGAAGGAGAGTCAGGTGCCATGAGGAAGGTGCCGGCCCTGGAGAAAGAGAAGTGAGGAGTGGTGTAGTGCTGTGTAGGGGTTCACTCCCACTTCTCATGGCAAACTGTCTGGGCCCCGTCCCAGTTCAATCCTTGCCAGTTGTAAGCCCACAAACGAGTCGTCCATCCTCTCTGTGCCCTCACGTATGAAGCAAGGAGAACGATGGTGACTTTTTCCTGAGTTGTTTGAGGGAGCAGATGAATGAGTATTTGTAACATGCTTAGAAGGTTCCTGGCACACGTGGGTTTGTGTTATGAACTGATGGAGTGATTGGAGAGGGGTCGAGAATTGGAATCTGGGGGGGGTCTCTCCACAGCTTGTTTCCCCATTTTGTAAGTTCCCCTATCAAGCATTCTTGTTTTCTTTAAAGACTCTCCCTCAACCCCAGGTTGAAGGCTGATCCCATCCGTAACGGTCTCCTTCTCATTGCTGTACAAGATTCCCAGCCATAAGCAACAGCTTGGGGGGAGAAGTTTCATCGTGGTGGAAAAAGCACTACAAGAGCCAACAGCCAGGCAGGCGTCACATCTGCACAGCAGCAGAAAGGAAGTAGTCTGAACACGGAGCTTGGAGCTGGGCTGTATTATCCCAAGGCCCCCAGAAACACACCTTCTGCAACAAGGCGCCACGACTTTCCCAAATTGCCACCAGCTGGGGACCAAGCATTCAAAACACACGAATCTATGGGAGACATTTCATTCAAACCAGCACACAATCAATCAGAGGCCAAAATGGCTCAGAAGGACACACAAGTGACCCACATAGGGAAAGACACTCAGTTGTGCATCCTTGCTGTTGCCCAGGGTCTAGGGATGAATGCCACAGTGAGGACCTTTGAAGGGGCTCACCGAGCCCAGCAGCTTTCCAAGCCAGTGTGCCTTGGTCCACTCGTAAATCTTAATGCAGCATAGAACTCTGCATAGACCTCAGATACCCATGGTTCAGATTCTCTTTAAATAATGAATACAGAGACGCCTGCATTCCAGAATTTACCAACAATACCATATTCCACAACACTAGGAAAGTACTTTTGTATTGTTGTTGTTGGGTTTTTTTTTTTTTTTTTAGGTAGCGTCTCACTCTAGTCCAGGCTGACTTGTAATTCACTATGTAGTCTCAGGGTGGCCTCGAACTCACTGGTGATCCTCCTAGCTCTGCCACCCGAGTGCTGGATTAGAGGCGTGCGCCACCACACCCAGAGGTAAAGTACTTTTTTTTTTTTTTTTTTTTTTTTTTTTTTTGGTTTTTCGAGGTAGGGTCTCACTCTAGCCCAGGCTGTCCTGGAATTCACTCTGTAGTCTCATGGTGGCCTCGAACTCACGGCGATCCTCCTGCCTCTGCCTCCCGAGTGCTGGGATTAAAGGGGTGCACCACGATGCCCGGCTGTAAAGTACATTTTTTAAAGTCACTGAGAGGCTGGAGCTATGGCTAAGTGTTTGCTGTGCCAACATAAGAACACTAGTTCAATCCCTAGAAGTCACATAAGAGTCAGGCAGGGCGACATGTACGTGTAATCCCAGCTCTGGGGTGATAGAGACTAGAAGGATCCCTGGAACTCACTGGCCAGCCTGTCTAACCTGTTGGTAAGTTCCAGGCCAATGAAAGATTTTGTCTCACAAGAAGGTGGATGGCATCCCTGAAGAACAACATGTGTGTGCACATGTACACACATACACCCACAAAAAAAAAACTAAGTTAAATGTTGACAAATCCCCAGATCTCATGATTAAGAGTTATGTGGAAAGTTGTGCCTCAGTGTTGGGGACCCTAGGGACCTACTGAGTAAGTAGGAGGAAGGAAGAAGGGAGAATCAATCACTGAAGAGGATGGCTGGGCAGCAGCTCTGAAATAGGCAAACTAAGAGCTCCACCCTCGCCCAAGATGTCCACATTTTAATGGATGTAACTCCATCCATGTGCCCATATAAATCACAAAAAAGACCTTCTAGATATGGTGAAATTAATGGTCTTGGCCTGGAGAAGTGGCTCAACAGTTGAAGATGCTTGCTGGCAAACTCTAATGGCTTAGGTTCGATTCCCCAGCACCCTCATAAAGCCAGATGCACAAAGTGGCACATGCATGTGGAGTTTGTTCGCAGCAGCAAGAGGACCTGGCGTGCCCATCTCTTTCTCATTCTCTCTCCACCGCCCCCCCTTTGCAAATAAATAATAGTTTTAATATTATAAATTAAAATGTGTGATGGGGAGGTTACCCAGGGATATCCAACGTCATTGCAAGCACTCACAGGCCAGACCGGATTCATTCAAGGGGCCGGGGAAAGAGACTCCATCTGTCTCTCTAGGAAGAGGACCCGTGGCAGGTGGTCACCTTCCACTCGCCACCCACACCAAAGGCACTGAGCTTGTGAAGCCCCGGAGCATGAATGAAGTTAGCGGGCTTCAGGATGGAAGTGCGGCTGCAGAAAAATGAGGAGAGAGGAGCAGGGCAGAGGAGAGGACAGAGAGAAGAGCAGCCACCAGCTCACATGGGGTCTGGCGGCCATGCCAATGGACGGATTTGGATAGCACTCCAAGGTCACGAGAAAGCACTGGAGCAGGGAAGTGGCGTGATCTTAGAACCGTTTTTAAAAATCAAACTCTCGGTACCAAGTGGAGAGGGGCCAGGGTGGTCACAGGTTATTGTGATGGGACTATTCTCTGAGGGGAGGAGCAACAAAGGGCTTAGGGCTTGGGTTTGGCTGCTCACCTTTTATGTTTTCTAAAGATTTTTACTTATTTGCAAGCAGAGAGAGAGAGAGAGTGAGAGAACGGGCATGCCAGGGCCTCCACCCGCTGCAAACGAACTCCAGAGGCATGTGCCACTTTGCGCATCAGGCTTTATGTGGGTGCTGGGGAATCAAACCCAGATCATTAGGCCTTGCAGGCAAGCGCCTTAACCACTGAGCCATATCTCTAGCCCCACTTTTTCATTTTGAGGGGGCAGCTAAGGAAGTGGACAAAGGAGACGAGGACGGTGGGTCCATGTCACACTAGCAGTCTGGCATCCAGCAAGAAAAGCAGTGGTTTAAAGCAGGCTCCTTGGCATTGACCCTTCCGTTGCTAACTCATGACCTTGAAGGAGTAACTTAGCCTTTCTTATTTAGCTTTCATGAGGAGAATGATATCAAGCTTATAAAGTGATTGGGGAAGATAAATAAGGTCATTAGTTCATTCAACAAGTATATGTTGAATTCCAACTATGTGCTTGAAAAAGTCAACCCCCATGGACCTTATAGCCAAATGAACAGAGACTATGATCCATAGGTAACTTAGTGCCTGCCACAGGATACTTTTCAGTAGCTATTTTTGTTATTTTTATTTGCAAGAGAGAGAGAGGGCAGATAGAACAGGTGTGTCAGGGCCTCCAGCCACTGCAAATGAACTCCAGATGCATGTGCCACCTTATGCATCAGACTTATGTGGGTCCTGGGAAATCAAACCTTGGGTCCTTTGGCTTTGCAGACAAGTGCCTTAACCACTAAGCCATCTCTCCAGCCCATCAGTAGCTATTTTTATTATTGCATTTGAGGGGCCTGCGTCACCTCCAGGTGGAGAGTTTCAGTAATGTGTGAGACATCTAGCTAGCTATCTGAGCAGTGGCTCATTTTATTAACTACCTACTATGAGTAAGACACTGTACTATACTTGTTCATTCATATCTGTCAGCTTCCTGCAATTTCTCAAGAGTAAAACTGTTAAGAACTAGAGGGAGTAGGAATGTGAGGTCTGTTCCACAGGAGGGAATTCATGCCTGGTACCTAATCAAAAGCCTATGGCTGGGAAAGTTAAAGACCCTAAGGGGGAAGCTATACTGTTGTTTGGCTAAATGGATAGGTCATGCCCGTCAAGGTGCCCTCTAAATACTCATGTTTATGCCCATAGATGAGTACTACTCTCGCCTCTGGTCAGAGAAGTTTTTTTTTAGAGATGGTGGTGACTACTAGAGAGACTGAAAACTTGTCAAAATTCTGCTAATAACGCCATTGTTGAGTGTTCTGTGCTCAATGAGAAATCTCCACCACTCCCTCCAAGACTCCCGGGACATTGCAGAGTGGGTGGAGAGAAGGTGAGAACCAGAGCACGGGGAGGGCTGCGGAATGCTGTCAACTAGACTTGAAGTGACCATTGCGCAAGACCTTCACAGTATTGGCCCATCAACATTTGGTCAGGTATGATGGAGGAGGACAAGAAAAGAAAAAAAGACATCAAAATAGAAGAGGGACTAGTTGGAAATAAAAAGGATTCAGTGAAAAGGGGACAGAGGAGCTGACGAAAGAAGGTAGTAGGAAGGGATTATGATCAAAATACATCATGTACATGCATGAAAATTGTCAACAAAAGGTGTTTTGTGTGTGTGTGTGTGTGTGTGTGTGTGTGTGTAAGAACTGGAGGGGAACTCCAGGGCTGGAGTACAGCTCAGTGGTAGAGCACTTACCTAGCTGTCAGGACCCACAGCAGAGGGAGAGAAGAAGAGAGAAATTGAGGCCTCAGATGCCAGAATGAATAATTTATACCAGGCACTTAAAGGGCTACACTATCTGGCCTTTCATGTATTCCAGGCGCAAGTGGGAAGGATGGAGTGGTTGGTCACCCTGTGCTTTCCGTAGTTTTCACCGTAGGATAGGTCTGCCACATGCCTGGCACCATTCCCAGCATTCCTCACAAATCAGCTCCTTATGTCCTCATGCAATGGGTGCTTTGTCACCCCCACCTTACAGATGGGAACACTGAGGCCCAGTCAAGGTCACTTGACTGTCTCCCTGGCAGGTCTGAAATTTGAGCAAGGCAGGTTGATTCCAGGGACCACCAGGCTACCCTGCCACATCCCCATCTCTTGGAATCCCCATATCTAAGGATGGTAGGGGACCCTGACTATATGCCCTACCCTGTCATGCCAGCCTCTTTGGAGAGAAAGCCCTGGGTCAAGCTGTCACTGGCCAGAGGACACATGATGCTTTGGGAAGAAAATCAGGTTGGGAATGACATCCACATGGGCCCAAGGCCCAGCACCCTTTAGCCACATACCTTTACCACATAGCACATAGGAAGAACTCTAGGTTCTGGGACCCTTGGCTTCCTTTTTTGATTTGTTTTTGTATGTGTGCTATATGTGTGAAGGGGGTGTCCATACAAATGTGTGCTCACGTATGTGGTGGTCAGAAGCTGACATCAGGTGTTGCCCTCAGTCACTCTCCACTTTATTTTTTTATTATTTTATTTTATTTTTTATTTTATTTTATTTTTTGAAACAGGGTCTCTCCATGAACCTCAAGCTCACCGATTTGGCTAGACTATTTAGGCAGCAAACCTCAAAAATCTGCCTGTCTCCACTTCCCCAGTGCCAGGATTACAGGTGTGCCGCCATGCCCAGCATGCTATGTGGGTACTGGGAAGCCCAAGTCAGCTCCCCAGGTTTAAGCCATCTCCCCAGTTCCCTCCGCTTCCTTTGGATGAGACCAGAGATCTCGTTCATGTGACAAGCATGCAAGAGAGAGAGAGAGAGAGAGTGTGTTGTCGGAGCTAGGATGCGTGCTCCGAGTGACTCATACCTTGCTCCCCACCCTCAGGAGAAAGACAGGAGAGAAAACAAGGAAAGGGACGAAACGACGTGAGCCCACAGTAGCACGACAGGAAGCGTCATGGGCAGAGGGAAGGAGTTTGGGCAACTGATGGGGGGATGTGGGGCTCGCGCAATGGAGGGGACCCTGGTAGGACGCGCTAGTCGATCTCCCTGGCTGGTGGCAAGCACGCACCAGGCAGCAGCGTGCCAGCGAGGCGGCAGATGCGGCGCCTGACAGGTGGCAGACGCTTGATGAATGCGATCGTTCCGCCCCCTCCCCCAGCTGGGTGCCTGGGCTCCAGAGGAGGGTCTCCTTAGCCACCAAGCCCGGACGACTCCTCGGGGTGCGGGGAGGGTCTCCAAGCTCCCAGCCCGTCCTCGCCACCACCCAAGCGCATGCACAATTTCTCCCTTCCTCTAATTATTCCTAATTGGAAGGGGGGGTGGAAATTGTTTGGCAAATCAGCCGGCGTCTCCTCGACTCCGGTGTCCTAGCAACCCGACTCTGGGGGGAGGGGGAGGGGGACACCGGCGACGAAGCGCTGCGCCGCCTCCGCGCAGCACGGAGCGAGCGCCGGGGAAGGGCGGATGCGCCCGCCTCACCCCCGGGCCCCGCGGCGCCCCGCGCCGCCGCCGCCGCGCTGCACCGCGCTGCAAGCTCCAAGGATGCCCGGACATGCGCACACGCTCCACCGGGGCCACCGCCGCTCACCCTTCCGGAGACAGTCACCTCACCCTTGCTGGAAAGCAGAAGGTGCCTTCAGAAATAGATTTCTAATTTTCCAGCCACCTGCTCTGCTGAAAGATATTCTGGAGTTTATAATTACTTTTCAGGCACTTAACTGGAATCTAGTTTCTAGGGCAACCTGAGGCATCTCTTCGTGTGTTCGTAGGGGTGGAATTTCACCTTTCCTGACCAGCCAGGTCTCAGGGCACTGTCTCCCAGGTTCAGGCTTGTAAAGGATAAAGATACCCAGGGAACCCCTGGCACAGGGTAGGGAAAGTCTCCAAGGATACTGAGCAGAGGTTAGGCATGGTGGTGCATGCCTGTCATCCCAGCTGTCCCAGAGGCTGAGGCAGAAAGATGACAAATTTGAAGCCAGCCTGGGCTACATAGTTCAAGAACAAGGGTAACTCAAAATAGAAGGTTAAAGGGCTGGAGATGTAGCTCAGTGGTAGAGCATTTGCCTACCCTGTGTAGTCAGCAGTGCTTGGGATAATAGTGGTGGTGGTGGTGATCGTCCAAACAGAGGGCATGGCCTCCACCTTCTGGGAGCACCCAGGCTTGAGGGCCAAGCCCCAGTGGCAGAAACTCCCTTGGTCACCTTCTAATGGGTGTTTAGAGATTGGTGTTGGAAAAGATTTTGAGTCCCAGCCTCATCACTTAATGACTGTGTGGTAATTGGCACATTAGTGACCATCTCTGTGCCTCAGCCTCCCCGCCTGGAAAGAACTAATGCTGAAAGGCTTAAAAGAGTTAATTCATGTAATGCTCTTGGCATGAGGCCCAGCTCATAATGAGTTCTGGGTAAATATTCTATCATGGAATAATCCCAGAGCAGCTGGCCGGAGGCAAACAAGACTGGTTAGGGATATGGGAGATAAGAGGCCACTTCAGGGAGCTGATCCTTGAGGCCAGAGGTCTCCCAGCAGAGGAAAATAGGTACTCATTGTAATTTCGGTTTATACTTTTGGCTCATCCTCTTTAATTTATGTTTTCTATATGCCTCATGACTTGTACATTTTAGAAATAGACATGGACCCAGGAGCCTCACTGAAGAACAGCTCATGGACAGGGAATGGGATCCACAAAAACGCAGAAGAGGGCTGGAGCGATGGCTTAGCTGTTGAGGCACCTGCCTGTGAAGCCTACGGACCCAGGTTCGATTCCCCAGCACCCACATAAGCCAAATGCACAAAGTGGCACATGTGTCTGGAGTTCATTTGCAGTGGCTGGAGGCCCTGATATGCCCATTCTCTCTCTATCTGCCTCTTTCTCCCTATCTCTCTCTCAAGTAAATAAAATAAAAATAAAATATTAAAAATAAATAAATAAAAAGGTGGGGCTGGAGAGATAGATGGCTTAGCGGTTAAGGTGCTTGCCTACGAAGCTTAAGGACCCAGGTTCAATTCTTTAGGTACCATGTTAGCCAGATGCACATGGTGGCACATGCATCTGGAGTTCATTTGCAGTGGCTAGAGGCCCTGGCATGCCCATTCTCTCTCTTCGTCTCTAATAAATAAATTTGAAAAGCTGGGCATAGTGGTGCATGCCTTTAATCCCAGCATTCGGGAGGCAGAGGTAGGAGGAGCACTGTGAGTCCAAGGCCACCCTGAGAATTACATAGTGAATTCCAGGTCAGCCTGGGCTACAGTGAGACCCTACCTTGAAAAACCAAAAAATAAATAAATAATAAAATATTTTTTAAATGAAGCTAAAAAGGTAGAAGAGAGGGAGAGAGTCAGAGGAGTGTTCTGGAATAGAAGTGACCCTGGGGAATCATGTTGCTAATCCACATTATATGCAAGGGGGCACTGACACCAAGAAGGGGATCACACTGAATCAAGTGTTTCCAAGAACAATGAGCCAAAACCTGAGGAACCCACAGGGTGCCCAAGAGGCTGGAGCTGCATGGGTGACAGTCAGGAAGATTTCCTGGAGGAGGTGGCAGCTCGACCTATGAACAGAAGAGCAAAGTCCCCTCTGGGCCACAACAAGACTGGAAAACAGGAGCTATTGCTCACAAAGCCACCAGCCACCAGACTCCCCAAGGGTCTTAAGGTAGACTGAATCTTCTCTTTGGACCAACTTCAAAACATCAAGGGTTTTATAACTGGCTGGAATTTTTGTTACTAAATAGTTAATAATCATGCAGGTATGAACCAGTCCTAGCACATCCTGAAGCAGGCCATCTGTCCCCACAACCAGCCACCAGCTCCTGGCCACCGGCTCTGACGATGCACCTGCCTCTCTGTTTCCGTCTCATCTTCTTTGGATCTCTTTCTCTCTCGTTCCTTTTTTTTTTTTTTTTTTTTTTTTTTTTTTTTTTTTTTTTTTTGGTGGGCTAGGGGGTATCCAGTCTCTTCAGCATCTCTTCCTCAAACCATGTCCATAGATCTTCATGACTCCTCCCTCCTCCTTCTCCTCTTCCTCTTCTCCTTCTTTCTCTTTCTCTCTCTCTCTCTCTCTCTTCTTGCCTCTGAGCATGTGTGGATGGATATGGTGTGTTGTAATAGCTTAAATCTGATCCCCCAACTAGTGCCACTAGTTTTGGAGGTCTGGAACCTTCAGGAGGTGGAACCTAGCTGGGGGAAGAGGGTCACTAAGAGGTGGGCCTCTGAAGGCTATACACAGCCCCTAGTTCCTACCTCTCTCTGCTTCTTGGCCCACTGTGATGGAAGAACTTCCACCGCACACTGTGGATTTCACGCACAGAGCCGTCCTGCTATGCCTTCCCACCATGATGGACTAAAGGCCGCAGAAACTGTGAGCCAAAAGACACCTTTTCTCCCTGAAATTCTTTCTGTTAGGCTTCGTGGTCACAGTGACAAGGGTAAGTAATACAGTCTGGGTTTCCTCATCCCCAGTTTGTCCTGTGTGCTGCCTGATTCTCTGGTCCTCTGTCTAACTCAGTGGTTCTGAATGAAAGTGTAGTCCAGGAGCCAGGACCATCAGAAATGCAAATTCTCAGCAGAAACTCCAGGGTCTCCCATGGACAATCCATGTTTCAATAAGCCCTGCCCCCACCCACAGGCTTCTGACACAGCTCAAGTCCCTCTCTCTCTCTCTCTCTCTCTCTCTCTCTCTCCCCCCCCCCCCTCTCTCTCCTCTGTAAGGCAAAGAGAGAAAGGTGGATGTGTCATGTGGCTTTGATCTGGCATGTCTGTCCCTGCTTCATTCTCCCTATGGGTCCCTGTCTGTCTGCCACACCTGAGGTCACTAGACCTAGAGCAGCTGCATGCCCCCGGGTGCGCTCCTCTGGCAGCCTGTCCCTAACAGGTGGAAACCAAGGAGCAGACAAGAGGACGTGGTCCAGTTAGAAGCAGCACAGTAGCTGCTTGGTGACAGGCCACAGGGACTGGAGAAAGGCCGCTGAGAGTGACCCGGGAGTGTGACCCGCTTTTTCAGCTGGAGCCCATCACAAGACTGCACGTGGACCATCTATCGCAGGTGGTCCCCCTCTGCCACACACAAAATCACCTGGACACATTTTTAAAAGTATTTTATTTATTTGAGAGAGAGAGAGAGCTGGAGGAGAGAGAAAGAGGCAGAGAGAGAGAGATTGAGAATGAGTGTGCCAAGGCCTCCAGCCACTACAAAGAAACTTCAGATGCATATACCAACTTGTGCATCTGGTTTATGTGGGTACTGGGGAATCGAACCTGGATCCTTAGACTTCACAGACAAGGGCCTTATAACCACTAACCCATGTCTTCAGCCCCCAAAATTATTTTTAATTCTCCATCCATCAGGGAATTCTCCCTGATCCTCCCTCTACATCTCCCAACATCCTAGTCCTCCCTGTAAACACTCCATTCCTCGAGGCCCTGCCCCTGGAATCTGCCCAGCCAACTTTCATATATAATGAGCAAAGTCTTGCTTTCTGAGCCCAGCCAGCATCCATGTTTTGCAGCCACAACACCCACAGCAGTTGCCTGAAAAAAAGTCTCTCTCAGCTGGGCATGGTGGTGCACACCTTTACTCCCAGCACTTGAGAGGCAGAGGGAGGAGAATCACTGTGAGTTCCAGGCCAGCCTGAGACTACAGGATTGCAGGTCAGCCTGGGCTACAGCAAAACCCTACCTCAAAAACAAAAAAAAAACTTTTTTTTTTAAGTTTCTTACTCTCCTACCTAAGGCTCTTCACCTACAGCATTGGTCTCAGCCCTCCAGAGTTGCCCACCCCCCTGTATTTCACAAACCCATGCAGGGACAAGCCTTGCACCACAAGCAGTCTGACCACCTTAGGCTCAAAATGCCTTTGAACGCTCATCTCTTCTCTTGAGTAGTCAGGCAGACTTTGCATTCCACTCCATGTTGTGTCCGAGCTCGTTTCAATATAAACATAATGCCAATTGATTGCATTTTGACAAGAACATGGGGTACTTTTGTAATGTAAAATATCCAATTAATAAGTGAATATAACTCTTCTAATTCTTTTCCAACGGGTAAAAATGATGATCCAGAGGGATGCTAGGTTTATTCTGAGGCTTTTGGAATTCCCAACACTTTGTCCCCAGAGGCACCATAATTCATTCTTTCTCTCAATCAACAAGTATTTTTGGACTACCTACGGCGTTCCAGGCATGGAGCTGCTAGGAATGCACTGATCAGTAAACTAGACTGCTTTCAGGGAGCTTGCAGTCTACTCAGGATCAGGATGTTAAGTATACACACACACACACACACACACACACAAGCACACAGAGCACAATGACAAGTGTGATAAATAGATAAATACAGGTAAAACAAAGGGCACTTTGAGCAAGAATAACGGGGGATGTTAAAATTGTTTCTAAGGAGGTGGCATTTAAACTGGCACATTCTCCCCCCCCCCTTTCTCTCTCTCTCTCATAAATAAAAATAAAATATAAAAAAAATTATTAGGCTGAGACACGAAGATGAGAAGGAGCCGGCCGGGTAAGCATGAGTGGCCAGAGAGGCTGTCATGTAACAGCACCTGAAACCCAAACCTTTCCCGAGGCTCTGCCTCGAATCTCCATCTGCAACAAGAGTGTGGAGTCTGGAAGCAGGAACAAGCTCCCTTCTGAAGCCCTGGGAGACTGCCAGGCCCTCTGCTAGGCCAGGCCCAACTGCAGTCTCTGGGCACAAGGCCACCTGTGATCACACAGCTTACAGCAGCCAGGAGGAGGACCTGGAACCAGGTGCAGCGAGGGCTGGCAGCAGCAGGTGCCAGGCTGGTGAGGCCCCCGGGCCCCGCCCCAGCTGAACCTCTAAACCTGCCCTGAGTCTTAAGTCTCTTGCAATGTTGTGCTCCTGAGGTCGGGCATACCTGCCCAGCTGCTTCCTGCCCAGAAGGCTTCCCTGCTATCCACCATCTACCTAGGAGAATTCAGAAGCACAGTCTCGAACCCCAAAACCTTTGGCCTGAGTGCCTCTCCTTCCCACCCAACAGCCCCCACCTGACGGAAAGGAGAGCTGGTAACAACAGACCAGAGCAAGCCCTGGAGCTGATATCCGGAAGCTGCAAGCGCCAAGCTGCAGCCAAACCTGGACCTCTGCTGCCACCCAGAGGCGAACTCTGGAAATACCGGCAGGTGAACCAATGGTCCAACCACATCAGCCAGGGATGGGTCAATCTCCTAACACCTGATAAGTGATCAAGGGCCAGTCAAGGGAGAGGCCAAAAGCCAGGCCTCAGTAGACAGTGGCAGTGTCATGATGCAGCCTCATGGGTCCTGAGAATACTTCATTAGGCATCCGCATAAGTGACCTGTTCCTAGCTCCCGCACCTGACCCGTATAATCCCGGCTCCAAGGTATCTCATGATCCCTGATGGGCCAGCCTCTTCAGTCTTCTCTCTCTTCTTCCCTGCAAGACCCCGGAGCCTCGGGAACTAGCCCAGATTGGCAAGCCCTGTAATGTAAAGTGTCAGCTTCTCCAGCCCTCTTGTACCTGCCTGGAGTGATGACTGGCTCACTCACCATCACTGTACTCATTCACTCATTCATTCATTCACTCACCCAGTACTTACTGAGAGCCTCGGGGGTGCATACTCCGCACTAGACCCTGGGGCAACGACGGGGAACAGACAGACAAGGTCCTGGCATGAAGATGACCTTGTCAGTGGGGGAGACAGACAGGGTGATCAAGGAGCAAGCATTTCAGACGGTGATAAACTGAACCGTGTCAGAGGGCACTGGAGGGTGGCAGTGGGGGCAGGACTGCATGATCTGGGAGGACCACTGAAGCTGGAGGGGAGGTGATGGTTTTTAAAATATGCCCCTAGCTTCTTTTATTTCCAACATGAGAAAAGTCTAATTTTTAATATTTCTGTAGCTTTTCTCATCTTAGAGCAAGGTGTTTCAGGAAGGGCTGAGATAAGGGAACTGATTTTTAAGTTTGGGAACTAAAAAATAATGTGGAAATAGGGAATGTTCTGATTATAGCTTTAAATATGGTTTTTACCTACATACAGATTTTTTTAATTTACTCATTTAAGTTTCCAGCCTTTCATCTTTATTTTTGTTTTAAATGCTATTGATGCATTAAAACACAAAACTTGAACTTTTTTTTTTTTTTTTTTGAAGTAGAGTCTTATTCTAACCCAGGCTGATCTGGAATTCACTATGTAGTCTCAGGCTGGCCTCAAACGCACAGACATCCTCCTACCTCTGCCTCCCTGCAGTTAAAGGCATGCTGGGATTAAAGAGTGCTATGATTAAAGGCCATGCCCAGCAGAGAGGGATAGAATAGGTGTGCCAGGGTCTCTTGCCACTGCAAATGAATTCCAGATGCATACACAACTTTTTGCATCGGGCTCTATGTGGGTACTGGAGAATCAAACTCAGGTTATTAGGGATTGCAGACAAGTACCTTAACCACTGAGCCATCTCTCTAGCCCAAATATGTTTTTGAAACAGCTTCTTACACCATAGCCCAGGCTGGCCCCTGACACTCACTATATACCCCAGGGTGACCTCAAACACACAGCAACCCCCTGCCTCATCTTTTTGAGTACTTGTCCCCCAAATTCTTTGAAACTTTGAAACTTTCAAAAAGTGAAGTCTAACTGGCCTCTTAAGTCCCTGAGCACAGAGTATACTAAGTAAATTACATTTAATCAAAAGTATGTGGCAGACAACTGCACAATAGCTCATGCTTTTCTTTAGTCCCAGAACTCAGGAGGCTGAAGTAGGAGGGTCACTGTGAGCTCAAAGCCAACCTGACTACAGAGTGAACTTCAGGTCAGCCTGGGTAAAGTGAGACCCTGCCTCAAAAAAAAAAATATGTGGCAGAAGTGATGATAGGGTGACCATGTAGGACTTCTAAAATGGAGCAAGACCTGCAATGTGGGTGGATTCCTCCTCCCTCTCTACCTCTACCACTGTCTCTCTCTCTCTCTCTCTCTCTCTCTTTCTCTCTCTTTTTCTCTCTCTCTCTCTCTCTCTCCTCACTGGAGGGAAGCCAGCTGCCAGTCATGAGGACACTGAGGTAGCCCTGTAGAGAAGCCAATGGCAGAAACTGAAGACCAGCTGACCACCATGCCCTATGCCCACATCTCCCAGCAGCCACGTAAGAGACACTAAAGTAACTTCAAGGCCACCGTAGTCAGGGCCCACCCACCCACGACATGCAAAAGACAGAACCTGAGCCCTAGAGGACCTTGAGGGCTCGGGAAAATATTTTGATTTATTTTCAAACTAGAATAAAGGACTTTGAGTCAAAGGATGTTTTAATATACAATATTAATGTATTTATATCAACACCATCACAAAATGGAACTTTTTGCCTCCTTTAAATACAAAATTTAGGAGTCCGTGAAGGCACACGTGCCCAGGGTCCCATGAAAATCACAGTGTGGCTCTAAAGCTGATCCCACATTCCCGGTCCATGGAGGCTCCTAAATTTGAGGAAAATTGGTTACTCAGCAGGACAGCACTGATGCACTGACCAGAGACAGCAAATACAAAGGCCCTGGGGCAGGAGTGTAGACGTGACCTCAGATGTCCAAAGAATACAGAAAAATAGTCATGTGACCACCTTTAGCCTCAGTTTCCCGACATGCAAAAGGGTGGGGACAGCCATCATCGCTCCTCACTGAGTTCTTTTGGGGAGTGAGTGAATGGAGTCTGGCATGAGGTAAGCACTGTGTGATCATTATTGTTCGGCCCCTGTCTTGCCTTTCCCCTTCCCCCACCACATTCTGCCTGGATCTCAAGTTCTTTCATCAGCTCTGGGTCTTCTCTGACCATGACTTCCACCTCGTACCCGGCATCAGGAAGAGGCTTCGAGACAGGGCTCAGCATTGGAGTGCTCCACAGATGGGGATGGCAGGAAGGCTACAGGCTCTGTCACTGCCTCTCCCATCCTGCTTGTTAAAGGGACAGACTCGCAGAGAGCCTCCCGTCATGCCAGAAGATTCCGAAAACCCCCGCTTTCCCTCTAAGAGGCCCCCATATCCACACTCTCTCCACCGTGCTGGGATGAGCCTGGCCGCAGCAGTGGAAGAGGATCCGAATGATCCCTGTATGCACTGTTGGACACCCTGCAGCCTGACCCTCGGGGTGGATCTCCCACCCACCCCCAGGATCCCACCAAAGGCTAGCGTGAGCATTAGGGCAGACTGGCAGCGTGAGGAAGATCTGTTCATCCCCACGGAACAGACAGCAAGCTCTACGATGGAGAGCAGAGCTCTGCCCAGTAGGAGCGGAGTTCATTCACACAGCAACATGCACGCCCGTGCAGTCCGCATCATTCCCTCTGAGGACAAGCTAGGCATCCAGGAGGAAAGCGACATTCACGCGCAAGCCATGTGTCCGCAGAGCCCCGCATGTGCTGCTCGTCCCCGTGCCAGCCATGGGACCGGGACAGCCAGTCCCAGGGGAGCCATGCTGGGAGCCACGGGCACACCCTCTAGTAAGAGAAACTGAGCCCTGAGCCCTGAGCCCGTGCTGGCAGAGGAGAAGGAAAGCCCCGAGCGAGGGAGGACAGACACCGAATAGAGAAGAACTCAGCAGAGGAGACGGAGGAAGAGGCCAAGAGCCAATCCCATCCTGCTGGTGACTGAGCTTCGGCGGCAGAAGCCAGAGATTCCAGGCCGGGAGACCTGGGAACCCTGCTCTATCTACACTAATGGCCCTTGAGGGGACAAAGCTTTACAAAGTCTGTCCTGGCTTTGAGAATATGCTGTGTGACCTTGGGCGAGTTACTTAAGCTCTCTGAGCCGCAGGTTCTGCTTCCTCTGTGAAAGAGGACTTTGTGAAAATTCTAACCACTGCTAGCTTGTCAAGCAACTCAGGAGATGTCAGTACCTGGGAGCACGAATCTGACTGCTGTGTGACTTTGAGCAGGCCGTGTAACCTCTCTGGGCTTCTTTCCCTCCGCCTTCGTTTCTGATCTGCATCTCTAGCTCCTGCTAGCCAGGTCTCTACCTGTGTCTGGTTTCTGTCTCGTCGGCCTCTCTCAGCCTTGCCCCCCCCCCCACCTTAAACCCCTCGGAGTCCCATTAATTTTGAGAGGCTGTCTGTATGGATTGCCGCCTGGCCCAGTGCTGGGGCTCTGAGAGCTGTATAATTATCCTCTTGGAGCCCAGGGGAAGCCCTAACCAGCTCTCCCCTCTCCTGCCTTGCCTGTCTCTCCCGCCTCACTTTGCTGCATCCTCCCAGGGGAAGCCAACTGTGAAAGGGCCTTCTGTGGAAGGGGGAGTCTCATTACCTTATGGAAGGTCAGAGAGAGGGACATCCCTGAACTTCCAGGAGATATGGAGGCCAAGGATTGGCAGGGATGCCCCATGCCGGGCCTTGTCTACAAAGGCGTCAGAGGCTTGCCTGTCTCACTGTCTCCAGTCTACGAAGCCAGCTTCCCTGAACAGCTCCCAGAAATAACCCTTGGGTCTCTAACCCAGTACCCCTAAGCCTAGATGCTCCCCCCTCCTCCCTTCAGCTCCCAAAACTCACCCCTGAAGCAACAGCCACCAGATACCCCCTTAACTAGGCAACGACCAGGTCCTCAACACAACCATCGAGGGGTCATCTCCCAGGTCCTGGCAGTGGGTACCTCACTTAGACAACCTGTGGACCCTTCAAATGATCATCACTCTCCCACCTTCACCCCAGTTCTCCTCACTTCTGCCTGTGGCCCCCTTCCCAGTCACCAACCCCCCCCTCCATTCCTTCCCCATACACAGTCCCCAAGCTGCAGCAGGAGAGGAAACGTTGGGGTGAGAACATTCCAGCTCCATCGGCCCCTGCCTGTGTGCCCTGAGGCAGTCATTTCACCTCCGCCCCCAGTCTTATCTATGAGATGGGATGAAGTGTACACACAGCGCAGGGCCATTAAGTTCAGCTAGGCATGTCCAGAGACACAATCTCAAATGGCTACAGGGCAGATGCAACAAGAGGCCTGGCAGGGCCCTGGAAAAGCAGGAAAGGAATGCCTCACACATCACCCCCCCAGTACTGATGACACATCGCATAAAGCCCCCACCCACATTGCCAGATCCCCCGACTTTCAAGAGTATCCCCCAAAACATGTTTGCACACGGAATCTCTAGATTCGAATGTGTTAGCGGTGAAATGAAAATGTTTCTTTAGCGTCACGAAGCCCAAGCAAAACATTTGCCTCCGGGTCACCAGTCTGCAGTCTCTGATGTACTCAAGGCTGGGGGGCTGGTGCAGGCTCCGGCAGGCAGTGAGCATTAATTCCCCTTCCTTGCCCTTCATATTGATTCACTCCAAGGAGAAAAGACTCTCGAGCCACAGCCCGTTTCCTCGCTCCTCAACATCACTATCTTCACACAGCCCTCACCCCCATTCACAGCCCCCCTCAAAGCTCAGCACCCAAGAGGTTGTTTTCTCGGCAAACTGCCCAGCCCCAGCCTGCAGGGGGAAGGGGCACTCCGTTTGGCTCTGGTGCGTCAGAGTGGACAGACCCACTAGGATCTGAAGGTACTGAGAACTCGCTCCTTCCTGCAATGGTGCTGGCAGGTGAGACTCTCAGGAGTGGATTGATGCCATCATCAAAGGGCTGAAGTGAGGGCTAAAGAGATGGCTCAGTGCTTTAGGTGTTTCCCTGCAAAGTGGGTTCGATTCCCCAGTACCTACATAAAGCCAGATGCACAGAGTGGCGCATGAATCTGCAGTTTGTTCTCTCTCTCTCCTCTCTGTCTGTCTCTCTCTCTCTCTCTCTCTCTCTCTCTCTCTTTCTCTCTCTCTCTCTCTGTACTTGCAAGTAAATAGGTATTTTTTTTTAAAGGGGCTAAAGAAAGATGATTCTTTCTTTTCTTTTTTTTTTTTTTTAGGTAATTTTTTATGAGAGAGAGAATTGGCATGCCAGGGCCTCCAGCCTCTGCAATCAAACTCCAGACATGTGCGCCACCCTGTGCGCATGTGTGACCTTGCGTACTTGTGTCACCTTGTGTGTCTGGTTTATGTAGGACCTGGAGAGTTGAACATGGGTCCTTAGGCTTTGCAGGCAAGCACCTTAGCCACTAAGCCACCTCTCCATCCCCTGTACTTCCCTTTTTACCCTTCCACCGCATTAGAAGCAGAGGCCAGTCCCTCATCCAAAGAAAACACTTTGACCTGGGACTTCCAGCCTCCAGAACTGTGAGAATGTCTATTCTTTATAAATTACCCAACCCAGACGGGCGTGGTGGCGCACGCCTTTAATCCCAGCACTCGGGAGGCAGAGCTAGGAGGATCGCCATGAGTTCAAGGCCACCCTGAGACTGCAGAGTTAATTCCAGGTCAGCCTGGACCAGAGTGAGACCCTACCTCAAAAAAGCAAAAAATAAAAATAAAAAATAAATTACCCAACCTGTGCTATTGTGTTACAGCAGTACATCAACATAGCCCTCTCCCTGTCACCATCTCATGTTCTCCACACAACACTCCTACAAAGCTGTTATAATCAACCCCAACATGGAAGTGAGAGAAGTGTGGTACAGAGGGCTGAGTATGTGGACAAACACTTGTTGAAAACCTGCTATGCACCAGCAACTGCCAAATGGCAAACCCAAGGTCCCAAGGAGTATGTGTGTATGGGTGTATGGTGTGCATGTAAGTATGTACGTGTGTTGATACACGTGTGTGGGCACCAGAGGTCCGTGCTAGATGTTTTCCTCAGTTACTCTTCACCTTTCAAAACTGTTTTTTATTTTCTTTTATTAATTGATTAGAGAGAGAAGGAGGCAGAGAGAGAGAGAGAGAGAGAGAGAATGGGTGTGTCAGGGCCTCCAGCCACTGCAGATGAACGCCAGACAAATGTGCCACCTTGTGCATCTGGCTTACATGGATACTGGGGAACCAAACCTTAGGCTGTGCAGGGAAGTGCCTTAACTGCTAAGCTACCTCTCCTGCTCACGTTTTTTTTTTTTTTTTTTTTTTTTTTGGAAAAAGGGTCTCTTACTAAAACCAGAGCTCACCAATTAAGCTAGAATAGCTAGCCAGCAAGCCCTGGGGACCTTTCCATCTCTGTCTCGACAGTACTGCAACTACAGTGATGCACTGCCACGCCCAGCTTTTATGCTGATGCTGGGGATCTGAACTGGAGTCCTATGCTTTTGTGGCAGGTGCTTTACTAACTAAGCCATAACCCCAGGCCACCCAGAGTAGTTTTGGTCTCAAGTGACAGAAACAAGCTAAGGCAAAGGGACATCTGTGGACACAGGAGAGAAGACAATACTGCCAAACTCCAAAGAGACATTCAAGCCAGGCAGAGACTCACAGGCCTTCCGAATACCCACCTGGTCAGTCATTGATCCAAGCCAGGTGATGGTGCACACCTTTAATCCCAGCACTCAGGAGGCAGAGGCAGAAGGATCATCATGAGTTCGAGGCCACCCTGAGAATACAGAGTGAATTACAGGTCAGCCTGGACTAGAGTGAAACCCTACCTCAAAAAATATGTATATATATTATCTGATCCATTACAGCCACATTTCCACACAGCAGCATGTCCACAGGTCCAGAGCCACTACCATCAGACACTCTCCAAACCCAGGATCAAAAGTCCCATGGAAGGGGCTGGAGAAATGGCTTAGCAATTAAGGCATTTGCCTGCAAAGCCAAAGGACCTAGGTTCGATTCCCAAGGACCCATGTAAGCCAGCTGCACAAGGTGGCACATGCATCTGGAGTGTGTTTGCAGTGGCTAGAGGCACTGGCATGCCCATTCTCTCTCCATCTGCTCCCCCCCACAAATAAATAAATAAATAAATGTTTGTTTGCTTGTTTTTTAATAAAAAAGTCCCATGGTCAGTCTCCTGGTAGAGCCCTGTATTATATACCTTACTTATTGCTATGACCAGATGCCGGACAAGAAGCAGCTGGAAGAAGGAAACCGGTTTTGCTCACATGCCCGAGGCTGCGTTCCATTGTGGCAGGGGAGGCATGGTGCTAGAAGCACAAGGCCAGCCGGTCACCTCACACCCACAGTCGGGAAGCAGAGGGGGAACAGGAATTGAGACCAGGCCGTAAAACCTCAAAACCCACCCCTAGGGATCCCTTTTCTCCAGCAAGGCTCCACCTCCTAAAGATTCCACAACCTTCCCAAACAGTGGAGATTTCCTACCATCCAGGGATTAAGTATTCAAACACATGAGCCTATGGGGTGACATTGCACATTCAAACCACAACAAGCCCTATGAGTTAAGTCATCACACTGGACTAAGCATGGGGGAGGTACTCAGTGGGGAGCCATTAGGCCTAGTCAACTAGGAAGTGAGCTCTGTGAAGAGCTATGTCCAGTTAGAGGCAGGACTAGAGGAATCACAGGAAGGTGACCGTTGCTTTGCTCAGACCAGAGATATATACACAGACAAGTATTACAGGTGGGATTAGAGGTTAGTCCAGCTTGGGCTGGAGAGATGGCTCAGCAGTTAAGGTACTTGCCTGCAAAGCCTAACGACCTGGGTTTGATTCCCCAGTACCCACATAAAGCCAAATGCACAAAGGGACACAGGTATCTGGAGTTCGGTTGCAGCAGCTAGAGGCCCTAATGTGTCTGTTCTCTCTGTTTCTCTTCTATCTATCTATCTCTCCCTCTGCTTGCAAATAAATAATTTTTCTTTAAGTTTAGTCCAGCCTGCCTCTTCTTCCACGGCCAAAGGGGGTGCCTCACTTTCAGATGCTGGAAACTCTGCAGCCTCAAGTAGATTTCCACACAGCACAAAGGCATCTCTGAGCACCAAGTAGATGCTGACGAGATACTCTGTCCTCCTGCAACTGGCTTCAGCTGAGACGGCAGAGTTTCTAGCATCTGAATGAGGCACCCCTTTGGCAGTGGAAGAAGAGGCAGGCCAGGCTAAACTCTAATCCCAGCTGTAGTGCTTGTCTGCGTGTGCTTCTGACAGTTACTTGGTCAAGTTGAGTATCAGTTTCTTTGTCTGAAAACTGGTGATAACAAAAGCTTCCTTGAGGGCTGGAGAGATGGCTTAACAGTTAAGACGTTTGCATGTGAAGCCTAAGGACACAGGTCTGATTTCCCAGATATCCCACATAAGCCAGATGCACAAGGTATCACATGTGTCTGAAGTTCCTTTGCAGTGGCAACCGGAGTCCCTGGTGCACCCATGCGCTCTCTCTCTCTCTCTCTCTCTCTCTCTCTCTCTCTCAGTCTCTCTCTCTAATAAATAACTTTAAAAAATTTTTTTGTGTGGTTTTCCGAGATAGGGTTTCACACTAGCCTGGGCTGACCTGGAACTCACTATGTAGTCTCAGGGTGGCCTCAAACTCATGGGGATCCTCCTACCTCTGCCTCCCGAGTGCTGGGATTAAAGGCATGCACCACCATGCCCAGCAAATAACTAAAATATTTAAAACAAAAAAAATTCCTTGAAAGGATCAGAGGAGCACGTAGACGTTGCTCAAAGAATGATCATTTGTCCATGAGCTACTCACGAAGGTCCAAACTCAGGCCAAGAGGAGCCTCAGCGCTGGTTGACTGAGTAATGAATCATGGAGGGCAGCTCTACGGAGATGTTTTAATTCTGTGTCCCTCAAAGATCCACCTGTTAAACTAGGAAGGATGTGGAAACTTTTAAGAGGTGGGGCCTACTGGAAGAACTTCAGGTCACTGGAGACACAGGGTAGTTTCTGTGCAACTTCATGACAGTTTTTTTTTTTTAGTTCTTTTTTGTGGGGGTGTTTGTTTGGGGATTTTTGTTTGTTTTGTTTTTTGGTTTGTGGGGTAGGGGGTGTTTTTGCTTTGTTTTGTTTTGTTTTGTTTTGTTTTTCGATGAGGTAAGGTCTCACTCTAGCCCAGGCTGACCCGGAATTCACTGTGTAGTTCCAGGCTGGCCTTGAACTCATTTTGATCCTCCTACCTCTGCCTGTACAGTGCTGGGATTAAAGACATGCACCACCATGCCCTGCTCCCTGGCAGTTCTCAGAGAGAGTTCTTACATAGCTAGGAGTAATGTCTCATACCTGCAAGCCCAGCATTTCTGAGGCTGAGGAAAGAGAACATAAATCAGAGACCAGCTTGAACTGGGGAGATGGCTCAGCTGTTAAACGTCTGCTTTGTGCCCTCTCCCCAACTTAGCCTCCTTTATGCTTTCACACTACTTGGTTCCTTTTATTCTTTTCTCCTCTATCTTGCTGGGGGTGTTGGGGGAGCCGTAGAGTATGCCACATGTCTCTTGCAGGGAAGGAGGCTGGAGAACTGGTTCCCTAACTTCCATCACTCATTGACGGAGGGTCTACCCCACGGAGAATCAATTTTCTGACATTTACGTCCTAATGTGTTTGCAGGCAGAGAGGTCCCGTGAGCCCCGAGAGCCTCTGGCGGTGTAGCAGGAGGTAGCAACTGGACACGGGGCCTGCCTGCTGCAAACCTGCCTGCTTTACACAGGTCCTGTCCGTGGCGGAGGTGGAGCAGGCCGGGAAGTATGGGGTGGTGGTGATCTCATGTGCTGTGTGTCTAACCACTGACAGAACAAGGGTGAGAATCCACATCTGAGCTGGGTACGATGGTACACGCCTATAACCCAAACACGTGGCAGGCAGAGGGAGGAGGAGCAGGAGACCAAGGTCAATCTCAGCTACATAGACAGTTTGAGGTCATCCTAGGCTGCATGAAACCCTATCTCAAAGGTCAAAACTCTTGGGGCTGGGGAGATAGCTCATTCAGAAAAGAGCTTGCCTAGAAAGCATGAGGACCTAAATTCAATCTCCAAAACACCATGTAAAAATGCTAGTCACACCTTGGGATGACGCAGAAGGCATCATGGTGCTGGAGAGAAGTGACAGGAGTGCTCAGTACTGCAATATCTCTATCACACCTTCCAAGGCTCAGGATCTATTGCAGAAGAGATGGTGGAAAGAATGTAAGAGCCAAAGGAAGGGTAGGACTCCTTACAACGTGTTCCCCCAGACACAAAATGGCCTGGATAGCCATGACCTCACAGTGCCTGACACTACCTACACAAGACCATCATAATAGGAGGAAAAGATCATGGCATCAAAATAAAAGAGAGACTGATTGAGAGGGGGAGAAGATATGATGGAGAATGGAGTTTCAATGGGGAAAGTGGGGGAGGGAGGGCATTGCCATGGGGTATTTTTTATAATCATGGAGGTTGTTAATAATATATATATATATATATATATATATATATATATATATATAACAAAATAATGCTGGTCACAGGGCTGGAGAGATGGCTTAGCAGTTAAGGCATTTGCCTGCAAGGCCAAAGGACCCCGGTTCAACTCTCCAGGACCCACATAAGCCAGATGCACAAGGTGGCACATGCACCTGGAGTTCATTTGCAATGGCTGAAGGACCTGGTGCGCCCATTCTCTCTCTCTCTCTCTCTCTCTCTTTCTCTCTGTATCTGTCTGTCGCCTCTCTCAAATAAATAAAAATAAACAAAAAAAAAATTTTAATGCTGGGCACAGGGACATACTCCTGTAATCCCAGGACTGGGGAGGTGGGGGACAGATGGGTCCCTGGAGTTCACTGGCCAGCCTGTCTAGTCTAATTAGGTGAGCTCCGGGCTAATGAGAAATCCCTGTCTCACAACAATGAGGTGGTCACCATTCCTGAAGATGCTACCCAAGGTTGTCCTCTAGCCTCTACACACACGCGTGCACGCACACACATACACAAAAGCAAAAACTTGAAATCCTCGTATCTGATTGTTTCAAGGAGGCTATGAGATCCTGTGACGGACCGTAGCTGAGAAAATGATCTGAACACCCATGTCCCGGAAAGGCAGCCCTTGGCCCCAGAACTTTTGACCAGCAACAGGGAATGTGGTGGCCAGTGTCCAAAGCTTCGAGAACTGCCCGTGAGCCCTCCCACCTCTGGAAGGCATACTCCAGAGGGACTGAGACAAGCTTCCCAGCGACAGCATGGCACTAGGTGACTGGGGCCATTGGCTCAGTCCTGGTATGAAGCTGGCTGAAGGAGGAGGAGGCATCGGGCCCCCGTCCCAGGGACCCTTGATGACATGGTTTGATGGTGAAATGTTCCCCACAGGCTGGTGTGGATGAACACTTGCCCCTTGCCTGGTGGTGATGTTTGGGGAGGTTATGACCCCTTTGAGACCGGTGGCCCAGCTGGAAGAAATAGATCGCTGGGGGCCAGGCCTTGAAGCTGCTATCTGATTCTGGTTCTAACCAGAGCTGTCTGCAACCTGATCTGCCAAGAGATGGACAAGAGGCACTGCAAGCTCCTGCCACCACCACGGATCCAGCTGCCCCCACCACCAGGCCTGGACCCCACCATGATGGGCTGAAGTTGTGAACCCAAATAAGTTCCCCCCTGAAGTTGCTTCTTGTCTAGTATTCTGTCACAGTGGGGGAAAAAAAAAGTAATGCAGTGGCCCACGTTACTAACATGTCCTAGCCTCCACTGAGCCCGGGACAGGTGCAGAGGCCCTAGGAACACAGAGCCCAAGCCTAGCACCCTGGGGCTACGCTCGCAGCCCAGGCAGGACTGGTGGGGTAGGGTTAGAAGTCACAGGAAGGATCCAGACCATCTGTCCTCACCTGCAGCCCCAAGGGGAAAACAAAACTATCCATCCTAGGAACCAAAGAACAGAGCAGAAAGGAGGCTTGCCCTCCAACAACCTCCGCGCTCCATTGCTGAGAAGACAGCCCGGGGCAGTGGACCAGTTCTGTGTGCAGTCTGTCACACAGCTCTCCCCTTCTCAGTCAGGCCTCCCTCCCAGCCTCCACCCCCTCCCCCACCACTTTTTGGGACTCTCCACATCCCCCAACTCCCATGGGTCCCCACGGAGTCTCGGGTGGGGGAGGGGCGCTGCTCCCCCTTCAGTGTCCAGGAAAAGCCAAACCACAGCAAAGGTCTGAAATGTGACCTCTGCCAGCAGTGATGGCCCAAGAAGCTGGTCTTCCGCTGATGTCTCTGCTGGGACCGGGATGGGCTCCTTGCCCAACTCTGTGTGCCTGGGTCTCCCACGCAGCACTCCAGGCGGGAATGGATCTGCAGGGCACCCTGTGGCCCGTCACGGTGGAAGACTGGATTGAAACTGCCCAGACTAAGTCTTCTCCCACCCCCACGCGCCTCAGAGCTGACTCAGGCTCGCAAACCCCACCCTGCGGTGGGGAAAGCAGACCGGAAGTAGCAGACACCCAGACACGCCCCCTGTCCACTCATCCCACCCACAGTAGAATCCTCTGTGGTAGGAACCATGGAGGCCCCTATGTTCCAGATGAAGGAACTGAAGCTCAGAGAAGGGAAGAAATCTGTGAGGACTTCACAGCCAGTAACCAAGAGAGCCTCAGGTAGAATCCAGGGCCTCTGGATACCAGTTCAGCATTTGGTATCCAAGGATTCCCCCATGCTTTGACTCCTTTACTTCTGATAAACCGGAGCCATTTGTTCATTGACTATAAGTAGTCATTAGAGCCTACTATGTGTTGGGTGCCCTGTCTGATGGTGAAGGTGGGAAAATAAGCATGATTCTTACCTCTTCAAGAAAGGAAGAGATTTTGCGGAACAGGGGGCGGAAAGAATGTCAGAGCCACATGTTGGGTCATGATATGCAGAGACATTTATCTTACACATAACGGGCTAACTCCACAATGCATGACCCATATACCTCAACAAGGAGGGGCCAAGGGGAGGGGGTAGGACACGGATGAGCCTAATAATGGTACCAGACTGACTTTATTTGCTGAATACAAAACTAACTAATAAAGAAAAAAAGGGGGGGGGGAAGAAAGGAAGAGAGCCAGGCATGGTTGCACACGCTTTTAAACCCAGCACTGGGGTAGAGGTAAAAGAATTACCATGAGTTCGAAGCCAGCCTGAGACTACATAGCGAATGCCAGGTCAGCCTGGGCTAGAGCAAGACCCTACCTAGAAAAACCAAAAAAAAAGAAAAAGAAAGGAGAAGACATTAAGCACATCAGCACACTAATAATTCTATAAGAGCAAGCATGACAGACACAAGGTGGCAGCAGTGACCCCAGGGAATGTGGAACAGAGAATCAGACCCAGTTTGAGGAGCAGGGCAAGCTTTCCTGAGGCCTGATCACTTCAGTGATAATGAGGTTGGGACGGGTTAGAAGATGAGGAAAGAACACGAAGGTGTGTGCAAAGGCCCTGGGGTGGGACCGAGATCCTGGTGCTGGAGAAAGTGGAATGTGTCCAGGACAGCCTGAGGCACAAAGATGGAAAGGGAAATCCTGAGATGAAGAGGGTGGCAGAAACCCGACTGGGCTAGATACTGCAGGCCATATCAGCAATATGGGGCTTTTATTTCAAGAGCCTTGGAGAGCCATGGAAGGCCTTACATAGATTTTTGTTTGTTTGTTGTTTATTAGAGACAGAGAGAGGGAGAATGGGCACACCAGGGCCTCTAATGCAAACAAACTCCAGACACATGTGCCACCTTGTGCATGTAGCTTACATGGGACCTAGAGAATCAAACCTGGGTCCTTAGGCTTTACAGACAAGTGCCTTAACCGCTAAGCCATCTCTCCAGCCCAGATTTTTTTAAGTATGAAAGCTGGGTGTGGTGGCGCAAGTCTTTAATCCAAGTATTCTGAAGGCAGGGATAGGAGGATCACAGTGACTTCGAGGCCACTCTGAGACTACATAGTGAATTCCAGGTCAGCCTGAGCTAGAGTAAGACCCTACCCCCCCCCAAAAAAAAAGAAAAAAATTTTAAGTATGATTTGCAGGAGCCAGGTGTGTGGTGGCGCATGCCTTTAATCCCAGCACTCGGGAGGCAGAGGTAGGAGGATCACTGTAAGTTTGAGGTCACCCTGAGACTACATAGTGAATTCCAGGTCAGCCTGAGCTAGAGTGAGACCCTACCTCGAAAAAACAAAAAATAAATAAAGTATGATTGGCTATGTGTAGAGAGCTGATTAGAGGGGGGGTCCAAGGAGGAGGCTGTTACATGTATGACACCTATACAACACAGATGTCCACACAATGGAGCTAAAGTTGTCATTACTCCTCATAGGTTTCCAACTCTTGCTCCACCCCGAGTGGACAGAGCAGACACCACTGTGCAAAGATGGCCCTTCGGTGGGGAGGCATTGTCTATCAGGGTCAGCAAGAAGGGTGGCACCCGAGGGATCACCCGGGGGAGCCCAGGTATGGTGGATCTCCAGGAGACATCCACCCCGTCTTGATGCCAAGCACGGGCAGGAGGCCAGAACCGCCTCCAGAGTGGTGGCGGTCACACAGCCTCGGGGAGAGGGCTGCTGCCCTCGCTGGTGTCTTTCTCTCCACGCAGCGCAGCCAGAGAGAAGTCTGCACTCCTCCTCACTCCCACACCCTCTGGTTTCTGTCCCCACCCCTCTATGGAAATGACTCTGGTGAAAGTCTCCCAGGGTGCTTTGTTTCCTGACTCCCCTCCCTTGCCTTCCCTAACCTCTTCCTCTGCCTACTCCCCAAAATGCTAATGCTCCCTAAACTCTCTGCTGGCCACCCCGCATCCTTCTCCTGGCTGTCCTGTGAGCAGCCACCTGGGAACCTTTCAACCCACTCCCCACCCTTCTCTTTCGCTCCTCAGAGCAGCCCCCGGCTTCTGTAGCCCCACCATCTGTCTGGATACCAAAACAGTCCCCAGACTGGCAGGAGGGCCGGCAAACTGTGTCCCAAATGCAACACTCTCTCCTCTTGCGCAAACCCCTGCGGTTCATCGTCTTGCAACGCCTCTCCTCTCCGACAGGGGGCGCCTCAACAAATGTCTGGTCCACATTATTCACAGATTGCGTGCTGGGAACTCGCCTACCCATTACAACGTGATGGGACCCTGAGGTTCCAGACTTGAGGCAGCCCCGCGGCCATTCACGCAAGGACTGCTACAAACTTTGAGTCGCCCACGGCACACCTCCATGACTGACATCAAATGAAGCTATGTCCATCTTCTTTCAGGTCTCATTCTATCAATGCTTATTGTCTATATGGCACATACTGTCCCAATTTGTGTGTGGGGGGGGGGGGTTTAAACAGAGTTTCAACTGTCACAGGCTAGGCTCAAACTTGTGATACAGCCAAGGATGGCCTTGAACTCCTGATCCTCCTGGTTTCTCCTTATTCCTGAGTGCTGGGATCACAGACAAGCACCACCACATAAGGTGTTATGCAGTGCTGGGGCTCAAAGCCAGGGCTTTGTGTATGCTAGGCAATGCTGTACTGAATACATCCCCACCATCGTTTTTGTGAATCATGTTGGTGACTTTGCTGATTAAAATGGCCCCAAGCACAGGGCTGAAATGCTGTCTAGTTCCCCCAAGGCACATGAAGGTTGCAATGTGCCTTAGGGGGGAAAGAGTGTATGGTAGATAAGCTTCGAGCTTACAGTGGTGCTGGCCATGAGTTCAGTGTTAATGGATGCCCAGGCTCTATTCAGTAAGGGGTCTTTAGCCGGGAATGGTGGCTCACACCTTTAATCCCAGCACTCAGGAGGCAGAGAGGTAAGAGGATCACCATGAATTCCAGGTCAGTGTGGACTAGAGTGAAACCCTACCAAGACACGCCTAAAACATGATGCTACACCGGTCAGCTGCAGACTCAGTGGAACCTAGCCTTGTCTTTTCCCCCAGGAGCAATGCCACTACTCACTAGGTTGACATTCATGACAACTTGACAGCATAACCACCTGGAGTGGTAAGACTCAGCCACATCAAGCCACATTCACTCCCTTGGCTAGAACACAGCCTCATGTCTCCCTCTATGCCTGACACTGCCTGCACAAGACCATCATAATAGGAGGGAAAGATGATGACATCAAAATAAAAGAGAGGGCTGGAGAGATGGCTTAGTGGTCAAGGCACTTGCCTGTGAAGCCTAAGGATCCAGGTTCAATTCTCCAGGTCCCACATAAGCCATATGCACAAGGTGGCACATGCATCTGGAGTTCATTTGTAGTGGCTAGAGGTCCTGGTGCGCTCTGTCTCTCTCTCTCTCTCTCTCTCTCTCCTTCTCTCTCTTTCTTTCTAATAAATAAGTAAAAATAAATCTTTTAAAAAACTAAAAAAAAAAAAAAGAGAGAGACACTGACTGAGAGGGGTATGATGGAGTGGAGTTGCAAAGGGGAAAGTGGGGAGAAGGAGGGAATTACCATGATTATTGTCTATAATTATGGAAGTTGTCAATTAAAAAATAAATTGAAAAAAAGAACATATCCCCATGTTCTCCTCTATGCAGAGGACAACACAGATTCCTTGGCCTGGCATTCCAACCCTTCACCACTTGGGAGGTTTATGCTGACTTTCCAGGCACCTTGCCATGTGGTAGCTCACCAAAGGCCCAGATCATGTAATGTCTTCCACTTTCTTTCGCAGGGATCTTTTGCACATCGTGTGACTGTCTCCTGAAGGCCTCTCCTCTTGAGCTCCTACTCATCTTCCAAGACCCAACTTTAGAGTGTCACATCTCTGGGTCATTCCCTTCCCTGTGTGTTCTGACCCTCACCACATACTAGAATGGGTCCGTGTATGTCTACCATCTTCTGCCCTTAGCAACAGCTTGGGAAGAGGGATGAGGCTGTGTGTGGCTCTCCGTGCAGGGTTCTTGTACCTCCTATATCATTCACTGGTGTCAGGTACCAACAGTACAATAGAGAACAAAATAAAGCCGCTCCCCCAGGGTACGCATGTACCACTCTACCACATGCGTGGCCTATGTGTGGGAGTACATACATGTGGAATCATGTGTTTGCTTGTGGACACGTGGTGTTTCTGGATCCTGGACACACTATCAGTTGAGCTCCAGTCCATGTGACCTGGGGGGTGGAAGCTAACTAGCACCCCCAGCCATGCTTGTAACACACATAACCCCTCCCAGGCACTTCCTCCTCCTCACTCACCTTCCGCTGGCTCAGAGTTGTCCTTTTCAACCCAAAGACAATCTCCAGCACCCATCCCAATGACATTTTTATCTATCCAGTCTCTTTCTTTCTCTCCCTTCTACTCTGCCTTCCCCACATCTCATAAGGAAAAGATGTAAAAATAATGAAAAGAAAGCCGGGCATGGTGGTGCACGCCTTTAATCCCAGCACTTGGAAGGCAGAGGTAGGAGGATTGCCATGAGTTCAAGGCCACCCTGAGACTCCATAGTGAATTCCAGGTCAGCCTGGGCTAGAGCGAGACCCTACCTTGAAAAACCAATAATAATAATAATGATAATAATGAAAAGAGACAGAAGTGTGTGGTGTGTGTGTGCATGTTCGTATGCATATATGGCTGAGTGTGGCAGCCAGAAGTCAATACCAGGTGTCGTCTTCTATAGTACTTCGCTTTATTTTTTTAACTTTTTATTGACAAGTTCCATAAATATAAACAATATATCATGATCATAATCTCCTCCCACCATCCTCCCTTTCCCCCTTCACTGAATCCCTTCTTTCCAACTAGTCTTTCTTCTATTTTGATGTCATTGTTTTTTTTTTTTCCCTCCTATTACACAGGTCTTGTGTGAGGTCATGAATACTATGACCACTTTGTGCCTGGAAGAGAGTATTGAAAACACCCCTCCCCTTCCTTTGCCTCTTACATCCTTCCACCACCTCTTTTACAATGGACCCTAAACCTCAGAGGGTGTGATACAGATTTCTCATTTAGTGCTGAACACTGTTCCTTCTCAGCACATTGGTAAATTTTTTTAAGATATTTATTTATTTATTTATTTATTTATTTGAGAGAGTGGAAAAATGGGCATGGCAGGGCCTCCAGCCACTTCAAATGAACTCCAGATGCATGCGCCACCTTGTGCATCTGGCTTACGTGGATCCTGGGGAATTGAACCTGGGTCCTTTGGCTTTACAGGCAAGCACCTTAACCACTAAGCCATCTCTTCCAGCCCCAACTTTGGTAAGGTTTGAGTCACCCCAGTGGTAACCACCATCTGAAAAGAGAAAAAAGCTTCCCCAACCAAAAGTGAGAGTAGCATTAATATATAATACGAGGGGTATGCCAGAGCCTCTAGCCACTGCAAACAAACTCCAGATGCATGCACCATTTTGTGCCTTTATGTATGTCTTTACATTGGTACTAGGGACTCAAACCCTGGTCGTTAGACTTTGCAGGAAAATGCATTAACCACTGAGCTATCTCTCCAACCCAAACATAAGATTTAGACAACAGTTTGGTGGGCATAATATATCCATTTAGCCACACAACAGTAGTGACTTCCCCATGAGGGCTTGTGACCTCCCAGAATCTTTTATTTTATTTTATTTTTTATTTTTTTAATTAATTTATTTATTTGGAGACAATGTCTTTCACTGATCCCCAAACTCACCAATTCGGATAGACATTTCAACTAAACAAGCTAACCAGTGAGTCCCAGGGACTCCCTGTGTCCACATGCCACCACACCCAGCATTTTTACATGGATGCTAGAGATTGAACTCAGGTCCTTATGCTTGTACCACAAGCACTTTACCCACTGAGTCATACCCCCAGCCTTGCATTTTTTGAATGCCCGTCATATGCCAGGCCTGTGGATCACAGCCAGTAGAGGCCATTGGAGAAAGGGCTTCCGGAGGCCTGATCACGATCTAAGCACTTTACCTCTAAGGCTGACGTGTCATATTCATCTCTTTCTCCCACAGTCCTCTCTCCTGCCCTGTCCTCTGGCAGCCTGATTCCCAGGTCCTCAACAGCTAATATGTACAGAAAGTGGCACCCATCCAACCCAGGATATTCCTGGGAACAGGGTCTTAGACTGCTAAGACACAAGGCAGATGTCATTGTTTTCCCATTTTACAGATAGGAAGCTGAAACTTGACACAACGAGGAATCAGAGTCAAGATTCAGACCACACTGCCTGTGCCTCCCATCACGGTATGATGTGATTCCCGCTGCTTTCCCAAGATACCCCTCACAAAGCAGGATGTCGCACTCTACATAGGAGAAACAGGCTAACTACTTGGCTCAAAAGCTAGAAGGAAGCTGTGCATGGTGACATACGCCTTTAATCCTAGCACTTGGGAGGCAGAGGTAGGAGGATCACTGTGAGTTCAAGGCCACCCTGAAACTACATAGTGAATTCCAGGTCAGCCTGGGCTAGAGTGAGTGAGACCCTACCTCAGGAAAAGAAAAGAAAAAAAGCTAGAATGATCTGGGTGTGGTGGCGCACGCCTTTAATCCCAGCACTTGAGAGGTAGAGGTAGGAGGATCACCCTAAGTTTGATGCCACCCTGAGACTACATAGCGAATTCCAGGTGAGCCTGGGGTAGAAGGCGACCCTACCTCAAAATAAAAGAAAAAAAAACTAAAAGGGACAGGTGTAATGGCACATGCCTGTAATCACAGCACTCAGGAAGCTGAAGCAAGAGGGTCCTGAGCTCTAGGCCAGCCTGGATTTTGTACATCAAGACCCTGCCCCCCAAAACACAAAAACAAAGACACTAGGACTAGAAGGGATATGATTCAAATCAGGGTGTGAAGCCCAGACGCAAGGGGGCAGGGCCTGGATGCAGGGGCGTGGGGTGCAGGGGCATGGGGTCCAGGTGCAGGGGTCGAGATGCAGGTATGTGGGGCCAGCTGCAGGAGTGTGGGTTTCTGTAACAGGATATGGAACCCAAACTGGACTCCTCCACAGCTTAGAAGAGTCAGCCAGAGCCGGGGGTGGTGGCGCACGCCTTTAATGTCAGCACTCAGGAGGCAGAAGTAGGAGGACCATCATCAGTTCGAAGGTACACTGAGACTACATAGTTAATTCCAGGTCAGCCTGGAGCAGAGTGAGACCGTACCTCGAGGGGGAAAAAACAAAGTCAGCCAGGCAAGGAGGGAAGGTGGGGAAACTTTTAAGGAGGAAGGCATTGGGCCAGAGTCAGCAATGGAAAGTGGTGCAATTTCCTAAGGCAGCTAGAACCAGCATGGCAATGAACGGAGGGCCATGATGGATGTAGGAAGAGAGAGAGAGAGGGAGGACCAGTCTCTGCTCCTCCCACACAAGCCTGGGGATAGGAAGAAAAGAGAGGATTCTCCTGAGAGGTTGCCAAAATTTTGGGCTCAGCACCCTGGGAGGAGGCAGTGAGTCTCTCTTAGGAGGCAGTCTGGAGGCCAGGGCCTAGCCAATGGCAGTAAGGCCCTGAGTCATTCCTCCTCCTCCTCCCTTGTCCAGCAGGACACACCCAGGGTGCTCCACGGCCTCTGCCCTGGGCATGAGCTTCCCCAGAAACCTTCCCCGATCCTGACATGCGATCCGCTGCTTGCTGAGTCCCACTGCCGACTGCCGGGACTGGGTACGGGGGAGCCCTGAGGAGCAGCTGCTCAGGTAAAGGCCTCTGTGTCCAGATGTGTCCTGCCCTCATTTCACTTGGCAAGAAAGCTCTCCTGGAAGACGGTAGAGGAAGGTGGCCTGGACACACGGGCCACCCTGAGTCCTGTAGGTGAAGGAAAGCACTCCCTGTCTGGCCCTCTCCGCTCTGGCTTCTTGTGGCTCCTCTCGGCTGCTGGTGGGGACCAGGAGCTGGAGCTGGAGCTGGGAGCAGGGCTGAGTGGGTGGAGCCGGGCTGCCTGGGCCTGCAGAGCCCGCCCCAGCCCATGCAGAACCCTGGGGGCGAGGGCCACCCCTGAAACGCTGCGGTTCCTCCGCCCACCAGAGGCAGGACCAAGCAGAGAAGCAGGTGACTCACAGCAAGGGCCACTTGGCCAAGTGGTGGGTGGCGTAGACAGCACAGAGAACAGAGACAACCCATGGTAGAGACAGACAGAATGGAGAACAGAGACACCCCCAAACCTCCTCACCCAGGATCTACCAGGTGGAGAAAACAGCATCGGTGGAAGAGAAGGTAGTTCACCAAGACGTGAGGAAAAGGTCTCAGCCCAGGACAACGGGCAGGGTCTCAGAGGGAGCTCTGGAGCCAGCCTGCCTCCCAGTGAGTCCCAGTTCTGCCACTGACTAGCTGGATAACACTGAGCAAACTGATTAACCTCGTGGACCTCTATTTTTCTCTTCTGTAAACTGGGAATGAAAATTATCATACCCCTTCTTAAGGTCGCTTTGAAGAATTAGTGTTATTTATGAAAAGTACTTAGAGCAGGGCCTGCTGTGGCATAAACACCCGTGGGGTTGGCTGTTAGCACTCCCTGCTTTATTATTATTATTATTATTATTTATGGTTTTTTGAGGTAGGATCTTGCTCTAGCCCAGGCTGGCCCCGAATTAGTCTCAGGCTGGCCTCAAACTCATAGCAATCCCTCTACCTCAGCCTCCTGAGTGCTGGAATTAAAGGTGTGTGCCACTACGCCTGGCATTTTATTTTTCTTTTTCTTTTTTTAGCGCCCCCTGCTTTGCAGTAGATCCTGAAAAGATGACCATGGCTGGGACCTTCCACTCAGGGCCAATGTGTGGAAGGACATCATGACCCCTCAGACTAGAACATGAGGCCCTAGGGTGACTATCAGGGTGAGATCACAGTGCCTGGCCCTCTCCCCACCCCCCCCCCACCCAGGGAATCAGCCAAAGGACTTCTGGGGATGGGGTGCAAGATGATTAAAGTGATTGAAGGTGCATCAGGACAAAGCAGGGCTTGGTGGCCCAGAGTTTGGGCCATCATACTTACTTCCTCCCTCTTTGGCAGAGTCACAAAGTAAATTTATGAGTTTGGGTGAGTAAAAGGACCTACTTAACTTTGCTGAGCCCAGGATTTGCCAACTTGTCTTAGACACAGAATCCTTTACTCGCTCCTCCTATTGCCAGCCTATGGGATAGGGTGCCAGGGAACATTGGTTTATGAAACACTGGACCATCGGGTTACTCTAGGAAGCCTGTTTACTAAAAACCATGTGGCTTCCTACTTTAGATGGCCATTACCCTGGCTTTGGGTGGGTCACCCCTGAGCAGACACAGCCTGGATATTTTACAGTGTTGAATTAGATGAGGGCTTGGGGAGAGAAGGTTCCAGCCCCATTCCCTGAGCCAGCAGACAACTGAGAACAGGTTTTCCTGGAAAGGAGCTACTGAGAGGGGGACAGCAGTGCTCAGAATGGAGAGAAGTCACCCTAAGTAAGGTTCAGGCCAATGAGGAACAGAGAGCAGGCAGAAGGGTCCAGCCAGTAAGTTTTGCCTCACAGGACTCCTGAGAGGGTAGCTGGCTCCCTGCACCCTCATCCGCCCACTTTTATGAGTAGGGCTATTTCTGACTTAATTACCTGTGCCTAAACCCCAGCTCTGCACCTAAGAGTCGTGTAACCTCACATACGCCTCTAAACCTCAGTTTCTCTCATCTGTAAAATGGGAACGATAATAGTCCTATAACTACACGTTTCTGTGAAGTGCTCTGAGAACTCTATAATGTGGGAAATGATGACGCTGAATCTCTCCCCCCCCCCACAGTAGCAGCCAGCCTTTGAGTCCACCATGAATTGGAGCATCTTTGAGGGGCTCCTGAGTGGGGTCAACAAGTACTCCACAGCCTTTGGGCGCATCTGGCTGTCTCTAGTCTTCATCTTCCGTGTGCTGGTATACCTGGTGACGGCCGAACGTGTGTGGAGTGACGACCACAAGGATTTCGAATGCAATACCAGGCAGCCAGGCTGCACCAACGCCTGTTTTGATGAATTCTTCCCCGTGTCCCACGTGCGCCTCTGGGCCCTACAGCTCATCCTGGTCACGTGCCCCTCGCTGCTGGTGGTCATGCACGTGGCCTACCGCAAGGCTCGAGAGATGAAATACCAAGAGACGGTTGGCAAGGAAGGTGGGCACCTCTACCTGAACCCTGGCAAGAAGCGAGGAGGCCTCTGGTGGACGTATGTCTGCAGCCTGTTGTTCAAGGCCAGCATCGACACCATCTTCCTCTATGTGTTCCATTCAATCTACCCCAGATATACCCTCCCTCCTATGGTCAAGTGTCATGAGGCTCCGTGTCCCAACACGGTGGACTGCTACATCGCCAAGCCCTCAGAGAAGAACATCTTTACTCTCTTCATGGTGGTCACAGCCATCGTGTGTATCCTGCTGAACCTGGTGGAGCTGATCTACCTGGTGGGCAAGCGGTGTTCCGAGTGTGCCGCAGCAAGAAGAGCCCGTGCCACACGCTCAGAGCATTACCCAGACTGGGTCGCCTCCCCCAACAAACATAAGGACCTCCTCTCAAGAGATCTCATTTTTCTGGGCTCAGACGCTCACCCCCCTCTCTTACCAGACCAACCTCGAGCCCATGTGAAGAAAACTGTCCTGTGATGGGTGCCTGGATTGGACTGGACTGGACTGGTGACATGGGGTGGGCCTGGATTGGAAGGTTCTATCTAGCATCTCTCGATGGATGCAGCTGGTGGAGGAGGAGCTGAGTTACAAGGGGGAAGCAGGCACAGCTTGGGACCCTGCTCCTCAGCTCTGAACGCTGACCCCAGCCGTGTGGCCTGGATCAAGTTACCACTTTGTTCATTTTCCTTTTCTGTAAAATGGACACACTGACAACACCTCACAGGGCTGCCGGAAGACGGGCTTAAGGAGATGGGGAAACAGCCGTCCTTTGATGCCTGTGGTCCACAGCAGGGCTAAATAAAGGTGAATGCGTTCACAGATTCAAGGCGCCCTTTTGTCATGCGCCTTTGTGATCCTCCTCAGGTCACTCTGCCAGTCTCTGTCCCTGGAAAGGGGGCACTGCACTGGAGCAGGCCAAGTGAGAGGCCACCCTCTCCTCTCCTTTCTCCTCTCCTCCCCTCCTCTCCTCTAGAAAAGGGGTCCCTGAGCTCTGAGCAGCACTCCTGTTCAAAGCCCGCCCTTCCCCGCACTTGGAAGTTGAGGCCGTGGGTATCCGCAGTGGTGGCAGAGTGTGGTGTGCGGGGAGCCTTGCGCTGCTTAGATGCTGGAGTCAGCATGGCTTCGGTGAAACCTAGGCCAGTTCGTCTCCTCCAAAATGGCTCTACCAATGCCTGACCTGCGGGAGTCACCGTGAGGACGAGCTCCCAGCTGGGCACAGGGTTAGCCAGCTGTAAAAGGCCACATTGCATTAGGAAGTGCTCAATAAAAGCTTCTGTGAACCCAGGCAGAGGGGCCCCTCCCTAGGTGCACATTAACCTTCACCGTCCCTGCCAGACACAAGCCCGAGGTCCCTCCATAGCCCTTACTGGGCCACACTCCAGCTTCCCTAGAGGCATTTACAGAATCACAGCAGCCCCGGGACCACAAAGGGCAAATCGAGAGGGTGAGCTTGGCCCCGTGCCAACAGCAGTATTACGAGCTGCCAACCTGCATTCCTTGTGTCCAGCAGGGCAGCAGGTGCTCTGGTCGAGAAGCCGCAGTTAGCCGAGAGCAGCCCAAAATCCAGCCCCCAGGCTGAGCTCTGACTGAATCCCGGGAGTGGCCTTTCCATAGCTGCTGACCATCTTGGAACCAGGCTACCAGAAGACAGGGCAGGAGGGAAGGCGAGGGACCAGCCATTGGGTGGGGGAGGGAAGGCGAGGCAAAAGGACAGGATCCATTGCACTGGCACTGTCCTAAGCCTGGGTGTGATGATACCAGACTCCTGCCCCCCCCCCCCCGAAGTCTCACCCACATACCTGCCAAGCCAGCGGGGCTGGAGCAAGGTGTGGGCCAGAGGAAAAGAGCCACAGGTGTTTGCCCAGGGAAGTCCGCCTTCCCTGCCTGCCCACCCACCCAATCACTCTTGCTTGGCTCATTGGCTCAGAAAGCCACACCCCACTAGGGAGTGGAACAAAAGCTGCCTCCAGGAGGCCCTCAGGCAGACAGACAGGCTGGGGACAGGAGAGCAAGCAGCCGCTGGGCCAAAGACAGGTAAGGACCAAGCAGGGCTGGAAGGAGGGTTGGGCAAAAGGGACCGCTGAAGCTGGGTATGTCCAAGGGACCTTGGGCTGGAGTCAGGCTTCCCGAAGTGGACAAGGGAGGGCAGGGACCCTGGAGGAGCCCCAGGGAAGCTTCAAGGAGAAGGAATCTCCTGCCAGACCAGAGGGGTGCCAGAAGACCAAAGAAGAATCAAAGAGGATGGATTGGGAAGAATGAGGTTTCCATGTAGTTTAGCAAATGCTTATAAAGAGTTGGCCGGGAAGCCGGGCGTGGTGGCGCATGCCTTTAATCCCAGCACTTGGGAGGCAGAGGTAGGAAAATCAAGATCACCATGAGTTCGAGGCCACCCTGAGACTACATAGTGAATTCCAGGTCAGCCTGGACCAGAGTGAGACCCTACCTCGAAAAACTAAAAAAAAAAAAAAAAAAAAAAAAAAAAAAAAAGAGTTCGCCAGGTCAGGCATGGAGCTGGTCCCAGGGGACAGAGAAGAGTGAAGGATAGAGCTAGTCTCCAGTGGCTGCCAGTCTGACAAGACAGGTGAATAGACAGTTTGAGTACCTGTGATGTACCCTGCCACGACAGGCAGAAGGGGGCTCAGCGCGTGTCCCAAGGATACATCGGCTGCAGAGGGGAGATTGAGCCAGGGATGGCGGGAAAGCCTGAGGCGGAGCATTCTGCAGGTAAGGTGTTGGCAAAGTTAGGGCACAGAAGATGATAATAATGGGAGAGATGGCTAACCAATGGCCACTAAACAGAGAAAGGGGTGTCCCTTGAGAGAGAGTGACAAAGGCAGACCACACCAGGATCCAGCCCCTGTCCCTTCCAGTGGCCCTCTCTGAAACTGGAATGATTGGAATTCCAGAGAAATCCACCTTGGTGAAGACAGTCAGCTCAGCTCTGGAGCCCCCGGCACTGGGCACTGACGCAGTGGGTGGGAGGATGCTAAGCCAGCATGATTGCAAAGAGCCTCTGTTCAGTTTGGGAAGGGATGCCTGGGGAAGTTTCCGGAGCCCTGGCAGAGTAAGGATGGAGGCTATTCTGGGATTTACCTACAGGCCAGGTAGGTATACTCAGCACAGGGCCCAGCCCATGCTGGCATCAATGTAACGTGGATGGATGTGACAACTGATTACCACCGTCATCTTGTCCCCTCTTCAGCCCTGGAAGCTCATGAGAGATCAGGTGATCCAATCTCTTTAGAAGTCACAGGCCCCTGTGGCTGAAACGGTGGGTGGGGAGGAGGGGGATGCAAGGGGCTGGCTGGATGTGGACGCAAGATGGTTATGTCTATACGTGGTGTTTCATTACTTTGTAGAAGAAAGCAGACGCCGATTTCAGAAACTGAAGACCCAGATTCAAGACCAGCTCTGCTACTTCCAGCTGGGGGACTTGGGCAGGGGAGGGGGTGCATGTCTGGGCCTTCTTATGAAATGGGAACAATGACCACCCTTCTTCCTTCAAGTTGTCAGTGAGGACATGATGACCCAGTGACTGTGAAACAGCTGTACCCACCATAAAGGACACCCATTTCCAGGTTCTCTCAGGGACCTGAGGTGGAGGGTGGGAGGTAGCACTCCAGGTACAGACACATCCACCTTGAAGCTCCCAGGACCCAGGCAGCCATCATGAACTGGTCATTTCTTCAAGGCATCCTGAGCGGTGTGAACAAGTACTCTACGGCCCTGGGCCGCATCTGGCTGTCGGTGGTCTTCATCTTCCGCGTGCTGGTGTACGTGGTGGCCGCCGAGGAGGTGTGGGACGACGAACAGAAGGACTTCATCTGCAACACCAAGCAACCGGGCTGCCCCAACGTGTGCTACGATGAGTTCTTCCCCGTGTCCCACGTGCGCCTCTGGGCGCTGCAGCTCATCCTGGTCACGTGCCCCTCGCTGCTCGTGGTCATGCACGTGGCCTACCGCGAGGAGAGGGAACGAAAGCACCAAAGGAAACACGGGCCCAATGCGCCATCCCTGTACAACAACCCGAGCAAGAAGCGAGGCGGCCTGTGGTGGACCTACTTGCTAAGCCTCATCTTCAAGGCCGCCGTGGACTCGGGCTTCCTCTACATTTTCCATCGCCTCTACCAGAACTACGACATGCCACGCGTGGTGGCCTGCTCCGTGGCCCCCTGCCCCCACACCGTGGACTGTTACATCTCCCGACCCACAGAAAAGAAGGTTTTCACGTACTTCATGGTGGCCACGGCAGTCATCTGCATCCTGCTCAACCTCAGCGAGGTCACCTACCTGGTGGGCAAAAGGTGTATGGAAGTTTTCAGTCCCCGGCGGCACCGTAGGAAGGCTTCTCGGAGGCACCATCTACCTGATACGTGCCCACCCTATGTGATCTCCCACGGAGGTCACCCCCAAGATGAGAACTCGGTTCTCAAGAAGGCCGGGTTGGCCCCAATGGATGCAGGTGTGTATCCATAACCTGCAAGATGGACAGGGTAGGGTCGCCATGTCCCCCGGCCTGTTCCCTGAAGCCACCCAGGAGAATAGGCAAGGGACGTGGCATCTTTTACGAGCAGAGCAGGTAGGGAAGGTGGCTGTGGGGACTCGGGAAACTCGCAGAGGGGCCAGTGGAGGGTTGGAGGGGGTGGACACGATTGGTTCCCTGGATTTTGAGACTTTAGGAACTTGATCGCTGTTGGGGATTTTGTACTTGGTAAGAGAAAACCACAAAACTCTTAATAAATGTGTTCCCAGTACTTTGAAGATGAGTGGTAAGTGGTAGGTGGAGAAGTCCAGATGTTGAGATGGGCATGTGGGAGGAAGCCAAGCTACACACCTAACCCTCAACCTTAGATCCACCCACCCATCAAACTCTCTCTCTCTCTCTCTCTCTCTCTCTCTCTCTCTCGCTCGGGCTACAACAGGGCCCTCATAGCTCCATAGCCAGCTGGCCAAGACAGGAAGACAGAGAGCCATGGAGACACCGTTGCCCACAGGAACCAGTTCCCAGACAGCTGTGTGTTGCAGGAGGCCTCGACCTTCCACTTCCTGACCTTCCCAGTCCTCCCATATAGGGGAGTCCCTCTGAGGGTTGGAGGGATGGTGCTGAGAGTGAACCAGGTTTGGGGGTCAATCTCCAAACCCACTGACATAGTGCCACACATATGTTTGGAATTCTCCATTTTTCCACTGTCATTTTTTCCCTGAGTGACCTCATCTCCCCATGCCCCGCCACCAGGCAGATCTTGACTATCCCATAGCCATCCCTCCAGTCACAACATGCCTCGGAGTCCACCTGGAGCTGCCCCTGGAAAGCTCTCCAGGAAACCACACATATCTTACAGCCAGCAACTCCTAATCAATCCCACCAGCTTTTCCCCCAAAGCTGCCCTCCCCATAGAGACCCCTTCAACTCATGAAGGACACTACCATCGTGTAGCTATCCAAGCCAGGGGCTGGTCAGTCAGTTTCAGCCTTTCCCCTCCTTCAACCTCTCACATCCACATCCCAAGACAGCAAATTCCACTGATGCCAACCTCTGAGGGCCTCCCAGGCCACCTCCTCTGTCACCCCATGGCTTTCCATCCATCCTGCCATGAAGCCTCTCAGATCTGTCCTTTGTATCCACCTGGAATGAGTAACCTGTATGTGGATATGACCATGTCATTCCTTCTGCTCTAAAGGTTCTTTCAGCATGCCCACCCCTAACCCCACTGCCTCCATCTGGCCCCTCTGGCCTCTGCACTCCTCCCTCAGTTTACCATTGTCAACACCCAGGCACCTTAACAGCCAGGTGCTGGTAATTCCCCAAGCAGACACAGCATGCTGTGAACATGCCTCAGACTTTTGTCACATGGGTCCCTCTGCCTGGAATGCCTCCCTGCCTCCTCTGTAACTTGTCCTCAGACCCCAAAGACAGCCTTCACCACCTTCTCCGTGTGCCAGCCTAGCTCAGACACCTCCTCTGCCGGTCTCCCTGTGCTGGAATGGCCTGCTGTCCCTGAAGGTATACCCATCAGCCGGTGGCCCTTCAAAGACAGGATGCTGAGTCACCAGGTCTCTGAAGCCTTCAATAAATGTTTGCTAAATGAGCAAGTGGGCTCACAGCCACTCAGGGGAGGACTATGTCATGTTTATCCGAACCTTGTGCCACACCTAGTCTGGGAGGTCAGTAAAGTGGTTTTTGTTCGGTTGGATTCCTTTGTTTGTTTGTTTATTTTTATTTATTTATTTGAGAGCGACAGACAGAGAGAGAAAGAGGGGGAGAGAGAATGGGCGCATCAGGGCCTCCAGCCCCTGCTCCACCTTGTGCATCTGGCTTACGTGGGTACTGGGGAATCAAGCCTTGAATCAGGGTCCTTAGGCTTCACAGGCAAGCACTTAACCACTAAGCCATCTCTCCAGCCCTAGTTGGATTTCTTAATGTTAACTAAATCCAATTTAAATACCTTATATAGAGGTGAGGGAACCCCCCAAACCCACCATGTAGCCTCCGTGTCCACCCTGCTTAGAGGAGCAGGTTAGAATCAAAGAGTCATCCATCTGTGGTCAGGTTCCCTGGAAACAGAGCTAGAGGTGGGGACCTGGTGTCTGTGAAGGATGGAGCAACGAAGCAAGGCAGGAGCACTGGGCTGGGCTGGGCTAGGCTGGGCCGGGACGGGTTTGAACCACCAGCACCACATGGCAAGAGGACCAGCAGCAAGAAATAGATGGCTTCAGAACAAGCAAGTTCATTTCTTTCTCCATGGAAACACGCAAGCAGCTAACATCGGTATATAGGAACAGGTTAAGGCACGAGTACCACCTACTGAACATTTTTTTTTTATTTTAGAGAGAGAGAGAGAGAATCATAGAGAGAGACAGAGGGAGAGAAAGAACTGGTGCACCAGGGCCTCAGCCTCTGACACTGAACTCCAGACACTTGCGCCACCTAGTGGGCATGTGTGACCTTGTGCTTGCCTCTCCTTTATGTGTCTGACTTATGTGGGATCAGGAGATTCGAATATGGGTCCTTAGGCTTCACAGGCAGATGCCTTAACTGTTAAACCATCTCTCCAGCCCTCACCTACTGAACTTCTAACTGCCAGAGACAAAGGTGACTCTTATACCCAACAGACCAGAGCTGTGACCACCCAGCCCAGGAGCATAGCATGCTCAACAGATCCAGGTGGCGCCATACTACTCAGATAAACTCAGCTCCCAAACCCAGGCCAGGGCACAAGCCATAAACAATCCCCTTAAGTCTAGAAGCCCATGTCAGGGGCTGCTGCTGGGTTGAGCATGTGGTGAGCTCCTGTCGCAACCTGACAACTCCCACAGTGTCCTTACCATGAATGACATTCCGTAAGTCTCATGTCCTGAGCATGAGCCAGGTAGAGGTCAACTGTCATCTGGCCAGCTGAGGCCTCCAGTAGTGGCTGAGCCAAATCCACTGAGCAACACTCGAGCCATCAGACTTCCACATCCTCAGGCCCTCGCAGTCTCAAGCCCTTCACACTGCCCTTGCCACCGCTTGGGACTCTCCCGTCTTCTGGAGAAGGCCCCACCTGCTACCCTTCTGCCTTCCTCTTCCGGCTTCATTCCTGTTCCCGTCGATACTCCCTACTTCTTCATTCTGCCTCATTCAAGACTAAGCCACCCGCCCCCCCCCCCCACAAAAAAAGGCTAAGCCCCTGGATGGAGGTCTTCCCCTCCTGGCATTCTCCAGTGGCCTGGTACCATAGGAGTACCTGTGCTTCACCCTATCCCTTTCGTCCCATGAACTCCCTGTCCTCTGAGACATCTAGTTGCCAGGACCACATGCCAGACTGTGTCATCCCCCACAGCTGCTCCACTTCTAGAGCCTTCCATTGGATTTGAGTCCACAAATGTTTTTTAAATATTCTTGGTGGGTCTTTTTTTTTATATTTAATTTTTCTTTATTTACTTGAAAGAGAGAGAGAGAGAGAAATAGGCAGGGAGAGAGAGAGAGAATGGGTGCTCCAGGGCCTCTAGCTGCTGCAAATGAACTCCAGATGCATGTGCCCCCTTGTGCATCTGGCTTATGCGGGTCCTGGAGAATCAAACCCAGGTTCTTTGGCTTTGCAGACAAGCGCCTTAACCACTAAGCCATTTCTCCAGCCCGAGTCCACAAATATTGATTAATTACTTTTATGTGAAAGCTCTGTGCTAGGTGCTCAGAAGAATCAAATATAGTCAGTCCTGAGCTACATGAAGCTTGCACTCTAGAGAAAACGATGGCTATCAACCGCATGGCATGCTGGGAAAGCACTTGGTGCTGGGAGAAAGAGGAGAGAGGACTTGGCATCCAGGGAAGGGCTCCAAGCAATCTCACAATGACATCTCACCTACAGAAAAGGAGGGTTTTGCCAAGCATAGGGAATGCACTGGATCGCCTTTATATCCACTGTTTGTTTGTTTGTTTGTTTGTTTGTTTGTTTGTTTTTGGTTTTCGAGGTAGGGTCTCACTCTAGCCCAGGCTGACCTGGAATTCACTCTGTAGTCTCAGGGTGGCCTTGAACTTACAGCGTTCCTCCTATCTCTGCCTCCCAAGTGCTGGGATTAAAGGCATGAGCCACCACGCCCAGCTTATGCCCACCCTGATTAAAGGACAAGGTCCAAGAGTCACCTGTCTTCTTTCAAGCTCCCTGGAAGCAGAGCTAGAGGCAGCATGACTGTAAGGGGATCAGGGCAGGAAAGGCTTTGTTGAGCTGGGTGTGCACTCAAAGACCAGGAGCGGCCCACTCACAGGACAGATGAGATGGTATCTACAAAGGGAGAGAGAGCAAATCTGATGATTAAAAGAAACCCAGGATGGCCAAGCCAGGTGAGGGGCCAGTGGCTGGAGTCAGCTTGAAGGAAGCATGGGCCAGAGCACACCATGCTTTCTTTGTTGCTCATGATTTTGAACTTTATCCTAAAAACAATAACAAGTCCCTGGAAAGATCTCGCACAGAGGTGACGTATGTGGTGGCAGTGCAGAGGGTTGGAGGCAGAGCTACCTGCTCACAGTCTGATGCAGTCGCCTTAAGAAATCACAATGGCCTGAAGTGGGAGTGGAAAGAAATAGCTGGATGTTTATGAGATAGAATCGGAAAGATTTGGTAATGTGGTTGGGTGTGAGGACCAAGTAGAAGAAACAACCAAAGTGACACCCCAGTTGGTGGCTCTGGGTGCCGATCCCATTTCATGAGCCAAGAATCCCATGGAGGAGTAGGTGTGAGGGAGCGGGAAGGATTTCTATTGTGTTAAGTTTGAGATACAAATAAGATGTCCTGGTTATTCCCCTCCTTCGTGGACCATCATAGTCCTTATCCCATCATCTTTCTCCCTACCAGCACGTGTTCTCAGTTTTGGTGATTTCACAGCCAGCCCCTCCCCACCCCACCTCGCCCCACCCTACCCCAGCCTCTCAGTTCTTTGACCTCCTTATTTCCAACAAGATTGTTCTCCACCCATCAAGCCTCCCACATGAAGCTCACACCCTACACCCTGTCCGGACCAAGAGCCGCATCATTTCCTATCTATCTAGTTCACTGGGTCTGGTTCCCACTCCAGCAATCCTTCTGCCCCATCTGTTGAGCCACCACACCAGTGCTCACTGCCCACCGCCTCCCTTCGCAGCCTCCCTTATCTCCAGCATAGACTCCTCAGGCCCCAATTTACAGACACCCTTGCCTTCGCATACCCTTTAATCTCTAGAACTCACCTGGCAGGACCCTGACCTGGAGGCACCTGTTGCTGGCTGTCTGGAGAAGCATACCACTAAACTTACTGGCCTCAGTTGGAATTTCTTTTCTTAATATATTTTCTAATTTTTCTGTTTATTTCTATTTATTTATTTGAGAGCAACAGTCAGACAGAGAGAGAAAGAGGCAGAGAGAGAGAGAGAGAGAGAGAGAAAATGGGCACATCAGGGCCTCCAGCCACTGCAAATGAATTCCAGATGCATGTAACCTTGTGCATCTGGTTTACGTGGGTCCTGGGGAATCAAGCCTCAAACCAGGGTCCTTAGGCTTTACAGGCAAGCACTTAACTGCTAAGCCATCTCTCCAGTCCTTCTTTTTTTTAAATATTTTATTTACTTATTCAAGAGAGAGAAAGAATGGGCATGTTAGGGCCTCCAGCCACTGCAAATGAACTCCGGACGCATGCACCACCTTGTTCATCTGGCTTACGTGGGTTCTAGAGAATTGAACCTGGATCCTTTGGCTTTGCAGGCAAGTGCCTTAACCACTAAGCCATCTCTCCAGCCCTCAATTGAAATTTCTGACCACATAGTTCAAGGACGTAGTTGGCATTTCTAAGAAATCCTACATTTTCCTAAAACACACCCAATTCTCCAAAATCATACCTTCTCCTTTTCCCTCACACCTCCAGCCAGTCTTCCAGTTCAGCTCAGCTAATAGCCAGACCGTGTCCCCCCTGGGCACTCAGAGCAAGGAGCAAATGCCAGCTCAGCCCTTCACCACACCTGCCACCCTCTTGGCATGAGTACCCAATCGCTCTGCCTTCTCTTGTACAACATAAATGAAGCATCCCTGTGCCTGGCGTACCCACTCCATTTGGACACCAGGCCCTGTCTCTTCTCCTCTACCCCACGCTGCGCTCTCTCTCCTGTCTCACAAATAGATTAAATATTCTCATCCCACCCGTGTTTAGTTCTCTGTCCACATTACATCCTTCTCTGGCTCCCTCCCCCATTGCCAAAACTACAGTCAGGCTGGGGAGGTGGCCCCGTGGGAAAAGCAGTTACACAAGCATAGGGACTTGAGTTTCAGATCCCCAGCACCCCTGGAAAATGCTGGGTGTCCTGCCCAGCACTGGAGAGGTGGGGATAAGAGGATTCCCCAGGGCTGGCTTGCTAGCCAGACTAGACAAATCAGTGAGCTCCCAGGCTCAGCAAGAAACCCTGCCGCATAAAAGAAGGTGGAGCCAAGCATGGTGGCGCATGCCTTTAATCCCAGCACTCTGGAGGCAGAGGTAGGAGGATCACCATGAGTTCAAGGCCACCCTGAGACTTCATAGTGAATTCCAGGTCAGCCTGAGCTACAGTGAGACCCTTACCTCAAAAAAAAAAAAAGAAAGAAAGAAAGAAATCAAAATAATAATAATGTGGAAAATGATAGAGAATGACAGTGGAAATCAACCTCTGACCTCTACATGCATGTATACATACATGTACATGGACTCACACATACATGTGTTACATCTGTGTCCACACACATATGAACATGCATATACACATACATACACACCCCAAAACAAAAACAAAAGAGTTGTGTATGCTTGCCTCCACTTCCTCATCATTCCCCTCCAGTAACTGACCCACAATTTGCCAAATCCAGGGGTCCGTTCTTCTACCTCATCTCACTCAGCAGTGTTTGGCCATGGAGAGCTCTCTCCCTAAGTCCCTTCTTCTCTGAGCTTTCACACCACTCACCAGGGCCCGGAGCGTCTTCCAGTCCATGGTGCCTGCTGGGGGCACAGGATGCTGTGCCCACCTGAGAGAACAAAGTGGGGGCGAGGGACCATCATGTCAATAAATCATTCAATGAACGTTTACTGAAATTTCTAAAAATATTCATTTGTGTAAGTATGTATGTATGTGCTTGCAAGCGTGCCCTGAACCCGTGTGGAGGTCAGAGGAGCTGTCTGTGCTCCACCTTCTCTGAGGCAGCGTCACCTGCCACTGAGAAAGCATCCGTCCCATGATCCTCTTCGCTTTCTTATAGCACCGTCCCCTAGCTTTGACCTCTCATATGTGTCTGTCTTGATCTCCTTGGGTCTCCTTTTCCATCTTTCAACTCTCTAAATGCAAGATACCTCAGGCCCAGTTCTCTACACTCATTTTTTTTAATATTTTATTTTTATTTACTTATTAGAGAGAGAGAATGTGAGTGCCAGGCCTCTAGCCACTGCAAACGAACTCCAGATGTGTATGCCACCTTGTCTCTGCATTCTTTTTAAATATTTATGAGAGAGAGAGAATGGGTATGCCAGGCCCTCCTGCCACACTGCAGATGAACTCCAGGTGCACACGCTACTTTGTGCATCTAGCTTTATGTGGGTACTGGGGAATCGAACCCAGGGCCAGCAGGCTTTTCAAGAAAGCACCTTTAACCACTGAACCAGCTCCCCGACCCTCTCAACTCTTTTCTCCTCCACATACTCCTTGCTTCAGTGAGCTTGCTCAGTACCGTCTGGACAACCATCTGTACTCTGCTGGCTCCAACATTTGTGTGTTCAGACCTAACCTCTTCTGTATCGAGTTCCTATGTCCAAATTTCTACTGGTCATTAACATAGAACTGTCTTCCCCACACTGGAAGATGACCTCCTCCATCCACCCAGATGCTTAATTCCCAAACCTACGTATCACTTTCCTCATGATCATGCCATTAGCAAGTCATGTTGGTAGTGATTCCAAAATATATGCAAAGTTCAGTCACATCTTGGCATCTCCAAGTGCTTAAATCCCAGGCCAAGCTATCTCACTTCAATATCTGGACACCCACAGCAACTGTTTCTCTGCCTCCATTCTTGCTCCTTGGAAATGCCTCTTCCACACAAAGTCCCAGAAGCTCTTTCTGGCATGTAATTCAAACCAGTTGAGTCACTCCCTTGATTAAACCCTTCATTAAAGCTACCTCCAAGAGCTGGGGAGGTAGTTCAGTAGGCAAAGTACTTGGCAAAGTACTTGGCTAGCATGTTTCTCTGGAGCCCAGAGAGGTGGCACATACCTGTAATAACAGCACTAAGGAGGTAGAGGCAGAAAGATCAGAAATTCGGTCTTATCCTTGGCTACCTAGCTTGGGACACATGAGACCCTGCCTCAAAAAAAAAAAAAAAAAAAAAAAAAAAAACGATAAGGAACTGAAAGAGTGGCTTAGCTGTTAAAGGTACTTTCTTGCAAAGCTTAATGGACTAGTTTTGATTCCCCAGTACCTACCTAATGCTAGATGCACAAAGTGGTATATTCATCTGGAGTTTGCTTGCAGTGGCAAAAGGCCCAGGTGTACACATGCGCATTCTCTCATTCTCTCTCTTTCCTTGCAAATAAATAAATCTTTTTATTTAAAAAAAATAAGAGGGGACGCTTCATGATGGTGGGGGAAGAATAGCCCCAGAGCAGAGGCTGGGCATCACTTCTTGCCACAGCAGGTGGAAGACAGCAGCAAGAGAGTGAGCCTGCAGTGTCCACTGTTATCTCCACTGATGACTGCTCTCTCTCCCATGAGCTGCAGGCAGCATAGCTTTTTCTAGGTTTCTGTCAGCTGGTCTACAGGGAGGAGGTTTTCAGCTCAGCTCCAGCACGGTTTCTCAGTGACCTTGCAATCACAGCATGTGAAGTGTTCAGCAATAAGGTCTTACCATCTATTTCTGGTGGGAAATCAAGAGCCTTGGCAATGGCCTGTAATGTTTTGGGAGCATCAGAGACCTCCCTGGCCAACAACTCACCGGAAGGTATTCCATCCCTGGCACTGAAATTTTTCTAGTAATAACCCGTGGCTTCTGGGTGTACCATTATCCATAAAAGGTTTCCAAATAACTTCCCATCATGCACTCTCCCCCCAAAAAATTAAAATAATTTGCCAGGTGTATTGGCACATCCCTGTAATGTGGAAAGGATCACTTCAAGCTCAAGACCAGCCAGCCTGATCTATTTAGGGAGACCAGGTATCAAAAATAAATAAATAGAGCCAGGCGTGGTGGTGCATGCCTTTAATCCCAGCACTCGGGAGGCAGAGTTAGGAGGATCGCTGTGAGTTTGAGGCCACCCTGAGACTACATAGTGAATTCCAGGTCAGCTTGGACCAGAGAGAGATCCTACCTTGAGAAACCAATAAACAAATAAATAGGAGCTGGGAAGATGACTCTGGAAAAAGCATTTGCTGCACAAGCAAGAGTTCAGAGCCCCAGCACCAATGTAAAGGCTGGGTGGGCATGGCGACCCACCTGTAAGCCCAGATCTCAGGAGACTGAGACAGGATCCTCAGAGCAAGCTGGCTAGCCGGACCAGCCAAATCACCAAGCTCAGGTATCAAACGAGACACCCTGCCTCTGGAGATGAAGTGGAGAGTACTGGAGGAAGACTCCTGCTGTCAACCTCTGCACCTGTGCACGTGCCTGTAAGCATACAAACATATGTACACACATGCACATGCAGAAAAGAATAATAAATAAATATACAATAAATCAGAACAGTGCATGCCAGTCCTCATAGTACAGGCCTCTGCCCCTGCTTTGGCTGGCCAAACTCTTTCCCATCACACAATTTCCTCCTCAGTGTCCCCATCACAGCCTTCCACTCCAGAAGGTTCTCTCTGACCCAACCTCCCCAGAAGCACACACCACCCGTCACCCTCCATCACATGAAATCACCTCATCTTTGCAGTATTACTGGTTTAGGAAATGCTCTCGTTCGTTCACATGTTTCTTCTTACCGTGGTGTCACTGACTCGTGCACATGGAGAACAGAGACCATGATTCGTTCATCTGTTTTTCCCCAGCACCTGGGACAGCTGTCCCACACTTAGTAGGCATTCCAGTAAAAGTGGGTCACCTCCACGACATGGTGGCGCACACCTTTAGTCCCAGCACTCAGGAGGCAGAGGTAGGAGGATCACTGTGAGTTTGAGGACAGCCTTGAGATTACATAGTGAATTCCAGGTCAGCTTGGCCTAGAGTAAGACCCTACCTCTAAAAAAAAAAAAAAAGTGGGTCACCTACCTGACTGACAGGCATCCAGGTGGAGGCAGCCAGAAGCCTGTTATCATAAAGTGGGGGAAGGACTAGCCAGAGAATGGAGGTCTGGAGCATCAACAAACTTTTGCTCCACCATTTCGCCACTAGCAGGAAGGAGTTGTCTTTTTGTGTTGGTGGTGTTTTAACACTTTCATACGTACACATTACATTTTGATCATAGGTACCTCACATCACCTACTCCTTTCCCCCTCCTCCCAGTTCCACTCTAGCCCCTCTTCTCATCACCAACTGTGGCTCTGCCATGGAAAAGAATGAGTCCTCGGGCTGGAGAGATGGCTTAGCAGTTAAGGTGCTTGCCTGCAAAGCCAAAGGACCCAGGTTTGATTCGCCAGGACCCATGTAAGCCAGATGCACATGGTGACACATGCATCTGGAGTTCGCTTACAGTATCTGGAGACCCATTCTCTCTCTCTCTCTCTCTCTCTCTCTCTCTCTCTGCCTCTCTGTCAAATAAATAAGTAAATTTTAAAAATATATATAAAAAAAAGAATGACTCCTTCCCCCCTCCCATCCCATAACCTTTAACTGCCGTTAGCTCATCAGAGAGAGATGTGGCCACCCAAACCCCTCCCCATCTGTAACAGAATGTTGGCTGGCACATCATGTGCAGGTCTCATGCAGGTGACCACAGCTAGTGTGAATTCACGAGTGCAGTGGCCTTGTCATACCCACAGCACTCCTCCGCATCCTCTTGCTCTGACATTCTTTCCATCCCATCTTCAGTGATGTTCCCTGAGCCCTGAAGGGGACGCTGTCTCTGTCCTGTTTAGGTATGAGCACTCATCAGTCACTTATTTTGAGCACTTGACAAGTTATCATTCTCTGCATTGAGCCCCTCAGGAGGGGGCTTTCTTATAATCAGGTCTTTTCAAAGTCCCCTGCCTCATGGGGCATGCTCTCAATTAGCGTATTTTGAACAACAAACTGTCTTTGGGGAAACTCATTAGCCTGAAATAACCTCAATCAATGAAGTTGGGATATTCATGGAGGTCATTTGGCATAATCAGAAAACATGGAGGCAAAGACATTTCACATAGACTGAATCATTATTCCTGAGGGCAGGACCTTACAATGACAAGTATTGTCTTTGCAAGCAAGCCGGTGTGTTTTGTTTTTTTTTTTAATTTACGTTGAAAACAATAAAGGAAACAGTTAGGTTGTGGCAATGACACACATTTACTGAATTTTTTTCTTAATTTATGTAGTAAAGCTTTTTGGCAAGAAATAAAAATCCTAGTTTCTTTTACAGATTCAAAACTCTATGTTATTGAGCACGGTGCCTCATACCTGGAATTCCAGCCTTTGGGAAGCTAAGGCAGACGACAGGAGAATCAATCCAGAATTCTACTCTAGCCTAGTGAAGCCCTGTCTCAGAAAAAAAGGGGGGTAATGGGCTGGAGAGATGGCTCACCAGCTAAGGTGCTTGCCTGAAAAGCCAGGTTCGATTCCTCAGTACCCACATAAAGCCAGTTGCACAAATTGGAGCATGCATCTGGAGTTCAATTGCAGCCCATTCTCTCTGTCTGTGTCCTCTCTCTCTCTCATTGTAAATAAATAAATAAAATAAAATAAACAGGGGGAATAAGACATTTTCTTCAGTGGTATAGCTAAGTTGCATGCGCTATGATAAATGGTGCTCCATCCATGCACTGAAAGTAACTCTAAACTCAATGGGCCTCTCTCTCTCTCTCTCTCTCTCTCTCTCTCACACACACACACACACACACACACACACACAGTAGATTAGCTAGAAAAAAGAAGGTGTTCTATGGGGTGGGCAGGAGAAAACCTAAGGAAAAGATAAGGTGACGGGAGGAGATTATGATATAATACATATGTGCATGTATAAAGTTGGCAATAAATAATGTTTTCATAAAGCACTATTGCTGGCCATGGTGGCACACACCTTTAATCCCAGTAGTTGAGATGCTGAGGTAGGAAGATCACTGTGAGTTCCAGGCCAGCCTGGGCTAGAGTAAGATACTACTTCGAAGAAAAACAAAATTAATTAATTAATTAAAAGCACTATATCACAGAAAACTTTGGCAAAAACAATGTTTTGAATGGTAACAAAGCTCTGATCATATTAGCCCAGATGTCAAAAGTGTAAAAGGTTTAAATAAAATGGCTTCATAAAGGGGGAGAAAATAAACAATATATATTTACATACATATACATGTACATACATACACACACACACATATGTGTATATATACATATGTTTGTGTTCACTATGTAGTTTCAGGCTGGCCTCGAACTCATAGTGATGCTCCTATCTCAGTCTCCCAAGTGCTGGGATTAAAGACGTGTGCCACCATACTAGGCACTTCTTAATATATTAATACAACATATGATTTTTTTAAATTTTTTGTTTATTTTATTTATTTATTTGAGAGCAACAACAGCAGAGAGAAAGAGGCCGATATATATAGAGAGAGAATGGGCATGTCAGGGCCTTCAGCCACTGCAAACGAACTCCAGATGCGTGCGCCCCCTTGTGCATCTGGCTAATGTGGGTCCTGGGGTGAATTGAGCCTTGAACCGGGATCCTTAGGCTTCACAGGCAATCACTTAACTGCTAAGCCATCTCTGCAGCACACAACATATGATTTTAAATATATAGCAAAGTTAATGAATACAGTCTTATTCCAGCCACAGTGGAAATGTATATATTTGGCTTAGTGCCCCCGCTGTTTGCAGGGCACCCTCACTGGAGGGTGGCTCACTTGCAGCTGTGTCTGCAGCTCAGCGGCAGGTGGTGACTTGAGACTGGAGAGCAGCTGACCCTGGACAGAGACAGGAGGCCTGAGAAGCTGCTCGAGGATGGGGCTGCAAGGACGAATCGTGAGCAGGAAAGCTAGCCGGGAGCGTGTGGACACACACCACCAGGGACTGAGGAAGGTGGCTCACTCAGCAAGTGCTTGCTGAGCAGGCATGAGGATCTGAGTCCAGATGCCCAGCAGCCACGTGAAAATGCCAAACGCGCCCAGCAGAGAGGCGGAGACAGGAAGACCCCCGAGGTTTGCAGGCCAGCTTGTCTAGCCAAATCAGTAAGGCTGGGATTCAGTGAGAGACACTGACTCAAAGATGAGGTGGAGTAGGGTGACTGAAAACTCACCAAAGACCCAGGCATGGTGATTGCTCACCTTTAATCCCAGCACTCGGGAGGCAGAGGTAGGAGGATCGCTGTGAGTTCGAGGCCAGCCTGGGACTACGAGTGAGTTCCAGGTCTGTCTGGCTAGAGTGAGACCATACCTTGAAAAGGAAAAGAAAAAAAAAAAAAAAAAAAACCCTCAGGCTGGAGAGATGGCTTAGCACCCAAGGCACTTGCCTGAAAAGCCAAAGGACCCAGATTTGATTCCCCAGTACTCATGTAAAGCCAGATGCATAAGGTGGTGCATGTGTCTGGAGTTTGTTTGCAGGGGCTAGAGGCCCTGGTGTACCCATTGTCTCTCTCTCAAGTAAATAAATAAATAAAATATTTTTAAAGTGAAAAAAAAAAAAAACACCAAAGTGCTGAGAAGTGACAGTGGAGTGTTCAGCACTCAGTGAGACATCTCTATCACACCCTCCGAGGCTCAGAAACCATTGGAGAAGAGGCGGCATAAAGAATGTAAGAGCCAAAGAAAGGGGAGGAGTGCTTACAGTACTGTCTTCCAAACACAGAGTGGCCTTGATATTCCTGACCTCACAGTGGCTGACACTACCTACACAGGACCTGCATAATAGAAGGGGGAAAATTAATGACATCAAACAAGAAGAGAGACTACTTGGAAAGAAGGGCTTCAATGGAAGGTGGATGGGGGAGGACGGTGTTGGGGGAGATAATTATCATAGTATATTGCTTATATTTATGGAAGTGGTCAATAGTTTTTTGTTGTTATTGTTTTTCGAGGTAGGGTCTCACTTTAGTTCAGGCTGACCTGGAATTCACTATGTAGTCTCAGGGTGGCCTTGAACTCACAGCTATCCTCCTACCTCTGCCTCCCAAGTGCTGCGATTAAAAGCGTGCACCACCACACCGGCCAATAACATTTTTTAAGGTGCTATAGGAAAAAATTGAGGTGGAGAAGCAACAGAGGAAGACACTCAACATTAACCTCTGGCCTCCACACACATGTGCACAGATGTGCACACACACCCACACAATATAAACATATACACACACACACCACATGCAAAAATATATATATATAGCTGGGCGTGGTGGCACACGCATGGTAGCACACTTGGGAGGCCCAGATAGGTGGAACACAGTGAGTTCGAGGCCACCTGAGACTACATAATGAACTCCAGGTCAGCCTGGGCTAGAGTGAGACCTTACTTTGAAAAACCAAAAAAGAAAAAAAAAAAAAAAAAGATGTCCTGAAGCCAAGAGAAGATGACATCACAAAGGAGGAAGATGAGGTCATAGAAGACACAAGAAGAATGATCCTAAATGGAGAAAAGAATCATCAGAACTAACCACTGTAGGTGTCAAGCCAAATAAGGACTAGAAGTTGCTTAGTGAAGTCACAAGCTGGTTGCTGGTACCCAAAGCAGGAGTGTTGTCCATAGAGATAGTTGGACTGCAGAAGCCAGGTCATGGTGATGCGACAGCCAGGCTTAGCTGGAAGACGAAGGGAGGGAGGGGATGGAAAGGTGCTAGCAGGATAAGAAAAGAAATGATAGCGTGTTAGTGACGAGAGAAGGCTGAGTCAAGGACGTTCTGTTAGGATGGGAGGGGTTAGATCCAGTGGAGGAACCAAAAGAGAGCCGAAGGGAATGGGATCCAGAGCCCAGTGCATTTCAGAGTTGAACCAGAGGATGGGTCACGTACGGTAATGTGGATCAGGAAGAAATGGTGGGGCGGGTACAAGGTGCAGAGCAAGCCTCCCACTCTCTGGCCACAGCTTCCGGCCAGCCCCCTCACACATAGCTCACCCCTCAACGTCTGCCTAGGACCTACTGGACCCCTGCCAGTCCAGCCACCCCTCCTCTGTTCCCTTTCTTCTGTGTCCCTCCTAGGTCTGCGTTCCAAGTGTCACCACCGCGCTCATCTCACGTGGGACTTGCCAACGGATGCCCACCGTCCTTCCAGGACCGCAGGCTCCCGAAAGGCAGGAGCAGCACGTAGCCCGCGCCGTGTGGGCAATGAAAGGGTAACAAATACTCGCTGAGATGCTCTCTCGGGAACAGACCGCTGTCCGGCCAGCATCCCCACTGCCCTTGTGCCCCTCCTGCCTAGCAGAACTCCTGGCCCTAGTCACTCCTCCTGGACCTTCACCTCTGGACTCCACTGGAGTAACTCACACAGCCCAGAGGCAGGCCATTGTGGATTCACGTCTTCCGACCCAGCACGGACGCTTGGTGCTGCCTGACCGCCCCACCTTCGTCTCACTTTTGTCCACTGTGGCAGCCTTCTCCATTTCCTCACTCTCGAACATTCTAGTCCATTCCACCCACTGGCGTCCCATTTCTCAGAAGAGAAGAGGCTCCTTGCCACAACTACCGCCAAGCCTACATGCAGGCCCTTTCCCTCCTCCCTCCCTTCCAGTAACACAAAGAAAGGGCGATCCTCTAATCTCCCCGCACATGCTTAGGCTCTGTTCTATCTCTCCTAGATCTCTGGGTAACAAAGAGTTCTCAGCTCTTTCGCAGACTAAAAAAACAAAAGCCAGGCCCAGCCTTGATCCCGTGTCCCCTGCAACTATCTCCTTACCTCTCTTGGCTTTCACAAGCATTTGCCCCCACTTCCCACTCCCACAGCCCACCACCTGTGATCCGGTCTCTGCCACACCATGCCACTCAACAAGCCCTGCTGGCGCCAGCTTCACCCACGAGTCCTTTGTCATTCAGCCCAGTAGAGGCTCTGCAGGCTCTGTCTTGCATGTTGGAGCATTTAAGGATATTCAGCATTGGGCTGGAGAGATGGCCTCGTGGTTAAGGCACCTGCCTGTGAAGCCTAAGGACCCTGGTTCGATTCCCCAAGACCCACGTAAGCCAGATGCACAAGAGGGCACATGTGTCTGGAGTTCATTTGCAGTGGCTGGAATCCCTGGTGTGTCCATTCTCTTTCTTTCTCTCTCTCTCTCTCTCTCTCTCTCTCTCAAATAAATAAGATTTAAAAAAGGATAGCCTTCCTTCTGGAAGCTTTTCCCTTGTCACAGACCCTTTATTCTATCCACCTGGTACTTCTCCTTCCCCTCTAAACCCATCCTGCCCCTTGTTCTCAGGGCAGACACGTACCTCAGATGAAGCCAGTCAGAGATCTGTGTTTCCAATTGTTTCTAAGGAAAGCATGTACTGGCAAAAGTTGGGAAGGTGTGAGCCGCTAGTCATCTTGTGTGACATCTGTAGGGTACCAGGAGAGGTGGAAGCCAACAGTCAGAGGAGAGCAGAGGCCAGCAAGCAGGAGAGAAGTCCTAGACACTCCCTTGACCTCATAAAAGGTGCCCCTGGGAATCCAAGGTCCACTACCACTCGTCCTGTTTTCTTACAGACCAATAAATTCCCCTTTGCGGGAAACACATTCAAGTTGCATCTCTGTCATTCGCAACTAAGGGTGTTGACCAGGCCGCTGGAGAGATGGCTTAGTGGTTAAGGTACTTGCCTACAAAGCCAAAGGACCCAGGCTTGATTCCCCAGGACCCACATAAGCCATATACACAAGGTGGCACATGCGTGTGGAGTTTGTTTGCAGCAGCTAGAGGTGTTGGCATGCCCATTGTGACTCTCTCTCTTCTCTCCATCTGCCTCTTTCACTCACTCACTCAATAAATAAATAAATAAAGGCATGAGCCACCATGCCGACCCAGATAGGGATTAAACATTAAAAAAAAAAAAAAAAAAAAAAAAGCCTTCCTTTCAGCCAGAGCCAAAATGGCAAACACAAAGGGAACGAGGAGAGGCACCGGCACATGTTCTCCAGGCCTTTTAGAAAACATGGATTGTTCCATTGGCCACGTATGTGCGAATCTACAAGAAGGGTGATATTGTAGACATCAAGGGAATGGGTACTGTCCAAAAAGGAACTCCTCGGGGGCTGGAGAGATGGCTTAGCGGTTAAGCACTCGCCTGTAAAGCCTAAGGACCCCAGTTCGAGGCTTGATTCCCCAGGACCCACATTAGCCAGATGCACAAAGGGGCGCACGCGTCTGGAGTTCATTTGCAGTGGCTGGAGGCCCTGGCGCGCCCATTCTCTTTCTCTCTCTCTCTCTCTGCCTCTTTCTCTGTCTGTCGCTCTCAAATAAATAAATAAAAATAAACAAAAAGAAGCTATAAAAAAACGAAAAGGAACGCTTCATAAATGTTACCATGGGAAGACTGGAAGAGTCTACAGTGTCCCTCAGCATGCTGTTGGCATTGTTGTGAACAAGCAAGTCAAGGGCAAGATTCTTGCCAAGAGAATGCATGTGTGTGTCGAGCATATTAAGCATCTCTAAGAGCTGAGACAGCTTCCTGAAACGGGGGAAGGAAACTCTTCACTCCTAATGCACTTTTTCAGGCCTTCTTCTCTACTCTTCTTAACTTTTTTTGTGATAGGACATACATAACATGAAAATCATCATCTCAAACATTCTAAGCAGTACTGTGAAGTCCACATTGGGGTGCAACCATCACTATTTAGCTCTAGAATTTTGCATCTAATAAAACCTCTATACCTATTAAACACTGACCCTGGGCTGGGGAGATGGCTCAGCAGTTAAAGGCACTTGCTTGCAAAGCCTGGTGGCATGGGTTCAATTTCCCAGTACCCACATAAAGCCAGATGCACCTGAGTGGCACACGTATCTGGAGTCTGTTTGAAACGGCAGCAAGCCCTACACATCCATGCTCACTCTCTGACTGCCTTTTCCTGTCTCTGTCTCTCTCTCAAATAAATAAATAAATAAATTTAAATAAATAAATGAACACTAACCCCCACCAACCCCTCAACACAGAGCCTGCTCACCTCTATCCAATTTCCTGTATCTACGAATTGACCTACACTCAATATTTCAAAGAAGTGGAATCATACATTTGTCCTTTGATATGTAGTCCATTTCACTCAGGATAATTTTCCAAGATTCAGCCACATTATAGCATGGTCCATCCCTTTTTACTGTTGAGTGAAACTGCATTGTAAGTCAGATGTGGTGGCTCACACCAGCAATCTCAACACTAGGAGGGCAGGAAGGTCACCACCAACTTAAAGCCATCATAACAAAAAAAAAAAAAAGAAAGAAAGAAAGAAAGAAAGAAAAGAAAGAAAGAAGAAGAAATTCCTTTGCATGTCAATTCTGCCATTTTTCTATCTATTCCTCTATTTTGGTCATGTTCATCTTTCTGCTAGTGTGACTAATACTGCAATAAACATTTACATGCAAGTGTTGGTTTATGTCCCAGGCTTCCATCCTTTGGGGTATATATCTAGGAGTGGGAAGTCTGTGTTTACCTTTTGAGGAGCTACCGACATGTTTCCCACAAAAAAAAAAAAAAAAAACTGCACCATTTCGCATCGCCACCAGCAATTCATGAAGGATCCAGTTCCTCTTCTCTTTCCCAAGGTCTAGTCCTACCCGTGCAGCTGCTTCTGAAGGTCCCGTCCCACAGGTGTATTGCAGGGCGCTCAGAGCCAGCCACAACAAGCCACTGATGCAGAGGACATTTTGGCTCTGTGAAGAGCCAGTCCTGAGCCACACCCCACGCCTGTGGCTCTGGGATGGCCTGGGTGTGGCGATTAGATGAGGCTGGGGTGAGTGGGTAAAGCTCCCTAGGGTGCACTTTTGTATCCTTATATCGAAGGGTCTTTTTTTAAAATATTTTTATTTGCAAGCAGAAAAAGAGAGAGAGAATAGAGACAGAGAGAATGGATGCTCCTGGGCCTCTAGCCACTGTAAACGAACTCCAGACGCATGTGCCACTTTGTGCATCTGGCTTGACGTGCGTACTGGGAAACTGAACGTGGATGGATTGTTAGGCTTTGCAGGCAAGTGCTTTAACCACTGAGCCATTTCTCCAGCCCCCAAAGGGTCTTTTCAAGGCTGTGTCAGAATGTCCCAAAGCCCTGATCTAAATGGCTGCACCAAGCTGGGTGCGGCGGCACACCTCTACAGTTCCACTTGGGAGGCGGATCTTGAGGCCAAGTGAACAATGAGACATTGTTGGAAGGAAGAAAGGGAGGGGAGGGAGGGCAGGAGAGAGAGAGAAGGAGAAGGGAAGAAAGAAGAGAGGACAGTGTAAGGAAAGAGAGGGAGGGAAGGAAAAAGAGGAAGAAAAAAAGGGAAGAGAGGAGAGGGGAAGGGAAGAAAGAAGAGGGAAGGAAGGAAGGTGAGGGAAGGAAAAGAAGGAAGGGAGGAATGAAGGGAAGGAAAAGGAAGGAAGAAGTTCCAGGGTCCCATTCTCAACACATGCCCCTGGCACAAAGACCCCTGCTTTTCTTCTGCCTCTCCCAGGATACCCCTTTTCTGGGGCTCCCTGTTCCACTAATAACAAGCTGGCTACTATGTTGCTTAGGTGACGAGCTCTCCAATTTGTAGGGACCATGAACTCAGGAACCACATCCCGGAAGTCTAAACCCAACCTAAGCCCTCCTCTCTGCTATCCAGCACCCAATGCTCAGCCCAGGACCAAGCCTTCGAAGCTTTCATACTCTGAATGACAGGCTAATTTCAAGACCTAGTGCACATGTCTAATGGCAAGGTGGACTCCCTAGCTGTCCTTATGTCCCCACCCTCTCAGCTCAAAGGGCAGCCTAACCCAGAACCTCTCCCTGGTGAACAGAGGCTGCATGGGGACAGATGGACTCTAGTCAGCTACACAGACCTTGAGCACCAAGGACTGGTGGAGGAAAGGAGGAGAGAAAACTGAAGATTCATGTGGGCGGGGCGGGGGGGGGAGGAAGGCTTCTGAGGGCTGGAGAGATGGCTCAGCGGTTAAGGAGCTTGCCCATAAAACCTAACAACCTGAGTTCAATTCCCTGTACCTCATGTAAAGCCAGATGCACAAAGTGACACATGTGTCTGGAGTTTGTTTTCAATGGCTGGAGGCCCTGGTGTGCCCATTCTCTCTCTCTCTCTCCTTGCCAGGTGTGGTGGTGCATGCCTTTAATCCCAGATTCCAGGAGGCTGAGGTGGGAGGATCTCTGTGAGTTCAAGGCCAGCCTGAGACTACATAGTGAATTCCAAGTCAGCCTGGGCTAGAAAGAGACCATAACCAAAAAAAAAAAAATAAAAGGCGAGAGCCAGTGGTCCGGAGGAACTTCTGGAGGTTGGCAGGGTGGGGATACTAAGCAAGAAGGGAACCAATGAATGAGCTGTCCTGTGATCGAGGAGAGAGACAGGTGGGGCGGGTAGGGAAGCCAGCCAGAGAGAACCCAGTGTGCGGCACCCGACCCAGTGTGCACTCAGGACAGCAAGGAAGCCAGTGAGCCAGGGATCCCAGAGAGGTGGCAATCAGGCCAAGTAGAGGAGCTGGGAAGGCAGGACCACGTGGGGTCTTCCAGGCCAACCTCGTGCCTTTTATATATATACATATATATGGGGGGGGGTTGTTGTTTTGCTTTTTTGTTTTCCGAGGTAGGGTCTCACTGTAGCCCAGGCTAACCTGGAATTCACTATGTAGTCTCAGGATGTCCTCAAACTCACAGCCATACTTCTACCTCTGTCTCCCGAGTGCTGGAATTAAAGGCATGCGCCACCACATCCAGCCTTATATTTGTTTTTTTTTAATATTTTTTTTTATATTTGGTTTTTGTTTTGGTTTTGTTTTGTTTTGTTTTTGAGGTAAGGTCTCGCTCTAACCCAGGCTGACCTGGAATTCACTATGTAGTCTCAGGGTGGCCTTGAATTCACGGCGATCCTCCTACCTCTGCCCCCCAAGTACTAGGATGAAAGGCGTGTGCCACCATGCCCACCCCACCCCCTTTTTCGCTGGGTGTGCATATTATGTGTGGTGTGGTGAGTGTGGTGTATGCACATGTGTGTACTGATCTCCCCCCCCCCCCCCGTGTACTCACCTGAGGCAGCTGGAGACCATCAAGTGTCCCCCATCCATGACTCACCCACCTGGTTTTTGTTGTTGTTGTTGTTGTATCAGAGTTGCTTACTGATTCCAGAGATTGTCATTCCGAAGGTTCACAGGACTAGGGCTACAGCTGTACGTGGCCACACCCAGCTATTTCATGAGTTCTGAAGCCTCAGGCCCTCATGCCTGCACAGGAAGTAATCTTAATACCTGAGCCATCTCTCTAGCCCCAGACCTCACACCTTTGGCTGTCCACCTGAGTGTGCAAGAGGCAGGTAGGGCGGTTTGAACAGGACTGGTGACTGTTAGCAATAATTGCTTCAGCAAGAGCAGAAGCAGGGACACCAGTTATGAAACTACTTCAATGGTCATCATAGGTTAATGTTCCCAGGACCACATGAACGCAGTCAAGTGGCCAGAAGAGCATTCTGAAAATGTTGTGAAAGTAGAACTGAAATGAGTCTGCCATTGAATGTGGATGTAAGAGGGGAGGGTCAACATTGACTTTAAGATTTCGGCCTGATTGCCGAGGCCCTTGGTTTCCCACCAGGAATAGATGGTAAGACCCTATTGCTGAAGACTCCACATACTTGGGCTGCAAGGCCACTGAGAAATCCTGCTGGGACTGAGCTGATAACCTCCTCCATGTAGACCAGCTGACAGAAAGCTGGAGGAAGCCATTCTGCATGCAGTTCAATGGGAGAGAGAGAAATCACCAGGGAAGATTCTCAACAGTGGACACTGTAAGCCTTATATTTGGACAGCCAGGCCAAATGAGCCAACGGGTGCAATAGTGGCATGTCTGTCATGGTGGAAACCAACTGCCCTCTAATTGGACTGGAGGCCCACTCCATTGGGAGGGAATACATCCCTGATCCTGAAAACCTGCAACAGGGGTAGTCATGAGCCCTAGGGGTGTAATGTCTGCTGTTGTCTGGCTAAATGTATATACTATGCTCATCAAACTGCCCAGTAAGCACTTCTCTTAATGTTCATACCCATATATTAATGCTACTCTCACTTTTGGTAGAGAACCTTCTTTTTTCAGATTGCAGTGACCTTGGGATGACTCAGGAGGCATTATGGTGCTGGAAAGAAGTGACAGGAGTGTTCAGCACTGCAATGTCTCTATCACACCTTCCAAGGCTCAGGGTCTATTGTGGAAGAGGTGGTGGAAAGAATATAAGAGCCAAAGGAAGGGTAGGACTCCTTACAATGTGCTCCTCCAGACACAAAATAGCCTGTATATCCATACCCCACAGTGCCTGACACTACCTACACAAGACCATCATAAGAGGAGGAAAAGATCATGACATCAAAATAAAAGAGACTGATTGAGAGGGGGAGGGGATATGATAGAGAATGGAGTCTCAAAGGGGAAAGTGGGGAGAGGGAGGGAATTGCCATGGGATATTGTTTACAATCATGGAAGTTGTTAATAAAAAAATAACAACAATGAAAAGAAGAAAAAAAAAAGATTTTGGGCCTGCATCAACATTCTGTCAAGGATGGTAGACAAGAGCCTGCGGCCCCACCCCTCCCACAGGAGTTAATGGCACTACAAGGTTTCTGGGGGTGGGAAACATTTTCTGCTGTGGTATAGCTACTGAGAAGTTGCATGTGTTCTGGCAAATAACTCCCTACCTTTGTTTATGTGAGCAAACCTAATTAAGCTCAGTGGGACACACAGACACAACACACACACACATCAAAGTAGAAGAGGCCAGCTGGACGAGGTGGCACACACCTTTAATCCTAGCATTTGGGAGGCAGAGGTAGGAGGATCACCGTGAGTTCAAGGCCACCCTGTGACTACATAATGAATTCCAGGGCAGCCTTGGCTAGAATGAGACCCTACCTCAAAAAATCAAAAAAAACAACAACAAAAAAAAAAAATGCTGGGTGTGGTATCACATACCTGTAATTCCAACACTGGGGAGGTGGAGATAGGCAGATCCCTGGGGCTCACTGGTGCCAGTCTAGCCTAACTGATGAGTGCCAGGTCAATGAGAGCCCCTGTCTCACAAAAAGGCAAATGGCGCTCCTGAGGCTGACACACACACACACACACACACATAACCTCATACACATGAAAAATAAAAGATCTGGGGTCTGAGAAAATAAATAAGGGGCTGGAGAGATGGCTCAGCAGTTAAGGCACTTGCCTGCAAAGCCTAACAACCTGGGTTCAATTCCTCAGTACCCACATAAAGCCAGATACACAATGATACATGCATCTGGAGTTCATTTGCAATGGCCGAGACCCTGGTGTGCCCATACTTTCTGTGTGTGTGTGTGTGTGTGTGTGTATCTCTTCTTGCAAATAAATAAATTAAATATTTGATAAATAAATAATTTTAAAATACCATTTCTGGGAGAGTCGGTAAAGAGAAGGTTGGAAAGGAATACAGAGTGTGCTTCCAGGTCGATAAATTTCAAGTAAATTTCAGTGTTTTTTTAATATATATATATTTATTTATAAGAGAGAGTATGAGTGAATGTGTGGGTATTCCAGGGCCTCCTGCCACAATGCAAAGGAACTCCAGAAACATGTACCACTTTGCGCATCTGGCTCTATGTGGGTACCGGGGAATTGAACCCATGCCATCAGGCTTGCAAGGAAGTGCCTTTAACTGCTGAGCCATCTCCCCAGTCCCAGAGGGTTTTTTTTTTTTTTAATACAAGTGTGTCCCATACACTAGCTGAAATTCACATTTAACTGGGAGCCTTGGTTTCTGCGCATTTTTGTCTTTGTCTTGCTTTGCTTTGTTTCTAAGTCTGACAACCTTAATAAATAAAGAGCTTAACCTGGGACATGCTGACGCTGTGATTCCCACCATAAGCATCCATAGAGAAAAGTTGACTAGCAGCTGGGGTGCTTGAGCACAGAGTCCAGGGAAAGAGCCTGGGCTGGGGAAAAATATTTAGCAATAGACTAATTTTAATTTGCTTTTTTAAATTTTTTTGTTTTTAACTTTTTATTGATAACTTTCATACATATAAATATAGATAATATATCATCCCCCCTTCACTGAATCCAACTAGTCTCTCTTCTATTTTATTTCATTTCATTTTATTTTATTTATGTTTTCGGGTTTTCGAGGTAGGGTCTTACTCTAGCCCAGGATGACCTGGAACTCACTCTGTAGTCTCCGGCTAGCCTTCATACTCACAGCTGTCCTCTTACGGCTGCCTCCCAAGTGCTGGGATTAAAGGCTGTGCCATCACTCCTAGCTCTCTTCTATTTTGATGTCATCATTCCCCTCCCCCATTATGCAGGTCTTACGTAGGCAGCATCAGCCACTGTGCGGTCACCGGCCACTTTGTGTATGGAAGACAGCACTGTAAGCAGTCCTCCCCCTCCTTTGATTCTCACTTTCTCTCTACCACCTCTTCTTCAACGGACACTGAGTCTTTAAGAGTGCGATAGAGATGTCCACTTAGTGCTCAACATACCACTGCCACTTCACAGCACTTTGATGAGTTTTAAGTCACACATCTTTTTATTTTAGCATAAAGTCTCTCCATATTGCCCAAGCTGGGCTTCTAGCTCCTCCTGTCTCAGCCTCCCAGTAGCTGGGACAACAGGTTTTAGCCACCACAGTGGCTTAATTTTCACGTTTTTAGACCCCGACACTGGGTTATGGCATCAAGAGAGTGAGAAGGCAGAGAAGAGTCCAGGACCAAGCCCAGGAACGTCCCAATGCTAGAAGCCAGGAGAGCTGCAGGGTCCCACAAAGGAGGCTGAGAAAGAGAGTTTAGACAGGAAAGAGAAAGACCTGGAAGTCAATGGACCGAGTATCTCAAGGAGAGGGGAGCTGACTTCTCTCAGCGCTGCTGGAGGGTTGAAACAACGGAGGCTGAAGCTTGTCTGTGGGATTTAGCTGATAACGACCTTAACAAGGGCATTTGGGTTGTAACATGGGAAACATAATCAGGATTAGGATAATTTCAAGAGATCATAAAGTAAACACAAAATGGAGCCTGGCATGGTGGTGCATGCCTTAAATCCCAGCACTGATCCCAGGCAGAGGCAGGAGGATCACTGTGAGTGCAAGGCTAGCCTGGAACCACAGAGTGAGTTCCAGGTCAGTTTAGGCTGGAATGAGACCCTACCTTGGGGGAAAAAAAAAAAATGAAGATAACCACAGCAGCAGTTAAAGGAAAGTTTTATTTTTTCAATTTTATTATATTTTACATTTTATTTAGACAAGATCTTATTCCATAGTCCAGGCTGACTTGAAACTATGTAACTCAAGCTGGCCTCGCATTCCTGGCAATCCTCCTATATTAGCCCCCTGAGTGATAGCATTACAAGTATGAGCCACCATGCCCAGCAGAATTTTCCCATAAAAGGTGAAAAGAAATGAAGTAGATTCATAAGGAAAAATAGGGTCAATGGAGGTATCTTTTCTTATTTTGTTTTTAAGATGCTCATTGTAATGGGGAACATAGATCCAGTAAAGAATCAAAGGTTGGGCTGGAGAGATTGCTTAGTGGTTAGGGTGCTTGCCTGCAAAGCCTAGGGACCCATATTCCACTCTCCAGGTCCCACGTAAGCCAGATGCACAAATTGATGCAAGCACAAGGTTTCACATGTATGGGAGGGGGGCATGCATCTGAAGTTCGATCACAGTGGCTGTGATCTCTTTCTCTTCTCACTCTCTCACATTTTTTTTTTTTAAAAAGGCCAATCTGTTGGGCTTGCCTCAAAAAAAAAAAAAATCAAAGGTTGCCAGGGGTGGTCGTATGAGCCTAGGTCCACACACCCTGGATGCTGAGGTAGGAAGAGAAGGAGTTAGAAGCCAGCCTGGACTACACAGCGAGACCCTGACTCAAAAAAAAAAAAAAAAGGTTGGACTGGGGAGCTGGCTCAGTGGTTAAGGTGCTTGCTTGCAAAGCCTAACAACCTGGGTTGGATTCCACAGTACCCACATAAAGCTGGATGTACAAAGTGGTGTGTGCATCTGGAGATTGTTTGCAGTGGCTGGAGACCCTCACACCACCCATTCTCTCTCTCTCTCTCTCTCTCTCTCTCTCTCTGTCTGTCTGTCTTTCTTCTATCTCTCCCTGCTTACAGTAAATACAATTAAAAAATAATTTTTTTAAGGTTGATGAAGGAAAATAAAGGGGTTAGGGCTGGAGAGATAGCTCAGTGGTTAAGGTACTTGCCTGCAAAACCTAACAACCCAAGTTCAATTCCCCAATACCCACATGAAGCCAGATGCACAAAGTGGCCCGTGAACCTGGAGTTCATTTACAATGGCTGGCGGTCCTAGCACACCCATTCTGTCTGTCTCTGCTCCATCCTTCTCTGCTTGCAAATAAGTACTTAAAAATATTTTTAAAAAGAAAAGAAAAGGGAGGTTGGAGTCACGCCTGTGGGGCCTTGGCAGAGTAGCTGATTCCCCACCATAAACCAGCAAAGGCTGGCATTCACTCCACTCAGAGACAAAGGGCTGTGGGCTGAAGTTCCAAGCAATGCTGGTGTCTCGGAACAAGTCCAGCACTCCACCTTGTCCTGGGGTTTCCCCTCTTCCTTGGCCACAACCCTAGGCATGCTGGAACACAGGGCCTGCTTTCCCAGTGCCTGGCCAAGGCCCCACCTCTCCATTCAAGAAATAAGAGAGCTTTCAGGCCTCAGTGCAGCCTGGGAAGGAAGGCCCTGTCCTTCCCAGCAAGCCCCTGCCTGAGGCCTGGGCACAGCTTTAGACAGAGGGAGTGGCCTGGGAGCAGGATGGGAATGGGCCAAGGCCTGGGAAGGCAGCAGTGCGGTGGCTTTGGGCCTGCCACCTCCAGATGGCAGGTGTAGGGCCTGAAGGATATGGGGGTGGTAGGGGCAGCTGCAAAGCCCTGGCGCAACCAAGCTTTGCCCTGAGGCAGGAGGATGGCCTAGATGACCACCCACACAGAACCCTGTTCAAGGATCCGAAATGTAAGGTGGGGCAGCAAAGCCTCAAGTCTTCAAAGCTTCTCTGTGGGAATGGGGAACACTCTTAGCTCTTGCCAAGAAAAAGCAAAGGCCAGTGGGGGACGGGGCACTCTCCCTGATGCCAGGAGGAAGGGGTGACCATGGGTAGGGTCAGAATGATGAGGCCAGCGGTGTGAAATCAACTGGTCACCAGCACAAAGTAGCCCAACTCCACCCACAACACCACCTCACACTCAGCCACACGCGTGCTCCAGACCACAGCACCACACGCCTTCACAACCACCACCCCCCCACCAAAACCCAGCCGCACAGCCCGCCATGGTGGTACACATCTGGAATGCCAGCCCTGGAGACGAAGGCGGGAGGATTGTTGAGAGTTTACAGAATGAAATATTGTATCAAATAAATAAATAATAGGACTGGAGAGATGGCTTAGCCGTTAAGCGCTTGCCTGTGAAGCCTAAGGACCCCAGTTTGAGGCTCAATTCCCCAGGACCCATGTAAGCCAGATGTACAAGGGGGCACACACATCTGGAGTTTATTTGCAGTGGCTGAAGGCCCTGGCGTGCCCATTCTCTCTCTCTCTCTCTCTCTCCCTCTCTCTCTCTTTCTCTGTCTGCCTGTTGCTCTCAAATAAATAAATAAAAATAAACAAAAAATAATAATAAATAAACCCATGTGAGTTCTATTTCCCTTGCTGTGACCAAATGCCTGAGAAGAAGCAAGTTGGGGAAGGAAGGATTTATTTCAGCTCATGCATCAAGGGATATGATCTACCACGGCAGGAGAGGCGTACAGTATGAATCAGCTGGTCACAGTCCCCAGTCAGGAAGCTGAGACAGAATGGTGATGTTCAGCAGGGACCCCAGCCATGGAATAGTGCTGACCATAGTTAAGGTGGGTCGACCCACTTCAACTAACCTACTCCACCAACTCCCTCACAGACACGCCCAGATAGATATTAGTCTACCAAGTGATTCTAGATTCTGTCAAGCTGACAATATTGGCCATCACAGAAATCTACCCTCACATAGGTCCCACGCTATACCTGACATACAACCACCCATGCTGCACGGGCTGGCACATGCGTGCACACACACACACACACACACACACAGTGAGCACATACAACCCATGTGCACCCAACATGTCTTTGACAAACAGTAACTGGGTGTCTATCGTAGCCTGGGAGATGTAGCAGGGAGGTGACCCAGCAGCTCCCTCCTGCTGAAGATAACCTCAGTGAAGGTCATGAAGAGTGGCTACTGAGGAAAAGGGTGACCAAGGAAGCCCTAGACAAAGGAGAAAGAGGAGAAAAGAAGGATTCTGCCAAGCGCAGAGCAGGAAAGAGCAAAGGAGAAGGCCAGAAGACGGGAGTGAACATGGCTTGTTCGAGGAACTGCTGCGTCTACAGTGACCCAGTACCATAACTGAAGAGCAATGATCAAAAGGACAGCGTGGGACAGAAGGTACACCACCAGGTCATTTGCGGCCTTGGAGGCCAACCCCACTAATCTAAAGCTAATGACACATCACTACATGGCTTTAACAGGGAGAGATGTGATTTGATTTATATCATTAAAACACAAACTGGAGGAAGCCAGGGGAGAAATTTTTATGTCCATTCTTAGAGTAGCAAAGACATTTCTAATTATAACCAAACCCAGGGGGCATAAAGAATAAGATTAATACATTGGACTGGATAAATAATGCTTAATTCTGCAGGGCAAAAACTGCATATATAAAGTCATGTTAAACAGAAAGGAGCCGGGCGTGGTGGTGCAAGCCTTTAATCCCAGCACTCTGGAGGCAGAGGTAGAAGGATCGCCGTGAGTCCGAGGCCATCCTGAGACTACATAGTGAATTCCAGGTCAGCCTGGGCTAGAGAGATCTAGATCCTACCTTGAAAAACCAAAAAACAAAAAAAGAAAAATAAGAAAAAGGAAAAAGGCTGGAGAGATGGCTTAGCGGTTAAGGTGTTTGCTGCCTGCAAAGCCAAAGGACCCAGGTTCGATTCCCCAGGACCCACTTAAGCCAGATGTACAAGGGGCACATGCATCTGGAGTTCATTTGCAATGGCTACAGGCCCTGGCGTGCCCATTCTCTCTCTGTCTGTCTCTCTTCTATCTCTGCTTGCAAATAAATAAATAAAATTAAAAATTATAAAAAAAATATTTTTTAAAACAACAAGGAAAAATTCTCTTCTTTTCTTTTCTTTCCCCCCCTGAGGTAGGTAAGTTCTTGCTGTAGCCCAAGCTGACCTGGAATTCACTGTGTAGTCTCAGGCTGGTCTTGTACTCACAGCGATCCTCCTACCTTGCCTCCTGAGTGCTGAGATTAAAGGCATGCACCATCACGCCTGGCAACACCCAGCAGAGACAGGGAGAAAATGGTGCACTGGGGTCTCTAGCTGCTGCAAATGAACTCCGGAGGCTTGCGCTACTCTGTGCATCTGGCCTTGCATGGATACTGGGGAACTGAACTAGGGTTATTAGGCTTTGTAGGCAAGCACCTTAACGGCTGAGCCATTTCTCCAGTCCAAAAATTCCATTTAGATCACAGACAGAAGGCTTATTTTCTTTTAAAAAAGAACTTTTTATTGGAAGCTTCCATAATTATCGACAATAAACAATGACAATTCCCTCCCCACCCTCATTCTCCCCCTCTCAAATTCACCCACCATCAAATCCCCTCCCCCTTTCATTTAGATTCTCATGGTGATCTTCCTACCTCTACCTCCCAAGTGCTGGGATTAAAGGTGTCAACCACCACATCCCAGCTTAACATTATTTTTCTTTTGTTTTTCTTTTTTTTAAGAGTTCCTCCTAGCCGGGCGTGGTGGCACACGCCTTTAATCCCAGAACTCGGGAGGCAGAGGTAGGAGGATCACCATGAGTCCGAGGCCACCCTGAGACCACATAGTTAATTCCAGGTCAGCCTGGACCAGAGTAAAACCCTACCTCGGAAAAAAAAAAAAAAAAAAAAAAAAAAAGTTCCTCCTAACATTTTTTTAAGAGTTCCTAAGCAGGGCTGGAGAGACGGCTTAGCTAGGTTAAAGCCCTTATCTGTGAAGCCTAAGGACCCAGGTTCATTTCCTCTGTACCCACATAAGCCAGATGTACAGGATTTCCCTGTCTCCACCCCACCCAGTGATCCACCACATCCACCATTTCACATGAATTCTGGGGATCCGAACTCAGGTCTTCATGCTTGCAAAGCAAGCACTTTATCCACTGAGCAATCTCCCCAGCCCTCATGCGCAGACTTCTCTACAGTTGAATATCCACAGATGATTCCAGAACAACAAACAGGAGCTGGTAACCTGGTGGGCAGGCAAGTAACCCTGGTCCCACAGTCTGGTTTCAGGTCCAGCCCTGAAAATGTGGGACCAGAGCAGTGTACACCTTTAATCCCAGCACACAGAAGTAGGAGGATCACCATGAGTTCAAGACCAGCCTGGGACTAATTACATAATGAGACCCTACCCGGAAGGAAGGAAGGAAGGAAGGAAGGAAGGAAGGAAGGAAGGAAGGAAGGAAGGAAGGAGAGAGGGAAGCAAGCAAGCAAGAAAAGGGAAGGGAAAGAGAGGGGAGGAGAGAGAGAAAAAAAGAAGAGAAAGAAAGAGAGAGAGAGAGAGAAAGGAAGGAAGGAAGGAAGGACGGAAGGAAGGAAGGAAGGAAGGAAGGAAGGAACGAACGAAGGAAGGAAGGAAAGGAAGGAAGGAAGGAAGGAAGGAAGGAAGGAAGAAAGAAAGAAAGGAAGGCGAGAGAGAGAGAAACGTGGGAATGTCAATGAATGAATGATCACAGTTAGAACCTTAGGACTAGGTGAGCTCAGTGGATAGGCACTGGGCCCAGGACACTCACAGCAGAGGACAGGATAGGAGATGTCCCAGAAACCAGGAAGCCAGGATGGCGCCAAGGAAGAGAAGCGGAGGGAGAACAAGCACTGAGAGGGAAGGTGTAGCCAGCTGTGCCTTCAGGTCAAAGACAGGAACAGACGTGTCTGTGAGGATTTAGCAACTTGGAGATCGGCAGCGATCTTGGCAAGCCACTTTTAATGACATGGTAGGAGCAGAATCATTGTTCAGATAGGTTGAGGAGTGAGTAGGAGGTGAGGCAAGTTTTGTAGTAGAGCAACAGGTGGCAAGAAGCAGGTGGCAGAGTCAGGGTCTCCCCGCCATCACACGCAGACACATGAGCAGAACCACCCGACAGCCCAGACACCACCCACTCTCAGCGCAGTAGTGAGTAAAAGGCGGGGCTGGAGAGATGGCTCAGCGGTTAAGACACTTGCCTGCAAAGCCAAAGGACCCTGATGCACAAGGTGGCGTATGTGTCTGGAGTTCATTTGCAGCAGCTAGAGGCCCTGGTGTGTCCTTTCTCTATCTTCTTCATTCCCTCTCTCCTCTCTCTCTCTCTCTCTCTCTCAAATAATAATTAAAGAAAATGTTAAAGATGACTTTCCCCTATGGTGTTGCCTTACCCCAAACCAACATCACTGAGGCCCACCGTGTGAGCCTAAGAAAGTCACCTAACCTCTCTGTGCCTCCATTTCTTCAGTCATAACTGCAGAAATGAGTCTAGGTGCCTCCTCTGGCTGGGGCTGGTGGGAGAATGAAAGACACCATATGGAGCAGGCATCCTTGTCCCCAGCACCGACCCAAGCACACAACGGTCCCTCTGGGCTGCCAATTCAGTGATAGCACCCAACCAAAACGAGTGGTAAGAGGCCGGGAAGATGGTTCGGGGGTTAAAGGCACTTGCTTGCAAAACCTGCTGGTATGGGTGCGATTCCCTGGCACCCACATAAAGCGAGATGCAATAAAGCTCATTCATCTGAAGCAGCAAGAAACCTTGGTTTGCACACACACACACACACACACACACACACACACACACACAGGGAGGGGGGGCACGTGCAAAAAGTTTTTTTTAATATTTTATTTATTTATTTGAGAGAGAGAGAGAGGGAAAAAGAGAAAGGTAGATAGAAAGAGAGAGAGGCCGGGTGTGGTGGCGCACGCCTTTAATCCCCGCACTTGGGAGGCAGAGGTAGGAGGATCGCCATGAGTTCGAGGCCACCCTGAGCCTACATAGTGAATTCCAGATCAGCCTGGATTAGAGTGAGACCCTACCTCAAAAAAAAAAAAAAAAAAAAAAAAAGAAGAAGAAGAAGAAGAGAAAGAAAGAGAGAGAGCGAGAAAGCTGGTGCACCAGGGTCTCCAGCCGCTGCAAATGAACTCCAGACGCATGCACCACCTTGTGCATCTGGCTTACATGGATGCTGGGGAACTGAACCTTAGTCCTTAGGCTTCACAGGCAAGCACTTTAACTGCTAAGCCATCTCTCTACACCCCCTCCAAAAAACTTTTTTTTTTTTTCGTTTGTTTTGAAGTACAATCTGGCTCTAGCACCAGCTCACAGCCTCTGACTGGGATTAAAGGCATGTGCCACCACGCCCGGTTTCTTTGGAAGCATATTTTTGAGATTATAAGGGGGAGCCGTGAATCATTCTGGGACCACAAGCATAAACGGACACAGTTGTGGAAAAAGAGACCCACAGTCACCATGGTGCTGGAAACAGTCATGTCTGTCTAGACAGTGAGGACTCCGGAATGATTGTGACTAAGATCCCAGGATACCAGGGAAGCAGAGAAACTCTGGGGTTTCCCCTGCAGGCGCTCCAGGGACCTTCAGTCAGAACACTATAGTAAATGAGGCACCCTGTGCTCCTGGTCCCCAAGACCCAGCCTGGCTGCAAGCCAGCGGCAGACCCCCCTTCTGCACAAGGGTTGCAGAGCACGGCCTTTGCCTCCCATCCCCACTCCAGACAGTGGCCTCTCCATCCGCCCTCACGCCCTATGCACCTACTTTCCTGGTACAGCATCCCTGCACTCCTTTCTGCTATGGGCACTGAGCCCGAGGGCACCCAACAGTGGCCCAACGTAGGGTTAAGACTTTGCACCAGGCAAGGATCGGGATGGGCAGGGTGCGGGCCCTGGTATCCGTGGTAACCAGCGTAGGCGAGTCATTTATTGAGGTCTCCAGCCGAGGCACTTAACAGTTTGCAGAGTGCCTCACGCCTTAATGTCACTGGAGCCTTTGCAACAGTCTTGCCCATGGCCTCCGATGTCCCCATTCCACCTGTGAGCAGGCCGAGGCTCGGACGAACCGCCAGCAGCTCTGGGAGCGCGATGCTACGGCGGCGGGACTAGAACCCGGGACCCCTGAGGCGGCCCCATCTAGGCTCCTCCCCCGGCCGTCCCCCTCCAAGCCGCCCCCGGGGCTGTGCGCGCTGCCTGCCTCGCCCGCCGAGGTCTGCAGAGCTCGGCTGGACTGCGGCGTCCCTCGCCTCCGCTGCGGGTGTCGGGGACGCGGGGCCAGCCGCCCCCCACCCACCCACTCGCTGCGCCTCCGACGGTAAGTGCTGGGCAGGGATGCCCCTCGGGGTGACAGCGCACCCCTTCTGGTGAGCCCGTGCGGTTGCTGGGCTGGAGGTGGAGTGATGCACGAGGTGGAGGGACTCCCCCCCACACCCCGCAATCAACTCCCCAACCCACCTGCGCCTTCTCCCCCTCCATTCCGGACGGGGTGGTGGTTCCCGCTGCTGGAAGGTTCTGGAAAGTCCAAAAACTTCCAAGCTGTCTGGACGCGAGAGATATTGGTTGGGGGGGGGGGGGTGCGAGATGGAAATTTTACCTTTGGGGGGTGGGGGGTCTAAAAGCTGGATGGGCTCGGTCCAGGGGGACTGGGGCTGGGAGGGGGGAAACAGTTGTGCCACGAATTGGTGTTGGGGGGCAGCAAGGGACCCAGAACCGGCTCCACCAGTCCCCATTCGGGCTAGGACCGACCGGGAATTCCTTAGCGCTGAGTCTGGCCCTGGGGTGTGTCTTAGGCGGGACCTGGCGGCCTGCACTGGGCGGAGGACTCCCGGGGGTTCAGGGTCTCTGGACAGCTACGGAGGGTGCCCTGTGGAGGAGGCCCGCCGCTCTCCTCCCCCCACCTGAGAAGGAAACAGTCCCAAGATTCTTGACAGCAGCAAAGTTAGGACTTCTTTCCTCTTAGAGATAAGGAACTGGGCCAGCCACATTTCTTTCGGGAGCTCTTGGATGCCTGCGGCTTAATAAGTGGCAGGGGGAGATCCGAGATCAGCTGCTAATCTCTGGTCTGCCACACAGGAAGGCCGGGGCTTAGAGGGAGCATGAAAGAGGGGTTGCAGCCCGGAGATCCCCTCTCTCACTTCATCCTGTCCAAAACTAAGAGTCCCAAGGACTGGGACCAAGGAGGGCTTCCACGCTGAGGGAAATGGGTGCTCCCCTCACTCCTGGCTCGGCTGTCCCCCCCCCTCTCCAGGTCCTGTCCAGCCCTCCTGAGAAGTCAGCGTTCACTTCTTTCCTACCCAGCCCGTACTGAGCATGTACTGTAGTATGCCAAGCAGTGGGCATTAAGCATGAAGTAAGATGTAATTGGCATTGTAATTAGGAAGATGGATGATAAACAGGAACCAAAAAGTAAAAAAATAAAAAACAAACCAACAAATGACAAGTAGTTTCAAATGGCGACTAAACCCTATGAAAACAAAGGGGACAGGAGCAGGGCCTGGAGCAGATACAGACTGGAAGCAATCAGAGGAGGCCCTCAGGGGCTTTAATTTGAACTGAGACCTGTGTCAGGAGAAGGGTGCTGGCATTCATGGGTGGGGAGGAAAAGGCGCTGTGGCCTGCGCAGAGAGGCAGGGGGAGAGTATGGGAGAGGGGGTGAAACTAGATCTCAGGGTTCCTAGTCCAGCACATTGAGAGCCAGTGACGAGTGTTGAGCTGGTGAGCAATTGTGACTTAAGGAGCCGCAGGGCCCAGGAAAGGGGAGGAAAGGTCGGGGTGAGGGGGCAGTGATAGAAATATGTGCAAAGGTGATTGTGGCTTAGGCCAAGGTGGTGTCTGAGCAGGCAGCCAGTGTGCATGCAGGTCCACACAGGCACGGGGAAAGGTGCTTCTTCTCACACCCCTGTGGCTTGCCAGTCCCAGATACACTCAGCAGTCCACACCCTCTGAGTCACCAAGGACCAAGCAGGAGAAAGATATTTGGTGTGAGATCTGACCCATCGCCCCTCCCCACCACAAAACTGTGGCCAATGGTTCAGCTATGGTAGCTGGGACCCCCACCCCCACCCCAGGGCCAGATCTATGGTTTTCCAAGAACCCATACCCCAACCCTATGTGCCCCCCTTCACCTGAGTCATCTCACTGCCTTCACTGTCTCTGGCTGTGTGACCCTGGTAGACCCTTTCTCCTCCGCCAGCCTCAGTTGCCTTTCTGTGGAGTGGACTCACAATCTGATCACAGGCTGCTGCTGAGGCATCAACCAGGGATCAGTTTCAAGAACGTGGCCTCAGAACACATGAGCTATGAAAGGAGATAGAAGAATTACAGAGTCAAGACACGGAAAAGAGAAATGGGGGAATGGGGGGGAGACAGGAGAAGCAGGAGCGACTGCATCTGAACTGAACACGTTCGTTTTTCTTGCTATTATGTTTTCAATACTGTATGTGTATAAAATTTACATTGATATATGTGTGTGTGTATACATACACACACATATACATACATATATATATATATATATATATATATATATATATCCTGTTTTTAAAAAGGGGGTCCTCCCCAGACACAAAATGGCCTGCATATCCATGATCTCGCAGTGCCTGACACTACCTACACAAGACCATCATAATAGGAGGAAAAGATCATGACATCAAAATAAAAAAGAGACTGATTGAGATGGGGAGGGGATATTATGGAGAATGGAGTTTTAAAGGGGAAAGTGGGAGGAGGGAGGGTATTATCATGGGATTTTTTTTATAATCATGGAAGTTGTTAATAAAAATTTGAAAAAAGGGGGGGCCTTAGCCAAGTGTGGTGGCACACCCCTTTAATCCCAGCACTCGGAAAGCAGAGGTAGGAGGATCGCCGTGAGTTCGAGGCCACCCTGAGACTACATAGTGAATTCCAGATCAGCCTGAGCTACAGTGAGACCCTACCTCAAAAAAAAAAAAAAAAAAGAGGGGGTTACCAGGAGAGATGGCTCAGCGGTTAAGACACTTGCCCGCAAAGCCTAACAACCCAGATTCAACTACCCAGTACTCCCGTAAAGCCAGATGCACAAAGTAGCACATGCATCTAGAGTTCATTTGTAGTGGCTGGAGGCCCTGGCATACCCATTCTCTGTTTCTCTTCTCTCTATCTCTCCTTGCAAATAAATAAGTAAATAAATTTTTGACTTTTTTTTTTGAGATAGGCTCTCGCTCTAGTCCAGGCTGACCTGGAATTCACTATATAGTCTCAGGGTGACCTTGAATTCACAGCGATCCTTCTATCTCTGCCTCCCAAGTGCTGGGATTAAAGGCATGAACCACCATGCTTGGCTAAATAAATATTTTTTTGTTATAAAAAGAAAGGAAGGAGGGAGGGAGGAAGGGAAGGAAGGAAGGAAAGAAGGGAAAAAGAAAGAAAGAAAATCATGTCGTGAGATTGCAGTGGATTGCTGAGGAGGTGGCCTGGGGGTAAGTGCTTGCTGAGCAAGGACAAGGACCTAAGTTCCATCCCAAGCACATGTCAAAAGCCAGGCATGGCCACACATGCCTGGAGCCCCAGCACTGAGGCAGGCAGAAACAGAAGGATCACAGGGACTCCTTGGCCAGTCAGCCCAACCAGAAAACAGGGAGCCCCAGGTTGAGGGAGAGATCCTGTCTCAGGGCAAGAACACGGAAGAGTGATAGAGAACACACGACCTCTTCCTCTGGTCTCCGCAATTGTGTGCACGGGGCACGTGCAGCTGCACACGCACATACATATACTACACAGAGAAAAATGAAATCTAAGGGCTAGAGAGGTGGTGTAGCAGTTAAGGTGCTTGTCTGCAAAGCCTAAGGACCCAGGTTCAATTCCCCAGTACCCACGTAAGCCAGATGCACAAGGTGGCACATGTGTCTGGAGTTTGTTTGCACACACCCATATTCTCTCCCCTGTCTCCCCTCCTTCTCTGTGTCTCAAATGAACAAATAAATAAGTCAAACTTAAAAATTAAAAGAAAACCAGGCATGGTAGTGCACACCTTTAATTCCAGCACTCAAAAGGCAGAGGTAGGTGGATTATCATGAGTTCGAGGCCACTCTGAGACTCTATAGTGAGTTCCAGGTCAGCCTGAGCTAGAGTTAAACTCTACCTTGAAAACTACCCCCCAAAAAAAATTAAAAGAAAGATTACAGTGGAGGGATGGAGGGATGGCTTAGAAGTTAAGGTGTTTGTCTACAAAGCCAAAGGACCCAGGTACAATTCCCCAGGACCCACATTAGCCAGATGCACTAGGGGATGCACACTTGTAGAGTTCTTTTGCAGTGACTGGAGGCCGTGATGCGCCCATTCTCTCCCTCTCCCTCTCCCTTTTTCTCTGTCAAATAAATAAATAATTTAAGAAAGATTATAGTGGAGCTGGGCGTGGTGGCGCATACCTTTAATTCCAGCACTCAGAAGGCAGAAAGGCAGAGGTAGGAGGATTGCCATGAGTTTGAGGCCACCCTGAGACTACATAATGAATTCCAGGTCAGCTGGGCTAGAGTGAGACCCTACCTCGAAAAAAAAAAAAAAAAAAAAAAAAAAGATTACAGTGGAATATTATATAAGGATTAAATTTTGGGTGTAACAAGTTCATGCAGATGTGAAATATACTTGCTAATATATTACTATAAAGAATATTTTACTAGAAAGAAGAAAACTTTTGCCGGGCATGGAGGCACATGCCTTTGATCCCAGCACTCTGGAGGTGGAGATAGGAGGATTGCTGTGAGTTTGAGGCCAGCCTAAGACTGCATAGTAAAGTCCAGATCAGCCTGGGCTAACTGGAGACCCTACCTCAAAAGAAGAAGAAGGAGGAGGAGGAGGAATAAAAAACTTAACCTTGATATAACGTTGGAAAAAAATGAGACTAAAAAAAATGTTTTGTAGTTTTTGTGTGTGTGTGTTGAACAGTTTCACTGTGTAGCCCAGGCTGGCCTCAAACATACAGTACCCCTGCCTCAGCCTCCTAAGTGCTAGGATTACAGGTGTGTGACACCACACCTGGCTTGAAAAATTGTTTTTAAAATAACTCATGCAAGCTGGAGAGGTGGATCAGCGATTAAGGCATTTGCTTACAAAGCCTAATGACCTGAGTTTAATTCACACTTCCTACATAAGGCCAGATGCAGAAAGTGGCACATACATCTGGAATTCATTTGCAGCAGCTGGAGGCCCTGGCCTACCCATTCTCTCTGTCTGCCTCTCTCTCTCTCTCTCTCTCTCTCTCTCTCTCTCTCTCTCTCTCTCTCGGTGTGTGTTTCTCTCTGCTTGCAAATAAATTTTTAAAAAACTCACATTTATAGGAAAAAAGACTGGAACAAAATATTAAACATGCAAATTTTAAAAAAGAGGGCCTAGGAAGATGGCTCAGTGGTTAAAGGTACTTGCTTGCAAAGTCTGCCAGCCTGGGTTCAGTTTCCCCGTACTCACATAAAACCAGGCACACAAAGAGGCCCCAGCATACCCATACACATCCACACACATTCTCTCTCTCTCTCTCTCTCCCTCTCCTCCTTCCCCCTCCCCAGCATCCAGGAGGGGAGAGGAGGAATAGAAAGCGCGGGCCTGGCACACCAGCCGGCCCAAACCCAAGCCTCACCTTCAGCAAGGTCTCCACACTGATGAGTCACCTGCACTTATCACACACTCATCCTGGACTCTGCGCCTTACAGTCAGCCCCATTCCCTTATCAGCTTCTTCATCCATAAATGGGGAAGACAGTTCGGTTCACCCCGTGGGGTCATTAAAGAGCTAATTGAGATTCTGCACTTATAGCACTTGGTTTGGGTTTTTAGAAAGAGGCAGAGAGAGGGAGAGAATGGGCTTGTACAGTCGCCACAAGGACCCTAGGGTCAGAACTCGAATTCTTCCCATGCCCCCATAGGAAACGCAGGTAAGGCCAGGGTCAGGAAGCTGCTCAGATCACACAGCTAGCATGCGTGGCTGGTAGTAGCAAAGACCGTTTTGTGTTTCCTACAAGCCACACACAAAACCAAGTGCTGGGCTGGAGAGATGATTTAACAGTTCAGGCGCTTGCCTGCAAAGCCTAAGGACCCAGGTTCGATTCCCCAGTACCCACATAAGCCACATGCACAAGGTGGCACATGTGTCTGGAGTTTGTTTGCAGTGGCTAGAGGCCCTGGCACACCCATTCTCGCTATCTGCCACTTCCTCCCCCCCCCCTCTAATAAATAAATAAAATATTTTAAAATGTCAATAGGCAAAATGGCCTTGATATTCATTACTTCACAGTGGCTAATGCTACCTACACAAGACCTGCATAATAGGATGGGGAAAAAAATGACGACATCACATTAGAAGAGAGACTAGTTGGAAAGAAGAGATTCAGTGGAGGGAGGATTTGGAAGGGGAAAAAGCTAGGATGGTGGTAGGGGATTATGATCATACTATAGTTGTCAATAAAAAAGTTATTTTTTTAATGTCAGTAGGGGCTGGGAGATGCCTCAGGGTTAAAGGTTCTTGCTTGCAAAGCCTGCTGACCTGGATTCAGTTCCCCAGCACCCACCTAAAGCTGTTCATGGGACAGATGCTTTCTCAGTGGCAGGCAATGGTGTCTCAGAGAAGTGGAGCACAGAACAACTCCTCCGACCTCCACACGTGTGCATGGCACACATGCAAGCACATGCATACATACATACTTACTTACACATACATACTTACTTACACATACATACTTACACAAATGAATATTTTTAATTTATTTTTATTTCCTTATTTATTTGACAGAGAAAGAGGGAGAGAGAGAATGGGTGCACCAGGGCCTCCAGCCACTGCAAACAAATTCCAGATGCATGCGCCCCCTTGTGCATCTGGCTAACGTGGGTCCTGGGGAATCGAACCTGGGTCCTTTGGCTTTGCAGGCAAATGCCTTAACGGCTAAGCCATCGCTCCAGCCCCACAAATGAATATTTTTTTTTTAATTTTAGTAAACATTCACTGAATGATTTATTAACATGGTGGTTCCCTCGCCCCCTCTTTGTTCTCTCAGGTGGGCACAGCATCCCGTGCCCCCAGCAGGCACCATGGACTGGAAGACGCTCCAGGCCCTGCTGAGTGGCGTGAACAAATACTCCACGGCCTTCGGGCGCATCTGGCTGTCGGTGGTGTTCGTCTTCCGGGTTCTGGTGTACGTGGTGGCGGCAGAGCGCGTGTGGGGTGACGAGCAGAAGGACTTCGACTGCAACACCAGGCAGCCGGGTTGCACCAACGTGTGCTATGACAACTTCTTCCCCATCTCCAACATCCGCCTCTGGGCGCTGCAGCTCATCTTTGTCACCTGTCCCTCCCTGCTGGTCATCCTGCACGTGGCCTACCGCGAGGAGCGCGAGCGGCGCCACCGCCAGAAACACGGCGACCAGTGCGCCAAGCTGTACAGCAACACCGGCAAAAAGCACGGTGGCCTGTGGTGGACCTACCTGTTCAGCCTCGTCTTCAAGCTCGTCATCGAGCTGGTTTTCCTATACGTGCTGCACACGCTCTGGCACGGCTTCACCATGCCCCGCCTGGTGCAGTGTGCCAGCGTGGTGCCCTGCCCCAACACCGTGGACTGCTACATCGCCAGGCCCACCGAGAAGAAGGTCTTCACTTACTTCATGGTGGGCGCCTCGGCTGTCTGCATTGTGCTCACCATCTGCGAGATCTTCTACCTCATCTCCCACAGGGTCCTGCGAGGCCTGCGCAAGGTCAGGCCTTCAAAAGAGCGTGTCTCCCCAAATTCCTCCAGCCGGGCCTCTACTTGTCGCTGCCACCACAAGCTGCTGGAGACTGAGGAGCTGGCGCCCGACCCAGGCGATGTCACGCTGAAGGCTTCCGCACCCAACCTCACTCCCATCTGAACGTGGCTTGGGGGAGCAGGGCAGGGAGGTGTTTCCCCGGGGGGAGGAGTCCTGCAGGTGCTGGGTGCCCCCCACTTTCAATTCACTAAGATAGCCGATTCCATTCGTGGATGCTGGACACTAAACTGAGTTTTCGTGATTTAGGGTGTTTTGTTTGGTTGGGCAGACAGGGTCTCATTTTAGCCAAGACTAACCTGGAACTCACTCTGTAGCCCAGGCTGGACTTGAACTCATGGTGATCCTCCTACCTCAGCCTCTCAAATGCTGGGATTATAAAGGTGAGCCACCACGCCCAGCAGCACTGTCTACCTGATCTAGGTAACCGTGGCAGACACAGCATCAGCCTCCAGAGGAGACAGACATTTAAATTAGCAAAGTAACACTATGCATGCATGAATCTGCTTGGCACTGGGTAGTAAGCAGGGATTCTATCTAACCCTGGGGGTCTGTGACCAGATCAGGAGCTCCCTAGGAAACAGCAGGAGAGAGAGTCGAGGCAGAGTTCCCCTAGCAGAGACCACATTGGCAAAGAGGTCTCAGGGACACAAGAAGAGAGATGCTTGCCCTGGGCTGGGGACAGCTGGCCAGAGGGAATCTTTACTCTCTCAGGAGAAGCCACCCAGGTTCCCAGGTGGAAAGTTCTGGAGACCTGAAAGCAAGCATGGAAAAAGGCAGTGTCTCTGGGCATGCCCGTCAATGCTCAAGACACCCATGGCTCTGGGTGGCCACTGGCGCTCTCTCCCAGCCCCGCCCCCTCGCAGGCAGCTGTACTTGGTCTTCCTCCCACCAGTGTGCTCAGTCTGGTGCATCCTGCGGCCAGGACCTGGTGGCTTGTGTGGATGGGAACACACCCAAGGCAATTTCTTTGAAAGTAATAAAGCTATGTTTTATAGAGGTTGATTGGCTCTGTCCTCCACGCTGCTTCTCTCCCATCCTGGCCCTGAAGACAGAAAAGGCAGCCCTGGGAGGGGAAGGGCCCCGAGGGCTAGAGGGTAAAGCTGAGATCCAGGCTGCGGTTAAGGCTGCAGCTGGGGTGGGGGGTGGTTGGGACAACCAGGAGTTACAGATGGGAGCCAGGGTCAGGGACCTGAGGATGCACACGTTGGGATTCTAGTTGTGGCCACAAGAGGGCACCGTGCTCCCTCTACAACGACACCTCCAGCCTTCATAAATTAGACTGCCCTGAGTACACAAAATCACAGTCACTTTGATCACAGACAAGCCACACTCCCTCCTCCTCTGTCACCCAGTCACTGACATCACAGTCCACATCCCCACCCTGGGTACACAATCTCTGCTATTCATACTCCTTCTGCACTCAGCACGCCATATAGCCTGCTCCAGAGACTGGGTAGTTCCAACCTCACCCAGAGGTTTATTCAGCTCAGTCCATTTCCCAGAGCATCCTCGGCTGTCTGCATTGTGCTCACCATCTGTGAGATCTTCTACCTCATCTCCCACAGGGTCCTGTGAGGCCTGCACAACGTCAGGCCTTCAAAAGAACATATCTCCCCAAATTCCTCCAGCTGGGCCTTAGGAAGAACGCTGGAACTGTGATAGGAAGTAGAACTAAGCCTAAGATGTTCAGTATGGGAGAAACAAAAACATGAACTCGGACTGGAGAGATGCTTCAGCAGTTAAGGCATTTGTCTGCAAAGTCTAATGACCTGGGTTCAGTTCCCCAGTGCCCACGGAAAGCCAGATGCACTAAGTGGCACATGTGTCTGGAGTTCATTTGCAGTGGCTACAGACCCTGGCATAACATTCTCTCTCCCTCCCTTTTCTCTCTCTCTCTCTCTCTTTCTCTCTCTCTGTCTCTGATTGCAAATAAGTAAAAATATTTTTTTAAAAAATAGAACTGGAGGGCTGGAAGAATGGCTTAGCGATTAAGGTGCTTGCTTGCAAAGCCAAAGGACCCAAGCTTGATTCCCCAGTACCCATGTTAGCCAGATGCACAAGGGGGCACACACATCTGGAGTTCATTTGCAGTGGCTGGAGGACCTTGTGCGCCCATTTTTTTCTCTCTCTCTCTCTACCTCTCCCTCTTTCTCTGTAAAATAAATAAATAAAATATATTTTAAAAAATAGAACTGCAGAGATGGCTTATCAGTTAAGGCACTTGCCTGCAAAGCCTAAGGACTCATGTTTGACTCTTGTCTGGACTTCGACTGCAGTAGCTGGAGGCCCTAGCATGCCAGTTCTCTCCCTCTCTCTCTCTCTCTCTCTCTCTCTCTCTCTCTCTCTCTCACTCACTTTCTCGCATAAAGAGAAAAGGCCAGTCTGTTGGGTTTGCCTCAAAAAAAATTAAATTAAAAAATAAAATGAATTCAGGAGCCAGGGCAATGGCTCAGTGGTTAAAGGAGCTTGCTTACAAACTTACCAGCTAGAATTGAATCCTCCAGGACCAAAATAAAGTACCTCCAGCAATGGGAGGCAGAGCCAGGAGAATCTACAGCTCACAAGCCAGCTAGACTGGAGTACACAGCAGCAAAATGATAGGCCCTATTTCAAAGAAGTTGCAAGGAGAGGATGGACGCCTCAAAGTTGACCTCTGACCTCCTCATGTGTGCTGTGACATGCACATCCATACATATACACACACATAAGTAAATCTTTTTAAAAATTACAAGAGCCAGGCATGGTAGTGTACACCTTTTTTTTAATTTTTTTTTTGTATTTATTTATTTGACAGTGACAGAGAGAGAGAGAGAGAATGGGCGCTCCAGGGCCTCCAGCCACTGCAAACGAACTCAAGATGCATGTACCCCCTTGTGCATCTAACGTGGGTCCTGGGGAAACAAGCCTCAAACCAGGGTCCTTAGGCTTCACAGGCAAGCACTTAACCACTAAGCCATCTCTCCAGCCCAGTAGCACACACCTTTAATCCCAGAACACAGGAGACAGAGGACTGCCATGAGTTCAAGGCCACCCTGAGACTACATAGTGAATTCCTGGTCAGCCTGGGCTACAGTGAAACCCTACCTCCAAAAAAAAATTACAAGCTCACCTTCTGCAGTAGCCACCCTGGGGATGGCTCACAGTCCCATTCCAAACACAGTGTAGGGGACACCAACAGCCCAAGCCATACCAGAACAGGAAGCAAAATGGAGTACAAGGATATGTTACCCCAGGGGAACAGTTAGTAACCATCAAAGCCAGGGCCAAGATTAAGAAAGTCAGAAGCCAGCTGGATGTGGTGATACACGTCTCTAATCCCAGCACTTGGGAGGCAGAAGTAGCAGAAAGTAGTAGGGTCTCCTTAAGTTCAAAGCCACCCTGAGACTACATAGTGAGTTCCAGGTCAGCCTGGGCTACAGTGAGACCCTATGTTGAAAAACCAAAACAAAAAATAATTAAAATAATAATTTAAAAAGGGGGCTGGAGAGATGGCTTAGCGGTTAAGGCGCTTGCCTGCAAAGCCTAAGGACCCATGTTTGACTCTCCAGATCCCACATAAGCCAGACACACAAAGGTGAGTCAAGTGTAAGGCCACACATTCCCACTAGGTGGCACAAGCATCTGGAGTGTGAATTCAGTGGCTGAGGCCCTAGTGCACCAATCTCTCTCTCTCTCTCTTTCTCTTTCTGTGTGTCTATCTCTCTCACTATGTCTCTAAAAAAAAAAAAGTAAATTTTTTTTTAAAAATTAAAAGAAAGAAAATTAGAAGCCAGTGAGCTGACAGCCAGTGCAGGCAAGGAGAGGTCAGGACACCATGTAGACACAACAGGCTGTGGTTCACCTTTGCTCTCACTGTGACCATTAAAGGACAGGTGAGCCAGCCAAACTTAACGGCCTAGGGCTGGGCTGACATTGCCTCCCATGTTTCCAGCATTAAATCATTGTCTGACCATTTTACAAGCATAACTTTACCCCTCTACACCTTGAGCCAGCTCCGAGGGACTTAGTCTTACCATCAATATAATGGGAACTCTATCAGTCAGGATCCCAGCAGAAGAAGCCCAGTACATTCACACCAAGTCACTACAGCCAGGAATAGCAGCACATGCCTATCATTCCTAGCTCTTGGAAGGCTGAGACAGCCTGGGCTACATAGTGAGATGCTGGAGGGAGCAAGAAAGCAAAAGAGAGAGACTGTTTTCAAAAGCATGAGTATGGGGCTGGAGAGCTGGTTTAGCAGTTAAGGCACTTACCTATAAAGCCAAAACGACCCAGGTTCAACTCCTCAGTACCTTCATAAAGCCAGATGCACAAGGTGGCACATGCATCTGGAGTTCATTTGTAGTAGCTAGAGGCCCTGGCACACCCATTCTCTCATTCTCTGTCTCTCTCATAAATAAAAATATTTAAAAAAATTTTTAAGTATGAGCATGAAGGCTGGAGAGATGGCTTAGCGGTTAAGGCGCCTGCCTGCAAAACCTAAGGACCCAGGTTCTAGTCCCCCAATAACCATGTAAACCAGATTCATAAGGTGGTGTGTCTGGAGTTTGTTTGCAGTGGCTATGGGCCCTGGCACACCCATTCTCTGTCTCTCTTTCTACCTGCCTCTCTTCCTATCTATCTATCTATCTGCCCCCCCCTCAATTTGCCTCTCAAACAAATAAGTAATTTTTAAAAAAAATTATGAATATGAATGAGAAAAACCACAAGAGATACTGCAGTGCCCTAATGCTGGTGCAGTCAGCTGGGGGCTAGTACCAAGGTGAGGATGGGCAGGAGCTATGGAATACATCCTACCACAGCAGCCAGTAATCTGCCCACCACACTCTCCTACCTCCTATTCACCTGACTATGGCTCCCATTGTCCCAACTCATCCAGAAGGCTGAGTGCCAGGGGCCCTGCTGAGGCCATAGGTGCAGGTGAGCCTGCCTCCCAGGGCACAGGGCAAGGTGCAATGGGGCAACAGGATGGAGAGCAGCTCTAAGGGCAGAAGAACTGTACTCAGTACAGCATAGAACAGTTTGTCCTCGGAGGACCGCTGTAGAGATCAAAGGAGACACCGGGAAAAGCATTGGCATGGGGTGGTAGTTTGAAAAATGGCCCCCAATCTATTCAGTGTTTAATTAGTTTATCATTTGGATCTGCAGCCACCTAGCTGGAGGAGGTGTCACTGGGCGGATCTTAAGGTGTGGTGGTGGGTTGGAAATTCCAATGTAAAGATATGCAAAGTGCGTAGTTCCACCTGGAGTTCCTGAAGTGTGCTGTGGGTTTCTGTTGTTGTTGTTGTTGTTGTTTGTTTGTTTGTTTGTTTGTTTGGCTTTGGGGCTTGTGTCTTCTCTTTCTCTCTGCTTGGCCCCTCTGCCATTATGGAACTTCCCCTGGATCTGTAAGTTTCAATAAATATCCCTTCCTCCATAACTGTGCCTGGTCTGGAAGTTCATCTCAGCGAACCTGAAGCTGTCTGCCACACTTGGTGCTGGTGGAGGCAATGAGTGCCCAGGTGTGACGGGCTGGGGAGTGTCTCAGCAGGGTCATTGAGTGTCACAGAAGGCCTCAGCTAGGGTGGGGGCTTACAAAGGTCCCAGGTGGGATTGATTTTCATCTGCTTGCTGCTATACCACGTTCCATCATCTTCCCCCTTGTTTAATTAAAATTTTTTTGTTTTCTCAAGGCAGAGTTTCACTCTAGCCAGGCTGACCTGAAATTCACTATGTAATCTCCAGGAGGCCTTGGAACTCACAGCGATCCTCCTATATCTGCCTTCAGAGTGCCTGGAATTAAAGGCATATGCCACCACGCCTGGCAATTTAAAAAATATATTTTTTTGTTCATTTATTTGAGAGAGAGTATGGGTGTACCAGGACTTCATTGCTGTAGCAAACAAACTGCAGACACAGGTGCCACTTTGTGCACCTGGTTTAACGAAGGTACTGACTGGGTAATCCAACACAGGGTCATCAGGCGTTGCAAGCAAACACCTTTAACCACTGAGCCACCTCTCCAGCCCCTTCTGTTTTTCGTAATTTTCGATAGGGTCTCATGTAACTGGCCTTTAGATAAGGTCTCATGTAACTGGCTTTGAAGTAGCTATTTGAAGTCTGTCTGTCTCTCCATCCGTGTGTGTGTTGGGGGGGAGTGGCCAAGGATGACCTTGAATTCCTGATCCTCTTGCCCCCACTTTCCAAGTGCTGAGATGACAGGCAGGACACCACCACACATGGTATTATGCAGTGCAGGGGATGAAACCAGGGCTTTGTGCACACTTAGCAAACACTCTACCAACTGAGCTACATCCCCAACCCCTCCGGCATCTTCCTGGGTGATGTCAGATGTTCGGCCAAGGATGACTCAGAAGTCACAACAACCAGAAAACGTCATCAGCTATCCCAACAGGGAATGGGGGCTTGACATGGACGGAGCTTCTCGTCCTGCGCACCTTTGTCCAACATGTAGGCCAAGACCACAGAGAAAGGACTTCCTAGCCCTGTGTTCAGATCCCGTGATCTGAGCTGTTCTGAGCCATGCAGCCCACTGATCACAACCAAGTCCCCAAGCTTATCACTATCACCACTAGGTGGCCCTCATGTCCCCTTAGCCTTCTCACAGCACACTTCTACCTCACTCCCTAAGGCATGAGCCTCCTTCAATCATGTATATAATGGATGGAGGATCTACACAGTCTCCAAGTTCATGTCTACTACACGGAGCTGGAGAGATGGCTCCACGGTTAAAGGCACTTACTTGCAATCCCTGACTGTCCGGGTTCGATTCCCCAGTACCCACGTAAAGCCAGATGCACAAAGTGGTGCATGTGTCTGGAGTTCATTTGTAATGACAAGAGGCCCTGGTGCACCCATAACTCACTTTCTCTGTCTCTGTCTGTTTCTGTCTGTCTGTTTCTCTTAAATAAATAAATAAATAAAAAGATTGTTTTTTTAAAAAAAGAAGTGAACCAGGCATGGTAGTGCATGCCTTTAATCCCAGCACTCGGAAGGCAGAGGTAGAAGGATCACCATGAGTTCGAGGCCACCCTGAGACTACATAGTGAATTCCAGGTCAGCCTGAGCTACAGCGAGACCCCACCTCAAAAAGCCAAAAAAAAAAAAAAAAAGGTGTGATTGTGGGGCTGGGGAGATAGCTCAGTGAATAAAGTGCTTACCATGCAAACATGAGGACCTGAGTTTGGGTCCCCAGTACCCACATAACTGCTGGGTGAGTATGGTAGCCTACCTGTAATCCTAGTGCTCAGGAGAAGGACACGGAGGGTAGCCAGGGCTAGCTTGCTGGCTAGCTAGATAAGCAAAATTATTAAGGCCTGGGTTCAAGTGAGAGTAAAGTGGGCAGTAGTCAAGGAAGACACCTGACATCAACTTCTGGTTTCTATGTGCATGCACACACAGATGTATATAAAACTCTCTCTCTCTAAGAAAAAAGAGAGAGTTGGGCTTGGTAGAGATTCAGCACTCAGAAGTCATAGATTGAAGGATCACTGTGAGTTTGAGACCAGCCTGGGACTAGAATGAACTCAACCTGGACTACAGTAAGACCTTACCTCGTTAAAAAAAAAAGAAAGAGGATAGAGGAGACAAAAATAAATAGATAAAGAGATAGAAGAAGCCCAGCACAGTGGCACCAACTTGTAATCCTAGTATTTAGGAGGTGGAGGTAGGAGAATCACAAGTCTGAGGTCAGCTTGGACTATATAGTAGGATGCTGTCTCAAACACCATGTGAAGACGATGGAGAGATGGCTTAGCAGTTAAGGCACTTGCCTGTGAAGCCTAAGGACCCAGGTTTGATTCTCCAGGTCCCATGTAAGCCAGATGCACAATGGTGGTGCATGCATCTGGAGGTCATTTGCAGTGGCTCGAGGCCCTGGCGTGCCCATTCTCTCTTCCCTGTCTGTCTCTAATAAATAAATAAATAAAAATAAAATCTTTAAAAAATTTCAAAGTCCTTTAAAAAATGTGAAGGACTGAGAGATAGCTCAGCTGTTAAGTGCACTTCCTGCATAAGCATGAGGGCCTCAGGGAACCTGAGTCCACTAGAGTTCAAACCTCCAGACCCAGTGTAGACAGCTGGGAGTGGCCCTGTACACCTGCAATCCCACTCCCCTCTAGCAAGCCCAGGCAGACTCTCCTGCTCAAACTAAGACTGGGTGGCAGGGGGATGGAGCAGGACACCCAGCGTTTCCCTCTGGCTACCACAGGCAAGTGTATGGGATGCCATGGCACACCACACACACACACACACGCCACACACGCACACACACATGACGATACATGGAGGTGGCCACTTTCACCCTAGAAAGAAGGCCTTCACCAAGAACCTGACCATGCTGCCTGGCCCGTGATCTCCCACTTCAGCCTCCCGAAGCGCATGGAGTGAAGGTTTTTGTGTAAGCCATTAGTCATCTGCTAGAGCAGCCCCAAGTGCAGTCGCTGGCCCGAGAGGCAGAGAGGCAGGCTGCGGAGGAGTTGGTAGTTAGACACGTGGGAATGCTGGGGAACAGCACCTACAAGATGGAGAAGGGGAGGACTCACAATGGAACCGCCCGATCTGCCACAGGGAGTTCTAATGTGGACTGGCTATGAGAGGAGCACTGGACTGGGCAGAAATGGCTGGGCTTGAAGCGGAAAGCCCTTGGTCACTCATTGCCTAGGATGAGCCCAGAAGGAGTGTGGCCACCTGATAGCAGGAGCAGACCTGAAAGTGATACCAGACCCCACACATCCGGGCAACAAGTCCTATACTGAAGGGCAATGTCTGAGTGAGCCACCCACTCCATAGTCTACTCCCAGCACAGCTAACAGGAGCATTTCAGATTTAAGTGAGACTATACCAGCCTCGGTGCCAAACCTCCAAAGACATCTCACACAGGCCCAGCAAGATCTGTCCCACTGCACAGCTCACTTTTGCCTTCTGAAATTCACCCTGCTCCAGCCCTGCTGACCTCCTCACTGTCCCTCAGGCACGAAACATCAGGCACACTCCTGCCTCAAGGCCTTGGCACCCTACCTTACCTCCACCTGGAATGCCCAGGCAGCCATTGGGTTCCCTCCTTCCTTTAGAGTTCACCCACAACTCAGTTGCTTAGAGCACACTCCTCTTCTGTCTGAACTTGAAGCTAAGCACCTTGTCCACTCCATTCTCCACACTGCATCACCCCAGCATGGATCACGAACACAACCTCCGTCTTCCCTCTCCATCCTCCACACTGCATCCCCCCCCCAGCATGGATCACGAACACAACCTCTGTCTTTCCTCTCCATCCTCCACACTGTATCCCCCCCGCCAGCATGAATCACAAACACAACCTCTGTCTTCCCTCTCCATCCTCCACACTGCATCCCCCCCAGCATGGATCACGAACACAACCTCTGTCTTTCCTCTCCATCCTCCACACTGCATCCCCCCCAGCATGGATCACGAACACAACCTCTGTCTTTCCTCTCCACCCTCCACACTGCATCCCCCCCAGCATAGATCACGAACACAACCTCTGGCTTATTACATTTTGTCTTCCCACAGGTAGAACAGAAATCCCTGAGGTCACCCCCCCCCCAGTTGCTGACAGTCTCTGGGATAGTGCCACAGCACCAGGAGGTGCTTGGTTTAGCATTTGTTGAATTAATAAACTCACAGGGGCTGGGGAGATTGCTCAGTGGTTAAAAGGTACTTGCTTGCAAAGCCTGCTGGCCTGGTTCAGTTTCCCAGATGCTCATGTAAAGTTAGACAGGTATTTACTTGAAGTGGCAAGAGACTCTGGCATGCACACATACACATATACAAATAATTTTTTAAATATTTTATTTATGGGCCGGAGAGATGGCTTAGTGGTTAAGGCGCTTACATGCAAAGCCTAAGAACTCAGGTTTCAATCTTCAGGTCCCATGTAGCCAGACATAGTGATGCAAGCACACAACGTCACACATGTGCCACAAGGGGGCACACATGTCTAGAGTTCCTTCTCAGCAGCTGAAGGCTCTGGTGTGTCCATTTTCCCTCTCTCTCTCTAAATATATATATATTCTATTCATTATTGAGAGAGAATGGGATCACAAGGGCCTCTGGCTCAGCAGTTACAGATGCTTGCTTGCAAAGCCTATCAGCCCAGGATTCAATTCCAAAGCCACCCACAAAACCTGGATTTAAAAAGTAACACAAGCACAGGAGAAATGGCTTATTGGTTAAGGTACTTGCCTGTGAAGCCTAAGGACCCAGGTACAATTCCCCAGTACCCACGTAAACCAGATGCACAAGGTTACACATGCATCTGGAGTTCATTTGCAGCGGCTAGAGGCCCTGGTGTATCCATTCTTTCTTTCTTTCTTTCTTTCTTTCTTTCTCTCTCTCCCTCTCTCTCTCTCTATCTCAAAGAAAAGAAAGAAAGAAAAGTAACACAAGTGTCTGGCATTCATTTTCAAGGGCAAGAGACCCTGGCACCCCCACACAAGGGCAAGAGACACACAAATTAATTAGTTAGTTAATTATTTAATTAATTAAAAACGAAAATAACCCTCATATACAGTCCTGATGTCTGCTCAGTGCTGGGATGTAAACAAGTCCTGGCTGCCTCCCCTGGAGGAAGTAAAGAAAAAGGATGGATTCAATGAGTGGCTTCAGTGTTGCAAGATGAGCAGATTCGGGAGATGTGTTGCATAGCAACATGAATACACTCAACACTATGGGCTGGGCTGTGTAACTAACATGGTTTAGGTGATACATTTCAAACTGAGATAGACATAGTAAACTGGTCAGCTGTGGAGGCTGATACTTTTAATCCCAGCACTAGGGAGGCAGAGGTAGGAGGATCACTGTGAGTTCAAGGCCAACCTGAGACTACATAGTGAGTTCCTGGTCAGACACCAGAAAAAAAAAAAAAAAAAAAAGCTAAATTAAACAAACATACAAACAAAAACATGTAGTGAACTGAAGTTCTCAGGCAGAGAAAAACCACATTCAAGATTCTGTAAGGCTGAGTAGAACATCTGTGACTGTGGAGAGCAATGTTCCACGTTCACTCCAAAATTTTCTGAGGCTGTCTTTAGTTCCTTTACTAGTCATTTATTGCCTGCCTCTGTGCTTGACCTAACATGCATTCTTATGACTATCAGCCTAATCCTTTTAGGAATGGACAAGCTGGCCCTTCTGCTTCTACTATCCAAAGGCTGACAAGGCCATCAGATAACATTTGAGGCCTATAACAAGAGTTTCTAGCTTTGCTGTAACCCACCTACCAATGTATTTTTTTTTTCTTCCAAATTTTTATTAACAACTTCCATGATTATAAAAAAAAAACCCATGGTAATACCCTCCCACCCCCCACGTTCCCCTTTGAAACTCCATTCTCCCTCATACCCCCTCCCCATCTCAATCAGTCTCTCTTTTACTTTTGATGTCATCATCTTTTCCTCCTCTTATGATGGTCTTGTGCAGGTGGTATCAGGCACTGTGAGGCCATGGATATCCAGGCCATTTTGTGTCTGGAGGGAGCCTGTTGTATGGAGACCTACCCTTCCTTTGGCTCTTACATTCTTTCTGCCACTTCTTCCGCATTAGATCCTGAGCCTTGGAAGGTGTGATAGAGATATTGCAGTGCTGAGCACTCCTGTCACTTCTTTCCAGCACCATGATGCCTTCTGAGTCATCCCAAGGTCACCACCATCTGAAAAGAGAAGATTCTCTACCCAAAGTGAGAGTAGCATTAACATAAGGGTATGAACATTAAGAGAAGTGCTTACTGGGCAGTTTGATAGGCATAGTATATACATTTAGCCAGACAACAGGAGACGTTACACCCCTAGGGCTCATGACTACCCCTGTTTTAAGTTTTCAGTATCAGGGATGCAATCCCTCCCATGGAGCAGGCCTCCAGTCCAATTAGAGGGAAGTTGGTTTCCCCCATAACAGACGTGCCATTATTGCACCCGTTGGCTCATTTGGCCTGGCTGGCCAAATATAAGGCTTGCAGTGTCCGCTGTTGAGTATCTTCACTGGTGATTTCTCTCTCTCCCATTGAACTGCATGCAGAATAGCTTCTTCCAGCTTTCTGTCAGCTGGTCTACATGGCGGGGGTTATCAGCTCAGCTCCAGCAGGATTTCTCAGTGGCCTTGCAGCCCAAGTATATGGAGTCTTCAGCAATACCAATGCATTTTTTTAAATGTCCTGATTTATAATTTTCTTTGTTCTATTCCTATGAAAATTTCATGAAATTATGACAATATTAGAACATGGTATTTAAAGTAACTTAAATCTATGTTCTCTGACCATGGCTGTTGATATTTGGGCCCAGAACAAACTCTTATTCCCTTTGAGGTGAGAGCTATGTTTTTGCATTGAGCATATTACATATATGTGTACGTATATGTGAATGTACGTATGCATGCATATGTGTGTGCGTGTGTGTGTGTGTGTGTTTGAGAAGGGTCTCAGATCATGCTGGCTGGCCTGGCACTGGCACTTCCCTGCCTCTACTTCCTGTGTGCTGGAATTACTGGCCTTGCCTCCATGTCTAACGTTAATACATAAACCACCACTAACGTCTTTGTTTATTGACAACCTCTATACATATAGACAATATATCATGATCATAGTCCCCTCTCTTACCACCCTCCACAGCATAAACATTCTAGAACAATGTTTGCCAGTGGTAACCAGCAAGGGGATCTGCGTGTGGGTGCGCTGCGGAAGAGCACGCAGACACGAGGCAAGAGCACACGGGCAGCCTGTAGTCAGAGCAGGTGGACACAGCTAAGTGGCAGAGTGCGCAGGGGAAGTGAGAAGGTCACAGGAAGTGAAGAGCTCTGGCCTTGGCCTGAAGGCACTGAGGGGCTGTGGCAGGGTTTGATCCAGGGCGAACTCACGGCCGCTGAGTTGGAGGCAGCCTGAACAGGGTCAAGACAAAGGAGAGGGAAGCGGGTCAGTGTGGGCTTCTAGGGACATGGTCCCTCTGAATGACCGACTTGCAAAGATTGCCTTGGTGGGTCTCAGCTTCTCCCTCCAGGGAAGAGGCTAGGTTATTTGAACCTGACCTCTGAGTCTCTGAGGAAGAGGATGGAACAGGGTAAGGGCATCCTTGACGTCACTACCCCCACCCACCACTAGGCCTCCATCAGCCCCCCCCCTTTCTTCCCAGGGGGCAGGAGGAAGAAGGCTTCAGAAGAGGGGGTTCCAGCCAGCACAGCTGAGCAAGGCTGAGCCAAGGCAAAGTGTAGGCTATGGTGACAGCCGGTCTCCAAGGGCCCTGTTCCCATGCCCTCGGGGGTCAAAACTCAGTGGGTGCACTTGTCCACTTTGGAATCCCAGGAGGCCCTGTTTCACCAGGCCCTGTGGGAGCAGTCTGGAAGGGAAAGCCAGTTCAGTCTGACCCCAGCTGCAGCCAGCTTACAGTTCGGCAGTCTGAGCCCACTCAACCCTGGGGCCCCGGGAGGCCAAAGACAAAATCCTGTTTCGGACAAACAGAAACCTTCTGTCTCCAGTTCCAGACCTTATACCCACCTGCCACCTTCCCTTTCCTTAGCTGCCACAGCCAGATAGCCTCTGGCCTGAGCTCCCTCGACTTGTCTGCCCTCTTTTAGCACAACGCACACACCCTTTTGGTCACATTTTTGTCGGAGTGGTTGTTTTGTTCTGGTATTTGGCCTGGAACTGACTGTCACTGAGGATAACCTTGAACTCCTGATCCTCCTGTCTCCACCTCCCACAAGCTGGTATTACAGGTATATATACACCACCACACCCAGCTCGGTGTTTTCTGTAGGTTTTTTTTGTTATGTCTTGTTTTGTTTTGTTTGCCACACTGGAGGCCTGAACCCTTGGGCCTCCAACAGCAAGTATGTTACCAGTGGACTATATCCTCAGATTTTTTTGTTTTGTTTTGTTTTTCAAGGTAGAGTCTCACTCTAGCCTAGGCTGACCTGGAATTCACTATATACTCTCAGACTGGCCTTGAACTCACAGTGATCCTCCTACCTCTGCCTCCCAAGTGCTGGGACTAAAGGTGTGTACCACCATGCCCGGTTTGTTTTGTTTGTTTGTTTAACTTCTGAAAATACGTTATTTATTTATGAGAGAGAGAGAGAGAGAGAGAGAGAGAAAGGCATAGAGAAACAGAGAGGGAGAGACAGAGAGAATGGGCACACCAGGGTCTGCAGCCACTGCAAACGAACTCCAAATGAATGCGCTACCTTGTACATCTGGCTTACATGGGTACTGGGGAATCAAACCTGGGTCCTTAGGCTTCCCAAGCAAGTGCCTTAACCACTAAGCCATCTCTCCTGTTTTCTTGGGGGGGGGGTGTTGTGGTTTTCAAGGTAGAGTATCACTCTAGCCTAGGCTGACCTGGAATTCACTATATACTCTCAGACTGGCCTCAAACTCACAGTGATCTCTTACCTCTGCCTCCCAAGTGCTAGGATTTAAGGCATGTGCCACCACACCCAGCTTCTCGTATGTTTGTTTTGTTTTTAACTTTTGAGACAGAATCTCACTAAATTGTGGAAGCTGCCCTTGAATTCTCTGTCCTACCTCAGCCTCCCAAGTAGCTGGGATGGCAAGCCTGAGCCACCATGCCTGAGTTTTCTCTTTTGTTTTGTTTTGTTTGTTTTGTTTTATTTCAGGGATAGGATCTTGCTATGTGGTCCTGACTAGTCTTGAACTCTTGATCCTCCTACTCAGCCTCTCAAATGCAAGGATTACATCACAGTGTTCTCAGGCCCTCCCTTGAGACCCTTCCACATCACACTGAGTGCTTTTATAGAATTTCACATCAGCCTCTAAGATAGGTAGGTACATTTCTACCTGCATTTTGCAGAGAAATAATGGAGGCTCTGGGGACTTATGGGATTTGCCTAAGGGCACAAGAGGCAACAGCAGTCTCACTGTGGGAGCCTGGAGTCATGTCTTGTCTCCAGGACCGCACCTTGTCTGATCTCATAGCCCCAAGCTGGGGCCTTTGCTCCTACTGTCATAACTTTATTAATACCCATGGCTGATCTGCTCAATTTCTGTACCAGCCAGGAGGGGTTGGGGCTGGAGATCAAGCCTGACTACAAGTGATCCTCCTTAATCTCTGAGACATGCTCCTTTGTGGAGTGAGGTCTGAATGAATGAGAGTGGGAGGTTCTTGCCTCCTAACTTTCCTACATTCTGAGACATTAGCCTGAGAGCCAAGCTTGAGGGCAGGAACTTCCCTCATTTGAAGGGGCTCAAGGGAGTTAGTTGCTTGGTAACCTCTCAGTGGCTTAGTGGAGACCTCAGCTCCACCAGATTCTACCAAATGCACAATGCCACCTCTCTCCAGTGAGGCTCCTGTGTTCTGATGGCCAAGTGTTGGGACATTAGTGTCCCAACCCAAATCTTAAGCTTCTAGCTTGCCTTTGTTTGTTTTTTGTTTTTAGAGGTAGAGTCTAGCTGTAGCCCAGGCTAACCTGGAATTCACTAATGTATTCTCAGGGTGGCCTTGAACTCACAGTGATCCTCCTACCTCTGCTTCCCGAGTGCTGGGATTAAAGGCGTGCGCCACTACACCTGACTTGCTTTATTTTTAAAAAAATCATTTATTTATTTGAGAGAGAGGCAGATAGAGCAAGAATGGGTACCCCAGGCTCTCTAACCACTGCAAACGAATTCCAGGGGCATGCGCCACCTTGCGCATCTCGCTTATGTGGGTCCTGGGGAATCGAACTTCAGCCTTAGGCTTCGCAGGCAAGCGCCTTAACCACGCAGCCATCTGTCCAGCCTAAACTCTAGCTTTAATCCTTACAAATCCCGCCACCCAAAAAGAGCGTGTCTTGGGAGAGCTCGGGTTCCCTGGACTGGAGGAGAGCGCTGCGGTGAGATGCTGGAGGGGAACGGAGAAGGCAAAGAAGGCAGCGGAGCCCCCGAGCCACCCACCGAGCGCCCCCTGGGGCAGGTCCAGGGAATCTGCGCCTCCCAGTCCCCGCCCCGCGCCGCCCCGCGCCCGCCGCCCGGTCCCGCGGCGCTTCCTGCCCCCACCCCGCCCTCCCTCGGCAATATTTAAGGCTTTCCGTGGCCGGCGCGGTCCAGCCCGGCTCCCGCAGGCGCCGCTTCGGCCTCTCTCCTCCACTCCACCTGGGCAGGGTCGCAGGCGAGCGGTGAGTTCGGGGCATGGGGCTACTGCTGGGGCTGAGGGTTGCGCGTTAGAACTCACCTATACTGCCTGGGCCAGGCCAGATGCTGTCAGCGCGGTCCCCTCAACTTTCATGGAATCCTCCAGGACGAGAGCTTGAGGCCCCCAGAGGCCGTCAGTTATCCGTGCTCCTGGTGCGTGAGAAGGAAGCGAGGTTTGAATCCAGGTCTGGTTTCCAGGTCTTAACTGCATCTCCCCACCTTCCCTCTCCCTTAAATGTTCTGGGAGCTTTGGGACCCCTGTACCTGCACCGTGCAAGGATAGGTCCTGTCAAAAGTCTAGACTGGCAGTCACAACTCTGGAGGGGAGGGAAACGCCATGGAAACAAAACACAACCAAATACCTCCACTTAAGTCACAGGTGGGAATTGTCAAAGGTGGAGTTTGTGGGCCATACTGCCCCGACTGCTAACTCCTAACTTGACCCCCACCCCCACAACCACAACAGGCGAGTGCAAAAAAAAAAAAAAAAAAATCAAAGTGAGGTCCCCTGAGTGAGATGTGATGGAGGGTGGGGGCAGGGGCCCTACAAACCTGAAGATGGGTTCAATAAATCATGACAGCCTGAGTTCATATCCCCAACACCCACGCAAAAAAAAAAAAAAGGCAGGCATGGTGGCATGCTAATCCCTGTACTGGGGAGGCAGAGACAGGGGGGCCCCCCGGCTAGCTAGTCTAGCCAAATTGGTTAGCTTTAGATATCGTGAGAGACCCTGCCTCAAAAAATAAAGTGGAAGGAGTTGTGTTGTGGCGCACGCCTTTAGTCCCAGCACTGGGGAAGCAGAGAGGTAGGAGTTCGAGGCCAGCCTGAGACTACACAGTGAATTCCAGGCCGGCCTGGGCTAGAGTGAGACCATACCTGGGGGGAGGAGGGAAAAAAACAACCACCAAACATCAAGTGGAAAGCAATTGAGGAAGGCACCCAATGTCGACCTCTGCCTTTCACACACCCTTACATATACAAACGTCCCCACACATGTGAACACGCATACATGCACGCTCGCACAAACACACCCAATCACACCTCTCCCACTACTCCCACTATCTTGGAGGTAGCCGGCCTTGGGCAAAAGGGAAGAAAGGAAGGTGTGGCAACAGCTGTGTAACCTTCGATAAATTCCTCAGATTCTCTGTTCCCATAAGCAAAAGAGCCTTTACTTAATCCAGACCTCGTTGAGGTCATCCTGGGGCTTTGGCCTGGGAAAAGAGGCGCTAGTGGGTGATTACTAGCAGCACCTGGCAGACCTCCGGGCGGTCTTTGTTGCTAGGCTCTGCTGAGAAAAGTAAGGTGCTGGCCGCCCTGCTGATTGCTCTGGTTCCCTGTCCCCCTGCAGACGGAGGCCCGGGAGCCATGGGTGACTGGGGCTTCCTGGAGAAGCTGCTGGACCAGGTCCAGGAGCACTCGACTGTGGTGGGGAAGATCTGGTTGACCGTCCTCTTCATCTTCCGCATCCTCATCCTGGGCCTGGCGGGCGAGTCGGTGTGGGGCGATGAGCAGTCGGATTTCGAGTGTAACACAGCCCAGCCGGGCTGCACCAACGTCTGCTACGACCAGGCCTTCCCCATCTCCCACATCCGCTACTGGGTGCTGCAGTTCCTGTTCGTCAGCACTCCCACCCTGGTCTACCTGGGCCATGTCATCTACCTGTCTCGGAGAGAGGAGCGGCTGCGGCAGAAGGAGGGGGAGCTGCGGGCACTACCACCCAAGGACCCACAGGTGGAGCGAGAGCTGGCAGCCGTGGAACGACAGATGGCCAAGATCTCGGTGGCGGAGAATGGTCGCCTGCGGATCCGCGGGGCGCTGATGGGCACCTACGTGGCCAGCGTGCTCTGCAAGAGCGTGCTAGAGGCAGGCTTCCTCTACGGCCAGTGGCGCCTCTACGGCTGGACCATGGAGCCCGTGTACGCGTGCCAGCGTGCGCCCTGCCCTTACACGGTGGACTGCTTCGTCTCCCGCCCCACCGAGAAGACCATCTTTATCATCTTCATGCTGGTGGTGGGATTGATCTCCCTGGGGCTCAACCTGCTGGAGCTCATGTACCTGCTGTGTCGCTGTGTCAGCCGGGAGATAAGAGGGGGAAGCCAAGGCCACGACGCCCCACCAGCCCAGGGCGGCAGCTCTGACCCCTACTCTGAACAAGCCTTCTTCTACCTCCCCATGGGCGAACAGCCCTCGTCCCCGCCATGCCCCACCTACAATGGGCTCTCGTCCACCGAGCAAAACTGGGCCAACTTGACCACAGAGGAGAGGCTTGCCTCTTCCAGACCCCCTCCCTTCCAGAATCCACCCTCTAGGAAGTCCCCTAGTCGCCCCAGCAGCTCAGCTTCCAAGAAACAGTACGTATAAGGGCCTGGGGTTCATGTCACTCAAAAGAGAACTCCTGAGAAGTCTCTCTGCCTTGGATGCCCCCCCCTCCACCCTCAAGGCTCTGCAGAGACTGGGTGGGGAAAGTGGACACTCACTCACCATACAGCCTGATTGCAAGTGGTTATGGAACACCTGAGGACTATGTGGTGACCAGAGGGCACGATAGCTTCTGTCTAGGTTGTGACTGTGTCCGGACGCGGGCAGAGCTGGCTGGCTGGGGATGCTCATGGTGAAGGGTGTTGTGGACTCTCTGACGTTTTCAGTTGACTCAGAGGCACACAGAGCTAACTTGATAACTCGCCCCACCCTTATGGACGAGTCACCTCACCGGCTTGTCCTCACACCTTCTCCTCACAGGAAAAGGCTGATGCAGGCTGCTGGCTCAGCCTTGGTCAGAGGGACAGACAGCCTGTGCTGGATGGGTCTGGCCCTGTCCTGGGGACTGGTTACTGCCTTGTTTCCATCAATTCTTCCCAGTTCCACTGTTGATGCTCCGAAAATAAACAGGACTCCATCACCAGCTGGGTGTGTGTTGGTGCTGTCGTGGTATGACTGGGTTGGGGGCAGGGCAGTCATTTTGCCCAGGTGTTCCTCTGGATTATCTGTCTTTGGTCTCTGCAGCCTCAACTCCAGCCAGCACCATAAAGCCTTCATGCGCTGCCTCTCAGATGCCCTGCCTTTTGAAATGCCCCAGGACTGCCCGACCTTTCTTTCACCAACTGTCCCATTATTCAGTCTGCTGCTGAATTGGTGGCCAGAGTGGTCAGTGTCTTTTCCCATCCTGCCCTATGCCCATCTGCTACCCTGGTCATGCTCTTCCCTGTACTATGTATGCCTTCACCACCATGTGGGTATGGGGGGATCGACACAAAGCCTTAACCACAAAGCCGCCTCTCCAGCTCCTGACTGAACATTTTGCTCTCCAAGCTTGCCTGTTGCCAAATCCAACATACCCAATGCACGCATCCTACCTCTGGGGACCCTGGGTATTTCAGAAGGAAAGTCTAGGATGTGGTCTTCCTAAACCTTTCTTCCCTGCTCACCACAAGGAGCAACTTGAAGGTAGCTCTTCTCCAAGCACCCAGCAGTAGCCCAGAGGGCTCCTTCTCTATTCGATTGGTCACACCCTGCAGCCCGTAAGCATTAGTGGACCTGGAGAAGGCAGAGTGTCTTCGCAGAAGGGAGAGTAAGATGAGCATTGGCACTGGGGTCCTGAGTTTAAGCGCTGCTTCCAACATGTCTCAGCCAGCGTTCTGCAGACATGGTTTTCTCATCTGTGAAACACAGGCGGTGACATCACCTGCCTCCCAACGAAAGCAAAATAAAATAAAAGCGTACGATTGTGCTTGGCTCATCAGTCAGGCAGTAAAAATTCAGTCACACTTTCCAGCCAGGCCTGCAACATAGGGTCTCCTCCAGGAAGCCTTCCCTGATTTCTCCAGCAATGGCCTCCAACCTCTCGGAGTCTGAAGCACTGCTCAGTACATACCCATCCCAATGAATCTCTAAGCATTGCCTCAGAGACACTTTCATTCCCCAGAGGCCCACCTCTGACTGAGGGTGAGAGGCTGACAGACTGAGCAGAAAAGGAGTCAGTTCAGGAGGCTAAGTTCCTCTCCAGTGGGGAGGCCAGAGGCAAGTGGCCTCTTAGACCAACCCTGTTCTCTCCTATCCGACCTGACTGGGAAAGGTAGGAGAAGGAGGTGTAAGTGAGGGGTGAGCTCCCCCACTCTTGCTCTGAACAAGGGCAGAGCTTAAGACTTGAACCTTCAAGTGAGACTGGGGTTGGGACCCAGACTGGTGGCTACACACACGAGGACAAGTGGGCTGAGGGTGAAAGGTGAGGCTGGTGCGGTGGAACGGGACCACATAGCTTAGGGAGGGTGGTAGGAGGTCTGAGGAGCAGCACTGGCTCCCTCTCACCTTTCCTACTTTGCCAGGGCCACTAACAGTACCACAGATAGAGAGGCTGAAATATCACAGCGAATCCCCACAGTCCTGGATCCTGGCTGGGCCCCCAGGATCAAGGCATGTGTGGGATCTTTCCTTCTTAAGGCTGTAGGCCAGTATCTGTGCTGTGCACTCTCCTGGCCATCCTTTCTTGGCTTCTGGAAGCAGCCCCACCCCCATCTCTGCTTCCACCTTCATATGACATTCTCCCTGTGTCTGAGCCCAAATTTCCCTTTATTTTTTGTTTTGTTTTTCAAGGTAGGGTCTCCCTCTAGCCCAGGCTGACCTGGAATTCACTATGTAGTCTCAGGCTGGCCTCCAATTCACAGTAATCCTCCTACCTCAGCTTCCCAAGTGCTGGGATTAAAGGTGTGCACCATCATGCCCAGCACCAAGCTTACATTTTTGTAATTACTTTTTTTTGGGGGGGGCTTGTTTTGAGGTAGGGTATCGCTCTAGCCCAGGCTGACCTGGAATTCACTATGTAGTCTCAGGGTGATCTTGAACTCACTGTGTTCCCCCTACCTCTGCCTCCCAAATGCTGGGATTAAAGGTATGTGCCACCATGCCTGGCTTTAGTTACAGTTTATGAGTCATATTTCTATGGCAGATATGATTACATTTAACTTTTCTTTCATTATTATTATTATTATTATTATTATTATTGTTTTGCTTTCTTTTTTGAGGTAGAGCCTCACTCTAGCTCAGGCTGACCTGGAATTCATTATATAGTCTCAGGGTGTCCTTGAACTCATGGTGATCCACCTACCTCTGCCTTCCAAGTGCTGGGATTAGTGGCGCGCACCACCACACCCGCTCCAAGTTTACATTTTGGAGGACTAGAGGTTAAGACTTCAATGTATCTTTGAGGAAGGACACAATTAGACTCAGATCAGTACCCCACTGGTCACCTCACCTCCAAGCACCAGTCCAGAAGGCTGAGGAGAGGGTGAAATGTTTGTGAAACTGAGGCAGCTCCTTGGGAGTATGGTCAGGGTAAAGCACAGTAGGTTTGCATCTCAGTGTCCTTTGCTCCCTCCTCTCTCCCACCAGCCTGTCCCTGACTGCCGCCTACACCTATCTGGTTACCAGATAGCTCTTAGCTACCAAGAGCACATCTGGAATTAGGAGATGTGGCTCCTCCCTGCCTCCCACCTCTCCCACGTACTTGACTATGGTTCTTTCCATTCGCTAGCCTTAGTTTCCCCCCTGTGAAATGACTGGATTGGGTGAGAATTAAGGTGGCTAGATATGAGGGGCTATTTCATGGGAGAACATGGTTATTTCTATTTAAAAAAAGGTTATTTCTATCAAAAGATCAATTTCAGCCACTTGAATTTACACTGCCTTCCTGAGTAGGAAAGGCACAGGGTTATATGGAGAGCACTGGGAATTTTGCAAAGCCCAGCATCTTCTTATCTGTGACCCATGGGAGCATGTGAATGCTCTGAGTCGCACGTGAACAAAAGCAGAGGGCCATCGGGCCGGGTAAGGTCCACACTTCCTCCCATCTGAGCTGCTGGTTCACTGGCTTGCTGACTTCACTGTTCCTGTTTCTGGGTTGTCTCTGGTTTTGAGACAGGATCATGCTACGTAGCTCAGGCTTCACGAGATAGCCCACTTGGGTCTGAAACACGTATCTCCCTGCTCTGCCTCCTGAGCACTGTAACAGGTGTGTGCCACCAGCTCTGATGTCATGCTTCTACTGCCGACCTTCAGTGACTTGTCTGGCATCTTTCATTTCCTTTTCACACTAACCTCAGCCTGACCATGGACGCGTGCAGGAAGACGTATCTGTCACGAAACTGCCTAGCATCTTTCTCCACCTTTAACCTCCCCCACAAGCCTTGGTTCTGACCTTAGAAGCCACGTGACCCTTGGCTCTTCTGTCTCCCCACAGGGCCCTGTAGCCACATGCAGACAAAAACTAGAGTTTGAGGCCAGGTGTGGTGGCGCATGCCCAGCTTCCAAAAAAAAACATTTTTAAAAATATTTTATTTAGCTGGGCGTGGTGGCGCAGGACTTTAATCCCAGCACTTGGGAGGCAGAGGTAGGAGAATTGCCATGAGTTCGAGGCCACCCTGAGACTCCATAGTGAATTCTAGGTCAGCCTGGGCTACAGTGAGACCCTACCTCAAAAAAAAAAAAATTATTTATTTATTTATTTATTTGACAGAGAAAGAGGGAGAGAGAGAGAATGGGCATGCCAGGGCTTCCAGCCACTGCAAACGAACTCCAGACACATCTGGCTAATGTGGGTCCTGGGGAATCGAACCTGGGTCTCTTGGCTTTGCAGGCAAATGCCTTAACTGGTAAGCCATCCCTCCAGCCCAGAATTTTTATTTATTTGTAATGAGAAAGAGAGAAAATGGGTGAGTCAAGGCTTCCTATCATTGCAAACAAACTCTAGATGCATGAATTCCATTGTTCATCTGGCTTTGTGTGGGTACTGAGGAATTGAACCCAGGCAGACAGGCTTTGCAAGCAGTGCCCTTAACCACTCAGCCATCTCCCCAGCCCTTCAGAAGTTTCTGAGCAACCTGCAGGATCCATATTATCACCCCTCACCCCAAAATTTTCTTTCGTTTTGTTTTGGTTTTGGTTTTCAAGGTAGGGTCACACTCTAGTCCAGGCTGACCTGGAATTCACTGTGTAGTCTCAGGGTGGCCTTGAACTCACAGCAATCCACCTACCTGTGCCTCCTAAGTGCTGGTATTAAAGGCATATACCATCACACCCAGTTTTTTTACTTTTTATTGATAATTGTCATGCATGGATTAATGTATTTCAATCACAATCCCTCTCAATACCTTTTTTATTTGTCATGTCTCCCTTGCCTCCATTCCACTGAGCCTTCTTTCCAACTAGACCCTTTTCTATTTTTCTAAATATATTATTTATTTATTTATTTGAGAGAGATAAAGGGCAGAGGAAGATATGGAGAGAGTGTGTCAGGGCCTCCTATCCGCTGCAAACAAACTCCAGACACATGCGCCACCTTGTGCATCTGGCTTTACATGGGTACTGAGGAATACTGGGTCCTTTGACTTTGCCAGCAATTGCCTTAACTGCTAAGCCATCTCTTCAGCCCTTTTCTATTTTTTAAATATTTTATTTATTTATTTATTATTTACAAGAGAGAGAATGGGCCTGCTAGGGCCTCTAGCCACTGCAAACAAATTCCAGTTGCATGTGCCACCATGTACATCTCGCTTACATGGATTCTGGGGAATGGAACCTGAGTCCTTAGGTTTCACAGGCAAAGTGGTTTAACTGCTAAGCCATCTCTCCAGCCCCCTTTTCTGTTTTAATGTCTGTTTTGTCCTCTCTCATCATCCATCATGGAATGTTGATGGGCCCAATACAGTGCAGGTCTTACTCAGATAAGGACAGCTGCTGTGAGTTGATGAATGCAGCAGTGGATTTCATGTCTGGAAGACTGTGCACCAGACACTCCTTCTCACCCTCTGGCTCTTACATTCTTTCTGCTCCTCTTTCACAATGCTCCCTGAGCCTTGAAGGGTGCCAGAGACATGTGTCATTTCACACTTAGACCTCAGTACTCCAGAGTCACTTAGTCTCCGCATTTTGATGGGCTTTGAGTCTCCCTAGTAGTTGCCATCATTTGCAAAAAGGAGCTTCTCTTACCAAAGGTGACAGCAGCACTTCTGTATGGGCATAAACATAAATGTTTTCCAGGTGTGGTGGCACACGCTTTTAATCCTAGCACTTGGGAGGCAGAGGTAAGAGGATCTCTGTGAGTTTGAAGCCAGCCTAGGCTAGAGTGAGACCCTACCTCAAAAAAAAAAAAAAAAATAGGGCTGAAGAGATGACTTAGCTGTTAAGGCGCTTGCCTACGAAGCCTAAGGACCCAGGCTCAATTTCCTAGTACCCACGTAAGCCAGATGCACAAGGTTGCACATACATCTGGAGTTTGTTTGCAGAGGCTAGTGGCCCACCCATTCTCTGTTTGCCTCTTTCTCTCTCTCTCTCTCAAATAAATGAATAAATAAAATTTAAAAGAACAAAAATAAATAAATATTTAGAGGGTAATTTTATGGCTACGACATATCTATTTAGCCAAACAACAGCAGTAGCTCCTATGACCTCCCTAGCCACAGGTGCTTTCACAAGGTTTTTAGTACCAGACATGAATTCCCTCCCATAAGACAGGCTTACCCGAAGCCGGGCGTGGTGGCGCACACCTTTAATCCCAGCACTGGGGAGGCAGAGGTAGGAGGATTGCTGTGAGTTCGAGGACACCCTGAGACTCCATAGTGAATTCCAGGTCAGCCTGGGCTAGAGTGAGACCCTACCTCCAAAAACCAAAAATAAAAAAGACAGGCTTACCCTAAAACTTCTACTAATGCAAACTAGAATTACATTAACTTTCCTACTTTATTTTCCTTTTAACATAGGGTTGTTTTTTTTTTTCCAGATACACAAAAGGTAATGCATGACCACTGTACACAATGAGCTTCTGCTATTCAAGGGTAACAACTGTTAATATTCAGAAGTCATGCTGGGCATGGTAGCACACGCTTTGAATCCCAGCACTGGGGAGGCAGAGGTAGGAGGATTGCTGTGAGTTCAAATTCAAGGCCAGTCTGAGACACTACATAATGAATTCCAGGTGAGCCTGGGCTACAGCAAGACCCTTTCTCAAAAAAAAGAATGGTGTGATAGATGTCTGTACATAAGCGTTTTCCAAATTTCTATTTCCTTTATAGAAAGATATTCCAAGAAGTGAGATTCAAGGTCAAAAGCTAGGAAATTTGAAACCAAAAGAAATTTAGGGGCTTTCTTTTTAGTTGTGAAAGTGTGTCATTATAAATAATCCACAAACACAGGAAAGCACAAGAACATGACAAGAAGTATGTGTGTTGGTGGTGGGAACCAAGACCTCTTTTGTTTGTTTGTTGTTTTTGAGGTAGGGTTTCACTGTAGTCCAGGCTCACCTGGAATTCACTCTGTATTCTTAGGGTGGCCTTGAACCCACGGTGATCCTCCTACCTCTGCCTCCCAACTGCGGGGATTAAAGGCGCGCGCCACCACGCCCGGCTATGGTCCAACTTCTATAAAGCAGAAACGCTGACGCAGCTAGTCCTCCATCAGAGCCCACCCGGGCCTGCCCTATGCAAAGATGGAAGTGCATCCTCCAGAGTCTTGGGAAGGAGAAACAGCATGCAGAAGAGGGGAAGCCCTCCCCACAGAATTCCAGATTGGTCTGGGCTAGAGTGAGATCCTGCCTCAAAAACAAAAAAAAAAAAAATTAAAAAGTAAAATAAAAAATAAAGCTATCGCCAGGCATGGTGGCCTTTAATCCTAGCACTCAGGAGGCAGAGGTAGGAGGATTGCCATGAGTTCAAGGCCACCCTGAGACTCCATAGTGAATTCAAGGTCAGCCTGGGCTAGAGTGAGACCCTACCTCGAAAAACAAAAACAATAATAATAATAAAGCTATCTGGCCTCAGTGATTTGTTGATATGTCTTTTCAAAAGCCTTTTTGCTCTTTAGCGACTGTGTCTATTTAAATTTCCTTCATCATTTAAATCCCTAAAACAAATAAAATGTCAATTGGAATTAAGTGCCTAGATAGCTTTATCTCATCACACCACACCTCCCCATTTTGTTTATATGTCAACTAAAAGCCCTAAATAAAATTGTCCCTTGGCTTCTGTAGGGTACCCGCTGGAGATGTTTTATAATCCAGACCACACTAGCTTGGTAATAAGATTGGAAAGCATTCCATTGAAAACCCCGGAGCCTCTCATAAGGGGCTGCCACTACGCTCAGCGTGAGTTTATGGAACTGAAAATGTGGCAATAAAAGTGACAACTCTGACATCTGCACCAATTAAGTGTCATCACATCCATTTCAGCTCATGGGTCCAACTGACAAGCGCCATCCTCTTAAATCTGGATTCTGTCACCCACAGCCTTAGCCCACTCCTACCGCTGACCAATCTGATTTGTCCTTCGTCTGATAAATCTAAGGAGCTTAGTACAATTAAGTGGCATTGCCTGGCAGAGACGATGCTGGGTCCTGGGAGTGAGGGGTGGAGGTCTCTGAGGTTTGATTGTTGAAAGGAGTGGGTACAGACTTTTTTGTTTGTTGAGGGATTTTTTTTTTCTCCCTTTGTTTTGTTAGGTCTATTGTCTTTTGTTTTTGTTTTGTCTTTTAAGATGAGGGTCTCTCTATGTCACAAGCTCATGATCTTTCTGTCTCAGCCTTGTACATTCTGGGATTGTAGTTGTGTGCAGTGTCACACCCAGCTAGGTCTTCATTAAGTGAGAAATGCTATTCCTAAAAGACTGTATCCAGACTAGCAATATAGCTCAGTGGTAGAGTGCTTACCTAGCATGCACACAGTTCCGGGCTCAAACTCCAGCACCAGGCAAACATAAATGAAATGCCACATCCTTCACTCCTCCTCACCTCACAGGATGGTAGCCACATCTGTGTCACTCCACCTTACCTCGTAGAACAAACAGGAAGCTGTCAGAGCAAGCTTTCACAGAGAGCCCTGGGGTTGTGGGGACCTGGTTATCCTGCTCATTCGCTGAGCTCAGGGAACCTCAAGGAGTCCAGCTTGGCGGTGATGCAAGAAGTCTCTAAAATCAGAAGCAGGAACTCTGGAGAGCTGGGAGGATGAATCCCAGAAGGAATGAAGGCCTTAGGCAGGAAGCCAGGCCCTGTGTAGGGCTCATGAGACTTCCCCAGAGGAGCTGTGCAGGGATCATAGGTACAAAAGCCAGCCTTTAACGGTGGGAAGAGCAGCCTGGGCCTGTGGTAGTCAGACCCTGCCCGGACAGAGCATGAGAAGCCTGGAGGTCTCTGGAAGGACAGAAAAGATGACAGCAGGGCGTTTCAGAGCCAGACACACCAGAGTCAAGATAACAAGGGGAACCAGGGGGCAGGTCAAGACTGAGAACTCCACCAGCACAGCCTGGGCATTAGTGAGACTTTATTTATTTATTTTTGTTTGTTTGCTTTTGTCTTTGTTTTTCTGAGGTAGGGTCTCACTCTAGCTCAGGCTGAGCTGGAATTCACTATGTAGTCTCAGGGTAGCCTTGAACTCACAGCTATCCTCCTACTTCTGCCTCCCAGTGCTGAGATTAAAGGCCTGCACCAAGGCACCTGGCAAGGGACTTTACTTTATTTTTGACAGAGAGGCAGAGAGAAAGAATGGGCATGCCAGGGCCTCCAGCCACTGAAAATGAACTCCAGATACGTGTGCCACTGGCTTTTGTGGGTCCTGGGAATCGAAACTGGCTCCTTAGGCTTTGCAGGCAAGCACCTTAACTGCTAAGCCATCTTCTCTCCAGCCCATTAGTGGGATTTGGACATTATTCCCCAGTGAGGTTAAGCAAACATTTAGGGGTGTGTGTGTGTGTGTGTGTATTCATGTGTGAGTACAGGTGTGTGCATGCCATAGTGTGGGAAGGTCAGAGGACAACTTTCAGGTCAGTTCTCACCTTCTCCCTCATATCTGTCATATCTGCCTCCCATCTTCGGTCAGCATGCCAGCATCCACAGAAGTCCATCATGGCTTCTAGCTAATTTTTTTTTTTTTTGAGGTAGGGTCTCCCTCTAGCCCAGGCTGACCTGGAATTCACTCTGTAGTCCCAGGCTGGCCTTGAGCTCATAGAGATCCTCCTACCTTTGCCTCCCTGCTGGGGTTAAAGGTGTGTGCCACCACACCCGGCTAGCTTCTGGCTTTTTTTTTATGTGGAATCTGGGCATTAAACTAGAGTGCTCAAGGCTTGATCAGCAAGGGCTATCTCCACTAAGCCATCTACCCAGCCAACATGTATTTTTTATTTATTTATTTTATTTTATTTTGTTTTTCAAGGTAGGGTCTCACTCTAGCTCAGGCTGACCTGGAATTCATTATGTAGTCTCAGGGTGGCCTCGAACTCATGGCGATCCTCCTATCTCTTCCTCCCGAGCGCTGGGATTAAAAGTGTGAGCCACCACGCCCAGTCAACATGTATTTTTAAAAATTATTTATTTATTTATTTGGAAGAGGGAATATGAGTGCACCAGAGCCTCCTGCCACTGCAAACAAATCCCAAATGCATGCACCACTTTGTGTATCTGGCTTTATGTGGGTCCTAGGGAATTGAACCTGGGCCATCAGGCTCTTCTAGGCAAGTGCCTCTAACTGCTAAGCTATCTCCCCAGCCCACATATATATGTTTTTAAAAAGCGTTCATAAGAACTGAGATGTAGCTCAGTGGTAGAACATTTACATAGCATGTACAAGGCCCTGGGTTCAATTCCGTAGTACCACAAAAAAAAAAGCAGTACATATTTGAAACATACAAACTTGTTTTTAAAAAAACAAAGGGTTGTCTTATGATGTTCTGTTGAGCCCCGGGGGGGGGGGGTGCAGAGAGCCTGGTAGGCTCACTGGTCTTCCTCACGTCATTGCCATCCTGTCAGCTGTAGCATTTCTGTGTACGGATGGCTTTCCTGACTAAAAGAAGCCCTGCTGTGCTGCAAGGGGGTTGCCCTGTGACTACGTGTGCACACACTGGCATTTCCATTTCTTTTTATTTATTTGAGAGAGGGAGAAAGAGGCAGACAGAGAGAGGATGGGCGCGCCAGGGCCTCCAGCCACTGCAGACAAACTCCAGACACATGCGTCCCCCTTGTGCATCTGGCTTACGTGGATCCTGGGGAATTGAACCTGGGTCCTTTGGCTTTGCAGATGAGCTTCTTAACTGCCAAGCCATCTCTCCAGCCCCAAACTTTTTTTTTTTTTTTTGCAACTGTGTTGATTCTTTACTATTTTTTTTATTTTTTAAAATTTTTTGTTTATTTTTATTTATTTATTTGAGAGCAACAGACAGAGAGAGAGAGAGGCAGATACAGAGAGAGAGAATGGGCGCGCCAGGGCCTCCAGCCACTGCAAATGAACTCCAGACGCGTGCACCCCCTTGTGCATCTGGCTAACGTGGGTCCTGGAGAATCCAGCCTCGAACCGGGGTCCTCAAGTTTCACAGGCAAGCGCTTAACCGCTAAGCCATCTCTCCAGCCCTTGATTCTTTACTATTTACCAAGCAAAGCACCTCAAAAAAAAGTTAAGTAACCCAGGCTTCTTGCCATCTGGACATCTTTGAAAGGAGCCAACAAACCAGACCAAGGATCTTGACATTCTAGGTTCCTACATCTTGCTCAGTGGTCCAAGAATTCCCCAAGGGTCCCACTATGCCTCCCATGCCTGGAATCAATTCCTGCAAAGATCGATCTTTTCTGAACCAGGAACGCAGGTTCATTAAGTTCGTAGAATTTAAATGAACTGAACTCAGAGATTCTGAAGAACCCAGGGGAGAGCCTTTCAAGAGTGAAGTGGGTAAGCTTCTATCTGTGGAATGTGAAGCAGTAAAAGGCAGAAGAGCCATGCTCCAGCCACAGCCAGTTCCGAATGGAACTCCACAACAGGGCAGGGGAGGCAGGTCTGGGCACAAAAGGAAAGGGAAGTAGGTCCATCCCTGGAGCCTGGGGTGGAGGCACCACGGGCAATGGCAAACAGGACCTGGCCTATAGAAAAGAGCTATCCTTTCTGGGTTGGCACATGCCTCTAAAACATTTGAGTCTCTGTCTGTTGGGAAGATGACCCTAAGACAAGGCAAAGGCAGGGTCAGGCTCCTGTGATGGAAACAAAAGCTGGAAGGTAGTACCTTCACCCTGGGACCTGGTGTGGTGGTTTGTATGTCTGCCACCCCAGGTGCTGAAATTAAGCTTGTAACTTGGATCTCCAGCTGCCTGGCTGGAAGGAGGCATCAATGGGGGCAGATGCTGGAGTCCAGCCCTAAGGTGTGTTGAGGGGAGGATCTAAGATTCCAGCCCAAAGACGTGCAGAGCAGTATGAGCTCGGCAGGCGTCCTGCTTGCTGCTTTTTGGTGTTGGCTGGATGGCTGTGGGTTCTCTCTCTGCTTGGATTTATGAATGAGAGCCAGCTTCTTCTGCCACGGATGGATGGAACTTCCCTGGATCTGTAAGATTGAAATAAATCCTTTCCTCTCCTGAACTGTGCCTGGTTTGGATGTTCATCCCAGCAACGTGCAACTGTCTACGGCACCTAGAAACCAACATTGGTCATGACTTCTGTTCAGCCAATCAGATACTCCTACCCAGGACTCTCCAGGAATGCTGCAAAGACACAGAGCGGAGCGGGTCGGAAGAAGCGCGCGATGTGTTGGTGCGTGTCCAGAGACTACAGAATCGAAGAACACAGCAAAGGCGGTCCGGAGACACTATCACCAGCTCAGCAGTCCTAAGGAAACCATCGCTGGTAGCCCATGTCTGTCATCCCAGCGCTCATGAGACGGAGGCAGGAAGATCAGGAGTTCAAGGTCATCCTTGGCTACACAGTGAGTTCAAGGCCATCCTGGGCTACTTGAGACCCTGTCTCAAAATGAAACAAAAAACTTTCCATGATGTCACCTTGGCTGGTGTCTTAGTCAGTTTGTGCTGCTGTAACAAATTCTTGACACTGAATAGTTTATAAAGCACTGAAATTTGTCCTTCACAGTTCTGGAGGATGGGAAGTCACAAGTTCAAGGTACCAGCAGTTTCAGTGTCTGGGCTCTGCTCCTATGCTGTATCCTCCAGAGGAGACTAAAGATGATGTTCATACGTGGAAGAGATAGAAGGGCAGATGGGGGGGTTCAGGGCTAGTTAATCCCCCCTTTTTTTGTTTTTTTGAGGTAGGGTCTCACTCTAGCCTGACCTGGAATTCACTATGTAGTCTCAGGGTGGCCTCGAACTCATGCTGATCCTCCTTCCTCTGCCTCCCCAGCGCTGGGACTAAAGGTGTGCGCCACTACACCCAGCTGGTGAATCCCTTTCATTAAGAGCATCTCCTTTATAAATTTTTTTTTATTTTTATTTATTTATTTGAGAGCGACAGACAGAGAAACAGGCAGATAGAGAGAGAGAGAATGGGCGCGCCAGGGCCTCCATCCACTGCAAACGAATTACAGACGCGTGCGCCCCCTTGTGCATCTGGCTAACATGGGTCCTGGGGCATAGAGCCTCAAACTAGGGTCCTGAGGCTTCACAGGCAAGCGCTTAACTGCTAAGCCATCTCTCTAACCCAAGAGCATCTCCTTTATGACTTGCTTCCTAAAGGTCCCCCCTTTGGTACTAGGAACTGAACCCTGGGCCTTACCCACACTAGGCAAGCACTCTACCACTGAACTACATTCCAAGACCTCTCTTTTTTGATACAGGGCTTCACCAAATTGCCCAGGCTAGCCTTGAACTTGCAATCCTCCTGCCTCAGCCTCCCCTGCAGCTGGGATTATAGGCCTGCATCACAAGGCCAGGCTTCACCTCTTAATACTACTACATTGGCACTTAACTTCCAACATGAATTTTGGAGCCAGCACAAACACTCACCTCCTAACATCCGAGCTTTTGCTTCCTTGGATATTGGCCAAGCCCAGTGCTCAATCTTTCTATCAGTTTTACAAGTTATCAAATACCTTCCCAATTAAGTTTATTTTCCAATTTAGGAATTAATTACAATCCATTTCTATGGCTTCTAACCAAGAATCCTTTTGTGGTTTTTGTTTTGTTTTGTTTTGTTTTTAGACAAGTTCTCACTATGTTGCTCAGGCTGACCTCAGAATTGTGATTCTGGCGGGGCATGGTGGCGCACGCCTTTAATCCCAGCATTCGGGAGGTGGAGGTAGGAGGATCGCTGTGAGTTCAAGGCCACCCTGAGAACACAGAGTGAATTCCAGGTCAGCCTGGACCAGAGCAAGACCTTACCTTGACCCCCCCACCACCACCACCACCAAAAGTGTGCCACCATGCCTGGCAAGGATCTTGATTGATACAGAGCTTGTAGAATTCTTGACATAATACATACCTGCCATTATCAATCATTGATTTAAAGGGTAACCAGGAGATGGAGAGATGGCTTACTGATTAAGTTGCTTGCTGGCAAAGCCAAAGGACCCAGTTTGATTCCCTAATACCCATATAAGTCAGATGCACAAGGGAGCACATGTATCTGGAGATCACTTGTAGTGGCTGGAGGCCCTGGTGTGCCCATTTGTTCTCTCTATCTGCCTCTCTCTCTCCCTTTCTCCGAAATAAATTTAAATAAATCTTTAAGCCAGGTGTGATGGCGCATGCCTTTAATCCCAGCACTCAGGAGGCAGAGGTAGGAGGGCTGCTGTGTGCTCGAGGCCACCCTGAGACTCCATAGTGAATTCCAGGTCAGCCTGGACTACAGTGAGACCCTACCTTGAAACCCCCCCCCCAAAAAAAATTTTAAGTTAACCATGGCTATAGAGATTTCTCAATGGTTTATTTTTATTTTTTTAATTATTTGAGAGAGAGCAAGAGGCAGAGAGAGAGAGAATGGGCATGCCAGGGCCTCCAGCCACTGCAAATGAACTCCAGACACATGCACCACCTTGTGCATCTGGTTTATGTTGGTCCTGGGGAATTGAAACTGGGTCTGTTGGCTTTGCAGGCAAGTGCCTTAACCTCTAAGCCATCCCTCCAGCCCAAATAAAATATGTTTAAAAATAAAAGATAGCCAAAACAGGGATGGGGAGATAGCTCAATTGGTAAAGTATTTGTCTTGCAAGCATGAGGACCTGAGTTTGGTTTCCAGAACTCAGGTTTAAAAAAAAAAAATCTGAGTATGCCAGGCATGGTGGCTCATGCCTTTAATCTAGCACTTGGGAGGCAGAAGTAGAAGAATTGCCAAGAGTCTAAGGTCACCCTACAACTACATGATGAATTCCAGGTCAGCCTGAGCTAGAGTGAGACCCTACCTTGAAAAAACAAAAAAAGAAAGAAAGGAAAATAGAAATCTGGGCTTGGTGGCACACATTTGTAATCCCAGTGCTGGGGAGGAAGAAGCAGATGGATTCCTGGGTTCACTGGCCAACCAGTCTAGCCTACTTGACTAAGCACTAGGCCGATAAGAGAATCTGTCTCAAAAAAGGTGGACATGTATGTAGTCTCCACATACATGTGCATATGTACACACACACCTGCATATGCACACGCACATGCACGCACACACACACGCACACAATTAGCCAGAACAGCAACTAGGTAAGAGACCTGAAGCAGGTCCTAGGAATGTGCCCTCTTCTTACTTCTCGAGCTTTTAGAAGCCATATTTGTTCAGCACTTCAGAAATTACTTTGGCTAACAGAATATTACAATGCAATTTTAATGACATGTGGTATTTCTAAACACCATGACTATTCACTCAACAAATATTTATTCAGGGCATATTATATTCTAAGCATTACATTAACCTCTAGAGACTGGTTAAAAAAATCTAGCTTCTGTCTGTAAGAAGCCTATAGTCTAACAGGGGAGACCAAAGTTAAATAAAGCAGGTGTAATTATAGAATGCATTCAATGGCATGAAGGAAAAGAATTTTTCATGAGGGAAAATAATAAAATCCATCCAGTTTACTGGAGGTTAAAAAAGAAATGAGACCTGGGTTATGTATGAGGGGCACTGGGGGAGGGGAACGGGGGAATTCAGGAAAAGAGGAAGAAAATTTGCGGAATAGCCTGTCACAGCTAGTGACAGGACCTGAAAACCCTCTTCTACCAAGCAGAGTCGCTGGGCAGGTTCACAAACACCTTTCAGGGACATAGCAAAGTGGAAAAGAAATGCAGCAAAACTAAAGAAGCCTGGACTAAAGATGTGGCTGGGTGGGTAGAGTACTTGCCTAGCATGCAAGACGCCCTGGGTTCAATCCCCAGGACCATATAAACGGGGTGTGGTGGTGCATGCCTGCAGTCCAGCATTTGAAAGGTGGAGATAGGAGGTTCAGCAATTCAAGGACATCTTCAGCTCCATAGTTGAGTACTAGACCAGTCTGAAGAAAACATGATACTCTGTCTCAAAAAAAAAAAAAAAAAAAAGCCAGGCGTGAGCCGGGTGTGATGGCGCACGCCTTTAATCCCAGCACTCGGGAAGCAGAGGTAGGAGGATCTCTGTGAGTTAGAGGCCACCCTGAGACGACTACATAGTGAATTCCAGGTCAGCCTGGGCCAGAGCGAGACCCTACCTCGAAAAAAAAAAAAAAAAAAAAAAAAAAAGAAGCCAGGTGTGGTGGCACATGCCTTTAATCCCAGCACTGGGGAGGCAAAGGTAGGAGGATTGTCATGAGTTTGAGGGCACCCTGAGACTACATAGTGAATTCCAGGTCAGCCTGGCCTAAAGCAAGACCCTACCTCAAACAACCAAAAAAAAAAAAAAAAAAGAAAGGAAAAGAAGAAAAGAGGGCTGGAGAGATGGCTTGGCAGTTAAGGTGTTTGCCTGAAAAGCCTAAGAACCCAGGTTTGATTCCCCAGTACCCACATAAGCCAGATGCATATGGTGGCTCATGCATCTGGAATTTGTTTGCAGTGGCTGGAGGCCCTGGCACGCCCATGTTCTCTCTCTCTCTCTCTCTCTCTCTCTCAAGTAAATAAATAAAAGGAAAGAAATAAAAAAAGAAAACCTAAACCCAAAGTATGTATGGTGATACAAGTGATTGCTTGTGGTGCTTTGAAGAGACTAGGCTTGGATCCATGTGGGTGCAGAACTGAGACCCCAGCACAAAGTGAATTCTCCTGCCTCCTGCCCAAGCTCCCTCACTTCAACCTTGTGGTTCTAGTAGTGGGGAAAATGTCTCCCCTAACAGTTATTAACCACAAACCTGTTCTTACAGGAGTTTGGTATTTGAATTTCTATTCCTTGAAATGTCTAGGTACTCCCACCCTGCAAAGCTAGCATAAGTGGTCCTTTGGCTGATATGAATCTTAGGATGGTAGAAAGGAAATCATACTTGAGGGGGGTTTTATTAAGTTGGACACATGCAAGTTCCATTTTAAACCCCCACCGACACTCAGGCAAAAAATCCCACTTTAACTCAGTGGGTCACAAAAATAGAGACATCAGGGTAGGAAAGGGGATAGCTGGGAAGAAGAAGGGGTGAGCAGGGATGGGAGGGGGACAGAAGATGGTAATGGGCAATGAATATCATCAAATACATACTTGTATGAAACTGTCAAAATAATAAAATGTAACAAAAGTTTGGTTTCTTTCTTTCTTTCTTTCTTTCTTTCTTTCTTTCTTTCTTTCTCTCTTTCTTTCTTTTGAGGTAGGGTTTTACTCTGGCCCAGGCTGACCTGGGATTCACTATGTAGTCTCAGGGTGAGTGGAACTCAGAGTAATCCTGTCTCTGCCTCCCGAGTGCTAGGATTAAAGGCATGCACCACCATGCTGTTTGTTTGTTTGTTTGTTTGTTTGTTTTTTAATTTTATTTTTATTTATTTATTTATTTGACAGAGATAGATAGATAGATAGATAGATAGATAGATAGATAGATAGATAGATAGATAGAGAGAGAGAGAGAGAGAGAGAGAGAGAGAGAGAGAGAATGGGTGCACCAGGGCCTCTAGCCACTGCAAACGAACTCCAGACACATGCTCCCCCTTGTGCATCTGGCTAACATGAGTCCTGGAGAATCGAACCAGGGACCTTTGGCTTTGCAGGCACATGCCTTAAATGTTAAGCTATCCCTCCAGCCCAAAAGTTTGTTGTTGTTGTTGTTGTTGTTTTTTAAACCACCTAAGCCAGGCATGGTGGCGCACGCCTTTAATCCTAGCACTCGGGAGGCAGAGGTAGGAGGATTGCTCTGAGTTCCGCTCACCCTGAGACTACATAGTGAATCCCAGGTCAGCCTGGGCTATAATGAGACCCTACTTTGTAAAATAAAAACAAACCAACAAAAACCCACCAATCCTCACTTGGTAGCACATGCCTGTGGTCCATACCTGGGAAGTAGCAGCAAATGATAAAATAAAGTAAAATACTCCTCACCGTGCCTGAACACATGATCCAACCTAACAAAACACAGAAGGAAGCTATGCGCCATGAGTGAGACTAAGCCCAAGCAATATACAGCAGAGGTCTACCTCCAGAAATAACCAAGCATGGTGGCACATGCCTTAAATCCCAGCACTCAGGAGGCCGAGGGATGTTTTAGTAAGTTTGACACACACAGATCCATTTTAACCCCCCCACCGACACTCAGGCAAAAATCACTGTGAGTTCAAGATCGGCCTGAGACTAATTCTAGGTCAGTCTGTGCTAGAGCAAGACTCTACATTGAAAAAACAGGCTATAGTGAAACCGTACCTCAACAAACCAATAAATAAACAATAAATATCTCCAGTCATGGTGGAGCACACCTTTAATCCCAGCATTCAGAAGGCAAAGGTAGGAGGATCACCATGAGTTCAAAGCCACCCTGAGACTACAGAGTGAATTCCAGGTCAGCCTGAGCTAGAACGAGGCCCTACCTCAAAAAAAAAAAAAAAAAAAAAAAAGTAAATAAATATTCCACACCCTTGGACATGACCTCATAGACAGAGTATGCTTTTGGGTTTTTTTGGGGGGGGGTATATATTTTTTAAATATTTTATCTATGCATTTATTCATTGGAGAGAGAGAAACAGAGCACACCAGGGCCTCCAGCCACTGCAAACAAACTCCAGACACATATGCCACCTTGTGCATCTGGCTTACGTGGGTCCTGGGGACCTGAACCTAAGTCTTAGGCTTCTCAGGCAAGCACCTTAACCACTAAGGCATCTCTCCAGTCCTGTTCTGTTTTTTGAGATTGGGTTTCTTGTAGCCCAGACTTGCTATGTAAATGAGGCTGGCTTTGAACTTCTCTTCTTGCTTCGACCTCCTGAGTGCTGGGATTATAGGCATGTGCTTGACTCTCCCTTGAGAGAATGTACTGTCACAGTCTTGAATTTCATCGCAGGGTTGGTTATTCGTGCCAGTGCATGTAAGTAAGTAATCATGAGTCACTCCTAAACTAAGTAGTAAGGTGCCTCCAGCTAGGTATAGTGGCACACACCTGTAATCCCTGGCTAGAGAGGCTGAGGCAGGAGGATTGCCATAAATATGAGACCAGCAAAAACTACAGAGAAAGATTTTTTTAAAAACTGGCTGGGCATGGTGGCGCACAAAGGTAGGAGGATGGCCATGAGTTCAAGGCCACCCTGAGACGACAGAGTGAATTCCAAGTCAGCCTTAGCTAGAGTGACACGCTACCTCAAAAAGGGGGGGGGGGGGCTGAAGAGATGACTTAGCGGTTAAGACACATGCCTGCAAAGCCTAAGGACCCAGGTTCAATTCTCCAGGTCCCATGTAAGCCAGATGCACATGGTGGCAATGTGCCTGGAGTTTGGCGCACCCACTCTCTCTCTCTCTCTCTCTCCCTCTCCCTCTCTCTCTCTCTCTCTCTTTCTTTCTCTCTCTCTCTCCCACTCTCTGTCTCAAATAAATAAATAAATAACTGGAAGAGGAAGAGGAGGAGCAGTCTGCCTCAAGTGTGTCCATTTTTCCTTTGGTGCCTCTGCCGTCACAGAGGCCTTCCTCTGGGTGGCTGCTGTCCCTTCAGGTAGTGCCCTGATCGGACACTCTAGAAGCAAAGCTGCCCGGCTGACCACAGGTCTCCAGGGAGAAGCAGAGTGTGTCTACTGCCAGAGTTGATCAGAGGCCCTGCTGAGCTGTTCCAGCCCATCCTCAGGGCCAAGGGACAGGTGCCTTCTCTTCTAGGCCACCCAGTGTGGGAGGAGATGTCATAGTATTGTGGGAGTGGCCATAGCATACAAAGATGTTGATAATTATTAGGGAGAAAACGAAAGGGAACCAAAAGTGAGGCTAAGGATAGATAGAGCTCAGTGTCAGACTGCTTACCTAGCACGTGCAAAGCCTAGTTCCGTTCCCATTACTAAAAAAAAAAAAAGAAAGAAAAGAATCTCATGGCTCTCCAGTCATAAAGCGTTAGTGTCTGGGGGCTGGGATATAGCTCAGTGCATAGCATAGACAAGGTCCTGAGTTCAATCCCAGTACCACCCAAAACCAAAAACTCAAAAGTCAAGGAAAAAGAAAAGGTGGGGGTGGGTGGGCTGGGGAGATGGCTCAGGGATTAAAGGTACTTGTGCCACAGACTTGCTGGCCTGAATAAAGCCAGACCCAAAGTGGCGCCCACACATGTTGGTAATGGGAGATCATCGAGCCAGGTGACTCCTGAGGCTCACAAGCCAGCTAGAGTGACTTTTCCAGCGGCAACAAGAGAAACCCGGTCTCAAGAAACAAGGCGGATGGTGAAAACACCAACATCACAAGGTTGTCCTCCACACACGTGCCGCGGCAGGTGTGCTCTCCCCCCCACCACCACCCCCCACCACTTTAGAAAGGTAAGTTAGTTAAATTTATAGAAATGTTTAGGCGTTATTGGAATTAAAAGTTAAAAGAGGGGCTGGAGAGATGGCTTAGTGGTTAAGCGCTTGCCTGTGAAGCCTAAGGACCCCGGTTCGAGGCTTGATTCTCCAGGACCCACGTTAGCCAGATGCACAAGGGGGTGCACGCATCTGGAGTTCGTTTGCAGTGGCTGGAGGCCCTGGCACGCCTATTCTCTCTTTCTCTCTCCCTCTCTCTCTCTCTCTCTCTCTCTCTCTTTCTCCCTGCCTCTTTCTCTCTGTGTCTGTCACGCTCAAATAAATAAATAAAAATAAGCCAAAAAAAAGTTAAAAGAGAATTGTTCTTAAACACTGGAAAGTAGGCCATGAGGGGGTTCTGCCCCTGGAGGTGGCTCCTCCCTCACCGCGGCTTACTGTGTGGAAGAGCTCCCAGGCTGAGAGCTAGGAAGAATCTAAACTGAAACCATTAGATGTGCCGCCACATTGAAAGAGTTCGGGATTTCGTGTTCAAAGATGTCTAGACTTGGAGGCTGCGGCCATAGCTAAGTGGGTAAAGTGCTTGTCTTGCAAGCCTGAGGACCTGAATTCAGTCCCCAGAACCCCTGTAAATGCTGGGCACAGGGGATTGTGCTCATAACCAGCACTGGAGAGGCTAAGCCAGCTAGGTCCCTGGAGCTTGCTGGCTCGCCAGTCTAGCCTGAGTCGTGAGCTCCAGGACAGTGAGACACCCTGTCCCAGAAAGAGGCGGCCTTCATGCGCGACGATGACACCTGAGGTTGTGCTCTGGCCTCTGCACACATCTGTACCTGCACCTGCGCATGTATATGCACCCCCACACCCATGAACATGCATACACACCTGCAGACCATATACACATATACACGCAGAAAATATCTAGACTCTGTGGGCCAGAGTACCACAGAAGAAAGAAATGTGCATACACACGCGCGCACACACACACACACACACACACACACACACGGATTCATGTACATATGAACACAGCTCCAGAGACTATCAGAAGGGTCCCCTGGGGTGCTTAGCTAAGCAATGATGACATGGGAAGTGCTGAGATTAAAAGCATACACCACCATGCCTGGCTTAAAGATTTTCTTTCTTTTTTTTTTTTTTAAAGAAGGAAGTATAGGCCAATATCACTCTTGACCATAGACACAAAATCCTCAACAGAATTAGTGAATGATGCTTAGAAAAGACTGACTCTTGTGATTAAGTGGGCTTATGCCTGGAATCAAAGGTTAGTGGAGCATTAGAATTCCAGAAGCATGCAATCATTTCAAAAGATGAAAAGCATTTGAGGGTGTCTGGGAAGATTGCTCAGTGGTTAAAGGCTCTTGCATACAAATCCTGCTGGTCCAGATTCAATTCTCCAGCCACTCATGTTAGCCAGAAGCAAAAAGTGGCACAAGCATCTGGTGTTTGTTTGAAGCTGCAAGAGGCCCTGATGTGCGCATGCACACACACACACAAATAGAAAAGCATTTGACAAAATGTAATGCCTGCTGATGATTTAACAACAACAAAAAAAGAAAACCCTCTCAGTTATCTAAGAATAGAAAGTCCTCAATCTGATAAAGAATGTTTATGTGTTGCACGTTGTTAATCCCAAATGCTTGGGAGGCAGCAAAATGCACTCTTCTTCTGAAAAGTGAAGGAGTACAGGTTATTCTTAGACACAGCTGAGAAGCAGGAGAGACCAAGATCCACCAGAAAGGAGGAAAATGGCCAGAATCCCACTGAGGCACTAGCGGCCTGCCAATCCATGCGATCCGCCCACCTGCCCGGCACCGCCCACCAGGCAAACCAAGCGGCAGCAGCAGAGACCAAACAAGGGGATTTTCCAACTTCATAAGCCTCCTTGCAAAGGCAAGAAATCTGAAGGAAAGACAGCTGAGATCAACTAAGGAGCTACTGGAAAGGATACAGGCGGGACTATATGAGCAACTCCACCAGTCTGCACTCTCCCATCCCCCAACCATCAGAACCACGAACCTCCGGCACTCAGCCCCCAGTGGCAGTGAAGCCAGCACAGATGATCAGAACTCCAGCTCCACAGCGTAACATGGAGGGATGGAGGCAGGCACTCAGCATTGGGGAATTGGAAGCCTCCCCAAAACGTAAAGAGGCCGACTGACAAAAAAAAAACAGGTACATAGGCCTGCATTGGAAGTGCTAATCTCTCTTTCCATGTCAGAGCAAGTTATAGGTTACATATTCTTGGTTGGCTTTACCATTTTCAAATGCAGATACAAGAAGCTTTTAGAACACTAAAGACAAAACCTGGAAATAACTTCTCCTCGCCATGTTATAATTAAGCTACTAAACAGGCAAACCAAAGAAAATATATTGAAAGCAGTTAGAGGGAAAAAGCAAGTCATGTACAAAGGCAAGTCCATCAGAATAACTGCAGATTACTCAACACAAACTTGAAAAGCCAGAAGGGCTTGGAATGATGTATTCCAAGTTCTGAAAGATTACAACTATCAACCAAGATTACTTTTTCCTACAAAGCTATCTATCCAAATTGATGGAGAAATAAGAACATTCCACAACAAAAACAGGCTAAAGGAATTTATGACAATTAAACCAGTTCTACAGAAAATACTTGAAGGAATCCTTCATGCTGAAGAGAAAGCAAAACACACACAGGAGGAAATAGGAAAAAAAAATAAACCATACTCAAATAACAGTCAAAATAAATGAGCAAAGGGAAACAGGAAGCACTACAAAATAAGAAGAATGGTGAGAATAAATAGATACCTTTCAATAATAACTCTTAATATCATTGGCCTCAATGCCCGAACCAAAAGACACAGGCTTGCAGACTGGATTAAAAGGCAGGGTCCTGCCAGGAAACTCATCTCTCAATAAAAGATAGACACTGTCTTAGGGTGAAATGATGGAAACTAATATTTCAAGCAAATGGGCCTAGGAAACAAGCAGGGGTTGCTATCCTAATATCTGACAGGATAGACTTCAAACCAACATTAATGAGTAAAGATAAGAAGGTCATTTTATACTGATTAAAGGAACACTCCAGCAGGAGGACATTACAATACTAAATATATATGCACCTAACATGGGGGCTCCCAATTTCATCAAACAAACACTATTAGACTTAAAATCACAGATAACATCAAACAACATTGTAGTGGGTGATTTCAACACCCCACTCTCATCAATTGACAGGTCATCCCAGCAAAAAATAAAGAGAGAGACATCTGGATTAAATGATGTCATGGAACAAATGGACCTAACAGATAGCTACAGAACATTTCATCCAAATGCTGCAGAATATACATTTTTCTCAGCAGCACATGGAACATTCTCTGACATAGACTATGTATTGGGACACAAAGCAAATCTCAACAAATACAGGAAAATTGAAATAACCCCTTGTACTCTATCTGACCACAATGAGAGTAAACTACAAATTAGCAACAAGAAAAATTACAGAAATTCATGGAGACTAAACAGTACACTATTGAATGGTGAATGGGTCATTGAAGAAATCAAAAAGGAAATCAGTAAGTTTATGGAACCAAATGATGATGAGAATACAACATACCAAAACCTCTGGGACACAATGAAGGCAGACTTAGAGGGAAATTTATAGCTCTAACTGCCTATATTAAGAAATTAGAACCAGGCATGGTGGCACATGCCTTTAATCCCAGCACTCGGGAGGCAGAGGTAGGAGGATCGCCATGAGTTCGAGGCCACCCTGAGACTACATAGTGAATTCCAGGTCAGCCTGAGCTAGAGTGAGACCCTGCCTCAAAAAAACCAAAAAGAAATTAGAGAGTTCACAAGTAAACTTTTTTTTTTTTTTTTTTTTTGAGGTAGGGTCTCACTCTGGCCCAGGCTGACCTGGAAGCCACTATGTAGTCTCAGGCTGACCTCGAACTCATGGCAATCCTCCTACCTCTGCCTTCCGAGTGCTGGGATTAAAGGCATGCACCACCATGCCTGGCCCACAAGTAAATAATTTAATGCTTCACCCTAGGCTTTGGAAAAATAAGAACAAAGCAAACCAAAAATCAGTAGACGGGAAGAAATAATAAAGATTAGGGCAGAAATTAATGAAATAGAAACCAAAAAGACAATCCAAAGAATTTAGAGTTGGTTCTTTGAAAGGATAAACAAGATTGATAAACTCTTAGCAAATCTGACCATAAAAAAAGAAAGAAGACACAAAAATTAATCATATTAGAGATGAAAAAGGCGCCATTACAGCAGATGCAAAAGAAATTCAGAAAATCATAATGACATACTTTTAAGAATATATATGCCTCTAAGTTTGAAAATTTGAAAGAAATGGATGATTTCCTTGATTCATATGAACTATCAAAATTAAATCAAGATGAGATAAATCATTTAAATATATCTATAACAAGTGCAAAGATCCAAGCACTTATAAAAATTCTCCCAACTAAAAAAAATCCAGGCCCAGATGAATTCACTGGTGAATTTTACTAGACCTTCATGGAAGAACTAACACCACTGCTTCTCAAACTTTTCCACAAAATAGAAAAGTAAGGAATTCTACTGAACTCCTTCTATGAAGCCAGCATCACCTTGATACCAAAACCAGACAAAGACAGAACAAAAAAAGAAAATTACAGACCAATCTCCCTCATGAAGCATAGATGCAAAAATTCTGAACAAAATATTGGCAAACAGAATATAAGAATATATCAGAAAGATCATTCACTCCGACCAAATAGGCTTTATCCCAGGGGCGCAGGGATGGTTCATCATACACAAATCGATAAATATAATACATCATATAAATGGTCTGAAGGACAAAAATCACATGATTTTCTCAATAGATGCAGAAAAGGCATTTGACAAAATCCAACATCCCTTCATGATAAAAGTATTACAGAAACTGGGAATAGAAGGAACATATCTCAACATAATAAAAGCTATTTATGACAAGCCTACAGCCAAGATAATACTAAATGGGGAAAAAACTTTAAGCTTTTCCACGAAAATCAGGAACAAGACAAAGATGTCCACTGTCCCCACTTGTATTTACGATAGTACTGGAAATCTTAGCTATAGCAATAAGGCAAGAGACTCATAAAAGGGATACAAATTGGAAAGGAAGAGATCAAATTATCATTATTTGCATATGAGATGATTCTATACATAATGGACCCTAAAGACTCTACCAGCAAACTGTTATCACTGATAAACACTTTTAGCAACATAGAAGAATACATAATAAGCACACAGAAATCAGTAGCTTTCCTATTACTAACAACAAACATGCAGAGGATGAAATCAGGGAATCTCACCCATTCACAATTGCTTCAAAAAAAAAAAAATAATAAAGTACCTTGGAATAAACTTAACCAAGGAAGTGAAGTATCTCTACAATGAGCACTTTAAAACACTCAAGCGAGAAGTTGCAGGAGACACAAGGAAATGGAAAGACATCCCATGTTGTTGGACTGGAAGAATCAATATTATGAAAATGTCAATTTTACCAAAAGCAATCTACACATTTAATGCAATCCCCATTAAAATTCCAATGGCATTCTTCACAGAAATAGAAAAAAAAAGTCCTAAAATTCACTTGGAAGCACAAAAAACCTCGAATAGCCAAAACAACTTTGAGCAACAAAAATATCCAATTTTAAGCTATATTACAAAGCCATAATAACAAAATCAACATGGTATTGGCACAAAGACAGACATGTAGATCAATGGATCAGAATAGAGGACCCAGATGTTAATCCAGGCAGCTACAGCCATCTGATTTTTGACAAAAATGCCAAAAATATTCATTGGAGAAAAGACAGCTCTTCAATAAGTGGTGCTGGGAAAACTGGATGTCTATATGTAGAAGGGTGAAAATAGATCCTTGTCTTTCTCCAGCATAAAAATCAAGTCTAAGTGGATCAGGGATCTTAATATCAGACCTGAAACTCTGAAATTGCTAGAAGAAAAGGTAGGGGAAACCCTTCAACATATTGGCATAGGCAATGACTTTCTGAATATAACCCCAATTGCTCAGGAAATAAAACCACTAATCAACCACTGGGATCTCATGAAATTGCAAAACTTTTGTACAGCAAAGGACACTGTGAATAGAGCAAAGAGACAACCTACAGAATGGGAGAAAATCTTTGCCAGCTACACATCTGACATAGGATTAATATCCAGCATATACAAGAACTCAAAAAACAGAACAATAAATCAAACAACCCAATTAAAAAAATGAGCTATGGAACTAAATAGAGTTCTCACCAAAAGAAATATAGATGGCATATACACATCCAAAAAAGTGTTCTACATCCTTAGCCATCAGGGAAATACAAATTAAAACTACTTTGAGATTTCATCTCACTCCTGTCAGAATGGCTACCATCAAGAAAACAAATGACAATAAATGTTGACGAGGATGCAGAAAAGGAGGAACCCTTCTGCACTGTTGGTGGGAATGCAATCTGGTCCAGCCATTGTGGAAATCAGTGTGGAGGTTCTTGAGACAGCTAAAAATAGATTTGCCATATGACCCAGCTATAGCACTCCTAGGCATATATCGTAAGGACTCCTCGCACTACCTTAGAGATACTTGCACAACCATGTTTATTACTGCTCTATTCACAATAGCTAGGAAATGGAACCAGCCTAGATGTCCATCCACAGATGAATGTATAATAAAAATGTGGTACATTAACATAAAGGAGTTCTAATCAGTGGTAAAGAAAAATGAAATTGTGAAATTTTCAGGGAAATGGATGGATTTGGAAAGGATTACACTAAGTGAGGTAACCCCAGCCCAGAAAGCCAAACATCTCATGTTCTCTCTCATATGTGGATCCTTGCTACAAATGTTTAGACCTGTGTGTGAGCTGGAACCAAAAATCATAGCAGAAGCCTGCCCATAAGCTAGAAAAAAGGCTATAAGGTAGGGAGGAGAGGGAAGGTCTTAAGGGCATGGTATTGTATATATGTAAGTAGAAGAACATATTACAAGGAGGGGAAAGTCCTAAGTGAGGCCAGGGGGAGAGATTGTGTAAAAGAAGGGCAGGGGGGAGAGTCAATCAAAATTCAAGATATTCTGAATAAGTCATATGAAAACCTACTGTTTTGAATAATGGCACATTTAGAAGCCATATATTGTTAGTAGAAAAATTTCAGTGCCTGGGATGGGATACCTTCCAGTCAGTTGTTGGCCAGGGAGGTCCCTGTTGCCTCCAAACATTACAGGCTATTGCTAAGGCCCTTAGTTTCCCTTGAGAAAGAGATGGTAAGACCCTATTGCTGAAGAGTTCACATGCCTGCGGGGCAAAGACGCTGAGAAATCAAGCTGGTGCTGAGCAGAAAACCTTTTCCCTATAGACCAGCCAACTGAAAGCTGGAAAAAGCTGCACTTCATGCAGCCCAATGGGATACAGAAGTCATCAGTGGTGAAAACAGTGGACACTGGAAGCCTCAAGTTTGGCCAGACAGGGCAAATGAGCAATCAAGTGCAATGGTGGCATGTCTGCTCTGGGAGGAACCAATTGCTCTCTAATTGGACTGGAGGCTCCATCTATGCCAGGGAATACATGCCTGGTACTGAAAACCAATCAAAAGCCTATGCCAGGGGTGATCATGAGCCTTAGGGGTATAAAGCCTGCTCTTGTCTGGATAAATGTATATATTATTCTCACCAAACTGCCCTGAAAGCACTACATTTAATGTTCATATTCACATATTAGTGCTACTCTTACTTCTGTTTAGAGAAGCTTCTCTTTTCAGATGGCAATGATCAATGGGATGACCCAAAAGGAAACAGTGCTGAGAAGAAGGGACGGAGGAGTGTCTAGCACTGAAACATCTCTATCACACCCTGCAAGGCTCAGGGTCATTGTGGAAGAGGTGGTGGAAAGAATGTAAGAACCAAAGGAAGGGTACCACTCCTTGGTTTTTCGAGACAGGGTCTCACTCTAGCTTAGGCTGACCTGGGATTCACTATGTAGTCCCAAGGTGGCCTCGAACTCACAGCAATCCTCATACCACTGCCTCCTGAGTGCTGGGATTAAAGGCGTGCGCCACCACGCCCAGCTCCAAATAAAATAATTTTAAAAATTAAGAACAGAAAGTACTGTGGCAGGAGGGCTGGGGTGATGGCTCAGTGGGTAAAGTGCTTGCCACGCAAGCAAGAGGACCAGTGTTTGAACCCTCAGCATGCACGTAAATGTTGGGTGGCAGGCGCAGCACTCAGGAGGTGCAGGGGCCAGCTGGCTAGCTCGACTAGCTGAATCATCAAGCTCTGGGTCCAAGTGAGAGACCCTGCAACATACAAATGTGCAGACGTACATGCATGCACCCCCCCCCACACACACACACCAATGAAAGTACTGTGGCACTGGGACTGGAGAAATGGCTTAGTGGTTAAGGCACTTGCCTGCAAAGCCAAAGGACCCAGGTTCCATTCCCCAGGACCCACGTTAGCCAGATGCACAAGGGGGCGCAGGCATCTGGAGTTCATCTGAAGCAGTTGGAGACACTGGTGTGCCCATTCTCTCTCTCTCTCTCTCTCATAAATAAAGAAAAATAAAAATAAATTTTAAAAAAGTACTTTGGCAGTTTTTCCCAAACACACATTGACAATGACACCACCAATAGTGACAAACATGTATTGACTTGAATTAACATCTATGGGTTTATTGAGTTGTTGAGTGCTCTACTATGTACGTGCCCTCTGCCAGTCTCTACATCACCCCAGCCTCACTGCAAAGTCAAGATGCCAGAAGTACATTGAGTTTTTGCAGTCAGGTCTGAAGGCCAGGCGTGGTGGCACACACCTTTAATCCCAGCCCTGGGGAGGCAGAGATAGGAGGATCGCCGTGAGTTCGAGGCCACCCTGAGACTACATAGTGAATTCCAGGTCAGCCTGGACTGGAGTGAAACCCTACCATGCTGACAATCACATAGCTACCATGTAGCAGATGTAGAAAATGGACTCATTCTTGTCTGATCTATCACTGAGTCAGTCAACAAATTATTTCTGCCTTCTGTTCCAGGTCAGCCATATGCTGGGCCTGAAGACACACAGATGCAAGAGGACAGAGTCCTTGGGGTACTCAGGGGCAAGCAGATCTGTGACTCTTCAGGCATAATCCCATGCAGAATGGAGCCTGTATATACCAAGCCCTCTCTGGTCCCCTCCTCCAGCTATGCTGCCTCTCAGAGCTGCAGAACCCCAGACTAGACAGGTTTCCTGAGACTGCTGTTTTCCTTGGCCCCTGAGATGGGAGACAGTGTGCCCAACGAGGTGGAAAACAAGACAGGGGCTGGGGGTGGTAAGGGGAGAGCAGGCTCGGCCCCCTCCTCCAGCAACCTGTTTCTGTGGATGGTGGAAACAGGGAGCAGAGGGGGCCTGCCCTTCCATCCAACCACCAGCCCATCCAAGCCATTGTTCCCTTGTTGTGACAGGGGGTTCGGCTGGGGCCCACAGACAGGACCAAGGGCTTCCTCCCCAGCTCACCCTGCTTGGACAGCTGGAGGAAACAGGCTGTCCACTCCAACAATAACAGACTGCCCGCCCTGCTGGCAGCCCCGCTGTGTGTGTTGGGGGGGGGGTGCGGCCTGGAGCCAGAGAGGCCACCCTACCATTGGCAAAACATGTTTTGTTGTTTTGTGAGGGGGCAGGGAGAGGCTCCTCTCACTCCTGAGCAAGCACCAGCACTGATAAGAGCGGAGGAGCAAGCTGCCCGACTGCCAGCTCGGCCGCAGTCAGGGCCAGAGCCAGGGTGACCTGGAGGGTCATTCAGGCCAACCTGCTAGGTCCAGGGCAAAGGAACCCAGAGCTCCTGGCCTCTCCAGGAACCAAGCACCCAATCCAAGTCTTCCTTCACTCAGTAAATAATAAATAAATAGAAGGCCCCAGAGCTTACCAAACGCAATGGCAGGCTTCAGAAGCACGGCAGGCTGTCCTTTGAGCGCTGGAGCGCTCTGCTATGGACGTGCCCTCTGAGCCTGTCTCTACAGCACCCTAGCCCCCCACTGCTACACCACTTTCAGAGCTCCTGAGAACCCCAGAATTAAGAACTGCTGGGGTGGGCTGGAGAGACGGCTTAGTGGTTAAGGTGTTTGCCCGCAAAGCCAAAATAACTTGGTTTGATTCCCCAGGACCCACATAAGCCAGATACACAAGGGGGCACATGTGTCTGGAGTTTGTTTGCAGTGGCCGGAGGCCCTCGCATGCCCATTCTCTCTCTCTCTTTCTCTGCCTCTTTCTCCCTCTCTTGCTCTCTCAAATAAATAAATAAATAAATAATTTTTAAAAAATGGTTTATTTAAAAAAAAAAAAAAAGAACTACTGGGGCTGGGTGTAGTGGTGCATGCCTTTAATCCTAGCACTTGGGAGGCCAAGGTAGGAGGATTGCTATGAGTTTGAGGCCACCCTGAGACTACAGAGTGAATTCCAGGTCAGCCTGGGCTTGAGTGAGACCCTACCTTGAAAAACTACTGGGCTGGAGAGATGGCTTAGCAGTTGATGTGCTTGCCTCCAAAGCCTAAGGACCCAGGTTCAATTCCCTAGGACACGTAAGCTACATGCACAAGGTGGCACATGCATCTGGAGTTCATTTGCAGTGGCTAGAGGCCCTGGTTCGCCTATTCTCTCTCTATCTGCCTTTTTCTCTCTCTCTGTCTCTCTCTCAAATAAATAAATAAAAATAAAAATATTTTTTTTAAAGAACTACTTCCTGAGGCTCAGGGAGGCTACATGACTTATTCAAGGTCACACTGAGACTGGGATGTAAATCCATAGCTGCCCAACCATGGTCATGCATGGTCTTTTCAGCGTGCCTTGACCAGCCCTAAACCCTTCATACTGATAGGGGTCTTTAGCTCACAAAGCACTTCCCAGGCTACCATACTCATGTCCTGGGCAGCCGTTATCAACCTAATGCAACAGCATTCTCTCTCTCTCTCTCTCTCTCTCTCTCTCTCATTATCTGGATGATCAAACAAATTAATGCCTCAGTTTTAGTTCTCCACTAAAGTAAAAAGAGTTAAAGAGCAAGGTCGTTTGTTTGGGGGTTGTTCCCAGAAAGGTCACCTAAAGGGACATAACTAAGGAAAGGAGGAAGACACTACAAGACGCACTGGGAAGCAGAAACTACTGTGAGCAACTGAGGATTGACCACCCCACCCCCCGTCAGGGACCTCTGGAGACAGCATGGAGCAAGCTGTGTTTCAGAGATGCAGAGATGTGGAATCTTTTTCTTTTTAGGTAGGGTCTCACTCTGGTCCAGGCTGACCTGGAATTAACTATGTAGTCTCAGGGTGGCCTCGAACTCACGGTGATCCTCCTACCTCTTCCTCCCTAGTGCTGGGATTAAAGGCATGCGCCACCACGCCTGGCGAGACATGGAATCTTTATCGACTCTCCTGCTGTCGTGAGCTGAGCATCCTCCTGTAGCCAGAGAAAGTTCCTAGGCAGACAGAACAGAAGTTCACAGCATGGACAGCCCCTGGTATTGCTCAGCAAACAAGAACTGTCCCTGAATGGGATAAGCACAACGCTTGCTCCTCCCACTCTAGCTCTCAGGAAGAGGATAAACTCTCTCCAAGGGTCACAGCCCCATGGCCAGCCCCACAAGCCCTGAACCCCACCAAAACATTACTAGTCTTAGCATCCTTGTCAATTCTGATTGATAAACTCTCCACAAGGGTCATGGCCCCATGGCCAGCCCCACAAGCCCTGAACCCCACCAAAACATTACCAGTCTTAGCATCCTTGTTAATTCTGATCCTGTCCAGACAGTATTCATGGCCTTTGGGACCCATGCCATCCATTTCCATCTGAAACCCTCCTCTACCTCTTCTCTCTCTCTCTCTCTTTTGTTTTTGTTTTTGTTTTAAGGTAGGGTCTCACTCTAGCCCAGGCTGTTCACTCTGTAGTCTCAGGGTGGCCTCGAACTCACAGCAATCCTCCTACCTCTGCTTCCCAAGTGCTGGGATTAAAGGCGTGTGCCACCACACCCAGCTCACCTTTTCTTTTTTCGAGGCAGGGTCTTGTGTGGCTCAAGCTGGTCTCAGACTTGCTTTGTAGCTTACTAGGACCTTGGACTTGATCCTCCTGCTTCTACCTCCTAAATGCTGGGATTACAGGTGCATGCTACCACACTCAGTTTATGTGATGTTGGGAAATAAACCCAGGACTTTACACAAGCACTCTACCAACTAAGTAGACAATCCCAGCCCCTGGGGGAAGTCTTTCTAATATTACTGTTCAGGAGACATGCAGTCAATCTACAAACTCCCTTCACTATGTATCCCTCTAGGCCCAGGGGCTCTGGGGCGAACCAGAGCCCTGGTGGCCTGCCAGCTTAGTGCTCACCATGAACCAGAATGCTAAGAGTGCTCCAGTGATCCTACACCAGGCACACCACTGTACAGACTCTGAACTGCTCCAATAGTCAGGAGCACATCCAGAATAACATGGTGCACTGTCTTGATTTCAAGTCTTTGAGAAAAAGAGAGTATGCATCCCTCTCTGGAGGTTTATAGCAGATGCTAGTCCCTCCATTTGCACATGTGCTGGACCCTGCCTCAAAATAAGGGCTGGTGCTATACCTCTGTGGAAGAGTACCTGGCTTCAGTCCCCAGCACTGAAAATAATATGGTGGGGCATGGAGTGGTCCACTCCAGGTGTGGTCATTGCAGAGGGAGGGTCCAATCCTTATAACTTCAGAAAGCATAATAAGACTGGTTCAGTCTTTTGGTGGTTTTTTTTTTTTTTTTTTTCATGGTAAGGTCTTGCTTTAGCCCAGGCTGTCCTGGAATTCACTAATGTAGTCTCAGGCTGGCCTTGAACTCACAGCAATCCTCCTGTTTAATTCCAAGTGTTGGAATTAAAGGGGTGTGTCACCACACCTGGTTCAATCTTCTTTTTTATTTTATTTTATTTTTTAATTAATTTATTTTTGGTTTTTCAAGGTAGAGTCTCACTGTGGTCCAGGCTGGCCTGGAATTCACTATGTAGTCTCAGGGTGGCCTCCAACTCACGGCAATCCTCCTGCCTTTGCTTCCCAAGTGCTGGGATTAAAGGGGTGTGTCACCATGCCCAGCCAGTTTTCTTTTTTTAAAAGAAAAAATATTTATTTGCAAAGAGAGAAAGAAAGAGAGAATGGGTGTGCTAGGGCCTCTCATGCTGCCAACTAACTCCAGAGGCATGTGCCTCTTTGTGCATCTGGATTTACGTAGGTACTGGGGAATCAAACCCAAGTCATTAGATTTTGCAGGCAAGCACCTTAACTGCTGAGCCATCTCTCTAGCCTTCAGTCTTCCTCTTTTTCTTATTTCTCTTTTTGGGTTTTTCGAGGTAGGGTCTTGCTCTAGCACAGGCTGACCTGCAAGTTACTGCATATTCTCAGGGTGGCATTGAACTCACAGCGATCCTCCTACCTCTACCTCCCGAGTGCTGGGATTAAAGGTGTCCACCACCACGCCTGGCTCTCAGTCTTCTTTTTCTTATCACCATGTCCAACTACTCTAGCAAATATTGGCGACAAAGTGTGTCCCCCAAGGTGGGCTGCCCCACCACACTCCTCAGTGCCCTGCACTGCCCTCCGATGGCAGTCACCATGGCAGACACCAGGAGTCCACAGGCTCTCTACATCCCACCAAAGTGGGATGCTGCCTCACACATCCGTCTTCACACATTTCCTTAGGCACCCACGTTCTGAGCTGACATCAGAATTGGTCCACGAGTGAACCTGGGGCACAAACCCTCTAATCTTGAAAAACTGGAAAAGCGGGATTGAAAGTTCAAGGTCTGCCTGGGCCGGAGTATGTTCAAGGCAAGCCTGGGAAACTTAGTGAGGCCCTGTCTCAAAATGAAAGGGCTGGCGATATCCGTCTGTGGAAGCAGTACCTGGGTTCAATCCCCAGCACTGAAAGTAAGCAAGTTCAAGGTTGGGTTGATGACACGATGCACAGGTGAGAAGTCACTTTCCAAGATAAATAAATCACTGATTCCTGCCTGGCTCCTAATATCCCAGGAACCATAGATCTTAAACCAAGCTCTGCTCAAGAAGTACACCCTGGACTGTTCTCTGGGTTGGAGTCTCTCAAACTGAACCCAGCTCCCCATCCACTGCTTTGATTTCACTCACAGTACTCATGCATCCTCCCTTACTGTCTTCAGCTCTTTTTTTCTTTTTCTTTCTTTCTTTCTTTTTTTTTTTGCTCCATCCTTATCCAACTACACACCTGTTTCCTGTCCCAAAGGCCCTGGCCTGAGAATCCAATCTAAAGAGGTTTGGCCTTCTGCCAGTCCAACTGTGCGTTAAGCTCTGCCTGTAGTCAGACAGCACAGCCGCCCCCCACACCAGCACCCCACTGCCGACCACCAGGGAGCCCTGGAAGGTGACTCCTCACCTGCATATTGTGTCATCAATCCAGCCTTGAGCTTGCTGGGAAATCCCATATTGGGAGACCCGGCCTTTAGTGCTTATGGTTGTCTGAAATTATGTCATGGCCTTGTTTGTAGGTCTAGTGTGTTGCCGCCTTCACTGGAAAGTGAATTTCAAATAAGCAGAAACCAAGTCCATCTTACCTCCAGCACACCTCCAGGACCCAGAGCAGGGCCTAGAATACGATAGTTATTTGAAGAAACAAATGATTTTTTTTCTTAGACACTTTGGCCCCACAGACTCACATGCACCCGGGCGGCCTCTCTGTTCTGAGGCTGTGACTTAGGACCTTAGCCTGAGCTCACCTGCTCACCACCTCACAGCCTTCTGCCACCTCAGGCTCTGTCCATCAGCTGGGAACACCCCCCCCACCCCCGTCTCCAGTCCTCTGGTTCCAGGCCATCCAGGGACAGAAATGCAGGAGGGAAGAACAAAGCTGAGATCCTGAAAGTGGATGAACTCCACCAGCCGTGTGACCCTGGCCAGTTACTTAACCTCTTGGTTAAGTGTCTTTCATCAACAAAATGGAAAATGGAGAAATGTACTAACACTCACCTCAAGGGTTCTTAGAAGATTTAAGTAGGGAGATAAAGAATATCAGGTGAGAGGCTGGTTTATTTCACCACCGCTTGTTGGAGTTTGGGGGTTTCGGCTCCTTCAGGACTCCACAATAATTTAAAGCTCACATTTATTTTATTTCTTACTTATTTATTTATTTTTGAGGTAGGGCTCACTTTAGACCAGGCTGACCTGGAATTCACAATGTAGTCTCAGGGTGGCCTCAAACTCTCACTGATCCTCCCACCTCTTCCTCTCAAGTGCTGGGATTAAAGGCATGAGCCACCATGCCCAACTAGAGCAACTTTTTGAGGCTTTGACACACTGCCCATGGGCCTATCTCAGATGATTCATCCAGACTTGGCCCCCAAGTCTTTTCAGCTATAATACAAAGACTATCCCCCTAATAATTCTGCAGCCTCACATCTAAAAATGTTGAGAACAGGGCTAGAGAGATGGCTTGGTGGCTAAGGTGCTTGCCTGTGAAGCCTAAGAACTCATGTTCAAATCTCCAGGTCCCATGTAGCCAGATGCACAGTGGTGCAAGTGCACAATGTCACACACGTGCCACAAGGAGGCTCACGTGTCTGGAGTTTGTGCTTAGTAGGCTGAGGGTCCTGGCATGACCATTCTCTCTCTCTCTCTCTCTGCCTCTTTCTCTGTCTCTCTCTCTCTCAAAAATAAATAAATAATTTTAAAAGAAATGTTGATGGCTGGGGAAATGGCTTAGTGGTTAAGGCATTTGTCTGTGAAGCCTAAGGACCCTGGTTCAATTCCCCAGGACCCATATAAGCCGGATGCACAAGGGTACATGGCTCTGGAATTCGTTTACAGTGGCTGCAGGCCCTGGCACACCCATTTTCTCTTTCTCTCTGCCTCTTCCCCGCCCCCTTTCTCTTAAACAAACAAATAAATAAATAAAATAAAGGCAAGAGATACCATTCCTGCCTTAAAAAAAAAAAAAGCAAAAAGAAAGACAGAAATGTTGAGAACAGGCCTTCATAATTTAACTTTCAGTCCTAGTGCTAAGTTCCCTTCCCCCCACCAGAAGAAAGTCCACTCCAGGCCCCAGAAAGAAGTGGAAGGATATCATTGGAGACCAGAGATGGCCTGGCCTACAGTCAGAGGAGCCTAGACATGGTGATCCATATAGAAAAAATGGCAGGCAAAACCAAGATATGTCACCAGCCAGAACGAGAACACTGTCTTTGGGTGTGGTGCCACAGCGTGGGAGGTGAAGGCAAGAGGATCAGGAGTTCAAGGTTGCACAGGAAGTTCTAGGCCATCCTGGGTTACATGAGACCCTATCTGAAAAAAAAAAAAAAATGAGAAGGGCTGGAGAGATAGCCTAGTTGTAAAGCACTTTTCTGTGAAGGCTAAAAACCTAAGTTTGATTCCCCAGTACTCATGTAAGCCAGATGTACAAGGTAGCACATGCATCTGGAATTCATTTGCAGTGGCTAGAGGACCTGGCACACCCAAGCATGCTCTCTCCCTCCCTCTCTCTCTCAAATAAAAAAAATAACATTTTTTATCTATTTTTTTTAATTTTTTTGTTCGTTTTTACTTGTTTATTTGAGAGTAACAGAGAGAGAAAGAGGCAGATAGAGAGAGAGAGAGAGAGAGAGAATGGGCATGCCAGGGCTTCCAGCCACTGCAAACGAACTCCAGAGGCATGTACCCCCTTGTGCATCTGGCTAACGTGGGTCCTGGAGATTCCACCTTCGAACTGGGGTCCTTAAGCTTCACAGGCAAGCGCTTAACCGCTAAGCCATCTCTCCAGCCCAAAAATAATATTTTCTAAATGAGAAAAACAAGGCTGGAGAGATGGCTTAGTGTTTAAGGAGCGTGCCTGCAAAGTCTAAGGACCATGTTCTACTCTCCAGATCCCAGACACATAAAGGTGAGGCAAGCACAAGGTCGCACATGCCCACTAGGTGGCGCAAGCATCCAGAGTTTGATTTCAGTGGCTGAGGCCCTGGCGCACCAATTCTCCCTCTCTCTTTCTAAAATAAAAAAAAAAAAATGAGAAAGGCTAGAGAGTTGGCTTAGTGGTTAAGATGCTTGCCTGTAAAGCCAGGGGACCTAGGTTGGAGTCCCCAGGATCCACATAAACCAGGTACATAAGGTGGTGCATGTGTCTAGAGTTCATTTGCAGTGGCTGAAGGTCCTGGTGTGCCCATTCTCTCTCTCAAACAAAATAAATAAATATTTAAATATGAGAAAGACAGAGATGGTGGTGCGCCTGCAGTTTTTGCATAGGTCATGGGTAGGATCACTCTGATAATGCTAGAATATGTAATGATTATGGGAGTTGATATAGTCATACATTTTACACTTTTTTTTCTTACTGGTAATTTCATGCAACAAGTTAAGAAAGCTACTCTGTGTAGACAAACTGTACAGTAATCATGTAAAATAACCTATGTATGATAATGATATGAGTTTTGGGATATATTTCTCTTCTTACATCTCCAGCGTTGAGGGCTAGGGGAATAGCTCTGGTTGAGTGTTTGCCTACCATGCATGAGGCCCTGGGTTCAATCTCCAGCTCCTACAAAAGCAAAACAAAGCAAAAAAAAAAAAAGAAGAAAAAATGAAAAGATTTTTGTCTTCTGTTAATGTATAAGGAATCCATGTAGTTTGAATGGATATTCAAATCATTGGTTGCAATTTACTTATACTTTTTTGTTTTGTTTTTCCAGGTAAGGTCTCACTCTAGCCCAGGAATTTACTCTGTAGTCTCAGGGTGGCCTCGAACTCACGGCGATCCTCCTACCTCTGCCTCCCAAGCACTGGGAATAAAGGCATGCACCACCACACCAGCCAATTCTACTTTTTTTAAATATATATTTTATATTTATTTATTTATTTATTTGACAGAGAAAGAGGGAGAAAGAGAGAATGGGCACTCCAGGGCCTCCAGCCACTGCAAATGAACTCCAGATGCATGTGCCCCCTTGTGCATCTGGCTAATGTGGGTCCTAGAGAATTGAACCAGGGTCCTTTGGTTTTCCAGGCAAACGCCTTCGATTCTACTTTTTTATCTGGCCCAAACAAGCACCAGTGGGTCTGAAGTATTACCATCTGCTCCCGAAGCCTGCAGTCTTTGAGATGAAATACAATAGCTTGAAGGGATGTGCAGAGAATATTGAGTAGTTTGGTTTGAATGTAACCATTAGAGGAGATAATTAGATTTTCTGGCTTTCAAGTTTTGCAATAAAGGAAATCTTGATATGTTGTTTTCATTTTAGTATCGAATAAATGCATATAGAGGAACTGATTAAAATTGACCTATTTGAGCATTATTAAACAATATGCCAGGTCTAGGGAGATGGCCCAGCAGTTAAGGCACTTGCTAGCAAAGCCAGCCAGTCTGGGTCCAAATTCTCCAGTGTCCACATGAAGCTAGATGCACAAAGTAGCACATGCTTGTGGGGTTTGTGTTCATTTGCAGTGGCAAGAGACTGGCAAGAAGCCCCCCACACACACACACACACGTGCAAATCAATAAATAATTTACCAGAGCTAGAGTGTGGTGGCACGTATCTTTAATCCCAGCACCTGGGAGACTAAGAGAATCACTGTGAGTTCAAAGCTAGCCTGGGTGAACATGAGACCCTGATTCAAAAAAAAAGAAAGAAAGAAAAGAAAAAGAGCCAGATGTATATTGACTACTTAGGGGTTATTATTCATTCTAAGTTATCCCTTCTTTTTAAAATATTTTATTTATGTATTTATTTATGAGAGCAAGGTAGAGAGAGAAGGATAGAATGAGTGTGCCAGGGCCTCTAGCCACTGCAGATGAATTCCAAACGCGTGCACCACCTTATACATCTGGCTTTACGTGGGTAGTGGGGAGTCGAACGTGGGTCCTTAGGCTTCGTAGGCAAGCGCCTTAACCACTAAGCCATCTCTCCAGCCCACCCTTCCTCTTTTGAGACAGGATCTCATTACATAGCTCAGGCTGGCCTTAAATGCCCTGATTCTCCCGCCTCAGCCTCCCCAGTGCTGAGCTTACAGGCACGCCCCCACATGTGGCTCATTCTAAGTTAAAAGGCTGTGGGGCGGGTGCATGCATGTGTGTGGGTGTGGGCGCGAACATACCACAGCTCACATCTGGAGGCCAGTGGACACCTTTAGGGTGTAGTCTTCACCTTCCACCTTGTTTGAGGCAAAGTCTCTCTTTGCTGACCGCTCCTCTCTCCAGGCTAGCTGGCCTGTGAGCTTCTGGAAAATTCTCCGGTCACCGCCTCCCTTCCTACCCTAGGCACTTCTTAGGATGCTAGATGCTAACACCCCAACATCAGGCTTCCCATGTGTTCTGGGGTCTGAACTCAGCTATGCTTTCGTGGCAAGTGCTCTAGCCACTGAGTCATCTCCCCAGCCTGCTGAAAGGCTTTTGACGACAGTCTAGAGGAAAATTCCAAGCTGCTCAGCCCCACCCCCAAGCCTCACAAGGACACCCAGGAAGATGCGCCACACTCAGGTTTGCACAGAGCTTAGGCTGAGCAGCGCTGGTCCAACCATCCGTTCGTCGTGCGTTGTGCCACTGACCTCCACTCCTCACCCTCCCGGACCTCTGGCCTTTGTCACCAACTTTGTAGTTTTTCTCACTTAACCAGCTGGTATCTGCATGCCCACCTCTTGCAACCTGTTCTGCTCAATAAAATGCAACAGGCAACGACATGCCCGTTCTGAGCTAAGGCCCCTGAGTTCTTGCATGTCTGGCCTCTTGCACTCCCCACTGTGGCCATGACAATAAGCCTGGGCCAGCGTGAGATGTGACCTGAGGGCCACACAGTCACCCTGGTTGAGGGAGTCTAGATTTGCTAACAACCAAGCAATACCTACACCTGTGAATGAGCCCACTCACAATCAGCAGTGCTGTGCGGACTATGCATCCCAGGTTCACTCCAGACCCATGGGAGCCATGCATCCTGACTGCTGTATACTGCCAAGATTTTCAGTTCTGTGAGTGTGTGTGTCCACGTGCTCATGTGTATGGGAGTGCACGTGGACATGTATGTGTATGTGGAGGCAAGAGGCTGACATCAAGTGTCTTCCTCAATTACTCTCTCTTTTTGTTTTAAGGCAGGGTCTCACTCCAGCCCAAGCTGACCTGGAATTCACTGTGTAGTCTCAGGCTGGCCTTAAACTCACAGCCATCCTCCTACCTCAGCCTCACAGGTGCTAGGATTAAAGGCGTGCACCACCATTCCTGGGGAGAGAGATAATGGGCGCACCAGGGCCTCTAGCTGCTGCAAGTGAGCTCTAGACGCATGAGCCACTTTGTACATATGGCTTTATGTGGGTACTGGGGAATTGAACTCAGGTCTTTAGGCTTGCAGGCAAACACCTTAGCCACTGAGCCATCTCTCTAGCCCTCCACTGTTTTTTGTTTGTTTGTTTGTTTGTTTGTTTTGTTTTTGTTTTTTGAGGTAGGGTCTCGATCTAGCCCAGGATGACCTGGAATTCACTATGCAGTCTCAGGGTGGCCTCAAACTCATGGTGGACCTCTTACCTCTGCCTTCCGAGTGCTGGGATTAAAGGTGTGCGCCACCATACCTGGCTCTCACTAAACCCAAGGCTTACCAATTCTGCTAAATAAGCTAACCAGCAAGTACTGGGGATCCCCCTGCCTCCACCTTCTCAGTGCTAAGATTACAGCTGTACACTGTCACACGCAGCTTTTACATGGGTGCTAGGGATCTGAACTCAGGTCCTCACGCTTATGTCATGAGCACTTTACCAACTGAGCCATCTCCTGAACTCAGATTTTGTGATGTAGAAGTGGATGGATACACTTTCCAGGTACCTATGGGATGCACTGTATGCCAGCTTCGGTCTGTGTGGCTGCCCAGTGTCTGCTCATATCACCTCCACCAACACAAATCTTACCACCTCCAGAGACATCCTAGTTCTAAAAAAATGTCTAGGGCTGGAGAGATGGCTTAGTGGTTAAGGCACTTGACTGTGAAGACTAAGGACCCAGGTTTGATTCCCCAGTACCCATGCAAGCCAGACGCATAAGGTAGCACATGCATCTGGAGTTCATTTGCAATGGCTAGAGGCCGTGGCATGCCCATTCTCCCTCTATCTGCCTCCCTTTCTCTCTCTCTCTCTGTCTCTCCAATGAATAAATAAAAATTAAATATAAAACAATATATTTTTTTAAATTTTTTGTTGATTTTTATTTATTTATTTGAGACCGACAGACAAAGGAAGAGGCAGAGAGAGAGAAAATGGGCGCGCCAGGGCCTCCAGCCACTGCAAACGAACTCCAGATGCGTGCGCCACCTTGTGCATCTGGCTTACGTGGGCCCTGGGGAATCGAGCCTCAAACCAGGGTCCTTAGGCTTCACAAGCAAGCGCTTAACTGCTAAGCCATCTCTCCAGCCCTAAAACAATATTTTTAAATGTATCCATATTTTGAGCTAAAATCTCTATCCATGCACTTCAACCCTGGCACAAACTTCCAGATCTTCACAAAGTCATAAAATCTCTCTCGTCCTGTCTGCATGCCCATCTAAATATGCACCAAGCACTTTAAAGTCAGAAAAGCCCAAAGTGAAAAGCTGTTTTCTATCTCTGTTTGCACAAGGAAAGAACCTCTCAGCTCCGTGAAGCCTCCTCTTCCTCACCCGGTACACTGAAACAGCTGCCAAACAGTGAAGACTCAATTTCCTCAGGGTCAGACACCGCTCCCCAGGGCTGGCTTCCCAGCTCCCGCCTGGATCCCTCCAACACTGGCCTCCTTGCCAACAGTCACACCTCTCTATTCCTTCCTCCACGCCAGCTGCAGAACCACCACCCATCTTCCATTCAGACTGTCACCCAGCATCTTCTCTGCTCCAGGAATAAGAGATGAGAGGCACCCTCTCTGCTCTCCGGGAATTCAATTAGCACAGGAAGTTTACCCTTCTCTACAGGGATTTGAGTGGTTACGACACAGCCTTGTACATACCATGTACTTTACATCATGCAATATCTTAAGTCCTTGTAACAAACTACCTAATGTTTTACTTTATCCATCTACATTTTATCTGTCTGTCTGTCTGTCTATCCTTTTGCTGTGCTACTAGGGATCAAATGCAGAGCTTCTGGGGCTTGAGAGATGGCTCAGTACATAAAACACTTTCTATGCAACTTTTGAGTACCTGAGTTCCTATCTCCAGATCCCACACAAAAAGCCAGAAGTTGGGGCTGGAGAGATGGCTTAGCGGTTAAGGCACTTGCCTGTGAAGCCTAAGGACCCAAGTTTGATTCCCCGGTACCCATGTAAACCAGATGTACAAGGTGGCACATGCATCACGAGTTTGTTTGCAGTGGCTGAAGGCCCTGGTGCACCCATTTTCTCTCTCTATCTGCCTCTTCCTCTCTTTCCAATAAGTAAATTAAATAAATTTTTTTTAAGCTAGAAATTGTGGCAGGCTTCTATAATCTCAGTGTGCCTACCAGAAAGGGGAGAATTCCCCAGAAATTCAAGAATGCACACACTCTTACATACATATATAAATTTTTTTTTGAGCCAGGAGTAGTGGTATACATCTTTAATCCCATTACTCAGAAGGCAGAGGTAGGAGGATCACCGTGAGTTCAAGGCCACCCTGAGACTACATAGTGAATTCCAGGTCAGCCTGGGCTAGAGTGAGATCTTACCTTGAAAAAAATTTGACTGACCTGGAAACTTACTCTGTAATCCCAGGCTGGCCTTGAACACATGGTGATTTTCCTCCTACTTCTGCCTCCCAAGTGCTGAGATATATATATATATATATATATATATATATATATATATATATATATATATATATATATCCAGATGTCCTCAGCTTTTCCTTGGCTTATATCACCACACAACCCTTTTCTGGGAGAGGGTTCTGAGATCTAATGCACAAACCATGTTGAAGAAAACCGGCCTCACCCACCCATGTGTTTTCAGACAGGGAAACTGAGGGGCTTTCCTGCCCTCATCAGCTCCCTGGCCTCCTGACTATCAGGCAAGGGACCCATTCCCAGGAGTCAGCAAGATGGAGGTCAGGGCCTGGTCCAAGGGAACCATTCAGAGCCTCCCTAGCCCGGCGTCACCTCCCGGTTCTGCTGGCTGACATGAGCTCACACTCCAGGTGCAGCTAAACAATGCACACTCGTGCCTGGAGATCCCGCTTCCACCTCGGGAAACCCCTGCAAGGGGGACAATATCACGGGCAGTGATGGGCAAACAGACCAGCTCCCCAGCTGCCCCAAGGGCCAGCAGGAAGGGCCAAGAAACCCAGCAATTCACAGGTGCTCAGGGCCTTGTTATAAAGTGGGATGCTGGTGCTCGGTCCTACTCTGCCACACAGCTGTGTGACCTGGGAGAGAGGGTAAGTTCTCTGAGCCTGGTTTCTTCAGAAAGAAAGAAAGAAAAAGAGAGAGAGGAAGGAAGGAAGGAAGGAAGGAAGGAAGGAAGGAGAGAAAGAGAAAGAAAAAGAATTAGCTAAGACATTTCCAATGAACATATCCAGTGAAGTGTGAAGAATCCTTCTTCTATTCATTTATTTATTTATTTATTTAAGGGATAGAAGCAGATAGAGAGAGAAAGAGAATGGGCATGCCAGGGCCTGTAGCCACTGCAAGCAAAATCCAGAAGCAGGCGCCACCTTGTGTATCTGGCTTACATGGGTTCTGGGGAATTGAACCTAGGTCCTTAGGCTTAGCAGACAAGTGCCTTAACTGCTAAGCTATTGCTCCAGCCCAAGAATACCTCTCATGTGAGAGTATTGTTATACTGGACATTGAATTAAAAACACTTCCTTTTCCTAATGAAAGACCCTGAAACTTCTCAGGTAGATGTGGTGGTTTGATTCAGGTGTCCCCCATAAACTTAGATGGTCTGAATGCTGGGTTCCCAGCTGATGGAGATTTGAGAATTAACGCCTCCTGGGCAGTATATTGCTGGGGGCAGGCTTATGGGTATTATAGCCAGTTTCTCCTTGCCAGTGCTTCATTCTCCTGTTGCTATTGCCCATCTTATGTTGGCCAGGAGGTGATGCCCACCCTCTGCTCATGTCATCGTTTTTCCCTGCCATCATGGAGCTTCCCCTCGAGTCTGTAGGCCAAATAAAACTCCCCCCCACCCCCGCAAGCTGCTCTTGGTCAGGTGATTTCTGCCAGCAATGTGGACCTGCCTGCAACAGTGGGCCACAACTTCAGGGTGCTTCTTCTAAACGAGGTGTCTCTTACTTGATTGTTTGGTAAGGCCTGATAATAAATAGGGATCTGGGCTGGAGAGATGGTACAGTAGTTAAGGTGCTTGGCTGCAAGGCCTAATGACCTGGGTTCAATTCCCCAGTACCCACGTAAAGCCAGATACACAAAGCAGCACATGCATCTGGAGTTCACCTGCAGAGGCGAGAGGCCCTGGCATGTCCATTTATTCTTTCTCTCTACTTGCAAATAAATAAAAATATTTTTTAAAAATAGGTATTCAACTGAGGGGATGGTTCAGCTGTTAAAGGTGCTTGTGTGCAAAGCCTGTGGCTTGTGTTCAATTCCCCAATGCCCACATAAAGCCAAACACAAAAAGTGGTACAAAGGCTGGAGAGATGGCTCAGTGGTTAAGAGTAAGGTGCTCCTGCAAAGCCCTAATGACCCTGGTTTGATTCCCTAGGACCCACATAAACCCAGATGCATAATGTGGTTCATGTATCTGGAGTTCGTTTGCAGTGGCTAGAGGCCCTGGCACACCCAGTCTCTGTCTCTTCCTCTGTCTCTCTCTCTCTCTCTCTTCTCTCTGTCTCCCTCTGCTTGCATAAATAAATAAATAAATATTTTTGTTGTGTTTTTTAAAAAATATTTCTATTTATTTGTTTGAGAGAGAAAGAGGCAGAGAGAGAGAGAATGGGCACACCAGGGCCTCCAGCCACTGCAAACGAACTCCAGATGCATGCGTCCCCTTATGCATCTGGCTTACATGGGTCCTGGAGAGTCAAACCAGGATCTTTTGGCTTTGCAGGCAAACACCTTACCCACCAAGCCATCTCTCCAGCCCTGTTGTAGTTTTTTGAGGTAGGGTCTCACTCTAGTCCAGGCTGACCTGGAATTCACTATGTAGTCTCAGGGTGGCCTTGAGCTCATGGCAATCCTACTTCTGTCTCCCAGGTGCTGGGATTAAAGGCATGCCCAGTAAACAAAAATATTTTTTAAAAAGTAGAGCAAGCATGTGCATGTGGTATTTGTTTGCAATGAGCAGCAAGAGACCCTGGCACCAAGGGGAGGTCTTAAGGGGATGGTATTGTATATGTAGATGAACAGATTACTGAAGGTGGAAAGGCCTAAGTGAGGTCAGGGGAAGAGATTGAGTAAAGGAAGGGTGGGGGAGAGTTAATCAAAATTTAAGAGGGTATGAATAAGTCATATGGAGTCCTACTTTTGGGGGGCAATGGCACACCCAGAAGCCATACATTGTTACTAGAAAAGTTGCAGTGCCAGGGATGGGATACCTTCCAGTGAGTTGTTGGCCAGGGAGGTCCCTGATGCCCCAAAACATTACAGGCCATTGCCAAGGCTCTTGGTTTCCCACCAGCAAAAGATGGTAAGACCCTACTTCTGAAGACTCCACCTGCTTGGGCTGCAAGGTCACTGAGAAATCTTGCTGGAGCTGAGCTGAAAACCTCCTCCATGTAGACCAGCTGACAGAAAGCTGGAAAAAGCTACACTGCGTGCATCCCTGTGGGAGAGAGAGAAGTCATTAGTGGAGACCAACAACAGTGGACACTGCAAACCTTAAATCTGACCAGTAAGCATTTATCTTAATGTTCATACCCATATATTGATGCTACTCTCACTTTTGGTTAGAGAAGCTTCTCTTTTCAGATGGCGGTGACCTCTGGGATGACTCAAAAAGCACCAAAATGCTGAGAAGATGTGACAGAGGAGTGTTCAGCACTGAAACATCTCTATCACACCCTCCAAAGCTCAAGAGTCCATTGTGGAAAAGGTGGTGGACAGAATCTAAGAGCCAAAGGAAGGGTACAACTGCTTATAAGACACTCTTCCAGACACAAAACGGCCTGGATATGCTTGACCTTACAACACCTGGTATTTCCTACATGGTACCCTCATATTAGGAAGGAAAGATGATGATATCAAAATAAAACAGAGACTGATTGAGAGGGGGAGGGCATATGGTGGAGAGTGGATTTGTGAAGGAGAAAGTGGGAGAGGGGAGGGAATTATCATGGTTTATTGTCTGCAATTATGGAAGTTGTCGATAAAAAGTTTTAAAAAGACCCTCACACAGACACACATGCTCAACACACACACATACAATTGAATAAATAAAGAAAACTAGGTACATGGCGGCATAGAATTAAAATATTAATTCCAGAAGTACTATATATACGTTTCACACAACTCATGTTGAAGCCTCCTGAGCAACTCTACAGACCCTCGTTAGCGACCCTCCAACCCTACAATGACTCTTACCTGTTCTACTCTTGTCTTTCCCAGTCGCTCAAGGGCTACAAGCCTGTGAGCTTAGCCTGGCGTTAGGTAGGTTGAGTTGAATGTGAACAGTGAACCCCAGCACTCATCTCTCCCATGGGCAGCAGCCTCAGATTTTGCCTTATGTCAACCATTAAAGCAAAAGCCTAAATAAAATATTTTTTTTAAAAGACGGGTGTGGTGGTGCACGCCTTTAATCCCAGCACCTGGGAGGCAAAGGTAGGAGGATCGCTGTGAGTTCGAGGCCACCCTGAGACCGCATAGTGAATTCCAGGTCAGCCTGAGCTAGAGCGAGACCCTATCTGGAAAAAAAAGAAAAAAAAAAAAAAGCTGAGCATGGTGGCGCACACCTTCAATCCCAGAAGTTGGGAGGCTGAGGTAGGAGGATTGCTGTTCGAGGCCAGCCTGAGACTAATTCCAGCTACAGCAAGACCCTACCTTGAAAAACCAAAAAGAAAAAAAAAGATAAGGTGGTGAGACATTAAGGCAGAAACCCAGTGTTGACCTCTGGCCTCCACATGCACACATGTGCACATCCACCCACACCCACACGCATGCATGCCCCCACACACACACACACACACACACAATGATTCCGAGTCCTATAAGGGAAATGCTGAGAAGAAATACACCAAGAGGCCGGGCAACACCCACTGCCAATTGCAGAGGCAGCAATGGAAAAAAGAGGCAGAAAACAGCTGAGTGTCTGCTGACTGGCTGCTCCCGGCCCAACCTCCCTCCAGTCCCAGGACAGAAAATAGCCTGGCTGACCCAGAGCACACAAAGCATTTCCTGTACAGCCCTGGGGACCCCTGAGCTGTACTTTCTCAGGGGTGGGGCTGCCCGGGGGGGGGAGGTAAGGGCAGAGGAGGAGGGGACAAGCAGTCCTTGGTGAACTCTCCAGCACAAAAGTGGCTGAAGATGGAAGGAAGTAGTGTGCCTATGTCAGGGCTCGTGTATGGGGGGGTGTTCCCCTGATTGTGTGGGGGAGGGGGCAGATGGCGCCTCCGTGTGTGTGTGTGTGTGTGTGTGTGTGTGTGTGTGTGTGTGTGTGTCTGATCCTGGGTTCTGTGTGGCTCCTCATGGGAACTGAAGGCTGGATGGATCCACAGCAGGTCATGCTGGCCATGTCTTAGGTCCTAAGGTGAAGGGCAGCTGAGAGAGCCTTCTGGAAGTGGTGGCATCCCCTTGGGAAGCCTCCAGCTTCAATGCTCATGGAGCAACTTCCAGTGGACTTTACCCTGCCTGGCCTCCAGGGACACTACCTCTGTGTGCTCCTTCATAGGCCAATGACCTGCTCCCGACTTTTGCCAACCAGTGACCAACCAGGATTTTCACTGAGGGCTTTTTTCAGGAAATAGAGGAAAGGCCCAAGAACAGTTAGGCCTGACTCAAAGAACCCAGACCATCTGACTGGGAGGATTTCTCCTCTCAGGAAGAGCCCAGACATCCCCAAGTGACTTCTCTGTGACGTAGCTTTACCCTTTCTCCCTCCCCTTTGTGCATTCCTTATCCCCACCCCCAAGACTACTTTAGAAAGTTCTTTGATTTTATTTTATTAAATATTTTATATTTATTTGAGAGAGAGTTGGAGGAGGGCATGCCAGGGTCTCTATCCACTGCAAACAAACTCCAGACTCACGTGCCACCTTGTGCATAGGGCTTTACATGAGTACTGGGGAATTGAATCTGGGTCCTTAGGCTTCACAGGCAAGCCCCTTAACTGCTAAGCCATCTCTCTAGCCCCTTACATTAGAGATTTCTTATCTTCAAACTTGCCTTCTTCATCTTGTCATGAGGCAGTTTATGGTCTCTTTTTTAAAAAAAATTTTTTTTAATTTTATTTTTATTACTTTATTTATTAGAGACAGAGAGAGGGAGAGAGAGAGAGACAGAGGGAGAGAGGGTGAGAATGGGCATGCCAGGGCCCCTAGCCACTGCAAACGAACTCCAGATGCCACCATGTGCATCTGGCTTACATAGGACCTAGAGAATCAATCCTGGGTCCTTAGGCTTCTCAGGAATGCGCCTTAACGGCTAAGCCATCTCTCCAGCCCCCTGTTTTTTCTTTCTTTTTTTTTAATCATCTTTTTGTTTTGTTTTGTTTTGTTTTGTTTTGTTTTGTTTTGGTTTGTTTTTCCATGGTAGGGTCTCACTCTAGCCCAGGCTGACCTGGAACTCACTCTGTAGTCCCAGGCTGACCTCAAACTGACAGTAATCCTCCTACCTCTGCCTCCCAAGTGCTGGGATTGAAGGCGTGCACCACCACGGCTGGTGGCGGGGGGGGGGGGTAATCATTTTAACGCAGGGAGATATCTTGGATTTTTCTCATGGACCTGCTATCAAGAGCAAACACCATAGTAGAGGCTGTGAATCATGTGCAAGGGAAGCTGACCTTTCATGATGGGGGATAGACGCCCACCCAAGCCACACAAGGGGCTCATCCAGGGGAAACACTGGCTTTCTGGACACTCACAATTTGGCCCCTCATGTTCCCTTTCTACGTCTGAGGTTTCTTGCCCGCATCACAGCCAGGGTGAGCCTCCCTGACCCTTCTCTCATATCCTGACACATGGTGCCACCAGCCAAGACCTTTGATTCTACCACCCTGGGCCCAAGGACCTCAGAAGAGCCGACTGTTACTGCCTTCCCAAAAGAACACTAATGAACGGTGGGTAAAGGTCAAAGGAACATCTAACGCGAATCTCTTTCAATGGACTCCACTCTCCTCAGGTTTTTTCGAGATAGGGTTGTTTTACTCTAGCTCAGGCTGACCTGGCATCCTCTATGTAGTCTCAGGGTGGCCTCAAACTCACAGTGATCCTCCTACCTCTGCCTCCAGAGTGCTGGAATTAAAGGCATGCGCCACCTTTTTTTTTTTTAATCTTTAAAACTTTCTTATATTTATTTGAAGAGAGAGAGAGAAAGAGGCAGATAAAGGGAGAAAGAATGGATGCACCAGGGCCTTCAGCCACTGCAAACGAACTCCAGACGCATGCGCCACCACGTGCATCTGGCTTATGTGGGTCCTGGGGAATCGAACCTGGGTCCCTTGACTTTGCAGGCAAGCGCCTTAACCACTAAGCCATCTCTCCAGCCCAGGTACTGCAGGTTCTGATGAAGAGGTTTGCTAAATGAGACTGCTGGCATCCTGTCAGCATCACTGACAAAGGGCTGAGGTCGTAGGAGTCCGTAAGAGACAGGTGACCTCCCCAGCCCAGCTTTCAGGAGCTAGAGCGGAGGAGCTGTCAGCAAAGGCCATAGAGTTTTCCTTCCTGGAATTTTGAGAAAGAAGCTAACAAGCCATGCTACATAGGTGCTTGGTGACAATACATAATCTGCCTTGGTGACAGGAATGTCCCAACACACACACGTACAGACCCAGAGAGAGAGATGGAAGCACGCTTCATGGAACTCTAAGTGGCTTCATGTAGGAAGGATTGATAGAAACATCCACGTGGAAGAAATAGAACTGCAATATGAGAATGGAACCGCCCCAGAGAGACCAGCGGGGTAGCACTGGACATGGAACAAGGCCTATCTCAGGAGTCCTGTAGCCCCTCTGTGGCTTGCCAGAGGGTCTGAGCCTGAAACAGCAGGTGATGAACATGTGAAAAGTGACCTGGCCTTGAGTGGATCGGAGTCTGAGGATCAGTGATGTGGAGTCATGCAGCATAAAACGTGAGGCATTCAAGCCAGCGTGACTCCATTTGTAGCCCCGGGTCGGGGAGGCCAGGGAAATTCACATCTTCTGTGCTTTTAGATATGAGGATTGGACTCAGAATAGCCACCTCTGGTAGAGACAGTGGGACCTATCCCAAGCTCTAAAGCAACACTACTGCTAATACACTGGTCTTCCCGGCCCACATTAAAAAAAAAAAAATGGGGCTGAAGCGATGGCTTAGTAGTTAAGGCGCTTGCCTGCAAAGCCAAAGGACTCAGAGTCAATTTCCCAGACCCCATGTAAGCCAGATGCACAAGGTGGTGTTTTCAGAGGCTGGAGGCCCTGGTGCGCCCATTCTCTCTATATATCTGCCTCTCTCTCTCTTTCTCTGTCTCCCTTTAAAAAAAAAAAGGAAAAAAATTAAAATTATTTATTTGCAAGCAGACAAGAGAGAGAGACAGAGGGAGAGAGAGAATGGGCACGCCAGGGCCTCTACCTGCTGCATATGAACTCCAGATGCATGTGTCATTAGGCATCTGGCTTTATGTGGGTACTGGGGAATCAAACCCAGATCGTTAGACTTTACAAGCAAGCTCCTTAACCACTAAACCATCTCTCCAGCCTCTGGGCCACCTTTAATGCTCACTTCCAGGCCCAACTCTTAGGAATGCTCAGATCCATCCTTACCTTAGTTTGCATGTGTGTGTATGCATGTGTGTGTAGGCATGTTCATGGATGTATATGTGGGAGGTGCACTTTCATGTGTATGTGCATGTGTGTGCCCGTTCTATCTCTACCTCTAGTTCTCTCTCTAAGGCCAGTGCATCTATACTAAGAAATCACCATAGCAGAGAAGGTGGACCCACCATTGCAAACCTCTGCTCTGTCCAAGAAGCCTGGCCACACTGTTCTCCTAGTGATGTCATCTAAGAAACTATGTGCCTTCTTGAGGAGCTGTGGCCCATCCATAGGCCACTATAGAACCTTCTTTGTTCTTAAGTGTGGTGGTTGGATTCAGGTGTCCCCCATAAACTTAGGTGTTCTGAATGCTAGGTTCCCAGCTGATGGAGATTTGGGAATTAACGCCTCCTAGAGGCAGTGTATTGTTGGGGGCGGGTTTATGGGTGTTACAGCCAGTTTCCCCTTACCAGTGCTTGGCACACTCTCCTGTTGCTATTGCCCATCTGATGTTGGCCAGGAGTTGATGTCCACCCGTACTCATGACATTGTTTTCCCTGCCATCACGGAGCTTCTGCCTTGAGCCTGTAAGCCAAAACAAACCTCTTTTTCCCCCCATAAGCTGCTCTTGATTTCTACCAGCAATATGAACCTGACTGCAACATTAACTGACGCTTCTTCCCAATCATTATTTATTTTTTATTTTTTTTTTTTGAGGTGTGTAGCCCAGGCTGACCTGGAACTCACTCTGATGTCCCAGGATGGTCTTGAACTCACAGCAATCCTCCTACCTCTGCCTCCTGAGTGCTGGGATTAAAGGTGTGCACCACCACACCCAGATCAAATCATTATTTATGAACTGGGGCCAGCATTTCCATTCTCTTGGACTTCTAGATTAAGAAAACACGGGTTAGGGCTGAGGAGATGATTCCGTCAGTAAAGCACCTGACACGCAAGCGTGAGGACCCGAGTCCTTGCCCACGTAAATTCCAGGCACAATAGCGCACGTTTGTAATCCCAGCACTGGGGGGCGAACAGAGGAAGCTCTCTGGGGCTTGCTGGCCTGCTAGATTGGCCTGTCCAGTGAGCTCCAGGCTCAGTGAGAGACCAGCTCTCAAAAAATAGAGTGGGGGGGGGACTGGAGAGATGACTCAACATTTAAGGCACTTGCCTGCAAAGCCAAAGAACCCAGGTTCGATTCCCCAGGACCCACGTAAGCCAGATGCACAAAGTGTCACATGTGTCTGGAGTTTGCAGCAGCTGAAGGCCCTGGTGCATCTATTCTCTTTCTTTCTCCCTCTTCCCCCGCCTCTCTCAAATAAATACATTAAAATAATTTTAAAAAATAGAGTGGGGCCGGAGAGATTGCTCAGTTGTTAAGGCGCTTGTCTGCAAAGCCTAACGACCTGGGTTCAATTCCATGGGACCCACCTAAAGCCGGATGCACAAAGTGGCACAGGCATTTGGAATTTGCAGTGGCTGGAGGCCCTGGCACACCCATTCTCTCTGTGTCTGTCTCTCTTTTCTCTCTCTTTCTCTCTCTCTCTCTCTCTCTAAATAAATAAATAAATTTTAAATTTTTTGTATTTTTATTTATTTATTTGAGAGTGACAGAAAGAGGCAGAGAGAGAGAGAGAGAGAATGGGCGGGCCAGGGCCTCTAGCCACTGCAAACAAACTCAAGATGCGTGCGCCCCCTTGTGCATCTGGCTAACGTGGGTCCTGGGGAATCGAGCCTCGAACTGGAGTCCTTAGGCTTCACAGGCAAGCGCTAAACCACTAAGCCATCTCTCCAGCCCAATAAATAGATTTTTTTTTAAGTGATTGAGGGACCGCGGGGGTGAGATCCAATGTCAACCTCTGGCTTTCACATGCACAGGCACACACAAATGTGCACCTACATATGTACGCACATACAAACATGCATACGCACCACATGTGTACGTGCAAAAAGTAAAGCATGGCTCAAAGCCAACCTTTCCCTGAAACATCCAAGACATGGGAGATATCCGTGACCCTGCTTTCCTCTGCATAGAAGAAGCAAGCCTGCCGCATGACTGGGGAGCGGAGCCGGAGGATGCTCGGGAGAGAGTGGTGACGATTGTCTTCATCGTCTTACTGCGCGGAGCAGCGCAAGTTGGACTGTGCTCACTTGCGGGAGGCTGCGTGAGCCCCCCACACCCTGTCTCATGCTCCCCAGGATAGGAGAACAAGCGTACCAAGCACTAGGGAAAGCAGGCCCCCTGCGGGGGAGCACCCTTTTGGCAGTCCCTTGGGTGTCTCTCAACAATGGCATGGGCAGCAACATTGTTTCTGAACCCTCCCCGGATGTCCTCATCCCTCAGCTGGCCGTCACGTGAGGCAGAGGCAGGAATGGGTGGCAGGGGCAGTTGCCTTTAGAAACCTTCTGATGCCGGGCAGGGGCGGGGGGATCACCTCCGTGACCACAGCTCTGCATAGGCAGGAGGGGAAGAGGTCAGATGGGGACAAGGGAACAGACTGCTCTATGCTAGAGAGGAAGAGAGTGACTGTAGACTTAGATGAGAAAAGGAGCTTGGAGGGCTGGAGAGAGGGCTTAGCGGTTAAGGTGCTTGCCTGCAAAGCCAAAGGATCCTGGTTCGGCTCCCCAGGCCCCACATAAGCCAGATGCACAAGGGGGCGCATGCATCTGGAGTTCGTTTGCAGTGGCTGAAGGCCTGGTGGGCCCATTCTCTCTCTCTCTCTCTCTTTCTCTCTCTCAAATAAATAAATTAAATTAAAAGGAGCTTGGAGATTTGGGACAACAGAAGCAAGCAAATAGTTGTTGGTCCCTCCTGGGGAGTGGGAAGAGCAATGGCCTTGTGCCAGCCATTCTCTCTTTTTGCCTCAGTACCCCAACTGTAGAAGCGGTGGGAACAGTACACAGTTGGACCAGATCCAAGTTTGGGGGCAAGTCAGTCTCACATGTGATCCCAAAGCAGCTCTTGCCAAGTCCTCTTGAATTCTATTGTGACTGTGAACCTGTCCAAGGGGGGTACTTATGCCCCCTAGCCTCCTCTCTAAACCTGTCCAACACTAACAGCCTCAGTGTCAGGTAGGCTGGTGTCAGGTGCTTTTTTTGGGGGGGGGCGTGTCTGAGGAAAGAGGCTCTGAGATGAAACATGGGTGTTAGAAATCAAAAGTGCAGGGCTGGAGAGATTACTCAGTGATTAAGGCACTTGCCTGCAAAGCCTAACCACTCAAGTTCAATTCCTCAGTACCTGTGTAAAGCCAGATGCACAAGGTAGTACATGCATCTGGACTTTGTTTGCAGTGGCTGGAGTCCCTGGGTGTCCACACTCTCTGTCTGACTCCTCTCTCTCTCTCTCTCTCTCTCTCTCTCCTTGCAAATAAATAAAAAACAATTTCTTTAAGTACTGGACTAGGGGCTGGAGGGATGGCTTACCAGTTAAGGTACTTGCCTGCAAAGCTGAAGGACCCAGGTTCAATTCCCCAGGACCCATGTTAGCCTGATGCACAAGGGGGAGCACATGTCTGGAGTTCATTTGCAGTGGCTAGAGGCCCTGGTGCACCCATTCTCTCTCTCTCTCTCTCTCTCTCTCTCTCTCTCAAATAAGTAAATAAATAATAACAAAAAAGTACTTCATTAATCTGCCCCAAATGAAGCAGCACTATAGCTTTAAGAATAGAAGAGGAGAATGGTGGCGCACGCCTTTAATCCCAGCACTTGGGAGGCAGAGGTAGGAGGATCACCATGAGTTCTAGGCCACCCTGAGACTACATAGTGAATTCCAGGTCAGCCTGAGCTAGAGTGAAAGCCTACATCGAAAAAAAAAAAAAAAACTGGAACAGGAGGGAGTTCAGGAAGGAAGAGGAAGCTTGCTGCTGGCCTGGCCTGCAGGTGAACAATGTGGGTTGGAGACTTCAGGTAAGAATGTTGATGTGTGAAGGGGGACCTGTGATCTGAGAGAGGAATTGGAGAAGAAAAGAGAGAGTATAAGTGAGAGAAATGGGAGAGAGGGGTGCACACATTGGCAGGGAGCAGAGGTATACTCCCCTGGAGCAGGGGGTCAGAAAAAAGCAGAACAGAGACAGCAAAGCTGGTAGTGGAAGGGCTTTTATGCCCCTTGGGGCATGGGGGTGGGGGGGCTGGCCAGTGGGAGTAGGCAGGGGGGCTGATGGAGATATGCTCAAGGAACCAAGTTGTTTGGGTCCCTATAGGGCAGAGGAGGAGAGGATCCCTTGAAGGAATATTCCAGTTTGGAGTTGGGAGTGGGTGGGAGCTCTGAGACAGACAGCTGCGACTTCACTATTGATGCAGGGCAGGACAGCGTGCTACTGCAAAGGCAGGGCCCAGCCCACCGGTGAGGTCTTCGGGCCAGCTGGTGTCAGAGCAGACAGGTTTCAGAAACAGAGGTGATGGATGTAATCAGAGCAGGAAGCCAGGCCTTGGCCCTGGAGGTCCCAGCTCAGCTCCTGCCAGGGGAGAGAAGGGCACACCCTGAAAAGCTAGTCAGATGTCAGGAAGTAGAGCTGGGTTTATGAGCAAAGCTGCGTTTATAAACCGCATAAGCTGGGCAAGGGTCATGGAGATTAGATGGCTAAGATGTAAGCATTCATACCAGGCTGCTGGCAACAAGGCTAATTCTACAATCCAGCAGCCTGCCAAGACCCAGGGGCCAGGCCTGGCTAAGACAGCCTACTCTGTGGGCCAGCACCGGTAGCCAAGCATACTGAATAAGGAGAGATGGAGAATGACCCACAGAAGCCACCATCCGCACTCAGTGGAGGACCCGGGCTGTTGACAGGAGGGCAAAGCCATGTGACTGTCTACAGTTTCTATGCAAGGAAGGGAGACACGGGAAGGAAGGAAGATAGCAGGTTTGGTATGAAAGGTTTTGTGGTAGCTGTGGTATCTTCTGGTATAAGAAACCACAGTTCACACCTGTGTAAGGACCATAGACACAAGGCCGACAATAGCCAGTCAGTAAGGCCTAGAGATGACCTTCCCCTGGTGCACATGTCCTGAGATATATATGATATATGTATATATGTAGCAGACAGCTTCAGGTTCACTGAGATGAACTTCCAGACCAGGCACAGTTATGGAGGAAGGGATATTTATTGAAGCTTACAGATCCAGGGGAAGTTCCATAATGGCAGAAGAAGCTGACCTGTCTTCACAGGCCCAAGCAGAGAGAGAGAAGTACAAGCCTAAAGCCAAAAGCCACAGCACACTTCAGGAACTCCTGCTAGGTACACTTTGCATATCTTTAGATTGAAATCTGAAACCCACCACCACACCTTAAGATCCACCCAGTGACACTGCCTCCAGCCAGGTGCCTGCAGATGCAAACTACAAACAATAAAGAACTGAATATATTGGGGGCCATCTATTCAAACTACCACTATACATATATATATGCCTGGACTAGAGTGAAATCCTACCTTGAAAGACCAAAAAATAAAATTTTTTAAATTTATTTGTAAGCAGAGAAAGACAGAGAGAGAAAAGAGAGTGAGAGAACAGGCATGCCAGGGCATATTGCCACTGCAAACAAACTCCAGATGCACATGCCACTTTGTGCATCCACTTTGCATGGGTACTAGGGAATCGAACCCAGGTCATTAAGCTCTGTAGGAAAACGCCTTAACCACTGAGCAATCTCCCCAGGCCTGTGCTGACTTTCAAGTGTCAGAGAAAGTACCCTTCAGATGAACCCCACAGAAGGGAGAGGAGCACCAAGACGAAAAATCCAAGCCCCAGAGACACTCCAAGTGCAGGGGGCGGGCACTATAGACTCTGTTCTCAGCTCCAAATGCTCTGGCGTGCAAATCGAGCACTGTGCTGGGAGCACAGCCTCTAGACCAGCACTACCCAGTGGGATACACCACGATGACGGGATGTTCTGCCGAGGCCACCCTAAGGCCACAGTGAATTCCAGGTCAGCCTGGGCTAGAGTAAAACCCTACCTCAAAAAAATATATATATATTTTCAGTATCCCAGCACTCGGGAGGCAGAGAGAAGAGGATCACCATGAGTTCAAGGCCACCGTGAGACTACATAGTGAATTCCAGGTCAGCCTGGCCTACAGGGTGAACCTACCTCGAAAAACCAAAAGAAAAAGGAAAAGGTAGCTGTGATAAGTTGCATATTTTTGCATGTGTATGTGTGCCGCGGTACGTGTACGAGCATGTCTGCGGGGGAGGGGTGCCCTCACGTATGGCTGTGTGTGCGCGCACGAGTGCACGCGGATGTTCACTGTCCTTCTCAACCACTCTCTAGTTTCTTTTCTGAGGCTGGTTGCCTCACTTGAACCCAGACCTTACTGGTTTGGCTAGTCTAGCTATCCCACTTATTCCAGGAACTCCCTGTCTGTTTCCTGACCACTGCAATTACAAAGTGACTCGCCATGCCCACCTGGCATTTACATGGGTGCTGGGGAGCCAAACTCCAGCCTTCATGCCTGCACAGCAAGGGCTATACCCACAGTCATCTTCCTGGCCACTAAGCTATATTTTTTCCATCTCAGTGCATTGACATTGTAGAGTCAAAAGTGCCTAGTGAGTGATTTCCTCACTGAACAACCCAGCGAAGGCTCTTCCATGCAACAGAGCAGTAAAATCCTCTAAAGTCCAAATGCTGAGCTGTACCTGCGTGTCAGAGCCGTCAGGTGGGGCTCTCTGGTCAGAACAGAGCTGAAGTGGCAGAGACAGGAGGGAAGGGGGGGGAAGCAAAGAAACCATATCTAGGTGATAAGTATGCGCATTTCCTTACTTCAACCTCACAGAAACCCTGTAAATTCCCCAGCATGATGGTTCATGCCTGTAATCCCAACACTTGGAAGGCTGAGGCAAAAGGACTGCCATGACTTTAGAATCAGCCTCGGTTACACAGTGAATTTTAGGCCAGCCTGGTCTGCAGTGTGAGATCCTGTCTCAAAATAAAACAAAAGGAGCCAGGCATGGTGGCGCACGCCTTTAATACCAGCACTCGGGAGGCAGACGTAGCAGGATCGCTGTGAGTTCGAGGCCACTTTGAGACTACATAGTGAATTCCAGGTCAGCCTGGGCTAGAGTGAGACCCTACCTCGAAAAACCAAAAAAAAAAAAAAAAAAAAAAAAAAAAACCAAGCACCTTGCTCAGTCACACTGTTAGCACCAACGTAAAGATTTTTCTTTTCTTTTGAAAGATGATGACATCAAAATAAAAGAGAGACTAACGGGGAAAGGGAAGGGATATGATGCAGAGTGGAGTTGTGAAGGGGAAACGGTGGGGGGGGAAGGAAATTATCATGGTTTACTTTCTGTAAGTATAGAAGTTGTCAATAAAAAATTTTAAGCCAGGCGTGGTGGCGCACGCCTTTAATCCCAGCACTCGGGAGGCAGAGGTAGGAGGATTGCCTTGAGTTCGAGGCCACCCTGAGACTACATAGTGAATTCCAGGTCAGCCTGAACCAAAGTGAGACCCTACTTCGAAAAACCAAAAAAAATTAAAAAATTTAAAAAAATAAATAAATAAAAATTTTTATAAAAAAAGATTTTTCTTTTCTTTTGAGACAGGGTCTTAAGTATCTCAGGCTGGATGAACTAGATGACTTTGAACGTCTGATTCTCCTGCCTTCACCTCCCTTATGCTAGGATTATTGGTGTGTACCACCATACCCAGCTTATGCAGTGCTGTGCATGCTAGGCACTGAGCTACATCCCAGCCTCCAAAGACTTGGCTGTAAGTGTCTGACTGCAAAGTACGCAGCCTTCTGTCTCTGAGGCGGAGAGAGTGGCCTTCTGACACTGGCAGGTTACAGAGCTGAGCAGAGCAAAGCCGTGGGCTGTCGCACGTCCGGCTCAGCCCCTTCTCAGCTAGCTCTGCCTTGCTATAATCACACTACTTGGCTTGAAGTGAACCTTCAGGAAACCAAACACACCCAGATTCACACATAAGGCCAAAGGTGTGGGGGGGGGGATATCTGTTACTGTGCCATCCACTAGTGCAGATAATTAACAGTTGATTTGATATTCTTCTTCTTTTTTTTTTTTTTTCCAAGGTAAGGTTTCACTCTAGCTCAGGTTGACCTGGAATTCACTATGTAGTCTCAGGGCGGCCTCGAACTCATGGCGATCCTCCTACCTCTGCCTCCCCAGTGCTGGGATTAAAGGCTTGCGCCACCACACCCGGCCCCAATTTGATATTCTTAGCATAAAGGAAGAAAGAGCCATGCTTTCTTTGGGCTGACATTAAAATACCTCTTCGTAAGCCTGCCTGCACATGTTAATTCACTCACACACTGGCGGACCAGACGCTGGGGTCAGAAGTGACCTGGAAGGAAAGAGGAGGGTAGAGAAGAAAGTGACATTTCTCTTCATTTTGTTTTTGAACATTTTCTTGACAACCTCCATACATATAGACAGTATACCATGATCATAACCCCCTCCGGCCACCCTCACTTTCCCCCGCCTGAATCCCCCCTCCACTGAATCCCTTCTTCTTTCCAGTTACTCTCTCTTCTGTTTTGACATCATCATCTTCCCCTTCCTATTATGCAGGTCATGTATAGATGCCACCAGCCACTGTGACGTCATGAATGCCACAGCCACAGCGCTCCTCTCCTTCCTTTGGCTCTTACATTCTTTTCACCACCTCTTCTTCAACAGTTCCCGAGCCTTGGGAGGTGTGTTAGAGATTTGTCATTTAGTGCTGAACGCTTCACTGTCGTGTCTTCCTCTTAGACGTCTAGTAAGTGCCAGCTACCAAGACTACCTCCAGTAATGGCCGCTCTGTGAGCCTGCTAAGACTCTCCTCATTCTATGGAACTGGTACTGAGGCTCAGAGGTCACCTGCTCAAGGTCACACATTCGGTTGTTTTTTTTGTTTTGTTTGTCTTGTTTTCCTTGTTGTTTGTTTCTAAAATATTTGATTGATTTATGTGGTGGGCGGCACTGAGTTTTCTTGCCTCATGCCAGATGCATGCCCCACTTTTTGGTTCTGGCTTTACATGTGTGGTGGGGAATTGAGCCCAGGCCAGCAAACTTTGCAAGCAAGCGAGCCATCTCCCCAACCCAAGGTCACACATTTGACAGTGGTAGAGGATGACTACAAAACTTAGGTCTCTGGGCTGCAGAGATGGCTTAGCAGTTAACACGCTTGCCTGCAAAGCCAAAGGACCCCAGTTCAATTCCCCGGGGGCCCATATAAAGCCAGATGCACAAGGTGGTACATGTGTCTGGAGTTCATTTGCAGTGGCTAGGGGCCCTGGCATGCCCATTCTCTCTTTATCTGCCTCTCTCTCAAATATATATATATGGTGTGTGTGTGTGTGTGTGTGTGTGTGTGTGTGTTTTCAAGGTAGGGTCTCACTCTAGTCCAGGCTGACCTGGAACTCACTATGTAGTCTCAGGGTGACCTCTAACTCAAAGCGATCCTCCTACCTCTGCCTCCCAAGTGCTGAGATTAAATGCATGCACCCACCACATCCGGCAAATAAAATACTAAAAAAAAAAAAAAAATTACGTCCCTTACTCCAGGCCTATCACACTGGCTCCTAGAAAAGATCTAGAAAACCCAGTGGCATTAGTAAAGTCCCCAGGCACCTTTCCAAGTCTGTCTTATACAAAACTTAAAGCCAGTCTCCTGTGTAGACAACCTTTCTTGCAGAAGTTCAGGCTCCCACGAACAGGAGAGGACCCCAGCCCCCAGACCCCATTGTGCAGTCATTGACAATAAGAGGCAGGCGTCCCCTTTCTTACCCACCACTTCCCTCCCCACCCCATGGGGTCCTGCCAGTCCAGCACAATAGCACATTCTATGTCCAAGAGTCTCCACTGGCAGCCCCAGACTTCTGCAACTCTTGCAGACAATGGCAGGGCCCAAAAGTCCTGATAGCCGGTGACAAATGTATGTGAATGACCAGCTCACAGGAAGTGGCCTTCAATAGTCCGATAGCTTCCTGTATCCTGACATTGTGAAGGCCCACTTCCTGTGCTGTCTCTGAAAATACAGCCAAGCTAGGAGGGGGTAGGGACAGAGGCAGGGGTTCCCTGTTACCCCTGGCCCAGACTCCTACAGTATTCAACTGTCCCCTAAGGACACCACCAGTCTCACCTTTTTGTGATTAGAGGGTAAATTCCTGCTGACCTCTGACCAAGAGCCACCACCACCTCTTAGCCAATCCCCACCCAAGACAAGTTAGAACAAAACGACCTATTTTTAAAGATTTCACAGCCTTCCTTGGGCTCCCATGCCACACCCCATCTTTCCAGGATCTCAGGCCTTTGGCTGCTGGGAAAGGTTTTTTTGTGTCCCCTCTGTGAGAGTGCTTCTGTGGCCTTCTAAACACATTTCCCGGTCACAGCTAGTCACTGCTTAGAATGATAACCTCCCTAGGTTCACGAAGTCTTCACAATGCCCCCGCATCTTCCTGGAGCGGATAATCACCATCCCTTCAGCTTCCTGTGTGTTGCAAAAAGCAAGAGAGAAGCCAGAGATCCGAGCTGGGGGAGTAAGGAGCCCTCCGTTCTCTCCCAGCCCTAGCTGGGCTAGAGAAAAGGCTCTCCCAGGGTTTCCGTGCTGCACCTGGCCTCCTACAGAAGCTGGCCACAAGCTCATGACCAGGGCTGGAGAGATGGCTCAGCGGTTAAGGCACTTGCCTGTGAAGCCTAAGGACCCAGGCTTGATTCCCCAGTACTCATGTAAAGCCAGATGTACAAGGTGATACGCGCATCTGGAGTTCGTTTGTAATGGTTAGAGGCCCTGGTGTGCCCATTCTCTCTCACAATAAATAAAGCTATTAAAAAAAAAAATACCATAGCCGGGTGTGGTGGCACACACCTTTAATCCCAGCACTTGGGAGGCAGAGGTAGGAGGATCGCTGTGAGTTCGAGGACACCTTGAGACTACATAGTGAATTCCAGGTCAGCCTGAGCTAGAGTGAGACCTTACCTTGAAAAACCAAAAAAAAAAAAAAAAAAAAAAAAAAAAAAAAAAATCATGACCAGCACCAACTAGCAGGAGCCACATTTTGTGAAGCCAGGCACTATGCCTAGGGCTTTCCCCTCAACTAGTTGGTGAGGTAGGTGGCACATCTCCACACTAAAGATGAGGACAAGTCTGGGCGTGCTGCTTCATGCCTGCGATCCAAACGCCGAGAAGGCCGAGGCAGGAGGAATGCCATGACTTCAAAGCCAGTCATGCCACCCACACTACTTACAGCTCTGCTTGGCACTGGGAGACAGATTCAGACAGAGGGAGTGAGGAAGCTGCCCTCTGTCCCCTCCTCTCATACCCACTCTTGGGACCCTCAGCCCATGTTCCAGACTCTGAAAGTTGTCTCCCAACTTCCTGGTGCTGCAGAAACAGCCCTGGAGAGGGACAGGGCTGCTGTTCCCATTCCCGCCAGTAGCCGATGTCTAGGAGTATCGTTCTGAGCTTTCTAACACAGCAGGCACTGAATCACCTTCAAGCCATTGTAGCTGGGGATGCAGCCAGGGTCAGCAGGGCAAAGGGGACAGGTCAAGAGGAGAGGACCCTTTCAACCCCTCCCTCCAGGCCATGGGAACCTGATTGCTGCACAAGGGGGGTTCTAACAAAGGGGTCTCTGGAGACTGGCGACAGAAGGGGGGGTACTGGAGAGATGGCTTAATGGTTAAGGCATTTGCCTGCAAAGCCAGAGGATCCCGGTTCAACACTCCAGGACCCGCATAAGCCAGATGCACAAGGTGGGGCATGCATCTGGAGTTCGTTTGCAGTGGCTGGAGGCCCTGGTGTGCTCTCTCTCTCTCTCTCTCTCTCTCTCTCTCACTCAAATAAATAAATAAAATATATATTTATTTTATTTTATTTTTGTTTATTTATTTATTTGAGAGCGACAGAGAGAAGGAGGCAGAGAGAGAGAGAGAGAGAGAGAATGGGCGCGCCAGAGCTTCCAGCCTCTGTAAACGAACTCCAGATGTGTGTGCCCCCTTTTACATCTGGCTAACGTGGGTCCTGGGGAATTGAGCCTCGAACCGGGGTCCTTAGGCTTCACAGGCAAGCACTTAACCGCTAAGCCATCTCTCCAGCCCAAATAAAATATATATTTAAAAAAGAAGAAGAAGAGGAGAGGAGGGAGCAGGTCTTCTCTGACTCTTCACCCTCACTGCCCAAGAAAAGGAGAGGCAGGGGGGGGTGCAGTGATGTCAGGAGGGACAGAAAGCCTTGCTGGGGGTGAAAGGGATATACCATAATACTGTAGTCCTTTTCTTGAAAATAATCTCTGCCTTGCAGGGCTTTCAAAATGACCAAACATGATATGAAGCTTCCAGTCCAAACCTTAACTTAAATGAACCCAAAGAGTTTTCCTTCTTTTCCTTTCTGGCATTTGTCTGCCCCCAATTCCAGGGATGAACAAGGGCCAAAGAAGAAGGATGACTACCGTCTAGCCTTTTCCTTTCTTTTTTTTAATATATATTTTTATTTATTTATTTGAGAGAGATAGTGAGAGAAAGAGACAGAGAGAGAAAGAAAGAATGGGTGTGCCAGGGACTTCGGCCACTGCAAACGAACTCCAGATGTATGCACCACCTTGTGCATCTGGCTTACACAGGGAATCGAACCTGGGTCCTTGGGCTTTGCAGGCAAGCGCCTTCACTGCTAAGCCATCTCTCCAGCCTCCTCTAGTCTTCCTCTAATGAGCAGGGAACCTCTATGATCCAGAGATCATGGTACTCGCAGTGAGTGCCTAACCTAAAGCATCCATCTTTCCTGTCCCTTCCAAGATCTTTGAACTGGAAGCCATATGAGACTCAGGGACTCTGATCTCAGGTGGTGACATAGAGAGCTGGGGAAGACAATGTCCCTTAGGTCACCTAATGTGGCTTTGTGAAAGAAATATGGGGAGCCGGGCATGGTGGTACACGCCTTTAATCCCAGCACTTGGGAGGCAGAGGTAGGAGGATCGCCATGAGTTCAAGGCCACCCTGAGACTACATAGTGAATTCCAGGTCAGCCTGGGCCAGAGCAAGACCTTACCTCGAAAAAACCAAAAAAAAGAAAAGAAAAGAAAAGAAAAAAGAAAGAAAGAAACATGGGGAGATGGGCTTGAGGAGAAGGCAAAGTGCTTGCTGGTCATCTGTGGCCTCAGTCACTTCCCCCACATTGATCTCAGCTCTTACCCAAAAAACGTGGGTGCTCAAGGGGACATCTTTACTGTCAGTTGGAACCAACCCAATCAGATAGGTAAAATCTGGGGGGAAAAAAATAATAGAAGTGGTGTTTGTATTCTCTAAGCTGTTTCTACCAGTCCCTCTCTATCTGGTAGGGTCCACAGAGAGTTGCGGAACTCAGCTAAAACAAGTTTGTGGTGAGAGGAGGGGTCACCCTTCAAAGTCAGTGCGCCTCCACTAGGAAAGCCTTGGGGTCACAGCCTAGAAGCGGAAGGGCGTCAATGCTCTGATAAGTTAGGGGAAGGACAGAACTGTGCTTGCGGCCTGTTGACTGTTCCTTCACCCCAGAGACCACAGGGATAATCAGCTCACAGAGCCTTCTGGTCTTGGCCACATAGTTAACCACCCTAAGGTCTCTTAGAGGCAGGAGGAGGACCCAGCTTCAGCCAGGCACCAGGGTGCTTGCTGTCTCTCCTGGGAGGTTTCCCGCAAAGGTGCCACATAAGCCCTCCTGCCAGTGTTCTGGGATTTTGGGGTATCTTTGAGAGTGTTGGAGCCTCTCTTGGCTCTTGGGTGGGCAGTAACTCAGGAGCTGAGGTGCCAGATGGTCCACGGCTACCCAGAGCTTCCAGTGAGTCAGTGGCCTTTGGGATTCTTTTCCTGTGAATTTGATGAATGAATTTCATATACCATAGAAAGGTAAAATTTAGCTGGGTGTGGCGGTGCACACCTTTAATCCCAGCACTCAGGAGGCAGAGATAAGAGGATCGCTGTGAGTTCGAGGCCACTCTGAGATTACATTGTGAATTCCATGTCAGCCTGGGCTAGAGCAACACTCTACCTACCTCAAAACAACAACAACAAAATAATTAGAGTTTATCAGAACCAGAGAGAAGGGAGGGGCTCTAGCAAGACAGGAGGGCATCTCAAGAGATGGGGAGAATTTACCTGGTGACTCGGGTTTGGATTTTTTTTTTTTTCAAAGTGTCTCGATCTTGTCCAGGCTGACTTGGAATTCACTATGTAGTCTCAGGGTAGCCTCGAACTCACAGCAATCCTCCTACCTCTGCCTCCCAAGTGCTGTGATGAAGGGCATGTGCGGCCACACCCGGCTAGTTTGGCCTCTTATGGGAAGGGGGATTCTTTCAGGGAAGGAAAAGCCAGGTCCCACCAGGTTTCTAGATAATGGGTCTGGTTCCTGGGGAAGGGGACAACCTTCCAGGAGTCTTAATTCTCCCAGGAAAGGATGTGATCTCCTCAGAAGGGGTAATTCTGGTTCAATCTTAATTGTTCAGGAAAGAAAGATAAGGGAAAAACCGAATTCTCTTTATAGGCTCAAAAACATTTCCTGTGTTTAACCAGCTTGGGGGTCTGTTGCCCTAAGTTGCCTAGCCAGTTTCTCCTACCAAAAACTCCGAAACTGCTATGTTGAATCTCCAGGCTCCAAAAGCAGTCCAACTCCAGAGCTGACTCTCTTGGAGAGCTCTGAGGAAAGGCTGGGATTTGAGCCCATGGAGACCCTGGTACGTGTCATCGAGGTGAGAGGCGGCCAAGGACAGAACTGTAGAGAAAACAGTCCCCCTGTCATCAATTGAGCGAATGATAAGCCCACAGGACTCCCATCTGTGGGAAAGACTGCGACCTCCCACCCTCCCACACGTGGGGAAACAGCTTGGAGAGCATCAAAGGGCCAGAGGTACCCCAAGAGTTGTGATCTTTAGTCTGCACACTGGGAAACGAAAGCAGAGGGGCGTAGGAAAGACAAAAACAAAAAACAAGCTACAGCCCGCAGCAACGCTAAGTCAGGTCTGCCACCAGCCAGGGGGCTGAGGCAGTGACTGGCGGCCAGCATTTCCCCTCATCAGCATGTTAAACACGCAGCAGGCCAGAAGCTGACCTTGGTTGGTGTGATGACAAGAGGCAAGCTGGGAAGGGAGGGGGCCCAGGACCAGCTCTGCCAAGAATCTCATGTTATCTTGGGTGAGCCACTTCCTGCTCCAGGCCTCAGGTCGTGCGTGTGTGTGTGTGTGTGTGTGTGTGTGTGTGTGTGGAGAGCCGGTGCCCCTGAGTTCATGCGCTCCTCAGAGGTGAGGGACAAGCGAGAGTTTCATAGACACACAAGAAGTAGATCAGCTTGGGTTAGCGTTTAGTTGGGTTTTTGTTGCTGCTGCTATTTGCTTTCTTTTTGCCCTGGGGATTCGAACCTGGGCCTCCTGAGTGTATCGTAGGAGCTCTACCACTGAGCCATGTTCCCAGTGAAAATGCAGATTCCACAGCCTTGCCCGTGTTCACTGAGAACCACCACCGAGGGGACTCTGAGCAACCTGTCTCTATGTTGTCTTCCTGGTGCTGCAAATCTAAGCCAGTGCCTAATGGCAGCTTCTCCTCCACCTCCTCCTCTTCTTCCTCCTCTTCCTCCTCTAACACAGGATCTCATATAACCAAGGCTGGCTTATATGCTGATCCTCCGGCCTCCACCTCTGCGGTGTGCACAGTCAAGCCAGGCTTTACTTCAGCTTCCTGACGCAATGAGGGAAACATAAGCCTTTCCCTTTTCTCTGAGTCTTCCAGGACTCCCTGCCAGCCCGCCTCACGTCTTGTGTCCTCAGCAAGGTGCGAAGGGAAAATCAAGGCCTTCCAGGTCAGCTCCCATCTCTCCTCCCCCCCCCACCCCCGCCCTCCTGCAGGGATCCCTAGCTTTGCTTTCCTGGCGTTTCCTTGTCCCGGAGGGCTGCAGGGGCTGCTCCGCGCGCGCGCAGAAGACGCTCCACCTGTTAAGTGCATCATTAAGTGGTTCCCTGGGCTGCGACCCAGAGCCTTGCTGGATTCCTTGGAGTTTCCCCATCCACCCTGCTGAGCTGCAGCAGGGCTTTGATCACTGCTACACGAAGGGCTTCCTGAATGTTTTCCTGAGGACATTGTTCCCCACTACAGAGTCATCAGGGTCAAATTCATCACTGGCTAAGCCAGTCCAGGTCTTACCCAGTGGGGAAACACAGCCCTCTGCCCAAAGCCCCAACTTCCCCTTGGAAAATTAAGCCAGTGGTTTCTCTTAGGGAAGGCAAAGTTGTAGCAAAACATGGCCACCTTTTGAGGTGCCATGCTTCCAGGTGCCTCAAAACACAAACCTGTTGGCCCTGCTCCTTATCCTTTAAGGGAGCTTGTCTACCTCCATACCCAACCCCAGTACCTGCGCCCTCCCAGAATCCCACTTAAGGACCTCTTAATTCATTCACCATTTATTCACAATGACTATGTTTGAGGCACTCTGCAAGGGACAGAGGTGAGACTTGGATCCTGCCCCTGGAGAAACTCATAGTCTCAGGTCACAGCTACACACCAATCATGGCGCCTGGCAAAAAAAAAAAGAAGAAGAAGAAGATGAAGAAGAAGAAGAAAGAAAGAAAAGGAAAAAATGCTGTAGGAGAAGATTGAACACACACAGGGCTGAAGATGTTAAAAGGGAAGGTCAATCTCTGCTTGGGGGAGTGGGACGTGGTCCCATATGCTAATTTTCTTATTTTTATTGATTTATTTGCAAGCAGAGAGAGATTAAGAGAGGAGAGACAGACAGAGACAATGGGCGTTCCAGGGCCTCTAACCACTGCAAATGAACTCCAGATGCATTTGCCACTTTGTGCATCTGGCTTTATGTGGGCACTGGGAATTGAACCCAGGTCATTAGGCTTTGCAGGCAAGTGCCTTAACCACTGAGCCATCTCTTCAGCCCTCATATGCTAAATATTGTAGGAAAACTAATTCAGCAGGTAGCCAGGGAGGCCCAAGGCATGCCGAGGCCCCAAGGTTTGAATCAGCACAACACAGTTGGGAGTAATAATGTTTATTTCATTTTTTAAATTTATTTATTTATTTATTTGAGAGAGAAAGAGTTAGTATGAGCATGCCAGGGCTTCCTGCCACTACAAGTGAACTCCAAACACATGCTACAAGTGAACTCCAGACACATGTGCCCCTTTATGCATCTGGCTTTATGTGATCACTGGGGAATCAAATCCGGGCCATCAGGCATCGCAAGCAATTGCCTTTAACCACGGAGCCATCTCTCCAGCCTGTGTGCTGGCTGTTTATAAACACTATCTGGGCCTCCCAGATCTGGAGGTAGACAGAACTAGTCCCACTTTGCAGATTTTGCTTAGAGAGTCTCAGTAACTTCTCTAGTCACACAACTAGATTTCAGAGTTGGGTTTCACACCTAAGTCAACACCTTTAACCATCATACCATATGGTAAGTGTAGGTACACATGTACGGGAAGGTGTTCTGATAATGTATACTAAGCTGTTTCAGGGTGTAGGGGGACAGTCAGAAGTAGATTCACATTTGGGAGTCATCACTGGTGGTAGCTTAAGCCACAGCTGAGACGGAGACTTCCCAAGGAAGCAGCAGAGGCTGGAGAACAAGGCCATTTAGAAGAACAGGAGGCAGCCATTGCAGAGGAGAGCTGGAAAAGAACAGAGGTGGCCGGGCGTGGTGGCGCACGCCTTCGATCCCAGCACTTGGGAGGCAGAGGTAGGAAGATCGCCATGAGTTCGAGGCCACCCTGAGGCTACATAGTGAAATTCAGGTCAGCCTAAGCTAAAGTGACACACCTTACCTTGAAGAAAAAAAAAAAAGAAATGAAAAGAAAGAAAGAAAAGAACAGAGGTGGCGATGTCAAGAGAGATGGTCACAAAGACAGTGCCAACTCTACGGAGACCTAGATGTGACCAGGACCAAAACAAGGACACCAGATTCCCACTGCGATAGCTTTTAGCCGAACCGTTTGGGCCCTGGAGTGACGGGGCAGGAAGTAAGCAGCACAGGGCTGAGGGCAGGAGCGGCTGTGGGGACTTAGGAGCTCTGTTTAAAAGAAGACCACCTCCAAGTCTTGCAGAAGGTGTCGCATCTGGAAGCCACAAACAGAGTATCAGGCAATATGGTCAAGCTAACTGCTCCAGCCACACCTGGCTGCTCAGGCTCAGAAGCACACAGAAAGAGCCCATGGCACTGGGGGGTGGATGTGGGGCACAGGGACAGCGAGAGAGGGCACAGACCACACTTCCCAGACAGAAAAGCTGCCCTCACGGGGAGCCCACAGATTCACTAAAATCTCAATAATGTGCCTTAACCACTAAGCCATCTCTCCAGCCCTTAAGTCTCAATAATGTAGAGGGCTCATGTGACTTTTTTTCTCAAGCCATGGTTTACCTTTGTATTGTGTAAAAATGATTTCACAAACAGGTAAATAATGTTAACAGACTTAATTCCAAAAGAATGAAGAATGAACTGTTTCTAAGTAGATGAAAGGTGCTGCTGAAACAGGATGGAAACCGATCTAACAATTACTATTTATTCCTTATTCTACAGCCAACTCCCCAAAGACATCTATTTAGCAAACACTTCTCAAAGAGAAATCAAAGACCATTTCTTTATATTTTATTGTTCAGTCTGGCTGCCATCCCACTCAGATAAAAGGGAGGCTTTCCTGGGTCATAACATCTAACACATGTCTTCAAAGGACCTGAAACTGCTCCTCAGACCTTCCACACTACCAACAGAGGTTATGTTAGCTTTCCCATTTTGCAGGTGGGGAAACCCCAGGCCCCCCAGTTCTCTTGCCTCCAGGTCCGAGGTTCTGTCCTCCATCCATTCTCCTGATTTGTGACCTCTGTAGTATTCCTACCTCTGATTTGCAGACTATAGTCAGAAGCCTGTGGCCCACTGGCCAGCCTCTAGTCTGCAAAGTATTAAGGAAACCCTTGGGCTGGAGAGATGGCTTAGCGGTTAAGGTACTTGCCTACAAAGCCTAAGGACCCAGGTTTGCTCTCTCTCCAGAACTCACATAAGCCAGACACACAAAGGTGAGGCAAGTGTGAGGTCACACATGCCCACTAGGTGGCAGTAGCATCTGGAGTTCAATTGCAGTGGCTGAGGCCCTGACACACTCTCTTGCTCTCCTCTCTCTTAAAAGAAAGGAAAGAAAGAGAGAGAGAAGAAAGAAAAGAGATGAAAGAAAGAAGGAAAGAAAGAAAGAAAGAAAGAAAGAAAGAAAGAAAGAAAGAAAGAAAGAAAGAAAGAAAGAAAGAAAGAAAGAAAGCCAGCCTCAGCCAACCAACCACCAGGCTCATATCTGCTGTTGCCCTGCCAAAACTGCTCTAGCCTCTTGTTCCTGGCTCACTCACAGGGATCACATACAACTATTACAGGAAATGTAAGCTCTTCCTGCAATAAAATCATAGCAGCACACATATCTTCATCACCTGCTTGCCATAGATGCTCAAAGTTTCACAGACACTACCTTCTCTTGGTAACAACCCAGCAACAACTCTTATCTGGCTCACACACAAGTACACCGAGGTTCAGTAAATCTCAGTGACTTGGCAAGATCACTCACTTGCTCAGGAAGCCTGCTAACCTCCAGATCCACTTGCTTTCCACTCTGCTGCACAGCCTGGCTCAACAGTCAGAGCACTAAGTGTGACAGTCCCAGAGCCCTCCTCCCCATCTCTCTCCCTTCCAACCTGGCCAGTCCGTAACTGAGACTTCAAAGGTTTCAGTTCTCCAAAAGGGCTCATCAGGGGGTTCCAGCCAGCCTGGCTTCTTCCTGAACCACCAGCCCACACCCCCCCCCACCCTTCCTTTGCAAGTTTCTCCTTGCCCCTTCCATCTGAGCTCACTCTATTTCTTTGGCTTCTTCCCGATCTATGGAGTATGCTCTGTCTCTCTCTCTCTCTCTCTTCTATTTATTCTCTATTGTCCCTCCATTCCCTCTCAGTTTCAGAGCTCCTCCTTCTACCATTCCATACCCCAGCTGTGCCACCATGCCTGCAATACAGCTGGACAGTATGGACCAGCCCAGGGTGGCAGAGGACAAATGAAACCAGAACAGAGCCTTTTCACTGTAGCTGCCTGGCTCCCAGCTGCCTCACGCCACTGATGGATGGTCCCGCCAGCCCAGAGCCTTGGGAGGTTGACAAGAGTCAAAGGGCGCTCGGGCAGGCTTGTTCTGGCCGCTGCCCAGCTGACTTGGGTGAACGCAGCAACAGGCACAGGAAAGGGTCTGGAGAGAGTGGAAAAGCACCAGACAGTGTGCCGCTGGGGGGGACCTAAGTGAGTGCTGCTGTGTTTGGACAGGATAACCCTGTCTGAAGCCGCCCCATCATGGGACCAGCAAAAGACCCCAGAGAGGGCAAGGGACAAGCCAAGAGCCCCATGCACCCCCACTTCGTGATGGGTTTCAGTGAACTGTGACTGCCGGGCCAAAGAGAGGGTCACGTGCCTTCAAGGTGAATCAGCAAGTGTGGAAGAAAACCAGTTTAGGGCCCGCTCGTCCCCGCAGCCCTGACCTGTCTTTGACCACATGCACATAAGCCCGGCTACCTAACATCACCTGCGCAGAGCCAAGACCGTAGACACCATCTTACAGTCACTGAGCAGGAATGAAAGGCCTAGCTGAGAATATTAATAGACTTACTGAAGGCAGAAATTCAGGGAAGACATGCCCTAGGAAACGAAATAATTTAAAAGGGACACAATCAAAGTGAGTCTGGAAGAAAGAAACCACTTGGATTTCCAAAAATAGGTCCTGATCGGCCAGGCCCGGATAGGAAGTAAACCAGTAGAGACAGGCTTAGTCTAACATATCTAAAAATGGCCGTGGGAAAACATTTTTGGTATTGTTTTTGCAGCTTTCTGTCTTCAAAATGTTTTGCTTAAGTTGATATTAAGCTGTACATGTGCAATATATCCTAAAGGGTTTTTTTTTTTTTGTTGTTGTTTTTAGTTTTTTAGTTTTTTGAGGTAGGGTCTCATGCTAGCCCAGGCTGACCTGGAATTCACTATGTAGTCTCAGGCTGGCCCCGAACTCATGGCAATCTTCCTACCTCTGCCTCCCACGTGCTGGGATTAAAGGTGTGTGCCACCACATTCAGCTTTTTTTTTTTTTTTTTTTTTTTTCTTGAGACAGGGTTTCACTGTGTACTCTCAGTCTAGACCCTGGGCTGTAGATGTGACTTAGCAGTTAAGGCACTTGCCTGCGAAGCCTAAAGATCCAAGTTCAACTCCCCCAGAACCCAAGTAAGCCAGATGCACATGTGCAACATGCATCTGGAGTTCGTTTGCAGTGGTTAGAGACCCTGATGCTCCCATTCTCTCTCTCTCTAATAAGTAATAAAATAAATAATAATAATAACTGTTTTAAAAAAAGAAAAAGAAAAACCCCATCGAATTTCTAGTATCTTAAAGGAAAAGTTGGAAAATCTAGTGCTATTGGTGAACAGTATAGATGGAAAATTGAATCTCTACTGCCCCCTATTGGCAGGCCTGTGCTTTTTACTTTCCAGCCAGGCCAGTCCGGTGGCTCATTGGTCACCTGACTGCTTCCTGTAGGCACCAAGGTTGATGACTCCTGGTTTTAGCCTAAAGGAGCTATCCAGGTCTAGTATGCTCAAGACCGCCACAAGGTGGCAGCACCAGTCTGTCACGAAGCAATGCCACTAGCTAAGATCCTGTACCCAGAAGCTCTGCTCATCAAAAGCTGTCAAACCCAGAAATCTTTTCGTCCTTACTTGATTGGTAGACACTTGCGCCCAACAAGCCCCATCAGAGCAGACCCATGCCTCAGAAGCAGTGGCTCATCTCAACATGCCCGCTAGACACAGGACTTGTCCCCGCCTCCAGCCCACCACCACCTTCCTCATCCTCCCAGCACCCCCTCCCACTGGGCACCTGCCATCTCCATCTTTCAGGAGTTCTGCCCTCACCCACCTGCTGCCACCCATCAGCTGCCAGGACTAAGAGTCCGTGAGACAAGCAGGACAGGAACCCTGACCCCTTTTCAAGACCAATTCACTCCTGCATCCAGTGCTCACTAACTTACACTTCCAACACCGGTGTGCCTTGAGAGGCAGCAGGCTCTGCCCCTCTTACAGCCCTCTGCTCTCGTGACCTTTGTAATCTCATCAACACATCCTAGGAGGCAACGTGTAGCACACACTACAGCCCTTTTGGAAGGATTTTTGTATCACTCACGGAGACCCATTTCATCCAAATCCTGTTTTACTACTGACTCCTGAAGGCAGGGAAAACTTCCCGTAAGTGTCATTGCAGGGGCCGGGGACACAGCTGTCAGTAAAGTGTTTGCTGCACAAACATAAGGATTTGAATTCAGAACCCCAACACCCACGTAAAATGTCAGACATGGTGGCTCACACCCGTGATCCCAGCACTGGGGAGGTGGAAACACAAAACCCATCCCTAAGTCCCAGCCGGCTATTGTCTGGCCAAATCATGAGTGAACTCGGGGAGACCCTCCTACCTCAGCCTCCCCAGTGCTGGGATCAAAGGCATGCATCATCAAGCCTGGCTTAAATATTTTTTTTTATTTACTTGCAAGGAGAGAGAGAGAGAGAATGGGTGTTCCAGGGTCTCTAGCCACTGCAAATAAACTCCAGACATATGAGCAACTTTGTGCTTCTGGCTTTACATGGATACTAAGGAATGAAACCCAGGCCATTAGGTTTTGCAATCAAGTGCCTTAACCACTGAACAATCTCTCCCACTCTCCAAAAGAAAAAAAAAATTAATATTTTATTTTTATTGAAAGAGAGACAGAGAGAGAGAGAGGGAGGGAGGGAGGGAGGGAGAGAATGGGTGCGCTAGGGACTCCAGCCACTACAAATGAACTCCAGACACATGCATCACCTTGTGTATCTGGCTTACATGGGTCCTGGGGAATCAAACATGTGTCCTTTAGCTTTGCAGGCAAGTGCCTTAACCACTAAGCCATCTCTCCAGCCCTAAAAGAAATTTTTGAGAGAGAGAGAGGCCTGGGAACTAGCTCAGCGGCAAAGTGCTTTTCTTGCATGCACAAGGCTTTGGGTTCCATCCTCAGGAATCCCTCCAAACAAAACAATGACAACCACATGGTAAGATGGAAAAATTATAATATGTGAGAAATAATATAAATATGAAATTATAGTAACTTTGAAACTACAGAGAGGTTAGTGAAACAAATGCTGACAAATGCTGATATTGTATTAGAGTACTGGGAGTGTGGGTCACCTTTTCTCACTCCTACCAAATTTTCTTTAATGTGCAAATATTGCCTTTTTTGTTGGTTTTTTGTTTTGGTTTGGTTTGGTTTGGTTTGGCTGTTGTTGTTGTTGCTTGATATAGGGTTTCGCTCTAGCCAAGGCTGACCAGGAATTCACTATTCTCAGGGTGGCCTCAAATTAACGGCAATCCTCCTACCTCTGCCTCCGAAGTACTAGGATTAAAGGCATGCGCCACCACACCTGGCTCCCAAATATTGCTTTTTTAGGGGAGTGTGTGTGTGTATACATGTGTGTGCCATGCTCCAATTTAGACTCTGGAGATGATACACCCTTATTGGAGTTATCTTCTCATTGCCAGCACAAAACATCTGACCAAAAGCAGCTTATGGGAGGAAAGAGTTTATTTTGGGTAACAGGCTCCAGGGGAAGCTCCATGATGGCAGGGGAAATGTGGCATGAGTAGAGGCTGGACTTCACCTCCTGACCAACATCAGGTGGACAACAGCAACAGGACAGTGTGCCAAACACTGGAAAGGGGAAGCTGGTTATATCATCCATAAGCCCACCCCCAACAACACACCTCTAACAACGTTCCAATTCCCAAACTGCCATCAGCTGGGGGTCCAGCATTCAGAACACATAGGTTTATGGCGGACACCTGAATCAAACCACCATGAGCCTCCTGTCCATTATCATGGTGTAAACACACTTGGCCTCTACAGTCACTCATTCCAACTCAAACACACGAATCTAAAACTTCAAAGCCAGGCTCTGCATATGAGAGAACATGCAGCCAGGAAGCTAGAAAGGGGCTGTGGTGAGGTTGGGGGGGGGGAGAAAGAAGGCTAAAGAGGTTTTAAAGGGGAGAAGGGGGCTGGAGAGATTGCCTAGTGGTTAAGGAGCTTGCCAGCAAAGCCAAAGGACCCAGGTTAAATTCCTCAGTACCCATGTAAGGCCAGATGCTCAAGGTGGCACATGCATCTAGAGTTCATTTGCAGTGGCTGGAAGGCCCTGGTGGGCCCATTCTCTATCTGCCTCTTTCTCTCTCTCTCTCTCTCAACTAAATAAATAAATTATTTAAAGGAGAGATAGAACAAGTGTGATATGAAAGTAGAGGGAATAGGGAAGGGAAAGGTTTAAGCAAGGCCTGGTGGGAGAAAGGAGGTGGTGGGAGGTAAGGCTAACCAAAACTAAGGATGTATAAAAAAATCTATGAAAACCTACTACTTTATAAGATAATTAAAAAAATATAATTTAGGGGGCTGAAGAGATGGCTTAGTAGTTAAGGTGCTTCCCTGCAAAGCCAAAAGACCCAGGTTTGATTCCCTAGGACCCACATAAGCCAGATGCACAAGGTGGCACATGCAAATGGAGTTTGTTTGCAATGGCTAAGGGCCCTGGCGCACCCGTTTTCTCTCTTAAGTAATAAGTAAATAAATAAATAAATAATATATAATTTGGGGCTGGATGTGGTGACACATACCTTTAATCCCAGTACTCAGGAGGCAGAGATAGGGGGATCTTTGTGAGTTTGAGGCCAGCCTGGGACTATGGAGTGAGTTCTAGGTCAGCCTGGGCTCAAGGAAACCCTACCTCAAAACACACACACACACACACACAATTCGAGGGCTGGAGAAATGGTTCAGTGGTTAAGTGCACCTTCTATGCGAGCATGAAGACCCGAGGGGACAGCCTGAGTTGGAATGCCCAGAACCCACATAAACAGCTGGGCACGGCCACACGTGCTTGGAACCCCCATCCCGCAGAGGAGTCCCAGGAATTGCCAGAGTTGTCAAAAGAACAGCAAGCTCGCAGCTCAGTAAGACCCCAGCTCAAGCAAGAACGGGCAGAAGGGGGAGGAAGCAGGACACCCAGGCTTCTGCTAAGGCCACTGCAGGCAAGCACACCCCGCTACAGGTAAGCACATGGGGTGCTGCATGGACACATACATGTGCACTTACATATACATACCACACATATATGACACATACATACAAGCAAACACTTTTTTTTTTCTTTTTTGTTTTTTTCAAGGTAGGGTTTCACTCTAGCCCAGGCTGACCTGGAACTTAGTCTGTGTTCCCAGGCTAGTCTCAAACTCACAGCGATACTCCTACCTCTGTCTCTGTAGTACTGGGAAAGGCATGTGCCACCACGTCTAATATATATATATAAGAATTTAAGCAAGGGCTGGAGAGATGGCTTGTCAGTTAAAACACTTGCCTGCAAAGCCAAAGGACCCAGGTCGGATTCCCCAGGACCCATGTAAGCCAGATGCACAAGGTACCGCATGTGTCTGCTGGAGGCCCTGGCACACCCATTCTCTCTCTCTCAAATAAATAATTCTTTTTGTTGTTGTTTTGGCGGGGGGGGGGGGTTCAAGGTAGGCTCTTTTTGCTGACCTGGAATTCACTATGAAGTCTGAGGGTGGCCTTGAACTCACGGTGATCCTCCTACCTCTGCCTCCCAAGTGCTGGGATTAAAGGCATGCACCACCACACTGGCTTATAAATAAAAAAAAAAATTAATGTTGAAAAAAAGAATTTGGAGACAGGCACCCCACATGAGTATGTAAAGCTGCTCCTAGAAGCCACAGGGAGTTAAGTAACAATCTGCGCCGGGGTGAAAGCTCCCTAGTTGTTGGTCACGGAGGTCCTGAAGCCACACGGGCGATTGTTACTGCTCTCAGTTGCCCACCAGATGGTAACCCCTTATTGCTGAAGACACAGAGAAGTCAGGCTGGAACTTCTTCCCCATTGGCTAGCTTCCATAACGCCATGCTATGCAGGCTGCTGGGGGAGAGAAACCACCAACAATCTTACCCAGCTGTGGACCCTGCATGCTCTGCAAGTGACTGGGCAAGATAAACCCAGTGGGGCAGGAGACATGACTGTTATGGGATAGCCAGCCACTTTCTGGTTGGGTTTGAGATCCACCCTACAGGAGGGAATTCATGCCTGGCACTGTGAACCTGCTCAAAAACTCATGGCTGGGGAGGTCATAGGTACTAGAAGGGAAACAACTGTTCTCATGCTAAGTGGACAGGTTGTCAAATTGCTTTCTAAAGATTTGCATTAGCCAGGCGTGGTGGCTCACGCCTTTAATCCCAGCAGTAGGTAGGCAGAGGTAGGAGGATCGCCTGTGAGTTCGAGGCCAGCCTGAGACTACACAGTGAATTCCAGGTCAGCCTGGGCTAGAGTGAGACCCTACCTCAAAAGAACAAAAACAAAAAATAAAGATTTGCATTTATGCCCACAAACTAGCCCTGCATTCAGCATCTATCACTGAAATTTCTTTTTGCAGTGGGCAGAAGTTAACGCAGGTGCATAGCTGGTTGAAGTATTGAGAGTGACTACTGTGTTCTCAGCCCTAATCGGGGCATCTACACCAACCCCTCTAATGGTGAAGGAACATCCTGGAAGAAAAGGCAAAAAAGAATGTAAGAGCCAGGCTGGGGCGTGGTAACATATACCTTTAATCCCAGCACCCTGGGAGGCAAAGGTAGGAAGACTGAGGCCACTGACACTACATAGTGAATTCCAGGTCAGCCTGGGCTAGAGAGAGACCCTACCTCAAAACAAACTAAAGTAACAGCCAGAGAATGGGGAAAGAATTAAGAATGCTGTGGAATGCTGTCCTCTGGACCCAACATGACCATTACACTCATGAATTTACACCAGTTGTACATTCCTGAACAAGACTGAGCCATAACATTTCATCATGGAATGCATGGAACAAGGGACTCATGGGGACCCATCCTTCCCTGAGTCGCTATTGGTGGTTAATGGTTGCTAGAGGAGAGGGAATCATGTTCAGTAGTTTAGCCACCAGTAAGCTGCCCACAGTCCAGTAAATAACCCTCACCCATTTTCACGCAGGCAACCCTAATTAAATTCAGTGGAACACACACACACACAGATATGAAACAAATTGGAGAGATGGCTCAGTGGTTAAAGGTACTTACTTGTAAAGCCTGATGGCCCAGGTTCAGTTCTCCAGTACCCACGTAAAACCACATGTACAAAGTGGAGCATGTGTCTGGAGACTGTTTGCACTGGCCAGAGGCCCTGGTGTGCCTATTCATTCTTATTCTCTCTCATGGAAATTTTTTTAAATATTTTATTTTTATTTACTTGACAGACAGAGAGGGAGAGAGAGAATGGGCACGCCAGGACCTCCAGCTACTGCAAACAAACTCCAGACGTGTGTGCCCCCTTGTGCATCTGGCTAACATAGGTCCTGGAGAATTGAACCTGGGTCCTTTGGCTTTGCAGGCAAATGCCTTAACCGCTAAGCCATCCCTCCAGCCCAGAAATATTTTGTATTTGTTTTCTGAGGTAGGGTTTCGCTCTAGCTCAGACTGACCTGGAATTCAGTATGTAGTCTTAGGGTGGCCTCATGGTGATCCTCCTACCTTTGCCTCCTGAGTGCTAGGATTAAAGACATGCGCCACCACACCTAGCAATACTTTTTAATAAAAATGTTTTTATTTATTTATTTGAAAGAGGCACTGGGTGTGGTAACACATGCCTTTAATCCCAGCACTACAGAGACTGCGGTAGGATTGCTGTAAATTTGATGCCAGCTTGAGACTAATTCCAGATCAGCCCGAGCTAGAGCAAGACACTACCTCTAAAGACAAAAAGGAAAAAAAAGCAGAGAGAGAGAAAAAAGAGAGAGAATGGGCATGCCAGGGCCTCCAGCCACTGGAAACAAACTCCAGACACATATGCTGCCTTGTGCATCTGGCTCATGTGTCTTGGAGGAATCGAACCTTGGGACCGTTAGTTTTGCAGGCAAGTGCCTTAACCATGAAGCCATCTCTCCAGCCCAAATATTTTTAAAATATATTTTATTTATTTATTTGAGAGAGAAAGAGGCAGAGAGAGAAAGGAGAGAATGGGCACGCCAGAGCCTCCAGCCACTGTAAATGAACTCCAGAGGCATGTGCCCCTGTGCATCCGGCTTACGTTGGGTCCTGTGGAGTCAAACCGGGATCCTTTGATTTCATAGGCAAACGCCTCAACCGCTAAGCCATCTCTCCAGCCCCCGGCCCCGAATAATTTTTTAAAGACCTGAAATGGGGCTAGAGAGATGGCTTAGCGGTTAAGGCGCTTGCCTGAGAAGCCTAAGGACCCATGTCTGACTCCCCAGAGCCCACATAAGCGAGATGAATATGGTGGTGCATACGGCTAAAGTTCATTTGCAGTGGGTGGAAGCCCTGGTGTGCCCATTCTCTCTCTCTTTTCTCTCCCTCTCAATAAATAAGTGAAAAAATATTTTAAAATAAATAAATGAAAACAAATGAAAGTCCTAGCACTTGGGAGGCAGAGGTAGGAGGATTGCTATGAGTTTGAGGCCAACCTGAGACTACAAAGTGAATTCCAGGTCAGCCTGGGCTACAGCAAGACCCTACCTTGAAAAGCTGGGGGAGAGGGGGGTACCCAAAGACATAAAAATAAGAAGGGGACTGGTTGGGAAGAAGATATTTAGCAAGAGTGGAGGGGGCTAAGAGAGGGAAAGGGGGAATGAATATGATCAGAACACATTAAATATATATATGAAACAGTCAAAAAGAAAATTTTTGGGCGTGGTTATGCACGCCTTTAATCCCAACACTTGGGAGGCAGAGGTAGGAGGAGCACAGTGAGTTCGAGGCCATGCTGAGACCACATAGTGAATTCCAGGTCAGCCTGGCCTAGAGTGAGGCCCTGCCATGAAAAAACAAAAACAAAAAAGAAAATTTAAAAGCGTTTGAAAAGATTTGGGAATCTGGCCCTCTAGGAGCTTCAGTAAAGCAAAGTTTCTACCTTCCCAGAAAGTCCTCAACACTATGGGGTGTCCTACCCCAGACCACCCCTATGCTGTCTGGAGACAGGATTGGGTCAGTAAGGTTCTCACATGCCACTTTAATGGAGGTTTTCACTACACAGGGAGGAGGTGGAAGGCCGGAGCAGTTTCCAAGTGCAGCCCCTCCTGCCCCACGGTGGGCAGCCCGGGCTTCCCGCAGCAGAAGCGTGCTGCTCTTCCCTGAAATCCCGTTCCTGAGCCGACAACAGGAAGAATGAGCGCCAAGAGGGCAAACCAGTTGAGGAAGCCGGGGAGATTTCTGAATTCTTCCCAGTGCAAACGTGAACCAACAGTGTGGGTGCCCTTCCTAACGGCAACACCCACATCCCGAGGACGAAGCTAGGGAGGCTGACGGCCGCCGATTTCTCAGCCCTCCTCCCTGCGGGCACCCTGGTGAGCGGCGGGGTCCGGGCAGGGACGGAGCCCACCCACGGACACGGCCTGCCCCGGCGGCTCTCCATGCTGCCCGGCCGTGTGTGCCCGCGGGGTGCAGGGGCGCCGGGGTAAGCAGCAAACCAGGTAAGGCATCTGTTATGGGGCTGTGTGGACATGGGGCGAGGGCTGCTCAAAGTCCCGTGGCCAGAGGGCCTTGGCTCCTCAGTTAATTCTTCTCTGGACGGTTTCTGTTCAGAACTGCTTTAGGGGCGAATTCCAGCTTGTCCTTCAGGCTCACCACCTGGGTGTGGTCTTTGCCCAGCAGCTCGTTCAGCTTGCGATCCTCCCGCCGCTCGGAGATGCTCTTCTCCTCCTCCACAGGCTGCGGCTCTTTTCCCCTGATGAACCATTCCAGGTGGTAGCCCACAGCCCCGACCACAAAGGCCACAGGAAAGGTGACATAGGGAGCATAGTTACGCACGATGGTCCAAAACACAGGCCACATGACATCTGCAGAGAAGCACAAGGGGGGGGGGGGGAGAGACGTTAGGGAGAAATGAGCCTCCCTGCCCACCAAATGGACAACCCACAGGCCACCCGACTCACCAGCCCACACGGAGCAGCCCAAGAGGATGCTACGCTTTGTATAACTGTCGGGTCCCTGAAACACTAGAAAACTTTGAAGGATTTCATTGTTGGGTGGGGAAGAAAGTCTGTACTAACTAGTCTCTCTCCACGACTGTGTTCCTGTGTTCCTATGTTCCCCACAAGGGACCTCTGAGCCTTGGAAGAGAAAAGAGACTCTAAAATTTCACACGCAATCCCACTGTGAATTCTGGCTCTCCAGCCTGACCCACAGGTTTTGAGGCCAGATCCCCCCAACCTCAGAGCCTGTGCTTTCTCTAGTGGAAAAAACATCTGGCAGATGTGTGCACGGTTTCTGTCCAAGCCCTGCACTGAGGGAGATCCTCCTGCAGTCCTTCCTCTTTAGGTTAGCACTTCATCACCTTGAAGCGCTTCCCTTCTTGCAAATTCAATATTATACCAAGAGGTTTGGGAAATTCCAAGATGTACACACTGTCAAAAGAGGAACCCGAGAAGAATCCCAAACCTAATACGCCTCCACCGTATTTCCTATTGCTTAAGTTGTGTCTTATGAATACTTTTCCTAAGCAGCAACTCAGCATTCAAATTCCAGTTTGGGCTAGAGAGATAGCTTAGTGGTTAAGGCGTTTGCCAGCAAAGTCAAAGGACCCAGGTTCAATTCCCCAGTCACCACATAAAGCCAGATGCTGCATGTGTCTGAAGTTTGCAGTGGCTGGAGGTCCTTAAAGTGCCCATTCTCTCTCTCTCTCTCTCTCTCTCCCAAATAAATATTTAAAATTTTGCCAATTTGTTTTAAAATATATCAAGCATGAATTCTCAACTAACATTCTCCTTCAAACATACAGCCCTGCTCATATTCTAGTCATTCCGAAACAATTCATTTTATTCATCTAGGACAGACACCTTCTCTGTGGTGGGCACTGTGCTGGCTTATTCTACTTGTCTATATTTCTCAACACCTTCATGCCAGAGGTGGTGGCGCACGCCTTTAATCCCAGCACTCAGGATGCAGAGGTAGGATGATCACTGTGAGCTCAAGATCAGCCTGAGACTACATAATGAATTCCACCCAGGTCAGCCTGGGCTAGAGCCAGACCCTACCTCAAAAACAAAGCAAAACAAAAAAGACCTTCAGGGGCTGGAGAAATGGCTTAGCAGTTACGCGCTTGCCTGTGAAGCCTAAGGACCCTGGTTCGAGGCTCAATTCCCAGGACCGACATTAGCCAGATGCACAAGGGGGCGCACGCGTCTGGAGTTCATTTGCAGTGGCTGGAGGCCCTGGCACGCCCATTCTCTCTTTCTCTCTCTCTCTCTCTCTCTCTCTCTCCCTGCCTCTTTCTTTCTCTATGTCTGTCACTCTCAAAATAAATAAACAAAAAAATTTTTTAAAAAGACCTTCAAGTTCTAGGCAACTAAGGACCAACGTTATCCTGGCTACTCTATACCCTCTGCCCCACTACTGCTTCTGCCATCCCTGGCACAAAAAGCCCAAAGAAAAATTGCTGAACGAATGAATGACAGGCAGCTCAAGCAATTAATTCACTACTGTAAAACCACAGCAGTTTTCCACCCACCCTCCAAAAGTGGCAGATACACAGCAGATGTCCCAAACAGCGCCAGACTCAAGTCATCCCCGGGATATCCAAATGAAAATGGCATTAGTGTCTCCAAGACACTAGACGCCTATTTCCAGCCCAGCATGCAGGGGACCTGCCAAAGTGTTTGGTGCGAGTCAACTTGGCTGCCATAAAATCTGTCCTGGTGCCTGGGCCCCAGAGGCCCAGTGACATCAGAAGCTACACTCCCGAATCCGAGAATTGCTAACAAGGACAGAAGTGGCCCAAGGCGGTGGAAGAATCGGCCTTCACAGTTACTCGAGGTCAGTCCCGGGCACGGGGGACATCGTGAGGTCAAGGTCCCCTGGCCCATCCCACCGTAGTCATGGCCTCGTCAACGTCCGGCCTCACTCAGGGGCCAGAGGCCGAGCGGTCCTGGCCGCAGCTCAGACTCGATAACGGAGCACCGGGAAGGGGGAGCACCATCAGATCTGTCCAGGGCCGAGACGGACGCTGGTGACCACCCTCCCCGAAGTCAGAAGATCCGGGCCAGGCGCCGTCTCCGTGGGGCCGGTGGCCGCTCCAGGGAAGGGAACTGCCCGCCATCCCACAAGCTCACCTGCGGCGCAACCCGCACTCCCCGGTGCAGCGCCGCTCTCGCCCCCTAAGCCTGGAGCCCGGCCAGCGGCCCGCGGGGCGTTACCCCGGCCCCGCCCACGGGCCTCCGGCGCCCTCGCAGTTCAGGGATTGGCTGAGCTCCGGCCCAGAGACCAGAGGAAGCGAGGCGTCTGCACTCGGGCTGGCTGAGCCGAGATGCAAACCGCGCCCCCTGGTGGCCGGGAGGTGTCCCACCGGCGTCCCTGCGTGCTATTTCTCGTGGAGAAAAGGGAAGGGTCGTCCATGCATAGATTCAGCTGACGCTTATTTGGCGTTTTCTGAGTTCTAGGTTATGTATACAGAAACATGAGACACCATCCCTGACTTCAAGAAGCTCCCCTTGCTGGGCGTGGTGGCGCATACCTTTAATCCCAGCACTTGGGAGACAGAGGTAGGAGGATCTCCATGAGTTTAAGACCACCTTGAGACTACATAGTGAATTCCAGATCAGTCTGGGCTAGAGTGAGACCCTACCTCGGAAAAAAAAAAAAAAAAAAAAAGCTCCCCTTAAGCCAGGCATGGTGGCGCACACCTTTAATCCCAGCACTCGGGAGGCAGAGGTAGGAGGATCACCGTGAGTTCAAGGCCACCCTGAGACTAAAGAGTGAATTCTAGGTCAGCCTGAGCTACAATGAGACCCTACTTCAAAAAACCAAAAAAATAAAAAGAAAGAAACTTAGCATGGATCTGAATTCCAAATGCGGGGACTGCAGGCGTGCACCACCACACCAGGCCTAATTTCCTTTTTTTTTTTTTTTAATTTTTTTATTTTTCGTTGTTGTTTGAGCGAGAATGGGTACACCAAGGCCTCTTGCCACTGCAAACAAACTCTAGATGCATGGGCCACCTTGTGCATCTGGCTTACATGGGTACAGGGGAATCGAACCTGGGTCCTTAGGCCTCTCAGGCAAATGCCTTAACTGCTAAGCCATCTCTCCAGCCCTGTGTTAACTAACTTTCTAGCTGTGTGACTTTTCTGATGCACAGAGAAAACACATTTTGCAGAGATGTTGTGAGGATATGGGCTCATGTGCTGTGCTAGGCACACGGCATGTAGGGCGATAGATAGTAGCTATAACTGAACTGTAATGAAACTTCTCTACATGCGTGGCCCCTTACGTGGACGTGCCCACTCCCTCCTCTCTTTCCAGTTCCTGAACAGAAACTGGAAACTTACAGATAAAAAGCCCTTGCCAAGGTGTGGTGGCACAAGCCTTTAATTCCTACACACAGGAAGCTGAGGTGAAAGACCACTATGAGTTCAAGGCCAGCCTGAGGTGTAGGATGAATTTCAGGTCAGTGGGGCTAGAGTGAGACCCTGTGGGGGTGTGGAGATCCCCGATCCCCAAGCCCCAAGCGCCTTAATGCCGCCACATGACCCTGCCTTCCCAACCCTATCCCAATCATTGATCTCAGCCTGATTAGTCACAAAGAACCCAAAGCTAAGCTCAGTAGTGAAGACAGAAACTCTAAGAAATATTTAGGAGGGCCTAAGGAGATGTCTCAGTAAAGTGTTCACCTCACAAGTACAAGGGCCTGAGTTCAATCCCCAGTACCATGTAAAAATGCCACATGTGGGCTGCAGAGATGGCTTAGCAGTTAAGGCATTTGCCTGCAAAGCCAAAGGACCTCGGTTTGATCCCCCAGGACCCATGTTAGCCAGATGCACAAGGTGGTGCACGTATCTGGAGTTCGTTTGCAGTGGCTGGAGGCCCTGGCGTGCCCATTCTCTCTCTCTCTCTGTCTCTCTCACTCTCAAATAAGTAAATAAATAAATAAAGGTGATGATTTTTTTAAAAATGCCCCATGTGGTGGGATGCATCTGTAATCCCAGTGCCAGGGAGGCAGAGAAAAGAGGGTTCCTAGCGTGGTGTGTTTCAGCCTAGTGAGAGACCCTGTCTCAAAGGAGGTAGATACTGTTCCTGAGGATAACACCCAAGGTTGTCCTCTGGCTTTCACATGCATGCACACGTGGATGCACACACACACACACATGAACATGCATATACACATGCACAATCATGTATGCAAAAAATATTTAGGAGACCATAATTAGCAGAACTTGTTTACTTGTACATTGAAAATGTAGAGAAGAAAGGGGTCAGATTGTCCAGAGTATTGGCTGACATCCTGTCGGCTAGTCTGTCCTCAGGAGTTCTCTTACTCTCGAAATGGGTCTACAAAATGTCAACAATAAAATGTAACAACATAAGCGCATCAGTCCATCCAGGAAGAATCAGAGGAGGCTCCCTGGAAGAGCAGGTCCCAAGCTGTGTCTTGCGTATTGACTAGCAACTGTCTCAGGCAGAACTGAGTGAGCAGAAGAGCCCACACTTAACTTGTGACCCCAGCACTTTTTGACTCTGAGACAGGAGCAGTACATTCCAGCCTGGGCTACACAGCAAGACTCTGTCTCAAGAAGACAAAAACAAAGCCCAAACTTTGAATTCAGATTACCATGAGTTCAAATCCTGCCTCTGCTGTTTGCTAATTTCAGAAAAGATACTTAAACCGGATGTGGTGGTGCCTTAAATCCCAGCACTCAGGAGGCAAAGGACAGGACAGCAGTGAGTTTGATGCCACCCTGAGACTACATAGTGAATTCCAAGTCAGCCTGGACTAGAGCAAGGGAAAAAAGAAAGAAAGAAAGAAAAAGAAAAAAAAAACATGAAAAGATACTTATATTCTTTGTTTTTTTATTAAAAAAAAAAAAGACACAGGGCTGGGGATGTAGTTCAGTGCTATAGTGCTTGCCTGGCATACATGAGGCCCTTGGTTTTACACCCAGCATCACCAAAAACTAAAAATAAGCCAGGCGTGGTGGCACATGCCTTTAATTCCAACACTTAGGAGGCAGAGGTAGGATTGCTGTGAGTTCAAGGCTAGCCTGAGACTACATAGTGAATTCCAGGTCAGCCTGTACTAGAGCAAGACCCTACCTTGGAAAAGCAAAAAATAATAAATAAATAAATAAAAAGATAATTCCACAACTGTGAAAATTTTTCAGTTGCTTAAGCCAGAAAAAGACAAATTATTTAAAAAGTAGGGTTTCGGGCTGGAGAGATGGCTTAGCGGTTAAGCACTTGCCAGTGAAGCCTAAGGACCCTGGTTCAAGGCTCGATTCCCCAGGACCCACATTAGCCAGATGCACAAGGGGGCACACGCATCTGGAGTTCGTTTGCAGTGGCTGGAGGCCCTGGTGTGCCCATTCTCTCTCTCTCTCTCTCTGTATCTGCCTCTTTCCCTCTATCTCACTCTCAACTAAATAAATAAAAATGAATGAAAAAAAAATTTTTAAAGTAGGGTTTCTGAGTATTAAGTCTTTTTTTTTAAAGTTTATTCACATATTTGAGAGAAATATATATAGAGAGAAAGGAAGGGTGTGACAGGGCCTCCAGCCAGTGCAAACAAACTCCAGACACACGTGCCACCTTGTGCATCTGGCTTATATGGGTCCTGGGGAATCAAACCTTTGTCCTTACACTTCACAGGCAAATGCTTTAACCTCCAAACCATCTCTCCAGCCCTTAAATCATTTTAATATGCATAAAGTGCTAGACACAGTACTCAGGCACTTCCTCAATGAGTGCCCAGTAAATGGTTATTGACAGGTTACATATTCCCACTCTGTGAAAGTTCCAAGTCCGTTCTGGACATCACTCATTCATTAAGCCAAAAACCCGAGAACCATCTTTCAATCACTTGCCAGCCTCAGCTTGGGCACCTAAGCCTCCCAACTGTCTCAGGGTGAGGCTCTTGGTGGACCCTTTGATCACCACTCCGCTTTCCATCGCCCCTCCACTCCCTTTCCCATCCTTTGGGAGGCCCAAAGGGACCCTCAAAAACCTCAGTGAAACCATGGAATCTCCAGTTCAACCCCTGCTCCACAGGTCTCTTCTGGCCATGTCTCCTCTGTGCCTGCCACACCCAGTCCTAGCCTGTCACCCTTCCTAGCCTTTGCTCTTCTCATTCCCAATATGCACACACCCTTCATGCCTCTGGTCCCTTTGCCTAAAATGAAGGATCTCCCATCTCTTTCTCATATGCAAATTTCTTCCCCGCCCCCTCCATCCTATGGGGGTCTCGCTCTAGCCCAAGCTGACCTGGAATTCACTATGTAGTCCTCAGGGTAGCCTCAAACTCACAGTGATCCTCCTACCTCTGCCTTGGATTAAAGTGCTGGGGTTAAAGGCAGGTGCCACTACGCCCAGGCTTCTAACTCAGCCAGCAAGACAGTTCACAAGCTTTTCCTGGATGTCCCATGTAATGGTTCACCTTCCAGTGTGGGATGATTAGCTAGAGGCATGTTTTTTTGTATTTTGTTTTGTTTTAATGTGTCTTTTCCTTCCTTTTCCTTCTTCCCCTCCCTTCCTTCTTCTGCCCCTCCTCCCTCCCTCCCTCCTTTCCTTCCTTCCTTCTTTTTTCTTTCTTTCTGACAAGGTTTCTGTAGCCCAGTCTATGTAGTCCTGAATGGCCTTGAACTCCTGATCCTCCGGTCTCCACCTCCTGAGTGCTACGATCACAGGCATGCACCATTATAACCAGTTAGCATTAATGTAATCGTTTATTTTAATTTATCTACTTATTTGCTGGATTTTTTTTTTTTTTTGAGACAAGACCCAGATTATGTAGCTGGGAATGACCTTAAATTCAGAGAAATCCTCCTGCCTCAACCTCTAGCGTTCTGGGATTATAGGCATGTTTTATTTATTGGCATGATTTTCTTTTGTTTGTTTTGTTTTGCTTTTTTAAGGTAGGATCTCACTCTAGCCCAGGCTAACCTGGAATTCACTATGTAATCTCTAGCTGGCCTGAAACTCACTGGGCTCCTCCTATCTTGGCTTCCAAGTAGTGGGATCAAAGGCGTATGCCACCATGCCCAGCCTATTTATTTATATTTTTAGATGGGGCCTTGCTATGTTGACTAAGCTGAACTAGGCTCAAATAATCCTTCTGTCCAGGCTCCCAAGTAGCTAGGACTATAGGCCCTGCACCACTCTGCCCTGCTTCTCTCTTCTTCTCTCTCATTTCTGAAACAGGATCTCTCTCCTTCTCTCTGTTTTCTGAAGCAGACCCGCATATATCCATGTAGCCTGGGATGGTCTCCAACTTGCTCAGTAGCTGAGGATGACCTTGAATTCCTGCCCCTCCTGCCTCTCCAGTGACGAGATTACCTGTGTATGCCAGCATGCTCAACTTTTTAGGCCTCTTGAAATCAGAATCTTCCAGCCTTCAGAACTGCAAGCCAATTAATTTCTTCTGCTCACCATAAATTAGCCAGCATCAAGTATTCTGTTGCACTTGTTCACTTACGTCCTCAGACCCTCTGCAAGAACTCCCTCTGTACCATAACCTTGTGCTCAAAAGCCTGGTATGGGCAGACTAGAAACCACCCATACACAGGGATGGGATCTCATCTTTCACATGCATGTGGGACTCAGCACAACCACCTAGGTCACTGCCACCAACAGAGATTGAGCCGTATCAGCACTCCCCAGGGCGGCTTTTAGCATATGACCACAGCAGGATGGCCAGAGCCGCAGACACTGACCTGCTTCTTCATGCCCACTCGAATCTACTTTGTGATGCCAGGAAACTTGTCCCTGTTTCTGAGGAAAAATGCGGACCCCATTACAAACTGTATCATGACGTAAGAGGTGTGGTGGCTCATGCCTGCCATCCCAACACTAAGGAGGCAGGAGAATCTGAAGTTCAGGGTTATCCTTAGATATATAGGGAGTTCCAGGCTGCCTTGAGCTAGAGATTTTCTCAAAAAAAAAAAAAAAAAAAACTTGGGCTGGAGAGATGGCTCAGTAGTTAAGGTGTTTGCCTGTAAAGCCAAAGGACCCAGGTTTGATTCCCCAGTACCCATGTAAAGCCAGATGAACAAGGTGGTGCATGCGTCTGGAGTTTGTTTGCAGTGACTAGAGGTCTTGGAACACCCAGTCTCTCTTTATCTGCCTCTCTCTCTAACAAATAAATAAATAATAAAAAATTTAAAAGCCTGAATAATGTAGGTTTAACTCAAGACTCACAACTTCCTACCCTCAGAATTGGGGGCTATGAACCTTTCTAAGCTTCAGTTTCCTCATCTGAAAATAATACCTGCATCATAGGATTGCTCTGAGTATTGTCTCATTCAAAATTCACTCATATCCAAACTTAAGGTTTGGGAAGATAATCTCAGACAAGCCCAGGACCACCTACCATGTCCATAGGCAGTAGATTAGCATTTGTAGAGAACACTGGTATCCTCCGATCTAAGTGTTCCCAAGCCTCACCATGCATCACAATCACCTGGAACACCTGCTTTAAAAAGCCGAGTGTGGTGGCACATGCCTGTCAGCCCAGCACTTGAGAGGTGGAGGTAGGAGGATCTGGAGTTCAAGTCTCCAATACAGAGGGAGTTTGAAACCAACCTAGGATACCTGAGGCTATATCTCAAAAAACTAAAACAAAGCCGGCCGTGGTGGCGCACGCCTTTAATCCCAGCACTTGAGAGGCAGAGGTAGGAAGATTATCGTGAGTTCGAGGCTACCCTGAGACTCCATAGTGAACTCAAGGTCAGCCTGAGGTAGAGTGAGACCCTACCTTGAGAAACCAAAAAACAAAAAAAAAAAAAAAAAAAAAAAAAGAACCTAAAATAAGGGCTGGAGAGATGGCTCAGCAGTTAAGACCTGCAAAGCCTAACAACCTGGGTTCAATTCCCCAGTACCCATGGAAAGCCAGATGCACAAAGTGACACATCCATCTGGAGTTTGTTTGCAGAGGCTGGAGGCCCTGGTGTACCCTCCCTTCCTCTCCCTCTCTCTCTGCTTGAAAATAAGTAAATAAATAAAACTCATTCAAGAACACAGTCTATTCACTAAGCCTTGGATTCTGTATGGGTTCACCTCCAAAATGATTTGCTTTGGGGAACCCCCCCACATAGGAGTCCCCCACCACCACCCTATCGTGTGAGTGCATACATATGTCATCATCTTTTGCTTTCCAGAAGTATTCTCACAAATGAACGTGGGAAGAATATCTACAGCTTCTATGGTGCCCAGGACCCAGACCCACTCTCCTCAACTGAACCAGAAGCTGGTGTCACCAAGTCTCTGTGCTCCCAAAGGGCTCTTTGTCCTCCAGGCCTTTGCACAGCGGTTCCCTGATCTCAGAACATTGTCCCCAGCCCGAATCCTCCCAGTGGCTTCCTCCTAGTTATCTGTGACATCCCCATATTCTACCTGTCTGTTTGCTTGTCTGTTTCCCCTACCCTTCCCCCCCCCCCACCACAAGACCACAAGCTCTCTGAGAACAGAAATTACATTGCTCAGGGCTATCTCTGTGGCACCTGGAAGTGACAAACATTTGCTGAATAAATGAATAAGAATTGGCATGTCTGCCAGGGCTGCAAGGTCACTGAGAAATCAAACAAGGGCTGAGCTGAAAAACTTCTCCTGGTAGACAGAAAGTTGGAAAAAGCTGCACTGCATGCAGCCTTATGGGAGACAGAAGTCATCAGTAGCGAAAGCAGTGGACACTGCAAACCTCAAGTTTGGCCAGCCAGGCCAAATGAGCCAAAGGGTGCAATAGTGGCAGGTCTGTTATGGGGGAAACCAACTGTTCTCTAATTGGACTGGAGGCCCACTCTAAGGGAGGGAATACATGCCTAGTACTGAAAACCTAATCAAAAGCCTATGGTGGGGGAGGTCATGAGAATTAGGAGTGTAATGGCTGCTCTTGTCTGGCTAAATGCATATATTTTGCTCACCAAACTGCTCTGTAAGCACTTTACTTAATATTCACACCCATATGTTAATGCTCTCACTTTTGGTTAGAGAAGCTTCTCTTTTCAGATGGTGGTGGGTGACCACTGGGATGACCCAAAAGGCACCATAGTGCTGAGAAGACGTGACAGAGGAATGTTCAGCACTAAAACATCTCTATCACACCTTCCAAGGCTCAGGATCCATTACGGAAGAGGTGGTGGGAAGAATGTAAGAGCTGAAGGGAGGGTAGGACTGCCTACAATGCAATTGACCAGACAGAAATTGGCCTTGATATATCCATGACCTCGCAGTGCCTAGCACTACCTTCACAAGACCCTCATAATAGGGGGAAAAGATGAGGACATCAAAATAAAAGAGAGACTCATGGAGAGAGGGAGGGGATGTGACGGAGTGTAGATCTGCGAAGGGGAAAGTGGAGGAAGGGATTATCTTGGTTTATTTTCTGTAAGCATGGAAGCTGTCGATAAAAAGGAAAAGAAAAAAGAATTGGCACGTCTGGAACAGCCACGAATACCAGCCATTCCCGTGGCAGCAGTCTCCTCAGCTGCCAGGGACTAGAAACCGAGTTTTCTGGATGGGAGCTGCCGTCTAACCCTTTGCGAGCTGCGAACACCGCCGAGCTGAAAGCCGGTGACTTGACCTTAGGTTGGGAGCGCTGCTTCCAGCTTTAGACTCTGGACCGGTCCCATAAGCTGTCCTGAACTTCAGCTCTCTCACCCATCAAGAGGAACTTGACATTCACGTGCAGAGCCCACCCTAAATAAACACCAGCCATGCCCCACTAGCTTTGGGTTAGCTTCCCAGCAAGTTCTGATCTTCGTACTCCTTCCCCGAAAATGTCCACCCACAGGAGCCATCGAGCGCTGATCTGAAGCTTCCCGCTGCTCGCGGGGAGTCACTGGAGCAAGAAAGAGCGCTTGACCTCCGTGAAAGGTACGTATTTGCCGATACCTAGTAATAAACAGACCCCTTGCTTACTGAACACACGTCGGGTGCCAGGCACTGGACCCAGTGTTACCCCACCCTGGGGGAACCCCAGGACGGTTAGGAGGCAAAGAAACCAGGAGTGAACTAGGAGTGAAGAGGTTGACGTCTTTCTGTTTGCACAGCATCAGGACCCTCTCAAGAAGGCCCCAAGTTCCTTCTCACTGTGACCACCAAGGGGGCTGAATCCCCCCTCCCCTTTCTCCTAGTTGGCCCGTCCCCTGAGGAGCCCAGGCCAGCCCCTGCTGTGTCCAAAGAAAGAGGCTCAACTCCTGGCCCCTTCTCTAGCCCCCCGCCCCCCCTACACACACAGGCAGAGGTGGTCTCTTCTGCAGAGAGAGTGGATCCAGTGCAGTTCTGCGGTTTTATTTTTCCTGGGTTACTCAAAGGGATGTGGGAACAGCCACAGGAGTGGTGAGGGGAAGCCCCTATCTCCCCTCCCCAGCCATGGGAAAGGGGGGCGGCCCAGGCGCCTTGGTCCTGGGTTGGTCCAGCCACTGTGGTCCCTGGGCCCTGTGGGTCAAGGGCTTGAAGATGGAGCCCCGGGAAGATGGGGGAGGGCTCCTAGGCGGGTGGTTTTTTTTTTTTTTTTTTTCGGGATTCTCTTCATAAAAAGCCACGAAGCTTGATCCCCACGAAGCCCAGCCCCGCGGGGGTGGGAATTGGGACGCAGAGCCCAGATGGGGGACCTGGCCCGGCCTGGCCCGTGGTGGGGAGGGGAAAAATATATATGATGGCAGAGATGGTGAAGAAGAAGAAGAAGAAAAGGTGAGGGCAAAAAGCGTCGGACCAGGAAGATGGGAGTTCCGAGAGTGAGGGGGCGCAAGGGCGGAGAGGCACGGCCCCCGACCCCCAACCCGGGCGCCTTCGCGTGGGGTCAGGAAGGTTAAAAGCCCCCCACGAGGGTGTGCCGGGCTGGAGGAGCCGGGGCGTGCGGTGCCGGTGCCGGGGCGGGCGCCCGGGGCGGCCCGCGTTCACAGTGACCTCGACGCTGGGTGTAATACAGTACGGGTACGAAAACCCACGGGGCGCCCCCCCCTCCCCGAGGCCCGGGCTGGGCGGGCCGGAGGGGGGCGGGGAGGCGGGTCACAGCCTGGTCTGGGCCTCGGGGATGTAGATCTCGATGCTGTCCGCGCTCTCGGTGGCCGAGCTGTGTCGGAAGGAGGCGGCGCGCTTGGCCGCCAGGAGCCGCTTGCGCGCTTCCTGCCGCTGCCGGTCCACCGAGTCCAGGGAGCGCTCCTTCACCGGCACGCCCCGGCCCCGCGACGGCTTCTTTGGTATCGGCGGAGGGACCTTCTTCTCCTCCTGGAGGGACAGGCGCGCCCAGGCTGAGCAGGGAGGGCGGGGACCACCGCGGCATCGCGTCCCCAGCATCCCGGCTTCCCCGCCCCCCCGTCCCCCAAAGACGGGCATCCCAGGACCACCACCTCCCGGTACCCCAAGAACGGACATCCCAGGACCACCTCCTCTCCGTCCCCCAAGGACGGACATCCCAGGACCACCTCCTCCTCGTCCCCCAAGGACGGACATCCCAGGACCACCTCCTCCCCGTCCCGCAAAGACGGGCATCCCAGGACCACCTCCTCCCCGTCCCTCAAGGACGGGCATCCAAGAACCACCTCCTCTCCGTCCCCCAAGGACGGACATCCCAGACCACCTCCTCCCGGTCCCCTCACCACCACCCCCACCCCCACACCCGGCTCTAAAGTGTGATGGGTTCGCGCGCGCCCTCTGGTGGAGCAGCGCTGAGCAGATGGCATCAGAATGCGGGCTGAGGAGGGCTTTTGGCAAAACCTCCCGCGTGCTAAAGGGCGGCAGCTTCCCTGCCCAGCCCATCCAGGAGGAGGGGTGGGGGTGGGGGGAGGCAGTTCACCCACCTCACCTCTGATACTCATGGCAGGTTAGTTCTAGCATGGGGAATGTTTCAGGCTCCGCCCTTAGCCGAAGGTCACTTTCTAGAAAGAGCTCTTTCTACTTCCCAAATTTGCCCCCTGGCCAGAGGTAGCCAAAGCAGTTCTAGAAGTTTAGACAGTGACCAGGAGGGTGGCTTTTCTGGAAGCGGATGGACACCCATAACTTGTCCAGAGTTGCCCATGGGTCTCTTCCCCTGTGACCTCCCATACACACCTTTCCAGTGTAGCCTCTTGGACTAGAACCCCACCCCCCATATCTCTATGCAAGGTCATCTTCCTCTTGACCTGAAGGGACCCACAAACACACCTTCGGCTCCAGGAGTTTCCAGCTGTTGGCCTTGAGTTGCTGTAGCTCCAGGAACTTGAGGGTCACATCCTCAATGGAGAGCTGCAGGAGGTCCCAGAAACCCGCCAGGTCCTGGAAGGTGGGCACGGGGAACGCAGTGGGGTCCTGCCAAGATAAGACACGGAGGGGATGCAGCCAGTCATGGAGGTCTGACCTTGTCCAGTTTCACTGTCAGGAAACTCAACCCAAGAGAGTGGGGAGGAAGGATGGGGAACAGGGACAAGTAAAAAAAAAAAAAAGGAACCCAGGCTCCTTCTTCCTGGGTACAAACCCCCACATCATCTCCAGGTTCAACAGTCTGAACTAGCCCTGCAGGCACGGACCTGGTCCCACCTGCCAGTCATACCAAGTCTCACCTTCCCGATCCACACAGCCACTGACTCTAGCCTTACAGGCACTCACCATGCTCTGCTGACACAGCCGGAAGAACTGCTGGACCTTCTGGGACAGGAGAAGCTGTGTACTGCCTACAGCACTGCGGATCTTCTCCAAGACTGGAGAGCAGAAAAAAGCTCAAGGAAGGGGAAAGAGGCCTCTCCTTCCGCAGCCTTCAGTCCTAAGTGACTCTTGCGTCTCAGTTTATTTGCATGGATCCAACCATCTCTTCCAGCCCCTTCCTCACCCCATCCTCATGTTCCTGACAGTATCTCCTATCCAAGCTCGCCGAGAAGACTGCAGCTGCCTGATCTGAGGCTACTTCCTTCACTCCGCCTGCAGTTACCAAGTTCTGGTCCTCCTGTCCATGTCCCCAGTCCTAGTCTTAGCCTTGGCCAGAGCACTAGCTCAGTGGTCACTCACTGGCTGAAGTGTGTCACCCATCAGATGCCTCCTCGGTTCATTAAGAAGTATGAAGTGGACTGGAGAGGTGGCTTAGCGGTTAAGGAATTTGCCTGCAAAGCTAAAGGATCACGGCTCGATTCTCCAGGACCCACGTAAGCCAGATGCACCAGGGGGCGCACGCATCTGGAGTTCATTTGCAGTGGCTAGCAGCCCTGGTGTGCCCATTCTCTCTCTCTCTCTTTTTCTCTCTCTCAAATAAATAAATACATAAAGTATATTTAAAAAAGAATTATGAAATGGGGCTGGGGAGATGCCTCAGCTGTTAAAGGCACTTGCTGGCAAAGCCTGGGTTCAAGTCACCCAGTACCCACTTCAAGCCAGATGCAAAAAGCGGTGCATGCGTCTGGAGTTCGTTTGCAGTAGGAGTCGTCCCTGGTGCGCCCATACTCTTTCTTGCTCTCTGAATGCCTCTCTCTCTCTGACTCAAATATGACAAACGACAGTGATCTTGATAGTCACCACCCCATAAACTTGGGGATCCTGTAGGAAAACTGTGGCTCCCCTCAGACTGCACTCAGGAAAAAGTCATACTCTCCCTCCTGACAAGAGCTCAACCTCCATCTCTGCCACATCTGACCGCCCCTCCGTCTTTCGCTGAGGAATTCCTGCATCCCCTGGTGGAGAGCCCTTCTCCGCAGCTCACTCCAAAATGCCTTGAAGTTTCAACACTTGTCCAGCTCTGAAGAGTCCAGATCCAGCCCTTTTTTTTTTTTTTTTGGGAGGGGGGACTTGGTTTTTAGGTTTTCGAGGTAGGGTCTCACTCTATCTCAGGCTGACCTGACACTTACTCTGTAGTCCCAGGCTGGCCTCGAACTCACAGCGATCCTCCTACCTCTGCCTCCCCACTGCTGGGATTAAAAGCGTGTGACACCACGCCCAGCCTTTTTGCCTTGTCACGGTCCCCAATTAGCCCTGGCCTCTGAAAGCCGTTCCCTTCCGGAAGCTCCCCGCACGTCCTGCTTGCAAAGTGGAGGACCCAGCGCCCAAGTCCCAGTACGGAGGGACCAGTGGGGCCAGCCCGCGCCTGACCAGAGGGGCCTCCCGGTGTGCCGCAGCGCCCACGCCCCAGGGTGCCCGGTGCACGCGGGAGGTCGGGGAGCCGGAGGACTCACTCTCCTCGGGAAGCTCGTAGTCCTCCGCCTCGCGCTCCATCTGCTGGCACCAGTGCTCCAGTTTCTCCACCTCGGCTCGCAGCATCTTGATGAACCACTCGCCGTCCCGCGGGCAGGGCGACGTGCGGCCCGAGTCGGGGAGGCTCCGGGAACCGCGCTCCATCCAAGAGTCGCGGCGACCGGACCCGGGGCCCGGGGCGGGGGTGGGGGCGGGGCCGGGCGACCCGTCGGTGGCCTGCGGCTCGTACGGCAGTGGGTAGCCCTCGCGGTAGGCCCACTGGCCCTGCGTGTGGACCGTGCGGAAGACTGAGTAGGTGGGGGCCCGGGGTCCGGGCTGGGGCTCAGAGGCGTGCCTCTGGAAGGAGCGTCCGAACTGCAGGGCCTTGTCTTCTGTGGCCACCGTGGCCAGGCCGGCCAGGCCCTCCAGCTCCAGGTCGGCCTGCACGCCGGCCGTTACGCTGTTGGAGCGCTTGAACCTCGCCCGCCTGTGGACAGAGATGCCTGTACCCCACTGCTCCTGCCCAGCCTCCCCAGCCCTCACCCCCACCCTGGTCCAAAATGGGAGGACCAGGAAGAACCTAGAAAGCAGTGGCCATTAATCCAAGCGCTTGAAATCCATCGGTCCTTGCAGCTGGTGGATACCTAATCTATCTACACATAGCACCGGCTCTAAGTAGCACTGACAGTCAAAATATTTAACAACCTGTACTCCGTGGCCAGGAGCAGATGTGGGCACACAGCTAGCAGACACTAAACGCGCTGGAGTGGCACCTGCAGAGCCAGATTGTAGGGTAGACCAGTGAGCTCTGGGGTGGTGATGGCTCTCAAATGAATGCAGAAACAATTTTTGTATTTCTGTGTTGTTGGCTTTTTTTTTCCTCTTGTTATTGTTGTTTGTTGTTTCAAGGTAAGGTCTCTAGCCCAGACTGACCTGGAATTCACTATGTAGTCTCCTAGGGTGGACTTGAACTCTTTGAAAGCTTCCTACCTCTGCCTCCACAGTGCTAGGATTGAAGGTGTGTGCCACCACGCCCGGCTTATTGTCGTTTTTTTGTTTGTTCTAAATATTTTTCTTTATTTGCAAGCAGAAAGACAGACAGAGAGAGAGAGAGAGAAAAAATGGGCACACTAGGGCCTCTTGCCACTGCAGAGGAACTCCAGATGCATTTGCCACTTTGTACTGCTGGCTTTATGTGGACAGTGGGGATTTGAACTTGGGCTGCCAGGCTTTGCAAGCAAGTGTCTTTAACTGCTGAGCCATCTCTCCAGCCCTGTTGTTATTATGAGACAGGGTCTCACCTGTGGCCCAGGTTGGCCTGGAATTCACTATGTATGTAGCCCAGGTTAGGTTCAAGTTGGCATCAATCCTCCTGCCTCAAACCTCCAGAGTGCTGGATTCCAGGTCTGAGTCACCACATCCCCCTTACATTTTTGTACTTTCCCAAAGGTATTTCTGTGTTGGTTTACACTGGCTATACAGTGTGTTCTCAGCCCTGCAGAGAATAGATAAGACCCACATAGGTCCCAGGTCACCCAGCTGCATAGCAGCAGGGCCACAATGTGGACCTAGGTCTATACCGTGTGCAGAACCAGTTGCTAGAAGCTCATGGGAAGAAATTTCTGAGAGCTGCTGGCGGTGGAGAGGGCCTGCAGCGGGGCGGACTTTTCCCCTAGGGACGGAGGGCCTGCAGCAGGGAGGACTTTCCCCTAGGGATCCTGCCAGCTCAGCCCAGAGCCGGGCCAGACACAGTCTGCCAGAGTCAGTGGAGCTGAATTAAGTTGTTGGCAGGAATGACACAGGGCCTGGAAATTTCTTGTCTTTGAGCTAATTATATGCAAATCCTATGCAAAACAGAAAGTCAATTGGCCTTGTTCATTTACCCCCCCCCCCCTCTGAGTTCAGAGTAGGGGCTCTTTTCTGTAAAGAAGTCAATGAGCCCCTAAGAAGCATGAGGCTGGGGCCAGATACTCCTTTAAGAAGTAGAAGTCAAGAGATGCTGGGGGGGGGGGGGGGCGGCGGCACACCAATGAACAGAAGTTGAAGGTCTGGGAATTCAAAAGAAATGTCCATGGGTCCTGAGCTACCTCCACCATCACATGGTCAGAAGAGAAGAGGGTCTTGCTGCAGTAGCTTCGGGGTCCCATCCAGCTTCCCAGGAGACCCTCCCAACCCCTGCAACTTCAGCCTTCCTCATGCTGTCCAGGCCTTCTCTCCTTGCCTGCCTGCCTGCCTGCTTCCCTCCAGCTGGCGGGCTGCCTGCTGGGAGCCTGTTGCCATAGAAACCAGGCCCAGAAGGATGCTGCAGGACCCAGGAAAGAAAGATGCACTGATGTGCAGTCTCCAACGAGACCGATGTCTCCACCCCCACCCAGGGAAAGGAGGAGAAAGCACATATCTTCATTGTCTCCCACATGGCCTTCACCTTGGGCACTATCTGCCATTGCTACTGAACTGGCCTCCATCCAGATACCTCTGTATCCACTCACTACAGTGCTGAGCAAGAGCGCTGGGCCAGGAGGCAGACCTGAGTTCCAATGCTGCTTTGTGACTGCATGCCTTCAGGAAGACCTGCATCCAGGCCATCTAATGTGTGAGGGTGTATGTAAGATAAAGTCTATGATATATGACTATATATTATATGTAACTACGCACATATGTATCTAAAATTCACATGTAGAATTATAAAAATGGGCTAGTAATTGCCAAGGTACTTCCTCTGCCTAAAATTATACCTTGTGTATTTTAAGATCTGGAGCCCAAAAATCCCTCCCCAGCCTACCCCAAGACTGGACTAGTCCTCCTAAAGCTGCGCTCTGCTAAATAATTTTCCTGCTCAAAACCTACCTGTGGCTCCACACTGTTGTCAAGGGAAGGTTCAAACTTCTATGCTAACTTTGTTTTTTTTTTAAATTATTTATTTGAGAAAGAGAGAGAAAGAGAGAGAGAATGGGTACACCAGGGCCTCTAGCCACTGCAAATGAACTCCAGATGCTTGCACCACCTGGTACACCTGGCTTTACGTGGGTTCCAGGGTATCAAAACTGGGTGCTTTGGCTTTTCAGGAAAGCACCTTAACCGCTGAGCCATCTCTCCAGCCTTTCTATGCTAACTTTTCCCTGAGGTCCTCACTCTGTCCTTCTCTTCAACATGATCTCACATCTTCCCTGTTCCCCAATAGATTAAACATGGTACGCGCTACTCCCCTACCTGAAATGGCTTTCCTTCTCTTCACCTCCTGTCCATTTCCTGCTCAAGACCCTCTTTGTCTCTGAGTCCCCTGACTACACCCAAAATCATTCCTCGGTTCCATGCCCCGCTCCACAGTCTTCCTTCATTCAAAGGCAGTCCTACCATTTGGGCAGCAAATGCCTTTAACCACTGAGCCATCTCTCCAAGCCCCACTGTCCCACTATTTTGGTTAATCGCTGTCGCTTTCTCGTGGTGGTGGTGGTGGGGGGGTCACATGTATCTAACTATACTGTCAGGACACACCTTGGCTCTCTATGAATATTTTTGTGCCTTTGAGCTGCAGTTGGCCTGTGGCTCCTTCAAAACCCCAGCAGTCACAAGGCCCCAAGGTCAAGGTAGGGCTTCTGAAGTGCTACCCTCCTTGCCTGCTTCCCTGTCATAAGGGTTTTGAGTCTTTTTTAAAAAAAAATTATTTTATTTATTTGAGAGTGACAGACAGACAGAGAGAGAGAGAGGGAGAGAATGGGCGCACCAGGGCTTCCAGCCACTGCAAACAAACGCCAGACGCGTGCGCCCCCTTGTACATCTGGCTAACGTGGGTCCTGGGGAATGGAGCCTCGAACCGGGGTCCTTAGGCTTCACAGGCAAGCGCTTAACCACTAAGCCATCTCTCCAGCCTGGGTTTTGAATCTTAAATGTCCCCCACAGGCTCATGTGTTTGAGGAATTAATCCCCAGCAGGTGAAAATGCTTGGGACATTGCAGAACCTTAGCGCAGTGGTCTAGCAGAAGTGGGTCACTTGATGGTCATAGTGTGGGCCTGAGCCCTCTGCTTCCTGACCTGCCAAGACATGAACAAGCCACGCCACAAGCTCAGGCAAACGTGGACAGAATCTCGCCAGTCAGCATGCCTTCTCCACCGCATGGACGATCTACCCCTCGAAACAGTGAGTCAGAACACTCTCTTCAAGGTTATGCTCGCCAAAAAGTCTTCTCAATGTCTTGTCCTTTCTGCTCTCGCTCTCGGCTAGAGAATCTGCTTTGTGCAGATGGCAGCAAACACCGGGGAGACCCAGGACACATCAGAGTGACAAGAAAAGAAAACCAACTGCCTAGCACGAGACAAGTCATGTCTATCTCATCTGCCAGGGTCTGGGAAACAGTACAGAGGAAGTGCCAGATAAAATATAAGTGCCGGGGCTGGAGAGATGGATCAACGGTTAGGGTGCTTGCCTGCAAAGCCTAATGACCTGGGTTTGATTCCCCAGTGCCCACATAAAGCTAGATACACAAGGTGGCACGTGCATCTGAAGCACGTTTGCAGCAACTGGATGCCCTGGTGTGCCCATTCCCTTCTGTGTGTGTCTCTTCTCTCTCTGCTTGCAAATAAATAAATGAAAAAAAAATTTAAAGCTATTTTGGCCAGGTGTGGTGGCGCATGCCTTTAATCCCAGCACTCAAGAGCCAGAGGTTAGAGGATCACCGTGAGTTCGAGGCCACCCTGAGACTACATAGTGAATTCCAGGTCAGCCTGAGCTACAGTGAGACCCTACCTCGAAAAAAAAAAAAAAAAAAAGTTTCTTTTTTTTGCAGGGGTGGGGGGGATTCAAGGTAGGGTCTCACTCTGGTCCAGGCTGACCTGGAATTAACTATGTAGTCTCAGGGTGGCCTCGAAGTCACCACAATCCTCCTGTCTCTACCTCTCGAGTGCTGGGATTAAAAGCATGTGCCACCACTCCCGGCTTATTTTTGTTGTTGTTGTTGTTGGTTTTTTTTCCACGCCCGGCTTGTTTTTGGTTTTTTGTTTGCTTGTTTTGTTTTAATCTAAGTACTGCTCTTACAGCTAGCCTGGGACCCTCCTCCAGGGTGATGGCAGTAGACAGTGGAGTGACTCAACACTCATCCAAGCAGAAAATTGGAGGCTTTGGAGAGCCCAACACTGACTTAGAACATGTCCGCCAAGGCTTAGGAAACACTACAGAAGAGTTGGGGGCGGGGCGGAAGAACGTAAGAGCCACAAGGCAGGAAGGTGTATTCTGAGACACTGTCTCCCCCATAGACTGCTGGTACATTCATGACCCCACAGTGATTACCAGTGACCATACTGAAGGGACCCTCAGTGGAATGGGGGCTGGGGAGAGGCAACATAAGACTATAACTCAATAGAAATACAACCAATTTGCAGTATGTTCATATATTGCAGTTCCCAATAAAAGTAAAGCAAAAGACATCTCTCCTGCACTAAGTTGCTTCTGTCAGGTATTTTGTCACGGTCGCATGAAAAACAATCCAGCTGTCACCATCCTCACGAAACATGGATTTGTCCTTTGGCACCTTTGGGTCTGCTGCCTTTTCGCCTGACCCTTGGGAGGATCCTGACAGGATCCCACTCATCCAATGGGAAGCAGCCACACCCCACTGTCTAGGACAGAAGCACCAAATGTCCCAGGCTTTCTGGTTCTAAGTCCCTACCTCCGTGAGCTCTCTCAATGCATGTGCCCCAAGGAAGGCTGAGGGAGCTGAGAAACTGCTGGGCTTGTAGAAGCAAGATCCTCACCATCACTCTCAGCCAGAAGGCCAAGACTCACACCACAGGCAGAAGTCAGCCATCCTTGTACAAACAGCATTGCAAACTAGTTGTCAGTATGTGACAAGATCACCCAGAAAAGAGCACTGGGGCTGAAGAGATGGCTTAGTGGTTAAGGTGCTTGCCTGCAAAGCCTAAGGACCCAGGTTCAATTCCCCAGGACCCATGTAAGCCAGATGCACAAGGTGGCACACACATCTGGAGTTCGCTTGCAGTGGTTGGAGGCCCTAGTGCACACATTCTCTCTGCCTATCTGCCTATTTCTCTCTGTCTCTCTCAAATAATTTTTCTTTTTTTTTTAAAGAAAAGAGCACTGGATCAAAGGTACAAAGCCACAGGGACACAGACCATTTCACAGGTGGGTGGAGACAGTGTAGCGTACGGAAGAGAGAACAGAACAGAAGGAAAGACAGGAGGAGGATGCGAAGGCACACATGGGGGGGGGGGGGGAGAGTCAAGAAGGGCCCAGCAACCAACACGGATAAGCAGCTGGTTAGGACTGAAAGGCAGCCTCAGCTCTGCTCTTGTTGACCAGAGCGAGAGCAGGCTTGGTGAGGTGTGGGAGCCAACACAAGATGAAGTGCTCTGTCGAGAGGTGGGGAAAACTAGTCAAGACAAGACCATCAAAAAAAAAAAAGTCACGCCTTCAATCCCAGCACTCAGGAGACAGAAGTAGGAAGATCGCTGTGAGTTCAAGGCCAACCTGAGACTACATAGTGAATTCTTGGTCAGTCTGGACTACAGTGAGACCCTACCTCAAAAAAAAAATCATTTAAAAAAGTGTCTGACAAAATGGCCTGGATATCCATGACCTCACAGTGCCTGACACTACCTACACAAGACCATCATAAGAGGAGGAAAAGTTCATGACATCAAAATAAAAGAGAGACTGATTGAGAAGGGGAGGGGATATGATGGAGGGTGGAGTTTCAAAGGGGAAACCGGGGGGGGGGGGGGGGAGAGGGAATTACCATGAGATATTGTTTACAATTACGGAAGTTGTCAATAATAAATAAATAAGTGTCTGAGCTGGGTGTGATGGTACAGACCTTTAATCCCAGCACTCAGGAGGCTGAGATAAGAGGATCGCTGTGAGTTTGAAGAGGCCAGCTTAAGTTACAGAGTGAATTCTAGGTCACCTGAGCTAGAGTGAGACCCTGTCTCAAACAAACACAGCATCCAAAAATGTCCCCATCATAATCCGTGGACCCTTTGAATATGCTATTTCATGGCAACACAGACTTTGTGACTATGGTCAAATTAAGGGTTCTGAGATGAGACATACCCTGGATTATCCAGATGTGATGGTTAATCACACTGTCAACTCTACTGGGTTTTATAGAATCACCTAGCAGCCACACCTCAGGACATGTCTGTGAGGGCACTTACAGAGAGGATTAACTGAGAAGAGGAGACCCACCCTGATCGTGGACTGGGTGTCCAGACTGACACCCAGATGAGGAGCAGGAAAGCCTGATTAGCACCACCACTCATCTCTGTGGCCTGATGTGACCAGCCACCTCACACCCCTGCGGCCGTGCACGCCCCCGCATGAGGGACTATGTCCCCCCTCAACTGTACTGAGAAGAAACTCCTCCTTCCTTTCTTACGTTGCTCTTGCCAGTTACTCTGTCACAGCAATGAAAAAATTTAAGTAAGATGAGAAAAGTGTAATACATCAGATGTGGAAAACTGGGTTCCTTGTAAGAAAGCGAGACCAGGAAGCCAGAGGGGACAAGGAAATGGGACAAGGGAAGCAAAGCTGGAGTGCTGCAGCACATGCATGCAATCCAGCACGACTGGCCTTGGAGTCAGAAGTGGTCCAAGGCAAGGAACGCAGGCAGCTTCTATAAACTAGAGAAATCCTGCAGGCCTGGGGCACAGGTCTGTAAAGAATCCCAGGTACTCAGGAAGCTACGACAGGAGGGTCACACTTTCAAGGTCTGCCTGGGCTACAGAACAAGTTCTAGGCAGTCTGGGTAATTTACCAAGAGCCAATCTCAAAATTAAAAAAAATAAATAAATAATTAACAGGAGAGCTATGCATGTAGCTCAGGGGAAGAATGCTTGCCTAGCATGCCTGTAGCCCTGGGTTTAATCCCCAGTATTGCAAAAATAAAATAAAAGGGAAAGAGAAAATAGGGAAAAGTGACAAAGTAGATTCTCCCCACAGCCTCTAAAAGGCTGCAACACCTTAATGTCAGTCAGTGAAGTCCAGTATGAATGTCTGAGCCCCAGAAGTGTACGATAATATGTGCATTTCACACCAACAACCTGGCACTCATTTTTCATGGCAAGAATAGAAAACAAAGATGAATTCATTGAAAATGGAGGAGAGGGCTGGGGAGATGGCTTAGTGGTTAAGCGCTTGCCTGTGAAGCCTAAGGACCCCGGTTCGAGGCTCAATTCCCCAAGACCCACGTTAGCCAGATGCACAAGGGAGCGCACGCATCTGGAGTTCGTTTACAGAGGCTGGAAGCTCTGGCGCGCCCATTCTCTCTCTCTCTCTCTCTCTCTCTCTCTCTGCCTCCTTCTCTCTGTCTCTCTCAAATAAATAAATAAACCAAAAAAATTAAAAAAAAAAGAAAGAAAATGGAGGAGAGAAAGGCAATAATCCAAGAGGGTAAAAAAAACAATAACGGGGCCCAGGCATGGTGACACACACCTTTAACTACAGAGTGAATTCCAGATCAGCCTGGGCTAGAGTAAGACCCTACCTCAAAAAAAAAAAAAAAAAAAAAAGTGCATATTGCTGAGAGTTTGGAGTTGAGGCCGCAAGCTGGCCAATAAACTCGAAATTGTAGGTAGTGTGCGACACGAGTGACAAGTTTTCCACTAATGTTCCACTCTGGCCCAGTGAATGGAGTTTGATAGTAAATTGTGATACAAGAGGGAAAAAAAAAAAAAAAAACCCACAGTGATGCTTAGCCAGGTGAAGCGACTTCCTTAGATGAGACAGCCATCTGATCCTCGCAGAGGCCACCCTAAGCCACTGCAAGCCATGGCTCTAGACAGAAGGAGAGTGACAGCTCTCGTCAGGACAACAGTCACCGGCTGGCTGAGGCAGGGCCGATGGCAGGGGAAAGGGAAAAGATGCAAGCAAGTTGGAAGCCAATGCTCGCGTGAAGCGAAGTCCCCGCAGACGGGCACAATCACCACAGTGAAGTAGCTGGGGAGGCTGCCCACTGGTGAGGCGTAGAGGTCAGGGGAGGAAGGAGAATGAGCCACTACGGGTCAGCAGAGTAGAGGGGTTAAGCTCACATCCTCCGGAGGCCCCCAAGCCAGCTGGATGGCTCATGTGGCTCATGTCTGGTGTCCTCATCTTTTAGTGAGAAAGATAATGCCACCAGCCCCAGAGTGCTGGGAGATAATATGTATGTAAAGAATCTGGGCCAACACCTGGCCTGCCATTGTGCTAGCTAGCTAGCTATTGTGGAGAAGTAAGAAAGTTTGTGGTTCTCTCACTGCAAAGAAAGGGAATAGGACAAACGCAACAGTGCCCATGTAGCTCTGAGAAGCCAGTTGGGGCATTGTAGTCATTAATTATTTTGATTGCCTCTGATCATCTCCATCTGTGTTCTTCCACAGCGCTCTGAACAAAACCTCCTTTCTGCTCCACATCCCACTGCATTGTGGCGCGTTATTTGCATATCTGTCTCTCTCACTAAATGGGGCAGTTCCTCAAACATAAGTGGTAGCTGGGTGGTTGATTGGTTGGTTGGCTAGAAGGACAGTGGAGAGCACTAATTATCTCCAATGTTCATTCTTCCTTTCTTCCCCGGCAACAGTGTCCCATAATTGTAAGCTGGACAGGTGGCCACTTTGGATCAAGATTCTTTTCCCAAACTTCTCGACAAGTAGGTATAACCAAGTGGCCTGCCGCTGAGCTAGCTATTGTGGAGGAGTAAGAAAGTTTATAGCTCTCGTTGCAAAGAAAGGAAGTAGGACAAACACAACAGTCCCAAATGTAGGGTGTAAGCAGAAGCGGCGGGCTAGGGGTATAGGCAGAGCTCTTGCTTAGCATGCACAAGGCCCCAAATTCAATGTCTAAACAATAATTAAAGTATTAAATGGAGGTTATGCCCTATTTGTCCCCTCCTCCTTGATAACTACAAGATGGACAGATGGCTAGACCACAAGCAGCCGATTCAGAACATGAGACAGTAGCAGGCAAGCATCATGGGTAGAGGGGCGACGTGACAGAGGGAGCCTGGGTCCTGACATTGTGGAACACCTACCAGCCCCTGGACTTGTTCTAGGCAAGCAAGAAAGAAACGCCAACTATATTTAAGTCACTGTCCTTCATGAGTTTTCTGTAACTCACAGCCCAATCTAATCCTAACTATAACAGGTGAACTTTCAAGGTCGTCCAGAGCTTACGTCCCTGTTTCCTTTTGGATTTGGCTGCCACTGCTGTGGTCATCACCAACAGCTGTAAACACTGGCTTCTGGTGTGAATTAACCACTAACTGTGTAACAACAAGTCATAACATTTTCTCCCCAGGCCTTTTCAGTAGACTGCGGAGGCCTCCTCCTCTCCAGTTCTTCCTGGTGACAATGATCACATTCCTGGTGGTTCTGGAAGCTGTTATCATGGCCACTACAGGGAGATGTTCCTTCTGTGACTCTCCAGAGAATAGCACAGAGGCCTCTGGGAGGAAACGGGATTGTCCCAAGAGACAGTATCCAAGGAATGTTCAGTACCCAGAAACTGTCAAGGGGTTTTGCCAGGAGTGTTTGGCACCAGACAGTGTGGGTGGGAGAGAAGTGGGCAAGGGGGAGGGGCAGGGATGCGTGAGCCAGGCGCAGCCATTGTATCCGTTTTTATAGAGGCTGCACTCTGAAAAAGCAGCTAAGATGCCAAGCTGGGATCCCAAGTTTATTTAAGACTGAGGCTATGACAGCAAGATCAAGATGAGCCTGAGGCAGCAGAGTCAGGGTCATGAAGGTGGCTAAGAACCTCCTTGGGACCTCTTATGGGGGCTCATTCCTGTAATCCCAGCATTCAGAAAACTGACGTAGGAGAATCATGGTGAGTTCAAGGACAGCCTGAGCCAGAGTGAGTTCCAAGTCATCCTGGATTAGAGTGAGACCCTGCCTCAAGCCTTTCCTCCCCCCACAAGAAAACTTCCCTGAATAGCCATAAAGAATGAAATTATGTCATTTACAGAAAAATGGATGGGGCTGGAAGATCATCATGTTAAGCAGAATGTGCCACTTATAAAGAAAATACTCTTATTCTCAAATATGCATAATCTAGATTTATATATATAACATAAGTGTAGAAAGGAGACTATGTGGGGGGAGGAAGGGGCCTACAAGGAGGCAGAGGAGAACAAGAGAAGGTAATACAAAGGAAAAAGGAAAGATAACCTATGTTCTCTCTCATAAGCAAAGTTTGGATTCAAATACACACCCCCACACACCTAATACATGACATGAAAGCAAAAGGGGAACAATTTGAAGGAAGAAGGGGACCAATGGGAGGGACCAGGGAGAGCAATGGGGAAACAAATATGAGCAAAATATAATGATAAACCGGTATGAAAAACTTGTAATGCAACCCATTGTTCTCTATGCTTAGTAAAAAAAATAATTGGGGTTGGGGAGATGGATCAGTAGTTAAAGATATTTCCTTGCAAAGCCTGAGATGGATTAGTGGTTAGGTAGTTAAGACACTTGCCTTCAAAGTCTAAGGACCCAGGTTTGATTCCCCAGTATCCACATAAGCCAGATACACAAGACAGTGCATAAGTTTGGAGTTCGTTTGCAGTGGCTAGAGGCCCTGGTATGCCCATTCTCTCTGCCTCTCTCTCTCACTCTCTGAACATATATATTATGTTGTTGTTTTGTTTTGTTTTTTGAGGTAGGGTCTCACTCTAGCCCAGGCTGACCTGGAATTCACTATGTAGTCTCAGGATGGCCTCAAACTCATGGCTATCCTCCTACCTCTGCCTCCCCAGTGCTGGGATTAAAGGTGTGCACCACCACACCCGGCTCCAAATAAAATATTTAAAAAAAATAATTGGGACAGAGGAGATGGCTCAGCTGTTAAAGGTACTTGATTGCAAAGCCTGCTGGCCTAGTACCCACAAAAATCCAGATACACAAAGTGGTGCATGCATTGAGCTCATTTGCAGTGGCAAGAAGCCCTTGTGTGTGCCCATATTCCCTCTCTCTCTCTCTCTCTCTCTCTCTCTCTCTCTCTCTCTCTCTCTCTCTCTCTGCTTGCAACTAAATAAATAAAATTAAGATAAGCCATGTTTGATGGTACTTGGGAGGCAGAGGCTGAAGCAAGGGAATATCTGCAGGTTCCAGGCCAGCCAGGGCTACAGAGCAAGACCCTGACTCAAAAAAGAAAAGAAAGGGAAAGGGAAGGATAAGAACTAGCCTGGCACCGAGGTTGAGGACTGGTGTCATGACAGTCAGAGCTTGTCAGTGCCTCATGGCTCATCCAGGACAGTTGTTGAAGTGTAACTTCCCAAGGATGGAAGATTCCTTCCCACAGCTCAAAGGGCTTGTTCTCTCAGTGCATGCCCTTCCTAAGGGCCTAAAGGCCCAAGTGGCTATAGTGCTAAGAAAGGGGTGGGCAGTTTCCCAGGGGACCCCAAGTGGGCACAAGTATGTATAAGTAGAGTTGTCAGGTACATTTAAATTTTAGACAGGTGAAAGATTTTAAATATGTCCATCAAGAGTGTCCAACCCATGGCCCACAGACTCCATGCAGCCCAAGACAGCTATGAATGCAGCTTAGCACAAAATTATAAACTTACTTAGAACATTGTGAGATCCCCCCCCCAATTTTTCTTGTAACTCAATTGTGCAGTTCTCAAATATGAACTTTGAAGATGACAGTTTTGTACTGTAATGTCACATGAGATAAGCATATGCATGGTCTTGAAACCTGCAGGCCACAGGTTGGACACCCCTGTAACTTGTATGGGACACGCTCATGCTAAAACATACTTGTTAAAAAAAAGTCTTTAAAAAATTCTAAAACAAAAGAAAGGGCACAAAAGGGCCCCACCCACTGCAAATGAATTCCACACGCATGCGCCACCTTGTGCATCTGGCTTATGTGGGCACTGGGGAATTGAACCTGGGTCCTTAGGCTTTACAGGCAAGTGCCTTAATCGCTAAGCCATCTCTCTAGCCCCACATTCATTTTTATTTGATAATCAAATTGAGCATCCTGGTATATTTTATTTACTTTGGTGGTGGTGGTTTTGTGTTCATTTTTGCTAGATATGGAATTTAAGGTAAGGTTTTAGGCAGGGTGTAGTGTCCCATGCCTGTAATGTAATCCCAGCACTTGGGAGGTGAAGACAGCAGGATCATGAGTTTAAAGTCATCCTCAGCTACACAGCAAGTTGAGGTGAGCATGGACTACATGCACCAACAAACAAACCAGGGCTGGGGATGCAGTACAGTTGGCAGAGTGCTTGCTTATTAACATGCATGAAGCCTTGGGTTTGGTTTAGTGCCCAGCACCACATACAATGGACATAGTTGCCCACACCTGTAATCCCAGTACTTAGGAGGTGGAGGCTAAAGGATCAGTGGTTTAAAGTCATCCTTGGCTATATAGTGAGCTTGAGGCCAGCTTGGGCTACATAAGACCCTGTTTAAAAAAAATAGAAAAAGATAGTCTTGGGGAAAAGATTTAGAGACAGAAGACACAAGAAGATCCCCATAGTTACAAACAGGTAGAGGTAAAAATCACATTTTCTTTAAATACCTAGTGCCTGGGGTTTATTTGTTTATTTGGTCTACTTATTTCAGAGAGAAAGAGAATGGGCATGCCAGGGCCTCCAGCCACTGCAAACAAATTCCAGACTCATGTGCCACCTTGTGCACCTGACTCACGTGGGTCCTGGGGATAACTGAACCTGGGTCCTTTGGCTTTGCAGGCAAGCACCTTAACTGCTAAGCCATCCCTCCAGCCCATATTTTCTTTTTAAAAATATATTTATTTGTTTGAGAAGTAGAGATAGACAAAAGAGAGAGAAAGAGAGGAAATATGGTGTGTCAGGATCTCTTGCTGCTGCAAACAAATTTCAAAGATGAATATGCCACTCTGTGAACCCGGCTTTATGTGGATGCTTGGGAATTGAACCTAGGCCAGCAGGATTTGTAAGCAAGTGCTTTTAACCTCTGAGCCATCTCCCCAGGCAAAAGAAATCACATTTTTCTATGGGCCCTAGGAACAGTCTTCACCTGTTTAGCAAGAAAGTTTGATGTACACTTTGATCGTGGTCCAAGGGGTACCAGGTCTGGGAAGACAGGTGCAATAAGAACTCATGACTCTATGTTGTCTGTGAGAGTCATGGATGACCGTTGTCGTAAGTTTCAAAGGGTAGGGGCTGCATCTGCTCATGCTCATCCCCATGACCTCAGTACCCCCATACAGTGCTTGACAAGTAATGGATATCCAGTTATCCAGTACACCTGTGGGCAAATGGGGTGAGGGTCACTGGACATAGAACAGAAGGGACCCAGCCCTCACCCTGTGCATTTCTAAGCCGTCATCCCTGATGTTGGACAACTAGAAGTACCTACAAATAAGTCCAGCAAAGAAGGACAATAATCTGAACTCCATCCAAGGGGTTAGCAGGCATACACTGAAGGTGGAATGGCGAGATAGTTCTTGCTCTGTAGGTTTTTTGTTTTTTTGTTTGTTTTTTTTTTGAGGTAGGGTCTCACTCTAGCCTAAGCTGACCTGGAATTCACTGTGTAGTCTCAGGGTGACCTCAAATTCATGGTGATCCTCCTACCTCTGCCTCCCGAGTGCTGGGACTAAAGCCATGTGCTACCGTGTCCAGGGATCAGTAGTTTTTAAAATCGAAACACATCAAGTTGGAGTGAGTGTCATTAGTGGCCAGGAAGCTAGAGAGGGAAGTGGGAGAAGAGGGAGTAGATGTTTTGGAGAGATTAGATTAGTAGGGCATATGTGATATGAAAGTGGAGGAGGAAATAGTGAGGGGGCAAGGTTTAAGCAGAGACGGGGGGGGGGGGCAGGGAGATAGAGAAGAGGAGGGGGAGGGATATCTAAAACTAAGGATGTGTACAAAAGCCACATGGAAACCTACTACTTTGTAATTCTACATAGGTGAATAAAGCTGCTCCCAGAAGTCACAGGTTATTAATCAAAAGTCCTAGTAGCCAGGTGTGGTGGTGCACACCTTTAGTCTAAGCGCTTGGGAGGCAGAGGTAGGAGGATCTCCATGAGTTTGAGGCCACCCTGAAACTACAGAGTGAATTCCAGGTCAGCCTGGGTTAGAGTGAGACCCTACCTTGGGGGGGGGGGGGAAGTCCTAGTACAAGAAGTGAGATACCTCTTTAAGAGTTGTTGGTGAGGGAGGCCACAGAGGCCCCTAAAATGAGATCGGATATTACCATTCCTCTTGGATGCCCCAAACTAGATAGTAAATCCCTACTGCTTCATTTGCACAAGACTGAGAAGTCAAGCAGGAACTGAGCCGAAAGCTTCCTCTCCACTGGCTAGCTTTCATAACACCAGAGGTGCTATGTAAGCTGCCGGGGAGAAAAGTCATCAACAGGCTTACTTAGCTGTGGACCATGTGGGCTACAGACTCCCAGGTAAGGTGTGCCCACTGATATGCCTGCTATGGGAGTAACCAACTGCTTTCTGAATGGATTTGAGGACCATTCCCAGAAGGCATTCATGCCTGGTACTGTAATTCTGGTCAAAATCCCATGGCTGGGGAGGTCATAGACCCTAGTGGAGAATCTACCACAGTTGTTATGCTAAATGGACAGGTTGCCATAGTGCCTTCTAAATACTTATATGTGTGTCCGTAGATCAGTGCTGCTCTCAGCCTCCGTCACAGAAGTCTTCCATGGTGGGTAGAGATTAATGCAAAGGTACCTAGCTGGCTGAAGTGCTAAGAATAAGTGACTATTGTGTGCTCAGCCTAAAACTGTCTCTTCCAAGGGGAAGAGGAAGCAAGAGGTAAGGCTGGAGGAAGGGGGGTGGTTTGGTATGCTATCTTCTAGATATGATATGCGGGCTGGAGAGATGGCTCAGCAGTTAAGGCACTTGCCTGCAAAGCCTAACATCCTGGATTCGATTCCCCAGTATCCACATAAAGGCGGACGCACAAAGCGGCGTATGCACCTGGAGTTTGTTTGCAGCCAGCTAGATGCTGTGGTGTGCCCATTCTCTCTCTTTCTCTATCCCTCTCTGTGCTTGCAAATATAAAAATAATAAATAAGGGGCTGGACAGATGGCTTAGTGGTTAAGCGCTTGCCTGTGAAGTCCTAAGGACCCCAGTTCGAGGCTTGATTCCCCAGGACCCACGTTAGCCAGATGCACAAGGAGGTGCACGCGTCTGGAGTTCGTTTGCAGTGGCTGGAAGCCCTGGCACGCCCATTCTTTCTCTGTCTCTCTACCTGCCTCTTTCTCTCTCTCTCTGTCACTCTCAAATAAATAAAATAAAAATGAACAAAAAATTTTAAAAGATAATAAATAAATAAGTAAATAGATATGACATGGCCATTACATTCATGAACTCACAGCAGCTGTGGTTTCCTGAACAAAACTGCCAAGCCCGTCGACATTATATAATGGACAGGTGTGGTGGCCTGAATGCAAATGTAAACCCACATAGACTCGGGCACTTTTTCGTTTTGTTTCTCGAGGTAGGGTCTCAGTCTAGCCCAGGCCAAGCTGGAGTTCACTATGTAGTTGCAGGGTGGCCTCGACCTCATGGTGATCCACCTACCTCTGCCTCCTGAGTGCTGGGATTAAAGGCGTGTGCCACCATGCCTGGCTTAGACTCAGCACTTTTGACTAAACTTCCAGCACAGCTCTGCTGAAGAAGGCACGTCCCTGGGGGTGGATCTTGAGTCCGGCCCCGTAGAGCCAGTCTGAGCTCTGAGCTTCTCGCTGTGCCGAGGATGCCGAAGTGAGCCAGCTTCTTCCGCCATGGGGAAACTTCCCCTCAAGCCTGTAAGCCAAAATAAATCCCTTTTCCTCCCACAAGCTGCTTTTGGGCAAGTGCTTTGTGCCTGCAAGTAGAAGGTGAACGCAGCAGTAGAGGAGCATATGAGGTCCCACCCTTAATTAATGATTAAGGGTTAATGATTGTTGGGGGGAGAGCCATGCTCTTTGGTGGTGTAGCCACTGACAACTTGTTCATACTTCAGTAAATACCCATTCCCCCCACCCATATTCATGCATGCAACCCTAATTAAACTCAGTGGGTCACACAAAAAAGTATGAAGCCAGACGTGGTGGTGCACACCTTTAATCCCAGCACTCAGGTGGCAGAAGTAGGAGGATGTGAGTTCGAGGCCACCCTGAGACTACATAGTGAATTCCTGGTCAGCCTGGGTTAGAGCAAGACCCTACCTCGAAAAACCAAAAATTAAGTTAAATTAGAAGTTAACTACAGGGGCTGGAGAGATGGCTTAGTGTTTAAGATGCTTGCCTGCAAAGCCTAAGGACTTAGGTTCGATACCCCAGAATCCATGTAAGCCCAATACACACGATAGCGCATACATCTGGAGTTCGTTTGCAGTGGCTGGAGGCCCTGGCATGCCGATTCTCTTTCTCTCTGTCTCTCAAATAAATAAATAAAATAAAAATTATTTTTAAAAAGTTAAATACAAAGTACAGATCAGCATGACAGAAGAAAGGACAAGAGTCCAGGAAAATGAGTGGCATTAGGTGGGGGCCAGGCCTGGATGTTTGCCGGGCAAGGCTGCTGGACTCCGTGGCTTGATTCTGTGTACCATTTGGGGCATGGTGTGTGGTGAGTCAGATCTAAAGTGCCAGGGACAGAAGGGACAGCAAAGACTGTGCAGGTGTGTAGCAAAGGATGCCTTCGGCAGATAAGCAAGGGAAGCTGGCCAGAGAGATGAGCCAGGTCTGCCTTGTCCCCACCTGTCACTCCCTCCACATGCCCAGTGTGATCACCTGTGTCGAGGATTCGGTGCTTCAGACATGATTTTAACACCATCTCTCTTCCACCCACACCATCAAGACCTCGCCAGGCTTTTCAAATTCCCAGCCTGTCTGTCCTGCCTTACCCTGCCCTGGGCTGCCCTCCAAAATGCTTGTCCATTTGGTCCACTTCTCCCTGTATATGCTACCACTAGCCTCGCCGATAATACAGTGGACAAGCCAACGGAGGTGGCTCTCACCCATGCCCCAAACACACAGAAATGCTGGATAAAATGAAATCCAAGACATGTTTTTGCTCCAGTGCGAAGCCTAGGAACAGGAAAGAGACAGCTCAGGTATCAACAACAAAAAGATTCAAAACCTGTGCAGTGAAAGGATTTCTAAGCCAAGCGAGCCACAGGAGCATGAAGCCAGACATATGCTAGAGGCTGGATGGGGATACCGCGGGAGGGCGAGAAGAGAGACCCCAAACAAACAAGAGCATTGCGGGGAGGTGGGAAGCCACCTTCTGCACCAGCCAACAGGCAAGAAGGTCTGCTTCATTTATAAATGTGAACTTAAAAAAAAAAACCAAAAAACTCGTGCCAGTGATTCAGGAATGCAGTCTGGAAAGAGGATGGTGGGAAATCTAAACATGGAGGCTGCTTTGTGGGGCACGGGGTTGGAGTGTGTTGTACCAGACAACAGAAACTTCAAGCTGAGATATTGACTTTCAAATGGGTGCCAAGCTCAAGCATTAAGTACCTCAGCACAAAGGAAACAGAGCCTCCAGGGAAGGAGGGGCAGGAACACGAGCACATAAACTGTTCAAACATGTCTGTACATCGACACTAGTAAACCATAAAACAGTAACAGCTGAGTCAGCAGGGCCTGTTAGAAAGGTATAACTGGGCTGGAGAGATGGCTTAGCGGTTAAGGCATTTGCCTGCAAAGCCAAAGGACCCAGGTTCAATTCCCCAGGATCCACTTAAGCTAAATGCACAAGGTAACACATGTGTCTGGAATTCATGTGCAGCAGCTGAAGGCCCTGGCATGCCCATTCGCTCTCTTTTCTACCCCTCTCCCAAATAAATAAAATAAAATAAAATAAAAACTAAAGTTATAACCAAAATAGTACATAAATAGGTCATGGAAGATGGGGTTAAAAAGAAAATTAAGAGGGCTGGAGGGATGGTTTAGAGGTTAAGGCACTTGCCTGTGAGCCTAAGGACCCAGGTTTAATTCCCCAGTACCCATATAAGCCAGATATGCACACGGTGGTTCATGCATCTGGTACTCAGGAGTTGAACCCAGGCTGTCAGGCTTTGCAAGCAAGTGCCTAACCATTAAGAAATTTCTCCAGGCTCTAAGTGATACATTTTTAATATACCTCTATCAAAACTTGTAAATTAAACTAATCAAGAAAATGTAAGCTAAGCATCTGAAAGATACAATTTTAACACACACACATTATATATATATATACATATATATATATCCCCATATATATATATATATACATATATATGTATACACATACATACATACATACATTTGTATGTATGATAGAGGAAGCCTCAATAGTCTAAAGAATAAATATCAGACAGAACATAGAGTGTGACCACATATAGCAAATTCAGAAATTAATAATAAAGGCACATGTCCTCTCCAAAACAGAAATACATTTGGGCCTGGAGAGGTGGCTCAGCAGTTAAGGCGCTTGCCTACCAAGACTAACAACCTGGGTTTGATTCTCCAGTGCCCACATAAAGCCAGATGCACAAAGTGGCACATGCAGGTGGAGTTCACTTGCAGTGGCTGGAGGCCCTGGTATTCCCATTCTCTCCCTCTCCCCACTTCTCTCTCTCTCTCTGCTTGCAAATAAATAATAAATAAATAAAATACATTTGGAAAATAAAAAGGAAAAATAACTAATTTTTTTCTAAACAATTCATTGGCTACAAAGGAAATTACAGCTGGGAATGGTGGTGCACGCCTTCAATCCCAGCACTTGGGAGGTAGAGGTAGGAGGGATCACCATGAGTTGGAGGCCACCCTGAGACTATATAGTGAATTCCAGGTCAGCCTGAGCTAGAACAAAACCCTACCTCAAAAAAATAAAAAACAAAAAAACAAAACAAAACAAAAGATTATGATGAAAGTTATAAACTATTTGGAATTGAACAGTGAAAAATAGTAAATCTCACAATTTATGAGATGCAACTATAACAGTGAAGCTAGATGGAGATTTTATACTCCCAAAAGCACATGCTAGAAGCTGGGTATGGTGGCACATACCTAAAATAGGAGGCAGGAGGGTTCAAGGTCATTCTCAGCTACATAGAGAATTTCAGGCCAGAATGAGCTACATGAGACTTTCTCTCAAAAAAAAAAAAAAAAAAAAGTTAGAAAGTGGCAATAATTGCTTACCAAAGCCAAAAGTGGGCTGGAGAGATGGTTAAGAGATTGAGGCACTTGCCTGCAAAGCCTAAGGACCCGAGTTTGATTCCTCAGTACCTTCGTAAAGCCAGATGCACATGCATCGGGAGTTTGCTTACAGTTAGAGGCCCTGGCATGCCCATTCTCTCCCTGTCTCTCTCTCTCTGTCTCTCTGTCTCTCTCTCTCAATCTCTCCTTCTCTGACTCACTCTCAAATAAATAAATAAAATATTTTTAAAAGAACCCAAAAGCTGCTAGGAATTAACAGAAGAAATAATCTAGTGATAGAATAAGCATTTATAACAATACTATGATGCAGAATAATTTGTGCCAATTTTTTTCAAACTGTCATTTTTATAAAATGGAAAATAAAATAGAAAAATGTAATTCACCAAAACTGACTCAAGAAAAACAAAGCCAGAATAGATCGATAACCACTCTAGAAACTGAAGGTGTAGTTTTTAAAACTTCTCCAATCCCCCAAAGGCATCTAGAGAGGCAGCTTTATAGGCAATCTTTCCTGACCCTTGGAATAGATCATCCCTGCTTTACACAAATTGCTCAAAAGAAAAAAAAAGAAGAAGAAGAAGAAAAGAAACACAAAGGAAGCTACAAAATTCATTTTAGAAGTCTAACATTAGCTTAATACCTAAACTGAATAAAAACACAAAATTATAATGGGGCATGGTGGTACACCATGCAATCCCAACATTTGGGAAATGGAAGCAGGAGGATCAGGAATTCAAGGCCAGCCTCAGCTGCACAGTGAGTTCAAGATCAGTCTGGGTACCATGTGATCCCATCTCAAAAAAAAAATTAGGAGCCACTATCACTTGTGAACACACACACACACACACACAATAAGTATTCAAAAACATAAATAATGTATATGAAAATAACAAGATTGTGATTTTAAAAATGATTGAAGGCTGAAGAGATGGCTCAGCAGTTAAGACGCTTGCTTGCAAAGCCTAAGGACCAAAATCCGATTCCCCAAGACCCACGTAAGCCAGATGCACAAGGTAGCACATGTGTCTGGAGCTCATTTGTGCGGCTAGAGGTCCTGGCTCACCCATTCTCTCTCTTGCTCCCTTTCTCTGTATCTGCTTCTCTCTTTCTCTCAAACAAATAAGTGAAAATAAAATATTTTTTTAAATGATTGATGCTCCATATATGCATTCTTTACCTCTTTAGCCACAAAACCCCAACTGTTAGCTGTGTGCTTCACACCTTGCACTTCCCAGCTAACACTGCACTGCACAGCCTGCCTTGTGGCCAGTGCCCTGTGTGACGTCAGTGAAAGCATTGTGTGTAACGTTGAAAATGAAATGAAAGTCATTAGAAAGGAACTTCTGTATCCATCGTCCTCCCTCCTTTCCATTGCTCAGAATGTAGATATGGCAAGGAAACCCTGAACCTCAGCCTCTTGGTTATGGAGTGATACATCAAAGGTAGAGAGGCACAGTAAACAAGAAGCCTGGGGCCCCAGGCAGTGTGCCTCTACATCCACACTGGCTTTAAGATAATATTTATTATCAGCCGGGCATGGTGGCACACGGCTTTAATCCCGGCACTCAGGAGGCAGAGGTAGGAGGATGGCTGTGAGTTCAAGGCCACCCTGAGACTACCAAGTGAATTCCAGGTCAACCTGGGCTACAGCGAAACCCTATCCTCAAAAAACAAACAAAAAAGTATTGATTTACCTCTGTGTGTGTGTGTGTGCATGCACGCGCGTGGGCGTAGCAGGGTCTCTTGCTGCTGAAAACAAATGCTTGTCCAGCTTTACTTGGCTAGCTGGGGTATTGAACCTGGCCCTACTGGCTTTGTAAGAAAGTACCTCTAAACACTGAGCAATCTCCTCAGCCCCACACTAGCTTTCTTTTTCTTTTCTTTCTTTCTTTTCTTTTTCTTTTCTTTCTTTCTTTCTTTCTTTTTTTTTTTTTTTTTTTGTGTGTGTGTGGTCAAACCATTTTATTAGACAGGAAGGCAGGAAGAGGCTGAAGACCTCCATGGAGTTCCACATCCTTCACAGCGTTCCCCTTGTCGCTCTGGCTCTCTTTTTGAAGTGAGAAATACACTTGTTTAAGACACCACTGAAGCCCTGTTACAACCAAATTTAATCTGAACAAACAAACAGAGATTATATCAGGACTAAAATGAGAGATGAACATGGAAAATTCCTTCATATAATGCACCACATTCAACACGGGAGAAGATTTAGGCTTATCTCAGTAGATTCTGAGCAGCTAATAAAAGTCAATTTGCATTTTCTATCATGAAAAATGAAGATAGGGATTGTAGCTCAGGGTAGAGCACTTGACTAGCAAACACAAGGTCCCATGTTCAAATCCCAGTGCCAAAGAAGGGAAATAAATAAAAATAAAATTCTTAGTCAACTTTGATTACAAAGCTATTCCTTAATTCCCTTCAAAACTTATAGCAAACATCATCTTTAAAAAATGTTTCTGGGGCTGGAAAAATAGCTTAGTGGTTAAGGCACATGCCTGCAAAGCCAAAGGACCCAGGTTCAATTCCCCAGGACCCACTTAAGCCAGATGTACAAGGGGCACATGCATCTGGAGTTTGTTTGCAATGGCTAGAGGCCCTGGTATGCCCATTCTCTCTCTCTCTCTCTCTCTCTCTCTCTCTCTATCTATCTATCTATCTGTCCTTGCAAATAAATGAATACTTTTTTAAATGTTTCTGGAGCCAGGTGTGGTGACGCATTCCTTTAATCTCAGTACTTGGAAGGCACAGGTAGAAGGATTGCTGTGAGTTCGAGGCCACCCTGAGACTACATAGTGAATTCCAGGACAGCCTGGGCTAGAGCCAGACCCTACCTAGAGAAACCAAAATAAATAAATAAAAATGAGCCAGACGTGGTGGCGCACGCCTTTAATCCCAGCACTCCGAAGGCAGAAGTAGGAGGATCGCCATGAGTTTGAGGCCACCCTGAAACTACATAGTGAATTCCAGGTCAGTCTGAGCTAGAGTGAGACTCTACCTCAAAAGAGCAAAAATAAATAAATAAATAAAAATGTTTCTGGGCTAGGAAGATGCCTCAGCAGTTAAAGGTGCTTGCTTGAAATGGCCACTAACCTGGGTTCAGCTCCCCAAAACCTACATAAAGCCAGATGCACCAAGTGTTACATGCATGTGGAAGTGATTTGCAACAGCAAGAGACCCTGGTGTGCCTATTCTTTCTCTTTCTCCTTCTCTTTCCAAAATTAAACAAATAAAAATATTTTGAAAATGTTTCTACTAAAATGAGGAATGGGATAAGCACACTGCTTCACAGTGAACTGGAAGTCTCATTCAATGTATTATTATAATAAAATTCAAAATATAGATTGAAAGAGATACCCTCATTTGCAGAAAAAATTGAATATATAAAAAACCCAATCATGTTTTTCAGATAACCTGAGATTTGATAAGAGACTAGCAAGGCTGCTAAATACAAAATCAATATAAAAAACATAACAGCTCTCATAGACAACAACGTCTGATTATAAATACAATAGAAGAAAGAAAGATCCCAACTGTATTAACCACCAGGGTTCCAAACACTGTCATCCTTCTGCATTATGAAAATTGTCTTTAGTAGCCTTATTTCCAATATTATGTTCCTCAGATTCATTCCCCCACTTAAAGCCATGCATAGTGACACACACTTGGAATCCTAGAACCTGGAAAGTGGGGCAACAGTTCACAGCAAGTTCAAGGCCAGCCTGGGCTACAGGAGACCCTATCTCAAAAAAAGAAAAATTCCCCATTGAGCAGCAAATGCTCCTTTGTAAACCTAACTTAGAGCAGGCCACACTCTTCCTTAACCTTTTAATCTCTACGCATTACTTACAATTAGATTCCAGTTTCTCAGCATGCCCATGTTTTGCACGACCTGGTGTACTGGTTTGAATAGCCTCCTGTATTTTGAATACTTGGTCACCAGCTGGTGGCAATTTGGGAAAGTTATGGGACTATTGGGAGGCAGAGCCTTGCTGGAGGAGGTGTGACACTGAGGGTGGAGCTTGAGGTTCCCGGACAACTTCCTTCCTGTTGCTATGGAGAGGTGACTCAAGCTTCCTGCTCAGGCCTGTCATGCTTTCCCCACCATGATGAAATCAGCCCTCAAAACTGTAAGCCAGATGCCAGGTGTGGTGGCACACGCCTTTATCCCAGCACTCAGGAGGGAGAGGTAGAAGGAGGATTGCTGTGAGTTCGAGGCCACCCTGAGGCTACATAGTGGATTCCAATGTTTTGTCCCAGCAAGAAGGAGCTAACAGCTATACCCTACAATTCCCCAATTCACTCTCTTGACACTGCTCCTCCACACTGGCCACAGGAACCTTCTTGCAAATCCTGATGCGTGTCACATTCTTTCCTGTCCTGCCATCTCCCCAGATGCTATTTCTTCCCCATAAAATGCTGGACCCTAACCATACTCCAGGGTTCTGAAGTCTCCCTTCAAATGTCTCCTGCATAATCTAAAGAGATTCGCTTATCTCCCCATTTTCCTTTCATATACACGGTGTGCAATAATATCTGATTACACAGTATATCGGTAATGTGCAACCCTATTTTTATGAACAGATGATTCATTCATTGCCTTCATTTTCCTCTAGACTATAACTTCTATGAGGGCAAGAGTCATATCTTTGATGTCTCTCTAAACGTTTAGCGCATGCACAAGAGTTATCATATAGCAAATGCTCAGTATTTGCTGAATGAAAGAATCAATGAATGGGAGGCAATTTGCTCAGCTAAAAGGCCTTTTGCACTAGTTCCCAGGCCTCTGACTTGTTAAAAGAAATGGCACTCTCCCAGCCTACCTCCAGGGATCTATCTAAATAAGGAGCCAGAAAGTCACCCAAAGAATCATTGAGGACACATAGGCTTGGTTTAGGGTTCATGGCTGTACTGGAGTCAGGAGGAGGTTCAGGATTACAAGCACAGAGCTGTATCCATCCATAACACATACACCCTCTCTCTCTCACTCCATGTGATTTGAAAATTGACTTTGTCATAAAGTACCACTTTTCTGTAATCTTTCTTTTCTAATTTTTATTTATGAGAGAGAGTGTGAGACAGAGAGAGAGAGAGAGAATGGGCACACCAGGGCCTCCAGCCACTGCAAATGAACTTCAGATACATGCATCACCTTGAGCATCTGGCTTACGTGGGTCCTGGGGAATCGAACCTGGGTCCTTTGGCTTTGCAGGCAAGTGCCTTAACCACTAAGCAATCTCTCCAGCCCTGTAATCTTTTTAAAAATATCTTAATTTATTTATTTACAAGCAGAGAGAAATAGAGACAGAAAGAATGGGTGTGTCAGGGCCTCCAGCCACTGCAAACAAACTCCAGATGTATGTGCCACTGTGCATCTCATTTTATATTGGTATTGGAGAATCGAACTTGGGTCTTAAGGATTTGTAGGCAAGCACCTTAACCTTAACTGAGCCATCTCTCCAGCCCAATTTTTCTGTAATCTTTTTTTTAATTTAATATTTTTATTTATTTATTTGAGAGCGACAGACAGAGAGAGAAAGAGGCAGATAGAGAGAGAGAATGCGCCAGGACCTCCAGCCACTGCAAACAAACTCCAGATGTGTTTGCCTCCTTGTGCATCTGGCTAATGTGGTACTGGGGAATCAAGCCACGAACCGGGGTCCTTAGGCTTCACAGGCAAGCGCTTAACGGCTAAGCCATCTCTCCAGCCCTTTTCTGTAATCTTAATGGCATATTAAGAATTTGGAGGACAGGCTGGGCAAGGTGGCACATACCTTTAATCCCAACAGAAGGCAGAGTTAGGAGGATCGCTGTGAGTTTGAGGCCACCCAACTCAAACTACATAGTGAATTCCAGATCAGCCTGGGCTAGAGCAAGACCCTACCTTGAACCTCCCCCCCCCCCCGCCAAAAAAAAAGATATAGAGAACAGCAACTTTAAGAGTGAGAATAGCTTTCTGCCACCCTGATGCCTTAGATTTTTTAATTAATTTATTTATTTTTATTTGAAATAGAGAGAAAGGTGTGGGGGTGGGGAGAGAATGCACACACCAGGGTCTCTAGCCACTGCAAACGAACTCCAGACGCATGCACCACCTTGTGCATCTGGCTTACATGGGACATGAAGAATCGAACCTGGGTCCTTAGGCTTTGCAAGCAAGTGCCCTAACTGCTAAGCCATTTCTCCAGCCCCCTTGAAGCCTTAGGAACATACTTCATTTCATGGAGTCAGATTAGGAGTGGACAGAAATGGAGACTTCTCCCAAGAAGACTTGACCAGGGACACAAATAAAGCGATCCCATGGGTAACCAGAAGTTATGGAAACTGGGCAAATAGGGAGGCCCAGCAAGGCACCTGGAAACAGCTTTGAAGGACGAGTGTGATTCTCGCAACGGATATGACCTAGGCAACATTACCACGAAGCCTTCAGAGCCAATGCCAAGAAGGTTCCCACGCACCAACCCCAGAGCCACTGGCCTGGTATTACTTTAGTTCGGAGAGCAGATGGGCCACAGAGGCAACGTGACATGGTCATGAGAGAAAGTATCTCCTCACAGGCACCCAACAGCAGACAGGACCCTTTCCAGTATCTCCTCTAGAGCTTGCAATGCTAATTCTTCAGCTGGAAATTACAGAAGCAATGTTTCTGAGGCCACCTAATGCCAGCATAGTGGCTGCTGGTAATTCCACTATCTGTGATTCACCACCAACTCAGGCAGATAATAGGTACCCCCGACTGGTTTAAATGCCTGTGTGAGCCAAGAGAGGAGGAGTGTTATATCTGCCGGGGACCCGGGAGAGGCAATCTTCCTGTTTGTTTGTTTCATTTTGTGCTCGCATGCTTGTACACCACAGGATGTAACAAGGGACTGGCAGAATCCCGTTATTCCCCGGAAAGAATAACTGTTAGGGGGACTTCTGCTCGTCACCTACCTATTACCTCTCCTCACCTGTCTTTCCCCCAACCACCTCACCTCATTCACAGACTCTAAACACCTGAGATAGGCATGTGTTCAAAGATGACTACCCTGGTGACAGCCCCGTGGACAACCTGTATCTATGCCTATAAAATACGCGGGGGGGGGGGGGTCCAGCAAGGACATCACGCATTACAGAGCCCTGGCTCCTCTTCTCCCCCGGAGGATGCCCGAGAGGCTCTGGCTGCGACCTACCTCTTGTCCTCTTCCACCTGGACGCCAATGGAGTGGAACTCTCTTCGGCTCCTGTTCTCAGTGTCCGAATCTGAGATCGTCTCCACCTGGTGGCAGGGAGGAGGTGATCAGTGGCTGGGGGACTCGCCAAGGGGATACGTACCCTTCCCAGGGAGAATGGCCAGTAGTGGCGATACCCCAACCCAGCAAGCAAATCCTGCAAAGACAATCTTCCCAAACAAGAGGAGAAAACAGAGGCCTCAAGGTGGCACCAACTGGGCACTGCTCTGCACTCTCCGGGAGGGGTAATGGTACCAGGAACCAGTGGGTCAGCTGATTAGAGCAGTCGGTCCATCCATGGATGGCACGGGGTCTACTTACAGCTGACTTAGGGAACTCTTTTTTTTTTTTTTTTTAAGAAAGGTCTGTATATCCCAAAGGTCCCTTCGATTCCCTCCATGCGTCCCCAACCAGGCAGAGGCCTGCGCCCTTAGAAAGTGTCTCCTCTTGGGCTGGAGAAATGGCTTAGCGATTAGGTGCTTGCCTGTAACGCCTAAGGACACCGGTTCAAGGCTCGATTCCCTAGGTCCCATGTTAGCCAGATGCACAAGGGGGCGCACACATCTGGAATTCGTTTGCAGTGGCTGGAGGCCCTGAGAGCCCATTCTCTCTCTCACTCACTCACTCTCAAATAAATAAAAAATTAACAACAGCAACAACAAAAAGTGTCTCCTCTTTTCTGTACCTGCACCCCAATGGACGGCCGCCACTTCCGCTGCCGAGCCAGACTCCGCAGCTCTTCCCGGCCTGGGATGGTCTTGATGATGAGCGTGGGGGGCTTGGGGCTGGCCCGGGGTGGCACCGGCGCCAACTCGAGGGTGCGCGCGCCCATGCTGGGGCCGTCCAGGCCGTCGGCGGAGCTGCAGCGCCGGGCGGGACCCTCGGCCGCGGTGAAGCTCTCGTGGGCGGAGTCGGTGCTGCTCTGGGCGGTGATGGAGATGCGGGGCGGGGCCTGGCTTCCCGTGGGGATGGGGGGCGGGGCCTTTCTGAAGTTGAAGGCTACCGAGGCAGACATCGGGGATGCGGCGAGTGAGAAGCCGGGACCGTGCACAGATAGAACGCCCTCCCCATCCCGCTCCCCGAGCTGCCCAGGCGACACTCAGCGCAGCGCAGCGCAGCCCCGGGGCGCACCCACGGAGCCTCGGGCGTTGGGTACTCACAGGAGCCGGGCCTCCCTGAGACAGAGGCGGGGCCGGCCAGGAGCGGGAGGCAGTCGTCGTCTTGGGAGCAGCCGGCCTGGATGGCCCGGAGGTAGCTGTGGCTCCGCATGCGGAAGCAGCCGGGCAGGTCCAGGGCGTCCACGGCCTGGGACTCAAGCTCCCCAAACACGGACCCGCACACGGCCTCCAGCTGCTGGTTCAACTCCTCGTTGAGCTGGGGAGGGGGCCCGGAGGACAGTTTCTTGAGACCCTGAGATGAGGGGTGGGGTGGGGGTGGTCTCCTATACAGGCTTGGCGTAGGATCTGAAAGATGGGGACACCTCGGTCCTGTGCCAACTCCTCATGCCTTGCCTCGGACATACTCAGTCTTCCCCTAAAACTTCTCTCATCTCCAAGCTTCACCTCTCCCAAGGGTGGCTGTACCCCACACTCCAGACAGACAGCCATGTTCTCCTCTGTACCCACCTTTCGTCTCTAATCTCACTTTTCTCTGGCAGAGGACTAGCGACTGCCACCTCCCTTCTGCCCAGTATCTAGGTGAAAACTTCAGGGGTGAACACTTTTCCTCACGATTTGTTTATTCAGTCTCTCACCTCTCTCTCTTTCTCTTAGCCCAAGCTGGCCTAGATCTTAGGATCTTAAGATCGAGGATCACCTTGAACTTTTGATCTTCCTGCCTCTACTTCCTGAGTGCTGGGATTACAAGTGTGCCCCACCATGCCTGGTTTATGCTGGATTTGTTTGTTTGTTTGTTTGTTTGTTTTTTAAGATAGGGTCGCACTGGAGCCCAGGCTGACCTGAATTCTGTAGTCCGAAGGCTGGCCTCAAATGCACAGTGATCCTCCTACACATTGCTGTAATTAAAAGCATGTGCCACCACAACCGGCCAGGATGTTTTTTTAATTTGCACATTCACACGCGTGTGGGGGAGGAGCACTAGGGTCTCTTTCTTCTGCAAACGCAAAGATGACATGTGAGGCATTTGGTACAGATACTGGCACATCGTAAGCCCGTGGTGGAATGTGGATGTCTCAAATTTAATGATGGTTAATCTCCATTGTCAACGTGATGGGATAAAATCACCATGGCAACAAATCTCAGGCCATAACTGTGAGGGATGTTTCTAGATTGGGTTAATTGAGGTGGGAAGACCCACCTTAAATGGGTGGCACCACCTCAAAGTCTGGGGTCCTAGACTGCATAAAAAGGATAAAAAGGAGAAAGCTGGTTGAACACCAGCTTTAATTGCTCTCTGCTTCCTGACTGCAGATGCAACATAAGCAGCTGCTACATACCCCTGTCACTATACCAACCCTGCCATGATGCAATGTGACCAGCTGCTCTATGCTCCTGTCACTATACCTACCCTGCTATGATGCAGTGTGACCAGCTGCTCTATGCTCCTGTCACTATACCTACCCTGCTATGATGCAATGTGACCAGCTGCTCTATACTCCTGTCACTATACCTACCCTGCTTTGATGCAGTGTGACCAGCTGCTCTATACTCCTGTCACTATACCTACCCTGCTATGATGCAGTGTGACCAGCTGCTCTATGCTCCTGTCACTATACCTACCCTGCTATGATACAATGTGACCAGCTGCTCTATGCTCCTGTCACTATACCTACCCTGCTATGATGCAATGTGACCAGCTGCTCTATACCCCTGTCACTATACCTACCCTGCTATGATGCAGTGTGACCAGCTGCTCTATACACCTGTCACTATACCTACCCTGCTATGATGCAGTGTGACCAGCTGCTCTATGCTCCTGTCACTATACCTACCCTGCTATGATGCAGTGTGACCAGCTGCTCTATGCTCCTGTCACTATACCTACACTGCTATGATACAATGTGACCAGCTGCTCTATGCTCCTGTCACTATACCTACCCTGCTGTGATGCAGTGTGACCAGCTGCTCTATGCTCCTGTCACTATACCTACCCTGCTATGATGCAATGTGACCAGCTGCTCTATGCTCCTGTCACTATACCTACCCTGCTATGATGCAATGTGACCAGCTGCTCTATGCTCCTGTCACTATACCTACCCTGCTATGATGCAATGTGACCAGCTGCTCTATACTCCTGTCACTATACCTACCCTGCTATGATGCAATGTGACCAGCTGCTCTATGCTCCTGTCACTATACCTACCCTGCTATGATGCAATGTGACCAGCTGCTCTATGCTCCTGTCACTATACCTACCCTGCTATGATGCAGTGTGACCAGCTGCTCTATGCTCCTGTCACTATACCTACCCTGCTATGATGCAATGTGAGCAGCTGCTCTATACTCCTGTCACTATACCTACACTGCTATGATGCAGTGTGACCAGCTGCTCTATGCTCCTGTCACTATACCTACCCTGCTATGATGCAATGTGACCAGCTGCTCTATACTCCTGTCACTGTACCTACCCTGGGATGATGCAATGTGACCAGCTGCTCTATACTCCTGTCACTATACCTACCCTGCTATGATGCAATGTGACCAGCTGCTCTATACTCCTGTCACTATACCTACCCTGCTATGATGCAATGTGACCAGCTGCTCTATACTCCTGTCACTATACCTACCCTGCTATGATGCAATGTGACCAGCTGCTCTATACCCCTGTCACTATACCTACCCTGCTATGATGCAGTGTGACCAGCTGCTCTATACTCCTGTCACTATACCTACCCTGCTATGATGCAGTGTGACCAGCTGCTCTATACTCCTGTCACTATACCTACCCTGCTATGATGCAATGTGACCAGCTGCTCTATGCTCCTGTCACTATACCTACCCTGCTATGATGCAATGTGACCAGCTGCTCTATGCTCCTGTCACTATACCTACCCTGCTATGATGCAATGTGACCAGCTGCTCTATGCTCCTGTCACTATACCTACCCTGCTATGATGCAATGTGACCAGCTGCTCTATGCTCCTGTCACTATACCTACCCTGCTATGATGCAATGTGACCAGCTGCTCTATGCTCCTGTCACTATACCTACCCTGCTATGATACAATGTGACCAGCTGCTCTATACCCCTGTCATTATACCTACCCTGCTATGATGCAATGTGACCAGCTGCTCTATGCTCCTGTCACTATACCTACCCTGCTATGATGCAATGTGACCAGCTGCTCTATACTCCTGTCACTATACCTACCCTGCTATGATGCAATGTGACCAGCTGCTCTATGCTCCTGTCACTATACCTACCCTGCTAATATGTAATGTGACCAGCTGCTCTATACTCCTGTCACTATACCTACACTGCTATGATGCAATGTGACCAGCTGCTCTGTGCTCCTGTCACTATACCTACCTGCTAGATGTAATGTGACCAGCTGCTCTATACTCCTGTCACTATACCTACCCTGCTATGATGCAAGGTGACCAGCTGCTCTATAGCTCTGTCACTATACCTACACTGCTATGATGCAATGTGACCATCTGCTCTATACTCCTGTCACTATACCTACCCTGCTATGATGCAATGTGAGCAGCTGTCTATGCTCCTGTCACTATACCTACCCTGCTATGATGTAATGTGACCAGCATGCTCTATACTCCTGTCACTATACCTACCCTGCTATGATGCAATGTGACCAGCTGCTCTATGCTCCTGTCACTATACCTACCCTGCTATGATGCAATGTGACAGCTGCTCTAATCTCCTGTCACTATACCTACACTGCTATGATGCAATGTGAGCAGCTGCTCTATGCTCTGTCACTATACCTACCCTGCTATGATGCAATGTGACCAGCTGCTCTATACTCCTGTCACTATACCTACCCTGCTATGATTATGTGACCAGCTGCTCTATACCCCTGTCACTATACCTACCCTGCTATGTAACCATGAGGCTGCTCTATACCTCCTGTCACTATACTACCTGCTATGATGCAATGTGACCCAAGCTGCTCTATGCTCCTGTCATCTATACCTACCCCTGCTATGATGCAATGTGACCCAGCTGCTCTATACTCCTGTCACTATACCTACCCCTGCTATGATGCAATGTGACCAAGCTGCTCTATGCCTCTGTCACTATACCTACCCTGCTATGATGACAATGTGACCAGCTGCTCTATGCTCCTGTCACTATACCTACCCTGCTATGATGCTAATGTGAGCAGCTGCTCTATGCTCCTGTCACTATACCTACCCTGCTATGATGCAATGTGAGCAGCTGCTCTATGCTCCCCTGTCACTATACCTACCCTGCTATGATGCAATGTGACCAGCTGCTCTATGCTCCTGTCACTATACCTACCCTGCTATGATGCAATGTGAGCAGCTGCTCTATGCTCCTGTCACTATACCTACCCTGCTATGATGCAATGTGACCAGCTGCTCTATGCTCCTGTCACTATACCTACCCTGCTATGATGCAATGTGACCAGCTGCTCTATACTCCTGTCACTATACCTACCCTGCTATGATGCAATGTGACCAGCTGCTCTATACTCCTGTCACTATACCTACCCTGCTATGATGCAATGTGACCAGCTGCTCTATACTCCTGTCACTATACCTACCCTGCTATGATGCAATGTGACCAGCTGCTCTATGCTCCTGTCACTATACCTACCCTGCTATGATGCAATGTAACCAGCTGCTCTATACTCCTGTCACTATACCTACCCTGCTATGATGCAATGTGACCAGCTGCTCTATGCTCCTGTCACTATACCTACCCTGCTATGATGCAATGTGACCAGCTGCTCTATACTCCTGTCACTATACCTACCCTGCTATGATGCAATGTGACCAGCTGCTCTATACTCCTGTCACTATACCTACCCTGCTATGATGCAATGTGACCAGCTGTCACTATACCTACCCTGCTATGATGCAATGTGACCAGCTGCTCTATACCCCTGTCACTATACCTACCCTGCTATGATGCAGTGTGACCAGCTGCTCTATGCTCCTGTCACTATTCCTACCCTGCTATGATGCAGTGTGACCAGCTGCTCTATACCCCTGTCACTATACCTACCCTGCTATGATGCAGTGTGACCAGCTGCTCTATGCTCCTGTCACTATACCTACCCTGCTATGATGCAGTGTGACCAGCTGCTCTATACCCCTGTCACTATACCTACCCTGCTATGATGCAAGGTGACCAGCTGCTCTATACTCCTGTCACTATACCTACCCTGCTATGATGCAATGTGACCAGCTGCTCTATGCTCCTGTCACTGTACCTACCCTGCTATGATACAATGTGACCAGCTGCTCTATACCCCTGTCACTATACCTACCCTGCTATGATGCAGTGTGACCAGCTGCTCTATGCTCCTGTCACTGTACCTACCCTGCTATGATACAATGTGACCAGCTGCTCTATGCTCCTGTCACTGTACCTACCCTGCTATGATACAATGTGACCAGCTGCTCTATACTCCTGTCACTATACCTACCCTGCTATGATGCAGTGTGACTAGCTGCTCTATACTCCTGTCACTATACCTACCCTGCTATGATGCAATGTGACCAGCTGCTCTATACTCCTGTCACTATACCTACCCTGCTATGATGCAGTGTGACCAGCTGCTCTATACTCCTGTCACTATACCTACCCTGCTATGATGCAGTGTGACCAGCTGCTCTATACTCCTGTCACTATACCTACCCTGCTATGATGCAATGTGACTAGCTGCTCTATTCTCCTGTCACTATACCTACCCTGCTATGATGTAATGTGACCAGCTGCTCTATACTCCTGTCACTATACGTACCCTGCTATGATGGACTCTATTCATTCAAACTGTAAGCCTAACTAAACACTCCTTCCTTAAACTTGCTTTCCCCTCCCCCCATTCCCCAAGGTAGGGTCTCACCCTAGCCCATGTGATGTGGAATTCACTATCTAATCTCAGGCTGACCTCAAACTGACGGCCATCCTCCTACCTCTGCTTCCAGAGTGCTCAAATTAAAGGCATGCACCACCATGTCTGACTAAGCTACTTTTTAAATTAATTCACTAGTGAATTAATTTATTTGTTTGCATGGGGGTGTGGCACCAGGGTCTCTTGCTACTGCAAAAGAATGCCTGCCTGGCTTTACATGGGTGACTAGCTAATTGATGGCTCAGTGGCTGGTAAGCTTTGCAAGCAAGTGCCTTTAACCACTGAGCCTTACATTGCTTTTGCAGATATTTTATCACAGTGGTGATGAAAGTAACTAATACAAGGGTCAGGTGTCCATGTGGACAACATTCCTGTGGCTGAGCCCAAGAGCAAACCCCCATGGATGATGATGTAGATGCCACTGGATGGTGTCATAGACAAGGGTCTCAAGAACATCTCCAGGGGAATGTAACAGCAAGTATCCTTTGGCTGCATCCCGTGACATCTCCTCAGAAAGCTTCATGGTGTCAGAACCATTAGCAGTCAACCCTGGCTCAGAGAGCACATAAAATGCAGCTCAGAGTTTGCCTAACTGGGCTTCCCCAGCATCACAGGATTTCTCTAGACTCCATCTCAACTACCGCAGGAATCTCCAGACCATTCTATCAATGGGCAAACTAAGGGTACCCAGCTGGTAAGTGGTAAGACTGGCTTTCCTATAAGACTGGCAGAGCACCGCGATCTCCTCGTGAAGCCTGTTTTAACTCGGGCTCTCAAACTAGATACCACACCCTCCTCCCTTTTGGCTGCTTGGATGCTCAGTGCCAACTCTGCTGAAGACAGAGACTCAATGGCTCTAATGTAGGCCCAGGAATGACATGGGACTGTTTGGATTTCTTTCTATAGCCTTTTCTTTTATTATTATTTTTTATTTATGTTTATGTACGTAGGTATGATGTGTGGGTGCCCACATTCCATGACATACAGGTGGAGGTCAGAGGACAACTTTAAGGTATGGGTCCCCTCCTTCCATTTTGTTTGATACAGTGTCTCTTGTTTGCCACTGGGAAGGCCAGAGGAGGTGACCCACAAGCTTTGGGATTCTCCTGACCTCACCTCCCATTGCCACAGGACTACTGAATTACAGATGTGTGCACCATTTTTGTGTCTGGCTTTATGTGGATGCTGGGACTATGAATTTGGATCAGCAGGCAATGCAGAACAAGTGTCTTTAACAACTGAGTAATCTCCCCAGAGATTATCTCAAATAAATAAAAATTAATTATTTGATTTAATCCCAGCACTCGGGAGGCAGAGATAGGAGGACCGCCATGAGTTTGTGGCCACCCTGAGACTACATAGTTAATTCCAGGTCAGCCTGGACCAGAGTGAGACCCTACTTCGAATGCCCCCCCCAAAAAATTTATTATTATTATTATTTGAGCCAGGTATGATGGTGCACGCCCTTAATCCTAGCAGTCAGGAGGCAGAGGTAGGAGGATCACCATGAATGAGTTCAAGGCCACCCTGAGACCACATAGTGAATTCCCAGTCAGCCTAGACTAGAGTCAGACTCTACCTTGAAAAAGAAAACAACTTTTATTTGTTTGTGTGTGCATGTATGTATGTATATAGGTTCATGTACCATAGCACATGTGGGGGTCAGAGGACAACTTTGAGGTGTCTGTGCTCCACCTACTTTGAGACAGAGTCTCTCCTCTGTGCAAACTATCAGACTGCAAAGAAACCTCCGCCTATCTGGCCAGCGAGCTATGGAGTCTCCTGGTTCCACCTCCCATCACCGTGGGTGCCACTGGGATCACAGATGCATGTTTCACTTTGCATTCAGCTTTACGTGAGGAACTGAAACTGGGCCAGGAGACTTTGCAAGCCAGTGCCTTTAACCACTGAGCCACCTCCCCAGCCCTTCTGTGGCCCTTCGAAAGCCATTTCATGACAAGAATAAAGAAATCACAGAACATGGCAAAACCATTGCTAGATCTAGCAGAAGTTCTCAGCTGTGACACTCACATGACTCCTGTCTGTGGCCCATCGGGGCACCAAGGACAGCAGCTGCCAGAGTGATTCCTGAATCTCGGGACGAATGAAGTCCTACTATTTCTGGGTTAGGCTTAAGGCACTCCCCAACTTGAACCTATCCATCCCAGAGGAGCTAGTCTAACCTTAGGCAAGGACAGTCCAGGCTCACAGGCTCACACAGTCTGACCTCAGGGATGGAAGGAACCTCTCTCTGCAGTTATCTTCAGCCCTCTTCGGTGTGGAAAGTATGAGATACACAGCAGATGCTCAGTGAACACTGCTACTACTATAAGAGCAATGAGAGGTTCTTTTTTTTTTCTGGTTTTTCAAGGTAGGGTGTCACTGTAGTCCAGGATGACTTAGAATTCACTATGTGGTCTCAGGCTGGCCTCAAACTTGCAGCCATTCTCCTACCTCTGCCTCCTGAGTGCTGGGATTGGGATTAAAGGCATGCACCACCACGTCTGGCTTAAGGTTCTTGAATCACAATGACTGCATCACTCAGAATGAGAGACCCCTCTATCTCAGAGGTTGTAAGGTCTTGAAATCCTGCCGATAGTCTATACTCACAACCAACTCTACCCACGGCAAATAAAAGGAGCAAACAGAGGGAGAATGAACAACCGCCACCTTCCAGCTGGACTGGGCAACATACATGACTTGATCTATGCTATTTATGACTACCAAAAGGTAACATTTTACTGTGACTACTCCTATTATCCCTCCATGGACTTCCACCCCACTTCTCCCACACCCAGGGGAGTCAAAAAGAATCCTCTTGGAGGCTGGGGAGATGGCTCAGCAGGTAAGAGTGCTCACTGCACAAGCATGAAATCCCATCCCTAGGACGCACATAAACAAAAAAGCTGTGCGTGGCCATACATGTCTGGAACCCCAGCACTGAAGGGGATAGAGGTAGGAGGGGCTTGCTGGGCAGCCAGTCTAACTGATAAAACAGCAAGCCCTACGCTCAGTGATAAAGTCCGTCTTAAGGAAATAAGACAGAAGAGTATTGGAAAGAAACACCCAATTTTTTCCTCTGGCCTCTGCACACATGCACGCAGACCACATACTAAATATATACACACACACCCCCAATAAAAGGGTCTCCTGGGAAGTGAGATCCTTAGCCTGTCTCCAAACCAGACTCAGATTCAGTAGCCATTTCCAAGCAGATGGGATACTGAGAGGAAAAGACTTTGTCTGAATCTAATTGGAAATTGTCCACGCTACAGTTGTTGATTGCAGCTGGGGGCCAAACAACATCCGGTACACTTTAAGGATGCTATTTGGTTTAGCTAATAACCTTTGGAAACACCTCCCATTTCAAACCACTCCACAACACTGGATGAAACATAAGCAATGTCGTTTTATATGCATAGCTGAGCTCACAAGAAAGCGAGATCAGTCCCGGGGGCGAGGGACAAAAGTGGAGCCTGGAAATCAGAATAGGAACTGTATGCGCCAATGCTGCAGACAGCCCAGTGGGGGCAGGAGGTGGGGGCAGGGGCTGCTGGTCCCAGAAACCAAAAGGCTTAGGTGTGAACACCCACTCTGGTATATGCATGAGGCCTTGGATTGATGTGAAGCCCAAATGAGAGGCAGAAATGCAAACCTTCATAAACTTTTGATGATAATGTAGACTAGAAAAAAAAATCAGTCATCACCAATGACGATGACAAGAAGTCATTCCATAACTCAAACAATGCTGGGAGGAGAGCGGGGAAAGCCCCCTAAGAATCAGTCCTCACAAACCAGCCCTCCCACAGACACAAGACTTGTGTGTCTACATGGGTTTGCATGGCGCAGATTAAAACTTAACATAAAGCAGTCCTGGACTATTCTAACAGAAGCCACTGCAAAATGTTTCCTGGGGAGGGAGCGGAGCGGGAATCACGCCTCACCCAGGCTGCTCTGGCCTGTCTTAAAGGAAGCTCCGCTGAGGAGGAGCAGACACTGTCTCCCTCTGCGAGGCATCTCTGATGCTGCTCCCAAAAGTCTCCAGCCCCTGGCCAGGCACATGCTTCCATGGCAGCATAAACTGGATTTACTGGCCCACTGCGAACGAATAAAATGTGGCAGATAACATGGCTTCTCTCTTAGTCTCTCTCTCCCCCCTTTTGCTATGAGGGAAACAAAACTTATATCACTGGACAATAGCCATCGAGGACGTGAGGCTTGCCCATAGCCATGTGGATAAAAACAGATCTTCCTCCAGACAGGCCTTGAGATAGCTACAGCCTGGCCACCACCTTGACTTCAGTCTTAAGAGACTCCTGACCCACATGGACTCAACTCAGCTCCACTCAGATTCCAGAAAATAGGAGATAATAAATATTTGTTCTTTTAATACTGGGCATTTGGGCTTCCTCTGCAAACATGAGGACCAGAATTTGATCCCCAGAACCCATATACAAAAGAAAAAAGAAAAGCCAGGGTATTGACATATGCTTATAATCCCAGAACCAGAGAAGAGACATAGACATAAACCTGCCAGATTAACCTACTTGGCAAGTACCAGACCACTGAGGGCTCTGTTTTACAAAATACAGATGGTGCCTGAGGAAAAAGACCCAAGGTTGTCCTCTGACTTGCACATAAACACACGTGCACACACACTTGCAAACAATAAACCTGCACACACACAAATATACACACACAAAGACTATATTTGAATAATTTATTATATAGTAATAGATAACTAATAAGAGCTAATAAATAAGCTCTAAATTGTCACTCAGTTAAATCATTGAGAATTTCTTTGTTACAGTAGCTAATGTTACTTTAACTATAACAAAAATCTCTTTCAGGCTGGAGAGATGGCTCAGCAATTAAAGGAACTTGCTTGCAAAAGTCTGAAAGCCTAATAGCCCAGGTTGGACTCTCCAGTACCCATGTAAAGCCAGATGTAAAAAGTGGCATATGCATCTGCAGTTTATTTGCAGTGGCAGGAAGCCATGGTGTGCCCATACTCGCTCTCTTTCTGTCTGCCTCTTTCTCTCTCCCAAGTATATATATTTAAAAATCTCTTTCAGGGCTGGAGAGATGGCTTAGTGGTTAAGGCATTTGCCTGCAAAGCCAAAGGACTCAGGTTCAATTCCCCAGTACCCACGTAACCCAGATGCACAAAGGGGCACATGCATCTGGAATTCGTTTGTAGTGGTTGGAGGCCCTGATGTGTCATTCTCTATCTGCCTCTTTCTCTCTTATTCTCACTCTCTCTCTCAAATGAAAAACTTAAAAAAATCTTTTTCAAACCTTTGTTTTTTAAAATTTGTTTGCTTAGGGGGTTGTTTTGATTTTGGTTGTTTTGAGGTGACTGAGACAGGATCTCATGTAACCCAAGCCAACCTTGAACTTGCTATTGTAGCTGAGCATGACTTTGTATTATTTTTTTAAATATTTTATTTATTTATTTATTTGAGAGAGAAAGAAAGAGGCAGAGAGAGAGGGAGGGAGGGAGAGAATGGGCATGCCAGGGTCTCTAGCCACTGCAAATGAACTCCGGATGCATGCACCACCTTGTGCATCTGAATATGTGGGCACTGGGGAATCAAACCTGGGTCCTTAGGCTTCATAGGCAAGTACCTTAACTGCTGAGCCATCTAAATCCAGCCCCAACTTTGTATTCTTGGTCCTCCTGCCTCCACCTTCCAAGTGCTGGACTTATAAGCAAGTGCCATCAAGCCTAGCTAAACTGTGTTCAACTTTTTTTGAATCATGTAACCAGATTTTGCACAGGCTAGCATCAAACTCCTAGACTCAAATAAATGGTCCTTCTGGTTTAGCTTCCCAAATAGCCCAAATAGCTGGGACAATATATATATATATATATATTGGGATAATATATATATATGTATATATATATTATATATAAAATATATATATATATATATTTTTTTTTTACCAGTGTAAAACTATGTTTAAAAGTTTTAAAATTGGGCTGGAGAGATGGCTTAGTGGTTAAGGTGTTTGCCTGTGTAGCCTAAGGACCCAGGTTCAATTCCCCAGTACTCACACTAGCCAGATGTACAAGGTGGTGCATATGTCTGGAATTCATTTGCAGTGGTTGGAGGCCCTGGCTCATCCATTCTCTCCCTCATTCTCTCTCTCATAAATAAATAAATAAATAAATAAATAAATAAATAAATAAATAAAATTAAGGGCTGGAGAGATGGTTTAGCAGTTAAAGGGCTTGCTTGTGAAGCGTAAGGACCCAGGTTCAATTCCCAGTACCCATGTAAGCCAGATGCACAAGGTGCACATGGATCTGGAGTTTGTTAGTAGTGGCTAGGGTTTTGGTATACCCATTCTTTCTCTCTCTGCTTCTCTCTCTCTCTCTCTCTCTCTGTCTCAAATAAATAAAATAAAAGTTTTAAAATTGGACCAGGCATGGTGATGCATGCCTTTAATCCCAGAACTCAGGAGGATGAGGTAGGAGGATTGCTGTGAGTTCAAGGCCAACCTGGGACTACGGAAAGAATTCCAGGTCAGCCTGGGATAGAAAAAGAAAAAGGGGCTGGAGAGATGGGTTAGCAGTTAAGGCACTTGCCTGCAAGGCCTAAGGACCCAGGTTCAATTCCCTAGTACCCACATAAGCCAAATTCACAAGGTGGCACATGCATCTGGAGTTCATATGCAATGGCTGGAGGCCCTGGCGTGCTCATTCTCTCTCCCTCTCCCTCTCTTTCTCCCTGTTTCTCTCTGTCAAATAAATAAATAAAAATAAAATATTTTTTAATTCCAAAAAAATACAAAAAGATAAAATTAAAAATATGGGCTGGGCATGGTGGCACACGCCTTCAATCCCAGCACTCATGAGGCAGAGGTAGGAGAATCACCATGAGTCCGAGGCCACCCTGAGACTACACAGTAAATTCCAGGTCAGCCTGGACTACCTCGAAAAACAAAACAAAACAATATATATACATATATGAGGGCTAGGTGTGGTGGCATATGCTTTTAATCCCAGCATTCAGGAGGCAGAGGTAGGAGGACTGTTGTGAGTTCAAGACCACCCTGAGACTACATAGTGAATTTCAGGTCAGCCTGGACTAGAGCCAGACCCTACCTCAAAAAACCAAAACATGAGCCGGGCGTGGTGGCGCACGCCTTTAATCCCAGCACTAGGGAGGCAGAGGTAGGAGGATTGCTGTGAGTTCGAGGCCACCCTGAGACTCCATAGTGAATTCCAGGTCAGCCTGGGCTAGAGTGAGACCCTACCTCGAAAAAACAAAAACAAAACAAACAAACAAAAAAAACCAAAACATACACATACATACACACGTGCACACACACACACACACACACAGAGGAGCTGGGGAGATGGCTTAGTGGTTAAAGACGCTTGTTTGCAAAGCCTGCTGCCATTCCCACTTCCATTCTCCAGTACTCACGTAAAAGCCAGATGCATAATGTGGCACATGTGTCTGGAGATCATTTGCAGTGGCAAGAGGCCCTAGCACACCCATATTTTTTTCTCTCTCAAATAAATAAATTAAAATATTTATTCTTCCTATTATTATTTTATTTATTTGACAGAGAAAGAGGGAGAGAGAGAATGGGCACGCCAGGGCCTCCAGCCACTACAAACGAACTCCAGATGCATGCGCCCCCTTGTGCATCTGGCTAACGTGGGTCCTGGGGAATCGAACCTGGGTCCTTTGGCTTTGCAGGCAAACGCCTTAACAGCTAATCCATCCCTCCAGCCCTAAAATATTTTTTTTAAAGGCTGGAGAGATGGCTTAGCAGTTAAGGTGCTTGTTTGTGAAGCCTAAGGACTCAGGTTTGAGTCTCCAAGTCCCACGTAAGCCAGATGCACATGGTGGTGCATGTGTCTGGAGTTCGTCTGTAGTGGCTAGAAGCCCTGGCGTACCCATTCTCTCTCACTCTCTCCCCCTCTCCTTCCCTCCCTCTCTCTGTCTCAAATAAAGACAAATTTTTAAAAAATTTAAATGTAGAAAAATATATTTAAAAATGAGGACAAAAAAAAAAAAAAGACAAGAGACAATATGTCTAACAATTTAAAAAGGAACCAGAAGAGATTTCTAGAAATAAGAAAAGGTCAATGAAATTAAAAACACCCTTTATGAGTTAATAGTATAGGTGAAACAATAAGATTAAAAATGAATGAACCGGAAGATAACAACTGAGGAGGGGAGCACAGGGAGACAGAGAGACAGAGATGTGAATGAGAGGTTAAGAAAGAATAGGAAGACCCAACATACAACTGGCTCCAGATGGAAAGAGTAGGCAGGCTGTGGGCGAGGCAGTATCTAATGAGATAATGAGACTGGCAGGGACTTTTTCAGACTTCATCCTGACTTGAGAGAAGGCACACTGAGGAAGACAACAGATCCTATCTCCCAAGACAACTGTAAAGCCCGACTAAACATCAGAAACAGTCATTTTGTTACTCTGAAAATTGATCAAAAGCACACAAAAAGAGGCATCTCTCATGAAAATGACTAAGCTTTGGATAAGAACATGACTGTGGTAACTTGCCTGAGCCTGGTCTCATTCCCCAGCGTCCTGAGCCCTCCTGGTTGTTGCAAAGATCCACACAGGGTGGTGCAGACAGTGAAAAACAGCTGCTCCCCTGCCTCAGTCAGGGTCTCCCTTTAATTGAAAGTATTAACACAAGACAGCTAGCAGTGCTTGGAGGCTGTGGGACAAGCAGTGGGCTGGCAGACAAGCCAGAGGATTCTATGAATGAGACAAAGCAGAGTTTGAGAACTTCTTCTCCTACCTTGGGTTAGGCGGAGGTTAGGGGAAAGCTCAGCACAGACCAGAGAGAACCCAAGCCCCACACTGCCCTCTCTGGGGGAATTGTGCTCACATGCACAGGAAACACAGAGAGTCTGGTTGGTTTGAAAACAAACTAATGTTTTCCCTCCACAGAGAGAGGAGGCCATAAGAGCTCAGCGTATTTTTAAAAATTAATTAAATTTATTTTCTTTTAAGTTGAAACATTGTATGGATATGTGGACACATCAAGAATTGGTGCCACCATTCCCCTGCTCTCTGCCCCCACACTACTGAGGGCTATTTTTAAAAAATTGTTGCAGTCAGGTTCGCATTACTAGCAGAAATCAGCGACCAAGAGCAGCTTGTGGGAAAAAAGGTTTATTTTGGCTTACAGACTCAAGGGGAAGCCCATGATGGCAGGAAAAACGATGGCATGAGCAGAAGTGGCCATCAACCCCTGGCCAACATATGGTGGACAATAGCAACAGGACAGTGTGCCAAACACTGGCAAGGGTACATTGGCTATAATACCCATAATCCCACCCCCACTGCCTCCAGAAGGCTTTAATTTCCAATTGCCATCAGCTGGGGAGATTAGCATTCAGAATACTTAAGTTTATGAGGGACACCTGAACCAAACCACCACATTCCACCCCTAGCCCCCATAAACTGATGACCATCGATCCATCCTCATGGCCCCATGGGGTCTCCATGCAGGCATCCAGCAAATCTACTTCACACTGCCCATGGCCATTTCCAAAACACAAGACTGTGTTGCAAATTCAATGACCCTCTCCTGCATTTCATATACTCCATAATACCAGGTAGGGTGCCAATTTGTTAATCTGGCGTGGGGGGGGGGGAATAAAGCAGACTTTGAAGAACAGGACTACTCCTTGAGCACTCAGGCCCCTTAAAAGAGTCTACATTCTTCCTATTGCCCCAGTGCAGGTTAGCTATCCCACTCTTAATGGTTGTAATCTCTCATATAATTGCAACTGAATGGGCAGCAGTTTCAGGCCCAAAGATTTCTTTCTGTGCCATATCCCTTTGCACACACACACCAATCTGTTTTAACACAGTTCAACCCTGCACAAGTTCTCAGGACATGGGCATAACAGCAAGTCTCTCACACAAACTGCTTTTAGCCCAGTCCAGGCAAAGCTCTTTCTCACCCTTATAAGCCAAACCTCACAGTCCATAGTTCTTACTGCATACAGGTCTTTCAACTCTGACCAGAATAGTCCATCAAGCTGTACTTACAGCACTTCCAGGCGTCTCTTAAACCAAGGTTTCAAATTCATCCACATTCCTATTGAAAATCAGCTCCAATAGGCCAAAGCCACACAGTCAGGTGTCTAGCAGCAAATGACACCACTCCTCGGTACCAACATTACTATTGCAGTCAGGTTTACCTTGCTGACAGAAATCACCTGACCAAGTGCAGCTTTTGGGGGAAAAAAAAAAGTTTATTTTGGATTACAGACTTGATGGGAAGCTCCATGATGGCAGGGGAACATGATGGCATAATCACAGGGTGGACATCACCCCCTGGCCCACATAAGGTGGACCATAGCAACAGGACTGGGCCAAACACTGGCAAGGGGACACTGACTATAACACCCATAAGCCCACCCCCAACAATACATTGCCTCCAGGAGGCTTTAATTTCCAATTGCCATCAGCTGAGGAGACTAGCATTCAGGATAATTAAGTTTATGGGATACACCTGAATCAAACTACCACAAAAATATTGACCCATTTATTTATCTGAACACATGCAGGGGGCACACCAGGGTCTCTTGCCACTGCAAATGAATGCCAGACACTTGCACCACTTTTGTGTCCAGCTCTATATGGGTGGCTGGGGAATTAAACCCAGGCTGGCAGGCTGGCAGGCTGGCAGGCTGTGCAAGCAAGCACCTTTAGCCAATGTGGCTCAAGGTTTTTGAGTATACCTCCTGCCCAGTCTTACACAAGGTTTGTAAATGAAGAAAGAAAGAAAATTAAATGGAGACATCAAAGTTTACATGTTGTAGGGAAGACTGATTTCACAGATTTAGTCCAAGAATTAGCTCACAAATGAACAAAGCAATCACAATCCTGAGGAGTCCAAAGGTGCTGCAATATATCACCAAAAAAAAGCTTAGCATTAGCCAGGCATCATGGTGCACGCCTTTAATCCCAGCACTCGGGAGGCAGAAGTAGGAGGATCGCCATGAGTTCAAGGCCACCCTGAGACTACATAGTGAATTCAACACAAATACATGTCATGCAAGTAAAGAAAGTACAAATGGTCCCAAAATGTTGGATTTATCACACAAAGTAGCTATTATAATCATATTCAAAGAGCTGAAGAAAACCATGTTTAAAAATGTAAAGGTGAGAGTTGGAGAGATGGCTTAGCGGTTAAGGTGCTTGCCTGCCAAGCCTAAGAACTTCTCTGTTCGAATCTCCAGATCCCACATAGCCAGACACACAAGTGATGCAAGCGCACAATGTAGCCGATGTGTCACGGGCGGGGAGCACATGCAGCTGGAGCTCGTACACAGTGGCTGAAAGGCTCTGGCTCTCCCATTCTCTCTCTCAATCTCTCTCTCTCAATCTCTCTCTGCCTCTTTCTCTGTGTCTCTCTCTCAAAAGTGAAAAAAAAAAAAAAAGATGTAAAGGTGAGGTCTCAGTATGTAGCTCATTGGTAGAGTATTTACCTAGCATGCACAAAGCCCCAGGTTCAACCCCCAGTACTACATAAACCTGGTACACATGGTGGCACATGCCTGCAATTACAGTACTTGTGAGGTGGAAGCAGCAAGATCAGAAGTTCAAGGCTACAGAGTGACTTTGAGGCCATTCTAGGTTACATAACACCCTGCCTTACGAAAAAAAAAAGAAACTTTAAAAAGGCATGACATGGGGCTGGAGAGATGGCTTAGCAGTTAATCCTTTGCCTGTGAAGCCTAAGGTCCCCAGTTTGAGGCTCGATTCTCCAGGACCCATGTAAGCCAGATGCACAAGGTGCCACATGCGTCTGGAGTTCATTTGCAGTGGCTAGAAGCCCTAGCACGCCCATTTTCTCTCTGTCTCTCTCTGCCTCTTTCTCTCTCTGTCTGTCGCTCTAAATAATAAATAAAAAAAAACCAAGAACATTGAAAAAGGCATGACATGAATAAAATATCACAACATCTTCAACTCATGTATGTTGCCCACGTTGGCCTTGAACTCAAGATCCTCCTGCCTTACCTTCTTAGTACTAGGACCTCATGCATACATTACCACATCAACCTTATTTTTTTTTTTCTAAAGAAACATTGGGAATTCTGGAGCCTAAACGTACAACAACTGAAATAAAAAATTCAGTCAAAGCCAGGCGTGGTGGCGCACGCCTTTAATTCTAGCACTCACGAGGCAGAGGTAGGTGGAGTACCATGAATTCGAGGCCAGCCAGAGACTACATGGTGAATTCCAGGTCAGCCTGGGCTAGAGTGAGACCCTACCTCAAAAAACCAAAAACAAAACAAAAATTCAGTCAAACAGTTCAACATAAGCTATCATCAATAAACTTGACCCTGATAATAGACCAATATAAATAAATCAATGCAAGGGATGTAGGAAAAATTATTAGAATGAACAAAGCCTCAGAGACATGTGGGACAATACCAAGCATAATGTAATGGAAGCTCCAGAAAGTAGAAGAATAGGAGGAGGAAGAAGAGGAAAGAAACAGGGACATAAAAAATGTATTTGAAACAAAATAAAATGAAGTCTTGGGCTGGAGAGATGGCTTAGCGGTTAAGCGCTTGCCTGTGAAGCCTAAGGACCCCGGTTCGAGGCTCGATTCCCCAGGACCCATGTTAGCCAGATGCACAAGGGGGCGCATGCGTCTGGAGTTCGTTTGCAGTGGCTGGAAGCCCTGGCGCACCCATTCTCTCTCTTTCTCTCTATCTGCCTCTTCCTCTCTCTGTCACTCTCAAATAAATAAATAAAAATGAACAAAAAAATTTTTTAAAAAAATGAAGTCTTTAATCCCAGCACTCAGGAGGCAGAGGTAGGAGGATCACCATGAGTTCGAGACCACCCTGAGACTAATTCCAGGTCAGCCTGGAGAGTGAGACCCTACCTCACAAAAAAAAAAAAAAATGTATTTGAAGGGCTGGAGAAATGGCTCAGCTCTTTTTTTGTTTTGTTTTGTTTTACATAGGAGGTAATTTATATGGCAGTAATATTACAAAGGGAGATAGATTGGATAAATGCTTCTATATTTTACCAAAATAATTATATTTTCAAAAGCTAATATGTACATGGTAATTCCTAAGAAAACCACTAAGAAAATTACCCAAATAATGTAGCAAAAAATTTACAAAGGAACTTAAAATAATACACTAAAAATATTTACTACTAAAAAGGCAATAAAGGAGGAAGAGATAAAAAAATATGAGACAACTGGACTGGAGAGATGGCTTAGTGGTTAAGCACTTACCTGTGAAGCCTAAGGACCCTGGTTCAAGGCATGATTCCCCAGTACCCACGTAATGCATCCGGAGTTGTTTGCAGTGGCTGGAGGCCCTTGTGCACCCATTCTCTCTCTCTCTCTCTGCCTCTCTCTCTGTCTGTCCCTCTCAGATAAATAAATAAACAAACAAAAAAGTACAGACAATCAAAATGTCATAATAACTATTAAAAAATATGAGACAATCAAACCATATCAGTATTGCATTAAATAAGAGAAATTGATTTGGTTGTTATTATTATTATTAATAATATTTTGGTTTTTCAAGATAGGGTCTCACTCTAGCCCAGGCCAACCTGGAATTCACTATGTAGTCTCAGGGTGGCCTCAAACTCACAGTGATCTTCCTACCTCTGCTTTCCAACTGCTGGGATTAAAGGTGTGCACTACCATGCCCAGCTGAAAGTTGTTTTTTAAAAAGATATTTTTTATTCATTTATTTGCAATGAGAGAGATTGAAGATAGAGAAAGAAAGAGAGAGAGAGAGAGAGAGTAAAGAGGCATGCCGGGATCTCTGGTCGCTACAAATGAACTCCAGATGCATGTGCCACTTTGTACATCTGGCTTACATGGGTCCTGGGGAATCGAACCTGGGTCATTAGGCTTTGCAGACAAGTGCCTTAACTAAGCATTGAACCATCTCTCCAGCTCCTCAAAAAATTTTGTTTAAAGACTTGAAGCTCTAGCTCCATGGCAGAGCACTTGCCTAACATATGCAAAGTCATAGTTTCAACCCTCAGAACTAGAAAAAAAAAAAAAAAGATGTCGCATACATGCAATAATCAGGAGAATTTTCTACAATTGATGAAAAACACAAATGTTCAGATTGTGGTAGCACACATGAAAAGATACCATTGTGGAACCAAAGCACACCAGAATCACAACAATAATTTCACAGCAACAGTAATTTGAAAATCCCTACAAAGACAATTCTGCGGTAATAGACTTCTTAAGAGCAACACAGCGACAAAGGAGAAAGGAATGTCTTCAAAACATAGAGGGAGAGTAAAGTTGACTTGGAATTCCTCTAGTAGGCTAAACTACACCAAATAGTGAGAGCAAAAATTACTGTTAGAAATTGCTTTTTAGCAGACCTTCACTGAAAAATTAACTAAAGAATATACTTTAAGAGAAAGGAATGTAGTCAGGCACACCTTTAATCCCAGCACTCAGGAGGCTGAGCTAGGGAGATCACTATGAGTTCAAAGCCAGCTTGGGCTATCAAGTGAATTCCAGGTCAGTCTGGGCTAGAATAAAATCCTGCCTCAAAATAAAGAAAAGGAAAGAAGAGGAGAGGAGAGGAGAGGAGAGGAGAGAAGAGAAGAGAAAAAAGAAAGGAAAGTATGCATAAAGAAGCTACAGTGATAAAAAAGATAAAGATGTGAGCATATATAATTTAATAAAGACTAATCTGAAAAATTAAAAGATGTAACTAGAGCTGGAGACATGGCTCAGCAGTTAAGACACTTGCCTTTGAAGCCTAAGGACCCAGGTTCAATTCCCCACTTCCCATGTAAACCAGATGCACATGGTGGCACATGTATCTGGAGTTTGTTTGCAGTGGCTGGAGGCCTTAGCACACTCATTCTCTTATCATCTATCTATCTATCTATCTATCTCAAATAAATAAATAAATAATTTAAAAAATAAAAGAGGATGTAACTAATAACACATACTTGTAATGAAGATCACTAGTTCAAGGCCAGCCTGAGCTGTATAATGAATTTAAAGCCTGGCTACATAGAGAGACTACCTCAAAAACAGCAATTAAATAGTTAATTTTTAAATTTTTATTTATTTTGTACCTGCATGTGTGTGCGCGCGTGTGTGTGTATGCACGCATGCCAGGCCCTCTGCCCCTATAAATGAGCACCAGATGCTTGTGCCACTTTTTTCGCATCTGGCTTACATGGATGGCTTGAGAATTGAACCTTGGCTGCTGGCTGGCAGGCTTTGCAAGCAAGTGGCTTTAACCTCTGAGCCATCTTCCCAACCCCTAATTAATTAATTTTCAAACCAGCAGAATTAAAGTACTGGCCAACAAGTATGTAATAGAAGGGAAGAAGTCATCAAAATTAAGTAGACTAATGTTACTTAAGTATTTGAAATGACATGATTAATTACTCCACATTGCGTTTATATATCAAAACATTATTTTGTACCCTATAAACATACATAACTTGTCAATTTATAATTAAAACAAACTTTGTATGTTTCTGTATGTGTATATGGGTGCATGCACACCACAGCAAGCATGTGGAGGTCAGAGATTAACTTTGGGTGCTGCCCCTCTCCTTCCACCTTGTTTGAGAAGGGACTATCTCTCATATTGTTTGCCTCTGTAGTCTCAGGATGGCCTTGAACTCCAGCAATCCTCCTACCTCTGCCTCCCGAATGCTAGGATTAAAGTAAAAAATGTGTTTATTTATTTGTCTGCAAACAGAGAGAGGGAGAGAGAGAACATGGCTGTACCCAGGCTCTAGCCACTGCAAATGAACTCCAGACACATGAGGCACCACTTTCTGCATCGGGCTTACTTGGATACTAGGGAATAGAACTCAGGTCGTTAGGCTTTGCAGGCAAGCACCTTAACTGCTAAGCCATCTCTCCAGCCATAAAATAACCCTCTTAAATGCTGAAAGAAATTAGGGAAATATTTGAAAGGAAAAAAATCACTCTGTAGTCCCTGTATGGCCTCAAACTCACGGTGATCCTCCTATCTCAGCCTTCTGAGTGCTGGGACTAAAGGTGTGTGAACCACCATGCCCATACTGACATCGTTGGTTTTTTTTTTAAATATATAGTTTTTAAAATATATATTTGAGAAAGAGAGAGATAGAGAGAATAGGCACACCAGGGCCTCCAGCCACTGCAAATGACCTCCAGACGCATGTGCCACCTTGTGCATCTGGCTTACGTTGGTACTGGGGAATCAAACCCTAGTCGTTAAGAGTTTGCAGGCAAGTGTCTTAACTGCTGAGCCATCTCTTCAGCCCCAAATATAAATTTCTATTGCTTAAAAATGGGTAGGGATCCAGCCGTGCACTCAAGACGCAGAGGTAGGAGGATAGCTGTAAGTTCAAGGCTACCCTGAGACTACATAGTGAATTCCAAGTCAGCCTGAGCTAGAGTGAAACCCTACCTCAAACAACCAAAAAAAAAAAAAAAAAAGAGTAGGGATTGGAGAGATGGGTTAGTGGTTAAGGCACTTGGTTGTAAAGCCAAAAGACGCAGGTTCAATTCCCCAGTCCCTAAGTAACACAGATATACAAGGTGGCTCATGTGTCTGAAGTTTGTCTACAGTGGCTAGAGGCCCTGGTGCACCCATTCTCTCTCTCATCTGCCTTTCTCTCAATCTTCTTCTCTCTCTTTCTCTCAAGTAAATAAATAAAAAATATTTTTTAAAAGGGTGGAGGGGGGCTGGAGAGATGGCATAGCGGTTAAGCGCTTGCCTGTGAAGGCTAAGGACCCTGGTTCGAGGCTTGATTCCCCAGGACCCACGTTAGCCAGATGCACAAGGGAGCGCACGCGTCTGGAGTTTGTTTGCAGTGGCTGGAAGCCCTGGCGCGCCCATTCTCTCTCTCTTTCTCTATCTGCCTCTTTCTCTCTCTGTCACTCTCAAATAAATAAATAAAAATCTTAAAAAAAAAAAAAAAGGGTGGAGGGAAGAGGTCATCACAATCAAAGTGTCCTTAGGACTTTGCATTTGTCAGAACAAGAGAAGAAAAAATTGCCAGACCTTAGACTAAGTCAACTATGCACATCAAAATTATAAGGGTGATCATAAAGAACAAAATAGAAGATGTGTCAACCAGTTGTAGGATTTGGCAGGGAGAAGAACAAAGAAAATTGAATCGATCCAAAAGAAGATAGCCAAAGAACAGAAAACAGCACCCTGCCAGATGTGGTGACATAAACCTGTAATCCCAGCTCTCCGGAGGCTGAGGCAGAAGGATCGTCACAAGTGTGAGGCCAACCTGGGCTACACAGCAAGTTATAGGCCAGCCTGAGCTATAGAATGAGTCCCTATCTTAATAGCTAAGAAAGGGAGTGAGGGAGGGAGGGGAAAGGAGGAGGGAGGAGAGAAAGGGGGGAAAAAGAAGGAAAGGGAGGGGAAGGGAGGAACATAGGAAGAGAGAAAGGGGGAAGGGAGGATGGAGAATCATCCAAACAGCAGGATTAACGGCACAAAATGACAGAAATGAATCTAAGCATATCAGCAATCACAATAAATATAAGTGTATGAAAGTCTCAGGCAATTAGCAAATGGATATTTAAGATCGATATAGTTCTAAACTATTTACAAAATACATACCTGAAACATAGGAGACAAAAAGCTTTAATGCCAAGGGTAGAAAAAGGTGTTCTAGGAAAACATTAAACAAAAAAATACACTTGAGAGGAAAAGGATGATTAAAGATAATAGCGTAGCAACTCTGCTGCTTTCAGCCTCTTTCTCTTCTGTAAAGCAAGCATTCTAAGTCACACCTCCAGGAGAAATATGCCAAGTATATATGCTGTTAGATAATGTAAAGTGGGAGGAGAAACGAGGAGGAGGAGAAAAGAGAGGAATAGGAAATGTTTGGGGAGGTTGGATTAAAATTTTAGAACATTTGGGGAAAAAAAAAAACCAAAACTGAACAAAGCAAAGAAGTTGGGAATGGAAGATTCTGGGAAGAAGCATGAAGGGAGAAACAATAGCAAAGGCCCAGGCCCTGAGGCTGGAGCCCACCTGTGATGTCCCAAGAGCAGCCAGGGTCTAGTGCCATGGGAGGGGATGGAACAGTGTCAGAATAGGGACTTAGGTAGCACTGGCCCGCTCATGCAGACCCTTATAAATCACGGTAAGTTCTTGATGGTTACTCTGAACAAGGTGAGGGCTCTAAGCAGAAAGGTGAGGAGCTGTAGTTGTGTTTTAAAAAGACCACTCTGGCTCTACTGACAGAGAATATAGCTAAGCCTGGACAATACAGCAGACCAACCAGAGAGTAGCACAATGACTCAGACCCTGGTGACGAAGGGTAGACGGATCCAGACCCTGCCCATCCTTTGAAGGTGAGACTAACAGGTTTGCTGAAGGATGTGGGAGAAAGAGAATAGTCAGATTGAGTTCATGGGCTGAGGGAGTACACTATGCTCTAGAGTGGGTACTCAGCATTGGCAAGGTGCTGGGTTCAATTCCAGGAAGGGAGGGAGGGAGGGAGAAAGAGAGAGGAAAAGAAAGGAAGGAAGAAAGAAAGCAGGAAAGGAAGGGGGAGGGAAAGTAGGAGCAAGAGGGGGAGAGAAGAGGAAAGGGAAGGGAAGGGAAAAGACAAAAACTGACTTTGGTCTTTTAGAACAGAACTCAAGCTGGGCATGGTGGCACATGCCTTTAATCTCAGCACCTGGAAGACAGAGGTGGGAGGATCGCTGTAAGTTTAAGACCAGGCTGGGACTAGAGTGAGTTCTATTTCAACCAGGCTAGAGTGAGACCTTACTCTGAAAAAACAAAGCAAACAAACAAACAAACAAAAAAGATTAGAATTCATAGAAAAGTAAAACCGCTATTATCTGAAAAGGAGAAGAGTATGCCATGGAGCCGTGATTTGAGGCAGAGGAGGAGGCGAAGGATCAGCTTCACGTGCTCCTGTACATCCAAGTGAGTTTCAGTACACAGTTCCACAAACATGCTGGTGTCTCTGGGAGACACTGGGCTGGAGTTTAGCATCTGGGAGTCATCGGGCTCCCGATAATATTCAAAGCCGTGAGCCGGGATGAGATCACTTAAGGAGTGGGTGTGGAGAACCATGCAGGGACCGACAGAGCCCTGGAAAACTCCAGTGGTGACGTCCTGAGACACAGACGAGGCTAGGCAGGCAGAGCGGGGGTGGGGAGGGACTAAGGCGTGTGGTGTCCTCAAAGCTGCCCGAGAGAAGTGCTTCAGGAAGGAGAGGCATCAGCAGATGTTGCCGATGGGCCAAGGAACATGAAGGCTAGGCACCATCCAGTGCGTTTAGGAAAACAGGCTAGCCTGATGTGGAAAGACAGCTGTGCCTGTCAGATTCCCTGATTCAGGAAATGGAACAAAGGCACACTAAGGGACTGCTGCTGTGAACAATAGGAGCCAATATGGACAGTCTTCTGCACGGCTTTTTGCATTTTGCTTCCCTACCCCGCCCCCCAAGCACACAGTAAAAATAGCTAACCTTTATTTAAGTACTGGCTATGTGCCAAGAATGCTATTATGATGCCTGTTTTTAAATAGGAGAAAACAGGGGCTCAAAAGAAGTCAGGGAACTTGCCCCAGGTCACTCAGCTGGTAAGTAGTTGAGAGGGTTTATTCAACCCCATCCCTCGCATTTAATTACTGAGCTGGGGCTGGAGAGATGGCTTTAGCGGTTAAGGCACTTGCCTGTGAAGCCTAATGACCCAGGTTCGATTCCCCAGTACCCACGTAAGCCAGATGCACATGGTAGCACATGCGTCTGGAGTCTGCAGTAGCTAGAGGCCCTAGCACACCCATCGTCTCTCTCTGTCTCTTCTCTCTCTCTCTGCCTCTTCCTCTCTCAAATAAACAAATAAAAATGCTTTTATTACTAACCAATCACAGCCTTCATATAATCAAGGGGGAGGTCTATGCTGAGGTAGGAAACTCACTTTTATAAAGCATCAAGTTTGGTCCAGGTTCCTCGGATTTGAATGCAATTTTCCCCCGAACTCCCGTAGATCCTTGGAGGGGTATCTATCACTACCGTTGTCTTTTACATTGTTTGTTTAAGATTAATGTCTTACTATGTATCCCAGGTTGGCCTCGAACTCATGGTCCTCCTGCCTCCACCTCTCCAGTGCTGGATCTAAAGAGTGCTAGGATTACAGGTGTGCATCACCACTCCTGGTTTAGTATTGTCCTTTCACAGATGAGAAAGAAGTGTTGAAAGATGAAGTCTCTTGCTGGTGGTAGTTCCAGGGAGTGGAAGCAGCTGTGCAAGAATTCAGCCCAAAAGTTCTGGGAGACGTCTGGCCTAACTGTACCAACCAACCTGACCTGACGCGTAGGGTGGGTGGGCTGGGAGCCCCTGAGAACCAGTGTAACCCTTCCTCACAGGCTTGTCACGTTGAGCACACTTGGTGGCTTCCAAGGGTGTGATTCTTAGAGATCCCCAATTGGGGTCAGTTCCAGAAGTTCCAAGACATGTTTCTGGGCTTCCCCACAACCAGACCTGCTTTCCAGCCATAGACACAGATTTTAAGGCTTACACTGAGCACAAAACAGAATGGCCTTACCCAGCCTTCCCTCTTGGCATACAAGGCCTCTGCCTACCTGTCCAGTGGTGAGGGAGCGGCTATAGCCAGGGATGGAGCTCCGGGGGTGGATCCGGGGTGGGACACAGCAACTGGAAAAGGACCAAACGGCAGAGTCAGGATGAGTGTTTTTGAGGGGAGGTTGAGAACAGTCAATGACACATTGGGACTTCTGCCCAGACTCTATGCCCCAGAACTCCTGAAAGGGACCTCTCAAGGGACACTGAGCAAATGGACCCCCCAAATGGAAGCACTCCATCAGAGACCATGACCAGAGACCACCCCTCCCTTTATATGGCGCAGGGCAAGGCGGCACCTCAGTTGAAGCAGATATGCCCGACTGGAACCAATTTTGCACACGCCTCCTGCAGGAAGCCAGCATCCATCCCCTGACCCCACACCCCCCACCCCAACCCCCTCCCCCCCCTCCGTCCTTACTTGATCCGGGCGGTGTCCACGCTGGAGGAGCGGCGGGAGGCAAAGCGTCTGGCCAGTGCTTTGGGAGACGTCTTGGGGCTACCATCTGAGTCTCCGCTTTCCTCGTCCCCCATGGCTTTGATGTAGCTGCCGCTCCGCATCCTGCGGCAGGGGATCTCCCCATCCTTGCCACCCGTGGGGTAACCCCCCCAGTCATCTTGCGGCACCTGCAAGGATAAGGGCCTCTATCTCTCACACATGTCCCCGGTCAGTCTAGACAGAGGAGCCTCTTTCACCCACGGCCAATGGGTGGAGCTCTACCAGGCCAGGGGAGCAGACCTGCACAGGCGGACCTGGAGGGGTGGTCTCAGGCTGTTCCCTCACCCTTATAGGAGATGCCGCATCGTCCTCCACTTAACTGAGGGCCACCTACAGGATCTAAGGATGTGACATACTGGCAGTCAAGAGACTGAAGATCAAAGTCCCGAGTGACCTGTCAATCGCATCCCCATCCGTGAAGTGTCAGTGACCCTGATCACCTTTCACCCCTGTCTCATCCATCCTTTTCTCCTGTTTCCCTTTCACAGCCTTCCACTCTCTCCCAGCCCTTGAAGAGCCACGGAGAGTGTTAGGCAGGGAGCAGATCAGACCCGTGTGGGGAGGGAGCTCTCAACAGTCCAAACCGAGGCTGGGTGGTAAAGAACCAGGAGTGGGGCAGCAGCTCAAGTGGCAGGAGGGAGACCAATTAGGAGGCTGCGGCTGTTATCCAGGCAAGAGATGATGAAGCCTAAATTAAGGCAATGACAATGAGGGGGAAGAGGAGGAGATGGAGATGAGAGGTGTTAAGGAGCATCGGTGAGCCTGATTATTCCTGGGGGAGGGAAGAAGTTGAGGATGACTTGCCAAGGCTGATGGCTGAGGACCTGGGGAGGTATAGCAGTCCACTGAGCCACAGAACCCCAGAGAAACAGGTTTGGGCAGAGGTGACAGGTTCAGCGTGGAACGCCCAGAGTTTGACATAGAACAGCTGAGAAGATGGCTGGATGTTTAGTTCTGAGGCTTATTGGGGAGATCGGCTGGAGGTATGTCCGTGGAAGCTGAGGTTGGCAGCTAGGTCCCCCGGAGTGAAAAGGGACCCCCAGGGGAATAAGGGAGGGAGACCCACTGACATTTAAAGGGGGGGGCCTGCAAAGAAACGAAGAGAAGTCTGTGAAGTCACCTGAGAAGGAGTGGGCAGAGGGGTAGGAGGCAAGTCAGGAGAATGCCATGTCACAGAAACAGGAGACATTTCAAGAAGAAAGGGAGTCGATTACGTCAAATGCCACAGTGCGTTCAGAGGTTAGTAACTTTGGCTCCAGAGTCAGGAAAGCCGCGTTACCAATTCTGACCCATCGCTTGCCAGCTAGGTGAACTCGACAGAACCAAGCAGATCAAGCTGTAAGGCATCAGTTTCCTCGTCTGTGAGTTGGGAATAGTAATTATACCTACATCAGAAGATTGCTGGGAAAGATAAATGAGCCAATATAGGGTTCCCAGAACATAGTGAGCACTCCGTAAGTGCTGGCTGTTACTCTAGGTGCTGGAGGCACCACTGGGGGACAGCTGCCAGAGAACACTGGTGACTTTTGCCAGGACACTTCCAAGGACAGGGCATGGCAGTCTGGTGAGAGGGAGAACTAAAGGAAGATGAGTCTGTGCTCTGAGAAATTAGCAAAGAAAAACAGGAAGTGGAAGGGGATAAGGTTGAGGAGAATTTTTGGTTTCTTTTCTCTCTCTCTCTCTCTCTCTTTTGTTTTGTTTTTCAAGGTAGGGTCTTGCTGGGCGTGGTGGCGCACATCTTTAATCCCAGCACTCGGGAGACAGAGTAGGAGAATCGCCATGAGTTTGAGGCCACCCTGAGACTACATAGTGAATTCCAGGTCAGCCTGAGCTAGAGTGAGACTCTACCTCCAAAACCCAAACCAAAACAAACAAACAAACAAACAAAAACCCAACAACAAAAGGTAGGGTCATGCTCTAGTCCAGGCTGACTTGGAATTCACTATGTAGTCTCAGGGTGGCCTCGAACTCATGGCGATCCTCCTACCTCTGCCTCCCAAGTGCTGGGATTAAAGGTGTGCGCCGCCATGCCAGGCAAGGATTTTTCTTAAGGATAAAAGTAACTTTGGGACATGTATATCACCCCCTCCCCAAGGCTTAGCAAATATAGCAGGAGGAGGAGCAGAAGGAATACTAGAGTTGGGAAGAGGATGGAATGCTGACCTCTGGGAATGATCTGGCTGCCAGTACACTCTTGAACCCACACAGCATGAGATCTGCACAGACTGGACCCCTCAACACCGGTCATGGAAGGGAGATAGGCACATGGGGCCTCACCTCTCCCTGAGGATTTTATACACAGTTAATGACTGATGAGGGAGGGACATTTTCTTTAGTGGTGCAGCCACTGGTTAGGGGCCCAGACACTTGTAAACAAAACTTCACCCATGCTCCTGTAAACAATCCTAATGAAACTCACTAAGACAAAAATAAAAAAGATAGGAAAGATATGATAAGAGGAGGGGAATTATAGGACGTGGGCAAGAGAGGGTGGGCAAAAGGGATGAATATGATTGAAATATATTATGTACATATGTGAAAATGTCATAATGGAAACTACTATTGTGTATAATTAATATGTGCTAATTAAAAAAACTTGTCTTATTTTTGTGGTTCTTTTAATGGGTGCACCAGGGCCTCTAGCCACTGCAAAATGAACTCTAGACACAGGTATCACCTTGTGCATCTGGTTTACTTGACTCCTGGAGAATTGAACCTGGGTCATTTGGTTTTGGAGGCAAGCGCCTTAGCTGCTAAGCCATCTCTCCAACCACCCTCCCCCCCCCCCAGCAAAACCTTTCTAAGAGCTGAGCGTGGTGGTGCATGCCTTTGATCCCAGCACTCAGGAGGCAGAGGTAGGAGGATTGCCATGAGTTTGAGGTCACCCTGAGACTCCATAGTGAATTTCAGGTCAGCCTGGGCTAGAGCGAGACCCTACCTCGAAAAAACAAAAAAATAAAAAATAAAAAATAAAAAGAATGGGATGAGGACTGGGAATGTGGCTCAGTTGCTAGTATGAGCAAAGCCCTGGGTTCAATCCCCAGCACCCTATAACGCGGGTGTAGTCAAACATGCCTGTAATTTCCGTTAATGGAAAAAGCAGGAGAATCAGAAGTTCAAGGTCATTCTCAACTACATAGTGAATTTAAGGCCAGTCTGGGCAACATGGGATCCTGTCTCAAACAAACAAACAAAAAGGTTGGGCGTGGTGGCACACACCTTTAATCCCAGCACTCGGGAGGCAGAGGTAGGAGGATCGCAGTGAGTTCGAGGCCACCCTGAGACTACATAGTGAATTTCAGGTCAGCCTGGGCCAGAGTAAGACCCTACCTCGGAAAAAAAAAAGGGGGGGGGCTCAGTAGGTAAGTGCTTGCTGCACAAGCCTCAGCACCTCATTTCAGATCCGGGGCCTGCGGCGGCACGCACACCAAAAGCTGGATGTGGTGTGGTAGCAAGTGCGAGCCTGTGGTAAGACAGGAGGCAGAGACATAAACATGAGAATCCCTGGAAGCTCAACAAGAGACCCGGACGCAAACTAGACGGAAGGTGAGAACTGACATTCAATGGTATGGATAGTGGAGGACTGATCTTCACATGTAAAGGAGGTGTAATTGAAGACCAGGAGAGAGGGCCAGAGAGGGCTGAGGGAGACAGCAAGGATTAAGAACACTTTTTTTTTCCCCTGAGGAAGAGTCTCAGTCTAGTCCAGGCTGACCTATGTAGTCTCAGGGAGGTCTCAAACTCACTGCAATCCACCTACCTCTGTCTCCCCAGTGCTGGGATTAAAGGCATGCACCACCATGCCCGGCTAAGAACACTTTTAAGAAGAGGTTAAACAGGGGAAGAATGAGAGCTCCGAGGAGATACGAACGCTCACACAGAGCATGGGGTTCAAAGGAAGGATGAGGATAGTGAGGGGACAGGGAAGCGTATGAGAGCAGAAAGGTGGCCTCAGGAAGGAAGGAACGGGCTCAGTGAGGGACTAGGATTCCATTGGAAGCAAACAGAGGAGACTCCTCAAAGGGATGAGGGCTCAGGGTGGAAAGAGGGGATACAGAAAAATATTTGAGGGCAGGCTGGTGTCCAGCTATAGAAGCTGGGCTTCAAGAATGGGGTGAGGAGGGCTGGAGAGATGGCTTAGCAGTAAAGGTGCTTGCCTGCAAAGCCTGAGGACCCAGGTTCGATTCCCCAGGACCCATGTAAGCCAGATACACATGGAGGCGCATGTGTCTGAAGTTTGCAGTAGCTGGAGGCCCTGGCGTGCCCATTCTCTCTCTCTCTTTCTCTCTCTGTTTGTTTCTCAAATAAATAAATAAAATAAAAAAGAATGGGGCGAGGAGTCCAGTGAAGATATCTGGTCTGGTGAGGACAGCCTCCCTTGCTTTTACACCAGAGTAGCTACCAGGCTATGTGGAAGGCTCCTGCAGCACCTTGGACACCCCCCCCCCCCGCCATGGGCTCTGACTCCCCAGTGCTAAAATGCTCCCAGGACCATTCTTCTCCCCGTGCTCAACAGAGAGGAGTGGCAGGAGGCCAGCAGATGGGCTGGCCAGAACACACTCTGCCACACTGCAGGGATCCCACTCCACAGCCACTGCAGAGCTCCTGGCTCCTCTGCAGGACACTGTGAGGTGCATGTTAAAAAGGAAGCCCCCAGGGAGGTCAGGACAGCCCTGGAGAAGCAGCAGGGAACAGCAAAAATGGTGGCCAAGACTCCAACGTTCAGCTATGAGAGAGAGGAAGGGTGAGTGTCCCCTCCAAGCACCCTTCAATCCTCAGCTGAGAGCACCTCCTAACCCAGGGAGGGGGCAAACAAGCCAACCTACCACGTCCAATCCCAAGAAGCCTCTTCTTGCCTCTGCTAGGGCCTTATTTGCTCTCACCGGCTCTCGTGAGGTTCCCCCGAGAGAGCACTAACGTGTGACCCCACTTACCAGCAAGGCCAATGTCACCCAAAAGACCCATGCAGGCTCACTTCTCCATAATTCCCCATTCTTCCTGGAATACCTTTAATCTGACTAACTCCAACCCCTCCATGGAGATTCAGCCCAGGGGAGTCAGAAGCCTCCCCAAGCCACTCCTGGTCACCACCACCAGGTGGGCCAGAGGCCACCTCTGGATTTCCTTGGTGCCCGAGCTTCTCTACCATACTATATTCCGTGCGCTTTCTGGTCTATCCCCTGGGAACTTTGAGCTCTCAGCAGCATCTCGGTCTGCACCTCTGCATCCGCAGCACCCAGGCACGCTCACTGTGGATTAACGACCCGGGAGGAGCGTAGGTTTGGGAGATAACCCTAAATCTGCCAGACCTCCAGAACTTGTGTTGACTTTTCCTCCTAACACCACAAGGAGAGCTTACGAAAACAATGTGGGCTGGGCGAGACTGGGATGGAGGGTTCATGAGAAGGGGGTCAGAGCTCCTAGCCTCCACAGCAGGGGCCACAGAAGCAGTAGGACAAAATAGAGTAACATCCCAACTCTGGACTGCACCGTCCATTCTCAGGAAGCCTTGTCTGGAATGACCACAGGGCTCGGACTCCGGTGTGTCCCAGCCTAAGTAAAACACCCCAAGGTGGAGCCCCCAGGGAAGGCCAGAATGACAAACCCCAGCAGAGGTATATTTCAACAACATCTGGACCACCGAGATTTGAGCAGACAAGGTCTAGGGATAAGCTTGGGGCAGAAGAACTGTTTTCCAACTGCCCAGTTCCAAGCTCAAGGGCAGTGCAGCCAGAGGGCACCACACTGCCTTCCCTTCATTCCCTTCACCTTACGCTGCCTCTAAACTCAGAAGACAGAGGTCAGCACATCTCATCCAAACCAAGTCAAGGAGAAGTCCTCCTGGCACTGACATACACCATTAGAATAGAAGAGCCCCTTAATTGCACAGACAGGGAAATTGAGGCCCCAAAGAGGGCTCAAGATGTCACATCGAGGCAGAGCTTCCTTGCCTCCAGGTTCCCCATCACAGGGACAGCTGGCTCCCATCCAACTGTGTCCACTCTTCCCCCAAGTGACCAGATTGGTGAGGACTCAGAACCCTGTTTTCCCCGAACCCAAAGCCTCACCTGCAGATAGTGATAAGTCCTGGCTTTAGCCTTGGTCTCTGGACCCAGGAGCCCCTTGCCTGGCCCGGCCCCTGGGTATCCATCCCGACCCTGGCTGACCATCATGGTATGCCAGGCACTTCGCTTGACCGACTGTCCATCCAGTGACATGGACATGCCAGTGCAGGCAAGACAGCGGCCTTCTGACCCACCCGAGCGCCCCTTGAAACTCAAGTCCCGGTAAGACCCATCTGGAGCGTCCAGACAAAAGGGACCACCAGGCTCCCCGGGGGGCCTCCCGCCCACCAGGAAGCCACTATCACTGTCCAGATTGTCATCAGAGCTCCACCAGCCTGTGGCCTTGGTCTGGTGCCGCCCATCCCCCTTGCGGTCCTTGCTCTTGCTTCTCTTGCCATGCCGGGATTGGTGGTGGTGGTGGTGGTGGTGATGGTGGTGGTGGTGAGAGGTCTGGGGGCCTCCAGAGCCTGGACCAGAGTAACTGTCTCCCGCAGAACCACTTCTTCCTTCAGCCTTGGGCCCATTGTAGTCCCGCTTCCCCGGTGCCTCCAGAGAGTGAGACTTGGCAAAGAGCTTCTGTACGGAGTGAACCAGGTGCCGGATGCGGCTAGGGCTTTCACTGCGGGCCTCGGGGGCGGCTCCAGACCCCGGACCTGGCCCAGGTCCAGCCCCTGCTGGACCTCGCTGGTATGGGAGCGTGTGGAAGCCATCTTGTTGAACTGGTAACTGCTTTTCAAACTGATCCAGGAGTGTGGGAGGCAGGCGGGTGGCACCCTTGCCCTGTGGATGGCCCACACAGTCTTCACAGGTGTCGAAGGGACCCTGGCCGGGGTACATCCTGGGGAAGGTGCTGCTGCCTCCCCCAGCCCCGGCCCCCCCTGGCCCTCCCTCAGGGCCTACTGATGGCCCCTCACTCAGGCTCAGGGGCCCTTCGGGAGAAAGATGCCCCAAGCCAGCTCTCGGGGTACAGAAGCGGGGCTCGGTGGAAAAGGCCTCCCTGGAGCCCAGCAGGTATGGCGCCCTGGCAGCTGGGCCCACGTCCATATGCTGCTGGTCAGCAAAGCGCGCTGGCCGGGGATGGCTGCCTCGGTCGCCATGGTAACCCCTCATGGCCTCAGCAAAGGCTCTTCATAGTGTTGGGGGCCAGGCCCCAGGAACCTCCTGGGGAAATAGGGAGAAAAGGGATTCGAACTGAACAACAGGCCACTGCACCTAAAATCGTCTTTCATTAGGCATTGTGGTGTCCCTGGTAGGTGATGCGTATCAGTTTATTGTGATTAATCATACTCTTTCCACACATGGGCTGAAAAGTCCTTAAAACAGTCATAGTCATAATAGACAAGACACAAGGGCACACAATTCAATCATTCATCAATTGCTACAAATTTGATAAATACTTACAAGAGAAAACACTTTCAGCCAAATGGGGTTTTTAATATCCTTAGATTATCAAAAACAAAAGGAGGCCCAAGCAAACGTACAACAGATTCAAAGAAACCAGTCATTAAGTGAACTAGCCTTTAACAAGCTGGGTTTTAACAAACTGATCCAGAGTCAGCTCCCAGCCTCAGCCCATTGCAGCAGGTGCCAAGGCCTCAGGTTACATAGCCCAGCCTTGGGATGCAAGAGAACACTGGACCAAATTTACGTGTCCACACCATTCCACAGAACATTCCCTCCCTCCCTCTGCCCCCACCCCACCGCCTTCCTTCCACACCCAGGTCCTTCTCTCCAGCTACAGGCTCCTTCCCCTTCCCTCCCCTCAGGACTGAACTAGGAAGGAAAACCTGAGGTGAGTCTTCCTCCTTCCTTTGCTGGGTTCCAAATACTCCCAAATGAAATTTCATCTTCTGCTTATTACACCCCCTCCCACCCCGCAACTCCATCTCCATGGGCGGGGAAGCACCGGAAGAGGAAACATCCCAGAGGAGGAATGCTGGCTATACACGGCAACCTAGGAATCCTGGACTGAGAGCGGAACCCAGGAGTTCCTCCTCCCAGGAATAGTGGGCTGGTGAGTCGGGGAGCCAGTGGAGGAGCAGCTCTGGAACCAGTGTCCCTGGCCTCCGTCCCAGGCCTGCCAAGGCTACAGGACAAGAGAGGTCAGCTCTCAGCAAGAGCTGCCTCCAATCAGAGCTCCAGGAGCTGCCAGGACAGGAGCTATGGCAGGAGGAGGTGACAGCAGGGGGGACAGGGATGGAGGATCCGGCAGACGGAGCCCTCCCTCATCCCAGACCAGCTCCTGGGCCATCTGCTGACATGGAGAAGATGACAGCCTCAAAGAGTCCAGACAGAAACACCTCTAAGAGTCGATCTCCTTCCCCCAGCACTCCCCCGCCCCCAATGTCAAAAGCTTCTTCCAGATCTCATCCACAACAGCTCCTGCTGCAGCCTCCTATCTCCCCAGCACTTATGATATACCAAGTACCATGCAGACTTCACATGCTCCAAGCCCACTGAAATCCTGTAATGTAGATATATTATCCACACTTACTTACCATAAGAAAATGGAGCTCACAACGGTGAGGTCACAAAGCCAGTAAGTGGATGAGTCACTTTGAACCAAGATTTAAGCCCAACTATTCAGGCTGAGGATGTGAATCTAACTCCCACCCTCCACCCAGTCAACCAGAGTTCCTCCCACTCACCATCCAGTGTGTCCCATCCTTGTTGTCAGGACCCCCACCACCAGGCAGAATCCTAACTCCAGCAGGCTCAGGACCACTGGCTTCTGATGGAAAAAAGAGGTATGGTCAACCAAGAGGAAAGCAAATTCTCCTGAAGTCCTTAGGATGAAGCCCTGATAGTTTCCTTGCCCATCCTCCCCAACCCCCCACCCCAAACCAGGACTGATTGGATCCCCCACGATGCAGAGCCTTCAGACCCTCAGGGAAATGAAGTTGGCTTCATTATGCAAATATATGCAAATGAGCTCACAGGTTGGACTACCTCCAACTGCAGGTGGCTGTGTGATCTGTCCGTGGTGCTGAGCTACAGCATTTTCATTGCTCTTAAAGATAGCGGCCTTCCATAGACATTTGTTGAGAAGTACATATAAGTAATTTAAATGTGATCCTGTTCTTAAAGAATCTAGACTCTAACTAGAGCAACCTCTCACATGGTACAGTTGCTTTGGATTATATATATATATGTATGTATATATATATATATATATATATATATATATATAATTTAATTTTTTGCGGTAGGGTCTCACTCCAGCCCAGGCTGACCTGGAATTCACTATGTAGTCTCAGGGTGGCCTCAAACTCATGGCGATTCTCCTACCTCTGCCTCCCTAGGGCTGGGATTAAAGGCATGTGCCACCATGCCCGGCTCTAGCTTATATATTTTTAAATAGTTTTATTTATTTATTTGCAAGCAGAGAGAGCTAGAAAGAACAGATGCAGACATAAAGAATGAGTGCACCAGGGCTTCCAGCCACTGAAAACAAACTCCACATGCATGTGCCACTTTGTGCATGTAGCTTTACATGGGTACTGGGGAATTGAACCGAGGCCGTTAGGTTTTTCAGGCAAAAGGTTTAACTGCTGAGTCATCTATCCAGCCCTGGGTCCTTATATTTTTGGCCAAGCTGTTCCCGCTTCCTAGAGTCTCCTTTCATCCACCCTCAAGCTCTCCTCCTGGCTAGCACTCACATGAAGCCCCACCTTCCCCCAGAGACTTTCTGTGCTCTTTGTTCTCAGTTATGTCTCTCAATTGGGCTTTTATAACAACCATAATACCCCCATGGAGGGAGCTATCACACCGCATTGAAATGGTTTTTGTCTCTATCTGCACCATTACCATGTAGTCCTCAGAAGGATGGCACACTATGTCCGATTCATCTCTGGGTCTCTATCGCCTAACCTAGGGCTTTGCCCAAAGCTTTCCTTAGTAAGTGGGTGAGTGAATGACTATGCTGGAGAAATACTCCAGGTCAGTTCCAGTGAGAGCAAGGCCAGACTCATTAAGGGAAAATCAAGGCCGACTTTCCAGAGAAGAGGGGATTTGAAGTACAAGATGGCTATGTGCTCCATGGACACAAGCTGGGGATGTGATAATTCCCAGTGGAGAAACCAGCCTACAAGGCAGATAAGGAATCCTGAGGAGTGGGCTGGGAAAGTTCCAGAAGACAGTTAGGGTCTGGCAAATACCAGGACGGAGAAAGAGACGGAAAGGAAGACGACTGTGAAGTCCGCAGCAGCCGTGACTAGAAGACTAATGATGCCATTATTAGACACAGGGATGTCAGGAAGGAGAGCTAGCTTTGCAAGCATGATTAATAACAGTGAAAGAGACACAGTCAGACATCAGGAAGAACTTCCTGACCCTGAGGGATTAGACAATGAAGAAGATTCTAGAAACCCCTGGGAATATTCCACAGAGACGAGGGTGAAATATATCCATCTCCCAGCCCACCCTAGGGCCTGGACCAGGGTAACTGTTGGTTATTTTGCCCGCAGGAACACTAGGATGGCTTTGTTGATCTCAAGTGCCTATCTGCAAGAAATTTTTCTGGGATAAAAGAGAATTCAGACCAAGATGGCTGTCTCTCAAAATCATGGAAAAGTATTTGAAAACACCTTCCCACCTGGGGTAGAAGCTTTGCTAGCCTGGTCCTTCACCCATACGTGCTCCTCCTCCCTGCCCCAGGCAAAACACATGTCTTAGTCTCACAGCACAAAGGGTATTTTGGCTGAACCATTCCACTGGGCACCATCCCATTGACTCTGTGGTCGCATCAAGACGGAAACCTGCACTGAACTTCCCAATGGTGGATACACTCAGGTGCTTCTTGTTCCCAGCATCTTGCAGGTGCTGCTGCGAAGCTGCTGAGCTATCATCAATATCTTTGGGACAGGGTCTCATGTATCCCAAGCTGGCCTCAAAATTGTTATGGACCCAAGGATGACCTTGAACTCCTGATCATCCCACCTCCACCTCCCAAAGGCTGGGATGACAGCTGTGTGCCACTATACCCAGCTTGTCAAGATCTTACCAAACTTCAGTCTCACTAACACCTGTCAGCGTTTTCTAGCTCTGGCCTCAGGGATGAGCTCTGTAGTTGCTCCTCTCCAGACACACCTGTTGGGTTTCCTTACCTGGGTCTTAAAGGGAAGTACCATCTAGGGGTGAAAGCCAGACCCAAGACCAAAAAGCATATGACAACAGCCAAGTGACCTAACTCGTCTAAACCCAATGACATCTGCTCACGTATCACCCGAGACTTTAATGAAAACCAAAATGACACCATGCATTAAAACTCTACATGTTGGGGCTGGAGAGATGGATCAGTGGTTAGAGGTGTTTGCTGTGCATGACTGATGACTGGAGTTTGGATCCCCAGCACCTACAATAAAGCCAGCCATATATGTCTACAGACCCAGTGAACCTACAGAAGTGTGAGGTGGAGCCAGACGAAGCCCAAAGCTCAGGCTAGGGAAATGGCTCCTCAGTTAAGCACACTTTGTACACAAGCATGGCGGCCTTAGACTACCCCAGTTCAAATCTCCAGTACCCACACAAGCAGTTGGGTATGACACCACACACATCTATAACCCCAATCCCATAGGGTAGCAGAGACCTGGGAATTGTCAGGGCTCAAATATATATATATATATATATATATATATATATATATCCTCCAAGATCGGAAAGAGACTTCAGCTCTAACAAGAACAGGCATAAGAGCAATAGAGTGGACACCTTACGTTTTGCTCAGGCCATAGTAGGGGAGCACATCCTGCTGCAGGTGAGTGCATAAGGAGCCACAAGGGCACATACACGTGCACACACCACGTGTATGCGCACACATTAAAAAAGAGAAAATGTGCCAGGCATGGTGGGGCACGCCTTTAATCCCAGCACTTGGGAGGCAAAGGTAGGAGGATCGCCGAGAGTTCAAGGCCTCCCTGAGACTACATAGTGAATTCCAGGTCAGCATGCGCTACAGCGAGACCCTACCTCGAAAAAACAAAACAAAACAAAACAAAAAAAAGAAAAGAAGAAGATATCAAAACTCAAGGACCAGTCATTGGCAGTGGTGAAAGAGAGAGAGAGGAACACTATCTCAAACAAGGTGGAAGGTGAGAACTGACATTCTGAGGTTATCCTCTGACCTCCACGTGCATGTGGCCAAACATACACACACATACAAATGCACACACCAAAAAATATAAACATTAAAATTAATTTTTTAAAAAACTGTAAAAATTTACACAATGCAATCCCTCATATGACATCTTTATTTATTTGTTTACTTATTTATTTGAGTATTCTTTTTTGGTTTTGTTTTTCTGAGGTAGGGTCTTACTCTAGCCCAGGCTGACCTGGAACTTACTCTGTACTCCCAGGCTGGCCTCGAACTCATGGCGATCCTCCTACCTCTGCCTCCCGAGTGCTGGGATTAAAGGTGTGCGTCACCATGCCCGGTTTATTTGGTTTTGTTTCGTTTTGTTTTTTTGTTTTTGTTTTTGAAGACAAAATCTTGCTATGTAACCCAGATTGGCCTCAGACTCATTGTGTCCCTCCTGCCTCAGCTTCTCCAGAGCTGGGATGACAGGTATGTTCCAGCACACCCCAACAAAAACCTTTATTTTGAATTTCCAGAACTCCCAATGTCTGGACAGCAAACAATTAAATCCAAGTTACTGAGGGGAGGAGAGATCCCCATTTATGGATTTTCTCAAGAAAAGATTTATTTCATGACTGGTTTCCTCCTATGTACTGTGGACCCCATCCCTCTGCCTTCAGCCCCCATCCTGTTAGTAAACAGAATCAGGGAGAAGGAAAAACAAGTGAGAAGGGGACTCGTTGTTCAATCCATCACACGTTCTATGGGTTTTGCTACCTATAAATAGATGTGCCCATTTATTTCCATACGCACCATTCACTTTGGCTGACAAGCTAAGACTGATCCCAAACCCTTTTTCTCTCTCCTCACCTCCCTTGTAACTAGAGGCCACATGATTCCATGTTGCCTACTGATTTAATTAATTAATTTATTATTTATTTATTTTACTTTTGATTTTTCAAGGTAGGGTCTCACTCTAGCTCAGGCTGACCTGGAATTCACTATTTAGTCTCAGGGTGACCTCAAAATCACAGCAATCCTCCTACCTCTGCCTCCCAAGTGCTGGGAATAAAGGTATGCACCAACTACGCCCAGCTAAATTTATTTACGTGCATGTGTGCATGCGTGTGTAAGGGCACACCAGGGTCTTTTGCAGCTGCAAATGAACACCATACACTTGTACCACTCTTTATGCATCTGGCTTTATGTAGGTACCGGCAAATCAAACCTGGGCAAGCAGGCTTTGCAAGCAAGCCCCTTTAATCACTGAGCCATCCCTCCAGCCCCTGGCTAATGATTTATATTCGAAAATACGCCCAGGGTTTCTGGGAAACATTCTGCCTTTGTGACGCAAGGAGCGGGGCTTGCCAGTGCCACTCTTCCCCCCCTGCTTTTTGGCTGGAATAATTCCACAATGGCCAGAGGTTGGGCAGCTATGTTGCCACCACGAGAGAAGTGTCTGAGGAATTAGGAAGATGTTAGCCCTGGCACCATCCAGCCACGGAACCAACACAAGCAGTTGCCTTTCTCCAGGCCCATAAATGATAAGGAATGAACTCGCTATTTTAAACCACTCTGAGCCAGATTGTCTGCATTTGCAGCAACAGGAAGCAGGGCTAACGAATCCAACTACACCTCTGAACATCACCTTCTGCCGGGACATCTGCAAAAGTCTCCTAACTGGTCTCCCTGCTTCGCTTCTTACCCTGTTCTAACCCAAAATGATCATCTGGAAATGCAAACGTAATCATGTCACTTCTCTGCTCCCAGCTCTTCACTGGCTCGTGGACATCCTTGGATCAAAGCATCTTAAGTTGGTCAGCCAGGCCTGCAGCCTCTGGCCCTTCCTGTCTTTCCAACATCCTCTCCACACACGCTGCCCCTTGCCCTGTCTGCTTCAGCCAAGACCGTCTTTTTTTCAGTCCCATGATCCTCCATGTCACGGGGCCTATTCCCCATCCAGAAAGCTTTTCCCACCCACCTCTGCTTTGCTAACTCCTGCCTGCCCTTCAGATCTCAGCCCGGTGGCTGCTTCTTCGGGAAGCGTTCTCTGGCCTCTCTGACTAGGTCAGATCCCCCTGCTGTTTGCTCTCAAGGCACCATGTACCTTGCTCTTATACAGTTACCATTTTAAGTCTGTGTGATTCTGCGGCTGTCTGTCTCTCCCACTAGAATGGATGTTGCATACAGGAACTCTGACCATCTTGTTCAGTGCCTTTCCCCCCACCCTCCCACTGCAGCGCCAGGCACGATGCTAGGTCTCTGGCAGGTATCTGCTGAGTGAACGTGAGCCCGCGGAGAACAAGCACCTTCCACTTAGGACATTTTGATTCTCCAAATCATTCCAAGGTATGATAAGATCCCCCTACTCCCATTTAATTCTTTTTAAAAATATTTTATTTATTAGAGAGAGAGAGAGAGAGCACCAGGGCCTCTAGCCACTGAAAACAAACTTCAGACACATGCACCACCTTGTGCATCTGGTTTTACATGAGTACTGGGGAATCGAACCAGGGTCCTTAAGCTTTGCAGGCAAGCTCCTTAGCTGCTAAGCCATCTCTCCAGCCCCCTACTCTCACTAAAGAAAAAGAAACTGAGGAGGCTGAATAGATGGCTTAGCTGTCAAGGCACTTGCCTGTGAAGCCAAAGGAACCAGGTTCAATTCCCCAAGACCCACGTAAGCCAGATGCACAAGGTGGCGCATGCGTCTGGAGTTCATTTGCAGTGGCTGTATGCCCTGGCATGTCCACTCTCTGTCTCCTCCTCTCTCTCCCTCTCTCTGCCTCTTTGTCTCTCTCAAATAAATAAATAATTTTAAAAATAAAAGAAAGAAACCAGGCGTGGTGGTGCATGCCTTTAATCCCAGCACTCGGGAGGCAGAGGTAGGAGGATCCCGGTGAGTTCGAGGCCACCCTGAGAATACAGAATGAATTCCAGGTCAGCCTAGGCTAGAGTGAGACCCTACCTCAAAAAATCAAAAAACTAAAATAAAATAAATAAAAGAAAGAAGCTGAAGCTTGGCCTACCCAAGATCACACTGACCATTGGTGGCAAAGCCAGGAATCAAAAGCCCACATGTCCCAACTCCAAAACCTTATCTTTTCTCCTGCCCCTGCTGCTAGATCAAAGAAGTCAAGCTTCGTAAATGTCATTTTGAAATAACACAGTAATAAGCAACCAACCAAATAAATGGACCTCACAGATACCACAAACTTCAGAACTAACCAGAGCCTCATTTCCCCTTCTCCTCTGTGTGGTGAACATGAGTTTATACCAAATCCAAGCTTCCTGAAGTACTATGACAATTCTGTATGCTGGTGTCACTTGCCCTATTTATTTATTTATTTATTTATTTATTTATTTATTTTGTGAGACAGGGTCTCATGTAGCTCAGGCTGGCCTCAAGCTCCCCATGTAGCCAAAGATGACCTTGAACTTCTGAGCCTCTGCCTCTACCTCCAATGCTGGTATTATAGGTGTGTCTGACCACTCCCAAATTATGCATTGCTGGGGATTAAACACCAGGGTTTTGTGCATACTAGGCAAGCATTCTATCAACAGAGCTACCTCCCCAGCTCTATTTCCTCACTGTATTGCATTGAGTCATGTCTCTACTATCCCAGGACACAGAGCACCGCTCACATGGGGAACCTCGGGCTGAGGCTGCGATCACTTCTGCAATTCCCCATGGCAGGCTGGGAAGTGGGAAACGGAGGAGTCTGGGAGGTTGCCGTGTGTGACAGATCCTTCTGTGATGTAGCTTGAATCTATCTGGGAATGGAAGAAGTGGCACAGATGCCGTCACCAAGAAATTACCCAATTTAGCACCAACTACACAATCCAGCAATTAGTTTCTTAAACCGGAACTTGCTGGGGGCTGCCAGGCTGGCGGGGTTGTTGTTACAAATCTCACTGGGAAACCAGCTGTGTAATTCGCCAGGAGGTTGTCACTGCCCCAAGCAATTACCTTCCAGAAAAAGAATGAGAAATGGGGGAAGGAAAAGGACTGCAGAGGAAAGAGTAGCAGCAGTGTTTTCTCTTCCTCTCCCCCCGGGGCCCTGCCCAGCCAAATCAGTTGGTTTTCCTTTCCGGAGACCTAGTTGACTCACAAACTCCCTGGATCAAAGCAGTTTATTTCTGTGGTTCTGCCACCCAGCTATCCAGGCTTGAATCCCCTTCCACTCACTCACTAGCTGTATGCACAGGAGGCAGGTGATTCGCCTCTCACCACCCATCTTCTCATCTGTAAAATGGGGACATCGCGGCCACCATCAACGTGCTAAAGATGTACTTAATAACATAAAGTACATAAACCCTTGGCCCTACAGCCAGCACACAGTGAATACTCAATAAAGGCGACTCTCAAGATGTGTCGTTTCATTTTTTTTTTTCTTGCTTGCTCCATGGTTTCCAGTGTGACCCTGAGTTGATCACTTAATCTCTCTGAGATAACCATCTAAGGCTAAAGGTGCTCTGTTGGTGTAAAGAGAAGTTGTGTTCACATCTGGGAACCTAGGGGTGTCGATGTGCTTCACAGAGACAGTATCTCACAGGCCACTACAAAGTAATGCTTTGGGCAAAGGTGGAGATTTAAAAAAAAAAAAAAAAAAGTATTAGCTAATTCACCACTTCCCTCAGGAAGCTTCTTGGAGAACTACAGACTGGATATAATGGTCCAGTGTCACTGCTCTCTCACTGGGGTGGTCAGCCTTATCCGATCGCCTCCCATAGAGACCAAGAGATCACCTTACCCTCACCACTGTCAGTTTCCACATAGCTGAACTTCCAGCAAGTGAAGCCTGGGGTTCATTTTGTTGCTGGGAACCTGGGTTCCTCCTCCACATCGGTGGGTGAGCCACATGTGCCCTCAAGACCTCCAGTTTCAGGCTTTGTCTAACCACCCCCCTCTTTTCCCTGTGTTGACCTAACCAGCCTGGCTGGGATTGTGTGTCTGTTTCCCTTGCAGCCCTCCACCACCCCTAGAACTGACAGCAGCTCAGGTGGCTGGGGTAGCATGTCCACTGGGGAGGGGGAGCCTCAGGGAGCCCTCACACACAGCCTCTGGCTCGCAGCGCTCATGACTGTCCTTGCCTTTGGATTCCTCCCGAGCCCCACACCTCCTCCTGCATCCACTTCCTCCTGAGCCCCTTGACCAATTTGTCCCTGGTTTTGCTCCAATTCCTTGGGCAGCATCTCTGTGGAAGGGCTGGTGCTGGTCCCCGACTTCCCTAACTACCCAGCTCCATGGCCCAACCATAGCTTTTAGACTCCAAGGAAAACTCTCCTCCCACCTCCCCTGCCACAGAACCTGAGGGAGGGACAGAAGGGAAGGAGGGAGGGCGGCTTGCAGGCTCACTCCCTCGCCTCCATCACTTTCATCAACTCTCCCCAAGCGCTTAGGGCAGTATGGCTGTAGAAAATGGGTTTACTTTTCCTGAACACTCAAGACATTTCGGCAGATCTGAGCTTAAATGCATCTGCTGACCCATCGGACGGTGCTCAGCCTGTGAATAACCCACACTACCTAGAAACTCTTTGAAAATCCCACCTCAGGGGGCTCTGCACTTGATGTTCTCTCTGCTGGAACACTCTGCCCCAGATATTCCCATGGCTTCCCGTGTCTCATCTTTCGGGGCTCAGCTCAGAGAGGCCTTCCCTGACCACTCACTCTGTGCCCGAGCCTCATCCCTCTGGGTTCACTCTACATCGCCCCATTTCGCTGCCCTCATAGCACTTATTGCTCTTTGAAATTGCTTTCTTCCTCCATTATATTTTTATAGTATGTCTTCTCGTGATGGAGCACAAGCTCCAGAGAGCAGGGACTGGGTCCGCCTCCTGTACTGTGAGATTCTGCTTGTCAAGAAGGATGCCTGGCACTAACAGGCATGAGCAAATGAGTTCCCTCGCAGCCCGCAGCAAGGGCCTCCATATCTCCCCCGAAAGCCCTCAGAGTGCTCAGGAGGATCGGTATGAAAAATCCTGCCTCTTGAGGCTGAAGAGATGGCTTAGTGGTTAAGGTGCTTGCTGGCAAAGCCAAAGGACCCAGGTTCGATTGCCCAGAACCCACATAAAGCCAGCTACAATAGGTGGCTCACACATCTGGCAGCACATGTGTCTGGAGTTCATTTGCAGTGGCTAGAGGTTCTGGTGTGCTCTTTCTCTAACTGCTTTTTATTTCTTTCTCTCTCAAACAAATAAATAAAAACAAATTATAAAAGAATCTGGAGCCAGGCATGGGGGCACACCCCTTTAATCCCAGCACCCAGGAGGCAGAGGTAAGAGGATTGCTGTGAGTTCAAGACCACTCTGAAACTATACAGTGAATTCCAGGTCAGCTTGGGCTAGAGTGAGACTCGACTTCGAAAAGCCACACACAGACACACACACACAAATCTGGGCTGGAGAGATGGCTTAATGGTTAAGACACTTGCCTGAGAAGGCTAAGGACACAGGTACGTTTCCCCAGTTCCCACATAAACCAGATACGCAAGGTGGTGCATGTGTCTAGAGTTCATTTTCAGTGGCTAGAGGCCCTGGCATGCCCTTTCTCTGTATATATCTGCCTCTTTCCCCCCCCCCAACCTGTCTCTGTTAAATAAATAAATAAAAAGAAAATAATGGTGCTGGAGAGATGGCTCAGCAGTTAAGGCGCTTGTCTGCAAAGGCTAATGATCTGGGTTTGATTCCCCAGTATGTATCTGCAGTATGTTTACAGCAGCTAGAGACAGTGGTGTGCCCATTCTCTCCACCTCTCTTCTCTTTCTCTCTCTCTGTTTGCAAATAAATAAATATATTTTTTAAATAAAATATATATTTTTTAAATCCTGCCTCCAAACACAGCCCTGCTTTACCCATTCACCTATAGTCTCCCCCAGATATGCTCTTCTGTCCAAGGAAGGTAATGGGGGAGGAGTAAACAAGGGTGACCCTCTCAACACCACAGAGAAAGAACTTGGGAGGAGGCTCTCAGGGCTGAGATGCAGGAGCAAGGCTTAGCACCCGTCATGAACCCTGCGTAGATCTTTGCACTCAGGTTTGCTGGGCCCCGGCTCCTCCTCCAGCTGGAACCATGTAGCCAGGAGGCCCCAGAAGCAAGTCTGTGCTTCCTTCTCCAGAACTTCCAACAGCCCCCCGAAACACAACAAGCTGATCAATCTCATTCATGGCCAACCACTTCCAGTCCACTCTCAGCTGTCAGCTGAATCTATCAGAACCACAAGCTGATGAACTTCACTCCTCATGGCCAACCACTTCCTGCCCATTCTCAGCTGTTAGCTGAATCTATTCTTAGTCACATCCACCCCTACCCTCCTGAAGGTCTCCAGGAACCCTCTTTGGAGAGTTATCCCATGGCGAAAGGGAAGACTTCAAGGATCAGAACTCCTCCGAGACCCTGGCCAGGGGTGGCTACTGAGACTGTTGATTCTGGGTCTTAAGCTAAATTGTTTGGGTTCATATGCAAGGTCCATCAGTTATTAAACATGACACCTCAAGGAATTACCTTCCTATCTTTCTCAAGTTTCCCATTTTCAAAAGAGAGCAAAAATAGTCCCTTCCGGGACTGGGGATATGGTTCAGTAGAACAGTGGAGAAAGTATATGAGAACCAGAGTTCAGACACCCAGCACATATGCAAATGTCAGGTGGGCATGACAGCCTGCCTATAATCCCAATGTGTGGAAGACAGAAATAGGAGACCCCTGCAGCAAGCTGGCGAGCTAGACTAGCCGGATGGGTGAGCTCTGAGTTCAAGTGAGAGCCCTGTCTGAGTAAATAAAGTGGAAATCAATCAACGAATACACTCAATGTCAACCTCTGCTCTCCACACGCAAACCCACACGCACGGGCACCCACACTCATAAGAACATGCATACACGCATGCACCCACAATGCATGTAAGATGTTTGGCATAGAGCTGAGGGTTAAGCTTTTGACCAGAAAGAAGCCATTCAATGTGTGAGAACTAGACCCAGGGCCTCTAGAGCATTTCTCAGACAGCCTTGGGCAGAAACTGTAGCCATGCCTGATGGGTTTGTACCAGAAATGGGTACTCTGAAAACTCCTTCATTTTGTGAGTCTAGGAATTTGTTTGAAGACCTCCCACATCTTGAGCATGCAGAAGACAGTAAAGCAGCTCTAGTGGCCAAAGACAATGGCATCTCAGGGAATTAGAGATTCTTGGTTCACAGACCCCCAAAGACCTCTGTGGCAAGAGATGATGGTCTCTTTTCCCATTCCAGGGATCAAGGACAGTAAGTCTGCTGGGTGTGGTGGTGCACACCTTTAATCCCAGCACTCGGGAGGCAGAGGTAGGAGGATCACCATGAGTTCGAGGACACCCAAGACTACATAGTAAATTCCAGGTCAGCCTGAGCTAGAGTGAGACTCTACCTCGAAAAAAAAAAAAAAAAAAAAAAAAAAGAACCCAGCATAGCAACCCTATAGCTGGGAACTGGAACAACTATCACCCACCTCCACCTGTGCCACTGCCAGTGATCATAAACAGCTGTTTTCTCTGACTGAGCCTTAATGTTCCCATCTGTAAAATAAGGATTATGGTAGCTGCTTCCTTGGGTTGCACAATGAGTAACTGACTGATCAGTTCAAAGCACTGGCACATTGGCCTCCATATGTTGACTTCTGACATAAGCATCCTAACACTTTCTTTTATTTAGGTGTGACTTGCCCTGGCCTCCAGGGGGATGCCAGATCTGAGCCTGCCAGGGCCACCAGAGAACAACAGGTTACAGCCCAAGTCCATGACCAAGTTCGGTGGACATGAACTACCGAGCCAGACTAGACAAATAGCTTTTCTTCCTCTAACCTAGCCTCCTGATCTCTGCATGGAGTCTACAGTTTAGGGCCACCTCTAGAGTTAGCACATTGTCCTGAAAGCTCCCTGTGTGAATTGGGACAGGGACTACAGTATGAGGGTCTGACTGCTCCACTGGAGATTCAAGCATGGGGTTCCTTCTTGGTGCATCATTGGTGGAATCCCTTGGTTCACTAACCCCCAAAGACCTCAACAGCCAGAGATGTGGTCTCTTTTCCCATTCCAGCTCCCATCACTTAGCTCTACCTGAAACTCTGCTGACCTTGCCCCAGCTGCAGGGATATGTAAGCCCCTGCTCTCTTCTGAATCTCTGGGCTTAGAAAAGAACAAACAGGGAGGGGACACAGCAGTAGAGTGTGTGAGGAGAAGCAGCAAGCAGCACAAACTGTAACATTCCTCCACAGAACAGACCTGTCCTGTCAGATGTACTTCTCTTTCAAATAGTGGTCCACAGGCCCAGGACACCTCTTTAGTCTGCTACCTCTTACTCAACACAGTAGGATAAACATATGTTTGCAAGCCATGAACTCCTTAAAGGCCAGAATTCACATAATCTATCTCTGTCAAGACAAGCAAAGTGTATAGTAGATGCACAGAGAGTTTACTGGCAGTGCATAAGCTATCAAGAAGTAGTACCCCATCAACAATGCATGGAAAAGTAGGACCTTACAGAAGATGTATGGAGAAGTAGTACCCACAGATGATGCATGGAGTAGTTGTACCCACTGATGATGCATGTAGAAGTAGTACCCACAGACGATGCATGTAGAAGTAGTACCCACAGAGGATGCTTGGAGAAGTAGTACCCACCAAAGAAGCACAGAAAGTAGTACCCCACAGACGATGCATGGAGAAGGAGTACCCACAGACGATGCATGAAGAAGTAGTACCCACAGATGACGCATGGAAAAGTAGTACCCACAGACAATGCATGGAGAAGGAGTCCCCACAGATGACACATGGAGAAGTAGTACCCACAGACGATGCATGGAGAAGTACCCACAGATGACACATGGAGAAGTAGTACCACAGAGACAATACATGGAGAAGGAGTACCCACAGATGAGGCATGGAGAAGTACTACTAACAAATGATGCATGGAGAAGTAGTACCCTCCAGATCATGCATGGAGAATTACTGCCCCACAGATGACACATGGAGAAGTATTACCCACAGAAGATGCATGGAGAAGTAGTACCTACAGACAAGGCATGGAGAAGTATTACCCACAGATGATGCGTGGAGAAGGTGTACCCATAAATGATGCATGGACAAGTAGTAGCCACAGACGATGCACGGAGAAGCAGTACCCACAGAAGACGCATGCAGAACTAGTACTCCACAGACGATGCATGGAAAAGTAGTACCCAGAGATGACGCATGGAGAAGGAGTACCCACAGATGAGGCATGAAGAAGTACTACTAACAAATGATGCATGGAGAAGTAGTACCCTACAGATCATGCATGGAGAATTAGTGCTCCACAGACAGACAACGCATGGAGAAATAGTACCCAGAGGTGATGCATGGGAAAGTATTACCCACAGACAAGGCATGGAGAATTATTACCCACAGATGATGCGTGGAGAAATAGTACCCCACAGATCATGCATGGAGAAGTAGTACCTACATATGTTGCATGGAGGAGTACCCACAGATAACACATGGAGAAGTAGTACCCACAGACAATGCATGGAGGAGTTCCTACAGATGATGCATGGAAAAGGAGTACCCACAAATGATGCATGGACAAGTAGTAGCCACAGATGATGCATGGAGAAGCAGTACCCACAGAAGATGCATGCAGAACTAGTACCCCACAGATGATGCATGGAAAAGTAGTACCCACAGATGACGCATGGAAAAGGAGTACCCACAGACAACGCCTGAAAAAGGAGTACCCACAGACGAAGCATGGAGAAAGAGTACCCACAGATGACACCTGGAGAAGGAGTACCCACAGACGACGCATGGAGAAGGAGCACCCATAGGTGATTCATGGAGAAGGAGTACCCACAGACAACACCTGGAGAAGGAGAACCCATAGACGACGCATGGTGAAGGAGCACCCATAGGTGATTCATGGAGAAGGAGTACCCACAGACAACACCTGGAGAAGGAGAACCCACAGACGACGCATGGAGAAGGAGCACCCATAGGTGATTCATGGAGAAGGAGTACCCACAGACAACACCTGGAGAAGGAGAACCCACAGACGACGCATGGAGAAGGAGCACCCATAGGTGATTCATGGAGAAGGAGTACCCACAGACAACACCTGGAGAAGGAGAACCCACAGATGACGCATGGAGAAGGAGCACCCATAGGTGATTCATGGAGAAGGAGTACCCACAGACAACACCTGGAGAAGGAGAACCCACAGACGACGCATGGAGTAGTACCCACAGATGACCCGTGGAGAATTAGTACCCATAGACGATGCATGGAGAAGTAGTACCCAAGATGAAAAAGGAGTACCCTCTGACAACACATAAAGAAGGAGTACCCACAGACGAAGCATGGAAAAGGAGTACCCACAGACGATGCATGGAGAAGCAGTACCTACAGACGATGCATGGAGAAGGAGTACCTACAGCGATGCATGGAGAAGGAGTACCCATACATTATGCATGGAGAAGGAGTACCTACAGCGATGCATGGAGAAGGAGTACCTACAGCAATGCATGGAGAAGGAGTACCTACAGTGATGCATGGAGAAGGAGTACCTACAGCGATGCATGGAGAAGGAGTACCTACAGCGATGCATGGAGAAGGTGTACCTACAGCGATGCATGGAGAAGGAGTACCTACAGCGATGCATGGAGAAGTAGTACCCATAGATTATGCATGGAGAAGTTGTACCCACAGACGACGCATGGAGAAGTAGTACCCACAGACGATGCATGGAGATGGAGTACCCACAGATGATGCATGGAGAAGGAGTACCCCACAGACAATGCACGGAGAAGGAGTACCCATCAATGATGCACAGGTAGAAGGAGAAAATGCTTCTTTTAAAGACCAGGTCTTATATAGTTCATGTTGTCTTCAAATTCAATATATCGTTGAGGATGACCTTGAACTTTTGACCTTCTGAATTCACCTCCAGAGTGCTAGGATTACAGGTGTATGTCACCATGTATGGTTTTTTGTTGTTGTTGTTTTCAAGGTAGGGTCTCACTCTAGCCCAGGCTGACCTGGAGTTCATTATGTGGTCTCAGGTTGGCCTTGAACTCACAGCAATCACCTACCTCTGCTTTCCATGTGTTGGGATTAAAGGTGTGTGCCACCATGCCTGGCCCAGGCACATGCATGGTTTTATGTGGTATTGGAGATTGAAGTTAATGCTTTGTGCATGCTAGGCAAACACTCTAGCAACTGAGCTACATCTTCAGACATTTGTTTTGCTTTTTTTTTTGTTGTTGTTGTTGTTTTGTTTTGTTTTGTTTTTCAAGCTAAGGTCTCGCTCTAGCCCATGTTGACCTGAAATTCACTATGTAGTCTCAGGCTGTCCTTGAACTCACACAATCCTCCTACTTCTGCCTCCCAAGTACTGGGATTAAAGATGTGCCTCACCACACTTGGCCTCAGCCTTTTTTTTTTAGATAGGGTCTCACTGTGTAGCCCTCCCTGTACACAGACACACACCTCATCCCCACAAAGGTTCCTCTGCATGTGCATTTTCATCCAAAAGACACTGACGTCAGGATGCACAGATGCACATCTGACATATATGTCCATGTGCTTATCTCCACAAGAGAGCTGTGTGTGTTCATTCCACAGCTCATAGGCATCCATATCTGCTCAATGTCATACACCAGATCCTCCCCCAACAAGAACTTTATCCATTGTTCCCAGATCTAATACTAGGCCCAGGTGAGCAATGATGTTCTCTTCCTCTGGGGTTGGCCAGGCAGCCCAGAGAGGGGAAGAAGAAGGCTCGATCTGCCTCTGATGGATGGAATTAATCTACTGAGCTGGAGAAACTAAATAATTAAATCCCTAATCACCCCTCAAGCCAGCCCAGGCCAATATAGTTGAGGGACGGAGGGGGCTCTGAGGCCCAGACCAATATCTTAGATGGGGGTGGGGCTTGAGAAGAGAGGCCCAGTTGGAGCCCTTCAGAGGGTCTCTGGGAGGAGCTCTGGATAGACAGACAGACATGGTTCTCCATTGCCACAGGCTTTCCCTTTCCACATGGAAACATTGCAGCTTGGGAAGCCAGTCCCCCCGCCCCCCCATCATCATCCACCAAGACGGGTCACAGTCTTCTGACCCTTCCCAGAGCTCTTTCTTCCACTCCATGAAATGTGAGGTGTATCCTGGGAATGAACATCAGGGGCTGGCAGACAGGATACCCAAAGGGCCAAGGACTGAGGCAGTCAAGGACATTTGCCCAAACTGGGGCTGATAGTTTTGGCCCACCCATATGCCGCACTCCAAGTAAGATCTCCCTGAGCTGGCACAGACAGCAGGAGAGGACCCCCTCCTCACGGGTGCACCTGCTTCCCCAGGAAGTGGGTCCAGCACGTGGCTAAGAGGCTGAGGATGGGGCAGAAGCCTGGGCAGGGGGGCTCGGAGAATCAGCCTGGGAACAGATCCCAGTCCGATTGGCTGAAAAGTGGGTCATTTTCCTTTTGAAAAATAGTGAGAAAATGGAGAAGTAGGTCGGGCTCTCATCCCCTCAGCCCCAGGCACCATCCCCGACTTACAGGATGGAGAGAGATGGAGAGGCCTGCACGTGCTAAAACCCTACGTCCTCCAGACCCCCCAACCAAGTCTCCACAGTGTTTCAGGCCAAGGTCATCATTACTCAGGACACTCAAGGACATACACATTCTGAAGACAGGACTGGAACATAACCCCTCCCCGCCCTGGGGGGGGGGGAGCATCTAGGGGGAAAGAAGCTAAGGTTGGGAGCCAAGCTGGAGGATTGGGGACTTCAGCACAAGGGACTCTGAGAAGCCCCCCTCCCAAGCCCACATTGGTCTGTCGTGATGCCTCTCCTCTCTTCTCCTCCCTTTCCTCTTCGTCCACGTGGGCAGAGTCGTTGCCATGACACCGCGGGCAGGTGGGCGGCTCTGGCGGCTGTTTCTGCCCAACCCCCATGCTCATAGCCAAGGTGGGAGGGGAGCAGCTGCAGTGCCCGGCCCCTAGCCCAGATGACAGAGGCAGGAGGACAGCCTTCACTCCGGGGACCTGGGAGGGGCTCTAGCATTGGCCTCTGGGTTCCAAAGCAACCCAAACGGAAGTGTAGAGGTCTGGGAAGGAGCACTCAAAGAGGATCTTAAGCCTTGAGGACCCCCCACCCCCCAGAGGTCAGGAAGTGACATGGGGTGGAGCTGGAGCTGACCGGCTGTGACCACTCCTTTCTCTCCTTCTCACCAGCTTTGACCACATACGCTGCCTTAGTCCCATCCTGCTAGCAGCCTGCCTGAGATCTAGCCTTAGTTCCTCAATCTGCAATACAAGCTCAATTCCCCTGGCTCTCTCTAGAGAGAGGAAATAATCAGAAAGTCAAGACACAAAGAGAAACTCCTCCCCCTACTGCTAAACTTCAAGCTGTCCCACAGAAATTAGACGTGACTTCATTCACATCACAGCTGCAGGGGGCCAACAACTCCCGGGCCCTTCTTTGGCTTAAGGCACTCATCCCACCAACCAGGAGACAGGGCCTGGGTTGAACAGAGAGGACGTGAAGTCCAGCTTCGGGAAGTCTGGGCCAGGCCTGAGCTCTCCCGCTCAGGGCTCCCCACAGTCCCCCACCTCCTGCTTCTCTCTGTGTGCCTCCAAGACTCTGTGACTCTGGCTTGCTAAGGTCACTTCCTGACGTTCAGGACCCTGCTTGCCCCCAACCCTATTCCCTAAGGCGAGAGCCCCACTGAGCAGCCCTCTGCACCCTGGCTGGCAGGGGTGGGTGGGTGGGTGTGGGTTGGCGATGACAAAATCCAAAAGGAAAGGAGAATGGCAGCCAAGGTTAGCTGGAGGAGGTCCAGCTTCTCATGGGGTACTGTTCATGACAGACACATGACATCTACACATATGGATGCTTTTACTTGCCCCCTAAGCCTTCTTCCAGGAAGGCAGTGGGTATGACTGGCACATGCGCACACACGCATATATGCATATGCTTTATCTCCGCCTCCGTGGCTGATCTTCTACATCGGGCTTCCTTCATGCGAATGACTCGCCAGCGCTGTCACTACAGGTTCCTAACTGGTCTCTGTGCCTCTCGCTTTGTCCCACCTGGGTCCAGTCACCTCAACAGTATGTAGTGTGATCCATCCTTTATGGGACAGAAAGGAAACCCATGTGGAGCCAGGGAGACAATTTCTTACAAGCGGATTGAATGCCCCAATCCCAGCCAGATACTCTTGCGGTCACAGTAGATGCAGCAATGAGCGCAACCAGATAAAGCTCCCATTCTCATGAAGCCTATAGTCCAGTAAGGAAAGTGGGATGACAAACCAACATGTGAGGTAGTGGTGGTGGCAAGTGAAAATTTAAAATATATATAAACTGAGGTGAGGGGGAAGAGTGACAAGAGGCTATTTAAGTTAGACTGTTGGGGAGGCCTCTGAAGAAAAAAAAAAAAAAAAAGAGAGAGAGAGAGAGAGACTATTGAGCCAAGACTTGAACAAAGTGAGGGAGTGAGCTTCATGCATGTCAGAAGAAAGAGCACTTCAGGCTGAAGGAAAAGGCAAGCACAAGAGCCTCGAAGTGTGACTGTGCTCAGGATCAGGGTGGTTTTTTTTTTTTTTTTTTTTTTTTTTTTTTTTTTTTTTTGGTTTTTGGAGGTAGGGTCTCACTCTGGCCCAGGCTGACCCGGAATTCACTATGTAGTCTCAGGGTGGCCTTGAACTCATGGAGATCCTCCTACCTCTGCCTCCCAAGTGCTGGGATTAAAAGCGTGTGCCACTACACGTGGCTAGCATCATTTTCTATTTTTATTAGTTTTTATTTTTTAAATATTTTTAATTTAAATTTATTTATTTATTTATTTATTTGAGAGAAGGGGGAGAGAGAAAGAAAGAAAGGACACACCAGGGCCTCTAGCCACTGCAAACAAACTCTAGATACATGCGCCATCAAGTGCATCTGGCTTATGGGAGTACTGGGGAATTGAACCTGGGTCCTTTGGCTTCACAGGCAAGCGCCTGAACCACTAAGCCATCATCTCTCCAGCCCTATTATTATTTTTTTAATATTTTATTTATTTATAAAAGAATGACAGAAAGAGGCAGGCAGGCAGACAGAGAGAGAGAGAGAGAGAAAATTGGCACACCAGGGCCTCCAGCCACTACAAATGTACTCCAGATGCATGCACTACCTTGTGCATTTGGCTTTACATGGCTACTGGGGAATGAAACTTGGGTCCTTAGGCTTTGCAGGCAAACACCTTAACCACTGAGCCATCTCTCCAGCTCTCATTTTTTTTATTTGTGTGTATGTGTTCGTATGATGTGTGTGGGGGTGGGGTGAGCACATGCCATAGAACACATATGATGGTCAGAGGACAACTCCAGGGTGTCGGTCTTCTCCTTCCACTTTGTTTGAGGCAGGCTCTCTCTTGTTGCTTGCCACGGGGACGGCCAGACTAGCTGGACTGTGAGCTTTGGGATGCTCATGAGCCCATCTTTTCCTGCCGGTTGGCATACTGGGAATCCAAACTGGTCAGTAGGACTGCGGAGCAAGAGCCTTACCTACTGAGCTATCTCCCGGTCCCCTGTGCTCAGTCAGTATCTTTATGGGACAGAAAGGAATCCCATGTGGAACCAGGGAGGCAACAGGTGACCATTTTATACACTTATGTCACTCAGGGCCCCACTACACACTGAATGTCACTCCAAGTAAGTCCAAGTGAGGTAGAAAGCCATTGTAAAGGCAGGACCAGGGCTAAGGAAGTGGCTCAGTTAGTAAAGTGCTTGCCTGGCATGCACGAAGCCCCGGGTTCAATCCCCAGCACTGTATAAACTAGGAGTGGTGCCACATGCCTGTGATCCTAACACTCAGAAGGTGGAGTCAGGAGGATCATAAGTTCAAGGTCATCCTAGGCTATAAAGATAGTTCAAGGCCAGCCTGGGGCTACTTGAGACTCTGTCTCAAAAAGAAAGAAGGAAGGAAAAGCATGATCTCATCTTATTCCAACTGCCTCTGGAGAGAGTCCAAGGAGGTCCTTGGTACAGTGGAAGGATGGGGACTCTTGGGACACTTTCTGCCCTGTAATACCTTTTCCTTCAGATGTCCACCTGGAAAACAACTGCCAGGTGTTTTTAAGCTTCAGCTCAAAAGCCTCCCTCTTACAGATTCTTTACAAAACTCCCCTGTCCAACTCCAGGGCTGACCAACCCTCCAGGTCCGTGGTGCACACATGCCTCTCCTTTACTGAGCACACACCTCACTCGGCTCCAAGCCTTTTACCCGCTCTAGTAGGGTACCTGAGGCTAAGAACCGCGCCTGGTGTCTAGCAGTCGGAGGCATACCACCAGTGTAAAATAAGCATTGGTTGAACGAATGGATGTCCTACATGAGGTATGAATGATAGGGAAGGAAATATTGATAGATTAATGTCGACCTAGGCGAGCCAGGTATAGAACCAGCACTCGGGAGGCTGAGACAGAGGGGTTGCTGTGAGTCTTAGGTCATCATGGTCTACATAATGAATTCCAGGCCAGCCTGGGCTACAGAGTGAAATTCTATTCCCCACCCTGCCCCACAAAAACCTGGGTGGGTAAGGCATACAGGTATAATACAATCAGGCCAGTGTTAGCATATGCCCAGATATTTCAGATTTCTCTGTCCATGTGAGTATGTGTATTAACCTGGCATAGATGCTACAGTAGAATTGTTCATATATGTAAGTTAGTATGTAAGCATACCTACACTGATGCACACACATCACAGCATAAACAAGCAGCATAAAGTAGACGTGTAGACACGGATTGCCATATATGCGGGCCTCCTCGACCCCCCTGCCCCTAAGCCCAACTCACCCTTAATTCATGAACTTCTGCAGAAGCACTGATGCTTCTCCTCCCACGCTCTTTCCCCACACACACACCTAAACACCTCAGCATTTGGACTACGCCGAACCTGCATCCCAGATAAAGGCTTGCCTTCTACAAACTCACTTCATCTGGTTGTGACTGGGCCATGGGAATTGGTTCCCCAGGACATGAGAATTTGAGAGGCCTGCTTTCTAGAAAAGTGCCACAGGCATCTGGGTAGATCAAGTTTAAGCTAATAGGAAAAGAACTTTTAGCCAATGCCAATGTTTAATCAAAATCAGCACATCAGCCTCTATTTCTCTCTTCATGTGCATCAATCAGCCTGCGCACGAATACTATTCATTGTTGCTAATGTACACACACACACACACAACATACATGCTCACATACATGCTGACACATTCATGCATCCCAGGGTGGGCACCCCCCCAACACACACTCTGGTTTAATTGCCTTCACAGTCACATATCTAAAATATATATATATATATATATATATATATATATATATATATATACACCCATATATATACACATATATATACATACATACATACATACATATGCCCACACATACATGCATAAACATAGTACACATACACGGTCACAGGCCCACTCACAGGATATCTGGCTCCTCCCCAGTCCAAATAGCCAGAAGTTCTCAGGTAAGCAGATATACTCTTGGACTCCTGGACACATCCCATTCAAAGATAGGGATGACAGAGAAAGAGACTTCATGCCTGGAGAAACCAGTGTTTGCTCAGACAACTTGGGTGGAGATAACAACAAAGCTGAACGATCTTTCCCATCCAAGAGGCAGTTCCCCTCCCAAATAAAACCCTTTCATTCTAAAAAGAGAGGTAAGGGCTGGAGAGATGGCTTAGCAGTTAAGGCGTTTGCCTGCAAAGCCAAAGGACCTTGGTTTGATTCCCTAGGACCCACGTAAGCCAGATGCACAAGGTGGCATATGCATCTAGAGTTCATTTGCAGTGGCTGGAGGCCCTGGCGCACCCATTCTGTGTGTGTGTGTGTGTGTGTGTGTCTGTGTGTGTCTACCTCTCTCTCTCTCTCTCTCTCTCTCGCTCGCTCGCTCGCTCTCTCAAATAGACAAATAAATTTTTTAAAAAAATAAAAAAGAGCTGGGCATGGTGGCACATGCCTTTAATCCCAGCACTCGGGAGGCAGAGGTAGGAGGACCATGGTGAGTTTGAGGCCACCCTGAGAATACAGAGTGAATTCCAGGTCAGTCTGGGCTAGAGTGAAACCCTACCTCAGAAAACCAAAAAAGAAAGAAAGAAAGGGAGAGAGAGAGAGAAAGAAAGAAAGAAAAATAGAGATGAGGGCTGGAGAGATGGCTTAATGATTAAGGTGCTTGCCTATAAAGCCTAAGAACCCTGGTTCAATTCCCCAGGATCCACATAAGCCATATACACAAGTTGGTGCATGTGTCTGGAGTTTATAGTGACTAGAGGCCCTGGCATGCCCATTTTCTCTCTCTCCCTCCCTCCCTCTCTCTCTCCCTCTCTGTAAATAAATAAATAAATAAATAAATAAATAAATAAATAAAATATTTTAAAAAAATAAAATAAAAAGTGAAGAGAACTTCTTTCCAGTACTTCTGGGTGGATTCCACTGCTCCCAGACTCTAAAGCAGATACGAAGCAGAGGAAGGGCAGTCAAGGAACTAGATCAGGTCCTAAAGCCACCTGGATGTTCCTCTTCTTTCCCCTCTTCTTCTATAGGAAACATGTTGCATTTCCCAGGGCAGCCTGTGGGCCCTCACAAGAGAGAGGGTAGACCAGGAGTTTCACCAATGTAAAGGGAGTGACCTGGTCTCAGAATAAAATAGAAGCAAGTATTTAAAAGCAAGAGCCAGTCAGGGAACAGGGAGGCAAGCTGAAGATACCTCCTGGCAGGGAAGCAGCTGCCGGAACACTGGATCATGAATAGCAGGACTCTCCAAGGGGCCAGGGAGAAGGGGGTGGACATCTAGCCTTCCATGTGGGGGTGGAGGGGTGACTGCTTCAGGCAGTAGCAGCAGCTCCAAAGTCAAGTCTTATCAAAGCTGTTATGTAACCAAGGGAGCAGAGTGGAGCACAAACACCTCCCCTCCCCAAACAGGCACCCACACCCACACCCACCACCTCCCAGCACCCACAGCATAATGAAAACTCCGCTCCTCTCAAGCAGCTCAAGGAGGAGGAATCATCTTGATGAGTTACATCAGAAACATGGGTGACGGCTCCTTGTTAACCAGAAGTCATATCTGAGAAAGGAGGAATTGGTTCAGTGTGAGGTCTCTAAATTTCTCCCCCTTGTCTTGAGCTACATGCCACACCCAGTGTCTGCCCAGACATCTGGAAACCCTTTCCTTCCCCTCCCCACCCCCCAAGAAGGTTGCCATCTGAATATCTGATTGTGCTCCTGGGGATAGGAGGTGAGCTGCCATCAACTCCTCCTGCTTGTGGTTCCCCCACAGTCTCATCTGCATGTCCTGACATTTGGCTTTCATCCCCCTGAGATGTCAAGGGAAGGAACCTAGAGAAATGACTCCTTGCTCTGTCCCCTTTACAGTTACAAAAGCAAAGTAGAAGAGCCCAGATAATTGACATGACCCTGACCACAGGTCAATGAGCAAAAGCTATCCAGAGAAACCAAAGATTGAAATCCAGACTTCATCACTCAATTTCAACATTTTTAACTCCTCCACATCTTCTTATTTTCCCACTGCCCTGTCTCCAGTAGCCTCCTCCTCCTCTTCCCCGTGGTACTGAACAACCCCACCCACTCCTTGAATCCTCTGCTTAGAAATCTTCCTCCCCAACAAAAGTCTCTCCCAAATGCTGCTCTGAGCTAAGGTTGGGGATGGGCAGAGCACAATACAGGTTTGTAAAACACTTCAGTGGCCCTGTTCTGAAATCTAAGGGACAGTCAGCAAGGGGTGCCAAGTGGTCATTCAAACTATCCTGAACTCCATCCACCCAGGCCTAACCAGCAAGAAGCAAGCTCTCTCAACTCAGGAATGTCTTGAACTAGAACTTCTGGGACCCAGCAGGAGAAAGGCTGGTGACAGTGTCCCTACGCTTGTTTCACTAAGATGAGCCCAGGAGAAGAAAGCTCAGAGTCACAATTTCATTACCCTTCCCCACCCCTAACACTAACAGTAGGATGGTTTTGGAAAGAGGCAGGTAGGTTGAAACGGGAAAAAGGAAGTCGCTTTTTGAAATACCACTAATAACTAGAAGGCCAAAACCCATAAGGAGGACCCCAGAATTTATATTTCTATCCAAGGACTCTGTCCTTGGAAAGTGGGTCATCTGGGAGAATTTTTCTAGTAAGACTTCAGCCCTGCCCAGCCTTTCCATCTTCCACCTAAACTCAGCCCCGTTCAGCACCTGGGACAGCTCCAAAGGAGCACATCCCCTCCGAGTCCCATTCAGCACCCGGGACAGCTCCTAGGGACACTCTGGCCCAGTTGTCAGACACCCTGAAAGCCAGGGAAGCAGCGGGTTTACCCCATGGTGCACCCTTTCTATAACAGAAGCCCCTCTCCCACCCTCGCTTCCATCCACAGTGGCACCTGGCACCCCGCGCTCCCTTCCCTATACATCCTAAAAGAGAAAGAAACCCAGACCCCGAGCTTCCTAAGGAAGCCTAGAGATAGGACCCCACCCACCTTCTTTCAACCCTAAACCTCTTAAAGCCACTCACAGCTGGTTCTACAAAACACTTTTCTTTTTAACCACCCCCCCCAAATAAAAGAAAATACTCACGTGGGGGCTCTCAGCCCTGTAGGCAGATGTGCTGGGGGGTAGGCAGAGAGAGGTAGCTCCCCACACCCTGTTCTGAACCCCCTTTCTGAAGGAGCCAGCTCCCATCTGGACTGGGGGAGGAGAGAGACTTGTGGAAGCACTGAGTGAGGGGAGGGGAGAGGGAAAGAAGTAGGAGCGGGGGACTGTGGGACGGGGGTGTCGGGATGGGGGCGAGGGAATCCTTTTTAATTTCATTCTCTCCCCATGTCTACATCAGCCCCGCAGGCGCAGCTCTTTAATATTTACACACAGGAAGAAGAGAGGATGAGAAAGAACAGAGAGTGAAAGGGGGGGCCAGGGGCTACCTGAGCTCAAAGGGCACAGAGGCCTTTGACAGCTGAGGTCTTGGACCCCCCACACCATCGCCAGCCTAGTTCCATTCTGAGCTCTTGACTGGAAGGAAGGAGGAGGAACCCTGGGACCATTCTGTCCCTTTGTTAACAAGACACTTTGAAGCTGCATCAGGAAAAAAGATCAGATCCCCACCCACATACCTGGACACCCCCACAAACCCAGATTTCTTGGGTGCCTTATGTGCAGATGGCAGAGGCAGTGCTCATTTGCAAGCATGTTATGATGCCTGGAAGCATGCTTGCCTGGGGGTTTACAGTGCACATGCACACGGGCATGTCAGCTAGCATGTCCAAGTTGATACAAGCATGTTCTGAGTGTATTCATATGCTAACAGCCCAAGCAATCAAGCTCAAGCCTGTGCAACTTTATGTGGAAAACAGTCCCCAGCAACCTCCCCTTTCTTGTCCTGATGCTCCAACGACATGCGTCCCAGGGAAAAGGCCACAGAACCTCGTCAGACTTCCTTCTTCCCAGGACCCTTCCTCACAGCCTCACTTTTTCTCTCTGTAACATGGGAAGAATGGGCCGGTGGGAAGAGATGCTACGTGGAGCCCAGGGGCCTGACAAGTTATTAGCAAGGATGAGCTGGCAGCTCGTTACCATAACGATGGTGCCACCGCCTCACCCCAGCTCAAACTCAGACTCCCCAGACAGCAGGAGGCTCGCTGAGCCAGCAGCCTTCAGACTGAAGGGGAGGTAGATAAAGGGGGAATTGAGATGTAATGCTTGCAGAGTGGAGGGCACACATCTGTTCTTACATACACCACACACACACACACACACACACACACACACACACACAGGCCCCGAGTTGAAGCTTTGACTCCATCGAGTGGGACTGAAACCAGAACCCAGAAAGGTTTCCTGACCATGGCGATGCGAAGATACTGGAAAAGACTTTGAAAGCCCACCTCCACAAAAGCTTCTGGTATCATTGTGCCCTTTCTCCCTTCACTCCAACCACCTAAACATCAACCATACAAGGAGACCCCATGCCTGTAAAAATGGGGACAGTTCTGTTTCCTGTTTTCCATTTGCTCTAAATTCCTGGACAATTTCCTCACAAGGGACTCATGTAGCTATATACCCTTCCAAAATCAAACAAGACCCACAAGTTTCCCTACCCACCAGAATCCCCAGTAAGGAAGAAACTGGAGCCCAACCAGAGGCAAAAACACATCCGAAACTGGGTGGGATGAAAGAAAATTATCTCAGGCAGCTTGAGCTCCAACATCAGCTGGAAGAGAAGTGAGATGCCAGGCAGCTGCTGAAAGCAGGCACTGGAGGAAGAAAGTCTGGAGTCAGGCCTGCAGCAGCACCAGCCCCTCACTAGCCGGAACTAAGACGCAGCCATGGCTTACCCCTCCAGTGGGTCTGCCAGCTATCCCCCCCCCCCCCCCAGGGATATCTGTAGCTTCCTCTCTTCAGAAAGGAGTTCCAGGTTGAAGGATGTACAAGTCTTAGACATAGAACCTTTATTTCTTCTCCCCACATCTCCTATATTCAGCTCTAACAGGGGTGGGGAGTTCAGGAATAGAACATGGAAGGCTGGGAAGTTCCTGTTAGAAGACTGGCCTAGGAACCCATGAGTTCATTGTGTGACCTTGAGCAAGTCCCTTCCCTCCCTTCTCTGGCCTTCAGAGCCTCCAATGTGTAATTAGGAGCTTGGACCAAGTCAACTGTCAGGTTCTTCCTCTGGCTATCATTCTACATAGTTTCATACAAGCCCATCCCTTGGATGTGAGCCCCCTGGCACAAAATGCAGTGGACATTGGCTGCCAGATCAGTGGGGCAGTGGGGAGAATGTGGGGGCTGCATCTGAGGCTGTTCATTCTATGTTCATGTTCCTTTTAGAAACACCTGCCACCCTAGCCCTCCCAGCTCTCTTTTTAGACCCTGATTCACTGCCAACTCACGAAGTTCTCTCTCCCCTCCCTCCTCTCATCCCCCCACCCATCTCTCTCTTACAGGCATTGACAGCTGGGTGCAAAAGTAACCCTAACATTCAGGAGACAGTGGACAGAAGTGGGAGCCAGTGACCTAGGGCCAGAAGGAGTATGCTAGGTAGCATGCTCCCATTCTCTAACCTTAACCCAGCCAGGTTCCCTAGGTCACCTGAAGACCTGAGTGGGATTTTTTTTTTTTTTTCAAATACCATACCACTGCCAGTCAATGTGTGATTGTGGGAAATGCAAATCTTTTCTCGAGCCTCAACACCCTCATCTGGAAACTGGCATTCTATTAGTTTGAACCAGGTGAGGTGACAGATTTTTCAGGGTTTTTTTGTTTGTTTGTTTGGTTGGTTGGTTGGTTGGTTGGTTGGTTTTTCGAGGTTGGGTCTCACTCTAGCTCAGGCTGACCTGGAATTCACTGTGTAGTCTCAGGCTGCCCTCGAACTCCCAGTGATTCTCCTACCTCTGCCTCCGGAGTGCTGGGATGAAAGGCATGCGCCACCACGCCCGGCTCCAGCTTTTTTTTTTTTTTTTAACAACAACAAAAAAAGGAACAACTGAATAATGTCAGTTTCATACGGCTTAGCCTGACAGCTGCCCTGCCTGTTTCTGAGGCCTTTAGAGAAACAAACAAAAGAAAAAGTTGAAAAGGCGCAGTTTCAAAATTCCTGAACTGATACAGGGGAACAGTTTATGACTACTCCTTCAAGACTCTTAGTACAGACCCACCTGGCACCAGCAGGCTCAACCAATAACCCAGAAACTTAGAAATGTAGGGGTTGGAACTCTGGGAGAATGACACCTGTTCCAATGACTAACAAGGCGGATGCTTCCTCCAGGCCTCCTCAGCGCCCAAAGGGCCTTTGGTGAAACATTCCTGAGATGCCACAAACTCCCAGGCCCCGCGGAGCAGCAGCAGCTCACTTCAGGCTCACCACCAGCAGGGACCCCACCACTGGCATCACAGATGGGAGGTAGGTGAAAGAACAGAGTGCTCTGATGCTCTTGTCTGAGTCCACGACCAAGAGTCCCTGGAGAGAGGAACTGACCTCTGAAAAGTGTGATCTCGCTTTTCTACGTCCCACCAGCAATGGGGGTGGGGCAAAGCCCAGGTGTTCGTGAACCCAGCTCAAACACATTCTTACACAGCCAACACACACGGGCACACAGCACACGGATACCTACACTCATTGACAGTCACACAGGCACATACACACACACAGGTCCATTCATACACACACACACACACATATCGCGGCCACACAGTGACAACACACACTCATTCTCTCTCTCTCTCTGACACACACACACACACACACACGTCGACATCTTCATGCACAGTAAACACCCCGCACACTCGCTTGCATGCACTCACGGAACGCACACACAGTGACACGCTCATCACAGACACACAGTGACACGCAGTGACACACCTGCAGAGGAAACTTCTCTCTGGATCTCCCCGACTCCCCCCTCCCCACGCCCCTCCCCAGACCCAAGGCTCCAGCGGGTCTAGGTCTGGACAAGGGGGACTGGTCAGCCTCCCACGGCCCTGGCTGGCTGGGACTGCGGGGCGCGCGGTCTCCTGCTCCGTGCCTCCTCCGGTCGGGCCCGCGGGCCTCCAGGCCGGGGCGAAGGCGGGAGGTGGGGGTCGGCTGAAGAGGCTCAGCCCCTCCCAGCCCCTGGGGCGGCCGGAACCGAGGCCGCGGGAGCTCTCCTCCCACCCTCCCCGCCGCACCTCGGGGCGTGGGCGGCGCCGGGGCCCGCAGCCCGGCCGAGGCTGGGGGGCGCTGCGGAGGGCGCGGCTAGCACGGGCACCCCCCACACACACACACCCCAGTCTCCACCCCACCGGGCGGCTTACCTGGCCCGGCTCGGGCTCCGGCCGGGGTTACATGGTGCTGGCGGGCCGGCCCGGGGGGTGCGCTGCGGCGGGCGCGCGCGCGCGGGCGGGCGGGCTCCGGGACCCGGCACTGCGGAGCCCCCAGCAGCGGAGGGGCCGCGCCGGCTGCGGAGCCCCGAGCGAGAGCCGAGCGGCAGCGGGCGCGGGAGCGGGAGGCGGCCAAGCCACGGAGGCTGGATTTCCCGGGGACCGGGAAGGGGAGGCGGGGGGATCCCGCCCGCGCGCTCCGCCCCCGCCCCCGCCCCCGCGCAGGGCGGCCGAGCCGGGAGCCCGGCACAGGGAGGGGGGACCGAGCTCTTCACCCCGCCCCCGCCGCGGGGTGGGGGTGGGGAGGTCCCCGAGGAGCTCCCGCCTCGCGGAGCGACAGCGCGGGGGAGGCCCGGCTCGGGGCTGCGAGTACGGTCCCCCTCGCCTGGGAGCACCCCCTCCCTCCCCACGGGGGTCAACGTCGGCCGGGAACCCTGGGACGGACGCCTACGATGTCACGGCCGCACGCGGGGAACCGGAGCCCGGGGAAGCTGGAGGCTGGGGAGATGCATAGGATCGCTGACCAGGTCCCCTGGCCCTCCGTGGCACAGTCACGCCCTGAATGTCACACACGCATCCCCCCCCCCCCCAGGCACGTCCCCTTAGGAGACTGTCCTCAGGGCTTTCCAGGTCTTGGCCTGGGTTCTGGGAGTGTACCCCCCCCCCTCTCTCTCTCTCTCCTGCCCCACCCCAGATAAGATGGGGCGCTGTGCCCGGCCTCGGAGTCACTGACACGCGTCCCTCACCCCACAGAGGCGATCCCCAGCTGTGGAAGAGAGAACCCCGCTATACCTGCCGTCTTTGCTGGGGGCCCCACCCGTGCCCACTATGCCCGCCCACCTCTGGGCCCCGAACTAGGGATTGTGCCACGGCGGGGGCGGGTGGAGGAGGGAAAGGGGACTGTCCGAAGGAAGCCCAGCGCCAGGCTGCAGAGCCAGGAGGACACACGCTGCAGGAGAGAGAGAGAGAGAGAGAGAGAGAGAGAGAGAGAGAGGCGGAGAGCTGACTGCAGCATTCCCTGGCTGGAATCCGTCTTGGCGCCTAGAGCGATGCTGTAATGGGGGGGGGGGCGCGTGGGGGAAGCCGCAGGGGGAGGGGTTGGGGAAGGGGGAGGGCTGGCTCTGGGTGCTGACTTTCAGAGGTGGTCGTGAGGGAACACTGAAAGTTGGGGAGGAGAAGATGGGCGTCCTTGAAGCCCTTTTCCTTCCTCCTCTATCTTGCCAGCAACTGAAAACTTGAGGTGGTGGGTTTGGGAGGCTTGGGGGCCAGGCCACCTTCCTAGGAACAGATCTGTGCCGTGCTCTGATTCAAATGCACCCCCCCCCCAAACACACACACACAATTCGACAACTAACTCCTTTCTCTGTCTCATCCCTTTGGGATCACTGGCTGTCCTTCATGAATAAAGGAGAAACTGAGGCACAGAGAGTAGAAGCCACAGGTCTCCCAAAGAGCTAGAATCGGGGTCTCAAGCCCGCACCCTTTGCCCAAAGAGATGTTTAAAGATACCGCATTACATAAATGACATAAAGGGTCCTGGAGAGCCCTTCTCCCAAAGGAAAACGGAGAAGTCTAGTGGGAGATTAGCAGGTTGGCCAACTATCCTGCGGCCCTTGAGAACACTTCGTTGTCCATTCAATAAAGGTTGCAGACAATTCCCAGCCCAGCGTTTATTCACCCAAGAGCAGATGTCAGAGAAAATAAGATAGAAAGTTGGCTCTGGAACCCCCTTTAGAACAAAAAAGAAGAGTTCACGTCCTATGGCACTTAAGAATAGCTATCACATAGAATGCTAAAAAGGTACCATGAGGCTGGAGAGATGGCTTAGCTGTTAAGGCGCTTGCCTGTGAAGCCTAAGGACCTAGGTTCAATTCCCCAGTACCCATATAAGTCAGATGCATATAGTGGCACATGCATCTGGAGTTCGGTTGGGGTGGCTCTTTCTCTCTCTCTCTCTCTCAAATAAGTAAAAATAATTTTTAAATAAATAAGTAAATAAAAAGGTACCATAGTGCCTTGTCAGTTCAGAGATGTGTTTTGTTGTTGTTGTTGTTGTTTGTTTTGTTTTTCAAGGTAGGGTCTCTCTCTAGCCCAGACTGATCTATCTCTGCCTCCCAAGTGCTGGGATTAAAGGTGTGCCCCACCATGCCCAGCCTGAGATGTGTTTTGAAAACCATTCTGAAACTGGAAGGCATCTTACAAAGTATGAGGACATCTAGTCTATGGGTTTTCCATTTTTCTCTTAAAGCCATTATCAAAAAAAAGCTGTGAGTTTTTTGTTTGTTTGTTTGTTGTTTGTTTGTTTTTTTGAGGTAGGGTCTCACTCTAGCTCAGGCTGACCTGGAATTCACTATGAAGTCTCAGGGTGGCCTCGAACTCACGGTGATCCTCCTTCCTCTGCCTCCCTAGTGCTGGGATTAAAGGCGTGCGCCACCACACCCGGCTTTAAAAAGCTGTGTTTTTTAATTTTTTTTCGAGGTAGGGTCTCACTCCAGCCCAGGCTGGCCTATATTCACTATGTAGTCTCAGGCTGGCCTCTAACTCACAGTGGTCTTTCTACCTCTGCCTCCTAAGGCATAAGCCACCACACCCAGATACTTTAAATATTTTTATTTTATTAATTTGCAAGCAGAGAGAGATAGAGAGACAGAGAGAATGGGTGTGCCAGGGCCTCCAGCTGCTGCAAACAAACTCCAAACACATGGGCCACTTTGTGCATCTGGCTTTACATGGGTACTGGGGAATTAAACCCAGGGCCCTAGGCTTTACAAGCAAGTGGCTTAACCGCTGAGCCATCTCTGCAACCCCAAAGCTGTTTTCATTTGTTCATTCAACAACTATTTGCTGACTGGACCTGGTACCTTGCTAGCCTCTTGGGACTTTATGATTAATCACACAGATTTACCTTAAATCACTCATCCGGTGATTAATGAGGGCAGTGACAATGTAAAGCAGTAATGACTCTCTGAGCCAGTTTCATGGGAATTTGACGTGTGCAGTTTGACAGTCCCACACAGAGAAGAACCTCACTCTTGTTTCAAAGCTCTACTGTCATCTTGAAACTTTTAATAATTTTTGAACAAGGAGCCTTGCACTGTGTAAACCATGACTGCTATGTTAGGAATTCCACGCCTAACAGAGGCACAGTGTGAATGTGGACGCAATAGCCTGTTTAGGTGAAAGGAAGGAAGGAAGTTCAAGGAAAGTTAAGAAAGCATAAAGGTCAGGGAAGCATAAAAGAAACATTTGAGGCTCAAAGAGAGAGAGAAAGAGAAAATTTCAGCTTGAGACACATTTCTGAAAGACAGGGAGACTCATCAAAATGTCAATCAATTAGAACATGTTGGTGCGTGCCTGGAACCTCAGCACCCCAGACTGGGGCATTTTGTGATTTCAGGGCCATCCTGAGATACAGACTAAAACTCCATCTCAAAAGCCAAAAGAAAAAAATAATAAATCAAGTAATATGGCACACTAGGCACCTTGGTTAATCCTTTCACTAAAAATGTGATAAATGATTTTAAAGAATACGTAAGATTTTTTAATCTTCTTAAATACATCAATGTGCTGGCAAGAAAAATAAGAATCTCAAATCCAGCCCAAATCTAAATGAAGGAAGAACCAAAGAAGAAAGTAGAGAACTGAAGCCAGCGTTTGCATTGGGAGCTATGCTAGGTCTGGTGCAAACAGAGCAGGCATTGAAGTGGGAGAGCTCTGCCACCGCGGAGGGCACCCAGGAATTCACTTTCAGTAGAGTGGCTGGTGCTTGGCACACAGGAGCTGGCCTGTGGGTCCTGTGGGCCCTGGTCTTCTTTGGTGACTCTGGCTTCAGGCTTTCCAGTGTGGATGAGAGTAACAGAACACTATGAATTTTTTTTTTCATTGTAACAACCTAGATCAGGAGATGAAAATATGCTTGGAAGATGAGTAGCTGGGGGGAAAAGGGGGCCAGGGAGGGGGGAAGGCTCCAGGAGCAGGGAGCACAAGAATGAGATGAAAAAGAGAAGTTCTGGTCTTCCGGGGAAATCTTCAGAGGAATGTGGAATATATATATACATCTTAAGAACTCTGTGATGGTTAATCTCTAGTTGTCAATTTGACAGAATCTAGAATCACCATGGAAATAAATCTCTGGTCAATTCTGTGAGGGATTTTCTAGATTAGGTTAGTTGAGGTGGAAGGACCCACCCTGACTGTAGGCTGCACCTTCCCTGGGCTGGAGTCCCAGACTGGATAAAAAGGGGAAAGCCAGCTAAGCCCCCAGCATTCATTGGGCTCTACTTCCTCCCTGCTGATGTAATGATGTGATACCAGCTTTCTGCTCCTGCTGCTGTGACTTCCCAGCCATGACGGACTGTAACCTGGAGCTATAACCTGGGATAAACCCTCTTCCCTTAAATCAATTTGTGTCAGATATTCTGTCTCAGCCATGAGAAAGTGACAGATGCAGAAGAGTAGTTGATAAGTGCAGAAGATTTGTTTTCTTTTCGGTCTCCAGAACCCTGTGAACAGAAGCCCAGAGCCTGGAGACCAGGAAAACCTGGATCCTGAATCTTTGTTGAACGCATCCTTTAGCACTATCAAGTCCACCACAAATATGACCCCCTCCCCCCACCCCACCGCTGCTTCCTTTCCTTTACAGCCACTTGGTATTCCACTCATTTATCTCCTTCAATAATGGTTCAAGTTACAGATTTTTTTTTTTTTTTTTGGTTTGGTTTTTCGAAGTAGGGTCTCACTCTAGCCCAGGCTGACCTGGAATTCACTATGGAGTCTCAGGCTGGCCTTGAACTCATGGTGATCCTCCTACCTCTGCCTCCCCAGTGCTGGGATTAAAGGCACGTGCCACCACACCCAGCTAAATTACAAAAAAAAAAAAAAATTTTTTTAATTTTTCGAGATAGGGTCTCACTCTAGCCCAGGCTGACCTGGAATTCACTATGGAGTCTCAGGGTGGCCTCGAACTCATGGCAATCCTCCTACCTCTGCCTCCCGAGTGCTGTGATTAAAGGCGTGCCCCACCATGCCCGTCTTAAATTACAAAAATGTTTAATGGCCAAGTGTGGCTGAGTGTAGCAGCACACACCTTTGATCCCAGCACTTGGGAGGCAGAGGTAGGAGGATCGCTGTGAGTTGGAGGCCAGCCTGGTCTATACCCAGGTCAGCCTTGGCTAGAGTGAGACCCTACCTTGGAAAAATAAACAAACAAAGCTAGGTGTGGTGGCATATGCATGTAATCCCAGCACTGAGCACTTGGCAGGTGGAGGCAGGAAGATTAGGAGTTCAAGGCCAGACTCAACTACATAATGAGCTCAAGGTCAACCTGGACAACATAGGAAAACCCTGTGTTTAAAAAAAAAAAAAAAAAACCTGACCAGGCATGGTGGTGCACACCTTTAATCATAGCACTTGGGAGGCAGAGGTAGAAAGGTAGAAAGATCACCATGAGTTCAAGGCCACCCTGAGACAAGATAATAAATTCCAGGTCAGCCTGAGCTAGACCAAGACCCTACCTACGGTGCTGAGCAATCTCCCCAATCAGGCTTTTTTTTTTTTTTTTTTTGGTATATTGAGGTAGGGTCCTACTAGACCCTCAATGAAATGGATGATATTCACCAACAGTGGCAAATGTAGCTCATTTTTATCTACTCTACTAATTCGCCAGGCTCTTCTGGAAACACCCTTTAAAATACCTCTTTTGCTGGGCATAGTGGCACATGACTTTAATCCCAGCACTCGGGAGGCAGAGGTAGGAGGATCACTGTGAGTTCGAGGCCACCCTGAGACTACAGAGTGAATTCTGGGTCATCCTGGGCTAGAATGAAACTCTACCTTGAAAAAAAAAAGTAAAAATAAAATAAAATACCTCTTTTTTTTTTTGGTTTTTCAAGCTAGGGTCTCATTCTATTTATTTTTATTTTTATTTTTATTTATTTATTTGACAGAAAGAGAGAGAGAGAGGGAGAGAGAGAGGGAGAATGGGCACGCCAGGGCCTCCACTGCAAACAAACTGCAGATGCATGCACCCCCTTATGCATCTGGCTTACGTGGGTACTGGGGAATAGAATCAAAGTCCTTAGGCTTTGTAGGCAGGTGCCTTAACAGCTAAACCATCTCTCCAGCCCCTAGGGTCTCACTCTAGCTCAAGCTGACCTGGAATTCACTATGTGGTCTCAGGGTGGCCTCGAACTCATGGTGATCCTCCTACCTCTGCCTCCCAAGTGCTAGATTTAAAGGCGTGTGTCACCATGCCTGACCTAAAAATACCTTTTTTTTTTTTTTTTTTGTGAGCTAGGCTCTAGCCCAGGCTAACCTGGAATTCACTTTGTAGTCCCAGGCTGGCCTCGAACTTAGAACATTCCTCTTACTTCTGCCTCCCAAGTGCTGGGACTAAAGGCGTGCGCCACCATGCCAGGCAAAATATCTCATTAAAAAAAAAAAACTAACCATTTAGAATGTACCAGGTGTAATAGTGACATAAAATGATATGGAAGTAACTGGCTGCTCTCTGATTGGATTTAAGGTGCACTCGACAGGAGGTAATGTGTGCATGGTAGTGTAGAAGTGGTCAAAGACCTGTGGCTGGGAAGATAGGTCATAGACCCTATGGGGGGGAGGGGGAAACCTACTGCTGTTAAACAAAACAAAAAAAAAAAAAAAAGGTCTGGAGAGATGGTTTAGCAGTTGAAGCACTTGCCTGAGAAGCCTAAGAACTCACCTTCAAATCTCCAGGACGTACATGAGCCAGGTGCCGAGTGATGCAAATGTGCAATGTCTCACATGCACATTAGGTGGCCTACATGTCTGGAGTTTGTTCGCAGTGGCTGAAGGCCCTGGCATGCCCATTCTCCCTCTCTCTCTCTCTCTCTCTCTCTCACACACACACACACACACACACACATACTCTGCCTCATCCTCTCTCTCAAAATAAATAAAGAAAAGAAAGAAACAGAAAAAATGTACTTTATTTCATAATTTGTTTTAGTTTGTTTTTGAGGTAGGGTCTCACTTTAGACCAGGCTGACCTGCCTCCCAAGAGCTGGGATTGAAGGTGTGCACTACCATGTCTGCACATGACTTTTTTTATTGTTATTATTTATTTTTGGTTTTTCAATAGGGTCTCATTCTAGCACAGGTTGACATGGAACTCACTATATAGGCTCAGGCTGGCCTCTACTCAAAGTGGTCCTCTTACCTCTGCCTCTCAAGTGCTGGGGTTAAAGGCATATGCCACCATACCAGGCCAAATTACATGACTTTTTTAACTCAAAAAATCAATTGAAATAATTTGGGAGGAGGGCTAAGGAGATTGCTCTGTGGTTAAAGGTGCTTTCTTGCAAAACCTGCCAGCCTGGCTTCAATTCATCAGCCACCCAAATAAAAGATTTATTTGCAATGATAAGAGACCTTGGCATGTGCATACCTCCCCACACATGTGAAAATAAATAAATATATTTTAAAAAGTGATAACTTGGGTTGGAGGGGTGGCATAGTGGTTAAGGTGTTTGCCTGTTCGATTCCCCAGGACCCACGTTAGCCAGATGCACAAGGGGGCGCATGTGTCTGGAGTTCGTTTGCAGTGGCTAGAGGCCCTGGGGCGCCCATTCTCTCTCTCCCCGCTTTCTCTGTCAAATAAATAAATAAAAATAAAATATTTTTTAAAAAAAGAAACAAAAAGTAATAACTTGAGCCGGGCATGGTGATACATGCCTTTAATCCCAGCACTTGGGAGGCAGAGGTAGGAGGATCACTGCGAGTTCGGGGCCAGCCTACTACTACAGAACGAGTTCCAGGTCAGCCTGGGCTAGAGTGATATCCTACCTTGAAAAACCAACCCAACAATGAAGGTAATAACTTGATTCTCTAGCGTATTCCAAAACTGGCTAATAAGGGCTGTTTTGGTATCACCATAAACATACCTTGGTATATTTTAACTCACTGCAATGATTTTTTCAATCACTGGATGCAAATGCAGCTGCTCACCACGTAACAGGCCAATTAAGTTGAGAGACAAGGTGTTGAGACAAGCAAGGCACCTTCATTAAAAAGCCAAGTAGCTGAGAAGATGGAGGGCTCTTATCATAGCATCTGACTTGTGCGGGAGCTGATTCACGAGTGGTTTGAGTGGTTTCCGCAGGTCCTTGACAGGTAGCCACACACTGGTGGGCACCTTCGCACAGTGGGTAGGCCAGAGGATGCACAGTCGTGACACACCCTGGATTGGGCACATTTCAAGAGCAACGATCTGTTTCACTGATTAGCTTCTCGCGCGCAGTTCCTGACATCTCACCCGGCGAGTGATCAGGCTAGAGGGGAAGCTGCTCTGAGAACCGTTGGCTGCTTGCTGAACTCAGTAACGAAAGAAGACAGCCTAGTGTTCAGCTTCACTTCTATTTATGCTCTATTTCCCCCCATTTTGGGCCACATATGGCCTCTTTAAATTGACTTCTGGGTCCTTCATAAACCCAGCAACGTTTGGACATTTGCTTGCTTTAGAATATAAAAGGGGCTTGGGGAGATGGCTACAAGGAAAGTGCTCAGCTGGAGTACCTGAGTTCAATTCCAGACCCCACGTAAAAAGCCACAGCAGGCTCCTATAACCTAGCACAACGCTGCCACTGCCTGCGAGACAGGAGGGAGTGACAGCAGAATTTTCTGGAAGCCCATGGGAAGTGCAACAAAAAGCAGTAGAGTGAGAAACCCTCTCTCAAATGGGGTGGACAGGCAAAGACCAATCTGAAAGTTACCCTCTGACCTTTAAACACATGTACACACACACACACCATACCATACCTTCTCCCCACCACACACACAAATGAAATATAATTTTATGGCTGGGGAGATTGCTTAATGGTTAAGAAGCTTGCCTGTGAAGCCTAAGGACTCATGTTTGACTATCCAGGTCCCATGTAAGCCAGATACACAGTGACGCAAGCGTGCAAGATTGCACATGCACACAAGGGGCACACACATCTGGAGTTCAATTGCAGTGTCTGGGGGCTCTAGTGTGCCAATCCTGTCTCTCTCTCATAAAAAGGCCAGTCTGCTGGGCTTGCCTCAAATATATATATGTAATTTTAAATGAATATAAGAAAGCATTTCAGTTCACTTCTACATTTTCTTTTAAAATTATTTTTAAGTGTGTGTGTGTGTGTGTGTGTGTGTGTGTGTGTGTGTTAGTGTCTCTGCTTCCCATATCACTGTCAGCATGCTGGGATTACAGAAGCCCACCATGGCTTCATGCTTTTTCCGTGGGGTCTGGGGATCAAACTCAATACTCCAGCTTGAGTGGCGAGCACTTCATCCACTGAGCCATTTCATCAGCTCCATTTTTATGTTTTCTGTACCAGATCTGAAGACAGCATTTTTTTTTGATGATCCAGGTTGCTTTTAATTTGAAATGGTATTAATAGCTTCAAACCAACGACTAAGAGATCTCATTAATTATTCTAAACACTTATGAAGTAGACTAAAGAGAAACGATGTGCCCTATCACATGTCAAGACTTAAGACGAACAGCATCAAGACCGTCTGGCCTATGCTGGCTCAGAGAGACAAGGTGATCAGTGCAATAGACTAGAGAACATGCAACACTCATACGTGGGGATGGGATGTGTGACAGAGACATGACAGAGAAGCAGGAAAAGGAGAGAAAATGACTACCCACTTGGAAAAATAATTGGATCCCTACTTCACACATACACATTATACCATGCAAATACAGTTGGACTAGTTAATGAGTTACATGAGAAATGCAAAAGTTCTTCATAGAAGTTGCATTAATCTGGGTTCTCTACAGAAACAGAACTGACAGAGACAAAGAGAGAAAGAATAGATTTATTTATGTTTCCACCAATCAAGCTCAAAGCAAAGAACTCAAAATCTCAAGTCTTTTTATTCATTTGTGTGCGCGTGTGTGTGTGCATGCGCGCGCACACACACACACACAGGTGCATGCGCATGAGGGTCTTTTGGTGCTGCACACAAACTCCAGGCACATGCGCCACTTCGCTTCTGGCTTTATGTGGGTACTGGGGAACTGAAGTCGAGCCAAAAGGCTTTGCAAGCAAATGCCTTTAACCATTGAGCCATCTCTCCAACTCTAGATAGGTTTATTTTAAGTGACTGGTTATCATGATTCTGGAAGCTGAGAAGTCCCAATATCTTCACTAGGCAAGCTGGAGACCTAGGAGAGTAGATAAGCGCCATTCCAGTCTGAGGCCAAAACCAGGAGAAAACTAATACACAAAGGCAGCCAGGCAGACAAAAAGAATTACTTCTTACTGTCACGAGAAAGTTGTGCCAGAAACATTGGTGGACATGCTTGTCTCTTTCCACAATGTCAGGATTCATTGAATAAATAAAATTCACAAGCTACATAAATTTCACTGGCTCTTACTCTCCAAGGAGTACTGACTTCACTTGGTAGTCATGGCCATTGAGAACCACATGTTCTTTCATTCAGACATTACTACTGCTAACTCTCAGACCTCTCTCTCTCTCTCTCTCTCTCTCTCTCTCTCTCTCTCTCTCTTTCATACACACAAGCAATGCACACACGTGAATGTCTACTAAAGGGTTAAGAACTGATAGAAACGCAGAGTCATGCAGGCAGTTAGATAAGATATTAGCATAAGAACTTGGCCACAGAGCACTTTTCAAGGTACAGAGCTGGTTCCGGGCACGGAGCTGGCTCAAGGCTTAGAGATGAGTGCTGATGGGCAGCACATGGGCTGGGAAGGGATCGTGCTAAGCTGAAGCTGGTGGGGGTGGGCACAGAGTCGAGAGTTCATCATCTGTCAGTCCCATGACACCCACCCTGGATGGTCTTATGCCAGCCTACTGGGTGCCATTATGCCCCTGTGTTAGGTGTCATCTCTTTTACATGATCCAGGGGAGAGAGTTGCATCATTCATTGGTCTGGTATGTTCAAGAAGTTCACAGGTTTGGCTTTTTGTCTATGTTTCTTTTAAAACATTTTATATTTTATTTATTTGAGAGATAGAGATAAACTGGCACACCAGCGCCTCCAGCCACTGCAAATGAACTCCAGACACATGCGCCACTTTGTGCATCTGACTTACATGGGTTCTGGGGAATAGAATCTGCGTCCTTAGGCTTCCCAGGCAAGCACCTTAACTGCTAAGCCATCTCTCCAGCCCCTGCTGTGGTTTTGATACACCCATGTGTCCATGTATCCCTGATCTAATTTGGTAAGTTCATAGATACTAATATTTTATTTGCGTAAATAAATTATTTATCACTCTATGCCTTATGGTTTGTGCTGGACAGATGGTGGTTGTTTACTTGCGCAAACAGCATGCAGAATCATTCTGTGTTAGCATTCACACCCAAATTGCACCAAACTGCTGCTTTATAAAATAGTCACTCGGGCCGAGTATAGCAGCACATGCTTTTAATCCCAGCACTCAGGAGGCTGAGGTGAGAGAACCGCTGTGAGTTCGAGACCAGCCTGAGAGTACATAGTAAATTCCAGGTCAGCCTGGGCTAGAGCAAGACCCTGCCTCAAAAAAAAAAAAGGCACTCAGTACAAGAGACAGTCTAAAAGTGATACAATACGGAGTGACTTAAGCTGGGCATAACCACACTTATTCATTCTTTTTATTCTAGTCAAGACTTCATGGGATATGATGGAGAATGGAATTTCAAAGGGGAAAGTGGGGGGAGGGAGGGTATTACCATGGGATGTTTTTTATAATCATGGAATGTTAATAAAAATTGAGAAAAAAAAAAGACTTCAATTGATTGGATAAGGTCTAACCACATGATAAGTGTCATGTTCTTTACTCAGTCAAATATTAATCAAAATTTAAATATTAATCTCACCCAGAAAAACCCTCACAAACACGCCCACAGGTCATGTTTAACCAGATATCTGGATATTCTGAGACCCAGTTAACACATATCAACCGTCACAGAACAATGCATACATACATTTTAACAGTTGAGGTCTTACTATGCTGTCCAGGCTGGCCTCAAACTCCGAGCTCTAGTGATCCTCTTGTCTCAGCCCCTGAGAAAATGGAGCTGTAAGTGTGAGCTACCACACCAGGCTAAATGTTTTGTTTTGTCTTGTTGTCTTTTTTTATGAGGCAGGGTCTCCCTCGAACTCCGGCTGACCTGGAACTCACTCAGTAGCCCCAGGTTGGCCTTGAACTCACAGGGATCATCCTACCTCCTCTGTTTCTCAAGTGCTAAGGCCAAAGGTATGCTCCACCATGTCCAGCTTGAAATATTCTTTTCTTGTGGGGGGGGGGGAGGGGATTTATTTCAAGTTTATGGATTCAGGGGAAATTACATTAATGGTGGAAGAAACTGGTTCTCTTTCACAGATCCAAGCAGAGAGAAACAACCAAACAGCCAGCAAGCACCAAAAAGCAGCAAGCAGAAACCCTGCCAGAACTCAAACCTCTGTGCACACCTTTGGGCTGGAATTCAGATCCTCCCCCAGTGACAAACTCCCTTTAGCAGAAGCCTGCCTGCTAGGGGCTGAAGTTGCACTCAATTTTAATAAAACACCTGAGCCTACAGGGCCATACATTCAAACTACCACAGGGGGCATTCTAGGGCCTCTTGCCACTGCAAACAGAATGACAGACACTTTTGTCACTTACGGCATTAGGCTTTCGACTGGCAAGCTTTGTAAGTAAGCACCTTTGACCACTGAGCCATCTCCCCAACCCCATCTTTTCTTTTCTTTTTATTTTTTTTTATTAACAACTTCCATGATTATAAAAAATACCCCATGGTAATACCCTCCCTCCCCCCACTTACCCCTTTGAAACTCCATTCTCCATCATACCACCCTCCCCATCTCAATCAGTCTCCCTTTTACTTTTGATGTCATGATCTTTTCCTCCTCTTATGATGGTCTTATGCAGGTAGTGTCAGGCACTGTGAGGCCATGGATATCCAGGCCATTTTGTGTCTGGAGGGATCATGTTGTATGGAGTCCTGCCCTTCCTTTGCCTCTTACATTCTTTCCACCACCTCTTCAGCATTAGACCCTGAGCCTTGGAAGGTGTGATAGAGATATTGCAGTACTGAGCACTGCGGTCATTTCTTTCCATCACCATGATACCCTCTGAGATGTCCCAAGGTCACTGCCATCTGAAAAGAGACAATTCTCTACCAAAAGTAAGAGTAGCATTAATATAAGGGTGTGAACATTAACAGAAGTGCTTACTGGGCAGTTTGATAAGCATAGTATATACATTTAGCCAGACAACAGCAGACATTACACCCCTAGGGCTCTCATGAATACCTGTTTTAAATTTTCAGTATTAGGGATGTATTCCCTCCCGTGGAGCGGGCCTCCAATCCAATTAGAGGGCAGTTGGTTTCCCCCATAACAGACATGCCACTATTGCACCCATTGGCTCATTTGGCCAGGCTGGCCAAATATAAGGCTTACAGTGTCCACTGTTGAGTATCTTCACTGGTGATTTCTCTTTCTCCCATTGAACTGCATGCAGAATAGCTTCTTCCAGCTTTCTGTCAGCTGGTCTACATGGAGGAGGTTATCAGCTCAGATCCAGCAGGATTGAAATATTCTTTTGACCTTGAACTAGGAAGATTTTCTTTAAAAGATGCATCAGGAGCACCATCCAGGGAAAGAACAATGAACCATTTGGCTATTTAAGTCAAAAGCTTATTGGGCAGGGGAGGTGGCTTAAGACTCTTGCAAAGTTTGACAGCCTGGGTTCAATTCCCCAGTACCCACGTAAAGCCAGACACAAAATGGTGCATACATCTGGAGTTCCTTTATATATATTGGCTTTTCAAGGTAGGGTCTCACTCTAGCCCAGGCTGACCTGGAATTCACTATGTAGTCTCTCTCAGGGTGGCCTCAAACTCACCGCAATCCTCCTACCTCTGCCTCCCAAAAGTTTCAAAAGCCAGGCGTGGTGGCACCTTTAGTCCCAGCACTCGGGAGGCAGAGGTAGGAGGATCACCGTGAGTTTGAGGCCACCCTGAGACTACATACTGAATTCCAGGTCAGCCTGTGCTAGAGCAAGACTCTACCTCAAAAAAAAGGGGGGGGGAGGACAAAAAAATCATAATTATACAATGGAATAACATACAGAGCATTCAAAAATGTAAATAACTTTTAGTTAAGACAAAATTAACTGGCTGATTGGCTGGAGAGATAGCTTAGTGGTTAAGGCACTCACCTTAACCACTAGTGAAGTCTAAGGACCCAGGTTCAATTCCCAAGTATCCATGTAAACCAGATGCACAGGTGGTGCATGCATCTGGAGTTTGTTTGCAGTGGCTAGAGGCTCCGGTATACCCATTCTCTTTCTCTCTCTCTCTTTCACTCTCCCTCTTTCTCTTTCCCTCTCTCAAATAAATAAAAGATTTAAAAAATTTAATGGGCTGGGGAGTTGGCTCAGTGATTAAAGGTGCTTGCTTACAAAGCCTGCTGGCCCAGGTTCAATTCCCTAGCCACTCACATAAAACCATACAAGCATTCATTTGCAGTGGCAAGAGACTCTTGTTCACACACACGATCACAAAATAATAAATAAATTTTTAAATTTATGTTTTTAAAATTTATATTATTTATCATACTGCATATGAACCCCAGACACATGGACCACTTTGTCCATCTGGCTTTACATGGGCACTGGGGAATGGAACCTGGGATGGCAAGTGCCTTTAGCCACAGAACCATCTCTCCAGCTCCTGGCCTTGAATATTTGATCACCCTGCTTCTAATTCTCAAGTTCTGGGATCACAGGTGTGCACCACCATAGCCAGCTCAGAACAATATATTTAGGCCACATATATATTTGATAAAACTATAAAAGGAAAAGAAACAATAATAAGAAATTTAGAAAGAAGAAAGCAGTGTAACAGGGTAGGAGAAGGGCCATTAGTTAGCTCTTATGTTATGTGGTAAGGTTGTAGATATCTACTGCCTTCTTTTATAAGCACATACATGCATTCATGCAGAAAGTCAGTGATCTGGGCCCAATGATAGCCGAACAGTGAAGATCAAGGATTATGACTTATCCATTGCTGCATATCTCAGGCCCACTAAAAAGAGAGAGAGAGAAATTAGAAATATGAGCAAAGGACAGAAATCAATTTTATTTTATTTATTTATTTCAGAAAGAGAGGCAGATAGAGAAGGAGAGAGAATGGGCATTCCAGGACCTCCGGCCACTGCAAACAAACTCCAGATACATATGCCATTGTGAATCTGGCTTACATGGGTACTGGGGAAATCACACCTGGATCCTTAGGTTTCACAGGTGTGGTGATTTGATTCAGGTGTCCCCCTTGAACTTAGGTGTTCCGAATGCTGGGTTCCCAGCCGATGGCAATTTGGGAATTAAAGCCTCCTGCAGGCAGTGTATTGTTGGGGTGGGCTTATGGGTGTTGTAGCTAGTGTCCTCTTGCCAGTGTTTTTTTTCTTAATTTTTATGAACATTTTCCATGATTATAAAAAATATCCCATGGTGCTACCCTCCCTCCCCCCACTTACCCCTTTGAAATTCCATTCTCCATCATATCCCCTCCCCATCTCAATCAGTCTCTCTTTCATTTTGATGTCATGATCTTTTCCTTCTCTTATGATGGTCTTGTGTAGGTAGTGTCAGGCACTATGAGGTCATGGATATCCAGGCCATTTTATGTCTGGAGGGAGGACATTGTAAGGAGTCCTACCCTTCCTTTGGCTCTTACATTCTTTCTGCCACCTCTTTTCTCTACCCAAAGTGAGAGTAGCATTAATATAAGGGTATAAATATTAACAAAAGTGCTTACTGGGTAGTTTGATAAGCATAGTATATACCTTTTTCCAGACATCAGCAGATGTTACACCCCTAGGGCTCATGACTACCCCTGGTTTAAGTTTTCAGTATCAGGGATGTATTCCCCCCCCCCCCATGGAGTGTGCCTCCAGTCCAATTGAAGGGCAGTTGGTTTCCACCATGACAGACGTGCCACTATTGCACCCATTGGCTCATTTGGCCTGGCTGGCCAATTATTAGGCTTGCAGTGTCCACTGTTGAGTATCTTCACTGGTGATACCTCTCTCCCATTGAACTTAATGTAGAATGGCTTCTTCCAGCTTTCTCTCAGCTGGTCTACATGGAGGAGGTTATCAGCTTAGTTCAGCAGAATTTCTCAGTGGCCTTGCCACCCAAGTATGTGGAGTCTTCAGCAATAGGGTCTTACCATCTATTCCTGGTGGGAAACCAAGGTTCTTGCCAGTGTTTTGCACACTCTCTTATTGATGTTTTCCATCTTATGTTGGCCAGGAGGTGATTTCCACCCTCTGCTCATGCCACTGATTTTTCCCTGCCATCATGGAGCTTTGCCTCAAGTCTATAAGCCAAAATAAACCCTTTTATTCACACAAGCTGCTCTTGGTTGGGTGTTTTCTGACAGCAATGTGAACCTGACTACAACAGTAAAATTGGTACTGAGAAATAGGGTCATTATTGCTAGACACCTGACTGTGTGACCTTTAGCCTTTTGGAGCTGATTTTTGAGAGGAATGTGGGAGGATTTGAAATCTTGGCCTAAGAGACACCTTACAGTGCTGTAAGTACAGCTTGATGGACTTTTCTTGTCCAAGTGGAAAGACCTGAGTGCAGTAAGAACTATGGACTGAGAAGTTTGGCTTATGTGGGTGAGAAAGAGCTTTGACCAGACTGGTCTAGAAGCAGCTTATATAAGAGGCTTTCTGTTATGCCCATGTCCTGAGAACTTGTATAAGGATGCATTGCGTAGAAATGAACTGGTGTGAGCAGAGGGATATGATCCAAAAAAAAAAAAAAAGAAGAAGAAAAGAAAAGAAAAGAAAAAGAAAGAAAGAAAAAGAAAAAAAGAGAAATCTTTGGGCTGAAACTTCTGCCCTTTCAGCTGCAATTATATGAGATTACAACCATTGAGATTGGGCCAGCTGACTTACACTGGGCCAACAAGAAGAATGTAGACTCTTTTGAAGGGGCCTGAATGCTCAAGGAGTGTCCTATTCTTCAAAGTATACTTTATTCCCCCCTGGATGAACAAATTGGAAGCCCACCTGGTACTATGGAGTATAACACATGCAGGAAAGAGGTCATTGAGTTTACAACATGTTTTTATTGTTTGGAATTGGCCATGGGTAGTGTGAAGCAGGATTGTTGGATTACCTGTGTGGAGAACCAATGGAGCCATGAGGATGAACTGTGGGTTGCAGTGGAGACCCAGTGGAGATGCCAGGACTATGGGATGGCTGCCAAGAAGAGCTGCCCACACCAGGTGAAGTTTCTGGGACTTGGAGTAGCCTACCTGGAGGGGCAGAATTGGAACTTCATAGATTTGTCACTGGTTAGAATTATCAGACTTGGAGACTTGTCACTGACTAGAGTTGTTGGATTTGGAGCTGCAGAGTTTGATGTTTGTCCTGTTTAAATATTGTACTGGTTGAATATCTCTTTGTTATGCCCAATGCCGTGTTTTGCAGTGTGAATGTCTATTCAGTACCACTTTGGGGTTTGGGGGGTTATTTGTATTACAGCTCAGTTAAAAGGCCTTGGACTATGGGGATGTTTGAACATCATTGGAATTGTTAAAAACTTCAGGGACTTTTTAAAAAATATATTTTTATTTATTTATTTGAGAGTGACAGGCAGACAGAGAAAGAGGCAGAGAGAGAGAGAGAGAGAGAGAGAGAGAGAGAGAGAGAATGGGTGCACCAGGGCCTCCAACCACTGCAAACTCCAGATGCATGCACCACCTTGTGCATTGGCTTATGTGGATACTGGGGAATCGAGCCTCGAACCAGGGTTCTTGGGCTTCACAGGCAAGCACTTAGCCACTGAGCCATCTGTCCAGCCCAACTATGGGGACTTTTAAAGTTGGATGAATGTATTGCAGTTTACATCATGCATTGTTATCAGTTTATGGGGACCAGGGGCAGAATGTAGTGGTTTGATTCAGGTACCCTCCATAAGCTTAGGTGTTCTGAATGCTAGGTTCCTCAGCTGATGGCAGTTTGGGAACTAGAGCCTCCTGGAGGCCATGTATTGTTGAGTTCAGGCTTATAGGTGTTAGAACCAGCTTCCTCTTGCCAGTGTTTGGCACACTCTCCTGTTGCTGTTTTCCATCTATGTTGGCCAGGAAGTGATGTCTACCCTCTCCTCATGACACTGGTTTTTCCCAGCCATCACGGAGCTTCCCCTCAAGTCTGTAAGCCAAGAAATACCCTTTATCCCACAAGCTGCTCTTGGTCAGGTGTTTTCTGTCAGCAATGCAAATCTGACTGAAACAGCAGGCAAGCACCTTAACCACTAAGCCATTTCTCCAGCCCCAAGAACAGAAATTTTAAAGAAAGATCTAGCATGCAAATGAAAAGGAACTTAGCTATCCCTGATGGCTCCCACCTATAACCCCAGAACTTTGGAGGTTCGGGCAGGAGGGATAGCCTGGATTACTTATCAAAATCCTGGGTTTTTTTGTATTTTTTAAAAAGATTTTATTGATTTTTTTATTTGAGAGGGAGAAAGAGGTGGAGAGAAAGAGAAAGAGGGAGAAGGGAGGCAGGAAGGGGGAGAGAGAGAGAATGTGAACACCATGGCCTGTAGCCACTGTACATGAACTCCAGATGCATGCGCCACCTTGTGCATCTGACTTACATGGGCACTAGGGAATTGAACTTGGGTCCTTAGGCTTTGCAGGCAAGTGCCTTAACCTCTAAGCCATCTCTCCAGCCCAAAATCCTATTTTTGAAAGAAACTCAATATACAAGTTTAAAAAAAAAAAAAAGCTGAATCCAAGTACTAGTAGAATCAGTGAGCAGAGGGATAAAGCTAAAAATATGTCCAGAAAACTTCATGGAGATATAAAGCTTTAAGGTGAAGTGTTTTTTTGTTGTTGTTGTTATTTTTTTTTTTTAAGGAAGTGTGAATTCAGGCATGATGGCTCAAGCTAGTAATCCAGCACTTGGGAGAAATGGTAAATTTAAGAACAGCCTGGGTAGGCTACATAGCAAGACCCTGTCTCAGAAAACAAACAAAATAAACATGGTCACAATACACTTGTAATCCCAGCACTAGGAGGCTGAGGCAGGATAACAAGCCAGCCCTGCTACATAGTGAGACCCCATCTCAAAAAATCAAAAATTTTTTTAAAAATTAATTAATTAAAAAATCAAAATAGGGCCAGAGAAATGGCTTAGCGGTTAAGGCATTTGCCTGCAAAGCCAAAGGACCTTGGTTCGACTCCCCAGGACCCACGTTAGCCAGATGCACAAGGTGGCACATGCTTCTGGAGTTCGTCTGCAGCAGCTGGAAGCCCTAGTGCACCATTCTCTCTCTCTCTCTCTCTCCTTCTTCTTCTTTCCCTCTCTCAAATAAATAAATTAAAATGGAAAATAAAAATAACTCCCAGAAGTCATCAGTTGTTGTAGGAAAATCCCCAACATTCCCCAGTGAGTAGTAGGTCAGGGAGACCCATGAGGTCCCCAAACAATACAGGCCATTGCCGACGCTCTTTGGTTGCCCATCAAAGCTAGATGGTAAGACGCTATTGTTTTCAATATTTTATTTATTTATTTGAAAGAGAGAGAGAGGCAGATAGAGAGAATGGGTGCCCCAGGGCCTCCAACCACTGCAAACAAACTCCAGGTTCATGTGCCACCTTGCGTATCTGGCTTATGTGGATCCTGGGAACTTGAACCTGAGTCCTTAGGCTTTACAGGCAAATGCCTTAACCGCTAAGCCATCTCTCCAGCCCCCAAGGCTCTATTTTTAAAGATGCCACTTGCTTCAGTTGCAGAACACTAAGAAATCAAGTGGGAGCTGCGCTCAGCCTCCTTTCTGGTGGCTAGCTGCCATAGCGCTGGGAAATTGTATGCTGGCTGCTGAGGTGGAAAAGTCACCAACTGTCTTAACCAGCGATTGCCCCTGTACTACACAACTAACCAACCGGGCACTGTGTGCCCACTGGTGCAATAGTGTCATGACTGCTCTCTGACTAGACGTAAAACCCACTCCATGTGACGGAATTCATTCCTGGTACTGAAAAGCTAAGGCAAAAGCCTATGGCTGGGAAGTTATAGACCCTAGGAGAAAAGTTACTACTATTATTTGGTTAAATAGTTATGTTGTGCTCATCACCTTGCCCTCTAAAATACTTATGTGTATGCCTATAGCTTAGTGCTGCTCTGGCTTTTGGTTAGAGAAGTTTCTTTTTTGCAGCTGATGGTAACTCCCGGGGAGATACCTCATCAAAGTGCTGAGAAAAAGTGACTGCTGAGTGCTTAGCACTAAATGAGGCATCCTACAGCACACCCTCCAAGGCTCAGGGAACACTGCGGAAGAGGGAGCAGAAAGAACGTTAAGAGCCAGAAGACAGGGTGGAGCATTGTGGGACACTGTTTTCCAAGAATGACATAGCTGTCACACCCATGAACTCACAGTAGCTGAGGTTTCCTGCACAGGATTATCCATCAGCGTGCTGTCACGGATAGTGGAGGAGGGCATGAGGTTCCCACCCCTCCCTGAGGGGCTACTGGAAGTTAATTGTTGCTGGAACAGTGGGAGACATTTTCTTCAGTGGTGTAGCTATTGGTAAGCTGCCGGTGCTCTGGTAAATGAGCTCTGACTCATGCTCATGCAATGCAGGCAACCCTAATTAAACTGCTTTAGGATTAATTAAACTCAGTGGATCATGCATACAAAAAAAAAAAAAAATCAAAGTACTCAGGTGTGGTGATGTGCGCCTTTAATCCCAGCACTAGGGAGTCAGAGGTAGGAAGATCACTGTGAGTTTGAGGCCAGCCTGGGACTACAGAGTGAGTTCTAGATCAGCCTGGGCTAGAGTGAGACCCTACCTCAATAAAACAAACAACAAAATCAAAGTAAAATGGAGACTAGTTGGAAAGAAGGGTTCAGTAGTAGGAAGAAGGGAGAGAAGAGAAGAGAAGGTTGGGGGGGTGAGTATAATGAAATATATTATATGTATATATGTCAAAAAATAAAACAAATTTTGAAAACAAGATACACATAAGAGGCTTTGATAAAAGATTAATTAAAAATTCACACAACCATAATAAAACTGCAAATCTGAAGATCAAAAGAATTTTAAAGTACCCACAGGGTTGTGTGGTGACTGACGCTTTCAATCCCAGCACGCAAGAGGCTGAGGTAAGAAGATCACCATGAGTTTGAGGCCAGCTTGGGACTACAGAGTGAGTTCTAAATCAGTCCAGGCGGGCTAGAGTGAGACAAACAAAACAACATCCAGAGGGACTGTAGGATGTAGCTTACCAGTAGAGTGCATGCACACAGAGCTGTGTTCAATACCCTGTATAAAGATAATAAGAATAATAACAAACAAGAATAGACAAGTTGCCTTCAAGAAGCAACAGATCAGGTGAGAACTGACTTCTTAAAGCAGTAATATAACCCAGAGGCAGTGCAGATGTGGGTATATACCATATGCATCTGGACATGCATTATGACTAATTTTGATGTGTTTTAATTCTATCTTAGAAACTCTAACAGACTATATTATTTTTTTACAGTCAAGGTTTATTTATATTTATCCACAGATTTACCTTTTCTTCTTTTATCTGTTGTTTTTTGTATTTAATTTAACTTATTCCTATTCATTTATTTATGAAAGAGAATGGGCACACCAGGGCCTCTATTCACTGCAAATGAACTCCAGACACATGCACCACCCTGTGCAGCTGGCTTATGTGGGTGCTGGGGAATTGAACCTGGGTCCTTAGGCTTCACAGGCAAGCACTTTAACCAATAAGCCATCTCTCCAGCCCAGATTTTTTTTTTTTTAATGAAAGAAATAGAAAGAGTGAGAGCAAGGGAGAGAATTGGCAGGGTCTCCAGCCACTGCAATCAAACTTGCTACCTTGTGGGCATACATCACCTTGTGCATATGGCTTATGTGTGTTCTGAGGAGTCTGACTTCACAGGCAAGTGCCTTAACCAGTAAGCCATCTCCCCAGCCTAAGCCCTTGTTTTGTTTTGTTTGAGTCAGGTTTATTTTGTTTAGTTCTGGGATCACAGGTGTCCATCAACATACCTATGTTTTCATTACTTCCTGAGTCTTGGGCCTTCATTGTTTTAAGACAAGGTGTCCTGTATTCCAGGCTGGCCTCAAATTCACCATATAGCCAAGGATGTCTTTGAACTCCTTATCCTCCTGTCTCTAATTTCCAAGTGCTAGATTTCAGGCATGGGTCACCATACCCACCCATAGACTTTCATTCTGAGAAACATTTATAAAATCTCAGAGAGCTAACTAGAGACCCCAAATGCTGCCAGTTGATAAGTACAACTGTCATCCACTTAAACCCAACCAAGTCTTGAATTTCTGCACATAGGGAAAATGTGGGGGGTTTGGGGCCCTGACTAGCCAAACCAGCAAGCTCGGGAAGGACCCAGTAGTTCAGAGAAGGACCCAGTAGCTCGGGGAAGGACCCAGTGGCTGGGGAAGGACCAGTCCACACTGGCAGTTGACACCGTTAGTAGAATGGAGATGCTGCTGCTTTGGTTTGATGCCTGAGAGTCAAGTGATCTCTTGTGACATGGACAGAATGCTTCCCCTGTGCTCTGCTCAGTCAGACCCGTCCCGGAGTCCAACTGCTGGAGCCGTTAGCTACATTGCTCTTGTCTCGCTGCCATGGGCACCCAGGTGGGAACCCCATAAACTGGGGCCCTAATGATTGCAAAGAGTCATCCTCCTGCTGCAATGCCATCCCTGCTGATGTTCTCATCACCATCGCCACTAGGAACCAGCGAAGCAGGAAGCTGTGCCCCATGGCGGCGGGGCTGGAATTCAGCCGTAGCCTGGAGGCCACGAAACTTGAAGACTGTATCATACTTAGGGCAGAAAGTCTGCGTTAGTCCTTGTAATGCCCAGTGGAAGAGAAGAGAGGAGTCACAGCAAGGTTGGCAGATCCCATGGTATCTTCATATCCAAAATTTAATGCTTCCAGCTCAAACTCATGATGCATGTCTTAAGATATATGCCAGTTAGTGGGTGTATAGCTCAATGGTAGAGCATTTAACTGCAGGATATACACCCGCCAACCAGAGGGCTAGCCTGGAATTTGCTTCAGGAGCATCCCCCTGGGGTTTGTTTGTTTGCTTGCTTGCTTGTTTTTTTTTTTTTTTTTGTTTGTTTGTTTTTTGTTTTTTGGTTTTTTTTTGTTTTGTTTTGTTTTTGAGGTAGGGTCTCACTCTAGCCCAAGCTGACCTGGAATTCACTACGTAGTCTCAGGCTGGCCTAGAACTCACAGCAACCTTCCTACCTCTGCCTCCTGAGTTGTGGGATTAAAGGTGTGTGCCACCATGCCTGGGAGAGAGAGAGAGAACAGACATGATACCAGGGCCTTTAGCTACTGCAAACAAATTCCAGATGCATACACCACTTTGTGCGTGTGCCTTTATGTAGGTACTAGGGAATCAAACTTGAGTTGTTAGGCTTTGCAGGCAAGTAACTTGACCACTGAGCCATTTCTCTAGCCCTGTCCCTGCTTTCTGTACCTGGACCCAGCACTCCTCTCTGTTATTTGGGGTCTCTTACTCTAGTTGGTCTCTGTGCCCCACTTTTTCCACTCATGAGTTCTCCTGTGACTTCTGGTCTGGTCCCCTTCTCTGCCATTATCTCAGTTCATCAGCTATATTTGTATATCTCTAAAAATGAGTCCAACACTTCCCTTCAGGGTTCTTTAGGCCTTGTGCATAAATCCTACATGAAAATAGAAAGAAAAAAAGAGGATTTGGGGCTGGAGAAATGGCTTAGCAGTTAGGGCTCTTGCCAGATGCACAAAGGTGAGGCAAGCACAAGGTCGCACATGCCCACTAGGTAGCACAAGCATCTGGAGTTTGATTGCTGTGGCTGAGGCCCTGGCACACCAATTCTGTCTCTCTGTCTCTCTCTCTCTCTCTCTCTCTCTCTCTCTCTCTCTCTCTCTCTCACACACACACACACACACACACACACACACACACACACTGTCGCTTTCTCTCACTGTCTCTAAAATAAAAATAAAAACAACAGGGTTTGCCTAACTCAGCTCTAATCCATGCCTGTAGTAGTTTGAGTCACATGTCCCCTATAAACACAGATGTTCTGAATGCTTGGTCCCCAGCAACTTGGAAGGTGGAGGCTTGCTGGAGGAGGTGTGTTGCTGGGGGGGGGGATGTTTATGGGTGTTGTAGCCAGCTACCCCCTTGCCATAACTCAGCTCAATTTCTTGCTTCTCTCTGCCAGCTGCTGTGCCAAGAAGTGATGTCCATCTTCTGCTCTACCATCCTTTCCCTGGCATGAGGAAACTTCCCCTTAAGACTGTGAGCCAAAACAAATCCTTTCCTCTTGTCAGCAACTTTTAATTGGGTGGTTTGTCCCAGCAACAAGAAGGTAACACCAACAATACAATTCTGTTCCATTTGTATCACTTAAAGCCATCTTTACAGGTACATATATGTGGGCAGAGAGATAGTTCAGCAGTTAAGGTGCTTGCCTGCAAAGCCTAACCACCCAAATTTGATTCCCCAGTACCCATGTAGAGCATGATGCACAAACTGGCCCATGCATCTGGAGTTCGTTTATAGCAGATAGAGGTCCTAGCTTGCTGTCTCTCACTCTCTCTCTCTTTCCCCCTCCCTCTCTCTCTCTCCCAGGCATGGTGGTACACGCCCTTATCCCAGCACTTAGGATGCATAGGTAGGAAGATTGCTGTGAGGTGAAGGCCAGCCTGAGACTACATAGTGAATTCTAGGTCAACCTGGATTAAAGTGAGGCCCTACCTCAAAAAAAAAAAGAAGAAGAAGAAGAAGAAGAAGAAGAAGAAGAAGAAGAGGAACATATGACCAAATCTTTGACAGAAATGAAATGAAGGCTGTTCTTTGGATCATGGTTTTGAATCAGGACTTACTCAACGGTTACTTGATCCCATACCTATGGCCAGAACACCATGGTGGCAGCGGTGTGTGGCACTTGGGTTTCTTCACATTACGAGAGTCAGGAAACACGGAGCAAAAAAGAGAATGGATTTCTGAGTTCATCTTCAAAGTGGTGTCTTTAGGCCTACATCCAACTACACTTCACCTTTTGAAGGTTATAATGCCCTCCAAAATAAAGCAAAATGAGGGCAAGACACTCCGCACATGAGCTTGTATGGGTACATGTTCAAACCAAAACACACTAAAGTTTTCCATATTAAATGTCCTACCCATGTATAGCTTGTAAGCTGTAATGTCTTCTGTACATGCTATGTGGTTCTTTGTTCTAGCGTGGATAAATGTGTATTGACATTGTTAGAAAACTATCCATTCAGGGTGGAAATATAGCTCAGTGGGTAAAAGTGCTTGCTGTGTCAGCTGGAGAGATAGCTTAGTGGTTAAGGTGCTTGCCTGCAAAGCCTAAGGACTCATGTTCAACTCTCCAGGTCCCATGTAAGCCAGACGCACAAGGTGACGCAAGCACGCAAGGTCGCACATGTGCACAAGACAGCACACACGTCTGGAGTTTTGGTTACAGCTGCTGGAGGCCCTGGGACACCAATTCTCTCTGTGATAAAATAATAACAATAATAATAAAAGTTCCTGCTGTGTGTGGACCTGAATATGGATCCCAAGAATGTAAAAGCTGGACACAGTAGCTCATGTCGATAATCACAGCACTCCTACGGCAAGACGGGAGGCAGAGAGAAGAGAAGGCCTGGGAGCTTGAGGGCCAGCCAGGCGCTGCACAGCAGTAAGGAACAACATGATGCTTTGCCTCAAACAAGGTGCAGAGGACCAATACCCAAGGTTGCCCTCTAACCTCCACACACATGCCAAGGCACACATATGCCTGCCTACACACACACACACACACACACACACACACACGTGCGTGTGTGTATGCACATCTGCAGACACACATGTGCCCATACACAAGCTGACATACACACACGTGCATAAAAAAGAAAGAAAAGAAAACAAAGAACAATACAAAATAAAATCATACAGAATAAGATTTTTGTCTTCATTTACTTATTTACAAGCAGAAAGAGACAAGAGACAAGAGACAGAGAGTTAGACCTAGAGACAACGGACGTGCCAGGGCCCCTTGCCACTAGAAACAAACTCCAGATACATGCGCCGCTTTGTGCTCCTGGCTTTACATGGGTACTGGCGAAGTGAACCCAGGCCATCAGGCTTTGCAAGCAAGTGCCTTTAACCAGTGAGCCATCTCCCTCGCCCTGTCTGTATTCTTTTGGTCAACATTATATCTGTAAGAGCCAACTGCATCATTGCATGTATTTAATTCTGTCCATCATTTGGCAGTATTCCAAATATAACTATAGTGTGGTGCATTTACCATTCTACTACTGATTTACATCTGGTTTGTTCCCCAAGTAGGGCCTACTGTTAATACCACTGTTAGGAATATGCTGTGCGCAGGTGTCTTAGTGGATAGACGCATTCCTCTCCCAAGAGCTGAGTTTTCCCATCCTATATTATACACAGTTTGGTTTTGTCTTAGTGCTTGCTCCCAAATAATTTTCGAACTGTTTATGAAAATTTACATTTCCATAAGTAGTATTAGAGGCTTCGAGTTTCTCTACGTCTTCATTCATTTTTGGAATTATCAATTCTAATTTTATCATCCTAAAATGGAATGGATAGAAGCTGATACCCTGTTGTAATTTTAATTTGCCATTACTTGATAGACAGTGTTGACTACTTTTTATAAATGTTTGTTAACCACTGGGATATCTTCTTTTCTGGAGTGCCTATTCATGTCTTTCATCGTTTTGAAATGTGGGTTGTCAGTCTTTTCTTCTCAATTGACTTAGAGGGGCTCATCATAATTTCCAGTTATGAGGCCCATCTCTAAAAATGTCTGACAGCATCCTCTCCCCCATCTGTGGTTTGCCTTTGCACTCTCCAAATTCTCTCCCTTTCTTTCTCTTGTTCTTTTCTTTCTTTCCTTCCTTTCTTCCTCTCTTTCTTTCTTTTGCCTTTCTTTCTTTGAGGCAAAGTCTCACTTTAACCCAGGCTGACCTAGGGTAGAGCTCACTCTGTAGTCCAGGTTGGCCTTGAACTCATAGTGATCTTCCTATCTCAACCTCCTGAGTGCTGGAATTAAAGGCATGAGCCACTATGCCCATACACTCTCTTAATTTTTTAATTAAAGATAAGGTTTTTTTTTAATTTTAATGGAATAAAAGCTACCAGTATTTCTTTTGTAGTTGTTCTTCCTATGCCCTGTTTAAGAAACCTCTGCTAGCCGGGCGTGGTGGTACACGCCTTTAATCCCAGCACTTGGGAGGCAGAGGTAGGAGGATTGCTGGGAGTTTGAGGCCACCCTGAGACTCCATAGTGAATTCCAGGTCAGCCAGGGCTAAAGTGAGACCCTGCCTCAAAAAAACCAGAAAAAAAGAAAGAGAAAAAGCAAGCAAGCAAGAAAGAAATCTCTGCTTACTTGAAGGCTTATGAAGATAACTCGCCCATGGATTTTTTTTTTTTTAAGCTTTATCATTCTACCTTTCACATATCGGTCTCTGCTACATCTTCAGTTAATTTTTAGGAATTATGTGAGATAAGGATGCAGGTTTTTTTTCTCTATCAATTATTGAAAATACCTTCTTTCTCCCTACTGAATCTCAGTAGCATTTTAGTTATAAACCAGAGAACTGTAGATGTGTGAACCTGTTTCTTCCTCTCTAGTTTGTTTTGGTTTTTCGAGGAAGGGTCTCCCTCTAGCTCAGACTGACCTGGAATTCACTATGTAGTCTCTATGTATTCACTATGTAGGGTGGCCTTGAACTCACGGTGATCTTCCTACCTCTGCCTCCCGAGTGCTGGGATTAAAGACGTGCGCCACCATGCTCAGCTTTCCTCTCTAGTTTGTTCCATTGGGCTACTTAACTATTCTTGGACCAACCCCTTTTTCTTTTGTAATTTTTTTTTGAGAGAGAGAATTGACACACCAGGACCTCCAGCCACTGCAACTGAACTCCAGACGTGTGTGCCACCTTGTGCACATGTGTGACTTTGCATGCTTGCATGACCTTGCACACTTGCATAACCTTGTACATCTGGCTTACGTGGGACCTGGAGAGTTAGACATGGATCCTTACGCTCTGAAAAACTTAACCACTAAGCCATCTCTTCAGCCCCAGCCTGTGTTTCTTAAAGACAGGGTCTCATGTACCTGAACTGGTCTTGAATTCTTACTCCTTCTGCCTCCATCGTCCAGCTGTTCTGGGATTACAGATGTGCACCACAATGCCCAGCTCCAATTATCCTTCTTTGGTGCACATGTATGCATGTTCATATGTGTGTTGGCATGCCGGTTGGTGCATGGGCAGAGGTCAACATAGGATGTCCTTCTCAATCGCTCTCCGTCTTGTTTTTTGAGACAGGGTCTCTTGCTGAACCCAGAGCTCACAAATTCCCTACCTGTGTCTTCCCCACATCGGGCTTCCAGTCATGTGTCACCATACCCAATGTCTCATGTGGGTTCTGGGGATCTAAACTGATTTCCTTGCCCTTGTGTGACACACCCTTTACCCACTGAGCCACCTCACCAGCCCTGGTTACGCACCCTTAAAGCAGTGTCTGTCTTGACTCCTGCTCTGGGCAATATGACCCTCCTACCAAAATAATGAGAACTAAAAAAAAAACTGAAATGACTATTTTCATACAACAGACAAATAGGGCAGAAATGTGAACCCTGGATAATGAAAATGAGCATAGTAAGCCCATGAATTCCCCAGATTTCTGCTTAAGAGACACATCCTAGACCATAGTGCAGTACAGCAAATCCCAAGAAGATGATAGACATCTTATTTAGTTGAGAAAAACAAAAATTGGGCCAGGTGTGGTGGCACACACCTGTAATACCAGCACTCAGAATTACAGAAGACAAAAGGATCAGTAGTTCAAGTTTATTCTTAGCTAATAGCACATTTAAGGCCAGCCAGGGATATAAGAGACCCTATCTCAAAAGAAAAGGGATTCATTGATCCTGAGGTAATTGGAAGTAATAAGAATTGGTTACAAATAAGAAGACGTCCAGACAACAGCCAGGCATTGTGGTACATGCCTTTAATACCAATACTCTAGAGGCAAAGGAGGAGAATCACTGTGAGTTCGAGACCAGCTTGGGCTTCAAAGTGAGTTCCAAAAAGAGGAGGGGGAAGGGAGGAGAAGGAGGAAAAAGTCGTCTACAGAAACATAGGTGAAGGCCAAGCTATGTACAGAATGATAACACCACACAGCCAGACAAAGAACATGTACAAAGCTGTAAACTAAAAATTTATCAAAGCTTCACATGAGATGAAGAAGACATCTGATCCCTGAACAACCACAGTAGAAAGTCCTCGCTGAACACACACAGTGTTTAGTGAGAGCAACCAGGGCATGCATTAGGAGCAAGGAAACCGTCTCTAGAGAAAAGAGCACTATTCCAGACTAGCCCTGATAAAACTTAAATATAAGACTTGGGCTGGAGAGATGGTTTAGCAGTTAAGGCATTTGCCTGAAAAGCCAAAGGACCCTGGTTCGATTCCCCAGGACCCATGTAAGTAAGCCAGATGCACAAGGGGGCGCACGCATCTGGAGTTCGTTTGCAGTGGCTGGAGGCCCTGGCGTGCCCATTCTCTCTCCCTCTCTCTGACTTTTTCTCTTTCTCTCTCTCTCTCTTAAATAAATAAACAAAAATAAAAAAGCTAAAAAAGAACCTTAAATACAAGACTCAAGGCAAGCTGAGGATGTAGCTCAGTGGTAGAGCACTTGCCTAACATGCACAAAGCCTTGGGTTCAATCCTTTGTGATGGGGGCGGCAATCCAGGAGAATGGCAAGATGGCTCAGTAGCTAAGAATGCTTGCAGCACAAGCACGAGAGCCTAAGACTGGATGTGGCCACAATGCCCATAACCCTGGTGCTTTGGGCAGCAGAGATGGCAGAATGGGGCTCATGGAAACAGCTCCAAGAAAGCAGGCCAGCCAGCTGTGGTAGTTCACACCTATAATCTTTGCACTGTGACCTTAGTCCTTGGGAGGTGGAGACAGGAAAGAGTTTAGGGTCATCCCCTTCTACATAGGATGTGACCCATCATCAAAACCATAATTAATAAATGAAACAAAAGTCAGAAAGGAGAAAGATTGTGGAATTAAGAAACAATAACTTTTCCTGTGGAGGTGGATAATATTGTGCCCAGAAGCCATAGATTGTTATTAGAAAAATTTCAGTGCCAGGGGTGGGATACCTTCCAGCAAGTTGTTGGCCAGGGAGACCCCTGATAGCCCCAAAACTTTACAGGTTATTGCCAAGGTTCTTGGTGTCCCACTAGAACTAGATGGTAAGACCCTAGATGTTAAGAGCTAGATGGTAAGACTTCATATGGCTGGCCTGAAGGTCACTGAGAAGTCAAGCTGGAGTTGAGCTGGAAGCCTCCTCCCTACTACTGAGCTGTCAGGATGCTGGAAAGAGCTATGCAGCACGCAGCCTGCGGGAGGAGAAAAGTCATCAACAGTCTTAACCAGTAGTGGACCCTCCAAGCTTCATGGCTGCCCAGCCAGATGAAATGAACCAAACTGGTACTATGGTGGCATGTCTGCTTTGGGGGAAACCAGTTGTTCTCTGATTGGATTTGAGGCCCGCTTCATGGGAATTCATGCCTGCTACTGAAAACCTAATCAAAATCCCGTGGCTGAGAAGGTCATAAGCCCTAAGGAGAAAACTACTACTATTACTACTTACTATTTTCTGCCTAAATGGATATATTATGCCCACTAAGCTACTCTCAAAACACTTAGTTTTATGCCCATATATTAATACTACTCTCACTTTTAGTTGAAAAAGCTTCACTTTTTGTTTTTATTTTATTTATTTTTTTAATTTTTTATTTATTTATTTATTTATTTATTTATTTATTTGACAGAGAGAGAGAGGGGGGGGAGAGGGAGAATGGGCACACCAGGGCATCCAGCCACTGCAAACAAATTCCAGACATGTGTGCCCCCTTGTGCATCAGGCTAATGTGGGTCCTGGGGAATCAAACCTAGGTCCTTTGGCTTTGCAGGCAAACGCTTTAACCGCTAAGCCATCCCTCCAGCCCCACTTTTCTTTTTTAGAAAATATTTTATTTGGGGTTGGAGAGATGGTTTAGTGGTTAAAGCGTTTGCCTAGAAGCCTAAGGACCCATGTTCGGCTGTCCAGATCCCACCTAAGCCAGATGTACAAAGGTGAATCAAGTGCAAAGTCGCACATGCCCACTAGGTGGCAAAAGCGTCTGGAGTTCGATTTCAGTGGCAGGGGTCCTGGTGCGCCAATTCCCTCTCTCTCTCTCTCAATCTCTCTCTCTCTCTCTTTCTCTCTCTGTATGTATGTTTTCTCTCTCTCTTGAGAGAGAAAACGAGAGAATGGGCACAACAAAGCCTCCAGACACTGCAAACAAACCCCAGACACATGTGCCACTATACACATCTGGCATACACGGGTACTGGGGAATCAAACCTGGGTCCTTAGGCTTTACAGGCAAGCGCCTTAACCACTAAGCCATCTCTCCAGCCCAAAGCTTCTCTTTTCTGATGGTGGTGACTGCTGGGTGACTCAAAAGTCACCAGGGACAGTGGAGTGTTCAGCACTAAATGAGTCATTTCCAAGGACCAGGGACCATTGGGAAAGAGGTGGCAGAAAGTATAGAAGAGTCACAGAAGGGGAGAAGTGTTTACAATACTGTCTTCCACTTACAAAGTGGCCTTGATATTCATGACCTCAAAGTGGCTGACACTACCTATACAAGACCTGAATACAGCTGGGTGTGGTGGTGCACATCTTTAATCCCAGCACTCGGGAGGCAGAGGTAGGAGGATCACTGTGAGTTTGAGGCCACCCTGAGACTACATAGTGAATTCCAGGTCAGCCTGGGCTAGAGTGAGATCCTACCTCAAAAAAAAAGCCCCCCAAAAACGAGATGGCATCAAAATAGAAGAGAGGGCTGGAGAGATGGCTTAGCAGTTAAGGCACTTGTCTGAGAAGCCTAAGGACCCATGATCAACTCTTCAGATCCTACATAAGCCAGACACACAAGGTGACACAAGCATTCAAGGATACACACGCGCACAAGGTGGTGCACGTGTTTGGAGTTTGATTACAGTGGTTGGAGGCCCTGGTGTGCCAATTCTCTCTCTCTCTCTCTCTCTCTCCCTCTCTCTCTCTCTCTCTCTCTCTCTCCCTCTCCAGGCCAGACTTTTGGCCTTGCCTAAAAAAAATAAATAAAAAAAGAGAGACTGGTTGGAAAGAAGAAGGAATTTAGTGGATGGGGGGATTTGGGTGAGGAAAAGGAGGGTATTAGGTGGGGTTTATGATCATGGTATTGTCTATATTTATGGATGTTGTCAATAAAAAGTTGTTTTTTATGAGAGGGCGAGAGAGAGAGAGAGAGAGAATTGGTGCACCAAGGTCTCCAGCCACTACAGTCAAACCCCAGATGCATGTGCCACCTTGTGTGCATGCACAACCTTGCACACGCATCACCTTGTGTGTCTGGCCTATGTCGGATCTGGGGAGTTGAACATGGGTCCTTAGGCTTCATAGGCAAGTGCCTTAACTGCTAAGCCATCTCTCCAGCCCAATAAAAAGTTTTTTAAAAAGAACTTTATGGTTGAGAGAGTGACTCCACGATCCAGTGCTTATCTAGCACATAGGAGGCCCTGAGTTCTATCATTAGCACCAAAAAAGCCCAAGAACATTTAAAGTAGTTATCATAGATATGTTCAATACACTCATGAATTTAAAGGAAACCATTAACACACTGAGAAGGGAAACAGAAGATTTAAAAATATGAACTTCGGGGCTGGAGAGATGGCTTAAGTGTTAAGGCACTTGCCTGCGAAGCCTAAGGACCCATGTTCTACATGTTCTACTCTCCAAATCCCACATAAGCCAGACACACAAAGGTGAGGCAAGCACAAGGTCACACATGCCCACTAGGTGGTGCAAGCATCTAGAGTTATATTTCAGTGACTGAGGCCCCAGCGTACCAATTCTCTCTCTCTCTCTCTCTCTCTTCTCTCTATGAACTTCTAGGTAAACAACATAAAGATATCACTGGATAGAGTGACAGCAACTTATACAATGGAGTGAAAAAAAATCAGTGAGGTTTAAGATAAATAATATAAACTGTTGGCAATGAATAACAGAGAGAAAGCAGGAGACAGGGAAAAACAGACAGAAATCGAGGTACTTGAGAATACTTGTAATTGAAGTCACATAAAAGGAAGAGAAGAAAAAGGACACCTAACTGGTTTCAGAAACGATGACTAAACCTTTCCAAGTAGGGAGTGTGGTGGTTGGAATCAGTTGTCCCCCATAAACACAGTTGTTCTGAATGTTAGAGAATTGGAGCCTTGCTGAAAGATGTGTTTTGCTGGGGGCAGGCTTATGGGTGTTACAGCCAGGCTCCCTCAATGAGTGTTTGGAACACTCTCTATAGCTGTTGTTCACCTGATGCTGGCCCAGAGGTGAGGTCTAGCCTCTGCTTATGCCAAGGGTTTTCCCTACCCAAATAAAATTTTCAGCAATTTTTTTATTTTACCAGAAACTAAGCAAGCCAAAAATAATGGAAATATTAAGTGTTGAAAGGGCTCTTCTTCGCTGTTTATCTCTCCTGACACCTGAACCTCCAGATCTCTGCTCTGGTAGGTCTCCCCCCACCCACCCCGGGTCATCCCAGACCAGCGTGGCTATGATGGGGGGAGGGGGAGAAAACCCTTACTCCCACAAGGCCTCTCTTCCCAGGAGCTCTCTACACTTCTTCTCTTAATCTAATAAAGTCTCTGTAAGCCTTAAGCAAAATTAAAAGTGTGAAAGGGGGCTAGAGAGATGAATTAGTAGTTAAAGTGTTTGCCTGTGAAGCCTAGGGACCCATGCTCGACTCCCCAGATCCCACGTAAGCCAGAAGAACAAGGTGACGCATGCACACAAGGTGGTGCACATGTCTGGAGTTCGATTGCAGTGGCTAAAGGCCCTGGTGCACCAATTCTCTCTCTCAAAAAAAAAGTGTTAAAGGGGTCAGAAAGCCTAGACATGCCCATAATTGCTCTCTTTGCCTTCCTCTTTATCTCTTTCTCAAACAAATAAATGAATAAAATATTTTTTAAGTTAACAGGAGTTAATTAACAAGAGTATATATGTTTCAGCTACCTTCTTGTTGCTGAGACAAACTGTCTGACCAGCAGCAGTTTATGGATGGAAAGGGTTTATTTTGGCTTACGGTTCAATGGGAAGTTTCATCGTGGTGGGGGAAGCATGATAGGAGCAGCCAGCCAGTGGTGTCACATCTTCACATCAACATGGAGGACTTAAAAAGCCAAAGAGAACCAAATGGGACTGTACTCTATAACACCTCAAGGCCTGATCCCAGCAACACACCTCCTTCAGCAAGGCTCCACTTCCTAAAGGTTCCACAAACTTTCCAAACAGCTCTATCAAGTATGGATTAAGTATTCAAACACATGCCAGGCATGGTGTTGCATGTTTTTAATCACAGCACAGGGGAGGTAGGATTGCTATGAGCTCTAGGCCAGCCTGAGACTACATAGTGAATTCCAGATCAGCCTGGACTAGAATGAAACCCTCCTTGAAAAATCAAATGTGTGTGTGTGTGTGTGTGTGTGTGTGTGTGCATGTGCATGCATTTGTTTTTAAATACATGAGTCTATGGAGGATATTTTACATTCAGACCACCACAATACAGTAATTGTAAATTTACATTAAGCAAGGCTGGGCATGTAACTCAGTTGGTACAGTGCTTGCCTAGTACACACAAAGCTCCGGTCCAGTCCCCAGCATTGAATAAACAGTATCACAGCACTGTGGAGGTCATGGCAGGAGAATAAGAACTTCAAAGGGCACCTTTGGCTACCTGTGAAAGTATAAGAGCCACAGAGTGGGACGGAGTATCCAGGGGCATGGCAACCCCCACCATGATTGGCTGCTGCTCTCACAACTCATTATCCATAATCCCATGGCGAGTACCAGTAACCCCACTGAGGAGGGTACTCAGTGGAATGGGGACAGGGAGGAGCAGAATGAATCCAACTCATGATTTGTCCATACAAAGTTTCTACTTTAATAAAATATAAGGGGCTGGAGAGATGGCTCAGCAGTTAAGGTACTTGCCGGCAAAGCCAAAAGACCCAGGTTCGATTCCCCAGTACCCATGGGAAGCCAGATGTACAAGGTGGCACATGCATCTGCAGTTCATTTGCAATGGATAGGGGCCCTGGCCTGCCCATTCTCATCCTCTCTCTCTCTCTCTCTCTTTCTCTCTCTCTCTCAAATAAATGAAAGATTTTTTTTTAAAGAAGCATTGAGCAAAAGCAGAGAGAGAAGACAGAAAAAAACTGATTATATCTGTAATTATAGGGATTTTTGATATCCTCTGTAAGTAATTTCCCAGTAATTGATAAGACAAGCAGACAAAAATTAGCAAAGTTACAGAATACTTGAACATCATCTTCCAGCCTGAGCTAGTTGACATTTATAAAACACTCCACCAAAGGAGAATGTGCATCCTTCCCAAGTGCTAAGAATGTTCACCAAGATAGACCTTACACCGAGCCAGAAAATAAATTACAAGAAATTCAGAAGGATTTAAATCATACAGAAAGTATTCTCCGCCCTATAAGAATTAAATTATAGGTTCACAAAACAGTAGATGGAAACAGCATAATTCTAAATAATCTATGGTCAAAAAAGGTATCAGAGAAATTAGAAAATAATTTAAATTGAATGAAAATGAAATACCAACAAAGTAACATTACAGGCCAGCAGCTAAGCCAGTGCATAGGAGGGAATGTGTAGTTTTTGTTGTAGATATGAGATTTTTTTTTCTTTTAGGTAGGGTCTTACTCTACCCCAGGCTGACCTGCAACTCACTCTGTAATTCCAGGCTGGCCTTGAGTTCACAGTGATCCTCCTACCTCTGCCTCCCAAGTGCTGGGATTAAAGGCATGTGTCAACACCCTTGGCTGATGTGAGACTTTTATTACAAAAACTCTCCTGAGCTGGAGAGATGGCTCAGCAGCTAAGACATTTGCCTGCAAGGCCTAAGGACCCAGGTTCAACTCCCCAGTACCCACATGTACAGCCAGACGTACAAACGTACAAGGTGGCACATGCATCTGGCTAGGGGCCCTGGCACGCCCATTCTCTCTCTCTCAATCTCTTTCTCTCTCTTTCTTTCTATCTGCCTGTCTACCAAATGAGTAAATAAATAAAATAATTTAAAAATAAAACTTCTCTCCAGCCCAGATACATAAACTAATAGGAACTGTAATTTCATCACACACTGACTTTGCTTTTTAGCTTGACCTTCTAGTAAATCTCTAGTTTCATTGATTTTGGCTGCTCTATAAGGAAATCTCTTTGGACTGACTTAAGGACATGTTCATTGCTGAGTACCTCTTACTTCCTTTATTAGCAGTAGGGTTTACACCGCCTTTCATGTAGCTTCCCTTCCTGGTATTTTGGGTTCAAGCCCAAGTCTATAATACCCAAAACAAAGGGCCAATTTGGTAAGTTTTTAAAGCTTGTTTCACCTAAGGCTCCAAATGCATCCTGACTTGTAAAACATAACAGGCTGCAAACCCATAGCGGCAGAGGTCAGTCCAGCTGCTGCCCATGAACTAGCCATGGCTGGTTTGTGGCTGTCCTGCCTCCTCCCTGCCCAGAGGCCACAGCCACCTGTGTTCATTACTCTGTCGTGGCTATAAAGAGATACATGACCAGAAGCAACTTAAGAAAAGAGTTTATTCTGGCTTACTTTAAACACACACACACACACACATATATATATATGATTTATTTATTTATTTGAGAGAGAGAAAGAGGGAGGGGGAAAGAGAGAGAGAGAAAGAGACAGTAAGGGCTTGCCAAGGCCTCCAGCCACGGCAAATGAACTCCAGATGCACGTACCCCCTTGTGCAACTGGCTTATGTAGGTTCTGGAGAATCGAACCAGGATCCTTTGGCTTTGCAGGCAAACGCCTTAAACGCTAAGCCATCTCTCCAGACCCCTGGCTTACTTTTTGAAGGGATAAAGTCCATGTTGCAGTCAGGTTCGCATTGCTGGCAGAAATCACCCAACCAAGAGCAGCTTGTGGGAAAAAGATTTATTTTGGCTTACAGGCTCAAAGGGGAAGCTGCGTGATGGCAGGGAAAACGATGACATGAGCAGAGGGTGGACCTCACCCCCTCGCCAACATCAGGTGGACAACAGCAATAGGAGACTGTGCCAAACACTGGCAAGGGGAAACTGGCTATAATACCCATAAGCCCTCCCCCAACAATAACACTGCCTCCAGGAGGTATTAATTCCCAAATCTCCATCAGCTGGGAACCTAGCATTCAGAACACCTAAGTTTATGGGGGACACCTGAATCAAACCACCACAGTCCACTATGGCAAGGAAGGCACAGAAGACTTGCTCATCACATTTCAGCCAGAGCAGGAAGCAAGAAAGACAACAGGAAGTAGTTCTGGTCTGTAAAACCTCAAGGCCCACCCACTGTGACCTGCTTCCTCCAGCTAGATTCTACCCCATAATGGTTTCCACTAACTTCCCAAGTGTTTGAACTGGGGAGTAAGTGTTCAAACACATAAGCCTATAGGAACATTTGACATTCAAACCATAATACCATTTGCCACAATAGTATATGCCTTTATCAGAAAGCAATGGGCCACAGTCAGTAAGCACACTCATCCCAAGCCCAGGTGCCCTACCAGGGAATGTGTACTTTATTATTATTATTTACTTATTTCTATTTTTACTTTTATTTTTGGTTTTTCAAGGTAGGGTGTCACTGTAGCCCAGGCTGATCTGGAATTCACTATGTAGCCTCAGGGTGGCCTTGAACTCACTACAATCCTCCTACCTCTGCCTCCTGAGTGCTGGGATTAAACACATGTGCCACCATACCAGGCCAGAATGTATACTTCAAATGCTTATGTTAGCAAAGAACAGAGATCCAAATTCAATTGTGTAAGACTATTTTAAGAAAAAGAAAAAGAAAAAGAAAAAGAAAAAGAAAAAGAAAAAGAAAAAGGAAAAGAAAAAGAAAACAAACAAGACTGGAGAGATGGCTTACTGGTTAAGACACTTGTCTGCAAAGCCAAAAGACCCAGGTTCAATTCCCTAGTAGCGATGTAAAGCCAGATGCACAAAGTGGCACCTGTGTCTGGAATTTGTTTGCAAGTGCCTAGAGGCCCTGGCATGCCCATTCTCTCTCTCTCTCTCTCTCTCTCTCTCTCTCTCTCTCTAAATATATATATATATATATATATATATATATATATATATATATATATATACATATATATAGATATATAGATATAGATATCTGTCAAGTAACTAAATAAGTAAAATAAAATAATAAATAAAAATTTAAAACAAGAAAAAACAAACACATTGAATCCAAAATAACTAGAACAAAAAAGGTCAATGAAGACAAAAGCAAACTCAGAGCCTGCTTGGTAGCTCATGTCTGAAACACCAGCACTCTGGAAAACTGAGGCCAACTTGAATTGATATAGTAACTTCCAGGACAGCCTAGAATGTAGATGAAAGAGACAAAAAGAAAATCAATGGGTTTGAGTCTTAACGCCCACCCTCACATCCCCAGACTTGCTCCTCAGGTGGTGGCACTATTTGGGGAGACTGTGTACCCTTTAGCAGGTGGGACCTAGCTCTAGGAAGTAGATTGCTAGGCATGAGCCTTTCAAGGCTATCTCTTCCCAGCTGCCCGCCTTTCTCTTTCCTGGTCTATGGTGATATGAACAGCATCTACACACGCCCCTGACACCATAAACTGCATACATCTTAAAGAATATCTTTTTATTGTAAGTGACTCATATTGATTGTACAAATGTATGAGCTTCACTGTGATATTTCCATATGTAATACACATATGTACATCTATTGTGCTTTAATCTATTCCATTCTTTCTAGTACAGTTGTTTGTTTGTTTGTTTGTTTTGTTGTTGTTTTGTTTTTCAAGGTAGGGTCTCACTCTAGCTCAGGCTGACCCGGAATTCACTATGTAGTCTCAGGGTGGCCTTGAACTCACGGCGATCCTCCTACCTCTGCCTCCCGAGTGCTGAGATTAAAGGCGTGCACCACCATGCTCCGCGCTTTCTACTACAGTTTTTTTTATCTTCCCCTCCTTCAAACTTTATCCCTCTCTGTTGCCTCCCCCTGTCCCCACCTCCTGCTTGCTAATAGTCCTTCTTCTAATTTCTGGTCATTTGGGAGGGGACAATGAGATCCAGCCTCATGTAGTCCAGCCTGGCCTTGAACTCACTGGGTAGTCAAGTGTATTAATTCCTTTCTTGTTATTGTGAACAAATACCTGACCAGAAGCAGCTCAAAGAAAGAAAAGGTTGGGCTGGAGAGATGTCTTAGTGGTTAAGGTGCTTGCCTGCAAAGCCTAAGAACTCATGTTCAAATCTCCAGGCCACACGCAGCCAGATGCACAGTGATGCAAACACACAATGTCGCACATGTGTACAAGGGGGCGTGTGTGTCTGGAGTTCGTTTGCAGCAGTCTGAAGGTCCTAGTGTGCCCATTCTCTCTCTCTCCCTGTTTCTCTCTCTTCCTCTCCCTCTTTCTCTCCCTTTCTCTCTCTCTCCCTCTTTATCTCTCTCTCAAAATAAAAACAACAATAATAAAAAACAAAGAAGGGGCTAGGCATGGTGGTGCACACCTTTAATCCCAGTACTTGGGAGGCAGAGATAGGGGGATTGACATGAGTTCAAGGCCACCCTGAGACTGAATTCCAGGTCAGCCTGGGCTAGAGCAAGACCCTACCTTGAAAGAAATAAAAATAAAAAGGAGGAGGAGAAGGACAGGGAGGGAGGGAGAGGAGGAAGAGGAAAAAGTTGTTAAGTGAGCTAGGCATGGTGGTGCACACCTTTAATCCCAGCACTTGGGAGGCAGAGGTAGGAGGATCACCTTGAGTTCGAGGCCACCCTGCGACTACACAGTGAATTCCAGGTCAGCCTGAGCTAGAGTGAAACCCTACCTCTAAAAACCAAAAAGAAAAAATAAATTTATATATATATATATATATACATATATATATATATATATACACATACATAAATATATATACATACATATATAAATATATATATATATATATATATATATTTTTTTTTTTTTTTTTAAAGAAAGGCTGGAGAGATTGCTTAGCAGTTAAGGCACTTGCCTGCAAAGCGCCTAAGGACTCAGGTTCAATTCCCCAGGGCCCACATATGACAGCTGCACTAAGTGGCACATGCGTCTGGAGTTTGTTTGCAGTGGTTAGAGGCCTTGGCGCGCCCATTCTCTCTCTCTGGCTCTTTCTCTCTCTCAAATAAATAAATAAATAAATATTTAATAAAAACATTTAAAAAATGAAATAAAATAAAAAGAAGGGAAAGGTTTATTCTGGCTTACAGTTCCGGGGGAATACATTACATGGGGCAGAACAGGCGTGGCCAACAGCAGGAGCAGGAAACTGAACTGTCTGTCACATTGCAGTCAGTCAGGAAGTAGAAATGCAAACAGGAAGTGGCAGGCTATAAAACCTCAAGACCTATCCTTAGTGACCCACTCCCTAGGGCAAGGCTCCGCCTTCTAAAGGTCCACAGCCCACCAGCTAGGGACTACGCCTGTGGGGGTTGTTTCGTATTCAAAGCACACCACCACCACCAAGGCCTGCCCCTACCTGCCAGGAGCTGGAATCTTGGTGTATACTACTATGCCTGGCTCAGGTCGCCTTTTCTTCCTCACGGGTGAGAGAAAACATTTCAGTGCTTGGGTTATTTCACTTAACATCTTTACTTTCATCTATTTTCCTGCAAATGGCACAACTTCATTTATTTATTTATGTATTTATTTGAGAGAAAGAAAGGAATGGGCACACCAGGGCCCCCTGCCCCTGCAAACAAACTCCAGACTCATGTACCACTTTGTGCATCTGGCTTTAAGTGGGCACTGGGGAATCAAACCTAAGCCATCGGACTTTGCAAGTAAGTGCCTTTAACCAATAAGCCATCTCTCCAGCCTCAATTTTTAAAATTTATTTTTATTTTATTTAGTTATTAGAGACAGAGAGAGGAAAAAAGAAAGAGAGAGGGAGGGAGAGAGAGAGATTGGGTGCGCCAGGGCCTTTAGCCACTGCAAACACAGTCCAGACGCACGTGCCACATGTGCATCTGGCTTATGTGGAACCTGGAGAGTGGAACCTGGAGAATCGAACCTGGGTCCTTAAGCTTTGCAGAATACACTTTAACCACTAAGCCATCTCTCCAGTCCTTCTCTTTTTTTTTTTTATTCAGAACTTTATTATATAAACATATTGCATATTGGTCATATTCCCATCAGGTTACACTCCATTCCACTGAAGATCCTCCATGAGGTTATCAGTGTTCACTGTGGGCTCTTGAATGCACCATTCAGTCTCTGTTGTGGGGGGGGGGGGACACGGGACGGGACTGGACGGGACACGACACAATGCCTCAGGCTACTTCTTCCCACCCTGTGGCTCTTACAGTCTTTGTGCCTCCTCTTCTGCAGTGTTCCCTAAGCCTTGGAGGGCACATTAAAAGAACTGGCATGATTTCATTTACCCTTGTGGATAAATAAAATTCCACTGTGCATATTTTCTGGTTTTTTTTTTTTTTTTTTAACCTATTCATGTGCTCATAGACATTTAGGCTGATTCCACTGATTCCAACCCTTGGCCATGGGCCAGCCGTGGTGGCACACACCTTCAATCCCAGCACTCGGGAAGCTGAGGTAGGAGGAACACTGTGAGTTCGAGGCCAGCCTGAGACTACATAGTGAATTCCAGGTCAGCCTGGGCTACAGTGAGACCCTACCCCAAAGGAAAATAATAACTAGGCCATTTTGAGTGGTGCAGCAATAAACATGAGTATGTAGACATCTTTTTTTTCCCCTTTTTCTTTTTTTTAAATTTAATTTAACTAATGTATTTATTTAAGAGAGAGGGGGCAGAGAGAGAGAGAGAGAAGTAGATAAAGAGATAGAAAATGGGTGGGCTAGGGCCTCTAGCCACTGCAAACGAACTCATGCGCTACCTTGTGCAGCTGGTTTATGTGGGTACTGGGGAATCGAACCTTAGGCTTTGCAAGCAAGCGTCTTAACCGCTAATGCATCTCTCCAGGACTCTTTCCTCTCTTTATTGTGTGCATGTGTGTATGTGTGTATGTGTGTATGTAGTGTGGTGAGTGTGTGTGAGCGCCCTTGCTGCAGAGTTGTGAGGGTGAGGACTTGCCTGTGGTGGCCAGAGCAGAATCACGAGTGGCCCACCCCATCTCTCCTCTGCTCTTTTCTGTTTGTTTGTCTTTGTTTTCTGTTTTTCAAGGTAGGGTCTCACTCTGGCTCAGGCTGACCTGGAATTCACTATGGAGTCTCAGGGTGGCCTCGAACTCTCGGCGATCCTCCTACCTCTGCCTCCCAAGTGCTGGGATTAAAGGCGTGCGCCACCACACCCGGCTCTTCTGCTGCCTCTTTCTGAAGCTGGCTGCTTTTGGCCAGCATGGGCAGTTTCCTGGTCTCTGCTCCCCTTTGCAGGACTGGGGTTACAGACATGCGTGGCCATGCTCAGCTGTTTACATAGGATCTAGAGGTACTAATCTGGGCAGTTCAGGCTCCCTCAGACCTTCACGCTTGCACAAGAAGCACACTTAGATGCTGAGTCATTTCTCTAACCCAGGCATCTCTCTTGTATACTGAAATCATTTCCTCCAGGTATATGCTCATGAATGGCATAACTCCATATAAGTATCTCTATTTTTAGTTTTAGTGTTTCTTAAACTTTTTATTGACGACGTCCATGCATAGAGACAATATATCATGATCGTAATCTCCTCCCACCATCCTCTTTTTACCTCCCTCCTGAATCCCCTTCCACTGAACCCTTTCTTCTTCTTTGTAACTAGTCTCTCTTTGGGTTTGATGTCATCATTTTTCCCTTCTTTTTAAATGTTTAAATATTTGAGTTAAATATTTGAGAGAGAGAAAAAGGTGGATAGAGGGAGAAAGAATGGGTGTGCCAGGACCTTCAGCCACTGCACATGAACTCCAGACAACATGCACCACCTTGTGCATCTGGCTTACGTGGGTCCTGGGGAATCAAACCTGGGTCCTTTGGCTTTGCAGTCAAGTGCCTTAACCGCTAAGGCATCTCCCCAGCCCAACATAAGTGTTTAGAGGGCAGTTTGGTGGGCATAATATATGCATTTATCCAGACATGAGTAGCTATCTCCTCTAGGGCTTATGACCTCCCCAAACATAGGCTTTTGATTAGGTTTTCAGTACCAGACATGAATTCCCTCCTGCAGAACAGGCTTCAAATCCAGTCAGAGAGCAATGGGTTTCCCCCATTACAGACATGCCACCATTGCACCACTTGGTACATTTGGCCTAGCTGGCCAGCTTTAGAACTTGCAGGGTCCACTGCTGGTTGAGACCTAGATTTTGTTTTTGAGGCAGCATCTCACTATAGCCCAGGCTGTTCTATAATTCACACTGTAGCCCAGACTGGCCTGAAACTCACAACAATCCTCTTACCCTAGTCTCCTGAGTTCTGGGATTAATGATATGAGCTACTATGTCTGATTTATTTTTAGTTTTTAATGGAACCGTCATACTGTCTTTGTAATAGCTGTACAACTTCACATGCCCGTCAGTAGTGTATATCCTTGTTTTGTTTTTGGCTTTGTATTTTGTGCTCATTCTAATTATGAGGTGGAATATCCCTGCATTTTCCTGATAGCTAAAGATGTTGAGCATTTTTTCATTTAGTTTTTGGCCATTTCAATTTCTTCTTTTGAGAAGTGTCTGTTTATAGCTTTTGCCCATTAGCTGATTCAATTAATTGTTCCTTTGTTGATAACTTTTTTGAGTTCTTTTAGTATTCCGCAAATGAGTCAATCTTCTATCAGATAAATAGCTAATGAATACTCTGTAGATGATCTTTTCACTCTGTTGATGGTTTCCTTTGCTGTTCAGAAATTTCTTAGTTTATTGTAATTCCATTTTTCAATTCCTCTGTGTGTGTGTGTGTGTGTGCATGCCTGCATGTGTGCATGTTTGTGTGGCATGTTCATTTGTGTGAAGAGGGGTGTGCGCATGCCTGCATGTGTGCGTGTTTGTGTGGCATGTTCATTTGTGTGAAGAGGGGTGTGTGCATGCCTGCATGTGTGCGTGTTTGTGTGGCATGTTCATTTGTGTGAAGAGTGGTGTGCGCATGCCTGCATGTGTGCGTGTGTGTGTGGCATGTTCATTTGTGTGAAGAGGGGTGCGCGCATGCCTGCATGTGTGCGTGTTTGTGTGGCATGTTCATTTGTGTGAAGAGGGGTGTGTGCATGCCTGCATGTGTGCGTGTTTGTGGTATGTTCATTTGTGTGAAGAGGGGTGTGTGCATGCCTGCATGTGTGCGTGTTTGTGGCATGTTCATTTGTGTGAAGAGGGGTGTGTGCATGCCATGGAACATGTATGAAGGTCAGAGAGTGACTTTGGGTGTTGGTCCTTGCCTCCTTCCACCTTTTAATTTTATGGGTTTGTGTGTATGTGTGTGTGTGTTTACGTGTGCATGTGTGTGTGTTTACACACAAAGATCATAAGAGTTAACTGTGCTTCACCTTTGAGACAGAGTCTCTTGCCACTACAAATGAGTCTGGCCCGGAAGTGGTTTTACATGGATCCTGGGAAATTGAACCTGGGCCAATGGGCTTTACAAGCAAGTGCCTTTAACTACTGAGCCATCTATAGCAAACAGCTCTACATTGCTGCAAGGAATATCTGCCAGACCGTGTCTATGGCAGGAAGGGGTTTATCTCCAGCTTCCAGACCCAGGGGAAGTTCCATCGGTGACGGAAGAAGCTGCTTCCGTGTATCCAAGCCGAAAGAAACAACCACACAGCCAGCAAACACCAAAAGCAGCAAACACAAATGGGCAGTAAGCAGGACCCCCAGAGCTCAAACCACTCTGCACACCTTTGGGCTGGAATTCAGAACCACCCCCATCCACACCTTTGGGTGTGACCCCAGGGTCCACCCCCAGTGACACCTCCTCCAGCCAGGCAGCTGGAGACCCAAGTTACCAGCTTTCATCAAACACCTGAGTCTATGGGGGACATACATTCAAACTACCACACTATCTTCACCTTTTTTTTTTTTTTTTTTTTTTTGTTGAGGCAGGATCTCTTTTCATGTTGTTCACCACTGCATTAGCCAGGCTAGCTGGCCTGAAAACCTCTGGTTTGTCCCTGCCTCCCTTCTTGCCCAAGGCACACAGGGATTACGGAAACGATAGCACCCAGCTTGACGTGGGGCCTGAGGATCCAAACTCAGGTACTCACACTTGTGCGGAAAGTGCTTTATGCACTGATGGCTGGGATTAGACACGCGTTACCACACCCATCTTCCCACTGGGCAATTATTGCTTTTATTTTCTGAGCATGCATCACCACTGCTGGCCTAGGTTCAATTTTGATAGGTATCTCATGTCTCAGAGCCAGTTAATTTCTTCATGAATTTCAAATTTATTGGCCTAAAAAATTGTCAGAATGTTTCCTGATAATCCTATGTGTGTGTTCCAGTGGTATTTGTTGTACTATCCCATTTTGTTACTAATTTCTATTTTGTTTTTATTTCAGAGAGAGAGAGAGAGAGAGAGAGTATGGGTACATCAGGGCCTCTTACCACTGTGCTCTAGATTCATGTACATGGGTGCTAGGAAAGTGAACCCAGCCATCAGGTTTGCAAATAAGTGCCTTTCACCACTGAGCAATCTCTCCAGCCCCTCTAATTTCTATTAATTTGGGTCTTTGTTTTGCTTAGCTTGCCTAAGTGTTTGTCAATCTCATTTATCTATTCAGAGACCCAGCTCTTTGTTTCATTGATCTTTTGTATTGTACTTCTAGTCTCCATTTCTTTTATTTGAGTTCCAATCTTTATTATTTTTTTCCCCCTCTACTACTTTTGGGTTTGATCTGCTCTTGTTTTTCAAAGAACATGAGATGCATGATTCAGTTATTTGTTTGAGATCCCTGACTTCACTGAATTCCACAAATTCTAGTATGTTTTATAATCATTTTCACTTTGTTCTAGGAATCTTTCTATTTCCTTCACTGTTTCTTCAGTGGCCCATGGTTTGCTCAGTGTTTTGTGCATAGCCAGGCATAATGGCACATACCTGTAATCCCAGCACTTGGGAGGCAGAGATAGGAGGATCAATGCAAGCTCAAGGCCAATCTGGTCTACATGTTGAGTTTCACACTGTTCAGGGCTACCTAGTGAGACCCTGTTTTCAAAACACCAAAAAAGGATGTTGCTCAATCTCCATGTTTTTTTATGGTTTTTGTAGTTTCTTGCTATTGATTGCTAGTTTCATTTCTCTGAGATCTAATAAGATACCAGAAATCATTTCAATTTGTTTCCATTTGTTAAGGCTTACTTCATGGCCTAAAATTAGGTTTATTTCAGAGAAAGTTCCATGATTTGCTGAAAGGAATACGTATTTTGCAACACTGGACAGAATATTCTATGGATGTCTCTTGAGTCCATCTGATCTAGAGTGTACTTTAACTCTGATCTGTCTTTGTTGATTTTGGGGGGGGGGGTCTGGATAATCTATACATTGGTGAGAGTGGGGTGTTGAAGTCACCTTTTATTATTTTGTTGGCACCATCTTTCTCTTTATGTCCAGTTGTGTTTATTTTCAAAATCAAGTACAACAGCATTTGGAACATATGTATTTACACTTGTCTCATCTTCTTCATGGATTATTTCTTTATTGATATATAGCAGCCTTCTTTGTCTCTTCTGGATAATTTTGGCTTGAGTCTGTTTTATTGGTTAATGGGACAACTATTTCTGCTTGCTTGCAGATTCCATTTGTGGGAAATATTATTTCCCATCTTTTTTAAAAAAATGTATTTGTTTATTTATTTGTAAGCAGAGATAGCTAGAGATGAGAGACAGAGAGAATGGGCATGACAGCATCTCTAGCCACTGCAAACAAACTCCAGATGCATGTGCCACTTTGTGCATCTGGCTTTATGTGGAAACTGGGGGGGGGGGTCAAACTAGGGTTGTTAGGCTTTGCAGACAAGTGCCTCCTTAACCACTAAGCCATCTCTCCAGCCCCCATCCCTCATTTCCCATCTTTTAACTTTCAGTCTGTTTGCTGGTAAGGTGAGTTTCTCGCAGGGAGTAAATAGTTGGGTATTGCTTTTAAACCCAGTCTTCCAATCTAAATCTTCTAATTAAAGAATTACGGCCATGCACATTCAAGGTTACTATTCAACATACTAATTCCTGGCACTGTGTTGTTATGTTTTTTGTTTGTTTGGTTGGTTGGTTTTTTTTTGTTGTTGTTGTTGTTGTTGTTTTTTTTGGTTTTTCGAGGTAGGGTCTCACTCTAGCCCAGGCTGACCTGGAATTCACTATGTAATTTCAGGGTGGTCTTGAACTCACGGCAATCCACCTACCTCTGCCTCCCAAGTGCTGGGATCAAAGGCGTGTGCCACCACGCCCGGCTTATGTTTGTTTGTTTTTTGAGACAGGGTCTCATATAACCTGGCCTGACCTTGAAATCATTATGTAGCTGAGACTGGATTTGAACTTCTGATCCTCCTGCCTCTACCTCCTAAGTGCTGAGTTTATTATAAGCATGCATTGCCACACCAGAATTCTTTTGCTGTTTTTTGTCTGCTTATTTCAAATAATCTGTTCTTTTTATCTCCCTTTCTCATCATAGAAGTTTGATGATTTATTGACTTAATGTTTGATTCCCCCCCACATAAATTTCATGTGTTTATCATCTTTTTTAGTGAGATTTATTCTTTTTATTTTTTTACAATTCCAAACATGCCTATAATGTATTTAGATATATTCATTCTTTTGCCCCCTTTTGTCTCCCTCTCACTCCTGTTGATCCTCTTCCTTTTCTCAACTAGGCTCCCTCTACATTCATGCCTTATTTTTTTTTTACTCAAGCATATTTATTCTTCTGCAAATACAACTAATTTCCACCTACAATTATTTCTAAGATAAACAGTAAATCAGCTGAAGAGACATATGGGATCCAGGGCTTAAGAACACCACCTTCCTTAGGGCCAAGACTAGTGGGAGAGTTGCCAGCTCTGAGGAAAGATTCAGCTAGGAGGACTTCTCCAGGAAGGCCCGGCAGCACCTGAGGCACTGCTGGTACACCAGCTCAAAGTCTGAGTTGTTGCCATCATAGGGATCTTCAATAGTGATTTGTTTCTGTGGATCATAGCTCCCAAGTAGCTCAATTTTACCTTTGCAGTTTTTAACTTGATTACTTTTTCTATTCAAATCTCTCAGATTGCTTTGATCCATACACAGTATATAATCAAATGTGGCAAAGTCTTCTTTGGTAACCTGCCGGGCAGTGTGATTCATAGGGATGCCATGCTTCCTCAGCAGCTCTGCCCTCGATAGTCAGGGGGGTTCCCCACTTCATAGGTGGATGTAGCCGCACTGTCTATCCTCCAGTTATCTGAAACATTTGCATCAGGTACTGGTTTTCTGAAAACTGCTTCTGCGATAGGTGACCGGCAAATGTTACCCAGACACACAAATAGCACCGACTTGGGTCCTTACCTCAGCCATCTTCCCAGGCCGACCATGGCGCGCAGAGACCTCATGCCTTATTTTTGTGGTGAACCGATGAATATAATTAGGGTTGCTTGCATGAGCATGGGTGAAGGGTTATTTGCAGGAGCCTGGGCAACTTACCAGTGGCTATACCAAGGAAGGAAATAGCTCCCCTTCCCTGAGCAACCATTTCTCCATCTTTAAAGATTAGAGAAAGGTGGAAGCTTTGCTCCTGGAACTTCTTTCTGAGGAAGTTAGGGCAGTAGACTCTGCCTACCTTAGGAGGGGACATCTCTGGCTATGTGGTTTAGGGGAGTCAGATGCATTGCAGGCAGCTCTATAGTTGGGATGGGCTAGAAACCATGCAGGATCATCAATTGAGTGTGAAACTGTTGACGTCAGGAAGATGCAAAATTTATAAGATTAAAGATGCAGAGACCAGATGCAAGAGTAGAATAGCTGGGCATGGTGACACACGCCTTTAATCCCAGCACTCAGGAGGCAGAGGTAGGAGGATCACTGTGAGTTCAAGGCCACCCTGAGGCTACATAATGAATTCCAGGTCAGCCTGGGCTAGAGCGAGACCCTACCTTGAAAAACCAAATATATATATGTGTGTTTGTGCATATGTGTGTGTGTGTGTGTGTGTGTGTGTGTGTGTATAAAATCTTAGCCATGTATGGTGGTGCATGCCTTTAATACCAGAACTTGGAATGTAGAGGTAGGAGGATCAACATGAGTTCAGTGCCACCCTGAGACTACATAGTGAATTCCAGGTCAGCCTGGGCTAGAGTGAGACTCTACCTCGAAAAACCAAAAAAAAAAAAAAAAAAAAAAAAAAAAAGTAGAATAAACTACCCCAAGACACTAGGAATGGCAAGAACCAGATTAAGGGTAAGGCTGCCTTAACCTCTCAAATTGAACTGGCCATTAGGATCATCTACATTAAACTGAGCCATTTAACTTCATTGTAGCACTAAAACAGGCTGCAGGATGTATTGCCAGAAGAGCTACTAGGTCAAGGAATCTAGATTTTCCTAGCTGGAAGTTAAGATGTCATGGGTTTGGAGTTGGGGAGATGGCTCAGTGGTTAAAGATGCTTGCATGCAAAGTCTGTGTGCCTGAGACTCAATTCCCCAACCACTCATGAAAATGTCAAATGAGCATTCATTTGCAGTGAGACTCTGGCATGCCCCCCCCCAAACACATCTAAATAAATAAATTCATAAGCAATAAACAAATAAATCAATCCCAGCACTCAGGAGGCAGAGGTAGGAGAGAACCTCTTTGAGTTTGAGGCCAACCTTTGACTACAGAGTGAGTTTTAGGTCAGCCTGAGCTAGAATGAGACCCCACTTTGAAAAATAAAATAAAATAAATAGAAATCCCCTGCCAGGTGTGGTGGCACACACCTTTAATTCCAGCACTTGGGAGGCAGAAGTAGGAGTATCACTGTGAGTTTGAGGCTGCCCTGAGACTACATAGTGAATTCCAGGTCAGCCTGAGCTAGAGTGAGACCCTACCTCGAGAAAAAAAAAAAAAAAAAGAAACCCCTTCTTACAAAAAAAAACACACACAAAAAGAAAAAGTCAACATCACAGGGGCTGGAGGGATGGCTCAGCAGTTAAGGCGTTTGCTGCAAAGCCAAAGGACCCAAGTTCGATTCCCCAGGACCCACATTAGCCAGTTGCACAAGGGAGTGCACACATCTGGAGTTCAAATCAATTGCAGTGGCTGGAGGCCCTGGCATGCCCATTCTCTCCTCCCCTTCTCTATCAAATAAATAAATAAACATATTAAAAAGTCAACATCACAGGTTTGGCAAAAATGACTGGAATTTGTCAGCTTTCCTCAAAGAACACTGTGGCCGCTGGTATCCTGTTTGATAGATCCTGGGACATCTGGCATAGCACTTAGAGTCCCTTCTTGATTCAGTTTAGCTGTCTCTGTTTTGCATTACCACCAATTACTCTGCTGTTTTGTCAGACTTTCCTGTTGGGTATTCAAGACATAATCAAAAATTAACCTTCTTCCCTTTTACAGTTAAAATCAGCTGAGACTTCCAAGGCCCTTGTGAGGAACCCCTTAGCCTCTATAATATCCTTTCGGTTACCAGTAATGCCATCTTCTGGGACAGGTTAGGGTCTTGCTGACCATATGGCGTAGCTTAGAAGCATTGAGGATGTCACTGACAGCAGAACAGGGGACCGTGCTGCCCAAGGAGTTCTCCCCAGTGGCATCGTTGAGTCACACCACAAAAAAAGGAATTTCAGAATGAGCCAGTATGAAGCAAAGCTAGATTTTATCAAACAAGGGAAAGCACACTCTCACAAAGACGGAGTGGAGAGAGTGTACCAAGAAAAATACCTAGGCATGGTGGAATATGCTTGATATACGGCACCTGGGAGATGGAAGCAAGAGAAGCAAGAACTCGAGGTCAGGGCTGGAGAGATGGCTTAGCGGTTAAGGTGCTTGCCTGCGAAGCCTAAGGACTCATGTTTAACTCTCCAGGTCCCACGTAAGCCAAACGCACGAGGTGATGCAAGCACACAAGGTCTCACATGCACACAAGGGGCGCTCACATCTGGAATTCAGTTGCAGTGGCTGGGGGTCCTGGCATGCCAGTTCTCTCCTCTCTCATAAAAAAAGGCCAGTCCTGGGCTGGAGAAATTGCTTAGTGGTTAGGGTGCTTTCCTGCAAAGCCAAAAGACCCAGGTTCAATTCCCCAGGACCCACATAAGCCAGATGCACAAGGGGGCGCACACATCAGGAGTTTGTTTGCAATGGCTAGAGGCCTGGTGTGCCCATTCTCTCTCTCCCTGCCTATTTATCAAATAAAAATTAAATTAAATTAAAAGGCCAGTCTTTTGGGTTTACCTAAAAAAAAAACTCAAGGTCATCCTTAGATATACACTGAGTTCAAGGCCAACCTCCTACTTAAGACCCTGTCTCAAAAAAAAAAGTAAGCCAGGCATGGTGGCACATGCCTTTAATCCCAGCACTCGGGAGGCAGAGGTAGAAGGATCACTGTAAGTTCAAGGCCACCCTGAGACTACATAGTGAATTCCAGGCCAGCTTTGGCTAGAGTGAGATCCTACCTCAAAAAGAAAAAAAGAAAGAAAAAAGTACGCAAAAAAAAAGTACTTAAATGTTGTAGCAGTTACCTTCTTGTTGCTGGGACAAAACACCTGACCAGAAGCAGCTGATGAAAGGAAAGGGTTTATTTTGCGCTTACAGTTCCTAGAGGAGGCTTCACACTGGAGAAAGCATGGCAACTGGTTCACATCTTCAGCACCAGCAGAGAGGGAAAACAGCAAGTGTGAGCCAGCTCTCAACATCCACGGGCTGGACTAATGCACCCCAGTGTCCAGCCCCAGCAACACACCTCCAGCAAGACTCCACCTCCCAAATGCTCCACCAGCTGGGGACTAAGTAGGAAGCTTCATCACAAACACTTAAGGCTATGGGGGACATTGGCCGTCAAACCACCACAAATGTCTTAGTAGTTATATGCATGTAATTTGATGGTTTTTGAAGTTTACGTTATACTAAGAGTGTAATTCATAACTAAGTTTGAAGATTAAGGGAAGTTTAAAATTGAGTTAAAATGTGCCATTTACCTGTTTATCTTATTTAAAGAATGTCTTGGGTAAGCCGGGCGTGGTGGTGCACACAAAACTTTACTCCCAGCACTCGGGAGGCTGAGGTAGGAGGATCGCTGTGAGTTTGAGGCCAGCCTGAGACTAATTCCCAGTCAGCTGGGCTAAGAGAAAGACCCTACCTTGAAAAACTGGTGGAAAAAAAAAAAAAGAATGTCTTGGGGCTGAGGAGGATATGGATCAGCATTTAAAGGCGCCTGCTTGCAAAACCTGCTCACCTGAGTTCAATTCCCCAGCTCCCACAGATGGAGCCAGCTAGTCTGTTTATTTGCAGTCTGGCAGTTCATTTGCAAGAGACCCTTCCTCAGAGAAGGTGGAGAACAGACACCTCAAAGTTGTCCTCTGACCTCCACATGCAACTGTGCGCCCTGGAAAGCATGCCCCCACCCCAATAAATAAATAAGTAAATAAATAAATAAGGAATTCTAGCCAGGTGTGGTGGCACACCCCTTTAATCCCAGCACTCAGGAGGCAGAAGTATAAGGATTGCCATAAGTTTGAGAACAGCCTGTGACTAAAAAATGAATTCCAAGTCAGCATAGGCCAAAGTGAGACCCTACCTTGAAAACAACAAATGATAAATGATAATGAGGAGGAGAGGAAAATTGACTCCCTAAGACCCATATAAGCCAGATGCACAAAGTGGTACATTTGTGTGTTCGGAATTCATTTGCAGTGGCTGAAGACCCTGGTGCACCCATTCTCTCTTTTCCTCTCCCCCTGTCTCTCAAATATAATAAATAAATAATGTCTCTCAAATAAATAAGTAAAATTAATTTATTTTATTTTATTTATTTATTGAGAGTGACAGACAGACAGAGAGAGAAAGAGACAGAGATAAAGAGAGAATGGGCACACCAGGGCCTCCAGCCACTGCAAACGAATTCCAGATGCATGCACCACCTTGTACACCTGGCTTATGTGGGTCCTGGGGAATTGAGCCTTGAACCAGGGTCCTTAGGCTTCACAGGCAAGCACTTAACTGCTAAGCCATCTCGCCAGCCCAAAATTAAATGTTTTCAAATATTTATTTATTTATTTATTTGAGAGAGAAAGGTAGAGAGAGAATGGGTGCACCAGGGCCTCTAGCCACTGAACCAGATGCATGCGCCACCTTATGCATCTAGCTTTACGTGGGTACTGGGGAATTGAGTTTGGGTCCTTTGGCTTTGAAGACAAGTTCCCTAACTGCTAAGCCATCTCTACAGCCCCCTAGCCTGTTCTTGAAGTAACTCTGGGGCAGATTAAGTTTTGCCCAATGCTGTTTTAAGAGTAATTTTGTTAGATGTCCATCTTGGTGACTGAGGCAAGAATCGATGCTAGGAAAATGCCTTTGCTCACTAAGGTGTGATGCTTAATAGAGATTGCTTTCCAGAGAGTCACCAGTGGGCCACATCGGCTCCTTTATGGGTCTCAGAAAGCTCCAGCATCAAGGGGTGTAAGGTGGTTCAAGGTGTGGAGTCACCATGCTGCTGCAGTTACCTTCTTGTTGCTGGGACAAAACACCCAACTAGAAGCAGCTTGTGAGAGGAAAGGGAAGTGTGACTTGTAGTTTTGAGGGGGAAGTTCCAGCATGGTGGGGAAAGCGTGGTAGAAACAGACAGCAGGGCATCACATCCTGTCACATCAGCTAGGAGAAGCAGCAAGGATGAGCTAGCTAGCACTGGCAAACTGGGCTGGGTTCTAACGCCCCAAGGCCCGCCTAGCTCCTCTAGCTGGGGATCCAATGTGAGGCTTAATCACAAACACATGTGGGGGATGCTACACATTCAAACCACCGCACATGGGCTGGGGAAATGTAGAAGTGTTTGTCTGCAAAGGTTGCAGGCCCAGTTGGATTCCCCAGTACCCTGGTGAGTCCATTCTCTCTCTTCCTCTCCCTCTCTCTCTCTCCCTCTCTCTCCCTCTCCCTCCCTGTCTTGTAAATTAACAACATTTTTAGAGCTGGAGAGATGGCTTAGCAGTTAAGGTGCTTGCCTTCAAATTCTAAGGACCCAGGTTCAATTCTTCAGGTCCCACATAAGCCAAATGTACATGGTGGCACATGCATCTGGAGTTCGTTTGCAGTGGCTAGAGGCTCTGGCATGCCCATTCGGGCATAGTGCACACTTTTAATCCCAGCAATTGGGAAGCAGTGGTAGGAGGATCACTGTCAGTGTGAGGCATTCTGACACTATATAGAGAATTCCAGGTTAGCCTGGGCTAGAGCAAGATCCTACCACAAAAAAAAAAAAAACAAGCCAGGCGTAGTGGCGCACGCCTTTAATCCCAGCACTTGGGAGGCAGAGGTAGGAGGATTGCCGTGAGTTCGAGGCCACCCTGAGACTACATAGTTAATTCCAGGTCAGCCTGGACCAGAGTGAGGCCCTACCTCGAAAATAAAGTAATTTTTTTAGAGAGAGAGAATTGGTGCATCAGGGCCTCAGCCACTGCAATCGAACTCCAGACACTTGTGTCACCTAGTGGGTATGTGCTACCTTGTTCTTGTATCACCTTTGTGCATCTGGCTTACGTGGGATCTGGAGAGAGATCGAGCATGGGTCTTTAGGCTTTGCAGGCAAGTGCCTTAACCGCCGAGCCATCTCTCCAGCCCCCCAAAAAATTTTAAAGCAAACACAAACTGAAGAGATGACTCCGTGGTTAAGGCACTTTCCTGCAAAAACCAAAGGACCTAGGTTCAATTCTCTAGTACCCATGTAAAGCCAGATATACAAAGTGGCACATGTATCTGGAGTTCATTTGCAGTGACTAGAGGCCCTGGTGAGCCAATTCTGTCTCTCCTCTCTCTGTCTGTCTGTTTGTCTGTCTGTCTCTCTCTCTCTCTCTCTGCTTGCAAATAAGTAAATATATAAAATAGTCTGTTTTAAAAAAACAAAACACTGCCGGGCATGGTGGTGCACGCCTTTAATCCCAACACTCGGGAGGCAGAGGTAGGAGGATCGCCGTGAGTTCAAGGCCATCCTGAAACTACATAGTGAATTATAGGTCAGCCTGGACTAGAGTGAGACCCTACCTCAAAAAAACAAAACAAGAAAAAAGAAAACACCACACATGCCTTTACGTGCACCTTCTGGAAGAGCTAGAGTTCCTTCCAATTCAGAGTTGGTGCTTCTGATGGTATTGACTGTGACACTGGCACACTATGAGGGGACACACACACACACATGCATGCACACACGCACGCTCCTCTTCCCCTGCCTGGTAACATACCAAAATCAGAGGAGTACCTGTGTCTTTGGAACCCAGGGCCCTTGTATAGATAAGTCTCTAGAACTCTTACAGCCATCAGGTATTTAGCCTCCAGCCTGTCAAGCATCACAGGCATAGACTAATGAGAGAATACAAAATCACATAAGATGATTCCATTAAAAGAGAATGCATTCTCAGGTATTTAGGCCAAGCTATTTGACAACAGCAAACCATTCTTTGTAGTCATGAGTCTATAATTACAAATAGACTAACCAATCAGAATTCTCCCTGAACAGCACCATGATAGAGCTGATATCTTTCATTCCTTTTTTAAAAAATATTATGAGAGAGAGAGAGGAAGAGTCAGATAGAGAGGAAGAATGGACACGCCAGGGCCTCTAGCCACTGCAAACGAACTCCAGACACATGTGCCCCCTTGTGTATCTGGCTTGCATGGGTCCTGGAGAATCGAACCGGGGTCCCTAGGCTTCACAGGCAAATGCCTTAACTGCTAAGTCATTTCCCCAGCCCATCTTTCATTCCTGTACAAATCACAACAGTGATCTCATACACCCTGACTTCTCTATGTCTTACATCACTAGAATGGGCATCAATAGGCAAATGAAAATGAAGAGACTTCCTTTTGCTCCCCCCACCACACACACTTTTAAAATTAATTTTTTTTTGAGGTAGGATCTCACTCTAGCCCCAAGCTGACCTGAAATTCACTATGTAGTCCCAGGTTGGCCTCGAACTCACGGCTATCCTTTTACCTCTGCCTCCAAAGTGGTAGGATTAAAGGCGGGTGCCACCATACTCAGCTTAGATGAAAATTTTAAGTTAGCATACAATGTAATGAATGGGTTTCGTTACGGCATTTTCACGCATATGTGTGTTATATTTTGTTATTCACCCCCTTCCCCACTGCCCTCTCCCTTCCTCCTCCTTTGCCCTCCTCCTGCTTGGTCTCCCTTCTGTTTCATGTCATGTGTATTCCATTCCCCGCTCTCACTCTCTTCCCCACTCAAGATCTCTTCCTCCCTTTAATGGTCCCTTTTCTACTTGTATGACCAACACACACACACACACACACACACACACACACACACACACACACAAATTAAATCTGGATTCCTCACGAGAAAGAAAACATGCATTGTTTGTCTGTATTTCGCTTATTTTCCTTGACGAAATCTCCAGTTCCATCCATTTTCCTGAAATGTCATGAGTTCACTTTTCTTTATGGCCGAGTGCAATTTCGTTGTGTATATCTATCACATTTTCTTTATCCGTTCAGCTGTTGACTGACATCTAAGCGGGTTCAATCTCTTAGCTATTGTGAATAGTGGTACAATAAACATGGATGCACGAGTATTTCTGTAGGGTGTTGATTTAGAGTTCTTTGGGTATATACCCAGGAATGGTATAAGCTGTGTCATATGGTAGTTCTGATAGCGGACAAGAAAGACTGGCAGGGCCCTTTATATTCTATCGATTATAAAGGAACTTTTCTGTTCCATATGGTGAAAAGGAATCTGCATATATACGTTGTGTATAGGCCAGCAGGCATATGCTGCTATCGGATTGTTTTTTTCTGAATTAACCAGCAACCTAGATGACACCTTGGGAGGAGTGAGACTCGGCACCCTGAGATGCTGTGTAGAGAGAGGTGATGAGGGGGAATGTACAGGAGACGGTGGGAAGGAAAGCGCCAGCGCTACGAATCTCACCAAAGGGACAAGTGTGAACTTTGGAATTATTAAGTGCCTTGGGTCAGGCTCCCTGTAAAGGGTGCTAGCAGGAGCTGAGATAAGGAAGGGAAGGAAAGGCCCCCTGTCTTTCCAGATTACCAGGTACCTGAATAAAATATAGCTTCAAGATTCAATTACAGGCTGGAGAGATGGCTCAGTGGTTAAGGCGCCTGCCTGAAAAGCCTAACGACCTGGATCTGATTCCCCAGTACGCATGTAAAGCCAGATGAACAGTGGTTTCCTTTGCAGCCACTGGCGGTGCCTATTTACCTTCTCTCTCTCTCTCTCTCCCTCCTCTCTATCTCTCTCTGCTTACAAACAAATGAAAATATTTTTAAATATTAAAAAAGATTCAATTATAAAGTTGAACATGGTGGCTCACATCTATAACCCCAGTATCCAGGAGGCTGAGGGAGGAAGACAGCCATGAGTTTGAGGCGAGCCTAGGCTATATAATGAGTGCCAGGTCAGTCTAGGCTACTGTGAGACCCTTTAAAAAATTATTCAATTACTATCACTACTCACTGGTATATGTGGTGACAGGTATCGTAATGGTATTCCAGTTATAATTTCATTTTTAGGTTTTTTTAATTTTTTAAAACTTCATTATACCTGGCCAGACGTGGTGGCACACGTCTTTAATCCCAGCACTCGGGAGGCAGAGGTAGGAGGATCACTGTGAGTTTGAGGCCACCCTGAGACTACATAGTGAATTCCAGGTCAGCCTGGGGTAGAGTGAGACCGTACCTCGAAAAAAAAAAAAACAAAAAACTTTATTCTACCTGTTTGAAAGAGGGAAAGAGAGAAAGAGGCAGATATATATAGAGAGAATGGGCACACCAGGGCCTTCAGCTGCTGCAAACGAACTCCAGAAGTGTGTGCCACCAATGTGCAACTGGCTTACATGGGTTCTGGGGAATCGAACCTGGGTCCTTTGACTTTGCAGGCAAGTGCCTTAACTGCTAAGCCATCTCTCCAGCCCTCATTTTTAGTTTTTTGAGGAACTTCCACACTGCCTTCCATAATGGCGGCACCAGTTAATACTCCGGCCAGCAGTAAAGACTAAAGGAGGACGATGGTAGAGTTGACTGAGTGAGACAGGATTAAAGGGCTTCCCCCTCAGAGACAGAATGAGCAATCAAATCCACTGCTGGGAACTCAGATAGTAACAGAATCTCAAAGGAAATAGTTCTCTGACCAATGAATCCGGTGATTGAGAACTTTCTGAAAGGAAAGAGGGAGGGAGGGCCAGAGAGAAACAGGTTCTTGTGAGCAAGGAAGACAAGGTGTGGATACTGGCTCACAAAGGTGAAGGGAGACTTGGAGTATGTGAGGTCCGCCCATCTTCTTCTCAGTGACTAGAAATGAACCTGAGTATCTCTAACCTGTCCACATTCATGAGGACTGTGACTACACTTTGGGAACTTCTCATTATTTTCAGAACCTTCTATCTGTAAACTTCCATGAGAGTGCCTGGGTTTAGCTGCCACCAAGCTTTCTTCAACATTGACTACCCCATCTGCTCCCCAGGTTCCTGAGGGGGTACCCAGAAACCTACTAGAATCCCTCTGAGTGGCACAGATGAGGTCAGGACACAGACCGCTGGATGAGGCCAGCACCTTTCTCTGATGCCCACACAAGCATTGTCTTTTGAGATCCCTGGAACGCAGGGGGGCTCACAGGCTTATCCAGGCCACTCCCTGCACGTCTCCACTCTATGCGGTCAGAGCACACATACACCTAACAGCACCCTGGACGTGACCGCGAGCAGTTTTGTATTGCCTGCAATTTGGGCAGGCTGTGGGAGCTTGGATTAGAGATTGGGTCTGGAGGTAGATAACATGACTTAAGATAACAAGACTTAATTGAGGGTGGGTTAATGAGTGAGAGAGAAAATGGATACAGAATCACAGAGGGAACCATGGTGGTGGGATGTGGCAGATTTTATTGTGGACTGATTTCTTTGCACAGAGATTTTTTTTTTTTTTTTTTTTTTGCAACAGACAGAAGGACCTAATGTCATTCTATCCTGTTCCATGACTCCTTAACATTTCACAGATGTCTCCCAGTAACAAAAGGCCTACTGACATTTAATGGCTCTACCTGTGCCACAGAGTTGAGGCAGAGAGTTGACACGGTCATAAGAAAACTCACCAATTCCTTGTAAATTCCTGGTTGGCTCACCAGTGATATTGCCAGTTGTGATGACTGGAGGTTTCAGGGAGGAGATTGAAAGAGCAAATAGAGACCTCTAGAGGTGTCCCACTGTTTGACATTGCAACATCATGTCACCTACAAAGTTAATTCTTGAGAACCATGAAGTCAATTTGCTTAAAAAAAAAAAGTCACATAATGTTTCAAGTAAGTTTATAATCTTGTATTAGGTCACATTTATAGCTATACTGGGCTATATGCAGTCTATGGGCTGAAGGTTAGATCCTGCTCTGGGAATGTCTCAGGTTCTTTTTTTGAAAATATTTTTATTTATTTATTTGAGAGAGAGAGAGAAAGAGAAAAGCAGAAAGACACAGAGAGAGTGTGTGTGTGGGGTGTGTGTATGTGTGTGTGTGTGTGTGTGTGTGAATATATGCATTCCAGGGCCTTCAGCCACTACAAATGAACTCCAGATGTATGCACCATTTTGTGCATCTGGCTTCACATGGGTACTGGGAAATCGACACTGGGCATGAGGCTTTGCGAGCAAACATCTTTCACTGATGAGCCACTTCTCCAGCCCCTGTATGAGGTTCTTGTTACTGTCAGAAAAAAAGAATTCAGCGATGAGATAAAGTAAGGAACTCGGAGGAAGTTTTATTACAGAGCAAAAATACACAGTCAAGGGCTGAGTGTGTGTGTTCTCGGTGAGTCATCCTTATTTCTTTAAATATGCCCTGTCCCAACTTTCTCCTCTTTTCTCAAACTATATTTGCAACCATGTTGATATTCTGAATAATCTCACACGAAACTTATTTCCTGCCATTTTTGAAAATCTTTTTGTGGCACTAGGGATGGAACCAGGGCCTTGTGAGTTATAGCCCTAGTCCCCATTGTTTTGGGGGGGCTTGCTTTGTGTGTATAGTGTGTGCACATGTAGGTGCAGATGCACAGCGCTGTGGAGGCCAGAGGAAGATGTTGGTGTCCTGCCCTATTGTTCTCCCATCTCATTTATTTGAGACAGTCTCTCAGTGAACCTGAAGCTCACTGTCACACACACACACACACACACACACACACACACACACACACACACACACACTGCTATTGCCAGCAAGCCCACAGATCCCCTATCCCTGCCTCACCTCAGTGCTGGGATCACAGGTATACATATCCATGCCGGGTTTTTTTTTTTTTTTCTAAATTGTAACAGGTTGTACTCTTTTATCCCCTCGCCCCAGCTCCTGTTACCCTGGAGGCCCTCCTCAGTGGGGTTATGATACCCACTGTGGGCTCATGAAGGCCTCAGTCAGTCCCTGTGGGGTTGCTGAGGAGGGTGAGGACTATGCCTTGGGGTATTCCTACCCACACTGTGGCTCTTACAATCTTTCTACCCCCTCTTCCACAATGTTCCCTGAGCCATGACAGGCCTGTTGGCAGTCTGATTTAGTGCTGTGTTCTCTTTAGCCTCTGGATTTCTGCTTTGATAGGTTTTGATCGATCACCATATCTGTCACCATCGCCCTGGAACTGATTGTCAGGCTAGCAGTAAGAGCAGCATTGCTCCTGGGCCTTGGCAGAGGTGGCAGAGGTGGCTGTCTTCTTGTCTTACCGATGCATCTTGGTTCTCCTCCGTCTTCTCTGCCATCTGCAAAATAAAGCTGATTCTCCAAACAAGAGTGAGAGCAAGTTGGGTTAAAGGGAGTATGCAAATTTATTTGAGAGATTTTTCTTTTTTTTTCTTGGCGTGCAAACCCACTCTTCTTCTCCAGAGAGCAGTGGGGACTTCTTTCTGAAGTTTGAGTTTCTAGACCATGAGATTCGGACTTAGTTTCCAGGACCGGATATAAGTTCTCTCTCATTAAGCGGGCTCTCATGTTCCATCAGAGGCTGTGTGCCACTGTTACACAAGTGTGTACTTCTTGACCAGCTGCTTGGTTTTGTAGGCTGTAGGGGCTCCTGCTCATTCATGCTCTTGCTGACCATTGTCCTCCAGCAGCTCAGCTCCCCCAGGGCTTTCCGCCACTATGCGGGCCAGCCAGCTACAAGCTAGTCTCCCCTTCAGTTCCAGCACGGCGTTCCAGTATCCGTGACCAAGCCTATTCCAACAACACGGTCTCACCTTTTAGCTCTGCCATGCCCATTGTTTTAAACATGAGTCCTGGGGGTCAAATTCATAATTTTTAAAATTTTCTTCTTTTTTTTTGAGGCAAGCCCAACAGACTGACCTTTTTTATGTATGTGTGTGTGTGAGAGAGAGAGAGCGAGAAAGAGAGAGAATTGGCATGCGTGGACCTCCGGCCACTGAAACCAAACTCCAGGTGTGTGTGCCACCTTGTACACGTGTGTGACCTTGCCCGCTTACATCACCTTGTGCATCTGGCTCATGTGGGACCTGGAGTGTCAAACATCAGTCCTTAGGCTTCTCTGGCAAGCACCTTAACCACTAAGCAATCTCACCTGCCCTAAATTTTATTCTTTTTATGTTCCTTTGATTTTCTTTCTTTTTTAATATTTTATTTTTATTTATTTACTTGACAGGGAAAGAGAATAAGAATGAATGGATATGCCAGGGCCTCTAGTCACGGCAAACAAACTCCAGATGTATGTGCCACCCTGTACATCTGGCTTACATGGGTCCTTTGGCTTTGCAAGCAAGTGCTTTAACCGTTAACCCATTTTCCAACCCAAAATATTTTTTTATTTCTATTTATTTATTTGACAGAGAGAAAGAGACTAGGTCCACCAGGGCCTCAAGCCACTGCAAATGAACTCCAGATGCACATTTCACCATGTGCATCTGGCTAACATGGGTACTGGGGAATCAAACCTTGGTCCTTAGGCTTTGCAGGCAAGTGCCTTAACCACTGAGCCATCTCTCCAGCCCATGTTCCTTTGACCACTCTGATCTCAAACTCATTATATAGACAAGGCTGGCTTTATGTTCCTGATCCTCCTGCCTCTACCTCCCAGGTGCTGGGATTATAGGCCTGCATCTAAAATGTTATTCGTGTGTGTGTGTGTGTGTGTGTGTGTGTGTGTGTGTGTGTGTGTCTCCATAGTACACATGTGGATGTCAGAGAACAACTTCAGGATGTCAGTACTCACCTTCCATCTTGTTTGAGACAGGGTGGCTCTTGTCGTTTGCCGTTGCATAGCTTGCTTGTGAGCTTCGGGATTCTCCTGGCTCTGCCTCCCATTGCCGTATGCACCTTAGCATTACAGAGGTGTGCACCACCTGCATCTGGCTTTACAAAGGTTCTGGGGTTCCTAACTCTAGTCGTCAGGCCTATACAACAAGTGCTTTAAACCACTGAGCCATCTCCTCAGCCCTAAAATTTTATTCTTATTATATTATGCCTGGATATTTTCTAATAGCCTACCCTCAAATTTCTAATCTATGTCCAGTCTGTTGTTAACCCCACCAAATGAATTAGTAATTTTAAGCATTGTATATACTTTTTTAAAAATTTATTTGAGAGTGACAGGCAGACAGAGAGAGAAAGAGGCAGAGATAGAGAAAGAGAGAGAGAGAGAATGGGCACGCCAGGGCCTCCAGCCACTGCAAATGAACTCCAGATGCATGTGCCACCTTGTGCATCTGGCTTATGTGGGTCCTGGGGAATTGAGCCTTGAACCAGGATTCTTAGGCTTCACAGGCAAGCGCTTAACCTCTAAGCCATCTCTCCAGCCCCCTGTATATCCTTTTTTGTATTTTTTAAAGAAAGGAAATGAAGTCAATCTTATTATTTTTCTTTCTTTCTCCTTTCCTTTTTTAAATATATTTTTATCTTTTTAAAATATATTTTATTTTCATTTATATTTAAGAGATAAAGAGGGGGAGAGAGAGAGAATGGGCACACCAGGGCCTTCAGCCACTGAAAATAAACTCCAGAAGCACGCACTACCTTGTGCATCTGGCTTATGTGGGTCCTGGGGAATCGAACCTGGGTCCTTTAGCTTTTCAGGCTAGCACCTTAACCACTAAACCATCCCTCCAGCCCTATTTTATTTTTTTATTTTGAGAGAGAATTGGTGTGCCAGGGCTTCCAGTCACTGCAATCAAACTCTAGACACATGTGCCACCTTGTGTACATGTGCAACCTTACATGCTTGCATCACCTTAGGGTGCGTCAGGCTTAAGTGAGACCTGGAGAGTCAAACATGAGTCCTTAGGCTTTGCAGGTAAGTACCTTAACCACTAAGCTATCTCTCTAGTCCTCTCCTTTCCTTTCCTTTCCTTTCCTTTCCTTTCCTTTCCTTTCCTTGCTTGCTTGCTTGCTTGCTTGCTTTCTGAAATCAGTATAACTTTAGGCTTTAGGTTTTGCTCTCTGGATCTAGCTCTGTTCTTTGCTGCACTTAGCAGTCAATTTCCAGAAAATTCTCCTGTCTCTACCTTTCATCTCATAGTCAGCTTGCTGGAAATACAGAAGCCCACAACAAGGTTTGGCTTTTTACGTGGGGTCTTGGGAGGTTTGAACTCAGGTACTCAGACTTAAGTGTCAAGTGCTTTATCTGCTGAGCCATCTTCCAGTCCCGATATTCTCTGTTTCTTTTCTTTTGTTTTGTTTTGGTTTGGTTTTTCGAGGTAGAGTCTCACTCTAACCCAGGCTGACCTGGAATTCACTGTGTAGTCCCAGGCTGGCCTCAAACTCACAGCGATCCTCCTACCTCTGCCTCCCGAGTGCTGGGATTAAAGGTGTGTGCCACCAAGCCCGGCTCTCTGTTCCTTTTGCCATGACAATCTTTGAGCACTTCTTTTAGGAAAGGATATAAGGTGGTCACCCTATTTACTTACATTTGTCCCATCTTGAGATGACAGTACAGCCTTTTCAAAATGGCTATTCCCCTGAATTGATTAGAGGGAGATATTTCTCTTTCATCACAGCCTCTTGTTTTAGTTAAAATTCACAGTGCACAGGATAAATTATAGCACAGACTCTCAAGCATCTCCACTTCTGACATTTGTGCTGCTAATTAGTTTCTCCATATTGTTACATTCCATCGTCTCTGTTTTACTTGAGGAAAAAAATACATAAATGTAAATACATTTTTACATATCCAGATTTCCATTTCAATATTCAGATGTATAATTTCAGTGCCTGTCCCGAGCATGTGACCAGTGCCTAGATGCTGTTTTTTATAACTTGTCATATTGCATTTTATTCTTACATTGCTATAGAAGAAAGTTCCCAAAGAAGACCCAATAAAAAAAGAAAACATTCAAAATAATACACATTTTATCTTCACATATTAGCCTATCACTGTTGTAAGGGTTATCACTCCCACCTGTTGACCCTCTGATATATTCAAGCATTATTTGAGATGCTTTGTAAATGCTGCCTCCTTTCAGCTGGAAAAACTGGGCATGCAGGGCTGGAGAGATGGCTTAGCAACTAAGGTTTTTGCCTGTGAAGCCTAGTTCAATTCGCCAGTACCCACATAAGTCAGATGTACAAAGTGGCACATGCATCTGGAGTTCATTTGCAGTGGCTAGAAGTCCTGGTGTGCCCATTCTCTCTGTGTATCTATCTGCCTTTCTCAAGTAAATAAGAATACTGGGTATGTGGAGGGACAAAACTTTGCTGCGGATCTACAGTAGAACATGATAGAGCTGGAATTTTTATTTTTTATTAATGTTTATTCTTATTATTTATTGCTCTAATTTTTTTTTATTTATTTGAAGCAGAGACAGAGAGAGAAAGAGAATGAGAATGGGCATGCCAGGGCCTCTAGCCATTGCAAACAAACTCCAGATACATGCACCACTTTGTGCATCTGGCTTTATGTGGGTACTGGGAATTGAACCCAAGTCATTATGTTTTGTAGGCAAAGGCTTTAACTGCTGAGTCATCTCTCCAGCCCCTATTGTGTGTATATATATAATTTATTTGAGAGAGAGAGAGAAAATGGGCATGCCAGGGCCTCCAGCCACTACAAACAAACTCCAGTTGCATGTGACACCTTGTGCATCTGGCTTATGTGGGTCCTAGAGAGTTGAACCAGTATCCTTTGGCTTTGCAGGCAAATGCCTTAACTGCTAAGCTGTCTCTCCAGCCCTGCTTTTTTTTATATAAAATTATTGTACTCTTAGACCCCCCTCCTCCATCCCAATTCTGCTGAGAGTTTTCTTTGGTATGGTCTTTGGTGTTCATTGTGGAGACCAAGAAGCTACAGTCTGCAGGGGTGGGGGAGAGCTGGAGTTTTATTCCAGGTTTCTCTAATTCTAGCTCCTATACTTTTCACTAAATGTTGTATGGGGAAAGCTAGCTGTGCTTTGAAGACTGGCTGCCGAATGACCTGCCCCATCCTCCTCCTCTGTCTGGCTCAAGCACACTACTCAATTCATGTGCAGAATGAGGAAGTGACTGAGAAGGAAAGCAAACTTCCACAGACAGAGGCTCAGTTCATGCCTCTTATCATCCTTGCTTCCACAGCTGCCCATTATTTGTTGTTTGCGTTTTATTTACATTTGGGCTGGGGGGGTTAATTTTATTTATTTATGTATTTATTTATTTGAGAGAGAGATTGAGAATGGGCATGCCAGGGCCTCTAGCCACTAAACAAACTCCAGATACATGCACCACCTTGTGAATCAGGCTTAAGTGAGTACTAGGGGATCAAAACTGGGTCCTTAGGCCTCTCAGGCAATTGTCTTAATTGCTAAGCCATCTTTCCAGGCCCAATTGGGAGATTTTTTTTTTTAAATAACTGCTTTGATCTCCATGCTTTTTATAGGTCTGTTTAAGTGTTTTATCTCATCTTGATTTAATTTTGGTAGGTGTTACTGTCAATTTCACATTGCTGGCAGAAATCACCCAACCAAGAGCAGCTTTTGGGAAAAAAAGGGGTTTATTTTGGCTTACAGACTTGAGGGTAAGCTCCATGATGGCAGGGGAAAACAGTAGAATGAGTAGAGAGTGCACATCACCCTCTGGCCAACATAAGGTGGACAATAGTAACAGGAGAGTGTGCTAAACACTGGCAAGGGGACACTGGCTATAACACCCATAAGCCCACCCCCAACAATACACTCCCTCCAGGGGGTGTTAATTCCCAAATCTCCATCAGCTGGGAACCTAGCATTCAGAACACCTAAGATTATGGGGGACACTGGAAACAAACCACCACAGTAGGTCATATAAATCTAGGAAATCATCCATTTCTTTCAGATTTTCAAACTTAGTGGAGTATATGTTCCTAAAGTATGTCCTCATGATTTTCTGAATTTCAGTGGTGTCTGTTGTAGTGGTGCCTTTTTCACCTCTATTTTTATTAATTTGTGTCTCTTCTCTCTTTTTTGGGGTCAGATTTGCTAAGGATTTATCAATTTTGTTTATCCTTTCAAAGAACCAACTCTTTGTTTTATTGATTCTTTGTATTGTTTTTTTTTCTTTTTCTTTTATTTATTTATTTGAAAGTGACAGAGAGAGAAAGAGAATGAGAATGGGCATGCCAGGGCCTCCAGCCACTACAAACAAACTCCAGTTGCATGTGACACCTTGTGCATCTGGCTTATGTGGGACCTGGAGATTCACTCTTGAGTTCTCAGGCTTCACAGGCAAATGCCTTAACTGCTAAGCCATCTCTCCAGCCCCTATTGTGTGTATATATATAATTTATTTGAGAGAGAGATTGAGAATGGGCATGCCAGGGCCTCCAGCCACTACAAACAAACTCCAGTTGCATGTGACACCTTGTGCATCTGGCTTTATGTGGGTACTGGGAATTGAACCCAAGTCATTATGTTTTGTAGGCAAAGGCTTTAACTGCTGAGTCATCTCTCCAGCCCCTATTGTGTGTATATATATAATTTATTTGAGAGAGAGATTGAGAATGGGCATGCCAGGGCCTCCAGCCACTACAAACAAACTCCAGTTGCATGTGACACCTTGTGCATCTGGCTTTATGTGGGTACTGGGAATTGAACCCAAGTCATTATGTTTTGTAGGCAAAGGCTTTAACTGCTGAGTCATCTCTCCAGCCCCTATTGTGTGTATATATATAATTTATTTGAGAGAGAGATTGAGAATGGGCATGCCAGGGCCTCCAGCCACTACAAACAAACTCCAGTTGCATGTGACACCTTGTGCATCTGGCTTATGTGGGACCTGGAGATTCACTCTTGAGTTCTCAGGCTTCACAGGCAAATGCCTTAACTGCTAAGCTGTCTCTCCAGCCCTGCTTTTTTTTATATAAAATTATTGTACTCTTAGACCCCCCTCCTCCATCCCAATTCTGCTGAGAGTTTTCTTTGGTATGGTCTTTGGTGTTCATTGTGGAGACAAGAAGCTACAGTCTGCAGGGGTGGGGGAGAGCTGGAGTTTTATTCCAGGTTTCTCTAATTCTAGCTCCTATACTTTTCACTAAATGTTGTATGGGGAAAGCTAGCTGTGCTTTGAAGACTGGCTGCCGAATGACCTGCCCCATCCTCCTCCTCTGTCTGGCTCAAGCACACTACTCAATTCATGTGCAGAATGAGGAAGTGACTGAGAAGGAAGCTAACTTCCACAGACAGAGGCTCAGTTCATGCCTCTTATCATCCTTGCTTCCACAGCTGCCCATTATTTGTTGTTTGCGTTTTATTTACATTTGGGCTGGGGGGGTTAATTTTATTTATTTATGTATTTATTTATTTGAGAGAGAGATTGAGAATGGGCATGCCAGGGCCTCCGCCACTGCAAACGAACTCCAGATGCATGCGCCCCTTGTGCATCTGGCTTTATGTGGGTACTGGGAATTGAACCCAAGTCATTATGTTTTGTAGGCAAAGGCTTTAACTGCTGAGTCATCTCTCCAGCCCCCTTGTTTTGTTTTCTTGTTTGCTTCTATTTCATTAATTTCTGCCCTAATCTTTATTATTCTTTTCCTGCCTACTGATTTTTCATTTGCCTTGTTCTTCTTTTTCCAAGGCCTTCAGGTGGGGTATTAAGTTGTTTACTTGTGACCTTTCTAATTTCTTTTCTTGTTTGTTTGTCTTATGAGGTAGGATCTCACTGTAGCCCAGGATGACCTGGAATTCACTATGTAGTCTCAGGGTGGCCTTGAACTCATGGCGATCCTCCTACCTCTGCCTCTGGAGTGCTGGGATTAAAGGTGTGTGCCACCATGCCTGGCTTCTAATTTCTTAATATAGGCACTTATAGCTATAAATTTCCCTCTTAAGACTGCCTTCATTGTGTCCAAAGATTTCAGTATGTTGTGTTATTGTTATCATTTGATTCTATGAATTTTTTAATTCCCTCTTGATTTCTTCAATAACCCTTTCATCATTCAGTAGTGTACTGTTTAGTCTCCATGATTTTTTGTATCCTCTGTAATTTTTCTTACTATTGATTTGTAGTTTAAGCCTATAGTGATAAGATAGAGTATAAGGAATTATTTCAATTTTTCTGTATTTGTTAAGATTTGCTTTGTGTCCTAATATATCGTCTGTTTTAGAGAATGTTTTATGTGATGCTAAAAAGAATGTGTATTTGCAGCATTTGGATGGTATGTTCTATAGATATCTGTTAGGTCTTTTTGCTCTATGACCTCATTTAATCCAGGTGTTTCTCTATTTTTGCCAGGAAGACCTGTAAATTGATATAAGTAGGATATTGAAGTCACCCACTACAATGGTACTTGGTGTTATCTGTGACCATAAGACTAATAGTGTTTGTTTGAATGAAATTAGGAGCCCCCATGTTAGTGGAGTATATGTTCCTAAAGTATGTCCTCATGATTTTCTGAATTTCAGTGGTGTCTGTTGTAGTGGTGCCTTTTTCACCTCTATTTTTATTAATTTGTGTCTCTTCTCTCTTTTTTGGGGTCAGATTTGCTAAGGATTTATCAATTTTGTTTATCCTTTCAAAGAACCAACTCTTTGTTTTATTGATTCTTTGTATTGTTTTTTTTTCTTTTTCTTTTATTTATTTATTTGAAAGTGACAGAGAGAGAAAGAGGCAGATAGAGAGAGAGAGGGAGAGAATGGGCGCGCCAGGGCCTCCCGCCACTGCAAACGAACTCCAGATGCATGCGCCCCCTTGTGCATCTGGCTAACGTGGGTCCTGGGGAATGGAGCCTCGAACCAGGGTCCTTAGGCTTCACAGGCAAGCGCTTAACCGCTAAGCCATCTCTCCAGCCCTTGTTTTGTTTTCTTGTTTGCTTCTATTTCATTAATTTCTGCCCTAATCTTTATTATTCTTTTCCTGCCTACTGATTTTTCATTTGCCTTGTTCTTCTTTTTCCAAGGCCTTCAGGTGGGGTATTAAGTTGTTTACTTGTGACCTTTCTAATTTCTTTTCTTGTTTGTTTGTCTTATGAGGTAGGATCTCACTGTAGCCCAGGATGACCTGGAATTCACTATGTAGTCTCAGGGTGGCCTTGAACTCAAGGCAATCCTCCTACCTCTGCCTCCCAAATGCTGGGATTAAAGGTGTGTGCCACCATGCCTGGCTTCTAATTTCTTAATATAGGCACTTATAGCTATAAATTTCCCTCTTAAGACTGCCTTCATTGTGTCCCAAAGATTTCAGTATGTTGTGTTATTGTTATCATTTGATTCTATGAATTTTTTAATTCCCTCTTGATTTCTTCAATAACCCTTTCATCATTCAGTAGTGTACTGTTTAGTCTCCATGATTTTTTGTATCCTCTGTAATTTTTCTTACTATTGATTTGTAGTTTAAGCCTATAGTGATAAGATAGAGTATAAGGAATTATTTCAATTTTTCTGTATTTGTTAAGATTTGCTTTGTGTCCTAATATATCGTCTGTTTTAGAGAATGTTTTATGTGATGCTAAAAAGAATGTGTATTTGCAGCATTTGGATGGTATGTTCTATAGATATCTGTTAGGTCTTTTTGCTCTATGACCTCATTTAATCCAGGTGTTTCTCTATTTTTTGCCAGGAAGACCTGTAAATTGATATAAGTAGGATATTGAAGTCACCCACTACAATGGTACTTGGTGTTATCTGTGACCATAAGACTAATAGTGTTTGTTTGATGAAATTAGGAGCCCCCATGTTAGGTGCATATATGTTTATAATTGTAGTGTCCTCCTGTTGAATTGATCCTTTAGTCAATATAAAGTGACCTTCTTTATCTTTCCTCAATAATATTGGTTTGAAGTCTGTTTTGTCAGATATTAGAATAGCAACACCTATTGTTTCCTAGCCCCATTTGTTTGAAATCCTTTTACCCTAAGATACTGTCTGTCTTTTATGGAGAGGTGAGTTTCTTAGAGGCAACAAACAGAAAGATCCTGCCTGTTTTTATTATTTATTTATTGTGAGAGATAGAGAGAATGGGCACTCTAGGACCTTCAACCACTGTGAACAAACTCCATCTTCCCACTTCCATCACTGTATGTCTGGCTTATGTGGGACCTGGAGATTCACTCTTGAGTTCTCAGGCTTCACAGGCAAGAGTCTTAACTGCTAAACCATCTGTCCAGCCCAGGAGCCTGCCTTTTAATCCAATCTGCAAGTCTGTGTCTTTTGGTTGCGGCATTGAGGTCACTGATATTAAAAATTATTATTGAAAGTTGTGAAATTTATCCTTGCCATTCTTTTTGTTTTGTAGTGCTTCTTGTTTCTTGTTGACTTTCTTGTGTTAACTATTATTTGAGTATGGTTTATTTTTTTCTGTTTTCTCATATGTGTGCTTTTCTTTCTCTTCAGTGTGAAGGATCCCTTCAGGTATTTTCTGTAGAGCTGGCTTAGTGGTCATATATTCCGTTAGCTTGTTTTTATTGTGGAATGCCCTTATTTCTCTGTTAATTTGGATGGATAACTTTGCTGGATAAAGTAATCCTGGTTGACAGTTGTTATCTTTCAGAACTTGGAATATGTCCTGTGTTTTCTGGGGGATTCCTTCAGGTGTTTGTTTTCTTCTTTGATTCCTTTGATTTCTTTGAACATAGATATGATCATTCTTTTGAATTCTTTGTCAGGCATTTCATAGAAATCAGACTCACTGGAGGTCATTTCTGATGGATTTATAATTTTGGTGGAATTGTCTTTTTTTTGGTGTGTTTCTTGTAGAGATCTTTGCGTTTGAGTGGATTTGGTGCTTGGATTTTCTAATTATCTTCTGTATTCTTTAGATGTGTAAATATGATGTTATATATCTTCAGGGTAGGACTTTAAGGTACCGGGTGTGGCTCTTATATGACTCCCAGAGCAACAACAGAAGTGACCCTGGGTTGGGTTTGCCTACTATGCAAATGTTCTAGTAGGCTGGATGGAGCGAAGTATAGGCAAATTCTAACATTCAACTGAGCAATATACACATTCAATCAAAACCAGCATGGAGCCAGTCGTGGTGGTGCACACCTTTAATCCCAGCACTTGGGAGGCAGAGGTAGGAGGATCACTGAGAGTTCGAAGCCACCCTGAGACTACATAGTTAATTCCAGGTCAGCTTGGACCAGAGTGAGACCCTACCTCAGGGAAAAAAAAAAAAAAAAAAACAGCATGGAGTATTTATATAAGAGTGGGGATTAAAACAAACAGATAATCTAACAAAGCCCAAGTCCCTAAAGCTGTTTGTTGATCCACACCCTTAATCCTGCCAACCAGGAGGCTGAGATTTCTGGTCTATAATGGATTCCAGGTCATCCTGGGACAGAGTGAGACCCTGCCCCCAAGAAAGACAGAAGAAGAAGGCATTATAAATCAGGAAATATCCAAAGCAACACTAGTCAACCCCACACAGCTTATGTAAGAATGGTAAACCCAACCACTAGGACATCAATCAAATCTAACACATAACCTGCCCTGAGATAGAAGGTGCAATTAGCACTTTCAGGGCAGGCCTATATACCTGGCTTTGGGGCAGGTATTGATCCAGAGTAAGTAGGCCCTATTACCTTTTAGGGATGGCTTCAGTCTCACCTTTGCTGAGTGCCCACTTGGGACCCTCTGTGCTGTGGAGTCAGCTAGGCTATTTGGGTCGGTCAGTCTGTTGTTGTGATTGGCTGCGCAGGATGTTGTGTGGCTGGGATCCCTCCAGTGGTTGCTGCGCTGGCGGTTGCAGGAGGGGAGGCTGTGGAGAGTGTCTGAAGTTCCTGGGCTGCTCAGCTGGTCCCTGTTGTCTTCTCCTTCAGGTCTCTTGACTTTGTGGGGCTGGTGTGAGTGGCAAATCCTTTTCCCCTGATTCTGCTAGAGCTGCCTCAGGCAGGGCGAGTCCTGTGCAGCTTTGCCCAGCAGACCAGCCCTCCCCTCCTGTTGTTGGGGTTTTGTTTTGGTTTGGGTTTTTTTGGGCTGTTGGGCCTTGAGAGGCCCGGATGTGAGGCCTAGTGGAGCTTCCTGAGCCTAGCTAAAGTTTGGCGAACTGCCTCCGCCCAGCTATGACTCAGGAGGGGGCCAAATGGCCTCTGGCCTGCCACTTCCGCACAGGAAGTTAGAGTTCCCGCCCCTGTGCGCTTAGAACCAATCATCTCAGAGGTCATGGTATGCTATTGGCCCTTACATCTCACCCCACCCTAAAGTCCCCGCCTTTGTTCTCAACATTATATAAACACCTGCCTGTAACAATAAAGTGAGTTCCTGCTTCCCCAGACTCCTGGCTAGGGGGTTTGTACCTGGCAGTAGACACTCACCTTCCTCCTCAACCCCTTGGGAGGAACCAGCGGGCCTGGTCCTTCCTCAGCACTACCTGCCAGGGGAGCCCGGCACCAGGTGGGTCTCACTCTCACTCAGGCTCCCCTGGAATTCATTATGTAGTCTCAGGGTGGCCTTGAACTCATGGCGATCCTCCTACCTCTGCCTCCCAAGTGCTGGAATTAAAGGCATGTGTCACCACGCCTGGCTCAATGTCTTAATAATATAGTGCTTGTCATTTATTTGCCTTTTTTCTCATTATTACAACCAGAGTGCACTATTAGGGTCTACATCCTATACGCATCAGAATCACAGAGTACAAGTTTGACTTGAATGATCAACAGCGATTTAAGCCAAGTGGGTCACAGTGGTAATATGATTAACAATGAAAGGCATATAAACCAAAATTTTAGCCAAAAATCCAGAAGTCATGGCTTTCAACTGTGCTAATGGAAATGATTATTTCTGGAATAATTCAGAGCTTCTATATAACCTTTTCTTGATGTGCCCCAAGATGGAACATGCTGATGAAATGTCAAATTTGGCCTTCAAACCACTCTCAAATATATTCTGGCAATCTCAAGTATATACCATTAAATCAATTACCCTGAAGATATGAGATGTGCTAGAAAAGTTAAATGAGGGCTGGAGAAATGGCTTAATGCTTAAGGCACTTGACTACAAACCCAAAGACCTAGGACCCAGGCAAACCAGATGCACAAGATGATACATGCATCTGGAGTTCATTTGCAGTGACTGGAGGCCCTGGCATGCCCATTCTCTATCTGCCTCTCTCTCTCGATCTCTCTCAAATAAATAAATAAATAAAATTTAAATATTTTTAAAAGAAAAGTTAAATGAACAAATAGAATTATTTTTTAGTATTTTTATTTGTGTATTGGAGGGGGAAGAGACAGAGAGAAAGAGGCAGACACATACACACAGAGTATGGGAGCGCCAAGGCCTCCTGCCACTTTAAATGAACTTCAGATGCATGTGCCACTTTGTGCAACTGGTTTACGTGGGTACTGGGGAATTGAAGAAAGATGTTTGCATGCCAGTGAATAAAACTCAAAGCCAAATAATCTCAAACTAATTTCTCTAGAGACTGTTTGTTTGTGATGTCACAGTGGGCATGTGGATATGGAAGGACAATTCTTAGTGTGTCAATCCTCGCTGTCCCCCGCAGTGTGAGGTAGGCTCTTACATTTCCCTTGTTGTTATTGTTCACTGCAGTGCGGGCCAGGCTAACTGCTTGTCTCTGCCTCCCGTCTTGTCCTCAGTGTGCTGGAAGGGTTACAGAAGCCCACCATGGCTTCCGGCTTTTACAAGGGTCTAAAGATCTGAACTCGGGTACTCAGACTTGAGTGGCAAGTGCATTATCCATTGAGCCATCTCCCTAGCCCAAGACTTTTAAAAAATATTGTATGTGTGTGTGTGTGTGTCTGTGAGAGAGAGAAAGAAGAGGCCAGGGCCTCTTGCCACTGCAAATGAACCCCAGATCCAGATGCATGTGTCATTTTGTGCATGTGGCTTTATGTGGGTTCTGTAAAATTGAACCTAGGCCAGAAGACTTTGCAAACAAGCACCTTTTTTTTTTTTTTTCTTTTTGAGGTCAGGTCTTGCTCTAGCCCAGGCAGACCTGGAATTCACTGTGTAGTCTCAGGCTGGTCTCAAACTCACAGAGATCCTCCTACCTCAGCCTCCCAGAGTACTGGGATTAAAGGAGTGCACCACCACACCCAGTCAAACAAGCACATTTAATCGCTGAGCCATCTCTCCAGCCCCCAAGACTATTAACGGTGCCAATTAAGGTATAATCTTTTTTTTATGTGTGGGCTTGTAGAGTACGTGTGGCGTGTGATGTGTCGTGTGTTTGTAGCGGGGTGTACACACCGTGCACATATGTGCAGAGGCCAGAGGACTTGGGGTGCCTTATTCTATCACCTTTCCATATGTTTCCTTGAGGTGGGGTCTCCTTCCCAGAGCTGCTATTTATTTCTATCAGCAAGCTCCAGTGGTTCTCCCATTCCCCACACCCACCCTTGCTGGGGTTACAGATTTGCATAATCTCATTTTATCTGTTTACATGGGTTCTGGGAAAATAGAATTCGAGCAGTCTCAGACCCTCCCAGGCCTTTGTGCTCAAGTGGTAAGAACTCTTAACTGTTGAGCCATCTCCCCAGCCCAAGGTATAAGCTTTTTTTTTTTTTTTTTTCCCAAGGTTGAGTCTTGCTCTAGCCCAGGCTGACCTGGAATTCACTATGCAGTCTCAGGGTGGCCTTGAACTCATGGTGGTCCTCCTACCTCTGCTTCCCGAGTGCTGAGATTAAAGGCATGGGCCACCATGCCTGGCTTGGTGTAATCTTTTTTTTTTTTTTTTTTTTTTTTTTTTTTTTGGTATAATCTTTTTTGATTTTTTTTTTTTTTGGTTTTACGAGGTAGGGTCTCACTTTAGTTCAGGCTGACCTGGAAGTCACTATGTAGTCTCAGGGTGGCCTCGAACTCACGGCGATCCTCCTACCTCTGCTTCCCGAGTGCTGGGATTAAAGGCGTGCGCCACCACGCCCGGCTTTTTTTTTTTTTTTTATTTGAAAGAGAAAGTATAGGGATGCCAGGGCCTCCAACCTCTGCAAATGAACTCCAGGTGCATGCACCATTTGTGCATTTGGCTTTACATGGGTACTGGGAAATCCAACCCAAGCCATCGATGGCTTTACAAGCAAGCATCTTTAACCATTCAGTCATCTCTCTAGCCCCAAGATATAATCTTGATTGAAGACAAATTTGAACAAATTTAAAAGCTAAATAACATGTGCTGCTTTGTAATTTGTATTTATTTTTATTTGCATGTGTGTGTATGTATGTGTGCATGCACACATGGGTACGCCAAGGTTTCTTGCCACTGTCAACGAATGCCCATCTGGCTTTACAAGGTGGCATATATCTAGAGTTTGTTTGCGGTGGATGGAGGCCCTGGCATGCCCATTTTCTCACTCTTGCTCTTGCTCTCTCTCTGCCTCTTTCTCTCTCTCAAATAAAAAAAAAAGGTAATATGGGGGTGAGAAAGTGATCAACATGCATTATATTAAGTATATTCATAGAATTGTCAAAAATTAATTTTAAAAAGAAAGATAAAAATCACAGTATGACTTATGTGGTGCAATTAAAATATTTCACATTTTCTGTTATAATAATTTATCACACATGACCCAAATACAATGTTTAAACATAATCTGTAAAATTGAATTCAGTCATCTTTGGTAATTTGCTGACTTTCAGTCCTGAAAAACCACAGCTTTACACATATTTTTCTATTTTGTCATTCCAAAGGTGTATTTGTCAAGACAGGAGGATGGAATGTGTGTTTTAGTTAATTATGTGTTAACTTTATTTATAACTTCAAAATATTAGACGTTAGGGCATAGGCATTTGCTGTATTCTGGGACCCTACAAACACTAGGGACTCATGTGAGACCAGAACCCCAACCAAGTACACTTCAGACCTAAGCCAGTGCTCACCGTGATGAGGGGAGAAACCTGATTTAGTGACAATAGTTCTTTTTTATGTTTTTTTTAAATTTATTTTCAGGCTGGAGGGATTGCTTAGTGGTTAAGGCACTTGCCTGCAAAGCCAAAGGACCCAGGTTCAATTCCCCAGGACCCACGTAAGCCAAATGCAAAAGGTGGCACAAGTCTGGAGTTCATTTGCAGTGGCAGTCCCTGACATACCCATTCTCTCTCTCCCTCTCCCTCTCCCTCTCCCTCTCCCTCTCCCTCTTCCTCTCTCTCTCTCTCTCTCTCTCTCTCTCTTCTTTCTTTCTCTCAAATAAATAAATAAATAAATTTTTAAATTATTTTCAAGGAAAGAGAGAATTTGTTCACTAGGGCTTCCAGCTGCTTCAGATGACTCCAGACATATATACCACTTTGTTTATCTGGCTTTACGTGGGTACTGGGGAATTGAACCTGGTCCTGGGTCCTTTGGCTTTACAGATAAGTGCCTTAACTGCTAAGTCTTCTCTCCAGCCCCAGTGACAATAGTTCACTTGGGGTTAGGTGGTTGATACGTGCCACACCAAGAGCAGGGAAGGACAGGCCAAGGAGAGTTCTCTGAATGATTTTTCTGAAAAAAGAAGGTTGTAGTTCCTGGAGCTGAAATGTCGCCCACGGAGGTGGCTTCAGGGTCAGCAACAGGACAGTTGCAGCCACAGGTCTTCAGGATCTTGGGAGCTCCAAGACACTATCACTTCATGGGGCCAGAAGAGAGGGAGACAGATATCAAAGCAAAGAATCGACTGGAGGGACAGCACCTTGGGACCTAAAGGCAGGGACAGACAGCCAAGCTGGCTTCCCTCCAGAGACCATGGGAAAGTGGGGCCTGAGGCAGAGTGAAGACTGGGGCAGAAGTAAATAGGATGACAGAGGACGCCAGGTTGGCAGACAGGCCCAGGAGGACGTGTGTAATACGTGGCTATTCTGCGGCTATCCTGGCCAGGGCAAAAATAACGTTGGATCCAGGCGTGGTGACACACACCTTTAATACCCCCACTTGGAAGGCAGAGGTATGAGGATCGCCAGAAGTTTGAGGCCACTCGTAGTGAATTCCAGGTCAGCCCGGGCTAGAGCAAGAACCTACTTTGAAAAACCAAAATAATAATAATAGTGTTGGGCTGGGTTCAGATGCCTGGACCATGATGGAGCTGAGGGAGAGGGCAGCTCAGAGAGAGAAAGGGCACCTTGCTCTTTCTGAGCTAGGGGCAGCTCTCCGACATGGTGCCCAGCCCCACAGCAGGGTGCAGAGCCTGGCCGTGAAGGTGGTCATTGAGCGTCCCTGGCTCAGAGAGTCCGGGACATGCTAACTGGCGATTACTGAAAACAGCTGCCAAGGGAGTGCTCCCTGAATCCCAGGGAGGAGTCTCTGGCATCAAATCAAAGACCAATCTTGACTTCCCGCTGGTCGAAGACTAAGGAGGGTCTTGGGACAAACTGTTGAAGGTTTGGAAACAGTCCAAAAGGATGATGGTGATCAGGACTCTGCTGTGTCACCCCTCACCTCTGGGTATTCACCCCAGGTTTCTCCTTTCCTGAGCTGACCTAGAGGGGAACAAGGGATTCTCACACACTGTAATTCTCCACCAAGGACTTCTTTCCCTTGTGAGTGACCTCCTCCCACGGGCAATCAGTCCTCAAGTTCTTTGTCCCCAGGTTAGACACACAAGACTAAGTGGGACATTTTCCCAAAGGAAACCAACTTCATTGCTAGGGGAAATGTTACATCAAATGCATGATAGTACAAGAAGACCACAGGGATGGATAAGTCAATGGGAATCATTTCTTATATGGACAGAATCAAATTCAGCCTCCGGAGATTCAGCTGGCCCTGGTGTGGATGCCAGGCCATTTCTCAAAGATCCAGCCTTGCATGGTGCCCACGGCTGAGCAGTTCAACTCCACCAGAACAAATGAACTGTTGATGTCGAGCGCTGAGGCAGCTGTCACCCAGCCTCACTCGGACACCGGTCAGTGCCGCATGGGATAAGCTAGCTTAATTCCCAAGGAAGGGCCAAGAGCTAACAACAATAATCAGATCTACTGCTGTGCTTTTGGATTGTCATTTAATTCCCCCAACAAGCAAAAGATGGGCTAAGCTTTGGCTGGTGTGAGGGCATAGGTGCCCTCCTTTCTCTTCCCATTTCTTCTTCCACAAGGTTCCAAACACTTAGTCTTTGAGGAAAAAGGAAAAAAAAAAATATGCTCACAGGTTGGGATGCAGATATATATGTAGAAAAACAAGGATGCTACTATAGTTTAGATCTTAAAATGTCCTTCAAAGGCTCCTATGTTAAAGGCTTGATCCTCAGTGTGACAATATTGGGAGAGATTGTGGTTTGGCCTGAAATGTTTCCCAAAAGCCTATGTGTTAAAAGACTGGGGCTCCAACCTGGTGCTCTTGGGAGGTAGTGAAAACTTTAAGAGAGGGCTGGAGAGATTGCTCAGTGGTTAAAGGCACTCGCAAAGCCTGATGGCCTGGGTTCAATTCCATAGTGTCCACATAAAGCCAGATACACAATGTGGTACATGCATCTGGAATTTCTTTGCAGTGGCAGGAGGCCCTGGCATGCACATCCTCCCTCTCTCTCTCATTCTCTCTCCCTGTCTCTCAAATAAATAAAGAAATAATTTTTTTCCTTTTTATTCCTAACACCCTCTCATAAACCCATACCCCTTAAAGGTCCCACCACTTCCCAATGTGGCCACCCTGCACCCTGACACCATGCTTTTAACACGCTCTATGGAGAATCACACTTGGACCAAGTCCAAAATGGAGCAAAACCTGACCTTCAGTTTTCATATTTCTGTTTCAAAGTTCACTGGGTCTCATATGTTATGAAAACCACAAACAAAAAGTACAAAAAATGGCTGGAGAGATGGCTTGGTAGTTGAGGCACTTACCTGCAAAGCTTAATGTCCCGGGTTTGATTCCCCAATACCCACATAAAGCCAGATGGGCAAAGTGGCACATGCATCTGGAGTTCATTTGTAGTGGCTAAAGGGCCTGGCATGCCCATTCTGTCTCCGTGTGTGTGTGTGTGTGTGTGTGTGTGTGTGTGTGTGTATCTTTCTGTTGGTAAATAAATAAATAAATAAATAAATAAATAAATATGTTTTGGTTTTTTGTTTGTTTTGAGGTAGGGTCTCACTTTAGTCCAGGCCAACCTGGAATTCACTATGTAGTCTCAGGGTGGCCACGAACTCACAGTGATCCTCTTACCTCTGCCTCCCGAGTGCTAAGATTAAAAGTGTGTGTCACCATGCCTAGCCAAAAAAAAAAAAAAATGTACAAAGAAGACAGATGATATCACCCAATGCTCAGTGCGGGGAGTGTGTGGTAAAACAAGGACCCTTACATGCATGTTGGTGGGTGATTGCTACAGCATTTTTTGAGGCAGTTTGGTGATGTTATCAAATAGCTTAATTGCACACACATATACTCTTTGATGCAACAATTTAATTGCCAGTAATTCATTCCATAAGTTTACAGATATTCAGAATTTTTTGAAACATGAAGGTCCACTGCAGCATTGCTTATAACAGGAAAAGAATGGCTATAAACATCCACTGAGCCAATCAAGCAAAATAAACATTGCATTTAATAAAAAGAATGAGGTGTACATACATATATATTGATACAGATGGAGAATTATACATGATAAGTTAAATGGGAGTAAGCATATTGCAGAAGAGTTTTGTAATACTATCTCATTTGTAGGTTTTTGATGAAAATTGACTACCCATGTATTTATATGGGACTAGAAAACATCTGGAAAAACACACACACACACATACCACACACACACACACACACAGAGTGAGCCATGTTATTTATTTATTTATTGTTTGTTTGCTTGTTTGTTTAAGAGAGAGAGAGCAAAAAACTGGGCACACCAAGCCCTCTAGCTACTGCAAATGAACTCCAGACACATGCGCCACCATGTGCATCTGGCTTTACGTAGGTACTGGGGAATCGACCCTGGGTCCTCAGGCTTTGCAAGCAAGCACCTTAACCACTAAGGCATCACTTCAGCCCTCTACTTTGCATTTTACACTTTTGTCTATTGCTTTGACTTCACTTTCAGGAACATGTGCCCCTTTTAAAGCACAAAAGGAAAAAAGTGAAAGAAGCAATAAGGGACCCATGAAAGGTCATTTATCAAAAAGAAAAGAAAGAATTTACCAAATTTATCATTAGAAGGCAAACTCAGTGAAAGGGCCTGAAGGTTGTTGAGACTCGCTGACTGATTGATGGACCCTTCCTGACCAGAAGACGGCCACATGGACTCGCCACTCTCGCTTGCTGAGCTCAAAGTCCTTGACACTTAAGGAGTCTCGCTGCTTTAGGACTCCCAGTAGCATGGCTAAGAGCAGACAGCGGTGCCCTTCCCCAGTGGAAGCAGATAGATGACTGAGTTGGCCAAACACAGAAGGTGGAAGACCACAGAAGGCAGAGCCATTGGTGGGGATTTGTGCCCTGTGAAAGGTTCAGGTGAACAGAAGCTAAAGGCAGCAAGCCTGGCTAATCCCTGTCCCAGCTAATGGCAGGATAGAACTCCAACCTGGTTATCAGCAAGTCTTGGCACAGTGGAGGTGATGGATGGCACAGTTGCAGATATCCAGCTACAGCAGAAGGAAACAGCCAAAGGTCTGGGTCAGGAATGCATCCACGTAAGACAAGCTTGAAGAACCTCAGAGACACCGGAGGGAAAGCTACCAGAGACCATGATGTCTGACTACTGGAAAGGTATAAGTTAATGGTATTCAGGCTCAACGGTTAAGGGCCCTTGCTTGCAAGGCCTGCTGACCCAGGTCCATTTCCTCAGCACTCACATAAAGCCAGATGTAAAGTGGTCCATGCATCTGTGATCCAACACACCTAAGACAATGGGAGGCTGAGCCAGGAGAATGGGAAGTTCAAAGGCCAGCTATTCTGATGTACATTTGCAGGCTGGCAGTTCATTTGCAATACAAGAGACTGTCTCAAAGAAGGTGGAGCACAGACAACTTAAAGTTGTTCTCTAACCTCCACATACTCTCTGTGACATATGCACCCATAAATGAGAGAGAGAGAGAGAGAGAGAGAGAGAGGTACAGACAGAGACAGAGAAAGAGAGAGGAGAGACTTTTTCTTCTTTTTTTTTCTTTCAGTTTTTTGAGGTAGAGTTTTGCTCTAACCCAGGCTGATCTGGAATGCACTTAGTCTCAAGGTGGCCTTGAACTCACAGCGCTCCTCCTACTGCTGCCTCCCAAGTGCTGGGATTAAAGGCATGTGCCACCACACCTGGCAACAATTTTTTTTAATTAATGAGAGGATGGAAAGATGGCTTATCAGTTAAATGCACTTGCCTGCAAAGCCTAATGGCCTGAGTTTGATTCCCCAGTACTCACACAAAGTCAGATGCACATAGTGGCACATGGGTCTGAAGTTTGTTTGCAGTGGCAAAAGGCCCTGGCATGCCTATACTCACTCTCTGTCTCTCAAAATAAATAAATAAAAACTTTTTTAGTTAATGATATTTGATGGGCATGGTGGTGCACGCCTTAAATCCCAGCACTCGGGAGGCTGAGGTAGGAGGATTGCCATGAGTTCGAGGCCACCCTGACACTACACAGTGAATTCCAGGCAGTCTGGGCTAGAGCGAGACCCTATCTTGAAAAAAACAAATTAATGATATTCAGCTTTCATTCACTCATTTGATACTTTGAACTCCTACTGCATGCAAGACACAATATCTATATTGCAGTGAGCAAGATGAACATGGAATTTATTAAGTAGAATTAAAAGAAAACAGAGAACCGGGAAATGGCCTAGGGGTTAGAGCCTTTTACTGTGAAGCCAAAGGACCCCCAGTTCGAATCCCCGGGACGCACGCGAACACAAGGGGGCGCTACTGTGGGGTAGGGCACCTGATGTGCCCATTCCCTGTATCTAAACAGCCAGGCTTGGTGGCGCACGCCTTTAATCCCAGCACTCGGGAGGCAGAGGTAGGAGGATCACTGTGAATTCAAGGCCACCCTGAGGCTACAGGGTGAATTCCAGGTCAGCCTGAGCTAGAGTGAGAACCTATCTCAAAAAAAAAAAAAAAAAAAAAAGACTAAATAGAAAAAAGGAAAGAAAATTGCCAATATTCAACCTTTTGGGGCCTATAAAGCTGGCATTTCTTATGGACCGACATGAGTATATTCTGGCAACAGAGGAAGAGGAAAACACGTCACTCAATTAATGGCTTGATTATAATTGTGAGAAAGAATAATGAAGGAGTAATCGCATGGGATACAGTTGCGTACCTGTGTGTTGCTAGCCAAGAAGGGCTTCCAGATGACAGCTAATGTGCAGGCATGATGGCACTCGCCTTTAATCCCAGCACTCGAGAGGCAGGGGTAGGAGGGCCAAACGCAGCCAGCAAGTGCTGGGGACAGAGAGAAAAGGATGGGCTCCAGAGTTCTTGGTGAGAAGTGGTGGGAAACAAGGAAGAAGCAAGAGTTTTTGGAGAACTTGGAAATTTCCAACCCTAGTGACTGGGAGAATGGAGGTGTTTCTCAAATGGGCTGTGGATCAGATATGCGAGAGCACAATTCCTGAGAAACCAGGCTGGACTAGCAAGACAGTCCTTTTCAGGGACTGGGCTTCCTGTTCCTTTCAAATCACTGACAGAGGGAGCAAGGCAGAGATGGAAGAACGATCTTGGAATACAGGGTTCCTGTGCAGGCCCATGTATAGTGATTTTGAACTTGACTTGGTGAAGGATTTCTCCCTAGAAGTGCCCAGAATTACCTCCAGAACCCTTGGCAGAACTAAAAAGGTTTCACAAATCTCCAGCCTTATGGCCTGTTTCCTTCTGTTCTGCCTTTTCTGGGTCAGACTCAAAATGACCAACTACAAAACAGAGGCAGCCTGGGCTTGGTACTCTGGCAAATCCAGACACGCACAGTTATTTGCCATGTGACCTGGGATGAATTACTCAACCTCATTGACCCTCTCTTTGCTGCTGTAAAATAGAGGTTAAAATCCCACCTACTCCGGGCATGGTGGCCTTACACCTTTAGTCCCAGCACTCAGGAGGCTGCGATAGGAGGATCGCTGTGAGTTCGAGACCAGCCTGAAACTCCATAGTGAATTCCAGGTCAGCCTTCCTCTTAGGGCTCTTGGACTATGAGAAAACACAAAACTTTAAGCCCTGTGTCTGACGCTGACAGATGCTTCAGCGCTTAGCTCCCGTCCCTTCTCAGAAGCACAGGGATAACAGCATATATAGGCATCCAAGCACACAAAAACATCTGGGCATATTCCTACCCCCTCCCCAAAGAAAGTAAGTGCATAAGCTAATATCGTATTGGTAATTTTGACAGTTGGATGTATTCCTAGGATATCCCCAGGCTCAGTCCCTCCAGTACCAAAATCTGTATTTCTGCCTTTGAGAATCTCAAGCTCCAGTTTCCTCAGGACTCTGAGTCAGTTGTCCGCCTTAGCTCTTGTCCCCAGAAGTCCCTCAATGTACCTCTCTCAGTCATGCCACCAGATTATTCCTTCTCTTGCTATCCTGGCTGCTAGGTCTCTCTCTCTCTCTCTCTCTCTCTCTCTCTCTCTCTCTCTCTCTCTCCTTTTTCTCTCCTCTCCTCTCATATATTGGCTTTAAGAAATTGAAACTGCCAGGCATGGTGGCACACGCCTTTAATCCCAGCACTCAGGAGGCAGAGGTAGGAGGAGCACAAGTTTGAGGCCAGCCTGGGACTACATAGTGAATTCCAGGTCAGCCTGGGCTAGAGTGAGACCCTACCTCAAAAAAAAGAAAAAAAAAAAAGAAAGAAAGAAAAAGAAAGAAAAAAGAAAAAAGTTGAGACAAAGCAGAATCCCCTCCCAACCCACATATCCCAGACCCTTCCAGTTAATTCCAGAACAGGACATGAAGAGTGGGTCTAAAAGCTGGAAGGATTGGGACCCACCTATGTCAGTGAGCTGAATTTATAAGGGTGCACCCAGGATCCCCAGGGAATGGAGTGTTACAAGCAAGAGGGGGCCAAGCAGCTGAATGTCACTGCACTGAGTTGACCTAGACATCCCAAGGCCTGGTGACTTGAGATGCTCAGAGAGCACTGCTGGGACTCAAGACTCACCGGCTGCTGTCAATGTCAACTGCTTCTGCACACCAGGGAGTCAGCCGGCTCCTCCAGCACCCTGCTTGTCCTTCAGCTTCTGGGTTAGCCCTGGCCCTACAGCCATGCTCAGGAGTCAGTTGATAACTGCTCATCAGCCTATAGGCCAAGCCTTGATAACGGAAGTCCTCAATCCAGTGCTGGCTGCAAGAGGTTTTATTTAAAGTTCTGACCGGAGACAGGCTGGCTGTGGAATCCTGGAAGGATTAGTAGAGAAAGTTTGAGACCAGATTCCAAGGATGCCAGGATCTACTTTCAGGGGCTTCCAAATGTCCATGCAACAGTCCAATTTTGGAAAGTAGGGAAGAGTTAATCACATTGAATAGGTCATCCCAGGTGTCATGTCTGCCCATTTTCAGCTTTGGCAGCTAATGCACTGAAAAGTATGGGTTCTGGGATCAATCTGGCCTTCGTTATAGTCTCAGTTCTGACACAAAGGCACTTAAATCTTTCCAGAGCCATATTCTTATTGGAAGAACAAATCGATATTTAATAATAGCATTTACTGAGCACTTATTATGTGCCAGGCTATGAAATGTTTACTTTTATTATCCATACTTTGTAAAACAAGCCAGGAAGTAGCAGATACCATTATTCCCACCTTCATCCTTGCTGGCAAGTGTGGGTAAGAGTTAACTAGTCAAACCCTGTCATGGGAATCCATTCTCCTGGTCAGTTATTTTTTTTTTCTTAACTTATTTATTTATTTTACTTATATTCACTTCTTCTTTTTTTTTTCTCTTAATTGCTTTTATTTATTTTTATTATTATTATTTTTTTACAGTTTGGTATCATTATTAGGCTCATCTGTGACCTACCCCCTCCCATTGGCCCCTCCTTGTTGAGGTATACGGGTCATGCATTGTGGAGTTAGCCCACAGTTATGGGTAAGCTAAATGTCTCTGCATATCATGACCCAACATGTGGCTCTGACATTCTTTCCGCCCCCTCTTCCGCAAAATTTCCCTGAGTCATGTTGGGTTCATTTTTGGTCTGCTTCAGTGATGAGGTGTTGGGGGCCTCTGAGGCTCTGGCTCTCTGATTTGGTAGGAGTTGATTTTTCTCTGTGCTGATCTCCTTCCCCCTTGTGCTGGTATCCGGTTTCCTGGTCAGTTATTAAGAATGGAAATGAGGGCTGGAGAGATGGCTTAGCGGTTAAGCACTTGCCTGTGAAGCCTAAGGACCCCAGCTCAAGGCTAGACTTCCCAGTACCCACATAAGCCAGATGCACAAGGTGGCGCATATATCTGGAGTTCGTTTGCAGTGGCTGGAGGCCCTGGTGTGCCCATTCTCTCTCTGTTTGTCGCTCTTAAGTAATAACTAAAATTAAACAAAAAATTATTTATTTATTAAAGACAGAGAGAGTGAGAGAAAGAGAGAGAATGGGTGCACCAGGGCCTCTAGCCATTGCAAACAAACTCTAGATGCATGTGCCACCATGTGCATCTGGCTTACGTGGGACCTGAGAATTGAACCTAGGTCTTTAGGCTTCACAGGCCCCAAACGCCTTAACGGCTAAGCCATCTCTCCAGCCCCTTGGTCACTTCTTTAAGCACTCAATTAACCAACACTGAAATCGAAGCCAAGGGCTGGGTGGTTAAAGGCATTTGCTTGCAAAGCCTGCTGGCCTGGGCTCAATTCCGCAGTGCCCACGTAAAGTCAGATGTACAAAATAGCATATGTGTCTAGTTTGTATGCAGCAGCAAGAGGTCCTGGCATGCCCATAGTCGTCCTCCCTCTCCCTCTCCTTGCAAATAAATAAAAATAGTTTTAAAAAAAAGGGCCGGGCGTGGTGGTGCATGCCTTTAATCCCAGCACTCGGGAGGCAGAGGTAGGAGGATCGCCGAGAGTTCGAGGCCACCCTGAGACTACAGAGTGAATTCCAGGTCAGCCTGAGCTAGAGTGAGACCCTACCTCAAAAAACCAAAAAAAAAAAAAAAAAAAGGGGGGGGGGCAGGCTGATGAGATGTTTCAGCAGTTAAGGCACTTGCCTGCAAAGCCTAATGACTCAGCTTCAATTCCCCAGTGCCCAGGTAAAGCCAGATGTACAAAGTGGTACATACATCCAGAGTTCATTTGCAGTGGCTAGACACCCTGTTGTGCCCATTCTGCACCCCCTTCTCTGTCTCTCGCTGCTTGCAAATAAATAAAGCAGGACTGGAAAGATGTGTTAGTGGTTAAGACACTTGCCTGCAAAGTCTAAGGACTCAGGTTCAACTCCTCAGAACCCACGTAAGCCAGATGCATAAGGTAGCACATACATCTGGAGTTCGTCTGCAGCAGCTGAAGCCCCTGGTGCATTCATTCTCTATCTTCCTCCCTCTCTCAAATAAAATAAAATAAAAAGTTTAAGCTGGGCGTGGTGTGCACACCTTTAATACCAGCACTCAGGAGGCAGAGATAGGAGGATCACGGTGAGTTCAAGGCCATTCTGAGACTACATAGTGAATTCCAGGTCAGCCTGGGGTAGAGCAAGACCCTACCTCAAAAAACCAAAAAATAAAATAAAATAAAGTTTTTAAAAATAAAATATTTTTTAAAAAGGCATTTGGTTGGAATCAAAGCCAGATTATCTCTGGACCATTCACTGTTTTGGTTTTGGTTTTTTGGGTTTTGTTTTGGTTTTTGGTTTTTCGAGGTAGGGTCTTGGGTCTTGCCTGCAAAGCCTAAGGACCCATGTTCAAACTCCTCAGAACCCACATAAGCCAGATGCACAAGGTGGCACGTGCATCTGGAGTTGGTTTGCAGTGGCTGGAGGCCCTAGCACACCCATTCTCTCCTTCTCTCTCTGCTTGCAAATATATAAATAAATAATATTCAAACCAGGTGTGGTGGCACATGCCTTTTATCCCAGCACTTGGGAGGCTGAGGTAGGATTGCTGAGTTGAAGGCCACCATGACACTACAGGACTAAGGTGAAGATGGTTTAGCGGCATGACAGTAGGTGCCCTCATGTGTTATTCATATTCCCTGGAGATCTCAACCCCTGCCCCACCCCTCTCTCTCTCTCTCTCTCTCTCTCTCTCACACACACACACACACACACCCTTCTGATCCCCAAGAACTTCTGGGATTCTCAGGCTTTGGACTCTGCTGCACCATTCAGCATTCTCTGGACTGGGTGTCGTACCACACACCACCACAGGCTGGTGATTACAGGACCTATAAAGTGAGCCGGTGCTGGTCCGTTAGTTCTGCAAACCTACACTGTGAGAAATCAAGAGGAATGGAATGGGAAGGAGCCCCCTCAAGTGACTCGGAAGAACACAGGTGGAAAGTAGAATCATTCTGCAACACTCAACTTATAAAATTTTTAAATATGTATTAACAACCTTAGAAATGTGTTTTTTTTTTTTTTGTTTTTTTTTAAACAGCACCCTTACTTCTTGGGAAAGGAAATAAGTATGAAAAGGTGATTTACTGAGGTTTACAATCACAAAAAAATAAATTAATTAATTAAAAAGGAGCAATCCAAATGTTTCTTGTGGGGAGCAGAGAAACGTACAGTTATTTTTACAATGGAATACTATGGAGCCATTAACAATGATGAGGTGAAACAGACATGGAATGTTATGGAATATTAGGTTTTAAAAGTAGGTAATCAAGTAGACTCTATGGTTTCATTTTCATTAAGAAAATAAGTATCTGTATAAAAGCATAGACAAAGTCAAGAGGTAGTTACATCAAAGTATTAAAAATGATTGTTTGAGTACTAGAGTTTGGGGTGCTTTGTTTTCTACTTTCATATGACATGAGGAATGTTATGTTGTGTGTTATACGCACTGCTCTAAACAGAGCAACATAGTTACAGGGAGAAATTGGGACCACCTTGGCAAGGTGGTTTTCAACACTGAAGGCACCTGTACATATTGGTAACAAGGTCATAGAAGTTCCAGAAGTTTCTACGGTGATAACTGCATGTCATGAAGAGACTCTCTACTCCCAGGATTCCTTGAATGCACCCGGAATCTTCTTCCTAGAGCGTCTGACCACCTTCTTAGTTTGGCCTAAGAGCTGGCCAACATTCAGCAGCAGCAGGAGCCCCAGACAGACAATGGCAGGGATGCACGTGCTCAGTGACTCTTTTAGAGCAGCCAAGGTGAAGATGGCCCCTGGAATGGAAAGGAAGTTGTCCAAGAGCTCAGAGATTGCAGCCCAGACTACCTTATGCCAGCCCAAGCCCTCCCATTGAATTCCCCTCCACACCCCTTCCTCCAATGAGCAGAGCCAATAATTAGGAAGCCTCTTGAACTACTATATAGGCCCTGGGTGGGATGAGGGGAAGTGTAAAGAAATAACCAGCCAAACAGCAGGAGGTAAGGTGGGTACATGGGGACTAGGGAACAAATTCTCCCCAACCCTTTCTTTTTTGCTTAAAATATTTATTTATTTGAGGGAGAGAAAGAGGCAGAGAGAGAGAGAGAGACAGAGAGAGAGAATGGGCACAGCAGGGCCTCTAGCCACTGCAAACAAACTCCAGATGCATGTGGCCCCTTGTGCATCTGGCTTACGTGGGTCCTGGAAAATTTAACTGGGGTCCTTTGGCTTTGCAGGCAAATGCCTTAACCACTAAGCCATCTCTCCAGACCTCCCAACCCTTCCTTCCTTCCTTCTTTCCTTCCTTCCTTTCTTTCTTTCTTCCTTTTCTTTCTTTTTTGGTTTTTCAAGGTAGGATCTCACCCTAGCCCATGCTGACCTGGAATTCACTATGTAGTCTCAGGCTGGCCTCGAACTCACATCATTTCTCCTACCTCCCAAGTGCTGGGATTAAAGGCATGCACCACCTTTTCTTAACCCTAAATCTGCTGGAAGATTAGAAGAGGCCCAGGAGTTGGTGGTGGAAATGTGGTAAAGATCTAAAACTGAGGAAAGCTCTAGAAAGAGAATGTTCACCATGAGAGGTGCTGTCAGTAGGTGAACCCAGGCCGGAGGTACTGAACAGCCCAAACAAGGCCTCTGAGGCAGCAGCTGTCTATGTACAGCACTTCTATAGGAAGAACTTCTAGGAAGCACACTCCTTGTTCAGAGAGCGCAAGCTTCTCTACTGACTGCTCCTACCTGCCAGATTATGTTAAGTGGTAGCTGCTTCCAGGGGGTGAGAAAAGAGGAAGTCACAGGGGCTCTGAGGTTACACTATATCCTCACATGGGAATACTACGCAACCACAGAAATGGAAAATTCTATCTCACAGGTGGGTCAGTCCATTAAATTTCAAAACAATCCATTCAGAAGAGATAGAAGACACAGCAGAGGGAGGGAATGTTCCTGGCCCCAGAGAAAGGGGAAGGCTACAGTAAGGAAGAACAGCCATACCGTCATTCCCTTGAAGCCCCCAGTTCCCTAGGCCGGTTGGCCCCCTTACCCATCATGAGCAGGGTCAAGAGCAAGTTACTCATCTCTTGCAGCATTGGCGGGCCCACGACCAGCAGCAGCCCAGCCAGCAGTTCCAGCCAGCCCACAGCTGTTTGGTAGTTCATGGGATCTGGCTGGTAGCCGAACAACTTCAACGGGAACACCTCAGCAAACTGCACGAACAGGGCTTTCTAGGAGTGGCAGGGAATGCCTGTCAGCCACGCTCCCCAAAGATGCACTGCCCGGAGGCAACAGAGGCCTTTCTGTACCTATGCAGGACTTCCCCCAACAAATCATCTACTCCAATGGGTCAAGTCCAGGCTTGGGGAGCACCTGATGAGTAGGGAGCCACCCCTTGGTGCTAAGCTTTGAAGTTACATAGCAGGCTCTCCACATGTGAAAAGGACTAGGGACAGCATAAAGATGGATTCATTTCCCCACCAGTCCTCTCCACAGAGGCAACAGGGCCTGCCTGGGCCTTCCCATAGAGCCAAGGCCTTGGGAACTCCAGATTGTCTTTATGCTAGGCTGTTTATTTCTTCAGGCTGCTGAGTATTTGGAGGTTCCCCATCTTTCATCTTCTGGATCCCACTGAGGCAGACACAAGGAAAGTTTGAGGGGGATCAAAGTGGCTCATCTTACTGAGTCCAAATGACAACTTCACCAAGACCCTCCACTCTCCCACTCCCAATTCAACCCTACCAGGAAGCGCTAAACTGTCTGGCTCTGGCCAGTATGCTCCAAACCACCACCACCCTCAGAAAAAAGAGAATGGGAAGAGGTAACGGGGGTCTTGCTGAGACCCTGGCTTCTTTGGGGGCACTTGGTGAGAGTCGTGAGCAGAGCTAGAAAGTGTTCCAGGAGTTATAAACTACAGATGAAATGTGTAGGTGACTTGCAGAGGTCTCCCTTCCGGCTTCTTGGAAAGGGCACAGTGGATTCTGCCTTAAGAGAGTCTGAGTCTAGCTTGGGCCTGGTTTCGTGACTAGCTGTATCACCGCTAGCAAATTACACTTGACTTTCAGCGTGGGTTTCCCAGTTCCCGTGAGGGGGGAGGGGGGCTGGGGGGGGAGTGTCACCAAACCCGGCCTCACCAGCCTCCCAAGAACCGACAGAAGCGGTGGGGGCAGGCTCGGTCCCTCTCCGGCGGCCTCTTCCTGCCCGGGTCTTGCATCGCCTGGGGGCAACACGCTCGGGGCCTGGAGAGGACGCGGGGACCTCGAGGAAGTCCCCGGGGGCGACCAGGCCGAGCCCACGCCGCCCGCCCCCGCCGCGCCGCGCCGCGCCGCCGCCGCTCACCATCTGCTCGGACGCGGGAGCCGAGATGGGCGAGAGCTTGGCCGCCCCCGCGAGCGCGAAGAAGCCGCCCAGCAGGACGCGCAGCGCGCTGAGCACGAGCGCCATGGCCGCGCCCGCCCTCCGGGATGCCCGAGAGCCCGCCCCGCGGCCGGCCGGAAGACCGCCGCCGCCCCCGGCGCCTCGAGGGCCGCCGCCAGCGTGTGGGCGGGGCGCCCCAGCTCGCCGAGCGCTCCCCGTTCCCCGGCACCGCCCTCCCCCGCGCCGTGCACCGTCCGCGCGCGCCCCGCCGCCGCCGCAGCCACGCAGCGCGGGCACCTCTCTGACCCTCGGGCCTGGGGTTCGCATCGGCTGGGAAAGTCAGCCAGGCCCGGCGCAATGCCAGCCACTCTGTGTGTTCAGAAAGTTGTCAATGTAACTAGACAGTCGTTCCTAATAACGGTAACCAGTAATTATTAAAAACAAAAGCCTAATTAAAAGAAAAAGAAGGCCGGGCGTGGTGTCGCACACCTTTGATCCCAGCACTCGGGAGGCAGAGGTAGGAGGATCCCTGAGAGTTCGAGGCCACCCTGAGACTCCATAGTGAATTCCAGGTCAGCCTGGGCTAGAGTGAGACCCTACCTTGAAAAACCCAAAAAAAAAAAAAAAAATCACTTGCTCTCGTCCATCTCGGCATAAAATACCCGTCGTCCTCTTCACCCCCACCACCACCTCCCATTTCTCAGATGAAATGAAAGTGTGGAAGATGTTTGAGAACTGTTACTTGGGAGGGCTTTTTTTTCTTTTTTTTTTTCACTCCAGACCCATCATCTGCTATTACCTGGTCATCTGTCTAAAGGTAGCTGTGCAAACAATGGGCCAAATCTGGCTAATTAGTTTTTGTGCTCACCCAACCTTCCCCCTTCACCCCATCCCCTGCAAGTGTTTGAACATTTGAAAGCATGTTCGAACAGTTTTCCTGCCCAGTAATAGCCCAGTGTTCATAGGTTAAAAATCATACTGGGCCAGGTGTAATGGTGCATGCTATAATCCCAGTACTTGGGAGGCAGACATGGGAGGATTACTGTGAGTTCAAAGCCACCCTGAGACTACAGGGTGAGTTCCAGGTCAGCCTGGGCTAGAGAGACCCTGACTAGAAAAAAAAAAAAAAAAAAAAAAAACTCTTATGGAATACAACCACACTTATATTGTGTACAGTTGCTTATGCACAGTGGAGGCCAGTGTCAAACACCTAAAATACTTATTGATCCTTTCTGAGAAAGTTTGCTAAAAAGGGCTGGAGAAATGGCTTAGCGGTTAAGGCATTTGCCTGCAAAGCCAAAGGACGGTTTCTATTCCCAGAACCCACATAAGCCAGAAATACAAGATGGTGCATGCATCTGGAGTTCATTTGTAGCAGCTCGAGGCCCTGGCACACCCATTCTCTCTCTCTCTCTGGGAAAAAAAATTAAAAACAAAAAATACTCTGGTTTCTCTTCAGATTGTATAAATCTTTTGCCTTTTTAAAGAAATTTTTACTTATTTGAGAGCAACAGGCAGAGAGAGAGAGAGAGAGAGAGAGAGAGAGAATGGGTGCGCCAGGGCCTCCAGCCACTGCAAAGGAACTCCAGATGCACGCGCCCTCTTGTGTATCTGGCTTACGTGGGTCCTGGGGAATCGAGCTTCGAACCGGGGTCCTTAGGCTTCACAAGCAAGGGCTTAACCTCTAAGACACCTCTCCAGCCCACTTTTGCCTTTTTTAAAAAACAAAGTTTGCTAAAAAATTCAGGCCTGTTGAACAACACTCATTCCAGGTTGAGGTAAGAGGATGGTGGAGATGTATTTCAGAGCCACATCGGGCTATGCAGCAAGCACCAGGTCAGTGAAGACTGCATAGCAAGCCCTGTCTTCTCAAAAAAAAAAAAAAAAAAAAAAATTACCAAGCCTTGGTCTAGTGGGTGAGAAAATGCCCCAAACTAAGGTCTCAAACTCTTCTGCTGCTTCTATTTCCACCTACTCACAGCCTTCCCCAGAAGGCTTTCCCAGGTTAATGATGGACAGGCAGAAGACTAAAATTTCCCATCTACATGTAAACTGAACATTCAGATTGTGTTACTACATTATGAACTGGGCCTCCCATTACCTGCACCCTTGGTCATGGAGGAAGGCACTAGTCATTGCCCTTCTCTAGCTCTATTTTTGTCCCTTTCTCCTCCTAAGTCACTCTCTCCTGCAGTGACTTTGGAAAGCAGGAAGGACAGAACTGATCAATAAACATCTTTATAATGAGGGACCAAAACTAGCCCCAAGCAACAAGGAGCATGGCAGACCAGACCAGCCCTCAAATGAGGGCAATCACCATTATGGTGAGGCTGCACCCCAGAGCAGCAGTCATCTCATGGGAATTAGACTGCTCCCCTAAAATGATGACATACCCGGACTCTACCTTTGTTTCCCTTTTCTATAAAAATTCTTTTTTTTTTGTTTGTTTTTGTTTTTTTGAGGTAGGGTCTCACTCTAGCCCAGGCTGACCTGGAATTCACTGTGGAGTCTCAGAGTGGCCTCGAACTCACGGCGATCCTCCTACCTCTGCCTCCCGAGTGCTGGGATTAAAGGCGTGCGCCACCACGCCCGGCTAAAATTCCTATTTTCCCTTGAAGACTGATGTGGGGTCACTGGACACGATCTGTCCTTCCCAACCTGTCCACATTCACTCATGAATCTCTTCCGCTCCCTTCACCACTGCTCATGGGTCCTACCAGGACAAGTGGCAGAGCAGAGTCTGCTGGGGCACTCCCTGAGCTGGGACATTTCCCATTGAACTCCAGTAACAATCACCAATATAAAAGCAAGCAGCATTATTCAGTCTCTCCAAAACAAAGGAAAAATTATTAAAACGTTTAATCATTAAAAACACAACATTAGGAAATTATATTTTTGTATACTTATACAAAATTTAATGCAAAATTACAGACTTTGATTCAAAGTAATACATAGGACACTATTCCTTCTCCTTTACTAACTTTTCTATCCTTGGAATTAATGATGTGACAGCAAGTCTTAGGGCGGGGCCAAAAATCAACAGGTTTCTTTGTTTGGATTCGGTCAGAGCTGAGAAAGCAGCATCACACAGATAGACAGTTGAAAAGGGCAACAAGACTTTCATTGCCTTCTCATGGAGTTCTGGGTAACTTGTCTTTGCATGTATCCAGAACTGAGTCACAGACATTGACTTGAAGGCCGACTGTAATTCCAAGTCTGAAGACAACTCCGCTAGCTTTTCTTCTTCCGAGTGGCTGAGGTGATTATTTTGGTGATTGGCAAAGGGACTAATTACCCACAGATTTCCTGAACGCAAATCGTCTTCTGCTGGGTAACAGTCATGGAACATTTGAGAAAGTCCTTCCAGGTGCTCAAAAATAACACTTGTGATGTTTTTCACATTTAAGTCTGATGAGCTTGAGAACTCAGAAAATGAAGGGAACATGTCATAATCATTCTTCTGTGTGCGCTTCAACCACATCTTTAGCTTTGTTTTAAAGACATCGATTTTACTATACAAACTGAAGAAAGTAGTCATGGTTCCTTGAAGACTTGAGTTTAATTTATTGATAAGTGAAAATATATCTGCTAAGTAAGCTAGCTTTGCAACCCATTCATCATTGTGAAAATACCTGGCCAAATCAGAATGCTTTTGATTTAAAAATATTTCAATTTCATGTCGCAATTCAAATAATCTTGTTAAAATTCTCCCTCTTGATAACCAACGCACTTCAGCATTAAGTGGTAAATTCACATGCTCAGACCCCATCTCCTCACATAGAATTGTTAACATTCGTGAATTCGATGCATTGCTCTTCACAAAACTTATAATTTGTGCTGACTGCAAGAGAATTTCATGTAAGCATGGAGATAAGTTTTTAGCTGCTAAATGTTCACGGTGAATGAAACAATGTGTAAATGTCACTGTATTCTTGGCAATTTCTTGAATTTTTGACCTTAAATGAGACCACCTACCAGTCATGCTTGCAGCACCATCAGTACAGAAACCAACACAATGGTTCCAATTCAGAGATTTGCTATCAATATATTTATTTATTAGTTCAAATATTTCAAAATCTGTGACATGAGAAGGCATTTCAATGCAAAATAATAATTCTTCTTTTATATCACTACAATCATAATCAATGAAACGAATATAGCACAAGAGAAGAGTGAGGTTTGAGATTTCTGATGACTCATCTATCTGAAGGGCAAACCACTTGGACTCTCTGACCTTCTGAATCAGCTGATCTTCAATATCTGCAGAGAGCCTGTCAATCCTGCATCCAATTGTATTGTTTGAGAGAGGAATGGTTTTCATTTTGTCTCCAGCACTTGAACCCAAAACTTCTGAACACATTTCTACTAAATATGGTTTAATTAATTCTTCAGCAATGGCAAATGGCTTCTTCCTGGCAGCAATTTGGAAAGCAATTAAATAAGAAGCTTTCACAAGTGACTTTTCAACCAGTAAACATTTTTTTAAAGAACTGTTTGCACATTGTACTTCAACAGATTTTCGTTCAAAAAATTCTACTGGTTTGTTTTCTAATTCTGAATGTTTTGTCTTCAAATGATGAGAAAGATTTGCTGGCGTCATGCTTTCACTGGGTAAGATCTCTCCACAAATGACACACTGTGGCTTTGGAGAACTCTCTGTTGATCCAGGACAGATAATAAAACCAAACTGTAAGTATTCCATATGGTAAGTCTGGAAAAACCCTGCTCTCTTTTTCTTTGCAGGCGGAGAAGCAGGTTCTGCATCACAGTTCGCACTGCAGCCAGGCAAGTCTGAGGGAGAGACCAGAATTACAGCTGCTGTCAAGAACAAGCAAGCAGTGTGCTTTGTTTCCACACACACTTTGTTATTACCTATGCTTATCAAAGAAAATACACTGGCTGAAGTTTAAAATAAAACCATACTACCTCCATTATGCCATTAAAAAAATGAGTTTGGGGGGCTGGAGGGATGGCTTAGCGGTTAAGACAAATGCCTGCAAAGCCAAAGGATCCAAGTTTGATTCCCCAGGACCCACGTTAGCCAGATGCACAGGGGAGTGCACACATCTGGAGTTCGTTTGTAGCGGCTGGAGGCCCTGGCGTGCCCATTCTCTCTCTTTCCCTCCCTCTTTCTCTGCCAAATAAATAAAATAAAAATGAGTATTTGGACTCCCGGTTAAGATGGCGGCGTAGGAAACCATGCCAAAGCAGCCTAGGGGAGAAAAAGCCAAAAAAAAAAAAAAAACAAACAAAAAAAAACAGCAAAAGACACAATTTTACTAAAAAGTGAGGTGTATAAGAAATTAAAACAGCAGCAGAGAAGTAGGAGAGATCCAGAGCATCCAGAGCCCACACAGGCAGGCAGAAGCGGCTCTAGCAGCGGCATCGCCGCGGGGCCACAGCTGCCAGGTTCAGCTTGAGCCCCAGGAAAAGCCAGGTGAGGGGATTCTCCACTCACATGGGAACTCTTCGCAAACTCAAGAAACATGAAGGGAGAACGAGAGTGAACAACGGAGGAGCAGATCACGAGGTAGAGGATCATGTGGACCAGCGAGAGAACTAGAACCACCATCAACAGCCTCCCCTCCCCCACCGCCAGTGCCCAGCTCTGGTGAACACAGCAGCGGTCCAGCAACCCAGCCAGCCTACTTGAACCCACAATGCACCAAAGAGGGACCCAAGCAAAGGCACAGCATAACTGAGACCAAAATCATCTGCCTAAAAAACCTAGCATATAGGCCTGAACCAGAACTGCTAATTGGACCTTCCATATCAGGATAAATTATATGTAAAATCTGATAGATGGTCAGATTTGCCATTCTTAAATAAGCTATATTTTGGCCTTGTTATTTGTTGCTTCTTGATTTATAGTGGCTTTGTTTCCTCTTCTGTTATACATTAGGGAAGGGTCTCACTTGGTCACAAGCTGACTTGGAACCCTCAACAGACCAGAAATCTTAACCTCCTTGTTGATAGAGGATCTTGTTGTCATAATACCTACTTTTGCATAAATACTCTGTGCTGTTTTTCATTGAAAGTGTACATTGTTTAGTTAAATTTTAGAATCTATTTGTATCTTGCTCCACTCAGCCTACTTGAATACTCTCATAGCAGGCAAATCCAACACCTAGGGTCACTTTTGTAAATACTCTGAGAGTCTGGAGAGCCACACCTAGCACCTTAAGCTCCTACCCTAAAGATATATAACACCAGATTGATTGATACATCTAATAATACCCAGCTAATGAGAAAATCCAAGCATTAAATTAATCCAAGATGCAAAAATATATACATTATAACACAAGAAACACCAAAAATCAAGACAATATAAATCCACCGAAAAGTATTAATGCATCAGAAATGACCTCCAGTGAGAATGAGATAGAGGAAATGCCTGAGAAAGATTTCAAAAGAATGATTATAAATATGTTCAAAGAAGTCAAAGAAGAAATCAAAGGAATAAAAGAGGAAATCAAAGGAATCAAAGAAGACACAGGACACCAATTTTGTGAAATAAAGAGGTCAATACTAGACATAAATAAGGAAATAGAAATAATAAAGAAAAACCAGTTAGAATTACTAGCAATAAAGAACACAGTTAATGAAATAAAAAACCTGTAGAAAATCTCACCAGAACAATGGATGAAGGAGAAGACAGAATATCTAAGCTAGAAGACCAGGTGGCAGATCTAATACAGTCCAACAAAGAGAAAGACAAACTAATAGTATAAATGGGAATTTCAAGATATTTGGGACACTATGAAAAGATCAAACATAAGAATTCAGGGTATAGTAGAAGAAGAATTTCACTGCAAAGGCATAGTAGGCGTCTTCAACAAAATCATAGAAAAAAACTTCCCCCAAATTGGGAAAGAGGTGCCAATGCAGATACAGAAATCCTTTACAACACCAACCAGACAAAACCTGGAAAGAACCTCTCCTCGCCATATTATAATCAAACTACCAAACACGCAAACCAAAGAAAAAATACTGAAAGCAGTTAGAGAGAAAAATCAAGTTACCTACAAAGGCAAGCCCATCAGGATTACAGCAGATTACTCAATACAAACTTTAAAAGCCACAAGGGCTTGGAGTGATGTATTCCAAGTTCTGAAAGATAACAACTGTCAACCAAGGTTACTTTATCCTGCAAAGCTATCCATTCAAATAGACAGAGAGGGCTGGAGAGATGGCTTAGCGGTTAAGCGCTTGCGTGTGAAGCATAAGGACCCCGGTTCGAGGCTCAATTCCCCAGGACCCACGTTAGCCAGATGCACAAGGGGGAGCACGCATCTGAAGCTCATTCACAGAGGCTGGAAGCTCTGGCGTGCCCATTCTCTCTCTCTCTCTCTCTCTCTTTCTCTCTCTCTCTCTCTCTCTCTCTCTCTCTCTGCCTCCTTCTCTCTGTCGCTCTCAAATAAATAAATAAACAAAAAAAAATAAAAAAAACAAATAGACAGAGAAATAAGGACATTCCACGACAAAAGCAGGCTAAAGGAGTATTTGAAGACAAAACCAGCTCTACAGAAAATACTTGAAAGAATCCTCCATGCTGAAGAGAAAGAAAAGTACACGTATGAGGAACCTGGAAAAAAGAAACAAAACTCAAATACTAGTTAACACAAGAGAGCAAAGGTAAAACCGGAAGAACTACAAAAAAATAGCACAAATAAATACATATCTTTCAATAATATCTCTTAATATCAATGGCCTCAATGCCCCAACCAAAAGACATAGGTTTGCAGACTGGGTTAAAAAGTAGGATCCTTCAATTTGTTGCCTCCAAGAAATCCACCTTTCTACAAAGGATGGACACTATCTTAGGGTGAAAGGTTGGAAAATGGTGTTTCAAGCAAATGGGCCTAGAAAACAAGCAGGGGTTGCTATCCTAATATCTGACAAGGCAGACTTCACTCCAACATTAGTTAAGAAAGATAAGGAAGGTCACTTTATATTGATTAAGGGCACACTCCAACAGAAGGACATTATAATCCTAAACATATATGCACCTAACATGGGGGGCCCCAACTTCATCAAACAAATTAGAACTAAGGTCACAGATAACACCAAACACAGTGTTAGTGCGTGACTTCAACACCCCACTCTCATCAATTGACAGGTCATCCTGGGAAAAAATAAACAGAGGCATCTGGACTAAATGAGGTCATAGAAGAAATGGACCTAACAGATATATACAGGACATTTCATCCAAAATGCTACAGAATATACATTCTTTTCAGCAGCACATGGAGCATTCTCTAAAATAGACCATATATTAGGACACAAAGCAAATCTTAACAAATACAGGAAAACTGAAATAATTCCTTGCATTCTATCTGACCACAATGCAATCAAGCTACAAATCAATAGCAAGAAAAGCTATAGAGCATACACAAAATCATGGAAACTAAACAATACACTACTAAATGATGAATGGCTCAATGAAGAAATCAAGAAGGAAATCAAAAACTTCATAGAGTCAGATGATAATGAGAACACAACATACCAAAATCTCTGGAACACAATGAAGGCAGTCCTAAGAGGTAAATGTATAGCTTTAAGTACCTACATTAAGAAATTAAAAAGGCCGGGCGTGGTGGCGCACGCCTTTAATCCCAGCACTCGGGAGGCAGAGGTAGGAGGATCGTTGAGAGTTCGAGGCCACCCTGAGACTACAGAGTGAATTCCAGGTCTGCCTGAGCTAGAGTGAGACCCTACCTCGAAAAACCAAAAAAAAAAAAAAAAAAAAAACAGAAAAGAAATTAAAAAGGTCACAAGTAAACGACCTAATGCTTCACCTTAAAGCCTTGGAAAATGAAGAACAAGGCAAACCAAAAACCAGTAGATGGGAAGAAATAATAAAAGATTAGGGCAGAAATTAATGAAATAGAAACCAAAAAAACAATCCAAAGAATCAATGAAACAAAGAGTTGATTCTTTAAAAGGATAAACAAGATTGATAAACCCTTAGCAAATCTGACCAAAAGAAAGAGAGAGGAGACACAAATTAATAAAATTAGAGATGAAAAAGGCAACATCACAACAGATACCAGAGAAATTCAAAAAATCATAGGGACATATTATAAAAACATGTACTCCACTAAATATGAAAATCTGAAAGAAATGGATGATTTCCTCGATTTATATGACCTACCTAAATTAAATCAAGATGAGATTAATCACTTAAATAGACCTATAACAAGCATGGAGATCCAAGCAGTTATCAAAAATCTACCAACTAAAAAAAGTCCAGGCCCAGATGGACTCACTGCTGAATTTTACCAGACCTTCAGGGAAGAACTATCACCATTGCTTCTTAAGCTTTTCCATAAAATAGAAAAAGAGGAATCCTACCAAACTCCTTCTAGGAAGCCAGCATCACCCTGATACCAAAACCAGGCAAAGATAGAACAAAAAAAGAAAATTACAGACCAATCTCCCTCATGAACATAGATGGAAAAATTCTCAACAAAATATTGGCAAACAGAATACAAGAATATATCAGAAAGATCATTTACTCTGACCAAGTAGGCTTTATCCCAGAGATGCAGGGATGGTTCAACATATGCAAATCGATAAATGTAATATATTATATAAATGGACTGAAGGACAAAAATCACATGATCATCTCATTAGATGCAGAAAAAGCATTTGGCAAAATCCAACAGCCCTTCATGATAAAAGTTCTACAGAGACTAGGAATAGAAGGAATATATCTCAATATAATAAAGGCTATTTATGACAAGCCTGCAGCCAACATATTACTAAATGGGGAAAAACTGGAACCTTTTCCACTAAAATCAGGAACAAGACAAGGGTGTCCACTATCCCCACTTCTATTTAATATAGTACTGGAAGTCTTAGCCACAGCAATAAGGCAAGAGATGCACATAGAAGGGATACAAATTTGAAAGGGAGAGATCAAGTTATCATTACTTGAAGATGACATGATTCTATATATAAAGGACCCTAAAGACTCTACCAGCAAACTGTTAGAGCTGATAAACACCTATAGCCATGTAGCAGGATACAAAATAAATACACAGAAATCAGTAGCATTCCTATATGCTAACAACAAACACACAGAGGATGAAATCAGAGAATCACTCCCATTCACAACTGCATCAAAGAAAATAAAGTACCTTGGAATAAACCTAACCAAAGAAGTAAAGGATCTCTACAATGAAAACTTTAATAACACTCAAGCAAGAAATTGCAGAAGACACTAGGAAATGGAAAAACATCCCTTGTTCCTGGATCGGAAGAATCAATATTGTGAAAATGGCAATCTTACCAAAAGCAATGTACACATTTAATGCAATCCCCATCAAAATTCCAATGGCATTCTTCATGGAAATAGAAAAAACAATCCAAAAATTCATTTGGAATCACAAAAAAACCTCGAGTATCTAAAATAATGCTGAGCAACAAAAATAAGGTTGATGGTATCCCCATACTTGATTTTAACCTATACTACAGAGCCATAGTAACAAAAACAGCATAGTAGCTATAGCCATCTGATATTCGATAAAAATGCCAAAAATACTCATTGGAGAAAAGACATCCTCTTCAGCAAATGGTGCTGGGAAAACTAGACAAGTATCTATAGAAGGATGAAAATAGATTCTTCTCTCTCTCCATGCACAATAATTATGTCCAGAAAAAAAGAAAAAATGAATTAAGTCCAAATGGATTAAAGACCTTAACATCAGACCTGAAACTCTGAAATTGCTAGAGGAAAAAGTAAGGGAAACCCTTCAACATACAGGTCTTGGCAAAGACTTTCTGAATATAACCCCAATTGCTCAGATAATAAAACCACAGATTAACCGCTGGGACCTCATGAAATTACAAAGAATTTGTATGGCAAAGGACACTGTGTATAAAGCAAAGAGGCAACCTACAGAATGGGAAAAAATCTTTGCCAGCTATACATCTGATAGAGGATTAATATCTAGGAAATACAAAGAACTCAAAAAGTTAAATAAGAAATCAAACAAGCCAATTAAAAAATGGGCTATGGAACTAAATAGAGAATTCTCAAAAGAAGAAATACGGATGGCATAAAAGTATCTAAAAAAATGTTCTACATCCCTAGTCATCAGGGAAATGCAAATTAAAACTACGTTGAGATTCCATCTCACTCCTATCAGATTGGCTAAACAAACAAATGATCATAAATGCTGGCGAGGATGTGGAAAAAGAGGAACCCTTCTACACTGTTGGTGGGAATGCAATCTGGTCCAGCCATTGTGGAAATCAGTGTGGAGGTTCCTAAGACAGCTAAAAATTGATCTACCATATGACCCAGCTATAGCACTCCTAGGCATATATCCTAAGGATTCATCTCATTACTTTAGAAATACTTGCTCAACCATGTTTATTGCCACTCAATTCACAATAGCTGGGAAATGGAAACAGCCTAGATGTCCTTCAAGTGATGAGTGGATAATGAAGATATGGTACATTTATACAATGGAGTTCTACTCAGCGGTAAAGAAAAATGAAGTTATGAAATTTGAAGGAAAATGGATGGATCTGGAAAGGATTATACTAAGTGAGGTAACCCAGGCCCAGAAAGCCAAGCGCTGCATGTTCTCTCTCATATGTGGATCCTAGCTACAGATGATTGGGCTTCTGTGTGAGAAGGAAAAAACTCAGTAGCAGAGGCCAGTAAGCTAAAAAAAGAGATACAAAGGGAAGAGAAGGGAAGGGAGGAGGGTACTTAATAGGTTGGTATTGTATATATGTAAGTAGAAGAATAGATTAATGGGGGTGAAAAGCCCCAATGTAAGGTCAGGGGAAGAGATTGAGTAAAGGAAAGGTGGAGGGAGGCTAATCAAAATCTAAGAGGATATAAATAAATCATATGGAATCCTCTGGTTTTGGACAATGGAACACTCAGGAGCCATAGGCTGTTGCTAGAAAATTTTCAGTGCCATGGATGGGATACTTTCCAGTGAGTTGTTGGCTAGGGAAGTCCCTGTTTCCCCAAAACATTATAGGCCATTGCCAAGGCCCTTGGTTTCCCACCAGGAATTGATGGTAAGACCCTATTGCTGAAGACTCCACATACTTGGGCTGCAAGGCCACTGAGAAATCCTGCTGGGACTGAGCTGATAACCTCCTCCATGTAGACCAGGTAACAGAAAGCTGGAAGAAGCCATTCTGCATGCAGTTCAATGGGAGAAAGAGAAATCACCAGTGAAGATACTCAACAGTGGACACTGCAAGCCTTATATTTGGCCAGCTAGGCCAAATGAGCCAATGGGTGCAATAGTGGCACTTCTATCATGGTGGAAACCAACTGCCCTCTAATTGGACTGGAGGCCCACTCCATGTGAGGGAATACATCCCTGATACTGAAAACTTAAAACAGGGGTAGTCATGAGCCCGAGGGGTGTAACATCTGCTGCTGTCTGGATAAATGTATATACTATGCTTATCAAACTGTCCAGAAAGCACTTCTCTTAATGTTCATACCCTTATATTAATGCTACTCCCACTTTTGGTAGAGAATCTTCTCTTTTCAGATGGCAGTGACCTTGTGACGACTCAGAAGGTATCATGGTGCTGGAAAGAAGTGACTGCAGTGCTCAGTACTGCAATATCTCGATCACACCTTCCAAGGCTCAGGGTCTAATGTGAAAGGGGTGGCAGAAAGAATGCAAGAGCCAAAGGAAGGGTAGGACTCCTTACAACGTGCTCCCTCCATACACAAAATGGCCTGGATATCCATGACCTCACAGTGCCTGACACAACCTACACAAGACCATCATAAGAGGAGGAGAAGATCATGACACCAAAATAAAAGAGAGACTGATTGAGATGGGGAGGAGATATGATGAAGAACGGAGTTTCAAAGGGGAAAGTGGGGGGGAGGGAGGGTATTACCATGGGATATTTTTTATAATCATGGAAGTTGTTAATAAAAATTTGAAAAAAAAAAAAAGAGTATTGGGGGCTGGGCTGGAGAGATGGCAGTAAAGGTGCTTACCTGCAAAGCCTAATGACCCAAGCTCAATTCTCCAATACCTATGTAAAGCTAGATACAAAAAGTGGTGCAAGCATCTGGAGTTCGTTCACAGTGGCCAAAGGCCCTGGTGTGCCCATCTCTTTCTCTCTTACAGGTGTGGTGGCACATGCCTTTAATCCCAGCATTCAGCAGGCAGAGGTAGGACGATCACTATGAGTTCAAGACCAGCCTGACGCTACATAGTGACTTCCAGGTCACCCTGGGCTACAGTGAGACCCTACCTCAAAAAAATAAAAAGAGTTTACAGCTGGAGAGATTGCTCAGTGGTTAAGGAACTTGCCTGCAAAGCATAATGACCTGGGTTCAGTTCCCAAGTACCCATATAAAACCAGATGCACAATGCAGCACATGCAATAGAGTTCATTTGCAATGGCTGGAGGCCCTGGCACACTGATTCTCTCTCTCCCTCTCTTGCTCTCTGTCTATATATCTCTGCTTGCAAATAAATAAAATGTTTTTAATGAGTTTTAGGCTGGAGAGATGGCATAGCAGTTAAGGCACTTGCCTGTGAAGCCAAAGGACCCACATTTGATTCCCCAGTACCCACGTAAGCCAGATGCACATGGTGGCACATGTGTCTGGAGTTCGTTTGCAGTGGCTGGAGGCCCTGGCAAGTCCATTCTCCCTCTCTATGTGCCTCTTCTTGTCTCTCGCCTTCTCTTTCAAATAAAAATTATTTTAAATGATTAAAATTTATTTTATTCTTCACCAAAAACTTGATCGATGGAAATACTAAAATTGTCTAAATAATCTGAAGTATTCAGTAGATGGTTGGAATGAAATTAAAAATCAATTATTTTCCTTTTAAAAAGTTTTTTTGTTTGTTTTGTTTTTCAGGGTAGGGTCTCACTCTAGTCCAGGCTGAACTGGCCTTTTAAAAACTTTTTAAGGGGGCTGGCTAGAGAGATGGCTTAGCCAGTAAGGCGCTTGCCAGTGAAGCCTAAGGACCCACGTTCAATTCCCCAGTACCCACATAAGCCACATACACAAGCTGATGTATGCATCTGGAATTCATTTGCAGTGGCTACAGGCCCTGGTGTACCCATTGTGTGTGTGTGTGTGTCTGTCTGTCTGTCCCTCTCTCTCTCTCAAATAATTTTTTTTTAAGTTTTAAAAATATTTTTATAATTATTTATTTATTTGAGAGAGAGACAGAGAGAGAATGAGTGTGCCAGGGCCTCTAGCCACTGCAAACGAACTCCAGATACATGCACTACCATGTGCAGTTAGCTTACATGGGTTCTGGGGAATCGAACCTGGGTTCTTAGGCTTCATTGGCAAGCACCTTAACTGGCAAGCCATCTCTCCAGCCCTTAAAAAACTAATTTTCAATGACAGCAAGCATTTAATTTGGAGAGTCTATATTAAAGATGTATTTACATTTATAACACTAATATTTTCTTTTGAAATATTTTGGGGCTGGAGAGATTGCTCAGTGGTTAAGGCACTTACCTGCAAATCCTAAAAACCCGAGAGTTTGATTCCCCAGTACCCACGTAAAGCCAGATGCACAAGGTGGCATACACATCTGAAGTTCATCGGCAGTGGCAAGAGGCTCTGGCACACCTATACTCTCTATCTGCCTCTTTCTCTCACTTGCTCTTAAATAAAATATTTTAAATTTATTTATTTCCTTATTTATTTGCAAGTAGAGAGAGAGAGAATAGGCATGCTAAGGCCCCTAGCCACTGCCAACAAACTCCAGATGCATGGACCCCTTTTGTGCGCCTGGCTTTACGTGGGTACTGGGGAATCAAACTCAGATGGTTAATTTTTGCAGGCAAGCATCTTAACTGAGCCATATGTCTAGCCTCTTATTATACTATATTTTTGTGGTGATTTGACTCAGGTGTCCCCATAAACTTAGGTGTTCTGGATACTAAGTTTCCCAGCTGATGGCAATTGGAAATTAAACCCTTCTGGGGTGGTATATTGTTGGAGGCAGGCTTATGGATGTTATAGCCAGTTTCCCCATACCAGTGTTTGGCACATTCTCCTGTTGCTACTGTCCATCTTCTGTTGGCCGGGGGCAATGTCCACCCTCTGCTCATGCCATCATTTTCCCTGCTATCATGGAGCTTCCCTCTCTAGTCTGCAAGCCAAAATAAACCTCTTTTTTTCCACAGCTGTTCTTGGTTGGGTGATTTCTACCAGCAATGCAAACCTGACTGCAATAATTTTCAACTTAAACATGGTAATTTTTCTAAATTAAAATTGGTGAAAACTGCATGAAATTAGATTTTAATACCCAATGTTAACCCAATGAGGGTAAAGAGAAATATATCCTCTCAAGCCCTAATGCAGCATAAACTAGTATAACTATCTATCATCTATCTTGTGAGGCAGGCTGGCGTCAATCTCAGGATCCCCACCTCAGCCTCCTGAGTACTGGTGTTCTAATCATGTGCCACCTGACTTGGGAGGGCAATTTAGCAACAGGTTTTGTTGTTTTGTTTATTCTAAATGTATATATGTGTGTGGTGTGCATTTGTGTATATGCATGTTTGCATGTGTGTGCAGGTTGCATGCATGCATGCATGTGAAGGCAAGAGGATGGGCATAGGTCATTCTCAGGTACAGCAGGGCCTTCTTTGAGATAGGGTCTCTTATTGGCCTGGAGTTCACCAATTACGCTAGACGTGGCTGGCCACCAACTAGGTTAATCTTGGCTGTAACTGCAGGGATCTACCTATCTTTACCTTCCAAGCACTGGCATAACAGGCATGTTATGACCACACATGACATGTACACAGGTACTGGGGACTGTGCTCAGGTCCTCCTGCTTGTAAGGCAATCACTTTACCCACTCAACTATCTACTCTCAGGTTTTAACAGCTTTACAAATCTGTAAGTCCAGTGTGGTGGCGCATGCCTTTAATCCCAGCACTCGGGAGGCAGAGTTAGGAGGATCATTGTGAGTTCAATGCCATCCTGAGACTACACAGTAAATTTCAGGTCAGCCTGGGCTAGAGTGAGACCCTACCTTAAAAGAAAATATATATATATGATAAAGCAAAGCATGAGCACTTGCTTCTTTTGTGGGTGTTTTTCTTTTTTTTGAGACAGTCTCGTCTAGCCCCAGCTGGCCTTGAATTTGATAAGTAGCCAAGACTTCCTTGAACTCTCCCTGATCCTCTTGCTTCTACCTCCTGGATGCTAGGATTATAGATGTGATGCCCAACTTACATTGCAAAAAAAAAAAATTTTTTTTTCTGGAGAACACTTGGTAGGTAGAGGTAGAGGGATCAGGAGTTCAAAGTCATCCTTCACTAAGAGTCTGAGGCAAACCTTAGCTACATGATACCATGCCTCAAAAGAAAAAAAAAAATCTGTGAAAGCCTTTAAATTTAATTGCTTAGGGTTTATGCTAAAGATATTATTGGAAAAATTATGATAAAGATCCATTTGGGGCTGGAGAGATGGCTTAGCAGTTAAGAGCTTGCCTGTGAAGCCTAAGGACCCGGATTCGAGGCTCGATTCCCCAGGACCCACGTTAGCCAGATGCACAAGGGGGCGCAAGCGTCTGGAGTTCGTTTGCAGTGGCTGGAAGCCCTGGCGCGCCCATTCTCTCTCTGTCTCTCTCTGCCTCCTTCTCTCTGTCACTAATAAATAAATAAAAATTAAAAAAAAAGATACATTTACATTTATAGCTTGACTCAAAATTACTTATAAAAATTAAAACTTTTGAGTGGTGGGATTGGGGAGGGAGAGTGAGAGGTGTGGACCAGTCTCTTGGTGAACCCTCCTTCCATGAGGCCCCTGGCTTGGGGTGCCCGTTTTCCCCACGGCTTTGGACTTCCCCTCCTAGCCCCCACCGTGTGGTGGTAGTAGTGGGTCAGGAGGGCTGGAGCCGGGCTGGGTGGACCCTCGGACCTGGATAAGCTTCCAAGGCCCTCCCGGTGGACCAGGAATAAGGGCCTGGGATTGGGCCAGGCCCAGAGGTATGGGGTCTCTCCCCATGCCCTTCTCCTTATGAGTTCTGTGGCGAGATGGCATACTGTGGACCTCAGGTTGGAGTGGGCCTGATGTCCCAGTTGGCTTGGAAACCTTGCAGCCTGAGGACGAAGCAGGAGCCAGGGTGGAGAGCAACTCAGAGGGGGCCTCCCTCCGGGCCCTGCGCTTCCCCACCCAGGTGCGGTGAAGGTGGAGGTGGATAACCTGTAGTCAAACCCAGAGGAGTCCCAGGAAATGAAAGCTCTGCAGGAAGAACTGGAACAATCTGCCAAGCTTCTGAAGCAGAAGAGGATCACGCTGGGGTACACCCAGGCTGTTGTGGGGCTCACCCGGGGGTTCCTTTTGGAAAGGTGTTCAGCCAGAGGACCATCTGCCGCCTTGAGGTTCTGCAGCTCAGTTCAAAAACATGTGTAAACTACGGCCCCTGCTGCAGAAGAAGGTGAAGGAAGCTGACAACGAAAACCTTCTGGAGATATGCACGGCGGAGACATAGTACAGGCCGGGAAGAGAACCGTGTGAGAGGAAACCTAGATCAGCCTCACCGCTGATCAGCTGGGGCTGGAGAAGGATGTGGTCCCAGTGTGGCTCTGCAGCCGGCAAGAGAAGGGCAAGCGATCAAGCAGTGACTATGTCCAACCAGAAGAGCTTGAGGCCGCAGGGTCTTCCTTTTCCAGGGGGGCCTACATCCTTTCCTCTGACCCAGGGCTCCATTTTGGTACTCCTAGCCTTATAAGTACCCCACACTCTACTCCTCTGCCCCTTTCCCAGAGGGTGAAGCCTTCCCCTCTGTTCCTGTTACTGCTCTGGGTTCTTCCGTACATTCAAACTGAGGTGTCTGCGCTGCCCACAGATGAGGAGCGGGGGGTGGGGGGGGGAGGGAGAGGAAGCCAACCTGGGCTTTTAAAGGGAATGGAAGGGTGGGGACAGAAGTTTACCGGGAAGTCGTTGGAGGAAAGATGAAGTTTAAGGATGCTCTTGATATTTAAATCCCCAAGTCACTCCATTACTTTGTTTTTAAATAAAGTCTTGGAATTAAAAAATATATAAAGGGGCTGGAGGGATGGCTTAGAGGTTAAGGCATTTGCCTGAAAAGCCAAAGGATCTCAGTTCGACTCTCCAGGACCCACTTAAGTCAGATGCACAAGGGGGCGCATGTATCTGGAGTTCGTTTGCAGTGGTTGGAGGCCCTGGTATGCCCATTCTCTCTCTCTCTCTCTCTCTCTCTCTCTCTCTCTCTCTCTCAAATAAATAAACATATATGTGTGTGTGTGTGTGTGTGTGTGTGTGTGTGTGTATCCAGATGCACAAAATGGCACATACATCTGGATTTCATTTGCAACAGCAAGAGGCCCTGGCATGCCCATATATTATCTCTCTCTCAAATAAATTACAAATAATATATAGTAGGAGTATAGCTCAGTGACAGAGAACTTGCCTAAGATATATGAAGCCTTGGATTTAGTCCCAAGCACTGCAAAAAATAAAATTTAAAGTCCAATCATAGGCGACTGGTTACATTATATGCAGTAGAATCCATGTCCTTTAAGAATCCCAGTGCAGGGCTAGGTCTGGTAGCACACATCTGTAATCCCACCACATGGGAAGCAGAGGCAGGAGGATCAGGTGTTATGGTCATCTTGGTTACCCAGGGAATTCAAGTCCAGCTTGGGCAACTACATGAAACCTTGTCTCAAAGAGAAAAAAATATCTGATACTTAATATAGAAATTTAATTTTTTATTTTTTATTTATTGGGGCTGGAGAGATGGCTTAGTGGTTAAGGAGCTTGCCTACAAAGCCAAAGGACTCAGGTTTGATTCCCCAGGACCCAAGTAAGCCAGATGTACAAGGTGCCACACGCATCTGGAGTTCATTTGCAGTGGCTGGAAGCCCTGGCATGCCCATTCTCATTCCCTCCCTCCCTCTCTCTCTCTCTCTCTCTCTCTCTCTCTCTCTCTGCCTCTTTCCCTCTCTCAAATAAATAAAAAACAATTTTTAAGAAATAAATTTTTATTTATTTATTTATTTGAGAGAGAGAGAGAGTGGGTGCACCAGGGCCTCCAGCCACTGCAAATGAACTCCAGATGCATGTACCACCTTGTGTAGCTGGCTTACTTGGGTCCTGGGGAACCGAACCTGGGTCCTTTGGCTTTGCAGGCAAGGGCCTTAACCTCCAAGCCATCCTTTCAGCCCTTATGTAGAAATTTTTTTTAAAGTGTAAGTGGGGCTGGAGAGATGGCTTAACAGTTAAGGTGTTTGCCTACAAAGCCAAAGGATCCTGGTTCACTTCTCTAGGACCCACGTAAGCCAGATGCACAAAGGGGTGCATACCCCTGGAGTTTGTTTGCAGTGGCTGGAGGCCCTGGCATGCCCATTCCCTCTCTCTCTGCCTCTTTCTCTCTCAAATACATACATACATACACACACACACACATAATATTTTTTAAAAATTTAAATAAATTTAAAAAATTTAAAAATTAAAAAAAGTATAAATGCACACATACCCACAGGAAGATGGCTCCACAGATATTGACTACTCTCTACATGTGAATGTAGGTAAGATCAGAGTAGTCCTCTAAGAGAAGCATAAGCTAATCAAATGTCTTGGGGAAAGAAACAAATTCTCTTTAACTCCTACCAAAAGAAAGGCACCAAGAAAATACCTATAATTACTTTGTAACAATGTAAGCTTGGCTTACAATGTGTGTGTGTATATATGCATGTATGTATTTAGAGACAGAATCATACTGCCAAGGCTGACCTTGAATTCAAAATCTTCGTGCCTTAGTATCCCAAATGGCTGGGGCTATAGCACTTATCACCACTCAGCTCGAGACTAAGCTTTATATTATTATTATTATTATTATTTTGTTGTTGTTGTTTTGTTTTGTTTTTCAAGTTAGAGTCTCATTCTAGCCCAGGCTGACCTGGAATTCACTATGGAGTCTCAGGGTGGCCTCAAACTCACGGTGATCCTCCTACCTCTACCTCCCGAGTGCTGGGATTAAAGGCGTGTGCCACCACGCCCAGCTTTTATTATTTTTTTAATTTATTTATCTTGAGAGAGAGAGAATGGGCATGCCAGGCCCTTTGGCCACTGTGAACGAACTTCAAACATGTGCACCCCCTTGTGCACATGTGTGACATTGCACACTTGCGTCATTGCATCTGGCTTATGTGGGACCTGGAGATTCGAACAGGAGTTCTTAAGCTTCACAGGCAAGTACCTTAACCACTCAGCCATCTCTCCAGCCCCAGACTAAGCTTTTTACTTTATTTTTATTTTTATCTTTTTATTTTTTCGAGGTAGGGTCTCACTCTAGCCCAGGCTGACCTGGAATTCACTATGTGGTCTCAGGGTGGCCTCAAACTCATGGGGATCCTCCTATCTCTGCCTCCCAAGTACTGGGATTAAAGGTGTGTGCCACCATGCCCGACTAGACTAGGCTTTTTAAATACAGGCTAACCTATAAAATTATTGTTAAAAACAAAATCAAGCCGGGCGTGGCGGTGCACGCCTTTAATCCTAGCACTTGGAAGGCAGAGATAGGAGGATTACTGTTAGTTCAAGGCCACCCTGAGACTACAGAGTGAATTCCAGGTCAGCCTGGGCTAGAGTGAGACCCTACCTCAAACCCCCCCCCCAAAATAAATAAAAAATATTTTTAAAAATCAAGGTGCTAGGGATGTAGCTCACTGATGAAGTACAAGTCTCTAAATTCAATCTCCAACACCCCCCTCACATGCATGCACACACACACACGTATTCACACACACATGAATGCATACACACACAGCACACAAAATCAAAAAATGCTTTGGGCAGAGCAGGTTACTCAAGTAACTGAAAACATAAGGAGTGTGAGATTAAAAAGAATTCACATGGATTAGAGCAATATTTTACAGTCTCTTAAAGAATAAATTCAATTCAATTGATTATCAATACTTCAAATCTATTATCTGTAATATCAGTAGATGATAATTAAATGCAGAGTTTAAAAAAATATTAGGCTGGAAGATGTCTCAATGGAGAAGGTTCTTGCCATTTAGGTTGCAACCTGAATTCAGATCCCCAGAACTTACATAAAAGGCCAGATGTTATAGCAGCCATCTGTAATTCCAGCACATCTACAGCAAGAATGGAGGAGGAAACAGAAGAATCTGCTGGAAGCTGACAGTGCCAGCCAGCCTGGCAAACGCAGTAAGGTAGAAGGTGAGGACAGATACCCAAAAGTCATCCTCTGATCTCCAGCACTATAATGCATGTGCATTTGCACTCACACAAATGAACACATACACACACAAAAAAATCTTAAAGTAAGGTTCAATCAATAATGCCTGTAATCAACATACATATATTAGTAACTATAATGGTGTACCTATTCATTTGGATAATACCATTAGGAGATGCTTGTCTACTCTAGACATGATGTTTGTGTGCATATGGATTCAAAATATGGGATCTAGAAATAAATGTCTTCACACTCTAGAAAGAATTACTCTTGGCCAGGTATGGTAGCACACACCTTTAATTCCAGCACTCAGGAGGCAGAGGTAGGAGAATCACTGTAAGCATGAGGGTAGCCTGGGACTACAGAGTGAATTCCAGATCAGCCTGGTCTAGAGTGAAAGCCTACCTTGAAAAAAAAAAATTCTCTTTCCCTTTCTTATGAAAGCAAAGATTAGGTTAGGAAATAAACTTTATTGCAAGAGCAAACACACATACCTGTCTGGCATCCAATGTGTTGCATACACGGTTTACAAGAGGTAGCCTTGTTTTGAGTGACTGGCTTGCACAATACACCTTTGTTCTTAAGAAGCTTGAGAGGCTGAGAAGCCTGAAATTTCACAGGAGCTGCCTGGGCATTCTAGTTAAAAAGAAATTTACAAACCAAAGGGAGTGTTAGTACCTTATCATTGACTACACTACTATCTTAAAGAATGGTTGTAAAAAAAAAAAAAAGGAAAGAAAGAAAAAGAAAAAAGAAAGCAAGCATTTGGGGCTGGAGAGATGGCTTAGCAATTAAGGCATTTGCCTGCAAGGCCTAAGGATCCAGGTTTGATTCCCCAGTACCCACATAAGCCAGATGCACAAGGGGGCACATGCATCTGGAGTTCATTGTAGTGGCTGAAGGCCCTGGCGTACCCATTATCTCTCTCTCAAATTAATTAATTATATATATTTTTTTTTCTTTTTTTTTTTTGGAGGTAGGGTCTCACTCTAGCTCAGGCTGACCTGGAATTCACTATGTAGTCTCAGGCTGGCCTCAAACTCAGTGATCCTCCTACCTCGGCCTCCCAAGTACTGGGATTAAAGGCGTGCGCCACCATGCCCAGCCCTTAAATATTTTTTTTTTAAAAAAAGGAAGAAAGCATCTGGAGAATTCTTCTAATCAGCATTAGCTCCATTTACTGATTTTTAAAACAATATTCTGGAGGCTAGAGGTGTTGGATCAATAACAAAGTACTAGCCTAACATGGGTGAGGCTTTAGTTCTAATCTTAGTTTTGCTTGTTTGTTTTTGTTTTATTGTTTTTATGGTTTTTTTTGGGGGGGGTTGAGGTAGGGTCCCACTGTAGCTCAGGCTTACCTGGAATTCATTATATAGTCTCAGGGTAGCCTTGAACCCATGGCAGTACTCCTACCTCTGCCACCCAAGTGCTGGGACTAAAGGCCCATGCCCGACTTTTTTACATATTTTTAAAAACTAGCTTACAGGGGGCTGGAGAGATGGCTTAGTGGTTAAGGTACTTGCCTGCTAAGCCTAAGGACAGGTTTGATTCCCCAGTACCCAAGTAAGCCAGATGCACAAGGTGGTACATGTATCTGGAGTTTGTTTGCAGTGGCTGGAGGCCCTGGAATGCCGGTTCTCTATCTACCTCTTCCTCTCTCCCCCTACTCTCTCAAATAAATAAATAATTAAAAAATAATAATAAACTAGCTTAAAGCCAAGCAGTGGTGGCACACACCTTTAATCCCAGCAATTGGGAGGCAGAGGTAGGAGGATGGCTGAGAGTTCAGGGCCACCTTGAGACTACATAGTGAACTCCAGGTCAGCCTGGGCTACAGCTGAGACCTTACCTCAAAAAAAAAAAAAAAAAAAAAACTAGCTTATAGGGTTGGTATGTGGGTCCGCAATAGAGCATTTGCTAAGCATGACAAGCCCCTTTTAAGTTTAGACTATAGTTGAAATTCCTATAGACTATAGATAGTTTTATACCTTCTGAATTTGCGACATTTTTAGAAACACTTATTTTTCTCTTCATACTTCTTAGTTCTTTTATTTCTTACATTTAAGTATTGTCCATCTGAACTTCATTTTGGCCTAAACTGGATGGTAAAAATCCAAACTTACTTCCTTCTCTATGTCTACTCGGGTGTCCCATCATTACTGAATGATCCGTATTTCTCCTGCTGATTTGAAATGCCACCTTTTTATGTAATTTTTAAAGTTTATTATTTTCATTTATTTATTTGACAGAGAAAGAGGGAGGGAGAGAGAGACAAAGAATGGGCATACCAGGGCTTCCAGCCACTGCAAAGGAATACCAGACACATGTGCCCCCTTGTGCATCTGGCTAACATGGGTCCTGGGGAATCAAACCCGGGTCCTTTGGCTTTGCAGGCAAATGCCTTAACCGCTAAGCCATCCCTCCGGAAACGCTACCTTTTATCATTACAAAACTCATATATTGGGTCTATTTCTGGATTTTTTCCTGTTGTCTATTTATGAACCATGATCATGATCAATGGTTGTAACTATGTTTTTTGTTTGTTTGTTTGTTTTGGTTTCTCAAGGTAGGAACTCATTCTAGTCCACGCTGACCTGGAATTCACTATGTAGTCTCAGGGTGGCCTTGAACTCACAATAATCCTCCTGGGATTAAAGGCATGGGTCACCATCACCATGCCCAGCTTGTATGTAGCTTTTTTAAACCACCCCCCCCCCCACATTTGTTATCAGGATTTCATTTAAGGTCTTTGAGCAGAGAAGTGACAAGATCTAATGTGGGGGGAATTATTTTCAGGTTTTTTTTTTGTTTTTTTTTGTTTTGTTTTGTGAGTATCTCAGTTCAGGCTGACCTTGAACTCTTGATACTCCTGCCTCAGTATCCCAAGTAAATTTGGGTTTAAAAAAATCATTCTGGGACTGGAGAGATGACTCAGAGATTAAGGTGCTTGTCCACAAAGCCTAAGAACCTGAGTTTGAGACCCCAGTGCCCACATAAAGCCAGATGCACAAGGTGGTGCATGCATCTGGAGTTCATTTGCATTGGCTAGAGACCCTGACATGTCCATTCTCTCTCTCTATATATATATATGCCTCTTTCTCTCTCTCAAATAAATAATTTTTTTTAAAAAAGAAAAGATCATTCTGGTAAGAATATGGAGGCAAAAACTTCAAAGGGCAGAAAATGAATGCAGATGTGAAACAGGTAGAGGGCCCCTGCAATAGTCTAGGAGACAATGGTGCTCAGACAACAAAGGCATCACCAGGAGAGTAAGAGGGAGGAACACTGGGGAGAAGTCTGGGGGGGGGGTAAAATAATTATTTTATATATGTATTTCTATTCTTTTGTTGTTGTTTATCGAGGTAGGGTCTCACTCTGGCCCAGGCTGACCTGGAATTCCTCAGGGTGGCCTCGAACTCATGGTGATCCTCCTACCTCTGCCTCCCGAGTGCTGGGATTAAAGGAGTGTGCCACCACGCCTGGCTCTGTTCTATTCTGTTTTACTTTGGTTTTCAAGGTAGGGTCTCACTCTAGCCCAGGCTGACCTGGAATTCACAATGTAGTCTCAGGCTGGCCTTGAACTCACAGCAATCCTCCTACCTCAGTCTTCTGAGTACTGGGATTAAAGGCATGTGCCACCATGTCCAGCCAGTATGCTATTTTAAACACACTTGAAATAGCCATTAATCATCCAAGTGTAAATGTCAGGTAGGCAGTTGGCTACATCAACCTGAAGCTAAAAGGTCAAAGCAAGAGAAATTAACCTGGAATCAGCCATTACCAATATGGTGTTTTAAAATCACTTACGAAAAAAGGTGGGCATGGTGGTGCATGCCTTTATCTCAGTACTTGGGAGGCAGAGGTAAGAGGATCTCCATGAGTTCAAGGCCACCCTGAGACTACAAAGAGAATTCTAGGTCAGCCTGGACTAAAGAGAGACCCTACCTCGAAAAACCAAAAATAAAAAAATAAATAAATAAAAATAAAATAAATAAAATCACTTAAGAGAACCAAGCATGGCGGCACACACATGCAATCCCAGCACTTGGGAGACAGAAGCAAGAGAATCACCACAAGTTCAAGGCCAGCCTGGACCATGTATCAGCAGAGGTAGGAGGATCGCTGTGAGTTCAAAGCCACCCTGAGACTACATAGTGAATTCCAGGTCAGCCTGAGCTAGAGTGAGACCCTACCTTGAAAAAAAAAAAAAAAAAAATGAAGGCAGAGGGACCGGCCCTGGGAATGTAGCTCAGTGATACAGCAAATGCTTAACACATGCAAGGCCCTTGGTTTGATCCCTAGCACCATGATAAAAATAAACAACAATCGCAGCCAAAACCCCACCACCACATGTAAGAACAAAGCAGGGTGCTTCAGGATATAATAATCCTACTTAGAATAGCATACATTAAAGCATCAAGTGATGGTAAGATTGGGAAATGGGAATAAAAGCCAGAACAGCAACTTTGTAAAGCAATTTGAAAGTTAAAAATCCAAATACTGAGATTCTATCTCACTCCTGTCAGATTGGCTACCATCATGAAAACAAATGATCATAAATGCTGGCGGGGATGTGGAAAAAGAGGAACCCTTCTACACTGTTGGTGGGAATGCAATCTGGTCCAGCCATTGTGGAAATCAGTGTAGAGGTTCCTAAAACAGCTAAAGATTGATCCACCATATGACCCAGCTATAGCACTCCTAGGCATATATCCTAAGGACTCATCCCACTTCCTTAGAAGTATGTGCTCAACCATGTTTATTGCCGCTCAATTCATAATAGCTGGGAAATGGAACCAGCCTAGATGTCCCTCAACTGATGAGTGGATAATGAAGATATGGTACATTTATACAATGGAGTTCTACTCAGCGGTAAAGAAAAATGAAGTTATGAAACTTGCAGGAAAATGGATGGATCTGGAAAGGATTATACTAAGTGAGGTAACCCAGGCCCAGAAAGCCAAGCGCTGCATGTTCTCTCTCATATGTGGATCCCAGCTACAGATGATTGGGCTTCTGTGTGAGAAGGAAAAAACTCAGTAGCAGAGGCCAGTAAGCTAAAAAAAGAGATACAAAGGGAAGAGAAGGGAAGGGAGGAGGGTACTTAATAGGTTGGTATTGTACATATGTAAGTAGAAGAATAGATTAATGGGGATGAAAAGGCCCAAAGTGAGGTCAGGGGAGGAGATTGAGTAAAGGAAAGGTGGAGGGAGGGCTAATCAAAATCTAAGAGGATATAAATAAATCATATGGAATCCTCCGGTTTTGGACATTGGAACACTCAGGAGCCATAGATCGTTGCTAGAAAATTTTCAGTGCCAGGGATGGGATACCTTCAGGTGAGTTGTTGGCCAGGGAGGTTCCTGATTTCCCCAAAACATTATAGGTCACTGCCGAGGCCCTTGGTTTCCCACCAGGAATCGACGGTAAGACCCTATTGCTGAAGACTCCACATATTTGGGCTGCAGGGTCACTGAGAAATCCTGCTGGAACTGAGCTGATAACCTCTTCCATGTAGACCTTCTAACAGAAAGCTGGAAGAAGCCATTCTATATGCAGTTCAATGGGAGAAAGAGATAGCACCAGTAAAGATACTCAACAGTGGACAATACAAGCCTTGTAATTGACCAGCCAGGCCAAATGAGCCAGCAGGTGCAATAGTGGCACATCTATCATGGTGGAAACCAACTGCCCTCCAATTGGACTGGAGGGCCTCTCCATGGGAGGGAATACATCCCTGATACTGAAAACTTAAAACAGGGGTAGTCATGAGCCCTAGGGGTGTAACATCTGCTGCTGTTTGGCTAAATGTTTATACTATGCTTATCAAACTGCCCAGTAAGCACTTCTCTTAATATTTGTACCCTTATATTAATGCTACTCTCACTTTGGGTAGAGAATCTTCTCTTTTCAGATGGCAGTGACCTTGGAACGACTCAGAAAGTATCATAGTGCTGGAAAGAAGTGACTAGAGTACCAAGTAACATCTCGATCACACCTTCCAAGGCTCAGGGTCTAATGTGGAAGAGGTGGCAGAAAGAATGTAAGAGCCAAAGGAGGGTAGGACTCCTTACAACGTGCTCCCTCAGAGAGACTGATTGAGTTGGGGAGGAGATATGATGGAGAATGAAATTTCAAAGGGGAAAGTAGGGGGAGGGAGGGTATTACCATGGGATATTTTTTATAATCATGGAAAATGTTTTTAAAAATTGAGAAAATAAATTAAAGATTTCTTGACTGTAAACACATTTTCCATCTTTTGTGTTGATACCATGGAAGAGCCATCCATATTTGTATCATCTTCAAAAATAGTAATTGCTGATAAAATACGGTCAGATATAGGAGCAAATATGGCTTGCCTGCTCATATATTTATAAACCTCAATGGCTTTTAAATTGAAAAGCCAGCCATGACTAATAGTAAATCTTTTGTCTGTTACCTCCTTTCATACTTTTGATAATATCAAAAGTAATTTATGCCCAAACTATCATAATTTTTCTATTTATTCCATCATCCTTGTTTGTCTATAAGATCATTTTTCTGACCTAAGGGGGTTATTTGGTTTTTTTTATTAGTTTTTAAATATTTTATTTCTATTTATTTATTTGAGACAGTAGAGAAGGAGGAAGAGAGAAAGAGAATGGCATACCAGGGTCTCTAGCCCCTGCAAACCAACTTCAGATACATGTGCTACCCTGTTCATCTGTCTTACATGGATCCTGAAGAATCGAACCTGGGTCCTTTGGCTTTGCAGGCAAATGCCTTAGCCTCTAATCCATCACTCCAGCTGCTGCCCCCCCCCCCCCATTTTTCTATTTTGGCTTTTTTTTTTTTTTTTTTTTTTTGGTTTTTCAAGGTAGGGTCTTGCTGTAGCTCAGGCTGACCTGGAATTCACTATGTAGTCTTAGGGTGGCCTCGAACTCACACAAACCTCCTACCTCTGCCTCCCGAGTGCTGGGATTAAAGGCGTGCACCACCACACCCAGCTTTTTTTTTTATTTTTCAAGCAGAGACAGATAGAGAGTATGAGCATGCCAGGACCTCCAGCCTCTGTAAACAAACTCTAGACACATGTACCACTTTTTGCATCTGGCTTTAAGTATTGGGGAATCAAATCTGGGTCATTAAGACTTCACAAGCAAGCGCCTTCACTGATGAGCCATCTCACCAGCCCTATTTGTTTTAATATGCTGCTTTTGGCATTTTGAACTTTACCTCTAATACTGCTATTGTGGCTTGAATGTGAAATGTTCTCCACAGGCTCATGAACACTTATCTCCAGCTTGTGGTGCTATTTGGGAAGGCTGTGCAGCCTTTAGGGGGCAGTCTTGCTAGAGAAGTGGGCTACTGAAGGTGAGCCTTAAGGTTTTTTAGCCTTGACCTACTTCCCATTCACACTCTCTGATCCCTTGACTGCAACGCAAGGTGACCAACCAGCTTCCCATTCTTGCTGCCACATCTTCCCCACCAGGATGGAAGGTATCTCCCCACTGGAATTGTAAACTGAAATAAACCCTTCCTTTCTTTTTTAAATATTTTTATTTATTAGAGAGAGAGAGAGAGAGAGCGCAGCAGAGAGTGAATAGGTATGCCAAGGCCTCTGGCCAGTGCCAAAGAACTCCAGATGCATGTGCCACCTTATACAACTGGTTTATGTGGGTCCTGGGGAATCGAGCCTAGGATCCTTTGGCTTTGCAGGCAAGCGCTTTTAAGTGCTAACCCATCTCTCTCTTCCTTTCTTAAGCTGCTTCTTGTCAGGAATGTGGTCACAGCAGCCAATAAAGTAATTAAAACAACTAATACAACTGTGCAAGACACGTTCTCCTAAATTAATAGCCTAAGATACCAACATCCATAGATTTTCATCAGCTAACTTCGGTTCCAAAGGCAATGAATGTGGGATATTTTTGAGCACTAGCACCACCACTTCATGAACATTTGAATTGCATTGTTACATAAGAAAAGACTTTTAGTTAAATTGAGAGCAACTGTTAATATCACAGTACCATGATCACCAAAAATATTAACTCAAGTTAACAGTGTCATGTGATACTGAAGTTGATGGGAAATTTAGTCAGCTGAAGTGATAATTGGGCAACAATGGCATAGTCTATAATCCTTTCAGCTTGGTAGGTTAGAAATTATGTGTTCCTTGATTTTTTAAAATATATTTTATTTTTATTTATTTGACAGAGAGAAAGAGACAGTGAGAGAGAAAAGGGCACACCAGGGCCTCTAGCACTGCAAATGAACTCCAGATGCATGCGCCACCTTGTGCATCTGGCTTTCATGGGTCCTGGAGAATCGAGCCTGGGTCCTTTTGCTTTGCAGGCAAGCGCCTTTACTGCTAAGCCATCCCTCCAGTTTTTGTTTTTGTTTTTGGGTTTTTTGTTTTTGGGGGCTTTTTTTTTTTTTTTTTTTTTTTTGGTTTTTCAAGGTAGAGTCTCACTCTAGCCCAGGCTGACCTGGAATTCACTATGTAGTCTCAGGGTGGCCTCAAACTCACAGCAATCCTCCTACCTCTGCCTCCCGAGTGTTGGGATTAAAGGCGTGTGCCACCACACCCAGCTCCTTGATTTTTTTTTATTTTATTTTGGGGAAGTTTCGCAGTATTTCAAATTTGAGAGATAAAGTGAGTTTAAATAAATTTTCAAGGCTGGGAAGATGGCTCAGAGGTTAAAGGCACTTGCTTGCAAAGCATGCCAACCTAGGTTCAATTCCTCAGTACCCACATAAAACCAGATACACAAAGTAAAGCATGCATCTGGAGTTCATTTGCAGTGGCAAGAGGCCTTGGCACACCCATACTCACTCGTACACTCTCTCTTCCCTCATCACATACAAGTAAAAATATTTTTAAAAAGTAAATTTTTACTTTGTACCACTTTCAGCCTCAAAACCCCCAAAATTACAATGATATCACACTGAACTTTCAAATACTTTTTAGTGTAAAAAGTGAAAATACTTGAATGTAGTAAAAAAAAAAAAAAGAAGGATAAGCAACTAGATAGAGCTTGCAAATACATAAAGATGTTAAGGAACCTAAACACAGACAGTAAAATCAATCAAGAAAACACCTTTATTATTATCTAGAGTCAAACAGTGATGCAAAACAAAAAATATGAGAATGCTATAGCCAAAATGAAAATAAACACTAGTGGGATTATCAGGAAAAATATCAATAAAACTCACATCTTCCATGATCTTCGCTGCTTCTTTAGGAGCTATACCTGTCATGAATTAAAACATGCATTATTCCCAGGATATACATTAAGCAAATACTGAAATCAAGAAGTCAATTTTCTCTCACTAAGGTGAACTAGAATCTGAACTAGAATTTCCCAAGGAAATTCTGTATCACACCTGTGGTGCTTAATAAAGGTAAGGACTGCAGGGTTCAGCCCCATCCTACTATAGTAGAATCAGTGATAAGATAGCAGCAGCCAAGCAAAATAATTTGGGGTCTTTAAAAAAATTATTATGCATAATACTTTCTTTCCAACTTATAGTACCTTGCCTGTTAGCCACTCTTCCCAGGCACAGAGGGGCGTATTTCCTCACATAATATAAAGATATTATCACTGGATATAGTCGGTCATGCCTTTATTCCTAGCACTTAGGAGGCTGAAGTAAGATTACAGTGAGCTCAAGGCTAACATGAGCTACAGAATAAGTTCCAGGTCAGCCTGAACTAGATTGAGACTGCCTCAGGAAAAAAGAAAGAAAGGAAGGAAGGAAGGAAGGAAGAAAGGAGGGAGGGAGGGAGGGAGGGAGGGAGGGAGGGAGGGAGGGAGGGAAGGAAGGAAGGAAGGAAGGAGGGAGGGAGAGAGGGAGGGAGGGAGGGAGGAAGAAAAAAGGAAGGAAGGAAAAAAGAAAGGAAGAAAGAAAGAAAAAACCTGGCAGTGGGGCATCCCAGCACTTGGGAGGCAGAGGTAGGAGGACTGCTGTGAGTTTGAGGGCAGCCTGAATTCCAGGTCAGCCCGGGCTAGAGCAGGACCCTACATCAAAAAAAAAAAAAAGAGAGAGAGAGAGAGAGAGAGAGAAGGAAAAGATATCAGAAGAACTACTAACTAAACTACCTAGGCTAGGCAGTGCTTACCTCTACCTCCTAGACAAACGCCTTTATAGTGCCATACCTTTTAAAACACTATTAGCATCCCCTGTGGGTTGGGCAGCAGGTATTTTTGCCAGTGATACGACATTGGTTATAACTGGTGTTGAAGCTGTCCTTGCAGAAGGAAAAGCCATCAAAGTCTGTGCCTTGGGAATAATTTCTGGTGCTGGCTTCGGCAACAAAACTACTAAAAAGTTGGAATAATACAAAGATTAGCATAGTCTCTAAAAAACAAGGATCATAAATGCAAATTTGTGAAGTTTCGCAGTAAAAAGAAACACTAATAAATGGATTAATATAAAAGACATGGTGTAGCCGGACATGGTGGTGCACGCCTTTAATTCCAGCACTCAGGAGGCAGAGGTAGAAGGATCCCCATGAGTTCAAGGCCACCTGAGACTACATAATGAACTCCAGGTCAGCCTGAGCTACAGTGAAACCCTACCTTGAAAAACCAAGAAAAAAAAAAAAGAGCTGACAGAAAGCTGGAAGAAGGCATTCTGCATGCAATTCAATGGGAGAAAGAGAAATCACCAGTGAAGATACTCATCAGTGGACACTGCAAGCCTTACAATTGGCCAGCCAGGCCAAATGGGCCAACGGGTGCAATAATGGCACGTCTGTTATGGGGGAAACCAACTGCCCCCTAATTGGACTGGAGGCCCACTCCATGGGGGGGGGGGGAATACATCCCTGATACTGAAAACTTAAAACAGGGGTAGTCATAAGCCCTAGGGGGGTGTAACGTCTGCTGTTGTCTGGCCAAATGTATATACTATGCTTATCAAAGTGCCCACTAAGCACTTCTGTTAATGTTCACATCCTTATATTAATGCTACTCTCACTTTTGGTTGAGAATCTTCTCTTTTCAGATGGCAGTGACCTTGGGACAACTCAGAAGGTATCATGGTGATGGAAACAAATGACCGCAGTGCTCAGTACTGCAATATCTGTATCACACCTTCCAAGGCTCAGGGTCTAATGCAGAAGAGGTGGCAGAAAGAATGTAAAAGCCAAAGGAAGGGCAGGACTCCATACAACATGCTCCCTCCAGACACAAAACAGCCTGGATATCCATGGCCTCACAGTGCCTGACACTACTTACATAAGACCATCGTAAGAGGAGGAAAAGATCAAGACATCAAAAGTAAAAGAGAGACTGACTGAGATGGGGAGGGGGATATGATGGAGAGTGGAGTTTCAAAGGGGTAAGTGGGGGGAGGGAGGGTATCACCATGGGGTATTTTTTTATAGTCATGGAAGTTGTTAATAAAAAAATTAAAAATTTTTTTAAAAAGACATGGTGTAAACAAAAAAAGTTATACATACAAAAAAAAAGCCTTTGTTTAGCAACTAGGTTTTCAGGAAGCAATACAAATATTACAAACTCTGTAAACATTGGCTTGTATGATTTGGGTCAAATTAGTGTTCACCAGGGTTTAAAGAGCTGGAGAGACAGATGAGAGGTTAAGGCACGTGCCTACAAAGCCTAACTACCCATATTTGATTCCCCAGTACCCACATAAAGCCAGATGTACGAAGTGACGCATACACCTGGAGTTCGTTTGCAGCGGCTGGAGGCCCTGGTGCTCCCATTCTGTCTGTCTGTCTTTCTTCTCACTCTCCCTCTCCCTGCTTGTGAATAAATAAATAAAGTATTAAAAAAGATTTAAGAGCCTGGTTCTATAAAATTCTAGGCTTTAAATGACATTTAATAGGTAAAAATAAATTTAAAAATTAAAAAAACAGGTATTATTAGCTTTGGGATAAATTGGGAAATGAATATTTAACTCTGACATTCAAGTTTGCTTCAAATAAAAATGCAACATGACAATTTTTATAAATGATGGAGAAGCTGTCCATCTTTTTTTTTTTTTCAAGGTAGGAACTCACTGTAGCCCAGGCTGACCATTCATTATGTAGTCTCAGGGTGGCCTTGAACTCATGGTGATCCTCCTACCTCCGCCTCCCAAGTGCTGAGACTAAGGCGTGCACCACCACACCTGGCCTTTTTGTTTGTTTTGCTTTGCTTTGCTTATTCTTTTAGTTAGCATAAAAAATAATTTTTGGTTTTGTTTTTTTGTGGTAAGGTCTGGAACGCACAACAATCCTCTTACCTCTGCCTCTCGAGTGCTGGAATTAAAAGCATGTGCCACCATGTCCAATTTTGGTCGTTTTTAAGACTGGATAGCCTAGGCTGGCCTTGTACTCGATGTAGAGCTAAGATGACCTGGAACTTCTGATACACCTGCCAAGCGCTGGGACTGCAGGCTTACACCACCATACTCAATTATAAGGTGCTGGGATCAAACCTGGGCTACTTGCATACATTCTAACAACTGAGCTACATCTGCAAGTCCAAAAATAATGGCTTCGTGATGGCATTTTCATATGTATATCATTGTATTTTCTTCATAGTCTCATCTTCCCATTACTTCACCATGTCTCCCTCCCTTCTCATCCCTTCTCCCCTCCCACAAATAGTTCCCCTTCTGCCAGATTCCACATGAAAATATACAGTATTTGTTTCTCTTTTTTCCCTCCTATTACCCTGTTTTATTCCCTCTACCCCCATCCTGTTGGACCCCCTCCTCTACCTACACAGTAGTAACACTGGCTTTCCTCAGCTGTATTATAAAATGAATATCCTATCAGCAACCTGCCTCGTCCTCAGAAGAGCAACACAAAGCATATGTGATAATAAGAAAGCAAAGGTAGGCAGGAGCCAAAGCACATGGATTCTATCACTTAAGCAGCACTCAGGCTTTGATCACAGCTAACATCAAGTCTCTCTCTAATCTAATGGTCAGAAAGTACTACCTAAGGGTGCTACTTTAAGAATGTGTCATGTATCTACCTAGTCCTCTGAACACTCTTGACCACATTATCTGTCCTACTTGTAAAATTATTTTATTTTACCCAGGAAAACTTTGCTCCCCGTGAAGAATTGGTCTACTTTATTTTTTCTCAGATAATTAATGTGCAGCTCTTTTTTTCCTCAGCTATAAGCAAGCTTGGTATCAACTATTACATCAGCCACAGCAACTATATTAACATACTTATATCTTTTCCCTTTGTTTGCCCTATTTCCATTTCTATTTCTAGTTTATTAACTGAGTAGTATGCATTCCTTAGTATAAGCTGCATATGTTCAGTTACATTTAATCAAAAGCAACAAGTTAAATTCTCCTACAAAATTAGTATCTATCCACTTACTAATTTCTTGATCTGTTTGATTGTGACAGCAAAAAGATTCAGAAGTATTCAAGAGTTACTATTAAAGACACTTAAAAGAAAATCTAAGGAAATTCAGGCTATTTGAATCCAGTGATATTTTGCTTTTATGCAATTAATTTAAAATCTGCATACTATAGTATATGCTAGCACAGACATAACAAGCCCACTGGCCAAGTTTAATTTTACCTCTTTTTTGTGGAAGAGAGTCATTCATACTATATTGATGACAAAACTTCAAGACACAGAATAGGTTACAGAAATGTTTGATGTTGCCTCGCCATTTTATAGACTCACTCAGCTTACCCTGACGTTTACAACCATCACATTTTGCCATCTGAAAGGGAAAGTAAGACAAGGCAAGGTTAAAATAATAAAACTGTGCAAAGGTGTTAATCATAAACCAGCAGCACTATGAAAACTGGGGTGTGAGTTAGTTGAAACATAACATAAGATTCTAACTTAAACTATTATAGCTAAAAATAAATATTTACTACTAATTTCATATAGATGCCCTAAATTGTGAGACTTTATAATGGTTGCTCTTTCGTTTCCAAAATTACAGATGATGAGCCAGGCATGGTGGCGCACGTCTTTAATCCCAGCACTTGGGAGGCAGAGGTAGGAGGATTGCCATGAGTTCAAGGGCACCCTGAGACTACATAGTGAATTCTACGTCAGCCTGGGCTAGAGTGAGACCCTACCTCAACCCCCGCCCCAAAAAAATTACAGATGAATGAATATAAAGACAGTTCTATTTATAGAAGATTAAGAAAGGGCATACTGTAATACAAAGAATATGGGCTTTGGAGTCAAGAAATATCTAATAAGGCATCCTTTGCCTGATGTACTGTAATTGGTCCTGGCCATATAACAATTAAAAGAGATTACCTTCCTCCCCCCAAAAAATTATATTTAGAGCCAGGCGTGGTGGCACACACCTTTAATCCAAGCACTTGGGAGGAAGAGGTAGGAGGGGATCGGTATGAGTTCAAGGCCACCCTGAGACAACATAGTGAATTCCAAGTCAGCCTGAGCTAGAGTGAGACCCTACCTTGAAACCCCCCCCCCCAAAAAAAAGAAAAAGAAAAGAAAATTACATTTAGGAGTGAGGCAGACAAACAGTGATAGATGATATACACTTGTCAGCTACTAATTCCTTCAAAGGTGTATTCAACCTCTCTGACTTCTCTCTTTACTTATAAGCTAGCAACAATACACCTAAATATCTGGGACTGTCGAGAGGATTAAGTAAAACAACAATGAAGGAACACCAGATCACTTTACTGGCTCCATTAATTGTTTACCTTTCAAAACTGTAAAGGAAAGTAGGTGAGATTGTCAGTCTGTCATTCAGCCTAAGATGTGAGAACAAGGTCTGATTTCAGATATTTCAGAATAACCTGAATGAGAGCCACTTCAGGCAACATTATGTAAAGTTCTAACCTAAAAGTTACAAACAAGGTCAATATCTCAAGCTAGGGAAACAGCTCAACGGTAGAGTACTTGTCTAGCATGCATAAAAGCCGTAGGTTCAATTCCTAGGACCAGAGCAGGACAAAGATGAAAACTTAAAATAGGAGCTGGAGAGATGGCTCAGCAGTTAAAACACTTGCCTACAATGCCTATCAACCTGGGTTTGATTCTCCAATACCATGTAAAGCCAGATGCACAAAGTAGTGCATGCATTTGCAGTGGTTAGGGGTCCTGGCGTACCGATTCTCATTCATTCTTTCACTCTCTCTCCCCTTAATTTTTTTTTTTTTTTTTTTTTTTTTTTTTTTTTGAGGTAGGGCCTCACTCTAGCTCAGGCTGACCTGGAATCTACTATGTATTCTCAGGGTGGCCTAGAACTCATGGAGATCCTCCTACCTCTGCCTCCCGAGTGCTGGGATTAAAGGCATGCGTCACCACACCCGGCCAAATAAATATTTTAAAAGCTTAAAATAACTTAAAAAAAAAAAAAAACACTTGGAAACCCTAAACTCTTTACTCCAAAGAAATCATGTTTATTCAATTTTCTTATTTTGCTCAGTTCTAAGCATTTTTCTTCACATAATTTGAACATATTTTAAATAATTTGCACTGATTTCAGAAAGTAAAAAAAGTATGTTATTTACCTGATAGAACAGTACTGTAAATCTGGACAGGCACTCCTCACAACAGAACACTTCCAGCCTGCCCTCCAACCGATTTTCTACCACATTTGCAGATGTCTGTGAACAATAACTGCACATCTTACAGTAGTAGTTTCCCCATCTTTCTCCAAAGTCTCGAGCAGAGAGGAATTTGCAAACTAACCATGAAAAGGGATGAATGGAAGAAACAAAATTTACTTTAACTTCAAGGAGTTAAAGGGAGTTTCTATGGTGTTAAACCAAAGTTTAAGCTGATTTCTAGCTGGGGTGGTAGCATGTGCCTATAATCCCAGTACTTTGGAAATAGAGGTAGAGGGATCAGTAGCTCAAGACTCATATAGCCTACATGAGACCTTGCCTCAAAATAAACAAAAAAATCATCAACTTTTAAATATGCTCTACTTATTAGACCATTTATAATAGTCTAAATATTAGACTATTTATATTCAGGAATATCAGAGATATAAAAGAAGCCACAGAGCTGGGCATGGTGACACACGCCTCTTATCCCAGCACTTGGGAGGCAGAGGTAGGACTGCTAAGAGTTTGAGGCCACCCTGAGACTAATTCTAGATTAGCCTGGGCTAGAGTAAGACCCTATCTCAAAAAAAAAAAAAAAAAAAAAAAAAAGCCGAGTGTGGTGGCGCACACCTTTAATCCCAGCACTCGGGAGGCAGAAGTAGGAGGATCGCCATGAGTTGGAGGCCACCCTGAGACTCCATAGTGAATTCCAGGTCAGCCTGGGCTAGAGTGAGACCCTAACTCGAAAAACCAAAAAAAAAAAAAAAAAAAAAAAAAAAACCAGCAAAAAACAGCAGCAATTGCTTTAGTTTCCTCTTTTACAAATGGAATAACTATCTAAACTTGTCAGATTTTTCTATATTGATACCACTGATTTAACTGTATTTAATAGTTTTTCTTTGCTGAGATTACTGCAATATTTAAAAAGATAAACCATACCAAAAAAAATAAATAAATAATAAAAAGACAGACATTAAGGTGAACTAAGTATAAATTAAACTTTTTTTTTGTTTTTTTTGTGTTTTTTTTTCTTTGTTTTTCGAGATAGGGTCTCACTCTGGTCCAGGCTGACCTGGAATTAACTATGTAGTCTCAGGATGGCCTCAAACTCATGATGATCCTCATACCTTTGCCTCCTGAGTGCTGGGATTAAAGATGTGTGCCACCATGGCCAACTAAATTCAACTTTTAAAAACATGCTCATGGAGGCTGGAGAGATGGTTTGGTGGTTAGGGCACTTGCCTGTGAAGCCTAAGGACCCATGTTCTACTCTCCAGATCCCATGTTAGCCAGACACATAAAGGTAAAGCAAGTGCAAGGTCTCACATGCCTACTATGTGGCACAAATCTGGAGTTCAACTGCAGTGGATGAGGCCCTAACATGCCAATTCTCTCTCTCACTCTCTTTTTAAAAATAAAATTAAGAGGGCTGGAGGGATGGCTTAGCAGTTAAGACGTTTGCCTGCAAAGCCAAAGGACCCAGGTCGATTACCCATGACCCACGTTAGCCATATGCACAAGGGGACACACGCATCTGGAGTTCATTTGCAGTGGCTGAAGGCCCTGGTATGCCCATCTCTCTCTCTCTCTCTCTCTAATAAATAAATATAAAATATTAAAATAAATAAGTTAATTAAATAAAATTAAATTAAATTAAGAGCTGGGCGTGGTGGCACACACCTTTAATCCCAGTACTCGGGAGGCAGAGATAGTAGGACCACCATGAGTTTGAGGCCACCCTGAGACTACATAGTGAATTCCAGGTCAGCCTGAGCTAGTGAAACCCTACCTCGAAAAACAAATAAATAAAATAAATAAATAAATAAAATTTTTAAAATAAGATAAAATTAAGGGCTGGAGAGATGGCTTAGCAGTTAAGGGGCATGCCTGCATAGCTTAAGAACCCCAGTTCAATTCTCCAGGTCCCACATAAGCCAGATGCACATGGTGGCACATGCATCTGGAGTTAGTTTGCAGTGGCTAGAGGCCCTGGCATGCCCATTCTTTCTCTCTCTCTCTAATAAATAAATAAAAATAAAATCTTTAAAAAAAAATTTTTTTAAAAGCTGGGTGTGGTGGCTCATGCCTTTAATCCCAGCACTCAGGAGGCAGAGGTAGGAGGATTGCTGTGAGTTCGAGGCCACCCTGAGACTACACAGTGAATTCCAGGTCAGCCTGGGCTAGAGAGACACCTACCTTGAAAAACCAAAACAAGAAAAAAATAAAAGGAAAATAGAAATGCTCAAGGGCTGGAGACATAGTTTAGCAGTTAAGGCACTTGTCTGAAAAGCCAAAGGACCCAGGTTCAATTCCCCAGGACCAACAAAAACCAGAAGCACAAGGTGGTGCATGTATCTGGAGTTTGTTTGTAGTGGCTAAAGGCTCTCAAATAAAATAATTTTTTAAGAAAATTTAAATAAAAATGCTCAAATTATGGGCTGGAGAGATGGTTTAGCGGTTAAGGCACTTGCCAGCAAAGCCAAAGGACCCAGGCTCAATTCCCCAGTACCCATGTAAAGCCAGATGCACAAGGTGGCACATGCGTCTGGAGTTCTGTTTGCAGTGGCTAGAGGCCCTGGTGTGCCCATTCTCTCTCTATATCTGCCTTCCCCCTCTCTCAAATAAACAAATAAAAGTTAAAAATATTAAAAAGACTATAACCCGTATTGTATATATATAATTCTAATGCTTAAATTATGCTTCATAAGAGAAAAGATTACTTGAAAATTAATTATGATTTAACTGCTCAACTGGTCATGAAATATCTCATAACAACCATGTACTACTGGATATAAGGGAGCCTCTTTCTTTACCTTCACTACAGAATGGCTTGTCAACCCCTGAGAATCGCACAGTCTCCTTTATGATTTTCGGTAGTTTGCAATAGTCACATAATGCCATAACTTTATTTTCTCTTTTGTATTCATCAGAACAAGTCTTGCCACAAAATAGAAACATTCTTCCCTGCAAAAAAAACAACAGTCAAGCTCTAACTAAACAGCTACTTTCTCTTCAAGAAATTTTTTTCTTTCTCATCTCAAAGCAAACCGAGTCAAAGATGTAAAAAGAGAAGTGCTCTTACTGGATGGGTTTACATCAGTCCCTCTGATGATCGCTCTTTACCTTGTAGAAAAGCAGCTCTGGTTTTGCGGCAAACAGATGGTTACACTGCTGACACTTGAGTTTAATCAATGTATGAGCTAAAGTCATCTGCTGGGATTGTTCAGTGAGGGTGTGGAGAGCAACTGCAGCAGGGTCAGTGACAGGGCTGCTGAAGGAACAGGGGGGGATGTCACAGGCCTTGTCACCTTTGCCTGCTGACATTGCAGACCCCAAGGGTAAACTCGCAACCACTTGGCTCTGAGATGGGAATGCTGAAGAGTTTGTTTCCTTTGGCTTGTTAAATACATTCTGAAATGAACACAAAGCAAAGATTTTGGTTTTGGGGTGTTTTGTTTTGTTTTGTTTTGTTGTTTTTCGAGGTAGGGTTTCACTCTAGTCCAGGCTGACCTGGAATTTACTAGGAAGTCTCAGGGTGGCCTCGAACTCAGGAAATCCTCCTACCTCTGCCTCTCAAGTGCTGGGATTAAAGGCATGTGCCACCATGCCTGACACAAAGATTTTATCAGCTGAGAAATAATGTATCTTAATCATTTTAATTTCCTCATTTTAAAAATTAATTCTATCATGAGTATTTTTCTTCCTTATTTGACAGAGAAAAAGAGGGGGAGGGAGAGAGAGAAAGAATGGGTGCACCAGGGCCTCCAGCCACTGCAAACGAACTACAGATGCATGCACCACCTTGTGCATCTGGGGAATAGAACCAGGTCCTTTGTCTTTGCAGGCAGACACCTTAACCACTAAGCCATCCCTCCAGCCCATGAGTATTTTTTTAATCTTCCAACAGAATGAATTTCCATGGCATACTTCTAGAAGCACTAAGAAATGAAACATTCAAAGATCAAGGACTAGAACAAAAGACTCCTGCATATGCCTCTGATAAATGTAAGAGCAGGCCTCTCTTTTCCCCAGAAGCTCCCTCCTCCTACCCTGAACATCATCAACCCACTCCTGATGGCTGGTAAGTAGCCATAAACAGTCTCTTTTACTCTGGGTCAGGGATAATACATCAAGTATCCTCCCACCAAGAAAAATTGAGAAACTCTGTACATTGCAGAAAGGGAGGAAAAACGAGATAGCTATAGTTCCATCCCAGGAATCACTAGATTTCAGGTCCAACATAAGAGGAAGGGGCACATGACCTTAAACCATCCTCAAATAATATCCTAGTTTCTACTCCTTTGAAAGAAGAGATCAAAGACTGGCATGGTGGCCCATGCCTATAATCCCAACACTTGAGAGGTGGAGGCAGGAGGATCAGGATTTCAAAGCCAGCCTCAGCTACATACTGAGTTGCAGGGCAAGCCTAGGCTCCATGTATCCAAAAAAAAAAAAAAAAAAAAACTACGTATGGTGGTGCATGCCTTTAATTCCAACACACAGGAGGCAGAGGTAAGAGGATTGCAGTGAGTTTGAGGCCAGCATGAAACTACATAATGAATTCCAGGTGAGGCTAGAGCAAGACCTCCCCCCCACCTTGAAAAACTTTAAAAAAAGAAAAAGGCTGGGGAAATGGTTCTGTGGATAAAGCCCTTGCCAAGCAAATCTGAGTACCCAATCTCAGATCCCCAGAGTGCCTCCAGCAAGATGTAAGGTGGGCAGGAGAATACTCCAGAAGCTCACAGGCTACATAGCCTGTGGAACATAGCAGTGAACAAGAAACCCTGCATGGAACAAAACAGAAGGCAATAACCACCATCTGAGGTTTTCCTCTAACCTCCAAACATGTGCTATGGCACATGCATGAACACACACACACACACACACACACACACACACGGAGGAGGAGACAGAACCAAGGGAGAAAGCCAGAAGGAAGGATAGTTTGGGCAAGGATTCTGAATAAGGAAGCCCAACATATTTTGTAGAAATGACCTCTAAAACCCTGGCTGAATACTTTATTTACCTTAAATTCAAACTTTTAAAAAATTTATTTAGTTGAAAGTAGAGAGAGATAGGGAGAAGAGAGGTAGAGAGAATGGGCACACCAGGGCATCCAACCACTGCAAACAAACTCCAGGTGCATGTGTCACCTTGTGCATCTGGCTTTATGTGGGCACCGGGGAATCAAAACCAAGTTGTTAGGCTTAGCAGGCAAGTGCCTTAATCACTCAGCCATCTCTCCAGCCTATTTGAGGGCTGGGGAGATTTCTAAGTGGTTACAGGCACTTTCATGCAAAGCCTAAAGGCCCAGGTTCAATTACCCAATATTCATGTAAAGCCAGATACACAAAACAGTATATGCACCTGGAGTTCATATGCAGTGGTAAGAGGTCCTGGTGGGACCATTCTTTCTCTCTCAAATAAATATTTAAAAACTCAGCAGTCAAAGGTGCTTACATGCAAAGTCTGACAGCTTGAATTCAATCCCCTAGTCACCACATAAAGTCAAATGCACAAACTGATGCATATATATATGTTTGCTGCAGCAGCAGCAGGAGGCCTGACATGCCCATCCATCCCACCCCTCTCAAATAAATAAAAAAAAAAGATAAACGTGTGTGTGTGTGTACATGCCACAGCACATATGGAGGTCAGAGGAAAACCTCAGGTGCCAGTCCTTAACTTCCATTTTGATATAGAGTCCTTCTTCCCCTGCCCTCTCACCAAGGTAGGGTTTCACTCTAGCCTAGGCTGACTTAGAACACACTCTGTAGTCTGAGGTGGGCCTCAAACGCACCTCCTACCTCTGTCTCCTAAGTGCTGGGATTAAAGGCAAGCACCACCATGCCTAGTTGAGATAAGGATTTTCATTGCTCACCACTGCATTTGTCATGGTAGCTGGACTGTAAGGTTCTAGGGGATTATCCTATTTCTGCCTTCCACCTCACTCACTATAGGCATGCTAGGATTACAGATGCCCACCACTGTATTCAGCTTTATGTGGGTTCTGGGAATCTGAACTCAGGTCCTCACACTTGTGCAACCCCAGACTTAAACTCAAGTTCTTAAAACTGGGTAGAATGGTGCATGCCTGCAATCCCAGCACTCAGGAGGCAGAGGTAAAATGATTGCCTCGAGTATGAGGCTTCCCTGGTCTACACGGTGAATTCTAGGCATGCCTAGGCAAAGTAGCAATAACATCTCAAAACACCAATAACAACAATAACAGTAATAACCTTTTGTAAGTATAGACCTTAGGGAGTGAACATTTTGCCACAGATCAATGGTTAAGAGAACTAGAAGGATGAAAATACTATCTTAGATCATACCTGGAAAGACACAACACAGCTGGAGCTGCAGAAGCTGTAAATAGTTCCATTTGACATGGCTACGTGATACTGAGGGATTGCTGACGTTTTACAACTATGACACAAAACCTGGAGACCTTAATCACACAAAAAAAAGTTGAATATGTTACCCAAATGAACTAATGATCCAACATTCTAGTAGTAGAAATAAAGGAAAAGTAAAACACTCAGCACAACCTCCCCTTCAGGAGATTGGCTCCAGGACTCACCAAAGATACCAAAACCCACTGATGCTCAAGTCCCTACTATAAAATAGCACATAGAATTTACATATGCATTATACACTTCCTCCCAAATTATAGATTTCTAGATTACTTACAAAATCTAATAAAATGTAAATGTTACCTAAACAGAAGCTGCACCGTATTGCTTTGGAATAATAATAAGATTAAACCTTAAGGACAGGTTCAATTCCCCAGTGCCCACATAAAGCTAGATGCACAAAGTGGTACATGCATCTGAAGTTTGTTTGTAGCAGCATTCTCTAAATAAATAAATAAAAATGTTTTAGGGCTGGAGAGGTGGCTCAGCAGTTAAGACACTTGCCTGCTAACAACATAAAGCCAGACGCACAAAGTGGCTCATGCATCTGGAGCGCATTTGCAGTGGCTGGAGGCCCTGGTGTGCCCATTCTCTTTTTACAGGGCTTGGTAGTACATGCCTTTAATCCCAGCACTCAGGAGGTTGACGTAAGAGGACTGCTGTGAGTTTGAGGCCAGTCTGAGAGTACATAGTGAATTCCAGGTTAGCCTGAGCTAGAGCAAGACCCTACTTCAAAAAATATATATTTAAAAAAAGAAAAAAGTCTGTATATCACAACAGGGTATGTTGGTTCATGCCTATAAAACCAGCACTTGAAAGACTGAAGTAGGATGATCACCATGAGTTCAAGGCTAGTGTGAGACCCTGCCCAAGAAACAAACAAAAAAAAAAAAAAAAAAAAAAAGCTGTACATGTTTATTTTTTTATTTGTTTTTTTCAAGGTAGAATCTCGCTTCTAGCCCAAGCTGACCCGGAATTCACTATACTGTAGTCTCAGGGTGGCCTCAAACGCACAGCAATACTCCTAACTCTGCCTCCCAAGTGCTAGGATCAAAGGCATGTGCCACCACACCCAGAAGAGAAAGAGAATGGGCACACCAGGGTCTCCAGCCACTGCAAATGAACTCCAGATGCACTTCTACAGCAAGACAGGAAGCAGAGACAGAAGGGTCCCTTGGAAAGCATCAGTGAACAATGAAAGGCCCTGCCTCACACAGAGTGGAAGGTAAAAACATACATTCTGGGTTGTCCTCTGACCTACACACAAGCACACATGCCATGGGATGTGCATGCACGCACGCGCGCGCGCGCAGACACACACACACACACACGAGATCTTTTAAAAAAGAATATCACTAGGGCTGGAGAGATGGCTTAGTGGTTAAGCTCTTGCCTGTGAAGCCTAAGGACCCCAGTTCGAGGCTCAATTCCCCAGGACCCACGTTAGCCAGATGCACAAGGGGGCGCACGCATCTGGAGTTCGTTTACAGTGGCTGGAGGACCTGGCATGCCCATTCTCTCTGTCTGCCTCTTTCTCTGTCACTTTCAAATAAATAAATAAAAATTAAAAAAAAAAAAAGAATATCACTCAAGGAAAACCTCTTTTCAATTATCACTTCTTTAAAAGCAAATCAATCTTGGGTCTTTAGGCACATAAATTTCACTTACAAAAAAATGAAAGAACAGCAAGTATAGTAATCTTTCAGTTATCAAAGTTGCAAATGTATCAAATTTAAACATACCTGAGGAAGTAACATTCTTAACTCTGTAAGCAGATAAACAATTAACAGAACAGAAAAGCTCTGTTTTTCCTGAGTCATTTGTAGTCTCTATCACTTCAGTTGATGGCCTCAATGATTTCCCCATGGCATATGGAGGCTTGTGAGCTGAATTCTATTAAGATAACAAAAGAACATATACATATGTACATAATTATTGTTTAAAAAAAAAAGAGCCGGGTGTAGTTGCACACACCTTTAATCCCAGCACTTGGGAGGCAGAGGTAGGAGGACTGCTGTGAGTTCGAGACCACCTGAGATTATATAGTAAATTCCAGATCAACCTGAGCTAGAGTGAACCACTACCTCAAAAAAACAAAAAGAAAAATTACCTATAACTACCATCTTCAATTGAAATACTTGAACATGACAATGAGGCCACACTAAATATTAGACTTTTCTATCCAGGCGTAGTGGCGCACACCTTTAATCCCAACACTTAGGAGGCAGAGGTAGGAGGATTGCCGTGAGTTTGAGGCCACCCTGAGACAACACAGTGAATTCCAGGTCAGCCTGGGCTACAGTGAGACCCTACTTCAGAAAAAAATAAATAAATAAATTAGAGGGCTGGAGAGATGGCTTAGAGGTTAAGCACTTGCCTGTGAAGCCTAAGGACCCCGGTTTGAGCCTCAATTCCCCAGGCCCCAAGTTAGCCAGATGTACTAGGGGGTGCATGTGTCTGGAGGTCGTTTGTAGTGGCTGGAGGCCCTGGGGCACCCATTCCTCTCTAATCTGCCTCTTTGTCTGTTGCTCTCAAATAAATAAATAAAAATAAAAACAATAACAAAAAAAAAATTAGAGCCAGGAGTGGTGGCGCACGCCTTTAATCCCAGCACTCGGGAGGCAGAGGTAGGAGGATCACTGTGAGTTCAAGGCCACCCTGAGACGACATAGTGAATTCCAGGTCAGCCTGGGCTAGAGTGAGACCCTACCTCAAAAAAAAAAATTAGACTTTTCTAAAAGTTAGAATATGAGAACAGTGATCTATTTCAGACAATAAGAAAATATGGGCTGGAATGATGGTTCAGTGGCTAATGGTGATTGAATGCAAAGCCTCACGGTCTGACTTTGATTCCCCAACACCCACATAAAGCCAATGCACAAAGTGACACATGTCTGGAGTTTGTTTGCAGCAGCAAGAGGCTCTGATGTGCCAATACATTCTGGGAGGGAGAAGAGGAGGGAAAGAGAATGAACGGAAATAATATATATGTGCCAAGTTTGGTGGTACAACCCTGTAATCCCAGCAGTCAGGAGGCAGAGGAAGAAGGATCAGGAAACAGAAGCCAGTCTAAGCTACAAAGCGAGTTTTAGGCTAGCCCAGACTGTGTTATGTAGCGAGACCCTGTCTCAAATCATACACTAATTTTTTTTAATTATTTATTTGAGAGCAACAAATAGAGAGAGAAAGAAGAAGAGAGAGGGGGAGAGAATGGGCATACGAGGGCCTCCAGCCACTGCAAATGAACTCCAGATGCATGTGCCACCTTGTGAATCTGGCTTATGTGGGTCCTGGAGAATCAACCCTCTAACTGCGGTCCTTAGGCTTCACAAGCAAGCGCTTAACCACTAAGCCATCTGTCCAGCCCAAAAACATATACTAATTATTTAAAAATAAATTTAAGTCAGGCATAGAGGTTCACACCTTTAATCTCAGCACTTGGGAGGCAGAGGAAGAAGGACTGCTGTGAGTTCAAGGCTACCCCGAGACTACAGAGTGAATTCCAGGTCAGCCTGGGCTAGAGTGAGACCCTCTCTTGAAAAACAAAAACCAAAATAATAGTAATAATAATAATGAATTTAAAAACACAAACTAGGGGTAGAGGAATGGCTTAGCAGTTAAGACGCTTGCCTGCAAAAGCCAAATAACCCAGGTTCAATTCCCCAGGACCCATGTAAGCCAGATACACAAGGTGGTACATGTGTCTGGAGATTGTTTACAGTGGCTGGAGGCCCTATAGTGCACATTCTCCCTTTCTTTCTCTGTCTCTGTCTCTCTCTCTCTTTTTTCCCCTCTTTCTCTGTCAAATAAGTAAGATAAATAAAAATAAAATATTTAAAAATATGAACTGGGCTGAGGAGATGGCTGACTGGTTAAAAGTACCTACTTGCAAAAAGCCTGCCAGCCTGGGTTCAATTTCACAGCATCCCACATAAAACCAAATAGTATTTGATTGCAGCAAGAGACTCTGACAAGCTTACTACCCCACATACACCCCCACACAAAAGTGGAAATAAGTTAAAGTATATATATACATACATACATACATACATATATATATATATATATATATATATATATATATATATATATATATATATATATATATTAGGGCTGGGGAAATGGCTTAGCAGTTAAGGCAGTTGCCTGCAAAGCCTAAGGACCCTGGTTTGATTCCCCAGGAACCACGTAAGCCTAATGCACAAGGGGGCACATGCCTCTGGAGATTTTTTGCAGTGGTTAGAGGGCCTGGCATGCCCATTCTCTCTTTCTCTTTACCTACCTCTTTCTCTCTCTCAAATAAAATAAATAAATAAAATATTTTTAAAATATTTTTTAATGCAAATGATCTGAATGTGGGACACATGCCTGTAATCCAAGCAATGAGGAAGTGCAGGCAGGAGGATCAGAAAATCAAGGGCAGTCTCAGCTACAAAGAGGTTTCAAGGTCAGGCTGGGCCACATAAGACCCTGCCTTTACCCCTTAACATAGTTTTCTTTTCTTTTCTTTTTTTTTTTTTTTGGTTTTTTATTTTTATTTTATTTTATTTTTTATTTATTTATTTGAGAGAGAGAGAAAGGAGAGAATGGGCACGCCAGGGCCTCCAGCCACTGTAAACAAACTCCAGACACATGCGCCCCCTACATGGGTACTGGGGAATCGAACAGAGGTCCTTTGGCTTTGCAGGAAAGTGCCATAACCACTAAGCCATCTCTCTAGCCCTTTTTTTTTTTTTTTTTTTTTTGGTTTTTTGTTTGTATGTTTGTTTTGTTTTATTTTTTGAGGTAGAGTTTCACTCTAGTTCAAGGTAACCTGGAATTCACCATGTAGTCTCAGGATGGCCTTGAACTCACGGCAATCCTCCTACCTCTGCCCCCTGAGTCCTGGGATTAAAGGTATGTGCCACCACACCCGGGTTTTACTCTAGCCCAGGTTAACCTGGAATTCACTATATAGTCTCAGGGTGGCCTCAAACTCACAGCGATCCTCCTACCTCTGCCTCCCGAGTGCTAGGATTAGAAGCATGAGCTACCACACTCAGCTAAATACTTTATTTTTATTATGAGAGAGAGAATGGCATGCCAAAGCCTCTAGCCACTGCAAATGAACTCCACTATATCATGTGCATTTGCTGACTTTTAAAAGTTTTTTTTAAATTTGGTAACTAAGCCGGGCGTGGTGGCGCACGCCTTTAATCCCAGCACTCGGGAGGCAGAGGTAGGAGGATCGCCGTGAGTTCGAGGCCACCCTGAGACTCCATAGTGAATTCCAGGTCAGCCTGGGCTAGAGTGAGACCCTACCTCGAAAAACCAAAAAAAAAAAAAATTTGGTAACTAGCCAGGCATGGTGGCGCAAGCCTTTAATCCCAGCACTCAGGAGGCAGAGGAAGGAGGATTGCCGTGAAAAGGCCACCCTGAGACTACATAGTAAATTCCAGATCAGCCTGGACTAGAGGAAGACCCTACCTTGAAAAACTGAAAAAAAAAAAATTGGTAACTTAAAAAAATTTGCTGGGCCGGGCATGGTGGCACACGCCTTTAATCCTAGCACTAGGGAGGCAGAGGGAGGAGGATCACCATGAGTTCGAGGCCACCCTGAGACTACATAGTGAATTCCAGGTCAGCCTGAGCTAGAGTGAAAATCTACCTCAGGAAAAAAAAAAATGCTGGGCATGGTAGTGTACACCTTTAATCCCAGCACTTGGGAAGCTGAGGAAGGAGGATCACTATGAGTTCAAGGTCAGCCTGAGACTAATTCCAGGTCAACCTGGGGTACAGCAAGACCGTACCTCAAAAAAACAGGAAAAAAAATCATTTACATCCTTTATGATAATTACTTGGTAAAAACTCCCATCAATCTGGAAAGGGTTATACTTAGTGAAGTAACCCACAGGCACAGAAAGCCAAACGTCACATGTTCTCTCTCATATGTGGATCCTAGTTACAAATGACTGGACTTCTGTGTGAATAGGAAGAAACTCAGTAGCAGAGACTAGTAAGCTAGAAAGGGGATAGAAAGGGAATAGAAAGGGAGGGAGGGGGGACTTAATAGGATGGTATTGCATATATGTAAGTAGAAAAACAGATTAATGGGGGTGAAAAGGCCTAAGTGAGGTCAGGGGAAGTGATTGAGTAAAGGAAAGGTAGAGGGAGGGCTAATCAAACTCTAAGAGGACATAAGTCATATAGAAACCTACTTTTTTGGACAATGGAACACTGAAAAGCCATAGATTGTTACTAGAAAAGTTTCAGTGCCAGGGATGGGATAACTTCCAGTGAGTTATTGGCCTGCGAGGTCCTTGATGGCCCCAAAACATTACAGGCCATTGCCGAGGCCCTTGGTTTCCCACCAAGAATAGATGGTAAGACCCTATTGCTGAGGACTCCACATACTTAGGCTGCATGCAGTTCAATGGGAGAGAGAGAAATCACCAGTGAATGTACTCATCAGTGGACACTGCAAGCCTTAAATGTGGCCAGCCAGGTTAAATGAGCCAATGGGTGCAATAGTGGCATATGCTCAGCACTGAAATATCTCTACCACACATTCCAAGGCTCAGGGTCCATTGTGGAAGAGGTGGCGGAAAAAATGTTAAGAGCCAAAGGATGGGTAGGACTCCTTACAACATGCTCCTCCAGACACAAAATGGCCTGGCTATCCATGACCTCACAATGCCTGACACTACCTACACAAGACCATCATAATAGAAGGAAAAGATCATGACATCAAAATAAAAGAGGGACTGATTGAGAGAGGGAGGGGACACGATGGAGAATGGAGTTTCAAAGGGGAAAGTGGGGGAAGAGAGGGAATTACCATGGGATATTGTCTACAATTATGGAAGCTGTCAATTAAAATTTTTTTAAAATCTCAAATCAAAGCCAGGTGTGGTGGTGCATACCTTTAATCACACCACTCCCACTAGGTAGGAGTATTGCTGTGAGTTCAAGGAAAGCCTGAGACTACATAATGAATTTCAGGTCAACCTGGGCTACGGCAAGACCCTACCTTTTAAAAAAAAAAAAGAAAGAAAAAGAAAATTTAATGACTTTAGCATTTAACTGATGCTCATGGCTTTATATTTCACTTTTATGGCAAATCAAAAATTATATCTATGAATTCTCAGCTATGAATGAAACAGAGTGACGTATTTCACCTTTATTATCTCACTACATCATCCCTAAAATACAAGAACCTATCCCATTTTCCTGGAGAGAAATATCACACCTCAGGGTGAATGGAAGAGAAACATTCATTTTGCAGCCAGCACAGGAGTAAACCTAATTTCATGTGACACACTGGAAATACATACCTGCTTGTATGCAGTAACACTTGAGCTAAAAACCTTCTGGGTCTGGGAAGGTCCAGAACTACTATAGCAATAGCTCCCACAGTGCTCACAACACTTCATAGTGAGGTTGTTGGTAGTGTGAAATTTTGAAAAACAGGCATCACTACAGAGAGCATGAACTACATTTTTATATTTAACTTCAAATCGAATCTAGAACATAAAAACAGATAAACACATACAAAATAAGTAGAGCCATTTAAAATATCTCATTTTGGACTGGACAGATGGCTTAGCGGTTAAGGTGCTCGCCAGCAAAGCCTAAGGACCCAGGTCCGATTCCCCAGTACCTGGTAAGCCAGATGCACAAGGTGGTGCATGTGTCTGGAGTTCGTTGGGAGAGGCTGGAGGGGCTCTGGCACACCCATTCTCTCTATCTACCTCTTTCAAATAAATTAAATAAATAAAATATTTTTAAAATTATACAAAAAGACAAAAATATTTGATATTTGAGCAGAATTCCAATAAAAGTAAAATGTAACTTACATCAGCATTTTTCTGACACATACTGCACTTAGTTGAAATGCCATTGGTATATATGGTAACAACAGGTTTTTTCTTTAACTCATGAGAAGATAGGCATGATTTGCTGCAGAAATCTTTGCTAGGAGAGGAATTTTCAAATTTGATTGTGATCACATCCTTTGGATTTAAAATATCTCTAAAACAAATAGCAGAGACAAAGCGAAATATGTAATAATTCTGAATTCTTTCTCTCTGGGAACTAAATTAACATTTACTAGGGGCAGCTACGGCACAGTAGAAAAATGCCCTGGATAAAGAAAGCATCTTAAAACCTAGTTTGACAATTAGTCATGACCCTTCTCAGCTGAATGATGAATGCAGCAATTATTTTCTCAATTTTCTCATGTGTAATGACAATGGGGTTTATTATATCTAATATGTACATCTATACAGGGAGAATTCAACAACAACAACAAAAAAAAAAAAAAAAACATTAGATTCAGTGGATACCACACAACCCCCACTACAAAACACAAAACACATGTCCTCTTACTAGCCAGCAACTGCCAGAAGTAGAACCCACAAATGAAATATAACACAGTATAATAAAAATTTAAATTTAAAAATTTAAAAATCCAAGATATAGAGCCAAGCATGGTGGTTCATGCCTATAATTCCAGCATTTGGGAGGCTGAAATAGAAGATGGCCCTGAGTTTGAAGCCACCTTGGGTTATAGAATGAGTTCCAGGTCAGCCTAGGGTAGATTCTGCCTCAAACAACTAAAAATTTGGCTGGGGAGACAGCTCAGCAGTTAAAGGCACTAGCTTGCAAAGCCTGGTGGTCCTAGTTCAACTCCCCAATATCCTGGTTCAATTTCCTAGCACCCATGTAAGGATGCATCTGTGATTCCAATGTGCCAATGACAATAAGACAGAACCAGAATCCAAAGCCAGCTTATTTGCATCAGCAAGAGATCCTGTCTCAAAGACAGTGTAGCATAGACAGTTCAAAACTGTACTGTCACCTCCACACACAAGGCAAAGGGAGGGAAGGAAAGAAGAGGAGAGCAGAGGAGAGGAAGGGAGGAGAGGGGAAGAGAAGGGAGAAAAATGGAAGAGAGGGGAAAGAACAGTGGTCTAGTTCAAAGTCACTCAGCTGATAAGCAATGAAATCACAATATAAAAATTAAAATTACTTCTTTTTGTGGTGCTGGAAATGGAATCCAGAACCTCATACATACTAGGCAAGCTCTCTACCACTGAGCTACAGGTCTAGCACTAAACAAGCTTTTCTTCTCTGTCACTGACTAATGACTATACAAATTTAAAATGTCTTATTCATGCCTCCAGTCTTGGTAGCTGCTGTCTAGTAAAAGAGGACATGTGTCTCAGGGTCTGCAGTTGTGGCATTACCAATGAATCCAGTCCCACTGGTTCCAGCAGATCAAAGTTAGGTGGAGCTGGAATTGTCACACAATATTCCTGAAATTATACCACCAGAGAAATATGCAAAACATGCCTATTCACTTACTAAGCAAAAAGTTTGTGACTGCTGTTTCTACATCTCTTCATCAAATCATTATCGTAAAGCAACAGTGGTCCCAACTAACACTCATGATAATAAACAACTACTACTAAAATCGCCTGAGGTTTTACTTTCTAAAGAGTTAAATAACTTTTTAAAACTATTAATTGAGAAAGAGAATGGGCATGCCAGGTGCAGTGGTTTGAGTCAGGTATCCCCCATAAACTTAGGTGTTCTGAATGCTAGGTTCCCAGCTGATGGAGATTTGGGAACTAATGCCTCCTGGAGGGAGTGTTATTGTTGGGAGTGAGCTTATGGATATTATAGCCACTTACCCCTTGCCAGTGTTTGGCATAGTCTCCCATTGCTGTTGTCCACCCTCTGCTCATGCTTTCATTTTCCCCTGCCATCATAGAGCTTCCCCTTGAGTTTGTAAGCCAAAATAAGCCTTTTTTTCCCCACAAGCTCTCTTGGTTGGTTGACTTATGCCAGCAATGTGAACATGACTGCAACAATAAAGTTGGTCCCAAGAAGTGGGATCATCACTCCTACAAAACTGAATGTGTGGCTTTGACTTTTTGGAACCTCTTTGCAAGAGTAATGTGGACAGATTTGAAATCTTGACCTAAGAGATGCCTTGCAACACTGTAAGTACATCTTAATGGACTATTCTGGTCAGAATTGAAAGACCTGAATGTAGTAAGAACTACAGGCTGTGAGGTTTGGCTTATAAGGATGAGAAAGAGCTTTGCTTGGACTGGGCTAAAAGTAGTTTGTATAAGAGGCTTGCTGTTATGCCCATGTCCTGAGAACTTGTGCATGGTTGCATTACATAGAAATGGACTGGTTTGAGGAGAGGGACATGGCACAGAAAAAATGAAATCTTTGGGCCGAAACTGTGGCCTATTCAGCTGCAATTGTATGAGAGATTGCAACCACAGAGATTGGGCCAGCTCATGTGCATTGAGACAACAGGAAGAATGCACTCTTTTGAAGGGGCCTAAATGCTCAAGAAGTGTCCTGTTCTTCAAAGTCTGCTTTATTCTCTCTGGAATAACAAATTGGCACCCCACCTGGTATTGTGAAGAATAAGAAATGCAGGAAAGAGAGGGTCATTGAATCTGCAGCACTATCTTGTGTTTTGAAGATAGCCATGGGCAGTGTGAAACAGGTTTGCTGCATTGCCTGCATGGAGACCTTGCGGACCCAAAATGATGGACCATGCATGGGTCACAGTGGAGACCCAGTGGAGATGCCTGGAGCACAAGACAGCTGCTAAGGAGAGCTGCCAGCCCGGATGAAGTTTTCTAGGACTGTGTGTAGCCTAGCTAGAAGGGTGGAACTGGAACTCCAGAGATTGTTGCTGGTTAGAATTACTGGACTTGAAGATTTGTTACTGACTAGAGTTTTAGGACTTGGAGTTACAGAATTTAATGTTTGTCCTGTTTAAATCTTGTATTGGTTGAATATTTCTCTGCTATGCCCAATGCCATCTTTTGCAGTGTGTTTATTCTGTGCCATTATAAATTTTGGATTATGGGATGTTTGAACAACATTGAGATTGATAGATCTATGGGGACTTTGGGGCTAGAGAGATGGCTTAGCAGTTAAGGCGTACGCCTGCAAAGCCTAAAGACCAAGGTTCAATTCTCTAGGTCCCATGTAAGCCAGATGCATATGGTGGTGGATGCTTCTGGAGTTTGTCTGCAGCAGCTAGAGGCCCCGGCATGCCCATTCTCTCTCTCCCTTCCCCCCTCCATCTCTAATAAATAAATAAATCTTAAAAAAAAACTATGGAGGCTTTTAAAGTTGAACTGAATGCATTGTATTTTATATCATGTATGGTTATCAGTTTATGGGGGCCAAGGGCAGAATGTGGTGGTTTGACTCAGGTGTCCCCCATAAACTTACGTGTTCTGAATGCTAGGTTCCCAGCTGATAAAGATTTGGGAATTAATGCCTCCTGGAGGCAGTGTGTTGTTGGGGGCAGCCTTATGGGTATAGCCAGTTTCCCTTGCCAGTGCTTGGCACACTCTCCTGTTGCTATTGTCCACTGGTTGTTGGCCGGGAACTGATGTCCACCCTCTGCTCATGCCAGCATGGAGCTTCCCCTTGAGTCTGTAAGCCAAAATAAACCTTTTTTCTCACAAGCTGTTCTTGGTCAGGTGTTTTCTGCCAGCAATGCAAACCTGACTACACCACCAGGGCCTCAAGCCACTGCAAATGAACTACAGAGACATGTTGTGCTTGGTTTTACATGGGTGCTGGGGAATTGAACCCAGGCCAATCAGGCTTTGCAAGTAAGTGCCTTCAACCACTGAGCCATCTACCCAGCCCCTAAATGCCCCCCCCTTTTTTTTTGAGGCACGGTCTTACTGTAGCCCAGGCTGAACTGAATTTATTATGTAGTCTCAGGGTGGACTCAAACTCACAGCAATCCTCCTACCTTTGCCTGGCCCTAAATAACTTTTTTTTTTTTTTTAAGAGAGATAAGAGTATTGGCACACCAGGGCCTCAGCCACTGAAATCAAACTCCAGATGCTTGTGCTACCTACTGTGCATGTGCAAACTTGCACTTGCCCCACCATTGTGCATCTGGCTAATGTGGGATCAGGAGAGTCCAACATTGAGTCCTTAGGCTTTGCAGTCAAGGGCCTTAGCCACTAAGCCATCTCTCCAGCCCTAAATAACTTTTCTTTAAATAACCTAAATAACCTTTTTTTTTTTTCAAGGTAGAGTCTCACTCTAGCCCAGGCTGACCTGGAATTCACTCTGTATTCTCAGGGTGGCCTGGAACTCATGGCAATCCTCCTACCTCTGCCTCCTGAGTGCTGGAATTAAAGGCATACGCCACCACGCTGGCTCTAAATAACTTTTATATTCTATTTAGTGATATTATTTTTTCTGTAGCTTAATATTAAACTTTAAAGAGAACTGTTAAAGTATTTTAAATAATGGCTGTTCACAATTACAGTATATATTAATGGTCTAAAAATTCCCACAAATTATTTCTTTCCATAGTAACATTTAAACTAAAAAGTGAGGGCTGGAGGGATGGCTTGCCGATTAAGGCATTTGTCTGCAAAGGCAAAGGACCCAGGTTCAATTCCCAGGATCCACATAAGCCAGATGCACAAGGGGGCGCATACATCTGTAGTTCATTTGCAGTGGCTGGAGGCCCTGGTGTGCCCATTCTCTCTCTCTCTCTCTCTGTCTTTCTTTCTCTCTCTCTTTCTCCGCCAAATAAATAAATAAAAATAAAAATGTTTGAAAAATAAAAAGAATTTAATACTTGGGGGTTGGAGAGATGGCTTAACAGTTAAGGTGTTTGCCTACAAAGCCAAAGGATCCCAGTTTGACTCTCTAGGACCCATGTAAGCCAGATTCACAAGGGGGTGCATGCATCTGGAGTTTGTTTGCAGTGGCTGGAGGCCCTGGCGTGCCCATTCTGTCTCTCCCCCCACCCCCCGCCCACCTTTCTCTCTCTCAAATAAATAAATATATTTTTTTAAAAAAGTTTGATACTTGGAGCAGTTTGTGCAGGTTCTCCTAGGAGGAGGTTGTTGGCAAACAGCTGAAGAGTATCTGCCGATGCACTGAGTGGAGCAGAAGAGCTGAGCAGATCCTGTCTTATGATATGCAGTCTGCCCTTTATAAAAGGTTTTTTTACAACCATAACAAAGAGCCTGAGCAGCTGCACCAGGCACTGAGGAAAGTGACGTATTCGGATCAGGTGATGGGACAGAAAGCTGAAAACCTGTGCTTAACTGTTGAGCTAGTAAAACAAAATAAGAAAAAGAAAACAGTTTTAGTATCAACACTAATATATATATAATGTTCTTTTTGAGAAGAGAAAGTTATTTTCAGTTTCACAAAAATTACTAGTAAGGAAACAATAAGCACTCCAAAATGAGGTTTCAAATTTTTCTGACTATAGCCCATAGTAAAAACTACATTTTAGTTGTGACCAAGTCATCAAATGCATATATGACAGACAAGATCATTTTTCTTTGAGAGAGGGACTCACTCAGGCTGGCTTCAGCATCACAATCCTCTTGTCTCAATCTCCCAAAGTACTGTATGGTAGGCCTGCACTAGTAGGCCTCGCTTCTCACATACACACATACATTTGCATGTGTATAACTTATTAACTGAAATAAGAGGTTCGTGAAACATTTTCTTACTATACGTATCACCTTATGATATAATCTTAACTGATTTCCTTTCTTAAAAGCCAATGATAACAAGTTCCCACAAAAATAGGCTCTAGAGGAGAAAGACTTATAAGAGGAGGTGCTCTCCCTTAGTTATAACAAATAAACAAGTGCTAACTGTAATTAACTTATCCCATTCTATTTCTTACCAAGAAGACTGGCAGTAACTGAAAATACAGAGCTTATTTTCAGATCACTTTCCTCAGTTTTTGGCGGTTGGGCCTGTCCATACTCCTTTATAAAAGAGAGAAAAACAGGGAGGGAGGGAAAACACAGCATACTTAAGTAAACTTCAAGGAAATTCAAGCAAAAACAAAATTCCTAACATTTCATATTTACACAGTAATTTGATTAATACTTAACACCACTCATTAAACTAGACTGAACAGACTATGTCTGCTATGCATAGGGGTACCTTTTTTTTTTTATTGGTTTTTTTTTCAAGGTAGGGTCTCACTTTAGCCCAGGCTGACCTGGAATTCACTATGTAGTCTCAGGGTGGCCTTGAACTCATGGCGATCCTCCTAACTCTGCCTCCCCAGTGCTGGGATAAAAGCCGTGCACCACCACGCCCAGCAGTGGGTATCATTTTGTTAACCTCTGCATACTAACAACCAACACAGTAAACATAACACAACAGATAAGACTATGGGTTCTAATCAAAGGCAGAAAGGGATGTGATTATGGCTCTTAAATGAGTTCATCTTCTTAGTTCCAATTGCCTTATATGTGAAATAAAGTATCACCTAGACCAATACACCATTAAAGAGGAGGTGAAAAGGCCTAAGTGAGGTCAGGGGAAGAGATTGAGTAAAGGAAAGATGAAGGGAGGGCTAATCAAAATCTAAAAGGATATAAATAAGTCATATGGAAACCACTGTTTTGGACAATAGAACACACAGGAGCCATAGATTGTTACTAGAAAATTTTCAGTGCCAGGGATGAGATGCCTTCCAGTGAATTGCTGGTCAGGGAGGTCCCTGATGCCCCCAAAACATTACAGGCCATTGCCGAGGCCCTTGCCTTCCCACCAGGAATAGATGGTAAGACCCTATTGCTGAAGACTCCACATACTTGGGCTGCAAGATCACTGAGACATCCTGCTGGAACTGAGCTAAAAACCTCCTCCATGTAGACCAGGTGACAGAAAGCTGGAAAAAGCCATGCTGCATGCAGTTCAATGGGAGAGAGAGAAATCACCAGTGGATACACCCAACAGTGGACACTGCAAGCCTTATATTTTGCCAGCTTGGCCAAAAGGGCCAACTGGTGCAACAGTGGCATGTCTGTTATGGTGGAAACCAACAGCCCTCTAATTGGACTGGAGGCCCGCTCATTAGGAGGGAATATATCCCTGATACTGAACACCTACAACAGGGGTAGTCATGAGCCCTAGGGGTGTACCGTCTGCTGCTGACTGGCTAAATGTACATACTATGCTCATCAAATTGCCCAGTAAGCACTTCTCTTAATGTTCATACCCATGTATTAATGCTACCCTCACTTTTAGTTAAAGGACCTTCTCTTTTCAGATGGCAAGGACCTTGGGATGACTCAGAAGGCACCATGGTACTAAGAAGAAGTGACAGAGGAGTGCTCAGCACTGAAATATCTCTATCACACCTTTCATGGCTCAGGGTCCATTGCGGAAGAGGTGGCAGAAAGAATGTAAGAGCCAAAGGAAGGGTAGGACTCCTTACAACATGCTCCTCCAGATACAAAATATCCTGGATATCCATGACCTCACAGTGCCTGACATTACCTACACAAGACCATCATAACAGGAGGGAAATATCATGACATCAAAATAAAAGAGAGGGGCTGGAGGGATTGCTCAGTGGTTAAGGCATTTGCCTAGAAAGCCAAAGGACCAAGGTTCTATTCCCCAGGACCCACGTTAGCCAGATGCACAAGGGGGCACACGCATCTGGAGTTTGTTTGCAGTGGCTGGAAGCCCTGGCGCGCCCATTGTCTCTCCCTCTTTCTCTATCAAATAAATAAATAAAAATAAAATATTGAACAAAATAAAAGTGATTGAGAGAGGGATTGGATATGATGGAGAGTGGAGTTTCAAAGGAGAAAATGGGGGGAGGGAGGGAATTACCATGGAATATTGTTTACAATTATGGAAGCTGTCAATAATAGAAGAAATAAAATATGCAACATGATGGTGTACACACAAAAACTCTCACTCTTACACTTAGTTTCACAATTATGGCCTCTAATACTAGTTGAATGAATGAACATGTCCATTCAATCCCAACTGGATGTTCTTAAAAATCATACTGAAATAATATATATTAGTTTTTTGAGATAGGGTCTCGCTCTAGCCCAGGCTGACCTGGAATTCAGTATGTAGTCTCAGGGTGGCCTTGAACTCACAGCAATCCTACTATCTCTGCCTCCCAAGTGCTGGGGTTAAAGGTGTGTACCACCATACCCACACAATATTTTTTTTATTGACACTTTCTTCAACTTTTCAGGAAAATTTTTTAAGATTAAAAAAAAATAAAAAGCCGGGCATGGTGGCGCACGCCTTTAATCCCAGCACTCGGGAGGCAGAGGTAGGAGGATCACCGTGAGTTCGAGGCCACCCTGAGACTCCATAGTGAATTCCAGGTCAGCCTGGGCTAGAGTGAAACCCTACCTTGAAAAACCAAAAAAATAAAAAATAAATAAATAAAAAATAAAATAAAAAAATAAAAAGCCAGGCGAGGTGGCACACACCTTTAATCCCAGCACTTGTGAAGCAGAGGTAGGAGGACCATCATGAGTTTGAGGCTACCCTGAGACTACATAGTGAATTCTGGATCAGCCTGAGCTAGAGTGAGACCCTAACTCTAAAACCCAAAAATAAATAATTAATTTAAAAAAATAAAAACGGAGGCTGGAAATATGGCTTAGCAGTTAAGCCGCTTGCCTGCAAAGCCAAAGGACCTCAGTTCAATTCCCCAGGACCCACATAAGCCAGATGCACAAGGTGGTGCATGCATCTGGAGTTCATTTACAGTGGCTGGAAGCATGGGCATGTCCATTCTCTCTCCCTCTTTCTCTCTCTCTCTGCCTCTTTCCCTCTCTCAAATAAATAAATAAAAATTAAAAAAAATAAAAAATTTAAAATAAAATAAAAACAGGGCTACATGGGCCATACACATCACATCACACACCACGCCTTTAATTCTTACACTTAAAAGGCAGAGGTAGAAGGATCACTGTGAGTTCAAGAACAGCCTGGGACTACAGAGTGAGTTCCAGGACAGCCTGGGCTAGATAGAGTGAAAGCCTGCCTCAACAACAAAAAAAGAAAACAGGGCTAGAGACATAGCTTAGCTGGAAGAGTTGTTACCTAGCATGTACAGAGCCCTGGTTCAATCTCCAGTCCCTCATAAATCAGGTGTGGTAGTACACACCTGTAACTCCAGGAGTAGGAAGGGAGAGGCAGGGAAATTCAAAATTCAAAGTCATCCTTGGCTACATAGAAGTGGTGCAGATTCAAAAAGGTAAACTGGGGCTGGAGAGATAGCTTGGCATTTAAGGTGCTTGACTACAAAGCCAAAGGACCCAGGTTCGATTCCCCAGTGCCCATGTAAAGCCAAATGCACAAAGTGGTGCATGCATATGGAGTTCATTTGTGGTGGCTGGAGGCCCTGGAATGCCCATTCTCTCTCCTCTCCTTTTATTTCCTCTCCTCTCCTCTCCTCTCCCCTCCTCCTCTCCTCTCCTCTCCCTCCTCCTCTCCTCTCTCCTCCTCTCCCCTCCCCTCCCCTTCTCTCTTTCTCTCTTTCTGGAGGCCCTGGCATGCCCATTCTCTCTCCTCTCCTCTCTCTGCTTGCAAATAAATAAACAGACTTTGCAGTATCAAGTCAACCTATAACATTTTCCAATACTCCTATTCTACTTTACAAAAAAAACTGCTTTAAACCTTTATCACAATTCTAAACATCACATATTTCCTACTTACTGTTCCAATTTCACTAAGTGAAAACAAGCAACTAAGCCAGGCAAGGTGTCACACGCCTTTAATCCCAGCACTCAAGAGGCAGAGGTAGGAGAATTGTTTTAAGTTCCAGGCCAGCCTGAGATCACATAGTGAATTCTAGGTCACCCTGGGCTAGAGTAAAACCCTACTTTGAAACACCAAAAAATAAAAGAAAAGAAAAGAAAGAAAGAAAAGAAAGCAACTAAGAACTCCCTCAACATTCTCATTCCCCTCCCCCATCTACAAATTGATCAGCAAACTGTCCTCCCTAACAGGAAAAGACAACCTCTTAACTACAGGTACTTGTGTTCTGAATTCCTATTCCTCCCCCTTCTTTTAGCTCCACATCCAATCCTCCTTTATCTTCTACCTCTATATTTGTTTTCTTCTCCTCCATTTATATATTAATCTGTTCCTTCAGAAACCACTCCTATACGCTCTTCTCCCTCAGTTTACAAACAAACTTTAAAAATACTGCACTCTACCAGGCATGGTGGTGCACACCTTTAAGCCAAGCACTTGGGAAGCAGAGGTAGGAAGATCACTATGAGTTCAAGGCCACTCTAAGACTTCATAGGGAATTGCAGATCAGCCTAGGCTAGAGACCTGACCTCAAAAAAAAAAAAAAAAAAAAAAAAAAAAAAAAAAAAAAAAACCAAAAACAGGAGGCTTGCCATGAGTTCGAGGCCACCCTGAGACTCCATAGTGAATTCCAGGTCAGCCTGGGCTAGAGTGAGACCCTACCTCGAAAAACCAAAAAAAAAAAAAAAAAGAAAAAAAAGAAAACAGGGGCTGCAGAGATGGCTTGGAGGTTAAGGCATTTGCCTGCAAAGCCAAAGGATTCAGGTTTGATTCTCCAGGACCCACATAAGCCAGATGCACAAGGAGGCGCATGCATCTGGAGTTCGTCTGCAGTGGTTGAAGGCCCTGGAGTACCCATTCTCTCTCTCTCTCTGTCTCTTACTCTGTATCAAATAAATAAAATATATTTTAAGGGGGGGGGGGGCTGAGAAATGGCTTAGAGGTTAAGGAACTTGCCTGCAAAGCCTAAGGACCCAGGTTCAATTTCCCGGTACCGACATAAGCCAAATGCACAAGGTAGCACATGCATCTGAAGTTCATTTGCAGTGGCAGGAGGCCCTAGGGCACCCATTCTCTTTCTCTCTCCATGTTTCTCTCCCCCTTCTTCCCTCCACCCCTCCCTCTCTCTTAAATAAATAATAGTTTTTTTGTTTTTAATTTGACAGAAAGAAAGAGGGAGAGAGTAAGAGAGAAAGAGAGAAAGAGAATGGGTGCACCAGGGCCACCAGCCACAGCAAACGAACTCCAGACCAATGTGCCACCATATGCATCTGGCTAACATGAGTCCTGGGGAATCGAGCCTGGGTCCTTTGGCTTTGCAGGCAAATGCCTTAACTGCTAAGCCATCCCTCCAGCCCAATAAATAATATAGTTTTTAAAAGTTTTAAATAAAGGGATAAAGCCGGGCGTGGTGGTGCACACCTTTAATCCCAACACTTGGGAGGCAGAGGTAAGAGGATTGCCATGAGTTCGAGGCCACCCTGAGACTACATAGTGAATTCCAGGTCAGCCTGAGCTAGAGTGAGACCCTACCTTGAAAAAAACAAACAAACAAACAAACAAATAAAATAAAATAAAGGGATAGAGAGCATTAGCAGGGACGGAATGGTGAAGGAGCCTCCCTTAGTTGCACTGGTGGTCAGCTAGGCTTCTTTTCAATTCAAAGAATAAAGGAGAAAGCTTGAATGGAAAGCACAAAGGGCAATAATCTGTCCCTGTCCCCAAGTGACCCACTTTCTAAAGGTTCTAGCTTTAGAAAGTATTCAAGTATTCAAACACACGAGCTTGTGTGTGTGGGGGGGGTCATCTCATATTTCAACCAGAACAGTAACATAAAAGAAAAAGCCAAAAGACTAGTTAGCTCTCTTCCCACTATCTAAAACTGTAGGATGATGGTCATCTATATCCTAGAAGAAGGCTCTAACTACCATGATTCCCAAGTCCCCACCTAAAGCCAGATGCACAAAGTGGTGCATGGAGTTTGTCTGCAGTGGCAAAAGGACCTGATGTGCCCATCTTCTCCCTCCCTCCCTCCACCGCTGGCTATGGTGCTGTATGCCTTTGATCCCAGCCCTCAGGAGTTCCAGGCCAGCCTGAGACTACATAGTGAATTCCAGGTCAGCTTGGGCTAGAGTGAGACCCTACCTCAAAAAAAGGGAGGGGGGCTAGAGAGATAACTTAGCGGTTAAGCACTTACTTGCCTGTGAAGCCTAAGGACCCCAGTTCAAGGTTCAATTCCCCAGGACCCATGTTAGCCAGATGCACAAGGGGGCGCATGGGTCTGGAGTTCATTTGCAGTGGCTGGAGGCCCTGGCGTGCCCATTCTCTCTCTCTCTCTCTCTCTCCCCCTCCCTCCCTCCCTCCCTCCCTCTGTCTGCCTCTTTCTCTCTCTGTCTGTTGCTTTCAAATAAATAAATAACAATAAACAAAAAATTAAAAAGAAAAAAAAAAGCAGACTGGAGAGATGGTTTAGCAGTAAAGGAACTTGCCTGCCAAGCCCAAGGACTCATGCTTGACTCTCCAGGTCCTATGCAAGCCAGATGCACAAGATGACACAAGTGCAAGGCTGCACATGCACATTAGGTGGTGCACACATCTGAAGTTAATTACAATGGCTGGAGGCCCTGGTACAGCAATATTCTCTTTTTCTCTCTCATGAAACACACACACACACACACACACAGAGGGCAGCCTGGTTGGCTTGCCTCAAAAAAAAAAAAAAAAGGCCAGGAGTGAAAAACCAAAAAAAAAAAAAAAAAAAATTAAAAGGGTGGGGAAAAACTGATGCCCTTTTTATATGACTGGATTAGTGACTAAGACTGGACCTGTCCCTCATGTTTTGTTTGCTTCACATGTACTTACCTGTCCTTCCACTTTCCCCTTTCCCACTAGCAGATAATATAATGCCATGTACTTACCAGAAACCAAAAGATGCTAGTAACATGCTCTTGGGACATCCAGGTTCCAACTATGAGCAAAATAAACTTTATAAATAACCCTGTCTCGGGTTATCAAACCAAAAGCAGACTGACAGTACCCTTTGCAGAGTGGCCTTTAATGCATTAGTGAAGCTGTGGATATATCTCATTGTGAGTCTGTCCGGCATGCATGAGGCCCTGAAACCCCAGCCCTTGGGACATGGTGGCAGGAGGATCCGCAGTTTAAGGTCACAGTTACATATCAAGTTCACAGCTGGCCTGGGATAAAGAAGACTCTATCTCAGCTCCTCGTGTGTAAAATAGGAATAATAACTAACTTGGAAGCCAGGCGTACTGGCACACGCTTTTAATCCCAGCACTCAGGAAGCAGAGGTAGGAGGACTACTGTGAGTTCAAGGCCACCCTGAGACTACATAGTGAATTCCAGGTCAGCCTGAGCTAGAGCAAGACCCTACCTCGAAAAAAAAAAAAAACTTGGGTCTGGGAGCACCAAATGGATTAATGTATATTAAAACTTCTCAACAGGATTCACATGTTAGGGATTACAGTAAGCAGGAATAAAAAAAATTCAATGAATAAAGCCGGCCGTGGTGGCACATGCCTTTAATCCCAGCACTCAGGAGGCAGAGGTAGGAAGATTGCAGTGAGTTCAAGGCCACCTGGAGACTACATAGTGAATTCCAGGTCAGCCTAGACTAGAGTGAGACTCTACCTCAAAAAAAAAAAAAAAAAGAAAAAGAAAAAGAAAAAATTCAATGAATAAATAAATGAGAACTCAATTTTACTATTCAGTATTTTTGGGGGGAGAGGAGTGTTTCGAGATAGGGTCTCGCTCTAGCTCAGGATGACTTGGAATTTACTATGTAGTCTCAGGCTGGACTCAAACTCACAGCCATCCTCTTACCTCTCCTGCCCAAATATTGGGATTAAAGGCATGTGCCACCACACCCAGCTTCTGTTTTTTCCTCTCCCCCATTTTGTTTATTTTGGCTTTTCAAGGTAGGGTCTCACTCTAGCCCAGGCTAACCTAGAATTCACTATGTCATCTCAGGGTAGCCTTGAACTTATAATGATCCTCCTACCTCTGCCTCCCAAGTGCTGGGATTAAAGGTGTGCACCACCACGACTGGCTGTTTTGTTTTTTGAGGCAGGGTCTCAATCTAAACCAGAATGCCCTGGAACTCACTATATAGCCTGGCTGGCCTTGAACTCATGGCAATCCTACCTCAGCCTCCCAAATGCTGAGATTATAGGCATGAACCACACTATCCAGAATGCTGAGAAATATTACACATTCTAGGCTGCTTGCCTCTTCCTTTTCAACATACAATTTGTTAAAGCAGACGTTTTTGGTGGTAACTTTTAATGTTCTTATTGAAAACTTCCATACACAATGTAACATGATCATAATCCCCTCCCATCATCCTCTTTTTCCCCTCCCAAATCATTCCTCCACTGAATCCCTTCTTTCCAAATAGTCTTTTATTTTTTTAGACATTTTATTTTTATTTATTCAAGAGGGAGGAGAAGGAGAGAGGGAGAAAATGGGCACACCAGGGCTTTCCAGCCACTGCAAACGAATTCCAGATGCATGTGCCACCTAGTGCATCTGGCTTATGTGGGTCCTAGGGAATCAAACCTGGGTTCTTTGGCTTTGCAGGTAAGTACCTTAACTGCTAAGCCATCTCTCCAGTCCTCTCTTTTAATATCATTTTTTTCCTCCTATTATGTAGATCTTGTGTAGGTAGCATCAGGTACTATGAGGTCATGAATATCTAGGCCATTTTCTATCTGGAAGACAGTATTGTAAGCACTCCTCTCTCCTTCCTTTGGCTCTTATATTCTGCCACCTCTTCCACAATGGTCCCTGAACCTTGGAGGGTACGCTAGAGATATCTCATTTAGTGCTGAACATTCCACTGTCAGCTCTCAGCACTTGGGTGTATTTTGAGTCACCCCAGTGGTCACTGGCATCTGAAAAAAGCAGCTTTTCTTATGCCTTTAGATTGAAATTCTTTTCTACCCTGCGTTCTTAAATTTGATCTCTTCATAGTATCTCAAATGTCTTGAAATTTACACTCATACCTTCCTTTTTTTGTTTTTTCAAGGTAGGGTCTCACTCTAACCCAGGCTGACCTGGAATTCCATAGCTCCACACTGGCCTCAAATTCACGCACAGTGATTCTCCTAACTCTGCCTCCCAAGTGCTAGGATAAAAGGCATGCACCACCAACCTGGCTTCTCATACCTTCCTATTAGTCTGTGTTTCTCTTTGTTGGAATCTTCTAGATCTGCCGCCTTGTCTTTTAGCTCAGATATTCTATCCTCTCCTTGATCCATTCTAGTGATGAGACTTCCTGCCAAGCTTTTTATTTGACCTTCTGTATTTTTCATTCCCAGTATTTCAGATTGGTATATCTTCAGTATTACAATTTCCTTACTCATATATCAACTACCTTATTCCATGAAGTTGATTTCCTGTGTTCTCTTTCAGGAGTTTGAGTTCTTCTTTGATTCCTTTCCTCTGATTTCTTTGAACATACTTATAATCATTCTTTTGAATTCTCTGTCTGGCACTTCATCTAATTCAGTCTCACTAGAGGTCATTTCTGTTGGATTTATAAATTTTGGATTAATTATGTCATCTTGATGTTTTGTGTGTCTTGTATGATTACATAGAGATTTTATAGTTATCTGTTGTATTCTTAGATGTGTAAATCAGAAGTTATAGCTTCAGGGTAGGAGCTCAACATGCCAGATGTGGCTTCTGTATTACTACTAGAGTAACAGCAGAAAGACCCAAGTTTGCTATGTGTTCTTTTGGGATGACTTTCTGTCTCATCTACATTGAGTGTGAAGCTGGTTGCTTCCTTAGTGCACTGTGGGCTCAGCTCAGCTGGTTAGGTCAGTAGATCTGCTCTTCAGGTCAGCTGTGCTAGATGCTATCAAATTAGCCTTTTGATCATAGTCCACACATCCACAATAATGAAAAAGAAGAACGTATGGGCCAGGCAGAGTAGTGCATGTTTATAATCCTGGCACTCAGGAGGCACAGGCAAGAGAAATATACGTTCAAGTCCAGCCAATGATACACAGAGATCCAGTCTCGAAAATAGGGAGGAAGTAGGGCTGGAGAGATGGCTCAGTGGTTAAGGCACTTGCCTGCAAAACCTAATGACCAGGGTTTGATTCCCCAGTATACACGTAAAGCCAGATGCACAAAAATGACACATACATCTAGAGTTCATTTGCAATGGCTAAATGCTCTGTTTCCCTCTCTGTCACTCTCAAATAAATAAATAAAAATAAATAAATAATATTTTTAAATGGGGGGGGAGAAGACTGAAGATGTAGGTCAGTGATAAGATCACTTGCCTAGCTCGCACAAAGCCTTGAGTTTAATATGATATATATACATATACACATATATATGTATAACATATGATATATATGGCTTATTAATGTGGAAGCATTCATATGAACCAAAGAAAACTCAAGTATGAACCAAAGAAAATTCAAGAAGACCTATTACACACTTAAGTTTACTGTCTAAGTAGTTAAGGAAATTTTCATTATCATAATTTTATATTCAGGAAGAACAATTAGCTTACAGCACAGTATTTTCAGTTTACATACAACAAACAAGGTATAATGAAAAGAAATACTACATCTGACGAGAGGGCATGGTTTGTATTCCATCTTTACTATGGGACTTTGATGAAGTCACGTACTCCTTTGGGCTGTTTTTTGTTTTAACCTATGAAACGGAAACTCTCATATTCAGATTATTAAAGTACATTGTGGGTTAGGAGATGGCTCAGCAGGTAAGAGAGTTTGGTAGCACAAGCCACCACACACCACAGTTAAAGTACATCTTTAAAAAGAAGTTTATGGGGCTGGAGAGATGGCTTAGCAGTTAAGGTGTTTGCCTGTGAAGCCTAAGGACCAAGGTTCAATTCCCCAGTACCCAAATAAGCCAGGTGCACAAGGTGGCGCATGTGTCTGGAATTGTTTTGCAGAGACTAGAGTCCCTGGCACACACACACACCCATCTCCATGCTTGCAAATAAAGAAATAAAATAAAATATTAAAAAAAGGGTTGTGCTAGACTGCCTAGTTAATTTCATTTTATGCAGGAAAATGCAAGGAAATAACACTGAACACGATATATCATTAAATTAACTGAAAATAGCTTGCAGGATCCCTGCTTAGCAGAGGAGGGAAGAATAAGGACAACACCAAAGAGGGAAACACAGGTTAAACATGGAAAGTTTGGACGTTACACTCAAAAGTTTATACGTTGGGCTGGAGAGATGGCTTAGCAGTTAAAGTGCTTGCTTGTGAAGCCTACGGACCCAGGTTTGATTCCCCAGTACACACATAAACCAGATGCACATGGTGGTGCATGCATCTGGAGTTTGTCTGCAATGGCTAGAAGCCTTAGGTTTCCCATTCTTTCTTTCTTAAATAATTAAAAAAAAAAAAAACTTTTAGAGCCTGGCATGGTGGCACATGCCTTTAATCCCAGCACTCAGGAGGCAGAGGTAGGAGGACTGCTGTGAGTTCGAGGCCACCCTGAGACTCCATACTGAATTCCAGGTCAGCCTGGGCTAGAGTGAGACCCTACCTCAAAAAAAAAAAAAAAAAAAAAAAAAAAGTTTACACTCTATCTATCAGCACAAAGTCTTAAAGAAGAGTAATATTAGAGCTGGAAAGATGGCTTAGTAGTTAAAGCACTTGCCTGCAAAACCTAACAACCCAGGTTCAATTCCCCAGTACAGACACAGAGCCTGACGCACAGTGGCACATGCATCTGGAGTTCATTTGCAGTGGCTGGCATGCCCTTTCTCTCTGTCTTTCTTCTGTCTCTCTCTGCTTGCAAATAAATAAATAAAAATATTTTTTTTAAAAAAGGGTATGGCTGGAGAAATGGCTTAGCATTTAAGGTGCTTGCCTGCAAAGCGAAAGGACCCAAATTTGATTCCCTAGTACCCACATAAAGCCAGATGAACAGGGGGATGCATGCGTCTGGAGTTCGTTGACAGTGGCTGGAGGCCCTGGTACATTCATTCTCTCTCTCTCTACCTACCTATTTTTCTCTTTCTCTCTCAAATAAATAAATAAAAATTAAATAGTTAAAGCCAGGCATGCTGGTGCACACCTTTAATCCCAGCACTCGAGAGACAGAGGTAGAAAGATCGCTTTGAGTTTGAGGCCACCCTGACACTACATAGTGAATTCCAGGTCACCCTGGGCTCAAGTGAGACCCTTACCTTGTAAAACCAAAATAAATAAATAAATAATAAAATAAAATATTTTTAAAAAAGAGGAGTGCCTGCCTGGCATGCTTATGTCCCTGTGTTCAAACCTCAACACTGAAAGCAAAACAAAAACAAGTAACATCAGCTCTATTGAGAATATAATGACATCATGACAATGTTTTGGTAGAATGCCTGAGTGAAAAAAGGATAAATAGGACACAAAGTTCACGTGAAAATAATGAAATATGGGGCTGGAGAGATTGCTCAGCGGTTAAAGGCACTTGGCTTGTAGAGTTTGATAGTGCAGGTTCAATTCCCCAGTACCTACCTAGAACCAGACAAAGTGGCACATGTGTCTGGAGTTCATCTGCAGTGGGAGGACACCCTCGCATGCTCATACTTCCCCCACTCCCTTAAAAAAATAAATAAAAGTATGGAAGCTGGGCGTGATGGCACACATCTTTAATACCAGCACTTGGGAGGCAGGGGTATGAGGATCACCATGAGTTCAAGGTCACTCTACTACTACTGAGTGAATTTCAGGTCAGCCTGGGCTAGAGTAAGACCCTACCTCAAAAAACCAAATAAATAAATAAAAATTAAAAATTAAAATGTCGTAATTCAAGGCTAGCCTGAGATCTCATACTGCATTCTAGGTCAGCCTGGGCTAGACCAAGACCTTACCTTGAAAACCACAAAAAAAAAAAAAAAAAAAAAAAAGCCAGGCACGGTGGGGCACACCTTTAATCCCAGCACGCTAGAGGCGGAGGTAGGAGGATTGCCATGAGTTCGAGGCCACCCTGAGACTCCATAGTGAATTCCAGGTCAGCCTGGGCTAGACTGGGACCATACCACCAAAAATAAATAAATAAAAATGTCATAATTCAAGGCTAGCCTGAGACCTCATAGTGCATTCTAGGTCAGCCTGGGCTAGACCAAGACCTTACCTTGAAAAAAAAAAAAAAAAAAAGCCAGGTGTGGTGGCACACGCCTTTAATCCCAGCACTCAGGAGGCAGAGGTAGGGGAATCACCATGAATTTGAGGCCACCCTGAGACTCCATAGTGAATTCCAGGTCAGCCTGGGCTAGAGTGAGACCTTACCTCGAAAACCCCCCCCAAAAAAAGTCATGCATGTGTGTGCACATATACACACATATGTATATATTTACTAATCAATAATCATATACTACACACATATTTACTAATCAATAAGCTACGCAAGGAAAAAGACTAAGCTTACTGCTCATACCTGAATGCACAAAGCCTGGCATAGAGCAGAAACTACATAAGAATACAATAAACACTAGTTATGAGAATCTCTTTTTTAAATGCCAAAAATGAAGAAATGACAATACATAGTACTTTTTTCATAAAAAAAAAAAAAAGAAATGTGAAAAGAAAAGAAATGTCGCTGGGGGTGATGGTACACGCCTTTAATGCTAGCACTCAGGAGGCAGAGGTAGGAGCTTCACTGTGAGTTTGAAGCCACCCTGAGACTACATAGTGAATTCCAGGTCAGCCTGGGCTAGCATGAGACCCTACCTCAGAAAAAAATTAAAAAGAAAGAAATGTCAGGGCTGGAGAGATTACTCAATGGTTAAAGCACTTGACTACAAAGTCTAAGCACCACCTTTCGATTCCCCAGTATCCGCGTAAGCCATGTGCACAAGGTGGAGCATGTACCTGGAATTCATTTGCAGTTTGCAGTGGCTAGAGGCCCTGGCATGCCCATTCTTTTCCCTCTCAAATAAATAAAACATGTTTAAAAATAAAGCATTATTACAGGTACCAAGACCTTTTTACATTAAAGTCACAGAAAACTTGATACACCTTTCTGTGTGGCTATAAGACAAAACCAGAGACCAGGTAAGTTATGAGGGGAGAAAAAGTCTCTCAGTTCTGGATGCTGGATGGTGAGAGGCCCAACAGGTGGGAGGGCAAGAGAGCACCCAAGAATGGATAAGGCATCTAGCAAAAGCAAGCTCAAATGGCTTTTCTAACACACCCACGGGGTGATAAGTAACTCTCTACCAATAACGATGGAAACCAACAGTCAACACCCCCAAAATAATGTGGCATTGGGAATTAAGTTTTCAACACACGAACTTTGCAGGGGTGGGGGGATGTTGCAAAACACAGCATCCATCTATTTCAGGGGCAGCACTGGGATTGATCCCAGAGCCTGACACATTAACTAGGCAAAGCACTCTTCCACTGAGTTATGCATCCTCTGGCCTCATTGTACTCATCTAGTAGGAAAAAAAAAAAAAGTTTGGGTTGAAATGCCTAACATTTCCAATTCACCAGACAGAAAGGAATGAAAACATATAAAAGGCTCTAGAAGTCAAGAGGAAATGCTTACTTGAGCATTATCAGGCTCTTCTTTAATTCTGCCCAGATGGGCCTGTTGCAGTGTCACTGTGGCATCACACCCACCATCCAAAGGTTCTTTCATTATAACTTTTATGAAGAGGAGTTTCCCTGAGTGATTTCTTCTTGACAATGGATAGCTAGACTCCTAAAACATAGCATAAAGGATTGGTACTTAGGTTTGGTTTTACATTCCTTCATGTTGACCTGAACTAAAAGCTTCAGGCTATCCATCTGAGAAACAACCCTTCTGGAACTATCATCAACTGTTCTCCTCTGTACTATCTCCCAGTAAGAAAATTCTTCTGGGCTGGGGAGATGGCTTAGTGGTGTAAGGCGCTTACCTGCAAAGCCAAAGGACCCAAGTTCAATTCCTCAGGACCCACATAAGCCTGATGCACAAGGTGGCGCATTCCTCTGGAGTTCATTTTCAGTGGCTGGAGGCCCTGGCAAACCCATTCTCTTTTTTTCCCCCACCTCATAAATAAATAAAACATTTTTTAAAAAAGAAAAGAAAAATTTTTCCATAAAGACTTCACAGGTCCCTAGTATCTTTAAAGGTAAGTGGTGCAGTCCTTTACTGCCAAGGTGGTTGAGCAGAATTAGAATAGCAAAACAAACCCTGGGAGGAAATTGCTAAACTCTCTGACAGATTCAAAGAATGCAATTCCTGGGCTGGAGAGATGACTCAGCAATTAAGGCACTTGCCTGCAAAGCCTAAGGACCCAGGTTTTGTGGTTCCCAGCTGCCCTGGGATCACTGCGCACAGGTTTCCCAGAGGCATCCAGGCAACTGCTGAGCAGGGTCTTGAGTGGCCTTGAGTGCAACAGGATGAAACACCCCAGAGACTGTGTCAGAGGACAGCACGTTTATTTGTTGGGGGAATGGGCTTATAAGGGTTCATGTAGTAGCAGGAAAAGGTATGGGGCACCTTACACAGGGGGATTGGCTGTGTGAGGGCTGCTGGCTGAATCCTCATTAACATATAGGGACCTTCCCGGTGAGCTATAAAAGGTCACATGGCCACCAGGAAACCAAAACCTAAGTCTTATCAGGACGTCCAGGTGCCCCAGGCAAGGGAGGGAGCAACCCTACTGGGTCTAGACCTGCAGCAACCTCCTGAGGCCTGGGGTCCTTAGCCAAGCCTGACAGCTCAGGCCTACTTTAGCCTTCAGTGGCCTGGGGCCCCTAACTGTGCCTAACAAGGTTTAATTTCCCAGTACCTACATAAGCCAGATGCACAAAGTGGCACATGTCTGTAGTTCATTTGCAGTAGCTAGAAGCCCTGGCATGCCCATTCTATCTGCCTCTCTCTCAAATAAATAAATAAGCAAGTCAGGCATGGTGGCACACGCCTTTAATCCCAGCACTCAGGAGGCAGAGGCAGTAGAAGTGCCATGGGTTTGAGGCCACCTCAAAACTACATAGTGAATTCCAGGTCAGCCTGGGCTACAGTGAGACCCTACCTCGAAAAAAAAAAAAAAAAGAATGCAATTCCTATGAAAATGGTTGACATTTTTGGGAAAAAAAATACAATTCCTGATTGCATGAGTTAAATGATGACTTGAAACCCAAGTCAGGCTTTTTGTTTTTTTGTTTTTGTTTTTTTGCAAGCAGAGAGAGAGAGAGAGAGAGAGAGCGCTAGCAAACAGAATGGTGTCCCAGGGCCTCCAAGCCATTGCAAAGGACCTCCAGATGCATGCGCCACTTGGTGCACCTAGCTGTACGTGAATGTTGAGGAATTGAACCTGGGTGGTAAGCGTTGCAGGCAAGTGCCTTAAAGGCTGAGCCATTTCTCCAGCCCAGGTACTGCATTCTTGACTCTACTGGATGCATGTGCCACCTTGTTCATCTGGCTTTATGTGAGTCCAGGGGAACTGAACCCTGGGACCACAGGTTTTGCAGGTAACAGCCTTAACTGCTCTCTCAAGCCCTTAAAATTATTTTTTAGGCTTGCTGTTGTTTGTTTTTCCAGGTGGAGTCTCACGCTAGTCCAGGCTGACCTGGAATTCACTATGTAATCTCAGGTTGGCCTGGAACTCTCGGCAATCCTCCTACCTCTGCCTCCCAAGTGCTGGGATTAAAGGCGTGTGCCACCACGCCCAGCTTTTTAGTTTTCAAATGTTTTACTTATTTGATAGGGGCAGATAGAGAATGGGAGTGCCAGGGCTAGCCACTGCAAACGCACTCCTGACACATACACCCCCTTGTGTATCTGGTTTACGTAGGTCCTGGGGAATTGAACCTGGGTCCTTTGGCTTTGCAGGCAAGCGCCTTAAGGTAAGCCATCTCTCCAGCCCCTTAATTTCCCTACCCCCAGTGGTCCAGCTGGACCTTTTGGGAGAGTCCAAGGAGGTCGGGGTCCTCTGCCCTCCTCTTTCCTCTAATAAACTATAGCCCGCTCCTGAGACGCCCAACGATGCATACGAGCGCAGAAGTGAACCGCGAGCGCTGCCCGGGTGGTCTCTATCCTCCTCGAGCCAGTCGTGGAAAGGACAACCGGTTTTGTTGTTTTATTAAGACTGTTGAGACGAACAGCCCGGACTTTCCACCATTTGCCACAGTTGAAACCACCGACAGGCGCTCATTCCTCCGCGTTCCGAAGTTCCCGACCCCAACAAGAATGCCCAAGCCCAATACTCTGGTTTCTCTTCAAACCGAATAAATCTTTCGCCTTTTACTTAAAAAAAAAAAAAAAAAAGAATGCCCAAGCCCATCCCGGGGACCGACGCAGCCACACCTTGTCCAAGGGGGCGCAGGCAACCACCCCGCGGCGACATCTCAACCTTCTCCGCCCGCCCCGCCTCATCCCGGTCACGTGGCCACCTCCGCTCCGCCCCCTGCCACCGACCTCGCACGCCCACCTACCGTCGCCCCGCGCCTCCCTCAGGAGCTCGAGGGGCAGAACGCACAGTGACCGCCCGACGCCCCGCGCCCACCGGGACCACGGGAAATTTCTTATTGAAAGCCCGCCGGTTCCATCGCGACGAAACACCCGATCAACTACGCGTGCGCAGTCCTTGCCCCGCCCCCTTTCCCGTCATGCCACAGAACCGAGCTGATTGGACCTTCCCAGCCATGGTCTCCGCCCTCTTTTCCCGTCGTGCCCCAGAACCAAACCAAGTGACCTTCCCGGCATTCCTTTCACCTTCGTTATTATGGGCTTCTTAAAGAGAACCTGAGAGGGTTGTGAAAAGGGAGGGATGAAAGAATTTGGTAAAGAATATCACGGGTGTTGATAGGATTATAAGTACCTTGCTGTATTCTTTAGTGGCCATTTCTCTAGAGAGTTCTCTAGGAACAAAGGCTGGAAAGATGGCTTAGTGGATAAGGCACTTGCTTGGAAAGCCTAATGACCCAAGTTCAATTCCTCAGTACCCATGTAAAACCAGATTCACAAAGTGACCCATGGTGCATGTGGAGCACGGTTGCAGAGGTTGAAGGCCCTGGTGTGCCTATTCTTTCTGTCTCCCTACTATCTCTTGCTGCTTGCAAATAAATAAAAATATCTTTTTTTTAAAAAAAGTTCAACTTGGAAAAAAGTAACAATTTCTTGACATTTATGAAGCAAAGCCACATTTATATCATCCCACTTAATCCTGATGACAACTCTAAGAATGCATACATTTTTGAGGTATAAATGGGGAGATTAGGTTTTGGTATATTTTCTTTGCTTTGTTTTGCTTTGCTTTTTTTTGTTTTGTTTTTTGAGGTACGGTTTCACTCTAGCTCAGACTGACCTGGAATTCACTATGTAGTCTCAGGATGGCCTCGAACTGATGGCGGTCCTCTCCTACCTCTGCCTCCTGAGTGCAGGGATTAAAAGCGTGCACCAGCCGCACAAGATTTAGTATATTTTCATCTGATGTTGCATTGGATATATGTCCATGATATGTGAGGCAGCTCTTCCTTTATGTGGAGTGTACAGGGTATTCCATTTTATGAGTGAGCTACAATTTGGTCATATACTCTGATAGACTTCCTTTTTTTTTTTTTTTTTTTGGATTGTTTGGTTTAGTTTGGTTTGTTTCTCAAGGTAGGGTCTCCCTCTAGCCCATGCTGACCTAGAATTCATTATGTAGGCTCAGGATTGCCTTGAACTCAAAGCAATACTCCTATGTATGCCTCTCAAGTGCTAGGATTAAAGGCATGGGCCATCATGCCCAGCTGGAATTTTTTTTAAGCTTTTGTCTCTTTATTTTATTTTGTTTGTTTATTTGAGGGAAAGAGAAAGAAAGAGGCAGATAGAATAGGCATGCTAGGGCCTCTAGCCATGACAAACGAACTCCAGATACATGTGCCACCTTGTGCATCTGGCTTACATGGGTACTGGGGAATCAAACCTGAGTCCTTAAACTTTGCAGGCAAGCCCCTTAACCACTAAGCCATCTCTCCAGCCCCCTGGAATGTTTTTTAATTTTAGACCCATGCACCATTTTGTGAATCAGGCTTCATGTGGGTAATGGGGACTCAAACCTGAGCTGGAAGCTTTTACAAATAAGTGCCTTTAACCACTGACCAATCTCCCCAGTCCTTGGATTTATTATTTTTTTTTGATATGTGCCTAGTATGTGTGGTGTAGTGTATGTGCTAATACATGGGCAGGAGGAGAATGTTGTATGTCTCCCATCACTCGCCTTTCTGTTGCCTATTTCCACTTGGGCCAGAGTCTCTTATTGATTCTGGACCTTGCCACTCAGAAGCCACAGGGATTCTCTAGTCTCTGCTTCCCACAGAACTGGAGTTACAGATGAGCATGGCTATGCCCACCTGGTCTCTGGAGATTCAAATTCCAGTGGTCTCAGGCCTCCCTGTGGCCTTTATGCTTATGCAGGAAGTACCACTTAGCCATCTCTCCAGCCTCTTTTTTCCTGTCACCATGCTTTAAAATATCAAGGTTAAATTAAAACTTCAACTCACTGACATTAATCTGTTCATGACAACGGTTGTAAAAGACTGACTTTAGAGTGCTCAACCAAGTTAGCTATGTTCCTCTGTTTGTCAGTCTTTTAATTACTGGAAAAAAAAAACTGAGTCTCTGGCCCTCTGATCACTTAGGAATTTCCAGCTGTGGTTGTGCAGGTATGCTTGGGGCAGGGGCACGCCAGAGTCTCTTGCTACTACAATCAAACGCTGAACCCACACACCAACTTTTGTGTCTGGATTTATGTAAGTTCTGAGGAACTGAACCAGATGGTCCTGATAGGACTGGTTAGGAAGTGTGCAGAGGAATGAAAGGAACTTAAACACTGCTGCTCATAATGAAGTCAGAGCAGGCTCAGAGGAGAGCTTCCTCCAAACACGGAGCAGGAAAGCTTAGACCAGCTGACAGAAAGCTGGAAGAAGCCATTCTGCATGCAGTTCAATGGGAGAAAGAGAAATCACCAGTGAAGATACTCCACAGTGGACACTGCAAGCCTTATATTTGGCCAGGCAGGCCAAATGAGCCAATGGGTGCAATAGTGGCACATCTGTCATGGTGGAAACCAACTGCCCTCTAATTGGACTGGAGGCCCACTCCATGGGAGGGAATACATCCCTGATACTGATAACTTAAAACAGGGGTAGTCATGAGCCCTAGGGGTGTAACGTCTGCTGCTGTCTGGATAAATGTATATACTATGCTTATCAAACTGCCCAGTAAGCACTTCTCTTAATGTTCATACCCTTATATTAATGCTACTCCCACTTTTGATAGAGAATCTTCTCTTTTCAGATGGCAGTGACTTTGGGATGACTCAGAAGGCATCATGATGCTGGAAAGAAGTGACAGGAGTGCTCAGTACTCCAATATCTTTATCACATCTTCCAAGGCTCAGGGTCTATTGTGGAAGAGGTGGCAGAAAGAATATAAGAGCCAAAGGAAGGGTAGGACTCCTTACAACATGCTCCCCCCAGACACAAAATGGCCTGGATATCCATGACTTCACAGTGCCTGACACTACCTACACAAGACCATCATAATAGGAAGAAAAGATCATGACATCAAAGTAAAAGAGAGACTGATTGAGATGATAGAATGGAGTTTCAAAGAGGAAAGTGGGGGGGGAGGGAAGGTATTACCATGGGATATTTTTTATAATCATGGAAGTTGTTAATTTAAAAAAATGAAAAACAAAACTGAATTTTAAGATTGAAATTTGCTCAATAGTACTTAGTTATCTATTATAAAGTAATTATATCTAAAAACACTGTAACTGTTCTGGTTAAGATGGTGGCATAGGAAGTCATACCAAAGCAGCCTAGGGGAGAAAAAAGAAAAAAAAAAAAAAACAGCAAAATACACCTTTCTACTAAAAACTGAGGAGTATAAGAAATTATCAACTGCAGCAAAGAAGTAGGAGAGATCCAGAGCATCTAGAGCCCATAGAAACAAGCAGAATTGGCTCCAGCAGTGGCAGAACCAGGTCCCCATGATCATAGCTGCCAGGCTCGGCCTGGGCTGCAGGAAGAGACAGGTGAGGAGACTCTCCACTCACAATGGAGCTCCTCACAAACTCAAGAAAAGTAAAGGGAGGACAGCAGGGTAGAACAGAGGAGCAGCTCATGAGGAAAATGATTGCAAGGACCAGCGGGAAACCATCAGCCACCATCCACAGCCTCCCCTCCCCAACCACCAGCGTAAACACCAGCAAGCACCAGAGACCTGGGGAAGGGAGCTCACCTACACAGCACCCAGCACAGGCAATCAGAGCAGCAATCCAGCCAGCCTACCTGAGCCTACAGCGCAACAAGAGGGACCCAAGCAGGAGTGCAGCAAAATTGAGACCAAAACTATCCCAAAAGGTAACTAGGATTACAACAAGTCAGTACCCGCCAAATAAGCCTGCTATATAGCCTTGAATCGGAAGTGCTAATTGCACCTTCCATGTCAGGATAAATTGTATGTTAAATTTGATGGATGGTTGGATTGCCATTCTTAAATAAGCTATATTTTGGGTTTGTCATTTGTTGCATCCTGATTTATAGTGCCTTTGTTTCCTCTTCTGTCGTTCATTAGGGAAGGATCTCATATGGTCACAAGCTGACTTGGAACCCTCAACAAACCAGAAGTCTTAGGCTCCTAGTTGAAAGGATTAAGAGTTTGGGGCAACACACATCCTAAAGGACTGGGACTTTTTTGAGGATCTGGTAGTTGTAATACCTGTGCTGTTTTTCATTGAAAGTGTACATTGTTTAGTTAAATTTTAGAATCTGCCTGTATTTTGTTCCAGTCAGCCTTCTTGAATACTCTCATAGCAGGCAAACCCAACATCTAGGGTCACTTTTATAGTTACTCTGAGAGTCTTAAGAGCCACACCTATCACCTTAAAATCCTACCCTGAAGATATATAACATCAGACTGATTGATACATCTAATAATACTGTAGCTAATTAGAAAACCCAAGCATTAAATTAATCCAAGATGGGAAAAAATATGTACATTATAACACAAGAAACACCAAAAATCAAGACAATATAAAACCACCAAAAAGTATTAATGCATCAGAGATGACCTCCAGTGAGACTGATTTAGAGGAAATCCCTAAGAAAGATTTCAAAAGAGTGATTATAAATATGTTCAAGGAAATCAAAGGAATCAAAGAAGACACAGAAAACCAATTTAATGAAATGAGAAGGTCAATACAAGACATAAATAAGGAAATGGAAATAATAGAGAAAAATAGTCAGAATTACTAGCAATGAAGAACACAGTCAATAAAATAAAAAAACTCTGTAGAAAATCTCACCAGTAGAATGGAGGAAGGAGAGGACAGAATATCTAAGCTAGAAGACCAGGTGGCAGATCTAATACAGTCCAACAAAGAGAAAGACAAACTAATAGGAAAGTATGAGTGGGAATTTCAAGATATTCTGGACACTATGAAAAGATCTAACATAAGAATTCAGGGTATAGTAGAAGGAGAATGATTTCGCTCCAAAGGCATAGTAGACATTTTCAACAAAATCATAGATGAAAAAATTCCTCCAAATTGGGAAAGAGATGCCAATGCAGATACAGGAAGCCTTTAGGACACCAAAAAGACAAAACCTGGAAAGAACCTCTCCTCACCATATTATAATTAAACTATCAAACATACAAACCAAAGAAAATATACTGAAAGCAGTTAGAGAGAAAAATCAAGTCATATGCAAAGGCCAGCCCATCAAGATCACAGCAGATTATTCAACACAAACTTTAAAAGCCAGAAGGGGGCTGGAGAGATGGCTTAGCTGTTAAGTTGCTTGCCTGCAGAGTCAAAGGAACCAGGTTCGACTCCCCAGGACCCACGTAAGCCAGATACACAAGGGGGTGCACGCATCTGGAGTTCGTTTGCAGTGGCTGGAGGCCCTGGCATACCCATTCTCTCCCTCTCTCTCTCTCTCTCTTTCTCTCTCTCTCTCTCTCTTTCCCTGCCTTTCTGTATCTCTCTCTCAAATAAGTAAATAAAAATAAAATATTAAAAAAAAAAAAACAGAAGGGCTTGGAGTGATGTATTCCAAGTTCTGAAAGATAACAACTGTCAACCAAGGTTACTTTATCCTGAAAAGGTATCCATTCAAATAGACAGAGAAATAAAGACATTCTACAACAAAAGCAGACTAAAAGAATATTTGAAGACAAAACCAGCTCTACAGAAAATACTTGAAAGGATCCTCCACGCTGAAGAGAAAGAAAAGCACACATATGAGGAACCTAGAAAAAAAATAAACCATACTCAAATACTAGTTAATATAAGAGAGCAAAAGTAAAACCAGAAGAACTACAAAAAAAAAAAATGGCAAAAGTAAATACACACCTTTCAGTAATATCTCTTAATATCAACAGCCTCAACGCCCCAACCAAACCAGTTTGCAGACTGGGTTAAACATCAGGATCCTTCAACTTGTTGCCTCTAAGAAACTAACCTTTCTACAAAGGTTGGACACTCTGTTAGGGTGAAAAGTTGGAAAAGTGGTGTTTCAAGCAAATGGGCCAAGAAAACAAGCAGGGGTTGCTATCCTAATATCTGACAAGGTAGATTTCAGCTCAACATTAGTTAGGAAAGAAAAGGAAGGTCACTTTATACTGATTAAAGACACACTCCAACAGGAGGACATTACAATCCTAAACATATATGCACCTAACATGGGGGCTTCCAACTTCATCAAACAAATGCTATTAGAATTAAGGTCACAGATAATACCAAACACAGTTGTAGTGGGTGACTTCAACAGCCCACTCTCATCAATTGACAGGTCATTCCAGCAAAAAATAAACAAAGATGCATCTGGATTAAATGAGATCATAGAACAAATGGACCTAACAGATGTATACAGGACATTTCATCCAAATGCTGCAGAATATACATTCTTTTCAGCAGCACATGGAACTTTCTCTAAAATAGAAGAGACCATATATTAGAACACAAAACAAATCTTAACAAATACAGGAAAACTGAGATAATTCCTTGCATTCAATCTGATCACAATGGGATCAAACTACAAATCAATGGCAATAAAAGCTATAGAGCATACACAAAATCATGGAAACTAAACAATACACTACTAAATGATGAATGGGTCAATGAAGAAATCAAGAAGGAAATCAAAACATTCATAGAGCTGGGCGTGGTGGCTCACACCTTTAATCCCGGCACTCGGGAAGCAGAGGTATTAGGATTGCCAAGAGTTCGAGGCCAACCTGAGACTACATAGTGAATTCCATGTCAGCCTAGACTAGAGTGAGATCCTACCTTGAAAAATCAAAAAAAAAAATTCATAGAGTCAAATGATGATGAGAATACAACATACCAAAACCTTTGGGACACAATGAAGGCAGTTCTAAGAGGGAAATTTATAGCTTTAAGTGCCTATATTAAGAAATTAGAAAGGTCGCAAGTAAACAACTTAATGCTTCACCTTAAAGCCTTGGAAAAAGAAGAACAAGGCAAAATTAAAATCGGTAGACGGGAAGAAATAATAAAGATTAGGGAAGAAATTAATGAAATAGAAACCAAAAAAAAAAAAAAAAAAAAAACCAATCCAAAGAATCAATGAAACCAAGAGTTGGTTCTTCGAAAGGATAAACAAGATTGATAAACCTTAGGCAAATCTGACCAACAATGACCAGGTTTTGCTCTATTCTTAAGCTATGTGTAATCAAACAGTCTTAGTCAAAGTTTTATTTAAGTAATTGTCTCATTTCTGGTATTTTAAGTTCATAGCTTATAGATATATTGATTTAAGACATGTTATAACTTCATGATTTGTTCAAATGATCTTCACTGAAGAGAAATTATCTTAAACTCTGCTGTTCTGTTTCCAGCTTTTGGGGGATAATTGGTACCTACATAGGTATACAGACTAGCCAAAGATGTTTTCAAACACAGATGCCAGGATTTTATACTGTCTTATCTTTTCCTGACCTACAATTTCTAGATGAAATCAATTGATTTAAACTTGTTGCTAGGCTGGAGAGACGGCTTAGCGGTTAAGGCACTTGCCTGCAAAGCCAAAGGACCTCAGTTCAATTCCCCAGTACCCACATAAACCAAATGCACAAGGTGGCGCATGCATCTGGAGTTTGTTTATAGTGGCTGGAAGCCCTGGCGCGCCCATTCTCTCTTTCTCTTTCTCACTCTGCCTCTTTCCCTCTCTCAAATAAATAAGTAAATTAAAGTTGCTGCTAAAATATTTTTTCCAGGGCTGCTAACATGTTTTGCCTGTACTTATAACTGACAGTTACTTAAAGGATAAATGTGTCTGCTTTCTATGTTTCAGGTATAGCTTACACTGTCATCTGACAACTAAACTTAGATGTTAATCAGAATTATTTCAAACCTTTGTGCCATTTTCTAACCAGATCTGTTTTGTTAACCAGATATGCTTTATACTTCTTTCAAATTTTAAAACTAAATCTGTTTTGCTAATCAGAGGTGTATTGTAAGTCTCTATGAGTGGTTAATAACCATGTGTAAAAGTCAAAGCCAGTTGAAAACATCAGAGTTAAAAAGGATAACTAGAGCTGGAGAGATGGCTTAGCAGTTAAGTGCTGGCTTGTGAAGCCTACGGACCCCAGTTCGAGGCTCAATTCCCCAGGACCCACGTAAGCCAGATGCACAAGGCGGCACATGTGTCTGGAGTTCATTTCCAGTGGCTGGAGGTCCTGGCATGCCCATTCTCTCTGTATATCTGCCTCTTTCTCTCTCTGTCTGTTGCTCTCAAATAAATAAATAAAAAAGGATAACTAATATTTTGGTTCCTGCTCCCAGGTCAAAAAGGCCACAAGTGACAACAGGGCAATTCTAGTGTTAGCTTCTGTTAAATTACATACCCCTAGGAAATTGGGTCCCTACCCATCAGCCAAGGGGTACACTATAGATTCATCACATCAGAGTCAAGAGGGCAATATCCTCAGCTGATTGTGACAGATTACAAATTACCAGAGACCCACAAAGTCTCCTCGGGGCCAAGCTCCAGAGGACACCTGCCCCTGACAACAAGATTATGGCCCTGCTCTTGTCACTCCAGAAGCTGACTGACCTCATGGAAAAAGCTTGAGGAGTCTTCAGCCCTGCTCTGGTTACAATCCTGGGAACTGACTGGTCCATGCACAGAAGAAGCCTAAGAAATTTCACACAGGATACTGGGGAAAATGAACATGATGTTCACTAGCGCTAATGGTGTATGCTGTGTCTGGTTGGAAAAATTACCTGCTTCTTATAACAGCTTGTGCCCTGCTAAACTCTTTAAGTCAGAGATAGTCAGGCAGGATCCTGTCTTCCTCCATTTTCTAGCTTCCTCCTGATGCTTTTTGTGGTCCTTCTGTTTGGACCTATATTCTAAGTATGATAGTCAAGTTGGTTCCTTCACAAAATTTCAAATATTTCTCAAGGGGTATGAGAGGGTTAACATCTATGGCAATACCAAATAGATGGTGTCTCTTGATAACATCTATTAAAAAAATCAAAGCCGGGTGTGGTGGCGCACACCTTTAATCCCAGCACTCAGGAGGCAGAGGTAGGAGGATCGCCATGAGTTTGAGGCCACCCTGAGACTACATAGTGAATTCCAGGTCAGCCTGGGCTAGAGTGAGACTCTACCTTGAAAAAAAAAAAAAAGAAAACCACATCAAAAGGGGGGATGTGGTAGAGATCTCAATCAAACTAAAGCCCTCTACCCTTTCTGTGCTGAGCAGCATTTTATAAACACCTCAGATTCTAATCTGAAAAGAATGTAAATAACCTTGTCCTATTCTTATCATAACCCAACACAACTGTGTCACTGAATCCCATCTTGGGTCAGGCAGACATCTAACAAGACCAAACCATGGGTTAAAACACCCCTAAACAAATAGCTTTCTATTCTATCACTGACTGATTGCTAAGGAAAATCATGCAAACTTATAACCCACCAATAGTGTAAAGAATTCAAGGTGGGGGCTAGAGAGATGGCTTAGTGGTTAAGGCATTTGCCTGCAAAGCCAAAGGACCCCAGTTCAATTCTCCAGGACCCACGTAAGCCAGATGCACATGGTGGCGCATGCATCTGGAGTTCGTTTGCAATGGCTGGAGGCCCTGGCGTGCCCACTTCCTCTCTCCCTCTCTGTCTCTCGCTGTCTCTCAATTTCAAATAAATAAATAAACAAAAGGCCAAAAAAAGAATTCAAGGTGACGTCAGACTGCCTGCCTGCCATACTGCCCATAAAACCTCTGAGCTATCAGAGCCCAGTACTCAGGTTTTGGAAGTTATTCCCCTGAGTCCATGTCCACATGAATAAATTTTCCGATTCTCCACTCTATCTGTGGTGCCATCTCTGTGTGACTTGATTTCTCATAACAAAATGAATACATCTCCTACACCAAGGCCTCCTGTATGGCCCTTGTAAAATCATCTTAGATCCTCCAGCTAGATATGTGGCTGCAGCATCAATTTCTAACTAGCAGAGAAGTGTTGTGGTATCTAGCAATAAATAACTGTTAACATATTAATAAAAAGGGGGTACTGCCACGAGACACAAAGCATGTCATTGACATTGGGACCAAGCAGGAGTCGTGTCTAGAAAGTACACAGGAAACTATTAGCAGAGTCTAGAGGAGTGAGGAATTGTTGTAAGAGACTAGAGAAAGAATGACCTCTTGTGTTATACAGTGGCAACATGATTGGTGCCACTGTCACCTGTGATAACTTAAAAGTCAGAAAATGTCCTTGGTGACCTCATGGACCAGCCCTAAGGGCATTTCCATGAGGAATACCAGAAGTGCTTACTGATATCTTTGAACCAATATACTGCGAGAGTATATTTCAAAATGGAAATAAGCAATTACTCAGTTTTCAAGCGGAATGTAGACAAAAATATAAAGGGCCTAAGACAGGCCCTCCAGCTAGAAAAGAGCATGGAAATAAGAAATGGCTAGCCGGGCATGATGGCACACTCCTTTAATTCCAGCACTCAGGAGGCAGAGGTAGGATGATCGCCTTTGAGTTCAAGACCACCCTGATACTACATTGTGAATTCCAGGTCAGCCTGAGCTAGAGAATGACCCTACCTCAGAAAACCAAAATAAATAAATGGCCTTAGGGTGAGGGAACCTCAGGGATAGAGCACTCAGTTAAGTATGCACAATGGGGCTGGAGAGATGGCTCAACAGTTAAGGTGCTTCTCTTCAAAGCCTAACAACTCAGGTGGTGCATGCAATAGTCTGCACAATGTCATGGTTTCAATCCTTTACACCAGGAAAGAAATGGAAGAGAGGAGGCAAGGGAAGGAAAGTGGAAAGGAAGATAAAATAAAAAAGAAATGTGGGGGGGTGCTGGAGAGATGGCTTAACAATTAAGGCGCTTGCCAGTAAATCCAAAAGACCCAGGTTTGATTCCCCAGTACTGATATAAAGCCAGATGCACAGGTGGCACATGTGTCTGGAGTTTGTTTGCAGTAGAGGCCCTGGTGCACCTATTCTCTCGGTTTCCCTCCCTCTCTCCTCTCTCACTCTCTCTGTCTCTCTCTCTCCTTGCAAATAAATAAATATTTTTTAAAAAACAGGAAATGAGAAAGGAAGGAAAGTGAAAAGATGGATGACCTCAGACAAATCTAGGACATTACAGGTAAAATGTGGCCTCGAGGTCAAGATCAAATCAAGAATTATGTAGGACTGGGGAGATGGCTTAGTGGTTAAGGTGCTCGCCTACAAAGTCTAAGGATCCAGATTCAGTTCCCCAATACCCATGTAAGCCAGATGCACAAGGTGGTGCATGCATCTGGAGTTCGTCTGCAGTGGCTAGAGGTCCTGGCATGCATATTCTCTCTCTCTCTCTCTCTCTCTCTCTCTCTCTCCCTCCCTCTCTCAAATAAATAAATGAATAAAAACACTTAAAGAATGATATAGCTGTATTACTTTATAAAGTAATCAGTGCACACTGACCCTCTAACCTACACAAAAGTGCTTCTAAGAAACATGAGGGCTCTGGGGCACAGCAATCTAATATAGTCAAAGTAGAGACACCTCCCTCTCAGAAAGAACTATGGTTGTGGTTTGGAGTATATGGATTGAATCCCAGTGAGATATTGGCAAAAGCAAAACCATAGACCATAACGGGTGTTGCAATCAGGTTCGCATTGCTGGTAGAAATTACCCAACCAAGAGCAGCTTGTGGGGGAACAAAAAGAGGTTTATTTTGGCTTACAGGCTTGAGGGGAAGCTCCACGATGGCAGGGAAAATGATGGCATGAGCAGAGGGTGGGATGGATATCACCCCCTGGCCCACATAAGGTGGACAACAGGAACAGGAGAGTGTGGGAAACACTGGCAAGGGGAAACTGGCTACAACACCCATAAGCCCGCCCCCAACACCACCACCTCCAGGATTCTTTAATTTCCAATTGCCATCAGCTGGGGAACCTAGCATCCAGAACACCTAAGTTTATGGGGGACAACTGAATCAAACTACCACAGGGGGTAAAGACAGTTTGAAGTATATATATATGAACCTGTCTCAAAAAAAAAAAAAAGTAAAAAGGCTAGGGACTGCAGAGATGGCTTAGCAGTTAAGGTACTTGCCAGCAAAGCCAAAGGACCCAGGTTTGATTCCCCAGTACCCACGTAAGCCAGATGCTCAGGGTGGCACATGCATCTGGAGTTTGTATGCAGTGGCTAGAGGCCCTGGCATGCCCATTCTCGCTCTATCTGCCTCTCTCTCCCTCTCTAATTAATCAATTTAATTAATTAAAATGCTTTAAAAAAAAAAAAAAAAAAGGCTATCCGGGTGTGGTGGTGCACTCCTTTAATCCCAGGAGGCAGAGGTAGGAGTATCACCATGAGTTTGAGGCCACCCTGAGACTACATAGTGAATTCCAGGTCAGCCTGGGCTAGAGTGAAATCCTACCTGAAAAAATAAAGATACAAAACAAGCAAAAAGAAAAAGAAAAGGCCAGACATGATGGGGTACACCTTTAATCTCAGCACTCAGGAAACAGAGGTAGGAGGATCACTGTGAATTCTAGGCCAGTGAGACTACATACTGAATTTCAGGTCAGTTTGGGCTAGAGTGAGACCCTACCTCAAAAAACCAAATTAACCAAACTAAACCAAAAGAAAAAAAAAAAAAAAAAAAGCCTGCCATGGTGGTGCACGCCTTTAATGCCAGCACTTGGGAGGCAGAGGTAGGAGGATCACCGTGAGTTTGAGGCCACCCTGAGACCACATAGTAAATTCCAGATCAGCATGGGATAGAGTAAGACCCTACCTTGAGACAAAAAATGAAAGTGAAGACTTATTACAGAAAAAGAAACTTTGTTGTGGGGAGGGACGTGAAGACAAGAGTCCTGAAAAAGCTATAAAACCATTTCCAGGGAATAGTATCAAAGAACATTTTCTGTCCTCAGACTAGAATATTCTGACAATAGGTGCCCCAAGTAGATTTCAGAATTCCTAAGGATCAATTACTATTTATACTTTTTCTATTTCGTCTTTTTTTATTCTTTTTTATTCTTTTCAGTGCTGAAGTCAAACCCAGAGCCATGCTCCTACATGGCAGGAAAGTACACTAATATAAATGCTATATTCCCCAGCCCTTTGCTCTTCCCCTTTGAACAGGGGTGTGACAATGTCCAGTGGAGTCATTATTACTCTATGTCATCAGGTATACCAAGTGTGTAAAGAATGAGGGCTAGAGAGCTGGCTTAGTGGTAAAGGTGTTTGCCTACAAAGCCTGACAACCCAGGTTCCATTCCCCAGTACCCACATAAGCCAGGTGCACAAGGTGGCACATGCATCTAAAGTTTGTTCACAGTGACTAGAAGCCCTAGGGCACCCAATTTTTTTTCTCTTTCTCCCTCTTTCTTAAAAAAAGAAAAAAAGAATGAGGAGTGAGGAGTCAAGAGTGGTAGTGCACACCTTTAGTCCCAGCACTCAAGAGGCAGTAGGAGGATCAACCATGAGTTTGAGGCCGGTTTGAGACTATGTAGTGAATTCCAGGTCAGCCTGGGCTAAAGCAAGACCCTACCTCAAAATAAATAAATAAATAAATAAATAAATAAATAAATAAATAAAATGAGTGAGTTGGGAAAACAGATACTTAATTCACTGGTGTCTGGATTTAATTAGATCAGCAACAAATCATCAATTACCAACCGAATTACACACATATACACACACATACTGTGGTGGTTTGCATGTTAAATGTCCCCCTTGGTGGCACTGTCTGGGAAAGCTGTGGAGCCTTTGGGAGGCAGAGTCTTGCTGGAGGAAGTGTGTCACTGAGGGCGGGCCTTGGGGAACATCATAGCCCAGGCCTGCTTGTCACAGTTAACTCACTCTTTCTGCTTCCTCCCTGCTGATGGGAAACGTGACACTGGCTGTCTGCTCCTGCCACGTATTTCCACAATGATGAAACTTCCCCTTCAAAACTGTAAGCCGTAGCAGTTAAGGCACTTGCCCGCAAAGCTGAAGGACCCAGATTTGCTTCCCCAGGACCCATGTAAGCCAGATGCACAAGGTGGCTCATGCGTCTGGAGTTCATGTGCAGGTAGAACCATTTTTCCCTGCTTCCTGACTGCTGACAGTGTGAGCAGCAACCTCATTCTCCTGCTGCTACAGCTTCCTCGCCATGACAGATCGTACCCTCAAACTGGATTCCAGAAAGAAGTGGAAGTTTCCAAGTGCCCCATTGTTCCCCTTCAATACTATAGCCTCCTGCCTGACAGCCTTATGGGGAAAGTTACTCAGCAAGAAAAATTGGCAAGGCTGATTGAGCATTTTTTCACCTTTTCATTTCTTCAGATCTTTTGCCCATTCTTTTTAAATGTTTTTATTTATTTGCAAGCAGAGAGAGAGATAGAGAGAAGAAAGATATGGGCCGGACAGATGACTTAGCGGTTAAGGTATTTGCCTGCAAGGCCAAAGGATCCCGGTTGGATTCCCCAGGACCCACATAAGCCAGATGCAGAAGGTGTCGCATGCATCTGGAGTTCGTTTACAGTGGCTGAAGGCCACAGCGTGCCCATTCTCTCCCTCTCTCTCTCTCCCTCTTTCTCTGTATCAAATAAATATATAAAATATATATTTTTTAATTTATTTGAGAGCAACAGAGAGAGAGAGAGAGAGAGAGAGAGAGAGAGAATGGGCACACTAGGGCCTCCAGCCACTGCAAACGAACTCCAGACACATGCGTTCCATTGTGCATCTGGCTAACGTGGGTTCTGGGGAATTGAGCCTTGAACCGGGGTTCTTAGGCTTCACAGGCAAGCGCTTAACCACTAAGCCACCTCTCCAGCCCAAAATATATCTTTAAAAAAAGAAAGTTATGCAGACAGAATGGGCATGCGAGGACCTCCAACCCCTGCAAACATTCCAGACACACGTGCCACATTGTGTATTTGGCTTACGTGGGTACTGGGGCATCAAACCTGGGTTGTTAGATTTTGTGGGCAGGCGCCTCAACTGCTGGGTCATTCCTCCAGCTCTGCCCATATTTTTATTTATGTATTTATTTGTTTATTAGAGAGACGGAGAGAGAATAAGAATGGGTGTGCCAGGACCTCTAGCACTGCAAACAAACTCCAGATGCATGAGCCACCTTGTGCACCTGGCTTTACATGGGAACCAAACCTGTTTCCTTAGGTTTCGCAGGCAAGCACCTTAACCATAAGGCCATCTCTCCTGCCCTGGCCTTTTTATTTGTCTGTCTGTTTGTTTGTTTATTGTTCAGTTTTTTGAGGTAGGGTTTCACTCTGGTCCAGGCAGTCCTGGAATTCACTATGTAGTCTTAGGGTGGCCTCAAACACACGGTGTTCCTCCTACCTCTGCTTCCCGAGTGCTGGGCTTAAAGGCGTGCACCACCACACCCAGCTCCTGGCCTTTTTTTTTTTTTTTTTTTTTTTTTTTTTTTTTTTAATGTAAGAGAGCAATAGTGAGAGAGAGAAAATTGGAACATCAGGAACTTCAGCCACTGTAATTGAACTCCAGATGCTTGCATCACCTTATGCACATGTGCAACCTTGCACGCTTGCATCACCTTATGCATCTGGCTATGTGAAGAGTCAAACATGGGTCCTTGGATTTCACAGACAAATGCCTTAGTCCCCAAGCCTTCTCTTCAGTCCAGTCCCCCATTTTTAATTGGATTGTCTTTTCATTGTTTAGATGTAAGGGTTGTTGACATACTCCCTGTTAGGTCAGGACACAATGGAGTTAGAGCAGGAGGGCAACAGAGAAGTGAGTCATCCCAGCCATTATCCCTCCCCTGCCAAGTCTAGATTTACTGCCCCCTTATCTCTCACTGGGTCACTTCTGGTCTCACCTTATGGCTAAGGTAAAGAACAAAGAAATTCCTTCCTTTCCTCACCTCCCCTCAACTGAAGAGCCTGTAAAGCCCTCTATCTGTAACCCCAAGTTCAGTGCTCTGCTCTTGAGAGTCAGTCTTGGCAGCTCGTGTTTTTCCCCGAATTAAAACTTCCATCTTCTCTCCAGAAATAAAATGGCCTGGATATCCATGACCTCATAGTGCCTGACACTACCTACACAAGACCATCATAAGAGGAGGAAAAGATCATGACATCAAAATAAAAGAGAGACTGATTGAGATGGGGAGGGGATATGATGGAGAATGGAATTTCAAAGCGGAAAGTGGGGGGGAGGGAGGGTATTACCATGGGATATTTTTTATAATCATGGAATGTTAATAAAAATTGAGAAAAAAAAAACTTCCATCTTTGCCTCAGAGTGGTCTTCGTGCTCTTGGTCACTCCTGAACCTTACACTCCCTATAAAAGTCCCATGTCTTTAATCCCAGCACTCAAAAGGTGGGAGGGATAGAAGGATTCTTGTGAGTTCTAGGCCAGCCTGGGACTACAGAATGAGCTCCAGGTCAGCCTGGGCTAGAATGAGACCCCACTTGGAAAAAAAAAAAAAAGTCCCTTATCAAATTGGGGATGGCAATATACATCTTTAGTTCCAGCCGGAAGGTTAAAGTAGGATTTCCATGAGCTCAAGGCTAGCCTAGGTCTATAGAATGAGTTACAGGTCAGCCTAGGCTAGAGTTAGATTATGCCTCAAAAAAAGTTATATATATATATATATATATATATATATATATATATATATATGTGTAAAATATATATATAAATAAAATATTTTTAAAATATCAAATAATTTGCAAACTTTAAATTCCATTTTTGGGGTGCCTTTTCAGCTTTCTTCATGATCACTTTTACACAGAAGTCTTTAATTTCAACAATGAATCTACTTCATTCTTTTTTTTTTTTTTTTTTTTTTTTTGCTGCTTGCAATTTTAGTATGACAAAAAAAAAAAAAACTTCAACCTAAGTTCACAAAAATTTATGCCTAGATTTTCTTTCAAGATTTTCATAATCTAATCTCTTTCTCTTTTTAGTCTATGGTCATTATGATTTAATTTTGTATGTAGTGACAGGGGTTCAACTTCATTCTTTTGCATGTGGATATCCACTTGTCATAACCATTTGTTGAAAAAGTATTCCTTTACTTACTTGAGAAAGAGAGAGTGGGCGCACCAGGGCCTCTAGCCACTACAAACGAACTCCAGGCACATGTGCTACCTTGTGCATCTGGCTTTACGTGGGTACTGAGGAATCAAACCTGGGTCCTTAGGCTTTGCACGCAAGCATTTTAACAACTGAGCCATTTCTCCAACCATCTTTATTTATTTATTTATTTATTTTGAGATAAGGTCTCATTCTAGCCCAGGCTAACCTGGGATTCACTATGTAGTCCCAGACTGGTCCAACTCACTGTAATTCTCCTACTTCTGCCTTTGTAGTGCTGGGATTAAAGGCGTGGCCCACCACACCAGCTGTGAAAAGATTATTCTTACCTTTCCTCTAGAGAAATGTTTTGGCATTCTTGTCAAGATGAATTGTTTGTAAAAGTGAAGGTTTATTTCTGAACTCTAAATTCCATTTCATTCGTCTACATGTCTACTTTTCTTTAGGTAGGCTCTTGCAGATGTGAGGGTGGCCTGGCTGAGACGTCTGTCGCTCTATTGTTTGTCAAGGTTGGTTCGGCTGATCTGACTGGCTAGGGGGGTGTCCCCTTCCACCCTCACCCCTCCATGCACATCCCTCCTGAAGCTGAGAACTCAGTCGAAGAGGATGACCTTCCCCAGTAGAGGACTGTTCTTCAGTCAAGGGATTGCAAGTAGTTGTGCTGCTCTGGTTATTGCTATGTAGCTCAGGCTAGTCCTGAATTCATGGGAATCCTCCTGCCTCAGCTTCTGAGTGCTGGGATGGCCTATAGATGTGCTCCATCATTCCTGATTTATATATCTTTTCTTTCTTTCCTTCTTTCTGCCTTTTTTTGTTTTTCTTCAAGGTAGAGTTTCACTCTAGCCCAGGCTGACCTGGAATTCACTACGTAGTCTCAGGGTGGCCTTGAACTCACAGTGATCCTCCTACCTCTGCCTCCCAAATGCTAGGATTAAAGGTGTGTGCCACCACATCCAGCTTTTTTCTTTTTTATTATTTATTTTATTTTGTTTATTTGAGAGAGAAAGAGGCAGAAAGAGAGACAGAATAGGTGGGCCAGGGCCTTCAGCCACTGCAAACGAACTCCAGATGCATCCACCACTTTCTGAATTTGGCTTATGTGGGTCCTGGGGAATCAAACCTGGGTCTTTTGCCTTTGCAAGCAAGCCCATTAACTGCTAAGCCATCCCTCCAGCACAACCCTCCCCCCCCCCCCGGCTCTTTTTTTTAGGTAGGGTTTCACTCTAGTCCAGGCTGACCTGGAGCTCACTATGTAGTCTCAGAATGGTCTCAAACTCACAATGATCCTCCTACCTCTGCCTTCGAAATGCTGGGATTAAAGGCCATGCGCCACCACACCAGGCCATATATCTATTCTTAAATGCTGGTATCATATTGTCTTGATCATTGTAACTTTGCAGAAAGTTTCAAAATTAGAGTGTGAATCCTCCAACTTTGTTCTTCTGCTCTGGCTATTCTGAGTCCTTGTCATTTCTAAAAATCTAACTCAAGTTTTACTAGAGATGCATTTCTTTTCTTTTTTAAATTTGGCTTGTGTATATGTGTGTATATAATGTGGTGTACATACTGTGTGTGGGTGTAGTGTGGTGTGCGTGTATGTGTAGCAGGGTGTGTGTGTGTACGTGTAGTGTCAGGTATGTGTATGTATAGTGCGGGGTGTGTGTGTATGTGTAGTGTGGTGTGTGTGTGTACGTAGTATGGTTTGTGCATGCACATGTATGTGTTCTTGCAGTGTCCCGTGTGCTCACCTGTGGCAGGGAACACTCATCTGGGGTGCCTGGAGCAGAATGGCAGGTGTCCCCCACTCCGTCACTCAGGCTGACCTGGAATTCACTATGTAGTCTCAGGGTGACCTCAAACTCACAGCAACCCACCTACCTCTGCCTCCCGAGGGCTGGGATTAAAGGCGTGCACCACAATGCCCAGACCTTATTATTTAATTAATTTATTTATTCATTTATTCGTTTACTTAAGAGAGAAAGAAAGGGCACACCAGGGACTTCAGCCACTACGAGCGAATTCCAGGTGCGTGCGCCCCCTTGTGTGCAATGTGTGACATTGCGCGTCTGCATCACTATGCATCTGGCTATGGGGTGACCTGGAGATTTGAACATGAGTTCTTAGGCTTCTCAGGCAAGCACCTTAACTGCTAAGCCATCTCTCCAGCCCCCAGCCCTTTTTCATTTTGAGCCTGAGTCTTCCTGATACTGTAGCTTGCTATTTTTCGTGAGCTCGGATGATTTCCTGGTCTCCAAACCCCTATGTGGGTGTGGCCGTACCCAGCTAGTTACATGGGAACTGGAGACTCAAATTCAGGCCCTTTTGGGATCCCTCGGGTCCTCATACTTGTGCAGGAAGTGCACTTTTTAGGTAAGCCATCTCTCCAGCCCTGAATTTCTTTTTAATTCTGCCATCATTATTTCTGTGCACTAGAGGCAAAAATTCAGCGTCATTTTAAGGATAACCTTGAACTTTTAATCCTCCTATCTCCACCTCCAGAGTGCTAGGATTATAGGCATGTGCAACCCACCATGCCCAGTTTTACGTGGTGCTGAAAATCAAGTGCAGAACCTTGTATATGCTAGACAAGCACTCTGTCACCTGAGCGACAGCTACAATCCTCCAGAATTTCTATTCTTGTTCTCTTATTGTTTCTGTTTTATAGCACGGGTTCTTTTTTTATATTTTTATTTATTTAATTGAGACAGACAGAGAGATGAGAAGAGAGAGAGAGTATAAGTATGGGTGTGTCAGGGCTCCTGCCACTGTAAATAAATTCCACATGCATGTGCCACTTTGTGCATCCAGCTTTACATGGGTACTGGGGACTCCAACCAGGGCCATCAGGCTTTTCAAGCAAGTGCCTTTAGCCACTGAGCCATCTCTCCAGCACCTAGCATTGGTTCTTATTTTATAAATGTAATATACTCTCTTAACTCTAGACATTTTAACTGAAGTTTGTGAAATTTTCCTGGTTTTGGTTTCTCCCCACACACATGCACACTCACACCTTTTTTTTTTTTTTTTCTTTTTTTCTTTTTTTGAGGCAGGATATATCAGATAGGCTGCTCTTGTATTCAACGTGTAGGATGAGTGAACTCCTGATCCTCTTTGCCTCCACCTTCCAAGTGCTGCAATTACAGATGGGCACCACTATGCCCAACTTTAGTTTCTCCCTTTCATTTTAAAATTTCCTCAAACGTTTGAGGCTCTTCAGTGCTCTATTCATTTTTAAAAAGATTTATTTGAGAGAGAGAATGAGAGAAAGATTATGGGCATGCCAGGGCCTCTTGTCTGAAACACACAACACTGTGCATCTGGGTTTACGTGGGTACTAGGAAATTGAACCCAGGCCATCAGGCTTCACAAGCAAGTGCCTTTCACTGCTGAGCCATCTTTCCTGCCTTATTCTTTTATTTTTATTTTATTTTATTTTTCAGAATGGGTGTACTGGGGCCTCTGGCCACTGCAAACAAACTCCAGACGCATGTGCCACTAGGTGCATCTGGCTTATATGAGTTTTAGGGAGTCGCAGGCAAGCGCCTTAACTGCTAAGCCATCTCTCTAGCCCCCCTATTTATTTTTTTAAGATTTTATTTTTAGTTATTTATTTATTAGAGACACGGGGGCAGGGGAGAGAATGAGCACACCAGGGCCTCTAGCCACTGCAACCGAACTCCAGATGCATGTGCCACTATGTGCATCTGGCTTACATGGGACCTGGAGAATCAAACTTAGGTCCTTAGGTTTCAGAGGCATGCATCTTAACCACTAAGAAATCTCTCCAGCCCCCTATTCATTTATTTAATGAAACATATTGAGAAGAAAGGCAAAATTGGATTCTTCATTAAAGGATCTCTCTTTCTTGGGCTGGAGTGATAACTTAGTGATTAAGGCACTTGCCTACAAAGCCAAAGGATCCAGGTCCAGTTCCTCAGGACCCACATAAGCCAGATGCACAAGGTGGCACATGCATCTGGAGTTTGTTTGCAGGGCTAAAGGCCCTAGCATGCTCGTTCTCCCTATCTCTTTCTCTCTCTTTCTCAAATAAATAAAGGCACTCTCTCCTCTGTCTCTCTCTTTCTGGTTTTTGCTTGTTTTGACATAGGTTGTCATATAGCCTAGAGTGGCCTCAAACTTTTCATGATGACCTTGAACCCCTAATCCTCCTGCTTCCACTGCTCAAGTGCTGGGATTACAGGGATGTACCGCCATGTCTGGCTTCCTTGCAGACTCTCTGAATGACTTGTCGAAAGATCTTTCTTCTAAGGTCCTTCAGTTTCTTCAGAGATGAAGTCAACTTCCAGCCAGGTGTGGTGGTGCACACCTTTAATCCCAGCACTAAAGAGGCAGAGGTAAGAGGATCACTGTGAGTTCCATGCCACCTGAAACCACATAGTGAATTCCAGATCAACCTGGACTAGAGTGAAACCCTACCTTGAAAAACTGGAAAAAAAAAAAAAAGAATTCAACTTCCTTTCTTCTAACCACTAACCTATGAATGGCATGGGGAAAGAAGGCTCCAGATCTCATCATTCTGTTTGTAAATTTTCACCATTTCCATCCCCACTCAACATTACTACTCTCCATTTGCCAGATATCCCCAAATCTTAAACTTTTCTGGTTCAATCTCTCCCATATAAGGAGTCAGGATGCGGGTCATTGCCTGACTGCAGTGCCTGCTGGTGAGAGTGCTACGAGTAAACTGTCCTAAATTTACAATTTCTTCCATTTTATATTGTTTTGTTCCTATTTCATCATTCATCATCTGATTTATCTGCATCCTGAACTTTTCTTTTTTTATTTTTATTTTTATTAATTAATTAATTTATTTATTTATTTTGGTTTTTCAAGGTAGGGTTTCACTCTAGCTCAGGCTGACCTGGAATTCACTATGTAGCCTCAGGGTTACCTCGAACTCACAGCAATCCACCTACCTCTGCCTCCTGAGTGTTGGGATTAAAGGCATGCACAACTATGCCCAGCTGATCATGAGCTTTTCTAGAGTTCTATGGAGTAGGTTGGCTCCTGGAGAAGGGTAATCCATTTCTTTAGAAACTACTCCAATAAGTTTTCAGCTTTTAAAAATATTGTGCCAGGGTGCTGGAGAGATGGCTTAGTGGTTAAGCGCTTGCCTGTGAAGCCTAAGGATCCCAGTTAGAAGCTTGATTCTCCAGGACCCACGTTAGCCAGATGCATAAGGTGGCACATGCATCTGGAGTTCGTTTGCAGTGGCTGGAGGCCTTGGCGCACCCATTCTTTCTCTCTCTTTCTCACTCTCTCTCTCTTCCTCTTTCTCTCTCTGTCTGTCGCTTTCAAATAAATAAAAATAAACAAAAATAAATATATTGTGCCAGGCATGGTGGTGCATGCTTTTAATCCCAGCACTCGGGAGGCAGAGGTAGGAGGATCACCGTGAGTTCGAGGCCACACTGAGACTATGTAGTGAATTCCAGGTCAGCCTGGGCTAGAGTGAAACCCTACCTTGAAAAAATCAAATATATTTTTTCATTAGTTATTTATTTGAGAGAGATGGGAAAGAGGCAGATGAGAAAGAGAGAGAATGAGCACACCAGGGCCTCTAGCCACTGCAAATAAACTCCAGATTCATGAGCTACTTTGTGCATCTGGCTTACATGAGTACTGGGTAATTGAACCAAGGTCCTTAGACTTTGCAAGCAAGTGACCTAACCACTAAGCCATCTCTCCAGCCTCCTTTTTTACTTTTATTTTTTGGTTTTATTGCGATAGGGTCTCACTCTAGCCTAGGCTGACCTAGAACTCACTATGTAGTCTCAGGGTGGTCTTGAACTCATGGCCTCTGCCTCCCAAGTGTTGGGACTAAAAGTGTGTGCCACGACATCGGGCTCTGTTTTATTTTTTATTTTTATTTATTTATTTATTTATTTATTATTCTATTTTTTATTTATTTATTTTGGTTTTTCGAGGTAGGGTCTCCCTCTAGCCCAGGCTGACCTGGAATTCACTATGTAGTCTCAGGGTGGCCTTGAACTTGAGGTATTCCTCCTACCTTTGCCTCCAAAGTGCTGGGACTAAAGGTGTGTGCCACCATGCCCAGCCTCTTTTATATTTTTTTATTTTTATTTATTTGAGAGTGACAGACAGACAGAGAGAGAAAGAGGCAGATAGATAGAGGATGGGCACGCCAGGGCCTCCAACCACTGCAAATGGACACCAGATACATGTGCCACCATGTGCATCTGGCTTACGTGAGACCTGGAGAATTGAACCTGAGTCCTTAGGCTTAGCAGGCATGCACCTTAACCGCTAAGTCATCTCTCCAGCCCTAAATTTTTTTTTTAATTTTTTTTTGTTTTATTTTTATTTATTTATTTGAGAGCAACAGACCGAGAGGGAAAGAGGCAGAGAGAGAGAGAATGAGCACATCAGGGCCTCCAGCCACTGCAGACAAACTCCAGACACATGCACCACTTTTTTTTTATTATATATATATATAATGAGAAAGATAGAATTGGCATGCCAGGGTCTGTAGCCACTGCAATTGAAGTCCAGACACCTTGTATATACCACCTTATATGTCTGGTTTATGTAGGTTCTGGGGAATCAAACCTGGGTCCTTAAGCTTCGCAGGCAAGCACCTTAACCACTAAACCATCTCTCCAGCCTGTTTTTTTTTTTTTTTTTAAACAGGCTCTCATTCCATAGCACCATACTGCCTTGAATTTCCTATGCAGTCCATGGTACCCCTAGCCTTGAGGAAATCCTTCTTTAGACAAATATTCTTTTTTTTTTTTTTTTTTTTTTTTTTTTTTTTTTTTTTTTGAGGTAGGGTGTTACTCTAGCCCAGGCTGACCTAGAATTCACTATGTACTCTCAGGGTGGTCTCCTCCTGACTGCTGGTATTGAAAGTGTGCGCCACTGTTGAGGTCAGGTTCACATTGCTGGCAGAACTCACCTGACAAAAAGCAGCTTTTGGGGAAAAGCTTTTGGCTTACAGACTCAAGGCAAAGCTCCATGATGGCAGGGGAAAACAATGGCATGAGTAGAGGGTAGACATCACTCCCTGGCCAACATAATGTGGACAATAGCAACAGGAGAGTGTGCCAAGCACTGGCAAGTTTGCCCTATTATACCCATAAGCCCGCCACCAACAATACAGTGCTCCAGGAGGTGTTAATTCCCAAATATTCATCAGCTGGGAACCTAGCATTCAGAACACCTAAGTTTATGGGAGACACCCAAATCAAACCACATCCAAGATGCCTGGTACCTTGAACCGCTATTCTCCTCCTGTCTCCCAAGTGCTTGAATTAGCCATGTGCCACTATGACCAATTTATGTGGTACTGGGGACCCACTTGGTAGAGTGCATGTCCTGGGAGTTGATTCTATATCAGATGAAAGTTAAGATTTCTGGAGTAGGGGCTGGGGAGGTTGGTCAATGGTTAAAGGTGCTTTCTTGCAAAGCCTCACAGCCCAGGTTCAGTTTCCCAGGATCCACATAAAGCCAGATGCACAAAGTGGCTCATTTACAGTGGCAGGAGACCCTGGCATGCCCATACTCTTTTTCTTTTTCCTTTTCTCTCTCTCTTGCAAACAGAGACAGAAAGAAAGAACTGGTATGCCAGGGTCTCTTGCCACTGCAAACAAACTCCAGACACCTGTGCCACTTTGTGCATCTGACTCTATATGGGTACTGGGGAATTGAACCCAGGCCTTCAAGATTTGCAAGTAAGCACCTTTAAGTGCTGTGCATCTCTCCAGCCCAATAAATGTTTTATTTATTTTATTTGTTTATTTGAGAGGGAGAAAGAGGCAAAAGAGAAAAATATGCACACCAGGGCCTCCAGCCACTGCAAATGAACTCCACATGCATGTGCCACCTTGTGCATCTGGCTTACATGGGTATTGGGGAGTCAAATCTGGATCTCAGGGTGGCTTCGAACTCACGGCGATCCTCCTACCTCTGCCTCCTGAGTGCTGGGATTAAAGGCGTGCACCACCACACCCGGCTTCAGTCCATAAAAATTTTAAAAAGATTTCAGGAGTCTTATGAGCATCTTATACATCATGCCTATCTACTCTGGGAAACCATTCCATGGAGGACAAAGAAAGTGGCTGGAGAGTATAGCAGACATATAGACCCTTAGCTTTACCCTGCCTTAGTCTTTGGTGGGATGGCTTTCTTTCTAAAGCTTATCTGTTTCCACCTAGAATGAGAGTGTCTGTGGCACTGGTGAAGCATGTCTGCCTGCTTGCCTCCCTCCTTACTCTAAAGGGTGCTGGCTGGGCCTCCCTTTCCCTACCCTTCTTCTCTAGGTTATTGATCTGGGCCTCAGAGCCCTCTCCCTTCTTCAGCTATATTGGCCTCACTGGCTTAGGGAGTGATTAGGAATTTAATTATTTAGTTTCTCCAGTTCAGGAGATTAATTCCATCCATCAGAGGCAGGCTGAGCCTTCCCTCTTTGTACTCCTTTCAAGGTTGCCTGGCTAATCCAGGAGTAAGTAGCTCCATAGCTCAGAGCCTGGGGCAATGGATAGAGCTTTAGAGTGAGAGATGGGTATAAACTTTGGTGGTTTGCTTTTTTTTCCCCAGTGATGAGTATAGACTTTTAACAAGTTTATTGGTAAAGAATGTATGACAATAAACACCAGGCCTTTTGGGTTTTGGCTCAGAGGAAACCAAGGTGCATCTTTCTCCTATCATCTTGCATCTAGACTCATGTGACAGTAGCTACCTCTGCCTTGCTGCTTAAGTTTGGCCCTAGGGAGATCAAAGTCACATACTTACCTGAGGCTTATTGATTGGAAGTCAATTCCACATCTGCCATTACCCCAAGACTGGGCCCTTGGGCCTGTCTCCACAAGGGATTGGTGATGACAACCCAAACAATTGTGAGGGTCTAAGATCTACAGGGAAACTGACCTGTCAGAACAAACTGGAACAGATTGAGGTGGCACCTTCTGCCTCTCACATTATCACCAAATCCTTCAAAGAGTCACCCAGAGACAGAAAGAAACAGAAAAACATAGACTTGAGAGATAGCTCAGTGGCTAAGGGTGCTTGCTTACAAAGTCTAACAGCCCAGGATTAATTCCCCAGTCAGTACCCACGCAAAGTCAGATGCAGAAAGTGGCACATGCATCTGGAGTTGATTTGTAGTGACAAGAGGACCTGACATGCCCATTCTCATTCTCCCCTTGCAAATAAATAAATAAAAATATGTTTAAAGCCGGGCATGGTGGCGCACATCTTTAATCCCAGCACTTGGGAGGCAGAGGTTGGAGGATCGCCGTGAGTTTGAGGCCACCCTGAGACTACATAGTGAATTCCAGGTCAGCCTCAGCTAGTGAGACACTACCTTGAAAAAACAAAAACAAACAAACAAACAAAAAAAAAATATATATATATATATATACATACATATATATATGTTTAAGGGCTGGAGAGATGGTTTAGCAGTTAAGGTACTTGCCTGTGAAGTGTAAGGACCCATGTTCAACTCTCCCTGTCCCACATAAGCCAGACACATAAGGTGATGCAAGTGCATAATGTCGCATATGTGCACAAGGTGGAGCACATGTCTAGAATTTGGTTGCAGTGGCTGGAGGCCCCGGTGCACCAATTCTCTCTTCCTCTCTCTCTCAATCTTTCTCTCATGCTTTCTTGCTCTCTCATAAAAAATAAAATAAAAATTTTTAAATATATGTTTAAAAAAATTTTGCTGGGCATGACGGCACATGCCTTTAATCCCAGCACTTGGGAGGCAGAGGTAGGAGGATCACCATGAGTTTGAGGCCACCCTGAGACTCCATAGTGAATTCCAGGTCAGCCTGGGCTAGAGTGAGACCCTACCATGAAAAAACAAAATAAATAAATAATAAAAAGAAAGAAAAGAAAAGAGAAAAAAATTTTAGACACAGAAAAACACGAAGCAGTGAAAACACCACTTTTGGTTTTGTTTTAATTTTTATGTATTTATTTGCATGCGTGTGTGCTTGTGCATGTGCACATATATAAATGCGAAAGGGCCACTCTTTTTTTTTTTTTTTTGAGCCACTCTTTGGGTTCAGCTTTACCTGGGCACCTGGTGAATTGATCTCTGACTAGCAAGCTTTACGAGCAAGCACCCTCAGCTGCTGAACCGTCTTCCCAGCCACCCCATCAAGAAAATACTTTTTTAAAATACAATTTTTAGGTTTTTTTTTAATATTTTTATTTTATTTATTTGACAGAGAAAGAGGAGAGAGGGAGGGAGAGAGAGAGAGAATGGGCGTGCCAGGGCCTCCAGCCACTGCAAACGAACTCCAGACATGTGCAAGCCCTTGTGCATCTGGCTAACATGGGTCCTGGGGAATCAAACCTGGGTCCTTTGGCTTTGCAAGCAAATGCCTTAATCGCTAAGTCATCCCTCCGGCCCCTTTTTTTTAAAAAATACTTTTTATTTTATTTTATTTTATTTGACAGAGGAAGAGGGAGAGAGAGCAATTTTTATCTTTTTATTTGCAAACAGAGAGAGATAGAGAGAAGAGAGACAGAGAGAATGGACATGCCAGGGCTCCAGCCACTGCAAACAAACCCCAAGATGCATGTGCCACTTTGTGCATTTGGCTTTACGTGGGTACAGGGGAATCAAACTTGGGTCCTTAGCCTTTGAAGGCAAGCTCCTTAATTGCTGAGCCATCTCTACAGCCCAAAATACAACTTTTGTTGTTGTTGTTGTTTTCTGAGGTAGGGTCTCACACTAGCTCAGGCTGACCTGGAATTCACTATGTAGTCTCAGGGTGGCCTCGAACTCTCAGTGATGCTCCTACCTCTGTCTCCCGAATGTTGGGATTAAAGGCATGCACCACCATGCCCAGCCCCAAAATACAACTTTTGATGAGATTGTTGACATTATCCAACAAATGGAACATTGATACTTATCACGAGAACTCTTTGGAGCCATTAAAGAGATTCAAGAGTGGCTGGGGAGATGGCTCAGTGGTAAAAAGGCTCTTGTTGGGCTAGAGAGATGGCTTAGCAGTTTAGGCACTTGACTACATAGCCTAAGGACCCAGGTTCAGTTCCCCAGCACCCATGTAAGCCAGATGCACAAGGTGGGACATGTGTCTGAAGTTCATTTGCAGTGGTTAGAGGCCCTGGTGCACCCATTCTCTATTTGCCTCTCTCTGTGTGTGTTTCTTCCTCTCTGTGTCTCTCTTCCTCTCTCTCTCTCTTCCTCTCTTTCTCTCTTCCTCTCTCTCTCTCTCTCTTTCTCTCTCTTTCTCTCTCTCTCAAATGAAGCCAGACATGGTGGCACACACCTTTAATTCCAGCACTTGGGAGGCAGAGGTGGGAGGATCACTATGAGTTCAAGGATACCTTGAGACTACATAGTGAATTCCAGGTCAGCCTGGACTAGAGTGAAACCCTACCTTGAAAAACCAAATAAATAAATAAATTTAAAAAATGAACTCCAGACCCATGTGCCACTTTGTACTTCTGGTTCATATGGGTATTGGGGAATTGAACCCGGGTCCTTAGGCTTTGCAGGCAAGCACCTTAACCGCCAAGCCATCTCTCCAGCCCACAAAAGCCTTTAAAAATAATATTTGGGCTGGAAAGATGGCTTGGCGGTTAAGGCGCTTGCCTGCAAAGGCTAACAATTCATGTTCCAATCTGCAGGTCCCACATAAGCCAGATGCACAGTGACCCATGTGGACAATGTTTCACAAGGGGGGGGGGCACACCTCTGTAGTTAGTTTGCAGCAGCTAAAGCCCTGGTGCCGCCATTTTCTCTCTCTCTCTCTCTCTCTCTGCTTATTTCTCTCGCATGCAAATAAATACATACATAAATAAATAATAAATATATTGCTCTTGTTTACAAAGCCTGCCTGCCCAGGTTCAATTCCCCAGCACTCAATTAAAGCTGGATGCAAAGTAGTATTTGCATCTGTGATCCCAACGTGCCCACAACATCGGGAGACAGAGCCAGGAAAAGCGAAGCACACAGGCCAGCAAGACTGACATTCTTCACAGTCTGGAAGCTCGTTTGCAGCAGAAAAAGATCCTTTCTCAAAGAAGGAGGAGCAGAGACGCTTCAAAGTTGTTCTCTGACCTCCATGTGTGAACCATGGCATGAGCATTCCTACCCCATACAAACAAGGTTTTTAAAAATAATTTTTATTTTTATTTATTTATTTCCAAGCAGAGAGAGAAGAGAGACAGAGAGAGAATGGGCATGCCATGACCTACATGTACTATAGCCACTGCAAACGAACTCCAGACGCTTGTGCCCCTTGTGCATCTGGTTTATGTGGGACCTGGAGAATCGAACCAGGGTCCTTTGGCTTCACAGACAAACACCTTAACCACTAAGCCATCTCTCCAGCCCAATATTTTTTTTAAAGGAAAGAGAGATTCAGGGGACTATCTAGACTGTAAACTGCACATGTTGATTACCACCATGTTCATGATATCAGAGATGACATTAATAGTGGTGCTATGGGGTTGAGGATATAGCTCAGTGTTAGAACATTTGCCTACCTTGTATGAGGCTATGGGTTCAATCCCTAAGACCGCAACAATACAAATAAAAACTGCAATGGGGCTAGAGAGGTGGCTCAATGATTAAAGGCACTTGTTTGCAAAGCCCAATGGCCCAAGTTCAATTTTCCAATACCCAGGTAAAGCCAGGTGCACAATGCAGCAGCACATGAATCTGGAGATCATTTGCAGCACCAAGAGGCCTTGGTATGCTCATTCATTTTCTGTCCTTCTCCTCCTCCTCCTTCTCTTCTTTTTCTTCTTCTTCTTTTCTCTCTCTCAAATAAATAAATCCTAAGCAACAAAAATGAAGCTGGTAGGGCTGAAGGAATGGCTTAGCGGTTAAGGAGCTTGCCTGCAAAGCCAAAGGACTCAGGTTCAATTCCCCAGGACACATGTTAGCCAGATGCACAAGGGGGCACATGCGTCTGGATTTCATTTGCAGTGGCTGGATGCCCTGGCATGCCCAATCTTTCTCTCTCTCTCTCTCTCTCTCTTCCTCTCTCCCTCTCTCTCTCTCTCTCTCTCTCTAACTCTAACAAATAAATAATTTTAAAAAAAAATGAAGCTGGGACTGGAGAGATGGCTTAGTGGTTAAGCGCTTGCCTGTCAAGCCTAAGGACCCCGGTTCGAGGTTCGATTCCCCAGGACCCACATTAGCCAGATGCACAAGGGGGCACATGCGTCTGGAGTTCGTTCACAGTGGCTGGAAGCCCTGATGGGCCCATTCTCTCTCTCTCTCTGCCTCTTTCTCTCTCTGTCACTCTCAAATAAATAAATAAAAACGAACAAAAAATTTTTTAAAAATGAAGCTGGCAGTATCACCATGCCTGATATTAAGACATATTACAGAGCCAACCATATGTGGTGGCACATGCCTTTAATCTCAGCATTTGGGAGGCAGAGATAGGAGGCTTTCTGTGAGTTCAAGGTTGCCCTGAGACTACATAGTGAATTCTGGGTCAGCCTGGGCTAGAGTGAAACCCTACCTCGAAAAAAAAAAAAAAAAGATATATTACAGAGCCATAGTAACAAAAACAGCATGGTACTGGCACAGAAACAGACACATAGATCAATGGAACAATACAGAGGAACCAGATGTAAATCCAGGCAGCTACAGTCATCTGATTTTTGACAAATATGCCAAAAATATTCATTGAAGAGAAAGACTGTTTAATAAATGGTGCTGGGAAAACTGGATATCTATATGTAGAAGGATGAAAATAGATTCTTATTTCCCTCCATGCACAAGAATCAAGTCCAATTGGATCAAAGACCTTAGTATCAGACCTGAAACTCTGAAACTGCTACACAAAAAGGTAGGGGAAACCCTTCAACATATTGGTATTGGCAAAGACTTTCTGAATATAACCCTAGTTACTCAGGAAGTAAAACCACTAATAAACCACTGGGCCCTCATGGAATTAAAGTTTTTGTACAGCAAAGAACACTGTGAATAGAGCAAAGAGGCAACCTACAAATTGAGAGAAAATCTTTGCCAGCTATTCATCTGATAGAGGATTAAAATCCAAGATAAACCGGGCGTGGTGGCGCACGCCTTTAATCCAGCACTCGGGAGGCACAGGTAGGAGGATCACCGTGAGTTCAAGGCCACCCTGTGACTACGTAGTGTATTCCAGGTAAGCCTGGGCCAGAATGAGACCCTACCTCAAAAATTATATAAACAAATAAATAAAAATAAATAAAAAGGGCTATGAGATTGAATAGAGAGTTCTCAAAAGCCCGGGTGCGGTGGCACATGTCTTTAATCTCAGCACTCCTGAGGCAGAGGTGAGAAGATCGCTGAGAGTTCAAGGCCACCCTGAGACTACATAGTGAATTCCAGGTCAGCCCAGCTAGAGAGACCCTACCTAAAAAAAAAAAAAAAAAAAAAAAAATAAAAAAAAAAAAAGGAAGGAAAAGGAAAGATGAAAGAAATAAGCAGGAATAAGGGAAATCAAAATAGCAGAAATACAGATGGCCTGAAAACAATTCTAAAATAAAAAAATGCTGTGAGCAGGGCATGACGGCACACCTTTAATCCCAGCACTTGGGAGGCAGAGGTAGGAGGATCACCATGAGTTTGAGGCCACCCTGAGACTCCATAGTGAATTCCAGGTCAGCCTGGGCTAGAGTGAGACCCTACCATGAAAAAACAAAATAAATAAATAATAAAAAGAAAGAAAAGAAAAGAGAAAAAAATTTTAGACACAGAAAAACACGAAGCAGTGAAAACACCACTTTTGGTTTTGTTTTAATTTTTATGTATTTATTTGCATGCGTGTGTGCTTGTGCATGTGCACATATATAAATGCGAAAGGGCCACTCTTTTTTTTTTTTTTTTTTTTTTTTTTTGAGCCACTCTTTGGGTTCAGCTTTACCTGGGCACCTGGTGAATTGATCTCTGACTAGCAAGCTTTATGAGCAAGCACCCTCAGCTGCTGAACCGTCTTCCCAGCCACCCCATCAAGAAAATACTTTTTTAAAATACAATTTTTAGGTTTTTTTTTTAATATTTTTATTTTATTTATTTGACAGAGAAAGAGGAGAGAGGGAGGGAGAGAGAGAGAGAATGGGCGTGCCAGGGCCTCCAGCCACTGCAAACGAACTCCAGACATGTGCAAGCCCTTGTGCATCTGGCTAACATGGGTCCTGGGGAATCAAACCTGGGTCCTTTGGCTTTGCAAGCAAATGCCTTAATCGCTAAGTCATCCCTCCGGCCCCTTTTTTTTAAAAAATACTTTTTATTTTATTTTATTTTATTTGACAGAGGAAGAGGGAGAGAGAGCAATTTTTATCTTTTTATTTGCAAACAGAGAGAGATAGAGAGAAGAGAGACAGAGAGAATGGACATGCCAGGGCTCCAGCCACTGCAAACAAACCCCAAGATGCATGTGCCACTTTGTGCATTTGGCTTTACGTGGGTACAGGGGAATCAAACTTGGGTCCTTAGCCTTTGAAGGCAAGCTCCTTAATTGCTGAGCCATCTCTACAGCCCAAAATACAACTTTTGTTGTTGTTGTTGTTTTCTGAGGTAGGGTCTCACACTAGCTCAGGCTGACCTGGAATTCACTATGTAGTCTCAGGGTGGCCTCGAACTCTCAGTGATGCTCCTACCTCTGTCTCCCGAATGTTGGGATTAAAGGCATGCACCACCATGCCCAGCCCCAAAATACAACTTTTGATGAGATTGTTGACATTATCCAACAAATGGAACATTGATACTTATCACGAGAACTCTTTGGAGCCATTAAAGAGATTCAAGAGTGGCTGGGGAGATGGCTCAGTGGTAAAAAGGCTCTTGTTGGGCTAGAGAGATGGCTTAGCAGTTTAGGCACTTGACTACATAGCCTAAGGACCCAGGTTCAGTTCCCCAGCACCCATGTAAGCCAGATGCACAAGGTGGGACATGTGTCTGAAGTTCATTTGCAGTGGTTAGAGGCCCTGGTGCACCCATTCTCTATTTGCCTCTCTCTGTGTGTGTTTCTTCCTCTCTGTGTCTCTCTTCCTCCCTCTCTCTCTTCCTCTCTTTCTCTCTTCCTCTCTCTCTCTCTCTCTCTCTCTCTCTTTCTCTCTCTTTCTCTCTCTCTCAAATGAAGCCAGACATGGTGGCACACACCTTTAATTCCAGCACTTGGGAGGCAGAGGTGGGAGGATCACTATGAGTTCAAGGATACCTTGAGACTACATAGTGAATTCCAGGTCAGCCTGGACTAGAGTGAAACCCTACCTTGAAAAACCAAATAAATAAATAAATTTAAAAAATGAACTCCAGACCCATGTGCCACTTTGTACTTCTGGTTCATATGGGTATTGGGGAATTGAACCCGGGTCCTTAGGCTTTGCAGGCAAGTACCTTAACCGCCAAGCCATCTCTCCAGCCCACAAAAGCCTTTAAAAATAATATTTGGGCTGGAAAGATGGCTTGGCGGTTAAGGCGCTTGCCTGCAAAGGCTAACAATTCATGTTCCAATCTGCAGGTCCCACATAAGCCAGATGCACAGTGACCCATGTGGACAATGTTTCACAAGGGGGGGGGGCACACCTCTGTAGTTAGTTTGCAGCAGCTAAAGCCCTGGTGCCGCCATTTTCTCTCTCTCTCTCTCTCTCTCTGCTTATTTCTCTCGCATGCAAATAAATACATACATAAATAAATAATAAATATATTGCTCTTGTTTACAAAGCCTGCCTGCCCAGGTTCAATTCCCCAGCACTCAATTAAAGCTGGATGCAAAGTAGTATTTGCATCTGTGATCCCAACGTGCCCACAACATCGGGAGACAGAGCCAGGAAAAGCGAAGCACACAGGCCAGCAAGACTGACATTCTTCACAGTCTGGAAGCTCGTTTGCAGCAGAAAAAGATCCTTTCTCAAAGAAGGAGGAGCAGAGACGCTTCAAAGTTGTTCTCTGACCTCCATGTGTGAACCATGGCATGAGCATTCCTACCCCATACAAACAAGGTTTTTAAAAATAATTTTTATTTTTATTTATTTATTTCCAAGCAGAGAGAGAAGAGAGACAGAGAGAGAATGGGCATGCCATGACCTACATGTACTATAGCCACTGCAAACGAACTCCAGACGCTTGTGCCCCTTGTGCATCTGGTTTATGTGGGACCTGGAGAATCGAACCAGGGTCCTTTGGCTTCACAGACAAACACCTTAACCACTAAGCCATCTCTCCAGCCCAATATTTTTTTTAAAGGAAAGAGAGATTCAGGGGACTATCTAGACTGTAAACTGCACATGTTGATTACCACCATGTTCATGATATCAGAGATGACATTAATAGTGGTGCTATGGGGTTGAGGATATAGCTCAGTGTTAGAACATTTGCCTACCTTGTATGAGGCTATGGGTTCAATCCCTAAGACCGCAACAATACAAATAAAAACTGCAATGGGGCTAGAGAGGTGGCTCAATGATTAAAGGCACTTGTTTGCAAAGCCCAATGGCCCAAGTTCAATTTTCCAATACCCAGGTAAAGCCAGGTGCACAATGCAGCAGCACATGAATCTGGAGATCATTTGCAGCACCAAGAGGCCTTGGTATGCTCATTCATTTTCTGTCCTTCTCCTCCTCCTCCTTCTCTTCTTTTTCTTCTTCTTCTTTTCTCTCTCTCAAATAAATAAATCCTAAGCAACAAAAATGAAGCTGGTAGGGCTGAAGGAATGGCTTAGCGGTTAAGGAGCTTGCCTGCAAAGCCAAAGGACTCAGGTTCAATTCCCCAGGACACATGTTAGCCAGATGCACAAGGGGGCACATGCGTCTGGATTTCGTTTGCAGTGGCTGGATGCCCTGGCATGCCCAATCTTTCTCTCTCTCTCTCTCTCTCTCTTCCTCTCTCCCTCTCTCTCTCTCTCTCTCTAACTCTAACAAATAAATAATTTAAAAAAAAAATGAAGCTGGGACTGGAGAGATGGCTTAGTGGTTAAGCGCTTGCCTGTCAAGCCTAAGGACCCCGGTTCGAGGTTCGATTCCCCAGGACCCACATTAGCCAGATGCACAAGGGGGCACATGCGTCTGGAGTTCGTTCACAGTGGCTGGAAGCCCTGATGGGCCCATTCTCTCTCTCTCTCTGCCTCTTTCTCTCTCTGTCACTCTCAAATAAATAAATAAAAACGAACAAAAAATTTTTTAAAAATGAAGCTGGCAGTATCACCATGCCTGATATTAAGACATATTACAGAGCCAACCATATGTGGTGGCACATGCCTTTAATCTCAGCATTTGGGAGGCAGAGATAGGAGGCTTTCTGTGAGTTCAAGGTTGCCCTGAGACTACATAGTGAATTCTGGGTCAGCCTGGGCTAGAGTGAAACCCTACCTCGAAAAAAAAAAAAAAAAGATATATTACAGAGCCATAGTAACAAAAACAGCATGGTACTGGCACAGAAACAGACACATAGATCAATGGAACAATACAGAGGAACCAGATGTAAATCCAGGCAGCTACAGTCATCTGATTTTTGACAAATATGCCAAAAATATTCATTGAAGAGAAAGACTGTTTAATAAATGGTGCTGGGAAAACTGGATATCTATATGTAGAAGGATGAAAATAGATTCTTATTTCCCTCCATGCACAAGAATCAAGTCCAATTGGATCAAAGACCTTAGTATCAGACCTGAAACTCTGAAACTGCTACACAAAAAGGTAGGGGAAACCCTTCAACATATTGGTATTGGCAAAGACTTTCTGAATATAACCCTAGTTACTCAGGAAGTAAAACCACTAATAAACCACTGGGCCCTCATGGAATTAAAGTTTTTGTACAGCAAAGAACACTGTGAATAGAGCAAAGAGGCAACCTACAAATTGAGAGAAAATCTTTGCCAGCTATTCATCTGATAGAGGATTAAAATCCAAGATAAACCGGGCGTGGTGGCGCACGCCTTTAATCCCAGCACTCGGGAGGCACAGGTAGGAGGATCACCGTGAGTTCAAGGCCACCCTGTGACTACGTAGTGTATTCCAGGTAAGCCTGGGCCAGAATGAGACCCTACCTCAAAAATTATATAAACAAATAAATAAAAATAAATAAAAAGGGCTATGAGATTGAATAGAGAGTTCTCAAAAGCCCGGGTGCGGTGGCACATGTCTTTAATCTCAGCACTCCTGAGGCAGAGGTGAGAAGATCGCTGAGAGTTCAAGGCCACCCTGAGACTACATAGTGAATTCCAGGTCAGCCTGGGCTAGAGCAAGACCCTACCTCAAAAAAAAAAAAAAAAAAAAAAAAAAAAAAAAAGGAAGGAAGGAAGGAAGAAGGAAAGAAAGAAAGGAAGGAAGGAAGGAAGAAATCAAAATAGAAGAAATACAGATGGCCTGTAAACATCTAAAAAAAAAAATGCTCTGAGCCAGGCATGGTGGCGCACACCTTTAATCCCAGCACTTGGGAGGCAGAGGTAGGAAGATCGCTGTGAGTTCAAGGCCACCCTGAGACTACATAGTGAATTCCAGGTCAGCCCGGGCTAGAGTGAGACCCTATCTTGAAAAAACAAAAAAACAAAGTTCTGCATCCTTGACCATCAGGGAAATGTAAATTAAAACTACTTTGAGGGCTGGAGAGATGGCTTAGCAGTTAAGGCACTTGCCTGCAAAGCCTAAGGACCCATGTTCAAATATCCAGGTCCCATGTAAGCCAGACATACAAGGTGATGTGAGCATGCAAGGTCACATATGCACACAAGATGGTGCACATGTCTGCAGTGGCTGGTGGCTGGAGACCCTGGTGCGCTAATTTTCTCTCTCTCTTTCACTCTCTCATAAAAAAAATTAAATATAGAAACCACTTTGAGCACCGGGTGTGGTGGCGCACACCTTTAATCCCAGCACTCGGGAAGCAGAGGTAAGAGGATTGCAGTGAGTTCAAGGCCACCCTGAGATTCCATAGTGAATTCCAGGTCAGCCTGAGTTAGAATGAGACCCTACCTCGAGAAACCAAAAAAAAAAAAAAAAAAAAAGGAAAAAAGGAAAAAAAGAAACTACTTTGAGATTCCATCTCACTCCTGTTAGAATGGCTAACATCAAGAAACCAAATGACATCAAGAAAATCAATGCTGGTGAGGCTGTGAAAAAGAGGAACCCTTATACATTGTTTGTGGGAATGTAAACTGGTCCAGCCATTGTGGAAATCAGTGTGGAGGTTCCTGAGACAGCTGAAAATAGATTCCCCATATGACCCAGCTATACCACTCCTAGGCATATATCCTAAGGACTCATCTTATTACCTTAGAGATATTTGCTCAACCATGTTTATTGCCATTTTATTCACAATAGCTAGGAAATGGAACCAGCCTAGATGTCCCTCAACTGATGAATGGATAATGAAGATGTGGTACATTTATAAAATGGAGATCTATTTAGCAGTAAAGAAAAATGAAATTGAACTGGAGAGATGGCTCAGCAGATACGGCGCTTACCTCCAAAGCCTAAAGACCTGGGTTTGATTCCCCATTACCTATGTAAAGCCAGATGTGCAAGGTGACTCATGAGACTGGAGTTCATTGCAATGACTGGAGGCCCTGGCATGCCCAGATCTCTATGCCATCTCTCCAGGCCCAACAACTTAAATATTTTTATATTTAATGTATTTGTTTGAGAAAGAGAAAGACAGAGGCAGGGCTGGAGGCATGGCTTAATAATTAAGGCACTTACCCACAAAGCCAAAGGACCCAGGTTCCATTCCCTGGGACCCACATAAGCCAGATGCACAAGATGGCGCATGCATCTGGAGTTCATTTGCAGTGGCTGGAGGCCCTGGTGCCTCCATTCTCTCTGTTTCTGTCTCTGTCTCTCTCTCCCCCCCCCTCACACACACACAAATGATAATAATAATAAAGAGAGTGAAGCAGATAAAGAGAGAGAATGGGCTCACCAGGGTCTCTAACCACTGCAAAACAAAACTAAAAACAAAAAACCTCAAGAGACATGTGCCACATTGTGCATCTGGCTTTACATGGGTACTAGGGAATCGAATCTGGGTCCTTTGGCTTTACTAGCAAGCACCATAACCACTAAACCATCTCTCCAGCCCCAACTTAAATTTTTTATTTATTCAAGGCTACAGGCAGAGAGAGAGAGAGAATGAGTGCACCAGGGTCTCTAGCCACTGCAAACAAACTCTAGATACATGTGTCACCTTGTGCATTTGGGTATTGGGGAATCAAGCCTCAAACCAGGATCCTTAGGCCTCATAGGCAAGTGTTTAACCACTAAGCCATCTCTCTAGCCCCCCAACTTAATTTTTTTATTTTTATTTATTTATTTGAGAGTGACAGACACAGAGAGAGAAAGAAAGAGAGAGAGAAAGAATGGGTGCACCAGGGCCTTCAGCCACAGCAAATGAACTCCAGACGTGTGTGCTCCCTGTGCATCTGGCTAACGTGGGTCCTGGGGAATCCAGCCTTGAACCAGGGCCCTTAGGCTTCACAGGCAAGCGCTTAACTGCTAAGCCATCTCTCCAGCTGGCAACTTAAATTTTTTTTAAATATTTTATTTAGCCAGGCGTAGTGGCACATGCCCTTGATCCCAGCACTCAGGAGGCAGGCTTAAGAGGATCACCATGAGTTTGAGGCTATCCTGAGAGTATATAGTGAATTGCAGGTCAGCCTGGGCTAAAGAGAGACCCTACCTCAAAAAAAGCATAAAAACAAACAACAACAAAAAGAAGAAAATGTTTGTTGTTGTTGTTGTTCTCATTTTATTCTAGGTATTGTTTTATTATTTATTTTTTTATTTTTTCTCAATTTTTATTAACATCTTTCATGAAGAAGAAAATGTTTTAAGCTGTCAATCATTTATTATAAATGCAAGATATTAAACTTCTTTTCAGTCACTGCCATGACTAGGAAACCCCATGAGATTCCTCCTAAACTCCTCCAAGGACACATGGCACCTCTCCATCTGTGTCTTGTCTCTAGAACCCCTTGTCTTCGTTGTTCCCCCTTCACTGCACCCAAAACAAACTCCCAATCCTCAGCATTTGCATCACATTTTTTACATGTGCATGTGTTTGTTTGTATGTGTGAAAATATTTTATTTGGGCTGGAGACATGGTTCAGTAGTTAAGGCACTTGCATGCAATGTCTAATGACCTGGGTTCAATTCCCTAGTACCCACATAAAGCCAGATGCATTAAGTAGCACATGCTTCTGGAGTTTGTTTGCAGTGGCTAAAGGCCCTAGTGCACTCATGCTCTCTCTCTCTAATAAGTAAATAATACAATAAAATATTTAAGTTGAGCTGGGTGTGGTGGCACACGTCTTTAATCCCAGCACTTGGGAGGCAGAGGTAGGAGGATCCCCGAGAGTTCAAAGCCACTCTGAGACTACATAGTGACTTCCAGGTCAGCCTGAGCTAGAGTGAAACTCTACCTCGAAAGGCAAAAGAAAAAAAAAAAATTAAGTTGTTATGAATAAGCCATAAGGAAACCCACTTCTTTGGACAATGGTACACCCAGAAACCATAGGTTGTTACTAGAAAAATTTCAATGCCAGGGGTGGGATACCCTCCAGTGAGCTGTTTGGCTAGGGAGGTCTCCAATGCCCCCAAAATAATACAGGTCTTTGCCAAGGCTTTTTCTTGCCCACCAGAACTGGTAAGACCCTGTTGCTGAAGACTCCACATGCTTGGGCTACAGGTCACTGAGAAATCAAACTGGAGCTGAGCACCTCCTCCCTGTAGACCAGCTGACAGAATGCTGGAAAAAGCTGCACTGCATGCAGCCCTATGGGAGAGAGAAGTCTTCAATGGTGATATACAACAGTGGACATTGAAAGCCTTAAGAAGGGCCAGCCAGGCCAAATGGTGGAATAGTGGCATGTCTGTTATGGGGAAAACCAACTGCTCTCTGATTGGACTAGAGGCCTGCTCTATGGGAGGGAATACATGTCTTATACTGAAAACCTAGTCAAAAGTCTATCCTGAGGAGGTCATCAGCCCTAGGAAAGTAATGCCTGCTATTGTCTGGCTAAATGCATATATTATGCCCATCATACTGCCTTGTAAGCACTTTTTTAAGTGGTATAAAATATATCCTCTTCATTTTCTTTTTTCTCTTTTTTTTTCTTTAAAGAGAGAGAGTGAATGGGCATGCCAGGGCCTCTAGCCACTGCAAACAAACTCCAAACTCACGCACCACCTTGTGCATCTGGCTTATGTGGGTCCTGGGGAATCAAACCAAGGTTCTTTGGCTTTGTAGGCAAGTGCCTTAACCACTAAGCCATCAATCCAGCCTTTTTGTTTGTTTGTTTGTTTGGTTGGTTGGTTGGTTGGTTGGTTGGTTTGTTTTCTGAGGTATTTTCTCAATCTAGCTCAGGCTGATCTGGAACTCACTCTGTAGTCTCATGCTAGTTTTGAACTTACAGTGATCCTCCTACCTCTGCCTCTGGAGTGCTAGGATTAAAGGTGTACACCACCACACCTGTCCATTTTATTTTTTTCCAATGTTTTATTTATTTGAAAGAGAGAAAGAGGCAGGGAGAGAGAGATAGAATGGGTGCACCAGGGCCTCTAGCCACTACAAACAAACTTCAGACACATGCACCACCTTGTGCATCTGGCTTATGTGAGTACTGGGGGGTCAAATCTGGGTCCTTAGGCTATGTAGGCAAGTGCCTCAACTGCTAAGTCATCTTTCCAGCCCTGCTATAAAATATATGGTATAAAATATCTATATCTTATTTATATATGGTATAAAACCTATATATAAATGCTTCTCTCACTTTTGGTTAGAGAAGCTTCTCTTTTCAGATGGTGGTAACCACTGGTGTAAGTCAGAACTCACCATAGTGCTAAGAAATGACAGTGGTGCACTCAGCAGTGAAACATCTCTATCACACCCTCCAAGGCTCAGGATCCATTACAGAAGAGGTGGCAGAAAGAATGTAAGAGCCAAAGGAAGGATAGGACTGTTTACAATGCAATCTTCTTTTTTAACTTTTTTTTTTCAAAGTAGGGTCTTGCTCTAGCCCAGTCTGACCTGGAATTAGTCTTAGGCTGGCCTTGAACTCACAGCACTCCTCCTACCTCAGCTTCCTGAGTGCTGTGATTAAAGGTTTGTGCCACCATGCCAGGCTTAAACTTTTCTTTTTTTTCTTTTCTTTCTTTTTTTTTTTTTTTTTTTTTTTTTTTTTTTTTTTTTTTGGTTTTTCGAGGTAGGGTCTCACCTTAGCCCAGGCTGACCTGGAATCCACTAGGTTGTCTCAGAATGGACTCAAACTCATGGCAATCCTCCTCCTACCTCTGCCTCCTGAGTGCTGGGATTAAAGCCATGTGCCACCATGACCAACTTCCCACATAAACATTTTATTGACAGCTTCCATAAGTATATAAGTATACACAATAAAACCAGGATAATTCCCTCCCTTTACTCCCATTTCCCCCACTCAAATCCACACTCCATTGAATCCCCTCCCCCTTCTAATTAGTCTCTCCTTATTTTGATGTTATCATCTTTTCCTCCTATTATGATGGTCTTGTGTAGATAGTGTCAGGCACTGTGAGGTCATGGATATCCAGGCCATTTTGTGTCTGGAAGAGCATGTTGTAAGGAGTCCTACCCTTCCTTTGGCTTTTAAATTCTTTCCACCACCTCTTCCACAATGGACCCTGAGCCTTGGAAGGTGTGATACAGATATTTCAGTGCTGAGCACTCCTGTCACTTCTTCTCAGCACCATGATGCCTTCTGAGTCATCCCAAGGTCACTGCCATCTGAAAAGAGAAGCTTCTCTAACCAAAAGTGAGAGCAGCATTAATATATGGGTATGAACATTAAGAGAAGTGCTTACTGGGCAATTTGGTGAGCATAGTATATAAATTTAGCCAGACAGCAGCAGACGTTACACCCCTAGGGCTCATGACTACCCCTGTTGTAGGTTTTCAGTATCAGGGATGTATTCCTTCCTATCGAGCAGGCCTCCAGTCCAATTAGAGGGTGGTTGGTTTCCCCCACAACAGATGTGCCATAATGCACCCATTGGCTCCTTTGGCCTGGCTGGACAAGGCTTGCAGTGTCCACTGTTATGTATCTTCACTGATGATTTCTCTCTCTCCCATTGAACTGCATGCAGCGTGGCCTTTTCCAGATTTCTGTCAGCTGGTCTACATGGAGTTGGTTTTCAGCTCAGCTCCAGCAGGATTTCTCAGTGCCCTTGCAGCCCAAGTATGTGGAGTCTTCAGCAATAGGGTCTTAGCATCTATTCCTTGTGGGAAACCAAGGGCCTTGGCAAAGGCCTGTAATGTTTTGGGGACATCAGGGACCTCCCTGACCAACAACTCATTAGAAGGTATCCCATCCCTGGCACTGAATATTTTCTAGTAACAATCTATGGCTCCTATGTGTTCCATTGTCCAAAAAAGCAGGTTTCCATATGACTTATTTATATCCTCTTAGATTTTGATTAGCCCTCCTTCCACCTTTCCTTTACTCAATCTCTCCCCCTGACCTCACCTTGGGCCTTTCACCCCCACTAATCTGCTCTTCTACTTACATATATACAATACCATCCTATTAAGACCCTCCCCTACCCTTCTATTCTCTTTATATTTTCTAGCTAGTGGAGTTTCCAAGGGAAAAGTGAGGGGAGAGAGGGAATTACCATGGGATATTGTTTACAATCATGGAAGTTGTTAATAAAAATAAATAAATAAAAACTAGATTAAAAAAAATAAGGGCTGGAGAGATGGCTTAGCGATTAAGCGCTTGCCTGTAATGCCTAAGGATCCTGGTTTGAGGCTCAATTACCCAGGACCCACATAAGCGAGATGTACAAGGTGGTACATGCATCTGGACTTCGTTTGCAGTGGCTGGAGGCCCTGGTGCACCCATTCTCTCTCTCTCTCTCTCTCTCTCTCTCTATCTATCTGCCTCTTTCTCTCTCTGTCTGTCACTCTCAAATAAATAAATAAATAAAATTATATAAAAAAATAAAACTTGCCGGGCATGGTGACACACACCTTTAATCCCAGCATTCAGGAGGCAGAGGTAGGAGGATTACCATGAGTTTGAGGCCACCCTGAGACTACATAATGAATTCCAGGTCAGCCTGAGCTAGAATGAAACCCTACCTTGAAAAACAAGAAAAAAGGAGAAAATGTCATGGTAATGAAGATTCATTCTACTCAAGGTTTCACACTGCAGCCTGGGATGCACTTATAGCCCACACTGACTCTGAACTTACTATGATCCTACTGCCTCCACATCCCCAGCGATGACAGAGAGACTCCCGTGATATAGCTCAGGCAGAAATTCTGCTGCTGCCTCATGGGTCTCCTAGCACTCAGGAGGTAGTGCTGGGATTAAAGGCGTGTGCCACCACGCCCAGCTTTATTTTTATTTTTGTAATTATTTTTATGAGGGAGAGAGAGAGAGGGAGAATTGCCATGCCAGGGCCTCCAGCCAATGCAATCAAACTCCAGATGCATGCACCACCTTGTGCGCATGTGCGACCTTGCGTGCTGGTATCACCTTGTGTAACTGGCTTACATGGGACCTGTAGAGTTGAATGTGGGTCCTTAGGCTTCACAGGCAAATGCCTTAACTACTAAGCCATCTCTCCAGCCCTTGTTTGTGGTTTTGAGACAGGGTGTCATCTAACCCAGGCTGTACTTGAACTCCTGATATTCTTTCCTCACCTCCCAAGTGCTGGGATTATACTTGCCACCATAAGCTTTTAATTGATTTTTAAAAACCTTTTATTATTTGAGAGAGAGAGAGAGAAAGAGAATGGGTTGCTAGAGCCTCTAGCCACTGCAAATGAACTCCAGATGCATGTGCCACCTTTTGCATCTGGTTTATGTGGGTACTGAGGAATCAAACCTGGGTACTTGGGCTTCGTGGGCCAATGCCTTAACCACTGAGCCATCTCTCCAGCACTCAATTTCTTTTTACTATGCCATTATATGCATGTCATAATATACCATCCTCTAAGTAACTGCAGGGTGTTTCTATGTTTTGGGGCAATCAACATTTCTTTATGCTTAGCACACTTTCATTTTTCTTTTTTTTTTTTTTTTTTTTGTTCTGGTTTTTCAAAGTAGGGTCTCATTCTAGCCCAAGCTGACCTGGAATTAACTATGTAGTCTCAGGGTGGCCTCGAATTTACGACGATTCTCTTACCTTTGCCTCCCAAGTGCTGAGATTAAAGGCGTGCACCACCACGCCCAGCTTATTAAAGAGAGAAAGAGAGAGAGAAAAAGAGACAGGGAGAGGTAGATAGAGAGAGAATGGGTGTGCCAGGGCCTCTAGCCACTGCAAATGAACTCCAGATGCATGCGCCAACTTGTGCATCTAGCTATAAGTGAGTACTGGGGAAATGAACCTGAGCAGGCAGGCTTTGCAAGCAAAAGCCTTTCACCACTGAACCATCCCCCAGCCCAGTTTTTTTCAATTACAGGCATTGTTCATGAAATTAAAAGAAAAGCTCCAACCTGCTGTGGTGGCACATACCTACAATTCCAGCCTGTCAAAGACAGAGGCAAGAATTCAAAACTAGCATGATTTACATAGGAAGTTGCCAGTCAGCTAGGACTTACATAGTGAGGACCTATTTCAAAACAAGGGGGGGGGGGGCGCTGGAGGGATGGCTTAGCGGTTAAGGCATTTGCCTACAAAGCCAAAGGACCCAGGTTCAATTCCCCAGGACCCATGTTAGCCAGATGGACAAGGTGGCGCATGCATCTGGAGTTTGTTTGCAGTGGCTGGAGGCCCTGGCGTGCCCATTCTCTCTCTTTCTCCCTCTTTCTCTATCAAATAAGTAAGTAAATAAAAATTAAAAAAAAAAAAAAGCAAGGTGCTGGGCGCACGCCTTTAATCCCAGCACTTGGGAGGCAGAGATAGGAGGATCACCATGAATTCGAGGCCACCCTGAGACTCCATAGTGAATTCCAGGTCAGCCTGGGCCAGAGTGAGACCCTACCTTGAAAAACCAAAAAAAAAAAAAAAAAAAAAAAAGCAAGGAGAGGGAAGGAGGGCAAGACAAGGGCTGGGGGATGGCTCAGTAGGTAAGAATACTTACTGGGCAAACATGGACACCTAAGTTTGACCCCCAGCACCTTTGTAAAAAGCCGGGCATGGCCACATACCTGTAATAAATTCCAATAAATTGGAAGGGAGACAAAGGCACCTGACACCTCTCTGGAGTCTGCATGCTTGCTCATGGGGGACATACTTATACCACACACACACATACTACAGACACACCAGACAGAGAGAGAAGGAAAGTTCTAGAATGGGGGCTGGGAAGATGGCTTTGTGGTGAAAAGCACTTGCTTGCAAAGCCTGCAAGTCTGGAATTAAATTCCCCATTACCCACATAAAGCCAGATATACAAAGTGGTAAATATGTCTGGAGTTCCTATGCAGCAGCAAGAGGCTCTGGGGCATCCATATGCTGTCTGTGTTTCTCCCTCTCACAAATAAATATAATATTTAAAAAACAAGGAGCCAGGCATGGTGGCGCACACCTTTAATCCCAGCACTCAGGAGGCAGAGGTAGGAGGATTGCCATGAGTTCAAGGCCACTCTGAGACTACATAGTAAATTCCAGGTCAGCCTGGGCTAGAGCAGGACCCTAGCTCTAAAAACAAAACAAACAAACAAACAAAAAAAGCCAAATGCACAAGGTGGTATATGCATCTGCAGTTCGTTTTCAGTGGCTAGAGGTCCTAGTACACCCATTCTCTCTCTTTCTTTCTCCCAGTACCCATGTGAAGCCAGATGCACAGGTGACATATGTTTCTGGAGTTCATTTACAGCAGCTAGAGCCCTGGTGTGCCATTTTCTCTATCTATTTCTTTCTCTTACTCAAATAAATAAATAAAGTATTTTTTTAAGTAAATGGAAATAAAATAAAATTTATATTTCTTTTTTTAAAGATCTACTTTTATTTATTTATTTATTAGAGACAGAGAGAGGGAGAGAGTGAGAAAGAGAGAGGGGGACAGAGAGAGAAGAGAATGGGCGCACCAGGGCCTCTAGACACTGCAAACAAACTCCAGACGCATGTGCCACCATGTGCATCTGGCTTACATGGGACCTGGAGAATCAAACCTGGGTCCTTAGGCTTTGCAGGCAGCCCTAAATAAAAATTTTTAAAAGCAAGCTAGAGAGATGACTTAGTGGTTAAGGTGCTTGCCAGCAAAGGTAAAGGACCCAGGTGCAATTCCCCAATACCCATGTAAAGCCAGATGCACAAGGTGACACATGCATGTGGAGTTCGTTTTCAGTGGCTAGAGGCTCTGGAGGGCCCATTCTCTCTCTGTCTGCCTCTGTCTCTTCCTCTCAATAAATAAATAAAATAAAATAAAATAGTTTTTAAAAAATTTAAAAAGTAAGTGGCTATGTTTAAGGAGGTTTTTTGTTTGTTTGTTTTTTGTTTTTTGTTTTTTTTTTCAATGCAGGGTCTCACTGTAGCCCAGGCTGACCTGAAATTCACTAAGTAGTCTCAGGGTGGCCTCGAACTCAGTGGTCCTCCTACCACTGCCTCCTGAGTGCTGAGATTAAAGGCATGCACCACCACACCCGGCTGTTTAAGGATTTTTAAAAAATGTATATATATAATTTATTTAAGAGAGAGAGAGCGCGAATGGTCTCTAGCCACTGCAAAGGAACTCCAAATGCATGTGCTACCTTGTGCATCTGGCTTCATGTGGGTACTGGGGAAATGAACATGGGTCCTTAGGGTTTGCCATTAAGTGCCTTAATTGCTAAGCCATCTCTCCAGCTGCAAGTGTTTTTTTCTTTTTTTTCTTTCTTTCTTTCTTTTCTTTCTTTCTTTTTTTTTTCTTTTAATGTTTTTATTCATTTGCAAGCAGAGAGAGAGAAAGAGAATGTGCAAACCAGGACCTCTTGCCTCTGCAAACAAACTTGAGATGCATACACCACTCTGTGCATCTTGGCTTTATGTGGGTATTGGGGAATCAAACTCAGGCCTACAGACTTTGCAAGCAAGTGCCTTTAACTATTGAACTGTTATGCCCAGTTCTCGGCACCCCCAGTGACCACCAAAGAGAACCATACACATATGCAAGGGCAAGGAGCTTTATTTCGGGTTTAAACTCTGTCACAGCAGCAGCGAGGCAGGTTTTTACAGGGATTTGAACAAAGAAGTAGGGAATGGGTACATGATTGGTTGATTTCTTAGGACATTGGCGGCAAAGTTGGTGGGCGGGAGCTAGGTAGCTAAGCAACCTCCATTGCAATTGGCTAACCAAGCAGCAATAACATTTGTATGTTTTTCTATTGGCCGGGGCAGGGAGGTAGGAGGGACAAATCACTCGATTAGCGAGGACAGGGAGGTAGGAGGGACAAGTCTTTGGCAAGTCTCAGGTGCCCTGGGCAGGCAGCAGCTACCTTTTTGTTCCTTTGTTTAAGCTGAAACTTGGAATTTAGCCCCAACCAGGGCAGCGCTGTATTGCAGCCTGTCATGGCGTCGTTCAGTTTCTGGGTCTTTCAGAACCACCTCTCTAGCCCTTATAAGTGTTTTGAGAAAGAATCTTACTGTAACTCAGGCTGGCTTCAAACTCAAACTGGCCCTAAATTAACCTCAACCATTATGATCCTCCTACCTCAGCAACTCAAGTGCTAGGATTTCAGATGCATGCCAACAAACCCAATTTAAAAGACCTTTTTTTTTTTTTTTTTTTTTTTTTTTTTTAATTTTTAGAGGTAGGTTTTCGCTGTAGGCCAGGCTGACCTGGAATTCACTATGTAGTCTCAGGCTGGCCTCGAACTCACAGTGATCCTCCTACCTCTGCCTTCATAATGCTGGGATTAAAGGTGTGTGCCACCACGCCCAGCCTTAAATTGCTTTTGTCAGGTATTTTTTCACAGCAACAAAAAAGTAATTAATACAGAAGAGCTCTTTATGATTGGTGTTTTCTCTCAGTGGTTCTCCACCCACTGACCTGTTTTTGTCTCCTTTGTTATAAATCCTTAGAAACCTTTCTTGCAGTTACTGCTATTTGAGGTTATTGTTAGTTTGAGATAGGGACTCAGGTAGCCTAGGCTGGCCTTGAACTCACTATGTAGTCAAGGATGACCATGAACCCCTAATCATACTACTTTAGTTTCCCATGTCCTGGGATTTTAGGTATGTGCCACCATGTCCTGCTCCTTCTTGTAGTTATGTTAACCACTAAACAAGGCAAACATATTTAAGAGCAAACTTCTATGATAATGCACCTTCATAGTGTCCTTTCCTTTAATTCTCCTAAAACTTTATGGTGCAAGTTGAGCATGCCCACAGGCATTCCTGTCCTTTCATTTAGTATTTATTTATTTATCTATTCATCTAATATATATATATATATATGTATGTATATATATGTATGTACATATATATATGTATGTACATATATATGTATGTACATATATATACATACATATATATATATGTGTATATATATATATATATATATATATGGAGAACACTAATGCACAGCACCTGTGTTTTTATTTTCTTTTTTAATATTTTTTTAAATTTTTTAGAGAGAGAGAGAGAATTGGTGCACCAGGGCCTCAGCCACTGCAATCAAACTCCAGATGCTTGTACCACTAGTGGGCATGTGTGACCTTGCCCTTGCCTCACCTTTGTGCATCTGACTGACGTGGGATCTGAAGAGTAGAACATGGGTCCTTAGGCTTTGCAGGCAAGCTCCTTAACCACTAAGCCATCTCTCCAGCCCAATTAAATATTTGAAAAAAAGAAAGAACAAAAGAGGAAAAGAAAGGAAAGGAAAGGAAAGAAAGCCATCCAGGCATCCAGGCCTGGTGGCACGTGTCTTTAATCCGGCCACTCAGTAGGCAGAGGTAGGAGGATTGCTGTGAGTTTGAGGCCACTCTGAGACTATATAGTGAATTCCAGGTCATCCTGGGCTAGAGCGAGACCCTACTTCAAAAAAAAAAAATAAACAAACTGATAGGGGCTGGAGAGATGGTTGAGTGATTAAAGACATTTGTTTGCAATGTCAGCAGGCTGGGTTCGATTCCCCATTACTCACGTAAGGCCAGATTCACAGGGCGGCACATGTGTCTGGAGTTCATTTGCAGTGGCCCTGGGCTCTGGCATGCCCATTCTCTTTCTCTCTGTGTCTGTCTACTTGCAAATAAATAAATTAAATTAAAAATAAAAACAGCCAGGCATGGTGGCGCACGCCTTTAATCTCAGCACTTGGGAGGCAGAGGTAGGAGGATCACCGTGGGTTCGCGGCCACTCTGAGACTACATAGTGAGTTCCAGGTCAGCCTGGGCTAGAGTGAGACCCTACCTCGAAAAACCAAAATAAATAAATAAATAAAATTAAAAAAATAAATAAAATAAAAACAATGACATTACTTTGAAAATAACTCTTATTCTCTTCTTACCTGTAATATCTTTTTCCACTCACATATCTTTTAAAATATATATTTATTACCAGCTGGGTGTGGTGGCTCATGCCTTTAATCCCAGCACTCAAGAGGCAGTGGTAAGAGGATTGCTGTGATTTCAAGGCCAGCCTGGGACTACAGACTGAGTTTCAGGTTGGCCTGGGTTAGAGTGAGATCCTACCTCGAAAACATAAAAAAGAAAGAAATTTATTGGGTTGGGTAGATGGCTTAGTGGTTAAGACTCTTGTTTGCAAAGCCGAAGGACCCATGTTCAATTCCCCAGAACCCACATAAACCAAATGCACATGGTGGTGCATGAGTCTTGAGTTTGTTTGCAGTGGCTAGAAACACTGGCGTGCCCATTCTCTCTCCCTCTCTCATTTTTTTCTCTAGTAAATAAATAAATAAAATAAATATAAAAAATATTTACTGATTTAGGGAATGGGGAGAAGGCTCAGTAGTTAAAGGTACTTGCTTGCAAAAAGCCTGATGGCCCACATTCATTTCAGCAACCACTTACATAAAACCAGTCAGGCGTTCATTTGTAATAGCAAGAAACCCTGAGGTGCCCATACTCACAAATAATTTTTTTGTTGTTGTTTTTTTTTTGTTTTTTCGAGGTAGGGTCTCACTCTGGTCCAGGCTGACCTGGCATTAACCATGTAGCCTCAGGGTGGCCTGGAACTCTCAGCAATCCTCCTACCTCTGCCTCCTGAGTGCTGGGATTAAAGGCGTGTGCCACCACGACTGGCTTACAAATAATTTTTTTTTAATTAAAAATATTTAGCCAGGCATGGTAGTGCACCTCTTTAATCCCAGCATTTAGGATGCTGAAGTAGGAGTATCATCATGATTTTGAGGCCAGCTTGAGCTACAGAGTGAGTTCCAGATGAGCTTGGGCTAGAGTGAGACCCTGTCAAAAAAAAAAAAAAAAAAAAAAGAAAGAAAGAAAGAAAGAAAGAAACAAAGAAAGAAAAAGACAAAAGAGTTTCATTGATTTATGTATTTGTTGGTAATTTCGTACATGTTTATGATGTACTTTGATCATATCTGATGTGGTGGCCCTCTGGTGCAATCTATCATCTAGAGTTTACCAGTTCGTTCCCTGGGATGACAACCAACAGTGCATTGCAAAACAGACATAAAGAAAGAAGTCTGGAGATGCACAGAAAGCAAACTTAGTTGGCTTATTAGGGACAAAAAGCTTCCATAGGGCTTCCAGAGCTCGGAATCCGTCGAGGGAAGGATCCAGATCTGGGTTTTATAGGGTTGCCCCACTTCCCTCTTCCCTCCCCTTATGCAAATGAGGGATCGAGTTCCTCAACTTCTTATTGGTCTCTCTACACGAGGAGCGTCTTCCCTTGTCTCTCCATCCGGTCCATCTGAAGTCAGGTCTGCTGGTCGTCCTGGCGTAGAGTGGTGTCCTCTCTCCTGCATCCTGGGCACGAAGGGAAGCCCGCTCTGCTCACGTGAGTCCAGCCATGGGCTGCCCTTTCCTCCACTACCCTGGGAGGGTGAATGCCGGCTCCATGAGTGTTGTCTCCCCTCACCCCAGCCTCCCAGCTTAGCTCAGGGCCTTTCACCTGGGGGCTCTGGGGCTGCAGAGCAGCGTGCTGTAGGCTTCCCCTCTGGGCCATGGACCAACCTTCCTTGCACTGCACTGAGCTGTGAGCGCTGGAGGCCCTCACAGTGCACTGGGCCTATTTCAATAGTCACCTCATTACTTTCTCTTGTCCCATTCCTGCTAAACCCCTCCTTCCCAACTAGTCCTCCTACTATTTTTTATGTGTGCACATTTTGAATAGAGTCCTCCTTAACATTGTTAACCCCAAACTGTAGAGACCAAGAAATTTCTGAAATAAAAGGATTCCCTGAGCCTTTGTAGATGCTAAAAAAAAAAAAAAAAAAAAAAAGACAAGAAAAGAAAACCGGGTGTGGTGTTGGCACATGCCTTTAATCTCAGCACTCGGCAGGAGGCATAGGTAGGAGGAACACCATGAGTTCGAGGCACCTTGAGACTACATAGTAAATTCCACATCAGCCTGAGCTAGAGTGAGACCCTACCTCCACCCCCCCCCCAAAAAAAATAACAGGGCCCAGGGCCTAGAGAAATAGCCCAGCGGTTTAAGGCACTTGCCTGCAATGCCTTTGTGTTTGATTTTTCAGTACCTACATAAAACCAGATGCACAAAGTGGCCCATGCATGTGGGGTTCCTTTGCAGTGGCTAGAGGACCTGGTGCATCCATTCTGTCTCTCTCTTTCTATCTACCTCTTTCTCTCTATTTCAAATAAATAAATAAATAGACCAGGGCATGGTAGCACAGGCCTTTAATCCAGCACTCTAGAAGCAGAGGTAAGAAGATTTCTGTGGGTTCAAGGCCTGGGATGATAAAGTAAGTTCCAGGTCAGCCTGGGCTAGAGTGAAATCCTACTTTTAAAAAATAAAACAAATAAATAGAGGCCTGGAGAAATGGTTTAGTGGTTAAGGCGCTTGCCTGCAAAACCTAAGGACTCATGTTCAATTCCCCAGGACCCATGTAAGCCAGATGCTCAAGGTGGCACACGTTTCTGGAGTTTGTTTGCAGTGGTTGGAGGCCCTGGCATGCCCATATTCTCTTTCTCTCTCTGCCTCTCTAAATACATAAATAAATAATAGAAAGCAGATCTTGGGAAAAGGTTCTACAATACTAGCAGCAGGGCTAGGAAGCAATGAAAAAAAAAATGTCCATTGAATCAGATGTAAGAGTTTTTGGTGTTTTCTTTTTTTCTTAGACAGGGTCCTGCTATGCATCCTAGGCTAGCTTTAAATTCACTGTTCTGTGACTTCCCTGGGGAGACTTGAACAAATGTTGATTCACCCCAGACAAGGTACCAATGACAAATCAAAGAAACAATTCTATCTGTGGTGGTTTGCGTGCAAATGTATGTCTCCAATAGCCTCAGAAACTTTTTTTATTTTTTCCAAGGCAGAGTATCACTCTAGCCCAGGCTGACATGGAATTCGCTATGTAGTCTCAGGGTGGCCTGGAACTCATGGTGATCCTCCTACCTCTGCCTCCCAAGTGCTGGGATCAAAGGCATGTGCCACCACGCCTGGCACTTGGGCAGGTTTCTTCTTGATCACTGTTTCATTCACAAGCTTCTGGAATTCTCCTGTCTCTGCCTCCCTTCCTGTTGTAGGCACCATGCGCTGAGATTACAGAAGCCTATCACAGCTTCTGTCCTTTACATGAGGTTTGGGGATCCGAACTCAGGTACTCAGAGTTAAAGTGCAAGTTCATGTGCTGAACCATCTCCTCCACTCTCAGATTTTATCTGTGACTGTTTTTAATGAATAGGTTGCTCTTAAAAGTTTAATCCCCAGTACCACTGCAAGAGGAGAAAAGAAACTGCATTTAGATGAGGCATCTGTTTCTCCACCCCCTGCCAGTGAGCCACATTGCCTGAGGAGAGCCCTGTGCCTTGGCTTATATCCTCACTGGCTCACACTTCTTTTTCTTCACACTTTAAAAAATATATATTTTATTTTCATTTATTTATTTGACAGAGAGACAGAGAAAGAGAATGGGCGCACCAGGGCCTCCAGCCACTGCAAAAGAAATCCAGACACATGCACCCGCTTGTGCATCTGGCTAATGTGGGTCCTGGGGAATCAAACCTGGGTCCTTTGGCTTTGCAGGCAAACAAACGCCTTAACTGCTAAGCCATCCCTCCAGCCCTTCACGCTTTAAGCTGTCCTACTACTACCTTTGTAAATTTTTGAAGTTCTTCCTGTCTATTTCTCTTTGAAATAGTCTGTCTTTTCTTATCCTGCCTCTTCACTGCCCCTCAACGAGGAGGCAGTTTCTAGTCCACTGTGTCAGGTCTATCCTACCCCCCTCTTCAATTAACAAGGGAGTGCTTTCCTTCTTAAAAGTTAATCTGAAGAATGCTTTTTAGCTGAGGCCATGATGGCGCACACCTTTCATCCCAGCTGTATGGAGGCAGAGGTAGGAGGTTCACTGTGAGTTCAAGGCCACCCTAAGACTACATAGTAAATTCCTGGTCAGCCTGGACTAGAGCAGAGCCCTACATCGAAAAAAAAAAAAAAAAAAAAAAAAAGAAAGAAAGAAAAGAAAAAAAAAGAAAAAGAATGCTCTTTGGGGGAGCGAGGGCATTACCATGGGATATTGTTTACAATCATGGAAGTTGTTAATAAAAAAAATTAATTAATTTTAAAAAGTAAATTCAAAAAAGAATGCTCTTGGCCTTACCCCTTCTCTCTATCTGCCTCTTTCTCACAAATAAATAAATAAAATATATTTTAAATGCTCTTGGTGCTGGAGAGATGGCTCAGCAGTTAAATAAAAGTGCTTGTTTACTAAGTTTGACCATCCTGGTTCAATTCTCCAGTACCCATGTAAAGCCAATGCACAAAGCGGTGCATGCATCTGGATTTCATTTGCAGTGGTAGGAAGCCTTGGCAGGCCCATTTTATATCCCTCTCCCTCTCTCTCTCTACCCCCCCCCCCCCCGCTTGCAAATAATAATTTTTTTTTTTTTTTTTGAGGAAGGGCTTTGCTTAACCTAGGCCGACCTGGAATTCACCATGTATTTCTCAGGCTGTCCTTGAACTTTTGGCCATCCTTCTAGCTCAGCCTCCCAAGAACTGGAATTAAAGGTATACACCACCACACCCAGCTGTTTTTTTTTTAATTTAAAAAAAAAACAATTGCAAAAAGGAGGGCTGGAGAGATGGCTTAGCGGTTAAGTTGTTTGCCTGCAAAGCCAAAGGATCCCGGTTCAATTCTCCAGCACCCATGTAAACCAGGTGCACAAGAGGGCGCATGCATCTGGAGTTTGTTTACAGTGGCTGGAGGCCCTGGCATGCCCATTCTCTCTCTCTCTCTCTCTCTGCCTGTTTCTCTCTCGCAAATAAATAAATTAAAAAAAATTTTTTTTAAATGGCCAGGCGTGGTGGCGCACGCCTTTAATCCCAGCACTAGGTGAAGGACTCAGGAACCCGATGGACGCCATGACAGGCTTCAGAGTCCTCAGTAGGCCTAAGTTTCTGTTTCCCAGGAAGATCTCCGGTAAGGGTGGGATTAACAGTTACTGGAAACTGACTATGCAAGATCTCCGGTAAGGGTGGGTTTAACAGTCACTGGAAACATTATGCCATACATTCCTGTAGTCATAGATAAGCTCAATTCCCCTAGCCCCAGCCCACCAACTTTGCCCGCCAAAATCCTAAACCAACCAGAAGAGTACACTGTTTAAATCAACCAATCATGTACCCATCCCTTTCTTCTATGTTCAAATCCCTATAAAAACCCTACCCTCCCACTACTCGGGGCTCTTGTATGGATCCACTGCCTTGGTGAAGTCAAGAGATGGAGCTTAAGCCCGAAGTAAAGCTCCTTGCCCTTGCATACGTGTTTGGTTCTCCTTGGTGGTCACTGGGGGTGCCGAGAACTGGGCATAACATAGGGAGGCAAAGGTAGGAGGATCGCTGTGAGTTCAAGGCCACCCTGAGACTACATGGTGAATTTCAGGTTTGTCTGAGTTAGAGTGAAACTACCTTGAAAAAACAACAACAACATAAAAATTGCTGCCGGGCGGGGTGGCACAGACCTTTAGTCCCAGCAAGAGGGAGACAAAGGTAGGAGGATTGCCAAGAGTTCCAGGCCACCCTGAGATTACATAGTGAATTCCAGGTCAGCCTGAACTAGTGAGACCATACCTCGGAAAACTAAAAAAAAAAAAAAAAGTAGAAGGCAAAACCAATAAATATCACAGCATAAATTAGTAAAAAAATAGAAACTAAAAATCAGTACATGGAATCAATCAGGTTTGGTTCTTTGACCTTTTTTTACATATTTAATAAAGTTTATTTTTAGTTGACAAATGTATGTGCTAAATTATATAGTAACAGTTATACTCTAACATGTTTTTGCTATCTGCATATACATGTCCACATAAGATTTTTCTTTTCTTCCATACAACAAAATTTTTATGCAATTCCCCTGTAATTCTATTTTGAGTGGAAGGTTATGGGATTGAATCCTAATTTTTATTTTATTTTATTTTATTGTTTGGTTTTTCAAGGTAGGGTCTCGCTCTAGTCCAGGCTGATCTGGAATTCACTCTGTAGTCCCAAGGTGGCCTCAAACTCACAGCAATCCTCCTACCTCTGCTTCTTGAGTGCTGGCATTAAAGGCGTGCACCCCACGCCTGGCTCTTATTTTTATTATTTTATTTATTTTTGTGAGAAAGAGGCAGATAGACAGAGAATGGGCACCCCAGGGCCTCCAGCCACTACAAACGAACTCCAAATGCATGTGCATCTGCATATGGGTACTGGGGAATAGAACCTTGGTTCTTAGGTCTCACAGGCACCTGCCTTAATGGCTTAGCCATTTCTCCAGACCAAGTTTTCACTATATAGTCTCAGGGTGGCTTGGAACTCTTGGCCATCCTCCTACCTCTGCCTCCCGGGTGCGTGCGTGCGCCACCACGCCCGGCTCCCTTTTATTTTTTCGAGGTAGGGTCTCGCTCTAGTCCAGGTTGACCTGGAATTCACTATGGAGTCTCAGGGTGGCCTCGAACTCACAGCGATCCTCGTACCTCGGCCTCCCGAGTGCTGGGATTAAAGGCGTGCGCCACCGTGCACGGCTCTAATTTTAACGTAGTCCCAGGCTGGCCTCGAACTCACAGCTATCCTCCTCCCTCTGCCTCCCCAGTGCTGGGATTAAAGAAAGGATTATGCCACCACGCCCTGTAGCCGCTGCAACCAGACTCCAGATGCGTGCGCTACTTCGGGTGTCTGGCTTGTGGTGGTTACTAGGCAATGGAACTCAAGCGCCTTAACCGCTGAGTCATCGCTCCTGCCCCCTCCTCCTCGGTGCTTCCAAGGTCAGCTTTTAAACCACCCCAGTAGAAGGACCGCACCAGGGCGACTGCGCTGCGCATGCCCAGCCGCAAGGCACGACGGGAGAGGGGCGGGGCCGCCGTCTGGATTTTCGCGCACCAGCCGGTGTCGAGGTTCCCGCGGCCAGCGTCCCTGAGAGAAGTAAGTAAGCGTGGTTCTGCGGCTCTCCCGGCGGGCTTTCCTCCTGCGTGTTCTGGACGTCTCCCCGGCCAGGAGGAGGATGCGCTGGGGGAGCGGGCATGCTATAGAGAAGGGGCCTTGGACGCGGACACTGGCCCCGGGGGTCGGAACCCCGGGACCTGCGTCGGGCCCTTGCAGCCTCCCCCACCGACTCTGGCGAGTCGTGCCGCCCGCTCCCAGCGGTTCTCGCGCCTGGGCCCCGGGGTCCTGGCTGGGCCTCACGCCCTTGGTCTCCGTGGCTTTTTGCTAAAACGTTTCATGCTCTTACAAACTTTTTTTTTTTTTTTTTCTCAAGGTAGGGTCTCACTCTAGGTCAGGCTGTCCTGCATTCATTATGTAGTCTCGAACTCACGGCGGTCCTCCTATCTCTGCCTCCCGGGTGCTAGGATTAAAGGCATGTGTCACCCGCCCGGCTATAAAGTTACTAAAGAAAAAATAATAATAACAGCCGTGCCGGCTGGCGCACGTCTTCAATCCCAGCTCTCCAGAGGCTGAGGTAGGAGGATCACTTGAGTTCGAGGCCAGCCTGAGACTACATAATGAATTCCAGGTCAGCCTGGGCTACAGTGAGACCCTACCTTGAAAAACAGGAACGAAACCGAAAACAAAAACAAACCCGGGCGTAGTGGTGCACGTCTTTAATCCCAGCACTTGGGAGGCAGAGGTAGGAGGAACCCATGAGTTTAAGGCCCAGCCTAGACTAGAGAGACCCTGCCTCAAAGAACAAAAAAATCTAGCCGGGCGTGGTGGCGCACGCCTTTAATCCCAGCACTCGGGAGGCAGAGGTAGGAGGATTGCCATGAGTTCGAGGCCACCCTGAGACTACATAGTTAATTCCAGGTCAGCCTGGGCCAGAGTGACACCCTACCTCGAAAAACCAAAAAAAAAAAAAAAAAAAAAAGAACAAAAAAATCAGTATGAAAGCGGGTCGTCAACACGCCTTTAATCCCAGCACTCGGGAGGCAGAGGTAGGAGGATGGCTGTGAGTTCGAGGCCACCCTGAGACTACATAGTGAATTCCAGGTAAGCCTGAGCTAGAGAGAGAGACCCTACCTCAAAAAAACGAAAAAAAAAAAAAATAAGATTGAGCATAGTGGTTCACTCTGTAATCACTGGGCTCAGAAGGATTGTGAGTTAGAGACCAATTTGAAGTGAGATCCTGTTCCAAACCAATTAAAAATGGTGACAGAAGCTGAGGTTGGAGCTCTGTGGTGGAATGTTTGCGTAGCATGCACATTCTATTCCAACTCAGCACCGGAAAACATTGTGAAAAATAAAAAATTGCAGCTTGTGGTAGCCCATGCCGTTAACCCCAGCACTCAGGAGTTGAAGGCCATCCTGTACAGGGTTAAGTGCCAGGTCAGCTTGGGCTAGAGTGAGACCTTACTTGAAAAAAAACAAAAACAAAGAAATTTAAAATTATGGAACTTTTTTTTTACAAGTAGGATTGTAAACCGATCCCACCCATAACTAGGGTGTGGTGGGTCATGTTTTAATCCCAACATTGAGGCTGAATCAAGGCCAGCCCAGGATACATAGTGAAAATTGAGAACAACCTGGCCTACACACTTGAGACCTCACCTCAACCTCCTCTCTCCCCAAACAAAAACCCAAAATATTATAAAAAATTGACTTATAGTGAATTTGTATTTTAAAATTGGGATAGATGAAGACTTAGTATACAGGGTTTCTAAACAGCTTTTCAGGATGCAGTATCAGTAGTCTTGTTTTTAATTTTTTTTTTTTTTTTTTTTTTTTTTTGAGAGAAAGGTGTGAGGGTGAGGGGAAATGGGCTCACTAGGGCTTCCAGCCACTGTGGACAAACTAGACCTATGCACCACCTTGTGCATCTGGTTTATGTGGGTACGGGGGAATTGAACGTGGGTCCTAAGGCTTCACAGGCAAGCGCTTTAATGGCTTAAGTCATCTCTCCAGCACCATTCTTTTGTTTTTTGAGTTTAGAGAGACTTTTTTAGATTAAGAGAAGTAGAGAATATGAAGAGTTCCTGCTCATGAGAAGGCAGGAGGCAGTAAAGCCCCATCAGTCTTTTTCTGAGATTTTTGAAAACATGTTTGTTTATTTGAGAGAAAGAGGTAGAGAGAGAATGGCCATGCCAGGGCCTCCAGCCACTGCAAATGAACTCCAGATGTATGCGCCTCCTTGTGTATCTGGTTTACGTGGGCCCTGGTGAATCAAACCAGGATCCTTTGACTTTGCAGGCAAATGCCTTAACTAAGCTGTCTTCTGCAGTCCTTCTTTGTTTTTGTTTTTTTTGTTGTTGTTTCTGTTTTTTTTGAGGTAAAGTCTCACTCTGTCCCAGGCTGACCTGGAATTCACTCTGTAGTCTCAGGGTAGACTCACACTCACAGCGATCTTCCTACCTGTGCCTCCTGAGTGCTGGGATTAAAGGTGTGCATGCATCACCACATCTGCTGAGACATTTTTTTTTTCTTTTTAGTTATTACTTTTTTTTTTTAATTTGTTTGAGAGTGACAGACAGAGAGAAAGAGGCAGATAGATAGAAAATGGGTGCACCAGGGCCTCCAGCCACTGCAAAAAAACTCCAGATACATGTGCCACCTTGTGCACCTGGCTTACGTGGGTCCTGGGGGATAGAGCCTTGAACCGGGGTCCATAGGCTTCACAGGCAAGCGCTTAACTGCTAAGCCATCTCTCCAGCCCCCCCCCCCTTTTGCAAGTGAAGAGAGAGGCAGAATGACAATATGGTCTCTAACCCCTGCAAATGAACTCCAGATACATGGGTCACTTTGTGCATCTGGCTTTACATGGATGCTGGGGAGTCAAACTGGGGTAGTTAAGCTTTGCAAGCAAATGCCTTAACTGTTAAGCTGTCTCCAGCCCTGTGTTTTAGTTGTGGGTTTTTTTTTTTTTTTGAGGTAGAGTTTCACTCTAGCTCAGGCTGACCTGAAATTCACTATGTGGTCTCAGGGTGGCCTGGAACTCATGGTTATACACCTACCTCTGCCTTCTGGAATTAAAGGTATGCACCACCACATCTGGCTCTAGTTGCTTTTTTTTTTTTTTTTTAAGAGAGAAAATTGGTCAAAGGGCTTCAGCTCACTGAAATTGAGCTCCAGATGGTTATGCCACCTAATGGGCATATGTAGCCTTGTGCTTGCCTTACCTTTGTGTGTCTGGCTAACATGGGATCTGGAGAGTCAAACATGGGTCCTTAGGCTTCGCAGGCAAGCACCTTAACAGCTAAGCCATTTCTCCAGCCTTGCTTTTTAGTCTTTTTTTTTTTTTCAAGGTAGGGTCTCACTCTAGCCCAGGCCAACCTAGAGTGAAAGCATGCCTCAGCCCCCCCCCCCCAAAAGTGCATTTAGCCGGGCATGGTGGTGTATGCCTGCAATCCCAGCACTTGGGAGGCAGAGGTAGGAGGATCACCGTGAGTTCGAGGCCACCCTGAGACTACATAGTGAATTCCAGGTCAGCCTGTGCTAAAGGGAAACCCTACCTCGAAAAAATAAAAATGAAAAAAAAGTGCATTTAATTATACATGTGTGTTTTTGGATATGCCAGGGCCTCTTTTCTCTGAAGATGAAGGACAAACATGTATCCTATTTTCTGCATCTGATGTAGGTGGGAATTGAACCTGTGCTGGCAGGCTGTAACTGCTGAGCCATCTTCCCAGTCCTGATTTTTAGTGTTTTTTTTTTTTTTTTTTTTTTTTTTTTTTTTGAGGCAGGGTCTCACGCTAGCCCAAGCTGTCCTGGAATTCACTATGTAGTCTCAGTCTGGCTTCAAACTCACGTGATCCTCCTACCTCTGCCTCCAGAGAGCTGGATTAAAGGTGTACACCACCTCGCCTGGCCTGATTTTTAGTTTTTTGGGAAATGGTCTCACTATAGGATTACACTGGCCTAGAACTCTTACTGGCATGCCCCACTGGATGCACCTGGATGAGCATATTTTGTTTTGTTTGTTTTCTAAGTGGGGGCTCACTATAGCCTAGGCTGACCTGGAACTCACAACTTTCCCCTACCTCTGCCTCCAAAGTGCTGGGATTAACATTACCATGCCCAGCCTTGAACCATTTTGCTTTGGGTTTATGTGGGTGGCTGGGAAATGGAACCCAAGCCCGCAGGCTTTGCCAGGCAAGTGCCTTTAACCCCCTGAGCTATATTTTCAGCCTCCAAAGTTTTGTTCTGTTGGTTCTCTTAGTATTATACCTTAGACATTACACTTTGCAAAGATTTGTCTTAATTGAGTTCTGCAAGCTTTCATTTATTTTTTCCAGTTCTGCTGATCAAACACTTGATTCCATCCATGTGTGGCTAGTGCTCTATTACTGAGCTACATATATCCCCAGCTTGAGTCTGGAGAGATGGCTCAGCTGTTAAAGGTGCTTCCTTCCATATATCCCCAGTGCCCTGAAAGCTTCTACTGCCTTCCTAAGAAGGTTGGAAGCAGAGGATTAAGTTTCTTGCAATTTAAACAAATGGGGCTGGAGAGATGACTTAGCGGTTAAGGCTCTTGCCTGTGATTCCTAAGGACCCAGGTTCAATTCCCTAGGACCCACGTAAGCAAGATGCACAAGGTGGGTCATGTGTCTGGAGTTTGTTTGCAGGGGTAGGAGCCCTGGCATGCCCATTCTCTCTCTCTCTTCCTTTGTCTTTAATAAATAAATACAAATAACTAAAATGTCCATATGAAGTGCCTTGGTCCTGAAACTACAGAGATGTGTAGGATACTTCAGCCCTCATACTGCTTTGTCCAGAAGGTATAATGATGTATGATAGACCAGACAGGGACTTGGGAATACAGCTCAGTGGTACAGAACTTGCTTTAGCATGTACAAGGCTCAGGATTCAACCAAGAGCAACAGGCAAGCAGAAATAGAGACCAGGTGGTCAAAGAAGTCTTCTGAAAGATGAAATCTGGGGGGCTGGAGACATGGCTGAGCAATTATTTTTTAATTATTATTTATTTATTTGAAAGAGAGAGACGGGGAGAGGCAGGTAGAGAGAGAAAGAGAATGGGTGCGCCAGGGCGTCCAGCCACTGCAAACAAACTCCAGACACATGTGCTCCTTTGTGCATCTGGCTTACGTGGGTCCTGGGGAATCAAACCTGGATCCTTAGGCTTCCCAGGCAAATGGCTTAACCACTAAGCCATTTCCTCAGCCCTATTTATTTGCAAGCAGAGAGAGATAGAAGAGAGCCAGAGAGAATAGGTGCACCAGGGCTTCAAGCCACTGCAAACGAACTCCAGATGCATGCACCACTTTGTGCATCTGGCTTTATGTGGGTACTGGGGAATCATACCCAGGTCATTTGACTTTGCAGACAAGCATCTTAACCACTGAGTCAACTTCCCAGCTTAAGAATGTTCCTTATATGACCCATGTCTACTTTCCCAGAAGCATTTTCTTCCAGTAGCACTCCATTTTATCTTCACTAGCAATTCTATTCCTTATAGGTACATTATAGTTGTGTTTTGTCTTGCATACCGGGCCAATGCCAGGACATCCCCATAATTGCTTGGTAAACACCTGCTTTTATTTATTTTGGTGACCTGGAATTTACTATGTAGTCCCAGGGTAACCTCGAACTCACAGTGATCCTTCTGCCTCTGCCTCCCAAGTGCTAGGATTAAAGGTGTGCGCCACCACACCTGGCTGATATGTGCTTTTAAACCTAGTTCGCATTTCATCTTTTTTTGTTTTTGTTTGTTTTGTTTTTCTCTCTCTCTTTTTTTTTTTTTTTTTCCAGGTAGGGTCTCACACTAGCCCAGGGTTTATTTACTATGTAGTCTCAGGGTGGCCTGAAACTCACAGCAATCCTTTTTTTTTTTTTTAAAGATTTTTTTAAATTTTCATTTATTTGTTTATTAGAGGGAGAGAGAGAAAGAGAGAATGGGTATGCCAGGGCCTCTAGCCACTGCAAACAAGCTCCACATGCATGTGCCACCATGTGCATCTGGCTTATGTGGGACCTGGAGAATCGAATTTGGGTCCGTAGGCTTTATAGTCATGTGCCTTAACCACTAAGCCATCTCTCCAGCCCTCACAGCAGTCCTTCTACCTCAAGCTTTCCAAGTGCTGGAATCTCAAACAAAAAAAGGGGCTGGAAAGATGGCTCAGTGTTTAAAGGCACTTATAAAGCCTAACAACCTGGATTTAATTCCCCAGTACCCATGTAAAGCCAGATGTACAAAGTGGCCCATGTGTCTGGAGGTAGCAGTGATACCCTAGGGTCATTTTTAAATATATATTTAATTTTTTAAATTTATTTATTTGGAAGCAGAGACAGAATAAGAGAGAGAGAAAAAAATGTGTGTGTGTGTGTGTGTGTGTGTATATATATGTATGGGTGCACTTTGGCCTCTTGCCACTGCAGATGAACTCCACATGTATGTGCCACTTTGTTCATCTATCTTCATATAGGTACTAAGGAATCAAACCCTGGGTGGCAGGCTTTGCAAGCATGTGCCTTTAACCATTGAGCCATCTCCCCAGTTCTAGGGTAATTTTTTTTCTTAGATATTATTTATTTATTTGCAAGCAGAGAGAGGCAGGCAGACAGAGAGTATGGGCACACCAGGGCCTCCTGTTACTGCAGACAAACTCCAGATGCATGTGCCACTTTGTACATCTGGCTCTTTGTGGGTACTGGGGAGCTGAACCCAGGTCATTAAGCTTTGCATTCAAGCACCTTGACAGCTGATCCATCTTCCCAGCCCTAATGTCTTTTTTTTTTTTTTTTTTTTTTTTTTTTTCTTTTTGGTTTTTCAAGGTAGGGTCTCACCCTATCCCAGGATGACTTGGAATTCACTATGGAGTCTCAGGCTTACCTTGAACTCATGGTGATCCTCGTACCTCAGCCTCCAGAGTGCTGGGATTTAAGGTGTGTGTCACCATGCCTGGTATGTGTGCTTGTTGTTTATGTAATGTGATGTGTGTATGTGGTATGTGCCTGTGCTTTGTGTGCATATGGAAGCCAGAGGAAAGTATCACTGAAGCCAGAGGTGCCATTTTCAGTCAAACTGGCTAATCAGTGAGCCCCCACAGTTCCCCAGTCTCTGCTCCCTCAGGACTGGGGTTACAGTTGTGTGTGTGTGTGTGTGTGTTTCCACACTGAACTGTTTACATGGGTGCTGAGGAATCCAACTCAGGCCCCCTCAGGTCTTGAGGGCAAGTGCTCCTTCTTAACCACAAACTGTAGCCCTGTCCTTTAACCAGCATCTTTATCAGTATTTACTCCAGGCCTGCTTCACAGGAAGAAACCCATTGGTTTGGAACTGGAGGATTTCTTTGCATAAGATGCTAAAATGAAAGAACCACCATTAAGTGATGAACGTGACAAGAGTGTGCCACCACAGCTGGGTCAGTGTGATGGAATTAAGACGGAACCCAACAATGCTCAAGTAAGTATTTTCTTTTTTTTCTAAAACACCATTTTATTAGGAATTTTAGTTAGAAGCTAACTTATTGGTTAAAAAACTTAAGTCCCTAGGGCTGGAGAGATGGCTTAGTAGTTAAGGCGTTTGCCTGCAAAGCCAAAGGATCCTGTTTTGATTCTCCAGGACCCACATAAGCCAGGTGTACAAGGGAGTGCATGCGTCGTGGAGTTGGTTTGCAGTGGCTGGCAGCCCTGGCACGCCAGTTCTCAAATAAATAATAAATAAAATATTAAAAAAATACTTAAGTCCTTACCTTTCCTATTAATATACAAGGTATTTGGTGTTAAGTGCCAGTTATATGTAAGTAAGAAATTTGAAAGAATAGACAGGTTGGAGATGGGCTTTGGATAAGCAAAGGGACTGCTTAGAGTGCTGTGGACCGAGCTGAGGACAAGTCCACATTTTCATTTCTCTTAACTGGGAAGAGTACAAATAACTTGGCTGTGTTTTTATGGTACTGCCTCTGTTAAAGTAGTACAGGTAGTTAATACTATTTCAAGTTACTAAAAGTTTTGGGGGCACTGGGTGTGGTGGCGCACGCCTTTAATCTCACCACTTGGGAGGCAGAGGTAGGAGGATTGCTATGAGTTCGAGGTCACCCTGAGACTACGTAGTGAATTCCAGGTCAGCCTGAGGTAGAGTGAGAACCTACCTCGAAAAACCAAAAGGAGAAAAAAAAAAAAAAAAAAAACATGTTTTGAGGGCTAGAGAGATGCTTAGCAGTTAAGGAACTTGCCTGTCAATTACACTGCCTGGAGGCCTGGTGCTTTCTCATTCTCTCTCAAAAAAAAAAAAAAAAAAAGCTATTTCCAGCATGGTGGTGCACACCTTTAATCCCAGCATTCAGGAGGCAGAGGTAGGAGGATCGCCATGTGTCCAAGGCAACCCTGAGACAGCATAGTGAATTCCAGGTCAGCCTGAGCTAGAGTGAAACCCTACCTTTAAAAAAAAAAAAAAAGGTCAGTCTTTCGGGCTTGCCTCAAAAAAAAAAAAAAAAAAAAGATGTGTGTGTGTGTGTATATATATATAACTTTTGGGAGCCAGAGGTGGTGGTGCACACCTTTAAAATCCAGCACTTGGGAGTTCCAGGTCACACTGGACTAAAGCAAGATGCTACCTCAGAAAACAAAAAGAAAGTTTTGGGCTGGGAAATGGCTTAGCAGGTTAAATGTGCTTGCTTGCAAAGCCTGCCAGCTGGGATTCAGTTCCCCAGCACCCACATAAAGCCAGACACAAAAGTTGAACCGTACACCTGGCATTCATTTATGGTGGCAAGAGACCCTGACACATACATGTGCAAATATAAATAAATAAATTAATTAATTTTTAAGTTGAGAGAGAGGGGCAGAGAAAGAGAGAATAGGTGTGCCAGAGCCTCTAGCCACTGCAAATGAACTCCAGACACATGCACCACCTTGTGCATCTGGCTTACATGGGTACTTGGGAATCAAACCTGGATCCTTAGGCTTCACAGGCAAATACCTTAACTGCCAAGTCATCTCCCCAGCACCCCCCCCCCCAATTTTTTTTTTGTGCCATTCTACATCTAAATTATTTTCTTGTTTTGTTTTGAAGTAGGGTCTCACTCTAGCCCAGGCTGACCTGGAATTCACTATGTAGTCTCAGGGTGGGCTTGAACTCACGGCAATCCTCCTACTTCTGCCTCTTGAGTGCTTGGGATAAAAGGTGTACGCCACCACACCCACCTTAGTTGTTTTTTTTGTTTTTTTTTTGTTTTTTTTTTTTTTGGTTTTTCGAGGTAGGGTCTCACTGTGGCCCAGACTGACCTGGAATTCACTATGGAGTCTCAGGGTGGCCTCGAACTCACAGCGATCTTCTGCCTCCTGAGTGCTGGGATTAAAGGCGTGTGCCACCACGCCCAGCTCATTAGTTTTGTTTTTTTTTAACTTGTTATTTGAGAGAGAGAGAATGGGCATAGCAGGGCCTCCAGCAACTGCAGATGAACTCCAGATGCATGTGGCACCTTGTGCATCTGTTTTGTATGGGTACTGGGGAATCAAACCTGGTTCCTTTAGCTTTGCAGGTAAGTGCCTTAACCACTGACCAATCTCTCCAGCCCTGTTTTGTGTTTTTTTTTTTTTTTCAAGTATTTTTATTTATTCACAAGCCAAGAGTGATAGAAGAGAGAAAGATTGGGCATGTCAGGGCCTCCAGGCACTGCAAACGAACTCCAGATACGTGCGCCACTTTGTGCATCTGGATTTACGTGGGTACCAGGAAATCAAACTCCCATCATTAACATTTACAGACAAGTGCCATAACCGCTAAGCCCTTTTTTGTTTGTTTTGATGCAAAATCTCAGTCTAGCCCAAGCTGATCTGGAGTTCACTTTGTAGCCTGTACTAACCTCGAACTTAAGGCAGTCCTCTTACCTCACCTTCCAGACTTCTGGAACTAAATGCATGAGTCACCATGTCCAGCTCTCAAAATTAGTTTTGTGGTTTGTTTGTTTGTTTATTTATTTATTTTATTTGAGAGAGAAAGAGAGTGCCTGCCAGGGTCTCCAGCCACTGCAAACGAACTCTAGATACATGTGCTACCTTGTACATCTGGCTTACTTTGGTTCTGGGGAATTGAACCTGGGTCCTTTGGCTTTGTAGACAAGCACCCTAACCACTAAGACGCCTCTCCAGCCAGTGTTGTTGTGTTTTTTTTTAAAATATATTTTATTTATTTATTTGAGAGAGAGACAGAGGGAGAGAAAGAACACACCGGGGCCTCCAGCCACTACAAACCAACTTGTATATCTGGCTTATGTAGGTATTGGAGAATCAAACTAGAATCTTTGTCTTTGGCACGCAAGCACCTTAACTGCTAAGGCATCTCTCCAGCCCCTAGTTTTGTGTTTTAATATACTTTGTGGCGGTGATTTGTTGTTGTTATTATTTTGAGGTAGGGTCTCACTCTAGCCCCAACTGACCTGGAATATATAGTCTCAGGGTGGCCTCTAACTCATAGCAGTCCTCCTACCTCTGCCTCCCGAGTCCTGGGATTAAAGGCATGTGCCACCACGCCCAGCTCTGTGGTGGTGATTTTTTTTTTGGACAGAGAGAGAGGGAGAGAATGGGCACACCAGGGCCTCCAGCCACTGTAGACGAACTCCAGACTCATGAGTCCCCTTGTGCAGCTGGCACGTGGGTCCTGGGGAATCGAACCTGGGTCCTTTGGCTTTGCAGGCAAATGCCTTAACCGCTAAGCCATCTCTCCAGCCCTGTGGTGGTGATTTTTTTAGCTGGTATTTGTCCATACTCACTTCTGAGCTACTACTCCAGCCTCTGTTTTTATGTTTGTTTTGAGATAGTCTTCTCAGTATTTGATGTGTAGCCCATGCTGGCCTCAAACTTGTGGCAGTCCTCCTGTCAGCCTCCCAAGTGTTGAGGTTACAGGCACTACCATGTTTGGCAAAGGCAGTTTCAAGTGGCATGATAGTGAACTTCCCTCTACCCAATCCTTACACACAAAAGGTACCTTGAAGCCATGTGTGGAGTTAGAAATCTGTAATCCCAGCTTGACAGTACTCCTAAAAGACACAATTGGAAACATATACAATGTACTTAAAGTAATCAGCCTTTCATCAGAAAGTGATAATTAAGTTCAAGTATGTTTAGTGATGAGGAGCTCATTGTCAGGCTGGAGAGATGGCTCAGTAGTTTAGAGGTACTTGGTTTCAAAGCATGACAGCCTGGGTTCATTTCCCTGCTTATGTTTAGGGGTCAGGAAGCCCTGACATGCCCTTTCTCTCTCTGTCTCTCTCTCTCTCAAAAAAAAAAATTTTTTTTTTCTGGTATTTTGAAGATCTCACGGTAGCCTAGGCTGACCTGGATTCACTATAGGGCTCAGGGTAGCCTTGAACTCACAGCGATACTCCTACCTCTGCTTCCCTAGTACTGGGATTAAAGGTATATGCCACCATGCCCAGTTCAAATAAATATTTAAAAAAAAAAAAAAAACTGGTGTTGGGCTGGAGAGATGACTCAGCGGTTGAAGCGCTTGCCTGCAATGCCAGAGAACCCAGGTTTAATTCCCTAGTACCCACGTAAATCCAGATGCACAAGGTGGCTCATGCGTTTGGAGTTCGTTTACAGTGGCTAGAGGCCCTGTCAGCCCCATTCTCTTCCTATCTTTCTCTCTATCTTTCTCCCTCTCTTCCTCAAACAGGTAAATAAAATACATATATACTTTAATATATTTTATTTATTTATTTATTTGAGAGAGAGAAAGAGGCAGAGAGAAAATGGGCGCCCCAGGGCCTCCAGCCACTGCAAACGAACTTCAGACACATGCGTCCCCTTGTGCATCTGGATTTACATGGGTCCTGGAGAGTCGAACTGGGATCGTTTGGCTTTGCAGGCAAGCACCTTAACCGGTTAGCCATCTCTCCAGCCCAATATATATATTTTTTAATTGGTGTTGATGGACATGATGGCCCACACCTTTAATTTCAGGACTCAGGAGGTAGAGGTAGGAGGATCACTGTGAGTTTGAGGTTAACTTGAGACTATATATCCAGGTCAGCCTGGGCTAGAGCAAGACCTTACTGCAAAAAAATAAATAAATAAAACAAAATAAACTGAGCTGGGCATGGTGGCACATGTCTTTAATCCCAGCACTTGGGAGGCAGAGATAAGAGGATCATCATAAGTTGGAGGCCACCCTGAGACTCCATAGTGAATTCCAGGTCAGCCTGAACTACAGGGAGACCCTATCATGAAAAACCAAGAAAAAAATAAATAAATAAATAAAATAAACTGGTGTTATCAGCCAAAGGGGTCACCAAAAGAAAAGAATGCTAATGTAGGGCTGGAGGGATGGCTTATCGGTTAAGGAGTTTGCCTACAAAGCCAAAGGACCCAAGTTCGATTCCCCAGGACCCACATTAGCCAGTTGCACAAGGAGGTGCATGTGTCTGGAGTTCATTTGCAGTGGCTGGAGACCGTGGGGTGCCCATTCTCTCTGTCTGTCTTCCTCTTTCTCTGTCAAATAAATAAAAATATAATACTAAAAATTTTTTAATGCTAATATATATACTTTGGTGTTCAAGTCAGTTATACAATTTATTTGTTTGTTTATTGATTTATTCATTCATTCATTTGCAGGGAGACAGAGAAACTGAGAAAGTATAGGCAGACCAGGGCCTCTTGCCACTATAAACAAACTCCAGGCATCTGGCTTTATGTGAGTATAGGAAAGTTGAACCCAGCGAGGCAGGCTTTGCAAGTGAGCACCTTTAACCTCTGAAATCTACGGGCTTGTAATGCAATTTTTTGTTTGTTTGTTTGTTTTTGTTTTTCAAGGTAGGGTCTCACTCTAGCTCAGGCTGACCTGGAATTCACTATGTAGTCTCAGGGTAGCCTCAAACTCATGGCGATCCTCCTACCTCTGCCTCCCTAGTGCTGGGATTAAAGGTGTGTGCCACCATGCCTGCCATTATAAAATTTACTAAACATACTTGAACTTAATTATCACTTTCTAATGAAAGGCTGATTACTTTAAGTACATTGTATATGTTTTCAATTCTGTCTTTTAGGAGTATTGTCAAGCCCAACAACCCAGAACTCAGGAGAATGAGCTGAAAAGAAACACTACATTTTCAGACAGTGGTAATAGAATTATGTTAATTATGTTAATGACCAATAAAATAGTCAACTTATTCTCCTTCTTAAAAATGCCTTTGGGAGCTGGGCATGGTGGTGCATGCCTTTAATCCCAGCACTCGGGAGACAGAGGTAGGAGGATCGCTGAGAGTTCGAGGCCACCCTGAGACTACATAGTGAATTCCAGGTCAGCCTGGGCTAGAGTGAGACCCTACCTCGAAAAAACAAAACAAAACAAAACAAAAAGACCCTACTTAGAAAAACAAAAACAAAAACAAAAAGCCTTTGGGGGCAGGAGAGGTGGCTTAGCAGTTAAGGCACTTGCCTACAAAGCCTAAGGGTCCAGGTTCCATTCCCTAGAACCCACATAAGCCAGATGCACAAGGTGACTCATGCATCTGGAGTTCATTACAGTGGCTGGAAGCCCTGGCACTCCCATTCTATCTGCCTCTTTCTCCCCAATAAATAAATAATGAAATATATTTTATATATATTTTTATACATTTATATATATGGGGCTGGAGAGATAGCTTAGCAGTTAAAGCCCTTGCTTGTGAAGCCTAAGGACCCATGTTAGACTCCCCATATCCCACATTATTAAGACGCACAGGGTGACACATCAAAGTTGCACATGTGCACAAAGTGGCGCATGAGTCTGGAGTTCAGTTACAGTGGCTGGATGCCCCAGTGCACTAATTCTCTCCCTGTCATTAAGAAAAGGTGTGTGTGTGGGAGAGGGCTGGAGAGATGGCTTAGCAGTTAAGGCACTTGCCTGCAAAGCCTGAGGATGCAGGTTCTATTACCCAGGACCCATGTAAGCCAGATGCATAAGGTGGCACATACATCTGGAGTTGATTTCCAGTGGCTGGAGGCCCTGGCATGCCCAGTCAGTCTCTCTCTAATAAACAATAATTTAAAAAAATAAGAAAGGCCAGCCTGTTGAGCTTGCCTCAAAAAAAAAAAAAAATGCTTTTGCCAGTCTGTTGGGCTTGCCTCAAAAAAAAAAAAAAAAAAATGCTTTTGGCCAGGCATGGTGGTGCAAGCCTTTAATTCTAGCACTCAGGAGGCAAAGGTACGAGGATCTCTGAGTTCAAAGCCACCCTGAGACTACATAGTGAATTCCAGGTCAGGCTGAGCTAGAGAAAGACCCTACCTCAAACCCTGCCCCCCCAAAAAGTAATGCCTTCAATGTTACATCATTGGAAGTTGGGTTTCATGCCTGGAAGTAATCTCTAAAAGTAAAATGAAAGCATGCGTACCTAGTGAAAATACTCTCTTCCTATTTTATTTTTATAGCTACAGGTCTTCAACTTTCTCTAGCATCATCTGGCATGAAGAAAATGTTTCCTTCAGATTCGGCCACTGCTGTTCAAGTTTCCTGTTTGGGTTGTAAAAAAGTTCTCCAGAAGGGACAAACTGCTTATCAGAAGAAAAACTCGGCCGAACTGTTCTGCTCCATCCTGTGCATTGAAGACTCCATGATGTCTGCCAGCTCTCTGAGACCTGCAAAGAGAACCTGCTCCAGCTGCTCCAAGTGTGTAATGCTACACAGTGCCTTTGCGTTCATGCCTAGATCTTGGCCAGAGTCTTGGTTGTAATTTTCTATATTTTCACTTTCTCTAAAATTATGTTACCTTAGTGAAAAGAATTTTCTTCCAATTTCAGTTCCTTTAATAGGTCATTCAGAAGTAGTTTTTGTACTGTTTTGTTGTGGTGATTGTTTTTAATTTCTAATTAATTTACTTGCATATTTGCATATATGTGTGTAACTGTGGTTGTGACAGGGTCTCTTGCTGCTATAAATGAATGCCTGTTGGACTTACCCTGGGTGCTGGGGAATTGAGCCCAGGCCAGCCTGCTTTGTAAGCCACAGAGCCATCTCCCCAGCCCAGTTTTTTTTTTCTTCAAATTTTTATTAACAACTTCCATGATTATAAAAAATATCCCATGGTAATACCCTCCCTCCCCCCACTTTCCCCTTTGAAACTCCATTCTTCATCATATCCCCTCCCCATCTCAATCATTCTCTCTTTTATTTTGATGTCATGATCTTTTCCTCCTCTTATGATGGTCTTGTGTAGGTAGTGTCAGGCACTGTGAAGTCATGGATATCCAGGCCATTTTGTGTCTGGGGGGAGCACGTTGTAAGGAGTCTCCTACCCTTCCTTTGGCTCTTATATTCTTTCCGCCACCTCTTTCGCAATGGACCCTGAGGCTTGGAAGGTATGATAGAGATATTACAGTACTGAGTACTCTGGTCACTTCTTTCCAGCACCATCATGATGCCTTCTGAATCATCCCAAGGTCACTGCCATCTGAAAAGAGAAGATTCTCTACCAAAAGAGTAGCATTAATATAAGGGTATGAACACTAAGAGAAGTGCTTACTCTGGGCAGTTTGATAAGCATATACATTTAGCCCGACAGCAGCAGACGTTACACCCCTAGAGCTCATGACTACCCCTGTTTTAAGTTTTCAGTGTCAGGAATGTATTCCCTCCCATGGAGCGGGCCTCCAGTCCAATTAGAGGGCAGTTGGTTTCCACAATGACAGATGTGCCACTATTGCACCCACTGGCTCATTTGGCCTGGCTGGCCAAATAAAAGGCTTGCAGTGTCCACTGTTGAGTATCTTCACTGGTGATTTCTCTTTCTCCCATTGAACTGCATGCAGAATGCCCAGCCTAGTTTTTATTCTTGAGAGGTTTGCAGAAATCTGCATGGAAGGAGTGTTGTTTCCTCTTTCATTTTAAATAATGTTATTTCCTAAATTTACTGGTTTTTAAAACTTTTTAGCCAGGTGTGGTAGTGTATGCCTTTGGTCCCAGCACTAGAGAAATAGAGGTAGAAGGATTGCCTGGAGTTCAAGGCCAGTTTAATACTATATAGTGAATTCCAGGTCAGCCTGGGGAGACCTGGCTGAGCAAGACCCTCACTCAAAAAAAAAAAAAAAAAAAATTTTTTTTCTTTTTCTTTTGGTTTGTCAAGGTAGGGTCTCACTCCAGCCCAGGGTGACCTGGATTTCACTATGTAATCTCAGGCTGGTCTAAAACTCACGGCGATCCTCCTACCTCTGCCTCCGAAGTGCTAGTTAAATTAAGGACGTGTGCCAAACGCCTGTCCTAAAAAAAACTTTTTTTTTTTTTTTTTTTTTTTTGGTTTTCTGAGGTAGGGTCTCACTCTAGCTTAGGTTGACCTAGAATTCACTATGTAGTCTCAGGGTGCCCTTGAACTCATGGTAATCCCCCTACCTCTGCCTCCCAAGTGCTGGGATTAAAGAGGTTCACCACCATGCCTGGCTCCTAAAAACAACTTTTTATTGACAATCTCCATACCTGTACATAGTGTACACTGATCATAATCCACCACCCTCCTTTGCCCCCTACCCGACTGCCTTCTCCTGAACCCCTTCTAAGTAACACATTTACTATCTTTTTTACTGCTTTTCTTTTTAATTTGTTTTTGGCTTTGAGACAGTCTCATGTAGCCTAGACCGACTGGTTTTGAACATCCTGTGTAGCAGGACCTTGAATCCTTGGACTCATGATCCACCTACTTCCACCTCCCAAATGCTCAGATTACAAGCATTTGCCACCAAGCCCAGCTTTTTCTACTCTTTCCATTTGGTATTCTTTATATGTGGCTTATTGATATCCCAATTGTGTTCTTCTAATTAATTATGTGGGGGGATGGTATTAAAAAATCAGTCATGAAGCCAGGCATAGTGGCACATGCCTTTAATCCCAGCACTCAGGAGGCAGAGGTAGGAGGATTGCCATGAGTTCGAGGCCACCCTGAGACAACACAGTGAATTCCAGGTCAGCCTGAGCTAGAGTGAGACCCTACCTCAAAAAACAAACACAAATCAGTCATGACCTGGGTGTGGAGGCTACCCTGAGATTACATAGTGAGTTTTAGGTCAGTCTGGGCTAGAGTGAAACCCTGCCTTGAAAAATGAAAAAAGGTGGTTTAGTGGTTAAGGCATTTTTGCCTATGAAGCCTAAGGACCCAGGTTCAATTCCCCAGAACCCACATAAGTCAGATGCACATAGTGGTACATACATCTGGAGTTCATTTGCAGTGGCTAAAGGCTCTGGCATGCTCATTCTCTCTCCTCACTCTTTCTCCCAAATAAATAAATAAATAAATAAATAATTTTTAAAAGGAAAAAAAAGAAAACAGTCATGTAGGTCAGGTGTGGTGGCACATGCCTTTATTCCCAGCACTCAGGAGGCAGAAGTAGGAGAATCACTGTGAGTTTGAGGCCAGCCTGGAACTACAGAGTAAGTTTCAGGTCAGCCTGGGCTATAATGAGACCCTACCTTGAAATCCCCCCCCCTAAAAATAATCAGTCATGTAGCTAATTATGTATCTTCCAAAATGTAGAATATATTTCTCTTATACTGGTGAATGAAGTTAATTCTTCTGAAAGTTGAAAATCAGGCATGCTGCCTTCTACCTTTAATCCTAGACTAGGGAGGCAGAGACAGAGTGCTTGCCGTAGGTTCAGGCCAGCCTGGGCTACAAACAACATCAGACTGTATCTTTAAAAAAAGGGGGTGGGGGTGCTCAAAAAAAAACAAAACAAAACAAAGGGAGAGGCTGGGTATGGTGATACCTTTAATCCCAGCACTGGGATGCTGAGGTAGGCGGTTTGCAGTGAGTTCAAGTCCACCCTAAGACTACAGAGTGAATTCCAAGTTAACCTGGACTAGAGTGAGACCCTCCCTCCAAAAAAGGAAGAAAGAAAAGTTGAATGGCTGTAGGTGACCATACATGTATGTATGTGAGTGATCTTTCAAAGGTTTCTGTAAATTGGTAATTAGATCAGTGACATTTTGTCATTTAGAATACAAAAGTGAGATAATTTTGAGTTGTTAGTATTCATAAATGCTCATGCCAAGTCAGGTATGGTAGTACATGCCTATAATCCTGGCAGTCTGGATCCTGAGCTTAGAAGATGGCAATACAGAGACCAACCTGGGCTAAAGAGCAAGTTCCAGGTGAAGCTGACGTACAGTGTGACCCTTATGCAGAAAAATTAAAATCAAGCTAATCCCAGCTGAGATAGGAGATTTGCTTTGAGTTCAAGGCCAGCCTTGACTACAGAGTGAGTTTCAGCATAGTCTGAGCGAGAGTAAGACCCTGCTCATAAAAACCAAAACAAACAACAAAACAGTGCCACCACCAAAAAAAAAAAAAAAAAAAAGCTAGTACCAAATTAAAACCATAGATCACCAGATTTGCTTCTAAATTTAATACATTTCTTTCAAAAGATGGCTTACCTCGGAATCTGATTCCCATGCTTTGAATTTTGCCTTTCCATTTACATTAATGTTTTGCTTCTCAGAGTGAGATTTGAGTGGCAGCTGTGGCAGCATCATCTGAGAGCTTGTTAGATACGTGTTGACCCATGTGATTGATGTATATGCTAAGGTTTGAGAACCAGTGGGAACTTTGTTTCTTAGTATTTCTGTCTGCTTTATTAAATGTATGTGAGAACTATGAGCATTAAATGTGTAAGTGCCCAGAACACTTGGAGAGCGTGATGAGTACTGAGTGTGACCTGTCACTAGTTATTTCCCTGAGGCACACACCCTTTCTGTGGATTGCCTCAGTTTCTCATGCACTGCAGCTTCAAGTCTGATTCCCTGGAACTCTTAACTTTCTTTTTCAATCCTTTAGTACTATACAGTGTCTTTTGTCTGTTTTTCTTTTTTGCTTTGTTCTATATTACATTCTCTTCAGCCTGCTTTCTTTCTCTATCTACAGACTCATAAAATTGGAAAGAAAGGGACCTTAGAGATGATCCAATCCAAACCTTTTCTTTTGGTTTTAAAGACACTGAGGCCCTGAGGAGTAAAGGTATCACGTTGCTATGTTTGGAGTGTACTCACTACGTTTTTTCAGCAGCAACTTGGTTACCACATGTCACAGACAGACTGACAAAGGCTGAAGCAGGAAAGAATTTTGTCTGTAAGTTGTTCTGTTAAGGCATAGAACTCCAGTATGAGCAAACATGTAAGACATCTTACTTCCTCTAGAATCAAGACTTTTATTAAAACTGATAGATTTGGGGCTGAAGAGATGGCGTAGCTGTTAAGGCACTTGCCTGCAAAGCCAAAGGACCCAAATTCAATTCCCTAGTACCCACATAAAGCCAGATACACAAGGTGGTACATACATCTGGAGTTGGTTTGCAGAGGCCCTACTGTGACTATTCTCTCTCAAATAAATAAATAAAAAATATTTTTTGTTTTTTTTTTCTGTTTTTTATTTTTCGAGGTAGGTAGGTGATCCAGGCTGGCCTGGAATTAACTATGTAGTCTCAGGGTAGCCTTGAACTCTTGGCAATCCTCCTACCTCTGCCTCCCAAGTGCTGGGATTAAAGGCATGCACCACCATGCCTGGCTAAAATATTTTAAAATGATAGGTTGGGTTGGAAAAATGGTTCATTGTTTAAAGGCACTTGCTTGCAAAGCCTGACAGCTCTGGTTTGATTCCCCAGTATCTGCAAAAGCCAGATTCAAAGTGGTACATGCATCAGTTTGTTTGCCATGGCAAGAGGCCCTGGTGCACCCATTCTCATTCATTCATATTCTGTGTCTCTTTCTGCTTGCAAATAAATAATTTTTTAAATGATAGGTTGAGGGCTAGAGAGATGTGTTAGGGGTTAAGGTGCTTGCCTGTGAAGCCTAAGGACCCAGGTTCAGTTCCGCAGAACACATGTAAGCCAGGTGTACAAAGTAGTGCATGCATCTGGAATTCGATTACAGTAGCTGGAGGCCCTGGCACACCCATTTTCTCTCTACCTCTCTCTCAGATATGTTTTAAAAAAATGATAAATTGAAGCTGGGTGTGGTGGTGCACGCCTTTAATCCCAGCACTCTGGAGGCAAAGGTAGGAGGATCACCATGAGTTCAAGGCCACCTGAGACTACATAGTGAATTCCAGGTCATCTTGAGCTAAAGTGAAACCCTACCTAGGGGGAAGAAAAAGATATATTGAAAAAGCCGAGCATGGTGGTGGTACATGCTTTTAATCTCAGCACTTGTGAGGCAGAGGTAGGAGGATCACTGTGAGTTCAAAGCTACCCTGAGACTACATAGTGAATTCTGGGTCAGCCTGAGCTAGAGTGAGACCCTACCTTGAAAAAAAAAAAAAAAAAAGATATATTGAGTCAGGCTTGTTGTTTGCCTTTAATCCCAGGACTTGGGAGGCAGGGGTAGGCCAGCCTGGGCTCAAGTGAGACCCTATCTCAAAAACAAAAAGATACATTGTTAGAAAGGCGGTAGTAATGCTTAGGCTGGGAAAGGCCATCGTTATTCATAATAATCTGTGATTTTTATCAAAATTTTAAAACTCCATATTCATTAGCCTCATTTAATAAATACGTTTTTCAAAAGTTTAGCTAACTTTTAGTCATTTTTAAGGTTTCTTTTATGGCAGTGATTTAACAGCTGTTTTGAGCTAATGTAGTTTTTGTTTATTCTTTCAAATTTTTATTAAAAAAGAGAGGCCTGGAGAGAGTGCTTCGTGGTTAAAGTGCTTGCCTGGAAGTCTAAGGACTCATGTTCGACTCTCCAGATCCCGCTTAAGCCAGATGCATAAAGTGATGCAAATGCACAAGGTCACACATGCTCACAAGGGGGCACATGTGACTGGAGTTTGATTCAAGTAGTTGGAGGCCCTGGTGTGCCAATTCTCTTTCTCTCTTGCATTAAATTTTTTTTTTTTTTTTTTTTCCCCAAGGTAGGATCTCATGCTATGTCAGGCTGAGCTGGAATTCACTATGTAGTCTCAGGGTGGCCTCAAACTCACCATGATCTACCTACCTTTGCCTCCCTAGTGTTGGGATTAAAGGCGTACATCACCATGCGTAGCTACAAAACTTTTTTTTTTTTATTAATTTGTGTGTTGTGTGGGCATAGATGTGGAGGTCAGAGGATAACTTTGAGATGTCTGTGTTCCACCTTCTTTCTTTTTTTCTTTTACTTTCTTTCTTTTTTTTTTTTTTTTTTTTTTGGAGGTAGGACCTCACCTGACCTGGAATCCACTATTTAGTCTCAGAGTGGCCTTGAACTCATTGCAATCCTCCTACCTCGGGCCTCCTGAGTGGTGGGATTAAAGGCATGCCACCACGCCCAGCTTCCCCTTCTTTTAGAAAGGTCTTATGCCACTGCAAATGAATATCAGACTTAGCTGTCCTGATTTTCTGGTTCTGCCTCCCATTGTCAAACACTCTGGGATCAAGGATGCATGCACCATTTTGAATATGCTTTATGTGGGTGCTGGGGAATTGTAAGCAAACACTTTTAACTTCTGAGTTATCTCCCCAGCCTCAAATTAATATAGTTTGTTTGTTTATTTATTATCTATGAGAGTGAGAATGGGTGCACCAGGGCCTGTAGCCATTGCAAATGAACTCCAGACATATGTGCCACTTTGTGCATCTGGCTTTAACTGGGGAACACAACCTGGGTCCTTAGGCTTTCCAGGCAAGCTCCTTATCTGCTGAGCCATCTTTCCAGCCCCTAATGTAGTTTTTTTGGTTTGGTTGAGTTTTAGTTGTTTTTTGTTTTGTTTTGTTTTCGAGGTAGGGTCTCACTCTAGCCCAGGCTGACCTGGAATTCACTATGTAGTCTCAGGGTGGCCTCCAACTCACCGCAATCCTCCTACCTCTGCCTCCCCAAGTACTGGGATTAAAGGCATGCGCCACCACATCCAGATTCTTTATTTTTATTTTTATTTATTAGAGACAGAGAGAGGGAGAGAGTGAGAATAGGCACACCAGGGCCTCTAGCCACTGCAAATGAACTCCAGATGCATGTGCCACCATGTGCATCTGGCTTATGTGGGACCTGGTGAATCAAACCTGGCACCTTAGGCTTTGCAGACAAGCGCCTTAACTGCTAAGCCATCTCTGCAGCCCGGTTTTTTGTTTTTTTTTTCTTTTGGTTTTTCAAGGTAGGTTCTCACTCTAGCTCAGGCTGACCTGAAATTCACTATGTATTCTCAGGGTGGCCTCGAACTCATGGTGATCCTCCTACCTCTGCCACCTGAGTGCTGGCATTAAAGGCATGCACCACCATGCCTAGCCTACTACAGTTTTTTTTTTTATTTATTTGCAAGCATAGAGAGAGAGAAGAGAGACAGAATAGTCATGCCAGGACCTCCAGCCACTGCAAATGTACTCCAGATGCATGTACTACTTTGTGCATTGGGTTTTGTGTGGGTCCTGGGGAATCAAACTCAGGTTGTTAGGCTTTGCAGGCAAGTGCCTTAACTGCTGAAATGTCTACCCAGCCTAAGGCAGTTTTGATGATGACATTTAAAAAATATATTTTTAATTTGAGAGTGAGAGAGAATTGGCATGCCAGGGCCTCCAGCCACTGCAATCAAAGTCCAGATGTATGTGCCCCCTTACACGCATTTGCTGCCTTACCTTGCATGCTTGTGTCACTGCATCTGGCTTACATGGGACCTGTAGATTTGTTGAACATGAGTCCTTAGGCTTTGCAGGCAATCACCTTTACTGCTAAGCTATCTTTCTAGCCTGACATTTAAAATTTTATTACAAAGGTTTTTTGTTTTTTTTTCCCGAGGTAGGGTTTCACTGTAGCCCAGGCTGACCTGGAATTGACTATGTAGTCTTAGGGGGGCTTCGAACTCACAGTGATCCTCCTACCTCTGCCTCCCAAGTGCTGGGATTAAAGGCATGCGCCACCACACCTGGCTAGGATTTGTTTTTGAGAACTATCTTTTTACAGAGTATTTCAGGCTTGGGAGATGATTCAGTGATTAAAGGTCTTGCCTCTTGAGGAGGAGTTCATATCTTCAGGACCCATGTAGAGCTGGATGCATAGCAGAAGCATCTATAACCCAAACACACTTACATCAAGGAGGGAGGTGGAAACTGCAGTCCCCCAAAGTTTAGGGGCAGCTAGCCTGGAGAACGCAGCAGTGAGCCTCAAACAAGATGGAAGGCAAGGACCCAGCGTTGTTTTCTGACCTTCACAAACAGGATGGTATGCTCACACTCACCCTCACCCTCACACATGATATACACACATCAAAAAAAGTGTTTTTGGCTGGGCTTGGTGGCACACTCCTTTAATTCCAACACTCAGGAAGCTGAGGTCGGAGCATAGCTGTGCATTTAAAGTCAGCCTATACTAGAGTGAGACCCTACCTCAAAGAAAACAATAAATATGCTGGGTGTGATGGCACTTGCCTTCAATCCCAACACTCCAAAGGCAGAGGTAGGAGGATCGCTATGAGTTCAAGGCCACCCTGAGTACATAGTGAATTCCAGTTCAGCCTGGGCTAGTGTGAGACCCTACCTCGACAAACCAAAAAAAAAAAAAAAAAAAAATTGTGCCCGAAGCCAGACATGGTAGCACATGCCTGTAATCCTCACATTTGGGAAGTGGAGTCAAGAGGATCAGAAGTTTAAGGGTATCCTCAGCTGTGTAGGGAGTTAAAGGCCAATGTGGACTACATGAGACCCTGTCTCAACAGCTCCTCCCCCCAAAAAGAAAAAAGGAATGTGTCACATATATCTTTACCTACTCTCATGCCTTCTTCCTTTTTGTTTTTGTTTTTCAAGGTAGGGTTTCGCTCTAGCCCAGGCTAACCTGGAATTTACTATGTAGTCTCAGGGTGGCCTTGAACTCATAGCGATCCTACCTCTACCTCTCGAGTGCTGGGTGGCTTCGGGACTCATGGTAATCCTTCTACCTCTGCCTCCTGAGTGCTGGGATTAAAGGTGTGTACCACCATGTCCAGCTATAAATGCTTTTTTTTTTTTTTTTTTTTTTTTTTTTTGATTTTTCAAGGTAGGGTCTCTAGCCCAGGCTGACCTGGAATTCACTAGGGAGTCTCAGGGTGGCCTCGAACTCACGGCAATCCTCCTACCTCTGCCTCCCGAGTGCTGGGATTAAAGGCGTGCGCCACCACGCCCGGCTTTATAAATGCTTTTTAAAAGAATGAGGGGCTGCAGAGATAGCTTAGCAGTTTAAAGCACTTGCCTGCAAAGCCTAAGGCCCTAAGTTTGATTCCCCAGAACCCACGTAAGCCAGATGCACAAAGTGGCACGTGTATCTGGAGTTTGTTTGCAGTGTCTAGTGGCACTGACATGCCCATTCTCTCTCATACTCTCTTCCTCTCTCTCTGATAAGTAAAAATAAAAAATTATTAAAATATTTATTCTTTAAAAAATTTTTCAAAAAAATTTTTTTTCAATTTAATCCCCAGTACTCCGGAGGATCTCTGTGACTTTGAAGTCAGCCTGGAAATACAGAGTGAGTTTCAGGTCAGCCTGGGAGTGAGAGATTACCTAGAAGAAAAAACTAAAAAATTAGTTGCTCTTTTTTTTTTCTTTTTTTTTCTTTTTTTTTCCTTTTTTGGTTTTTTGAGGTAGGGTCTCACTCTCGCTCAGACTGACCTGGAATTCACTCTGTAGTTTCAGAGTAGCCTTGAACTCACAGTGACCCTCCTACCTGCTGGGATTAAAGATATGCGCCACCATGCCCAGCAATTGTTTTTTTTTATACAACTATACAAAGTTCTTAATGTTTCTTTGGCAGTGGAATATAACAGAATTTTCCCACTACATTAAAAAAATTAGCCAGGCATGATGGTACAAATCTTTAATACCAGCACTTGGGAGGCAGAGGTAGGAAGATCACTGTAAGTTTGAGGCCAACTTGAGACTAATTCCAGGTCAGCCTGGGTTAGAGCAAACCCTACCTCAACCCCCACTCCCCTGCAAAAAAAAAAAAAAAATGCTTAATGGTATCATTCTTTCTGGGTTTTTTTGTTGTTGTTGTTTGTTTGTTTTTTGTTTCTTTGGTTTTTCAAGGTAGGGTCTCACTGTTGACCAGGCTGGCCTGAAATTCACTACGTAGTCTCAGGGTGGCCTTGAACTCATGGCAGTCCTCCTACCTCTGCCTCCCAAATGCTGGTGTGCACCACCATGCCAAGTCTGTTTTTTTTATTTATTTAAAAAAAGTCTTTTTCTGACAACTTCCATAATTATAGACAATAAACCATGATAATCCCCTCCCCCACTTTTCCCTTCTCAACTCTACTCTCCATCATATCCCCTTCCCCTCTCTATTAATCTTTATTTTGAATTCATCATCTTTGCCTCCTATTAAGAGGGTCTTGTGTAGGTAGTATAAGGCATTGCAAGGTCATGTATGTCCAGGCTATTTTGTGTATAGAAGAGTGCATTGTAAGCAGTCCCCCCCTTCCTTTGCTCTTACATTCTTTCCAGCGCAATGGACCCTGAGCCTTGGAAGGTGTGATAGAGATATTTCAGTGCTGAACACTCCTCTGTCACTTCTCAGCACTGTAGTGCCTTTTCAGTCATCCCAGAGGTCACCACTATCTGAAAAAGAGAATCTTCTCTAAACAAAAGTGAAAGTAGCATTAATCTATGGTTTCTTTTTTTTGTGGGGGGGGTTCTGAGGTAAGGTTTCGTACTATCCCAGGCTGACCTGGAATTCACTAGGTAGTCTCTGGGTGGATGGCCTTGCACTCAAAGTGATCCTTCTACGTCTGCCTCCTGAGCACTGGCATTAAAGTTGTGCATCACCACACCCAGCTCTCGCTCTCTCTCTTTTTTAGGTATTTTAGTTGAGAGAGAGAGAGAAACAGGCAAATAGAGAGAATGGGTAGGCCGTGGCCTCAAGGAACTCCAGACACATGTGCCACCTTGTGCATGTGGCTTATGTGGGTACTGCAGAATCAAAACTGGTTCTTTGGCTTCCTAGGCAAGCTCCTTAACTGCTAAGCCATCTCTCCAGCCTCTCTCTCTAATTTTTAATTTGTGTGTGTATATGCATGCACCAGGGTCTGTAGATGCTACAAACAAATGCCCATCTAGCCTTACATAGGTGGCTGGGAAACTGAACCTACGCAGCTAGCAAGTACCATTGACTGCTGAGACATCTCCCCAGCTGCAGGTTTTATTTTTTTTTTTAGATTTTTTTTTTTTTTAATGTGTGAGAGAATTGGCACACCATAGCCTTCAGCTACTGCAGTTGAATTCCAAATGTGTGCGCCCCCTTGTGCACATGTGCGACCTTGTGCCTTTGTGTCACTGTGTGTCTGGCTTATGTGGGACCTGCAGAATTGAACATGAGTCTTTAGGCTTCATAGACAAGTGCCTTAACTGCTAAGCCATCTCTCCAGCCCTTGGTTTTGTTAATTTATTTACATGTCTACACCAGGCCATGGGTTTTCTCTCTCAGCAGGGTCTCACTCTAGCCCAGGCTGACACATAACTCACTTGCTAGTCCCAAACTGACCTCAAATTTACAGTGATAGTCCTAAATGCAGGGACTAAAGGCGTGTATCACCATGCCTTTTTTTTGTTTAATAAAATTTTAATGGAAAATTGAAGAGATAAAATGCTACGTTTTATGCAGGTATTCCAGTGTCTTCATTTGCTTGCTAAATACAACAAATAAAATTTAAAATGGCCTGGCATGGTGGCACATACCTTTAATCCCAACTCTAGGAAGGCAGAGGTAGGAGGATAGCCATGAGTTCAAGGCCACCCTGAGACTACACAGTGAGTTCCAGGTTAGCTTGGGCTACAGCGAGACCCTACCTTGAAAAAAAAAAGTCCAGTTGCCACCTTGATTATTCTATTAACAAATACTTGTTATTGTTTGTTTTTAGAGAAATTTTTAATGTGAAAGATATGATCAGTGTACAGTTGGAAGATAATCGCATAAGCAAAAGTTTTTGCAGCCAATCTTGCCTTTCGTCATATAAAGCAAAAAGGAAGCCATCTGGTTCCATATGTACTGACAGTACTTTGACCAAGTGCAGCAGGTGTCAGAAAATGGCTACTGTAAGTTGTGAATTACTGTCGCTTTTGTTTATTGTGTGTGGGGACGTGTGGTTTTTGACTTGCATGTGTCCACATGGTGCCCTATGCACTTGCCTGAGACAGGGGATGCTCCGCTGCTACAGCTGGAGTCCCATTCCATTGGTCTTGCACCCTTTCTTGCTTGAACCAGAGATGTGGGAGCTCACTACATTTGGAAGCCCAGGCAGTTTCCTGGTCTCTGATCTGCTTTGCAGGACTTGATTATAGGTGCATGTGATCATGCCCAGCTGTTTGCTTGGGTTGTGGAGATTCAGATGGGTAGTATTTTTGTTTATCACTCTAGCCCAGGCTGAACTGGAATCTACTATGTAGTCTCAGTGTAGCCTCAAATTCACACAGATCCTCCTACCTCTGCTTCCTGAATGCTGGGATTAAAGGCATGCGCTGGCATGCCTAGTTTCAAACTGGACAGTTTAAGGCCCTCAGGTTTGTACTGAGACATCTTCCCAGGCCAAGTTGTAAAATACTTTTAATATTTAGAGGGATTCTAATGACTCTGCTAAAATATCAAGGGTTTTCATTGAATCTTTTTTTTAAATCCTAGATTCAGTATGAAGTAAGATATAAGAATGTGAAGTATTGGTTTTGCAGTAATGCCTGCTTTTCAGATTTTCACTCTGCTAACAATTTCATCATGAATTGTTGTGAGAATTGTGGAGTTTATTGTTATACGAGCTTTAACCTGTTCCACGTACTTCGGATGGAAGGACAGTCTCACTGTGTGGGTAGTACAAGGAATGCGATAACAAATAAGCAGGTATGCAGAAAGGTGAGGTGGGAAGACCATTAGTCTTCCAATGGCTCCATTTGGGGCAGATATGGGAATATGATGTTTAGTGTCATTAGGAACAGTTTGGTTGATAAATTGATGATAGCTGGGTGTGGTGGCCCACACTTTAATCCTAGCACTCGAGAGGCAGAGGTTGGAGAATCACTGAGAGTTATGTACTTAACTCTTTCACCTAAGCAGTATAAATGAATTTAAATCATATACTTTCTTGACAGTTGAGGAAGAACCTGTTATTTCTTCTATTTTTTTTAAAGTGTCTGTTTAGCCAGGTGTGGTGGCCCATGCCTTTAATCCCAGCACTTGGGAGGCAGAGGGAGGATCATAGTGAGTTCAAGGCCAGCCTAGACTACATAGTGAATTCCAAGTCAGCCTGAACTAGAGTGAGACCCTACCTTAAAAAAACAAGAAAGGGCTGGAGAGATGGCCTAACGGTTAAGCGCTTGCCTGTGAAGCCTAAGGACCCCGGTTCGAGGCTTGATTCCCCAGGACCCATGTTAGCCAGATGCACAAGGGGGCGCATGTGTCTAGAGTTCGTTTGCAGTGGCTGGAGGACCTGGCATGCCCATTCTCTCTCTTCTCTCTCTCTCTCTCTGCGTCTTCCTCTCTCTGTCTGTTACTCTCAAATAAATAAATAAAAATAAACAAAAGAAAAAAAAAGAGGACTACCTGAAAGTCGTTTAAAAAAAGAAGAAAAAAAAATTATTGAGCTGGAGAGATGGCTTAGTGGTTAAGGCACATGCCTGAGATTCTCCACGTCCCATGTAAGCCAGATGCACATGGTGGCACATGCGTCTGGAGTTTGTTTGCAGTGGCTAGAGGCCCTGGTGTGCCCATTCTTACTCTCTCTCTCCCTCTCTCTGTTTTAATAAATAAATAAAAGTCATCATTTATTTATTAGCGAGAGAATGGGTGCACCAGGACCTCCAACCACTGCAAATAAACTCCCAGATACATGGGCCACCATGTGCATCTATCTGAGTTATATGGGTCCTGGGGAATCAAACCTGGGTCCTTTGGCTTTGCAGGCAAGTACCTTAACTGCTAAGCCATTCCTCCCACCCCTAAAGTAACCTTTTTAAAAATCATTTGCAACCTTCAACATGGCTGCGGCAGTAGATTAGGGCCACCACCTGGGGAACCCATGGGAAGCACCTGCCGCCGCCAGTGCCATGTGCTTCATTCCTGTGGGTTACGGCCGGCTCAGGTTTTATACAGCTTTAAATAGACTTCTTGGAAGCTCTGCCAACCAGTTCAATGGTGTCTTCTACTACTGTGCCTCTAGGATTTCACTATGAAACAAAATATGTTGTTCTTAGCTGCTTGGGACTTCTCTCAGGAGAATGTGCAAGAGTGTCATGGTCCCTCACCCCAAGGTGTTCAACTAGATATAGCTTCATAGTCACTGGATCCAGAAGTTTTATTAAAAGTTAAATCTGAAATTGATGAAGAACTAAAATTCTTGGACAAAGAATCTCTGAAGCCTTTACGAGTACAGGCTTTGACCATCACATCTCTCCAATGTTCAGTCCTGCTAACTCCGAAAGCTCAACAGAAGACTGCTTGGCCCATCTCGGACAAAGTGTGTCCCAGGAACTGAAAGAACCTCTGCAAAAAGCATTGCAAATGCTCCTTGGCCAGGCACCATCTTTAATCTTGAGTCTGAGGAGGAAGAATGCCCTGGAATCATTGCAGAAGATAGCAATGACATTTATATCCTGCCTAGTGACAGCTCTGGACAAGTCAGTCCCTCAGAGTCTCCAACTGTGACAACTTCTTGGAAATCTGAAAGTCTGCCTGTCTCACTGTCTGCTAGTCAGAGTTGGCACACAGAAAGCTGTCGCTACCCTTCCATTGTCCCTCGGTCCTGAGTCCTGGCAGCAGATTGCAATGGATCCAGAAGAAGTCAAAGGCATAGACAGCAATGGAGCCAGAGAGAAGAGTGAGAACAACTCTTCTAACTCTGACATTGTGCACGTGGAGAAGGAAGAGATCCCAGAGGGTGCCGAGGAGGCCTTGCAGCCCAGGGAGCCACAGGAGCCAGTCCCTGGAGCCTCTGCGCCCTTACTTGCACAGATCTCTGCCACATCTTTGCTGGAACCCAGGGAACCTGCTGCAGGAATGATTTCAAATTGAGGAAGCCAGTCCCACTCCCTCTGTGCTTGTGGAGCTTGGTGTGCAAGAGTTGCAGGCAGCACCAGTGGGGCCTGCCGAGGGAGTGAGCCACACTGCCCTGTGGAGTAGGGAGGAGGCCCTGGGCAGGAAGGAGGCCGCCCTTGTTGCAGGATCAAAGGCCAAGCTGCCTGTTGAGGGCAAGGCAGTACAGCTGTTTGGAGAGGCTGCGGCTGTGGCCATCCTGGCAGTGGCAGTCAGGGTGGCTCTCGCACTTGGGGAAAAGTAGAAGCTTTTAGAAGAAAAAGAAGACAAAATGGATCTAAGGCTTTCATTGTTGTATTAGCTGGAATTTGAGCTGCCAGCAACTAACTGGAAATTGTGGGACATGGGAAGCTTCCTGTTCAGCGTGGCAATGTCATGACCCACCAGTAGGGCTTGAGATAGAGGGTCTGACTCACTGTGCATTCTAAGGATCTTGGCTCATAGTAGATTGGGAATGGTAAGAGAAAAGCTTCCCCATCTAGAACAAGGATTATCAACTCAGCACTGGACATTTCAGTAATTCTCTGTAGGAGACTGTCCTGTGACTTGTGCAGTGGTTAGCAGCATCCTTTGACCTACACCCACTAGATGTCAGTAGCACCCTACTCCCAGTGAGGATGGCCAAAACTGTCTCCAACATTGCCAGATGTCCCATGTGGGCAAAATTGTCCCCTGTTGAGGCCACTGCTGTAAGAGTGAGTTCACGTCGTTGGATCTTGGGGAGTCGTCCACAGTGTAGTCTGCCAAGTGGTCATCTGCTGGCTCCCCACCCCGTGGTATGGTGCCATCCTGCCCTGCACCACCTCAGGTACTGCCCGCCCTGCAGCAGCTCTCCCGTGTCTCCAGTTGTACTTTTACCTCCACTGTGCCCAGCAAGCCCCTGAACTTCTTCAGCTCCACCTTGCAAAGATGCTGCCTTTAAGAACTTTGAAAAGATGCATACATAGGTGGGGCATAGTGGTGCCCACCTATAATCCCTGCACTCTGGGAGTGGAGGCAGGAGGATTGCCACAAGTCTGAGGTCAACCTGGTCTCCATAGAGAGTTTCAGGCAGCCGGAGCTAGATATTGAGACCATGTTCCTTCCCTTGCCCCGCAAAATAGTGACTACAAGAGACTTGGGGTTTCCTAAGTAGGCTACTACTGCAGTCATTTATCTTGTTTAGAAGCGAGAGGATGGCCTACGCGACCCATCCAAGCCTCTTCAAGCTCTTCTTGTCAGTGTCTACCCATTTGCTTAGGATGGCTTGCCAGTGTCACCTCTGGTCACATGTTCTCACTGTCTATGTATAAGCCAGGTTAGTGTATTTTTCCCATATCTGACCTCCATTTTCGGAGAGGTTAGTAACTTCTCTAGCCATGGGTTTATGGAAACTGTCAGATCAGCACCCTTATTAAATGCATACTATTGACTATCTTTTCATTGAATCCTAAGTATCACTGAAATAAAAAGTGGAAAAAAGAAGCTTAAATTTCAAGACTGAAGCTGCTAATGAAGCTCTGGTTTGCCCTTCAGCATTCAAGAGCAGAGACCTTGGCCTGAGCTCTTCTCAGAGCAGATGCCAGGTGACAAGCCAGCATGACTGGGTCCAGTTCGCAGCTAGTGGAGACTCAGCAAAATCTTTGGCCTGGTGGATCCCAACCCTCAAAAGTGTTGGAACATGCCACCCTGCAAGGCACATGTGCTTGATAAGAAGTCATCTCAGATGTATCTTAGCTGTGTACTACTACTAATTAGGTCCTGAAGTTTATAATAAAAATACTTTTAACTACCCTGATACAAAAAAAAAATATTTGCAAGCAGAGACAGACATACACAATGTGTGCACCAGGGCCTCCAGCTACTGCAGATGACCTCCAGATGCATGTGGCACTTTGTGCATCTGTCTTTACATGGATATCAGGGATCAAACCAGGGTTGTTAGGCTTTTCAGGCAAGTGCCTTAACCACAAAGCCATCTCTTCAGTCCTATTTATTTTATCCTGTTTTCCTTTTTAATTTTTAAGAATGTATTTATTTGAGAAAGATAATAAGCAGTGCAGGGCTTCTTGCCACTGCAAACAAACTACTCCAGATGCATGTGCCACCTTGTGAATCTGGGTGTTTTTTTTTTTGGCGGGGGGGTTGAGGTAGGGTCTCGCTCTAGCCCCGGCTGACCTACCTCTGCCTCCTGAGTGCTGGGATTAAAGGTGTGCACCACCATGTCTGGCTAAAAGATGTTTTGTTTTGTTTTGTTTTTTAAAAAAGGTTTATTTATTTATTTGCAAGCAGAGAGAGATAGAAGATAAGACAGACAGAATGGGTGCACCAAGGCCTCCAGCAAAAACTGACTCCCAAGTGCATGTGCCACTTTCTGTATCTGGCTTTTTACATGGGTACTGGGGAATCAAACCCCAGTCATTAGGCTTTGCAAGCAAGTGCCTTAACCCCTGAGCCATCTCTCTAGCCCAGTTGTTTGGTTTTTTTTTTTTTTTTTTTTTTTTTTTTTTTTTTTTTTTTGAGGTAGGGTTTCACTCTAGCCCAGGCTGACCTCGAATTCACTATGTAGGCTCAGGGTGGCCTTGAACTCACAGTGCTCCTCCGACCTCAGCCTCCCATGTGCTGAAATTAAAGGCAGAATGATTAGGGATAGGCAGATGGCTCAGCAATTAAAAGCATTTGCTTCCAAAGCCTGAAAACCTGGGTTGAATGCCCCAGTACCCATTGAAAGCCAAATGCACAAAGTGGTCCTGCATCTGGAGTTCATTTGCAGATGCATTGCAGGTAGCACATGCCTTTAAGTCCAGCACTTGGGAGACTGAGGTAGGAGGATCTGTAGGAGGAACTGTGAGTTCAAGACAAGCCTGAGACTACATATTTCCTGGTCAGCCTGGGCTACAGTGAGACCCTACCTCAAAAAACCAAAAAGAATACTCTGGGTGTTCTAGTGCATACCGTTCATTAATCCTAGTACTTGGGAGACAAGTAAAAGGATCACTGTTAGTTCCAGGCCAGGTCTGGTGGGGCTAGAGTAAGATCCTACCTCAAAACAACAACCACCAAAAAAAAAAAAACAGGATGATGCCTGATATGGTGGTACACACCTGTAATCCCAGCATTTGGGAAGTAGATGTAGGAGGATTAGTAGTTCAAGGCCAGGCTGTCCTACAGATTGAAAAACTGTCTGAAAACAAAGAAACCCTTGAAATCACTTAATAGTGCTAAACTTTATAAAGTATATTCCCATACCTAAAAATTATTCATTATGAGCTGGAGAGATGGCTTAAGGCACTTGTTTGCAATCCTGGCTGCTCAAGTTCAAATCCCCAGTACCTTTGATAAAGCCAGGTACACAGAGTGGCGCATGCATCTGGAGTTTGTTTACAGTGGTAAGAGGCCCTGGAGTGCCAATTCTCTTTCTTTCTCTGACTTTCTCTCTCTCCCTGCTTGCAAGTAATAATAACTTTAAAAAATTTAATTTATTTATTTGAGAGAGGGAGAGAGAGAAAGAGGCAGACAGAGAGAGTGAGAGGCTCCAGATGCATGCACACATCTGGCTTAAGTGGGTCCTGAGGAATTGAACCAAAGGTCCTTTGGCTTCGTAGGCAAATACCTTAACAGCTAAGCCTTTTCTCCAGCCCAATAATAAATAAATAAATAAATTACTCACCTGAGCTGGGCATGGTGGTAAACACCTTTAATTCCAGCACTTGGGAAGCATAGGTAGGATCAACGTGAGTTCCAAGCCATCCTGAGATTACGTAGTGAATTCCAGATCAGCATTGGCTGGAGCAAAACCCTACCTCAAAAAACCTAAGACAGGCATGGTGGCACACACCTTTAATCCCAGCATTTGGGAGGCAGAGGTAGGTGGAGCCCAACCTTTTGGGCCAGAGAAGCAGCTAACAAGACTGAGGCACAGAGAGTCTGGGTGTTGTAGATCCAGAAGTGATAAAAAAAAAAAAAAAAAAAAAAAAAAAGGTTCTCTTGGGCTGAGGGCTGAGTGGTTAAGGCATTTGCCTGAAAAGCCAAAGGACTCTGGTTTGATTCCCCAGGTCCCATGTAAGCCAGATGCACAAGGTGGCACATGCATCTTGAGTTCATTTGCAGTGGCTGGAGGCCCTGGCGCACCCATTCTCTTTCTCTCTGCCTCTTTCTCTCTGTGTCACTCTCAAATAAATAAACAAAAATAAATAAACCATTTTTCAAAAAGCTCTGTCACTTGGTTTCATTTTATTCATTGCTGTCTATAGTATCTCTTCTAGTTTTTTGTTTGTTTTTTCTTTTTGTTTTTTTGAGGTAGGGTCTTGCTGTAGTCCAGGCTGACCTGGAATTCACTATGGAGTCTCCGGGTGGCATAGAATTTACGGTGATCCTACCTCTGCCTCCTGAGTGCTGGGATTAAAGGTGTGTGCCACCATGCCTGGCGTAGTTTTTAATATAGTATAAAATTATTTCATTGTTATTTGTAATATTTCAACTAAAGGTAGTTGTAGTAGGTATACTTAGTGATTACTTCTAACATGTTATATGATAGGAATATCAATTTTTTATGAGTATTATTTTTAAATCTTCTAGCAGAAATTAGTCAAACTTACATCTTTTCCTTGGAAGTCACTGAAGCCATCAGAGGAAATGATTGAGATTACTTATGACTTGGGGAAGACAGAGCTTTTCTGCTCTATGAATTGTTTTTCTGTATACAAGAAAGCTGTGACGGAGACTTCTACAGGTAGTACTTCAAAGATTTTCTAGTGATTAGAGGGGGTAATTACATCTTGCTATTTTTTGTTTTTGAGGCAGGGTCTCAACTCTACCAGGCTGACCTGGAACTCACTGCTGATATTAAAGGCATGAGCCACCACTCCCAGCTACATTTTACTTTATTGTATAACTTTGATTTAATTCCAAATTAAACAGGCTTAAAACTCAAAACAGGGGCTGAGGGTGTAGCCCAGTTGGTAGAGTGCTTGTCTAGTACGCATGAAGGCCTAAATTTCCCCAGCACAGCATGAAACTTTGCATCATTGCACAAACACAGACTGGAAATCCCAGTAAGGAGGTGGAAGTGCTAGGAGATAAGTATTAAATCTGTGGGGGTGAAGTAGCACTTTCATATATGTATATGAAAAGTTACTTGCCACAATTGTTATAGTTTTGACTTTTTAAAATATTTAATTAATTAATTTATTTGAGAGAGGGAGAGAATGGGCGCATCAAGGCCTCCAGCCACTACAAACATACTTCAGACACATGCACTACCTTATGCATCTGGCTTATGTGGTACTAAGTGATCAAACCTGGGTCCTTAGGCTTCCCAGACAAACACCTTAACCACTAAGCCATCTCTCCAGCCCTTGATTTTTTTTATTTATTTGACAGAGAGGATGTGCATGTCAGGGCCTTTAGCCACTGCAGAGGAATTCCAGACACATGCACCACCCTGTGCATCTGGCTTATGTGGGTCCTGGGGAGTTGAAACTGGGTCTTCTGGCTTTGCAGGCAAGCACCTTAACTGCTGAAGCCATCCCTCCAGCCCCAAAACACTTATTAAACAGTGCTTTCTGATTGATTCTGCCTGGTTTATAACCAGCATTTTTTATTTATTTTTTTGCCAGTGAATGTTTCCATGGTACATGATACTTCAACAGAGAATCTTTCTCCAAAGAAAGATTCGATTCCAGTTATAAGTAATATAGTGTCATTAGCAGATACTTATGCAGCTCCGCCGATCATGAATACGGATCTTTTACAAGGTAAATGTTGATGTAGATATTTCACATAAATATAGTTTCATACTTGGTGGATCTAGCTATACACTAAAATTTCTTTTTCTTAAAATGATACAAGCCAAAAAAAACAGTTTGAGGCCACCCTGAGACTACATAGTGAATTCCAGATCAGCCTGGGCTAGAACGAAACCCTACTTTGAAAAACAACAAGAAAAAAAGTAAAAAGAAAAAGAAGCAAGCTATATCACCTTATGCTAAGTGAGATCCTAAATATATGCTTTTGTTTATTTTAACAGGTGTAGTTTCTTCAATAAATACAAATGTCATGATGAATGTAAGTTTTTAAAAATTATTATTTGTGTGTGTGTGTTCATGTCTGTGTATGTTTGTGTGTGTAGACATGCGTTTGCCATGTCACATGTGTGAAGGTCAGAGGTCAGTCCTCTGCCTTTCCACCCCATTTCAGTCAGGGTTTCTCGCTGTGATTCTGTCTGTGCTGTTGTTCTTTGCTGCACTTACCATGAGACCCCAAGAAATTCTCCTCTCCACCTCCCATCTCACTGTGTGTGTGCTGGGATTACAGAAACTCACCACAGCTTCCTGCTTATGTTTTTTTTTTTTTTTTTTTTGGTGAGGTCTGGGGGATCAAACTTGGCTCTCCAGCTTGAGTAGTGAGTACTTTTTTCATTGAGTCCTCTTCCACCCCCTAAGTTTTATCCTTACTCTTTTGGCTACTGTCTTTCATAAGCAATTTTTATATAAACAAATAAATGTATGCATACATATATACATATAAGAATTAGTTTTTTGTATTTTTGAGGTGGGGTCTCACTCTAGCCCAGGCTGACCAGGCACTTACTCTGTAATCCCAGGCTGGCCTCAAACTCACAGTGATATTCCTACCTCTGCCTCCCAAGGGCTGGTACAAGAAGATTTGGCGCACCTTTAGTCCCAGAACTCTTGAGGCAGGGGTAGGAGGATCGCTGAGAGTTCGAGGCCAGCCTGAGACCTGAGAATAGGTCAGCCTGGGCTAGAGTGAGACCCTACCTTGATAAACCAAAAAAAAAAAAAAAAATTTAAACCAGAGCCAGGCATAGTGGTGCATGTCTTTAATCCCAGCACTCTGGAGGCAGTGGTAGAAGGAACACCATCAAGGCCACCTTGAGACTACATAGTGAATTCCAAGTCAGCCTGGGCTAGAGGGAGACCCTACCTCAAAAAAAAAAAAAAAAAAAAAAAAGAATATTTAAACAAAAATATTATGCCATCTTTTCCCAGGCTTTTTTTTTTTTTTTGGTATGTATATGATATGCATGCATGTGTATATGCATGCTTGTATGTGTGTGTACAGGTGCATGTAGAAGCCAGAAGTTGACTTGGGCTGTCCTCCATCAGTGCACCTTTTTTTTATTGACAACTCCCATAATTATAGACAATAAGCACCTTATTTTTTAAAAAAATGTTTTTATTTATGTATTTATTTGCAAACAGTGCAAACAGGGTGTACCAGAGCCTCTTGCCACTGCAAACAAACTCTAAATGTGTGCATCTGGCTTTATGAACCCAGCCTGGCAAGCTTTGTAATCAAACATTTTTAACAACTGAGCCATCTTCGCAGTCTTCCACCTTGTTTTTTGAGACAGGATCTCGCCCCAAACCTGGAACTCACCAATTCGGCTAGACTAGCTAGCCAGTGAGCCCTCGGGATCTGCCTTTCTCTGCCTCTGCAGTGCTGGAATTAGAAGTGCACACCCTCATTCCTGGCATTTACATGGGGTGCTGGGGATTTAAATTTTATTTATTTATTTATGTGTGTGTGTGTGAGTGCTTGGATGAGCACCAACGTCTCTTTCTGCTGCAAATGAATGGCTGTCTGATTTTAGATAAGTGTCTGGGAAATTGAACAACTAAGCCATCTCCACAGCCCCCAAAATTCTTATTCTATAATTATATGCCAAGAACTCTTGCATGCTAAGTCTAGATTATAAGTTACAAATAATTGATGATGTTTCTGCCTATAGAAGCTCTTACAGTAATTTACCCATTTTACAGTTGTTGTCATAGGTGAATCCAATATTTTGATAATTTGAAAACTAATAAAATGAATGTTATTTTACCATTTTTGCCCAAAGACCTCTAAAAGCTTATCCAGTTCATCAAGTAATGCTGATGGTACGGAGCAGCCAGGCCTTTTGCCACCTTCACCAGTGCTCAGTCAGGATACAGTTGGTTCCGGTACAGAAGTACAAAACCATTCCATGTCAAACCAAGAACCTACCTTCAATTTGGGATCTGGAAGTGATAGACTCTGTCAACCAAACTTTACATCCAGGGTGCAAACATGTAAAGAGAAGTCACAAAGCATTAGAAAATCTTGGTGTTCAAGTTTTCAGCATTTGGAAAACACTAAAAAAGATATGTTCTGCTATTCCTGCCAATTGTTCTACCAAAAAAATTTAAGCTATGGGGGAGAATCATTTGCAACCCAAGGAACTTCAAATTGGAAAAAAACTCTGGAAAAATTCAGAAAGCATGAAAAAAGCGAAATTCATTTAAAGTCATTGCAGTTTTGGAGGAAATACCAGTTCTGTGAAGAAGCTATAAATGATAATCTACCTATTGACTCAAAACAGATTGAGGGAAATAAAAAGTATTTAAAGCTTATCATTGAAAATATCTTATTTCTTGGAAAACAGTGCTTACCATTAAAAGGAAGTGACCAGTCTATTTCATCTGTTAATAAAGGCAATTTTTTAGAATTATTAGAAATAAGAGCAAAAGATAAAGGAGAAGAAATGCTTCGGCTTATGAATTCACAAGTTGACTTCTATAATAGTACACAGGTCCGAAATGATATTATTGAGATAATAAAGACTGAAATGTTGCAGGATATTGTGAATGAGGTCAATGTCTCCTCAGCTTTTTCTATCATATGTGAAGAGGTAACAGATAGTGCCACTAGAGGACAACTTTCAGTTTGTGTGAGGTATCCACAGAAAACATCGAAGGCTTTCTTAATTAAAGAAAGGTTCCTGGGTTTTGTTGATATTGAAAAAATGCCTGGGACCCACTTACACAGGAGCATCACCACTTACCTGCAGCAGATTGGAGTTGATCTTAGTCAGATAAGTGGCCAGGCCTATGATTATGCCACAACTTTGAGGGTGAATTTTAATACCATGGCAGCAGAATTCAAGAAGGAAGAACCCAGAGCTTTACACATACATTGTCACACACATCTCTTTGAATTGGCAGTAATTAGGTTTTGTAAAGGAGTGAAAGAACTCCGAGGTGCTTTAGGTACTCTCAAGTCTCTACTCAACACTATTCATAGGCATAGAGAGGTGCTCACAAATTTTCAAAACATTTGTATACTAAGTCAGAAGAAAACATGCAGAAAACATACATTACCATCATGTTGGACAGTCCATGATCATACACTATTATCTGTGATTGACAGCCTTCCAGAAATTATTACAACTCTGGCATCTGTATCCAGCCATTCCCCAAGCACAATTCTGACTGATAAGTTGAGTGATTTGTTGACATTGGTTTCCAAGTTTGAATTTATCTTTTGTTTGAAATTTCTTTATCGAATACTCAGTGTTACAGGAATTCTTTCCAGAGAGCTTCAAAGTGAAACTCTAGATATTTTTTCTTTGTCTTCAAAAATAGAAGCAATTTTGGAATGTTTATTGTGTGAAAGAAATGATGTACATTTCAAGACTGTCTGGGATGGAGCAGAGGAGCTATGTGGAAAAATAACCAATAGAGGTTTTGAAGTTGAAAAACCTTCTTTTCAAAAAAGAAGAAAAATTCAGAAAACAACAGATCTTGGCAATTCAGAGAGTGTGGTTTTTCCTGCTTCAACAGAAGAACAGTATAAAATTAACATTTATTACCAAGGATTGGATACTGTGTTGAAAAATTTTAAGTTATATTTTTCAGAGTTTGATTATTGCAAAATAAAACAAATTTCAGAACTATTACTTAAATGGAATGACCCATTAAATGAAGCAACAGCCACACATGTTCAAAAGTTCTATAAGTTTGACTTAGACATCATTCCAGAGCTCAGATTTTATCGGCAGTATGCAAAACTCAATTTTGTTATAGACTGTGGATCCATCAGCTTCACCAGTCTTGGCTATTTGTTCATCCAGCACGGTCTTCACAATAGCATCCCTTGCCTCTCGAAGCTCTTATGCATTGCTTTATCTTGGCCAATTACTTCACCAAATGATGAAGAGTTATTTTCTACCCTGCCTCGTCTGAAGACATATTTATCCCATACCATGGGACAAGAGAAGCTTAGCAGCCTGGCCCTGATGGCTGTTGAGCAGGAGTTGGTGAATAAACTAATGGAGCCTGAAAGACTCAATGCAATTGTAGAAAAGTTTATTAGGCAGGTGAATGATACCTGATACTTATAACTTTGAACTTAAAAGAATTTTGTATTTCTGTTGGAATCCTAGTGAAGTTGGTTTGTTATTTGTTTGTTCTTTTGAGATGAGTTGTCAGTGGGTTCCCTAGGTGGGTCTTGAACTTGTGAGTTCTCCCACCTCAACATCCATGCGCACAAGGTGGTACATGTGTCTGGAGTTATTTTTTTGTTTGTTTTGTGTTTTTTTTTTTTTTTTTTTTTGAGGTAGGGTCTCAGTCTGGCCCACGCTGACCTGGAATTCACTATGGAGTCTCAGGGTAACCTCTAACTCACGGCGATCCTCCTACCTCTGCCTCCTGAGTGCTGGGATTAAAGACATGTGCCACCATGCCTAGTAGTTTTTTTTTTTTTTTAATGAGTTTTTTTTTTAATTGGTGTGTCAAGGCCTGTAGCCACTGTAATCGCCAGACACATGTACACCTTGTGTGCATGTATGACCTTGCATGGTTGTGTCACCTTGTGCATCTGTCTTAGAATCTAGAGAATTGGACATGGTTTCTTAGGCTTGACAGGACAGCACCTTAACCACTAAGCCATCTCTCCAGCCCTATTTCCTTTTTTTTTTTTTTTTTTTTTTTTTCCTGAGGTAGGGTTTCACTCTAACTCAGGCTGACCCAGAATTCACTGTGTAGTCTCAGGGTGGCCTTGAACTCATGGTGATCCTCCTATCTCTGCCTCCCAAGTGCTGGGATTAAAGGTGTGCACCACCATGCCCAGCAGCCCTATTTCCTTTTATTGAACTGTCAAATTTAATTAAGTGGCTGAGAAGATGGTTCAGCAATACCTGCCAGCCTGGGTACAATTTCCAAGCCACCACATAAGCCAATTCAGAAACTGGTACGGGGCCTGGAGAGATGGTTTAGTGGTTAAGGCATTTGCCTGCAAAGCCAAAGGACCCTGGTTTGATTCCCTAGGACCCATGTAAGGCAGATGCACAAGGGGTGCATGCATCTGGAGTTTGTCTGTAGTGGCTGGAGGCCCTGGCGTGACCATTCTCTCTTTCTCAAATAAATAAATAAAATATATTTAAAAAAAAAAAAAAGCCAGGCATGGCACACACCTTTAATCCGAGCACTCAGGAAGCAGAGGTAGGAGGATCGCTGTGAGTTTGAGGCCACCCTGAGACTACATACTGAATTTCAGGTCAGCCTGGGCTAGAGTTAGACCCTACCTCAAAAAACAAAACAAACAAACAAAAAACTGGTACAGATTGGCCATGATGATGCACACCTTTAATCCCAGCACTTGGGAGGGAGAAGTAGGAGGATCACCATGAGTTCAAGGCCACCCTGAGATTATATAGTGACTTCCAGGTAAGCTTGGGCTAGAGTGAGACTCTACCTCAGAAAAACCACACACAAAAAGAAAAATAAATAATAAAACATGAAATTCTAGGCCACCCTGAGACTATATTCTAGGTCAGCCTGAGCTAGAATGAAACTCGACCTTGAAAAACCAAAAGAAAAAAAAACTTTTTTTGGGTATTAGAAAAACTTTTTTTTTTAATTTTAATGTGCGCACCAGGTCCTCTAGCTGCTTCAAATGAACTGCAGATGTATGTGCCACCTTGTGCATCTGGTTTACGTGGGTCTTAGGGAATCAAACCTGGGTCCCTTGGCTTTGAAGGCAAGCATTTTTATAAAATAGCTTAAGTATAAATAGCTTTTGTATAAATCCAAACACCCCAGATTTAATTAAAAAATTTTTTTTTGGCTTTTCAAGGTAGGCTCTCACTCTAGCTCAGGCTGACCTGGAATTCACCATGTAGTCTCAGGTTGACCTTGAACTCACAACGACCCTCCTACCTCTGTCTCCCGAGTGCTGGGATTAAAGGCATGCGCAACCATACCTGGCTTTGAGCACTTTTTAAAAAAAAATATTTTTATTTATTTGAGAATGGATGCATTAGGGCTTCTTGCCACTACAAACAAACTCCAGACACAATGCACCACTTTGTACATCTGGCATCATGTGGGTACTAGGATATTGAATGCAGGCCAGTAGGCTTTGCAAGCAAGAGCCTTTAACTGCTGAGACATCTCCCAGCCCTTGACCACTTTTTTTTAATTATTTAGGGCTGGAGATTACTCAGCGGCTATAGGTATTTGCAAATATGCACAAAGTGGTGCATGCATCTGGAGTTCTTTGCATTGGTAATTAGCCCTGGTGTGGCTATACTTTCTCTGTCAAATAAAACTGTTTTTCACCCAGTGCTGAGATTGAAGGCATGTGCCACCATGCGCCACTCAGGTGTTCTTTAAAATGGCTAGTCACATCATTTATTTAATCTTGAAGAAAAACGAAGCTCCTGGTGCTTTAGAATCTATAAGCCCCTGTTTCTAAGGTTTTGGGAGGGTAATGGCGAGGTGGCTTAGCGGTTAAGGCACTAGCCCAAGGAACCAGGTTCAATCCCCCAGAACCCATGTAAGCCAGAGGCACAAGGTGACACATGTGCACAAGGTGGTGTATGCATCTGGAGTGGTTGTAGGCCCTGGCACATACCTTTAATCCCAGTACTTGGGAGGCAGAGGTAGTAGGATCCAAGGCCACCCTGAGACTACTGAATTCCAGGTCAGCCTGGGCTAGAGCAAGACCCTACCTTGCAAAACCAAAAATAAAATAATAAAAATTGGGCTGGAGAGATGGCTTAGTAGTTAAGGTACTTGCCTGCAAGGTTCAATTCCCCAGGACCCGTATAAGCCAGATGCACAAGGTGGCACATGCATCTGGAGTTTGTTTGTAGCAGCTGAAGGCCCTGATGTGCCCATTCTCTCTCTCCCAAATTAATATATATATATATTTTTTTTTTTTTGAAAAAGGCTTTCTGGGACATCAGATTGATTTAAAAGCAGCAGTAACATATTTGTACTCATGTGACATTTCTTCAGGAACAGAGTATAGGAAATTAAACCTAGAGTTCTAAGCACCACATACATGGAAATGAATAAATGGGTTACAGAAGGCCAGGCATGGTAGTGCACGCCTTTGCTTTCACCACTGGGAGGCAGAGGTAGGAATGCTGAGTTTGAGGCCAGCCTGGGCTACAGTGAGACCCTACCTCGAAAAACCAAAATAAAAGTTACAATAATTCCACTTTACTATGTGCTGATTGGGCAGGAGTTCCTCAAGACACTAAACTGCTGGTGATACTTGCTCAGGAATCATTGTATGGATATGGATTATAGAAAGTACCCCTTACCACATAATTTTCCAGTATGAACCAGAAATCTTCATAGCTATGATTGGTGGGAAAGAAAATTTTATCCAGACCAGTTGGAAGAAAAACAGCATTCAATAGAATGTGAGCATTAGATATAAATTATTTTGTGTAATTTGTATGGCCTAAGTGTATGCACACGTGTACAAGTGCTCACATCCCATGCATGTTGTGTGCACCAACAAGAGGGGAATGTCCAGAATCCTCTTGTTCCTCATGTGCATTTTTCCTTGATGGGTTCTCTCCCTCAACCCAGAGCTACTGTCCTTCAGTAAGGCTCACCCTACCATTGACTGGGGTAACAGACATGTGTGACCATACCATGTTTTTGTGAGTTGAACTTGGTTGGAGATCTCTGGTCAGAGACCTAAATTCTTAGGGAACAAGCACTCACTTCTTGGTTTTTCAAGGTATGGTCTCACTGTAGCCCAGGCTGACCTGGAAGTCACTATGTAGTCTCAGGTTGTCCACAAACTCTACCTCTGCCTCCCAAGTGCTGGGATTAAGAGCATGTGCCACCACACCCAGCATTATGTCCGGTGTTTGTGACTTGTGTGTATGGACACACCTGCCACCGTGCGCGTGTGGCAGTAAGAGAACAACTTCTGGGTGTCTGTTCCACCTTCTTTGAAACAGATTCTTGTCACTGCAAACAAACTTGAGACAAGCTACCCTGTGAACTCTGGATTCTTCTGGCTCCACCTCCCATTGTCATAGGTGCATTAGGATCACATATGCATAGGCCACTTTGCAGTCAGCTTTACATGTGTGCTGGACAGTTGAATCTGGCTAGTAGACTGCAAGTGCCTTTAACTGGTTAGCCATCTTTCAGCCCCAGGCCTCTAGGGTTTGACTTCTGAACATCAACATCACCATTTCACCCCTTAATTTTTTTTTTTTTTGGTCATTATTGATTTCTCTGGGATGAAAAGACATTTGTTCATGTCTCCCCAGGGAAATTTAATGTAACAATATGCATATACATACAGTAGAGGTTGGGGACTTAGCTCAATGGGAAGAGTGCTTGCCTAGCAAGCCCAAGGTTCATTCCAATATATATAAAATATCCAGTTAATATAGCCCTTAGGATAAAAGGAAGACAAGAAGCCGGGCGTGGTGGCGCACGCCTTTAATCCCAGCACTCGGGAGGCAGAGGTAGGAGGATCGCCGTGAGTTCGAGGCCACCCTGAGACTCCATAGTGAATTCCAGGTCAGCCTGGGCTAGAGTGAGACCCTACCTCAAAAAAAAAAAAAAAAAAAAAAAAGGAAGACAATATCAGTTAAGCAAAAACAGAACTAATCAGCAGCAGATCTGCAATATAAAAATTTTAAAGTTCTTCAGGCTGAAATGAAAGGACATCAAAAGGAAATCCACCTGAGCTAGAGTGAGACTACCCCAAAAAAACAAAAAAGGAAATCCATCCGAGCATGGTGAACACACCTTTAATCCTCACACTCGGGAGGTAAAGGTAGGACTGCCATAAATTTGAGGCCACCCTGAGACTGCGTATTTGAATTTCAGGTCATCCTGGGCTGCTGAGACCCCCCCTACATTGAGAAAGAAAGAAAAGACATTGGGGGTGGGGGTCTGGAGAGATGGTTCAGCCACTAAAGGCACTTGCATGAAAAGCGTTAACAGCCAAGGCTCAATTCCTCAGTACCCAAATAAAACCAGATGCAAAGTGGTACATGTATCTAGAGTTTTTTTTTATTTTTTATTTATTTGAGAGCGACAGAGAGGAGGTAGAGAGAGAGAGGGCGCCAGAGCTTCCAGCCTCTGTAAACGAACTCCAGATGCGTGCGCCCCCTTGTGCATCTGGCTAACGTGGGTCCTGGGGAATTGAGCCTCGAACCAGGGTCCTTAGGCTTCACAGGCAAGCGCTTAACCGCTAAGCCATCTCTCCAGCCCGTATCTATAGTTTTAGTAGCAGTTGGCATGCCTATTCTCTCATCTCTGCGTGCAAGTCAGCCTAGGCTCAGGGGAGACTGCCTAAACAAAAGGACAACCATTCCAATTCCAAAGCTTGCCGGCCATGGTGGCGCATGCCTTTAATCCCATGACTCGGGAGGCAGAGGTAGGAGGATCTTCGTGAGTTCAAGGCCACCCTGAGACTCCATAGTGAATTCCAAAAAAAACTTGCCCATGGACTAGTTGACTCCTCTGCTCTATCACATCAACTTCCCCTGCTGCCCAATCCTGGTAACCCTGAGTGTAGGTGAGTACATGACACCACATGCACATGGAGGTCAGGGGATCCTTGCCTTCTACCTCATTGGAGGCAGGGCCTTAGGTGTACTTGTTGACCAGGTAAGCCCGACTCCCAGACCCAATTTTTAAAATATGTACCGGGCATTTTGGCACATGCCTTTAATCCCAGCACTGTGAGAGCTTCTGGGATTCTGTCTACCTCTCATCCCAGGCACTTGCTATTGCTTCCAGCTTTACAAGGGCTAGAGATCCAAACTTTGGTCATCAAGCTTCCTTTCCTTCCCACCCCCTGCCCTTTTTTAAAATTTTATTTATTGAGGGAAGTAGAGAGTTAAGGAAAGGCACCCATGTGGCTAGAGATCTCACATAGAGGGCCTGGAAAAAAGCATAGGATAAGTTCAAGGAGCTCCTGCCATGTTGGGACCTGGAGGGGGTAAAGGAGCCCATGTGGAGAGTAAGTGCTAGGGGGCCCCTCAGGTGGGAAAAACCCACAGTTGGAAGTTCCCAAGTGCTCAGAGGCCCCCCCCCCCCCACGTTTCACATGTGGGCTGACACCTTCCTCTTTGAGGTAGGCTGTTTTAGCTAAATGCTTCTGAAAAATGTCTGCCTCCCAATCTCCTACATTCATGATTCTCTTGCCTCAAAAGCCTCTTTGAATAACTGGGACTATGAGGATTGTATATTTTATTTTTCACATGTACACTTATTTTGCTAATCCATTGACTGTTTTTTACATATTCATGGGGGTTTCTTAGTGGTATCAAGTTCAACCCAAGGGCAGGAAATTGCTGCAACACGTCATGTACTTCCAGGTAAAAATTCATTTTTTGGATATTGGCACTGCTAGGTAATAAATGCAAGTCTAATCACTTACAAAATTCTATTTTTCAAGACAGCTTCACCGCTATTTTATGTTCCCACAGATCAAGAATCCATTATACACACAATACTGTGCGCACATGTGTGGGTACACATGGCTTTTACTGAGGCCTCTCACTTGTCTTGCTAGCCAACTTGCTTCAGGACTCTCGTCTGTCCCACCAGGTTCATTAAGTACATGCCAGAGCCAGACTAACCCTCTCTCTAGCCCTTCCGTGTCCTGCAACATCAACAATTCTTGTCTTGTAAATCTATGGCTTATATTTGAAATTTTCTTTTCCCAATGATGCTTCAGAAGCTCCCTTCAACACACGATGTGTAACTTACATTATGTGGACTTACTTCAAATTGTCATTGACATTCATATCTATGTATAGTGCTTTGAAATAAGAACTTGTGAAATACCTGTCAAGCAAACTGCCTCACATTCAATTTAGCATTTGCCGTTATTCACTGCAGTCTTATTAAAATCTTCAATTTATTTTCTGAAATTACTATCCTATCACCTCCCCTATCTATACTTCTTTAACTTTTGATAAGTAACCTTGGCTACTTCTGAATTCATAGCAACCCAACTGTTTCCAAGTAGGTTTTCAAAGTAGGGTTTTACACTAGTCCAGGCTATGTAGTCTCAGGATGGCCTCGAACTCCTACCTTTGCCTCCTGGGGGCTGGGATTAAAGACCTGCGCCACCAGGCCCGCCCCAACTTTCCAACTTTGACACACTGAAGCTATTAGTTAACCCTTTGTGCCCCTTTTTTTGTGAGGTAGGGTCGCAGTCAAGTTCAGGCTGACCTGGAACCCACTATGTAGTTTCAGGGTGGCCTCAAACTCATGGTGATCCTTCTACCTCTGCCTTCCAGAGTGCTGGGATTAAAGACATGAGCCACCACACCTGGCTTCCTTTGTCCCTTTTTCTTGCCATAACAACCTCTCCCTTCCCAATTACTTAACACTCTAAAATAGTTTCATATACATTTTCTCTGTGTGTGTGTATTTCATATAGTCCTAGAAAGACTCCTATTTCAAAGCAAATTAAGGCTCTCCCCCCCAATAATAAAAATAAATCCTTAAAAAAAAACACAAAAATCAGGTTTTTTTAACATCTTTATTAATAGCAGTTAAGTTCATTTCTTTCTTTGCACTCATCTTGCCTGATTTTCTGGACACAGCTCATCTGATCCTGCCAATTAAAAGACATAATTAATCCACAAGTTTATTAATATTCCTTATCAGCACCTACTAACATTTATCAAGGAATATGGCATTAGCAGTGATTTCAACAGCAAGATTGGTTTCTGCGGGCACTGATGGTGGGCATATGTATTAGAGTGGGCATATAGCTCAACTGGCAGAATGTTTGCCTAGCTCTAGGTTTGATACCCAGCACTAGGGAGGTAGAAGCAGTTAATATTTAGATACGTAATAAGTTTGAGGCTAACTTGGGATACAGGAGATCCTATATTCTATCATTCAACTTACCTATACACTTTGGCAGTTAGCAACTTGTAGCTTGCTTTTTGATTGGCCCATGCCGTGTGGTCTTGAAAGCAAATACCTCATCCACCTGTAATTAAATACTTGTTTAAAATGACAGCCCATTCAAGTGTGTACATTTCTAATGTTAAGTAGACAGTGCTGGGGCTGGAGAGAGAGCTTTAGCGGTTAAGGTGTCTGCTTGCCTGCAAAGCCAAAGGATCACGGGTTTGACTCTCCAGGACCCACTTAAGCCAGATGCACAAGGGGGCTCATGCATCTGCAGTTTGTTTACAGTGGCTGGAGGCCCTGGAGTGCCCATTCTCTCTCTCTCTCTCTCTCTCTCAAATAAGTGTTTAATATACAGCCATCGTGAAGACCTGGGATTGGAGGTGTGAATCTGGTAACTCTCAAAAATGAAGGGACTAAGACCCAAAGTGGTGGCACATGCCTTTAATCCCACCACTTGGGAGGCAGAGTTTCCTAGAAAGATCACCTTGAGTTTGAGGCCACCCTCAGACTACGAAGTGAATTCCAGTTCAGCTTGGGCTAGAACAAGAACCTACCTTGAAAAAACAAAAACAATTCAAATTGTTATTATTACATTCAAAAAAATAGGGCCAGGCATTTGTGGTGCATATAGTGAGGCCAACCTGGGTTCCATGAGACCATAACCCCATCTCTCAAAAGCACACTCAGGAGCCAGAGGTAGGAGGATCACTGAGTTTGAGGACACCCTGAGACTACATAGTAAATTCCAGGTCAGCCTGGACTAGAGCAAAACCCTACCTTGAACCCCCTCCCCCAAAGCCACAGTACATCCCCAATTTAGTTTGCTATCCTGCTACTGACATTATTCTAACCACCTTTTATATCTATTTTCTTATTGTTTGACTTGGTGCCAACTCACACCTATTACCGAGAGCCTGGGGTAGATAGAGTGAGTTCCTGCTTAAATGTATAAAAGCATAAATAAAAAACGGACATGGGCTGGAGAGATGGCTTAGCAGTTAAGGTGCTTGCTTGTGAAGCATAGTGGCACATGCCTTTAATACCAACACTTGGGAGGCTGAGGTGGTAGGAACTGTGAGTTCAAGGCTACTGAGAATAGAGTGCATCCAGGTCAGTCTGCTAGCTACCTCGAAAAATTTAAAACAAATTTTTTTTCTAAGTGAGAAGCAGTATTATTGCAGAGGTAAACATCAAGGGCAAGAAAGTCTCATTTCACACAGCTACTTAATTTACTGAATATATCCCACCAGGCCTCAAACCCACTATATGAAAATGCCTAAGGATACTTACTTGATGTGAATGTGCACTCCAGCATCAGCCAACATCTATCATTCTTACCTAAAGAATAATAATAAAAAGTTAATATAAAAGACAAGGGTATACAATTAAGGTTCGAAAATGCTAGTTTACTTCAAATTTTAAGAGCAAAATTCCAGAGACAAAGATTGGGATAAGTTATAGCATAAAAAAAAATAGGAAGAAACTTCATGGGGGAGGAAAAAAAATCTAATATTATTCTTTATGTGAGCAATAAGATACCAGAAGTAGAATGAGAACTATCTTCTTCAAAATGCAAAAGCCTGACTCCTTTCACCAGTCTGAGCACAATGAAGTTGGACTGCAACCCAAAATATACTATCCCTTATGTGAAGGTATGTGACAACCTTGACTTCACCAAATGAGTTTTATCAGCTCTTTTCATATGAAAGCACATACCCTGTCCCCATTCAATCAAGTATGCCTTCCATTCTCAGGTGGGCTAACCACCTTCAGCAGGAGTCCTCCGGGAGTGGCACCCCCCTTCCCACATCACACACACTGCAGTTCTTTACTCTGCAATCCTATGTATTTGCCTCTCTTTCCCTTCCAAGACCTCGCTGTGGTTTAAGTTAGGGAAGCAAAGTTTTTTCTGAGGGAGAAGACATTCACCATCACTGTATACCTGGCATAGCGCACAAGAAACTACTCAGCCTTAGTTCAAGTTCCAGGTTGTTCTTCCTCCCTGTATCATTACTGCCACAGGTATTATGAACTAGAATTCCCTGTTGCACATGTACCATCCATAAGGGATACTATATTGTTTTGCACTTTTTCCCATTTCTCAAGATTATTCTTTCCTATTCTATGTCCAGATCCTTTTCATCCTCAAAAAACCAAGAAGGAAAAAAGAAAACTTTTGAGCACTGGTGTTAAAAATATGTTCATGGTTGGTGGTTACCCCAACTGTGAGATCTGCACAGTTGAGTCTTAAAAATTGCCAATCATTATCTAGCAGCAATGAGATGATAAGGAACAGTTAAATCCTCAATTCTTTCTCTAGGGAGGCAGCCATTTGAGAACTGCACTAGCTAAACAGCACTAAAACATTATCAGCTAAGTCAAAACCAAGTAAAGGCCCAGAACAAGCACCCCAACTTTCTAAAACCTGTCCAAATCATTAAGGCAAAGGCAGGAGTAAATGCAGGACCATGGATCATGTCACTGCAGCTGACAATGATTAACAATAGGAGACATGCAACCCCCTTTAAGTTTAAAAGTCCAAAACTAATCACAGGCATCTCTATTAGGGAGAGTGAGTTTATGCATTGTTTGCAGGCTTGCAACTTTGTGTGAAGAGTGCCCACTGCATTTCTTTCATCTTTCAGAAAGCACCGGTATCTTTTCCAAGGGCCTAACAGTACGAAAGTACATTCTGGCACCACACCTCTGAACTCACTGTTTGATTCAAAAACAATTAATTTTGGTTTAAGCAAGATTATGAAATACAATGCAAGCACCTCAGTATATATATATATATACACATATTATTACTGATTCCCATTTAAATCCCCAGCTTTTTTATTTGAAGGCTTTTTGGAAAAAAAACCCACTATACTATGATTTACAATTTATAGCTACATACAAATTAAAACTAGTAAGAATCTACTGAAGTCAATGGTTTCTCATTCTGAAGCATAAAAGCCAAATAAAAGCAAAAACTGACCCCTCCCACCCCATTTTCCCTGAGTCCAGATAATATAACAAGTACATTCTGTATGAATTGTTGCTACTAAGTAATAATCTTGAGTTAATTCTCAGCACTCAAGCACTAAATCACGGTAGCAAGCACTGGCCACCGATTTAGAAGGCTGACACCAAACTGACCCCCCCCATCAGGGTTCTACGCAGGTTAGTGCTAATTCAAGTCACACTGTTTGATCTGCATTGTATTTATGGAGGAGCTACTAAACTAATCACCATTTACTTTCACTTATCAGTAGAGTCACAAGTTGTTTGCTTGAATGGATTAGAGTACAAATCTGCCCCCACCATGTGCCTTTCTTGCCCAAAAGCAAGCCATTCTTGATACAGTGATAGAAAATTCCCATAGTCATGAAGTTTTCACCATAATTTATATGAAGTAAACCAAACTTTCCAGTTACAGAGCAGAAAGCAAAAGTGAAAGGTGTTTTTCATGCATGCTAGCTAAAAAAATTTCAGAGACCAAGGTTAAATTGGGTTGAGGTCTGGAACAGATGGTGCAAAGCTTAACCCCTAACAACAAAAGAGGGTGCACTTGAAGACTTGTATATTTTTCTAATTAAAATTTTGGACTGTAATATCACATCCCTAAAGCTAAGAAACCAAGTTCAAAGAGCTACTCTGAACAAATGCACTCCTTCTACAGAATACGACGGAGTCATGACTGGGAATAATTCCCAACGTGTATTCAACTATAGGCAAAAGTCAGTATTTTGCATCACTTTCTCAAGTTTTGAGTATAAGCATATTTAGACAAGCCATACGTATCTTGAAATATTCACATAAAATTCCCATCTAAGCCCAAGTTAGTAACAAAGGTTTTCCCATGAAGCCCATGTTTAGAAAATTTTCTGATCACATTACAAAAAAAAAAAAAGGAAAAACCTGTCATTTGGTCTTTAATTCACTCAACTTTCTGTTTCAACAATTAACAAGATTTAATTAGTGAAATTAGACATTGCTGACCTATGACCTATAGGCAGGCCAGTTTGCTACAATGGTGACTAAGTATCACACTAACAGTCCATACCAGGGTGCTAATAGCACCCTGGTTTTCAAGTATGGTTCCATTCCCTCTCCCCACCAGATGTGCTGTTACTTTCAGTTATACAATCCTACTAAAAAAACCACACAACTGAGTCAAGAGATACCAAAGAATCAAGTTTGCATTTTATCTAAGAACTGCAACAGCACTGAGTTCAACCTAACAAATTACAGCTCTGTCCCCAGACCCAGAGTTTTGATATAAACTAGCTTTACCATACAATTAGGTGCTGCACTGTAATTTCATTGTCAGAAGTGTGATGTCAGAATGCCCACTAAATAAAAGTACATAGCAAGTCACCAAGTTAGATTATATTGCTTGTTACCTACCTGTATGCAGTCGGCAATGAGAATCTTGGAGCAAGCAGGAATACTACATCCGGGTCCTAATGTCCATTGCCATTTGCGGTACTACGTTCCTCACAGTTACGCACTGCAGAAATGCTGGCTAAACGCAGTTATGTAGCAGGCCACTACTTTAATAGTGCACAATTGCAGTCCAAGAACACCACAGAACATTCTGCCACAACTTCGTGGCTTGCCCAAGCCAAGTACCTAAATTTTTATCTGCCATGTCACTTGTAAGAATTGCACAGGCGTAACATTACAATTTCCCAAAATTATCTGCTTATATTGCTGCTTTAACAATTTAGAGTGGTGGGTTTTACAGTTTCTTTAGAGTTTCATGTTCTAGGGACAAAGGATTATGGACTCACCAAGCAATGTGAGCCAATAAACTCATATGATACCTGTTCTACACTATTAGTCTTAAGAGAATGTAATTTTAAAAAAATAAGTGCTTTTTTAATAATGAGGTGAAGTGGAATTAGGGGCAAGTGGATTCTTCGGAGAAAAATGGCTAAAAATACTTCCGTCCTACTACTTTTTCTTTCCCACCCCAAGCTTCACTATCAACTTTTAGGAAACTACTCATTAAGATGATTTAAATTCACATTAGTCTAAAACCATCACATACATTCCAAGACTTATTTAAAGTCTCTGAGTACCTTAGAACCCTTGGTACAGTTCTTTCAGTTATCAGTCAAATGTCGGTTGTCAATATGCAACCTTATTTGCTAAACCATGTTTAGCAAGTATAAAGCCCACAGTAATGTTCATCTAAAGCCCCAACTTTTCAGATTATCCATTAGCATCCTTCACCACTCTTTAAAGGGTCAGTACTACCAAAAGCTATCTTAGGGGTCTGTGCCAGCATCCCTTATAAAGAAAGGCATGTAATCTGAAAAATAAACTGAAACATTAATTTTATAGGCAGATTTTTCCCATTCCCCCTCCAGCCCCCACCCACAAACATTCACGTTCACCTTCTACAGGTGTCCCATGAACACCCATTTTCTCATCATTAAGAGTCCCTACGATACAATTCAACAAAATGGTCTCCTTTCAAATTAAGATCTGTTTCCGTACAGAAAACCTCATATGTGTGTATCACCAATTAATGATTTGGACCAAAAACTTTGGTATTATGGTACAGCACTACCCATTTCCAAGTGCTGGTGAACAGGAGTGTGTACATTTTCTAAGGAGTCTCTCCCTTACTTAGTATACCATGTACCTGTCAGTCATACAACTAGAATTTGGTGACATGCCGTTATAATCCACTGATGTTTTTACTTACATCATACTATTTTCCTAGGTATAAAGTACTCAAATTATTCCAACAGTAAGTCTCCTTTTGTACTCAAGCACAAACTAAACTTCATCAAATGTAGAATTTTTCATTTGCCAATTAGCACCAAGGACAGAGGTGAAAGGGATGAAGATATTCCATAGTCAGAGTTCTATAATGTACAGACTTGAATGGAAGGAAATATAACTAAGAACAAAGCCAAACCATTCAATTACTTTACCTACATTTAGGAAGTTGACCCTCTAAAATTTATGCTGGGAAGGAATATCAAGCTCCCATTATACTAACAGACAACAGTGAACAATGTATTATGGAGTCAGAAAAGTGTCTCTTTTTCTAATGGAAGAAGATTCAATGAGGTTGGCAATTAACTGACAACACCATCGAAACATTCCAAAGCTATGGTGGAGGGAGCATTTGTACTATGTAGCATGATCAACTCTCCAGGGAATTCAGTGCTACAGCAAAAAGAAGCCATGTAAAACAGGTCAACAAATTTATAGTGAGAATGGTTATCTGCAACCCTATTCATTAGCAGTCACCACTAGGTCTTAATGAGAACAGATTTTTTAGTCCTACAGGCTTTGCGCAACAGAAAAGAGTAGCACTAGGAGGTATGAGTTACAGAGTACAAATATAGAGCTCAAACTACATTATAGTTAACACTAAGCCTTAAGTTGAATTTTTCACACTAACCCCATTATCTTTGTAAAATCACTTAAAAGTAATACATGAAAAGGCTTCATGTGTAACAATCTTTAATTCAAATGTAAAAGTTCAGTACAAGCCATTTGTAGGGCTTGGGATGTTTTGTTTTTTTTTTTCTTTTTAAAAAACAAACAAGAATAGGGAAAATGCAACAAAATCATCTTTCCATTTTTCAAAAACTTTCAAGGGAAGGATAGATCATAGGGCCATAAAAGAGCTCTTTAACCAAACCCACTTTCTCTCTCTAACAGTTTACACTCGTCCCATAATCTTAATACAGATTCCTGAATTAAGATACAGTTCAGCTTTGCTTATATAACCATTTAAAAATACTTAGCACCAGCTTTGCTTCCCTAAAACGCCAAACAAATCATGAACTACTTCAATTTGCATGTCTTCTTTTGAAAGCAAGGGGCCATTTATTTATAGAAAGCATTACTTAGCCTCCAGATACATTTCCCAAAAATGGCATGTGCCATTCAAAGGCCTAGACACTCTCTAGACATGCTTACAGAGTGGAATACCTAGCCTAACTGTGCATAGAGCATAAGAGCATGAATGGCAAAGTTGAAGATCAGTATTATAACTATTTTTCTATTTATTTGAAGCACAGTAAAAAAAAAACTGGTACACTTTGGAAATTCAGTGGCACAACGTACACTGCCATTAACTTGAGGAACATTATACAGTTAAAAAAAAGGAAATAAAAAGAAAATTTTCCTGTTTCGAACACTGCATTACATAATTTTACCTGCCCAAACAGACCATTTACAAATATCAGGTCAATAAACTGCTAACATCCATAAAAAGGTAGCTTTCTTACTAAAATGCAAGAATTTAAAAGTGGTATCTAAACAAGACAAAAACCAAAAACTGGAATGAAAGCCTAAATATCACATCTAAAATCGGGGTTTTTTGTTTGGCCCTTCATACTCTTCTCTCCCTCTACCATATCCTGCTGGAGTTCCAGGCCCCATTCCTCTAGGACCCTGTCCACCCACAGGCCCCGCACCTCCCTGCCCAAAGCGCTCAGTACGCTATTGGAACAGTAATTAACAGTTCATTAAAATGTAGTTGATGTCCATGTGTGTTAAGTAATTATTTTAGAAGGTTCCGTAGTCAACGTTCGTCGATACAATCACCAATGAGTCGATCCACAGGTACCGGGAACATAGAAAGGAAAAAAGGGTAATTTGAAAATTAGTTTACGGTAATACATGCCTTGTGGTATGTTCCCACTTGAGCCATTCTCATACACCTGTTTCAAAGGATAGATCTTCCCTGTAGTGCTAAAAAGTTCAAGAATTAGTACAGATGTGAAAACTCATTCCAAATGAGTTAAGAAATTTCACATCAGATTAATCCACTGAAACACTTGCAAACTCTCACTTTCAAGGTCTGAACAGAAAATTTGGATCTCCAAGTAAGCCTAACAAGGCCAACCAGACAGTCAAGTCAATTCACTCAATGAAGTGACAAAGACCTACTCACCAGTTAGTGCCATGTGCTGCGTAAGAAACTTTGTGCTTTTCAAGATCTTAAGACACATCTGCAAAGTTGCAGAAATCTTAAAAAGGTTGAAAATTTAATAAAATTCTACCAAACTACAAAAAAGAGAAGGAATAAAAACTAACAGACTTAGTTACTTAACCAGCACAATAAGTAGATCAAAACATATTGCCATAGTCTCACAGGTATACCACACCTTCAGAGCCATCACTATAAAACCAAAGGCTATTGTGTTCACAGTACTATTTCTGCATTATTGCAAACTAAATATACACCCCACCTGTGTAACAACCCAAAATTTCCCCTTAAATCTCTGGAAACCTTTGAAGCAGGCACTTCACTGATTCCATGTTTTGGTCATCTCCAAAGCACCCTACACCAAGCTAAAATAACTGCAATAAAGCAGTATCTTCATTATTCCATCTGGCTTTAGTTACATCTAAACTTAAAAGAAATGCCACAAACTGCAGACCCCTATAGGTATGCAAGCAGAGCAGCCTATACTGTCAAGTCCACTTAAAATAGCCCACTGAGATTACTTCAAAGAAAAAAATCTCAACTAGCATCAGGGTTTTACTGTTCCCTAATATAATTTCAGTATTTTTTAAACAATGAACTACTTGAGAACACTAAAGCTCAAGCTTTTACTTTTGAACTGCATGGTTTCTACACAAGAGTCAAATAGAAAATTTTAGATGCTTCTGGATTGTATTACAACCAATGAACTCAGGAGCTGAGTTCTACAGCTAAACTGAGGGAACACCATGTCAAACTACAGTTCACAAATTTGATGTAGTGTTTAAGAAGCACAGAAACCAAAATATTAACTCACTTAAAAAAATTGATTTGATGAAAGCTGATAGAACTACAGTGGTCCAACCAGTTACTTAAATCTAACTTTATTATTTCTCAAAAAACCTTAGGTCAGTTTTAAATTTTGAGTTCTTAAGCTAAGTCCTGAAGTTTATTTATAAATATGAACCTGGTGAGCTACAAAATACAGCTTGCTCTTGAGCCGAAACCCATTTTTAGCTGTAAAATGTACAAGTCTATAAACCCACCAAAACTTGGGCCTCTAACAAACTGTAAAGCCCAAATGCAGCCACCTGATTTTAAGCATCTGACCTGCTCCCTGTAGCTCAAACACGATTGCATCAAGAATGTTCAGAACAAATGCACACAACTAGTGTGCTTCAAATGATTGTTTTTGCTACCTATAGCAAAGTAGAAATATTTTATTTTTAGGTTATCTACAGACAGACCCAGCAAGTGGGAAACGACGAGTCAAAACACTAAAGAGTCCCCTTTTCATGGGCTAGAAACCACACCAAATATAGGCCAAAGTCCTATACATCACTAAAAGGTGCTTATAGCTACAAACTACAAGTCTGATTCCTTTTTATGGCAAATACCAGCTAAAAGAATGACAGCTTGCCATTTCATTACTCTCTTGGGTGTAGAAAAATCATACAATAAATATCTAACACCTACAATTTGAATTTGCCATGCATTGGAGGTTCCAAAGTGCACAAGCAATAAAATAGAAAATACCTTATACTTATTGCCAAAGATAGCTCCACATATTACTAACAGCACTGACTCCTTGTTGGCAACCTCATCTGTTTAGATTGCCAGGTCTACATTGCCAAAGTATTCCTCAATATTACATGTTTACACGATGGGAAGGGAGGGGGGACTAAAAGAAGTCCAGTCACCTACTTAAAAAAAAGAGAGAGAGAGAGAGAGAGAAAAGAGGGAGGGAGAACACTTAGGTCATGAAAGTGAGAATTTCCTTTGTACTATGTCCCACTGGATACATTACCATGTCGCTTCCCATCATGGAGCCACTCATGGTTGCTGGTGGAACTCCTGGATTAGCTTCATAACCTATGCCACCACCACCACCTAGAGGTGGAAATTTCTGGGCTCCTGAGCCATAGGGATCTAGGAAATGAAAATAGTGGTTACAACTCCCACAAATACTGTTCTGTGATGATACTATCAATTTACTCTTCACACACTTACCTCCCATGTTCATTGCTCCTCCGCCACCCATTCTCATGTCTCTTTCTCTCTGAAAGGGAAAAAAATCATCTATAAAAGTTTTCAAAACTTATTAACACAATCCTTGCATTTAAGAATGCAGTCAGGAGGATCACCAAGTTTAAGGCCAGCAAAAGCTACAAAGACCCTATCTCAAAAAAGCTTAAAATTGTATTTCCACTGACCCAATTTCTTTGATGTCAGTGAGAGAAAAATAGGTAGGTAGAATGGCCACTGCAAACATACTCCAGGCACATATGCCACCTTGTGTGTCTGGCTTATATGGGTACTAGGGAAACAAACCTGAGTCCTTAGGCTTCACAGGCACACGCTAAGTCACCTTTCCAGCCCAAGTATTATTTTTTGTTTGTTTTGTTTTCAAGGTAGGGTCTTGCTCTAGCTCAGGCTGGCCTCAAACTCACGGCTATCCTCCTACCTCCGCTGGGATTAAAGGCGTGCACCACCATGCCCAGCTCAACCCTAAGGCTCTACAAAAATCTTAAGCATTAAATCCACTGAAATACTGCTGCCCAACCATGTAGCAGGAACAGAAAACTCATGGTTACTTGCAAACTATATACTTGTGGGAAAGAAACAAAGTAATGACTACACTGATTACACACGTAAGGAAAAAGTTCATTCTAAGGGACCTATGAGTTCCATAAACAACTTCACTTAGACTGCAATAAAACTTAGGGGATCTTGCAGGCCTCTTAACTGTAGTGCCTGCCTTTAATTCCAGCAATGGGGAGGCAAAGGTAGGAAGATTCAAAGGCAGCCTGAGACTAGCGTTGAGTTCCAGGTCAGGTTAGGCTAGAATGAGACACCACCTGAAAGAAAAAAGGACAAAAAAAGGAAAGAAAAAAGAACTCACAGGATCCATGTAGCCCATCCTGCTGTAACTTTCCTCTCTTTGGCGTCTCATTTGTTCTTCCATTTCACGTTGGCGAATCATCATTTCTTCTTCTCTTCTACGGCGCTCCTCCTCTTGCCTAAAAATATTTATCATGCATATAAACCAAATAACCCAAAAGTGTGAAATCGTTCTTAGACTTGGAAAACAGCTGTCAGTAACACTGAAATTTCTACAACACAGCACTATTATGTGCACTGTTTTCTACATGTCAGAGTGAGTGCAGAAAAGCTAGCTTAATTTAACACTATACCTCAATTGCATTTCTTTACGTTTCTGCATTTCTTGATTGTGAAGTTCTTCCATGCGTCTTAGTTCTTCCTGGCGTCTCATCAGATCTGAACATTGTAAATATTAAATTCATATTAATGAGGCTCTAAGTAACTTCAAAATGCAGTTGCTCCTTGTTAGTAAATTCGGAAACTTTTTTTTTTTTACCTTGGCGCAAAAGATTTGCCTGGTGCTCATGGTAGGCATCCTCCATTTCACTTTCCAATTTATCTTTTGCATCCTTCATGTTTTTTTCAACTTGCTCCCTTTGCTGTTTTTCCATTTCATCCAGGGACTTCCAACGCTGTGAATATTCATACTCAAACGTGCCATGCTGAGCAAATCGAGGTGGTGTTTCTCTCTCCCTGACAACACAAAATTTATGCACATCCAACAATGAAGAATCAATACTACCTTGTAGCCTTGGGGAGACTGACTGAGGTGGAAGGTCAAAGTGGGGCTAGAGTTCCAGGTCAGCCAGGGCTTAGTGACACCATGTCCTGAAAAAGAAAAAGAGCCCAGTGCACATCTTTAATCCCAGCACTGAGGAAGCAGAGGTAGGAATTTGGGGCCAGCCTGGGTCTGAGGTTCAGGTTTAGCCTGTGCTACCCTCAAAAAAAAAAAGTTGTTAATTTGTGGAGTGCTTTTGTGAGTACATATTGTAATACCCTGGATTTGATTTATAGCCTACAACTTACAACCCGTTTTAACCCTAGCCTATCACTTATTCTGGTTTTTTTTCCAGACAGGGCCTAAATAATGAAGTGCCAAACTTGTTATCTTCTGAACTTCAGCCTTCTCACTGTTGTGATTATATGCATTTACATCATGTTAGGGCACTAGCACATCACTCTGGAGACAAAGTGGCTAAAAAAACCCACAAAAACAGGAAGGGTGCACTGGAGAGGTTGGCTTAGGGGTGAAGGCACGTGCCTATAAAGCCAAAGAACCCAGGTTCAATTCACCATGACTCACATAAGCCAAACGAACAAGGTGGCACATGTGTCTCAAGTTCATTTGCAATGGCTAGAGGCCAATTCTCTGTGCGACTGTCACTGTCTGTCTGTCTGTCTCTCTCTAATTCTTTTTTTTCCCACTCTAGCCCAGGCTGACCTGGAATTCACTATGGAGTCTCAGGGTAGCCTCAAACTCACTCCTACCTCTGCCTCCCAAGTGCTGGGATTAAAGGCGTGCACCACCACACCCAGCTCAATACACATCATTTGAATATCAGCTTGAGTCTAAGGACATGCCACTCTGAACATGCCTGATTTCTGAATGACAGTTTCAAATCCTGTCTGAACCTGCGATTAAGCATATTAAAAAAATTTTTAAAGCATATCCAATAAGCTAAGCATAGTGATTTATGTCTGTAATCCCAGCAGATTGGACTGCCACAAGCTCTAGGCTAGCCAGACACATGGCAAAACCCTGTCTCAAGACAAATGCAGCCATTATTTTGTGACCTCAAACTCACCTCAGCCTCTCCCCAGTGCTGGTATTAAAAGAGTGCACCACCACCGTGCACAGCTAAAAAGATATATTCAAAGAACTTTTGTATCTTTTAAGCAAAATGGAAAAGTTGCAAGTGCCAAAGTTGCTTGCAAACCCTGCAGATACCCTAGTACTCAAAGGGGGCTAACTGAGATGGATCAGTGGTTAAACGCCCTTGCTTAAGATTGACATCCCCAGTTCAACAAGAGACCCTGGTGCCCAGAAATTATTTTTTGTTGTTTTGTTTTTCAAGGTAGGGTCTCACTCTAGCCCAGGCTGACCTGGAATTCACTATATTATCTCAGGGTGGCCTCGAACTCAGGGCAATCCTCCTACCTCTGCTTCCTGAGTGCTGGGATTAAAGGCATGCGCCACCATGCCCGTCTCCACAAGTAAATTTTTCTAGTGTCAAAAAGTTTAATCAATCTTACTTTTGATACATTGGATTCTTCTGTGCAAGTTTTTCTGGGAGACCATCTTCATCATCTAACTGTTCAAGTGGTTCCACAATGACAGGCCGAGGGGTTCTAAAAGTAACAAAAATTAATTCACCTTAACCTTTATGGTATTTCGTTGTAATTCATTTCACACAAAAAAATTGTTACAGACTGTAGACAACTTACGTTGTCAGCAGAAAAACACCTTCACTGCATCTTTCAAATGCTTTTCTTGCAGCTGGTTTTGAAGCAAATTCAACAATGCCTTTCCCTGTAGATCTGCCGCGATCATCCACAATTACAACAGCCCTTTCAATTGGTCCAAATTGGCTAAAGGCTTCTTCCAACAGTTCATTTGAAACGTAAGGTGAAAGATTACGAACAGAAAGGGCAGCAGCATGTGTGGCAAATCTAACCCGCAGCTGTCTACCTCTCATAGGTGTATCATCAAGTTCAGCCTTGGCAATTTCAGCCAAAGCTCTAGATTCCTGTAAACAAGATAGTCACATTAACAGTAGTAAAACTGCCAAACGGTCTCTTCTCATTTGCCATAAGCCTTCCTACTCCTTCCTCGAGCTCAATCCAAACAGCCTTCATTCAGACCCCCAACATGCCTTTGTGTTAGGTAACAATAACTATGTCTTGAATATACACTTCTTTAAGGAATGAATTTTTTAAAGCCCATACTTCCTGCTTTAAAACCAAGCAGCGGCTAGTTTCAATTCCCCAGTACCCACGTAAAGCCAGATGCACAAAGTGATGCACGTGTCTAAGAAAAAAGGGCCTGCCTTGCTCATACTCAAATATTTAATACCAAGTCCTAGTCTGCAAAAACAGTAACGAAAACCCTCAGTTTAGTTTGTATACAATACTAATTGCACTCACAAGTTTAATAAACCCGAATCCTTTGCCTTTATTAATAAAAACTTCTCCTGGTTCTCCGTATTTAGCAAACAGTCTTTTGAATTCATCCTCTGTGATATCAGCAGGTAGATTGCCAACAAACAACCGACAGCGCTGCGTGTAAGTTTTCTCTCCAGGCCGCCTCAAGAGAGACAAGTTGGCTTTAAACCCCTAGAGGAAGAGGAAGGGAATTTTCAGACGCCAGTGATCAGTAGGGTGCGGGGGAAAAAAATCCAAGAATAAACTTTGATTTTGCAGAATTGGTCCTATCACCGGTTGCTTTTGTTGCATGCAAAATCTCAACTAGGGAGTAATCCCCACTCGCAACACAAAGTGAAGATACACCCCAACCCCACCCCAATCGACAGATGCAACAATGCAGTAATACAGGATGATGCCGTGCGCATCCTAACACACTCGACATAGATAAAACTGACACAGGCCCGGTTGTCCACCGCGGCACCACGTACCCGGAACTGCCTTTTGCCGTGTTCCTCGCAGTTCCCCACCTCCCTAACCGAACAGTCTCTTTCTTCCACTCGCTCGCCGCCAGCCCGCCAGGCGGGGGCGGCCAATCCCCGGCCGACCCAGGAACCGGGCGACGCGCATGCCCCGCCTCCACGCAGGCGCTCTTCCGGCCGCCAACAAAATGGAGGCCTAGCGCGGCACCGGGCGGGGAGGGCAAGGGGAGCGCCGAGGCGACGCCATCTTAGGGGAACGGACGCGTAGCTGGGGGGGGGGGGGGGCCGCGGAAGACACTTACCTCCGAGTCGGAGATCTTCTCCTCGCTGCGACCCCCGGGCCCGCCGGGAGGGGGCCCCTGATGGTGTTGTTGGTGGTAGGGCGGGTGATGCTGACGACCCCCGCGGGGCTCCCCGCCACCTCGGTGCGGCGGTTTAGGATGACCACCAGGAGCGCTCATGCCCGGGCCGCCACCGGGTTTCGGACCACCACCGGGCATCTTGCCACCTTTAGGACCACCGGGACCTGGACCTTGCTTAGGCCCGGGACCGGGACCACCAGCAGACGGAGGTGGCGGGCCACCTGTTTGAGGCGGAGTGGTCGTTACCCCGCTGCTCGACGTCGCGGGCGGAGGTGCCCCGGGAGGAGCCGAGGTGACTGCGGGCGGCGGGGTCGGGGTGGGGCCTGGTCCCGGCGGGGCTCCGGTATTCGGGGGAGTGGAGGGTGGAGCGGGACCGGTGGCCGGCGGCGTGCTGCTTACTCCCGGCGGCGCGGAGCTTGGCCCCTGCGGAGGTTTGGACGTGTCCTGTGGCGGAGGCGGAGGTTGCGGATGGGGCGGCTGGTGCGGCGGCGGCTGCTGGTGCGGCGGAGGCTGCTGCGGAGGAGGTTGCTGCGGCGGCTGCTGCGGTGGCGGCGGCTGCTGCTGTTGTTGCTGGTGCGGAGGTGGCGGCGGGATCGGGGGTTTGGGACCTCCTGGGCCTGGGCCCATGGGACCGCGGTTCTGATTGAGGCCCATGCCGGGCGGCGGAGAACGGAAGTCGTGGAGGCCACCACGGCCACCGCCGCCTCCACGCCTGTGGAAACCACCTCCGCCACCGCCTCGACTCCGGAACCGATCCCGAGACATGATCGTAGTCAAGGGGCGGTCGAGGCAGAAGCGAAGAAGACGGTCCGGGAACGTGGAGGCCACTTTGCTGCGCACAAAATGGCGGATGACACAGGCGGCGCGCCGCCTTTGTCCTCTCCTTATATAGACCGGCGTGGCCCGGCCCCGCCTACGCCTCGATCAACATCTCCAAGAACCAATCGTAGAGGCGGTCTTTGATGACACTAAGTTACGAAGCTCTAATCGTCCCTATTGGCTCTCGGGTGGGAGGCGGGACTAGGGAGTTTCCAATTGACCAATAAGCGGGGAAGGAGTGGGCAGTAGGCTTCTGTGATTGGTTTGAAGAAATTTGAAAGGGTTAGCATGCCAGGGAGTTTGCCCCGTGAAAGCCAATAACTAGGGCCTTATCGGCTCCCCGGGAGAGGGAGTTTGCTTCTATTTCTTGATTGCTTAGAGAAACATGTTTTCTGCTTCAGAGTTATAAATGGGGCTCCTGTCCATCTATACTGCAGTATACTAAGGCAATGAAATTAGGAGAAATCTCACCGAATTCAAATTCATATTGAACCGAGTTTAGTGAAACTCTATAGGAACCAGGTTTGGGTGGTTTACACCTATAATCTCCGCACTTGCTAGGGTCATCCTTGGCTACCATCTATCTTGCACATAGAAACTTTGTGCCCAACAAAAGAAAAAAAATAATAAAGGATGAAGAGATGGCTCCACGTTAAAACGTTGTTTGCAAAGCCCTAGTACCTACATAAAGCCAGATGCACAAAGTCCTGATGCACCCATTCCCCCCCCCCCCGAAAGATAATTTAAAAGAAAGAAAGAAAGAAAAGAATACAGGAACACAGGCTTGTTGTAGCTTTCCTATTTAGACTTCGATAAATGTTTTCAGAAGATCAAGATTCAATCCTCAACACCAAAACGAGGATAGTCCAGGCTGACCTGGAATTCGCTATGTAGTCTCAGGGTGGATTTGATCTCACGGCAATCCTCTGACCTCAACCTCCCCAGGTGCTAGGATTAAAGGCTTGCATCACCACGCCCAGCCCTGGATAGCTGTCTTTAGTGTGATATGAAACCATGGAGGACCTTTAAGTAGATGATGTGAGATATATATATGTATATACATATATATACATATATATATAAATAACTTGTTTGTTTATGAATGTAGGGATTTGCTCTAGCCCAGGCTTGCTCCAGCCTGGGTTGTTGGACCCTTTCAGGCAATCTCTTTAACATCTGAGCTATCTCTCCAGCCCTGGAGCTCTTGATTGCATTAACCTAACCATTCCTTCCCCAAACTCCTCCAACAAAATAAATAGGTACTAATGATCTGTTAAAAACAAAAACCTGCAGGGGCTGGGGGGATGTTACATTCATTCTCATTATGAAATCCAAAAATTCTCCATCTGAAGTTTATCTTTCATCCATTTACTTTTCTCATACAATTCTTTTTTCTTTTCCTTTTCCTTTTTTTTTTTTTTTTTTTTTTTTGGTTTTTTGAGGTAGGGTCTAGCCCAGATGGACATGGAATTCACAACGTAGTCTCAGGGTGGCCTCAAACTCACTGCAGTCCTCCTATCTCTGCCTCCCCAGTGCTGGGATTTAAAGGCATGCGCCATCACAATCAGCTTCATTTACTTTTCTCCAACTCTGTTAATACATAGTGCTTTTTTTTCCACCTGCATCTCTCACCTAAACTATTACAATAATGTATTGTCTCCTGCTCTTTCTGGAGCCTCTATAGCATCTTCCATTTTGTAACAAGAAAGATCATTTTTTAAAGAATAAAGTTTGGGCCAGGCATGATGGTGCATTCCTTTAATCCCAGCACTGGGGAAGCAGAGATAGGAGGATTGCCATGAGTTTGAGGCCACCCTGAGACTACATAGTGAATTCCAGGTCAGCCTGAGCTAGAGTGAGGCCCTACCTCGGAAAAATAAATAAATAAATAAAGTTTTGGGGACTGGAGAGTCAGCTTAGCAGTTAAGGCACTTGCCAACGAGGCCTAAGGTCCCAGTTCCCTAGAACCCACATAAACCATGTACTCATGGTGACCCATGCATCTGGAGTTAGTTTACAGTGGCTAGAGGCCCTGGGGCACCTTCTCTCTCTCTCTCTCTCTCTCTATCTCTCTCTCTCTCTCTCTCTCTGACAAATTAAAAGGCAAAATACTAATTCCTGGTCAGTCTGGGACTAGAGCAAGACCCTACCTTGGAAAACCAAAAAAAAAGCCAGGCATGGTGGCACATGCCTTTAATCCCAGCACTCCTAATGTCAATTTAGGAGGATAGTCATGAGTTTGAGGCCACCCTGAGACTACAACATAGTGAATTCCAGGTCAGCCTGGGCTGGAGCAAGACCCTACCTCAAAAAAAAAAACAAAAACCTCGAAAAACAAAAGAATAGATAGGAGTTTAGGTGGACAGTCAAGACTGGGGAATGTTCTGAGCTGAAAGATATAGTTCAGTTGATAGAGTGCTTGCAGGAAGCTCTGGTTTTGCTACCCAACCCTACATAAACTGGGTATGATAGTCCATGCTGGATTATTCCATCTCTCCCAAGAGGGAGGCAGGAAGATCAGAAGTTTAAGATCATTCTCTGCTATCTAGCAAGTTTGAGGCTAGCCTGGGATATGTGAGACCCTGTCTCAAAATGGAGAAGCAGGCAGGGGTTAGATCAAGTCACAGTTTATAAACGTTGGATAGCTGTTTCTTTTCTTTTTTCTTTTTTTTTTTTTTTTTTTTTTTTTTTTTTTTTTTTAGGTAGGGTCTTGCTCCAGCCCAAGCTGACCTGGAATTCACTATGTAGTCTCTGGGTGGACTCAAACTCAAGGCAATCCTATCACTGCCTCCTGAGTGATGGGATTAAAGGCATGCGCCACCACGCCCTGCTTCTTCCTCCCTCCCTTCCTTCCAGTTTTGTTTTGTTTGTTTTGAAGTAGGGTCTCACTCTAACTCTGGCTGACCTGGAACTCCTTATGTGGTCTCGGGGTGGCCTCCAACTCATGGTGATCCTCCTACCTCTGCCTCCCAAGTGCTGGGATTAAAGGCATATGCCACCACGCCCTTCCTTCCTTCCTTCCTTCCTTCCTTTTCTAGATATTTGGGGCTGGAGAGATGGATTAGCAGTTAAAGGTACTTACAAGTCCAGGTCAGCCTGGGCTAGAGCTAGACCCTACTTGGAAAAATAAATAAATAAATAAGCAAATAGGGCTGGAAGGATGGCTTAACGGTTAAGGCGTTTGCCTACAAAGCCAAAGGACCCAGTTTTGATTCCCCAGGACCCACGTTAGCCAGATGCACAAGGGGGCACATGCGTGTGGAGTTCATTTGCAGTGGCTGGAGGCCCTGGCACGCCCATTCATTCTCTCTCCTTCTTTCTCTGTCAAATAAATAAATAAAAAATAAAATATTTTTAAAAAGCAAATAAATAAACTGGATGTAGTGGCACACGCCTTTTTAATCCCAGCATTTGGGAGGTAGAGGTAGGAGGATCACTGTGAGTTCAAGGCCACACAGAGACTACATAGTGAATTCCAGATCAACCTGACCTAGTGTGGGACCCTACCTTGAAAAACCAAAAATAAATAAATACACTAGGGAGGCAGAGGTAGGAGGATCACCATGAGTTCGAGGCCACTCTGAGACAACACAGTGAATTCCAGGTCAGCCTGGGCTAGAATGAATAAATAAATAAATAAATAAAAAGTGCTCCTGTAAAACTTGTCACCAAGCCAGGCGAGGTGGCACACACCTTAATCCCAGCACTCAGGAGGCAGAGGTAGGAGGATTGCCATGAGTTCTAGGCTACCTTGAGACCATATAGTGAATTCCAGGTCAGTCTGGGCTAGAGTAAAACCCTAACTCAACCCGCCCTAAAAAAATCTATTTCTTTCTTTCTTTCTTTCTTTCTATCTATCTATCTATCTATCTACCTACCTACCTACCTACCTACCTACCTACCTACCTATCTTCTATGCTGGAGGGATGGCTTAGCAGTTAAAGGTGCTTTCTTACAAAAACCACTGTCCTGAATTTGATTCCCAGTATCCACACAAAGCCAGATGCACAAAGTGGTACATGTGTCTGGATTTTGTATGCAGTGGTAGGAGGCCCATTCTGACCCTCTCAAATGAGTAAATAAGTAATATTTTAATTTTATTTACTTGTGAGGAGAGAGAGAAAAAAAAAATGGAGAGAATTGGGAGCACCAGGGCCTCTTGCTGCTGCAAATGCACTTCAGATCCATGCCTCACATTGTGCATATGGCTTTATGCAGGTACTGGCAATTTGAACTTGGGCTGAATCTGGCCTGACAGGCTTTTGCAAGCAAGAACCTTTAGCCAGTGATCCATCTCCTCAGTCTGTGAATAAATTTCTTGAATAAAATCTTACCCTCATTCCTACCCTCCTGTTAAAAGAAGTGTGTGTGTCGAAAGGATAACTCTTAAGCCAGTGTGGTGGCTCATACCTTTAATCCTAGTATTAGGGAGGCTGATATAAGGGGGTGGCCAGGAGTTCTAGACCAACCTAGGGTACAGAGTGAGTTCCAAGTCATCTTTGGCTACAGTGAGAACCTACCTCAAAAAACAGGGCTGGAGAGATGGCTTAGCGGTTAAGGCATTTGCCTGCAAAGCCAAAGGACCTCGGTTCGATTCCCCAGGACCCACGTAAGCCAGATGCACAAGGTGGCACATGTGTCTGGAGTTCATTTGCAGTGGCTGAAGGCCCTGGTGTGCCCATTCTCTCTCTCTCTCTCTTTCTCTCTCTCTCTCTCTCCCCGACCCCCTGTGTCTTTCTCTCTATCAAATAAATAAATAATAAAATATTTTTTAAAAAAAAACAAGCCTAGCGTGGTGGCGTGCATCTTTAATCCCAGCACTCGGGAGCCAGAGGTAGGAGGAGCACCATGAGTTCGAGGCCACCCTGAGAATACAGAGTGAACTCCAGGTCAGCCTGGGCTAGAGTGAGACCCTACCTCAAAAAAAAAAAAAAATTTATAAAGAGAGCTGGAGAAATGGCTCAGGGGGTTAAAGAACTTGCCTGCAAAGCCTAACAACCTGGGTTCGATTGCCCAGTACCTATATAAAGCCAGATGAACAAAGTGGCCCATGCATCTGGAGTTCATTTGCAGTGGCTAGAGGCTCTGGCATGCCCATTCTCTCTGCCTGTCTCTCTCTCTTCTCTCTCACTCTGTCTCTCTCTCTCTCTCTCCCTCTCCTTGTAAATAAATAAATATAAAAAAAGAAAAGAAAAGGCTATGACAGGGCTGGGAAGATAACTCAGTGGATAAGGTACTCACCACTTGAGCTAGAGTACCCAAGTTCAATCCCCATGTAAGAAGCCAGGGCTGGAGAGATGGCTTAGCAGTTAAGGCACTGGTCTGCAAAGCCAAAGGACCCAGGTTCAATTCCCCAGGACTCACATAAGCCGAGTGCACAAGAATGCACATGTGTCTGGAGTTCGTTTCCAGCAGCTGGAGGCCCTGGAGTGTCCAGTCTCTCTCTTTCTCTCTCTCCCTCTCTCTGTCTCTATCTCTCTCCTGCTTTCTCTCTCACTCTCAAATAAAAATAAAAATGTCAGAAGTTATGCTGGAGAGATGCTTTAGAGGTTAAGGTGCTTGCCTGCAAAGCCTTAGGGCACAGGTTTGATTCCCCAGCACCCATGTAAGCCAACTGCACCACATATTTTATTTTATTTATATATATGTATATATATATTATATATATGTTTTCGAGGTATTTGTGTATATGTGTGTGTGTGTGTGTGTGTGTGTGTGTATGTATATGTATATGTTTTTTGAGGTAGGCTCTCACTTTAGCTCAGGCTGACCTGGAATTCACTATGTAGTCTCAGGGTGGCATCGAACTCATGGTGATCCTCCTGAATGCTGGGATTAAAGGCATGCACCACCAAGCTCGGCTGTTTATAAATATTTTATTTTTTTATTTATTTATGAGGGAAATAGTGCACGCAAGAGAGAGAGAGAGAGGAGATAATGGGCATGCCAGAGTCTCTAGCCACTGCAAATGAGCTCCTGTTGCATGAGCCACCATGTGCATCTGGCTTACATGGGTCCTGGGGAATTGAATTTGGGTCCTTAGGCTTCACAGGCAAGTGCCTTAACTGCTAAGCCACTTCTCCAGCCCCCTATTTTATTCGCTTATTAGAGGAGGGGCACGCCTTTAATCCCAGCACTTGGGAGGCAGAGGTAGGAGGATTGCCATGAGTTCAAGGCCACCCTGAGACTACATAGTGAATTCCAGGTCAGCCTGGGATAGAGTGAAACCTTACCTCAAAAAACCAAACTAAATAAATAAAAAATAAAATGCTGGGATTAAAGGCATGAGGCACCATGCCTGGCTTTACTTTATTTTTCTGAGACAGGGTTTCTTGTAGCCCCAGCTGACCTTAAACTTAGTATGTAGCTGAGAATAACTTTGAATTCCTGATTTTCCTTCCTCCACCCTCCAAATACTAAGATTAAAGGTGTGAGCCACCATCCTGGATTTCCACTACCTTATTCACTGTTTGCCACTTTTACTTTGTGAGTGTGCTTTGGCACAGAGCCTTGCTGTGGAGCCCAGGCTGGCCTCAAATTCATGGCAATCCTCTTGCCTCAGACTCCTGTGTCCTTGAGTGCTACAGTTCCAGGACACCATGGTTGTTTTCCACTGCCCAGTTTTAAACTCCTCATTAGCTAAATGCTTTGAGAGGCACTGGAAGTTGCAACTACTCAGGAGGTTGAGGCAAGAGAATCACTGGAGTTTGGGAGCTCAAGGACAACCTAGGGCAGCATAGTGAGATACCACCACTAAACAACAACAACAAAAAAAAAAAAAAAAAAAAAAAGACGGGCTAGAGTGATGGTTTAGACATTAAGCTCTTGCCCGTGAAGCCTAAGGACCCTGGTTCAACGCTCGTTTCCCCAGGACCCATGTTAGCCAGTTGCACAAGGGGGCGCACGCGTCTGCAGTTCGTTTGCAGTGCCTGGGGGCCCTGGTGTACCCATTCTCTCTATTTCTTTCTATCTGCCTCTTTGTTACTGTCAAATAAATAAATAAAAGAAAAGAAAAAAAAAAAAACAGGGTCTGCGGTTGTAGCTCACTTGGCAGAGTGCTGACCTAGCATGCACGAAGCCCTGAGTTGGCTCCCCAGCCCACATTTACCTTAAATATCTAGTCCTCCTACCTCCACTTTTCTAGCGTTGGAATTACAATCTTCTCACTGCCTCCTCATTGCCATTAGGAGAAAATACAAGCTCCTAAACTCTGAAGTTATCCTTCTATCCCCTAAACACTACCATCCTCTTCAGCCTCCTCTCTCCCTCTTATATTTGGTATAGACATGCCAACTATCTCCTAGTTCTTTTAACTTACTGCACTCGCAGCTGAAATGCTTTCTCCCTGACCACTGTCTCCCAGGTTTTCAGTTAGCATTTATCCATCTTTTGGGACTTATACTGGCCTTGTCTGAAAGCCTTGTATGACTCCCAAGGACTAAGTTATTTGATTCGATTAGCATCCAGCACTTACAGTCTTTTTATTTGTTTTTGTTTTTAATTTTACTTACTTCCAATGAGAGTATGAGAGAGGAGGGAGAGAGCATAGGCACACCAGGGCCGCTTGCCATTGAAAACAAACTCCAGATGCATGCGCCACTTGGTGTATCTGACTTCACATGGGTTCTGGGGACTCAAACCAGGGCCATCAGGCTTTCAAGCAAGTGCCTTTAAGTGCCGAACCATCTCTACAGCCCCTTGATTTTTGTTTGTTTGTTTTTGTTTTTGCTTTTCGAGGTAGGGTTTTGCTCTAGTCCAGGCTGACCTGGAATTCACTATATAGTCTCGGGGTGGCCTTGAACTCATGGTGATCCTCTTACCTCTGCCTCCTAAGTGCTGGGATTAAAAGTGTGCACCCCCACACCCGGCTCTTTTTATTTTTTGAGACAATATTCTTGATATATAGCCCAGGCTGACCTCAAACTCATGATTCTCTTGCCTTTGCATTCCAAGTGCTAGGACTTGATGCCACAATGCCTGGCCAGTGTTTAGCTTCATGTGTATGTATGTATATTGGTTTTTGCAAAGCAGGGTCTTACTCTAGCCTAGGCTGACCTGGAACTCACAATGATCCTTCTGCCTTAGCTTCCCCAGTGCTGGAAGTAAAGATATATGCAACCACGTCTGGCCTTTTATTTTATTTTGGTTTTTCGAGGTAGAGTCTCACTCTAGCTGCTGGGATTAAAGGTGTGCACCACCATGCCCAGCTTGGCCGTGTGTGTGTGTTTGTTATGAATGTATCAGGGTCTCTTGCTGCTGCAAATGAATGCCTGTCTGGCTTTACATGAATATCTAGGGAATTGCACCCCAGTAGGCAGGCTTTGTAAGGAAGCACCTTTAACCACTAAGCCATCTCCCCAGTCCCCTGTGTTTAGATTCTCATAACAGTCACTCCACTTTATTGTACAAACTTGTTAAGGTACACTGAACACTAATATAGGGCTGGAGAGATAGCTTAGTGGTTAAGGCATTTGCTTGCAAAGTCAAAGGACCTCAGTCTGATTCTCCAGGACCCACGTAAGTCAGATGCACAAGGGGGTGCATGCATCTGGAGTTTGTTCGCAGTGGCTAGAGGCCCTGGCATGCCCATTGTCTCTCTCTCTCTCTCTCACTCACTATCTTCCTCTACCTCGTTCTCTCTCAAATAAATAAATAAAAATATTAGGAAAAGAAACTGTAATATAGGAAGCTGGGCGTGGTGGCACACACCTTTAATCCCACCCAGCACTCAGGAGGCAGAGGTAGGAGGATCATCATGAGTTCAAGGCCACCCTGAGACTACAGACTACATAGTGAATTCCAAGTCAGTCTGGACTAGAGTGAGACCCTACCTGGAAAATCAACAACAACAACAACAACAACAAAACCTGTAATATAGGGTCCTAACCACCTGAGTTTGACTCTCAGTACCCACTTAAACCCAGAGGTGCAAAGCGTCTCATGCATCGGGAGTTCTTTTGCAGCAGCTGGAGGTTCTGGCACCCCCATTAGCTCTGTCTCTGTTCTATCTCTCTGCTTGCAAATAAATACATAAAATTATTTTTTAACTGTGGTGAAGTCGGGTGTGGTGGCGCACGCCTTTAATCCCAGCATTCCGGAGCCAGAGGTAGGAGGATCACCATGAGTTTGAGGCCACCCTGAGACTACATAGTGAATTCCAGGTCAGCCTGGGCTAGAGTGAGACCCTACATAAAAAAAAAAAAAAAGCAAAAAAAACCCTGCAATGAGAGCAATGACTATGCTGCTCTCTTTTCTTTTTTGGGATAGGGTCTCACCAAGTAGCCCAGGTGAGTTTTGCATGCCTGATAATCCTCCTGTCTCAGCCTCCTGAGCACTGGGATTACAGATATGAGCCGGCATGCTTGCTTGGCTCTCCCTCTCTCTCTTTTTCAAGGTAGAGTCTCACTATAGCCAAGCCTGACTTGCAACTGACTCTATAGTCCCAGGCTGACCTCTGGCTCACAGTGATCCTCCTACCTCTACTTCCCAAGAGATTAAAAGCATGTTCTCAGTTTCTCTTTCTTTTTTTTTCTTTTCCTTTTTTTTTTTGTTGTTTATTGTTTGTTTTTTGTTTTTGTTTTTTTATTTTTGGTTTTTCAAGGTAGGGTCCCACTCTAGCCCAGGCTGACCTGGAATTCATATGTAATCTCAGGGTGGCTTCGAACTCATGGCGATCCTCCTACCTCTGCCTCCTGAGAGCTGGGATTACGGGCATGCACCACCAGGCCCAGCTTCAGTTTCTCTAATTTAAAAAAATTATTGACAACTTCCATAATTGTAGACAATAACCCGTGGTAATTCACTCCCACCCCCACTTTCACCTTTGCAACTCCACTGTCCATCATATCCCCTCCCCTCTCAATCAGTCGCTCTTTTATTTTTTATTTTTTATTTATTTATTTATTTATTTTTTGGTTTTTCAAGGTAGAGTCTCGCTCTAGCCCAGGCTGACCTGGAATTCACTATGGAGTCTCAGGGTGGCCTTGAACTCAAGGCAATCCTCCTACCTCTGCCTCCCGAGTGCTGGGATTAAAGGCGTGCGCCACCACACCCGGCTCGCTCTTTTATTTTTATGTGATCTTTTCCTCCTATTATGATGGTCTTGTGTAGGTAGTGTCAGGCACTTCAAGGTCATGGATATCCAGGCCATGTTGTGTCTGGAGGAGCATGTTATAAGGAGTCCTTCTCTTCCTTTGGCTCTTACATTCTTTCTGCTACCTTTTGTGCAATGGACCCTGAGCCTTGGGAGGTGTGATAGAGATGTATCAGTGCTGAGCACTCCTCTGTCACTTCTCAGCACCATAGTGCCTTCTGAGTCATCCCACGGTCACTGCCATCTGAAAAGAGAAGCTTCTCTAACCACAAGTGAGAGTAGCATTAATATATGGGTATGAACAATAAGAGAAGTGCTTGCCAGACAGTTTGGTAAGCATAGTATATATATTTAGCCAAACACCAGCAGACATTACACCCCTAGGGCTCATGACTTCCTGTCATAGGATTTTTTATTATCAGGCATGTATTCCCTCCCATGGAGCAGGCCTCCAGTCCAAGTAGAGAGTAGTTGGTTTCCCCCATAACACACGCTACTATTGCACCCATTGGCTCATTTGGCCTGGCTGGTCAAATATAAGGCTTGCAGTGTCCACTGTTGAGTATCTTCCCTGGTGATTTCTCTCTCTCTCCCATTGAACTGCATGCAGTGTGGCTTTTTCCAGCTTTCTGTCAGCTGATCTACATGGAGGTTTTTTTCAGCTCAGCTCCAGCAGGATGTCTCAGTGACCTTGCAGCACAAGCATGTGGAGTCTTCAGCAATAGGGTCTTACCATCTATTCCTGGTGGGAAACCAAGGGCCTCGGCAATGGCCTGTAATTTTTGGGAAGCATCAGTGACCTCCCTGGTCAACAACTCACTGGAAGGTATCCCATCCCTGGCACTGAAAATTTTTTAGTAATAGTCTATGGTTTCTGGGTGTGCCATTGTCCAAAAAAGTAGGTTTCCATATGATTTATTCATATACTCTTAGACCTTTATATATATATATATATATATATATATATATATATATATATATATATATATATATTATTTTATTTTATTTTATTTTTTATTTTTCGAGGTAGGGTCTCACTCTAGCTCAGGCTGACCTGGAATTTAGTATGTAGTCTCAGGGTGGCCTTGAACTCACAGCGATCCTTCTACCTCTGCCTCCTGAGTGTTGGGATTAAAGGCGTGTGCCACCATGCCCAGCTACCCTCTTAGATTTTGATTAGCCCTCCCCGGCCCACCTTTCCTTTACTCAGTCTCTTCCCCTGACCTCACTTAGGCCTTTCCACCCCCATTAATCTGTTCTACTTACATATATACAATACTATCCTATTAAGTCCCCATCCCTCCCTTTCTATTCCTCTTATATCCCCTTTCTAGCTTACTGGCCTCTGCTACTGAGTTTTATCCCAACTCACACAGAAGTACAATCATCTGTAGCTAGGATCCACATATGAGAAAGAACATGTGACATTTGGCTTTCTGGGCCTGGGTTACCTCACTTCGTATAATCCTTTCCAGATCCACCCATTTTCCTGCAAATTTCATAATTTCAATTTTCTTTACTGCTGAGTAGAACTCCATTGTATAAATGTGCCATATCATCATTATCCACTATTCAGGCAAAGGACATCTAGGCTGGTTCCATTTCCTAGCTATTGTGAATAGAGCAGCAATAAACATGGTTGAGCAAATATTTCTAAGGTAGTATGATGAGTCCTTAGGATATATATCTAGGAGTGGTATAAATGGGTCATATCTATTTTTAGCTGTCTCAGGAACCTCCACACTGATTTCCACAATGGCTAGACCAGATTGCATTCCCACCAACAGTGTAGAAGGGTTCCTCTTTTTCCACATCCTCACTAGCATTTATGGTCATTTGTTTTCATGATGGTAGCCATTCTGACAGGAGTGAGATGGAATATCAACATAGTTTTAATCTGCATTCCCCTGATGGCTAGGGATGTGAAACATTTTTTAGATGTGTATATGTCACCTGTATTTCTTCTTTTGAGAATTCTCTATTTAGTTCCTTAGCCCATTTTTTTAAGATTTGAAATTATTTTATTCTTTTTTTTCTTTTCAATTTTTTTTTATTAACAACTTCCATGATTGTAAACAATATCCCATGGTAATGCCCTCTCTCCCCCCACTTTCCCCTTTGAAACTCCATTCTCTGTCATATCCCCTCCTCCTCTCAATCAGTTTCTCTTTTATTTTGATGTCATGATCTTTTCCTCCTATTACGATGGTCTTGTGTAGGTAGTGTCAGGCACTGTGAGGTCATGGATATCCGGGCCATTTTGTGTCTGGGGGGAGCACGTTGTAAGGAGTCCTACCCTTTCTTTGGCTCTTACATTCTTTCCACCACCTCTTCCGCAATAGACCCTGAGCCTTGGAAGGTATGATAGAGATATTGGAGTACTGAGCACTCCTGTCACTTCTTTCCAGCACCATGATGCCTTCTAAGTCATCCCAAGGTCACTGCCAATCTGAAAAGAGAAGATTCTCTACCAAAAGTGAGAATAGCCATTAATATAAGGGTATGAACATTAAGAGAAGTGCTTACTGGGCAGTTTGATAAGCATAGTATATACATTTAGCCAGACAGCAGCGGATGTTACACCCGTAGGGCTCATGACTACCCCTGTTTTATATTTTCAGTATCAGGGATGTATTTCCTCCCATGGAGCGGGTCTCCAGACCAATTAGAGGGCAGTTGGTTTCCACCATGACAGACGTGCCAATATTGCACCTGTTGGCTCATTTGGCCTGTCCATAGCCCCCCCCTTTTTTTTAATTCAGTTGTTTTATTTCTTATTATTTAGCTTTTTTGAGTTCTTTGTATATCTGGGATATAAATTGCCTCTCAGATGTATAGCTGGCAAAGATTTTCTCCCATTCTGTAGGTTGCCTCTTTGCTCTATTCACAATGTCCTTTGCTTTACAAAAGCTTTGTAAATTCATGAGGTCCCAGCAGTTGATCTGTGGTTTTATTTCCTGAGCAACTGTGGTTACATTCAGAAAGTCTTTGCCAAGGCCAATATTTAGAAGCTTTTCTCCTACTTTTTCTTGTAGCAGTTTTATAGTTTTGGGTCTGATATTAAGGTCTCTGATCCATTTGGACTTAATTCTTGTTCATGGAGAGAGAGAAGAATCTATTTTCATCCTTCTACAGATACATATCCAGTTTTCCCAGCACCATTTGTTGAAGAGGCTGTCTTTTCTCCAATGAGTACTTTTGGCATTTTAGTTGAAGATCAGGTGGGTATAGATACCCAGACTTACATCTGGGTCCTCTATTCTGTACCATGCTGGTTTTTTTTTTTTTTTTTTTACTATGGCTCTTTAATATAGGTTAAAATTTGGTATCTATATTTGTTGCTCAAAATTGGTTTAGATATTCGAGGGTTTTTTTTGTGCTTCCAAATGAATTTTTGGATTTTTTTTTTTCTATTTCCGTGAAGAATGCCATTGGATTTTTTTTTTTTTTTTTTCGAGGTAGGGTTTCACTCTAACCCAAGCTGACCTGGAATTCACTATGGAGTCTCAGGGTGGCCTCAAACTCACGGCGATCCTCCTACCTCTGCCTCCCGAGTGCTGGGATTAAAAGCGTGTGCCACCACGCCCGGCAGCCATTGGAATTTTGATGGGGATTGCAATATATGTGTAGACTGCTTTTGGTAAGATTGCTATTTTCACAATATTTGTTCTTCCAATCCAAGCACAAGTGATGTCTTTCCATTTCTTACTGTCTTCTGTAATTTCTGTCTTGCATATTTTAAAGTTTTCATTGTACAGATCCTTCACTTCCTTGATTAAGTTTATTCCAAGGTACTTTATTTATTTATTTTTGATGCAGTTGTGAATGAGAGTGATTCTCTGCCTTCATCCTCTGTATGTTTGTTGTTAGCATATAGGAAAGCTACTGATTTCTGTGTGTTTATTTTGTATCCTGCTACATGGCTATGGGTGTTTATCAGCTCTAACAGTTTGGTGGTAGAGTCTTTAGGGTCCTTTATGTATAGAATCATATCATCTGCAAATAGTAATAATTTGATTTTTTCCTTCCCAATTTGTATCCCCCCCCCCTTTTTTTTAGGTTTTTCAAGGCAGGGTCTCACTGTAGCCGAGGCTGACCTGGAATTCACTATGTAGTCTCAGAGTGGCCTCAAAATCAAGGCAATCCTGCTACCTCTGCCTCCTGAGTGCTAGGATTAACTGCATGCGCCACCACGCCTGGCTGTATCCCTTTTATGTGTGTGTCTTGCCTTAGTGCTCTGGCTTCCAGTACTACATTAAATAAAAGTGGGGACAAAGCTGGATGTGGTGGCACATGCTTTTAATCCCAGGACTCGGGAAGCACAGGTAAGAGGATCACTGTGAGTTCGAGGCTATCCTGAGACTACATAGTAAATTCCAGGGCAGCTTGGGCTAGAGTGAGACCCTACCTTGAAAAAAAAAAGTGGGAACAGTGGACACCCTTGACTTGTTCCTGATTTTAGTGGAAAAACGTCAAGTTTTTCTCCATTTAGTATTATGTTGGATGTAGGCTTGTCATAAATAGCCTTTATTATGTTGCGATATGTTCCTTCTATTCCCAGTCTCTGTAGGACTTTTATCATGAAGGGATATTGGATTTTTCGAATGCTTTTTCTGCATCTAATGAGATGATCATGTGATTTTCGTCCTTCAGTCCATTTATATAATGTGTTACATTTATCGATTCGTGTATGTTGAACCATCCCTGCATCTCTGGGATAAAGCCTACTTGGTCATGGTGAATGACATTTCTGATATATTCTTGTATTCTGTTTGTCAATATTTTGTTGAGAATTTTTCCATCTATGTTCATGAGGGAGATTGGTCTGTAATTTTCTTTTTTTATTGTATCTTTGGTTTTAGTATCAGGGTGATGCTGGCTTAGTAGAAGGAGTGTGGGTAGGATTCCTTCCTTTTATATTTTATGGAGAAGTTTGAGAAGCATTGGTGTTAGTTTTTCCATGAAGGTCTGGTAAAATTCACCAGTGAATCCATCTGGGCCTGGACTTTTTTTTTAGTTGGAAGATTTTTTTCATAGCTGTTTGCATCTCTGTACTTATTATCGGTCTATTTAAGTTGTTAATTTCCTCTTGATTTAATTTAGGTAGGTCATATAAATCAAGGAAATCATCCATTTCTTTCAGATTTTCAAACTTAGTGGAGTATGTGTTCTTATAGTATGTCCCTATGATTTTTTTTAAATGTTTGTTTGTTTGTTTGTTTTGGTTTTTGAGGTAGGGTCTCACTCTAGCCCACGCTGACCTGGAATTCACTATGTAGTCTTAGGGTGGTCTTGAACTCATGGTCATCATTCTACTCTGCCTCCCAGGTGCTGGAATTAAAAGCATGTGCCACTATGCCCAGCTGTAATAGTGCCTTTTTCATCTCTAATTTTATTAATTTGTGTCTCTTCTCTCTTTCTTTTGGTCAAATTTGCTAAGGGTTTATCAATCTTGTTTATCCTTTCAAAGAACCAATTCTTTGTTTCATTGATTCTTTGGATTGTTTTTTAGGTTTCTATTCCATTAATTTCTGCCCTAATCTTTACTATTTCAACCCATCTACTGATTTTTAGTTTGCCTCATTCTTCTTCTTCTTCTTTTTTGTCTTTTGAGGTAGGGTCTTACTCTAGCCCAGGTTGACCTAGCATTCACTATGTAGTCTCAGGGTAGCCCCGAACTCATGGCAATCCTCCTACCTCTGCCTCCTGAGTGCTGGGATTAAAGGCGTGCGCCACCACACCCAGCTAATTCTTCTTTTTCCAAGGCCTTAAGGTGAAACATTAAGTTATTTACTTGAGACCTTTCTAATTTATATATTTTTATTTATTTATTTATTTATTTATTTTTGGTTTTTCAAGGTAAGGTTTCACTTTAGTGTCCAGGCTGACCTGGAATTCACTATGGAGTCTCAGGATGGCCTCAAACTCACAGTGATCCTTCTACCTCTGCCTTCTGAGTGCTGGGATTAAAGACATGTGCCACCACGCCCAGTTACTAACTTCTTTCTTTCTTCGTTTCTTTTATTTATTTTCTTTCAAAGTAGGGTCTCACTATAGCTCAGGCTGACCTGGAATTCACTGTGTAGTCTCAGGGTGGCCTTCAACTCATGGCAATCCTCCTACCTCTGTCTCCCAAGTGCTGGATTAAAGGGATGTGCCACCATGCCCGATTTCTTCTTTCTTAATATAGGCACTTAAAGCTATAAATTTCCCTCTTAGGACTGCCTTCATCGTGTCACAAAGGTTTTGGTATGTTGTGTTCTCACTGTCATTTGATTCTATGATTTTTTAAATTTCCTTCTTGATTTCTTCATTGACACATTCATCATTTAGTATTGTTTAGTTTCCCTGATTTTGTGTATGCTGTATAGCTTTTCTTGTTATTGATTTGTAGTTTGATCCCATTGTGTAAGGAATTATTTCAATTTTCCTATATTTGGTTTTTTTTTTTTTTTGGTTTTTCTAGGTACGGTCTCACTCTAGCCCAGGCTGACCTGGAATTCACTATGGAGTCTCAGGGTGGCCTCGAACTCACGGCGATCCTCTTAGCTCTGCCTCCTGAGTGCTGGGATTAAAGGCGTGCGCCACCACGCCCGGCACAATTTTCCTATATTTGTTAAGATTTGCTTTGTGTCTTAGTATATGTTCTATTTTAGAGAATGTTCCATATGCTGCTGAAAGGCATATGCATTCTGCAGCATTTGGATGAAATGTTCTGTAGATATCTATCAGGTCCATTTGTTCTATGACCTCATTTAATCTAGATGCATCTCTGTTTATTTTTTGCCAGGATGACCTGTCAATTGATGAGAGTGGGGTGCTGAAGTCACCCACTACAACTGTATTTGGTGTTATCTGTGACCTTAGTTCTGATAGCATTTGTTTGATGAAATTGGGAGCCCCCATGTTAGGTGCATATATGTTTAGGTTTGTAATGTCCTCCTGTTGGAATGTTCCTTAAATCAATATAAAGTGACTGTCCTTAACTTTCCTAAATAATGTTGGTCTGAAGTCTACCCTGTCAGATATTAGGATAGCAACTACTGCTTGGTTCCTAGGCCCATTTGCTTGAAACACCTTTTTCCAACATTTCACCCTAAGATAGTGACCATCTTTTGTGGAAAGATGAATTTCTTGGAGGCAACAAATTGAAGGATCCTGCTTTTTAACCCAGTCTGCAAACCTGTGTCTTTCAGTTGGGGCATTGAGGCCGCTGATATTAAGAGGTGTGTTTTTATTTTTGCTATTTTTCTTATTTTATAGTTCTTCCAGTTTTACCTTTGCTCTCTTGTATTAATTAGTATTTGAGTATGGTTTGTTTTTTCTAGGTTCCTTATATGTGTGCTTTTCTTTCTCTTCAGCATGGAGGATTCTTTCAAGTATTTTCTGTAGAGCTGGTTTTGTCTCCATATATTCCTTTAACCTGCTTTTGTTGTAGAATGTCCTTATTTCTCCGTCTATTTGAATGGATAGCTTTGCAGGATAAAGTAACCTTGGTTGACAGTTGTTATCTTTCAGAACTTGGAATACATCACTCTAAGCCCTTCTGGCTTTGAAAGTTTGTGTTGAGTAATCTGCTGTGATCCTGATGGGCTTGCCTTTGTATGTGACTTGATTTTTCTCTCTAACTGCTTTCAATATATTTTCTTTGGTTTGTGTGTTGTACCTTAATTATAATATGGCGAGGAGAGATTCTTTCCTGATTTTGTCTGTTTGGCGTTCTATAGGCTTCCTGTATCTGTACTGTCATCACTTTCCCTACTTGGGGGAAGTTTTCTTCTATGATTTTGTTGAGAATACCTATTTTGCCTTTGGAGTGAAATTCTTCTCCTTCTACTATGCCCTGAATTCTTATGTTTGATCCCTTCATAGTGTCCTGAATGTCTTGAAATTCCCATTCATGCCTTCTTATTAGTTTGTCTTTCTCTTTGTTGGACTGTATTAGATCTGCCACATCGTCTTCTAGTTTAGATATTCTGTTCTCTCCTTCATCTATTTGACTGGTGAGACTTTCTACAGAGTTTTCTATTTGACTTACTCTGTTTTTTATTTCTGATTGGTATTCTTTCATTATTTTTATTTCCTTACTCATGTTTTGTATTGACCTCCTTATTTCATTAAGTTGGGTTCCTTTGTTCTCCTTCAGGTGTTTGTTTTCTTCTTTGATTCCTTTCATTTCTTCTTTGATTTCTTTGAACATATATATAATCATTTTTTTTTTGAAATCTTTGTCAGGTATTTCATCTAAAGCAGTCTCACTGGAGGTCATTTCTGACAGATTTATAATTTTGGTGGGATTGTATTGTCTTGATTTTTTTGTTTCTTGTATTATAAAGTAAAGATTTTTGCATTTTGACTTAATTTGATGCTTGGGTTTTCTAATTATCTGCAGTGTTCTTAGCCATGTAAATCTGACTTTATATATCTTCAGTGTAGGAGTTTAAGGTGCCAGGTGTAGTTCTTATGCTCCAAAAGAAATAGCAGAAGTGACCCTAGGTATTGAGTTTGCCTGTTATTCAAGTATTGTAGTAGACTGGGTGAAGCAAATTACTGGAAAATTCTAAAATTCAACTGATCAATATAGACATTTAATCAAAACCAGCATAGAAGGCTGGGCATGGTGGCGCATGCCTTTAATCCCAGCACTCTGGAGGCAGAGGTAGGAGGATTGCCATGAGTTCGAGGCCACCCTGAGACTACATAGTGAATTCCAGGTCAGCCTGGGCTAGGGTGAAACCCTATCTTGAAAAAAAAAAAAAAAAGCAGCACAGAGCATTTATACAAGTGTATAAAAATCAGGAAACATCAAAGGCAGCAATAGTCAAAACCAAAATACAGCTTATTTGAAAAGGGTATAGCCAACCAAGAATATATCATTCAGCACTTGAAAGGCAGAGGTAGGTAGATCACTGAGTTCAAGGCCACCCTGAGACTACATCGTGCATTCCAGATCAGCCTGGGTTAGAGTGAAACTCTACTTCAAAAAATCAAAACAGGAGCTGAGTGTGGTGGTGCACACCTTTAATCCCAGCACTTGGGAGGCAGAGGTAGGAGGATTGCCATGAGTTTGAGGCCACCCCGAGACTACATAGTGAATTCCAGGTCAGCCTGAACTAGAGTGAGACCCTATCTCAAAAAACCAAAAATAAATAAATAACTAATAAATAAAAATAAAATATTAAAAAAACAAAACAAATATATATATATATATATAATTCAAATGTAATACATAACCTTTCCTGACATGGAAAGAGAGATTAGCACTTCCAGTGTAGGCCTACATATCTGGCTTTGTATAAATAGGCCCTGTTACCTTTTGGGATGGCTTCCAGTCTCGCTAATGCTGAGTGCCCACCTTCATCTCTTTGGGTGTGGGGCAGCTAGGGGTGAATGAGTTATCAGGAAATTCTCAGCCCTGACTGTTGGGGGGATGGGAGACTTTGCAGGGTGCCTGGAGTTGTACCCCAGCTGCCCGGCTGGTCTGTTTGTATTCTCCTTCAGCAGCTGCTCAGCTGGTCTCTGCTGACTTCTCCTTCAGGTTCCTTGACTTTGCCGGGAGGCTGATGTGAGCGGAAAATCCCTTCACCTTGTTTCTGCTGCTGCTCTATGCAGCTGGCCTGGCAGGCTCACGGTTCCGGGCCGCTGGCGCCTGAGCGGAATTCTGCCTGGCTTCCTCTTTCTGGAAGATCTTGGTCTCTCCTGCTTCTCTGCAGTGGTTGATAATAATTTATAGACCTTCACTTTTCAGTGGCAGGGTTTATTTTGCTGTGCTTCTGTTTATTGCCCTCCCTAGGCTGCCTTGGTGTGGCTAGTATGCCGCCATGTTAGCAGGAAGTCCCAGTTTCTCTTTTAACAAGCAAATCCCAGAACCCAGTGCTGAGAACTTCATACGTGTTTGAATGAATGAAGCCATTAGATTTTCCTCTTCTAAAGCCATTGAGGAATGTGCCAGGTGTAAATGATTAATTTCTGATGTTTAGCACAATTGTAGTTCAAATGTGTGGTCAGTTATTTTTCTTGAATGGCATGCAGAGCAATCTTCACCTTGCAGTACTATGAACACGGGTGATCTTACAATGCAAACCCTATAATTACAATAAATGGAAGTTGTAATTATCCTCTGGCCTGAGTTTTTATGAGGCCTGAAAGGATAGAGGATGGAGATAATGTGCTTGGTGGAACACATTGCTGCTCCCTAATGAATATTAATTGAAGGCATGAAATTTACACCTTCCACTGTCCTGGAGGGCTTGGGAAACCACAGCATTGGCTAGTTAACTTGGCGTCAATTTTCCAACTTTCCTAAGGCTATATACCTTTGCCGAAGTTTCACTCACCCAATAGAGCCCTACAATTCTTTTGTTTAGGGAAGGAAAAGAGGGATGTGAAAGGGGAACATTTAAGCTCCCCGAATTCATTTTCCTATACCAACCCCTCAGAAAGTGGTTCTAGCATGGACCCTCCTGGAAAACTTTAACAGCGCAGTGAAGATCCTCACCGCTAGGTGTCTCAGTGGCCGAGCCGCTTCCTCCACCCCGTCGGAAAGGGGCTGCTGGCTGCACACACTCCATCACTCCACTGTTCCTGAGCTTCCAAAGCAAATGACCCTTCTGAAGGGCTATTTCAGGGCTAGGGAAAATTTTCCAGCAGATCTCTATCAATAGCTAGTTAGCTAGATTCTCTTAACAGAAACAATGAATTAGCAGCAGTATCTCACTGTTTTCCTTTATTTAGGGATAGCATGATGTTTGTAGCAATATAATTATTTATTGATTCTTAGTGGAGAAACAAGGGGAGAGGACTTAGTCTTAGCTCGGATCATGACGAGTGACCTGAGTTCTGTCACTTCTTACCCAAATGGTGACTTAAATGATGTTCTGGGCTTTTCTTTCTTTCCTTTTTTTCCCCCCCTTGGTTTTTCAAGGTAGGGTCTGGCTCTACCCCAGGCTGATCTGGAATTTACTATGTAGTCACAGGCTGACCTCAAACTCATGGCGATCCTCTCACCTCTGCCTCCCAAGAGCTGGGATTAAAGGTGCACACCACCATACCCAGCTCCTCCAGGCTTTACTTTACTTTTTTCTTTTTTTTAATTAAAATTTTAAATGTACTTTATTTTTATTTATTTATTTGAGAGAGAGAGAGAGAGAATGGGCATACCAGGGCTTTTAGCCACTGCAAAAGAACTTCAGACACATGAGCCACTATATGCATCTGGCTTGCATGGGTACTGGGGAATCTAGCCTGAGTCATTTGGCTTTGCAGGCAAGTGCCTTAACTGCTAAGCCATCTCTCCAGCCTTTTTCTGGGCTTTTCTACATGCATTTTCATCTTTAAAAACTTATTTAGCTGGGTGTGGTGGCGCACGCCTTTAATCCCAGCACTCAGGAGGCAGAGGTAGGAGGATCATCGTGAGTTCGAGGCCATTCTGAGACTCCATAGTGAATTCCAGGTCAGCCTGGGCTAGAGTGAGACCCTACCTCGAAAAACCAAAAAAAAATTATATATATATATATATATATATATATATATATATATATATATATATTTACTTGGGAGAGAGAAAGAGAGAGAGAGGGAGAGAGACAGAGAGACAGAGAGACAGAGAGAGAGAGAGACATAGAGTATGGCATGCTACCCCTACAAATAAACTCCAGATAAATGTACCACTTTGTGCATCTGGCTTTATGTGGTTACTGGGGAATCAGGCTTTACAAGCAAGCGCCTTTAACCACTGATCCATCTATCCAGCTCTGTGGCATCATTTTTTAAAAAAATTATTTATTTGAGAGTGACAGACAGAGAAATAGGCAGATAGATAGAGAGAGAGAGAGAGAGAGAGAGAGAGAGAGAGAGAGAGAGAATGGGTGCGCCAGGGCTTCCAGCCACTGCAAATGAACTCCTGATGCGTGCGCCCCCTTGTGCATCTGGCTAACGTGGGTCCTGGGGAATGGAGCATCAAACCGGGGTCCTTAGACTTCACAGGCAAGCGCTTAACCACTAAGCCATCTCTCCAGTCCTGTGGCATCATTTTTGCTCTAGATTCTCATCCTGTTGCTCTTTGCTAGATCTCCTTGAGTTTCTTGAAATGGTCCCACCATGGGTCTTCTGGTCATCCAACCCAAGTTTTGTTTTGTGTGTATGTGAATGAACATGCTGATGGGCATGTCAGGGTCTCTTCCCACTGCAAATAAGAACACTGGATATTGCCCCCCAACCCTTTTAAAATATTTTATTTATTTATGGGAGAGAAAGATGCAGATAGCTAGATAGAATGGGTGTGCCAGGGTCTCTAGCCATTGCAAAAGAACTCCAGATGCATGCGTGACCCTGTGCATCTGGCTTTACATGGGCACCGGAGAATTGAACCCAGCTCCTTAGGCTTAGCAAGCAAGTGTCTTAACTGCTGGGCCATCTCTCCAGCCCCTCCCTCCCTCCCTTTCTTTCTTCCTATCTTTTTTTTTTCTTTTTTCAAGGTAGAATCTCACTCTAGCTCAGGCTGACCTGGAATTCACTATGTAGTCTTAGTCTGACCTCAAACTCATGGCGATCATCCTACCTTGGCCTCCCGAGTGCTGGGATTAAAGAAATGTATGCACCACCATGCCCAGCTCCCTCTCTTTGTTTTTGGAGACAGGGTTTTGCTATGTAGCTCAGGATGGTCTAGAACTCACTATGTAGTCCAGGCTGGCCTTAAATTTAAGGCAAACTTCCTGTCTTTGCTTAACCAGTGTTGTGATTTACAGGTGTGAGCCACCATTCCTAGCCAGCCCTTATCTGTTCCCCTGAAACTGTGAGGTAAAATAAACCTCTCCTCTCTTAAATTATTTCTCTTCCTTTTTACTGGAACTACAGCAGGTCAGCCTTAGTCTCACTGGACTTCTGTAGCAGTTACTTTCACTTTTCTGGGACAAAGCACCTTACCAGAAGTAGCTTATGGAAGGACAGGGTTTATTTCTGGCTGCAGTTTCAAAGGGAAGTTTCATGTTGGCAGAGAAAGCGTGGCAGGAGCAGACAGCCAGACATCACATGTCCACAGCAGTAGGGAGAAAGTAGCAAGAGTGAGCCAAGTGCACCAAATGGGCAGGGCTATTAACACCCCAAGGCCCCACTCCAGTCACTCCAGTGACACACTTCCTCCAGCAAGACTCCACCTGCCCAAAGGCTCCACAGCATTTCCAAATACCCTTCCAACTGACGATTAAGTATTCAAACACATGAGGCTATAGGGGGACATTTTGTACTCAAATTACCACATACCAAGCAGCTACAACATGGGAGGCAGCATGCCTGGAAATCTCTTTGCCTTCTTTCAAAGCCCAGTCATGGTCCAGGTTGTAAACATTCTGCAAGGACACACACACACACACACACACACACATTTTTATTTATTTGAGAGAGAGTGAGAATGGGTGCACCATGGCATCCTTACACTGCAAAGGAACTTCAGACAACATGTGAAACTCTGTGCATGTGGCTTTACGTGGGTACTGGGGAATCAAACCCAGGCTTTTAAGCCTTCCAAGAAAGCTCCTTTAACCACTGAGCCAACTCTCCAGCCCCAACATACACACACATATATACACAACATTTTTTTTTTTTCATTTTTTGGAGAGAATGAGTATGGGTCCTCCAAGGCCCCCTCCCACTGCAGAGGAACTCCAGATGCATGCACCACTTGGTGTGTCTAGGTTTACAAGGGTGCTGGGGAATTCAACCTGGGCTGTTAGGCTTTATAAGAAAGTGCCTTTTAACTGCTGAGCTATCTCTCCAGCCCAACACACGTATATATATTTTTCAGACCTGAAATTCACTGTGTAGTCTCAGGGTAGCCTTGAACTCGTGGCAATCCTACTACCTTTGCCTCTAGAGTGCTAGGATTGAAGACATAAAGACATGTGCCACCATGCCTGGCTCCCAACACACACACATATATATTTTACATTTTAAAAAATTGTTTTAGGGGCTAGAGAGATTGCTTAGCGGTTAAGGCGTTTGCTTGAAAAGCCAAAGGATCCTGGTTCGATTCTCCAGGACCCACGTAAGCCAGATGCACAAGGGTGCACATGCTTCTGGAGTTTGTTTGCTGTGGCTGGATACCCTGGTGTGCCCATTATCTCTCTCTCCCTCTCCCTCTCTCTCAAATAAATAAATAAATAAAATATATTAAATAACAAAATTGCTTTAGGGCTGGGGAAATGGCTTAGCGGTTAAGGCATTTGCCTGAAAAGCCAAAGGATTCTGGTTCGATTCTCCAGGACCCAAATAAGCCAGCTGCACAAGTGGGCACATGCATCTGGAGTTTATTTGCAGTGGCTGGAGGCCCTGGAGTGCCCATTATCTCCCTCCCTCTCTCTCTCAAACAAATAAGTAAAATATATTTTATATAAAAAATATATATAATATATATTTGAAATATATAAAATATATTTTAAAAATTTTAGAGAAAGCAAGAGTGAGAGAGAGACAGAGAGAGAAAATTGGCACATCAGGTCCTCAGCCACTGAAATTGAACTCCAGACCCTTGTGCCACCTAAACAGGCTTGTGCGACCATGCGTTTGCCTCACCTTTGTGCATCTGGCTTACATGGGATCTGGAGAGTTGAACATGGGTCCTTAGGCTTTGCAGACAACCAACTTAGTCATTAAGCCATCTCTCCAGCCCCCAACACATATTTTTCAAATATGTTATTTATGTATTTGAGAGAAAGAGGCAGTGTGTGTGTGTGTGTGTGTGTGTGTGTATGGACACTACTGGCTTCCTGTGGGTACTAACTAGGGAATTGAACCAGGGCCATCAGGCTTTGCAAGCAAGCACCTTGACGGCTGAGCCATTGCTCCAGCCCAGATGACACATATTAACTACAATGCCCATCCAAAATATAAACTCTTATTCTGTCCCCCCACAGTCCACATGACCAGAAATGCAGTGGGAATTCACTGGTTAATGTACACCTTCCTCAGACTGCTCAAGTAGAGCCCATTACTTGCTAGTCTAGGCTCCTAAATGCCTTGTTCTTGGATTCACTCTACACTGTGTTTCAGTTATCCGCTGACTTGCACATTTTGTCCAATCTCTGGCCATCTCTGAAAGCAGGGATTATGCCCTTCATCTTTGAATTCAGCCTACGATTCGTATCATTGATGCTTAATGAAAGTCTTGTGATTATTGAATAAACAAAGTTTGTGGGGGAAAAAGCATGCATTTCCCAATCTTAGTAGGACTAGATTTTAATCCCAATCTCCCCCAAAAGAGCCGTGTCCCCCTAGTATGTTGATTTCAGTGAGATGGCCCCCATAAACTCATGTACTTTGAATGCTTGGTCCCCAGGTGATGACATTTTGGGAAGTGGAGCTTTACTTGTGTTGTTGGGGGTGGATTTAGGGATGTTATAGCCAGTTCCCCCTTGCCAGAGTTTGGCTTAGTCTCTTGCTGCTGTTTTCCACCTGCTGTGACAGAAGTAATGTGCAGTCTCTGCTCATACCATGTTTTCCCCTGTCATCATGGAGCTTCCCCTCAAGTCTATAAGCCAAAATAAGCCCTTTCCCCCATCAGTGGCTTTTGGTCAGGTGTTTTTGTTTGTTTTGTTTTGTTTTTTTGGGGGGGGGGTTGAGGTAGGGTTTTACTGTAGTCCAGGCTGAGCTGGAATTCACTCTGTAGTCTCAGGGGGGCCTTGAACTCGCAGTGATAACCCTACCTCTGCCTCTCGAGTGCTGGGATTAAAGGCGTGTGCCACCACGCCAGGCCTGGATTTTTTTTTAAGAGTTTTTTTTTTTTTTTTTTTTTTTTTTTTTTGAGGTAGAGTCTTGCACTAGCTCAAGCTGACCTGAAATTCACTATGTAGTCCCAGGGTGGCCTCAAACTCACAGTGATGACCCTACCTCTGCTTACCATGTGCTGGGATTAAAAGTATGTGCCACCATGCCCAGCTTTTTAAAAAATTATTTTATTTATTTATTTATATGGGCGGAAGAAGGCAGATAGAAAGAGAATGGACCCGCCAGGGGCTCCAGCTACTGCAAAACAAACTCCAGATGCATGTGCCACTTTGTGCATCTGGTTTATGTGGGTACTGGGGAATTGAACCCCGATCCTTAGGTTTAGCAGGCAAGCACCTTAACTGCTAAGCCATCTCTCCAGCCCTAGTCAAGTGTTTCAATCAAAGGTGACTACAACACCTAGTAAGTTTCTTCACTAAGAGTTTCTGTTTCTTCATCTGAAAACAGGGGTAATACTATGCTATGAGGGCTAAACACTATCTATAATAGAGAAAAGAATGTGGGGCTGGAAAGATGGCTTAGTGGTTAAGGCACTTGCCTGCAAAGGCTAATGAACTTGGTTCCTATTCCAGTATCCACATAAAGTGGTGAATGCATCCGGAGTTTACTTGCAGTGGCTAGAAGTCCTGGAATGCCCATTCTCTCTCTCTCTCTCTCTCCTTACAAATAAATATTTTTTAAAAAAAGAATGTGGATAATTTTAGGTACTCAGTAAGTTAGTTCCCTACCCCCCTGGAGCTATTACCAATAAAAAGGAGGGCTAAAGAGATGTCTTAGTGGTTAAGGCCCTTGCCTGCAAAACCTAAGAATGCATGTTCCAATATTGAGATCCTCCATAAACCAGAAAGTGATGCAAGAATGCAATGTTGCACATGCACCACAAGGCGGCGTACGTGTCTGGAGTTCGTTTACAGCATCTGAAAGGCCATGGCGCCAATCTCTACCTCTTTCTTTCTCTCACTGTCTCTCTCTCTTAAAAATAAAATAATTTAAAAAAAAATTTTAAGTAAGGTCAGGCGTGGTGGCACACGCCTTTAATCCCAGCACTTGGGAGGCAGAGGTAGAAGGATTGCCATGAGTTTGAGGCCACCCTGAGGCTACATAGTGAATTCCAGGTCAGCCTGAGCTAGAGTTAGACTCTACCTGGAAAAACCAAAATAATAATAATAATAATAACAATAATAAGTATAAGTATAAGTGTAAAAAAGAAATAAGCTGGGTCTTTAATCCCAGCACTCGGGAGGCAGAGGTAGGAGGATTGCCATGAGTTGGAGGCCACCCTGAGACTACATAATGAAATTCCAGGTCAGCCTGGGCTACAGTGAGACTCTACCTCAAAAAAAAAAAAAAAAAAAAAAACTATTAAAATACACTCTTCTACTCAAAAGTGAAGGTGTATAAGAAATTATCAACTGCAGCAGAGAAGTAGGAGAGACCCAGAGCACCTAGAGCCCAGGCAAAGTGGCTCCAGCAGCGGGGGAACCAGATCCACATGGCCAGAGCCACAAGGCTCGCCCTGAGCCACAGGAAAAGCCAGGTGAGGGGATTCTCCACTCACACCAGCCTCCTGGAAAACTCAACAAACATGAACGGAGAACAGCCGTGAGCAGCGGAGCGGCTCGTGAGGAAGAGGATCACGAGGACCAGCGGGAGAACTTCAGCCACCGTCCACAGCCTCCCCTCCCCTCATCACCAGCGCAAGCCCTGCAAGTACCAGAGACCTGGGGAAGGGATCTCACCTACACAGCACCCCGCACAGGCGATCAGAGCAGCGAACCAGCAGACCCAGCCAGCCTACCTGAACCCACAGGGCAGCAAAGAGGGACCCAAGAAGGCGCGCAGCATAATTGAGACCAAAGCCATCCCAAAAGGTAAGGGGGATTACACCAGGTCAGTACCTGCCAAATAAACCTGGTATATAGGCTCGCATTGGAAGTGCTAATCGCACCTTCCGTGTCAGGGTAAATTATGTGTTAAATCTGATGGATAGTCGGATTTGCCATTTTTTTTTATGAGTCATAAGTGGTTGCATATTTTGTTTCCTACTTTGCTGCATAGCTGCTGCTTCACTGTATAAAAATAGCAGCAAGTAATGCAGTATATGTAAAATTAAAGTAGCACTGTCCTTCATCCGACATTGTAAAGCAGACACCTCCCTTCGCTCCCCGTCACTTCAATGGGCAGATCATTACGCCTTTTGACTGAATTTGACTGGACATAAGCATGTTACAATATTATATAAGGCTTATGATTACAATGTTATCCTGAAATTTACAATTGTTGTAACATTGTTTACCATAGGTAATGCACAAATTCTGAATACCACAGCTTAATATGGCTAGTTTAAATAACGAGTCTAGAGTATTATTGTGTTTACCTGCAACCATCAGGAAGCCAACAGGGATTTCTTCCAGTGGCAGAGCTGAGAATCATCTCTTTTCCGTGGTGTTGCTACCAGTTATTTTGTCTTCTATCTGCTACCTTAAGACAGCTCTGCTGGAGGAAGTTGCCCCACACTAGTTTATGCAGGACACCATGCTCACTCCTCAACAGACTTCACGTATTTCTCAAAGGCGTCTTCACTCAGTTCATCCAGTTCTGAAGGGTTGCTCAGTGTCATCTTGATCGGCCAACCATCTTCATAACATGACTTATTGCCGAGCCCTGGATTTTCTGCAAGTGCTTCATTGACTACAGTCACCTCTCCAGACAGAGGAGAGGAGAGTTCGCTTGCAGCTTTGACACTTTCCAAAGCTCCAAACTCATCTTGCTTTTTCAATTTTGTCCCAACTTCAGGCAGATGTTTGCCCTGGTTGTTTTAAATCTTGTATTGGCTGAATATTTCTTTGCTATACTCAATGCCATCTTTTGCACTGTGAATGTTTATTCTGTGCCATTATGGTTTTTTTTTTAGGTTATTTTTTGGTATTGTGGCTCAGTTAAAAGACGTTGGATTGTGGGGATTTAAGAACATCATTGGAATCGGTAAAAACTATGTGGACTTTTGGGCTGGAGAGATGGCTTAGCGGTTAAGACGCTTACCTGTGAAGCCTAAGGACCCCGGTTCGAGGCTTGATTCCCCAGGACCCACGTTAGCCAGATGCACAAGGGGGCGCATGCATCTGGAGTTCGTTTGCAGTGGCTGGAGGCCCTGGCACACCCATTCTCTCTTTGTCTGCCTCTTTCTCTCTGTCCCTCTCAAATAAATAAATGAATAAATGAACAAAAAAAAATTAAAAAAAACCATGTGCACTTTTAAAGTTGGGTGAATGCATAGCATTTTACATCATGTATGGTTATCAGCTTATGGGGAACAGGGGTGGAATGTGGTGGTTTGGTTCAGATGTCCCCCATAAACTTAGGTGTTCTGAATGCTAGGTTCCCAGTTGATGGAGATATGGGAATTAACACCTCTTGGAGGCAGTGTATTGTTGGGGGCAGGCTTATGGGCAATATAGCCAGTTTCCCCTTGCCAATGTTTGGCACACTCTTCTGTTGGTTTTGTCCACCTTATGTTGGACAAGGGGTGATGTCCACCCTCTGCTCACGCCATCATTTTCCCTGCCATTGTGGAGCATCCCCTCAAGTCTATAAGCCAAAACAAACCCTTTTTGCCCCCCCCCCCAAAAGCTGCTCTTGGTCAGGTGATTTCTGCCAACAATGTGAAACTGACTGCAACACCAGAAGAACTACAAAACAAGAAAAATGGCAAAAACAAATACACACCTTTCAATAATAACTCTTAATATCAACAGCCTCAATGCCCCAACTGAAAGACACAGGTTTGCAGACTGGGTTAAAAAGCAAGATCCTTCAATTTGTTGCCTCCAAGAAACTGACCTTTCTACCAAGGACGGACACTCTCTTAGGGTGAAAGGTTGGAAAAGAGGTGTTTCAAGCAAATGGGCCTAGAAAACAAGCAGGGGTCGCTTTCCTAATATCTGACAGGGTAGACTTCACACCAACATTAGTTAGGAAAGATAAGGACAGTCACTTTATATTGATTAAAGGAACATTCCAAAAGGAGGACCTTACAATCCTAGGCATATATGCACCTAACATGGATGTATCAAACAAATACTATTAGAACAAAGGGCACAGATAACACCAAACACAGTTGTAGTGGGTGACTTCAACACCCCACTCTCATCAATTGACAGGTCATCCCATCAAAATTAAACAGAGAGCCAAGTGTGGTGGCGCATCCCTTTAATCCAAGCACTCGGGAGGTAGAGGTAAGAGGATCATCATGAGTTTGAGGCTATCCTGAGACTACATAGTGAAATCCAGGTCAGCCTGAGCTAGACTGAGACCCTACCTTGAAAAACCAAAATAAATAAGTAAATAAATAAAAATGAAAATAAATAAAATAAATAAATAAAGATGCATCTGGATTAAATGAGATCATAGGATAAATGGACCTAACAGATACCTACAGGACATTTCATCCAAATGCTGTAGAATACACATTCTTTTCAGTAGCACATGGAACATTCTCTAAAATAGACCACATGTTAAGATACAAAGCAAATCTTAACAAATGCATAAAAACTGAAATAATTCCTTGTACTCTCTCTGATCACAATGGGCTCAAACTACAAATCAATAGCAAGAAAAGCTATAGAGCATACACAAAATCATGGAAACTAAACAATGCACTACTAAATGATAATGGGTCAATGAAGAAATGAAGAAGAAAATCAAAAAATTCATAGAATCAAATAATAATGAGTACATAACATAGCAAAACCTTTGGGATGCAATGAAGTCAGTCCTAAGAGGGAAATATATAGCTTTAAGTGCCTATATTAAGAAATTAGAGGGCTGGAGAGATGGCTTAGAGGTTAAGTGCTTGCCTGTGAAGCCTAAGGACCCCGGTTCGAGGCTCAATTCCCCAGGACCCACGTTAGCCAGATGCACAAGGGGGTGCACGCATCTGGAGTTCGTTTACAGAGGCTGGAAGCTCTGGCGCGCCCATTCTCTCTCTCTCTCTCTCTCTCTCTCTCTCTCTCTGCCTCCTTCTCTCAAATAAATAAATAAACAAACAAAAAAATTTAAAAAAAAAAAGAAATTAGAGCCGGGTGTAGTGGCGCACACCTTTAATCCCAGCACTCGGGAGGCAGGCAGAGGTAGGAGGATCACTGTGAATTCAAGGCCACCCTGAGACTACATAGTGTCAGGTCAGCCTGGGCTAGAGCAAGACCCTACCTTGAAAAAAAAAAAAAAAGAAAAGAAGAGAAAAGAAAGCAAGGTCAAAAGCAAACAACTTAATGCTTCACCTTAAGGCCTTGGAAAAAAGCAAACCAAAAATCAGATGGGGAGAAATAATAAATATAAGGGCAGAAATTAATGAAATAGAAACCAAAAAAATAATCCAAAGAATCAATGAAACAAAAAGTTGGTTCTTTGAAAGGATAAACAAGATTGATAAACCCTTAGCAAATCTGACCAAAAGAAAGAGAGAAGAGACACAAATAAATAAAATTAGAGATGAAAAAGGCACCATCACAACAGATACCCAAGAAATTAAAAAAATCATAGGAACATATTATAAGAACATATACTCCACTAAGGTTGAAAATCTGAAAGAAATGGATGATTTCCTTGATTTATATAACCTACCTAAATTAAATCAAGATAAGATTAACCACTTTAATAGACCTATAACAAGTATGGAGATCCAAGAAGTTATAAAAAAAAATCTCCCAGCTAAATGAAGTCCAGGCCCAGATGGACTCACTGATCAATTTTACCAGACCTTCATAGAAGAACTAACACTAATGCTTCTCAAACTTTCCCATAAAATAGAAAAGAAAGGAATCCTACCAAACTCTTTCTACAAAGCCAGCATCACCCTGATACCAAAGCCAGACAAAGATAGGACAAAAAAAGAAATGACAGACCAATCTTCCTCATGAACATAAATGCACAAATTCTCAACAAAATATTGGCAAACAGAATACAAAAATATGCCAGAAAGGTCATTCACCATGAACAAGTATGCTTTATCCCAGAGATGCAGGGATGGTTCAACATATGCAAATCGATAAATGTAATACATTACATAAATGGACTGAAGGACAAAAATCACATGATCATCTCATTAGATGCAGAAAAAGCATTTGACAAAATCCAACATCCCTTCATGATATCAGTTCTACAGAAACTTGGACTAGAAGGAACATATCTCAACATAAAAATAATAAAGGCTATTTATGACAAACCTACAGCCAACATAATACTAAATGGAGAAAAACTGGAAGCTTTTCCACTAAAATCAGGAACAAGATAAGGGTGTCCACTGTCCCCACTTATTTAATATAGTACTGGAAGTCTTAGCCATAGCAATGAGGGAAGAGACACACATAAAAGAGATACAAATTGGAAAGGAAGAGATCAAGTTATCATTATTTGCAGATGACATGATTCTATATATAAATGACCCTAAAGACTCTACCAGCAAACTGTTAGAACTGATAAACACTTATAGCCATGTAGAAGGATACAAAATAAACACACAGAAATCAGTAGCCTTTATATATGCTAACAACAGGCACACAGAGGATAAAATCAGAGAATCACTCCCATTCACAATTGCATCAAAAATAAATAAATAAGCTGGGTGTGGTGGTGCACGCCTTTAGTCCCAGCACTCGGGAGGCAGAGGTAGGAGGATTGCCGTGAGTTCGAGGCTACCCTGAGACTACATAGTGAATTCAAAAAACCAAAAAAAAAAAAAAAAAAAAGATAAATAAAATAAATAAATGAAGTACCTTGGAATAAACCTAATCAAAGAACTGAAGGATCTCTTTTTTTTTTTCTTTTTTTCGAGGTAGGGTCTCGCTCTAGCCCAGGCTGACCTGGAATTCACTATGGAGTCTCAGGGTGGCCTCCAGCTCATGGCGATCCTCCTACCTCTGCCTCCCGAGTGCTGAGATTAAAGGCGTGCGCCACCACGCCCGGCTCCCTGAAGGATCTCTACAATGAAAACTTTAAAACACTCAAGACAGAAATTACAGAAGACACTTGGAAATGGAAAGACATCCCTTGTTCTTGGATTGGAAGAATCAATATTGTGAAAATGTCAGTTTACCAAAAGCAATCTACACATTTAATGCAATTCCCATCAATATTCCAGTGGCATTCTTCACGGAAATAAAAAAATCCAAAAATTCATTTGGAATCACAAAAAAATCAAATATCTAAAAACAATTTTGAGTAACAAAAATAAGGCTGGTGATATCACCATACCTGATTTTAACCTACACTACAGAGCCATAGTAACAAAAACATCATGGTATTGGCACTAAAACAGACATGTAGATCAATGAAACAGAATAGAGGACTCAGATATAAGTCCGGGTAGCTATAGCCATCTGATCTGCTACAAAAATGCCAAAAATGGGCTGGAGGGATGGCCTAGCAGTTAAGGCATTTGCCTGCAAAGCCAAAGGATCCAGGCTCAATTCCCCAGTACCCATGTTAGCCAGATGCACAAAGGGGTACATGCATCTGGAGTTCCTCTGCAGTGGCTGGAGGCTCTGGCATGCCCATTCTCTCTCTTTTTCTCTCCGTCTTTCTCTGTCAAATAAATAAATAAAAATAAATATTTTAAAAATTCTAAAAATACTCATTGAAGAAAAGACAGCCGGGTGCTGGGAAAACTGGATATGTATCTCTCCATGCACAAGAATTAAGTCCAAATGTATCAAAGACCTTATTATCAGACCCAAAACTCTGAAACTGCTAGAGGAAAAGAGTAGGGGAAACACTTCAACATACTGGTCTTGGCAAAGATTTCTGAATATCACCCCAATTGCTCACGAAAAAAAAAAAAAAAAAAAACACAGATCAACTGCTGGGACCTCATGAAATTACAAAGCTTTTGTACAGCAAAGGACACTGTGAATAGAGCAAAGAGGCAATGTACAGAATGGGAGAAAATCTTTGTCAGCTGTACATATGATAGAGGATTAATATACAAAATATACAAAGAACTCAAAAAACTAAACAATAAGAAATCAAACAACCCAATTAAACCCAGCACTCAGGAGGCAGAGGTAGGAGGATCACCATGAGTTTGAGGGCACCCTGAGACTACATAGTGAATTCTAGGTCAGCCTGGGCTAGAGTGAGACCCTACCTTGAACCTCCCCCCAACACCCACACAAAAAAAGGCTGTGGAACTAAATAGAGAGTTCTCAAAAGAAGAACTACAGAGGGCATATAAACATCTAAAAAAAAATGTTCTACATCCCTAGCCATCATGTAAATGCAGATTAAAACTACGTAGAGATTCCATCTCACTCCTGTCAGAATGGCTACCATCATGACAACAAATGACCATAAATGCTGGCTAGGATGTGGAAAAAGAGGAACCCTTCTACACTGTTGGGAATGCAATCTGGTCTAGCCATTGTGGAAATCAGTGTGGAGGTTCCTGAGTCAGCTAAAAATAGATCTACCATATGATCCAGCTATAGCGCTCCTAGGCATATATACTAATGACTCGTCTCACTACCTTAGAGATACTTGCTCAACCATGTTTATTGTCACTCAACTCACAATAGCTGGGAAATGGAACAAGCCTAGATGTTCCTTGACTAAAGAGTGGATAATGAAGATGTGCCACATTTAATAAAATGGAGTTCTACTCAGTAGTAAAGAAAAATGAGATTATGTAATTTGCAGGAAAATGGATGGATCTGAAAAAGATTATACTTAGTAAGATAACCCAAACCCAGAAAGCCAAACGTCACATGCTCTCACTCATATGTTGATCCTAGATACAAATGGTTGGATTTCTGTGTGAGTAGGAATAAAACTCAGTAGCAGGAAAAAAAAAAAAAAAAAAATCAAAACCAACCAACCAAACAAAAAAACCCTCAGTAGCAGAGGCCAGTAAGCTAGAAAGGAGATATAAAGGAAATAGAAATAGAAAGGTGGGGGGGGTACTTAATAGGATGGTATTGTATATATGTAAGTAGAAGAACAGATTAATGGGGGTGAAAAGGCCTAAGTGAGGTCAGGGGAAGAGATTGAGTAAAGGAAAGGTGGAGATAGGGCTAATCAAAATCTAAGAGGAGGGCTGGAGTGATGGCTTAGCAGTTAAGGTGTTTGCCTGCAAAGTCAAAGGATCCCAGTTTGATTCTCCAGGGCCCACGTAAGCCAGATGCACAAGGGAGTGCATGCATCTGGAGTTCATTTGCAGTGGGTGGAGGCCCTGGCATGCCCATTCTTACTCTGTCTCCCTCTCTGCTTCTTTCTCTCAAATAAATAAATAAGTAAATAAAAAATATTTAAAAAAAAATCTAAGAGAATATAAATAAGTCATACGGAAACCTACTTTTTTGGACAATGGAACACTCAGAAGCCATAGATTGTTACCTGAAAATTTTCACTGCCAGGGATGGGATACTTTCAGTCAGTTGTTGGCCAGGGAGGTCCCTGATGCCCCCAAAACATTACAGGCCATTGCCAAGGCTCTTGGTTTCCTGTCAGAAATAGATAGTAAGACCCTATTACTGAAGATTCCACATACTTGGGCTGCAAGATCACTGAGAAATCCTGCTGGCGCTGAGCTGAAAACCTTCTCCATGTAGACCAGCTGACAGAAAGCTGGAAAAAGCCACACTGCATGCAATTCAATGGGAGACAAAGAAATAACCAATGAAGATACTCAGCAGTGGACACCGCAAGCCTTAAATTTGGCCAGCCAGACCAAATGAGCCAACAGGTGCAATAGTGGCACATCTGTCATGGTGGGAACCAACCACTCTCTAATTGGACTGGAGGCCCACTGCATGGGAGGGAATACATCCCTGATACTGAAAACCTACAACAGGGGTAGTCATGAGCCCTAGGGGTGTAACGTCTGCTGCTGTCTGGCTAAATGTATATAGTATGCTCACCAAACTGACCGGATTTTCATACCGATATATTAATGCTACTCTCACTTTTGGTAGGGAACCTTCTCTTTTCAGATGGCAATGACCTTGGGATGATTCAGATGAGGCACCATGGTGCTGAGAAGACGTGACAGAGGAATGCTCAGCACTGAAATATCTCCATCCCATCTTCCAAGGCTCAGGCTCCATTGAGAAAGAGGTGGTGGAAAGAACATAACAGCCAAAGAAGAGTAGGACTCCTTACAAAATGTTCCTCCAGACACAAAATGGCCTGGATACCCATGACCTCATAGTGCCTGACACTACCTACACAAGACCATCATAGTAGAAGGAAAAGATGATGACATCAAAATAAAAGAGAGACTGAGAGGGGGAGGGGATATGATGGAGAGTGGAGTTTCAAAGGGGAAAGTGGGGAGAGGGAGGGAATTACTATAGGTTATTGTCTATAATTATGGGAGCTGTCAATAAAAGATATAATTTTTAAAAATTAAAAAAAAAAGAGCCAGGCGTGGCAGTGCACGCCTTTAATCCCAGCACTCAGGAGGCAGAGGTAGGAGGATCACTGTGAGTTCAAGGCCAGCCTGAGACTACAGAGTGAATTCCAGGTCAGCCTGGGCTAGTGGGAGACCCTACTTTGAGAAAGAAGAAAAGAAAACAAGAAAAGGAAAGAAAAGAAAAAAGAAGGCAAACCAAAGGTGCCAGCACGTTTTCCTAAGAACATTCCAAGAAGTTAGAGCCACAGGTTGCCCTCCCCTCTCTTCCCCTCCCCTCCCCTCCCTGCCCCTCCCCTCCCCTCCCGAAGTCCTGGCTTCCACCTTCCATCCCTCCCGACACCTTCTTCCTGGAGCTCAATTTAGACCATGAGCCGCTTGCTTGCAGCTTCTCCAGAGCCCTCATGGGAAGGAGAATGTATGCTTGTAAATCAAGCTGCCATCCACGTATAAAATCCAACATCTGGCTCCTGGTTTTCACAGTTGGTGGGGAAAGATGCAAATGCACATGAGATGTCTGTAGGTACAGATGGCCGAAACGCTGGACAGCATATATGTAAAACTAGCCTGAATCCACTCCTATCGGCATCCACTTTCGGTAACGGTTTCTGCACTCCTCACCTGTCTTTGCTTTCTTTCTCTTTCTCACTGCCTTCCATCTATTGCCAATGGCCTATTCCTCTTTTTTTTGTTGTTGTTATTTTGTTTTGTTTTTCGAGGTAGGGTCTCTCTCTATGCCAGGCTGATCTGGAATTCTCTATGTAGTCTCAGGAGACCTCAAACTGGCCACCACACCTGGCTAGCGTGTTCCTTTCTTTTTTAATTTTAATTTTGGAGAGAGAGAGGGAGAGAGAGAGAGGTAATTGGCATGCCAGGGCCTCAGCCACTGCAGTCGAACTCCCGACACTTGTGCCACCTAGTGGGCATATGTGACTTTGTGCTTACCTCACCTTTGTGTGTCTGGCTTATGTGGGACATGGAGAGTCGAACATGGGTCCTTACGCTTCACAGGCAAGTGCCACAAACTCTATGTCATCTCTCCAGCCCTCAAATGGCCTTTTTCTAACCTCACCATCTCCCTTTTATATTTTATTTTAAATATTTTCATTTATTTGATAGAGAGAGAGAGGGAGAGAGAGAGAGAATGGGCACACCAGGGCTCCAGCCACTGTAAATGAACTCCAGACGCATGTGCCCCCTTATGCATCTGGCTTACGTGGGTCCTGGGGAATTGAACCTGGGTCCTTTGGCTTTGAAGACAAACGCCTTAACTGCTAAGCCATCCCTCCAGCACCCCTTTATATATTTTTTTTCCAGAAAATTTCCTCATCTCATGAGTCTGAAACTCTTGATCCAGAAAAAGTTGAAAATCTCTCAATCCTGTAATAATAAAGCTTCCAACCTCCTTCCTTGGCATGTAATTCCAACACTTGGGAGGAAGAGGTAGGAAGATCATCGAGTTTTGGAACAGAGGGATGGCTTAGCAGGACCCACATTAGTCAGATGCATAAGGGGGTGCATATGTCTGGAGTTCATTTACAGTGGCTGGAGGCCCTGGTGCACCTATTCTCTCTCTCTCTCTCTCTCTCTCTCTCCCTCTTTCTCTGTCAAATAAATAAAAGTAAAAGAGTTTTGAGGCCACCCTGAGACTACATAGTGAATTTCAGGTCAGCCTGGGCTAGAGTGAAAAACCAAAACAAGAAAAAGAAATTGCCCTTGTTGGTACCAACAAGGGCACAGAAGATTTCATTGTCGAGTCCTTCGATGCCTCCTTCCGCTACCCTCAGGACTACCAGTTTTACATCCAGAACTTCACAGCCCTTCCTCTGAATACTGTAGTGCCCCCTCCCCCCCCCCCGCAGAGACAGGCACCCTTTGAGTACTCCTTCATTCCTGCAGAGCCCATGGGGGGCACGACCCTTTGGCCTGGTCATCAACTTGAATTACAAAGACTTGAATGGTAATGTATTCCAAGACGCTGTCTTCAATCAGACAGTGACAGTGATTGAGCGAGAGGATGGGCTAGATGGAGAGACAATCTTTATGCACATGTTCCTCGCCGGCCTTGGGCTCCTTCATCAGCTCCTGGAATCTCGAAAGCTCAAGAGGCCAGTGCAGAAGGTAGAAATGGGCACATCAAGTCAGAATGATGTTGACATGAGTTGGATTCCTCAGGAAACACTGAATGAGATCAATAAAGCTTCACCAAGAAGGCTGCCCAGGAAGCGGGCACAGAAGAGATCGGTGGGATCTGATGAGTGAATGTCATTTGTGCAACAGTTCAGTCTGTGCTTGCCCTGCCTCATGTTTTTTGGCCTGATGGGAATCAGTGCAGGGAAGCCATGTCACGTAGAAGGAGCTACTTATGTGTGGACTGAGCAATCAGAGTCTGTGGCGATGACATTGCTGACAGTGCACTGCATTCGTTTCTAAAGTAACAAATTTGTTTTTTTTTTTTAACCATTAAACTGTGTATGTGTGTATGTCTGTGAGCAGTTGGTCTTACCAGAATCATTGTTGAACTACCTGATGCATGCCTTTAGACCACGCTGTAGGGTGCTGTGGTCACCTCCTTTCTGACACTTTCCATTGGTCCCCATTATCCCCAGTATTATTTCAGGCGTTCTGCCTTACAGGCCGTTTTACGTAAGTCATTTGTTGCTTCCTTGGAGTTGTTCACATCCAAACCAGTGGTACAGATCACCTCTCCCTACTGTTCTCTGTCACAGCTGGCGTTCTAAAGGCACAGCGGCAGTAGCTTGTTTTAATTTTTTTTTTTTTGTAGCAATAGATTCATTTCGGTATTATGCTGCTGTTTACTGTAAGACATGCCTTCAAAAAGTTAGTAAATGAATTTGAGAAATTTGGGGTCTCTTAACAAAATTGTAAAACAAGAAAATTCTGCTGACTTTAGTATATTAATCCTATGCCTTTTTTTTTTAAACAAAGAGTTCATTTGTGCAAAAAAAAGAAAAAGAAAAAAAGAAAAAGACAAAGAAATTGCCAATTCCATAAGAAAATTGTCTTGGGCCATTTTCTCTCTTCTCATGGAATTGTCTAGCTCCCGTTTCTTTTTCTTTTTTTGTTTGTTTTTCAAGGTAGGGTCTCACTCTAGCCCAGGCTGATCTGGAATTAACTATGTAGTCCTAGGCTGGCCTTGAACTCATGGTTTTAGGGTTAGGGATTAGGTGTGTGTGACATACGCATGTGTGTGTGTATGTAATGTGGTGTATATGTTTTTCTGTGTGTGTGGGTATACGTGTGTATATGTGTAATGTGGTGTATGTGTGGTGTATGCATGTCGTGTGTGTATGTAATGTGTGTGTGGTGTATGTATGTGTATGTGTGTGTAATGTGGTATGTGTGGTGTATGTATCCATGGGGCTCCCTATGCAATCCCCTGTTTTTTATATATAATACAATGAAGAGAATTATACTCATGATTACATCAAGTCTACAGTAACTACACAGGTAGCAGAGGACCCACATGGTTGGTCTTAGAGTGTAAGGAGAATATGCATGTGGTAGCTTCAGAAACCAGAGGAAAATCATACATGTGATTAAAGTGAGAAGTTACTCCAAACAATAAACCAAAGGCAAGTACAAAAACCATCCAGACCAACCTCTGCTATCCTGCACCATAGCTCTTCTGCCCTTTCTTGAGCCAGAGACTCTTACTAATCCCAGAGTTGGCACTGACAATTCTTGAGTCTCTGCTCCCATACAGGATTGCGGTTATAGATGTGCATAGCCATGCCCAATGGTTTTTTAGCTGTTTTTATCTGTATTTTGAGTCCTGAGTGGTCTCTCAAGCCTCTTCAGTACCACATGTTCGCACAGGAAGCACTCAACCTCTGAGTCATTTCTCTAGCACTCTTTCTTTTTCTTTCTTTCTTTCTTTGTTTTTCAAGGTAGGGTCTCACTCTAGACCAGACCTACATGGAACTCACTCTGTATCCTAGGATGGCCTTGAACTCACATTGATCCTCCTACCTCTGCCTCCCAAGTGCTGCGATTAAAGGCATTTGCTACCACGCCTGGCCTGTGTGTGCTTGCGCGAGCATAAAGGCCTGAAATTGCTGGAGTTTAAATCTCCAGATCCCATATAAACAGCTGGGTATGCCCATATGTGCCTGTAACTCCAGTTCCACAAAGGAAAGCAAAGAGACTCTTTGTTTATTGTTGTGAATAAACAGCAAGCTCCAGGCTGGTCTTGAATACTGAGAAGAGAGATAGAGCCAGACACCCTGCATTTGGCTCCGGACACCACAGATGAGTGTCCACCCCCAATGCAGGGAAGTATATCCCCCCATTGCAGGGGAGTGATGCAGGCATATGGGGTTCAGGAGTCCTCCAGAATTAATGAACCCCAAGTTTTGGGTTCTGTGATACCTTTAATAAAGAAATAACAAAGACCAAGTCAAGAAGGATAAATTATGAATTATTAAGTTTGTTTAGGGGGAATTCACAAATTGTGGGGTTTGCTTAAGGGAGATTGGGGTCTAGGAAGGGAGGGTAAACATGTGGGGAATAGGAAACATGCTGTCATGTGGAAACACTGTGTAGTTTATAAGGCTCGCTTAAGAGAAATTGAGGTCTTTAGAAAAAGACTGGCTCAGACTTGCAAGCACGTGGAAAGCAGAATCTAGCAGCTTGTGCAGGGAGACTTTGGAGGAACCTCCACAGCATCCATCCTGAAGAAAGCTAAAAGGGCAAATGGTGGTGACGTAAGGAAGAATGGCAGAGAGAAAATAGAACGAAGAGAGTTACGCTCATGATTAACCCAAGTTGAGAGTAACTCCACAGGTAACAGGCCTAGAGTTAGAGCATCACATGGCAGATCTTAGAGTGTAAGGAAAATACACATGCGGTAGATTCAGAGACAGGAGAAAAATCATACATGTGATTAAAGTGAGAAGTTACTCTAAACGATAAAGCAGAGACAAGCAGAAGAACCATCCAGATCAAGAAACAATATTCTGTCACCTCCCCTACACCCCTAGCCAGGTTGGGTGAGAGAGGAGGCCACTCATGTGTATCCAAGCAGAGAAGAGAGAGAATACAGACAGACAGACAGACAGACAGACACACACACACACACACACACACACACACACACACAGGGTCAGTCCAGTCCAGAGAGGAGGCGCTGGAAGGCTGAAGCCTTCATAGCATCAGATTCAGGTATGTAAGAGAAGAAAACCTGATAGGATGGTAAATTTGGAAGATGCATCTGAGGGTCCCCCCCCCACCGAGGTAGAGCAGTAGACTGTGGGCAGCAGGGGGCGCTGTAGACCAGGCTCCATCAGACATGAGTTCCCCCTTCTGCCAAGAATTCCTTTCTTCTTCTTGTTTTTTTTTTTTGTTGTTGTTGTTTTTTTTTGTTTGTTTTTGTTTTTGGTTTTGTTTTCTGAGGTAGAGGTAGGGTATCACTCTGGCCCAGGCTGACCTGCAATTCACTATGTAGTCTCAGGGTGGCCTTGAACTCACAGCGATCCTTCTACCTCTGCCTCTAGAGTGCTGGGATTAAAGGCTTGCACCATCATGCCCAGCTAAGAGTTCTATTCTTGTGCCAGGGTGAGGTGGCATGCTAGGTGGCACCTCCTGGTTCCCTTTGAGCCTAAATCTTTAGCTGAAACTGCTTTTTTTTTTTTTTAAAAAAATAGTTTTTCTAAATTTTTTTTCTATTTTTATTTATTTGAGAGAGAGAGAGAGGAAAAGGGAGGAAGAGAGAGAATGGGCACACCAGGGCCTTCAGCCATGTGCCCCTTTGTGCATCTGGCTTACGTGGGTTCTGGGGAATTGAAACTGGGTCCTTTGGCTTTGCAGGCAAGTGCCTTAACTGCTAAGCCATCTCTCCAGCCCTGCTTAAAAAAAAAAAAAAAAAAAAAAAAAAAAAAAGCTAGCTTTCTCCTGTCCTCCAGTAGTACATAGACATCTATACACTACACACACACACACACTACACACACACACACACACATAGACCTAGGGAGATGGCTCAGTGGATAAGCACTTGTAGCTCAAGCTGGAGTATGAGTTTGATCCCCAGACCCTGCATAAAAAGTGGGAAGCGTTAGCCAGGTGTGGTGACGCACACCATTAATCCCAGCACTCGGGAGGCAGAGGTAGGAGGGTCACTGTGAGGTCGAGGTCACCCTGAGACTACATAGTGAATTCCAGGTCAGCCTGGACTAGAGTAAGACCCTAACTCAAAAAACCAAACAAATAAAAGTGGGAAGCCATGGTGAGCGACTATAATTTCAGCATGCTGGCTTTGGTATTCAGATGAGATGAGGGAACACAAACATGTGACACACAGACACACATATACAAATAATAATAAAGCAATAAAAAATTGGAGCTGGAGAGATGGCTCAGAGGTTAAAGGTGCTTTCTTGCAAGGTCTGATGGCCTGGGTTGAATTCCCCAGTACTCACATAAAGCTAGGTACAGTGGCAGGAGGCACTGGCATGCCCATTCTTTGTATGTGTGTGTGTCAGCTTTGTTCTCTCTCTCAGAGAAATAAATAAAGTATTTTAAAATTTTATTTATTTATTTATTTCAGAGTGACAGACAGACAGAGAAAGAAAGAGGTAGAGAGAATGGGCACACCAGGGCTTCCAGCCACTGCAAACGAACACCAGACGCGTGCGCCCTCTTGTGCATCTGGCTTATGGGGGTCCTGGGGAATCGAGCCTCGAACTGAGGTCCTTAGGCTTCACAGGCAAGTGCTTAACTGCTAAGCCATCTTTCCAGCCCAAATAAATAAAATATTTTAAAAGAGGGAGGGACTGGAGAGATGGCTTAGTAGTTAAGATGCATGCCTGCAAAGGCTAACAGCCCAAGTTTGATTCCCCAGTACCCACATAAAGCCAGATGCACAAAGTGGCACATGCATCTGGAGTTTGTTTGCAGCAGCTGGAGGCCCTGGCATGCCCATTCTCCCTGTCTCTCTTTTCTCTCTCTTGCTTGCAAATAAATTTGAAAAAAAAATATTTTTTTTTTGGTTTTTTTGAGGTAGGATCTTGCTCTAACCCAGGCTGACCTGGAATTCACTAACTATGTAGTCTTAGGGTGGCCTTGAACTCACGACAATCCTCCTACCTCTGCCTCCTGAGTACTGGGATTAAAGGCATGCGCCACTATGCCCAGCCTAATAAAAAAATTTTAAAACAGGAACTACAAAGCCAGGAGCTGTGGTGCATGCCTTTAATATCAGCACTCAGGAGGCAGAGGTAGGAGGATTGCTGTGAATTCGAGGCTGCTCTGAAATTACATAGTGAATTCCAGATCACCCTGGGCTAGAGCAAGACCCTACCTTGAAAAACCAAAAATGAATAAATAAATAAATAAGTATAAATAAAAACAATTACAGGGCTGGAGAGGTGGCCTTAGCGGTTAAGCGCTTGCCTGTGAAGCCTAAGGACCCCGGTTCGAGGCTCAATTCCCCAGGACGCACGTTATCCAGAAGCACAAGGGGGCGCAAGCATCTGGAGTTCATTTGCAGTGGATGGAAGCCCTGGCGTGCCCATTCTGTCTCTCTCTCTCTATCTGCCTCTTTCTCTCTCTGTCTCTGTCACTCTCAAATAAATAAATAAAAATAACAAAAAAGTAAAATAAAATAAAAATTACAGCCGGGCATGGTGATGCACACCTTTAATTCCAGCACTTGGGAGGCAGAGGTAGGAGGATCCCTGTGAGTTTAAGGCCACCCTGAGAGTACATAGTGAATTCCATATCACCCTGGGCTAGAGCAAGACCCTACCTTGTAAAACCAAAAGAAAAAAAAGAAAAAAAATTACATAGGATCTGGGTGTGGTGACGTAAGTCTGTAATCCTAGCACTTGGGAAGTGGAGGTAGGAGGATTAGAAGTTCAAGACCAACTGAGGCTACAGGAGATGAGGAAACACAAGCATGTCTCAAGAAAAAAAAAGGAAAGAGGCTCTGAGAGATCTTGGCATGGTAGTGCATGTCTTTAATCCTGGCATTCAGAAAGCTGAGGTAGGAGAATCTTAGTGAGTTCAAGACTACTTGGAGCTACAAAGTGAGTTGCAGGTCAACCTGGGCTAAGTGAGACCCTGCCTTGGAAAAAAAATAATAATAATAAAAGAGGAATAGAAAGAAAGGGGGGAAGAGGAGGAAGAGTGCATAGGAGAAATTTAAAGAAATTACTTCAAAATGACCTAATTAAGAACAAAGAAAAAGGCTGGGCATGGTGGCACACGCCTTTAATCAAAGCACTCACTTAGGAGGCAGAGGTAGGAGGATGGCTGTGAGTTTGAGGCCAGACTGGGACTACAGAGTGAGCTCCAGGTAAGCCTGGGCTAGAGTGAGACTCTAAAAAATAAAAGGAAAAAAAAAGAAGAAGCTGGGCACGGTGGCACACACCTTTAATCCCAGCACTCAGGAGACAGAGGTAGGATCACTGTGAGTTAGCAAGGTTAAATGAGTGTTACTCTGATGCTCACAGCAGCACCTACCACAAGAGATACACTGTCAAATACATGCTAGTTTGTTTTTGAAGTAGGGTCTCCCTATGTAGCTCTGGTTGACCTTGAACTTGCAGTGACCAAATAGCAGCCATTAAAAAAAAATAGGCCAGGGAGCCAGTGTGTTGGCACACACCTTTGATCCCAACACTCAGAGACTGAGATAGGAGAATTGCTGTGAGTTTGAGGCCAGCCTGTGTTACAGAGTAAGTTCCAGGTTAGCCTGAGCTAGAGACAGAAAGAGAGAGAGAGAGAGAGAGAGAGAGAGAGAGAGAATGTATGTACTAGGGCCTCTAACCACTGCAAATGGACTCCAGATATATGCGCCATTTTGTGTATCTGGCTTTATGGGGAATCGAATCTCTGGCCTTCAGGCTTTGCAAGCAAGTGCCTTTAATGGCTGAGTCATCTCTCCAGCTATCCTCCTGGTCTTTTTATCTGGCTTCAATCTTGGAATAAATTAGCCACAAAGGTGTGGTTACAAGGGAAAAGTAAATGTCATACCCAGCCCAACAGTCCCTTTTGCTATGATTCTCAAGAAGTAGCATACCATCAGAATCAACAGGGACCCTTAAAAAAGTGGGGCCTCCATGGGGCTGGAGATATAGCTCAGTGATAGAGGGCGAGTTATTTGCCTGCATTACTTCTCTCTTCTGTTTTGGTTTTGTGAAGCAAGGTCTTACTCCAGCCCAGGCTGACCTAGAACTCACCCTGTAGTCCACGATGGCTTCCAATTCACAGTGATCCTCCTTCCTTGGCCTCATGAGTGCTCCAGTGAAAGGTGTGTACCACCATGCCTCCTGGTGACGGGGCTTTTCTGGCCATCAAGAAGCCCTGGATTTCATCTCCAGCACTGGAAATAAAATTAACATGTGGGGCTGGAGAGATCGCTTAGCAGTTAAAGTGCTTGCCTACAAAGCCAAAGGACCCAAGTTCGATTTCCCAGGACCCACATAAGCCAGATATGCAAGGTAGTGCATGCATCTGGAGTTCGTTTACTGTAGCTGAAGGCCCTGGCTCACCCATTCTCTCTCTCTCTCCTAAATAAAATAAAATAAAATAATTACAATGTGGCCAAATGAGTCCCTTCCCAAATTTAGGTAAATTTGGGAATCCCTGATTTAGTGAATAAACAGCAAAAAAGAGCTGCCATCCTCCTTCCTCTGATTGTGCATATTTTTTGTAATTTTTATGGCTTGTTAGCACTCTTGTCAGAGGCAGGGAAACAGAAAGGCTAGAATGAATTCTTCTCAATTATTCATTTAACAACTATATATTGCATGCTGTCAAATATGCCAGACACAGAAAAGCAAATGCATTACTTTTGAAATGAGGGCAAATGGCTAGTGAGGGGAGGATTTGAAGCAATGGTCAAGAAGAAATTAGCTTTGATTGCCGGTGGTACGTGCCTATCATTTCAACACTTGGGACGTAAAGGTAGAAGGATTAGAAATTCAAGATCAGTTGGCCGTGGTGGCGCACGCCTTTAACCCCAGCACTCGGGAGGCAGAGGGAGAAGGATCGCTGTGAGTTCAAGGCCACCCTGAGACTACATAGTGAATTCCAGGTCAGCCTGGGCTAGAGTGAGACCCTACCTCCAAAATCAAAACAAACAAGAAAAAGAAGTTCATCTCAGTTATAGTGAATTCAAGGCCAGCCTGAATAAAATGAGATCCTGTCTGGAAAAAACGGGAGAAATTAGCATTGAGAAATTATTTGAATGGCGGATCACTCTCACATGGACTTGTTTGTGTGTGTGGTTTGAGGAGTCTTTTTACTGATTCTGGAGCTTTCACAGCTCTGATGATTCTCATGTTTCTCTCCCCTGTGGTACTGGAGTTACAGGTGTACGTGGCCACATCAGCCGTTTTATGTAGGATCTGGAAGTGTGAATTCTGGTGGTCTTAGGGCCCTCAGGACCTCATGCTTGCATGGGAAGCACACTTAACCACTGAACCATTTCTCCAGCCCTGGTTGTATACTTTAATTGTATTTTTCCCACAGACCCTCTCTGTTCCAGAGCCATCTGCTGCTACATTTTGTGGTAAAATATGTTTCTAGATCTGCTAGAAGCTATAATCACAAAATTGTTTTTGTTATTTTCTCGTGCTGTATCATCTGTTTCCTTGATCCTAATGTATTGTGTTCGAGATTTATTCCCTTATTTTCCTGGAGCACCTTCTTCACCTGCTCCTTCTATTAAGGGGGTGAAGGGGCCCTTAAAATAAAGCTCCTAGTTGGGCATGGTGGTGCACGCCTTTAATCCCAGTACTTGGGAGGCAGAGGTAGGAGGATCGCCGTGAGTTCAAGGCCACTCTGAGACTACATAGTGAATTCCAGGTCAGCCTGGGCCAGAGTGAGACCCTACCTCAAAAAAATGAAAAAAAAAAAAAAAAAGTCTGCACTGCAGCTGTTTTATTTTATTCTAACACTTAAGAAAATGGCCAGGTAGCTGGGCATGGTGGCACACGCCTTTAATCCCAGCACTTGGGAGGCAGAGGTAGGAGGATCACCGTGAATTCCAGGCCGCCCTGAGACTACATAGTGAATTCCAGGTTAGCCTGAGCTAGAGTGAAACCCTACCTCGAAAAACCTTAAATAAAAAGAAAAAAGAGAAAGCAAAGAAAATGGCCAGGTGAAGATAACCAAACCATTTGTTTGTTCCATGACCTTCCACCTTCCAGTATTGCAATATAATTTTATAATGTCATTGATGGTCCTACTCTGGAAGCTTTTAGGTGTTCCCCACCTCCCCCCATCCCCAGACCTCACTCTGTAGTTCCAGGCTGGCCTTAAACTCACAGTGATCCTCCTACCTCTGCCTCCCAAATTCTGGGATTAAAGGTGTGTGCCACCATGCCCCTGGCAGGTAGCTTTTTGTTGTTGTTGTCGTTTGTTTTGAAGCAGGGTCTCACTGTAGCCCAGGCTTACCTGGAACTCACTATGTTGCCGTAGTTGGCCTCATACTCACAGCCACCTTCCTACTTCAGCCTCAGTGCTGGACTCATAAAACATGATTCACCATGCCCAGCTGAGGTAAAACAGCTAACAGTATTTGTTGGCAATTATAAAATCCAAGCATTCGTGGGAAATTAGAATTTTGGAGAATTTGTGATTGTCACTATGCTCTTGACACCTTTGCAATATTAAATAAGTTTATGATGAAATTTGGTGGAGATATTAATGAATGAGATTTTTCCTTTATTAATGACACAGGGTCTTCTCTTGTAGCAGTCCAGGGTAACCTTGAACTTTTAGCAATCCCCTTGCCTGAACCTCACAAGTGCTGAGATTATACATACGAGTCACCACTTCTGGTTTATACTATTGTTTCAGGTTATAAGAGTAACAGAGAGCTGGAGAGATGGTTTAGCAGTCAAGGAGCTTGCCTAGGAAGCCTAAGAACCCATGTTCAATTTCCCCAGTACCCACACAAGGCAGATGCCCAACGTGGCACATGTGTCTGGAGTTTGTTTACAGTGGTTGGAGACCCTGGTGTGTATAGTCTCTCTCTCTCTATTTGTTTCTCTTTCTCTCTCAAGTAAATAAATAAATAAAATATTTTTTTAAGATTAACAGAACTTTTGTTAGCTCTAGATGGCTTAGTTTAGGTGTTTGCACAGTAGACACTCCACCATCACTTAATAACACCCCAAGCCGTAATGCCTCTGGAGTTTGTCATCTTGTGACCCACAAAGAATGACAAGTGCAGACATGGCAGAAGGGCAAATTAAAAGAAAGAAGACCCTTGATGTTTATTAAGGATTTAGATTACTACTTTCCTATTAAGAACAGATTTTTTACATCATGTTTTCATTATGAGTCCATCTCCATTTATTGATCAAGGGATTTCTTGCCTCACATAACTCCATAATCTGTTGCTCAGATTAAGAAAATGTGAAAACTATTGTTTGGTAGCCTGAGTACAGACTTTAAAGTGATACTTTTGAGGCTGAATGATTCAAATACTATAATCCAAAAAAAAAAAAGCTACTAATTGATCAAGCAGAATGTGTTTTTGTGCATTCTTCTTTTTATGAACTGAACATGCAATGAAATGAATGGAATTAAATATTTTCTAGACATGCTCTGTGATAGAAGCACTAACTTCCTAGTGAACAAACATCCAACAGAGAGCACTAAGTCAAGGGATAGGAAATAATACACGTAAAGTCTTTAATAAACAAACATATGCCATTATTCAACCTATTTTCAACATCTATTATATTTATTTTTTTATTTTTTTGAGAGAAAGAGGAAGAGGCGGGTAGAATAAGAGAGAGAATGGGCCTGCCAGGGCCTTCAGCTGCTGCAAATGAACTCCAGACACATGCTCCACCTTAGGCATCTGGCGTATGTGGGTCCTGGGGATTGAACCTGGGACCTTTGGCTTTGCAGGCAAGCGCCTTAACTCTAAGTCATCTCTCCAGCCCTATTATGTTGTTTCTTTTTTATGAAAGAGAGAGAGAATTGGCATACCAGGACCTCTTGCTACTGCAGTAAAACTCCAGACACATGCACCACCTTGTGTGCATGTGCGGGGGGAAAAAAAAACAACAAAGAAAAAGAAAAAAACAAGGGTCATTGGAAAAGAAAGTGAAAGTAAAGCAGAGAAGCTTTGGAGCTGGTAAGGGGCCAGAGGTAGCTAGCTACATGATAACTTGGGTCTGGATTAGTGCTTTTTATACCTTGCAGATGTAAATTAAGTAGCAAGTCCAGGTGAATTGGACTGGACTGGTTACTTGGTATGTGAGGGGATCCTGATGACAGGCTGATGAACTTAGACAAGGATTGGTTACCTTCTATGTGTGCACCAGCTGGCCCCCTTGTGACTCAACATGAATCAGGACTGTTTTTTCCCCAGGTAGGGTCTTGTTCTCACGCAGGCTGAGCTAGAATTCATTAGGTGGTCTCAGGGTGGCCTAGAACCCACCAAGGTCCTCCTACCTCTGCCTGAGGAGTGTTGGGATTAAAGGTGTATGCCACTATGCCCATCAGGACCTTTTTTTTTTTTTTTCTTTCCAAGGTAGGGTCTCGCACTAGCCCAGGCTGACCTGGAATTCACTATGTAGTCTCAGGGTGGCCTTGAATGCACTGCGATCCTCCTACCTCAGCCTCCCAAATGCTGGGATTAAAGGCATATGTCACTACGTCCGCCTTTCCTTTGTGAATCTTAACTTTGAAATGGAGGAGGACTGTGAAATAATTATGGAAAACAAACAAAATCCAGTCTCTGTTCCACCATAGAATGATAGGACTATAAAACGTGCAACCCTAAACTTTTCTTGTACCAGCAACTTTGCGCATTCTCTATTCAGTGGGACTTAAAATAATTATTTATATTTTCAGTTATGTGGGAAGGGAAACTCTTATGTTCTAGCTATCAGAGTCAGATCTGAAGTTTGGATGTTTATACTATGCTTTTACTACATGTCAACTTAGTGTTTTTTGTTTATTTTGGTACTGCTGGGGATTAGACCCAGGAACTCACTCGTGGGAGGCCAATACTCTGTCACTGAGCTATACCCTCTGTGCAGTGCTATGGTTTTAAACCTAAAAAAAAAAAAAAAAAAAAGCTAAGGACATTCTATAGCCCCAGTCAATTAAGAATTAAAGAGGGGGCTGGAGAGATGGCTTAGCGGTTAAGCGCTTGCCTGTGAAGCCTAAGGAGCCCGGTTCAAGGCTCGATTCCCCAGGACCCACGTTAGCCAGATGCACAAGGGGGCACATGCGTCTGGAGTTCGTTTGCAGTGGCTGGAAGCCCTGGCGCGCCTATTCTCTCTCTCTCTCTCTCTCTCTCTCTGCCTCTTTCTGTCTCTATCACTTTCAAATAAATAAATAAAAATGAAAAAAAAAAAAAGAATTAAAGAGGACTGGAGAAATGGCCTAGTGGTTAAGGTGCTTGCTGTGAAACCTAAGGACCCAGGTTCAATTCCCCAAGATCTGTGTAAGCCAGATGCACAAAGTGGCACATGCTTCCAGAGTTCATTTAAAGGAGCTGGAAGCCCTGGTGTACCCATTCTCTCTCTCTGTCTGTTCTCTATCTCTCTCAAATAAATAAGAAATAAAAATTTAAAAATTATAAAAAAGAGGGCTGGAGAGATGGCTTAGTGGTTAAGGAGTTTGCCTGAAAAGCCAAAGGATCCCAGTTCGACTCTGCAGGACCCACGTAAGCCAGATGTGTAAGGAGGCACATGTGTCTGGGGTTTGTTTGTAGTGGCTGGAGGCCCTGGCGCGCTCATTCTCTCTCTCTCTTTCTCTCTCTCTCTCTGCCTCTTTCACTCTCTCTCTCAAATAAATTAATAAAAGGAAAAAAGAAAAAAGAAATTAAAGTTAAATTATTTAAGATTATTTGTATATTTAAAAAAATAAGGTAAGTTGTTGATTAATGATACTTGAAGCTGATTATCATACAGTTACAGATTAAAATGAGGGTTCCCCACCCCTAGATTTTCTTATTATGCCTTGCTTGCATTTAATATACCTAACCATTAACTTCACACTAAGGATGGCTCAGTTAATGTGTAAAAAGGTGTAAGATAGAAGCAGTTTGGATTTTCTTTCATCAAAAATATTCTGTGCTCAGTGAAGATACTCAACAGTGGACACTGCAAACCTTATATTTGGCCAGCCAGACCAAATGAGCCAATGGGTGCAATAGTGACACATCTGTCATGGTGGAAACCAATTGCCCTCTAATTGGACTGGAGGCCCGCTCTATGGGAGGGAATACATCCCTGATACTAAAAACTTAAAACAGGGGTAGTCATGAGCCCTAGGGATGTAATGTCTGCTGCTGTCTGGCTAAATGTATATACTATGCTTATCAAACTGTCCAGTAAGCACTTCTCTCAATGTTCATACCCTTATATTAATGCTACTCTCACTTTTGGTAGAGAATCTTCTCTTTTCAGATGGCAGTAACCTTGGGATGACTCAGAAGGCATCATGATGCTGGAAAGAAGTGACAGGAGTGCTCAGCAGTGCAATATCTCTATCACACCTTCCAAGGCTCAGGGTCCTTTGTGGAAGAGGTGATGGAAAGAATGTAAGACCCAAAGGAAGGGTAGGACTCCTTACAACGTGCTCCCCCCAGACACAAAATGGCCTGGATATCCATAACCTCACAGTGCCTGACACTACCTACACAAGACCATCATAAGAGGAAGAAAAGATGGTGACATCAAAATAAAAGAGAAACTGATTGAGAGGAGGAGGGGTTATGATGGAGAACGGAATTTCAAAGGGGAAAGTGGGGGAAGGGAGGGTATTACCATGAGATATTTTTTATAGTCATGGAAGTTGTTAATAAAAATTTGAAAAAAAAATACATCTAAGTGTAGTGGTAGAGATAGGTTCACTGTGAGTTCAAGACCAGCTTGAGATTACAAAGTGAGTTCCAGGTCAGTGTGTGCTAGAGCAGGACCCTACCTCGATGAACCAAAAAGCAAAATAAAATAAAAGAAAATAAAAATAAATAAATTAATTAATTTAAAAAAATATTCTGGATCCAGGCGTGGTGGCGCACGCCTTTAATCCCAGCACTCGGGAGGCAGAGGTAGGAGGATCGCCATGAGTTCGAGGCCACCCTGAGACGACATAGTGAGTTCCAGGTCAGCCTGGGCCAGAGTGAGACTCTACCTTGAAAAAAAATGTGAAAAAGTTTTCAATTTACTATTCCTAGTATTGATAAGCTTCCCCCCCCTTTTTTGTTTTGTTTTGTTTTGTTTCTCGAGGTAGGGTCTCACTCTAGTCCAGGTTCACCTGAAATTCACTATGTCGTCTCAGGGTGGCCTTGAACTCATGGTGATCCACCTACTCTACCTCCTGAGTGCTGGGATTAAAGGCATGTGCCACCACACTCAGCTAAGTGTTCATTTTTTAAAATTCATTTTTATTTACTTATTTGAGAAAGAGGTTTGAGAGAGAGAGAGAGAGGGAGAATATGGGCACACCAGGGCCTCCAGCTGCTGCAAACAAACTTCAGATGCATGTACCACCTTGTGCATCTGGCTTACATGGGTCCTGGGGAATTGAACCTGGGTCCTTTAACTTTGCAGGCAAGCACCTTAACTGCTAGGGCTTCTATTTTTAATATGAGCCACTCAATCTTATATTCTCTTTCAATTTATTGTAATAACTAGATTTAATCACAAAATACATTTATTAGTATATTTGTAAAGTGTTGATACCTACTATTCACTTTCAGTTCTTCATGCATCCTACTAGCAAAATAGCTAAGGGATGGGGGATTGGTGACAATGTTTTGTCATTCATCATTTTGAAGTACCAAAAGTAAGTTGGACAATTTACTTGAATCATTTGTCTATTTCCCTATTAGATTATCTACTTACTAGGTTACAAACTTGAGGCAGCTAATTTTGAAAGCAAAATTCTAAAATAATGTGTACAGAACCTTAGAAGTTATCTGTGTAACTGACTGATTTGTAACTAAGGGCTGGAGTGAAGGCTCAGCCATTAATGTGACGACCTCATTTGTAACTAAAGGTAGGTGAAGAGCGTGTGAACAGTGTAGAGATGCTGATCTTAAAAGCTTTCTCAGACATTGATGATTATGTTAACAGCTTTCTAAAAGCATGAAGCTTTCAATCTTCAATTTGTATAAACTGTACCTTAAAAGTAACTCTAAACATATGGATAGTGAGCACATTTTGGAAATCTGTAAATGAAATGTTTAACTGGAAGTTGACATTTTTTTTTTAACTGAAAATTGAAAGTTCAAGTCAAAATTTTAGTTCAACTTAAATTTGGAGGATTTAGCAAGGAAGAACTCTTCTTGTGAGTCTTTAGTTATGTGATATGGTGGTGTATAACTTGTGACAGTAATCTTTTCATTCATGGACATAAGTACATAATTTGGTGCTTAATAGATTAAACTTCAATTATGTAATTAATTTCACAATGAATTATAGTTTGCTAATAGCTCTAAAAAGGAAAAAGAAAAATGCAACCATTATTTGATGATAATTGGTTGTTGCATTAATTTTTCCTGTGGAGACATGAACAGATCTTTATTTACCCCAGGATAGGGTACTGACAATAGACTAGAAAAATGACTATAAGTCCTACTTGGTGAGCCAATCAGTTTGTTGTGAAGAGTTACTCACAGACACATGGATGGCTCAGTGGCAGCTGCATCACTGAGAAGTCTGCCTCAGCATGGGGGACAAATCAAGAAAGCTGTACCCCTGGATCTCACTGAACACCTTGCAGGAGGCTATCTGGTCACAGAATCTACTCCCTAGCAGTTGTGTTACTGGAGAACTGGGATTCTCTTTCATGGGTTCTTAGTCTCATAAATAAAAGAATTGCCGGGCGTGGTGGCACACGACTTTAATCCCAGCACTCGGGAGGCAGAGGCAGGAGGATCACCATGAGTTCAAGGCCACCCTGAGACTACATACTAAATTCCAGGTCAGCCTGAGCTAGAGTGAGGCCCTACCTCAAAATACCAAAAAATAAAAACAAAATAAAATAAAATAAAGTAATTTAGGACTGGAGAGATGGCTTAGCAGTTAAGGAGTTTGCCTGCAAAGCCAAAGAATCCAGTTGGATTCTCCAGGACCCACGTAAGCCAGATGCACAAGGGGGTGCATGGATGTGGAGTTCATTCACAGTAGCTGGAGGCCCTGGCACGCCCATTCTCTTTCTCTCTCTCCTTATTTCTCTCTCTCAAATAAATAAATAAAATTTTTTAAAAATAAAGTAATTTAGAAACGAACTCAGAAGAAAGTTCTAGGACAATTTTTTTTTCATAGGAAGCAAGAAAGTCATGCTTTGTGAGTTAGGATCTGAGAAAGTATAAGTGGAGGTCTGAAACAGCTGCAACTGCACGGTGGTCTTTGTGGCGGGGGAGAGTTTAAGAGAAACAGTGAGAAAGCCCCAAGTACCTTGGCAAGTATTCTTCGGGTTTTTGGCCAGATTTCAAAGACAGGAAAGGACTGGAGAAAAATTTAAAAAGAGCCGGGCGTGGTGGTGCACGCCTTTATTCCCTGCACTCAGGAGGAAGAGGTAGAGGATTCCATAGCGAATTCCAGGTCAGCCCGGGCTAGAGCAAGACCTTACTTTGAAAAAACCAAAAATAAATAAGTAAATAAATTAATTAATTAAAAAAAAAAAGAGGAAAAGTGGGCTGGATAGATGGCTCAATGGTTAAAAGTACTTGCTTACAAAGCCTGACGACTCAGGTTCGATTCCCCAGTACCCACATAAAGGCAGATACACCGAGTGGTGCAAGTGTTTAGAGTTCATTTGTAGTGGCAAGATGACCTGGAGTGTCCATTCTTCTCTCCCTCATTCTCATTCTCATTCTCCCTGCCCTCATTCCCCGGGGGGGTTGCTAGTATTCCCCATGGGGTTGTGGGTTATGCGTGGTGGGAGCAGCAGTCAGTTTTTTTGGGGGGAGGCAGTGCCTCTGGGCATGAAGTCCCAACCTGTGGCTCTTAAATCTTTCTTCCCCTTCTTCCACAAAATTCCCTGAGCCGTGGTGGGTGAGTTTTAAATCTACTTCAGTGATGAGCTCTTAGGAGCCTCTGGATCTCTGCTTTGGTAGGTGTTGCATATCCTCAGCATCTGTCTCCTTCACCCTGGTTCTGCTTGTCAGGCTCCCCATGGAAGCAGCACTCTTGCTCATCTCTCCACTTCCTCTGTGGTTTTGCCTGGGCCTTGACTGAGATGTGAGGGGTGGTTTATCTCCTTGGACCTCACTGCTTTTCTATGTGCACACTCGGGAGCAGGGCATGGGGGAGTTGGGGACCCAGGGACATGTAAATCAGGAAGGTGGAGCAAAGGCGTGCTTCAGCAGCACCTGCACAGCGTCCAGGCCACCAAAGCCAGAAGCAGGGTACTCGGACCAGGGAACTGGGAGGTGGGAGGTAGGGAATGAACTGGGAGCTCTGGCCTACTCATTGTGTGTGTGTGCACCCTTCGGAGAAGGGGTTCTGGGAGTTCCTTCTTTTTCTTCTTCTTTTGTGTGTGGTGTGTGTGTGTATGTGTGTGTGTGTGTTTTGAGGTAAGGTCTCATTCTAGCTCAGTGAAGGAACCAAACTGACGCCATGACAGGCTTCAGTAAGGTGCCGCCCTAACTAGGCTTAAGTTTCAGTTTCCCGGAGAGGTAGGCAAGACTTGTGGGAAAAACCATGAACAAAAGGCAGGCTGATAATCAACAGTGAGCCAGACATGTGGCCGAGGAAGATAGCCGCCATTTTGTGCCCTGGGGGCTGAGTCAGTTCTTGGAGACATGTCCAAACATGTCCCTTTTGCTTGCTTTTGCCCCAACCAATCAGAGACATACAACTGTAACTGCTGCTTGTCTAGCCAATCACATTAGAAGATTACCTAACCCACCTGGAATTCCCCTAGTTCTGCTTAAAAGGAGCCTGCCTGCTCCTCTCTAGGTGGCCATTTTTTTTTTCTTTTCAAATTTTTTTTTATTAACAACTTCCATGATTATGAAACATATCCCAAGGCCGGGCATGGTGACACATGCCTTTAATCTCAGCACTTGGGAGGCAGAGGTAGGAGGATTCCTGTGAGTTCGAGGCCACCCTGAGACTACATAGTGAGTTCCAGGTCAGCCTGAGCTAGAGTGAGACCCTACCTTGAAAAACCAAAAAAAAAAAAAAAAAAAAAAAAAAAATCCCATGGTAATACCCTCCCTCCCCCCACTTTCCCCTTTGAAACTCCATTCTCCATCATATCCCCTCCCCATCTCAATCAGTCTTTCTTTTATTTTTATTTTTTTTTAATAATTTTTTTGTTGTTATTTTTATTTATTTATTTGAGAGCAACAGACAGAGAGAGAAAGAGGCAGATAGAAAGAGGGAGAGAGAATGGGTACGCCAGGGCCTGCAGCCACTGCAAACGAACTCCAGATGCATGTGCCCCCTTGTGCATCTGGCTAACGTGGGTCTTGGGGAGTTGAGCCTTGAACTGGGCTTCACAGGCAAGCGCTTACCTGCTAAGCCATCTCTCCAGCCCTTTTCTTTTATTTTGATGTCATGATCTTTTCCTCCTATTATGATGGTCTTGTGTAGGTAGTGTCAGGCACTGTGAGGTCATGCATATTGAAGGCCCTAGAAACTAGACTGACGCCATGACAGGCTTCAATAGGCAGCTGCCCTGGCTAGGCCTGAGTTTTAAGCCAGCTCCTAGACATGCCCAGGACATGCCTGAGACTTGCCCAGGACTTGTCCCTTCTGCCTTTTTGCCCAAGCCAATCAGAAGCACACAAATGTTACTGCTGCCCGCTTAGCCAATCATAATGAAGATTACCTAACCTGCCTGGATTCCCCTAGTCCCTGCCCACCAACTTTGCACGCCAATATCCTAAACCAATCAGAAGAATACAAGTACAGTTACTGTTTAAATCAACCAATCATGTACCCATCTCCTTCTTCTATGTTCAAATCTCTATAAAAACCCTACCCTCCTGCTACTCAGGGCTCTTGTACGGATCCACTGCGTTGGTGAAGTCAAGAGACCAAGCTTAAGCCTGAAATAAAGGTCCTTGCCATTGCATACATGTTTGGTTCTCCTTGGTGCTCAGTGGGGGGTGCCAAGAACTGGACATAACAGATACCCAGGCCATTTTGTGTCCGGGGGGGGCACACATTGTAAGGAGTCCTACCCTTCCTTTGGCTCTTACATTCTTTCCATCTGCATGCCCATTTTGTATGAATGCTTGACTCCTGCATGCTGGGTGATTCTGCAGAATAAACACTCTTTGTTTTTACATACTATTTGAGTCTGGGGTTTTTCTTCAGCAATCTTCAGACCCTTATACTCAGACTGACCTGGAATTCACTATGTAGCCGCAGGGTGGCCTAGAACTCATGGCAGTCCTCCTACCTCTGTTTCCTGAGTGCTGGGATTAAAGGCGTGTGCCACCATGCTCGGCTTTCCTTCTTCATTTTTAAAAAATTAATTTATTTGAGAGAGAGAGAAAGGAAGTATGGGCATGCTAGGACTTCTTGCCACTGTAAACGAACTCCAGATGCATGCATCAGGTTATATATCTGGCTTTATGTGGGAACTGGGAAATTGAACCAGGACAGGCAGACTTTGCAAGCAAGTGCCCTTAACCACTGAGCCATCTCTGCAACCCCCAACTTTTTCAGTTTTAATGTGAACTATGGAAAATATGCATAAACAAAAGTATAATTTGGGCTGAAGAGATGGCTTAGCAGTTAATGTGCATGTCTGCAAAGCCAAAGGACCCAGTTTTGGTTTCCTAGTACTCATATAAGCCAGATACACAAGGTGGTGCATGTGTCCGGAGCTCTTTTGCAGTGGCTGAAGGCTCTGGCACACCCATTGTCTCTCTATCTGCCTCTCTTGTCTCTCACTAATTCACTCAAATAAATGAGTAAAATAAAAATAAAAAATATTTTTTAAAAAAGTATAATTTGTGGCCGGGCATGGTGGAACACACCTTTAATCCCTGCACTTGGGAGGCAGAGGTAGGAGGATCACTGTGAGTTGGGGGTCACCCTGAGACTACACATAGTTAATGCCAGGTCAGCTTGGGCCAGAGTGAGACCCTGCCACGAGAAACAAAACAGCAAAACAAACAAACAAAAAAGTATAATTTGTAAGAATGGAAGGGGTCCTAATACCAATGAGCTGAAAAGCCAAAAATTAGCAGCCAAGAACCACATGACCAGTACTGTCTTCAGAATTCTACAAGTGGTACACAGAAAGACTGAAAGGTTAAAAAAAGGGGGGGGGCCTGGAAGACCAGTGAGGATGTGGTCAGCCTAGACTAGACTAAGACCCTACCTCAAAAAAAAAAAAGGGCTGGAGGGATGGCTCAGTGGCTAAGGCATTTGCCTACAAAACCAAAGGACCCAGATTCAATTCCCCAGGACCCACATTAGCCACATGCACAAGGGGGTGCACATGTCTGGAGTTCATTTGCAGTGGCTGGAGGCCCTGATGTGCCCATTCTCTTTCTTTCTTTCTCCCTCTCTCTTTCTCTGTCAAATAAATAAATAGCCAAGTGTGGCTACACATACTGGTAACCCCAGTGCTCAGGTGGGTGAAGAAGGCAGTAGGGTCTCCTCAGTGCTGATATTAAAGGTGTGTGCCACCACACATGGCTAAAATGTTTTATTTATTTATTTGTGTGTGTGTGTGACAGAGAAAGAGGCATATAGAGTGAGAAAGAATGAGCATGCGAGGGCCTCTAGCCACTGCAAACGAACTCCAGACGCATGTGCCACCTTGTTTTCTGGCTTTTGTGGGTCCTTAGTCTTTGCAGGCAAGCTCCTTTACCACTAATCCAGTCCTCCAGCCCAAATGTATGTGTTTTATTAAATATATATGTTTTATTAAAAGCAGTTTAAGCCAGGAGTGGTGATGCAAGCCTTTAATCCCAGCACTCAGAAGGCAGAGGTAGCAGGATTGCCATGAGTTCAAGGCCATCCTGAGACTACAGAATGAGTTCCAGGTCAGCCTGAGCTAGAGACCCTATCTCAAAAATAAACAAAACAAAAAAAGCAGTTCAGGGTTGGGGAGATGAATCAGTGGTTAAAGGCACTTGATTGCAAAGCCTGATGGCCTGGGTGTCACCCAAGTTCAAATCCCCAGGACCCATGTAAAGCCAGATGCACAACATAGTGCATGCATCTGGAATGTGTTGCAATGACAAGAGGTCCTGATGTGCCCATTCTCCCTCCCCCTCTCTGTCCTTGCAAATAAATGAATAAATGAATGAATGAATAAGTAAATAAATAAAGGTTTGCTGGTTATGGTGGCATATGCCTTTAATCCTTAGCACTCAGGAGGCAAGGGTAGGAGGATCACTGTGAGTTCTAGGCCAGCCTGAGACTACATAGTCAATTGCAGGTCAGCCTGGACTAGAGTGAAACTCTACCTCAAAAAAACGAAACGAAACGAAAAGAAAAGAAAAGAAAAAAAAAGAAAAGAAAAGAAGAAGAAAAAAAATCTGGTTATGGGCTGGAGAGATGGCTTAGTGGTTAAGTGCTTGCCTGTGAAGCCTAAGGACCTCGGTTCAAGGCTCGATTCCCCAGGACCCACGTTAGCCAGATGCACAAGGGGTGCACGCTTCTGGAGTTTGTTTGCAGTGGCTGGAAGCCCTGGCGCGCCCATTCTGTCTCTTTCTCTCTATCTGCCTCTTTCTCTCTCTGTGTCACTCTCAAATAAATAAATAAAAATGAACAAAAAATTTTTTAGAAAAAGCTGGTTATGGTGGCACATGCCTTTAATCCCAGCACTCTGGAAGCAGAGGTAGGAGAACCACCATGAGTTCAAGACCACCCTGAGACTACATAAGACTCTACCTTGAAAGTATCTCCTCTCCAGAAGAGAACACACAAGAAGTGCTGGTGCAGAGCCCCAATTCCTACTTCACAGAATTGAAATGCTATAAAATCCTCATGGTCTTTAGCCATGAACAAATGGTAGTTTATTTTTATTTTTTTATTTTAGAGAGACACACACAGGGAGAGAATTGGTTTGCCAGGACCTCAGCCACTGAAATCAAACTCAAGATGTTGGGTGCTCCACTGTCCTCTGCCAGCCTACAGGAGGAAAAGCAAGGCTTCCAGAAGGATGCTCCTTCAGGAGGAAACAGCACTAACAGCAGTCTGATCAACATGAGTGGGAAGTGATTCCAATAAACACTGTGGAGATCAAGCTAATTGCAAAAAGGATAACCTTTGCACAGGCTAAGCCTGAGGACATGAAAAACTATGAGCCGTGGGTGGAGCTTCTAGAACACAGGAAACTCACAATCTCTCCAAAGATTTCCTGATGAAACAAAGCTAAACAAAGAACTCATGATCTGATCTGAGGCAAATTCTTGATCTGTCTTATGCTCTGACTCTGCATTGCTTTGACTGCCTGAATTTGAATAGAAGTGGTGAGTACAGTCAGTGGAGGAGCACTAATGCTCAAATTCATTTCCCTGACCCTCCATTAAATTATATTTGCCTGGTGTATGTTTATTTTGCGTTTATCCAAATACCGCTGTAGAGTGTACAAAAATGGCACCCAAACAGGGACATTATAACTCAGGAGGTGCAAAAAGCTGAGGAAACTCAGAAATAAGAAAATAGGGCCAGGTGTGGTTGAGCATGCCTCTAATCCTAGCACTTGGGAGGCAGAGGTAGGAGGATCACCATGAGTTTGAGGCCACCCTGAGACTCCATAGTGAATTCCAGGTCAGTCTGAGCTAGAGTGAAACCCTACCTCGAAACCCCCCCCACCAAAAAAAAAGAAAAAACAAAAAAAGAAAAGAGGGCTGGACTTCTGGTCGAGATGGTGTCTGCCTACCTACACCTCACCTCGTGGGGAAGGAAAGATAGACACAGAACCTGAGGAGAGAATCAGCCCATCACACCTCACCAGGATCCCAACTGAAACCAGAGAGGAATTCGGGAAATGAGCAAGAGTGCTTCTTTCTTGGTGAACCTGGTATCAGCACAAGAGTGAAGGAGATAGACACAGAGAACACTCAACTCCTACCAAACCAGATATCCAGAGACACAGAGACTCCCAAGACCTCATCACTGAAGTATACCTAAAACATATCCAACATGGCTCAAGGAAATTCATGGAAGAGGGGGTGGAAGATTGTTAGAGCCACAAGTTGGGACATTATGCACAGAGACATTGCCTCTGCTCCATAACTGATGGCTACCCCCACAATGCATGACCAACATTCCCCAACCAGGAGGTCCCTTCGAGGGGGGAGGACAGGGAGGAAGCTAACAATGGTACCAACATGGCTATTTATATACTGAGTATGTACATAACTAATAAAGAAAAACAAAGAAAATAGGGCTGGAGATATGGCTTAACAGTTAAGGCACTTGCCTGCGAAGCCTAAGGACCCAGGTTCAATTCTCCAGGTCCCATGTAAGCCACATGCACAAGGTGGCGCATGTGTCTGGAGTTCAATTACAGTGGCTAGAGGTCCTAGCACACCCACTCTCTCCTTTTCTCTCTGTCTCATATAAAAATAAATAATTTTTTTAAAGGCCAGATTGTTGGGCTTGCCTCAAAAAAAGAAAAAGAAAAAAGGAAGGCTGGAAAGATAGCTTAGCAGTTAAGGCGCTTTGCCAAAGGACCTGGGTTTGATTCCCCACGTAAACCAGATGCACAAGGTGGTGCATGCATCTGGAGTTCATTTGCAGTAGCTGGAAACCCTGGCACACCCATTCTCTCTCTCTCTCTCTCTCTCTCTGCCTCTTTCCCTCTCTCAAATAAATAAATAAAACAAAGGGGAGTGCCTGGCGTGGTGCACACCTTTTATCCCAGCACTTGGGGAGACAGAGGGTAGGAAGATCACAGTGAGTTCAAGGCCAGCCTGAGACTACATAGTGAATTCCAGGTCAGGCCTGAGCTAGAGTGAGACCCTACCTCAAACAAACAAACAAACAAACAAACAAACAAACAAAATGTGTGTGTTGGGGGAGCTCTACAGCTCCCTGGTAGGTAATGGGGATTCCACCTGTCCTTGTGTATGTGTCAGTCAGGGGAACATGGAGGATTAATTTCCACAGAACAGAAAGAATGTATTAAGGTTTTTTGACTTTTTAAAACAATGGGCATGGGGGGGGGCGAGTGTGGGGTTTTTTTTTTTTTGTTGTGGTTGTTTATAATTTATTTATTTATTTGAGAGTGAATGACAGGGAGAGAAAGAGGCAGATAATTAGAGAATGGGTGCACCAGGGCCTCCAGATACTGCAAATGAACTCCAGATGCATGTGCCACCTTGTGCATTTGGCTTACATGGGTGCTGGGGAATTGAGCCTTGAACTGGGCTTCACAGGCAAGCGCTTACCTGCTAAGCCATCTCTCCAGCCCTTTTCTTTTATTTTGATGTCATGATCTTTTCCTCCTATTATGATGGTCTTGTGTAGGTAGTGTCAGGCACTGTGAGGTCATGCATATTGAAGGCCCTAGAAACTAGACTGACGCCATGACAGGCTTCAATAGGCAGCTGCCCTGGCTAGGCCTGAGTTTTAAGCCAGCTCCTAGACATGCCCAGGACATGCCTGAGACTTGCCCAGGACTTGTCCCTTCTGCCTTTTTGCCCAAGCCAATCAGAAGCACACAAATGTTACTGCTGCCCGCTTAGCCAATCATAATGAAGATTACCTAACCTGCCTGGATTCCCCTAGTCCCTGCCCACCAACTTTGCACGCCAATATCCTAAACCAATCAGAAGAATACAAGTACAGTTACTGTTTAAATCAACCAATCATGTACCCATCTCCTTCTTCTATGTTCAAATCTCTATAAAAACCCTACCCTCCTGCTACTCAGGGCTCTTGTACGGATCCACTGCGTTGGTGAAGTCAAGAGACCAAGCTTAAGCCTGAAATAAAGGTCCTTGCCATTGCATACATGTTTGGTTCTCCTTGGTGCTCAGTGGGGGGTGCCAAGAACTGGACATAACAGATACCCAGGCCATTTTGTGTCGGGGGGGGGGGGCACACATTGTAAGGAGTCCTACCCTTCCTTTGGCTCTTACATTCTTTCCATCTGCATGCCCATTTTGTATGAATGCTTGACTCCTGCATGCTGGGTGATTCTGCAGAATAAACACTCTTTGTTTTTACATACTATTTGAGTCTGGGGTTTTTCTTCAGCAATCTTCAGACCCTTATACTCAGACTGACCTGGAATTCACTATGTAGCCGCAGGGTGGCCTAGAACTCATGGCAGTCCTCCTACCTCTGTTTCCTGAGTGCTGGGATTAAAGGCGTGTGCCACCATGCTCGGCTTTCCTTCTTCATTTTTAAAAAATTAATTTATTTGAGAGAGAGAGAAAGGAAGTATGGGCATGCTAGGACTTCTTGCCACTGTAAACGAACTCCAGATGCATGCATCAGGTTATATATCTGGCTTTATGTGGGAACTGGGAAATTGAACCAGGACAGGCAGACTTTGCAAGCAAGTGCCCTTAACCACTGAGCCATCTCTGCAACCCCCAACTTTTTCAGTTTTAATGTGAACTATGGAAAATATGCATAAACAAAAGTATAATTTGGGCTGAAGAGATGGCTTAGCAGTTAATGTGCATGTCTGCAAAGCCAAAGGACCCAGTTTTGGTTTCCTAGTACTCATATAAGCCAGATACACAAGGTGGTGCATGTGTCCGGAGCTCTTTTGCAGTGGCTGAAGGCTCTGGCACACCCATTGTCTCTCTATCTGCCTCTCTTGTCTCTCACTAATTCACTCAAATAAATGAGTAAAATAAAAATAAAAAATATTTTTTAAAAAAGTATAATTTGTGGCCGGGCATGGTGGAACACACCTTTAATCCCTGCACTTGGGAGGCAGAGGTAGGAGGATCACTGTGAGTTGGGGGTCACCCTGAGACTACACATAGTTAATGCCAGGTCAGCTTGGGCCAGAGTGAGACCCTGCCACGAGAAACAAAACAGCAAAACAAACAAACAAAAAAGTATAATTTGTAAGAATGGAAGGGGTCCTAATACCAATGAGCTGAAAAGCCAAAAATTAGCAGCCAAGAACCACATGACCAGTACTGTCTTCAGAATTCTACAAGTGGTACACAGAAAGACTGAAAGGTTAAAAAAAGGGGGGGGGGGCCTGGAAGACCAGTGAGGATGTGGTCAGCCTAGACTAGACTAAGACCCTACCTCAAAAAAAAAAAAGGGCTGGAGGGATGGCTCAGTGGCTAAGGCATTTGCCTACAAAACCAAAGGACCCAGATTCAATTCCCCAGGACCCACATTAGCCACATGCACAAGGGGGTGCACATGTCTGGAGTTCATTTGCAGTGGCTGGAGGCCCTGATGTGCCCATTCTCTTTCTTTCTTTCTCCCTCTCTCTTTCTCTGTCAAATAAATAAATAGCCAAGTGTGGCTACACATACTGGTAACCCCAGTGCTCAGGTGGGTGAAGAAGGCAGTAGGGTCTCCTCAGTGCTGATATTAAAGGTGTGTGCCACCACACATGGCTAAAATGTTTTATTTATTTATTTGTGTGTGTGTGTGACAGAGAAAGAGGCATATAGAGTGAGAAAGAATGAGCATGCGAGGGCCTCTAGCCACTGCAAACGAACTCCAGACGCATGTGCCACCTTGTTTTCTGGCTTTTGTGGGTCCTTAGTCTTTGCAGGCAAGCTCCTTTACCACTAATCCAGTCCTCCAGCCCAAATGTATGTGTTTTATTAAATATATATGTTTTATTAAAAGCAGTTTAAGCCAGGAGTGGTGATGCAAGCCTTTAATCCCAGCACTCAGAAGGCAGAGGTAGCAGGATTGCCATGAGTTCAAGGCCATCCTGAGACTACAGAATGAGTTCCAGGTCAGCCTGAGCTAGAGACCCTATCTCAAAAATAAACAAAACAAAAAAAGCAGTTCAGGGTTGGGGAGATGAATCAGTGGTTAAAGGCACTTGATTGCAAAGCCTGATGGCCTGGGTGTCACCCAAGTTCAAATCCCCAGGACCCATGTAAAGCCAGATGCACAACATAGTGCATGCATCTGGAATGTGTTGCAATGACAAGAGGTCCTGATGTGCCCATTCTCCCTCCCCCTCTCTGTCCTTGCAAATAAATGAATAAATGAATGAATGAATAAGTAAATAAATAAAGGTTTGCTGGTTATGGTGGCATATGCCTTTAATCCTTAGCACTCAGGAGGCAAGGGTAGGAGGATCACTGTGAGTTCTAGGCCAGCCTGAGACTACATAGTCAATTGCAGGTCAGCCTGGACTAGAGTGAAACTCTACCTCAAAAAAACGAAACGAAACGAAAAGAAAAGAAAAGAAAAGAAAAGAAAAGAAAAGAAAAGAAGAAGAAAAAAAATCTGGTTATGGGCTGGAGAGATGGCTTAGTGGTTAAGTGCTTGCCTGTGAAGCCTAAGGACCTCGGTTCAAGGCTCGATTCCCCAGGACCCACGTTAGCCAGATGCACAAGGGGTGCACGCTTCTGGAGTTTGTTTGCAGTGGCTGGAAGCCCTGGCGCGCCCATTCTGTCTCTTTCTCTCTATCTGCCTCTTTCTCTCTCTGTGTCACTCTCAAATAAATAAATAAAAATGAACAAAAAATTTTTTAGAAAAAGCTGGTTATGGTGGCACATGCCTTTAATCCCAGCACTCTGGAAGCAGAGGTAGGAGAACCACCATGAGTTCAAGACCACCCTGAGACTACATAAGACTCTACCTTGAAAGTATCTCCTCTCCAGAAGAGAACACACAAGAAGTGCTGGTGCAGAGCCCCAATTCCTACTTCACAGAATTGAAATGCTATAAAATCCTCATGGTCTTTAGCCATGAACAAATGGTAGTTTATTTTTATTTTTTTATTTTAGAGAGACACACACAGGGAGAGAATTGGTTTGCCAGGACCTCAGCCACTGAAATCAAACTCAAGATGTTGGGTGCTCCACTGTCCTCTGCCAGCCTACAGGAGGAAAAGCAAGGCTTCCAGAAGGATGCTCCTTCAGGAGGAAACAGCACTAACAGCAGTCTGATCAACATGAGTGGGAAGTGATTCCAATAAACACTGTGGAGATCAAGCTAATTGCAAAAAGGATAACCTTTGCACAGGCTAAGCCTGAGGACATGAAAAACTATGAGCCGTGGGTGGAGCTTCTAGAACACAGGAAACTCCCAATCTCTCCAAAGATTTCCTGATGAAACAAAGCTAAACAAAGAACTCATGATCTGATCTGAGGCAAATTCTTGATCTGTCTTATGCTCTGACTCTGCATTGCTTTGACTGCCTGAATTTGAATAGAAGTGGTGAGTACAGTCAGTGGAGGAGCACTAATGCTCAAATTCATTTCCCTGACCCTCCATTAAATTATATTTGCCTGGTGTATGTTTATTTTGCGTTTATCCAAATACCGCTGTAGAGTGTACAAAAATGGCACCCAAACAGGGACATTATAACTCAGGAGGTGCAAAAAGCTGAGGAAACTCAGAAATAAGAAAATAGGGCCAGGTGTGGTTGAGCATGCCTCTAATCCTAGCACTTGGGAGGCAGAGGTAGGAGGATCACCATGAGTTTGAGGCCACCCTGAGACTCCATAGTGAATTCCAGGTCAGTCTGAGCTAGAGTGAAACCCTACCTCGAAACCCCCCCCACCAAAAAAAAAGAAAAAACAAAAAAAGAAAAGAGGGCTGGACTTCTGGTCGAGATGGTGTCTGCCTACCTACACCTCACCTCGTGGGGAAGGAAAGATAGACACAGAACCTGAGGAGAGAATCAGCCCATCACACCTCACCAGGATCCCAACTGAAACCAGAGAGGAATTCGGGAAATGAGCAAGAGTGCTTCTTTCTTGGTGAACCTGGTATCAGCACAAGAGTGAAGGAGATAGACACAGAGAACACTCAACTCCTACCAAACCAGATATCCAGAGACACAGAGACTCCCAAGACCTCATCACTGAAGTATACCTAAAACATATCCAACATGGCTCAAGGAAATTCATGGAAGAGGGGGTGGAAGATTGTTAGAGCCACAAGTTGGGACATTATGCACAGAGACATTGCCTCTGCTCCATAACTGATGGCTACCCCCACAATGCATGACCAACATTCCCCAACCAGGAGGTCCCTTCGAGGGGGGAGGACAGGGAGGAAGCTAACAATGGTACCAACATGGCTATTTATATACTGAGTATGTACATAACTAATAAAGAAAAACAAAGAAAATAGGGCTGGAGATATGGCTTAACAGTTAAGGCACTTGCCTGCGAAGCCTAAGGACCCAGGTTCAATTCTCCAGGTCCCATGTAAGCCACATGCACAAGGTGGCGCATGTGTCTGGAGTTCAATTACAGTGGCTAGAGGTCCTAGCACACCCACTCTCTCCTTTTCTCTCTGTCTCATATAAAAATAAATAATTTTTTTAAAGGCCAGATTGTTGGGCTTGCCTCAAAAAAAGAAAAAGAAAAAAGGAAGGCTGGAAAGATAGCTTAGCAGTTAAGGCGCTTTGCCAAAGGACCTGGGTTTGATTCCCCACGTAAACCAGATGCACAAGGTGGTGCATGCATCTGGAGTTCATTTGCAGTAGCTGGAAACCCTGGCACACCCATTCTCTCTCTCTCTCTCTCTCTCTCTCTCTGCCTCTTTCCCTCTCTCAAATAAATAAATAAAACAAAGGGGAGTGCCTGGCGTGGTGCACACCTTTTATCCCAGCACTTGGGAGACAGAGGTAGGAAGATCACAGTGAGTTCAAGGCCAGCCTGAGACTACATAGTGAATTCCAGGTCAGCCTGAGCTAGAGTGAGACCCTACCTCAAACAAACAAACAAACAAACAAACAAACAAACAAAATGTGTGTGTTGGGGGAGCTCTACAGCTCCCTGGTAGGTAATGGGGATTCCACCTGTCCTTGTGTATGTGGCAGTCAGGGGAACATGGAGGATTAATTTTCCACAGAACAGAAAGAATGTATTAAGGTTTTTTGACTTTTTAAAACAATGGCATGGGGGGGGCGAGTGTGGGGTTTTTTTTTTGTTGTTGTTGTTGTTTATAATTTATTTATTTATTTGAGAGTGAATGACAGGGAGAGAAAGAGGCAGATAAATAGAGAATGGGTGCACCAGGGCCTCCAGATACTGCAAATGAACTCCAGATGCATGTGCCACCTTGTGCATTTGGCTTACATGGGTGCTGGGGAATTGAGCCTTGAACTGGGGTCCTTAGGCTTCTCAGGCCAGTGCCTAACCACTAAGCAATCTCTCCAGCCAGTTTTTTTTTTTTTTTTTTTTTTTTACATTTTTTAAGATCCTCGGGGCCTCAAGTATCAGAAAAACAATTCTTAAAGCCATTGTAGACAGTAGGTGGTATTAATTTTTGCTTTACTGACAATGGCACAGTGGGTCTGGCAGTGTGGGCTTGGGCAGAGACAGAGTATGAAATGGGCCCATGAGAAGGGAGACTTCCAATGTCCACCCTCTCTGTCAGTTCTTCTCTCAGACCCAGTTCCTCCTGGGTGTGTGGGGGAGGGATCCTGCTCTTCTTGCCATTACACAGGACCGCCCATCTTGCCTGGCCCAAGGAGGTAACCAAGCCCTCTTTCATAGTGCCACAGCAAATAGTAATTTCTCTTTTTTTCTTTCAGACATGTGTTGGGCACACACCTTTAATCCCAGTACTTGGGAGGCAGAGGTAGGAGGATCACCGTGAGTTCGAGGCCACCCTGAGACTCCATAGTGAATGCCAGATCAATCTGAGCTAGAGTGAGACCCTACCTTCAAAAAAACAAATAAAAGACCATGTGTTGGATAATTTTTCTTACCTCTTTTTACAGTGCATGCATGTCTTTTCTGGTGGGATATCACATGCAGCCTGATCCCTCAGACATTCTAACCACTCTCCTACCCTCGAGAGCAGCTGGAAACACTGTGGGAGAGCTACTCTCTGGATTCAAAATATAAAACACTGCTTTCTTCTAAATTGCTCTGCCTGTTATGAACCTGATAAGCCTTTACATCTGGATTCTTATAGGTGCTTGAAAGAGTTTCCCTAGCTTTCAAGGGCAAAATATACAAACTGAATAAAAGATTATAAAGGAGGGCTGGAGAGATGGTTTAACAGTTAAGGCACTTGCCTGCAAAGCCATAGGACCTTGGTTCGAGTCCCCAGTACCCACATAAACCAGATGCACAAGGTGGCGCATGCATCTGTAGTTCATTTCCAGTGGCTGGAGTCCCTGGTGCACCCATTCTCTCTCTCTCACTCTTTCTGTTTCCCTCTTTCAAATAAATAAATAAAACCAAAACAACAACGACAAAAAAGAATATAAAGTTTTGGGCTGGAGAGATGGCCTAGTGGTTAAGGCACTTGCTTGCAAAGCCTAAGGACTCATGTTTGACTCTCCAGGTTCCACGTAAGCCAGGGACACAAGGTGAAATAAACACGCTAGGGTATGCATGCACACAAGATGGTACATGCGGGGCTGGAGAGATGGCTTAGCAGGTAAGGTACTTGCCTGCAAAGCCCAAGGACCCAGGTTTGATTCTCTAGGACCCATATAAGCCAGATGTACAAGGGACATACACATCTGGGGTTTGTTTATAGTGCCTGGAGGCCCTAGTGTGCCAATTCACTCTTATTCTCTTGTTCTTTCTTGCTCATAAAAAAGAAAACTACAAAAACCAAAACAAAACAAAAAAGAATATAAAGTTTTGACCTAAAATGTTTAAAAAGATCATTCCATCTATGAGCACTTCTCCCTTTCTGCTATTTAGCACTCAAAAACATATAAATAATTATTTGCTGTAGATATGCATAAGTAACTTCATAGGTGATCTTTTTATATTATTGAGTCTTACATCTCAATAAAGTTACAACATAATTTTCTTAAAGTGTATCTAGGATTTATGTATTTGGCATATGTGTCCATGATATTTTTTTAAAGCAAGCCCAACAGACTGGCCTTTTTTTTTTTTTTTTTTTTTTTTAATGTGAAAGAGCAAGAGACAGATGGATAGAGAGAGAATTGGTGCGCCAGGGCCTCCAGCCACTGGAATCGAACTCCAGACATGTGTGCCACCTTGTGCGTGCTTGTGTCACCTTTATGTCTGGCTTACATGGGACCTGGAGAGTTGAACATGGGTACCTAGGCTTCATAGGCAAGAACCTTAACTGCTAAACCATCTCTCTAGCCCTGTGATGTTTTCCTGGTTGTTTTTGTATGTTCTCTTGTGAGAAAAAAAAAAAAAAAAAGGCATAACAACATGAAAGTCAAAATATATAAAACTTGTGGACCTCTCAATTGTTTTTTATATTTATTTATTTTGCCTTTTCAAGGTAGGGTCTCATTCTATTCCAGGCTGACCTGGAATTCATTATGGAGCCTCAGGGTGGCCTCAAATTCACAGCGCTCCTCCTACCTCTGCTTCCTGAGGACTAGGATTAAAGAAAGGCATGTCCTACCATGCCTAGCTCCAATTTTTTTTTCTTATTCTTAATTTTGCTTTTAAAATATTTTTGGCAGCAAGACCCTACCTTGAAAAAAGAACAAAACAAAACAAAATATTTTTGGTATACCAACTTAAAGTGTGAATGTGAATGTTTTGGTGATATACTGAAAGGCCTTATAAGTATATGTTCATAAACTACACAAATGCTATTTTTGGATTTGCTGTATGATTCATAAAACCATAAATGCTACTTGTTTGGGTGATGTAATATTCACTGGAATCAAAAGACAAATTTTCTTTTAGGCTATAGACATTAACATTGGATACATAAATTCTTTTTGAATACATAAATATTGATAATGATTGCTTTCCAAAACAGGTTTTACAAGAATTCTATTTCATTAAATTTTTAAATTTTAATTTAATTAATTTATTTGAGAGAGTGAGGGAGAAAAATAGGTAGAGAGAGAAAGAGAGAATGGGTGTGCCAGGGCCTCTAGCCACTGCAAATGAACTCCAGATGCATGTGCCACCTTTGTGCATCTGACTTATGTGAGTCCTGGGGAATTGAACCTGGGTCCTTTGGCTTTGCAGGCAAGCACTTTAACCGCTGAGCCATCTCTCCAGCCCCTATTTCATTTTTCTATGATCATAGATAACAAAAACAAAATATCCAAATATCTCTAAATATATACTAAAGGTCCTTTAATTTGATTGATTACATTGGATTTCTTTTTCAGGATGAAATACAAGTACCAAACGTATAATTTTATTTTATGTGCTTGTTGGGGATTTTTACGTTAAATATACTTTCCACAGTGGAGATTACAAAAGATGCTACTCCAAAGCCGGGCATGGTGGCGCACACCTTTAATCCCAGCACTCTGGAGGCAGAGGTAGGTGGATCATCATGAGTTTGAGACCACCCTGAGACTACATAGTGAATTCCAGGTCAGCCTGAGCTAGAATGAGACCCTATGTCAAGAAAAAAAAAAAAAAAAGTCACTCCAGGAAACAATGACATTCAAGAATCTTGGTAAACCTACTGATATGTAAAAAGATGACTTTGTTGTTAAGTCTTAAACTAATGTCTTATAATTTTTAGATCAATTTTAGCTTACAGTATAACATTAAAATCTACAAATCATTGGGGCTAGAAAGATGGCTTAGCAGTTAAGGTGTTTGCCTGCAAAGCCAAAGGACCCAGGTTTGATTCCCCAGAACCCACAGAAGCCAGGTGCACAAGGTGGCGCATGTATGTGGAGTTCGTTTGCAGTGGCTGGAGGCTCTGGTGCGCCCATTCTCTCTCTCTCTACCTCTTTCCCTCTCTTGTTCAAGGGGAAGCTCCACAATGGCAGGGGAAAATGATGGTATGAGCAGAGGGTGGACATCACCCCTTGGCCAACATCAGGTGGACAACAGGAAGAGTAGAATGTGCCAAACACTGGCATGGTGAAACTGGCTATAATACCCATAAGCCTGCCCCCAATAATATACTGCCTCCAAGAGGCGTTAATTCCCAAATTTCCATCAGCTGGGAACGTAGCATTTAGAACACCTAAGTTTATGGGGGACACCTGAATCAAAACACCACAAAGATATAAAAAATATTGTGTGTTTATCTGTGCTCTACCCCCTCAAAATAGTTTTGGTTAAAGTCTAAATTTTCTGTTTTATTCCTATTAAGTCATATCTCTTTAATATATTGATTTAAAAATAAAGATCAAAATATAGCTAGATTTATAGGGTATGATGTCCCAAGGCTTTCATACCTACATTTGAAAAACAAAAGCAAAAAATATTACTATGAGCCAGGCGTGGTGGCGCACACTTTTAATCCCAGCATTTGGGAGGCAGAGGTAGGAGGATCGCCATGAGTTTAAGGCCACTCTGAGACCACATAGTGAATTCCAGGTCAGCCTGAGCTAGAGCGAGACCCTACCTTGAAAAAAAAAAAAAAATGACTATGAATTTAAGGCTGGACAAAATGATTTCCAGGTCAAGCTGGAATAGAGTTAGAATCTACCTCAAGTTTCAACAAGTTTGTAGTTGAGGACTGGAAAAGGCAAAAAAATTACATTTAATATATACATTTTTGCCAGGCCATATTGAGTTATTTTACTACTAGAGACATTAGGAACTAACTATACAAAACAACCAGATTTAAAAGCATTCTGTAAGGTACATCACGTCTATAATTGTATAATGTATTTGTGGTTTTGAATGATAGACATTAATTTAACAAACATAAGACCATTTCAATGGGGTTTGCATTGTCTTTTTAGTGCTTTAAGAAAATTATTTCCATGAGTATAGAATTAAAAAAAATTGTGTTGGTAAAATTTTCATTGTTAATTGGTTTAATTTAAAATATTTAGGTCTGGGCTGGAAAGATGGCTTAGCGGTTAAGTGCTTGCCTGTGAAGCCTAAGGATCCCAGTTCGAGGCTCGATTTCCCAGGACCCACGTTAGCCAGATGCACAAGGGGGTCTGGAGTTTGCAGTGGCTGGAGGCCCTGGTGCACCCATTCTCTCTCTCTCTCTCTTTCTAACTGCCTCTTTCTCTCTGTCACTCTCAAATAAATAAATAAAAATAAACAAAATAATTAAAAAAATATTTAGGTTTACCAGACTTTCATAAATTAAATACAATCTTTACCTCAAACTACCTGGTATAATAATAAATGGTTGTATAAAAGTATTTACAGCCGGGCGTGATGGTGCACGCCCTTAATCTCAGCATTTGGGAGGCAGAGGTAAGTGGATCGCCATGAGTTCAAGGCCACCCTGAGAACACAGAGTGAATTCCAGGTGCTAGAGTGAGACCCTACCTAGAAAAAGAAAAACAAAACAAAACCAAACAAAACAAAAAGTATTTATAAACAATATACAAGGTTGCTTCATGATTTATTGCTTATTTTTTAAAGTAAACAGTCATATGGAACATGATGGTTCCTAGATCAATACTTTTTCTCCCTCATAGACAAATGCTGGATAAAGCCATCTTGAGGTAAATACCTTGGCCAGGTAGCTACTAGAATTTTAACACAAAACAATACAGAGATACAAGGTCTACAGTAATTGTAATAGAACTATTGACAACTCCATAATGGATGGAGAAAGTCAGGATCACAAGGGCCTCACCTGAGTTACAATTGTTTCCTCCCATTAGCCCTCCCTCAATGTCAGAGTTTTCCCAAAGACAGCTGATGCCCTATCTTTAAGATTACTTAGTGCTAAGATGATATTAATAAATCATATGGAAACCTACTTTTTTGGAGAATGGAAGACTCAGAAGCCATAGATTGTTGCTAGAAAATTTTCAGTGCCAGGGATGGGATACCTTCCAGTGAGTTGTTGGCCAGGGAGGTCCCTGATGCCCCCAAAACATTATAAGCCATTGTCAAGGCCCTTGGTTTCCCACCAGGAATAGATGGTAAGACCCTATTGCTGAAGACTTTACATACTTGGTCTGCAAGGCCACTGAGAAATCTTGCTGGAACTGAGCTGATAACCTCCTCCATGTAGACCAGCTGACAGAAAGCTGGAAGAAGCCATTCTACATGCAGTTCAATGGGAGAGAGAGAAATCACCAGTGAAGATACTCAACAGTGGACACTGGGAGCCTTATATTTGCCCAGCCAGACCAAATGAGCCAATGGGTGCAATAGTGGCACATCTGTCATGGTGGAAACCAACTGCCCTCTAATTTGACTGGAGGCCCACTCCATGGGCGGGAATACATCCCTGATACTAAAAACTTAAAACAGGGATAGTCATGAGCCCTAGGGGTGTATCATCTGCTGCTGTCTGGCTAAATGTATATACTATGCTTATCAAACTGTCCAGTAAGCATTTCTCTTAATGTTCATACCCATATATTAATGCTACTCTCACTTTTGGTAGAGAACCTTCTTTTTTCAGATGGCAGTGACCTTGGGATGACTCAGAAGGCATCATGGTGCTGGGAAGAAGTGACAGGAGTGCTCAGCACTGCAATGTCTCTATCACACCTTCCAAGGCTCAGGGTCCTTTGTGGAAGAGGTGGCGGAAAGAATGTAAGAGCCAAAGGAAGGGTAGGACTCTTTACAACGTGCTCCTCCAGACACAAAATGGTCAGGATATCCATGACTTCACAGTGCCTGACACTATGACACTACTTACACAAGACCATCATGACAGGAGGAAAAGATCATGACATCAAAATAAAAGAGAGACTGATTGAGACGGGGCGGGAATATGATGGAGAATGGAGTTTCAAAGCAGAAAGTGGGGGGAGGGAGGGAATTACCATGGGATATTGTTTACAATCGTGGAAGTTGTTAATAAAAAAAAAAAGATTACTTAGTGCTATAAAAAACAATAATAGGGCTTGAGAAGTGGCTTAGTGGTTAAGTGCTTGCCTGTGAAACCTAAGGACTCTGGTTCGAGGCTTGATTCCCCAGGACCCACATTAGCCAGATGTACAAGGGGGCACACGTGTCTGGAGTTAGTTCTTTTGCAGTGGCTGGAGGCCCTGGTGCACCCATTCTCTCTCTCTATCTGCCTCTTTCTCTCTCTCTCTCTCACTCTGTCACTCTCAAATAAACAAATAAAAAATGAACAGAAAAAAATTTAAAATAATAATAATAGGGCTGGAGACATGGTTTAGTGGTTAAGGCATTTGCCTGCAAAGCCAAAGGACCCAGGTTCAACTCTCCAGGACCTACATGAACCAGATGCACAAGGTGGTATATGCTTCTGGAGTTTGTTTGTAGTGGTTGGAGGCCCTGGTACACCCATTCTCTTTGTCTCTCTCTCTCCCCCCACCTTTCTCTCTCCCTCTCAAAAATAAATAAAAATAATGGCTGGAGAGATGGCTTAGTGGTTAAGGCACTTGCCTGCAAAGCCAAAGGACTCAGGTTCAATTCCCCAGGACCCATGTAAGCCAAATGCACAAGGTGGCACTTGCATCTGGAGTTCAGTTGTGGTGGCTGGAGGCCTTGGCATGCCCATTCTCTCTCTCTCTCTTTCTTTCTCTATGCCTCTCTCTCTCTTAAATAAATAAATAAATAAAATAAAATAAAAGTTTAAAAAAGAAAAATAAATAAAATTTTAAAAAGAATAACAATTAAGAGAATTATATGATTATAAAGCTGACACATGACAAATTTAAAAACTACACAATTTATTTGGATTTTACAGTGGTCTTTTTGGCTAAGAGTGATGTATATTGTCTGTACTTCTAATACAGTAACATTTACTCAGAAGTGTGTACTCATAAATTAAATATTAATTAGACTTTTTTTTAAAGATTTTTTTTGTTTATTTTTACTTATTTATTTGAAAGTGACAGACAGAGACAGAAAGAGGCAGATAGAAAGAGAGATAGCATGGGCGCACCAGGACCTCCAGCCACTGCAAATGAACTCCAGACACTTGCGTCCCCTTGTGCATCTGGCTAACGTGGGTCCTGGGGAATTGAGCCTCTAACCGGGGTCCTCAGGCTTCACAGGCAAGAGCTTAACTGCTAAGCCATCTCTGCAGCCCTCAATTAGACTCTTTATTACCAGCCACTTGTTATGCTCTTCTGTGTTTATGTTTCATGTAGTTTGTCTTTTTTATTTATTTATTTTTAGTTTGTCTTTATGTGCAACCAAATTTATGTCCATTAAATGTTCAAAAGCATATGGATAGACATTAAAATAATACTAAATTGCTAAAATCATGCTTACAATATATTTAAAATAATTCATCTCTAAGTTTTTGGCTTAATGCTTTTTCATACTTACTGCAACAATTTAAAGTTACCTTCTAAATATATATGATGACTTAAATCTTTAACAAATTAATTAATTTGGATTTACTAACAAGCCACAGGACTGTTCATGTATTTTGTCTACATTTATAATTGTTATACTTTCTGTAAAATACAGTTTGCTGGGTTTTCATTTTAATTTCTAAATTATAACAACAACAATAATAATAAAAATACTAATAAAAAGAGATCAGTCAATATGAAGAAATAAAATTACAATTATAAGGTATGTTTTCAATTTTAAAACATGCTTTTGCCAGGTGTGGTGGCGCATGCCTTTAATCCCAGAGGAGGCAGAGGTAGGAGGATCTCAGTGAGTTTAACGCCATCCTGATACTACCTAATGAATTCCAGGTCAGCCTGGGCTAGAGTGAAACCCTACCTAGAAAAAAAAAAAAAAAAAAGAGGAAATGTGTGGAGATCAAGTTAATTGGAAAAAGGATAATCTTTGCACAGGCTAAGCCTGGGGACATGAGAAATTGTGAGCCTTGGGTGGAGCTTCTTGAAGAAACACCTTCTCCCAAGATTTCCTAATAAATATAAACAAACAACTCTCCATCTGACCTTCCGATGTGTTTTCTACTCTGCCTCCCCATAGCCTTGACTGCCTGAAACTAAATAAAAGCTGCGAGTACAGTCAGTGGCGGAAGTGGTCAATCACATCTCCTTGACCCTCTATTAAATCATATTTTGCCTGTTGTGTGTTCATTTCGTGTTTATCCATGCACCGCCGGCAGGTGTGTAGAAAACACATTTTGGGGGCTGAGGAAATGGCTTAGTGGTTAATGCGTTTGCCTGCAAAGCCTAAGCACCCTGGTTAGATTTCCCAGGGCCCACGTAAGCCACATGGATAAGGGGGCGCATGCATCTGGAGTTCGTTTGCAGTGGCTGGAGGCCCTGGTGCGTCCATTCCCTTTCTTTCTATCTGCCTCTTTCTCTCACTCTCTCTCAAATAAATAAATAAAATATTTTAAAAAAAGAAAACACATTTTGGGTGAAAGAAAGGGGGAGGAAGGGAGGGAGGGAGGGAGGGAAGGAAGAAAAGAGAAAGAAAGAAAGAAAGGGAAGGAAGGAAGGAAGGAAGGGAAGGAGGGAGAAGCCCGGCATGGTGCTGCATGCCTTTCAATCCCAGAATTTGGGAGGCAGACAGAGGTAGGAGGATCATTGTGAGTTTGAGGCTACCCTGAGACTACATAGTGAATTCCAGGTCAGCCTGAGCTAGAGGGAGACTATACCTCAAAAAATCAAAATAAAACAAAACAAAAAAAGCAAAACAAAAAAGAAAGAAAGAAAGAAGGAAGGAAGGAAGGAAGGAAGGAAGGAAGGAAGGAAGGAAGGAAGAAAGAAAGAAAGAGAAAAGAAAAGAAAAGAAAAAAGAAAAGAAAAGAAAAGAAAACAAGAGTTGGGAAGATGGCTCAGTGGTTAAACAAACTTCTTACAAAGCCTGTCGGCCAGGTTTCAGTTCCCTAATATTCAACATTATCCCTAATATTCAATTTTATAATATCCCTAATATTCAATATTATCCCTAATATTCAATTCCCTAATATGCACATAAAGCCAGATGACCAAAGTGGTACACGTATCTGGACTGGCAAGAGGCCCTAGGGCACCCATACTCTCCAATAAATAAATAAATGAGATATTTAAAAGTATATATAAAAACTTTTTCTTATTTAAACAATCTATTTTTTTTTATCATTTAGTTTGAGAGAAAAAGAGGCAGAGAGAGAGAATGGGCGCACCAGGGCCTCTAGCTACTGCAAACGAACTCCAGACACATTCACCACTTTGTGTATCTGGCTTATGTAGGTATTGGGGAATCAAATCTGGGTCCTTAGGCTTCACAGGCAAATGCTTTCACTGCTAAGCCATCTCTCCAGCCCATTATTTATTTATTTGCAAGCACAGAGAGATATAGAGAAGAGAGACAGACAGAATGGGCACATTAGGGTCTCCAACTGCTGTAAACGAACTCCAGATGCATGTGCCACTTTGTGCATATGGCTTTACATAGGTATTGGGGGCAATTGAACCCTGGACATTAGGCTTTGCAGGCAAGCACTTTAAGTGCTGAGCGATCTCTCAGCACCCCCCTGTTTCTTTTTTTTTTTTTTTTTTTTGAGGTAGGGTCTCACTTTAGTTTTGGCTGGCCTGGAATTCACTCTGGAGTCTCAGGCTGGCTTTGAATTTACAGTGATCCTTCTACCTCTGCCTCCTGATTGTTGGGATTAAAGGTGGGTGCCACCATACCCGAATTTATAAAGACATTTCTATGTTCACAGTATGCTCACTCTTCAAAATACACATTAGAAACTTTCAAGAAATAATATGTTTGTTAGCTTATATCATGATAAATGTGAGAATTATGCTTTCACTAGTTTTGAAGACCAAGAACAATCACTTAATAAACATGGATTTAAAATAATTTTGTGTTCTTGATGACCAGGGCTCAATTCCCCAGTATCCATATAAAGCCAGATCCCCAAAGCGGCACATGCATCTGGAGTTCTTGTGCAGTGTCAGGAGGTCCTGACATTCCCATACTCTCTTTATGTCTGCCTTTTTCTCTTGGTCTCTCTCTCTCTCTTAAGTAAATAATAATAATAATAACAAAAAGATAAAGGGCTGGAGAGATGGCTTTGCGGTTAAGACACTTTCCTACAAAGCCAAAGGACCTCTGTTCAATTCCCCAGGACCCATGTAAGCCAGATGCACAAAGGGGCACATGCATCTGGAGTTTGTTTGCAGTGGCTAGAAGCCCTGGCTTGCCCATTCATGCACTCTCTCTCTCTCTCTCTCTCTCTCTCTCTAACTCTTTCCCTCTCTCAAATAAATAAATAAAAATGAAAATAAAAACCTTAACATTAAAAATAAATAAAAAGCAAAACAAAATATTTGGGCTGGAGGGATGGCTTAGCTGTTAAGGCACATGCCTGCGAAGCCTAAGGACCCAGGTTCTATTCCCCAGGACTCACGTCAGCCATATACACAAGGGGGTGCATGCATCTGGAGTTTGTTTGCAGTGGCTGGAGGCCCTGGTGAGCCCATTCTCTCCTCTCTCTCTCTCTCTCTCCCCCTCTCTCTCTCTCTCTCTCCCTCCTTCCCTCCCTCCCCTTCTCTCCTTGTCAAATAAATAAATAAAAATAAAATATTTTAAATAATAAAAAAGATAAAATAGCATTCTTTCAGAAGTTATCTGAATTATTTTCTGAAATCTATAACAATCTCAATTTCTTTTTCTTTTACAATCTCAACTTTTATCACATAAATTATTTATTTTTTAGCTAGATAAGGTGGCTCATTACTATAATCTCAGCACCCAAGAGGTTGAGCTAGGAGGGTTGCCATGAGCTTGGGGACTTTAGATTGACTTCTGGTTCAACCAGGGGTAGAGTAAGACCATGCCTCTCACATGAATAAATAATATTTATTTATTTTTCTAGGTAGGGTTTCACTTTAGCCCAGGCTCGTCTGGAATTCACTATGTTGTCTCAGGGATGCCTTGAATTTATGGCGATCCTCCTATCTCTGCCTCATGCTGGGATTAAAGGTGTATGCCACCATGCCCCTCTAAATTTTAATTATTTTTTTCGAGGTAGGGTCTTACTCTCGCCCAGGCTGACCTGGAATTCACTCTGTATTCTCAGGCTGGCTTCAAACTCTCATGGCGCTCCTCCTTCCTCTGTCTTCCAAGTGCTGGGATTAAAGGTGCGTGCCACCACGCCCGGCTTACATTTAAATTTTTTTTTTGTTTGTTTTTTTGAGGTAGGGTCTCACTCTAGCCCAGGCTAACCTGAAATTGACTATGTAGTCTCAGGGTGGCCTTGAACTCTTGGTGATCCTCCTACCTCTGCCTCCTGAGTGCTGGGATTAAAGGTGTGCACCACCACGCCCGGCTACATTTTAATTTTTTAATCTACCAACTTTCTGGCTGTTTGTTACATAACAATAAGAAATGCATGTAGAGATGGGCTGAAGAGATGGCTCAGTGGTTAAGGCACTTGCTGGCAATGCCTAATGATCCAGGTTTGATTCCTTAGTACCCACATAAAACCAGATACGCAGGATGGTGTATGCATTTGGAGTTTGTATGCAGTGACTAGAGGCTCTGGCATACCAATTCTTTCTCTCTCTCCTTGCAAAAAAATAAATAATTATTTTTTTTTTAATTTTTTTATTTTTGGTTTTCTGAGGTAGGTTCTCACTTTAGCTCAGGCTGACCTGGAATTCACTATGTAGTCTCAAGGTGGCCTCGAACTCATGGCGATCCTCCTACCTCTGCCTCCCAGGTCCTGGGATTAAAGGCGTGTGCCACCACGCCCGGCTAAATAAAATATTTTTAAAAAGAGAGAAATGAGGGCAGAAGCCAAGTGTGGTGGCACACACCTTTGGTCCTAGCACTTGGGAGGGAGAGGTAGGAGAATCTGAGTTCAAGGCCAATCTGAGATAATTCCAGGTCAGCCTGGACTAGAGAGACCCTACCTAGGGGGAAAAAAAAAAAGCAAGAAATGAATGCAGATAGGTATAAATTAGTTATTGTGACCATAATGCTATATATTACAGTAGATTATATCAAAACTCTGTTAAGAAATCTCCACAATTATTGCCCTGACTTCTTGGGTCACCTGGGAATTCTGTTGATCTTCACTAAGCCAGGCTCACCATAGCACGACCTTTTCATAAAACCATAAAGAGACAGAATTGATTGGGCTAGAATGGCCTCAGCTGGGATGTCCCCATAGGATGTCTCATCTTCCAACAGGTTAGTGTGTGTGGTTATGGCGGCAGCAAAGTTTTAAGAAAGAACAAAACGCCAGGAATGTTTGCACAGGATGGAATTCCAGCCCTCTGGGAGGATAATGATCAAAAGTTCAAAGCCAGAAAAAAGAAAGAAAGAAAGAAAGAAAGAAAGAAAGAAAGAAAGAAAGAAAGAAAGAAAGAAAGAAAGAAAGGGAGAGAAAGAGAGAGAGAGAGAGAAAGAAAGAAAGAAAGAAAGAAAGAAAGAAAGAAAGGAAGGAAGGAAGAAAGAAAGGCTTAGCGACTAAGGCGTTTGCCTGCAAAGCCAAAGAACCCAGGTTCGATTCCCCAGGACCCACATTAGCCAGATGCACAAGGGGGCGCATGCGTCTGGAGTTGTTTGCAGTGGCTGGAGGAAACCTTAAAAAAAAAAAAAAAAAAAAAAAGAGTTCAAAGCCAGCCTGGGCAAGAGAGGGAGGAGCGGAGGAGGGGAGGAGACATGACACGAAAAGGGAGTGAACCCGGAAAGAGGAAGAAGGGAATTGATTTAGGCAGAAATTTCAGTACAGCGTTCTGTTGTCTCATTGGCTGAAGGAAGTCACGTGGGAAAAAAGCTAAAGTATATTTACACAGGCTCTCCCCTCTCTCCCCGTGGGTGCCGTACTGGACTCGAGCTGGGAGAGGGCCGGGGTCTTGCCGCAGTGTCAAGTATGAACTCCTGCTGTGGTGGCGCCAAAACAGGTGAGGAGGGTGGGGTCTGCTCTTTGGAACTGCACTTTGAAACCATAGATAGCTCTTAAGAGAGAACATTTATTTATTTATTTATTTATTTAAGAGAGAGAGAGAGAGAGAGAGAGGATGGGCGCACCAGGGCCTCCACCCACTGCAAACGAACTCCAGATGCGTGCGCCTGTGTGTCTGGCTTATGTGGGTTCTGGGGAACCGGGCTTCTTACCAGGGTCGTTAGGCTTCACAGGCAAGCGCTTAACCTGTAAGCCATCTCTCCAGGTTGTGTGGTGAGAGACTTAAGCAAAAACGTTCCTTGGGCTTGGGTTTTGTGATTTTGTCTTGAAGAAGTGCATGTTGCAAGGAATGCATGATCACTCTGGGATGGGTGCGCTGAGGACCCAAAGAGCCTGTTAGTTGATGCTACAGAGTCTAGTGCTCTCTGGCTATGGACACACAGCCTGTTTCCAGAGATGATGCTGTGACGTCTAGTACTCACGGGCTGTGGTGAGACTATTTTGAAAAGTATGCCAAAGTTGAAACTTATATAAAAGACAGAAAGATTGGAAAAATGAGAGAGGATTTACTTTTGCTTTATTTATTTATTTATTTTTTCAAGATAGGGTCTTACTCTTGCTCAGACTGACTTGGAATTCACATTTACTATGTAGACTCAGGGTGGCCTTTGACTCATGGTGATCCTCCTATCTGCCTCCCGGGTGCTTGGGGTTAACATCACACCCGGCTTGCTTTTGCATTTTGTATGACAGGGTTTTGGGCTGGAGAGATGTCTTAGCAGTTAAGGTGATTGCCTGCAAAGCCTAAGGACATAAGTTCAATTCCCTAGTACCCATGTAAAGCCAGATGCGCAAAGTGGAGCATGCATCTGGAGTCCATTTGCCCTGGTACAATGGTTTTCTTTCTCTCTCTCTCTCTTTTTTTTTTTTTTTTGGTTTTTCGAGGTAGGATTTCACTCTAGCCCAGGCTGACCTGGAATTCACTATGGAGTCTCAGGGTGGCCTCGAACTCACGGTGATCCTACCACCTCTGCCTCCCGAGTGCTGGGATTAAAGGCGTGCGCCACCACGCCCGGCTCTCTCTTTTTTTAAGACTGGCTGTCCATACACAGCCCAAAATTTCTTCCAACTTATAGTCCTTTCCCCACAGCTTATCCTCCTCCCTGTATATCCAGCGTGCTGTGCTTTTAGGAGCCTAGACTGCTTTTGTAAATTCTGAAGGCTGGAACCCAGGGCCCCAGCCCCCTTTTGTAAATTTTTTGTTTATTTTTATTTATTTATTTGAGAGGAACAGACAGACACAGAGAGAGAAAGAGGCAGATAGATAGAGAATGGGCACACCAGGGCCTCCAGCCACTGCAAACGAACTCCAGATGCATGCACCACCTTGTGCATTTGGCTTACGTAGGTCCTGGGGAATCGAGCCTCAAACCAGAGTTCTTAGGCTTCACAGGCAAGTGCTTAACCTCTAAGCCATCTCTCCAGCCCCCCTTTTGTTGATCAGGATGCAGTTGACAAAATTGGCATTCAGAAATGCCATACACTGAGCTGGAGAGATGGCTCAGCAGTTAAAGGTGCTGGCTTGCACCCTGAGACTACATACTGAATTTTGGGTCAGCCTGGGCTAGAATAAGACCCTACATCAAAAAACCAAAAAAGGCTGGAGTGATGGCTTAGCGGTTAAGGTGCCTGCCTGCAAAGCCAAAGGACTTAGGTTCAAGTCTCCAGTACCCATGTAAGCCAGATGCAGTGGCTAGAGGCCCTGGCACACCCATTCTCTCTCTCTCTCTCTTAAAATAAATAAATAAAACAAAAGAAAATCAAGAAGGCCAGGTGTGGTAGCACATCTCTTTAATCCCAGTACTCAGGAGGCAGAGGTAGAAGGATCTCCATGAGTTCAAGGCTAGCCTGACACTCTATAGTGAATTCCATGTCAGTCTGGGATAGAGAGAGATCCTACCTCAAAAAAAACAAACAAAAAAATTATGATGAGGGGCTAGAGAAATGGATGAGTAGTCAAGGCACTTAATGTGCAAAGCCTAACAACCTGGCCTTGATTCAGCAGTACCCACGTAAGCCAGATGCACAAAGTGACACATGCATCTGCAGTTTGTATACGGTGGCTGGAGGCCCTGACATACTCAGTCTTTGTCTGTCATTCTTTTCTCTCCCTCTGCTTCAAATAAATAAAAATATTGTTAGCCGGGCGTGGTGGCACACGCTTTTAATCCCAGCATTTGGGAGACAGAGGTAGGAGGATTGTCATGAGTTTGAGGCCACCCTGAGACTCCAGAGTGAATTCCAGGTCAGCCTGGGCTAGAGTGACACCCTACCTCGAAATATATATATGTTTATATATATTTTCTTTTTTAAAAATTATGGAGCTGTACGTGGTGGCGCACACCTTTAATCCCAGTACTCGGGAGGCAGAAGAGGATCGCTGTGAGTTTGAGGCCACCCTGAGAGTACATAGTGAATTCCAGGTCCGCCTGGGCTAGAGTGACACCCTACCTCGAAATATATATATGTATATATATATTCTTTTTAAAAAATTATGGAGCTGTACGTGGTGGTGCACACCTTTAATCCCAGTACTCGGGAGGTAGAAGAGGATCGCTGTGAGTTTGAGGCCACCCTGAGAGTACATAGTGAATTCCAGGTCAGCTTGGGCTAGAGTGAGACCCTGCCTCAAAAGAAAAAAAAAAAATTATGGGCTGGAGACATGGCTTAGTGGTTATTTGCAAAACAATGTAAGTGTATCCCATGCCACTACTCTGTATAAAAGTACATCTTCTAGCCATTTTGTTTTATTTTATTTTATTATTTTCTCAATTTTTATTAACATTTTCCATGATTATAAAAAATATCCCATGGTAATACCCTCCCTCCCCCCAATTTCCCCTTTGAAATTCCATTCTCCATCATATCTCCTCCCCATCTCAATCAGTCTCTCTTATTTTGATGTCATGCTCTTTTCCTCCTCTTATGATGGTCTTGTGTAGGTAGTGTCAGGCACTATGAGATCATGGATATCCAGGCCATTTTATGTCTGGAGGGAGCACGTTGTAAGGAGTCCTACCCTTCCTTTGGCTCATACATTCTTTCCACCACCTCTTCCACATTAGACCCTGAGCCTTGGAAGGTGTGATCGAGATGTTACTCAGTACTCCAGTCACTTCTTTCCAGCACTATGATACCTTCTGAGTCATCCCAAGGTCACTGCCATCTGAAAAGAGAAGATTCTTGGCCTCTGCTACTGAGGTTTTTCCTTCTCACACAGAAGTCCAATCATCTGTAGCTAGGATCCACATATGAGGGAGAACATGCGGCATTTGGCTTTCTGGGCCTGGGTTATCTCACTTAGTATAATCCTTTCCAGATCCATCCATTTTCCTGTAAATTACATAACTTCATTTTTCTTTACCGCTGAGTAGAACTCCATTGAGTAAATGTGCCACGTCTTCATTATCCACTCATCAGTTGAGGGACATCTAGGCTGGTTCCATTTCCCAGCTATTATGAATTGAGCAGCAATAAACATGGTTGAGCACGTACTTCTAAGGAAATGAGATGAGTCCTTAGGATATATGCCTAGGAGTGCTATAGCTGGGTCATATGGTGGATCAATCTTTAGCTGTTTTAGGAACCTCCACACTGATTTCCACAATGGCTGGACCAGATTGCATTCCCACCAACAGTGTAGAAGGGTTCCTCTTTTTCCACATCCCCGCCAGTATTTATGATCATTTGTTTTCATGATGGTAGCCAATCTAACAGGAGTGAGATGGAATCTCAATGTAGTTTTAATCTGCATTTCCCTGATGACTAGGGATGTAGAACATTTTTTTAGATGCGTATATGCCATTCGTATTTCTTCCTTTGAGAATTCTCTATTTAGCTCCATAGCCCATTTTTTAATTGGCTTGTTTGATTTCTTATTATTTAACTTTTTGAGTTCTTTGTATATCCTAGATATTAATCCTCTATCAGATATATAGCTGGCAAAGAATTTTTCCCATTCTGTAGGTTGCCTCTTTGCTTTATTCACAGTGTCCTTTCCAGTACAAAATCTTTGTAATTTCATGAGGTCCCAGCGGTTAATCTGTGGTTTTATTATCTGAGCAATTGGGGTTATATTCAGAAAGTCTTTGCCAAGACCAATATGTTGAAGGGTTTCCCCTACTTTTTCCTCTAGCAATTTCAGAGTTTCAGGTCTGATGTTAAGGTCTTTAGTCCATTTGGACTTAATTCTTGTGCATGGAGAGAGAGAAGAATCTATTTTCATCCTTCTACAGATACATATCCAGTTTTCCCAGCACCATTTGCTGAAGAGGCTGTCTTTTCTCCAATGAGTATTTTTGGCATTTTTATCGAATATCAGGTGGCTATAGCTACCTGGACTTATATCTGGGTCCTCTATTCTGTTCCATTGTTCTACATATCTGCTTTTGTGCCAGTACCATGCTGTTTTTGTTACTATGGCTCTGTAGTATAGGTTAAAATCAGGTATGGTGATACCACCAGCGTTATTTTTGTTGCTCAGTATTATTTTAGATATTCGAGGTTTTTTGTGATTCCAAATGAAGTTTTGGATTTTTTTTTTCTATTTCCATGAAGAATGCCTTTGGAATTTTGATGGGGATTGCATTAAATGTATAGATTGCTTTTGGTAAAATTTTTATTTTCACAATATTGATTCTTCCAATCCAGGAACAAGGGATGTTTTTCCATTTCCTAGTGTCTTCTGCAATTTCTCGCTTGAGTGTTTTATAGTTTTCATTGTAGAGATTCTTTACTTCCTTGGTTAGGTTTATTCCAAGGTACTTTATTTTCTTTGATGCAATTGTGAATGGGAGTGATTCTCTGATTTCATCCTCTGTGTGTTTGTTGTTAGCATATAGGAATGCTACTGATTTCTGTGTATTTATTTTGTGTCCTGCTACATGGCTATAGGTGTTTATCAGCGCTAACAGTTTGCTGGTAGAGTCTTTAGGGTCCTTTATATATAGAATCATGTCATCTGTAAATAATGATAACTTGATTTCTTCCTTTCCAATTTGTATCCCTTTTATGTGCGTCTCTTGCCTTATTGTTACGGCTAAGACTTCCAGTACTATATTAAATAAAAGTGGGGACAGTGGACACCCTTGTCTTGTTTCTGATTTTAGTGGAACAAACTCTGTAGAAAATCTCACCAGTACAATGGATGAAGGAGAGGACAGAATATCTAAGCTAGAAGACTAGGTGGCAGATCTAATACAGTCTGACAAGGAGAAAGACAAACTAATAGAAAAGTGTGAATGGGAATTTCAAGATATTCAGGATATTAGGGATATTGATATGAAAAGATCAAACATAAGAATTCAGGGCATAGTAGAAGGAGAAGAATTTTACTCCAAAGGCATAGTAGGTGTCTTCAACAAAATCATAGAAGAAAACTTCCCCCAAATTGGGAAAGAGGTGCCAGTGCAGATACAGGAATCCTTTAGAATACCACCCAGACAAAACCTGGAAAGAACCTCTCCTCGCCACATTATAATCAAACTACCAAACACACAAACCAAAGAAAAAATATTGAAAGCAGTCAGAAAGAAAAATCAAGTTACCTACAAAGGCAAGCCCATCAGGATTACAGCAGATTACTCAACACAAACTTTAAAAGCCAGAAGGGCGTGGAGTGGTGTATTCCAAGTCCTGAAAGATAACAACTGTCAACCAAGGTTACTTTATCCTGCAAAACTATCCATTAAAATAGACAGAGAAATAAGGACATTCCACGACAAAAGCAAGCTAAAGGAGTATTTGAAGACAAAACCAGCTCTACAGAAAATACTTGAAAGAATCCTCCATGCTGAAGAAAAAGAAAAGCACACATATAAGGAACCGGGAAAAAACAAACAATACTCAAATACTTATTAACACAAGAGAGCAAAGGTAAAACTGGAAGAACTACAAAAAAATGGCAGAAATGAATACAAACCTTTCAATATTATCTTTTAATATCAACAGCCTCAATGCTTCAACCAAAAAGTGTAGGTTTGCTGTTGGCCTCTAAAGGCCCAGGTGTGAGGCCTAGTGGAACTTCCTGAGCCTAGCTAAAGTTTGGTGATCTGCCTCTGGCCAGACGTGACTCAGCAAGACGCCTAATGGCTTCTTACCTGCTACCTCCACATGGGAGTTAGAATTATCATTTCTATAGTCACAGTTTACTATTGGCCCTTACCTTTCCCCACCATCCTAGAATCCCCGCCTTCATCCCCAACATTATATAGGCAACTGTTCATAGCAATAAATCGAGTTCCTGCTTCGACAAGACTCCCGACTCAGTGTGGTTTTTCTCCCGTGTCCCGGAGAGGTCTGAGTCGTCGGACGCTCATCTCCTCCTCAGCCCCTCGGAGGAACCAGCGGGCCTGGTCCTTCCCTCGGCACTACCTGCCCCCGCCGGCGGAGCCCGGCAGTTTGCAGACTGGGTTAAAAAGCAGGATCCTTAAATTCGTTGCCTCCAAGAAACCCACCTTTCTACAAAGGATGGACACTATCTTAGGGTGAAAGGTTGGAAAACGGTGTTTCAAGCAAATGGACCTAGAAAACAAGCAGGGGTTGCTATCCTAATATCTGACAAGGTAGACTTCAGTCCAACATTAGTTAAGAAAGATAAGGAAGGTCACTTTATGTTGATTAAAGGCACACTCCAACAGGAGGACATTACAATCCTAAACATATATGCACCTAATATGGGGGCCCCCAAATTCATCAAACAAACGCTATTAGAACTAAGGTCACAGATAACACCAAACACAGTGGTAGTGGGTGACTTCAACACCCCACTCTCATCAATTGACAGGTCATCCCGGGAAAAAAATGAACAGAGAGGCATCTGGACTAAATGAGGTCCTAGAAGGAATGGACCTAATAGATATCTACAGGACATTTCATCCAAATGCTACAGAATATACATTCTTTTCAGCAGCACATGGAACATTCTCTAAAATAGACCATATACTAGGACACAAAGCAAATCTTAACAAGTACAGGACAATTGAAATAATTCCTTGCATTCTATCTGACCACAATGGAATCAAACTACAAATCAATAGCAAGAAAGGCTATAGAGCATACACAAAATCATGGAAATTAAACAACACACTACAAAATGATGAATGGGTCAATGAAGAAATCAAGAAGGAAATCAAAAAATTTATAGAGTCCAACGATAATGAGAACACAACATACCAAAATCTCTGGGACACAATGAAGGCAGTCCTAAGAGGGAAATTTATAGCTTTAAGTGCCTATATTAAGAAATTAGAAAGGTCGCAAGTAAATGACCTAATGCTTCACCTTAAAGCCTTGGAAAAAGAAGAACGAGGCAAACCGAAAATCAGTGGATGGGAAGAAATAATAAAGACTAGGGCAGAAATTAATGAAATAGAAACTAAAAAAAACAATCCAAAGAATCAATGAAACAAAGAGTTAGTTCTTTGAAAGGATAAACAAGATTGATAAACTCTTAGCAAATCTGACCAAAAGAAAGAGAGAAGAGACACAAGTTAATAAAATTAGAGATGAAAAAGGTAACATCACAACAGATGCCAGAGAAATTCAAAAAATCATAGGGACATACTATAAAAGCATATGCTCCACAAAGTATGAAAATCTGAAAGAAATGGATGATTTCCTTGATTTATATGACCTACCTAAATTAAATCAAGATTAGATTAATCACTTAAATAGACCTATAACATGCATGGAGATCTGAACAGTTATCAAAAATCTCCCAACTAAAAAAAGCCCAGGCCCAGATGGATTCACTGCTGAATTTTACCAGATCTTCAGGGAAGAGCTAACACCATTGCTTCTTAAGCTTTTCCATAAAATAGAAAAAGAAGGAGTTCTACCAAACTCCTTCTATGAAGCCAGCATCACCCTAATACCAAAACCAGGCAAAGATAGAACAAAAAAAGAAAATTACAGACCAATCTCCCTCATGAACATAGATGCAAAAATCCTCAACAAATGGCAAACAGAATACAAGAATATATCAGAAAGATCATTCACCCTGACCAAGTAGGGTTTATCCCAGAGATGCAGGGATGGTTCAATATATGCAAATCGATAAATATAATACATTATATAAATGGACTGAAGGACAAAAATCACATGATCATCTCATTAGATGCAGAGAAAGGGTTTGACAGAATCCAACATCCCTTCATGATAAAAGTCCTACAGAGACTGGGAATAGAAGGAACATATCTCAATATAATAAAGGCTATTTATGGCAAGCCTACAGCCAACATATTACTAAATGGGGAAAAACTGGAAGCTTTTCCACTAAAATCAGGAACAAGACAAGGGTGTCCACTGTCCCCACTTTTATTTAATATAGTTCTAGCCATTATAATTTAAAAAAATCTATTTGCAAGCTGAGAGAGATAGAAGAGAGACAGAGAAAGAATGGCCACACCTGGACCGTTTGCCACTGCAAACAAACTGCGACACATGTGCCACCTTGTGCATCTGACTTACATGGGTACTGGGGAATTGAACCTGGGTCCTTAGGCTTCTCAGGCAAGCGCTTAACTGCTAAGCCATCTCTCCAGCCCAGCTATCATAATTTTTAATAAATGTTTTGATTCATTTATTTGTAAGCAGAGAGAGAGAGAGGAGAGAGAAAGAAGGTGTGGGAGAGGGAGAGAATGAGTGCGCTAGCGTCTCCAGTCACTGAACAAGCTCCAGATATATGGGCCACTGTGCATGTGGTTTTATGTGGATACTGGGGAACACAACCTTGGTCATTAGGCTTTGCAGGCAAGTGCCTTAACCACCGAACCATCTTTCCAGACCCCTCATCATTATTTTAAAAAATTTTTATTGTGTGTAAGAGAGAAGGTTTCCAGGGCCTGCAGCTACTGAAAATGAACTCCAGATGCATGTGCCACCTGATGCACCCGGCTTTACATGGATAGTAGGGAATCAAACTCTGGTTGTTAGGCTTTGCTGATAAATGTCTTAACTGCTGAGCCATCTCTCTAACACTCGTCATAATTAAAAAATATATTTTATTTATTTATTTGAGAGAGAGAGAGAGAGAGAGAGAGGGAGAGGGAGAGAGAGAGAAAGAGAGGGAGAGAGAGAGAGAGAGAGAGAGAGAGAGAATGGGCACCCCAAGTCCTGTAGCCCTGCAAACAAACTCCAGATGCTTGTACCACCTTGTACATCTGGCTTATGTGGATCCTTTGGCTTTGCAGGCAAGCATCTTAACCATTAATCCACCTCTCTAGCCCAAGAATGACATGTTTTTATTTTGTGAGGTAGGGTCACACTCTAGCCCAGGCTTACCTGAAATTCACTATAGTTTCAGGGTGACCTCAAACTCACGGCGATCCTCCTACCTCTGCCTCCCACGTACTGGGATTAAAGACATGCCCACCACGCCCAGCTTAACTCAATAGATTTTAAAAATTATGATGAGGAGCCAGGCATAATGGCACATGCCTTTAATCCCAGCACTTGGGAGGCCGAGGTGGGAGGATCGCCATGAGTTCGAGGCCACCCTGAAACTACATAGTGAGTTCCAGGTCAGCCTGGCTAGAGTGAGACCCTACCTAAAAAAAAAAAGAAAGGAAGGAAGAATAAAAAAATCAATTGCACTATAAACTTGTGATTTGTATACTTTTCTGTCTGCAAATTGTAGGGGTGTGTGTATTTCCTTTTGGTGTGTGTGTGTGTGCATTGTATGTAAGTAAGTGTGGGCTCTCACATCTCATGGTGTATATGTGGAGGGCAGAGGACAACTTTTAGGTGTTAGTCTTTGCTTTCAACCTTTCTTTTTTTTTTAATTTTTTTTTTTTGTTATTTTTATTTATTTATTTGACAGCGACAGACAGAGAGAGAAAGAGGCAGATAGAGAGAGTGAGAGGGAGAATGGGCACGCCAGGGCCTCCAGCCACTGCAAATGAACTCCAGATGCGTGCACCCCCTTGTGCATCTGGCTAACGTGGGTTCTGGGGAGTCGAGCCTCGAACCGGGGTCCTTAGGCTTCACAGGCAAGCGCTTAACCGCTAAGCCATCTCTCCAGCCCCCTCAACCTTTCTTAAGGAAGGGTCTCTCATTTCTTTCTCTCTCTCTCTCTCTCTCTCTCTCTCTCTCTCTCTTTCTTTCGGTTTTGGTTTTGGTTTTGGTTTGGTTTTTCGAGGTATGTTCTTACTCTAGCCCAAGCTGACCTGGAATTCATTTGTAGTCTCAGGTTGGTCTCGAATTTATGGTGATCCTCCTACCTCTGCCTCCCGAGTGCTGGGATTAAAGGCGTGCACCACCATGCCTGGCAGGGTCTCTCATATCTCACCGTTGTTTGGTGTTCTGTCTGCGGGGCTTGCTGGTTTATGAGCTTCTGAGGAAAATCTTCTGGCTCCACCTCCCATCTCACCATTGGCATGCTTGGGTTATAGATGCCCACCACACCTTTTTGCTTTTTACATGATAGGTTCTGGAGCTAGAACTCAACTTGATCATGCTTCTGTGACAAGCACTTTGTCTACTGAGCCAGCTTTCCAGTGCTGGAAGTTATATTTTAATTATTACAAAAAAAAAAAGGTCAGGGGTGGTGATATACTTATTGTTCATTTTGCATGCAGTGCCACGTGAGAGAGCCCCCTCTCCCTGATATAATTTACTGCTTTTATAACCATAGGCGTTGGCTGTATCTTATAATAATTTCCATTAATTTCCTGAGTCTTGTAAGTTTCGTTAGCTTCTGGAGTCTTAAGAGCTTCTTAGCCCCTCCTAAGAGGGCATGTTTCAGTTGGGAGAAAATGGCTACACAGCAGGTATTTATTTATTTAAAAGAAAAAGAAGGAGGGCCGGGCGTGGTGGCCCCCCCGCAGAGGTAGGAGGATCGCCATGAGTTCGAGGTGACCCTGAGACTACATAGTGAATTCCAGGTCAGCCTGAGCTAGAGTGAAACCCTACCTTCGGGTGGGGGGGGGGCAGAAAGAGGGAGAGATAGTGACTGGGCACTCCAGAGCCTCTGGCCTTTGCAAATAAATTCCAGAGCATGCTCCACCTTGTGCATCTGGCTTTATGAAGGTACTGAGAAATTGAACCTGGGTCCTTAGGCTTTGCAGGCAAGAGCCTTCACCGCTAAGCCGTGTCTCCAGCCCATAACAGGGTTTTTGAGGTAATGGAATTGTTTTGAAAGTGACTATGTTGACATAAAAGCCACTGAATTGTACATGTTAATGAATAAACAGTCTGATTATATATTTTTTATCTTAAAATAAAAGCTACAAGCCGGGCGTGGGGTGCACACCTTTAATCCCAGCACTCGGGAGGCAGAGGTAGGAGGATTGTCGTGAGTTTGAGGTCACCCTAAGACTACATAGTGAATTCCAGGTCAGCCTGGGCTTGAGTGAGACCTTACCTCGAAAAACCAACCAACCAAACAAACAAAAAAATACCCCCTACAGAAAATTTAGTTATAGATATTCAAAAGAATTGATATTTGATGCTAGTTGTGGTGGCACATGCCTTTTAGTTCCAACCCTCCTGAGGCCAAAGTAGAAGGGTCACTGTGAGTTCGAGGCCAGCCTGAGACTACATAGTGAATTCCAGGTCAGCTTGGTCTACAGTGAGACCCTACCTCGAAAAACTAAAAAAAAAAAAAAAAAAAAAAAAGCTATTTGCATATTCATACTCATATCAGTTTTATTCAGAATACTTAGGAGGTCAGTGGAACTCCAGTATCTGTCAGCCAATGAAGAATCAAAATGTGGTTTACAGAGCCGGGCGTGGACGTGCATACCTTTAATCCCAGCACTTGGGATGCAGGGGTAGGAGGATCACAGTGAGTTCAAGGCCACCCTGAGACTACATAGTGAATTCCAGGTCAGCCTGGGCCAAAGCGAGACCCTACCTCAAAAAACAAAACAATACAAAACAAAATGTGGTTTATATGTGCCATGAATATTATTCAGCCTTAATGAGGTATAAAATTCTGACAAGTTACAACTGAATCAACCATTTGTTTGTTTGCTTATTTAGTTATTTTGAGATAGGGTTTCATGTAGCCCAGGCTGCCCTTGGGGCTAGCTGTGTAGCCAGGGATAGCTTTGAACTTCTGATCCTTCTGCTCTACCTCCTGAAGGCCGAGAGTGCAGGCATCCTTACCTTTTGAAAAATAATTTGTTTCTTAAAGAAAGCTGTATTACTGTAATTACTAGTATTATTATTTTAGGAAATAAAAAAAATCTTGGGGGCTAGAGAGATGGCTTAGAGGTTAAGGCATTTGACTGCAAAGCTTAAGGACCCAGGTTCAATTCCCTAGTATCCATGTAAAGCCAGATGCACAAGGTGGTACATGCATCTGGAGTTCGTTTGTAGTGGCTAGAGGCCCTGGTGTGCCCATTCTCTGTCTCTTTCTCTCTGAAATAAACAAAATGTTTTTTAAAAATCTTGGGCTGGAGGCGGGCGTGGTGGCGCATGCCTTTAATCCCAGCACTCGGGAGGCAGAGGTAGGAGGATTGCCATGAGTTCGAGGCCACCCTGAGACTCCATAGTGAATTCCAGGTCAGTCTGGGCTAGAGTGAGACCCTACCTCGAAAAACCAAAAAAAAAAAAAAAAATCTTGGGCTGGAGAGATGGATCAGCGGTTAAAGGCACTTGTTTGCAAAGCCTGAAGGCCTGGGTTTGAGTCCCCAGTACCCATATAAAGCCAGATGTACAAAGTGGTCAGTGCATCTAGAGTTTGTTTACATTGGCAGGAAGCCCTGGTGCACTCATACTCAATCTGTCTGTTTCTCTGCCACCCTTCTCTCTCATGAATGTATAAATAAATTTAAAAATCTCATGATTCTTTAACTGGTCTGTAGTATTCATCTGTCAGGCTGTGCTGACATTCCTAGATACCTTAAGTAATCAACATTAAATGTCGTCTTTAAAATATCCTTTCAAGCACTGAGTTTTATCTTCTCAGTAGGACCTGAATGAAAACAAGGCTCATGGAAGAAGTGCCGTGATACCCGCTTTCATACACACACACATTATTTATTTGAGAGACAAAGAGGCAGAGAGAGGGAGAGAGAATGGGCATGGTAGGGCCTCCAGCCACTGCAAACAAACTCCAGACACATGCACCCCCTTGTGCATCTTGGCTAATGTGGGTTCTGGGGAATTGAACTATGGTTCTTAGGCTTTGCAGGCAAACGCCTTAACTGCTAAGCCATTTCCCCAGCCCAGTATCCACTTTCTTTAGAAAAGGAAACCAATAATGTCTTTTCTAAAGTGCATTTTCCAGGGATTAAAAACTAGATGGAACACTCGCTTCTAAAGTTGGCTTGACCCCAAGATACATGGTTTCCTTTTTACAACCCACTTTCTTCACCTACTTACTGTTTTTTTTTTTTTGTTTTTGTTTTCTGTCACCCATTTGACCATTCCACTGTGTTTAGAGATACCTTACTATTTTAAGTGAGCATTACTGACTTTCAGCTTTTTTTTTGTTTTGTTTTTTGTTTTTCAAGGTAGGGTCTCACTCTAGCCCAGGCTGACCTGGAATTTGCTATGGAGTCTCAGGGTGGCCTTGAGCTCATAGCAATCCTACCTCTGCCTCCAGAGTGCTGGGATTAAAGGCGTGTGACACCACGCCCGGCCTGACTTTCAGCTTCAAAAAAGCTTTCTTAAGCCACATTCCTTTCTAGCAGTGACCTCATTTCTCTGTTTTCTTCCGCTGAAATTTACTTACTCTCTGCATTCCTTTATCTCTTACTCTCTTCAGGCCACTTGAGTCATGCTTCTGTCCTACTGGCTCTGGGCTAGCCTACCTTCCGATCCTCTGGTCAACAGTGGGCCTCATGGTACCTGTTAACTCTCATGACATTTCACCAACTGGTAACTGATCCTCTCTTGAAAGGCTTACTGGGTTTCTGAGACCTCAGACTCCTGGTCTTCCTGAGTTTCCAATGTTGGCATGCCTCAGGACTCAGTGCATTTTGTGCTTCCTGGGAAATCTTACCTAGTCTTAGGTCTTGTTCTAATGACTCCCGTATTTCTTTTGCTTTTATATTTTACTTTTTAAGTTGAGAGAGAGAAAGAGGCAGGCAGACACACACACACACACACACACACACACACACACAGAGAGAGAGAGAGAGAGAGAGAGAGAGAGAAAGAAAGAGTGAGAGTGAGAGAGAGAATGGGAGCACCAGGTGCTCCAGCCACTGCAAATGAACTCCAGACACATGTGCCACCTTGTGCATCTGGCTTATGTGAATCCTGGGGAATTGCACCCAGGTCATTTGGTTTTGCAGGCAAGTTCCTTAACTGCTAAGTCATCTCTCCATTCCAACTCCCATATTTCTATCTGTAGCTCAGTTAGCTCTTCTGAACTTCAGACTCAAATGTCCAACTGCCTGTTTGACATTTCTAGTTCATTTTTTTTTTTTTGGTTTACCCAGGTAGGGTCTTGCTCTAGCCTGGGCTGACCTGGAATTCACTATGTAGTCTCAGGGTAGCCTCGAACTCAAGGCAATCCTCCTACCTCTGCCTCCCAAGTGCTAGAATTAAAGACCTGTGCTACCATGCCCAGCTCCCTTGTTTGTTTACTTTTTGTCTTTTTGTGATTTTTAATTTTGTTTTCTTTTTTCAATGGTTTCATCTGAACCACTTTCTTTTCTTTTTTAATTTTTTTTGTTCATTTTCATTTATTTATTTGAGAGTGACAGAGAGAGAGAGAAAGAGGCAGACAGAGAGAGAGAGTATGGGCACGCCAGGGTTTCAGCCACTGCAAACAAACTCCAGACACGTGTGCCCCCTTGTGCATCTGGCTAACATGGGTCCTGGGGAGTCGAGCCTTGAACCAGGGTCCTTAGGCTTCACAGGCAAGCACTTAACCGCTAAGCCATCTCTCCAGCCCATTTTTGTGATTTTTTTTCTTAATTTTTATTAACATTTTCCATGATTATAAAAAATATCCCATGGTGCTACCCTCCCTCCCCCCACTTTCCCCTTTGAAATTCCATTCTCCATCATATCCCCTCCCCATCTCAATCAGTCTCTCTTTCATTTCGATGTCATGATCTTTTCCTCCTCTTATGATGGTCTTGTGCAGGTAGTGTCAGGCACTATGAGGTCATGGATATCCAGGCCATTTTATGTCTGGAGGGAGGACATTTTTGTGATTTTTAATTTTTTTAATTTAGTTTATTTATTTGAATGAGAGAGAGAGACAGAGAGACAAGAGAGGCAAATAGAGAGAGAATGGGCATGCCAAGGGCTTCAGCCACTGCAAACAAACTCCAGATGCATGTGCCACCTTGTGCATCTGGTTTTCCTGAGTCCTGGTGAATCAAACCTGGGTCCTTTGGCTTTGCAGGCAAGCGCCTTAACCACTAAGCCATGTCTCCAGCCCCTTTTTGTGATTTTTTTTTCAATGCTGAGGACTGAACCCAGGGTCCTTGTGCTTGTTAGGCAAGCACTCATCCACCAAGCTAAATACCCAATCCCCCATTTGACATTTATTATTATCATTATTATTTTTGGCTTTTCGAGGTAGGGTCTCACTGTAGCCCAGGTTGACCTGGAATTCACTATGGAGTCTCAGGGTGGCCTCGAACTCATGGCGATCCTCCTACCTCTGCCTCCTGAGTGCTGGGATTAAAGGCGTGCGCCACCATGCCCGGCTGACATTTATATTGGGACATCTTTTTTTTTTTTAAAGGAAGGGGGTCCTGGAAGGCCACATTTTTTAAAAAGATTTTATTTTCACTTATTTGAGAGAGAGAGAGAATGGGCACAACAGGGCCTCTAGCCACTGCAAATGAACTCCAGAGGCATGCACTACCATATGCATCTGGTTTATGTGGGACCTGGAGAATCAAACCGGGGTCCTTAGGATTCACAGGATGTGCCTTAACCACTAGGTCATCTCTCCAGCTCTGTTGAGACATCTTAAGAGCTATTTCAAACTTAACATGTATTAAGACATTATTCTTATTTCCTTCTCTGTCCAGTTCGTGAAATCTACTCTACTTTTTTCTATTCCAAATAATAGGCAACACCATTTACCTAATTATTAAGGCTAATAAGCTAATAATAATTATAATAAAGCTAATAATTGCCCTTAAATTATCTTTTAATTCTTTCTCTTTCCCGCTCCAATTCATTAGCAGTAGTTTCATTGGATAAACCTCCAGAATATTACTAGTCTTCATTATCTCCATCACCACTGCTCATCCTGTGGCTGACAGGCTGCATGTGGCCGCTATGAGTGTGGGCCAATATAAAATCATAAATTTTGCTGGGCATAGTGGCACAAGCTTTTAATCCCAGCACTTGAGAGGCAGAGGTAAGAGATCACTGTGAATTTGAGGCCACCCTGAGACTACATAGTGAATTCTAGGTCAACTTGGACTAGAGTGAGACCCTACTTGAAAAACAAAAACAAAAACAAAAACAAAAAAAAATCATAAATTTTGAGTATTACTAGGTTTTTCTGTGACCTCTCTCTTTTCCTCCCTCCCTTCTTTCTTTCTCTTCCTTCTTTTATCTTTCTTTCTTTCTTTCTTTTTTTTTTTTTGTTTTCAGGTTTCCAGGCTGACCTTGAATTCACTATATAGTCTCAGGGTGGCCTCGAACTCATGATGATCCTCCTACCTCTGCCTCCTGAGTGCTGGCATTAAAGGCGTGTGTCACCACACTTGGCTGTTTTTTTTTGTTTTTTTTTTTTTTTAAGGTAGGGTCTCACACTATCCCAGGCTGACCTGGAACTCACTCTGTAGTCAAAGGCTGTCCTTGAATTCACAGTGATCCTCCAATCTCTGTGTTGCAGTCAGGTTTGTATTGTTGCCAGAAAACACCTGACCAAGAGCAGCTTGTCGGAAAAATAGGCTTGAGGGGAACCTCCATGATGTCAGGGGACAACGATAGCATGATCAGAGGGTGGACATCACCTCCTCACCATCATAAAGTGGACAACAGCAACAGGAGAATGTGCCAAACACTGGCAAGGGGAAACTGGCTATAAAACCCATAATCCCCTCCCCCCCCCCAACAATACACTGCCTCCAGGAGGATTCAATTCCCAAATCTCCATCAGCTGGGAACCTAGCATTCCGAACGCCTGAGTTTATGGGCGACACCTTAAATCAAACCACCACATTCTGCCTTTGGCCCCCATAAACTGATAACCATCCATAATGTAAAATGCAATGCATTCAATACAACTTTAAAAATCCTTGTAGTTTTTATCAATCCTAATGATGTTCAAACATTTCCGTAGTCGGAGATCTTTTAACTGATCTATAATACCAATAATAATAATAATCATCATCATCATCATCATCATCATCCCCCTAGCCGGGCTGATGCCGGCAGCTCTCCTTTGGCAGCTATTTCATGGTCCCCGCATCTCCACTGGGTCTCCACTGCAACCCATGGTCCATCCTCATGGCTTCATCAGGTCTCCATGCAGGCATCCAGCAAACCTGCTTCACACTGCCCATGGCCATTTCCAAAACGCATGCGCCATCATTCCTGGATATTTTTTTCTTGGTAACTTGATTGCAGGGTTCTCAAATGTGAACATTGTAGATGAAAGCTTTGTGTCAATGACCCTCTCTTTCCTGCATTTCTTTAATTTAATTTAATTTAATTTATTTGAGAGAGAGAAAGAGGCAGAGAGGCAGACAATGAGTGCACCAGGGCTTCCAGCCACTGCAAACGAACTTGGGATGCATGTGTCCCCTTGTGCATCTGGTTTATGTGGGTCCTGGAGAATCGAACTGGGATCCTTTGGCTTTTCAGGCAAATGCCTTAACCACTAAGCCATCTCTCCAGCTCATCCTGCATTTCTTATAGTGAATAATACCAGCTGGGGTGTCAATTTGTTAATCCAGTATGAAATAAAGCAGACTTTGGAGAACAGGACATTCCTTTAGCATTCAGGCCCCTTGAAAAGACTGCATTCTTTCTGTTGCCCCAGTGCAGGTCAGCTGGCCCAGTCTCAATGGTTGTAATCTCTCATACAATTGCAGCTGAACAGGCAGCAGTTTTGGCCCAAAGATTTCATTTTTTTCTGTGTCATATCCCTCAGCTAATACTAATCCATTTCTATGCAACACAACCCTGCACAAATTCTCAGGACACGGCCATAACAGCAAGTCTCTCACACAAACTGCTTCTGGCCCAGTCCAAGCAAAGCTCTTTCTCACCCTCCATAAGACAAATCTCATAATCCATAGTTCTTACTACATTTAGGTCTTTCAACTCTGACCAGAGTGGTCCATCAAGCTTTACTTAAAGCACTGCAAGGGGTCTCTTAGGTCACAATCTCAAATTCATCCACACCCTCCTGCAAAGCTGCTCCAAAAGGCCAAAGCCACAAAGTCAGGTTTCTAGCACCAATAATCCCACTCTTCTGGTACCAACTCTACTGTTGCAGTCAGGTTCGCACTGCTGGCAGAGAACACCTGACCAAGAGCAGCTTGTGGGGAAAAAAAGTTTATTTTGGCGTACAGACTTGAAGGGAAGCTCCATGATGGTGGGGGAAAACAGCGGCATGAACAGAGGGTGGACATCACCTCCTCACCAATATCAGGTGGACAACAGCAACAGGAGAGTATGCCAAACACTGGCAAGGGGAAACTGCCTATAACACCCATAAGCCTGCCCTCAACAATACACTGCCTTCAGGAGGTGTTAATTCCCAAATCTCCATCAGCTGGCAACCTAGCATTCAGAACATCTAAGTTTATGGTGGACACGTGAATCAAACCACCACACTTAGCCACCTGAGTGCTGGGATTAAAGGCATGCACCCTCATGCCTGAATTTTTTTTTTTTTTTTGGTAACTTGATTACAGGGTTCTTGAATGTGAACATTGTAGATGAAAGCTTTGTGTCACAATGTCTAAAGGTTGGACATGGCTTGCTAGTAGACAGCTGTTGTCATCTTTCACCTGGACTCTCACAAGGCCTCTTGTTCTGTGCTTCACCTTGTGGCTGATATGTGCACATGGTATTGAGAATAAATATAATTTTCCTCTTAAAGTTTCCAGTGGCTTTCCATCATATGCAAAATAAAATTTAAAATTTGCCCATAAAAGAACAAAAACCAACCATCTAACCAACCCAACTAGGCATGATGGCACTTGTCTATAATCCCAGCCCTCAGGAGATAAGAGTCAGGAGGATTAAAAATTCAAGGTCAGCTCAAGTGTTACCTCCTCAAAAACATGACTCTTTTTTTTTTTTTTTTTTTAATTTCTGAGGTAAGGTTTCACTCTAGCCCAGGCTGACCTGGAATCCACCATATAGTTTCAGAGTAGTCTTAAACTCACGGTGATCCTCTACCTTTGCCTCCCAAGTGCTGGGACTAAAGGCATGTGCCACCATGCCCAGCTCAAAAACATGACTCTTATCTAAAATACTGTAAGTCCACTTTATATACCAGCATCCTGCTTTGTTTTCTTAACATCCTCTGAATTTACCTCATATCTAAATGTACAATTTGGACTAAAGCGTATTTGCATCTAACGGTTAGAATTCTTTTGGATAGAAGCACTACATCTTTTATGGAATTGTGTGTCCCTAAAATGGTGTCTGTGTGTAGGAGGGAGGCTTCATAGGTGGAGAAACGTGAGACCTTGGATTCATTTGATGTCCCTGTACTGTTTTCCCTTTCTTCCCAGGATGCTCAGCAACCTGTTGGTCATCAAGTTGCACTTTGTGTAACCTGGCTTCTCTAAGCTTGCCCAGAGCCTGTAGGTAAACCGTAGTTCTTCCTCAGGTGTACTGTTGAATTTTGTTTCCAGACCTGTGTATTCCACAGAATCAGTGCCCCTCATATTTGCCAGCCAGGTTTCTTGGCTCCCTTCCCAGTTCTTTCCCAGAGTCCATAGGATCTTTTGACACATTTGTTTTTACCCAGACTCCCTTTGCAGTGCTCTTTCAGCAGTCATGTAAATATAATTTTGTGTTCTTTTTGTCAAAAACCTCTTTCTTCCTCCACCACATAGGCAACAAGACCCATAAATTCTGATTTTTACCATGGCCCAAGAGACCCTCCAAGGAGCCGCTTACAGGCCTTCTTCCCCTCCCCAGTTACACTTGGGCATCTCTTTCACTCAGCTGTGGCCTGCTGATGGGTGGTGTGATAGCATTCTTGATCTGCTTAGTAAAGCAAGAAGCCTTACCGCTTGGAAGAACTAGAGTGGGAAGAGGGATACCTCTTAATGGAGACTTCGCTTACCCTTTCTTCCTTCTTCTGTTTATCCTTTAATTAATAGGTCTTTTATTGCTGTGTCACAGCCTCATAGCTTAGCTGCCCTAGATGGAGGAAGTATGTTTTCTGGAGTGTGAGAGAACTCTGGAATGTGACAAAGCTCTCTGTGATAGAACTTTGGAGTGTGCAAGAACTCTCAAGTGAGCGAACTCGAGTATGAGAGAACTCTGGAGTGTGAGAGCTCTGTGTGAGAGAACTTTGGAGTGAAAGAGTTCTGGAGTCTGAGAGGCCTCTGAGATTCCTTACCATTCGCCGAACTTTATAGGTTACATGACACTAAGGAAATTTAGCAAATTATTTTTGTCTCTCCATTAAGTCTATTCTATTCTCTACTGATTAGGGAAACACATCTGGGGGTTTCTACTTCAGACAAGGGCCTATAATGAAACCTGGCGAAGACAAAAATGAATTAGCTTGATATCTGCAAATATCACCCCTATTGTATTCTAGATTTATTTGTTTTCTTATGAGAAGTTAGAAAACTGGATTTGTAGGTGACTTATCTCATTATAAATGTTGACATATAATTTTAAAAATTAGAAAAGATGAAATGATACTTATATGGAATCAGAGCCAAAAGTGTTCTAAGATATTTACAGACTTTAATTCTCCCAATAACCTATTTTCAGATGAGATGGTCAAGTCACGAAATAAGTAACTTGACTAAGATGACACAGTTATACATAGTACAAGCCAAGTATGTTACCTGTGGGACAGCTTTTAGCCACAAGCCCACCGATTTGTATGCAACCTTTATGAAATTTCAAATAATCCAGGAAGAATATGTCTTTGCCTTCTGACTAGACCTCTTTGCTTAATAACCCTGGGCTAGTCAAGTCACTTAATCTCTGTGAACACCTTCTGTAAAATAATGATTAACTTGTAGCGCTGACCAAATGCTAGCATTTTCCTTTCTTCTTCCTTATGGATGATGCCGTTGAGTGTGCCTGGTATGCTTGTGTAGTATATGGAATATGCAAATAGTGTCTATTATTCAAGACCCAACACATTTCTTGCTACACGAGAGAGTCCTAGGCTAAGTAAGCGTCAAGTGGATTGCCCCAGGACTGATGCTGTTATCAATCCTTTGTGCCATCTCAAGTAAGTCAGGTCTTATCTGGGCCTGTGGCTTCATCTTAGCAGGTGGAAATGTGTCTGGGGAAGAGGCCCTTGATTTGATCCTCAGCACTGCAAAACAAACAAACAAACAAACAAACAACAAACAAACAAGCTGTAATTGGACCAATTCAGTGATTTCATACTACCAAGCCCAACTCCCTCCCCCCTTTCCCGGCCAGGTAGGTTTTCATTCTAGCCCAGGCTGACCTGAATTCATTATGTAGACTCAGGGTGCCCTCAAACTTTGTGATCCTCCTACCTCTACCCCCTGATGCTGAGATTAGAGGTGTGCACCAACACGCCCAGCTTCCAACATTTAAAAAAATTTATTTTTGGGCTGGAGAGATGGCTTAGCAGTTAAGCGCTTGCCCGTGAAGCCTAAGGACCCTGGTTCGAGGCTCGATTCCCTAGAACTGGCACACTCATCTGGAGTTCGTTTGCAGTGGGTGGAGGCGCTGGCGCACCCATTCTCTCTGTCTCTCTTCTCTCTCTCTCTGCTTGCAAATAAATAAATAAAATTATTAAAAAATTATTATTTTACTTATTAATTGGCAAGGGCGGGGGAATGAGGGCATGCCAGAGCCTCTAGCCAAAGCAGATGAACTCCAGATGCATGTGCCACTTTGTGCATCTGACTTTATGTGGGTACTGGGAAATCAAACCTGGGTCATTGGGCTTTGTAGGCAAGTGCCTTAACCACTGAGCAATTTCTCCAGCCCCCCAACATATTTACTTAGTTTTAGATGTTTTCATTTATTTATTTGCAAGCAGAGACAGAAATAGAAGGGAGATAGAGAGAATGGGCACACGAAGGCCTCCAGCCTCTGCACACAAGCTCCAGATACATGCACCATCTTGTGCATCTGGCTCTACATGGGTATTGGGAAACTGAACTTGGGTCATTAGGCTTTGCAGGCAAGTGCCTCTCTCCAGTCCCCAACATTTTGTAATAGTTAGCATGAAAGCGAGTGAGAGAGCAAGGCTGAGGCTGTGTGAACACGTTTGTGGGCTCCCTACTGTCAGTTTAAATTTAGCAGCTCCATTTTAAGCTGCTAGGTGTTATAGAAGGGAGTATTTCACTGCCCATAAAACAGGTGGAAACCACTAGAACTTTCATTTGCCTACATTCCATGGAACTCTTTTTTCTTAGCATCTCTATTTTTTTTCCCTCTGGACATTGAATTAAAGGATCTCCCATATGTATATGTGCATAAATATAATATTTGAGCCGGGCGTGGTGGTGCATGCCTTTAATCCCAGCACTCGGGAGGCAGAGGTAGGAGGATCGCTGAGAGTTCGAGGCCACCCTGAGACTACAGAGTGAATTCCAGGTCAGCCTGAGCTAGAGTGAGACCCTACCTCGAAAAACCAAAAAAAATAAAAAAAATTAAAAAAAATATAATATTTATACATATTTTCTGGTTTAAGTGAGTATTTTTGTCTTTCTCTTACTTAGGAATTAAAAATGAACAGGGCCTAAGACAGGACTAGTATGGAACCTTTGAGCAATTTCAGTTTTGGCATAACTTGGAGGGTTCAAAAAGCTATTGACTTAAAAGTACAAAGTGACAGAAGTTAAAGTACAGAAGTTAAATCTCAATAGCCTGTGAGTTTAGGAGTGCTTATTCCCACTTAAGTGTCCCTTGTCATGGGAATGAATGCTTTTCAAGAAGCTACTTCTTAGACTTGGAGGTGGCACAAGTTTGTAATCCCTGCACTCCCAAAGACAGAGGCAGGATGATTATGAGTTCAGGACAGCCTGGGTGGTGGCACAGCAAGACCAAATGTCTCTTTTTTTTTTTTTTTTTTTTGTTACTTTGTTTCTTCGTTGTTCCTAAGCTACCCTTAGGAACTCCATCACGGATATTTTAGACTGAACAGAAGAGGAATGGATCAAGCTCTTATTCACTTCAGCTATCCTCAGTCTATGGTCCGGTTTGGGGTTCAGGACAAGACAGAGTCAAATCTTCTTGGTTTCCTGGTTGGGTAGATCCTCAGATTCCTTCAGTGGAGGCAGATGATGATACACAGCAGCTGCAAATTACCACGCACCTTCCCAGAACAACAGTATTCTTCAGATACCAAAGCACTTCCATTTTTAACATTCTCTCTTGACATCTTAGTGAATTAAAAGTCCTGAAGTACTATGACTCAAATCTTTTTTGTTTTAAATTTTATTTATTTATTTGAGTGAGAGGAAAAAAAAAAAAGGCAGAGAGAGGGAGGAAAGGAGGGAGAGAGAGAGAATGGGCACATCAGGGCCTCCTGCATGCAAACAAACTCCAGACACATGTGCCACTTAGGGCATCTGACTTTACATGGGTACTGGAGAATACAAACCCAGGCCATCTGGCTTTACAAGTAAGTGCCTTTAGCTACTGAGTTATCTTCAGCCCTCTCAAATCTCATTCTAGTTCTACTAGCTATCTTGGGGTAAATTACTTTGCATGATTAGATCACAAGTTTAACTTTTGAGATAAAAATGGCTTCTAAGCTCCTTCCCCATTTGTTATTCTAATGAGGAGTAAGTGTTGAAGACATTATCTTCAGTTGTTGGATCTGATTTTGAGGTGAGGTTATGGGAGTTGGTTTTGCGTTCTCTTGTGACCTTTGCTTCATGTCCGGCCATAGAATAGACAGTAGAGTTGCTTTGCCTTGAAATGACTGCCTGGCCTCATTCTTGGTTGGGGATCTTCATGTTCAGAGGCCCACTAAGGACTTCAGCTCATCATCATTCACTCCTTTCACCAATATATGTGTAGTCAGGTGTAAGATGGTGATGTGGACCCTTCCCTGACAGTCCACCCAGTCCTCCAGATAGTCCTTTGCATTAATCTCTTTCGTTCCTCCTCCATCACTTGGTCATGGCCCCTTTAAGGGAGCAGCCATAGTTGAGTGGTGGGAGCAGCTGCTGGCAGCCAAGAGACTAGCAGGATTTGGCCTACTCCGGGTCACTCACCGCGCACGCTCAGGACCGGGGGCTTGGTGGGAAAGGGAGGCGGGGCTTGCGGTGCGCCTGCGCACCAGGGGCGCGCGCAAGAGGCTGGTTTTTGGTGATCCCTTTAAGAAAAACCACAGGCGGAGGAATTTCTCGGAGAGAAAATAATCCTACTCACGGGGACCCCTTGGAAGCCATTAACCCCCCGAGTCCCGGGCTCCCCCCTTCTCCCGCCCACGCGCACGTCCGTGGGACCCCCCCCTCCCCCCAGGAGCTGCGGCCGGCGTGCGGCATCCGCCCCCTTCGTCACTCCCGCGCCTGGCCGGGCCCGGGGCCCCGGGTCGTGGGCAAGAGAGAGCTCGCTGCCGCGAGGCGGCCGTGTCTGCAGTGTGGGCGGGGGCCGGGGGCCGCGGCGGGCTCCGAGCGAGCGGGGCCCAACATGGCGGAGAGAGAGGTGGAGTCCGGCCCCCGAAAGAGGGTAGGTGACGGGAGGCGAGGCCGAAGTCGGGCGGCGGGCGGCGGCGGCGGGGGCGGGGCGCGGCCGGCAGCCTGCGCTGGGTGCACCGGGGGTCGGGGGCGCCCGGGGCCGCGCTGCCCTCCTCCTGCTCCTCCCCGCGCCCAGGCTCCCCCCGGGGTGGGGGTGGCGCCGCGGCCCCGGGCGAGGGCTCCTCCGGCAGGTGGGACAAAGATTGGCTGCTGGGGGACGGGGGGGTGGGGGGAAGGGAGGGGGATGCCCTGGGCTCGGCTCGGTCCTCCCGGCCGCTTGGGGGTGGGGGGCAGGGGGGAGGTCCGCGGGCCACGGGGTTCCCCAAACTCCGGCTTCAGGAAATCTAGAGTCTGGAAGTTTCACCGGGAAGCGGGCAGGTGCTGGCGGGAAGAAGTCGCGGAGGGGGGATCCTCCCCCACCCTCACCCGGAGTAGTCAACCGGGAAGGTTCTTCGGGGACATCGTCGCAAATTCATTTTCCTGCCTCCTTCCCCTCCCCCTATGGCTGTTATCAAGACCCTAAGTGGAGGTGGTCCTCTCCCACCCCCGCATGGGAAGAAGTGCCGTCGGGGTCCTGATGGAGGATTTTTAAAAGAAAAAAATTTTCTTTGACAACTACAGATGTCATGTAGTAATCTAGCGTCTTGACTTGCAATTAAGAACGTGAAAGTGTGTGACAAGTTTTGTCATAACAAGGATGTACCCAGCCAGCCTGTATAGGTGAAGCCATTTCTGCATAGGAGTTGTTGAATATCTTTTATAAAGTTTGTCTTGAAACTTTTCTTATTTAATTGGGAGTGATGTTCTTCAGATTGAGAACAATACTGTCGGTGGAGCAATGTTTTTCAAGGCTTTTCTTTTTCTTCCTACCCTGCTCTAAGCATTGAGTTTTCTATCAGGAGGCTTCCTTCTGGAAACTGTTTCAAAATGATCAGATAGTTGTTAAGCCAACCTAGTAAAGCATAGCTACTTAATCTTGACTGAGATTGCTCTTGCATTTTAGCATAAGATGCGTGATCGCACAAAGACCGAACACCTAACATTTTGAGTGTTTACTGTGTACCTGACATTGTAAAGTGCTTTTTATGTGAAGAGCTTAGCCCCATCGTCCCTATGAGCTCATTTGTAGGATGAGGAAATGTAGGCATAGAGAGATTAGGCAATTAAGATATGTAAGCCCTGAGGTTTGAGTGGCAGTTGAATCTGGGGTTGTCCCACTAAAATGCCTGAGTTGGATGCCACTTAGGAGGATCCATCCTTCTTACCCCCATGCTAGGGATTGAACCCAGGGCCTTAGAATCTCTCTGCCATTGAGTAACATGCCTATTTAGGAGTGTCTTTTAATTGTTTCTTCTAGAAGCTAAAACAATAACTTACCAAATGTTGTTTTCCCCCCAACAATTCATAGGAAAATATTTACAACTATTAAGCAAAATTGAAAATACAGTTTTAAGTTAGAATGCATCCCAGTCCCCTAGATTATAACATTGACATTTTACTAGACAATCACTTTATTATAGTTATCTCATCTATCTTTTTATTTTATCTTTTATTTATTTGGGGAGGGGGGAGAGGCAGATAGAAAGGAGAGAATGGGCACGCCAGGGCCTCCAGCCACTACAAATGAGTTCCAGATGCATGTGCCACCTTGTACATCTAGCTTATGAGGGTACTGGAGAATTGAACCTCAGTCCTCAGGCTTTGCAGGGCAAGTGCCTTATCCACTAAGTCATTTCTTCAGCCCCTCCACCCCATCTATCTTTTTATTGTTTCATTAGTCATTTATTTATTTATTTATTTTAATATTTTACTTTATTTATTTGAGAAAGAGGCAGAGAGAGAATGAGAATGAATGGGTGCGCCAGGGCCTCCAGCTGCTGCAAACAACCTTCAGATGCATGTGTCGCTTTGTGCATCTAGCTTATGTGGGTCCTGGGGATCAGGGTGTTTTGGCCTTGCAGGCCAGCTCCTTAATCACTAAGCCCCTCTCCAGCCCCTCATTAGTCATTTAAAATTTGTATTTTGAACAATTAAAATATAAAGTTGATAGTCTTAAGTTTGCAAAGTGTTATGTTGTCTTCATGCAGTAATTAGTCATAGAGCAAGTTAAGTTATATGATAGCATGTTCATTTAGAGTAAATATTGGGGGCTAGAGAGATTGCTCAATGGTTAGAGGCGCTTGTTTGCAAAACCTGATGCCCAGGTTCAATTCCGTAGTGCCCATGTGTAAAGCCAGATGTACTAAATAGTGTACTCATATCCATCTGGAGTTCCTTTGAAGTGGTAGGTGGCACTGGCACGCCAATATTCACTCTGTGTGTCTACCTCTTTCTCTCTCTTAAATAAATAAAAAATAAATATTAAAAAAATAGATATGAGTAGGGCGTGATAGTGCACACTTTTGATCCCAGCACTTGGGAGGCAGAGGTCGGAGGATCGCTGGGAGTTTGAGGCCATCCTGAGACTACATAGTGAATTCCAGGTCAGTCTGGGCTAGAGTGAGACCCCACCCCAAAAAAACCAAAAAACAAAGGGCTGGAGAGATGGCTTAGCCATTAAGGCAAATTTGCCTGCAAAGCCAAAGAACCCAGGTTCAATTCTCCAGGACCCATGTAAGCCAGATGACAAAGTGGCACATGCATCTGGAGTTTGCTGTGGCTGCAGACTCGGGTGTGCCCCTTCTCTCTCTCTCTCTCTCTCTCTCTCTCTCTCTCTGTCTCTCCTCTCTCAAATAAGTAAGTGAAATATTAAAAAAATAGACATGAAAACATTTGTTCATTAAAAAAAGTAATGGGGGGCTGGAGAGATGGCTTAGTGGTTAAGGTGTTTGCCTGCAAAGCCAAAGGACCCAGGTTCGATTCCCCAGGACCCACATAAGCCAGATGCACAAGAGGCACATGTGTCTGGAGTTCATTTGCAGTGGCTAGAGGCCTTGACGTGCCTATTCTCTTAATGTTTGTATCTCTTCTCTCTCTCTGCTTGCAAAAAAATAAATAAAATTTTAAAAACTGGGTATGGAATGCACTTCTTTTTAATTGGGTTTTCAAGGTAGGGTCTTATTCTAGTCCAGGCTAACCTGGAATTCACTCTGTTTCTCAGCGTGGCCTGGAACTCAAGGCAATCCTCCTACCTCTGCCTCCCAAGTGCTGGGACTAAAGGCAGGCAGCCACCATGCCTGGCTGGAATGCATGTTTTAAAATTTGATACCAGGCTGGAGAAATGGCTTAGCTGTTAAGGCACTTGCCTGCAAAGCCAAAGGACCCAGCTTTAATACCCCAGGACCCACGTAAGCCAAATGCACAAGATGGTGCATGCATCTGGAGTTCGTTTGCTGTGGCTGCAGGCCCTGGCATCCCTATTCTGTCTCTTTTTCTGTCTATAAAAAAAAAAGAATGAAAATAAATTTTATAATGTTCTTCAATCTGACTAGTTAACTAGTTCTTTTTTAAAATATATTTTATTTATTTATTTATTTAATGTTTTGGTTTGATGTAGGATCTCGCTGTAACCCAGGCTGACCTGGAATTCATTATGTAGTCTCAGGGTGGCCTTGAACTCAGGGCAGTCCTATCTCTGCCTCCCGAGTGCTGGGATTAAAGGCATGCATAACCATGCCCAGCTTATTTTATTTATTTATTTATTTGAGAGAGGGAGAGAGGTAGAGAGTTAAAGAGAATGGGCACGCCAGGGCCTCCAGCCACTGCAAACGAACTTCAGATGCATGCGCCTCCTGTGCATCTGGTTTATATGGGTCCTGAGGAATCGAACCAGAGTCCTTTGGCTTTGCAGGCGAGTGCCTTAACCGCTAAGCCATCTTCTCCAGCCCAGTTCTTAACTTTTCTTGAATGAATGCATATGGTATGGTCTACCAAATAAAACATATAAGATATAATTTCAGCTCATGGGAGGCAGAAGTAGAAGGATCACTGTGAGCTCGAGGCCACTCTGAAACTACATAGTGAATTCTAGGTCAGTCTGGGCTAGAGCAAAACCGTACCATGAAAAACCAAAACACAAACAAACAAACAAACAAAAAACCATAAGATAAATTGTCTAGTGTTAATTCAGAAAGATTCATTGATACTAATACTGTTGTCATTGACTTTATAGAATGTTCTAGAAAATGTCTATGCACTTTGATAACAGATAAGACTAATTTATTTATTTTATTTTTATGAGAAAGAGAAAGAGAGAGAATTGGTGCAACAGGGCCTCCAGCCACTGAAGTTGAACTCCATCCATGTGTGTCATCTTGTGCACATGTGTGACCTTGGGCGTCTGGCCTACGTGGGATCTGGAGAGTTGAACATGGGTCCTTAGGCTTTGCAGGCAATCGCCTTAACTGCTAAGCCATCTCTCCAGCCCCATTTTATTTATTTATTTATTTTTTAGTTTTTCAAGATTGTGCCTCGCTCTAGCCCAGGCTGACCTGGAATTCGCTATGTAGTCTCAGGCTGGCCTCAAACTCTTGGCGATCCTCCTACCTCTGCCTCCCGAGTGCGCCACCACACCCCGCTTCCCATTTATTTTTTATTTAAAAAAATTTTTTTAGGGAAGAGGGAGAATTGAAATTAGACTTTTTTTTTTTTTTTTTTTTGGTTATTATCAAGGTAGGGTTTTGTCTATCCCAGGCCGACCTGGAATTTACTATGTAGTCTCAGGGTGGCCTTGAACTCAAAGTGATCCTCCTACCTCTTCCTCCAGAGTGCTGGGATTAAAGCGCCAACATGCCCTGCATTAAGTAATTCTTTTCTTTCATGTTACATTTAAAGTGTCACAATGATTGCAGTCAAAACTATTTTTGTTTTCTCAAGGTAGAGTCTTGCTCTAACCCAGGCTGACCCGGAATTCACTGGAGTCTCAGGGTGGCCTCGAACTCATGGAAATCCTACTTTTGCTTCTCAAGTGTGCTGGGATCAAAGCCATGCTCCACCATGCTGGCCCTTCTTCTCCTTTTTTTCCCCAAGTTTATTTTATTTATTTACATGTGCTTATATGTGGGCATGCTGTTATGTAGTATGCAAGTGATTTAACCACCAAGCCATCTCCCCAGGCCCTCAAAAAGGCGTGTGTGTGTGTGTGTGTGTGTGTGTGTATTTTGAGACAAGGTCTCACTATGTAGTGTGGGCTGGCCTTGAATGTAGCATATAGATCAGGCACACCTTGAATTAAAGGTTCAGTGAATCGCCATGCCCAATTTAGTAGCATTCATTATCCACTCCAGTTCCCTCCTGAGGATCCAGATTTAGGAATTTTGATTATTCTGAGTTAGTTTTAGATGGGACAGTGACTGAAGACCATTGTGTCAGAAACTTTAAATTCTGTGTAGACCTTCCTTGTGTTTTATTTTCCTGTATGTATGTAGTTACAACAAGTGTTAGTTACACAAGATTCATTTGATAATAATCAGATTATAGCTGAATTTTAGTCTTTTAATTTTTGGGCTTGGAATAGCAGAGTATTGTGAATCAGCAATACAGCTTTCTATCATCTATCTACACAGAGAGAACCAGGTTCAATCTGACTGTGTATAAGTGAAGGCTAGCATTTCTCTCTGTCTTATCCTAAATCTAAAATATTTGGGAGATATTACTTAAGAATTATTTAAAGATTATAAAATCTTTGTATTCTAAGAGGTTTTAAGATTCATTAGTTAATTTATGCACAGCTGTTAGAACAATGTATTATGAAGTATAAAATCTAAATTTTATGTGGTTGCTGTATTTTGTTGTAAAATCCCATCCCTTTACAAAGTTTATATATAGTAACTTTCCTAAATGTATATATTACCTAGCTTAGTAAGTTGTATTTATTTTCATGTTCTTTGCATATTGAAATTGATATGCTTAAAAAATAGAAAACATGTAAGTAGTATATTTTCATTTTTGTGAAAACACACTGATCTTTTTTTTTTTTTTTTTTTTTTTTTTGAGGTAGGGTCTCACTCTAGCCCAGGTTGACCTGGAATTCACTATCAGTCTCAGGGTGGCCTTGAACTCATGGTGATCATGCTGGATCCCAGCACTTGGGAGGCAGAGGTAGGAGGATTACCATGAGTTCAAGGCCACCCTGAGACTAATTCCAGGTCAGTCTGACCTAGAGTGAGACCCTACCTTAGAACCCCCCCCCCCAAAAAAAAAAGAGAGAGAGAAAAAGAAGTGATAGGTATAAGGGTAAAGATTTTGTGAAGGGGAAGAATTGCTTGTGGTTTCATATTAAAAATGTATATTATAGGGGTGGAGAGATGGCTAAGGAGTTTAGGTGCTTGCCTGCAAAGCCTAATGACCTGGGTTCAGTTCCTCAGTACCCATGTAAAACCAGATGCCCAAAGTGGTACATGCATTAATATATGGATATGAATGTTAAGAAAAGTGCTTGCAGGGCAGTTTGGTGGGCATTATATATGCATTTAGCTAGACAGCAGCAGGCATTACTCTCCTAGGGCTCATGATATCCCCTACCATAGGCTTTTTTTGGGGGGGCATGGCATATTTTATTTTATTTTATTTTCTCAATTTTTATTAACGTTTTCCATGATTATAAAAAATATCCCATGGTAATACCCTCCCTCTCCCCTTTCCCCTTTGAAACTCCATTCTCCATCATATCCCCTCCCCATCTCAATCAGTCTCTCTTTTATTTTGATGTCATGATTTTTCCTCCTCTTATGTCAGTCTTGTGCAGGTAGTGTCAGGCACTATGAGATCATGGATATCCAGGCCATTTTGTGTCTGGAGGGAGCACGTTGTAAGGAGTCCTACCCTGCCTTTGGCTCTTACATTCTTTCCGCCACCTCTTCCGCGTTAGACCCTGAGCCTTGGAAGGTGTGGTCGAGATGTTACTCAGTACTCCAGTCACTTCTTTCCAGCACTATGATACCTTCTGAGTCATCCCAAGGTCACTGCCATCTGAAAAGAGAAGATTCTCTACCCAAAATTAGAGTAGCATTAATATAAGGGTATGAATATTAAGAGAAGTACTTACTGGACAGTTTGATAAGCATAGTATATACGTTTATCCAGACATCAGCAAATGTTACACCTCTAGGGCTCATGACTACCCCTGTTTTAAGTTTTCAGTATCAGGGATGTATTCCCTCCCATGAAGCGGGCCTCCAGTTCAATTGGAGGGCAGTTAGTTTCCACCATGATAGACATGCCACTATTGCACCCGTTGGCTCATTTGGCCTGGCTGGCCAGTTATAAGGCTTGTAGTGTCCACTGTTGACTATCTTCACTGGTGGTATTTCTCTCCCATTGCACTCCTGCCATAGGGTTTTGACTATGTTTTCAATACCAGGGATGTATTCCCTCCCGTGGAGCGGGCCTCCAGTCCAATTAGAGAGCAGTAGGTTTCCCCCATAACAGACATGCCACTATTGCACCCTTCAGCTCATTTGGCCTGGCTGGCCAAACTTAAGGCGTTCAATATTCATTGTTGTTTATCACCACTAATGACTTGTCTCTCCCAAAAGACTGCATGCTTCATAGCTTCTCAATAGGGAGGAGGTTTCAGCTCAGCTAAAGTTTGATTTCTCAGTGGTCTCCAGCCCAAGCATGTGTATTCTTAAGCAATAGGGTATTGCCATCTAGTTCTGATGGGCAACCAAGAGCCTGGCCTGTAATGTTTAGGGGGTGTCAGGGACCTCTCTGGCCAACAACTCACTGGAAGGTATCCCACCCCAGTACTGAAATTATTCTACCAACAATCTGTAGCTTCTGGGTGTGCCAATAACCCAAAAAGTAGGTTTCCATATGCCTTTTTCATGCCGTCTTGAATTTTGATTAACTGTCCCCCACCTAGTTCTTTTTTTTTTTTAAACCTTAATTTTTTTTTTTTTTTTTAAAGCGGGTCATGGTGGTACACACCTTTAATCCCAGCACTTGGGAGGCAGAGGTAGGAGGATGACCGTGATTTCGATGCCACCTTGAGACTACATAGTGAATTCACCTTGAAAAACCAAAAAAAAAAAAAAAAACCAAAAAACCCACATTAAATTTTTTTTTGTTTATTATTAACAAGATGTTTCATATGGATACATCATGTGTTGGTACCCTCTTTTTCTTTGTCCCTGCCCCCATTACATTAGGGACGCTCCTCAGTGGGGTTGCAGGTATTTCCCATGGGGTTGTGGTTTATACGTTGTGGGAGCAGCAGTCCGTTATTTTTGGGCGGAGGGAATGCCTCTGGGCATCATGTCTCAACCTGTGGCTCTTACAGTCTTTTTACCCACTCTTCTGCAAAATTCCCTGAGCCGTGGTGGGTGAGTTTTAAGTCTACTTCAGTGATGAGCTCTTAGGAGCCTCTGGATCTCTGCTTTGGTAGGTGTTGAGTATCCTCAGGGTCTGTCTCCACCCTGGCGCTGATTATCAGGTTCAGCATGGAAGCAGCACTCTTGCTTGGCTCCCCATTCCTGTGTAGATTCAGCTGTGGCCTGCCTGATGGGCGAGGGGTAGGCCTTTTAACACCTGCCACATGCACCCTTTGGTGCAGGGCACCTCCTTCCCAGTTCTATTTTAACATCTTGTTTTGTTTTGTTTTTGGTTTTTCGAGGTAGGGTCTCACTCTAGCCCAGGCTGACCTGGAATTCACTATGGAGTCTCAGGGTGGCCTCGAACTCAAGGCGATCCTCCTACCTCTGCCTCCCGAGTGCTGGGATTAAAGGTGTGCGCCACCACGCCCGGCTCTATTTTAACATCTTTATTGGGCTAAAAGATGGCTTAGCCGTTAAGGTGCTTGCCTGCAAAGCCAAAGGACCCAGGTTCGACTCCCCAGGATCCATATAAGCCAGATGCACAAGGGGGGTGCATGCATCTGGAGTTGGTTTACAGTCGCTGGCGGCCTTGGCATGCCCATTCTCTCTCTCTTTACCTGCCTATTTCTGTATCTCTCTCTTTCAAATAAATAAAACATAAAAATAAAATATTAAAAAAAGAAGTGAAAGCTAGGTATGGTGGCACACGCCTTTAATCCCAGCACTTGGGAGACAGAGGTAGGAAGATCACCATAAGTTCGAGGCCACCCTGAGGCTACGTAGTGAATTCCAGGTCAGCCTGGGCTAGAGCGAGACACTACCTCGGAAAAAAAAAAGTGAGTTTAATATCTTTATTAAAACTAATTTAGGGCTTAGTGGTTAGAGCACTTGCTAGCAAAGCTAAAGAATGCAGGTTAGATTCCCCAGTACCCACCTAAAGCCAGATGCACTAGGTAGTGCATGTGTCTAAAGTTTGTTTGCAATGGCTAGAGGCCCTGTAGCACCCATTCTGTCTTATCTGCCCCTCTCTCCAATAAATAAACAGGGCTGGAGAGATGGCTTGGCAATTGGGGCACTTGCCTGCAAAGCCCAAGGACCCATGTTCAATTCCCCAGGACCCATATCAGCCAGATGCACAGGGTAGCACATACATCTGGAGTTCGTTTGCAGCAGCTGAAGGTTCTGGTGTGTCCATTCTCTCTCTCAAATAAATAAATAAAATATTTAAAAAAACTAATTTATTTGGGGGGAAGTGATGAACACTGAGGTTATTTGTCCAATTGAATTTACTTATTTTTTTTCCAAGAGAATTTTTTACATTGTGGTATGGCCGATTGAGTCCTTGTTATAGTATTTAACATGTTCCTTGTTCCTCATATTTCCCACAAATTACTAGAAAACATAGAACAGTAGTTTGATTCTGAAACATCAGCATTACTTGAAGGACTTTTAATTTTAATTTTTAAGTTTTATTTATTTGAGAGAGAGTGAAAGAAAGAATGGGCGTGCCAGGGCCTCCAGCCACTGCAAATGAACTCCAGACGCATGTGCCACCTTGTGCATCTGGCTTATGTAGGTCCTGGGGAATCGAACCAGGGTCTTTTGTCTTTGCAGGCAAATGCCTTAACCTCTTAAGTCATCCCACCAGCCCAGGACTTTTAATTATTATGCTGTCCAGGCTACATTTTAGACCAATTAATCAGAATCTATGGGGTGAAATCTGAGCACCAGTATTTAATAACATTGTCCGACTGACTGAAGCTAAAATTTACTGTTTGAAATGATAGAGCTTGATGGGATTTAAATTATAAAGAAATCAAGAAAAATTATAAATGTGATTATTATGTAATTGTTTCCAGACAATTTTGAGAATGAAAGGGGTTGCTATCATTGTAGTGGGACATTTAGCCATAAAAATTAGGAGCCCTAGTGGTCATCCTCACTCATTCTCCCCTTTTCTCTTATTTATCGCTTTATTTCTGTGTGTGTGTGGTGTGGGTTTGTAAGAATGAATCTTGCATGTAGAATCTTGCAGGTCAGAGGACAACTTAAGAATTAGTCCATGCCTTTCTACCTTGTTTGAGGAAGGATTTCTCTCTGATTCCTTGCTGTTCACTGTGAGCTTTCCATCTTGCTCAGTGTGCTGAGATTATAGAAGCCCGCCAAAGCTTCCAGGTTTTTACGTGGGGTATAAGGGATTATTTGAGCGCAAGTATATGCATGTGCTAGGGTCTCTTGCCACTGCAAACAAACTCTGGACAGATGCAGCACTTTTTGTCTGGCCTTCTGTGGGTGCTGGAGATTGGAACCTGGAATGGCAAGCTTTGTAATCAAGCACCTTTAACTGTTAAACCATCTCTGCCGCCCTGAAATTTTTTTCTTTAATGCCATCTAAGAGATCTAATAATCACAAGATCTATGGATGATTTTCAGAGATATTTTTATTTGGTCTTTCTATTTATTTACTTGGCAGGGGAAGGGAGGCAGAGAGTGAGCAAGAGAGCAGGGGAATGGGTGCACCAGGGCCTCTAGCCACTGCAGACGAACTCCAGACGCGTGTGCCATCTTGTACATGTGGCTTACATGGGTACTGGGAAATTGAACTTTCCCAGGCAAGCGCCTTAACTGCTAAGCCATCCCTCCAGCCCTATTTGGTCTTTGTTAGACATCTGGCTTTATTACCTTCCTCTCTTCAGCGTTTATTTTTCTTGGGCAATTTTTTCTGGAGTAGTATTTTGAAATACCTTTTGAGATTTCCTTTCTAGCTCTTTGCTTTTGTTTTGTTTGTAAAATTTAAAATGTTTTTCTTTTTCCCCAAGCCAAGCAAAAGTTTTTCAAAGTGAACATAAGAGGTAGAGAAACAAAGACTCCCTGTGAGGGTGGGGTGTCTGGAACCAGGATCCTTTAGATTATATTTTGGATAGGGGTATTTGGGCATGTCTGTGTACATGTTTGTGCCTATGCATTTGCATGAGGAGGCCAGAGCCCAACCCCAGTTATGCCATCCACCTCCTTTTAAATTCTTTTATTTTAAAAAAAATTTATTTTATTTTTTTTGAGGTAGGCTTTCACTCTAGTCCAGGCTGACCTGGAATTCACTGTGTAATCTCAGGGTGGCCTTGAACTCACGGTGATCCTCCTACCTCTCCTCCCGAGTGCTGGGATTAAAGGTGTGTGCCACCATGCCCGGCTATTTTATTTTTTGAGAGAGAGAGACAGAGAGATTGGGCACACCAGGGCCTTTAGGCTGCTGTGAATGAACTCTGGAGGTGTTCACCCCCTTGTGTGCATGTGCGACATTGCACACTTGTGTCATTATGCCTCTGGCTACATGGGACCTGGAGATTTGAACATGTGTTCTTAGGGTTCGCATGCAAGCACTTTAACCGCTAAGCCATCTCTCCAGCCCCTGTCCACCTCTTTTTTAGATAAGGTCTCTCATTGGCCTGAGCTCACTAATTAGGGTAGACTGGCTGATTAGTGAGCTCCAGGAAGCACATATTGCCGCCTCTGTAGTGCTGAAGTTACAGTCATGTGCCACTATGCTTGGCATTGACAGGAGTACTGGGGACCTATTTCAGATCATCATGCTATGGAAGCAAGGACTTTACCAACCTGACTCCCCAGCCGTCAACATGTCCTTTTCAAATTATTCCTTGACTTGTCTTTTGCAGTATCACGAATGTTGCAAATTCACTATGCCTAGAACTGAACACTCTCTGTCTTTTGGGCTTTTGAGGTAGAGTCTTGCTTTAGCCCAGGCTGTCCTGGAATTCACTATGTAGTCTCAGAGTGGCCTTGAACTCACAGTGATCCTCTTACCTCTGCCTCCTGAGTGTTGAGATTAAAGGTGTGTGCTACCCCGCCCAGTTTAGAACTGAACTCTTTAAAAAATATGTATTTATTTATGTACTTATGTGAGAGAATGAATGGGCATGTCAGGGCCTCCTGTTGGTGCTGCAACCAACTCCACACACATGTGCTCACTTGTAGGCCTGGTGTTATGTGGGTACTGGTAAATCGAACCGGAGCCAACAAGCTTTGTAAGCAAGCACCTTTGACTGCTGAGCCATCTCCACAGCCTGCAACTGAACTCTTACTTCTTCCTTCCTGGCCAGTCTCCTCCTAGGAATGTTTTTCTTTATGTATTCTCTTTCAGTTACTGGTTTATGGTCGCCCAGTTTAGAAACATTAGTCATCCTCGCCTCTAACCTTTCCCTTATTATCTAGTTTTAATTGCTAATTAAGTCTTGTTGAAATTATATCAAGTAGGCTTCAGAAAATCTTTTTGCTTTTCTACTGCTACCACACTATTTATGATACTCTTTTGTTTGTCTTTTTTCATTAAAAAATATTTTTATGTCTTTGAGAAAGACAGAAAGAGAGTGAGTATGGGTGCTCAGGGCCTCTTACCACTGCAAATGAAGTTCAGCCACATGTGCTGCTTTGTGCATCTGGCTTTACGTGGGTACTGGAAAATCAAACCTGGGCCTTCAGGCTTTATACATAAGTCCTTTAACCACTAAGCTCTTTTTCTAGTCTGTTTTGTGTTTTAATTTTCCTTGTCCTTAGGACAAGGGCTTTTTTATTTTCAATTTTTTTTTTTTTTTTGAGGTAAGTTCTCACTCTAATCCAGGCTGACCTGGACCTCACCCTGTAGCTCAAGTTGTCCTTGAACTCACAGCAATACTCTTCTTTCCTCAGTCTCTGGAGTGTTGGGACTAACGGCGTGTACCTACACGTCTGGCTCTTTCTATTTTTTAGGAAGGCTTTGACTGTGTACTCCAGATTGCCATGAACTTGCTATCTTCTTGCCCTTTCCTCCCTGGCTCCCTGGTGCTGGTATTAGGAGTGCATGTCACTGTTCCTGATTCCTTGCTCTACAACTCTTGTTTGTCCTCTCCTTTCTGTACTCTTTCCTTTATCCCATTCATTTTTGTGTACTTGGAGACAGATTTATCTTTGAAAATAAAAATCTGATATAAGGTAATTAACCAGTTGGCTCCTTTTTTTTCTTTTCAAGGTAGGTTCTCACTCTGTACCAGGCTGACCTGGAATCTACTGTGTAGTCTCAGGGTGGCCTCGAACTCATGGCGATCCTCCTACTTCTGCCTCCCAAGTGCTGGGATTAAAGGCATGTGCCACCATGCCTGGCTTTATTTATTATTAATTTTTTTGGTTTCTTTCAACTCTGTAGCCCAGGTTGGCCTTGAACTCAGCGATTCTCTTAGTCTGTCTTCCAAGTGTTGGGATTAAAGAAGTGTGCCACCATGCCTGGTTCTTTTTTTTTTTTTTTTAACTTATTTATTTATTTGTGAGGGGAGAGAGAGAAGAGAAGAATGTAAGTAAGTACAGGTGTTAGAACATATTCCATATGCATGTGCCATTTTGTGCATCTGGCTTTATGTGGGTGCTTGGGAATCGAACCTGGGCTGTCAAACTTTGCAAGGAAATACCTTTAACTACTGAGCCATCTTTCTGGCCCAAGATTTGTTTTTCCAAGGTACTTTAGCAACTGAACTCTATCACCACCCCTTGTTGTTTGCTTTGAGACAGGGACTTGCTAAATATAACACAGGCTGGCCTTGAAAACTTGATCCTCCCACCTTTGCTTCCTTAAAACAAGATTATAGGCATGTGCCACCATACCTGACCATTTCCTCAGTTTGTGTGTGTATTTGTATTTAGCACTTAAATTTGTACCCTAAGCATTTGACTTTCATTGAACAAAAATCTGCTGGGCGTGGTGGCGCATGCCTTTAATCCCAGCACTCAGGAGACAGAGGTAGAATCACTGTGAGTTCAAGGCCATCCTGAGACAACATAGTGAATTCCAGGTCAGCCTGAGCTACAGTGAAACCCTTCCATAAAAAAAAAAAAAAGAAACAACAACAAAAAAAGCTGGGCGTGGTGGCTCATGCCTTTCCAGGCCACTCTGAGACTACATAGTGAATTCCAGGTCAGCCTGGGCTAGAGGGAGACCCTACCTCGAAAAAACCAAACCAAACAAACAAAACAACAACAACAACAAAAGGCAAAAAAAACCTTACCTAAAAATCTGCAGAGCAAGGTGGTGCAAACCTGTAATCCCAGCACTTTGGAGGCAGAGGCAGGAGGATAGATATGAACAGTCAGCCTGGTCTACTTTGTGAGTTCCAGGTTAGCCAAGACACTGTCTCAAAAAACAACCACAAAAAAGTGAAAACCTAGTCAGGTGTGGTGGTGCATGCCTTTAATCCCAGGCAGAGGTAGGGGGATCGCCATGAGTTCAAGGCCACCCCCCCAAAAAGAAGTGAAAACCTTTCTTGTACCATACTGGCTGCTTAATATTCTATATGACATGGAAATACCATAACATAGGAACATTTTTCCACTTCTAAAAATATTTTTAAATTTTTTTATATGAGTGAATGAGTGAGAGAGAGGGACAAAGAGAATTGGCATGCCAGGGCCCCTGGGTACTGTAATGGAGTTCTAGGTGTGAGTGCCACCTTGTGTGTCTGGCTTAGGTGGGATCTGGAGAATTGAACATGGGTCCTTAGACTTCGCAGGCAAGCGCCTTAACCACTAAGCCATCTATCCAGTCCCATTTTTCCACGTTTAAGTGGTTTGAAATTTTTTTCTTATTAAAAATAGGTCTAGCTCAGCATGGTAGCATGTGTCTTTAATCCTAGCACTCAGGAGGCAGAGGAAGGAGGTTTTCTCTGAGTTTGAGGCCACCCTGAGAATACAGAATGAGTTCCAGGTCAATCTAGGCTAGAGTGAGACCCTATCTCAAAACAGCCAATAAACAGGAGGAATTGGTGGTCTAGAAGTATGGTAAAGAATAGAGGATGTCTTTATGTTGAATCAAAATATTCTAAAATTGATTGTGGTAGTTGTTGCAAAACCCAGGGAGCATACTAAAAATTATTGAGCTGTATAATTTAAATGAATTGTGCAGCACATGAATTCTTGTTTATGTATTAGAGAGAGAGAGAGAGAGAGAGAGAATTAGCATGCCAGGGCCTTCAGCCACTGCAGATGAACTCTATAGGCATGCACCACTTTATGCATCTGGCTTACATGGGTCTTGGGAAATTGAACCTGAGTCCTTAGGATTTGCAGGCAAGCACCTTAGCTACTAAGCCGTGTCTGCAGCCCACGAATTCTGTTTCAATAATGCTATTTATTATAAAGGAATAGGGTTGGAGAGATTGCTTAGCAGTTAAGGCCCTTGTTTGTAGAGCCTAAGAACACAAGTTCAATTCCCCAGTACCAATGTAAGCCAGATGCACAAGCAGGCATCTGGAGTTTGTTTGCAGTGGCTGGAGGCTCTGCTGCGCCTATTCTCTCTCTCTCTCTTTCTGCCCCTTTCTTGCTCTCTCCCATAAATAAAAAAAATAAAATGCTTAAAAAAATTATACATCGGTGAGGCGTGCACATGCCTTTAATCTAGCCCTCACGAGGCAGACGTAGGAGGATTGCTGAGAGTTCAAGGCCACCCTGAGACTACATAGTGAATTCCCTGAGACTACATAGTGAATTCCAAGTCAGCTAGAGCAAGAGCAAGACCCTACCTCGAAAAACAAAACAAAACAAAACAAAACAAAATATATCATGACAAGTTGATTTCATCCCAGTGGAATGCAAGGTTGGGTCACTATATGCAAATCAATAAATATAATTCAAAATATAAATAAACTTAAGGACATAAATCATGATCACAGCATACCTTCATGATGAAAGTCTGGAGAAATTAGGAACAGCTATAACATACCTCCAAATAATAAAGGCTATAGCCAACATTAAGGGAGCCACTGCCTTTACTGTTTTTTTTTTTTTTTTTTGGTTTTTTGAAGTAGGGTCTCACTCGAGCTCAGGCTGACCTGGAATTCACTATGTCATCTCAGGATGGCCTTGAACTCATGGTGATCCTCCTACCTCTGCCTCCCGAGTGCTGGGATTAAAGGTGTGCGCCACCACGCCTATCAGTGCCACCACACCCGGCTGTCTTCACTTTTTGAAAAGATATTTTTATATTTGTTTATTCAATTATTAGAGAAACAGAGAGAGGGAGAAAGTACAAATGAGAATGGGTACGCCAGGGCCTCCAGCTACTGCAGATGAACTCTAGATGCATGCACTACCATGTGCATCTGCCTTATGTGGGTCCTGGGGAATCAGATCTGGGTCCTTAGGCTTCACAGGCAAGTGCCTTAACTGCTAAGCCATCTCTCTAGCCCTACTATCTTTACTTTTTTTCATTATAGTTCTTGAAGTCTTAGCTAGCAAAAGGGCCTGGTGTAGTGGCACACACCTCTAATGTCAGCACTTGGGAGGCAGAGGTAGGAAGATTTCTGTAGTTCAAGGCCGATCTGAGACTAGGTAGTAAATTCCAGGTCAGCCTGGGCTAGAGCGAGATGCTGCCTTGAAAAACCAAAAACCAAAAAACAAAACAAAACAAAACAAAAAACCTAAAAGGGGCTAGGCGTGGGGGTGCATGCCCTTAATCTCAGTGCTCAGGAGGCAGAGGTTAGGAGGATTGTTGTGAGTTGGAGTCAGCTTGGGCTAGAGTAAGACCTTACCTCTTAAAAATAACAAACAAACAAACAAAGACCCTCCCAAAATACTAAAGGGAAACATAGGTAATTGCTGGACTGTGTAGATCTTGGTAAGAGCTTTATGAACAGGACTCTGGAAGCACAGGAAATAGTGCCAATAATGGGATACATGAAATTAAAGTTTTTTTTTTTTTTTTTACAGTAAAGGAAGCTTATCAGTAGAACTAACAGGAAACCTGCAGAATGGGGGAACATGTTTATCAGCTATTTCTCTAATAGGTTGATTTGTAGAATATATAAAGAGCTGCAAAAACTATCCCCCTCCAAAAAATCATCCCCCCCCCACAAAAAAAAACCTGCCAGTCAATAAATAGGCTAATGAAATGAACAGACTGGGGCTGGAGAGATGGCTTAGCAGTTAAGCACTTGCCTGTGAAGCCTAAGGACCCCGATTCGAGGTTCAATTCCCCAGGACCCACGTTAGCCAGATGTACAAGGGGGCGCAAGCATCTGGAGTTCATTTACAGAGTCTGGAAGCTCTGGTGCGCCCATTCTCTCTCTCTGCCTCCTTCTCTCTTTTGCTCTCAAATAAATAAATAAACAAAAAAAATAAAAAAAAAAGAAATGAACAGACTGTCCTCAAAAGATAGAAATTTTTTAAAAAGGCCAATAAATTAAAAAAAAAGTTCAATGTCCTTAGCCATTAAGGAAAAAGTATTTAAATCACTTTTGAGATTTCCTTTCACCCCAGTCAGAATAGCTGTCATTAAGAAAACTAATGACAGCCAATGCTGGCGAGGTTGTGGGGTTGATTATAGTGCCAACTGGTTCAACCACTATGGAAATTATTGTGGAGGTTTTTCAAGAAGCTGAAAATTGAACTGTCAAATGACCCAGCCATACCACTCCTGGCATCTACACAAAGGACTCTGTCTCCCACCAAGTAGATACTTGCCACAGCCATGTTCATTGGTGCTCTCTACTCACAGTTGAATCAACTTGACATATTCATCAACTAATGAACTCTCACCAAGCCTCCTACCTCTGCCTCTCAAGTGTTGGGATTAGATGTGTGTGCCACCATGCCTGGCTCCAGTCTGTCTTTTATTTTGATGTCATCTTTTCCTCCTATTATGATGGTCTTGTGTAGGTAGTGTCAGGCACTGTGAGGTCATGGATATCCAGGACATTTTGTGTCTGGAGGAACATGTTGTAAGGAGTCCTACACTTCCTTTGGCTCTTACATTCTTTCCGCCACCTTTTCCACAGTGGACCCTGAGCCTTGGAAGGTGTGATAGAGATATTGCAGTGCTGAGCACTCCTCTGTCACTTCTTCTCAGCACTGTGATGCCTTCTGAGTCATCCCAAGGTCACTGCCATCTGAAAAGAGAAGGTTCTCTACCAAAAGTGAGAGTAGCATTAATATATGGGTATGAACATTAAGAGAAGTGCTTACTGGGCAGTTTGGTGAGCATAGTATATACATTTAGCCAGACAGCAGCAGACATTACACCTCTAGGGCTCATGGCTACCCCTGTTGTAGGTTTTCAGTATCAGGGATGTAGTCCCTCCCATGGAGCAGCAGTCCAATTAGAGAGCAATTGATTACCCCCATAACAGGCAAGCTATTATTGCACGCTTCTGCTCATTTGGTCTGGCTGGTCAAATTTAAGGCGTGCAGTGTCCATTGTTGAGTATCTCCACCAGTGATTGCTCTCTCTCCCATTGAACTGCATGCAGATTAGCTTTTTCCAGCTTTCTGCCAGCTGGTCTACATGGAGGAGGTTATCAGCTCAGTTCTAGCAGGATTTCTCAGTGACCTTGCAGCCCAAGTATGTGGAGTCTTCAGCAGTAGGGTCTTACCCTCCATTCATGGTGGGAAACCAAGGCAATGGCCTATAATGTTTTGGAGGCATCAGTGACTTCCCAAGCCAACAACTCAATGAAGGTATCCCATCCCTGACACTAAAAATTTTCTAGTGACAATCTATGGTTTCTGGGTGCAACATTATCTAAAGAAGTGGGTTTCCATATGGCTTGTTCACAACAACTTAAATATATATATATTTTTAAAAATTATTTATTTATTTATTTATTTATTTATTTGAGAGAGAGAGAAAGGCAGAGAGGGAGAGAGAGAAAGAAAGAAAGAAAGAAATAATGGGCGTGCCAGGGCCTCCAGCCACTGCAAACAAACTCCAGATGCATGTGCCCCCTTGTGCATCTGGCTTACGTGGGTCCTGGGGAATCAAACCGGGGTCCTTTGGCTTTGCAGGCAAATGCCTTAACTACTAAGCCACCTCTCCAGCCCTCAACTTAAATATTTTATGGTATTATTTATTACAGAGAGGCACAGAGAATGAGAGAAATAAAAAAATGAAAAAAAGCTGGGCGTGGTGGCGCACGCCTTTAATCCCAGCATTCGGGAGGCAGAGAGGTAGGATTGCCGAGAGTTTGAGGCCACCCTGAGACTACATAGTATATTCCAGGTCAGCCTGAGCTGGAGAGACCCTACCACAGAAAACCTAAAAAAGAAAATAAAAATAAATAAACAAAAATTAAAAAAATAAAACGGAGAAATGAAATTTGTAGGAAAATGGGTAGAATTGAAAAAAAGAAAAATTATGCTAAAAATTCGTAATCATACTAACTCAATCCAGAAGAACAAAAATCACATTTTCTCTCTCATACTAACTTGTAATATGGATCCTGAATTATGTCTAAATGTATGTAAATAAGGGAATTGGGAGTGAGAATGTGCTATGATTTGAAAATGAAGACCATGAAAGGGAGGGGGGGACAAGAGATGACCTTAATGGAAGCAGAGCACAAAAGGACACATGTAGTATGAAAACAGAAAAGAGGCTGTGTGGGCTGGAGAAATGGCTTAGCGGTTAAGGGGCTTGCCTACGAAGCCTAAGGACCCCAGTTCTATTCCTCGATATCCACAGAAGCCAGATGCACAAGGTGGTGCATGCCTCTTGACTTCATCTATAGTGGCTGGAGGCCTGGGTGTTCCCTTTTTCTATCTATTTGCTTCTTCTTCTTTCTGTCCTTCCCCCTCCCCCCCCCCAATAAATAAATAAATAAATGAAATGAGGTTGTGTTGGTGAGGTAGGAGGAGGGAGGGTGATTGGGGGAAACAGGAAGAAAGGGAAATAGAAACAAAATCTGTTTAGAACCAGCCTTTGTCCTGTCAAAACAAGCCAGGAAGGGCTGCATACCAAGGCTGAGTTCCATACTGAAGGAAACTGCTGGAGAGATGGCTTAGCAGTTAAGTCTCCTGCCTGTAAAAGCCAAAGGATCCAGGTTCAATTCCCTAGGACTCACCTAAGCCAGGTGCACAAGGTGGTGCATGCATCTGGAATTTGCAGTGCTGGAGGCCCTGGTGTGCCAATTCTCTCTCTTTCAAATAAATGAATTAGTTTAAAAAATTAAAAAAATGAAACTGCTAAAAGTAGAGTCATGGGGCTGGGGAATGGCTCAGTGGTTAGCAGTGTTTGCTTGCATAGCCTCCTGACGCAGGTTCAATTCTTTTTTTTTTTAAATTATTTATTTATTTGATAGTGACAGAGAGGGGGGGGGAAGGGGGAGGGAGGGAGGGAGGGAGAGAATGGGCCTGCCAGAGCCTCCAGCCACTGCAAACAAACTCCAGATGCATGCGCCACCTTGTATATCCGGCTTATGTGGGTCTTGGGGAATTGAGCCTTGAACCGGGGTCCTTAGGCTTCACAGGCAAGCGCTTAACTGCTAAGCCATCTCTCCAGCCCATCAGGTTCAATTCTTAACACTCACAGAAAGCCTAATGCAGTGTGTCGCATGCTAGCTCTTGTGATCCCATGGGAGGTGGAGCCAGCTAATCTGATCTAGCAGCAGCAAGAACCTTGTCTCAAAGAACTTGGGACACAGACATCTTGATGTGGTCCTATAACCTCCACATGTGTATCGCGTAATGCACACATGTGTGTACACATGCATGTACACACCACATACAAATTAATAAAAGTTTAAAAACAGTCATGTTCCACATTTAGATGTTCCAGTCATTGGCAGATTGCATGTATGAAATTGTTCCCTTAAGATTATAACAGAGCTGAACAATTTCTGTGTCCTAGTTGATGCAGTCATCATGTAGTTGTAGTTTAAGGCATTGCTTGGGTTTGTGGGAATGCTGGTGTGAGCAACACATTGCATCACCCGTTGTATAAATTTGTAGCACATCTGATGGTAATCCTTGATAATGGTATTAAAGAACACTGCTACTGGTCTGTATGTTCTCTATTTTATGTTTTTAAATTTTAAAAATTTTTATTTATTTATTTGCAAGCAGAGAGAGAGAGAATAGGAGAATGGGTGTGCCATGGCCTTCAGCCACTGCAAATGAACTCTAGATACATACGCCACTTTGTGTATCTGGCTTTATGTGGGTACTGGGGAATCAATCCTGGGTCATTAGGCTCTGTAGGCAAATGCCTTAACTGCCGAGCCATCTCTCCAACCCTCTGGAGTTGACTTTTTAATAGAATATCATTCATTTATTTGTAGATTTTGAGACATTGTCTTATATATAGCCCTGCCTGGCCTTGTACTCAGTATGTAGTCCTCGGCCTTGAACAACACTACCAGTAGTTGTTCCCCCCTCCCCCCCCAGCATTAGGGTCTTGATCTAGCCCAGGCTGACCAAGAATTCACTGTCTTCTCAGGGTAGTCTTGAGCTCATGGCAATCCTCCATCCTCTGCCTCCCGAGTGCTGGGATTAAAGACGTGTGCCACCACACCAGGTACACATTTACTCTTAAAATTACTAGTATAAGCCGGGCGTGGTGGCACACGCCTTTAATCCCAGCACTCGGAAGGCAGAAGTAGGATTGCTGTAAATTCAAGGCCAGCCTGGGAGTAGAGTGAGTTCCAGGTCAGCCTGGCCTACAATGAGACCCTATCTCAGAAAAATAAAAAACAAACAAATAAAATTGCTAGTATAACCTGTATGAGGATAAGGGATAACTAAGTAGATGGGGAAAAATTAATAGTATATACCGACATAACATTTTTGTAGTTAATTTTGTTTGTGTAGTATCTTTCACGTCTTTATTATTTTTATGTGTGTGTACCATGGTACATGTGTAGAGGTCAGAGAACAACTTTGAGGTGTTTGTGTTCCATCTTCTTTGTGACAGGGTTTCATGTTACTGCAAGTGATCTGCCAAACTGCAAAAGAACTTCAGGCTAGCTGGCCCGCAAGGTTTGGATTCTCCTGGCTCTGCCTGCTATTGTTGTAGGTGCCTTGGGGTAACAGGTGCATGCACCACTTGTGTTTGGCTTTACGCGGGTGTTGGGGATTGAACCCTGGCTGGCAGGCTTTGCAAGCAGGTGCCTTTAGCTCCAGCACCATCTCCCAAGCACTCTTTTTTTTTTGTATTTTGAGACATAAGCTTATATAGTGTAGGTTGGCCTCATATTGGCTGTGTAACTAAGGATGACCTTGAACTCCTGATTCTCCTGTCTATACCTGCCAACTACTGGGATTATAGAACAGTTTATAAGTTTTAAATTGTGAGCCTTTTTAGGTAGTGTGATGAGATCTTCCCTATCCAGCTTTGTGGACCGGAACATGAATCATCTCATTGTCCAGCATATTCATGTTATATGTACTGCTACTTAGACACTTAACAGTGTGCCTTATGAGGTAGCATTGCTTATGTTGACTAATAGCCATGTCATCATGTCTACATAATTCAGTTCATCTCCTCTGTTCACATAGGCATTTTACCATCTCACATCCACATCACAAGATGGTTGAGTACAATTAGATAATTTCATAGAGACTGCCTTCGAGATGTTCCATGGAGTAATGGTTAACACTCTGGATTTTGAAACCAGAGAGACCATATTCATATAACTTTTATTATAGAATGTGGCTATATTTGTTCAGTTTTATTAAGTAGTTGCTAAGCTTTAACTGTAGCTAATTTAAAACTAAGCTTTATGTTAAGTATGTAAGTGTAGAGCAAAGCACAGCTCAGTACCACGCATAGTTTCAGGCATCAATTGAGGTGTTGGAAAGTATGCTCTGATGGTAAGAGTCATTTGCTTGTTCATGTCCATTTAATATATTCTCTTGTCTCTCCTCTTTACCTCCTCTACCATTTTTGGACTGCCATATTTTCTTTTCCTGTGGGTTTGACATGTGTACCCCTCACCTACAAATGAACTTATTGAATATTACTGTTTCTGTTTGCATACAAACATGTAAATTGTTTGGTGACTGTGAGGTCCTGTTTTAGTCTGTTTCTTTTTTTTTTTTTTTTTTTTTTTTTTTTTTTTTTGTTATTCAAAGTAGGGTCTCACTCTAGCCCAGGCTGATCTGGAATTAACTATGTAGTCTCATGGTGGCCTCGAACCCACGGTGATCCTCCTACCTCTGCCTCCTGAGTGCTGGGATTAAAGGCATGCGCCACCACGCCCGGCTTAGTCTTTTTTTTTCTTTTTGTTTTAAGAAAGATAAAAGGAGAGAGAGGTAGGAAAACAAGTTTGGTTTTAACTCATTGAGAAGGAAATTTAATTGTGGAGTCTTTCCTATTTGAAAGTATGAAAGTATGTTTTCTAGGATTTCAATACCACATGTTTCCTTTTTTTTTGGGGGGGGGGGGTTTGAGGTAGGTTCTTACTGTAGCCCAGGCTGACCTGGAAGTCAATAGGGAGTCTCAGGGTGGTCTCGAACTCACGGAAATCCTCCTACCTCTGCCTTCTGAGTGCTGGGATTAAAGGCATGCATCACCATGCCCAGCTCACATGTTCCTTTTTCAGTTTCTACCTTCCTTCCCTCTCTCCCTCCCTCCCTCCTTCCCTCCCTCCCTCCCTCGCTCTCTTTTTCCCCTGAGGTAGGATCTCATGCTAGCTCAAGCTGACCTGGAATTCACTATATACTCTCAGGGTGGCCTCGAACCTTTGGCTATCCTCCTACCTCTGCCTCCCAAGTGCTGGAATTAAAGGCATGAGCCACCATGCCTGGCCATGATCCTCCATTTCTTTTATTTTTATTTATTAGGCAGAGAGAGAGAGAGAGAGAGAAAGAGAGAGAATATGAATGAATATGAATGGGTGTGCCAGGGCCTCCAGCCACTGCAGACAAACTCTAGAGACATGTGCCACTTTGTGCATGTGGCTTACATGGGTCCTGGGGAATCAGACCTGGGTCTTTTGGCTTTGTAGGCAAGTACCTTAATCACTATGCCATCTCTCCAGCCCTCAACCATTCATTTCTTCTGAGTCCTTAAATAAGTAGATGCTGACTCTGGGTAGTAGTAGGCAAGGCTTATGAAGAAGCATAGTTGGTGTGTTCTTGTTGTCAGGGATGCAGGAAGTGGGACACTCTGGGTAGAGAAAGCCACTTTCTGTGGTGGTGATTTCTTTAGCTCCCTGATGGAGTTCCCTTTGCTTTGATTTGCTTATTTTCACTGCTTCTGTTTTAAAGATAGAGGTACCATAGAACTGAGTTCTACTTTTATCTTAGAATCTTAACATATAGGAGTGATCACTGTAATATGATTCGTTTTTCATTTTAAGAACAGCAACTTTCTGACTGTTGCCTAAGAACAATAGCTATCATTGCCAATTAGTTTCATTTACTTCTGGTAAGTTTTATATAGTTCTCCATAAATTAGTAAATTGTGTATGAGTATTGGTGGTGTTTGGTATTATAAATATATACATAATGATCTTTTTCACAGTGATAGAAATGTGAGGTGGGGAAGTAATTTATCTCTGAGATTTTGGTTTGGAAACATTAGTTTGGAGACACTTTTCTTCACCCTAAATTTTATTTTACTCTATTTGGAAGTGTTTTTGTTTAGGTTACTATGTGTTTATACAGTTTGGTTAGAAAATAACAGCTCCTGAGGCATTAGGGAGAGATTATCCGAAAATAGAATTGAAGAACTTGAGAATAATGTTACTTTTCTCTTTTTTTTCTTTTGCTTTTTCAGTTTGAACAAAAAAGTGGTGCAGCTTTTGATGAAATTGTAGAGAACTGTAAGTACCACTTGAGAAAAAAAAGTCATCTTTTGATTAGATATAAGTCTGGATAAAGTAATCATTAAAGTATTTGGTTGGTGCTAAATTATGTGATGGTCCAATTATATTTAGCCTGAATTTCAACATTTTTTGGAAGTACCTTCAGCAAGTTAAGTTGAATTGTTAGATTCATACTTTCTGTTTTTCAGTAAATACTCTGACAATTATCAGTGTTTTGAAATTAAGCAATATTATGTGCCAGTGTGAATCATATTAGAATAATGTACTTAGCATTTTTAAAAGTTTTTTCTTTATTTGCATATAGTCTCTTTTTAAAGATTCTGTGTTATCGATAGCATTTAAAAATAATTTTAATGGTTATAAAAGTAATACATTCAATTTACAGTATAGAAATGGAAAGTAAAAAGCGTATTTATCATTACCATTTCAAAAGATAAAAGTTTAGAAGTTTTATATATATCTTTCCAGACTTTTTCTATGAATATATTATGTACTTAAGGTATATGGAGATTTGTATACATGTATAGGAATCATGAATACTATTCCTGCTTTTTTCAATCAATGGCAGAGACATTTTTCTGTGTCAGTGTGTGTGTGCAGATGTATTATTATATGAATCCTTTTAGTGATTACCATTCTATTGTATGGCTGTACTATACTCAGCTGTTGCTTTTAAATAATTTTCAATAAATAGCACTGAATTTGTTTTCCTAGACTTCATCTTTTGTATACTTGTTGAAGCATTTCTGTTGGGTGAATTCTCATAATAGGATTGGTGAATTATTTAGAAGATGTTTGTGTACTTGTTTAAGGATGATAATTTTTGTTTGTTTGTTTGTTTGTTTTGTTTTTCAAGGTAAGATCTTGCTGTAGCCCAGGTTTACCTAGAATTCACTATGTAGTCTCAGGGTGGCTTCAAATTTGCAGCAGCCCTTCTGCCTCTGCCTCTGCCTCCTGAGTGCTGGGATTAAAGGCCTACGCCACCACAGCCAGCTATTTATTTATTGTGGTTTGTGTTGTGTGTGTCCTTATGTGGAGGTCAGGAGACAGCTTTTAGGTTGGTCTTCACTTTCTACTTAGTTTCAGACATTGTCTTTTTCTTCATTGCTGTTTGTGAGCTTCTGGAAAATTCTCCTGTTTCTTCTTCCTTTCTCAGTAGACATATTGGGATAACTGAGGCCTGTCTTTTTATATGGGGCTTGGGGGTCTGAAATAAGGTACTCAGAGTTGTCTGAGAAGCACTTCATGCACTGACCTATCACTCCAGCTCCTTGTTTAGAACTCTTTGTTGTTTGTTTGTTTGTTTTTTCAGGCAGGGTCTCATTCTAGCCCAGGCTAGCTTCAAACTCTTCAGTCCTCCTACCTCAGCCTCACAAGTTCCCATTGTGTCAACTCATTTGGAATTGTGTATTTATTTTTTCTTTACATTTACTTCCAGTAATAGGACTTGTGAGTACATTTTTTTTTATTTTTTATTTTTTATTTTTCGAGGTAGGGTCTCACTCTAGCCCAGGCTGACCTGGAACTCACTATGTAGTCTCAGGGTGGCCTTGAACTCATGGCGATCCTCTTACCTCTGCCTCCCAAGTGCTGGGATTAAAGGTGTGCGCCACCACGCCCAGCTATAAGTATTTTCTTGTAGGAATTAGTTTGGTAATTTTTTGGGAGGTAGCTATTTTTTTCTGTTACTTGATGTTGAGAGATTACTAGTTTCTTGATCTTCGGTGGATTTGAATGCCTTGTTTCTTGCAAACAATCAAGTAGCTAAGAAGCAGCTTTTTATCTTACTATGATTTATTCATTTATTTATGGTAATGGGGATTGAACTCAGGGACTAATACATGCTAGGCAAGTGTTCTACTATTGAGCAAACATTACTCAAACCCTAGAGGAAACATTGTGGATATTTCACAGAATGTAAAGGAGAAGTAAAGAAGAAACATCTTTTATTAAATTAAAAAATATTTTTATTATTTTTTTAGCAACAGGATTTTTTAAAATTATTAACAACTTCCATGATTGTAAACAATATCCCATGGCAATTCCTCCCTCCCCCCACTTTTCCTTTGAAACGCCACTCTCCATCATATCCCCTCCCCCTCTCAATCAGTTTCTCTTTTATTTTGATGTCATGATCTTTTCCTCCTATTACGAGGGTCTTGTGTAGGTAGTGTCGGACACTGTGAAGTCATGGATATCCAGGCCATTTTGTGTCTGGAGGAGCACGTTGTAAGGAGTCCTGCCCTTCCTTTGACTCTTACATTCTTTCTGCCACCTCTTCCACAATGGACTCTGAGCCTTGGAAGGTGTGATAGAGATATTGCAGTGCTGAGCACTCCTCTGTCACTTCTTCTCAGCACCATGGTGCCTTCTGAGTCATCCCAAGGTCACTGCCATCTGAAAAGAGAAGCTTCTCTAACCAAAAGTGAGAGCAGCATTAATGTATTGGTATGAACATTAAGAGAAGTGCTTACTGGGCAGTTGGATGAGCATAGTATTTACATTTAGCCAGACAGCAGCGGATGTTACACCCCTCGGTCTCATGACTACCCCTGTTGTAGATTTTCAGTATTAGGGATGTATTCCCTCCCCTGGAGCAGGCCTCCAGTCAAATTAGAGGGCAGTTGGTTTCCCCCAAACAGACGTGCCACTGTTGCACCTGTTGGCTCATTTGGCCTGGTTGACCAAATATAAGGCTTGCAGTGTCCACTGTGGAGTATCTTTACTGATGATTTCTCTCCCATTGAACTGCATGCAGTGTGCCTTTTTCCAGCCTTCTGTCAGCTGGTCTACATGGAGGAGGTTTTCAGCTGAGTTCCAGCAGGATTTCTCAGTGATCTTACAGCCCAAGTATGTGGAGTCTTCAGCAATAGGGTCTTACCATCTATTCCTGGTGGGAAACCAAGTGCCTTGGCAATGGCCTGTAATGTTTTTGGGGCATCAGGGACCTCCCTGACCAACAACTCATTGGAAGGTATTCCATCCCTGGCACTGAAAATTTTCTATTAACAATCTTTGGCTTTTGAGTGTTTCATTGTCTAAAAAAGTAGAGTTCCATATGACTTATTTATATCCGCTTAGATTTTTATTAGCACTTCCTCCACCTTTCCTTTACTCAATCTCTTCCCCTGACCTCACTTAGGCCTTTTCACCCCCATTAATCTGTTCTTCTACTTATATATATACAATACCATCCTATTAAGTCCCCCCTCCCTTTCTATTCCCTTTATATCTCCTTTCTGGCTTACTGGCCTCTGCTACTGAGTTTTCTTCCTAGTCACACAGAAGTCCAGTCATCTGTAGCTAGGAGCCACATATGAGAGAGAACATGCGATGTTTGGCTTTCTGGGCCAGGGTTACCTCACTTAGTATAATCCTTTCTAGATCCATCCATTTTACTGCAAATTTCATAACTTCAGTTTTCTTTACCGCTGAGTAGAACTCCATTGTATAAATGTGCAACATCCTCATTATCCACTCATCTGTTGAGGGACATGTATGTATGCTGGTTCCATTTCCTAGCTATTGTGAATAGAGTGGCAGTAAACATGGTTGAGCAAGTATCTCTAAGGTAGTGAGACGAGTTCTTAGGATATATACCTAGGAGTGGTATAGCTGGGTCATATGGTAGATCTATTTTAGTTGTCTCAGGAACCTCTACAGTGATTTCCACAATGGCTGGACCAAATTGCATTCCCACCAACAGTGTAGAAGGGTTCCTCTTTTTCCGCATCCTCACCAGCATTTATGGTCATTTGTTTTCATTATGGTAGCCAATCTGACAGGAGTGAGATGGAATTTCAATGTAGTTTTAATCTGCATTTCCCTGATGGCTAGGGATGTAGAACATTTTTTTAGATGTTTATATGCCATCTGTATTTCTTCTTTTGAGAACACACTCTATTTAGTTCCATAGCCCATTTCTTTAATTGGGTTGTTTTATTTCTTATTATTTAGTTTTTGAGTTCTTTGTATATCCTAGATATTACTCCTCTATCAGATGTATAGCTGGCAAAGATTTCTTACCATTCTGTAGGTTGCCTCTTTTCTCTATTCACAGTGTTCTTTGCTGTACAAAAGCTTTGTAATTTCATGAGGTCCCAGCAGTTGTTGTGTGGTTTTATTGCCTGAGCAATTGGGGTTATATTCAGAAAGTTTTTTCCAAGACCAATATGTTGAAGGGTTTCCCCTACTTTTTCCTCTATCAGTTTCAGAGTTTCAGGTCTGATATTAAAGTCTTTGATCCATTTGGACTTAATTCTTGTGCCTGGAGAGAGATAGGGATCTATTTTTATCCTTCTACAGATACAGTATTTTTTTAATATTTTATTTTTATTTATTGATTTAAGAGAGAGATACAGGAATAGACAGACGAGAGAGAGAGAGAGAGAGAAAATGGGCATGCCAGGGCCTCTAGCCACTGCAAGTGAACTCCAGATGTGTTCGCCTGCTTGTGCATCTGGCTTACTTGGGTCCTGTGGAGTTGAACCTGGGTTCTTTGGCTTTGTAGGCAAGCACCTTAACTGCTAAGCCATCTATTTTTATTTTTGAGAGAGAGAGAATGGGTGCCCCAGGACTTTCAGCCTGCTGCAAATGAACTCCAGACACGTGTACCCCCTTGTGGCACATGTACGACATTGTGCACTTGTGTTACTATATCTTGCTACATGGGACCTGGAGATTTGAACATGAGTTCTTAAGCTTTGCAAGCAAGCGCCTTAACCGCTAAGCCTTTGTTCTAGCCTTATTTATTGGTTTATTTATTTATTGATTATTATTATTATTATTTTAGGGAGAGTCTCACTCTAGCTAGGCTGACCTGGAATTCACTATGTAGTCTCAGGCTGACCTTGAACTCACAGCAATCCTCCTACCTCTACCTCCTGAGTGCTGGAATTAAAGACGTGTGCCACCATGCCTGGCTTAATTTTTTATTTTTATTTATTTATTTGAGAAAGAGAGGGAGAAAGAGAGAGAATGGCCACACCAAGGCTTTCTGCCACTGTAAATGAACTCCAGATGCATGTGCCACTTTGTGCATCTGGCTTATATGGGTCGTGGGGAATTGAGCCTGGGTCCTTTGGCTGTGCAGGCAAGTGTCTTAATCGCTAAGCCATCTCTCCAGCCCAAGAAGAAAAATTTTTTAGGGTACATACGTGTACCCTAGAAATCATTGACAATCATGGACTGCCAGACAACAGTTATATTTGACTAACTTTTAGTCTTTCTATATGAAATAGAGTTGAAAGTTTAATATATATATATATATATATATATACACATACATACATATATATAATTTTTTTTTTTGGTGTTTCGAGGTAGGGTTTCACTCTAGCCCAGGCTGATCTGGAAGTTTATAATATTGAAGTTCTTTCATTTTCCCTCCCTCTTCCCTCTTCCTTTCCTTTCCTTTCCTTCCCCTCCCTCTTTATCTTTCTCTTTGAGGCAGGGTCTCACTGTAGCCCAGGCTGGCCTGGAACTTGATCTGTAGCTGTAGCCTGGCCTTGTTTTCACTAAGATCCTCCTACTTCGTCCTACTGCGTGCTGGGTCTAGAGGTATGTGCCATCATACCTGACTGGATTACTTTTATCAAATATTTTATTTATTTGAGAGAGAGAGAGAGAGAGAGAGAGAGAGAAAGAGACAGAGAGAGATAAAGAGAGAATGGGAGTACCAGGTCCTCCAGCCACTGCAGCCAAATTCCAGATGCATGTGCCACCTTGTGCATCTGGCTTATGTGGGTTCTGGGGAATCGAACCTGGGTCCTTAGGCTTCATAGGCAAACACCTTAACTGCTAACCCATCTCTCCAGTCCTACTTCTATATATTATGTTAAAATTTTTCTCTCGAATTTTTTTTTCCCTGAGGTAGGGTCTTACTCTCTAGCCCAGGCTGACGTGGAATTCACTATGTAGTCTTAGGGTGGCCACAAATTCATGGCAATCCTCCTACCTCTGCCTCGCAAGTGCTAGATTTAAAGGTGTATACCACCACACCCAGGTTGAAAAAAGTTTTTTGTTGTTTTTGTTTTTGTTTTTTTTTTTGAGGTTAGGGTCTCACTGTAGCTCAGGCTGACCTGGAACTCACTCTGTAGTCTCAGGGTAGCCTCAAACTCACAGCGATCTTCCTACCTCTGCCTCCTGAGTGCTGGGATTAAAGGCATGCGTCACCTTGCCTGGCTTTGAAATTTTTTAACGTGACTTTTGTTCTTTGCTTATGTGTGTGTGATGTGGTAGTGTGATGTATGTGTGTGGTGTGTGTATATGCTCATGCTGTGCCCTGTATGCTCATCTGTGGTGTGGTGTGCTTGCCTGTGGTGTCTGGAGTGGAAGATCAGGTTTGACACTGTATGTGTATTGTCTGTGGTGTAGTGTATGCATATGTTGTGTGCAGATGCATATGCCCAATGTAAATGCATTCAGGGGTTAGGGGAGAATGTCAAGTGGCCTCTTCTATTGCTCTTTTGCCTTTTTTCTTTGAGTCAAGGTCTCTCACTGAACTTGGAATTTGTTGATTTTTAGTTAGACTCAGTAAGCTCCAGCTGTCCTCCTGTCTATGTCCCACTCAGTGGTGGGGTTAAGTCTTGTGTGGCCATGCCTAGTATTTTATGTGGTACCTGGGAATAGAAATAGAACTCAGTTCCTGAAGCTTGTTCAGCAAGTACTCTCTGGTTTTCTGAGGTAGGGTCTCACTCTACCTCAGGCTAACCTGGAATTCACTATGTAGTCTCAGGTTGGCCTTGAACTCACGGCAATCCTCCTACCTCTGCCTCCTAAGTGCTGGGATTAAAGGTGTGCACCACAACACCCGGCTAAGTACTCTTTAAAAATTTTTTAATTTATTTATTCATTTGCAAGCAGTGAGAGAGAGGAGAGACTGAAAGATAGAAGAGAATGGGCACATCAGGGCCTCCAGCTGTTGTAAATGAACTCCAGATGCATGTGCCACTGTGCGGGTACTGGAGAATTGTACTTGGGTAGTTAGGCTTTGGAGGCAAGTTCTTTAGCCACTGAGCCATCTATTCAGCCCCAGAACTTTTCTTCGTTTGTTTTGTTTGTGAGGTAGAGTCTCATTCTATCTCAGGCTGTCCTGGAACTCACAGTTATCTTCCTACCTCTGCCTCCTCAGTGCTGGGATTAAAGGCGTGTGCCACCATGCCTGCCTTAGTAAGTACTCTTACGCTTTGAGCCATCTTCCATCTCCCTAGCCCTCTATGTCATTTGAAAGTAGGCTGAAATCATGTATTGAAAAATAAGCATAGGGGGCTGGAGAGTAGGCTCAGTGGATAAGCTACTTGCCTACAAAGCCTAACAACCTGGGTTTAATTACCAGTATCCACGTAAAGCCAGATGCACAAAGTGGTGCATGAGTCTGGTGTTCATTTGCAGCAGCTGGAGGCCCTGGAGTGCCCATTCTCTGTCTCTCTTTTCTCGTGTGTGTGTGTGTGTGTGTGTGTGTGTTTCTTTGTTTGTAAAGAAAGAAAGAAAGAAAGAAACTATTTAAGAAAAAAAGAAAAGAAAGTAACCATAAATCAAAATATAAGCAGGAGCAGGCCCTTTGTTCTGCCTTCATGGTTGAATGCCCCTGGTCCTGAACTACTGCATCCCTTGCTCCAGAGGAGCGTGGGAAGGTGGAAAGGTAGTGAGACCCAAGGCGATAAACTACCTCTCGCACTTCAGCCAAGCTACAGTTGAAACCACAGAAGAATTGGCAAGAGGAGCAAGAGTGCTGCTTCCATGGTAAACCTGGCAATAAGTGCCAGGGAGAAGGGGACAGACCCTGAGGATACTCAACACTTACCAAAGCAGAGATCTGGAGGCTCCTAAGTGCTCATCACTGAAGTAGACTTAAAACTCACCCACCACAACTCAGGGAATTTTGCGGAAGAGTGGGTGGAAAGATTGTAAGAGCCACAGGTTGAAATGTCATGCCCAGAGCCATTGCCTCCCCTCAAAAATAACTGACTACTGCTCCCACAATGCATAAATTTACAACCCCAGTGGGGAATACCGACAACCTCACTGAGGAGGGTTCCCAGCAGAATGGGGGCAGGTAAAAAGGAAAAGAGGGTACTAACACGTGATGTATCCATATAAAATATGTTGTTAATAATAATAAATAAAAATATTAAGCAGTTATTCTCTATTTTTATTTATTTATTAGAGAGTGAAAGTGGGACAGAGAGAGTAAATGTGGATGGGCCAAGACCTCTGGCCACTGCAAACTGAACTCTAGAACTTGGAAGGTGGAGTCAGGAAGAGGACTAGGAGTTTGAAAGTCATCCTCAGCTCCACAGTGAGCTACAGGGTATCAGGACCTACATGAGACCCTACTGCCCAGAAAGAAAGAAAAAGACAAAGTGTGACAAACTGGAAATAAACACACATAAGATTTTTATTACAAATGCTGCATGCAACTAGTAGAATAAAGGTCTTTTGTCTCTTCTGGTAGGTTTTTTTTTTTTTTTTTTTGGTTTTTCGAGGTAGGGTCTCACTCTAGCCCAGGCTGACCTGGAATTCACTATGGAGTCTCGGGGTGGCCTCGAACTCACGGTGATCCTCCTACCTCTGCCTCCTGAATGCTGGGATTAAAGGCGTGTGCCACCACGCCCAGCTGTGGTAGTTTTTTTTTTTTTTTATTAAACTAATACTGCAGACTTAGAGGCAGAGAAATGATTAACTTGGAGCAGACTGACCCCCATCCATGACAGGATTCAAGAAGATAGACACCCATCCATGAATGGTAAGACAGATTACATACCTAGTACTCAGGAAAGCTCTAGTACCAAAGGTGAGCATTCAGGGCCTCCCACTTTGTCGTAAGATCCATGTCCAGAGCAAAAGAGGTTTGTTCTATTTCAGCTCAGTGCTTCAGACTGACCACTGCAGTTCTAGTCCTTCCATGTGCACACAACTACCAGGACCAAGAGCTTCAAATATTTGTTTCAGAGGTCAAGTTCTGCCCTTTGGGAGTATAACCTTTTTGATACTTTCAACAAAATTATGGGATCTTCTAATTATTGGTGCATATAAACTGGTTGGGCTTAATTCCATCTGAGAAACTTTTCTTTCAAAAGTTAGATTTGTAACTGGAAAAAGGTGAGTTGACTATCAAAGATAAATGTTTATGGGCTGGAGAGATGGCTTATCAGTTAAGTTGCTTGCCTGCAAAGCCAAAGGACCCAGGTTTGATTCCCCAATACCCATGAAAAGCCAGTTGCACAAGGAGGCACATTCATCTGAAGTTCATTTGCATTGGCTAGAGGCCCTGGCATGCCCATTCTCTCTCTATCTCCCTTTCTCTCAAATAAATAAAATATTAAAAATTTATATAAAAAGATAAGTGTTTATAATAGAAAGAGAAAGATGGCTTTGACATTTTGTGCAGGTGAAGATAAAGTAGGGTTATCTAACTTGTAGTTCATTTGTTAGGAGACTATATGTTGCTAATTTTTCAAGGTATATTATGCTGGAGGAAGTGATGGATGCTGTACCTTGTTTATTTAAAAAAAATTACTTATTTTTTTTGTCTTAAAATTGTTTTAAGGCAGCATCTCATATAGCCCAAGGTGACTTTAAACTTTTGATCTTCCTGCCTTCCACCTCCTGAGTGCTAGGATTATAGGTCTTTGCTACCATACCCAGTTTATGGGCTGCTGGGGATTGATCTCAGGGCTTCATGCATGCTAGGCAGACACAATATCAATGGAGCTACATCCCCAGCTTTTTTTTTTTTTTTTTTTTTTGCTGAGTAGTTTGTTTTGTAGCACCGAGAATTAGACCCAAGGCCTTGGGCATGCTAGGCAGGTGTTCTCCCAACTGAACTGCATTTCAGCATTTTTTGGCTTTGTGAGACAGGCTTTGTGTAGCTCAGGTGGGTCTGTAACTCACCATGTAACCCAGCCCAGTCTACCCATCCTGCTTCAGCTTCTTGGGTGCAGGAATTCCAGGCAGTGAGCCACCATGCCTGACAGAAATTTATGTCTCATATTAATCAAGAAGCCTAGTTAATACAGAGGCCTTCAGCTTTCAGTATCATATTCTTTATTCATGACTGCCATATTTATGGCAGCCTTGTATTCTAGGATGACTGATGTGTTTTCAGCCTAGGATGGGGTAGGAAGGAGAGCAAAAAAGCATGTTTTTTAACAAAATCAGCCAGTTTTGTAGTGGGACTTGCTGTGTAGCCCAGCCTGGCCTCAGATTTCTCATGTCAGCCTCAGCCTCATCAGTATTGGCGTTCCAGGTGTGTGCCGCCACCACCACCCTCCCCTCCCCCATTTGGATTTAGCTTCTTCAGTTTCTTAAGAAGTCTTTTTTTTCTGGAGGCACACGTCTTTAATCCCAGCAGAGGTAGGAGGATCGCCGTGAGTTCAAGGCCACCCTGAGACTACATAGTGAATTCCAGGTCAGCCCAGCTAGTTTGAGACCCTCCCTCAAAAAAACAAAACAAAACAAAACAAAAAAAGGAGAGAGTTTTCTAGAAACTACCTGAATACTTAGGTTTATCTCTCACTGTCTAATAGCGTCACAGAAAACTGAAACTTGTACTCCGGTTGGTGAGTCTTGATGCCAAGAATAAAATTGAGGATATCTTACTTGTTGAGGAAAGGAGGGAGACTCTGGAGATGAAGATACTGTGATTGTGTTTTTACTAAGAAGGTGTGGTAATGTCATTTAACTTTTAAATGATGGAATCGGAATTTCAGTGCAAGTGTTCCTAGCAAAACTTTTTTTTTGAATTATTTATTTATTTTAAACTATTTATGTATTTATTTGTGTATTCTCAAGTGCCAGTGTCTCTTGATGCAAAAAAATGCCATACTAACTTTATGTGGTTATAGACCAGCAGGCTTTGCAAGCAGACTTTTTTTTTAAATAATTTTTTCGTTTATTTTTATTTATTTATTTGAGAGTGACAGAGAGATAAAGAGGCAGAGAGAATGGCGCACTAGGGCCTCTAGCCAGTTGAAACGAACTCCAGACGCATGCGCCCCCTTGTGCATGTGGCTTACGTGGGTCCTGGAGAATCGAGCCTTGAACTGTGGTCCTTAGGATTCACAGGCAAGCGCTTAACCGCTAAGCCATCTCTCCAGACCTGTAAGCAGACATTTTTAAGTTTTTAAGTGTTGAGCCATCTCCCTGGCTCCTCTCTTAAATCTTCCATCATGGGTGTTTTTTTTTTTTTTGGTTTTCCAAGATAGGATCTTACTCTAGCTCAGAGCTGACCTGGAAATTCACTATGCAGTCTCAGGGTGGACTTGAACTCATGGCAATCCTCCTACCTTTGCCTCCAGAGTGCTGGGATTAAAGGTATGTGCCACCATGCCTGGCTGGTTTTTGTTTTTTTTTTTTTTTTTTTTTTTTTTTTTTTTTGGTTTTTCGAGGTAGGGTTTCACTCTAGCCCAGGCTGACCTGGAATTCACTATGGAGTCTCAGGGTGGCCTCGAACTCACGGTGATCCTCCTACCTCTGCCTCCCGAGTGCTGGGATTAAAGGCGTGCGCCACCATGCCCGGCTCCTGGTTTTTGTTTTTGATTTTGGATTTCTTTTCCCGTTTGATAATTTCATGTGTATTTTAGTGCTTTTTTTTCTTTCTTTCTTTTTTTTTGGTTTTTTAAGGTGGGGTCTTGCTCTAGCCCAGGCTGACCTGGAATTCACAATGTAGTCTCAGGATGGCTTCAAACGCACAGTGATCCTCCTACCTCCCATATTACCTCTCCCCTCCCATTCTACTTTTTCCATCTAGTCCCCTTTCCTATTTTAATGTACCCCCATATATATATATATATATATATATATATTTTTTTTTTTTTTTTTTTTTTTGAGATAGGGTTTTGCTATAGTCCAGGCTGACCTGAAATTCACTGTGAAGTCTCAGGCTGGCCTTGAACTCACAGTGATCCTCCTACCTCTGCCAGGATTAAAAGTGTGTGCCACCGTGCCTGGCTATATATGTGTTTTTTTATTGTTTAAGGCCTGGTCTCAGACTTAGGATATTCTTAAACTCACCATGTGGCCAAGGCTGTACTTAAACTTCAGATCCTCCTACCTCTAACTCCCAAGTGCTGGGATTATAGGCATGAACCTCCATGCCAAGGTCAAGTTCTTTTTTGTGTGGTTGTTTTCATTTCTTTTCCCCCATTTTTCTTTTTCAAGGTAGGGTCTCACTATAACCCAGGCTGACCTGGAATTCACTATGTAGTCTCAGGGTGGACTTGAACTCATGGCATTCCTCCTTCCTCTCTGACTCCCAAGTGCTGGGGTTAAAGGTGTGTGTCACCATGCCTGACTTCATTTTTTTTTGTTTGTTTTTCGAGGTAGGGTCTCAGTCTAGCCCAGGCTGACCTGGAATTCACTATGGAGTCTCAGGGTGGCCTCGAACTCACGGCGGTCCTCCTACCTCTGTCTTCCGAGTGCTGGCATTAAAGGCGTGCGCCACCACGCCCGGCCTGACTTCATTTTTCTAAATATTTTATTTTTATTTATTTATTGCAGAGAGAGAAGGAGAGAGAAAGAGGCAGATAGAGAATAGGCACGTCAGGGCCTCCAGCCATTGCAAATGAACTCCAGATGTCTGTGCCTCCTTCTGCATCTGGCTTACATGGGTCCTGGGGAGTTGAACCTGGGTCCTTTGGCTTTGCAGGCAAATGCCTTAACTGCTAAGCCATTTCTCCAGCCCTCGGCTCCATTTTTTAAAAAAATATTTTAAAAATTAATTTATTTTGGAAGCAGAGTGAGAGAGACAGGGAGACACACAGAGGGGGAGAGAAAGAGAATGAATGAATGAATGAATGAATATAGGTACACCAAGGCCTCCAGCTTCTGTGAATAACTCCAGATACATGTACCATTTTGTGCATCTGGCTTTACATGGGTACAGGGGAATTGAACTGGGGTCATTGGCTTTGCAGAGTGCCTTAACCATTGAATCATCTCTCCAGCCCTCATTTTTTTAAGCCTTTATTTTACTTTATTTTTATTTTTCAAGGTAGGGTCTCATTCGAGCTCAAGCTGACCTGGAATTGACTACGTATACTCTGAGGCTGGCCTTGAACTCACAGCAGTCCTCCTACCTCAGCTTCCCATGTGGTGGGATTAAATAACATGACTACCACGCCCGGCCTAAGATTTTTTTTTTTAATTTTTGTTTTTATTTTAATTTATTTATTTGAGAGCAGCAGACAGAGAAAGAGGCAGAATGAGAGAGAGTGCGTCAGGGCCTCCAGACACTGTAAACAAACTCCAGATTTGTGCGCCACCTCGTGCATCTGGTTTATGTGGGTACTGGGGAATCGAGCCTTGAAATGAGGTCCTTAGGCTTCACAGGCAAGCACTTAACCACCAAGCCATCTCTCCCGCCCCTAAATTGTTTTTTTTTTTAACAATAATTTTTTTATGAGAAAGAAAATTTGCACACCAGGGCTTCCAGCCACTCCATTCGAACTCCAGATGTATGCACCATCTTGTGTGCACTTACAACCTTGCACGCTTACATCACTTGTGTGTCTGGCTTCCGTGGTATTTGGAGAGTCCAGCATGGGTCCTTAGGCTCCACAGGTGAGTGTTAAGCCATTTTTCTAAACCTAAAAAATATTTTTTTTAGTTTTTTTTTTTTTTTTTTTTTTTCGAGGTAGGGTCTTGTTCTAGCCCAGGCTGAACTGGAATTCACTCTGTAGTCTCATGGTGGCCTCGAAATCACAACAATCCTCCTATCTCTGCCTCCAAGTGCTGGGGTTAAAGGTGTGTGCCGCCATGCCCGGCTGGATACTTTCATACATGAATGTACTGCTGGTTGGTTGTATTCCTTTTGGGTGATTCTCATCCCTGCTAAAAATGTTTTTTTTTTTTTTTTTGTTGTTTGTTTGTTTTAGTTTTGCCAGGTAGGGTCTCATCCTAACCCAGGCTGACCTGGAATTCATTATGTAGTCTTAGTGTGGCCTCGAACTCACAGCGATCCTCCTACCTCTGCCTCCTGAGTGCTGGAACTAAAGGTGTGCACTACCATGCTCGTCCTAAAAATGTTTTTTAGTTATACCTGTACTTTTAAATATATATATTTATTTCCACATATGTACATGTATGTATGAATGCGTCAGGATCTCTTGCTGCCAGACACGTGCATCACTTTTTAGTTCCAGCTCTGTATGGATGCTAATGAGTTGAACCTGGGCCTGCAGACTTTTCAAGCAAGTGCCTTTAACAGCTGAGCCATCTATCTAGCCCCAGTATTTGCTCTCAAAATTGTGCTGTACTGAGAAGAGAGAGATGTTACCATTTACATGCAAACTGATACTGATCACCTAGATCTACAAACAGCCACACAAATGTTGTCATGGAGCTGTGAAGATGGACTGACAACTAAAGGGGCTTGCTTACAAAGCTTGCTGGCTTGGGTTTGATCCCAGGCTGCCCATGTAGCGCATGAAAGCTGGATGGGAAAAGTGGTACCAGTGTCCGCTGTTTAATCACAGTGACAAGAGGGCCTGGCGCACCCATACGCGTGCACATGCACACAACACACACATACAAATACTTTAAAAATGTTAGTCATGCTTAACATTCCTTAAAATAGTTCAGTGCAATTTTAAAATTTTAAAGATTTTATTCATTTGCAAGCAGGAAGAGGGAGAATGGGTGCACCAGGGTTTCCAGCCGCTGCAGATGAACTCCAGATGTATGTACCACTTTATGCATCTGGCTTTATGTGGGTACTGGGGAATTGAGCCCAGATCATTAGGCTTGGCAGGCAAGTGCCTTAACTGCTGAGCCATCTCTCCAGACCTTGAACATGTCTCTATTTCTGTCAAATGATTTGTGTTCCTCAAAGCCTGTGATTTCCTTATACGATAGTGTAGTTTATAGATGAATAATTGTCATGGCATCTCATTATTTTAACGCCAACTTTTGTGAAGGTGGGGCAGGAAGATCAGTTCCAAGCTAGATTGGGCTACATATTGTGCTTCATGCCAGGTGTCCAGAGCAAATCAACAGGGACTGCCTGGAAAGATGGCTTAGCTGCTAAGGTGCTTGCCTGCAAAGCCTAAGGACTCAGGTTTTGATTGTCTACCCACATAAGTCAGATGCCTGTGGTAGTGCATGCATCTGGAGTTCCTTTGCAGTGGCTAGAGGCTCTGTCATAACCATATTCTCTCTCTCTCTTTCTCAAATAAATAAATAAATAAAATGGTTTTAAAAAATACCCAAAGCAAGCCAGGCATGGTAGCACCGCCTTTAATCTGAGCACTCTAGTTTGAAAAACAAAAACAAAACAAAAAAATCAAACCCACCAAGGGGAAAATAAGTTGAAATCAAAGCCTGAAATTTCTTTAGAGATATAACATTAATTGAAAATTGAAAAGCTGGGTGTGGTGGCTCATGCCTTTAATCCCAGCACTCAGGAGGGAGAAAGATAGGAGGGTTGCCCTGAGTTTGAGGCTACCCTGAGTCTACGTAGTGAATTACAGTTCTGCCTGGGCTAGAGTGAGACCCTACTTAGGAAAAAAAAAATTGAAATGGACCTGTCTAAAAAACACTTGCCCATTCACAAAAATATTTCAATTTATTTAATAAGTACATTTTTTTTTTTGTACTGCAAATGAATTCCAGATGCATGCGCCCCCTTGTGCATCTGGCTAATGTGGGTCTTGGGGAATTGAACCTAGGTCCTTTGGCTTTTCAGGCAAATGCCTCAACTGGTAACTCATCCCTCCAGCCCTTGGTATATATATATATTTTTTTAACAAGGCTTGGATACTTTATTCGTTTCATTGTTTTTAAACTTTATTTATTTATTTTGGTTTTTCACGGTAGAGTCTCACTTTAGCCCAGACTGTTCTAGAATTCACTATGTAGTCTCAGGGTGGCCTGAAACTCACAACGATCCTCCTACCTCTGCCTGCCAAGTGCTGGGATTAAAGGTGTGTGCCACCACGCCTGGCTTTTTTTGAGAGAGAGAGAGAAAGAGGCAGAGAGAGGGAGAGAGAGAATGGGTGCACCAGGGCCTCCAGCCACTGCAAACAAACTCCAGACGCATGCACCCCCTTGTGCATGTGGCTTATGTGGGTCCTGGGGAACCAAGGTCCTTTGGCTTTGCAGGCAAATGCTTTAACTGCTAAGCGATCTCTCCAGCCCTCATTTCATTTGTATTTTGATCTTCAAAAGATACACAGTGTCACCTTCACTTCATTCTGTTGACCACAGGTCACTTATAAGCTCACCAAGGTTTAGGAGAAGAGAATGAAATTCCCACCATGCCTGACTTTGAATTGTCTTTTTTTTTTTTTTTTTTTTTTTTTGGCTTTTTGAGGTAGGGTCTCACTTTGGTCCAGGCTGACCTGGAATTAACTATGTAGTCTCAGGGTGGCCTTGAACTCACAACGATTCTCCTCTCTCTACCTACCGAGTGCTGGGATTAAAGGCATGTACCACCACGCCCGGCTTGAATTTGTCTTTTTATAAATATTTGTTGAATGGTTTATTTTTTAATTTTTATTTATTTATTTGCAAGCAGAGAGACAGAATATAGACAGAGAGAATGGGCATGTCGGGGCCTATAGCCACTACAGATGAACTCCAGATATATGTGCATCTGGCTTTATGAGGATGCTGGGGAATTGAACCTAGGTCACCAGGCTTTGCAGGGAAGCACCTTAACTACAGAGCCATCTCTCCAGCCCTAGATTATTTTTTGTTTCTGAGTTTTTTCATGCCAAATATAAATTTGTTATGTTGTAATCATAGCTGTTAACATGAGTCACAGTAAGCTTGGTAAAGTTTGTATTTGGAATAAGTTTCTATATAAATTAAAAAAAAATAAACACAGGCTGGAGAGATAGCTTAGTCGAAGGACCCAGGTTCGATTTCCCAGAACCCACATAAGCCAGATGCGTAAGGTGGCATATGTGTCTGGAGTTCATTAACAGCAACTGAAGGCCGTGGTGTGTTCATTGTCTCTGTATGTTACTTCCTTTCTCTCTCTCAAATAATTAAATAAAAATATATTAAAAAAATAAACACTAATGGATATACAAATATAAATAGGTCTTTTACAATAATAGTAGTTGATTCCAATAACTTACCTATTTCTACATAGGTCATTCAAACTAAAAACTAAGAAAGCTCAGAGGTAGACTACATCATAGATCCAACTGGGCTTAACAGATATCTACAGAATATTCCATCTAACAGAATATATATTCTTCTCAGCAGCACATGGGACTTGCTCTAAAATATTCTAGACCACAAATAAAGCCTTACAAAAAGAGTTGAAATAATCTCTTGTATCTTGTCAGATCCACACAATAAAACTAGAAATTGATAGCAAGAGAAACTAGAGAAATTAGATAAGTACATAGAAGCTAGTTGGCATGATGTTGCACACTTTTAATCTCAGCACTCAGGAAGCAGAGGTAGGAGGATTAATGTGAGTTCGAAGCCAGCCTGGGATTACAGAGTGAGTTCCAGGTCATCTTGGGTTAGAGTGAGACCCTTCATTGCAAAACAAACAAACAAAAAAATAGTGGATGAGAGGAGGGAAAGTTTCCTCATGGTGGGGAAAGCATGGTAGAGACAGGCTGGGCCTCTCAGTTCTTGTCACTTCAGCTGAGAGCACAGGAAGAGTGATAGAGATTCCTGACAAACAGTAGGATTTGGTGGCTAATAAACCTCAAGGCCTGCCTCTTAGTGACACACTTCCTCCAGCAAGGCTCCACCCCCTAAATTGACATCTTCTGGGGACCAAACATTCAAAATACTTGAGCCCATGTGTTGACATTTTATTCAAACCACCTCAATGAATAGAATACAATGAACCTATAGCAAACATAATATTCAGAGCATATCCTCTAAAATTTTGAATGAGATGAGGGTGTTTATTCCATTTTTATGCAGTATATTATCCCAAATGTTAACTAGAACAGAAAGACACAGAAAGACAAATAAATAAAAGGGGTGTTAGAAAGATACTTCAGTTGATGTGTAATGCTTGCCTTGCAAGCATGAAGGTGTGGCTGTTTTTTTTTTTTTTTTCTTCAAGGTAGGCTCTTGGTTTGCCCAAGCTAACCTGGAATTCACAATGTAGTCTCAGGCTGTCCTTGAACTCTTGGTGATCCTCTTACCTCTGTCTCCCGAGTGTTGGGATTAAAGGCCGGTGAAGATGTGATTTTGATACCTAAAATTGATGTGGGAAAATCTGAGCATGGTGGAGGCCTGCTGTGGAGAGATATGGACAAGCTAATTCCTGGGCCTTGTTGGCCATCCATTTTAGCCTAATAAGGCAGGTTCAGACTGGTGAGAGACTTTATCCATAAAAAAGGTGGATGGCACTTGAGGAATGACTCCTGAGCTTGTCCTGGCCTCCACATGCATGTGCACATGCACATGTACATGAATTTACAATACAAAAGAAAAGAGATACAAACAGTGCAAGAAGAGGTCACATTATCCTGACGTGCAGTCAGCATGATCCTAAGGACTCCACCAGGAAGCTCTTAGACTTAATAACATTTTCTGCAAAATTGCAGGGTAGATAAACCTACAAAATCCAGTAACTTTTCTATATGTAATGAACTTGCTAACAAATACAGCAAAAAAACATGTGCTTTTAGCTTCAAAGTATTAAAATACAAAGTAATAAGCCTAACCAAGGATTTGAAATATCTCTTCAATAATAACCTTTTTTCCATTATTTATTTATTTATGAGGGAGAGAAAAAGAGAGGGTGGAGGGGATAGGGAGAGAATGGGCACTCTAGGGCCTGTAGCCACTGCAAATGAACTCCAGATGCATGTACCACCTTGTGTATCTGGCTTACATGGGTACTGTTGAATTGAATCTGGGTCCTTTGGCTTCACAGGCAAGTGTCTTAACTGCTAAGTCATCTCTTTAGCCCTCAATGAAAACTTTGAAACACTGAAAAAAGAAATCAAAGAAGACATTGGAATGTTTGGAAAGACTGCCAATAGTGAATATGTTAAGAAAAGTAATGGATTGAATGCATTCACCTTCAAAATCTCAATGATTTTCTTCACAGAACTAAAGAGTCTTAAAATTCATATGGAAACAAAAGATCATGAATAGCCATGGTATTTTTTAGTAAAAAAGTATACTGCGAAAGATATCGCAGTGTCAGATATCAAATTCTATTTCAGAGTTACACTAACAAAAAACACCATGTTATTGGCACAAAAACAGAAATTTAGATCAGTAAAGTAGAATAGAGGACCCAAAAATAAATCCACACATCTACTACCACTTAAAGTTTTGACCAAATTGTCAAAAATGTGTTGGAGAAAAAACAACTTCTTTAACAAAAGTTCTGTGAAAACTGATTTTTTTTTCACATATAGAAGAGTACAGCTAGATCCATATCTCTCACCTTGCACAAAAATCTATTCAAAATGGATCAAAAACATTGTTAGACCTGAAATTTTGAAACTGCTAGAGAAAAACATAGTAAAAATACTTCAGAATGTAAGATTAAGCAAGGATTTTCTGAATGGCAAATGGGATTACATAAAAAGCTGTGTGGCAAGGAAACCACCACCAGAGTATAGACAGTGGGTAGAATGTGAAAACTTGTAGGTGTATACAAGGTAGCAAATTCATATTTAGGATATGTAAGAACTGTAAGAATTACACACCTAAGGCTGGAGAGATGGGTCAGTGGTTAAGGTACTTGCCTGTAAGGCCTAACAGCTTGGAATTGATTCCCCAGTACCCACATAAAGCCAGAGGCACAAAGTGGTGCATGCATCTGGAGTTTGTGTGCAGTGGCTGGAGGCCCTGGTGGACCCATTCATTCCCATTCTCATTTCCCTGCCCCACTCTTTGCAAAAACAAAAACAAAAAACCAAACAAAACAAAACAAAAAAACAGCTGGCACATGCTTTTAATCCTAGTACTTGGGAGACAAGGTAGGAGGATCGCCATGAGTTTGAGGCCACCTTGAGACTGCATAGTGAATTCCAGGTCAGTCTGGTCTAGAGTGAGACCCTGACTTGAAAAAACAAGAAACAACAACAAAAAAGCTGGATGTGCTGATACACACCTTTAATCCCAGCACTCTGGGAGACAGAGGTAGGAGAATTACCATGAGTTTGAGGCCACCCTGAGACTACATGATGAATCCCAAGTCAGCTTAGGCTAGAGTGAGACCCGACCCTTGGGAAAAACAAAAAGAATTAAAAACAAAATCATGTAATTAATAAATGAAATAATGAAATGAATCAATTCTCAAAAATGTGTTTCTGAAAAAAATGTATTTCTGAAGTGGGATTCATAGTTTTTATGATAATTCCAATTTTCCTTCTTTTTACCTATGTGTGTATATATGTAAAGTGTGTGCTATGTGGTATATGCATATGTGTGTGCAAAGGCCAGAGGAGAACTTCCTGTGTCCTTTCTTTATCACTCAACCACGGATTTTATAGAGATGGGGAAGAGGTCTTTCCTTCTTTCACCTCATCCTGGAGCTGACACTTAAAGTAAAAAACTTTATTAAAGATTGTGGCCATTTATACAATGGAGTTTTACTCAGCGGTAACGAAAAATGAAGTTATGAAATTTGCAGAAAAGTGGATGGATCTGGAAAGGATTATACTAAGTGAAGTAACCCAGGCCCAGAAAGCCAAGCGCCACATGTTCTCCCTCATATGTGGATCTTAGCTACAGATGATTGGGCTTCTGTGCGAGAAGGAAAAATCTCAGTAGCAGAAGCCAGTAAGTTAAAAAGGAGATAGAAAGGGAAGAGAAAGAAAGGGAGGAGGGCATTTATTAGGTTGGTATTGTATATATGTAAGTAGAAAGATTGAGATGGGGAGGGGATATGATGGAGAATGGAATTTCAAAGGGGAAAGTGGGGGGGGGAGGGGACTACCATGGGATATTTTTTATAATCATGGAAAATATTAATAAAAATTGAGAAAAAAAATTGTGGCCAGGTGGGCATGGTGGTACATGCCTTTAATCCCAGCACTTGGGAGGCAGAGGTATCACCATGAGTTTGAGGCTACCCTGAGACTACATAGTGACTTCCAGGTCAGATTGGGTTAGAGTGAGACCCTACCTCAAAAAACCAAGGGGAAAAAAAAGACAATTTTAGCCAGATGTGTTGGTACACGTCCTTAATCCCAGTAGAGATAGGACAATTGCCTTGATTTCCAGGCTACCTGAGACTACATAGTGAATTCCAAGTTGGCCTAGGCTAGAGTAAGACCTTACCTTGAAAAAAAGAATTACATGATTTCCTCCCCTCATTCTCATTGAATCCTGTCTTTCTTTCTTACTATTTTTTTTTTGTTGTTGTTGTTGTTTGTTTTTTGTTTTTTCCAAGGTACGGTCTCACTCTAGCCTAGAAAGACCTGGAATGTACTCTGTAGTTCCAGGTTAGCCTTGAATTTACAGTGATCCTCCTTCCTCTGCCTCCACAGTGCTGGGCATGCACCAACACACCTGGTTTATTTTCCTTTTTCTGTTTTACTCTTTTATTCTCTATTTTTTTAAACTTCATTGACAACCTCCATACATACATACAATGTACCCTGATCACAGTCACCTCCCACTACCGTATTTTGTATCTCCTCCTGTATCCCCACTCCACTGAAGTCCTTTCTTTTTCCAGCTAATTCCTCCCATATTTCAATGTCATCATCCTCCCTCCCCCGCCCCACACACAATATACAGGCCTTGTGTAGAGTGAGACACTGAGGTCAAGAATGTAATGGCAGGCTGGAGATACATGGCTTAGCATTTAAAGTGCTTGCCTGCAAAGCCAAAGGTTTGATTCCCCAGGACTCATGTAAGCCAGATGTGCAAAGTGACGCATGCGTATGGAGTTTGTTTGCAGCAGCCTAAGACCCTGTTGTGCCCATTCTCTCTCTCTCACCCTCTTTCTGTCAAATAAATAAATTAAAATTAAAATATTTTAAAAAGTAATGACCACTTTGTATCTGGAAGGACAGCATTCCAAAACCACTCCTTCCCATCCTTTGGCTGTTACATTCTTTCCACCTGTGCCCTTGGCGGTGTGATAGAGAGGTCTCTTGTGTGCACTGTTACTTCATAATAATATTTTTTTTTTTTTAGTTTTTAGAGGTAGGGTCTAGCTTTCTAGCCCACGCTGACCTGGAATTCAGTATGTATTCTCAGGGTGGCGTTGAACTCACAGCAATCCGCCTACCTCTGCCTCCCAAGTGCTAGGATTAAAAGCATGTGCCACCATGCCCGCCTACTTTGATGGTTTTAAAAAAATATTTTTATTTATTTACTTGAGAGACAGAGGCAGAGAGAGAGGGAGAGAGAAAATGGGCACACCAGGGCACCTAGCCACTGCAAACGAACTCCAGATGCATGTGCCACCTTGTGCATCTGGTTTATATGGGTATTGGGGAATCAAACCTGGGTCCTTTGGCTTTGCAGGCAAGCACCTTAACTGTTGAGCCATCTCTCCACACCCGCTTTGATGAGTATTGAGTTAGTAATCAACTGCCATTTGAAAATGGAAACTTGTGTAAACAAAAATGAGAGTTGCCAGGTGTGGTGGTGCACACCTTTAATCCCAGCATTTGGGAGGCAGAGGTAGGAGGAGTGCCATGAGTTAGAGGCCACCCTGAGACTACATAGTTAATTCCAGGTCAGCCTGGGCCAGAGTGAGAACCTACCTCGAAAAACATAAACAAAAAGTGAGAGCTGCACTAATGTATAGGCAAAAACATAATTATTTAAAGGGCAATTTGATGGCTATAATGTATCTGTTTTTGCCCAGCAACAGCAGTAGGTTCCCCACTAGGGTTTAAGACTTCCTGTGCTATAGACTTTTGACTAGATTTTCATTATCAAGCATGAATCCCTTCACGTGGCGTGAGCCTCAAGTCCATACAGAGGGGTTGTTGATTACCCCATAACAGACATGCCACTATTGCACTAGTCTAGTAGGCATGCCTTGCCAAGCTGGCCAGTTCTCTATCCTTGATACTGCATAGTCCTTTTCAGCTCTGTGACCACTAGTCAACAGGGAGGAGACTTTCAGCCCAGCTCTAGCTTGATTTCGCAGTGACCCGCAACTGAAGCATGCAGAGTCTTCAGCAATAGGGTCTTACCATCTAGTTCTGGTGGGCATCCAAGAGCCTTGTCAATGACCTGTATTGTTTTGAGGGCATCAGAGGCCTCCCTGACCCACAGCACATTGGTAGATATCTTTCCTCTGGCACTGGAATTTTTTTTTTTTTTTGTCTAATAACCTATGGCTTCTGGGAGCAGGATAATCTCATATTGTACTTCTGTTAAAACTCTATTAAAGGCCGAGTGTGGTGGCACACGCCTTTAATCCCAGCACCTGGGAGGCAGTGGTGGGAGGATTGCCATGAGTTCGAGGCCACCCTGAGACTACATAGTGGAATTCCAGGTCAGCCTGGGCTAGAGCGAAACCCTACCTCGAAAAAAAACCCTTCTATTTAAAAAGTTGAGGGGGGGGGCTGGAAGGATGGCTTAGCAGTTAAGGCGCTTGTTTGCGAAGCCAAAAGACCAAGGTTCAGTTCCACAGAACCATGTAAACCAGATGCACAGAGTGCTGCATATGTCTGGAGTTGGTTTGCAGTGGCTGGAGGCTCTGGCACGCCCATTCATTTTCTCTCTCTCTCTCAAATTAAAAAAAAAACATTTTATTTTATTTTATTTTATTTGGGTATGTATATGTGAGTGAGTGAGAGAGAAGGAGAAAGCATGAGCATGCCAGGGCCTCTTGCTGCTAAAAACAAACTCTAGACCCAGGTTCAATTACTCTTTCTGGAAATCCCCTCATAGACACACCCAGATGTGTGCTTTCCATGGTGATTGCAAATCAAATCAAGTTGATAATGAAGATTAACGAACTTGTTTTTTGTTTCTTAAAAAATTATTTGTAGAAGAATGCATAACATAAAATTTACCATCCTGGCCTTTTTTTTCTAATCTAGGTGAGGTATTACACACCTTTGATTATAGAACCTGGAAGGTGGAGGCACAAGGCTAAAGATTTCAAGGGGAGCCTTAGCTATACTCTGTCCAAGACAAGCCTGAGCTACATGAGACCATGTCTCCAAATGAAGCAAAATAGGGCTGGAGAGATGGTTTAGCAGTTAATACACTTGCCTATGAAGCCTGAGGACTCAGATTCAATTCCCCATTACCTGTGAAATCAGATGCACATGATGGCGCATGTGTCTGGAGTTTGGTTGCAGTGGCTTGAGGCCCTGGCGTGTCCATTCTCTCTCTCTCTCTGCCTCTTTCTCTTAAATAAATAAATAAATAAATATTTTTTAAATGAGGCAAGCCAGGCATGGTGGCACATGCCTTTAATCCCAGCACTTGGGAGGCAGAGGTAGGAGGATCGCCATGAGTTTAAGGCTACCCTGAGACTACAGAGTGAATTCCAGATCAGCGTGAACTAAAGCCAAAATAAAACAAAATGTGGAAGAGGAATTGAGTACTTCATAAGAAATGAAAGCAGCAGACTTTCACTGTGCTCTTTTGTGCTGTGCTCGGCTTACCTGGCTGGTGATTGAAGTGATGTGTACAGGGAAAACTGTCCCTGGGCATGCTCATGAGGGATTATCTGGATTCGGTTTTCCTAGGCACACCACTGGGGGATTATATTATGTCAATTAAATTGGGAAGACACACCTTAACACTGTGAGCTGCACTGTTCAGTGGGCTGGGTTTCTGAACTGGATAAAAATGAAGAAGCTAACCATCACCAGCACTCATCTCTGCCTCCTCACTGTCCAGATAGGACCAACTGTGTAAGCCACCTTGCCTGGTAACATTGGACTAAACTGAAGTACACCCTTCCTCTCTTAAACTAATTCTTGCAGGTATTTTGTCCCAGCAACAAGAAAGGTGACAAATACAGTGATTACACTTGGAGATGAAATGACTCTAAGGTCTGGTGTAGTGATAGTACTATGCACTACAACAAGGACTAACAAGGAGTAGAAGGTGACAGATGACTTACGATCATGACATTTGCTGTCATTACCAGTTATTCTCAAATCTTGTAAAACAATGATTACCATTCTCCTTTCCTAAAATCTAACAAGCTACCTGGATTTTACTAATTACAGCCTTCATAGAACAAGATTTTCCTACCAAACTTGCTGTTACCCTTTGAGTTGCGTTATTCTCATAAGCATATAATAGAACTTTAATTGTTTCTACTTTTTAAAAGGAATTCTCACAAAAACACAAGTCAGAAGGTCTCTACTAAGTATAGATTTAGTTTAATGATGGACTGCCTTCCTTAATTTAGAGTATAATACCTTTGGAAATATATCTGTACTTAGGTTCTCGGGTTATCTCTGTTCAGCCCTTATTGAAATCACCCCAGTGGCTTGTGCAGTTTCCCACTAATAGATCCCTTGTCAAGATTGAAGTTCATTTTTGCTTTGCTAGTACTATTAATTAGTTCTTAGTCTTTGATCACTCATATTAGTATTCATTATAGTTGGTCTCTCCTTTTTTTCTTCCTTTCTTTCTTTTTTTTTTTTGTTTTTTTTTTTGTTTTTTTGAGGTAGGGTTTCACTCTGGCCCAGGCTGACCTGGAATTCACTATGTAGTCTCAGGGTGGCCTCGAACTCATGGTGATCCTCCTACCTCTGCCTTCTGAATGCTGGGATTAAAGGCGTGTGCCACCACGCCCAGCCCTTTTTTCTTTCTTTATTGGCTACTTCATTTTAGTGTCTTTTTTCCAATTCCTTTTCTATTGGATTTCTAAATACACTGTCTCAGAACTGTCTGCTCTTTTCCATCTGTAGTAAAGAAATTTGCTAGGTAATCTTATCCAGTCTTATGAATTTTAAGTACCATCTCTTCAGTGGTTAGTCCAAATTTCTTCTTATAACCTGATGAGTTTCATATTTAATTACAACTAATATATCCAGCTACACTTTTTTTTAAAAAGATTTATTTTTATTTATTAGAGACAGAGAGGGAGAGAATAAGAGAGAATGGGTGCACCAGGTCCTCTAGCCACTGCAAACGAACTCCAGATGCATGCGCCACCATATGTATCTGAGTTGCGTGGGACCTGGAGAATTGAACCTGGGTCCTTAGGCTTCACAGGTGAGTGCAGTAACTGCTAAGCCATCTCTCCAGCCCTCCAACTGCTTTTTATTTATTTATTTATTTATTTATTTCCAAGGTAGGGTCTCACTCTAGCCCAGGCTGACCTGGAATTCACTCTGTAGTCTCAGGGTGCCCTTGAACTCATGATCCTCTGCCTCTGTCTCCAGAGTGCTGGGATTAAAGGTGTGCGCTACCATGCCTGGTCCACCTGCTTTATTCAAAAATATTTATTTTTTGAGAGAGATAAATGAGAGAATGGACACAACAGGGCCTCTAGCCACTGCAAACGAACTCCAGATGCATGCACCACCATATATATCTGAGTTCATGGGACCCGGAGAATCAAACCTGGGTCCTTAGGCTTCACAGGTGAGTGCCTTAACTGCTAAGCCATCTCTCCAACCCTCCAACTGCTTTATTATTATTATTATTATTACTTATTTACTTCTGAGGTAGGGTCTCACTCCAACCCAGGCTGACCTGGAATTCACTCTGTAGTCTCAGGGTGGCCTTGAACTCATGGTGATCCTCTACCTCTGCCTCCAGAGTGCTGGGATTAAAGGTGTGCACCACCACACCTGGCCCAACTGCTTTTTTCAAAAATATTTATTTTTTGAGAGAGCTAAATGAGAGAATGGACACAATAGGGCCTCTAGCCACTGTAAACGAGCTCCAGAAGCATGTACCACCTTGTGCATCTGGCTCTTATGTGGGTACTGGGGAGTCAAACCTGAGTCCTTAGGCTTCGAAAGCAAGTGTCTCAACCAATAAGCCATCTCCAGCCCTCCAACTGCCTTTTTTTAAAAATAAAATCTTTTCAAATTTTCTTATTAACAATTTCCATGATTATAAAAAATATCCCATGATAATACCCTCCCTGCCCCCCAATTTCCCCTTTGAAACTCCATTCTCCATCATATCCCCTCCCCCTCCCAATCAGTCTCTCCTTTATTTTGATGTCATCATCTTTTCCTCCTATTATGATGGTCTTGTGTAGGTGGTGTCACGGACTGTGAGGTTATGGATATCCAGGCCATTTTATATCTGGAGAAGCACATTGTAAGGAGTCCTACCTTTCCTTTGGATCTTACATTCTTTCCACCACTTCTTCTGCAGTGGACTCTGAGCCTTGGAAGGTGTGATAGAGATATTGCAGTACTGAGCACTCCTGTCACTTCTTCCCAGCACCATGATGCCTTCTGAGTCATCCCAAGGTCACTGCCATCTGAAAATAGAAGATTCTCTACCAAAAGTGAGAATAGCCATTAATATAAGGGTATGAACATTAAGAGAAGTGCTTACTGGGCAGTTTGATAAGCATAGTATATACATTTATCCTGACAGCAGCAGATGTTGCACCCCTTGGGCTCATGACTACCCCTGTTTTAAGTTTTCAGTATCAGGGATGTATTCCCTCCCATGGAGCGGGCCTCCAGTCCAATTAGAGGGCAGTTGGTTTCCACCATGACAGACATGGCACTATTGCACCTGTTGGCTCATTTGGCCCGGCTGGCCAAATATAAGTCTTGTAGTGTCCACTGTTTAGTATCTTCACTGGGAATTTCTCTCTCTCCCAGTGAACTGCATGCAGAATGACTTCTTCCAGCTTTCTGTCACCTGGTCTACATGGAGGAGGTTATCAGCTCAGTTCCAGCAGGATTTTTCAGTGGCCTTGCAGCCCAAGTATGTGGAGTCTTCAGCAATAGGGTCTTAACATCTATTCTTGGTGGGGAACCAAGGGCCTGGGCAATGGCCTGTAATGTTTTTGGGGGCATCAGGGACGTCCCTGGCCAACAACTCACTGGAAGGTATCCCATCCCTGGCACTGAAAATTTTCTAGCAACAATCTATGGCTCCTGAGTGTTCTGTTGTCCAAAAAGTAGGTTTCCATATGATTTATTTATATCCTCTTAGATTTAAAACAAAAAATTGTTCATTTTTATTTATTTATTTGAGTGTGTCAGAGAGAGAGAGAGAGAGAGAGAGGGAGGGAGAGAGAGAGCGTGTGTGCGCGCGCGCCAGGGCTTCCAGCCACTGCTAACGAACTCCAGACACGTGTCCCCCCCTTGTGCATCTGGCAAACGTGGGTCCTGGGCAATCAAGCCTCGAACCAGGGTCCTTATGCTTCACAGGCAAGTGCTTAACCGCTAAGCCATCTCTCCAGCCCTCTTAGATTTTGAGTAGCTCTCCCTCCACCTTTCCTTTACTCAGTCTCTCCCCCTGATCTCACCTTGGGCCTTTCACCCCCATTAATCTATTCTTCTACTTACATATATACAATACCATCCTATAAGGTCCCCCCTCCCTTCCTTTCTCTTCCCTTTATATGTCTTTTCTAGCTTACTGGCCTTTGCTACTGAGTTTTCTTCCTACTTACACAGAAGTCCAATCATTCGTAGCTAGGATCCACATATGGGAGAAAACATGCAACACTTGGCTTTCTGGGCCTGGGGTACCTCACTTAGTATAATCCTTTCCAGATCCATCCATTTTCCTGCAAATTTCATAACTTTATTTTTCTTTGCCGCTGAGTAGAACTCCATTGTATAAATGTGCCATATCTTCATTATCTACTCCTCAGTTGAGGGACATCTAGGCTGGTTCCATTTCCCAGCTATTGTGAATTGAGCGGCAGTAAACTTGGTTGAGCAGTTGTCTCTAAGGTAATGAGATGAGTCCTTAGGATAAAAAAAAAATTAATTTAACTTATTTATTTAAGAGAGAGAGAGAGAGGCAGATAGAGAACGAATGGGCATGCCAGGGCTTTCAGCCACTGAAAATGATCTCCAGACACACACACCACTTTTAGCATCTGGCTTACATGGCTCCTGGGGAATTGAACCAGGGTTCTTTGTCTTTGCAGGCAAGTGTCTTAACTGCTAAGCCATTTCTCCAGTGCCCAACTGCCTTTTATGAAAATGTATACATGTATGTGTATGTTCCCTCACAGTAGTGCATGTGCTTACCTGTGGCAAGGTGTCCTTTTCTGTGGTGGTGGTGGTGGGGGAATCTGATGTTCCAGCTCCATCACTCTTGGCTGGAATCTTTTAGTGATCTCAGAGTTCCCCCCTTTCAAACCCGCTCCTATTTGGCTTTTGTTTTGTGGTCTCTTGGCAAGTCCCATTTACTCTGCACCTCTATGGGACTGGGGTTAAAGATACACATGGATTCTGGAGACTCAAACTCAGTTGTTCTCAGACCCTCATGCTTGTGCAGGAAGTGCGCTTAACTGAGTCATCTATCCAGTCCTATCCAGCTGCCTTCTTGATACCTTCATTTGAAGAGTTAATGGAGACATAATGATGAACAGGTCCCAAACTAAATGATTGATCACATTCTTTTCTGTTTGATCTTTGGTTAGCATTCTTGTGTGAAGAAGTGAAATCAAGTTGGGCTGTGTTCTCATTCCTCTCCCCTCTCCCCCTTTCTCTTTCTTTCAGTATGAGGTCCACTAGGGCCTCATAGTGCTTTAAAAATATTTTTTTTTTGTTTATTTTTATTTACTTGACAGGGAGAGAAAGAGGCAGATAGGTAGAGACTGGGCACACCAGGGCCTGCAGCCACTGCAAACAGACTCCAGATGCATGCGCCACCTTGTGCATCTGGCTTTTGTGGGTCCTGGGGAATTGCTCCTCCAACTGAGGTCCTTAGGCTTCACTGGCAAGCGCTTAACGCTAAGCCATCTCTCCAGCCCACATACTGCTGTTAATGAATTCCAGACACGTGCACCATTCCACATATCTGGTTTTATATGGGTATTGGGGAATTGACCTCAGGTCATTGGGTTTTGTAAGCAAGCACCTTCAACTGATAAGCCAACACTCCAGCCCCATATTTTATTTATTATTATTATTTTTGTTGTTGTTGTTTTGAGGTAGGGTCTCACTCTGACCCAGGTAGACCTGGAATTAACTATGTAGTTTCAGGGTGGCCTCAAACTCATGATGATCCTCCTGCCTCTGCCTCCTGAGTGTTGGGATTAAAGGCGGGTGCCACTACACCCAGCTATTTTTTTTTTTTTTTGAAGCAAGGTCTCAGTGTAGCCCAGGCTGGCTTTGAATTTATACCTCTACCTCAGCCTCCCATGTGCTGGAATTAAAGTCTGTGCCACGACACCTTGCTTTGTTGTGCTCTTCTTTTTTTTTTTTTTTTTTAATTTTGTTTATTTGGGAGTGACAGAGAAAGAAAGAGATATATATAGAGAGAGTGAGTGACTGAGAGAGAGAGAGAGAATGGGTACACCAGGCCCTCCAGCCACTGCAAATGAACTCCAGATGCATGCGCCACCTTGTGTATCTGGCTTACATGGGTCCTGGGGAATCAAGCCTCGAACCAGGGTCCTTAGGCTTCACAGGCAAATGTTTAACCAGCTAAGCCATCTCTCTAGCCCCTGTTGTACTACTCTTATTAAGTATCTGAAATAGCCAAATTTGAGCATGTCTCTTACCTTCTATTACTACATTAGCCCCAGATACGAGTTTTTTCCTTTGGATTATTGCAGTAGGCATCAAACTAGTGTTCATTCTTTCATTCTTCACCTACTTAGAACATTTAAATTTAATTAACGATTGCCAGCTTCTGGGAAATTCTTGTCTCCACCTTCTTTATTTCTGTGAGTGCATTGGGATTACTGAAGCCCACCACAGCTCTGGCTTTTATGTGGGGCCCAGAGGTCCAAAGTTAAGGTACCCAAGTGCTTTATTCACTTTGCTGTCTTTACAACCCCCAAGGTATTCTTACACTTTTAAATACGTATTTGCGAGCCCAGTGTGGAGTGTGGTGGCGCATGCCTTTAATCCCAGCACTTTGGGAGGCAGAGGTAGTAGGATAGCCATGAGTTCAAGGCCACCCTGAGACTACATAGTGAATTCCAGTTCTGCCTGAGCTAGAGTGAGACCCTACCTTAAAAAGCAAAAACAAAAACAACAGGACTGGAGAGATGGCTTAGCAGTTATGGCACTTGCCTGCAATGCTAATGGACTCAGGTTCGATTCCCCAGGACCCACATAAGCCAGATGTACAAGGAGACACGTGCATCTGGAATTCCTTTGCAGTGGTTGAAGGCTCTGGATCACCTATTCTCTCAAATAAAATAAATAAATAAAAATTAAAAATTAAAAAAACAATAAGAATAAAACAAAGCAAAACAAAAACTTATTTGCAAAAAGAGAGAGAGAGAGAGAGAGAGAGAGAGAAAGTGAGCGATAGAGATAGATAGATGTGGGGGGTGGGGGACAGAAAGAATGGATGTGCCACTGCCTCTTTGCCACTGCAAATGCATGTACCATTTTGTGCATCTGGCTTTCATTAGGTACTGGGGAATGGAACCCAGGCCATCAGGCTTTGCAAGCAAGCATGTCTTCAACCACTGAGCCATTTCTCCAGCTCCTGTACTTACACTTTTTATTCATTTATTTATTTATTTTGATTTTGTGAGGTAGGGTCTTACTGTAGCCCAGGCTGACCTGGAATTCACTATATGTAGTCTCAGGCTGGTCTTGAACTCACAGTAATCCTCCTACCCAGCTAATCTTACACTTAATTTTTTTTTTTAAGCCAGTGTGGTGGGAGGCAGAGGTAGGAGGATTGCTGTGAGTTCAAGTGCAGCCTGGGACTGTAGAGTAAGCTCCAGGTCAGCTTGGGCTGGAGTGAGACCACACCTCAAAAAAAATTATTTATTTATATGGGGGAGGGAAGAGAGGGAGAAAGGAAGAGAGAGAGAGAGAAAGAGCGAATATGAATGTGCCAGGGCCTGTATCCACTACAAATGAATTCCAGATGCATGTGCCACTTTGTGCATCTGGCTTTACATGGGTATTGACTTTGCAGGCAAGCACCTTTAACCACTAAGCCACGAACTCCCACAGCCATCTTATTCTTTTTTTTTTTTTTTTTTTTTTTGAGGCAGGGTCTTTCTCTTTCTCCCCAGGCTGACCTGGAATTCACTGTGTAGTCTCAGGGAGGTCTTGAACTCTCGGTGCCACCAGGCCCCAGCTCCTCTTATTTTTAAAACTGTAACAGTAAACTTGTGAAAGAATAATAGAACAAGTTGATCTCTGCAGGAGGGTAGCAAGTAGTAGGAATGCCAATGGATCTGTGGGAAGGGTGTAAAGTTAGTGGAACATGAATGGTTACTCCACTCATTCAGGTTCTTTTATAGCCCCAATTTCTGTTTCAAGTGAGAAAAGCTATTTTTTCTCCTGCGTGCAGAATAGGTCAATCTTTAAAACAAAAAAAATCTGTGGCTTGTTGTATATACAGAGGCCAGATGGCTCTTCCTGCAGTTCAGGTGATTTTTAGCATACTATCCGCTCAGCACAGTTTTAGATGGCACATTCTTTTTCTTCTTTTCTTTTCTTTTTTTTTTTTAGGTAGGGTCTCACTATAACCCTTGCTGACCTGGAATTGATTATGTAGAATCTGTAGTCTCAGGGTGGCCTCAAGCTCCCAGCGATCCTCCTACCTCTGCTTCTCAAGTGCTGAGATTAAAGGTGTGTGCCACCACACCCAGCCTACGCATTCTTTTTTTAAAAATATATTTTATGTATTTGAGAGAGAGAGAGAGGGAGGGAGGGAGGGAGGGAGAGGGAGAAAGAAGGAGAGGAAGAGAAAGGAAGAGAGAATGGGTGAGCCAGGGCCTCCAGCTACTGCAAATGAACTCCAGGTGCACAAGACCCTTTGTGTTCACATGGGTCCTGGGTAAATGAACTGGGGTCCTTTGGCTTTGCAGGCAAATGCCTTAACTGCTAAGCCATCTCTCCAGCACCTGGCCTGCACATTCTTTTTTTCTTTTCTTTTTTTTTTTTCCCGAGGTAGGGTTTCACTCTAGCTCAGGCTTACCTGTATAATTCACTATGTATTCTCAGAGTGGCCTCGAACTCATGGCGATCCTCCTACCTCTGCCTCCCAAGTGCTGGGATTAAAGGTGTGTGCCACCAAGCCTGGCTGGCCTGCATATTCTTATTAACTACTGCAATGTAAAAGCCAGGCATCTTTAGTGAGAAATTGCATTTTCCAATGTTTTAGCCACTGTGATCATAATCCTATATTTTTATTCTTAGATCTTAACTTTGTTATACTTAGTATAGTTAGTACGTTTTAGTTGTATTAACTTTTATGTACATAGGTTTATTCTATGACAAGTACCAAAATTTTAAATTTGATGCTTTGTTAGGAATTGACATCTCTAAAAATGCTATTTCCAGGTATTTGCCTGCAAAGCCAAAGGACCCAGGTTCGATTCGCTGGGACCCACATAAGCCAGATGTACAAGGTGGCACATGTGTCCATAGTTCGTTTGCTGTGGCTGAAGGTCCTGGCGTGCCCAGCCTCTCTCTCTCTCTCTCAAGTAAATAAATAAAAATAAAAAAAATTAATGTAGAAGAGAACCTAGAAAGAATGCTTGAACTTTGAAGTGATTCTGTATGCCTGCCAACTGATTTTCCTTCTCATAGAAAACCATTGTTAAAGCTGGGCGTGGTGGTGCATTCCTTTAATCCCAGCACTTGGGAGGCAGAGGTAGGAGGATCAGCGTGAGTTTGAGGCCACCCTGAGACTACATAGTGAAAAACCAAAAAGAAAGAAAGAAAGAGGGAGGGAGGAAGGAAACTATTGTAAGATGTTTATGTGGTGATAGCTTTAATGCAACCTTAATTCTTTTTAACAACTGCTTAGTAAGCTATTGTAGGTATAAATTGTATAATCTGCTTCATTTGTGAGCATATAGGCTATTTCTAGTCTTTTGTCAGTCTTTTTTCTCACGTGGTGTCATGAAGCCCAGGCTGGCCTCAGACTCACTCTTTAGCTGAAGTTGACTGCTCTGACCTTCCTTCTTCTCCTGCCTTGGCATTATAGATTTGTTCATACCACATTTTGTTTTTCTTCTGGTCTTTGGCTGTTATATGCATTCTTTTTCATGGTTGGTTGATGAGATTTTACCTTCAGGGTAAACTTTTAAAAGTAATGTTGTGTGAAGAGGTGTGTACATTTAAATGATCATAAATAATTTCATAACCACCTTTATTAGTTACATTTCTATCAACATATTATAATTTAACTAAAGGGGGTTATAGAAAATTCTTTGTTAACTATTCTTTGCATAGTTTGCCAGTTTGGGCCTATAGCATTAACATCTCATCAAACCTTTCTGTCATTGCCAACCTGCATGTGAACATGGTATCTCACTGTTACTACTTTGCATTTCTTTTTATGGACGGTTAATATTTCCCTGACTGTGAAATGTTTGTTAAAATCCTTTGCTTTTATGTGTGAAGTTGTTTGTTTCATTATCTACTATGAAATTCACCTTTTTAAAATACAGTACAGTGCAATTTTTAATAGCTTTTTTTTTTTGAGGTTGGGTCTCACTCTCTCACTGTAGTCCAGGCTGACCTGGGATTCTCTATGTAGTCTCAGGGTCTTCCTACGTCTGCCTCCTGAGTGCTGGCATTAAAGACATGTGCCACCACACCTGGCTTAAAATATTATTTTTTAAAAAAAAATTGTTTTGTTTGTTTGGGGGTGTGTGCAGATAGAGAATGAGCATGCTAGGGCCTTCAGCTGCTGCAAATGAACTCTAGACACAGGTGCCACCTTGAGCATCTGGCTTATGTGGGTCCTGGGAAATCAAACCTGGGTCCTTAGGCTTCTCAAGCAAGTGCCTTAACCACTACGCCATCTCTCAAGCCCCCTTAAATGATTTAAAAAAAAAAATATATATATATATATATTTTTTTTTTTTTTTTTGAGGCAGGTTCTCACTATAGCCCAGGTTGACCTGGAATTCAGTATATTGTCCCAGGTTGCCCTTAAACTCATAAGCGATCCTTCTACCTCTGCCTCCCGAGTGCTGGGATTAAAGGTGTATGCCACCACTGGCTTAATTTTCCTTTTTAATATCTAAACTTAGATCTGTCTAGAAGTTATTTCAGGGCTGGAGAGATGGCTTAGCGATTAAGGCGCTTGCCTGTGAAGCCTAAAGACCCAGGTTCAATTCCCCGGGACCCACGTAAGCCAGATGCACAAGGGGATGCATGTGTCTGGAGTTCATTTGCACTGGCTAAAGGCCCTGGTGCACCCATTCTCTCTCTCTCTCTCTCTCTCATAAGTAAAAAATAAAATAAAATAAAAAGGACATAGAAGTGATTTCAGTGCCAGTTAATGAATGATCCAGGTTTTTGCTATAGTCACCTCATTCTATGCTGTGTCTTGAATTTAAATGTGTGTGTATGTATGCATGTATGTATGTATGTATAAGTTGCTTGTACCTCTCTTGTACTCTTTATTTATTTTTATTTATTTAAAAATATTTTTATTTATATATTTGAGAGAGAGAAAGAGGGAGAGAAAGAGAATGGGTGCTCCAGGGCATCCAGCCACTCCAAGCAAACTCCAGATGCATGTGCTACCTTGAGCATCTGGCTTACATGGGTCCTTGGGAATCAAACCTGGGTCCTTTGGCTTTGCAGGCCAAGTGCCTTAACTGCTAAGCCATCTCTCCAGCTCTATTTGTGTGTGTGTGTGTGTGTGTGTGTGTGTGTGTTTTAAACCTATTACAGAACTTAAATTGCCGGTCTTATGGCATTTATTTCATTCATACATTTATAGAGCACATAGTATATGGCCTGTTGGTAAGAATTAAATGTTGAATAGAAAAGGCTCAAACACTGATATTAGGATGCTTAGTCTGGCAAAGTTTTATATATATATGTGTGTGTGTATATATATATATATATATATATTCTTATTTATTTATTTGAGAGAGAGAGAGAATGGGCACGCCAGGGCTTCTAGCCACTATAAACGAACTCCAGATGCATGTGTCACCATGTGCATCTGGCTTATGTGGATTCTGGGGAATCAAACCTGGGTCCTTAGGCTTTACAGGCAATAGCCTTGGTTGCTAAGCCATATCTCCAGCCTCTGGCAAAGTTTTATATTGTATGTTTTCAAATCTTTATTTTTTTATATTACTTTTCTGATCTTTTCATATTTTGAGAAGTTTTAAATAAATGGAAAATAGTGCCATAAGAATATTTGTTAAGTTGCTCACTCCTGTCTTTCAGTCCTTGCTTTTTACTATGCAGTATAGTATAAGAAAACAGGAATGATGGATGCCTCAACTGTAAGTTGTTCAGTGGGTATTTCCCCTATGGTTCTAGCATTTTTGGGGGGAATTATTTCAGAAAGTATGAAACAGTGATTTTCTAGTTCTACTTATTTCACACTGATTAGCAAGCGTTCTAATGATGATGTAAAAAATAACCTTTGAAGCCAAGTATAATGAGTGGTATAATATCCCCCTTAGTCTTAGCACTCAGGAAGCTAAAGTAAATGGATCGCATGAGTTTAAGGTCAGCCTGGCCTATAATGAGACCCTGCCTTGAAAAAAGAAACAACAACAAAAAACTGTGTGTGTATATATGTGTATTCATATATATAATTTTTTCTCCCCCCCCCCTTTTTTTTTGTTTTTTCAAGGTAGGTTCTCACTCTAGCCCAGGCTGACCTGGAATATTCACTATGTAGTCTCAGGGAGTCCTTGAACTCTTGCTGATCCTCCTACCTCTCTCCCCTTACACTCCCTCCCCTGCCCAGGGTCTCACTCTAGCCCAGGCTGACCTGAAATTCACTCTGTAGTCTCAGGGTGGTCTCTAACTCACTGCAATCCTCCTACCTCTGCCTCCCAAGTGCTGGGATTAAAGGTGTGCACCACTACGCCCAGCTACCTACCTTCCCCCCTTCTTTACATTGTCATGAACTCAATATTTTATTTCTTCACTGTCATATTGTTTCTTATTTCTGCTTGTTATCACTGAGAAGAACAGTCATTATCATCTTTTTCATCATTTTGTTCAAGGATCTCAAAGCATTTAATATCGAATAATTTATTTTATAAAGATAACTAGGGCCTGGAGAGATGGCTTAGTAGTTAAGGCATTTGCCTGCGAAGCCAAAGGACCTAGGTTTGATTCCCCAGGACCCACGTTAGCCAGATGCACAATAGGCACATGCGTCTGGAGTTCGTTTGCAGTGGCTGGAGGCTCTGGTGTGCCCATTCTCTCTCTCTCTCTCTCTCTCTGTTTGCAAATAAATAAAAAAAAATTTTTTAAAAAAGATAACTAGTATCCATGGAGAGAGTAGCCTTCATTTGAGCTCTGTACTTTTGCAACTTGGTTACAAACTTAAATAGGGGAGTTTTTTGGATTATGGAATCCAGGTAAGGGTTTAAGAACCAACCACATAAAAATTTCATTTGGGCTTTGGGATTAGATAAAACTGGGATGTCACTGATACTCTTTCCTTCAGTTTTTAAGTCAGTAACATTTTGTTTACTCTTGCACTAATTAATTGTGGCGTGGATTTAAGAGATTGTCAGAACGTGCTTCCTGTTCTGTGTGGATTTAGTAGACTGCAGAACATGTACAGAAAGAGATCTGGAGGATTGAGGAGAATTTGGTGATGAGTTGAAGAGGTGCATTTTAGTTAGGGCAGGCAGTACGATGGATGACAGTGGTGCAGGGGAAAGGAGAATGAGAGTAATTTTCTTTCTTCAGCAGTTGCTAATTTGCTGGATCTCTTTTAAAAATTTATTTTATTATTATTTTGTTTTGTTTTTCGAGGTAAGGTCTCACTCTAGTTCAGCCTGACCTGAAATTGACTCTGTAGTCACAGAGTGGCCTTGAACTCACAGCAATCCTACTACCTCTGCCTCCCAAGTGCTGGAATTAAGGCATGTGTCACCACGCCCAGCCCATAATTTGCTGAATCTTTTAATCAAGTGAGAGACATATAAGAAGTGCATGCTTGGAATGGGTAAATGATGAGCTTGATCTTAGAGATACCAAGTTGAAGGTTCTGTAGGGGTGGGGGAGTGAGTTGAATATAGGTGCTGAAGTTTTTGTAAATTTTTTTTTGTTTATTTATTTATTTGAGAGTGACAGAGAAAGAGGGGGGGGGAGAGAGAGAGAGAATGAGTGCACTAGGGCCTTCAACCATTGCAAACGAACTCCAGACGCGTGTGCCCCCTTGTGCATCTGGCTAACATTGGGTCCTGGAGAATTAAGCCTTGTACTGGGGTCCTTAGGCTTCACAGGCAAGCGCTTAACTGCTAAGCCATCTCTCCAGCACTAGGGGCTGAATTTTGGAAGAAAAGAAGAAAGTAGGGGTAGCTCAGTGGAAAAGTGCTTGCCTAGTGTGTGCAAGACTCTGTATTGGATCCTGAACACTATGGGCACAAAAAGAGAAGGAGAAAGTCAGTAGCAGAAGTCAAATTTAATGCAGATTAGTAAAATAGTTCCGAGTATATGGAAGCAAGAGACTTGGAGTTCTAGAGAAGAGTTAATATTAAAGCCATCAAGTTAAGGATTACAAAATAATTAATAGGCCATTTATAACGATAAGAAGAAATACAGTGACAAAGGGGAAAAGATTATTTATTTATTTACTTTTGGCTTTTCAAGGTAGGGTGTCACTCTAGCTCAGGCTGACCTGGAAGTCACTACGTAGTCTCAGGGTGGCCTCGAACTCATAGCGATCCTCCCTACCTCTGCCTCCCGAGTGCTGGGATTAAAGGTGTGCACCGCCATGTCTGGCAAAAAAAGATTTTTATCTAGGAAGGATACAGATACTACATAAGGATTAAAAAGAAATATCAGTTGGTTTAATCCCAGCACTGGGGAGGCAGAGGTAGGAGGATCACTGTGAGTTCAAGGCCAGCCTGAGACCACGTAGTGAATTACAGGTCAGCCTGGGCTAGAAGTGGGACCCTACCTAAAAAAAAAAGTCGGTTGGATGTGACTCTGCTGTGGGAAACTGGGAGGCGCTTATGTAAAGCTCGCAGGACTTGATAGTTACAGTACAAAGAAACTAGTCAAAACTTGTTTTCTACAAGTTTGTAAAGGAAAGATAGATGAAGGCATTGAGAAGTTGGGGATTTTCTTTTCTTTGATTTGGAATGGGAGATACTTGAGCAATAGTTATAGACAGCAAACAAGTTATCTAAAGTTTGCTTTTAGGCTTTCATGCATACCATTGCAAACATTAAGTGCATTAAGTTTGTATTACTGTTGGTGCAGAGAAAATGGAATCCCAAGGTTAAAGACCTAGGTTCTGTTACAGTGAGTTTTTTGGGTTCAATTACCCAGAACACTATAAACTTAAAATTGTCACTTTCACGTTCCTTCTGTGTTTAATTCACTTTGTTAGCAGCCCTTTACACATAATTTGTAACCAAGCCTCACCACAGTTTCTAAGGTGAGTATTATGCTATTTTTTATATACACTCTGAGAGTTTACTTTTTGAAATCAGGTTTTTAGGATCATGCTATAATTTTAGCACAAATACACCTGATTCTGAAGTTGCTGCTCTTTTCTCTGTGTCACATTGTCTTTTCTAATCTAAAGTAGTCTTTCAGGGTTTAGCTCCCATTTCCTTAACAGCTGGATGTCACATATACATCATAAATGTTAAATAAATATTACAATAATGTCTATATTTTATTAGAAAAGGCAAAAATATATTTGGCTAAATACCAGACAGACCTTGTAATTGGTCCTCTTTAGCACTATCCCTTGTCTAAACAGTATTTTACTTTTTAAGGTGGTGGTATCATGGATACAGAAATGTCTGAAGATATAGACCACAACTTAACTCCTACCCTTGACAGCATGTCTTATGGAATGCCGAATCAAACAGGATCTGAGAATTCATTGCTGGATGAAGATGATTATTTTTTGAACTCTGGGGATCTTGCGGGAATTCCAGTCGTTGGTAGTGACAATGAGGATGAACAGGATTTTAGTTCGAAGGACAATATTGTTTCTTCCATACATACTGATGATAGCTTGGAAGTAGAGAGAAGAGCCACTCAGCATGAATCAGACAATGAAAATGAAATACAAATTCAAAATAAATTAAAAAAAGACTTTCCTAAACAATTTGATCAGGTTTCTGTCTTTAAATCAATACGGAAAGATTTTAGTCTAGTAAGAGAAAACAGCAAAGAGACATTTTCTGGAAAGGAGAAAAATAGAGATCTAACTTATGAACATGAAAAACGGTTGGATAAACCCCATAAAGATTTGGATTCAAGGTTGAAAAGCAGTTTTTTTGATAAAGCAGGTAATAATTGTTGGAATAGAACCAAATCACAATACAAAGTACTAATAATATAGCTTTTATTACTTTTAATATTGAGTTAAATATGAACAGTTATTCATTGTTAGCTTGTCACTTTTCCTTGATTATTCCTTTATGAAGAGTAATCAAATTCTTTTTTGGTCACTTTTCATAGTGCAATATTTTGATGAGAAGGCAAAATACTTGAATCACCTGTTCTCCTTCCCTCCCCCACTGTTTTGGTTGAATGTGGGAAGCCAATTGGATTTAGCTTTTTTTCTTTAACACTGATTTAAATGGCTATTCCACCAATTAGTCTAAATTAGAGAACTTAAGTGGTTTTTCCATTTTGTACTTAGTTAGTTGAGGCTCCGTTGATCCTCTTTGCAAGCACACTGGATGCTTTAGCTCCAGTTCCGTTCTTCAATAGATCATGTATTTTCTAATATGCCCTCCCCTCCTTTGCTTCTCTTCCGTTTGCCTGTATGCCATCTTCTGTCGGTGTGCTTATACATATACTTATCTAGTAAAGCTTAATTCACAAATCTCTTCCATTCTGTAGTCCTTCCTAAAAATAATTTCCTAGGCTATTATTCCATAGCATTTTGTTCATGCCTCATTACTTACAGATTATAGGACTTTTGTTTTGTTTTTGCCTTACCTGCTAGTTAGGAGTTTCTTGAGGGTCAGAGTATTCATCTTTGTATTTTGGGGTCCTAAACTCAGACAGTGAAAATTGTAATCCTTACACAAATATTAGAGAAGGAAACCATGTGCATATAGCAATTTCATATTTTTTATATAATGCTAGGTAATGTAGAAAGAACAAACCAATATTATGAAAAAAAGACAACTATTTTTAGTATATATTGTGTACAAGGCTGTACAAGGGTATACCATATATTTACATATATAATTCAGTATATATTTTTAATATCTATTTAATATCTATTGGAAATTATAGGTCATTTTTCTGAAGGAACATAATATAGGAGGGATGAGACAAGGCCAGTATTGGAGGTGTTAGTGACCAGTTGAATAGCATAACATGTAATGTGTAATTAAAGATAGTGGCCAGGTATGGTGGCACATTCCTTTAATCCCAGAACTAGGGAGGCAGAGGTAGGCGGATCGCCGTGAGTTCAAGACCACCCTGAGATTACATAGTGAATTCCAGGTCAGCCTGAGCTAGAGTGAAACTCTACCTCAAAAATGGGGGGGAAAAAAAAAAGAGTGGCAGAAGAGGCATATGATAAGGCACTGCAAGATTTCATTCGAGTAACCAGTTCAGCAAAGTGTTCAAATTATTTTTAATTTATTTATTTTGCCTCTCTCTCACTGTAGCCCAGTCTGGCTTGGAACTCATAGCAGTTTTCTTGCCCAGACTTTGAATTATTGTGATTACAGGTCTGAGCCACCATGCCCAGCTTAAAATAATCATTTGTATTTGTCTCTTTTTAAATTTTAATTATTTATTTATTTTTGTTTTTTTGATTTTTCAAGGTAGGGTCTTGCTCTAGCCCAGGCTGACCTGTACTTCACTGTGTGGTCTCAAGGTGACCTTGAACTCTTGGCAGTCCTCCTACTTCTGCCTCCTGAGTGCTGGGATTAAAGGTGTGTGCCACCACGCCCGGCTTTTAAAATATTTTTTAAAAATCTTTTCATGAGAAAGAGAGAGAGATAATTGGCATGCCAGGACCTCCAGCCACTGCATTCAAACACAAGATGCACATGCGTGACTTTGCATGCTTGCATCACCTTATGCATCTAGCTGGCTTACTTGGGACCTGGAGAGTCAAACATTGGTCCTTAGGCTTTGCCAGTAAGTGTCTTAACTGCTAAGCCATCTCTCCAGCCTACCTTTTTCTTTCCCTCCCCCCCCTCCCTCCCTCCCTCCCTCCCTCCCTCCTCTCTCTTTCTCCTTCCCTCCCTCCCTCTCTCTCTCTCTTTCTTTCTTTCTTTCTTTTTCTTTCTTTCGTGCTGTAAACTCAGGACCTTGTGCATGTGCTTTCCTATTGAGCCACATCTCTAGTCTCAAGTGATTCTTATGAGGGAGGTTTGTTTTTGTATTTGTTTTGGGGGTGGCAAGGTCTCACTTTAGCCCAGGCTGACCTGAAACTCAATTATAGCCCAGGCTGCCTTCACACTCATGGCTATCCTCCTACCTCAGATGTGCACCACCTGCCATTGAGAGATCAGGTTTTTTAAAAATATTTTTAAATTTTTATTTATTTATTTGACAGAGAAAGAGGAAGGCAGGGAAGGAGAGAGAGAGAGATTGAGAGAGAGAGAGAGAGAGAGAGAGAGAATATGGGCGGGCCAGGGCCTCCAGCCACTGCAAACAAACTCCAGATGTGTGCGCCCCCTTGTGCATCTGGCTAACGTGGATCCTGGGGAATCGAACCAGGGTCCTTTGGCTTTGCAGGCAAATGCCTTAACCGCTAACCCATCCCTCCAGCCTGAGAGATCAGTTTTAAATTAGTGAACAGAAGATGTTTATACAGAAGAGAGATTTTGAACTGAGCAGAATATGGAAAACTCAACATTGGAACAGACAGAGGAGACTTGGGATGAACTTGTGGAAGTGAGGAAAGCAAACATAATTAACTAAATGTTGGAACAGACAGAGGAGACTTGGGATGGACTTAGTGAAAGTGAGAGAACAAACCCAGTTTTCAGGGCATAGTAAATAAAGTAACCAGCCATTTCATATTTGAATAAGAGAGATGTGAGGTAAGGTTGAAAGGTAGGAGGTTAGATCATGTAGATCTTCGAGTGAAATATTTTGAGTGTCTTTTGGGACCTAACCCATTTCACTCTGATGAACATATTTGTTGGAAAGAGAGGTAATTATCAATTATAGCTTTTTAGGTCATTCTTTATAAGATTTGTTATTCATATACATGTGTTTGTTTGTTTGTTTTTTCTTTCAATAGCTAATCAAGTTGAAGAAACATTACATACCCATTTACCACAAACCCCAGAAACAAACTTTAGGGTAAGTTTTCAGTGTATATGTAGACTGCTGTTAACTGTGGCAAGTGTCAACGTTTTCTTTATGTCACTTTCTAAAGTGTATTTGTTTTAGGCAGAACACCGATTTTTTTTTTCAAATTTATTATTTGGGTTCGGACATCTTTGAAGACATTCGAAGAAGCCTTAGCTCTTAGGTTCTTTATGTTTGATATTTAGATCTATAGTACATATACTGTAGGCATAGGGTCTCCAATGTTTGTCCATAGATTTCTTCATTTCCAATGAGCTTTTCTTTGGGTATTAATCCTGAAGAGGAAACATTTTAAATTTGAATATTTATTAATCCTTTATATTGTGTTTTAGGATTCCAGCTATCCGTTTGCCAATAAAGAATCCATTGGTTCGGAACTGGGGAATTCCTATGCATCAAATCTTAGGATTAAAGAAGAGCCTTTGGATGATGAGTATGACAAGGCAATGGCACCTCAGCAGGGACTTCTAGACAAAATTAAAGATGAACCTGAAAATGCTCAAGTAAACATTGCGCCTCCCCTATCTGTTTGTTCCGTACATTGAATTGCTCATTTAAGAAAAGTGCTTAGGAGATGAAGTAGTTTATTGACAGGATAAAATGATTTTTAAAGGCGTTTGAGGCTATTTGAATTGTCTTGTAAGGCATTAACAAAAGTATATACATTTCCTGAATACTAATTAAGGCTTTACCTTCTGTATCTTTTAATATGACTGTGATTTTGCAATTTGTTTTTTCCAGTGCAGTATTAACAAGCTGGTGTGTACTCAAGGGTTTGAACGTTGATTTAGCTGGTGTAGCTGAAGGGTCAGGGTGCTTGATGGGTTTGCGCTGTGGCTTCTTTGTTGTAGTAGTAAGTCTTTGTAGCTGCTATAAATGAAGTACAGGTTAGGTGTGGATTTGACTGTCTTTCAGGAGGGGCCAATGTTTAGATTATCTTTGAAAGGGCTATTTGATTGAAGAACAAGTTTATTGGTGAGGAGGCTTTGGTGAGTGATTGTGATTCTGAGTTTCAGAGTGCTGAGTAGTAAGAGAAAGGGAACTATTGTTCTGCCAAGGTTACTCTGGATGTGAAAGTCACAGAAACCCTATAACTGAAATCCTAAAGTCAGCCAAGGTGTCATGTAGTTGATGGCACTGCAGTGGTTGGAATGGAAGAAAGAACTTACATCATTTGCTGTTCAATTTTAAATGTAGGACAAGATCTAAGCAATAAGTACATAGTAGTAGCAAATGTTGGAAGATAGTCGTCAAATTTTTTGTTGTTGGTGTTCAGATGGTATGGATTGGTGGGTAAGAAGCAATGCTAACAAGAGTTAGGGATTTCTTTGAAATACTATCTAATACAGAGGAAGCTTATCATTCCTGTCTTTTTTTTTTTTTTTTTTTTTGAGTTACGGTCTCACTCTAGCCCAGGCTGATCTGGAATTTGGAATTCACTCAGGGTGGCCTTGAATTCACAGCAATCCTCCTACCTCTGCCTTGCCGGTGCTGGCTCATTCCTGTCTTTCTTGTTAGAAGGTTTATGTGTATTAATGAGACTTGAGTGGAAGAGAATTTTTGATTCTGGATTCTCAACCCAGCGCTGTTCACCTTTTGGCTGAGAAGACTTGTCGTGAGGACATGTGCTATGCGTCGTGGCATCTCTAGCAGCTTCCTGGCCTCTCTGCCTGTACGGTGCCACCAGCCATCGCAACCTAATGTCCGTTGGAAGCAAGATCATTTGCTATTGAGAACCATTGTTATATAGAAAAAGGAATAGGTGACTGTACAGGTAGGTAGGAGATGCTCAGTTAGCAAGATGTCCATAGTACCAAGAAGAAGGTAGATATATTAGAACAGTGGTGATAAGGTAGTGGCTATGAGTGTAGTTGCCTCAAGGAAGACAGGAGGAACATGAAAATAGTTGACTAGAAAGTAGATGGAAAGCTGAGTGTGGTGGCACTCCCAGCACTTGGGAGGCAGAGGTAGGATTGCTGTGAGTTCCAGGCTAATCTGGAACTACAGAGTTCCAGGTTAGCCTGGTCTAGAGTGAAGCCCTACCTAAAAGTAAAAAGTAGATGGTAGTTTGTAGAAGCCAGGAAAATGGAAATGTTAGGCATCTGACTTAGAGATAAACATCCCGACACCTAAGGAAAGTTCATTAGGATATATATATCCTAATTATATATAATATCCTAAATATATCTATATAATTTTTTTTCTTAACTTCTATGATTATAAAAAATATCCCATGGTAATGCCCTCCCTCCCCCCACTTTCCCCTTTGAAACTCTGATCTCCATCATATCTCTATCTCCTCTTCCTCTCAATTAGTCTCTCTTTTATTTTGATGTCATGATCTTTTCCTCCTATTATGATGGCCTTGTGTAGGTAGTGTCAGGCACTGTGAGGTCATGGATATCCAGGCCATTTTGTGTCTGGAGGAGCACGATGTAAGGAGTCTTACCCTTTCTTTGGCTCTTACATTCTTTCCGCCAGCCCTTCTGCAATAGACCCTGAGCCTTGGAAGGTATGATAGAGATATTGCAGTGCTGAGCACTCCTGTCACTTCTTCCCAGCACCATGATGCCTTCTGAGTCATCCCAAGGTCACTGCCATCTGAAAAGAGAAGATTCTCTACCAAAATTGAGAGTAGCATTATAATACGGGTATGAACATTAAGAGAAATGCTTACTGGGCGGTTTGATAAGCATAGTATATACATTTAGCCAGACAGCAGCAGACGTTACACCCCTCGGGCTCATGACTACCCCTGTTTTAAGTTTTCAGTATCAGGGATGTATTCCCTCCCATGGAGGGGACCTCTAGTCCAATTAGAAGGCAGTTGGTTTCCACCGTGACAGACGTGTCACTATTGTACCCGTTGGCTCATTTGGCCTGGCTGGCAAGATATAAGTCTTGCAGTGTCCACTGTTGAGTATCTTCACTGGTGATTTCTCTTTCTCCCATTGAACTGCATGCAAAATGACTTCTTCCAGCTTTCTGTCACCTGGTCTACATGGAGGAGGTTATCAGCTCAGTTCCAGCAGAATTTCTCAATGGCCTTGCAGCTCAAGTATGTGGAGTCTTCAGCAATAGGGTCTTAACATCTATTCTTGGTGGGAAACCAAGGGCCTGGGCAATGGCCTATAATGTTTTGGGGGCATCAGGGACCTCCCTGGCCAACAACTCACTGGAAAGTATCCCATCCCTGGCACTGAAAATTTTCTAGCAACAATCTACGGCTACTGAGTGTTCCATGGTCCAAAAAAGTAGGTTTCCATATGATTGATTTATATCCTCTTAGATTTTGATTAGCTCTCCCTCCACCTTTCCTTTACTCAGTCTCTTCCCCTGACCTCACTTGGGCCTTTTCAGCCCCATTAATCTATTCTTCTACTTACATATATACAATATCAACCTATTAAGTACCCCCTCCCTTCCTTTCATCTTCCCTTTATATCTGTTTTCTGGCTTACTGGCCTTTGCTACTGAGTTTTCTTCCTACTTACACAGAAGTCCAATCATCTGTAGCTAGGATCCACATATGACAGAGAACATGCGACATTTGGCTTTCTGGGCCTGGGTTACCTCACTTAGTATAATCCTTTTCATATTCAGATATATATATACACACACACACACACACACACACATATATATATATATATATATATATATATATATATATATATATACACATACATACATACATACATTGTTTGTTTGTTTTGTTTTGTTTTGTTTTTTGTTTTTCAAGGTAGGGTTTCACTCTAGTCCAGGCTGACCTGGAATTCACTCTGTAGTTTCAGGGTGGCCTTGAACTCACTGTGATCCTCCTACCTCTGCCTCTCGAGTGCTGGGATTAAAGACCAGCTAGGCTGTATATTTCTGAGATGATTACAAGCATGTTTCTATGCAGGGCAGATCCCTGATTGTCCCAGTGTGGATGTGGAAATTTTCTAAGAAAACATAATGCTAGCAGGGTACAAAAGGCTTTTCTTTCTTTTGTATATGACCTATTGACATTTCTTGGGGAAACGGCATTTAATAGCAATGGCGAAATATAATGTCGATTAGAAGCCGTGGGAAAAAGTTATTAGTAATATTGTTTTAAAACTGAGGTTCCAGTAGAGAGAGAATATGAATAGAATGAATAGATAGACAGCAATGCTTATGTTTTATATGCTTGTTAAAAATAATGAAATCAGAGCCAGGCGTGGTGGTACACACCTTTAATCCCAGCACTCCAGAGGCTGAGGTAGGAGGATTGCTGTGAGTTTGAGGCCAGCCTGAGACTCCACAGTGAATTCCAGGTCAGTCTGGGCCACAGTGAGACCCTACCTCGAAAAACAAAATTTAAAAAAATTAGCCAGTTGTGGTGGTATGCACCATTAATCCAGCACCCAGGAGGGTTGCTGTGAGTTTGAGTCCAGCCTGAGAGTAGATAGTGAATTTCAGATCAGCCTAGGCTAGAGCAAGACCCTGCCTCAAAAAATAATGAAACCAGCTAGGTGTGGTGGCACACACCTTTCTTTAATCTCAGCACTCAGGAGACAGAGGTAGGAGGATCTCTGTGAGTTTGAGGCCACCCTGAGACTACATGGTGAATTCTAGGTCAGCCTGGGCTAGAGTGAGACCCTACCTCAAAAACCACAAAAAGGGTTGGAAGGATGGCTTAGCAGTTAAGTTGTTAGCTTGCAAAGCCAAAGGACCCAGGCTCGATTCCCCAGGACCCACATAAGCCAGATGCACAAGGGGGCTCATGCATCTGGAGTTTGTTTGCAGAGGCTGGAGGCCCTGGTGCGCCCATTCTGTCTCTCTCTCAGCCAAATAAATAAATAAATAATAAAATATTTTTTAAAAAACAAAAAAATCTTAAAACATGCTGAATATCAAATTTTATAATGATTATTAATTGTTTGGACACTTGGAACGAGTCCATTAGTAATGTAAGTATGCCCTGGCTCTAAAATCCTGAAACATGCTTTATCTTGTCCTAATGGTCAAACAGCTGCCAGCACATGGGTAGATAAAGCCAGGTTTTACCTGAGCAGTCTTCTCTGTTTTCACTCACAGAGTTCCATGGTCCTGTAGGATCAAATCTTTGATAATTCTTCTAGAAATCCCTGACATGAGTTTAAGTTACAAACTGTAGTTACTGGTTCTTTACTTCTTCTTGTCTTTTCTTCTACCCATTCACTCTTTTCTTCTCTTTCCTGACCACGTACTCTACCTCCTTCATGGTCCTGATTTAAGTGCTTCTCCTACATGACTGTTGGAAATTTATATTCACTGCTTTTACTACTTAATAATGTTTTATTAATCTTACTCAGTCTAGTCTAGTCCATAGACTAGAAGAGGGACTTCCACTGGAATATTTTCTTCACCTCAGAAACAGTATCATGGGGCTGGAGAGATGGCTTAGCGGTTAAGCGCTTGCCTGTGAAGCCTAAGGACCCCGGTTCGAGGCTCGATTCCCCAGGACCCACGTTAGCCAGATGCACAAGGGGGCGCACGCATCTGGAGTTCGTTTGCATTGGCTGGAGGCCCTGGTGTGCCCATTCTCTCTCTCTCTCTCTTTCTCTCTCTCGGCCTCATTCTCTCTCTGTCTGTCACTCTCAAATAAATAAATAAAACAGAAAAATTAAAAAAAAAAACCAGTATCATTATCCTCATAAAGTATTACTAGAATTTACAATTGTCTCTATCCTTTTCTTTTGACCATCAGCTACTAGTAACTTTTCTCATGATTTAATTAACTCAGTTTTAGCTGTAACCTTTTCAAAACATTAAGGTACTGAAATCTGTGTGTTTCATACATATATATGCATGTATATTTAACTTCTACCCATCTCCTTGTCATTTTTTTTTTCAGTTACCAACTTCTAGGCTTACTAGTCATCATTTTCCTGCTTCTGGTGCTAGCATTACATTATTTGGTTTCCTAGTTTTATGTCTTCCTTCTAATCCTATTTTATATTACTGTAGTATTTTTCTATAGTTAAAAATAATACTTATGGATGCTTTTTATTGTTTTGTCTTCCAGTAAAGGATATGCCCCCATGTTTCTACAAGAAGGAGCTGAATTTTGTTGATTAGCTCAATTACTCAAAGCCATGTGGCCAAAAAAAGAGCCTATCTGTGCTTATAATCTAGGTTTTTTTGTTTTGTTTTGTTTTTTAGAGGTAGGATCTCATTCTAGCCCAGGCTGACCTGGAATTTACTCTGTTGGCCCTGGCTGGCCTCCAACTCACAGCAGTCCTCCTACCTCTGCCTGCAGAATGCTGAAATTTAAAGGTGTGCACCACCATACCCAGGTTCTTCTTCTTCTTTGTCTTCTTTTTTTTTTTTGAGGTAGGGTCTCACTCTGGCTCAGGATGACTGGAATTCCCTAAGTGGCCTTGAACTCACGGTGATCCTCCTACCTCTGCTTCCTGATTGCTAGGATTAAAAGCATGCACCACCACGCCTGGCTTCCAGCTTCTTTTTTAAAGACTTTGTTTATTATTTATTTATTTATTCATTCATTTAGTTTCTTGAGGGGGAGATCTTATGTAGCCCAGACTGACTTCAAAATCACTATGCAGCTGAACTCCTGATCCTCCTGGGATGACAGATGGGCATCAATGTATTCCCAGTTTATGTGGTGCTGGGATTTTCACTCGGCTTCATGCCTGCTAGATAAGCACCCTACAAACTGTGCTACATCCCTAGCCCATAATCCAGTTCTTTTTTTTTCGGCTTTTGGAGGTAGGGTTTCAGTCTAGCCCAGGCTGACCTGGAATTCACTATGTAGTCTCAGGATGGCCTCGAACTCATGGTGATCCTCCTACCTCTGTGTCCCGAGTGCTGGGATTAAAGACATGCGCCACCATGCCCGGATTAAGGTCTCTACTCTTTTTCCCCTTTAACTTAAAGAATGTGTCAAGAAGTTTGGTATTGTCATCACAGAATAAGAGAGGGGCCAGGCTTGAAGGCTTATGCCTTTAATCCCAGCACTTGGGAGACTTGAGGTGGGAGGATCACTGTGAGTTGGAGGCCAGCCTGAGACTAATTCCAGATCTTCCTGGGCTAGAGCAAGACCCTACCTTGAAAAACCAAAAATCAATAAACAAACTAGAGTGAATTGGAGACAACTAATTTGAACTAATGGACACTGATCATGTCTGGAGTTTTCTGAGATTAAAAAAAAGATTAGGAGCTATAGAGACGGTTTAGCGATTAAGGCCCTTACCTGCCAAGCCTAAGGACCCAAGTTCAGTTCCCTAGTGCCCACATAAGCCATATGCACATGGTGGCGCATGCATCTGGAGTTTGTTTACACTGGCTGGAGGCCCTAGTGCACCCATTCTCTGTATCTGCTTCTCTCTCTCAAATAAAAATTTAAAAAAATTTTAGCCAGATGTGGTGTCACACAGGCCTTTAATCCCTTGTACTTGGGAGGCAGAGGTAGGAGAATCCCCATGAGTTCAAGACAAGCCTGGGACTATAGATTGAGTCCCAGGTCAGTGGGCTAGAATAGACCCTACCTTGAAAAAAACAGCAAAATTTTTTTTTCAATGGCAATTTGCTTTTATTACTACATACATAGGGAATCTCAGGATAACTCAACATTACAAAACAACTTATATATGTATTTCTTTTTTTAAAGATGTTTTTATTATTTGTTTCATATGTATGTATATATATATGTGTGTGTGTGTATATATATATGTGTATATATATATGTACGTATATGTGTATACATACATACATACATATATATATAGAGAGGGGGGGGGGATATGAATGGGCACTCCAAGGCCCCTAGCCCCTGCAGAGGAACTCCAGATACAGCAGAGGAACTCCAGATACAATCGCCACTTTGTGCATCTGGCTTACATGGATCCTGGGGAATCAAACCTGGATTCTTTGGTTTTGTGGGCAAGTGCCTTAACCGCTAAACCATCTCTTCAGCCCTTATTTGTGTATTTCACCACCAATGCAACTATTAGTATCTTTACTAGATGCAAAATTTTATCTTATAGATTACTGTACATTTCTTATAATATATCCTCTCTGGAGCATAAGGGAATGTCTTTTTGTTTTGTTTTTTCTTTGAAGTAGGGTCTTGTTCTCTGGCCCAGGTTCACCTGGAGTTCACTATGTAGTCTCAGGGCGACCTTGAACTCAGTGATCCACCTACCTCTGGGAATGTCTTTTTTTTTTTTTTTTTTTTTTTTTTTTTTTTTGAGATAGGGTTTCACTTTGGAATGTCTATTTTTTGATCAGCCAGCAATCACTGAATTTGAAAGTAAAATAATAGGACCTTCTGTAATTACTAAAAGAATACAAATTACTGATGTCAGCATTATTATTTAATTCTTGGATTTTTGCCTCAATGTATGTTAATTTACTAGAAAGGAAATTACAAGCAAAGACAATGAAAAAGATGAGAAAAATAATCATTTAGGGCTGGAGAGATGGTTTAGCAGTTAAGATGCTTGCCTGCGAAGCCTAAGAACCCTAGTTTGATTGCCCAGTACCCACATAAGCCAGATGCACAAGGGGGGGGGGGCACATGTGTCTGAAGTTGGTTTGCAGTGGCTGGAGGCCCTGGTGCGCCCATTCTCTCTTTCTCTTTCCCACTCTCTCTCTCTTTCTCTCTCAAATAATAAAAATAAAATGTGAAAAACAAAAATAATCATAGCTAAGGATATTCATTAAAGAACTAATAGAAGGCTGGAGAGATGGCTTAGTGGTTAAGGTGCTTGCCTACAAAGCCATAGGACCCAGATTCAATTTCCCCGGTACCCACATAAAGCCAGATGCACAAGGTGGCACATGTATCTGGAGTTTATTCAATGGCTAAAAGCCCTGGAATGTCCATTTTCTTTTCTCTGCCTCTCTCTCTCTGTCTCTCTCAAATAAAAAAATAATAAGATTATTTATTAAAAAAAGAACTAGCCGGGCATGGTGGCACACGCCTTTAGTCCCAGCACTCGGGAGGCAGAAGTAGGAGGATCATCGTGAGTTCAAGGCCACCCTGAGACTACATAGTGAATTCCAGGGCAGCCTGAACTAGAGTGAGACCCTACTTCAAAAACTAAAAAAAAAAAAAAATTTAAAAACTAATACAACTTATGAAAATTTAGTGGAGCACATAGTTGAATTAATAATTACATAAACATAACTATCTAATATATAAATATATAAAAGATAGTAATGCTTCTATAAATTAGTTTTCTACTTTGAGAAAATAATGCAAAAGATGTACTATTTCTAGCAAACAGCTTATGTAAGAAAACTTGAATGGAGAGACCATATTTTTATTTATTCATTTTGTGTTTTTATTATTTTTTAATTTTTAAATATTTTTTATCATTTTTTATTAACAACTTCCATGATTGTAAACAATATCCCATGGTAATGTCCTCCCTCCCCCCCCCCCCACTTTCCCCTTTGAAACTCCATTCTGTATCATATCCCCTCCCCCTCTCAATCAGTCTCTCTTTTTATTTTGATGTCATCATCTTTTCCTCCTATTATGATGGTCTTCTGTAGGTAGTGTCAGGCACTGTGGGGTCATGGATATCCGGGCTATTTTGTGTCTGGGGGGAGCATGTTGTAAGGAGTCCTACCCTTCCTTCGGCTCTCACATTCTTTCCGCCACCTCTTCCACAATAGACCCTGAGCCTTGGAAGATGTGATAGAGTTATTGCAGTGCTGAGCATTCCTCTGTCACTTCTTTCCAGCACCATGATGTCTTCTGAGTTATCCCAAGGTCACTGCCATCTGAAAAGAGAAGGTTCTCTACCCAAAGTGAGAGTAGCATTAATTTAATATATGGGTATGAAGATTAAGAGAAGTGCTTACTGGGCAGTTTGGTGAGCATAGTATATACATTTAGCCAGATAGCAACAGATGTTACACCCCTAGGGCTCATTGACTACCCCTGTTGTAGGTTTTCAGTGTCAGGGATGTATTCCCTCCCATGGAGTGGGTCTCCAGTCCAATTGGAGGGCAGTTGGTTTCCACCATGACAGATGTGCTCTGTTGCACCCGTTGGCTCATTTGGCCTGGCTGGCCAAATATAAGGCTTGCAGTGTCCACTGTGGAGTATCTTCACTGCTAATTTCTCTCTCTTCCATTGAACTGCATGCAGGATGGCTTTTTCCAGCTTTCTGTCAGCTGAAGTGGCCATATTTTTTAATGTAAGAAATACTCTGACATCAGGTATTTCTAAATTAAGATACAGTATAATAAAAATATCAGTGATTAGGTTCTGTATTTTTGAAGAATAGGTGTGCATATACCCATGTATTACGTAGATATTCTGAAAAGTATTTGGAGAGGTCAAAGATGGGCATGGTAGTGCATGCCTTTAGTTCTAGTACTTAGGAGGCAGAGGTAGGAGGATCACTGAGTTTGAGGCCAGCCTGGAACTACATAGTGAATTCCAGGTCACCCTTTGCTAGTGAGACCCTACCTTGAAAAACAAAAACAAACAAACAAACAAACAAAAAGTACTTGGATAGATCTGGAATGACAAACCATATTAGATGGTTAGATATCCTATAGTTAGTTTCAGTTAGTGTGATAGAAAGATTAAGCAGGCTGATAATGATATACAATAGTCCAAGGTAGCCATTAGTTTTAAATGATTTGATGTAGTAGTGAATGCAAGAGGATGGAATTTACTAATTTAGTGAAAGAAAAAGAAAAATACCCCATTCCAGACAGCTCAAAGCCCAAGTTATCAGTGACTGCGCAAATGCAGTCTATCTTGTGCTTTTTAAAATGCTGTCATTCCGACCACTGTCACGTTCTTTTATTTACTTATCATCTGTGGGTGCTTTTGCTCTACCAGGGTAGAGTTTGGTAGTTGTAGCAGAGACCAGAGTTGAGTAGTTGGGAGAAACCATATGGCCTGCAAAGTCAAAAATATTTACTATCTGGCCCTTTGCAGATAAAGTTTGCTGACCCCTGGATTAAAGGACTATAATAAACAATGAAACCACTTTCTTATTATTTTATTATGGAAGTAAAACTTTGTAAGAGATAGAAGAAATCACAAAGGTAAACATTGTCAGATTTTTTGCATAATCTGCAAATTAAAACAAACTGGAAAGACTTAATTGGCTTTTTTTTTCATAAGTTACTGGAATAAGAACAGTTTTGTTGGGAAAATAATCTGTAATATCTCAAAAATATTTATTATGTATTTTTACCTACTAATCTACTTTAAGAATTAAAATGAATGTTCACAAAGATAGCCATGCTGGTCTTGCTGATTGAACTAAATGTGTGAAAACATGAAAGAAGCCACATTATTATGCCAGTGTCCTACAGGGTCAGTTTGGAATTTCAGACAAGAGGAAAAAATAAGTAGTACTTATCCTTCCCTTATTTAAAGTTTGAGTATTATGTTCATTATGGCTTTTTGCGTAACTTGTCATTTTAAAAATACTGTTACTAGCTGGGTGTGGTGATGTATGCCTGTAATCCTTGCATAAGGAAGCCAGAGGCAGATGGATGGCTGCAAATTTGAGGTCGGTCTGTTCTACATAGCAAGTTTCTGGCCCGCCAGGGTTACATGGGGAGACCCTGTCTTGAAACACATAAACAACAAAAATAACTGCATTAAATTATATCACAATTATTGAAAGTTCAGCACTCTTTGCCTGAATCAAGTGCACGTACCTCATTCACCTTGTGTAATCTGATAGTCCATATGTGTCAATAACATAGTGGTGTTTCTCAAGCTTGCATAGCATCCTCCACCACAAAAGTTTTATCTGAGATACTTCAGCATTTCAAAAATATGGAGTCTTTGCAGTATTTTGTTACTGTTACTGTGCTAAACATCTTTTAAAAAACCTGTCACTTAAAAGTCTCCCAATTGAACAATATTGTAGCAGCAGCAGCAGCAGCAGCAGCACTGAAGCTGCACTGGAGCTCACGGTGCTCTGTCATGACTGGAAACGCGCACGCACTTAGCATCCATTGAGATAACACAACTTAAAAAATGTTGCTTTAGCCAGTCCTGCTGGCGCACGCCTTTAATCCCAGCACTCAGGAGGCAGAGGTAGAAGGATTGACATGAGTTCAAGGCCACCCTGAGACTACTTAGTGACTTCCTGGTCAGCCTGGGGTAGAACGAGACCCTACCTCAAAAAAAAAAAAAAGTTTTAGAATTTTCATATTACTTAGACCTCTGGTTTTTGGACTGTCAAATCTTAGAAACACTTGTATTTAGCCAAAAGAAGTTATTTTGAGCAATATACAAAATGTATAAAGGCTCAAATAATGCTAGTGAGTACAATGTGAGTTTGTAAGAAAAACTTACTCAGAATAACTACAGCTATATAAAAAAAGCAAAACCTCTTTCTTTGAGAAAAGGAGGGGAAAAGACTGGAAAGAAATATTCCAACCGAATATTCTGGTTCTTAGGAGCTGACAAATATGATTAGTTTTTTTTGTTATTTCTTCCTATCTTAATTTTATATTGTGATTGTGTATTACTTTTATAATATACAGTAATTTCAAATACTGTAATATCAGAGTTTTGAAAATAATTTGGAAATATTGGGCTGTTTAGATAGCTAATACTTCCCCCATACTCTGCTAGCATATATAAGTATATTATGCCCTTATTGTTAATTATAGTTTGCTTACTCTTTTGTATTTTATTATTAATGTTAATCCTGTGAAGATTTTTCATCTCCCCATAGCAGTAGTAAAATGGCTTGATTTCTTTAGGTATTTATTGTTTCTCTATATTTATTATTATTATTTTTTCCTTTTTGAAGGAGTATAGTCATGGCCAACAGCACAAAACTCAAGAGGGGGAACTGAAAATCAGTGCTGTGTTTTCAGTCAGTGGCAGTCCTCTTGGTAAGAATCAGAACTGAATAAATGAAATGTATTTCTTCTGACCAACATAAATGAGAAGCAGTTTCTACTTGTGTTATTAAACTAGGCAGTTCTCTTTGTTAATTTAGAATGCCTTTGCATTGTATGTTGCATAATTACAATTTGGTTTCAAGACTTGCTCTAAAAGAAAAAGAATCAATACAAAAATTTATGCTAAAAAGTTAAAATTTCTTAGATTTTCTTCTTTCTGTTTTATTTTTAAAGCTCCACAGTTGACTACTGGCTTCCAGCCATCACTGGCATCATCTGGCATGAATAAAATGCTTCCTTCAGTTCCAGCCACAGCTATTCGAGTTTCCTGTTCTGGTTGTAAAAAAATCCTCCAAAAGGGGCAAACTGCTTACCAGAGGAAAGGGTCTACTCAGCTTTTCTGCTCTACACTGTGCCTGACTGGATACACAGTCCCACCTGCCCGCCCACCACCTCCTCTCACCAAGAAAACTTGTTCAAGTTGCTCAAAGTATAGCAGAATTCTAAATTATCATTTTTATTTCTTTCCTTTGTCTTAGTGTACACTGTGCTGAAGCTGTATATTATGTTTGAATTTCTACATTTCTATGTTTTTTTTTTTTTCTAAATACTTCATTTTTTTAGTGTCACCATGTTGCTGCTGTTCTCAGTCTTGGTGGTAGGTTAAATGTGACTTTTATAAATTCAGAAATGGTTCTGAAATCTACCTTCCATCTTTGTTAGAAAAGATCCCTTATGTAACTAAACATGCACATTTGGGAGTATTGTATTACTATGGCATCATCTTGTAACTTTAGAGAAGAGATCTTAAGTCCAACAAATACTTAAGGTTATGTTTCTTGTCTGTTAAATCACTGAAATTTATTTGATGTTTTCCTTTAAATGAAACATCTTTTCAGTATTTCTGAACTACTTTACCAGGTCCATTGAAATGTCAGATAACACAAAAGGGGTATGAATATTAAGGTCACTCTAATATATTTTATAAGGTGGTGGTTAGAAACTGTTTAAATGAGTACATTTGAAAAAAGAATAATGCTTTTTGAGGGGTTTGTTTTGTAATATTTTGGCTTTTCTATATGAGCCATGACTTACTATGTTATCTTTCAGTGTTTATGTCTTTTCTCTGTCAGGGACAGGAGAAAGATGATCTCTTCTGACAGAGTTATAGCTGGGATATAACAGAAGTTGGAGTATGTGTAGATGTTTTTTCAGAAGTTAATCATGTGCCCATCCTGTTAGCTTTGTTTCATGGAAATAACCCCAAGAGTTCATTGGGGTGGTAAAATAGCAGTTAAAATATACACTGTATTCCATCTAAGTGTAGAATGGATTTCAGTTTCCTAAGGAAATTAGATTTTTCTTATTACATGGCTGCTATTTAACAGAAACAAATATTGCAACTTTTTGTTCTTGGATTATTTTTTAAGGTTAGACAAATTGAGCATCCTTAATCTGAAATCTATGTCAATCAAAGTACTGCAAAATCTAAAGCTTTTAAAACAGTATTTTATTTATTAATTTATTTCCAAGGAGAGAGGGAGAATGGATGTGCCAGGGCCTCCAGCCACAGCAAATTAACTCCAGACACATGCACCACATTGTGTGTCTTGCTTATGTGGGTACTGGAGAATCAAACCTAGGTTGTTGGGCTTTGTAGCCAAGTGCCTTAACCACTGATCCATCTCCCTAGCCCATAAAGCTTTTTTTTTTTTTTTTTTTTTCCAGGAAGGGTCTCACTCGAGCCCAGGCTGACCTGGATGGAATTCACTATGGAGTCTCAGGGTGGCCTTGAACTCACAGCAATCCTCATACCTCTGCCTCCCGAGTGCTGGGATTAAAGGAATGTGCCACCACATCCGGTTTATTTATTTATTTATTTGAGAGAGAGGGAGAGAGAGAGAGAAAGGGAGAATGGGTGTGCTAGGGCCTGTAGCCACTGCAAATGAACTCGACACATGTGCCACCTTGTGCATCTGGCTTGCGTGGGATCTAGGCAATCAAACCTGGGTCCTTAGACTTCACAGGCAAGCACCTTAACCACTAAGCCATCTCTCCAACCCAGTTCTAAAGCTGTTTCAGTGGTAGCATGATGCCAAGATTTTTTTTTTTTTTTTGATTTTGGAGTACTCTAGATTTTTAGATCAAGGATGATTAACCAGTAATACACATGCAAATAATTCAAAATCTGAAAAAAAAAAATCTGAGACATTTCTGGTTTTAAACATTTCAGCAAAGAGATGCTCAATCTAGAACACTTTCTTTTGCACAGCTTCAGTTTACTGGAGGTCTGTTTACATGTGGCTAAAAGTCTTCTAAAACCATGTACATTGATTATAAGATAGATTTCAAGTTTTCATCAATATTTTGTTTAAAAGTGAAATTTGATTTATAAGTTTGATGTTTGGTGACATAATTTGAGGAATAAATTCAAGCAGTCTGTTATAAAACATGGCTACTCTAGCTAGTAGCTGTGAAAAATTCTGGGAGTTCATGTAAAATGCTAAAAGAAAATTAGGCTACCAGAGATAATGTACTTTTTTTTTTTTTGGTACAGGAAACAAGGTGGTTGATGCAATAATTTGTTTTAGTGATTCTTTAATTATTTTAAGTATCAGCAATTACTAAAATGTCAGTGATATTTCTCTTTTCATGATATCCAGGTACTTTAAATATATATCACTTATTTTTAAAATAATCATAGGTACCTCATATAAGTTTTAAAATATATGCCCCCATTTTAAAATTCTTATTCATATGTGTTATTGTCATTTATCATATGGTTCCCTGGTGTTTACCATTGCTTTATCTGAAGACACATTTTAACCTACACATTGTCTTGAGACTCCCTGTGTGCCACCACACTCAACCACCTGCTTTTTTCAAGTACTTTATTTATTTGAGAGAGGGAGGAAGAGGGAGAGAGATAAAGAGAGAGAGAGAGGGAGAGGGAGAGGGGAAGAGAATGGGCATGCCAGGGCCTCCAGCCACTGCAGACAAACTCCAGATGCATGCGCCCCCTTGTGCATCTGGTTAATGTGGGTCCTGGGGAATCGAACCTGGGTCCTTTGGCTTTGCAGGCAAACGCCTAAACCACTAAGCCATCCCTCCAGCCCCCACCTTATTTTTAAAAAATATTTTTAAAACTTATTTATTTATTTGTAAGCAGAGAGAGAGAGATAGAAGACAGACAGACAGTGAGAATGGGTGCATCAGAGCTTCCAGCTGCTGCAAACGAACTCTAAATGCATGCCCTTCCCTATGCATCTGGCTTTACGTGTGTACTGGGGAATCGAGCCTGTGTTATTAGGCTTTGCAGGCAAGTGCCTTAACTGCTAAGCCATCACTCCAACCCCACCTTTGTGTGTGTGTGTGTGTGTGTGTGTGTGTGTGTGTGTGTGTGTGTGTGTGTTTGTATATGTGTGTGTACATGCCCCCTCCCCCTGCAAGCAGAGTCTCACTCAAACCCAGACTTTTAAAAATAGTTTATTTGAGAGAGAGAGAGAGAAGCAGATAGAGAGAGAATGTGTCGCCAGGTCCTCTATCCCTCAAATGAACTCCAGATGCACATGCCAGCTTGTGCATCAGGCTTATGTGGGCCTTGGGGAATTGAACCTGGGTTCTTTGTCTTTGCAGGCAAGCACCATCTCTCTAGCCCATAATCCACTTCTTTGAAAAACAAACAAACAAAAAAATTAAAAATAAATAAATAAATAAATACTGTTTATATTGTTTTTTATTATTTTTTTCATTTATTTGAGAGTGACAGAGAAAGAGGGAAAGAGAGAGAGAGAGAGAGAGAGAAAGAAATGGGCATGCCAGAGCCTCCAGCCATTGCAAATGAACTCCAGATGCATGTGCCACCTTGTGCATCTGGTTTACATGGGTCCTGGAGAATGGAGCCTCGAACTGGAATCCTTAGGCTTCACAGGCAAGCGCTTAACCGCTAAGCCATCTCTCCAGCCCTTATATTGTTTTATATGCCACATTTGGTTTTCTTTTGGAAACTGCCTTATGCTACATATAGTCTGATCTAAAATAATCGAATTCTTTTTTATTTTATTTTTTTGTACTGGGGGTTGAATTGGGGTCCTTGCACACGCTGTCCCTGTGCTTCCCTGCTGAACTCTACCCTCAGACCTTTTTTGTATTTGGATACTACGTTGTCTGTCTTTTAAGATTACTATTGCTGCTGGGCATGATGGCACACATGTTTAATCCCAGTACTTAGGAGGCTGAGGTAGGAGGATCACCATGAGTTATGGAATAGCCTGGGTTAGAGGAAACCCCAAATTGAAAAAATTAAAGGAAAAAACCCACAAAATTATTGCTACTCTGTATTTTAGGAATGCTTCTAAAACAGTATTTTAACAACCATTTGTCCCCATAACTGTGAGATTCTGTACACATGCATGGATTATGTTGTCGTCGTGGTTGTCTTCTTTCTCTTCTTCTTCTCCTTCTTCTTCTTTTTTGGTTTTACGAGGTAGGGTCTCACTTTAGTTCAGGCTGACCTGGAATTCACTATGTAGTCTCAGGGTGGCCTCGAACTCACAATGATCCTCCTTCCTACCTCTGCCTCCCGAGTGCTGGGATTAAAGCCGTGCGCCACCACGCCCGGCTTTCCTTCTTCTTTTGTCATGTTTTGAGGTAGGGCTTCGCTGTAGCCCAGGCTGACCTAGAATTTAGTATGTAGTCTCAGGATGGCCTTGAACTCACAGTGATCCTCCTCCCTCTGCCTCCAGAGTGCTGGGATTAAAGGCATGTACCACCACACCCAGCTTCAGGATTATGTCTTAACTCAGGATTCAGCTCATGTCTTACTTAATGTATCAGCCAATCAGTAAATTCTTCTGTGAAATACATAGAAACCTAATAGGCAAAAAAGCTTAAAAATGCACAGAGCAATCTAGAGCTACTAAGTATGGGAGATAGATTGGGAATTATATATTTCAGGTTAGTATGATATCAGGTATTAGTTTTATATTGTAACTATTTATTGAACTATTTTTTTTTGGGGGGGGGGTTTCGAGGTAGGGTCTCACTGTAGCCCAGGCTGACCTGGAATTCACTATGGAGTCTCAGGGTGGCCTCGAACTCACGGCGATCCTCCTACCTCTGCCTCCCAAGTGCTGGGATTAAATGCGTGCGCCACCATACCCGGCTCTTATTGAACTATTTTTTGAGTATATGATCTTAAGAGACACTTCATAAAATTCACGTATTTGGGCTGGAGAGATGGCTTTAGCGGTTAAGGCACCTGCCTATAAGGCATAAGGACCCAGTTTGATTTCCCAGAACCCAAGTAAGTCAGATGTACATGGTGGCACATGCATCTGGAGTTCATTTGAAGTGGCATGCTGTTCATCTTTCCCTCCTGTCTCTCTCTTTCTTCTTTCTCATAAATAAATAAGTAAATAAATAAATAAATAAATAAAGCTTTGTTCACCTATTTGAGAAATTTGGTTTTAAAATGGCTTACACTTAAATTGGTAATTTTCTATAGAAAGACTAGTTTGGTGTAGCTGGGCGTGGTGACGCACTCCTTTAATCCCAGCACTTGAGAGGCAGAGGTAGGAGAAAAGCTGTCAGTTCGAGGCCACCCTAAGACTACATGGTGAATTCCAGGTCAGCCTGGGCTACAGCAAGACCCTACTTTGAAAAACAAAAACAACTAAAAAGAACTAGTTTGGTGACAGTTATGGCTTGAGTGTTGGGAAAACTTAAGTATTAAATCTTTATTGCATTAGATTTTTGAAATGTGGACATGTTAAATTTTTTGGTAACCATGCTTAAATGTACATTTTCTATAATTTAATATGTATATTTACTTTTTAAAGTCTTGAGCGGGACATGGTGACTCATACCTGCAATTCTAGTACTTAAGAGACAAGGCAGAGCCAGGCGTAGTGGTACACACCTTTAATCCCAGCACTTGGGAGGCAGAGGTAGGAGGCCACCGAGACAACATGATACATGAATTCCATCGAGGTCAGCCTGAGCTAGAGTGAGACCATACCTCCAAAACCAAAAACAAAACAACAACAAAAAGAGAGAGAGAGAGACAGACAGACAGAGAGAAGGATTGCTGTGAGCTTGAGATCAGCCTAGTGAGACCTTGCCTTGTTCCCTCAAAATAATGGTTTGTGTTGGCATTGTGGCGTATACCTGTAATCTCATAGTTGGGAAGTGGAGACATGAGGATCATGAGTTTGAGTCTGGCTGGGATATGCTTAGGCCACATGAAATGCTGCTCAAAAACCCAAAGAAAAAATATGGGTGGGGAAAAAAACCCAGTAGCTGAGGCTGGTCTGGAATTCACTGTACTGCCTAGGCTGGCCTTGAATTTGCTATTCTGCCTTTGTCTCTTGAGTGCTAGAATTACAGGTACTGCCATGCTTGATCCTGGTCACTGTGTTTCTTTTTAGTTTTATTTTTTGTACATGTGGTTTTCGAGGTAGGGTCTCACTCTAGTCCAGGCTGACCTGGAATTCACTATGTAGTCTCAGGGTGGCCTCGAACTCTTGTCGATCTTCCTACTTCTGCCTCCCAAGTGCTGGGATTAAAGGTGTGCGCCACCATGCCCCAGCTTTTTATTTAATTTTTGAAGTACACTAATTCTCCTGCTGCTGCTGGGTAGTAGGTGGTGTATTAGTTCTATATTTTACAAAAAAAAAAAAAAAAGGATTAAAACAATTTGTAAGTTCATTCAAGAAAACCAAGGTTGCAAAATTTAAATTTAAATTCCCTTTTTCTTCACTATAATTCCTTATTTTTAATTGGTTACTTAAGTCCCCAGAAGAAAAACAATGGAATATACTGTGGTTTATTTTATCTTTGTTATCATTTTTAGAGATATTTTAAACCCAAAAGATGTGATCAGTGCCCAGTTTGAAAATACCACCACCAGTAAGGACTTTTGCAGTCAGTCATGTTTATCAACATATGAACTGAAAAAAAAACCTATTGTTACTATAAATACAAACAGTATTTCAACCAAGTGCAGCATGTGTCAGAAGAATGCTGTGGTAAGTTATGTGTTTACTTCATTGGCAAGGGTGATGGGAAGTGTACTGCTTAGGCTTCAAGAATGGTGTTGATACTTGGTTATTTTCTTATGCTGCTTTTTCATGATCAGATTCGACATGAAGTCAATTATCAGAATGTGGTCCATAAACTGTGCAGTGATGCCTGCTTCTCGAAGTTTCGCTCTGCTAACAACCTCACTATGAACTGTTGTGAGAACTGTGGGGGTTACTGTTACAGTGGCTCTGGGCAGTGCCACATGCTTCAGATTGAAGGACAGTCCAAGAAGTTTTGTAGTTCAATGTGTGTCACCTCATACAAGCAGGTATTTGACCATAGTCAATCCTGATGTGTTGGTTCATTTCTAGGAAATCACAACTTTGGGGAGGGAATTATTTTTTAAATGGTTGTGAAAGATATTAATATCAGTATTTGCTTATGTTTTACATATAAATAATATTTGTCAAATGGATATGTATTCAGTGCTCTATATTAGTATTCAATAAGGACCAGTTTCTATAAATGCATGATTATAGCTTTATTTTATTTTGTTGAGATTGGGTCTCTGAACCTTGTGGTATAGCCCAGGATCGCCTCAAATTTGTGATCCTCCTATCTCAGCCTCCCAAATGCTTCCATGCCTAGCTAGAGTATAACCTTTTATTTCAGATGTTATATATATTTTTGAACAAAAAATTTTAAATGCCAAAAGCATAAAAATACGTTTTTATTGGAGACAGTCTTACCCTTTTGGTGTGTAGCCTTCTAATCTTTGACATGTATTTTGATCTGCATGTATATGTGTTCTTTGACCTTGGAACCACACAAATTAAAATTGCAAACCAGAAAGAAAAAAATCTTTTTTTAAAAGTAAAAACCTTAATTGTTAGAGTGAAGGTTTTTTCTTCATGAAATAGGAAAAATAGATAAAGATATACATTATTTTGTACATTGATGAGGTTTGCAGGGATAAGCTGGTTAAACTGTATCACAGAGATCTTTTATGTTGTCTTTTGGGTATTAAATTTTGAACAAAATAAATAGTAAATACTTTCTACATTAATTTTTTTAATGCTTTTTTTTTTTTTTTAATTTTTGGTTTTTAGTGGTAGGGTCCAGGCTGACCTGGAATTCACTAAGTAGTCTCAGGGTGGCCTTGAACTCATGGCTATCCTCTTGCCACTGCCTCCCCGGTGCTGGGATTAAAGGCCAAACCACTCTGCTAAAATTTTTTATTATTATTATTCATTTTTATTTGAGACAGAGAGGGAGAGAAAAAGAGAGTGGGAGTGGACATGTCAGGGCCTCTAACCACTGCAAATGAACTCAAGAGACATGTACCACCTTGTGTATCTGGCTTATGTGAGACCTGAAGAATTGAACCTGGGTCCTTAAGCTTCATAGGCAAGCAACTTAACCGCTAAGCCATCTCTCTAGCTCTACATACAAAATTTTACAAAAGGCTTTTTTTGGTGCATTTGCTTTTTTTACTTTTATTTTTATTTGAGAGCGTGAGAGAGGGTAGGAGGCAGAGAGAGAGAGAATGAGCGTGCCAGGGCATCCAGCTATTGCAAACGAACTCTAGATGCATGTGCCACCTTGTACATCTGGCTTACGTGGGTCCTGGGTAATCAAACTGAGGTCCTTTGACTTTGCAGGCAAACACCTTAACTGCTAAGCTATCTCTCCAGGGTCCCCCCATTTTTGTGGGGGGGGGGGAGATCATGGGCGTTCCAGGGCCTTCGGCTGCTGCAAATGAACTTCAGACACGTTGCACCCTGTTGTGGCGCATGTGCGACATTGCATGGTTGCATCACTGTGCCTGGCTACATGGGGCCTGGAGGTTCCAACATGAATTCTTAGGCAAGGACCTTAAACGCTAAGCCATCTCTCCAGCCCTGCTTTTTTTTGTTTTAAGATTTATTTTTATTTATTGCGGGGGGGGGGTGAAGAATGGGCATGCCAGGGCCTCTAGCCACTGCAAATGAGTTCCAGATGCATGTGCCACCATGTGCATCTGGCTTATGTGGGACCTGGAGAATTGAGCCTTGGCTTTGCACGCATGCACCTTAACCGTAAGCCCCTGCTTTTTGCTTTTTAACAGTGAATCGCAGCCCACTAATATTGATGAGGTGTCAGAAAATTTCCTTTAGATTATTACTAAAGTTTGTAGTAATTTTAGTATTTTAAAGATAAGCTGGGCATGGTGGCACACGCCTTTAATCCCAGCACTTGGGAGGCAGAGGTAGGAGGATCACAACAAGTTCGAGGCCACCCTGAGACTACAAAGTCAATTCCAGGTCAGCCTGGGCTAAAGCGAGACCTTACCTCAAAAGACAAAACAAAGAAACAAAAGCTATTCTTTCATGATACTTTTTTCAGGCACTAAGGGTGAACTCATGTTTCAGAAGAGAAGTCAAATAAAACATCTTAATTTTAAATTCATATTTTACTTTTAATTTGGCCAATTAAGTGGTTACCCTTTTCATACATTAAAATGTATTTTGGGGCTGGGCATGGTAGCACACACCTTTAATCCCAGCACTCGGGAATCAGAGGTAGGAGGATCACCGTGAGTTCAAGGCCACCCTGAGACTACGTAGTGAATTTCAGGTCAGCCTGGGCTAGAGTGACACCCTACCCCAGGAAAAAAAAAATGTATTTTGGAGGTGGGGAGATGGTTCACTGGGTAAAGTGCTTACCTCTGAAGCCTGAGTACCCGAGTTTGATCCTCAGACTCCATGTAGAAACTGGGAGCCATGGCAGGCTTCTGTAATCCCAGCTCTCTGATGGGAAGATAGGAGGTGGAGACAAGAGAATTTTCCAGATTCTCTCATTGAATACAATGAAAAGTTACAACAGCAGAGCAATATTAAGAGAAACCCTGTCTCAGCCGGGCGTGGTGGCGCACTGCCTTTAATCCCAGCACTCAGGAGGCATAGGTAGGAGGATCACAATGAGTTTAAGGCCACCCTGAGACTACAGAGTGAATTCCAGGTCAGCCTGAGCTAGAGTGAGACCCTACCTCCAAAAACAAAATTAAAAAAAAAAAAAGAGAGAGAGAGAGAGAGAAACCCTGTCTCAAATGAGGTGGAACAGTGAGGGCAGACCTGAAAGTTGGCTGTCCTCTGACCTACACAAACATATGTGTGTACACACACACACACACACACACACATACATACACACAAATTTAAAGACGTGCTGTTGAGGGAAAAGAATCTGGAGTGCTATTAGTAAAACAGAAGTAGATTTAATTTCCAAACTCTGTGTTCATCTATAGTTTTACCTTGGGACAATAATTAAACTCTGTGCATTCAAATTTTCTTGCTTGCTAGCACCTGAGTGCATTTTTAGGATATCAAATGGAGTGAGAGCACCTAGGATAGATGGTTGTTTTCTGTCACTTTCCTTTCTTAACTAAAAATTCAACAACATTGTCTACAGTTTCTGTTTTGGGGATCTGCACGTCTCCCGATGTGCAAGTTAATAAGTAAAAGATGTGATGGAAGTGTCGTGAAATGCCGTCACCACTGGAAACAGTCAACTGTATTTGATAGGACAAGATGTGTCAGCAAAAGCTTCACAAAGTTGAAGCTCTTGGCTCAAGCCTCGTAAATGAAGTTTGTGTTTGTAGTTCTAACTGGGAGGAAAGGCAAAATCTGGTTGGAGATTCAGATGATGTCCCAGCTTCCAGGCCTATGCTAATATGTGTTTATTTTAATTCCAAGTGTCACAAATATATCCTAGATGAGGGGGGAAATCTTAAAATCTCTTTCTTGCTAGTTCTAGCATTTAGCTTTATTTTCTGTTGAGTCCCTAATTGATTCAGTTGATTGCTTATATTTGTATACTTAAGATAATACTAGATTGTCTGCCTGGCCCATACCTTTAATCCCAGCACTTGAGAAGCAGAGGTAGGAGTTCCAGGCCAGCCTGGGACTACAGAATAAGTTCCAGATCAGCCTGGGCTAGAGAGAGACACTACCTTGAAGAAAAACAAACAAACAAACAAAAAAACACCACCCAGCCGTGGTAGTGCACGTCGTTAATCCCATCACTTTGGGAGGCAGAAGTAGGAGGATCGCTGTGAGTTTGAGGCCACCCTGAGACTATTCCAGGTCAGCCTGGGCTTAGAGCAAGACCCCACCTTGAAAAAAACAAAACATTTTACTGCTTATGGTATACTATTATTAGTGACTGAGGTTTTGATGCTAAGTTTACTAACTTTCTTAAGCTAAGAATTTATTTGTATGTAGCACTTTTTACAGGTTGTTCTTCAAATTTTCAGTATGTGAGTAATATAAGATCATGAACTCTGTGTTAATGCTTACAACAACATTTTAAACTATGTTTATAGCCAAGTAATAGATCCTAAATTGCTAGGTTATAGCCAGTATTATTCACTAATGAAATATAGTAGAATGTGTATTATATATTATTGTATGTGTTTTATCTGTGAAACTCTTGAGTTTCATATTCATGCATATATAATACACAAATTCAAAATCTTGGAAAAGTATGTATATGAGGTTTCTTTGTAAACTTCTTATTGAGGATTGTAATAGCAAAAAGTTTTAAACTACTAATTTAAAATGTTTTGTGCATAAGAAAGATAGCATTTCAATGCAGGGCCCTGGGTTTTATTCTCAACACTACACACAAAAATAATAGTATTTCAGCATAGTTAAATATAAACATTTCAAAAGAATAATGCTGTATGAATTTGGTAAAAATGAATGTTGTTTTATTCTGTTACTAGAAATCAGCCAAAATTACACCATGTGCGCTTTGCAAATCATTGAGATCCTCAGCAGAAATGATTGAAAATACCAATAGCTTGGGGAAAACAGAACTTTTCTGTTCTGTTAATTGCTTATCTGCTTACAGAGTTAAAATGGTTACTTCTGCAGGTAATACTGCTTTCATAAACTATAAAATATAATAGTTGAAGAATTGTAGTTAATGCTTTTTTGTAGGCACAGATTTTTGTCTATATTGAGTTGATGTTCAGGCAGCATTCAGATATTTCAGGCTTTAAAATAAAATATCACATTACCTGGATTATTTATTTGTTTAACCTATTTATGCACCCTCTCTACCTTCATGAAAGAATTTCATATACCTTCTTTAATGTATTTTCTTTATCTACACCTCGTGTATTTCAAGATCCATTTATTTTACAGTTTCAGGGTAGAATGTAACTAATTCAATTTTTAGATGTTTTGTCTAGATGTGGTATGATTGAGTGTAGCTTCAGTTACCATAACCTAGCTCTTGAAGTTTTGTATGTTTGATGCTAATTCCTCATAGATTTGTATGTATTACTCATTAGTTTTTATTTTGATTTGCTAAGGTGTACAAGTTCAGTGTAACAGTTGTAAAATCTCAGCAATCCCTCAGTATCACCTAGCCATGTCAGACGGAAGTATACGCAACTTCTGCGGCTACACTTGTGTGGTAGCTTTCCAGGTATGCTTTCAGGCGCCTTCCTCTGGAGTCAGTGAATGATCAGCTGTGGGAATGTAATGTCACTGCTGCTTTCTTCCTCTTCTTTTTTTTATTCTTTTTTGGTTTTTTGAGGTAGGGTGTCGTTGTAGTCCAGGCTGACCTGGAATTCATTATGTCATTTCTGGTTGCCTGACCTGTAAGTCACAGTGACCTCCTACCTCTGCCTCCCAAGTGCTGGGACTAAAGGCATGCACTACTACACACCTGGCTTAACTTACTGCTTAGCACTGCCTTAATTGCTTTTAAGATTAGATTGATTCAGCATGATGATGATGATGATGTGTGTGTGTGTATTAGTGCAGATATATTTTCATATGCCACAGTGTACGTGTAGATGTCAGAGGACAATTTCAGGTATCACGAGTCCTCACCTTCCACCTTGTTTGAAGGAGGTTCTCTTGTTCACTGCTGCATTCATTAGGCTAGCTGGCCCATGAGCTTCCTGGAGATTGTCCTGTCTCCTGCCTCCCTTCTCGCTCTAGGTATGCTGGGTTTAAAGATGCTTGTGCTATAGTGTCCAGCCTTTACATAGGTTCTGGGAATCTGATTCAGGTACTCATGCTTGCATGACAAGTGCTTTATTCACTGAACCATTTTCCCAGACCCAGTATGGCTTTTTAGTTAATATTATTTAAAAAATTATTATACCACAGATTTTCTATTGGGAAAATATTAGTTTGAAGATAATAAATAATCTTTTTCTACATAAATGAGACTTAACCCTATTCAGTTATAAACTCTTCAAAGATCTGGGATTTAGCTTGTTATATACCAAGAATTATGGCTGGCACATTTAGGTGCATAATTTTACTTGTTGGAATAAATGGTTAGACTGATTTAGTCTTATTTATTTATTTTATTTTAGAATTTGTTCAACAAACCAACGGGAATGAGTTCTTCTGTAGTACCCTTGTCTCAGGGTCAAGTAATTGTGAGCATCCCCACTGGTTCAACAGTGTCAGCAAGTAACACCTCTGCCGTCTCTCCCACCACCATCAGTAGTTCTGCTGCTGCTGGTCTCCAGCGTCTAGCTGCCCAGTCTCAGCATGTTGGGTTTGCACGAAGTGTTGTGAAACTCAGGTGTCAACACTGTAATCGTCTTTTTGCCACAAAGCCAGAACTTCTTGACTATAAGGTAAAGGCTCATAGCTGGTGTGGTCATACATACCTGTAATCTCAGCACTCAGAAGGCTGAGGCAGGGGGATTGCAAGTTCATGGTTAGCCTGGGCTACTTAGGGAGATCTTTCTCACAAAATGCAAAAGAAACAAACAGGAAAATGCAGGTTCATGATAAAAGTTGATTATAAGTGGGACTATCTGTAAATGTTTTATAGCCTTTCATCTCTCAGAATTAGACTGTATATTTTGAAAGTAAGAGGGGTAGAAAATTTTATAAGGGTAAAACAAATGCTTAATTAGTATTCAATATTTCTTTACAGGGCAAAATGTTTCAATTCTGTGGCAAGAATTGTTCTGATGAATATAAGAAAATAAATAATGTAATGGCAATGTGTGAATATTGTAAAATTGAGAAAATTTTAAAGGAGACTGTGCGATTCTCAGGTGCTGACAAGTCATTTTGTAGTGAAGGTAAAAACAACAACAAAACCCCATAAGATAACATTATATCCTGAGCATGTTGGTTGTTTTCAAATTGTTCATTCAAGCATATCACCATATAAGTTTATAACTATAAATTTTATTTTTGACGATTTTGTATACACACATTATATATATATATATGTGTGTGTGTGTGTATACGTACATACAGATATAGATAGATCATATTCACCCCCCCAATTAACCTGTCTTACCCTTACTCTACCCCTTTTTCCTCATTAATCTCTTAATTTCATGTCTTGTTTTAAAAAAATAACTCACTAAAATAAAGTGCTTGTGACATAGTACATGAATTTTATCTTATGTGTATGCTAACAAAGTTTTCATTTGCTGACACATGGTTTATTCTCTTTTGATCTAGTTATTTCATATAGATGTTAAATAACATTAAAGATCCTCAAAATATAAAGCAGAAGATATTGATATGATACATTTAACATCATTAGCTCCCTGGAGGACTCAAAGATCCTTTAGGTCTTACATTCATTTCTAGATAGTTCTTAAATCCTTGTAGCATCTTTTTTATAATCCTTTTATTGTTTTAAACACCTTGTTATGTTTTTAGTATAAATGATCTGAATAGGCAGATTAACATGAAGTAAGTGGTTTTCTTTATTTAGATAAAATGTTATGCTTATAATATTTTGTTTGACTCTAAAATTGCAATGTGATTCTTCTAGCCAGTGGCTTTCAACCCCCCCCCCCCTTTTTTTTTTCCAAGGTACGGTCTCACTCTAGCCCAGGCTGACCTGGAATTCACTATGTAGTCTCAGGGTGGCCTCAAACTCACAGTGATCCTTCTGCCTCAGCCTCCAAGTGCTGGGATTAAAGGCATGTGCCACCATGCCCGGCATTTTCATACCTTTTGGTCACAACACAAAGGAATTATATTTTACATTGTAACCCAGTATATTTTCACATTACAAATAATAACAAAAGTTTCATGAAGTGAAACTCACTATATGTAATATAGTACAATGCTTTCTGTCTTACCATTATATCATTTTACCGAAAAGAAAAATAAATAAATAAAAGATTCTGTAAACTGATTTCTTGCCCTGTCTGTTAGTCAGAGCCCAAGTGAGAAAACTTATTTCTAGGTTAGTTAAATTAAAGATGTAGGTAAGTTTTATTCTCCCCAATGTTAATTTTGTCTTCTAATTTTTTTAGGTTGCAAATTACTTTATAAACATGACTTGGGAAAACGCTGGGGAAGTCACTGTAAAATGTGCAGTTATTGTTTACAGACATCTCCCAAACTGATACAGAATCATCTGGGTGGAAAGGTAGAAGACTTCTGCTGTGAGGAGTGCATGTCTAAGTACACAGTGCTGTTCTATCAGGTAAATATGGTGTGCATTCCTGAGCTTGTGGAGCTAGAGTGTCAGTTATGTTCTTTATAAGTCTCATGTAAAGTGAAGGACAACTTAATTATGAAAACTTAAAAAATATTAAATATTTTATGTTCTCTATCAATTAATAAGACATTTAGGAAGATTTAATGTCATTGAAGTTTTATTCTTTTTTTTTTTTTTTTTTTTGAGGTAGGGTTTCACTCTGGTGCAGGCTAACCTGGAATTCACTGTGGAGTCTCAGGGTGGCCTTGAACTCACAGCAATCCTCCCACCTCTGCCTCCTGAGTGCTGGGATTAAAGGCATGCGCCACCACACCTGGCTTTATTCTTTTTTTTTTTTTTTTCTTTTTTCTTTTTACTTCCTATAAAAGGCACATCAGATTGATGAAATTAAAATTTATTTAAAATGATGTGCTGGGTGTGGTGGTGCACACCTTTAATCCCAGCACTCAGGAGGCAGAGGTAGGAGGATCGCCGTGATTTCGAGGCTGCACTGAGGCTCCATAGTGAATTCTGGGTCAGCCTGGGCTACGGCAAACCCCTACCTCAAAAAAAGTTTTTTTTAATGATCATTTTATTTATTTGTCATTAAATTAAAACAAATTTGTTGGGCTGGAGAAATGGCTTAGCGGTTAATGCACTTGCCTGCAAAACCTAAGGACCAGATTCAATTCCCCAGGACCCACGTAAGGCAGATGCACAAGGTGGCACATACTTGGTTTTTAAAAAACAATTTACTCAGTCTGGATAAGTGATAGGTGGCTCAGTGGTTATGGCACTTGCCTGCCAAGCCTAATGACCTGGGTTCAGTTCTCCAGTACCTATGTAAAGCCAGATGTACAAAGCAGCGCATGCATCTGGAGCTCATTTGCAGTGGCTAGAAGCCCTGTTGTGCCCATACTGTATCTCTATCTCTACATCTCTATCATCTCTATCTCTCTGCTTGCAAATAATTTTTTTTAATTTACTATAAAATAGATCATTAGTTTATCATGATCAACCTTTTCTTCTCCCCAGCTTGTAATACTTATTTATTTTTTCATAGCTCATATCTTTTATCCCTCTCCTTGGTCCCCATTTCCTTGAGGTCCCTCCTCAGTAGGCTTATTGGTATTCACTGTGTGGTAATTAGGGCCTCTATCAGTCTGTTGGGGTGGGGGAGGCTGTACCTCAGGATGTCTACCCCACCCTTTGGCCCTTATAGACTTCCAGCCTCTTCTTCTGCAATAATCCCTGAGCTGTGGGAAGTATGTTAGCAGTTTGTTATACAGTTGAGTTCTCTGTAACCTCTGTACTTTTGCTACATTGTTTCAGTTCGCCACAGTATTTGTTGCTGTTTCCGTAGAGGTGTTGTCAGGGTAGCATTGGGAGCAATATTCATATCTTTGCTTCCTCTGTAGATGATCAATCTTTAAAAAAGAATGTTAGCAGGGCTGGAGAGATGGCTTAGCGGTTAAGGTGCTTGTCTGCAAAGCCAAAAGACCCAGGTTCCACTCCCCAGGACCCACGTAAGCCAGATGCACAAGGGGGCGCACACATCTGGAGTTCATTGGCAGTGGCTGGAGGCCCTGGTATACCCATTGTTTCTCTCTACCTGCCTATTTCTGTATCTCTGTCTCTGTCTCTCTCTCTCTCTCTCAAATAAATAAATAAAACTAAAATACTTTTTTTAAATGTTAGCAATTAGAGAGGGAGGTCGTCGGATGAGAGAGAATGAGAATGGACACAGGGCCTCTTGCCCCTGTAAACAAACTCTAAATGCATGTGCCACTTTGTGCATCTGGCTTTACATGGGTACTAGGGAATTGAACCTGTGCCTGCAGGCTTTGCAGGCAAGTGCCTTTAACCACTGAGAGATCTCCCCAGCCCAAGGATGATCAACCTTTTAAGTATTATTATTTAAGTTCTAAAGTTAGTTTATTTCACTTGTTATCTTGTTTTTATTCTGTCAAACCATAGGTAATTTGTTTCTTCTTTACTGTCTTCAATTTCTGCTTCAGATGGCCAAATGTGATGGTTGTAAAAGACAGGGTAAACTCAGTGAGTCCTTGAAATGGCGAGGGGAAATAAAACATTTTTGTAACCTGCTTTGTATCTTGATGTTCTGCCATCAGCAAAGTGTATGTGACCCACCTTCACAAAACAATGCAGGTAAAATTAAACATAAGTAGTCGTGAATGGAGTGTTTAGTCAGTACATGGAACTAACTACTTTTTTTTCTACATATGTAAATAATTATCTATAATTTTAGAAATGTAAATCGTGTGTGTGTGTGTGTGTGTGTGTGTGTGTGTTAAATTTACTTGAAAGAGCGAATGGGCACGCCAGGGTCTCTAGCCACTGCAAACAACTCCAGACATATGTACCACATTTGTGCATCTGGCTTTACATGGGTATTGGGATGAACCTGGGCTGACAGGCTTTGTAAGCAAGAGCCTCTAACTACTGCGCCATCTCCCCAGCCCAAAATGTAAATCTTACTTTAGTCAGATGCTATTAACATTTAAATCCTTTTGTTGAATACCTTAAAGGCAGGAAATTGATTTTTTATCATTGTTTTTGCTTTTTCTGAGAATACTGTGTGGGAAGGGATGACACTTACTATTTGTACCTTGACTTTCATAATAAGAAATTTTAGATTATTTGTAACAAAGATATAAAGACTAAATTATATATCACTTTAAATATATTTTTAATATGTCAGGCATGGTGTTGCATAACTTTTAATCCCAAGAGGATCAAACATTGAAGGCCAACCTATACCACATAGCAAGAGACCTTTTCTCAATCAACCAACTGTAGACATATTTAGGACACTGAATCTCAGAAACTATAATTTGCAAACTCAAAATTAGTACTATTCTAGAACCCAGTAGTCTGCATATACTATCTTTATAAAAATGGAAGCAATAACTACAAGAGCCTTCTTCAGAAATTAAAATAATCCTTTTAAATGTAAAGGTAAGATTTTAGATTTATTACATATTTCCACTAAATTTATTTTCTGATCTTCATGGTTTGGTATTGTGTCTGTGGACATTTTTGTTAGATTTAAGTGACACTGATGCTTTTTTTTTTTTTTTTTTTTTGTTTTTTGTTTTTTTCGGGGTAGGGTCTCACTCTAGCCCCAGGCTGACCTGGAATTCACTATGGAGTCTCAGGGTGGCCTTGAACTCATGGCGATCCTCCTACCTCTGCCTCCCAAGTGCTGGGATTAAAGGCGTGCGCCACCACGCTCGGCTCCACTGATGCATTTTTTATATACATGTGTATGTGGGTGATTTTCAGGTTTCACTAATTTAAGAGCTAACAAAAAAAATGCAGATAGTTAATCCAAACATTACCCTGTTCTAACAAAAACTACTCCATTCTGAAAGCAATGCTTAATCCTTGAGATGTTGGTTTCTTTATAAGATCATATAAATTACATGAGCTTTCTTTATTCTTGTTTTGTTTTATTTCTTTAATCAGCAAGTATTTCCATGGTCCAAGCCACTTCTGCAGGGCCCCCATCATCACTCAGAAAAGATTCAACTCCAGTTATTGCTAACGTAGTATCTTTGGCAAGTGCTCCTGCTGCTCAGCCTACAGTGAATTCTAACAGTGTCTTACAAGGTATAGCTTGATTTGAAAGTGTTTTTTCTGTCTTTTTGAGTTCAATCTTATCATTCTATACATCTTTCCTAACAGTGATGATTTTTGCATGTCTAACACATTCATATTAGGACTTAGTAGCTCACTGTGCACTGATAGGACATGCAATAGTGTTTTCCAAAGTTCCATTATCTTTTTTCTCATTTTGTTCTTTAGTACTGCTAGTTTTCACTGAATTCAATGAATATGAACATATTAAGGTTCTGATAATTGGCTTTCAATACTAATGTTTAAATAATTGAAAGAGATCTTCAATTTATGTTTTATATCAAGGTGCAGTTCCAACAGTAACAGCAAAGATCATTGGGGATGTAAGTTTCAATATTTTTACTGATACTGTTAACTATAGTTTCCACTTACTTGCACAAATATGTCTGAGTTAATTTCCTCTCTTTTACTAAGGAATTTATTGAAGAATAGAATTTGGTCTTTTATATACTATATCTATATGTATATATTTATGTATCTTAATTATATAATTACCTGTATGTAATAAATACTGGTATGTTTATATACTTTAAGTTATTTGAATACTTCGTATCTTTATGTAGTTACTGAAGTTTAATTGTATGAACTTTGATATTTTTATCTTTTAACTTTTGGGGTGATTGCTAACATTAAGTCATGAATAATTTTTTCAAAAGTATAACTTCTCTCCGCACCACTGTTCCATGCAGATCATCCTGTAAATAATCCTTCCTTTTCTTTTGTGCTTTGTCTTTTAAAAGAAGAATCAGTACAGAAGAAAATAAATAATGAACTGGACTGGAACAATGGCATTTCAAAATTTTTTCATAGTCTGTGGGATAACTTTCATGTCACATTTACTCGAGTTACTGTATGTGTGTATGTGTTTCATGTTCATGTGCTTATGGGTGTTAGGTGCCTTGTACACACTAGGCAAGCACTGACTGGACCACTGAGCCACAGCTCCTCAACGTACTTAAATGATCATTCTTAGATTTCTAGGTAGATCCTCTAAGACTGATGGTGTTAGTCTGAAACTCAGTCAAGCAGTAACAGGTCTCAGCAGGGCGTGGTGGTGCACACCTTTAATCCCAGCATTCCGGAGGCCAAGGTAGGAGGATCTCTGTGAGTTTGAGGCCAGCCTGAGTCTGCATAGTGAATTCCAGGTCAGCCTGGACTAGAGGAAGATCCAATATCAACAAAAAAAGAAAGGAAGAAGAAAGAGAGAGAAAGAAAGGAAGGGAGGAAGGAGACAGAAAAAAGAAGGAAAAAGAAAGAATTCAGCCAGCATTGTTATTGATCTTGTTAAAATAAGATTAGCATTTTTCTTGATAAACTGATACAGTAATTACATATATTGAGTCAAATATATAGTTACTAAAATACTCATACCATTAATACTTTAGGTACATTGCATTTCTCACATATTTAGTAGCATATTTACATGCTGTTTCTTCTGTATAATTTTCATATATATTTTAAAATTATATTTGTGTACTTAATGAGAACATTTTGAAAACTTCTTTGGTTTCTTATTTATATCTTTTTAACTTTTTTATTTAACTAGGCAAGTACACAAACAGATGCCCTGAAACTGCCACCTTCTCAACCTCCAAGGCTTTTGAAGAACAAAGCTTTATTGTGCAAACCCATTACACAGACTAAAGCCACTTCATGCAAACCACATACTCAGAACAAAGAATGCCAGACAGGTATGTTCCTCGAGCCTTATTATTTAGGTTTTTGTTGTTTGTTTTGTTTTTTCCAGGAGAAAGAAATGGAGGAATCTGGCTACATTGTTTTCACATGATTTCTTGATAACAAATTCAGTTCCTTATATTCATTGTCCAGGTTGGTTTTTAGTTTCTTTTTTTATTTTTATTTTTTATTTTTTTTTAATTTATTTATTGAAAGTGACAGACAGAGAGAGAGGGAGAGAGAGGCAGAGAGAGAGAGAATGGGCACGCCAGGGCTTCCAGCCACTGCAAACGAACTCCAGATGCGTGCGCCCCCTTGTGCATCTGGCTAACGTGGGTCCTGGAGAATCAAGCCTCGAACCGGAGTCCTTAGGCGTCACAGGCAAGCACTTAACCGCTAAGCCATCTCTCCAGCCCCAGGTTGGTTTTTATAACATTCCTGTATGGTATTTCTTTCTTTCTTTCCTTTTTTTTTTTTTTTTTTTTTTTTTTTTTGGTTTTTTCAAGGTAGGCTCTCACTCTAGCCTAGGCTGGCCTGGAATTCACTATGTAGTCTCAGGGTGGCCTCGAACTCATGGCGATCCACTTACCTCTGCCTCCCAAGTGCTGGGATTAAAGGCGTGCACCACCATGCCCAGCTCCTGTATGGTATTTCTGTATGTAAGGCTTAATAAATTAAAGAGAAGGAAGCTAACTGATAGTACAGTATTAGGAACACACTTAATTCCTTTACTAATAACTAAAATGTGGACTAAGCACAAGCTTCAGAGGCTTTTAATTGAGAGCTGTGTCTGGAGTAGGGGTGCACACCATTAATCCCAGAAGGCAGAGAAGGAGGATCACTGTGAGTTTAAGGCCACACTGAGACTACACAGTGAATTCCATGTCAGCCTGGTGTTAAGGCACTTGCCTGTAAAGCCTGAGGACCCAGGCTTGATTCCCCAGTACCCATGTAAACTAGATGCATAAGTTGATGCATGTGTCTTGAGTTCATTTGCAGTATCTAGAGACCCAGGTGTACCCATTCTGTCTCTCTCTCTCCCCTTCTCCTTCTCCTTCTCCCTCTTCCTCCCTCCCTCCCTGCCTCTCTCAAATGAGTAATTTTTTCTTTCTTTTTTTAATCTAATTTTATTTTTATTAACAACTTCCATGATTATAAACAATCTCCCTTGGTAATGCCCTCCCTTCCCCCACTTTCCCCTTTGAAAGTCCATTCTCCATCATATCCCTTCCTCCTCTCAATCAGTCTCTTTTATTTTGATGTCATCATCTTTTCCTCCTGTTATGATGGTCTTGTGTAGGTAGTGTCAGACACTGTGAGGTCATGGATATCCAGGCCATTTTGTGTCTGGAGGAAATAAATAAAAATTTTTAAAAGAGTTGGTATTGCTAGCTGTGTGTGGTAGTGCACACCTTTAATCCCAGCCCTTGGGAAGCAGAGGTAGAAGAATCACTGTGAGTTCAAGGCCAGCTTGAAGTTACAGAGGGAGGTCCAGGTCAGCCAATACCTTACCTCAAAAAAAAAAAAAAAAGGAGTTGCTGTTGTTTTCCAGAGTGCCCTGAAGTTTGTTCAGTTATTCATTCATGTGTGCATTCATTGTGGTATTGTGTATCCAACCCATGGCTTTGTGCATGAAACACTTTTCCCCAGCTCCTTACACTCTGTTTTATAGTCCTTTTCCTTGGGGAGAGCTTCAGAGTTCTTCAGTAAACCCCTGCCCAAGCCATCTCTGTACCACTTTTTTTTTTTTTTTTTTTTTTTTTTTTTTTGGGGAAGTAGTGTCTCACTCTAGCTCAGGCTGACCTGGAATTTGCTATGTAGTCTCAGGGTAGCCTTGTAGTCATGGTGATCCTCCTACCTCTGCCTCCCAAGTGCTGGGATTAAAGGCATGCATCACCATGCCCAGCTCGCTTTTCTATTTTTTTTTTAATATTTTATTTTTATTTATTTATTTGACAGAGAAAGGGAGAGTGAGCGAATGGACACACCAGGCTTCCAGCCACTGGAAACGAATTCCAGACACATGCGCCCCTTGTGCATCTGGCTAACGTGGGTCCTGGGGAGTTGACCCCCTGGGTCCTTTGGCTTTGCAGGCAAACGCCTTAACCTCTAAGCCATCCTTCAGCCCCTTACCATTTTTCTAGATGCTGTTAGGTGGGGTCATGGTTCTTCCCTCCTTCTCTGCTTGCCTGCCTGCCTCCCTCCCTCCGTCCCTCCTCTCTCTCTCTCTCTCTCTCTCTTAAAAATTTTTTTTCTGATTTTTTTTTAGATATTTTATTTATTTATTTATTTGAGAGAGAGAAAGAGGAAGAGAGAATGGGTGTGCCAGGACCTCCAGCCACTGCAAATGAACTCCAGATGCATGTGTACCCCCTTGTGCATCTGGCTTACATGGGTCCTGGGGAATTGAACGGGGATCCTTTGGCTTTGCAGGCAAATGCCTTAACCGCTAAGCCATCTCTCCAGCCCCTCTGATGTATTTTTATGTATTTATTGGGAGGGGGGAGAGAGAATGGGTGCACCAGGGCCTCCAGCCACTGCAAGCAAACTCCAGACGCATGTGCCACTATGTATATCTGGCTTATGTAGGACCTGGAGAATCGAATGTGGGTCCTTAGGCTTCATGGGCAAGTGCCTTAACCACTAAGCCATCTCTCCAGCCCTCTTTCTTTCGTTTTGAGGTAGGGTCTCACACTGGCCTAGGCTGGCTTTTAACATGGTTCAGTCTTCCTGCTTTTGCCTCCCAAGTGCTGGGGTTAAATGTCTATGCAACCATGTCAAGCTTGCTTGCCCCTCTTTTGTCTCTCACTCTCTCTTAAGAAAAGCAGATGCAAAGCCTGGCATGGTGGTGCACGCCTTTAATCCCAGCACTCAGGAGGCAGAGGTAGGAGGATCGCCATGAGTTCAAGGCCATCCTGAGACTCCATAGTGAATTCCAGGTCAGCCTGGGCTAGAGGGAGACCCTACCTCAAAAACAAAACAAAAAAGCAGACACAGAAAGAATGAGTATGGGCATGCCATGGCTTCTCGCTACTACAAACAAATTCCAGACACATGTCACCTTGTGCATCTGGCTTACATAGATACTGGGGAATCGAATCTAGGTCCTTAGGCTTCACAGGCAAACACCTTAACTGCTAAGCCATCTCTCCAGCCCTTTAAATAAATAAATGTATATATATGTAATTTTTTCTTTTTTTGTGTGGTTTTTCGAGGTAGGGTTTTCCTCTAGTCCAGGCTGACCTGGAATTCACTCTGTATTCTCAGGATGGCCTTGAACTCATGGCAGTCCTCCTGCTTCTGCCTCCCGAGTGCTGAGACTAAAAGGTGTGTGCCACCATGCCCGGCTTAATTTTTTTTTTTTTAATTTGAGAGAGAGAGAAATACATAAGAGTGAACAGGGTACACCAGGGCTTTCATCTGCTGTAAATGAACTCCAGACACATGCACCACCTTGTGCATCTAGCTTTACATGAGTTGTGATGAATCAAACCTGGGTCTTTTGGCTTCTTAGGCAAATGCCTTAACTGCTAAGCCATCCCTCCAGCCCTGTTTATTATTCTTATATTAAAACTACCCTACAACAGACAATCATCATTTTAGCTATGCATATTGTAGTTGCCTCTTACTTTAACAATTTATGTAAGGCTGAAAAAGTATCTTTTATTTTTGTTTTTTTTAAATAAATATTTTATTACTTATTTGAGGGGGGATTTCCCAGATAGACAGTGGGTCCGCCAGGGCTTTCAGCCACTGTAAATGAACTCCAGGCACATGCACCACCTTGTGCATCTGACTTACATGGATCCTGGGGAATTGAACCTGGGTCCTTTGGCTTTGCAAGCAAGTGCCTTAACTACTAAACCATCTCTCCAGTCCTTGTCCCCCCCCCCACTTTTATTTTTTTATTTGAAACGTGCTTCTTACAAAAGGGCAGCTGCAAAATACAGAAATACAGTGACATGCAAAAATTACTTGTTCTCTTAACATGGAAGAGTGGGAAGAAGGACTCAAAGCAGAAGGATAATCAGGAGCATCTCCCAAATAATTTTAGGAAACAGCAATAAAATGCAATGGTGCAATTTTCCATCAAGGAATTCTAACAACTTAACTTATGCTTGTTTTGTGGGATACACATCCTCTCCTTAAGTGGGAATGTGTTATGTGTCCCCGTCCCCTTCCCCCTGCCCAAGGTAGGGTCTCACTCTAGCTCAGGCTGACCTAGAATTCACTATGTAGTCTCAGGGTGGCTTTGAACTCAAAGTGATCCTATTACCTTTGCCTCCCCAGTGCTGGGATTAAAGGCATGAGCCACTACGCCTGGCTGTTTTATTTTATTATCTTATTAGTATTAGTATTAGTATTAGTATTATTTGCGATGGGGGTCTCACTCTAGTCCAAGCTGACCTGGCACTCACTTTGTTGTTCCAGGCTGTCCTTGAACTCACAGCAATCCTCCTACCTCCGCCCTCCTGCCCAGTGCTGAGGTTAAAGGCATGCACCATCACACCCAGTCCAAAAAATTATCTTTTTATCAAAGATTGATTGATTTATTCATTTATTTATTTATTAGAGAGAGAGAGAGAGAGAGAGAGAGAGAATGGGTACGCCAGGGCCTTTAGCCACTGCAAACAAATTCCAGACAAATGCACCACCATGTGCATCTGGCTTACACGGGACCTGGAGAATCGAATCCTGGGTCCTTAGGCTTCACAGGTATGCTCCTTAACTGCTAAGCCATCTCTCCAGCCCAAAATTATCTTTTTAAAAGCCATTTTAATCACTTTATTTTATGGTAACAAATCTTTATTAGTTCCCCTAACTGCTACAAATATTTTTAAATTGCCATTTTAGCTTTACACGGATGGTTCTTCTACCTATTCTATTTCCTTGAGCATACTTTATTTATTTTAATTTTTTTTTTTTAAAGTTTTTTTTCAGGTAAGGTCTCACACTAACTCTGGCTGACCTGGAATTCACTATGTAGTTTCAGGGTGGCATAGAACTCATGGTGATCCTCCTACCTCTGCGTCCCAAGTGCTGGGATTAAAGGTGCATGCCACCTAGCTCTATTTAAAATATTTATTTATTTATATTTGAGATAGAGAGGGAGAGAGAGAGAGAGAGAGAGAATGGTCATGCCAGGGCCTCTAGCCACTGCAAACGAACTCCAGACACCTGTGCCACCTTGTGCATCTGGCTTATGTAGTACCTGGAGAATTGAACCTGTATCCTTAGACTTCACAGGCAAGAGCCTTATCCATTATGTCACCTCTCCAGCCCATATCATACTTACTCTTGTTAACAGTTCTTTATACCCAATCTCTAATGTCAGTGCTCCAGTCCCTCTTCCAAACTGAAACCTGCTGTCCTTTTATACTCAGATCATTCACTTTTTGTTAGTGTTGTACTCAACCTTTTTTTTTCTGCTAGATTATTTCTATTTATAAGATCCTAAGGTCCCTTTTGTCCTAGATGATACTTATTATATGCTTTTAATGCATTTTTTTATGGGAGAGCAACAGAGAGAGAATTAGTGCATTTAGATCTCTAGCCATTGCATTCAAGCTCTAGAAACATGTGCCACCTTGTACGTATGTGTGCACATGCGTCACTTTAGGCATCTGACTTACGTGGGTTCTGAGGAGTCAAACTTGGATCCTTAGGCTTCACAGGCAAGCACCTCAACCACTAAGCCATCTCTCCAGCCCCTTTTAATGTATTTTTTAAAAGTTTTAACTAAGTATTTATGGGGTATACAAAAGGTGATGATCAGATCATGATGACATATCTACCTCATATATTTATCATTTCTTTTTATTGAGAACCTTCAAATTTTTAGTTATTTCTTAAATTATATAACCAGTTGTTAAATGTTGTTGTACTAAACAACATTAAAAGTGATTGATCCAGTGGGACCCCTGTATTTGTCAGTCATCCTCAAAGACTCTGCTTTAGGCCCATCTATGCTGCCATAAATAGCAGTATTTCGTTATTTTTATAGCTAAATAATAATCTTGTGTGTGTGTGTGTGTGTGAGAGAGAGAGAGAGAGAGAGAGAGAGAAGGAATGAGCGAGAGAGAGCATGCTCACGTTTTTTTATTCACTTGTCAGTGAACATGTAAGTTGATTCCTTTTTTTTTTTTTAATTTTTGGTTTTTTTGAGGTAGGGCCTCATTCTAACCCAGGCTGACCTGGAATTCACTATGTGGCCTTAAACTCACAGAGATCCTCCCACCTTTGCCTCCCCAGTGTTGGGATTAAAGGTGTGCGCCACCATACCCTGCTCTAAGTTGATTCTTTATCTTTTGTGATAAAGTTTAGTGTTAAACACAGAATTGCAGATTTCTTCAATGTACCCTTTCCTTTCTTTGGATATAGGCCCTGTTTTCATGGAGTTGAGATAATTTATTTCTAGGGTGAGATTTTGTTGTTGGTGCTCCTGTTGCTGTATTTATTTATTTATTTTGTGCCCCGGCCTGCGGGGGTTCAACAGAGGCCCGAGGAGAAGTCAACCTAAATGGGAATAAGCAAACAGGCACAAGGAAGGAGACCAAGCCGAGCGTTTGGGCAAAGTCTCGATTTTTATTAGTACAGGAGGGTTTATATAGGGAGATCCGGGGAAGGAAGGCTAGTCATATAGCACGTAAGCAGAACCAGGAACTTGGAAGGCGAGGCCACATGTAGCTCTTCTGGGAAGGTCCCAAGGTGTGGTGTTCTGAGCACAGTGGGTCTTGCAATTTCAAGCAAGCGATTCAAGAACCAGGAAACAGAAACTTAACTTGTGACATGGCGGTTTCTGTCAACATGGCCGAGGTTTGGCTTATAGCTCCCAACAATTTTGGTTTTTTGAGGTAGGGTCTCACTCTAGCCCAGGCTGACCTGGAATTTACTATATAGTCTCAGGCTGGCATTGAACTCATGTCAGTCCTCCTACCTCTGCCTTCCATGTGCTGGAATCTAGCTTGTTGCTTTTATTTAAGATCCAGGTCCTTTCTGTCTTACTTAGGCTAGCTCTGAATTCCTAGTCTGAAGCAATCCTCCTACTCTTAGTCTGAGGAGTGTCAAGGACTATAGACCTTCACCAATATGCCTAGCTCCTAGTTCTGATTTTTGAAATTTTGTCTATTTATTTATTTATTTATATTTATCTAGGACTATAGACCTTCACCAATGTGATTAGCTCTTAGTTCTCATTTAAATATATATATATATATATATATATATATTTTTTTTTTTTTTTTTTGAGGTAGGGTCTCATTTTAGCTCAGGCTGACCTGAAATTCACTATGTAGTCTCTGGGTAGCCTTGAACTCACAGCCATTCTCCTCCTTCTGCCTCCCAAATGCTGGGATTAAAAACATGTACCACCACGTCCAGTTTATTTATATATTTGGGAGAGAGAGAATGAATGAATGAATGAAAATAGGTGCACCAGGGCCTCCAGCGACTGCAAACATACTCCAGAAGCATGAGCCAACTTGTACATCTGGCTTACATGGGTACTGGGGAATCGAACCAGGGTCCTTAGGTTTCGCAGGCAGGTAGCTTAACCCCTGTCATCTCTCCAAACCTATTTCTCATTACTTGAAGACCCTTAATGTTCTTTTCCATAATGACTTTACTAACTCATATTCTCTTGCATCAGTGTATATGAGTGCTCTTTTCTCAATATACTTCTCAGTATATTTTTTATTTTGGAGAGATAATTGCTGTGCCAGGGCCCCAGCCACTTTAATCAAACTCCAGATGCTTGTGCCACCTAGTGGTCATGTGGTACTTTGCATTTGCCTCTCCTTTGTGCATCTGTCTTACACGGGTTCTGGAGAGTTGAACATGGGTCCTTAGGCTTTGCAAGCAAGCACCTTAATACTAAGCCATCTTTCCAGCCCTTCCCAACATTTAAAAAAATATTAAATATTTTATTTATTTACTTGAGAGAGAGACAGGTAGAAAATGGGTGCACCAGGGCCTCTAGCCACTGCAGACAAACTCCAGACACATTTGCCACCTTGTGCATCTGGCTTACATGGGTACTGGGAAATCAAACCTTGATCCCTAGGCTTTGCAGGCAAGTGCCTTAACCACTAAGCCATCTCTCCAGCCCCTTCTCAGCATTCTTTTGTCTTTAAAAAAAAAGTCTGAAGCAGGGCATGGTAGCACTCGCCTTTAATCCCAGCACTCGGGAGGCAGAGGTAGGAGGATTGCCATGAGTTTGAGGCCACCCTGAGACTACAATGTGAAATCCAGGTCAGCTTGTGCTAGAGTGAGACCCTATCTCGAAAAATCAAAAAAATAAAAATAAATAAAAATCTGATAAGCTAGATGCATAAGGTAGCACATATATATGGAGTTTGTTTGCAGAAGCTAGAGGCCCTGGTGCACCCATTCTCTCTCTCTTTCTCTCTCAAATAAATAAAAGTAAATAGAAAAAAATCTGTGGCTGGAGAGATGGCTCAGCAGTTAAAGCGCTTGCCTTCAAAGCCTAATGACCTGGGTTCAATTCCCCAGGTTCCACGTAAAGCCACAAAGTGGCGTATACATCTGGAGTTCGTTTGCAGATGCCCTGGTGCACTCATATTTTCCCTCTCTCTCTCTCTCTCTTTGCCTCTTTCTCTCTCCTTTCTGTCTCTCTCTGTGTATAAGTAAAATAGTTTTCAAAAATCTGGATGAGAGCCAGGTGTGGTGGCACATGCTTTAATCCCAGAACTGGGGAGGCAGAGGTAGTAGGATCACTTTGAGCTTGAGGCCATCCTGAGACTACATAGTGAATTCCAGATCAGCCTGAGCTAGAGTGAGACCCTAACTCCGGGGGTGGGGGGTCGGAATCTGAATGAGCATGGTGGTACACACTTTTAATCCTAGGACTTGAAAGGCAGAGGGAGTAGGATTGCTGTGAGTTCAAGGCCAGCCTGAGACTTCATAGTGAATCAGCCTGGGAGACCCTACCTTTAAAACAAAAATTTCTATGTGTCGGGGGAGGGGGAGGTTGCACATATGCACATAACCTGGCATGAGGAGGTTGAAAGGCATCATTTGGTGTCAGTCCTTGCCTTTCACCTTGCTTCTTGGTGTATGTAGCCAGGCCAGCTGGCCTGCAGGCTTCTGGGAATTCTCCTGCCCACACGGTGTCCTGAAGCATTTTGCATGTTTTTTTTGTTTTTATTTTTTTCTGAGATAGGATCTCATTCTTTTCCATGCTGACCTGGAACTCACTCTGTAGTCCCAGGCTGGTTTTGAACTCACACCAATACTCCTACCTCTGCCTCCCAAGTACTGAGATAGGTGTATGCCACCACCTCTGAATTGATTTTTTTTTTAAATAGTAGATTCATAGTTGTAGGGCTTGCATTTAAATCTTTAACCCACTTTAAGTGAGCCCGGGGTCTGTTCATTCCAAAAGGACTTACTTCAGAGTCACTGGTTATTAGGTCAAACACAGAGTTAGGCAGTAAATGGCCCCTTAAGTGTGGGGTAAGATAACCCAGAGATCAATCAACCTTATAGGTTTCTTGCCAGAAACTTTAGCTAACAATGTTTTATGTGTGTCTCTTCCTGGTCATGTTCTTTCTGGGTAGATTCATAGGAGTGAAATGATTGAGACAAAAAGTATAGGTAGCTATTATGCATTTCCTGATTGTTTTCCCAAAATGTTTTGTAAATAGTTACATTAACACATGCAAGTGTGCTCTCCTTTCCTTATCTTTTTCTAATTAAGTAGAAACTTGGTATGGACACACCATGTGTTGGCACCATCATTCGCCTCCTCCCTGCCCCCATTCTGCTGAGGGCCCTCCTCAGTTAGGATTGCTGGTATTCCCCATGGGGTTTGGGGTTATGAGAAGTGAGAACAGCAGTTGGTCATTGTAAAGTGGGGGGAATGCCTCTGGACATTACCTACCTCTGTGGCTCTTACAATCTTTCTGCCACCTACCACAAAATTCCCTGAGCTGTGGTGGGTGTTTTAATTCTGCTTTACTGTTGTGCTCTCAGTAGCTTCTGGATTTCTGCGTTTTTACGTTTTGAGTGCTTTCAGTGTCTGTCTCCATCACCCTGGCGCTGCTTGTGAGGCTCGCCATTGAAGCAGCACTTGTGCTCATTTCCTCAGTTCCCCTGATTTCACCTGGGCCCTGGCTGATTTGTGAGGGGTGTTTATCTCCTCGGTTCTTACTTCCTTCTGAAAAAGAAAAACAGATTTTCTAAGGGAGAATGAGGTCAGCAAAGGTTAAATGGGATAAGCTGCTTTTTTTGTTTGTTTGTTTGTTTTGTTTTGTTTTGCTTTGCTTTGTTTTTTTGTTTTGTTTTGTTTTGTTTTCGAGGTAGGGTTTCACTCTAGTCCAGGCTGACCTGGAATTCGCTCTGTGTTCTCAGGGTGGTCTCGAACTCACAGCGATCCTCCTACATCTGCCTCCTGAGTGCTTGGATTAAAGGCACATGCCACCACACTCAGATGGAATAAGCTTTTTTAATTAAGGGAGATTTTGATGGATGTAGCCTCTCTTTTGGCCAAATACTAGTGGGAGTTTCATTCTTCTGCGTATGAATATTCTGTGTTGTAACACCTCCTCCTAGCATGCTGTCCTTTCTTGAATCTGTTCTTGAAAAATACATTTGTTTTGAAACAACTCTAACCTTTCTCTTTTAATGGAGTTTGATTAAAATGTTTCTAACCCTCTTTGTATTTTTGTTTTGTTTTAAATTAGAAGACACTCCAAGCCAGCCCCAGCTTATTGTGGTGCCAGTTCCTGTGCCAGTGTTTGTACCTATACCTCTTCATCTTTATACCCAGTATGCTCCTGTTCCCTTTGGGATTCCAGTTCCAGTGAGTAATCACTTAGAGATTTAGGCAAATTTATCTTATACTTTCCTCCATTAACATCTGAGAGCTTTATAAAGAAACTTCACTTGTTAAAATGTACCTGATTTTGCTTGGCTGTTATACTCTGTTGTTACTTAAGATGGAGAATATAGAAGACCTTTTTCATTTGCACTATCTCTTCTCAGTGAAGGTTATGATAAAGCATTTTGTCCATCAGGCTTCACATGGGTCCTGGGGAGCCAAACCTGGGCCCTTTGGCTTTGCCAGCAAGTACCTCAACTACTAAGCCACTTGCCTGCAAAGCCCAAGGACCCAGGTTTGATTCCCCAGGACCCACATAAGGCAGATGTACAAGGGGGTGCATGCATCTGGAGTTTGTTTGCAGTGGCTGGAGGCCCTGGCGTGCCCATTCTCTCTCTCTGCCTCTTCCTCTCTCTGTCTCAAATAAATAAACAAATAAAATATTTTTCAAAATGTTACAGTGTGCATTGTGGCTCAAGTTCAAGTAATTGCTGCACTTGGAAGTCTGAGCCAGGAGGATTGTAGCAAATTTGAGGCTAGCCTAACTTACTTAGTGTGCTCCAGTCCAGACTGCGCTAATATAAGCAAAATGGAATGAAAAGAAAAGAGTGAAAAAGTTATTAAATAGTTATTAAACATCACTCAAACAGAAAAAGATCAGAAAATGGCATGTTAGAATTCTAGATTCTAGTGAGAATAGAAATATCTCTTATTTGCATCTTTCTGTTAAATATGATTTTTCCATCATTTGTAAAAGTACAAAGCAAGAAATATTAGCCAAGCCAGGCATGGTGGCACACACCTTTAATCCCAGCACTTGGGAGGCAGAGGTAGGGGGATCCCTGTGAGTTCAAGGCCACCCTGTGGCTACATAGTGAATTCCAGGTCAGCCTGGACTAGAGTGAGACCCTACCTCAAAAAACAAGAACAAAAACAAAAACAAAAACACAAAATAAAAACAAAAACAAGAAAAGAAATGTTAGCCAAAATATTTTTAAAAACAAAATGAGGGCTGCAAAGCCAAAGGATTCAGGTTCAATTCCACAGGACCCACATAAGCCAGGTGCACAAGGGAGTACATGCATCTGGAATTTGTTTGCAGTGGTTGGAGGCCCTGGCACTCCCATTCTTTCTCTATCTGCCTATTTCTCTCTCTCTCTCTCTCTGAAATAAATAAATAAAATGAATTTTTAAAAAAAAACATTAAAAAAATTAAGCTCCAGATGTGGTGGCACACACCTTTAATCCCAGCACTCGGGAAGCAGAGGTATAGAAGGATTGCCATGAGTTCAAGGCCACCCTGAGACTATGTAGTGAATTCCAGGTCAGCCTGGGCTAGAGTGAAACCCTACCTCAAAAAACAAAAAAAAATTTTTTTTAATGAAACTGTTACAGGATTATGTTTTTGAAGAATCCAAGAAGTATTTTTTGTTTGTTTGGTTGTTTTTTTTGGTTTTTTGTTTTTTTTTTTAGGTAGGGTCTCACTGGAGTTCAGACTGACCTGGAATTCACTATGTAGTCCCAGGATGGCCTTGAACTCACATCTATCCTCCTACCTCTGCTCTCCGAGTGCTGGGATTAAAGGCATGCACCACCATTTTTATAGTTCTCCAGAAAAGCATTTAATGAGGTGTGTGTGCAGTGTGGGATGTGTATGTGTGTGTGTGGTATATGCATGTACACATGCTGATGCAGTGTCCCATGCATTCTCCTATGGGAACATCAGATGTCTGCCTCCATCACTCTTACACCCATTCTTATTTGAGTTGAAGTCTCATGCTAATTCTGGAGCCTACTGTTTTTCCACAAACTCAATCAAACAGTTTTTCCAGGCCTTCATGTTTGCATAGGAAATGCCCTTAACCACTTAGCCATCTCTCTCACCCAGGTTCTTATTTATTTATTTTTGTTTTTTCAAAGTAGGGTCTCACACTAGCCCAGGCTGAACTGGAATTCACTCTGTAGTCTCAGGGTGGCTTTGAACTCACATCGATCCTCCTACCTCTGCCTCCCAAGTGCTGGGATTAAAGGCGTGGCAGGTTTTTACTTTAGTAGCCTGTAGTCTTATAATACCAATGTATTAGTAACTTATAGTGAGAATCTATCAAAATTTGTATATTATTGTAATACTTAAAACATCTCACAGATTCTGACAAGAAACCTTCAGTCTGTCCTTGTTCTTTCAGATGCCTGTCCCCATGCTCATTCCATCCTCAGTGGATAATGAGGATAAAATCACAGAGAGCATTGAAGACATTAAGGAAAAACTTCCTTCACATCCATTTGAAGCTGATCTCCTTGAGATGGCAGAAATAATTGCAGAAGATGAAGATAAAGAAAAGACCCTGTCCCAGGGAGGTTGGTACAATCTTAAGCACACCTAAGGTTTTCATGTAACTCAGTTAATGTAAAATTGCGATTGTTTCTTGTTTCATCCTTATATTCAAAGTCATGTTCCTACATACAGGAATTCCTCATGTATAATCTTCAGCATAGTGATAATTGGGTTAATGGAACCTTAGGGCAGGAAACCCTTTGGCTCAAAATAGCCTATCAATAAATCACATTCTGTTCACTGGAACAAGGATAATAACAACAGATAGCATTCTGTTTGCTTAACATGTGCTTGGCATCATCCTAAGTGCATTCTGTGCTGTGCTTCATTTAGTCTTCTCAGCCACTTTACTTGTGAAGGGAGTTTGTTACTTTAGAGGTGTTTTTTTTTGGGGGGGGGGTGTTTGTTTTGGCTTAAAATCAGAAATTTAGCTGGGCGTGGTGGGGCTCACCTTTAATCCTAGCACCCAGGAGGTTGAGTGAGTTCCAGGTCAGACTAGACTAGCATGAGACCCTACCTTGAAAAAAAGAATAGAATTTTAAGGCCTGGGAGCTGGCTTAGCTCCTGCTCTAAGAGTCTGAGGCTGATTCTTGAGGACTCACATAAACAGTTGGACACGACCGTGCATGCCTGTAACTAGTCCTGTTTGAATTGCCGGTGAAGACTACAGCTCCACACTCAGAGACTCTGAAGGAAGTATGGGTGATAAGGGAAGAATGCTCATCATTTACTGGCCTTGACACGCCCACCAGTGATCTACACGTGCACGTGTATATGCTGCATATAACACAAGGAAAAAGAAAAGTAGAAGTTTAGTTTTGCACTAGTTGTCATCTAAGAAGTGATTGAGTTGGGTGTGGTGGTGGTTGTGGCAGTGTACGCCAGTAGGAAATTGGTAAAGAGGTGGGGGCAGGAGGATCAGGATTTTGAGGCCTGCCTGAGCTACACAGTTTGAGCCAAGCGTGGTGGTGCACATCTTTAAACCCAGCACCCTGAAGGCAGAGGTAGCAACCCCTTACCTTGAAAAAAAAAATGATTGAACTGGAACTTTAATATCGATGTATGAGTCCGAAACACAATACTACCAGAACTCACTATGTATTCCAGACAGGTTTCTAACTTTCATTAATATCTGCTTGAGTTTTGGGTATAGGAAGAGGTAGAGAAAATTATTAAAATGGCTGAAATATTTAGGTGAACTTTTGCAAAGGCCCTTCTCTCTCTCTCTCTTTCTTTCTCTTTTTTCCCCTGCTTTTAGAGGTAGGGTCTCATTCTAGCCCAGGCTGACCTGGAATTTACTATGTAGTCTCGGGATGGCCTCAAACTCACTGAGATCCTCCTACCTCTACCTCCCTAGTGCTGGGATTAAAGGTGTGTACCCAGCTTTTTTTTTTTTTTTTTTTTTTGGAGATAGGGTCTTACTCTAGCCCAGCCTGACCTGGGACTCACTCTGTAGTCCCAGGCTGGCCCTGAACTCACTTCATTCCAACTACCTCTTCTTCTCCCCCCCCCCCCCAGTGTTGGCATTAAAGGCATTCACTACCACACCCGATTGATTTTTTTTTTAATTTTTTTTTTTTTTTGTTGTTGTTCATTTTATTTATTTATTTGAGAGTGACAGACAGAGCGAGAAAGAGGCAGAGAGACAGAGAGACAGAGAGACAGAGAGAATGGGCGCGCCAGTGCCTGTAGCCACTGCAAACGAACTCCAGACACATGCACCACCATGTGCATCTGGTTTACATGGGACCTGGAGAATCGAACGTGGGTTCTTAGGCTTGGCAGGCGTGTGCCTTAACCACTAAGCCATCTCTTCAGCCCTGTTTTAAATGTTTTTATTAAGAGAGAGAGAGAGAATGAATATGGATGTGCCAGTGCCTCTTGCCACTGCAAACAAACTCCAGACACATGTGCCACTTTATATTTGGCCCCAGCTGATAGGCTTTGAAAACAAACACCTTTTTTTTTTTTTTTGCTTTTTCAAGGTAGGGTCTCACTCTAGTTCAGGCTGACCTGGAATTCACTATGTCGTCTCAGGGTGGCCTGGAACTCACAGCGATCCTCCTACCTCTGCCTCCCGAGGGCTGGGATTAAAGGCGTGTGCCACCACGCCCAGCACAAACACTTTTTTTTGTTTGTTTGTTTTTTCGAGGTAGGGTCTTACCCTAACCCAGGCTGACCTTGAATTCACTATGGAATCTCAGGGTGTCCTTGAACTCACAGTGATCCTCCTACCTCTGTCTCCCGAGTGCTGGGATTAAAGGCATGCGCCACCGTCCCTAGCTACAAGCAAGCACCTTTAACCCACTGAGCCATCTCTGCAGTCCTCCTATGATTTTTTAATTCCTTCATATAATAAACAAACAACAAAGTTCTTTTAATCAGATCTAAAGAGTAAATAGTTGGGATTCAGTCATTTAATTGGCCTTCCAGCTTCCACTGACCAGCAAGTTTTTAAATTGTACCTATTAAGATCAGTAAAAGTTTGTTATTATCAATGTGTGTCATTTAATTTTGGGGAGAGAGGGGCGGGTTTTCAAGGTAGGGTTTCACTCTAACTCAGGCTAACCTGGACTTATTCTCAGAGTCGCCTTGAACTCGTGGCAGTCATCCTACTTCTGTCTCTCAAGTTGCTGTTCATGGATAATCTCATAAATACAAACTTCAGAGTCTGACAATGTTGTCCCTATTCTTGATCCTTTAGCTTCTAATCGTGTATTTACTTTGGAAGTTCAGATAATTCCTAATGACAAACTTCATTCTAACTTGGCTTCTCAGAACCAAACATGGTACCTGTAATTCCTTGCACTCTCGGGTGACTGAGGCAGAGGTATCCCAAATTCAAAAAAAGAAAGGAAGGGAGAGAGAGAAAGAGAAGAAAAAGAAGATTCCCATTTCACATTAATACTTAGCATTTATTGGGTCCTCCTGTACCCAGAAGATGTCACTTTGAGTTAGATATGAAAACTTTAAAAAGTAAACTGCATAGGCCGGACGTGGTGGCACATGCCTTTAATCCCAGCATTTGAGAGGCAGAGGTAGGAGGATCGCCATGAGTTTGAGGCCACCCTGAGACTACATAGTGAATTCCAGGTCAGCCTGGGCTAGAGTGAAACCCTACCTCGAAAAAAAAACAAAAACAAAAAAAAGTAAACTTCATGACATATAGTTGTACTCATTGTATTTTAGGTAAAGGAGAATGGTTTAGAAACACAGGGAGAAAAGATGGGATCTGGGACTGACTTCTGATTCTAGTGTGAAGCAGCAGTTTTCCTGAATAAGCTATAGGAGACTTTTTCTAATGTGAATCTTTACATTTTTTAGTTTTAAATGTCTTATAGCTGATAGAACTGTTTTCTGGTCAACTCTATGTCCTGCATGCTCACCTAACTAACTTACACTCTGAGTCTGTTGTGCTCACCTCACTTACTTACACTCTGAGTCTGTCACGCTTACCTCACTTACTTATACTCTGAGTCTGTCATGCTCACATAACTTATTTGTATTCTAAGTCTGTTGTTCTTTCCATGCAGACATGATGGTTAGTAGTCTGTTTGCCTGCGGTAATTTAAAGCCTATTTGTCAGTCTTTGTATAAGTTGTCTATGTTGCTATAAAAGATGGTTGCATTGGTTGTAGAGATGCTTAGCAGTTAAGAGGCTGTTGCCTGCCAAACCTTAGGGCCCAGGTTTGATTGATTCCCCAGTAGCCACGTAAGCCAGATGCACATGGTGTTGCACGCATCTGGAGTTCATTTGCAGTGGCTGGAGGCCCTGGCATGCTCATTCTGTCTGCCTTTCTTCTCTCCCTCTCTATCTTCCTCTTTCTCAAATAAATAAATAAAAATGTTTTTAAAATATGATTGCAGGTGGCATAAGTATATAAAATCAGAAGTAAAAGTTCTTGGCAAGGCTTCTTTCACATTGCTACCTAGAGTATAACTTTTGCTGCTCTGCTAATGATTTATTTAGCTGCTTTTGACACAAATGTTTATACGAGTACCTTGTCCTTTATGTATATTCAGTCTGTTTACTTAGAACTTCCAGGTATAGGCTAGGGAGATAGCTCAGCATCTAAAGACACTTGCTTGCAGTGCCTGCCAGTCTTGGTTGAATTCCCTAATACCCAAGAAAAGGCAGATGCACAAAGTAGCACATGCATCTGGATTTTTTTTCCGCCAGTAGCAGGAGACTTTGGTGTGCCCATGTGTGCATGCTCTCATTCTCTCTCCCTCCTTCCCTCTTTCTGCACTCCTTCCATGCAAATAAATAAAGAAAATACTTTTTAAATTCCCAGGCATTTGATACATATGTATATGTAGTCATTTCATTGAAGACACAGTTGGTTTTGTTATTTGCTTGTCTTTTTCTGTAGGATCTCAAACTTCGGAACAGGAACTCTTTCTTGACACCAAGATATTTGAAAAAGGTTTGTAGTTATAAATATATTTTAGTTTTAAGAAATCCTATCCTTTGCTAATAATAGAATCCCATAAAAATTAGTGTTTTTGACTTTAATATTCACAATTTTAGCTAATTTGTAAAAGGCATCACATGTCATGTATTCTTACTTATAATGCAAATAATGAAATTTCCCCTAATATTTGTTTCAAGGATCTACATTGCAAGGTTTACCAAGAACCTGTGAAGCTGGTAAAAAGTTGCTTTATTCTTTAGTGTACCTAGGTGATTATTCATTAACCATATCTCAGGTTTTGGTCATTAAAAGTTAAGGAAAGTTTGTTAATGTGTCAAGAGGCTGTCAAAAGAGCTTGTGTGTTTTCTTTACATTTCAGACCAAGGAAGTACATATAGTGGTGACCTTGAATCTGAGGCAGTATCTACTCCACATAGCTGGGAGGAAGAACTGAATCATTATGCCCTAAAATCAAATGCTTTGCAAGAAACTGATTCAGAACTGAAACAGTTCTCAAAAGGGGAAACTGAACAGGACCTGGAGGCCGATTTTCCATCAGGTTTGTGCAGCATACCCTATCCACTGAGAGTTCTTTATCTTGGAACATTTTTCAATCTTCAAGATTATTCAGGACTTTCTGTTGTGACATATAAGTGATTAATTTGATTTTTTTTTAACTTTTAAAGCCTTTCCCATAATAACCATATATAAAAGCTTTTCTTGTTAAAGAACTTTTCATTTCTGTACTGTGTCCTGTTTTCTCTTAAAGTGTCCAAGTGAATTTCTCATTTTTGTCACAAAGTAAGAAGAGTATAATTACCTAATCTTTGTTTTCCCAAGTAAGTCTTTAAGTCTGTGAGTTATATACCTCACATTGTGCTTTTTGTTGATTATTATAGAATCCTTTGACCCACTTAATAAAGGACAGGGAATCCAAGCTCGTTCCCGAACAAGACGACGACATAGAGATGGCTTCCCCCAGCCAAGACGAAGAGTAAGAAATAGCTTTGTTTTTATAGAATTTGCTTTCCTTCATTTGAGCAGCATTTATTACTTCTTGCTCTTTACCATTCTCTGTAACAACCAACATCAGGTATTGTCATACATTATCTTGCAACCTCGGTTTTTTTTCTTTTTCAAAGTAGGAAGTAGGATTTCACTCTAGCTCAGGCTGACCTGGAATATTCACTCTGTATTCTCAAGGTGGCCTCGAACTCACGGTGATCCTCCTACCTCTGCCTCCCAAGTGCTGGGATTAAAGGCATGCACCACCACACCCGGCACAACCTCATTTTTGTGCTTTTGTTTTTTAACATAAAGAACCATGCCTTTTATTGTATATTTCAACCAGACCTTTTTTGTTTGTTTCTTTCTACAATTGAGGGTTTGGTTTTGCTACCTTAAAAAGCATTTTGTAATATTTTTATATGCTTTTCTCTTTTTTTAAAGTCTAAATTTCACCATTATGTGTTCTGATATTGAAGCTCACTATTTTACATACTATAGTAGTGGCTATTTTTCATATTGAAAGGGCTTTCCCATATCAAAATTAGAAGAATAATGCCTCAATTTTTAATTATCTACTAAGTTATAATTGGATTTTAAAATTCTTCAATTTTATTTATTTATTTAAAAAATTTTTTTTTGCTCATTATTATTTATTTATTTGAGAACGACAGACAGAGAGAAAGAGGCAGATAGCGAGCAAGAGAGAGAATGGGTGCACCAGGGCTTCCAGCCACTGCAAACGGAACTCCAGATGTGTGTGCCCCCTTATGCATCTGGCTAACGTGGGTCCTGGGGAATCGAGCCTCGAACCGGGGTCCTTAGGCTTCACAGGCAAGCGCTTAACCGCTAAGCCATCTCTCCAGCCCTAATTCTTCAATTTTAAACATAATTTGTTGGCTTGGACAAATATACACCCAGTGTGACTTCCACCCATAATCATAACCAATTCTGTGGTGCCAGAAAGTTCTCTCAGGACCTGTGCAGTTCACCTTATTTACCCGATGCTGATGTTTAGATTGATACAAAATGGTATTCCTTTGCCTTCTCTAAAATTTCACATAAATAGTATCATACAGTGAATATAGTTTTCTGTGTCTGGATTTTGGACTTAGCCTGTTGCCATGAAGTTCATCGACACTATTTTATGCCCTGGTATCTTTTTCTTTTTGTCTCTGGATGGTATTCATTGTAATAACAGACCAAAATATGTGCAGTCGTTTAACAAGTGATGGAAAGTTTTGTTGTTTACAGTTTGGACTCTTTAATAGAATGGGTAGGATCATTCTAGAGTAAATTGTTGTGTGAACATACGTTTTCATTTCTCTTAAGGCAAAATATTTAGAAATGTGCTATGTTTTATGGTAAGTATATTTTTAACCTTATAAGAAATCTACCGGATTGTTTGCTAAAGTGTGTATACTGTTGGGCATTCCGAACAGCAATACATGGCTCTAGAAGTTTCAAGGATTTGCTAGCGCTTATTATCAAAATTTGGGTTTTAGCCAGTCTGATGAATTGTGGGTTTAATGTTATTCCTTGCTGAGTAATGTTCAGCATCTTTTCACATGCATGTCTGCCATTTGTGTGTATTCTTTGGTAGAATATCTGTTCAATTTTTTTGTACACTTTTTTGCTTTTGGGGGAGGGAGGATTGTGGTCAGTGAGCTGGAATATTTTCTTGTGTGTTCTGTTTGTATGATTTTTTCATATTTTTTTATTAACAACTTCCATGGTTGTAAACAATATCCCATGGTAATGCCCCACCCTCCCCCCACTTTCCCCTTTGAAACTCCATTCTCCATCATAGCCCCTCACCCTCTCAATCAGTCTCTCTTTGATTTTGATGTCATGATCTTTTCTCTTATTATGATGGTCTTGTGTAGGTAGTGTCAAGCACTGTGAGGTCATGGATATCCAGGCCGTTTGTGTCTGGAGGAGCATGTTGCAAGGAATCCTACCCTTCCTTTGTCTCTTACATTCTTTCCGCCACCTCTTCTACAATGTACCCTGAGCTTTGGAAGGTGTGATAGAGACATTGCAGTGCTGAACGCTCCTGTCACTTCTTCTCAGCACCATGTTGCCTTATGAGTCATCCCAAGGTCACTGCCATCTGAAAAGAGAAGGTTCTCTACCAAAAGACAGAGTAGCATTAATATATACACATGAATATTAAGAGAAGTGTTTGAAGAGCATAGTATATACATTTAGCCAGACAGTAGCAGACATTACACCCATAGGGCTCATGACTACCCCTGTTGTAGGTTTTAAGTATCAGGGATGTATTCCCTCCCATGGAGCAGGCCTCCAGTCAAATTAGAGAGTGGTTGGTTTCCCCCATGACAGACATGGCACTATTACACCCGTTGGCTTGTTTGGCCTGGCTGGCCAGATATAAGTCTTGCAGTGTCCACTGTTGAGTATCTTCACTGGGAATTTCTCTTTCTCCCATTGAACTGCATGCAGAATGGCTTCTTCCAGCTTTCTGTCACCTGGTCTACATGGAGGAGGTTATCAGCTCAGTTCCAGCAGGATTTCTCAGTGGCCTTGCAGCCCCAGTATGTGGAGTCTTCAACAATAGGGTCTCACCATCTATTCTTGGTGGGAAACCAAGGGCCTGGGCAATGGCCTATAATGTTTTGGGGGCATCAGGGACCTCCCTGGCCAACAACTCACTGGAAGGTATCCTATCCCTGGCACTGAAAATTTTCTAGCAACAATTTATGGCTCCTGAGTGTTCTATTGTCCAAAAAGTAGGTTTCCATATGATTTATTTATATCCTCTTAGTTTTGATTAGCCGGGCCGCCACCTTTCCTTTACTCAATCTCTCCCCTGACCTAACTTGGGCCTTTTTACTCCCATTAATCTTATTCTTGTACTTACATATATACAAAACCATCCTATTAAGTACTGTCCTCCCTTCCTTTCTCTTCCCTTTATCTCTCTTTTCTAGCTTACTTGCCTCTTCTACTGAGTTGTCTTCTTACTCACACAGAAGTCCAATCATCTGTAGCTAGGATCCACATAAGAGAGAGAACATGTGACGTTTGCCTTGCTGGGCCTGGGTCACCTCACTTAGTAAAATCCTTTCCAGTTCCATCTATTTTCCTACAAATTTCATAACTTCATTTTTCTTTACCGCTGAGTAGAACTCCATTGTATAAATGTGCCTGTCTTCATTATCTGCTCATCAGTTGAGGGACATCTAGGCTGGTTCCATTTCCCAGCTATTGTGAATTGAGCAGCAATAAACACGGTTGAGCAAGTATCTCTAAGGTAATCAGATGAGTCCTTAGGATATATGCTTAGGAGTGCTATAGCTGGGTCATATGGTAGATCAATTTTTAGCTGTCTTAGGAACCTCTACACTGATTTCCACATTGCCTGGGCCAGATTGCATTCCCACCAAGAGTGTAGAAGGGTTCCTTTTTTTCCATATCCTCGCCAGCATTTATGGTCATTTGTTTTCATGATAGTAGCCAATCTGACAGGAGTGAGATGGAATTTCAATGTAGTTTTAATCTGCATTTCCGTGATGACTAGGCATGCAGATCATTTTTTTAGATGCTTATATGCCATCTGTATTTCTTCTTTTGAGAACTCTCTATTTAGTTCCATAGTCCATTTTTTAACTGAGTTTTTTGATTTCTTATTATTTAATTTTTTGAGTTCTTTATAAATTAGATATTAATCTTCTATCAGATGTATAGCTGGCAAACATTTTTTCCTATTCTGTGGGTTGCCTCTTTGCTTTATTCACAGTGTCCTTGGCCATACAAAATCTTTGTAATTTCATGAGATTCCAGGGTTTAATCTGTGGCTTTATTGCCTGAGAAATTGGGGTTATATACAGAAAGTCTTTGCCAAGACCAATATATTGAATTATTTCCCCTAATTTTCCTCTAGCAGTTTCAGATTTTCAGGTCTGATGGTAAGGTCTTTAATCCATTTGGACTTAATTCTTGTACATGGAGAAAGAGTAGGATCTACTTTAATCTTTCTGTAGATACATATCCAGTTTTTCCAGAACCATTTGCTGAAGAGGCTGTCTTTTCTCCAATGACTATTTTTGGCTTTTTTTTTTTTTTTTTAATATCAGGTGGCTGTAGCTACCCAGACTTACATTTGGGTCCTCTGTTCTGTTCCATTGATCTACATGTCTGCTTTTGTGCCAGTACCATGCTGTTTTTGTTATTATGGCTTTGTAGTATAGGTTAAAATCAGGTATGGTGATACCACCAGCTTTATTTTTGTTGCTCAGTATTGTTTTAGATATTCGAGATTTCTTGTGCTTCCAAATGAATTTTTGGATTGTTTTTTCTATTTCCGTGAAGAATGCCATTGGAATTTTGATGAGGATTGCATTAAATGTATAGATTGCTTTTGGTAAGATTGCCATTTTCGCCAGGCATGGTGGCACACGCCTTTAATCCCAGCACTTGGGGGCAGAGGTAGGAGGACCGCCGTGAGTTCAAGGGCACTCTGAGATTCCATAGTGAATTCCAGGTCAGCCTGGGCTAGAGTGAGACCCTACCTCAAAAAAGAAAAAAAAAAAAAAAAAAAAAAAAAAAAGATTGCCATTTTCACAATATTGATTTTTCTGATCCAAGAACAAGGGATGTCTTTCTATTTCCTAGTGTCTTCTGCAATTTCTCGCTTGAATTTTGTAAATTTTTCATTGTAGAGATCCTTCACTTCCTTGGCTAGGTTTATTCGAAGTTACTTTATTTTTTTTAGTGCAATTGTGAATGGGAGTGCTTCTCTGATTTCATCCTCTCTGGGTTTGTTGTTAGCATGTAGAAAGGCTACTGATTTCTGTGTGTTTATTTTGTATCCTGCTACATGGCTATAGGTGTTTATCTGCTCTTAACAGTTTGCTGGTAGAGTTTTTAGGGTCCTTTATGTATAGAATCATGTCATCTGCAAATAATGATAACTTGATCTCTCCCTTTCAAATTTGTATCCCTTTTATGTGCGTCTCTTGCCTTACTGTTATGGCTAAGACTTCCAGTACTATATTAAATAAAAGTGGGGACAGTGGACACCCTTGTCTTGTTCCTGATTTTAGTGGAAAAGCTTCCAGTTTTTTCCCATTTAGTAATATGTTGGCTGTAGGCTTGTCATAAACAGCCTTTATTATGTTGAGATATGTTCCTTCTATTCCCAGTTTCTGGAGGACTTTTATCCTGAAGGGATGTTGGATCTTATCAAATGTTTTCACTGCATCTAACGAGATGATCATGTGATTTTTGTCCTTCAGTCCATTTATATAACATATTACATTTATCGGTTTGCGTATGTTGAACTATCCCTGCATCTGTGGGATAAAGCCTACTTGGTCAGGGTGAATGATCTTTCTGATATATTCTTGTATTCTGTTTGCCAGTATTTTGTTGAGAATTTTTGCATCTATGTTCATGAGGGAGAATGGTCTGTAATTTTCTTTTTTTTTAATTTTTTCTATTTGTCTGGTTTTGGTATCAGGGTGATGCTGGCTTTATAGAAGGAGTTTGGTAGGATTCCTTCTTTTTCTATTTTATGGAAAAGCTTAAGAAGCAGTGGTGTTAGTTCTTCCCTGAAGATCTGGGAAAATTCACCAGTGAATCCATCTGGGCCTGGACTTTTTATTTTTTCAAAATTTTTTATTAGCAACTTCCATGATTATAAAACATACCCCATTATAATACCCTCCCTTCCCCCACTTTCCCCTTTGAAACTCCATTCTCCATCATATCCCTTCCCCATCTCAAATCAGTTTCTCTTTTATTTTGATGTCATGATCTTTTCCTCTTATAATGATGGTCTTGTGTAGGTAGTGTCAGGCACTTTGAGGTCATGGATATCCATGGGCCTGGAGTTTTTTTAGTTGGGAGATTTTTGGTAACTGTTTGGATCTCCCTACTTGTTATAGGTCTATTTAAGTGATTAATCGCATCTTGATTTAATTTAGGTAGGTCATATAAATCAAGAAAATCATCCGTTTCTCTCAGATTTTTGTACTTAGAGGAGGATATGTTTTTATGGTATGTCCCTGTGATTTTTTGAATTTCTCTGGTATCTGTTGTGATGCTGCCTTTTTCATCTCTAATTTTATTAATTTGTGTCTCTTCTGTCTTTCTTTTGGTCAAATTTGCTAAGGGTTTATCAATCTTGATTATCCTTTCAAAGAACCAACTCTTTGTTTCATTGATTCTTTGGGTTTTTTTTTGGTTTCTATTTCATTAATTTCTGCCCTAATCTTTATTATTTCTTTTCATCTACTGATTTTCGGTTTGCCTTGTTCTTCCTTTTCCAAGGCTTTAAGGTGAATCATTACGTCATTTACTTGAGACCTTTCTAATTTCTTAATATAGGCAACTTAAAGCTATAAATTTCCCTCTTAGGACTGCCTTCATTGTGTCCCAAAGGTTTTGGTATGTTTTGTTCTCATTATCATTTGACTGTGTGAATTTTTTGATTTTCTTCTTGATTTCTTCATTGACCCATTCATCATTTAGTAGTGTATTGCTTAGTTTCCATGATTTTGTGTATGCTCTACAGCTTTTCTTGCTATTGATTTGTAGTTTGATTCCATTGTGGTCAGATAGAATGCAAGGAATTATTTCACTTTTCCTGTATTTGTTAAGATTTGCTTTGTGTCCTAGTATATGGTCTATTTTAGAGAATGTTCCATGTGCTGCTGAAAAGAATGTGTATTCTGCAGCATTTGGATGAAATGTCCTATATATATCTGTTAATTCCATTTGTTCTATGACCCCATTTAATCCAGATGCCTCTCTGTTTATATTTTGCCAGGATGACCTGTCAATTGATGAGAGTGGGGTGTTGAAGTCACCACTACAACTGTGTTTGGTGTTATCTGTGACCTTAGTTCTAATAGCGTTTATTTGATGAATTTGGGAGCTCCCATGTTAGGTGTATATAGGTTTAAGATTGTAATGTCCTCCTGTTGGAGTGTACCTTTAATCAATATAAAGTGACCTTCCTTATCTTTCCTAAGTAATGTTGGACTGAAGTCTGCCTTGTCAGATATTAGGATAGCAACCCCTGCTTGTTTCTAGGCCTATTTGCTTGAAACACCGTTTTTCAACCTTTCACCCTAGGATAGTGTCCATGCTTTGTAGAAAGGTGAGTTTCTTGGAGGCAACAGATTGAAGGATCCTGGTGTTTAGCACAGTCTGCAAACATACGTCTTTTGGTTGGGGCATTGAGGCCATTGATATTAGAGATATTATTGAAAGGTGTGTATTTATTTTTGCCATTTTTTTGTAGGTCTTCCTGTTTTTCCTTTGCTCTGTTGTATTAACTAGTATTTGAGTATGGTTTGCTTTTTCCAGTTTCCTTATATGTGTGCTTTTCTTTCTCTTCAGCATGGAGGATCCTTTGAAGTATTTTCTGTAGAGCTGGTTTTGTCTTCAAATATTCCTTTAGCCTGCTTTTGTTGTTGAATGTCCTTATTTCTCCATCTATTTGAATAGATAACTTTGCAGGATAAAGTAACCTTGGTTGACAGTTGTTATCTTTCTGAATTTGGAATACATCACTCCAAGCCCTTCTGTCTTTTAAAGTTTGTGTTTAATAATCTGCTCTGATCCTGATTGGCTTCCCTTTGTATGTAACTTGATGTTTTCTCTCTAACTGCTTTCAATATATTTTCTTTGGTATGTATGTTTGGTAGTTTAATTATAATACGGTAAGGAGAGGTTCTTTCCAGGTTTTGTCTGGTTGGTGTTGTAAAGGATTTCTGTATCTGCATTGGCACCTCTTTCCCAATTTGGGGTAAGTTTTCTTCTATGATTTTGTTGAAGATACCTACTATGCCTTTGGAGTGAAATTCTTCTCCTTCTACTATATCCTGAATTCTTATGTTTGATTTTTTCATAGTGTCCAAATATCTTGAAATTCCCATTCATACTTTCCTTTTAGTTTGTCTTTCTTTGTTGGACTGCATTAGATCTACCACTTGGTCTTCTAGTTTAGATATTCTATCCTTTCCTTCATCCATTCTATGGGTAAGATTTTCTAGAGTTTTTTATTTCATTGACTGTGTTCTTCATTGCTAGTAATTCTGACTGGTTTTTCTTCATTATTTCTATTTCCTTATTTATGTCTTGTATTGACTTCTTTATTTCATTAAATTGGTTTCCTGTGTCTTTGATTCCTTTGATTTCCTCTTTCATTCCTTTGATTTCCTCTTTGACTTCTTGGAGCATATTTATAATCATTCTTTTGAAATCTTTCTTAGGCATTTTCTCTTACTCATTCTCACGGGAAGTCATTTCTCATGCATTAATACTTTTTGGTGGGTTTGTATTGTCTTTATTTTTAGTGTTTCTTGTGTTATAATCTACATATTTTTCCATCTTGGATTAATTTAATGCTTGGATTTTCTAGTTAGCTGCAGTATTATTAGATGTATCAATCAATCTGTTGTTATGTATCTTCAGGGTAGGAGCTTAGGGTGCTAGGTGTGACTCTTAAGACTCTCAGAGTATCTACAGAAGTGACCGTTGCTGGGCATGGTGGCGCACGCCTTTAATCCCAGCACTAAGGAGGCAGAGGTAGCAGGAGCGCCATGAGTTCGAGGCCACCCTGAGACTACATAGTGAATTCCAGGTTAGCCTGAGCTAGAGTGGGACCCTACTTTGGGAAAAAATGAAAAAGTGACCCTTGATGTTGGTTTTGCCTGCTATGAGAGTATTCAGGTAGGCTGAGTGGAACAAAATAGAGGCAGATTCTAACATTTAACTAAAAAATGTACATATTCAATGCAAAACAGCACAGAGTATTTATGCAAGAGTAGGTATTATGTCAACCAGATCCTCTAACAAAGTCACAGTCCCTTAGGGTGTGTGTTGCCCCACACCCTTAATCCTGTAAACTAGGAGATTAAGATTTCTTCTCTGTTGAGGGTTCCAAGTCAGCTTGTGACGCCCTTCCCTAATGAACAACAGAAGAGGAAACAAAGCCACTATAAATCAAGAAGCAACAAATAACAAGCCCAAAATAATAGCTTATTTAAGAATGGCACGTCCGACCATCCATCAGATTTAACATATAATTTATCCAGATATGGAAGGTGCAATTAGCAGTTCCGATTCAAGCCTATATGCCAGGCTTATTTGGCGGGTACTGACCTGGTGTAATCCTGGTTACCTTTTGGGATGGTTTTGGTCTCAGTTATGCTGTGTGCTCCTGCTTGGGTCCCTCTTTGGTGCGCCGTAGGTTCAAGTAGGCTGTCTGGGTCGCTGGATCGCTGCTCTGGTCGCCTGTGCTGGGTGCTGTGAGCTCCCTGCCCCAGGTCTCTGGTGCTTGCTGGCGCTTGTGCTGGCGATGGAGGACATAGGCTGTGGGTGGTGGCTCTAGTTCTCCCACTGGTCCACGTGATCTCTACCTCATGATCTGTTCCTCTGTTGGTTGCTGTAGTCCTCCCTTTACGTTTCTTGAGTTTGAGAGCAGCTCCGTTATGAGTGGAAAATCCCCTCTCCTGGCTTTTCCTGTGGCTCAAGTCAAGCCATGCAGCTGTGGCCCTGTGGACCTGCTGCCGCTGCTGCTGGAGCCACTTCTGCCTACCTACCTCATGTGATTTTTATTTTATTTTATTTTTGGGTTTCGAGGTAGGGTCTCACTCTAGCTCAGGCTGACCTGGAACTCATGGCGATCCTCCTACCTCTGCCTCCCGAGTGCTGGGATTAAAGGCGTGTGCCACCACACCTGGCATTGTTTATTTTTATTTATTTATTTGAGTGACAGGCAGAGAGAGAAAGAGGGCGCTCCAGGGCCTCCAGCCACTGTGAACGAACTACAGATGCATGTGCTACCCTGTGCATCTGGCTTACGTGGGTACTGGGGAATTGAGCCTTGAACCAGGGTCCTTAGGCTTCACAGGGAAGTGATTAACCGCTAATCCATCTCCCCATCCTTCTTTGTTTGATATTTTTTAAATTTTATTTTAATTTATTTATTTGAGAACGACAGAAACAGGCAGGGGGGGGGAGGGAAAATGGGTGCACCAGGGCCTCCAGCCATTGCAAGCGAACTCCAAATGCATGTGCGCCCTTGTGCATCTGGCTTACGTGGGTCCTGGGGAATCGAGCCTTGAACCGGGGTCCTTAGGCTTCACAGGCAAGCACTTAATCGCTAAGCCATCTCTCCAGCCCTGTGTGTGTGATTTTTGCATATAAGACAGGTTCTCATATGCCCCAGGTTGGCCTGGAATACAGTGATATTCCTAATACTCCTAACTTCTGTTTCCCAAGTTGCTAGAATTAAAGTGTGTGCTACCACATCTGGTATAAATATTCTCTTTCATTTTATTTTTATTTATTTATTTATTTATTTATTTTTATTTTTATTTTTTATTTTTTGGTTTTTTGAGGTGGGGTCTCACTCTAGCCCAGGCTGACCTGGAATTCACTATGGAGTCTCAGGGTGGCCTCGAACTCAAGGCGATCCTCCTACCTCTGCCTCCCAAGTGCTGGGATTAAAGGTGTGCACCACCACACCCAGCTAAATATTCTCTTTTAAAATTATTTTTTTTATGAGGTAGGGTCTTGCTCTATCCCAGACTGACCTGGAATTGTCTATGTAGTCTCAGGCTGGCCTCGAACTCATAACAATCCTCCTATCTTTGCCTTGTGAGTGCTAGGATTGAAGGTGTATACCACCATACTTGGCATATTTGTAAATTCATTTCATAAGTATTTAAGATTCTTTATTCTGCTATAAAACATACTAATTAAATAATTAATTTTTTGAGATAAGGTCTAGAGTTAACTATGTCACCCATTTTGACATTGAACTCACTACAGTCCTGCCCCACCTTCTAAGTTGCTGGGACAACAGACAAACAGCACCATACCTGGCTTTATATTGCACCATTTCTAAAGTTTATTTTCAGTGGTCCTTATGAGTATATAAAAATACAGATGACACAGGCCTCCATGCCTCTTCAAGCTGAAACGTGTTTAGATCAATGACAAATCGTCAACTAAAAAAAAAAAAAACATACACAGATGATCTTTGTATATTCACTTCATGTTCTAAAGTTGCTTGATTAGCCTCCTCATGATCGTTTTGCCCAAACAAGTAGACTATTGTGAATAAAAGTTGTATTTTAAAATATTTTATTTATTTATTTGACAGAGAGAGAATGGGCATGCCAGAGCCTCTAACCATTGCAAACGAACTCCAGATACATGCAGCACCTTGTATATCTGGCTTACGTAGGTCCTGGGCACTCAAACCTTGATCCTTACACTTCACAGGCAAGCACTGTAACTGCTAAGCCATCTCTCCAGCCCATTTCTCTTTTGTTTTGTTGTTTTTTGCCTTTTTTTCTAACTAATCTGAAGGTGTTTGCTTTCATGCCTTACTGTATTGAACTTACTTGGATCTTAATTACAATGCACATTAGTAGAGTGACGCCCTTTGTCTTGTTTCCAGTCTTAGGACAAAAAAGGATTCAGTTCTGCACTTTGTGCATCTTGCTTTGCATCAGTCCTGGGGAATCAAACTTGGGTCCTTAGGTTTTGCAGGCAGATGCCTTAACTATTGAGCCATCTCTCCAACCCTAATTTATAATTTTGAAGGATTTCCTTGATAATCTTTTCCATTATTAATTTCAAGTTTAATTTCTTTGTGATAAGAGAATGCACTGAGGCTTATGTTACACTTTAGTATGTAATCTGTTTATATGCTCCATTAAATAGATGAGTGGTAATAATTATTATTTATACCTTATTGAGTGGGTACATTATCTGAAAAATAGTAATTACCTTAATATTGGTAATTAATGATTGTGATCTTCTAAATTGAATTTTTTTCTTTTTATATCTCTTAGATTACATAATTTCTTTTTTTATTATTTCTTTTTGAGGCAGTGTCTCATAACACAGGTTTTCCTTGAAGTTGCAATGGAACTGAAGCTAGCCTTGAGCTCTTGATCCTCTTCCCTTCACTCTCCCATGTACTGAAGGCAGCTATGTTTACCACTATAAAAACCAATGCCTGCCGGGCGTGGTGGCGCACACCTTTAATCCCAGCACTCGGGAGGCAGAGGTAGGAGGATTGTCATGAGTTTGAGGCCACCCTGAGACTACAGAGTGATTTCCAGGTCAGCCTGAGCTACAGTGAGACCCTACCTTGAAAAAGCGGGAAAAAAAAAAAAACAAAAAAAAAAAAACAATGCCAGCCAGGCCTGGTGGCACACGCCTTTAATGCCAGCACTCGGGAGGCAGAGGTAGGAGGATTGCTGTGAGTTCGAGGCCACCCTGAGACTCCATAGTGAATTCCAGGTCAGCCTGGGCTAGAGTGAAACCCTACCTCAAAAAAACAATGCCACACTGTCCCATTTATTTAAAGGTTTAGGGTACCACACATGGCTGGTTTGAATAAGTTTTAGAGCCCTTTTAGCTTTGTGAATTCTGAACCTTTAGGATGTTTATGTTCTTTGCAGCTTTGAGAACTCCGATTTTTAAGATCTAAAATTAAATTTTATATCCTATACATTTTTGGAATTCTTATAGGGGCGGAAGAAGTCTATAGTAGCTATGGAGCCCAGGAGTCTTATTCAAGGAGCCTTTCAAGGGTGTTCGGTGTCTGGGATGACACTGAAATACATGTATGGGGTGAATGCCTGGAAGAACTGGGTTCAGTGGAAAAATGCCAAGGAAGAGCAGGGTGATCTCAAGTGTAGTGGTGAGTGCACAACGTGACCTTTTGTCTTGATTTAGTATAGAAAGTAAGTAAAGCCACAAATAAGTGAAGCAAACAATATTCACCTCATAAAACTTAGGACTTGATACACTGAAGTCCTCATTTGTTTGTGTCCACATCAGGAGGTGAGCATGCTGTGGCCAGCCCATGTTCTGACTCCTTAGGAAGTGCTCAAGACCAGTCACTTTCTCAAGAAGCCTCAGAGCCAGGCTATAAAGGTAAAACCTATTTTTCTCCATTACTGTAAATTATTTCTAATATTATTGTTGATTTAAATTTGTGAATTGACTATATGTGTGACTCATGAACTTGGGAGGGAGGCAGGTGCATTAGTTTATCATCATCTGCATAGTTGGTTGGAGGCCAGCATGGGCCACCTGTGATAGTAATTAGGAAAAAAGGAAAGAAGGGAGGCAAAAACCTGGGCATGGTGGTGCACGCCTTTAATCCCAGCACTTGGGAGGCAGAGGTAGGAGGATCACTGTGAATTCAAGGCCACCTGGGACTACATAGTGAATTGCAGGTCTGCTCTGGGCTTGAGCAAGATCCTACCTTGAAAAATGAACAACAACAAAAAAAAAAGGAGGCAGAGAGGAAAAAAGAAATTAGTGAATTGATGCTTAAAATTAAAAATTTTGAAGCCACTCGTGGCAGCGCACGCCTTTAATCTCAGCACTTGGGAGGCAGCGGTAGGCGGATCGCCATGAGTTCCAGGCAGCCCTGAGACTACATAGTGAATTCCAGGTCACCCTGGGTTAAAGTGAGACCCTGTCTTGAAAAACCAAAATAATAATAATTAATTAATTAATTGAAAATTTTTTATAAAATTAGGCAGTCCTTTAATCCCAGTACTTGGGAAGCCAAGGTGTAGGAGAATCTCTATGAGTTCAAGGCCAACCCCTAACCACAGTTTTAAAGAGCTCACTATATAGGTAAGGTAGTAGCCTTTTGGTGGCGAGTTTATAAGGAAAATGTAAAGAATTTTACTTTGGGGTTGAAGAGATGGCTTAGCAGTTAAGGTGCTTGCCTGCAAAGCCTATGGACTCGGGTTTGATTTCCCCAGTACCCGTTTAAGCCAGATGACAAGGTGGTACACAGGCGGCAGTGGCTAGTAGCCCTGGCATGCCCATTCTCTCTTGCTCCTTCTCTCTGTCAAATAAATAAAGTATATGAAGAATTTGGCTTGGTAACTGCAGATGATTACGGCTCGGCCTTTGGCTAAGATCAGGTGTTGTAAATGCAAGTGGTTTAGAGTGGCTTCTTGTGCCCTGTCTGCATGATGATTCATATGGAGCTCAGTGTGAGAACTTACTATTTATTGTTTCCTTTTGAGAAAATACCTGGAAAAGACTTGCTTCTGTAGGAAATTTCCCTGACTTTGAGATCTATATATCTATAGTTATGTTTGTGTATTTCATTTCAGCTTCCAAAAAACTTAGCAGCAAAGTAACAGTTCAAATATAGCAACATTGTATAATTTTATACCTACATTAGTGAGTGAAACTGGCTGATATTTTTGTTGTTGTTGTTACTTTCCAACTATACCTTCTCTTACAACTAGCTGATCACATGCAGTTTTGGCTTCACTTGTAGGTAGTCTGTCCTGCTAGTCTTGGGGTACACCTCACCCTCTTATTAGAGCAGTTACTTGCTGCACAGGGCTGAAGTAACTCACTTTGTTCTGCAGATCGAGTGTAGTCTTTCTGCTCTAAGATTATAGAAATACTCTTCTGTTAAGGGGATTAGGCCTGTAACCATTACTTTGAGCTATATTACTCTTTACTAAAAGAAGATAGGAAGGCAGATGTAGTGGTGCATGTCCAGTGGTGCATCCCTGTACCACAGCTACCGGGAAGCCACAGCAGGAGGATAATGCGAGCTCACAAGTCTGATTCGCATTAGCAACTCAGCGAGATCCCAGTTTAAAAGGTATGGGGGAGCCAGGTATGGTGGTGTACCAGCACTTGGGAGGCAGGAGTAGGAGGATTGCTGTGAGTTTGAGGTCAGCCTTGGACTATGGAGTGAGTTCCAGGTCAGCCTGGGCTCAAGGGAAACCCTGCCTTGCAAAAATAAAATAAAAACAGTATGTGGGGAGAGAAGTGGCAGTAAGGAGGTTATATTGTTTTAGACTATCAAGTCTAGATGCAATGGTTGAAGGCTAGGCTGTAGTAGTCAGCTTACATTGCTGGTATGAACCTCCAAACCACACACAGTTTATGGGAAGAAGGTATTTATTAAAACTTACAGATCCAGGGGAAGTTCCATAATGGCAGAAGAAGCTGACCTCATTTCACAGATCCACACAGAGAGAAATACCAGCACCAGCACGAGCACCACAAGCAAACACACTTAGGAACCCCGGGCAGAGCTCAAGCACTCTACATATCTTTAGGCTGGAATTCCAGATCCATCCCCACATTTTAGGTCTGGACTCTAGGATCCACCCACACTGACACCAAGTCACAAGCTTGAATTAAACTCCTGAATCTACTGGGGCCATCCATTGAAACTACTGCAGATGCCTGCTCACTTCTACTACTCATTCATACAGAATGAGGACTGAAGAGATGGCTTATTGGGTTAAAGGCACTGGCTTACAAAGCTTGAAGGCCCAGGTTCAATTTGCCAGTAGCCACATAAAGCCAGATGCACAAAGTGGCACATGTGTCAAGTTTATTTGCAGTGGCAGGATACCCTGGCATGCCCATTCTCTGTCTGTCTGTCTCATACAAACATACATATAATTTATTTATTTATTTTTTTTTATTTTTTATTTTCCAAGGTAAGGTCTCACTGTGCTCAGGCTGACCTGGAATTAACTATGTAGTCTCAGGATGGCCTCGAACTCATGGCAATCCTCCTACTTCTGCTTCCCAAGTGCTGGGATTAAAGGCATGCACCACCACATCCGGCCAGTGTTTTTTTGTTTTTTGTTTTTTAAGTTTTTATTGGGCTGGAGAGATGGTTTAGCGGTTAGGCGCTTGCCTGTGAAGCCTAAGGACCCCAGTTTGAGGCTCAATTCCCCCAGACCCACGTTAGCCAGATGCACAAGGGGGTGCACGCATCTGGAGTTCATTTACAGAGGCTGGAAGCTCTGGTGCGCCCATTCTCTCTCTCTCTCTCTCTCTCTCTCTCTCTCTCTCTCTCTCTCTCTCTGCCTCCTTCTCTCTGTCGCTCTCAAATAAATAAACAATTTTTTTTAAAAAGTCTTTAAAAAAAAAGTTTATATGGCCGGGCGTGGTGGCACATGCCTTTAATCCCAGCACTCGGAGGCAGAGGTAGGAGGATCGCCATGAGTTCAAGGCCACCCTGAGACTACAGAGTTAATTCCAGGTCAGCCTGGACCAGAGTGAGACCCTACCTCGAAAAACCAAACCAAAAAAAAAAGTGTGTATGTCCAGAACACAAAAGTCATTAAAGCCGGGCGTGGTGGTGCACGCCTTTAATCCCAGCACTAGGAGGCAGAGGTAGAAGGATTGCCAAGAGTTCAAGGCCACCCTGAGACTACATAGTGAATTCCAGGTCAACCTGAGCAACAGTGAGACCCTACCTCAGAAAATCAGGTTGCACATGCCCACAAGGTGGTGCAAGTGTCTGAAGTCTGATTGCAATGGGTGAGGCTCTGGCATGCCAGTTCTCACTCTCAAAAAAAGAAAAGAAAGGCTGGAGAGATGGCTTAGCGGTTAAGGCACTTGCCTGTAAAGCTAAAGGACCTTGGTTTGATTCCCCAGGGCCCACTTAAGCCAGATGTACAAAGTGGCCCATGCATCTAGAGTTCATTCGCAGTGGCTGGAGGCTGTGGTGCACCCATTCTCAATCTCTGTCTCTCTCTCTCTATCTCAAACAAATTAAATTTAAAAAGAATTTAAAAAAAAATAAAAGAAAATACTGTTAAGTGTGTGTTCCTTGAGGCATAATGCTAACTAATGGGATGAAAAGATAAACGTAGTCATTAGGGCCTTACTTGCCTTGTGCAAAACCAATGCAGGAAAGCAACAAATGCAGAAGAGTAATGAGTGGGAAGAGTGTTTTAATCTGACCCTACAACATGGGTCAACCTATTGGGCTAAGATCTCTACAAATAGGATAAGTCAGCTGCTTAAAAGTGAGGTTTTCATTGTGTTCTGAATTTTAATACAGTACATGGAACTACCATGATATATGTTCTAACTTGCCCTTCTAATTATATTCTCCTGTACGCCAAGTCACCTGAATCTTTTCATCTTTGTGGCATAACAACTGCACTACTATATTCTAATAATTTCCAAGGGCATGATGATATTTTGGAAAAAAAAGAGTTAAACAGCATTCTTTTCTGTAGATAGTCTCAGTGGTTTTTTTTAGGGGGGGAGTTGTTTTGTTTTTTTTTTTGCTTTTTGAGGTAAGGTTTCACTCTAGCTCAGGCTGACCTGGAATTCACTATGTAGTCTCAGGGTGGCCTCAGACTCATGGCGATCCTCCTACCTCTGCCTCCTGAGTGCTGGGATTAAAGGTGTGCACCACCACACCCGACTTAGTGCTTTTAATGTACTAGTGTGTGTCCTGGGAGTTCTGCAGAGGTAAATAAGATACAATCTTGTATTTTCCAAATTTAGCAGATATTCTAATATTATCTGGATTATATTTCAGAGATCTTTTTCATCCTTAGGTTGGCATTTAGTTGTTTTTTGTTGTTGCTGTTGTTGATGTTTGTTTGTTTTTAGGTAAGGTTTCACTCTGGCCCAGGCTGACCTGGAATTCACTGTGTAGTCTCAGACTGGCCTTGATCTCATGATGACCCTCTTACCTCTGCCTCCAGAATGCTGGGATTAAAGGTGTGTGCCACCATGCCTGGCCCCATCTAGAATATTATCTGGACTCTTCCCTATTAGATCTCCTTTATTTATTTTTACAGAATCTTCTTTAGACCAAACTTGTATTGTAGTATCTGTTGTTCAGTATGCAGCACATTCACTGTCTTTATTTTTCTACTTGAAAAGCCTTGATCAGAATCCTTTTTGCTTGTTTTCCTGGTTGATTTTGAGACAGGTTTTTTCTATGTAGCCCAAACTAGTCTGGCACTCAGGATCCTCCTGCCTCAGCCACCTGAGTTCTATGAATACAGATACATGCTGTCATGCCTGGTTTAGAAGCTGTTTTTAATATAGTGTCGTACTTGGGGCATAGTAGTACTCTGTGCCTATACAGTAACACAAGTAATGTTTGTTATAAGTTAATGTTTCAGATGTGTTCTACCTTTCCACAGTGCGCTCTATTAAGCTGAAGGAAGATATTCTGGCCTGCACTTTTGCTGAGTTGAGTTTGGGTTTATGCCAATTTATCCAGGAGGTGCGGAGACCAAATGGCGAAAAATATGATCCAGACAGTATCTTATACTTGTGCCTTGGAATTCAACAGGTATCAAATTAAATAATTTATAAAACTGATGGCATTCTTAATCACTCTGAGATAACTTGTGAATTAAGCTGAAAATTATAATACTTATAGTTATTTAGGATTATTTATTCATTTGTGTGTGCGCATGTGCCAGCTTTTCTTGCCACTGCATATGTACTTGGGATATATGTGCCACCATTGCATCTGGCTTTATGTTGCTACTGAGGAATTGACCTGGTCCAGCAGACTTTGCAAGCAAGCCCCTTTAAACAACTGAGCTATCTCATATCTTCCCCAGTCTCTGGTTTTGTTCTTAAACTCTTGTTTAAAAAAAAAAAAAAAAAAAAAAACTCTTGGTTTTTTTTTTTAATACTTTATTTATTTATTGGAGAGAGAGAGAAAAAAAAAAAAAAGAGAGGGAAAGAGGCAGATAGAGAGAATGGGCACGCCAGGGCTTCCAGCCACTGCAAATAAACTCCAGACGCATGCGCCACCTTGTGCATCTGGCTTACATGGGTCCTGTGGAATTGAACCTGAGTCCTTAGGATTTGAAGGCAAGCACCTTAACCACTAATCCAGCCCTTTTTATTTTTTATTTTTTTGTTAATTTATTTACTTGAGAGAGAAAGAGAGAGTGGGTGCCAGAGCTTCTAGCCGTTGCAAATAAACTCCATACACATGAGCCGTTTTGTGCATCTGGCTTACGTAGGTCCTGGAGAATTGAACCTGGGTCCTTTGGTTTTGCAGGCAGGCACCTTACTTTTGTTTGTTTGTTTTAATTTTTTTTTTAATAGATGTGTGTGTGTGTGAAAGAGAGAGAGAGAATATAGACATAATCTGGCTTACAAGTCCTGATGAATCAGACCTTGGTCCTTTGACTTTGCAGGCAAGCTTCTTAACTGCTAAACCATCTCTCCAGCCCAAAACTCTTGTTTTTAATGAAAGACTATCACTGATTTAAAAGTCTTGACTTTATGGCCACTTCATAATCTAAAGACTGGTAGTAGAATAACTGAAAATGAAGACTGTATTTTGTAGGTAAATGAAAAAGAAGGGCATAAATAGCAGTTCACAAAAGAAGCAACTTCGATGACTATGCATGTAAATAATGTAGGGTTTTGTTATTGTTTGTTTCTTCGAGGTAGGGTCTTCCTTTAGCCCAGTCTGACCTGGAATGAATTAGTCTTAAATTGGTCTCGAACTCACTGTGATCCTCCTACCTCAGGCTCCCAAGTGCTGAGATTAAAGGCATGTGCCACCACATCCAGCTCATGTAGTTTTATATTTTTAAAAATATCAAAATAAAGCCGGGCGTGGTGGCGCACGCCTTTAATCCCAGCACTCGGGAGGCAGAGGTAGGAGGATCGCCGTGAGTTCGAGGCCACCCTGAGACTCCATAGTGAATTCCAGGTCAGCCTGGGCTAGAGTGAGACCCTACCTCAAAAAAACAAAAAACAAAACAAAACAAAAAATCAAAATAAAATTTTTCAAGACAGGATCTCTGGCTCAGAACTCCACATACAAGTATCTGAGGATGACTTTCAACTTCTGATCCTCCTGTTTCTGCCTCACTGCTGAGATTACAAGCATGTATCTCCATGTCCTGTTTGTGCAGTTCTAGACATCAAACCTAAGGCCTCATGCATTATAGGTACTCATTCTGTCAATATATATATATTTTTTTCTTAGCCCTCATTTTAATTTTTAAATTTTATTTACTTGAAAGAGGAAAGAAAGAGGCAGATAGAGAATGGGCACACCAAGGCCTTTGGCCATGTAAAATATTAGAGTTTTATTTTTGTTCTTTTAAATTAAATTTTTTTTTTTTTCAAAGTAGGGTCTCACTCTACACCAGGCTGACCTGGAATTCACTATGTAGTCTCAAGGTGCCCTGGAACTCACAGTGGTCCTCCTACCTCTATCCCCCAAGTGTTGGGATTAAAGGCGTGTGCCACCACACTGGCCTGTAGTTTTTTTGTTTGTTTGTTTTTTTATGAAAGAAAGAAAGAGAGAATTGGTATGCCAGGGCCTCCAGCCACAGCAGTTGAACTTGACATGTGAACCACCTTTTGCACGTGTGTGACCTTATTGCTTGCATCACCTTGTGCGTCTGGCTTACGTGAGACCTGGAGAGTTGAACATGGGTCCTTTGGCTTGCAGAGAAGCATCTTAACCACTAAGCCATCTCTGCAGCCCAATAAATACACTTTTAAAATATTTTATTTATTTATTTATTTATTTATTTATTTATGAAAGAGAATGGGTGTGCCAGGGCCTCTCACTACTGCAAACAACTCCACATGCATGAACCACCTTGTGCATCTGGCTTATGTGGGTACCGGGGAATCGAACCTGGGTTTTTATGCTTCACAGGCAAGCACCTTAACAATGAAGCCATCTCTCTAGCCCAGTATATATTTGCTTAACATGTTAGCAAAGAGAAAAGATTACAACCTTCATTGTTGGTAAGAGTGCTGTGAGATGACTTTTTCAACACATCTACAAGCAGTACACTTCTATCAAATATGTGAGTGGATGGTTCTGGACTATCCTCAGGTTTTTATATACTTTTTTTTTTTATCAGCTTTCGGTTTTGCACATTTCTTCGAAGCTCATATTCTGGCAGTGACTCACCTGGGGAAGCTGAGGCAGGAAGGCCCCACATGTAAGGCCAGTTTGGGATGTAGAGTGAGAACCACCCAGTCTCAAGAAAATACACTCATATTCTGAAGTCCAGACGTCATTGCAAGCAATTGTTTGTAACTTTAAGAGAATTTAACACTCACCAAGTGTGACTATTAAGTAAATTAGAGCAGTAAAGTTTGGTTTAGCATGTTATTTAGTCAGTAAGATGAGGCTTTTCATTCTTTTTGTCAGGTTTGCACCTGGTAGGGTTACTTGGTATACCTGTACTCACAGATACTCAGAAGTATTACAAACAAGTTAAAGGCTAGCTTGAACTACAAAGTGAGATCCCACCTCAAGAGAAAAATTCTGGGGCTGGGGAGACATCTTAGCCACTATGGCACTTGCCTGTGAAACCTAAGCATCCAAGTTTGGCTCCCAAAACCACGTAAGCCAGAAGCACAAAGGGGACGCATGTGCACAAGGTCACACATGCCCACAAGATGGCGCACGTGTCTGGCATTCAATCGCAGGGACTAGAGGCCCTGTTCCACCAATTCTCTCTCACACTCTCGCCCTCACCTGCTCTCTCATAAATAAAAAATAATAATAGAAAAGAAAAATTCTGGGCCAGAGATGGCTTAGTGGTAAAGGCATTTTCCTGCAAGGCCAAAGATCACAGGTTCAATTCCCCAGGACCCATGTGAGCCAGATGCACAAGGTGGTGCATGCGTCTGGAGTTCGTTTGCAGTGGCTGAAGGCCCTGGTGCACCCATTCTCTACCTGCCCCCCAAATAAATAAATAATCAAATTTAATTTAAAAAAGAGAAATTCTAATTCCATTAAAATATTGTTAAGGAATCAAATAAAAGCAAAAATTATATGTTTTTATACATTATATGTGTACCACTATGTTGACATAATGATATAATGAAGTAAACCAAAATGTTTACAATGGTTATCATCTCTAGATGATATTAATCTGGCTAGTTTTTTCCTTCCTTTCCCCCACTTGCCAGATTTTCTTCCATTTGTATGTGAGCTTTTATTTGCTTTTAGCCATTTATTTGTTCTTAAAATTTCTTTAGTTATTAAAGTAATATGTATTTAGTATAGCTATTACAACATAGGGGGTGTATAGAAAACTTTATATTCCTTCATTCCTATTTCCTATGGTTACTAATGTAGCCAACATTGTTGATTGGTGTCCTCCTACCTTTAACATGACTAAGTCTTTATTACTGTTTTTTGCTTAGCTTAGTTTTTAGCATACACGTTTTGCAGCTTCCTTTTCTCAGTGAGTATACCTCTCCATTTCAATATAAATCAGAGTGCTTCCATTAAGAAAGCATTTTGAAGCCAGCTGTGGTGGCACATGTCTGTAATCCCAGCAAAAGGAAGAAGGATTAGTCAACTTGAGGCTAGCTAGGGTTACCTAGAAAGATCTTTCCTAAAAGACGGAGGGGCTGAAGGAAGAGGAATGAATAGGTGTGCCAGGGCCTCTTATGACTTGCAAACAAACTCCAGATGCATGTGCAACTTTGTGCTTTATGTGGGTACTGGGAATCAAATCCAGGCAGTTGGGCTCTGTAAGCAAGTGCTGCCTTTGAGCCATCTCTCCAGCCCTTATTTTTAATATTTTAACCTTTTTTTTTTTTTTTTTTTTGAGGTAGGGTCTCATTCTAGTCCAAGCTGACCTACCTGGAATTCACTATGTAGTCTCAGGGTGGCCTCGAGCTCACAGCAATCCTCCTACCTCTGCCTCCCAAGTGCTGGGATTAAAGGTGTGCGCCAGCACACCCGGTTTTTAACCCATTTTTAAAGTTTTATTTATTTGAGAGAGAATGATAGTGGGCACACCAGGGCCTCTAGTCACTGCAAATGAATTCCAGATGCCTGTGCCATCTTGTGCATCTGGCCTTATGTAGGTACTAGGGAATTGAACCTGGGTCCTTTGGCTTTGCCAAACCACTAATCCATCTCAGCAGCCCATTTTTATTTTTTTATTTTATTTTTTTTGTTTTTTTGTTTGTTTGTTTGTTTTTTGTTTTTCGAGGTAGGGTCTCACTCTAGTTCAGGCTGACCTGGAATTCACTATGTCGTCTCAGGGTGGCCTCGAACTCATGGCAATCCTCTTACCTCTGCCTCCCAAGTGCTGGGATTAAAGGCGTGCGCCACCACGCCCGGCTTAGCAGCCCATTTTTAAAAACCATGTTTTTAAAAGAAAATGAGGGCTAGAGAGATGGCTTACTGGTTAAAGTACTTGCCTGCAAAGCCTAAGGACCTAGGTTCAACTCCCCAGAACCCACATACGTAAGCCAGATGCACATGGTGGCACATGCATCTGGAGTTTGTTTGCAGTGGCTGGAGGTCCTTGTGTTCCATGCTTTCTAAGAGAGGGGGGGGGGGAGAAAGAAAGAGAGAAACATGCTTGACAGTACTGAAACGGCAGAAACTTGTTACAATAATGTTTTTTAAACTTGTATTTTCTTTATACCTATATTCATATTTCTTTTATCTTTTAGTACCTGTTTGAAAATGGTAGAATAGATAACATTTTCACTGAGCCCTATTCCAGATTTATGATTGAACTTACCAAACTCTTGAAAATATGGGAACCTACAATACTTCCTAATGGTAAGGTGATTACTTTCTATTGTCTTTATGATAATAACTTTAATTTTTTCTTATGTTTTATGATTATCTTTTCATAAGTTGTTCATTTTATATAACTGTCTTTATTTACTATACTTGAGCTTATGAGGAAAAAAATCTTGATACCAGCTGGCCATGGTGGCACATGCCTTTAATCCCAGCACTTTTGGAGACAGAGGTAGAAGGATTGCCATGAGTTCAAACCAGCCTGGAATTACATAGCGAGTTCCATGTCAGCCTGGGTTAGAGTGAGACCCTACTTCGAGGGGGAAAAAAGAAAGTCATTGTTGAATATTTTAATGAAAATGTAAAAGTTACTATATCAGCCCTATACAATAAGGTACTAATTATAGAAAATAAAATTAAATTGAGGTTGCAATTTACCTGTTTAAGAACTTTTTTTTCTTTTTTCTTTTTGAGGCTGGGTCTCACTCTAGCCCAAGATGACCTGCAATTAACTCACCCAGTATCCCAGTCTGACCTTGCGTATACAGAGATTCTGCTAGGCTCCCGAGTGCTGGGATTATAATTGTGAGCCAAGACACCTGACTGTTTTGTTTTGTTTTTTTCCAGGTAGGGTCTCGCTCTAGCCCATGCTGATCTGGAATTCACTAGGTAGTCACAGGCAAGCCTCTGACTCACAGTGATCCTCCTACCTCTGCCTCCCCATTGCTGGGATTAAAGGCGTGCACCACCACGTCCCACTAGAAACTTAAATCTGGTAGTGTCTGTAAAGCTGCAGACTGCCCATAGTTGGTGCATGTTTACCCACTGGCAGAGGTTTTTGTTTTTACTAATTCATCTGTTTGCTTAACTGGTTGAGGGTTATGTCCTCATCTTTGAATTATCTCTAACCTAATGTCATCAGAGAAGTCCATAATTGACTCTTGTTTCAGACCCCTGAGCCATGACTGGAAGAGTCTGGTGTTGTGTCCAGGAGTCTGTCCTTAAGATTTGGCGGGGGGGGGGGGAGGGAACGGTGACAGATTTGGAAGTACTAAGGTCTTTTTGTGTGTGTGTGGATGATGGTCCAAGAATAGAATGCAAAAGCAGCAACAAAAAGGATTGAGGAGAGAGCATTAGGTAAGACAAACTTCAGGGGCATCTTGAGGATGGTGCAAGAAAAATCTCAGATACAATCACATACATATAAATTAAAAATAATAAGGAGGCTGGGCGTGGTGATGCATGCCTTTAATCCCAGCACCCCTACCTCAAAAAATCAAAAAATTTAAAAATTAAAAAACAGAAGGAATGTAAAGGAGGGGTCCACCTACCCCCTCATGGCTGGCTAAATCAGACTGCACTGCTAAGGTAATGATCTGGACAGGAGCTAGCCTATTCCATTTTTGTAAGCTAAAAGTGTTTTTTGTACTTTTACTTATTTATTTTGCTTTTTTGAGGTAAGGTCTCACTCTAGCTCAGGCTGACCTGGAAATCACTCTGTAGTCTCAGGGTGGCCTCGAATTCATGGCAATCCTCCTACCTCTGCCTCCCAAGTGCTGGGATTAAAGGCGTGCGCCACCACGCCCCGCTATTTTGTTAGTATTTTATTTATATATTTTTTGGTTTTTCGAGGTAGAGTGTCACTCTAGCCCAGGCTGACCTGGAATTCACTATGTAGTCTTAGGGTGGCCTCGAACTCACAGCGATCCTCCCACCTCTGCTTCCTGAGTGCTGGTATTAAAGGCGTGCGCCACCATGCCTGGCTCTGTATTTTTATTTATTTATTATTTAGTTATTTTGGTTTTTCGAGGTAGTATCTTGCTGTAGTCCAGGCTGACCTGGAGTTCAATATGTAGTCTCAGGGTGGCCTCTAACTCCTACCTCTGCCTCCCCAATGCTGGGATTAAAGGCGTACCACCACACCCAGCTGTTTTTGTATTTTTAAATGGTTACAAAAAATTTTCAGGAATTAATATTTTGTGACATGAAAATTGTATGAAATTCAAATATATCTCTGAATAACTTCACTGTATTGTCTGTGGCTCTATTTGTTCAAGTTGTTCAGAACCTAAAGAGCCTACAAAGTGATCCTTCTGAGGCAAAAATATCCCCACTATTTCCAGGGGAGCCCCCAGGGTTTGGCTAGCTGGAGTCCCTGCCTTACTCTTCACGGTGCCATGTGAAGAGGGAGGAAAGGCAACTGTCAGGCTTTCCTGTCGTACATTTTCCTGTTCCAGACATGAGAGATGACATTGTACTCTTTCTTCCCATCCTATCTAGGCTACATGTTCTCTCGCATTGAAGAAGAGCATTTGTGGGAGTGCAAACAGCTGGGGGCTTACTCTCCAATCGTCCTGTTAAATACTCTCCTTTTTTTCAATACCAAATACTTTCAACTAAAGAATGTCACTGAGCACTTGAAGCTTTCCTTTGCCCATGTGATGAGACGGACCAGGACTCTAAAGTACAGTAGCAAGATGACATATCTGAGGTTTTTCCCACCTTTACAGAAGCAAGAGTCAGAGCCAGGTGTGTGGTTGTGTCTCCAGGTTTGGGTTACTGTTTGAAGTCTCTAAACAGTTTGTCAAAGAGGGTTAATTGTAAATTCTAGACATTAGGGAGCATGTACTGCAGTTTCCTTTTAATATTTGAACTTTTTATCCTCTCCTGTTGTCTGATAGGTTAAATGAGTATCTCAAAATGAGAGTAATCTTTTACTTCAGTATACTTTCATTGACTTTGAAATTTGAAACACTAGACTGGGAGACGGCTCAGTGGATAAAGCACTTAACCTCTCAAGTATGGGGCCCTGAGTTCAGATCACCAGAACCCATGTGAAAATGGTGCTAGGGAGTTAGAGACAGAGGGCTTCCTGGTGCTTGGTGGCCAGCCAGTCTAGCCTTCACGGCAAGATCCAGGCCAGTAACAGACATTGTCTGAAAAGTGGATGGTTGTTCTGAGGATGACAACCGTGATTGTCCTCTGACCTCTGCATGCATGCATGCGTGCACACACATGAGCTTGCACATACAAATGAATGAATACATTAATTAGAAATATTGATTTAAATAGGTAGACCCCCAGATAATTTATACTTAAAACCTTTCAGAGAATGTAAGTATATAACAGGGTTGGAAATCACTGATATATAGGTATCAGGTAAGTCAATTGCTAGTTAGAAAAAAATCTTACTATCTGTTGTTTCTAAATCTTAACCAGAACATCTTAAAAGCTAGCCTAAAGTGTACTGCTTCCATATGCAGCAGACTACACTCAGCAGTGGTAGTTTTTATTTGTTTGTTTGTTTTGGGGGTGGTTCAAGGTAGGGTCTTACTCTGGCCCAAGCTCACCTGGAATTCACTATGTAGTCCCAGGGTGGCCTCGAACTCAAGATGACCCTCTTATTTCTGCCTCTCGAGTGTTGGGATTAGAGGTGTGGGCCACTACACCTGGCTTCAGCTGTGCCAGTTTCATAAATGGCTTATGATCTTGAGTTCCAAAAGTAGCCTATTAAATGATTTTATTTATTTTCAAGCAGAGAGAGAATAAGAATGGGTGTAGCAGGGCCACTATGAATGCACTCCAGATGCCTGCACCACTTGTGCATCTGGCATTACATGGATACTCAGGAATCAAACCCAGGGTCCTTAGGCTTTGCAGGCAAGTGCCTTAACCACTAAGCCATCTCTCCAGCCCTGATTATTTTTGGGGGGAGGGGTGGTTCAAGGTAGGGTCCCTCTCTAGGCCAGGCTAACCTGGAATTCATAATGTATTGTCAGGGTGGCCTTGAACTCACAACAATCCTCCTACCACAGCCTCCCAAGTGTTGGAATTAAAGACATGCACCACCACTTCTGGCCCTGATTGTTTTTTGTTTGTTTGTTTGTTTTGTTTATCAAGGTAGGGTCTTGCTCTAGCCCAGGCTGACCTGGAATTCACTATGTAGTCTCAGGGTGGCCTAGAACTCACAGTGATCCTCCTACCTCTGTCTCCTGAGTGCTGGGATTAAAGGAGTGCGCCACCATGCCCTGCTTTGTTTATTTTTTAATGTTAAAAAACAGGTCTGGAGCGGGTCATGGTGGCGCATGCCTTTAATCCCAGTACTGGGGAAGCAGAGGTAGGAGGATCATGTGAGTTTGAGGTCATCCTGACACTACATAGTAAATTCCAGGACAGCTTGGACTAGAATGAAACCCTACATTAAAAACAAACAAACAAACAAACAAACAAAAAATGTCTGGAGAGATTGCTCAGTGGTTAAGGTGCTTGCCTGCAAAGCATTAGGACCTGGATTTGATTCCCCAGTACCCACATAAAACCAGGTGTACAAGGTGGTACATGCATCTGGAGTTCATTTGAAGCGGCTGGAAGCCCTGGCATGCCCATTCTCTCTCTCTCTCTGCCATACGTAATGGTGCACACCTTTAATCCCAGCACTCTGGAGGCAGAGGTAGGAGGATTGCTGTGAGTTTGAGGCCAACTTGAGACTACAGTGTGAGTTCCAGGTCAGCCTGGGCTCAAGTGAGCTGCTACCTCAAAGAAACAAAACAAAACAAAACAAAACAGGCTGCTAGGAGGGGAGTGAGGAGGTATCTTATCAGTTAACGGCATTTCTTATAAAGAGAGAGAGCACCCTTTTCCTCAGGTTCTTAGATATACCTAGTAGAGTTCTTGAGACTGAATGGAGAAGTGGGAAACCGCCTTCTTTCCGTGTCTGCACACTGGCTTTTAACCTTTAACCTCTCCAAACTCCATTGGTGAGAATGGGTTTGTTCTTTTCTTATTAAATGATCAGTTAGTTATACTGTGAATTTTTTTTCCTAAGAAATATGCCAATTCTTAAAATATTAGCACAGAGGGCTGGAATGATGTCTTAGTGATTAAGGTGCTTGCCTGCAAAAGCCAAAGGACCCAGGTTCAATTTCCCAAGACCCACGTAAGCCAGATGTACAAGGTGGCACATGCGTCTGGAGTTCATTTGCAGCAGCTAGAGGCCCTGGTGCACCCATTCTCTTTATCTGTCTGTCTCTCTCTACCTCGTTCTCTCACTCTGTCAAAATGAATAAATTAAAAAAAAAAAAAAAAAAACTAGCACAGAAAAGAAACTTGAGCCAAGGACCTAGAAGGTGAAGGTGCCCCACAGGAGAAGTATTTTCAGATAAAGAGGTCCTATCACACTGGAGTAGGTGCAACCATGGATTTTGTCTTCTTTTGTGTTTTAGGAACCATACACCTAGTCCAGTCTACTCACAAAGCCAAGTCCAAATAGAGACATACACCAGCTCTGTCTCTTCTGCCATGTGACTCCACTTTACTTTTTATTTTTTAATTTTGAGAGAAAGAGGCATAGAGATGGGGGGTGGCAGGGGCAGGGGGACAATGAGTTTTCCAGGGCCTTCAGCCACTACAAACAAACTCCAGACACATGCACCACCTTGTGCATCTGGCTTATGTGGGAATCGAACCTGAGTCCTTTGGCTTTGCAGGCAAGCGCCTTAACTGCTAAGCCATCTCTCCAAGCTGTGACTCCACTTTTGAGCAGGGAACATAAATAACTAGTTCACAGGACAACCCTTAGAATAAGGCCTGAGGACCCCCCACCGGAGCTCAGGAAGCATTTGTTGAGTGAGTGAAAGGGGAATGGTAGAGGGTCCAGCTGTGAAGCACAGCATACTGGGTGTCTTGAAAATAGACTTTTCTACACAGACCTTTGATTATTATTTACTGTCTCAAGATAAACTAACTATTGGCAAGAGGAAACGAAATGAAGATGATGAGGTTCCAATGGGTGTAGAGATGGCAGAGAATACGGACAATCCTCTGAGATGCCCTGTCCGGCTCTATGAGTTTTACTTGTCAAAATGGTAAGTGATCTTTCTAGGCACTGGGCTCCATGCGCTGCACAGCTCAGAAGAGCTTGGGTTTCAGATGCTTGGACATCAGGGGTATAGTTGGCCTAGGACCTATGACATAGGAATTTACCTCTAATTTCATTTTTAATATTCTCATATCTGCTTAGATTTGAAACCAAGAAACAAGTCAGATGTCTTATCAGTGTGTCCCCCCCCTGCCCCCAAAATCCCTGTTTTTGCTTGATCTGTGGAAGTGTTGCTCAGTTTTTATGTAATATGGACTCTACGGTGATTATTTGTCTAGAAAAGAAGTTCTCAGGGCAAGTTGTTTTACTAAGGCTGTGTGTAGAAAATAGCTTTTAAGAAATTCAGTATTTTGCTGTACATTCATGGCTCATGCCTTTAATCCCAGCACTCAGGAAGCTGTGTAAGAGGATCTTTTATGTTATTTATTTATTTATTTATTTATTTATTTATTTATTTATTTAGAGAGTGAGAAAGAGGCAGAGAGAGAGAATGGGCACGCCAGGACCTTTCACCCTCTGTGAATGAACTCCAGATGCATGTGCCCCCTTGTGCACATGTGTGATGTTAAACGCTTGTGTCATTGGCATCTGGCTGCATGGGACCTGGTTATTCAAACAAGCATTCTTAGGCTTTGCAAGGCAAGCACCTTAACAGCTAAGCCATCTCTCCAGCCCAGTTTTTATTTTATTTTATTTTATTTTAGTTAGTTAGTTAGTTAGTATTTTAGGCAGTGTCTCTTTCTAGCCAAGGCTGACCTGGACGTCACTCAGTAGTCCCAGGCTGACCTCAAACTTGTGACACTCCTACCTTAGCCTCCCAAGTGCTGGGACATATTTTTATTTATTATTTAGGAGAGATAGTATGGGCATGCTAGGGCTTTATGCCTCCACAAGCCAACTTCATACATGCACCACTTTATGCATCTGACTTTATGTGGATACTGGGGAATCAAACCTCTTTTTTTTTTTTTTAATTTTCGTCCTTTTATTTATTTATTTGTTGTTTTTTTTAATAATTAAACAACTTCCATGATTGTAAACAGTATCCCATGGTAATTCGGTCCCCCCCTTTCACCTTTGAACCTTCACTCTCCATCATATCTCCTCCCCCTCTCAATCAGACTCTCTTATTTTGATGTCGTCATCTTTTCCTTCTATTAATGATATTCTTCTGTAGGTAGTATCAGGTTTTTTTTTTGTTTGTTTGTTTTTCGAGGTAGGGTCTCACTTTAGCGCAGTATGACCTGGAATTCACTGTATAGTCTCAGGGTGGCCTCGAACTCAGTGATCCTCCTACCTCTGCCTCTGGAGTGCTGGGATTAAAGGCATGCGCCACCACACCCAGCTTCTCTTTCTTTTAATGTTTTGTTATGACTTGAGTTTTTGAGAAAAAAATGTGGAATTACAGGTTGAGTGTGGAAGGGAAATTTCTGTGAACTTAATTGTCACTGTGGGTTTAAGTCACAGTGGGGGAAGTTGAGACAGTGGTTTGTGTTCTCTGTAATTTTCTGATCTCGTTTTCCTTCTTTTTTTTCTGTTCTCTTTTGTTGGTTTCTCCACTGTGGATAGTTCTGAAAGTGTGAAGCAGAGGAATGATGTGTTTTACCTTCAGCCTGAGCGTTCCTGTGTCCCGAATAGCCCCATGTGGTACTCAACATTCCCAATTGACCCTGGCACCCTGGATACCATGCTCACGCGTATTCTCATGGTGAGAGAGGTACATGAAGAGCTTGCCAAAGCCAAACCTGGAGACTCTGATGGTGAATTATCAGATTAAGATGGAAGTCAGGACCCTAGTTTCAGACACGCTAGTAAGCACCAAACTGTGAAGGCATCCAGCTGTTGGGAAGAGATGTGTAAATCCAAGTCCTCTTAACTTGATTAGGAGACACTGGAAAGCAGATGACTTGTGAACCACAGTGTGGATGTACAAATGAGAACTGAGGGAAGGAATATGAACTAAGAATGTGGCAATGATAGAGTTCATAGATACCTTCGAATGACTAACCAATTTCTCTGAGTGGTGCATAATCTTATTTTGTTTGGGAATAACAAATTGTGGAATATTTTTAAGGAAAGTTGTATAAAACTCTACCATAGTAACCTTAGACCTTAGAGAGGTAGCTTTGGAGTGAGACCTTGGCTGCAGTAAGCTAGTTAAGCGAGCCCTCTATAAAGATCAGGGGAGAAGTCCATATCAAATGAGAACAGTGGGACCCAGCCTTGAAGATCCAATTTACAAAAAAAAAAAATCTCAACTTTTAAAAATGATCATGAGTGGTCTTGATTGATTTTCACTGCCATGCCAATTGTGAAAAGGACAGAAGCCTCTGGTACTCCCGCCACAGGCCCCTTTCATGAGGACAGTGTCCTTCACTGCTGTTACTGCAGCAGTGGCTCTAAACCTCCACTTTCCTGAGTCTAGCCTTCTCAGCTGTGGGTCTGGATGTGGGTTATTGAAGGTAAAGAGGATGATATTCCACAAACTAATTATATACACAGAAGATCTGTGTAGCCCATTAGACCCCAAGTGTCTTGAAATGTTTGTAGAAAACCCTAAAATACCCACTTCTCTGGGTGCAGGCCTTTATTGCTGCTCTCCTAGCCCGAGCTGTGGAGCACAGAAGTGGGGGCTCTCCTTTTGTTTTCAGTTTTTTTTCCCAATGGCAGCTTTTCTCCCATTGTTTTGCCTTCTTAGTTCCCGAAGGATTCTTAATTGTCCTTTGCACCAGTTTTTGGAAGCCCTTGTCATTTCAAATGGATGAGTCTTTTTAACTCTGGCAAACCTGTGGGGACTCCACAGAGACACAGTATTACATAGCAATCCCAGTGCTGGTAGGAAAGGTCTTGGTATGTTCCTGTGTAAAGCATCTGGAAGATGACCTTGTTGCCCTGAGGAACTTGAAAATAGGGATTCTGGGAGTGGGGTACAAAGACGTTGATTGTCTAGCATATCCATAAGCAGGTCTTCTTACAGCAGTATCTCAGACTCCAGCTGTCTTGGTGGTTCCGTGAGGGTTGAGAGTCATGGCCATGTATGGCGCCGTCAGTCCTGTCTCCCTCATCTCCATTCTCAGTTTCTTCCCCACAGAATTTTGAATCAAGACTTTCAGTGATTTTGGCCAGTTACAGAACTTTTTAATTGAACTTAATTTGAACGTACAGTAAAATTCAGAGAAGTCAAAACGATTCCTAGTTTAACCTTAAAAAGACTTGCAGTATGTCCCATATTTTAGGTGGGGATAGCAAGTGGTTTGTTTTTGTTTTTAAATAAATACAACAAAATTTTAAAATACCCTTTTGACATTGTGTACTTGATGGTTCTGTTCTTCTGCTTGCAACAATATTTTTGTCACCAAGAACTGTGTGGAAGAAGTAAACCTACCCCAATTCTGTATGATGAAATCCGTTTGTGTTTGTCATTTCTGACTGGGAAACTTCATACTTCTAGACCTTGTTTGATTGGAGGAAAAGCAATTGGATGTCTAACAAGTCTGCCAATAAACCATCCAGAAACATCAGGTGTAATAGTCCCATTGTACGACTTACGATTTGTATAAAGACTAACATGGTCCCCATCTATTGTTGTATGAAAAACAAATACTGTTAGCGTAGTAGAAAAAATTGTTATAAAATGCCAGAAAGAAACAATGTGTATCTTGTAACAGAGAACAACCACGACCCGGATGAACGACTGCATCAGGATCCCACCTGCATGTTAGTGCACAGTCGCCCAGAACCTAAACTCATTCCTGAGAGAACAGAATGCTTAATCATCATTCCTCATAAGTCTAGCTGTTTGTTGTGTCCAATTACTTGTTTTTTAAAAAATTTATTAAAATTGTGTAAAATTATGTCTTTTCCCAGGGGAGAAAAAAAAAAACCACGAACAAACAAAAAGAGAAACATTAAATCATCCCTGCTGTTATTTTAGTCTTTATCTACATTTGAATTTTCTCTTTTCAGAAACCACAGAAATATTCCCTTAGAATAAAATAGTATATTTGTATTTCATGGGTGAGTTTTTCTTTATGTCTTGAAAGAACTTTATATTTTTCTATTTGACCTTATTGGTATGGTCCAAGAGATACTAAAATTATAAAGAAAAGTCAATTTTCAGAGAAGAAATTATTTCATTTTTTATTCAGTTCAGTAAATGTCTTACTGCAAAGTCTTTCAGTTGCTTTCTTTTATTTCTATCCAAAGACATGTTTCCATTTTTAGGTAACTTTGAGCTACTTTTAAAGTACCAACAGCTAGAAATACCAGTTATCACATATGTATCCTTTCAGGCATGGGGGCTTTGATATTTACAAATTTTGCATTACTTCAACCATACCAGTTTTAAAACAATCAGAACAATAAATATGAACCAGGCATGGCGGCTCACACCTAAAGTCCTAAGCACCTGGGAAGTATGAAGGTCGGAGAGTCAAGAATTTAAGGTCAGGGCTAGGGAGATAGATGGTTTAGTGAATAAAGGTGCTTTCTTGCAAAGTCTGCCGGTCCAGGTAATTCCATAGTATCCAAATAAAGCCAGATACAACAAGTTATACAAATATCTGGTATTGGCTTCAGGGGCAGGAAAACTTAGCACCCACACAAGTACATGTACATAAATATGCATGCCTTTAATTCCAACCCTTGGGAGAATGAAGTAGGAGGATGGCTGTGTGTTTGAGGCCAGGCTGTATACTCCAGAGTGAGTTCCAGGTCAGTCTGGGCTATAATGAGACCCTGCCTCAAAAAGAAAAAAAAAGAGGGGACTACCATGGGATATTTTTTATAATCATGGAAAATATTAATAAAAATTGAGAAAAAAAAAGAAAAAAAATTAAGCCGGGCGTGGTGGGGCACACCTTTAATCCCAGCACTTGGGAGGCAGAGGTAGGAGGATCACCAAGAGTTCGAGGCCACCCTGAAACTACATAGTGAATTCCAGGTCAGCCTGAGCCAAAGTGAAACCTTACCTTGAAAAACCAAAAATAAAATAAAATTTAATTTAATTTAATTTAAAAAAAGGGTTTGTTTACCCTTAGGTAAAAATACATACTTATATTGGGAATATGAGAATTAGTGTTATTTTCTTAGTCCCTTGGGGGATTTTAGTATTGTGCAACAAATATGCCACCAAATTCCTGGTACTCATTTTTATTTATTTATTTATTTATTTATTTATTCTCAAGGTAGGGTCATGCTCTTGCCTAGGCTGACCTGGAATTCACTATGTAATCTCAGGGTGGTCTTGAACTCACTGTGATCCTCTCACCTCTGCCTCCTGAATGCTGGAATTAAAGGCGTGTGCTACCGCACCCGGCTTTTTTTTTTTTTTTTTTTTTTTTTTTTTTTTTTTTTTGAGAGAGAGGGTCTCACTCTAGCCCAGGCTAACCTGGAAGTCACTATGTAATCTTGGGGTGGCCTCAAACTCACAGAGATCTTCCTACCTCTTCTGGGTGCTGGGATTAAAGGCATGTGCCACCATGTCCGGCTTACATTTTATTTTTCTAACTTTGGCTTTTTTTAAAAAAAAAAAGTTTTTTTGTGTTTTTTTTTTGTTAATGAGAGAATTTTTGTGCCAGGGCCTCAGCCACTGCAAACAAACTCCAAACGTGTGCCACCTTGTGCACCTGGCACATGTGGGTTCTGGGGAATTGAACCTGGGTCCTTAGGCTTCACAAGCAAGTGCCTTAACTGCTAAGCCATCTCTCTACCCCTAAAGAAATAATTTTTAAATTTATTTATGAGAGAAAGAAGCAGCTTGAGAGTGTGTGTCAGGTCCTCCAGACACATGCTGTTTTGTGCATTTGGCTTTACATGGGTGCTGGGGATTTGAACCTGGGCCCTTAGTCTTTGCAGGCAAACACCTTAACCACTGAGCTATCTTTCAAGCACCACCACCTCTTTTTTGGAGACATCTTTTTTTTGAGACAGGGTCTTGCTATGTAGCCTTGGCTGGCCTGGAACTCACAATGTAGACCAGGCTGGCCTCAAACCTATATTTCTCCTGTCTCCTGAGTACTGGAATTACAGGCATACACCACAATGCGTGGCTACATGTAGACTATTTTCTACATGTCCTGTGACATAAGTTTGTAAAAAGAGTTTTCCCAAAAAGTAAAGTAAAAAGAATTCCTATGAATAAATCCCAGTTTTCTGTTAAATCAATTTTAGTTTTCTGTATAAGTACAAAGATCCCTTTGTGGTGAAAGGTTGGAAGTTGAGGAAAGTATTAAGCACTAATATTCTCCATTCATCCAATCTACTTAATGCCCATCATTACACTTGCTTATCATCATTGAGAAGAAACCTTATTACAAGACATTACTACATACTGGAAAGATCATAGGCTTTGGAGTTCTTCTACTTACCGAGTATATTTATAAAAACAAGTAGCCTGGGCATGGTGGTGCACGTCTTTAATCCCAGCACTTGGGAGGCAGAGGTAGGAGGATCGCCAAGAGTTCGTCGCCACCCTGAGACTACATAGTGAATTCCAGGTCAGCCTGGGCTAGAAAAAGTAAATGTAGACCTGTGTATCAATTCTAGAAAGGACCTAAACACCAGCGTGGTGGTGCATAGCTTTAATCCCAGCACTGAGGAGGCTAGGGTAGGAGGATCGCTGAATTTGAGGCCAGCCTGAGACTGCACGGTGAATTCCCCCCAAAAAGTTTGCTTATTTCATGTTTGCCCCACCCCTCACCAAATATAAAAATTAAATATCATCAAGTTTTTTACCCATGTCCCTGTATGTATGTATGTATCTGTGTGTGTGTGTGTATACACACACACACACACACACACTCCCCCCCCCAGGTACCCCCCCAGGTAGGGTCTTGCTCTAGCTCAGGCTGACCTGGAATTCACTATGTAGTCTCAGGGTGGCTTCAAAATCACAGCGACCCTCCTACTGCCTTCCCAAGTGCTGGAATTAAAAGACATGTGCCACCATGCCTGGTGTGGTTCGATTAAGGTATCCAACATAAACTTAGGTGTTCTGAATGCCATCTCCCCAGCTGATGGCAATTTGGGAATTAAAGCCTGGAGGCCAAGTATTGTTGGCTACGGGCTTATAGGTATTATAACCAGCTTCCTCTTGCCAGTATTTGGCACATTCTCCTGTTACTGTTGTCCACCTGATGTTGGTGAGGAGTTGATGTCCACCCTGTACACATGCCATCATTTTACCCTGCCATCATGGACCATCCCCTTGAGTCTGAAGGCAAAATAAGCCATTTTCCTCCACTAGCTGCTCTTGGTTGGGTGTTTTCGGCTAGCAATGCAAACCTGACTGCAACAGTAAAGTTGGTACCAGATGAGTGGGGTTGTTACTGCTGGAAACCTGACTCTCTTGCTTTTGGCCTTCTGGAGCTGATTTTCAAGAGGAATGTGGAAGGATTTGAAACCTTGACCTAAGAGACACCTTGCAGTGCTGTAAGTACAGCTTGATGAATTATTCTGGCCAGAGTTGAAAGACCGGAATGCAGTAAGAACTATGGGCTATGAGGTTTGGCTTATGAGGGTGAGAAAGACCTTTGCCTGGATTGAGCTAGAAGTAGTTTGTGTGAGAGGCTTGCTGACCTGAAAAATTTGTGCAGGGTTGCATTACATAGAAAAGGACTGGTGTGAGGGCTGGAGGGATGGCTTATCTGTTAAGGTGCTTGCCTGCAAAGCCAAAGGACCCCGGTTCGATTCCCCAGGACCCACATTAGCCAGATGCACAAGGGGGCACATGTGTCTGGAGTTCATTTGCAGTGGCTGGAAGCCCTGGTGTGCCCATTCTTTCTCTCTCCCCCTCTTTTTCTGACTCTAATAAATAAATAAATAAAAGAAAAAGGATTGGTGTGAACAGAGGAGTATGGCACAGAAAGAAATCTTTGGGCTGAAACTTCTGCCTGTTCTGCAATTGTATGAGATTACAACCATTGAGATTGGGCCAGCTGACCTGCATTGAGACAACAGAAAAAATGCAGACTCTTTTGAAGGGGCCTCAATGCTAAAGTTCTGCTTTATTACCTCCTATTTTTTTTTTTTTTTAGCACATGTGTGTATAGGGTGTGCATGTGTGGACGTGCAACAGCCAGATGAGAATGTTGGGTTTCCTATCTTGTATACTTGTTTGATACTCACTGAACCTGGAGCTGCCATTTTAGGTCAGACTAGCTGATCCAGGAGCCCCAGCAATTCTGTCTCTACTCCCTACCCCCAACAAGACAAGACTGGGGTTACAAACATGCTTAGCCACGACCAGCTTTTTTTTTTTTTTTTTTTTTTTTCAGGTAGGGTCTCACTCTAGCCCAGGCTGACCTGGAATTCACTCTGTATTCTCAGGGTGGCCTTGAACTCACGGTGATCCTCCTACCTCTACCTCCCGAGTTGTGGGATTAAAGGTGTGCACCACCACGCCCAGCTTGCGACCAGCTTTTTTTTTTAATGTTTTTATTTAAAAATTTTTTGTTGTTGTTGTTATTTTATTTATTTGAAAGCCACAGACAGAGAGAGAAAGAGGCAGAGATAGAGAGAATGGGCGCACCAGGGCCTCCAGCCACTGCAAACGAACTCCAGACGCGTGCGCCCTTTTGTGCATCTGGCTAACGTGGGTCCTGGGGAATCCAGCCTCGAACAGGGGTCCTTAGGCCTCACAGGCAAGCACTTAACCGCAAAGCCATCTCTTCAGCCCAAGGACCAGCTTTTTATGTTGGTGTTGGGACTTGAACTCAGGACCTCATGCTGTGCAAGGTCAGTTCTCTCACCTGCTGAGCCGTCCATCTGCCTGCCTCCCCTCCACACACAGATTTTAGGCAGAGCCTGGGATGGAACCCAAGAGTCCCTGCATCCCGGCACTTCACTAAGCTGCATCCCAAGCCCACCAAGGTTTTTGTTCTAAATGGTCCTTTTTTTTTTTTTTTGCTTTTGTTTTTCAAGGTAGGGTCTCACTCTAGCCCAGGCTGACCTGGGATTTACTCTGTAGTCTCAGGGTGGCCTTGAATTCACAGTGATCCTCCTACCTCTGCCTCCCGAGTGCTGGGATTAAAAAAATGCACCACCATGCCTGGCTTAAATGGGTCTTTTGAGGAAATATTTCTGAAGTATTGGGTCCCTCAAATATTTTTGGTTTAAATTTTTGTTGTTGTTGCTGTGTATGTGCTGCATGCAAGTGCATGGGCCGTTGTGGCACCTGTGTGTTCGCTTGCTACCCTGTGACACAGTGGAGCGTCAGGTGACTTCTTTTGAGTGTGTTTCCAGAACTTGTGGGCTCCATTAATTCTCAGGTCTGTGCTTCCCTATGGGATGGGGTTTACAGGCAAGCATGGCTGTATCCAGCTGTTTACGTGGTATCTGGAGATTTGAACTCATGCTTGAGCAAGAAACCCCTGACTGCTGAGCCAACTCTCCAGCCCTTTTTAATTGTTGTTCTTTTTTTTCCCCCAGAGGTTTGTGTGTGTGTGTGTGTGTGTGTGTGTGTGTGTGTGTGTGTGTGTACCACTGAGTTTATTGGGGTTACTTACAGACCAGAGTCAGGGGTTGCTTACAGGAGGGAATAGATGACTCAAAGGCAGCTGCATCCCTCGGAGAGTCTTGAGCACAGTGCACCACATATAGGCAGCTCAACTGTAGAATCTCCCAGAGTTTTGCTTTTATTCCTCAGGTAGGGTCTCACTAGAGCCCAGGCTGACCTAGAATTCACTCAGGCTGGCCTCCAATTCTCAGCAACCCTCCTACCTCAGCTTCCTGCATGCTGGGATTAAAGACATGTGCCACCATGCCCGTCTATCTCCCAGAGTAGTTTTTGTTTATTTATTTACTTGTTCGATTGTTTTGTTTTTTCCAAGGTAGGGTCTTACTCTAGCCCAGGCTGACCTGGAATTCACTATGTTGTCTCAGGGTAGCCTTGAACTCACGACAACCATCCTACCTCTGTCTTCCAAGTGCTAGCGTTAAAAGCGTGTGCCACCATGCCCGGCTCCAGAATATTAAACTTTTTTTATTTTTTATTTATTTGAGAGTGACAGACAGAAAGAGGCAGATATATATAGAGAGAGAATGGGCGCGCCAGGGCCTCCAGCCACTGCAGATGAACTTCAGACGTGTGCGTCCCCTTGTGCATCTGGCTAACGTGGGTCCTGGGGAATCGAGTCTCGAACCGGGATCCTTAGGCTTCACAGGCAAGTGCTTAACCGCTAAGCCATCTCTCCAGCCCTCCAGAATATTTTTATTATTTTTAATTTTTGAAAAATTTTTTTATATTTTATATAAAGCCTATATATATATATATATATATATATATATATATATGCCTTAAAATTGGCCAGCCAGACCAAATGATCCGACAGGTGCAGTAGTGGCATGTCTATCATGGAGGAAACCAACTGCCCTCTAATTGGACTGGAGGCCCACTCCATGGGAGGGAATACATCCCTGATACTGAAAACCTACAAAAGGGGAAGTCATGAGCCCTAGGGGTGTAACATCTGCTCTGTCTGGCTAAATGGTATATACTATGCTCACCAAACTGCCCAGTAAGTACTTGTTTTTTTATATATATATCTTATATATTTTTTATTTATTTGAGAGAGGGAAAAAGGCTGAGAGAGAGAGAGACTTAAGGCTTGCAGTGTCCACTGTTGAGTTTCTCCACTGGTGATTTCTCTCTCACCCATTGAACTGCATGCAGCATAGCTTGTTCCAGCTTTCTGTCAGCTGGTCTACATGAAGAAGGTTTTCAGGTCAGTTCCAGCAGGATTTCTCAGCGACCTTGCAGGCCAAGTATGTGAGTCTTCAGCAATAGGGACTTACCGTCTATTCCTGGTGGGAAACCAAGAGCCTCAGCAATGGGCTGTAATGGCACTATAAATCAGGAAGCAACAAGTGACAAGCCCAAAATATAGTTTATTTAAGATGGCAAATCTGACCATCCATCAGATTTAACATATAATTTACCCCGACATGGAAGGTGCAATTAGCATTTCCGATTCAAGCCTATATACCAGGCTTATTTGGCGTGTACTGACCTGGTATAATCCCAGTTATCTTTTGGGATGGCTTCGGTCTCAATTATGTTGCGTACCCTCTTGGGTCTCTCTTTGCTGCACTGTGGGCTCAGGTAGGCTGACTGGGTCACTGAATCATTGCTCTAATCACTTGTGCCGGGTGCCGTGTAGATGAGCTCCCTTCCCCAGGTCTCTGGTGCTTGCGCTGGTGGTGGGGGGAGGGAAGACTATGGGTAGTGGCTGAAGTTCTCCCACTGGTCCTCGCGATTCTCTTCCTCATAAGCCACTCTGTTGGTCCCTGCCGTTCTCCCTTCATGTTTCTTGAGTTTGCGAGGAAGCTGGTGTGAGTGGAAAATCCCCTCACCTGGCTTTTCCTGCAGCTCAGGCTGAGCCTGGTGGCTGCGTCCGTGCAGACCTGGTGCCGGTGCTGCTGGAGCCGCTTCTGCCTGCTTCTGTGGTCTCTAAATGCTCTGGGTCTCTCCTACTTCTCTGCTGCAGTTGATAATTTCTTTCTTTTAAATTTTTTTATTTTTGGTTTTTCGAGGTAGGGTCTCACTCTAGTGGCTGACCTGGAATTCACTATAGAGTCTCAGGGTGGCCTCAAACTCAACAGCGATCCTCCTACCTCTGCCTCCCAGTGCTGGGATTAAAGGCATGTGCCACCACGCCCAATAATTTCTTATCACCTTAACTTGTTAGTAGAAAAGTGTATTTTGCTGTTTTGGGGGGGGTTATTTATTTTTATTTATTTATTTATTTATTTTTTTTTTGCTTTTTCTCCCCAAGGCTTTTTTGTTGTGGTTCCTATGCCACCATCTTAACTGGAAGTCCTATTATTATTATTTTTACCAGAGAGAGAGAGGGCCAGAGGAGAAAGAATTGGCATGCCAGGGCCTCCAGCCACTGCAGTCGAACTCCAGACATGAGTGCCATTTTGTTGCATGTGCAATCCTGCACACTTGCATCACCTTGTGCGTCTGTCTTACCTGGAATCTGGAGAGTCGAACATGAGTCCTTAGGCTTTGCAGGCAAGAGACTTAACCACTAAGCCATCTCTCTAGCCCCCAGAGTACTTTTTATTGCCTTCTTGTAAATGTTTTTATCTTGCTTTATCTTTTTTTTTTATCTTGTTTTATCTTTTATAGAGACAGACAGGGTGTCATGTAGCCCAGGCTGGCCTGGAGCTGCATCCAGCTGTGATGTTCAAATTCATTGTTTTTGAGCTGTGTCTGTCCTACTGTCCCATTCATTTTTTTTTCTTTTACTTTTTTTTTTTTTTTTGATTTTTTGAGGTAGGGTCTCACTCTAGCCCAGGCTGACCTGGAATTCACTATGGAGTCTCAGGGTGGCCTCGAACTCCTGGCGATCCTCCTACCTCTGCCTCCTGAGTGCTGGGATTAAAGGCGTGCGCCACCACGCCCGGCTCTCTTTTTTTTTTTTTTTTTTTTTTTGAGGTAGGGTCTCACTTTAGCCCAGGCTAACCTGAAATTCACTCGGATGACCTCCAACTCATGGTGATTCCCCCTATGTCTGCCTCACAAGTGTTGGGATTACAGGTGTGCACCACCACACCCAGCTCTCATTTTATTTTTCAAACAAATTTTTCTTTTTTTTCTCAATTTTTATTAACATTTTACTGAGTAACATCTCAATCACACCTTCCAAGGCTCAGGGTCTAATGCAGAAGAGGTGGCGGAAAGAATATAAGAGCCAAAGGAAGGGTGGGACTCCTTACAACATGCCCTCCAGACACAAAATGGCCTGGATATCCATGACCTCAAACAGTATTTTCATGTGGTTCTTATTTCTGTCTCAAATGGTTGATGTCCCTGTCTATTTCTTTTGCCTAATTTTTTTTTTTCTTTTGTCTGGTTTTGAGTTCTTGGTCTGGATAGTGTCTGTTCACTTGCCAGCACTCCAGGTAGCGTCCAAATAAGCTGCTGTTGTCTCAAGGCCCCAGCTCTGTCTGCCTCATAGTATTTTAGTGAAAGGCCAAAGCCAGTGTCTGTACTGTACCTGCCCTTCATACCTGAGAGAAGCAGAAGCACAGGAGGACAGTTCCTAGATGCCAGGCACTGGCCCCTCCAGCATGCTCCCCCAGCAAAGTCTTCAGCCCACCTGAGATGATCCAACTGTTGCCAGTAACTGGACCACAAGTAGGTCTGCCTTGACTTGCAAGCTATGGTAACCACAAATCTTACAAAATTTAAGGGAAATAGTTTTTAAGTTATTATTATTTATATTTTAAAATATTTTATTTATTATCATTTTAGAGGGAGAGAGAGAAAGAGGCAGACAGAGAGAGAATGGGTATACCAGGGCTTCCAGCCACTGCAAACAAACTCCAGACACATGCACCACCTTGTGCAGCTGGCTTGATGTGGGGTGAGTACTGGGGAATCAAACCTGGGTCCTTTGGCTTTGCTGGAAAGCACCTTAACCACTGAGCAATTCCTCCAGCCCTGTTTTTATTTGCAAGGAGAGAGAGAGGAGAGACAGAGAGAATGGACATGCCAGGACATCTAGCCACTGCAAACAAACTCCAAATGCATGCACCATTTTGTGCATCTGGTTACATGGGTTCTGGGGAATCAAACCCAGATCCTTAGACTTTGCAGGCAAGTGCATTAACCATTGAACCATCTCTCCAGTCCAAGGGAAATCTTTCTGTTTTGTTGATTTGGGTTTGTTAGGCTTTCTAATCTTTGGGGAAAGGAACAAGAGCTTTTTCATTGTCTTAATAGGAACCAAAGTTCCATCTTCTATTGTCCCTGCATTTGCAATCTTTCTATGTTATACTTTCAAAGTTTCTCTAGTAAGCAGAGATTTACAGTTATACCCAATCTGTCCACCTCTTTTGGGAGTAGTTGCTTTAAAACTGTGTCAACCAGCTGACAGTAAGCTGGAAGAAGCCATTCTGCATGCAGTTCAATGGAAGAAAGAGAAATCACCATTGAAGATACTCAACAGTGGACACTGCAAGCCTTATATTTGGCTAGCCAGGCCAAATGAGCCAATGGGTCCAATAGTGGCATGTCTGTAATGGTGGAGACCAACCGCCCTCTAATTGGACTGGAGGCCTGCTCCATGGGAGGGAATACATCCCTGATACTGAAAACTTAAAACGGGTAGTCATGAGCCCGAGGGTTGTAACATCTGCTGCTGTCTGGCCAAATGTATATACTATGCTTATCAAACTGTCCAGTAAGCACTTCTCTTAATGTTCATACCCTTATATTAAAATGCTACTCTCACTTTTGGTAGAGAATCTTCTCTTTTCAGATGGCAGAGACCTTGGGATGACTCAGAAAGCATCTTGGTGCTGGAAAGAAGTGACAGAGGAGTGCTCAGCACTGCAATATCTCTATCACACCTTCCAAGGCTCAGGGTCCATTGCGAAAGAGGTGGCGGAAAGAATGTAAGAGCCAAAGGAAGGGTAGGACTCCTTACAATGTGCTCCCCCCAGACACAAAATGGCCTGGATATTCATGACCTCACAGTGCCTGACACTACCTACACAAGACCATCATAATAGGAGGAAAAGATCATGACATCAAAATAAGAGAGACTGATTGAGAGGAGGAGGGGATATGATAGAGAGTGGAGTTTCAAAGGGGAAAGTGTGGGGGGAGGGCATTATCATGGGATTTTTTTTATAATCATGGAAGATATTAATAAAAAAATTTTTGAAGAAAAAAAAAACTGCCTCAGCCTCTTGAGGGCATGAGCTTCTATGCCTGGCTATGGTGAAACCCTCCCATTCCTGTTTTCTGACTGGTTGATTGAAACATTTTTTTTCTCTTGGCTGGCTTAGATGTTATAATATCTAGTTAGTAATTTTCTCCTATGGAAGGACTTTACAGAACTTTAAATTTAGTCACCACTTCTGCCCGCATCTTGCATTTTATTAGCTTTTACTTTCAATCCCATCCACATAGTATAGCTGGAACTTCACATGCCACATCCTCTTGGCATTGTCAGGCGGGTAGAAGGGAGCAGTACAAGGAACACATGCCATCTTCCACCTTTCAACTTTGAGCAGCTCTGGCATCACGTTGCTAGGCTGTCAGCCTGTGTTCCCCTCCTGTGCTCCTGGCCTTTCCTGCCAGGCTTCCATTGGTGCTGACTGGCTCGGTGCTGTGTCTGTGGGCACGCTCTGAAGGGCTGCCCATCCTCTGCGGTGGGACCAGGAATACACAACATTGGGTAAGCGCACATTGGTGATTTTGAAATGCTGAAGTTTACATTGTTTTTTCCAGATAAGAGAACCTGGCATTTCAGGGATGTAGGTTCCAGACTTGAGTGTGGTCTTAAAGTTCTCCTGTGATTCTTATTGGTAGCCAGAATGAGAACCACCAGTGTCCGTGCATGAGAATGTCCGTGACTGAGTAGAAGCAAGAGAAAACAAATTATACCCAGGAAGGTGGGAGTCGAGGCCATTAGTAATATGCCAGCAGGGGTAGTATATCTGTGTGAAAGACTGAATTATAGGCTGGCCAAGGCCTGACCTTCCCATGTCAGGTAACTTTGGTTTGTTCCTAGCAACTGAGGAACCTAATCAGGACCCTCTCCCATCAAGCTTGAGCAGCAAGGGGGAGTTTGGCCTATTTGGGTGGCGTGTGGGTATGTCCACACCCCGACGAGGCCATGTGTGGCAGAAGAGTGGACAGCCACAGCCTTGTCCTAAACATTGGACAAGTGACCCACTCTAGCACAGCCTCAAATGAAAGGCAAGTAGATGGGGCACTAAGTGGCCCAAATGACCAGAGAGCATACAGGGTCTGCAAGCCAATCAGAACGAGGCCTGCAAAGGAGGTGGGCTGCTCCATGAGGCTCAGCCTCATTGTGTGGGCGGATAGTTCCTGACTGTCACACACCTTGTCCTCTCACATGCAGGCAAGGACCCCTGCAGCTCCTGGCCCTGGTGACCACAGGGAAGTGGGAGAGCCCACGATAGTCCACCTCACTTCCCCAGGAGAGAGGCCCTAGCTGTAGCCTGCCAATCTCAGGGCTCTGAGGATCACAGCCTCCCAGAGACTGCTGGCCACCTTCCCAGCCACTGGAGAAAGACCAGGAGACCTTTGGCAAGATAAACTTGGCCAAGGCAGAGGTTTACAAGTTCCTGAGATTCAGCACTACTTCAGAAGAGCTACTGTGGGTGACAAGTAGACTGGAGCTGGGACATCCTGGCTGTCCCTAAGAAAACCTCATGTGTAGACTGGACTGAGGATATGACAGTCTTCTCAAGTCTAATCTAAGACCAAGCCTGGACAGTAGCATCAGCTCTGAGCCTGTTTTTTCTTCCCTTTTCTGGAGAAGAGATGAAAAAATATTTTCTTCTCTGAAGCTATTAGAAAAATAAATCCTTCACTGGTTTATGGTTGGGATCAACAAGATGTAGGTGAGGCTGGGAGAAGCCTCCCTCCAATGCCAGTAGCCATTGCCTATGGCTGTGTCTTGAATCCTTCAGAGCTATTCCCCGTCACCAGCCTCACCAACTCCTTGTCACCTCTACCCTTTCATACTGCCTGTTGCCAGGCTAAATGCTTCCCATCTGCCATTCCCAGTGCCCTCCGCTTCCTAGCCTGCCTGCTGTGGCCATGTTTAGGCAGCAGCACTGCCTGTCCCGCCCCATCACAATTTGGCAGTTTGAACCTACCCTGTCTGAATTTTCGTGTTCACATCTGTGATCTCACGTGTTGTGGCACTGAGTATGCATGTCTCACCTGGAGGTCCTTGGTGTGGGCCTGGACCAGCCGCACCATCATCATCCGGGCCATCTCACTACTGAGTGTGAGAGGACATTTTGTGCTAACACTGGAGAGGCCTGAGTCACTTCATATCACTGTGCCTCAACTTCGGACCTAAAAACTGGGGCCACTGCTGCCCACCCACAGCTAGGCTTTGTGCAGGGGCTTTGGCTGATTACTAGTTAGCAGCCCCTCTCCTTTTCTTTTCTTAGAAGCCCAACCTTCCTCCTATGGCACATGCCAGGCAAACGTTCCACAAGCCATCAAGAAGGAACACACACATTTGGAGATGTGCTCAACACCATCTGATTTGGGAACCCAAAAGGGAATAACATTGACCAAAAATTCTTTAGACTACCATGGACCTTAGTACAGTGTGTCCCTCAGTTTGGCCCCAGGTGGACATGAATCATTTTTGAGTTACTAAAGGGTATGGGAAGAAAGAACATTGTATTCTCTATATGCCAAAGGGGAGTCATGGCCTGGCAGGACTCAGGTGGGGCAAATCCACCCACTACGGCAGACCTGAGATGATGGCCTTGCAGGTCTTCACCAGTGGTGGGCCCTGTGCCACAGGTCAGAGATGTAGCGTGAACGGCACACTTGGTAGGCAGATACACAATTAAATAGCATGTTTTAATCATCTCACAACAGACAGGAGTGTAGTAGTAGAAATTGTAAGTCTGTTTAAAAAGTTACTCCCTCAAAGCTCCATTCCTCAAATCACCAGATACCATGGCTGGTTATCAGTGGCAGGGCCAGAGGGATTCAGAAGTCTTCAAGGAGCTGAAAGTCTCCAAGTTAGAGTTGCCTTGTGAGCAGCCAAGAGTCCTGGGAGGAACTTTTGTGCACATGCTAACTCAATGCCCACATGTGCAAGAGACCCAGGGAAAAGACACCGGTGGAGGGCCGGGGAGGAGACCACAGTAAAGCAGTCTCACCCATGCCCTCTCATGCCACAACATTCCAGTCTGTGTGGCTGTCTCTTCTGGGGACATGGAGTGGTGGCCTGAGCCTGCAGCAGCAGATGCTGGTCAGAGGAAGAGGAGGGGGGCAACTGCATCCTGCTGGGTGCTTTTCACATATCGTCCCCCACAGCCAGCAATTCCCAGCTCCCCGGCCCATCCTGCATCCCTGAAACAGCCAGTCGGTAAGTGGGCTCCAGTGTTAGGGGCCAGACAGCATTTCTACAGTACCATGCCAGTGTCAGTAGTGGCGGGGATTCCTCTTGGTCTCACCCGGGGCTGCGCTGTCCCAGACAAGGGAATAAAGTACATGCTCAGTGCCAGAGCCCTGGAATCATGGCGACCTTGGAGCGCTCTGGACCCAGCAGCACTGTTACAGCCCGGATGACAGACCAGAGGCTGCTGTGTCTGCCCTATGGCAGGGGGGAGGGAGATGTGTGCAAAACTGGAGGCCCTGAGGTGGGAATATTTTGGGGGCCTACCAACAGGACTAAAGAAGAAACCTCTTCATTCACAGCTTCGTTCACGGGTTCCTGGAGAGTCTGTGGATTCAAGTACCAGCAATTCAGGAGGGAGCTGTTGGGATGGAGTGACCAGCACATGCTGGGAGAGCAGCTGCCCACACACCTGGGAGGTAGGGAACCAGCTTGGAGGTGCTCTGGGCTCTGGCACTGCCAACCCATACTCTGAGGGGACAGACCAGAGGGCTACAAAATCTCCTCCCGTGGGCTCCTGGACTTCAGTGGGGTTTGCCCATTTGGCACGGAGCCATTCTGACCATGCAGGAGTTTGCCTTTCTCTCGATCTGGCCACGTGAAGATGGCGTCATCGCTGTCCAGTTCTGACTCTGAGTGCATCAGGCTACTGCTCAGCATGGGGCCTTTCTGCTTGATGCCTGCAAGAAAGATGAGCAGCCCAGTGTCAGGAGACACCTTCCCAGGCCTGAGCTGTAGCCCGGTCTCAACTTGGCCTGGAGAGGAAAGCCAACCTTCTCTCTCTCCAGACTGGGAGGGCAAGTAGAAGGTGGTCCTGGCTGGCTACAGCAGTCCACAGAGGGAAGTCACAGAAAAGTCACAGAAAAGCCTGAAGATCAGATCTGGGCTCTACTGCTGGGCCTGTGAGCTTTAGCTGGCACCACCCCATGGCATTCTTTTTCCTGTTACATTTGGAATATTTTACCATGTTGCTTTGCAAAGAGGGTAGAGCAAGGTGGGAGACAGGAAAATAGAGAATTCGGGCCTGGACAATGAGCTCACTGCCAGTGAGTGGACACTGTGACCCTGACAGCATGAGGGTGCCCTCTTGCTCCACAGAACTGTCTATCTGCCCCGCTCACTGGGTGGCCACTAGACATGAGAGGGCTTGACTGAAGTGGGACTCTTCAACACCCAGCTAACCAGAACACACCAACCACAGCCCCTGAGAAGCACTTGAAGGAAGTCTGAGATCTGGACAGCAACGGCAGTCACCTCTACTGCTTATCCCTCTGGCTGTGGAGATGGTACTCTGTGACCTGTGGTCTCTGCCAACTGCTTTTGGGCAAATCCCACTCCTCAGTTTGATACACTTTGGGTGGTAAAAATACTTCAGAGAAAGCAAGAGGGTGTGGAGGGGAACTACAAGTGGGAGCTGCCAACAGGGAATACTACCATGATACTGCTCTGGACTCTGGCACTGCCCAGCCACTTCTCTCCTTTCTTCTCTCTCTCTCTCTCTCTTTTTTTTTTTTCCTCTGAGGTAGAGTCTCACTCTAGCTCAGGCTGACCTGGAATTCACTATGTAGTCTCAGGGTGGCCTCGAACTCACAGCGATCCTCCTACCTCTGCCTCCCAAGTGCTGGGATTAAAGGCATGCTCCACCATGCCTGGCTTCTCTCCTTTCTTAAAATGTCAAATGAAGTTGCACATAGTGGTGCACACTGTTAATCCTAGTAGTCAGAAGGTGGAGGTAGGAGGATCAGTGAAAGTTCGAGGCCACCCTGAGACTACACAGTGAATTTCAGGTGAGCCTGGGCTACAGTGAGTCCCTACCTCAAAAAACCAAATGAAATAAAAATAAAATAAAATAAACAAGTGTCACATGTACTGTCTTTGAATTGGCAGCTGTGTAACCTCATAATCCACCCTCCCGAATGTACAAATGTCCTGAGAGAAAGGAGGCTATCCTGCCTCTCCTGGCCAGCCTGTCTATGGGCTGTGAGAGCTCTGGTCTCCTGAGGCTGAGCATCTCCAGACCCTGACTGCCTCTGGCACTCACACCTCCTGTAGACCTCACTGATAGAGCAGGCCTTATCCACTTCAGGGGCACAGCTCTGAGACATGCCTGCAGTCACTTCACCTGACCCTGAGGGCCACAGAATAGCACTACAACCTGGTCCGTGGACAATGTAAGCCCAGGCCCAGGGAAGGACTCTGCTTTGCCCTGTAGATGCCATTTCCCACCCTGCCCTGCGGTGTCCTTTGGAAGCTTTGTCTTCATAGGTCCTGTCCCAGGCCTGCTTTCCTGCACACAGTCCCTTGAGTCACAGGTGCAAAGGACAGAAGCCTAAGTACGGGGGCTCCATCCCTGGCCACACAGTCCTGGCGCCACTGCAGAAGCTGCCTGACTTAAAGAACTGAGTGCACTTTGTCCACCAAAATGACAAGTGACCCGTTAGGGATAAGGCTCAGTTGGTAAGGTGCTTGAAGACTTGAATTTGACCCCCAGCACCATATGAAAATGCTGGGCATGATGCTGTGTGCCTGTAATCCCAGTGCTGGGAGTACAAACAGGGCATCTGTGGGACCCACTAGTCTTGTAGAATTGGTGAGGTTTAGGTTCAGCAAGAGACCTTGTCTCACATGAAAAGCTGGACAGCAGGTAAGGAAGATATCTAACTTGGACCTCTAACTTCCACACAGTTGTACACATGCATATGTGTACCCACAAAAAAAGATGACTGAGGCACATATACATCCCCTATGACTTAATTCCTCTTCTAGGGTGACACCTAATAGAAACCCATATAAAGCCAGGTGTGGTGGTGCATGACTTGAATCCCAGCACTCAGGAAGCAGAGGTACTGCTTTGAGTTCAAGGCCAGCCTGTAACTACAGAGTGAGACCTTATCTATAGCACTCACTGGAAAGGGTTCAAGTGTCCGTCAGCACTATATAAATGGCCAATATGGATATACATAAAATACTAACTTGACAGTAATGTAAGTGAACGAACTGCTGTATGGAACATGAGTGGACGTCATCAATGTGATGCTGAGTGGATGGAGCAAAGCCCATGATTCCATCATGTAAGTATGTAAGATACCAGAAGTGAACGGGAGAGAGGGAGCTGAATGGACAGGAGCACAAAGAGAGGCTCTGGGGGACTGAGTTCATGGGTATCCCCCTGTGAAATCCCGTCATGCTATACTTGCAATGTTCTGACAAATTATATACCACAGAAAACTGCTACTTTTGTGGGTCAAAAAAGTTCAGTCAATATTCTGTTGATTTACCCTATAGTAGGAAGTTTGGGAAAGTCAACACAACAGCAAAACAAAAGCAGATCCCCAAACCAGAGGTGCTGAGTTCAGACCTGGTTTCCTAAGGGTGGCCCCACGCTGCCCTGTAACTCATCAGGGCACAGCCCCAACGCACTCTAGTGAGGCTGCCCCATGTTCCACAGCCTGTGCCTGGCTGCTACTGACCTGACCGCCCTTAGAAACCATGTCCCAACCTCCTCAAGGTGACCTTGCTCAGTCCTACACCTTATGCCATGGATCCTGTGTCCCTCCCACTTCCCACTCTCCTCCTGTGGGAGCTCCACCCCCCGCTGGATCTTCTAGTCCATAGCCTAGCACAAAAGTGGTTTGGCAGGTTAGAGTCACACCAAATCTGTTCAAACCTTACAGCTCCTTCAGCCCGATGCCGGCCCCCAGGGAAGGGCCCTGTGACCTTCAATGCTATCCGCCATCAGCTTCCTAGGGCTTTGCTGTGTCAAGGTCAGGCTCCCACTCAAGCTCACATCCTCAGCTTCCTCCTGCTTGGTGTAACTCCCTCTGTCCCTCCTCTGTCTCAGAGAAGGCCCCTTGCCATCACCACAGCTCCCAATTCCTCCAGGCCCTACATCTCTGCCTATAGCCTGCTCACAGGTCCAGACCCAGGAAGCCCTGGGACCTCAGTTCTGCTTCAGGATATCTTCATGGCTCAACTTCGAAAAGGCTTTTCAATCCTCAGGGCGTCCCTGTCCTCACACCTTACCTCCTGGATAAGCCCATGCCCACCTCTGCTGCTGGTCACCATTCTACTCCTGCTCTGCAGGGGACTACTAATGCCCCAGGGTAATCATTAATTCTTTTTTTAAAAATTTTTAAAAATTTTATTTATTTGAGAGAGAGAGAAAGAGAAAGGAGGTAGACAGAGAGAAAGAGAATGGGCACACCAGGGCTTCCAGCCATTGCAAACGAACTCCAGATATATGTTCCACCTTGTGCATCTGGCTTATGTGGGTCCTGGGAAATTAAACCAGGATCCTTTGGCTTTGCAAGCAAACACCTTACACACTAAGCCATTTCTCCAGGCCAATTCTGACTCTTTTGCAGCACCAAACACCAATACCCTGTCCCTGGCAGGAGCCCCTCTCTCCTTAAAGGTCCATCATAGGCTGCTGAGCCTCTCCTTGGCCAGGACCGTGACCCACTTTTACAATGCAGAGCCTCACCAGCCACTAGAATCATCTGCTTTGTGCCCTGATGGTAGTGCTGGGTTCACCTTAATTCTTCTCTAGCTGAGAGTCCTTACCGGATGTCCTGATTCTGTCAGCAGCACTGTCTTTGTCTGTCTGTCAGGCTGGAAGCTAGCTTTGCCCTTGCCTTTCTCTGTACAACTGATACCATTTTGGCTGAGACACTGTTGCCTCCTCCTCAGACCACTGCAACCTCTCCCCGTCACACTGCTACATATTGTCACCAGGCCATTTCCCTAAGCAGCACGCTCAACTCTACACTCTTACAATGCTGTCTGCTACTGTCTTTGGTTATTTATCCTTCACGTCTAAGCTTAAAGTGTTCCTCTTTTGTATTAAAAAAATTGATTTTTAAAATTTATTTATTAGAGACAGAGAGAGAGGGAGAGGGAGAGAGACAGAGAGAGAATGGGCGTGCCTGGGCCTTCAACCACTGCAAACAAACTCCAGACACATGCACCACCTTGTGCATCTGGCTTACACGGGACCTGGAAAATCGAACCTGGGTCCTTAGGCTTTGCAGGCATGTGCCTTAACCATTAAGCTATCTATCCAGCCCAGTGTTACTCTTTATTAAGCTTTTCATGAGTCTGGTATGGTGGCTCATGCCCTTGATCCCAGCACTCAGGAGACTAAGGTGGGAGGATCACTGTGAGTTCAAGGTCAGCCTGGGTTAGAGTGAGACCCTGATTCAATATATATATATATATTTTTTTTTTCACAGTCACATTCTCTATGAGTATAAGTGTGACTTCGAGCTAAAGAGGGATGAGAGAGAGCTTTCTGGACATATGAACCAAAATAACTTGTTCAGAATAGACAGATTAGCAAGGAGGGAGATCACCAAAAAGCAAACTGACAAGCTCACAGAGGCTGTGCAACCAGCTCAAAAGCTATAGCTTTTTTCACGGGGAAAACGTCATCAGAGTAGAGAGATAGGGCTATGTTGGCTGCTCTGTGGAAGTTAGCTGCACACATTTTTCTTGGTTCTCATAGTGAGTGCTCTGCCCACTGGTGTCCTGGGCTCTCGTCAGGGCCCTTCCCCCCAGTGCTCACTGCTCGGTGCAGTGCCCAGCTGCCTGTGAACACCCTCTCTGCAGCTGTGTCTCTTATACTAGACTGACGTTCTTTGAGGGTGCAGCATCTTAAGCCTCTTTCTCCCCACCTCTCCTTAACATAAAGCTTTATGTGGGATGTTTTTTGCAAAAACAGTCGTTCCTGCAGAGGGATTAGAAACTGTTCATATAAGTGCAGCTCCCATAAACAGATGCACCTTTCCCGGGGCCCGTGTGACCAAGCCTCAAGGAGGAAGGGAGGCCCCTCTCCTAGCACTCCATGCAGTCATGGCCAGGCCTGTGCAGTAGGAAGTCCTTCCAGCGGGAGGCGCCTGACAGCCAGAGGCAGCCCCAGCGGCAGCAGGAAAGCCGCTGCCCTCAGTGACAGCAGCTGCCACCTGCAGAACGATGCCAAAGGGCAGCGGGAGGCTGAGGAAAAGGAGGCTGTCATCTTGTGGGTCTGGGAGTGAGGGACTGGGGCTCCTGGCGCTGACCACACAGGACAGCTTCAGCAGCTCCTCCCCAGGGAGCAAACTGGAGGGATGAGCAGGCGAAGAACATGCAGGGCTGCCTCTGCAGTGGAAGGAGCAGCGAGAAGTGATCCCGGCCAGCCTGCCAGTGTGTGGCTGCTGCCAGCTCAGGGAGACTCCGACCCCCGGTCTCTACCACGCAAGGGAACCAAGGCTTTTGTAGTGCCAGGTGAGAGTGAACTGTGACGGCAGCTCCGGCTCCCAGGGCCCTACCTGCTCGGGAGGTCGGCTTCAGCTCCAGGCTTTCCTGGTCTGTGGCATCCAGGATCTTGTACCTGCTTTTCCTCTTTGGTTTTCCTTTTTGCCTAAAAAATACAACCCGCACCCCTGCTTAGGAAGGGAGTTCTTCAGGGCTCTGGAGGGCAGGTGTTTCTTATTTCTCAGCAGGGAAGGTGGCAAGTGTGATCTGTTCCTCACCATTCTTGGGAAAGGCAAGGGAGTCAGGAGCACCTTGGGGTGGAATGACTACTCCATGGCAGCAGTGAGGACCAGCTGCTTAGAAACATCCAGAAGATGAGCCGGGCGTGGTGGCGCATGCCTTTAATCCCAGCACTCGGGAGGCAGAGGTAGGAGGATCGCCGTGAGTTCGAGGCCACCCTGAGACTCCATAGTGAATTCCAGGTCAGCCTGGGCTAGAGTGAAACCCTACCTCGAAAAACCAAAAAAAAAAAAAAAAAAAACATCCAGAAGAAGACAGAACCCCTGCTGCAAGGAAGAGCTGTTGATGGGGGCTGTCTCAGGCTGGTAGGGATTTTTAAAAATTCTTTTAATTTTCCAAATTTGATATGAGGTAATACTTCAGGTTGAGTCCCAGCCCTGTCTCAAACTATGTTCTCAGACCGTTGTAGTTTTTCCAAGCTTGAGATTCTTATCCATAAGCTGGGGGAAGACTATTGGGTTATAAAAAATGTATTAGCTATCAGATGTTATGATATGCAGTAAACACATTAATAATTAAAGACTATAATAAATGTGACCATGCAATACTGTAGCGTTAGATAGGAAGGCTCAAGTAAGAACAGAGAACAGCCAGGCATGGTGGTGCACGCCTTTAATCCCAGAATTTAGGAGGCAGAGGTAGGAGGATCTCCGTGAGTTTGAGGCCACCCTAAGACTACATAGTGAATTCCAGGTCAGCCTGGGCCAGAGTGAGACCCTACCTCGAAAAACAAAACAAACAAACAAACAAACAAAAAAAACCACTGAGAATATGAGCACGGTAAATTGTGTGAAAACATACATGATTCCCAACAGGAAAGGCAGGCAGGGTAAGAACTTGTGCACTCAGTTGTGAGGCTGAGGCGTGAGTTTCAAAGGACATACCCTGAGCTGGGATCCAGTTTGTACTCCCCACCAGGTTCCCATCCTGCATGCCATTTGACTGGAGACTGAGCTCCCACCCTAAGGAGTGCTGGAGGGTGAGCAGTCTTCCTGTACAGGCCTTGGGTGGGCCAAACCCCTCAGACAGTGACTGGTGACCCAGCATAATCCTTCCACACGGAAGGTGCCAAATGCCTCTCGGAAGAAAGACCCATGACTGGAAGCCAAATGAATTCCAAAGGAGAATCCATCTTACCTCTTGCAACAACATATCACCGTCCAAGACAGGATTCCTGAGGCAACAACAATGACGAAGGTAGCAATGATAACATACAGTACACTCCACTCTGCCAAGAAAATCATATGGTGACCATGGTTGCTTAGAAAGGAGGTATGGGCTGCCCACCTCCGCACAAGGTGGGGTTACACTGTGGGCAAGCATGTGCCTAGGCTCCGCAGGAAGGGAGAGACCTTGGGAGACTAGGACAATTGAAGCATGTAAGCTTCTGAAACTCCCCCATATCTTAGGCCCTACAGTGTGCAGGGACACAGCTGTAACAGAGGGCACGTGGGCTTCCACAAGGCTACAGCTCTGTGGTGCTCCAAAAGGACCCGGCCGCATGTCGGATTTGGACTTCAGTGTGCAGCTGCTCTGACTTCAGCCTGGTTCTGCTGATATAACTGCTCTAGAGCCCTCCTCTAACCCCGAACAAGTACTGGGGAAGGAAGGAAAAGTCCTCTGCACACAAAATACACAGTTCTCCTGGCCTGCTTACTTGCCTCAAGCACCAACACCCGCCCCCGCAGCTCAGGTCCTCGCACAGCCAAGCCAGCTGGCACAGGGCCACCACTCACCACAGTTGCTGTCTCCATCCCTCAGCTGCACCTTGATGAAATTCTCCATCCAGAAAGGGTCGCAGACACATCGCTTGGTGAATGAATCACAGTGGCCATGGTCAGAACAGTTTAGCTGACATGCTGATGGTGGCGGGAGAGGGAAGAAAAGTCAAGAAAGGAAGAGTTGGGGGCTGGGCATGGTGGCACACGCCTTTAATCCCAGCACTCAGGAGGCAAAGGTAGGAGGATCACCATGAGTTCAAGGCCACCCTGAGGCTACATAGCGAGTTCCAGGTCAGCCTGGGCTAGAGTGAGATCCTACCTCGAAAAAAAAAAAAAAAAAAGAAAGGAAGAGTTGGCCAGGGGACAATAGCATAAGAATCCAGGGCTCAGGAAGCCCTAAAGTCCCTTTGCTTAATGTGTGGTGGAGCTTCCTGGACACTCAACCCATGATCACCATTCTGGCTGCAAGAGACAGGCAGTAAGCATGGCCTCTGGTCAAACAGCTTGGTGAGTCTCCCTGGCTTATTTATTTATTTATTTATTTATTCATTCCTTCATTCAAGAGTGTAAGGGCATGCTAGGGCCTCTTACAGCTGTACATGAACTCCAGATACACATGCTATTTTGGGTATATGGCTTTATGTGGGTACTGAGGAATTGAACCTGGGCCAGCAGGCTTTGCAAGCAAGCACCTTTGACTGCTGAGCCATCTCCCCAGCCCCTTCCTGGCTCTCTTTCAAGGATCCTTAATCGTGTATATGCATAATTCTGAGTGATGTGCTTGTAGAGACCCAAGCACCTTATCCACTGAGCCATCTCCCAAGCCCCAGAATTACTGTAACTCTGAAGTGGTGTTAAGTAAAAGTGACGTGTGTTGCCAAGCAATGTGATATAAAATTATTTGTCTTCTTTTTTTTTTTGCCTCAAAATCATAGATTCTGTTAATATTGCCTCCCTTCAAAAGTGAGGGTAGCCATGAATTTTGACGCCAGGTTAGGGGAAGTAAGGATGTTATTATTTTCCCATTCAGACCCAGAGCTTCCCGGCACTGTCAGGAACAGTGAGGCCCAGAGTGAGTGCCCAGGTGAATCACCTCCTCTTCATAATGGAAGTGAAGGAGGGTGATGATCTGCAAGTCCCAGAGAAAGAGACAAGGCCAACAAAGTGGGCTGTGTGCTCTGGCAAGGCTCCTCCTCCCAGCTTCCCAGATGACTCACTGACTGTGCTGATCTCCAGGGCTCCAAATATCAGGAAGTCGGCCTTCTGCTTCCGCAGCTCGCTCCTGAGCATCGCTGCTACCTCATGGCCTTTGAAGATCTGATGGGGAGGCTCGTTTTGAACAAAAAATACCATCTTGGTACTGCAGAGACATGCGACAGAAAGCATGAGTGAGCTGAAGTGACCCCCAAGGGCAGTGGTAGCTGCTGTCTACTGAGAACCTTCTGCTTGGGCCGGACACTGCTCAATATGCATTAGGTACTCTGTCACAGAGCCAGAGAGAACGGTGACGTCAGAGGATTGAGAAACTGCCCAAGGTCACACAGTTACTTATGGCAGAGCCAGATCCTCACCCTGTTGACTGACTCCAAAGCCTATAAACTGCTCCAACTACCCACTTCAAACAGCTAATGGGAGGGTGAAACGAAGAATGAGGATTGGCTTGTGGCCTGTATCCTGGCTGTCAGCTTTTTCATGGATAAGACAGTAGTAATGCTGGGTTTGTGCATGAGTTACCTGTAAAACGAACCATAGTGCTTTGTAAATTAAGTTGTTAGAAAGCGTTTAAGATTGAATAAGCCCAAACAGCAAAACAATAGTTACTATGACAGCAAAAAGAAAGACCCTAACAATCTTATGGCTGCTTTGAAATTATACTGCTCCATGCTCAGAATCTGTTTAACTCACATCTGGGTAGCATGCAATCTATCCCTTAACCGTAATTTTAATTAATTTATTATTATTATTTTTGAGGTAGTTCTCACTCTATCTCAGGCTGGCCTGAAACTCACAGTAATCCTCCTACCTCTGCCTCTTGAGTACTGGGATTAAAGGTATGCACCATCATGCCCAGTTTAACTGCCTACTTCTTAAATTCCATGTTACTCCCACAAAGCAAACCTTTTTTTTTTTTCTTGGTTTGTCGAGGTAAGGTCTCACTCTAGCTCAGCCTGACCTGGATTTCACTATGGAGTCTCAGGGTGGCCTCAAACTCATGGCGATCCTCCTACCTCTGCCTCCTGAGTGCTGGGATTAAAGACGTGCGCCACCATGCCCAGCCCAAAGCAAACCTTTTTAATCAGTGGGTCACATTGGGTTTATAGGTATGGCTAATTTTTTATGTATGTGTGTGTGCCCACATGTGTTTGCATATGTATGGGTATGCATACAGGTGCAGGTTCACACGAGCATGCTGTGGAGGTCAGAGGTCAATGTCAGGTGTCTTAATCACTCTCTACCTTATTCTTTGAGAAAGAGTCTCTCCCTGAACCTAGAGCCCACCAAGTCAGCTGGACTAAGTAGCCAGTAAGCTCCAGGGATCTCGCAGCCTCTGCACAGGCGCATGCCACCACACTCGATAGTTTTACATGGGTGCTGAGAATCCACATCACATCTGCAGGCTTGCACAGCAAACAGTTTATCGAAGAAGCTACTCTCTAGCCCTAGAAGTGTGCCCAAGACAGCAGATAGGGTGACTGAAGGGGGTTCAGTTACCCCAGAGCCCTGAACCACCTGTGTTCAGACCAAGCAGCCTCGACAATTCCATGGCACAGTGTGATAAAATTATCTATGTTGCCATAACATGAAGTTTGGGATACACTCTCACTAATACGTGCTATGCCATGAGGCTAACAATGGGGGCTTACACATTCTGGAACCAAGAAACAAACCTTCACCAAGAAACAACCCTTTACCATTTTTCATCATCTGTCCCTGAAATCCATGTGTTCAGCTTGTAGCTCTATCTATACACCAACAGCCCCCAAATCTTTATTTCCTCTCCTATAGTACCAATTTATACTTGCAAAAACTTGCCAAGAGTACCCATCCCAATCTTCTATAGAAGATTCTCAAACCTAACATGTCTCAGAATGAACTCACAGAAATAAGCACTAATTAGACAAACATTATCTTATTTGGTCCTCAGCATCAATGCTGTAAACTCGGCACTACAGTTTTCAGTGGTGGTAAGCAGGCTCCGCATGGTGTGCACTCTCCAGTGCTCATGCTGGCGCAGCTGCCTCAGCTCCAGGTCCTGTTCCCTCCCTGCAACACCGTCTTCCTCCAGGAGGAATTCTCAACTCTGCCCAGCCGGTTCCAACCAGAAAGCAAGAGAACTCAGAAGTGTCTCTCTCTTCCCCTCATGCCCCACCTATAGTGATGGCAAAACTGAGGAAACTCAACACTACTTTTTCATCTTTGCACAGCTTCTACACAGTCAGCCTGGGTCAGTCTAAGCAGGTAATTTACCCTGTTCCTACTCCCTGGCCGCTGAGCACAGCTCTGTTTGTTTGTTTATTTGCATGCACCAGGGCTTCTTGCCACTGGAAATAAATACATGCACTATTCTTTGTGTCTGGCTTTATATGGGTAGTAGGGAATTGAACCTGGACTGGCAGGCTTTGCAAGCAAGTGCTTTTAACTGCTGAACCATCTCCCCAGCCCTTTTTTGTTGTTGTTTTGTTGTTTGTTTGTTTTCAAGGTAGGGTTTGTCTCACTGTAGCCCAGGATGACCTGGAGTTCACTCTGTAGTCCCAGACTGGCCTCAAACTCATGATGATCCTCCTACCTCAGGACTGCTAGGATTAAAGGCATGCACCACTGTGCCTAGTCATTTTTTTTTCAAGGTAGTGACTTGTTCTAGTCCAGGCTGACCTGGAATTCACTAGGTAGTCTCAGGGTGGCCTTGAATTCATAGCGATTGATCCGCCTACCTCTGTCTCCCCAGGGATTAAAGGCATGCACCACCATACTTAGATTTTTTAAAATTTAATTATTATTATATTTTTTAAGAAAAGGCTCATAATCATGTTATCTCTGGCCAGGCTACCCTGAATGCATGTCAGATTTCCATGGAGCTTTTCCACTGCAGCTGTTCACATCCCATTCCATCTGAACCATGATCTCTAGGGGTGAGGCCTGCACCATGGTTTGCCCATAAAGTCTTCAGGTGACTGTTGTGTGGAGCCCTGCTCTGCTCTCATGCATCAACTTTGGCTGAGACCCCAGTCATCTCTCTCTCCTCTTCCTACCTCAAGAAGCATCTTCCTGTCCCACTCACACAGACAAAGCTGGAGCCACATTACCAGCATTCTGAGTCAGTCTCCTGCTTCCTTTCCCCTGGGACTTTACTTGACCCTCAGGAGACACAAATGCTCAAAAGGTTCTTTTTTTTTTTTTTTTTTTTTTTTTTTTTTTCTGAGGTAGGGTCTCACTTCAGCTCAGGCTGACCTAGAATTCACTACATAGTGTCAGAGTGGCCTCAAACTCATGGTGATCCTCTTACCTCTGCTTCCTGAGTACTGGGATTAAAGGTGCAAGCCACCACGCCCAGTTATGTTTTGTTTTGTATTCCCCCGCCCCCACCCATCACCAGGTCAGGCCTTAACTGCCAGTGGCCTTTCCTTCGACCTCTGGTTTCTTTGCTACTTCCTCCTCTGCCTCTCTTCAAAGACTATGATCTACAGACTTCTGCCATCACTGTCCTTAACATGCCCCATGTCACATATTTGTCCTTATGGCCACTGATTCCTAGTCTTGGGCTCTTATTTTCATACCCAAGTTCCTGCCCATACTTGAGAACTATGTAGGAAACATTTCCCTGTGTCACACATTAGGTATTCTGCTACGTGTGGTAGCTCACATCTGTCATCCCAGTGCTCAGAAGCTGGGGACAAGACGATCAAGGTGTACCTGAGATCCTGTCTCAAAAAAATTAGACACCTCAAATTTAACAGTCAATATGGGTCCCTTCTTCCTCCCTGATCTCACTTCACAGCCTGCAGATGGACAGCCTCACTCGCCTTCATCTCCAAAGGATCACCAAATCCTGAGATGCACCTCTGAGATCTCCACATTCTTATCTCTCCTCCACTTCTGCCACCACCTTAATTTAAGGGTCATCACCTTGTCACTGGGCTAGTCCAAAAGCTCCCTCACAGGTCTCTCGCTAGTTTAGTTTAACTTCCACACTACTGATGTCCCTTTAAAACAGTGGAAAAATAAGCCAGGTGGGGTATTGCATGTCTCTAATCCCAGCACATGGGAGAATGAGGTAAAAGGATCTTTGTGAGTTTGAGACAGACCAATCTGGGCTATAGAGTGAGTTTCAGTTCAGTCTGGGCTAGGAGTAAGACCCTGCCTCAAATATTTAAAAAAGGGGGCAGGACTGGAGAGATGGCTTAGTAGTTAAGGCACGTGCCTGCAAAGCCTAAGGACCTAACTTTGATTGCCCTGGATTAGGTAGAACATGTGTCTGAAGTGCTTTTGCAGTGGCTGGAGGCCCTGGTGTACACCCATTTTCTATCTGCCTCTTTCTCTCACTCTCTCTCAAATAAAAAAATAAAGTTTTTTAAAGATTTTTAGTTATTTATTAGAGATATGGAGTGTTGGGGCAGATACAGAGAGAGAGAGAGAATGGGTGTGCCAGGGCCTCTAGCCACTGTAAGTGAACTCCAGACACATGTGCCACCATGTGCATATGGCTTACGTGGGACTTGGAGAATCTAACCTGGGTCTTTGGGCTTCACAGGCATGCGCTTTAACCGCTAAGCCATCTCTCCAGCCCCCCAAAGTAAATATTTTTTTTAAAAATCAAAACTGAAATTTCCTTTTTAAAAACAAACTAACTAGGGCTGGGGAGAGGGCTCAGATGGTAAAGTGCTTGCTATGCAAGCATGAGGACCTGAGTTTGATCCCCAGGACCCATATGAAATGCCAGGGGTTGTGGTACATTCTTATAGTCCCAGTGCTGGGGAGGCAGAGACAGGAAGACCCCTGTGGCTCCCTTGTCAGCCAGTCTAGCTTAATTGGTGAGCTCCAGGCCAACGAGAGACCCTGTATCAAGAAATGGTTAATGGGCTGAGTATGCTGGCACACACCTTTAATCCCAGCACTCGGGTGGCAGAGGTCAGAGGCTCCATGTGAGTCTGAGGCCAGTCTGGAACCACAGTGTGAGTTCCTATCAGTCTGAGCTAGTGAGACCCTACCTCAAAGAAGAAAAGCCAGGTGTGGTGGCACACGCCTTTAATCCCAGTACTTGGAAGGCAGAGGTAGGAGGATTGCCGTGAGTTCAAGGCCACCCTGAGACTACATAGTGAGTTCCAGGTCAGCCTGAGCTAGAGTGAGACCCTGCCTCAAAATAAATTAATTAAATAAATAAATAAAGAAAGAAAAGAAGAAGAAGAAAAAAGAACAGGTTACTGAGGAATGAAAGCTAAGGTTGTCCTCTGGCCACAAATGTACCCACACATACAAACACATTACACACATGCATGCATACCACACATACCACACATACAGTGTCCCTCAAAACTAGAGTCCTTCCAACCAAACTATTGAAATTAAACACCTTAGCTTGCATGTAAGTCTTAGTCTCCACCAGTCTTATCTTTGACTGCACTCAGGAGCCATTAAACTGAACCAAATGCCTTCTTTCTGAAGAAACCTGCATCACCCGACCTCATCGCCCACACGCACACGCTCCCACTCCTCTCCTCTCCTGAACTTCCTCCCAGTGAGCTTGCCTATGCTGGCCAAGGCAAGTTTTATCTCGGCAACATTTGGCTACCTCTTCCCCCAGCTTTCTGGAAGAACCAATTGTGCTGGCCTCTGTGTTTCACAAGGACACACATATGTTTACTTGATTATCTTCCTTGCCAGACCGTGGCCTGCAAAAGCAAAGGCCCTCCTCTGACTGTACCCAGAAGCTGGCCAAGGGTCTAGCAGAGGGTGTGTGGCCTGCATTAAGAAGAGCAGGTGCACTGAAGACCCCACAGGCAGTTCCTGGTTGGAGCGCACACCCTTCTCCATCTAGCACCACTACAGCTCAGCTTAAGTGAAAAGCTCAGGGGTCCCTGGAGTTTCCCTTTCTCCCCTCCATTCATTGCCCAGCTACCTCTGCTCCGTGTACGGCTGAATCTTTTGCACGATGATGTCGGAATCCAGCACCCCCAGGAGGACCCCAATCTGGCGGATGAACATCCCCTTCAGCCTCTCAGTTAGCTGACTGACGTTGACATCCAAGATGATCTCCACCAGGTTGTTCTTCCTGGGATCTGGAAAGCATGCAGATCAGTCATGGCATCAGAAGTGGCAGAGGTAAAACAGACCTGCCACTGTGCATTTGCTTTGGCGCAGGAGGGAAAGTGGTGACAACACTCAGTGGGAAGGGACAATAATCAACTACTCAAAAGGTGATCAGGGGTTAGCTTAGAAAGCTTTATACTACCTGGAGAACTGCCATCCATGTGCTAGAGATGGGAATAAACCTAAGAAGCACTGGGCTTCATGAAGGGATAGGGCCTCAAGGAGCCTTGCCCCATGAGCACTGCTCAGCTCTCCAAGCTCATGGGGGTGTCGCCAGCCTCTCTTCACCCCCACTTGACTTTCAGTAACCTGCTGTACTTTTTCAGATAGGAGGAAAAATGACCCTCCCAACCATCTTACCAGTGATATAAATGTACCTGCCCCCCCAAGTATAAATACAGCAAACTACTTACCTACCACCTAACAAGATAGATGACAGATAAATAGATAGACAAATAGATAGACACAGTAAACACAAAGAAAGTCCAGGCAGTCAAGTAGCAAGGATTTCTTTAGCTTACAGCTACTCTGTTTACAGTCTGGAACAGGACACAATGTAGTGCCTGCCTGCAGTCCCTCAGACAGGGCCCCACTTGGAAGCTACAATGGGTTGTTCAGAAACCCTTCCTCACAGACCTGATGCACCATTCCTCTGCTGGGGTTGAAAATGTACATAAGTGGTCCACTCTCTGGGGTCTGACTTTAAACACAGAAGAGGCTCTGGGAAAGAGTCCTAGATAGGCAGGGCAGGGTCTGGAAGAAATGATCTTTTCCCATCTAAGACAGTCATGCCTGAGCCTGACCTTGGAATTAAAGAGCAGGCTGAGAGTTAACACCTGTCTCATCACATTCATCAGGCTCTGCCCATCCTCCATCACCAAATTAACATCAAAGCAAAACAAAAAGCTGGTTCTACTCAAGAAGAGTATTTTATTTCTGAAAATCTGAAAAATGTATAGGACACCAGTTACTTTACCTTCCCTGGGTTGTCAGATAAAGCCTGAGGCTCAACTGATAAAAATAAATTGTTTTCTGCAACTGGGTGCTGATGAGACATCGTGACTCAAGCTATTCCTGTGCTTGGATTCCCATGGAGCCCTGAGCCCGCTCTCCTCAGTCATGTGCAGAGGAGAAAGCGCTGGCCTGGGGCCTGGCTGTGACGCAACTGCTGTGTGATGCTGAGCAAGCTCTGCCCTCTCTGAGGTTTGGTTTCTGTGATGAGTAGGGGACAGTTGTGTCCCATGTGGGCAGGAGGGAAGAGGCAGCCTCTTGGGACTTTTCAGCATGGGATTTCTATACTTTCTCTGAAGGCTGGACCTGCTGCCTGGGATCTCAGGATAGAGGCCCATGGGCTGAGCTGGCCATTCCACTCAGTCTCATCCCACAGTGTACTCACCAGGTTTCACCTCCACAGTAGTCCGGTCTGTGTCACTCTCACCCTTTGCATCGGTCACCTTCAGGTGAAATGTGTAGGTTCCCTCGACCAGGTTGGAAAGAAAGAGGACAGGGTGATGGTCGGAGTGATTCAGCACCTCCTGTGGGATTGGACAACATGAGTGCTGTGAAACGGAACACCACTCCTTTCCTGGTGTCGGCTCTGCTTCTGCTGTTAACAGCATTCTGCTGGGTGGATCATTTCAGCTCTAGGAACTTCCTGACCCCTCACAGCACTGCTCTGCTTCTAGAATCAGGGGGCAGAAGTCCATTCTGTGCCACAGTGGCTTGCAGAATGACCTAAAGCAAGGCAGCTAACTTCCCTGGAGGGTTGACATAAGGGACCACTAGGTTGTAACAACACTGGAGGGTAGTTTCTCCCTCTTCACCTGCCCACCACTCCAACCTTAGGCAGTGCTCCACTCCTGGCTCACTCACCCCGGCAGCCGGGCTGGCCTCATCTCGAGTCCATAGGTAGCTGACTATCCCTTTGTCATCTGAGGACTTGGAGCCATCCAACTCTGCTGTGCTCGTGGGCAAGGTAATCATCACATTTCCAGTTATTTTGGCTACTGGTGGTTTGTTCATTTCTAACCAAAGAAATATTGGAATGATGATTTGAGAAGAATGCTGCTTCATGATGCTTACGGGAGTTAAACACAGAGCACTGTAAGCAGGGCTGGCCTGTGCTTGTCCAATAGTGAAGATCTAAAGCCACCAGAACCCTGAGGCCCTCGTGCTACCGAGAGAGATGCTCTCCTGACACAACAGAAGGGGGCGCACATGCTTTGCTCCTGTAGTCTCACAGCAGCCTTCCAAAAAGGAAGTTCTTTGTTTAAAGGAATGGTACATTTGAAAATGAAGGCTTAGGCTGAGCGTGGTGGTGGATGCCTTTAATCCCAGCAGAGGTAGGAATATCGCTGTGAGTTCGAGGGCTGAGGCTACATAGTGAATTCCAGGTCAGCCTGGGCTAGAGTGAGACTCTACCTTGACAAACAAAAAACAAACAGGGCTGGAGAGATGGCTTGGTGGTTAAGGTATTTGCCTGCAAAGACAAAGGACACAGGTTCGATTCCCCAGAACCCATGTAAGCCAGATGCACAAGAGGGCGCATGCATCTGGAGTTTGTTTGCAGTGGCTGGAGGCCCTGGTTTGCCCATTCTCTCTCTCTCAAATAATAAATAAATAAAATATATTTAAAAAAAGAAAAAAAGAAAGAAAATGAAGACTTAAAGCTAAAATCACAAATTCTCATTTAAAACTCTCAGAATATCTTTCATTCCTGCTTTGGTATTACAAGAAAAACAGCAGAGCAAGCTCTCTGAGCCCCTTAGAAGCTTGGTTTGCGCAGCATTTACTTAGTCCAACACTGTCAGGATGTTGCCTGCACAGCTCATGGTTTTCCTGCAACCTGGTGGCCTCTCCAAAGCCCTCCTAGTCACTGTGCTGCAATCCAGGGTACAGGAAGCTGCAACACAGCGCCGTTATCCTGAGGCCTGCCAGCAGGTGTCCTTGCAGCTAGCTGGAGTCACACAAACTCCAGGTCTTAGCAGCACAGAGGCAAAATCAAAATGCAGAGAAAAAAATCCTTTACTTCTTTCCCTCATCAACTGAGAAGGAGAAGGGAAGAGAAAAGCAGAAGTGGGGCAAGCAGGGGGAAAAGGAGGGAGACGTGGAGAGAGGTTAAAATTCACATTACTCTCAACTAAAGGTTTTAGAAAAGACAATAACAACTGCCCTTACCCCAACCCACTTCTCCACCTGTCTCTAATGACGGCCAAACAAAACATGATGGGTTCCTCAGCTATAGGTTGTCCTCAGCTGTCCTCAGCGGCTGGGACAAGCCCAAGGCAGGAAGGTACCTTCTTTGACAATGACATTCACAGAGCTCTGGCTCTGCAGGTTCCTCTCATCTTTGACAGTCAAGGTAAACACATAGGTCCCCACTTGCAGCCCGGTCACTGTGGCGACACTGCTGTTAGCATTCTCCAGCTGCACCCCATCAGGTCCTCTAGACAAGAGAGTAATGAGAGGGCGGAGTTGTACCTGTCTGCTGCTCTCCTGTTCCTGCCGCGGCAGGAAAGAACAGTCATCGCCTCAGCTTACACAAGAACAATTCCTTCCCAGACGGACGTGTTTAAAAATATTCTGTTTGGACAAAGCATCATTTGGCCCCAAAACACAGGCTACCTGCTAGTCAGAAAATTCCACTCACCAGTTTTCAAACACATCTAGGCTTATCTTTTATATGAGTTTCTAGGATGTTCAAATTTTTTACTGCTTCAGTTTGTAAAAAGAATAAAGTTCTCTGAGCAGGCCTGTGATCAAAAGGATGATTTAAGAGCGATGTTTGTGAAAATCATTTCTGGCCCAGTAGTTGGTTCAGCTCTTGCCAGCAAAGAAACAAAATGTATTTCTTAATCACATACACAATCCCTTCTGATGAAAAGTAGGGAAGGACAAGGGTCAAGACTGCAGGTGCGCTCGGGACAGAACTACCCTCCAGCCAGCCAGAGCAGCAAAGCTCCTTCCAGCCCCGGACAGCAGCACAAAGCAGGGGCACCACACACCTGCCCTTGGGGCTCGGAGAGCAGCCTGCGCCAGGCCAGGGCTGCCCCCACCCCCCAAGAATAGCTGGGAGAGGCTGCAAATTTCAGGTCTGCTCTGTTTTGTTTTGCTTTCAAAGCTTATCTCTGGCCCTGGTAGCCTCTTCTGAATGGTCTCCAAGAAGTGGAAAAGCTCTGCTGAGCACTATCGCTGCTGCAGCCACTAACAGAATTCAGCTCAAAGGTTCGTCAGGTCTTTGTTAAACAATTGTAGGAACAACCCGTCAGGCTGAGGAAGGTTGGACACTCCAAAAGACAGAAATAGGAGCTAGAAAAAATGTCTAGCATCCAATCTAGCAATCATATGTTAAGTAATTTCTATGGTGAAATCAAAAGCCTTTTATTTACTTAATTAATTTTATTTATTTATTTTGGTGAAGCCTAAGGACCCAGGTTTGATTCCCCAGTACCCACATAAGCCAAATGATAGGTGGCACATATGTCTAGAGTTCATTTGCAGTGAGTGGCTAGAGGCCCTCTTCTCTTTCTCTCTATCTGCCTCTTTCTGTTTCAAATAAATAAATTAATTAAATATTTAAGATATATACACGTGGGCTGGAGAGATGGCTTAGTGGTTAAGGTGCTTGCCTGCAAAGCCTAAGGACCAAGGTTCAATTCCCCAGTATCCATGTAGGCCAGATGCACAAGGTGGCTCATGTGTCTGAAGTTTGTTTGCAGTGGCTAGAGGCCCTACCATGACCATTCTCTCCCTCCCTCCCTCTCCCTCTCTCTCTAATAAAATAAGTAACAATTAAATAAAAAATTAAGTATGTATGTGTGTATGTGTACATACACATGAGACAAAACTCCAGGCTGTCCTATGGCTACAATCTTTAGAAACTAAGAATGCTTCTAATACTTCCTTGCAGTTTTTTGCTTCCTGCAGGATCCTACATGTAACTCAGGTTCCATTTGTTAGGTTTACAGGAGCAGAAAGAAATTTTAATTTCAATCTAAGTAGAAATATGTTGGTTATAACCTTTTGTCTCTGGCTAACTGACTTAACTGGTAAACAGTGTATTCCAAGAGACAGTAATACAGTCAAGCTTCACTTAGAGATGAGTTTCCAACTTCTCTTAGTAGCTGCTTGCCCATCCCCCTTTGAGCCTACCCAGTTAATTTTGAACAATGGTATTTTTCTGCTCCATTACCCACTCCAGTGTGCCTCTCAAGTGTAATTAAACTATGCATTTCAGCAGGTGGATTGTACCTGAAAAAGCACCAAGATAACTGATGATTGATATATACTCTTTTTTTCTTTATCTTTTGAATTTTTACAATTTATTTGGGAGGAGACAGAGTGTGTGTGTGTATGGGCACACCAAGGGCCTCTTTGCTGCTGCAAACAAACTCTAGATGCATGTGCCGCTTTATGCATTTGGTTTTATGTGGGTATTAGGAAATCAAACTGGAACTGGCAGGCTTTGTAAGCAAGTGCCTTTAACCACTGAACCATCTCCTCGGCTCCTCTTTATTCTTCTTAAAAATATTTACAATATTATTTTTCTTGAGTTGAAATTGTTATTGGAAACATTACTTTCTCAGACACTGTCCTGTATAACACAATAAGTCAATTCTTAAAAACAAATAAATCTTTGCTCTTCCAAATTCTTTGCACAAATGGACCAACTCCCACTGAACCAACACTCACTGGGTCTTCTCCCAGAGGTAGGAGGTGATTCTCTGGTCGTCTGAGCTCTTACTGCCATCCAAGGTGGTGCTGTCCACAGGCAGCGTCAGCTCTTTGTCTGGGCCTGCATCTGCCTGAGGAGGCTTGTTGTTCTCTAGGAAACAGAGATGTGGGAAAGGAGAGCACCCATTGGGACATCTGTTCTGGTTGTCATAGAAGCCATGTCTCCTAGACCAGGACACTATCAGATACAAGGGAGAGATGGATACCAACAGGGGGCTCACACAAAACTAGAAGGCAGAAATGTATCAAGCAATTTTGAAAGACACACAGTAGGACATGGTGAAGTTGAGCACCATGCTAGATCTTGAAATCTGATGCTACAGATAGATGATAAAACAGGGCTTTCCTGAGGAGTTGGGCTTTAAGCTGGGCCTCAGAAATAATCATAGAAGTTGATATGGTGTAGGCCCTGTCTCCTGAGTCCATACAAAGACACAACACCTAGCTGAGGGAAGGACACAAGCTGAAGCTGGAAAGTCTTTCTCTCAAGCTATGAGAAATAAATTGTTTTTAGAAGGTCTATGGGATGGTGCCTCCTACTGCTACCCTCCTACAGGCAGAACCTTAAACCCTCCCCCTCCTCTAGAGTTAAAGAGACCAGCCATTAGAAGAATCTTAACCCCAAGGATGGAACTTACCAGGCTGTACAATCACAGTCACTTGAGCGGTGGCCTGCTGTCCTATCGTGTCCGTCACTGTGAGCTGGTAGGTATAGTCTCCTTCTTGCATTGCAGAGAGCTGCAGGGTTGGTGTTCTAACCCCCTACACACAGAGATTCAGACATGGGCAAGTGGACTCCTAGAATCACAGCTCTTCACTGCAATTCCTCTTCTGGTAGCAATGATTTAGCCAGTTCCCTAACCCTGGACTCTCACCTCCCAGTGCAATATAATGCATGATGAATGCCAATAAGAATTTGTATAGATTCTGCAACCACAGCGAAACCTAACATAATACATGGACTAAACCCAGCTAAACATGGGCGTTAAGTCATGCATCAAATCTAGAAATACAGAACCCTGGGTATCAGAAGGAACATTATAAATAATTTGGTGCAAACTTCCAGTACAAGAGTTTCCTATAGAACAGTGCACAAAACTGTAGCTTGTGGACTGAGTCCAGCTTGCAGACATTTTGTTTGGTGTCCAGTGCTTCAAGAGTTAAACATTTTCACATGAAAGTCTTGATTTCTGTTTGTTATTAAAAGGCAGGACTAGCCAGGCATATTGACATGCCTTTAATCCCAGCACTTGGGAGGCAAAGGTAGGAGGATGGCCATGAGTTCAAGGCCACCCTGAGACTACAGAGTCAATTCCAGGTCAATCTGGGCTGGAGCGAGACCCTACCTTGAAAAACCAAAAAAAAAAAAAAAAAAAAAACACAAAAACAAATTACACACACACACACACACACACACACACATATATATATATATTATATATGTAATTTTTTAAAAGGCAGGACTATAGGACTATCAAGCAGTGGCCTCATACTTCCATGTGGTAATAGCCAGCATGACCCAATAGCAAAGGACCTTCCCAGGGCTTAAGTACTCCAGGTCACCTGAGCATCCACCCAGTTTTCTTTATTTACTTATGTGACCTGCCTGGTGGCAGTTCTAGTCTATTCTTCAATATTTACAGAAAGAAGGTACTCTGTAACTAGACCATCTATTCCAATGAGTGAAAGAACGCATGAGGATTTGGATCCAAGTGACTCTCTGGAGTCCCAGGACAACCACATCTCTCATGTAGCCTTCTCACACTAAAGCTTTCAGATTGTGACTGCTACCAATCTGTTGTTCACCAGAGGCCTCTCAAACTTTCTGGATTTGTTTGGGGATTTAAGAAACATCAAAATTAAACCTTGGGTGGGTGACTCTATCCAGAAGTTCCCTGTCCCTTGGGTAAGAGAAGACATAAGCACTCCCTCCTACCTGCATCTCTACTACCTTCCCCTTGCTGCTTGGACTGAGTGACCACTCATAGCTGGTGATGCCGTGATCATCAGTACTCTGGTTTCCAAAGAGGGTGATGGAATTCTGAGGCAAGGTGATCACTTGGTTGGGGCCCGCATTGGCCACAGGGGGATAATCCACAGCTTTGTTCACCGTCAGGCTTGCGGTGGTAGAGTTGGAGGCTCCATCGGAGTCTACTACAGTTAAGCTGTTGGTAGAGAGGAGTACAGTATGGAATGGGCATGGGTAAGTGGAATAGAACCAGAGGCCTGAACATGGGGCCCTAAGCAATAGTAAGGGCAGGAATCCCTGCTCTTACCCGCTCCTGCTGGCAAAGAAGAGTAATGCTAGATGCTCACAATGACTGAGGGGTTCCTGCATGCGAGGTAAGGTTCCAAGTGCTTTCTATCTCACTACATCCACACAAAAGCTCTGTAGTTTCATGTTCATACTGCTTCACACACACGAGAGAGGAAACTGAGGCAAAGAGAGATAATTTGCCCAAGGTCATATATCTTGACAGTAGCAGGCTCAGGGTCTGGAATTCAGGCCATGTATGTCCAGCACCAGTTTTATCTGGTGCTTATTTGTACCTGTATATCAGTATGTCAAGGCCTTACAAGCGTTGTCTGACAGGCCCCACAGATTAGGTATTATCAACTCCAAAGTCCAAAAACTTTTCTTTTAAGATAGTCTTACTATATCAACCCAGGCTGACCTAGTCTTATACTCATGATCCGCCTGCCTCAGGCTCCCAAGTGCTGAAATTACAGGTATATGTTACTGTGCACAGCTCAGAAACCCATTCTTTTTTGGGGGGGGGCAGGGTTTGAGGCAGGGACTCACTCTAACCCAGGCTGACCTGGAATTCACATGTAGTCTCAGGTTGCCCTTAAACTCACAGCGATCCTCCTGCCTCTGCCTCCCGTGGTAATGGGATTAAAGGTGAGCGGTACCACATCCAGTAGAAACCTATCCTTTTTTTTTTTTAAATGAGAGAGAGAGAGAGACAAAGAATTGGCATGCCAGGCCTCCAGCCACTACAGTCGAACTCCAGATGTGTATACCATCTTGTGTACATGTGCGACCTTGCATGCTTGCACCACATGGTGTGTCTGGTTTATTTGGGACCTGGAGAGTTGAACATGAGTCCTTAGGCTTCATAGGCAAGTGCCTTAACAGCTAAACCACCTCTCCAGCCCTGAAACCCAATGGGCACGCCAGGGCTCCTAGCCACCGCAAATGAACTCCAGATGCATAATAACTAGTATTTCCTTTTTTTTTTCTTTTTTTTTTTTAAATTTCCAAGGCAGGATCTCACTGTAGCTCAGGCTGACTTGGAATTCATTGTAGTCTCAGGAAGGCCTTGAACTCACAGCAATCCTCCTATCTCTGATTCCCGAGTGGTGGGATTAAAGGCGTGCACCACCATGCTCAGCTCCTGAAATCCATTCTTAAGAAGAGATAATCTGGCCTGAGGAGATGGTTTAGTTGGTGCTTGCCTTGCAAGCATAAGGACCTGAGTTCAATTCCCAGAACTCATGAAAATAAGCCAGGCATGGTGGTGCATTCTTGTAATCCTACCACTGGGGTGGCTGGTTGGGACTCACTGACCAGCCAGTCCAGGCTATGTCATGAGTTCCAAGCCAATGAGAAACCTTACCTGGAAAACAACAACAACAACAAAAAAAAAAAAAAAAAAAAAAAAAGAAAGAAAGCCGAGTGTGGCAGCAGAGGTAGGAGGATCGCCGTGAGTTTGAGGCCACCCTGAGACTACAGATGAATTCCAGGTCAGCCTTAGCTAGAGTGAGACCTTACCTTGAAAAACCAAAAGAAAAATAGATGAACAGCATTTCTGAGGATAATACCTGCAGTTGTTCTCTGGCCTACATATACACACATACACAAACTCAAAATGTCCAGATCCACCTCCCATATGCATCTGCATATACACACACACACAAAAGAGAGGAAGAACAAATAAAGAGAAGAGATAATCCCTGGGCTCTTCCTGCAGAGCTCAAAGACAGCACACACACTACTCTGTCTGCAGCAGGCTGCCCTCCATCGTCCTGTTTCAGCCGTGTGCATATCACAAGAATGGATGTCCTCGGCACACAGCCTCTGGGACAGACCAGCAAGGCTGGCTCCAGCAAGGCAGGAGCTTGAGATGGAAATGAAGTCTCCTACGCAACATGCCACAGTTTGTGCCAGTGAGAAACGGGATTTGCAGGGGGGGAATATGTTCTTTTCTAAGAGCAGGCTTTTACCTAAATGATGTCTTCCAGCTGAACAGCCTAAAGCTTCTCATGTCACCTCAAAATGTGAGCATAAGCAAGCAAGGAAGCTTGGGATCCTTCCATTTTGCTGACAGAGAGAGGAAAAGCACAGAAAAGACATGCAGTTTGTTTAAATCTCACCACCAGCCTCGGACACAGCCACTCAGCTGTGGGACTCCCTGCCACCATCTCATCTTTTACCTGTGATCTGCAAGGAAGTTTTGGTCTTACACTCCTCAGGAGAAAATGCACAAAAACTTGGACATGGCTTGATTTATGTGTATAAATCAGCAAGTACTGTGATAGGAAAATCACAGATGTTTTGCTTCTTTCTTTTTCTAGTTTCCCTGATTTTCTCCCATAGGTTCACTATTGTTAATATATCCCATCTCTGGCATCAGAAAGTTGAAGACAGAAGGCGAATTGGCAGCTGCCCATTGCTCTTTCAACAAGAATGGAGCCAAACAGCAGCTGACCACAGGGCTGAGGCAAGAAGTTAAAGCCATATAAAAGAAAGAGTGAGGGCTGGAGAGATGGCTTAGCAGTTAAGGTGCTTGCCTGCGAAGCCTAAGGACCCAGGTTCAATTCTCCAGATCCCACATAAGCCAGATGCACATGGTGGCAATGCATCTGGAGTTTGTTTGCAGTGGCTGGAAGCCCTGGCATGCCCATACTCTCATTCCCCCCCCCACTCTCTCTGACTCTAATAAATAAATAAAAATAAAATCTTTAAAAAAAAGAGTGAGAAAATAAGTTAACAATAACCATATTGGACCTCAATACTAATTAAACTCATTCCCACTATTTCATAGATTTAAAAAACAAAAACAAAACTACAAGTGAGACAGGAATGGTGGCTCATGCCTTTAATCCCAGCACCTGAGAGGCAGAGGTAGGACTGCCATGAGTTCAAGGCCACCCTGAGACTACGTAGTGAATTCCAGGTCAGCTTGAGCTAGAGTGACACTGTACCTCGAAAACACACACACACACACACACACACACACACACAGGGCTGGAGGGATGGCTTAGCGGTTAAGGTGTTTGCCTCGAAAAAACAAAAACAAAACAAACCTATAAGCTACCATGTGGTTAAAGGCTCAGACTTTAGAGACACTGCCTCCTACCTATAACTGATGGCTAACCCCACAATGCATGACCCATATTCCTCAAAGAGGGTCTCTGCAGAGGGTGTAGGACAGGGAGGAGGCTAACGATGGTACCAACTTCAGTGTATACACTGAGTGAGTACAAAACTAAAAAAAAAAAAAAAAAAAAAAAGCTCAGACTTTAAAGACAGATTGCTGTGTGACCTTGGGCAAATTACTTAACTTCTTGGCATCAAAATTTCCTTATTTGTAAAATGAGTTACTAAAACTCCTATTATAAGGAATAAGATACAATGCAGCAAGAGACCAGGAAAGCACTTTATTGTGTTCAAGAAATACTAGTTATAGCCAGGCGTGGTGGTGCACACCTTTAATCCCAGCACTTGGGAGACAGAGGTAGGTGGGTCGCTGTAAGTTTGAGGCCACCCTGAGACTACATAGTGAATTCCATGTCAGTCTGAGCTACAGTGAGACCCTACCTCAGAAAAAAAAAAGGAAAAAAAGAAAAAAAAGAAAGGAAATACTAGTTATTATGCATCTGGAGTTCATTTGTAGGAGCTAGAGGCCCTGGCACGCCCCTTCTCTCCCTCTCTCCCTTCCTTCCTCCCTGTCTCTCTCTCTTTCTCTAACAAATGAATAATAAATATTTTTAAAAATATAAATAGCGCTGGGCGTGGTGGCACACACCTTTAATCCCAGCACTCAGGAGGCAAGGGTAAGGAGGATAGCTGTGAGTTCAAGGCCACCCTGAGCCTACATAGTAAATTTCAGTTCAGCCTGGACCAGAGTGAGACTCTACCTTGGAAAAACAAACACACACACACACACACACACACACACACACACACACACACGGCTGGAGGGATGGCTTAGCAGTTAAGGTGTTTGCCTGCAAAGCCAAAGCATCCAGGTTCAATTCCCCAGGACCCATGTTAGCCAGATACACAAGGGGGTACACATGTCTGGAGTTCGTTTGCAGTGGCTGGAGGCCCTGGCGTACCCATTTTCTCTCTCTCCCTCTTTCTCTGTCAAATAAATAAATATAAATATTTAAATAAATATATAAATAAAAAAGAATGCAGTTGGGGCTAGAGAGATGGCTCAGCAGTTAAAGTACTTGCTTGTAACATCTGAGGCCTGAGTTCAATCCCCCAGCACCCACATAAGCCAGATGCACAAAGTAGTACATGTGTCTGGAGTTCATTTGTAATAGTAAGAGGCCTGATGTGTCTATTGTCTTTCTATCTCTCTCTCTCTCTCTTCCCCTCACTTTCACCTTGCAAATAAACAAATAAAAATATTTTTAATGCAGAAAAAAAGAAATACTAGTTATTATTGCCTTTTGTTTTGTTTTGTTTTGTTTTCGAGGTAGGGTTTCACTCTAGCCCAGGCTAACCTGGAACTCACTATGTAGTCTCAGGGTGGCCTCAAACTCACAGTGATCTTCCTACCTCTGCCTCCTGAGTGCTGGGATTAAAGGCGTGCACCACCATGCCCGGCATGGTGTCTTTTTTTTTTTTTTTTTTTTTTTGAGACAGTCTTGCTATGTAGCCCAATATGGTTTCAAACTCATGATTCTTTTGTCTCTCAGTCTCCTAAGTGCTGGGATTACAGCATCTGTGCCATAATTTTAAAAAGGGATCAGCCTGGTCCAGGCTAAATTCTCTAAGTGAAAAATTCCCATATTAGAGAACCAAGGTAACAACCAACTCAAGGGGCTGGGGAGATGACTCGGTGGGTATAGTGTTTGCTAAGCAAGCATGAAGACCTGGGTTTAGATTCCCAGTACACATATAAAAAATGCCTGGCATGTTGGTGTGCACCTGCAGTCCCAGTGCTGCAGAGGCAGAGACAGAATCACAGGGCCCCACTGGCTAGCTTGTCTGGCCAAACTGGTGAGCTCTAGGTTCAATTACAAACCCTGTCTCAAAGAATAAGGTAGGGAGTGATTAAGTTAGATGCCAATATCAACCTCTGGCCTCCATGCATACCTGTACACATTCACATGCATCCCCCCGCCCACACACATATAATCACAAGTGTTCACACATACACACTCAGTATTTCATATTAAACCAATGAGAGAACCCTGATCTTGCTGCACCGAAAGCTACCGTCCATTCACCAGCAGTTATGAGCCAGGCTAAGTACTGTAAGTCAGAGCCTGTGTACTGATGCATGTGTTAAAGGCTGCACTAGGACACTCATCTGTGTTCCCAGCAATGTCTAAAACTCAAGAAATCTCAGACCAGTGGGAGGACAGCCAGCTCGGCCTCGGCTGCACACAGTGGTCAGTGCTGATGAGGCACTGAGCATAAGAAGAAAGAGGAGAGTTATATCCTCCTGAAGGGACTGCAGAGAACTTGTGGGAAACTGAGCATGGTCCTGAGGTGGGCAGCATTTCAACAGATTAAGAAGGGTATTCAACAAAGAATAAACAAGATTTATGTGGGACAATTCAAAGTGTGGAGCAGGATGAGCCCTGACTTGAGGATTAGAAAGCTGGCTTTTGCTGAACGTGGTGGCTCATGCCTTTAATCCTAATGCTTGATAGGCTGAGGTGGGAGGACTACCATAATTCAAAGCCAACCTGGGGCTACAGAGTGAGTACCAAGTCAGCCTGGGCTAGAGTGAGACTGCTTCAAAAAAGACCAAATTAAAAAAAAATATTATTTTTCTTATGAGAGAACCAGAGAGCAAGAGAGAAAGAAAGAGAAAGAGAATTGGCATGTCAGGGTCTCCAGCCACTGCAATTGAACTCCAGACATATACACCATCTGTGAGCATGTGCGACCTTGTGCACATGCAACACCATGTGCGTCTGGCTTACATGGGTTCTGGGGAGTCAAACCTGGGTCCTTAGGCTTCATAGGCAAGCACCTTAACTGCTAAGCCATATCTCCAGCCCTCCCCCAATTCTTTTGCTTTTAACTTCTAGTATGTGATGTTAGAAGTTTACACTAAAGTCAGTTTAAAATCCCTATTAAGCACAATGTAAAATGTCAATATTAGCTCCCTAAAGGACTTTCTTTGAAACAAATTCTACAAAAAGCCCCAATAAGAAAGACCCTACAGGGCTGGATTGCTTAGTGGTTAAGGCACTTGTCTGTGAAGCCTAGGAACTTATGTTCAAATTTCCAGGTCCCACATAGCCAGATGCACAGTGACACAAGTGTGCAATGTTGCACATGCACACAAGGGGGTGCATGCATCTGGAGTCCATTCGCAGCCAGCTGAAGATCCTAGTGCACCTATTCTATCTCTCTCTCTGCCTCATTCTCTCTCAAATAAAAATAAATAAATAATTTTTAAAAAAGACTCTACAAATCAAATTCAAACAAACCACTAGTGAATCGATTTTTGAGGCATTTCCCAAAGGTAAGAGACAAGATGGGAGAAAGTTCCTTCTAGATTTTTACCTCCAAAAAGACAACGAGGGGGGTAAGCTCTTTCCTTTGATGGCAGAAATTCTAGAGGATGGTTGAGAGTCTTCCTGACAACACTTGGAGGAGGATAAAGTATGGCAGGTCCTGATCTACCATACAGGGACTGAGCCTCAAGAAGTCACCACTGGTGATCAGAATCACTAAACTGGGAGAAGTGGTACACACCTTTAATCCCAGCACTGAGGAGGCAGAGGTAAGAGGATCACTGTAAGCCTAGGTCTACATAGTAAGTTCCAGGTCAGCCTGGGCTGGAGTGAGACTCTGCCTCAAAAATATAAAAATCACTATATGGTTCAGAAAACCAGTGAAATTACCTTTAATCCCAGCACTGGGGAGGCAAAGGTAGGAAGATCACTGTGAGTTTGAGGCCAACCTGGGACCACAGAGTGAGTTCCAGGTCAGCCTGGGTTAGTAAGACCTTGCCTCAAAAAAAAAAAAAAAAAAAAAAAAAAAAAAAAGTCACTATGTGGTTCAGAAAAATCAATGAAACCAAAGGCTTTATTCTCCACCAACCCCATAGTGAACTGGTATTTTCAGCCACTCCTACAAGAAGATTAAACACATAAGGGGGAAAATGGCCGACAATCAACTATAAGCTGAATCCTAGTTTACCTGAAGGTGTAGTTCCCAGGGACGAGCTTACTTAGTCTTAATATGGCTGTATCTTCAGATATTTTCTCTTCTCTCAGAGGCCCCTTAAGTTCCTCCCAGTGATATTGGACAATTTTATCATCATCGGTGCTTTCTGGACCACAAAGAACATCAGTTACAATATGAGAATGCTGGGCCTTACCACTTATCCAGTTTACACAAACCAGGGCAATCACCTGGAGATGTCAAGCTAGAAAAATGTCATTATTACAGACTTTCTCTCCAGAGTGTTTCTTCCCCAGAAATATTAGGTCATTTTGGCCCCTCTATGAATATTTCACTGTGTGATTTCTCAGTGATTCCAATACAGGAAATCTTTTGTTAAGATGTTACTGTAGGGCTGGAAAGATCACTTAGCGGTTAAGGCATTTGCCTGCAAAGCCAAAGGACCAAGGTTCAATTCCCCAGGACCCATGTAAGCCAGATGCATAAGGTGGCACATGCATCTGGAGTTCATTTGCAGTGGCTGGAGGCCCTGGTGTGCCATTCTCTCTCTCTCTCTGCCTCTCTCTCTCTCAAATAAATAAATATAAATAAAATATTTAAAAAAGATGATACTTTATGAAAAAGAGGGTATCAATACTTAAACACATGAAAATATATACTAAAAAGAAATTCAAGCTGGATATTGTGACATACTCCTTTAATCCCAGCACTGGAGAGGCAAAAGTAGAGAGATCACTGTGAGTCAAGGTACCTACTGAATTCCAGGTCAGCCTAGGCTAGAGTAAGACACTACCTCGAATAAAACAAAACAAAACAAAAGGAAATTGAAATTATCCTCAAGATACCACGTTTTAACTTATCACATTGGTTAGAAAAAGTTTCACAACATATAGGTAAATGTGTGAAGAAAAATGGCCTTCTCATTAGTCATGGTGGAAACTTGAATTTATACAGTTCACTGTTCTGTAATAAGTACTTCAAAAACATTTGTCTTTGCTCCTGAAATTCAGGACTGCATCATACAAATACACTTACATGTGTGTTAAACATCATGTTGATGAGATTATTTATGGAAACACTGTTCATAATAGCAAAAGGATGAAAAATCTATATAGTAATAAATAGAGATTGAAAACAAGTATACATTCATATAATGATATTATATACCGTTATAACTGAACTACTCTGTAATCTTTAAAAGAATGAATAAGCACTTCATGCACTGACCTAGAAAAATCCCCCACATATGAAACAAACTTCATCTATAAGCGAGAGTGCGTGTAATGTGTTTTTTGTGTAAGTAAAGGAGATAAATACTATATGTGTATTTTCTTACATATGCATAAAAGATCTCTGGAAGGGTATATAAGATAAAAAAGTCACTGCCTGCACGAAACCTGGGTGATTGGGAGATAGGAATGGTACCATTCTTTTCACTGTATACCTTTAAATACTATTCAACTTTGACCCATTCAAAGCTACACAATAACATAGGACTCTCTGAACCTCTAACACTTTCTGTAAGAAGTGCTTCTTTCTGTTCCCTCTACCCTCTTGGCCTGTTATTCTTCCACTCCTCTTGCCAGAACCATCGACAAGAAATGCTTAATCTTTCTCTGCCAAAGTGGTGACTACTTCTGCCAAAAGCACTATCAGGGCCAAGACAGGCAAAGTAATGGGGACTTAATGGATCTCTAAACCAAAAGATACTATTGAAAGGATAGGATAGAAATCACCCCAACACTTTTTTTCTCTTTCTTTGTTTTTCCATTTTGGGGATTAAACCCAGAGTCTATGCTAGTTATAACACTCTACCACTGAGCCACACCTCTAGCCCCACAAACTTCTTGGAATGCATAGCCAGAATCAAGAACAAAGACTGAAAAAAAAAAGGTAAATTCTTTTTTATTCTTTATATGTCAACTAGTGCTTTACAAATAAAAATAATCATAGGCTGGAGAGATGGATTAGCGGTTATGGCACTTGCCTGCAAAGTCAAAGGACCTAGGTTTGAGTCCCCAGGACCCCCATAAAGCTGGATGCGCAAGGTAGCCCATGTGCCTGGAGTTCATTTGCAATGACTAGAGGCCCTGGAGTGCCCATTCTTTCTCTCTCTCTATCTGCCCCCCTCAAATAAATAAATAAATAAATAAAACATTTTAAAATAAAAAATTATCATTCCATTGTCAATTATTAAAAAAAAAAAAAAAAGAACAAAGACTCAAACTCTTGCCTGTCACCTAGTGGGTGACACTGCTCTGAAGAGTAAAATGCTACTGAGCCCAGGCAGGATGTGGAGTGAGTCTCTCTAAGAGAAGGGACTGACAACAGCTTTATTAGGCAGTGGCTGGGTGAGCAACCTACCTATAGCCTCTCAGGTACTTATCTAGTAAAATAATTTGGTTTCTACAACTAAGAAAGGAAACATCAGCTAAGCAAATCTGAAAACCAGCCTATTTCAACTAAAGTAATTCTTTTTTTATTTATCTGCAAGCAGAGAAAGAGATAGAGAGAATGGCTACATCAGGGCCTCTAGCCACTTCAAACAAACTCCAGAAGCATGTACCACTTTGTGCATCTGGTTTACATGGGTACTGAGAATCAAACCCAGGCCCTTAGGCTTCTCAGGCAAGTGCCTTAACTGCTAAGCCATCCCTCCAGCCCAACTAAAGTAACTCTAAATGCATGCACAAACCTAGTTTCTTACCATCACTGAACAGAAATACCACTTCAAACAAGCCACATGGGATTTTAGTATAACCTAACTGGCTGGTCACATCCTAATCAGTCACTTCAGGTGGTTAGCCTCCCCATGACATGGTCAAGAAGACTGGCCTCAACAGAATGCAGGCGCAGCTGGCCCCAAATCTTCCAGCGGAGCACACAGCAAAGCACTTACAACATTGTGCTGGACAAGTACTCACGGCTGCCATCAATGATTGTAGAAGTGGTGGGCAGAGAGATCTCCTGGAACTGAGGTGACACAACAGCAACTGGGGGCCGATTCTTGCGGGGTTCTGCAAGGAAGCAATCAGAAAAAGTGGAAGAGGAACTTCATAGCTGCAAGTGGATGACAAATCAATTTTCATGACATAACTGATGGCTGAAGCAGCAGCTGGGAGAGTAAGAAGACCAGATTGAAATTCTAACATACGATACCCGGGAGGATCCAAACCTGACCATTACTGGGACTTCACCCTATGTATTTTTTTTTTTTTTTCTTTCAAGATAGTCTTGCTAGCCATGTAGCTGGGACTGGCCTTGAACTCATAATCCTCTTGCTCCTGCCTCCTGAGAACTGGCATTAGAGGCAAGCATTACTAAAAGACCCAGGGCATTCTTTCTGTGCCCATATGTATGGCATGAAAAGTATCACAGCTGCAAGCAACCGTCTCAGGTCAGCCTGGCTGACTACAGGTGAGTCAGAAATAAGCTTAAAAGCCTCAGCAAATACAAAATAGAGAGATGGCTTAGCAGTTAAGGTGCTTGCCTAAAAAACCTAACAACCAGGTTCAATGTCAACCCAGTACCCACATAAGCCAAATGCACAAGGTGGCACATGCATCTGGAGTTCATCTGCAGTGGTTGGTGTGCTCTTTCTCTCTCTTAAATAAAAAAGAACTAAAAAAAAAAAAAAAAAAACTCAGCAAATAATCCATCTTTTGGAATAGACTGCTGAAAATGTAATGAGATACTTCTCAGTCGTTTTTTAAATATTTATTTATTTTAAATATTTTATTTTTATTTATTTATTTGAGAGAGAGAGATATAGAAATAGGCAGGTAGAGAGAGACAGACAGAATGGGCGCACAAGGGCCTTCAGCCCTATAAATGAACTCCAGATGCATGTGCCCCTTGTGCATCTGGCTTACATGGGTTCTGGGGAATCAAACCAAGGTCCTTTGGCTTTGCAGGCAAGCACCTTAACTGCTAAGCCATCTCTCCAGCCCATTCTTAGTCATTTTTGAGTTGACTGTGAGGTGACCATGACGAGTGAAAAGAGAGTCACAAACCACTCTGGTGGTCCACCTGAATGACTGTGAGAAACAAGCCTACTGTCCTGTTCCTTGATAAATGATCAAAACAGTCTTCATGCTTGTCATAAATATGTACATATTTATACCCCTATGTTTCTGACATGCTAAGGATAGAACAGAGAGCCACGCTGAGGCTAGACAAACACTCTACCACTGAGCCATAGCCTTCATGCTGTGGTTACACTTTAAAAAAGGTGAAAAAGGGCTGGAGAGATTGCTCAGTAGTTAAGGCTTTTTTGTCTGTATCTCTGATTGCAAATAAATAAATATAAATAAATTATATATATGTATATATGTGTATATACATATACATATATATATATATATATATACATATATATATATAGGTTTTTCAAGGTAGAGTCTTGCTGTAGCCCAGGCTGACCTAGAATTTTGTAGTCTCAGGGTGGCCTTGAACTCAAAGCAACCAACCTCCCTCTGCCTCCTGAGTTCTGAGATTAAAGGCGTGTATTGCCACACCTGGCTCTAAATAAAATATTTTTTTTAAAAGGTGAAAAGAGGCAGAGGTAGGAGAATCACCATGAACAGACAGTGCTTAAGTGAAGACCTCAGCTCTGGAAAGATCAGTAAGAGTCAGTCACCTGGCTCTCCTGCATGCTTCCGGTCATCTCCCAGCCTTACCTACTTGGAGAAGCAGTTTTCTGGGAGAGTCATTGCTCAGGCCTAACTGCATTGAGGACCTGTGGTTAATGTTTCCCTATCTAGCTCAGTGTTACAACTACAATACTTGGAACAAATATGTACTCTGTTACTGTAACTTTTTACTGCACTGAACTAGGAATTGCCCAATAAATAGATTACCAACCCCACTCAAGGGAAAGGATAAGGACTTAAAAACCTGAATTCAAGGGGGCTGGAGAGATATCTCAATTGGTAAAGTACTTGCCTTGCAAGCATGAAGACCTGAGTTAATCCTCAGAATCCATGTAAAAATGTCATGCATGATGGCATGCTTTTTTTTTTTTTTTTTTTTTTTTTTGGTTTTTCGAGGTAGGGTCTCACACTAGCCCAAGCTGACCTGTAATTCACTTTGTGGTCTCAGGATGGCCTTGAACTCATGGTGATCCTCATACCTCTGCCTCCCAAGTGCTGGGATTAAAGGCGTGCACCACCACGCCTGGCAATTTTTAATTCAAGAGCTGAGGAGGCAGAGACAGGACGATCCCTAGCGTTTGCTAGCTAGCCAATCTAGCCCCATATAGCACAATGAGAGACCGTGTCCCAAACAAGGGGGACAGCACCTGAGAATAGTACCACTCAATGTTGTCCTCTGCCCTCCAAACACAAGTGCTCTTGCACACATGTATACACAAACATGCATTGAAAAATCCCTTAAGGCCCGGCATGGTGACACACGCCTTTAATCCCAGCACTCGGGAAGGCAGAGGTGGGAGGTCTGCTGTGCGTTCAAGGCCAGCCTGGGACTACATAGTGAATTCCAGGTCAGCCTGGGCTAGAGTAAGACCCTATTTGAAAAACAAAACAAACAAAAAAATCCCTGAAGTCAAATCTCCCCCTCGGGAGTCCTGCAGAGTGACGGACACAGCTGAGGCTGGAAACATACCTGGCTTCACTGTCACGTTCACATAGCCTTCCCCATGGGCATTCTGGCCATCTACAATCACCTTGAATTCATAGAGGCCTGGAGTCAGCTGAAGAAATAAGACAAGATCTTTTAGATAGCTACAAAAAACAGAAACTGTGTTGACAATAATGCAGTATATGAGTTTTCCTATGCTGAATCTTGCATTCTTTCCTTGTTCTATTTTCAAAATGCAAGAAGTAAACTAGCTGAAGATATTCAAGAGGAGTTAAAGTAATAAGAAACGTGGCTTTTTATGCTGCTTTTATTACTAGCTGCCTCTAGAACAACAAAAGGGATTTCAATCTCTCTATACTCTCATTTTCTTCTCCAAAGAACATTAAGGGCCCAACCATCCTATTTCACAGTTATGAAATTAAAATAATCATCTCTTCAAAAAACCACATCTTATTAAAAAACAAATAGCTTCTACATATCTGAATTTTTTTTCAATTTCCACTAAATGTCTAAATGAAATATAAAGAGGAAAAAATAGAAAATCACTGGTTATTTTACTACCCTAATGTCTCAACATTTTATATGTCTGTTTTCTTCCAATCACTGACCACATACAAAAATAGTTTTATACAGCTCATTCATTCAATCAACAAGCACTTCTTTTTTAAAAAATATTTTTATTAATTAATTTATTTGAGAGCAAGAAATAGGCAGGGAGAGAGTGAAGGAGAGAGAGAAAGAGAATGGGTGCACCAGGGCCTCCAGCCACTGCAAACGAACTCCAGAAGTGTGCACCACCTTGTGCATCTGGCTTACATGAGTCATGGGGAACTGAACCTGGGTCCTTTGGCTTTGCAAGCAAGCATCTGAACCTCTAAGCATCTCTCCAGCCTCAACAAGCACTTCTTGAGAACCAACCATGTGCCTGACATTATCCCAGGCCTGGGCTTTGGAAGTGAGAAACGTTAAGATCCCCACTTTTCAATGACATTTAGTGTCTGGCTAAAATCAAGGTATCAAACTTTTAATTGTTCTTTCTTCTATTCACTTAGTGTGAATCATTTCCATTATGATACAGTCTCTTTAATATTCATTCACTTTAATGACTAGAGAACAGTGCATGAATAAATGTATCATAATCCACAGAAGATTCTGCACTACTGGATGCTTGGGTTATTTCCAAATTTCTCCCATTATGATTAATGCTGCAATGAACCTCTCTGAAGAAAACAAAGGTTTTCTTTCTCTTGAGTACCGTCTTTGGACACGAATGGACCACAGCAGCATTCTGACCACTTTCGCCTCGTGACGCTTTTCTCCCTGGACTTTCACTTCTCTATCCACACCCCATTCTTTCACTTCCTTTACATTCCAGCCTTTGAAACATAGCATGTCCTGTATTCCAACCTCAGTCATGTATTTCTTCACACATTCTCATTGGCTGGTCTTAGTTCCAACTATGGCTTGAATTTGAGGCACGTGTGCAAACTGAACTCTTGAACCCAGACTTATCACCTGGTCTCCAGCCCTTTTTTCCCCAGCTACAAATCAAATGACTCACTCAAATGGGACATAGGTACCCCAGACTCATTTGCCCAGCCACTTGCAAATCCCCTTTAAGCCTGTTTCTCTTTCTGTCCGTGCAGGTGTCGAATCTAAAAAGGTAGAATGATTCTAGACTTTTCTTCCTCAATATCCCCACCCAATCCATTAAGCATGACATTTTATGAAGGTCATCTCCATATTAATTCTCAAATCTACTTGTTCCCATCCACACTGCCATCACCTTGGCTCTTTAACTCATTCACCACAACAGTTATTAACACATGGGCTCTGGGGCTGGAGAGATGGCTTAACGATTAAGGCGACTGCCTGTGAAGCTTAAGGATCCAGGTTTGATTCCTCAGTACCCACATAAGCTAGATGCATAAGGTAGCACATGTGTTTGCAGTGGCTGGAGAGCCTGGTATGCTCATTTTAACTATCTGCTCTGTCTCTCTTAAATAAATAAATGAAAATTAAAGCACGGGCTCTGGTTCCAACCCACCATTTAATAACTATGTGCACTCTGGCCAAAATTCTTCCTTTTTAAAATTTTTAGTTTTGTTATTTGTCACACAAGTACTCATATGTTAAAGATGCTATAACAAATGAAAGAAATAACTGAGTAAAACAATAGGTGAGGGCTGGAGAGTTGACTCAGCGGTTAAGGTATTTGCCTGCAAAGTCAAAGGACCCAGGTTGGATTCCCCAGGACCCACGATAGCCAGATGCATAAAGTGGCACATGTGTCTGGAGTTCATTTGCGGTGGCTGAAGGCCCTGGTGTGCCCATTCTCTCTCTATCTACCTCTTTTTCTCTCTCAAATAGAATAAAATAAAGTTTAAAAAAATAGGTGATTTTATCTTAATATTTTTACTCTGGATAATATAATTTCCTACCTAAATTTCCCAATAGGATCCTCACTGGTCTCTCCACTTTGAGTTTTATTTCCATCAGTCTACACTGAAAATCAGACTATGTCTTTCTCCCACTTGCCTATAAAAGGCTTCCTACTGTCTGCCTAAGACTCAAAGTCCTTAATCTACATATAAAGAAAGCTTGGCTCCCCCAGGCTCCTGCACTTCCCAATTTACTTGTGCTGCTTCTCTATACTGCCTGGGGTCAGTCCAGCGAGCCACACAGCTGCTTCCCCACTCTTCTTTCTCATTTCTGGCCCAGAACTTCTGCTTAGGGTATTCTCCCTCTACCTTTACCCAGGATGTTGGGCACCTTCGTGAGCCACATAGGTGAGCTCTAAGAAACCTCCTCTAAGCCATGGGTCTTTCAGTGACCCCCTTCAGTGACCCAGTGCATCTTCTGTGGCTACCTACTTCCTGTCAGTGTCACCTAGACTTGAACATTAAGGTCATGATTAATTCACTATAATGAACACAGCCCAAATGGCTGCCACATAACCAGTATGCACAGAAAGGCTGCTGAATCCTGAAGTGCTGGGCCAAAGGACATGAACATTCTTATTGTACTTAATAACTAAAATGAATCCCAAAGGGACTGGGCCAATGTACACAATCATATCGCTACAAATAACCTAGCTTATCTCCCAAATTCTAAAATCCTTATGTTACCTTTCAAAGCTGTTTGGTTATATTTTCAGCCACCACTACCAGGCTAGTACAGTCTTCTCACCAGAAATGAAAATTTGAGAATCATATACTAAACAAACACTGGATGTCAGCCAGTCAGAATTCTGAAGGATTCACTTCTGAAAGATTATTCCCAACTTAAGTGTGGACTGGAAATTCCATATTATCCCTAGAAAATGGTCAACTCCTCTACATTAGCCCTGTGAGTGAAAGGAGGCAAATTCACCTTGGAGAGTTTCATGATCTGGGAATGTTGCCCTTCCATCTCTCCACTGTAGTCTCTGGGATGAGTAATCAGCTGCCAGTCGTAGGTGTAGGTTTCTCCTATAGAAGGGCAGTTAGAAAAATCATAAAAACACACACCTACACTCAAAAGGCTGCCAATAACAAATCTTTTCTAAAGTCTGCCAATAACAAATCTTGACAAAGCCTTAGGTTTTAAGATTTTACTCCAAGGCCTGTAGGAAAGCAAACCATGTACGGAAAGGAAAGGATGCGTTCTGCTGACTCAGCTACAGTAGGGCCTCTTTCTCAGCTGTGCTCATTCCACCCTTAGGCCAACTCCCCCTCAAAAAAAAAAAAAAAAGGTTGTTCATGGTGTGGCATCTGAAAACATATGCCCTACCAACCACTAGAGTTGAACTCATTGGGAACAAAGGCCATTTTCCTACAAAACTTCTTTTGCAACAAAGAATAGCAATGACTTCTAAATAACATGGTTCAAAAATAGCTTTTCACAGAGTGCTAACAATGCTCTGTCTCACTGAGGTCATCACACCCTGGTGAGTTAAAAGAGCTACTTCATTCCTGCTGGGCTAAATAACACACTGTAGAAGATGGTAGGGCATGGCCCATTTAAAACAGGTCCTACTGAAATTAATTAAGATCAAATGAAGCATTAAATGGTCCTCATTTGCAACTTCACTGTATCACTGGGTAGCACAAGGTAGAATCCTATTATCAAAGCAGAATTCCTCCTCAGTAAAAGTGGTCTTAAATTTGTTTTGGGCAGAAGTAGGGAAAAATGCACTTCTGGTTAGGGAAGAATGGCTTTGGTAAGGTTTAAGTTACTACTCAAAAGAGAGAGGGAGCCGGGCGTGGTGGCGCACGCCTTTAATCCCAGCACTCGGGAGGCAGAGGTAGGAGGATCGCCGAGAGTTCAAGGCCACCCTGAGACTCCATAGTGAATTCCAGGTCAGCCTGGACTAGAGTGAGACCCTACCTCGAAACCCCCCCCCCCAAAAAAAAGAGAGAGGGAAACACCTCAAATACTTAGCAAAGCAGTCATCTTTTTATTTCATGAGCTCCAATGTTGAAGTTAGCACACAGTACCTAATCCTAAAATACTTTTCATCTCAAGACCAGATTTTATTTTATACGCCTTCCTCCACAACACTAGTATTATTTTGGCAAATTATCAGCCCCAGTTGCTCTCACAAATGTCTATGAAAAAGTCAGGTAAGGGACAGGAAAGCAGCAATGGAGGCAGGACTCATGTGAAGAGATAATTCTTCCGACTCAAGTTAGAAATTTTTTTCCACACAGAAAACACAGGCTTCCTACACAGAAAATACTAGAAAATACTAGTTTAGAAACTGATAATTTTATAGTATCTAAGACAAGCAAAAGAAAAGCTCAGGGGATGAATTACACCTTCCAGGCAGAAATTTGCACAAGGGTAGGGTCAGCAGTGTGAACACAGGTCTGTTAGAAGACTGACTAATGATTTAAAGCAGTGGTTTTGAAACTAGATCTACCCTTATAGGGATCGTAGTGGGCTGCCACAGGGCACGAAAGGGATGGAGAACAGGCAGAGAAGAACCTGCCTCACTGGCCCCAATTACTCAAAGTATGCCATTGTATCTCATGGGTATGGTGAAGGCTGGAGATTCTGGGCAGAGAAGGGTGAAAAGGAATCTGAACTGATGTGTTCTGAAATGCTGATCTGTGAGAAGACAGTAACTAGGAGAAATGGGCATGCAAATCTAAGATAAAAAAAAAATACATGGGCGTGGTGGTGCATGCCTTTAATCCCAGCACTTGGGAGGCAGAGGTAGGAGGATCGCCATGAGTTCAAGGCCACCCTGAGACTGCATAGTGAATTCCAGGTCAGCCTGGGCTAGAGTGAGACCCTACCTTGAAAACCAAAAAAAAATAAAAAAAATAAAAAAACAGCAGAGCCCACCACATTTTTCACAAAGAGCAGAAGTTGAAGTGATCACTAGTCATTTTCCTTACCTTCATCTTCAAGGCCACCAAAACCATTCACCTTAAGTTTAGCCTACAATCCAAAGGTGAACGAGAAGGCTCTCTAAAGCAAGTGCAACAAACTGACAAGAAAACCCTAATTTAAGAGCAGAAACACAAAAGAGGATTCAGGGGCTGGAGAGATGACTTAGCAGTTAAGGCGTTTGCCTGCAAACCCAAAGGATCCTGGTTCAATTCTTCAGGACCCACATAAACCAGATGCACAAGGGAGCACATGTATCTGGAGTTCTTTGCAGTGGCTGGAGGCTCTTATGTCCCCTTTCTTTCTCTTCAAATAAATAAATAAAATATATTCAAAAAGAAGAAGAAGAAGAAGAAGAAGAGGAGGAGGAGGAGGAGGAGGAGGAGGAGGAGGAGGAGGAGGAGGAGGAGGAGGAGGAGGAGGAAGAGGAGGATTCAGGTTCTGGAAAAGTCTTTTTTGTTTTGTTTTGATTTTTTTTTTTTTCAAGGCAGGGTCTCACTCTAACCCAGGCTAATCAGGAACTCACTCTAGCTCCAGACTGACCTTGAACTCATGGCAATCCTCCTCATGGCAAACTACCATGCCTGGCCTCTTTTTTTTTTTTTTTAATTAATGCATTATTTAGTATTAGACTCCCAAGTTAAGAATATTGACTTGGGAGCTGGAGGGATGCCTTAGCAGTTAAGGTGTTTGCCTACAAAGCCAAAGGACCCAGGTTTGATTCCCCAGGACCCATGTTAGACAGATGAACAAGGGGGCACACATATGCAGAGTTCATTTGCAGTGGCTGGAAGCCCTGGTGTGCCCATTCTCGCTCCCTCTTTCTATGTCAAATAAATAAATAAATAAAAATAATATTGAGTTGGAAACATGCATATAAAACGGATATACTTGATTGGCCTTTTAATGAGAATAACTTGAATCCAACTCATCTTCTAATGCTTAAGAGATTATATTTGTTATGTGGGTATAGTGGCTCATGACTTTAATTCTAGTACATGAGAGGCTGAGGTGGGAGGATCACTGTGAGCTGGATGCCAACCTGTTAATGAGCTCCAGGTCAACCTGGGCTAGAGTGACAGCCTGCCTCAATAGTAAAAAAGAGGTTGACTGTGGTGGCACACGACTTTAATCCCAGCACTGGGAGGCAGGGGTAGGAGGTAGCAGGTGTGAGTTTGAGGACAGCCTGAGACTACATAGTGAATTCCAGGTCAGCCTGGGCTAAAGCTAGACCCTACCTTGAACAAACTAAAAAATAAATAAAAGAGAAACTGTGTTTTACTTTAAAAAGAAAAATAAAAGTAAAAATAATGCTCACATTATAAAAGCTTTCTTATTGAATTCATCACCAACTTAATACATTTTATAAAATTACATATTCTATAAATTTGTATGTTCCATGGAGACCTGGGTTTTCTTACATAACAAATCTATATTGGCATTATCCTGAATGACTTTCTTCAAGTTTTACATCTGCTAAATACTGGTTGTTTAGCTAAAACAAACAGGTTTGGGCTGGAGGGATGGCTTAGCAGTTAAGGTGTTTGTCTGCAAAGCCAAAGGACCCTGGTTTGATTCCCCAGGACCCATGTAAGCCAGATGCACAAGGTGGTGCATGCATCTGGAGTTTGTTGGCAGTGGCTGGAGGCCCTGGTGCGCCCATTCTGTCTCTCTCTCTCTCTCTCTCTCTCTCTCTCTCTCAAATAAAAAAAAACTTTAAAAAAAATATGGGCGTGGTGGCGCACGCCTTTAATCCCAGCACTCGGGAGGCAGAGGTAGGAGGATCGCCGTGAGTTCGAAGCCACCCTGAGACTCCATAGTGAATTCCAGGTCAGCCTGGGCTAGAGTGAGACCCTACCTCGAAAAACCAAAAAAAAATAATAATAATAAATAAATAAATAAATAAATAAATAAAAAATAAAATAAAATAAACAGGTTAATCCGAGTATCAGTTTCTTTTGCTCCTTCCCCTTCCCTTTTTTCTTCAATGATGAGGATTGAACTCAGGGCTTGACCTATGCTAGAAAAGTATTTTAGTTAATCTGTGTCTTGATTTTTCTCTCTCCTTTCTTTCCCCTCACCATCTCTTTCTCCTCTTTCTTTTGTTTCCTTTCCTCTCTTCCTTTCTCCCCAGTGCTGGTGACTGAACCTATGGCTTCACTTACAGTAAGCAAGTGTTCTGCCTCTGTGTTATAGCCCTAGTCTAATCTCTAATTTCTTCTTTAAATGGACATAATACAACCTAATATGTATGATTTACTCTAATGAGCATCAGTATATGCTAGGCAATGAACTAAGTCACATATATACTATCTTGATTAGCCTTTAATTTTGTTTTTTACTTTTATTTATTTATTTGAGAGAGACAGAGAGAGAAAGACAGAGAGAAAGGGCATGCCAGGGCCTCCAGCCACTGCAAATGAACTCCAGATGCATGTGCCACCTTGTGCCTCTGGCTTATGTGGGTCCTGGGGAATCAAACCTGGGTCCTTTGGCTTTGCAGACAAATGCCTTAACTGCTAAGCCATCCCTGCAGCCCAGACCCTTTTTTAAATTTTTTTTTTTTGAGGTGGGTTCTCGTATAGCCCAGGTTGGCTTTGCCTGGTTTTATGCAGAGCTAGGGATGGAACCTAGAGCTTTGTGTGTACTAAACAAGCACTCTACTAACTGAGCTAGACACAGGACTCCTTACCTTTTTCCTTAATTTTTTTATTTTTTATTTTTTATTTTTTTTTGTTATCAAGGTAGGGTCCCACTGTAGTGCAGGCAACCTGGAACTCACTCTGTAGTCCCAGGCTGGCCTCAAAGTCACAGCGACCCTCCTACCTCTCAGCCTCCCAAGTGCTAGGACTAAAGGCATGTGTTACCATACCCAGTTTACCTTTTTTAAAAATATATGTTTTGCCGAGCATGATGGCGCACGCCTTTAATCCCAGCACTCAGAGGCAGAGTTAGGAGGATCTCCATGAGTTCGAGGCCAGCCTAAGACTACATAGTGAATCCCAGGTCAGCCTGGGCCAGAGTAAGACCCTGCCTCAAAAAGCAAAAAAAAAAAAAAGTATATATATATATGTCATCGAAACCTATGATGGGGGCTGGTAGTGTAGCTCAGGGGCAGAGTACTTGTCTGGCATGTATATGGCCCTAGGTTCCATCTCATCATTGTTTAAAAAAAACAACAACTATGATCCCAAACTATATATTATATTGCCTCTTGTATCAAATGAGTATTTTATATCCACATGCTATATCCTATCCTCTCAGGGCTATTGTAAAGAATGTATGAATTAGCCAGGTATGGTGGTGCACGCCCTTAATCCCTGCACTCGAGAGGCAGAGGTAGGAAGATTCCAGGTCAGCCCGAGCTAGAGTGAGACCCTACCTCGAAAAACAAAAAAACAAAAAACAAAAAAAAGAATGCATGAATTAAGATTTGTGTATAATATTGTGATGTTACCCAAATATAAGTGCATTTTTACCTTCCTCTGCTTCTGGGAGAACATACGCATTCAATTGAACTTCATTCTTAGGCAGGGTCATCTGGACACTCTTCCCAGCGGACACCACAAGCTCCTTAATGACTGGAAGCAGAGTGAACATACCACAGATAGATAAGAAAATCCAGAATTTGCCACTTCCTCCCTGAGATCATGCTCCTTTCCTGACACTACTCGGCTACTACCTTCATTTGGTAATTATCTGACTTCTCTCCAATCCCTTCAAGTATGACTGTATACCCACTTTTTTTCTTCTTTTTTGGGTTTTTCAAGGTATGTTCTTGTTTGAAAAGGATCTCTCGCCAGGTGTTGTGGTGCACGCCTTTAGTCCCAGCACTTGACTCGGGAGGCTGAGGTAGGAGGATCACTGTGAGTTCGAGGCCACCCTGAGACTACATAGTGAATTCCAGGTCAGCCTGGGTTCCAGTGAAACTCTACCTCAAAAATAAAAATTAAAATAAAAATAAATAATAAAGGATCTCTCAAGGTCATTTCTGAGTTGCTGTTGAGCAAACCTAATACATGTGGCCTTAATCCCCATCTGTCACCTTGGTGGCATCTAGTCCTGCTGGCTGCCTCCTACTTAAAGCTCTTCATTATTATACACCATTGTATTCTACTTTTGCTCTGGCTTTTTTCCACTGTACTTAACTAAGGTCTATCCCCAGGGCTACTTTACATACTACTTTCCAGAGTCAAACTCCGTTTCAATGACCACCTTGATCCAGACTAGTAACTTTAAAAAACTGTTTATGAACCAGGCATGGTGGCGCACGTCTTTAATCCCAGCACCGGGGAGGCAGAGGTAGAAGGATCGCCATGAGTTCGAGGCCACCCTGAGACTATATAGTGAATTCCAGGTCAGTCTGAGCTAGAACGAGACCCTACCTTGGAAAACCGAAACAAAAAAAATTATTTATGGGCTGGAGAGATGGCTTAGCGGTTAAGGCAAAGCCTAAGGACCCATGTTCTACTCTCCAGATCCCATGTTAGCCAGACATACAAAGATGAAGCAAGCGCAAGGTCACACATGCCCAGTAGGTGGTGCATGTCTGGAGTTCGGATGCAGTGACTGAGGTCTTAGCATGCCAATTCTTTCTCCCCTCTCTCTCTCTAAAATTAAAAAAAATATATTTAGTTGCAAGTAGAAAGAGATGAGCAAGAGAGATGGGCACATCAGGGCCTCTAGCCATTGTAAATGAACTCCAGATGCATGTGCCATGTTGTATATCTGGCTTTACATGAGCAATGAGGAATTGAACTCAGGTTGTTAGGCTTTGCATTTAAGTGCCTTAATCACTGAGCCATCTCTCCAGCCCAGACAAGTAACATTTAAAAAAAAAAAAAAAAAAACTATTTTATTTGAGAAAGAGAGATATAGAAGTAGGCAGAGAGAGAGAGAGAATGGGCATGCCAGGGCCTCCAGCAGCTGCATGCAAACTCCAGACACATGCACCCCCTTGTGCATCTGGCTTACATGGGTCCTAGGGAGTCGAACTTTGGTCCTTTAGCTTTGCAGGCAAGCACCTTAACCGCTAAGCCATCTCTCCAGCCCTCTTTTTTTCTGGGGGGGGAGGGTTCAAGGTAGGGTCTTGCTCTAGCCCAGGCTGACCTGGAATTCACTATGTAGTCTCAGGGTGGCCTTGAACTCACAGTGATCCTTGTATCTCTGCCTCCTGAGTACTAGGACTAAAGGCATGCATCACCATGCCCAGCATGACAAGTAACTTTTAAATAAGATACATAAATAACAAAGGCAGCTGTCAGTCATCACAGACCCTTTTCCTTTCCTCCCTCCCCTACCCTCCTCTCTCCTCTCCTTTCCTGTTGCTACAACTATTGACTTGCTCACAATTATATTATTCCAGTATGGCATTCCCCTACATGCAGCCTCTCCCTATTCCAGTCCATCTTTTTCCCATAAAATGCACTAGCATTAGTCTTTCTAAAATACCCAAATATCCATGATGCTATATGAGACCCCTGTTCCAACACTATGCTTAAGGCCAGACTCTCAACCACCATCATCTGATCTTACTGTTTCATCTTTCCCACCCAGGTCTGCCTTGTAGCGAGTTTTCCCTTTGGTGCTTCACAGAAGCCATGGAACTCCTGGGAACATGAGGACTTTGCCACAGCCAGTACTTTCAATGGGATGTTTGCCTTTCTGTACTATAAATTTTGTTTCTAGTTTCAAACTTGTTTCCTCTCCAAGAACCCTTCCCAGAATATCTCAGTTCACACTGATCCACTTGAGCTACACCCTCCACATTTCTGGAACACTCAAGTCAGCCAACAGCTGCATACTGTTCTTACGCTATTCACCAGCCATCTCCTACAGGCCAGAATTTCTCAACCCTGGCACCACCAACATTTTTGGAGTGGATAATTCTTTGTTGGGGGTGAGCACTGTAAGATGGTTGTAACAACCAAAAACATCTGCAGACTATTGAGAAACACTGATTAAATCTTATTTTTCTGAGAATAATTGTTTAGTTGGTACGAGGCCTCCGTTCTAGGAGAGTTTAAAGCAAACAACAGGCTGGCCAACTCATATTTCAAGCCTTGTGGGGTGAAAAGGGCTTCCTAGATAAATATGAAAGTTGAGATTTAACTGCCTCTGCTATGGGAACATTGCACTTGGAGAAAAATGAAACCATGCTTTATGGAAGCTGCAGACTCTGGATGCCCCAGGAGATAGAATAAGAGCTCTCTGATGTGACTTTCAGAAAAAGAAAAGTGGACACCATTATACTCAGACAGAGACAGTGAACCAAAAAAAAAAAAAAAAAAAAGCTAGTCAATACAGCATAAAACAAACCCATCACACTTACACAGAAAATTATAGACATCCTGCTTGGATGAAATAATTATTTTGGTACTTCAGGACTGAAACCCAAGAATGTCATGTTTGATTACCACCAAAGGAATTGGCAAAAATTTATTTTCACTGGCTTTCTTCAGCCTCTAACCAGTAACCACTGACCAGTTACTGATTCCTCATACCTTAGAATTGCACCTGTGAAGTAGACTTGTTAAGGTACCACTCTAGGGTATTAAATCTCCTTCTTATATAGATTGCTTGAAAATTAAAGATGGTCCACAGATCAGACAAACAAACATCTGACCTATAATTGGTCTTTCAGAAGGCAAAAGGTATGCTCACCCACTCTTTTCTGCCCAGGAGCCTAATGGCTTGAATCTGTGGGCATTACTCAGTTGAATCTTCTGCATTTCTTGATATATATATATATATATTTTTTTTTTTTTTGAGACCTGTAGCTTCCATATCTCAGGTGCTAGAATTACAAATATGTGCCACCATACCTGGCTACTCTTGTGCATTTAAATCACAGTAGAATCTGGCTCAGAAAAAAATCAGCCTCATAAAGTGTCACAGGCCAGGGACCTGTGAGATAGGGATCTAGTACTTCAAATCGCATAATCACAGGGGCACTGACAGGATTATTTTTTCTTTAACATACAGCATTCAAGACATGTCATCCTTTTCTTTCCTCTAAATGGGGACACTCTGATCAAATGTTCCATTATCCTATCCTATTTCCAAGGGTAGGAGCAGAGGGCCTCACCTGGGTATGGTGCTGAGGTGCTCTGGAAAGAGGCCTGGGACGTGGGAGTAGCATAGCTGTAGGAGGGAACCACTGGAAGAGGGATATCAGTTTGGATGTCCCCACGACTTTTTACTTGCTGAGTGGTGGACGTAGGACTGAGGTCCTCAGATGTTTCAGGCTGGGCTGAGACATTCTTTGGCCAGCTGAGAATCTCTGCAGCGAGGTCTGTGGTTAGTGGACTGGAAATTATAACTGCTTTGTGGACCTAAAGAAATGTAAAAAATTAATTTGAGTGGGCAAGTTCTATGGTTTCATAGGTGTTGCAGTCCAGTTCGCATTGCTGGTAGAAATCACCCAACCAAGAGCAGCTTCTGGGAAAAAGAGATTTATTTTGGCTTACAGGCTCGAGGGGAAGCTCCACGATGGCAGGGGAAAACGATGGCATGAGCAAAGAGTGGACATCACCCCCTGGCCAACATAAGGTGGACCACAGCAACAGGAGGGTGTGCCAAACACTGGCATGGGGAAACTGACTATAACACCCATAAGCCCGCCCCCAACAATACACTCCCTCCAGGAGGCATTAATTCCCAAATATCCATCAGCTGGGAACCTAGCATTCAGAACACCTAAGTTTATGGGGGACACCTGAATCAAACCACCACAATAGGTCATAGCTTATGAAACAATAGCATATTAAATTTCTTAAAAGTAACAAAATGGGGCTGGAGAGATGGCTCAGCGGTTAAGGCACTTACTTGCTTGCAAAGCCTAATGACCCAGGTTCAATTCCCAAGTACCCACATAAATCCAGGTGCAAAGCCTAAGGACCCAGGTTTGATTCCCCAGTACCCATGTAAAGCCTGATGCACAAAGTGATGCATGTGTCTGGAGTTCGTTTGCAGTGACAAGAGGCTCTGACACACCTGTTCTCTCTCTTTCCTTCTCTCCATTCCCTTGAAAATAAAAAAAGATAAAAGTATTTTTTAAAATATTCAATAAAGTCATCTAACTATGAAAATTGGAACAGCATTAAAAATATTTACACAGGGGCTGGAGAGATGGCTTAGCAGTTAAGGTGCTTGCCTGCAAAGCCTAAGGAGTCAGGTTCAATTCCCAGTACCCACACAGGCAAGATGCACAAGGTGGCACATGTGTCTGGAGTTCGTTTGCAGTAGCTGGAGGCCCTGGTGCACACATTCTCTCTAACTGCCTCTTTCTCTCTCTCCAATACATAAATAAATAAAATATTTTTTAAAATTTGAACACAGAAATCGGGCGTGGTGGCACACGCCTTTAATCCCAGCACTCAGGAGGCAGAGGTACGAGGATCGCGGTGAGTTCAAGGCCACCCTGAGAATACAGAGTGAATTCCAGATCAGCCTGGGCTAGAGTGAGACCCTACCTTGAAAAACCAAAAAAATTAACACAGTAAAGCACTTGCCTGTAAGCCAAAATAAACCCTTTCCTCCCACAAGCTGCTCTCTGGTCAGTGTTTTCTGCCAGCAAGGCAAAGCTAACTGCAACAGTAAAATTGGTACCAGAGGAGCAGGTCGTTGCTACTAGAAACCTGACTGTGGTATTGGCCATTCGGAACTGCTTTGTGAGAGGAATGTGTAAGGATTTGAAACCTTCACCTAAGAGACAGCTTGCAGTACTTTAAGTAACTTGATGGATTATTCTGGTCACGGTTGAAAGACATGGATGCAGTAAGAACTATGGACTGTGAGGTCTGGCTTATGAGGGTGAGAAAGAGCTTTGTCAGGACTGGTCTAGAAGCAGTTTGTGTGACAGACTTGCTGTTATGCCCGTGTCCTGAGAACTTGTGTAGGGTTGCATTATATAGAAATGGACTGGTGTGAAGAGATGGATATGGTACAGAAAGAAATGAAATCTTTGGGCCGAAATTTCTGCCCATTCAGCTGCGATTGTTTGAGAGATTACAACCATTGAGATTGGGCCAGCTAATCTGCACTGGGACAGCAGGACTCTTTTGAAGTAAGGTAACTTAAATGTTGAAGGAGTGTTCTGTTCTTCAAAGTTGGCTTTATTCCCACCTGGGTTAACAAATTGATAGCCCACCTGGTACTACAGAGTATAACAAATGCAGGAAAGAGAGGGTCATTGAATTTGCAACACAGTTTGGTTTTTTGGAAATGACCATGGGCAGTGTGAAGCAGGCTTGTTGGATTACCTGCATGGAGGCCTGATGGAGCCATGAGGATGAACTGTGGGTTGCAGTGGAGACCCAATGGAGATACCAGGACAATGGGATGACTGCCAAGGAGAGCTGCCAGCACTGGATGAAATTTTCTAGGACTGTGAGTAGCCTAGCTGGAGGGGCAGAATTGGAATTCCACTCTGTAGTCCTGGGCTGGCTTTGAACTCACAGTGTTCCTCCTACCTCTACCTCCCAAGCGGGATTTAAGGAGTATGCCACCACGTTCAGCTAAATTCTTGTATTTTGGGGGGGTGGGGGAATTCCAAGGTAGGGTCTTACTCTAGCTCAGGCTGACCTGGCATTCACTATGTAGTCTCAGGGTGACCTCGAACTCAATGCAATCCTCTTACCTCTGCCTCCCAAGTGCTGGTATTAAAGGCATGTGCCACCACGCCTGGCTAAATTCTTGTTTTTATTTTAGCCTGGCTTCCTAGGGATAATCTCATAGTGGTCAGCCATGACTTGGACAGAACTTGCTTATACGTTTTGTTCACACAAAAGTTTTGTTATCTAATAATCCATCTGTGCTTTGCTTGATAAATGCATTCACAGTAGCAGCCAGTTCTCATATCCTTTAAGTATATATATATAGTTTGTTTGTTTAGTTTGTTTGAGGTAGGGTCTTGCTCTAGTCCAGGCTAACCTGGAATTCACTATGTACTCTCAGAGTGGCACTGAACTCACGGCAATCCTACACTACTTTCCAAGTTCTAAAGGCATGCACCACCACACTCAGCTAAGTTTATATATATATATTTTCTTTTTTCTTTATTTGAGAGAGAGAGAGAAATAGGCAGAAAGAGAGAGAGGGAGAGAGAGAGAGGGAGAGAGAGAGAGGGAGAGAGAGAGAAGAGAGAGATAGAGAATGGGCGTGCCAGGGCCTTTAGCCACTACAAATAAACTCCAGATGCATGAGCCCCCCCTTGTGTATCTGGCTTATGTGGATCCTGGGGAATTGAACCTGGGTCCTTTGACTTTGCAGGCAAGTGCCTTAACCACTAAGCCATCTCTCCAGTTGTGTGTGTGTGTGTGTGTGTGTGTGTGTTAAATATATATATATATATATATATATATATATATATATATATTTTTTTTTTTTTTTTTTAAGGGCTCATACCCTTCTGTGGTTTTCTTACATAAAAGAGCCTCCTACTAAATTTCCAGATACTTTAATTATGTGACCTCTGTTCTTGGCCACCAAAAGACAATAAAGTTGGGGTTTGCCATTCCTTTTGTCCTTTAACCACTGAGCAGTCTTTTCAGCCCCTGACCCCAACTCCATTCTCCCTTTCCTCTGCCTCGGAGGCTGTTGAGTACCCTCAGGCAAAATTTTTTAAAGTCCAAATGCACAATTTTTATCACTTCCAGTGCCATTTTTCAAAATTAAACTTTCCTCTAACTTCTGTATGCTTTTGGATCCTTTCCAGTTCCTTGAGTATTTTTTATAAAGCACAGATTTTATCATTATTATCTGTGGAGGGTTCAGGAGACCACTTCATACTGCCATCATTACTGGAAATTTCTCTTGTGAGACAGATTTTAGAATATTAAGGATCCAATATGTGTGAAACCGAAATAGATCTGGGGTTTGGGGGAAAGAGCCCGAGGTGAGACACGTTTCTAGCCTGAGTGGCAGACTGACCGACTCTTCCGCAGCAGCAAAGGTGAAAAAAGAGGGGCATTTTAAGGAAACGCACAGCAAGTCACAGTGCAGGCGTACTGAACCCACGGTGCAGCTGGGAAGTGCCAGGGCACACGCAGACTTGGGCTCACGTTCTCACAGACACTAGCAAGAACAAACTACAACAAAGAGCATGTTAGTGAAGATACAAGTTCAAAGGTAGAATAGTTAAGAATGCCTAAGGCTTAATAAGTACATGAAACAACACACAAAACTACGAAGTTAGTCAGAAAGAAGAGAGCTAGAAAAGTGTGATAGAAACAGGGGGGGGGGTTAGAAATGAACAGAGCATGAGCAAACTGTGAAACAAATCCAACTTGCCAAATATGTTTGTAATCTGCATTCTCAAAAGGAAAGGCACCAAGCATGGTGGCGCAGGCCTTTAGTCCCAGCACTCAGGAGGCAGAGGTAGGAGGATCACTGTGAGTTTGACACCAGCCTGGGACTACATAGTGAATTCCAGGTCAGCCTGGGCCAGAATAAGACCCTAACTCAAAACAACAACAACAAAAATAATAATATTTAAAAAAATGTAAAACAGCTGGACACAGGCCTTTAATCCCAGCACTCAGGAGGCAGAGGTAGGAGGATTACCATGGGTTCAAGGCCACCGTGAGACTACACAGTGAATTCCAGGTCAGCCTGAGCTAGAATGAAACCCTACCTTGAAACCCCCCCCCAAAAAAAATTAAAAATTAGCCGGGCGAGGTGGCGCACGCCTTTAATCCCAGCACTCGGGAGGCAGAGGTAGGAGGATCACCATGAGTTCTAGGCCACCCTGAGACTCCATAGTGAATTCCAGGTCAGCCTGAGCTAGAGTGAGACCCTACCTCAAAAAAACAAAAAAAAAACTAAAAAATAAAAATTAAAATTAAAATTAAAAAAAATAAACTGATGTATTATAATTTACTAAAATTTGTTTTGATAAAGAACAGGTGGCTTTGCAATAACCCAGTGCATCCTTTACTCACTGTATGTAATAAATTTCCATCCAAGCCTTTTTATTTATTTATTTTTTTAGGTTTTCAAGGTAGGGTCTCGCTCTAGCCCAGGCTGATCTGTAACTCACTATGTAATCTCAGACTAGCCTTGAACTCATAGCAATCCTACACTCAGCTAAATCTCCATTCTTTTTTACAAAAATATTTTTATTTTATTTCTACTTCTTTGAAAGAGAGGCATATATAGAGAGAAATAGAGAATGGGAGTGCCAGGGCCTCTAGCCACTTTGTGCATCTGGCTTAAGTGGGTCCTGGGGGATTGAACCTGGGTCCTTTGGCTTTGCAAGCAAACACTTTAACCACTAAGCCATTTCTCCAGCCCTCCATTTTTTTCATTATCATTTATTTGAGAGTGTGTGAGAGAAAGAGAGGGAGGGGGGGGAGAGAGAGAGAGAGAGAGAGAATGGGTGCACCAGGGCCTCTAGCCACTGCAAGTGAATGCCAAATGCATGCATCATCTTGTGCATCTGGCTTTATATGGGTACTTGGGAGTCAAATCTGGGTCCTTAGGCTTTGCAGGCAAGTGTTTTAACTATTGAGCCATCGACCCAGCCCCTAAATCTCCATTCTTAAGAAAAGGAAGAAGAACAGGAAGAAGAAGAGGAAGAGGAGAACAAGTTGTACTATTTATATTATTGACTTGAATACTATTGCAAAGCTACAGTTAGTAAAACAGAGTGAAGCCAGGCAAGGCAGCTCACACCTATAATCCCAGCACTTGGGAGACTGATCCAAGAAGATTTCCATGAGTTCAAGGCCAGCTACAAAAAGAGACCCTGTCTCAAAACAACAAAAAGATAGTGTCTATATAGATAAACAGATGGCTGAAATCACAGTCTAGACATAGACCCATAAACATATGGTTATTTTCCATAAAGATGAAAAGGCAATTCAGTAGAGAAATGATGGGAAAAAATTAGGTGTTGAAACTGAATATTCATATGGAAAAAAAAAATCTATCCATAGCTCCCACCATGTAAAAAAAACAAAACAATTATAGACTGAGGGCTGGAGAGACATAGCTCTCAATGATAGAACACTTGCCTAGCACCCATGCACAAGATGCTAGGTTCGATCCCCAGCAACACACACACATATAAAACCAATCTATAAAACCCCTAGGAAAAAACATGGAGGAAAAAAACTGCTGGATACAACACCAAAGGAATATTTTATCAAAAAATTGATAAACCAAGGCCGAGCATGGTGGCGCACGCCTTTAATCCCAGCACTTGGGAGGCAGATGTAGGAGGATCGCGGTGAGTTCGAGGCCACCCTGAGATTACATAGTAAATTCCATGTCAACCTGAGCTAGAGTATCCTACCTCTGAAAACAAAACAAAACAAAAATTGATAAACTAAGCCGAGTGTAGTGGTGTACACCTTTAGTCCCAGCACTCAGAAGGCAGAGGTAGGAGGATTACTGTAAGTCCAGGCCTGGCCAGCCTGGGACTACAAAATGAGTTCCAGGTCAGTCTGAGCTAGAGTGAGACCCTATCTTGAAAAAGAAATGCTACATTAGAGTTCATCAAAATTAAGATGTGGTCTTTAAAAACTACTCTAGAAAGTGTGAAGGTAGGGGCTGGTCCAGCAGTTAAGAGCATCTGCTGTACAAGCACAAGGGCCTGAGAGGACCTGAGACTGTCTGAGTTTGATCTCCAGCACCTACATAAACAGCTGGACAGCCATGCATTCCTACAATCCAGTCCTACTGGGGGCAGAGACCAGAGAATCATGCACTGATGAGAAAAACACAAAACCACCACCACAACAAAACAGTGAAAACAGCAGCTCTGGGTTGAGTGAGAGAGTTCCCCTCAAGCAAATGGGCAGATGAGTGGGAAGAAGAGGACATTCAACCCTCTCCACTAGCCTCTGCACACATGCACACAAGGCATGCCGAATGCACACACACGTATACACACATCTCCCTGCCCTATGTCTCACACATACTTACACACAATTCTCTACACATTAAAAAGAAAGAAAGAAAGAAAAGAATATGCAAAGGCCAAGTACAAATTGGGAGAAGGTACTTGTAAATCACACATTTGATAGTGATTGTGTATGAATAACATGCACTTGTAAGGAAACATACTTTTTCAAATTGTAGGAAAATATGAAAATTACAAAAATGTGATAGCAAATATGCACAAGGTGGCACATGCATCTGGAGTTTGTTTGCAGTGGCTGGAGGCTCTGGTTCACCCATTCTCTCTCTCACACAAATAAATACAAATAAAATATAAAGAAAATCGGGCGTGGTGGCACACGCCTTTAATCCCAGCACTCAGGAGGCAGAGGTACGAGGATCGCGGTGAGTTCAAGGCCACCCTGAGAATACAGAGTGAATTCCAGATCAGCCTGGGCTAGAGTGAGACCCTACCTTGAAAAACCAAAAAAATTAACACAGTAAAGCACTTGCCTGTAAGCCAAAATAAACCCTTTCCTCCCACAAGCTGCTCTCTGGTCAGTGTTTTCTGCCAGCAAGGCAAAGCTAACTGCAACAGTAAAATTGGTACCAGAGGAGCAGGTCGTTGCTACTAGAAACCTGACTGTGGTATTGGCCATTCGGAACTGCTTTGTGAGAGGAATGTGTAAGGATTTGAAACCTTCACCTAAGAGACAGCTTGCAGTACTTTAAGTAACTTGATGGATTATTCTGGTCACGGTTGAAAGACATGGATGCAGTAAGAACTATGGACTGTGAGGTCTGGCTTATGAGGGTGAGAAAGAGCTTTGTCAGGACTGGTCTAGAAGCAGTTTGTGTGACAGACTTGCTGTTATGCCCGTGTCCTGAGAACTTGTGTAGGGTTGCATTATATAGAAATGGACTGGTGTGAAGAGATGGATATGGTACAGAAAGAAATGAAATCTTTGGGCCGAAATTTCTGCCCATTCAGCTGCGATTGTTTGAGAGATTACAACCATTGAGATTGGGCCAGCTAATCTGCACTGGGACAGCAGGACTCTTTTGAAGTAAGGTAACTTAAATGTTGAAGGAGTGTTCTGTTCTTCAAAGTTGGCTTTATTCCCACCTGGGTTAACAAATTGATAGCCCACCTGGTACTACAGAGTATAACAAATGCAGGAAAGAGAGGGTCATTGAATTTGCAACACAGTTTGGTTTTTTGGAAATGACCATGGGCAGTGTGAAGCAGGCTTGTTGGATTACCTGCATGGAGGCCTGATGGAGCCATGAGGATGAACTGTGGGTTGCAGTGGAGACCCAATGGAGATACCAGGACAATGGGATGACTGCCAAGGAGAGCTGCCAGCACTGGATGAAATTTTCTAGGACTGTGAGTAGCCTAGCTGGAGGGGCAGAATTGGAATTCCACTCTGTAGTCCTGGGCTGGCTTTGAACTCACAGTGTTCCTCCTACCTCTACCTCCCAAGCGGGATTTAAGGAGTATGCCACCACGTTCAGCTAAATTCTTGTATTTTGGGGGGGTGGGGGAATTCCAAGGTAGGGTCTTACTCTAGCTCAGGCTGACCTGGCATTCACTATGTAGTCTCAGGGTGACCTCGAACTCAATGCAATCCTCTTACCTCTGCCTCCCAAGTGCTGGTATTAAAGGCATGTGCCACCACGCCTGGCTAAATTCTTGTTTTTATTTTAGCCTGGCTTCCTAGGGATAATCTCATAGTGGTCAGCCATGACTTGGACAGAACTTGCTTATACGTTTTGTTCACACAAAAGTTTTGTTATCTAATAATCCATCTGTGCTTTGCTTGATAAATGCATTCACAGTAGCAGCCAGTTCTCATATCCTTTAAGTATATATATATAGTTTGTTTGTTTAGTTTGTTTGAGGTAGGGTCTTGCTCTAGTCCAGGCTAACCTGGAATTCACTATGTACTCTCAGAGTGGCACTGAACTCACGGCAATCCTACACTACTTTCCAAGTTCTAAAGGCATGCACCACCACACTCAGCTAAGTTTATATATATATTTTTTCTTTTTTCTTTATTTGAGAGAGAGAGAGAAATAGGCAGAAAGAGAGAGAGGGAGAGAAAGAGAGGGAGAGAGAGAGAGGGAGAGAGAGAGAAGAGAGAGATAGAGAATGGGCGTGCCAGGGCCTTTAGCCACTACAAATAAACTCCAGATGCATGAGCCCCCCCTTGTGTATCTGGCTTATGTGGATCCTGGGGAATTGAACCTGGGTCCTTTGACTTTGCAGGCAAGTGCCTTAACCACTAAGCCATCTCTCCAGTTGTGTGTGTGTGTGTGTGTGTGTGTGTGTGTGTTAAATATATATATATATATATATATATATATATATATATATATTTTTTTTTTTTTTTTTTTAAGGGCTCATACCCTTCTGTGGTTTTCTTACATAAAAGAGCCTCCTACTAAATTTCCAGATACTTTAATTATGTGACCTCTGTTCTTGGCCACCAAAAGACAATAAAGTTGGGGTTTGCCATTCCTTTTGTCCTTTAACCACTGAGCAGTCTTTTCAGCCCCTGACCCCAACTCCATTCTCCCTTTCCTCTGCCTCGGAGGCTGTTGAGTACCCTCAGGCAAAATTTTTTAAAGTCCAAATGCACAATTTTTATCACTTCCAGTGCCATTTTTCAAAATTAAACTTTCCTCTAACTTCTGTATGCTTTTGGATCCTTTCCAGTTCCTTGAGTATTTTTTATAAAGCACAGATTTTATCATTATTATCTGTGGAGGGTTCAGGAGACCACTTCATACTGCCATCATTACTGGAAATTTCTCTTGTGAGACAGATTTTAGAATATTAAGGATCCAATATGTGTGAAACCGAAATAGATCTGGGGTTTGGGGGAAAGAGCCCGAGGTGAGACACGTTTCTAGCCTGAGTGGCAGACTGACCGACTCTTCCGCAGCAGCAAAGGTGAAAAAAGAGGGGCATTTTAAGGAAACGCACAGCAAGTCACAGTGCAGGCGTACTGAACCCACGGTGCAGCTGGGAAGTGCCAGGGCACACGCAGACTTGGGCTCACGTTCTCACAGACACGGTGCAAGCGTACTGAACCCACGGTGCAGCTGGGAAGTGCCAGGGCACACGCAGACTTGGGCTCACGTTCTCACAGACACTAGCAAGAACAAACTACAACAAAGAGCATGTTAGTGAAGATACAAGTTCAAAGGTAGAATAGTTAAGAATGCCTAAGGCTTAATAAGTACATGAAACAACACACAAAACTACGAAGTTAGTCAGAAAGAAGAGAGCTAGAAAAGTGTGATAGAAACAGGGGGGGGGGGGTTAGAAATGAACAGAGCATGAGCAAACTGTGAAACAAATCCAACTTGCCAAATATGTTTGTAATCTGCATTCTCAAAAGGAAAGGCACCAAGCATGGTGGCGCAGGCCTTTAGTCCCAGCACTCAGGAGGCAGAGGTAGGAGGATCACTGTGAGTTTGACACCAGCCTGGGACTACATAGTGAATTCCAGGTCAGCCTGGGCCAGAATAAGACCCTAACTCAAAACAACAACAACAAAAATAATAATATTTAAAAAAATGTAAAACAGCTGGACACAGGCCTTTAATCCCAGCACTCAGGAGGCAGAGGTAGGAGGATTACCATGGGTTCAAGGCCACCGTGAGACTACACAGTGAATTCCAGGTCAGCCTGAGCTAGAATGAAACCCTACCTTGAAACCCCCCCCCAAAAAAAATTAAAAATTAGCCGGGCGAGGTGGCGCACGCCTTTAATCCCAGCACTCGGGAGGCAGAGGTAGGAGGATCACCATGAGTTCTAGGCCACCCTGAGACTCCATAGTGAATTCCAGGTCAGCCTGAGCTAGAGTGAGACCCTACCTCAAAAAAACAAAAAAAAAACTAAAAAATAAAAATTAAAATTAAAATTAAAAAAAATAAACTGATGTATTATAATTTACTAAAATTTGTTTTGATAAAGAACAGGTGGCTTTGCAATAACCCAGTGCATCCTTTACTCACTGTATGTAATAAATTTCCATCCAAGCCTTTTTATTTATTTATTTTTTTAGGTTTTCAAGGTAGGGTCTCGCTCTAGCCCAGGCTGATCTGTAACTCACTATGTAATCTCAGACTAGCCTTGAACTCATAGCAATCCTACACTCAGCTAAATCTCCATTCTTTTTTACAAAAATATTTTTATTTTATTTCTACTTCTTTGAAAGAGAGGCATATATAGAGAGAAATAGAGAATGGGAGTGCCAGGGCCTCTAGCCACTTTGTGCATCTGGCTTAAGTGGGTCCTGGGGGATTGAACCTGGGTCCTTTGGCTTTGCAAGCAAACACTTTAACCACTAAGCCATTTCTCCAGCCCTCCATTTTTTTCATTATCATTTATTTGAGAGTGTGTGAGAGAAAGAGAGGGAGGGGGGGGGAGAGAGAGAGAGAGAGAGAGAGAATGGGTGCACCAGAGGCCTCTAGCCACTGCAAGTGAATGCCAAATGCATGCATCATCTTGTGCATCTGGCTTTATATGGGTACTTGGGAGTCAAATCTGGGTCCTTAGGCTTTGCAGGCAAGTGTTTTAACTATTGAGCCATCGACCCAGCCCCTAAATCTCCATTCTTAAGAAAAGGAAGAAGAACAGGAAGAAGAAGAGGAAGAGGAGAACAAGTTGTACTATTTATATTATTGACTTGAATACTATTGCAAAGCTACAGTTAGTAAAACAGAGTGAAGCCAGGCAAGGCAGCTCACACCTATAATCCCAGCACTTGGGAGACTGATCCAAGAAGATTTCCATGAGTTCAAGGCCAGCTACAAAAAGAGACCCTGTCTCAAAACAACAAAAAGATAGTGTCTATATAGATAAACAGATGGCTGAAATCACAGTCTAGACATAGACCCATAAACATATGGTTATTTTCCATAAAGATGAAAAGGCAATTCAGTAGAGAAATGATGGGAAAAAATTAGGTGTTGAAACTGAATATTCATATGGAAAAAAAAAATCTATCCATAGCTCCCACCATGTAAAAAAAACAAAACAATTATAGACTGAGGGCTGGAGAGACATAGCTCTCAATGATAGAACACTTGCCTAGCACCCATGCACAAGATGCTAGGTTCGATCCCCAGCAACACACACACATATAAAACCAATCTATAAAACCCCTAGGAAAAAACATGGAGGAAAAAAACTGCTGGATACAACACCAAAGGAATATTTTATCAAAAAATTGATAAACCAAGGCCGAGCATGGTGGCGCACGCCTTTAATCCCAGCACTTGGGAGGCAGATGTAGGAGGATCGCGGTGAGTTCGAGGCCACCCTGAGATTACATAGTAAATTCCATGTCAACCTGAGCTAGAGTATCCTACCTCTGAAAACAAAACAAAACAAAAATTGATAAACTAAGCCGAGTGTAGTGGTGTACACCTTTAGTCCCAGCACTCAGAAGGCAGAGGTAGGAGGATTACTGTAAGTCCAGGCCTGGCCAGCCTGGGACTACAAAATGAGTTCCAGGTCAGTCTGAGCTAGAGTGAGACCCTATCTTGAAAAAGAAATGCTACATTAGAGTTCATCAAAATTAAGATGTGGTCTTTAAAAACTACTCTAGAAAGTGTGAAGGTAGGGGCTGGTCCAGCAGTTAAGAGCATCTGCTGTACAAGCACAAGGGCCTGAGAGGACCTGAGACTGTCTGAGTTTGATCTCCAGCACCTACATAAACAGCTGGACAGCCATGCATTCCTACAATCCAGTCCTACTGGGGGCAGAGACCAGAGAATCATGCACTGATGAGAAAAACACAAAACCACCACCACAACAAAACAGTGAAAACAGCAGCTCTGGGTTGAGTGAGAGAGTTCCCCTCAAGCAAATGGGCAGATGAGTGGGAAGAAGAGGACATTCAACCCTCTCCACTAGCCTCTGCACACATGCACACAAGGCATGCCGAATGCACACACACGTATACACACATCTCCCTGCCCTATGTCTCACACATACTTACACACAATTCTCTACACATTAAAAAGAAAGAAAGAAAGAAAAGAATATGCAAAGGCCAAGTACAAATTGGGAGAAGGTACTTGTAAATCACACATTTGATAGTGATTGTGTATGAATAACATGCACTTGTAAGGAAACATACTTTTTCAAATTGTAGGAAAATATGAAAATTACAAAAATGTGATAGCAAATATGCACAAGGTGGCACATGCATCTGGAGTTTGTTTGCAGTGGCTGGAGGCTCTGGTTCACCCATTCTCTCTCTCACACAAATAAATACAAATAAAATATAAAGAAAGCCGGGCATAGTGGCACACGCCTTTAATTCCAACACTTGGGAGGCAGTGGTAGGAGGGTTGTCATGAGTCCAAGGGCATCCTGAGACAACAGAGTGAATTCCAGGTCAGCCTGGGCTAGACAGAGACACTACCTCAACCCTCCCCCGACCAAAAAAAAACCTATATACACACACACATACATATACACAGAAAGAGAGAGAGAGAGAGAGAGAGATCATATCCAATGTGTCAAGAATGTGGGCCAACTGGAACTTTCATGCCTTTCTAGTAGGAACATGAAAAGGTCCAATTACTTTAGAAAACACTTGGACAGGTTTATTTTTATTTGGGGTTTTGGCAAACATGCTAGGCAAGCATCTATCAGTCTATTGCTGAGCTACATCACCAGCCACTGGATAGTTTCTTTTTTAAAAAGATATTTTATTTTTATTTGTTTGAGAGAGACAGAGAGGGAGGGAGAGAGAAAGCACAAAAGAGAATAGGTGTCCCAGGGCTTCTAGTCGCTGCAAATGAACTCCAGACAAATGCACCATCTTGTATATCTGGCTTACATGGGTCCTGGGGAATTGAACCTGGGTCATTTGGCTTTGCAGTCAAAGGCCTTAACCACTAAGAAATCTCTCCAGCCCCAGTTTCTTTTTTAAATATTTACATATTTAAGAGAGAGAGGGAGAGAGAATGGGCCACCAGGGCCTCTTGCCACTGCAAATGAGCTCCACATGCATGTGCTACCTTGAGCATCTGGCTCTACATAGGCACTGGGGAATCAAATCCAGGTTGTCAGGCTTGGCAAGCAAGTGCCATCAACCTCTGAGCCATCTCTCCAGCCCCTGGGCAGTTTCTCTAGAAGTTATTATATATCTATGATATAAACTAACTATTCTTCTCCCAGATATTTTTAACCAAGAGAAATTACTATATGCCCATATAAAGATTTAGACAGATGTTCCTAATAGCTTTCTCTATAATATACCTGTGATGGCCAACTTTGACAAGATTTAGAATCACCCAGGAGATAAACGTCTGGGCATGTCTGTGAGGTAGTTTACAGAGAGGTTTAACTGAGGTGGGTAGGACTCCTTACAATGTGCTCCTCCAGACACAAAATGGCCTGGATATCCATGACCTCATAGTGCCTGACACTACCTACACAAGACCATCATAAGAGGAGGAAAAGATCATGACATCAAAATAAAAGAGACTGATTGAGAGGGGGAGGGGATATGATGGAGAGTGGAGTTTCAAAGGGGAAAGTGGGGGGAGGGAGGGAATTACCATGGGATACTGCTTGTAATTATGGAAGTTGTCAATAAAAAAATAAAATTAAAAAAAGAGTATGAATATTTTAAAGTAAGGCAGACAGATTTTTATTTTTAAAGAAATGGCTTATCATTTATTTATGTATTTATTTTTAAGGAAACAGAAAGGAGACAGAAGATAAAATATTTTACTTCAAAAACTATGGAATAATACTGAAAAATTTTAAGGGACAATGTAATTTTTAATGGGAGTTCCTTGGGAAATTTCTTCTGGCATTTGATAGAAGTCGTAAAGACTAACCCAATTCTCAACAAACCATCTGTCATGCAACCATGCCTCAAGTAAATATACCTGGTTATTCTTCAAAGAAGTCTTGTCTGAATGATGAAAAGTTTCTTTCTCCATCTCTCTTTTCTTCCCTTTCCTTTCCTTTCTGCCCCGTCCTGGAGCTACTCTCTCCCCCAAATCCAGCAAATTAACTCAAAAGACTAATGCCACAGTTCAAGATGACAAGCAAACCCTCCCTAGTCGCTCAATCCATTCTGAGCAGAAACCTGCAGGGCACACACAGGATGTTCACATTTATCAGTCCAGGTTGGGGTCTTTCTTGGTGAGGTAGTTTGAATGCATGGCCCCCAATATATTCAGGATTTTATTAAAGTTTATAATTTAGATCTGCAGCCTCCTGGCTAGAGGAGCTGTCACTGTGGGCAGATCCTAGTTTCTAGTCCTAAGGTGTGGGGGTGGATTTGGAATTCCAGTCTAAAGATATTCAAAGTGCCTACTTCCACCTGGAGTTGCTGAAGTGTGCTGTGTAGTGCGGCTTTTAGTTTGTGGCTTTCTGTCTCTCTCTGCTTGGACCTGAGCAGGCAGGCCAGCTTCTTCTATTATGGAACTTCCCCTGGATCTGTAAGCTTCAACCAATCCCTTCTTCCGTAACCGTGCCTAGTATGTTCATCCCAGAAACCTGAGATGTCTACTGCACTTGGTAAGAATCGTGCTATTCTGGGCTCTACTTAATAGTAAAATACAATTCATAAAATTCAGCTCAAGGGGATGGAGATAAGGCTCAGTGGTTTAAAATGCTTGCTTGAAAGCCTGATGGCCTGGGTTTGATTCAGTAGTACCCAGGTAAATGCATGCATCTGGAGTTTGTTTATAGAGGCAAAAGGCCCAGGCACAACCATTCTCTCTCTCTCTCTTTCTCTCTCTTCCCTTGCAAATTAATAAATATAAATATTTCTTAAATGCACCTCAAGTACACTTTCAGAAACAACTATATTGAATTTTTTCAAACTACCATGGTCACTAATAAAACTCTTACCAAAGAGCAGGGCGTGGTGGTGCATGCCTTTAATCCCAGCACTTGGGAGGCAGAAGTAGGAGGATTGCTGTGAATTTGAGGCCACCCTGACACCACATAGTGAATTCCAGGTCAGCCTGGGCTAGAGCAAAATCCTGCCTTGAAAAACAAAAACAAAAAACAAAAAACAAAAAAACAAAAAAAAAACTTACCAAAGGAAAGACAACATCCTTGGCAGCAAAGCCAGGAGGAATTAGAGAAGAAATATCTCAAGCCAATTCTCAGCAACAAGTCTGAGGCTGGCGAGTATGGCAGGGCTCACTTTGCAGTAGATTACAAACTTACAGTTTCTCAGTCTACTGAAAGAAACTTAAGACCATCCATGAAGGGGGGAAGAGAGCAGCATTACAGCCTGTGATTTAAAAAAAAAAATAGCTAATTTGGAGACTTTCTCCCCTTAGCTAAAGTTTTGCCCACTAGCAAGGACCTGTTAATGGGCTTACACCAAAACCTTCATTACCTCTTGCTCCATAAGTCTTATGGAATAAATGTTTGTTTCCTCCCCCATGCCCAAATTCATATGTTCAAATTCTAACCTTCGGTTGTAGTTACCTTCACATTGCTGGACAAACATCCAACCAGAAGCAGCTTATGGGAGGAAGGGGTTTATTTCAGGCTTACAGAATCCAGGGGAAGCGCTATCAATGGCTGAAGAAGCCGGCTCACTTCCATAGATCCATAGCAGAGAGACACGCCCAAACACAAACAGTTAGAGCTCAAGCTGCTCTTCACATACCTTAGGTCAGGACTACAAAATCTACCCCCAGTGATACCTCCTCTAGCAGGGCCCTGCCTGCTGGAGACTTAAGCTACAAGCTTAATCAAAATACCACAGGGAGGGCTGCAGAGATGGCTTAGCAGTTAAGGCACTTGCCTGCGAAGACTAAGGATCCAGGTTCAATTCTTCAGGTCCCACGTTAGCCAGATGCACAAGGTGGCACATGCATTTGGAGTTCATTTGAAGTGGCTAGATGCCCTGGTGTGCCTATTCCTTCTCTTTCTCTCTCTCTCTCCCTCTGTATCTAATAAGTAAATAAAATAATTTTAAAAAATACTACAGGGAGGGGCTGGAGAGATGGCTTAGCGGTTAAGACATTTGCCTGCAAAGCCAAGAGATCCTGGTTCGATTCTCCAGGACCCACATAAGCCAGATGCACAAGGGGGCACATGTGTCTGGAATTCGTTTGCAGTGGCTGGAGGCCCTAGTGCGCCTATTCTCTCTCTCTCTCTCTCTAATAAATAAATAAAATATATTTAAAAAAAAAACACAGGGAAATTCAGATACGTGAGCTTCACAGCCTTTTAGTCATTGTTTACCAACCTATATTCTGTAATATGGTGGTCACATATTAGCTTACTTTTTACCCCTGACATGCACACCTAGCTACATTTTTTATGAATAAATGTGTCTGTAAAAAAAAAAAAAAAATACCACAGGGAGCTGGGCGTGGTGGCTCACACCTTTAATCCTAGCACTTGGGAGGCAGAGGTAGGAGGATCGCTGTGAGTTCAAGGCCACCCTGAGACTACATAGTGAGTACCAGATCAGCCTAGGCTAGAGTGAGACCCTACCTTGGAAAAAAAAAAAAAAAAAAAAAAAAAAAACAACCACAGGGGGCTGGAGAGATGGTTTAGCAGTTAAGGCGCTTGCCTGCAAAGCTTGAGGACTCATGTTTGACTCTCCAGATCCTACATAAGGCAGATGTACAAAGTTGAGGCAAGTGCAAGATTGCACATGCCCACTAGGTGGCGCAAGTGTCTGGAATTCTACTGCAGTGGCTGAATCTCTGTCTCTGTCTCTCTAAAATAAAATTAAAAAAATAGGCTGGGTGTGAATCATCATGCCTTTAATGCCAGCACTAAGGAGACAGAGGTAGGATCACCATGAGTTCAAGGCCACCCTGAGACTACATAGTGAATTCCAGGTCAGCCTGGACTAGAGCAAAGCCTTACCTCAAAACAAAACAAAACAAAACAAAACAAAACAAAACAAACAAAAAAAAAACCCCACAGGCTATGGGGCTCATACTTTTACATGCAAACTACCAAGGGCCCTCCCTAGAAGACGGTATTTATCAGGTGAGGCCTTTGGGAAGTGAGCAATACCCTTATAAATCAGGCTCAAGAGAAGCTGCTTACTTCCTCTACCATGTGAGGATAAACCAGAGGCATCATCTAGGAGGAACAGGCTCCTCTTAAGATACCAAACCCATGGAGGCAGCCTTCCTTTTAAACTCCCCTGCCTCAGAATTGTGAGAAATAAAGTTCTGTTGTTTATGTCACCAGTTGATGGGACTGGACAGCAGTCCAAACGGACTAAGACACTAAGCTAGCTAACACAGCTCCCTCAGTGTACATAGTAAAGCAGCTAAGTATGTTGAAGAAACAGAACTCTGGGAACAGAGGAGGAAGCAGGCAGCCTGCTAGTTGGGCCTGGGATCATAGTACGAGTGGTTCAGCCGCCAGCACATTAGTGCTGCTAGTCCTGCTCCGTGACAGAGTGGAGTGCTGTCTTTAGGCCAGGAAAGAAGGTCCACCAGGCAGTCCACACAGAAGGGCTGCTTTAGGAAGAATCAGATGAGGAAAGGTTTTGTGGTTCAGAAACTAATATTTTTGAAAAAAAAAAAAAGGCTATAATTGAAAGGAATTCTGTCATATCCATATATAAGAAGAAAACAGACTGCCCAGTTTCTTCTCATGATGCCACGAGCCACTTGTGTGAGACTGCCATGGGGAGTGAATTCACGTGCAGAGCAGCACTAGAGAAGCCTGTCACCGAGGGGTGAGCACCCATACAAATGTCCTAAGCCAGAGGTCTGGAAGGAGGCCTGGAGCTGAAAAAAAATTGGCAAAGGTTTTTATCTTATCTGTCAAATAACACAGAATCTGGGAAAAACTAGGCCCCAAGGGATTCCAAACTTGTCAGAGCAAGAACCAGAAGAATAAATGAACTCTTGGCAATAATTTCATAAACCAAAAGGATTGAGGGGAAATTTTAAAATAAAAATCAAAAGCAAGTGAGCAAACATAAATCCCTGGTTGGGAAGAGGGACAAAACACAACAACAAAGAGGAAGCACCTGCTGGGGAAGCTGTACTTGGTTATGTAAGTTGTTCTCTGCCCACACCCCACGCCTTATCTTCTGATAAGAGGTTCAGCAGAAAGCTGTGCAGGTGTATGGCTTGCTAGAGGCTAAAATGCTGAGATTAATGAAATGGGAAGAGATTCAAGGTAGAGAGAACACCCAAGTCTACCTAAAGCAGCCTTTCCATGTGGACTGCCTGGTGGACCTTCTTTCCTGGCCTCAAAGAAAGCACTCCATCCTCTTTCAGAGAGCAGAAATACCAGCAGTTATTTGCCAAGAGCTGAAACACTTGTATAATGGTTTAGGGACCAATTAACAAGTCTCATACCCCATTCTGCCAACAATTCAGAGGCTCATGGCACAGAAACAGTGTGACCCTGAAACTAAAATATTTTAAATATATATTTGTTTATTTATTTACTTATTTATGAGAGCAGAGAGAGAGAGAAAGAGAGAGAGAGAGAGAGAGAGAGAGAGAGAGAGAGAGAGAATGGCCATACCAGGGCACCTAGCCACTGCAAACGAACTCCAAACACATGCGCCACCATATGCATCTGGCTTATATAGGTTCTGGGGAAACAAACCTGGGTCCTTAGGCTTTGCAGGCAAGTGCTGCTAAGCCATTTCTCCAGCCCAAGCTTCCTTCTCTTTAAGTAGAGAAAAGGTGATAAAATGGTACTCTTCCACTTTGGGAAGTACAAAAGGTCTATAATACTCTGCTCTTGGTTATTGTATATGTATGTATCCAAATAAGTGAAAAATGAATCCTGACAACCCAGTGCTGTTTGCAGCTCTGCAAGCATTTCAGGCAAGACAAGAACAATTTATGTTACAATTTCTCCTTACTTGGGATGCAAAATTGCTTGACCTACCTTGGTAAAAAGAATAAACTAGAAACCACTGGTGCTAGCCAGTCATCCCTATTTAGAAGATCTACAGTACATTTATTTCCCTTCCTTTCCCTAGTGTTTAAGCAAAAGTTCAAACTCTCGCCCAAACAAAATCTTACCAGTTAACTATTTGGGATGCACAAGGCAACCTACTCACTTTCCAGAACTTTCCATGGCCTTCAGATAAATATGAATCCCCTACATGTGATATACAGATAGGGTCTGAAGAAATTTGTATGGATCTAAAGACCTGATGTTGCTCTATTGTTAGTGATGTTTGTGGTCCTCAATATTTGATGCCAAGTGGTGTAATGCCTTTGTGTAAGACTACTTGCAGCGAAGGCCAACTCCTACTCAAGTTCAGAGTTCAAGTTCAGTATCCCCCGCCAAGTCCACCTACTCTCCATGTTAGACACAAAGCTTTGAAATCGTGTGCACTAACAGAGATTTACTGCCACTATACAAGGAAACAAGAAGAAAAAGAACTCTCTAGCTAACGTAACCTCATAGTTTTTCTTCTAGCATACACCTGAATAATGCCTGAGCTGGTTTTTCACTATCTTTTAAGAGATTGCCAATTGGAAGCCGACTCCATTTCCAATTCTACTGATCCATTTCTGCTTTCACTGGTCACAATTCCCCTGCTTTACTGTACTTTGTGCTCCCCTTTTCCAGTGCCCTTTGCAAACCATTTACTCTTTCCACCTTTCTATAAAAATGCTTTTTGCCAACTTCCTGCACCACAGCTGTCATCTCCCAATTTACTCATCACTCCTCCTACTTTATATATGTCTTTAATATCTAGCTTTCAAAATTCCTCCTCATCCCAATCCTGCCTGAGGAGTAAAAGGGTTAAGAGGACAACCTGGCTGGAACCACACTGCCCAGGTTCAAATCTTGGTTCTACCACAGATTATCTAGGTGGCTAGTCTTTCTTTTCCTGAGCTCCTTTGCAAAATAGGTATAGCAACAGTACTTCATAGGACCTGTTGCATTGGTTGAGAGTTAATACATGTTAACATATGCCCTTGGTCAGAATGGTGCCTGCCCAGTAAGCTGTTACTGTTTTCACCAGTATGGACATACCACTATGAGAATGTTCGCATGAACAACTCCTTTAACATGTTCTTTGAGCTCTTTGCGCTTCTGTCTTCAATAAACTTCACCACACTAGTGCATTCATCTTCCACAGCTGCAACTTAGATCCTGTCATCACCAGACCATCCCCATGCTAAAACCTTAACTCTGACCACTACCTCCCATCCTCCCACTGGTCACACTTACCTGTTCTCTCTATATCTGCTTCCCAACATGGAACCTTTAAATGCCAAATCTCTTCGCTTTATCTCTGGCAGTCCTTCTTATCTTTGCCTCCTTTTGTATCTTTTAATTTTTTCGTTTATTTTTATTTATTTATTTGAGAGTGATAAAGAGGCAGAGAGAGAGAGAGAGAGAGAGAGAAAATGGGCACACCAGAGCCTCCAGCTGCTGCAAACGAACTCCAGATGCATATGGCCCGTTGTGCATCTGGCTAACATGGGTCCTGGGGAATTGAGCCTCGAACCAGGGTCCTTAGCCTTCACAGGGAAGTGCTTAACCACTAAGCCATCTCTCTAGCCCTCTTTTAAATTATTTATTTATTACACAGAGAGAGAGAGAGAGAGAGAGAGAGAGTGTGTGTGCTGGGGCCTCCAGCCACTGCAAATGAACTCCAGATGCATGCGCCACCTTGTACATTTGGCTTACATGGGGTACTGGAAAATCAAAACTGGGTCCTTAGGCTTCACAGGCAAATGCCTTAACTGCAAAGCCATCTCTCCAGCCCCTTTTGTATCTTTTTATTCTTTCATCCACTCTTTTTTTTTTTGTTTATTTGAGGTAGGGTCTCATTCTAGTCCAGGCTGACCTGGAATTCACTATGTAGTCTCAGGGTGACCCTGAACTCTTGGTGATCCACATACCTCTGCCTCCCGAGTGCTGGGATTAAAGGCGTGTGCCACCACGTCTGGCCCTTTAGTCCGTTTAATCCCAGCAGTGGTTGGAGGATCATATGAATTCCAAGCTAGCCTAGGACTACAGAGTGAGTTCCAGGTCAGCCTGGGCTACAGAGTGAGACTCTATATTGAAAAACAAAAACAAAACTCCTCAATTTCCAAGCCCCAACTTCTTTCTGCACAAACCACCTAGCAAGTTTCCTATCTTGGATGAGTTGAGCGCCAGCCTGTTGCCGACAGGGTTGCTGAGAGCTCCCAAGGCTGCTCACACAAGTGCAAAGGCCAGTGCCAGTGCCACTGTGTAAGTGTGTGCTCTCCATCTCAGCACTACTCCGAAGTCTTCCTATTTCCTACCTAGTTTATCATCTGCTATCTGTCACCATGGCCACTTCAGACCCTTGCCACTCTCTCCAAACCTCTGATTTTCCTGCCTATTGCCCACCTAACCCCACTCTATCTGCTTCTGCTTCCATTCTCCATAAATGATCTACCACACTTCAGAAGAGATCATGACAAAGAATTACATGATTTCCTTTGAGCAACCCACTATAGCTGTATCCCATTCAAACCTTCCTCCATATCAACGGAGGAGGCCCTGCTATGGCTCACTGTGTGTTTTTTGCTCTGTAGTCTAACCTTCCTACCCTATAAGGCAGTGGTCCTCAAAGCATGGTTCCTGGGCCAGAACACTAACATTCTCCAGGAATTTGGAAAAGCAAAGTCTCAGGCCCATTCCAAACCTGCTGAGTCTAAAACTCTGGAGTTGGGGCCCAGTGATCTGTTTTTAACATAGCCTCCAAGTGAGGCTGACACATGCAAGTTTGAGGAGCACAGTTCAGAGGGACTTCTTGCTTATCCCTTCCTGTATCTTGAACTTTCTTTGATGGCATAGCATTCCTCTAGCCTGAAGCACCTCCAACTTTGTTGAGTCATGTACATGTTTGCCCTTTTCCCATCTATCCACCACACAGCAACTTGTCTAAATTACAGTTGTCCCTTTCACCTAAGGTTTCACTTTCCATGGTCTAAGTAACCTCTAGTCATTGCAATCCAAATGTATTTAATGGAAAATTCTGGAAATAAACAATTCATAAGTTTTAAGTAATATGCAAAATTACGAGAAGCTAGATGAAAATCTCAAAGAAAATTTCACAGCATCCTGCTTTATCCTGCCTGGGACACAAATCATCACTCTGTTTGGTATATACATGCTATACACACTTATTTGGAAGGACAGAGAGAGAAGGAGAGAGTGTATAAGTGTGTGTGTGTGGTGGGGGGGTGACCAGGGCCTCTCGTGCTACAAATGAACTCTGGAAGTATGTGAATTTGGCTTTGCATGGTTAACCAGGGAATCAAACCCAGGCTGTCAGGCTTTCAAGCAAGCACCTTTAACCACTGAGCCAACTCCACAGACCCTGTATATACTTCTTAACTGTTACACATTGAGTAGCTGTCTCAGATCAACTATCTCAACATTGCAGAGCTTGTATTCAAGTAATGCTTATTTTACTTAATAACTGCCCCAAAGTCCAAGAATAGTGATGCAGAGAATCCAGTTATGCTAAAGAAAAGCCATGAAATGCCGGGCGTGGTGGCGCACGCCTTTAATCCCAGCACTCGGGAGGCAGAGGTAGGAGGATCACCATGAGTTCGAGGCCACCCTGAGACTCCATAGTGAATTCCAGGACAGCCTGGGCTACAGTGAGACCCTACCTTGAAAAACCAAAAAAAAAAAAAAAAAAGAAAAGAAAAGCCATGAAGTGCTTCATATTATCAGTTTAATAAGGAAAAAATCACATGCTAAGGTTGCTAAAATCTACATTAAGAATAAAACACAATATTACAAGATCCTATTCAGCAGCATAATATTTATTTATTTATTAGAGAGAGAAGGAGAGAGGCAGAGAGAATGGCTGCATCAGGGCTTCCTGCCATTGCAAACAAACTCCAGATGCATGTACCACCTTGTGCATCTGGCTTTACATGGGTACTAGAGAACTGACCCTGGGCCATCAGGCTTTATAAGCAAGTGCCTTTAACCACTGAGCAATTTCCACAGCCCTCTTATTCAGTAGTATACATAGGGAACTAGTCCCAGTTCCAAGCATCCACTGGGGGTCTTGGAACATACCTCCCATGGGTAAGTGAGAAATTCTGTGCATCATTCTCTACTTAAAATTCTCTAATAAAACCACGCATGGTGGACCATGCCTTTAATCTCAGCACTTGGGAGGTAAAGGTAAGAGGATCGCCATGAGCAAGGCCACCCTAAAACTACATAGTGAATTCCAGGTCAGCCTGAACTAGAGTGAAACCCTACCTCAAAAAACAAAAAACAAAACACACACACACACACAAAAAAAAAATCCCTAATGATGGGCTGGAGAGATGGTTTAATGGGTAAGGTGCTTGCCTGCAAAGCCTAAGGACCCAGGTTCTACTCCCCAGTACCCATGTAAGACAGATGTACAAGGTGGCACATGAGTCTGGAGTTTATTTACACTGGTTGGAGGCCTTGGCATGCCCATTCTCTCTCTCTCTCTCTCTCTCTCTCTCTCTCTCTCTCTTTCTCTCTTTCTCTCACTTAAATAAACAAAAATTTTAAAAATGTTAAAAAACAATTCCTTAATGGGGGCTGGAGAGATGGCTTGGCTGTTAAGGTGCTTTCCTGCAAAGCCTAAGGACCTGTGTTCAACTCTCCAGATCCCACATAAGCCAGATGCATAAAGGTGAGGCAAGCGCACAGTCGCACATGCTCATTAGGTGGCACAAGCATCTGGAGTTCGATTGTAGTGGCTGAGGCCATGGTGCACCAATTCTCTCTCTCTCTCTCGTTTTCTCTCTTTAAAATAAAAAATTTAAAAACTCCTTAATGACTTCCCATTGATCTGAAGAGAAAGGCAATCTTATCAAGGCACTGGGTTCTGCACACCTCCCAAACCTCTTCAAGGTAGTTCTCTTTCTTTGTTTGCCCAACAAATAGGTCTCTCACCTGGAGTGACAGCTGAGTGTTGCAGTGCTTGCCTAGCATGCAAGAGAGGCCATGGTTCAATGTCTAGTACAGTAAAAAGAGAGTGAGTGTGTGTGTGTGTGTGTGTAATTTCTCTTAATTTTCTTATCTTGCCATGTTTTAGGGCATCTAACAAACTTGAACACTGTTATTCCCTTTTTCTGAAATACTCTTTTCTTCAATTCAAGTCTCAGCTCAAGCATTCTTTCCTTAGGGTGGCTTAATCTTACACCTTAGTTTCTATTAAGTTCTTGTTAAATGTTCTCACAGCATTCAGTACTTATCCTCTCATAAGCCACAAAAAAAAACATACAAATTATTTAATCGTTAGACTTGTAATGCCTGATTTTCTTATGAGGGTATAAGCTCCATTGGGACAGTAACTATGTGTATTTTATTCATTGTAATATTCCTTTGTGCCCAGTTCAGTATAGTAGTTTACACATAGTAAATGTCCAAAAAACACTTACTGGCTGAGTCTCATACTGAGCAGTATCCTGTACATACTGTGGCTCTGTATAGAATGCTTTTTACTACCTTTAGCTCTCCAGGGAAATCCTGTACACCCTTCAAGAAATACTGACCATCTCTGTCAAGTATTTCCTGCACACACACATTACCTGCCTATTCAAGCAAAGGACTTTTTCTTTATGTTCTTACTGCCCAGCATATGTAAGTCTGTTAATACAGTAATTACACACTATCATAAAAACTAAGCTTCATGCCTCCATCTCCTATAGACTGTAAACTCCCTGAGGGCACAGACAAAGTCTTGTTCGTCTTTGTACATCCAGTGCTTAGACAAGTACCTGACATTGATAGTCAAATTCCCATAAATGTTTGTGGGCATATTAAATCTAAGCCTAATGTTATCTAATACTGCAATGAAAGGGTTTTTTTTTTTTATTTTTTTTTTATTTTTTTTATTTTTTATTTTTTTTTATTTATTAGTCAGTTCTGTATTCAGCAAATACAGTCAGTTTGGTACCATTATTAGGCTCATCCGTGACCTACCCCCTCCCCTTGGCCCCTCCTTGTTGAGGTATACGGGTCATGCATTGTGGAGTTAGCCCACAGTTATGGCTAAGCTAAATGTCTCTGCATATCATGACCCAACATGTGACTCTGACATTCTTTCCGCCCCCTCTTCCGCAAAATTTCCCTGAGCCATGTTGGGTTCATTTTTGGTCTGCTTCAGTGATGAGGTTTTTTTTTTTTCTTAATAGTAAAGCTAGATTCCAATTCTAGCCACGCTGTTCATTAGCTGCATGATCATAGGCAAACTGTTTAACTTCTTTGGCCTCAGTTTCCTCACTAGCAAAACAGAGCTAATAATACAGACTTGGGAAATATTGTTATGAAAATTAAACAAAATGATATAGTACAGTGATTAGCACACACAGTGCCTGGCATGTAGTTTCCTCCCCACTCTGGCTTCAACTTGACAGAGACAACTAGGACAAAACAAATATAAAAATAAGTCACAGTAATCAAGGGAGATTGAACATAAAGTGAGTCATTCCTTTTAATCATTTACCCAGGAATATCAACAATGAAGAAACATAAAAAGTAAACTGAACACTACTGGTGGCATGTCCCTTAGTATACACAGTTTGTGAGAATTCACCCCAGACACCTCTTGTCTAATAGCCACATCCAGCTTCCTAGCCCAGCAGGTCAGATCTTGATCTGCAGTACCAAGCATAGTTAATTCAGACTGGAATAGAAACTACCTCATAAGGAATGTGCTCACAGGCAGGGAATGGAGGAGGAGAACTTGACTGCATCCACATCAACTGACTGTTTTGCAATCTGGCAGAAAGCACTGCAGAACCGTTGGTAGAGAGACTACCGCCCACACAACTGCACTTACCTGTGGCCAAAACCCAGCTTAGAACAGGTAATGCGCAGCCTTCCGCTTTTACCAAAACAATGGTCAGACCACTGAAACGAACATTTCTGAACTCAAATTGCCCTTGTACATGTGGGCAACACCTATGAGGATGACACCAACCAACTTTACACACACTCTGCCCACAAGCATCAGCCATCACTGCTCATGCACGGAGTGAAAAGTAGACAAGGTTCTCTGCTCCAGACTGCTCTCAAGCTTACCTCTGCAGAGCCATTGGAGCTCACAGCAACTAGTTCCCCAGAGTGGTTTGCTTTAGAGTGCTGGGTCACTACAGGTGGAACCACTTCCTCACTGGGACTCTCCCTCTTTTGACGATTTCTGAGTAAGCTCTGCTGGTCACTGGAGGATACAGCAGGTCTGAATGGAGGTCTGCGTGGGCTCTGCTTCCTCCAAGATACTCTGCTCCAACCTAGCCCCAGATGATAGGGTACACCATCTTCAGGTGCTAAGCTCAAATCATCTGCAATTTGGGAGTTCTTTAAAAATATCAACATGGAATTGGGAGAGTCTGTCCTAAAAGGCCAGCAGCTCTGGGGCTTGCTGCAGTTTGCCTGAAAGCACATTCCTTCTAGCCACCAAAGGGCATGGCAAGTAGAGTCCTGGCAACAGGCTGCCCAACACGACTGGAGGGAAGGGGTTCCTTTAAGAAGTCGAAGGTGATTTTCTCCTCCAGTTCTCAGGCCAACTCCAAATTGCGTCTTCCCCTGCTGGCACCTGCTCTCAGCAGCACCTAAAAACAAAGAATGAAAACAGGTGAAGATCAAGCAAAACAGAGACTACTGCTCCAAAAGAGCCCTGAACACCAACACTTGAGCTATTTTGAAGACAAATTTTTAAGAGGGTGAGAAAACTGTCTGGTGAGTGGAACAGAAGCAAAGAAAGTGTGTTGTGGCTGAGGGTATTTTAGCTTGTGGGAGATTTGCTCCATATTCATTGATGGCTCCCCTTCTCAATGAGTTTCTCCCACATGAAGCTTTTTACAAAGAGTTCTAATTTAATTTACAAAACAGGGGGAAAAATTAAAAAAGCGAAAAGCAGACTATTCTAGTAGAAGACCATGGAACTACAGGGAACAGAGTTCGAAAACTTGACCTTCAACTTCCCACCAAGCTATATATATATATGCCAGGTATAGTGGACTATGGTACCAGAAATGTGGGTAGCTGAGCAAACTGGAATATCGCCCCCTCCACTGAACTGACTACAACACCAAACAACTTTACATGTACACCCAGCCTGTGAGCAAGTACCCTCAAGCAGCAACCAGACTTATGTCATATATAGAGTGAGCACTCAACTGACCTCACGCACATTACAGACACCTGGATTTCCTCCCTCCCTCCCTTCCTTCTCTTCTTTCTTTTCTCTCTTCTCCCCACCCCCCAAGGCAGTGTCTCACTCTAGCCCAGGCTAACCTGGAACTCACTTTACCCAAGCTGACCTTAAACTCATGGTGATCCCCCTACCTCAGTATTCCACTCCCCAACCAGTGCTGGGATTAGAAGTGTGAGCCACCACACCTGGCTAGATATATGCGGTTTCTTTAAAAAGATTATTTATTTGTTTATGACAGAGAAAGGGGGAGAGGGAGGGAGAGAGAGAGAATGAGTGAGCATGCCAGGGCCTTCAGCTATTGCAAATGAACTCCAGATGTACATGCCACCTTGTGCATCTGGTATACATGGGACCTGAGGATTTGAACCTGGTTCCTTTGGCTTTGCAAGTAAGCAGCTTAACCACTAAGTCATCTCTCCATCTTGATATATGCATTTTTTTCTTTTTGGTGTTTTGAAGTAGGGTCTCACTCTGGCCCATGCTGACCTGGAATTCACTATGTAGTCTCAGGGTGGCCTTGAACTCACAGAGATCCTCCTACCTCTGCCTCCCGAGTGCTGGGATTAAAGGCAGGCACCACCACACCTGGCCATTTTCTTTTTAAAAGTATTTTATTTTTATTTATTTATTTGAGAGAGAGAAAGAGATAGAGGGAGAGAGAGAGAATAGGCCTGTCAGGGCCTCCAGCCACTGCAAAGGAACTCCAGATACATGTGCCAACTTATGCATCTGGCTTAATTGAGTGCTGGGGAATTGAACCTGAGTCCTTTGGCTTTGCAGGCAAGTGCCTTAACTGCTGAGCCATCTTCCCAGCCCTGATAGATGCATTTTCTAATTAATTGTTTGCCAAAGTCACATGGGTTTGCACATCATGGCAACAGCTAGAGTGGTGGTGAAAATTACCCAAGATTCTAATCATGAGAGTTTTTCTAGATAGAATTTCTGAATGACAAGCCATGTCATGATAAAAAGAAAAAAAAAAAAAAAAAGGAAAGAAAACACAGTAGTGACCTACTATGATATGAGTTACCTACATAATAACATTGTTAGGTCAAGATGGGCTTCCCAAAATGGAGTCACCAAAAACAGCAGGACAGAGGCATAAGGAAGTGGGTCATCCACATTCCTCAAGGAACTGCCCAGCCATTATCCCTTCCCTGCCTAACATGCCCCAGGTCTAGGTTTACTGCCACCTTATCTCTCACCTGGTCACTTCTGGTCTTACACCCTATAGCTAATATAAAGAAAAAAGAAATTCCTTCCCTTCCTCACCTTCCCCCACCTGAAGAACTCTATAAGGGCACTATCTGTAATCTCAAAGCTGACTGCTCTGCTCTAGAGAGTCAGTCCTAGCAGCTCATGTACCCCCCGCCAATAAATCCATCTTTGCCTCAGAGTGGTCTCTGTGGTCTTGGTCACTCGTGAACCTTACAAACATGATCCAAGATTCTTACTGATGTTTGTAGATAAACTTTGGGCACAGCTATCTCAGGCATGGGATTATCTTCCTGATATATTACCTCACCTCTGTTTTCTTAGATGAAATAATGTCAAAATATGTTCTAATGAAAATTATTATAGATTCTTTTTTCTTCCCCTCAGTACTGGGGATTAAATGGAAGGGCTCAAACATGTAGGCAGGTACTCTACCAATGAGCTACATCTTTTTTTTTTTAAGTTTAGTTTAGTATTTTATTTTATTTTATTTTATTTTTATTTTTTTGGTTTTGGTTTTTTGAGGTAGGGTCTCACTCTCGTGCAGGCTGACCTGGAATTCACTATGTAGTCTCAGGGTGGCCTCGAACTCATGGCGATCCTCCTACCTCTGCCTCCCAAGTGCTGGGATTAAAGGCGTGCGCCACCACGCCCGGCTGTTTGTTTTATTTTTATGTATTTATTTGAGAGCAACAGATAGAGAGAGAAAGAAGCAGATAGAGAGAGAGAGAATGGGTACACCAGGGCCTCCAGCTGCTACAAACGAACTCCAGACACATGTGCCCCATTCTGCATCTGGCTAACATGGGTCCTGGGGAGTCAAGCCTCGAACTGGGGTCCTTAGGCTTCACAAGCAAGTGCTTAACCGCTAAGCCATCTTTCCAGCCCAGGCTACATCTTTTAAAAAAATATTTTATTTTTATTTATTTATTTGACACAGAAAGAGGGAGAGAGAGTAAGAGAATAGGTGTGCCAGGGTCTCCAGCCACTGCAAACAAACTCCAGACGCATGCGCCCCCTTGTGCATCTGTCTAACATGGGTCCTGGGGAATTGAACCGAGGTCTTTTGGTTTTACAGGCAAACACCTTAACCGCTAAGCCGTATCTCCAGCCCTGAGCTATATCTTTTGAGATAGGGTCTCACTAATTTGCTCAATCCTCCTGTCTTGCAATTCTCCTGCCTTAGCTTCCAAAGTAGCTTGGATTAGACCTGAACCACCAGGTCTGGCATATCAACTCTTTGTTTTCAAAGTAAGGTCTCACTGTAGCCCAGGATGACCTGGAATTCACTGTCTAGTCTTGGGGTGGCCTCAAACTCATGGAAATCTTCTTACCTCTGCCTCCCAAGTGCTGGAATTAAAGGCATGAGCCACCATGCCAGGTGTCAATTCTTTCTTTAAAACGTATTTTTCTCTCTCTCTCCCTCCCTCTTTCTCTGTCAAATTAATTAATTAACGAATTATTTTTTTTTTTAAAGTGCTGGAGGGGATGGCTTAGCAGCTAAGGCACTTGCTTGCAAAACCAAAGGACCCAGGTTAAATTCCCCAGGACCCACATTAGCCAGATGCAAAAGGAGTGCATGTGTCTGCAGTTCATTTGCAGTGGCTGGAGGCCCTGGCATGCCCATTCTCTCTCTCTCTCCCTCTTTCTCTGTTAAATAAATAAATTAATTAAAAAAAAAGAAAAACAAAATGTATTTTATTTATTTATGCATTTGAGAGAGAATGAGAGTGCCAGGGTCCCCAGCCACTGCAATCAAACTCCAGTTTGCCACCTAGTGCATCTGGCTTACATGGATACTGGGGAATCAAACCTGGGTCCTTTACTTCACAGGCAAATGCCTTAACTACTAAGCCATCTCTCCAGCACCCCCCCCCTTTTTGAGAGCAGGTGTCAGGTAGCTCACCTCCCTGTGAGCTGAGATGGTGAGGTTACAGGTGTGCACTGGCACATCTGGTTTAAGTGGTGCTAGGGATCAAATCCAGGGCTTCTTACATGCTAGGCAAGTACTCTATCAACTGAGTTACATCACAGCCTTATAAATTTGTGTGTGTGTGTGTGTGTGTGTGTGTGTGTGTGTGCGCGCGTGCACACACACACACACACACACATGCTCACCAAAGTGCATATGGAAGTCAGAAAACAGCCTGGGGTTGAGACAGGTTCTTTTTTACTGATTGCTGCTGGGCTACGAATGCCACATTAGCTGGTTTGCGAGCTTTGGACAGTCTCCTGATTTCACCTCGCATTGGAATTACAGACCCATGTGCTACTTGCATATGGCTTTACATGGGTTTTGTGAATCCAAACTCTGACTTTTTAACCACTGAGCAATCTTCCCACCTGTAAATTCATTTTGAATTTCATTCATGTTTGGGTTATACGGGAGTGTGTAACCACTATGGCTAAGGTTACAGAAGACTAGATAGAACCAGAGTGAGGAGAGAGAGGCACCCCAGGCACAATATTCATGAGGTGCTCACTCTCAAGGTTACTTGAGTTTAAGGTGGGCTTAGAGAACCTGGACAGAGAGTGCTACTTTTCTCTCTTATGGTTTGCTTGTTTGTTTTTATCTTTGGGAGGGTATTTTATTTTGTTTTTTTGAGACAGTCTCCTATAGCCCAGACTGGCCTCAAACTCACTATATAGCTGAGAATGATCTGAGTTCCTGATCCTCCTGCTTCCAACTCCCAAATGCTGGGATTACAGACAGGAAGCACTACCATGCCTGACCAAAAAATACCTATAAATTTCATACTATAGATGTCTTTCTTTCCTCATCCTAGTCCTGGCCCTGCAGTTAGTTATAACATAGAAATTATGGATTACAGAAAAAAAATGTAATAGGAGCAAAACACATAAGAGATGGATAAATATGTCTGCACATGCACATAACTGAAAATGGTTCTAACTAAACCAACAACTTGATAATCAGCCAAAACCAACTTAACTCCCACAAAACACTCACTAAATATCAAACAGGCTAAATGTGGACACTAATCAACAGGAAAATAAAAGATAGATAAAGGCAGGCTGCTAGACTATTGAGTCAGAAGCACTAAGTACGAAAGCCAGCCTTCCTTTGTTCGGAGAGAAATGAGATGCAGTGGCACCAACCTAATACCAGACAAGACAAGTTAGGAGGCCAGAGAAAATACAATTTCCTTAAGAAAAGATAGATAAATAACAACTCTGGGGAAAAAAAAAAAAAAAAGAATCTCTGGGCTGGAGAGATGGCTTAGTGGTTAAGCGCTTGCCTATAAAGCCTAAAGACCCTGGTTCAAGGCTCGATTCCCTAGGACCCACATAAGCCTGATGCATAAGGGGGCGCACGCGTCTGGAGTTTGCAGTGGCTGGAAGCCCTGGCATGTCCATTCTCTCTCTCTTTCTCTCTGCCTCTTTCTCTCTCTGTCTGTCACTCTCAAATAAATAAGAATAAACAAAAAAAATTTTTTAATTAAAAAAAGAATCTACCGAGAGCTACAGAAATAACTTTTCATTTTCTTATCCATCTTCCCACAACAGTCACCAGCTACACAATAACAGCTGAGTACACAAACATTGTTAGAATCAATAAACTGTAGCTTACTGATTTATTAAACATCAGTAACCACTACTAGTTATCCTCATATCAGCATTCCCTCATTCTTACAACAATTCGCTCATATTTAACATAATAAAGAGGTTAACATGATAAAAAATAACATGTACTGTTCTGTAAGCTACTATTTTACTTAATTTTTAAAAAATGCACTGTGACACCCTCCCTCCCTCTCTCTCTCTCTCTCTCTCTCTCTCTCTCTCGAAAATAATTACCCGGGAGGGTGTGGTGGTGCATGCCTTTAATCTCTCCACTCAAGAGACTGATGCATGAAAATCACTGTGAGTTTGAGGCCAGCCTGGGACTACAGAGTGAATTCCAGGTCAGCCTGGGCTACAGCAAGACCCTACCTCAAAAACAAACAAACAAACAAACAAATAAATAAATAATTTTTGTTTTCAAGGACTGGGGAGATGGCTCAGCAGGTAAAGCCTGCCAGCCTGGGTTCAATTCCTTAGTACACATGTGAAGCCAGATAAACAATGTGACACAAGTGTCTGGAGTTCATTAGCAGTGGCAAGGAGGCCCTGGTGCACACATGCATTCATCTTCTCTCTCATGCTTTTTCTTCCTCCCTCCTTCTTTCCCTCCCACAAATAAATAAGTGAGAATTTCTTTTAAAGAAACTTAAAGGGCTGGAGAGATGACTCAGCGATTAAAGGTGCTTGTTTGCAAAGCTTGATGGTCAGGGTTCAATTCCCCAGTACCCACATAATGCCAGACGCACAGGGTGGTGCATGCTTCTGCAGTTTGTTTGCAGTGATGGGAGGTCCTAGTGCACCCATACTCATTCTCTCTCTCTGTCTGCTTCTTTTTATCACTCTCTAAAATAAATAATTTAAAATAAAATAAATAAAATACACTGAGACTTCCATACCTGCCTTTGAAAGAAGCCTCGCTCTAGGACTTGCCTTCCACCATGAGTGACTAGATACTGTGATACAATCGTTATGAACAAGTTATCTCACTATCATCTCTTTAAAGTCCTCATAAAGTTCACACAGGCAAGAAATTGTATAGAAATATTAGATATAGGATTAAGAAGCACCAATACTTACTAATCACCAAATAATTCACTCTAGAGAGAAGCCCCATAAATACAGTGAATGTGCATAAGCTTTAAGAAAGAATTCTGTCCTTTCAAAGTCATCAGAGAAATCACAATAGTAAGAAAACTTAACAACGTTGCATCTGGCAGAACCTTTATTCAGAATGTGGTCATTATTCATCAAGAAAGGATGTGTGTTGGAGAAAAACCTTTTTAAATGTATAAAATGTGGGAAAGCGGGCTGGAGAGATGGCTTAGCGGTTAAGGTGCTTGCCTGCAAAGCCTAAGGATGCATGTTTGACTCTTCAGATCTTATGTCAGCTAGACACACAAAGGCGAGGCAAGCTCAAGGTCGCATATGCCCACTAGGTGGCACAAGCATCTGGAGTTCTACTGCAGTGGCTGAGGCCCTGGCACATCAATTCTCTCCTCTCTCTCCCTCTCTCTCTAAAATAAAAAAATAAATAAAGTGGGAAAGCATTTAGATATAACTCACTGTATTGGAGCATAAGAATTTAGATGAGAATAATAAATATAGAAAAGCCTTCAGGAAGACCTCAACCTTTCTTAGCTACCAAAGAGTGCATACAGTAGAGATTCCCATTACCACTGAAAATGTGGAAACTCCTTTAGAGGTAGCTCCTCCTCTGCTGAATGTCAAAAAGCTCAGAGTTGAGCCAGGCACTGTGGCGCACGCCTTTACTCCCAGCACTTGGGAGGCAGAGATGGAAGGATCTCCATGAGTTTGAGGCCACCCTAAGACTACATAGTGAATTCCAGGTCAGCCTGGGTTAGAGTAAGAAACTACCTTGAAAACCAACCAAACAAACAAAAATAAAAACCCTCCAAGTTGAAATAACTCCACCAACGTGATGACTGTGGAAACTGTTGCAGGTGAACAGCATGAAATTCATGCTGGAGGAAACATTATCACCCCAAGAAATGTAAACAAGCCTTCAGGCACAATTTGGCCTTGTTGAACTTCAAAGAATCCATGTCTTATGAATGTAATGAAATTGAAGGTTTTTTCCATTAAGTTCGGCCCTTAAACAATATAAGAAAATTTGTAACAAAGAGTCATAGGCTAGGGATGCAGCTCAACCAGCAGAGTACTTGCCTAGCAAGCACAAAGACCTGGGTTTAATCGCCATATAAAAACCAGGTGTGGCTGGGCATGGTGGCGCACGCCTTTAATCCCAGTACTCAGGAGGCAGAGGTAGGAGGATCGCAGCGAGTTCAAGGCCACCCTGAGACTACAGAGTGAATTCCAGGTCAGCCTGAGCTAGAGTGAAACCCTACCTCAAAAAACAAAACAAAACAAGCAAAAATTTAAAAAAAAAAAAAAAAAAAAAAAAAAAACACCCAAGTGTAAAATCCCAGCACTTAGGAGGCAGAGGCAGAGGCAGAAGAATCAGAAGTTCAAGGTCATTTTTAGCTTTGTTGCAAATTTGAATCCAGCCTGGGGTACATGAGACCCTGTCTTGTGTAAATCATGTAAAAAGTAGCTTATTTCGTCTGACCATCAAAAGGGAGGCATTCAATAAATGAGAATCTTAACAAAAATATTACTTTATACTATCATTGAAGTCTTTATGTAAGGATGCAAAGTACAGTATGTTTTATGCTGATAAGACACGTGAAGGACCTACATGTCTGTTCATGTGGAACTACTTAACTATAGAATATGGTATAACAATTGAAAAGAATTAGGCAGACTCTGCAAGCAGCCACAGAACTATCCCCATGATGTCTTGTTAAATTAAAAAAGCAAGTTAGGGCTGGAGAGATGGCTTAGAGGTTGAGGTGTTTGCCTGAGAAGCCAGGTTCAATTCCCAGGATCCACATAAGCCAGATGCACATGGTGCCACATGCGTCTGGAGTTCATTGGTAATGGTTAGAGGCTTTGGCACTCCCATTCTCTCTCTCTCTCAAATAAATAAAAACTTGAAAAAGCAAGTTAGCAGAAAAATCTACATATCATATATATTTATTTATTTGAGAGAGAGAGAAAGAGAGAGAGAGAGAACTGGCACACCAAGGCCACCAGCCATTGCAAATGAACTCCAGATGCATGTGCCACCTTGTACATCTGGCTTATGTGGGCCCTAGGGAATTGAACCTGGGTCCCTTGGCTTTGAAGGCAAGTGCCTTAACTGCTAAGCCATTTCTCCAGCCCATGGTCTTGTTTTTTTAAAGTGAAGCTATTTTGTTTGTATGCATATTATATGTAAATAAAGGCTAAGCTTTAATAACTATGATTGGTTTGTTGAGATCGGGTTTTGCTACGTAGCCCAGGCTAGCCTTGAAACTCACAGTGAACCTCCTACTTCAGTGCTGGGATTACAAGTGTGCAACAGCAAATCCAACAGGCTAAACTTTAATGTTTAAAAAAAAAATCACTGATCTATGCTTCCATCATAAAAGCTTGAAAAAGATGAGTACATTAGAGCAATGAATGTAACAGAAAGCAAGCAAATAAAAAACCATAGAGAACATCTTCTAATCACATACACATATATACACACACACAAAAAAAGACATATGCTATGAGTGTTCAGTTCAGAAAATAAAAATGTAGAAACTAATATTATTCCAACCATGCTGTTTGGTAACCAAGTGAATTATGAATTTGGGATCATCAGGAAAAGGCCTTTTAAACAACCCTCCAGATTTCAAAAAATCTCTTCAGGTAGCAGATCTGTCCCAGAGTCATGGCGACTAGAACAAAAGCTTTGAAGAAGGACCAAAGGACTGCTCTGTTGCTCATGTTGTCAGTGATGGCTCTGTGCGTCCTCTCCTGGACTTCCATGTACTTTTGTTCATGCTTTACAGCTGTCACCGCCACTGCCAGCTTACTAATCATTTCTTCTAGCTTGTTCTCCTAGCTTTTGTTTCCATGTCATGTCCTTTTGGAGCCTCCCCAATGTCAGTGGTGAACATCACTATCTTCGGAGTCATGGTAGGCAAACTATTATTAAAACGGAATCTATATGCTTCATCCATGTCAGCAGCAAGTGTGTATTTCCCAGTGGACTCCTGGTCTCCTTTATAAATTCCTTTATTACCAGGGTCCTGTGATCTCCACGTTGATGTCAAGGAAGCCAGCCTCCATCACCTCAAAGATGAGTCTTTGTGCCCATCTTGGTGCCCAAGGCGACCGGCTCGAAGAAGCACTTGTCAGAGATACTGATGAAACAGTTCAAGGCCATGGCCAGAAGAGCAGCCAGAAGCACCAGCAGCTCAAGCGTTACCATGGTGGGGCAGAGGCAGAAGCCAAGACCCAGACAATGGCCTCCAGAGCTGCCACTGCTGCCCAAAAGATTTTTCAAGAAATATTTAAGGTTACCGAGAAGATGGCTTAGTGGTTAAAGGCACTTGCTTGCAAAGCCTTCCAGGCAGGATTTAATTCCCAAGCCACCCTTGTAAGCCAAACACAAAAAGTGGTACAAGGGCTGGAGAGATGGCTCAGCAGTTAAAGGCACTTACTTGCAAAGCCTGATGGTCCAGGTTGAAATCCCCAGTACCCACATAAAGCCAAATGCACAAAATGGCACATGCATCTGGAGTTGGTCTACACTCTCTCTCTCATAAATACATATATAAATAATTTTTTTAAAAATGGTGCAAAGGTCTAGTGTTCCTTTGCAGTGGCAAGAGGGAACACACACACACACACACACACACACAAGTAAATACTTTTTTTTAAAAAAAGAGATATTTAGCTCAATTCCCACCTGGGCTAAGATCCACTCTAAAACAACTGCAAGTATCTTTGAGCCTTTGTAATCCTCTTCTACAGTTCTCCCTAGCCCCTTACAATTGAGAACTCATTAACAAAGCAGGCCATTCTACCTGTGTCTATTCTGCTAGCTCTTTATTTTTATTTTTATTTATTTATTTGAGAGAGAGAGAAAGAATGGGTGCACCAGGGCTTCCAGCCACTGCAAACAAACTCCAGACGCATGCGCCACCTTGTGCATCTGGCTAACGTGGGTCCTGGGGAATCGAACCGGGGTCCTTTTGCTTTGCAGGAAAGCGCCTTGACCGTTAAGCCATCTCTCCAGCCCTCTGCTAGCTCTTTCTAGGGGAATGGTTAAATCAATTATGACCTATCAACTGGATGTCAACATGTGTCTAAAAGGTGATTATAGCCAGGCATGGTGGCTCATACCTTTAATCCCAGCACTCGGGAGGCAGAGGTAGGAGAATCGCTGTGAGTTCGAGGCTACTCTGAGACTACACAGTGAATTCCAGGTCAGCCTGTGCTACAGTGAGACCCTACCCCACCCCCACCCCCCAAAAAAGACTATAACGTATATAAAAAAGAAATATACATATAAATGTAGTTATATGTATATATATATATATATATATATATATATATATATCATATAAATAAATCAATGACAAAAAATAAGAGATAAGTATAAATACTACTGCAGGATATGAGGGCAATCCTACAGCAACATCTGTCACTCCACTGATTTCCAGGGTTGACTGGGCTGATCTGCTGGCTAGGCAGGTGTCCCTTCCTCCCTCACTGCTCCATGTGCATCCCTCCTGAAGCTGTGTACTTGGTCAAAGAGGAAGACCTTCCCCAATAGAGGAGGACAGGTTTTCCATTAAGAATATACGAGTAGCTGTGCTCCCCTGCTAGAACATCCAAACAAGCTCTCAAGACTGCTACAAGATGGAAAACTGTTTACAATATAACGCTAATAGTATAAAGCTAAGGGCTGGAAAGATAGCTCAGCAGTGAAGGCACTTGCCTGTAAAGCCTAATGACCCATGTCTAATTGCCCAGTACCTATGTAAATCCAGATGCACAAAGTGGCACATACATCTGGAGTTTGTTTGCAGCAGCTGGAGACCCTGGTATGCCCATTCTCTCCTATCTCTCTCTTTCTCTCTGCTTGCAAATAAATAAAAAGAAAAAAAAAGAAAAGAGTATAAAGCTAAATATAAAAGTGCATACATAGTTAAATTCCCTGAGGAAGTGATAACTAGCCTGGAACCTAAGGGATGAGAAGGAAATTAAGCAGAGGTGTGAAGGTGGAAATTAGAGCAATCACACAAAGACCCAGAGGCTTAGACAGAACATGGCAAGAATTAAAGCAATTCTGTATGGTGAATATCATTTCAACCAGGCCATGGCTTCAACTACTACCAACATTCCCAATGCTCTCAAATGTAAACTCATATTTCCAGTCCAGATTGAATCCCTGCTGCCTTTTAGTGACTGCACAAAACATAACAGCTTTTTGTTTTGTTTCGTTTTGTTTTGAGGTAGGGTCTCACTCTAGCCCAGGCTGACCTGGAATTCCCTTTGTAGTCTCAGGGTGGCCTTGAAATCACACTGATCCTCCTACCACTGCCTTCCAAGCACTGGGAATAAAGGTGTGCACCAACACACCTGGCCACATGATAGCTCTTTATCTGCCTTCTGCATAAAACAAAACTAAAAGTAAAACCATGTGAACGGTGTAGACCTTGATCCTGTGGCCGATGGGTGACCTTCATGAACCTACAGCATGACCTTAAAGTTTCTGTATGACATGGCCAGCCCACTCCACGCCTCACACTTCAAACCTTGACCTGTGTGCTCAGACTATTCTGCCTCTTTGCTTCTGAAAAGGACTTTGCTCTCTCACCCACCACAGGATAACTAAATCATGAGCGTGGATGAGGCTATTCAGGGAGATGAGAAGAAGTGCTTAGGAGCCATCTCCATCTCTCTCATTATCCAGCTTGCATTCTACAGTCTATCTCTTCAATAGCTCCAGGACTGAGATTCTCAATTCCTTTATCCTAGCTGCCTTGGAAAATGGCAATCATGGGTGAATTAGACAGTTCTGAGAAAATTGGAGCAAAAAGAAGTGGGCTTCCCAGCCATCCTGAGTGTCCCTACCTTCACCTACTTCATTTCCCACAGCAGCCACTGAAATCCCCATTCTGTTCAAAATTCAGGCACCCTTCCTTCTCAGCTCACTGTTATGCTTACTTACTTATTCCTTCACTCATTCAACAAGTATTACTGAGCACCTGTTTCTTCCTAGGCATTAGTTTGATGGAGCTTATAACTGAGATAGGACACAAAAAGAAGAAACAGACACAATAATCAGTGTAAGCTATGAACAGATACAAGGGCTTGAAGAAAAGCAATTCAGGGGCTGGAGAGATGGCTTAGCAGTTAAGGTATTTGCCTGCAAAGCCAAAGGATCCCGGTTTGATTCTCCAGGACCCACGTAAGCCAGATGCACAAGGAGGTGCATGCATCTGGAGTTCGTTTGCAGTGGCTGGAGGCCCTGGCATGCCCATTCTCTTTCTCTCACTCTATCTCTTTCTCTCTCAAATAAATAAATAAAATATATTTTTAAAAAATTTTAAAAAAGGGAAAGCAATTCAGGTTTTACAAAATAGTTTAATAAACTGGAAATTTGCTATAAAGATATACTAACACTTTAGCCAGGCATGGTGGCACATGCCTTTACTCTCAAGCATCTCTCCAGCCCCCTCGTTTCCTTTTCTAAAGCAAGTATGTGAGTTTCTTATTTCCCCAAAATGTATGTATGTGTGTGTATATGTATGTACATATGTGTGTATGTGTGCATGTGTACAATATATACATACATACACACACACACACACATATACACAGACATATACACACACTCTTTCTAGCTCCCCCTACAAATTGTAGCACACTTCTCACTCACATTGCTCTGAACCTTTTTGTCTTACATAACTACCATTCCATATCAGGACTGTACATAGAGTTGCCTTATTCATTCTTGCAGCTGCATGAATCTGTAATTTATTTATATAGGTCTTAGTGGATGCATGAGTTTTCAGTATTTTTTTATCTGCCTATAAACCGAATTTTTTTGCATGTGTATGTATGTATAGTGTGTGTGTGTGTGTGTGTGTGTGTGTGTGTGTGTGAATATGAGTGTTTTTATGTGTGTGGGCATTGGGTATCTTCTGTCTCTCTCCACTTGTTTGTTTGTTTGTTTGTTTGAGAGGAAGAAAGAGACAGACAAGAGAATGGGCATGCCAGGGCCTCTAGCCACTGCAAATGAACTCCAGATGCATGTGCCATCATGTTCATCTGGCTTATGTGGATTCTGGGGAATTGAACTTGGGTCCTTAGGCTTCACAGGCAAGTAAGTGCCTTAACTACTAAGCCATCTCTCCAGCCCTCCACTTGTCTCAGAGTGGCCCTGAACTCACAACGATCCTCCTACCTTAGCCTTCTAAGTGCTGGGATTAAAGGCATGTGCCACCATGCCCAGCTTAAAATTTATTTTATTTGTTTATTTGAGAGAGAAGGAAAAAGAGGCAGATAGAGACAGAATGGGTGTGCCAGGGCCTCTAGCCACTGCAAACAAACTCCAGACACATGTTCCACCTTGTGCATCTGTCTTACGTGGGTACTGGGGAATCGAACCTGGGTCCTTGGAATTCGCAGGCAAGCGCCTTAACCGCTAAACCATCTCTCTAGCCTTGTATCTCAAACTCTAACCTAGGGACTGGCATATTTTATTGTAGATGCTTTAAAAAATTTAAATCAGCCAGGCATGGTGGCACATGCCTTTGATCCCAGCACTTGGGAGGCAGAGGTAGGAGGATCGCTTAGAGTTCAAGGCCACCCTGAGACTACATAATGAATGACAGGTCAGCCTGAACTAGAGTAAGACCCTACCTCGAAAATAAATAAATAAATAAATAAATAAATAAATAAATGCATAAGTGCATGTGCATGAATAAAGTATTGAGCAGATTAACTGTCAGGAAACCAGATGGCCACATTCTGATTGGGTTGTACTGAAAAGATCCATTATCCAGGAACAGCAGAACTTTAAAAGGAATAAGGCCCACAAGTTAATGAAGGAGGTGAATGGTTGGTGCATTAATAGTGATGGGGCAGAAGCAGCATAAACCTTCAAGAACCAAAGTTTTTCCATGAAAGTGGAAAGGGGTGATATTCAGGATATAACAGTGCAGAGTGATAAAGGCATCACTCCTACTTCTTCTTCTTCTTCTTTTTTTTTCTTTTTCTTTAAGGTCGTTAAGGTTTTGTTTTGTTTTGAGGTAGGATCTAACTCTAGCTCAGGCTGACCTGGAATTCACTATGTAATCTCAGTGTGGCCTCGAACTCATGATGACCCTGCTACCTCTGCCTCCCAACTGCTGGGATTAAAGGTGTGCGCCATCATGCCTGGCTCTTCTTTAAGTTTTTTTGAGGTAGGGTCTTACTCTAGCCCAGGCTGACCTGGAACTCATTCTACATTCCCAGGCTGGCCTCAAACTCACAGCAATCCTCCTATCTGCCTCCTGTGTGCTGGGGTTAAAGATGTGCACCACTATGCCCACCATCATCCCTACTTCTGAGTTCAGAAGTACACTATGGCAGAATGAATAACTACCACTGCAGATTAGAGGTAAATCAGTCTCAAAACATTGTATCCAAGACTGGAGAGATGGCTTAGTAGTTAAGATGCTTGCCGTCAAAGCCAAAGGACCCAGGTTTGATTCCCCAGGACCCACGTAAGCCAGATGCACAGGTGATCCATGCATCTGGAGTTCATCTCTCTCTCAAATAAATAAATAATAAAATTATTTTTAAATTGTGTATAATATTTTAACTTTGAAAATAAACAGGGTTTACTAATTCAATGGATATGATGATGATTTTTGGAGACAGGGTTTCATGTAGCCTAGACTGGCCTCAAACTCACTATGTGGCTGGAGGCTGACCCTGAACTCCTGCCTCCACCTCCTGAGGGTTGGGATTACAGGGTTGTACCACCATACCTAACTAGTTCACTGGATTCTTATCACAGCTTAAAAACTGGGAGGGGAAGATGCTAACTACTAATAAGTAAAAACATAGACAGGAATGTCAAATCAGACTCCTATAAATCATGATGGTTTGGGCACTTAATAGCAAAAAAAAAGAAGATAGAAAAATATGAGCTACCTATTCCTCCTTGGTACAAAATTTCAAATACTTTGGGTCAAATAAAAAAGGATATCCTCCAATGAAATTGGGGGGAAATGACCAAGGATACTTATGAGGATCTCAAGGGCAAAAGGAAGATAAAAAAAAATTCTATTTCCTGGCAATTGCTAGCAGCTGTGGTAAAATAGAAGCAGCAATAAAAGCTAAGGGGAGGGAGCTGTAAGACTGGTCTTCCTTTGCTTTCCTGGCTTCCTGAGCAATATCAGGTAAGTTATGCAACAATCTGGGGACAAAAAGAAATAATTCATAATCCAAACACTTCCTGCTTTCTGAAATGACATGAAAACCTCTGTTGGAGTCCTTCCATTACTTGGGGCACATGTCCAATGAAGGAAGGAAGAACCTGGGAAAAGGTATCAGACTCTTCTTAATTCCCTGAACCTCTTGATTGCTGTATTCTTTTTATTTTTAAAAAATATTTTATTTGCCGGGCATGGTGGTGCACGCCTTTAATCCCAGCACTTGGGAGGTAGAGGTAGGAGGATCGCTGTGAGTTCGAGGCCACCCTGAGACTCCATAGTGATTTCCAGGTCAGCCTGGAACACAGTGAGACCCTACCTCAAAAAACCAAAAAAAGCCAGGTGTGGTGGCGCACACCTTTAATCCCAGCACTCGGGAGGCAGAGGTAGGTGGATTGCCGAGAGTTCGAGGCCAGCCTGAGACTACATAGTGAGTTCCAGGTCAGCCTGGGCTAGAGTGAGACCCTACCTCAAAAAACCAAAAAAAAAAAAAAAAAAAAAAAATTTTTTTATTTGAGCGAGAAAGAGAACAGGTGCGCCAGGGCCTCCATCCATGGCAAAGGAACTCAGGATGCATGCGCCACCTTGTTCACCTGGCTTTATGTGGGTACTGGGGAATGGAACCTGGGCCCTTTGGAAGTGCCAGCAAGCACCTTAACCACCAAGCCATCTCTCCAGCCTGACTGCTATATTCTTAAAGATTTATGTGTGAGTGTGTTTTGAATGTGCAAATGCACTTGTAGGCATACGAAAGCCAGAGGAGAACACTGAGTATTCATCTATCATTCATTCACATATTTCTTTGAGACTTGATTCCCTTTGTAAACGTGGAGCTGTGGTTTTCATGAGCCCCAGCAATTCTCTAGTCTCCCCAAAGAACTGGGGTTATAGATGTGTGTGACCATGGCCAGCTGTTAACATGGGTCCTAAAGTACTCAACGCAGGCAGTGTCAGGCCTTCCAGGCCCTCTTGCTTGCATTCTTACTCACTGAGCCACCTCCCCATCTCCTGATTGCTATATTATTTTATTCTTTTTTTTCCTGTCTTCTTGTTTTTTGATTGTTGTATTCTTAAAATTATTAAAGTTTAGTAATGAATAAGATCTCTGATTCAAGTCTTATCTGACAATTGAATCTTTTGTTTTATCTCAAAGGAATAAAAATTGGCAGTGTTTCTATTTATTAGGCAGTGATGAAGTAAACAAAATAGGGTAGCTGGCTATCATGTTACTAAAAAACTCATCTCAATAATTCTCAGTAGCAGAGGAGATACTCTGATCTCAGCTCACATGAATAGTCAGTGGTTTTACCTGACTGATGCTTTTATTATGAAATGCTGTCTAATGCTGCTATATTAGTTACTTTTCTCATATCTATGACCAAATACCTAACAAAAAGCAACTTGTCCTGGAGAGATGGCTCAGCAGTTAAAAGTACTTGCTTGCGAAGCCTGTGGCCTGGGTTCAATTCTCCAATAACCGCATAAAGCAAGATGTCCAAAGCGGTGCATGTGTCTAAAGTTTGTTTGCAGTGGCAAGAGCTCCTTGCATGCCCATACTCATTCACTTTCTCTCTCTCTCTCATAAATAGATAAACACTTTTTAAAAAAATAAAAAGCACCTTAATAGAAGAAGGGTTTATTCTGCCCCCAGTTCAGCAGAAAGCAGTTCTTTGTGACATGGAAGCAGTCCATCATGAAGCAGTATGGTCCATGGTACCAACCAAGAAGCAGAGCAGGGAAACCCAATTCTCAGCTGGCTTTCTCCTTTTCCCCTTTTTACTCAGTCTGGGACCCCACATTCAGAGGAGGTCTTAGTTAAACTTTTCTGAAAATAACCTCACAGACACACATTAGAGGTTCAACAATTAATACAGGGAATGAGCTGGGGAGATGGCTCAACAATTAAAGGCACTTGATAGCAAAGCCTGCAGGCCCAGGACCCTTGTAAAGCCAGCCGCAAAAAGTGGTGCAAGCTTCTGGTGTTTATTTGCAGCATGAAAAGACCACACACCAATCCAAGCCAGGCATTTGCACACCTTCAAGCCCAGCACTTTGCTGTGAGCTTGACCCTGAGACTACATAGTGAATTCCAGGTCAGCCTGGGCTACAGTGAGACGGTACCTTAAAAAAAAAAAAAAAGACCACACATATACACGCAAATAAATAAAATGTGTTTCTATCTTTTTTTTTTTTTAATATTGCACATCACTCCTTTATTATACTGATCTGGAAAAGATTTAGTAGTTATGCCCAAAATGAGAACTGAGCCCACGTGGCAGGGCCAAGTAACTGGAACATGATTCAGAAATGAGGCATAGTAAAATACACACACTTAGACATGATCAAGGGGCATTTCATTTCACTGCCACGAAACAAGGCAGAGGGGGGATTCTAAGACACATGGCAGGAGTGCCTCCTGCCCCGCCTCTTCAAGGCCACAGAGCTTAATCCATTTTGGTATGAGGAATGGCTTATTTTCATTACCACGTGGGACTATTTCAACCACCACTAGACACCCCAGAAGGGTTTTCGTGTGGCATTATTTATAGATGTGTGTGTTTATGTATATATTTTCTTAAACTAAAGTAATGCATGAACTTAGTTCAAGACTGATCCCAATGTTCTGGGGTCGGGAAGGAAATAGTTGTTTTTAAAATCACCATGCAGGCTACATTCATATTCCACTGGAATGACTAGAGCCCCCAGACCTTACTGTAGAAGAATGCAGAACAGGCTCTAGGAACAAAAATGGATTGTGGCTTCTCGTTCGTCATGCCTCAGCATGGTTCCTCCCTCACCAACTTCCCAGGCAGGTCCTTAGTAAACAAAGCACTAGAAGAACTAGAACCACTACCTCAACGCTCCTGGGTAAGAGAAGCATTGCCTGGGCTTGGACCGAGGACCTGCACCCCAGAGGTGCTATTCTGACTAGATTCTATGAAGGAAGTGGGTGCAGGAGACAAAATACTAAAATGAAAATGGAAGCCACCGGTCCCCATCTGCAGCTACAACTTAAGATCCTAAAGATGTAGTCAGTGTGACAGGTGTCAGGGAGAGGGGCACGGGGCACAGGGGCAGGGCAGGTGATCCTTGGGGTAGTAGTCGGCCAGCTGGCCTTCACTTCTTGGCCTTGCCCTGGGCAGCCACAGCTTCCATGGCTTTAGGCACGGTCTCTTCATCCCCTAGGAATTGCATGGGCTTGATGGGCTTCAAGTTCTTGTCCAGTTCATAGACAATGGGAATCCCAGTTGGCAGGTTCAGCTCCATGATGGCCTCTTCAGAGAGAACCTCCAGATGCTTGACAATGCCCGGAAGACTGTTGCCATGGGCTGCGATCAGGACTCTTTTCCCTTCCTTGGTCTGGGGGACAATTTCTTCATTCCAGAAAGGCAGTGCTCTGGCAATCGTGTCCTTCAGACTCTCGCAGGAGGGTAGCTGGTCCTCAGTAAGGTCTGCATACCTGCGATCCTTACTGATATTGCTGTAGAAGGGATGGTCGGGCTCCATCGGCGGTGGTGGGACATCATAGGAGCGCCTCCAGATCTTTACCTGGGCCTCACCGTGCTTGGCAGCAGTTTCTGCTTTATTGAGACCAGTCAAACCCCCATAATGCCGCTCATTGAGGCGCCAAGTCCTCACTACTGGCAGCCACATCTGGTCAATGGCATCCAGCACTGTCCAAAGGGTTCGGATTGCTCTTTTCTGCACTGAGGTGAAGCAGATGTCAAATTCATAGCCAGCATCTCGCAGCGCCTGCCCGCCGCGCTTCGCCTCCTCGTGGCCCGCGGGGCTCAGGTCGGCATCGTACCAGCCGCTGAAGCGGTTCTCCAGGTTCCAGGCGCTCTCACCGTCCCGGATCAGCACCAGCTTGTACGCGGCCATGGCGGAAGGTTAAGGATGCAGCGGCAACCGGGACTCGCCGAGATTCCGGTGGCAGCCCAGCCCTCCCCCTAATCCCCCGCCCCGCCAGCCGCGCCTGCGCAGTCGCGTCCCTCCTCTATCTTATTTTTATTTATTTATTTGAGACAGAATGGGCACACTGCAAATGAACTCCAGATGCATGTGCCACCTTGTACATCTGGCTTATGTGGGTCCTGGGAGATCAAACCTAGGTCCTTTAGCTTTGGCTTTGCAGGCAAGTGCCTTAACCGCTAAGCCATCTCTCTAGCCACCTCCCCCCCCCCTTTTTTTTTAATTTGAGAAAGAGAGATAGAATGAGCACATTGCAAATGAACTCCAAATGCATGTGCCACCTAAAAATATGCTTTAAAAATATGATGAATAGGGGCTGGGGAAATGGCTTAGCAGTTAAGGTGTTTGTCTGAGAAGCCTAAGGACCCCAGTTCAATTCCCCAGGACCCATGTAAGCCAGATGCGCAAGGGGGCGCGTGTGTCTGGAGTTCATTTGCAATGGCTGGAGGCCCTGGTGCGCCCATTCTCTCTTTCTCTCTACCTCTTCCTCTCTCCTTCTCTCTCAAATAAATAAAGAAATAAAATATTTTTAAAAATGTGACAAATAGCAATACTAAAAAAGGAAAACAAAAATGGGCTAGAGAGAAGATTTAGCCATTAAGGTGCTTGCCTGCAAAGCCAAAGGACCTAAGTTCAATTCCCCAGGATCCACATAAGCCAGGTGCACAAGATGGAGTTCATTTGCAGCAGCTGGAGGCCCTGGTGCACTCATTCTCTCCCTCAAATAAAAAAGAATAAAATAAATGAAATAAAACTCTAAAGCAAAAAAAAAAAAAAAAAAAGACAAATAGGCCAGGTGCAGTGGCACAAGCCTTTAATCCCAGCACTCAGGAGGCAGAGGTAAGAGGGTCACTGTGAGTTCGAGGCTACCCTGAGATTAGAATGAATTCCAGGTCAGCCTCGGTTAGAGTGAGTCTCTACCTCAAAAAACAAAAACAAAAACAAAAAATGACGGTATAACACAGTTCTCTATCCATTCACTTGATAATAATAGTTCCCCCTCTTACAGAGTTAGATGATAGTTAATGATCTTAAATAGTTAAAATATATTGGTTCTAATTTCAGCTCTAAAACCACCATTTACTAGACATTTCACTTCTTTTTTTTTTTTTTTTTTTTTTTTTAGACATTTAACTTCTGAAGAATAATTTAACCTCTCCAAGATTCAGTTTTCATTGTTGCTGCTCTTGGAAAACAGTTCATGAGGGGAGGAAGCAGGAAAGCATCGGTAGAGTCAATATTGGATTCTAGAAGTAACTTGTATAAAAGTTGTAAGATGAAAATAAACTCCAATTTTAAATCAGTTCCTGTTCCTGCCCACGCTGCCATAGGCTGGCTCTGCTCCCAGGGCCTAGGCAAAAGCAATATTAAATACTTACAAGAAAAGGGCTTACAGTTGGTAGAACCTTATACTGAAAACCCTCTGGGAGCATCTGGAACTCACTGTTGGTGGGGACATGTAGAGTGTGTAGCCAGGATGAGAGCAATGGGGCAAAACTAATCACTTTCTAAATTATGCAAAGCAAAGAAGACATATGTGTTAGCTGGAAGATCCCCAAAGCAAGAGGCCCTGGAACTAGTAAGCTATTTACATCACTCCTCAAAACACTGAATTCTAATAAATGTGGCAAAAATCTATATCAGGTTTCATGATTCCAAATAGCACAGTAGAAAAGTCTGAAGAATAACATATGAATTGCTGCCAGGAGGTACTTCATTAAATACTTTTAGAAAACTGTGAACAACTCTGGAAATATTTAGAGACTGAGGGGTGGGAGTAGAGGTAGGGTGACTGGATCCCTGAAGGTAAAAAGGACAGGATAGTTTTTCTTATCTCTTGCCTAGTTCCAAGGAACTGTTTTTCCACAGTCAGGACCCCTCCTGGGAAGGAGGTCTTTCATAAGATTTAAACACTAGCCAGGCGTGGTGGCGCACGCCTTTAATCCCAGCACTCGGGAGGCAGAGGTAGGAGGATCGCTGTGAGCTCAAGGCCACCCTGAGACTACCTAGTGAATTCTAGGTCAGCCTGAGCTAGAGTGAGACCCTACCTCGAAAAAGAAAAAAAAAAAAAAAAAAAAAAAAAGAATTAAAGAAAAAGAAAAAAGAAGAGGTGGGCTGGAGAGATGGCTTAGTGGTAAGGCGCTTGCCTGTGAAGCCTAAGGACCCAGGTTCGATTTCCCAGTACTCACATAGGCCAGATGCACAAGGTGACACATGAGTCTGGAGTTCGTTTGCAGTGGCTAGAAGACCTGACACAACCATTCTCTCTCTAATAAATAATTTTTTTTTTTTTAAAAGGCACTGGGAAATGGCTCCATGGATGTGGCTCAATGGGTATAGTGTTTGCCATGCAAACATGAGGACCTCATTTCAGGTCCCCAGCATCCACATAAAAAAAAAAAAAAAAAAAGCTGGGCTGGGCATGGTGGCACACACCTTTAATCCCAGCACTCAGGAGGCAGAGGTAGGAGGATCGCTGTGAGTTCAAGGCCATCCTGAGACTACATAGGGAATTCCAGGTCAGCCTGGGCTACAGTGAAACCCTACCTTAAAAAACCAAAAAAAAAAAAAAAAGTTGGGAGTTGGAGAGATGGCTTAGTGGTTAAGGTGCTTGCCTGAGAAGCCTAAGGACCCATGTTCGACTCTCCAGATCCCATGTGTAGCAGACAGCTTCAGGTTCGCTGAGATGAACTTCCACACCAGGCACAGTTACGGAGGAAGGGATATTTATTGAAGCTTACAGATCCAGGGGAAGTTTCATAATGGCAGAAGAAGCTGTCCTGATTTCACAGGACCAAGCGGAGAGAGAGAAGGACAAGCCTCAAAGCCAAAAGCCACACAGCACAGCACACTTCAGGAACTCCAGCTAGGCACATTTAGCATATCTTTAGATTAAAATCTCAAACCCACCACCACACTTTAAGATCTGTTCAGTGATACTGCCTCCAGCCAGGTGACTGCAGATGCAAACTACAAACTAATAAAAAAAAAAAAAAAGCTGAATATATTGAGGGCCATCTATTCAAACTACCACACCATGTAAGCCAGACGCACATGCCTACTAGGTAGTGCAAGTGTCTGGAGTTTGATTACAGTGGCTAAGGTCCTAGCATGCCAATTCATATTCTCTCTCTCTCTCTCTCTCTCTCTATATATATATATATATATATATAAAATAAAAAAAAAACCTGGGTGTGGCAGCATGCACCTGTAATCCCAATGCTGGGGAGGCAAAGATAGGAGAAACCCTTAAAGCCTGCTGGGTCAGTGAATTGGTAAGCTCTAGGTTCAATGAGGGACCTTAACTAATCTTTCATGTTCTCTCTCTAAGGAAATAGAAATATTTAATTTCAGCACTCAGAGATTGAGGTAAAAGGATAGGTATGTGAGTTCAAGGAGCTACAGAGTGGGTTCCAGGTCAGCCTAGGCTAAAGTAAGACCCTACCTCAAAAATAAATAAATAAATAATTTCAATTAAATCAGGTGGAGAGTGACTGAAGAAGACACTTGGTATTGACCTGGCTTCCACATGCATGTGTACACCTGCATACACACAGGTACAAAAATACACATGAACATGCACACACATACACACACTACATATATGCACCTGCACACACACGTACAAATATACACATGAACATACACACACATACACACACTATACACATCAATAAGTAAAGAGGAGCAATTGATAAATTATTCCCTTGGGTAGGGATTTTTCTGCATAAAACAACATGATTAGGCATTTTATAGGCAACCTTTACATTAAAACATACATCATATTTTTAGGAAATTTCACAATTCTACAACATGGTTTAGAATTTATTGAATGTTATCCTTTTTATCCATAATCAACTATTATCAAATAGCAAGGCAGAGGCCTTAAATTTGATGCTGCACCCAATGAGCCATGGCTCTACACCATCTGCCTTCTTGACGTGACTATCTAAGGTATGCAGAGGGTTTCAGTCAAGACGCTGCCATATAAAATTGGGATGACAAGCACATTATCAATCTCCAGGACAACTCACAGAAACCATTCAAAACCACCTTAGAAGGTGCTCTCCACCTTTATTTTGACTGTCAGCATGTCTGTTGCCAGCACACCCACTGATAAACAAATACAAAATGGCACCACACTCCTCCACATCAGTTCTCTCCAGCGGTGGTGAACAAGGCAGAGTGGGTAACTGAATCTGTTGATGGGCATAATCAGGTATTGTGAAGTTTGGAAAAGGCCAGAGTAACAGACATAGTCCTCGTTCCTCTTTACAAAAGGGCCAACACTTTTTTGCTCAACTGCACACAGATTGGACTAAAGGTGCCAGCTGCCTCACAAAGCAGTCCTCTGAAAAGAAAATAATTACTATGCATGGCCTTTGCTGTGTGCCTAGATTGTTAAGAGCACAGTGTGTTAAATGTTATGGTTTGCTGAAGTTAATCTTAGTGCTAAACAAGAATTATTAGGCTTTGTGACCATCTTCTGACTCCTTTCACTTGACTATTGTTTCTATCTATCCCAAAGGCCACTTTGATGAAAGACAAACTCTTCAGGACACAGTTGCCCAATAGATACAGCAGCTACTATTAACATTAACTTTCTTTTCTTTAGTGAGTATATGTGTGTGTATGTTTGTATATATATGATGTGTTTGTATGGGCATGAGTGTGTCATGGTATACATGAGGACATCAGAGGAAAACCTGGGGGTGTTGGTCCTCTTCTTGTATGAGTGAATCGTTGTTTGTTGCTGGGAACACCAGACTAAATGAACCACAAACTTTGGGATTCTCCTGACTCTGCCATAGGTTTGTGGAGATTACAGATGTGTAAGCCACTGTGAGTCCAGCTTTACATGGGTTTGGAGGATCTGAACTCTGGTCAGCAGGCTTGTTGAGCAAGCACCTTTTAACCACTGCGCCATCTCCCCAGCCCTGACATTAAGTGCATTTGCATGTGTGCAGAGGCCAGAGGTCAACCTCTGTGTATGTATGTGTCTGTTTATATACATGTGTTGAAGCCAAAGGACAACCTTGGGTATCATTCCTAAAGCACCATCCACCTTTATTTGAGGCAAGGTCTCTCACTGGCTTGGAAATCACGAAGTAGGCTAGACTGGTTGGCTAGCAAGCCCCAGGGAACTGCCTGTCTCTGCCTTCCCAGCAGTGGGATTACAAGCATATGCCACTACACTTGGCATCTTTTATATGGGTTCGAGGAATTAAACTCAGGTCCTCGTGCTTGCAAGGTTAGCGCTTTACTGACTGGGCTATATCCCCACCTCCTGACATTAATTCTTTAAAAAGTATATATTTTTAGGTTTGGAGAGATGGCTTAGTGGTTAAGGTGCTTGCTTGTGAAGCCTGAGGACCCAGGTTTGATCCTCCAGGACCCATGTAAACCAGATACACAAGGTGGTGCATGCATCTGGAGTTTGTTTGCAGTGGCTAGAGGCCCTGATGCACCCATTCTCACTCTCTCCTTATATATGTGTATGTGTGTATGTGTGTATTTGCCTTTTTCTCTTTCTCTGTCTCAAATAAATAAATCAAATATATTAATATATATATGTATTTTTTTTCTTTTTTGGTTTTTTGAAGTAGGGTCTCACTCTAGTTCAGGCTGACCTGGAATTCACTATGTAGTCTCAGGGTGGCCTCGAACTCATGGCGATCCTCCTACCTCTGCCTCCGAAGTGCTGGGATTAAAGGCATGCATCACCAGGCCCAGCTAAAAGAAATATTTTTATTTATTTACTTTTGAGCAGAAACAAGAAGACAGGGAATGGGCATGCCAGGGCCTGTTGCCACTACAAACTCCAGATGCATGTGCCACTTCTTGGTCTAGCTTTTCTTTTTTGTTTTAAATACTTCATTTATTTGAGAGAGAGAGAGAGAATGGGCAACTTTATTTATTTGAGAGAGAGAGAGAGAATGGGCAGGCCAGGGCCTCCAGCCACTGCAAACAAATTCCTGACACATGTGCCACCTTGTGCATCTGGCGTACATGGGTCCTGGTGAATTGAACTGAGTTCCTTTGGCTTTGCAGGGAAATGCCTTAACCACTAAGCCATCTCTCCAGCTCTTAGCTTTTCATGTTTACTGGGGAATTGAACTCAGGCCAAGAAGCTTTGAAAGAAATCACCTTTAACCACTGAGTCATCTCCCTAGCCCTCTTGACATTAATTCCTTTTTTTTTTTTTTTTGAAGTAGGGTTTTGCTGTAGCCCAGGCTAACCCGAATTCACTATGTAGTCTCAGGCTAACCTTGAACTCACAGCAATCCTCATACCTCTCTGCCTTCCAAGTGCTCGGATTAAAGGCATATGCCACCATGCTTGAATGACATTAATTCTTTTTAAAAATATTTTTATTTATTTATTTATTTATTTATTTGACAGAGAAAGCGGGGGAGAGAGAGATAGAGAGAGAATGGGTGCTCCAGGGCCTCCAGCCACTGCAAACGAACTCCAGACACATGCACCCCCTTGTGCATCTGGCTAACGTGGGTCCTGGGGAATCGAACCTGGGTCCTTTGGCTTTGCAGGCAAACACCTTAACCGCTAAGCCATCCCTTCAGCCCTAATTCTTGATGACTTGCAAGAGGAAAACTAAGTTTCCAGCTGGCCATGGTGGCATATGCCTGTAAACCTAGCTCTTGAGAACTTTTGACAGAAGAATCAGGAGTTCAAGGTCACCTTGTGTACACAGCAAGGTTGAGGCCAAACTGGTGTATGAGAGACCCTGTTTCTTAAAAAAAAAAAAAAAAAAAAGCTAGCTTTCAAAGATTCAATCACAAAATCTGAGTCTTGCAGCACTTTTCAAGTCAAAAGTGCTTAGAGGTCTGGGATATAGCTCACTTGGTAGAGTACCTGCCCAGCATGCACAAGGCCCTAGGCTTGATCCTATATGTCACTTTTCTGGTTGCTGCAACAAAATATCTAACATTTCAGCTTTATAGTATGAGGAGAAACAGTCTACTATGGTAGGGAAGGCCTGGTGACATGAGTATGAAGCAGCTACTCACACTGCATCTGTAGTCGAGAAGCAGAGCGATGAATGCTGGTGCCAAATTTACTTTCTCCTCTTTAAAAAAAAAAAAATTTTATTTATTTATTTATTTATTTATTTATTTGACAGAGAAAGAGAGAGAGAGACAGAATGGGCATGCCAGGGCCTCCAGCCACTGCAAATGAACTCCAGATGCATACACCCCCTTGTGCATCTGGCTAACGTGGCTCCTGGGGAATCGAACCAAGGTCCTTTGGCTTTGCAGGCAAGTGCCTTAACTGCTAAGCCATCTCTTCAGCCCCACTTTCTCCTTTTTATACGGTCCAGGACCCCAGCCCATAGGATGGTGCTGCCCACATTTAATGTGGGTCTTTCTGTATTAATTAACCTAATCTAGAAATCCCATCATAAACAGGCCCAGAGATTTATTTCTATGGTGATTCTAAATTCCACTGAGTTGACAATCAGAATTAATCATCACAGATCCCCAGCACTACATAAAAAGGGCTTGGTGGCATGAGCCTATAATCTGATCACCTGGGGCATATAGGCAGTAGGATACAGAGTTCAAGGACACCCTCAATTACATAGGGAGTCCAAGGCCAGCTTGGACTACATTAGTGAGTCATAAGTTGTCCATGCTCCAGCAAACAGCCCCAACTCATGTTCATACAAGCAGTCCTAATAACAGTCAATGAATCATACACACACAAAATACATCAGTATAGGAGTGGGCCTAGCTAGGGGAAGGGGTTCAGTGAAAAAAAGACAAGAGAAGGTAGTAGGGGTGAATATGATCAAAGAACTTTATAAATATGTGTACAAAAATTGTCAAAAAATAATTTTAAAAAAGAGTGGGCTGGAAAGATGACTCAACAATTAAAAGTGCTTGCTTGCAAAGCCTGACAACCCAGATTCAATTCCCCAGTACCCACATAAAGCCAGATGCACAAGGTGGCACATGCATCTGGAATTCAGCTGCAGTGGCAGGAGGCTCTGGCGTGACCATTCTCTTTCTCTCTCTCTCTCTCTCCTTGTAAGTAAATAAATAAATAAATATTTTTTTAAAAAAAAGATGAGTAAAGCTGGAGAGATGCCTCAGCGGTTAAGGTGCTTGCCTGCAATGCCTAATGGCCTGATCCAATTCCCACGTACCCACGTAAAGGCAGATGTATAAAGTGGTGCATGCATCTGGAATTTACTTACAGTGGCCAAGGACCCTGGCACACCCATTCTCTATTGCTCTCCTTGTAAATAAATAAAAAAGAAGAGGAAGTCTTTTCCTATTACTGATTTTTGTGGCAAATTGCTGAAGAAAAAATAGGACTACAGCATTTTCCTAGAAGACAATATTTGTAGGCAAATGGGAGGGTCCTTTTACTCTACCTAAAGCACAATAACGACTTCTCACCATACTTTTGGTAATATGAGCTGCCATAATTTTGTCATTACTATAGTTCATTTCAACCCAAGCACCATGTTTTCCAAAAAGGCTTACCCAAAGCCATCTTCATCCCAAGACACCTCTCTTCTGTGCACACATGCACATCTCTGTCATAGCATTTCTGTCAGGTCATTCTTGCTTGTTGACCTCACACTCTCTGCCTCCCTGTTTTTTTGTTTTTGTTTTTTGAGATAGGGTCTTGCTCTAGCCCAGGCTGACATAGAATCCACTATATAGTCTCAGGGTGGCCTCAAACTCATGGTGATCTTCCTACCTCTGCCTCCCGAGTGCTAGGATTAAAAGCATGTGCCACCATGCCCGACTACACTGCCCTTCTGCCCTTTTTAAGTGCTGGGGTTGTACCTTGTATCTTTGTATTCTTTGGCTCAGCAAGATGCTTGACACATAGACATTCATAGTTTTCTGTTAATTTTAAAAGTTCACCCAACATTTAAATAAATTTGTTATTTTAACTAGCAAAATTGAGCAAAAGATGTCACCACTGTATGGAATCACTTGAGTTTTAGTCATTTGAATAAGATCTTTAATGTTAATTTATTTGACTGAAAGGAGGAGACAGGAAAGAAAATGAGTGTTCACAGTTCACTAAGAAATTAGAGCTTTTAAAATTAAGGTGGGGGTATGGATGTGGTAATGTACACTTGTAATCCCAGCACTCAAGAAGCTGAGGCAGGAGGATCATGAGCAAGACCCTGTGTCAAAAGAAAAAACAGAAGAGGTAGAGGAGATACAGGGATAGAAGGAGAGAAGGAGGGAGGGAGGAAGGGAGGAAAAATTAGCACTAGACCAAAAGTATGATGTGCTGTGCAGGGAAAAGCTGAAGAGATGCTGAGTAGATGAAGGGATAACTGAGTAGCATGCTAGCTAGGAAACAGGCTTTCCTGCCTAAACCTAAGCTGGAACATCCTTTTACGTCACAAGCAATCTCTCTTTATGAAAGGATCAACCAAATTTCAGTTCCCTAAACCATCTACTTCAGACAACTCACTTCACTTAAAGGCAAGAGGTTTTTACCCTGGAAATTTCTGAGTGAAGCAACAGTGGAGAATAGCTTTCCAGTTCACCTGGGCAAAGAGCCATCCATCATGGCTGACATTTAGAGCCACTCACCTGCCCTTCTCCTGAGCGACAATGACAAGGAAAAATTAAAAATACTTCCAAGTTCTGGTGAAAACAGGGAAACCATCCTATCTCAATCTCAAGTCTAATGCCTTCAGCTTTTGCCTGGTACTTGTTAATAAATAGTTTGCATAGCTGGGCCTTTAATCCCAACATTTGAGAGGCAGAGATAGGATCGCCAAGAGTTTGAGGCCACTCTAAGACTACATAGTGAATTCCAGGTCAGCCTGGGTTACAGCAAGACCCTACCTCAAAACAAAACAAAAAAACAAAAAAACAAAACAAAACAAACAAACAAAAAAAAACAAAAAGAAAACAAAGTTTACATTAATTGGATACAGTTGTTAGTACATTTCAAAAGACTCAGCTGTCAAGATTTAGCCCAGAGCCATTTTTCACAAGTAAGTATTAATCAAATCAGTAGTATAGCTGAAAATAGCTCTCCTACCATAAAGTCACCTGCTCCCAAACAATCTAGTCATAGAGGGCTTTATAATATTTAAAGGCAAATTGAAGCAAATGATTAAAATATGTACTTAAAAAAAAACCTGTAACTAGGGGGCTACATTGCTGCATATGATGTACTCAGAATCCTATTTCTCTTTTCTCCCACCACCTTATGACTAAAAGACTCTGTAGAGTGCTGTCAGTGAAGAGAGCACGCCTCCAAGCCACAGCGTGAAGGAAGCCCACACCTCTGCCATGCAATACTGTCTTTGTACTTCAAAAAGCACAGGTATCAAATAATAACAGATAAACTTTGCTTTGTATATAAAAGTTGTTCTAACGAGAAAAACATTTTTAAAGAAAAACATCTAAATACGATGTCGTGAGTCTAGCAATTCTCTATGTAGCTCACTTGTAGATGTTATTGTTAAGAACTGCAGTTGATTGCCATCTCTGCCTGCAGTTATTACGGGCTGATAAATTATTTGCATTCAGCCACAATCACACCAACCTCCTCCTGAAACCCACACAAAGACCTTGAATCAGAGCAGTGTTTTGTTTTGAAGGTTTTTTTTTTTTTTTTTTCTTGTTTGTTTTCTTGTTTCTAAAGGAAAGGTCATTTAGAAGGCTGCAGCAGAGACACACAAATGGAATAAATCAGCAGTAAGTTTAAAAGGAAAGGAGGGAGCGACATAGCTAACCATGAAAAGTGTTATTTCAGCAGATATGGCCAGCAGAGAGAAAAGTTTATGTCAATTTATCCACTGAAAGTCTCTCTTTTTGCAGCATTATGTAAGTTTCATAAAAAATTGAAAAAAAAACCCTGCAGTGGGCTGAACTGGGACATGTGAGGACTCAATACAACTGAGCTTCAAAAGCTTAAATATCTCAAACCGCTTTTTGCTTCTAGCCATAGATGCAGAGCTGCAGATGCTCTCTCATCTGTGTGTAAATGAGAGTGAACTGTGTGAGTAGTTAGTATTCTTAGAATTGTTGAGAGCCAGTTTATTTAAATTAAATCAAAGCCAATCTGTATCTGTACAGAAATACTTTTCTCAGGGCTCTTACTCTCTAGACGCTACAGAGCTGCACAGCTCTCCCCTCCACCACTACCCCCCACCCCCACTGGAGATAAGGAACTGAAAAGAGCTGGGCAGACTGAAACCATATCAGATAGATCTGGGAGAAGGAAGTTCAAAGGACTCAAAATAGCCCATGTCTCACCAGGCGCCTGCCACAGAGCAGGGTTCAGCTCCTCTCTGCCCCATTCTTTGTGCTCCCACAACACCTCTTGGCATCTGTCATGTTTCTTTCCTAAATCTACCTCTGCCTCCATACTGTGAACCGTCTGATGGTAGGAATTACATTTTATTTAGCCTGGTACAATATTTGTTGATCTGAAATGTATGCTTCTACACTATATACATAAGACCTAGATATTAATTAGCTATCACCAAGTATTTGAATTACATATCCTAGAGAAGCCTCCAACAGAGACTGACCAAGGCCTCTTGGTCCCCACAATGAATACCAATAACTCCCCCAAAACAGTCAGGTTTGGGGTGAAGGTGAGGTGATAGAAGAGTAAAACCTTTTTTTCCAATTAAAAAAATCAATAAACTATTTTTTAAAATATCCTAGAGAAGGTATTAAAAATGCAGCTAGCTGGGCCAGGGCTGTAGTTCCATATAGCACTTGCCTAGCATGCTCAGGCCCTTGATTCAATCCCCAGGGCTGAAAAGAAAAAAAGCCAATTAGCATAATTCAGGGCTGTGAATGTGAGACACTTATAAGGAGCCAGGAATTATAAATATTAGAAAAGTGTAACCCAATGCAACACTGATATTCAAACCATTTGGTATTGACACTCACGTCTACTTATTTACTATAGATGTGTGGCTTTCAACAAACTTTAATGACATGTATTTATATTCACAGATCTTTCTCCTATGCCTCCTTCATTTTCAAACTGATCATAATTTATGCATTTTTAAATTTTTTCAGAGAGAGAGAGAGAGAAATAGAGAGGAGAAAGAGAAAGGGAGCGAGAAAAGAGAATGGGCATACCAGAGCCTCTAGCCATTGCAAATGAACTCCAGATGTATGCACTACCTTGTGCATCTGGCTTTACGTGGGTCCTGGGGAAATAAACCTGGGTTGTTAGGCTTTGCAGGCAAGTGGCTGAGTCATCTCTCCAGCCCATAATTTATGCAGTCTGATGACAGAAGTAAAAATCTGGGCAAACTGTTCAAAGCTCCTGACCACCAAATTATCTAATATGGGCTGTTTATGAAACAGCAGCATTTCTAAGTTGATTCAAAAGAGTCACTAAGGGCTGGAGGGATGAATTAGCGGATAAGGAGTTTGCCTGCAAAGCCAAAGGACCCAGGTTCAACTCCCCAGGACCCACGTTAACCAGATGCACAAGAGGGCACACGTGTCTGGAGTTCGTTTGCAGTGCCTGGAGGCCCTGGAGCACTCATTGTCTCCCCCTCTCTTTCTCTCAAAAAAAAAAAAAAAATTAAAAAGTTATTAATCCTCAGCAGGGTAATAAAGACACCAAAATATGTTTCAGTGTCTCTTTCACACACACACACACACACACACACACACACACACACATACAAGCATACAGGAACAGCTCGACCACTTTCACTCTACCATTTCTTTCCCACTGACAGGCAGCCATGCTGCCAAGGCAGCAACCCCCACATGAAATATGAAAGTGGAGGCGAAGCAGCTCAATCAAAACAGACTGGGAAAGGAAAGGAGGGTGCTTATCAAGAGAATGTCTCCAGCGACAGGCCAGAAACTTTTGTTTCTGCCTTGGTCACCACTGGTAAATAATCTTGTTTGAGGTCTGCGTCTCTAAGTTTAGAGAGCAAGCTCCATCCCTTTAACAGTTCACATCAGGACTAACATCATAGTCCACCCTGTAATTTGAACAGTGCATGGTAAGAAGCGTCAGAGTAGGGCTTGGAAACACACTCTGGAGAGCATGGTGGAGAGCAGCTCTGAAGTCAAGCAATCAGAAGCTGATGGAGTGGAGCAGAGCGCACAAGTGGGGGAGCTTGGCCCTGCACACCGGGCCACTGTGCTTCAGGCCAGATGCCTCAGGCTGACCCAGCAGGATGCAGATTACTTGACTTTCTAAAATGGAATAGGCCTCTTGAACACCTGACTCCAAAACAGCTCCATTTACTCTGATTAAAACGTCTTCACTCTGCTGGGAGTGGTGCACGCCTTTAATCCCAGCACTTGGGAGGCAGAGGTAGGAGAATCGCCATGAACTGGAGACTAATTCCAGGTCGGGCTGAGCTAGAGTGAAACCCTACCTTGAAAAAACAAAACAAAACAAAAAAACATATTCACTCTAGTCAGCCCTCCATTTCCCTAGCCTCCAGTTGACTCAGGTTGTCCTCCATGAGGGATAATAAACAATGAGCTTCTTAAAAACATACAAAAAGAGCCTTTTGTTTGTTTGTTTTTTCCAAGGTAGGGTCTCACTATGTAGTCTCAGGGTGGCCTCCAACTCACAGTGATCCTCCTACCTCTGCCTCCTGAGTGCTGGGATTAAAGAGCCATTAAAAATATATATTATTATTATTGTGGTTTTTTAAATATTTAGTTTTAATTTATTTATTAGAGACAGAGACAGCGAGAGGCAGAATGGATGTGCCAGGGCCTCCAGCCACCACAAATGAACTCAAGATGCATGCGCCACCTAGTGCATCTGGCTTACATGGAACCTGGAGAATTGAACCTGGATCTTTAGGCTTTGCAGGCAAGCACCTCAACCGCTAAGCTATCTCTCCAGCCCAAGAGCCATTATTTAACAAGTAGGATGGCAGTTCTCTTAAAATTATAAACCTGAATTGGAAATAAAGGCTACCAAAGTAAAACCAAGTCAATGTAAACCCACTCCTCCCAGACAGGCAATGTTAGCAGTCTAGTAATTTGACTTCAGTCAATTTCCTTTAGTACCAAAAAGTGAGAAACATCAGGGGCACACATTTATTTCAAACTATATGTGTTGCTGGATTAGAATCAAAGCATAGTATCAAGCCAGTAAGAAAAATGAGAACATTCCTACAAATCCTATCATCTGCTGGGAGAGCTGAGCAAGATAATTTGAGCACCCATCTTGAGGGGCAGAGTCTACAGAGCTCAAGAAGAGCCTTGGCCCAGGGTGCCTCTGATTCTATTTCTCCTTAGTGTCTATGCTAGAAAATTCCCCATTTGGGACATTCCAAATTCCTTCTCATCTTAGGGTATTTTAGTTTTCTCTTTGAGACTGAAAGACATCAGGATTAAGGCTGGAGAGATGGCTTGTTGGATAAGGCACTTGCCTACAAAGCCTCAGGACCAAGGTTCGATTCTCCAATATCCACATAAGCCAGATGCACATGATGGTGCATGCATCTGGAGATTTTTTGCAGCTGCTAGAGGCCCTGGCATGCCCATTCTCAATATCTCTCTCTGTGTCTCTAATAAATAAATAAAAATAAAAAGAATTAAAAAGAAAACACCAGGATTAGATAATTTGCTGCTTGCTGATGGGACGCACTGGAGCTATTCACTTGAGTAAAAAACATAAAACAAAAAAAGACAGGAGCACCCTTCAAGTGCTGAATGGCCAAATACATCCAGTACTCAGGAAATCAGCAGTGGATACACACTTCCAAACTTGGAGCCAAGGCTGTAGCTGTATCACTCTTTCTGTATCTCTGGAAAAACTACCCTCAGTGCTTTATTAAGGGATGTGCATTATTAAAAGCAAGGAAGTAGCCAGGTGTGGTGGCACACGACTTTAATCCCAGCACTCGGGAGGCAGAGGTAGGAGGATCGCCATGCGTTCAAGGCCACCCTGAGACTACATAGTGAATTCCAGGTCAGCCTGAGCTAGAGTGAGATCCTACCTTGAAAAGCAAAAAAAATAAAAATAAAAAAAAAGCAAGGAAATAACATGGAGTAAAAGGAAAGTTGGAAATATGGCATATTGTGGATGGGGTGCTTAATCATTCTGGGAGAATCTAGGACCTCATGTGTACTAGGCAAGTGTTCCACCATTGAGTTAGATCCCAAGCCTGTTTTTTTTTTTTTTAATATTTGTATTATTTATCTGCAAGAACAGAGAGAGAGAGAGAGATAAATAGACACAGCAGGGCCTCCTGCCACTGCAACCAAACTCCAGATGCATGTGCCACTCTGGATCTGGCTTTAGGTGGGCACTGTGGAATCAAACCTTGACTATCAGGTCTTGCAAGCAAGCGTCCTTAACCACTGGGCCCTGTTTGGTCTTTGAAATAGGGTCTCTCTATGCAGCTCAAGCTCTAACTCATAATCCTCCTTCCTCAGCCTCCTGAGTGCTAGGATTACAGGCATGTGCCACCACACCTGTCCTACACCTAATTCTTAGCATAAGGTTATTCTATTGAGATCAGCCTGAGACATCAAATTGTCTAGTCTCCTGCATTCATAGATTTCTGCAAGGAGGACTGAGTTCCCATAGGCACTGCATTACCTTGCTACCTAGTGAGGCTTCAGACTATGGAGGGAATCTTGATACCAATGACATCATTCTCTGGAAGAGAATTCCTATTACTTCAGGGATGGCACAAAGGTATCAACTTTCAGAAAGCAAGCTTCATAAGGGAAGAAACTGTGTCTTGTTTTCCACTACATTTCTAATGCTTATAAGAGTAGACACAAAAGAAATACACTTTGACCAAAGGAAGGGACTCTGTGTGGTAGTTTGATTCAGGTGTCCCCCATAAACTTAGGCATTCTGAATGCTAGGTTCCCAGCTGACGGAGATTTGGGAATTAATGTCTCCTGGAGGGAGTGTATTGTCAGGGCAGGCTTATGGGTGTTATAGCCAGTTTCCCCTTGCCAGTGCTTGGCACACTCTCCTGTTCCTATTGTCCACCTTATGTAGGCCAGGGGGTGATGTCCACCCTCTGCTCATGCCATTGTGGAGTTTCCCCTTGAGTCTGTAAGCCAAAATAAGTCCTTTTTCCCAAAAGCTGCTCTTGGTCAGGTGATTTCTACCAGCAATGAGAACCTTACTGCAACAGTAAAGTGGTACCGAGGAGTGGGATTGCTGCTAGACACCTGAATGTGTGGCTTTGGCCTTTTTGAGCTGATTTTCAACAGGAATGTGGAAGGATTTGAAAACTTGGCCTAAAAGATGCCTTGCAGTGCTGTAAGTACAGCTTGATGGGACTATTCTGGTCAGAGTTGAAAGACCTGAATGCAGTAAGAACTATGGACTGAGAGGTTTGGCTTATGAGGGTGAGAAAGAGCTTTGCTTGGGATGGCAGTTTGTGTGGGAAGCTTGCTATTATGCCCGTGTCCTGAGAAGTTGGGCAGGGTTGCTTTGCGTAGGTGTGAGCAGAGGGCTATGGCACAGAAAAACAAAAAACAAAACAAAACCTTTAGGTGAACTGCTGCCCATTCAGCTGCAATTGAGAGATTATAACCTTTGAGATTGGCTCAGCTGACCTGTACTGGGGCAACAGGAAGAATGTAGACTCTTTTGAAGGGGCCTGAGTGCTCAAGGAGTATCCTGTTCTTCAAAGTCTGCTTTATTCCCCCCCCCCCCCCGCCGGATTAACAAATTGGCACCCTACCTGGTATTGTGGAGTATAAGAAATGCAGGAAAGAGAGGGTCATTGAGTTTGCACACGGTCTTGTGTTTTGGAAATGGACATGGGCAGTGTGAAGCAGGTTTGCTGGATGCCTGCATGGAGACCCGATGGAGCTGTGAGGATGAACTGTGGGTTGCAGTGGAGACCCAGTGGAGATGCCGGGACCTCAAGATGGCTGCTAAGTAGCTGCCGGCCCCAATGAAGTTTTCCAGGACTGTGAGTAGCCTGGCTAGAGGGGCGGAATTGGAACTCCAGAGACTTGTTGCTGGTTAGAATTATTGGACTTGGAGATTTGTCACTGGCTAGAGTTGTTGGACTTGGAGCCACCGAGTTTGATGTTTGCCCTGGTTGCTTTAAATCTTGTATTGGTTGAATATTTCTTTGCTATACCCAATGCCATCTTTTGCAGTGTGAATGTTTATTCTGTGCCATGATGGGTTTTTTGGGGATTTTGGGGTATTATGGCTCAGTTAGAAGACCTTGGGCTATAGGGGTGTATGAACATCATTGAAATTGATAAAAACTATGGGGACTTTTAAAGTTGGACTGAATGCATTGTACTTTATATCATGTATGGATATTAGTTTATGGGGGCCAGGGGCGGAATGTGGTGGTTTGATTCAGGTGACCCCATAAACTTAGGTGTTCTGAATGCTAGGTTCCCAACTGATGGAGATTTGGGAATTAATGTCTCCTGGAGGGAGTGTATTGTTGGGGGCAGGCTTATGGGTGTTATAGCCAGTTTCCTCTTGCCAGTGTTTGGCACACTCTCCTGTTGCTATGGTCCACCTTGGGTTGACCAGGGGGTGATGTCCACCCTCTGCTCATGCCATCATCTTCCCCTACCATCGTGGAGCTTCCCCTCGAGTCTGTAAGACAAAATAAACCTCTTTTCCAAAAGCTGCTCTTGGTTGGGTGATTTCTACCAGCAATGCAAACCAGACGGCAACACTCTGCAAGCTACTTCTGACATAAAATCCAAATAATAATGAGTGAACCCTAGTTAAAACACTACATTAGGCTCCCTTTCTGCCTCCACTGCCACCATGGCACCCGTGAAAAAGCTTGTGGTGAAGGGGGGCAAAACAAAGAAGCAGGTTCTGAAGTTTGCCCTTGACTGCACCCACCCTGTAGATGATGGAATCATGGATGCTGCCAACTTCGAGCAGTTCCTCCAAGAGAATCAAAGTGAACAGAAAGGCTGGGAACCTTGGTGGAGGGATTGTAATAACCATTGAGAGGAGCAAGGGCAAGATCACTACAACGTCCGAGGTGCCTTTTTCCAAAAGGTATTTGAAATATCTCACAAAAAAAATATTTGAAGAAGAATAGTTATATGTAGTTGCTAACAGCAAAGACAGTTATGAATTGTGTTATTTCCAGATTAACCAGGATGAAGAAGAGGAGGAAGATGAGGATTAAAACACTGGTCGGGAATATTTTTTTATGGATTCATGAATAAAACCTAGAAAAAAAAAAAAAACACTATCTTAGCCAGTGTTGTGGCGCACACCTTTAATACCAGCACTAGGGAGGCAGAGGTAGTATGATTGCTGTGAGCTCATGGCCACCCTGAAACTACATAGAGAATTCCATATCAGCCTGGGCTAGAGCAAGATCCTATCTTAAAAACCAAGCAAACAAAAAAAATTTTTAAACTACAATCCTGACCAAAAGATAGAGCCAACCTGGTTTGGCACAGAATTTTGCCAAGTGTGCACCATCACATTGAGGGAAATGAACCAGGGAAGGGGGTAAGGTGATGTTTCGGAGCAGAACATCCAGAGGAAAAGTTTCCTTAACCAGAAGAATAAACAAGTGACCCTCATGCTCCTTGGTGCCCGTTACAACCATTCTCTCATGAGTTTCTATCACTGTCAACCTGTCCAGAGGTCATTTCTCTGACAATGCAGTAAGGCTAGTCCTAGCATCATACTTACAATGCTAGGACTGAGAGCTCACTGGACAGAGACACGAAAAACCAAAGAGAACTCAGACCTACTGCTGCTAGGTCATTCTAAAATTAAACATGACTTTCACCAAACTGAATCTCATGCTATCGTATTTAATAACTTGCTAGCATTTATTGAATTTTATGTGAACCTAGGAGTACACTGAGTTTCTCCTCACCCCCTATTTTTTTTCTTTTTTACAAGATGGGGTCTCACTCTAGCCCAGGCTGACCTGGAATTCACTATGTAGTCTCAGGGTGGCCTCGAACTCATGGGGATTCTTCTACCTCTGCCTCCCGAGTGCTGGGATTAAAGGCATGCGCCACCACACCCGGATCACCCCCTATTTTTTGAGACAGGGTTTCATGTAGCCCAGCCTGGTCTCGAACTTGCTATGTCACCTTGATCTTCTGCTCCTCCTGCCTCCACCTCCCAAGTACTAAAATTAAAAGTATATATACCACCACACTCAGTTTATGCAGTGCTGGGGATTGAACCCAGGGCTTCCTACATGCTAGGCAAGCACTCTGTCAACTGAAAAAGATTCCAGTAGGCTGAGCTCTTTGCATGAATATGTTCTTTACTCCACAGTATTTTTTAAAGGATGTTTAAGCAACAGACAATGACTTTGCTTCATTGGGAGAGAGGCTAACTGCAGGAACTCTGACTGGTCTTACTTATGTCAATTAAATTGTGATATAACAAGATTCTGTAGACTTGCTCCATGCTAGCTGAATTTTAGAATTCAAAAGCTTGCATGGTTTGTGTTAACAGCCAGAAAACTCTACCTCCCCCCAGCTGCCATGTACTCAAGTCATTATCCTACAATCTGAGGAGACGGATTTAGGATTAATAATTTATTACCTTCCTGTACTGCAATGTAGTTAAGAATATAGGACAGTTTGGTAGGAGAAAGTTCCTGATGAAGGCTCACTGCTATAAAATATATTCCATTAGTCATCTACCTTAAATTAGGTGCCCAACACATACAAGAGGAGAAGGGGTATGATGCCACCTAAAAGGTCTCCCAAAGTGCTTTTCCCCTGAAAAGCAGTTCAAACTATATCATTTTCTCTTAAAAAAAAATTATTTGCAAGCACATAGAGAGAGAGAGAGAGAGAGAGAGAGAAGAGAAACAGAGAAAATGGGTGTGCCAGGGCCTCTAGCCACTGCAAACAAACTCCAGATGCATGTATCTCCTTGTGCATCTGGCTTTATGTGGGCACTGGGGAATCAAACCTGAGTCCTTTGGCTTTGCTGGCAAGCATCTCAACCACTAAGCAATTTCTCTAGCCCAAAGCCCAAATTATATTCTTTTTTTTTTCTTTCTGAGGTGGGGTCTCACTCTGGCCCAGGCTGACCTGGAATTCACTATGTAATCTCAGGGTAGCCTCAAACTTACAGTGATCCTCCTACCTCTGCTTCCCAAGTGCTGGGATTAAAGGCGTGCACTACCAGCTCAAACTATATCATTTTTTTTTTAAAGAAAAAAGGATACTACTTCATATGACTAATATAAGAGGAGCTATAGACCACAGAAAGCAGCAGAAAGGATAAAGAGGGAAGTGGGGTCAAGGGTCACAAGTGCTTTCTGGCACTTGTGTCAGGTGTCAGGGATACCACAGGTACTATGGACACTTACCTGAGCTCATGAATGTAAGCAGGAATGAGAACAAAAGAGAATGGCTGGGCTGGAGAGATGGCTTAGCAGTTAGAGCACATGCCTGCAAAGCCTAAGGACCCAGGTTTGACCACCAGTACCCACATAAGCCAAGAGCACAAGGTGGTGAATGCTTCTGGAGTTCGTTTGCAGGGGCTAGAGTCTGAGGCATGCCCATTCTCTCTCCTCCTTTCTCTCTCAAATAAATGAATAAATAAACTTAAAAAAAAAAAAAGGAGTGGCAACTAGTGAGGACGAGCCTTCGTGCTAAGTCTGGAACCACCTGCTGTCTTTGTGGGTCTGAAAGTGATAACTAACCTCTCCATCCAGAGTTGGCAACACACTGTAGTTAGAGACGATGGAGATCAAAGTCTCATTTTGATACTATGTGATAGTGCCAAGGGTGACTAGAGAACAGGGCAGAGATGTGTAATCACAGCTGTCCTTTCTTCTATTTTCCACAGGTGTTAAAGTTACCCAATTGGGAAAATTCAGGCTGTCCTGGCCAGGGACGACCAGCTAGAGCATGGCAGGGCAAGAACACATGCAAATCCTCAAAACTGGCCACTTCGCACAATAGAATTCATTTCTAACCTCATGAGTCAGAAAAATATCACTTCCATTTGTGGAGTGAATCAGACAAAGAAAAGGTGAAGAACAGAAGAAAGGTTATGTACCAAGTACTCTTCCCTCCTACGACATGAAGTGCCCACAAAATGGGTTTAGATTGAAAAATAGAACAGAAAACAACAGCTCTCCCAGACATATATATTCCAAGGTGGTTACTCCCACTTGTTACCTACTATGTGCTAGATGCCACAGCTGTATTTCTCAGGAAGTTTTGTGGAACAGACAGACACAAACTCAAAAAACCACAGTAAGGGCTGCAGAGATGGCTTAGCAGTTAAGACACTTGCCTGTGAAGCCTAAGGATCCAGGTTCGATTCTCCAGGTCCCATGTAAGCCAGATGTACATGGTAGTGCATGCATCTGGAGTTTGTTTTCAGTGGCTAGAGGCCCTGGCACGCCCATTTTCTCTCTCTCTCTCTGTCTCTAATAAGTAAACAATAAATCAGAAAAAAAAACTTAAAAAAAAAACCCACAGTAAGGTTCTCTTTTCAGATGGCAGTGACCTTGGGATGAACCAGTAGGCATCATGGTGCTGAGAAGAAGTGACAGAGGAGTGCTCAGCACTGAAATATCTCTCACACCTTCCAAGGTTCAGGGTCCATTGTGGAAGAGGTGGTAGAAAGAATGTAAGAGCCAAAGGAAGGGTAGGAATCCTTACAACGTGCTCCTCCAGACACAAAATGACCTGGATATCCATGACCTCACAGTGCCTGACACTACCTACACAAGACCATCATAATAGGAGGAAAAAATGATGATATCAAAATAAAAGAGAGACTGATTGAGAGGGGGAGGGGATATGATGGAGAGTAAGTTTCAAAGGGGAAAGTGGGGGAGGGATATTGTTTACAATTATGGAAGTTGTCAATAAAAAATAAATCAATTAAATTAAATTTTAAAACCACAGTAGACTTATTCTCCTAGTCACCATGTCACCATAAGCAACCATCCAACCAAACAGAATATACAAGACAACTTTTTTTTTTCTTTTTGGTTTTTCAAGGTAGGATCTCACTCTAGCCCAGGCTGACCTGGAATTCACTATGTAGTCTCAGGGTGGCCTCGAACTCACAGCGATCCACCTACCTCTGCCTCCCAAGTGCTGGGATTAAAGGCATGCACCACCATGCCTAGCAAGACAATTATTTTAGTCAGGAGACAACAGGTAATACCAGGCTACAATCCTGAGAGTTTGAAGTGAGCTCCATAGTTACCCAGCTCTCTGTTAAGGGACAATTTCTCAAGTGTAGCACAGAAAGCTGGAACCCAAACAACAGAGAAGTCTCTCTGACATGATACCAAGTAGCAGACATCTACCTGCATTTGGCTAGAATTTGGAAGGTGACACATTGGAGAGTTAGAACTGTAAGGCTCCAATGGGAGTAAGTCTGTGGCTAAAAGACATGGGACAAGACCACCTGACATTTTAAAAAATATTTTATTTATTTATTTGAGAGAGAGAGAGAGAGAGAGAGAGAGAGAGAACATGCCAGGGCATCTAGCCATTGCAAATGAACTCCAGATGCATAGGCCACCTTGTGCATCTGGCTTATGCGGGTCCTGGAGAATCAAACCAGGATCCTTTGGCTTTGTGGGCAAATGCCTTAACCACTAAGCCATCTGTCCAGCCCCCACCTGACATTTTTTTAGCTGCTACAGGAGTAAGAGGGAAACAGAATAACTGGAGGTCAAGCATTGCTTGGGGTAGGAGGCAGAAGCATGCAGAACTCTGGCCCTGCCAGAGTGAAGAAACCTCATGAGCACCATACGCTAGGGGAGACACCACAGAGACCTTGCCTAAGGGGTAGGATCTACCCTCACGCTCTCCTCTCAAAGCCTAAACTTTACACAGCATCACACAGTGCACAACAGAGAGGTGTACAGACATCATAGGCATGTAACAAAGGAGCTCAGACCAGAGGCTTCAGAGCAACCAGAAAGGAGCTTATGCTTCCATGATGCAGAACACATCAGGCAGAGTGATAATGACACATGCCACAGAACAAAGCACGAAAATGCGGCATGAATGGTGAAGTTTGGATGTGGAGGTGGAAAAGAAATAGAAAATGACTCAGATTTCTACCTCAGAATATGGGTGGGGATAGTCTTTTTGTGTTTACAGGGAATAAAGGAAAAGAAATGAGCAAAAGCTCTGGCTTCCGTTTTGACATATTAACTCAAGAATAGCTATGAGACATTCAGGTAGAGAGGTGTGACATGCAGATGGCTAGGTGGCTTGGTACTCAGGAACAGTGAGTGGGAATGAATGAAACTACCCAGGGAGCGCATACAAGAGTAGGACAAGAAAGATTTGAAACAGAACCCTGGAAAACAAAACGTTTAAGAGACAAGCTAAGGAGGGAGTGCATTGGTTAGGAGAAGAACAAGATAAGCTTAGTGAACTTAAGAGAAGTGTGGACATGTTCCTAAGAAAACAGAGGTGTCAAAAGAAGCTCAGATTTTTGTTTGTTTTGTTTTTTTGAGGTCGGGTCTCGCTCTAGCCCAGGGTGACCTGGAATTCACTCACTATGTAATCTCAGGGTGGCCTTGAACTCACAGAGATCCTCCTACCTCTGCCTTCTGAGTGCTGGGATTAAAGGCCTGCACCACCACGCCCAGCTACAGATTTTAAGTAAGGGGATATATGAAAGTCTTCAACTAGGAAGTCACTGTCACCTTAGCAAAACCCAATGTTTGTTGGGCATGGTGGTACACATCTTTAATCCCAATACTCGAATTGGAATTAGTAAATAATTTAAAAAATGAAACTGAACATGGGACAGCATGCCTGCAATCCTGGCACTTGGGAGGTAGAGGCAGGAAAAGCAGAAGTTCAGGGTCATCCTTGGGTACACAGCAACTTCAGGCCACCCTGGGCTAGATCGTCTCCAAAAGAAGAAAAAAAATAATAAACCAGGCATAATGACTCAGGTCCGTAATTCTAGCACTCAGTAGGCTGAGGTAAAAGGATAGCTATGAGCTGGGCATGGTGGCGCACGCCTTTAATCCCAGCACTCAGGAGGCAGAGGTAGGAGGATTGCTGTGAGTTCGAGGCCACCCTGAGACTACATAGTGAATTCCAGGTCAGCCTGGGCTAGAGTGAGACCCTACCTCGAAAAACCAAAAAAAAAAAAAAAAAAAAGGATAGCTATGAGTTCAAGGCCAGCCTGGGCTACAGGGGACTCTGCCTCAAAAGGAAGGAAAGGGGAGGGGAGGGAGGGGAGAGGAAAGGACAGAATGGAGTAAGAAACTGCTATCCATCTGGTTTTTTCCATATTCCTTCTCATTCACTGTGGTCATTTTGTCTATCTCTGCAAACTAGATATATACTAGGTCCAAAACAAGTTCCATTTCTTCCATGAAGCCTTCCTTGATTTTCTAGCTTTCAGGAACCTACTCTACTACAAAAATAAAAAATAACAAAACAAGGGTTGGTGATGTGAGAGATCCTGGGTTTCATCCTCAGCACTGAAACAAAAAAGAGAAGTGGGCTGGTGAAATGGCTTAGCGGTTAAGGCATTTGCCTGCGAATCCCAAGGACCCCAGTTCAATTTCCCAGGACTCACATAAGCCAGATGCACAAGGGGGTGCTTGCATCTGGAATTCGTTTGCAGTGACTAAAGGCCCTGGCATACCCATTCTCTCTTTCTCTCTCTCTCTCTCTCTTTCTTTCTCTCTCTCTCTCTCTCAAATAAATAAATATTTTTTTTAAAAAAGGAGAATAAGAAGTATGGATAGAGACAGAGAAATTGGAATTTTCAATGTAAAATATGGCAGCTGCTATAGAAAATAGTTTTTCAAAAACTTTAAAAAAAAGTGCTGGGAGTTGGGCTTGGTGGTGGATGCCTTTAATCCCAGCACTTGGGAGGCAGAGGTAAGAAGATCACCATGAGTTCAAGGCCACTCTGAGACTACATAGTGAATTCCAGGTCAGCCTGGACTAGAGTGAGACCCTACCTTGAAAAACCAAAAAAAGTCCTGGGGACATGGCTCAGCAGTTAAAGGTACTTGCTTGCAAAGCCTGCTGGCCCAGGGTTCAATTCCCCAACACCAACATAAAGCCACACATAAAGTGCATGTGCCTGCACCTATGGCAATGGGAGGTGGAGCCAGAAGAAGCTAGAAGCTCGCCGGCCAACTGGACTGGTGCATACATGAAGCAGCCAAAACAAAAACTACAAGGGAAATCCTGTGTCAAGCAAAACCAGAAAAAAGTATAAACACTCTAAGACTTATACAGATGCTTTGTAGCACATGCCCATACATACACACACTTTAAAAAAGAAAAGGAATGGAGAGGTAGTTTAGTGGTTAAGGTACCTACCTGCAAAGCTAAAGGACCTGGGTTCAATTCCCCAGTACCTAGGTAAGCCAGATGTACAATGTGGTGCATGCTTCGGGAGTTCTCTGCATTGCCTGAAAGCCCTAGCGTGCCCATTCTCTCTTCTCTCCCCCACCTTCTTTGTGTGCTAATAAATAAATAAAAATATTTATTTTAGGGCTGGAGAAATGGCTTAGTGGTTAAAGCACTTGCCTGCAAAGCCAAAGGGCCAGGTTCAATTCTCTAGGACCCATGTAAGCCAGATGCATAAGGGGGCACATGCATCTAGAGTTTGTTTGCAGTGGCTGGAGGCCCTGGTGTGCCAATTCTCTTTTTCTCTCTCTGCACTTATTTCTCTCTTTCAAATAAAGAGAAATGAAAATATTTTTTAAATATTTATTTTTAAAAAAACACCTAAAAGAGTTACCATATGGCTGGCGTAGGTGGCTCATGCCTTTAATCCCAGCACTCAGGAGGATGAAGTAGAAGGACTGCCATGAGTTCAAGGCTACCCTGAGACTACATAATGAATTCCAGGTCAGAGCCTCAGCTAGAGCAAGACCTTACCTTGAAAAACCAAAAAAACTGAATTACCACAGACCCAGCAATTCTGCTTGGCTCCTAGGTATATACACAAGAAAATGAAAGACATAGCCAGGCGTGGTGGTACACACCTTTAATGCCAGCACTTGGAAGACAGAGGTAGGAGGATCACTGTGAGGCCACCCTGAGACTAGTAAATTCCAGGTCAGCCTGGGCTAGAACGAGACCCTACCTTGAAAAACCAAAAAGAAGAAGAGGAGGAGGAGGAGGAAGAAGAAGAAGAAAATGAAAGACGTGTTCATACAAAATCTTGTATACAAATATTCAGAGCACCATTACTTACAATAGTCAGAAAGTAGAAACACCACATTCTCCACCAATTGATGAGTAGATGAATAAAATCTGCCATATCCACATATTAGAATACTCTTCAGCTGTAAGTGAAGGAAGTATTGATACTGGTACAACACAGATAAACCTTGAAGATACTATACTTAGAAAAAGAAGCCAGACACAGGAGAAATGATTCCCTTCACATGAATGTACAAATTAGGCAAATCTAGTCAGTATATTAGTGGTTTCCAGATGGGGAGGGAGGCAAAGGGAACAACAACTAATGAGTTAAAGAAAATGACTTATAAATAAATAATAGTATTTCTCAATTAAAAAAAATAGCCTCCTCTTTCTACACAACACCTGAATTCTACCAACTTATTTAGGCCTACATCTGCTGTTCTGAGTGACATTATTCTCCTCAGTAAAAGAGATTTCTTAAAAACAGATGGATGTTTCACTAGCTTCCTAGCTAATCTCTAGCCCTCCCCTTTCTTCCTCCTACCATCTCCACCATTATCATTCTTTTATACTCCAGTAAAATGATATAGAAATCTTATAATATTACATCAAAATTAATATAAGACCAATATAGTATTATATTTAATGGCAGTTATTTTTAGAAAGACAATCAGTTTATGGGAGGGGAAAAGGGATGGTGGTGGGAGGAGATTATGATCATGGCATATTGTTTATATTTATGAAAGTTGTCAATATTTTTTGTTTGGGTTTTGGTTTTTTCAAGGTAAGGTCTCACTCTAGCCCAGGCTGACCTGAAATGCACTATGTAGTTTTGAGGTGGCCTTGAACTCAGAGATCCTCCTACCTCTCTGCCTCCTGAGTGTTGGGATAAAAGAGAGAAGTTTATTTAGCACCCTGCAAAGAGAGCAGCAGGCCAGGCAGTGACAGGCCAACTGTCTGGTTTTAAACAATGTTAGCATATTTGACTAGAAGTGGTGCACAGACAGGTCACAGGGACATGAAAGGAAAACATCACCAGATCTCTGGTTAGAATCTGCCTCTATATGACGTGGTGAAGGAGAAAAGTCAGAATAAGAATAAAGAGATTGCATTTCAAGGAGAAGAGAGGACGAGCGTGGGGAAGCAGGAACAACATTTGGGACAGCTGGCCAAGTAGAGTAAGGGCAAGGCAGCAAGGTAGCCAAGCCCCACCCACCTGTAGCTGTGCAGCTCTGCAAGGGGGGGGGGGGGTGGCAGAAGCCGCATGCAAACAGTGACACTCTGCCACAGCAGAGTTCCAGGTCAGTCTCTGACCCAGAAAAAAAGTGGAGGAGGGGGAATGGAAGTCAATTTCTCAAGCAAATAAAGGCCCAAAACAGCCCAGTATTGCTGTTCTGATAATAGATAAGTAGACTTAATACCAAAATTAGTCAGATGAGATAAAGCAGCCACTCTGTGTTAATAAATGGAACGATCCACTAAAAGATATAAAAACTGTAAACATGGGGAGCACCAAACATTGGGGATCCCCATTTCATAAAATAAGCACTAACGGACACAAAGGACAGATAGGTCTGATACAATAATGGTGCGTGTAGTGCCTTAACTATAAAATGTCCCCCATGGCCTCATGTGTTTATGATTAAGCCTCATACTTAATTCCAGCTGGAGTAGCCTTTATGAGGTGGAGCCTTGCTGGAAGTGTGTCCCTGGGAGGTGGGCCTTGGGATTTTAGACTCCAGTTCCACTTGCCAGTGCTAGCTAGCTTACTCCCTCTACTTCCTTCCTGTCATTGTGGAGATCTGATAGCCAGCTGTCTGTTTCTGCTATGCTTTCCCCACCATGATGAAACTTCTCAAAACTAACCAGAAATAAACTCTTTCCTTCCATAAAACACTTTCTGTCCAGGTATTCTGTCCCAGCCACAAGAAGGTAACTGCTACAGAAAATTGGTACTGACAAGCAGCATTGCTGCTTGATAAACCTAAGTGGCTTTTGGTCTTTTGCAGAATTATGGAAAGATTTGGAGCTATGGACTAAAGCTTTGCAGTGCTATGAGCAGAACTTAATAGGCCATTCTGGTGAGTCCAAAATGCAGAAACAAGTGTGGATTGTGGGGGCTTGGTTTATGACGTTTCAGAGGTAAAATAAATAAATTCATTAGGAACTGGGCTGGAGGCAATTTGTGTAATAATTTGGCAAGGAAGATGTCTGCATTCTATCCAAGTCCTGAGAAATTGAGCAAAGTTAATTTTAAAAATAATGGACTAATGTGTTGTGGAAGAAAATACAGAGAAGCATATGAAAAATATAAGGTTGAAAAAAATATACATTGGGTTGGAAAAAAAAAAGCTGGAGAGATTGTTTAATGGTTAAGGCACTTACCTGAGAAGCCTAAGGACCCATGTTCAACTCTCCAGGTACCACGTAAGCCAGATGCACAAGCTGATACAAGTGCACAATGTCACACATGCACACAAGGTGGCACACATGTCTGGAGTTCGATTACAGTGGCTAGAGGCCCTCGTATGACAATTTTCTCTCTCTTATTAAAAAAGGCCAATCTGTTGGGCTTGCCTCAAAAATATATATATAGGGGCTGGAGAGATGGCTTAGCAGTTAAGGCATTTGCCTGCAAAGCCAAAGGAACCAGGTTCGATTCCCCAGGACCCACATAAGCCAGATGACCAGAGGAACATGCATCTGGAGTTCATTTCCAGTGGCTACAGGCCCTGGAGTGCTCATACTCTCTCTGTCTGTCTCACTTCTCTCCCTCTCTCTCTTGCAAATAAATAAAAATAAATATTTAAAAAAATATATATATATAGGCTTGGTGAGATGACTCAGTGGTTAAGGTGCTTGCCTGTGAAGCCTAAGGACCCAGGTTCAATTCCCCAACCCACCTAAGCCAGATGTACAAGGTGGTACATGCATCTGGCATTCATTTGCTAAAGGCCCTGGCACGCCCATTCTCACTCACACTCTCTCCTCCCTCCTTCTGTCTTGTCTGTATCACTCAGATTGCAAACAAATAACATAAGTTTAAAAGATATAGGGAACAGTCATGAAGTGTACATGATTCTGGATTTGGCTGATGAGGTGGGGTGATGAGAGGCTGTGCTCATGTTCCTGCAAGGAAGTCCTACAAGGCTGCTGTGTGAAGCTGAGAAGACAAATGATAGGTTACAGTGAAGAGTCAAGTAGTTGGAAATGCCAGGACTTATGGTGGAATGGCCACCAAAGAAAGCTGCTGGCGAAGGGTGGGTTCTGCCCAGAAAGTAAGCAGCACAGATGGAGTGGTTGAGTTGCCCAAGCTTTTTGGAGCACAGTTGATTTCGTCACTAGTTCCAAGAGCCAGACACAGAGCTATAGGATTTGATGTTTGCTCTACTGGCTTTCCATCTTGCATTGGTCCATTCTTTCTTTGCTATGTTCTTATTCATCCTTTATGGAATAAGAATGTTTATTCTGTGCTGTTATGTGTTGGAAGGATGTAACTTGTTTCTTTTTGGTGGTACTGGGGACTGAACCTAGGGCCTTGTGCATGGCTAGGCAAACACTCTACTACTGAGCTATCACCCCAGCCCTATCTTGTGTCTTGATTTTATAGGGCTCACAGTTACAGACTGTCTTGAGTCTCAGATGAGACTTTGGACTTTTGTACAGTGTTGGGACTGGTAAAGACTATGTGGACTTTTAAAGTTGGACTGAATGTATTTTGAATCATGGATGGCCATGAATCTATGGGGCCCTGGAACAGAAGGTGGTAATTTGAATTTACATGTCCCCCATAGCCTCATGTGTTTGTGATTAAGAAACCTTGAAGTTGTCGGGCGTGGTGGCACATGCCTTTAATCCCAGCACTTGGGAGGCAGAGGAAGTTAGATCGCCCTGAGTTTGAGGCCACCCTGAGATTACACAGTGAGTTCCAGGTCAGTCTGGGCTAGAGTGAGATCCTACCTCAAAAAACCAAAAAAAAAAAAAAAAAGAAAGAAAGAAAAAGAAACCTTGGCGTTAATCGGCACCATAGATCAAGTGGACTTAACAGACTTTTGCAGCATGTTTCATCCAATAGCTGAGAAATAGAAAAATCTTCTCAAGAATGGAACTTTCTCTAAAATAGGCCATAAAAAGTCTCTCTCTCTCTCTCTCTCTCTCTCTCTCTTTTTAAACATTTTTGTTCTTAGGTTATTTTTAAAATACATTTATTTATTTATTTGAGTGCAAGTAAAAACATATCAGGGCCTCTTGCCACTGCAAACAAACTCCAAATACATGTGCTACACTGTGCATCTGGCTTTAAATTGGTACTGGGAAATTGAACCCAGGCCAGCAGACCTTGCTAGCAAGCGCCTGTAACAGCTGAGCCATTTCCCAAGCCCAGTTTGTTTGTTTTGTTTTTAATATTTTTATTTATTTATCTGAAAGAAAGAAAGAGAATGGACGCACCAGGACCTCCAGCCGCTGCAAATGAACTACAGATGCATGCGATCCCTTGTGCATCTGGCTTACGTGGGTTCTGGAGAATCAAGCCTTGAACTGGGATCCTTAGGCTTCACAGGCAAGTGCTTAACCACTAAGCCATCTCTCCAGCTTATTGTTTTGTTTTTTGAGATAGGGTCTCACTCTAGCCCAGGCTGACCTGGAATTCACTATGTAGTCTTTGGCTGGCGTCAAAGTCACAGCGATCTTCCTATCTCTGCCTCCCCAGTGGTGGGATTAACAGACTGGCATAGATATATATAAATACATACATATACACATACATACATACATATATATATTATGCGAGAGAACTGGGATGCCAGGACCTCAGCTATTGAAATCAAACTCCACACATGTATGCCCCCTTGTGTGCACATGTGACCTTGCACACTTGTGTTACTTTGTGTGTCTGGCTTACATGGAACCTGGAGAGTCGAACATGAGTCCTTAGGCTTCGTAGGCAAGAGCCTTAACTGCTAAGCCATCTCTCCAGCCCTTTGTTTTTTGAAGCAGGGTCTCATGTTCACCCTGGCTGACCTGAAACTCATTCTGTAACCAGTGACATAAGTATAATAAAATGTCATAATGAAATACATTATTTTGTACACTAAAATAATTAATAAACATTTTATTACTTCATATTTTCTTTTTAGTTGATTCCTTTAAATTTTTGTCTTGGGCACTCATACAATGTTGTTTGACACAGTGTGTAAATATATACATATATCCACACATATACGTGCACATCTTCAACTTTTTCTGGATTGTAGTGAATAATCAAGAAAATTTGAAGCTGGGCGTGGTGGCGCACACCTTTAATCCCAGCACTCGGGAGGCGGAGGTAGGAGGATCGCCGAGAGTTCGAGGCCACCCTGAGACTACATAGTGAATTCCAGGTCAGCCTGAGCCAGAGTGAGACCGTACCTCAAAAACCAAAAAAAAAAAAAAAAAAGAAAAGAAAATTTGAGCAAGGTATGGTGACTTATGCCTATAATCTTAGCATTTGGGAGACTGAGGCAGGAGGACTGTCCTGGGCTACATAGTGAGTTCCAGGCTGTCTCAAAAGCACCAAAAGACAAGAGCTGAGTAGTAGAGCACTTGCCTAGCTTGCCACAAGGCCCTGGGATTCATCACCACCACTGCAAAAGAAAAGAACAGGGAAGATGAAAATTTTGAGCCAAGCCTAGTTATATAAGTCTGTAACAACAGGTACTCAGGAGGGTTGCAAATTCAAGGACTGCCTGGGCTACAAAGCAGAAAATGTATAGACTATTTCCCTAAAAAGATCAAAACTGAGCCGGGTGTGGTGGCACATACCTTTAATCCCAGCACTTGGGAGGCAGAGGTAGGAGGATCGCCGTGAGTTCAAGGCCACCCTGAGACTACATAGTGAATTCCAGGTCAGCCTGAGCTACAGAGAGACCCTACCTTGGAAAAACAAAAAACAAAAACAAAAACAAAATCAAAACTGAGGCTCCTTAGTAGGGCCAACAAGATTCTTTGTAACCTGACCACTACCCTCCCTCCACAACCTGCGCTTCCAGCTTGGCTCTTTCTAGTTGAGCAGCACTGAAGGGTGTGGAGTTCTATCTACATCTCAGGCCATTCCATACTTTGTGCCTTTGCTTTTGCATTCCTATTGCCTGGGAAGAGTTTTCGAATCCTTCAAGTTCAACTTTCAAAACTGCTTCTCTAGAAAGGGTTCCCCAGATCTCTCCTGCACCTCTATGCTCAATGTGTCTTCTCAAACTCTAAGAGCATTCTGCCTGCATCCATCCATCTTTTCACTACCATATAATGTATTTATTTATCTAGTTTCCTCAAAAAACTGGACATTGTTCTAGGGCAGGCGTTGTGTTGTACACGTGTTCATTATCCTCTTGCCTTGCACAGAGTCCTAGTAAGTTCTCTAAGAATGGTTTGAAGTTGACTAATCTCCTTCTATACCCTAAATACTTATTAACCAACTGTGTAATCTCCTTCCCAGAAGGTCAGGAAGTTTATTTCCAGAGCCAATTATTAGCTTTAGGGTTATATTAGCCTCTTTTTAAGGATTCCAGTGCCAGTTAGGTTCTTGCAGTTCCCAAACACACAAAGCTCCTCAAATGTTTCACCTGTTCTTGGATATGCTAATGTATTTAGGATTTTAGTTCCATCTGTTGGCTTCAGAGGCATGTGTCTCCTTCAGGTGCCTTGGTAAACATCTGCTCTGATTATGTTGACTTTACAGTTTAATCCTAAAAGGATAATTCCCTTATTGATAAATGTACTATTAAGTCAATAACTATTTTATGGTATAGCTATGTGTCAAATCCTTGTACTTGCTTAGAATACCTAGGATAAGCAAAGACAAGATTCTTGCTATCAAAAAGTTGGTGAGGAGCCAGGCGTGGTAGCGCACGCCTTTAATCCCAGTGCCTGGGAGTCAGAGGTAAGAGGATCACAGTGAGTTCGAGGCCACCCTGAGACTACAGAGTGACTTCCAGGTCAGCCTGAGCTAGAGTGAGACCCTACCTCAAAAAACAAAAAAAAACAAAAAAAAAAATTAAAAAAGAAAAAAACAGTTGGTGAGGGCTAGAGAGCTAGCTTAGCAGTTAAGACACTTGCCTGCAAAGCCTGACGACCTGGGTTTGATTCCCACGTAAGCCACATGCACAAAGTGGCGCATGCATCTAAAGTTTGTTTGCAGCAGCTAGAGGCCCTGGCATGCCCATTCTCTCTGTCTGTCTCTCTCTCTCTCTTTTCTCCCTATCTCTTGCTGCTTGCAAATAAATACACAAATAAATTTTATATAATTTTTTAAATTGATGAATTACTGCAGGAAATTTCTAAGTTCTTAGAGTCATCTCACATTTTCAAACTATTTAACAGTATGGTACCACAGTAAATATGCAACTATTCTTTTTATCTTTTTTGTTGTTGTTGTTTTCAAGGTAGGGTCTGACTCTACCCCAGGCTGACCTGGAATTCACTACGTAATCTCAGGGTGGCCTCAAACTTTTGGTGATCCTCCTACCTCTGCTTCCCAAGCGCTGGGATTAAAGGTGTATACCACCATGCCCGGCTTTTAAAAGGATTTCTAAAAAATATTTTATTAATTGATTTATTTATTTGAGAAAGAAAGGGGGCAAAGAGAGAGAAAATGGGTATGTCAGGGCCTCTAGCCACTGCAAATGAACTCTGGACACATGAGCCACCTTGTGCATATGGCTTGTATGGATACTGGGGAATTAAATTTGGGTCCTTAGGGTTTGCAGGCAAATGCCTTAGCCACTAACCCATCTCTCCAGCCTTATACTTTTTTATTTCTTTTTTTTTTTTAAAAGAGAGGAAGAGAGAGAGAGAGAATAGGTGAGCCAGGGCCTCAACCATTGCAAACAAACTCCAGATGCGTGCAGCACTTTGTGCATCTGGCTATATGTGGGTACTGGGGAATCAAACCAAGGTTGTTAGGCATTGCTGGCAAGTGCCTTAACCACTGAGCAATCTCTCCAGCCCCCCTACAGTTTTTTTTAAATTTTTATTTATATGCAAGTAGAGAGAGAATGAGGAAGGGAGGGAGGGAGGGAGAGACTGGGCACACCAGGATCTCTAGCAACTGCAAACAAACTCCAGATGCATGTGCCACTTTGTGCATCTGGCTTTATGTGGGCACTGGGGAACTGAACTGGGGTTGCTAGGCTTTGCAGGCAAGTGCCTTAACTATTGAGCCCTGTCTTCAGCCCCAATACACTTTTTTGTTTTGTTTTGTTTTTTCCAGGTAGGGTCTCACTCTGGTCCAGGCCAACCTGGAATTAACCATGTAGTTTCATGGTGGCCTCGAACTCACAGCAATCCTCCTACCTCTGCCTCCTGAGTGCTGGGATTAAAGGTGTGTGCCACCACACCCAGCTCCAGTACATTTTTAAAATAAATATTTTATTATTTATTTATTAGTGAGAGAGAATGGGTGTGACAGGCTCTAGTCACTGAAAATGAACTCCAGATATACGTGCCACCTTGTGCATCTGGCTTACATGGGTACTGGGGAACTGAACCTGGGAAACTACCAAGCCATCTCTCCAGTCTCCCAATACACTTTTTTTTTCCTATCAGTATGTTACCTTTCTAAAAAATACTGATGTTATCGGGCATGATGGCTCACATCTTAATTCCAGCACTTGGAATTCCAGCACTGAGGTAGCAGGATCACAGTGAATTTGAAGCTAGCTAGCCTGGACTACAAAGTGAGTTCCAGGTCATCCTAGTTTAGAGTGAGACTCTGCCTCAACAAAACAAAGCAAAAGAAAACACAATTGAAGCTGGGTGTGGGGGCGTATGCCTTTAATCCTAACTTGGAGTTAGAGATAGGATTGCAAGTTTGAGGTCAGTCTGGACTAGAATGAGACCCTACCTCGAAAACAAGCAAATGAAAAACCTCTCACACAGTTGATGTTAAAGAGTGCCAATGCCTTACCCCTACATGTATGCCATGCGTTGCTTGATGTTCCACAGTTTGAATGCACATTGCTTCTGATTTTATTTCTTCTAAACTTTTCTAAAATTGAACTGATCCAATCTAAATCCACCAAAATTACTTCTGACAACACCACCTTAACATCTACATACACATACATCTCGTGGGAATGTTGTTTTTAACCACCAAGCCCAAGGGGTACTAGAGGCATGACCAGGGAGCTCACCAGGCATTATTGACAAATACAAAAACACTCAGAATTGCTTTTGCCTCCTATTGTATTTTGAATACTTCTAAGACATAGCTTCATATCATGGTTTTGGGTGAACACAATTGTTTTTGGCCTTCCAAAAAAGACATAAGACTAAGCTAGGTGTGGTGGCGCATGCCTTTAATCCCAGCACTCCAAAGGCAAAGTAGGAAGATTGCTGTGAGTTCAAGACCACACAGTGAATTCCAGGTCAGCCTGGGCTACAGTGAGACCCTACCTCAAAAACAAAACAAAACAAAACATAAGACTAGGGTAATGGCTCAGTCAGTACAACCCTTGCCACTAAGCATAAGACCTAAATGCAGATCCCCACATAAAAATGCCAAACTTGGGCTGGAGGGAAGGCTTAGCGGTTAAGGCACTTGCCTGTGAAGCCTGAGGATCCAGGTTCGATTCTCCAGGTCCCACATAAACTAGATGCACACAGTGGCACATGCATCTGGAGTTAATTTTCAGTGGCTAGAGGCCCTGACGTGCCTATTCTCACTCTCTGTCTCTCTCTCTGTCTGTCTCTCTCTCTCTCTCTCTCTCTCTCTCTCTCTCTCTCTCTGTGTCAAATAAATTCTAAAAATCTTTAAAATAAATAAATTTTTTAAAAATGCCAGACTTGGTGATGTGCACAAACAATCCCAGTGCTGAGAAGGCAGAGACAGGGAGTCTTGGGGTTCACTGGCTAGCTAGACTAGCCAAATCAGTAAGCTCCAGGTTCAGTGAGAGACCTTGATTTAGAGACTAGGATGGAGAGTGATTGAGGAAGATACTCAATATCAACCTTTGGCCCTCCACATGCAACTGCACTAACACATGTGCCCCCACACACACATGAACATGCATACATACGTGCACAGACACAAAACACGTACACACATACAAAAATTGCATAAACTATCTGTTTAGGGGTATCATAAAAATTAGATGAGAAGGTATGCAATGCTTCTAGCCAGAAACCTGGTATATAGTTGGTATATTTCAGAAAAACAAAAGTGATTTTCTTAATTTAATAGTACTAAATCAGTCAATTATTTAATTCAAATTCTCTTACATGAAATGTTGCCCAGAAATAGTCAACAAAGCATTTGGATCCGCTTTCTATCAACTGCAATTTCCTCCATTATAATCATGCAATCACCAATCACCGCTGTGAAACAACAGCCTCAGAGCTGATGCTACTAAAATTGCTAAACACAGTAATAACTTGGTTTCCAGGATCATGACCACCAATTGCTTTAGGAAAGTAGCAGAAATCTTTGTAAGTGCCAGAAGGCTGATGCACTATCCCTAACAGTGGTCTCTCTACAGTGGAAGGCTCCAGTTGCTGCCCATAATGAGGGCATACTCCAAAATCTTTCTCAAATTGCTATTTTCCCATATTCCCTACTTTGAAAGGAAACATCAACAAAAGAACTGAAGGAAAAATAAGGACAAAAGACAGAATGGGTATTTTGACATTTAGCTTTCTTAGCATTGATTCCTGGCAAGAGAGACTAGCTGGGTGAAATATTCTTGAGGAAGAAAGCATACTCTATGAAATGAAAATAAAATCTATCAACACAGCTTTCTTTTTTTTTTTTTTCGGTGCTGAGGACCGAACCCAGGGCCTTGCGCTTGCTAGGCAAGCGCTCATCCACTGAGCTAAATCCCCAACCCCTCAACACAGCTTTCTATACAATAAAAGAAAAGAAACACATCCTTTCTGCCAGTGTAAATTCCCCTAGGAAGGGAAAGGAAGTATCTCACTAAGCAGGTATGTTCAGAGAGCTGTATTACATGCTTTTATTATTTTACTTCTCAAGACAAGCTTAGAAATAAATCTTAGCCTTACTCAAAGACATTAAGTAAGTCAGGTATGGCAACACACAACTTTAATCCCAGCTCTCAGGAGCCTGAGAGAGGAGACTCATGAGATCAAGGCCAGCTGGAGCTACATAATGAGACCCTGTCCAAAAAAAAAAAAAAAAAAAAAAAGAGGGAGGGAGGGAAGGAGAAAGGGATAGGCAGAGGGGATGAGGAAATGGCTCACTGAGGGACTTCAGTTTGACTCCCAGCACCTATGTAAGAAGCCTATAACCCTGGCACTGAGTGAGGCAGGAGCAAGACTGTTGGAGTTCACTGGTCAGCCAGTCTAACTGAAAAATGACACAAGCCCCAGGTTCACTGAGAGACTCTGTCTCAAGAAAATAAGGTGGAAGAGCAATAGAGGAGGACATCAGACATCCTTCTCTGGCTTCAGCACATAAGCACATAACCCCCCTCCCCGAAAAAACAGAAGATATTAGTTGATGTACCCAAGGTCCCAGTCATTAAGTGAAATGAACCAAGATCTGTTCAAATTCAAAAACTTTTCCTTGTCAATATATCTTTACAAAAAATATATATCTCAAAATGACCGCACCAGTTCTACAAAATCTCAAATGATTTTACCAACTCCAAAAATACAATTTAAATCTTGATTCCAAAACAAAACAAACCCAACTAAACATCCACCAAGAGGATGATGACAGTTTGTCAGTCAGCAGATCACCTTTCTGCCTTCTAGGAGTGTTTAAAACGAACAGAGGGAGTTAAATCTATAAGAAAATGGTACCTGTTGTCAGCCACAGAGCACTGAAGCAGAAGCAAATAGAAAACAGGTACAGGCTTCTCAACTGTCTCACTGATGTCTGCCAACAAGATCCTGAGAGAATCCAGGAAGCAGGACTTGGCTTGACTCCCAGTCTCTTCTCCATGGCCTTCCAGAGAGATGGAACCAGTACACTAGAAAGACAGAAAGAAATTATATGCCAAGTAATTAATAATTGATTCCTGGAAATGTAGAATGCTAGAAAATGTGACAGATTGGGAGAAAGAGAAATTTCAAGTTTGTCTTTCAGTGCTCATCCCTGCCAGTAAATTTTAAAGCTGAATTTTGACATAGCCTGTAATTATCAGTATAACAACACAGCAAGAGATATAAAATGAATCCACTGTTAAGAGCGAAACATTTTATATTCCACTATTGTCTAATCTAACAGTAAATCATCAGTGTGACAGAATGGCAAGAGTATCAACCTGAAAAAAAAAACCTTTTAGTTATCAATTCCAGTTCTACTAGCACCTTTGACCAAACCCATTTTCTTATCTTTGCAAAGAGATTGGACTTCCTTTAACTACATTAACCAACAGCATTATCTGATCCCCTGTTGCTATGAATTTCCAATGTTATTCAGACAGGGCTCTGGTCCAGTTTGCAAATATTCCTGCCACTATTATTTTACAAATCCACCCCGTTTACCCTTCTACATACACTCTTCCTGGTCATTCACAATTCCTGGCTTAAATTTAGTGTATATGTTAGGCACTGTGCTGGCTACTCTAGATTTGAGTGGCTATACCCTTTCTTTTTTATTTTTTTCTATTTTTCAACACAGGGTTTCACTGTAGCCCAGGCTGGCCTTGAACTCATAGTGATCTTTTTATCTCAACCGCCAGAATGCTGGAATGAAAAGCATGAGCCACCAGACTTAGGTCCTAGGGGGGGGGGGGGCAGAAACGACACTGATTTTTAAGAAGCTTCTTCACACTTAAATAAATAAATTTTGAAAACAGTATGAGAGTTGACAAAATCCTGAAGAAGCAATTCAAATATCTGTTGGCTGGGCAGTGTTTCTTACTTGAAGTCCCAGCTACTTTGGGAAGCTAAGGAAGAGGACTGCAAAGGCCAGCCTGAGCAAAATAATGAGACACACCTTCAACAAAAACATCTTCCATTTGGGCTGGAGAGATGGCACAATGGTTAAGGTGCTTGCCTTCAGAGCCTAATGACCGGAGTTCAATTCTACAGGACCCACAAATGGAGTCAGATGCACAAAGTGGCACACGCATCTGGAGTCCATTTACAGTGGCTGCAGGCCCTGGTACGTCCGTTCATATTCTCTCTCCTCTCTCTGCTTGCAAATAAATAAAAATAAAAATAGGGCTAGAGAAATGGCTTAGCAGTTAGGGCATTTGTCTGCAAAGCCAAAGGACCCAGGTTCGTGTTCCCAGGACCCACGTAAGCCAGATGCACAGGTGGTACATGCGTCTGGAGTTTGTTTGCAGCAGCTGAAGGCCCTGGTGTGCCCATTCTCTTTCTCTCTCTCAAATAAATTAAAAAAAAAAAATCAACTTCCTAAGTATGTACCTGTCATCCACATATGGCAAGTGGCACAGAGTGACAACCCTTAACCTTCACCTCCAGGTGGCATACAGGGAGCCAGTACTACATGAGTTAGCCATCAATGCTAAAGCCCGGAAACAACCAGAAACATACATACCACTGCAAAACTGAGGAACTGGAGAGATGACTTAGTGGTTAAAGGCATTTGCCTGAGAAGCCTAAGGACCCAAGTTTGATTTCCCAGAACCCATGTTAACCAGATGCAGATGGTAGCACATGTGTCTAGAGTTCATTTGCAGTGGCTAGAGGCCCTGGTGTACCCATTCTCTCTCTCGCATAAATAAATAAGGGCTGGAGGAATGGCTTAGAGGTTAAGGTGCTTGCCTGCAAAGCCAAAGGATCCAAGTTTGATTCCTCAGGACCCACATAAACCAGATGCACAGGGTGGCACATGTGCCTGGCGTTCATTTGCAGTGGCTGGAGGCCCTGGTGCACCCATTCTCTTTCCCTCTCACTCTCTCTCTCTTTTTCTGTCAAATAAATAAATATAAAATGTTTAAAATAAATAAAAATATATTTTTAAAAACTGGAGTGCTGCATATGCCAGAAAAGGCTTTCACTGAGCTACAGGCATCTGACAGACTTTATCTTTCTTATTCCTTTTCATCTATTCCTATTTCTAGTTGTTTTGTAAATATGTTAGAGGGTTGGGGGGCAAAAAGGAGGTGTGTGGGCCACAAACATTTTCAGGAGATTATGAAATGGAGTCTAAGTTAGAAAGTATACCAAGAAACTTCTCCAGCCTTCCAGGATGGAATACAGAATGTATGTGAGTGTGTGTGTGTATCTTACCCAACACATTTCTGCCTACCACAAAAGGATTTAAAATGCAAGGTGACTCAATACCTGTCATCAATATCCTGGCAGGTGGGTGGGAAAAGCAGAAAAGAAATGAATAAGCTTTGAAAACAGGAGTAATAAACACCATTGGACTAGTGAGCTGATTAGAAGTGCCATGTCTTACAAAGCGTGCTCATGAGAGGCAAGGCTAATTTCATTTTCAGTCCCAACCAGTCATTCTGCTAAAACCTACAATTGCCTGTGGGCACAAATCCCTGCGAGGGTCCAGTTAAATGATTGCTGACCAGAGGAACAACAAAACATCACTAAGATCCAAGGGGTTTGTTATGAAATCAAGGGGTAACAACCCAGGGAGAGAACACACACCCCCACAGTACTTGACAAATGAAAATCTAGAAAAGCTCCCTATAGTTCTGGCATTTAGGGCGTTACAAGTACACCAGAAATAAAAGCACTCTGTGTTGTAGCAGCTGTTCAGACGGAGCAGGGGGTAATGTTTACTTAGTACTTCAGGTTGATGGGGGATGGATCATAGTTCAGTCTGTCAACTACATACGTGGAACTCCATTTATGTACACAGCGATAAGATATGTTTGAATAATGACAGAGCACGTCTATTCAGCGGGTGTGAGTAACCAAGAATAAAGCTTTAAGGTTGGGGGGGGGGGAAGTCTTAGATACCCGGGAAAGTTACAGAACAGACTGCCATGAATAGCTTTGCTTATATTTGCAGACATTGTTTTCCAAATAGCTAGAAAGACGAACAGATTGTTCCAGGAGGTCGTCTTTCCAATTTGTTCCTAGTTTCCAGTCTGTTAATCACAAGAAAGCACAAGGAGACTGGCTAACGCGCTTCATGAACAGCATCCCATGGTCGGCTGGGCACAGACCACCAGGAGGTGAGGGAAGAAGGCAAAGCATTCCCGAGGTTTCTCTATTTTAGCTTCCTTCGCTTCGCCTTAGCGATCACGGCAAGCCACCGCAGGACCCGCTAAAGAGGCATGGTTTTTCAAAATTCCGAAATGTGGCAGGTTTCCGTCCACGTGCCCGACCCCGCCCCGCCCCGCCCCGCCCCCTGCCACCCCACCACCTCTTCTGCTGTTATCAACTTTTTTTCTCTCGGTGGGGAGATCCACCGCATCGGCAGCAGCTGAGGGCGAGGCTGCAGAGGTCTAGGATGACAGAAGGACGGCAGCACACGGTCTGTCGCTTTGGCAAGGGAAGGGAGGGAGAGTTTGCCTGACCGGACCCGGGACCCAAAAACAAAAAACAGGTTTCAGTCTCTAGGACTCGAGCTCCGCACCTGCAAGGCCAGAAGCAGCTGACTACCCCGGCCGAGCCAGAAGCTTCCAACCTCCGGGGTGCCAACACCCCTGTCGGCGCACCGCCCCCTCCCAAGGCATCGTCCGTCCCTCCTCCGGCCCACCTCTCCCCCGAGCTCATGGTCCTCGGGCCTCGGCCGTCAAGAGCCTCCCCGGCCACCTTACCGGGGCTCAGGGCCACATAGCGGGGCCCCAGCTCTCGGCGGACTCCGCCTCCTCCCGGTCCATGGGCTCTGGGCGAGGGGGGGAGGGACGGGGGTCCCACCTACTGTCCCCCCTTCTCTCCCCTCGCACAGTGGACGAGGAAGTGCAAGAAGATTTAAGTGTTCGCTTCCCACCCGGACAGCTCCCTCTTGCCTCAGCCTCCCTGGACAGCGACCGCGGCCGGAAACGCCACCTTCCCCTCCCACCTCCCCGGGGCTCGACCCGGAAACACATTCTTCACGCTCCTCAAGCCCGCCCGCGCCCCCGCCCCCCCCAATCCGGAAGCGCAGTCCCAGCCGCGAGGTCCCCAGGGAGGAGGAGAGGTGCTGAGAGTAGAACTACGCACGAGCCAAGAAGGCGTCTGGGCCTCGCAAGCCTTCAGCCTCGTGCCCTCGCGGGCCGCTCTGCCCGCTAAGCCTCTTTGGGCACGAGCCTCACGCCCCGCACTCCGTCTAGACCCACAAGGAAAATGGCCGCAGCGGCTACACGCCCTCCCTACGGTTTAGCGCCCTGGCGTGTCATTGGCCAGAGCCCCGAGTGAAGTCGCCGCGGATTGGTCGAGAGCCATGCGTGGGTGGGGGTGGAGCTGCAGCAAACTGGAGCCAAGAGTGGGCAACGCGGCGTGAGCAGCGGCCCCAGGCTCCCGGAGCATCGCGCCCGGAGAAGACTTCGCAGCTCGGGGGCCGCAGCCTGGTGAGCTCAGCCCTCCCCCCCCCCCAACATACACTTCAGGTCCTTCCCTGCATCCCAGCCGGAGCCTCTCCGAGCCGGCGCTGATCGATGCTGACTATCCCCTGGGACCCTATCGCGACTCCATCGTGCCATATCGCGACACCATCGTGCTCTGTCGAGACTCCCATTTTGTCACAGCCCTTTTTTCAATATTTATATAGTTTTTAAATTTTGCCCTGTCATCTTTGGGGGGGGGGGCTTCTCCCCTCCATGTCGTGATTTTGCTGTGATCTCTTCCGTGACATCACCGCGCCATCGTGAAGTGTGATCTCATCGTCGCCCTGTCGTGACTTCATCAATGTCGTGTTGTGACCTGGCCGCGGTGGGACAGGTGGTGACCGCCAGGATCCCTTCTTCCCCTTCTCATCTCCCCATCTCAGCAGCCCTGCTTCGATTATCCGGTTTTTGGATTCTCTGTTATCCCGGGAGCTACTTGACCCCTTCTTGCCTCTCTAGCTCACTGCCGGCACTCAGGCTGGTAGTGGGACGGACGGGGAGGGCGAGGACAGGGAGCCCAAGGGGTTAATGCTGCTGCTGCTGCCGCCGCCGCCGCCGCCGCCGCCGCTTTTGCAGCCTCTACCCGAGGGAGGGGAAGGAGAGAAGGCAAGGAGTCTGCGGGGGCGACTGAGAGCCTTGGCTGGAGGGGTGGGGTCCTCAAGAGGGTCCTCCAAAGCCTTCCCTGGTGAGCTTGCCCTCCCACTTCTGCTGAGGCTTATGTTCTCCCTCTTCTGAAGAAGAGAGGGCAAAGGAAGCCTAGGATGCCCTTTTCTCCCTTGGCAGCCCGAGAGTCCGGATAATCGAACTTCACCCATGTATGTTTCCATTCCTCCCTGTCTGTCTTCACCACTCCTGCCCCATGTGCTGAGCAACAGGGCCAGCCCCCTCACACCTCTAGATTAGTGAGGAGAGCTGTCCAGCTAAACCGCAGGATGCACAGTCCTGTTCTCCCACTTTTCTGGAGGTGACCTTGGACTAGGGTCCCTTCATCCCAAAAGATTTTCAAGTCCAGCCTCTTAAAGGGGCGCCCCCAAGGGAGGTCAGTTATGAGGAAGCCACCCTTCCAAATCCTCCCTCCCCTCCTTCTGTGCTAATCCCTCCCTCCATCCTCCACTTCCACCCCCGCCCCCGCCCCCGCCCCTCCTCTGCAGAGGGATGCTCAGTCCCTCTTGTGTTCACAGTTGGGCAAGGCGGGCATCATGGCCTCGGATTGTGAGCCAGCTCTGAACCAGGCAGAGAGCCGAAACCCCACCCTGGAGCGCTACCTGGGAGCCCTCCGTGAGGCCAAGAATGACAGCGAGCAGTTTGCAGCCCTGCTGCTAGTAAGGAACTGGCTGATAATTGGGGGTTGGAAAGAGTTGGGTGGTTGGGTCCCCAAGGAATATGGGGGGTCATCAAGTCCTCAAGGATATCTAGTTGTGCTGACAACCCTGTAGGCACCAAAAAGGCCCAAGATCTCTCTAGCTTTGTATCCTTTTTGCTTCCCTGGGAATAGGGGCAAGAGGAGAATGGGGGTGAATAAGGCTGTGGCACTGGGGCTGTGGAGGAGGCTGCCTGGGTTTGCTTTCTGGGGCGTCCCAGAGCAGATGGGAGCTGACTCATATGGTAACAGCAGCAGGTTGTAACTAGTGCAGAGTACTTGAGGGCTGGGTGTTTTTTGTTTTTTTTTTTTTTTTTTTTTTCTGCGACCCAAGAGAGTAGCAAGATTGGAAGTGACTGAGGAAGGGGCTTAGGAGATGGCCAGGATGGCAGCAGGTAAGTTAAAAGTAAGGGAGCTGGGTCAGGTCTTAGCCCTGTTTGGAGGAACTCAAGCTGGGGACAGCAGAGCAGAAGCTGCAGTGCTGGGGGGGGGGGGCTGGTGTGTGGGGGGTAAGGGGAGGAGGGAGTACAGCTTGTTTGCCATGGTAACAGGGAGAAGGCTTTCTGGAGTCAAGGGCTCACACTGCAGCAGAGGAGGTGTTTAGGTGAAATGTAAGGGGAAATGTTTTGACATACAGAATGGCAAGACACAGGAGCCACTTCCCATGAGAAGGTGGTGGAAATGGATCAGAGACTTCTCTAGAGACAAGCAGTCTAGAAAAGGACCCTGAATCCTTGGGGGGTTTCGACACCAAGTTCTAAGCCCCTTCCATCCCAGGTTGTGGGCATCTAGATTAGACATCAGGAAGAACTTCTCAACTGGCCAGGTGATCAGCTGTCCAAATGAGTGGTTGAGGAGGACTGGACCTCCCTTCCCCAGGGTAATCATAGATAAGAGGGATCCCAGAGGTCACACGTGTCTGTCAAGGAGAAAGAAGGAGCTAGATGAAATGACCCCAGAGTGAGTCCTGTTGCATAACCTGTACCTGCTGGTCCTCGATGCCCAGGGTGCAGGGAAGGACAGACTTTGCCACCTTTTCCTTTCATCCTGCTAATAGCACATTACCCCCCCCCCCATAGGTGACCAAGGCAGTCAAAGCAGGTGACATCGATGCCAAAACGCGGAGGCGGATCTTTGATGCTGTTGGCTTCACCTTTCCCAATCGTCTCCTGACCACTAAGGAGGCACCTGATGGCTGCCCTGACCACGTTCTCCGGGCCCTGGGTGTGGCCTTGCTGGCTTGTTTCTGCAGTGACCCTGAACTGGCCACCCATCCCCAGGTCCTGAACAAGATCCCCATCCTTAGCACCTTCCTTACAGCCCGGGGAGACCCTGACGATGCTGCCCGCCGCTCCATGATCGATGACACCTACCAGTGCCTGACAGCGGTAGCAGGCACACCTCGTGGGCCCCGGCACCTCATTGCTGGTGGCACAGTGTCTGCTTTGTGCCAGGCATACCTGGGTCATGGCTATGGCTTTGATCAGGCCCTGGCACTCCTGGTGGGGCTGCTGGCTGCTGCAGAGACACAGTGCTGGAAGGAGGCGGAGCCCGACCTGCTTGCTGTCTTGCGGGGCCTCAGTGAGGATTTCCAGAAAGCCGAGGATGCCAGCAAGTTTGAGCTCTGCCAGCTGCTGCCCCTTTTTCTTCCCCCAGCCACCGTGCCCCCAGAATGCTACCGGGATCTACAGGCTGGGCTGGCACGCATACTAGGAAGCAAGTTGAGCTCCTGGCAGCGCAACCCTGCCCTGAAGCTGGCAGCCCGTCTGGCTCACGCCTGCGGCTCCGACTGGATACCAGTGGGCAGCTCCGGGAGCAAGTTCCTGGCCCTGCTGGTGAATCTGGCATGTGTGGAGGTGCGGCTGGCCCTGGAGGAGACTGGCACCGAGGTGAAAGAGGATGTGGTGACCGCCTGCTATGCCCTCATGGAGTTGGGGATCCAGGAGTGTACCCGCTGTGAGCAGTCGCTACTTAAGGAGCCTCAGAAAGTACAGCTCGTGAGCATCATGAAAGAGGCCATTGGCGCAGTCATCCACTACTTGCTGCAGGTAAGAGTGCCAGCGGTCCACAGAGGGGCCCCGGTGGTGGTGATGGGGTCAGCCAGTGCAGGAGCCAGAAAAAGTGTAACTGGAGACGGCCAGCATGTGCACACAGGCTGGTACTGCAGCAAGCACTCCAGGAGTAGTGTGTGGCCGAGCTTCCCTTTCTCACCCTCCCTCTCTGGGCCTCCACACGAGCACCATACCACACACCATATGTGCACTCCTATCATAGCACGCACACACACACATACAACACAGTAACCACCCACTCGCGCACACTGTGCGGTACACACATACTACACACCACACACAAAGTTGGAAGCAGGCTGCTCTGCTCACTCTGCAGCATCGTCTTACATGTATACACACGCAAACTGGCATGGTGCCTGCGCCCTGGCCTGTGTACAGGCTTAGCTAAATCTATGTTGCTCCACCACCCTCTCCAAGTCCTATCTGAAGGCCGCCTCTCCTGACCCACAGGGATTTAGACATGACTCGTTTCTTTAATGGCCTGCTCTGGCCACTGAACTCACCAGCTATATATTCGACAAACCATGCCAACCAAGTTCTGCTCTCATTTCCTGATTCAACACCAAAGGACATTCCCCTATATTTACATGGCATACCTGCCCCTACCCCAGTTCAGAGCCTCTGTAGAGGACTGCTACTTAACTATAGACCTGCAGGAGTCTGTTGGTCCCCTGGCTACCAGAGAGCTGAAGAGTTAGGGGGCTATGGCTTGAATCTCAGTGAGTGCCAGGCATGCTGTCTGAGGTCCATTCAACTTAGTATCAGGCCCTGTGGGGTGTGTCCCATCCGTGTGCTAGGTTCTGAGTTCGGCTTAGTCTATGCCCACCTTTGAAGGGTTCACAGGCCAGAATTCCCTTTGAGTTGTGTTATCGCCAGGCTGGCCAACAGGCTGGGGAAGCAGAGAAGGGTTTCTGGTCCTGCACCACTTCAGTGGGGTCCTGTGGCAACAGGTGGGGCCGGAGAAGCAGAAGGAGCCCTTTGTGTTTGCCTCGGTGCGGATCCTGGGTGCCTGGCTGGCAGAAGAGACCTCATCCCTGCGTAAGGAGGTGTGCCAACTGCTGCCCTTCCTCGTTCGCTATGCCAAGACCCTCTACGAGGAGGCTGAGGAGGCCAATGACCTTTCGCAGCAGGTGGCCACTTTGGCCATCTCCCCCACCACTCCAGGGTCCACCTGGCCCGGGGATGCTCTCCGGTGAGTTTGTAGCTGTAGGCTTCCCAGCTAGACCATTCCTAAGAAATAAGTTGCCGGGAGTTGTGGCTTATGACTGTACTTTCAGCACTCAAGAGGCTGAGGCAAGAGTTATCATGAGTTGAAGGCCAGCTTGGACTACATGGTGAGTACCGGTCATCTAGGGCTATAAATAGCAAGACCCTGTTTCAAAAAAAAAAAAAAAGAGGGAGACAAAAATGAAAAGAAAAATGAGAAAGGGTCAGTCAGGGATACCATATCTTCCTCAAACGAGACTGTCTGGCTCCATGTTTGGGCTGTGAGAGCCCTTATGATTGTTTCTGTTTGTTCTGGGGGGCTTGTCCCCATAGGGCTCTTCATTGTCATGTATTACTTAACCATCTCCAGGTTTTTGTTTGTTTGTTTGTTTGTTTTTCGTTTTTCTGGCTTTTCAAGGTTAGGGTCTCACTTTGGACCAGGCTGACCTGGAATTCACTATGTAGTCTTAGGCTGGCCTTGAACTCACAGTGATCCTCCTACCTCTGCCTCCCAAGTGCTGGGATTAAAGGTGTGCAACACCATGCCAGGCTAAATTTTTCAACAGAAACAAAACTTAGGTTGACTGAGCTTCTTGCTACAAGCCAAGTATTTTTCCATACCAGACCAAACTCATTTGGTCCACACAGCAAATCTGACAAAAACCTCCTTTCTTCCATGTTTTAAAGATGAGAAAAATAGCTGGGTTTGGTGGCTCACAGTCTGTAATCTCAGTTTAGGCAGGTGAATTGTTGCAAGTTTGAGATCAATGTGGGTTACAAAGTGAGACCTTATGCAAAAAAAACAAAACAAAACAAAACAAACAAACAAACAAAAAAAAACAAAGGGCATGAGGCTCAAAGAGGTTAAATTAGACCTTGCTTGTCATCACACTGTATGGCAAATCCTGACCTCGGGCCTGTGTGATTCCGAAGCTAGTCTGTGTCTGCAGTCCTTATAAAGATATGTCCTCCCCTACTCACATGTGTGTATATATATATATATATTTACAAATATATATATGAACACACTGATGGCCTCCCTGCCCTCACTAGTGCAGCAGCAAGGAAGGCTACTTCTGGCTGCCAATGTGGCCACCCTGGGCCTCCTCATGGCCAGACTCCTTAGCACCTCTCCAGGTAAGCCCTCGGGGCCCAAGCCTCCTAGGGGAACATAGAAGACCAGGGTGGACCTACTGTATTCAGAGCCCAAGGTTCCCATTTTCAGAAAATGGTTTTGCAGAATTTTCCAATCTAGAGGAAATCTCTACAGTATTGTCTCTATCTGCTACCCCCTCTCTTCTTCCCAAGATGATAACATTCTCTTCCTTTTGAAGACTTTTAAGGCAAAGTCTGGTGGGTGTGCAGTACAGGCCTGCTCAAAGGCACAAGCATAGGCACCTGGAATCCCTGGCAGCCAGGGCCTCTGAATCCAGTGTTTGCAAGGTAAAGCCGCCCCCACCGGGCGTTGAGTCAGAAACCTGACTTCCTCCATTGAGTTTTTAACCGCCCAGCGCCTCACACTCTCCATTGACAGGCGTCAACACTGCCTCTCTGCACGTTCTCCTCACCCTGCTCCTGTGTGCCCCCTCCAGCCCCTGGCAGCCCTCAGTGTCTCCCACTTTGGCTGTGGGTGTCTGCTTGGGTCCCTCTGTCCCCGCCTATTGGGTCCCATCTGTCAGGTTGGAGGAACTGAGCAGATGCCTGGGAACAGGGTGTAACATGCCCGTACCCTCAGCTGCCTCTATTTTCTTTTGTGTGGGGATCCTAGCAGAGTACCCTGCTGTGGCAAGGGGAGCATGTTCCTGTGGGCCAGAAGCCCTTTTAGCCTACAAGTAGAGCCACTTTGCTATGGTCCCAGTGCTGGCTCGCCTACAAATGTCACCACCTCTAGTGAATAGTTTCCTGGAGAGCTCCCTGCATAGCAAGTATGCCAAAGCTGGGTCACTGCGAACTTTTCTCTCTGGCGCCCTCTTCTGGCCTTAGAAACCAAATTCTGCATCTTCATTTTCAGCCTGTTGAAGGGCTCCCCACCACTAGCTGCTAGGGTCCCTGTTGTGAACTTTTTTTTCTTTTTTTTCAAGGTAGGGTCTCGCTCTAGTCCAGACTAATCTGGAATTCATTATGTAGTCTCAGGCTGGCCTCGAACTCACAGCGATCCTCCTACCTCTGCCTCCCAAGTGCTGGGATTAAATGTGTGTGCCACTACACCCAGCTGCTGTGAAAACTTTCTCTCACATCTGACATGGTGATAGAATGGACCAGGATTTTAAAAATATTTTTATTTATTTGCAAGCAGAGGAAGAGCAAGAGTGTGGGTGCACCATGGCCTCCTGCCACTGCAAAGGAACTCCAGATGTATATGCTACTTTGTGCATCTGGGGATTTTTTTGTTTGTTTTTTGAAATAGGGTCTCACTCTAGCCCAGGCTGACCTGGAACTCACTATGTAGTCTCAGGATGGCCTCAAGCTCACGGCGATCCTCCTACCTCTTGTCTCCCAAGTGCTGGGATTAAAGGCGTGCACCACCACACCCGGTTTTTGCATCTGGTTTTATCTGGCTACTGGAGAATTGAACCCAGGCTATCAGGCTTTGCAAGCAAGTGCCTTTAACCGCTGAGCCATCTCTCCAGCCCCCCTCTCCCTTCCCCTCCCATGTACCAAGATTATTTAATCCACAACAAATTGCTCAGATTAGGACACTAGTGGCCCCATTTTACTATGAGGAAGCAGACCCAACAAAGTTAGCTACCCAAGGTCAAATGGAGGTGTCAAAGACAGGGTTCTGAACGCAGGCTGTTTGAATCCCAGGAAGCTTCTGCTTTCTGAGCACGTCCTCCCAGGAGGGACTGTGAGGGGCTGGTTCAGCGCTGCCCCATCCGGTTCATGCCACTGTTCTGTTCTTTGCAGCTCTTCAGGGAACCCCAGCTTCACGAGGTTTCTTTGCTGCTGCCATCCTCTTCTTGTCACAGTCCCATGTGGCACGGCCCACCTCTGGCTCCGACCAGGCAGTGCTGGCCCTGTCCCCTGACTATGAGGGCATCTGGGCTGACCTGCAGGAGCTCTGGTTCCTGGGCATGCAGGCCTTCACAGGCTGTGTGCCACTGCTGCCCTGGCTGGCCCCTGCCGCCCTGCGCTCCCGCTGGCCACAGGAGCTGCTGCAGCTGCTTGGCAGTGTCAGCCCCAACTCCGTCAAGCCTGAAATGGTGGCCGCCTACCAGGGTGTCCTGGTGGAGTTGGCCCGTGCCAACCGGCTGTGCCGGGAGGCCATGAGGCTCCAGGCTGGTGAGGAAACGGCCAGCCATTACCGCATGGCTGCCTTAGAGCAGTGCCTGTCAGAGCCCTGAGGGGCATCCACTGGGGACAGACCTGGGGGCAGGCAGCGAGGGAAGAAGGGAGGAGGCATCTTCCCTGAAGCCCCCAAACTGGACCCCTTCCTCAGACTTCCCCCACAAACACCCCAGCTTTCTGGCTTTCCTGAGGGCAAAGGGCATGGTGCCCACCTCTCAAGTGTAAGGAGCAGCGTCCCGCCTCCCAGCCCCCACAGGGGCAGGGGTAGGCTTGGAAATCACCATGGTTGGCCCCGCCAGGCCGGGGAATGTTGGAGCAGCCCCCAGGGAGGGGGGCAGTAGGTGTCATTATACCCAGCGTCTGGCTCCCCGACAGGAGGGAGGCCCCAGGGTAGGACAGGGCTGGCAGGCACTGACTGCCTCAGCCCGCGGGCCCTGCCGGCCAGGGCGTGGCCTTCCCTAGACTGTGGTGCCCCTTCTGGCTCCCCCAGGTCCACGCCCTTTAAATTGGCCATTCAGCTCTTGCCCTTGTACAGAGAGCAGGCTCAGGCCATTGACATCGCAGTTCTTCCTTTCAACCTCAATGACCCAGGGTCTGAGCTGCCCCTGTCCTTCAAGGGCATCCTGGGGCAGGCAGGCCATTGGGGGGTGGGGAACCTCCTTCCACCTGAGCTTCCTTGAGGGGACCCAAGAGCCCTTAGGTTTGGGTCTCTTAAGCTTTTGTGTCATGTTGCAGCAGAGTGACAGTGGGGGTTGGGGTGGGTATTTATTTTGCTTATTATCCTTGCTTGGTCACCTGAGCATCTGATCCCTTTCCCCTAGTGCCATCTGGCCTGGCTGGAGCCAGGAACAGGAGGTCACACCACCCCAGAATCCGCATGTTTCCCCAGTGACTGCACCCTACCGCCACCACGGTGCCTGGCTTCACCTCCCCCCCCCCCCTCTATGACTCCTCTTTGCAGGGAGATGCGACTGGCAGCTCCAGCAGGGACCTTTCTTCAGAACCCACACACCTGATCCCTCGCTTCCCCCCACCCAGCCTCCCCCAGTGTGTTCTGTGACCGCCAAGTTCAAAGCTGTGCACATGTGGACACTCAATAAATGTTCATTGGTGATGAGGAGACTCCTGTGTGATCTGCCCTGCACCTGCCCTCTGCTTTCTAGGTTCCACTCTCACTACTGTGCTGAATGCAGCCTTCTAAACATGCTTCAGAAATGTTACCTCATTCGGCCCTCAGAAGGGATCTGGATTCTGATTACACACATAGCTTTAGGTACACCCTGTGCATAGTAAGTTTGTAGACCCTAGATGATGAATAATGTCCCCTCCTTTCTCAGCAATGTGTTACCAACAGCCTCTGCTTCATCCTACAACTGTTTTTAGAGGGTGATGTGTTTCAAGGTAGGGTCTCCTTCTGTAGTCCCATGGCCTCAAACTCATGGCAGTCTTCCTACCTCTGCTTCCTGAGTATTGGGATTAAAGGCATGTGCCACCACATCCAGCTAGATGACTGGAATTTTATTTATTTTGGTTTACAATTTCCCCCCCCCCCCACCCCCAGGTAGGGTCTGTCTGTAGCCTAGGCTGACCTGGAACTCATTCTGTAGTCCCATGCTGGCCTCCAAGCCACAGTGACCCTTCTACCTCCACCTCCCGAGTGCAGGGATTAAAGACGAGCACCATCACACTCAGCTATCCTACAACTTTTAAAGAGGCCAGAAATCTTAATTTTTATAGGAAATTGAATGTTGCTTTCTCCCCCCGCCCCCGCCATTAGGTTACTATTGGACTAACAAAACATGCTTTCAGGCTACCAGTTGATGATCTCTGTCCTGTCAAATAAGGGGAAGGACCTGTGTGCCTCAGTAGAGTAGAGCCAAGCACCCTCTTGCTTGGTGCTGGGCATGGCCACACATGCCTGTAACACCAGCACTGAAGGGGTGGAGACAGGATCATCGTTGGGGCTCCATGATCAACCAGTCCAGCCAAAAAATGGGGTTTTCCAGGTGCAGTGAGGGACCCTAACCCGGAAAAATACAGCAGAAGAGGACACGCAATGCCTTCCCCTGATCTCCACATGTGTGCACACGCACATGCATTTACACATGCACATGCTGCACACACACACCACATAATACACCAAAACATAAATAAGACAGCCAGGCGTGGTGGCACACACCTTTAATCCCAGCACTCGGGAGGCAGAGGTAGGAGGATCGCCACAACTTCAAGGCCACCCTGAGACTACATAGTGAATTCCAGATCAGCCTGGGCTAGAGTGAGACCCTACCTCGAGAATCCAAAATAAGACATGCTAGCAGTGGTAGAAGATGAGGTCATACTACAACATAGTGTACAGTGCTCAGGAGCTTAAACATGGATGCGTGCTGAGGGAACAGAATTTTGAGCATATTAGAATGGAATCCAGTTTACGTTTTAGGACGTGACAGCTGAAGCCAGGTGTGGTGGCACACATACCTGTGACCCTAACCCCAGCACTCAGGAGGCTGAATGAAACAGGCAGAAAGTTCAGAGCCAGCTTGGGCTACATATCAAGACCCTGACTGAGGCAAGGAGCCCAGAGAGGAAGTGCTTCTGAAGTAAGCCAGTGGCAATGAGCATGGAGACAGTATGGACAGGAGTTGAGTAAAAAGAACTTGAAGGCTAATTGGAAGTGATGAGGGACAAAGAAAGGGGAGCCAGGGATGATCTAGATTCGTGACTGGGGTCACTGTATGGATAATGGGACCCACTCTGCCACGGAAGACACCCCGCGAAAGGTAGGCTTGGAAAAGGCTATCAGTGCTACCTGTGGCACATCTGTGAGGTAGTTGCTTCCCATCGTCTGGAGCTTGCAGAGAAGTCTGAAAGGCTGACACATTTTGAGCTGTCAGTGTTGAAGCGTCTCAGAGTCATGGGAATCACAGATCAATCATGTGGAGAAGTGGAAAGAAAAGAGGAGGGCCCAGCCGGACCTGACGGCGTGCACCTTTAATCCCAGCACTCAGGAGGCTGAGGTAGCGCAGGATCACTGAGATCGAGGTCAGCCTGAGAGACTACATAATGAGTACCAGGTCGGCCTGGGCTAGAAACCCTACCTGGCTGGGGTTGTGGGTGGAGGGGAGCAAGTGACGTCTGCCCATGGTCCCTTGTCGCTGAGTTCTTCCCCAAGCAATGAGAGCGCCTAACCTGGAAAGACTTGATAATACAAGACAGACTGAATTCTGCACTTCCGACGTAGTATAGTGAAAGAGTTCTGGCTTCCAGAGTGGGCAAGAGAGCTAGGCTTAACTTGTTTAGACCATGTTTGGTTCCTGGATGATTCAGCTGAGGAGGAAAGGGGAGCTCTGAACTGCAGTTGCGAGCTCGTACCACCAGGTGGAGCCCCGGCATCTTCTTGTGCCAAACTTCCCCTCCCACAAACACTCCGGGCCAGGCCCACGCCACAGCAGGGGGCTGTCAAGGCTGGGAGGCTGAGGGTGAGTTTCCTTATAACGTGGGAACACAGGCTCAGTTGTTGAAGAGAGAGGAGAAAAGGTGAGCCTAGGAAAAGAGCAACATGCCAAGCGCGTCACGGAGAGCCCATGTATGCGTGAGGACACGTGTCAGTGTTTCCCAGGGTCGTCTGAATATGCATCCCTGTGTACACCCAGGCCTCCATGTGTATGCATGTACCTCAGAGCAGGCAATGAGATTTCCCCACCCGCTTGCTTCAGAAAGTGAAGGGCCCATGGTCCCTGAAACAGAACGGGTTTCAGAGTCCAAAAACCATGAGACTTTGTAGCTCTAGGGAGCTGCGGCAGACCATGGCTCGCTCTCCAGCAGACAGCAAAATCGCTCATTTTTCAGATGATCACCTTAGATGATGCCTGGGTTCTATGTCCAGCTACCCAGGGGCATGTCTTAGGGATCCCTGAGACGGGGGAACTTGTAGTTATACCATTCATTCATCACTGATTTAATAGGCACTCACTGGCCACACACCAAGCGAAGTGCTAGACACGTGTTTCCATTTCTCCTGTAGACTCTTCTGTTTTCTCACAAAGTGGGAAAGGAAAGTTAGTCACAACTGCAAACAATCTGGAATGCCGGCTAGAGTGAGTTTTAAAAAATATTTTATTTATTTATTCGCAAGCAGAGAGAGTGAGAGTATGGGCACGGCAGAGACTAGCCACTGCAAACTCCAGACTCATGTGCCACTTTGTGGTTTCTGGCCTATGTGGATAGCCGGGAATCAAACCCAGATTGTTAGGCTTTGCGGGCTAGCACCTTAACTGCTGAGCCATCTCTCCAGCCCTAGAATAAGGTTTTTTTTTCTTTCCTTAGAATGGGCCAGGCCATGGGAATGCACCCCAGAAGCATTTTCAGCAGGGGAGAGACATGGTCCAGCCGTTCCTATTACTGAATGGAGTTGGATGTAGATGAGAAGAGATGGGAAGTCAGAATGCCAGCTAAGAGATTGTTACCATGTCCTACACTGTGGCTCCCAAACTTGTGTGTGCTCTGGGTCACTTAAGGATTAATAAAACAGATTGGGCCAGGTGTGGTGGTGCACGCCTTCAATCTAGCACTCAGGAAGCTGAGGTGGGAGGATTGCTGTGAGTTTGAGGCCAGCCTGAGAATACAGAATGAATTCCAGGTCAGCCTGGGCTAGAGTGAGGCCCTACCTCAAAAAACTAAAAAAAACTAACTAAATAAAAACAGATTGCTGGTCTGTGTGCCACAGTTGCTGATTCGGTAGGCCAGGATACAGTTCAAGAACTGGCACTTCTACAGGTTTCCAGATGCTGCTGGTGATGATGGTCCAAGGACCACACTTTGAGCCCTACAGGTCCATGGAGAAAGCATAAGGCAGTTTCAGGCTCTGAGAGAAGCATTCCATGTGCTTTCCTGGGTGTCTACCTCAAGTGTCTTCCATGGTGGCCATGTAAGGATGATAAAGGACAATACTGCTGCATGCCTGTAACTTCAGCTCCTGGGATACTGAGGCAGAGGGATCATGAGTTCAATGCCAACCTGCTACATGATGAAACCCTGTGTCAGAATGAATGAATGAATGAATGAACAATTCAATAAATAAATGGTGTCACTCTGAAGATTGGCTGGTGAGAGTAAGAAGAATGGCAAGGTTTTTCTTTAATATTTTTAAATTTTTATTTATTTGAGAGAGAGAGAGAGAGAATGGGCACACCAGGGCCTCTAACCACTGCAAATGAACTCTGGACACATGTGCCACCTTGTGCATCTGGCTTTACATGGGTACTGGGGAACCAAACCCGGGTCCTTAGGCTTCACAGGCCTTAACCGTTAAGCCATCTCTCCAGCCCCCTTTAACATTTTTATTTATTTGCAAGCACAAAGAGAAAGAGAGAGAGAAGGGAAGGGAAGAAGAGAATAGCAGTTGATGCACCAGGGCCTCTAAGCCACTGCAAACAAACTCTAGATGCATGTACCACTTTGTGCATCTGGCTGTACACGAGTACTGGAGAACTGAACCTGGGCCTGCAGGCTTTGCAAGTAAGCACCTTTAACCACTGAGCCATCTCCCCAGCTCATACTGGCGAATTTTGAACTTGAAGGATGTGGTGTCAGTTAAGGGACTAAAGACCCAGGAGAAGTAAATGGGAGTTGGCAGGGTAAAGGAGATACTGGGTCCAGTTTCAACTTACAGACTTGTGTGGCTGCAAGATGTCTGAAGGAAACATCTTTGCTGGCAGTTGCCTGTAGGGTTCTGGATCTCCTTTCATCCCAGCACTCAGGAGGCAGTGGTAGGAGGACCACCATGAGTTCAAGGCCACTCTGAGATTACATAGTGAATTCCAGGTCAGCCTGGCCTAGAGCAAGATCCTACCATGAAAAACCAAAAGCAGGAAAGAAAGAAAAAAAGAATTACAGATAAGGGCTGGAGAGATGGCTTAATGGTTAAGGTGTTTCATCTGCAAAGCCCAAGGACCCAGGTTCAATTCCCCAGTATCCACATAAGCCAGATGCACAGGGTGGCATATGCGTCTGGAGCTTGAGTGGCTTGAAGCCCTGGTGCACTCTCCCTCCTCCCCCCGCATCTACATCTTTCTCTCTCACACACACAAATAAATAAACAAAATATAAATGACTCTTTAAAAAAAGAATTAAAGAGACAGTGATTAGACTTCAGAGGGGATGAACTTGCACGTGGAGAATGTTGACAGGAAGAAAGGGCAGAAGCTGCTTCTCTGAGAATGAACACTTGACATTAGGATGGGAAAGAGGAGAAAAGACAGAATCAAAGAGAAATAGAGGAGGAGAGTCAATAAAGGGAGCATTGAAGCCAGGCATGGTGGCACACACCTTTAATCCCAGCACTCAAGAGGCAGAGGTAGGAGGAGCGCTATGAGTTCAAGGCCACCCTGAAAATACATAGTGAATTCCAAGTCAGTCTGAGCTAGAGTGAGACCCTACCTCAAAAAACCAAACCAAACCAAAACAAAACAAAACACAAAAAAGAAAAGGAAGGGAGCATCGGGGCTAGAAAAATGGCTTAGCAGTTAAGGCGCTTGCCTGAGAAGCCTAAGAACCTGGGTTCGATTCTCCAGAACCCACATAAGTCAGATGCACAAGGTGGTGCATGCATCTGGAATTCATTTGCAGTGGCTAGAAGCCCTGGAGTGCCCATTTTATCTCTTTCTGCCTCTGCCTCTCTCACACAAATATGTCTATCTATCTATACACACACACACACACACACACACACACACACACATATATTTTAAGAAAGGGAGCATGTAGCAGCCAAAAAGATGTGTTTGCAAAAGTTTGCCAGCCCGGGTTCAGTTCTCCAGCACCCACATAAAAGTGCTTGTGGGCCAGACTCATTTGTGCTGGCAGGAGAGCCTGTCTCAAGGAAAGTGGAGCACAGAAAACGATGACCTCTATGCACGTGCACTGCAACCCCCCTCCCCACTCCCAACACATATAAAATTAAACAAAAGGAAAAGGTCTTGAAGCTGTAGGAGAAAGGAAACCCAAGGAAGCACACCCTGCAACTCCAAGCCCACTGGAAGCACAAGTGAATCCTCAGAAGTGGACATGGGCACCATCCCCCTCGTGGCTCCCAGATTTTTCCTACCAGCTTGCCTGCTGTGTGCTGACATCGATTCTGGAGCTTGATTTCAGATGTCTCGTAGCTGAAGTTGGGCATAGGAGGAAGAGGGGAATCACTGCAGGCTCACATACATACATGTGTAAAAACACACTGACTCACTGCAGGCCTCCCGGCACAGCTGCCTTGATCGGCTTCATTGCCATCCTAGCTGCTGGTTCCAGGTCTAGAAGGCTCTCAGTGATGAAGTCTTTTTTTTTTTTTTTTTAAGGTAGGGTTTCACTTTAGCTCAGGCTGACCTGGAATTCATTATGTAGTCTCAGGGTGGCCTCGAACTCATGGTGATCCACCTATCTCTGCTTTCCAAATGCTGGGATTTAAAGGCATATGCCACCATGCCCAGCTTCAGTGACAAGTTCTTGATTGCTAGCCTCCCTCTTTCTCCACAGCCACCCAGGATGAGAGGACCCACCCTTGACCATGTGCCTTCTGGAATAGCCACTTAGAACCACATATTCTGTGGGTTCATAGTGTCACCTTCATGCCCAGATCTTCTCGCTTATCTTAGTAGTCATCCTTACCTTCTCATCCAGTCCTCCCCTAAAAAAGAGCTCTAATTCGCTTCACTTTCCTACTTTTCTGTTGTTGCCGCTGCTGCAGACACTGAGATGAGAGAGGAAAAGGACTTGCACAGAATCACACGGTCACTCAGGGACAGGACTACATTGCACACCGGAGCTCAAGACTGAGAAGGCTAATGATCCTGAGCACAGAAAGGGCTGGAGATGGACGACCCTGGCACAGCCATTTAATTAGCTGTTCGACTGCTGGCAAAGCATTTCACCCACCTCTCTGTGCCACCTCCCTCCCCTGAGCATGAAGGTGATAAGGGTGAGAGTTAAGATAACTCAATCCTCACATTCTGTGATAAATGTTTACTGTGATGAGTTCTCCTGTTATTGAACTTTTTTTTTTTTTTTTTTTTTACTTTGTTGAATGTCTTTCTTCTGCTTTCTAACTCCCATTGTCCTCAGCATTTCTCTCATGCAACTGTCTTGAATCCCCATCTCTGCTTCTCAAGGGATGAAGGTTGACTTTTGGAAAAAAGGAAGGGTGGGTCGGGTGTGGTGGTGCACGTCTTTAATCCCAGCATTCAGGAGGCTGAGATAGGAGGATTGCTGTAAGTTTGAGGCCAACATGGTGCTAGAGTGAGTTCCAGGTCAGCTTGAGCTCTAGTGAGACCCTGCCTCAAAAGAGAAAATAAAAGAAAAGAGAAAGATAGGAAGATGGATGGAAAGAAGGAAGGGAGGAAGGAAAGAAGAGAGGGTACTGCCAGTAGATTGGAACAACCTTGACAAGCAGCCGGTACCCACCACAGAAACACACAAACACACAGCTGTGCCTGTGAGTACCCCTGTCCATGTGGGTTACACGCAGGTTCATTCAGTAGTCTCCCAGTGTCACAGACTCACAGCCAGCAAAGGCCCCTGTGGCTTCATAAACATTTTAGGCCGTTCTAGGATGAAGCTCATGCCAGTCTTTAACTCTCTCTGGCCAGCTCATGTCTCTAACTTCCTCAGACCCTTTTCCAAGGGCGCCCGCCCATCCTCCATGAACCCACCCGGGCTTGGCATTGGAGGTTACCAGCCTCCGAAGCTAGTGAGAAGTAGGCACCTTCAGAGGGTTTTTGACCCGGAATCATCAGGAGAGGCTGTCACCAAATCCCCATACAACACACACTCCCACTGACACCGGGGTGCACATGAACTTGCCAACTTCTTCCCCGTTCATGATTGCGCACCTCATCTCTCAAGTGCGGGGAGGTGAGCAGAGAAACCACTGATACCCATTTTACAAGTCAGGAAGCTGATTCCAGGGGAAAAAGGGGGGGGAGGGCTTTGCTTGAAGTCGAAGATGCATAGAGCCTAGCAAACATACGCGCCTGCTCCCCAGCTTCATGCTTCCAGCCCAACAAGGTGCCTTGGCTCAATCAGCAGGAGTCGAATTGTCGCGGCTCTTCTCACCCCATCTTGTCCCACCAGAGCCACGCCTCCCTTTCGTCCGCCTCTTGGCGGGGGGGCGTGGGGAGGGAGAGTGAATGGCCTTAGCTTGTCTCTTTAATGCGCGCCCCCAGAGGCCCGGCGCGCCCCCGCCACTATAACTGGAGTGCATGGAGCCGGCTGCGCTCAGAGGGAGAAGGGCGGGAGCTGGGTCCGCGTCCCCCGACTTTTCCAAGTGCGACCGCCCGTCCTCCATGAACCCACCCGGGCGCATCCGCCCCTGAGATACCTCACGCCCGCTGGACCCCGCGCTGGGTGACCCCTGCAGGGTGTGTGGACTCCGCGCTCCGGTTCCTGCCGTCGGGCGAAGGCTGCGCCGCGGCCGCGGGGGAGCCCCGCACCGCCGGCCCCATGCTGGTGCACACCTACCCCGCCATGGTGAGTGGTCCCGGGTACCCTGGCGCTCGGTCGGCCACGTCTGACTTCTGGGGCTTAGAGGGGATCGAAGACGCCTGGGTGCTGGACCTTCTGAGCGCCCGGCCCCCGTGCCAACGAAATCTCGGTGCCAAGGGGGCCGCAGGACCTCCGTCACCTGACCGCGCGGTGGCCCAGAGCCGGGTGGGTGCAGCCCGCGGCTCCTGCGCCCACGGGTCGTTGGGTGACACTGGGTGCCTCCTTCCCCCGCAGGCGACAGGGACGGCCACCAGACCCTCCCTCGGGGGCTCCTCCGAGGAGGCGCCTTTGGGCTGCGGGTGGGCGGCCTAATGCGCCCCTGTTTTTCCCCAGGAGCGCCCCGACGGGCTGGGCGCAGCGGCCGGAGGGACCCGCCTGTCGTCTCTGTCCCAGGCGGCCTACGGGCCGGCGCCTCCGCTGTGCCACACGCCGGCCGCCACCGCCGCGGCGGACTTCCAGCCGCCCTACTTCCCGCCGCCTTACCCGCAGCCGCCGCTGCCCTACGGCCAAGCGCCCGACGCCGCCGCCGCGTTCCCGCACCTGGCCGCGGACCCGTACGGCGGCCTGGCGCCCCTGGCGCAACCACAGCCTCCGCAGGCCGCCTGGGCGGCGCCCCGCGCCGCCGCCCGCGCCCACGACGAGCCTCCCGGCTTGCTGGCGCCGCCCGCCAGAGCTCTGGGCCTCGACCCGCGCCGGGACTACGCGGCCGCCGTGCCCCGGCTCCTGCACAGTCTGGCCGACGGCGCACACGGCCTGGCAGACGCGCCTCTCGGCCTGCCTGGCCTGGCCGCTCCGCCCGGCCTGGAGGATCTGCAGGTGAGACTCGCGGGGTCACCGATGGGCCCGGTGATTTGGCACCCTAACTAGAGGATATATATATATGTTTGTATATATATTTGGTACATAATATATATATATATATATATATTACATTATATATATATTTGATATATATAATCAAACCCAAGCCAGGCATGGTAGCTCACGCCTTTAATCTCAGCACTCGGGAGGCAGAGATAGGATTGCTTCGAGTTCGAAGTCAACCTGGGACTACAGAGTGAGCTCCAGGTCATCCTGGGCTAGTGTGAGACCCTACCTCAAAAAAAAAAAAAAAAAAAAAAAAAGAAAGAAAGAAAGGGGTGGTGGTGGTTGGAGAGATGGTTTACCGGTTAAGGCTCTTGCCTGCCAAGCCTAAGGACTTAGGGTTCGACTCCCCAGAACCCACGTAAGCCATATTCATATGGTGGCGCATGTGTCTGGAGTTCATTTCCAGAGGCTGGAGGCCTTAGCGCTCTCGTTCTCTCTCCCTCTCTCTCTCTCTGTCATAAATAAATAAATAAAAATTTTATACATATAGACAAACACTGGAACCCAGTTTTCCTCCCAGCCCACCACTTCCCAGTATGATTCGGAGGACGTGTCCGGTCCCTTGGGTTAGATGCAGGCCATTAAAGGGGCCTGGAACAGAGTAGGTGCGCGCTGCTTGGGTGACAGCAACTTTCAGCGCAGAACCGAATCGCTTCTCACCTCTTTCCCGACCCCGGGTGTGACTGAGCCACGTGGGGATCCACGCCCAGTCCCGGCTGCTGGGGCAGCCTGGCCTGGGTTAAGGGAGTCCCGGTAGTTGCCTAAGGCAAGCTGAGCACCTACGGCTCCAGCTCGGCCGCAGATGGTGCGGAGCTTGGGAGCCTCCGGCTCCTGCCCGTCGCTGCCCCAGGCGGCGGGGGTGCGCGCAGGGCGGAGCCGACGAGGACCTGGGACAGAGCCGGGCTTGGGGCTAGGTGAGCACGCACCCTCACCACCCACCGTCCTCTCCTCCTTGCAGGCCATGGATGAGCCGGGGATGAGCCTCCTGGACCAATCCGTGATCAAGAAAGGTAAGGAGTGTCGGGCTTACTGCCAGAGGAGAGACAGGGGGACAGACGGTGCGCACGCTCCTGGGCGCACAGTCCCATTTTGTTCAACCGGTGCCCTTCGCAGTGACCACCGGACACCCTTTGTCGCCCCGGAAAACGACGGGTAGCGGCGGCTGTGGGCTCAGCCAGTTGCTGGTGGGCAGCAGCACTGGCTTGGTGGTTTTGCTTCTGCAGTCGGGGACACCTGAGGTGGGCTACAGCGAGGCTGAGCTAAGGCTGTCTACAGCGTGGGGCCGGGCTTCTCCTCGCCAAGGGGAGAGCGCTTGGGTTGATCTGGACTTAATTTGCAGAATGAGTTAAAACCGCTTCCCTGTTTCCTAAGAAGTGGGTATGGGAGTGCTTTCCCCACACACTTCCACTTTACCGAACTTTAACATTTTGGAGGCTGGCAGCCGCTTTCTGGCTCATCCTTTCCAGCAGAGCCTTGGGGGTCTTGCACCACCACCACTACCCTAAACACACACACCAAGGAGAATTTTCTTTCAGCGGGAGCCTCCGGCAGCATTTCGGATTAGAAGAGCCATTGTGTGATAGGCCATGTGCTGCCTTCAGCCTACCTTCTCCTGGGTGTCTGTGTGTCTGAGCTCAGGGCCCTGTTCGTGTCTCTGTTTCTCTCCTAGGCGTCAGCATTTCTTGATGTACGTCTTTTGTAAGCTTGTGATTTGCCTCTGTGTATGCTAGGATATGTTGTTTTCTGTGTGTGGGTGTTCCGCTGTGTGCCTAGAGGTTCCTGGTTGTGTCCTGAAATTTGTCCTTTGGTATCTGATGATTTCTAAACACATGAGGGCCCCTCCCTGTGTTTTGAAGGTGTGTCTCTATGCATTAATAAAAGCAAGGGGTGTGAGACTTTGAGCCCTGAGGACCAAGTTCTGGCCATGCCAGGGAAAGGTGAGAAAGAAAGACAGACAGGGACACCCTCTAAGGGGCCTAGACCTTCAGCAGTCTTCTTGGGCGCGGGGGAGGAGGTCACCGCCCAAAGGAATTCAGAGGCACACAAGAGCTCATGATGCCCCCGGGCAGGCACACGGCTGTCCTACAGGATTTGCCTGGAGCCGTTTTTTTCCTAAGAATGGAAGTCAAGCCCAGGCTCTGCTTGTCCTCCATAGGTTCTCAGGGGTGGCTTGTGATGCATGGGGCTGGATTCCCCGGAACTACAGTTGTGTAGCTCGGAGTTGGCTGGGCCTGGAGTGTATGAGAGGTAATGAAAGGACAGGGCTTCCAGAATTTGGGGTGTGTGTGTGTGTGTGTGTGGCCTCCAGGAATTCTACTGGCACCAGAGGCTGGGGGTATAGAGAGGATTCTGGAAACTGCACTGTGTACCCCACCTCACCCCACCCCATCCATACATATTCTAGAAGCATCTTTGTTGTTTTAGTGGACAGCTCCCGTCTCGAACCTCATAGAAACATGAACTGGGTCTACAAGAACCTACCACTGGGCTTGATCCACAGCCCACTGGATAGTGGAGCATCTTGTAAGCCCCCAATACCTGGCTCACCCCAGGTTCAAGGGCAGGGAACCCAGGTTCATTTACTCCCTAGGAAAGCCAAGATTTTAGGAAGGGTCTGAGGGATGCTCAGGTACAAAGATCTGCTGTTGGTCTGATGAGTATCTTAACCTCAACCCAGACAGGTGACAGGATGCCAGGAGAGAGGGTCAATGTCCTCCCCCCCAGCCCCCCCCCCAGGCACAGCCAGCTCCGGGCACCCGTGGTCCACCCTGAGCTCAGCCATGGTGGCAAGGCAGGCAACCGGGCTAGAGCCCTGTGCCCTGGAGCCTTGAAGCTCAGCTTAACCGGAAGTTTTCGCCCAGTTCTTGGTGGTCACAGCTGGACTCAGTCTCGCCCCGAGCCCCTTAGGTCGCCATCAGGACCGCGGGTTAGCACACTCGTCCCTTGGGATTGCATAGGGTCGTTTACGGGAGCCCCCTGACCATGTTAGGGGAGGCTGGAATGCCACTTCGCCCCGGGCGGGCTCTCCATGCAGAAAGTAGCTTCTCCCCGTCGCCGCGGGGCGCGACGGGCGGCTGCCTTGCTGGGGGCTTGAGGTCCAGAGGTAGAGACCAAGGCAGCCCTAGCGCCCATCCTCTTCCTTCCTGGGGGTGCTCGATCTCTCATCAGGGCTGGGGAGAGCGGAGCCTGGACGCTCCGGAAGCCCACGCCTGGGTACCACAGTCTTCGCAGACTCCAGGCATTTGCCCAGCAGGGACTCCGGCTCCACTACAGGCTTTTTAGGTCGGCTTCTTGCAGCCACCTTGTGGGCCCGGGGTGGGGTGCGGAGTGGGAGGTGGGCAGATAGGGAGGGCGACAGAAAGGGAAGTGGGCGAGCCTTCCATTTTCTTTTCTTTTTTAAAAAATATATTTTATTTATTTATTTGAGAGAGAGAGAGAGAGAGAGAGAGAGTATGGGCACGCCAGGGCCTCCAGCCACTACAAAGGAACTCCAGATGCATGGGCCCCCTTGCGCATCTGGCTTATGTGGGTCCTGGAGAGTCGAACCGGGATCCTTTGGCTTTGCAGGCAAACGCCTTAACCGCTAAGCCATCTCTCCAGCCCGAGCCTTCCATTTTCTGCCCACATCTGACACCTCCAGTTTTGCAAGGCTGTCCCAGAGACGCAGAAAGCAGGCGGGATTGGAAGAGGGATGGAGCTGCCCGTATTCTCCTGCTGAGAAGGGTGGAGTGGAGAAGATGGGAGGATCTGTACAGGGCTCCTTAGGAGTGCACCGGGGACCCGCGCAGCCCAAGGTTAGGAGGCTCCTAAAGGAGCACAATTTGAATGCTTGGTGGGTTCAATAATGAATGCTGGTTTTTAAGTCTGAGTGCACTGGGACAAGGGTGTAGAAAGGGCCCAGCTGCCTCACCATGCTAGGCATAGCTTGCACAAGTGCCTTCCCCGTGGAAAACTCAGACAGGAAAAAAGATTGAAAGTGTGTGTGGGCGTCATGTTAGACAGTCGCAGCTGGAGGGGAGTGGTTTGGGAATGGGACTTGAGATACATCCTCCTCGTCTCTCGAGGAGGATGGCTGGTGGCCTACACAGGACTGGGAACTCCCTTTGCACAGGGCCTGGATCACAGGGGTTCTCCAGGGATGGGTGTAAACAGTCTCCCCTCTCCTTTGCTCTCTTTGGCTCTGGGGAAAGCTCCAAGGCAGACTGGAAGGGCTCAGTTTCCAAATGCACGCCAGGCAACCCAGCCCTGTGAGGTGAGTGAGACACTCTGGTTCTGAGACAAAGTTTAACAGTGAGCCAAAAACCTCAGCAACCGAGAAAAGAAGTATCTTAATGTTATTTTAAGATTAAAAATAATGCAGCCGAGTGTGGTGGCGCACGCCTTTAATCCCAGCACTCGGGAGGCAGAGGTAGGATGATCGCCATGAGTTCGAGGCCACCCTAAGACTACAATTCCAGGTCAGCCTGGGCTAGAGTGAGACCCTACCTCGAAAAACAACAACAACAAAATAAATAAATAATAAATAAATAAATATAATGCAAAAAAAAAATTGCCTGGCATAATGGTGCAGGCCTTTAATCCCAGCACTTGGGAGGCAGAGGTAGGAGGATCACTGTGAGTTGGAGGCCAGATGGGGACTACAGAGCACAGGTCAACCTGGGCTAGAGTGAGACCTTATCTCAAAACAAACAAACAAAAAAACTGCAAAATGATGATGAGCTATCAATTTTATATAAAGACAGGATTTAGCTCAGCACTTCCATAACTCTCCCTCTCTCCCGTCCCAGGATACTGTCCAACCCCAAAGGCATCTAAAAGAACCATTGTCCATGCAGAAAGACAATGAGTGCATGGAGCCAGGGACTGAAGGTTGGGAGTACGTCTTAAAGCCACAGTGGTGAGAAAAGCAGGTTCCACTGGGACACATAAGACTCAAGAGAGCTGGGAGGAGGATCACTGCCTCTCCTGTTTGCCTTCTTTCTGCCACTCCTGTCCCAAGGCTTTGGCCATCAGGACCCTAAAGTCCAGGGAAGCAGTAGTATAAGATCCCCTGGTCCTACTGGTTAAAAATGCAGCTAGGAAGCTGGGTGTGCTGGTGCACGCCTTTAATCCCAGCACTCGGGACGCAGAGGTAGGAGGATCGCCGTGAGTTCAAGGCCACCCTGAGACTACATAGTGAATTCCAGGCCAGCCTGGGCTACAGTGAGACCCTACCTCAAAAAAACCAAAAAAAAAAAAAAAAAAAAAAAGCAGCTAGGAGTGGGTGGTGCATGTCTATAAATCCTAGCACTGAGGAGGATGAAGTGAGGATTGTAAAGTGAAGTGAGGAGTGTAAAGTCACAGCATGGGCTACACCATGAGTTCAAGGACACCCTGTACATGCTGAGAACCTGTCTCAGAGAACAAAAACAAGATATAGATTTTGGCTTTTTTGTTTTGTTTTGTTTTGTTTTGTTTTTGTTTTTCTGAGGCTAGTCTTGAACGCAGTGATCTTCCTACCTCAGTCTCCTGAGTGGTGGGATTAAAGGATCACTATGCCCAGCTTGAGATGGGATTTTTTTTTTTTTTCTTTTGGTTTTTCACGGTTGGGTCTCACTCTAGCTAGGGTGACCTGGAATTCACTATGTAGTTCCAGGCTGGCCTGGAACTCATGGTGATCTCCTACCTCTGCCTCCCAAGTGCTAGGACTAAAGGCATGTGGAACCATGCCTGGCCAAAGTGTAATTGTTATTTTTATTTATTTATTGTTTTAAATATTTTTTGTTGTTTTACTTTTATTTATTTGAAAGCGACAGAGAGAGAGAGAAAGAAGCAGAGAGAGAGAGAATGGGTGCGCCAGGGCCACCAGCCACTGCAAACAAACTCCAGACACGTGCGCCCCCTTGTGCATCTGGCTAACGTGGGTCCTGGGGAATCGAGCCTTGAACCGGGGTCCTTAGGCTTCACAGGCAAGCGCTTAACCGCTAAACCATCTCTCCAGCCCTATTTTTATTTTTTGAGGTAGAGTTTCACTCTAGCCCAGGCTGACCTGGAATTCATTATGTATTCTCAGGGTGGCCTCAAACTCACAATGATCTCCTACCTCTGCCTTCCAAATGCTGGGATTAAAGGCGTGCGCCACCACGCCCAGCTGTACATTTATTCAAAATCATTATATTGTGTTCTTACAGAGGGGTGAATTTTAGCTATATACCATTTTAGCTCAATAAATTTATTAAAAAATGAAACTTCTTGGGCCATATGTACTTCCAGGGATTCTCATTCAACAGATGCAAGATGTCTTTAAAAATCACATTTCAATCCGGTGTGGTGGTGCACGCCTTTAATCCCAGCACTCGAGAGGCTGAGTTCTGTGCCACCCTGAGACTACATAATGAATTCTAGGTCAGCCTGGGCTAGAGTGGGACCCTACCTTGAAAAAAAAATGTACAATTGTATAACCACTATCACAATCCATTTGAGACATGTCTGTCACCATCAAAATTCTTTCATTCCCATTTGTAACTAATCCTCATTTTCACCCCAAGCCTTAGGCAACAACTGATCTGCTTTCATTCCATAAATTTGTATATTACAGGCATGTTATATAGAGGATAAGTATATATTTTGCATGTACATTCTTTGTTTTAAGATTTATTTTTTTTGTTTTTATTTTTTATTTATTTATTTGAGAGTGACAGACAGAGAGAGGAAGAGGGGGGGAGAGAGAGAGAAAGAGAGAATGGGTGCGCCAGGGCCTCCAGCCACTGCATATTCGAACTCCAGACGCGTGCGCCCCCTTGTGCATCTGGCTAATGTGGGTCCTGGGAAATCGAGCCTCGAACCGGGGTCCTTAGGCTTCTCAGGCAAGCGCTTAACCGCTAAGCCATCTCTCCAGCCCCTTAAGATTTATTTTTATTTATTTATTAGAGACTAGAGACAGAGACAGAGAGAGAGAATGGGCACGCCAGGGCCTCTAGCCACTGCTAACGAACTTCAGATGTATGTGACACCTTGTGTATCTGGCTTACCTGAGACATGGTTCTTGGAGAATTGAACATGGGTCCTTTGGGTTTTCAGGCAAGCACCTTTACTGGTAAGCCATCCCTCCAGCCCTTTGTTTTATTTATTTTGTTTTTCAAAGTAGAGTCTCGCTCTAGCCCAGGCTGACCTGGAATTCACTATGTAGTCTCAGGGTGGCCTCGAACTCATGGCAATCCTCCTACCTCTGTCTCCTGAGTGCTGGGATTAAAGGCGTGTGCCACCATGCCCGGCTTACATAGTGAATTCTAGGTCAGCCTGGACTAGAGTGAAACACTACCTTGAAAAACCAAAAAAATAAAAATAAAAAATAAAATAAAATAATATTTTGAGATGGCTTAACGGTTAAGGCACTTGCCTGTAAAGCCAAAGGATCTAGATTCATCTCCCCAGTACCCACGTAAGCTAGATGCACAAGGTGGTGCATGTGTCTAAAGTTTGTTTGCAGTGGCTGGAGGCCCTGGCACGCCCATTCTCCTCCTCTCTATCTGCCTCTTTCTCTCTGTCACTCTCTCAAATAAATAATAAAAAGTCTTCTTTTTCTTTTTTTATTAACAACTTCCATGATTATAAAAAAATATCCCGTGGTAAAAAAAGTCTTTATTTTAAGCTGGGAGTGGTGGTTTAATCCCAGGACTCCAAAGGCAGAGGTAGAAGGATTGCCATGAGTTTGAGAACACCCTAACACTACATAGTAGATTCCAGATCAGCCTGAGCTAGAGTGAGACCCTACCTTGATAAAACCCCTCCCAAATAAAAGCCTATAGACTTGGGAGTGTGCATCTTGTCTCACAGGTTGAGTAGTTGGCTCTTGTGGCAATTCTGGGTCTTGTGAGTATATGAGTGGCTTCTGTGTATGTATTCTGGACCTCAGGTAGGACACTTCTGCTTTAGGAGTCACTGTAGTGAGGGCTGTCCTGTGAATGTTGGGGCAAACCACAGTGTCATCTACAGCCAGCCACTTCCGTAATGTTGGACTCCATCCTCATGCCATTTTTTTTTTTTTTTTTTTTTGGTTCTTCAAGGTAGGGTCTCGCTCTAGCTCAGGCTGACCTGGAATTCACTATGTAGTCTCACGGTGGCCTTGAACTCACAGTGATCCTCCTACCTCTGCCTTGCCATTAAAAGTGTGCACCACCATGCCTAGCTCTACTTTTTTTGTTGTTTGTTTGCTATTATTATTTTTTATTTTTTGAGGTAGGGTTTCACTCTAGTTCAGGCTGACCTGAAACTCACTCTGTAGTGCCAGGCTGGCTTCGAACTCATGGTGATCCTCCTACTTCTTCCTTCTAAATGCCAGTGTAAAAATAATCAGCCACGGGTTGGAGTGATGGCTCAGCAGTTAAAAGCGCCTGCTTTCAAAGCCTGATGGCCTGGGTTTGAGTCTCCAGTACTCATATAAAGCCTGCACAATGTGGCACATGTCTGGAGTTCATTTGCAATGGCAGGAAGCCCTGGTGTGCTGAACTCTTTCTCTCTCTCTCTCTCCCCACCTTCCTGTCTATCTCTATCTCAAATAAATAGATAAAAAATATTAAAAAAATAATTAGCCAGAACTTGCTTGTAATCCTAGTTCCTCAGGAGGCTGAGGCAAGAGGACCACAAGTTCAATGTCTGCCTGGGCTGTAGAGAGAGTTCAAGGCCAGCCTGAGTAACTTATTGAGATCCTGTCTCAAAATAAAAAGTAGAAAGAGGGATGGGGATACAGCTCAGTTGTATAGTGTTTGCTTACCATTTATGAAGATTTGGGTTGGATTTCCAACAATGGAAAAGAAACCATTAAAGTACCATTTATCTTGACTACTAATTTTTTTTGTGTGTGGTTTTTTGAGGTAGGGTCACACTCTAGCCCAGGCTGACCTGGAATTCACTACAGAGTCTCAAGGTGGCCTCGAACTCACAGTAATCCTTCTACCTCTGCCTCCTGAGTGCTGGGATTAAACGGCGTGCGCCACCATGGCTCCTGATGTTTGTTTTGAGGCACACACTCACTCTAGTCCAGGCTGAGACTAACCTGGAACTCACAACTCATTGTGTAGCCCCAGCTGACTTTGAACTCACTGTAATCCTTCTACCTTAGCCTCCCAAGCACTGGAATTAAAAGGGGTGAGCTTATTACTGAGTTTTTAGGAGCTTTCTTAAATAATGCACCCAAGACAAGATCTCTTCCCTTGCACCTGAATGGGGACCCAGAGGACCTGCCAGTCTGTTACCAGTTGCTAACAAAAGATGAGGCTGTCCTCATCACCCCTGATACCCAGGCATGGTGGCCATCATCTTTTTCTCCACTCCGAGTTCCCAGAGTTCTTGCCATACCCCCTTATTCCACATTCCTTGATGGCCATCTGTGCATGGCAGTGCCCTTCTATTTGGTGAGAAGATGGCTGTGAAAATGGACAAGCATGTTCCAAGCTGTAGGAACGGAGGTGGGGGTGGGAGGATGGATGTGGAGTGGAAGGGTAACTTAGGAAGCTCTGCCGAGAGGATGTGGCAGAACCGGAGCTGGGAACGGGCCTGTGTCCTGCACAGCACACACTGTTGCCTGGGCTTTAGCTAGGCGGCGGCTGCAGGCTGCAGCGTCCCCCACTTCCACATCTTGCTACCCATTATGCCATTTGTGTGGGTAAGTCACATACCCCACCTTTGGACGTTTAGGGCTGTGCTATCTGCTGTGCTGGCCACTAGACTGTTGAGTACTTAGAAAGTGACTGCGCTGAGTGGATATGGGCTGTAAGTATACATTGCACATTGGATTTTGAACCCTAAGTACAAAGAAAGAGTGAAATATGGCTCATTAATTATTATTAGTTTTTATTTTATTTTATTTATTTATTTTTTTTGAGGTAGGATCTCACTCTGGCCCAGGCTGACCTGGAATTAACTATGTAGTCTCAGGGTGGCCTCGAACTCACAGTGATTCTCCTACCTCTGCCTCCCCAGTGCTGGGATTAAAGGCGTGCGCCACCATGCCCGGCTCATTACTTATTTTTAAAATGTTGATTATTGGGACCAGGGGAGATGGGTCTGTGGTTAAAGGCACTTGCTTGCAAAGCCTGTCCACCTCAGGTTCAATTCCCCAGTACCCAAATGAAGCCAGATTCACAAAGTGGTGTATGTGTCTGAAGTTTGTTTCCAGTGGCAGGAGGCCCTGGTGGGACCATATTCACTCTTTCAAATATATAAATATCTTTAAAAATTATCAAATATCGATTACATGGTGAAATGATTATGCTTTTGATATATAAGTATAAATATGTTAAGCTATTATATTAATTAAAATTAATCTCAGGGCTGAGGATGTTGCTCAGTTTGTAGAGTACTTGCTTAGCATGTACAAAGCCCTGAATTCAGCTGGGCGTGGTGGTGCACGCCTTTAATCCCAGCACTTGGGAGGCAGAGGTAGGAGGATCACCGTGAATTCAAGGCCACCTTGAGACTCTATAGTGAATGCCAGGTCAGCCTGGGCTAGAACGAAACCCTATCTCAATAAAAACCAAACCAAATAAAACAAAGCCCCGAGTTCAATCCCCAGCAACACATAAACTAGGCATGGTGGCACACACCTGTGATCCCAGGACCAGAGAAGTGGAGGCAGGAGGGTCAGGAACTCAGGGCCATCCTCAGCTACATAGTGAGTTCGAAGCTAGCCTGAGCTACATGAGACCCTGTCAAAAATATCTTTAAAAAAAACCTCACATGTGTTTTTACTTTTAAAAATTTATTTATTGAGCAGGCATGGTGGCGCACGCCTTTATTCCAGCACTCGGGAGGCAGAGGTAGGAGGATCACCATGAGTTTGAGGCCACCTTGAGACTACATAGTGAGTTCCAGGTCAGCCTGGGCTAAAATGAGACCCTACCTTGAAAAACCAAAAAAAAAAAAAAAAAACAATTGTCTGTGTTTACTTTTTTTTTTAAAAATAATATACTTTATTTTTTTATTTGCGAGAGAGAGAATAGGCGTGCCAGGTCCTCCAGCCACTGCAAAAGAACTCCAGATGCATGCGCCCCCTTGTGCATCTGGCTTATGTGGGGCCTGGAGAATCAAACTGGAGTCCTTTGGCTTTGCAGACAAATGCCGTAAAAACTAAGCCATCTCTCCAGCCCCAGGGTCATCTTTTTACCTCTTCAGTTGTGAAGTTCTTGGCACACAGGTGTTGAGCAAGTATTTTCTGAGTATCAGGAAGGCAAAAAGCACTGCCTTGGAGACCAGAGCCCCGGGCTTACTAGCTGTGTGATCTCAGACACAGTTCCACCTCTCCACAGCTATAGAATAGGAAATAATAAGGGCACGGCTCTCGTGAGTTGTTCTGACAGTTTTGAGGAATAATTGGTATGAACAGCAGAGTGAGAGCTCAGTAGTTGTTAGCCCAGCCTCTCCACTTGATCCCCACTCCCAACACACACAGGGCCTTGTCTTGACTTTCACTCCTTGAAAGAGAAGGCCAAAGGGTTCCTTTAAAGAGGCAAATGTCTCTCTTCTCCCTTCCCCTGAAGTGAAGTAGGAAGATAGAGGTTAAACTGCGGAACTTTCTTTTGGCGTTGTTAGAATTAGCTTCTTTGATTCCCTTCCCTGCCCTTCATAGATAAGGAGAGTATATGGAGATGGGTGCTATGAGGGCACCTTGTTGTCTCCTGGAGTATCCCGGAGTGGCCCAGCAGGAAAGGGATAAGGCTGGAGGCCAACTAGGACCAGAACCCGCCTGTTGTTCTTCACTGCAGTCTGGGTGGGAAGGTGCGATTATAGTGGGAAGGAGCAGATGGGGTCTCTCAGACTCAGATGGACCCTGCCATGGTGACCCAGGAATCCTCCCTCCAACTCAGACCCATTTCTTCACGTCCAGTTCTTTCTCAGATGGCACCCAACAGAATGTTAACACCTAGCTGAAGCCAAGATGTTTTTCAAGTTTTTAGAATATTTTATTTATTTCTTAGAGAGAAAGAGAGAGAATGGGCACACCAGAACCTCTAGCCACTGCAAACAAACTCCACCTTATGCTTCTGGCTTATGTGGGTACTGGGAAATCGAACCTAGGTTCTCAGGCTTTGCAGGTAAGCGCCTTAACCACTAAGCTATCTCTCCAGCCCTGAAGCCAAGATTTAAGGAATCAGCTGGGCTTAGGATATGGTGTCAAACTCCAGAAAGCTCTGGGTTCAGTGTCGATGCCTATAACTGGCTTGGACTTGTTACTTTTACCCCATTGTGCCTCAGTATCTCCCTTTGTACAGCAGGGATAAATAATAGAACCTTCCTTTGGAAGGTGTTGGAATCATTCAACGTACATGGCGGGTGAGTCATCAACAAGTTGGCTCCACAGCTGGCTGATGCCTGTCCTGTGGTCACTGGCTCAGTGTCCCCCTTCTCTCTCTTCCCTTGCTTCTGCTCCACAGTCCCTATCCCCTCCAAAGCTGGCAGCCTCTCCGCCCTCTCACTGGCCAAAGACAGCCTGGTTGGCGGCATCACCAACCCCAGTGAGGTCTTCTGCTCCGTGCCTGGCCGGCTCTCCTTGCTCAGCTCAACATCCAAGTACAAGGTGACGGTGGGGGAGGTGCAGCGGCGACTCTCGCCTCCCGAGTGCCTCAACGCCTCCCTCCTGGGGGGTGTCCTCCGCAGGTAGGAAGGCCAGCCCACAGTCCTGCACTGCACCTCAGAATGTCAGAGAAGGGATCAGCCTCGCCCCAGGCCCCACTCTCCCAGACAGAGCAGTGCCCAATTTGTGCAGGCTCTGGTGGCAGGTCCAGGTCCTCAGGAGCTCCCACAAATCTTTGTAAATGGGGTAGGAAAGGGGCAGAGAGCGAAAGCTTGGGCACAGGAAAAGGAGGCCTTGCCCACACTGGGCAGAGTGGACAAGGCAGGCTCTGGGAAATGGGAATTCCTCCCCGCCCCCACCCGCCCCTTTCCCCATGGCAGCACAGAGTCGCTGGTATGAGTTTGGGGTGGGAAACATGGTGGGCCATGGTCACTTTCTTTGCATGCCTTCGTGCCCGAAAAAGGGAAGGGAAGGCTGGGCGTGGCGGCACATGCCTTTAATCCCAGCACTCCGGAGGCAGAGGTAGGAGGATTGCCATGAGTTCGAGGCCACCCTGAGACTTCATAGTGAATTCCAGGTCAGCCTGAGCTAGAGTGGGACCCTGCCTCAAAAGAAAGAAAAAAAGAAAAAGAAAAAGAAAAGAAAGGGAATCTGCTTCAGGGCTGTTTTGATGGTCTGAGGCCTGTGCATGTGCATGTGTGTATGTTAGGGGATGGTCAGGAGTGTTGCATGAGTGTGAGGTCCTACATTAGTGAGAATGTGTGTCTCTGTGTATGTGTGTGTGCAACAGCATGTGTATCTGCTGCCAGTCATATGTTTACATGTGTGTACACTTGTAGGGGGTTCCTCCTTATCCCTGGTCTCTTTGAGAATCCTGGAAAGAATTGTGTAAGTCTCCCTCACTGTCCGCATACAACTCTGGGATCATGACTTGGTGTGAACATGTGTCTCTGTATTCCTGGGTCTCCCTTGGCATTCAAGTCTCTGTGTGTCTCTACTGGTGCATATGTTTCCACATTCTTGGAGAAGCATTCCATGTAGATTCATCTGTGTATATGTGAGTCTGAGTCCCTGAATGTGTGTGTAGTGTGTCTTCCTGTGTTTCTCTGTCCATGTCCCTGTGTCTCCACATACAGGTTTATATATATCCCCAGTAAATGTGCCGAAGTGTGGAAGAAGGATCCTAAGGTGCTGCCCTAGGCTGTCCCTGCTGTTGAGAGGACTGGGGTGGAATGAGGGACTCCTGGAGCTTGTTCTCACAGACCAAGTTACCCAACCCAGTCTTGACTGCAAAATCAGCGAGGTTAGAAAGAGGCTAAGATGTTACTAGAGACCCCAAGGACTTTCCAAGGCCTGACCCAAGCCTCAACAGGGTTTGGTGCAGGCAACAAGACTCTTTGGAATCACTCACTCTACAGACTTGCCTCTTGTCTTCATATTTGTATGTATCTCTCTGTGCACATTAAGGGCCAAGTCCAAGAATGGAGGCCGTTGTCTGCGGGAACGGCTGGAGAAGATTGGGCTCAACCTGCCAGCTGGCCGTCGGAAGGCAGCCAATGTCACGCTCCTGACCTCACTGGTGGAAGGTGAGTGATCCTGGAGCTCAGCATGAATGTGGGGGACATGTCATCTGGTGTGACTGTCTCTATGAAGGAAGGTATTGTGTCATGTGTGTGAGCATTGCATGGACTCGATGTGTCACATACAAGGAGTATGTATGTATAGTAATGTGTGTACAACTGGTCCATCTGAGTACCCACCACGACTTGAAAATACTTTAAGGGCTAGGGAGATGGTTCAGTGGTTAAGGTACTTGCTTGCAAAGGCTGACAGCCTGGGTTCAATTCCCAAGTACCCATGTAAAGCTAAATGAGATGCACAAAGTGGCACATGTGTCTGGAATTTGTTAGCAGTGGCAGGAGGCCCCGGCACACTCACTCCCTCTCTTTCTGCTTGCAAATAAATAAAATTAAAAAAATATTTTTTAATATTTTATTTTTATTTATGGGAGGGGGGGAGGGAGGGAATGAATGGGCATGCCAGGGCCTCCAGCCACTGCAAACAAACTCCAGATGCATGTGCCCTCTGGTGCATCTGGCTAATGTGGGTCCTAGGGAATCGAATCTGGGTCCTTTGGCTTTGCAGACAAACGCCTTAACTGCTAAACCTCCAGCCCAGTAAAAATATTTTTTAAAATACATTAAAAATAGGCTGGATAGGGCTGGAGGATGGCTTAGCAGTTAAAGCACTTGCCTACTAAACCAAAGGACCCAGGTTTCATTCCCCAGGACCCACATTAGTTAGATAGACAAGGGGGCGCATGTGTCTGGAGTTCATTTGCAGTGGCTGGAGGCCCTGGTGTGCCCATTCTCTTTCTCTGTCAAGTAAGAAATACAAATAAATAAATAAACAAACAAATAAATCAATAGAATAGTAAAAATGGGCTGGATAGCCGGGTGTGGTGGCACATGCCTTTAATCCCAGCACTTGGGAGGCAGAGGTAGGAGGATTGTCGTGAGTTCGAAGCCACCCTGAGACTACATAGTGAATTCCAGGTCAGCCTGGGCTAGAGTGAAACCCTACCTCGAAAAACAAAAACAAACAACAACAAAAAAAGGTGTGTGTGTGTGTGTGTGGGGGGGCAGGGGCCTTAGTGGTTAAGGTGCTTGCCTAAGGACCCATGTTGGACTCTCCAGATCCCATGTAAGGCAGATGCACAAAGGTGAGGCAAGTATAAGGTTGCACATGCCCACTAGGTGGCACATGCATCTGGAGTTCGATTGCAGTGGCTGAGGCCCTGATGTGCCAATTCTCCCTCTTTCTTTTGTTCTCTTAAAAAAATACATTAAAAATTTTGAAGCCAGGCGTGGTGGCCACGCCTTTAATCCAAGAACTTGGGAGGCAGAGGTAGGAGGCTGGCCTTGAACTAGGAGGATGGCCTTGAGTTCAAGGCCAGCCTGAGAGTACATAGTGAATTCTAGGCCAGCTTGGACTAGAGCAAAACCTTACCTGGAAAAACCAAAAACAAAATAAAACAAAAAAAATTTGCACCTATACTGAACATATAGACTTTTTTGGCCATTATTCCTTTATTTTTTGGTTTTACAAGGTAAGGTCTTTCTCTCTCTCTCTCTCTCTCTCTATATATATATATATATACACACACACACACGCACACACATATATATATATACACACACACACATATAATTAGGTATTATAGGTCATCTAAAAACAATTTAAAGTATACGGGAGGGTGAATGTAGGTTATATGCAAATATTATGCCCTTTTATGTAAATGACTTTAGCACCCACAAATTGGGAATTTGCAGGGAATCCCTGAAGGATCGAGTGGGCCAACTGTATAGCTCTTGTGCATGTGTCCACGTATGTGTGCATACATCATAGAGCTACTTGGTGTTTGTGTGTATGGAGAGGACCAGCCAGTGTTTAGAGGTGGGAAATTGGTAAATAGATGAGGGAGGTCATAGCCTCCTCCCCTGGAGGTTGCTGGCTTTGGATTCTGGCTCTAGGACATGTTTTGGGCCCAGCCATGGTAGTCCCAAGAGAGAGCAATGAAATTGAGGCTGGAGCTAGGCTAGGCAGACAGGGCGTTTCCAGAAGTAGGGTGGGGCAGGGAGTAAGAGGTTCAAGGCTGGGCTCCAGGCTCCGAGGTACAGCTGACAGTAGTGACATTTCCTCTCTCCCCAGGAGAAGCTGTGCACCTGGCTCGAGACTTTGGCTACGTCTGTGAGACCGAGTTCCCAGCCAAGGCAGCTGCTGAGTACCTGTGCAGACAGCACGCTGACCCCGGGGAACTACACAGCCGCAAGAGCATGCTGCTGGCCGCCAAGTGAGTGAGGGCACCGGGCACAGAAACATGGGTGCAATGCGCCGACAGACATCAGGCCTGGAGGCGTCCGACCCCACTCAAGCACACACATGTGCATGTGGCACCATGCATGGGCACAATTAGGCTCCACACGAAAGTGCACATGGGTACACATGTGGGTAGATTTAGGCACTGTGTTCATCACACTGATACCTACAAGGACCCTCCCACAAGTCCTCAATGCACACATAGACACCACAATTGTATGCAAATTAGTAAAAATGGTGTCCTGTACGGGTTTACAGCCCATGTGTGGATGCTATACTCACCTACATTGTTCCATGGCACACCAGCCCAGCTCCCAGCATGGGTCTTACTTACACATGTGTTGAGCCTTGCCCATCAGCTCTGCTGGTCCTGCGACCTTCCTCAGGCCCCCAGGTCATACCTGACCCCTCTACAGATGCCCTTGCCACCTCCCTCACCACTACTCACATGCTGCCATTTCAACTCAGGTCTTCTCATCTCACTCCCGAGCCTTCACCAGAGACAGAGCCTGAGCCTCTGTTCCCTCAGTTGCACATGCTCAGGAATCTTCAATGGCTCATTACTACTGCCCTGATTCTCCTACCCTGATTTTCAAACCAGGTTCTGTGGGGTCACCTCAGGGCCTGTTTAACAAACTGCTATTCCACCAAGATATACTGTCTTAGTCCCCTTGGGTGATTAAGTAACAAAATACCCTAAACAAAGCACCAGTTTGTGTTTTTTTTTTGTTTGTTTGTTTGTTTGTTTTTAATTCCTCTCAGTTCTGGAGGCTAGTAAGTCCAAAATCAAGATAGCTCCAGTGTCTGGTGAAGGTGTGCTTTCTCACACACAGATCTTTGTTGCTGTGTACCCACATGGTAGGAGTCCCTCTCTGCCCTCTTTTATAAGCGCACTAATCGTCGTATTTATAAGGGCTCTACTCCATCATCTAGCCACTTTCCAGAGGCTGTATCATCGTTCTTCAGGAAGGAGGAGTTCAACATATGAATTTTGGAAGAATATAAATATTCAACCTGACCATAGCAGACTCATTGCAAAAAAAAAAAAAAAAAAAAAAAAAAGACAGGGGTTGGGAGAGGGAAGCATCTGCAAACCACCAGTCTATAGCCCATTTAGTCCAATTGACCTTCATGGGCTTGGCCTTCTCCTGCCTAGAAGCCCATCTAGTCCCCCCCGCCCCATCCACCTGACTGATAAGTCTTTCAAAACCACAGCTCTGCTCTTCCACAGGCTTTCCTCCAGGCCCCTAGTTAGCACAGGACCACCAAGACCCATGAGACTAGAAAATGATGAGTCCTGGCCACCGGTGGAGCCCACCATGCTCATGAATCAGCTCTCGCATCATGCGTGTTTGGGTTCCAGGCATATCCATGATGCTGGCTGGGTTCCATAGTGACACAAAGATGACTGATCTTGGCTGAACCATAGGTAGAATGCACAAATAAAAGAACAGCCAGACTGAAGCTGGATGGATTCACTGGGAGATCACTGGACCTGTCTGAGGCCAGTATAGATATGTTGGGAAGATTAAGTAAGGCGATGTGTACGGTGTACTTTGCACAGCACCTCGGCCTCGATATTTCAGTTATTCAAGGCAGATTTGGAGCTGTTCCTGGTTTCATAGACAAGGTTCTGGGAAGCACCTGGGTTTGTGGGGTGGGAGAAAGGACCAGGGAGATTCCTGGATAAGGTAGGTAGTTGAGCTGCACTTTGTAGGTAAGGACATCCTCAGGGAGACAGATCGATAGGGTATTGATAAATGATATTTAGAGCTGTATAATGTTGACTCAATTAACTTTCCTATACTTCTATTTCCTTCCCTCCCTCCCTCCCTCCTTTCTTTCCTTCTTTCTTTTTTGTTTTTTTGAGGTAGGGTCTTGCTCTAGTCCAGGCTGACCTGGAATTCGCTTTATAGTCTCAGGGTGGCCTTGAACTCACGGTGCTCCTCCTACCTCTGCCTCCCAAGTGCTGGGATTTACGGCATGAGCCACCACACTTGGCTTTTTTTTTCAAGGTAGGTAGGGTCTCACTCTAGCCCAGGCTGACCTGGAATTCACTATGTAGTCTCAGGCTGGCTTTGAACTCACAGCAATCTCCCTACCTCAGCCTCCCAAGTGCTGGGATTGAAGGCATGCACCACCACACCTGGATTTGTTTCCTTTTCAGAAAAATGGGTATAATAATCTGTAGATTGTCAGGAGGGTCAAGTAATCGTACAAAGAGCCCTGCAAGAAGTAGGTCCTTCTCTAGACTCACAGCCTTGTTCTTTAACCTCTGACTCCTCCATCCCCCAGGCAGATCTGCAAGGAGTTTGCAGACTTGATGGCTCAGGACCGGTCTCCCCTGGGCAACAGCCGCCCGGCACTCATCCTGGAACCCGGGGTGCAGAGCTGTCTGACACACTTCAGCCTCATCACCCACGGCTTTGGCGGGCCTGCCATCTGCGCTGCCCTTACCGCCTTCCAGAACTATCTGCTGGAGTCACTCAAGGGCCTGGACAAGATGTTTCTAAGCAGTGCGGCAAGTGGGCATAGTGAAACGAAGGCTTCAGAGAAGGATGTCAAGCATCGGAAATAACTGCTTCTCTCGCCCCTGAAATGAGGCCTTGGCTCTGAGGGTGAGCCAGAAAGGACTGAACAGTGTGATTAGAATCAGGCAGAAACAGAATGCTTATGCAGAAAGCCAGAGCCCTTGGGTTCTAGCTGGGAATAAGGGAAGGAGGTGTATCTATGGTGGTGTGCTATAAGTTAAGGGGCCAGGTATCTGTCTCACATGTGAAGTGTCCTGGCCTTTGCTGAGATGGGCTTGCACAGGAATTGGCGTGGCAAAGGCTGGCTTGTGGGGCAATCTTCCCATTGGGGTGCTTGGGCAGCAGTAAACACCCCAGGGAACCAAGACTTTCTGCTTTACTGATGGCAGGAGGGACACAGTTAACAAATCAGAGGTGCTACTGAGGAGTTAGTGACCCTCACTCCAATATCTCCTACCCCAGAAAAGGGGTATGGGCAAGAGGTCCCAGTGGGCTCTTTGGATCCTTCTCACTTGGAGAAAAGTGGGCAGAAGAGGTCTGAGGACCAAAGAAGAAAAAGCACAAATTACAGAACCTGAATCTAGGCTGCATGTCACAGTCCTGTTGCTATTTGTCCTATTTATTTATGTATATTGTAATTAAATTTGAAAGTTTAAAAAAGTTTAACATAATTATTTATCCTAATGAGTTGGGATTCATCGCACTGTTTTTTCCCTCATGTACTATGAAGTCCTTATAGGCCAGGATAGAGGGGTATGTTTGTTCACAAAGAGCTATGAGTAAGCTAAGAGGGAAGAAAGGTTTATCAGGTACCCCAAGGTCATTGCCAGAATTTTGATCCTGAAGTTGACATATACCTCTTCACCAGACTAATTTCTCGCTCTCTTAGCAAAACCTGATTTTGAAGTCCTCACTGTTCTGTAGCTCAGATCTGAATTTTCCTCCTAAGAGGGCAGGGTCAGTGGGGAGAGACAGGGCATGAGAATTAGGAGGGAGGTTAGCATACTAAAAGTAGGGGAGGAATGTGGGCTTCGCTGAGAGTGGGTGCAGATGATGGGCGTTTGTATGGCTTGTCAGTGATTGTGTCAAGGGAACACTGTGTGTGCATTACTGTGTATTACAGGTCCAGTGAGGGAATGTCTGGCTGGGAGGCCTATGCAGTATGCACTATGTCACTGTGAGCACTGATGACTATGTGAATGTGTATTGGACAAATGCCAATTTAGCATTATCTTCTTGAGAACTTCGCTCTTTGGGCATCTTTTCCTTCGTGTACTATCTCTCCCTTTCTGCCCGTTTACTAGGTATTTTGCTGAAGTGTATATATCCTAGGATTTATCTTATAACACATGAATCCTTTCCTTTTATTTCCTTTGTAGTTAAAGTGGTTTTTTGGTTGTTGGTTTGTTTTATTGAGCAGGGTCTCTTTTAGCCCAGGGTGATATGGAACTCTCTGTTGTCCCAGGCCAGTCTCAAATTTAGCGTTTATCTGCCTCTTGGGTGCTGAGATTAAAGGTGTGCACCACCATGCCTGGCTGCAGATAAAGATTTTTTTTTTTTTTCATGGTGGGGTCTCTCTCTGGTCCAGGCTGACCTAGAATTAACTATGTAGTCTCAGGGTGGCCTCAAACTCATGGAAATGGTCCTACCTCTGCTTCCCGAGTGTTGGGATTAAAAGCATGTACCACCACGCCTGTCCAGTTAAAGTTTTTGAGATTGCTATACATCATACCTTTGTCTTATCCATCTCTTACATTTCCATTGAACCTCAAAGGCTGGACTCCAGCACCTTATACCCTAAGGCTCTGCTGTTGCCAGCATGTGGTTAGGACTATTAACACTGCAGAGGAAGCCGAACAGTGTACAGAATGCATAAGTGTCACAAGAAGCTACAAGAGGCCATGTTCCACCCTCCACAACAAAACAGTGGTTTAGCTTTTGACTACCTAGGGTTAGCCCCAAGGAAAACAAAACTTAGGGAAATTTATACAATGGTTTCAAGCAGGTGGGTACCAACTGGAAGACCATTCTGAGAAATGTTTAGTTGGGAGTGTTAAAGAATCATTTCCAGGGCTGGAGAGATGGCTTAGCGGTTAAGCGCTTGCCTGTGAAGCCTAAGGACCCCGGTTCGAGGCTCGATTCTCCAGGATCCATGTTAGCCAGATGCACAAGGGGGCACACGCATCTGGAGTTTGTTTGCAGTGGCTGGAAGCCCTGGCGCGCCCATTCTCTCTCTCTCTCTTATCTGCCTCTTTATTACTCTCAAATAAATAAATAAATAAATAATTAACAACAAAAAAATTAAAAAAAAATCATTTCCAGTGTTTTCAAACTCCAAGAAATTGATTGAAGACACAACTATTATTTTCAGAAGTACAACCCATAAGGAAACAGAAAATATCTGAGGGCATAGCACCATGGCTGAACACACACATGTATACATACAGTTGGAAGAAAAGTTCCACAACACAATGCTTACCTTGCCAACAGCAGGCATTCGTTCACCTAAAAGTGTGATGTCAGGCTGGAGAGATGGCTTAGTGGTGAAGGCGCATGCCTATGAAGCCTAAGGACCCATGTTCTACTTTCCAGGTCCCATGTAAGCCTGACGCACAAGGTGACGCAAGTGTGCAAAGTTGCATATGCATACAAGATGGCGCACACATCTGCAATTTGACTTCAGTGGCTGGAGGCCCTAATGGGCCAATTCTCTCTCCGCTCATTTAAAAAAAAAAGGGTTAGCCTTTAACTGCAGCACTCGGGAGGCAGAGGTAGGAGGATCACCCTGAGTTCGAGGCCACCCTGAGACTACATAGTGAATTCCAGGTCAGCCTGGGCTAGAGTGAGACCCTACCTCGAAAAACAAACAACAAAAAGAGTGATGTCATAAATGTATACTGAGGCCAAGTGAACTTTGTTGGATCCTGGGCTTTTTGAGATGCAGAAGAGGAAAAGGAAATCAGGGGGCTAAGTTGAGTGAGGAATTATGAGATGCTTTGTATGTTGGAGCAAACAAGTGAAATTTATTTTACATCAGTGGAAACCTACCAGAGTGTTTTAAGTGAGGAGAGGGAATGGTCAAACTAGTATTTTGTGTGTGTGCGAGGTGTGCATGTATATATGTGTACGCATGGTCTCTATCTTTTGTTCTTTGCTTTTTGTTTTTTTGAGGTAGGGTCTCACTCTAGCCCAGACTGGCCTGAATTTACCATGTAGTCTCAGGCTGCCTCTAACTCAAGGCGACCCTCCTACCTCTGCCTCCTGGGGCTGGGATTAAAGGCGTGCACTATCATGCCAACAGTCTACCTTATTCTTTAAGACAGTCTCTGGATGAACTCAGAGTTCATTGATTCAGCTAGTCTGGATAGCTAGTGAGCCTCCTGCCTTGCCTCCCCAGTGCCTGTATTACAGTACTTGCCACATACCTGACATTTTATTTGGGTACTGGGGATCCAAAATACAGTCCAGTTTACCCACTGAGCAATCTCCCTAGCCTCCCAAGCTAGTAGTATTTTAGAGACCAGAGAGAACTGGAGAGAGGAGATTAAAAGTTGACTGAAGTCAGATGTTATGACATATGCCTATAATCCTAGCATTCAAGAGGCCTGAGGCAGGAGGATCACAGGTTGGAAACTAGTTAAGATAGCACAGCAAGGTCACAAAACAAGATGAATGCTGAAGAGGTTTGGAGTGGGACAGATTATAAGGGTCAGTTTTGTGCATGCGCATGTGTGTGTGTAGGTGTATGCTGATGAGTGTACACATGCTCTAACATGCATGTGGAGATCTGAGGACCTTAGGTCTTCACCTTCTACCTCGTTTGAGACAAGCTCTCTTGTTAGCTGCCAGACTATCTGGTCCTCCGTGTCCAACCTTACATGGGTTCCTTGGATCCAAACTCTGGCTGTTAAGAATTGCATAGGAAGTGCTTTTAACTACTATGCTATCTCCCCGGCAAGGGCCAGCTTTAGACTTGCTGATCTGCTGTCCCTAATTTGGAGGTTGATGTCTCTAGGAATTTGGAGCTCAGGAAAAAGATGTGGGGTGGGAGACAGTCCCCCAAACAGAAAACCTCCACATCACTGTGACACAAACCTGCTTAAGAACCACTGTAAAGAGCTTTTAATATTTGAGAGAGAGAGAGAGAGAGACAGAGAGAGAGAGAGAAAGAAAGAGAGGAAGCAGAAAGAGTGAGAGAATGGATGCGCCAGGGTTTCCAGCCACTGCAAACGAACTCCAGACGTGTGCACCATCTTGTGCAACTGTCTTATGTAGCTACTGGGGAATTGAACCTGAGTTCTTTGGCTTTGCAGGCAAGTTCCTTAACTACTAAGTCATCTCTCCAGCCTCCATATAAAGAGCTTTTAAAGGCCTGGGAAGATGGCTTAGCAGTTAAAGGTATTTGCTTGCAACGCCTGCTGGCCTGTGTTCAATTCCCCAGTACCCATGTAAAGACAGATGCACAAAATGGCACATGTGTCTGAAATACATTTGCAGTGGCAGGAAGTCCTGGAACGCCCATTCTCTTTTAAATAAATAAATAAAATATTTAAAAACTAAACTAAACATGTAAAGCCCAGTGTTATGGCGCATGTCTTTAACCCTAGTGCTTGGGAGGCAGAGGTAGGAGGATCGTCAAGAGTTCAAGACTCTGTAGCCTAGGGTTACAGAGTGAGGTCCAGGTCAGCTTGGGGTAGAGTGAAAACCTACCTCAAAGCAAAACGAAAAAAATAAAGGACTGGAGAGTTAAGGTACTTGCCTGCAAAGCCTAAGGACCTATGTTCAACTTCCCAGATTCCATGTAAGCCAGACACACAAGAGCATACATGCACACAAGGTAGCACACACGTCTAGGGTTCAATTGCAGTGGCTGGAGACACTGGTATGCCAATTCTCTTACAAAAAAAAAATAGAGTGGGGCGTGGTGGTGCACGCTTTTAATCCCAGCACTTGGGAGGACCGCCATGAGTTCAAGGCCACCCTGAGACTACACAGTGAATGCCAGGTCAACCTGGGCCAGAGTGAGACCCTACCTCGAAAAAACAACAACAACAAAAATAGGAAAGATGTTAGTAGCTGAAGTTTCCTCTGACAAGCAAGTGATCAGGTCAGAACAAAAAAAGTAACTTTTTTTTCACTAGGTAGTTTTGCACTATTTATGTGTTTTATTTGCAAGGAGAGACAGACAGTCACACAGGTGCACTAAGGTCCCTAGCCATTGCAAACAAACCCCAGATGCATGCGCCACTTTGTGAATCTGACTTTACGTGGGCACTGGGGAATCGAGTCATTAGGCTTTGCAGGCAAGTGCCTTAACCACTGAGCCATCTCTCCAGGCCTACTTATGTATTTTTTTTATTTTTTAATTTGCAAGCAGAGGGGGGGGGGGAGGGGAGAGAGAGCAACACACACACACAAACCAAGAGAAATATATAGAATGGGTGTGCCAGGGCCTCCAGCCCCTGAAAATGAACTCCAGATGCAGGTGCTACTTTGTGCATCTGGCTTTATTTACATGGATACTGGAAATCAAACCTGGGCCCTTAGGCTTTGCAGGCAACTGCCTTAATTGCTAAGCCATCTCTCCAGACCCCCCCTTTTTTAATGTTTTATTTATTTATTTGCAAGCCAAGAGAGATAGAGACAATGGACATGCCAGGGCCTCCAGCTGCTGCAAACTCCAGGCACATGTGCCTCTTTGTGCATCTGGCTTTATGTGGGTAATAAGGAATCAAACCCTGGTTGTCGGGCTTTGCAGGCAAGTGTCATAACCGCTGAGCAATCTCTCTAGCCCCTATTTATATGTTTTACTAAGTTTATTAATTTAAAAAGATTTAAGCTTTAGAAGGAATGAAGAACTAGCCAGCAAGAAACTGAAAGGCCCGGTGTGATGGTGCACACCGTTAGTCCCAACACTCAGGAGGCAGAGGTAGGAGGATCACCATGAGTTCGAGGCCACCCTGAGACTACATAGTAAATTCCAGGTCAGCCTGGGCTAGAGCAAGACCCTACCTCGAAAAAAAAAAAAAAGAAACTGAAACAATCATACGGGAAAGAAAATGGGCATGAAACAGAATATGGGTCTGTCAGCTGCTAAGGATATTCAGAGGGTGGGGAGAGACCATCCTGGCAAAAATACAACCCTCCCTCCAGTTAGTTCCCTTCTGAGGTGATGTTAGATAAACTAAGACTCAAACCAGAACGCTCAATTTATCTATATTCAGCTTTATTCTGAATTAACCATCTATCAAGAGTGCACACCAAAAGAGTAGAAAAAATTAAAGGAGCCCATCAAAAAAAGTTCCCTGGTAAGTGGGAAAGGACATTGCGTTAGGAAGCCCGTTTAGAGAAGGAGATGTTATCCATGTCATGGATGCCGTTTTTGTCAATGATGCGAACACTGAAGGTTGGCAGGTTCAAGATGAAGCGCTTCTGGAGCTGCAGACAGGAAAGAAGTCAGTCAGCAAACATTTATTGAGTAGCAAGCAAACAGTGAGTTCTAATCTATGCTAAGTTCCAGTATAAGAATCTATGCTTTTGTGAAACTAATATGCTCTTGGGAAAAGCTGGTACTAGGTCACTGAATATCCAGACAGTATCTGGATGGTGAATGGAAAGGTAGTGCCCATGACCTGGACATGCAGCTGGAAGCATGTCTCCAATGTTCTTATCCCCATCATCTCCTACCAACCTGTCTGATAAGCACAGATTTCTCCCTTGAAATTCTGTACAGGTAGTAAGTTAATAAGGACTGGTCTAGGACCAAAGGACACTCCTGCCAGGCGTGGTGGCGCACGCCATTAATCCCAGCACTTGGGAGGCAGAGGTAGGTGGATCACCGCGAGTTCGAGGCCACCCTGAGATTACATAGTGAATTCCAGGTCAGGTTGGGCTAGAGCGTGGCCCTACCTCAAAAAAACAAACAAACAAAAAAGAAAAAAAAAGAAAAGAAAAGAAAAGAAAAAAGGACACTCCTATGCTCAACAGTTTACTCCAGTCACATACCCACATTAGAAGGACCAGGTGTGGGTTGTCTACAATTATGGAAGTTATCAATAAATAAAATATATATGGGGCTGGAGGGATGGCTTAACAGTTAAGGCATTTGCCTGCAAAGCCAAAGAACCCAGGTTCGATTCCCCAGGACCCACGTTAGCCAGATGACAAGGGGGCGCACATGTCTGGAGTTTACAGTAGCTGGAGGCCCTGACGTGCCCATTCTTTCTCTCTGTCAAATAAATAAATAAAAATATTAAAAAAATATATATATATATATAAAGAAGGACCAGTGAATGTGAATGTGTTGTGTGTGCAGCTGCAAGGAAGGTGGAAAGAATGTGCACAGACACACTTGGAATGAACTACAGTGTGGAAGTGGACAGCCCCACTAACCTGGCTAGAGATTATTGAGGAGCATAGCTGAGAAATCTTTGTTTCTCTGCTACCCGTTCTCCCTTTCTGGACACCTCCCTTCGAGCCACAGGGAGACGACACAGGCCCTCCATCAGTTCCCTTAGGAGTCTGTCCTTCTCCCCAGGCTCACCCGCTCCCTTCATGTTTGCCATCTCCTTTGCAGCCGAGGACTAGGCAGGAACAGAGTCCTTTCTGGGTGATGACTCATGACTAGAACCAAGCTCCAAGATAAAAGGTGACAATAAGGAAGTAAGGGTTTCTTAAATGTTTCTCTTTAGGATGATCTCATGGGAGCAAAGTCCCATGAGCACTTGATATTCCAGTAGCTCCTTTCTGGCTAGCCACTGCAGTATTTGCGGATAATATGGCCTCTGGGCTGAATAACTAAGAAAAGCCCATGGGCTGATTCTTAGTGTTTGCTTTAGATAGGGGACTTACAAAGAAGAGGATGGGGGTGGGCAGTGTGGTCTGAAAATGACAAGCTTCTGAAAGAGGCACACTGATCTTAATGCCATTCATTGTTCCACCTGCTCTCATCCTCTTTGCTCTCACCAGACCAAAACTTGACTTCAAGTCAAGCTCATTCTTAGGCCGCCAGAAGAGTCAAAGAATGAAAAAGCCTAATGAGACAGCTTTTGGTCACCTCATCCTACACTCCTAACTGGAGTGAGTAGGGTCTGGGTGATTGGCCTTCCAAAGCAAAGGCTGCTCTCCACTTCTGCACAAAGCTTGCTACTTGCTTTCTACGGCCTTCTGAATGCACTGTTAAGGAGGTGGACAGTTGGGCTTTGCAGGTGACAGAACAAATATGGAGTCCAAAGCACTAGCTCTTACAGTAGGGCCCCAATTATCACCTGTAGTTAAATCACCTGGAATTGTCAATGAAAATGGGGACTCTCAGTGATTAACAGTGGAATCAGAATTGGGGGCTGGGACAGACAGGGAAAATGATCTTTTTAACGAGTTCCCCCCGATGATTATTATGCACACGAATTTTGAGAGCCACTAGTTTGGATGAACCAGAAAGGAAAGCAATTAAACTGTAAAACTGACACTGATGAGAAGGTGACCCATGAGAAAAGTAAGCCTGTTACCCACACCAAACTGTTCTGGCAGCAACTGCACACATGATCAGTGCATATGTATTACACCTTCTGGCAAGAACCAGAAAAAGCAACCAATGAACAGGAGCAGTATTGGCTAACAAAGTGACAAAACATTCCTTCCAGATCCCGTGGGAGCTACTCACCTCCTCCAGACATTTCCTAAGGAGCTCCACTGCCCTCTCACGTGAGATCGCTGAAAGAGAACACAGGGGCCAAGCACTCAGTGTGCTGTCAGGAAGCCTGACTCTCAGCAACTTGTAAGGAAATTTCAAACTCCTTCAGCCTAAGTGCCACATAAGCGGACAAGGCAAAAAAGGCTTCCTTACCTTCTAGCCTGCAACAAACTTATTCCATATGCAATGGAGGGTGCCCCAGACCCAGCGCTCCAGCCACAAGCCACTGCAAATTGATTTGCTATACCGAAGGCTAAGCATGACGGAATTCTGCTTCCCCTGGCTAGGACCCGTCTCTGAAGTCCAGTGGTCTGCCTCTCTTTTTCATTGCCCACCCTCTTCAGCCTCCTATAGTCCAGGACTTAAATCAATTTCATCTGCCCGAGCCACATGCATATCAAGGCAACAGAGGACAAGGACGGAGTTTGGTCTCACTTTCCCAGCTGGGTCTTAGTTTAACAATGGGAAGAGAATTCATAAGGATGGGACCCAGACTCTTCTGAACAGGACCCAAAGGGACATGGCAAACTGGGTTCACACATTATGCACTTGGGCTACAAGGGCAGTTGGTGTTTACTTTTGGTGGGTGTATCAGCTGTGTTACTGACAGATGTCAAATCAAAAGACAGTTACCAGGAGCCACACTGATTCTTCTCAGGATGCAGCCTGAGGCTCTCGCATGGCTGAGGTTAAGTGACAGGGCAGTACCCACAAGAAAGGAATATGCCAGATTCTTATGATACTGACAGGAAGAATGGAATGTAAGGAGAGAAATGGTCATCTGCGCTGCATCTATAGCCTGTAAACGTCAATAATTCCATGGACTGACTGCCCACAGTGTCTAAGGCCAAGGTCAGACTGGGGTCAGAAGATCAGGAGTTAGCCCCACAGCATCCTTCATCTGAAGCTTTGCCAAGCTGACAGTTCACGGACAAGGAACAGTTCTACTTGCAAAAGGGAGTGGCTCTGAGGAAAGAAGGACTTAAGGTAGGACCTGGGGTGTAGCCTTTAAAAGCTCTGATGTTTAAAAAGAAAAATCCTTGGCTGTGGAAACCTGTTTATCTGTATAAGTTCAAAACCCATATATAAACCACTTGGTTAACTCACTCATTCTCAATAATCATCTAAGTAGATGCATGAAAAAAGGTAACCTTTGTAAGTGAAGAGTTAAGAACCTAATTAAAAATGTTTAATTCAAATTGACATCTACTCTAACACCCTTTTAAAACAAACAAAACCCACCTTGAGACAGGCAACTTCCCATGTGGCTGGCAAGAGGTTTCTGCTAAACTTTTGGAAGACCCTACTGACCCACAAAGAAAGAACAGCCTCTAGAGAGCACCAGATGCAGCCTGCCAACTCCAAGGCTGCGCGCAGGTCCCTGCTACTGCTTCTGCACCAGAGTACGGGTACTTACTCGGTGTGTAGTATCTGTCCAGGATACTGAGAGTTAGGAAGGCACCATAGCCATGGGCTGCAAAGGGGGCCTTGGCCAAGGCTGCCAGGTAGTCCATGTAGTAGAGTGCTGGCCCCTCGTGCTCATCATAGCCAGCCAGGAGGAGGTTCACATGATACGGGGTCTGCAAAGGAAGAAAGATGTGCAACGTGATGATGATTAAAGCAGACATTTTTTCCCAAGGCAAATGGGAGTAGTACGGCTCTTGAAAAATAAGAAAAAAAGCCGGGCGTGGTGGCGCACGTCTTTAATCCCAGCACTCGGGAGGCAGAGGTAGGAGGATCGCCGTGAGTTCGAGGACACCCTGAGACTCCATAGTGAATTCCAGGTCAGCCTGGGCTAGAGTGAGACCCTACCTCGAAAAACCAAAAAAAAAAAAAAAAAAAAAAAAAAATTAGGGGCTACAGAGATGGCTTAGCGGTTAAGCACTTGCCTGTGAAGCCTAAGGACCCGGTTCGAGGCTCCATTCACCAGGGCCCACGTTAGCCAGATGCACAAAGGGACGCACGTGTCTGGAGTTCGTTTGCAGTGGCTGGAAGCCCTGGCACACCCATTCTCTCTCCCTCTCTCTCTCTCCCTCCTTCTCTCTGTCGCTCTTAAATAAATAAATAAAAATAAACAAAAAAAATTAAAAAAAAAGAAAAAATATTAGCAGCAACTTACTAAGTTGCAATGAAAGTGAAAAAGTAGAGAAATGTGAAGGACTTCCAGTGTGATCACAGGTAAGTAGAGGTCAACTTGTTTTCTCTGAACATTAGAATACTTGGTAGAAAAAAAGAAAAACAACTGCTTTCTATTTAAGCCTGTGGACAAGAACCTAACAGAAAAGCTCTTCAAAGACAAAGCCTGGATATTCTTGTATCCCTCTTCACTACTGAAACCAACAAACAAAAGTCTATGTGTCAGGCAAGAGATACCACATCATCCTAATGAACAAACTCAGGAGCACAGAAGTGTAGGGCCTGGGCCAAACTGGGCAACATGGTAAGCCTTGGCTCAGCAAAGAAAGCAAAATAAACTCCAAAACCAAAACTAGTTCAGGCTGGGTATCTAGACCAAAACATCAAATGGTAAACTTACATCCTGTAATTCCTGATGAGAGAGAGAAAGGACAAAGGAACAGTAGATCTCATATTTTATGTGTTTTTATTCTAAGTGCTGGGAGTAAAGGCATGCACCCCACAGCCTGGCTTGTTGGTTTTTGTTTGTTTGCTTGTTTAAAGATAGTGTCTGGCCAGGCCTGGTGGCATATGCCTTTGACCCCAGCACTTGGGAGGCCAGATGTAGGATAATCACTGTGAGTTTGAGGTCAGCCTGGGATTACAGAGCGAATTCCAGAGGGGGGGGGGCAGACAGAGAGAAAGAGAGAATGGGTGCACCAGGGTCTCCAGCCGCTGCAAGCGAACTCCAGACACATGTGCACCCTTGTGCATCTAGCTTATGTGGGTCCTGGGGAATTGAACCGTGGTCCTTAGGCTTCACAGGCAAAGGCCTTAACTGCTAAGCCATTTCCCCAGCCCTATATCTATTTTAAAAAAAAATTTTAAGCTTAGGCTTAAAAAAATTTATTTATTTGACAGAGAAAGAGGGAGGGAGGGAGGGGGAGAGAGAGAGAATGGGTGCACCAGGGCCTCTAGCCACTGCAAACGAACTCCAGATGTCTGTGCCCCCTTGTGTATCTGGCTAACATGGGTCATTGGGAATCGAACCAGGGTCCTTTGGTTTTTCAGGCAAATGCCTTAACCGCTAAGCCATCCCTCCAGCCCTAGATCTTGTATTTTAATGAAAACTGTTAGACTTTTAAATTCTGGAAGAAAAATAATGGATGTGCATAACTACAAAGAAACCTGCTCATGGCTGAGCTGAAGATCTGAATGAAATGCTCGTATCTTCCTAATAAAACAAGTCTCCAAGCTGGGCATGGTGGCGCACGCCTTTAGTCCCAGCACTTGGAAGGCAGAGGTAGGAGGATCACCATAAGTTCGAAGCTACCCTGAGACTACATAGTAACTTCCAGGTCAGCCTCGACTAGAGTGAAACCCTACCTCGAAAAACCAACCAAACACATAAACAAACACGGTTTCCCTAAGATAGCGAAAAACTACTGCTCATCAAAGGAACAAGTCAAAAATAGCTATAACCTGGGTTTAATAGATGCCCCTTCTACAGGGCGTGGTGGTGCACACCTTTAGTTTCAGCACTTAGGAGGCTGAAGTAGGAGGATTACCATTAGTTCAAGAAAATCCTGAGACTACATCATGAATTCCAGGTCAGCCTGGGCTATAGCAAGACTGAAAAACAAAACAAAAGCAAACAAAAAAGATGACCCTTCTCTACATTCCCTATTAAGTCTACAAAGCACAAATTACTAGAGAACTTTGACTAAATCTGCTTTGTTTCCACAAATAGTGATGCACGCAACTGGAGTTAGCTTGCAGTGGCTAGAGGCCCTTGCACACTCATTCTCTTTCGGTCTTCCTCTGTCTCTCTCTCTGCTTGCAAATAAATATATAAATAAATATTAAAAGCCTATTTTGGGGCTAGAGAGATGGCTCAGTGATTAAGGTGTTTGCCTGTAAAGCCTAAGGACCCATGTTCAACTTTCCAATCCCACATAAGCCAGATGCACAAAGGCGAGGCAAGCCCAAGGTTCCACATGCCCACTAGGTGGCACAAGTGTCTGTGGTTCAACTATAGTGGCTGAGGCCTTGGCACGCCAATTCTCTCCCCCTCTGTCTCTCTCTCTCTCTCTCTCTCTCTCTCTCTATTAAAAAAAAGCCTATTTAGGGGGCTAGAGAGATGGCTTAGTGGTTAAGGCACTTGCCTGCGAAGCATAAGGACTCAGGCTCAATTCCCTAGTACCCATATAAACCAGATGCACAAGGTAGCACATGTATCTGGAATTCATTTGAAGTGGCTGGAGGCCATGGCACATCCATTCTCTCTCTCTCTGCTTGTATCTCACCCCCTCCCTCAAATAAATATATTAAAAAATAAAGCCTATTTATTTGTAGCATGTGTTTCTGCTGTTATATTTGCCTCAGTGGGCAGCAGGCAGGCTTGCCTGTGGTTATGTGCTCATCTCTGCATTTACATATGTATTCAATTAAATGAGACTATTTTGGAACATGAGGTAGTAATGGCTAACAGTCCTAAAATGACATTTCAAATTCTTTGATCCTTAACACAGGCACTTGGTAGCTTGAAGAAACTCATGTTAAAAGCATACTTGAATATATACTTACTTGGAAGTCTACTTACCCAGCTATGCTGTGTAGGAAGAATTCCTAACATCTCTCCAAAATTTTTATGGAGCCCTGACTACTAAATAAGTTTTTGTGTGTAGAATAGGATGACAGACCATCTCACAAGAATAAGAATTGGTTAGCAGTAGTTGAGATTTCTGAGAAAATACCTGTATGCCTCTCACATCTCCCAGTGAGATGTGCTGACCTCTGCGATTCTGTCATGTTTGTTTTGGGACTATCTTCTCAGTAAACCTTGCCTTGTTAAGATTATTAAATCCTATTAGGTGCTGTTTTCTTATGTGTAAAACTGATTTGATTAATCCTACCACTTTCTATCTTCTATGGAGTGTGGCAAAAAAAAAAAAAAAAAAAAAAAAAAAAGGAGGGAGGAAGAGAGGGGAGAAAGAAGAAAACGGGGAAAGAAATTTAACTGGAAGAAGTCCCAAACTGTAGAATGACACTGCCTAAATCTCTAGTATATTATCTTTTTCTCAGTCTATTTTTATTTTTACAAGCAAGTGCCTTTAACCACTGGATCATCTCTCCAGCCCTCCTTTATCTTTATAAAATTTTTATTTATTTGAATGAGAGAGAGAAAATAGGGGTGCCACGGTCTCTTGCTACTACAAATGAACTTTATTCTAGACAGACGCACTACTTTATGCATCTGGCTTTTACTAGGGAACTAGGGAATTGTACCTAGGCCAGCAGACTTTGCAAGAAAGTGCCTCTAACTGTTGAGCCATCTCCTCAGCCCAATAATTTTACACTTTAAAGAACATCAAAGTCCTATTTAGATTAACTGAAGACTAAAAATATGTAACCATGGGGCTAGAAAGATGGCTCAGTGGCTAAAGGCACTTGCATGTAAAGCCTAATAGCCTGGGTTCAATTCCCCAGTACCCTCATAAACCAGATGTGCCAAGTGGTGCATGCATCTGAAGTCTGTTTGCAGTGGCAGGAGGCTCTGATGCCCATTCTCTTTCTCAAATAAATATTAAATACATAAATGAAAATAGTACTGCAAAATCTGATATACAGAATATCTTGGTGTTCTTACAGTTAAAATTAGGAGAGGGGTAGGAGAAAAGGAGCAGGAAGACAGAATAGCAAAGGGCTTCTAAATTGATTTTCCTTCCCCAAGAGAATAATAGTTTCTTGCCATGTGTGCTGGTGCAACATCCTTAATCTCAGCACTCAGGAGGCAGAGGCAGGAGGACTGGTGTGAGTTCTAGGCCAGCCTGGGCTAGAGTGAGACCCTACCTTGAAAAAAATGAGAGACAGAATGAGAATAATTGTTTCTTACCTATCAAAACAAGATAATCTTTTAGACAATATCCCATGGTAATCCCCCCCACACTTTCCCCTTTGCAACTCCACTCTCCATCATACCCATTTCCCCTCTCAATCAGCCTCTCTTTTATTTTGTCATCATCTTTTCCACCTATTATGATGGTCTTGTGTAGGTAGTGTCAGGTACTGCAAGGTCATGGATACCCAGGCCATTTTGTGTCTGGAGGAGCAAGTTGTAAGGAGTCCTACAAGATAATCTTTTTTTTTTTTTTTTTTTCTTCAAGGTAGGGTCTCACTCTAGCTCAGGCTGCCCTGGAATTCACTATGTAGTCTCAGGGTGGCCTCGAACTCACAGTGATCCTCCTACCTCTGCCTTCCAAGTGCTGGGATTAAAGGCATGTGCCATCATGCCCAGCTCAAGATAATCTTTTTAAGAAGATAATTCAACTCCTTCCAACTCAGTGGCCAGAGCACCCAATGCATGGCTAACCAAAAAATTTTTACCAAGTCACATGGTATACTAGTGATCTGCACAGATACCCAAAGAAGCCTCAGTCAGCAGAACCCATATATATTCTTTTACTAATGAGGCTCTTATCCATAATGTAAGATTAAATGTTTTAGAACAGTTCATGCTACTTAAAAGCCACTACCAAAAACTTTACATGAAATCCTATGGAAACAATTCCAGAAGCAACTGTACTGCTTACCTATATAACATTTATATCTATATCTATCTATCTATGACATCATTTATTTATGTTGAGGCATATAATACATATACTCACTGAAGTTGGTATTAAGAAACTACAATTGGTAGTACAGAAGATAACTCACAAATATTGTGTGACTTTGTGTTACCAACTTTCAGATGTGTGAGATCCTTAAGCATAAATAAATGGTGTTATCTAGACTAATTAAGTCAATATGTCTGTGTAACTTGTTGTTTCTGAATTCTTCTAACAATGCTCTGTCAAAGATCTCTGCCTCAAAATAGTTTTGCTAAAATTTCAAATAAACTTCTCTATACTGTCATTCTCTTATTCCACCAGGAATTGTGAAATTCAAGGTGACAAAGCCATAGACACAGGTTTTTTGACTTCTATTTCTTCATATTCTGGATTTATTAGTATTTTACTAGAATGAGATTAGGTTTGAAGATACTTAATTTTGTGCTAATCTAAGTAGAAGCTATTTTAAATCAGTTTATAGCTATAAAGGTCTACAATTTTATTCCCTTCCCTTTCCTTCTTTAAAAAATATTATTATTATGGTTTTTCAAGGTAGTGTCATGCTCTAGCTCAGGTTGACCTGGAATTCACTGTGTAGTCTCAGGGTGGCCTTGAACTCACTGCAACCCTCCTACCTCTGCCTCCCAAGTGCTAGGATTAAAGGTGTGCACCACCAAACTCAGCTTTACTCTTTATTTATTTAGTTATTTATTTGCAAATAGAGAGATGGAAGAAAGAGAGTAGGGCATGCTAGGGCCTTCAGCCACTGAAAATGAACTCCAGACACATGTGCCACTTTGTGCACTTGGCTTTATGTGGGTACTAAGGAATTGAAACAGGTCATTAGGTTTGCCTTAACCACTATACCATCTCTCCAGCTCCAACTTAAAATTTTTTAAATTTTTATTTGAGAGAGATAGAGAGACAGAGAATGAATGGGCGCACCAAGGCCTCTAACCACTGCAAACAAACTCCAGATCCATGAACCACCATGCACATCTGGCTTACATGTATACTAAGAGGAATTAAACCTAGGTCCTTAGGATTTGCAGGCAAGTGCTTTAACCACTAAGCAATCTCTCCAGTCCCCCCTTAGCCAATCTTTTTGAGGCAGGGTCTAACCCTAATCCAGACTGGCCTTGAACTCCTGGTGATTGTTCTATCTCAGCTTCCTGGGTGCTGAGAATAAAGGATTAAGCCACCATGCTGGGTTAATTTTAAGCTATTTTTATAGCATATCCAGGTGTGACTGTTTGTGGTATGGTTAGGAAAAAAAATAGTATGTAGAAAACACAACCCACCTATTCAAATATTTATGCTAATTATGAACTCTATGAAGGTAGGACCATGTCTGGCTTATTCAATGGCATAAAACTATATAGGCTAAATAAACATTTATTAAATGAACGAATGCTACCAATCATACCACAGAGCATTTCACACATTTTAATACATATGTGGTTAAAGGCTTGTATTGTAAAAAAAGATAAAGAAAAGCACTAAACCAAAGTCACAATGTAATGTCTGAGGAGTGGCTCCCAGTTAAGTGAACAGTGTGCCATCTCCATAAAATACATATTGTTGTTGGATGCTTCTCTTTCAATCTCTCATTAGACCTGAGTTGCTAAGGAGAGAAGAGCTGGATGGAGGTCAGGTATTCAGAACCAAAGAGGAAATGGAATAGCACAAATACACACCTGGAAGAAACAGCTAGACAATGCCATCAAGAAACGGAACCTGAATTTGAATTTACATGTCACATAACCCATGTGGATTTTAGTGTTCTCATCTAAAATATGGGAGGATGCCAAGCACAAAAAGACTGCATCGAGGGTTCAGAAATAATGGCATGTAAACAGCAAGTACCTAAAACATAGCAAAGGCTTTATTAATTATTACTATATGAGGAAAATAAAGCAGCTATGAAATAAATAGTGTAATTGGTTAAAGCTCAACTATTCGTGGCACTGAGATATAAGACAGACTCCTTATATGTGACTTTATAAAGAGATGTTAATAAAATTGCCCAGTACACTGCCTGGAACATGGTAGCAAAGATGGAAATGATGCCGGGCGTGGTGGCGCATGCCTTTAATCCCAGCACTCGGGAGGCAGAGGTAGGAGGATCGCCGTGAGTTCAAGGCCACCCTGAGACTCCATAGTGAATTCCAGGTCAGCCTGGGCTGGAGTGAGACCCTACCTCGAAAAACCAAAAAAAAAAAAAAAAAGATGGAAATGATTTTCTCAGTCTCTCCTTTCTAGGATTCTTTTAATTAATTATTTTTCCTAGGATTCTTAACACGGCATTTACTGTCACAGGCATTCTACTAGGCCCTTACATCATATTTATTTATTTATTTTTAATATTTTATTTTTATTTATTTATTTGAGAGAGAGATATACAGAAATAGGCAGGTAGACAGACAGAATGGGTGCGCCAGGGCTTCTAGCCACTGCAAAAGAACTCCAGACGCATGCGCCCCCTTGTGCCTCTGGCTAATGTGGGTCCTGGGGAAATCGAGCCTTGAACCGGGGTCCTTAGGCTTCACAGGCAAGCGCTTAACCACTAGATTCATCGGTTTCCTTTTTTCCTATGGACAGTATTACATGTGAGACTCAACCTAACTATTGTGGAGAAATGCAAATAACCATGACAGAACTATCAAGAATGCTCCATCTTGGGCTGGAGGAATGGCTCGGCTGTATTATCCTCCAGCCCTCATCATATTTAAATCATGGTCAATTCACCCTAGGTACCCAGAAAAGGCCTACACTCAACACTCACATTTGGAAACTAAATTAACATGTATAAATTACCTTCATGTTTTCCCCTTACAGATATGTCCATCTTATTTTTTTATTTTTATTTTTGGTTTTTCGAGGTAGGGTTTCATGCTAGCCCAGGCTGACCTGGAATTCACTATGTAGTCTCAGGGTGGCCTCGAACTCACAGCCATCCTCCTACTTCTGCCTCCCAAGTGCTGGGATTAAAGGCGTGCGCCACTATGCCCGCTGGCCTCAAATTCCTGATTGTCCTGCCTCAGTCTCTTCAGCAACTTCCTACCAGTGAGTGCTACCACAACTGGCTTTAAGCATCACCTTCTAGATTCATCGGTTTCCTTCTTTCCTATGGACAGTATTACATGTGAGACTCAACCTAACTATTGTGGAGAAATGCAAATAACCATAATGACACAACTATCAAGAATGTTCCATCTTGGGCTGGAGGAATGGCTCGGCAGGGAAGGCACTTGCCTGCGAAGCCTAAGGACCCAGGTTCGATTCCCCAGGACCCATGTAAGCCAGATACACAAGGTGGTGCTCGCATCTGGAGTTCATTTGCAATAGCTGGAGGCCGTGGCACACCCATTCTCTGTCTCTACCCCCTTCTCTGCCAAATAGATAAATAATAAAATATTTTTTTTAAAGAAGAATGCTCCATCTTTTTGGCTTAGTGGTTAAGGCATTTGCCTGAAAATGCCAAAGGACCCAGGTTCAATTCCCCAGGACCCATGTAAGGCAGATGCACAAGGTAGGGCATGTGTCTGGAGTTCATTTGCAGTGGCTGGAGGTCCTGATGCACCCATTCTCTCTCTTTCTCTATCTGTCCCTCTCTCTCAAATAAAAGTAAAAGTATTTTAAAAAAGAATCTTCCATCTTTTAAAAGTAACCTCTTTTCTATATAAGGGATAAGACAAACAGCTGTGTTATATGTCTAAATGTCTTCCACAGCAAAGGCAAAGACTGAACAGCATATATTCTTGAACTAATGAGTCCAAACATTTAGTAAGGTATTCTCTACCTAGTGATTTGAGGATTGCCATCAATGGTTTGCAAATACCAGCATGCTTTCTTTCTATCTTGTGTATGCACGTGCCTTGTAAGGTGTATGCATGTGGAGGCCAGAGGAGAATGTTAGGTGGTCAGGTATCCTCCCCTTTTTGCTCACCTGCCTGTTTCCCTGAGACAGAGTTTCTCAATCAATCCAGAGCTGCCACTGCATGCTTACTTCTCTCTCTCTCTCTCTTTTTTTTTGAGGAAGGGTTTCACTCTAGTCCAAGCTGACCTGGAATTCACTATGTAGTCTCAGAGTGGTCTCAATCTCACAGTGATCCTCCTACCTTTGCTACCTGAGTGCTAGGATTAAAGGCGTGCACCACCGCCCATTCTCTCTCTCTCTCTCTCTCTCTGTCTCTTTCTCCGTCGCTTTCAAATAAATAAATAAAAAATAAACAAAAACAAAAAAGGCATGCGCCACTACACACAGCTTTGACTTTTTTTTTTTGAAACAGGGTCTCACTATATATACCCCTGTATGGTCCAGAACTCCCTATGCAGATCAAGCTGGACTTGAACTTACAGTGATTCTCCTGCCTCTGCCTCATGAGTGCTGGGAGTTATGGACATGCACCACCATGCTCAGCTAAAAAATTCTGCCTCCTACTACATGTATGTATGTGGATTAGTCAAAATATTTTTCCCTCCTTTAACAAATACATGATATGAGCTTATTTATAAAGTGGAGACCTTTAAGTCACTGAGACTTCTAAGGTTTAAATAAGTGCATGGGAAGTGTTCAGTGCAATGACAGGTACACAGTAAGGATACAGCCTGGCCATTATCACTACCATCACCACTTATAGGATCTGCAGGCACTGTTAACAGATTTGACTAGATAATAAAAAGATCAAGATGTTATCACAGAGAGCTAATAAAATTATTCACTTTTTTATGGTTGTCAAAGGAATAAAATGTAAGCTGGGGTGTTAGCCAATAAGCGTCTCTCTTCCTTCTTCCTGTGACTGAAATGGAATGCATATCTCTGGGCCCCTGAGCCCTGCAGAGTTTAGTTTCACTTTTTGTTTGTGTGTTTGTTTGAGGTAGGGTTTCACTCTATTCCAGGCTGACCTGGGATTCACTATGTAGTCTCAGGGTGGCCTTGAACTCACGGTGACCCTCCTACCTCTACCTCCCAAGTGCTGGGATTAAAGGCGGGCACCACCACGCCCGGCTTAGTTCTACTTTTGACTCTTGTATATTTAGGGGTGGTGAGTATACATGGCACAGAGAGAAACTCTGCTTAAGTTGGCTGAAGCATTTCCGTCCTTTCAACTGCTGTGCATACAATTCCTCGTATATTTCCTCTATCAAAGAAAAAGAAATACTGCCGTGATTAAGGGCAATATAAAATTCCATAAATTTTACAGCTAAAGAGAACAGTTGTGACAAATACACTGAAACAACAAAATCAGCGACAGAGTCTAGGCGGTGACAAGCAGCGGTGTGACATCTGGCGGAAGCCAAAGTCACAGCAAGGGGGAGAGAGGTGGGCGTGAGGAAGCATCCTGCCGAGCGTGGACACGGAAAAGGAGAGGAATTGACAGTCTTCCTTTGGAGCTAGGCCAGCCTTTGCCACCTCTAATTGAATAAGAGACATTGCTATGGGTGCAGTGCCTTGAAGAATGGTGTAATTTCTTTTGGACTGTGTTGCACCTTGGCATGCGAAGCAGTGTGGGGGCATACTTCCGTTACTGGTGGGTCAGTAATGAAGGAGGTGCCAGACCACCAATGGGACAAATGAGTTTGTTCAGAGATGAGTGTTTTAATCAATAATTCTAAATTTACTCAACAGAAACTGGATTTTAAAAAGAACAGTGTGCTTGCTATATTCCCTCACTCCTTGTTTGCTGTGCTGAGAACCAAATCCAGGGCACACACACTAAAAAACCCATGCTTTTGCACTGCGCTCTACCTCCAGCCTCATGCCTGCTATTTCTTTTAGTCTAGCAAACTGTCAAGGCTGCCTAACAGCCTATCACTGGTACTAAGAATATTTCACAAAAATGCAATTTATAAAGTTAGAAGAGATCTGTGAGCTCAACTGGCTTATCCAACATCCCTTTTATATGTGTAGGCTTAATGCTCAAAGAGAAGACAGTGTAATTAGTATCAGAATCAGGACCAGAATTTAGCTTCCCAAATACGGTCTTATATGCTTTTCCAAGAATCTATTCTGCCTCCACAAAATGGAAATTAGTGTAAAAATATGATTCATTATGGTAATGTTAGCTTCATACTCAAATACTTCACAAAATACTATTTTGCATGCCAGCATCTATTGTTCTATTTCACTTATCACATCATATATGAACAACAATAGCTTAGGCTTTAAAAAGGCAGGTTTAATGCCCTAATTATGATTTGCATGCAATACCTGTGGTACTATTCAATAAATATCTGAGGATAGACACCCAATACCTTTGCTGTTTTGTCAGTGTCCATATTGCAATTTCATTAATACATAAAATGGCTCAATTATTATTTTCCTACACTGTTGTTCTGAACTCTGATCAGGAGCTTTTCAATAACTAACAATTTATTAGCTTTGGATGGTTTTGTTAGTGTAACTAAAATTGCAATTTTGTTGTTTTAATTACAGACTTTTGTAGCTGAAATAAAATTAATTATTTCAAACATTTTTAAAATTCAGCAACTTCTAATCATTGTGACCTAAGTATGCTTCATACCTCTAAGAGCATGGTCCCCTATCCCTAAGCAATACAGAATCTTTACCCTGACTTAAATTTCTTGGTTAAGACAAGATCTCACTCTGTAGCTAGCTCAGATTAGCCTCCCAATTTTCAGCAATTCTACCTCAGCCTCCCAGGCACAGGGTTATAGGCATGGGTACCACCTTTGGCCGATATATTCCTTTCTAAGGAAACCCATGTACAGATAGATTCAATCGCTTCTAGCCTTAAGTACAAAAGGATAGTTTATAAAAATGCTTCAAACAAATCTTATAAGAATTCCCTGGGGCTACAAGATGGGGAATTTATGAAATGGGCAGATGCTCCAACAACCTAATTTCTGCATTTGGGATGTGAATATATACAGTGATTGTTTAATAAGCATTTACTATCTGAGAAGCATTATGTCAGGTGATCAAGATGGAAGCCTTAATCTAGAAGGCACTCCCAAGGTAAACATGAGTAGGAAACAGTATGTGAAATACAGAGAGATAGCTGTTGGGAAAATACTTTACTTGCAAGCATGAGGACCTGAGTTAGACCAAGAACCCATGTTAAAAAAAAAAAAAAAAAAAAAAAAAAAAACTAAAAAAAAACAACTGGGTGTGCTTGTAATCCCAGAGCTAAGGTGGTGGAAGTGGGATCCCGGGACTCTCTGACCAGCTAGTCTAGTCTGATTAGGCAAGCTCCACGCCAGTGAGACACTGTTCAGAAAGAAAAAAAGGGATGCTGAGGAGATAGCTTAATGGTTAAAAGCTGGACTCAAGTAGCACACAAATCTGTAATCCCAAAATGCCTACAGCAAGGGGAGGCAGAGCCAAGAGAATACCAAAGCGCAGCAAGAGACCCCCATCAGGGCTGGGGAAGATGGCTCAGTGGTTAAAGGGACTTACTTGCAAAGCCTGCCGGCCTGAGGTTCAATTCTCAAGCTGCCCACATAAGCCAGACACAAAAAGTGGTACAAACATCTAGTGTTTGTTTGCAGCAGCAAGAGACCCTGGTGCATCCACCCTCCGACACACACAGACACACACACACATGTGCGCGTGCAGGCACACATGCACACCAAGTACATACATACACACATACATATATTATTTTTAAAAGACCCTATCTCAAAGCATAAAAGTGGAGGGTGGGGCTGGAGAGATGGTTCAGAAGTTAAGGGGCTTGCCTGCAAAGCCTAATGACCTAGGTTTAATTACCCACATAAAGCCAGATGCACTGAGTGGCACACACATCTGGAGTTTGTTTGCAATGACTAGAGGCCCTGGCACACCCACTCTGTTTGTCTCTCTTTGCCTGAAAAAAAAAAAAAAAAAAAACAACCCCTCCAAAAACCAAAAGACAGTAAACTGCTAAGTATTTGCTGGGAGTTGGGATAGAACACTTGCCTAACATGTGTAAAGCCCTGGGTTCAACTCCCAGCACCTCAAAACAAAAACTAACAGCATCTATAGTTCTCATACCTCATCTGTAATGTAAGGGGCAGTACTGTATATATGTCAGAGTTGTAAGGAATTAAAGTGCTCACCTGTATAAAAGTTCCCAGAATGATTCCCAGAATGATTAGTAGGCATTCCACAAACCTGAATTTTAGGAGCCAAAAAACATTTAAGAATTTTGTAGATGTCAATTTAAAAAAAAATTTTTTAAATCCAGATGCATGCACCACCACATGCATATGGCTTATGTGGGTACTGGAGAGTCGAACCTGGGTCCATAGGCTTCACAGGCAGTCACCTTAACTGCTAAGCCATCTCTCCACGCCAAGATGTCAATTTCTAACAAAAGTGAATTTTAAAGTCCACCACACAAAAAATGCTAAAATTTTTATCAGTTTTATTTCTTGAAAGCCGTAACTGGCTCCAAATTTGGTGGTTTTGCTATTCAAAGTTGTAACCTTGGGCTGGAGAGATGGCTTAGCGGTTAAGGTGCTTGCCTGTAAAGCCTGCCTAAGAACTCATGTTCGAATCTCCAGGTCCCACATAAACCAGATGCACAGTGATGTAAGCGTGCAATGTTGCACATGCGCACAAGGGGCACATGTGTCCAGAGTTTGCAGAGGCTGAAGGCCCTGGCATGCCCATTCTCACTCTCTGGTGCTCAAATAAATAAAAGAAAAAAAAAAAGCTGGGCTGGAAAAATGGTTTAGGGGTTAAGGCGCTTGCCTGCAAAGCCAAAGGACCCAGGTTCAATTCCCCAGGACCCACGTAACCCAGATGCAGAAGGGGCACATGCATCTGGAGTTCATTTGCAGTGGCTAGAGGCCCTGGCACACCCATTCTCTCTCTGTTTGTCTCCCCTCTATGTCTCTGCTTGCAAATAAATAAATAAAAGTTGTAAAAAGAAAGTTATAACTTTGAGATGCTTGCCTATGAAGACTAAGGACCCAGGTTCAATTATCCAGGACCCACGTAAGCCAGATGCACATGGTGGTATACATATCTGGAGTTCGTTTGCAGTGTGGAGGCCCTGGTGTGCCCATTCTCTCTATTTGCCTCTTCCTCTCTCTCAAATACAGAAATAATTTTTCTTAAGTTGTAACCTATTGCATTTAGAAGTTTAGAAATTTAGTGAATTGAAATGCAACGTGGCACAGATGCCTTATTATACCAACCAGTTAACACAGTATTTGTTTTCTGCATTAATTTTACTTGCTAATCAAAAATACTGCTTTCTCCCAAATAACATCAGAATAAAATTGCTGATTGTGCAATGGCAAAACCAACACCATGTTTTCTACAAGGTCACTTGAATTCTTTTTCTCATGAGCTGCGTTTCTAGGGAAAATGTAAGCCGGGTGTGGTGGTACACACCTTTCATCCCAGCACTTGGGAGGCAGAGGTAGGAGGATCACTGTGAATTCGAGGCCACCCTGGGCTAGAGTGAAACCCTACCTTGAAAAAAAAAAACTGAAAAAAAGAAAGAAAATGTAAGATTACATATATCTTTACATAGTTCTTCAAAACCTCAAATATAGAAGCCACGTTCAGCAACAGATTAACACAAAAAAACTGCATGTTAAACTGTCCACAGGAAGCAAGCATGCCAGTGAACATGAATACTAAACCTTACAGCTGACTCATCTCTGATTAACTACTAAGATGGTCTTTTGGAAAAGAACACTTCGAACAACATACAAATGTATATATTTCCAGATGTCTACAATGTTTATACAGGACAACAGAACTCCTGAGGGGGAAAAAAGCCTATTTAGAAAGCCCCTATTAATACCTCAGAGCCAACATAGTTATTCCTTTAGTTATAGTAGATATGAGAGCTCACAGGTCTAGGTCTTCCTGCTTCCTTCTTTCTTCTCCAAGTGCTCTATCAAAGAACAGCCAATAAACAAATCTGGTCTGACTATGCTAACCTCCTCTTAGCCAATAGGTTTCCAAAAGTTCCACAGAGCCAGATATGGTAGTGTACACCACTCTGGAGGCAGAGGTAGGAGGACTGCTGTGAGTTTGAGGCCAGTCAAGGACTACAGAGTGAGTTACAGGTCAACCTGGGCTAGAGTGAGAGCTTACGTTGGGGGAAAAAAAAGTTTCACAGCTTTTATAACTTTTTCTTTCGTCTTCAACACATGAACTACCTCTTGAGTTTCAATCTCTTATGATTCCTCTAAAACTCTGAGTCTTATTTAACAAACCATTTGAGATTATAGACTTTACATAGATAGTATAGATCATATATTTAGTTTTCAATCAGTAGAGGCCTAGTTTGTCTCATGCACCCCATTAGCTAAAACATATAAAAAGGGGGAGTAAGAAGCTCAGAGGGCTGCGTGCTCCTGCCCTGCACACTCACACACCCTGGTCTGGCCTCCACTCCAGTTTTCCTTCTGCTGCATCTTCATCTTTAGAGCTTGGGTTAGACTGTTCCCAGAGCACCCTGTGTACATGGGTATCTTAGCACTTATCACTCTGCAGTGCAATTAACTGTTTGCATCTCCATTCCCCATCTGAAAACACAAGCAGATCTGTGCACCTGTTTCCTCAGCCCCAAGGACAATGCAGATTTGTTCAATGAATGGGTATTAGCAATTACACAGCATCTAAACTGTAAGCCACACCTCTTTAGAGGTATCAGGAAGTGAAGTATGGGATTTTGGCAGAACGTATCATGTATTCAGAGATTTTTCTACCCTTTCCCTTCTTTTTTTAAATTCATCTCATTAATACTCTTTGCTCTATTGTGAGCATTTTTTTTGTTTTTTTTTTTTTTTTGAGGTAGGGTCTCACTTTAGCCCAGGCTGACCTGGAATTCACTATGTAGTCTCAGAGTAGCCTGGAACTCACAGACCCTGGTCCCCACACATGTACACAAATAAAAAAAAATTTTTTTAAAGTAGGGCTGAGAGCCAAGCATGGTAGAGCACACCTTTAATTCCAGCCATTGGGGGGCAGAGGTAGGAGGATCACAGTGAGTTTGAGAACACCTTGAGACTACATAGTGAATTCCAGGTCAGCCTGGGCTAGGGTGAGACCCTACCTTGAATGCCCCCCCCCAAAAAAAAGTAGGGCTGAGCTGTGTGTAGTGGTGCACATCTTTAATAACAGCACTTGGGAGGCAGAGATAGGAGGATCACCATGGATTTGAGACCATCCTGAGACTACATAGTGAATTCCAGGTCAGCCTGAGCTAGAGTAAGATCCTACCCTGAAAAAACAAAAAACAAAAAAAGACAACAACCTAGGGCTGGAGAGATGGCTTAGTGGTTAAGATGGTTGCCTGTGAAGCCTAAGGACTCAGGTTTGATTTCCCAGTACCCATGTAAGCCAGATGCATAAGTTGGTGCATCTAATTGGAGTTTGTTTGCAGTGGCATGCCCATTCTCTCTCTCTCAAATAAATAAAATATTAATCAAATGCTCAAAAACTGTATTATGAGCCAGGCGTGGTGGCACACGCCTTTAATCCCAGCACTTGGGAGGCAGAGGTAAGAGGATCACCATGAGTTCGAGGCTAGCCTGAGACTAGAAAGTGAATTTCAGGTTAGCCTGGACTAGAGTGAAACCTTACCTCTAAAAACAACAACAACAAAAAATTGTATTATGACTCCCTGGCCTTTTAGCCTTCCCCCTTTGTTTTTAATAAGTAAAAGTACATAAAATAGGTGTATAGTTTAATGAAAATGATACACAAATGACTACTTCCCAGGTCAAGAAATACAACAACCAACACTTCCTCCACTGAAAAGCCTTTCTCACTGTCCACATGTATTTTCGGAACTAAAGAAAGTTTCAGAGTCTTTAGTACTTAACTTCCTAAGGCTGCGTGAGCCTAAGTAATAAAAAGAAGCATCACAGCTGGGCGTAGTGGCGCACACCTTTAATCCCAGCACTCAGGAGGCAAACGGAGAAGGATCCTTGTGAGTTGAAGACCAGCGTGGGACTGCAGAGTGAGTTCCAGGTCAGCCTGGGCTAAAGCAAGACCCCTCCTCGAAAAAATAAAACCAAAAGAAGCTGAGTATAGGGCATATTCACAATAATGCCTACCCAAACTAGGACACTGAGTCTAAAGTAAAAGCTAGGGGTAAATCTATTTCTCCCTCCCCCCTTCCCTCCCTCCCTCCCTTCCTTTCTTTTTTGAGTTTTTCAAGGTAGGGTCTCGCTCTAGCCCAGGCTGACCTGGAATTTACTATGGAGTCTCAGGGTGGTCTCGAACTCAAGGCGATCCTCCTACCTCTGCCTCCCAAATGCTGGGATTAAAGGCATGCGCCACCATGCCCGGCTGTAAATCTGTATTTCTAATGGTCAATATTTCAAAAATAAAAGCACATACTTACTAAGCATCCTACTGCTCTGGGCTTAAATCAAACCTTAATAGGATGATAATTAATTTTTAAGATTTAAGTTTTAAAAATATAAAACTAAACCAATTATCTATATTGTTTCATCTCCACTATGCATATGAAAGATATTTTAGGTGAAAAGTTTGCATTATGGGATTGCACAATTCCAGCCATCCAATAGGCTTATTGCATTCAAGCAGAATAGGGGTTCTCTGTGCTCACAGCAGGCATCCAACAGGGTAGCACATACATGCTCTCTGAGTGAGAAAGCAACACCTTCTCACATACAACCCCCTGGAGAGAGATGGGGAAGGGGAGGGGAGGACTTTGCACCTGCAAACTCCTAACTCTATCAGCACTAGGGCTGGGAAAAACACCACATAATTTTTAAATGAAAGGGGGAAAAGGTTTCTTAATAAAGCCAATAGCTTCAAAGAAGTCTTCTCAAGACATTTTTTTCTTGGAAGACTACTAAGTGTAATGACCCCACAGCTGCTTTTTGTCTTCTTAATGCACTTAGTCAAGGCCTAATGACTGCATAAGCACACTGCTTAAAAGGGCAGCTGTCAGACTTTTTTATTTCTCATGGTAGAAAAACACTGTAAGCACAAAGTGTTGTCATATTAATTAAGGCATCTCAACCTTAAGGCACATCTGTCCCTGGACTTTTGGATAATCAAAATGACCACTAAAAATAGAGCAGCAGTGTCTCCAATGGGGCAGACATGAGCCACCCCCAATCCTAAGAGACTCCTGTAAGATATGCTTTGCAGCACTTGAATACCCATCTAAATGTTGCCATACAGTTCCACTTTTTACTTCATGCCCTACTGAAGCTAGGAGGCAAGGCAATGAACACACATAACTTTGGGTCCATACTGAAAATCCTGTTAGATGACAGGCTGACTGAGGTATAATGGGAGGAAAATTGCTCTCCACTAGCAGAAAACTGCTACTGGCACCAAAGTCCAGAAGTTGATTAGCATCTTGAATTCTTTTTTCTTCTCAATTTCCCTACCACCAAAAGTAAGCCAGCTCTGTCTGTCAAGATGCCCAAGCTGTGTGGCAGTGGTGTCAAAGGCTGCCATTTGCTCCAAGGCATTGCCATCTGCAGCGGCACAACATTTTGTCTCCGGAAAATAAACACATCTGCCTTTGCCAGTGTCCTCCCACTGTGCCGCCCATCTGGAGCAGGTGAGCTGGAGGCAAGCCTGGGCATGGGCAAGACAGGGTTGAGCAGGGGAGATAAGGCCTCAAGGGACATGGTACACAGAGGAAGAAGGCAGTGCTGCATCATGTCACATCCTGCTAACCACATTTGCCAAAAGCATGTGAAATTACCCTTGTTAGTGATACTTTAATCACATATAACGTTTAGGGGATAAGACCTGTAAAGTCAAGGTTTCACCTGGCCCATCTGTTCACCAGGTCCCGTGACCTCAACGACATCAATAAACAAATGATGTCTTTGTGCCAGCCATCTAAGGTATGAAGAGAATAACTCCAGTGCAGAATAAATGGCTCAAAGCAACAGGATTCTTTAGGATACAAGTACACTATACACACCTAGTACTACCCGGACCAAACAGTCAAATTCAGGGCTGAGTACTGGGACAAAACCCTGTCCACTGATGAAAATGACTAATACCAAAATTCTTTCCTGTTTCTTTCTCTTTTATTGGAAAAAAAAAAAACTCAAGTCCTGACATCAGATCATTATGTGTGTGTACTTTCTCGGTGCTAGAGTTAAACCCAGGGCCTTGCTAAACATAAACTCTACTGATTAGCCAGCACCAGACCTTTAAATCATGCTGGTTGGGCCCAAGATTTTAAACTAGCTCATAGTAGGGCTTGTGCTAAGTCTCCAAAAACAGGGCTCCTTCAAACTATGTACTCATTTTAAACTAAAGTGGGAAGAGAATGATGAGCTACTTCTTCAATAAAACATTACTTACTGGGCTAGAGATGGCTTAGTGGTTAAGGTACTTGCCTGCAAAGCTTAAGGACCCAGGTTTCCTAGTACCTATGCAAGTCAGATGCACAAGGTGGTACATCCATCTGGAGTTCAACTGTAATGGTTAGAGGCCCTGGCGTGCCCATTCTCACTCTCTATCTCTCTCAAATATATAAATTTTTAAAAAATTTTTAAAAATTACTTGTAGGGCTGGAGAGATGGCTTAGTGGTTAAGGTGCTTGTATGTGAAGCCTAAGAACCCAGGTTCCCTAGTAGCATGTAAGTCAGATGCACAAGGTGGAGTTTGTTTGCAGCAGCTGAAGACCCCAGAGCACCCATTCCCTGTCCTTTCTCTATCTGCCTCTTTTTCTCTCTCTCAAATAAATAAATGAAACTTTTAAAAAATAGAAATGGTGAATGTAACATAATTTTTAGACACTGAGATGGGATATGCCAAAAGTGCCATAATTCATTTCAAGGAATAAATAGGCCCATCATTCATCCTCCTGTTTCTAAAGCCTATTAGCCAGACATAAGAATTTATGTATGTAGGGCTGGAGAAATGGCTCAGTTTTTAAGACGTTTGTTTGTAGAACCTAATGACTCGAGTTTGATTCCCTGGTACCCACATAAAGCCAGATGCACAAAGTGATGCATGCATCTAAAGTCTGCTTGCAGCAGCTACAGGCCCTGGTGTGCCCAATCTGTCTCTCTTCTCTCTCTCTTGGCTTGCAAACAAATAAAAATTTATGTAGGCCCTGACAAAGTGCAACTAAGTCATTACAAAAATTTCTAAATAATCCTGTTAAATATCCAAATAGCAGTTCTTTAAAGATGGAATCATTTAATAAACACTCTTTTCCAGGGTGCTACCACCTAGCTACAGTATCCCTCTAAGTGTAATGGGCATAAAATATGTCATGCAGTATCCTAAGACTGCTTTAAATGAATACATGTGATGGTGCACGCCTACAATCCTAGTACTCAAGAAGCTGAGGCAGGAGGGCCACAAGTCTAGGGCCAGCCTGGACTACACAGAAAGACCATGTCTCAAAATACCTAAAGCTAAACCAATGCTGGCGCTCTGGATACAAAGCTCAATGATAAAGTACATAGGTGCATGGCTCTTGTTCCAAATTCCTTCATCAAGACCAAAGAAACACAGTTTACTTCTCATTCAGGAAAAACCCAGGAGATACTTTCTTGGAACATTTTCAAAAAATTAAATTAAAAATTTTAAATATTTTTATTGATTTGAGAGAGAGAGAGAGGGAGAGAGAGAAAGAGAGAGAGGAAGAGGCAGATATAAAGAAATAATGGGTACGCTGGAGCCTCTAGTCATTGCAAACGAACTCCACACACAAGCACCACCTTGTGCATCTGGCTTATATGGGTACTGGGGAATCAAATCTGGGTCCTTAGTCTTCACAGGCAAGTGCCTTAACTGCTAAGCCATCTCTCTAGCCCTAAATTAAATTTTTTATTTAATTTGAATTTAAACAGCCCTTTATAATTCGTGGCAACCATATAAATTAGGTAGACCTAGAACAAATCTTAACATGTAATAGATATTCAGTATTAGTTTATTTCAATTTTCCCTATCAATACTAGCAATGTCTTATATCTCCCACTTTAATATAGACCAGTTCAGTTAGGAGCTAGAGAGATGGCTCAGCAGTAAAAGGTGCTTGCTTGCAAAGCCTGTTGACATGGGATTGATTTCCAAATGCCCATGTAAAACCAGATGCACAAAGTGGTGCACAAATCTGGAGTCTGCTTGCACTGGCAAGAGGCCCTGGTGTGCACATACTCCCCACCCCCAAATAAATGAAATATTTTTTTTAAAGCACAACAAAGTCAGGCATGGTGGCACATGACTTCATTTGTTTTCTAAGGTAGGGTCTCATTCTAGCCCAGGTTGACCTGGAATTCACTATGTAGTCTCAGGCTGGCCTCAAACTCACAGTGATCTTCCTATCTCGGCCTCCTGAGTGCTGGGATTAAAGGTGTGAGCCACCATGTCTGGCTGGCACACACCTTTAATCCCAGCATGCAGAAGGCTAAGGCAGAAGAATGGCCATGAGATCAAGGCCAGTTGGGGCTACAGAGTAAGTTCCAGGTAAGCCTGGGCTAGAGTAAGACCCTACCTCAAAACAACACGAGGAAAAAAAAAAAAAAAAGCAGAATAAAGAATTCTCTGCAGAGGGCTGGAGAAATGGCTTACTGGTTAAGGCACTTGCCTGCAAAGCCAAAGGACCCAGGTTCAGTTCCCCAGGACCTACGTAAGCCAGATACACAAGAGGACGCATGCATCTGGAGATCATTTGCAGCGGCTAGAGGCCCTGATGCACCCATTCTTTCTCTCTCTCTTCCTGCCTATTTCTCTCTCTCTCAAATAAATACAGAAAAAAAATTTTTGCTGCAGAAAACTAACAACTACTAAATTGGTTCTTTAATCTAACAGCAATAGCAGCATAAAAACAAAAACCATTTATGAATCATGATGGGTTATGTGCTACATAAAGAGTTTCATATCATTACTTCGTTTAATCTTTACGAGTCTATGAAGTACTATTATTTTGTTAAGTAGGAAATTAAGTTTAGAATTTATCCAAAGACATGACTAGAAAATATTCAACTCTGGCAGTTCTAATTCCAAGGACTGCTCTCAACCACAAAGCTAAAATGCCTGTCCAGTTTACCTAAGATTCATAAATACTCTGTGGTACAGGTCCTCCCAACCCAATAACACACACACACACACTTATACACACACGTACCCACGCACAGTAATTGAAAATCAAATAATCTGAGCTATAAACAAAGTTATATATGGAAATTAGCGAACCCAAAATAAGTGTCATATGTCAATTGATACCACCATGTAAGTATACCAAATGAAGTTACTTTGTATTAGAAAGACATAAAACTAATATTACCTCTCATTCTCCAGAATAAAGTACAAATTCGTATTTTAGAACTAACAATCAATTCAGATAAGGGAAGAGGGGAACAAAGCTTGGACCCACAGTGGAAGCACAAGGCAGATGTAAGCAATATTTACCAGAGCCCCTGGTCACTTTCTACAAGGGATATTTATTTGTTAAAACATCAAACATTTCTGCTAGCAGAAGATTAACTGGATTCACTGCATTTGCATGAAGTACATTCCCACTCTTATCTCAATTCTGAAAGCAGCTTAACTCATTTAATGTCTGCAGCATTTAACAACAGTGTTTATTATGCCCAAAGCTGGAATTCTTATTCCAGTTTTGCCTGATAAATCAGAGGAACATTGTAGACAAGAAGCCATGGCACACTTCTTGTTGACTATCACAACTACAAGAACTTCTGGGTGGTTGGAAAACTACTATCTGACTCTTATAATACCTCTCTGAAATTGAACGAGAAAAGACCACCAGGTCTAGGAATGTGGCTTAGTCAATAAAGTGCTGGCTATGTAAGTGTGAAGACCTGAATTCGGATCTCTAGAACCCACATAAAAAATGGGCATGGGGGCTGGAGAGATGGCTTAGTGCTTAGGTGCTTGCCTGAAAAGCCAAAGGATCCAGGCTCAACTCTGCAGGACCCACGTTAGCCAGATGCACAAGGAGGCGAATGCATCTGGAGTTTGTTTGCAGTGGCTGGAGGCCCTGGAGCGCCCATTCTCTCTCTCTATACCTGCTTATTTCTGTATCTCTCTCTCAAATAAATAAATAAATAATAAAAATATTTTTAAAAAAATGTGGGCATGGGCTGGAGAGATGGCTTAGCAAGGTTGTTTGCCCGCAAAGCCAAAGGAGCTAGGTTTGATTTCCCAGGACCCATGTAAGACAGATGCAGGAGGTGGCACATGTGTCTGGAGTTCATTTATAGCAGGTGAAGGTCCTGGTGCACCCATTCTCTCTCTCTGAAATAAATAGCTTAAAAAAAAAAAAAAAGGCATGATGGCACACACCTATAACCCCAGTACTGGAGAGGTTGAGACAAAAGGACCCCAAGGCTTGTTGGCCAGCTAGTCTATGCCAAATTGATGAGCTACAGGTTCTTAAAAAGACCTTGTTTAAACAATAAAGGCAGAGAGCAACTAAGAAAGATAACTGACAGTGACCTCTAGCCTCCTCACATACCCATGTTCATGTGTATCTGCACACACGTGGGCATACCCCACACATACAAACATAGATACCTGCATACCACACACACATAAAAACTCAAAGAGAGAGAGAGAGAGAGAGAGAGAGACACCACTGACTTTTCACCCAGATGAAAGCAATGTATAAAAATTTGCCTCCTCCTCCCAGTCCATCATGTCTCTAGCTTCTTTTCAAATTTCATAATCAATGTGACTGCAAATTTTGGTCAAAGCAAGCATTGAAAGAGGTTGCTATTGGCTGAGACATATTTTGTTTTTCCAGTGTTAAGCACTGGAAAATAGACTGCTTTAAAGATCTACAGTAAGTCACTTTATAAAAATGCAATGCTTAGGGCCGGGTGAGGTGACACACACCTTTAATCCCACCACTTGGAAGGCAGAGGCAGGGGGATCACCATGAGTTTGAGGCCAGCCTGAGACTACATAGTGCATTCCAGGTCAGCATGGCAAGACTCTACCTCAAAAAAAAAAAAAAAAAAAAGTAATGCTTGTACTCATTTAGATGAAATGCAACTCAATTTAAACAATAGGTGAAACCAAAACATGAAGGACACTGGTGTTCTAGAAATACTACTGAAGAATTGAGGAACTGATCTTAAGGCAAGAATCGTATTACAATACTATTATTGTAACTTTGACCTGCTACACACCCTGAACTAGTAGTCCTTTTGCCATCTTACGCCCTTTTCTATATCAGCAAGAGAATCAACTGTCTCAGTGGAATACGGAGAAGATTAAATTATTAAGCAAAATGCTTTGGGCAAAAGTCATATGAATGTTAAATATTATGATTTACAAGCAGTAATTTTCCTAGCACTCCTGTGGGGTTGGGAAGTTATCTTGATTTCATAGATGAGTAAATAAGCACAGGGGGTAAGGTCACATGGTAAGGCTATATTTATTTATTCCCTGTGGGAGGGACTAATAAATACCCTCAGCAATCCTAAGAACTTCCTTGGCACATCCTACACAATATTTAATGCATTCAATCCTTAGATCAATTTTGCATCTTTTAACACAAAACTGAGTTAGCTCTACAATACAGTAAGGCCAGAGTAAGTGAGGAATAATTCCTTGTGCTTTGACAAGGTCATAGAAAGATTCATATAAATAATCTTTTTAAAAAGTTTTTTAAAAAAATTTTACTTATTTTTTTTAATTTTTTTTTTCTTCGAGGTAGGGTCTCACTCCAGTCCAGGCTGACCTGGAATTCACTATGTACTACTCACTACTCAGGGTGGCCTCGAACTCACGGCAATCCTCCTACTTTTGCCTCCCGAGTGCTGGAATTAAAGGCATGCGCCACCACGCCAGGCTTAAATTTTATTTTATTTTATTTTTTATTTTATTTATTTATTTTTTTTGGTTTTTCGAGGTAGGGTCTCACTCTAGCCCAGGCTGACCTGGAATTCACTATGGAGCCTCAGGGTGGCCTTGAACTCACGGCAATCCTCCTACCTCTGCCTCCCGAGTGCTGGGATTAAAGGCATGCGCCACCACGCCCGGCTTTAAATTTTATTTTTAAGATAGGGTCTCGTTCTAGCCCACACTGACGTGGAATTCACTATGTAGTCTCAGGCTGGCCTCAAACGCACAGCAATCCTACCACCTCTGTCTGTAGAGTGCTGGGATTAAAGGTATATGCCACTACAGCCAGCCTAAAAAAAACTTAAGAATCTATTATATATTTTTGAATAAAACAGGGTCTCACTGTGTACACCCAGGTGCCTCAGCCTTCTAAGTGCTGAAATTATAGGCAGACAGCACCAGGCAGCAGTACCCAAAGAAAAATAAATTCAAACGGACTAAATCATGCATGAGTAGCAAAGGGTAGAATTCAGGAAAGTCCAAATGAGTAGCAATACCGCTCATGTGCTAACAGGACGACATAAGCAGCACAGATGCACCTGCACTACTGAAAGCTGCTAGCTCTTTTGCTTACCCGGCTCCGAAGACAGTCAGCCAAGTTTCGCCGTGTGAAATTAGCTGCTGCTGTGGGAGACAATTCATATCCTGGTGTGAAAGACAAAAAGAGTCATACTTCAATGAAGCAGATAACAATCTCCACCCACCCCAAATCATTTCATTATGCCTTTTCATTATTTTTTTTTTCTTTACACAGAGTTTCACTGCAAACCAGGCTGGCCTCAAACACTGAGATCATCCTGCATCTGCCTAACAAGTGGTGGGATTATAGGTGTGTACCACACTACTGCATATTAATGTGTGCACATGTGTGTAGTGAGGTCAGAGGACAGCCTCGGTGTTGTCCTTACGAACACTGTCTACCTTTTTGGTAGACAGGGTCTCTCATTGGACTGGAGCTCCCATTAGGCTAAACTGGCTGGAGAGCAAGTCCCAGATCCTCCTGTCTCTCTATCTCCCCAGCACTGGGATTATAGGCACATGACACAGTATCTAGTATTTTCATTCAGCATTTTTTACATGGGTACTGGAGATTAAACTTAGGTCCTCATGCTTGCAAGACAAGCATTTTACCAAGTAAGCTGTCTTTTCAGTCCCACCTGCAGCTATTCTTTTTTTTTTTTTTTTAGAAGGATTATTTATTATTTGAGACAGAGGGGAGTGGGAGGGAAAGAGAGAGAATGGGCACGCCAGGGCCTCCAGCCACTGCAAACGAACTCCAGACGCATGCACCACCACGTTCACCTGGCTTACGTGGGACCTGGAGAATCGAACTTGGGTCCTTAGGCTTCGCAGGCAAGCACCTTAACTGCTAAGCCATCTCTCCAGCCCCATCTGTGTTTTTTGTTTTTGTTTTTTCGCGGTAGGGTCTCACTCTAGCTCAGGCTGACCTAGAATTCACTATGTAGTCTCAGGGTGGCCTTGAACTCATGGTGATCCTCCTAACCCTGCCTCCTGAGTGCTAGGATTAAAGCCATGTGCCACCACACCTGGCTTTTACCTGTGGCTATTCTGAAGGCTACTTTTTTGGTTAAGTGTTTAATTTTTATTTATTTATTTATTTATTTATTTATTTATTTATTTATTTGAGGGAGACAAAGAGAGAGAGTGTGTGAAAAAAAGGCAGATAGAGTGGGTGTGTCAGAGACTCCAGCAGCTGCAAATGAACTCTAGACACATGTGCCACTTTGTGCATCTGGCTTATGTGGCTCCTGGAGAGCTGAACCTGGGTCTTTTGACTTCGCCAATACATGCCTTAACCACTAAGCCATCTCTCCAGTCCTCAAGTGTTTTTTGTTTTTTTTAATATTTTATTTATTTACTTGAGAGAAAGAGGCAGAGAGAGAGAGAGAGAGAGAGAGAGAGAGAGAGAGGGAGGAAGGGAGGGAAGAAAGAAGAGACACAGAAGGGGTGTACCAGGGCCTCCAGCCACTGCAAACAAATTCCAGATACATGCTCCACCTTGTGCATGTGGTCCTAAGGAATTGAACCTGGGTCCTTTGGCCTTGCAGGCAAGTGCTTTAACTGCTAAGCCATCTCTCCAGCCTGCTTAAAAAAAAATTTTTTTTAAAGCAAGGTCTCATGCAGCTCAGGCAGGCTTTAACTCTCTGATCCTTCTGCTTGCACCTCTCAAGTTCTAGGATGTAGATATGTGCTACTATGCCAGGCAAGACCATTATCTTTTGCAAATTTGAAGTAGGTAACATACACAGACTAACAGGTACAATCCTACTTCTAGTCCCTATCCTCATGTAATGGCTATGAAATTGTTGGTTAGTACGGACAGCAATTCCTAGCCACAAACAGAATGAGGGTAATTATTCTGTGGTGAAATCTAATTAATAGGCTTGCTTAAGCTAGTTATTCATTAATACACTGTAGTTTCCTCTGTAGAAGGCAAGTTAATATAAAGACACAGGTATTGAAAACAGAAAAAAGGGCTGGAGAAGTGGCTTAGCAGTTAAGGCACTTGCCTGCAAAGTCAAAGAACTCAAGTTCAATTCCCCAGGACCCACATAAACCAGATAAACAAGGTGACACATGTGTCTGAAGTTTGTTTGCAGTGGCTAGAGGACCTGGCGGCCATTCTCTTTTGGTCTCTGTCTCTCTTAAATAAATATTTAAATAAAAAACATTTTTTTTCAAGAAAGGAAACAAAATAAATAAATGAAAAAAAACTTAAAAAACAAGTATGATTTTCCAAAGTATAAGCCACAGAGAAAAAAATTCCATTATTGCCTGGGTGTGGTGGTGCATGCCTTTAATCCTAGCACTTGGGAGTCCGAGGCAGGAGCATTGCCATTAAGTTCACGGCCAACTTGAGACTACATGGCAAATTCCAGGTCAGCCTAGGCTAGAGTGAGACCCTACCTCAAAAAACAAACAAAAAAATTCCATTTACATATATAATTATAATCAAATTAAATTAAACTGAAACTACATTCTATAGATAGTTACAGAGTTCATTTGCAGCTGCTGGAAGCCCTGGTACGCCCATTCTGTCTGTCTTCTCTCTTGCTCTCTCTCTCTCTGCTTACCAATAAATAAATTTAAAATTATATAGATAATTACATAAGGAAAATTTTTGTTTTTTGTTTTTTCAAGATAGGATTTCAGGGCTGGAGTATATAGCTTAGGGGTTGAGGGATGGCTTAGTGGTTAAGGTGCTTGCCTGCAAAGCCAAAGGACCCAGGTTCGATTCCCCAGGACCTACATAAACCAGATACACAAGGTGACACATATATCTATCTGAGTTCATTTGCAGCAGCTAGAGGCCCTGGTACACCTATACTCTCTCTATTTGCCTCATTCTCTCTCTCAAATAAATAAAAATAAATATATAGGGCTGAAAGATGGCTTAGCAGTTAAGGTGCTTGCCTTCAAAGCCCAAAGACCCATGTTCGACTTTCCAGGTCCCACGTAAGCCAGAAGCACAAAGTGACACAGCACACAAGCTGCACATGTGCACAAGGTGGTGCACCCATATGGAGCTTGATTGCAGCGGCTGGAAGCCCTGGTCTGCCAATTCTCACTCTCTGTCTCATTAAAAAAAAAAAAAAAGAGGTAGACACTTTTAATCCCAGAACTCGGGAGTCAGAGGTAGGAGGATTGCCATGAGTTCAAGGCCACCCTGAGACTACAAAGTGAATTCCAGGTCAGCCTGAGCTACAGTGAGACCCTACCTCAAAAAAAAAAAAAAAAAAAAAAAAAAAAGGCCATTAATCATAACCCCAGACACAACCCACAAAATATCCCATGAAGCTCCTAGCTATCTGTCTTTCTAGACAGGAACTACCAGAGACATATAAGGTAGAAAGGAACCTTTTAAGGCACAATATGGCATAATTACACAGAGCTTTGGTTTCCAAAGCATTTTCAGATGTGTTATTCATTACTATAAATATAGCCCCATTTTAAAGATGAGGAAAATAAAAGCCTAGAGAGGATAAATGATAGAACACACAGGGAATAGTGAAGCTAGGTTTTACTTAGGTCTTCTAGCTAAGATTCAGATAGAGTCCACATTCTCTGAAATAGCTAACACTTAAAAATCTGGCATTACCACTGAGGGGAGGGGAGGGGAGGGGAAAAAAGCAGAAGGGAGGGGAGGAGAGGGAAGGAAGTTCATTTGCAGTGGCTAGAAGCCTTTGTGAATTCTAAATAAATTAAACAAATAAATAAATCATAAAAAAGAAGAAATTGGGGCTGGAGAGATGGCTTAGCGGTTAGGCTCTTGCCTGTGTAGCCTAAGGACCCCGGTTCGAGGCTCCATTCACCAGGGGCCACTTTAGCCAGATGCACAGGGGGGCGCACACGTCTGGAGTTCGTTTGCAGTGGCTGGAGGCCCTGGCACACCCATTCTCTCTCTCTCTATCTGCCTCTTTCTCTCTCTGTCACTCTCAAATAAATTAAAATTAAAATAATTTTTTAAAAAAGAAGAAGTTGCTTTAAGTCTATGGATCATATTTACAGGGTATTACCACATTAAGAGTTTGTGTGCTTTGTGAACAGATGTTTATTTTAGTTTTTTTAGATCCTTAGTTGTTTTTTTAAAAAATTATTTATTTATTTATTTGTTTGTGAGGAGAGAGAGAGAGAGAGAGAGACAGAGAGGAGATAGACAGAGAATGTGCGTGCCAGGGATAGGCACAGCAAATGAACTCCAGATGCATGTGCCCCCTTATACATCTGGGTTACGTGGGTACTGGGGAATTGAACCTTTGGCTTTGCAGGCAAGTGCCTTAACCACTAAGCCATCGTTCCAGACCCAGATCCTTAGTTTTTTCCAACAATATTTTGCAGCTTTTGACAGAGAACTTGCCTCAAAATAAAATAAACATTAGTCAATGGTTACAGGCTAAATTATAACCTCTAAAAATCTTTTTGTTGAAGTCTTAACCCCCAGGATCTCAGAATGTGACTGTATTTGGAAATAGTCTTTAAGAAAAAAAATTTTTTTTATATATATTTGAGAGAGAGAGGAAGAGGCAGAGAGAGAGGGAGAGAAAGAGAGGAAGACAGAACATGCCAGGGCTTCCAGCCACTGCAAACGAACTCCAGATGCATGCGCCACCTTGTACATCTGGCTTACCTGGGTCCTGGGGAATTGAACTGAGGTCCTTTGGCTTTGCAGGCAAGCGCCCTAACCACTAAGCCATCTCTCCAGCCCTGATTTTTGTTTTTCAAGCAAGGGTTTCACTCTCTCACTGTGGCCCAGGCTGACCTGGAATGTAGTCTCAGGGTGGCCTTGAACTCACAGTGATCCTCCTTCTTCTGTCTCCCAAGTGCTGGGATTAAAAGCCTGCGGAACAGGTGGAGTCAAGTGGCCCAAGGAACACCTTAACCAGAGCATCTGTGGCCTAGGCATGAATGGCCATGCTCCTCAAAAGCGCTTTGAAATAGAGACCCTATATGGAGTTGCCCTTCCTCTGTGGCAGCTTATATTCACTCCTGTAGTTATGAAGTGGTGATGCCATGCAAGTTACCAAGAAGCATGCAGGAGACAGTCTGTAAAGAGACAATTAAATCACCACCAGGCATGATGTCACATGCCTTTAATCCCAGCACTTAGGAGGCACAGGTAGGAGGATATCTGTGAGTTCAAAGCCACCCTGAGAATGCAGAGTGAATTCCAGGTCAACCTGGGCTAGAATGAGAACCTACCTCGAAAACCTCCCCCCTCCTCCAAAAAAAGACAAGTCAAAAAGAAGTAATGAGATTGGATACTAATCCAAGATGACTAGTGCCCTTCTTGTTTTTTTTTTTGTTTGTTTGTTTGTTTTGGAGGTAGGGTCTCACTCTGGCCCAGGCTGACCTGGAATTCACTATGTAGTCTCAGGGTGGCCTCGAACTCATGGCAATCTTCCCACCTCTGCCTCCCGAGTGCTGGGATTAAAGGTGTGAGCCACCATGCCCAGCTAACTAGTGCCCTTCTTATAAGGAAATTTGGTCAGACAGTACAGAGAGCTCACATGAAGGCAAGGGGTGAAGATGATGGTTGGCAAGCCAAAGAGAAAGGCCTTGGAAGAAATCAATCCTCTGACCCTTGACCTCAGACTTCTAGCCTTAAGAAGCATGAGAAAATGTTGTTTAAACCACCCAGTCTGTGGTACTTTATTATGGCAGCCCCAGAAAACTGCCATAATAACAATGCATAATGCAACTGCCAAAGCTACACTTTAAGTCTTACCCACCATTCCTCATTTTATATAGTTGCACGTTTTTCTGGATATATTCTGCAAACTGTACAGTGTCTCCAGCCTCTCCAACACATAGCAGTAAGATTTTTTCACTCATCTTAAACATCTTGTCATGATCTGCTCAAAGAAAAAATAAATTTGTATTAGAAATTGCCTTCACAGAAATTAATAGCTATATGATATATATGTGTGTGTATGTGTATATATATATATATATATATATATATGTACATACACACATACACATACACACACCATATACAGGTCTATATGTATATGTATATGTATAAAAACCATATACAGGTCTATTAGTTACCATATTGAAGAATGGACCCATATAAATCCTTATAACACCCATACGCTGTGTCTCTTTCTCACTCTCAATAATTTAAAAAAATTACTAAGTCAGGCATGGTGGCACACACCTTTAATTGCAGCACTCGGGAGGCAGAGGTAGGAGGATTGTTGTGAGTTCGAGGCCACCCTGAGACCACATAGTGAATTCCAGGTCAGCCTGAGCTAGAGTGAGACCCTACCTCGAAAAACAACAGCAAAAAATTACTAAACACCAAAAGATTACTTGTTTATTTGGGGGGAGGAGGGAGAATGGGCATGCTAGGGTCTCTAACCACTGCAAACAAACTCCAGATGCATGCACCACCTTTTGCATCTAGCTTACATGGGTACTGGGGAATTGAACCTCGGTCCTCAGGCTTCGAAGGCAAATGCCTTAACTGCAGCTGCTACCCATCACTCCAGCCCACCAATTTTAATAGGCAACAGTATTAGTTTCTCTTATAATCCAGGTTAAACCATATTTTATTTCATTAACATCAATTTCAGTTTAAAACTACATATGAAAGCTGACTATTTAAATACAATGGGGGGGGGGAGGGCTGGAGAGATGGTTTAGTGGTTAAGGTGCTTGCCTGTAAAGACCCCAGTACCCACATAAACCAAATGCACAAGGTGGCACATGTATCTGGAGTTCATTTGCAGTGTCTATTGGCCCTGGCACACCTGCTCTTTCTCTCTCTGCCTCCCTGTCTCTCTCAACTAAATAAACAAAATATAAATACAATTTGGGGCTGGGGATGTAATTCAGTCATAAAGTACATGCTTAGCATGTGCGTGGCCACGGGTTCAATCTCCAGCACTTCAATCAATCAATCAATTAATGATTTAAGAGAATTTATGCAAGGATTGGAAGAAATAGAATGGAGAAAACTGAAAGCATCCAGACAATGGTGATTATCTTCAGGCTCATGAATACAAAGTTATGAAATGTTTCCACAAATATGTTACTTCACTTGATCTTATCCCAAAGGCTGAGCATTATAAATGTTATATAAAAATATATATACATATATTTATACAAATAAAAGCACATATGAAAAGGATGGAGTCTACAGTTAAAATTAAAGAACTATCTCAAGAAAGAGAAAAATCAGCTGAGAAAACAAATCTCTTCATAAAGTAAAACAACTGCATTTCCAAAACAAGAGAAAATTAGTTGCCAAAGAAAAAATTCCAATGAATATATTCCAACAGTAAGCTATCTAAGTTCTTCACAAAAATCATAATGCTCTAAACTTATCTAGCTGAACCAGACTCATTCAGATTAGATAGATAAATAAATACTCAGGTTGTAATTATTGCCTGAGGAGGAAAACTCCATATTTAGTCTGTAGCTTCAGAAAGAGCATAAATCTTCCTATCTTCCCCCACTTTTACTTTCCATTTTTCATATAGTGCTGAATAATCTTCCCTGGGAGACATGTTTCCTGTATGAAAGCTTTTGAAATGTCAAAATCCCTTAATAGGATTTAAAGAACAAATGCAACTATCAAATACTTTACAAGTGTTAGAGAGTTGTAGATAGCAGTAAAGATTCTTAGACTAGGGCAAAAAAATCCACATAAAATGTGCCGATAGATAATGTCAAATTATCTTCAAACTCCCAAACACACACAATTTTATATGTTATACAGGCAAAAAGAGATTCAAAGGCTGTAAGTTTGCCAAGCTGTTTATAAACGAAACACACACACACACACACACCAGTGTAGTTTAGGCCAGTCGTGGCGGCACGTCTTTAATACCAGCACTTGGGAGGCACAGGTAGGAGGATCACCATGAGTTCGAGGCCGAGGCCACCCTGAGACTACGTAGTGAATTCCAGGTCAGCCTTAGCTAGAGTGAGACCCTACCTCGAAAAATAAAAAAATAAAATAAAACAAAAGAGAGTATAGTCTAAGTTCTTGTCAATAGTAAGAACATGGGCAATTTTTATTTTTTCTTTCCACTTATCCATATTTCCTAAATCTCTAAATGTAACATGCATCATTTTGCAGTGGTGGGGGGTTAGGTAGGGTCTCACTCTAGCCCAGGCTAACCTGGAATTCACTATGTAGTCTCTGGGTGGCCATGAACTCACAGCAACCCTCCTACCCCTGCTTGCCCAGTGCTGGGATTAAAGATGTGCACCACCATGTCCAGCAACATGCATCATTTCTGCAAGAAAAGATTATTTTGGGGTATAGCTTAGTAGTAGAGTATTTGACTACAAAAAACATTTAATAAGTTTGCATTAGTTATAAAAAGCTGTTCTTTTTCTACTGGGAGATAAATTCACAAACTCATGTCACTTTTCAGAAGAAAATCTAAGATTCTAAACAGTAAACTGTTAAATTCTGAAATTTTAAGGTTTAAGTTTTTTGTTTTTTAAAGTTTCTTTTATTTCTGAGGTAGGGTCTCACTCTAACCCATGCTGACCTGGAACTCACTCTGTAGTTCCAGGCAGGCCTTAAACTCACAGCAATCCTCCTACCTCTGCCTCTACCACACATTGAATAGTGAATGATAATTTTAAAAAAAGAGGGAGATGATTGTTACTTATAGCCCTGAGTTGTACAAGAAACTTCCCAGCTCTATGAACACAAATAAACAAGAAAATGAACATCACTGTACAAAACTCTGTAAATCCAAATGGACCAGAACCCACCAGACTTCAGTTCTGATCTGGACCCAGTACTCTGAACATGGGTAAATCATTGCCTCTCTCAGCTTCAGTTACCAAACGTGTAAAATGGTGACAATATCACTTACCACTGCCTAACTCACAGGTAAGGAAAGACTAATGAATTCTATATAGGCACAATACTATTATACTTAGTGTTAATGTAGCTTGGATTATGCATGTTCTAGGAATTCAGAACAGTGAGAGTTCTGTGTGGGCTAGAGAAATCTGAGTAACTTAAAAGGAATCCTGAACAGGAGTGGTGGCACATTCCTTTAGTCCCAGCACTTGGGAGGCAGAGGAAGGAGGATCACTGTGAGTTTGAGGCCAGCCTGGGACTACTGAGTAAGTGGCAGGTCAGTCTGGGCAAGAGTAAGATCCCACCTCAAAAAAAAAAAAAAAAAAGTAAGAGTTTTATTTTTATTTATTTTTTTGAGGTAGGGTCTCACTCTAGCGAGGCTAACCTGAAGTTCACTAGGTAATCTCAGGGTGGCCTCAAACTCAAGGCGATCCTTCTACTTCTGCCTCCTGAGTGCTGGGATTAAAGGTGTGCGCCACCATGCCCAGCTAGGTAAGAGTTTCAGAACTGTCCAAAAAAAAAAATTGTATAGAAACCAGGCATAGTGGCACAAGCCTTTAATCCCATCACTTGGGAGGCAGAGGTAGGTGGATCACTGTGAGTTCGAGGCCACCCTGAGACTTCATAGTAAGACTACATAGTGAATTCCAGGTCAACCTGGGCTAGAGTGAAACCCTACCTTGAAAACCAAAAAAAAGAAAAAGAAAGAAAGAAATTGTGTAGAATAGCCAAAAATGCTGAAAAGTAGTAATTTTGGAGGACTCATTTTCTCCAAGTATGAAATGTAAATACTTTTTTGTTGGCTATGTATCTCTGACTTGCCTTGTATTCATTGTATAGCCCAGCCTCCAAAAGTACTGGAATTATGGGTATGTACCACCACAATACTGAAAATACCTCAAATTAGAAGCATGCTACTTTGGGAAATATTTTGACACTGTGAGGAGACATTTCCAAATTTTACCTGCTTACTAAAGTTAATCGGTACAACTTGGTTTAGTTGTATAGTACCTGATATTTTGGCCTCAAGCTCATGGTGATTCTCTTACCTCTGCCTCCTGAGTGCTGGGATTAAAGGCGTGTGTCACCATGCCCAACTGAATTTTTTTTTTCCCCAAGGTAGGGTTTCACTCTAGTCCAGGCTGACCTGGAATTCACTATGTAGTCTCACGGTGGCCTCAAACTCATGGCAATCTTCCTCCTGCCTCCTGAGTACTGGGATTAAAGGTGTGCGCCACCACATCTGGCTTCTGAAATCATTTTAAAACTAACCTATATAACTATATATAACCTATATAACTTATATATATAATCACATAAAATCACTTTGTAGTATTTCTTTCAATCTTTATTTTTTTTTTTTAATTTTGAGGTAGGGTCTTACTCTAGCCCAGGCGGACCTGAAACTTACCCTGTAGTCTCAGGATGGCCTTAAACTCCTGCAATGCTCCTACCTCTGCCTCCAGAGTGCTGGGATTAAAGACATGTGCTACCACACCCAGCTGTAGTATTTATTCTTTTGGTTTTTGTTTGCTGTCAGTTTTGTTTTTTGTTTTTTTTTTTTTCAAGGTAGGGTTTCACTTTAGCCCATGTTGACTTGGAATTCACTATGCAGTCACAGGGTGGCCCTGAACTCATAGCAATCCTCCTACTTCTGCCTCCTGAGCGCTGAGATTAAAGGTGTGCACCACCATGCCCAGCCCTGCTGTCATTTTTTTTTTTTTTTTTTTTTTGAGAACGAGTCTCACTACATAGACCAGGCTGGTCTCCAACTAGTAATCCTCTTAACTTTGCCTTCCCACCTGGGTGCTGGCATTTGCAGGTATACATCACCACAACTGGCCGTCCTTGTTCTCTTAGTATCTTGCTCTTTCTATGGATTATATGTCATAGGTTGTACCCCCTACAACAACTGGAAGTACTGTGTGCATAGGGGTGAAGGCACACTCTACTTTTCAAGGTGATGAAACAGAACTAAAAAGGCACTGACTTGGTAACGGCTCCACCAGACACTACTTCATGCTGAATGAAAATCACTTTCTTGTCAAAGGACTTACTCTCAAAACAAACGTATTCCTTTGGAAATTGCTTTGCAAACAGAATTTCTGCAAACTAATTATGAAATTTCATAAAGTAATTTCCACTGGGGGAACAGTTTATACCACAGACATTTGACTTGAGGTCCTCCTAAGGAAAGAAAAGAACTCGAAGTCCTGCAGGGTTCTTGTATTCTCCCAGGTGGGCATCACAGTCTTGACAATCAGATAGATGCCTTGCCTTTTTCTTTACAGAAGGAGTAGTGGACACTGTTTCTCTTTCTCTTTCTCTCTCTTTCTTTCTCTCTCTCTCTCTCTCTCTCTCTTCAATGCTTTAGGAAAATCCTGATGTGGTAATCTTTCTTTCCTTGAATCCGGGATAAGCTGCCATTTGCCCTCAAAGCTTCCCCTAGTCTCTCCAACCAGAATCTCTTCTTACTCTTCATTGCCTAAAAGCAGTCTCTTCTTTCTCTCCTTCACCTCAAAAGCTTGGCTGTACTTGTCTTATGACATACCACTTTCTGGCTTGTGTTATAATTATCGATATATATATATATATATATATATATCTGAATCTACTGAATTCTTAACTTCTTTTCATATTTGCATCCTCTCAGCACCTAGCACTGTAAAGTCCACAGAGGTGTCCCAAACCTGTCAAGTGAACTTGAACTCATCTGAGACAGAGCCTTCAAGACTTTTCAAACAGTAACACGTTTATGATCAATCACAGAAAGACATCCTTAAATTCTGCAGGCTAATAAACAAAACCTTTTTGAAATCACGTACTGAATACTTAGTGTAGAGATGCAGTATCATACAGCAGTTATGATAAAAAAAAAAGACCTCAGACTACAAAAAGGGGTTTGTTTTTGTTTTTCCATGCTAAGGATAGAACCCTGAGCCTTTCACATAGGAGGCAAGTACTCTCCCGTTGAGCTGTCTCCCCAGTCCCAAGGTGCACAGGTGTGAACTTGGGTTGACACTTGTACAATTGGAAAGTTTTGTAAACTCTGTGCCTGCAGCTAATATTTGCAAAGTGGGGATATAGCAGTACTTATGTCAAAAAGTTTAATGAATTAATATAAATAGTTTAACATGCACTTGACATGTAAGTGCTTAATATTGTTAAGTATTTGTCAAATGCTAAACATTTCATAACTAGTTCACTCAAGTTCTGAGTTGAGTATTACTCATCTAACATCGGAGCACTGCAAAAATAACTTGTACAAAGTCACAAAGCAAGAGGAATTCCTAATTGCATTAAGTATTTAGACATAAGGAAATCATTCTTCAGCTAGTCAAAGCTGTTAAAGGAAGATCGGAGTTGAGCACCTCCGGAAGACAGGGTAAGCAAAAGTATCCTAGTGTCTCTCACCAAGATGCCACCTTAAGCCTCCCTCAAACTTGAACTCTTTACAAAAGACAACGGCACCTTACCCGAGGGTTGGAGGTCTAAGGAGTCTGGTGCCAGGCTGGCGCTTCAACTCAAAAAGCTGAATTTTTCCCCCCCTTTGGTAATTCACCGTAGCCAGAATCACTTGGGGAAGGCCAGAGCAGAGATGACCTAGGACTGAACGCCAGGGTCCTCGGCTTGCCACACAGCCTTGCTGGACCTAAAGACTTTAAGTGCGGGGGTGGGGGTGGGGGGGCTCCCCGTCCCGGACAACCCTGGGTCTCACTCCACACCTCGCGAAGCCCCTCCGCTGTCCCCGCACCCAGGCCCGGCGGGCCTCTCCCGGCTTCCTCTCACCGTCCTTCATCTGGACAATATTGCTGGCGGCCACGCGGTCAGAGGCGACAAGGACATAGTCGGGGCCCTGGATGCCGATCAAGTACTCCATGGTGACGGGAAGCGGGAGGCTAGAGTCGACACCGGGAAAGATTGGCCGGCTTCTCGGCCTCACCAGTGAGACAGCACACCGGAACGAAGCCCGGCGCGACGCACGCCGCGCGGCCGCCGGCGCGCTCTGATGACGTCAAAGTCTCGCGAGAGGTTAGGAAGTTGCCGTGGGGGTGAGTGCGTATAGTTCTGCAGGTGCTTGGTAGGCTGATCCAGTGTTTTGTTTGTTTGTTTGTTTGTCGTTTTTCGAGGTCTAGTGCAGACAGACCTGGAATTCACTATGTAGTCTCAGGGTGGCCTCGAACCCACGGAGGTCCTCCTACCCCTGCCTCCCAAGTGCTGTGATTAAAGGCGTTGCGCCACCAAGCCTGGCCAATGTTTTATTTTTTAATATTTATTTATTTGCGCGAGAGAAAGGCGGATAGAGAATGGACGCGCCAGTGCCTCTAGCCACTGGCAAACGAATACCCGTGCGCCACCTTGTGCATCTGGCTTTACGTGGGTACTGGGGAATCGAACCTGGGTCCTTTGGCTTTGCTGACAAGCGCCAACCACAGTCCAGTTTGTCCCTGCAATTCACTTACCTATGCAACGGCCAATTTCCTTCCTTCCTTGTTCCCTCCCTTTTCTCTTTCGTTCTTTCCTTCTTCCTCTCCCTCCTCCCTTCTTCTTTTTTCTCTCCCTCCCTCACTTCCCTTTTCTTCCTTTTTTCTCTTCTCTTTCTTTTTCTTGCTTCCTTTCTTTTTCTTATTTATCTTTTTTGAGGCTGAACTGGAACTCGCTCTGTAGCCCAGGCTGGCCTTCAACTCCGGGCCCGGCTCTCCAGTTTCTTTATCTACAAATTACAATTTTAAAATATGTATGAAAATAAATCATGCACTGATTTGTAGGTGCCAAAGCAGTTCCTCAAGTATGTTTCCCTTCATTGCTTGGTAATATCTTGCTGAAATCCTTTCCCTGCAACCCAGATTGGAGAAATATAAATATGAGACTTCTGTTTACATCCTTAACAAAAAAGCTAAGGGTTAAAGACAAGGATGAAGACCCTAATCATAAGAACAATACTGAAGAAAAAGATGTTTTAGTTACCACTGGAAGAGACATATTTCTGATCGTGGCAGTGAATCCAGAAGCAATACAGGAAAGGATTTGACATATTTGACTGCATAAATTACAAATCTGTTTGGCGAGCATTCTGATGCCAAGCAAACAAATAAATTGGAAATGTTTAAATGTAATGAAATAGATCATATCTAGAATTTAAAACTGGGCACATTTAGAACAAGCCTGTAGTCCCAAGTTACTTGGGAGGCTGAGGCAGAAGGATCACTCGAGCTCAAACATTAGAGATCATCTTGGGGCGGGGGGGGGGGGGGGTGCGGGGGGGGGGAGTGAGTGTTGTGGTTCCACTAATCCAGAGGCTGAGGCAGGAAGATCACTGTGTGTTTGAGACCAGTAGGGCCACTACACAGTGAGTTCCAGAAGAGCCTGAGCTACAGAATGACACCTTGTCTCAAACTACCAAACAGGGAGAAGAATTAGAACTTGCAATGGCCTTTCTTTTTCTTTTTGAGACAGAGTCTCTATGTAGCCCAGGATGACCTCAAGCTCCTGGCCCTACCACATCAGCATCAGCCTGGCATTGTAGTTCTGGGATTGCCACAACAGTCATACATAATATTCTTAGGGTAATTTTGGGCACTATGGAAATTAGTATAGAGGTTTCTCAAAAAAAAAATAAAATAAAATAAAAATAGAATGAGTAGGCTGGAGAGTTGGCTTAGCGGTTAAGGCATTTGCCTGCAAAGCCTAACAACCTGGGTTCTATTCCCCAGTACCTAAGTAAAGTCAGATGCAAAGTGAGACATACATTTGGAGTTCATTTGCAATGTCTAGAGGCCATTCGTTCTCTCTGCTTGAAATAAATAATTTTAAATTGAATTTTTGGGCTGGAGAGATGGCTTAGCGGCTAAAGTGCTGGCCTGCAAAGCCAAAGGACCCAGGTTCAACTCCCCAGGACCCACGTAAGCCAGATGCACAAGGGGCCACACGCATCTGGAGTTTGTTTGCAGTGGCTGGAAGCCCTAGTGTGTCCATTCTCTTTCTCTCTCTCTCTCTCTTTTTTTTTTTTTTTTTTTTGGTTTTTCAAGATAGGGTCTCACTCTAGCCCAGGCTGCCTGGAATTCACTCTGTATTCTCAGTGTGGCCTTGAACTCACGGTGATCCTCCTACCTCTGCCTCCCAAGTGCTGGGATTAAAGGCATGTGCCACCACGCCTGGCTTTCATTCTCTTTCTCTCTTTACCTGCCTATTTCTGTATCACTCTCTCTCAAATAAATAAAATAAATTTTTAAAAAATTAATTTTTATTTACTTATTTAAGAGAGAAAGGATGGATGCACCAGGACCTGTAGCCACTGTAAAAAAAAACTCCAGACACATGCACCCCCTTGTGCATCTGGCTTACACGGATTCTGGGGAACTGAACCTGGGTCCTTTGGCTTTGCTGCAAGTGCCTTAACTGCTAAGCCATCTCTCCAACCCAAAATATTGTTTTAAAAAATTGAATGAGGGCTGGAGGGATGGCTTAGCGGTTAAGGTGTTTGCCTGCAAAGCCAAAGGACCCAGGTTCGATTCCCCAGAACCCACGTTAGCCAGATGCACAAGGGGGCACATGCATCTGGAGTTTATTTGCAGTGGCTGGAGGCCCTGGCGTGCCCATTCTCTCTCTCTCTCTCTCTCTCTCTCTCTCTCTCTCTCTCTCCCTCTCTCCTTCTTTCTCTGTCAAATAAATAAAAATAAAATATTTTTAAAAAATTGAATAAGGGCTGGAGTGATGGCTTAGCGGTTAAGCGCTTGCCTGTGAAGCCTAAGGACACCGGTTCGAGGCTCGATTCCGCAAGGACCCACATTAGCCAGATGCACAAGGGGGCGCATGCATCTGGAGTTTATTTGCAGTGGCTGGAGGCCCTGGCGTGCCCATTCTCTCTCTCTCTCTCTCTCTCTCTCACCCTCTCTCCTTCTTTCTCTGTCAAATAAATAAAAATAAAATATTTTTAAAAAAATTGAATAAGGGCTGGAGTGATCGCTTAGCGGTTAAGCGCTTGCCTGTGAAGCCTAAGGACACCGGTTCGAGGCTCGATTCCGCAAGGACCCACATTAGCCAGATGCACAAGGGGGCGCATGCATCTGGAGTTCGTTTGCAGTGTCTGGAAGCCCTGGCGTGCCCATTCTCCCTGTCTCTCTCTCCCTCTCCCTCTCTGTCTGTCACTCTCAAATAAATAAGTAAAAATAAACAAAAATTTAAAAATTGAATGAGGGGATATGATGGAGAATGGGGTTTCAAAGGGGAAAGTGGGGGGGTATTATCATGGGATATTTTTTATAATCATGGAAGTTGTTAATAAAAATTTGAAAAAAAATTGAATGAGCCAGGTATGATGACGCATGCCTGTGGCAATTGGATTACTGCCAGTTTGAGTGAGGCTAGCCTAGTATACATAGTGAATTCAGGCCAGTCATGAGAGAGAGACAGAGAGAGAGGGGAAGGGGGGAGTAGAGAAGAGGACAGAGAGAGAAAGAGAGGAAATAGAGAAAGAAAAAGGAAGGGACAGGAAGGAAGGAAGAGAAGTTGGGAGGGAAAGAGGGGAGACTAGAACTACCATATGACCCTGCTATACAAAATACCCCTTTCTGGACATATGCCAAATAGAAAGAAAGCTTATAGAGATATTGGCATACCTATGTTTACTGGTGTACTATTCCTAATTGCCAAGATATGGAGCCGGGCGTGGTGGTACATACCCTTAATCCCAGCACTTGGGAGGTAGATGTAGGAGGGTTGTCATGAGATCAAGGCCACCCTGAGACTACATAGTGAATTCCAGGTCAGCCTGGACTAGAGTGAGAACCTGCCTCAAAAAAAAAAAAAAAAAAAAAAAAGAAGTTGAGATATGGACTCAGTCTAGAGGTTCATCAACAAATGAATGGATAAAAAATGTGGTATAGGGCTGGAGAGATGGTTTAGCAGTTAAAGCATTTACCTGCAAAGCCAAAGGACCTCCATTTAATTCCCCAGGACCCACATAAGCCAGATGCACAAAGTGGCGTATGTGTCTGGAGTTTGTAGTGGCTGGAGACCCTGGTACTCCCATTATCTCCTCTCTCTGTCTCTCTCTCTCTTTCTCCCTCTTTCTCAAATAAATAAAAAATTAAAAATTGGTATAGAGCCTGGTGGCACACACCTTTAACCCCAGCACTTGGGAGGCAGAGGTAGGAGGATTGCTGTGAGTTCAAGGCCACCTGAGACTACATAGTGAGTTCCAAGTCAGTCTGAGCTAGAGTAAGACCCTACCTTGAAAAACCAAAAGAGAAAAAATATGTGGTATATACACACAATGGAGTTTTATTCAAAAGAAAAGAAGAATTAAATATGTCATTTGTCATTTGCAGGAAAATGGACAGAACAGGAGAGCACATTAAGTGATATAGGCCACTATCACAAAAACAAAGTATCAGAATTTTTTCCCGTATGTGGAATCTGGTTGAAAGGGGAATGAAGGTAAAAGGACTGCCAAGGTCCAGCCTCCACGGGGTTGTAGAACTCGAAGGGGGTGTGTGGAGTCAGCGTTGTGAGGAAGTGATTTGGACCAGTGGTTCAGGTGAAGCACACTGGACGCAGAGCAAAATTCTGCTTACTTATATTTTTACAATGCATTATATTTTTTGTAAGCAAGACATAGCAACTTATTCATGTAGCTTCTATTCTCTAAGAAATCTTGCACAATATTCTTCTTGGTTTCCCCTGCTTCTGCTTAACTCATGAATCTCTTGTCCCATAGACATTTAAAAAAATTTTATTGACAACTTCCATAATTGTAAATAATATCCTTCCCCCCATTTTCCCCTTTGAAACCCTACTCTCCATCATATCCCTTCCCCCTCTCAATCAGTTTCTCTTTTATTTTGATGTCATCATCTTTTCCTCCTATTATGATGGTCTTGTGTAGCTAGTGTCAGGCACTGTGAGGTCATGGATAGCCAGGCCATTTTGTGTATGTCCCATAGACATTCTGATAACATCTTAGACAAGAAAGTCAAGGATTGCAAGCTGGGTAATATCTTACCCAGGATCATGGAAACTAACCAACAGTCCTGGCAGGCAGCTCTTGTGGTTATAAGGTGATAGACATTTTTGACCTCAGAAAGGGCTATGTTAGCCACTCTCTACATAATATTATCTTGCAGCCTGAATAACAGTACGTTTCTCTATTTCAAATCCAGAACTGATTTAATTGTCTCTGTATGACCTTTCTTTGTTGCTCCATTTTACAGTTTGGTCTTGACCTTGCAAGTCTCTCCATAAAAGGAAGATTTTTTTTTTTCAAGGTAGAATCTCACTCTAGCTCAGGCTGACCTGAAATTCACTATGTAGTCTCAGGGTGGCCTTGAACTCATGGCGATCCTCCTACCTCTGCCTCCCGAGGGCTGGGATTAAAGACGTGCACCACCACGTCCAGCCCATAAAAGGAAGATTTTGATATTTAACTCTTTTCCCGTCTTTCCAGACCATCCTTGCCCCATTAATGTATGCCCCTGTATCTGGTAAAGGTTGACCTATCCAACCAGTGTTTTTCATTGTTGACTTTCTTTTAGGAGCCCACCAAACTCTATTGTTAATTCTGAAAGTTACATATTCTGTTGTACTTCCTTATGTGGGCCCAACCTGATTATATGAAAGACTTTTTTACTTTTGCTCCTAGCATTTCACACTCCTTTTCTAGTAAGTCATCTGTAGGTTCATGAAATGTGCCCATTAATTCCTGTAATCATCTCGACAAGAATTTTCTTGTAAGTAATGTGTCTTGGGAACAATTGTTAAGGCATGTAGCATTGCGAGGAACATGTCTCATTAGGTGAAATACACATGTGTGTTGAGAAACTGTTCATTCAAACTAGTCGGAGTTTCAGGATCCATAATCTGTTTAAACATTACAGCCTCAGAAATTTCTGCAGAAACAGTCCTCCTGTTTAGTCATTGGTGACTATATAAACACATCTGAATTGGATTCCTTATTACTACTGAGAAGGGGAGAATGAAAGCAAAAATAAGCAACAGTATACTTATTATAATTCCAAAAAATTCCAAGCAAGAGATAGCAGTAGCGCAGACTGTCAGGCAGCAGGCATTTAAGAGGTCTCTGAAAGACCTCCTGGCTTTGCCAAGGGAAGTCTCGGATTCCACATCTCTCCCCCCCCCCATCTTTCATAAATAAAAAATAAAATATTTTAAAAAACAGATAGTTGTAGATTTAAGTCCAATCACATCAAAAGTCACATTGATATAAATGGTTCAGATATCTCCTGTGAAAGTCAGAAATTGCCATATACAACGAAAAAGCAAGATCCAATCATATGCTATGTACAAGACACCCATTTTCTGTTTAAAGACACACAAGGATTTGCGCTTGAGTATTTACAACTGCTTGTGTTTTGAGGCAAGGTCTTCCTCTAGCCCAGGCTGAGGGAGACCCACTCTGCAGCCTCAGAACTCAGAGTCATCCTCTGTCTCAGCCTCCCAAGTGCTGGGCTTAATTGTTTTATTTGTAATAGGCACAAATGGAAAAGGTGGAGGAACGGAGCCATGCTCATGAGCAGGTAAATGAATACCTCATTGTGCTATACTAATGTATGGAATACTCCTCAGCAATAAAAATGAACCATAACTGGGTATGGTGGCATAAGCCTTTAATCACAGCACTCAGGAGGCTAAGGTGGGAGGATCACCATGAGTTTGAGGCCAGGTTGTATGTAGTATTATTGTGTGTGCATTATATCTCAGTAAGGCTGTTTTAGAGCAATATTGGGACTGGGCATGGTGGTATGCACCCGTAACACCATTGGTAGGTGGAGGCAGGAGGATCAGCAGTCCAAAGACAGCGTGGGCTTTGTAGTGAGTTCAAGGCCAGCCTGGATTACAAAAGACCCTGAGTAAAAAGAAAAACTAAGAAAAAGCACATGTGAGGGTGACCTGGCTGTGGCGTCTGTCACCCCATTGATCACCAGGGTTGATTTGGCTGACCTGTCTGGTTCGGCAGGGGTCCCCTTCTTCCCTTACTGCTCCAAGTGCATCCCTCCCGGAGCTGCACACTTGGTTGAAGAGGGCGACTCTTCCCTAATAGAGAAGGACCAGTCTTCAGTCAAGGGTATAGCTCCCCTGCTAGAACCTCCAAACCAGCTCTCAAGAAAAAGCAATATCTGGGGCAGGACAGATGGCTCAGCAGTTAAGGCACTTGCCTGTAAAGCTTAAAGACCAGGTTCAGTTCCCCAGTATCCATGTAAACTAGATGCACAATGGAGCATGCATTTGGAGCACGTTTGTTACAACTGGAGGACCTGGAGTGCCCATTCTCTCTGTCTCGCTCTTTCTCTTCTCTCTCTCTGCTTGTAAATAAATAAAAATATTGAAAAAGGAAAAGCAGAGCTGGGCATGGTAGTGCACACCTTTAATCCCAGCACTTAAGAGGCAGAGGTAAGAGGATCATGGTGAGTTTGAGTCCATCCTGAGATTATATAGTGAACTCCAGGTCAGACTGGGCTAGAGTGAGAAAAATAAAAGAAAAAGAAAAGGCAATATTATGTAGGGGGTGCTATGATCTAAATGTGCCCTACAAAGTTCATGTGCTCAAAACTTAATCCCCAAAGTAACAGTAACCGGGGCTGTAACAGATGCAGCCTTCAATTTTCAATGTCTCCTTCAGAACTGTTTCTGTTTGATATAAATTACCCCAACATTAAGATGATCCTTCTACCTCTACCTCCCAAGTGCTGGGATTAAAGGTGTGCAACACCACACCCAGCTTAAACAATGTATTTTCTTTATTTATTAGCAAGCAGAGAGAGATAGAAGAGAGACAGAGAGAAAAGCCAGGGCCTCCAAGCTGCTGCAAATGAACTTCAGATGCATGCACCACTTTGTGCATCTGGCTTTACGTGGGTACTGGGGAATCAAACCTAGCTCGATAGGCTTTACAGCAAGCGCCTTAACTGCTGAGCCATCAAGTAAGTTTTTTGTTTTGTTTTGTTTTTCAAGGTAGGGTCTCACTCTAGCCCAGGCTGACCTGGAATTCACTATGTAGTCTCAGGGTGCTCACAGCGATCCTCCTGAGTGCTGGGATTAAAGGCATGCGCCACCACACCCAGCCCCTCAAATGAAGGGGTTTTTTTGGTTTGTTTGGTTTTTGTCTTTCAAGGTAGGGTTTCATTCTGGCTCAGGCTGACCTGGAACTCACTCTGTAGTCTCAGGGTGGCCTTGAACTCACAGTGAGTGCTGGGATTAAAGGTATATGCCACCACGCCTGGCTCAAATAAAGTTTTTAAAAAGATATTTACCATCACAAGTGAACTATTGCAAATGTAGCCAAGTAGTATCTACCATTGCATCTCTATCTGGGGGGCAGAATAATGCAATCTTGGGTACATCGTTTGGAGCATTGATCTAACAATAATACATTATTTTCCATATCATTCAAGAAGGAAAGTCTGAAGCAGTTTGCATTCACATGGAATAAACAAAAGTACACATGAATGGCATCGCCGCCAGGTCATATTAATTCTCCTGCAATAACTAGACCAGTCTCCTGTAGCATCCAGTTCCTTAACCAGAAACCAAATCAATCCAAATAAGTGAAGTGTGGCCTTCCCAATACACGTCAGATTGCTGAAAACAAGAGTAGATAAACACACTGATATTCCTAGAAACTTGATGCTGCCCCCACCCAAATAACTGTTGGTAAAGGTCAAGAGCCATAATTAAGGATATGCTCTAGAAGCTAAAAGCAGCCTTCTAGGGGATCTCCAGACTAGTAGGCTGCTGTGTCTGAAGTTCTTAGGGAAGACCTTATCTCAAAAATTTATGAAGCATTTCAAAGATCATATTATAGGTGCACAAAGTGTGGCTCCTACAGCTGGGCACGATTGTGCTTACCTTTAATCCCAGCACTCAGGAGGATTGCTGTGAGGTTGAGCTCCCCCACCCCCAGAACTACAGAATGAGCTCCAGGTCAGCTGGGCCTATCTCAAAAAAAAAAAAAAAATAAATCTGGCTCTTAACTTCATATCGTATCTAGATTAACACAGGTTAAATGGAGTAACTTCTGTCTAAGCTAAAAGAGAACACATCCTATCTAAGGTAGGCTCAAGGAGCTGTTTGAAATATCAGTCAGGGACATGGCTCAGTGAATAGAGTGCTTCCCACACAAGTACAAGGACCAGAGTTCAGAATCCCCAGCCCCCACTTAAATTCTGGGTAGGGGTGGAAACCAGCCCATAATCCCAGTGCTGGGGAGGTGGAAACAGGGAATACCTGAGGCAAGCTGGCTAGGTAGACTAGGGAACTGATGAGCTCTGGGTTCATGTGAAAGACCCTGCTTCAGTAAATGAAGTGGAACGTGATCGAGGAAAATACCGGATGTCAACCTCTGACTTCTGCATGCACATGTACCCACACATACTACACACATGTGCACCTGCACACCACACATGCATATACATGTAAAAAAGAAGTATTAGGCCTGCAAAATCTGAGCCATGTTTCCAGAGTGCCTTCAGAATACTTTTTGCCTTCCCGTTTATTATTTTTCACACAGTGGCTTGATTTCTACTATTTAGGTCTCATTTGCATCTACACAGCCCCTGCTTTGTTGGATGGTTCAATATATGACTCAAAAACAAAAACCAAGGGGAGGGCTGGAGGGATGGCTTAGTGGTTAAGGCATTTGCCTGTAAAGCCAAAGGACCCTGGTTCGATTCCCCAGGACCCACATAAGCCAGATACACAAGGGAGCACACATGTCTGGAGTTCGTTTACAGTGGCTGGAGGCCCTGGGGCACCCATTTTCTCTCTCTCTCTCTCCTCCTCCTCCTCCTCCTTTTTCTCTGTTAAATTAATAAACCAAGGAGGGGGGGAGCTGCAAAGATGGCTTAGCAGTTAAGGCACTTGCCTGTGAAGCCTTAGGACCCGTGTTCGACTCTTCAGATCCCACATAATCCAGATGCACAAGGTGACACAAACATGCAAGGTCACACATGTGCAAAAGTTGATGTACGCAGCTGGAGTTCCATTACAGTGTCTGGAGACCCTAGTGCACCAATTCTCTCCCTCTTTTCTCTCTCGCTCTCACTCTAATTCTGACTCTCTAGCATAAAAAAAGGCCAGTCTGTTGAGCTTGCTTCAAATAAATAAATTAATAAAAACCAAGGGGGCCAGGCATGGTGGTGCATGCCCTTAAGCCCAGCACTTGGGAGGCTGGGGTAGGAGGATGACTTCCCATCTACCCTGAGACTACATAGTACATTCCAGGTCAGCCTGGACTAGAGCAAGACTCTACCTCGAAAAACCAAAAAAAAAAAGAACAAGAAAAGTGGAGCTGAAGAGATGGCTCAGCAGGTAAGGTACTTGCCTGTGAAGCCTAATCACCCAGGTTTGGTTTCTTGGTACCCACATAAAGCTAGATGCACAAGGTGGCACATGTATCTGGAGTTCATCTGCAGTGACTAGAGGCCCTGGTATGCCCGTTCTCTCTCAATCTCTTTCTCTCTGCTTGCAAATAAATAAAAATATATTAAAAAACAAAAACAAGGGCTGGAATGATGGCTTAGCGGTTATGGCGCTTACTTACAAAGGCAAAGGATCCAGGTTCAATTCCCCAGGACCCACAAAAGCCAGATGGGGTCTGGCTTGCACAAGGTGGTGCATGCATCTGGAGTTCATTTGCAGTGGCTGGAGGCCCTGGTGTACCATTCTTTCTATCTTTCTGTCTCAAATAAATAAATAAATATATTTGAAAAACAAAAGCAAATAAAAAAACTTTAAAGGGCTAGAGAGATGGCTTAGTGGTTAAGGTGCTTGCCTGCAAAGCCTAAGGTCTCAGGTTAGATTCCCCAGTACCCACTAAGCCAGATGCAGAAGGTGGCGTATGCATCTGGAGTTTGTTTCCAGTGGTTAGAGGCTCTGGCATGCCCATTCTCTCTGCCTCTCTCTATCTCTCCTTCTCCCTCTCTCTAATAAATAAATAAATAAATAAAAATACACCAGAAAAAAATATTTAAAAAAACAAGGTCTGGAGAGATGGCTTAGCAGTTAAGGCGCTTGCCTGTGAAAGCTAAGGACTCATGTTTGAATCTGCAGGTCCCACATAAGCCAGACGCACAATGATGCAAGTGTGCAATGTTGCACATGCACACAAGGGGGCGTACACATGTGAAGTTCATTTGCAGCTGCTGAAGGCCCTGGCATGCCCATTCTCTCCCTCTCTTTCTATCTCTTATTCTGCCTCTTTCTCTCTCTCAAATAAAAAAAAAGTAAAAATAGGATAAACTCACTTTGATTGACAAACAGCCTCTCCAAATGAAACTTCATCTTCAAGGAAAATAAATAATAGTATTTATTGATAAATAAATAGCATTAATGATAAATATCTGGCTAATTCTTGTCAGGTTTTTCTGTCGGCCTTGACTCATTGGATATCAAAAAGGGAAACTAAGAATTGAAAATTTCCCACATTCATGAGAAGGCTGAGTGTCTTTTGAGGCCATGCAATCAAGCCAGAGTCTGTTCTAAACCCATCTAGTCAATAAATGAGAGTTATCTACTCTTGCTCACAAACCACTTCTAAAACTTTTGCTCGTTCAACAACAAACACCAGCAAACATGCTTTTGCAAGCCAATTAACAGTCTGCAATCCAAGGAACGTACTTCTGAGTGCCAAGCAACACCCTCACCTTAGTAACCACACTTGTATGTGCTTTTTTTTTTTTTTTTGGTTTTTCGAGGTAGGGTCTCACTCTAGTCCAGGTCAGCCTGGAACTCACTCTGTAGTCTTCTCAGGTTGGCCTTGAACACACGGCGATCCACCTACCTCTGCCTCCCAAGTGCTGGGATTAAAGGTGTGCACCACCACGCCCAACCTGTTTTCTGGTTTCTCAAGGTAGGGTCTCACTCTAGCCCGGCTGACCTGGAATTCACTATGTAGTCTCAGGCTGGCCTTGAACTCACAGAGATCCTGCTACCTCTGTCTCCTAAGAGCTGGGGTTAAAGGTGTACATTACCATGCCCAGCTTACTACACTTGTAAAGATTGTATCAACCCATTCATGCCTCTGAAAACCCACCCATCCCTGAATTCCATGCTGCTCCCAAACTCTAAGATCAGTCGTATGCTCTTGAAGAACTGTTCCAACCAGCAAACCCTTGAGTAAGCAATCATATAAGTTTTGTAGTTTTGCTTTTAGATATTGAGTGGTGGTCTCATACAGTGACATGTGAAAGATTGCTAGTTTTGAGTGTATCAGAGCAAGGAAGGGCTCTGCAGGAGCAGCAGTCTGGAGCATTAACAACTCAGCCATTTGGACCATTTGACCCAGCTGATCACATGCTGCTAGAAAGAGAGAAAAATGGGCTGGGGAGATGGCTCAGTGGCTAAAGGCACTTGCTTGCAAAGCCTGATGACCCTGGTTCGATTCCCCAGTACCTGCACAAAGCTGTAAAAAAAATTTTTTTTCCAGATGTGGTGGCACACATCTTTTGATCCCAGCACTCAGGAGGCAAAGGTAGGAGGATTTCTGTGAGTTTAAGGCCAGCCTGGGACTACAGAGTGAGTGCTAGGTCAGCCTGGGGTGAAGTCCTTAGGCTTCGCAGGTTAAGGACTTAACCACTAAGCCATCTCTCCAGCCCCACAATTTTTTTTTTTTTAAAGAAAATATGGCAGAGGTAGGAGGACCATTGTGAATTCAAGACCAGCCTTTGGTCTACAGAGTGAGTGTCAGGTCAGCCTGGGCTAGAGTGAGACCTTACCTTGAAAAAAAATTCAAAAAAATAGAGAAAATGCTATATAAAACTGTTGGTCTGTAATGGCAAAGTTGTATTCTATCCTGGTGGAAATCACCTGTCTGACCACCAGAAATTAGGTGACCATGTAGCAAACAGAAGTGTTTGTGCATGCTTTTATACAATCCCAGCATTTGGGGGTAGAGCAAGAAGATCACAAATTCAAGGCCAGCCTTGGCTACATAGCAAGTTCTAGGCCTGCTTGGACTACATGAGACACCATCTCAACAAAAATGACCATTTGGGGCTGGAGAAATGGCTTAATGGTTAAGGTGATTGCCTGTGAAGCCTAAAGACCCAGCTTCGATTCTCCATGTCCCATGTAAGGTACATGCACATAGTGGCGCATGCGTCTGGAGTTCATTTGCAGTGCCTAGAGGTCCTGGCATGCCCATTCTCATTCTCTCTCTAATAAAAATAAATAAATCAGAAATTCTTTTTTGTTTGTTTGTTTTTTCAAGGTAGGGTCTTGTTCTAGCCCAGGCTGACCTAGAATTCACTCAATAGTCTCAGGGTGGCCTTAGAACTCATTATGATTCTCTTACCTGTGCCTCCTAAGTGCTGGGATTAAAGGCACATGATACCACACCTGGCTTGAAAAAAAAAATTTTAATGACCATTTGGGGCTGGGCACATGGCTCACAGGTTAAAGGCACTTGCTTGCAAAGCCTGCCAGCATGGGTTTGATTCTCCATTACTCACAGAAAGCCAGATGCACAAAGAGGTGCATGTGTCTGGAGTTCATTTGTAGTGGCAATAGGCCTGGCATGTCATCCTCTCTTTACTCTCTTCCTATGTCTGTCTCTTTCTCCCTCAAATAAATACAATGAATAAACTTTTTTTTAATGGCCATGTTGGGCTGTAGAGATGGCTTAGCAGTTAAGGTGCTTGCTTACAAAGCCAAAGGACCCAGGTTCAATTCTCCAGAGCCCACATAAACCAGATGCACAAGGTGGTGCATGCTTCCAGAGTTCATTTGCAGCAGCTGGAGCTGGCACACCCATTCTCTCTTTCTCTCTCTCTCTCTCTCAAATAAATGAATAAAAATAAAATGACCATTTTTTTGACCTTTCCATTTGGGTAGGGTTCTGTTAAACACATTAGATCATAACGTCAAGTGGACCCAACAGTAATTCCTCATAAAACAGCAATGGTATATCTGCTGGGCATGGTGGTGCACACCTTTAATCTCAGCACTGGGGAGGCAGAGGTAGGAGGATCACTGTGAGTTCAAAGCCAGCCTGAGACTATAGAGAAGTTGGTATTTCTGGGATCAAGTTCAAGCAGGTCCAGAGGGCACAAGTAAGCTGCACCAACAATTTAGCCATAACTGATCCTAATCATCACCAGAAGATAGGACTGCTGCTACATTATGTGAGTAGAGAAGAAAATGCTTGGAGCTGCTGTGATCCCCTGAGACACTGTTTAGCACTCCCATGTCTAGGTGAAGTGTAAATGGGTGATTTTAGCAACCATGGCCTGATTAAGGTCTGCTAGCCAGGAGACCAAGTTCCTTAAAAAGTGAGGATTTGAGCCAAGTCACAAGGAAAACCAAAAGAGCCCAGTGTGGTGGCACACACCTTTAATCCCAGCACTCGGGTGGCAGAGGTAGAAGATTGCCATGAGTTTGAGGTCACCCTGAGACTCCATAGTGAATTCCAGGTTAGCCTGAGCTACAGTGAGATCCTACCTCAAAAAAAAAAAAAAAAAGCCAAAAGGGAGAATGATGTAAAATGGGTAGAAGAAGAGGAAAATTATGAGTATCCAGTATGGTTCAGAATCAAAAGTAGCCCAGGCTTCATTTCATTCTTAGGAACGTTTTCTCAGAAACTGTGACCAACCGGGATCCATGAGTAGCTGTTCCTAGACAGAGTAAATCTGAGAAGCAACTGGAGCTGTTGATACAAAGGGTAGACTGTAGTGGGTCTATTAATGCACATTACCCCCTGGCTATGTTGACAACTCACAGCTGCCCTCCTTCTGGAAAATTGTCTCTTTCACCTGTGAAGCGGCATTTCACTTTGGTCAATAACTAATTGACATAAGAGACTGACATACAGGAGACTGACTCCCTTGCTTCCAGGAGGAGCTAATTCTGTGGTTGCCTTTGGATACCAGAGCTTCCTTATAGAATCAGCTTTTTAAAAAAATATATATATATTTTTTCCTTATGGCTGGAGAGATGGCTTGGTGGTTAAAGTGCTTGTCTGCTAAAGCCTAAGGACCCAGGTTCAATTCCCCAGTGCCTGCGTAAGCAAGATGTACAAGGTGGTGCATGCATCTGGAGTTTGTTTGTAGGGTCTAGAGGCCCTGGCATACCCATTCTCTCTCTCTTTCTCTCTCTCTCTCTCTCTCTGCCTCTTTCTTTCTCTCCTTCTCTTAAGTAAATAAATAAATAAAATATTTTAAAAATTATTAACAAAGTATATATTTTGTTTATTGGAGAGACAGAGAGAGACACATGGAGAGTGAATGGACAAGCCAGGGCCTCCAGCCACTGCAAATGAGTTCCATATGCATGTGCCACCTTGTGCATTTAGCTTATGTGGGTCCTGGGGAATGAAACCTGGGTCCTTAGGTTTCACAGGCAAGTGCCTTAACCACTAAGCCATATATCTAGCCCTTTTGCCAGCTATTAATATTTTATTTTTATTTACTTAACACAGAGAGAGAGAGAGACAGAGACAGGGAGACAGAGAGAAGGGCTAACCAGGGCCTCCAGCCACTGAAAATGAACTCCAGACACATGTGTCCCATTGTGCACCTGGCTAACGTGGGTCGTGGGGAATCAAACCTAGGTTCTTTGGCTTTGCAGACAAACACCTTAACCGTTAAACTATCCCTCCAGCCCTGCCAGCTTTTAATTAGCTGACTCATCCTGCTGTTTCACATCCTTCCTCCAGAAATCACTCCCCCAATAAGTCCCTCAAATAAGAACCCTATCGCAGACTGTACTTTTGGGAAACTAAATTCAAGCCAGTACATATTGTTCTGATTTTTTTTTTTTTAATTTAGCCTGGTGTGGTGGCGCACGCCTTTAATTCCAGCACTTGGAAGGCAGGAGTAGGTGGATCACCATGAGTTTGAAGCCACCCTGAGACTACATGGTGAATTCCAGGTCAGCTAGAGCTAGAGTGAAACCCTACCTCGAAAAACTAAAAGAAAAATTTTTTTTTATTTAGGTGAGTATGTGTGTGTGCTTCTGTGCATGTGCACACGAGCTTGGGAATTAAATCAGGGCCACCAAGCTTTGCAGGTAGGTCCCCCCTTGTTTTATTTTTATTTATTTATTTTGAGGTAGGATTTCACTCTAGCCCAGGTTGATCTGGAATTCACTATGTAGTGTCAGGCTGACCTCGAACTCATGGCAATCCCCCTACCTCTGCCTCCCAAGTGCTGGGATTAAAGGCATATCCCAGCTCCCCACTGATTTTCTTTCTTTCCTTTTTTTTTTTTTTTTTGTTTGTTTGTTTTTCAAGGTAGAGTCTCACTCTAGCTCAGGCTGACTGACCTGGAATTCACTATGTAGTCACAGGGTAGCCTTGAACTCACAGCGATCCCCCTACCTCTGCCTCCTGAGTGCTGGGATTAAAGGCGTGCGCCACCACGCCTAGCCAGAATTTATTTTTAATAACCTTAGGGAGTGGTACATCTCCCACAATTTTCTTCTGAAATTGAATTTCTTGCTATTCCTAGTGAGGACTAATATTCATGTAAAATAGAAAATGGTGCTGCTTCTTTTGCATAGAGCAGGAGAGTAAACTTTAAAGGCATATATTTTCTTGTCATAGGGTTTCTGGCTTTCTGGCAGCTGTATTTTAAGCAAGGTACACAGTCTACTGCCACATGCAGGTCAGCACTTCTAAAGCAACGCGCAGTTTGGCAGAAAGCAGTCATGTTCCGGAACCAGGGCTAATGAATGGTCACCCTCCTCCAGAGGCTTTGCTGCTCCTGCCTCATCTGCTTTTGCCAGGATAACCAGTGCACCTGGCACTGACTGGATCCTCTGTAATACCAGCTTCTCTCTTTGCCCTTGTTTCATAGGCTGGTCCTGATATTCAACCACTGGTTGTTCATCAGTTGTGCCTGCCTTCATCTCTTCATAACATCTGACCTCTTTTTCCTTTTTCCCTTTTTTTCTACATTTTTCTTTATTTCTATTTATTTTTCATTTTCCTTATTTATTTATTTTCAAGCAAAGAGAGAGAAAGAAAATGGACCCACCAGGACCTCTTCCCACTGCAAATGAACTCCAGGTACATGCGGCATTTGGTGCGCCTGATTTTATGTGGGTACTGAGCCATCTCTCCAGTGCCTTTTTCTTCATTTTTCAATGCTGAAGACTGAACTCAGAGCCTCACACAGGCTAGGGAAAGTCTCTACCACTGAGCCACATCCCCAGCCCCTTGCTCTTCCCTCTTTGATTACATGTGACAGATTCTAACTGCCTTTCTGGCCTTGACCTTATTATACTCACTTTTCATAAGCACTGTCTTTCATGATCACATCAGTTGTCCTACTTAGTCTCCACGCTACCTCCAAGGTTGTCCACATGGGTTGAGTAAAGATTTCAAGATTATATACATACATACACACACACACACACACACACACACACACATATATATGTTTTTTTTTTTGTTTTTTGAGGTAGGGTTTCACTTTAGCTCAAGCTGACCTGGAATTCACTATGTAGTCTCAGGGTAGCCTCGAACTGGTAGTGATCCTCCCACCTCTGCCTTCCAAGTGCTAGAATTAAAGACGTGAACCACCACACCCAGATTATTTTTTTAATTAATTTATTTTTATTAACAACTTCTATTATCCCATGGTAATGCCCTCCCTCCCTCCACTTTCCCTTTGAAACTCCATTCTCCATCATATCTCCTCCCCCTCTCAATCAGTCTCTCTTTTATTTTGATGTAATGATCTTTTACCTCCTATTATGATAGTCTTGTGTAGGTAGTGTCAGGTACTATGAGGTCATGGATACCCAGGCCATTTTGTGTCTGGAGGAGCATGTTGTAAGGAGTCCTTCCTTTGGATCTTACATTCTTTCTGCCACCTCTTCCACAATGGAACCTGAGCCTTGGAAGGTGTGATAGAGATATTGCAGTGCTGAGCACTCCTGTCACTTCTTTCCAGCACCATGATGCCTTCTGAGTCATCCCAAGGTCACTGCCATCTGAAAAGAAAAGATTCTCTACCAAAAGTGAGAGTAGCATTAATAAATGGGTATGAACATTAAGAGAAGTGCTTACTGGGCAGTTTGATAAGCATAGTATATACATTTAGCCAGACAGCAGCAGACGTTACACCCCTAGGGCTCATGACTACCCCTGTTTTAGGTTTACAGTATCAGGGATATATTCCCTCCCATGGAGCAGGCCTCCAGTCCAATTAGAAGGCAGTTGGTTTCCACCATGACAGACATGCCACTATTGCACCTGTTGGCTCATTTGGCCTGACTAGCAAAATGTAAGGCTTGCAGATACTGTTGAGTATCTTCACTGGTGATTTCTCTCTTTCCCATTGAACTGCATGCAGAATGGCTTCTTCCAGCTTTCTGTCAGCTGGTCTACATGGAAGAGGTTATCAGCTCAGTTCCAGCAGGATTTCTCAGTGGCCTTGCAGCCCAAGTATGTGGAGTCTTCAGCAATAAGGTCTTGCCATCTATTCCTGGTGGGAAACCAAGGGCCTTGGCAATGGCCTATAATGTTTTGGGGGCATCAGGGACATCCCTGACCAATAACTCACTGGAAGGTATCTCATCCCTGGCACTGAAAATTTTCTAGCAACAATCTATGGCTCCCGGGTGTTCCATTCTCCAAAAAAGTAGGTTTCCATATGATTTATTTATATCCTCTTAGATTTTGATTAGCCCTCACTCCACCTTTCCTTTACTCAGTCTCTTCCCCTGACCTCACTTAGGCCTTTTCACTTCCATTAATCTATTCTCCTACTTACATATATACAATACCATCCTATTAAGTACCCCCTCCCTTCCTTTCTCTTCCCTTTATATCTCTTTTCTAGCTTATTTGACTCTGCTACTGAGTTTTCTTCCTACTTACACAGAAATCCAATCATCTGTAGCTAGGAACCACATATGAGAGAGAACATGCGACATTTGGCTTTCTGGGCCTGGATTACCTCACTAAGTATAATCCTTTCCAGATCCATCCATTTTCCTGCAAATTTCATAACCAGCTTATTTTTTGATTTTTCAAGGTAGGGTCTCACTCTAGCCCAGGCTGACCTGGAATTCACTATGCAGTCTCAGGGTGACCTTGAAATCACAGTGATCCTCCCACCTCTACCTCCCGAGCATTGGGATTAAAGGCATGCACCACCATACCCTGCTATTTGTAAGCATTTAAAAAATATTTTTATTTATTTATTGGAGAAAGAGAGACAAAGAGAGAGAGAAAGAGAAAGAGAGAATGGGTGCACCAGGGCCTCCAGCCACTGCAAAGGAACTCCAGACACATGCGCCACCTTGTGCATCTGGCTTAAGTGGATCCTGGGGAATTGAACCTGGGCCTTTTGGCTTTACAGGCAAGTACTTTAACTGCTAAGCCCTCTGTAAGCATTTTTGTACATGAATTACCAGCCTCTTCCTTTTCTACAAAGCACCTTTATTTATCACATCTCTGGCCTTTATAAAATCTTCTTTTATTTTAGTCTGATGCTCACCATTCCTCGTCACCTTGTTTTCAGCACCATTTGCATCAGGTCAAGAGTCTTTATTTCAAACACATACCTCCTGGTGGTCCATAACATGGTCTCTATGCTTGTCAGTGATGTTTGTCATGTTCCAGAAAACCCACCTTCTCCAACTAGGATACACCATGCAACATGGTGGTTCAAAGTTTATATAATATATGGAAATAAAATAAATCTGAGGTCTGGAGAGATAGCTTAGCAGTTAAGGCGCTTGCCTACAAAGCCAAAGGACCCAGGTTCGATTGCCCAGAACCCATGTAAAACCAGCTGCACAAGGTGGCACATGTATCTGGAGTTTCCTTGCAGTGGCTAGAGGCCCTGGCGCACCCATTCTCTCTCTCTATTTCTCTCTCTCTCTCCCTCTCTCTCAAATAAAATAAAATAAAATGCAATGATGCACAATTTAAAAAATTTGAGTTTGAATCCTAGCTTCACTATTTGGTAGGTGGGAGACCTTGAGCAAAATGCTCAACTCTTTTGAGTCTCCATTTCATTTACTATAGAACTGGGGGTGATCTGACAGTATTTAGCCTCATAGAGTGGTTGTGAGGATGAAATAATATACAACATCTTTAGCCTACTTCTTGGTAGATGGTACCATATATGTTCTTATTGTTATTGTTATTGTCCTCATCACCATTCATTATTTGCGAAAGTCACTGTTGGGGCTGTGGAGATGGTTTGGCAGTTAAAGGCACTCACTTGCCAAGCCTGCCTGCCTGGGTTTGATACCCTAGTACCCACATAAAACTGACCCAAAGTGGCCCAGCACCTGGAGCTCATTTGGAGTGGCAAGAGGCATGGCATATCCATTCTCCCCCTTTCCTTACAAGTAAGTAAATATAAATATTTAAAAATAAATAAAAAGAGGGCTGGAGAGATGGCTTAACAGTTAAGGCGCTTGCCTGCAAAGCCAAATAATCCCGGTTCAATTCTCCAGAACCACGTAAACCAGATGCACAAGGGGGCACATGCATCTGGAGTTCATTTGCAGTGGCTGGAGGCCCTGGCATGACCACTCTCTCAAACAAATAAATAAAATATTTAATAAATAAAAACAGGAGGCTGGAGAGACAGATTATTGGTTAAGGTGTTTTCCTACAAAGCCAAAGGACCCAGGATCAATTCTCCAGTACCCATGTAAAGCCAGATACACAGGATGGCACATGCATCTGGAGTTCGTTTTCAGTGGCTAGCAGCCCTGGCATGTCTATTTTCTCTCATAAATAAATAAATAAATAAATAAATAAATAAATAAATAAGACTCTTAGAGAAACAGAGGCAGGACAACTAAAAATCTTTCATTTCAAATTCTCTTTCCTGCTTCCCTACTACTAACCCAGGAAAAAGAAGTTTGTCTTTCAGTTAGAATGGCCAGCCCCAAGGAAAACATCAAAGTGAAAATTGGAGGTATAGACATTCGATAAACTTTACAAATAGGGGTCTAGATGTGGTGTTACCTGAAGGACTCTCCTCTGTCCCCAAAAGAAAAACAGGTCTCCTCGAATTCATAACCCATGTCAAACATTGACTTAAGCCATTCACAAATCACGGAGAAACAATCAATCCGTATCCTGACCCACAAACAACCCCTAACCGCATTGAAACTTCTGGGGCATTAGAACCTCAGAAACCATACTCCCCAAATCACTTCTCTACCTTCAATAGCCCCCTCGACTCCCACCCGCACCGGCTGCTTTGATCTGCACGTTTATAAGCTTCACTTCAGCTCAGCTGAGACGCAGAGAGCCTCGAGCCCATAGAGAGGTCTCTGCCCCTTGCCATTTATCATGTCTGCAGCAAACGGTTTCCTTCTATCGCAGTTTGGGTCTGTAGTGTTTCTCTTCAACTTTCCTTACGTTACCGGCCTGTAATTCCAGCACTTGGGAGACACGACTTGGAGGTTAGCCTGGGGCTACATACTGAGTTCCTACCATAGAAACAACAACAGTAGCAACAAACTACTTCATAATTGGGTCTCGCGCTTCAGGTTTTAGTTTTCCCACCTGGAAAAGAGGACTTCTTGCTGGAAAATCTCCTCTTTGCCACCCTCCCCAACCCCTCCTGGGACATGTGGTTGGTTTAGACTACAACACTGGTGTCTTCAGCAGCAGGCTCTGGCATCCCAGGAGCTTTCAGACAAATGACATCTTCCTAGTGCTTACATTCTCCCCAGGGATCAGGGCAGTCACATCTGCTGATCACCAGAAACACAACACTCTCCTTACAGGTCCCACAAGACCTGACACAGTCCCAGTAGAATTGAACTGGTCCATGATCAGAGACCTGTTGCTATCTTATACTGTATGAAACTGATGGCACCAAGCACATCACTGACAAACAATGGTTATTTATCAGCTATAATTGTTTCAAACTCTTGCCCAGAGACAAGGGAATGGATCTAATGACTTTCAGCGAATTCCATTCACCTAGGAAGCCTATAATCATCCAAGAGAGTAATTCTGGGATCTTTTAGGAAAAGTCATAGGGGATTTATGAGGATTCTGCACAAACATCAGAAGTATCATTTGTGCCATCTGACTTCTGACCCCCAAGGAAATGACAAGGCATCACAAAGCCTGGTGTACCTCCTGTCATGCTTTGAGGCTACGGAGGATTTCAGGAATATATATATATATTTAAAATGTTTGTTTATTTATTTATTTGAGGGGAGAAAGCAGATAGAGAGAGACAATGGGTAGTCCAGGGCCTCAAGCCACTGCCTAGGAACTCCAGACGCATGAGTCACCCTGTGCATCTGGCTTACATGGGTACTAGGGAATTGAACCTTGATCCTTAGGCTTGACAGGCAAGTGCCTTAACCACTAAGCCATCTCTCCAGCCCATCAGGGCTATATTAATCCTGGCCTTCTCTGTCACTTTCCGTTCTCATCTCAAATTCAACTTCTACCTGGAACCTAAGCATATCTACCTCCTCCACTCATACACTTACCCATGGGAATTCGTGAATCTTCCTGCTCAGGGCCTTGTAATCTACTGACTCCTCCCTGATAGCATGCCACCCTCTACTCCCAGGTCCCGGTAGTTCAAAGGCTTTGGACAGTGGCAGTGAGAGCCAAATGCCAATGTGCAATGGCCCTAGCGGCTAAGCACTGATGTTTGGATTGCTGAGCCTGGGCAGAAAGCCCAGCCTGAGTCTGGCCCTCCTTGCTGCTCATCCTTGAAGAGCATTTGCTGTCCTGATGCCTCTGCCACAAGGAAGTGTGACAAGCCAGCTTGCTGCTGGCACCTGCCACACTGTGGCATAACACCAATGCTAATGGCAGAAATAATCACAGTGACAACGATGGCTTGGGCTACATGTAGAAGGCACTTGTCATCCCCTCTGGAGCCTCCCAGCCCAGGGCTTCACGTGGACGTTGTACTTGGCCCTTGGCCCACAGCACACACTGTCACAATCACACACTGGGTTCATGTGAATGGTTGACGTTATCATTACTGTCATCACAGTTCTAGACAACTATTCATCTATTCTTGCAAAGCGCATACTGAGGACAAAATGCATGCAGGTTTCATGTAAGACTAAAAAAAAAAAAATGCAAAATCTGTTTAACACTTTCAAGAGTTTAAGGGGCTGAGGATATAGTTCAGTGGTAGAGCCCTCGCCTAACATGCACAAGTCCCTGAGCTCAGTGCACATCGCTAGAAGAAGAAAGAGGAGGAGGGCAAAGGGGAGGCTGCGGGCGGAGAGAGAACATGTAATTCCACTGTATTGTGCCACGGTTGTGGACAAGTGGCTTCACAGTGCTTGGAAAAATGGTAAAATACAGTGAGTGCTCAGTAAATAAGTGTTGATAAAACTGAATTAACAGGGCTAAGGAGATGGCTTAGTGGTTAAGGTGCTTACCTACCAAGCCTAAGGACCCAGGTTTGATTCCTCAGAACCCTCCTAAGCAAGATGCAATGGTGGTTCATGTGTCCAGAGTTCATTTGCAATGGCTAGAGGCTCTGGTGCACACTCTCTCACTCACTCTCTCTCAATAAATAAATAAATAAAAAATATTTTTTAAAACAGATTGAAAGCCAGGCATGGTGGCGCATGCCTTTAATCCCAGCACTTGTGAGGCAGAGGTAGGAGGATCGCCATGAGTTTGAGGCCACCCTGGGAATACAGAGTGAATTCCAGGTCAGCCTGAGCTAAAATGAGACCCTACCTCAAAAAAAAAAAAAAAAAAAAAAAAAAAAAAAAAACCAGAATGAACAGATAAATGAATGAGTATACAGTGGGATATAGAATTTGAGATACGGAGCAGAATTACCTTTTAAAAAATATTTTAGGAGCTAGAGAGATTGCTTAGTGGTTAAAGGTATTTACTTACAAAGTCTGAGGGACCAGGTTCAATTCCCTGTATTCATGAAAAGCAAAATGCACAAAGTCAGACATGTATTTGGAGTTTGTCTGCAGTAGCAGGAGGCACTGGCACACCTATCCATTCTCTCTCTTCCCCAAATAAATATATATATATATATATATATTTAATCTCTGGGGTTTTTTGTTTTGTTTTGTTTTGTTTTGTTTTTTCAAGGTGAGGTCTAGCTCTACTCCATGCTGACCTGGAATTCACTATGTAGCTTCAGGGTGGCCTCGGACTCACAATCCTCTTACCTCTGCCTCCCGACCTGAGTGCTGGGATTAAAGGCGTGCACTACCACATCTGGCTAATCTCTGTTTTTTTCTTTTAAGACTTTATTTTTTATTTATTTATTAGAGGGAGACAGAGAGAGAGAAAATGGGAACACCAGGGCCTCTATCCACTGCAAACAAACTCCAGATGCATGTGCCAGCACGTGCATCTGGCTTACGTGGGACATGAAGAATAGAACATGGGTCCTTAGGTTTCGCAGGCATGCGCCTTAACCACTAAGCCATCTCTCCAACCCTGATCTCTGTTTTTGAAAAACCATTTTCTTTATTTATTTGAGAGAGAGAAAGAGGTAGAGAGAGAGAGAGAATGGGCACACCAAGGCCTTCAGCCACTGCAAATGAACTCCAGACATGTGCACCACATTGTGCATCTGGCTTAAATGGGTATTGAGGCAAGGCAAGCATCTTAACCACTAAGCCATTTCTCCAGCGCCAAATCTCAGAGTTCAAGGCCACTCTGAGATTTTGTTGTTGTTGTTGTTTGTTTGTTTGTTTTTGTTTTTGTTTTTGAGGCAGTGTCTCACTCTAACCCAGGCTGACCTGGAACTCACACTGTAGCTCAGGATGGCCTTGAACTCGCAGCCATCTTCCTACCTCAACTTCCCAAATGCTGGGCACACTCAGATGGAAGCAAAGTATCTTTTTTGGAAAGGAATCAGAAGGTCTTTGTTTGGGGGGAGGAGAGTGGCTTTTGAACTAAACTCTGAAAGCTTTTTTTTTTTTTTTTTTTGAGATAGGATCTCATGTAGCTCAGGCTGGCCCTGAACTCACTATATAGTGATGGATGACCTTGAACTTCTGATCCTCTTGCCTCCACCTCCTAAGTGCTAGGATTATAAAGTGTGAACCACCAAATACCTGATTCTAAACTCTGAAATCTGGGGCTGGAGAAATGGCTTAGTGGTTAAGGCGCTTGCCTACAAAGCCAAAGGACCCAGGTTCAACTCCCCAGTACCCACATAAGCCAGATGCACAAGGGGGCACACACATCTGAAGTTCATTAGCAGTGGCTAGAGGCCCTGGCACACTCATTCGGTCTCTCTCTCCCTCCCCCTGATTATTTCTCACTCTCTCAAATAAATAAAGAAAAATAAAACATTTTAAAAAATAAAATGAACTCTAAAAGCTGAAAAGGCAGCACAGTGTGGGGATGAAGGGTAGGAGTCTGTATCCAGAGGCTTGGGTCTGAACATCAACTCTGGTTTAGGACATGTTACCTAATTTGATGGCATCATACCTTGGTCCTCATCTGTAAAATAGGTTAATAACAGTTGCTTTTTTTTTTTTTTTTTTTTTGGTTTCTCAAGGTAGGGTCTCACTCTTGTCCAGACTGACCTGGAATTAACTAGGTAGTCTCAGGGTGGCCTTGAACTCACAGCGATCCTCCTATCTCTGCCTCCCCAGTGCTGGGATTAAAGGCGTGCGCCACCACGCCCAGCAACTGTTACTTCTTTATGGGTTTGTTATGAAGGTAACATGAGCTGGCATTTGTAGGCAAGTATCTTAACCACTGAGCCATCTTTCCAGCCCATGAACTGATATTTGTAAAATGTTTAATGCAGATGTGCAATAAATAAATAAATATGGCTAGGAGCCCCTCAGGCTTGCAGGGTGGAGATGGTATGAGGAATAGCCTTCCTTCCAAACAATGGAATGTTATTGAGATTTCCCAGAGGCCAGCTTCCTCAAGAAAGGTGGGAGGATGGGGCTGGAGAGATGGCTTAGTGGTTAAGTGCTTGCCTGCGAAGCCTAAGGACCCCTGTTCGAGGCTTGATTCCCCAGGATCCACATAAGCCAGAAGCACAAGGTGGCACATGCATCTAGAGTTCATTTGCAGTGGCCAGGAGGCCCTGGTGTACCCATTATCTCTCTATCTATCTGCCTCTTTCTCTCACTGTCTATCGTTCTCAAATAAATAAATTAAATTAAAAAGGTGGGAGCTGGGCGTGGTAGTGCATGCCTGTAATCCCAGCACTCAGGAGGCAGAGGTAGGGGGATCGCTGTGAGTTCGAGGCCACTCTGAGACTACATAGTGAATTCCAGGTCAGCCTAGGCTAGAGTGAGACCCCACCTTGAAAAAAATAAAAGGTGGGAGGACCCTGAAGGGTGGGGGTTAGGGGGCCCTGAATGATCAGAGTAAGTTGTGTGGTAAGTCACTACTCTTTTTATTATTGACAATTTCCATAATTATAGACAATAAACCATGATAATTCCTTCCCCCCTCACTTTCCCCTTCGTAGCTCCACTCTCCATCATACTCCTCCCCCTCAATCAGTCTCACCATCTTTTCCTCCTATTATGACCATCTTGTGTAGGTAGTGTCAGGCACTGTGAGGTCATGGATATCCAGGCCATTTTGTGCCTGAAAGAGTGCACTGGAGGAGTCCTGCCCTTCCTTTGGCTCTCACATTCTTTCTGCCACCTCTTCCACAATGGACCCTGAGCCTTGGAAGGTGTGATAGAGATATTGCAGTGCTGAGCACTCCTGTGGCACTTCTTCTCAGTACCATGGTGCCTTTTTTAAAAAATATATTTTATTTATTTGAGAGAGAGAAGAGACAGAATGAGAGAGAGAGAGAGAGAGAGAGAGAGAGAGAGAGACTGGGCATGCCAGGGCCTCCAGCCACTGCAAACGAACTCCAGACACCTGTGCCCCTTGTGCATCTGGCTTACGTGGGTCCTGGAGAGTCGAACTGGGATCCTTTGGCTTTGCAGGCAAATGCCTTAACCGCTAAGCCATCTCTCCAGGCCCATGGTGCCTTTTGAGTCATCCCAGAGGTCACCGCCATCTGAAAAGAGAAGCTTCTCTAGCCAAAAGTGAAAGTAACATTAATATATGGGCATTAATATTAAGAGAAGTGCGTTTAGTCAGACACCAGCAGGAATTACACCCCTAGAACTCATGACTTCCCCTGTCATAGGTTTTCAGTGTCAGGCATGTGTTCCCTCCCATGGAGCGGGCCTCCAGTCCAATTAGAGAGCAGTTGGTTTCCTTCATAACAGACATGCCACAGTTGCAGCCATTTGCTCATTTGGCCTGGAGTCATTACATTTTGTGTAATTTTTTTTTTTTTTTTTTGGTATTTTGAGGTAGGGTTTCACTGTACTCCAGGCTAACCTGGAATTCACTCTGTAGTCTCAGGGTGGCCCCAAACTCAAAGTGATCCTCCTATCTGTGTCTCCCGAATGCTGGGATTAACGGAGTGCGCCACCACACCCAGATATGTGTAATATTTTTAAAAACATTTTATTTTATTTTATTTATTTGAGAGAGGTTCTCTCCTTCTGGAGAGAGAGAGAGAGAATGGCACACCAGGGCTTCCAGCTACTGCAAACAAACTCCAAACACATGTATCACTTTGTGCATCTGGCTTATGTGGGTCCTCGGGAATGGAACCTGGGTCCTTTGGCTTTGCAGGCAAGTGTCTTAACTGTTAAGCCATCTCTCCAGCCCTTGAGCAAACTTCTTATTCTGGGATAGTTTTAGATTTTTTTTAGATTTACAGAAAAGTTGCACAGTGCTGAGTGCTCCAGTTCACCCAAATGGAAGCATTATAAAGTAAGTCAATGCCTTGGAAGCAATAGCAGAACATAGTCAGACACGTGTTTTATTTTAAATAGTTTAACTTATTTATTAGAGTTAGTGAGGGGGGGGGTCTCCTGCCACTGCAAATGAACCCAATGTGCCTGGCTTTATGTGAGTACTGGGGAATCGAACCCAGGTCTTCAAGCTTTGCAAACAAGTGCCTTTAACCACTGAGCCATCACCCCAGCCCCCAGACATGTATTTTAGAAAGCTTGTGGTAACAGCTGTAAGGAGGGATGGAGGGAGGAATGGGGGAAGGGAGAAAGAGAACGGGGATAGATAGAAGGAGGGAGAGAGAGAGAGAGAGAGACCCATGAGATCCACAAGTAGGCTGTTAGCATCATCAGAGATACAGTCAGGACATGGCAGGGGGGCAGAGGGGGGCATGAGTGTGTGAAAATTCCCGAGCCAGCACAGCTGGCTGTGGATGCCCTCAAAGAGAAAGGATCCAGCATAAAGTCAAGGGCTGACCTCTGTGGGAGGCAGTGGCCAAGCAGCGTTCAGTGTGAGTGACCAGGTATCACTCAGGGCGATTTCTCTGAACAGCTCAGGAAGTTGACAGGCCTGAGGACTCCCGATGACTGTGCAGAGCTAGGGATGGGATGAGCAGTGGTCAGGATTCCAGTCCAATACTGTGCACTGCTCTAGCAGAAGAGGGCTCCCTTCAGTTACTCTTGGTGGCTGGCTGCTCATCAGCCTGGCCCTCATCTGGGGGAAAATGGGCCCAGCAGAGGTCAAGAGAACTGAAACAGATTCATCGATGTTCCTAAGGTGTTTTCCACAGCTGTACTGAGAGGCATGGTGATGGGGGTGCTTAAGGATGAGTGATGGTACTGGTTTCAGGTCCTAACTCCACCACCTAACAGCTGTGTAGCCTTGGACAGATTACTTGGTTTCTCCATGCCTCAATTTTCCAATCTGCAAAAATAAGGGGGTGGGGTGGGGAAGGGTGGAAAGATCATAACATTTTCCTTATAAAGGGGGATGTAAGCATTCAATGAGTTAATTAATATATAAAGTGAATTATAACAGTTCCTAGGGCATTATTAAAGTCTATGCATGTTTAATTCTTTTGATTCATGTACTTAAATTCAATGTGCTTAGATTATTTAATACTACTGTAATTCTCAGTTTACATATGAGGAAAAGTTATCCAATAGGAAAGAAGCTTCATATGAGTTGAGAGTTTGTATTGTGTGTCTAATACTTAGCATGGTAGTTGGAATACAGTAGTTAAGGTTATTGAATTTGTTTTGGTATGTATATGTGTATTATGGTGTGTGTGTGTGTGTGTGTGTGTGCATGTGTATGGGCATGCGCATGCTGTGGTGGCCTGTGGAGGTCAGAGGATACCCTCATGGTAACAGTCTTTGCCTTCCACCTTGTTTAAGACAAGGGTTAAGGGCTTCTCTTGTTGTTTGCTACTGCAAATGTCAGACTAGCTGGACTGTGAGCTGTGGGATTCTCCTGACTCCACCTCCCATTGCTCTAGGTGCATTGGGATCACAGTCACATGTACTACTTGCTTTGGCTTTACATGGGCTCTGGGGATCCAAACTCCACTCATCAGACTGAGCTATCTGCCCAGCACCTACTGAATATTTTTTTCATATTTTTTTATGAGGGAGAAAGAGAGAGACAGAGAGAGAGAGAGAGAGAGAGAGAGAATTGGTGCACCAGGGCCTCCAGCCACTGAAATCAAAGCCCAGATGCATGCGTCATCTTGTGCCCATGTGCAACCTTGAGTGCTTACATTGCCTTGTGCATCTGGCTTATGTGGGATCTGGAGAGTCGAACATGAGTCCTTAGGCTTCACAGGCAAGTACCGTAACCACTAAGCAATCTCTCCAGCTCCTGAATTTTTTTTTTTTTTTGGTATGGTTTTGCGAGGTAGGGTCTTGCTCTAGTCCAGGCTGACCTGGAATTTATTATGTACTCTCAGGCTGGCCTTGAACTCATGGCACTCCTCCTGCCTGTGCTCCCAAGTGCTGGGATTAAAGGTGTGCACCACTGCATCCGGCTCTGAATATTTAAATGAATAAATGAGTGACAACCTGGTATACATGCAGTGTACAGATGCTAATTCAGAAGTACTTTGGAAGACCTAGCCATGGCCAATCAGCCATTAATTCAGTGTTTTATAATAGAACTCACTGAATGGGTCAGCATTAATACTATACATTTAAACAATATACAATCAAAAGAAAAGTTCGCCGGGCACGGTGGCGCACGCCTTTATCCCAACACTCAGGAGGCAGAGGTAGGAGGATCGCCATGAATTCGAGGCCACCCTGAGACTACACAGTGAATTCCAGGTCAGCCTGGGATAGAGCGAGACCCTACCTTTGAAAACAAAACAACAACAACAACAAAAAGGCAAAGTTCAAGCAGCAGTTGTACCCCAAGGGTCCATTCTATATAGGGAGCCATTCAATTTCAAGAAACAGTAATGCATGCAAGCCAGCCTTATAGAAAGCTATGTGTCATAGGAGGACACAGGAAACCTGACTGCACTGCACACACATACTCAAGAATTGTAGCTGATAAGCTCTGCAACTAGGAAAAGCATCAGTGCTCCTCCCTCATGGCTCTCGCTAGTGCTAGACATTGAGCCCAGGGCCTTTAACCTGCTGGGCAAGTGTTCTCCACTGAGTTCTGCTTACAGCCCTTTTAAAAAATGCTTTGTGGGCTGGAGAGATGGCTTAGCGGTTAAGCATTTGCCTATGAAGCCTAAGGACCCCCGGTTCAAGGCTCTCTTCCCCAGTACCCACATTAGCCAGATGCACAAGGGGGCGCATGCATCTGGAGTTCATTTGCAGTGGCTAGAAGCCCTGGCGCGCCCATTCTCTCTCCCTCTCTCTCCCTCTTTCTCTCTCTGTCTGCCACTCTCAAATAAATAAAAAAAATAAACAAAAAATTAAAAAATGCTTTGTGAGGGAAAGTGGGAGAAGGGAGGGCATTACCATGGGATATTGTTTACAATCATGGAAGTTGTTAATAAAAGATAATAATAAATTAAAAAATCAGAAAACAAATGCTTTGTGAAGGGGGTGCATGCATCTGGAGTTTGTTTGCAGTGGCTGGAGGCCCTGGCACACCCATTCTCTCTCTATCCACCTCTTTCTCTCTTTGTCTGTCACTCTCAAATAAATTTAAAAAAAAAATGCTTTGTGAGCCGGGCATCGTGGTGCATGCCTTTAATCCCAGCACTCGGGAGGCAGAGGTGAGAGGATTGCTGTGAGTTCGAGGCCTCCCTGAGACCACATAGTGAATTCCAGGTCAGCCTGAGCTAGAGTGAGACCCTACCTCCAAAAACAAAACAAAAAAAAAACAAACAAAAAATGCTTTGTGCCGGACTTTGGTGGTCCACACCTTTAATCCCAGCACTTGGGAGACAGGGCTAGGGGGATCACCATGAGTTCGAGGCCAACCTGAGACTACATAGTGAATTTCAGGTCAGCCTGGGCAAAAGTGAGACCCTCTTTTTGAAAAAACAATAAATTGAAAAAACAATAAATAAATATGCTTTGAAATAAATATTGCAATTTTATTTTTTCTTTAAATGTCTCTGCCCATTTTTAAAATATTCTATTTATTTATTTATGTGAAAGAGAGAGAAACAGAGAAAATAACAGAGAGAATGGTCATGCCAGGGCCTCCAGCCACTGCAAACAAACTCCAGACACAGGTGCCACCATGTGCATCTGGCTTATGTGGGTTCTGGGGAATTGAACCTGGGTCCTTAGGCTTTGCAGGCAAGTGCCTTAACTGCTAAGCCATCTCTCCAGGTCTATTTTATTGTTTTATTTGTTTTTGTTTTTGTTTTGAGGTAGGGTCTTGCTCTAGCCCAGGCTGACGTGGAATTCATTATGTAGTCTCAGGGTGGCCTTGAACTCACAGTGATCCTCCTACCTCTGCCTCCCAAGTGCTGGGATTAAAGGTATGTGCCACCACAACCAGCCATGAGTTCTTTCTTCCAAATTATTTATTTATTTGCAAGCACACATAGAGATAAGAGAGACAGAAAACAATGGGTGTGCCAGGGCCTCTAGCCACTGAAAACGAATCCAGACACCTGTGCCCCTTGTGCATCGGCTTAGTGGGTCCGGGAGAGTCAACTGGGCCCTTTGGCTTTGCAGGCAAATGCCTTAACCGCTAAGCCATTTTCCCCGGCCCAGGTGCCTTTTGAGCTCCCAGAGGTCACCGCCATCTGAAAAGAGAAGCTTCTCTAGCCAAAAGTGAAAGTACATTAAATATGGGCATTAATATTAAGAAAAGGCTTTTATCAGACACCAGCAGGAATTACACCCCTAGAACTCATGACTTCCCCTGTCATATTTTTTTCATGTAGGCATGTTTCCCCCCCATGGAGCGGGCCTCCAGTCCAATTAGAGAGCAGTTGGTTTCCTTCATAACAGACATGCCACAGTTGCAGCCATTTGCCTCATTTGGCCTGGAGTCATTACATTTTGTGTAATTTTTTTTTTTTTTTTTTTTTTTTTTTTTTTTTTTTTGGTATTTTGAGGTAGGGTTTCACTGTACTCCAGGCTAACCTGGAATTCACTCTGTAGTCTCAGGGTGGCCCCAAACTCAAAGTGATCCTCCTATCTCTGTCTCCCGAATGCTGGGATTAACGGAGTGCGCCACCACACCCAGATATGTGTAATATTTTTAAAAACATTTTATTTTATTTTATTTATTTGAGAGAGGTTCTCTCCTTCTGGAGAGAGAGAGAGAGAATGGCACACCAGGGCTTCCAGCTACTGCAAACAAACTCCAAACACATGTATCACTTTGTGCATCTGGCTTATGTGGGTCCTCGGGAATGGAACCTGGGTCCTTTGGCTTTGCAGGCAAGTGTCTTAACTGTTAAGCCATCTCTCCAGCCCTTGAGCAAACTTCTTATTCTGGGATAGTTTTAGATTTTTTTTAGATTTACAGAAAGTTGCACAGTGCTGAGTGCTCCAGTTCACCCAAATGGAAGCATTATAAAGTAAGTCAATGCCTTGGAAGCAATAGCAGAACATAGTCAGACACGTGTTTTATTTTAAATAGTTTAACTTATTTATTAGAGTTAGTGAGGGGGGGGGTCTCCTGCCACTGCAAATGAACCCAATGTGCCTGGCTTTATGTGAGTACTGGGGAATCGAACCCAGGTCTTCAAGCTTTGCAAACAAGTGCCTTTAACCACTGAGCCATCACCCCAGCCCCCAGACATGTATTTTAGAAAGCTTGTGGTAACAGCTGTAAGGAGGGATGGAGGGAGGAATGGGGGAAGGGAGAAAGAGAACGGGGATAGATAGAAGAGGAGAGAGAGAGAGAGAGAGGGAGGGAGAGAGAGAGAGACCCATGAGATCCACAAGTAGGCTGTTAGCATCAACAGAGATACAGTCAGGACATGGCAGGGGTCCGAGGGGGGCATGAGTGTGTGAAAATTCCTGAGCCAGCACAGCTGGCTGTGGATGCCCTCAAAGAGAAAGGATCCAGCATAAAGTCAAGGGCTGACCTCTGTGGGAGGCAGTGGCCAAGCAGCGTTCAGTGTGAGTGACCAGGTATCACTCAGGGCGATTTCTCTGAACAGCTCAGGAAGTTGACAGGCCTGAGGACTCCCTATGACTGTGCAGAGCTAGGGATGGGATGAGCAGTGGTCAGGATTCCAGTCCAATACTGTGCACTGCTCTAGCAGAAGAGGGCTCCCTTCAGTTACTCTTGGTGGCTGGCTGCTCATCAGCCTGGCCCTCATCTGGGGGAAAATGGGCCCAGCAGAGGTCAAGAGAACTGAAACAGATTCATCGATGTTCCTAAGGTGTTTTCCACAGCTGTACTGAGAGGCATGGTGATGGGGGTGCTTAAGGATGAGTGATGGTACTGGTTTCAGGTCCTAACTCCACCACCTAACAGCTGTGTAGCCTTGGACAGATTACTTGGTTTCTCCATGCCTCAATTTTCCAATCTGCAAAAATAAGGGGGTGGGGTGGGGAAGGGTGGAAAGATCATAACATTTTCCTTATAAAGGGGGATGTAAGCATTCAATGAGTTAATTAATATATAAAGTGAATTATAACAGTTCCTAGGGCATTATTAAAGTCTATGCATGTTTAATTCTTTTGATTCATGTACTTAAATTCAATGTGCTTAGATTATTTAATACTACTGTAATTCTCAGTTTACATATGAGGAAAAGTTATCCAATAGGAAAGAAGCTTCATATGAGTTGAGAGTTTGTATTGTGTGTCTAATACTTAGCATGGTAGTTGGAATACAGTAGTTAAGGTTATTGAATTTGTTTTGGTATGTATATGTGTATTATGGTGTGTGTGTGTGTGTGTGTGTGTGTGCATGTGTATGGGCATGCGCATGCTGTGGTGGCCTGTGGAGGTCAGAGGATACCCTCATGGTAACAGTCTTTGCCTTCCACCTTGTTTAAGACAAGGGTTAAGGGCTTCTCTTGTTGTTTGCTACTGCAAATGTCAGACTAGCTGGACTGTGAGCTGTGGGATTCTCCTGACTCCACCTCCCATTGCTCTAGGTGCATTGGGATCACAGTCACATGTACTACTTGCTTTGGCTTTACATGGGCTCTGGGGATCCAAACTCCACTCATCAGACTGAGCTATCTGCCCAGCACCTACTGAATATTTTTTTCATATTTTTTTATGAGGGAGAAAGAGAGAGACAGAGAGAGAGAGAGAGAGAGAGAGAGAATTGGTGCACCAGGGCCTCCAGCCACTGAAATCAAAGCCCAGATGCATGCGTCATCTTGTGCCCATGTGCAACCTTGAGTGCTTACATTGCCTTGTGCATCTGGCTTATGTGGGATCTGGAGAGTCGAACATGAGTCCTTAGGCTTCACAGGCAAGTACCGTAACCACTAAGCAATCTCTCCAGCTCCTGAATTTTTTTTTTTTTTTTGGTATGGTTTTGCGAGGTAGGGTCTTGCTCTAGTCCAGGCTGACCTGGAATTTATTATGTACTCTCAGGCTGGCCTTGAACTCATGGCACTCCTCCTGCCTGTGCTCCCAAGTGCTGGGATTAAAGGTGTGCACCACTGCATCCGGCTCTGAATATTTAAATGAATAAATGAGTGACAACCTGGTATACATGCAGTGTACAGATGCTAATTCAGAAGTACTTTGGAAGACCTAGCCATGGCCAATCAGCCATTAATTCAGTGTTTTATAATAGAACTCACTGAATGGGTCAGCATTAATACTATACATTTAAACAATATACAATCAAAAGAAAAGTTCGCCGGGCACGGTGGCGCACGCCTTTATCCCAACACTCAGGAGGCAGAGGTAGGAGGATCGCCATGAATTCGAGGCCACCCTGAGACTACACAGTGAATTCCAGGTCAGCCTGGGATAGAGCGAGACCCTACCTTTGAAAACAAAACAACAACAACAACAAAAAGGCAAAGTTCAAGCAGCAGTTGTACCCCAAGGGTCCATTCTATATAGGGAGCCATTCAATTTCAAGAAACAGTAATGCATGCAAGCCAGCCTTATAGAAAGCTATGTGTCATAGGAGGACACAGGAAACCTGACTGCACTGCACACACATACTCAAGAATTGTAGCTGATAAGCTCTGCAACTAGGAAAAGCATCAGTGCTCCTCCCTCATGGCTCTCGCTAGTGCTAGACATTGAGCCCAGGGCCTTTAACCTGCTGGGCAAGTGTTCTCCACTGAGTTCTGCTTACAGCCCTTTTAAAAAATGCTTTGTGGGCTGGAGAGATGGCTTAGCGGTTAAGCATTTGCCTATGAAGCCTAAGGACCCCGGTTCAAGGCTCTCTTCCCCAGTACCCACATTAGCCAGATGCACAAGGGGGCGCATGCATCTGGAGTTCATTTGCAGTGGCTAGAAGCCCTGGCGCGCCCATTCTCTCTCCCTCTCTCTCCCTCTTTCTCTCTCTGTCTGCCACTCTCAAATAAATAAAAAAAATAAACAAAAAATTAAAAAATGCTTTGTGAGGGAAAGTGGGAGAAGGGAGGGCATTACCATGGGATATTGTTTACAATCATGGAAGTTGTTAATAAAAGATAATAATAAATTAAAAAATCAGAAAACAAATGCTTTGTGAAGGGGGTGCATGCATCTGGAGTTTGTTTGCAGTGGCTGGAGGCCCTGGCACACCCATTCTCTCTCTATCCACCTCTTTCTCTCTTTGTCTGTCACTCTCAAATAAATTTAAAAAAAAATGCTTTGTGAGCCGGGCATCGTGGTGCATGCCTTTAATCCCAGCACTCGGGAGGCAGAGGTGAGAGGATTGCTGTGAGTTCGAGGCCTCCCTGAGACCACATAGTGAATTCCAGGTCAGCCTGAGCTAGAGTGAGACCCTACCTCCAAAAACAAAACAAAAAAAAACAAACAAAAAATGCTTTGTGCCGGACTTTGGTGGTCCACACCTTTAATCCCAGCACTTGGGAGACAGGGCTAGGGGGATCACCATGAGTTCGAGGCCAACCTGAGACTACATAGTGAATTTCAGGTCAGCCTGGGCAAAAGTGAGACCCTCTTTTTGAAAAAACAATAAATTGAAAAAACAATAAATAAATATGCTTTGAAATAAATATTGCAATTTTATTTTTTCTTTAAATGTCTCTGCCCATTTTTAAAATATTCTATTTATTTATTTATGTGAAAGAGAGAGAAACAGAGAAAATAACAGAGAGAATGGTCATGCCAGGGCCTCCAGCCACTGCAAACAAACTCCAGACACAGGTGCCACCATGTGCATCTGGCTTATGTGGGTTCTGGGGAATTGAACCTGGGTCCTTAGGCTTTGCAGGCAAGTGCCTTAACTGCTAAGCCATCTCTCCAGGTCTATTTTATTGTTTTATTTGTTTTTGTTTTTGTTTTGAGGTAGGGTCTTGCTCTAGCCCAGGCTGACGTGGAATTCATTATGTAGTCTCAGGGTGGCCTTGAACTCACAGTGATCCTCCTACCTCTGCCTCCCAAGTGCTGGGATTAAAGGTATGTGCCACCACAACCAGCCATGAGTTCTTTCTTCCAAATTATTTATTTATTTGCAAGCACACATAGAGATAAGAGAGACAGAAAACAATGGGTGTGCCAGGGCCTCTAGCCACTGAAAACGAACTCCAGACACATGAGCCTCCTTGAGCATCTGCCTTATGTGGCTCCTGGGGAATGGAACCTGGGTCCTTTGACTTTGCAGGCAGGCACCTTAACCATTAAGCCATCTCTCCAGCCCTTTTTTTCAAAATTTTTAATTTTTATTTATTTGAGAAAGAGAGAGGGTGAGAAAGAATGGACACGAAAGGAAAGGGCCTCTTACATTTGTTTATTGTTTGTTTGTTTGTTTTTGAGAAAGAGAGAAGAGAGAAAGAGATAGGGGCAGAAAGAGAATGGGCACACCAGGACCTTCAGCCTGCTGAGAGTGAACTCCAGATGTATGCGCCCTCTTGTGTGCATGTGCAACATTGCATACTTGCATCACTGTGTGGCTATGTGGGACCTGGAGATTTGAACCTGGGTCCTTAGGCTTTGCAGTCAAGCACCTTAACCACTAAGCCATCTCTCCAGCCCTTCTTGCCATTTTTTTTCATCTGGCTTTGAACCCACATCAATAGGCTTTGCAAGCAAGTGCATTTACCACTGAACCATCTCCCCAGCCTCACTCATGAGTTCCCACCTTTACATTTTTCTGCTCCAGGCTCCACTCAGCAAAACTGACTTCTCCCAAGGTGAGTTCTACTTTAGCCGAGGCAGACCTGCAATTCAGTCTCAGGGTGGCCTTGAACTCACAACGATCCTTCTACCTCTGCCTCTTAAGGGCTGGGGTTAAAGATATGTGCCACCATGCCTGGCCCTTCCTTTGATTCACATATGTTATTATGGCTGCACCCAAAATAGCTAGCTTCCTTCCTCAGTACACATGAAGTTGCAAAGAATCTGATTATCCCAGCTCGAGCAAGAATCTCTTAATCCATAGAGTCACCAATGGCTAGTGAATAGGGTTGAGGGTGCAGAAGGCTCTGTCTTCCTACAAAGAATATTCATGGGAAGAGAATGAGTTGGGGCTGGGCTAAAGGTGCTTGCTTGCCTTTCCAGACTGGGCTTGATTCCCTAGGACCCACATAGATCCAGACACAAAAAGTGGCATATACATCTGGTGCTCATTTGCAGTGGCAAGAGACCACGGTGCACATACACATGCTCACACACATGCAAATAATTTTTTTTTATTTTTTCAAGGTAGGTTCTCACTCTAGCCCAGGCTAACCTAGAACTCACTCTAGTCCCGGGCTGGCCTCAAACTCATGATGATCCTCTTACCTCTGCCTCCTGAGTGCTGGAATTAAAGGTATACACCACCATGCCCAACAATAAGTAATTTAAAAAATATTTTATTTATTTATTTATTTGAGAGAGAGAAAAAGAGAGAGAGAGAAGTGAGTATGGGCATGCCAGGGCCTCCTGTTACCTGTAAATGAACTCCAGACCACTTGTGCATCTGGCTTTACATGGATACTGGGGAATTGAACCTGGACCATTAGGCTTTATAGGCAAGCATCTTTAAGCACTGAATAATTTCTCCAGCCCCAGCGAATAATATTTTAAAGGAAGAAAATGGTTGCATTTAGAGCATGATCCTTCTCCTAAAACTAAATTAAAATGATAAGTCCTGTCTGAATATCTGTCAACACGAGTGGGCTGGCATTGCTTGTTTTGAGACAGAATCCCACTAAGTATCCCAGGCTGGTCTCAAGCTCACTATGTAGCCTAGGTTAGACTTGAACTCACAATCCTCCTGCCTCAGCCTCTTGAGTGCTCAGATTATGGGCATTTGCCACCATGCCCTGCTGGGATGCCTTTTGTTGCTATTGTTGTCTGTTTATACGGTTATTTGCAAGGAGAAAGAAAGGGAGAATGGGTGCTCCACTGTCAATGAACTCTCGGTGCCTGTGCCAGTTGTTGGAAATCTTGCTGGGCCAGCAGGCTCTGCAAGCAAGCTCCTTTGGCTGGTGAGCCATCTCCCAGCCCTGCTGTTTTTTGAGGCAGGATCTTGCTCTAGCCCAGGCTGACACGAAACTCACTCTGTAGAGCAGGCTAGCCTTGAACTCCCTCTGATCTTCCTACCTCAGCCTCCTCAGTGCTGCGATTATAAGCATATGTCACCATGTTCAGCTGGGATGCCACTGTTTTTTGTTTGTTTTTTCAAGATAAGGTCTCAAACCTAGCCCAGGCTGACCTGGAACTCACTCTGTAATCCCAGGCTGGCCTCAAATTCATGGTGATCCTGCTACCTGGCACGGATGCCCTTTATTTCCTTTTAAAAAAAAAAGAATAATTTTTCTTATTTTTTAATATTATTTATTTATTTACTTCAGAAACAGAGAGAGAGAATGGGTGCACCAGGGCCCCTAGCCACTGCAAATGAACTCCAGATGCATGTGCCACCTTGTGCATCTGGCTTATATGGGTCCTGGGGAACCAAACCTGATCCTTAGGCTTCTCTGGCAAGCACCTTAACCGCTAAGCCATCTCCCCAGCCCAAGGATGCCATTTTTTGTTTGTTTGTTTTGTTTTTCGAGGTAGGGTCTCACTCTAGCTCAGGCTTACTTGGAATTCACTGTGTATTCTCAGGGTGGCCTCGAACTCATGGCAATCCTCCTACCTCTGCCTCCCAAGGACTGGGATTAAAGGCGTGTGCCACCATGCCCGGCCAGGGATGCTATTTTTGAGTGTAGGAAGTTAAGCCCAGAAGTCTACTCAGAGTCCTAGAAACTCACTTTTCCCAGGATAGTCTTCCTGGACCGGCTGTGTCCAGGTCTTACCTGGTTGGTCTCTGCTGCCTCTATGCTCAGTTCCCAGAATTCTGAGACCTCTCCCGCCCCACACCCTCACCAGGAAGTCTGACTATGTCAAAGATCAAAAGCTGGGTTTTTTTTTTGTGTGTGTGTGTGTTTTTTTCTACTTAACATGACCTGAGAGAGAAGAAAACCTCTTTTAGACCCATGTCCACAGAACCACCCTCCCAGCAGTATGAGACCTGAAACGCAGGGCCCGAGGTGAAAGGGAAGTGAAAGATTTGGGGAGGAAGAAATCTAGTCTTCCAGGAGCCGACCCCTTTATCTTAGTGACATTTTGCAATATGTCAGGTTTTAACATTCATGAAATATAGTTGGGACCTTATAGAAATCCTGCAAAGCTAATGTATTTATCCCCATTATACAACTGATAAAAGTGAGATTAGAAGAGGCAAACACCAAAGCTAGAAGGAGAGTTTGGCCCAAGGTCGCACAATTAGCTGCTGAGCTAAGCAAAGAACCCAGGTGTGTTGGACTCCCAGCCTATGGTTCCTGTAGTCCTCTGCCCAGCAACGGTTTGGGAGTGACATCATAACTGGAGGAGAATATAGAGAAGGGGGGAGCTTACAGGTGGCCAGAGGTACAGAGAGTTAACCAACTTCTCAGTCCCTGGAGGAGAGATGGCCTGATGAGGCTGGTTGGGGACCATAGAGAATGAGGAATCGATCTGCCATCCCATGTGAAAATGGATTGTAGCCCCAGCTTGCGCGTGTCAATGGAGCTGATTAGCACTTGCGTGAGTCTCCAGCCATCGATTGGCAGGTGAGAATCGTTCTGGGACCAGCAGGGAGCCAGTGTCCTCCCACTCCCCTCCCCATGAGCTTCCTCCTTCCGCACAGGTTTCTCCCTCCTCATATGCCATCCCCTACCCTGGAGGTCTCCAGACTCATCCAACATCCGAGCCTAGTGGGTGCCAGGGATTTCTTGAGCTGCTGCTGACTAAAAGAAGAGGGTATGGGCTGGAGAGATGGCTTAGCGGTTAAGCGCTTGCCTGTGAAGCCTAAGGACCCCGGTTCAAGGCTCGATTCCCCAGTGTCCACGTTAGCCAGATGTACAAGGGGGTGCACGCATCTGGAGTTCGTTTGCAGTGGCTGGAAGCCCTGGTGCGCCCATTCTCTCTCTCTCTCTCTCTATCTGCCTCTTTCTCTCTCTGTATGTTACTCTCAAATAAATAAATAAAAATAAGAAAAAATTTTAAAAAAAAGAAGAGGGTATGGCTGGCACCCACTTCATCTAGCTATGCAAGTTCACCTGGTAGAAGGATGGCTTGGGCCCCTGAGCAACTCTGCCTGCTTTGAGAATCTAGTGAGAATGCAGCGGTGTGAGTTCACTTGGAATCCGAAACTATGCACTGGAAAAAGCAAGGCTTTGCCATGTACTGACCACATGACCTTGGGCAAGTCATTTGCCCAGCTGAATTTTGGTTCCTCTATGCATATGGGATTAAAAATAGCTTTCTTGGGCTGGAGGGATGGGTCAGTGGTAAAGACACTTGTCTGTGAAGCCTAAGGACCCAGGTTTGATTCCCCAGTACCTACCTAAGCCTGATTCACAAGGTGGCACATGTTTCTTGAGTTCATTTGCAGTGGCTGGAGGCCTTGGCCTGCCCATTCTCTCTGCCTATCTGCCTCTTTTTTATTCTCTCTCTCTCACTCTTAAATAAATAAATAAATAAATAAAATTTTAAATAGCTTTCTTGAGCTGGGCGTGGTGGCACACACCTTTTATCCCAGCATTCGGGAAGCAGAGGTAGGAGGATCTCCATGAGTTTGAGGCCACCCTGAGCCTACATAGTGAACTCCAGGTCAGCCTGGACTAGAGTGTAACCCTACCTCGAAAAACAAAAACAACAACAACAAAATAGCTTTCTTGGACTGGAGAGATGGCTCAGCAGTTAAGGTACTTGTCTACAAAGCCTGATGACCTGGGTTCGATTCTCCCAGGACCCACGTAAAGCCAGATGCACGAAGGTGGCACATACATCTGGAGTTCATTTGCAGTGGCTAGAAGCCCTGAAGTGTCTATTCTTTCTCCTCTCTCTCTCTCTCTCTTTCTCTGTTTGAAAATAAATAAATAATAGCTTTCTCACTGGGTTGTTTTTTCATTTTATTTTACTTTCAAGCAGAGAGAGACAGGGATTAGAGAAAGTGAGAGAGAGTGAGAAAGGGAGAGAACAGGCCCACCAGGGCCTCTAGCCACTACAAATGAACTCTAGACACATGTTCCACTTTGTGCGTCTGGCTTTACATGGGTACTGGCAAACTGAACTCAGTTCGTTAGAGTTTGCAGACAAGCGCCTTAACTGCTGGGCCGTCTTTCCAGCCCTCACTGGATTATTTTGATTAGAGAAGGAAGACTGTGTAAAAGTACTTTGCAGTCCCTAGCACATAGAATTTAAAATCTTGGGTGGAAATGGACTCCAACGCTCTTTGAGAGGTGCTCACTCTGAGAAATGCTCTCTCTTTGATCCATGTCTACCTCTATCCTCATCATCTGAATGTCATATGTAAGTGACAAACAATAATTGCCTCCACATTTGGCCCGACCTGGAGCAGTTCTGCCTTCGAGGAAGTTCAGCCCATGGTATTAGGTTGTCTTTGGGGACAGTAAACTGTCAAGTTTCAGCAAAGAAACAGGACAGGCTCATATTTATTGGACCCCCTAAACTCCATCTAGACCCAGATGTTGTATGCTAAGCTTGACATATGTTATCTGGAGGGGAGGCTGATCTGGGTGTTCATTCCTGTGCCTGCCAGGCGATGGCCTCTCTCATTAATTCCAGTTGTACCAAGTCCATGTGACAGGTTTGCTTCCTTTAGTTTTCTTTCCTGTCCCTTTAAGGTTGGAGCTCTACCCAGTTAGCAATGGCCCTGTTCCTTTGCCTTGATTTCGTCAGACTTCTCCCCAGGGCCCTTCTGGACTTGTCTACTGATGGCTGGCACTCTGCCCCAAGTTGTTCAGACCATCTGTCATAAGAGTTTGACCTCAGCCTTGCCTGCACTGGGCGCTGCAGGACCGTTAAGCCCCTGATGCTGTGGCAAGAGGGGAGCATGTCCTTGAGTTCCCACATGTGCAGAGTGTGGTGTGGAAGCTCTGGTAGACTCCCGGGGCTGCCGTGGCAAATGAGACTTGTGCCCAGGACCATGGACAGATACCAAGGTTCTAGGATGCCTGGGATAGATGATGAGCTCAGTGGTTCTAACTTCCTGCGGGGTCACACGAATAAGGTCACACCATCTTCAGCACCATGGACAGATGCCACCGCCTGCCTTCATCCTGGTTTGTCAAAATTCTGATTATAAGACGTGGAAATCTGTTTCAGACTACCCTATGCTATTATTTTCATGGGCTGCAATGAACAGTGTGAAGTTAGAGGCACGTTCTCCTTAGAAAAAGATGTGGTTTCTTTAACAAGTTTAAGGGCTATTCAAGTTCTCTATTTCTCTATTTTTTGTTTTGTTTGTCATGGTAGGGTCTCCCTCTAGTCCAGGCTGACCTGGAATTCACTATGTAGTCTCAGGCTGGCCTCAAACTAGTGACAATCTTCCTACCTCTGCCTCCCAAGTGCTGGGATTAAAGGTGTGCATCACCACACCTATTTCTTTGTGAGTGAGCTTGAGTCATTTGAAGAAATTTTTTAAAATATTTTTTAAAATTTCTTTGTTTACTTGAGAGAGAGAGAGAGAGAGGCAGAGAGAAAGAGAGAATGGGAACACCAGGGCCTCCAGCCACTGCAAATGAACTCCAGATGCATATGCCCCCTTGTGCATCTGGCTTATGTGGGTTCTGGGGAATCAAACCAGGGTCCTTAGGCTTCACAGGCAAATGCCTTAAGCGCTAAGCCATTTTTCCAGCCCAGAAATTATTTTTAATATATTTTATTTATTTATTTATTTGAGAGAGAGAAAGAGAAAGAGAGATAGAGAGTGGGTACACCAGGGCCTCCAGCCACTGCAAATGAACGCCAGATGCATGTGCCCTGTTGTGCCTCTGGCTTATGTGGGTCCTGGAGAGTCTAACCAGGATCCTTTGGCTTTGCAGGCAAACACCTTAACAACTAAGCCATCTCTCCAGCCCTGAAGAAATTACTTTTTATCCAAGTTGTCACATATGTTGGCATAAAGTTGTTCTTAATATGCACTTATTATCTTTTTAAATTTTTATTTATTTATTTGACAGAGGGAGAGAGAGAGAATGGGCACACCAGGGCCTCCAGCCACAGCAAACAAACTCCAGATGCATGCACTCCCTTTTGCATCTGGCCAACATGGGTCCTGGGGAATCGAACCTGGTCCTTTGGCTTTACAGGCAAGCGCCTTAACTGCTAAGCCATCCCTCCAGCCCACACTTATTATCTTTTTAATTGTTTTCTTGAGATAGGACCTCACTTAGCCCAGGTTAGCCTCAAACTTGTTCTGTAGGTGAGAATGACCGTGAGCTTTGGATACTTCTGTTTGAAGTTGCCAAACACCACTATGCCTGGTTTAGGAGGAGCTGAGGCTTTGTGCATGCTAGGCAAGGCCTCTACCAACTGAGCTACATCCATACCTCCCTATGCTTTCAGTTTTTATCGGTACTGGGTTGATAACCTCTCTCTGGTTCCTGATAATGAATTTTGAACCTCCTGTCTTTTTTCTGATTAGCCTGACTAGAGGTAAATTTCATTTGCTTTCATTTCGTTATTATTCCTGCCTCCATGTTCCAGTTTAGAACATCATCATTTCACTGTGGCAGCCTCTCAACTGGCATTCAGCCTCCACGTTCCCAGTCCAGTGCATTCAGCACATTACTGCCAACAAAGCTTCTTGCAAGGACTTGCGTGGCTCCCCATTTCCTTCGAATAATTTCCAGCCCCTCTAGTTTACTTCAGTGCTCTTACTTCATTTCTAGCCAGGCATGGTCATTTGTCATTCACATTAAATCTACATGATCTCTCCTATAACTCCAGTTCTGCTGAGGTAAGAACACCAGACTTAGAAACTGAGGTCAAGATTGGAAAGGCTGAGGTCTGGGGCTGTACCTCAGGTGGCAGAGTGCTTGCCTGGCATGCATGAAGCCCTGGGTTTGAGTCCCGGCACTGCATAAGCTGAGAGAGGTGGTGTCTGCCTGTAATCCTAGCACTGGAGAGCTAGAGGCAGAAGGACCAAAAGTTCAAGATCAGGGGCTGAAGAGATGGTTTAGCAGTTAAGACACTTGCCTGGGAAGCCTAAGGACCCAGGCTTGACTGCCCAGAACCCACATAAACCAGATGCACAAGGTGACGCATGTGTCTAGAGTTCGTTTGCAGTGGCTGGAGGTCCTGGTGTATTGCCCATTTCTTCTCTCTCTCTGTCTCTTTCTCTGTGTTTCTCTCTCTCTAATATATGTCAAGGTCATTGTTGACTACATAGTAAGTTTGAGACCAGAGTGGGATATGAGACTCTGTCACAGAAAACAAAAATTTTCAAGCCAGGCGTGGTGACGCACACCTTTAATCCCAGCACTTGGGAGGCAGAGGTAGGAGGATCGCCGTGAGTTCGAGGCCACCCTGAGAATGCAGAGTGAATTCCAGGTCAGCCTGAGCTACACATACATACATACATATATATATACCTCGAAAAACAAAAAAAAAGAAAACAAAAATTTTCAAACAAGATTGGAAATGGAAATAACTTACGGGCTGTATGAACTCAGTAATTCATTGGGAAAATGGGATAATGCTTGCTTTGCTGTCATTCTATTTGTTAGGTTTTTTTGTTGTTGTTTTATTTTTCAAGGTAGAGTCTCGCTCTAGCCTAGGCTGACCTGAAACTCATTCTGGAGTCTTAGGGTAGCCTCGAACTCAAGGTAATCCTCCTACCTCTGCCTCCCAAGTGCAGGAATTAAAGGTGTGCGTGACCATGCCTAGCTTAGTTTGTTTTTGGTGACAGGGTCTTACAATGAGTCCCAGGCCATCCTCATGTCTCAGCCTCTGGAATGCTAAAATTATAGGCGTGAGCCATGATGCCCTGCTCAGTCAGTCTTCTTTCCTTCCTTCCTTCCTTCTTTTATTCATTCATTCATTTGTTCATTAAGTCAAGAGAGGGCCTTAGGGTTGGAGAGATGGCTTAGTGGTTAAGGCACTTACCTGCAAAGCCAAAGGACCCAAGTTTGATTCCCCAGCACTCACATAAGCCAGATGCACAAGGTGGCGCATGCATCTGGAGTTCATTTGCAGTGGCTGGAGGCCCTGTCATGCCCATTCTCTCTCTTGCTCTCTCTGCCTCTCTCTCTCTCTGTCTGTCTGTCACTCTCAAATAAATAAAAATAAAAATATGATAAAATAAAATAAAGAAAGGGTCTTATGTAGCCCACACTGGCCTCAAACTCTCTATGCAGCCAAGGATGGCCTTGAACTTCAGAATCATTAACTCAGCAAGTATGTGCTGAAAGCTTACCTACATGTGTGTGTACATGTGTGTATACTTGTGCACATGAATGAGGCTCCAGTATGAAGGGATGTGCCCTAAAGAAAAGCACAAGGAATAATAACAGAATTTATCATGTACTTACTATGTTTACTTATTTATTGAATAAATACTACAAGAGTCTCCAAGGATCCAGCAGTGTGAAAAGTTTCTGCCCTCTGACCTTTTTCCATTCATTCATTCTTTCTCTCTTTTTTTTTTTTTTTTTTTTTTTTTTTTTTTTTTTTTTGGTTTTTTGAGGTAGGGTCTCACTCTAGCCCAAGCTGACCTAGAATTGACTATGTAGTCTCAGGGTAGCCTCGAACTCACAGCAATCCTCCTACCTCTGCCTCCCAAGTGCTAGGATTAAAGACATACATCACCACACCTAACCTGACCTTTTTTTAAATAAGTATTTATTTTTCTTTATTTATTCAAGAGATAGAGAGAAATAGACAGGGGAGAGAGAGAGTAAGAGAGGGAGGGAGAGGAAGGAGAATGGGTGCACCACAGCCTCCAGCCACTGCAAACTAACTCCAGATGCATGTGTGTCCCCCCCGCCCCCGCTTGTGCATCTGGCTTACGTAGGTCCTGGAGAATCAAGCCGGGATCGTTTGGCTTTTCAGGCAAATGCCTTAACTGCTAAGCCATCTCTCCAGTCCTAGATATTGATTTTAAGTCACTTGGGAGATGGAGAGACAGCTCAGGAGTTAAGGCATTTGCCTGCAAAGCCAAAGGACTCAGGTTCAATTATCCAGGAGGACCCACATAAGCCAGATGCACAAGGTGGCACATGCATCTGACTTCGTTTTCAGTGGCTGGAGGCCCTGGTGTACCCATTCTCTCTGTCTCTATATATCTACCTCTTTCTCTGTCTCTCTCTCCTAAGTAAATAAATATTAATTGGCTGGGTGAAACAGTAGTTTCAGCCACTCGCAAGGCTGAATCAAGAGGCCCACCTGAGTAAAATAACAAGACCCTGTCTCAACAATGAGAAAAAGTCAACTACAAGTCTTATCACAGAAAACACAGCCCTGTATATTTTATTCTGGTCTCGTTCCCTAGAGCAGCCCTTTAAAACAACTCTACCTATGTATTTGTTGCTGAGTTTTGAAATATAATATTTATAATGCATGTTCTTAGTTTATTATGAAAGATAATTTAATATTTTACATCACCTCATCCCATACTTCTTTGTCTCTCATTCCAATATAGCTATAACACAATTTGTGTTAAATCAGCATTCACCATTTACCTTATCATAGTCACAACTAACTGCTGAAAATAATCTAATCTAATTTTTCTTATAAAGATTTTAATTATTTTTTACTTTATTTTTATTTATTTGAGAGAGAGAGAGAGAGAGAGGGAGAAAGAGAAAGAGGCAGAGAGAAGCCAGGTGTGGTGGCACACGCCTTTAATCACAGCACTTGGGATGCAGAGGTAGGTGGATCGCCGTGAGTTCGAGGCCACCCTGAGACTACATAGTGAGAGTGAGACCCTACCTCGAAAAACAAAGGTAAAAAAAAAGAAAGAAAGAAAGAGGCAGAGAGAGAGGCAGAGACAGAGAGAAAGAATGGGCACACCAGGCCTCCAGCCATGCAAATGAACTCCAGATGCGTGTGCCACCTTATGCATCTGGCTTATGTGGGTCCTGGGGAATTGAACCGAGGTTCTTTGGCTTTGCAGGCAAATGCTTTAACTGCTAAGCCATCTCCCCAACCCTCTTATACGGATTTTTAAGGTTCAGAAAGATTTTATTACAGTTTAGAGCTTGAGGAAGGAAAGCTTTAGGATAAGAGGGTCTTAAGGGAAGGAAGGACAGGATACGTAGCTCTTGCTCAGGGAGGCAAGATGGGGGTTGAGAAGCCCAGAATTTAAGAGAAGTAAGAGAGCTGGAGGGATGGCTTAGCAGTTAAGGTGTTTGCCTGCAAAGCCAAAGGACCCAGGTTCAATTCCCCAGGACCCACGTTAGCCAGATGCACAAGGGGGCACACGCGTCTGGAGTTCGTCTGTAGTGGCTGGAAGCCCTGGTATGCCCATTCTCTCTCTCTCTCTCTTTCTTTCTCTGTCAAATAAATAAATAAAATATTTAAAAATAAAAGAAATAATAAATGCAGAGCCTTTGGCCAAGGAGGTAGGAGGGGATGTTAAAAGCCCCTCTTATACAGATTGCTAAATATATATTTATTTATTTATTTCAGCTCCTGTGTGAGAGAGAGGGGATGGGTGTGCTAAGGTCTTCTGTGCTTCATAGATGCCTGTCTGGCTTTAGGTTCTGCAAGAATGCTTTTTACTAGGGCTGGAGAGATAGCTTCATGGTTAAGCGCTTCCTGTGAAGCCTAAGGACCCCAGTTCAAGGCTCGACTCCCCAGTACCCATGTAAGACAGATGCACAAAGTGGCACATTCATCTGGAGTTCATTTGCAGTGGCTGGAGGCCCTGGTGTGCCCATTCTCTCTCTCTCTGTCTCTCTCTCTCTCTCTCTCTCTCTCTCTGTCACTCTCAAATAAATTACAAATAAACAATTTTTTTAAAAAAAGAATGCTTTTTACTGCTGAGCCAACTCCCCAGGCCTTCTCTTGTACAGGTTTTATTTTTCTTCCCTTATATTAGATTTGTCCTTTCTTATCTTTTTGTCCTTCCATTTTCTTAGTTTCCACATTTCTATCATGAATTTACCCCAAACTCTTCAATACAATGTAAATAGTAACAAAATTCTAATTTTTACAACCTAATAATTTCTGCCTTACTGACCCCCCATACACGCATGCGTTGTTCTGTTTCCTGAGGTGATTCCGGGTTTTCATCTTCCTGAGGGTCTTCCACACTGAAGTTATTCAGGAGAGTCCCTGTGTCATCGTCTACTCTGGGTCCTCTTTTCTTGGATCCTACTTATTTTTTCTTTCTTGGTTTGGTCTTTCATTTTCTTTCTCTTTTTTTTTCCATTAAAAAATATTTTATTTATTTATTTGACAGAGAGAAAGAGGCAGAGAGAGAGATGGGCATGCCAGGGCCTCCAGCTGCTGCAAATGAACTCCAGATTCATGCACCACTTTGTGCACCTGGCTTACGTGGGTGCTGGAGAATTGAACCTGGGTCCTTTGGCTTTGCAGGCAAGCGCCTTAACCACTAAACCATCACTCCAGCCCTGGTCTTTCATTTTGAATGGGTTTATCTTTATTGCTTCTCAGCCTGTGGGCTGATATCAAGAATAGTGGAGCCAGGGCTGGAGAGATGGCTCAACAGTGAAGGTGCTTGCCTGAAAAGCCTAATGACCTGCATTCAGTTTCCCAGAACTCATGTGAAGCCAGATGCACAAAGTGGTGCATGCATGTGCAGTTTGTTTGCAATGGCTAGAGGCCCTGATGTTCCCATTCTCCCATTCTCTCTCTCTCTCTCTCTCTCTCTCTCTCTCTCTCTCCCTCCCTCTCTCTCTCTCTCAAATAAATAAAATTTTTTTAAAAAAAAGAATCATGGCGGCCAGGCGTAGTAGCATACGCCTTTAATACCAGCACTCGGGAGGCAGAGATAGGAGGATCGCCGGGAGTTCGAGGCCAGCCTGAGACTAGATAGTGAATTCCAGGTCAGCCTGAGCTAGAGTGAGACCCTACATTGAAAACAAACAAACAAACAGACAAAGAATCATGGAGCACATCTTTGTGTGTGTGTGTGTAGACAATGTGTGTGGTGAGGAGGCAGATGTATGCCTCATGTGCATGTGTCCTGAGACCAGAGGAGGCTGCCTTTTGTCCTTCCCTTCTTGAGATAGGTTCTCTCTGTCAGCGGGAGCTGCTGTCCACCAGTGAGCCCCATCAATCCTCTGACCTCCAATCCTCCCCTCATGCCTGTGGCTGGGGTTACGGGTGTGTATGCCTACGTCCAGCTTTTAATGTTTGTTCTGGGTAGTCAAATTTAGTGGTCTCTGGCCAAGAGGCCCTCATGCTTAAGGAGCGAGTGCTCTTAACTGCTGAGCCATCTCTCCAACCTTATGGAGCACATCTTATAGATTCTTCCTGAGAAAATGCGTGAGATTAAAAAAAAAAAATCTTCAGAAAATTCTACTTGCACAATGGGTTTACGATTTGGATGGAATAGGAATTCTTTCAAAATTTGAAGGCATTGCTCCAGTAGGAACGCTGAGGAGCCCATTGCTTTCCCTGACTCCACATATATGTTCTGCATAGGACATGGTGCATGTATGTATCCTGTCCTTTCTATTAGGAGACTTTTAATGTCTTTTATTTTTATTTATTTAGTTGAGAGAGAGAGAGAATGGATATGCCAGGGCCTCCAGCCACTGCAAACAAACTACAAACTCCAGACGCATGCGCCGCCTTGTGCATCTATCTGGCTTATGTGGATCCCGGGGCATCAAACTTGGGTTGTTAGGCTTTGTGGGCAAGCGTCTTAACCACTAAGCCATCTCTCCAGCCCAATATTTTTATCTATATTCTTTCCCCACATGCTAATGGAACTTAGTATGAGTTCATTTTCATTTATTATATTTGTCTCATCCTTGATAGGCCTACGTGTTCTGGAAACTTGTGTCTTTCTTTAAGAAAAATAGTTTTCAAGCTGGGCATGGTGGTGCATGCCTTTAATCCCAGCCCTTGGAAGGCAGAGGTAGGAGGATCACCTGTGAGTTCGAGGCTACCCTGAGACTATATAGTGAATTCCAGGTCAGCCTGGGCTAGAGTGAGACCCTACCTTGAAAAACCAAAAAAAAAAAAAAAAAAAAAGTTTTATTTATGAGAGGGAGAGAGAATAGGTGTGCCAGAACTCTTGCCACTGCAAATGAACACCATACATATGTGCCACTTTGTGTATCTGGCTTTATGTGGGTGCTGGAGCATCAAATCTGCACAAGCAGGCTTTGCAAGCAAGCACCTTTAGCCGCTGAGCCATCTCCTCAACTCTGCTTGTGTCCTTTCTGTGTGCATATAAGCATGTGCATGTGCACAGGTTCATGTGTGTGTTTGTATGTGTATGTGTATGTGAAGGCCAGAGGACAACCTCAGTGTCATTTTTCAGATACCATTGACTTTTTTAAGAGAAACCAGTTTCTCTCTCTCTTCTATTTTTATTTATTTATGAGAGAGGAGAGAAAAAGAAAGAGAATGGGCATGCCAGGGCCTCTAGCCACTGCAAGCGAATTCCAGACACATGTGCCACCTTGTACATCTGGCTTCTGTGGGTTCTGAGGAATCAAACCTGGGTCCTTGGGCACTGTAAGCAAGTGCTTTAACCACTAAGCCATCTCTCTATCCCCCATCCACCTTTTTTTTTGAGGTAGGGTTTTACTCTAGCACAGGCTGACTTGGAAGTCACTATGTAGTCTCAGGGTGGCCTTGAACTCATGGTTATCCTCCTACCTCTGCCTCCCAAGTGCTGGGATTAAAGGTGTGTGCCACCAGGCCTGGCTCTATTCACCTTTTAAAAAAATATTTAATTTAATTAATTTATTTATTTTTTATTTTATTTTATTTTTTTTTTGGTTTTTCGAGGTAGGGTCTCACTCTGGCTCAGGCTGACCTGGAATTCACTATGTAGTCTCAGGGTGGCCTCGAACTCTTGGCGATCCTCCTACCTCTGCCTCCCGAGTGCTGGGATTAAAGGCATGCGCCACCACGCCCGGCCTAATTAATTTATTTAACAGAGAGAAAGGGAGAAAGAGAGAATGGGCACACCAGAGCCTCCAGCCACTGCAAATGAACTCCAGATGCGTGCACCCCCTTGTGCATCTGGTTAACGTGGGTCTTGGGGAATTGAAGCTGGGTCCTCTGGCTTTGCAGGCAAATGCCTTACAACTAAGCCATCCCTTCAGCCCTCTATCCACCTTTTTAAAAAAAGAAAATATTTTATTTTTATTTATTTATTTATTTGAAAAGAAAGAAGGAGAGAGAGAAAGAGAGAGAATGGGCATGCCAGGGCCTCCAGCCACTGCATACGAACTCCAGACACGTGCGCCCCCTTGTGCATCTGAGAAACATGAGTCTTGGGGAATTGAACCTGGGTCCTTTGGCTTTGCAGGCAAATGCCTTAACTGCTAAGCCATCCCTCCAGTCCTATCCACCTTTTTTTTTTTAAACTGGAAACTATCCACCCATTTATTGAAGGAATAATTCTGTTACAACATAATGAGTATTATTAAAGATAAAACAATATCTTATGCCAACATATTTTTTGTTTATTTCTATTTCTGTGAATCTTCCACTTAGAAAACAGAAGTCACCTTTTCTTTAACTAGTGGCTCCTTTCCCCTTAACCTAAGCTTCATTTAAGAAAGGCTTACAGAATTACAAAATTAACTTTTCATTTACACTTTGCAATTGAGTTATTTATAGAGTCCAAAACTGTGCGTTACATTGAAAATAAAATTACACATTTTTTACATACCTACTTTGCAAAGCAAAATATATTTTATGCACCATTAAAAACTTATCTTGTTTGAAAAATTTTCTATGTAAATATTAGAACAACATATCTATTTCTCCTCCCATTCTCTATTTTTGGATATACCTTAAGAAAGCAAAACTTTAAAAAATTGTCAACATTATATTCATATTTCTAATGTCAAGATAATTGTTATTACCAAGTGCTCAATTTCTGCAATGACTAGTTTTACAAACTCAAAACTGCTACCTATTGTTAGGCACTGTTCTTTGAAACTGCTTATTTTGGATGGTGGCAACATGAAGGATAAAATGAATAGGAGTGTTAGTATGAAAATACGTATTACAACATATGAAAATAGCCCCGTTTTTTTTCTGACTCCAGATGCAGATTTATGTTATTTTTAAATTGGAAGAAGACTCAAAAGGACATGCAGAAAATTAGAAGATAAAGAATCTAAACAGATGTGTTACAACTATGGTATACTGCAAACCATGATAATAACAAGGCAATGAATGCACACATTCATTTGCTAGAAATGAAGTAGTCACAAATGAATGGCATTTTTTCTCTTTTAACAGTGGATTTCGTGTTTTTCCTGCTAAGTTCCATTACATATAAAGAACAGTGTTAACGTCTCATTTCAGATATATCAGCACCTTCACTTTTCAAAGACATTTTAACAAATAATTTTTAGAAAACATATCAATCTGCTATAACAAGCCATTCCCATGCTAAATGGAGTTTTATTCTTAACAGTTGAAGGCCAAGATCCTAACTTCAGAAAAACATGGACTATAGCACATTGAGTGAGTTCAGGCTAGATATCATCAATGTCTTCATCGTCATCTCCAATATCATCAAACTGGATTTCGTCATCATCACCTGGACCAAATGCATCCGTTTCATTGATCTTGGCATGCTCTGGAAGATCTCCATATGCCTTCAGACTTCTAGCTTCATCTGCATTATACTTCAAAATTACATCAGCTTTGTTGTCTTGATAGTCTCGTAGACCAATCAATATAATGTCTGAAGTGTTTATCCAAAATTTCTTCCTTAATTTTCCTCTGATATGGCATAACCGCCTCACGCCATCAAAGAACATGGCTTCTAAGCGTCCATCCCCCAGCATCTTGACTACCTGCGCATACTCCTGCCCATCCTCTTTAAACACGAGCTCTCTTTTTACAGATTCATTTTCATTTTTACCCCTGCGCCTGTTTTTGCCTCCTTTACCTTTATTCTTTGGCATGGTGGCAACAGCAAACAGTGGGTTTAGAGCAGGGAGGCTCCTTTCTGATGGCAGCTGTGATTCTTTTCCAAGAGCTACTGCTTGAATATGCAGGCTAAAATTATCTGCTGATGGGAGATCTGAAGCGCACTGTCCAGCTCCTGGAGCTTTCTGGTAGACCACAGGTACACATCGATCCACAAGCAGGAAATGGTGCTCTAGCAGCTGTGGGTTCCAGACAAAAGGCGGCTGCACACCTTCACCCTCGCCGGCCAACGCCGCCGCACACGAGGGCGACGCTCCGCTACTAGGCAACCCACCTTTTTTTTTTTTTTTTTGACACAGCTTCTCTCATTGACCTGGAGCTTGTCAAGTAGGCCAGACTGGCTGGCCACCCAGCCCCAGAGATCCATCTTGTTCTGGCCTTCTTAGTGCTGGGATTTTTACAGGTGCATGCCACTACACCTGGCTAAAAAGAAAGAAAGAGAGAAAGAAAGAAAGAAAGAAAGAAAGAAAGAAAGAAAGAAAGAGAGAGAGAGAGAGAAAGAGAAAAAACAGGGACTGCAGAGATGGCTCAGCAGTTGAGACACTTACCTGCAAAACCTAACAACCCAGATTCAATTCTCCCATACCCACGTAAAGCCAGATGCACAGAATGCTGGCATGCATCTACAGTTTGTTTCCAGTGGCTGGAGGCCCTGATGCACACATTCTCTCTGTCTGTCTCTTCTCTCTCTCTCTCTCTGCTTGCAAATAAATAAAATAAAAATTAAAAATAACAACAACATGGATTCTGGGCATCAGATTCAGGCCCTCATGCTTGCATAGCAAGCACTTGACTGAGTTATTGCTTCAACTCAAATGTCTTTTAGGACATTTTCCTACGAGGAATTTTCTTCTATTATTCCTGTGATAATATCTTCATCCTCTCTAATCTCTTTCTCAGTATCCAAAGAGTGTTTCTCCAATTAGTATCTCTATGAAAACTCCACCAGTCTCTACCTGGAAGGATATACACGTGACCATAAGCATTCTGGAAACTGTGTCTGAGCCCCAGGGTTTCACTGTTCCAAAGCCAGTCTTCCCATTACGACCACTGTTCCTGGCTTTCTATTGCCCAGTGTCCTCGGACTGGATGCTCCCAGGTTCCCTTTGTTTGTAGTACTACTGATGACTGGACCCAGGGGCTCATTCAAGTTAGGCACAATCTACCATGGCTTTGCTTTTCAAAGTAGAATAACTGCCAATTCCTGCCAGACTATTGGCTATTTGTGTATGATAGGGAAGGCACCTGCTTCTGAGGCAGATTTTCTGCCTATTAAAATTTAAATGTTTGTTTCTTTGAGCTGGGCGTAGTGGCGCACGCCTTTAATCCCAGCACTCGGGAGGAAGAGGTAGGAGGATCACCATGAGTTCGAGGCCACCCTGAGACTCTATAGTGAATTCCAGGTCAGCCTGAGCTAGAGTGAGACCCTACCACAAAAAAAAAAAAAGTTTGCTTTTTTTTAAATGTTTTTAACATTATTTATTTATTTATTTATTTGAGAGAAAGTGAATGGGTGCACCAGGGCCTTCAGCCACTGTAAATGAACTCAAGACACATACACCACCTTTTGCATCTGGCTTATGTAGGTCCTCGGGAATCAAACCTGGGTCCTTTGTCTTCACAGGCAAATGCCTTAACCACTAAGCCATAAGCCATTTCTCCAGCCCTCATGGGTTTTTTAATTGTTTATTTATTCATTTATTATTTTTGTTTTTGATAGTTATGGTTTTTCAAGTAGAGTCTCGCTCTAGTTCAGGCTGACCTGGAATTCACTATGTAGTTTCAAGGTGGCCGCAAACTCATGGCAACCCTCCTACCTCTGCCTCCCAAGTGCTGTGATTAAAGGCATGCGCCAGCATACCTGGCTTATTTATTCATTTATTTAGGTGTGAGGGCATGCGTGTAGAAGTCAGAAGAGTTGTCTGAGACAGGGTCCCTTTGGTAGTTTTATGTGTATGCTGAGGAATTGAACCCAGGCTTTATAACCAAGTACTTTTAACCACTGAGCCATCTCTCTTGTCCCCATTCCCATGTTTCGCTTTTCTTTTAAAAAAATTCTGGGGCTTCAGAGATGGCTCAGCAGTTAAGGTGCTTGCCTACGAAGCCTAAGGACCCAGGTTCTATTCCCTAGTCCCCACATAAGCCAAATGCAAAAGGTGGCGCATGTGTATAGAGCACATTTGCAGTGGCTGGAGGCCCTGGTGCAACCGTTCTCTCTCCCTCTTTCTTTCTCTGTGTCTCTCAAATAAATAAAAAAAATTTAAGCCAGACATAGTGGCACATGCCTTTAATCTCAGCACTCAGGAGGCAGAGGTAGAAGGAGGATTGCCATGAGTTCGAGGCCACCCTGAGACTATGCAGTGAATTCCAGGTCAGCCTGGGCTAGAGCAAGACCCTACCTCAAAACTATATATATATGATATATATATTATATATACACACATATATACATATACATATGTGTGTGTGTGTGTTTGAGGAAAAGAGAGAGAATAGGTGTGCCAAGTCCTACTGCTACAAACTAACTCTTTGTCACCACTTTGTGCATCTGGCTTTACATGGATACTGGGGAATCAAACGTGGGCAGTCAGGCTTTGTAAGCAAGCACTTTGAACCTCTGAGCCATCTCTCCAGCCCCAATTCCATATTTTCAACCCATACCACTCTAACTTTCTGCAATACCTGATGGATCCTTCCCTGGTCCCACGCCTCCAATCGGCTGCCCTTTCTTCTGCTTCCCCGGTTATGGACTTGGTATAACGGCCACCTTAGCTTCTCCAACTCCTCCACTCACTTGCTATCTTCCAAAAATGTGTCAAGGGCTGGAGAGATGACTCAGTGGTTAAAGGTGCTTCCTTGAAAAGCCTGATAACCCAGGTTCAAATCCTCAGTACTCATGTAAAGCCAGATTCACAAAGTGGCCCATGCATCTGCAGTTCATTTGCAATGGCAGGAGGCCCTAGCGCACCTATACACACACTCCCCCTCTCTCAAATAAACAAATAAAGGTTTTGTGTGGGTTTTTTAAATATATATTTTGAGGTAGTGTCTCGCTATAGCCCAGGTTGACCTGGAATTCACTATGTAGTCTCAGGATGACTTTGAACTCATGGTAATCCTCCTACCTCTGCCTCCTGAGTTCTGGGATTAAAGGTGTGAGCCACCATGCCTGACTAAAATATTTTCTAAATGTATTGACATCCGTGATTCATCTGTGACTTCCTTAATATTCCTTGCTTTTTATTTTTGTGAGCGTAGCAGTTACCTGACCAGAAGCAGCTATGGAAGGAAAGGAAAAGTCTACTTCTGGCTTACAGTTTTGAAGGGAAGTTTCATTATGGTGGGAAATGCGTGGCAAGAGCAGACAGCCAAGTGTCACATCTCCATAGCAGCAGGGAGGAAGGAAAGAGAGTGAGGTGAATGTGGCAAACAGGGCTGGGCTACACCCAAGGCTACACCTTCTCCACAGAGGCTCTGCCTCCCAAAGGTCCTAAAGGCTCTGCCAGCTGGGGATAAGGTATGAGGCTTAATCACAAATACACGAGGCTATAGGAGAAATTTTACATTCAAACCACCACTCTGAGGCTTGTTGAAATAGCAGATACAAATACATTTACCATCTGCCACATTTAACCAGAAAGTTTAAAAAAAAAAAAAAAACCTTTGTTTTGGATTTTTTTTCAAGGCAAGGTCTCATTCTAGCTCACGCTGACTTAGAACTCTCTATGTAGCCCCAGGCTGGCCTTAAACTCATGACAATTTTCCTACCCCAGCCTCCCAAATTCTGGGATGAAAGCATATACATTATGCCCAGTATAAAACTGTATCCTTTTTTTATTATTTTTTGAGATAGAATCCCTACTTTAGCCCAGCTGACCTGGAATTCACTATGTAGTCTCAGGGTGGCCTCAAACTCACTGGGATCCTCCTACCTCTACCTCCCGAGTGCTGAGATTAAAGGCATGTGCCACCACACCCAGCTAAAACTGTATTCTTTTTTAAAAAATATATTTTTATTTATTTATTTGAGAGACTAGGGGGAGGAGAATGGGCAATTCAGGGCATCCTGCCACTGCAGACAAATTCCAAATGCATGTGCCACTTTGTGCATCTGGCTTTACACGGGTACTGGTGAATTGAGGCTGGGTCTTCAGGCTTTGCAAGCAAGCGTCTTAACTGCTGAGCCATCTTCCCAGCCCAAAATTATAGTCTTAATTACTGTAACCTATTGCTTCTCAAATAAGACAGTACCTTTGGGATCCCACAGCCCAATAGGATGGAATGAGATTACACACGTGAGCACACTTTGTAAATGCTAAAGAGCTATACAGGGCTAGAGAGATGGCTTGGTGGTTAAGGTGCTTGCCTATGAAGCCTAACGACCCAGGTTAGATTCCCCAGATCCCACATAAGCCAGATGCAAAAGGTGGCACATGCATCTAGAGGTCATTTGCAGTGGGTGGAGGCCCTGCATGCCATTCTCTCACTCTCTTAGCTCTTTCTCAATCTTTTTCAAATGAATAAAGTAAAAATATTTTAAAATTAATCTGTTTATTTAGTTACACTTATGGCTTGTATTATATTTCTATCAGAGCCTGCCTGGATTGAACACTACTTGGCTGGATGCTAATTCCCTATTAGATTTTGTTATTCTTTTCCATAGACACACAACCTTTCTGGTGTAGTGGCTCTCACCTTTAAAAAAAATTCATAAAGTTTTAAAAATTTTATTTTTAATAATTTTTTTAAATTTATTTTATGGGGGCTGGAGAGATGGCTTAGCAGTTAAGGTGCTTGCCTGCAAAGCCAAAGGACCTTGGTTCAATTCCCCATGATCCACGTAAGCCAGATGCACAAGGTGGCACATGCATCTGGAGTTCATTTGCAGTGGGTAGAGGCCCTGGCGTGCCCATTCTCTCTGTCTATCTGTCTCTCTCTCCCTCTCTTAAATAAATAAATAAATAAAATTTATTTTATTTATTTGAGAGGTAGAGACAAAAAAAAGGCAGATAGAGAGAGAGAATGGACATGCCAGGGCCTTTAGCCGCTGCAAACTGCAGAAGCATGCACCACCATGTGCATCTTGCTTATGTGGGCCCTGGGGAATTGAACCTGGATCCTTTACCACTAAGCCATCTCTCCAGCCCATGACCCCCACCTTTAATCCCAGTACTCAGAAGGCTGAAATAGGAGGATCAAATGAGGTTGGGGTCAACCAAGGCTACAGAGCAAGTTCCAGGTCAGCATGGGCTTTGCTGAATGGAATAATGTGATAGCCACTCGATCTAGATGTCACTTCCTACTTGGGCTCTTTGCCACTATTTTTCTGGTTTGGGCCAGAGGTACAAAGCTTTGCTGCCCCCTTCCCAGTTTGTAATCCCATTGAAGTCCCAGCAGGCGCTGGCTCACGAGACTAGACACAAGCCAAGAACTCTCCAGGTAGCCCCAACTAGTCCTAGCCCACACTGTCTGACAGGGCAAGGTCAGGTAGCCACACGCCATGTCTTTTTTCCTATGTTAACTCCTTCCCCCACCCTCCACTTCTTCTGTTTTAAAAGTCTAATTCCGAGCAGCCGGCACCGTTCAGCCTGACTGGTTTGTTATGGCTTATAATCTGCGCAAGGATTAATTAGCTAATTACTGACAAACGTCCGCTGGCAAGATTCTGCTCCAGCTTGTCAGCTTGAAGTGTTTAATTATTTTAATCATTTACTTTCATCTTTAAAATTTATGCTGCCAAGGGAGTTGCAGGGCATCTTTTAATTATGATTTGGGGTTTCTGCTGGGTTGTGTTCTGTTTCTGGTGAAAGAGAACATTATTTTCCACTCTTCTCCCAAAGTCTGAACACCCTTCTACTTCCAGGGCCTGACTCTAGTTTCCATGGGTGGGAGGTTGGGGAACCCCGGGTCACCCCTGGACATCACTCCTAGATCCCAGCACATGCTGTGCACAGGTACATGATGAAAATCTGTACTTTGGGAATACCTATTATGTGCTGGACAGCATGGGGGGTGTTTGTTATCTCCATTGGCCGGGCGTGGTGGTGCACACACTCTGGAGGCTGAGGTAGGAGGATTGCTGTGAGTTCAAGGCCAGCTTGAGACTACATAGTGCATTCCAGGTCAGCCTGAGCTACAGTGAGAGCCTACCTCGGAAAACCAAATATATATGAATTTCCATTGCCTACGCTTATGAGCAGGAAGAGCAACTGGACAGAGAAACTCAGTGCGATCAGCAGGGAGAAGAAAAGTAAGGAAGCAATTCTTTCCTTCATTTATTTTCACAACATAATTTAGATACTATAAATGTGATCATCCTAACTTCAAGTCTCTGTGAAGTGTCACGCACATGTATACACTACCCAGATCTGTGTGCCCTGGAGACTCAACTACACCCCCTGCCCCAGCGCAAGCAAGTCAACACCTCCCAAAGGTAACCACTTCCAACTTCTGTCATTGTGACTTTGGCAAGTCTTCACTCTCACATAAATAAAACGATAATGTATGTGTCTTGTGTGAGACTTCTTTCTCTTGACATCTTGTCTATGAGAGAAAACCTTAATACAAATCAATATGTTCTAGCCAACTGTTGTTTGACTTTTCCCTGGGAGCCTATTTCTATCCATTCAAGATAGAACACCAACGACAGACCAAAGAAATGCTTCCATTCAAGTCCAGCTTGCGGAACCGATGAATGTATTAGGATTCATGACAGGAGCAGGGATGAGTCTCCTAGCAATATCATCAAAAAGCCCATGGCTGGGGCTGGAGGGATGGCTTAGCGATTAAGGTGTTTGCCTGCAAGGCCAAAGGACCCAGGTTTGATTCCCCAGGACCCACGTTAGCCAGATGTGCAAGGGGGTGAACACGTCTGGAGTTCATTTGCAGGGGCTGGAAGCCCTGGCATGCCCATTCTCTCTCTCTCTCTCCCTCCCTCCCTCCCTCCCTCCCTCCCTCCCTCCCTCTTTCTCTATCAAATAAATAAATAAATAAAAATATTTGTTTAAGAAAAAGCCTATGGCTGGGCTGAAAAAATTGGCTCAGCAGTTAAGGCACTGCCTGCAAAGCCTAAGGACTCAAGTTCGATTCCCCAGTACCCACAAAAAGACAGATGCAGGGCTGGAGAGATGGCTTAGCTGTTAAGCACTTGCCTGTGAAGCCTAAGGACCCCGGTTCGAGGCTCAAATTCCCAGGACCCACGTTAGCCAGACGCACAAGAAGGTGCACAAAAAAAGCCAGCCAGGTATGGTGGCACACACCTTTAATCCCAGCACTCAGGAGGCAGAGGCAGGAGGATTGCTGTGAGTTCGAGGCCACCCTGAGACTACATAGTGAATTCCAGGTCAGCCTGGGCTAGAGTGAGACTCTACCTCGAAAAACCATTAAAAAAAAAAAAAAAAAAAAAAGCCCACCGCTGTGTGGGTGATGGCTCACAAAAGCTTCTCATGGGAGTCCCCTCTTTTATCAGCCTTCCACCTCCTATAGTCTCCAACACTTCCAACTAGGGTGAAGGGCGGGAGGGAAGGAGTAGCTGTAATCTCAGATGAGGGTCTGATGACACCCTGCCTCCCAATACCTAGGAGAGAATGTTCATAGGCCCAATCTTGTGAGGATCTCATGCAGGGAATCAGAGCTGCTCTGACTTCAAGATGGCAATAGCCATGTCATGCCTAGAGGACAGAGTTCTACAGAGATGCTTTGGTTTGGGTCTAGCTGAGAAATTCATCCCACGTGTTTTGAGAGAGTATGCCATGATTTGCTTTCTCCTGAAAATATGATTTTCTTCCTTATTCCTTCTCCTATTGCACCTCCACTTTTCCTCTTCCTTATCTCTCACCTGGCTGGAAACATTGCAGTTTCTCTGTCTCTTAGGAACTCCTCTCAGGAAGAGGCCATGCCACTCTGGAAAGCAAAGGCCTATGGGTTGCAGATATATGATGTTCAGAGAAGAAATGTAAAGTAAACTCAAATGTCCCACAAAATAAGAAAAAGAAGAAGATGCCAGGCACATGCCTTTAATCCCAGCACTCGGGAGGCAGAGGTAGGAGGATTGCTGTGAGTTCGAGGCCAGCCTGGAACTACAGAGTGAATTCCAGGTCAGCCTGGGCTAGAGTGAGACTCTACCCTGAAATAAACCAAATAATAAAATAAAAGATATGGGGGACTAGGTAGATGGCTTACTGGTTATGGCATTTGACTGTGAAGCCTAAGGACCCAGGTTCGATTCCCCAGGACCCACATAAACCAGATGCACGAGGGGGCATGTGTGTCTGGAATTCGTATGCAGAGCTAGAGGCCCTGGCGTGCCCATTCTCTCTTTCTGTCTATCTGTCTCTTTCTCTCTCATAAATAAATAAATAAAATATTTTTTAAAAATAAAAATAAAACAAAAGGTATGTTGGATTCCTAACCCCTAATACCTTATATCTCCTTATCTGGAGGTAGGATCATTACAGGAGGCAATCAGATTAAAATGAGGTCACTAGGGTGTGACTTAATCCAATATGACTGGTGTCCTTATAAGAAGGTGAGCTTTGCGTTCGTCAGGGAGGACCCAGATGCCCCCAAACAATACAGGCAAATGCCAAGATTCTTGGTTGCCCACCAGAACTAATAGGTAAGATCCTATTGCTGAGAATACCACATGCTTGGGTTACAGGACACTGAGAAATCAAGCTGGAGCTGAGCTGGAAGCCTCCTTCCTCCCTGGTGATTAACTCTCGTGGGGCTGGAAAGAGTTGTACAGCCTGCTGGGGGAGAAAAGTCACCAGTGCTCTTAACCGGAAGTGGACCCTGCAAGCAACATGACTGGCCAGCCAGGCAAAATGTGGCAACTGGTGCAATGGTGGCATGTTATGGGGGAAACAAGCACACTCTCACTGAATTTGAGACCCACTCCACAGGAGGTAATTCATGCCTGCTACTGAAAACCTAGTCAAAAGCCTATGACTGGGGAGGTCATAAGCCCTATTGTTTGGCTAAATGGATATGTATATATTTTATTTTATTTTTATTTTTGGTTTTTTGAGGTAGGGTCTCACTGTAACCCAGGCTGACCTGGAATTCACTATGAAGTCTCAGAGTGGCCTCAAACTCACAGCAATCCTCCTACCTTTGCCTCCTGAGTGCTGGGATTAAAGGTGTGTGCCACCACGCCCGGCAGGCTAGATGGATATTTTATGTCCACCAAACCACTCTCTAAATACTGATGTTTATGCCACTCTCACTTTTGGTTATAGAAGCTTATTTTCAGATGGTAGTGACCACTGGGAAAACTCAAAACTTATCAAAGTGCTGAGAAGAAATGACAGTAGGTCACCTGAGAGACAACTCTATCACTTTCCAAGGCTCGGGGACCATGGTGGAAGAGGCGGCAGAAAGAATGCAAGAGCCAAAGGACAGGGAAGAGTGCTTTGGAACGCTTCCATTCAGATACAAAGTGGCCCTGGCAGTCATGGTCTCTTACTGGCCGGCACTACATACACAAGGTCTGCGCAATATGAGTGGGCGGGGGGGGGGGGAGATAATATCAAAATAGAAGAGGGACTTGTTGGGAAAAAAAAGGGGTTCAATGGAGAGGTAGATAAGAGAAGGGAGGACAAAAGAGAGTCATAAGAGTATTATAATTGCCATGCATGGTGGCAGAGGTAGGAGGGTCGCCATGAGTTCGAGGCCACCCTGACACTACATAGTGAATTCCAGGTCAGCCTGGGCTAGAGTGAAACCTTACCTCAAAACAAACAAACAAAAAGTATTGTAATCAAGGTACACTGTGCATATGTATGGAGGTTGTCAATAAAAAGCAAGGGGGGGGGGGAGTGGTGGTACATACCTTTAATTCCAGCACTTGGGAGGCAGAGGTAGGTGTATCACCATGAGTTGGAGGCCAGCCTGAGACTACATAGTGAATTCCAGATCAGCTTGGGTTAGAGTGAGACCCTAACCTTGGAAAAAAAAAAAAAAAAAGCCAGATATGGTGGCATGCACTTTTAAACCCAGCACTAGAGAGACTGAGGTAGAAAGATCTCTATGAGTCTGTCTGAGTTCAAGGCCAGCCTAGGCTAGAATGAGACCCTGCCTCAAAAAAAAAAAAAAAAACGTGCAAGGCATGGTGGTGAACGCCTTTAATCCCAGCACTCGGGAGGCAGAAGTAGAAGGATCCTTGTGAGTTTGAGGCCACCCTGAGTCTACATAGTGAATTACAGGTCAACCTGGGCCAGAGTGAGACCCTACCTCGAAAAACTAAAAGTAAAACTAATAATAATAATAATAATAACAGAATGGGGCAGGGCATGGTGGCACATGCTTTTAATCCCAGCACTTGGGAAGCAGAGATAGGAGGATCACCGTGAGTTCGAGACCACCCTGAAATTACATAGTGAATTCCAGGTCAGCCTGGACTATGGTGAAACTCTACCTTGGAAAACCAACATAAATAAATAAATAAAACAGAATGGGCCAGAGAGATGGCTTAGCAGTGAAGGCACTTGCCTGCAAAGCCTAAGGATCCAGGTTCGAGTCCTCAGTACCCATGTAAGCCAGATGCACAAGGTGGTGCATGCATCTAGAGCTCATTTGCAGTGGCCAGAAGCCTGGCGCTCCCACTCTCTCTATCTGCCTCTTTGTGTGTGTGTGTGTGTGTGTGTGTGTGTGTGTGTGTGTCAAATAAATAAAAACTAAATTAAAAAAAAAAAACAGGGCTTGAGAGATAGTTTAGTGGTTAAGGTGCTTCTCTGAGAAGCCAAAGGACCCAGGTTCGAATCGCCAGGACCCATGTAAGCCAGAAGCACATAGTGGCATATGCATCTGGAGTTCATTTGCAGCAGCTGAAGGACCTGGTGCACCCATTTCTCTCCCTCTCTCTCTTGCAAACAAATAATTTTTTTTTTTGGGGGGGGGTTTGAGGTAGGGTCTTGCTCTAGCTCAGGCTGACCTGGAATTCACTATGGAGTCTCAGGGTGGCCTCGAACTCACGGTGATCCTCCTACCTCTGCCTCCCAAGTGCTGGGATAAAAGGCGTGCGCCACCACTCCCAGAAAACAAAATTTTTTAAAAGTTTAATAAAACAGAATATTTTAACCTCCTCCCAGAAAAAAAGGGGGGCTGGAGAGATTGCTTAGTTGTTAAGGTGCTTGCCAGCAAAGCCTAAGGATCCAGGTTCAATTCCCCAGTACCCACATAAAGCCAGATGCTCAAGGTGGCACATGTGTCTGGAGTTCGTTTACAGTGGCTAGAGGTCCTGATGTACCCATTCTCTCTCTTTCTGTCTGCCTGTATCTCTCATAAATAAATAATAAATAAATAAATAAAACAAGACAAAAGATGAACTTTTTAAAATAAATTTTATTGATTTATTTATTTGAGAGTGACAGACAGAGAGAGACAGAGGCAGATAGAGAGAGAGAGAGAATGGGCGCGCCAGGGCACTGCAAATGAATTCCAGCCACTGCAAACGAATTCCAGACGCATGCGCCCCCTTGTGCATCTGGCTAACGTGGGTCCTGGGGAGTTGAGCCTCGAACCGGGGTCCTTAGGCTTCGTAGGCAAGCGCTTAACCGCTAAGCCATCTCTCCAGCCCAAAAGATGAACTTTGTGTACTGAAGCGATGGCATGAGGACCAGAGTTTAAAAACAATTAGCTTGCGGCTGCCTATACTCCAGGTGCTAGGGAGACAGAGACAGGGTATCTCCCGGGGAGGGCACTACATAGACTTCTCTATCACTGAGCTCTGGGTGCAAGGGACAAACTCCACCCCACTAGATAAATCAGAGAGGAGAACAATCATGGAAGACACTGGATGTCAACCTCTGGCCTCCATGTACACATATGTGCACCCACACACATATGAATGCATATCCATGCACGTACACCACACACGTCCACCAAAACAGATGACCTTTGAGACATAGACTTGTGTGCCCACACACAGGGAGAATGTCACACAGAGACAAGGCAATCCATCTATGAGCAAGAAACACCAAAGACTGCCAGCAAATCACCAGACGCCATGGGAAAGATGTGAAGCTGAAGAGGCACCCTCAGAAGGACCTCCCCATACCCCCACCTCAGACTTCCAGCTTCCAAAAATGTCACAAAACAAATACCTTTTTCTTAAGCCACTAAGGGTGCGTTGTTTTGTTACAGCAGCCCAGGAAGCTAAGACATGCCCTGGGGTAACTCCAGTCTGTCTTGCAGAATCTGTCCCTGGACCGACAGCAGCCTGGGCAGGAGCCACCAAGGGTTAACCCAGCCCCAGGCTGGGAGTGACTGAGGTGACAGCTCAGAGCTGGGAGACTAAAGAAGGATGAAAGATCGACTTAATGAGCTCAGCAATGCCATTAATGAGGCACCAGGCAACATGCCATACTTCTAGGGTGGCCTGCATCCTGGAAAGAAGAGCTGAAGGCTGACAGCAGCCAGGCCATGGCAGGCCCTGGCGTGACACGATCTGTCCTCTGCATGGTTCCTCTCACAAGACCCAGGATGGACACAAAGTGGCCACAGAATTCTTGTCAAGATGGCTGGAGATTCCTCTCTGAACAGGGGGACCTGAGTCTGCGCATGACACCACATTTTCTGTTTTTGTTCTCTCTCTCTCTCTCTCTCTCTCTCTCTCTCTGTGTGTGTGTGTGTGTGTGTGCGTGCGTGTGTGTTAGATCAGAGGACCACTTTACCACTTTCCCAGATTGGTCCTCACCTTCCACCTTGTGCTTCTGGTTTATGTGGGTACTGGGGAATTGAACCTGGGTCCTTAGGCTTCGCAGGTGAGTGCCTTAACTGCTAAGCCATCTCTCCAGCCCAGCTTCCAACCTTTACATAAGTCTTGCAGTGCCCAGGCTTGTGTGGCATGCACTTTATCTGCTGAGCCATCTCCCCAGCCCAGTATCACACTTTCTAACATGTAAGTGCATGTCTGCATTTACCAATGTATACACTTGAATCTAACCATACCAGGGCTCACCAGGTCTAAGACCCTAGCTGTTTCCTGCTAAAAATCCCCTATCTCCCAACATCCCTTCATGATAAAAGTCCTACAGAAACTGGGAATAGAAGGAACATATCTCAATATAACAAGGGCTATTTATGACAAGCCTACAGCCAACATATTACTAAATGGAGAAAAACTGGAAGCTTTTCCACTAAAATCAGGAACAAGACAAGGGTGTCCACTGTCCCCACTTTTATTTAATATAGTACTGGAAGTCTTAGCCATAGCAATAAGGCAAGAGACACACATAAAAGGGATACAAATTGGAAAGGGAGAGATCAAGTTATCATTATTTGCAGGTGACATGATTCTATACATACATGACTCTAAAGACTCTACCAGCAAACTATTAGCACTGATAAATACTTACAACCATGTAGCAGGATACAAAATAAACAAACAGGGCTGGAGAGATGGCTTAGTAGTTAAGCGCTTGCCTGTGAAGCCTAAGGACCCCGGTTCAAGGCTCGATTCCCCAGGACCCACGTTAGCCAGATGCACAAGGGGGCGCACGCATCTGGAATTCGTTTGCAGTGGCTAGAGGCCTTGGGGTGCCCATTCTCTCTCTCTCTCTCTCTCCCTCTTTCTCTCTGTTGCTCTCAAATAAATAAGTAAATAAAATAAACAAAAAATTAAAAAAAACAAAAACAAAATAAACAAACAGAAATCAGTACATTTCCTATATACTAACAACAAACACACAGAGGATGAAATCAGAGAATCACCCCCATTCCCAATTGCATCAAAAAAATAAATAAATAAATAAAGTACCTTGGAATAAACCTAGTCAAGGAAGTAAAGGGCCTCTACAATGAGAACTTTAAAACACTTAAGCGAGAAATTGCAGAAGACACTAGGAAATGGAAAGACATCCCTTGTTCTTGGATCAGAAGAATCAATATTGTGAGCCGGGCGTGGTGGCGCACGCCTTTAATCCCAGCACTCGGGAGGCAGAGGTAGGAGGATCGCCGTGAGTTCGAGGCCACCCTGAGACTCCATAGTGAATTCCAGGTCAGCCTGGGCTAGAGTGAAACCCTACCTCGAAAAACCAAAAAAAAAAAAAAAAAGAATCAATATTGTGTCTGTGGTTCTTTCAGGAGGGTCTCAGCTTTTTACCAGCCCCCAGCAAGTTCCCTACTGTTCCCTGTAACAGCAGTTCCAAGCCCTCTTGTCAAGCTCACAACTCCATACCTCTTGGCTTTCCCTTCAACACACAAGCTCACCTCCTGCTCTACAGAGAGCACAAATAGGTTAGGACCATCAGAAGCACAGCCTTTTAATTTCCTGAACGAGCACAGCAACAGAAGCCTACTCACATGTGTCCCCATCCTTACCTCCTCCACGCTATCTCAGAAGTGTTCCAGGATAATTAATTGCTCACTGATGCTACATCCTACCCTCCTACCTCTTCTGGAAGTCTGCCCCATCAACCATTTCCTCCTTTCTCCTGCACTTTTAGATTATATGATTTTTTTTTTCAAGGTAGGGTCTCACTCTAGCCCAGGCTGACCTGGAATTTACTACGGAGTCTCAGGGTGGCCTTGAACTCACAAAGATCCTCCTACCTATGCCTTCCGAGTGCTAGGATTAAAGGTGTGGGCCACCACACCCGACTTTTTAAAGATTTTTTTTAAATTTTATTTACTTATTTATTGGCAAGGAGAATAGGGGGAGGGAGAGAGAATGGGCACACCAGGAATGCAAACAAACTCCAGATGCACGTGCTACTTTGTGCATATGGCTTTACATGGATACAGGGGAATCGAACCTGGGTCATTAAGTCATTAAGCAAGTGCCTTAACAGCTGAGCCATCTCCAGCCCTACATTCTTGCTCTCTACTACAACATGCTTATATGATCACAACTCTTCCATCTCTTCTGCCTTAAAAACTAAGTTCAGGGGCTAGCAGTTAAAGGTACATAATTAGCTGGGCGTCGTGGCGCACACCTTTAATCCTAGCACTCAGGAGGCAGAGGTAGGAGGATCACCATGAGTTTGAGGCCACCCTGAGACTACATAGTGAATTCCAGGTCATCCTGGGCTGGAGTGAAACCTTACCTTGAAAAAAACAAAAACAAACAAACAAAAAAAGGTACATGGTTATAAAGCCTGCCAGCCAGGGTTTGATTCCCCAACACCCATATACAGCCAGATGCACAAAGTGGTACATGTGTCTGGAGTTCATTGGCAGCAGCAAGAGGCTCTGGAATGCCCATAAGCTCTCTCTCAATAAATAAATAAAAATAGGACTGGAGAGATGGCCTAGCAGTTAAGGCACTTGCCTACAAAGCCAAAGTACCCAGGTTTAATTCTCCAGGGCCCACGTAAACCAGATGACCAAGGTGGTGCATGCATCTGTAGTTTGTTGGCAGCCATGACGGGTCCATTCTCTCTCCTTCTCTCTCTCACTCTCTCTCCCTCTTTCTCTCTCAAATAATATAAATAAAAAAATTAAAAATAAATATTTTATTTTTATTTTTTTCTTTTCAAAATTTTTTTATTAACAACTTCCATGATTATAAAAAATATTCCATGGTAATGCCCTCCCTCCCCCCCACTTTCCCCTTTGAAACTCCATTCTCCATCATAGCCTCTCCCCCTCTCAATAAATCTCTCTTTTATTTTGATGTCATGATCTTTTCCTCCTATTATTATGGTCTTGTGTAGGCAGTGTCAGGCACTGTGAGGTCATGGATATCCAGGCCATTTTGTGTCTGGAGGAGCATGTTTTAAGGAGTCCTACCCTTCCTTTGGCTCTTACATTCTTTCCACCACCTTCCACAATAGACCCTGAGCCTTGGAAGGTGTGATAGAGATATTGCAGTGCTGAGCACTCCTGTCATTTCTTTCCAGCACTATAATGCCTTCTGAGTCATCCCAAGATCACTGCCATCTGAAAAATGAAGATTCTGTACCAAAAGTGAGAGTAGCATTAATATAAGGGTATGAACGTTAAGAGAAGTGCTTACTGGACAGTTTGATAAGCACAGTATATACATTTAGCCAAACAGCAGCAGACATTACACCCCTAGGGCTCATGACTACCCCTGTTTTAAGTTTTCAGTATCAGAGATGTATTCCCTCCCATGGAGCGGGCCTCCAGTCCAATTAGAAGGCAGTTGGTTTCCACCATTACAGACGTGCCAATATTGCACCCATTGGCTCATTTGGCCTGGCTGGCCAAATATAAGGCTTGCAGTGTCCACTGTTGAGTATCTTCACTGGTGATTTCTCTCTTTCCCATTGAACTGCATGCAGAATGGCTTCTTCCAGCTTTCTGTCAGCTGGTCTACATGGAGGAGGTTATCAGCTCAGTTCCAGCAGGATTTCTCAGTGGCCTTGCAGCCCAAGTATGTGGAGTCTTCAGCAATAGGGTCTTGCCATCTATTCCTGGTGGAAAGCCAAGGGCCTTGGCAATGGCCTATAATGTTTTGGGGGCATCAGGGACATCCCTGGCCAACAACTCACTGGAAGGTATCCCATCCCTGGCACTGAAAATTTTCTAGCAACAATCTATGGCTCCTGAGTGTTCCATTGTCCAAAAAAGTAGGTTTCTTTCTTTTTTTTTTTTTTTTGGTTTTTCGAGGTAGGGTCTCACCCTAGCCTTGGCTGACCTAGAATTCACTATGGAGTCTCAGGGTGGCCTCGAACTCACGCGATCCTCCTACCTCTGCCTCCTGAGTGCTGGGATTAAAGGCATGTGCCACCACGCCCGGCTTCAAAAAAGTAGGTTTCTATATGATTTATTTATATCCTCTTAGATTTTGATTAGCCCTCACTCCACCTTCCCTTTACTCAATCTCTTCCCCTGACCTCACTTAGGCCTTTTCACTCACATTAATCTATTCTTCTACTTAAATATATACAATACCATCCTATTAAGTATCCCCCCTTCCTTTCTCTTCCCTTTGTGTCTCTTTTCTAGCTTACTGGCCTTTGCTACTGAGTTTTCTTTCTACTCACACAGAAGTCCAGTCATCTGTAGGTAGGACCCACATATGAGAGAGAACATGTGATGCTTGGCTTTCTGGGCCTGGGTTATCTCACTTAGTATAATCCTTTTCAGATCCATCCATTTTCCTGCAAATTTCATAATTTCATTTTTCTTTACTGCTGAGTAGAACTCCATAAATGTGCCATATCTTCATTATCCACTCATCAGTTGAGGGACATCTAGGCTGGTAATAAATATTTTTAAAAGTAGGCGGGGCTGGAGAGATGGCTTAGTGGTTAAGGTGCTTGCCTGCAAAGCCAAAGGACCCAGGTTTGATTCCCCAGGACCCACGTAAGCAAGATGCACAAAGTGGCGCAGGCATCTAGAGTTTGTTTGCAGTGGCTGAAGGCCCTGGCATGCCCATTCGCTCTCTGTTTTTCTCTCCCCCTCTTTCTATCTCTCTCTCAAATAAATTAAATTAAATTAAATCAAAAAGTAGGTGTATCCATGGAACATTCCCTTCTATCTGTCCTGTTGTCTTCTGCCATTCATTGCCAATTGTCTTGAGTTCTTCCACTCACTGTGTCATCTTCTCACCACCTCCTCATTTCCCAAATCACTGCAAGCTGTCCCTCGCACACCACGACGCCCACGGATACTCACCAAGGATACCAGCCATTTGTTTTATAATAGACCAAAGTCCATTCCTCAGTCCCTGCAGAGGGAACTTCCCATCAGCCTTCTACTTGGCACTCTATTTCTTGGTACTTTTCTGTGTTGTCTTCTCTTCTAGTAAATATTGAGTCTGACCTCTCTGGCCACCTCTCAGGGTACAGGGGGAGGCGCGTACTGGGGATTGAACCTGGGCCTCAGATATGCTAAGCAAGCAGCCTCCCACTGAGCTGCATCCCCAGTCCTCCTGTCATTTCTTACTGGCTTCTTCTTCCTGGAGCCTCTTAGACGGTCCACATGTAGTCAGTATTATTATGTAGCTTCTACTCCCTAAAGATCTCTAAAAGAAAAGTCTCTTTTTTCTTGACAACTGGGAACCTCAGCTTTAACCTGAATTCTGACAACTCCCTCCTACTTGGCCTGTATCTACTCTTTTCTTTTCTTTTCTTTTTTAGGTTTTTTTGAGATAGGGTCTTGTAGCCCAGGCTGACCTGGAATTCACTATGTAGTCTCAGGTTGGCCTCAAACTCATAGAGAGCCTCCTACCTCTGCCTCCCAAGTGTTGGGATTAAAGGTGTACGCTACCACGCCCGGCTGCATCTGTTCTTTTCTAAATTACAATCTACACCTTATGTAAATGGTCTTTTATTATTTTTAAGTTTTATTGTTATTTACTTATTTTAGAGAGAGGAAAAGACAGCAGACAGAGAGAGGGAGAGAGAGAGGATGGGCGCCCCAGGGCCTCCAGCCACTACAAACAAACTCCAGATACTTGCGCCACCATGTGCATCTGGCTTAAGATGGTACTGGGGAATCAAACCTGGGTCCTTCAGCTTTGACGTTCATGAGGTTTGCTTATCGAGTGCAGCCTCAAAACTGGCTTCTGTTTGCATGCCACGCAACAAATGAAGTGGCCCAGCTCATTCAGGGAGAAGGACTTATCAACTTCCAGAGGAACAAGCAGGCATCTGCTCAGCAGCGGTGAGAACCCACCATGCCGCCACTGCTGCCGCCGTCACGCACCCCAGTAGTAGGGTCTTGCTGAGGAGACACGGCATGTTTACCCACCACACCATCTGTCCAGAGATAGCCAAGACTCCCTAAGCCAACTCTTTGAAGGCTTACATACAAGTGCTCAATATTGCATTTCTCTTCATAAAATGTGCCACTAGTTAATAATTTCCAATAATGAGTTTATCTCCAGTAATCTGAAATAATGTGCATATTATCTGTTGGAATTTGCTTACTAAAAACTGGAGAGAACAAAACTTTATAATGCCAAAAATAATAATAATTAATTAATTAAAATGTATATCCTTCAACTACAGAAAACCCCTCATTTAGCTTCTTGTATAGGACAAAATCCGAACACTAAAAGAGGGTGAACAAGACCCTTTGTTCATACCACATCCCTATTTTTTTTTTTTTTTTTTTTTTTTTTGGTTTTTCGAGGTAGGGTCTCACTCTGGTCCAGGCTGACCTGTAACTATGTAGTCTCAGGGTGGCCTTGAACTCACGGCGATCCTCTTACCTCTGCCTCCTGAGTGCTGGGATTAAAGGCATGCGCCACCACACCCAGCTGCATCCCTCTTTTTTTTAAAAAAAAATATTTTATTTATTTGAGAGATGTAGAGACAAAGAGGGAGAAGGAGACAGAGAAAGAGAGAAAGGGCACACCAGGGCCTCTAGTCATTACAAATGAACTCCAGATGCATGTGCCACTTTGCACATCTGGCTTTATGGGGTACTGGGGAACCAAACCTGGGTCCCTAGGCTTCACAGTCAACTACCTTAACTGCTAAGCCATGTCTCCAACCCCAGATATACGGTTTAAAGCTGGAAAAATTCAAGCAAGTTTAAAATTCCTGGCACAGAGACGGGTTTAGGTAACTGAGGCTGCTATTGTTAATGATGGCCAAACTACTTACGCTGGAACTGTGGAAGGTGCCTGAGGAGGTGACTTCGCCCAGGAAAGACTGAACGGCAGAAGTGCAAGCTCTTTTGAAAGAGGATGACTTGAAAGGAAGGAGCCTGCTCTTAAAGGTCATGATTTATTTTGCCGTGGATTGATAACATGGCTGTGTTGTTACACACCGGTGTTGATTTTGGAAAAATGCATAAAAGTGGGTCATGAGGTGCATATGGCTGTCTACAACATTCTGCAAGAGAAAGAGTGTGGGTATGGGCACACCACGGCCTCCTCCCACTGCAAACAACCTCCAGACACATGTGCCACTTTGTGCCTCTGGCTTTATGTGGATACCCGGGAATCAAGCCTGAGTCAGCAGGCTTTGCAAGCAAGCGTCTTTAACTGCTTAGTCAGATCTCCCCAGCTCATATATGAAGGGTTAATAAGTCACAGAGCGACCAGGCAAACTGACCTTGGTGGAGGTTCAGATCAATAGATCTCCAGGAAAGTCTCTGGACTGCAAAATACCTCAAATGTTTTCTCCAATCAGAACATCTGGTGTGCAGAGACCCTTGCCCGGGACCATAAAGAAGATGAACAGACTCAATGGGCAGAACGGCCTGTCCCCCCCCCCAACTTCTTTTCTTCTGCCTCTTTTCTATTTGTTCTTTTTTCTCCCTTCCCCACCCCACCTCTGACCCCATAAAAACCCAGTTCAGCTGTGTCTGAGCACACGGTCCCTATTCTGGCAGCGAGGCTGGTGTCCTTCATTGTTCTTTGCTCTAAATAAAAGACAATCTATAGCTGTGGAGGTCAGTTCTCTCTTTCATTTTCACGTTCACGTAGCCTCAGTTGGTCACAGTCCTGGTCCAGGTCCAACAATACACAATCCTTGCCCCCTGCCTTAAGCCTCATCTCTCACACCTATCGGCGCGTCTTCTTTGGCTTGTCTTTAGTTCCTCAAACACAGCATCCTACTTCTTTCTTGCCCCTGGGTATTTGGCCTTCATATTATCTGCCTAGAACACCCTCCTGTCTATACCATACTCCTTATTGTCCAAGGATAACCCAGCCTTCTTCTCCTTAAAGCCATCACCTCCTCACCATTCATTTACCCATTTCCTTGCGGATTTAGGGAGGGAAGGGGGGCATCTTGATGGATTAAAAGGTTGGACCTGAGAGTTAAGTTGCTGAGAAAGCACAGTGATGGTGCATAGAAAAACAGAAGGTCAGTGGTGAAAACTAAGGGCCAGGCATGGTGGTGCACACCTTTAATCCCAGTACTCGGGAGGCAGAGGTAGGAGGATCGCCATGAGTTCGAAGCTACCCTGAGACTACATAGTGAATTCCAGGTCAGCCTGGGCTAGAGTGAACCCTACCTCAAAACAACAACAACAACAACAAAAAAACTAAGGGAAAGTCAGGTGTGGTGACACACACTTTTTTTTCTTTTTTTTTTTTTTCTTTTTTTTTTTTTTTTTTTTCCGAGGTAGGGTCTCACTCTAGCCCAGGCTGACCTGGAATTCACTATGGAGTCTCAGGGTGGCCTTGAACTCACGGCAATCCTCCTACCTCTGCCTCCCGAGTGCTGGGATTAAAGGCATGCGCCACCACGCCCGGACACACACTTTTAATCCCAGCACTTGGGAGGCAGAAGTAAGAGAATCACTGAATTCAAGGCCACTCTGTAACTACATAGTAAATTCCAGGATCCCAGGTGAGCCTGGGCTACAGCAAGACCCTACCTCGAAAAAAAAAAAAAAAAAAAAAAAAAACCTAAGGAAATTCTCTCATGTACAAGTGGTTTTTTTTTTTTGGGGGGGGGGGGTTCAGGGTCTCACTGTAGCCCAGGCTGACCTGGAATTCACTATGTGATCTCTGGGTGGCCTCGAACTCCTGGCAATCCTCTTCTCTGCCTCCTGAGTACTGGGATTAAAGGCGTGCGCCACCACGCCCAGCAGCCCTCCTCTTGATCTTGACATTCTTGTCTGTTTGGGGTAAGGGGGAGGAGGTAGGGAGCTCATTGGTAGTTCCCACACTCAGTGTCCCCATGGCACTCATCCTGTCTGTGCTGACAGTTTGACAACTTACACAGCAGCTGGTTTGCTCGGAGGAGATCTCCGTTAATTAAAGCAGAACAAAGAGAGAACAACACAAACCAAGGCAGTGGGTAATTAACTCCAAGGAGGGCCCAGGTGGCTGGGATGCTCAGCAGTCACTTGCAAGAGACCAGCACCACCCATCGCCCCCAGCCCAAAACTGCTGCCCTGCCCCTCTGCTGCTACTGGTTGGCCTCCTTGGTGGGTGGGAAAGGACAAACTGTCCTCTAGGTCAGACTTTGGGTCACTCCTCTTACTTGGCTCTGACCCCCTTACCTCTGTGTGTTCCTTTTTTTTTTTTTAATTTGCAAACAGAGAGAGAGAGAAAGAGAGAGAGCACTCCAGGGCCTCTAACCACTGCAAACAAACTCCAAATGCATACACCGCTTTGTGCATCTGGCTTTATATGGGTACTAGGGATCGAACCGGGGTCAGTATGTTCTGTAGGCAAGTGCCTTACCCACTGAGCCATCTCTCCACCCCACCCCATCCCACCCCACCTCTTTGAACTGTCCATCTCCTGTAGGAGGAGGGCAAGACAAGCTGATACTCATCCATTCACAGCCCACACCATGGGGGCGCCCTGTCTGAGAAGTGTGAGTTCCCCGCCTCATCAGCTTGGCTGCCAGGAGTCGTGGTCTCTTGTCCCAGGACAGGGTCTCCAAGCAGCCTCCCTCAGGCTCCAGCGCACTAGGATGAATTGAACACACCCAGAGAGGACTTCCACTTGCTTCTTTCTCCTCTGGACCTTCAGCCTGGTCCTGGATTTCCCTGACTTACTGGTTTTCTCATCTCATTCTTGTCCCTTCTTCCACTTCACTATTACCATAGCCCCAGCAAGCACACTGAGAAAAGATAGTTCTGTGTCTTGCAAATGAAATAACTAAAGGTGAGAGAAGCTAACTTGCCTTGTCCAAAGACATCTGAAGTGTTCCCTCTTGGTTCATCAGGGACTGTGCATTTCTGAGATTCCAACCAATGGACCATTGGGCCAGCTATCACTTGATTTTCTGGCTTTCTTTTTTTTTTTTGGTTTGAGGCAGGGTCTCTCACAGAAGTTTCCTGAAACTTACTCTGTAGCCGAAGTTGGCCTTGAACTCGCAGTGATCCTCCTACCTCAGCCTCCTAAGGGATGGGAATAAAGGAGGTATGTGCCACCACACCCTGCTCTCTTTTTTTTCTTTTCTTTTCTGTTTTGTTTTTTGGTTTTTGGTTTTTGAGGTAGGGTCTCACTCTAGCCCAGGCTGATCTGGAACTCACTATGTAGTCTCAGGGTGGCCTTGAACTCATGGCGATCCTCCTACCTCTGCCTCCCCAGTGCTGGGATTAAAGGCAGGCGCCACCACGCCCGGCTTAATTTTTTTTCTTTTGAAGTAGGGTCTCACTCTAGTCCAGGCTGACCTGGAATTCAATATGTAGTCTCAGGCTAGCCTCAAACTCATGGCGATTCTCCTACCTCAGCCTCCTGAGTGCTGGGATTAAAGGTGTGTTTATGAGAAACAGAAAGAATTGGCTCACCAGGGCCTCTTGCCCTTGCAAACCAACTCCAGATTCATGTGCCAACTTGTGCATCTGGCTTCATGTGGGACTGGGGAACTGAACCCGGGCCATCACACTTGGTAAGCAAGCTCCTTTAACTGCTAAGCCATCTTCCCAGCCCCCTTTTTCATTTTTTGAAATGAGGTCTTGAGGGTTGAGAAGATGGCTCAGCAGTTAAGGCATTTGCTAGCAAAGCCTGATGGCCTGGGTTGGATCATTCCCCAGTACCCACGTAAAGCCAAGTGCACATATACCTGGAGCTCATTTGCAGCAGCAAGAGGCCCTGGACCACCCATTATCTCTCCTTCTGCCTCTCTCTCCTCTCTCAAATAAATTAAATCTTTAAAAAATGAAACCAAGTCTTGATATGTTGTTTGGGCTGGTCTCACACTCCTACACTCAAGTGAACCTCCTGCTTCAGCCTCCCAAGTGTTGGGACTACAGATGTGCATCACTCCATGTGGCCCTTGCCTTTCTGTATTCGTTTGTTTTGAGGTAGGGTCTCACTCTAGCCCACGCTGACCTGGAATTCACTATGTCATCTCAGGGTGGCCTTGAACTCACAGTGAGTCTACCTCTGCCTCCCAAGTGCTGGGATTAAAGGCATGTGCTACCACGCCTGGCTATACTTTGTATTTTTGAATATATTTTTTTTCTTTTTTGGTTTTTCAAGGTTGGGTCTCACTCTAGCCCAGGCTGAACTGGAATTCACTATGGAGTCTCAGTGTGGCCTTGAACTCACAATGATCCTCCTACCTCTGCCTCTGGAGTGCTGGGATTAAAGGCATGCACCACTACATCCAGCTTTAATTTTTATTTATAGTTATAAATGCAGTACAGAAAATTTCTGTATACTCCTTAATCAATTTCCCCCTTGGTAACATTTTGTTTTCATGTACTCACTTTTTTGTGTGGCACTTCTATTTTATTATTCTTGTTCTCTCTCACTCTCATTGGTTGTTTTGTTTTGTTTTTCGAGGTAGGGTCTCACTCTGGTCCAGGCTGACCTGGAATTGACTATGTAGTCTCAGGGTGGCCTCGAACTCACGGTGCTCCTCCTACCTCTGCCTCCCGAGTGTTGGGATTAAAGGCATGTGCCACCACACCCAGCTTCATTGGGTTTTAAAAAATGATGTATTTATATATTTATTTGAGAGAAAGATAAAGAGAACAGGAGCACCAAGACCTCTAGCCGCTGCAAACTCCAGACACATGCGCCACCTTGTGCATCTGACTTGCATTGGTCCTGGGGGATAGAATCTGGGTCCTTAGGGTCCACAGGCAAGCACCTTAGCCATTAAGCCATCTCTCCAGCCCTCTCATTGGTTTTTTAAAAAATATTTATTTTTACTTATCAGAGAGAGAGAGAGAGAGAGAGAATGGGCATGCCAGGGCCTCTAGCCACTGCAAACGAACTCCAGATGCATGTGCCACCTTGTATATCTGGTTTATGTGGGAACTGGAGAATCAAACCTACATCCGTAGGCTTCGCAGGCAAGTGCCTTAACCACTAAGCCATCTGTCCAGTCCTCATGGGGTTTTTGAGGCAAGGTCTCACTGTAGCCCGTGCAGATCTAGAACTTACTCTGTAGCCCAGGCTGGCCTTGAACTCACAGATATCCTCCTGAATCCTCCTCGGCCTCCTGAATCCTGGGATTATAGTCATGACTCACCATGCTGGCTCTATTTCTTCTCTCATTCAACATTTTAAAATTTTTATTTATTTATTTTTAACTATTTTATTTATTTATTTGAGAAAGAAAGAGGCAGAGAGAGAATGGGAGCAACAGAGCCTCCAGCCACTGCAAATGAACTCAGATACATGTGTCACCTTGTGCATCTGGCTTACGTGGGTTCTAGGGAGTTGAACCTGGGTCTTTAGACTTTGTAGGCAAGGGCCTTAACTGCTAAGCCATCTCTTCAGCCCTCAACTTTTTTTTTTCTTTATAATATAGGTGGTCTATTCATTTATGACATCTATTAAACCATGAATTCATTGGTAACAGGTTCCAGCAGCTCAGGACCTGTTCCACTAGTTCTCACAAAGTGTGCTGCTCTGGTTGGAGCAGGCTGCCGCTTCAGCTGCCCCCAGCTTCCTTTCTCTTTGGATTCCTCCTTCTGATCATGTTCCTTCACCCGTTTCAGGAAGCTGTCTTGGCTCTTAATATGCTCAATACACACGTTGATTTTCTTGGCAAGAATCTTGCCCTGAACTTGCTTGTTTACAACAATGCCAACAGCATGCTGAGTAACATTGTAGTCTTCCCATGTTAACATTAATGGGACGTTCCTTTTTTGAACAGCAGCCATTCCCTTGATGTCTACAATATCACCCTTCTTCTAGATTTTCTAAAAGGCCTAGAGAACATGCACTGGGTACCTCTCCTCTTTCCCTTTGTGTTTCTCATTTTGGCAAATTACTGAAAGATGGTGGTTCCGGCCTACTCTTTCAACATTTTTTTTTGAAAGTTTCTTAGGGCTCTTTGCTTTTATTTATTTATTTATTTATTTATTTATTTATTTATTTATTTATTTGAGAGGGACAGAGAGAAAGAGGCAGATATATAGAGAGAGAGAATGGATGTGCCAGGACCTCCAGCCACTGCAAATGAACTCCAGACACATGTGCCCCCTTGTGCATCTGGTTAACGTGGGTCCTGGGGAATCAAGCCTCAAACCAGGGTCCTTAGGTTTCACAGGCAAGCACTTAACCGCTAGGTCATCTCTCCAGCCCTCAAAATTATTTATGTTAGCTTTATTTATTTATTTTGTTTTTTAATATTTTTATTTTTATTAACAACTTCCATCATTGTAGACAATATCCCACAGTAAAGTCCTCCCTCCCCTCCCCCACTTTCCCCTTTGAAACTCCATTCTTCAGCATATACCCTCCCCTTCTCAATCAGTCTCCTCCTATTATGATGGTCTTGTGTAGGTAGTGTCAGGCACTGTGAGGTCATGGATATCCAGGTCACTTTGTGTCAGGGGGAGCATGTTGTAAGGAGTCCTACCCTTCCTTTGGCTCTTACATTCTTTCCACCACCTCTTCCACAACAGACCCTGAGCCTTGGAAGGTGTGATAGAGATATTGCAGTGCTGAGCACTCCTGTCACTTCTTTCCAGCATCATGATGCTTTCTGAGTCATCCCAAGGTCATTGCCATCTGAAAAGAGAAGATTCTCTATCAAAAGTGAGAGTAGCATGAATATATGGGTATGAACATTAAGAGAAGTGCTTACTGGGCAGTTTGATAAGCATAGTATATACATTTAGCAAGACAGCAGTAGACGTTACACCCCTAGGGCACATGACTACCCTTGTTTTAAGTTTTCAGTATCAGGGATGTATTCTCTTCCATGGAGCGGGCCTCCAGTCCAATTAGAGGGCAGTTGGTTTCCACCATGACAGACATGCCACTATTGCACCCATTGGCTCATTTGGCCTGGCTGGCCAAATATAAGGCTTGCAGTGTCCACTGTTGAGTATCTTCACTGGTGATTTCTCTCTTTCCCATTGAACTGCATGCAGAATAGCTTCTTCCAGCTTTCTGTCAGCTGGTCTACATGGAGGAGGTTATCAGCTCAGTTCCAGCAGGATTCCTCAGTGGCCTTGCAGCCCAAGTATGTGCAGTCTTCAGAAATAGGGACTTACCATCTATTCCTGTTGGGAAACCAAGACCCTCAGCAATGGCCTATAATGTTTTGGGGGCATCAGGGACATCCCTGGCCAACAACTCACTGGAAGGTATCCCATCCCTGGCAATGAAAATTTTCTAGCAACAATCTATGGCTCCTGAGTGTTCCATTGGCCAAAAAAGTAGGTTTCCATATGATTTATTTATATCCTCTTAGATTTTGATTAGCCCTCCCTCCACCTTTCCTTTACTCAATCTCTTCCCCTGACCTCACTTAGGCATTTTCACTCCCATTAATCTGTTCTTCTACTTACATATATACAATACCACCCTATTAAGTACCCTCTCCCTTCCTTTCTCTTCCCTTTATATTTCCTTTCTAGCTTACTGGCCTTTGCTACTGAGTTTTCTTTCTACTCACACAGAAGTCCAGTCATCTGTAGGTAGGATCCACATATGAGAGAGAACATGTGATCCTTTCCAGATCCATCCATTTTCCTGCAAATTTCATAACTTCATTTCTCTTCACCGCTGAGTAGAACTCCATTGCATAAATGTGCCATATCTTCATTATCCACTCATCAGTTGAGGGATATCTAGGCTGGTTCCATTTCCCAGCTATTGTGAATTGAGCAGCAACAAACATGGTTAAGCAAGTATCTCAAAGGTAATGAGATGAGTCCTTAGGATATATGCCTAGGAGTGCTATAGCTGGTTCATATGGTAAATCTATTTTTAGCTGTCTTAGAAACCTCCACACTGATTTCCACAATGGCTGGACCAGATTGCATTCCCACCAACAGTGTAGAAGGGTTCCTCTTTTTCCACATCCTCACCAGCATTTATGGTCATTTGTTTTCATGATGGTAGCTAATCTGACAGGAGTGAGATGAAATCTCAACATAGATTTAATCTGCATTTCCCTGATGACTAGGGATGTAGAAAAAAATTTTAGATACTTATATGCCATCTGTATTTCTTCTTTTGAGAACTCTTTATTTAGTTCCATAGCCTTTTTTTTTTTCTCATGTAGGGTCTCACTCTGGCCCAGGCTGACCTGGAATTCACTATATAGTCTCAGGGTGGCCTCAACCTCATGGCGATCCTCCTACCTCTGCCTCCAGGGTGCTGGGATTAAAGGCGTGCACCACCATGCCCGGCTTCCATAGCCCATATTTTAATTGGCTTGTTTGATTTTTTTTTTTTGGGGGGGGGTAGGGTCTCACTCTATCCCAGGCTGACCTGGAATTCCCCATGGAGTCTCAGGGTGGCCTTGAACTCATGGCAATCCTCCTACCTACCTCTGCCTCCCAAGTGCTGGGATTAAAGGCATGCGCCACCATGCCTGGCTTTGATTTCTTATTATTTAATTTTTTGAGTTCTTTGTATATTCTAGATATTAATCCTCTATCAGATGTATAGCTGGCAAAGATTTTTTTCCCATTCTGTAGGTTGCCTCTTTGCTTTATTCACAGTGTCCTTTGCCATACAAAATTTTTGTAATTTCATGAGGTCCCAGTGGTTAATCTGTGGTTTTATTGCCTGAGCAATTGGGGTTATATTCAGAAAGTCTTTGCCAAGACCTATATGTTGAAGGGTTTCCCTTACTTTTTGCTCTAGCAGTTTCAGAGTTTCAGGTCTGATGTTAAGGTCTTTAATCCATTTGGACTTAATTCATTTTTTCTTTTTTTCTGGACATAATTCTTGTGCATGGAGAGAGAGAAGAATCTATTTTTATCCTTCTACAGATACATATCCAGTTTTCCCAGCACCATTTGCTGAAGAGGCTGTCTTTTCTCCAATGAGTACATGTTTTTATAGTATGTCCCTATAATTTTTTGAATTTCTCTGGTATCTGTTGTGATGTTGCCTTTTTCATCTCTAATTTTATTAATTTGTGTCTCTTCTCTCTTTCTTTTGGTCAGATTTGCTAAGGGTTTATCAATCTTGTTTATCCTTTCAAAGAACCAACTACTGATTTTCGGTTCGCCTTGTTCTTCTTTTTCCAAGGCTGTAAGGTGAAGCATTAGGTCATTTACTTGTGACCTTTCTAATTTAATATAGGCACTTAAAGCTATAAATTTCCCTCTTAGGACTGCCTTCATTGTGTCCCAGAGGTTTTGGTATGTTGTGTTCTCATTATCATTTGACTCTATGAATTTTTTGATTTCCTTCTTGATTTCTTCATTGACCCATTCATCATTTAGTAGTGTATTGTTTAATTTCCATGATTTTGTGTATATTCTATAGCTTTTCTTGCTATTGATTTGTAGTTTGATTCCATTGTGGTCCGATAGAATGCAAGGAATTATTTCAATTTTCCTGTATTTGTTAAGATTTGCTTTGTGTCTTAATATATGGTCTATTTTAGAGAATGTTCCATGTGCTGCTGAAAAGAATGTGTATTCTGCAGCATTTGGATGAAATGTCCTGTATATATCTGTTAGGTCCATTTCTTCTATGACCTCATTTAATCCAGATTCCTCTCTGTTTATTTTTTGCCAGGATGACCTGTCAATTGATGAGAGTGGGGTGTTGAAGTCACCCAGTACAATTGTGTTTGGTGTTATCTGTGACCTTAGTTCTAACAGCATTTGTTTGATGAAGTTGGGAGCCCCCATGTTAGGTGCATATATGTTTAGGATTGTAATGTCCTCCTATGGGAGTGTTCCTTTAATCAATATAAAGTGACCTTCCTTATGTTTCCTAACTAATGTTGGACTGAAGTCTGCCTTGTCAGATATTAGGATAGCAACTCCTGATTGTGTTCTAGGCCCATTTGCTTGAAACACCATTTTCCAACCTTTCACACCCTAAGATAGTGTCCATCCTTTGTAGAAAGGTGAGTTTCTTCAAGGAACAAATTGAAGGATCCTGCTTTTTAACCCAGTCTTCAAACCTATGTCTTTTGGTTGGGGCATTGAGGCCATTGATAGAGAAATTATTGAAAGGTGTGTGTTTATTTTTGCCATTTTTTTTTTTGGTAGTTCTTCCGGTTTTGCCTTTGCTCTCTTGTGTTAACTAGTATTTGAGTATTGTTTGTTTTTGCAGGTTCCTTATATGTGTGCTTTTCTTTTTCTTCAGAATGGAGGTTTCTTTATGTATTTTCTGTAGAGCTGGTTTTGTCTTCAAATATTCCTTTATCCTGCTTTTGTTGTTGAATGTCCTTATTTTTCCGTCTATTTGAATGAATAGCTTTGCAGGATAAAGTAACCTTGGTTGACAGTTGTTATCTTTCAGAACTTGGAATACATCACTCCAAGCCCTTCTGGTTTTTAAAGATTGTGTTGAGTAATCTGCTGTGATCCTGATGGGCTTGCCTTTGTAGGTAACTTGATTTGTCTCTCTAACTGCTTTCAATATTTTTTCGTTGGTTTGTGTGTTTGGTAGTTTGATTATAATATGGCAAGGAGAGGTTTTTTCCAGGTTTTGTCTGGTTGGTGTTCTAAAGGATTCCTGTATCTGCATTGGCACCTCTTTCCCAATTTGGGGGAAGTTTTCTTCTATGATTTTGTTGAAGACATCTATTATGCCTTTGGAGTGAAATTCTTCTCCTTCTACTATACCCTGAATTCTTATGTTTGATCTTTTCATAGTGTCCCGAATATCTTGAAATTCCCATTCATACTTTCCTATTAGTTTGTCTTTCTCTTTGTTGGACTGTATTAGATCTGCCACCTGGTCTTCTAGCTTAGATATTCTGTCCTCTCCTTCATCCATTGTACTGGTGAGATTTTCTACAGAGTTTTTTATTTCATTAACTGTGTTCTTCATTGCTAGTAATTCTGACTGGTTTTTCTTTATTATTTCTGTTTCCTTATTTATGTCTTGTATTGACCTCTTTATTTCATTAAATTGGTGTCCTGTGTCTTCTTTGATTCCTTTGATTTCCTCTTTCATTCCTTTGATTTCTTCTTTGACTTCTTGGAGCATATTTATAATCATTCTTTTGAAATCTTTCTCAGGCATTTCCTCTAACTCATTCTCACTGGATGTCATTTCTGATGCATTAATACTTTTTGGTGGATTTATATTGTCTTGATTTTTGGTGTTTTTTGTGTTATAATGTTTATATTTTTGCATCTTGGATTAATTTAATGCATGGATTTTCTAGTTAGCTGCAGTATTATTAGATGTATCAATCAATCTGATGTTATATATCTTCAGGGTAGGAGCTTAAGGTGCTAGGTGTGGCTCTCAAGACTCTCAGAGTATCCACAAAAGTGACCCCAGGTGTTGAGTTTGCCTGCTATGAGAGTATTCAAGTAGGCTGAGTGGAACAAAATACAGGCAGATTCTAAAATTTTAACTAAACAAAGTACACTTTCAATGAAAAACAGCACAGAGTATTTATGCAAGAGTAGGTATTATGACAACCAGATCCTCTAACTGTCCCTTAGGGTGTGTGGTGCCCCACACCCTTATTCCTGACAACAAGGAGGTTAAGATTTCTGGTCTGTTGAGGGTTCCAAGTCAGCTTGTGACCAAGTGAGACCCTTCCCTAATGTATAACAGAAGAGGAAACAAAGCCACTATAACAAGCCCAAAATATAGCTTATTTAAGAATGGCAAATCTGATCATCCATCAGATTTAACATATAATTTATCCTGATATGCAAGGTGCAATTAGCACTTCCAGTTCAGGCCTATGTACCAGGTTTATTTGGTGGGTACTGACCTGGTGTAATCCCAGTTACCTTTTCGGATTATTTTGGTCTGAGTTAAGCTGTGCTCCTACTTGAGTCCCTCTTTGGTGCATTATGGGTTCAAGTAGGCTGGCTGGGTTGTTGGATCACTGCTCTGGTCACCTGATGCTGGGTGCTGTGATCTCCCTTCTGCCTGGTCTCTGGTGCTTGCTGACGCTTGCACTGGCGGTGGGGGAGGGGAGGCTGTTGAAGGTGGCTCTAGTTCTCTTGTTGCTCCACGTGATCCTCTACCTCGTGATCTGCTCCTCCTTTGTTCATTGCGGATCTCCATGTTTCTTGAGTTTGGGAGGAGCTCTGGTGTGAGTGGAAAATCCCCTCACCTGGCTTTTCCTGCAGCTCAAGCCGAACCTGGCAGCTGTAGCCCTGGGGACCCGGTGCTGCCGCTGCTGGAGCCGCTTCTGCCTGCCTATGTGGGCTCTGGATGCTCTGAATCTCTCCTACTTCTCTGCTGCCATTTTAACTTCTTATACACCTCACTTTTTAGTAGAAGAGTGTATTTTGCTGTTTTTTTTTTTTTTTTTTTTTAACTTTTTCTCCTCTGAGCTGCTTTCGCATGGTTCCTATGCCACCATCTTAACTGGAAGTCAGCTTGATCACTATTTTCAATGCAGAAAAAAAATTGTCATACAACAGAGAGCAAGCACCTTTAGTCAGTGAACTATCTTTCCAACCCCTCAAAAAACTAAAAATTTTTTAAATTATATTTTTATTTTTTTAATTTGAGAGAGAGAACAAGGCAGAGAGAGAGAAAGAAAGAGAGAGAGAGAGAGAGAGAGAGAGAGAGAACGAGGGTGCCAGGGCCTCCAGCCACTTCAACACACTCCAGACGCATGTGCCACCATGTGCATCTGGCTTAGATGGGTACTGGGGAATTGAACCTGGTTCCTTAGGCTTCATGGACAAGTGCCTTAACCACTAAGCAATCTCTCCAGTCCATTGTAAATATTTTATTTTATTTTTTATTTTTTAAAATATATTTTATTTATTTATTTAAGAGAGAGAAAGAGGTAGAGAGAGAGAGGAAGAAGCCGATAGAGAGAATGGGCGTGCCAGGGCCTCCAGCCAATGCAAAAAAAACTCCAGTTGCATGCACCTTGTGCATCTGGCATACATGGGTCCTGGAGAATTGAACTGGCATCCTTTGGCTTTGCAGGCAAACACCTTAACTGCTAAGCCATCTCTCCAGCCCTATTTTTTTTTTTTTTTTTTTTTTTGGTTTTTCGAGGTAGGGTCTCACTCTAGCCCAGGCTGACCTGGAATTCACTATGGAGTCTCAGGGTGGCCTCGAACTCACGGCAATCCTCCTACCTCTGCCTCCCGAGTGCTGGGATTAAAGGCGTGCGCTGCCACGCCCGGCTGCCAGCCCTATTTTTTAATTCCAATTTTTTTTTTATTTTAGAGAGAGAGAGAGAACTGGCACATCAGGGCCTCAGCCACTGAAATTGAACTCCAGGTGCTTGCGTCACCTAGTGGGCACGTGCAACCTTGTGCTTGCCTCACTTTTGTGTGTCTGGCTTATGTGGGATCTGGAGAGTAGAACATGGGTCTTTAGGCTTTGCAGGCAAGCACCTTAACTGCTAAGCCATCTTTTCAGCCCAATTCCAATTTTTTTGGGGGGGAAAACCCAAAATTAAAATTAAAAATTAAAAAAATGTTGCAGGGAGGGGCTTACAAAGTTGAAAGAACACAGGAGTTGTTGGTCTTTCCCAGAATAAATCAGAAAGAGGGATGAGGTAGTCACAATCACAGTTGGGGTATTAAATGAGGTGGAGGAAGGAGCAGGGTCCTGGTGAGCAGCAGAATGGATAGAGGCTTGTGAAGGCAGAATTGGGGAAAGAGGAGAGAGCCTCCTTGAGGCAGGAAGGCTGTAGGACCTCCCCATCCTCAGTGCATAGCCTGGAGGGGTGCAAATCATATATGATGTAGGTACCCAGGTAAGGGCATTTCAGGTCTAGTGCAGAAAGGATGGGAGGGAGAGAAGGAGAACAAGAGGGAAGAAAGGAGGGGGCAAAGGGGAGGAGGAAAGGACTAGATAAAACAAGGAGAGAGAGCCGGGCGTGGTGGCGCACGCCTTTAATCCCAGCACTTGGGAGGCAGAGGTAGGAGGATAACCATGAGTTCGAGGCCACCCTGAGACTCCATAGTGAATTCCAGGTCAGCCTGGGCTAGAGTGAGACCCTACCTCGAAAGACCAAAAACAAACAAACAAACAAACAAACAAGGAGAGAAAGAGGAGACAGAAAGAGACTCAGGCAGAGAAGGGAGGGGAGGAGAGGGGAGGGGAGAGGAACAGAGGAGAGGAGAGGAGAGGAGAGGGGAGGGGAGGGGAGGGGAAGGGAGGGGAGGGGAGGGGAGGGGAGAGAAAGCTTACTAAGGCCAGAGCCACTAACTCACTCCATAGTTCCAGCTGGCCTCGAGTTCACAGCTCCTACCTCTGCCTCTCTGAAGATGGGATTAAAGGTGTATGCCACCATGCATGGCTGCAATTCAACTTTCTATTTTTAACTTTTTTAAACTTTTATTATTTATTTTATGAGGCAGAGAATTGGCTCATGAGGGCCTCCAGCCATTGCAATCAAACTCCAGATATGTGGCCATCTTGTGGGAATGTACGACCTTGTGCACATGTGTTATCATGTGTGTCTGGCTTATGTGGGTTTGGGGGTGTCAATCCTGGGTCCTTAGGCTTCACAGGCAAGCACCTTAACTACTAAGCCATCTCTCCAGCCCATGCAATTCATCTTTCAATGATGACTTATTCATTGCCTGCAGAGTTTCTTTACCTCTGACCTCCTTGTGTCCTAGTTACTCTACAGACACTGCTTCCCAACTTGGATCATCCAAGCTGGAGAGATAGTTCAGCCATTAAATGTGCTTGCTTGTAAAGCCTGCCTGCCCAGTTTCATTTCCCAAGTAGCCATATAAAACCAGATGCACAAAGTAATGCATACACCTGGAATTCATTTGCAGCAGCAAGAGGCCCTGGTAGCCCATACTCTTTCTCTCTCCTTCTCTCTCAAATAAATAAATATTATTTTTAATTAAAAAAAAAGAGAAATATAGGGCTGGAGAGATGGCTTAGCAGTTAAGGCATTTGTCTGTGAAGCCAAAGCACCCAGATTCAATTCCCCAGGACCCACATAAGCCAGATGCACAAGGGGCATATGCATCTGGAGTTTGTTTGCAGTGGCTAGAGCCCTGGAGTGCCCATTCTCTCTCTGTCTGTCTCTCTTCTCCCTCTCTCTCTCTCTCTCTTTCTCCTTTTCAAATAAATAAATAAAATTAAAAAATATATATATATATCTGGGAGGTGGTGGTGCATGCCTTTAATCCCAGCACTTGGGAGGCAAAGGTAGGAGGATCACTGTGAGTTTGAGACCAGTCTGAGACTACACAGTGAATTTCAAGTCAGCTGGGGCTAGAGTGAGACCCTACCTCAAAAAACGAAAACCAATAGCCGGGCGTGGTGGTGCAGGCCTTTAATCCCAGCACTTGGGAGGCAGAGGTAGGAGGATCTCTGTGAGTTCGAGGCCACCCTGAGACTCCACAGTGAATTCCAGGTCAGCCTGGGCTACAGTGAGACCCTACCTCGAAAAAAAAAAAAAAAAAAAAAAAAAAAACGAAAACCAAGCGGGGCGTGGTGGGGCCTGCCTTTAATCCTAGCCCTGGGGATGCAGAGGTAGGAGGATCACGGAGAGTTCGAGGCCACCCTGAGACTATGGAGTGAATTCCAGGTCAGCCTGAGGTAGAGAGAGACCTTACTTTGAAAAACAAAAAACAGAAAGAAAGAAAGAAAGAGAGAGAGAGAGAGAGAGAGAGATTGCTGCCTGAACACAACCCTCAGTATGTTTGCGACGCTCTCTTCACTCGGAAACAGGGACAGCCTGGGTTTCCCTCCCCCAGCCTGGCTGGGGGCGAGGCATAATGCTGCTCTTGTCTAGGGAAACTTTTTTGCTTTATAGTTTGGGGTAACTTCTCACTTTAATTACATCTATGACTTTGTGGTAGGGTCTCACTGTAGCCCAGACTGACCTGGAATTCACTATGTAGTCTCAGGGTGGCCTCAATCCTCCAGCTTCGGCCTCCCCAGCGCTGGGATTAAAGGCGTGGGCCACCACGGAGGACTCCGTGTATGATGTTTCATCTCCCAATCTACCACGTGGGTGCTCTCACCCATGCTGGGCTTGCTGCCTGGGCACTTGCTCTAAACTCGGGGTGACCACGAGTGTAACCCTCTCCATCACTCATTTCTCCTCTGAATTTCTCTTCTGCTTTGGTACTTTCTCTCTTCAGGAAAGCAAGTGGCGGATGCCATGTGTGTGTGTGTGTGTGTGTGTGTGTGTGTGTGTGTGTGTGTGTGTGTGTGTGTTCTGAGCCTCTCTACATATACATCTAAGTTCTACTGTCCATGTGCTTACAACTCTGCTGCAGTCCTTTTCGAAAGGCCTCAATTTCTCTTAAATGAACCTTATAAACTATACAGTGTTTCCACATGAGAGCCTATTTCCTTCTTTCCACGTATTTAGCCTCCCCTCCTAGACCCCAGTCTCCCTTAAATAATTCCTACAGTTTGTGATTTCCCCCTAAATAAACTTAATAATTTATTTAAAAAATAAATATTGTTATTTGCTGCTCAGAGCAGAGTATTCAGGAAGGGAGGGGCAAGGACCAACCAGCACAACAGCATCAGAGCAGTGGATTGGCCAGGGGGCTAGAGTCGTGCACACAACAGTGCACTAGGAGAGGGCTGGGAATGGGTAGGAGGATGCTCTGAGGCTGAGAGGAAGAGATGAGCAAGAGAGGGAGAGGAAAGAGAGGAACCAAGAGGGAGACAGAGAGATAAAGGGTACACGTGTAGGAGGAAAAGCAGATGGGAGGCTGAGACAGAGACAGACAGAGGGAAAGATATGGTACAGCTAGCCAGAGAGAGAGAACACATGCGCCTTCAAGAAAGGGGGCCACAGGCTGCAGAGATGGCTCAGTGGTTAAGACACTTGCCTTCAAAACCTAATGACTGGAGTTCAATTCCCAAGTTCACATGTAAAGCCAGATGCACAAAGTGGCACATGCATCTGGACTTCATTTGTAGTAGCTAGATGCCCTGGTACGTTCTCTCTCTCTTCTTGCAAATAAATAACTTAGAAAAAAATCTGGGCTGGAGAGATTGCTTAGTGGTTACAGCCTTTGCCTGAAAAGCCAAAAGATCCCAGTTCAATTCTCCAGGACCCACATAAGCCAGATGCACAAGGGGGCAAATGAATCTGGAGTTCATTTGCAGTGGCTGGAGGCCCTGATGCACCCATTCTCTCCCCCCCCCTCAAATAAATAAAATATATTTTAAAAAAGTTCTGGGGCTGGAGAGATTCCTTAGCGGTTAAGCGCTTGCCTATGAAGCCTAAGGACCCCAGTTCAAGGCTTGATTCCCCAGGACCCACATTAGCCAGTTGCACAAGGGGGCGCACACGTCTGGAGTTAGTTTGCAGTGGCTGGAGCCTCCTGGCTCGCCCATTCTCTCTCTGCCTCTTTCTCCCTCTGTCTGTCACTCTCAAATAAATAAATAAAATTTTTTAAATATCTGGACTGAAGAGATGGCTTAACAGTTAAGGTGCTTGCTTGTGAAGCCAAAGGACCCAGGTTTGATTCCCTAGTACCTATGTAACCCATATGCACAAAGTGGCACATGTGCCTGGAATTCATTTGCAGTGGTTAGAGGCCCTGGTATGCCCATTCTCTTTCTCTCTCTCAAATAAATAAATAATAATTAATTTTTAAAAAGAGAGAGAGCTGGGCATGGTGGCGCACGCCTTTAGTTCTAGCACTTGGGAGACAGAGGTAGGAGGTAACTGTGAGTTTGAGGCCAGCCTGAGACTATAGTGAATTGTAGGTCATCCTGGGCTAGAGTGAGACCCTACCTTGAAAAAAAAAAGAATGAGGGCTGAAGAGATGGCTTAGCGGTTAAGGCACATGCCTGTAAAGCCAAAGGACCCAGAGACTGTAAAAGTTCATTTACAGTGGCAGGATGCCCTGGTGTGCCAATATACACTCTATCTCTCAAATAAATAAAAATAAATGTATAAAAAGAAGGCTGAAAAGAGAGACACTGGTTTCTGGAGACACTTTTATGTCCTTGGGGAGGGGTGACTGCTCAGCGAGGAAAGCCCTTGTGGCAGCCTGAGAGTATAGTCCAGAGCTCAGGGAAGGAGCCAGGTTTGCTGCTCTTGAGTTTTGGCCACGTAGTAGAGGAGAGAGAAGGGGACATGGGAGAAAGCTCAGAGACTCTAATAGTGTGTTAAAATATATAGAACATGATGGTGCATGCCTTTAATCCCAGCACTTTTGAGGCAGAGGTAGGAGGATCACTGTGAGTTTGAGGCCACCCTGTGAATACAGAGTGAATTCCAGGTCAGCCTGGGCTAGAGTGAGACCCTACCTCAAAAACACAATATTTATATATATATATATATATATATATATATATATATATATATATATATCATAAAATTCACTGTTCGGGGCTGGAGAGATGGCTTACTGGTTTAAGGCACTTGCCTGTGAAGCCTAAGGACCCATCTCTCTCCAGATCCCACATAAGCCAGACACACAAAGGTGAGGCAAGCTCAAGGTTGCACATGCCCACTAGGTGGTGCAAGCATCTGGAGTTCAATTGCAGTGGCTGTAGCCCTGACCCACCAATTCTCTCTCTCTCTCTCTCTCTCTTGCTCCCTAAAAAATTAAAAAAAAAAAAAAAAGCTGGGTGTGATGGCACATGCCTTTTATCCCAGCACTTGGGAGGCAGAGGTAGGAGGATCGCCATGAGTTCAAGGCCACCCTGAGAATACATAGTGAATTCCATGTCAGCCTAAGCTGAAGTGAGACCCTACCTTTAAAAAAAAAAAAAAACAAATAAAGTAATAAAGAAAAAAATAATAAAAAATAATAAATTTAGCTGGGCATGGTGGCACATGCCTCTAATCCTAGCACTCAGGAAGCAGAGGTAGGAGGATCGCTGTGAATTCAAGGCCACCCTGAGACTACCTAGTGAATTCCAGGTCAGCCTGAGCTAGAGTGAAACCCTACCTAGAAAAAAATAACAATAATAAATTTTCCATCTTAACCTGTGTATTTTAGTTTTTGAGACAGAATCTTGCAACATAATTCCCGAATGGACCCAAACATGTGGTCCTCTTGTAATCCTCTGTAATAGTGGGACTGCAGAGGCCGCTATAGCATCTGGCTTTATGTGGGTGCTGGAGATCCAAACTCAGGTACTCGGGATTATGTGGCAGCACTTTATACATTGATTCATCTTCCCAGCCTTAGAATTTAAAAATTTTGAGATTTAAATAAGAAATGTTGTTTCTGGGTGTGGTAGCGCACAATTTGAGTCCCAGCACTGGGGAGGCAGAGGTAGGAGGATCACTGCGAGTTCAAGGCCACCCTGAGACTACATAGTGAATTCCATGCCAGCCTGGGCTAGAGCAAGACCCTACCTCAAAAAAAAAAAAAAACAGTGGGTTGGTGAGATGGCTTAGTGGTTAAGCGCTTGCTTGTGAGGCCTAAGGACCCCGATTCGAGGTTCGATTCCCCAGGACCCAAGTAAGCCAGATACACAAGGTGGCGCATGCACCTGGAGTTTGCAGTGGCTGGAGGCCCTGGTGTACCCATTCTCTCTTTCTCTCTCTCTTTCTCTCTCTCTCTCTCTCTGCCTTTCTCTCTCTCTCTGCCTGTTTCTTTCAAATAAATAAATAAAAATAAACAAAATATTAAGAAAAGATTTTAATTTCAATAATACATTTTATTAATTTTGATATACATTGTATTTGAACTGTTATATAACTCCACAATTATGTCTAATAATAATTTGTTTTGTTTTGTTTTTTGAGGTAGGGTCTTGCTCTACCCCAGGCTGACCTGGAATTCACTATGGAGTCTCAGGTTGGCCTCGAACTCACGGTGATCCTCCTACCTCTACCTCCCGAGTGCTGGGATTAAAGGCTTGTGTCAACACGCCCAGCTCTAATAATAATTTTTTTAATTGCAAGGTGTCTTTTGGAATATAATTCAAAAAGTTTTCTTAAGGGCCATAAAGGCCCTTTAAATCCAGGAATTCTAGCCTTAAAAATCTATCTCTAGCCAGGCGTGGTGGCGCACACCTTTAATCCCAGCACTCGGGAGGTAGAGGTGGGAGGATCACTGTGAGTTCGAGGCCACCCTGAGACTACATAGTGAGTTCCAGCTCAGCTTGGGCTAGAGCGAGACCCTCTCTTGATAAACAAAAACAAAAAAATCTCTCCAACAAAAGTCTTGATCCTGGTGTGATGGTGCACACCTTTAATCCCAGCACTCGGGAGGCAGAGGTAGAAGGATTACCATGAGTTTGAAGCCTCCCTGAGACTACATAATGAATTCCAGATCAGCCTGGGCTAGAGTGAGACCCTACCTCAAAAAAAAAAAAAAAAAAAGTTTTGAATTATAAGGGGGAAAATATCCATTATATTCACTATAGTAAAAAAAAAAAAAAAAAGCTAAGTGTGGTGGGGCACACTTGTAATCCCAGCACACATAAGGTTGAGGCAGGAGAATTTCCATGAGTATGAGTTCAGGAGTATACAGCAAGACCCTTTCTCAAAAAAAAAAAAAGAAAGGAAGGAAGGAAGGAAGGAAGGAAGGAAGGAAGGAAGGAAGGAAGGAAGAAAGAAAGGGGTCTGGAGAAATGGCTTAGTGGTTAAGGTGCTTGCCTCTGAAGCCTAAGGACCTAGGTTCAACTTCCGTGAACCCACATAAGCCAGATGCACATAGTGAAGCATGCATCAGGGTTTTGTTTTCAGTGGCTAGAGGCCTTGGCGCATGCCCATTCTCTCTCTCTCTCTCTCTCTCTCTCTCTCTCTCTCTCTCTCTGTCTCTTTCTTCCTCTCTCAAATAAATAAAAAAAAGGAAAGGGTTAGCCAGCCACCTACGAGGGGTCCAGTTTCTCCCTGTCCTCCCATCCTCACCAACACTTGTCACTGTCACTTTGATCATGAAAGTCCTGCGGGTGTGAAGTGGTATCTCATTGTGGCTTCACTTCCATTTTCTTGACTAGTGGTGTTCACCACTTTTCATTTTTTTTAATTAAATTTTAATTAATTTGTTTATTTGAGAGAGGGAAAGAAGCAGAAAGCGAGAGAAAGAGAGAATGGGCCTCCGGATACTGCAAACGAACTCCAGACGCATGCGCCACCTTGTGTATATGGCTTACATGGGTCCTGGGGAATCGAACCGAGGTCCTTTGGCTTTTCAGGCAAACGCCTTAACCGCTAAGCCATCCCTCCAGCTCCACCATTATTCATTTTTAACCAATCCAATTTTTTAACAAAGTTGAAATTTTCCCATTGTAAAAATTATTCACATATATGAGAATTAAATAACTGGCTAAAAAATTTAAATCACACCCAAATAGCACCATCTAGAGGTCACCACTGCAAACACTTCAGTCAGTGCATTTCCAGACATTTTTCTCTGTTCTTTCTAAAACAAGTTGAAGTCACGTAACATTCGCAATTTTGCTTAGGGCTTTTTCACCTAATATGACAAAATGGGAATCTCCCCAGCTTTTTCCTAAACGTTATGGAATTTTCCTATTTTCTCCTATTGATGGACACTTGTTTTTTGCTTTTTTTTTTTTTTTTGGCTGCATTTAATGTAAATATGCAGCAATAGAGTGATTTGATATTACTCTTTTAAAAAAACTTTATTATTTATTTATTTATTTGAGAGAGAGAGAAAGAGAAAGAGGCAAAGAGGCGGAGAGAGAGAATGAGTGTGCCAGGGCTTCCAGCCACTGCAAACGAACTCAGACGCATGCGCCCCCTTATACATCTGGCTAACGTGGGTCTTGGGGAATTGAATCAAGGTCCTTTGGCTTTGGAGTCAAACGCCTTAACTGCTAATCCATCTTTCCAGCCTATGATATATATATATTTTTTTTTTAATGAGAGAGAGAGAAAAATGGCATGTGAGAGCCTTAACCACTGCAAACAAAGTACAGATGTGTGCACCACCTTGTGCATATTCTTGACCATGTGCATGCATTATCTTGTGTGTCTGGCTTATGTGGGATCTGGGGAGTTGACCATGGGTTCTTAGGCTTTGCAGGCAAGCACCTTAACTGCTAAGCCATCTCTCCAGCCCTGATATCACTTTTAAAAAAATTTATTTGTAAGCCGGGCGTGGTGGCACACGCCTTTAATGCCAGAATTCGGGAGGCAGAAGTAGGAGGATTGCCGTGAGTTCAAGGCCACCCTGAGACTACAGTGTGAATTCCAGGTCAGCCTGGGCTAGAGTGAGACCCTACCTCGCAAAAACAAAACAAAACAAAAAATCAAAAAAATTTATTTGTAGACAGGTGTGGTGGCTCATGCCTTTAATCTCCGTACTCTGGAGGCAAAGGTAGATGGATCACTGTGAGTTCAAGGCCATCCTAAGACTACATAGTGAATTCCAGGCTAGAGAGTGATACCCTACCTCAAAAAACAAACAAAAAAAAAATTATTTATTTGAGAGAGAATGGGCACACCAGGGCCTCCTGCCACTACAAACAACTTGTCTTCTACCTCATAAATATTTGCAATTACTATATGACAATAAAAATAATATCACTAACGAAGAAAGAAGGAGAGCTGGAGAGGTGACTCAGTGATCAAGGCACCTGCCTCCAAAGTCTAAAGACCCAGGTTCAATTCCCCAGTACCCATGTAAAGCCACATGCACAAGATGGCTAATGCATCTGGAGTTTGTTTGCAGTGGCTGGAGGTCCTGGCTCGCCCATTCTCTCTCTCTCTCTCTCTCTCCTTCTCTCTACCACTCTAGCTCAAATAAATAAATAAAATATTTTTTTAAAAGCCAGGCGTGGTGGCGCACGCCTTTAATCCCAGCACTTGGGAGGCAGAGGTAGGAGGATCACCGTGAGTTCAAGGCCACCCTGAGACTACATAGTTAATTCCAGGTCAGCCTGAGCCAGAGCCAAACCCTACCTTGAAAAACAAAAAACAAAAAATAAAATAAAATATTTAAAAAGAAAGAAGCCAGATATGGTGGGGCATGCCTTTATTCCCAGCATGCAAGAGGCAGATGTAGGAGGATTGCCGTGAGTTTGAGGCCACCCTGAGACTAGTGAATTCCAGGTTAGCCTGGGCTAGAGTGAGACACTACCTCGAAAAGCCACAAAAAATTAAAACTGGGGCTGGAGGGATGGTTTAGCGGTTGAGGCATTTGCCTGCAAAGCCAAAGGACCCAGGTTCGATTCCCCAGGACCCACGTTAGCCAAAGATGCACAGGAGGTGCACGCATCTGGAGTTCGTTTGCAGTGGCTGGAGGCCCTGGTGTGCTCATTCTCTCACTCTCTCTTAAACAAATAAATAAATAAAAATATTTTTTAAAAAACTAAAGAAAGGAAGAAGGAGGGAGGGAAAGGAGAAGGAAGAGAAGAAAGATGAGCTCCCAGCTGTCTCTGGCTTGCACTTTCCTCTTCACCTACACAGCCACAGAATGTCGTCCTCACATACAGATTGGGTACGGTCCGTCCTGCTTAAAGTTCTTTCGCTCTCAGGATAAAATTCCAAACCCAAGAAAGGCTTAGAAGCTCCGCTCCAGGCCCACCCCTCCCGCCACCCTCCGCCTGGATTCTCTCCACCTTGCTTCATTCAGGTGGAACAACCCGCAGCCCTGCCTCCCCACCACGCTGTCTCGGTCCAGCTCCTGCCCTCTCCGCTTGCTTTGGCCCTGCTGACTCTAAGCCTCCACGGGACTTTCCTTCCTGTGGAAAGCCTGCTCCAAATCCTCAGCTGGGATGTGTTTCCCTGCTAGACACACACTTTTCTCCTGACACGCATTATGTTTCTTACAATTACTCTGGAAGGAAGGAAAGAAGAGAGGGAGAGGGAGGGAAGGAAGGAAGAAAAGGAGGAAGAAGGAAGGGCAAGAGAAAGGAAGAGAAGAGCTGGGCAGATGCCTTAGTGGTTAAGGCACTTGCCAGCAAAGCCAAAGAACCCAAGTTCGATTCCCCAGGACCCACGTAAGCCAGATGCACAAGTTGGCACATGTGTCTGGCATTTGTTTGCAGAGGCTAGAGGCCCTGGTATGCCCATTCTCTCTCCTCTCTCCTCTTATAAACAAATAAAATAAAGCAAAAAAACAAAACAAAACATTTTTTTAACAGAAAGGGAGAGAGGAAAGGGAGAGAAAAACTTTCTTATTATGGAAAAATTCAGAGTATTTTCATCACCCAACTTCAATTATCAGCCCACAACCAATCTGGTTTCACCTAACTCCCCAGCTACTTTCCTCCTCCTATATAATTTTAAGGCAAATAATATAGATCTTTTTAGTTCATCTGTGTTTTTCTCAGAAAGTATCTCAAAAAGATAAAAACTTTCAGCGCCAGGTTTGGTGGCATACACCTGTAATTCCAGCACCCAAGAAATGAAGTCAGAAGGATCAAGAATTCAAGGTCAGGGCTGGAGAGATGGCTTAGCTGTTAAGCGCTTGCCTGTGAAGCCTAAGGACCCTGGTTCGAGGCTTGATTCCCCAGGAGCCCACGTTAGCCAGATGCACAAGGGGGTGCACACGTCTGGAGTTCGTTCACAGTGGCTGGAGGCCCTGGCGTGCCTGTTCTCTTCTCTCTCTCTCTCTCTCTGCCTTTCACTCTCAAATAAATAAATAAAAATATTTTTTTAAAAAAAGACTTCAACTTAAAAAAAAAAAAAGAATTCAAGGTCACCCTCAGCTACATAACAAGGTCAAGGTCAGCCTGAGCTGCATGAGGCTGTCTCAAAAAGAAAAGACACTTTTGTTATGCTTGTTTTTTTTTTTTTATTTATTTATTTGAGAGAGAGAGAGAGAGAGAGGGGCAGATAGAGAGAGAGAATAGGTACACCAGGGCCTTCAGCCACTGCTTCAAAGTGCTGGGGTTAAAGGTGTGTGCACCATGCCAGTAAGAAAAGATACTTTTGAAAGAATCATGTGTGTGGGCCTGGAGAGATGGCTTAGTGGTTAAGGCACTTGCCTGCAAAGCCAAAGGACCCAGGTTTGATTCCCCAGTGCCCATGTAAAGCCAGATGCACAAGCTGGCACATGCATATCTGGAGTTCATTTGAAGTAGTTAGAGGCCCTGGTGCATCCATTTTTTTCTCTCAGAAATAAACAAAAAGAAAAAATTCTGTGTGTGTGGATGTGCAAGGTGTATGTGTGTGTACATATATGGAGGTAGGAGGACAACCTCGGGGTATTTGTTTCTCCCTCCACTCTATTGGAGGCAGGGTCTTCCTTGTTAGTTTTTATTTTTTTATATGTATTTTTATTTTTGCCAATTTGCTCTGTGCGCACCAGCCTAACTGGCCCTCCAGCTTCTGGATCCTCCTGGCTCCAGCTGTCACTGCAGGAGGTCTGCTGGGATCACAGACAATGCAGCATTTTGCATCCAGCCTACATGGTTGCTGGGGAGTCAAACTTGGGCTAGCAGGCGTGGTGACACCTTTAATCCCAGCATTTACGAGGCAGAGGTAGGAGGATCGCAGTGAGTTCGAGGCCAGCCTGAGACTACATAGTGAATTCCAGGTCAGCCTGGGCTACAGCAAGACTCTACCTCAAAAAAACACACACAAAAAAAAGAAAGAAAGAGAGAGAGAGAGAGAGAGAGAGAAAGAAAGAAAGAAAGGAAGGAAGGAAGAAAGAAAGAAGAAAAAGAAAACTTAAGATGAATACAACAAAATATCACTGGTCTCTGCAGGCCCTCACAGCTGAGCAGGAAGCACACTTAATCCAGTTAACTGCTGAGCCATCTCTCCAGCCCCTGGCAAACTGTAAGTGAGCTAGGCTCGGTGGCCCACATCTATAATCCCAGCACTCCACGGGCCGGAGTAGGAGAATCACTGTTGAGTTCAAGGCCAGCCTGGGCTACAGAGGGAGGTCCAGCTCAGCCTTGGCTACAGTAAGGTCCTACCTAGAAAAAAAAAAATAAATAAAGAATAAAGAAATAAGGTGCTAGACTGTGAGCTAGTTGAAGACAGACAAATCTGTTTTCTCCATCTCTGTCTCCTCTACTCGTAGCAGGTTTAAAGCGGAGAAACGCAGCCACCCACGTGATGTCTTTCCTACATTCAGCCTCGCAGCGGCTCCAGGAGGACTAATTGAGATCTCAGAAGATGACAAGTTTGGGACAGAACATTTCCCCAAACTTATCCCACTTCAGATGGTCCCTCCCTTCTAAGATCTCCCGGATGGCACTTGGGGAAGGCATCCCCCCACCTCTCTCGCACACGCACACACACACATGTGCACACGCACGCAGCCCATAGTGGTTTCAATAGAAACAGACACCCCAGAAAGAAGCAAAGCAAAGCACATTAGCTGTCCACAGCCCGGGGGGCTGGGGGAGAGGGGTGGGAGGCCCTATTTGCATTTTTTCCATTAACAAGCTGGAGCTGAGCTCACTTGCCTGAGGAGATAATTTGAGAGGGAAATCTTTGCATATTTTATTTAAAAGCACGCTGCGTTAGGCGGGTAATAATGCAGAGTGTGGCAAAAGCCTGCAGGGGGCGGGGGCGGGGTCCTTTCCCTCCTTGCCTTCTACCAGTCCATCCCACAGCTCCCCACCCACCACCACCACCTTAGTCCTGGGAACCAGTCCTCTTAAAGGAACAGTCCAGGTGGGCCTGAGAGGCAGGTGGAACGAAAGCTCGAGAAGCAACATCAGGCACCTTGGCCCTTTCTTGCTGGGAAAGCCTGGGTGAGTGAGAGTGCCGGAACTGCCTTGTGCAGGGAAAAGGAGTGGGTGGGCACCAGTGTCCAAAGATGAGACTGGTTCTGATTCAAAGTGATGAGGAATGTGGAAGACACTGCCTCTACAGGGGACTTCCAAACACATGGGACGTAGGCTGGGAAGATGGCTCAGTGGATAGAGCACTTGCCAGGCAAACATGAGGAGTTTGGATCCCTGACACCCACGGAAACACTGGGTGGGCACGACAGCTCACCTGTGATGCCAGCACTCACCAGGCAGAGACGGGGCGTCCCCAGGGCAAGTTGAGTAGCTGGATCAGTGGAGAAAAATAGAGAAGGTGGTTGAGAAACTCACAGATCTCCTCCTACCTCCTGAGTGCTGAGATTAAAGGTGTGAGCCACCGCGCCCAGCTAGAATGCTATTAGAATGAGGAGCAGGGCCTTGCACAAATCCTATATTGAGGGTAGGTACCCTTACCCTGGAGAGTCTTCTGAGGTTATGGTGACCCTAACTTTCACTGCCTCACGGGGTGAAGGACTTGTCTTCAGAAGGTCAGGGTTACTTGACTTTGGCTAGAGCTTTTCCATTGAAAAATGAGAATGTAGGGCTGGAGAGATGGCTTAGCGGTTAAGGTATTTGTCTACAAAGCCAAAGGACCCTGGTTCAATTCCCCAGGACCCACGTAAGCCAGATGCACAAGGGGGCGCACGCGTCTGGAGTTTGTTTGCGGTGGCTGGAGGCCACTGGTGTGCCCCTTCTCTCTCTCCCTCTCTTTGCCTCTTTCTCTCCTTCCCTCTCTCAAATAAATAAATAAAATTTAAAAAAATGAGAATGCAGCTACTTCGTAGTCAAATACCAGAAGTGTAAACAAGAAGTTGTGACACAGGGCTGGAGAGATGGCTCAGCAGTTAAAGATGCTTGCTTGCAAAGACTGCTGGTCCAAGTTCAATTCCACAGTACCCACATAAAGCCATATGTCTGGACTTTGTGTGCACCCATTCTCTACCTCTCTCCCTCCTCCCCCTTTCTTCTTCTCTCTCTCTCATAAGTAAAAATGAAAAAATGAAGAGAAACTGCCTTGCTGCGAGGATGACATGGGAAAGCCACAGTGCGTGCTGGCCATCTGTCTTCTCGTTCTCATCCAACACTTCTCCGTGCCCCTACCTTCCGCTCACTTCTTCATCCTCATACCCTGTTTCCATTTCTCCCATTTCTCATCTCATTCCTATTTTGAGGAATGCCAGAGATAACCTTCGGGAATACTTTGGGCAAGACTTCCTGTATCAGTTACTTTCTCATTGCTGGGACAAAATACTCAACAAGAAGCAACTTAAGGGGAGGGGGGAAGGTTTATTTTCAGCTCACAGTTTCAAGGAGGAAACAAGAGACAAATGTTGGGTGCTCAGCTGACTTTCTTTTCTTTTTTTTTCTTTTTTTTTTGAGGCTAAGGTCTCCCTCTAGCTCAGGCTGGCCTGGAATTCACTATGTAGTCTCAGGGTGACCTCAAACTCATGGTGATCCTCCTCCTCTGCCACCCAAGTGCTGGGACTAAAGGTGTGTGCCACCATGCCCGGCTGGCTTTCTCCTTTTTATCCAGTCCAGGATCCAGCCCACAGAGGGTGCTGCCCATAGTCAGGGTGGGTCCTCCTACCTCAACTAACCTCATCTAGAAAATCCCTCCCAGACATGACCAGAGATTTGTTTCCATGGTGATTATAAATCCTGTTAAATTGATAACCAGAGATTAACCATACCACCTCCTATGGAAATTGCTGTCCATCTTGTAACAGTAAATAAACAACATTTATTTTTCTTAAATGATTGATAATTAGAACAATAAGGATGACCATTTCAGGGTCTGCGAATGTTACTCAGTGGTAGAACGCTTTCCTAGCACATTCAAGGCTCTGGGTACAATCCCTAGCATCACACACACAAAATGAGAGACTATGATTTCAGTTGCCTTCTTCAAAATTACTTTTAAAAATATTTTATTTAATCCAAAAAAAAAAAAAAAAAGAAAGAGCTGGGTGTGGTGGTACACGCCTTTAATACACCCCTAGCACTTGGGTGGCAGAGGTAGATCACCTGTCAGTTCAAGGCCACCCTGAGATTACATAGTAAATTCCAGGTCAGCCTGAGCTAAAGCGAAACTCTACCTCGAAAAACAAAAACAAAGCAACAACAAAAAATTATTTATTTGCAAGGAGCAAGGGAAAGAAGAGAAGAGAGAGAGAGCATGGGTATGCCAGGGCCTCCTGCTGCTGCTGCACAAGAACTCCAGATGTATATGCCACTTTGTGCATCTGGATTTATGTGGGTACTGGGAAGTCAAACCCAGGTCGTCAGGCTTTGCAAGCAAGCACCTTTAACTGCTGAGTCATCTCTCCAGCCCTCATGATATTTCTTTCTCATCTCCTTCTAACAGACGAGGAACCCAAGGCTCTGAAAGATGAGATATTTACCTCTGGGTCACAAGGCGCTTGAGCTGGAAGACAGACCACACAGCTGGTTTTCTATAGGTCCAAGGAAGAGAAAGGGAATAGGTCCTTAGGAATAGGGAAGGGAAGAGTCAAAGGTTCGATGGGGGTGTTGGCAAGAGGGGAGGATGACATTGGTCCTGGAGAAAATGGGATGGGAATGGCATGTTCAGGACAGGGTGATAATGGGTGTGAGATAAGTGTGGTTTCTGAGTAGGAGAAAAGGGAGATTGTCATAAAGGTAAATGGGGGATGGGGTGGGGCAACATGGAGTTAGAGATGGTAATAGCATGGGTTCTGCAGTCAGATGACCTGGGTTTGAATCCTGTCTCTGCTTTCTTTTTTTTTTTTTATTTTTTTGTTCATTTTTATTTATTTATTTGAGAGTGACAGAGAGAGGAAGAGGCAGATAGAGAGAAAGACAGAGAATGGGCGCGCCAGGGCTTCCAGCCACTGCAAACAAACTCCAGACGCGTGCGCCCCCTTGTGCATCTGGCTAACGTGGGTCCTGGAGAATCAAGCCTCAAACCGGGGTCCTTAGGCTTCACAGGCAAGCGCTTAACCGCTAAGCCATCTCTCCAGCCCCTGTCTCTGCTTTCTACCAACTGTGTGAATTCAGGTAAGTTGCTTAACTCCCCTGGGCCTCATTGCTTGAAATCCAAAAATGAAGACAATAATAATGTCTACCCCATAGTTTTATGAGGATAGTTTTATGAGTTAGGATACTGAAAGCTGGGCTGGGGAGATGTCTCAGCAGTTAAGTCATTTACCTGCAATGCCTAAGGACTGGAGATAGATTCCCCAGCACCCATGTAAAACCAGATGCACAAGGTGGTGCATGCATCTGGAGTTCTATTGCAGTGGCTAGAGGACCTAGTGCACCCATTCTCTCTCTCTCATTTGCAAATAAATAAATATTTTTTAAAAAATGTTTAAAGAGAGCAAGAGAGAGAGAGAGAGAGAGGAGAGATAAGAGAATTGGTGTACCAGGGCCTCAGCCACTGAAATTGAACTCCAGATGCTTGTGCCACCTAGTGGGCATGTGCAACCTTCCACTTGCCTCACCGAGCATCTGGCTAACGTGGGATCTGGATAGTAGAACATGGGTCCTTAGGTTTCGCAGGCAAGTGCCTTAACCACTAAACCATCTCTCCAGCCCAAAGTAATTTTGTTTTGTTTTGTTTTTCAAGATAGGTTCTTACTCTAGTTGAGGCTGACCTGGAATTCACTATGTAATCTCAGGGTGGCCTCAAACTCTCGGCAATCCTCCTACCTCTGCCTCCCTAGTGCTGGGATTAAAGGTGTGTGCCACCACGCCTGGCTCCAAAATAATTTTAAAAAAATACAGAAAGTACTAAGAGTGGAGCCTACCATGGCACACAGTGAATGCTCAGTAGTTAGACTCTACTCTCCTTAGTCTTTGTCTTCTTTCTATTGTTAGCTGTTAGAGAGATGGTTTGGGTTGCAATGCAAAAGGAGGGGGAGGTGGGCGTGGTGGCACACGCCTTTAATCCCAGCACTCAGGAGACACAGGTAGGAGGATCACTATGAGTTCAAGGTCACCGTGAGAATACAATGTGAATTCCAGGTCAGCTTGGACTAGAGTGAGACCCTACCTGGGAAAAAAAAAAAAAAAAAAAGGATGGGTGGTTGGGGAGATTACTCAGTGGTTAAGACACTTGCCTGCAGGGCCTAAGGACCAAAGTTTGATTCCCTAGTACCCATGTAAAGCCAGATGCACAGGGTTGTACATGTGTCTGGAGTTCATCTGCAGTGGCTAGAAGCCCTGGCATGCCTATTCTATCTGCCTCTTTCTCTCTCTCAAATGAATAAAGAAAATATTAAAAACAAAACAAGGGCTGGAGAGATGGCTTAGCAATTAAGGCACTTGCCTGTAAAGCCAAAGGACCCAGGTTTGATTCCCCAGTACCCATGTCAGCCAGGTGTACAAGGTGGCCCATGTGTCTGGAGGTTGCTTGCAGTGGCTGAAGGCCCTGGCACACCCATTCTCCCTACCTGCCTCTTTCCCTCTCTCTCTCTCTAATAAATAAATAAAAATAAAGTTTCTTTAAAAAAAGAAAAGAAAAAAATATGGAGGACTGAGGAGCCAAGAAAGGATGCATATGAAAGAGATGAGGCGGAGGGCAGTCATGAGAATGGAGAGAGGAGTCTACAAACCACCTAGGCTTCTCTTTGTGGGTGTGCACTCACACATGCGTGTGTGTATGCTTTATGGTGCACATGTGTAAGTCAGAGGACAACTTCAGGCATCCATCACCTCCCATGTTGTGTGAGACAGCCAGTCTCTTGTTCACCAGTGCATTAACCAGGCTGGCTGGTGTGAGAGCTTCCCAGAAATCCTGTCTCCATCTCCTTTCTCACGCGCTGGGACTCCATTTGCTAACACTATAGGCTCAGGCCTTATGTGGGTTTGGAGGATCCAAATTCAGGTACCCATGCTTGTGTGGCAAGCACTTAGTCCATGGAACCATCTTCCTAACCCCACCCAGGCCTCTTCAGATCATTTTTTTTCACGCCGGGCCAGAGCATCATTCCAGAACCTGAACCCTAAGAAAGGAAAGTCCCAACTTCCCTAATATACCTCTCCACCACCTGCAGTCCCGGATCCATCAGGACCTGGACATATGCACACATGCATGTTGCACAACAGGCCCGTCTTGTTGGGACACAGGTCCCACAGAACCAAATTCAACTGACACATGCAAGGTCTTTTGACGGAGCTTTGTGGCTTCTGTCCAACCTTGCCATGGGGGGGGGGGCCCTCTATTCAAAGGACTCACTTCTGGGGTCCCAGGCCTACCCCCCATATACACCCAAACTATGACATCCTATTGTACCTAAAGGTAGTCCTGTCTGGCTCACACTCAAGTGGCACACATTACCATCCTAATTATACTGCTTGCTATCCATGAGCTGACACATGTCTCATCTAGCTCCTAAGAGTGAGCAACCACACCAGTGGTTCTGATCAAGCCAAGTTCTGTGATGGCTCAGAAAGAACCTCGCAGGGGCTGGAAAGCTGACTCGGGGGTTTAATGTGCTTCCTGCATAAGTGTGAGGGCCTGAGGGGGCCAAGTTAGAATCTCCAGAACCTGTGTACAGAACTGGGCATGGCCACGCGCTTCTGTAGCCCCAGTCCTGTGGTGAGCAGAGCCCTGGGCATGGCAGGGGCTTACAAAAGGCAGGAGTCAGCAAGAGACCCCACAACAGGGAAAAACATACAGGTGAGAGGCAGAGGGGGGCACTCAGTGTTCTCCAGGTGCTGCAGGCGAGCACACAGGGTGCCACATTAGCACATACACATGCACACACACACCACATACACACAGCACAAATGCTACACACACACACACACACACACACACACACACTCCTCTGCCCTGTGTTAGAGCACTTGTCTAGCATGAACAAGGCCTTGTGGCACTCTAGGGTGAGGGGATGATCCTTTGGACTAGTCCCCTGGTTCTGAAGCTGTCAGTGGCCTCGACTTCCTGACCCCTCAGATCAAGTCTTCTCCTCCTTGACTTTTTTTTTTTTTTTTAATGGGTGCACCTCCAGCCACTGCATATGAACTCCAGACACATGCACCGCCTTGGGCAGCTGGTTTACGTGGGTACTGGGGAATTGAACCTGGGTCCTTAGTTGTCACAGGCAAGCACCTTAACCACGAACCATCCCTCCAGCCCTCCTCTGTGACTTTTGCCAGGATGCTGCTCTCCTCACCTGTGTGCTCTCATTCTCCAGGTCCCGGCCAGCACTTCTGCAGACTCCTTCCTTCCCTTTACTTCCCTAGTCCTTTCCCATCCCAAACACAAAACCAGTTTCTCTAGTCTCTAGATTCTCACACGGACATGTTGCCCAAATGCTGCTGGGCCACTGAAATCTGCAAGATAATTCATGGGGGCGGAAAACAGGCTCTGTGCTCAAACGAGTTTGAGAAATCATGGCTTCTTTCTGCACACCCACCATACACGCTCAGGAACTCACAATAGACACGGGCACTGTGAAGACCCTGAGGAGTCCTGCAGGACAGAAGCCAAGCCTGTACTGTGCAGCCCAGTGTTTCCCACGCCCCTTGGTGCCCGTTGCAATGAGCCATTGGAAATGCTTCCACAGGGCTGTGTGCAGACTTCTATTAGCACCATCACCTTATTAGCACTCTCATTATCCTTGTCTGGGTTTGGATCTCCTGCTAGACTGTGAAGTCCCTGCGGGCTGGGACGGTGTCTGAGTCACCTGGGTCCCCAGTGCCTTCATGGAGGGTCTGGCACATGGTAGACAGTCATAAATACTGCCAAATAGAGGAATCTCTTCTGTTACAAAGACAAGGATGTGAAGAACACCTCAGAGGCAGGTTCCTGACAGCACCAGGGTAGAGGTGCCTAGTGACAATAGTGATGGGAACACAGGGACACGGGTATGTTTGCAGGCTGTGAATTGTGGGATCCTCTGGAGATGTGTTGTATCTGGAATGTGAGACACAAAGATGAGACTGGTGATTCCAGTACACGAAGCCTGAGGGGATTTCTACAGACCTGGAGTGGCCTCGGTAGCCACAGTGGTAGGAAAGGGAGACTGAGAAATGGCAGGACATCTTCAGCCTGGAGGCCACAGAGAGGAAGAGGAGGACCATACGTTTGGTCCTGTGTGTTGAAGGTGCAGTGTGGGCAAGGCTGGGCGATTATATGCCATCTTTGGAGGGTCTGGCTTCCCTAAACCACCATTGCACTGTAGTTCACCGGAACTTGGATGCTGAAGGGCTGTGGGGAGCAAGGCGAGGCAGCAATATTTCATTCCCTTTGCAGGGAAGTCCCCATGAAGGGTCTTGAGGAAGGGTTTTGTGGACTTGAGTTGTACCAGACCCTGGGGAAGATTAGGCCAGTGGATTCAGGAACAGGGAAGGCCTTGACAGCCACACTGAGCAACTGGAGCCACTGGAGAAAGTTGGCAAGGAGAGACGTGGCCACCCCTGTCTTACAGAAGCCCATGGGGCCCAAGTGGTGTCTGGAGAGGTGGACATTGCTGCAGAAGTACTGGGAGTTGCAGAGACAGCATTTGGTGACTGACTGGATGGCATCGGGAGGGATGAAGGACAGCTTGAAGCCCACTGAATCCCACTGAGTGGTTGTTGTTATATATATAACTTATTTGAGACACACACAGAGAGAGAATGGGCACTCCAAGGCCTCCAGCCACTGCAAATGAACTCCAGACACATGCGCCACCTTGTGCATCTGCCTATCTGGGTACTGTGGAATCGAACCTGGGTCCTTAGGCATCACAGGCAAGTGCCTCAACAGCTAAGCCATCTCTCCAAGCCCTGGAGCTCCATTTATGACCCATAAAGGCAGAGATGCGGATGATCAGCCCTGTGGAGGTGCACAGCTGGCAGAAGAATATGCAGGTGATGGTGAGAAGCTGAAGCCTTGATGGGGGCAGAGGTTTGGGGGTCCTGAAGATAGGTGAGAACAGAGCCACAGAGAAGAGGAAAAGCCAGGAGAGAAGAAAGCTGGGGACAGCTCAGAGGAGCATCAAGGTCTAGGAAGAGGTCTTGTCTCTGAGAGCTGTTTAGTGTGAATTTTTTGCCAAACGCAGCTCAGTAAGTCGGTAGAGTGCGTGCCTACTGTCCAGGAAGCTCTAGGTTGGATCTTAACACTGCATAAACCCAGAGTGGTAGCTCATGCCTGCAATCCCAGCATTTGGGAGGTGGAGACTGGAGGATCAGGAGTTCGAGGCTAGCCTGGGTTATATGAGAATTTGTCTCAGAAAAGGAAGGAAAGGAAAACGAAGCTGGGTGTGGTAGCCCAGGCCTTTAGACCCAGTACTCAAGAGGCAGAGGTAGGAGGATCACTGTGAGTTCAAAGCCACCCTGAGACTACATATTGAATTCCTGGTCAGCATGGTTGAGAGCTATACCCTTCCTCGAAAAACAAAACAAAACAAAACAAAACAACAAAAAAAGATAAAAGAAAAAAAATAATATTTATTTGTAAGGACGAGGGGAGGAGGGGCCCCAAGTGAGCCAATGAACTCCAGTTGAACTGCAGACGCGTGCACCACTTTGTGCATCCGGCTTTACATAGGTACTAGGGACTGGAACCCCAGGCCCTTATGCCACTACCTCTCCAGCCTTGGAATAAGAAAATTTAAAAAGAAAAATGATCCGGGGCATGCCTTTAATCCTAGTACTCACAGCCAGAGGGGTAGGAGGATCATTGTGAGTTTAAGGCCAGCCTGAGACTACATAGTGAATTCCAGGTCAGCCTAGGCTAGAGCGAGACCCTACCTCGAAAAACCACACACACACATACACACACACACACACACACACACACACAGATGAATAGGTGGGTGCACCCCCTCATAAGTACACACCCAGGAGGGATCCAGTCTTACCTCTAAATTCCTACTTGAGGGGAGGGGGGTCCCTTGTCTCCCGCACCCCTACATAGGCAGCGGAGGGCACACCCTGCATCCCTCTCTCCTCTTCCCTGCAGGGGCCCACCCTTCCCTGCAGACCCCGGGGTTAATCCTCCCCTTCCTCCCCCAGAAGGGGAGCTGCCCGGCTTTGTGCGCCCGCCCGCCCGCCCGAGTGCCCGAGGCGAGAGCGCGGGAACAACGGCTCGTGGTCTTGCGGGCAGCAGAGGTGACTTGGGCGGGGGCGAGGGCGGGGGGGGGGGTCTCCAGGGAGGAGGGAAGCACCACGGAGGGAGGGGACCCCGGCTGCAGCTGTCCCGCGAGGGGCTGGGACAAAGGGCATACTGGCGGGCCGGCCCGAGCCGTTTTCATGCTTGTTGGGATTATAGGCGCAAGGAACGCCGCCCGGGACCGCAGCCCGGTGCTGGGCAGCCGGCGCCACCGCCCGCCCGCGCCCCCCGAGCGCCGCCCCTTTGTCTGCGCCTCCGAGTCCCGCCCTGCCGCCGCGGCCCGGGCTGAGCGCCGCCCCCTGCGAGCCGAGGCCCGACCCGAGCTCCCCCTCCACGCCCCGGCTCTCCCTGTCCCTGCGTGTGTGGTGTGTGCCGGGGACCCGAGGGAACCAGACCCTCCCCACGCTCTGACATGCTCCCCCCACCCACATACACACACATACTCTGCCTCCTGCTCCCCCACCCACCCAGAATTGCCAGCCGCTCAGCTCCGCTGGGTGACGAAATCATTAGGAAATGGACAGTTCTGGGGCTGGATGAAGGTTGGGGAGCATTGGCTGGGGGCGGTGGGAGGATCTGGGTTGGGGTGAGGTTTGGCTGGACAGGCTGTCAGCCGTCTTGCTTCTGAGGGGTGGGCAAGAGGCATGCACTGAGGTCTGGGTCTACGAGTGGGAGGTGTGGGCAGGTGTTACGACCGTGCACAGGCACAGGTGCCCGTCTGTGGGTAACTAGTGGGTATGAGTGAATCTGATGTCTGGCTCACGTTCCAGAACATGCCCTTGTCGCTGTGCTTTCCTCACCACCACCGGTATCCAAGAAACTTATGGGACTGAGGCTCAAGGCCCTTCAGCAACTCTCCTCCCCCATCCGATAAGGACCTACCCTAGGGCTGTGGGCACACCCTCTCTCGCCCCAGCTACATCTACAACCGCACAGTTATTTACTGATTGTGTGTGTCGTGGGAGCCCACGTGCTACAGCTCTAGTGGAGTACCTGTGCTCCACCATCTTTGAGACCGGATTCTTGTCCTGCAAAGGAACGTCAGACTATCTGGCCCAGAGCTTTGGATGCTCCTGGCTCCATCTCCCGTTGTTGTAGACGCCTTGGGATCACAGATGCATAGGCCTGGCTTTACTGCTTTACCTGGGTGCTGGGGAATTGAACCCAGGCGGCAGCTTTGCATACATTAACGGTTGGGCCTTTTATTTTATTTTATTTTTGAATTTCTTTATTATTATTTTTATTAACAACTTCCATGATTATAAACAATATCTCATGGTAATGCCCTCCTTACCCCCACTTCCCCCTTTGCAACTCCAATCTCCATCATATCCCTTCCTCCTCTCAATCAGTCTCTGTTTTATTTTGATGTCATCATCTTTTCCTCCTCTTTTGATCAGTTGAGCCTTTTAATAAACAGTATAAATTTCAGCTGCATCCCTTACCTCTGATAGCCTCATCTTCTCTTAGTCAGATAACGGCTAACATTTATGGACTGCTTCCCACAGCAGAGCTAGGCTCAGGTGTAAGCCCGCTTATCCTCACTCAGGTATACCCCAGGACTCTTTGAGAGAAACATTGCTGTTACCCCCATTTTGCTGTTGGGGAAAAAAAAAAAACCTGAGGCACTGCTAGCAAGGGTGGGAGCCAAGACACATGGATCCAGTCTGCACTGGCACTAGCCATCCTCTGCTCCCTCGGCCGCTCTCTAGGCTCCTCTTCCTCCAAGAAGCTTCTCTTTCTTTCTTTCTTTCTTTCTTCCTTCCTTCCTTCCTTTCTTCCTTTCTCTCTTTCTTTTGTTCGTTCTTTCTTCTTTCTTTCTCTCTCCCCCCCATCTCTCTCTCTCTCTCTCTTTCTTTCTTTCTTTTTCCCAAACAGGCTGTAGTCTCAGGGTGGCCTCGAACTCATGGCTATCCTCCAACCTCTGCCTCCCAAGTGCCGGGATTAAAGGACTGCACCACCATGCCCCACCCAAGAAGCTTTTCTTGACCAGACCCTCACAGACATTACCCAGGTCCTATTCCTGTCACTTTTCCTATAGCCAGTAGTAGGCACTAAGTGGGATTTGAGGCCTGAATGAAAGAAGCCAGGTCACAGGGCAGTCAAACTATTTTGTTTGTTGTTTGAGGTAGGGTCTTGCTCTAGTCCAGGTTGACCTAGAATTTACTATGTAGTCTCAGGCTGGCCTTGAACTCACAGTGATCGATCCTCCTACCTCTGCCTCCTGAGTGCTGGGATTAAAGGCATGTTGCCAGACTGCAGTCCATCTTTTTAAGGCTAGCCACCACACAAAGCCCTAAAGCCCCAGAGCTTGGGCTCCAGATCCCACCTACTATATATATTTTTTTGTTTTTTTGAGGTAAGGTCTTACTCTAGCCCAGGCTGACCTTTAATCCCGGCACTTGGGAGGTAGAAGTAGGAGGATCGCTGTGAGTTCGAGGCCACCCTGATACTACATAGTGAATTCCAGGTCAGCCTGGGCTAGAGTAAGATCCTGCACTGAAAAACCAAAAAAAAAAAAATATATATATATATATATATATGTATATATATATATATATATGTATATATATATATATATACACACACACATATATATATACAGTTTATGTATTATATATACATAATTTATTCATTTATTTGAGAGAGAGGAAAGGGGAGGAAAAGGCAGATAGAGAGGGAGAGAGAGAGGGGGCTGGAGAGATGGTTTAGTGGTTAAGGCGTTTGCCTGCAAAGCCAAAGTATCCCAGTTCGATTCTCCAGGACCCACGTAAGCCAGATGCACAAGGGTGCACATGCATCAGAAGTTCATTTGCAGTGGCTGGAGGCTGTGGCGCACCCATTCTCTCTCGCTCTCTCTCTTTCTCGCTCTCAAATAAATAAATAAAAATATATTTTAAAAAGAGAGACAGCTGAGAGAGAATGGACATGCCAGGGCCTAGCCACTGCAAACAAACTCCAAACACATGTGCCACCATGTGCATCTGGCTTATGTGGGTTCTGAGGAATTGAACCGTGGATTCTTAGGCTTCCCAGGCAAGCACTTAACCACTAAGCCATCTCTCCAGCTCCCAAGTAACATTATTTTTTAAAAATTATTTATTGGTAGCCAGGAGTGGTGGCGCACACCTTTAATCCCAGCACTCGGGAGGCAGGGGTAGGAGAAGCACCGTGAATTCGAGGCCACCTTGAGACTAGAGTGAATTTCAGGTCAGCCTGGGCTAGAGTGAGACCCTACCTCGAAAAACAAAACAAAACAAAACAAAAAAATTACTTATTGGGCTGGAGAAATGGCTCAGCCATTAAGGTGCTTGCCTGCACAGCCTAACCACCCAGGTTCAATTCCCCAGGACCCATGTAAAGCCAGATACACAAAGACGCTCATGCACCTGGAGTTTGTTTGCAGTGGCTAGAGGCCCTGACATACCCATCCCTCTTTAAAAATAAATAAATACACTATTTTAAATTTTAAAGATTACTTAAGGGCCGGTCATGGTGGCACAGGTAGGAGGATCGTTGTGAGTTCGAGGCCACCCTGAGACTACATAGTGAATTCCAGGTCAGCCTGGGCTAGAGGGAGACCCTCCTTGAAACCAAAAAAAAAAAGAAAAGAAAAAATAAAAAAGAGCAACTAACTGGAAGGGGGAGGGGATTCAATGAGGGTGGATTTGAGGTCAGGGGAATGGGAGTGGAGGGAGGGAATTAACATAGTTTTATTGTCTATGCTTATGAGAGCTGTCAAAATAAGTGTGTGTGTGTGTGTGTGTGTTTTAAGGGCTGGAGAGATGGCTTAGTGGTTAAGGTACTTGCCTGCAAAGCCAAAGGACCTTGGTTTGATTCCCCAGGGCCCACATAAGCCAGATGCACAAGGTGGCTCATGCATGTGGAGTTCGTTTGCAGTGGCTGGAGGCCCTGGTGTGCCCATTCTCTCTCTCTTCCTTTGGCTCGTTCTCTCTCTCAAATAAATAAATAAAAATAAAATAAAATAAAAGGGAATAAAGACCAGATGTGGTGGCACACACCTTTAATCCCAGCACTTGGGAGGCAGAGGTAGGAGGATTGCTATGAGTTCAAGGCCACCCTAAGACTGCACAGTGAATTCCAAGTCAGACTGAGCTAGAGCAAGACCCTACCTCAAAAAGCAAAAAAATAAAAAATAAAAAATAAAAAATAAAAGGGGGGATTAAGGGGAGTGGAAGATAGAGGACATTCAACTTCCTCCTCTGGCCTCTGCACACATATTACATATAATTCCACAAAAGTTAGCAAAAAAAAAAAAAAACTAGTAAAGTATGACTTTATTTAACCAAGGTAGCTATACTCTCTGTGGTAGGCAGCCCAAATATGGCCCTTGACCACCCCTATTCCTGGTGCTTATATTTTTATGTATTGTATGTATTATTTTCCCCTTGAGTAACTTCTTTCTTTTCTTTTTTATTTTATGTTTTTTTCGAGGTAGGGTCTCACTTTAGCCTAGGCTGACCTGGAATTTACTATGTAGTCTCAGGGTGGCCTCCAACTCAGGGTGATCTTTCTACCTCTGTCTCCCAAATGCTGGGATTAAAGGCATGCACCACCACGTCCGGCTTTGAGTAACTTCTTTTTTTAAAACATTTATTTATTTATTTATGAGAGTGAAAGAGGCAGAGAGAGAATGGGTATGCCAGGGCCTCTAGCCAATGCAAATGAACTCCAGATGCATGCATCCCCTTGTGCATCTGGCTTGCGTGGGTCCTGGAGAATCGAACTGGGGTCCTTTGGCTTTGCAGGTAAATGCCTTAACTGCTAAACCATCTCTCCAGCCTCTGAGTAACTTGTTTCTAATCACAAAGCATAGCAACATTGAGGGGATGTCACTTCTGTGACTAGGCTGCCGAAAGTTGTGGCTTCTGTCTAGCCAGCGCTTGGTCTGCATGGTAATCCAAGATGGCATGTCAGCCGGGCTCTCACAGTCGGGAACTGAGAGCAGCCTCCAGCCAACAGCCTGACAGGAACTGAAGACCACAAACACGTGAGATCACAGACCCCGGCCCCACAGTTTGACAGACAGGCCAACACATAGATAATCCAGTTAATCTGTACTCAGATTCCTGCCCTACAGAAATAGTGAGATCACAAATGTGTACTGATTAAAACTACTATTCTAGGGTAATTCTAGGTAAATTGTTATGTTTCAGGAGGTAACTAACATACCTTCCCAAGAATGAATTTTGCAGCCAGGCATGGTGGCACAAGCCCTCAATTTCAGCACCCTGGAAGGTGAGGTAGGAGGATCACTGTTAGTTTAAGGCCAGCCTAGGCTACAGCGTGAATCCCAGGTCAGCCTAGGTTAGAATGAGACCTGGCCTCAAAAAAAAAAAAAAAAGAAAAAAAAGAAAAAAAGAAAAAAAAGAGGGCTAGAGAGATGGCTTAGCGGTTATGGCACTACCCTACAAAGCCAAAGGATCCAGGTTCGATTCCCCAGGACCCAGGTAAGCCGGATGCACAAGGTGACGCATGTGTCTGGAGTTCCTTTGCAGTGGCTGGAGGCTGGAGGCCCTGGCATGCCCATTCTCTCTCCCCACCCCCTGCCTCTTTCTCTCTCTCTCAAATAAATAAATAAAAAATTTAACAATAACAATAAAAGAGGAGCTGGAGAGATGGCTTAGCAGTTAAGGCATTTGCCTGCAAAGCCAAAGGATCCTGGTTCAATTCTCCAGGACCCCTGTAAGCCAGATGCACAAGGTGGCTCATGCATCTGGAGTTCGTTTGTAGTGGCTGGAGGCCTGGCATGCCCATTCTCTCTCTCTCTCTCTCTAATAAATAAATAAAATATATTTTTTAAAAAAAAGAAAGCAAGCCAGGTGTGGTGGCGCATGCCTTTAATCCCAGCACTTGGGAGGCAGAGGTAGGAGGATCACCAGTGAGTTTGAGACCACCCTGAGACTACATAGTGTTTTGTTTTTGAGACTGGTTTTTCATGTAGTCCAGACTCAAATCCACTATATGGTTGAGGATGACCTTGAACTCCTGATACCTTTTGCCTCAACTTCTCAAGTGCTAAAATTACAGATATGTACCACCATGCCTGGCAAGTATTTTTTTTTCTTTCTTTTTCTTTCAGTGCTGGGGCCTTGTACATGCTAGGCAGAACGATACCACTCACCTACACCCTTAAGCATCAAATTATTTTCATCTTTTTTATTGAGAAGTTTAGCCGGGCGTGGTGGCGCACCCCTTTAATCCCAGCACTCGGGAGGCAGAGGTAGGAGGATCGCCGGTGAGTTCGAGGCCACCCTGAGACTCCACAGTGAATTCCAGGTCAGCCTGGGTTAGAGTGAGACCCTACCTCGAAAAACCAAAAAAAAAAAAAAAAAAAAAAAAGAGAGAGAAGTTTAATATATGAACATACTACAATTTGATCATCCTGTTCTCATCCTGTTATCTTTTGTTCCCTCTCTCCCACTCCCCCCACCCACCCACTGAAGACTAGCATCTGAAATTTTGAGAAATGAATGAATCAAAGTAAAGCAGACAGTGTAAATTGACATCAAGAGATATCTGAAGTCATGTACATTACTGTATATTGAGGGTGGGGACACAGCTCAGTCGAGGACTTGCCTCACATGTGTGAAGTTCTGGGTTTGATCCAAAGCACCATAAAAATATTAATAATAAAAAATGAATCGCTGCAGAGCAGACACAGTGCTGTTCAACTTTTGGTCTCATTTGTGAAAAGTTGTGCAATTTATTCTGTGCTACACTACATACGAATCACCAAATGACAGATTCGCCCTCTGTGATCCGTGGTGTAATGAGCAGCTTCCCTGGGGCTTTCACTGCCTTTCTTGGAGGTAGAAGGGGCAGGATCACGCAGTATCCTGCTCTTCATTTGTATTTTTGGTGCCAAAATGTAAATACAATTTTCTAAGTTGCTTTCTTGTGGTAACTACAAGTTGAATATTTTATTTTATTTATTCATTTACTTATTGGTTTTTCAAGATAGGGTCTCACTCTAGCCCAGGCTGACCTGGAATTCACTCTGTATTCTCAGGGTGGCCTCAAACTCCCAGTGATCCTCCTACCGCTGCCTCCAGAGTGCTGGGATTAAAGGCATGTGCCACCATGACTGGCAAGATGAATATTTTAATTAGATAAGTTATACAAAAAAGAAAATCCCATGTCTAAATAAGAGAAAGAGAGAGAGAGAGACAGAGAGAGAGAGAGAAATGAGCCAGGCATGGTTGTGCAGGCCTTCAATCCCAGCACTCAGGAGGCAGAGGTAGGAGGATTGCCATGAGTTTGAGGCCACCCTGAGACTACATAGTGAATTTCAGGTCAGCCTGAGCTAGAGTGAGACCCTACTTCAAAAACAAAAGCATGTCCAGATAAAGACCCTCAGTGGGTCTTATGCAGAGTAGTGCTGACTCCAGAGTTCAGTGAGTGTGTATATGGTACATCTCCTCACAATCCATTCAGGTCCCAATGTGACTTTGTTTTTCTGTTTTTCGTTTTTTTTTTTTTAATATTTTATTTTTACTTATTTGAGAGAGAGGAAAAAGTGGGCACACCAGGGCATCCAGACACTGTAAATGAACTCCAGACACACGTGCCACCTTGTGCATCTGGCTTACGTGGGTTCTGGGGAATCGAACCTGGATCCTTTGGTTTTGCAGGCAGGTGCCTTAACTACTAAGCAATCTCTTCAGCCCTCCCAATGTGACTTGGAACAAAGACAATCTCTTATGGTGCTCTCGGGGAAGAAGACAATGTCCTCGGTCAGACTGGAAGTCCCCAAGACTATCAGGCAAAGAAGTTTGAAGTCTTTCTCCCCTGACTTCCAGGCCTTGCCTTTAATCCGGGCTCATGCTCAAAAGGGGAATTCAGACTATGTGGAAGAAGCTACCAGGCAATGGGAAGAACAGAAACACACACGCAAGAAATTTAACTCTGCCTCAGTTTATTCATCCTGGGTTGGTTCAGAGGCCAGGTTCATAGTCAACATACAGGAGGTACAGCCAGTCCCCAGGACCCACACTTAACCCCCACTCCCTAGATATTTCACCTGCCCACCCACCCCCCCACCCCCCCATCAGGGATGGAACTCTTTAGAGACAGAAAGGAAGAGCCCCACATTTTGTAGATACTAAAAGGGAGGATGAAAAAGCATCCTAGGAGCTTCAAGACACTGCCACTGCCTCTGAGCTCTGGCTCCTGCTGACAGTCTTGGTCTAAGAGAAATGGACCAAAAGAACTAGACACCCAGTGTTGCTGAAGGCAGAGAGGCACAGCAAGCAAGAGGTCCAGAGAAGAAAGTGAGGATTCCCCCAACAGCCTTGGTATATTTGGTCTATTACTTGCAAGCTTACAAGCACACACTCCCCTTCCTTAGAGGCGTAGGCTACTATGGGTTGAACCTCTCTTCACAGCAGAGGTTTGGTTTGTTTGGGAACTCCATTCTCCTATTCTTCACAGGGTTCCACCGTTGCCACCTCTCCCATCCCCACCTTCCATGGGGCCAAAGGCAGAGTTCAGGAAGACAATTCCTTCTCTCCTTCCTTATCTTCACTCCCAGCCCTGCCATGGTCACCAACCGCATGCCAGCCCCCTCCCTGACACCACCAACTGTCCTGACAAAACTGTAGCAAAAAATGCCAAGACAGGCCAGAGCAGCCAAGAAGCCTCATAACGGGCTGGGGATGTAGCTCAGTGGTAGAACACTTGCCTTACATGCACAAGGCTCTGGGTTCAATCCCCAGCACCGCAGTCAAACAAAACGCACACGCGCGCACACTCACGCACACACATCTTACAGAAAGGCCAACATCAGGACAGCAGCCATAGCGGAGCAAAGTCTGCGTTAAGCAATGGGCAGGAAGGATGAAAGGAAGCGTTGGGTCCCAGAAGAAAGGGTCAGCCATAGCCCTCAGAGAAGTGGCTAGGCCGGGAAGCAGTGAGACCCAATGAAGAAAAGGGCTGGGGTAGACCTTGGGGAACACAGGATGAGTGGAGGCACTGCAAATGCAACTGAATGTATATTTGCACGCACCTGCTCATCAATCACTCTGCAAACACACCCGTTCCAAACAGACACTTTCATGCCTGTACTTGCACACGCAAAAAGTTCATTCACACGCAACACAAGCCTGTATACTAAACTGGCACATATGTACACATATCTTCTGAATGGACATCCTCCCTCGGGCACAAACACACGTTCCTATTCACACATGCATACAAAAACGTACCGTTACATACATACATGGACATTTAAGCTCACTCACACACACACACCTCTCTACATGTTAGTGCACACACACTCACCGATGCTTATCCACTCATGCCAACACATAATCATGTAATTACTCACGCACAATCACACACGTGCCTGAAAATACACACACACACCCCTGCACACTTCTGGGAGGTACAGGTTTAGCCCTGGTCTTGGGCCGTGGAAGGTGCTGCCCTCTGCTGGAGACAACGGATAAGCTCCTTGCGGTTGTCCAGGATGGTGTCAAAGCTCTCCTGCAGCCTGGACTGCTGGTCTACCAACTGGTGCTGCAGGGCCCGGATCCACTGAAGCAGTGCCAAGCGACGGTACATCACCAAGTGCACGTGATGTTTCTCCTTCTCCAGCTCCTTGTAGCGCTCCTGAGCCTGCAGCTGCTGCACAGCCTGAGCCACGCAGGGCAGAAGGGGATCTGGGGTACCAGGACCTCCCGGGGTCTCACAGGAAGACTCTGGACTGCTGCTAAGGCTGTCGATGCTCAAGGAGCTGCTAGCATAGCCGATGTCCTCCAGAGGGGAGCAGATACTGCCGGCACCACCCAATTTTTCAGGCTCAGCACCAGAGATCTCTGCACCCTCTGGGGGGCTGCGGACTCGCCCCTCAGGGAACCCAGTGCCTTGGAAAGCCTGGTTATCAGAGGGTAACTCGGAGGAGTTCCTCATCAGGAATGGTTCCACTTTGCCTGGCATCCCATGCCAATTCTCATTGGCATCCTTGGCATTCTCCATGAAGTTGGAATTGCTGTCTGGTTGCAGTTCGGGCTGACATACTCCAGGAGGCAGGCTCCCCACAAACTGGGCCCCCTCAGCTAGCCCTGGCTGGATGGCAAACATCTGGTGTCTGAAATAAAGCAGAAGGAGTCACAGAGGACAGAATGGGGTAGCCTGAAGCTGTGGGAACACTGACCCTAGTAACCTTTTCCCTCATGCCCCCCTCCCCCCGCCCAGTTCTTCCGGTCTTCTGCATAAGGTTTGCTCCCCTCGGCTCTTTGAAGCAGGCTGTGACTTCCTCTCACATGTTTCTCCCTAGATGACCTCATTCTCTGACGCAGCTTCAGGAACCATCACATGCTGGTGACACCTGGGTCTGCCTCCGGCCCAGATGCAACTGCTATTCAACCTGGCAAGCCACCACTACTAGCTCCTAGGAGCCTACACGTCCACATAGCTCTCCTCTTTGGTGTCCTCGGCAAGATGGCTCTACTGTCTATTCAGTCACTCTAGCCACAAGCCTAGGAGTACAGTGGACTACTCACTTCCCTTCCCTGGGCCATCTCACTGGTCACCACATTCTGACAAGTCTTCCTCTACACTGTCACTTGGCTCAAGCCATTCTTATCTGGATGGTTGTCATGAACTTTTCACAAATCTGCCGCCAAATGAAAATATAAATTTAGGGCTGGAGAGATGGCTTAGCGGTTGAGACATTGCCTGCAAAGCCAAAGGACCTCGGTTCAATTCTCCAGGACCCACATAAGCCAGATGCACAAGGTGGCGCATGCATTTGCAGTGGCTGGAGGCCCTGGCACCTCTCTCTCTCTCTCTGCCTCTTTTTCTCTCACTTTTTCAAATAAATAAATAAATAAATAAAACAATTTAGCTTGGTGTGGTGGTACACACCTTTAATCCCAGCACTCGGGAGGCAGAGGTCAGAGGATCACCATGAGTTTGAGGCCATCCTGAGAGTACATAGTGAATTCCAAGTCAGTCTGGGCTAGAGCGAGACCCTACCTCGAAAAAAAAAATAAATAAATAAATTTAGCCAGGCATGGTGACACACATTCTTAATCCCAGCACTCAGGAGGCTAAAATAGAAGGATTTCTGTGAGTTCCCAAGGCCAGCCTGGACTACAGAATGAGTTCAAGGCTAGTCTGGGCTCCATGGCAAGACCCTATTTCCAAAAAACCAATCCTACCTCCAAAATGAGTAAATTTGACTTGGCATAGCTCTGAGTGCCATCCCTAAAGTCCTGCTAAACCTCTACAGATCTTATCGTGATCTGACCCTGTGCACCCCTTGGTACCTGTCTGTTCCCACTCTGGCCCTTCCATCACACCAAACTTCTCAGAGACCCTAAAACATACCATCATTCTTCCACCCTATTCCTTAAGCCGACAATATCCCATCTCTCCCCTCCCCTCTAAGCTCCTTTTCCACTTAGCAAATTCCTTTCTGTGTTTCAAAGCTCAGCTCTAGGGCTGGAGAGATGGCTCAGCAGCGGTTAAGGCGCTTGCCTGCAAAGCCTAAAGGACCCGAGTTTGATGCCCGAGTACCCACATAAAGCCAGATGCACAAGATGGAACATGTGTCCAGAGTTAGTTTGCAGTGGCTAGAGGCCCTGGTGTACCCATTCCTCTCCCTCTCCCTCTTTGCTTACAGATAAATAGATAAATAAAATATATTTTTAAAAAGGGGGGTTGGAGGGATGGTTTAGTGGTTGAGGCACTTGCCTGCAAAGCCAAAGGACCCAGGTTCGTTTCCCCAGGACCCACGTAAGCCAGATGCATAAGGTGGCTCATGTGCCTGGAGTTTATAGAAGCTGGAGGCCCTAGTATGCCCATTCTCTCTCTTAAATAAATAAATAAATATACAATATTAAAAAGTAAAAATATATATTAAAACAAACTCAGCTTGGCCAGGTGTGGTGGCACAAGCCTTTAATCCCAGCACTGGAGAGGCAGAGGTAGGAGGATCACCATGAGTTCGAGGCCACACTGAGACTCATAGTGAATTCCAGGTCAGCCTGAACTAGAGTGAAACCCTACCTCGGGGAAAAAAAAAAAATCTCAGCTTTAATATCCCCAGCTCTCTGAAGTCTTCATGATAGTGGCCCCTTTGCCTTGACATAGACTCCCCACTGCCCTGAACATACACTGTCTTATCTATTCCTATCCTTAGCATACCTTGTTGATGGTTAGCAAACGCCTGTTCAACTGGGATTGTTTGTGAGAGTTGGATTTTGTGATTATTTGTAATCTGGCTCCCTGACCAGACTTGGAACTCCTTTATGTATTCGTGGGAGCCAGCATGGAACCTCAGCACTAGCATGTGTCAGCATATAGCCCGCTGACACAGTGAGCGGGAGAGGGGCCTGCGGTGGGGTTTCTGTATTCACCAACACAGAGCCAACAGCAGAAGGAGGCTACTGCAGAAGACCCAGGGCTGGAGGAGCTGGCCGGTGCCCTAAGGAGCCCCCCTCTCCCATGCACACACACTGACCAGCCTGTCTTCCAAGCTTGCCCTTTCCTTCCCAATGCTCCTGGAACAGTGTACCGTCGCCCCTGCTAGCTCCACCCTGAGGCCTCAATAACCTTCTCTAATAACCAGCTTCCACCAATATGCCTCCTTGAATTGACAAGAGGTTTCTTCTGGCCATCTTGGCAGGACTGGAAGAACCAAGGATCACTGAGTGAGGGACCTTATTAAGAGAAGCAGTCACCGAGGAGGCCGAGACGCTGCCCACACCCAGCCGTGGGCATAAGTCCTGGAGGGAGTGGTGTAGGAACAGATGCTTACAGACGTTCAAGGCTTTCCCTCCCCTCAAATGTTGATTTTCCTAATCTGGCCTGGGGCACAAAAGAGGATGGGCTGGGGTGGCGCTGAGGATATCGGTGATCAAGATCGCCGCCCCCCCCCCCCCCAGATAAGGAGACGGGGCGTGTAGGATGGGGACGGGGACTTTCTTTCCACGCCTTGCAGGAGCAGACCAGAGAAAAGCCCCTCTCCCGCGGCTGGGCCCCAAGCCCTCCATCTGGACTCACGGCCTGGAGACGCCCGCCCGCTCCGGCGGGGCTGGTTCGGGATCCTGCGGGCCCGGCTCCCCGGGAACTCGTCACTGCAGGGTGAGGGGGTCCCTTGGCCTGGGGGGTCCTGACCACGCGTGCCGACGTGGGTGGGTGGATGCGCGGTCCCCGCTCGCTGCTCCCAGCTGCCCCCGGTCCCGACTGCAGAGTCGGGCGGCGTCTGCGCGGCGGGGCGGGGCTGCCTGGGCCACGTGGGCCGGTTCGGTTCTGCCAGCGCGAGCGGACCGCCAACCCCACCTCCCCGGCTGGACCCCAGCCTGCTAGGTCTCGTGTCATCCATCTCCCAGCAGCCCTCGCTGGCCCCCTTCCTTCCTTCCACCCGCTGGCCTCACTGCAGACATGGCGACGGCGCTAAGCTGAGCATCTGATCACGCGACCGCTCCCCTGCTTCAAACCCTTCCACGGCTTCCCCACGGCCCAGCCCGGGAGGACCTTGAGGGCCTCCGGGCCTTCGGCATCTTTCCCTCTGCTTAAAATCTTCCCCACCCCCTGTCGATGTACACATTCTTTCCTATCTGTCCTGCCAGCAACCTTCTCTGACTCCTCTGCTCAATCAGTGCCCTGTCTCTTCCTTTTATCAGGGCGTTTTTGTTCCTTTTCTTTATAGCATTGATCTCAGTGTGGAAGTACGTACTTGTGACGTGCTTATTTGATTAAATTCACCTAATGAAAGCTGTATTTGGTTTTGTTTTTCCAGGTAGGCTCTCGCTGTAGCTCAGGCTGACGTGGATGGAATTCACTATGTAGTCTCAGGTTGGCCTCGAACTCCTCCTACCTCTGCCTCCCAAGTGCTGGGATTAAAGGCATGCGCCACCATGCCCGGCAAAAATAAAAAATTTTAAAAATCACATCAAGGGGGCTGGAGAGATGGCTTAGCAGTTAAGCGCTTGCCTGTGAAACCTAAGTACCCCTGTTTAAGGCCCAGTTCCCCGGAACCCACATTAGCCAGATGCATAACGTGGCACATACATCTGGAATTCGTTTGCAGTGGCTGGAGGCCCTGGCGCACCCATTCTCTCTCTCTCTCTCTCACGCTCGCTCTCAAATAACCAAATAAAAATAAAAATAAATCACATCAAAGGCTGGAGACATGGCTTAGCCATCTTAGGTTAAGGCACTTGCCTGCAAAGCCAAAGGACCCAGGTTCGATTCTCCAGGACCCATGTAAGCCAGATGCACAAGGTGACACATGCGGCTGGAATTTGTTCGCAGTGGCTAAAGGCCCTGACACTCCCATTTTCTCTCTCTGCCGTTTTCTCTCTCTGTCTGAAATAAATGAAATTTAATTTAAAAAATCATATCAAGCTGGGCATGGTGGCGTAGGCCTTTAATCCCAGCCCTTGGGAGGCAGAGGTAGGAGGATGCCTGAGCGCCTAGGACTGCCACAGTTCTAGCCTTGCCAAGGGACATAAGTCAGTGTGCGGTAGAAGCAAAGGGTACTGACACATGGAAGCGAGATGAAAGACATGAATGCTCATGTCCCAGCCCTTTCCCTGAGGGGTTCTAGTTTTGACATGTTCCAGTGAATGTATTTTGCTAAGCCTAGCTTACATGGAATTTCTCTCACTGACAACTAAAAGGATCCGTAACACAACGTGGTGGTGGTCCTAGGTTCTGACCCACTGCTGTGTCGCCATTTCCTCCTCTGGAGGGAAGAGGGATGTTGTAAGACTTAGGAAGCCAAGGAGACTTAAAAGAATTGGGAAGCTCAGAAAATTACAAGATTCCCAAGCCCCCCCCCAACCCATTCACCCAAGAAATAAAAGCAAAAAGCAATTGCTTGGGGAGAAGAGACTGTCTTCAGTGGAGCTGACTATAAACGGGGCAAGGGATCCCTAGGGATGCAGCGTTCATGAAGTGTCGCCCATGCTGGGTTGGGCTTTTCAGTGATATAGCTGCTTTTGAGTCCCTGAGTTCCTGTAAGTAACCCCACCTCCATGCATGCACCTGTAAGTATCTCCAGTAGACCATTGGTTCATCAGGCTAGACTTGTGGGATTGTTTCTTTGGTCAGTGTCTTATGGGGTAAACAACTGTTGGTCCAGCCCCCCCCCCCAGAGAAAACAATCGCACAGCTTCTCAACCCTCATTAAATGGTAGCAGCTTCATTTCCCCTTGGTAACCATTATCAGTGTGACCCCACCCCCGCCCTTCTTTTATTCCTCTAGTGCTAGAAGGGGCCTACAATGCAAAGGAATCAGCTCTGTGTTCCCTGGTTAGAAACAGTCCTTCTTTCCTAGGTGCTGAAATCTCCTGACATGCACAACCTCCACTGTCAGAGACAGAAGGCAAACTCTTAAAGTCCTCAGGTGCAATCACATACATTCCCACACGTTGCACTCTTTTTTTTTTTTTTTTTTCTTGTCTGTATTTTAGCTACAAAACATGAAGAGTTAAATACTAAAGCCAGGTACATTGGGACATGCCTGTAAGCCTGTTATTCAAGAGGCTGAGGCTGTAAGATTGCTTGAACCCAAGGAGGCTGGGCATGATGGCACATGCCTTTAATCCCAGCACTTGGGAAGCAGAGGTAGGAGGATCACTATGAGTTCAAGGCCAGCCTGAGACTACATAGTGAATTCCAGGTCAGCCTGGGCTAGAGTGAAACCCTACTTCAAAAAAGCAAAAAAAAAAAAAAAAAAAAAAAAAAAAGATTGGAGAGATTGCTTAGTGGTTAAGATGCTTGCCTCTGAAGCCTAAGGACCCAGGTTCAATTCCCTAGTATGCACATAAGCGCCAATTGCACAAGATAGCACATGCATCTAGAGTTCATTTGCAGTGGCTGAAGGCCCTGGTGCGCCCATTCGCTCTCTATCTACACTCCTCTCTAATAAATAAATAATAAAGAGTGTCTTTTGCTGTACAAAACCTTTTCTATAAAAAGGTCCAAGGAATTAAAGGTCAGCCTAAGCAATATAGTATAGTACAACCCTGTTTCGAAAGAAAGAAAAAAAAGAAAGATACAGTCATTGTGATTGTTGATTTAAAACCTAGATTGGGGCTGGAGGGATGGCTTAGTGGTTAAGGCGTTTGCCTGCAAAGTCAAAGGACCCAGGTTTGATTCCCCAGGACCCACATAAGCCAGATGCACAAAGGGGCGCATGCATCTGGAGTTCGTTTGCAGTGGCTGGAGGTCCTGGCACGCCCATTCTCTCTCTCTCTCCCCCCTCTTTCTCTGTCAAATAAATAAAATAAAATATTTTAAAGCCTAGATTGTACACTGCAGGGTAGTACCCCAACCTGGTACAGCTTGGTGATCAGCGCCATTATTCTCACTTTCAAATCACATAATAACACATAAATCAGGTGGATTCCAGGGGCACCAAACTGTGGCCTCAGTCAACAGCAAGATACTGCAACACTGGATAAGTGATGGTCAGTGCTCAGGAGTGGCCCTGGCCATACCATCATTTTCAGAGGGCTGAGAGTGTGGAGAGTGAAAAGGCCCAGGAAGATGAGGGTGTCCATGTCTGCGTGAAGATAGAGAGCAGATGTAGGGATGCCTGCCACTCACTCACCAAAGGCTCCTCCAGTCAAGACACTGGGGAATCCATCACCCCAAATGGTGGGCTATTGATGACTGTCTAGCCACCGGCCACCATACATGCCAGAGACTTAACTGACAGCATAGTAATCATCATGTAACCAGGGCTAGTCTCATGAAGACCCAGCAGTAAACAGTAAGAATATTGGGAAACAGGGAGCTGGAGAAATGGCTTAGCTGTTAAGGCATTTGACTTCAGAGACAAAGGACCAAGATTCAATTCCCCAGGACCCACGTTAGCCAGATGCACAAGGTGGCACATGCATCTGGAGTTCGTTTGCAGTGGCTGGAGGCCCTGGAGTACTCTCTCTCTCTCTCTCTCTGTCTGCCTCTTTGTCTCTCACACACTTTCTCAAATAAATAAATAAATAAAAATTTAAAAATATGTTAAGGAATATTGGGAAACAGATGATGGAGCCAAAAGAAGTTAGGAATGAGGAGACAGATCCAGACCCCAGGGGCATCAGACAAGGAGAAAAGGGAAGACGAGGCCTAAGTGAGGTCAGGGGAAGAAATTGAGTAAAGGAAAGGTGGAGGGAGGGCTAATAAAAACCTAAGAGGAAGGCTGGAGAGATGGCTTAGCGGTTAAGCGCTTGCCTGTGAAGCCTAAGGACCCAGGTTCAAGGCTCGAATTCCCCAGGACCCACTTTAGCCAGATGCACAAGGGGGTGCATGGTGCTGGAGTTCGTTTGCAGTGGCTGTATGCCCAATCTCTGTCTCTCTCTATCTCCCTCTTTCTCTGTCTGTCACTCTCAAATAAAACTAATTAATTAAAAAAATTAAATCTAAGAGGATATAAATAAGCCATATGGAAATCTTCTTTTTTGGACAATGGAACACTCAAAAGCCATAGATTGTTGCTAGAAAATTTTCACTGCCAGGGATGGGATACCTTCAGTGAGTTGTTGGCCAGGGAGGTCCCTGATGCCCCCAAAACACTACAGGCCATTGCTGAGGCCCTTGGAGTCCCACCAGGAACAGATGGTAAGACCCTATTGCTGAAGATTCCACATACTTGGGCTGCAAGGTCACTGCAAAATCCTGCTGGAGCTGAGCTAAAAACCTCGTCCATGTAGACCAGCTAACAGAAAGCTAGAAAAAGCTATGTTGCATGCAGTTCAATGGGAGAGAAAGAAATCACCAGTGAAGATACTCAACAGTGGACACTGCAAACTTTAAATTTGGCCAGTCAGGCAAAATGAACAAATGGGTGCAATAGGGGCACATCTGTTATGGGGGAAACCAACTGCTCTCAAATTGGACTGGAGGTCTGCTCCATACGAAGGAATACATCCCTGATACTGAAAACTTAAAACAGGGGTAGTCATGAGTCCTAGGGGTGTAACGTCTACTGCTGTCTGGCTAAATGTATGTACTATGCTCATCAAACTGCCCAGTAAGCACTTCCCTTAATGTTCATACCCATATATTAAGGCTATTCTCACTTTTGGTTAGAGAAGCTTCTCTTTTCAGATGGCAGTGACCTTGGGATGACTCAGAAGGCACCATGGTGCTGAGAAGTGACAGGAGTACTCAGCACTGAAATATCTCTATCACACCTTCCAAGGCTCAGGGTCCATTGCAAAAGAGGTGATGGAAAGAATGTAAGAGCTAAAGGAATGGTAGGACTCCTTACAATGTGCTCCTCCAGACTCAAAATGGCCTGGATATCCATGACCTCACAGTACCTGATACTACCTACACAAGACCATCATAATAGGAGAAAAAATGATGACATCAAAATAAAAGACAGACTGATTGAGAAGGGGAGAGAATATGATGGAGAGTGGAATTTCAAAGGGAAAAGTAGGGGGAGGGAGAAAATTACCATGGTATATTGTCTACAATTATGGAAGTTGTCAATAAAAAAAATTTTTTTAAAGGAGAGATGAGAGGAATTCTCCAGGAAATAGCACAAGGATGGGAGCTTCTAGTAGGTGAATAATTTATTTCTCACCTCCAAGGGAATAAGAATGAGGAGTGATGCTCACGCCTTTAGTTCCAGCACTCAGGAGGCTGAGGTAGGAGGACTGTAGTGAGTTTGAGACCAGCCTGAAGCTCCAGAGTGAATTCCAGGTGAGACCCTGCCTTCAAAAGATTATTTTTGGCTGTAGAAATGGTCCAGTGGTCAAGGCGCCTGCTGGCAAAGGCTAATGACCCAAGTTTGATTCCCCAGTACTCACATAAGACCAGATGCACAAAGTGATCCATGCATCTGGAGTCTGTTTGCAGCAGCTGGAGGTCCTGGAGTGCCCATTCTCTCCGTTTGTCTGTCTGTCTCTCTCTCTTTTTAATTTATTTATTTGAGACAGAGAGAGAAAGAGTGAGAATGGGCATACCAGGGCCTCCAGCCACTGTAAACTAACTCCAGACGCATGTGCCACCTTGTGCATCTGGCTTACATGGGACCTGGAGAATCGAACCTGGGTCCTTAGGCTTTGCAGGCATGCACCTTAACCACTAAGATATCTCTCCAGCCCACATCTGTCTCTCTTCTATCTCCCTCTGCTTGCAAGTAAATTAAAAAAAAAAACAGGACTGGAGAGATTGCTCAGTGGTTAAGGCTTTTGTATGTGAAGCCAAAGGACCCAGGTTCGATTACCTAGGACCCACGTAAGCCAGACGTACTAGGTGGCAAATGCATCTGCAGTTCATTTACGATAGCTGAAGGCGCTGGTGTGCCCATTCTCTCCCCAACCCTCAAATAAATAAATATTAAAAAAAATACTTTGCTGGGCGTGGTAGTGCACGCCTTTAATCACATCACTTGGGAGGTAGGAGGATTGCCATGAGTTCGAGGCCACCCTGAGATGACATAGTGAATTCCAGGTCAGCCTGAGCTAGAGTGAGACCCTACTTCAAAAAACCAATATATATATATATAATTTTAACAATTTTTTAAGTGGGGTAGGACTGGAGAGATGGTTTAGCCATTAAGGTGCTTGCCTGTGAAGCCTAAGGACCCAGTTCTATTCACCAGTACCCATGTAAGCTAGAGGCACAAGATGGCACATGTGCTTGGAGTTTGTTTGCAGTGGCTGGAGACTCTGGAGCGCCCATTCTGTCTCTGTATCTGCCTCTTCCTACCTCTGTCTCTCTCCCTCTCTCCTTTTCTCTCTCTCAAGTAAATAAATAAATAGGGATGGAGAGATGGCTTAGCAGTTAAAGCACTTGCCTGTGAAGTCTAAGGACCCAAGTTTGATTTACAAGTACCCATGTAAAACAGATGCACAAGGTGTCACATGTGTCTGGAGTTTGCAGTGGCTGGAGACCCTGGCATGCCCATTTTCTATCTATCTGCCTCTCTCTCTCAAATAAATAAATAAATAAAATATTTTTAAAGTGGGGTGGGTGGATAAGAGATAGTTTACCTGGTGCCAAATAAGGGTGACCATAAGACTGGGCATGGTGATGCACACCTTTAATCTCAGCACTTAGGAGGCTGAAGTAGGAGGATCACTGTGAGTTCAAGGCCAGGCTGAGACTATATAGTGAATTCTAGGTCAGCCTGGGCTACAGCCAGACCCTACCTCGAAAAACCAAACTAACTAACTAAATAAATAAGTAAGTGACCATGGCCTGGGAACACAGATAACATATTCTAGTGAGGTACCAAATTCATGAAGTGTTTTTTTTTTGTTTGTTTTTTGTTTTTTCTGGCTTTTCAAGGTAAGGTTTCACTCTACCTCAGGCTGACCTGGTGGCCTCAAACTCATGGCGATCCTCCTACCTCTGCCTCCTGAGTGCTGGGATTAAAGGCGTGCGGCACCACGCCTGGTTTTCATGAAGTTTTTATAATTACAAAACAAAGAAAGTCATAAATCAATACACTTTTCTTCTTTCTTTCTTTCTCTGCCACTCAGACTGTGTTCTCTCTCTTCAGCTCCTCGAAAGGAAAGCATACATTGTTGGGTATATCAGGTAGAAATTCCTATAGTGCTTTTGGAACCTAACAAATCAAATTATTTCAACCTTTTTTTAAAAAAATATTTTATTATTTATTTGACAGAGAAAGAGGGAGGGGGGGAGAGAGAGAGAGAGAGAGAGAGAGAGAGAGAGCAAATGCCTTAACTGCTAAGCTATCCCTCCAGCCCTCCACCTTTTTTTTTTTTTTTTTTTTTTGAGCTGAGGATAATACGCCTTGAGACATGTTGAATAGCACTGTGGTAGTGAACATTGTTTCTTGGGCACAAACTAGGCACAGCACAGGAGGACCTCTGACTTCCCAGAGATCCTTCAAGGCAGATGAGAAGGAAGGCCAATCCACAGAATTGGCTCACCTTGGGAAGCCTATGACCTGGCTTGTTTGGTTCCTCCACTTCTCCACCTCCCCTTCTTAAAGGTAAAGGGCCACTCTAGCCCATCAGGACATTGCTAGGTGATCGCCTCAGGTAAAAGGTGGTCCATTCCTTCACTCTCAACTTGGCTATTTCCTCAGCTATTAAATGAGGCGGGAGGTACTTCCAATCCAAAATTTTTAAGCTTTTTTAACCTTGGGGGAAATAAAAAGGTTTTGTTTTGTTTTCAGTCTGGGAATTGAACCCAGGGCCTCTCACATGGCTAGGCAAGTCTTCTACCTCTGAGTTATACTCCCAGCCCTAGAATCTGCTTGCCACTCCCCTATCTTTCTTCTTCATCTCACTCTAGCCCAGTCTAACCTGAAATTCACTATGGAGTCTCAGGGTGGCCTTGAACTCACAGTGATCCTTCCACCTCACGAGTGCTTGGGATTAAAGGTATGTGCCACTATACCTGGCTTTCATCCTTTTATTTCTTTCAATACTTAATTGCACGTGTGTGTGCAAGCCAGAGTCTCTTGCTGCTGCACATGCTGCCTATGTGGGTGGCTGGGGAATTGAACCTGTGGCTGCTAGGTAAGCAAGCTTTGCAAGCAATTAATGTTAAGCCCTGAGCCATCCCCCAGTACCCCTTGTTTTCTTCTCTCTCTATAATGTTTTTAGTTATTTTTAGGCTAAAAGAGAGAGAAAAAGAATGAGTACACCAGGGCTTCTTGCTACTGCAAACAAACTCAAGATACCTGTGCTATTTTGTGCATCTGACTTTACATGGGTACTGGTGGATAGAACTCAGATCAGCAGGGTTTGCAAGCAAGTGCCTTTAACCACTGAGCCATCTCCCCTAGGTTCTTTTAAAAATAATATTTATTTATTTATTTATTTACTTGAGAGAGAAAGAGGTAGAGAGAGAAACAGAGAGAGAGAGAATGGGCGCACCAGGGCCTCCAGCCATTGCAAACCAACTCCAGACGCATGTGCCCCTTGTGCATATGGCTTATGTGGGTCCTAGAGAATTGAACTAGGATCCTTTGGCTTTGCAGGCAAATGCCTTAACCACTAAGTCATCTCTCTAGGCATTTTTTTTTTTGTTTGTTTGTTTGTTTGTTTTGTAAGCAGGGTTTCACTCTCATCAAAGCTAACCTGGAAACCACTCCATAGACCAGGCTGTCCTCAAACTCTCAGGGATCCTCCTGCCTCAGTCTCTCATATGCTAGAACTAAAGCTGTGTGTCACCATGCCCAGCACCTTTTTTTTTTTTTTTCGGTTTTTCAAAGTAGGGTCTCATAGCCCACACTGATCTGGAATTGCCTCAGAGTGGCCTTCAACTCACAGCGATCCTCCTGTCTCTGACTCCCAAGTGCTGGGATTAAAGGCATGAGCCACAACACCTGACATGTTTTTGGTTGTTCCAGGTAGGGTTTCACTCTAGTCCAGGCTGGCTTGGAATTCACTGTAGTTTCAGGCTGCCCTCAAACTCATACCTCTCAGTCCTCCTACCTCTGCCTCTTGAGTGCTGGGATTAAAGATGTGCACCACCATGGCTGAATCTTTCTTTCTTTTCTGTTTTTTTTTTTTTTTTTTTTTTTTAAGTGTTTCACGAGCTGGAGGGATGGCTTAGCGGTTAAGGCATTTGCCTGCAAAGCCAGAGGACTCAGGTTCGATTCCCCAGGACCCACGTTAGTCAGACGCACAAGGGGGTGCATGCGTCTGGAGTTTGCAGTGGCTAGGGGCCCTGGCATGCCCATTCTCTCTCTCCCTCTTTCTCTGTCAAATAAATAAATAAAATAAAAATATTTAAATTTTTTTTTTATTTTTATTTACTTATTTGAGAGTGACAGACACAGAAAGAGGCAGATAGACAGAGAGAGAGAATGGGCACACCAGGGCCTCCAGCCACTGCAAACAAACTCCAGATGTGTGCGCTCCCTTGTGCATCTGGCTAACATGGGTCCTGGGGAATCAAGCCTTGAACCAAGGTCCTTAGGCTTCACAGGCAAGTGTTTAACCACTAAACCATCTCTCTAGCCCATAGAAAATATTTTTTTAAAAAGTGTTTCACTATTTGGCCTGGGCTGGCCTTAAACTTGGAATCACCCTATTTCAGTTTCCTGAGTGAGTTACTATGCTGGCTTGGCTTAAAATCATTCTATTTATATACATGTAATATATATGCACATATTATTATTTTAGACAGGGTGTTACTATGTAACCCTGCCTGGCCTGGAACTTCCAAGGTAGACTAGGCTGACCTTGAATTTGCAATAGTGCCTCCCAAGTGCTGGAATTGCAGGTATGAGCCACCATGCTTGGCCATTGGAATCATTTTTTTCTATGAACAAAATTGTTGCAGCACATCCACATTGAGATTGTCTCTTCCTTAAAAAAAAATATTTATTTATTTAAGACAGAGAGAGAATGGGCACTCCAGGGCTTCTTGCCACTGTAATGAACTCCAGACGCATGTGCCACTTAGTAAATCTGGCTTTAAAGTGGGTAATGGGAGATCAAACCTGGGCTAGCAGCCTTTGCAAACAAGTGCCTTTAGCCTTTAGCCTCTGAACCATCTCTCCAGCCCCACATCCTTTCTTTCTTGACCCCTCCACCCCAAACATTTCCTGATGAGGCTCTGAGGAACCTACTTTTGGGAGGTGGGTTTGGTGCCAAGGATCAAACCCAGAGCCTCCCACATACTAAGCATATGCTCTACCACTGAGCTACGCTGCCCCACCCCAGCACTGAGGAAGGTTGGGGGCAGTGGGAAGTTTCAAACCCACTGCATCAGATTTACCTAGAGCTGTGTCCTCCCACTATGCTACCCTCACTCCCACAGGGAAAGGGAGAACAAAGGTACTTTGGAGCAGTGTTGACTCTAGTATTCTCCCAACCCTCTTCAGAACACCAGAAAACAAAATTCAAGATCTCAAGGCTGTTAAACATCCCAGAACACACATAAGGAGCTAAATGAAAAGCTGAAGTGAGGGCGGGGGGGGGGTGGTGACGACTAGAGAGATGGCTTAGCGGTTAAGGTGCTTGCCTGCAAAGCCAAAGGATCCCGGTTTGATTCTCCAGACCCACATAAACCAGAGCACAAGGAGGCACATATGTCTGGAGTTCATTTGCAGTGGCAGGAGAACCCTGGTGTGCCCATTCTCTCTCTCTCTCCCTCTTTCTTTCTCTCAAATAAATAAATAAAATATATTAAAAAAGAAAAGATGGGCTGGGGAGATGGCTTAGCAGTTAAGCACTTGCCTGTGAAGCCTAAGGACCCTGGTTCAAGGCTTATTCCCCAGGACCCACGTTAGCCAGATGCACAAGGGGGTGCATGCGTCTGGAGTTCATTTGCAGTGGATGGAGGCCCTGGTGTGCCCATTCTCTCTCTCTCTCTCTCTCTCTGCCTCTTTCTCTCTCTGTCACTCTTAAAGAAATAAAAATAAAACAAAAAAATTTAAGAAAAGATATTTAAAAAAAAGAAAAGCTGAAGTGGGTAGGAAGATCAATGTGAGTTCAAGGCCAGCCTGAGACTACATAGTGTGAGTTAATTCCAGGTCAGCCTGGGCTAGAGCAAGACCCTATCTAAAAAATAATAATAATAAAAGCTGAAGTGAAGGAGGAGGACTAAGAAAAGGGGGTGTCTTCCACCTACCCCTTTTCCTAGCAGCTGCCTCTGCCTCTCTGGGCTCCATAATCCCCTTGCTCCCTCCCCTTCCCACCCCTATTCTCTGGCTGCCCACTTCTCCTCCACCCACTCCATTCATCAGAGGAGGGGACAGTATCAGCACAGCCTTTCAAGGCCTGACAGGTCCTTTCTGGGTGCCCCCCCACATGTAACCACTTAACCCCCAGCACAAAGGGCCAAGCTGAATGGGCTTGGAGCTGATGATGCGTGCAAAGGGGGTAGGCTTCAATAGGATTTGGGGAGCTGGGTGTATAAATCGCCCTGCCTCAACAGTCCACAATGGAAGAGCAGGGGTCGAGGCATGTGCCCAGGGAAGGAGCCCGGCAGCTGCATTCAGCTCCGTCATGATTTATTCATTCTCTTGGCATGCATGGAGAAAACAGGCCAGGGTAACTTGGCCCCACTAATCGCAGTCAGCTTCAGCTGGGCTGGCTATGGCTGAGGTTAGGAGAGCGCCCCTCCACCCCCACCACTGGTAATTTATAGCCTAAGGCTTGCCCTCCCTCTTCCCTGTAAGGAAGTAGCGTCAGAAGCCTTATAGAAACACATGTAAACAACAAGAAGTTAAGAGCGGTGGCGCACGCCTTTAATCCCAGGACAGAGGCAAAGGGAGGAGGACCACCGTGAGTTCGAGACCACTCTGAAACTAGAGTGAATTGCAGGTCAGCCTGGGCTAGAGGTCTCCCTTCCTCACAAAACCAAAAAGAGCAAAGAAATACAATAAGGCACATAGCATGGCCTGTTTTAGGACTGCCCCAAGAGGGCAGGGCAGGACAAAGAAGCAGGAAGTTAGTAGCTCAGCCCAGACATAACTGGCAGGCAATAAGCACGCAATAAAGGGTCACTGATGAAGTAACAGCTAACAGAAGGTACTGCACTTTCCCGGCTCCCTTCCTAGAGACACATCTGTGTCCAACTCCCAGAAGAATCTCTGGAAAAACTTAGAGGAGAGAGTATGAAAATAGGTAAGCTTTTGCTAGGTATAGTGGTAGACACACTTGTAAGGCTAGCATTTGGGAACATGAGGCAGGAGGATGACAAGTTTGAGAATAGCCTGGGCCACAGAGAGAGAGAGACTCTCAAAAAAAGAAAAAAAAGCCATATGATTGTTTGGGTTTTTTTTTTTGTTGTTGTTGTTGTTATTGTTATTGTTTTTTGAGTTAGGGTCTTGCTCTAGCCCAGGCTGACCTGGAATTCACTATGTAGTCTCAGGGTGGCCTTGAACTCACAGCGATCCTCCTACCTCCGCCTCCCAAGTGCTGGGATTAACGGCGTGCACCACCATGCCCTGCCAGGTTGGTTGGTTTTTAAGAAACTAAATTGCAGGGCCAGGAAGATGGCTCAACAGTTAAAAGAGTTTGCTCACAAACCTGCTGGCCCAGATTCAATTTCCCACCCACCTAAAGCAGGATGAACATTCATTTGCAGAGGCAAGAGAACTTGGTGTGCCTCCCCCCCACACAACTCAATTGTGAAAATAAACTCACTCTTGCCCTCATACCTTATGTTATTAGGGCTAGCTCTTGATCTCTCTCTTTCTCTCACACACAGAATCATAATAAATAAAAGCAAAAATCAATAATGTTAGCAGAACAGGGAGAGTTAGATGGAAGTGGCCATTCTTAGACTGGCCCCTGGGCCTCCTAGCCCCAAGCTTGTAATTAGCTTGTCACACAGAAAACAAATCTATTGTGGGTGGTAAGTGTAAATGGTGAGAGATCCCAGGCAAGAAGGTTGCAGGGTTAAGTGGGGAGGGAGCAGTAGGAAGAGTGACTGCTCACCAGCACTGGCGGTGGGCCAGTTTAAAACTGACAAAACTAAGCCAGGTATGGTGGGGCACACCTTTAATCCCAGCACTTGGAAGGCAGAGGTCATTGGATTGTAGCAAGTCTGTGGCCACTCTGAGACTACATAGTGAATTCCAGGTCAGTCTGGGATAGAGCAAAACCCTACCTTGAAAAACAAAACAACAACAAAAAAAATCGGACAAAAGTAAAGCCCAGAGAGCTTCAGAAAGTTTTCTTTACTCATAAAGGGTTGGGGGAGACACCAGGTAAGGTGATCCTGTCTCATACAAGTAGTGGTGAATAAGAGGGGTACATAGAGTGAGAGAGAGAGACAGAGGAAGGGAGGGAGGACCTCAAGGCCGCTGTGGGAAGTCACAGGATAGTTTGATATGAGGCTGCTGCCCTCTGGTGGGCATAAAGAGATCCATCAACACCTGCAATGCTGGAGACACATTGAAAAGGGCATTTACTCTTTCCTGTCCTAAAGCGTTGGTCACCAAGACTAGCATGCTCACAGGTTGCAGTCTGAAGGATTTCCAAGTCCTCTGAAACAGTTTAGCATGCAGGATATTTAAAAGTGTCCTTGGGCTGGAGGGATTGCTTAGTGGTTAAGGCACTTGCCTGCAAAGCCAAAGAACCCAGTTTCAATTCCCCAGAACCCACGTAAAGCCAGTTGCACAAGGTGGCACATGAGCTTGGAGTTCCTTTGCAGTGGCTAGAGGCCCTGGCATGCCATTTTCTCTCTCTCTGTTTTTCTCTCAAATAAATAAAAATTTAAAAAAATTAAGTGCCCTTAAGGGCTAGAAAGATGGCATACTGGTTAAGGCACTTGCCTGCAAAGCCTAAGGACACAGGTTCCATTCCCCAGGACCCATGTAAGCCAGATGCACAAGGTGTCACATGTGTCTAGCTTGTTTACATGGCATGCCATTCTCTCTCTCTCTCTCAAATAAATAAATAATTTTATTTTTATTTATTAGAGAGCAATAGAGTGAGAGAGAGAGGGAGGGAGAAAATAGGCATGCCAGAGCCTACTGCAAACCAAGACCAGACACATGTGCCACTATGTGCATCTGGCTTACATGGGTTCTGGGGAATTGAACCTGGGTCCTTGGGCTTCACAGGCAAGTACCTTAACTGCTAATGCATCTCTCCAGCCCATTAAATAATATATATATATTTAATTCTTTTTTAATTTTTATTTATTTATTTGAGAGTGACAGAGAGAGAAAGAGGCAGTTAGAGAGAGAGAGAATGGACACGCCAGGGCATCCAGCCACTGCAAACGAACTCCAGACATGTGCGCCCCCTTGTGCCTCTGGCTAACGTGGGTCCTGGGGAATTGAGCCTCGAACCAGGGTCCTTAAGCTTCACAGGCAAGTGCTTAACCTGCTAAGCCATCTCTCCAGCCCTAAATAAAAATATTTTTTTAAAGCACTTCCTTGCAAAGCCTGCAGGCCCAGGTCTGATTTCCCAGTACCCAATACCCATGTAAAAGCCAGATGCACAAAGTGGTGCATGTGTCTGGAGTTCCTGTGCAACAGCATGGGGCCTAGGTACACCCATTCTCTCTCTCTGTCCTTGAAAATAAGTTAAAAAAAATTTTTTTTAATATTTAGGGACTGGGGAGATGGCTTAGTGGTTAAAAAGACTTGCTTGAAAAGCAGGTCATCCCAGATTTGATTTCCCAGTACCCACATAAATCCAGACACTCACAAAATGGCACATGTGTCTAAGGTTCACTTGCAGTGGCTGGAGGTCTTGGTACATCCATTCTGTCTCTATCTCTATCTGCCTCTTTATCTTTTTTCTCAAAGAAATAAATAAAAAGAAAAAAAATTTTTTTTTTTTGAGGTAGGGTCTCACTGTAGCCCAGGCTGACATGGAATTCGCTCTGTAGTCTCAAGGTGGCCTCAAATTCATGGTGATCCACCTACCTCTGCCTCCCGAGCGCCGGGATTAAAGGCATGCGCTACCATGCCTGGTGAAAAAGTATTTTTAAAAAGTTCCAGCACACAGGAAGCAAAAGTAGGAGGAATGCTGTGAGCCCCAGGCCAGCCTGGGACTATACAGTGAATTCCAGGTCAGCCTAGGTTAGAGTGAGACCCTGCCTCAGAAAACTATATTTGTTTATTTATTTATTCATTTGCAAGCACAGAGAGACAGAGAGAGAGAGAGAGAGAGAGAGAGAGAGAGAGAGAGAGAGAGAGAGAAAGAAAGAAGAGAAGAGAAGAGAAGAGAAGAGAAGAGAAGAGAAGAGAAGAGAAGAGAAGAGGACAGACACCAGAGCCTCCAGCCACTGCAAACAAACTTCAGATTCATGTGCCATTTTGCGCATCTGGCTTTACATGGGCACAGGGGAATGAAACCCTGGTTGTTGGGCTTTATAGGCAAGAATCTTAACCTCTGAGCCATCTCTCCAGCCCCTGCTTTCTTTTTTAATTTCTCTAATTTCTTTATATAAGAGAGAGGGAAAGACAGAAACAACAGAGGGACAGAGAGTATGGGCATGCCAGGGCCTCTTGCCACTGCAAAAGAACGCTAGACACATGTGCCACTTTGTGCATCTGGCTTTATGTGGGTACTGGGGGTCAAACCCAGGCCATTAGGCTTTGCAAGAAAGTGCCTTTAGCTGTTGAGTCATTTCTCCAGATGTTTATGTTTTTCTTTTCTTTCTTTTTATTTTATTTAGTTTGGTTTTTCAAGGTAGGGTCTGTAGCCCAGGCTGACGTGGAACTCACTATGTAGTCTCTGGGTGGCCTTGAGCTCACTGCGATTCTCCTACTTCTGCCTTCCAAGTGCTGGGATTAAAGGTGTGTGCCTCCACGCCCGGCTTTTGTTTTTCTAAACTCTAACTCAAAATCCTGACCTGGCAAGGCACTCTGAAGTATTCCCCAAAGGGGCAAACTCAGAGGCTGTCTGCATAACACTCCCAGCAGCTAGGCCAATGGCTCTGTCGAAGGGCCCATTCCACAGATGCTCATCAAACATGTTACATGGACCACAGGTTTAAATCGTGCCTCAGGCTCCAGGCTCAGTGGGACAGTTCCACAGTCTTAGTTATTTGTTATGCACTGGTCCTTGGAAATGGTCAGGCGAGCCTTAATGCTCAGATTTTGGATCCATTCATTCTACGAGCATTCATTAAGAGTGATATGTGCCCGGGATGGAGACAGACACTGAATTTTTTTTTTAATTTTTAAAAATATATTTTATTTTTTTGAGAGAGAGGCAGAGAGAGAGAGAGAGAGAGAGAGAATGGGTGCCCCAGGGCCTTCAGCCACTGCAAATGAACTCCAGATGCATGTGCCCCCTCATGCATCTGGCTTATGTGGGTCCTGGAGAATCTTAACTGGGATCCTTTGGCTTTGCAGGCAAACGTGCGTTAACCACTACGCCATCTCTCCAGACCTGGAAAGTTTTCTTTTTTTTTAAATTTAATCCTCACAACCACAGCCGTGGAGCTAGTAGTATCCAATCAGATTACTCAGATGAGATCAAGTTATTAAGTAGCTTTCCCAGTCCAATGACACTTCAAAAAGTGACACTCAATGAGACAAGTGTTATGGCTGTTGACAAAGATTCTTCAGGCCACGAAGGGTCTTGGCTCTGCTCTGCACACGTGCCGTACGAATGGGGATGGTTCACTGCAGTCAGAACGTTATCCTCTACTGTAACCTGCTTCCACTCCTTCCTGACAATATTGCTTCCCAGAGGTAACAAAAACAGACCAACAAGTTTTTTCCCTGGTGTTGTAGGTTCCCTGTGCATTGCTGGGACAAAACACCTGATCAAAAATCAGCCTTAGCTAGGCGTGGTGGCACACGCCTTTAATCCCAGCACTCGAGAGGCAGAGGTAGGAGGGTCACTGTGAGTTCGAGGCCACCCTGAGACTCCACAGTGAATTTCAGGTCAGCCTGGACCAGAGTGAGACCCCACCTCGAAAAACAAACAAAACAAAACAAAAAAATCAGCCTTTAGGGCTGGAGGGATGGCTTAACGGTTAAGGTGCTTGCCTGCAAAGCCAAAGGACCCAGGTTTGATTCCCCAGAACCCATGTTAGCCAGATGTACAAGAGGGCACAGGAATCTGGAGTTCATTTGTAGTGGCTGGAGGCCCTAACATGTGCCCATTCTCTCTCTCTCTTTCTCTGTCAAAAAATAAACCAAATATTTTTTAAAAATTAGCCTTTAATCCCAGCACTCAGGAGGCAGAGGTAGGAACTGTGAGTTTGAGGCCAGCCTGGGGCTACAGTGAATTCCAGGTTAGCATGGGCTACTGTGAGACTCTGCCTAGAAAAACAAACAGAAAATATAAAACAAAACAAAAGCAAAACCTCTCAGCACATCTAGGCATCACCATGAAGACTTTTAGTTTAGTTTTCTTTCTCTTTTTTTTTTTAAATTTTGATTTTTCGAGGTCAAATCATACTCTACCCCAGGCTGACCTGGAATTCACGAGGTAGTCTCAGAGTGGCCTCAAACTCACAGCAATCCTCCTACCTCTGCTTTCACAGGGCTTGGATTAAAGGCGTGCGCCACCACACCTGGCTTTAGTTTAGTTTTCAGCCATAAAGAACTTAAAGGAAAAAGGGGGAGGGGAGATGCCTGGATGACAGAAAAATTTCTGGATCTGACTATTGAGACACTCACTCAATACTCTAGCACCCCCCCCCCCAACACACACACACATAGCGCCTCCCCTCCTGGGCTCCCAGAACCTAATTTTTCACGTTTAGAAAACCCAGATGATTTTTGCCTGGGTCCATCTGGTTTTCCAAATAACCTGTCTTTTTGATAAATAACATAAGTTAAATTAGACAAGACAAAGAGAGGGGTGAGCAACCAGTATTTTTTTTTTTTTTTTAATTTCCCCTTGGCCTCTGAGAAAAGAGGGGGCTAAAAGAGCCAAACTACAGCTTGTTCCCAACCGGCCCCAGCACTTTCAACCCCTTCCACTGGACCCCGTGGCTCTCCAGCCTGCAGCTGGGAGCTGCTTTGTCGCCCCCACCGCTGAGCCCAGCAGCCATCAAAAATACCACACACTGTGTTTCATCTAAATGAAAGGAAAGGACCCAAGTGTCCAGCCCCACACCTTCCTCTAATCACCCTTAGGCTGTAGCTGCTTCGAACCCCCTTTTCCCATTATGTATCCCACCACAGGGAAGAGCAAAATCAATAAACTGAAAATGAAAACCCTTTAAGGTGAGAGAAGACAGGATAGAAAAAGGGGACGGGACAGACATGGATAGTACTGGCTCAGATGATACAACTCGGAGATGGAGAGGTCTGGCGCCTAGTTGTCAACAGGTTAAGGCCTGCGGGTGACAACAGCCATCCACAAAGCCAGGCCTATGCATCCAGCTCACTTTGAGAATCCAGGCACACCCACAGGCCTCCATTCCTACAGCTATCAAAGTTCAGGCATGGCATTAAGCCACCACTGGCTGCTGGGATAGCCCCACGGGCCAGGGGGACCGTGGAGTTTACTGAAGCTTGGTCTCTCCTTCCCCAGCTCAGCCACAGTGAGGCATCACCTCCACTCCTTCCTTAGCACTAAGTTAGCCTTCATTAATACAACCTTAAATATACACAATCATGTTACATTACTTTGTACCTTTGATCTTTTAAAAAATTATTTATTTATTTATTTGTAGAGAAAGGAGGGAGAGCATGCCAGGGCCTCCTTGCCTCTGAAAACTAACTCCAGACGCATGTGCTACTTTGTGCACCTGGCTTTCTTTTTTCTTTCTTTCTGTTTATTTATTTTGGTTTTTCAAGGTAGGGTGTTGCTCTAGCCCAGGCTGACCTGAAATAGTCTCAGGGTGGCCTCAAACTCACTGTGGTCCTCCCACCTCCGCCTCCCAAAAAAGCACCACTTTGTGCATCTGGCTTTATGTGGGTCCTCAAGAATTAAACCTAGGTCCTTTGCTTTGCAGGCAAGTGCCTTAACCACTAAGCCATCTCTCCAGCCCCCGTACTAAGATTTTTATAGGGATTGCACCCAGAGTCCTGTGCATATTAGCACATACTTTATTACTAAACCACACTCCATCCCTACAGAAATGTCTTATGTAAGGCAGTGCATCTTTCATAAAGAGCACCTTCTGTCTACTGTGCAGATTGGATAAATGAGAAGCAAAAACAAAGATGGGGGGCTGGAGAGATGGCTTAATGGTTAAGGCATTTGCTTACAAAGCAAAGGATCCTGGTTCAATTTTCTAGGACCCACATAAGTCAGATGCACAAGGGGCTGCATGCATCTGGAGTTCGTTTGTAGTGGCTGGAAGCCCTGGCGCACCCATTCTCTCTCCCAAATAACTAAATAAATATATTTAAAAAAAAAAAACAGGGCTGGAGAGATGGCTTAGTGGTTAAGTGCTTGCCTATGAAGCCTAAGGACCCCAGTTCAAGGCTAGAGTCCCCAGGACCCATGTCAGCCAGATGCACAAGGTGGCACATGCATCTGGAGTTCATTTTCAGTGGCTGGAGGCCTTGGCATGCCCATTCTCTATCTATCTGCTTTTTCTCTCTGTCTGTTGCTCTCAAATAAATAAAAATAAACAAACAAAAAATCTTGGGCTGGAGGGATGGCTTAGCAGTTAAGGCATTTGCCTGGAAAGCCAAAGGACCCAGGTTCGATTCCCCAGTACCCATGTTAGCCAGATGCACAAGGGGGTCCACACGTCTGGAGTTCATCTGCAGTGTTGGAGGCCCTGACACACCCATTCTTTCTCTCTCTCTGTCAAATAAATAAACAAAAATAAAATATGTTTTAAAAAAGTTTTTTAAAAAACAAAGCAAAAAAAAAAAAACAAAGATGGGACATCAGGTTACTACAGTACCTTTGCAAAGAAATGGTCAAAACTTAAGAGCAAAGCACAGGCTATAGAGCTGGAATAAGTGAGCTGACTCATGATGCAATTAACAACAAAAATGGAGGCTGGAAAGATGGTTAGTGGGTTAAGACGCTTGCTTGCAATGCCTGCTGGCCTGGGTTGGATTCCTTGGTATCCACGTAAAGCCAGATACATAGTGATGCATGTCTGGAGTTCATTTGCAGTGGCAAGAGGTCCTGGTATACCCATACTCACTCATTTACTCTGTCTTCCTTTCTCTCTCATATCTTCTTCCCCTCCCTGAGGTAGGGTCTCACTCTAGCCCAGGCTGGTCTTGAATTCATAGGGATCCTACCTTGGCCTCATGAGTGCTGGGATTAAAGTTGTGCACCAGCAAGCCCGGCTGTCTCTCAATCTCTCTCTAAAAAAAATAAAAATATTTTAAGTCAGGGGCTGAGGTAGGATCACTGTGAGTTCGAGGCCAGCCTGAGACTACATAGTGAATTCCAGGTTAGCCTATGCTAGAGCAAGAACCTACCTCAAAAAATCAAAAAAAAAAAAAGAATAGCCTTCAGTTTTCTGACTTGAGTGATGGGCTATAGACAGCTTTTTAAAAAATATTTTATTTAAGAGAGGTGGATAGAGACAGAGAGAATGGGCATGCCAGGACCTCTAGCCACCGCAAATGAACTTCAGATGCATGCACCGCTTTTGCATCCAGCTTTATATGGGTACTGGGGAATTGAACCTGGGTCTCTCAGCTTTGTAGACAAGTGCCTTAACTGCTAAGCCATCTCTCCAGCCCAACTTTTACTGAAATGAAAAATATAGGAAGAACAGATTTATTTTTATTTATTTATTTTTGTTTTTCAAGGTAGGGTCTCACTCTAGCTCGGGCTGACCTGGAATTCACTATGTAGTCTCAGGGTGGCCTCTAACTCATGGCAATCCTCCTCCTACCTCTGCCTCCCGAGTGCTGAGATTAAAGGCGTGCGCCACCATGCCCAGCTTGTAAATAACATTTTAAAGAGATTAAATTTGATGAGCCAGGTGTGGTAGTTCATGCCTACAATGCCAACACTCAGCAGGCTGAAGCGGAAGAATTGCCATCAGTTTGAGGTTAGTATGAGCTACAGAATGAGACCTATTCTCAAGACAAACAAGGCTGAAGAGATAATTCAGTGGTTAAGTACATTTTCTGTGCAAGTATGAGGGTCTGAGGGGTCTGAGACTTCCCTAGTTCTAATTTCCAGATCCCACTTAAAATTGCTGGGTGTGGTCACACGTCTGTAATTCCAATACCACCGGGGAGCAGAGACCCAAGAATTATCACCGGAGGAGCCTCATAAACTCTGGAATCAATTTAAAAAAGGAGGGAGGGGGATGGAGAGATGGCTTAGCAGTTAAGTGCTTTCCTGTGAAGCCTAAGGACCCTGGTTTGAGTACCCACGTAATCCAGAGGCACAAGGGGGCGCATGCATCTAGAGTTCGTTTGCAGTGGCTGGAGGCCCTGATATCCGTTCTCTCTCTCTCTCTCTGCCTTTCTCTGTCTGTCACTCTCAAATAAATAAATAAAAAGAAAACAAGAGAGACAGAGAGAGAGACCAAGTAGAACAATGGAGTTGGACATCTCATGTTCTACTAGGGTCACTGCAGGCCAGCAACTCCCACTACAAGTTAAGTGTATGGGGTTCCCCAAGGGCACATATGTGTGCATACACCACACACACACACACACACATACATAAATAAAACCCAAACAAATAACTGAGACCAGAGTGAGGCCCTACCTCAAAAACCAAACAAATCTTGTGGCCTGTTAGAAATTTTCAAGGTAGGGAGAAGTTTGTACAGAAACAGTTGAGATGACGGGGAATCCCATAGTGACCTGAGTGACCTTGTCTCTAGAGCGTTGGTGAACATCCTCTGATGCTTTATAGAAGACATTCTAATACACCTTGTGTACTGATGGGCTGGAATGCAGAAATGAGATGAGAGACCTGTTTAAATGACTTTGATACCACATGCCCCTACTCATGAATGGGACAAGGAAGAGGTGATAGCACTGATACTGAATACAAGGTCTCCTAGGTTCTGGAGCTTTCTTCCCTTTAAGTATGTCATTTCCAAGCTGATGGAGCTGAGTCCTACTAGGGGTCAGTAGTAGACCCTGGGGCTCCACTTTTTTTTTTTTTTTTTTTAATTTTTCTAGGTAGGGTCTCATTCTAGTCCAGGCTGACCTGGAATTCACGATGTAGTGTCAGGGGTGCCTTGAACTCACAGCAATTCCCATACCTCTGGCTCCAGAGTGCTGGGATTAAAGGGATGTGCTACCATGTCTGGCTCCAATTTCATTAAAACACTGCAGATGCTGATGGCTCAGTGCATTGGACAATGCTTGTGTGAGTCAGGTCAGGACTCTTCAATTCAGGGGCTGAGGAGACAGCTCAGTAGTTAAAGGTGCTAGCTTGCAAAGCCTGATGGACCCTGTTCAATTCCCCAGCACCCATGTAAAGCCGGACAAAGTGGTACATGTGTCAAGTTTGTTTACAGTGGCAGGAGGCCTTGGTAGCCATATTCTCTAATAAATAAAATAGAATATTAACCTTCCAGCTGGGCATATAACCCCAGCACTTAGGAGGCAGAGGTAGAAGGACCACTGTGAGTTTGAGGCCACCCTGAGACTACACAGTGAATTTCCAAGTAAGCCTGGGATACAGTGAGCTCCTACTTTGGAAAACAAAAACAAACAAACAAGCCAGGTGAAATGGCTCATGCCTTTAATCCCAGCGCTTGGGAGGCAGAGGTAGGAGGATCACCATGAGTGCAAGGCCACCCTCAGTCTACATAGTGAATTCCAGGTCTGCCTGAGCTACAGTGAGACCCTACCTTGAAAAACAAAAACAAAAAACAAACAAACACAAAACCAGACCAAAAACCTCTTCAATTCAATCCTGTTACCTGAAAGGTAAGCTTGCCCTGTGGCATATACTGGCATAAAGAAAAGTGACCTAGGGCTGGAGGGATGGCTTAGTAGTTAAGGCGTTTGCCTGCGAAGCCAGAGGACCCAGGTTCAATTTCCCAGGATCCATGTAAGCCAGATGCACAAGGTGGTGCATTTAGAGTTCATTCGCAGCAGCTACAGGCCCTGCAGGCCCAGTCTCTCTAATAAAATAATTAAAAATTTTTATTTTTAAAAAGAGGCCTGGAACTCAGAAAGCATCATGGTGCTGAGAAGTGACAGAGGAGTGCTCAGCACTGACATATCTTTACCACATCTTCCAAGGCTCAGGGTCCATTGTGGAAGAGGTGACAGAAAGAATGTAAGAGCCAAAGGAAGGGTAGGACTCCTTACAACGTGCTCCTCTAGACACAAAATGGCCTGGATATCCATGACCTCACAGTGTCTGACACTACCTACACAAGACCATTATAATAGGAGGAAAAGATCATGACATCAAAATAAAAGACAGAGGGGGAGGGGATATGATGGAGAGTGGAGTTTCAAAGGGGAAAGTGGGGGGGGGAGGGAGGGCATTACCATGGGATATTTTTTATAATCATGGAAGCTGTCAATAAAACATAAATAAATAAAAAGAAGTAGACAACAACAACAATAATAATAAAAGAGGCCTGGAGAAATGGCTTGGTGGTTGAGATGCTTGCCTGTGAAGCCTAAGAACCCAGGTTCGATTCCCCAGTACCCACATAAAGCCAAATGCACAAGGTGGTGCACAGTTTATTTGCAGTGGCTACAGGCCCTGGTGTGACCATTCTCTCTCTCTCAAACAAATAAGTAATTTTTTTTTTTTTAAAGAGCTGAGAGTGGTGGCTCACACTTTTAATTCCAGCGCTCAGGAGGCAGAGGTAGGAGGATCAATGTGAGTTCAAGGCCACCCTGGGACTTCATAGTAAATTCCAGGTCAGCCTGGACTAGAGGGAGACAATACCTTGAAAAACAAACAACAAAAAAAGAGTTAAAGATTCCATTTTTCTTCCTCTGGGTGCATGCTCAGGATGGGAAGATAGCTTAGTAGTTAAAGGAACTTGCTTGCAAAGTCTGCCAGCCCAGGTTCGATTCCTTAGTACCTATGTGGAGCCAGATGCCAAAAGCGGCTCATGCATCAGGAATTTATCTGCAGTGGCAAGAGGCCCTGGTACATCCACGCTGTCTTTCTCCCTCTCAAATAAATTAAAAAATATTTTATTTATTTATTTATTTTGGAGAGAGATAGAGAGAATTGGCATGCCAGGTCTTCAACCACTGCAATGGAACTCCAGACGCTTGCGCCACCTAGTGGGCATGCATGACCTTGCACTTGCCTCACCCTTGTGCGTCTGACTTACTTGGGATCTGGAGTCAAACATGGGTCCTTAGGCTTCACCAACAAGCACCTTAACTACTAAGCCATCTTTCTAGCACTCCCCCAATTTTTTTTAAGAGTACATTCTCCCTAGAACCTCAAAGCAAATCAATTTACTTCCCAGATATTTCACACACTGATTTTATTATTAGTCAGAGAGAGAGAGAGAGAGAGAGAGAGAGAGAGAATGCACATGCCAGGGCTTCTAGCCACTGCAAATGAACTCCACATGCATGCGCCACTATGAGCATCTGGCTTATGTGGGACCTGGAGAATAGAACCTGGGTCCTTAAGCTTCATAGGCATGCGCCTTACCTGCTAAGCCATCTCTCCAGCCCCAGCTTTTTTTTTTAAAAAAAATTTATTTAATTATTTATTTATTTATTTGAGAGAGAGAAAGAGAGAGAGAGAGGGCACACCAGGGCTTCTAGCCACTGCAAATGAACTCCAGATGTGTGTACCCCCTTGTGTATCTGGCTTATGTGGGTCCTGGGGAATCAAAACTGGGTCCTTTGGCTTTGCAGGTAAGTGCCTTAACCTTAACCATTAAGCCATTTCTCCTGCCCATAAATGGTCAATTTTAACCCTCTTTTCATTTCTTTCCCCCCAAAAATATATGTGGGAAGGGTTAAGAGTACAGCTCAGTGGTTGAAAACCTGCCTAACATATGAGGCCTGAATTCAATCCCCAGTACTCCCTCCCCAAAGGGCATACCGAGAAGCAAAAGGGAAGAAATCTGTGGTCCTACTTCTCAGTTTTCATTTGCCCAGCAGAGGCTGCCTAGCCTTGGGCAATGTTTAGAGAACTCAGAACAGCAATAACCTTCACCTTGACTCAGAGCAATACTGGAAGTGCCACTCAAAGGTCTGGAACAACACACACCATTTATATAAACTGTCCTCCTGACCCTCACTGAATTCAGCCTGTGAGGTGAGTCAGTTTGATCCTTTCACAGGGAATGAAAAGCCAGTGAAGGAACAAGTGCAATGGCCTTAACTGCAGGCAGAGAGGGCTTTCCTAGGAGAGACCCACCCTGAAAGTGAAGTGCTCAATTCAGATCGCTCTGACTGAAGAATAAGCACTCAAGCCGGACAGCCAACCCTGCCTTCAAGGCAACGAGATTTATTGCAAAAAAAAAAAAAAAAAACAACCCTACATACATATTAAAACAGCTTTATACACATTTCCCCTATTACAAGATTACAAATATACAATATGAGTCCTGTCAAAGTCAGCAACTTATTAGAATAAAAAAATTGTAGAATCCTACACCCCAATTTTATCACTGGTGTTCCCCACTTCTCAGTAAAAGACAACTAATCATAATCTTACTCAATTTCCAAGTCTGACTCCCAACACTGAAACTACTGCATTCACGTGGAATGATTTTCCCAAAGCAGTGCTGACACTCAGTGCTGAGGGAAAGACTTGCTCTGTTTTTTGTTTTGTTTTGATGGTAGGGTCTCGCTTTAGACCAGGCTGACCTCGAACTAACAGCAAATCCACCTACCTCTGCCTCCCAAGTGCTGGGATTAAAGGCAAGTGCCACCACGCCTGGCTGCTCTAAGTTTTTTGTCTTTTGTTTTTAGAGGTAGGGTCTCACTCTAGCCCAGGCTGACCTGGAATTCACTATGTAGTCTCAGGGTAGCCTTGAACTCACGGTGATACTCCTACCTCTGCCTCTCAAGTGCTGGGATTAAAGGCATGTGCCACCATGCCCGGCTTTGCTCTAAGTTTTTAAAAGCCTGTGGAAATTCAAAGAAAGTGGGGAAGGATGAATGAACAGTTATCTTCAACATTTTTATCCAATTCCATGGTGGTCTTCTCAAAATTAATAATGGAATATTGAAATGTTCTCTGACTGGTCAGGACAATTCAGGAGACACAATAAATAAAAACTTATGTTTCTTCTTGTTAGACAGAGAAGGGAGGCTTTTGAGCAAGTATTTCAATTTCAGAATTTAGTCCCAGGAAAGGTCTCTTCTCCACAGATCATCTTCTGTGGACACACTGGGAGTGACCTTTATCTTCAACCCGTACTTCAGAAAATCTGGGTTGATGTCTTTCTGAGTGGGTGCCAGTTGTAAGCCCTTACTATAAAGGCAGCAGAGATCAATTCAACATTTAAGGCTGTTTTGGGAAGCATACAGGAAAATGGAAGGAGTGAGACTAATACAACAGCCCATTTGTGGTTTCCCAGTCCCCTGTAGAAGTTCCTCCTTCACAGGTCACCTTGGCATGTATGTTATGGAAATGAAGGAGTATTCTGATATTGACTTGGATTGCTTTTATGCAATTTTCTGTAATGCCACTTTCTTTTTTCCTTCTCCTCCTCCAACCACCTTTATCTCAAAGTGGGGTCAACCCAGGAAATTGCTAGGAAAAGATGTCAAATGTTTAATGGAGGAAATGAAACTTGACTCAATTATTCCATAAGTTGATGCTGGAGTCACTGAAGAACTAAGTTTAGTGGCCAAGTCAGGAAATAATACTAGGAAAGGAAATGCCATCCAGAGCTGTGTAGTAGGAAGAATTGAATGTTCATGATTTTTTTGTTGTTGTTGTTTTTTGAAGTGAGGTCTCACTCTAGCTGAGGCTGACCTGGAATTCGCCATGTAGTCTCAGGGTGGCCTCGAACTCAGGACAATCCTCCTACCTCTGCCTCCCAAGTGCTGGGATTAAAGGCATGTGTCACCACACCCGGCTTCTGTTCATGATCTTAATGCAGGAGAGAGCATTCAGCATGAACATCAATTTCAACCTTTGGTGCCACAAACTTCTCAGGAGTCTCAGCATAGGTGCTAGTGTCCTGGACAGTGTTAACTTTCTAGGTATCTGAAGATGCTTTGCTTCGATCCTGAAGTGCTAACATCTGTCTTGAGGCGCTTAGGAGAGGGGGATGTCATCAATGATGGTCCCCTTCTCCTCACCTAGAGAGCAGAGAGAGAATCAGGACTGATTCAAGACTTTTCCTCAAGTACTTACCATCAATGAACTCTTTAACAACTCATAGTTAAATTGTGACAATTAAATATAAAGAAAAAGCAGTTAAGGCATTTGCCTGTGAAGCCTAAGGACTCACGTTCAACTGTCCAGGTCCCATTTAAATCAGTCGCACAGTGACACAAGCGCACGAGGTTGCACAAGCGTACAAGGGGGCCCATGTATCTAGAGGACCTGGTGAGTCAATTCGCTTTCTCTCTCTCGCATTAAAAAGAGAAAAGAAAGAAAGAAAGAAAGGAAGGAAGGACGGGTGTGGTAGCACATGCCATTAATCCCAGCACTTGGGAGGCACAGGTAGGAGGATCACCATGAGTTCGAGGCCCCCCTGAGATCCATAGTGAATTCTAGGTCAGCCTGAGCTAGAGTGAGATCCTACCTTGAAGAAAAAAGAAAGAAAGAAAGAAGAAGGAAATATGAACTTTCCAGGAAGGGCTGGGGAGATAGCTGAGAGGGTAAAATGCTTGCTTTCAAGCCTGCCAGCATAATCTCAATCCTCCCCAGCACCCAGGTAAAAACCAGATACAAAGTGGTGCCCACATGCCGATAGCAATGGGAGATGGAGCCAGGAGAACCTGGAAGCTCAAGGGCCAGTTAGAATGACACCCACAGTAAGATAAGGAGACTGTCTCAAAAGGTGGTAGAGAGGACCAGGTATGGTGGCACACACCTTTAATCCCAGCACTGGGAGGCCAAGGTAGGAGAATCACAGTGAGTTTGAGGCTACTCTGAGACTACATAGTGAATTTCAGGTCAGCCTGGGCTAGAGTGAGACCCTACCTTGAAAAATAAAACAAAACAAAAAGCAACAACAAGGGCTGGAGAGATGGCTTAGCAGTTAAGTGCTTGCCTGTGAAGCCTAAGGACCCCGGTTCGAGGCTCGATTCCCCAGGACCCACGTTAGCCAGATGCACAAGGGGGTGCACACATCTGCAGTTCGTTTGCAGTGGCTGGAGGCCCTGGCGCGCCCATTCTCTCTCTATATCTGCCTCTTTCTGTCTCTGTCACTCTCAAATGAATAAATAAATAAAAATTAAAAAAAAAAGCAACAACAAAAGAAGGTAGTGGTAGTTTAATTTTAAAAAAAGGTGTTGCAAAGAGTATGGTCAGAGGGATTATGATAAGGGTACATGGTATATATGAATGAAGGCTGTCAATGAAAAGTTGGGAAAAAAAGAAAAAGAAAACTGGGTGTGGTGGCACATGCCTCTAATCCCAGTACTTGGTAGGCAAAAGTAGGAGGATCTGTGAGTTCAAGGCCAGCCTGGAACTACAGAGTTGAGTTTCAGGTCAGCCTGTGCTATAGTGAGACTTGTGAGACTTTGCCTTGAAACAAACAAAGAGATGAAAGGACAGGACAAACCCCCAGGAACTGTCCTCATGCCGTGGCATGCATGTGCCCATACACACAACACAAAATTAAACTATGTCTTGGCAAGGCTAATAAGAAAAAGAAAAAGAGGTAAATAAATAAATGTTGTTTTGGGGAGCACATCAGTTATTAAATTCCCTACCTGAGGCTTAGATGATTCCTTTGCCACGTCAGCCTTGGTAGGAGAAAGTGTGTGAAAGACGAAGTTTCTTGAATTTCGGGGAGCACTGGGGTTGAGGTCAGAGAGAGCAGCTAGTTTCTGAAGCACAGCTTTGGGCTGGTTGAGCAGTGAGCCTGTCTTTACCTGAAGAAAGAAAAGTGTCCTGGTATCAAATTTTAAGTGTGAAGAAAAGGGGGAAGTTAGACCCTCCCTGCTTCCCCCAGGCATTAGAGGGATATATCACTATTTATTCAAGTAGAAAAGAAACAGTAAGATCCGTTAACATACATTTCAATTTCCTATGGCTGCTTTCCTTCCCAAATGACAGAGATTATCCCCATAGTCAGACTAACAAGGTCCCAACAAACCTGGTGAGTACTTCCTGGTTTGATAGCTTCAAAAGGATTACTGGGAAGAGATTTTGGTTCCTGAATAACCACGGGGCATTTGGCTGGAAAGAAAAGATAGAAAGGACTGTGCTGGGGAAAGCTGGTCAGAATTCCTTTTATATCCAAACAAGCTAAAAAGCCTTATAACTAAACAGTAAGCTAAAGCCATAGGAATATCAAGCAGACATATTAAAGAAGTAATGGTTAAAAACAAAACAACAACAAAAAAAGGACACTTGGGAGGCAGGGTAGGAAGACCCCCATGAGTTCAAGGCCACCTTGAGACTACATAGTGAATTCCAGTTTTGCCTAGGCTAGAATGAGAGCCTACCTGGGGGGGGGGGGGGAGAGAGAAAAGAAAGAAGAAAGAACAAAAACCAGGTACTGTGGTTCTACCTGGTCTACAAAAAAACTAAAAACGTGCTAGAGAAATAACTCAATTTTTGTTAAAGGCACTTGCTTGCCAAACCTGACGGTCTAAGTTTGATTCCCCAGATGCACAAAGTGGCAAATGTGTCTGGAGTTCATTAGTAGTGGCAGGGGACCCTAGTGTACCCATTCTCACATACATACATTTATATTTTACAAAAGAAAGGAAAAAAATAGGAGTTTGCAAAATTGCGAAAAAGTATTCAAGAGCCCATCTCTGGAGTTAAATATAGCTAAGTTCACATCCCAGTGCTAACACCGAGGTATATAATCCCGGGTACCCAAACAGAGAAGCCAAGGTTCACTTCGCTAAGCCTTAGAGCGCAAGCTGGCAAGTACAACCTCCACTGCTCCACAGTCTAAGTAATAGCACACTGCCCCTCCACACCCCTATGAGCCTTTCTTTCTCTTTTTGTATATATTTTATTTTATTTATTTTTAGAGAGTGGTGGGGCAGAGAGAAGGAAAGAGATTTGGCATACCAGGGCCTCAGCCACTGCAATCGAGCTCCAGATGCTTGAGCCACCTAGTGGGCATGTGTGACCTTGAGCTTGCCTCACCTTTATGAATCTGGCTTAAGTAGGATCTAGAGAGCTGAACATGGGTCCTTAGGCTTCGCAGGTAAGCACCTTAACTGCTAAGCCATCTCTCCAGCTCTCTATGGGCCTTTGAAGACAGATTAGGCGAGGCTGGGCATGGTGGCACATGTCTTTAATCCTAGCATTTGGGAGGCATAGACAGGAGGACTGCAGTGAGTTTGAGGCCACCCTGAGACTAAATAGTGAATTCTAGGTCAGCCTGGACTAAGTGAGACTTTACCTTAAAACAAAATGTAACAAGACTAAACAAAGATTAGGCAAGAGCTTATGATTAGAAAGTCAGTCACCTCTAAGACCCCAGCCCTAACAATCCAAGAGGCTAGGTCACCAGGAGAGACAAGCACTCACCATTCTTCTGTAGTGCTCTGGCCGTAACTCTCCTGGCTAGTATCATGAACTGGCTGTCTTCCCCAACCTCTTCTTCAGCTATAATTTTTCCCTGTTGTGCCTGAAAATAAAAATCATATGGCATTATTAGGTGTGACGGTTCACTCAGGAGGATTATTGTGAGTTCGCGGCCAGTGTGGGCTACACAGTGAGTTCTGGGCATGATCTTGTCTCAACAAACATCATATAGGCATTCAAGTACCTCAAGCTCTGTGCTGAGGAGATGGTGCAGTGGCAGAAAGCACCTGCTGCTTTAGTGTGACCATCTGAGAGTGACTCCCAGAACCCATGTACAATCCAGACAATACGGCAGGCAGTATAATCCCAGTGTGCTACAGTGAGAAGAGAGGCAGAGACAAGAATCTCCTGGAAGCTCTTAGGCCAGCGTTTGTGATGAATACAGCAGTGAGCAACCAAAGGCCCTACCTCAAACAAGGTGGAAGGTAAGGACCAAGACCTTGACGAACCCTGACCTGTATACTCATACACATGAACATGTACACACATCACAAACCAAAAGAAAACCACTCCAGTTTTCTCCTAACTCATTAACATAGCCTAAGTCATGAAGCAAGGTTACTAGGATATCATGACTTTAAACCAGGGGTAAAAAACTGGACAATCATCTGGGCGTGGTGGCGCACACCTTTAATCCCAGCGCTCAGGAGGCAGAGGTAGGAGGATCACTGTGAGTTTAAGGCCACCCTGAGACTACAGAGTGAATTCCAGGTCAAACTGGGCTAGAGTGAGAGCCTACCTTGAAAAACAAAACAACAACCAAAAAAAAAGGACAATTAAGGGAATTATCCAAGATAACCTTTTAAGAAAACTCAAAGATTAAAGGGCTAGCAACATTTTGCCTAAATTTTTGAAATTATCATGACAATTTTTTTTTGTCTTAAACTAGGGCCAGAATAGGCGATTTTCTTGCGGACTTTCTACCTGGTCCCGAAGCCACTGCTCTCGTTCAAATCGCTCCTTCCTCCATCTGGCTTCTGTCTCATCAAGCTGTTCTTCAGTCTGATCATCATCAGAATCTCTGTGGAACAAGTCCATCTGGGAAGCATCATCTAAAGTAGAGAGTGAAAGCTTTCAGCATTCTGCAATCCCCAGAGAAGACAGACCAAATAAAGCCTTACCACTACTACACACTGACATGCCCTAGGGGCCTTCCTGCCTTCTCTTTTTGAGACAGGGTCTCATATGGCTCAGGCTATTAATTTATTGATTGATTGATTGATTTGAGAGAGAGAGAATGGACGCACCAGGGGCCCCAGCCACTGCAAATGAACTCCAGATGCATGCGCCCCTTGTGCATCTGGCTTACAGCTAAGCCATCTCTCCAGCCCCAGGCTATCTTTGAATTTACTATGTAGCTAAGGCTGACCTTGAACTCCCCCTCCTGCACCTCCCTAGAGCTGGAATTACAAGGATGCACCACCACACCTGTCTTTTGTTTTGGTTGTTTAATGCAGTGCTGGGACCACATGCATTCTAGGCAAGCACTCTACAACTGAGCTATATTCCTTAGCCTCCTGCTCTAGTGTTAATTGCTGTCTTAAACGGAACAAGTATGGACATTGGAGTCATCGGCTTTTAAAGGCAGCAATCAAGAAAGATACCTATGTTTTTCCACCGGAATTTCCTCATCCGTCCAGGACCATCGCTGTGCAGATCCCCATCAGCAAGGTACCTCTCCTGGTATAAACGTAACTTCCTCTTGTCATCATCCAACATGGTTTTCCTGAAACAGGAGAAATTAAGGTGCTCAGAACCAGGACCATTCTGGCTGGTGACAGGGCCTACCTTAGGGTGTCCTCTGACTTAGAAGGGCTTAATGGCATTCTTACATGTGTATTTTCTTGATTTGACTCTGCAGTTCCTCATCAGAGGGAAGTACTTCATCAATTACATCCTCTTCATATTCATCAATATCTTCCCCATCATACTCATCTTCACTTCCCACCTCACTTCCTGAAACTTCTGCCTCATCCTCCAAGTATTTCTTCAACCTCCTAGAAAGCAATTTTGAAGATTAGAAGATATGATAATGAACACATACACAGACTATAGAAATAATGAGAAAAACAGCTGTAAGCCTTAGACTTACAACACAATTTGATAATATCTAAAGTACTATTTGTAGGTCTCTAGCTCAGGCTGACCTGGAATTCACTCTGTAGTCTCAGAGTGGCCTTACACTCATGACAATCCTCCTATCTCTGCCTCTTGAGTGCTGGGATTAAAGGTGTGTGCCACCACATCAGTCTTAAAGTACTGTTTTTGACATTTACAAATTGATCACTTAATATAGATCATGTGCCAGTAATTGAGCTTCACAGCCATTACCATATTATTTTAGGAGTTGGGTTTCCTTCATTTTATAGAAGCCTCTGTAAACGAACTCCAGATGAGTGCGCCCCCTTGTGCATCTGGCTAACGTGGGTCCTGGGGAATTGAGCCTCGAACCGGGGTCCTTAGGCTTCACAGGCAAGCGCTTAACCACTAAGCCATCTCTCCAGCCCCTATTTTGCTTTTCATTTAAGCACACCAAAGCTTAGGTGATGATAGGGTAGACTAAGGTTACAGAGCAGGATCATTTTTTTTTTTTTTTTTTTTTTGAGGTAGGGTCTCATTGTAGCTCAGGCTGACCTGGAATTCCCTCTGTAGTCTCAGGGCAGCCTGAAACTCACGATCCTCCTACCTTTGCCTCCTGAGTACTGAGATTAAAGGGATATGCCACCACACCCAGCTTCTTTTATTTTATTTTTTTGTTTTTCGAGGTAAAGTCGAGCTTAGGCTGGCCTGGAACTCACGGTGATCCTCCTACCTCTGCCTCCCAAGTGCTAGGATTAAAGGTGTGCACCTTTACACCTCACACCTGGCTTTCTTCTTCCTTTTAATAATTTTATTTGAGAGAGAAAGAGTACAGGCATGCCATTGCAAACGAACTCCAGACGCATGTGCCACCTTGTACATCTGGTGTTATATGGGTACTGGGGAATTGAACTCAGGTCCTTTGGTTTTGCAGATAAGCGCTTTAACCAGAGTCATCTCTCCAGCCCAGACCAGGATCTTATAGCTTACCAAACAAATCTTGACCTCTAAATTACAAATAAGGGCTGGAGAGATGGCTTAGCGGTTAAGGATCCTGTTTACCTGCAAAGCAAAGGACCTCGTTTTGATTCCCCAGAACCCACGTAAGCCAGATGCACAAGGTGGCGCATGTATCTGGAGTTAGTTTGCAGTGTCTGAAGGCCCTGGTGCACCCATTCTCTCTTTCTCTATCTGCCTCTTTCCCTTTCTCACTCTCTCAGATAAATAAATGAATTAAAAACTTTAAATTACAAATAAGACGAGCTCAAAGGTTCTATTTATCAAAATCACTACTATTTTCTTTCTTCTCTTTCCTTCCTTTTTAACAATTTTTTTAAAAAAATATTATTTATTTGAGAGAGAGAATGGGCACACCAGGGCCTTTAGGCACTGCAAACAAACTCAGACACATGCAACATCTTGTGCATCTGGCTTACATGGAAAATCGAACCTGGATCCTCTGGCTTTGCAAGCAAGGGTCCTTAACGGCTAAGCCACCTCTCCAGACTCCCCGTCCCCCTTTTTAAGGTAAGGTCTCACTCTAGTCCTGGCTGACTTGGAATTCACTATGTAGCCTCAGGGTGACCTCGAACTCATGGTGATGCTCCTACATCTGCCTCCCAAGTGCTGAAATTAAAGGCGTGTGCCACCACATATGGCTTTTCTTTTTTTTGAGGTAGGGTCTCACTCTACCCCAGGCTGGCCTGGCACTCTCCCTCTATACTCCAGGTTGGCCTCTAACTCACAACAATCCCCCTACCTCTACTTCCTGAGTGCTGGGATTAAAGGCATGTGCCAACATACAAGCACTCTTGTTTCGGTTTTTATTATTTTTTGAGATAGGGTTTCACTCTAGCCCAGACTGACCTGGAATTCACTATGTAGTCTCAGAGTGGCCTCAAACTCACAGCGATCCTCCTACCTCTGCCTCCCAACTGCTGGGATTAAAGGTGTACGGCACCACGCCCGGCTCCAGTCCTCTTTTACTTTGAGACAGATTCTCACTAAATTGCCCAGATTGGCTTGAGTTGCCTGGAGCTTGGGATCTTCCTACCCTCAACCTATAAGCAGCTAGGCTCACAGGCCTGCACCACCAGCCTGGCCTAGTTATTTTTCTCTAACTTCTTCTTGAGCAAAAAAAAAAAATCCACTATCACCCTCTGTTCAAAGTCCTGTTATCTAGGGTCACAAGAAGCAGGAGTTTGGGCTGGAGAGATGACTTAGCAGTTAAGCGCTTGCCTGTGAAGCCTAAGGACCCCGGTTCAAGGCTCTATTCCCCAGGACCCACGTTAGCCAGATGCACAAGGGCGCGCACGCGTCTGGAGTTCGTATGCAGTGGCTGGAGGCCCTGGCGTGCCCATTTTCTCTGTCTCTATCTGCCTCTTTCTGTCTGTTGCTCTCAAATAAATAAATAAAACTAAAATAAAAATAAAAAAAAAAAAAGAAGCAGGAGTTTGGTAACTCTGAAAGATGACTTTTATCAAAGATTTAATTAACATTGTGTATGTGTTTAAATGGGCTCCTCTACATCCTAGGGTTCCTACAGAATTCCTTCAGGGGCTACTCATCACCAGTTTCCCAATCTTCTCACATAATCTCTTAGAGCAGTTCAACTTTTAGTTGTCAGTCATTCTAAGACTTTCATTTGAACGAAGAGCTCTGAAATTAAATAAGGTTGCCTTAGAAAAAAAATCTAAGGATGACCTAAAGCTGTATAAGACAGTTAATTTGACAGGTGACAAATTAGAACCCCAAATGGTTCTTAATAGAATAGAATGATAGGCTAGAAGCAACAATATAAATCTAATAGAGATCAATATGATGTCCTGAATGTGAATTCCAAAAGTCATTCACATGTTACTAAAGAACTATCAGAATGATGCTTGTGAAACTTTAATATCATAAGAAAATATTTAAGGATCTGTTAAATTGGCAAAAAAGGCGAGATGCAAAATTATACATACTGAAACATTATAGAAATCTTGGGCTACAGAGATGGCTTAGTGGTTAAGCACTTGCCAGCAAAGCCAAAGACCCAGGTTCAGTTCCCCAGTACTCATATAAAGCCAGATGCACAAAAGTGGTGCATGCGTCTAGAATTCATTTAAGGCCCTGGTGTGCCCATTCTCTCTCTCTCTCTTTTTGCTTCTATCTCTCTCCAAAATAAATTAAATAATGTTTTTTTTTAATTATCTGCTTTAAAAAATTATAGAAATCTCAATGCAATATGAATAAAGGCATAAAAAGTTATGAAGAAATAATAACCACTGGGGCTGGGGAGATGGCTCAGTTGGTAAAGTGCTTGCCATAAAAGCATGAAAGCAGATGCTTGGTACCATATGAAGAAAGCTGGACATGGTGGTATGCTTGGAGAGGTAGAAACAAGCAGGTCCCTGGGACTTACTGGCTAGCCAGTCTAGCTGAATTGGTGAGCTCGATGTTCCATGAAAGACCCTGTCTCAAAATACAAGGTGGAGAGTGATTGAGGAAGACAGTCAATGTCAGCCTCTGCCCAGCACCCCCAGCAAGAAACAACAATTACCAACACTTGCACACACATGTATTTTTTGGTGTGTGCGTGTGTGGTATGCATATTCATGTGTGTGGGTATGGATGGGTGTATGCTATGGTGCGCCTGTGAAGATCAGGCGACAACCTTGGACGTTGGTCCTCACCTTCCACCTTGTTTAAGACAGTGTCCCATTCACTACTGCATCTGTCTCAAGCTTTAGGAATTCTCCTATCTCCACCTCCCATTTCACGTTGGATGCGCTGGGATTAGAGATGCTCATGCTCCCATATCAAGCTTGTTTTACATGGGTTCTAGAAATTCAAACTCAGGACCTCACACTTGTGGTGTAGCAAGTTTTATCCACTAACCCAAATCCCCAGCCCTTCACATATATTTTGGGCAGTAGACATAATTAACTCCATGCTTTTCCCTTCCTTTTCATTTTCCTCTATCTTCCATTCTTTTAAATATTCTAAAACAAATATTTTATTCTCACAACCAAAACAACCAACATTAAATAAATAAAGTGGCTGTTTGGCATGGTGGTATATATCTCTAATCCCACCTCTAATCCCAGCATTCAGGAAGCTCAGGTTGGAGGATCACCATGAGTTCAGAGACAGCTTGGGCTACAGAGTGAGCTCCAGGTCAGCCTGGGCATTGAACATCTTTTGAGTACTTAAGAGATGACACATAAAAGGATTTTGTTTTTCTTTTATATATATATATATATGTATATATATATATATATATATTTGTTTATTTTTATTTATTTATTTGAGAGCGACAGACACAGAGAGAAAGGCAGATAGAGAGAAAATGGGCACACCAGAGCCTGCAGCCACTACAAATGAATTCCAGACGCGTGCACCCCCTTGTGCATCTGGCTAACATGGGTCCTGGGGAATTGAGCCTTGAACCGGGGTCCTTAGGTTTCACAGGCAAGTGCTTAACCACCAAGCCATCTCTCCAGCCCAGGATTTTGTTTTTCAAAAATATTTATTTAGAGCCAGGTGTGGTGTCGTACACCTTTAGTCCCAGCACTCTGGAGGCAGAAGTAGGAGGATCTCCTTGAGTTCACGGCCACCCTGAGACTATGCAGTGAATTCTAGGTCAGCCTGGGCTAGAGTGAGACTCTACCTCAAAAAAAAAAGCAAAAAAATATATATACAGATTTAATTGGAGAGAGACAGAGAGTGCATGGGTATTCCAGGGCTTCTTGCCACCACAAACTGAAGATGTGTGCACCATTTTGTACATCTGGCTTTATGCGGGTACTGGTGAATTGAACCTAGGCCACCGGATTTTACAACTGCTAAGCTATCTCCCTAGTCTGGATTTTGTTTAACATATGTTAACCATAAAAAGAAATCAAACCAGCAGATTTAGGTGGAAAGGTAGAAATGACTGGGAGAACTTTCTAGAAACTGAAGGAATAGATATAACACTCACATTTGCCTTTTCAACTTCTCAGATTGCATTAGGAGTTCTTCCTCATCATCATCTTCAGGGTCTGCCAGCACCAGACCTTCATTAGCAGAGTCACTGTGTTCATCCTGGAAGACCAAAGCATCACACCCTAAGTTAAGCAGAAAATATGCCTTCAACTAAACAGGAGTTACAGAAAACCACAACTGCCATACCTTGAGCATAGAATAAATTCTGTGTTCCTTTCTGTTTTTAAGTTTATTTATAGACAGGGTCCCACTATATAGCCCGGGGATGAGGGGCTCAATCTCATGACCCTCCTAACTTAGCCTCCCAAGTGCTGTGACTACAGGGCTGTGGTCCTGGGTTTGATCTCCCAGCACTACAAACAAAATAAAACTTACAAATGTCTGTCCCCACACCTCATTATAGGATGTTGCTTCTGATAAGGTGCAAACTTAGAATTCTGAAGAACTCATTCAAGGAAAAGGAAAAGGAAAAAAAAAAAAAAAAGATCCAAGGGAAATAACCCATGAAATTCAGGTATGTTCCCTTCACATTCACCTCATCACTATCAAATTCATTATCATTTGGGACAAGCCGAAAATCTCCAAATTCTTCTTCCTCTTCTTCTTCTTCCCTAAAATGCAAATCAATAAGTAAGTTATTGAGAGGAAACAACAAACCACTAGTGTGATAGTTTGAATAGATGGCCCCCAATATATTCAGTGTCTTATTAGTTTGTAGTTTGGATCTACAGCCACCTGGCTGGAGGAGATGTCACTGGGCGGATCTTAAGGTGTTGTGGTAGATTTAAAATTTTAATCTAAAGATAATGTAAAGTGTGCCTAGCTGGAGTTCCTGAAGTGTGCTCTCTGGTTGTAGCTTTTGGCTTCTTTTTCTCTCTGGTCCTTTAAGAGGGGGATAGCTTCTTCTGCCATTGTGGAACCTTTCCTGGATCTGTAAGCTTTTAATAAGTATCCCTTCCTTTGTAACTGTGTCTGGCTTGAAAGTTCATCTCAGTGAACCTGAGGCTGTCTAATATAGAAATTGGTACTGAGAGTGGGGTGAGATGAATCTGACCATTTGGGTTTTGGTCTTTTGGAACTTTTGTTTTGGAGGAATGGGCATGGATTTAGTACTTACAACTGAAGATGACTTCTGGAGCAGTAAGCTAAGTTTTATAGACTATTCTGATGAGAGTTTGAAAGTGCTAAGTACAATGAAAATTGTATTTGGAGGCTCAGCTTATGAACTTGGAGGCTTAGCTTACGAGCTTTCTAAGGGGAAGAAAAGACTACAGAAAACTTTGTTGGGATTGGACTACTGACAAAAGGATTGTCTGTGTTCTGCTGCCCAGACTCAGAGAGTTTGATCAAAGTTAAATTTGTAATGGACTGATGTGCTTGGCTAAAGATATTGGACTGAGAGATTTAAGATTTTAAGTTGAAAACCCTCAAACAAGTTAAAATTACAGGTACTGAGAGTGGTTTTAGGTTACTAAAGCCACTACTGTCAAACACATTAACAATCTTAAGGAAGTTTGCTTTACATGAAAACAATGGAGAAAATGCCTGAGAAAAAACTATGATAAGAGTCTGGAGAGATGGCTTAGCATTTAAGGCATTTGCCTGAAAAGCCAAAGGATCCCGGTTCAAATCTCCAGAAGCCAGATAATCCACATAAGCCAGATGCACAAGGGGGCGCATGCATCTGTAGTTCTTTGCAGTGGCTGGAGGCCCTGGCATGCCCATTCTCTCTCTCTCCCTCTTTCTCTCTCATATAAATAAATAAAATATACATATAAAAAACCAAACAAACAAGAAAATACTTGTCAGTGTGAAATCCTCTCGCAGAGGCTCACCTGGCTCTGGCTTAACCAACTCCAGCAGGAGCCAGTTTCATCTTAAAAAAAAAACTATGATAAAAAAATATAAACTCTTTTGGAAAGAGTTGACTAAAAAAGAAACCTGCTCTTCAAAGTCATAATTTATTTCTTCCCTAAATGAAGAATATGGCTATGTCCTACACACCTGGTATTGTATTGGAAACAAACGAAAGAAAAAAACAAAACGTGGAGAGTGGTCATAAAACACACACGGTTTCAGGAGCTACTACTAAGATGCAAAATATAAACAGGGCATAATGATCCTCATAAATAGGCTGAAAGAGCCTTTGAAAGATGGACCATGGTTTGCATGAAGACCCGAAGAATTTCTGGATATACCAGGATTGTGCAAGGGCCACCATGGAGTGTACTGTTGGCATGGGATGGAAGTTTTCCCTGGCTACTCTGCCCAACTGAAGGGGCAAAATTGAAGGAGGATCGCCATGAGTGAGACTACATAGTGAATTCCAGGTCAGCCTGGGTAGCATGAAATCCTACCTTAAAAAAAAAAAAAAACTGAAACATTTGGAGACTATCAGTCTCTAGTTATACTGGACCTGAACTACAGAAGTTTGATGTTTGCTTAATGGTGATTGAGTTTACATTGTTCTAGTCTCTCCTTCCTCTGCCTTATACTAGTTGAAAAAGTTTACTCTGTGCCTTTATATGTTAAACGTATATAATTTTGATTTTATAGGACTCAAAGCTAAGAGATAATCTTAAATCTCAGAGGAGACTTGGAACTTTTGAACTATCTTTTTGTTGTTGTTGTTTATTTGTTTTTGTTTTTGTTTTTTCGAGGTAGGGTCTCACTCTTGCTCAGGATGACCTAGAATTCACTATATAGTCTCAGGGTGGCCTTGAACTCATGGCGATCCTCCTACCTCTGCCTCCCCAGTGCTGGGATTAAAGGTGTGTGCCACCACACCCAGCATTTGAACTATCTTAAATTGGTCAAGACTGTGGGGACCTTTAAAATTGGACTAGATACAATTTACAATATGTGTGATGATTTTAAAGCTATTGGGGGCCCGGGGCAGAATGTGGTAGTTTGAATAGATGGCCCCCAATATATCCAGCATTTTACTAGTTTGTAGTTTGGATCTATAGCCACCTGGCTGGAGGAGGTGTCACTGGGCGGATCTTAAGGTGTGGTGGATTTAAACCCTACCTTGAAAAACAAAAATAAATAAATAAAATACAATTCCAATCTAAAGATATGCAAAGTATGCCTAGCTGGAGTTCCTGAAGGGTGCTGTGTGGCTTCTGCCTTTTTCTCTCTGCTTGGTCCTTTAAGAGGAGGCCAACTTCTGCCATTATGGAACTTCCCCTGGACCTGTAAGCTTTAATAAATATCCCTTCCTCCATAATGTGCTTGGTTTTCAAGTTCATCTCTGAAGCTATCTACAACAATTAGCTAAATTAAGGATTTAAAGTATTTTGTTAACACTGATAATTTCCTTCCTGTTTTTTTTTTTTTTTTTTTTTCCTAGGTAGGGTCTCACGCTGGTCCAGGCTGACCTAGAATTCACTATGTAGTCTTAGGGTAGCCTCCAACTCACAGCAATCCTCCCACCTCTGCCCGGCTAACACCAATAATTTCTTTAAGAAATGAGCAGGCATGGTGGCACATGCCTTTAATACCAGCACTTGGGAGGCAGAGGTAGGAGTATCACTGTGAGTTCGAGGCCACCCTGAGACTACATAGTGAATTCCAGGTCAGCCTGGGCTAGAGAGAGACCCTGCCTCTCAAAACACAAAACAAAACAAACAAACAAACAAAAAGACAGACAAAACTGGCCGTGGTGGTGTTAAACATGGCCATACAAATAACTGCTCAAAAAAAAAATTTTTTTTTTTTTTGGGGGGGGAAGTGTCTTACCATGTAGCTCAGGATATCCCCAAACTGAATACATAACTGAGGATGTCCTTGAACTCCTGGTCCTCCTACCTTTCCCTTTCAAGTGCTAGGATTACAGGTATGCATCACATCTGTCCCTGTTTGAGCTTTTATTGTTATGTCTGTCTTTCTTTTTTGAGATGGTTATCTTGTAACCTGGACTTTCTATTGAGCTAAAGATGACCGATGACCTATAACTTTTTTTTTTTTTTTAAGGTAGGGTCTCACTCTGGCCCAGGCTGACCTGGAATTAACTTTGTAGTCTTAGGGTGGCCTTGAACTCATGGTGATCCTCCTACCTCTGCCTCCCGAATACTGGGATTGACCTATAACTTTTGATCCTCATGTCTCTACCTTCAAGTGTGCAGATTAAAGGTCTGAGCCACCATACCCAGTTTGTGAGATGCTGGGGACTGAACCCAGCGCTTAATGCTAGGTAAGTACTCTAGTAAATGAGGTTAGCCCCAGTCCCTCTTTGATTTATTTGTTGTTTTGGAGACAGAGCCTTACTATGTAGCCAAGGCTGGCTTTGAAATCATGATCCTCCTGCCTTAGCCTCCTGTGTGCTAGGATGATAGGTGTGGGTCATCAAACCCAGCACTTTCGTCTTTTGATTCTCTATTAAGCTGTATCAGACGGAAATATTTTTCAACTTTGAACCTGGGTCCTTGGGCTTCTCAGGCATGCATTTAACCCCAAACCAACTCTCCAGCCCCTCTTTTCCTTTTTTGTTCTGTTTTTTGAGGTAGGGTCTTACCCTAGCCCAGGCTGACTTGGAATTCACCAAGTGGTCTCAGGATGGCCTCGAACTCACAACATTCCTCTTACCTCTGCCCCCCGAGTGCTGGGATTAAAGGCATGTGCCACCATACCTGGCTCTACATTCCACTTTCATTCTTGCTTAAAAAAAAAAAAAAAAATATATATATATATATATATATATATATATATATATATATATATTTGCATATTTAAACTGGTTTGGTGGCACATGCTTTTAATCCCAGCACTCCAGAGGCAGAGATAGAAGAATCACTGTGAGTGATCAAGGCCAGCCTAGAACTACATAGTGAGTTCCAGGTCAGCCTAGACTAGAGAGAGACCCTACCTTGAAAAAACAAAGAAAAAAAGTTTATTTGTAAGGAGAGAGAAAGAGAGAGAGGGAGAGAGGGAGGGAAGGAAGAAGGAAGGAAGGGAAAAAGAAAGAAAGAAAGAGAAAAGGAGCTCTTGCTATTGCAAATGAACTCCAGATGCATACACCACTCTGTGCATCTGGCTTTACTTGGATACTGGGGATCGAACCCTAGCCACCAGGCCTTGCAACCAAGCACCTGTAACCACTGAGCCATCTCTCCAACCCAACTTTGTTCCTTTTTATTTATTTGTTTGAGACAGAGAAGAGGAGAGAGAAAGAGAGAGACAATTGGCATGTCAGGGCCTCCAGCCTCTGCAAACGAACTTCAGATGTATGAGTCACCTTGTGCATCTGGCTTACACGGGTTCTAGGGAATCGAATCTGAGTCCTTAGGCTTTGCAGGCAAACGTTTTAACAGCTAAGCTATCTCTCCAGCCCTTTTTTTTTTCTTTTCTTTCCTTCTTTTTTTTTATTTTTGAGGTAGGATTTCGCTCTAGCCCAGGCTGACCTGGAATTCACTATGTAGTCTCAGGATGGCCTTGAACTCACAGCAATCCTCCTAGCTCTAGTGCTGGGATTAGAATGCACCACCATGACCAGCTTTGTGACACTTTTTGCATCTGGCTTATATGAGTTGCTGGGGAATTGAACCTGGGCAGGCAAGTTTTGCAGGCAAAAGCCCTTAACTGCTAAGCCATCTTCCCAGCCTCCCATCAATCGTTCAGACTCACCTATCTGTTGGGAAGGAGCCTGAGCAAAGAGCAAGTGCTTCTTTCATTGGATCATCCATGCTGTCTTCCTTCTCTTGCTTGGTCAACTTCAATGCAGCTATAGGGGAGGCACCTACATCAACAGTGAAAAGAGTTCTAATGAATGGCACCTCTATTATCTCTCCCTAGACATCCTAAAAGCATGTCAGCTCGACATAGCTCTTAGGTAAGTGGGCCAAAAAGCTCACCATTCATTCATTCAACAAATCAGCACTTACGCATACTATGTACTGAGCACCAGGGAGACAGTAATAAGAAAAAAAAAAAAAAACCCACAATTCTCTCAGTTTACATTCTAGCAGGTGTGTATGTTGGGGGAAGCAAGTGGAAAAATGACTTAACATTTATATGAAATTTACAATATTCCAGACACCGTTTAGGCTTTGTACATAAATTAAGTATAAATGATGCATTATACAGTCAAACCTAAAAAGCAGACCTGGTCGATACATTACCATTCTCAGAAAGTCAGAGCTTTAGGGTTGGGGAGATGGCTGAGCAGTTAAAGGCACTTGCATGCAAAGCCTACTGATCTGGGTTCAATTCTTCAGTACCCACATAAAGCCAGATGCACAAAGTTGTACATGGAATTTGTTTACAGCAGCAAGTGTCCCTAATGTGCCCATCCTCCCCTCACAAATGATAAATATTTTTTAAAAAGCAAGAGCTCTAGGGGCTGGCAAGATGCCTTAGCAGCTAAAGGTAGTTGCTTACAACGCCTGTCAGCCTGGATTCAATTCCTTAGTACGCCCATAAAGCCAGATGCACAATGTAGTGCATGTGTCTAAAGTTCATTTGCAGCAGCAAGAGGCCCTGGTGCACCTATACCCTGTCTTTCTCTCCATCTGTCTCTCTCAAATAAATAAACAAAACAATTAAAAAAAAATTTTTTTTTTGAGGCAAGCCCAACAGACTGGCCTTGTTTTTTGCAAGAGCGCATTTGAATTCCAGATGCATATACCATCTTGCATGAACATGTGACCTTGCGCATTTGCAACACCTTGTGTGTCTGGCTTATGTGGGATCTGGAGAGTCAAACATGGGTTCTTAGGCTTCGCAGGCAGGTGCCTTAACTGCTAAGCCATCCCTCCAGCCTAGCAAAAACAATTTTCTAAAAAAAACAGAAGACACTTGAGAGGCAGAGATAGGACTGCCACGAGTTTGACACTACATAGTGAATTCCAGGTCAAACTGTGCTAGAGCGAGACCCTACCTTAAAAAATAAAAAAATCTGGGCATGGTGGCACATGCCTTTAATCCCACTTGGGAAGGAGGCAGAGGTAGGAGGATCACCATGTGTTCAAGGCCACCCTGAGACTACAGAGTGAGTTACAGGTCAGCCTGAGCTAGAGTGAGACCCTACCTTGAAAAACCAAAAAAAAAGCAGGGTGCGGTATCCCAGCACTCTAGAGACAGAGGTAGGAGGATCACCGAGAGTTCAAGGCCACTCTGAGACTACATAGTGAATTCTAGGTCAGCCTGAGCTAGAGTGAGACTCTGCCTTGAAAAACAAACAAACAGGGCTGGAGACATGGCTTAGCTGTTAAGGCGATTACCTGCAAAGCCAAAGGACCCAGGTTCAATTCCCCAGGACCCACATAGAGCCATATGCACAAGGTGGTACATGTATCTGGAGTTCGTTTGTAGTAGCTGGAGGCCCTGACGTGCCCATTCTCTCTCTCAAATAAATGAAAATAAAACATAAAAGAGGGCTGGAGAGATGGTTTAGTGGTTAAGCGCTTGCCTATGAAGCCTAAGGACCCCAGCTCCAGGCTCTATTCCCAGTACCCACATAAGCCAGATGCACAAGGTGGCATGTGCAGCTGGAGTTAGTTCCCTTGCAGTGGCTGGAGGCCCTGGTGAGCCCATTCTCTCTCTCTCTCTCTCTCTCTCTCTCCATCTGTGCCTCTTTCTGTCTTTCTCAAATAAATAATTATATGTGTGTGTATATATATATATATATGAAATAAAAATAACCATAAAAGAAAGAAAGAAAGTAAAAGCTCCATCCAGAGTAGGGGAGACGACTCAGTGGTTAAAGGCACTTGCTTTCAAAGCCTGGCAGCCCGAGATCAATTCTATAGTACCCATATACAGCCAGCTGTACAAGGTGGCATCTGAAGTTCACTTACAGTGTCAAGAGGCTCTGGCATGCCCACACACACCTTCTCATGCTCTTTCTCAGATAAATAAACAAACACATTTTTAAAAAGCTGAGTAAGAGCGAGCTGTAAATGTCAGGAGCAAGCAGTGAATTCACCCCATCTGCAAAATTCCACCTCAGCCTTGTTTTCTGTGAACTTTCCGCCTGAGGATAAGGAGTTTCTTTTCAAGGACAATGATGTAAGGCTGCACTGAGCCTGGTACTCTTTGTTGGCTATTTACCCTGAGAAGTGAATTTTCCAGAGCAAAGGTTGAGCAGTTCCTCCATGTTTTCTTTCTTGTCATTCCTCATGGGTTGACATTTTTCAGGCTGAGATGTAAACTTTCCAGTACACAAATCCAACAGTTCATCCATGTTGGCATCCATGGCATTCTCATCCATACTGGCCAGTGGTAACTGAGGTTTCAGAGCTTGGTAATGATGCCTGTGGTTTCTAACATTTAGGAATCTACAAGCACAGTGAATCGTGTAAGAAATCCTCCAAAGTTGTAGGTGAAAAAATTCTAAATTCATTTCCAACACCAAACCAGAGGACAAAAGATTCAAACGAAAGCCTTATGCTAAAGAGGGTAGGGGGAAGCTTTGTCAAAGAGCTCAATGTATTCAAAAGGCAAAGCATAAAGGTAATTATTGGCTTCCAATGATGCCAGAAAAAAGCTGGGTGCTATGTCCACCAGCATGTGAGTTCTGAATCTTACCCAACAACCGTAACAAAAGACAAGTCACATGGGATTACCCTTACAACGTGAGAGGTATGTGCTTCAAGTAAGATCAAAGGATTACAATATCAGCAAAAGGAGCTTGCGTTTTTATTTTCTAGAGACACTTCCTTCAAACTTGCAGAATGTAATACTAATAATCTGTACACCTTCTCTTTCTCAGAAGAGAAAGCACAGATGGGGCAACAGAAGCTCACTTTATTTTTAAACAAAATTAAGCAGCACCCAGCACCATTCCCACCCACAGAAACACAAAACTACCTACCCATCTGCATCTAACAGTTGGCTCTGAGTGTCATCTTCTAAACAGAACTGGGAGTCTCCTGCTCCCAGGAAAAGTGACTTGTGCTCTGGGGAGGCGTTATACAGATCTTGGGAATCCTCTATGGGAAGTGAAGGCTCAGACAGTTTCCCTGAACTCTGGCACCAAAACAAAACAAACACCACAACATTTTACAAATGTCATCCAGTGTCATGACAACAACAGAAGCTGCTGTCTGCAGGATTTCAACTACTATCAGGCAACTGCAGTTGAGGAGGACAAAGCATAGCCAAGAGGAGCCTAAAGAAAAATACCTCCAGGCAAGTAAGAATGCCGGGTGAGGCCTGTTTCTAATATACAAAGGGGGTGGATTTTTAAAGTTGAACACGCATAAGCTCAGTAGCAAAGTGGTGGGAGTTGGTTGGCTGGGACGTACTTTATTTAGCAATGTGGGAAGCAAAGGGAGGAGGAGATCAGAAGAACTAATACCACCTTACCTTAGAGGCAGAGCTAACCAAACTGGCTCGAAACAGCCCAGGAGAAGGGGATCTGAATTCTCTGGCAGTAGGGAAAAAACTGGTCCCACGGCCTGTTTGTCTATTGCAAGGCTGGTAGGATGGAATTGTGGAGCCAATCAGCTCAAAGCTGCTATTGTGGCTGCTCTCCTTTGTTAATGAACATGAATCATCTTCATCTAAGGAAGAAATATATGATTACAGAAATAAGGTTGGCTTGTTTAGGAAGAAAGATGAAAATCAGGTAACATTCATAAGCAAACCCCTCAAGTTACAGGTTTCAAAGCAATATGCTAAAGGTAAATTACTTTTAATTTACTATGATAGCATTACATAATCAAGACTCATTATTCTGAGCTAGTGATACCTAGAAGTTCTCTTCTTTCTCTTTCCTGCCTAATGCCTTGATCATTCATTTTTTTTTTGTAAAATATTTATATCTATTTATTTAGGACAGAGAAAGAAAAAGAATGGGTTTAAACGCACTAGGGCCTCTAGCCATGCAACAAACTCTAGATTCATGCACCACCATGTGCATCTGGCTTATGGGGGCTCTGGGGAATTGAACCTGGGTCCTTAGGCTTCAAAGGGAAGTGCCTTAACTGCTAAGCCATCTCTCCAACCCTCAACTACATTCTTTCCTTCTATTGGTGTATGGAAATATGTCATATTGTCACTCAGTCAAATCAAAACACACTCACTAACAACCTACTGTACATCTATGACACACTATAAAAAAGCGGCCAGGCATGGTGGCATATGCCTTTAATCCCAGCACTCAGGAGACAAAGGTAGGGGTATCACTGTGAATTTGAGGCCACCCTAAGACTACATAGTAAACTTCAGGTCAGCCTGGGCTACAGTGAGATCCTACCTTGAACACCCCCATAAAAAAAGTGACTCGAAAAATAAGACAAGAATTAGATGGTATGGTAGCTCACACCTTTAATCTAAACACTTAGAAGGCTGTGCTAGGAAGATCACTATGAATTCAAGGTCAGCCTAAACTACAGAGTGAGTTCTAGGTCAGCCTAAACTGCAGAGTGAGTTCCAGGTCAGCCTGGGTAGAGTGAGACCCTGCCTCAAAAAAAAAAAAAAAAAAAAAAAAAAAAAAAAAAGGGAGGGGGTCTGGAGAAATGGCTTAGCAGTTAAGGCGTTTGCCTGCAAAGCCAAAGGACCCAGGTTCAACTCCCCAGGACCCATGTTAGCCAGATGCACAAGGGGTACACACGTCTGGAATTTATCTGCAGTGGCTGGAGACCCTGGTGCGCCCATTCTCTCTCTCTCTGCCTCTTTCTCTCTCTGTTGCTCTCAAATAAATAAATAAAAAGAAGGGGGTTGAGATATAGCCCAGCAGTTTAATTTGCCTATAAAGCCTAATGACCCAGGTTTGATTCCCCAGTAACCACATAAAGCCAGATGCACAAAGTGGCACAAGCATCTGGAGTTCAATTGCAACGGATGGAGGCCCTTACTCTATCTCTTTTTCTGCTTGCAAATAAATAAATAAAATACTTTTTTAAAAAAAGGCAAATTTAAGCCAGGCATGGTGGCACACGCCTTTAATCCTAGCACTTGGGAGGCAGAGGTAGGAGGATCATGGTGAGTTTGAAGCCACCCTGAGACTACAGAATGAATTCCAAGTCAGCCTGAACTAGAGTGAAACCCTACCTTGAAAAAACAAAGAAAAAAAATTCCAATAAAATACTTCTGTTCACAGCCACATGTGAGACTTCCCATTCTCTCTCTGCCTTTCTCTCTTTCAAATAAATAAAATTGAAATATTAAAAAAAATAATATGGGAGACAGAGATAGGAGAATTGCCGTGAATTACAGACTAGCCAGAGACTACATATGAATTCTAGGTCACCCTGGGCTAGAGCGAGACCTTACCTTGAAAAGACAAAAAACAAGGCTGGGGAGATGACTCTGGTTAAAGGCACTTGCTTGTAAAGCCTGATGGTCTGGGTTTAATTCCCTAATACCCATATAAAGCCAGATACACAAAATGGGGAATAGGTTTGGAATTTGCAGTGGCAGCAGGTCTTGATGCACCCATTCTCATGCTCTCTCTCTCTCTCTTTTTGTTTTTTTGGTTTTCCAAGGTAGGGTCTCATTCTAGCTCAGAGCTGACCTGGAATTTACTATGTAGTCTCAGGGTGGCCTTGAACTCTGGCGATTCTCCTAATTCTGCCTCCCGTGTGCTAGGATTAAAGGTGTGCACCACCACTCCTGGCTTTTCTCTCTCTCTTTTTTGTATGGTTTTTCAAGGTAGTGTCTCGCACTAGCCCAGGCTGACCTAGAATTCACTATGTAGTCTCAAGCTGGCTTCGAAGTCACTGCAGTCCTCCTACCTCTGCCTCCCAAGTGCTGGCATTAAAGGTGTGCGTCACCATCCCTGTCTTCTCTCTCTCTCAATAAATAAATATTTTTTAAAAAGAACCAAACAAAAAATGGCTACCTAAACTGGGGAGATGGCTCAGCAGTTAAAGGCACTTGTTTGCAAAGCCTGTTGGCTTGGATCCAATTCAGCCATTGACCTAAAGCCAGTTAGGCATATATTTGCAGCAGCAAGAGAACCTGATAAACACGATAAACACACACACACTCATATGACTGTACCCAAGAAAATCAATAAATTAATTTTTTTAAATCATCACTTACCAATTTTGCCAGGCTGTTTGCCCAAGTTTTCATCTGTTTCTGATTTTTCTTCAGTAGGAAAGTAACTATAAAATAAAGTGGTAAATTGTTTGAGTATCCATGTCTATTTCTTACTAGAGGGACAAATCAAAAGGAATTTTATATTTCTCTGGAGAGAATTACCCCATCTTGGAAGAGTTGTCCTTAAACAGAAGCAAGGTAGATTCTGATGAGAGAGGCTTCGGAACAGAGAGGTCAACTGACTTGTCAATTTCACTGCTATCAATATCTTCTTTCTCCATCTCTTTCTCATCTTTGGTTTCTATATCTTCATTACCAAGAAGGAATTCTTCAATCTTTACCACCCAAGCAATCCCAAAACAAACAAAAACAAAATAATGAAAGTTTTTTTTTTAAAGGAAAAACAAATCTGTTGTTAATCTGAAATATGGCTGTTTAAGGTTACCCCTTAAATCTGAAAAAGTAAACTGTGAGCAGCTCAATCTAGCCATTATCATAAACATAGTTTTCCTTGCTGCTTTTAAAGCTTCGTAAATTTTGCGTTGTTTTTCGAGGCAGGGTCTTGCTCTAGCACAGGCTGACCTGGAATTAGTCTCAGGCTGACCTCAAACTCACAGTAGTCTCCATATCTCAGCCTCCCTGGGTGAGTGTTGGGATTAAAGGCGTACACCACCACACCTGGCTTAAAGTTTTTTACAGTTGTTTTACTGGTTATGTCCCCAAACTGCTATGAGATTTTGAACACTAAGTTAGCATTTTACTAAAGTAGTATGAACATAAGTGGTCAGTCTAAGATGAAAGGTCATTGCTAACCACAGTCAACCACAAATTACAACATGGTGCCCAGCTCAGCTACTACTTACTTCTTTCAACTGACTCCAATAGACAAACAAGAGAGCTTTATCATACCTGGCAATCATATAATCAATCACTGTCTTCTGTGGGCAGCACAGAGTGAAACAAAGGCAAAAGGCCCTTTTATAAATACCTTCCTTAACAAAGAATGAGATTCATTTAGAGACCGCCCGCCTGCCTGAGAACTTACTCCAGTCCTCAACCTGGCCAAGGTTGGTTTTTAATCTGAACAGAAAAAAAAACCACTAAACAAACAATAAAGATCCTTCTTAGTATGTAAACAGGTAGAAACTGAGGGCAAAGCTCTGAACTAACTACAGCTGCTCAACACAACTAAATATACTAAGATTTAAGCACCTACAAGGTAGTGATCATCATTCATGCTTCTAAAATCTCTTGTACATTTGAATGTGCTTACTATGCTATTATTTAAATCTGGTTTTCTGTTGTTCATCAAGACCAAGTAACAAAATTACATAATTGCCAGAAACCTCCTGATTGCCTTCTTCCTCATCTTCCTCTAGCTCCTCTTCTTTCTTCTCCTCTTCCTCCCCTTCTTTTTCTTCCTCCTCTTCTCCATCTTCCTCAGATTCATCTGTCATTTCTTCCTCCTCCTCCTCCTCCTCCTCAAATCCATCTTCATTGTCTAATTTAAACAACGCCTGCCGCTTCTGCCGCTCCTCAAGCCTTCGGAGTTTCATTGCCTCTTGCAGTTTAGCTTTTAGTGCCTGCAGCTTTTCACCTGAACAGAAATATGCCAATGTGCTTTACACAAAATGACTTACAACACAATATAGTAACTAAGTATGTACTTTACGCAACTCCAGAACTGTTCTAGTAACATCCCAAAAGGAAAAATCAGAGACCTTAGTATTCCAGGCTTTTGTTATGTAACATGCATTTGTTATTTATTTATATTTTTAGTTTTTTTTTTTTTTTTTTTGAGATAGGGTCTCACTCTAGTCCATGCTGACCTGGAATTTACTATGTAGTCGCAGGGCAGCCTCGAACTCACGGTGATCTACCTACCTCTGCCTCCCAAGTGCTAGGATTAAAGGTGTATGCCACCACTCCCAGCTTGTTATTGTTTTTCAAGTTATTTATTTATGTATTTACTTGAGAGGGAAAGAGATTGAGAAAGAATGGGTGTGCCAGGGTCTCTAGCACAGAAGGGCTGGAAAGATGGCTTAGCGGTTAAGGCGCATGCCTAAAGATTCAGGTTTGATTCTCCATGTCCCATGTAAGTCAGATGCACATGGTGGCACCTGCGTCTGGAGTTCGTTTGCAGTGGCTGGAAGCCCTGGCATGCCCACTCTCACTCACTCACTCACTCTCTCTAAAAAAAAGGAACAGAAGCCAGGCGTGGTGGCACATGCCTTTACTCCCAGCACTTGGGAGGCAGAGGTAAAAGGATCACCATGAGTTCGAGGCCACCCTGAGACTACATAGTGAATTCCAGGTCAGCCTGAGCTGGAACAAAACCCTACCCCAAAAAATAAGAAGAAAAAAAAAAAAAGAGAGAGAGAGTGAGAATATGTATAGCAAGGGGTTATACATTATTGTTTAAAGGATGGTGAGGGAGTGAGGCTGCAAAAGTCATTGACTCAAGGAGCTAGGGATATAGCTCAGTAGTAAAGAATTTGTTTAGCGAGCAAGAAGAGGCCCTGGGTTTCATCCCCAGAACAGGCAAAAAAAAAAAAAAAAAAAAAAAATCTCTGGCTCAAATACCATGAATATAAAAAATGGGACTGGAAAGATGGCTTAGAGGTTAAGGTGCTTGCCTGCAAAGCCTAAGGACTCATGTTTGACTCTCCAGGTCCCATGTAAGCCAGACATGGACAGTGACTCAAGTGCACAAGGTCACACATGCACACAAGGGGGCACACACATCTGAAGATCAATTGCAGTGGCTGGAGGCCCTGGCATACCAATTTGCTCTCTCACTCTCATTAAAATAAGGGGGGGGGGGGGCTGGAGAGATGGCTTAGTGGTTAAGGTGTTTGCCTGCAAAGCCAAAGGACTTAGGTTCAAGTCCCCAGGACCCACGTAAGCCAGATGCATAAGGTGGAGCATGCGTCTGGAGTTCGTTTGCAGTGGCTGGAGGCCCTGGCATGCCCATTCTCTCTCTCTTTGCCTCTCTCCCTATCTCAAATAAGTAAATAAAAATAAAAAAAGAATGATGATGAATTTTCTTATAAAGACAAAGAAGTGGGCTGAAGAGATGACTCAATGGTTGAAAGTGCTTGCTTGCAGTCTGCTAGCCTGGGTTCAATTCTCCAGTCCCCATGTAAAGCCAGACACAAAAAGTAGCACATACTTCTGGAGTTTATTTGCAGTGGCAGGAGGCCATGGAGTGCCCATTCTCCATCTCTCTCTCTCTGTCTCAAATAAATAAATAATAAGTAACCCTTAAAAAAATAAAATAAGGCCAGGCGTGGTGGCACACACCTTTAAACCCAGCACTCAGAGGCAGAGGTAGGAGGATCACCATGAGTTTGAGTCCACCTTGAGAATACAGAGTGAATTCTAGGTCAGCCTGGACTAGAGCAAGACCCTATCTCGAAAAAGCAAAATAAAATAAAATAAAAACAAAGAAACAATTCAATACTAAACTTGCAACAGGAGAGATGGCTCAGCAGTTAAGGTGCTTGCCTACAAAGTCTAACAACCTGAGTTTGATTCCTCAGTACCCATGGAAAGCCAGATGTACAAAGTGGTGCATGTACTGGAGCATTTGCAGTGGCTAGAGGCTCTGATGCACCCATTTTCTCTCTGTGTCTCTCTGTGTGCAAATAAATAAAATTTCTGTTTGTTTTGTTTTTTGAAATAGGGTCTCACTATGTAGCCTTAAGGTGACCTCAAACTCTCGGCAATCCTCCAACCTCGCAATGTGCCACCATGCCTGGCAAATAAGGTATTATTTTTATAAAAATAAACTTTAGCCTAGCATAGTGACACACGTTTTTAATCACAGCACTCGGGAGGCAGAGGTAGGATTGCTGAGATTTCAAGGCCACACTAAGACTACATAGTGAATTCCAGGTCAGCCTGGAGTGCCCCCCAAAAAAGGCTGGAGGCCCAGGGACACCAATATTTATTTATTCATTCTCTCTGTCTTGCACTAAAAAAAAAAAAAAAAGAGTTTATTTCTATTTAGAACCACAAATCAAACTAATGATATTTTTGCTATACTGGCTTAGGCAAAAATTAGATTTTATAACCTCCATTTCCAATAGAAGGAAACAGGAATTTTTTTTTTTTTTTGAGGTAGGGTACTAGGATACAACATTGGATACAATGACCCAAAACTGTATCAAACAAAAGAAACCATGCTGTATTCATTCAATAGAGTATTATGCTACTGTTCATATATATACACAGATGAGAAAAAAATAATTACCTTTCAGAAAATTAATTTCTTTCTTTTTACCTTTTTTTTCCCCTTGAGGTAGGGTCTCACTCTAGCCCAGATTGACCTGGAATTCACTATGTAGTGTCAAGGTGGCCTCAAACTCACGGTGATCTTCCTACCTCTGCCCCCCAAGTGCTGGGATTAAAGATGTGAGCCACCTTTACTTAAAGGGCAAGAGCAAGAGCAAGACCCTACCTTGAAAAACCAAAAAAAAATAAATAAATAAATATATATTGCTGTCCAATCTCCAAAAAAAAAAAAAAGGACTCTAATTCTCTACGACATGGTCTTCACTAGCAATAGAGACAAGTACCTGGTTTTGTGTGACTTGCTCCATCCAGCTTCTCCGCTGCCAAAGTCACAGGCACCACATCTGCCTTCAGTTCTTCCTTTCCATCAGTGCTCAGGTCCTTCACTACGATGTTCACATTGACGGTCTGCCCAGCCCTGGGTTTGGCTGCTGGGTTAGCGTGCCTCCAGAAACGCTGCTTCAAGGCTTCCAGTTCTAAGCTCACAAGCAAACCAGTCTGTCAGTGTGCCATGCTCACATCCTTTCCTTTAAGCTTCCAGTTAAGAATTATAAGTTAAGGGCCGGGCGTGGTGGTGCACACCTTTAATTCCAGCACTTGGTAGGCAGAGGTAGGAGGAACGCTGTGAATTCGAGGCCACCCTGAGACTAATTCCAGGTTAGCCTGAGCTAGAGTGAGACCCTGCCTTGAAAAACAAAAACAACAAAAGAAGTTAAGGACTGGAGAGATGGCTTAGTGGCTCAGGTGCTTGCCTGAGAAGCCTAAGAACTCATGTTCAAATCTCCAAGTCCCACGTAGCCAGACGCACAGTGACGCAAGCACGCAACGTCACACATGTGTACAAGGGGGTACATGTGTGTGGAATGCATTCTCAGCAAGCTACAGGTCCTGGCATGGCCATTCTCTCTCTAAATAAAAAGAATTTCAAATAAATAAAATTAAAATATTTTTTTAAAAAAGTGTTAAGGAGGGGCTGGAGAGATTCTTCAGTGGTTAAAAGCACTTGCTTAGAAAGCCTGCCATTCCAGGTTCAATTTCCCAGCGCCCAAGTAATGCTGGACACAAAAGTCGCACATGCATCTGGCATGCCAATACACACATATGTGTACATGCACACACACAAAAAAACTTGTTTTAAAAGTTAAAAACTAAAGAAAAAAAAAGTCCCTTGGGGCTGGAGAGATGGATCAGCAGTTAAGGTGCTTTGCCTGCAAAGCCTAACAACCTGGATTTGATTTCTCAGTACCCACATAAAGCCAGATGCACAAAGTGGCACATGCAGCTGGAGTTCCTTTGCTACAGCGAAAGGCCATGGTGTGCCCATTCTATCTTTCTGTCTCTCATCTATCTCTCTCTGCTTGCAAAAAAATATGTAAATATATATGTACATATTTTAAATATGTTCCCTTTCTTTCTTTCTTTCTTTCTTTCTTTCTTTCTTTCTTTTTTTCCCAAGGTAGGGTTTCACTCTAGCCCAGGCTGACCTGAAATTCACTATGTAGTCACAGGGTGTCCTCGAACTCACAGCGATCCTCCTACCTCTGCCTCCCAAGTGCTGAGATTTAAGGCATGTGCCACCACGGACAGCTTTAGATATTTTCTATTTTTATTTATTTGAAAGAGAGAGAGAGAATGGGCATGCCTGGGCCTCTAGCCACTACAAACAAATTCCAGATGCATGTGCCACCTTGTGCATCTGGCTTACATGGGACCTGGGGGATTGAACTCAGGTCCTTTGGTTTTGCAGGCAAGCGCCTTAACCACTATGCCATCTCTCCAGCCCCAAAATATACTTTTCTTAAAAAGCCTTTAGCCGGGCGTGGTGGTGTACCCCCTTTTTAATCCCAGCACTTGGGAGGCAGAGGTAGGGGGATGGCCATGAGTTCAAGACCAGCCTGAAACAGTGAATTCCAGGTCAGCCTGGGCTAGAGTGAGGCTCTACCTCAAAAACCACCCATACCTCAAAAAAAAAAAAAAAAAAAAAGCCCTTTTACTACTAACACCTGCATCAGATTCCTGGAACTCAATGCAGCCTAATGGACTACTGCAACTGTGCTTCCTCAGTGTTGCAAAATTTAGACTTTTAATTATGTGCAATTTCTAGTTTTTCTATTCTTTTAAAAAATATTTATTTATTTGAGAAAGAGAGAAAAAGGCAGAGAGAAGAAGGGAGAGAATGGGCATGTCAGCCACCACTAAGGGAACTCCAGATACATGTGCCACCTTGCATATCTGGCTTACATGGGTCCTGGGGAATTGAACCTGAGTCCTTGGGCTTTACAGGCAAGGGCCTTAACCACTAAGTCATCTGTCTAGCCCTCCCTGCAATGTTTTTTTTCCCTCTATATATGCCTCCCCCCCAATAAATAAATAAAACATTTGGCCCAGGATCATAGAAAAACAGGTGTTCAGAATGCAATGGCAGAAACAAATTCCTAAATGCCATTAACAAAACCTCAGTATACACCTTTTATACATTAACTATCAGAAGGCTTCCATGGGGGTGGGGGGAGTTCAAGGTAGGTTCTCATTCTAGCCTAGGCTGACCTGAATTAACTAGGTAGTCTCAGGCTGGCCTCCAATTGACAGTGATCCTTCTACCTTAGCCTCCCAAGTGCCAGAATTAAAGGCATGTGCTACCACAACTGGCAGGGAGAGAGAATAGCTGCCACAAATGAACTCCACATGCATGCATCACTTTGTGCATCTGGCTTTTAGGTGGGTCCTGGGGAATCAAACTCTGGTCCTTGGGCTTTACAGGCAAGCGCCTTAACTGCCAAGCCATCTCTCTAGTCAGACTTCCTCTTTTTTTTTTCTTTGGTTTTTCGAGGTAGGGTCACACTCTAGCTCAGGAATTCACTATGTAGTCTCAGGGTGGCTTTGAACTCATGGCGATCCTCCTACCTCTGCCTTCCAAGTGCTGGAATTAAAGGTGTAAACAACACACCTGGCTCAATATTTTAACTTTTTTTATTTGAGACAGAGGCAGATAGAGAAAGAGAATGGGTCTGCCAGGGCCTCTAGGCACTGCAAAGAAACTCCAGATGCATGTACCACCTTGTGCATCTGGCTTACGTAGGTTCTGGGGAATTGAACCTGGGACCTTTGGTTTTGCAGGCAAGTGTCTTAACCACCAAGCCATCTCTCCAGCCCCTCTTTTTTTGATTTTGGCTTTTTGAGGTAGGGTCTCACTCTAACCAAGGCTGACCTGGAATTTACTACGTAATCTCAGAGGGGACTTGAACTCACAGTGATCCTCCTATCCCTCCCTCCAGAGTCTTGAAATTAAATGTGTGTGCAAGCACACCCAGCAGTTTTTGTTTTTTGAAGTAGGGTCTCGCTCTAGCCCAGGCTGACCTGGAATTCACTATCAGAGTAGCCTCCAACTAATGGGTCCTCCTATCTCTGCATCCCCAGTGCTGGGATTTAAGGCATGCACCACCACTCCTGGCTTCCAATTTCCAGTTTTAAATATATAAATTAACTATATAAATATATAATTTTGCCAAACTTATCTAAGTGGAATTCTGCCCAAATCTGTTACATCTGTACAGTAAGATCATGTGTGGTTACTGGCTTCTCCCATTTCCCCTGTCTTCTCACAGTAGCAAATAGTCAAAAGTTGCCAGTATAAATCACTCCACGAGACGTCACAATTTAAAGGAATTACCTCTGTTGGTTTCAGGTTCATCAAGTATCACAAAGGAATCTTCATCAGCGCCCAGCCGAGGTTTAATGGAAACATCTACTCCCAGTTGTCGAAGTCGATCCAGTGTGAACCTTCTCGCTTTTTCAGGCAGCACAACGGCCGATGAGTCAGTTTTCTGCACGGGTTCTTCCACTTTCTCATCTGTGTCTTTTGCTTTTTTCAGTCCTTCTTCTCCCTCCAGAGCGTGAGGCTCAGATGCCACGGGTCCTCCGAGCTTACACTCCTCGTTGGGCTTGTTCCTTAAGGTGCTAGGTTCCTGTTGTGACACTGACCTGTCTACAAGTGAAGGTCTGTCATCACTGTGCTCCTGAGTCTCCTGAATTTCCAGCTCTCCACTTCTTCCCAGGTCCTTGCCGCCAGCCTCATCCGACTCAGTAAGGATCTGAGGCTCTGCTGACACCTCAGGCAGTCCATTGCTTTCCCTTTCATTTGGTGCACCTCTTGTCTGCTCAGGACTTTCGCTGTGCTGGCGGCCATTCACTGCAGTTGTGTTTGCGGTGTTTATGATTTCTTCACACTGGCTTGACTGGTACTTGGATGACCTAGAGAGGGGAAAATGAGCTGGAACTGAGACTAACCCTGAAAGGTGGAACGCTCACATCCCTTGGTACATCACGTATCAGTTAAATCAGTTTTAAGGAACTCAGACTCGCTACACCAGGCATTTGCTACAAAACCGAGTGTTCGCTGAGATTATAATCATAAGTAAAGAAGGCTCTTACTTCAGCAGTGCCATGGCATTTCCCTGGCAAACAGGCCGGGGTTTACGTTTGAAGAAATCGTGAATGGTTTTATTCTCAGGCATGTGATATGGAAGATTAAGTGCAGATTCTAAAAAAGAGGGAATAAAACAAGCAAATACTCATGCTGCATATTCTGAAATGTCACTTCATATTCGACGAATGAAATCATCAGAAACTGAAAGCCTGGGCTAGAGTGAGGCCCTACCTCAAAAAGAAAACAAAAACAAGATTTCCCTTTTAGCTTCACTATAGTTCTGGAAATTTTGTTTCTACTAATATTCCAAGGGCTTGAGCACAATGGGCACTTACCAAGATCAATTCTAAATTTCATACACCACAGTTTGAGTTCCCATGCGGAATGTTAAAAAAAAAAAAAAAAAAAACACCTCCAAGTTCAGTACCAAACACAATTGTGATTCACCTCACTCAAAGATTACTGTACTGTTTTGTATTACCTCGGATAAGGCGCTGTGTCTCACTATGCAGCTTTTTCAATGCTTCTTTACTTAACTTTGCTGCCTTCCTTTCCTTAAAGAAAACAAATGATGAAACTAAATTAGTGGTATTATCCAAAAAAATCTTTATCCCTAAAGAGTTGTTCTCGCCAAGAAAGCAGGAAGAGAAAGAATACCAAGTACTAATAAACTCAACACAAGTACAAGGAGAAAACTATTTAAAGCAATAGTATTTGTGTTTCTACAATATGCAAAGGTAATAGTCTGGGTACCTGGGAAATAGAAAAGATAAGATATTACCTCTGAGAAACCCACAATTTCCTATAGAATGAGATCAATGTAAATATAGTTTGAGGCTCTCTAACTTACCTTCCTTGTGGTGCCTTTGGATGACTCTCTTTCTCCTTCAAATGAAAAGTTTTCACTCTCCAAAGATGGTTCCTTCTTCTAAAAGGTATTTTTAAAGAATATGAGGATAAAAACTAAATTCAAATTTAAAAAAAATTATTTTTTTTGATGGTACTAGGGGTTAAACTAGGACCTGGTTTATATAGCTAGGCAAGTGCTCTACCACTGAGATATATCCTTGGTCCTCCTTTTAGTTTTTATTTTGAAACAGGGTCTCATTAATTTTCCCAGGCTAGCCTTGAACTTCTCTTTTTCTAGTATTTAATTGAGAGATAGTGTGTATGTAAGTATGCGTGTGCCAGGGCTTCTTGCCACTGCAAACAAATTCCAGATGCATGTGCCCCTGTGCATCTAGCTTTACATAAGTACTGAGGAATCCAATATAGACCTTCAGGTCTTATAAGCCAGAGCCTTTAATCACTGAGTCATCTCTCCAGCCCAAAGGTTTTTTTTCTTTTTAAACTTTTTTTTTTCTTTATTTGAGAGAGAGAAATAGGCTGGGGGAGGAAGAGAAAGAGAGAATTGGGCATACCAGGGCCTTGCCTCCAGCCACTGCAAATGATTTCCAGATGCACGCACGCCCTGGTTACATGGCTTACGTGGGTCCTGGGGAATCAAACCTGGGTCCTTTGGCTTTGTAGGCAAGCTCCTTAACCACTAAGCCATTTCTTCAGCCCTCTTTTTAAACTTCTTTCTTTCTTTTTTTTTCCAATTTTTTTTTGGTTTTGCAAGGTAGAGTCTCACTCTAGCCCAGGCTCACTTGGAATTCACTCTGTATTCTCAGGGTGGCTTCGAACTCATGGCGAGCCTCCTACCTCTGCCTCCCAAGTACTGGGATTAAAGGCACGCACCACCATGCCTGGCTCTTTTTAAACTTTTTAATGGAAACTTCTATTAAGTATAGACAATAAGCTATGATAATTCCCTCCCTCCACTCCCGCCCGCCCAGCAAATCCACATTCCATTGAATCCCTTCTAGTAAACTTTTGAGCTACACCCAGAGTCCTTGCTTCTCTTTAACACTCTTCCTGAAAACCTATGGGATTCATTTCTCAGAAGCCACATGATCATGAAATTTACATCTTCTCTGTGGGAACATTAGGTCTGCATCTTACAATACAAAGTATCTTATCTCCCATCCCCTACTCCTAACAGGGCAATTACAAAGTGCTAGTTTCAGACAAGTTAGCATGTCTATCACTAAGAGGGCAAGATTCCAAAATTAACAGCTGAGGAACTTAAACTAATCAACACATGCTCTTTTCCATTAAAAAAAAAATTAAAGTAGCAACAATGACTCAACCAATATGGCAAAGGTTAAAAGTAGCTGGTTAGGCCTTATGATCATTCTACACTTGCCTTGTGATTTTTCACTTTGTTTTTCACAGCGGCCCTTATGGATTCCAGTGACTCTTCATCTTCCAATGGGGAGTTATTTTCCTCCTCCTCCAAACCCGTTTCAAAAAGATCTTTATCCTCCAGGAGACAGCCACTGTCATTATATGGCTGGTCCACATCATTTTCCTAGATAATACATAAAGAGAAGTCATAATCCAACCATGTTAAAGTTTCCTTTTTTTTTTTCTCGAGGTAGGGTCTCAGTCTAGCCCAGACTGACCTGGAATTCACTATGTAGTCTCAGGGTGACCAGACTGACCTGGAATTCACTATGCAGTCTCAGGGTGACCTTGAACTCACAGTGATCCTCCTACCTCTGTCTCCCAAGTGCTAGGATTAAAGGCGTGCACCACCACGCCCAGCTTAACAAATATATATATATATACTAAAAGTATTTATTTATTAGAGAGAGAAAGAGGCAGACAGAGAGAGAGAGAATGGGCACACCAGGGCCTCCAACCACTGCAAACAAACTCCAGATGCATGAGCCCCCTTGTGCATCTGGTTTACATGGGTCCTGGAGAATTGAACGAGGATCCTGTGGATTTGCAGGCAAACGCCTTAACCGCTAAGCCATCTTTTCAGCCCCAACAACAACAATTATGTGTGTGTGTGTGTGTGTGTGTGTGTGTGTGTGTATACATAGATATAAATATATATACATACATACAAATATATATACATATATACAAATATATATATATATTTTTTTCTTTTGGTTTTTCAAGATAGGGTCTCACTCTAGTCCAGGCTGACCTGGAATTCACTATGTAGTCTCAGGGTGGCCTTGAACTCACAGCAATCCTCCTACCTCTGCCTCCCAAGTGCTGGGATTAAAGGTGTGCGCCACCACGCCCAGCTAACAAATTTTTTTTTTTTTGGTTTTTCGAGGTAGGGTCTCACTCTAGCCCAGGCTGACCTGGAATTCACTATGTAGTCTCAGGGTGGCCTCGAACTCACGGCGATCCTCCTACCTCTGCCTCCTGAGTGCTGGGATTAAAGGCGTGCGCCACCATGCCCAGTTTAACAAAGATATTTTTAAAAAAATAATAAAATTTAAAAAATATTGCAACTAAACCCAATGATATACCATTCATCCATAAAGAAAAACAATAAAAATTTTGTCATTTATAACAACTTTAATGGAAACAGAGGCCATTGTTAAGTGAAAAAAATTAGACCTTGAAATACCATGATTTTACTTTATGTGGAGGTTAAAAAGGTTAAACTAGCCAAGCATGGTGATGCATACCTTTAATCCCAGCACTTGGGAGGCAGAAGAAGGAAGATTGCTGTGAGTTCGAGGCCAGCTGCCTGGGACTACAGAGTAAGACTCTACCTTGAAAAATCAAAAAAAAAAAAAAAAAAAAAAAAAAGAAAGAGGTCAGCCTGAGCTAGAGCAAGACTCTACCTTGAAAAACAAAAACAAAACAAAACAAAACACCTCAAACAAAACAAAACTGGAACTGAAAAGCCAGGAGGCAGAGGTAGGAAGATCACTGTGAGTTTGAGAGCACCCTGAGACTACATAGTAAATTTCAGGTTAGCCTGGACTACAGTGAAACCCTATGCGGGGGGGGGGGGGGGGGGAGCACAACGACACAAACAACCTTCAAATGAAACACGTCTGTAATTCCAGCATGTTGTAGGCTGAGGTAGGAAGAGTGCAGTTAGTCAAAGCCAGCCTGGGCTACATGAAAGCATTGCAAAAAAGAACAAAGTAGTAGCTGGGGGGCTGGAGAGATGCCTAGCGGTTAAGGCACATGCCTGCGAAGCCTAAGGACCCAGGTTTGATTCCCCAGGTCCCACATAAGCCAGATGCACATGGACATGGCAGCATATGCGTCTGGAAGTTTGTTTGTAGTGGCTAGAGACCTGGGCACACCCATTCTCACTCTCTCCTTCTGTCTCAAATAAATAAATAAAAATAAATCTTAAAAAAAAAAAAAAAAAAAGCAGGGGCTGGAGAGATGACTTAGCAGTTAAGGTGCTTGCCTACAAAGCCAAAGGACTCAGGTTCAACTCCCCAGGACCCACATAAGCCAGATGCACAAGAGGGCGCAGGCATCTGGAGTTGGTTTTCAGTGGCTGGAGACCCTGGCGCACCCGTTCTCTCTCTCTCTCTCTCTCCCTGCCTATTTCTGTATCTCTCTCTCTCAAATAAATAAATAAAAATTAAAATAATTTTTTTTTAAAAGTAGTAGCTGGGAAGATGGCTCAGTGGTTAAAAGGTGCTGGCTTGCAAAGCCAATTGAACCAGGTTTGATCCTCTTCAGCACCCACATAAAGCTAGATGCAAAGTGGCACATATATGACACATGTGTGCCCCCATACACATATAAATAACTTATTTTCAGCTGGGTGTGGTGGGACACAACTTTAATCCCAGCACTCAGGAGGCAGAGGTAGGAGGATTGCAGTGAGTTTGAGGCTACCCTGAGACTACATAGTGAATTCCAGGTCAGACCGGCTACAAACAGACCCTACCAAAAGGGCTGGAGGGATGGCTTAGCAGTTAAGCCAAAGGACCTTGGTTCGATTCCCCAGGACCCATGTAAACCAGATACACAAGGTGGCACATGCATCTGGAGTTTGTTTGCAGTGGCTGGAAACCCTAGAGCACCCTTTCTTTCTTTCTCTTTCTCTTTCTCTCTCTCTCTCTCCCCCCCACCTCTTTCCCTCTCACAAATAAATAAAATAAGCTAATAGTAGTAGTGTTACCAGAACCTTAGAAGGGGATGGAAAGATACAGGGATCTGGTTGGGTAGGAAAAAAAACTCAATGTTCTCTACAGCAAAGCACATTATGGTGACTATGGTTGGCAACAACTGACTATTTCTTTTTCTTGGTTTTTTTTTTTTTTTTTTTTTTTTTTTGGTTTTTTGAGGTAGGATCTCACTCTAGCCCAGGCTGACCTGGAATTCATTATGGAGTCTCATGGTGGCCTCGAACTCATGGCAATCCTCCTACCTCTGCCTCCCGAGTGCTGGGATTAAAGGCATGCACCACCACGCCCAGCTCAATTTATTTTATTTTAGTTATTTGAGTAAGCGAGCGAGAGAATGAATAGGCACACCAGAGCCTCCAGCAGCTGCAAATGAATCCCAGAAGCATGCGCCACCTTGTGCATCTGGCTTACATGGGTCCTTGGGAATCGAACATGGGTCCCTAGGCTTTGCAGATAAGCACCTTAACTGCTAAGCCATTTCTCCAGCCCTAATTGCTCTATTCTGATTGTTATGCATTGTACACATGGGCTGAAACATCACTGGACCACAAAAATATGTATAACTGTGTTAAGTCCAAGTAAAAATATATTTTAGAAAAGAACCTTGAGGGCTCGAAGGATGGCTTAGCAGTTAAGATGCTTGCCTACAAAGCCAAAGAACTCAGGTTTGATTCCCCAAGACCCACATATGCCAGATGCACAAAGTGGCACATGTGTCAGGAGTTCATTTGCAGTAATTGGAGGCCCTGGTGTGCCCATTCTCTCTCTCTCTGCCTCTCTCTCTCAAGTACATAATAAAAATGAAATATTTTTTAAAAATAAGGAAAGAAAGTAAAAAAAAGAACCTTGAATAAAGGCTGTATTACAGAGAGTCAGGGGAAAAAATTACAACATACCTCATATTTTGCTTCCTTGTTTTTAAGTCGCCTAATTTTTTCCATCTTTCTCTCCTCTTTCTCAAGTCTTCTCTTTGACTTGGCTTTTCCTCCAGTTCTTTCTTTATCATGTGTGTGCTTTTTAGAAGGTTTTCTGTCAGTGGGAGTAAAGTCCACAGAGTTTTCAGTTTGGAGAGTCGACTCTAAACAAGGTGGCTCTTGGCTTTCAAGATTTTCCTGATACAAAGGCTCTTCCATGTTACTTTCATCACTATTTGCCAAAGTTTTGGAAATCCTTTTGATTTTTCCACTCTTTCTAACATGTAAGTTCTCTTTATTTTCCTCATCACTGTCACATATAATTTTCTGTGGAGAAGCATTTTTGTCCTCTGTTTCAGAATCACTGTCTTGTAATACCTTCCTGCTTCTTAGTTTCTTACTCACAAATATTTCTTCTTCAGAATCTAGAAGAAACACAAATTTATTTTAAGGCACACAATCATTTGGACTTCTTTTTGGTCTTCATATTCTACTACGCAAAAATATATTTAAAAACACATGTGACATTTTACCTTGTGGAATTATATAACTACCATTAAGAACTGATTGTAGCAAAGCATTTCTAAAAATATATTTTGGAAAACATTTTCTGTGGAAAAATGTCTCTTGCTGAGAAATGTAATTATATATATTTACAACATGTAAAGTTGTTCTAATCCTTATGACAGGTGTTTAAAAAATCCTTTTTTATTATAAAATGAATGCATTTAACCAGGTAATGTAGTAGCTATTAGACATTTTATGTATTCAGTTATATAACAGAAATGGATATTTTTTAAAAGTCATAAGCACTGTTATTTTGCTCTAATAAACAAAAGAAATAATAAGATCGGGGCATTAAACAATTATAAATCAAGAACACAATGAAATTAATCCAATCCACTTACAACCCAGGATCCTATACCTTATCCATCAAATTAATGAATTATTACAAACCTCTGTCACTCAAGGGTTCAGTTGCTTCAAAGCTGCCTTGTCCACTGTCTGAAGGACTATTTGATGCTTCTTGTGAAATGAGTTTTAGACCACTGATTTCTACATCAACCTAGAAAATAAGAATGAACTCTGCATTAACCAAGAGGGGACAGGGAGCTCCAAGTACATACTGTTATACAAAGCATCATGAAACCAGGAAAGAACCAAAACAATGGCTCATGAATGGATGACACTAAGAACTGTTGGACAAAAAAAAAAAAAAAAACCAGAGGGCTGGCAAGATGGCTTAGCGGTTAAGGTGCGTGCCTGCGAAGCCTAAGGACCCCGGTTCGATTCTCCAGGTCCCATGCACATGGTGGCACATGCGTCTGGAGTTCATTTGCAGTGGCTTGAGGTTTTGGCATGCCCATTCTCACACTCTCTCTCTCTAACAAACAAACAAACAACAAAAAAAAAAAAAACACAGAGAGCTGGGAGTGGTAGCACATGCCTTTAATCCCAGCACTCCGGAGGCAGAGGTAGGAGGACTGCCATAAGTTCGAGACCATCCTGCAAATATAGAATGAACTCCAGGTTAGCCTGGGCTAGAGTGAGACCCTACCTCGAGGGGAAAATAAAACATAGGCTGGAGAGATAGGGTAGTGGTTAAGGTACTTGCCTATGAAGCCTAAGGACCCATGTAAGCCAGATGCACAGGGTGGCACATGCATCTGGAGTTTGTTTGCAGTGACTAGAGGCCCTGACGTACCCATTCTCCCTCTCTCTCTCATAAATATATAAACAAAAATAAAACATTTAAAAAATATAAGATATTGCCAAAGGAAGGGTAGGACTCCTTACAACGTCCTCCCTCCAGACATAAAATGGCCTGGATATCCATGACCTCATAGTGCCTGACACTACATACACAAGACCATCATAAGAGGAGGAAAAGATCATGACATCAAAATAAAAGAGAGACTGATTGAGATGGGAAGGGGATATGATGGAGAATGGAATTTCAAAGGGGAAAGAGGGAGGAGGGAGGGTATTACCATGGGGTATTTTTATAATCATGGAAAATGTTAATAAAAAATTGAGAAAAAAATATATATAAGATATTAATCAGTACAGGATACTAACTGAACCAACTTTACTTTTTGCATACGTATATGTGTATGCACGTGTGCAAGTATGTGTGCACAAGGAAGCCAGAGGCTGACATTGGGTATCTTCCTCAACCACTCTCCTCTTATTTACTGAACCAAGTTCTCCCACTTGAGCTCAGAGCTCAACAATGCAGGTTGCCCCCACCCCCGCCAGCTATTAATGTGAGTGCTAGGGGTCCAAACTCCAGTTCTCAAGTTCTTTATCCACAGAGTCATCTTAATAGCTCCCAATTTTATTTAAACCATTGACACATTAATTGTGTAAATCAATGTGATTCACTAACATAAAATTCAACAATCTGGGCTGGAGAAATGGCTGAGCAGTTAAGGCACTTTCCAGCAAAGCTAAAGAACCCAGGTTCGGGGCTGGAGAGATGGCTTAGCGGTTAAGCACTTGCCTGTGAAGCCTAAGGACCCCGGTTTGAGGCTCAATTCCCCAGGTCCCACATTAGCCAGATGCACAAGGGGGTGCAATGCATCTGGAGTTCGTTTGCAGTGGCTGGAAGCCCTGGCGTGCCCATTCTCTCTCTCTCTCTCTCTGCCTGTTCCTCTCTCTGTCACTCTCAAATAAATAAAAATAAACAAAAATAATCAGAAAAAAAGAACCCAGGTTCGAGTTTAGTTCAGTTCCATCCATTTGGCTGAATAATAACTCATATATGTGGGTGTACATATATATAATTTTCTTTATGCATTCACCTGTTGATAGACACCTAGAGGCTGGTTCCCTCTCTTAGCTACCATGAATAATGCTGCAGAAAACATGGGGGTGCAGGTATCACTGGTATGCTGACTTCATTTCCAAGAACCAACTCTGAGTAATGGTAAAAAGAACCAAACATTCAGCTGGGCGTGGTAGCTCACGCCTTTAATCCCAGCACTTGGGAGACAGAGGTAGGAGGATCACCACAAGTTTGAGGCCACCTGGAGACTACAGAGTGAATTCCAGGTCAGCCTGGGCTACAGTGAGACCTTACCTCGAAAAACCATTAAAAAAAGAACGAAACACTTATTATATAATTTTTATGTGTGAGCTGTTCCTCATGTACACAAGTGATCAAAGGGAACTTTCTCTTCAGAGAAAGACCCTATTAATGAGAAATGAAGGCATTAGAGTATTATAGTTTGAGCAAACCTCAGACATCAGACCCAAGCATTAATGGCTGCTGACAACACCAAAAGAGAAACTACCAAACATTATGAAGAGCCTAAGAGAAGTAAGTGCCTTAATAATGCCACCTAGGAGGTATTCCTGTCAGACCAGATCTGAATCTGATCTGAAAATGGATTTAACTATCCATTTATAAAAAAAAGAAGGAACAAAGAAACATGTTAAATAACACTACAGAGATGCACCCTAGAGGTAGGAAACTCAACAGCACAAACTGTGGTTTCTTATATAATGACAAAGAAGAAAAAGAGAGATGGAGATTAAAGACAAACTGAAGAAAGCTAATACAAAGGATACATATATGTACATATACACACACACATATATATATATATATCCTATGTATTAGCTACACATATATATAAAGTCAACAACTGAAATATGCAGACTTTCAGTCTTGATTCAAACAACTGAGAAATCTGAACAATAATTAGATGTTTCCTAGGTGTGGTAATAATATCGTGGTTATTCTTTTGGAAGAATCCATTTAGAGATGCACGCTAAAATACTATGACATGAGAATTTCTTACAAATAGTCTAGTTAGGAAATTGGGTACGTGTAGAAACAAGATTTGAAGGGATCATTATAGCAACTTTTCTATGCTTGTACACATTAAAATTTTCTTTCTCTCTTTTCCCTTTCTTTCTTTTTCTGTCTGTACTGGGGCAATAATTTTAAGACACTTTCTTGTAGCCAGGTGTGGTGGCATATGCCTTTAATCCCAGCACTTGGGAGGAAGAGGTAGGAAGACTGCTGTGAGTTCAAGGCCACCCTAAGACTACATAGTGAATTCTAAATCAGCTTAGACTAGAGTGAAACCTTACCTCAAAAAAAAAAAAAAAAAAAAAAAAGACAGTCTCTCCACTACTGAACATTATATCCCCATTCGTTTATTAACTTTTTATTTTGAGATAGGGTCTAAGTTTCCCAGGCTGGCCTTGAACTTGTGATCCTGCTGCCTCAACCTCCTGAGTAGCTGGAATTACACGCCTATGTAATAGGTCTGACTGTACTAAAACAATAAAGAAGCTGGACAAAGTGGGGCAAGCCTTTAATCTCAGCACTCAGGAGGCAGAGGTAGAAAGATCACCATGAGTTCAAAGCCATTCTGGGACTACATAGTAAATTCTAGGGCTACAGTGAGACTCTACCTCAAAAAATATATAAATAAATGAATAAAAATTGTAGTAAAAAACATTTTGAGTCAGGCGTAGTAGTGCACACCTTTAGTCTCAGCTCTGGGGAGGCTTAAGTAGGAGGATCATTGTGAGGCCATTCTGAGACTACATAGTGAATTCCAAGTCAGCCTGGGCCACAGCTAGACTCTACCTCAAAATAAATAAATAAATAAAAATAAAACGTTTCCCAGTCTTAAAAGACCAGCATGGTGGAGCACTCCTGCAATCCCAACATTCCAAAGGCTGAGGCAGTAGAAGTTTTGAGTTTGAGGTCAGACTAAGCTACATGTGGCAAGATCCTGTCTCAAAAAACAGATCATTTTTAAAATGAAGTTGGCAAAGTATGGCTTATGAGATCAAGACCTCTACTTCGGCAAATAGCCTTATTGAAACCAGGGCTTCTTTTGGATTAGGGTAAGTGAGCCAAGCTCGTGCAGGGTCAGATACTGTATTTAACTCTGATATTTTGTTCAATGTCCAATCATGGATTTTATTATCTGCATCAACATATGGTTTTCATTTGACTATTGGGGGGGGGTGTGTGTGTCCTCTTAACTTTTCCCCGAGACAAGTGTCTTGCCCTAGACCTAGCTCCAGAAAAGAACACAGGTCTGGAAACAGATGTGTCTTCTAACGCCCCACATGACTCCAGTGAGCCGACAGCCACCGGCCAGGCACCCAGAACGTGCAGGGTTCAAACCCCGGCTGGCAAACCCAGGCGGCCAGAGAGAGAGGCCCTCAGAGGATTTGCCCAGGCCCAGCTTCTTAACAAGCCTCGGTTTGGAGACTCTGTCCCGCATTCACGAGCCCAGGGCCTCTTCTTTTGCGGGACGCGGTGAAAGGAGCTTGCGCGGCAGGAAACGCGCCAAAGCCGAGGGCGGGCTTGCGGGGACGGGCTGGGGACCCGGGCTGGGCGGCCGCCGCGGCTCGCCACGCGCCCCCGGCACCGCACGGAGCGCGCGCGGGAAGGTCCCACACGAGGTCGCGAGCCGGGGAGACCCCGAGGGTCTCGGAACGGTGCATGCCGGGAGCTGTAGTCCTCCCGGCGACCCTCGCTCGGTGCGGTACCCGTACCCTCTCCGCAGCCCCGACGGGATCCTCAACTCACCTCGGAGCCCACTTCGTTCGTCATGGTTCCGGCCTCCGCCAGAGTTCTGCTCGGGACAGAGCGGTCTTCACTTACTTCCACCTCAGGACAGCTGTTCCCGCCGACTCCAGCCCGGCGCCCGAGTTCGAGCTTTCGCGCCCAGACGCCGCGAAGGGTCCACCACCCCTTCGGTGGTTTCCACCAATCCCGGAGGACGATTTCCCCGCCGGGGCCCCGCCCCCATGCGTCCCTCCAATCAGAAAGCGCCTCCAGCCCGGCCTGCAGAAAGACGGTCCTGGGGTGGTTTGGCGGGTCGCGGCTGCTGTTGTCAGCCCAGCGGAGGTGTGGCAGAGGCTTTAGCTGGGTACCCCGATGCAGGGCGCTCTAGTGCTAGAGACCCTAAAAGAAAGTCTCTTGAGAATTGAGTTTTTGGGTTTTTTTTGACGTGTGATCCTTGTCTTAGCTCCAAGCGCAATTTGAGCAGTGAGCACCCAAACAGGAAGTGAACTGGGAAGGGATCCCCACCCCCAGAGTCCTATACCTGAATTTTGGCAGAGGCGCTGATGGGATTTTTTTCTCCACTAATTCACCCCCGAAGCAACAAGTTCCTGTCTGCCTCTCTTTGAGCGTGACCCTCACTATTGAACATAACATGTTTGTTTGCTTGTTTTCCAGACTGCTCAGATACCAGATAGTCTAAGGTCATCTTTGTACGTGTTAAGGAGTTTATTTGGGATGCTGAAAGCGTTCATCTTACACCAGAGGACTTTCTATCTTTGGAAAGGCTGGGAAAAGAATAAATGGGAACATCCGAACCCCCACTTTGCCACCATACAGGCTCATTATGTTTTGCCTCTCTGGGTTGATTGTCCTTTCTTGGCCCTGGTCTGAGTGCAGGCAAGGCTGGCCTCTCAAGACTGTTATTGCCCCCAGCTTCCTTGCTCTCTAGCTTTTCAGGGGGACCAGTTACGCCAGTGCAAAGGCCTGACAAGGTTATTGAATTGAAACAACCAGTTAGCACCAGTGGGGGGGAAAGAGGTCAGAGTCCTCAGAGCCCTGCTTTCCTCCATGGTCATATAAGCTGGTGGTGGTGGTGGTGGGGGGAAACCACCTTTGTCCAGCTCGACCAGGACCTTCCTAGCTTTTAGCACTGAAGGTCTCACATCCATCCCCAAGAACCTCCTCAGAGGCATACCAGGATAGTTGCTCACATCACACACTAGCCCCCTCTTCAAAGTTCCCAGCCTTAGGTGGATTCAGATAAAAACGACTTTCCTCATTTTTATTTATTCACTCCTCACCACCTCTCAGATTCTACACCCTTGGGGATCTTGAACTGAGGGTGTAGCTCACTGATACTGCACTTGCTTAGCATGCCTGGTCAATCCCCAGGATTGAAAACACAACAACAAAAAGAATCCCAGGACTGGAGAGATGGTTCAGCAGCTAAGGTGCTTGCCCTGCAAAGCCTTAACTACCAAGGTTCGATTTCCCAGTACCCATGTAAAACCAGATCCAGTGGCACATGCATCTGGAGTTCATTTCCAGTAGTTGGAGGCCCTGGTGTGCCCTTTCTCTTTCTCTGTGTCTCTCTCTCTGTGTGTCCTCACTCTCTGCTTGCAAATAAATAAATTTAAATTTAAAAATTAAAAGAGGGGGCAGAGGTAGGAGGATCACCATGAATTCAAGGCCACCCTGAGACTACATAGTGAATTCCAGGTCAGCCTGTACTAGAGTGAAACCCTACCTCAAAAAAACAAACAAAAAAGGGGGGGGGCTGGAGAGACACCATAGCAGTTAAGGCACTTGCCTCCAAAGCACAAGGACCCGGGTTTGATTCCCCAGTTCCCATGTAAACCAGATGCAGAAGGTGGCACATGTGTCTGGAGTTCCTCTGTAATGGCTGGAGGCCCTGGTGCATCCATTCTCTCTTGAATAAAATTTTTTTTTTTTTTTTTGGTTATTCAAGGTAGGGTTTCATTCTAGCCCAGGCTGACCTGGAATTCACTATGTAGTCTCAGGGTGGCCTTGAACTCACCATGATCCTCCTACCTCTGCCTCCCGAGTGCTAGGATTAAATGCATATGCCACCACACCCGGCAATAAATAAAATATTTTTAAAGAAAAAAATTAAAAGGAAAAATAATCCCACCCTCATGTTTCAGTCTACCTTTTTACTTTACTATTAACTTCTCCATGGATGATTCCTAAATATGCATCTATATATCATTTCCTTTCATATTTGGAGGGCCAACATTTACTGGACCCTTACATTATAACAGAAACAATTGCCAGAACTTTTGTTTTCTTTTGTTTTTGTTTTTCGAGGTAGAGTCTCACTCTAGTCCAGGCTGACCTGGAATTCACTGTGTCTCAGGGTGGCCTTGAACTCACAGTGATCCTCCTACCTCTGCCTCCGGAGTGCTGGGATTAAAGGCGTGCACCACCATGCCTGTTTATTATTATAATTTTTTATTTTTCATTTTTTTGGTTTTTCAAGGTAGGGTTTCACTCTAGGCCAGGCTGACCTGGAATTCACTATGTTTTCTCAGAGTGGCCTCGAACTCACAGCGATCCTCCTACCTCTGCCTCCTGAGGCCTGGGATTAAAGGCATGAGCCACCACGCCCGGCTCTAATGATTTTTTTTAAATATTTATTTACTTATTTGAGTAAGAGAGAGAGAGAGAGGAAGAGGCAGATAGAGAGAGTGGGTGCACCAAGATCTTTAGCCACTGCAAAAGAACTTCAGATGTATAAGTCATTTTATGCATGGGTATTGGTTTCTCAGGCAAGTGCCTTAACCACCAAGCCATCTCTCCAGCCCAGGTGCCAGAATTTTATGTTTATTACCTTATTTACTCTTCAAAATAAGCCTGTAAGGTAAATAATAAGATGATCTCCATGTTAGTAGCTGAAGAAATCAGAATTTAAAAACTAGTAACTTGCCGGGCGTGGTGGTGCACGCCTTTAATCCCAGCACTCGGGAGGCAGAGGTAGGAGGATCGTTGAGAGTTCGAGGCCACCCTGAGACTACATAGTGAATTCCAGGTCAGCCTGAGCTAGAGTGAGACCCTACCTCGAAAAACCAAAAAAAAAAAAAAAAAAAAAAAAAGATAAAAACTAGTAACTTTACCCTGCTGGGTGTGGGTGGCACACGCTTTTAACTCCAGCACTAGGGAGGCAGAGGTAGGAGGATCATTGTGAGTTTGAGGCCACCCTGAGACTACATAGTGAGTTCCAGTAACTTCAGAGTATGGTGACAAATGTCTGTATTCCCAGTAGCATTCAGGAGGCAGAGGCAGGAGGATTGCTGCCAAACTTGAGAGCAGCCAGATGCACAAGGGGCACATGTGTCTGGAGTTTGTTTGCAGTGGCTGTAGGCCGTGGAGTGCCCATTTTCTCTCTGTCTCTCTTTTCTCTCTCTCTCACTCACTCAGTCTTGCTCTTGCTCTCTTTCTCACTGTTTGCAAATAAATAAATAAAAATAATTATCAAAAATATATACATATATATTTATATATTACAGTTTTTCTAGTGTTCTTCCTCATCCTCCTTTTTATTGGCAAATTATTGTGTAGTAAAGTTTGTGGAATATTTTAGAAGCTAGAGTCCTAGGCCCGGGATTCCTCATCTCTGGAGGAGCACTGCCACCATGTGGCCACTTTTAGTCATGTTATTCCACCTATTGTCTGTAACCTCAGAAAGATTTTGGATTGTGTGTGTGTAAGGGAGTCATTATAAGAGTATTCAGTTATTTATGCCGGGCGTGGTGGTGCACGCCTTTAATCCCAGCACTGGGAGGTAGAGGTAGGAGGATAGCTGTAAGTTCGAGGCCACCCTGAGACTACGTAGTAAATTCCACGTCAGCCTGGGCTAGAGTGAGACCCTACCTCGAAAAACTGAAAAAAAAAAAAAAAAAGAGTATTCAGTTATTTAAACTTTCCTTTGATGGAAGAAAATACTCATATCTCCAAGGATATGATTTCAAAAATAATTTCATGTTTTAATTCCCAAAAGTTTTTTTTGTTCATTTTTATTTATTTATTTGAGAGCTACAGACAGAGAGAGAAAGAGGCAGATAGATATATAGAGAGAATGGGCGTACCAGGACCTCCAGCCACTGCAAACAAACTCCAGACGCGTGTGCCCCTTGTGCATCTGGCTAACATGAGTCCTAGGGAATCGAGCCTCAAACCAGGGTCCTTAGGCTTCACAGGCAAGTGCTTAACCGCTAAGCCATCTCTTCAGCCCAAATTCCCAAAAGTTTTAAATCAGTTGGAGAGTGTCCTGATTGGAAACCCATGTTGTTGTTGTTGTTGTTGTTTAATACCTCTTAAGATGGCACATATACCTATATATTAGTGCTACTCTCACTTTTGGCTAGACAAGCTTCTGTTTTTTACATGGTAGTGACTACTAGGGAGACTCAAAACCTGTCTCAGCTGTTAAAGGTGCTTGCTTGCAATGCTTACTGGTCTGGTTAAATTCTCCAGCCACCACAAAAAGCCGTACTGGCATTTGCAACATCAAGAGACTATGATGCATGCGCGCATGCATGTGTGCACACACACACACACACACACACATATGCACGCACGAAAATATATAATTTTTAAATTTTTATTTATTTGAAAGAGAGAATGGGTGCACCAGGGCTTCAGCCACTGCAAATGAACTCCAACCACATGCACCACCTTGTGCATCTGGCTTATGTGGGTCATGGGGAATCAAACCTGGGTCCTTTAGCTTTGCAGACAAGTGTCTTAACTGCTAAGACATCTCTCCAGCCCAAATATAGAAATTTTTTAAATACTTGTCAAAGTGCTGAGAAGTAGTGACAGTTGAGTGCTCGTCACTAAATGAGACATCTCTAACACATCCTCCAAGGCTCAGGGACTGTCACAAGGATGGCATAAAGAATATAAGATTGTATGACTAAATGTATACACTATGCTTATCAAGCTGCCCAGTAAGCACTTCTCTTAATATTCATACCCTTATATATATATTTTTAATTTTTTTTGTTCATTATTTATTTGAGACTGACAGACATAGTGTGAAAGGCAGGTAGAGAGAGAGAGAGAATGGGCGCGTCAGGGCTTCCAGCCACTGCAAACGAACTCCAGACACGTGCGCCCCCTTGTGCATCTGGCTAACGTGGGTCCTGGGGAATCAAGCCTCAAACCGGGGTCCTCAGGCTTCACAGGCAAGTGCCCAACCGCTAAGCCATCTCTCCAGCCCTTAATATTCGTACCCTTATATTAATGCTACTCTCACTTTGGGTAGAGAATATTCTCTTTTCAGATGGCAGTGACCTTGGGACGACTCAGAAGGTATCATGGTGCTGGAAAGAAGTGACTGGAGTACTGAGTAATATCTCGATCACACCTTCCAAGGCTCAGGGTCTAATGTGGAAGAGGTGGCGGAAAGAATGTAAGAGCCAAAGGAAGGGTAGGACTCCTTACAACGTGCCCCCTCCAGACATAAAATGGCCTGGATATCCATGACCTCACAGTGCCTGACACTACCTACACAAGACCATCATAATAGGAGGAAAAGATGATGACATCAAAATAAAAGAGAGACTGATTGAGATGGGGAGCGGATATGATGGAGAATGGAATTTCAAGGGGGAAAGTGGGGGGAGGGAGGGTATTACCATGGGATATTTTTTATGGTTATGGAAGATGTTAATAAAAATTGAGGAAAAAAATAATAAAAAATTTAAAAAAGAATATAAGAGCCAGAGGTCAGGAAGGAGGAGTGCTTTGGAATGCTGTCTTCCAAACACAAAGTGTCAGTTGTATTCATGACCTCACAATGGCTATGGTTACCTGCACAGGACATACATAATATTGGGCCCATTCACATATTGTCATAAATGATAGAGAGAGCAAAAAGGATGACCAAAATAGAAGAGGAGAGGCTGGAAAGATGACTCAGTGGTTAAAGGTGCTGCTTGCATATCCTGATGGCATAGGATTCCCAAGTACACACATAAAGCCAGATGCACAAAGTGGTACATATATCTGGAGTTCATTTGCAGTGCAAGAGGCCCTGATGTACCTGTTCTCTCTCTCTCTCTCTCTCCTCTCTTTCTCTCCTTGCAAATAAATAATCCATAAAAGTATTTTAGGACTGGAGAGATGGCTCAGCAGTTAAGCCATAAATACATTGTACATTGTGTGAAATTATCAATAAAATATGTTTATAAAAAATTTAAATATATTTATTTACTTATTTGCAAGCAGAGAGAGAAGAGAGACAGAATGGGCACGCCAGGGCCTCTACCCACTGCAAACAAACTCCAGACACATGCGCCACCTTGTGGATGTGCTACATTGTGCATCTGGCTTTACATGAGCACTCAGGAATCGAATCTGGGTCCTTTGGCTTTGCTGACAAATGCCTTAACTACTAAGCAATCTCTCCAGCCCTTTAAACTTTTTTTTTTTAATTAAAATATCGTGGCCGGGTGTGGTGGTGCATGCCTTTAATCCCAGAACTCGGGAGGCAGAGGTAGGAGGATCTCCATGAGTTCGAGGCCACCCTGAGACTACGTACCAGGTCATCCTGGGCTAGAACAAGACCCTACCTTGAAAAAAAAAGTAGTTTTTTAAAGTCATACACAGGACCTGAAATATAATGAAGGCTTAGTAAATAAGTGTTGATGAGTGGTCAAAATATTATAGCCTACTAAGCAAAACCAAAACCAAAAACTACTAAGGCCTTTCCCAAGGCAAAACAATGTAGAAATCACCTATTTTGTGTGCTTTTTAACCTCAACTTTGGCCAACTTAAGTACCTACGACATATTCATCCATTTATTAACCTCAAGTGCCTATTTTAAGCCTCTGATAGATATGCAGAATAAAACGCAGTCTCATTCTCTGAGGGCGTCCAACTGCTGGCTGGAGGCAGGCAATATACAGGGGAGTGTATATGAGAAGTGGTGGGTCCCAATGGGAGAGGCAAGGGACTATGGGTGGGGTAAGTAAGAAAGACATGACTCACAAACTGAATTTCAAAGATGAATTGGAGTTCTTCAGCCTGCACACAGAGCAGAAAGCATTCCAGGTATGTGTAGGGGCTTGAGAAAGCATGTTATATTTGGACAGCTGAAAGTAGGTCAGCATGACTAGAGCTCAGGGTGTGTATGTCAAGAGGGGGAGTGGCAAAAAAAAAAAAGAAAAAAGGCTGGAAGCCACACAAAGAACAAAAGGGCTAGATTATTCTACTCAGAATGGGAATTGTTATGAAGGTGAGATAGTCAGATACATACTTGAGAAAGATTATTCTAGCAACATATGAAAGATGGATTGGAAGGGGATTAGACTGGAGGCCGTGAGACGGGTTGTTTAAGTGGGAGATTATGGGGACTTGAACTAGGTCAGCAAATGAAGCAGAGGGGATGGATTGGAAACAAAAGAGGCAAAACTGACAGGGCTTGTTCAATGATTATCTTTAGGATTGGAAAAAAAGAGGCAAAATTGACAAGGTTTGTTAAATGATTAACCTTCAGGGGTGAGGGACAGTGGAGCCCATGTGACTCCAGTGACATATTTCTGGACTGGTCAGTGATAGAATATGATGCCATCTATCACAACTGAGAATGCAGGTTACTAATTAAAGATCCACCCATACTCAGGAGGCTGAGGCAGGACTGTGAGTTTGAAGCCAATGTCAGCTACATAGCTAGGACCACATTGAAGGGGAGAGAGACAGAGAGAGAGAAGTAGGGAAGGAGAGAGAGAGAGTCCATTAAGCAGAAGTTAACACATACTTTTTTTTTCAGTTTATTTGTTTGCAAGCAGAGAGATACAGAGAGAGAGAGAGAGAGAGAGAGAGAGTATGGGCATACTAAGGCCTGTAGCCACTGCAAACAAACTCCAGATACATGTGCCACTTTATGCATCTGGCTTTACGTGGGCACTGGGGAACAGAACCCAGGTCATTGGGCTTTGTAGGCAAACGTCTTAACCACTGAGCCATCTCTTCAGCACTCAACTCCATTTTCAAACATGCCCCTTTAGCTGAATCTTCTCTCTAGCCCTCCATTCCATTTTCAAACTATCTTGCACACCCAGAACCTTAACTCAGCAGCTTTTTTGCATTCCACTCCATATTTTCTCTTTGCTCCCCTATTTTCTTCCTGATTACCTACCCAGGAAACACGTACAGAAGAAACTCCTCTGCCCTGCTGTAACATGCAGCTTTTCTCAGGTGTTTTCTATCAGTACAAAAAATAGTTGGATATGAGCATCTCTTGCATTTGGTCAATCAAATATACTTCAATCATAAAGCCTTTACCAATCTGAGACGTTTCTAGGTATGGATGCTTGGAAAAAAAAGTTCTACCACCGAAGGGCACAGGGACTCTGTTTCATTTCTACTTTCTATTAAATTTCAACACCTGTTTATGGGTTCACTAATGCCTGGCCCCTTTCAGACATGCTAGATAATTCACTGCACCTAGAAGGGCAGAGCCTCAAAAAATATACTCTTTTCAGAACAATATAGTTTAAGTTTTGTTCCTAAAACAAGAGGTGTTAGTAGTCAGATAGGACGACACCATGCCCACTAGAGGCCCAAAGGATAGTGTTAATGGTGATATCAACCAGGGGTTTCTCATGGGTGCCATCATGACTCAGACTTGATTGGCACTTAGTGGGTGAGACCAAGGTTGTTAAATGTCAGTGAGAAACTCTCAAATTGGCAAAGAGGAAGAGGAGGAGGATTTTAGGCAGGGAAAATAAAATGAGTAAGGATGCTAAGGTTTTAAGGGATTGTTCAGCTAGTGACTTTGGCAGGCAGTAGGTGATTATGATTGAAAGGAGAATAAAGAATAAGATGTAAGTAAAAGCTAAAGGCTGGAGCCAGGCGTGGTGGTGCATGTCTTTAATCCCAGCACTCAGGAGGCAGAGGTAGGAGGATCGCCACAAGTTCAAGGCCACCCTGAGACTACAGAGTGCGTTCCAAGTCAGCCTGGGCTAGAGTGAGACCCTACCTCAAAAGAAAAAAATGAAAAATAAAAAAGGTTAAAGTCTGGAGAGGTAATTCAATAGGTAGAATGATTGCCTAGCAAGAAGCCCTAGGTTAAATCCTCACCACTGCATGAAAATAGGTGCAGTGGCTTGCCTGAAAAACCTAATGACCCAGGTTCAATTCCCCAGTGCCCACAAAAAGCCAGATGCACAAAGTGGTGCATGTGTCTGGAGTTCCTTTGCAGTGGGTAGAAGCCCTGGTATGCCTATTCTCTCTCTCCCCCAAATTATGTATATATATATATATATATATATATATAGAGAGAGAGAGAGAGAGAGAGAGAGAGAGAGAGCGCATGAGCCTGGGTTAGAGTGATACCCTACCTTGAAAAAACAAAATAATAATAATAATAATCATAATAATCATTATCTACAGTATGTATTTGAGCATGAATATCTGCCAGACAGACACAAGGGAAGCCACCTTTCTTTGAGGATAATATATACACTCAAATAAATTAAGATGGGGCAAATGAGGCCAAGAGTCCCAGGAAAGATGGGAAATCTGTGCTCAGAAGGGAAGATCATGGCAGCCCTTGAATACCGAGCACAGAACTTTAATCTTGGCATAATACAGCTTATCTATTCATGCCACAAACATTTTGGTGCATTGCTGGAATAATCACAGCTCTGTGTCTTCTCCCCTTTTCTTTTTTGTAAGTTTTATTTTATTTTTATTTATTGACTAGAGAGAGAGAGAAAAAAAAATGGGTACACCAGGGCCTCTAGCCACTGCAAACAAACTTGTGCACCACCTTGTACATCTGGCTTACATGGGTTATGGGGAGTCAAACCTGGGTCCTTAGACTTCACAGGCAGGTACCTTAACCACTAAGCAATCTCTCCAGCCCTCTCTCCTCTTTACAATGTGATTTCACTATGCTTCCCACTTAAATTTCCATTTCTTAAGTCCAAGATGCTCTGGGGACTTGAATTGATTGTAGGAAAGTAACATTGTGTTTATTGTTTCTGAGGCTCAGCTTTTTTTTTGTTGTTGTTGTTGTTTTGTTTTTCAGAGGTAGGGTCTCACTCTAGCCCAGGCTGACCTGGAATTCACTATGTAGCCTCAAGGTAGCCTCAAACTCGTGGTGATCCTCCTACCTCTGCCTCCTGAGTGCTGGGATTAAAGGCGTGAGCCACCACACCTGGCTGAGGCTCAGCTTTAAGGGATTCTGCTGATTGCACTTTCTTTGCTTTACACTACTGCCTTTAGTTAAGCAAGTTGTTCTGTTGGATGGGCCACGAGTAAGAGAATCAAGACATCTCAGGTGGGCTAGGAGAAATGGCTCAATGGTTAAATGTGTTCACTTGCAAAACCTGGTGGTCTGGATTCATCAGTTCCCCAGAGCCCACATAGAGCCTGATGAACAAAGTGATGCATGCATCTGAAGTGGCAAGAAGCCCTGGCATGAACTTTCTCTCTCTCTCTCTCTCTCCTTTCAAATAAAGAACAGAATATTTTAAAAATAGACATCTCAGGCAATAGTCAATTGCCAAGCTTGACCCTCTTGATCTTCCAGACCCATTTAGCCTCCAGACAAATACAACTATAGAAGTGACTAAAAGTGAACCAGGAAAAGAACCAACCAGCTAAGCCTAGCTATAGCAAATAAATAGCTGGTTGTCATTTCATACAAAGTTTCTGCTCTTCTGTAGTTTACACCCTGTAGCAGAATATAGAAACAAACAAACAAGTGCCTTAAAGGAAAATAAAGAATGACAAAGAGGTTAGCAGATGATAGGTGTGGCTGGGAGATGAAGGAAGAAGCTATTATTTTAGAAAGTCAAATTCTGCTTGCCTGCAAAGCCTAACAACCCAGGTTCAGTTCCCCAGCGCCCACGAAAAGCCAGATGCACAATGTGGCACATGCATCTGGAGTATATCTGCAGTGGCTAGAGGCCCTGGCATGCCCATTCTCTCTGTCTTTCTGTCTCTCTTGTCTCTGTCTCTCTTTGCTTGCAAATAGAGTATTTTAGAAAGCCAAACTCTTTAAAGAAAACGTGGAAGTGTTCAAGAGAAGAAGAATCTGTGGCTGCCCTCTGAGATTTTGGGGTACAGACCTGGAATACCAGACTTTCTTCTTTTTCTTTTCTTTCTTTTTAGCCCAATAAAACTTTGCCTCACACACACAAAAAAAGAATTTGTGCTTGATGAATGTGTCAATTATTACAGTTTTTTTTTTTGTGATTCTAACCCAGATCCTTTGAATTGATTTTATTTCATTTTTATATTTTTCACTTATTTATTTGAGAGAGAGAGAGAGAGAGAGAGAGAAAGCAGATACAGAGAGAGAATGGACGTGCCACTTGAGCCACTGCAAATGAACTCCAGATTCATGCACCGCATCTGGTTTATGTAGGTCCTGGAGACTCGAACTAGGGTCTTTAGGCTTTGCAGGCAAATGCCTTAAACGCTAAGCCATCTCTCCAGCCCCTGATTTCATTATTTATTTATTTATTTATTTGAGAGAGAGAGAGAGAGAGAGAGAGAGAAGCAGACAGAGAGAGAATGGGTGTGCCAGGGCCTCTGGTCACTGCAAACAAACTCCAGACCCTTATGCCACTTTGTGCATCTGGCTTCACATGGACAGTGGGGAATTGAACCCAGGGCTATCGGGCTTTGCAGGAAAGCTCCTTTAACTGCTGAACCATCTCTCCAGCCCTTGAAATGATTTTAAATCTCTTTATAGAATGGGCTTAGCACACAGGAAGCCCTGAGTTTGATCGCCAGCACTGCATAAACGGGACATGGTGGTGGCCACCTATAACCCCAGCACTGGAGAAGTGTGCAGGGAGATCAGAGTTCAAATTCAAAGTAATCCTCAGCTCCATAGCAAGTTTGAGGTCAGCCTGGGATATGTGAGATTCTGTCTCAAAAGAAGAAGGAGGGCTGGGGAGATGGCTCAGCCGTCTTGCTTGCTTACAAAGGCTGCTGACTTGGGTTTGATTCCCCAACACCCACAAAAAGCCAGACATAATAAGATCTGTGATCCCAATGTGTCTACAAACAGCGGGATACGGAGCTAGGAGGATCCAAAGCTTGTTTGCAGCATCAAGAGGTCCTGACAGACACACACCACCCTTGTGGTGGTTTAAAGGTAAAATGTCCTCAAGTGTTTGAATACTTAATCCCCACTTGGTGGCACTGTTTGAGAAATTTGTGGAGACGTTTGAAGGTGGAGCTTTGCTGGAGAATTTATGTCCCTGGGGCCCCGCCTTGGGATGTATAGCCCAGCCCGGCTCCCTGCTTATGCTTTCTACTTCTGCCCTGCTGGAGTGAAGATGTGACCCCAGCTTTTTGCTCCTGCCATGCTTCCCCTACCATGATGAAATTTCCCCTGGAAATTGTAAACCCAAGGCTGGGTGTGGTGGCACACGCCTTTAATCCCAGCACTCAGGAGACAGAGGTAGGAGGATTGCCTTGAGTTCAAGGCAACCCTGACACATAGTGAATTCCAGGTCAGTCTAGATTAGAGTGAGACCCTACCTTAAAAAAAAAAAAAAAAAAAAAAAAAAACAGAAAAAGGGAGGGGGGCTCAGCTCACTTTCTCTACTACCCCTCTGTCGATGTGTGACAATGTAAGGCAGGTTCTTGTTCTGCCATGCTTTCCCTCAAAACTCTAAGCTGAAATAAACCTCTCTTTCCATACAATAATAATAATAATAAAATAAAAAAGCCATGCCTAGTGGTGCATGCTTTCAATCCCAGCACTCGGGAGGCAGAGGTAGGAGGATTGCCCTGAGTTCAAGGCCAGCCTGAGACAACATAGTGAATTCCAGGTCAGCCTGGGTTATAGGGAAACCCTGCCTTAAAATAAAACAAAACAAACAAAAAAACTAGAAAATTTTCAGTGCCTGGGATGGGATGCCTCCCAGTGAGTCATTGGCCAGGGAGGTCCCTGTTGTCTCCAAAACATTACAGGCTATTGCCAAGGCCCTTGGTTCCCTGTGGGAAAGAGATGGTAAGACTCTGTTGCTGAAGACTTCACATGCCTGAGCGGCAAAGTCACTGAGAAATCAAGCTGGTGCTGAGCAGAAAACCTTCTCCCTGTAGCCCAGAGCCAACTGAAAGCTGGAAAAAGCTGCCCTGTATGCAGTCTTATGGGAGACAGAAGTCATCAATGGTGAAGAAAACAGTGGACACTGGAAACCTCAAGTTTGGCCAGACAGGCCAAATTCCTGAACGAGTGCAATAGTGGCATGTCTGCTCTGGGGGAAACCAACTGCTCTATACTTGGACTAAAGGCCCACTCTATGGGAGCGAATATGTGCCTGGTACTGAAAACCTAATCAAAAGCCTATGGCAGGAGAGTCATAAGCCCTAGTGGTATAAAGCCTGCTCTTATATGGATAAATGCATATATTACTCTCACCAAACTGCCCTGAAATCACTACACTTAATGTTCATACTCATATATTAATGCTACTCTCACTTCTGGTTAGAGAAGCTTTTTTTTTCAGATGGCGATGACCACTGGGATGGCCCAAAAGGCAACATAGTGCTGAGAAGGGACAGAGGAGTATCCAGCACTGAAATATCTCACACCCTCCAAGGCTCAGGGTCCATTGCGGAAGAGGTGGCAGGAAAGAATGTAAGAGCCGAAGGAAGGGTACCACTCCTTACATATAACAGTCCAAATAGAATTTGGTCTCCATATCCAAGACCTCGCAGTGCCTAGCAATACCCACACAAGACCCTCATAATAAAAGAAAAAGATGATGACATCAAATTAAAAGAGAGACTAATGGACAGAGGGAGGAGATATGATGGAGAGCAGAGTTATAAAGGAGAAAGTGGGGGAGGGGAGGGGAGGGAAATACCATGGTTTGTTGTCTGTAAGTATAGAACTTGTCAATAAAAATATATATATTAAAAAAAAAACACAGGGGGGGCTGAAGAGGTGGCTTAGTAGTTAAGGCACTTTCCTGCAAAGCCTAAGAACTCATGTTCAAATCTCCAGGTCCCATATATCCAGACACACAGTGATGCAAGCACTTACTGTCACAGATGAAAACAAGGGGGCACATGCATAGCAAGCTGAAGGTCCTGGCACACCCATTCTCTTGCTCTCTGTCTCTTTCTCTCTCTCTCTTAAAATAAAAATAACTTTAAAACTTTTTTCAAAAAAGCAGGAAAAGGAGGAGAGAAGAAAACCACCTCTAGAAGGAATCTTAGAGCTCATTCTGTCTGTTCACATAAATAATCCCAGAGAAAGTGTTATAGTGTCTGTAATTTACTTAAATATTACACTAAATTATATGCAATGTAAAATATGTTATATTTATTTATTTATTAATTTTTTATTATTTTTTTTTTGGTTTTTCGAAGTAGGGTCTCACTCTAGCTCAGGCTGACCTGGAATTCACTATGGAGTCTCAGGGTGGCCTTGAACTCATGGTGATCCTCCTACTTCTGCCTCCCGAGTGCTGGGATTAAAGGCGTGCGCCACCATGCCCGGCTTTATGTTATATTTATATATACCCTGTTTATACACAAATTACAATAAATTCATGCACATTAAAATATTTAATATGAGGGAATTTTATATATTCATGATTAACTACTTTTAGTATAAACTTGGGAAGACATTGTTAACATATGAAATATTCTTTTTCTTTTTCTTTCTTTCTTTATTTATTTTTGTTTGTTTGTTTGTTTTTTCGAGGTAAGGTCTTGCTCTAGCCCAGGCTGACCTGGAATTCACTATGTCATCTCAGGGTGGCCTCGAACTCAAGGCGATCCTCCTACCTCTGCCTCCCAAGTGCTGGGATTAAAGGCGTGCACCACCACGCCTGGCCTCTTTTTTTATTTTTGGGGAAGGGTCTCACTCTAGCTCAGGCTGACCTGGAATTCACCATGTAGTCTCAGGGTAGCCTCAAACTCATGGCTGTCCTCCCACCTCTGCCCTCCAAGTGCTGGGATTAAGGGTGTGAGCCACCATGCCTGGCTTTTGTGGGTTTTAAATAAACTTTTTTTTTTTTTTTTTTTTTTTTTGGTTTTTTGAAGTAGGGTCTCACTCTGGTCCAGGCTGACCTGGAATTCACTATGTAGTCTCAGCGTGGCCTCAAACTCATGGCAATCCTCTTACCTCTGCCTCCCAAGTGCTGGGATTAAAGGCGTGTGCCACCATGCCCAGCTAAAGAAATGTTTTATTCTACATTGGGATTCCATCTCATTCCTGTCAGATTGGCTACCATCATGAAAACAAATGACCATTAATGCTGGCGAGGACGCGGAAAAAGAGGAACCCTTCTACACTGTTGGTGGGAATGCAATCTGGTCCAGCCATTGTGGAAATCAGTGTGGAGGTTCCTAAAACAGCTAAAAATAGATCTGCAATATGACCCAGCTATAGCACTCCTAGGCATATATCCTAAGGACTCATCTCATTACCTTAGAGATACTTGCTCAACTATGTTTATTGCTGCTCAATTCACAATAGCTGGGAAATGGAACCAGCCTAGATGTCCCTCAACTGAGGAGTGGCTAATGAAGATAGGCACATTTATACAATGGAGTTCTTCTCAGTGGTTAAAAAAAATGAAGTTATGAAATTTGTAGGAAAATGGATGGGTCTGGAAAGGATTATACTAAGCGAGGTAATCCAGGCCCAGAAAGCCAAATGTCACATGTTCTCTCTCATATGTGGATCCTAGCTACAGATGACTGGACTTCTGTGTGAGTAGGAAGAAAACTCAGTAGCAAAGTCCAGTAAGCTAGAAAAGAGAGATAAAGGGAAGAGAAAGGAAGGGAGGGGGTACTTAATAGGGTGATATTGTACATATGTAAGTAGAAGAATAGATTAATGGTGGTGAAAAGGCCCAAGTGAGGTCAGGGGAAGAGACTGAGTAAAGGAAAGGTGGAGGGAGGGCTAATCAAAATCTAAGAGGATATAGATAAATCATATGGAAACCTACTTTTTTGGACTGATGGAACACTCAGGAGCTGTAGATTGTTACTAGAAAATTTTCAGTGCCAGTAATGGGATACCTTCCAGTGACTTGTTGGCCAGGAAGGTCCCTGATGCCCCCAAAACATTATAGGCCATTGCCGAGGCCCTTGCTTTCCCACTAGGAATAGATGGTAAGACCCTATTGCTGAAGACTCCACATACTTGGGCTGCAAGACCACTGAAAAATCCTGCTGGAACTGAGCTGAGAACCTCCTCCATGTAGACCAGCTGACAGAAAGCTGGAAGAAGCCATGCTGCATGCAGTTCAATGGGAGAGAGAGAGAAATCACCAATGAAGATACTCATCAGTGGACACTACAAACCTTATGTTTGGACAGCCAGGCCAAATGAGCCAACGGGTGCAATACTGGCATGTCTATCATGGTGGAAACCAACTGTTCTCTAATTTGACTAGAGGCCCGCTCCATGGGAGGTAATACATCCCTGATACTGAATACCTACAACAGGGGTAGTCATGAGCCCTAGGGGTGTAACGTCTGCTGCTATCTGGCTAAATGTATATACAATGCTTATCAAACTGCCCAGTAAGCACTTCTCTTAATGTTCATACCCTTATTATAATGCTACTCTCAATTTTGGTAGAGAATCTTCTCTTTTCAGATGGCAGTGACCTTGGGATGACTCAGAAGGCACCATGGTGCTGGAAAGAAGTGACAGAGGAGTGCTCAGCACTATAACATCTCTATCACACCTTCCAAGGCTCAGGGTCTATTGCAGAAGAGGTGGAGGAAAGAATGTAAGAGCCAAAGGAAGGGTAGGACTCCTTACAACGTGCTCCCTCAGACACAAAATGGACTGGATATCCATGACCTCACAGTGCCTGACACTACCTACACAAGACTATCATAACAGGAGGAAAAGATCATGGAATCAAAATAAAAGAGAGAGTGATTGAGAGGGAGAGGGGATATGATGGAGAATGGAGTTTCAAAGGGGAAAGGGGGGGGAGGAAGGGCAGTACCATGGGATATTGTTTACAATCATGAAAGTGGTTAATAAAAAAAATTAATTAAAAAAAGAAAAGTTTTATTTATTTATTTATTTATTTAAGAGAGAGAGAGAGAAAGAGAAAATGGGTGCACCAGGGCCTGCAGCTGCTGCAAACAAACTCCAGACGCCTACACCACCTGGTGCATTGGCTTATGTGGGTACTGGGAAATCAAACCTGGGTCCTTTGGCTTTGCAGGCAATACCTTAACTGCTAAGCCATCTCTTCAGGCTCTCTCCTTTTTTTTTTTTTTTTTTTTTTTTTTGAGATAGAGTCTTGTTCTAGCTTAGGCTGGCCTATAATTCACAGTGATCCTACTACCTCTGTCTCCCAAGTGTTGGGATGAAAGGTGTGTGCCACTATACCCTGCACATTTGAAGTCCTCAAATAAGAAATATAGACTCTAGGAATTGTTAGTAGTATATGAGAAATTCCAAGCTGTAAGTCTATATTCTAGTAGCAATTATTGCAATAACCTCACATCTTTTTCCTTCCAAACAATACTAGAAGGTTGTTAAATGTGCTTAGATGTTAGATGTGGTTTTTCATGGGTGAAATGAGTAAAATCAGATATGATTTGACTAGGTCTGGAAAGATGGCTTAGCGGTTAAGGTGTTGCCTTGTGAAGCCTAAGGATTCATGTTCAACTCTCCAGATCTCATGTAAGCCAGATGTACAAGGTGACACAAGCTTGCAAGGTTGTACATGCTCATAAGATCTCTCACACATATCTGGAGTTCAATTATAGCGGCTGGAGGCCCTGGCACGCCAATTTTCTCTCTCTCATAAGTTAAAAAATGGCATGATTTGACTAAGACATACTGTATTTGTTTTTATTATTTTATTTTTGAGAGACAGAAAAAGGCAGAGAGTGAGAGAGAGAATGGGTGCACCAGGGCCTTTCAGTTGCTGTGAACAAACTCCAGATGCATGCACCCCCTTGTGCTCATGTGCAACAGTGCACACTTGTGTCACTTTTCATCTATTTCATGGCTATGTGGGACCTGGAGATTCAAACATGCATTCTTAGGCTTCGCAGGCAAGCATCTTAACCACTAAGCCATCTCTCCATCCCTAGACACATTGTACTTTACAGGCACCTTCACCATTGTACATTCAAGATAGAAGAATTGAGGCTGGGGAGATGGCTCAGCAGTTAAAGGCCCTCTCTTGCTAAGCCTGCTGGCCCAGTTCAATTCCCCATATAAAGCCAGACACATACACACAACATATACACACATACATACACGAAAAGTGACACATGTGTCTGGAGTTTACTTGCAGCAGCAACAGACCCTGGCATGCCCCCTCCCACAAGCAAATAAATAAAATATTTAAAAAGGAAAAAATAGAGCTGGAAGGATGGCTTAGCGATTAAGGCGTTTGCCTACAAAGCCAAAGGACCCAGGTTCTACTCCCCAGGACCCACGTTAGCCAGATGCACAAAGTGACACATGTGTCTGGAGTTCGTTTGCAGTGGCTGGAGGCCCTGGCATGCCCATTCTCTCTCTCCCTCTTTCTCTCTGTCAAATAAATAAATAAATAAATAAATATTTTTTTTTTAAAGGAAAAAATAAAGATGGAAAAATCTAGTGAGCTAGGTACATCAGAGCCTATTCAAGCTGTTTCTTCCCAGCCAGTGAAGAAAGCTGTTAGCTGGTTCTAACTCAGAGATTAAGTGAATCTGGTGGCAACGTCTTATTTACCTAAAGTAAGGGTTGCTTGCAAGGTTCTTGACAAAGTGCATAAAAGGATCAAGAGCTGGAGACTTCAGTAAGCTTACAAGTTGTACAACTGGTTTTGCCTGCTTGTTAATAAATATTTGAGTATGTGGCCGGTTTCAGTCTGAGATCTGATGCCATTGTCATACACCACTTAGTAACAAGATTTGCAACATATGTGGCCCACCTCTCACTGTTGGGGGCTGCCCTCCACTCCTGCAATAATCATAACAACAAAAATGTCCACTTAATAAATAATCTGTTCATTAACATAATGAAGTTGGCTTGCTGCACTCGGGACAGTAAGTTGAGGAGGAAAGTGTCGGATCCAGGAGCACCAGTGAGGAGATCGTTGCTCCTCACTGTCAGCAAAACAGTCAGAATGGCAGATGGTGCGATGGACCAAGCCCAGACACAGGTGCCACAGAGAGCCCAGTGCAAATAAATGCTGGTTCTGCCACTTGGCCATGTAATTAGGAGGTCCCTTCTCTTTTCTTAGATTACACACACACACATGCCCATGGATAATTAAATGAGATGGTACACATTAATTCCTCTCACTCACACATTTGTATGCAGTGAGCACTAAATAAGTGCTAATTCCATCTGCCACCATTGAACCATAAGATACTATGATAGATAACCCAAGACTCATCAAAGTGACAAGAAGAGAAAGCCCAGTGCTTAGCACTGGATGAGTCACCTTTGTCACACACAGAGAATCCATTGCAGAGGAGGTGGCATAAAGAATATGAGTGCTGGGGCTGGAGAAATGGTTTAGTGGTTAAGGCGCTTGCCTGCAAAGCCAAAGGACCCAGGTTCAATTCCCCAGGACTCATGTAAACCAGATGCACAAGAGGGTGCACGCATCTGGAGTTTGTTTGCAGTGGCTGGAGGCCCTGACATGCCCATTCTCTCTCCCTCTCTCTGCCTATTTCTCTTTCTCGCAAATAAACAAAGAAAAATAAAATATTTTAATAATAATAATAATAAAAAGAATATGAGTGCTAAACTGGGCGTGGTGGCGTATGCTTTCAATCCCAGCACTCTGGAAGCAGAGGTAGGAGGATTGCTGTGAGTTCGAGGCCACCCTGAAACTACATAGTGAATTCGAGGTCAGCCTGGGCTAGAGTGAAACTCTACCTCAAAAAAACAAACAAACAAAAAAATAGAATACGAGTGCTGCTGGGTAGGAGAGATGGCTTAGCGGTTAATGCACTTGTCTGCAAAGCCAAAGGACCAGGGATTAATTCACCAGAACCCACATAAACCAGATGCACAAAGTGGTTCATGCATCTAGAGTTCATTTGCAGTGGCTAGAGGCCCTGGTGCACCCATTCTCTCTCTCTTTCTCTGAGTCTCTCTCAAATAAGTAAAATAAAATATTAGCAAAAAAGAATATGAGTGGTGCTGGCTGTGATGGTTCGTGCCTTTAATCCCAGCATTTGGGAGGCAGAGGCGGGAGGATCATAGTCAGTTCATAGTGAGTTCCAGGTCAACCTGGGCTAGAGTGAGACTCTACCTCGAAAAACAAAAAACAAACAAACAAACAACAACAACAACAAAAACCAAACCACAAAACAGAAGGACTTTTTGGAAAAAGGAGGGTGCTCAGTGGACTAGGGTTGGGGGAAAGGGGAGGAAAAGGGGTATTAGGATAGGAATATGAGCAAATTTTGTTAAGTCCATGAATCAAAGTTTGCAATACATTTTTTTTGTTTGTTTGTTTTGAGGTAGGGTCTCACTCTAGCTGACCTAGAATTCACTCAGTAGTCTCAGGCTGTCCTTGAACTCATAGCAATCTTCCTACCTCTGCCTCCCAAGTGCTGGAATTAAAGGCATGTGCCACCATGCCTGGCTTAATAAAATTTTTTTAAATAAAACACCTTTCTCTCTCTCAAATAAATAAATAAAAATAAATAAATAAAAGTTTTAAAAAAGGGCTAGAGAGATGGCTTAGCAGTCAAGGCACTTGCCTGCAAAGCCAAAGGACCCAGGTTCAATTCCCCAGGACCCACATAAGCCTGATGCACAAGGTGGCACATTTGTCTGGAGTTTGTTTGCAGTGGCTGGATGCCCTGGTGCACCCATTCTCTCTCTCTTCCTCTCTGTGACTCTTTCTCTGTCTTTCTATTTCTCTCTCTCTCTCTCTCTCTATCTTTCCCAAACAAATAAATAAAAATTAAATAAAACAAGGCTAGGCATGGTGGCACACATCTTTAATCCCAGCACTCAGGAGGCAGAGGTAGGAGGATCACTGTGAGTTCGAGGCCACCCTGGAACAACAGAGTGAGTTCCATGTCATCTTGGGCTAGAGTGAGACCTTACCTCAAATAAAACTAAACAATAAGAAAACAAAGCTGGAGAGATGGCTCAGCAGTTAAGGCACTTACTTGTAAAACCTGACAGCCCGGGTTCAATTCCCCAATACCCATGTTAAACTAGATGCAGAAAGCAAGACACACATTTGGAGTTCGTTTGCAGTGGCAAAAGGCCCTAGCATGCCCATTCTTTCTCTGTGTCTCTGTTTTCTCTCTCTCCCAACTTTGCTTACAAATAATAACTTGTTTTTTTAAAGGTGGAAGCAGGCCAGGCGTGGTGGTGCACGCCTTTAATCCCAGCACTTGGGAGGCAGAGGTAGGAGGATCATTGTGAGTTCGAGGCCATCCTGACAGTACATAGTGAATTCCAATTCCAGGTCAGCCTGAGCTAGAGTGAGACTCTATCTCAAGAAACAAAACAAACCAAAAAAAAAAAAAAAAAAAAAAAGGGCGGGGGAAGCAGAAGAGCTGAACAGATGGCTCAAGAGTTAAGGTGCTTGCCTGCAAAGCCTGAGGACCAGAGTTTGATTCCCCAGTAGCCATGTAAAGCCAGATGCATATATGTCTGGAGTTTGTTTGCAGTGGTTAGAGGCCCTGGCGTGCCCATTCTCTCTCTGTCTCTCTGCTTGCAAATAAATAAATAAATAAAGCAGAAATATTTAGTCAATCTAGGGTTAAAGTGCTTATCTGAACATTAGAAGAAATATTTGGGCTAAAGTTTGCTACAAATACAATTCCCATGCTCTTCTATCAAGACAAAATTATTTTATTTTATTTTTAGCTTGAGGACAACTTTATTACATTTAAGGAAAAGAACAACACGGCAGACAAGCTGTAAATCTTGGCAGTTGCTGGGAGAAGAGGGAGACAGATAATAGGAAGAGAGAAAGTTATGCCTATTGAGTTAATGTCCAGAAAGCAGGCTGGTTGCAGGTTCAGCAAGCAGCTACAAGAGGGGTATCTTCAGAGAAACAGTGATAAAACACAAAGTATCTGGGCAAGAATGCTTAATATTTTGACCAGGAGTCAAAGAAAAGATAGAAAGGGAGAAAAAAAGAAAATAAAAGAAAAAGCCAAGCATGGTGGCACACGCCTTTAATCCCAGCACTCGGAAGGCAGAGGTAGGTGGATCGCTGTGAGTTCGAGGCCACCCTAAGACTACATAGCGAATTCCAGGTCAGCCTGGGCTAGAGCGGGACCCTACCTTAAAAAACCAAAAAAAAAAAAAAAAAAAAAAGAAAGAAAGGCAGAAAATGGGGCTAGAGAGATGCCTTAACAGTTAAGGCACCTTCCTGCAAAGCCTAAGTACTCAGGTTTAATTCCCAAGTACCCACATAAACCAGATGCACAAGGTGGCTCATGTGTCTGGAGTTCACTTGCAGTGGATGGAGGCCCTGGTGCCCCCATTCTCTCCACCCCCTCCCATTTGCCTTTTTCTTGCTCTCTCTCAAATAAATAAATAAAATATTTTTTTTTTTTTTTAAGGAGAAAGGGAGTAGCAAGAGAACCTTGAGATGCGTATGCTAGATTTGTGTTAATGTGGCTCACTTCTCATTTTAATCATACTCCAAGGGATTTTTGTTTTGCTCTGTTTTGTTTTCTAGACTAAACATATAGTTAGAATAAATTAGAAAAAGCAATCTAATGGCTAATTTTCCCATTTGTATTTTATTTTCTGAAATACTTTTTTCATAGTTATTTGTTTTAAAAGATTTAAAAATCATTGCACTTTGGTCAGAAAAAAAAAAAATATATCTTATAAATTAAAAAAAAAAGAAGCCGGGCGTGGTGGCGCACGCCTTTAATCCCAGCACTCGGGAGGCAGAGGTAGGAGGATTGCTGTGAGTTCGAGGCCACCCTAAGACTCCATAGTGAATTCCAGGTCAGCCTGGGCTAGAGTGAGATTCTACCTCGAAAAAAGAAAAGGAGAAAAGGAAAGGGTAATGCTTTTTGAGTCAGAATTCAGAAAAGTAGGCAGGCTTACCAGTGAGGGTACACAAGCAACTACCAAGAGGAGACCATTCTCAATCAACAAACCTGTGCTAAGCGGAACACTTCATTATATTGCAAGCACAGAGATGACAAATACAGACGCCGCGTTGCCTGCAGAGCATCCAGGCTGCCTGTCCTTTTGTGTCTGTTAATGTTTATTCCTCGTTCTGAGTCCCCACAAGTTCTCCAAATATGACAGAATCAGATTCAACTATTTGTTTTCTTTTGTTTCTGTGGTGCTCATGGATGTTGGGAAAGCACTCTACCACTGAGCTATATTCTTTGCCCCCACCCCCATTCAGCTACTAATTTTGAGAAACAGCTGATAATGTCAGGTGCTTGGCTAGGCCCATTATATACATTTTTTTAAACATTTTATCATTATTTATTTATTTATTTGACAGAGAAAGAAGGGGGGGAGAGAGAGAGAATGGGCGCACCAGGGCTTCTAGCCACTGCAAACAAACTCCAGACACATGTGCCCCTTGTGCATCTGGCTAACGTGGGTCCTGGGGAATTGAACCTGGGTCCTTTGGCTTTGCAGGCAAATGCCTTAACCGCTAAGCCATTCCTCCAGCCCCATTTTTAAATTTTTATTTATTTATTTGAGAGAGAGCAAAGCAGATATATAGAGAGAATGGGCACGCCAGGGCCTCCTGCCACTGCAAAAGAACTCCAGATGGATGCGTCACCTTGTGCATCTGGCTTAAGAACCTGGGTCATTTGGCTTTGTAAGCAAGCACCTTAACTGCTAAGCCATCTCTCCAGCCCCCATCAGATACATTTTAAACCAACAAAACAAACTTAGAAGATAACACTTTTATTATGTCCATTTTTTGCACGTTGTATAGTTGCATGTGCGTGTTGGCTTGTGTATGTGCAGTTGCACATGCAAGCTGTACATTTGTATGTGGAGACCAGAGTGTCTTTCCTCAAGTCTGTTGTTTAACTCTTTTATATATATGTATGTATATATACATATACATATATATATATATATATATAATTTATTTAATTATTTGAGACAGAAAGAGGCAGACACACAGAAAAAGACAGAGAGAAAGAGAGAGATAATGGGCATGCTAGGGCCTCTAGCCACTGCAAATGAACTCCAGACACATGCACCACCTTGTGCATCTGGCTTATGTGGGTACTGGGGAGTTGAACCTGGGTCCTTAGGCTTTGCAGACAAGTGCCTTAACCACTAAGCTGTCACTCCAGCTCTCTCTTTTTTTTTTTTAAGATTTACTTTATTTATTTATTTATTTATTTATGAAAGAGAAAGAGGCAGAGAGAGAGAGAGAGAGAGAGGGAGGGAGGGACAGAATAGGTGCACCAGGGAGGGCCTCCAGCCACTGCAGATGAACTCCATATGCATGTGCCCCCTTATTGATCTGGCTTACATGGGTCCTGGAGAGTCAAACCGGGATCCTTTGGCTTTGCAGGCAAATGCCTTAACCGTTAAGCCATCTCTCCAAGCCCTTTTTTTTAAAAAAAAAAAATCATTTAAAAATTGTATTTATTTGAGAGAGAGGTGGGGGGATAAATGGGTGTACCAGGGCCTCTAGCCACTGTAAACAAACTCCATACACATGCACCACCTTGTGCATCTGGCTTATGTAGGTACTGGGGAGTTGAACCTGGGTCCTTAGGCTTTGTAGGTAAGTGCCTTAACCACTAAGCAGTCTTTCCAGCCCTCTTTTTTAAAACTCATTTTTAAATTTGATTTATTTGAGAGAGAGGTGGGGGGATGAATGGATGCACCAGGGCCTCTAGCCACTTTAATCAAACTCCAGACACATGCACCACCTTGTGCATCTGGTGTTACGTGAGTACTAGGGAATTGAACCTGGGCCTGCAGGCTTTGCAAGCAAGCACCTTTAACCACTGAGCCATCTCCCCAGCCCAGGACATGTTATCTTATTAGGAGACAGATCGTGAGCTTGTTATGGTGTTGCATGCCTACAGTCCCAGCCCTTGGGGGTTCCAGGCCAACCTGAGTAACACCGCAGGACCTTATTGAGAGAGGAAGAGGAAAGGTGGGAGGGAGGGGGCAAGGGAAAGAGAGATCAAATATTAGAAATACTATTTAACCCCAGCATGGTGGCGCATGCCTTTAATCCTAGTACTCAAAAGGCAGAGGTAGGAGGATCACCCTGAGTTCGAGGCCACCCTGAGACTACATAGTAAATTTCAGGTCAGCCTGAGAAATAAATGCTAAGTTTTATGAGGGTATTATATGTAAGAGTTTCCAGTATAAGGCTATATATTTGATCAGTAAGCTCAGAGGCTGACACCAGTACTCAGAAAGTCATTGACTATGATGACTGACAATATAATTTCCCCTTCTAATGAAAGTAAATGAGACATACATTATGACCATTAACTAAGGTAGGATTGTTACAGCCCCTTGGTCATTTCTTTTAAGACATCTTTGTCTTACTGAACAGATGAACACATATACATATCTTTCTTAAAGTTCCTATATTTAAAAACCCTTCTTATTTTATTTTTCTAGTATGGAAATCTTATTTAATTGGAGTACTTTTTCACTTATACTTAGTACATTACTAGTGTACTTGGGTGTGAGTCTACCACCTTGGTGCTTCTCTTTGGAGACAAAGAGAAGCTGTTTTTACTTTATGGCCTTCTTCTTTTTTAACATTTTATTTATTTATTTTCAAGGAGAGAGAGAAAGCAAGAAAGAGAGAGAGAGAGAGGGAGCAGTCCAGGGCCTCTCACCACTGCCAACAAACTCCAGTTGTATGCATCACTTTGTGCATCTGGCTTTATGTGGATAATGAGGAATTAAACCTGAACTGTCAAGCTTTGCAAGCAAGCACCTTTAGCCACTGAGCCATCCCTTTAGCACCCTTCTCTCTCTCTTTTTTGTTTTGCCTCCCGCCCACTTTTTTTTTATTTTTAAGGTAAGGTCTTGCTCTAGTTCAGGCTGACCCGAAATTGACTATGTAGTCTCAGGATGACCTCGAGCTCATGGTGATCCTCCTATCTCTGCCTCCCAAGTGTGGGATTAAAGGCATGCGCCATCATGCCCAGCTCACCCTTCCCCTTTTTAAAGTTTATTTTTATTTATTTATTTATTTGCAAAAGGAGAGAGGAAGAGACAGAGAATGGGTATACTGGGCCTCTTGCCTCTGCAAACAAACTCCAGATGGATGCACCACTTTGTACATCTGGCTTTACATGAGTTCTGGGGAGTCGAATCTGGGCTAGCCACCTCCTCAGCCCTTTTGTTGCCTTTTTTTGAGGGGGGGAATTTAATATCACATATTTATTCTATTGACTTTTAGGTATACTTCTCATGTTGTGCATTCTTTAATTTTTTTGTTTACAAGGAGAGAGAGAGAGAAGAGAGAAAGAAAGAACATGTGTGTGAACTCCAGACATATGTGCCACTTTGTGCATCTAGCTTTATGTGGATAATGAGGAATTAAACCTGGGCTGGCAGGCTTTGCAAGTAAGCACCTTTAATGGCTGGGCCAGGGCCTCGTGCCGCTGTGAACAAACTCCAGACGCATGCACCACTTTATGCATCTGGCTTTTCATAGTTACTCCCAAACCCCAGCGGTGATCTTGCAAGCAAGTTCCTTTAACCACTGAGCCATCACTCCAGGCCTCCACTTGGTTTTAAGAAGTGCTGGAGATCAAACCAGAGCTAGGCAAGCATGCTGCCAATGGAACTACATCTGTTGAAAAAGACTCACACAAAAAGTAAAGCAGCAAGAAACTTTATTAAGAGCAAAGCAATAGTAAAGGTTTGAACACAGTGCCAAGAGGGGCAGCTGTATAAGCAAATGGACTAAATGAATGTTTGAGGGCCTAGGAACATGACTTATGGGTTAAAAACACTTGCTTGCAAAGCCTGCCAGCCCAGGTTTGATTCCTCAGTACCCATGTAAAGCCATATGTACAAAGTGGCACGTGCACCTGGTGTTGATTTGCAGCAGCAAGAGACCCCGGTACACCCATACACATGCTCTCCCTCAAATAAATTTTAAAATATGTTTTGGAAATATATAGTTGATAAGGGGGGGGAATGAGGGGCTGGGAAAATAGCTCAGTAATTAAAAGCACTTGCTTGCAAAGTCTGCTGGCCCAGTTTCAATTCCCAAGGCACCCGTGTAAGCCAGATGTGACAAGTGGCACATGTGTCTGGTGTTCATTTGCAACAGCAAGAGACCCTGACACGCGTGCATGTGTGCACGTGTGCATGTGCACGCACACGCACACACACACACACACACACACACACACAGAAATAAATACTTTTTTTTTATTGGTTTTTCGAGGTAGGGTCTCGCTCTAGCCCAGGCTGACCTGGAATTCACTATGGAGTCTCAGGGTGGCCTTGAACTCATGCTGATCCTCTTACCTCTGCCTCCCGAGTGCTAGGATTAAAGGCGTGCGCCACCACGCCCGGCCCTAAATACATAATTTTTAAAGAAAAATGATAGTTTGAACATATATGTATATCTCTTTCTGAGAACCCCACAAAAATGAGAGCAGCCAGGCGTGGTGGCTCATGCCTTTAATCCTAGCACTCAGGAGTTCTGAGATAGGAGAATTGTAGTCAGTTCAAGGACAGTCTGGGCTAGAGTGAGACTCTGCCTGAAAAATAAAAATTTTTTAAAAATGAGAGCAAAGGGATAAACCCGGAATAACCTCACAAGGATAAGATAGTGGGAGGCAGGCATCCGAGGAAAAGTTGGAAAGCAAACTGGAACAGTTGACGGTGCTGAGAAAGCTGTAAACCAAGTGTGAGAAGCCAGCCATTTCCTGCTGCAGAATTCTAGCTCAGCTCAAGTACTAGAAGACCTAGAAACCCAGGCGGAGGGCAGAGGGGATGGCTTAGCGGTTAAAAGTGCTTGCTTGCAAGCCGGGCTTGATGGCGCACGCCTTTAATCCCAGCACTTGGGAGGCAGAGGTAGGAGGATTGCCGTGAGTTCAAGGCCACCCTGAGACTCCATAGTGAATTCCAGGTCAGCCTGGGCCAGAGTGAGACCCTACCTTGAAAAAAAAAAGTGCTTGCTTGCAAAGCCTGATGGCCTGGGTTTAATTCCCCAGTACGCACATAAAGCCAGATGCACAAAGTGGAGCATGCATCTGGAATTTGGTTACAGTGACCAGAGGCTTAGGCATGCCCATATTCATCACCCCCCCCCAACATACACACTCTTTACAAATAAACCAATAAAAACGTTTCTAAAAAATCCAGGGGCTGGAGGGATGGCTTAGTGGTTAAGGCATTTGCCTGCAAAGCCAAAGGACGAAGGGTCAATTCCCCAGGACCCATGTTAGCCAGATGCACAAGAGGGCACATGTGTCTGGAGTTCATTTGCAATAGCTGGAGTCCCTGGCTCACCCATTATCTCTCTCTCTCTCTTTCTCTGTCAAATAAATAATATATATAAAAAATCCAGGGGCTGGAGAGATGGCTTAGCAGTTAGGGTACTTAGGCTGCCTGTGAAGCCTAAGGACCCATGTTCAACTCTCCAGATCCCACCTTAGCCAGTTGCACAGACAGGCAAGCGCAAGGCTGCACATTCCCACTAGGTGGTGCAAGCATCTGGAGTTCAATTGCAATGGCTGAGGTTTGGCAATTCTCTCTCTCTTTCTCCATCTCTCTAAAAAAAAAAGTAAATAAATAAGTAAAATTAAAAATAAATAAACAAATAAAAGCCCAGGTAGAAAGACCCAGGAAGAAGTAGAAAGTCTCTTTAGGGACCTGTGAGTCTTCAGTTCCCCTCTATAATCCAGCACCTGATTCCTCTCCCATGCAGGTCTTTGTGGAGCAGTGAAAAGAAGAGTCACTGGATAGCCATCACACGCTTTTTTTTTTTTTTTTTTTTTTCCTGAGGTAAGGGCTCACTCTAGCCCAGGCTGACCTGGAATTCACTCTATTCTAAGGGTGGCTTCAAACTCCTACCTGTGCCTCCCGAGTGCTGGGATTAAAGGAATGCACCACCATCCCCAACTATCACACACTTCTTTGTTCCCTTTCCAGCCCCACAGACTCCTTATGCTGTGGCAACACCATTCCTTCCCTAATCATGAAAATGGGGAATTCTCTGAAGAAATTGAGCATTCTCAAAGAAATGACCTAAAGCAAGTGCTTCTATTATGGAAAAGCACCAAGTAGCAGAGTGAATATGAGTGCTGTTCTTACTGCTAGTCAGAGAAGCTTCTCTTTGGGGATGGCTGTAGAATTGAGGAGACTCAAAACTTATCAAAGCTGAAAATAAGAGGCAATCAAGAGCTCAACACTAAATGAGACATCTTTCCCATGTCCATCAAGGCTCAGGAAACATTGAGGAAAAGAGGGTGGTCCTCTTACCTCTGCCTCCTGGGTGCTGGGATTAAAGGCATGTGCCACCATGCCTGGTTTGATTTCTCTTTTTAAAGGAAGACTAAAAGCTTATTACTTAAACTCACAGGGTAGTTATAAGCAGGAATAAGATAATGTATGGAAAATGTTCAACATGATGCTTACATTAAATCAGCCAACACGTTCTAGGATCAACCTCCATTTTCTTTCTGCATTGTAGAATATACAATCTAGATGAGTATTAAGGCTGGAGAGATGGCTTAGCAGTTAATGTGCTTGCCTGCAAAGCCAAAGGACCCAGGTTCGATTCCCCAGGACCCACATAACCTAGATGCAAAAGGTGGCACAGGCATCTGGAGTTGATTTGTAGCGCCTAGAGGCCCTGGCATGCCCATTCTCTCTCTCTCCCTTTCTATCTCTCTCAAATAAATAAAATTAAGTACAATAGCGTTAGAGAGATTTCTTAGTGGTTAAGGTGCTTGCCTTCAAAGCCAAAGGACCCAGGTTCAATTCCCCAGGACCCCATGTTAGTCAGATACCCAAGGTGGCACATGTGTCTAAAGTCTGTATGCAGTGGCTGGATGCCCTGACGCACCCATTCTCTCCCTCTCTTTCTCTCTGCCTCTTTCTCTCTCTGCCTCTCAAATACATAAATAAAAATAATACATTTTTTAAAGCCGGGCGTGGTGGCGCATGCCTTTAATCCTAGCACTTGGGAGGCAGAGGTAGGAGGATCATGGTGAGTTCGAGGCCACCCTGAGACTACATAGTGAATTCCAGGTCAGCCTGGACTAGAGTGACACCCTACCTTGAATTAAAAAAAAAAAAAAAAAAAAAAACAGGCTGGAGAGATGGCTTAGTGATTCAGGCGCTTGCCTGTGAAGCCTAAGGACCTATGTCTGACTCTCCAGATACCACCTAAGCCAGATGCACAAAGGTGAGGCAAACACAAAGTTGCACATGCCCACTAGGTGGCACAAGCCTCTGGAGTTTGATTTCTGTGGCTGAGGCCCTGGCATACCAATTCTCTCTCTCAAAAATGAAATACAACAAATCTCTAAAAAATATATGAGTATGAATGACTCGTTATATATTATGAAGAGCATGAGGCTTGGTTTAAAAACAGACAGAAGAGATATAGACAGAGAGAATGAGTGCAGGACCTCCAGCTGCTGCAAACGAACTCGAGATGCATGCACCACTTTGTACATCTGGCTTTACGTGGCTACCCACGAGAAAGATCCAGCAAGGAAAGAGAGAAAGAGCAAGGAAGGAAAGCATTACATGAGCCTCTCTCTCTCTCTCGCTCTCTTTTGGTTTTCCAAAGTAGAGTCTCACTCTAGCCCAGGCTGACCTGAAATTCACTATGTAGTCTCAGGCTGGCCTTGAGCTCACAGCAATCCTCCTACCTCTGCCTCCGGAGTGCTGGGATTAAAGGAATGCACCACCATACCTGGCTATTGAGAACTTTAATATGTGAACAATACTTTTTTATTTTTTATAATTAACAACTTCCATGAACAATACTTTAAATTTTTTTTTATTTTTATAATTAACAACTTCCATGATTATAAATAATATTCCATGGTAATTCCCTCCCTCTCCCAACTTTCCCCTTTGAAACTCCACTCTCCATTATGTCCCCTCCCCCTCTCAATCAGTCTCTCTCTTTTATTTTGATGTCATCATCTTTTCCTCCTATTATGATGGTCTTCTGTAGGTAGTGTCAGGCACTGTGAGGTCATGGATATCCAGGCCATTTTGTGTCTGAAGGGAACACGTTGTAAGGAGTCCTACCCTTCCTTTGGCTCTTACATTCTTTCCGCCACCTCTTCCGCAATGGACCCTGAGCCTTGGAAGGTGTGATAGAGATATTGCAGTGCTGAGCACTCCTCTGTCACTTCTTCTCAGCACTGTGATGCCTTCTGAGTCATCCCAACATCACTGCCATCTGAAAAGAGAAAGTTCTATAATGAAAAAGTGAGAGTAGCATTAATATATGGGTATAAGCATTAAGAGAAGTGCTTACTGGACAATTTGATGAGCATAATATGTACATTTAGCCAGATGCTAGCAGACATTACACCCCTAGGGCTCATGACTACCCCTGTTGTAGGTTTTCAGTATCAGGGATATATTCCCTCCCATGGAGCAGGCCTCCAGTCAAATTAGAGGGCAGGTGGTTTCCCCCATAACAAACATGCCACTATTGCACCCATTAGCTCATTTGGCCTGTTTGGCCGAACATAAGCCTTGCAGTGTCCACTGTGGAGTATCTTCACTGGTGATTTCTCTCTCTCCCATTGAGCTTCATGCAGAATGGCTTCTTCCAGCTTTCTGTCAGCTGGTCTACATGGAGGAGGTTTTCAGCTCAGTTCCAGCAGGATTTCTCAGTGATCTTGCAGCCCAAATATGTGGAATCTTCAGCAATAGGGTCTTACTATCTCTTCCTGGTGGGAAACCAAGGGCCTCAGCAATGGCCTGTAATATTTTGGGAGCATCAGGGGCCTCCCTGGCCAACAACTCACTGGAAGGTATCCCGTCCCTGGCACTGAAAATTTTCTAGTAACAATCTATGTCTCCTGGGTATTCCATTGTCCAAAATAGTAGGTTTCCATATGATTTATTTATATCCTCTTAGATTTTGATTAGCCTCCCTCCGTCTTTCCTTTACTCAATCTCTTATGTGAACAATATTTTTCTTTGATCATATTCCCTATCCTATTACCATTTTGGCCCTCCTCTCCCAACCCATATTTCACAGAGGATCCTCTTCTTTTCAATTAGTCCTCTCTCTCTCTCATTTACTTATTTATTTATTTGGTTTTTTTCAAGGTAGGGTCTCACTCTAGCCCAGGCTGAGCTGAAATTCACTATGTAGTTTCAGACTGGCCTTGAACTCACAATGATCCTTCTACCTCTGCCTCCTGAGTGCTGGGATTAAAGGCATGTGCCACCACGTCCAGTAAAATATATTTTTAGGGCTATAGAGATGGTTTAGCACTTAAGGCACTTGACTGCAAAGCTAAAGGACCCAGGTTTGATTGCCAAGGACCCATGTAAGCGAGATGCACAAGGTGGTGCATATGTCTGGAATTTGCAGTGACTGGAGACCCTGGCATGTCCATTTTCTCTCTCTTTCTCTCTTCTCTCTCACTCAAATAAATAAATAAAAATAAAAATATTTTTTAAATATATTATTTTAAAAATTCAAGATTGTTCTCAGGTACATAGCAAGTTTCAGGCTATCCTGGGCTATATAAGCTCCTCCCTCAACAAAACAAAACATAAAAGTTAATAATAATTGCTCCACCTGAGGGAATAAGGCATGGTGGTGTCATCCCAAAACTTGGAGACAGATGAAGGAAGATCACAAGTTTGAGGCCAGCCTGGGTTACATAGCAAGACCTTATCTCATGAGAGAGGAAGAAGCTGGGTATGTATACACCACCTTCAGAGAATCATGGGTTGAAAGCATCTCTGCACACTAATCTCTTGACACAGTCTAAGGTCGGATTTATTAGAGTGGCTTTCAGAATCTCCCAGGGGGAGCTGGAGAGATGGCTTAACGATTAAGGCCCTTGCCTGCAAACCAAAGGACCTAGGTTCAATTCCCCAGTACCCAATAAAGCTAGATGCACAAGGTGGCATATGATTTCATTTGCAGTGGCAAGAGGCACTGGAATAACCATTCTCTCTCTCTCAAATAAATAAATACATTTTTTGCTTGTTTGAATTAAGTTTTTGCTATAGCCCAGGCTTACCTGTAATTAACTATGTAGTCCCAGGCTGGCCTCAAACTCACAGCAATTCTCCTACCTCTGCCTCCCAAGAGTTGGGATTAAATGCATGCACCACCACCATGACTGGCTAAATAATTGTTTTTTGGGGGGGGTTTCAAGGTAGGGTCTTGCTCTAGCCCAGGCTGACCTGGAATTCACTATGTGGTCTCAGAGTGGCCTTGGACTCATGGATATCCTCCTACCTCTGCCTCCCGAGTGCTGGGATTAAAGGCGTGCACCACCACACCCACTTTAAATAAAATATTTGTATAAATCATTAAAAAAAAAAAAACAGGGCTGGAGAGATGGCTTAGCAGTTAAGCACTTGCCTGTGAAGCTTAAGGACCCCAGTTCGAGGCTCCATTCCCCAAGACCCACGTTAGCCAGATGCACAAGGAGGCACATGCGTCTGGAGTTCATTTGCAGTGGCTGTAGGCCCTGGCGCGCCCATTCTCTCTCTCTCTCTATCTGTCTCTTTCTCTCTCTCTCTGTCACTCTCAAATAAATAAATAAAAATGAGCAAAAAGTTGTTTAAAAATGACAGCCAAGTATGTAGTTGAAAACTTCAGCAAACTTTAAAACAAAACAAAAAACACCAGGGACAGAGATGCAAACTTCTGGGGCACTGAGAGCACTGACATTTTGGGATGATCCTTAAGGCTTCTTGTCCTTTTCTCGTATGCCGTGTTCAGTCTGTCAGCTAATTTTCCCATCCAAGTACTAACCAGGCCCGACCCTGCTTAGCTTCCCAGATCAGATGGGATCGGGTGCATTCAGGGTGGTATGGCTGTAGACTGTCAGCTGATGCTCTCATGTCTATTTTCAACACATAGCCAGGATTCACAGCTATCCCTTTCCCCAGGCCACCACTGACAGACATTCGCCCAAATCACCGCAATGAGCTGCTTCTCCCTTCATCTTCGTCTTTTCACTCTTGCTTCCTATCTTGTTTCCTAGAACTGCCATAACAAAGTGGCTCTGGCCAACACAAACATATGATCTCACAGTTGCAGAGGCCAGATATCTGAAATCAAAGTATTGGCAGGGCTTTGGAATTCTTGTCTTCTGGACTGGGTGTTGCTGTTGCGTTCATGACCTCACGTCAGCTGCTGTTATCTGAACAAGACCTGCAGAATACTGCGCCCATCAGCATGTCACCATGGATGATGGAGGAGGGCAGAAGAAATATGCCACCAAAATAGAAGGGCATTAGTTGGAAAGAAGGGGTTCATTGGAGGAGAGATGGGAGGAGGGACAAAAGAAAGTAATAGGAGGGGATAAAGACTGAAATACATTATGTATATGTATAAAGATTGTCAATAAAACAGCAAGAATAGGAGCTAGAGAGATGGCTTAGTGGTTAAAACATTTGCCTGCAAAGCCAAAGGTCCCAGGTTTGATTCCCCAGGACCCATGTAAGCCAGATGCACAAAGTGGTGCATGTGTCTAGAGTTCGTTTGCAGTGGCTAGAGATCCTGGTGGGCCCATTCTCTCTATCTACTTTTCTACCCCCCCAATAAATAAAAAAAATTTTTTTATTTGAGAGAGGGGAGAGAGAGAGAGAAAAAATGGGCACACCAGGGCTTCTAGCCACTGCAAACAAACTCTAGACACATGTGCCACATTGTGCATCTGGTTTACATGGGTACTGGGGAATCAAACCTGGGTTCTTAGGCTTCATAGGCAAAAGTTTTAACTGCTAAGCCATCTCTCCAGCCCAAAATAAAATATTTTTTAAAAGTTAGAGTAGGGGCTGGATTTTTGTTTGCAGTGGCTGGAGGCCCTGGTGTGCCCATTCTCTCCCTCTCTCTCTGCCTCTTTCTCTCTCTCAAATAAATAAATAAAATATAGGGGGAAAAAAGATTTAAAAAGTTAGAATAGAGCCTGGCATGGTGGCGTATGCCTTTAATCCCAGCACTTGGGAGGCAGAGGTAGATGGATCGCCATAAGTTTGAGGCCACCCTTAGACTACATAGTGAATTCTAGGTCAGCATGGTCTAGAGTGAGACTCTACCTTGAAAAATTAAAAAAAAAAAAAAAGTTAGTTAGGTAGGCATGATGGTGCATGCCTTTAATACCAGCACTCAGGAGGCAGAGGTAGGAAGATCATGGTTTGAGGACAACCTGAGACTACATATTGAATTCCAGGTTCAACTTGGGCTAGAGTGAGACCTTACCTTGAAAAAAAAAAAAAAAAGATCAAAAAGGCAGATGAGTTACAGATGACTCATTTTGTGCTAGGCAGCTGGCTTTCTTTTCTTGTCATTCTTATGGGTCATGGGTCTCCTTCCATTTGTAAAAAAAGCAGATTCTCTAGCCAAGAGTCATAGCATGTTAGGCAAAGGTCAGGGAACATTGCAGAAGAATGTAAGAGCCACAGGGCAGGTAGGTGTACTATAAAGGATCGTCCCCTTCACAGCAACTGACTGGTGCATTCATGAACCCACAAAAACTTTTGATAATCCCACTGAGGAAGGCCCTTAGTGGAATGGGGGTGGGAGATGGGGGATAGAAGAGTATAATTTAGCTGGGCGGTGGTGGCGCACGCCTTTAATCCCAGTAGTACTCAGAAGGCAGAGGTAGGAGGATCGCTGAGAGCTTGAGGCCACTCTGAGACTACATAGTGAATTCCAGGTCAGCCAGGGCTAGAGTAAGACCTAACTTCAAAAAACCAATATGTTCATATATTAAAGCTTTCAATAAAAAGCTTAAAAATTGAGCTGTATATTCTTTCTCACTCTCTCCTTCTACCTCTTTCTCTTTCTGAAATAAATAAATAATAAATAAATAAAATAGTTAACAAACAGAAAGGGCTAGCAAGATAGCCTAACCATTAAGGCTCTTGCCTGGGAAGCCTAAGGACCCAGGTTCCATTCCCCAGTACCCACATAAGCCAGATGTACAAGGCTGGTACATGCATCTGGACTTCATTTGCAGTGGCTAGAGGCCCTGGAGGGCCCATATTTCTCTCTTTCTGCCTCTTTCTCTCTCTCAAATTAACTAATTAAATATTTAAAAATGAAGCCGGGTGTGGTGGCACATGACTATAATCCCAGCACTCAGGAAGCAAAAATAGGATGACCATGAGTTGGAGGCCACCCTGAGACTATATAGTGAATTCCAGGTCAGCCTGGGCCAGAAAAGAACCTACCTTGAAATAAAAAAGCTTAAACATTTAAATTTATTTACCAGCCATAGTGTATTTTGACCCCTTTAAAGTGCAAGTAAGGTTTTCACTTCTGTTCCACATCCTCCAGTGGTTTCCTAATAACTTAGAGTAAAAATCCGAAATTCCTTTTTAGAAAAAGCCCTTATAAGGGGTTAGGAATGTGGCTCAGCAGGTAAGAGCGCTTGCTGTGCAAGCTTGAAGGCCTGAGGGTGCCTGAGTTTGATCCCCAGCACACACGTAAAAGGCGAGGCATGCCCATGCGTGCCTCTAGCTCTGGTTCTGAGGGGAGCTGAGACGGGAGAATCTCTGGGGCTTGCCGGTCACCAGTCTGACAGACAATGGCAGCTCCATGTTCAGTGAGGACACCCGATGCTCTCCTCTGGCCTCTACACGGATGATGCTCATGCATCTGTACACACGTATGCATACACCATGCACACGTCACACCACATACATTTGCTATATTTACTGCACACACAGCCCGAGTTGTCAGCATGGCCTTCACCTCCTCTCTGACTTCATCTCTCATTCTTCTCCTTCATTCACTCAATCTTAGTCTTCAGCGGTCCTCATTGTTCCTTGCAAACAAACGTATAGTGAGTTATGTTCGGAGGATTGCAGAAGTCTGTATATTAAGAGGTGATAGCCTCTGCTCCCTTTCCCCATTCAGTTCTGAAACTACTAGCAGCCAAGATCTTCCTTAGGAAAATTGACTAAGCAAAACGAAAGTTTACACACTCAGAGAGTTGGAGGTCTCTAATGAAAAGACCCATCGATGATGTCAAGGGTAAAGCCCACCAGAAAATAAGCCATGTCTAGAAATACAAACATGCCATTTAACTTTAAAAAAAAAAATGCTTCACTCTAAAATGTGAATGGATACATCAAAGAAAAAGAGTAATAGGGGCATTCACTGAGACAAAGATGGTACCCTTAATCCATAAAGCCTGTTACCCATTAAGCTTTTATCCACCCTTGTTAGCAATGCATGGAATGTGCCTGTCCCTTATCACTTTACCTTATCACCAGGGAGAAGCTCACAAGGTAGAGGATAATGCTAGGTTGTCTGCAGGAATAAACTGGCCAGTGATTGTATCTGTATCGTACATGGGAAAGTCCCCTTAAACCAGAAGGAAGAGATTTCTTTTTCAAAATGCCATCCCAATGACTAACAAGCCCCAGACCCCTGCAAAAACTCTGTAAAATATCTGCTCTTTCCTCTGTCAGCAGGCAGCCTGAGTGTCCCAAAATCAGGGCTTTCCCCTCAAACCCTTGTCATTCCAATAAGAACTTTTGCCTGTGAGTTCACTGTCTCGGTTTTTATTTCCATAGTCACTGGTATAAGTTCCCTCACATCTTATATCATCAGATCACCAGATATTAAGTACGAAAATGAAATCAGAGGAGCTGGGAAGATGGCTCAGTGGCTAAAGACACTTGCTTGCAAAGGCTGTCACACTGGGTTCAATTCCCTAGTCACCCATGTAAGACAGATACAAAAAGTAGCACAAGCATTCGGTGTTTGTTTGCAGCAGCAAGGTCCTGGTGTGCCCCCACCCACCCACACACATGTGCACGCAAATAAAAATGGCACGAAAATAGAGATTATGACCCTCTAAAGGGACGTCGGAGAAAAGATAATCAGTACCGGGAATGGATAAAACTTCCTTCCTTCCTTCCTTCCTTCCCTTCCTTTTTAAGAAATTTACTGTTTTATTTATTTATTTGAGAACCAGAGAGAGACTGTGTGTGTGTGTGTGTGTGTGTGTGTGTGTGTGTATGTGTGTGTGCAAGCCAAGGCCCTTGCCACTGCAAATGTGGGTCCAGGGAATTGAACCTGAGCTGGTAGGCTTTAAAAGCAAGTGCCTTGGGCTGGAAGGATGGCTTAACGGTTAAGGCATTTGCCTGCAAAGCCAGAGGACCCAGGTTCAATTCTCCAGGACCCACGTTAGCCAGATGCACAAGGGGGTGCATGTGTCTGGAGTTCATTTGCAGTGGCTGGAGGCCCTGGCATGCCCATTCATTCTCTCTCTCTCTCTCTCCCTCTTTCTCTGTCAAATAAATAAATAAATAAAAATAAAATATTTTTTTAAAAAAGCAAGTGCCTTAAACCACTAAACCATCTCCTCAGCCCTTTTTTCTTTCTTCCTCACTCTATTCTCTTCCTCTTTCTGTCCTCTCCTCTCCTTCTCTCTCTCTTTCTTTCTTTCTTTCTTTCTTTCTTTCTTTCTTTCTTTCTTTCTTATTTTTTGTTTTTGTTCAAGGTAGGGTCTCATTCTAGCCCAGGATGACCTGGAACTCTATAGCCTCAAGCTGCCCTCAAATTCACTGGGATCCTCCAACCTTGGTCTCCCAAATGTTGGATGTGCCACCACGACTAGCATGAACTTTAAAAACTAGAGTAAAGGACTGGAGAGATGGCTTAGCAGTTAAGGCACTTGCCTGCAAAACCAAAGGACCCAGGTTCAATTCCCCAGGACCCCTGTAAGCCGGATGCACAAGGGGGCACACGTATCTGGAGTTTGTTTGCAGTGGCTAGATGCCCTGGCACACCCATTCTCTCTCTCTCTCTTCTTCTTCTCTTTCCCCCTCTCTGCCTCTCTCTCTCTCAAAAAAATAAATATTTTTAAAACTACAGTAAAGAATTTTGTAAATAAAAGAAGAAATCATATTTCATAAAACAAGAACATGAAATGGGCACACCTTTAATCCCAGCACTTGGGAGGCAGAGGTAGGAGGATCACCGTGAGTTTGAGGCCACCCTGAGAATACAGAGTGAGTTCCAGGCCAGCCTGGACTGGAAAGAGACCCTACCTCGAAAAATAAAAATATTAAAAAAAAGAATGTGAAATGGTAGAAGAGACCTTTATAATTATATGACTCAAAATTGTAAAATTCAATATAGAAGAGTTTCAATATAAATATAAATTCAATATAGAAGAAATTTCCCAGAGAATAGAATAAAAAATATAGAAAAAGTGAAGATCAATCTAGTAAGTTTAATAATTGATTAGTTAGGAGGTCCAGAATGGAGAAAAAGAGACAATAAGAGAAGAAATTACCTAAGAACTAATATGAGAAAAATTCCAGAACTTAAAAATAAAATTTTTAGAATGAGAGTTCACTAATGTTCATGTTGACTTAAAAAAATGAAATCCACAGACAGGTATATTATTTTGAAATTCCAGCACACCAGATATAAAGAGAAGATTCTATAAAAAGTTCCAGAGAAGAAAATAGGTCACATACAAAACATCAAGAACCAGAATGATGGCATTAGTTTTCTCTGCAGCTAATCTTGGAAATAATGGAGCAGTGCCTCGCCTCCAGTGTTCTTAAGGTAAATTATGTCTAACCCAGAATTCTACATACAGTCAACTATAATCTGAGAATAGAACAAAGACTGACAAGAGAAAATCTCTGAGTTGTCCTAAGTTTAATTACAAGAGTTGAAGGACACAGGGGAGGAAAGATGGTAGAAGTTAATAAGCTGGAAGCTGAGAACAAAAGAGCATTTCACATTCTTGAATGCATGTTAAAACTTTAACTGAAATTCCATCATGATCCCTTTGGTGCCACCACATCCTGCTTGCAAAGCCAACCAACTCAGAAATAATTAGTTCTTGGGGTCTGTACTTCTATCCAGATCTTTCCCTTGCTTAGTGTAATCCCACCCTTCTTATCTCTAGCAGTAGAAGTTCAATGTAAACATTTATGCCTTCCTTCCCGAAATTTTAATTACTAAAGAAAATTCTTTTAAAAATATTTTTATTTATTTATAAGAAGGGGGGAGAGAGAGAGGGAGAGAATGAGCATGCCAGGGCCTCTTACCACTGCAAATGAACTCGACACATATGTCACTTTGTGCATCTGGCTTTACACTGGTACTAGGGCATTGAACCTGGCAGGCTTTGCAAACAAATGCCTTTAACTGCTGAGCCATCTCCCGAAACCCCAAAATGTTCTTGATTCTATTCTAGCAGACACTTTGAACTGCTTACCTAGCCCTGTAGGCTGGTAGTTGTGGGATCTTTTCCCAGGACCTAATCCTTCTGACTAGTATCTACAGCAGTTAAAAAAAAAAAAAAAAAAAAAAAACCTTTTGCAGGGCTGGAGAGATGGCTCAGCAGTTGGGGTGCTTGCCTGAAAGCCTAAGGATACGAATTTGATTCCCCAGTACCCACTTAAAACCAGATGCACAGATGCACAGATGCACAGAGTGGCACATGTCTCTGGAGTTTGTTCACAGTGGCTAGAGGCCTTGGTGCACCATTCTCTCTCTCTCTCTCTGTCTCTTTCTCTGTCTCACATAAATAAATAAAATATTTGAAAAAGAAACCTTTTACTTCAGAGATGCTTCAGCCTCAAGAGTTTGGGCTTAATGAGACACTCAGAGCTCTCTCTTTCTCTCTCCACACACATATGTGTGTGTGTGTGTGTGTGTGTGTGTGTATAGTAACCTATGCATACATACACACACATACCACTCCCCCATACACGTACCAAAAAAAAAAAGAAATTTGGGGCTGGAGAGATATCTCAGTGGTTAAGTCACTTGCTCCCCAAACCCACTGTTCCCAGCACCCACATAAAGCCAGAGGCAAAGTGGCTCAGATGTCTGTAATCTCAAAGTGCCTATGGCAATGAGAGATGGAGTCAGGAGAAGCCAAAAGCTCACAAGCCTGCTAGTCTGGCCTTCCCAAGCAGGGAAAAAAAAAAAAACCTCACAAGAAAGACTTTGTCTCAGACAGCATCCTGAGTTAGTCCTTTGATCTCCACATTTATGCCATGACATAAACACTTTATACACACATACTTATATGTACAAGCACACACAAAAAATACCAAAACAAAAAGAAAGAAAGAAAAAGATAAATTCAGTTTTTATAATTTGGGAGGCTGGGAAGTCCAAAATCAAAGTATCAATATCTGATAAGAGCTTTGCTCCATCACCCCATGGTGGAAGGTAAGAGGTTAAGGAAGAACAACAGATAAAATTCACAGCCTCAAGCCTTTTTATAATTAACATTGCTCCATTCACAAGGGCGGAGTTGTTATGGCCTAACAAGCTCTTGAAAGTCTCACTTATTAACTGCTGCTTTGGGGATTAATTTTCTTGTGTGTGTGTGTGTCTGTGTGTGTGTGTGTAGGAGAAGTGCTTCAAACCATAGTAGTAGATAATTAGGCCAATGTAGTTTAAAAAAATAGAATTTCACAAAAATGAGAGAAGCCAGACATGGTGGTGCATACCTTCAATCCTAGGACTCGGGAGGCTGAGGCAGGAGGATCACCAAGAGTTCAGTATCAGCTTGGGATACAGAGTGAGCTCTAGGTCAGCCTGGGTTAAAAACCACAAATAAATGAGATTACTTTAGCTCATTCTTTGTTGCTATTACAGAATCCCTAAAACCAGATGATGTACAAAGAACAGAGTCTTGCTTGGATGACCATTCTGGAGGCTAGGAAGTCAAGTGCATGGTGACAACATCATGCTACTTCATCTCATGTAAGAAGAGACAAAACATGAGGTACGGCCTCATGTTCTAATTACTTGCTCTTGAGACACCATACCCACGCCTGAGAGAATTAATACATTCCCTCAAGAAAGGCATTCATCTGGGGCTGTGAAGATGGCTTTTTTTTTTTTTTTTTGGTTTCTCGAGGTAGGGTTTCACTCTAGTCTAGGCTGACCTGGAATTCACTCTGTACTCTCAGGGTGGCCTTGAACTCACTGCAATCCTCCTACCCCTGCCTCCTGAGTGCTGGGATTAAAGGCGTGCGCCACCATGCCTGGTTTTTTGAAGATGGCTTTTAAAGGCACTTGCTTGCAATAACCCAGCCTGGCAGTCTACAGAATGGGAGATCTTTGCCAGCTATACATCTCATAGAGGATTAATAATACCAAGTATACACAAAAAACTCAAAAAAATAAACCAAAATAATAATAAGTCAACCTAATAAAAATTGAGCTAGCCAGGCATGGTGGCACATGTCTTTAATCTCAACACCTGAGAGGCAGAAGTGGGAGGATTGTTGGGAGTTTGAGGCCAGCCTGAGACTACAGAGTGAATTCCAGGTCAGCCTGAGCTAGAGTGAGATCCTACCTTGAAAAACCAACCAAAAACAAAAAAGAAAAAGAAAAAGAAAACTGTGTGGAGGATACTGAGACAGTTAAAAGTAGATTTACCATATGACCCAGCTATACCACACCCCTTAACATATTCCCTAAGGACTTTACACATTACTACAGAGATATGGTAATAAATATAGACCCAGGCTCAGAAAGTCAAATACTCCATTTTCTTTCTCATATGTGGATCCTAGCTTCAAATGTTCAGATTTGTCTGTGATCTGGAGTAAAAGTCAACAGTAGAGACCAGGAAGCTAGACAGGGCCCATGCAAGAGGGAGGAGGGAGGACAGAGGAGAGCTTAGGAGGAGAATAAAGTAGATATGTAAGTAGAGGGGCAGAATACTGGGGGTGAAATGGTCTAATGGGGTTGGGGAAGGGGATAGGGGAGAGGAGGGCATGGGAAGAGAATTAATCAAAGTTAAAGATGTTAGGAATTAGTTTAATGGAAACCTATTGCTTCACTAGCTAAGTAACATATTTATTTAAAAAGAGAGTTTGGGCAGAAGTACCCTATGAGGATGGATAATGCTGTGCACAGAAGCCATAGATTATGAAAAGAAAATTTTAGAGCTTTGGGAGAAAAAAAGGATCTCCTCCTCCCACCTGGCTGCCTGTGCTGCTGGCTGCCTTCCGGGTGGACTGAAGAGCAGAGGCTCTCCAGGAAGCCTCCAGGCCTTCAGTGCTGGATTGGGACTGCTGAGGCATCCAGACTCATGCACTGAGCAGCTTCCGGGTTCCTTGACCCTTGGGCCTGCAGACTGCTGTTGTTGGACAGCTGTAAGCTAATCCAATTAATTCCCTTTTAGTACAAAAAAAAAAAAAGGAAAGAAAATTTCAATGCCAGAGATGGAATACCATCAAGCGAGTTGTTGGCCAGAGAGACCCCTGATGCCCCCAAAACATTGCCAAGGCTCCTGGTTGCCCACCAGGAACCAGATGGTAAGACCCTGTTGCTGAAGTCTCCACATGCTTGAGCTGTAGGTCACTGAGAAATCAAGCTGGAGCTGAGCCAGAGAAGCCTCCTCCCTGCTGACTAGCTGTCAGGATGGTGGAAAGACCTATGCAGCTTTTTAGGGAGAAAAGTCAAAAATGGTCTTATAACCATCAGTGGACCCTGCAAGCTTTATGGCTGGACAGCCTGGCCACATATACCAACTGATACAATGGTGGCATGTCTGTTATGGGAGAAACCAATTGCTCCCTGACTGGACTTGAGGCCCACTCTGTGAGACGGAATTCCTGCCTGTTACTGAAAAATCTAAGCAAAAGCCTATGACTGGGGAAGTCATAAGTCCTAGAGGGGAAACTACTACTGTTGTCTGGCTAAACGGCTATACTTCTATGCCCTCTAAATACTTATCCTTATGCCTTTGTATTCATGCTACCCTAACTTTTGGTTAGAGAAGCTTCTTTTTTCAGATGGCAGTGACCACTGGGGAGACTCAAAACTCACCCAAGTGTTGAGAAATGACAGTGGAATATTCACCACTAAGTGAGACATCTCTACCACACCCTCCAAGACTCAGGGACTGTTTTGGAAGAGGTGGCACAAAGAATGTAAGAACCAACAGAAGGGGAGCAGTGCTTTGCAATTCTGTCTTTCGGACACAAAGCGGCTGTGGTATTCGTGGCCTCCCAGTCACTGCAAGAATGCAAAGTAATGATGATTGAACTGTAGGAGGCTTATTTGCAAGAAGCAAATGGGCCCATCTGTGTGGGATGGAACTTTCGGATGGGAAGGTTAGTGAAACCCATGACACTGACAACTATCAATTTCTAAGCTCCTATTTTTGGGTTTTCTGCTTAGACCCTCTGCATGTGAGTTGCCTTGGGGGTGTTAAGATACAGGTTCCTTGATCAGAATGGGGATGCAATGATACACTGATTCTACCTTTCAACAGTATCCCAAGGTGATTCCAATGCTTTGCTGACCTTTGAGAGCCTTTGCCATTGAAATAGCTCCTAGGAATGCAGTCAGCAGTGCCATGGGGCAGGAGGTGAAATGAATTCCAGCACTTTGGGGAGTAACGTGGGCATCCGCAGTGATGGCGGATGGAGGGAGTTTGAGAATGAAGAGGAATCTATGGAATACAGTACCTGATGTTTCAGGGGTATAACAGGGAGCCATCAGATATCACCATGAGGAGCTGGGTGTGGTGGCGCACTGCCTTTAATCTCAGCACTCGGGAGGCAGAGGCAGGAGGCTCGCTGTGAGTTCGAGGCCACCCTGAGACTACATAGCGAATTCCAGGTCAGCCTGGGCTAGAGTGAGACCCTACCTCAAAACAACAACAACAACAACAACAACAACAAAACGATATCACCATGAGGATGAGCTGATGTGTGCCATCTTCAGAGATCAACACTACACTCTCTGAGAACCTACAGCATCACCGAACCTCTAGTGCTCTGCAGAACTATGCAGCCTGACCCACAAAACATTGCTGTAATTTTCCATGTAAGTCTCACATGTGCTCATGAATCACTCCGTCTGACACGTCTAGATGGTTCTGTGGGCCCCTTCCTCTCTCTGCCCAGCCTGTGTCTGTGCTCTTGGTTGGCCCCTGTCCTCCTGGCCCAGCTGCAATCTGTTATCACAGGAGACTCTTCTGTCTTTCTGCTCCAGGGTCCCTGCCTGCTGATCCGCTGCCGGAAGCCTCGCTCCTGCTGTCCCTCAGGCAAGCCAGTTCTGTTCCTTGACTGACTGCTTCAAGGGCCCCCTGAGTGAAACGGATGTTCTACCTTTGCTCTGTCAGGTGGTGCCATCAAAATGCCTCTCCTGAATTACAGAGAAGAGTGGGTGCCTCCTCCTGCCACAGGAGTCTTGAGCAGCAAGCTTTGGTGCTTTATAGATTTAGGCAAGAAGCCTTTCTATCCTCCCTGCCTCTCTCAGGATTCAGACTTGACTCTCTTAGGGCTCCAACATGAGTAGGTGTGGTGCCTGGGGACCATCTGAGCAGTAGAATCTTCTCTCCCCTGTGGGAAGGGGCAGACTTGTTTGTGGAGTTGAGCTCATGGTGCCTGGCTCTCCTCTTTCCTAGTCAGTACTCCTTCTCATTGTGTTATGGCAGCCAGGGGATCCTTAACTTCAGCTGGAGTGAGCCTCCTAAAGCCAGCGTCATTGTGGACCTAAGCTCCTATGTTATCTTGTGTTATCTGCTCTTCAACCAGGGCAGGAGCATGGTGACCTCAGGGAATCTGCATCCTGGAGTCCCCCTCCCCCACCTTTTCCTTCTTTCTCTCTTTCTTTCTTCTTTCTTTCTTTCTTTCTTTCTTTCTTTCTTTCTTTCTTTCTTTCTTCTTCTTCTTCTTCTTTTTTTTGAGATAGGGTCTCAGTCTAGCCCAGGCTGACCTGGAACTCACTCTGTAGTCCCAAGATGTCCCTGAATTCACAGCAGTCTTCCTACATTTTACTTCCCGCGTGCTAGGATTAAAGACGTCTGCCATTGTGCTCTGCTTCTTTTTTGACACAAAATTTCCCTCTGTGGTTTAGGCTGGCCTGAAACTCATGTCAACCCTTATGTTTCAGTCTTCTAAGTGCTGGGATTACAGATGTGAGCTACCATACCTGATTTAAAATTCTCCCCCTCTCCTGCCTTGGGACAGTGTCTCATATAATACAGGCTGGCCATGATCTTGATATGTATTCCAGGATGATCTTGAACTTCTGATCTTCCTGTCTTTACCTCCCAAATGCAGGATTACAGGTCTGTGCCACCATGCCCCACTTTTATTAACCAATTAAAAATATTTTTAACATGGAAATTGTTACTTGTTTTATTTGTTTGAGAGAGAGAGAGAGAGACAGAATGGGCACATCTGGGCCTTCAGCTGAAGTAAATGAACTCTAGACACATGTACCACCTTGTTCATCTGGCTAACATGGGTCCTGGGGAGTTGAACCTGGGTCCTTTGGCTTTGCAGCCATCCCTCCAACCCCTGGGAGGATTTTTTAAGCAAGTGCTTTTAATTGCTGAGTCATCTCCCCTATTAGCCAACTCTTTTTTGGTTTTATTTATTTATTTATTTATTTATTTATTTATTTATTTATTTTTGTTTCTTGAGGCAGGGTCTCACTCTGTAACTTTAGGATGGCCTTGAACTCATGGTGATCCTCCTACCTCTGCCTCCCAAGTGCTGGGATTAAAGATGTGCACCACCACATCCAGCTTGTTTTATTTTTTTTTGAGGTAGGGTCTTTCTCTAGCCCAGGCTGGCCTGGCATTTAATATGTGGTCTCAGGTTGGCCTCAAACTAGTGGTGATCCTCCTGTCTTTACCTCCCAAGTGCTGGGATTAAAAGTGTGCACCAACACACTTGGTTGTTAGAAAATTTTCAGTGCCAGGGAAGGGATACCTCCAGTGAGTTGTTGGCCAGGGAGGTCCCTGATACCCCAAAAACATTATAGGCCATTGCCAAGGCCCTTGTTTTCCCACCAGGAATAGATGGTAAGACCCTATTGCTGAAGACTCCACATACTTGGGCTGCAAGGCCACTGAGAAATCCTGCTGGAACTGAGCTGATAACCTCCTCCATGTAGACCAGCTGACAGAAAGCTGGAAGAAGCCATTCTACATGTAGTTCAATGGGAGAGAGCAATACCACCAGTGAAGATACTCAACAGTGGACACTGCAAGCCTTATAATTGGCCAGCCAGGCCAAATGAGCCAACAGGTGTAACAGTGGCACGTCTGTCATGGTGGAAACCAACTGCCCTTTAATTGGACTGGAGGCCCGCTCCATGGGAGGGAATACATCCCTGATACTGAAAACTTAAAACAGGGGTAGTCATGAGCCCAAGGGGTATAACATCTGCTGATGTCTGGCTAAATGTATATACTATGCTTATCAAACTGCCCAGTAAGCACTTATCTTAAGATTCATACCCTTATATTAACGCTACTCTCATTTTGGGTAGAGAATCTTCTCTTTTCAGATGGCAGTGACCTTGGGACGACTCAGAAGGTATCATAGTGCTGGAAAGAAGTGACTGGAGTACTGAGTAACATCTCAATCACACCTTCCAAGGCTCAGGGTCTAATGCGGAAGAGGTGGCGGAAAGAATGTAAGAGCCAAAGGAAGAGTAGGACTCCTTACAACGTGCCCCCACCAGACATAAAATGGCCTGGATATCCATGACCTCACAGTGCCTGACACTACCTACACGAGACCATCATAAGAGGAGGAAAAGATGATGACATCAAAATAAAAGAGAGACTGATTGAGATGGGTAGGGGATATGATGGAGAATGGAATTTCAAAGGGGAAAGTGGGGGGAGGAAGGGTATTACCATGAGATATTTTTTATAATCATGGAAAATGTTAATAAAAATTGAGGAAAAAAAAGTGTGCCTCAACATACTTGGCTAACCAATTTTTTTTTTTTAAGGTACAGTCTTACTCTGGCCCAGGATGACCTGGAATTCACTATGTAGTCTCAGGGTGGCCTTGAACTCACAGCAATCCTCCTACCTCTGCCTCCCGAGTGCTGGGATTAAAGACGTGCGCCACCATGCCCAGCTAAATAAAAATATATTTCTTAATATTTTAATATATTTATTTATTTGAGAGAGAAAAATGTGGGGAGAGAGAGAGAGAGAGAGATGATGGGTGCAACAAGGCTGCTAGCCACTGCAAATAAATTCCAGATGCATGTATGTGCCACTATGTGAATCTGGCTTGCTTGGGTAGGTTTTGCAGGCAAGCACCTTAACCACTAAGCCATTTCTCTATGCCATTTTTATTTATTTATTTGCAATCAGAGAAAGAGATAACGCACCAAGGCCTCCAGCCACTGCAAACAAAGTGCAGACACATGAGCCACTGTGTACCTGGCTTTACGTGGGTACTGGGGAATGGAACCCCTGTCATTAGGCTTTGTAGGCAAGTGCCAAAACCACTGAGCCAACTCTCCAGCCCTAATTTTTTTTTTTTTGGTTTTGAGGTAGGGTTTTACTCTAGCCCAGGCTGACCTGGAATTCACTACTTAGTCTCAGGGTAGCCTTGAACTCACGGCGATCCTCCTACCTCTGCCTCCTGAGTGCTGGAATTAAAGGCGTGTGCCACCACGCCTGGCTCCTAAATTTTTTGTTTGTTTGTTTTTCTACTTTATTTTTTTTCTCAATTTTTATTAACATTTTCCATGATTATAAAAAATATCCCATGGTAATACCCTTCCTCTCCCCCACTTTCCCCTTTGAAATTCCATTCTCCATCATATCCCCTACCCATCTCAATCAGTCTCTCTTTTATTTTGATGTCATCATCTTTCCCTCCTCTTATGATGGTCTTGTGTAGGTAGTGTCAGGCACTATGAGGTCATGGATATCCAGGCCATTTTATGTCTGGAGGGAGCACATTGTAAGGAGTCCTACCCTTCCTTTGGCTCTTACATTTTTTCTGCCACCTCTTCCGCATTAGACCCTGAGCCTTGGAAGGTGTGATTGAAATGTTACTCAGTACTCCAGTCACTTCTTTCCAGCACCATGATACCTTCTGAGTCGTCCCAAGGTCACTACCATCTGAAAAGAGAAGATTCTCTACCCAAAGTGAGAGTAGCATTAATATAAGGGTATGAATCTTAAGATAAGTGCTTACTGGGCAGTTTGATAAGCATAGTATATACATTTATACATTATTTATTTATTCATTTGCAAGCAGAGAGAAAGAGAGAGACAGAGAGAGAATGGGTACACCAGGGCCTCTAGCCACTGCAATTAAACTCCAGATGCATGTGCCCCTTGTGCATCTGGCTTACATGGGTACTGGAGAATTGAACCTGGGTCTTTAGGCCACAAAGGCAAATGCCTCAACTACTAAGCCATTTCTCCAGCCCATGTTTTGGGTTTTTGAGGTAGGGTTTTGCTCTAGCCCAGGCTGACCTGGAATTCACTGTGTAGACTCAGGATGGCCTCAAACTTATGGCGGTCCTCCTACCTCTACTTTCTGAGCGCTGGGATTAAAGGCATGGACTACCATGCTCGGCTCTACAAATATTTTTTTAAAGAATATAAGATTAAAACTGGGTATGGTGGCACATACCAGTAATTTCATTCCTAGCTATATATCTAGATGAAGTGAAAATTTATGTCCATACAAAAACTTGTAAATGAATGTTCACAACCGTACTGCAGCCAAAAAGTAAACAACTCAAAACATTACCGATCTGATGAATGAAGGAATAAAATCGTGGGGCTGGAGAGATGGCTTAGTGGTTAAGGCACTTGCCTTCAAAGCCAATGGATCCAGGTTTGATTCCCCAGGACCCACATAAGCCAGATGTTCACGGTGGCACATGCATCTGGAGTTCATTTGCAGTGGCTGGAGGCCCTGGAGTGCTCATTCTCTCTCGCAAACACACACTCTCTCTCTGTAGTTCTATCTCAAATAAATAAATAAAAATAAAAGTAGATACTAGAAAAAAAAAAGAAATAAAATGTGGCATCCACATGACACATGCCATAGAAGACAGTTGTGTTCTGATACATGCTTCTGGAGTTCATTTGCAGTGGCTAGAGGCCCTGGTGCACCCATTCTTTCTCTTTCTCAAATAAATGAATAAATAAAATATTTATTTATTTGAGAGAGAGAGAGAAAGAGAGAGAGAGAGAATGGGCACAACAGAGCCTCTAGCTACTTCAAGCAAACTTCAGAGGCATGTGCCACCTCGTGCATCTGTCTTACGTGGGTCCTGGGTAATAAAACCGAGGTCCTTTGGCTTTGCAGGCAAGCACCTGAACTGCTAAGCCATCTTTCCAGCCCAAATAAAATATTTTAAAAGGCCAGAATCTGCAAACCCATAGAAATAAAGTAGATTAGTGGGTCTAAGAGCTTGGGGGAAGAGGAAGTGACTGCTAATAGGTATAGGTTGCTTTCTTCCTTTTTTTTTCTAATACCTGATTTTTCTTTTTCGAGGTAGGGTTTCACTATACCTCAGGCTGTCCTGGAATTTACTATGTAGTCTCAGAGTGGCCTCAAACTCACAGTGATCGTCCCTCTGCCTCCCAAGTGCTGGGATTAAAGGCAGGCGCCACCATGCCCAGCTCTTCCTTTCTTTTTAAAATTTTTGTTTATTTTTATTTATTTATTTGATAGTGACAGAGAGAGAAAGAGACAGAGAGAGAGAGAGAAAGGGCGCGCCAGGGCCTCCAGCCACTGCAAAGGAACTCCAGACACGTGCGCCCTCTTGTGCATCTGGCTAACATGGGTCCTGGGGAATCGAGCCTCGAACCGGTGTCCTTAGGCTTCACAGGCAAGCACTTAACTGCTAAGCCATCTCCCCAGCCCATCTTCCTTTCTTTTTTGATTATGTTTGTGTAATGTGTGTGTGTTGGGGGGGGTATATACATGTATGTGACTCCTGCACTATGGCAGCAGACTCTGGCATGCCAACATTTCTTCTGCAGATGGGTGATCCAAGTGCCTCTCTCTGGATGGCTTAGGCAGAGGATGTGTAAACATGCCAACTCCCTGATGTCTCTCCTCTCTGCATGAGCTACATCTTGAGCTCATTGTCTCTCCAGGGACAACAATGGGGGGCGGGGGGAGCAGAAAGACCGGGCTTCTTGGCTGTTTGCTGGTGACAAAGAAGAAATAGTAACACTTGAGCATCTCCTTACTGTCGCACACATGAACACAGATTGAGTTTACAGGATGGGACCTCATCCTCCAGACATCCTTGAAAAGTGAAGGAAAGTAGCTACGGTACTTAGAGTTACTAAAGCATAGAACTGGGATGTGTGCTCAGGACCAATGAATTCAGAAGTCTGCACTCTATAGAAGTTGGCACTTTGTACAGAGATTTTCACCTAGACCCCTAATGCACCACCATACCCTTCTGGTCTGACTTTTTTTGTTTGTTTGTTTGTTTGTTTGTTTAAGGTAGGGTCTCTGGCCCAGGCTGACCTGGAATTCACTATGTAGTCTCAGGCTGGCCTTTAAACCTTAAACTCACAGTGATCCTCCTACCTCTGCCTCCTGAGTGCTGGGATTAAAGGCGTGCACCACCAGGCCTGGCTTCACGTTTTTATTTTTTTGAGGTAGGGTCTCACTCTAGCCCAGGCTGACCTAGAATTCACTATGTAGTCCAGGCTGGTCTTGAACTTAGAGTGATCCTCCTACCTCTGCCACCTGAGTACTGGGATTAAAGGTGTGTGCCACCACACCTGGCTTCACTTTTTTTTTTTTTTTTTTCCAAGGTAGGGTCTCGCTCTGGCCCAGGCTGACCTGGAATTAACTACGCAGTCTGGGGTTGGCCTTGAATTTACAGCAATCCTCCTACCTCTGCCTCCTGAGTGCTGGAATTAATGGCGTGCGTCGCCATGCCCGGCTTCACTTTTTAAAAACTTTTTTTTTTGTTTTTATTTTATTTATTTATTTGAGAGCGATAGAGATAGAGAGATAGAGAGAGAGAGAGAGAGAGAGAGGCATAGAGAGAGAGATAATGGGTGCACCAGGGCCTCCAGCCACTGAAAACGAACTCCAGATGCATGTACCACCTTGTGCATCTGGCTTACATGGGTCCTGGGGAATCAAGCCTCTAACTGGGATCCTTAGGCTTCACAGGCAAACACTTAACCACTAAACCATCTCTTCAGCCCCTGGCTTCACTTTTTTTTTTTTTTTTTTTTTTATGAGAGAGAGAAAGAGGGAGGGAGGGAGAGAGAATTGGTGCGCCACTGCAATCAAACTCCAGATGCGTGTGCCACCTTGTGCGCATGTGTGACCTTGTGCATCTGGTTTACGTGGGTTCTGAGGAGTCAAACCTGGGTCCTTAGGCTTCTCAGGCAAGTTCCTTAACTGCTAAGCCATCTCTCTAGTCCCCCTCTTTTTTTTGTTAATAGCTAGGAAACTCCTAGTTTTAGCTTTCATACATTGCTTATTTGTTCATCCCATAAGTTTTCCTCAAAGGGCATTTAGGACCTAATAAATTGTTAGGCAATGGAGACACAAATCTGCATGCCTGAATAAGACCTGAAGCCTGCCCACAGGATTTACAGTGCAGTGGAAGCCAGGCCTGGGCTGAGACATCAGCTTAGAAATGAGTTAATTGCATCATCAAGGGAGGTCCAAGAGAGGTGGTCAAATGACACGTTGTATGTGTGTGTGTGTGTGTGTGTGTGTGTGTGTACCCCATGACACACATGTATGACACACATGTGTAGGTCAGAGAACAACTCAGGTGTCAGTTCTTGCCTTTCACCTTGTTTGAGGCAGGAATTTCCTCATTCACAGGTATGAGGCCCATGAGCTTCCAGGCAATTCTTCTGCCTCTGCCCTCCTTTTAGTCTTAGGCATGCTGGGATTACAGATCTAACGACACAGTGAACAAATGGGTTATATATGGGCTCTAGGGGTTTGAACCTAGGTACACATGCTTGCATGGCGAGTGTTTTATCCACTGAGCCATCTCTGTACCCCTTAACAGGGGTTTTAATAGAAAAATAATGATTCAAGTTTTGATGCAATGGGGGAAATATAATGCCAATTCTCTGCACATCCACTGCCCTGTCCTGGAAGCCTGTGAAGTAGAGGAGAATGAGCAGCCACTATCGGAGAGAGCTGAAGGGGAAGTCATATTCTGAGGCTTGGCCACTTCTCAGCCACACCAGGAAGTGGAGGGAGGGCTTGCTAAACCAAAGGTCAGCTCAGTTTATTGACTGCATACAGAACTTTGGTCTGGGAGGGCTCAGTGGAAGGACTCCCAGGAAGTGGACAAAGGGTGTTTGAGTGGGAGTAAGTTTAGGAATGAGAATGGAGATAGTAAGTGTGATTACAAACCACAGGGTGGAGAGACTTGAGGGAGAGCAGCATTGCAGACTGGACTGGAGCTACGGGTAAGTACTGCTGGTTTCATGCTCCAGTTTTGGCAAGTGATAACAGCACTATTTTTAATCCAGATATGGTCTCTGCTCAGGGTGCCAAACAGAAAATTCGTTAGGAATAGGGATTGGGAAAGTCAGTCTTAAACCTGGACATTTGAGCCACCCGCATTGTTTAAACTGTGTGAGGAAACACAGGGGTGGAGAAGGAAGGAGGCTACTAGATGTAACTCAAATCTTGAGGTGGGTGTGGTGGCACATGGCTTTAATTCTAGCACTAGGAAGTCTGAGGTAGGAGCATCTCTGTGAATTTGAGGCCAGCCTCGGCTACAAAGTAAATCCTAGGTCAGCCTGGCTTGAATGAGATCCTGCCTCAAACAAACAGAGAAACACATTTGCCAGGCACAGTGGTTTATGCTTGTAATCTAGCACTTGGGAGGCTGAGGTAGGAAGATCCCTGAGTCTAACACTTGGCTGGGCTAAACAGCGCGGTCCAGGTCAGTCTGGACTAGAGTGAGATCCTGTCTTAAAAACAAAGCAAAGCCGGGCGTGGTGGCGCACACCTTTAATCCCAGCACTCTGGAGGCAGAGGTAGGAGGATCGCTGTGAGTTTGAGGCCACCCTGAGACTACATAGTGAATTCCAGGTCAGCCTGGGCTAGAGTGAGACCCTACCTCGAAAAAAAAAAAAAAAAAAAAAAAAAAGAAATCAAATCTTGAGCTCTGAGTGGGATGTAGTGGCTCATGTCTGTAATCCCAGGATTTGGGAGAAGGCGGTTGAAGGAGCTCAAGGTTATTTTCAGCCAAATACGGATGCCAGCCTGGACAATGTGAAAAAAAAAAATACTGGGTAAGCATGATGACTTGAATTTGGATCCCCAGAACCTATGTAGAAAGATGGACATGGTGGTACTCTACAGTGAGATGGGAAATAGAAATAGGAGAACGCCCAGAAGCTCACAGCAGTGAGCAATGAGAGACTGTGCCCCAAATGAGGTGGGAGGTGAGGGCCAGCACACAAGGGTGTCTTCTGACTTCCACATGCCTGCATTCACTCACATATAAGCACACAAATATTTTATTGTTTTTAAAGGCTGGGGAGAGGGCTGGAGAGATGGCTCAGGGATTAAAAGCCCTGGTTTGATTCCTAGATGCACAAAGTGGCACATGCATGTGGAGTTCGTTTGCAATGGCAGGAGGCCCTGGTATGCCCATTTCCTCTCTTTCTCATTCTTTCTCTCTCTCCTTGCAAATAAATATAATAGCATAAAAGGCTGGGGTGATAGCTCTGTCAGTAAAATGTTTGACTCACATGCATGAGGACCTGGGTCTGATCCTCAGATCCCATCATGCATACTTGTAGTCCCAGCACTAGGGAGGCAGGGACAGACAGGAGGATCCCTAGGGTTTGCTGGCCAGCCAATCCAGTCTACTTGGCAAGTTCCAGGCTCCTAAGAGACTCTGTCTTGAAAGGGAGGGAGGGAAAGAGAGAGAGACAGAGAGAGCTCACTAGTTGGTTTTCCTTTCCCTCTTAGTTATACACCAGTCTTTATGTAGAGAATATTTTCTCCCCTTCCAACTTTCTGTCGCCTATTATCATCGCCAGTTAATATCTGACTTGTTTGGTTTGGTTTGGTTTGGTTTTTAGAGACAAGATCTTATTGATGTAGTACTAGTTATCTAGCCCAGTCTGGCCTCATACTCAGGACAACCCTCCTGTTTTGGCCTCCCAAATGCCTGGTCTACTGGCATGCACCACTATGCCTCACTCTTGCTATCTGGTTTAACAGAAAGGCCATGGAATGCTGTGGAAAGAATATAGAATATGATAACAGTAGACTGGAACCAAAGAAATAGATTAAAAGCCCCAGGTGCATAGCCAGCCAGGGATGGAATCAATCAGAACTGGAGTACAGAGTGTGGAACTGTGGCGTCTCATAATACGGACTTGTGGCGGACTGAGGTTCCCTGAGCCTCCATTTCCTCGTGTGCACAAATGCATTCCTCAGTAACATCTATCTCACAGGCGGTTTTGAAGCTTAAATGGCATGTGAAGGCTTCAATAAAGTGTCTGGTTTTTATTTTATTATTTGGTTTTTCGAGGTAGGGTCTCACTCTAGCTCAGGCTGACCTGGAATTCACTATGTAGTCTCAGGGTGGCCTCCAGCTCCCAGCGATCTTCCTACCTCTGCCTCCCAAGTGCTGGGATTAAACATGTGCGCCACCATGCCCGGCTTGGATTTTATTATTTTTTATCATCACAAAAATCACCTGGCTTTATTTGAGCACATGGCAAGTGCTCAAATGAATATCTCACCACATGGAATGGGCTACGTTGTGTACCTCAGAAACTTGTATGTTGAACGCTTAACCCCAGGATCACAGAAGGTGGCTATATTTGGAAATAGGGTCTTTTTTTTGGAGGGGGGAGTTTCAAGGTAGGGTCTCACTCTAGCCCAGGCTGACCTGGAATTCACTCTGTAGTCTCTGGATGGCCTCATGGTGATCCTCCTAACTCTGCCTCCTGAGTGCTGGGATTAAAGGCATGGGCCACCACACCCAGCAGAAATAGGGTCTTTTAAGTGGCAATTAGGTTAAAAGGAGGGCATTAGGGTGGACTCTAATGCAATATGACTGGTGTCATTCTAAAAAAAAGAAGTTTGGGGTTGGAGAGATGGGCTCAGTGGGTTAAAGGTTTTTGCATGCAAAGCCTTCCCACCCAGAGTTCAATTCCCGAGTAACCATGTAAAGCCAGATGCACAAAGTGGTACATGCATCTGGAGTTCATTTATAGGCAAAAGGCCCCAGCGTGCTCATAGTCTCTCTCTCTGTGTCTCCCTTTCTCTCTCCTCACAAGTAAATAAATGGAGGAAATTTGGGCGAATAGTACAGAAGGAGGATAACACAAGAAGACAGACATCTGTATTCCCTGGTGGGGGAGGAAGGGAACCCACCCCTCCCACCACCTTCATTTTAGGGCTGGAGAGATGGCTTAGCGGTTAAGGCGCTTGCCTGCAAAGTTAAAAGACCCAGGTTCCATTACCCATAACCCACGTAAAGCCAGATACACAAGGTGGAGCATGGGTCTGAAGTTCGTTTACAGCGGCTGGAGACCCTGGCGCGCCCATTCTCCCCCCCACCCCGCCGCCCCCCGGCCTTTCTGTATCTCTCTCAAATAAATAAAAGTAAAATACAAAACAAACAAACAACAACAACAAAAAACCAGAAAAATCTCGATCTGATTTCCAGCCTGCAGAATTGACAGAACACAAATCTGTGTTGTGTTAAGCCACACTGTCTGTGATCCTCCGTGGCAGCTCTAAACCCATCATCTACATGTTGTACCTTTTTTTTTTTTTTTTTTTAACTGGCGGGCCAGGGCTTGGTCATTCTGCTGACTAGACACTGTAGTCCTGACTTCTGGAAGCCTTGATTGACAGCCTTCAGGGACCGCGGGCCGGAGCGCAGGCTGCTTGGGAGTGGACTGCTCCGCTGGCTGCTCAGGTGACTGGACTGGTGGTGTGCCTCGCTGACCAGAGTTGCTGGCCATGGAACCAGGTATAGGATGTGCGTTCTGTACACGCGGGAGGAAGGAACAGGGTGACTGGGTGGGTGTGCGGGTGTCGGGTGAAGGAATGGAGAAGCCCACCCCTGACCCCCGGCGTCTGGGCTGCCCCGGGGTGGACGGTGGTGGTGGTGGGGGGGATGCGGTAGGTGGACCTGGAGAGGTGCCTGAGGTCCATGTCAGGACCACTTTCCACACACAGACCTGGAATCCAGATCTTTGGAGGGTCGGTCTCCAAAGACCGTCGGCCGAAAGATCGACGGGGGAGTTGGGGGCCGGGATGGTGGGGGGGAAATGGTGGCTGGAGGGGGGTGGGCAGAGAGCCAAGCGGCGGGCGCGTGCCCGACACGTCCTCCGGGCACTGCGCCCCGAGCGCGCGCCCGTCGCCGCCGCCCCCGCCCACCGTCCCTTGCCGGGCTCCCTGGACGGGGCAGCGAAGCTCGGGGCCGCGCGCGCGCGCGCACGCAGACAGCCTTGGAGCCCCCGGGGCCGCGCGCGCGCGCACGCAGACAGCCTTGGAGCCCCCGGGGCCGCGCGCGCGCGCACGCCGGGCAGTCCCCGCGTCCCCGCCGCTCCGCTGCCGGCCTGCGCGCGCGCCGGCTCCCGCTCCCGCTCCCGCTCCTCCTGTGGGCCGCGGCGGCGGTGACGACGGCGGGGATTGTTTTTGTTGTCGCTGAGGCCGGAAGAACCGCGAGAGCCGAGCCGGGTCCCCGTTCCTCCCCCCACCCTCCACCCCCGGGCCGGGCCCTGCCGCCCCTGCCGCTGCCCCTCCTGCCCAGCGCCCGCGTCTCCGCGGCGCCTCTTCCAGCGCCAATATTCCGGAGATCAAGCGTTACGCGGCGGCGGCGGCGGCGGCGGCGGCGGGGCCCGGAGCGGGAGGAGCCGGGGACCGGGGAGAGGCGGCCCCCGCTGCCGCCATGGAGGCGCTGGGACCCGGTGAGCTGTGGCGCTCGGGCCGGGGGTTGGGGGTGGTGAGGTTACTGCTGGATCTGCGGCTCGGGACGGACGGACGGGCGGGATGGTCGCTGTCCTGTCGCCCCCGCCGGCCTGCGCGCACCGGGATTTGGACTGCCAGGCCTGGGCGGGGGGGGGGGGGGGGGGGCAGGCGGGAAGGGGACCCTTGCCCTGTTTTGCACCCCGTGGAGGGAACTGACCCTGACCCGGGGTTTGAGGGGCGGGGACCGCGCCCCAGCCTGGAGACTTGAGCATCTAGACGCATCTCGAGATCTTAGGGAGGGAAGGTGACCCGAATCCTCCCCTTCCCCCGGGTATTGGGGAGACCTGACCTAAACTCAGGAGATCTGCGCTCCACGGTCGCGGTGGGACTACTTTGGGCCTCAAAAGGGAATGATCTGTGTGTGACCGGTGCACGCTGAGGCCTGGCCCAAACCTGGGAGGCCACCTACTACCAAGGGTTTTCTTGGTTTTGGTCCCTCTCACTCCCCCCCCTCCATACCCTATTTTTATTTGCACTGGCAGATGACCCTGAGCTCTCAGATGAGGAAAGAGGACTTCCTTTCCAAAGCCCTCTCCCGATCCCTGAGGGCCAAAGGGCAAATTCCTTCTCTTTTTCAAAGCCTCTGAAGTTTGGTGTCTGTCAATGTGTTAGCCCCACAGTGATCTGGACTAGTCCTTTCAGTGACAGGGGAGTTAACTGCATCAGAGCTGATGAGTTCTCTTCTAATTAGGTTATGCGTTGTTGTGAGGATCAAATGAAGGAGAAAGTGCTTTGGAAACGAATTCACAATTCACAATGGCCTCTGGTTATCTCCCTCTCTGCCCCAGACCATGCTCTGCGATTGGAGCCTGGGGCTCGCACCTCAAGCCCCAACAGGTTCCTAAAGCCTTGGCTAAGTAGGGCAGGGTTTAGGAACAGTGGTGGAATTAATTTTAATATCCAAACCTTGTGTACATACTGAACTTAGTTGTAGAATATTTCCTTTTTGCTAAGTGCCTAGAAAATTGGGTTTATTATTTGAATTGGGAAATGTTGCAGGTTATTTTACAAGGAATGTGTCTGCATAACTGAGTGATTATTGCTTAAAGTTTAAATTTTTTATAAAGGCCCTCATAATCAAATTTCATATGCTTCTTAAAGATGAATTGGTTTAGTCGGCCATTGTTGTTCAAGGACAGCCTGGTCAACATGAGACTATGTCTCTAAATAAATAAATTGGTTTGAGCCTGGCATGGTGGTGCACACCTTCAATCCCAGCATTTGGGAGGCTGAGGGCAGGAGAAGCAAGAGCTCAAGACCAGCTGGGGCTATATAGAAAGACCTTTTCTTAAAAAAAAAAAAAAAAAAAAGGCTTGTCACATTAATTTTTTTAAAAGATTACTCCAGAGATACTGTTTATTTTTATTTTTAGAGAGAGCAAGAGAGAGAGAGAGAGAATTGGCACACCAGGGCCTTAGACATTGCAATCGAACTCCAGATGCTTGGGTCACCTAGTGGGCATGTGCAACCTTGTGCTTACCTCGCCTTTGTGGGTCTGGCTAACTTGGGATCTGGAGAGTAGAACATGGGTCCTTAGGCTTCATAGGCAAGCACCTTAACTGCTAAGCCAACTGTCCAGCCCACATTAATTTTTTTAAGACATTTATTTATTTGTTTGACAGAGAGTGAGAAGAAGGCAGAGAGAGAGAGCAGAGAGAATGTGCATCAAAGCCTGTAGCCACTGCAAATGAACTCCAGACATATGCACCACCTTGTACATCTGGCTTTACATAGGTCCTAGGGAACTGAACTCAAGTCCTTAGGCTTTGCAGGCAAGTGCCTTAACCGCTGAACCATCTCTCCAGCCCTCATTGTTTTTTTAAATAAACTTTGGTGTATTACTATGTTACTTCAGATATGTTATCCTGAGGAAAAGCATGATTAGGACTTTAAGAATATAACAGTCCTCTGTTCAAACCCAGTCTAGTAATTTAGTAGCTGTATGACCCTGGGCAAATTACTTAATTCCTTTGAACTTCCATTTCCTCATCTATAAAATGAGGCTAATAACAATTACGTGTTGTAAGATTGTGAAAATGAAATAAGATAGTGTATGTGAGAAGTCTTTATTATAGAGACCAGTGTGTCAGAGAAGATCACAAATGTCTCTTCTCTCCCTCCCACGAGTAAACTCATGATGGAAGCAACTGCTGCACTTATTAGTGGAAAGAGACTATGTAACTTTGTCCCTGAGCAACTGTGTCCCTGAACTTCTTGAAGTGTCAGCTTGTTGATGTTAGGAACTGCCCAGGAAACCAGCCTAACCCAATTTTGATTTGGTTTTATTTTTAGGTTTTACAGGTTTGAGGACTTATTAGTCCTCAGGATTGTTCAATTGGTAGAAAATTAATTTTCATTATCACCATTTATTAGACACTAATGATCGAGCTAAAATGTCACATAGATCTTCTCTGTTGAGTAATATTTCCCTGTCTGCTTCCTACTTTGATATCTCACTACCCTCGGAAACCCAGTTAATAACAAAAAACTACTTCTTGAGCGTGGAATCAGAATATAGGGAGTTCAGCCCACTGTGGTGGCACAGGACTGTAATCCCAGCAACTCAGGAGGCTGAGGTAGGAGGATCACTGTGAGTTCAAGGTGAGCCTGGAGCTGCAGAGTGAGTTCCAAGTCAGCCTGGGTTAAAATGAGACCCTCTACCTCAAAAAACATGCAACCAGAGCCAGGTGTGGTGGCGTACACCTTTAATCCCAGCACTCGGGAGGCAGAGGTAGGATTACCACAGTGAGTTTGAGGCCACCCTGAGACTCAATAGTGAATTCCAGGTCAGCCTGAACTAGAGTGAGACCCTACCTCAAACAAACAAACAAACAAACAAACAAACAAACAAACAAAAAATGCAACCAGAAAGATTATAGGGAGTTCATAGTCTTGTGGGATGTTGTATCTAGGCTATTTTAGACCCCAGAGAGGCATTTTTGCTTCTCTGTTAAAGCACACCTGGATTAGGACTTTGGACTGTCTTTATCTGACAGTTGTCAAAGCTTTCTTAGTCTTTGGCCCTTCTTGCTACCCAGGTTACTTTCTGACAGTAACTCAAGAGAATTGGTTAGGTTACCATTATCATTTGTTTAGGTTATACAGATTATAATTCAAGTTTTTTTTTTTTTCAGGGTTCTTTTGTTGTTGATTTGTTTTTGCAGTGCTGAGGATAGAAGCCAGGGCCTCATGCCTGGTAGGCTAGCCCTCTGTCTGCCACGGAGCTCTCAGTCCCTGCTGTATAGTTGGGAAAGTCCTTCCATAATTGCCAGCACATTTGTGATGGGTGGTGGCCATTCCTGTAACCCCAGCACTTGAGAGGCTCAGGAAGGAGGATCTTTAAGAGTTTGAGGCCAGTCTGATCCTGTCTCAAGGAAAGGAAACTATTTTACCCCAGAATTAAAAAAAAAATTTTTTTAATTATTTATTTATTTGGGAGCCACAGACAGAGACAAAGAGGAAAAGAGGGAGAGAGAGAATGGGCGCGCCAGGGCTTCCAGCCACTGCAAATGAACTCGAGACGCGTGCGCCCCCTTGTGCATCTGGCTAATGTGGGTCCTGGGGAATCAAGCCTCGAACCGGGGTCCTTAGGCTTCACAGGCAAGCGCTTAACCGCTAAGCCATCTCTCCAGCCCTAAAAAAAAATTTTTTTTTTAGAGAGAGAGAAAGAGAGGGAAGGAGGTAGAGAGAGAGAATGGGTGTGCCAGGGCATCTAGCCACTGCAAATGAACTCCAGATGCATGTGCCACCTTGTACATCTGGCTTACACAGGTACTGAGGAATCAAACCTGGATCCTTAGGCTTCACAGGCAAGTGCCTTAACTGCTAAGCCACCTCTCCAGCCTGCCCCCTTTTTTGAGTTGGGGATCAGACCCAGAATCTTAACTTGAACTATACTCCTAACCTTCCTCTACATATTCCTTCTGCTTTGACATCAGGGTCTTAAGAGAAGTATAAAGATACCATAGGTTTGTGCTCTCTGCTAGGGAAAAAGAAATGGGAAAACTTGTTCACTGTTAAAAATCAAATCCATACGTAAGTCATTTGATCTAAGTTTCTATTCCAAATTTTTTAGTTGTTGTTTTTTTCCAGGTAGGGTCTAACTCTAACCCAGGCTGACTTGGAATTCACTATGTACCCTTTCAGGCTGGCCTCAAACTCAGTGCTCCTCCTACCTCTGCTCCCAAGTGCTGGGATTAAAGACATGCACCACGATGCCTGGCTCTATTCCAAATATTTATTATAAAGCTGAGATTCTTCTTATTTTATGTTATAATGATTGCTTAAATGTGTCTTAGAAAATGCAAGGCTGACTTATCTGTATGATTGAATTGGGTTAGTTGAGTGTGCCTGTCACCTCTGATGTTGTTTATTATTAATTTATCTTCTTTGTAATTGTCTTATCACACACAGAATGGATCCCTTTATATACCGGAAGTGGAACACTTCTAAGCAATAATTCTTCTCATATGTCAACATATTTTTGCTTTATTGAAAGATAAATGTCAGTTCTCGCTTATGAGGGATGAGGTTTCCATTTAGTTCTACCTGGAATTATTATTATTTACATATTTTTATTTTATCTATTTGAGGAAGAGAGAAGCAGAGAGAAAGAGGCAGACAGAAAGAGAGTGAGTATGGGTGCGCCAGGATCTCCTGCCACTGCAAATAAACTCCAGACACGTGCTACTTTGTGCATCTGGCTTTACTTTGGTACTGGGGAATCAAACCAGGGCCATCTGGCTTTCAAGGTTGTCCAGGAAGCAAGCGTCTTTAACTGCTGAACCATCTCTCCAGCCCATGGAATTATTGATGCTGTTCAGGTCAATGTTTATTGAATTCTTACAACTTTCTGGGCAGTTAAATTAGGTATTGAAGGGATCATGACCTAGATGTCTTTTTTTTTTTTTCTAAGAATTTACAAATTTGGTGGAAGAGTAGGATAATTTAGCAAGGAGTTGTTTCTTCTTCCTAATCTTTTCCTCCCTCCCCACTTCCTCCTCCTCCTTCCCTTCTTCCTCCCCCCCCCCCAAACTATGGTCTCACTCTAGCCCAGGCTGGCCTGGAATTAATTTGTAGTCTCAGGCTGGCCTCGAACTCAGGATGATCTTCCTACCTCTGCCTCCCGTGTGCTGGGATTAATGGTATATACCATCATGCCCAGCTTTCTCTTTTTTTTTTGAGGCAGGGTTTTACTGTAGCCAAAACTGACCTGGAATTCACTCTGTAGCCCAAGCTGGCCTTGAACTCACAGAAATCCTTGTACTTGTGCTTAAATCCTACTCTATACAGAGAGTCTTGGGATAGAGCTTTCAGTCTGTGACAATCAGAAAAGGCCTTCCAAGGAAGTTGTACCTGAACTGAGTTTTGAAGGACAAATAGAGCTTAGTTGTTTTTTTTTTTTTTTCAATTTTTTGCAAGTAGTGAGAAAGACAGAGAGAATAAGAGAATGGGTGTACCAGAGCCTCCTGCCACTGAAAGTGAACTCCAGATGCATGTGCCATTCTGTGTATCTAGCTGTATGTGGATGTGGATACAGGGGAATCGAACCCTGGCCATCAGGCTTTGCAAGCAAGTGCTGTTAACTGCTGAGCCATCTCTCCAGCCCCTATTTTTTGTTTTCTAAATATTTATTTTATTTATTTATTTGCAAGCACACAAAGAGAGGAGACAGAAAGAGTGGGCATGCCAGGGCATCCAGCCATTATAAATGAACTCCAGATGCATGTGCCACTTTGTGCATCTGGTTTTATGTGGGCACTGGGGAATTGAACATGGCTTGTTAGGCTTTGGAGGCAAGGAAGCACCTTAACTGCTAAACCATCTCTCCAGCCCCTCCTATGTTGTTGGTTTTTTGTTTTGTTTTGTTTTGTTTTGTTTTGTTTTGTTTTTTTTTTTTTTTTTTTGTTTTGTTTTTTTGTTTTTCAAGATGGGGTCTCACTCTAGCCCAGGCTGACCTGGAATTCACTCTGTATTCTCAGGGTGGCCTCGAACTCATGGTGATCCTCCTACCTCTGCCTCCCGAGTGCTGGGATTAAAGGCGTGCGCCACCACACCCGGCTTGTTTTGTTTTTTGTCAAAGTAGAGTCTCACTCTAGTCCAGGCCGACCTGGAAATCACTTTGTATCACCATGCTCACCTTAAACTCATGGCGTTCTTCCTACCTCAGACTCCAGGGTATGCTGGGATTAAAGATGTGTGTCCTCATACCTGGCCAACAAGTAGAGTTTAAGAGGAAAATGAACAATGAATTTAATGTGTAAAAGGGATTTTTTTTTTTTTCGAGGTAAGTTCTCACTCTGTAGCCCAGGCTGACCTGGAATTCATTATGTAGTCTCAGGGTGGTCTTGAATTTATGGTGATCCTCCTACCTCTGCCTCCCAAGTGCTGGGATTAAAGACGTGTGCCACCGCCTATGTGAAAGGATTTTTTTAATCAACACAAGTTATTTAATAAAAGCAAGCTACTGAACAGAATTTATTTTTTTAATTTCATGGTTCAAACTCACATCATATGCATTAAGTAACCCCGTCCTTTCTTTTGAGGACCCCTCCCACTCTTGGAAGTCTTCCTTGATTTCTTTAATCTACTTTTGCCCTGCTTAATAAGATTTCCACATCGCATCAGAATTTGGAAAATTACAATTTAGCTAATTTTACTTGTCAACAGCAAAATACGGCTATCAAATTAGTAGCATTAACAGCTATTAGTATTTTTACCCTTTGGGTTGAGATCACACCTTTTGCCTTAGTCTCCCTAAATTGCACTTAATCACCAAGAGCATCAGAGCCTCTGGAACCAAGCACTGTCTCATCAGGATTGGTGAAAGCAAAATGAATATTTGGGTTTAAAGACTGGGGAATAGAGTGGAGATCCTGTACTACATTTTAATCTCAAAAATAGGAAATGTCTTAGCAGCTTAAATCTTTTAATATAAGCTTAATATTAGGTTTTACTTTGTTATGTAGCTTAAAACCAAGTCAGTTGTACATATACTGGCACTTTAGCATGAGGGTAAGCTTCTTTTTTTCTTTTTCTTTTTTTTTTTTTTTTTTTTTTTTTTGAGGTAGGGTCTCACTCTAGCCCAGGCTGACCTGGAATTCACTATGGAGTCTCAGGGTGGCCTCGAACTCACAGCAATCCTCCTACCTCTGCCTCCCGAGTGCTGGGATTAAAGGCGTGCGCCACCACACCCAGCAAGGGGGTAAGCTTCTTTAAAATAATTGGGGACCTTTAAAATTAGGCCCTAGTAGAAAAAAAAAAGTCCATGGTCATACATCCAGCAAATTCATACTAAAAATAGTCTTTGTAGGATGAAAGAAAACTTTACATATGTTACAAGCTTATTACATGTATTTACATGGCTCTTTCTTCTCTAGGTACTTAAAACAGTTTTAAAAAAGTTAGTCTGTTTGCAGGCAGCTGCATATCCACTATACTTAAGAAACGGACAAAGCCAGGCATGGTGGCACATACCTTTAATCCCAGCACACTTGGGAGGCTGAGGTAGGATCACTGAGTTCAGGGCCAGCCTGGGCTAGAGTGAGATCCAGAAAACAGGGCCACTTGGACATAGACTGCTTTGTTCTAGCAAGCGCTGACTGACCTTCACACATACACCAATTAGTAAGTACAATTTAGTAAAATGAGATCTTCAGTAAAAATTCATTTTCTTTGGCAGTTTAGGTGCCCCTAGGACATTTAACTTCCTAATGTCTACATTATTTTTCTGTCCCTGTATATTTCAGCTAGAAACCTATATAACCTGACTGACTGTAAACTACTGTCTCCACAATAGACAATTTTAAAAGTCAGCTATTCCCCAAATCAACGTGATTTTAAATAAATAAATAAATATTTAGAAAACAAAGTTGGTTCTTCTTACTGCTGTTGGTTTCTAGATTGAGGGGCTGGAATGTTATACCTCTCTCTGCCACCCATCGTTCAGCTTCTATGTCACCTTTCAGTGTGCTTTTCAGATTGCAGGAGTTCCACTACTTGTCCTCTTCCTTGCTGCCAAGCCCAGGATAATAGATGTTGCTTTCTGCCAGATCCTTTCCTTTGTCTCAATACATTAGTTTTCATGAGCCAATCTGCTGAGTTTAGCCTAGGAGCTGAGGCCAACATCTGAGTCTCCTCAGCACACAAGTTTGAAAGAAGTCCTAGTGACTTCGAGCTGACTGCCGCGGCGGAGGCTCACTCCCGATCCACGAAGCCTCCCTCCCTTTCCAGGGAGAGCTGAGGTATGGATAGAACACAGCCCGCGAGCACCTCCAAGCAAGCGAGCGAGCTACTGAACTCTCCTGCATCTACCGACCTGAAAGGATATATAACTGTCATTAACATATATACTCTGGTGCCCCTAAGTGGTGCTGGAGCAGAGCAACTGAATGCTTCAAGGCTTTCCCTCTTAAGGGAGCTGTCTTTGTTTCCAGTGAAATGCCTTTGCAGCAAGAGAACTTGGAACTTTCCATTGTAACCACAACGCACTTTGCCCAGAACCTATTCATAACAGAAAAGATGTTTGTTGTTTAGGTCTGTGCCCATTTGATGTACTCATCAAAGGGAGAACAACTAGATAAGCATCTCCGAGACCCTGTCCCACAAAATCCTTTCCTGCTGAAAATAAATAGATGTACAGTTTTAAGAGAGGGAGGGAAGGAGAGAGAGAATATGAGAATTCTGTGGCAAAATAAGCTCAGTAATTGATAAGCTAAAATTAAGCAGGTTTATTTATACATGAGATGTTTGAGAACTTAATGTTAATATAGGTTGGGGTTTTTTGTATTTTATTTGCAAGCAAAGAGAGAGAGAGAATATGTAAGGTTTCTGTCAAAGATTATGTCTGTCCTTTTTCCTTCCTTCCCCTTCTTTCCTTCCTTCCCAGTGACTCTTTATAAAAAAAAAAAGATGCTGGGTGTGGTAGCGCACGCCTTTAATCTCAGCACTTGGGAGGCAGAGGTAGGAGGATCACCGTGAGTTCGAGGCCACCCTGAGACTATATAGTGAGTTCCAGGTCAGCCTGGGCTAGAGTGAGACCCTACCTCATAAAACCAAACAAACAAACAAAAAAAAAGTAAAAAAAAAAGATTATCCTTTTAAAAAATTATTTAGTATATACATACTTGTGTGTGTGTGTGTTCATTTGTGACTGTGGGAGCATGCTACAATTCATTTGTGGAGGTCAGAGGACAACTTTCAGGTCAGTTCTCGCCTTTCACCTTGTTCCCTGGCTTTTACATGGGATCTAGGGACTGTACTCAGACACTCAGAATTGTGTGGCAAGCATTTTATCCACTGAGCCATGTCCCAGCCCATCCATCAATCCATCATCCATCCATCCTTCATCCCTTCCTCCCTTCCTCCCTTCCTCCCTCCCTTCCTTCCTTCCTTCCTCCTTCCCTCCCTCCCTTCCTTCCTTCCTTCCTTTTTTTCTTTTTGGTTTTGCAAGGTAGGGTATTGCTCTAGTCCTGGGATTCACTGTGTAGTCTCAGGGTGACCTCCAACTCACAGTGATTCTCCTACCTTCTACATTTTGCAAATATCTGGAAACATGGGTTTTGTTTGTTACAACTTAAGGAGTCTAGTAGTGTCTAGTGAGTAGGAATTATTCAGTTTAAAACACCAAGAAATCTTAGTTTAAGCAGGGTAAGTCTTTTCAAACTGTTCAGTGATAACCTCCAAGATACTCCACAATAAACAAGAACCCACAGGAGGTAGAGGCAAGAGGATTATAAGTTCAAGGCCAGCCTACGCTACATAGAAGACCCTGACTCAGAAACCAAAAAGGGATGGAAAGAGAGCTCAGCGGTTAAGGCACTTACCTGCAAAGACTACTGATCTGGGTTCAACTCCCAGGACCCATGTAAGCCAGATGCACAAGGTGGCGCATGCATTTGGAGTTCATTTGCAGTAGCTAGAGGCCCTGATGTGCCTATTCTGTTCTCTCTCTCTCATAAATAAAAATATAATATATTAAAATAACTTTTTAAAGATTAAAAAAAAAAAAGCTGGGCATGGTGGCGCATGCCTTTAGCCACAGCACTTGGGAAGCAGAGGCAGGAGAATGACTGTAAATTTGAGGCCAGCTTGGATGTACAGAGTGAGTCCAGGTCAGCCTGGGCTAAAGTGAGACCCTACCTTGAAAACACCCACCCACCCACCCACACATACACACATACGCACACTGATATAGACTGTAATTCCTTGCGAGAAGGGGTTCTGCTTTCTTCTCTGAGTTTATAATGTAGATTAGATACATTAAGAAAAAAATCAATAATTTCACTCTCTAGCCCAGGCTGGCCTTGAACTCCTGACAATCCTGCCTTAAGACTCCCAAGTGCTGGGATTATAGGTATGCACCACCACACTTGGCTAGATTGTCACAATTATAAAAATATCAGGTTATCAACTGTAAGCTCTTGTGTTATTGGTATTGTTTCAGTTTGATACTGAAAAAACTTCGTGAGTGAATTGATCATTGTAGCTGCTGCTTAGTCTCCTGCCTGTCAGTCCTGTAATACAGGCTAATTTTTAGGGAATTAATGGATCTTTTCCTACTCTAAGAGTGATAGCCCTAGGGTATAGAGATAGTTTCATTTTATTTTATATAAAAATTTAACTTTGGGGGCTGGAGAGATGGCTTGGCAGTTAAGGCACTTGCCTGCTACACATAAGGATCTGGGTCTGATTACCCAGTACCCATGTAAAGCCAGATGCACAGGGTGGTTCATGTGGTCTGGAGTTCATTTGCAGTGGCTAGAGGTCCTGGTGCGTCCATTCTCTCCCTGCTTCTCTCTCTCCCTCAAATAAATAAATAAAATATATATATTTTAAAGTTTAACTTTTTCCCAGCACTTGGGAGGCAGAGGTAGGAGGATCGCCATGAGTTCACGGCCACCCTGAGACTACATAGTGAGTTCCAGGTCAGCCTGGGCTAGAGTGAGACCCTACCTCGAAAAACAAAAGAAAACAACCAAAAAGATTAACTTGTTAATATTTTTATTTATTTGTGTGTGTGTGTTTGTGTGTGTGTGTGTGTGTATGTGAGAGAGAGAGAGAGAGAGAGAGAGAGAAGCATATAGAATGGGTGTGCCAGGGCCTCCAGCCACTGCAAATGAACTCCAGATGCATGTTCCACCTTGTGCATCTGGCTTACATAGGTCCTAGAGAATCGAACCTAGGTCCATTGGCTTTGTAGGCAAGCTCCTTAATTGCTAAGCCATCTCTCCAGCCCTAACTTTTTATTTCATTAAAATTTTTATTATTATTTCATATTAAAGTTTTATTTTTGTAAACCCAGAGCCTTGCCTTTGCCAGGTAAACTGTCACTGAGCCACATCCCCAGGCACCCCAACCCATTTTTTTTTTTTTTTTTGGCTTTTTGAGGTAATTAAAGTGAGAAGTTACCTTAAACTATAAAGCAGAGGCAAGCAGAAAAGTTTCCCCAGACAACAAGCTGGATGTGGTGGCGCACGCCTTTAATCCTAACACTTGGAGGACAAAGGTAGGAGGACTGCCATGAGTTCAAGGCCACCCTGAAACTACATAGTGAATTCTAGGTCAGCCTGGACTACAGCGAAACCCTACCTCAAAAAACCAAAAAAATGAAAAATAAAGGCATGTACCACTATGCCCAGCTCCCCCTACCTCACTTTTTTTTTTTTTTTTCATGGTGCTTATACTTAAACCCAGGGCTTTGTGTATATTAAGAGCTCTAGTAATCATAAATTATTTTTGAGACAAGGTCTTGCTATGTAGCCCAGGTTAAGTCTTTCTGCTTTGGCTTCCTGAGTGCTGGGATGTGTGCCACTGTGCCTAGATAGGTTTTATCTTATATTATTTATTTTTTGTTTTTAAGGTTTTTTTTGTTTGTTTGTTTCTTGTTTTTTGAAGTAGTCTCACTGTAGCCCAGGCTGACCTGGAATTCACTATGTAGTCTCAGGGTGGTCTTGAACTCACAGTGATCCTCCTACCTCTGCCTCCCGAGTGCTGGGATTAAAGACATGTGCCACCACGCCCGGTTGTATTATTTATTTTTAATTTTTTTTGTTTTGTTTTCCAAGGTAGGGTCTCACTCTAGCTCAGGCTGACCTGGATTCACTATGTAGTCTCAGGGTGGCCTCGAATTTACGGCAATCCTTCTACCTCTGGCTCCCCAGTGCTGGGATTAAAGGCGTGTTCCACCATGCCCGGCTCTCTTTTTAATATTTTTATTTATTGATTTGGAAGCAGAGAGGCAAGAGAGAGGATGAGTGCTAGTATGGATGCAAGGGCTCCTTATCATTGCTAACAAATGACAGATGTATGAACAACTTTGTACATCTGGCTTTATGTGGGTACTAGGGAATTGAACCTGGGCTGTACATTTAATTGCTGAGTCATCTCTCCAGCCCAGTTTATTTTTATTTTTAGTTTTTTTTTCCCAAGACTAGTCAAGTGCAGTAGTGAGAAGGGTTAAAGTGTAGAACAAGGAGTTCCATCTGTAACTGATTGTGAACAGTCAACTGAGATAACTCACTACCTTCAGACCAGTCCCAGTTCATTTTTAAATGCATATAATTTTGTAAACCTGGCTATTAATCTGCTGATTATGAAATGTTTCAAACAATAGCCTATATCTGAGAGGAATTCATATTGTCTAATTCTGGTGTCCTCACATTCAAAATAATAGCAACATGGAGAAATATTTAGAAATATAGAGGACATTAGGACAATAAACACCTCAAAAAATTTATATCAGGCTATGTTTGATGAATAATAAGATCTCTGTAATTACAGCTGTCATGAAGGGACTATTCTACATCATGATCAAATAGCACAGCGTATGTCTTTCCATCTCTTTAGGACCTCCAACCAGCCTCTTTCAGCCACCTCGTCGTCCTGGCCTTGGAACTGTTGGGAAACCAATTCGACTGTTAGCCAATCATTTTCAGGTTCAGATCCCTAAAATCGATGTGTATCACTATGATGTGGATATTAAACCAGAAAAAAGGCCTCGTAGAGTCAATAGGTAAGAATTTGAAAGAATAGACTTCTATGTATGTAAGTACATATAATTCATATGATTTATTTATTATGTATCATCTTGACCTCTGAATTCTTCCAGCAGGTAAGTTTGTTTTTAATAAGATCGTAAATTCCTGATGTGGTTATCCTCTGGTTATGTTGGCACACTTCTGACTACATCATTGGTTAGTCAGTAGATATATATTAAATAATAAATTGAATTTGTCATGGCATTGGTCTTTCATTGAGCAATGATACTAGAAGTTTTTTTTTATTATGAATGTACTTTGTATGGACATGTGTGTTGGTACCATAAGTTAGAAGTTTGTTTTTTTTTTAATATTTTCACTTACTTATTTGCAAGCAGAGAAAGAGAGAAGAGAGACAAGAGAGAATGGGTGCACCAGGGCCTCCAGCTGCTGCAGATGAACTCCATATGCATGTGTCACTGTGAAGCTGTCTTTTACATGAGTGCTGGGGAATCAAACCAGGGTCATTAGGCTTTGCAGGCAAGCGCCTTAACTGCTAAGCAATATCTCCAACCTGAAATTTTTTCGTTGTGGTAGTTTTTTGGTTTTATTTCAGGATAGAGTCTCACTCTAGCCCAGGCTGACCTATAACTCACTCTGTAGGATAGTAGAAGTTTTTAAAAATAAATGAGAAACAGAACTATGTGTAAATTCAAATTTTATTAAGTGTTCATGGAAAATATGTACATGAGCTGGGTGTAGTGGTGCATGCTTTTAATCCCAACACTTGGGAGGAAGAGGTAGGAGGATCACTGTGAGTTCAAGGCCAGCCTGGGCCTACAAAGTGAGTTCCAGGTCATCAGCCAGGGATAGAGTGAGACTGTGCGTCACAAAACACAAACAAAAAGTAAATGTAATAGCATAAGAATTATCTTGGAATTTGAGGGGTTGGGGAAATGGCTCAGTGGATAAAGTGCTTGGCAGGAAAGCATGGTGACATGAGATCAGATCCCCAATACCTCATAAATGCCAAGTGGGCATGGAGGTCCATTTCTTATTCCAGCATGCAGGAGGCAGAGACAAGGGATTCCCAGGGCAAGCTGGCTGACTAGACCAGCCCAGTTGTTGAGCTCTGGGTTCAAGTGAGAGACCTTGTCTTAATTAATAAGGTAGCAAGCGATTAAAGAACATAGTTTATGGGGCTGGAAAGATGGCTTAATGGTTAAGGCACATGCCTGCAAAGCCTAAGGACTCAGGTTCAATTCTCCAGGTCCCAAGTAAGTCAGATGCACATGGTGACACGTGTGTCTGGAGTTCCTTTGTAGTGGCTAGAGGGCCTGGCACGCCCATTCTCTCTTTCCTTTCTTTTTTCTTTATCTTTTTCTTTCTTTCTTTCTTTCTTTCTTTTTTTTTTTTTTGGTTTTTCAAGGTAGTGTCTCAGTCTAGTCCAGGCTGACCTGGAACTCACTATGTAGTCTCAGGGTGGCCTCGAACTCACAGCAATCCTCCTACCTCTGCCTCCTGAGTGCTGGGATTAAAGGCGTGCACCACCACCCCCGGCCTCCATTCTCTCTTTCTATCTCTTCCTCTTCCTCTCTCTGTCGCTAATAAATAAATAAATAAAAATAAATCTTTTTTTAAAAAAGAACATAGCCTATGTCAACCTCTGGCTTCATACACATGTGCATGTGCACCTGCATGTGTGTGTGTGCACACACACAAACAAGAACTATCTGTGAATAATGAAAAAAGAAAAATAAACCCAAGGAGAAACCCTTCTTATTTCCAGTGTGACCCAAGAGGGGCCCTGATGAGGTGACATAACTTTCGTGGTGGGTACAGCAGGAGGTTACCAAGGAAGAAGATACCTATGCAAAAGCATATACGCACTCACTTTCCTTTTCTCTGTTTCCATGCAATAATATTCAAGCACTCTTTGATATTAAGATTCTTGCTTTTCTAAGAATGTTCTTGCTGCCAACTAAAATATTTTGTGCTGCTAGATTTTTTTTTTCTTATTATAGAGCAATAACTTGGCTTTCTGGTACAGTGTTATTTAAGCCCATAATTATTTGGCTGTGGTATAACTGAGATCAATCATAGTAGACATGGTGATAATGACTAACTTTAATGCATTCAACAAAAACTTGGTGTGTGTGTGTGTGCATTTGTATATGTGTGTGTGCATGTCTGTGTAGGTGTGCATGCATGTGTGTGGAGGCTAGAGAACAACCTTGGGTGCTGTTCCTCAGGCAACACCCACCTTTTTCTTTTCTTTTCTTTATTTCTTACTTCTTTTTTTTTCTTTTTTTGTTTTTTTGAGGTTGGGTCTCACTCTGGCTCAGGCTGACCTGGAATTCACTATGTAGTCTTAGGGTAGCCTCGAACTCACAGCAATCCTACCTCTGCCTCCCAAGTGCTGGGATTAAAGGTGTGCATCACCACGCCTGACTCTAGACAGAGTCTTTGTAGCCCAGACTGTCCTAAACTCATTATATAGACTAGGCCAGCTTTGAATTCATGGTAGATCTGCCTGTCTCAGCCTTGTGAGTGCTGGGATTACAGGTTAACACCACCACACTGGGCTCAACATCCACCTTTTTAAGACAGGGTCTTTCACGGGCCTGGAATCTACCAAATAGGCTATACTGGCTGGCCAGCAAGCCCCAGGGACCCTCCTGTCTTCACTTCCTAAGCACTGAGATTAAAAGACCATACCAACCATGGCTTAAATTATATATATATATATATATATATATATATATATATATATATATATATATGTATGTATATTTTTTTTGATTTCTCAAGGTCGGGTTTTACTCTAGCCCAGGCTGACCTGGAATTCACTAAGTAGTCTCAGGGTGGCCTCAAACTCATGGCGATCCTCCTACCTCTGCCTCCCGAGTGCTGGGATTAAAGGCGTGCTCCACCATGCCCGACTTAAAAAAATATTTTTACTTATTTATTTGGAAGCAGAGAGGGATAGAGAGAATGGGTGTGCCAGGCCTCCAGCTGCTGCAAATGAACCCCAGATATATGTGCTACTTTGTATATCTGGTTCTATGTGGGTACTGGGGAATTGAACCCAGGTCATTAGGCTTTGTAGGCATGAGCCTTAACCACTGAGCAATCTCTCCAGCCCTGATTTTTTAATATATTATTATTTTTTTAAAGACTTATTTTTGTTTATTTATTTGAGAGCGACAAAGAGAGAGGACGCAGAGAGAGAAAGAGAGAGAGAGAGAGAGAATGAGCGCGCCAGGGCCTCCAGCCACTGCAAACGAACTCCAGACGTGTGCGCCCCCTTGTGCATCTGGCTAATGTGGGTCCTGGGGAATCGAGCCTCTAACCGAGGTCCTTAGGCTTCACAGGCAAGCGCTTAACCACTAAGCCATCTCTCCAGCCCTTAATATATTATTTTTATTTTTATTTATTTATATGTAAGCAGAGAAATAGAGAGGAGAGAGACAGAGAGAATGGGCGTGGCAGGGCCTCCAGCTGCTGCAAACCAACTCTAGACACATGCACCACTTTGTATCTGGCTTTACATGGGTACTGGGCAATTGAAAACCTGGGCTCTTTGTCTTTGTGGGCAAGTGCCTTAACTGTTCTGCCATCTTTCTAGCCCTCCCCTGCTTTTTAAATGTGGGTTTTGGAGATTGAATTCAGGTCTTCATGCAAATATTTGCTCACTGAGCTATCATCCCAGCCCTGGGTTTTAGGTTCTTTGTTGTTGTTGTTGTTTTAGTTTATTTATTTGAGAGAGTGAGAGAGGAAATATGTATCCTTGCTGCTGCAAACTCCAGATGTATGTGACATTTTGAGCATTCTGGCTTTTCATGAGTACTGGGGAATCAAACTCAGGCCGTCATGCTTTGCAAGCAAGCGCCTTTAACCACTGTGCTGTCTCTCCAGCCCTAGGTTTTCTTTTTTTGGGGGAGGGGGCCGGCAGAGTCTCACATAGTCCAGGCTGGCCTTAAACTCCTCATCCTCTTATGTCTTCTTCCCCAGCATGTAGTCTCATGTAGCCCAGACTAGCCTTAAACTCCTCATCCTCTTACCTTTGCCTCCCAAGCTCTGGAGTTGTAGTGTTTGCTTGCTTGCTTTTTTTTGAGAGAGAGAGAGACAGAGAAAGAGATGTGGGCATGCCAGGGCCTGTAGCCACTGCAAATAAACTCCAGACACATCTGGAGTACATCTGGCTTACATGGGTACTGGGGAATCAAACCTGGGTCCTTCGGCTTTGCAGGCAAGTACCTTAACCACTAAGCCACCTCTCCAGCCCTGTTTTCTAGTTTTTGGTTTTTCTTTTTTCTATTTTCTAGTTTTAAATTATTGTTTGTGTGTGTGTTGGTGTGTATGTGTCTCAGTGCACACATAGAGGTCAGAGCACAACCTCGAGCTGTTGATTTCTTCTACTTTGTTTGAGACAGTCTCTCTCTTCTGGTTTTTTTTTTTTTTTTTTCCTGCCTCGTCTCATCCCTTCCCTTCCCTCCCCTTCCCTCCTTCCTTCCTTTCTTTGCTTCTAGGAAGGCCATTGTAGCTGCCCCCTGAGTTTCAGGATTTTTCTGCCCCACTTCCCATTGCTGTGAGCACAATTGGGTTATATATGTGTGCTGCTTTGTGTCCGACTTCACATCACATTTAGCCCAGGCTGGTCTTGAATTTCTGATTCTCCTGCTTCCACTTCCCAAGTGTTGGGATTACAGGCATGTGCTACCATACCTGGCTAATTTGTTTGTTTATTTATTTATTTTATTTTTTTGGTTTTTCAAGGTAGGGCTTCACTGTAGTCCAGGCTGATAGTTTCAGGGTGGCCTCGAACTCACGGGAATCCTGCTACCTCTGCCTCCCGAGTGCTAGGATTAAAGGCATACCCGGATTTGTTTATCTTTTATTTTTATTTCTTTTTATATTTTTATTTATTTGCAAACAGAGGGAGACAGGCAAGAGGGAGACAGAGAGAATGAGAATCGGCATGCCAGGGCCTCCTGCCTCTGCAAACAAACTCTAGATATGTGTCACATTGTGCATCGGGCTCTACATGGGTACTGGGAAGCGAACTAGGTTTGTTAGGCTTTACAGGCAAATGCCTTAACCATTGAGCCATCTCTCCAGCCTAATTTGTTTTTTTTTTTTTTTTTTTTTTGATACAGAGTGTTGCTATGTAGCCCAGGTCAGCTTTAAACTCATGAACTTCCAGTCTTGGCCTTCTGAGGGCGGAATTTGGACATGCTAACGTGTGATGTCTGTCATACACGCTAGGGGACATGCTGAATATGTAGTTGAAGACCTCTGTACTGCTGCAGGGAAAAGTTCATCCACTGCGTCCAGGGAGGACCTCCGGGCTGGAGATAGGCATTTGAGAGCCATGTGGTAAAGCCGCCAGACTAGATGAGATCCATACAGGAAGTGAACATGGTTAGAGAAAGACTGCAAGACCTGAGCCCTGAGGGTGTGAGCCACCTCACCCAGCTCAGCAAATGCTGTAGTAAGTGCTTACTATGCACCAGATAGTATTCCATGCTCAGAGACTACAACATGAACAAAACAGGCAAAGGCGCCTTTCTTCTTCTTGCCTTTCAGCTGAAATTACCAACCCCTAATAATTCACCAAAACGATGAACACAGAGGGAAAGAGAGACACCTAATATGTGTTCACTAAGCCTTTGAGAAAACATGGAGTTGCCACATACATGTGAATGCATAGGAAAGGTGATATTGTAGTCATCGAGGAGATAGGTACTGTTCAAAAACCCACAAATGTTACCATGGCAAACCAGAAGTGTCTGCACTGTTATTCACTATGCTGTTGGCATTGTTATAAGCCAACAAGTTAAGGGCACAATTCTTGCCAAGAGAATTAATGTACTGAGCATATTAAGATTTTTTGTTTGTTTGTTTTTCGAGGTAGGGTCTCACTCTAGCCAAGGCTGACCTGGAATTCACTATGTAGTCTCAGGGTGGCCTCAAATGCATGGCGATCCTCCTGCCTCTGCCTTCACACCTGGCTGTATTAAGTAAGTGTTCTCAAGAGCTGATATAGCTTCCTACAAAGCAGGTAGAATATAATCAGAAAAAAGGAGGAGGCCGAAGAGAAAGATATCTGTGTTCAGCTGACATGGCATCAGCTTTACTTAGAAATGCATGCTTTGTGAGAACTGATGGAAACAAGGGAACTGCTGAGGGCCATGCCCTGTGATTCCATGGCATAGTAATTGTGAAAAGAAGACCTCTAGACTGGTGGGGGAGCGGAGTTCATACTTTTGAGTTTATATTTGAATGGACAAGACCAAAAATTGATAAATAAACAAACAGAATATAATTATTTGTCATTTGGTGTTAAGTAAAATGGAAAGTCAAGTAAGGGCCAGGAATATGTAGGTTGGTGGTAGAGTGCTTGCCTAGTATGATGCATGAGGTGCTGGGTTCCATCCCAAACCCTGAAAAACATAGAAGATAGAAATAGGTCCAGGAGTAAGCCATTGAGTATGTACAAATGTATATATGACAGGAGATAAGGGTAGAGAATCTCTAGACTGTTCCTTATGTAAAGTCACATAGGCAGTAGTGGTATTCTTTTGTATTTTCTCTGGTTAGGTGGGTTTCAAACAGACACATGATATGACTAACTTGTATTTGTAGTGGATGGCTCTGGCCTGGGGGAATGACCCAGTGCCTAAGAACACTTGCTGTGCAAGCATAAGGACCTGAGTGTTATCTTCAGCACCCATGTTAAAAGCTGGGTTTGGGGCTGGCGAGATGGCTTAGCAGTTAAGGAGTTTGCCTGCAAAGCCTAAGGACCCATGTTTTACTCTCCAGGTTCTACATTAACCAGCCACACAAGGTGACGCAAGCACGCAGGGTCACAAATGTGCACAAGGTGGCGCACTTGTCTTGAGTTTGATGAAAGTGGCTGGAGGCCCTGGTGTGCCATTTTCTCTTTATCTCTCTTGCTCTCACTCTCTCACATTAAAAAAAAGAAAGAAAGAAAGAAAAAGCTGGGTATGGCTGTGCATGTGTGTAACCCCACATGGAGTGGGGCAGATAGGAGGATTGCTGGTGTTCCCTGGTTGAGAGACTGTCTCAGGAAGTAAAGTGGAAGAGTGATAGAGGAAGACATTGATGTTCTCCTTTGGTCTTTGCATGCCTGTGCACAAGGGCACACATATGCATGTGCCACACATATACCAAAAAATAAAAAGAAGAGCAATTGCAAGAGGGGGCTGGGGAAATGACTCAGTGGTTAAAGGTGATTGCATGCAAAATCCACTGGCCAGAGTTCATTTCCCCAGCCATCCATATAAAGCTGGGCATAAAAAGTGTCTGATGTTCATTTGCAGTGACAAGAGACCCTGGCATATCTCCACCCCACATGCAAATCATTTTTAAAAGGAAGAAAAGCAGTTGGAGGTTTGTAATGATTTAGGTGAAATGAAGTGGTAACATAGATTTGGGTAGTATAAATAATGTGTGGAGGTTTGAACATGCTAAGTGTACTTTTACACCCCTTAGCCCCACATTCAAATATTTTGAGGATAGTATCAATAGGATTTGCTGATGGATTAAATGTGGGGTGTACAAAATAAAGAAATGAGTCATGGTTAATTCCAGAGGGCTTTTTTTTTGGGGGGGGGTTGAGGTAGGGACTCACTCTAGCTCAGGCTGTCCTGGAACTCACTATGTAGTCTCAGGGTGGCCTTGAACTCACAGTGATCCTCCGGCCTCTGCCTCCTGAGTGCTGGGATTAAAGGCGTGAACTACCACGCCCGGCTAATTCCAGAGTTTTTATCCTGAACAAGTGAAAAAAAAGGACTTGCCATTTAGCAGATGGAAAAAACTATGAGAGAAGCTAACAGGGATGATAGATTAGAATACGCATGCATTTTGGACCTGCTAAGACTGTGATGTCTATGAGACACGCTAGGGGACACCGTGGTAGTTGAATATATGGAATTGGATTCTGGGGAGAAATCTGTATGGCAGAAAGTCATTGGAAAGTCATGGACTTACTGGTAGTAAAGCCACAAGACTGGGTTAGAAAGCAAGGCCCAAGACTGAGCCCTGAGGCTGTCCAGTTTTATAGATTGAGGAGATAAGGAAATATTAGCAGGGAGGGGCTGAGGAGATGACTCTGCTGTTAAAGGTACATGCTTGCAAATTCCTTAGTTACCCAAGTAAAGCCATATGGGTGTTTGTTTGCAGCAGCAAGGAAGAGACCCTGTGCCATCGTGTGTGCACGTGCACGTGTGGACACACACAAGTGCAAATAAGTAATTAAAGTATGGTGATAACTTTCTTACTGTTCTAACCGCTAACCGCTGCTTTCTCCATTACTGTTAAGGGAGGTAGTGGACACAATGGTGCGGCATTTCAAGATGCAAATATTTGGTGATCGGCAGCCTGGCTATGATGGCAAAAGAAACATGTATACAGCACATCCATTACCAATTGGACGGGACAGGGTAAGTGTTAAGGACAAGAGAAATGTAATTATATATAAAAAATGTTTACCTTCCAAGTCACATTTAAATTCTTATAGTTGTTTTTTGTTGTGATGAGAGACAGGTTGCTATTTCCATATTCCACTATCTTTTAGTTAACTGATAATTGAAGATGAGAGATGCCCTAGTGTTTATGTTCACTTCATCATCTTTACATATATCCCCAATTTCTCACATTACACTGTACTTTAACAAAGTATCATCTGAATGTAAACAATGGAGTTTTACCATTCTTACCTATAAAAACAGATTCACAATACCACAGTACTTTCTTAAACATTTATTTTATACTTTTTCTTTTTTTATTTGTCAACAGATATGTGTGTAGATAGATAGATAGATGATAGATAAATGGATGGATGGATGGGGGGGTTGCGGAAGAGAATGGGCACACCAGGGTCTGTAGCCATTCCAGATACCTGCACTACTTTGTACATCCAACTTAAGTGGGTGCTGAGGACTCAAACCTGGGTTGTTAGGATTTGCAGGTAAGTGTCTTAACTGCTGAGATTTATTTATTTATTTATTTGAGAGAGTGCAAGAGAGAAAGAGGCAGACACACATACACATACACACAGAATGGGCACGCCAGGGCCTCCAGCCACTGCAAACAAACTCCAGATGCATGTGTCACTTTTTGCATCTGGCTTTGCTTGGGTACTGAGGAATTGAACCCAGGCTGTCAGGCTTTGCAAGCAAGTACCTTTAACCACTGAGCCATCTTTCCAGCCCTTAGGCTTATTATATTTGTGCGTGTATATATGTGTGTATGGGTATATGCGTGCCGTGGCATGTGTATGGAGGTCACAGGACAACCTCATGATGTTGGTCCTCTCCTTCCACCTTGTTTGACATGTTTGTGCAAACCATACTTGGTTAATAAAGTGCTAAGAATTGGGAGTGGGGGCTGGAGAGATGGCTTAGCGGTTAAGGCGCTTGCCTGCAAAGCCAAAGGACCTCAGTTCAATTCCCCAGCACCCACATAAGCCAGATGCACAAGGTGGCGCATGCATCTGGAGTTCATTTGCAGTGGCTGGAAGCCCTGGTGTGCCCATTCTCTCTCCCTCTGCCTCTTTCCCTCTATCAAATAAATAAATAAAAATAAAATATTTTTTAAAAAGTGCTAAGAATTGAACCAAGGGCTTTGTGCATGCTGGGCAAGCACTCTACCAGCTAAGCTGCATCCCCAATATTTGTCCTGTGTCAGGTTTATTTCACTTAGTATGTTTGCAAAGTCCATCCATGTTGTGGCATCTACTTTATTTTTAAATTTTTTAATATTTTATTTTTTTGAGAGAGATAGAGGGAAAAGAGGCAGAGAGAAAGAGAGAGAATAGGCATACTAGGGCCTCCAACCACTGCAAATGAATTCCAAACACATGTACCACCTTGTACATTTGGCTTTATGTGGGTACTGGGGAATTGAACCTGAGTCCTTTGGCTTTGCTAGCAAGTGCCTTAACCGCTAAGCTGTATCTCCAGCTGTATTTTTTTTTTTAATTTTAAAGCAATATAGCTTTCTCTTTTCATTTTTTAAAAAAATATTGTATTTGAAGCTGGGAGTAATGGCATACACCTTTAATCTGAGCACTTGGGAGGCAGAGGTAAGAGGATCACTGTGAGTTCGAGGCCACCCTGAGACTACATAGTGAATTCCAGGTCAGCCTGGGCTCGAGTGAGACCCTGCCTTGAAAAAAAATTATTTATTTATTTATTTATTTAAGAGAGAGAGAGAGAGAGAGAGAGAGAGAGAGAGGATGAATATGGGTACACCAGGGCCTGTAGCCACTGGAAATGAACTCCAGATTCATGCACCATTTTGTGCATCTCGCTTATGTGGGTACTGGGAAATCAAACCTGGGTCCTTAGGCTTCGCAGGCAAGCACCTTAATTGCTAAGCCATTTATCTAGTCCTATAAAAAAATTTTTTTTTTGGTGTTTTGAGGTAGGGTCTTGCTCTAGCCCGGGCTGACCTGGAATTCACTATGTAGTCTCAGGGTGGCCTCAAACTCATAGCAATATACCCACCTCTGCCTCCTGAGTTCTAGGACTAAAGGCATGTACCACCACACCTTGCTAAAAAGTTTTTTTAAATGTTTTATTTGTTTATTTGAGAGAGAAAGAGGCAGATAAGAATGAGCTCACCAGGGCCTCCAGCCACTGCAAATGAACTCCAGATGCATGTGCCACCTTGTGCATCTGGCTTACATGGGTCCTGGGGAATCGAACCTGGTACTTTGGCTTTGCAGGCAAGCACCTTAACCATTAAGCCATCTCTCCAGCCCTAAAATATTTTAATGAGTATTTTTATTAACTTATTTGAGACAGAGAGAGAATGAGAGAATGAATGGGCATAGCAGCGCCTTTTGCTGCTACAAATGAACTCCAGATGCATGTGCCACTTTGTGCATCTGGCTTTACATATGTACTAGGGAATCAAACCCAGGCTGGCAGGTTTCACAAGCAAGCACATTTAATTACTAAGACATCTCTCCAGCCCTTTATTTTTTAGTTTTTCAAAGTAGGGTTTCACTCTAGCCCAGGCTGACCTGGAATTCACTATGTCATCTCAGGGTGGCCTTGCACTCATGGCAATCTTTCTACCTCTGTTTCCCAAGTGCTGGGATTAAAGGCATGCAGCACCGCACCCAGCTCAGCCTTTATTTTTAGGTATTGCATAATGAGTCCCTTATTGATGGGCATTGCTTTCAGTGTTTTGCAGTTAAAGCTATGCTTATGCATATACTGTTTTGGATATTCTTTTTTTTTTTTTTTTTTTGGTTTTTTGAGGTAGGGTCTCACTCTAGCCCAGGCTGACCTGGAAATCACTCTGTATTCCCAGGGTGGCCTCGAACTCATGGTGATCCTCCTACCTCTGCCTCCCCAGTGCTGGGATTAAAGGCGTGCCGCCACCACGCCCGGCTGTTTTGAATATTCTTGAGATCTCTCACTACCTTTGTAAACAGGTATGTTTATCCATATTGCATTTTTCCCTAGGTTGATATGGAGGTGACCCTCCCAGGTGAGGGTAAAGACCAAACTTTCAAGGTGTCTGTCCAGTGGGTGTCAGTTGTGAGCCTTCAGTTACTTTTGGAAGCTTTAGCTGGGCACTTGAATGAAGTCCCAGATGACTCAGTACAAGCACTTGATGTTATTACCAGGCATCTTCCCTCTATGAGGTTAGTACCTTGGTTTGAATTTCTGCCCTTTAATGCCAGACTTTATGGTAGGTTGTACTTAACCACTGAAAGTTTCTGCATAAGTCAGAACTCAAATTTGATTTCCCTGCACAAGGTGGAGAGAGGAATGAAAGACCTCCATTTTTTATTGTGAAGTAACCAGACTCTTGTTTCCTCAGGTACACTCCAGTGGGCCGTTCTTTTTTCTCACCTCCTGAAGGGTACTACCACCCTCTGGGAGGAGGCAGAGAGGTTTGGTTTGGCTTCCACCAGTCTGTGAGACCTGCCATGTGGAACATGATGCTCAATATTGATGGTAGGATAGCACTCTCTTTATCCATTAGCTCTTCAGCTAGTTTGCATTTGTTTGGTTTTTGGCCCTTCCTGCCTCCCTGATGCTAAGTACCCTTCCTCTCTGTTTGTTAGTATCCGCAACTGCTTTCTACCGAGCTCAGCCTATCATTGAGTTCATGTGTGAGGTTTTAGACATTCAAAACATCAATGAACAGACCAAACCTCTTACAGACTCCCAGCGTGTCAAGTTTACCAAAGAAATCAGAGGTAGGTGTTTGTGTTAGCCTGGGCTTGAGTAAGGCAGACCCGGCCTTCCATCCCAGCCTAGTCAGTTCTGTCAGTAGAATTTTGGTCAAATTTCTTAGCCATGGTTAAACACTGTTAGTTTGGTTCATTCAAATTACTCATCTCAGACCTGGGGATATAGCTTAGTGGTAGAGCAATTGTCTAGCTTGCAGAAGGTCATGGGTTCAGTCTCCAGTACTACAAATAAATTATTCATCTCAAATAAAAAAATAATATATACCTTGCAGAGCTGTAATGTTAATTTACTGTCTTTTTGGAATTTCTCTTCTGTTTACTTGTTACTAGCTATCCATGAGGACTGTCTCCATACCTGAACATAGCAGAACATAGCTGATAGTTATAAATAGTTATAAATACTCATTGAATGAACTAATAAAGTAGGATGGATAGCTAGGCATGGTGGTATATGCATGTAATCTCAACACTTTGGAGGCTAAGGCAGGAAGATCACAAGTTCAAGCCCAATCTAGGCTACATAGGGAGAGACTGATAACCTTTTTTTTTCCTCCCATTGCTAAGGATTGAACCCAGAGCCTTGCACTTGCTAGGCAAGTGCTCTGCCACTGAGATAAATCACCAACCCCTTACCTAGGGAGATTCTGTCTTTAAAAAAAAGGGGATAGGGAGCTGGACATGGTGGCATATGCCTTTAATCCCAGCACTTGGGAGGCAGAGGTAGGATTGCTGTGAGTTTGAGGCCACCCTGAGATAACATGGTGAATTCCAGATCAACCTGGGCTAGAGTGAGACCCTAGCTCGAAAAAAAAAATGGGGCTGGGAAGATGGCTTAACAGTTAAAGGTGCTTGCTTGTAGAGCCTGCTAGCCTGGCTTCAATTTCCAAGCCACCCAATATAAGCCAAATGCAAAAAGTAGCACAAGAATCTGGTGTTGGTTTGCAGTGGCAAGAGGCCCTGGTATGACCATACATATAGGCACATGCAAATAATTTTTTAAAAGTAGGTTGAGGCCAGCCATGGTGGTGCAAGCCTTTAATCCCAGCACTTGGGAGGCAGAGGTAGGAGGATCACTGTAAGTTAAAGGCCACCCTGAGAATACATAGTGAATTCCAGGTCAGCTTGGAACAGAGTGAGACCCTACCTTGAAAAAACAACAACAAAAAAAACTAGGTTGAGCCAGGTGTGCTGGTGCACACCTTTAGTCCCAGTACTTGGGAGGCAGAGGTAGGATGATCACCATGAGTTTTAGGCTACCCTGATACTGTAGTGAATTCCAGGTCGGCCTGGGCTAGAGCGAGACCCTACCTCGGGGAAAAAAAAAAAAAGAAAACACTAGGTTGAGCATCATAGACCATCTGAGTCCTAATGTATTCTACTTAGCTGAAAATTTTGCCTTTAAATTAAAAAATTATCCCATATGCTTACATTTTTTTTCTTTATTAGTTATGTACACACTCAGTGTGTGAACAGCCATGTTGGTACCATCGCTAGCCTCCTTGTCTTCCCCCCTCCGAAGGGACCCTCCTCGTTGGGGATTGTAGGTCATGGAAAAATATGGCGTACTTCACGAATTTGCCTGTCATCCTTGCACAGGGGCCATGCTAATCTTCTCTGTATCGTTCCAATTTTTAGTTTATGTGCTGCTGAAGCAAGAACTGTGCTTGCAATTTTTATCATGTACAGCATCAAGCCTTTTGTGTAGATGTGGAAAAATCTATTTTATTTGTAGCAGGTCAGGACAGTATGTGAGATAGTTACAGTGTTTCCAAATCACTGCTCTTCTTGACTTTTTAAAGACCATAATGAAATCTGGTTTTGTCACTGTGATTTTAACTAAAGCTGTTAATTTGACTTTTTTTTTCTCTTAACTTCAGGTCTCAAAGTTGAGGTGACTCACTGTGGACAGATGAAACGAAAATATCGAGTTTGTAATGTGACTAGACGGCCAGCCAGTCATCAAACGTATGTTAATCATATCTAAAATAATATGATATAGGGGCTGGAGAGATTGCTTAGTGGTTAAGGCCCTTGCCTGTAAAGCCTAACGGCCTGAGTTTGATTCCCCAGCACCCATCTAAAGCCAGATGCACAAAGTGGCACATGCATCTGGAGTTCCAACAGCTGGAGGCCCTGCCGTGCCCATTCTTTCTGTCTCTCTCTACTTGCAAGTAAATAAATAAAAATTATATTAAAAAAAAGAGGCCTGTAGAAATGGCTTAGCGGTTAAGGCACTTGTCTGCAAAGCCTGAGGACCCAGGTTTGCCTCCCTGGAGCCCACATAAGCCAGATGCACAAGGTCACGTATGCGCACAAGGTCATGCATGCACACAAGGTGGCGCATGCATCTGGAGTTTGATTGCAGTGGCTAGAGGCCCTGGTGTGCCAATTCTTTCTCTTTCTTTCTCTCTCATTAAAAAAATAGAATATGGGAGGCAAAGGTAGGTGGATCGCTGCGAGTTCGAGGCCACCCTGAGACTACATTGTGAATTCCAGGTCAGCCTGCGCTAGAGTGAGACCCTACCTTGACAAACCAAGATAAATAAATAAGTAAATATAATAATATAATATAGACCAGGGAGCTGGCTCAGTGGATAAAGTGCTTGCCAAGCAAGCATGAGGACCTGAGCTTACATCTCTAGACCCCATGTAAAAGCCAGGGGCCATGGCAGTCTTCTATAATTCTAGCATGCCTATGGTGAAAAAGGAGGCAGAGACAGCTAGCCTGAGAGACCCTGCCTCAAAATGAGGTAGAAGATTGAACCAAAAGTGTCCTCTGAATTCTACATGTGCACCAGAGTATGCGTGTACTTGCTCTCTCACACACAAACATGCAAACATACATACACCTATGTCATAGGCACATATGCACACACCAAAAAGTAAAAAATAAAAATAATATGGTAGCACAATATGGTGGCTCATATCTGTAATCCCGCACTTGGGAGATTGAGGCACGAAGATCACTGTGAGTTAAAAGCCAGCCTGGGCTATGATATGAGCCTCTATCTCAAAATAAAACAGTTAGATGGGCATGATGGTGCATGCCTCTAATCCTAGCACTTGGGAGGCTAAGGTAGGAGGATCACTGTGATTTTGCAGCTTGCTTAGGCTTCAGCATGAGTTCCAGGTCAACCTAGGCTAGAGTGAGACCCTGTTTCAAAAAACAGGCCAGTTGTGGTGGCTCATGCCTTTAACCCCAGCACAGTGGTAGAAGGATCTCTGTGAATGTGAGGCCACCTTGAGGCTACAGAGCTGCAGAGTAAGTTCCAAGTTAGTCTGGGCTAGAGCAAGACCCTACCTCAAAAAAACAAAACAAACAAACAAGCAAAGGTAACAATGAAATCATGGTAATAATTTGGTAACTGGGGAAGCTACTAAATCATTTGAGAAATTAGTATGCTGTACTGTAATTTTCAAGATCACAAGAATCTTTAGTTTATACCAAAGTTTTAAAAATGTTTTAGCTATTTATTTTTTTATTTTTTTGAGATAGGGTCTTACTCTAGCCCAGGCTGACCTGGAATTCACTATGTAGTCTCAGGGTGGCCTCTAACTCATGGCGATCCTCCCACCTCTGCCTCCTGACTGCTGGGATTAAATGCATATACCACCACTCCCGGCTATTTTAGTTATTTTTGTTAAGGATGTTTATAAAACATATTCAGTGTACCTTTTTATTGTGTTTTGTTTTGATTTTTCGAGTTTTGCTGTAGCCCAGGCTGACCTGGAATTCTCAAAGTGGCCTTGAATTTACAGTGATCCTCCTACCACTATGCTGGGATTAAAAGCATGAGCCACCACCACACCCGGCTTTTTTTGTTGTTTTTTTTAAAGCAGGGTCTCACTCTAGCCTAGGCTGACCTGGAACTCATGCTAAAGCCTAAGCTGGCTGCAGAATCACAGTGATCCTCCTATCTCAGTCTCCTAAGTGCTGGGATTAGAGGCATGCTCCACCACACCTGGTCAGTTTACCTTTTTAAAAAAATATTATTATTTATTTGAATTTTATTATTTATTTGAGAGTGACAGAACAAGGAAGAAAAAGTTACTTATGAAGCTGCTGTTGAAAACCGTGGAGTGTTTCAAGAATAACTACCTTTTTCATTAATTACTTCATATAACCCTATCAGAGAAACTAACAATTCTATATAATCCTTGTTCAAAGATTTAAAACACATAAGCTTAAATTTTCACATAGATAGTCCTTATTTCACTGTTATTTTACTGGTCTGTAACAGAAAAGCAAAATTGAATTTACCATTGTACTATTTATTAGCATTTAACCACTGGAAGAGCTAAATAAAGACAGACTCTTACAGCCGAGAAGATAAATCAGTCAGTAAAATACTTGCCTTGTAAGTATAAGGACCTGAGCTCAAGCCCCAAAATCCACATTTAAAGAAAGCTGGGCCTGGTGGCTCATGTTTCTAATCCCAGCTCTGGGAAAGAGAGACAGACAGATCCCTGGGGCTGGCTGGCCAGCTAGTTTAGCTTAGTTGGCAAGTTCCTGGTCAGGAAGAGACCCTGTCTCAAAAAGGTGGATGTCCCCTGAGGAATGATTGTCCTCTGTCCTCTACACACACACACACACTAATATCATGCTCCCTAGTTCATTCCAAATATCACTGCACTACCTCAACTTCATATGCTTAGTCTTGTCCCCAAATCTATATGTATTTTATCCTGATTTTAGAATCTGAAAATTTGGAGATGTGAAAATATGGACCCAATTACTATGCTACACTCACTTAATAAAATTTTTCTTGGTCTGGGGAGATTGCTCAACACTGAAAGGTACTTGCTTGTAAAGCCTAGGTTTGCTTTCCCAGTACCCATGTAAAACCAAATGCACAAAGTGGTACATGTATCTGGAGTTCATTTGTGGCAGCAGGAGGCCCTGGCGTGCTCATTCTTTCTTTCTCTCTCTCTCTCTCTCAAATAAATAAATAAAAATAGGGCTGTTGTAATGGCTTAGTGGTTAAGGTGCTTGCCTGTAAAGCCAAAAGACCCAAGTTTGATTCCCCAGGACCCACGTAGGTCATTTGCACAAGGTGGTGCATGCATCTGGAGTTTGTTTGCAGTGGCTGAAGGCCCTGGTGTGCCCATTCTCTCTCAAATAAATAAATTAAATGATTTTTTTTTTTGTTTTGTTTTTTTGAGGTAGGGTTTCACTCTAGCCCAGGCTGACCCAAAATTCACTATGTAGTCTCAGGGTGTCCTTGAATTCTCGGCGATCCACCTACCTCTGCCTCCCAAGTACTGGGATTAAAGGTATGTACCACCACACTCAGATAATTAAATTTTTTTCAGCTTCAACAAACATGGAAAATTTCAGTGGGCTTATTCTGGTGCAATACTAAAATGATTTAAATGAAACTACTCAAACACTGACTTTTTTTTTTTTTTTTTTTGGTGGTGATGGTAGGGATTGGACCCAAGGCCTTGAACATGCTGAGCATACAGTTTACCCACAGATACCCAGCCCTGACCTATCTTTACTAGTTTAGGAAAAAAACAAAAAGGAAAACGTGCTAAATAGACATTCTCTCCTCTAGATTTCCTCTGCAGCTAGAGAATGGTCAAGCCATGGAATGTACGGTAGCTCAGTATTTCAAGCAGAAGTACAGTCTGCAGCTGAAACACCCCCATCTCCCCTGTCTCCAGGTGGGACAGGAGCAAAAGCACACATACCTGCCGCTTGAGGTAAGCGAAGCCGCACTTCCTTTTGCTGGCCTAATCTTGTGAATTAGTGGAAAGAAAATGCCTTCTAACCTAGTGGAAGAATTTAGTCTTTCTAAAATCTTCTGGGCAATAACTTTACTGGATAACCATTTTTATTCTTCTGGAAACAGAAGATATCCAGTAGTTTGGCAGAGACTTCATGTATCGAAACACACTGCCACACAAAGTAGTTTCTCTGCATCTCTTGGCAGGTCTGTAACATAGTAGCAGGACAGAGGTGCATAAAGAAGCTCACCGACAATCAGACATCCACGATGATCAAAGCCACGGCAAGATCGGCTCCCGACAGACAGGAAGAGATCAGTAGACTGGTCAGTAAGGCATGGTCTCAGGATTAGCCAGCTCTGAAATGGAAAAAAACAAATGAAACACAAAAGAACAGAAAATTCCTGATGGGATGCAGTTACTCTTTGGTTTTTATATATGCAGGCTTTCCTGTTCTTTAGGTGAAGAGTAACAGCATGGTGGGTGGACCTGATCCATACCTTAAGGAATTTGGGATTGTTGTCCACAATGAAATGACAGAACTCACAGGCAGGGTACTTCCAGCGCCAATGCTGCAATACGGAGGCCGGGTAAGCTTCTTCCATGCCAATCAAAACAAGATGCCAATTGAGCTTTGTCACTAGACACTATTGAATTTGCCTGTAGTTCTACTCATTATTACTTTTTGTCTTCTGGCTCATACCAAATAAAATGTTGTTTATTCCCTCCTCAACATTCAGATGACCTTAGATTATATTTTCTTTTGTTTCTTTTTCTTTTTAAAGAATAAAACGGTAGCCACACCCAACCAGGGTGTCTGGGACATGCGAGGAAAGCAGTTTTATGCTGGCATTGAAATTAAAGTTTGGGCAGTGGCTTGTTTCGCACCTCAGAAACAATGTAGGGAAGATTTACTGAAGTGAGTATCTTCATATACCCAGCTGAGTAATACCCCTTCCACATATGGGAATATTGCTTTTATGAGAATGTGCTTAGTACACAGGCCCTAAATCCCTGATACCCATAATCATTCTGTCTGGCTACACAGAAAAGACTTGTATCATATGAAATTTCAAACTTGGGAATTACATTAAGGATCTGTATCTTTTGAGCATAAATTGGTGAGTGACGAGACTAAAGTAATGCTACTTAGAAATTCTTGTTCTTAGTAAAAGTATTGTATTTTTTCAGATAGAAGTAAAAACTGGTTTATTTTTACTCATTATAATTTACTAGTGAATCTTTTATTGCAAGGTCACTGGCTAAGAATATTGATTCACATATTACAGATACAGCTAACTATACAAAGAAGTTTGTGAGAAGGATAAAAAAATGAAAAAAAAAAGAACTATTTAATTTAGTTTATGTAGAAAGCCAAGCATGGTGGTGCACACCTTTAATTCCAGCACTTGGGAGGCAGAGGTAAGAGGATCGCTGTGAGTTCGAGGCTACTCTGAGAATACAGAGTGAATTCCAGGTCAGCATGGGCTAGAACGAGACCCTGCCTCGAAAAAAAAAGTTATGTATATATATATGGCTAATGTAGATATAAAAAGGCATGCTACATGATGTTGACAAATACTCAAATTATTTTAAAAGTTTTATGAATAGATAGAAGTAGTTTTTTAAATTTTTATTTATTTATTTCAGAGAAAGGCAGATAGAGAGAGAGAGAGAGAGAGAAAATGGGTGTGCCAGGGCCTCTAGTCACTGCAAACATATTCCAGACATATGCACCGCCTTGTGCATCTGGCTTTACTTGGGTATTGGGGAATTGAACCTGAGTCCTTAGGCTTTGCAGGCAAGTGCCTTAACTGCTGAGCCATCTCTCCAGACAGGAAGTAGTTTTTCTTGCTTGTTTGTTTTTTGTTTTGTTTTTGGTATTTCAAAGTAGAGTCTCACTCTTGCCCAGGCTGACCTGGAATTCACTATGGAGTCTCAGGGTGGCCTCGAACTCACAGCGATCCTCCTACCTCTGCCTCCTGAGTGCTGGGATTAAAGGCGTGCGCCACCACACCCAGCGGGAAGTAGTTTCTTAATCCAAAATTTTAAATTTCAAAATGAATTTGATTTTTTTTTTTTTTTTTTTTGAGGTTAGACTTCACTGTAGCCCACGCTGAGCTGGAGCTCATTCTGTAATTCCAGGCTGGCTTCAAACTCATGGTGACTCTCCTTCCTCTGCCTCCTGAGTGCTGGGATTAAAGGCATGTACCACCACGCCCAGCCTGAAGTTGATTTAAAAAATGTATTTTATTTATTTGCAAGGAGAATGAGAGAGAGAGAATGGGTACACCAGGTCTTCCAGCCACTGCAAATGAACTTCATATGCATGCACCACTATGTGCATCTAGCTTTATGTGGGTACTGGGGAATTGAACCTGGGTTATTAGGCCTTGCAGGCAAGCATCTTAACCACTGAGCCATCTCTCCAGCTCTGAATTTGATTTTTTAAAAAAATATTTTATTTTTATTTGTTTATTTTATTAGAGAGTGAGAAAGAGGCAGAGAGCCAGAGGGGGAGAGGAACTCCAGATGCATGCACCACCATGTGCATCTGGTTTACGCAGGTCCTGGAGAACTGAACCTGGGTCCTTTGGCTTTATAGGCAAGCGCCTTAACTGCTAAGCCATCTCTCCAGCCCTGAATTTGATTTTTTTTAAAACTGTTGATTTCATTTGATCTTGTATTGAACCAAATCTTTTACAAGTTTGAGTCTACTCCTACTCATTGAGATATATATATATTTAGGTAGGATCTTGCTCTAGCCCAGGCTGACCTGGAATTCACTGTATAGTCTCAGGGTAGCCTCAAACTCATGGCAATCCTTCTACCTCTGCCTCCCCAGTGTTGTGATTAAAGGTGTGTGCCATCATGCCCAACTTTTTAAAATTAAAAAATATATATTTATTTCATTTATTTATTTATTTATTTATTTACTTTGTTAAAGAGGGAGAGAAAGAGAATGGGCACGCCAAAGGCCTTTAGCCACTGCAAACAAACTCCAGATGCATGTGCCACCTTGTGCATCTGGTTTATGTGGGTGCTGGGGTATTGAACCTGTGTCTATAGGCTTCTCAGGCTAAGCCATCTCTCTAGCCCCTCACTGATTTTTATGATAACATGCTTATGTGTTTTCTGTTCAGTACAGACTTCCCTAAATTTTCTTTTACAAGCCTTACTAAAATGTGTCAACTGAAATTTTGACTCTCTTTTCTTCAGCACAGAATTTACTGATTTGAATATATTTTTTAAATACTTTGAGCAGAAATGCTATTCTAATCCCTGAGGCCCAGCTGAGTCATAATTATTTATAAATTCAAAATGAGGTTTGGGAATATAGTTTAATGGTAGAGAGTGCTTGCTTGGCATGCATGAGACTGTAGGTTCAATTTCCAGTACCACAAAAAATAATAATAAAATGGAAACTCAAAATGGCAATCTGATAGCTTCCTAATACAGATTCTTCTCTGTTATAATTGCAGTGATACAACTACCAGTCTAGTTTTAATAACTGATTAAGGATTTTTTATTTACATGTGCATTAAAATTAAAGCTGTATGCCATGGGTTCTATCTTAACAGGAGTTTCACAGACCAGCTGCGTAAAATCTCCAAGGATGCAGGGATGCCCATCCAGGGCCAGCCATGCTTCTGCAAGTATGCACAAGGTGCAGACAGTGTGGAGCCCATGTTTAAACATCTGAAAATGACCTATGTGGGCCTGCAGCTGATAGTGGTTATCTTGCCTGGAAAGACACCCGTATATGGTATGCATCCTTTCACTGTGGAATGAGAGATGATCTCAGGTACTAGGTTCTTACAACCAGGAAAGTTAGGTAATGTTACAGTCCCAGGAACTCACACCCTCAGCGGTTCAGAGCAACAGAGGTCCCATATGGGGATTAGCTTAGTTGCAGAGAGCTTTGCTTAGCATGCTTTAGACCCAACACTGAATAAAAGAGCTACAAGATTTATTTATTTGTTTGTTATTCCTGCTGTGTCCAGTGAGGGTGGGCAGAGGCCTGTGCTCCATGTCATTATGTTTTTATCTTCAAGACCCAGCTGGACAAAGAAGCCTCTGTTTGGGATCTCACTAGTCCCCAACTTTTTCTCTCCGCATCTGGATATGAGGCATATAAGTCGTTAGGTAACCTTGGTAGGGAGGGGATGTCTAGAGGTAGGGGCTGAAAATGCAGTACCGTCCTGCAGTGGTCTTGGAAGCTGGCAGAGGTAGAAAGCACTTAGGAATATCAGAGTGGGGACGAGTAGGGAAGCCTTTCACTTCCGGAAGATTTGCTTAGTTTGTATCTATTGTAGGGAAAGTGATACAAAGTTCTTTTGGTTATCATCCAAATATTAGTGTCTTCAAACCTCTCCAGCTGGCTGTGGCGGCACATGCCTTTAATCCCAGCACTTGGGAGGCAGAGGTAGGCGGATTGCCATGAGTTTGAGGCCACCCTGAGATTACACAGGGAATTCCAGGTCAGCCTGGGCTAGAGTGAGACCCTACCTCGAAGAAACAAACAAACAAACAAACAAACTCTTTATAGTTGCTTCTTTTATTACCTTCTGTTTATGGCTAGTGTTTAGGGCAAGGAAAAAGTAAAATTCAAAGGGCTGGTATGTATACTGAGAGGGAGGAGCTAGGGAGATTGATCCCTTTGCCAGACCAGTCATGCTGGAGAAGAAACCTCAAGGGACTAAACAAGTGGTGGCAGGCAGCACCAGAGAGTAAAGGAAGCAGGCTGGCTTCCAGGCCTGCAGGAAGGGAAGAGAAGAGGGGAAGACTAACTTGGGTGTAGGGGTGGGGAATTGCCTGAAGGTTTAGCAGATGAAAGCACCAACAAATGAGAGGCATCTAACCCAGTGAACAGTGCATAACAGATGTCCTGTAAATGCTAAGGGTTGGGTTTTTTTTTTTTCTTTACTCTTAGCAATTAGACACCTAAGCATGCAAAAATTAATTGACTTATTTTTATAGCGGAGGTGAAACGTGTTGGAGATACCCTTCTAGGTATGGCCACACAGTGTGTCCAGGTAAAAAACGTTGTGAAGACCTCACCCCAAACCCTTTCCAACCTTTGCCTGAAGATAAATGCCAAGCTTGGAGGAATTAACAACGTGCTTGTGCCTCATCAGAGGTGAGCTCCTAAAGTCTGTTCTTCCCACTTTTTTCTAAGCTCTAACATATGTAATTTATGTTAAGAATGCATGTTTTGGGCTGGAGAGTTGGCTCAGCAGTTAAGACACTTGTTTGCAAAGCCTAACAATCTGGGTATGATTCCCCAGTACTCACATAAAACCACATGCACAGTGGCTCATGCATCTGGAGTTCATTTGCAATGGCCAGAGGCTCTGGTGCACCTATTCTCTGTGTTTCTGTTCTCTATCTCTCTCTGCTTGCAAATAAATTTTTTAAAAAAATTTTCAAATGCATGTTTCAGCCAGGTGTGGTGGTACACACCTGTAATTCCAGCACTTGGGAAGGTTGAAGCCTGAAGATCTCAAGTTCATCCAACCTGGGATAAATAGCAAAACCATCTCAAAAAAACCAATGGCTGAGATGTTGCTGAGTGATAGAGTGTTTGTCCATCATATGCAAGGCTTTAGGTTCCATTCCCAGCAGTGAGAAACAAAATGCACATCTCAAATATGCATCAGAATTACTGTTGCTTACATATGTATGCACCCCTATCTCTCTCACCTAGTTAAGTCTTAGGACATTTCCAGACCCCATCAGGTTTTATCTTGCTGTTCTAAATAGACAGCCCCAGAGCCAGGGATGTAGTTTAGTGGTACAGTGCTTGCCTATTACGTGAGACCCTGAGTTCAGTCCCCAGCACTACAACAAACAGACAGACAGACAGATCAATCATCCCCCAAAGGAAACTGCTATTCTGGCCTGTATCACTGTTAGTTTTCTCTGTTTTAACCTTGACATAAATAGAACCGTACTGCATGTACTATCTTGTGTATCTTCTTTTGTTCAACTTTATATCTATGTAGTTCACTTATGTTATGGTATTTAATAGTAGTTACTTGTTTTCATTACTATGAGTTATTTCATTATATAAATTAAATAATAAATCTCACAGTTTATCTCTTCTGCCACTGACCTCCTAAATACTTTGTGCAATTCTATAATATTGGTGGATGTAAGCATCTCTCCAGCCCCCTCCCCCATTTCTCATTTTTAAAAAATATTTTTTACTTATTTATTAGAGAGAAAGAAAATATAGTCTCTCCAGGGCCTCTTGTCACTGCAAACAAACTCCAGAAACATGTGCCATTTTTTGCATCTGGCTTTATTAGGGTACTGGGGAATTGAATCCAGGCTGTTAGGTTTTAAAATGAAGCTGCTAACCATCTCTTCAAGCCCCCAGAATTTTTATTTAAAAAATGTATATTTATTTTATTTATTTATTATTTTATTTTAATTTGGGTTTTCAAGGTAGGGTATCACTCTAGCCCAGGCTGACCTAGAATTCACTCTGTAGTCTGAGGGTGGCCTTGAACTCACAGTAATCCTCCTACCTCTGCCTTCCAAGTGCTGGGATTAAAGGCATGAGCCATCACGCCCAGCTTTATTTTATTTATTTGAGAGAGCAAGGCAGATAGAGAGAAAGCGAATGGGCACACCAGGGCCTTCAGCCACTGCAGATGAACTCCAGATGCATGTGCCACCTTGTGCATTTGGCTTAACATGGGTCCTGGGGAATCAAACCTGGGTCCTTAGGCTTCACAGACACATTCCTGAACCACTAAGCCAAATCTCTACCCCCAGAATTTCCATTTTGATATACTCTTTGTTTTCTGTGATTCTAGGGCTTGAACCTGATGCTGAGCATGTATTCTACCACTGAGCTACATCCCCAGTCCGCTTGTATTTTATTTTGAGATGGGTTTTCCTAAGTTGCACAGGCTGCCCTCAAACTTGGTGTCCTTTTGCCTCAACCATCCACATAACTGTAGTCACAGGCATGTGTCACCATGGCCAGTTTAAATATAGGTTAGTTGGTACAATGCTTGCCTAGTATGCATGAGGTTCTGGGTTTGATCCCTATGACTCAATAAACCAGGTGTGGTAGCACACACCTGAAATCCCAGCACTCCATTCCAGATGCTAAGGCAGGAGGATCAGGAAGTTCAAGGTCATCCTTGACTACATAGAGAGACCTAGGCTAACCTGGGCTATATGAGAACTCTCATGTTTCAAAACAAAAGGATTTTTGTGAAGATTAAATGAGTTAGTAGATGTAGAGTGCTTAGCATAGTTGTTGAGTTGCTGGACATAATATATGTAAGTTATTGTTATGTTATGCACATGTTTACTATGCATACTTATCTGTGGCTGTTTTTTGTTTTTTGTTCATTTTATTTATTTATTTGAGAGTGACAGACAGAGCGAGAAAGAGGCAGAGAGAGAAACACAGAGAGAATGGGCACGCCAGGGCCTCCAGCCACTGCAAACGAACTCGACACATGCGCCCCCTTGTGCATCTGGCTAACGTGGGTCCTGGGGAGTTGAGCCTCGAACCGGGGTCCTTAGGCTTCACAGGCAAGCGCTTAACCGCTAAGCCATCTCTCCAGCCTATGTGTGGCTGTTAATTATTCTGTGTCAGGCCTATGCTGTGTGATGATACTGAGAGATAAATATGACCCAATCTCTGCCTTATGAACCTCATCTTTTTAAAAAATACTTTATTTATGTTTAAAATATTTTTATTTATTTGCAAGCAGAGAGAGATAGAGAGAGAAGGGATATAGACAGAGAGAATGGGTGCCCCAGGGCCTCCAGATGCTGCAAATGAACTCCAGATGCATATGCCACTTTGTGCACCTGGCTTTACATGGGTACTGGGACATTGGACTTGGGTCATTTGGCTTTGCAAGCAAGTGCCTTAACTGCTGAGTCTTCTCTAGCCCTTATTAATTAATTTTTAAAAATTTTTATTTTTATATATTTGAGAGACAGAGAAAGAGGTGGAGAGAGGGAGAAAGAATAGCATGACAGGGTCTCTAGCCACTGTAAATGAACTTCAAATGCATGTGCCACCATGGGCATTTGGCTTATGTGGGTACTGGGAAATCAAACCTGGGTCCTTAGGCTTCACAGGCAAGTTCCTTAACTACTAAGCCATCTCTCCAGCACTAATTTGTTTATTTGTAAGCAGAGAGAAAATTTGTGTGTAAGAGTGAGTATTGCTGAGCATGGTGGCACACACCTTTACTCCCAGCACTTGGGAGGCAGAGGTAGGAGGATTGCCATGAGTTTGAGGCCACCCTGAGACTACTTAGTGAATTCTAGGTCAGCCTGGACTAGAGTGAAACCCTACCTCAAAAAAAAAAAAAAGGGAGTGAGTATGGGCACTCCAGAGCTTCTTTCCACTACAAACAAACTCCAGATACATGCACCACTTTGTTCATCTGGTTTTATGTGGATACTGGGTAATTTGAGCTCAGGTGGCAGGCTTTGCAAGCAAGTGCCTTTAACCACTGAACAATCTCCTAGCCCAGAACCTCATCTTTACTTTAGTATTTATTACATGAAATTGTCAATTTGGCATGCTGTCTATATTGTAGTTTGTACTGGGCATGGTGGCACATGCCTTTAATCCGAGCACTCAGGAGGCAGAGGTTGAAGGATCACCATGAATTTGAGGCCATCCTGAGACTACATAGTGAATTCCCGGTCAGCCTGGGCTACAGCAAGACCCTACCTCGAAAAAAAAAAATAACAAAATAAAAGTCGGGCGTGGTGGCACACACCTTTAATTCCAGCACTTGGGAGGCAGAGATAGAAGGATCGCAGTGAGTTCGAGGCCACCCTGAGACTACATAGTTAATTCCAGGTCAGCCTGGACTAGAGCGAGACCCTGCCTCGAAAAAAACAAAACAAAATAAAATAAAATAAATAAGACAAAGTTTAAAAGAATATAGTCCCGAGTGCTACATTTAGGAGTACTGTAGGGCTGGTTGCCTCAGTGGATCACTGTTTGCCATATAAACATGAGTACTGAGTTTGGATCCCTGGGGTTCACATAAAGAGCTAGACACTGACAGGTCCCTGTAATCCTAGCTCACTTGCAGTGAGGTGAGAAGCAGAGGCAGACAAATCCCCTGGAAGCTCACAGGCCAGCTAGCCTGGCAGTGGTGAACATTGAGTGATTACTTTAAAACATGGTAGTCTCGGGGACTGGGGAGGTGGCTTAGCAAATGCCTGCAAAGTCAAAGGATCCAGGTTTGATTCCGTAGAACCCACGGAAGCCAGATGCATAAGGTGGTGCATATGTCTGGAGTTTCCAAGGGTTGGAGGCCCTGGTGTACCCATTCTCTCTGTCTCTTTGTCTCTCTCTCTCTCTCTCTCTCTTCCTCCCTGTCTCTGCCTCTTTTGGACAAATAAATTTAAAAAAATTCAAAACAAGAAGGAGAGATGGCATATTTAAAAAAACAAATGAGCCAGGCATGGTGGCACATGCCTTTAATCCCAGCACTTGGGAGGCAGAGGTAGGAGGATCGCTTTGAGTTCGAGGCCACCCTGAGACTAGTGAATTCTAGGTCAGCCTCGACCAGAGTGAGACCCTACCTCAAAAAACCAAAAAAAAAAAAAAAAAAAAAAAAAATGTGGTGGGCTGGAGAGATGACTTAGTGGTTAAGGCACTTGCCTGTGAAGCCTAAGGACCCATGTTCAACTCTCCAGATCCCATGTAAGCCAGACGCACAAGGTGATGCATGTATAATATAAGGTAGGTCAACATGCACACAAGGTGGTGTATACTTCTGGAGTTCGATTACAGTGGCTGGAGGCCCTGGTGTGCCAATTCTCTCTCTCACACACACTCTCACTTGCTCTTTCTCTCATTAAAAAAAAAAAAAATTGGGCTTACTTCAAAATAAATAAACATGGCGGAAGGCAAAGACTTACGAGGGACTGCCCTCTGACCTACACGTACACACACACACACTCATAAACTTCACATCATATTTATCTTTTTGGCTATAATTTTTTTTTCTGAGTGGAACTGAGACAGAGTTTTTCTATTTATTCAGCTCATGCTGGTCTTGAACCCATAATCCTGCTTGTGCTTCCAAAATGTTGAGATTATACACCAGCATACTTCAGGTTTCTGACTAGCTTTTACCAGAAAAGCATGCATGACATACATACATGTATGCATACATACATATATATATATATATATTTGTTTTGGACAGAAAAATCAGTGCCAAATAAATGAACTTGGGTTTTTGTTTTGTTTTGGTTTTTTATTTGTTTTGAGGTAGGGTCTCACTGTAGCCCAGGCTAACCTGGAATTCACTATGTAGTCTCAGGTTGGTCTTGAACTCACAGCAATCCTCTTACCTCTGCCTCACAAGTGCTGAGATTAAAGGCATGCGCCACCATCATGTGTGTACCATTATGCCTGTCTGATTTTTTTTTTTTTTTTTTTTTTGGCTTTTCGAGGTAGGGTCTTGCTCTAACCTAGACTGGTCTAGAATTCACTATGTAGTCTCAGGATGGCCTCAAACTCATGGTGAGCCTCCTACCTCTGCCTCCCGAGTGCTGGGATTAAAGGCGTGTGCCACCATGCCTGACTGAATTCATTTTTTTCAACCAATATTTATTGATTGTTGATTATGAGCTAAGCAGTGTTACAGGCACTAGGGATATAGTAATGATCAAGGCAAATAAATATATCTGCCATTGTAGAAATTATATTTGTGTAGATAAAAAGATAAAATGGATAAGCAAAAATATGGGTATAAGTGATAGATACTATAAAATATTGTCTACCCAAGGGAAAAAATAGACTTAATTCTCTTATATCTTAAAGACAGTGAGAATGTGGAAGGTTAGTGTCTTTTCCCATTAGACACAAGTTCTCTCTTTTTAAGACTTTATCTGTGGTTATCTCTGATGATAGTTTTTCCATATCTAAAGATTTGCACTTGTATGTCTGAATGGCACTGTCTCCTTAAATCTGAGCAGGCCCTCGGTGTTCCAGCAGCCTGTCATCTTCCTGGGAGCAGATGTCACACATCCCCCCGCGGGGGATGGGAAGAAGCCCTCCATTGCAGCTGTGGTGGGCAGCATGGATGGCCATCCCAGCCGGTACTGTGCTACGGTCCGGGTGCAGACATCCCGGCAGGAGATATCCCAGGAGCTCCTCTATAGTCAGGAGGTTATCCAGGACTTGACTAACATGGTTCGAGAGCTGCTGATCCAGTTCTACAAGTCCACACGCTTCAAACCCACTCGCATCATCTACTACCGTGGAGGGGTATCAGAGGGACAGATGAAACAGGTACTGTCACCAGCTCAGTGTTGTCCTGTGGGACTTGTAAGAATCTGATGAAGCTTTCTCTCATCTGTACTTGATAAATCAGATCTAGGGATTCTAGGCAAGTTTGCAATGAAACAGAACTCCATTTCTGTCTCCTAGGTAGCTTGGCCTGAGCTAATAGCCATTCGAAAGGCATGCATAAGCTTGGAAGAAGACTATCGGCCAGGAATAACATATATAGTGGTGCAGAAAAGGCACCACACGCGACTCTTCTGTGCAGATAAAACAGAAAGGGTAAGAGGACACCATATAAGCTTCTGTAGCTGACACTGTGGCAAGCGATTGTAGTTTTCATTGACTTACAGTTTCCCTCTTAAGATTAGGTATGCTTACCAATATTTCAGTAACCTAACCTTCTGAACAATCAAACTTAAATGACCAATTCTGAGTAATCCAAGTTTCAAGAATGATGTTTCAGCCAGATGTGGTGGCATGCACCTTTAGTGCTAGGTAAAAGGATTCCTGTGGGTTCAAGACCACCCTGAAGTTACAGAGTGAGTTCCAGGTCAGCCTGTGCTAGAGTGAAGCTCTGTCTCAAAAAGACCAGGAGGGAATAAAAAGAATGGATATTTCTCTTGTGTGTCAGAAATGCTGGTTTCTAGAGTTGTTTTGTGTTGGTGATATTGTTTGATTTTTTGAGGGAGACTGATCAGAAACATGCCAGGTACATCATGTTACAGGCAGCTTTAAATTGGAGGATTTTGTGTGTTCCATTCTGTTGTATTGTGTTTATGTGTGTGTGTGTGTGTGTGTGTTGCTAGGAATCAAACCCAGGACCTCGCCCATGCCCCTAGCTACTTTTTTGGGCAGGTGAAGGAGATATATGTGAATGGTTTCTGTGTGTGTTCGTATGCACATTCATATATGTGTGTGCAGGCATGTGTGTATAAGTGCATGTGGGTGTGGGAACCAGAGGTGGTGTCTCCTCAATTTTTTCTTTCTTTCTTTTTTGTTTGTTTTTTGTTTTTCAAGGTAGGGTGTCAGTGTAGCCCAGGCTGACTTAAAATTCACTATGTAGTCTCAGGGTGGCCTTGAACTCATGGCAATCCTCCTACCTCTGCCTCCCTAGTGCTGGGATTAAAGGTGTGCATCATCATGCCTGGCTTCTCAATTGTCTTTTGAGACAGGGTCTCTTTCACTGGACTCAGAACTCACCCAGTGAGCTAGACTAGCTAACCAGTAAGCCCTGGAGATCCCGTGTCAGCCTTCCTAGGAGTAGGATCGCAAGTACATACCAGCACACCTGACATTTATATGGATGCTGGAGATCTGAACTCGTGTTCTCATGCTCCCATGGCAAGCAGTTTACCTACTGAGCCATCTCCCCTTTGCTTCTTTTGAGTGCCCATGCCTGAAGCACAGTATGAGAGCATGAAGAAGAAACTCCCTTCCCAGTGACTGTGTATCATGCAGGGAATTCTGTGATGTCATGCTCACCACAGGAAAAACACTTCTCTGACCGATAATGCACTTATGGTAGTCTGACTGAGGATTTCTCAGTTTTATGTTGTTGAGAAAGCAATCTGCGCTCTTCAGTAACAATGCTTTGAATTTGGTCTTGTCCTGGGCTAGTGATATGCAGTACAGCATGCTGGCTGCACTCCTGGCGCAGTCACAGCTCCCAGTTTGTCACACTATCACCTGAGTGAACAGCCCGTGTTCTACAGGATTGCTAAACTGTGAGCTTTTAGAAGGTTAGGTAGGTTAAGTGCAGTTTTGATTTATGAAGATTTTAATTTACAATGGGTTTATTGGACATAGCCCCTTTGTAAATTGAAGTACATCCACATTCTCACCTGTAAAACATGATTAAGAACATCTCTGGGGCTGGAGAGATGGCTTAGTGGTTAAGGCACTTGTCTGCAAAGCCAAAGGACCCTGGTTCGATTCTCCAGAACCCACATAAGCCAGATGCACAAGGGGGCGCATGCGTCTGGAGTTTGTTTGCAGTGGCTGGAGGCCCTGGCACGCTCATTCTCTCTCCCTCTCTACCTCTTTCTCTCTCTCTCAAATAAATAAATAAAAATAAAAAGTTTTTTAAAAAAAGAACATTTCTTCATGGTCATACACACCTATAATCCCTATACTCAGGAGGCTGAGGTAGGAGGATTACTGTGAGTTCAAGGCCACTCTGAGACTACATAGTGAATTCCAGGTTAGCTTGAGTTAGTGAGACCCTACCTCAAAAAAAAAAGATCAGATTAATAAATAAATGCTAATTTAGTGTATAAGTCCCAGCACTTGATAAAAGATATTTTATGCTATCTGTTTATAATTTTACAAGCTTGTTTGGAGGTTTTAGCAAGGGAGCACATCTACTCATATACCCTTGACCAAAGACCAGACCTCCTTCTGGGAAGGTTGTCCTCTTCCAAGCATGCAGTGTCGGGAGGGACACACACATGGAACAGTGAGGGAGTCAGCCAGGTCAGCAAAATCAACCCTGGCACAGCTAGATTGCTCTCACATCCTATAACTTTGAATACCTTTGCTGCTTTAATTCTTTTTCCTTCCCCCCTCCTTTTTTTTTATTTGAGAACGACAGAGAGAGAAAGAGGCAGAGAGAGAGAAAATGGATGCGCCAGGGCTTCCAGCCACTGCAAACGAACTCCAGATGTGTGCGCCCCCTTGTGCATCTGGCTAACATGGGTCCTGGGGAATTCGAGCCTTGAACCCGGGTCCTTAGGCTTCACAGGCAAGCACTTTTACCGCTAAGCCATCTCTCCAGTCCTGATTTTTTAAAAGATTTATTTGTATTTATTTATTAGAGACAGAGCAAGGAGTGGGGGAGAGAAAGTGAGAATGGGTGTGTCAGGGCCTCTAGCTACTGTAAATGGACTCCAGATGCATGTACCACCATGTGCATCTGGTTTATGTGGAACCTGGAGAATGAAACTTGGGTCCTTAGGCTTCACAGGCATGTGCCTTAACCGCTAAGCCATCTCTCTAGCCTGCTGCTTTGATTTTTTTGTTGTTGTTGTTGTTGTTGTTTTGTTTTTGTTTTTTTGAGGTAGGGTCTCACTCTAGCCCAGGCTGTCCTGGAATTCACTGTGTATTCTCAGGGTGGCCTCGAACTCACAGCAACCGAGTGCTGGGATTAAAGGCGTGTGCCACCATGCCTGGCTTTTAATCATGTAATCTTATTGGTCACTCCTATTATTTTATTTTTGTTTATTTATTTGAGAGTGACAGAGAGAGAAAGAGGTAGAGAGAGGGTGAAAGAGCGAGAGAGAGAATGAGCACACCAGGGCCTCCAGCCACTGAAAATGAACTCTAGATGCATGCATCACTTTGTGCATCTAGCTTACGTGAGAACTGGGGAATTGAGCCTCAAACCAGGGTCCTTAGGCTTCACAGGCAAGTGCTTAACTGCTAAGCCATCTCTCCTTTCTTGACCATGTGCTTATTACGTCCTTCCTCATATCTCTGACTAATCTCTCCATCTATGCTTTTACCCCAATTCTTTCTGCTTTCTCTAGAGTCTCATTTCATAATAATGACCTTTTTTTTTTAAGTTTCAATCTTCCCTTTTAAAAAAAATATTTTATTTATTTATTTGAGAGAGAGAGAGAAAAAAATGAACATGCCAGGGCCTCCAGCCACTGCAGACAAACTCCATATGTATGTACCACCTTGTACATTTAGCTTTATGTGGGTACTGGGGAGTCAAACTTGAGTCCTTTGGCTTTGCTGGCAAGTGCCTTGATGGTTAAGTCATCTCCCCTAGCCCGCTTTTCTTTTCTTTCTTTTTTTTAAAAAATTATTTGTTTTAATTTAATTTAATTTTTTTACCTACCTCTGCAGTCAGACTTTCTTTGACTTCTCTTCTTTACCCACTGCTGTTTTCTGGTCTTCCATACTTTTCCTTCTCCTCAACCTCAGCTCTGTGTTTAGCCTCATCCACTTTTCTGGGCTCACTTGTTCTCCTTGAAAGTAGAAAGGAAGCAAATGTGCAAATAGATTTAGAGATGGAGATTAGCCAGAGGCATGCTCAGAGAATTGGAGATGCTGGTCAGGGTGTAAATAAAGTAAGCTAAAGAAATATAAATATGTGTACTTGCGTATTACATGGGAGCACATGCGGAGGTCAGAGGACAACAATGTATCATTCATCTTCTTCCTTCTTTGTTGTTGCTGTTTTGCTACTGCGAAGGCCAGTCTAACTCACAAGCTTTAGGCTCCTCCTGGCTCCACCTCCCATTGCTTTCTCTCCAGCCCCTCAATCTTCTCTTTCTGTGACTCAAATCTTCCTCAGTTCTCCCAGTAAACATTCCTTAACTTTGCTTCTCCATCCTTCTACCTGCTGCCTTATCTTTTCTTCTTTTCATGACTTTTCTTTGAGGGGGAAAAAAAAAATCACTTGACTTTCTGTCTGTACCCTTTCACACCGTACTTCATTCTCTAGCCTGACTGATTTCAGGAAGTCAGGAGTCCAAGAGAAAACTGAAGCTCCATGCCTTTCACATCCCTCGTCAGGTCAGATTCCCACACTGACCTCTCTCTTTGCAGGGCTTAAAGCAACATTGCCTTCTTTGGCCCTAGCAATATGCCTTTTCAGCTTTACTACCTACCTCTGCAATCAGACTTTCTTTGACTCTTCCTCCTCCTCTCCTTTACCTACTAATGTTTTCTGGTCTTCCATACTTTTCCTTCTCAACCTCAACTCTGTGTTCAGCCTCATCCACTTTGCTGGGTCCACTTGCTTGCTTATCAACATTCCTAGCCCTAAGCCACCCTGTGTGGCTCCTGGTTTGTACTGTGAATAATCTCTCCCAGGCATTTTCACTTAGCTGCTCTTTGGGCATTGTTCAGTCTAGAGACGCTAGGCAGTATAGTGAGAACAACAAAAAGGCCCTTATAGCAGCTTCCAAGGATTCAAGACGTTCACTGTGGCTCTGCTGCAGCTGTGACCCCTCTGTCCTCGCTTTGGAACTTAGCCTGACAGAGACATCTATCTGGAGCCTTGCCAATCACTGTGGCGGAAGGGAAAAAAGATACAAGGACAAGCCATGTGTTGGTTCTTGAAGTTTCTGCCCAGAAGCAACACATTTTGTCAGTCATGACCCCTGCTGAGGTAGGTGCTGAATAACCCTCCCCCAGAGAAGGGCAAGGAAGAATTTGGCACCAGCAATACACTCTGCCACAGGCTATTTAAGCAAAATACACCTAAGCCTTCCACTTAATGTTTTATCCCCATCCAAAACCTTTTTCTTCCCCAATTTTCCTTTTATTCTGTTACTTAGCATCAGTAGTTATTATGTTAGCCGAAGTGGGAAGTTTGAGTCATCACAGTTCTTCTACCTTTTTGTCCTTCCATATCCAATGGATCAAATCATCCTCAGGGTTCTGCCTCCAAATCTGTCTCAAGTTTGTGTGTTCCCACCATCCTAGGCAGAATTTGCCTGTAGTACAAGAGACGCCTAGCAACTTCATTTCCATTCTGCCTTCATCCCATTTCACAGTTTCTAAAATACATGCCACTGCTCAAAACCCTTGAAGGATCCTCCATTGCTGACCAAACACTCCTTTGCTCTTTAGTGTTTTTCCAAGGGCTCCAAATTCATTTCCTCTTTCACCATGACCTTAGAAATCTACAACATGCATTCTTTTTTAAATTATCAAATTATAATTATTGATGGGAGTACAAAGCCAAGGAAATGCACTCATATGGCTAGATTCCACGTGGAGGGTCTGAAAAAAGAAGAGACAAAAGAAAGTTCAGGGAACTCTTACCATGTGGTGAGCTGAAGGGACTATAGAATCCATGTGGAGAGTAAGGGCTGTGGGGCCTCCCCTGGACTTAACCCGGCTGGGCCTGGCCCCCAGCTGAGGGAAACACTCACCCACAGCTGGAAGTTCCCAAGTAGTCAGAGGGCCTGCCCTCCCCTTGCAAAGGTATTTATAACCTTATAGTGGTGGGCTGTCTTCCAGCTCAGGTGAACCAGAGAGACATCTGGTTGGTCACAGGCCTAAACCACCAAAAATTGTTTTGTGCTCTTTTCTTTCTTTCTTTTTCCTTCCTTCCTTCCTTCCTTCCTTCCTTCCTTCCTTCCTTCCTTCCTTCCTTCCTTTCTTTTCTCTCTCTCTCTCTCTTTCTTTCTTTCTTTCTTTTTGTGGTTTTTTTGATCTTGGGTCTCCCTCTAGCCCAGGCTGACTCGGAATCCACTATGTACTCTCAGGGTGGTCTCTAACTCACTTGAAGTCACAGAGATCCTCCTACCTCTGCCTCCCAAGTGCTGGGATTAAAGGCGTGTGCTACTACACTTGACTCTTATGTGCTGTGTTTTTTTTTTTGTTGTTTTTTTTGTGGTTTTTTGTTTGTTTGTTTGTTTTTGTTTTTTAATTTGAGAGAGAAAGAGAGAGAGAGAATGAATGAGAATTGGCACACTAGGGCCTCAACCACTAAAATTGAACACCAGACACTTCTGTCACCTAGTGGGCATGTGCAACTTTGCACTTGCCTCACCTTTATGTGTCTGGCTTAGGTGGGATCTGGAAAGTCCAACATAGGTCCTTAGGCTTCACAGGCAAGCGCCTGAACAGCTAAGCCATCTCTCCAGCACTGAAACTTATTTCTTTTTTCTTTTCTTTTCTTTTCTTTTCTTTTTTTTTTTTTTTTTTTTTTTTTTTTTTTTTTTTTTTTTTTGGTTTTTCAAGGTAGAGTCTCACTCTAGCCCAGGCTGACCTGGAATTCACTATGTAGTCTCAGTGTGGCCTTGAACTCATGCAGTCCTCTTACCTCTGCCTCCCAAGTGCTGGGATTAAAGGTGTGCACCACCACACCTGGCTACTGAAGTTCATTTCTTATCTGGGGAAGCTTATCCATCTTGGATTTACTTTTTTCTTTTGTGGGGCCAAAGATTGAACCCAGGGATTTGCTCATGCTAGGCAAGCACCCTACCACTGCATGACATTCTGATCCTTTTATAAAAAATATATTTTGATCTGGAGAGATGGCTTAGTGATTAAGGTGCTTGCCTACAAAGCCAAAGGATCCAGGTTTGATTCCCCAGGACCCATGTAAGCCAGATGCACAAGGTGGAACATGTGTCTGGAATTTGTTTCCAGCCAAAGGCCCTGGCGCACTCATTCTGTCTCTCCCCCTTTCTCCCTCTCTCTGTCCAATAAATAAAATTAAGATAAAAATTATATATACATATATGTGTGTATATATATATATATATATATACATATATATATATCATATATATATATATATATATATATACACACATACATACACACACACACACACACGCATTTATTTATTTATTTATTTATTTGCAAGAAGAGAGAAAAAGAGAATGGGTACACCAGGGCCTCTTACTACTGCAAACACTCCAGATGCATGTGCCATCCTGATCCTTAAATTCCCATGTTTTCTCCCCATGTCTGGGCATACCAGTGTGCCACCTATAAATGGATGGTAATATTATTGCAAAAAAAACACAAATAAACTGGGTGTGGTGGTGCATGCCATTAATCCCAGCACTTGGGAAGCAGAGGTAGGAGTATCACTGTGAGTTTGAGGCCACCCTGAGACTACATAGTGAATTCCAAGTTAGTCTGGGCTAGAGCAAGACCCTACTCGGGGGGGGGGGGGGGGAAGGGAAAAAAAAAAAAAACACCTCTAGGCTGAAATGGCTGACCTAAAGGAACGTGACTATGGGATTCAACTTTTTTGTTTTTTAATTTTGTTTTGTTTTTTGAGATAGGGTCTTGCTCTAGCCTAGGCTGGCCTGGAATTCACTATGTAGTCTCATGCTGGCCTCAAACTCACACTGATCCTCCTACCTCTGCCTCCCAAGTGTTGGAATTAAAGGTGCGTGGCACCACGCCCAGCAACTTTTTTGTTTTTGAGACTGAGTCTCAGCCCAGGCTGGCCTTGAACCCTTAATAGTCTTCCTGCCTCCACTTCCTGTTTGCTGAGACTACAGGTGTAAACCACCATCCCCAGCTCAACATCTTGAACTAAACTAGTTCTTAAGACTTCACTTTGGATCAGTTTACCAACTTGTTACCAATAAACACCTCAAAGGAAAAAGTGTCCTGAGCATACCTTGGAGCTCTGATGATTAATTACTTTTTGTTGTTGTTAACAGGTGGGGAAAAGTGGCAATGTCCCAGCAGGCACTACCGTGGACAGTACCATCACCCATCCATCTGAGTTTGACTTTTACCTCTGTAGTCATGCAGGAATTCAGGTAATTTGGAAGCTGGTCCAGATCTTTGATCTGATTAGAGGAGATTTGCAAGTTCCGTAACTAGCTTGAGCAGACTTGTTAAACATTGTGCTTAACTTTGTTAATTGCTGTGTTCCAGAACTGTTATGTTTTGGCTTAGGTAACTACTTGCATGTATGTTAGGATTAGGTTTCAATTGCTCTCTTCTAGTCAAAACATATTAGACATTAATCTAAAACTCTCTCTCCAGGGAACCAGCCGTCCTTCACATTACCAGGTCTTGTGGGATGACAACTGCTTCACCGCAGATGAGCTCCAGCTACTGACTTACCAGCTGTGTCACACCTACGTGAGGTGCACACGCTCAGTCTCTATTCCAGCCCCTGCCTATTATGCCCGGCTCGTAGCATTTAGGGCAAGGTATCACCTGGTGGATAAAGATCATGACAGGCAAGTTTCTCAAGCAAAATAAAATCTTTCTGTTTTGGAAGCATGTTGGGCTGGGGTGATGGCTCAGCAGTTAAAAGCACTTGCTTACAAAGCCTGCTCATCCAGGTTCGATTCTCCAACACCTATGTAAAGCCAGATGTACAAAGTGGCACATATGTCTGCAGTTGTTTTCAAGGGCAAGAGGCCTGGTACACCCATACTCAGTTTTTCCCTCAAATAAATAAATATATTTTTAAAATAAAATCAACTTAAAGATTTAAACTTCCATTTGAATTTGAAATTACAAGGAACAAATAAAATTGAGTAAGATTCTGAGAGCTTATGTGACTTTTGGTCCAAAAAGTGCTCAGGTTTGTTTATACTTGCATTGTGTCTCTAAAAGTAGTCTTATTTAGAGGTGCCTGTGGTTTTCCCATAGAGCTAAGTGCATCTCAGTTCTGCAAAGCCTCAGAAGGTGGCCAGCACAGTGTCCTGGCTCCAGTCAAATGCCTGTAAATTCTACTTCATGCATGGGAGAGTCCCAAGTAGTTCATCTTGTTTTCAGTATGGTGTAGAAAAATGCACCAGAGTGAACCTGGATATATGTGGGTGGGGGGAGGGGGCACCAGGCCATTCCCACCCCCAGATAGGGATCTCAAGAGAATCAGACATTTTGACCTGTTACTGAGCTACTAATAAGAAGCTAAACTCTGCAGTAATTTTCTTTTCCAAATGACCATCTGTGAAGTGTAGCAGTTTCTGGGCTCCACCCCAAGTCTGAATTCAGCTGCTAAATAGTAGACATTCCACAGCAAGTCTGTTTCTGTAAGGGTTTGGAAACACACTATTATGGAAAATGCCCAGCTGTGGTTTTATGCCCTCCATTGTGTCATATACATTCATTCATTCAATACATTAAGTAGGCACTGTATGCCCAGTGCTGTGCTTAGATAGTAGAAAGTACCAAGATGAGTGAGTCATGTTTCCCGCCCATGGTGATTTTATGCTTTGGTAGGGAAGACAATACAGGCAAATACAGAACTGACAGGGAGCCCAAATCACTGTAGATAAACGTACAGTGCTAGAGGCTTTATGGCTGGGTGGGTAGGGTTGGCTCTGCAAAGAAAAGAGGGTTTTCAACGTGCATGAAACAATGGGCATAAAGGAAAGAAAGCCAGTAACAGTTTTGGACAGTAACAAGTTTTCTTTGGCTGGAACATTCTGAAGGCAAATGCAGGCATTGGCCTGGAAAAGTATGTTAAAACAAGATTGACTCTTTTTTTATAATGTATATTTATTTAGACATTATTTAGCCACTGCAAAAGAACTCCAGGTGCATGTGCCACTTTGTACATTTGGCTTTATGTGGGTGCTGGGGAATCAAACCCAGGCCACTTGTAAGCAAGTGACTTTAACCACTGAGCCATCTCTTCAGTCCAAGATTGTCTTTGTGAAATGTAAATAGCTATTCCTGGGTTAGAATAGATAGGACTTAACTACCAATTGAGTATGCAAGGCAGAGGAGAAGATAAAGTAAAAGATGACTAGGATTTTTGTTTTGCTTGGTTTGGTTTTGTTTTTCAAGGTAGAGTTTCACTCTAGCCCAGGCTGACCTGGAATTCACTATGCAGTCTCAGGGTGGCCTCGAACTCACGGCGATCCTCCTACCTCTGCCTCCCGAGTGTTGGAATTAAAGGCATGTGCCACCATGCCTGGCTATGACTAGGATTTTTGATCCTAGATCATGAGGATCATAATTACAGTTTAATGAGAAAAGTCAGCAGGCTGATAACATGGCTCAGTGGTGGAGTGCAATGCCCTGGGTTAAATCCCCAGTACTGAAGGAAAAAAAAAACAAGAAGAGGAATGGTGATTTACAGTTTACTAACCTCCTATGTTGCATGGTGTCCTGAAGTGTTTAGAAGTTGTTGTTTCTCCAAAAAGACCAAAGTTCAGAGGAATTGTTACTTGTTCAAGGTTTTATAGCTTGTGAGGGGAGAACAAGAGACTGGTAGCTCAGTAACATTTTCTGAGAACTTATGCTGCTCTAGCACTACGCTAAGCTCATAGATTCATTCATTCAACAAATAATTATTGAGATGTGATTGCATGTCAAACACCAGGGATATAGTAAGAAAGGCAAAGTTCCTGTTTTTGTGGAGTTTCCATTCCATTGGAGATATAATACTCAGTGATCTCTCAATTAACGTCAGTTTGGTTCTTTAGTACTCTGAATGAAAAACATAGTATTCTGTAAAAGCATGTTCTAGGTGACCGTAACCTGGACTTTGGAGCCAGGGAAGATTTTTAGGTGGAAAATGACATGTAACTGAAGCCTAAAGGGTGCATAGGCATTAACCAGACATAATGAGCAGTGGAAGTCCTTACAGAGGTACTGTGAAAGACTTGGGGGCTGGAGAGAGATCTTCAGTGGTTAAAGGCACTTGCTTGCAAAGCCTGATGGCCTGAGTTCAATTCCCCAGGAAAGCTAGATGCCCAAATTGGCACATGTGTCTGGAGTTTGTTTGCAGTGGCAGGAGGCCCTGGTGTATCCATTTTCTCTCTCTCTCTCTCTCTGTTCCCCCCCCATCAAATAAATAAATATTTTTTAAAAAGAAAGACTTGGATCTTTGGAGACATTATTTTATTTAATTATTACCACTATCCATTAAATAAGTTGTATTGTATTTTTTTCAGTTGAACAAACAGAAAGAAAAAAAAATTATTTGAGTAGTCCAGACTTGAGCCCAAGACACTCTCTACTCCAGTACTGTTTGTGTTATTTGAAACATGTGAAGTTTGAAGTAGTCTTCTGTTATACTTGGCTTCTTGCTTTATTCTCGTTGCAGTGCGGAAGGCAGTCATGTGTCAGGACAGAGCAACGGCCGAGACCCTCAGGCCTTGGCTAAGGCCGTGCAGATCCACCATGATACCCAACACACGATGTATTTTGCCTGAAAGTCTCAGAAAAAGAGCTCAACGCATTTGGCACCCCATGCAGCCTCAAAACCTTTCAAATCCGCACCGCCTCTAGATAGAGCCAAGTTGACTTCAGGTGGTCCTTCTACCAGCAGCTCGGAATAGTTGCACTGACTCTGTACTCTGCAGCACTGTCTGATGCATCGACAAAATTGAGCCATTTCTTTTTAAAGTAATAGATACTCATAGATTATCTTTTCTGATGCACTGGACAGAATTTTTACCTCAACGTGCAAAGGCGATCAGCCTGATCTTTTAAAGGACTTTCCAAGAACGGTTTCTATGGAGTATTTTGCTAGCTGTGGTGTTCACCACATCCCTCTAGTCTTAGAGGAGAAGAGAAATTTTTTTTCTGTTCATGGAGTAGGGTGTGCCCATAAGTGGGAGAGAGAAACCAAACAGTCTACTTCAGTTCTGTCTAACTATTTAATTGGGTGGACCCATAGACCTTTTTAATGGAGATTTCTGACTTTGCCACTGTAAATGCCTTTAACGAGCATTAATTTTTGAAAGTTTTACAGAGTTTTATTCCTTTTCCTACTTCACCTTGTTGATCTCTGCAGACCTGTGCTGGTGCAAGGACATGTTCCCAGTCAGTTGCACAATGTTTGGCTGCAGATTCAAAGCGGCAGTTCTCGTTTTTGGTTGACTTTCGTGAATGTGTGACTTAAACAGCTGTGATACATATCACAGGGACAGACAACACTGCCATGGCAAAAGTACTCATGTTTCTCCCTGTTTGAAAAAAAAAATTAGCTTTTGGTATTTTTCCAAGTTTTCAAAAGTGCCCATTTTATGCTGCTGTGTGGTTTGTTAGATCTAAATGATTTGTAAACTTTTCTCATAGAAAGTTAACTTTGGCAATAAGCATTTTTTTAAAAGCTCCCCTCCTCCTCCCCATGACAATGTAGTTTTCTAGATGAGATTTCGGTATGATTTTATGAGCTATTTCTTATATAGCATAACCTGGAAATTTCTGAAACCAGTCAAAAAAGACATATATTTCCATGCCTTTTTAAAGAATTGTTTTTACCTATTTTATAATCACGTTGGTGTCCTATCACTTTGTTTTAAAATAAGCCAGAACCAGGATGCTTCCTTACTGGATGGCTTTGCCAGTCTACGGGCACATTGAGTGATGCTGCTCTTGCAGAAATGTACCAGCATTTATTCCCCCCACCCCACCGCGTCCCACCGGAATCATTTCTCACACAATTATTTGCAGTGCAATTTTTTTTTCTTTTCTTTCAACCTGAAATGTACTTGGTGGGTTTTCCTTTCTTTTATTCAACTAAAACTGCATAGAAAAGGTTATTTGTTTGTTTTTTTCCTGGTAATAGATTCTGGATTCCACTCATAGGGAGACAGGATTCCTTCCTTGTCCAGACAAAGGAACTTGATCTAAAGCAGTTAAAATGTAGGGGAAAATGTCATCTGTATTTACTGTAGATAATAATACTTCGTAATGGACGACAGTTACATAGTCTATGTAGTTCCAGCCAGTGTTTCCCAGCCCACATTTTACTCTATCCTGGAATGGCAGGATTGGGAGATGAGGGGCTCTGTATGGCTGAGGAAGGTGCTGGACAAAGGTAGACACAGTGCCGTTTTGTGTCTGGAGACTGTTGGTGGGAAACACTGGTCAGATGGTGAAGGGTATATTTGCTTGAACTCCTTCCTTGGTCCAAATCTGTCAAACTAGCCTTCTCAAAATCCCAGCAATATAAAGCACTGTTTTTCTTCAGTCTTTTAAACAAGCTTGTAAATACATTAATGTTTACATTTCCACGTGCTGTTGCTCAGTGGCGCCAACCAGTGTTTGCTGAGACTGATCTCCGAGAGTTTTATAATGTCAGTCAAGTTCCATGGCGCATTATGATGAGTGCAGACGTCCTTAACTCTACCGACAGTGGGAAGAAAGCAAGTTCCACGGCCGAAGCACAACATAGGCAGGAGGGAAGAGACAGCAGATGTTAATTTCCTAAGATTTTCCTTTTTTGCAAATACCTCACTTGGATAATACAAATCAGGACATGTTGGCGAGGAGCTGGCTGCTGCTTTTATTCACACTTGTTCAGGGAGAACACAGAAAACACTCTTCAGCACGGCCGCTCTGACCCAAGAGGAGGAAAAATGGAAGCTTTTTGGGAGGAGTACTCCCCTGAAGTACAAGATGGGAAGAACTCTTGGTGACTGGCTGGCTGGCCAGCGGGCACCACACCTGCACTTGAGTGCCTCGGGCTTGCTTGTTCAATGCACGAAGAGCTCTCACTGTCTCCTGGCATCTATGGAGCAGGGAGCAAGGCCAGGTGCCCACACACCCTGATCCACTTCCCTGCACTTGGGCTCTACGCTTGACTTTAAACAGTACGTTTGTAAGGCCTCAGTCAGTGCTCGTATGCTGGGGCCAATAAACGTGGAGGTGGAGGAAAAGCCGGGAGGCCTATTTTTATAGGAAAATAGTACCATTAAGGGTGCAATGCTGTCATTTTGGACAAAAGGAAAGAAATATGGAAGAAGTAGGATTATTGGAAACAATTTGCTGAGGGGAGACTCTTTAAGAGGAAATCACTGCAGAACCAGTTGCTGCAATACCGTTGCCAGCAAATCTTGGTGCATAGTTTTAATTTAGGTTTGAGAGTTCACATAGGCAATCCCCTCGAGACTGAATCATTATGCATGTGTCAATCAATGGGAGGTGTGCATTCTCTAGAACTAGTGTTAGGCTGTCTTTTTGTTTTTGTTTTTGTTTTTGTTTTTTGTTTTTTTAAATGCAGCCTACTTAGGCCCTGTCATGTGGCGTGAAAGATTTAAATGTAACAACAGTTTGGGGATAAGGAGCAGGACAGGAAGAGAGCGGTGAAGACCCACATGTTGAACCAATTATATTTGTTGTTGTTGTTAGATGTTGAATCCTGAGCGGTTTATAAAGTGAGCCAGCTGGCTTCATGAAGCCAGTGTTCTGGGCAGGCAAAAATACATTCATTCTTACTGTAAATTCTCTTTGCTGCTTCCAAAGGTGATAATTTCCAAGCAGCTATGTTCTCTATAGTCTGTCTGGTGCCCAGCCTACATATGAGCTTATCTACCTGGCTGAGCTGCCTACCCCTTCCCATAGGAAAAGGTAGTCCACTGTTTAACTAGGCTTACCCCCTCCACCCCCCGCCCTAGCCACCCTTTGAGGGTGTCTTGCTCAGTAGCAGTGTGGTAGCTCTGCTTTCATTTTCAGAAAGTGGAGCTAAGGGCATTGTATCAATACTGCATCAACTCCAAGAATTGTTCCTTCTCGCATTAAAGGAAGGATCTTGTTATCAATGAACTGTTTTTGTATCCCTTGCTATTGACATATTCCTGATCTTTCTATGTCTAGTGGCTGAACATGTTTGTATCTGCTCATTTGACTAATGGCGTGATTTTTTTTGTTTCAATATGGTTAGACTTGTAATGTTTTAAAATGTATTTTATTAATTTGGACTGGATGTATGTCTCTAGCAATACGAGGTACTTTCTAAGCTATTAAGGGAGGGCTCATTTAAATTTTACTTTTTTTTGGCCTGCAGGGATATTTTATGTTTATGTGTCCAAAAAGAGAGAGAGAGAAAAAAAATAAGAATAAATTGGCATTCTTGTACCAAAAGTTGTTCTTCTTGTCAGTTGTCTAATAAATGTGCTACATAGTATAATAATGACACCATATATGATTGCTTCCTCCATTTGAGAAATTTGACAAAGAAAATAAAAAATAGGGCAGAGAGATGGCTTAGTGGTTAAGATGCTTGTCTGTGAAGCCTAAGAACCAGGTTCAGTTCCCCAGTACCCACATAAGTCAGATGCCCAAGGTGCCACATGTGTCTGGAGTTCATTTGCAGTGGCTAGAGGCCCTGCATTCTCTATCTGCCTCTCTCCCTCTCTCAAATAAATAATAAATAATTTTTTTAACAAATGAGGAATCAAGTCAGTCAGCTATGGAGATATTAAATAACACAATTGCTGAGTGATAAAGCTAGAATCTGAATATAAGTTCTGTTTAACTTCACTATACTTAAAAAATTATTTATTTATTTGAGAGAGAGAGAGAAAGACAGTGGGTGCACCAGAGCCTTCAGCTGCTGCGAATGAACTCAAATGGACAGATGGCTCAGCTGTTAAAGGCATGCAAAGCCTGTAGGCCCAGGTTCGATTCTCTGGTACCTATGGAAAGCCAGATGCACAAAGTGGCACATGCATCTGGAGTTTGTGTGCAGAGGTAGGAGGCCCTGGCATGCCATATTCTCTCCCTCCATCTCTCTCTCTCTCTTTCTCCATCTTTCTGTCTTTCTCAAATAAATAATTTTTGGGGGGGAGGGGTTTCAAGGAAGGGTCTCTCTGTAGCCCAGGCTGACCTGGAATTCACTCTGTAGTCTTAGGGTGGCCTTGAACTCATGGCAATCCTCCTACCTCAGCCTCATGCATGTGCAAGTAAATAAAAATTTACAAAAGAAGTATGAAGAGTTTTAAAATTCTTATTCAAATTTATCACAAATGCAGTGACAATTTATATGTTACTTTTCAATACATGCACATTTTCTACTGTTACAACCTTAATGTATTCTGTTCTTTTCACTAACTAACTTAATGAATGCTTACCTTTTTGATTTAGTTGTTTAAGTTTTTCTTTATTTTCTTTTCTTTCTTTTTTTATTTATTTTTGTTTTTTCAAGGTAGGTCTCGCTCTATCCCTGGCTGACCTGGAATTCACTATAAGTCTCAGGGTGGCCTTGAACTCATGGAAATCCTCCTACCTCTGCCTCCAAAGTGCTGGAATTAAAGGCATGTGCCACCTGGCTAATTTTTTTTTTTAGTTTTTTTGTTTATTTATTTGAGAGCGATAGACAGAGAGAGAAAGAGGCAGAGAGAGAGAGAGAATGGGTGTGCCAGGGCCTCCAGCCACTGCAAACTCCAGACACGTGTGCCCCCTTGTGCATCTAGCTAACGTGGGTCCTGGGGAATCGAGCCTCGAACCGGGATCCATCTTTCCAGCCCCCGTCTAAATTTATATATATACATACATACACACACACACACACACACACACACACACACACACACACACATATATATATTTGGTTTTTTGAGGTAGAGTCACTTTAGCCCAGGCTGACCTGGAATTCCCTAATGTAGTCACAGGGTGACCTTGAACTCACAGCGATCCTCCTACCTTTGCCAGGGTTAAAGGCATGTGCCATCATGCTAGGCCTGCATTTGTGGTGGGGGGGAAGGTTTCCAGGTAGGGTCTAGCTCTAGTCCAGACTGTTTGTTCACTGATTCAACTAGACTAGCTAGCCAATAATAAACCCTAGGGACGCACTTGTCCTTGCTGACCCAGTGTTCGGATTATAGGCACATGCTACTACACCCAGCATAATTATGGTTTTTCAAGATTAAAATGTTGTCATATGAGGCTGAGGAACGGCTGAGAGGTTAAAGGCAACTCGCTTGCAAAGCCACCACCTACATAAAGCTAGATGCAAAGTGGTGGGTGCATCTGTGATCCCAGTGTGCCTATGAAAATGAGAAGCCAGCCGGGCATGGTGGCGCACGCCTTTAATCCTAGCATTTGGGGGCAGAGGTAGGAGGATCACCATGAGTTCAAGGCCACCCTGAGAATACAGAGTGAATTCCAGGTCAGTCTGAGCTAGAATGACACCCTACCTTGAAAAACCAAAAAAATAAAAATAATAATAATAATAATAAAAGAAAGAAAGAAAAAGAAAAGAGGAGGCAGAGCCAGAAGACTATGAAGTGCATGGGCCCTGCTAGTCTGGTGTTTGTTTGCAGTCGGGCAGTGGGTTTGCAGCATGTAGAGACCTCAAAGTGGTCCTCTGACCTCCCCATGCACACACATGTGCACACACGTAAGTCAAAAGATAAATATAGTCATGATTGATAGTTGTCAGAATTCATGTGGCAAATCTTTATTGAGTACCTACAACTAGTGCTACATATAAATAAAGTATTTCATATTGTTGAGACTTACATAGGAGGAGGACAGGGAAGGCTATTTCCACAAAGGAGATGAGCAGTGTTGCATATGCAGCTCAGGACATGTGGGAAGGGACACAGAAGGAGGAAACATCAGGAAGTTGTCATGAAGGCCAGAAGCCTTGAGTTAACTTTTTTGTTTTTCCGAGGTAGGGTCTGTCTCTAGCTGAGGTTGATCTGGAATTCACTATGTAGTCTCAGGATGACCCCAAACTCACGGCGATCCTCCTACCTCTGCCTCCTGAGTGCTGGGATTAAAGGCGTGCGCCACCATGCCCACCTGAGATGATTTTTGTAATACAAGCAGTTTCACCAGTCAGATGGGAAAGATGTTGAGGTTTGGGGTAGTTAAAAAATCTTACCCAGCCTTTAATCCCAGCACTCGGGAGGCAGAGGTGGGAGGATTGTGGTGGTACTCCATAGTGAGTTCCAGGTCGGAGTGGACTAGAGTGAGACCCTACCTCAAAAAACCAAAAAAAAAAAAAAAATCTTACCCTTGGGCTGGAGAAATGGCTTAGCGGTTAGGCGCTTGCCTGTGAACCACGTTAGCCAGATGCACAAGGGGGCACACGCATCTGGAGTTTGTTTGCAGTGGCTGGAGGCCCTGGCGTGCCCATTCTCTCTCTAAGTATATCTGCCTCTTTCTCTGTCTGTCGCTTTCAAATAAATAAATAAAAATAAACAAATCTTTTAAAAAATCTTGGGGGAGGGGGTAGGACATGGATGAGCCTAACAATGGTACCAAATTGACTATATTTGCTGAGTACAAAACTAATTAATAAAAAAAAATCTTGTCCTTTTCCTTGTGTTAGTCAGAACAGGCTTAAAAAATAGGTGTCAGCTGCTTGGGTGAATGGAAAGATATAGCTTCATTACTAATAAGTCTTAGGAAATGCTCAGAGGAGAAGGCAAATGAGCAGGCCATATGCTCTGCACTCAGCATGCTTTGCCGACCTCATCACAGTGAACACAGGCCCTTGGCTTTCCACACAGCCTGCTTCCTTAACCTTACTGATTAAGTACTGTAGGATAAAATTAAAATTTAAAAGGGGGGGGTGTGCTGGAGAGATGGCTTAGCTGTTAAGGCACATGCCTGTGAAGCCTAAGGACTCAGGTTTGATTCTCCAAGTCCCACATAAGCCAGATGCACATGGTGGCACATGCATCTGGAGTTTGTTTGCAGCGGCTAGAGGCCCTGGCACACCCATTCTCCCTCTATCTCTCTCCTCTCTGTCTCTAATAAATAAATAAATAATCTTAAATGTAAAATTAAAAAAGAAAAAAACATAGAAAATAGCATCAAAGCCTGGCATGGTGATGCATGCCTTGAATTCCAGCACTCTGGAAGCAGAGATAGGAGGATCACTCACTAAGTTTGAAGTCAGCATGGGACTGCATAGTGAGTTCCAGGTCAAACCTGGGTTAGAGTGAAACCCTACCTTGAAAAGAAAAAGAAAAGCAAAAGAAAGGAAGGAAAGAAAGAAAGAGAGAGAGAAAGAAGCATTGGACTTTGTGAAGTGGTAAATATTCAGAATCCTAGCACTTGAGAGATAGAGGCAGGGGGATCAGAAATTCAAGGTCGTGGGCTGGAGAGATGGCTTAGGGGTTAAGGTGCTTGTCTGTGAATCCAAAAGACCCTGATTTGATTCCCCAGTATCTACATAAGCCAGATACACAAGGTGCCATATGCATCTGGAGTTCCTTTGCAGTGGCTAGAGGCCCTGGCATGCCTCTCTCTCAAATAAAGTCTCTCTCTCAACTAACTAACTGAATAAATAAATTACTTAAAAAATAATATATATATATAATTTATAGCTGAGCATGGTGGCACAGTCCTTTAATCCTAGCATTCTGGAGACTGTACCTTGATAAAACCAAAATATATCTATATCTGTACATATTGATATATTTTTTTCTGGGTTTATTGTCAGTGTGCTCTACTAGAAAGACTATAGTCTTCAGAAGGGTAAGGAACACTTTGTTCACTGTCAGACACATAGTGAATACACACTGAATGAATGAATGAGTATTTTTCTTTTGGCAAGGTCATCTTCTGGGCACTTTTAGAATGGAGCTGAAGGTACACAATGAGAGATAAGGAGTTATCAGGCTATTATATTTATCTAAGCAAAGTTAGTGATGGCCTCTTAATGGGTAACAATATGAGAGAGAATTTACCTAGATTTGCCTCATTCCAGGTGTTTCAGTATGTACCTAGATGGAATTACAAGTCCAGGCATACAAGCATTGTTATGACTATTGATAAGTGTTATCAAATTGCTCTCCAGATGCTCATACTGGATAAAATGCCAGTGAATCAACTCGGTCACAATATCTTGATCATTTTAAATTAGTGGATACATAATTATTATTCTGTATGGACTTTCTTGTGAATGAATGATAATTATGTGAATTCTACTTATGCAAACTACCCTTTTCCTTGGCCCATTGATATTCTGGGCCACAGTTATAAAAAATATTTTTTTGGTTTTTAAATTTATTTTATTTTTATTTATTTATTAGAGAGAGAGAGAGAGAGAGACAGAATGGGCATGCCAGGGCTTCTAGTCACTGCAAATGAACTCCAGATGCATGTGCCCTCTCATGCATCTGGCTAACATGGGTCCTGGGGAATTGAACCTGGGTCCTTTGGCTTTGCAGGCAAGTGCCTTAACCATTAACCCATCCCTCCAGCCCTTTTTTGTTTTTTTTCAAGGTAGGATCTCTCTTGGAATTCACTATTTAGTCTCAGGCTGGCCTCAAACCCACAGCGGTCCTCCTACCTAAGCCTCACAAGTGTTGGGATTAAAGGTGTGCACCTCTACACTTGGTCATAAACAGTTTTTCCATTGAATTACATTCACAGGTTAATGGAGGTTAAGGAAGACAAGAGGTGTTAATCCTGCACCCAAACTTTCCACCAATCAGCAGCTTGGTAGCATTCAGGTGAACTGGTTTGAAAATTGAGTTGTTATAGGCTAAGGAGAAAGCTCAATGGCAAAATGCTTACCTAGCAAGTGAGAGGCCTTAGGTCCACTCCCCAGTATCAAAAAAGCCAAACAGGCCATGCTTGGTGGTGCATGCCTTTAATCCCAGCACTAGGGAAGCAGAGGGAGGAGGATTGCCGTGAGTTTGAGGCCACCCTGAGACTAAATAGTGAATTCCAGGTCAGCCTGAGCTAGAGTGAAACACTACCTTGAAACAAAACAAACAAACAAACAAACAAACAAACAAAAAAGCCAAAGCCAAACAGGGCTGGGGAGATAGCGCAATAGTTAAATGCACTTACTTGCAAAGCCTGATGGCCCCTGGTTCCATTCCCCAGTACCCACATAAAGCCAAATGCACAAAGTGATACATGAGTCTGGAGTGCATTTGCAATGGTAGGATGCCCTGGCACACCCATACTCGCTCTCTCTGTCTCCATTTCTCTCTGAAATAAATAACAATATTTTACCTTTTTTGTTGTTTTGTTTTGTTTTGTTTTCGAGGTAGGATTTCACGGTAGTCTCAGGGTGGCCTTAAACTCATGATGATCCTCCTACCTCTGCCTCCCCAGTGCTGGGTTTAAAGGCATGCACCACCATGCCCTGCTTAGTAACAATACTTTTTTAGGGCTGGAGAGATGGCTCAGGGTTAAGGTGCTTGCTTGGGAAACTTAGGACCCAGGTTCAATTCCCCAGTACCCACGTAAGTCAGATGTATAAGGTGGCACAAGCATCTGGAGTTTGTTTGCAGTGGCTGGAGGCCCTGGGGTGCCCCTCCCCTCTCTCTCTCTCTTTCTTGCTCTCTCAAACACATAAATAAATAAAAATACTTTTAAGAATTTTATTTTATTTATTTATTTTTTTCTTTCTTTCTTTCTTTCTTTCTTTCTTTCTTTCTTTCTTTCTTTCTTTCTTTCCTTCTTTTTTTTTTCTTGAGGTAGGGTCTCACTCTAACCCAGGCTGACCTGGAATTCACTATGTAGTCTCAGGGTGGCCTTGAACTCATGGTGATCCTCCTACCTCTGCCTCCCAAGTTTTGGAATTAAAGGCGTGTGCCACCATTCCTGGCTTATTTTATTTATTAGAGAGAGAGAGTGAGGCAGAGAGAGAGAACGGGTGCACCATTGCAAACGAACTCCAGATGCATGTGCCACCATGTGCATCAGGCTTACATGGGTTCTGGAGAGTCGAACCTGGGATGTTAGGCTTCACAGGCAAGTGCCCTAACTGCTAAGCCATCTCTGCGACCCAATATTTTTATCTATCTATCTGTCTATCTATCTATCTATCTATCTATCTATCTATCTATCTATCTATCTATTTCTTTATTTAAGAGAGAGAGAGAGAAAGAAGCAGAGAGAGAGAATGGACATGGCAGGGCCTCTAGCCACTGCAAACGAACTCCAGATGCATCTGGCTTATGTGGGTCCTGGAGAGTTGAACTGGGTTCCTTTGGCTTTACAGGCATACACCTTAACTGCTAAGCCATCTCTCCAGCCCCAACCCAATATTTTTTATTTTTTATTTATTTTTGGTTTTTTGAGGTAGGGTCTCACTCTAGCTCAGGCTGACCTGGAATTCACTATGTAGTCTCAGGGTGGCCTTGAACTCTTGGTGATCCTCCTACTTCTGCCTCCCGAGTGCTGGGATTAAAGGCATACGCCACCATGCCAGGCTTCCAATATTTTTTATTTTTTAAAGATATTGTATTTATTTATTTATAAGAGAGAGAGAGAGAGAATGGGCACACCAGGACCTCTAGCCACTGCAGATGAACTTTAGATGCATGAGCCACCATGTGCATCTGGCTTACATGGGTTCTGGGGAATTGAACCTGAGTCCTTAGGCTTCACAGGCAAGTGCCTTAACTGCTAAACCATCTCCCCAGCCCCCAAATAATTTTTTTTAAAAGCAAAAAACAAAGGGGGGAAGGGAATGGAGAAATGGCTTGGCAGTTAAAGTGCTTGCCTGCAAAGCCTAAGGACCAATGTTTGACTCTCCAGATCCCACGTAAGCCAGATGCATAAGGTTATGCAAGTACAAAGTTGCACATGCACACAAGGTGGTGCACACCTCTGGAGTTCTATTGCAGTGGCTGAGGCCCCAGTGCACCAATTCTCTCTCTCTCATAAAAGAAAAGAGAACCAAAAAATAAAATAAAATAAAAATAAGCCAGGCATGGTGGCGCACACCTTTAATCCCAGCACTTGGGAGGCAGAACGAGGAGGATCACTGTGAGTTCAAGGCCACCTTGAGACTACATAGTGAATTCCAGGTCAGCCTGGGCTAGAATGAGACCCTCCCTCGAAAAACCAAAAAAAAAAAAAAAAAAAAAAGAAAAAGAAAAAAGAAAGAAAGTAAGTTGTTAGGTCATACCCTCTAATGTGCCAAGGTTGGCCACCATCTTTGTGATTCATTTGGTATAGTACATCTATATCTGTTTTAGGGAGGATGCATTTTTCCATGACTTATCCTAGCCTTTTTCTGTTCTTTATTTTTTCTTTCTTTATGTTAAAATTTTATTTTTTGTTTATTTTTATTTAGTTATTTGAGAGCAACAGACACACAAAGAGAGAAAGAGACAGATAGAAGCCTGGCGTGGTGGTGCATGCCTTTAATTCCAGCACTCGGAGGCAGAGGTAAGAGGATAGCGGTGAGTTCAAGGCCATCCTGAGACTCCATAGTGAATTCCAGGTTAGCCTGGGCTAGAACGAGACCCTACCTCAAAAAAAAAAAAAAAAAAAAAGAAAAAATGAATATGGCACTTGCACATGCAATTTTTCTTTAGCTCCATGTTCTTAGTACCTTTGTAAATTGTAGTGGGTTCTCTGTCTTGAGATTTTCCAAAATGGGGATAGTGGTGAAAGCAGGGAGGTTTGTCTCTTAGTTGTATAGGCACACTGGATTCCCATTCAAACCTGTGTTGGTCTGTCTACAGAAGGAATCTGGAACCTTGCTGGCATTGTCCTAGTGCATGCCAATGGGTTCTGAACAAACCTCTATTTTTGTTTTGTTTTTATTTTTTGTTTTTTCAAGGTAGGCTCTCACTCTAGCCAAGGCTGACCTGGAATTCACTATGTAGTCTCAGGGTGGCCTCGAACTTAAGGTGATCCTCCTACCTCCTCCTCCCAAGTGCTGGGATTAAAGGCATGTACCACCACGTCCGGCCAAACCTATATTTTTACATACTGAACACAGGCAAATGTATGCTGTGATTCTCTTTGGATTGGTGCACTTCAGAATTGGTGCTACTGAGCCTTGGGGATTTGAAATATCACAGGGTTGTATAAAAACCAAACTGTGAGGAACGACTCAACTTCAGTAGTCCATGCTTTGGGTTCCTTACATGTAAATGGTCCTGAGTTTCAATAATTCATTTGGGGGAACCTTTTTAAAGTTTTTAGTTTCTCCTAATCTGCCATTTTCCAGGTTTGGGGGCTTTTAGATGGGCTGCAAAAGCCTGAAAGTAGGTTTGTTCTGGGTCAGTTCAGGTCCAGCCTGGGTGTCAGAACCAGGGACAGCTCCTCCTACTGCCTTTGCTGCCCCTCCCCTGGCGTGGGCTAGGGAGAGAATGAAGATTTGGTCACAGCATTCTTCTATAGCCTCTGTCCTCATTGTGTCTGGCTTCTATCTCTATGCTAGGAAATTAATAATGCTGAAGGTTCCAATAATATATGCTGTTTCTGACCTTTATCCCCTCTACTTCCAGGCATCTAGAAATTTACACTGATTACCCCAGATGAGATTAGAGATATATCTTTTTAGAGCTCATGGAATCCACGTGCTCCTATCATTCATTACACTCAAATATACATCGAAATTTTTAGCGACACTATTTTTTCTTTCTTTTTTATTTATTTGGCAGAGGGAGAATGGGCACACAAAGGCCTCTAGCCACTGCAAATGAACTCCAGATGCATGTGCCACCTTGTGCATCTGGCTTTATGTGGGTCCTGGGGGATTGACTCTGGGTCCTTAGGCTTTGCAGGCAAGTGCCTTAATGGTTGATCCATCTCTCCAGCCCTACACTATTATTATTTTTTGAAATGTAGGATTAACTTCAATCTATTGCTGCATTTTTATTTGGACTATAGTAATTGGAGGTAGGTGGGACAATGTTATGCTCATCTTCAGAACTTGGAGCTGGACTAGCAAGAATCCGGGAGCCGTTATTATATTTATTTCATGTTTCCATTAAGGAACTTGGCCTTTCTTTCTGCTTAACTCATTTATTTTTATATGGCTTCTTATTGGTTCTTGTACATTTTCTTTCTTTCTTTAAATATTTTTATTTATTTATTTACTTGAAAGCAGAGAGAGATAGAAGAGAGATAGAGAGAGAGAGAGAGAGAATGAGTGTACCAGGGCTTCCAGCCACTGCAAACTCCAGACACATGCACCAGCATGTGCACCTGGCTTTACATGGGTACTGGGAATGATACCCAGGTTGTTAGGCTCTGTAGTCAAGCACCTTAACTGCTAGACCATCTCCTTGGCCATTATTATTATTATTATTATTATTATTATTATTTGTATTTGTATTTGTATTTGTATTTGTATTTGTATTTGTATTTGTATTTGAGGTAGGATCTCGCTCTAGCCCAGGCTGACCTGGAATTCGTTATGTAGTTTCAGTGTTGTCTCAAACTCACAGTGATCCTCCTACCTCTGCCCCTTAACTGCTGGGATTAAAGACATGCAGCACCATGCCCAGTTTACAATTTCTTTAATTTTTAAAAAAATTTTTAATCCCAGCACTTGGGAGGCAGAGACAGGGGGATTGATGTGGGTACTGGTGAATCAAACCTGGTTGGCAGGCTTCACAAGTTAGTGCCTTTAACTACTGAGCCATCTCCCCAGCCTCTTCCTCCTCCTTTCTTTCCCTTTCTTTCTCTCCCTCCCCTCCTCCTCCTCCCTTTCTTCTTCTTTTTTTTCTTTCTTTCTTTCTTTTTTTGGGTTTTTCAAGGTAGGGTCTTGCCCTGGCCCAGGCTGACCTGAAATTCATTCTGTATTCTCAGGCATGCCTGGAACTCACTGCAATCCTCCTACCTCTGCCTCCTGAGTGCTGGAATTAAAGTTTACTCCAGCTGTTGTTTTTTTTTCTTTTTCTTTTTTGGTTCTTTTCTTTTTAGAGAGAGAGAGAGAATTGGCATGTCAGGGCCTCAGCCACTGAAATCGAACTCTATATGCTTGTGTCACATAATGTACATATGCAACCTTGTGCTTGCATCACCTTTGTGTGTATGGTTTATGTGGGATCTGGAGAGAGATTGAACATGGGTCCTTAGTCTTTTCAGGCAAACGCTTTAACCACTAAGCCTTCTCTCTAGCCCCTTCTCTCTCTCTCTCTCTCTCTCTCTCTCTCTCTCTCTTTGAGGTAGGGTCTCACTCTAGCCCAGGCTGACCTGGATTTCACTATGTAGTCTCAGGGTGACCTTGAACTCACTGTGATCCTCCTACCTCTGCCTCCCAAGTGTTGGGATTAAAGGTATGCACCACCACGCCTGGCTCCTTCTCTCTCTCTCTCTCTCTTTTTTTTTTTTTTTTTTTGAGGTAAGGTCTCACTGTAGACCGTGCTGACCTGGAATTCACTATGTAGTCTCAAACTGGCTTTGAACTCACAAAGATTCTCCTACCTCTGCTTCCCAAGTGCTGGGATTAAATGTGTGTGCCACCACACCTGCCTTCTTGTACATTGTCTTATACAGATCCCAAACATCTCAAAGTTTATTTCTGAATATTTCAGACAGGATATTAAAAATATTTTTAATTTTTATTTGTTTATTTGAGAAAGAGAGAGAAAGAGGCAGAGAGAGAGAGAGAGAGAGAATGAGTGTGTCAGGGCCTCCACCTGCTGCAAATGAACTCCAGACACATGTACCACCTGTGTATCTGGCTTACATGGATTCTGGGGAGTTGAACCTGGGTCCTTTGGCTTTGCAGACAAGTACCTTAAATGCTAAACCATGCCTCCAGCCCCAGACAGGCTATTTTATCCATAATATTTCTAATTAGGTATTACTGGTACTAACAGTGAATAATACATACTTTTACCTATTTTCTTTTCTTTTTTTTTTTCGAGGTAGGGTCTCAGTCTAGCCCAGGCTGACCTGGAATTCACTATGGAGTCTCAGGGTGGACTCGAACTCACAGCGACCCTCCTACCTCTGCCTCCCAGTGCTGGGATTAAAGGTGTGCCCCTCTATGCCCAGCTATTTTTACCTATTTTCTTGACCCTTTCCACTTACTTACATTGGTTTCTTTGTCCTTGTTTAATATTTTAAAAAGATATACTCTTTTTAAAAAATTATTTATTTACTTGAGAGAGAGAGAGAGAGACAGAGAGACAGAATGGGTGTGTCAGGGCCTCCAGCCACTGCAAACAAACTCCAGAAGCATGTGCTACCTTCTGCATCTGGCTTTATGTGAGTACTGGGAATCAAACCTGGGTTCTTTGGCTTTGCAGGCAATTGTCTTAACTACTAAGCCATCTCTTCAGCCCCCTCCCCCCATTCCTTGGTTTTTTTTAAAATTTTTTTTTGAGGTAGGGTCTCACTCTGGCCCAGGCTGACCTGCAATTCACTATATAGTCTCAGGGTGGTCTTGAACTCATGGCGATCCTCCTACCTCTGCCTCCCAAGTGCTGGGATTAAAGGCATGTGCCACCACGCCCGGGCCCCTCCCCTTTTTCAAAAACAAAAGCTTTGAGTATTTATTTTTATTTTTTTTAGAGAAGGCAAGGCACACACACACACACACACACACACACACACACACACACACACACACAGAGGGAGAATTGGTGAGCCAGGGCCTCAGCTACTGAAATCGAACTCCAGGTGCTTGCGCCACCTAGCGGGCATGTGCGACCTTGTGCTTGCCTCACCTTTGAGCGTCAGGCTTAGGAGTGATCTGGAGAGTTGAACATGAGTCTTTAGGCTTCTCAGGCAATCACTTTAACTAATAAGCCATCTCTAAACCTCCTTTCCCCTTTTTTTGATTTTTCAAGGTAGGGGCTTGCTGTAGCCAAGGCTGACCTGAAATTCACTATGTAGTCTCAGGCTGGCCTTAAACTCACAGCAGTCCTCCTATCTCTGCCTCCTGAGTGCTGTGATTAAAGGTGTTTGCCAGCATGCCCAGCATCGACCCTCTCCTTTGATGTTTCAAGGTAGGGTCTCACTCTAGCCTAGCTGACCTGGAATTCACTATGTCATCTCAGAGTGGCCTTGAACTCACAGCAATCCTCCTATCTCTGCTTTCCAAGTTCTCGAATTAAAGGCATGCACCACCATGTCTGACCTGTTTTCTTTTTAAGATGAGAGCCTATGGCTGGACAGATGGCTTAGTGGTTAAGGCAGTTTCCCACAAAGCCTAAGGACCTAGGTTAGATTCCCTAGTACCCATGTAAAGCCAGATGCACAAAGTTATGCATGCATCTGGAGAGGCCTTGGCATGCCCATTCTCTCTGTCTCTCTTCTCTCTCTGCTTGAAAAATAAATACATGAATTTGCTTTTTAAAAAAGATGGCTAGAGAGATGAGAGATAGCTTAGTGGTTAAGGTGCTTGCTTGCAAAGCCTAAGGACCCAAGTTTGATTCCCCAAGACCCACGTAAGCCAGATGCACAAAGTGGTACATGTGTCTGGAGTTCCTTTGCAATGGTTAGAGACCTTGATGTGCCCATTCTCTGCCTCTTTCTCTCTCTCTCTTGCTTTCTCAAATAAATAAATAAAATATTTTTTTAAAAAAAAGAAAAGAAAGATCCTAGCTACAAATGACTGGACTTCTGTGTGAGTAGGAAGAAAACTCAGTAGCATAGGTCAGTAAGCTAGAAAGGAGATAGATATAAAGGGAATAGAAAGGGAGGGGGGACTTAATAGGACGGTATTGTATATATGTAAGTAGAACAACAGATTAATGAGGGTGAAAAGGCCTATATGAGGTCAGGGGAAGAGACTGAGTAAAGGAAAGGTGGAGGGAGGGCTAATCAAAATCTAAGAGAATACAAATAAGTCAGATGGAAACCTACTTTTTTGGACAATGGAACACACAGGAGCCATAGATTGTTACTAGAAATTTTTCAGTGATGCACAAAGTGGTACATGCATCTGGAGTTTTATTTGCAGGGGCTAGAGGCCCTGGTGCACCGATTCTCTCTCTTTCTCTTTCTCTCCTCTGTCTCCCTCTGCTTGTAAATAAATAAATAAAATATTTTAAAGAGAGAGATATAAAGTAGAATAAAAGTTATTTAGTTTCACAATAATAGATCAAGAAATTACAGACTTTTGAAACTCTACTAACGCCCTCGATTGAAGTGCATTGTAGACTTGGATCCTTGTAGCCCATAGAAATTCTGGTACTGTACTCATCCCTGACCTTGGGGCAGGATCAAGCTGGACCTGTTGAATCAGAACAGAAATTGCAAAGATAAGGTGACTCCAGTTCTGGTCAGATTGTAGGTAGGGTTGGGACTCCAGAGATGTAACAAGAGCTGAGTATGATGGCATATTGCCTTAATCCCAACTGAGCTAGGAGGATCACCATGAGTTTGAGACCAGGCTGGGTTTACAGAATGAGTGAGTTCCAAGTCAGCCTGAGTAAGAATGAGGCCCTGCCTTGAAACAAACAAACAAATCACACTTAAAGATGGTAATGGACCAGCAGTTCAAGGCCATTCTTGGCTATGTAACAAGTTTTAGAACCAACCTGGGCCATAGGAGACTCTATCTCAGAAAAGTAGAGAGAAGGAAAACAAGAGAATAATAAGGAAATAATAGAGGGTGAAGATGATAAAAACACATTATACATGTATGAAACTGGGAGAATGAAACCCATTACATGTACAGTTAATACATGTCAATAAAGAGAGTTAAAAAGAAAGCAAAGAAGAAAAATATGTAAAGGCTGGGGAATGTATGTGGCTCAGTGGTAGAGTTATTTTCTAGCCTTAGAATTCAATCCTCAGTACAGCAAAAGGAAAAAAAAAAGAACAGTGGAACATACAGGAACCATTGATGATTATGAGAAAATTTTCAGTGCCAGGGATGGGATATCTTCCATTGAGTTGTTGTTGGCCAGGGAGGTCCCTGATGCACCCAAAGCATTACAGGCCATTGCCAAGGTCCTTGGTTTCCCACCAGGAATAGATGGTAAGACCCTATTGCTGAAGACTCCACATACTTGGGCAGTAAGGTCACTGAGAAATCCTGCTGGAGCTGAGCTAAAAACCTCCTCCATATAGACCAGCTGGCAGAAAGCTGGAAAAAGCCATGGTGCATGCAGTTCAATGGGAGAGAGAGAAATCACCAGTGAAGATACCCAACAGTGGACACTGCAAGCCTTATATTTGTCCAGCCAGGCCAAGTGAGCCAACTGGTGCAATAGTGGCACATCTGTTATGGGGGAAACCAACTGCACTCTAATTTGACTGGAGGCCTGCTCCATGGGAGGGAATACATCCCCGATACTGAAAACCTACGACAGGGGTAGTCATGAGCCCTAGGGGTGTAACGTCTGCTGGTGTCTGGCTAAATGTGTGTACTATGCTCACCAAACTGCACAGTAAGCACTTCTCTTAATGTTCATACCCATATATTAATGCTACTCTCACTTTGGGTTAGAGAACCTTCTCTTTTCAGATAACAGTGACCTTGGGATGACTCATAAGGTACCATGATGATGAGAAGTGACAGAGGAGTGCTCAGCACTGAAATATCTCTATCACACCTTCCATGGCTAAGGGTCCATTGCAGAAGAGGTGGCGGAAAGAATGTAAGAGCCAAAGGAAGGGTAGGACTCCTTAAAACATGCTCCTCCATACACAAAATGGCCTGGATAACCATGACCTCACAGTGCCTGGCACTACCTACACAAGACCATCATAAGAGGAGAAAAAGATCATGACATCAAAATAAAAGAGAGACTGATTGAGAGGGGGAGGGGGTATGATGGAGAGTGGAGTTTCAAAGGGGAAAGTGAGGGGAGGGAGGGAATTACCATAGGATATTGTTTACAATTGTGGAAGTTGTCAATAAAAAATAATATATAGGCAGGGCATGGTGGCACACGCCTTTAATCCCAGCACTCGGGAGGCAGAGGTAGGAGGATCGCCATGAGTTCAAGACCACCCTGAGACTACATAGTGAATTCCAGGTCAACCTGGACTAGAGTGAAACCCTACTTCTAAAACAACAACAACAACCATATATATATATATATATATATATATATGCATAAAGAAAGGACCTAGGTGGTAGCACACACCTTTAATCCCAGCACCTGAAAGGCAGAGATAAAAGGACTAATGTGTGTTTGAGGCCAGCCTGAGGCTACATATTGAATTCCAGGTCATCCTAGGCTAGAGCAAGACCCTGCCTCAAAAAAAAAAACAACAACAGGGCTGTAGAGATGGCTTAGTGGTTAAGCGCTTGCCTATGAAGCCTAAGGACCCTGGTTTGAGGCTCTATTCCCCAGGACCCCATGTTAGCCAGATGCACAAGGGGGCACATGCATCTGGAGTTCGTTTGCAGTGGCTGGAGCCCTGGCGCACCCATTCTCTCTCTCTCTCTCTCTCTCTCTCTCTCTGCCTCTTTCTCTGTCTGTCACTCTCAAATAAATAAATAAATAAATAAATAAATAAATAAATAAATAAATAAAATCAAGAACAATAACAAGAAAAAGTGTGATGAGTGTCTCATTAAGCCTCTAGGCTGGTCTTCAATTTCTGGGTACCAGAGATCTTCCTACTTCAGCCTCATGAGTGCTTGTATTATAGGTACATACCACTGTGCCTGGATCATACAGTTTTTAATATCTAGAAGAAGAAATGTAGATGGAGGCCATCATTTCTTGCAAGCCTTTTTGTTTTGTTTTGTTTTCGAGGTAGGGTCTCACTCTAGCCCAGGCTGATCTGGAATTCACTATGCAGTCTCAGGGTGGCCTCAAACTCACGGCGATCCTTCTACCTCTGTCTCCCAAATGCTGGGATTAAAGGTGTGCACCACCACGCTAGCCTTCAAGCCATTCTTACTGCTTTGGTTTGAGAATGTTCTGAGTATATAGGTGTATATGTGTGCCTGGTAGAAGCTCTTTAGTGTGAGTTTAGTATGGACCAAAATGCAAGGATTGAATTGGAGACAGAGTAGGCCAATAGATTTCTAGGAACACATATCAAAAGTCACCAAATGGCCAGGTGTGATGGCTCATGCCTTTAATCCCGCACTTGGGAGGCCGAGGTTGGAGGAGCCCTGTAAGTTTGAGGCCAGCCTGAGACTACATAATGAATTCCAAGACAGCCTGGGCTAGCCTGAGACCCTACCTCAGAAAAAAAAAATAGGAAGATTGTTCAGTGGTTAAAACATTTGCTGTGTAAGCCTGATTCCCAGAGTTCACATCCCCAGAACTCATGTAAAGCCGGACGCAAGTAAAGCACACATCTGTAATCCTTATGTACTAGCAATGGGAGACAGAGTCAAGAGAATCCTAAAGCTCTCAGGCCAGCCAGTCCTGTTGTTCACGGCAGCAGAACGAGAGAATCCCTGTCTCAAAACAAGGAGGAAGGCAAGGACTGACATCCCAAGGTTGTCCTCTGATTTCATCACGTGCACTATGGCATTCAAACACACACACACACACATATGCACACACGTGTAAAAAATGTTACTGAAAGTTTGTCAGCCTCAAAAATAAAATTCTATTTAGATTTCTCTTATATTACTTTTCTTAGCTGATAGTGAAATTCCTAATGGATGTGAACACTCTAGAAAGACTTTGGAAGTTGGAGCCATATTTGACTCTGCTAACCACTTTGAAGATGGATCAAAATAGTAACCAGTTCCTTTCCTCAGAGTTAAGCATGAGGCTGAACATTCAGAGAAAAAGGACTTGGGGGCTGGGGAGACGGCTCCGTGGGTTAAACATGATTACATGCAAACCTGCTGGCCTGGGTTCAATTTCCCAGCCACCATGTCAAGCTGAGTGGGCATTTATTTGCAACTGCAAGAGATTCTTGGGCGCCCATACACACACATGCAAATAAATGATAAATAAAAATAGCAAAAAGAAAAAGGGATTCAAGGGCTGGGAATTTAGTGATTTAGACACCCCTTCATTCAGATGCTAGTATGCTGACCTTCCAGTTCACTTAACACCCAGGCAAACATCCTGCTGTTTTTTAAAGTTTTTTTTTTGCTGCCCTCTGTTTTATTCAAGTAAACCCAAATTTAGGAATCGTTCTAGGCACAGTTGTGCTAGGTGTGAAAGGGGCAGAAACGCATCTGATATGTTTCGTGTCTCTAAGGAACTTATGATATGGGAAGCAAATAATGAGTGTGATCACATCTAATAATACCCTTGCATCCTTTTGGGCATTACTCTGAAGTCTTTTTAATTCATTAATATTTATTAATTCTTTTAACCTTTACAAAATCATAACAAGGTAAGTACTATTATCACCACCATTTTACACAGAAGGAAATGGAGATATAGAACATTTTTGTTTTGTCTAATACTACACAGCTAGCAAATGCAGGACCAAGAATGAAGCCAAAACAATCTGGCTCTAGACAACTCCTTCTCCTCCTCCTCCCTCCCCTGTATTTTCTTTTTTATGGAGGTAAAGTCTCACTCTAGCCCAGGATGACCTGGCACTCACTCTGTAGTCCCATGCTGCCCTCCAACACAAGGTGATCCTCTTACCTCTGCCACCCGCGAGTTGGGATTAAAGGCGTGTGCTACCACGTCAGTTTAGAATCTTTCTTCTTAACCATGGTAGGGCAGTAGTTCTCAGTGCAGCCCTCAGATGGGCAGCATCAGCCTCACCTGGAAAGTTGTTGGAAATGCACACTGTTGGGTCTAACCCAAGTCCTGTGAGTCACAGTCATGGAGGTAGGGCTCAGCAGTCAATGTGTAACAAGCCCTCCCAGTGACTCTGGTGCTTGCTGCTTGAGACTGTTGAAGAGAAGACAAGCACACTAAAATAAGTGTCAGAAGTTTACACCCTCATGGGTGAAGATAGAGTAGCGGTCATCTCTTAAGTTCCTTGACCTTTGCATAGCATCTGGTGTAAAGCATGTGTCAAAAATATACATAAAAGCCGGGTGTGGCGGCGCACACCTTTAATCCCAGTACTTGGGAGGCAGAGGTAGGAGGATCACCGTGAGTTTGAGGCCACCCTGAGACTCCATAGTGAATTTCATGTCAGCCTGGGCTAGAGTGAGACCCTACCTTGAAAAACCAAGCAAAAAAAAAAAAAAAAAAAAAAAAAAACATAAATAGCCGCCTGAGCATGGTGGCACATGCCTTTAATCCCAGCACTTGGGAGGCAGAGGTAGGAGGATCGCTGTGAATTCAAGGCCACATTGAGACTATATAGTGAATGCCAGGTCAGCCTAGGCTAGAGCAAGACCCTACCTTGAAAAACCAAATAAAATAAGGGCTGGAGAGGTGGCTTAGCAGTTAAGGGGCTTGTCTGCAAAGCCGAAGGACCCAAGTTTGTTTCCTCAGTGCCCACGTAAAGGCAGATGCACAAGGTGGCACATGTTTCTGGAGTTCTTTTGCAGTGGCTGGAGGCTCTGGCGTGCCCATTCTCTATTTGCCCCCCCCTTTCAGATACACAAATAAAATAAAAATGTACATGAATTAGCTAGGCATGATAGCTCATGCCTATAATCCCAGAACTTGGAAGGCTGAGGTAGGAGGATCTCCATGAATTTGAGGTCAGCCTGGACTAGAGTGAGATTGTTGCTCAAAAAAATAAATACATGAGTGAATACATATAAATGTGTAAATGATGTTTGAATTGGGTCTCTTACTATAAACTATCCAATCCGTGCAGCAAATCAAATGGGAAGGATGTTCTTAGAAACTATGAGTCTACCAAGGGAGGTGTGACATGACATCATTATCTGTCTTCACTGGCACAAGGAAGCACAGTATGGCAAGGCGGAAGGACTTGAAGAGATGCACATGTCAAGGCATGGCGAACAGTCGAATGGAGGAAAGGAGCAAAGGAGAGAGGAGCTGGCATTTCTGGCACGAAGATGGCATTTACTGAAACAGAAACAGAACAAGCACCCAGGTTTGGGGAGAAAGGTTTGGGCTACTTGAATTTGAAGTGCTGGTAGACTATCCAGGTGGAGCTGTCCAGCAGACATGAGGAAATGTGAGCCCGAGACGTGGCTGGAAAGAGATTCGGAAGGGTAGTTGGATAGTTAAGAATGGACGAAACTTTCAAGGCGTGGAGAGCGGAACGAGAAGAGAACTCGCTTGGAATCGCAGTGAGCAGTTGTTTCGTGTGGAGCAAAACCAAAAGGAGCCAACTGGACAGGGGACTTCAGAAAATGTTGAATCCAAGTAGAAAAAAAAAAAAATTGTAAGTCAATGTGTCAGATGTTGTACAGAAATAGTTGAAAACCTTTCTTTTCCTTCCTTTCGTCCCTTCCTTCCTTTCTTTGCAGGTAGGGTCTCGCTCTAGCCCGGGCTGACCTGGAATTCACTATGTTGTCTCAGGGTGACCCTGAACTCATGGTGATCCTGCCTCCCGAGTGCTGGGATTAAAGGCGTGCGCTACCACACCCGGCTGAAAACCTTTCTATTCACACACACACACACACACACACACACACACACACACACACGCACTCATTTAAGCACAAGTGCAATGACCGACTTCCAGCAGGAGCCGCGGCCCACAAGGTGGAGGCAGGTACCTTCCGGGTCCTGCAGCTAGAGAGCTCTGTAACCACTCTGGAAGTTGAGACAGTGCCATCTTCCAGGGTAGGCAGGGTCTCTCACATATGTGGGGTCTTGGATGAGAAGGGAAGCGTCACCAGGGAGATCGGTGTGACTGGGGACGGAGGAAGACTTCGCAGAGGCCAACCAAGACTTAAAGGAATGAAGGGTGATTGGGAGGAGAGGTGGGAGGCAGGGCCCGGGGGGTTGATGGGCGGAGGGGGTGCTGGAGCGGAAGAGGGTCTGGGGAATGTGAGATTGGGGTTGTTGTTGTTGGTGGTGGTGGTGCCCGAGAGGCGCACACGACCCCGGTGCGGAGGGACCCGGGAGCAATGGGTAGGTTTCGAGGGACCTGTTGGTCGGGGTGGTGGTGGTTCAGGCTTTGGAAGCTGCTGCCTGGGCAATGTCGCCCAGCCCCGCCCCGCCCCACTGACGCCACTGCGCGGTTCCGCGGCGCCTCTACCCCGGGGGAGCCGTCCCCGCCGGGCTGCAGGGCGACGCGTGGCCGCCAGGGGCCGCTGTGCCTCGGGCCCCCGCGCCCCCGCCCCTCTCCTGTTGGCCTTTGTTGCCGTCGGAGCGCCCCGCTTGACTCGTTCCCGTCCGCCCCCTGGGCCCGGCGGTCGCGCGTGCGCACTGGCAGCTGGCTGGTCGGGCGCTCGCCGAGGGGGAGCTGCTGCTGCTGCTGCTGCTGCTGCTGCTGCTGCTGCAGGCTCCGCGGCGGCGGCGGCGGCCACGGCAACGGAGGCTGCGGGGGCGGCGGCGCGAGCGGCCGGGCTTCGGGGGGGGAGCCGAGCCCGGCCCGGGAGCCCGAGCAGCCCGTGTGCGTGGTAGCTAGGCCCCCCTCACGCTGGACCCCACAGTCTCCGGGCCGCCTGACCTCCGCACGGGTATATGGGATGGAAGCGGGACCCTCGGGAGCAGGTAAGGGCCCCGGGGAGGAGGGGTGCGGTGCGTGTTCCAGAGACTTGGGGAGGGGGCCAGCGCTCCTGGTGGAGAAGCATGGTTCCTGAGTGAGAACAGGGTCTCTCTCTCTTTCTCTCTCTCTCTCTCGGGATGAGGAGAGGCCCATTTTTGTGAAGGGAGTTCCGGGGAAGAGCTATGTGAAGAAGAGAGCTCTCAGATGGGGGATTGTGTGTCCGAGGAAGCTTGCATGCATGGTGCATGCATGCACGCATGCATGCAGTCCTGGGGCTGGGAAGTAACCTGGGAGAAGGCCCTTGAACGCACCCAGGGGCTCACGGACATCCTGGGAGGCCTATGGAGAGGCCCGGCAGGTGGCAGGGGGCGGGCTCCAGGTGTCCTGGAGGGGGGGGGGACACAGATGGGCCTGGAACTACCGCATGCCGGGGGCGGGGGCTCGGTCGGCCTGGGCTGGGCTAAGCTAATGTCTCTTGGGAGAAGGCGCCCGAGCAGGGTTGTGAGCTCCGCCCCATCAGGGCCTGACGTGGGGGCGAGGGTCAGGGGACGGTGGGTGGGGATCTAGTCCTGGGATTTCCCGCCCCCTCCCTCCCTCCCCGCCCCAGTAAGACTGGGGACTTAAGCGGTGGCGCCGGAGCATGCGCGGAGGTGCCATCTGAAAGGGGCTGCCCGATGTGGTGGGGGCGTGGCTGCCTGAATACCCCTCACCCCCCCTCCCCCGCCCTGTTCGGTCTGGAAAAAGGAGCCCACTGATGGGCGCATTCTGTCCAAGGTTCAGTTGGCAGAGTGCGGAGAATGCTCTCATCTCTGTCGATGGGGGATCTGACACTTGGCCCTAAAGCCCCCTAACCTTAGTTTCCCAAGAATGTGTTGAGGGAAACTGCCAGAGTGCCTTTTTCTGCCACACGAGGAGACTGGGACTGAAGCCATGCTTGGGAGCTAGTCTACCTAGAAGACGTTGGTTACTGAGAGACAAGGGACAGGGCCAAGTGTACCTGGTTCGCAAGTTTCTGGTCCCATGCAGAGTAGAGATAGGAGATTTTTAATACAAGGAGAGCGACCTTTTCATTGAATTGTCTCTTAATATTACAGTGTAGTCTTTTTATGCCTTAATATATTCACAGCATTCTTGTCTCCCAGTGGATCTTTTCATTTTCACCTCTCCTCCCCAGAACCTGTCCTCATTAGGGCAAGGTTACCAAGCTAATCTATTCCTTACAAAGATTGTTTGGGGTGGGGGCAGTTATATCACTGGCCCTGATAATAACCTTAACTTCTGTATATTCACTGGCATATAGGAGAAAAGGAGATGAGGAAAGAGGAGAAGCTGAGGTAGGACTGTCCAGAGAAGACTGGAGTCCTCAGGGGTGTAGGCTGTAGTATCTGTCGTGTCTTAGGCCTCTCTTACCTTATGATGAAGAGAGCAGTCTGGGCCCAGAATCCTTCAGGTTCAGTGCTCTGCACTATCTTTCATTTGGTGTGAGGATGGCAATAGAATTTTTGTTTGGATTACATTCCTGATGGAAGAATCTTTGTTTTTCAGACCCATAGAATTGTTCTTAACAACTCTCTCAAGTCTTTGATTCAGCCATCTGTAATTACTTAGTGACTATGTCCCCCCAAACAGAAGTAACCTCGAAGAGGCTATGTAGATCCCAAGGTGGCACCCAGGCAGCCATTGCCTTCAGTACAAATGACTTACCTCTGTCTGTCTCAGAAACTCTTTAGTTTCTTAGGCTAGAGACTATTTCCAGTTGCCTGTGGACTAAAATGGAGCAGGTAGGCCAGCTGATAACTGTTTTAGACTGCTGGTCATTTTTTATCCTGCTGAATTCCTAATGGACTTTTAAAAAATTTGTTTTAAGAAACAAGTTTCAATGGGAAGGGCTGAAGCCTAGGGGCTGGGGTCAGCCGTAGCACTGGGAAAATTCAGTGTGATCGGCTTTGCCTCCCTTGAAATTCAGTCTGGAAGCTACTGCTGGAGGGACCCCGTTGCTGCCTTCTTCTTTGGCTGGACTTCTTTTGGAAGAAGTTGGATTGCTCTCAGAAGGCTGGAGGACACACTGTTCATGTTCAGGTGTACCTGCCGTGTGCAGGTGTGTTCGTGCATACATCTGCACTGGGAGCTCCTTGAGGGTGGGGTAGTGTCTCATTTATCTCTGGAATTAGCAGTTACCTAGTAAGGATGGAGGCCTTGTCACATCCCAGTGCGAGTATGTGGTTCCACTGGCATTTTCGATAATGTATGTATGCTTATGTGGATGTTTAATAATTTGTGGAAAAATCGTTTTGGGAGAGATTGGCCTCTTACTCTTTGCTTAGCGGCCACCTAACCTACCTTAGGAACATGTCTTCTAAATAGGCAGTCTGGCTCCTTGAGAGTCCTGCCAGCCTTTGAGGGGCTGGGAAGGAATCCTGGGCCTGGGCTTTCTGTTACTTTTCCTTCTCTGGGCTGATTGGGAATGGGGGAGGAGGAGTGTCACTTTCAGGGCCCCTCCCTTCTCGCTTTTGTCTGCAGGGAAGAGCCCCGCCCCTTTCCCCCTAGGCCGAAGCTTTGTCCTCGGTGTTGGGGCCCTCATCTGCATCACAAAGTGGCCGTCTGTCCCTGTCTGGGTCTGAAGGGAAGTGTCTCCCTTTCTCAGACTAAAAGCTGGGGGCAGGGTGAGGTGAAGGGGGGAGGGACTTTGTACATCTGTGAGGCTTTCAGGGGGCTGAAGGAGAGAGAGGCTCTTGCTTCCTCCTGCCTCCCTAGTTAGGGGGAAGTGAGGCTGTTTCCCTGTTTTCTCAAAGCCTCCTTTGAGAGCAGTCTGGTGTGTTGTCCCATTCCTAGGGAAGAGAGAGCTTTGAGGCTAATGCCTATCCCATCCCCCATCAATTTCTACCCAGCCCCTAGCCTTAGGGGGATGTCTTTTACCCAAAACTCCAACCAGTTATTCAGCCTGAAAAGCAAAGTAGGTGAAAGGAATGTTGGAACAGGTAGGGGAAAGGTATCCCCTACTGTCTGTACTCAGAAGGGTGGTTGCTCGTAGGTACAGGATTAATGATTGTTTTGGGACAGTTGCAGGTATTTGTGTGCTTGTGATGTGTCTGTGGATATGTTTGTATACTGCACACGCGCGCGCGTGTGTGTGTGTGTGTGTGTATTCAGCCATGACTAAGACAGGTATGCTCCCTGTTTTTGAAGAGCTCAGTAGTAGAGGGTATTGAGGATGTGTCTGTAACAGTAAGCTTTCACAGCCTACGTTGTGTTTGGATGTATGTGATAGGAATGTGTGACTGTGTCTGTTCTGGGGCTTGTGTGCAACATCTGTCCATCTCTTTCTGATGTGAGTTAAGTTTTTCTTCTACTTCCTCATGGAGCTGAGGGCTTTTCCCCTCTGGGTGCAGAGCTGGTCTGGACTTGACTGGTTGCTAGAGGGAGACCCAGAAGCCTAGCTCTGAGAAGTAGACCCTTCCCACAAATGGTTCTGACCTCTTCCTGACCTCCCCCCCAAACCCCTCCTCCAGCTGAAGATTTGCTCCATCCCCTGTCTGACTGAAAGTAGACTCAGGTTAAGGGAGGTTCTGAACTGGTTTCTCCCTCTCCTCCCACCTGGGCTGCTCCTGGACTGGCAAGAACAATAGTAGCTGAGGACAAAGGCCTCTATTAGTTTTCCACCCTTCCTCCCCCTCAAGATAGAACATAAACTGGGGACCGCAATCATGCTAACCCTGCCCTAGTCTTTTCCCAAGGGCCCCTTCTGTTTTGAAATTGATCCCTTCTGCTTCTGCTATCTGGACCCTCTGTGTGGAAGGATTTGTGGGGCATGGAAAGAATCTTATGTTCTCTCTCCCAGAGCCAGTGGCCCCTTTCTCCTGCATTCTCATTGCTCTCTCCTGCCCGAAGCCCCTAGCTCTTATTTAAGCTTCACCTTTTCAACTGTAGCTCTGCTTTCTCCTCTCCTAGCTCCCCACCTGAATTGTAAGCTATCTAGCTCTGTCCTCCAACTGCCGTCTTCCTTTTTTTTTTTTTTTCTGGCCAATTCAAGGATTTTTTTTTTTTTTTTTATGCTGTGACCACTAGTTTCTTGCCCTTTTTCCTCAGCCCCAGACTTTAGCTTTCTTCACCTTCACACAGTGTCCTTTTAAAAGCCTTTTCTTCTTTTCTCTCTCTCCAGCTCTGATCCATTGCCTTAATCCTGTCTCAGACACTGCCCCTGTCCTCCCCAGCCTTGCATTCTTTGAGTCCTTCCAATCAAGATGGTGCTGTCTAGTGCGCTGGATGGTGATGGGTGATATGAGCATCTGGTGACAAAGAATAGAACATTCTTAGTCTTCCAGATACCTGGTAGAGAGATAGTGTCTTAGTCTAGTAGAAGAAAGGGTTATGTCAGTAGGAGCCAGATTTAGCCCCTTTGCTTAACATGTAATAGGAACTTACATGTTTACTTGATGAATCAAAGATAGACATTTCCTGGCTGGGGGGGGGGGTTAGAAAGAAAAGCAAAAAATGAAGCAAACAAAAACCCAAGGAGCCTAGGAATGTCTGAGCTGGTAGAAACCCCCAGGTGAGTGAGGAAACAGGAAAGAGGCTTAGCCTCTACTCTCCTGTGGCCTTCTCAGGGGCCCTGTGCCTTCTCTGATCTCAGCAGCCAGGAGACTGCCAGGCTTCCTCCTCATTGCCCTCTTTGTTTTCATAGCTGCGGGCACCTACCTGCCCCCCCTGCAGCAGGTGTTCCAGGCACCTCGACGGCCTGGCATTGGCACTGTGGGGAAACCAATCAAGCTTCTGGCCAATTACTTTGAGGTGGACATTCCTAAAATCGACGTTTACCACTACGAGGTGGACATCAAGCCGGATAAGTGTCCCCGCAGAGTCAATCGGTAAGTAGTACACACAAGCCACCAAGCCTGGGAAGCTTGCTTTCCTAACTTTCAGGACCCTAAGAAAGCAGGCAAAATGGTATAAGAATAGCTAGTAGAGGGTAATGTCATCAAATACAAGAAAACTTTTGAGGAAAAGATGCCAGGTAAGGTAAATGCTAAACATACTGTTAGATGTGGCCATTAGGAGATAATTACCTTTTGCTACTATTTTATTAGAGAGAAAGGGAATATTTTGCTAGAGAGCACATTTTTAAAAAAATTTTATTCATTTGACAGAGAAAGAGGAGGAGGAGGAGGAGGAGAGAGAATGGGTGTGCCAGGACCTCCAGCCACTGCAAACAAACTCCAGACACATGTGCCCCCTTGTGCATCTGGGTCCTTCGGCTTTGCAGACAAATGCCTTAACCGCTAAGCCATCCCTCCAGCCCTGTTGTTTTTCTTGGGGTAGGATCTCATTCAAGCCCAGGCTGACCTAGGACTCATTCTGTAGTCCTAGGCTGGCCTCAAACTCACAGTGATCCTCCTACTCCTGCCTCCCAAGTGCTGCGATTAAAGATGTGCGCCATCATGCCTGGCTGACAGCACATCTTTTAAAAAAATGTTACTTATTTAGTTATTTATTTGCAATCAGAGAGAGAGAGAGAGATAGAGAAAAGAGAGACAGAGAATGGTTGTGCCAGGGCCTCTAGCCACTGCAAACAAACTCCAGACTCATGCATCATCTTGTGCATCTGGCTTTATGTGAGTACTGGGGAATCAAATCTGGGTCCTCTGGCTTTGCACTAAGCCATCTCTCCATCTCCCCCGCCCCCAGCACATTTTAAGATTTGTTGAAATGGGTGAATGGAGAAATTTTAAGAAAGACACATGGGAATGTTTGTAGGTGGAGGGAAAGGAGCTAGCAGAGGTGAGGTTCAATGGTGTAGGTAACAGATGGGAAGAATGAAGGTAGAGGCTGGACATGGTGATGCACACGTTTAATCCCAGCACTTGAGAGGGAGAAGTAGGAGGATCGCTGTGAGTTTGAGGCTAGCCTGCAACTACAGAGTGAGTTTCAGGTCAGCCTGGGTTAGAGTGAGTCCCTACATCAAAAAACAACAACAAAAGTATGAAGGGAAGGTAGGATATTTTTGCTGAGGTAAGAGGATATTGGCAAGAGTGCACAGTTGGAGAGATTAGTCTTAGAAGAAGCAGTATTTCTTTATAAAATTATTATTTGAAAGTATATGTACAATTAAAAATCTCAAGAGTTTGCTGAGCATGGTGGCGCATGTCTTTAACCCAGCAGAGGTAGGAGGATCACAGTGAGTTCAAGGTCACCCTGAGATTACATAGTGAATTCCAGGTCAGTCTGTGCTAGAGCGAGACTCTGCCCCCCCTCCAAAAAAAAAAAAAAAAGGAAATCCCCAAATTGCAAAAGGAATGGCAATGAAAAATCCTGCTGCCCAGAGGCATTAATTTGTACCACGCTTCTCTGTTTTCAGACATTTTTCTGTGCCCATGCAAGTGTATGTGTTACTAGTGTGCCATCCTGTCTGTCTTGTTCTGTGTCACTTATTTTTCCATTAAGCCACATATTTTGGAAAATAGTACATATTAGTACATGTAGACCTGCCTCATTCTTTTGCATAGCTCTGTAGGTATTCCACTGAATAGCTGTATTTAACGTACTTGGTCTATTGAGGAATATTAAGATTGAGTCTCAACTTTGGCTACAAGATTAAAACTGATGAATATGATTATATATAGATCCATATTTGTACTGAAATATGAGTGTATTTGTAGAATAAATACCTAGTAGTGGAATTGCTGGCATACCATATATATGTATTTTATACCATATATAAATATTTTTATTTATTTATTTTCAAACAGGGAGAGATAGAACAGAGACAGAGAGAGAATGGGTGCACCAGGGCCTCCATCCCTGCAAACAAACTCCAGACACATGCACCACTGTGCATCTGGCTTCATGTGGATACTGGGGAATTGAACCCAGGTCATTAGGCATTACAGGCAAGCACCTTAACCTCTGAGCCATCTCTCCAGCCCCTGCTTTTGCTTTTAGTTAGTATTTTACAAGTTGATTTTGTCTCAGCTTATTTTGTTTGTTTTTATACTGCTAAGGATCAAATTGTTTTTTGGGTTTTTTTGACAACTTCCATAATTGTAAACAATATCCCATGGTAATTCCCTTCCTCCTCCCACTTTCCCCTTTGAAACTCCACTCTCCATCATATCACCTCCCCCCTCAATCAGTCTCTCTTTTTATTTTGATGTCATGATCTTTTCTTCCTATTATGATGGTCTTGTGTAGGTAGTGTCAGGCACTGTAAGGTCATGGATATCCAGACCATTTTGTGTCAGGAGGAGCACGTAAGGAGTCCTACCCTTTCTTTGGCTCTTACATTCTTTTTATTTTTTAATTAAAAAAAGTTTTTATTGACAACTTCCATAATTGTAAACAACATACTATATTTTTAAAAATATTTTTAATTTTTATTTATTTATTTGAGAGAGAGATAGATAATAGGACCAGAGCCTCTAGCCACTGCAAATGGACTTCAGACACATGTGCATCTGTCTTTATGTGGGTCCTGGACAATTGAACCTGGGCTTTGCAGGCAAGTGTCTTAACTGCTAAGCCATCTCTCCAGCCCACATATTTTGAAATAGTGAGCATTGTTAATTTTTATTGGTAAGTTCCAATTTTTTATTGATCTCAGCAAGAAATCACAGGACCTGTTCCCATGTCAGCACCAATTCAGTGTATGTGATCTTCCTTCCTTCTTTCCTTCTTTCTTTCCCTCCTTTCCTTCCTCCCTCTCTCCCTTCCTCCTCCTTTCCTTCCTTTCCTTTTCCTTTCCTTTCCTTTCCTTTCCTTTCCTTTCCTTTCCTTTCCTTTCCTTTCCTTTCCTTCCTTTCCTTCCTCTCCCTTTCCCTTTCCCTTCCTTTCCTTTCTTTCTTTTCTTTTCTTTTCTCTCTTTTATGGCAGGGTCTCATTCTACCCAGGCTGACCTATAACTCACTCTGTATCCCAGGCTGGCCTCGAACTCATTCATTCTACTACTCCTACCTCAACCGCCTGATGCTGGGATTGTAGTCATGAATCACCATGCCCAGCACTTTTTTTGTTTTTGTTTTTTTGAGGTAGGGTCTCACTCTTGCCCAGGCTGAACTGGAATTCACTATGTAGTCTCAGGCTGTCCTTGAACTCACAGTGATCCTCCTACCTTTGCCTCCTGAGTGCTGGGATTAAAGGCGTGTGCCATGCCCAGCTTCCAGCTGTCTTTTTTTTTTCTTTACTTTTTATTTTCCCTGCATTCTGATGTGTAAATAATTGTATCTTGTATTTTTCAAATGAATGAGACTGAAGTTAAGTTTTGTGAAAGGGGGATTTCAAATGTGAGAGGCACATGATCTTGTATATATTAGGATCTCTCAGTGGCCTTACAGTCTCTACTCTTTTTTTTTTTTTTTTGAGGTAGGGTCTCACTCTGGTCCAGGCTGACCTGGAATTAACTATATAGTGTCAGGGTGGCCTCGAACTCACGGCAATCCTCCTACCTCTGCCTCCCGAGTGCTGGGATTAAAGGTGTGTGCCACCATGCCCGGCAGTCTCTACTCTTTTTCGAGATAATTAGAGCTGCTTTCTCATAGGAGGTGGGCATGGATTCTGGAGGTAGAGGTTGGTGGAGACATAGTATGTGAGGGATGTTAGTAACCACGGACATAAAAAAGGTTGTTGGTCTCAGCACTGAGCATAAATGAGATTGAAACCATGTGCTTACCATTGCTCCTAATGTGCCATTTTGAGTGTGCTCTGTGTAGTAGTTAATACTTTGGGCTTAGAAAGTGGAGAGGTGTCAGGCAGTTAGTTGGATGGGTTGGGATTTTGAGAAAAAGATGGATTTCTGGGAATTAAATAGGAGAGTAAAATAAATGTCGACATTAGAGTATCTTTGTGTCCTTAGGGAAGACATAAAGTACAAGGTAATTTGACTATATTAAAATTAAGACTTTCTGAGCTGGAGAGATGACTCAGCGGTTAAGGTGCTTGCTTGTAAAGCTTAGTGGCCTGGGTTTGATCCCCCAGTACTCATGTAAAGCTAGACGCACAAAGTGGAGCATGCATCTGGAGTTCATTTGCAGCAGCAAGAGGCCTCGATGTGCCCATTTTCCTGTCTCTGTCTGTCTCTCTCTGCTTGCAAATAAATAAATAAAATTAAGACTTTCTACTCATCAAAAGGTACCCCCAATGGCTGGGGAGATGGCTTTATGGTTAAAGGTGCTTGCTTGCAAAGCCTGCTAGCCCAGTTTTGACTTTCTAGAACCCTTGTAAAGCCAAATGAACCAAGTGGCTCATGCACCTGAAGTTCATTTGTAGTAACAAGAGACTCTAGTGCACCCATACCGTCTCTCTGCTTGCAAATAAATACGTACATAAAATATTTTCTAAAATATTTTATTTGGGCTGGAGAGATGGCTTTGGTATTAAGACACTTGCCTGAAAAGCCTTAGAACTCAGGTTTGACTCTCCAGGTCCCATGTAAGCCAGATGCGCAGTGATACAAGCCTGCAAGGTCACATATGCACACAAGGGGGCACATGCATCTGGTGTTCGATTTCAGTGGCTGGAGGCCCTGGTGCACCAATTCTCTGTCTCTCTCTTGCCTTACAAATAAAAGACCAGTTTGTTGGGCTTGCCTCGAAAGAAAGAAAGAAAGAAAGAAAGAAAGAAAGAAAGAAAGAAAGAAAGAAAGAAGGGAGGAAAGAAAGAAAGAGAAAATATTTTATTTATTTGTTTATTTGAGAGAGAGAGAGAGAAAGTGGGTGCACCAGGGCCTCCTGCTGCTGCAAATGAACTCCAGGCATGTGGGCCACCTTGTCCATCTGGCTTCATGTGGGAACTGGGAAATTGAATCTGGGTCCTTTGGTTTTGCAGGCTAGTACCTTAACTACTAAGCCATCTCTCCAGCCCTTAATTTTTTTGTTGTTTTTTTTGTTTTTTGTTTTTTCTGGGTGACCTCAAACTCATGGTAGTCCTCCTGCCTCTGACTCCTGAGTGTTAGGATTAGAGATGTAAGCTACTGCGCCTGGACAAAATATTTTAAAGGTAAAATTCACGCTGGGCGTGGTGTCATACACCTTTCATCCCAGCACTCTGGAGGCAGAGGTAGGGAGGATTGCTGTGAGTTCAAAGTCAGCCTGAGAGGACATAGTGAATTCCAGGTCAGCCTGGACTAGAGCAAGACCCTACTTTAAAAAGAAAATAAATAAATAAATAAAATTCACAAAAGGAAAATGAAGTCTAGGAAGAGATGATAATGGAGAGAAAACTAAGGTCTTCAGAGGGATAAAGAGGAGAGCTTGTTCTACAGTTTATTCCTATTCTAGCATGTGTGTCTTCCTTTTCTACCTTCTTTTGCTCATCAGACTGGGATGTAGAGATTGGAGCATCCTAGATTCCCTGTGATCAAGCCCTTCTCCCCTAAGAAGGGACTTACACCCACTTTTTTTTTTCAAACTCACAGAGATCCTCTTACCTCTGCCTTCCAAGTGCTGGCCTTGAAGGAGTGTGTCATCACACCTGGCTTCACCCACTTTTTCAGGTCCCTTAGTGCATTGGTGATATGAGGGCAAGTAGCATCCCTTGAGATATCAGAAATGCAGGTGTCCATGCTGAAGCAGACCTGCTGAATCAGAAGCTGCATTTTAATTTTGGTTTTTGTTTTTTTTCGAGGTAGGGTCTCACTCTAGCGCAGGCTGACCTGGAATTCACTGTGTAGTCTCAGGGTGGCCTTGAACTCACTGCGATCCTCCTACCTCTGCCTCCCAAGGGCTGGGACTAAAGGCGTGCAAACATTCATAGGAATGGGCAGTTCATAGGAATGTTGAAGCTTGAGAAGCACTGCCTTAGAGTAGCTGTTAGGAGTGAATACATTAGGTGGGATATGGCCTGAACTTTAAATTGTTCCCAGAAGCTTAAAATGGTAGTGTCTCAGCTTCTATAAGCCACTTCTGTCCTCCATAGGGAAGTGGTGGAATACATGGTCCAGCATTTCAAGCCTCAGATCTTTGGTGACCGCAAGCCTGTGTATGATGGCAAGAAGAACATTTACACTGTCACCGCACTGCCCATTGGCAATGAACGGGTAAGACTGGGAGTCAGAATAGGCCATGTCAGGGCTCTATAGTAGAACAGAGCCTATTTAAGCCCACCTGGATTCTGGCGGTCCAGATACGCTTTTTGTCTTTTGGGGGAGAAAGTGTATTTTGTGGTGAGGGGCAGGTGAATGGTTGATTTCTCCCCCTTCCCCCGAGGTAGGGTCTCCCTCTAGCCCAGGCTGACCTGGAATTCACTATGTAGTCTCAGGATGGCCTCGAACTCATGGTGATCCTCCTACCTCTGCCCCCCAAGTGTTGGGATTACAGGTGTGTGCCACCACGCTCGACTAAATATTTATTATTTATTAATTTGAGAGAGAGAGAAAAAGAGGTAGATAGAGAGAATGGGCACACCAGGGCCTCCAGCCACTACAGAGGAACTCCAGACACATGTGCCATCTTGTACATCTGGCTTACGTGGGTCCTGGGGAATTGAACCAGGGTCCATAGACTTCATAGGCAAGGGCCTTAATCACTAAACTATCTCTCCAGTGGCCCCCCCCCCGTTTTTTAATGTACTGACATTATACTTAAAATAGGTCTAAAAGGCTTTCTGTTAGACTGAGAGAGAGAAAAATATTGGAGCATTGTTTGTGGCAAAGTGCTAGATTTGCTCTGGGGTCTTTCTTGTGAACCCCTCATGACTTAGGCATAGAGACTTGGCAAGCCTATGGAATGGGAGACAGTAGGCTGAGGTAAGGAAGGCTGATCTGTGGGAGAGCAATGTCATTCTTCACTCGTTTCTTTCCTGAAGGTTGACTTTGAGGTGACCATCCCTGGGGAAGGGAAAGATCGAATTTTTAAGGTGTCCATCAAGTGGCTAGCCATTGTGAGTTGGCGTATGTTGCATGAAGCTTTGGTCAGTGGACAGATCCCCGTGCCCTTGGAGTCTGTGCAAGCCTTGGATGTGGCCATGAGACATCTGGCATCAATGAGGTACTCGGTGTAGTTAGTATCTGGGCTACTTTTGTTGGCAGAACTGCTGGGGTGGGAGGAGGGAACCTATTAAGGTCCTATAGTATGCCATTGAGAAAGGTTTTGAAGCCCTACCATGTCAGGAGAGTATGCGTAGACATTTAGATGGTTTAAAGTCCTGGCCCTATACTCAGATATCTTTTGGCCTTGCCCCCATTTGTCCCTGCAGGGCAGAGCAAAGGTAGATACTTGTGCAAGGTCAGTCATACACCTAGTGAAAAGATCAGAGCTGGCATTAAAGCCCTGGTGTCCTGCCTTCCAGGCCAGGGCTCCTCCGTGCCCAGGATGCCTCACAGGGTGGGGGCCTGTGCCCGAGGGACCAGTTCTCTGCCTGTCCCTGCCAGGTACACCCCTGTGGGCCGCTCCTTCTTCTCACCGCCTGAGGGCTACTACCACCCGCTGGGGGGTGGGCGCGAGGTCTGGTTCGGCTTTCACCAGTCTGTGCGCCCTGCCATGTGGAAGATGATGCTCAACATTGATGGTGAGTGGGGAGAGCAACGGAGCTAGGGGCACCCGGAATCCAGTGACCACATTCCCAGCCTCACCCCTCCCAGCTCTGCAACCACACTCCTAGTATAATTCCTGTAGCCCTGGCACGCCCGACCTCCCCCCCCATCCCAGTACCCTCTAAGGAAGAGGATATGAGTCTCAACTGCCTCTCCATTCATTCCGAAAGAATCTGAACTGAGCTATCCTTGCCTTGTCCCCACAGTCTCAGCCACTGCCTTCTACAAGGCACAGCCAGTGATTGAGTTCATGTGTGAGGTGCTAGATATCAGGAACATAGATGAACAACCCAAGCCCCTCACGGACTCCCAGCGTGTTCGCTTTACCAAGGAGATCAAGGGTAAGTACCCATTCCAATAGGGAAACAGTGCTGTTTTCTCTAATACCAAGGGGAGTTCCCCATGTGGGAGGCCAAACCTGGGCACATGAGCAACCTGTTGCAGTCTTGACAAATAGTTTGTACGTCTCAGGTCTGAAGGTGGAGGTGACCCACTGTGGACAGATGAAGAGGAAATACCGTGTGTGTAATGTCACCCGCCGCCCTGCTAGCCATCAGACGTAAGTTAGCAAGTTTGCTGAGCTATAATCTACTGGAGGAAAAGAGCTGAGGTTTCAAATACACTCCCCCTGACACCACCCCCCTTCTCCCATTGGCCCTGACAATGAGCCTTGGATTGTCTTTTTTTTTTTTTTAAAGTTTTTTCAGGTAGGTTCTCACTCTAGTTCAGGCTGACCTGGAATTCACTATGTAGTCTCAGGGTGGCCTCAAACTCATGGCAATCCTTCTACCTCTGCCTCCCAAGTACTGGGATTAAAGGCGTGTGCCACCACACCAGGCTGGGCTTTGTTTTTGACATAAAAACTATGGGAATTTGACATCCTTTCCCCAACCTTCCCAGATCCTTTAATTATCTCCATGATTTTTACCTTAAACAAACAAACAAACAAAAAAAACTTTCATTAAATTTACTTGAGAGAGAGAAAGAGAATGGGCACACTAGGTTCTCTTGCCATTGCAAACAAGCTCCAGGTTCATGTGCCACTTTGTGTATAATGGCTTTACGTGGATAGTAGGGAGTTGAACCCAGGCCAGTAGGCTTTGCAAGCATGTGCCTTTAACCAGTGAGTCATCTCCCTAGCATGATTTTTTCCTTTTTTTTAAATATATATTTTTTATTTTGGACAGAGAGACAGAGAGAATTGGCATGACAGGGCTCCAGCCATTGCAATCGAACTCCAGACACTGTGCCACCTGGTGGGCATATGCGACCTTATGCTTGCCTCACCTTGGTGCATCTCACTTACATGGGATCTGGAGAGTAGAACATGGGTTCTTAGGCATCACAGATAAGCACCTTAACCACTAAGCCATCCCTCCAGCTCTGATATTTACCTTTTTAATCTCCTACTTTCCTCCTTGGGCCTTTATTGTAAAGCATGCATGCATGCTCCATTGATTCTTGTTATGGGTCTGTAAATATTGGGATTTCAAGGACTGGGGACATAGTAAAGTGTTTGCAGTTTTGATACCTAGCATCACAAAATTGGGCATGGTGGTACATACCTGAAATCCTATCACTTGGCAGGTGAAGGTTTGAGGATAAGAAGTTCAGGGTTGGGCTGGAGAGATGGCTCAGTGGTTAAGGTGCTTGTGTGCAAGGCCTAATGATCTGGGTTTGATTCCTCAGTACCTACATACTGCCAGATGCACAAAGTAGTACATGCATCTGGAGTTTTTTTTATAGTGGCTAGAGACCCTGGCATGTCCATTCTTTCTCTCTTTCTCTGTCTCTTCTGTCTCTCTCTGCTTACAAATAAGTAAAATGAAGTTCAGGGTCATACTCAGCTCACAGTGAGTTTGAGACTACCTTGAGATACATGAAACTCTGTCCCCTGCCCATAAAATATAGAATATTCCAATTTATTCTTCCTCCCAAAAAAGAAAGTCAGGCTCCTTGGGTTGTCCTTGGGAAAATTGTCATTGACTCCATCCTCTTCCTTTTATTTATTTATTTATATATTTTTTATTTAGTTATTTATTTTGGTTTTTCATGGAAGGGTCTCGCTCTAGCCCAGGCTGACCTGTAATTCACTATGTAGTCTCAGGCTGGCCTCAAACTCCCAGAGATTCTCCTACCTCAGCCTTCTGATTGCTGAGATTAAAGGCATGCCCCACCACACCTGGCTCATTTTCATTTTTAAAAATATTTATTTGTGAGCAATAGAAAGAGAGAGAATGTGTGTTTATGGGTATATCACAGCCTCTTGCTGCTACAAATTTACTCCAGATACACATGCCATCTTGTGCATCTGGCTTTACATGGGCACTGGGGAATTGTGCCTGGGCCAGCAGGCTTTGAATGCAAGTGCCTTTAACCATTGATCCAATTCCTAGCACCCCAGCCCCTTCTTTGACTCTAGGCTATGCTAGACTGTTGAGCACCTCCTTTGTTCAGGCTTTGTGCTCAACATTAGAAATACAGAAGAGTGGGGCTGGAGAGGTGGCTTAGTGGTTAAGGCACTTGCCTGTGAAGCTTAAGGACTCTGGTTTGATTCCCCAATACCCACGTAATACCCACATAGGATGCACATGCATCTGGAGTTCATTTGCAGTGGCTGGGAGCCCTGGCACACGCATTCTCTCTATCTGCACCCCCTCAAATAAGTAAATGAATAAAACGATATATGGAAAAAAAGAAATACGGAAGAGTTTGAATATTGACTGTTGGGGAACCTGCTCCTAAAGTCTTCGGCTTTTTAAAATATTTATTTATTTTCAAGCAGAAAGAGAGAGAAAAGAGACAAACAGAATGGGCATGTGCCAGGGCCTCCAAATGCTGCAAAACAAATTCCAGATGCATGCGCCAGCTTGTGCATCTGGCTTTACGTGGGAGCTGGGGACTCGAACTCATATTGTTAGGCTTTATAGGCAAGCATCTTGACCACTAAGCCATCTCTCCAGCCCATCTTTGGCTTTTTATTGGAGCCTTGTATTGCCTACTGCGCCCCCCCCCCCCCCAGTAGCATTGCTCAAAGAGGTTGGGTAGAGTGAAGCAGAGTCTGAAGCGTCCCCTGGTTGTGGGTCTCAAGATGGGGGATTGAGTGCTGAATTCTGATCCTTCCTTCCTTTCCTCCACACAGGTTTCCCTTGCAGCTGGAGAGTGGGCAGACTGTGGAATGCACAGTGGCACAGTATTTCAAGCAGAAATACAACCTTCAGCTCAAGTATCCCCATTTGCCCTGCCTCCAAGTTGGCCAAGAACAAAAGCATACCTATCTTCCCCTCGAGGTAAGGAAATGGCTAGGCAGGGAAATAGTCCGTACCGGAACACTAATCAGAGTCTGTTGATCTATTTATTAGTCTGTCATCCTCATTTTGAGGTTTCGAAAGCTGACATTCTGAGAAGGTATATGAGTGGTTTTTTTTTTAATGTGAAATATAGACCTCATTTTTACTTGCTGATTTTTAAAAAAAATTTTTTTTGTTTATTTATTTATTTGACAGCGACAGAGAGAAGGAGGCAGAGAGAGAGGGAGAGAGAGAGAGAGAATGGGCGCGCCAGAGCTTCCAGCCTCTGTAAACGAACTCCAGATGCGTGCGCCCCCTTGTGCGTCTGGCTAACGTGGGTCCTGGGGAATCAAGCCTTGAACCGGGGTCCTTAGGCTTCACAGGCAAGCGCTTAACCTCTAAGCCATCTCTCCAGCCCTGATTTTTTTTTTTTATCCCCAGTTTTACTCCAGTGTCCTTTCAGGGCTGCTAGGCCAGAGGGCAAATTTGTTTTATAAATAATTTTGGTTAGGACAGAGATATCAGACATAACTCATGCTCTCCCTTTGTTTTTCCTGATGTCGGGCTTGGGATCAAGAGTGACCTGGACATGCAAATGCACCTTATTTTCCTTTTTTAAAAAGTTTTTTGAGGTAGGGTCTCAGTCTAGCCCAGGCTAACCTGGAATTCACTATGTAGTCTCAGGGTGGTCTTGAACTCCCAGTGATCCTCCGTCTCCCAAGTGCTGGGTTTAAAGGCGTGCGCCACCATACCTGGATTATTTTCTAATGAAAATTCTATATTTGCCAATGGTTAATGTGTTTGTTTTTGAAAAAGTTTTAATCTCAAGATATGTCATGCTTTTATACTTCATTAGGCCTTTGAAATACTGAAATTCAAGAAAGGATAGTAATGTGGTTTAAGTCATAGAGACAAAGGTAGAGTCTTTGGTCGTATTTGGTATATACTATAGGCAAAATATGCATGAAAAACTTCTGTCTGCTTCATTGTCACTCATAAAGTAGCATCAGTGTACCAATAAGTATAGAATAAGTATAGACATCACTTGGGAGTTTAATTTGAAATGCAGAATTTCTACCCATGCCTATTCAGTGAGACTCTGTCCCTTAAGAAGATCTAAAGGGGATTCATACACACATCAAGTTGGAGATACATGACCGAGACTCTTCACTTTGTTCAGGTAGTTTAGACCAAAGCTCAAGCCTTTTGTGCACTCCTAGGATTCCAGAACTAATCCCAGGAAATGAAGCTGGAAGGAGAGGTGATTCAGAAATTCAAGAACCATGACATGGTTAGTAACTGCTGAAACAGAGAAAGCAGGATGCAGGCAGTTTGTTCTCTGAGGTAGAAACTGAGGGCTTTAGGGACAATTCTGGCTAAGTTGATATGTACTGAAGTTGAAATTGGTAAGAAGTGAACATTATTTCTGTTTAAACAGTAGTTCTTGAGGTCAGTCATATAGTAACCTATATATATATATATATATATATATATGTTTGGTTTTTCAAGGTTGGGTCTCACTCTAGCCCATGCTGACCTGGAATTCATTATGTATTTTCAGGGTGGCCTCGAACTCTCAGCAATCTTCCTACCTCTGCCTCCCGAGTGCTGGGATTAAGGGCGTGTGCCACCGCACCCAGCTGTACCTTGATTTTTATTGTTTATTTAACAAATATTCATTAAGGTAATATATGTTATGTATACTTTTAGGTATATGAGAATATAAAGATTAACAACACAGGTCCCTGCCCTCATGGAATTTATATGTTAGAGGAGGAAGACAGACAGTAATAAGTTGATAAACATCTATGGTAATTTTTAGGTGGTAGTAAGTGCTATAAGAGTCACACAACAGGTTTAGGGGATAGCAGTAATTGTGTGAAGGGGTTATTGTTGTCAAGGGATACCTCCCAAGTTATCGTTTCCAACTTTGTAATAACCTAAGGGAAGAGCTTTCCAGGAAGGAGGAATAGCTACTGCAGATGTTCTAAAGCACATCTTTTTTTTTTTAAGATCATAATAACAACTTTAAAAAAATATTTATTTATTCACTTGCAAGAGAGAGAGAAACAGAAAGAAGAAGATACAGAGAGAAAGACTGGAAAGAGATAATGGGTGTTCCAGGGCCTGGAACTACTGCAGATGAACTCCAAATGCATGTGCTCTTTTGTACATCTGACTTACATGGGTCCTGGGGAATTGAACCTGGATCCTTAGGCTTTGCAGGCAAGCAACTTAACCGCTAAGCCATCTATCTCTACAGCCCCTAAAGCATTTTTTTTTTTTCGAGGTTGGGTCTCATTCTAGTCCAGGGTGACCTGGAGTTCACTTTGTAGTCTCAGGCTGGCCTCAGACTCAACAGTGACCCTCCTACCTCTCCCTCCTGAGTGGTGGGATGAAAGGTGTGCCACTATACCCGGCTTCTGATTTTTTTTGGAGGCGGGGGGCTCATTGTTTCTTAGTGTATTTACAGAGTTGTGCAACTGTCACAGCTATCTTTCCAGAATGTTTTTTGTTTGTTTTGTTTTGATTTTCGAGGTAGAGTTTCACTCTAGCCCAGGCTGACCTGGAATTCACTATGTAGTCTCAGGGTAGCCTTGAACTCACAGCGACCCTCCTACCTCTGCCTCCCGAGTGCTGGGATTAAAGGCACCACCGTGCCTGGCTCCAGAATGTTTTTAATCACACCTCAAAGCCCTATGTTCATAAGTAGTCAGTCTCCAATCCCTCTTTCCCCAGCAGCAGTCACCAGTAACCATTGCTCTACTTCCTTTTCTTTTTTCATTTTTTTTGAAGGAGGATCTCACTCTAGCCCAGGCTGACCTGGAATTCACTGTGTAGTCTTAGGTTGCCCTCAAACTCACAGCAGTCCTACCTGTGCCTCGCAAGTGCTGGGATTAAAGGTGTGTGCTACCATACCCAGCTAACCACTACTCTATTTTCTGCCTCTGCGGATTTGTCTGTTTTGAACACGTTATATAAATAGTCGTACAACACATGGCCTTTGTGACTGACTTCTTTCACCTTGCACGGTTATTCTAAGGTTCATCCATGTTGTTTTGAAGGTGCATTGATGTCTTTCCCTAGCTTAGATGTATCACATTTTGTTTCTCTATCAGTTGATGAATGTTTGTGTTGTTTTCACTTTTTGGCTATTATAAATGATACTGTTGTAAACATTCATTTGGTTGTTTTAGTGTGAACACATGTGTTCATTTCTCTTGATACCATATATAACCCTGTTTAACATCTTAAGTTCTGCCCGATGGCTTCCTAAATTGGCTGTGTAGCACTGAATGATGATTCTGCTTTCTAGTGAGGTAGGTTTCATTCTAATTATAATAGGAATCCATTGGAATATTTTAAAAATATATTTATTTATTTATTGAGAGAGCGAAAGAGAGAGAGAGAGAGAGAGGCAGATAGAGAGACAGAATGGGCATGCCAGGGCCTTCAGCCACTGCAAATGAACTCCAGATGCATGCGTCCCCTTGTGCATCTGGCTTACATGGGTACTGGAGAATCGAACTGGGATCCTTTGGCTTTGCAGGCAAATGCCTTAACCTCTAAGCCATCTCTCCAGACCACATAATATATATTTTTTATTTATTTTTTAATTTTTTTAATTTTTTTATTTTTTTGGTTTTTCGAGGTAGGGTCTCACTCTAGCCTAGGCTGACCTGGAATTCACTATGGAGTCTCAGGGTGGCCTCGAACTCACGGCGATCCTCCTACCTCTGCCTCCCGAGTGCTGGGATTAAAGGCGTGCGCCACCACACCCGGCGGAATATATTTTTTAAAAATATATTTATTTATTTGCAAGGAGAAAGAGAAAGGGAGTAGAATGGGTGTGCCAGAGCCTCCAGCCACTACAAATAAACATCAGATGCTTGCACCACCGTGTGCCTCTGGCTTTACATGGGTACTGGAGACTTGAACCTGGGTCCTTAGGCTTTGCAGTGTAGTACCTTAACCACTGACCTATCACCCCAGCCCCATTGGAAGATTTTAAGTAGAGGAACAATATATTTGAATCTCCATATCTAGAAACTAAAAATAGCCAAGTGTTTCCAACCTCAGTCTTTGTCTTTCTTTAGTAGTGATCCAAGTCACTTTTTAAAAACTGTGCTACGGGGGTGGGTTGGGGGGGCTGGAGAAATGGCTTAGCGGTTAAGCGCTTTCCTGTGAAGCCTAAGGACCCCGGTTCAAGGCTCGATTCCCCAGGACCCACGTTAGCCAGATGCACAAGGGGGCACATGCATCTGGAGTTAGTTTGCAGTGGCTGGAAGCCCTGGCATGCCCATTCTCTCTCTCTCTCTGCCTCTTTCTCTCTCTGTCTGTCTCTCTCAAATAAATAAATAAAAATAAACAATTTTTTTTTAAAAGTTAAGGCACTTGCCTGCAAAGCCAAAGTACTCAGGTTCGATTCTCCAGGACCCACATAAGCCAGATCCACAAGGTGGTGCATGCATCTGGAGTTCGTTTACATCTGCTAGGTGACCTGGTGTGTCCATTCTCTCTCTCTCTTAAATAAATAAAATAAACTGTGCTAAGATAAATATAACATAAAATTTACATTCTAGGGGCTGAAGAGAAGCTTCAGTGGTTAGAAGTATTAGCTTGCAAAGCCTGAAAGCAGAGGTTTGATTTCCTAATACTCACATAAAGCCACATGCACAAAGTGATGCATGCTCCTGGAGTTCCTTTGCAGTGGCAAGATTCCCTGGTGCCACTCTCTCTCTGCATGCAAATAAAAATATCTAGGGCTGGAGAGATGGGTTAGCAGTTAGATGCTTGCTGGCAAAGCCAGAGGACCCAGGTTCATTTCCCCAGTACCCACATAAAGCCAGATGCATCTAAAGTTCCTTTTCAGGACCTAGAGGCCCTGGCACACCCATTCTTTCTATCTACCCCCCTCAAATAAATAAATGTTAAAAAATTTAAAAAAAAAATCTAAAGAGAGTTTACCATTCTAACCATGAAGTATGGAGTTTTCTGATAGTAAGTATGTTTACATTGTTGTCCATGCTTCCTACCATCTATCTCCAGAAATTTTTCCTCATTCCTAAGTGAAACTATACCTATGAAAAACCATTTTCTGTTGCTTTTGCTCTGGCAACCACAATTGTACTATTCGTTTTCTTTCTTTTTCTCTTCTTCTTCTTCTTCTTTTTTTTTTTTTTTTTTGAGATAGGCTGACCTGGATTTTAGTCTCAGGGTAGCCTTGAACTCAGGGCAATCCTCCTACTTCTGCCTCCCAAATGCAGGGATTAAAGGTGTGTGCCACTATGCCCGGCTCTTATTATCATTATTATTATTTTAAATAATTTTATTTGAGAAAGAAAGAGGCAGAGAGAGAGGATGGGCACACCAGAGCCTCCATGTTAGTATGTACTATGCTTGAATTCCCTTCATTTTGAAAGGCTAAATAATAGCTCCTTTGTATGTATATACCACATTGGGTTTTATTTTCATCCACTGATGGACAATTGAGTTGGAGTTATTATACAAAATGCTGCTGTGCTAAATAATGCTAAACAAAAGAGTACAAATACCTACTCAACTCCCTGTTTTTTCACTTTGGACTATATACCCACAAGTAGGATTGCTGGTTCATATAGTAATTCTATCTTTAATTTTTTGAAGAATCACAATATCATTTTCACAGTGGGTCTACGAGTTTATTATTCTTACCAGCAACGCACAAGAGTTCAAATGTTCTCGCATCCTTGCTTTTGGTTTGCTAATATTGATTCTGCAGCTACAACAATCTATAAAATGCCATAACTTTAAAAAAATGTTTTATTTTTATTTATTTATTTGAGGCAGAGGGAGAGATTGGGTGTATCAGGGGCTACAGCCACTGCAAACGAACTTCGCATGCATGCGCCACCTTGTCTGTCTGGCTTATGTGGGTCCTTGGAAATTGAATCTGGGTCCTTTGGCTTTGCAGACACTTGCAGAGATGGCTTAGCCACTAACCCATCTCTCCAGCCCAAGAATGCCCTAACTTTAAGTAATAGCTAAGACAGAAGATTTAATTCTGGATGTTTATCATTTGTATTTCCTGTATATTCTTTGTAATATGGAATTTAAAAGCAGGTGAGGGTAGGAGAGATGGCTAAGCAGTTAAGGCACTTGCCTGCAAAACCCAAGGAACTGGGTTTGATTCCCCAGTACCCACGTAATCCAGATGAACAAGGTGGCACATGCGTCTGGAGTTCATTTGCAGTGGCTAGAGGCTCTGGTGTGCCCATTACTCACTCTCTCTTTCTCTCTCTCCTTTTTTTTTTTTTTTCCGAGGTAGGATTTCACTCTAGCCCAGGCTCACCTGGAATTCACTCTGTAGTCTCGGTGGCCTTGAACTCATGGCGATCCTCCTACCTTTGTACATCCTCCTACCTCTGCCGCCCGAGTGCTGGGATTAAAGGCGTGTGCCACCACACCTGGCTCAGATAAATAATTTTTTTTTTAAATACAGGTGATCTTCACCTGGTTTTCTTTAGTGTTATTTTGCATGAGTTCTGGGAACTAGGACTAGAATCAGTATGTACAGAATATTGATCTTATGAGATTAAGTTAAACAATTTATTGCATCTAAGACTTTACAACATCACAAGACAGTGGTCTTTCCTATGTTTAAGATTAAAGAAGCTGAATCTCAGTGGTTAAGAGACCTGCCAGGGTGACATCCCTTTGAAATGCACTGGACTCCATACACGTCTTCTAAAAGTTAGAAATGCACTGGACTCCATGAATGTCTTCTAAAAGTTACTGGCTTTCTATTCCATTATAAGCCTCTTGTTCTCTAAATCTTGACTATAGTATTTGGGAAGTGGAAGTCTAATAGATCACTAGATGGTTCTTTTTCTTCCTTTCTTTTTCTTACTTTTTTTTTCTTTTAGGTAGGGTTTTGTGCTGGCCCATGCTGACCTAGAATTCACTATGTAGTCTCAGTCTGGCCTTGAACTCACTGCAATCCTCCTACCTCTGCCTTCCAGGTGCTGGGATTAAAGGTGTGAGCCACCATTCCCGGTTTAGACATTCTTTTCTGTTGTGTTCAGGACAGATGCACCAAGCAGCAAGATGTTCCTCATGTTAATAGAGGACTTTTCCAATAGAAATAGTGATTTCTGTATCCCAGTTGCCCCATTCCTATCCCTCATGGTGGTTTCAGGATGGAGTCATTTACTTTGGCCACTGTTGGATAGCTGCTAGTGGAATCCAATTTGTTTATGTTGAGACTTGAAGAAGAGCCCCTGTACTTGTTCCTTGGGTAAATAGTAATGTGTGCTGTAATTTACTGAACATTGGTTGTGTTCCAGAACTGGGCTTGGCTCTCTGAATGCTGTTATTTAATCTCTAGACACTCTCTGAGATTATTATTCTCATATTTTTTCAAATATTTTATTTTCTTTATTTGAGAGAGAGAGGGAAAGAGACAGAGAGAGAGGGAGAGGGAGAGAATGGGCATGCCAGGGCATCCAGCCATTGCAAACGAACTCCAGATGCATGTGCCACTTTGTACATCTGGTTTACATGGGTTCTGGGAATTGAACCTGTGTTCTTTGGCTTTGCAGGCAAGCACCTTAACCGCTAAGCCATCTCTCCAGGGAAGGAGAGAGAGAAAGAGGGAGAAGGAGAGGGAGAGAGAGAGAGAGAGAGAGAGAGAGAGAGAGAGAGAGAAAGAGAAAGAAAGAATTGGTGTACCAGGGCTGACAACCACTGTAATTGAACTCCAAACACGTGCGCCACCTTGTGCACATGTGCAAGCATCACCTGTGTGTCTGGCTTACAAGAGATCTGGGGAGTCAAACATGGGTCCTTAGGCTTCGCAGGCAAACATCTTAACCACTAAGCCATCTCTCCAGGCCTATTGTTCTCATTTAGTACACAAGACTAATCCCAGATTTTGCTCTGGATCTCAAAAACTTTTTTTTTTTTTTTTTTTTTTTTTTTTGAGGTAGGGTCTCACTCTAGCCTGGAATTCACTATGTAGTCTTAGGCTGGCCTCAAATGATGACAATCCTCCTACCTCTGCCTCCCTAGTACTGGGATTAAAGGCATGTACCACCATGCCTGGCTGGATCCCAAACTCTTCGTCACAAAGTGGTATTGCCTTTTGTTTTGAACATGAATATTTTCTAACATATATATCAAGTAAAACTCCAAAGGAGAATACATACACATATACATACATACATCTCCAAGGGCTGCGCTAGTCCTTTCCCTATGGCTGATAGACAAGATGCACTCTACTCAAGCCATAGCAACTGTCCTTCTCATTTCCTCAGGTCTGTAACATTGTGGCTGGGCAGCGCTGCATTAAGAAGCTGACTGACAACCAGACTTCGACCATGATAAAGGCTACAGCTAGGTCGGCCCCAGACAGACAGGAGGAGATCAGTCGTCTGGTCAGTAAGACTGCAGAGAAATGCACGCTTATTCACTCAGCTTTTGGGGCCTCTTGATAGCATAGATGCGTTAACGGTCCAGCAAGACCTTCCTTGAGGAGAGCGCAAGTCTGGATTTGTTGTGTGGGATTCCTTAGGACTGTTCTTGCCTTTTGACCCTTTAGCTATTTCTCTTTTTCCCTCCTGTGTAACTCTCACTTCCACTTCCACTCCCTTCATCTTCTATTCCTCCCACCCCCTTTTTAGGGCTATTTCTTGGCAGCCTCAGCTTCTCTTCAGGGCTCTCTCCTTGGGACCCAGAACGTGAACAGTATTGCCAAGCTGCTGGTCTCCTGAGATCCCCTTCTTTTGCCTGCAGATGAAGAATGCCAGCTACAACCTAGATCCCTACATTCAGGAATTTGGAATCAAAGTGAAGGATGACATGACGGAGGTGACAGGGCGAGTGCTGCCGGCGCCCATCCTGCAGTACGGCGGCCGGGTGAGCAGGGTCAGGGCCAGACAACATCTCTGGGGCCTTCGGGTGGTTGGGCGCTGTAGCCAGGGGCTTTTGCTCCCTCCCCTACATGGCTCTACTGAGGCTCACCTGGCCGCCCCCCTCTGCTTGTCCTCAGAACCGGGCCATTGCTACACCCAACCAAGGTGTCTGGGACATGCGGGGGAAGCAGTTCTACAATGGGATTGAGATCAAAGTCTGGGCCATCGCCTGCTTTGCACCCCAAAAACAATGTCGAGAAGAGGTGCTCAAGTAAGGAGGGTTGACTGTGGGCGGGAAGGGTAGGAAGGACTCCTCACAACTCAGGGGTGAAGATTGCTCTGTGATCTGCTCTTTTTCTGTTGATTCTGCCTACTTTGTCCTTTCTGGGTATCTGTAGCCAGGAGACCGCAATAAGGAGTCATATTTATATCAGCAATGATCTTAAGGACATGACTTTGCCACAGAAAGCCTGAATTTTTTTTTTTTTCAAGGTAAGGTCTATCTCTAGCCTAGGCTGACCTGGAATTTACTATGTAGTCTCAGGGTGGCCTCGAACTCATGGTGATCCTCCTACTTCTGCCTCTCCAGTGCTGAGATTAAAGGCGTGCACCCCTACGCCTGGCTTAAGGACACGACTTTGCCACGGGAGGGCCTGAGTTATTTTATTCTATTATTGTCATTAGTAATAATGATAGTGGTGATGACTATAATGTTTATGTCAGCATTGGACATTAGTTCCTTATTTATGTTCTTTCATCTTCATAGTGAGTAGGTGGTGTTACTTGCATTTTTCAGGAGCCTGAGACCAGAAGAGGTTATATAAGTTGTCCAAGGTTTTGTATATCAAAAAAGTGTCAGAGTTAAGACCAAATCAGATCTGAGCTTCCAAACTTGTACTTCTAATGGGAAACATAAAAAGAGCTGTTCACTCAAGCAGGATTTGACTACAATATTCTTAACTGTACCTGTCTGCTATTTAGCAGTCTCATACATGTTAAAAATAAAAATAATAGCCAGAAAAAAAGTAGTAGTAGCTGGGCGTGGTGGTGCATACCTTTAATCCCAGCAGAGGTAGGAGGATTGCTGTGAGTTCGAGGCCACCCTGAGACTACAAAGTGAATTCCAGGTCAGCCTGAGCTAGAGTGAGACCATACCTCGAGAAACAAAAACCAAAAAAAAAAAAAAATTAATTAAAAAAATAGATAAATAAATAAATGAAATTAAAATAATAAATAAATAAAAAGAACTGACCTCTCTTAAGCATAGAATTTGTTTAATTAGGGCCAAGTGACCTGAATTAGTTGAACATGCCTCGTGCCGGCTTCTGAACCCCCATCCCTCAGAAGCCCGGAGTAGATGGCAGCAAGGAGGAACATGATATTGCCAAGTAGCTTAACGCAGCACATTCGGGGAAGTCACAGCTGGACTCAGGAAATGAACAAGTGAAAGTCACTGACCCCCTGCAGTCTTTATTGTTTTTAAACAGTTGTATTGAAGTATGTTTAAAACCCCACAAAATTCACCCACATGAAGAGTGTGAGTCAACAGTTTTCTTTTTGAGTGGTGGCTTTCTGGCTACGGCGTGGGAATCAGTTTACTGTGGGAATGAGTAAGAGTCCATGAAGCTGACCATTTTTGTTGTGACAAAGATAATGAGAAGGCTTGGCCTGGTAAGAGTGCTTGCTGTGCAAGCATGAGGATCTGAGTCTGAGTCCCCAACACCCACGTAAAAAACCAGGCGTGGCTACACATGCCTGTCACCCCAGCACTGAGGTGGGCAGAGACAGAGTCAACTATGGCTCACTGTTCATCCAGTCTGACTGAAAGCCAGGAGCTCCAGGCTCAGTGAGAAATTCTGTCTCAAGGAAGCAAAGTGGAAGAGTGATCAAGGATAGCCAACATTCTTCTTGGTCATGTACATGGGTTGCATGCATCTGCACACACATATGTGCACACACTCAAAATATAATGGAGATGTGTGCCCTAGAGGGTTTAGCTAGTCTTGGTATCTTCATAAGACTTCGTTCTAGCAGGTCCTACTGTGAACAATCACAACCTCACAACTGTAGGTTTCTCATCATGAAGGGGTTTTGTTTGGGTGGACCCCTTTCCTGAATTCTTTGGATTTTAGCTTAAGGGCTAGGCTGCTCCTCCACTTGGCCTGGCATTGCTGGGCTTGCCCTTAGCAATACTGGAAGGGCTTCTAGGACTTTGCCTCATGCCAGTCACCTCGCTGGCTTCTGTCTTACACCTGTCTTCTTTTCTTGTCTTGTTTTGGAAATGACGTATTGCTTTGTCTATTTGGGGGTACCGGGAACTGATAAACATAGAATCTTAGATTTGGAAGGGGTCAGTTCATCAGGTCAGTTCTCAGTGACTCCTTCGGATAGGAGATGAGAAGGTGGCTTACGCATCTGGGTTGGTAGTAAGTACCCAGTTTAATGTGAGGCTCTGTACTACAGATAGAGATTTCTGGGTTGTCACCCATGGTCATAGATGAGATTGTCTAGGAAGAATGTGCATGGTATGCAGAGGTTGAAATAGAACTCAGAGAGGGGCTGGAGAGAGGGCTCAGTGGTTAAGGCATATGCCTTCAAAGTCTGTTGACCCGGGTTCCATTCCCCAGTACCCACATAAAGCATAGTGGCACGTGCATCTGGAGTTCATTTTCAGCAGCTGGAGGCTCTGGCATACCAATTTTTCTCTCTCTTCTCTCTGCTTGTAAATGAATAAATAAAAATATTTCAAAGAAACAGAACTCAGAGACACTGGAAAGTAAGTGGAGCAGTTTCTAAATGTAGAAAGAGCATAGGATTCAAGAGTACAGAGAAGGCCATCCTTCTCACAGAGAAGTAGAGGAAGACATGGATGTTGCTATGGAGTTGGAGAAAGAAAACTGCTAGTTGAGGATGGATGAGGAAGTTCTTTCATCCCTCATACATTTTCTGCTGGCTAAAGAGGCCCCATTATGTAAGTTGTATTGCTTTAGGATATGCCCTTCCTAATTTTAGAAACCTTGACATTTTAGGTCCCTAGCACTAGATATAGTATCCCAAGTATAGTCTGATAGTTCATTGAATTAAAAACTATTGATGAAATCTGGTAAAAGCAAAATCTGAAGCTGGTCATGGTAGTGCACAGCACTCGGGAGGCAGAGATAGGTAGACTGCCGGGAGTTCAAGGCCAGTCTGAGACAACATAGTAAATTCCAAGTAAGCTGGACTTGAGCAAGACCCTACTTCAGGAAGCCCCCCCAAAAATCTGCTAACTTAAAAATTTTTTTTTTCATTTATTTTTATTTATTTACTTGAGAGCAACAGACAGAGAGAAAAAGAGGCAGATAGAGAGAGAGAGAGAGAAAATGGGCGCACCAGGGCCTCCAGCCACTGCAAATGAACTCCAGACGCATGCGCCCCCTTGTGCATCTGGCTAATGTGGGCCCTGGGGAATCCAGCCTCGAACCGGGGTCCTTAGGCTTCACAGGCAAGCACTTAACTGCAAAGCCATCTCTTCAGCCCTCTGCTAACATTTTTGTTATATACAAAGTTGTTGGGGATTGGAGATTTAGCTCAGTGAATGAGCACTTGTCTACCAAGTGCAAGGCCCTGGGCTCAGTCCTCAGGAATGGGGAAAAAAAAAAGCTGTGTGCAAAGCAGAGAAATGGAATACTGTTAACAATCCATAGAAGACGAACTTCTTATTTACATAGGCAATGATTTGCTTGTAGCATTTTTGTGTGTGTGTGTGTTGTTTTGTTTGTTCACTATGCAGTCTCAGGGTAGCCTCAAACTCATGGTGATCTTCCTACCTCTGCCTCCCAAGTGCTGGGATTAAAGGCGTGCACCACCACGCCCGGCTTTTTTTTTTTTTTTTTTTTTTTTTTTTTTTGCGGGGAAGGAGGCGTAAGACATGGTGTCACTCTATGGTCCATGTTGGCCTGGAACTCATGGGGGGGGGGGCTCGCCTTACCCTCCCAATTTTTTGGGATCATGGATACGTACCACCATTTCCAGCAGATTGTAGTTTTTTCCCCTTCTGTAGTAGATAGCTACATGTCGCTGAGATGAACTTCCAAAGCAGGCATAGTTATGGAGGAAGGGATATTTATTGAAGCTTACAAATCCAGGAAAAGTTCGATAATGGCAGAAGGAGCTGGCCTGATTTCATAGGTGCAACCAAAGAGAGAAAAATCAAAAGCCAAAATCCCCAAACCACACCATACAGCATGAATTCCAGGCTAGGTCCGGCACTTTGCATATCTTTAGACTAGAATTCCAAATCCACCACCACATCTGAGGGCTTGACCCGAGAATCTACCCAGAGACACCTCCTCCAGCCAGGTGGCTACAGATCTAAACTACAAATTTTAATAAAATTCTGAATATATTGGGGGTCATCCATTCAAACTAACACATCCTCTAAGGTGGGTCTCATTCTAGCCCTGGCTTACCTGGAATTCAAGCTATTGTCCCAGGAGAGCCTCGCACTCATAGCAGTCTTCATATTTCTGCCTCCTGAGTACTGGGAGTAAAGTTGTGCTCTACTATGGTAGGCCTCAACTACTAGCTTTTTTTTTTTTAAATCTTTTTCTTTTTTAAAACTTTTATTTATTTATTTGTGAGAGAAATAGGGAGAGAGAGAAAGAGAGAGAATATGGGTGTGCCAGGGTCTCCAGCCACTGCAAAGGAACTCCAGACACACGTGCCACCTTTATATCTAGCTTACGTCGGTCCTGGGGAATCAAACTGAGGTCCATTGGCTTTGCAGGCAAACACCTTAACTGCTAAGCCATCTCTCCAGCCCCTAGCTTTTTTGTTGTTCTTTTCAATTAGGGTTTTCATTCTAGCCCAGGCTGACCTGAAACTCACTCTGTAGTTCCAGGCTGGCCTTGAACTCAGAGATCTTCCTACCTCTGCCTCCCTAGTGTTGGGATTAAAGGCGTGTGCTACCAAGCCTGGCTTCTTACAGTTTGTTTTATTCTAACATTTATAACCATAAAAATTTAATAATGTAGAGACGCAGACGTGATGGCCCATACCTCTCATCCTAGTTCTCAGGAGGCAAAGGCAGAAAGATTGATGTAAATTTGACATCAACCTGATCTGTTATAGAGAGTTCTAAGTCCGGCAGGTCTGTGTAGTAAAACCCTGTTTCAAACCCTGTATCAGTCCATCATAATTTAGAGAATAATAAAGCTCATAACCATGTACTCATCATTATCCAGAGTTTAATCATATTTACTTTATTCTTTTTTGTTGTTGTTGTTGTTTGTTTTTCAAAGTAGGGTCTCATCTAGCCCAGGCTGACCTGGAATTCATTCTTTAGTCTCAAGCTGGCCTTGAACACAGTGATCCTCCTAATTCTGCCTCCTGAGTTCTTGGGTTAGGCATGTTCACCCCTATGCCTGGCTACTTTTAACATTCCTTTATAATCTCCATTCTAGGCCAGTTCCTCCCTTCTGATGCAGTTACTTTCATGAATTATAACCTTCCTATCCAATTTCTACATTTTATATGTGGATATGCAAGTAATTTAACAATTTGCATAAATACACTGTATCGTGTTTTTTCTAAGTAAAGTGAAAAAGTACTTTTTCTCTGAACTGACATTAATATTTATGTGATACATATTACTTTCTAAAGGTTACTTTTTTCTATACTTGTACATTGTTGCTTTTATTAATTTTTTGCAATGCTGGGTGAACCCAGTACATGCTAGATAAGTACTTTGCCATTGACTCCTTTTAATTTAATACAAGATTGTCACAAATCACTTGCTCCTCATTTCCTCATAAGAGTATATTTGTGTAGCTTGATTATTATTATTTTTGTTATTCAGGGTAGGGTCTCACTCTAGCCCAGGCTGTCCTTGAACTCACGGTGGTTCTGCTTCCTCAGCCTCCCTAGTGCTGGGGTTAAAGGAGTGTGCTACCACTTCTGGCAATTATTTTTATTCTACTGCATATGTACCGTCTCTACTAACGCTTTCCTGTCCCAGGGCAAAGCCCTAAAGCCAGAGGACAGAAACGTGTTCAGTCTTGGCTGTTAAGCTTCGAAGTCTCAGTAGGGGAGGAAGAGCTCATGATCACCGAGTGTCTCCTGTGTTCCATCTGTTAGAACCTCACTTGCTTTGAACATAAAAGCTTCAAACTTAGGTGTCTACTTATTCTTTGGATATTTAGTAACACACAGGTATCCATAGTCCTGCTTAAGCAGGCCATGTGGGAACCCTGAGATTTCCACAAATTCCTCATCTGGGCTCCTTCAGTTCCTTTAGTGTTCTCTCTAGTTAACACTTACCAGGTTCTGTCTTGCTTTACTCCACTATGAATGTTGTGTGTGTGTGTATAATGTATATATATATGTGTGTGTGTGTGTGTGTGTGTGTGTGTGTGTGTAATTTTTATTTATTTGAGAAAAAGAGAGTGAGAATGGGCATCCTATGGCATCTAGCTGCTGCAAACAAACTCCAGACGCATGCACCACCTTGTGCATCTGGCTTATGTTGGTCCTGGGGAATCGAACTTGGGTCCTTTGGCATTGCAGGCAAGTGCCTTTGTCACTAAGCCATCTCTCCAGCCCTCAATGTAATTTTTTAAAAATTAATTGACTTATTTGAGAGAGAGAGAGAGAGAGAGAGAGAGGCTGTACCGGGGACTCCAGCCACTGCAAACAAAGTCCAGATGCATGTGTCACCTTATGCATCTGGCTTTCGTGGGTGCTGGGGAATTGAGTCTCGAACTGGGGTCCTTGGGCAAGTGCTTAACCACTAAGCCATCTCTGCAGCCCCCCATGTAGTTTTTACACTAGCTGTGATTGTGTCACTCATGTTGGAATCTCTCAGTGCCTCACGTAGTGCTGAGCACCTCAGATGGGGATATTTAGTCAGTGGACATTCAGATGGACTCACTGCCTCCTCTCCTGGCCATGCTTATGCTACAGGAACTTCACAGACCAGCTGCGGAAGATTTCCAAGGATGCAGGAATGCCCATCCAGGGTCAGCCTTGTTTCTGCAAGTATGCGCAGGGGGCAGACAGCGTGGAGCCCATGTTCCGGCATCTGAAGAACACCTACTCAGGGCTGCAGCTCATTATCGTCATCCTGCCAGGGAAGACGCCAGTGTATGGTACAGTTCTCTCGTGACAGTGATGATGAGGGGCTCTTCTCTGGAGGCCTTGAAGGAGGACTCAGGGGAGCATTTCGGCTCAGGCCAGAGATGTCTATTGATGAAGTGGTTCCTCTTACCAGAGAAATAGCTGCAGGAGCCGTTGAGTCATCTCAGATTGTCCTTAGCTATTCCCGTTCCCTCTCGGGGACATTCCCTGCAATCCTCCATGTTTAGGTCCCTTTGCCAGGCTGAGGTGGCCAGATACAGAGATGGTTCAGGCCAGAGTCCTGTCCTTAGGGTATGTTGTTTACTAGGACATGCCGCTCAAACAGAGTGTATGGCGGCTCTGCTACTGTTCTCTTGCCTGGTAGTCACTTGAACCTTTTGAGGGTTCACTCCTTTGTTTTCTCTGCCTTGTTTTTAAACCATAGAAATGATTGTATACATCTCTTAGTCCATCTTTCCTCTTTCATCTCTCCTGCTTCAAAGGACATGCTGTTCTAACTTTGCTCCATCCCCTATATACTTTTGTTCCAATCCTGTCCTGGTACCTTTGAGACTTCATACCTCTCAATCTTCAAACACCCTCAGGCTCCCCATGTAGCACATTGCTATCATTTTCCATGTCTGTTAGCTTCAGTCTTTCTGTTTTCTTCTTCAAACCTTTTGAATAAGTTCTTTATATTCTCTGTGCTTACCTCCTCACCAACTACTTATCCCTTAACCTCTTTCCTCTGTCTTTTTTTGTTTTTGTTTTTTTAATTTTTTTTGCTTATTTTTATTATTTGAGAGTGACAGAGAGAGAAAGAGGCAGATAGAGAGAGGAGAGAGAGAGAGAGAGAATGGGCACGCCAGGGCCTCCAGCCACTGAAAATGAACTCCAGATGTGTGCGCCCTCTTGTGCATCTGGCTAACGTGGGTCCTGGGGAATTGAGCCTCGAACTGGGGTCCTTAGGCTTCACAGGCAAGCGCTTAACCACTAAGCCATCTCTCCAGCCCCCCCTTTTTTTTTGAGGTAGGGTCTCACTCTAGTCCAAGCTGACCTGGAATTCACTATGTAGTCTCAGGGTGGCCTCAAACTCACAGTGATCCTCCTACCTCTGCCTCCTGAGTGCTGGGATTAAAGGCTTCCTCCTCTGTCGTTTAAAAACAAAACAAAACAAAATTTTATTTATTTATTTGTAAGCACAGATAGGAGACAGACAGAGAGAATGGGTGCGTCAGGGACTCCAGCCCCTGCAAATGAACTCCACATACATCCACCACTGCGTATCTGTCTTTATGTTGGTACTGGTGAATTGAACTCAGGTTGTTAGGCTTTACATGTAAACACCTTAGCCACTGAGCCATTTCTCCAGCACTCTTTCCTCTGTCTTGTCCACTTTTCTTCCTCCGCCTCCTCTGTGAAGGGTCTCCATTGACTTGTCTCAGTTCTATTCTTCTTTTGACTTACGGATATTTTTTTGTTATTTATTTGCAAGTAGATAGTGAAAGAGGGAGGGAGAATGGGTGCACCAGGGCCTCCGGCCACTGTAAATAAGCTCCAGACGCATGCCCACCTGGCACATCTGGCTTTACTTGGGCATTAGGGAATTGAACCCAGGCCGTCAGGTTGTGCAAACAGGCTCCTTTAACCATTGAATTATTTCTCCAGCCTCCCATCTCATTAGTTTTGCCATTACCAGGAATTTGTCATCTGCCTTCTCTGTCTTTACCTTCTGTTGAAATTTTCACTCATAACAGTTGCTTTGCCCTTCTGTTTTTGCATAGCGCCATAATCTTAGTGTAGTTCTCACTTGTACTCTCTGTGGCTTCCATCTGTCCATTTTTTTAAAAAGTTTTTATTGTTATTATTATTTATTAGAGAGAGGGAGAATGGGTACGCCAGAGCCTCCAGCCACTGCAAATAAACTGCAAATGCATGCACCACCTTATGCATCTGGCTTATGTGGGTTCTGGGGAACTTAACCTGGGTCCTTGGGCTTCACAGGCAAGTACCTTAACCACTAAGGCATCTCTCCAGCCTAAATTTTTTTTTTTTTTTTTGAGGTAGGGTCTCACTCTAGCTCAGACTGACCTGGAATTCACTCTGTAGTCTCAGAGTGGCCTTGAACTCATGGTGATCCTCCTACCTCTGCCTCCTGAGTGCTGGGATTAAAGGCGTGCGCCACCACCCCTGGCTCCTAAATATTATTGGAGAGAGAGAGAGAAAGAAAAAGAAAGAGAAAGAAAGGAAGGAAGGAAGGAAGGAAGAAAGAAAGAAAGAAAGAAAGAAAGAAAGAAAGAAAGAAAGAAACAAAGAAAGAAAGAAAGGGGCAGATAGAACAAATTGGTGTATCAGGGCCTCCAGTGACTTCAGACAAACTCCAGATGCATGCACCACCTTGTCGATCTGGCTTATGTTGATACTAGGGAATTGAACCTGTGTCCTTAAACTTTGCATACAAGTGCCTTAACACTAAGTCAAATCTGAAACCCCCATCTGTCCTTTTTGTTGTTGTTGTTTATTTGTATTTATTTATTTTGAGAGCGACAGAGAGAAAGAGGCAGATAGAGAGAGAGAATGGGGGAGCCAGGGCCTCCAGCCACTGCATACGAACTCCAGATGCGTGCGCCCCCTTGTGCATATGGCTAATGTGGGTCCTGGGGAATTGAGCCTTGAACCGGGGTCCTTAGGCTTCACAGGCAAGCGCTTAACTGCTAAACCATCTCAGTCTTGAACTCACAGTGATCCACCTACCTCTGCTTCCTAAGTGCTGGGATTAAAGGCGTCATTTTTAAATTTAATTTTTAAAATTTTTTTGAAGTATATTTTATTTATTTATTTGAGAGTGAAAGAGGTAGAGAGTGAGAGAGAGAGAGAATAGGCATGCCAGGGCCTCCAGCCACTGCAAACGAACTCCAGACACATGGACCTCCTTGTGCATCTGGCTTACGTGGGTCCTGGGGAATCAAACTCATGTCCTTTGGCTTCGCAGGAAAGCACCTTAACTGCTTAGCCATTCCTCTAGCCCTTAATTTAATTTTTTTTTAATTGAGAACTTCCATAATTGTAAACAATATCCCATGGTACTGCCCTCCCTCCCCGCACTTCCCCCTTTGAAACTCCATTCTCCATCATACCCCCTCCCTCTCTCAATCAGTCTCTCTTTTATTTTGATGTCATGATCTTTTCCTCCTATTATGATGGTCTTGTGTAGGTAGTGTCAGGCACTGTGAGGTCATGGATATCCAGGTTATTTTTGTCTGGAGGAGCACGTTGTAAGGAGTCCTACCCTTCCTTTGGCTCTTACATTCTTTCCACCACCTCTTCCTCAATGGACTATGAGCCATGGAAGGTGTGATAGAGATATTTCAGTGCTGAGCACTCCTCTGTCACTTCTTCTCAGCACCATGGTGCCTTCAGAGTCATCCCAAGGTCACTGTTATCTGAAAAGAGAAGGTCCTCTAACCCAAAGTGAGAGTAGCATTAATATATGGGTATAAACATTAAGAGAAATGCTTACTGGACAGTTTGGTGAGCATAGTATATACATTTAGCCAGACACCAGCAGACTAAAGGCATCATTTTTTTGTTGTTGTTATTGTTGTTTTTGAGGTAAGGTCTCACTCTAGCTAAGGCTGACCTGGAATTCACTGTGTAGTCTCAGGGTGGCCTCGAACTCACGGTGATCCTCCTACCTCTGTCTCCCGATTGCTGGGATTAAAGGCGTGCGCCACCACGCCTGGCAAGGTGTCATTTTTTAAAAAATATTTTATTGCCGGGTGTGGTGGCACACGCCTTTAATCCCAGCACTCGGGAGGCAGAGGTAGGAGGATCGCCGTGAGTTCGAGGCCACCCTGAGACTCCATAGTGAATTCCAGGTCAGCCTGGGCTAGAGTGAGACCCTACCTCAAAAAACCAAAAAAAAAAAAAAAAAAAAATTTATTTATTTATTTTCAAGCAGAGAGAGATAGAGACAGAGATTGGGTGTACCTGGGTCTCTAGTCACTACAAACAACCCCAGATGTGTACACCATTTTGTGTATCTGGCTTTACGTGGGTAGTGGGGAATCAAGCCTGGATCCTTAGGCTTTGTAGGCAAGTGCGTTAACCACTAAACCATATCTCCAGCCCCATCTGTACATTTTTTATCGCTCTTCTGGTCACCTATTCTGATGTTTCTTTTTGATTGTTTTTTTTATCTTGGTTTTTCAAGGTAGGGTATCACTCCAGCCCAGGCTGACCTGGAATTCACTATGTAGTCTCAGGGTGGTGGCATAGTGATCCTTCTACCTCTGCCTTCCGAGTGCTGGGTTTAAAGGCATGCACCACCACAGCCAGCTATTAAATCTTTCTTGAATAGGCTAACAGACTCACTTATTTATTTTTAAAATATTTTATTTATTTATATGCAAGCAGAGCAAGAGATAGAGAAAGGCAGACAGAGTGGGTGCTTCAGGGCTCCCAGCTGCTGCAAGCGATCTCCAGATGCATGTGCCACTTTGTGCACCTAGCTTTATTTACATGGGTACTGGGAAATCAAACCCAACATTAGGCTTTGCAGGCAGTCGCCTTAGCTACTAAGGCATCTCTCCAGCTCCTGGTTAACAGACTTTTTTAAGTGACTCTTCCAAAAACCAAAAAACTTTCTTGGTCCTTCTTCACTTCTACAGCTTCATCTGGCACCTACTAGAAAAAATCTCTAGCTCTGAAATTAGAAGTGAATTTCAGTACTGGTTGTACCAGTCAACTAACTTAGACAAATTCCCTAAGTTTTCGGAGCCTCGTGAATTAATTATATAAAAGCAACATCCAGCAGATTCCTGACACCCTGATGGACGTTTTCAATACCTATTCCATGTCTGTGCTGTCTGCTCTTTGGTTGTGGTCATGTTACCTGGAATGTCTTGAGTATAGTTTGCCTTGTCCCTTGATCTTATTCTTAGCATTTTATCCATCTTGGGTCTAGGGAGATGGCTCAGCAGATAAACGTATTTGCCACATGAGCATAAGGGCCTGTGGGTTCCTAGACAGCCTGATTTTGATTCCCCAGCACCCACATAAAAAGTTGGGCATCCACACATGCCTGTGATTCCGGTCCTATAGGGAGTTGAGACAGAATAATCTCTGGGCCTTGCTGGTCCTCCAGTTTGATCAAAAAATGCAGCTGTGGGTTCAGTGAGACACTCTATCTCAAAGAAACACATGGATAAGGAGGACACCTGACATTTTCCCCTGGCCTCTGCACCCATGCACATCTCAGACACATCACATCACACATACTACACCCTCCACACACATAAACATGCCCCCCCAATTTTTTTAATCTGTTAAAACCCATTTTAAATTTACTTTTTTGTGTTTGTTTTTTTTTTTCGAGGTAGGGTCTCGCTCTAGCCCAGGCTGACCTGGAATTTGCTATGTAGTCTCAGGGTGCCCTTGAACTCACAGTGATCCTCCTACTTATGCCTCCCAAGTGCTGGGACTAAAGGCGTGCACCACCACACCTGGCGTCTTATTCTTTATTCCTTTTATTTTAGCAAAAAGATGAACTTGTCTCTTTCTAGATTCCTTTAGCTTACCATGCCCTGATCAATTACTGCCTTGATTTTATTTTGAATATTGAGTAGATCTAACTGTTCTAAAACCTTTTTCCCTTGGCACTTAGACACGTAAAGTGGCATCTTCCACTGATAGTGGTACTCACTCACAACCCTTGTCTCCTGGGTTTTGAATTAATGACTCTTCGGTGGAAGATAAGGTTGGTGTCTAGAACTGCCTTGAGTACATATTCACGTTCCTGGTTTCGTCAACTGAAAGGAGAACCTAGTGTTTTAGCTTACCTTAGGAATGTCATATAGCATCCTGTTAAAGGCAGCACTTACCCAAAATTTCCTCTTCCCTGGGCTCAGTAATGTTACAACTTCTTTATGATGATCTTGATTTCCCTCATTTACTTGTAGCTCTTGGTATTTTATCTGGACAGCATGGCCATCTGCCTAGCAAGCAGATAAGGGAAGCAGTTAGGGTCTTCTGATGGATCCTTTCCTCCTGAGTGGCTGTGGTGGTTTGAATAGATGGCCCCCAATATATTCAGTTTTTATTGTTTGTAGTTTGCATCTGCAGCCACCTGGCTGGAGGCAGTGTCACTGGGTGGATCTTTAGGTGTGGTGGTGGGTTTCAGATTTCAATCTAAAGATACGCAAAGTGTGCCTAACTGGAATTCCTGAAGTGTGCTGTGGCTTTTGGCTTTTTGGTTGTGCTGCTCTCTGCTTGGGCCTGTGAAGGCAGGCCAGCTTCTTCTGCCATTATGGAACTTCCCCTGGACCTGTAAGCTTCAATAAATCCCTTCCTCCATAACTGTGCCTGGTCTGGAAGTTTATCTCAGCGAACCTGAATCTGTCTGATACAGAGGCCAAATCAAATGGCACTGTTCCTGTGATGTTCAAGTCAAGGTCGTGCTAGCAAGAACGTAGGACATGGCCATACTTGCTCAGTTCTGATTTAATGCTATTCATGTTCTGATTTTAGGATACGTAAGTCTTTTTCTCTCTACTAAATTGATACTTTTAAAAAATATATTTATTTATTAGAGAGAGAGAGAATAGGTGCGTCAGAGCCTCTAGCCACTGCAAATGAACTCCAGACGCATGCGCCACCATGTACGTCCTGGTTTACCTGGGACCCAGACAGTCGAACCTGGGTCCTTAGGCTTCACAGGCATGTGTCTTAACTGCTAATCTATCTCTCCAGCCCCTGAAATTTTGTTGTTGCTGCTGTTTTAGTTTTTCCAGGTAGGGTCTTGCTGTAGCCAGGCTGACCTGGAATTCACTGTGTAGTCTCAGGGTGGCCTCAAACTCATGTTACTCTTCCTATCTCTGCCTCCCACGTGTTGGGATAAAAGGCATGTGCCTGGTACACCCATTTCCCCCCCCCCCCCGTCTCTCTCCCTTTCATAAATAAATAAAACATTTTTAAAAAACAGAAACAAACAATACCAATTTTCACTTCTAGCATTTCCTAACAGCTCTAGATGTTTTATATCCTTCAAACTTGGTATTGTCTTTTTCGTTTAACTATCCTGTCTTTTTCTTTTTGCTTTAAAATGTGTATATGTTGTATGAGTGTGCATGTGCCCTCGCCTATGCAGGGTACACTCACCAACAGTGGCCTGAGCCAAATGCCATTTGTCTGGCTCTATTGCTTTTCCATCCATTCTTTTTTTTTTTTTCAGGGGCTCATGGCAGCCTCACCACCGCCTTTATTGGGCGCTCGGCTTCCTTGACACGCTTCCTCGCACTCCTGAGCAGGGGCCTCTAGCAGGGATGGCACGGAACTCCCTGGAATCCTGGGGCCACCCTCACTTGGGTGCATTGAAGGGCAGGGAGCGCTGGGTCAAGGGGTTATCCGGGGAGCGCAGCCACTCCTTCTGTTCCATCCATTCTTGTTTGAGCCAGAGTCTAGTCTCTTTTTGATCTTGGAGCTTGCCCTTTTTTCATGAGCTCCTGAGATTCCCAGGAGGCCTGTGGGATTGTGGTTGCAGGCACATGTGGCCATGCCCAGTTGTTTTTGTGGGGTCTGGAAATTCAAACTCAGACCCTTTCGGGCTCTCATGCTTGTGCAGGAAACTGACTTAACCACTGATCTTTCCAGCCCCATTTTAGCCATCCTTACAGACAGGGTTAATGGTATTGCATTCTGCTTTTAATTTGATTCTCTCATGCCATAAAGTTGAGTATCTTTTATGTTCGACTACCACCTTTTGTAAAATTCCTACTCATGTTTTATCTTTGTTTAAAAAATATTCTATTTATTTATTTTTTAATATTTTATTTGAGAGAGAAAGAGGCAGATAAAGAGAATGGGTACACTAAGGCCTTCAGCTGCTGCAAACAAACTCCAGACACATGTGCCACCTTGTGCATCTGGTTTAATGTGAATACTAGGGCATTCAACCTGGGGTCCTTAGGCTTCACAGGCAAACACCTTTACTGCTAACCTATCTCCAGCCCCAAGTCTTTTTTTTTTTTTTTTTTGTCGTTATGTTGTTTTTTCGAGGTAGGGTCTTACTCTAGTCCAAGCTGACCTGGAATTCACTATCTAGTCTCAGGATGTTCTTGAACTCACGATGATCCTCCTCCTTCTGCCTCCCGAGTGCTGGGATTAAAGGTGTGTGCCACCATGCCCAGCTAGCCCCAATTCTTTTATCTTTTTTTTTTTTTTTTGAATCAACTACTTTTTCCTTTTCCTTATTGATTTATAGGCATTCTTTCATTCTTCTTGTTTTTTTTTTTTAAGCATGCTTTCATTCTTCTTGTTTTTTTTAAGCCCAGACTGGCCCCGACCTCATGGAATCCTCTTACCTCAGCACCTCAGCCTTCCCCAAGTGCTAGGATTACAGACATAAGGCACCGTATTTGTTGCCTCTCTGAAACCTCTTCCCAGACTTCTGTGCAGTCATTACTTAAAACATTTTCCTGACTAAGTTATTACGTCTTATTATACTGTCATACGTCAATTTATCACTGTTGTAAGTTTTTTAATATGTTATTTTATTTGTTTATTTGCAAGAGAGAGGTAGATCACATGCTAGGGCATCTAGCCATTGCACACTTGCCTACAAGATGGCACATGCATCTGGAGTTCAATTACAGTGGCTGGAGAACCTAGCATGCCAATTTCTCTCTCTCTTGCATAAAAAAAAAAAGGCAAATGTTAGAGAGATGGCTTAGTGGTTAAGGCGCTTTCCTATAAAGCCTAAGGACTTATGTTCAACTCCCCAGGTCCCATGTGTGCCAGATGCACAGTGACGCAAGTGCACAAGGTCGCACATGCACACAAGTTCAATTGCAGTGGCTGGAGGCCCTGGCATGCCAATTCTCTCTTTGGTTCTCACTCTTACATTTAAAAAACCATAAGGCGTGCCTCAAAAAAAAAAAAAAAAAGAATGCAGATAGATGGAATGCAGTATGAAACTTTTATGTGTTCCTTGTCTCCATTGTATCCCCTGGTACTGGATGTACTGCTTGGCATCTTCTTGACATTCACAATATGTCAAATGCACTAATCAGTTTTCTTCTGCCCATAGCTGAAGTGAAACGTGTTGGAGATACACTCTTGGGAATGGCAACGCAGTGTGTGCAGGTGAAGAACGTGGTCAAGACCTCTCCTCAGACTCTGTCCAACCTCTGCCTCAAGATCAATGTCAAACTGGGTGGCATTAACAACATCCTAGTCCCACACCAGCGGTATGAACTCTTGTTGTCCATTTGCTGTTGTCAAGGTGTCCTACTGGGGATTGGTGAAGAGACAGAGCCCTTTCTAGGCAGAGTGGATCAAACACAAGAGTGGGTGCTCGATGGAACCAGTCAGAGAAGACCCAGTTCCTCACCATTTTGTTTTCTCTTCCTTGCTCAGCTCTGCTGTCTTTCAACAGCCAGTGATATTCCTGGGAGCAGATGTCACACATCCCCCAGCAGGGGATGGGAAAAAGCCGTCTATCACAGCAGTGAGTAATTCCTCTGAACCGTGAGTCTTTAGAACTGCAGATGACTTTCTTTCTTAGCCTTTCCCTTGGCCCTTTATACGATTTTCCACCTCAGCATCTCCATTGCCTGTACATCTATCTGTGTGCTGTCTTTTTGGGATATATGCCTAGGAGTGGTGTAGCTGGGTCATATTTTAGCTGTCTCAGGAACTTCCACACTGATTTCCATAATGGCTGGACCAGATTGCATTCCCACCAACAGTGTAGAAGGGTTCCTCTTTTTCTGCATCCTCGCCAGCATTTGTGGTAGTTTGTTTTCATGATGGTAGCCAATCTGACAGGAGTGAGATGGAATCTCAATGTAGTTTTAATCTGCATTTCTCTCATAACTAGGGATGTAGAACATTTTTTAGGTGCTTATATGCCTGTATTTCTTCTTTTGAGAACTCTCTATTTAGTTCCATAACCCATTTTTTAATTGGGTTGTTTTTTTTCTTATTTAGTTTTTTTGAGTTCTTTGTATATCTTAGATATTAATCTTCTGTCAGATGTATAGCTGGCAAAGATTTTCTCCTATTCTGTCGGTTGCCTCTTTGCTCTATTCATAGTGTCCTTTGTTGCACAAAAGCTTTGTAATTTCATGAGGTCCCAGTGGTTGATCTGTGGTTTTATTTCCTGAGCAATTGGGGTTATATTCAGAAAGTCTTTGCCAAGACCATTGTGTTGAAGGGTTTCCCCTACTTTTTCCTCCAGCAGTTTCAGAGTTTCAGGTCTGATATTAAGGTCTTTGATCCATTTGGACTTAATTCTTGTGCGTGGAGAGAGCTATTTTCATCCTTCTATAGGTACATATCCAGTTTTCCCAGCACCATTTGCTGAAGAGGCTGTCTTTTCTGCAATGAGTATTTTTGGCATTTTTGTAAAAGCTCAGGTGGATGTAGCTACCCAGGCTTATATCTGGGTCCTCTATTCTGTCCCATTGATCTACATGTCTGTTTTTGTGCCTGTACCATACTGTTTTTGATACTATGGCTCTGTAATAAGAGGTTAAAATCAGGTATGGTGATACCACCAGCCTTATTTTTGTTCCTCAAAATTGTTTTAGATATTCAAGTTTTTTGTGCTTCCAAATTCCAAATGAATTTTTGAATTGTTTTTTTCTATTTCTGTGAAGGATGTCATTGCAATTTTTTTTGTTTGTTTGTTTTTGTTTTTGAGGTAGGGTCTCACTCTAGCTCAGGCTGGTCTGGAAATCACTCTGTAGTCTCAGGGTGGCCTTGAACTCACAACAATCCTCCTAACCTCTGCCTCCCGAGTATTGGAATTAAAGGTGTGCACCACCACACCCAGCTTCCATTGGAATTTTTTAAAATTTTTTTGTTTATTTTTATTTATTTATTTGAGAGTGACAGACAGAAAGATAAAGAAGCAGATAGAGAGAGAGAGAGAGAATGGGCGCGCCAGGGCCTCCGGCCACTGCAAATGAAACTCCAGACGCCTGCGCCCCCTTGTGCATCTGGCTAATGTGGGTCCTGGGGAATCGAGCCTCGGAACTGGGGTCCTTAGGCTTCACAGGCAAGCGCTTAACCACTAAGCCATCTCTCCAGCCCTCCATTGGAATTTTGATGGGGATTGCATTAAATATGTAGAATGCTTTCGGTAAAATTGCCATTTTTCACAATATTGATTCTTCCAATTCAAGAACAAGGGATGTCATTCCATTTCCTAGTATCTTCTGCGGTTTCTTGCTTGAGTGTTTTAAAGTTTTCATTGTAGAGATCCTTCACTTCCTTGGTTAGGTTTATTACAAGGTACTTTTTTTTTTTTTTTTTTTGATGTAATTGTAAATGGGATTGGTTCTCTGATTTCATCCTCTGTGTGTTTGTTGTTAGCATATAAGAAGGCTACTGATTTCTTTTTTTTTTTTAAATGTAATACTGTTTATTTAACTTCAAAAACATCTCAGCATTCTAAACATACAAAAAACAACAGAATGTTGCAAATTGTGTTTAAGTACAGAGGGCCCCTACAAAATACATTTTTTGTGGTAGCAAGGGCTACTGATTTCTGTGTGTTTATTTTGTATCCTGCAAAGAATTATTTCAATTTTCCTGTATTTGTTAAGGTTTGCTTTGTGTCCTAATATGTGGTCTATTTTAGAGAATGTTCCATTTGCTTCTGAAAAGAATGTATATTCTGCAGCATTTGGATGAAATGTCCTGTATATGTCTGTTAGGTCCATTCCTTCTATGACCTCATTTAGTCCAGATGCCTCTCTGTTTATTTTTTGCCGGGATGACCTGTCAATTGATGAGAGTGGGGTGTTGAAGTCACCCACTACCACTGTGTTTGGTGTTATCTGTGACCTTAGTTCTAATAGCATTTGTTTGATGAAGTTGGGAGCCCCCATGTTAGGTGCATATATGTTTAGGATTGTAATGTCCTCCTGTTGGAGAGTTTCTTTATTCAATATACAGTGACCTTCCTTGTCTTTCCTAACTAATATTGGACTGAAGTCTACCTTGTCAGATATTAGGATAGCAACCCCTTGCTTATTTTCTAGGCCCATTTGCTTGAAACACTGATTTCCTACCTCTCACTCTAGGATACTGTCCATTCTTTGTAGAAAGGTGAGTTTCTTGGAGGCAACAAATTGAAGGATCCTGCTTTTTTTATTTTTATTTTTTTATCTTTATTTATTTATTTGAGAGTGAGAGCGAGAGAGAGTGAGAGAGAGAGGAAGACAGAGAGAATGGGGCGCACCAGGGCCTCTAGCCACTGCAAACGAACTCCAGACTCGTGCGCCCCCTTGTGCATCTGGCTGACGTGGGTCCTGGGGAATCGAGCCTCGAACTGGGGTCCTTAGGCTTCACAGGCAAGCACTTAACCTCTAAGCCATCTCTCCAGCCCGCTGCTTTTTTTTTTTTTTAAAGAAGCTGTATTTATTTATTTGAGAGTGGGCGGGGGGGAGAAAGAAGCAGGTAGAGCAAATGGATGCCCCAGGGCCTTCTGCCACTGCAAATGAACTCCAGACACATGGTCCACCTTGTGTATCTGGCTTATGTGGGTCCTGGGGAATCTACGTGGATCCTTTGGCTTTGCAGGCAAACACCTTAACCACTAAGCATCTGTTCAGCCCAGGATCCTGCTTTTTAACCCAGTCTGCAAGCCTGTATCTTTTGGTTGGGACATTGGGGCATTGAGGCCATTGATATTAAGAGTTATTAGTGAAAGGTGTGTATTTATTTTTGCCTTTTTTTTTTTTTTTTGGTAGTTCTTCCAGTTTTACCTGTGCTGTCTTGTATTAAGTAGTATTTGAGTATGGTTTGTTTTTTCCAGGTTCCTTGTATGTATGCTTTTCTTCCTCTTCTGCATGGAGGATCCTTTCAAATATTTTCTGTAGGGCTGGTTTTGTTTTCAAATATTCCTTTAGCCTGCTTTTGTTGTGGAATGTCCTTATTTTCTCCATCTGTTTGAATGGATAGTTTTGCAGGATAAAATCACCTTGGTTGACAGTTATCTTTCAGAACTTAGAATATGCATCATTCCAAGCCCTTCTGGCTTTTAAAGTTTGTGTTGAGTAATTTGCTGTGACCCTGATGGGCTTGCCTTTGTACATGACTTGATTTTTCTCCCAACTGTTTTCAGTATATTTTCTTTGGTTTATGTGTTTGGTAGTTTAATTATAATATGTCAAGGAGAGATTCTTTTCAGGTTTTGTCTGTTTGGTGTTCTAAAGGCTTCTTGTATCTGCATTGGAATCTCTTTCCCAATTTGGGGGAAGTTTTCTTCTATGATTTAAAAAAAATACTTATTTGCAAGGAGTGGGGGGTGGAGAGAGAATGAGTATGAGTGTACCAGGGCCTCTTGCTGCTAGAAAGAGACTCCAGATGCATATGCCACTTTGTGCATCTGGCTTAATGTGGATATTGAGGATTCCAACCCAGGTAGTCAGGCTTTGCAGGCAAGCGCCTTAACTGCTAAGCTATCTCTCCAGCTCTCTTCTATGTTTTTTTTTTTTTTTCATTTTTTTGAGGTATGGTCCCACTCTAGCCCAGGCTGACCTTGAATTCACTATGTAGTGTCAGGGTAGCCTTGAACTCTCAGCAATCCTCCTACTTCTGCCTCCTGAGTGCTGGGTTAAAGGCATGCGACATCTGTGATTTTGTTGAAAACACCTACTATGCCTTTGGAGTGAAATTCTTTTCCTACTATACCCTGAAGTCTTATATTTGATCTTTTCATAGTGTCCTGAATATCTTGAAATTTTCATTCATGCCTTCCTATTAGTTTGTCTTTCTTGTTAGACTCTATTAGATCTGCCACCTCGTCTTCTAGTTTAGATAGATTTTCCATTCTCTCCTTTATCCATTCTACTGGTGAGATTTTCTACAGAGTTTTTTATTTGACTTACTATGTTTCTCGTTGCTAGTATTTCTGACTGGCTTTTTTTCATTTCTATTTCCTTATTCATATCTTGTATTGACCTCCTTATTTCATTAAGTTGGTTTCCTGTGTCTTCTTTGATTCCTTGGATTTCCTCTTTGATTTCTTGGAGCATATTTATAATCATTCTTTTGAAATCTTAGGCATTTCCTCTAAATCAGTCTCACTGGAGGTATTTCTGATGGATTTATACTTTTTGGTGGATTTATGTTGTCTTGATTTTTTGTGTTTGTTGTAGCGAGTTTTACATCTTGGATTAATTTAATGCTTGGGTTTTCTAATTATCTGCAATATTATTAGATGTATCAATCAATCTGATGTTATATATCTTCAGGATAGGAACTTAAGGTGCTAGGTGTGGCTCTGAAGACTGTCAGAGTAACCACAAAAGTGACCCTAGGTGTTGGGTTTGCCTGCTATGAGAGTATTCTAGTAGGCTTAATGGAACAAAATGCAGGCAGATTATAAAATTTAACTAAACTGGGCTGGAGAGCTTGCTTAGCGGTTAAGGCATTTGCCTGCAAAGCCAAAGGATCCTGGTTTGATTTTCCAGGACCCACATAAGCAGATGCACAAGAGGGAACATGTGTCTGGAATTTGTTTGCAGTAGCTGGAGGCCCTGACGTGCTCATTCTTTCTCTCTGCCTCATTCTCTCTCTCAAATAAGTAAAATATATTTAAAAAAAAACTAAATTAAAAATTGAAAATAAAATTTAACTAAACAATATACACACTCAATGAAAACCAGCACAAAGTATTTATGCAAGAATAGGTATTATGGCAAACAGATCCTCTAACAAAGTCAAAGTCCCTAAGGATATGTATTGCCCCACACCCTTAATCATGTCAACTGGGAGGCTGAGATTTCTGGTCTGTAGAGGGTTCCAAGGGCAGCTTGTGACCTAGTGAGACCCTGCCCTGGCAAACAACAGAAAAGGAGACAAAGGCGCTACAAATTACCAAGCAACAGATGACAAGCCCAAAATATAGCTTATTTTTAAGAATGGCAAATCTGGTTATCCATCAAATTTAACACATAATTTACCCTACATGGAAGGTGCAATTAGCACTTCCGATGCAAGCCTATATACCAGGCTTATTAGGCGGGTACTGACCTGGTGTAATCCCAGTTACCTTTTGAGATGGCTTTGGTCTCACTTGTGCTGTGTGCCCACTTGGGTCCCTCTTTGCTGTGCTGTGGGCTCAGGTAGGCTGGCTGGGTCGCTGTTCTGATCGCTTGTGCTGGGTGCTGTGTAGGTGAGTTCCCTTCCCTAGATCTCTGTGGATGGTGGCAGAAGTTCTCTTGCTGGTCCTTGAGATCCTCTTCCTCAGGAGTCGCTTGGCTGATCCTTCTCCTTTCTTGAGATTGTGAGGAGGATTATTGAGTGGAAAATCCCCTCATGTGGTTTTTCCTGTGGTTCATACTGAGCCTGGTGGCTGCACAAACCTGGTGCCGCTTCTGCCTGCTTCTGTGGACTCTTAGACACTCTGGGTCTCTCCTACTTCTCTGCTGTTGTTGATAATTTCTTAGTCACCTTCACTTTATAGTAGAAGAGTGTATTTTGCTGGGTTTTTGTTTTGTTTTGTTTTGTTTTCCTCCCCTAGGCTGCTTTGGCATGGTTCCTATGCCACCACCTTAACTGGACTTCCTGTGTGCTTTTTGGGAGAGAAGAGTAGAGAGAGTATAGCTTGGGACCAGAAACTCTTTCTCCCCTTTCATGTTTTTTCCCTTTTTCACATGCTTTTGGGGGATATCAGGGAGTGACTTAAATGTATCTTCTCTAAAATCCCTTTGAAGGGAATTTTTTTTTTTTTTTAAATTGTAGGACCGTCCTGTCCCCTGCTTTACTCTCACTGCTAATCCACCTAGTACATTAGTTGTTTCTTCAATCCCTCTCCTGATTTCCAGGCTCCCTATCTGGTAGGAGCTTCCAAACCAGGCCTTTTTCACATTTCTCTGCCAGGTATGGCTATAATTGTGCCGCCCAACACAAAATTCCAAACTTGCTTAAAAAATCAGGGTTTTTTTTTTTGTTTGTTTTGTTTGGTTTAATTCCATGGCCCATTTCTTGAGCATGAACTTTGTAGATGATATCACTGTGTTACCCTGTCAAAAGGTTGGGCACACCTGCCAGGGCTTGTCGTATTTTTTTAAGTACAGACAAGCACTCTAACATGCTTATCTAAGTTATCCTGTGGGCTGTGGCCATTGTCCTTTTGAAAATGATATTCCTCTCATCATCTACAAAACACTATAATGATGATCCTGGTCTTGGATAGAGTAGCACATGAATGGAAAAAAGGATTAACTTTGGGCTGGAGAGGTGATCAAGAAGTGGTCAAGGCACCTGCCTGCAGAGTCTAAGGACCTGGGTTCAACTCCCCAGTACCCATGTAAAGCCAGGTACACAAGGTGATACATACATCTGGAGTACATTTGCAGTGGCTAGAGCCTTTGGTTGCACCCATTCTCTCAAATAAAAAAAATATAAATATGTGTATAAATATAAATATGTGTATATATATATATGCACATACATACATACATACATATACATATATGTATTTATATATATATGCTTTTTTTTTCAAGGTAGGTTCTCACTCTAGCTCAGGCTGACCTGGAATTCACTCTGTAGTCTCAGGGTGGCCTTGAACTCCCAGCAATCCTCTTATCTCTGCCTCCTGAGTGCTGAGATTAAAGGCGTGCATTATCATGCCCTAATTTTTTTTTTCTTTTTAAAAAGGATTGACTTGGCTTGGATAGTGTCAACTTTTTTTGTTTGTGTTTTGTATTTTTAAAAATATTTATTTATTTATTTATTTATTTTTATTTGAGAGAGAGAGAGAATGGACATGCCAGGGCCTTTGACCAGTGTAAATGAACTCCAGGCATATGCACCCCCTTGTGGCATCTGGCTTAGTGGGTCCTGGAGGATCAAATCTGGGTTTTTTGGCTTTGTAGGCAAGCGCCTTAACCACTAAGCCATCTCCCCAGCCCTGTATTTTTTTGTTGTTTGTTTGTTTGTGTGGTTTTTGAAACAGGGTCTCATTGTGTAGCCTAGACTGTCCTTGAACTTGTTATATACCATAGGGTGGCCTAAAACTCCAGGTCCTCCTACCTCGGCTTCCTGACTGCTAAGATTACAAGTGTGGGCTGGAGAGATGGCTTAGTGGTTAAGCGCTTGCCTGTGAAGCCTAAGGACGGTGGTTCAAGGCTTGATTCCCCAGGACCCACGTTAGCCAGATGCACAAGAGGGTGCACGCGTCTGGAGTTCGTTTGCAGTGACTGGAGGCCCTGGTACTCCTTCTCTCTCTCTCCCCCTGACTCTTTCTCTCTCTGTCTGTCACTCCAAATAAAGAAATAAAAAAAATAAACAAAAAATAAAAAAAAAAAAGATTACAAGTGTGCATTACCATACTTGGTTGGTCACTGTTTAATGTGGTAGGGTCAGCTCATCACATGCCCCTCTATTAAGCCTCATGTGGGTGCTTTATATATGCTGCAAGGATACTGACAGCAGACATTCTTACCAGATATATTAAATAAGTTCTTTGTGCATGGTAAAACAGATCAAAACCAGGGATCATTGAATCCCAGGCCCTACTCTTGCATTCTTTCTTGATAAGATGCCAGTTGTACAGTGAAGGAGGGTGCTGTTCCAGACATTGATCCTTGCTCCTTGATTGTCAGGTGGTAGGCAGTATGGATGCCCACCCCAGCCGATACTGTGCTACTGTGCGGGTACAGCGACCGCGGCAGGAGATCATCGAAGACTTGTCCTATATGGTGCGTGAACTGCTCATCCAATTCTACAAGTCCACCCGCTTCAAACCTACTCGCATCATCTTCTACCGAGATGGAGTCCCCGAAGGCCAGCTTCCTCAGGTAAGGTCCACAGTAGGTAGAAAATTGTTCATATTTAGGCCAGAGCACAACTTTTTCCAAGCTAGTGGCACTGGGATGTGCACCACTTGGTAGGGAACTTTGCTATTGTCAAGCTTGGGGTCAGGGATCACAATGGAGTGAAGTATCTAAGAATCTATTGTTTCTTCTTATAACAGAAAACTTTCAGTGCCTGTTTGCGTGTTAGTGTTGAACAGTGGTCTAGACCAGTGGTTCTTTTTTGTTTGTTTCTTTGTTTCTTTGTTTTTGGTTTTTCGAGGTAGGGTTTTACTCTAGCCAAGGCTGACCTGGAATTTACTATGTAGTCTTAGGGTGACCTTAAACTCACAGCCATCCTCCTACTTCTGCCTCCCAAGTGCTGGGATTAAAGGCATGTACCACCATTCCTGGCTCTTTTTAAATTTATTTATTTATTTATTTATTTATTTATTTATAAACAGAGAGTAAGAAAAAGAGACAGAAAATGACAGAAGGAATGGGCATGCCAGGGCCTCTTCTCACTGCAAATGAACTCCAGATGCATGTGCCACTTTGTACATCTGGCTTTACGTGGGTACTGGGGAGTCAAAACCTGCTCTGTCAGGCATTGCAAGCAAGTGCCTTTAACTGTTGAGCCATCTCCCCAGCCTGACCAGTGGTCCTTAATGCTAGCACAATGGACATCATCTGGAAAGCTTGTTAAAGTTTACAGGGCTATATCCTTAGAGTTCCTCTTTGCATAAGTCAAGGGTGCATCCCTAGAATTTGCAATTCTTACAAAATTACTAGATGATGCTGATGGTCCAGAGATCACGTTTTGGGCACTGAGTGTTTATCTTCCTCTATAATATTCCTTTTGTTCATTCCCCTGGCCAAGCATTTTATCATCATGTTGTTTAGACTAGTGCTGGGTGAACTGAGCGGAAGGACCTGTCATCTCTAATTGTCGAGTAGCAGCTTATGAAGCATATGCGCACAAGGTCCCATTGCAAGTCATCCTATTTTTCGTTCAGTAAGGCCTTTGAACTCAAGTGGAGCTGTGTGTCGTTGTCTCCCCCTGCTCCCCACTGTGTGCCTAGATCCTCCACTATGAGCTGCTTGCCATTCGTGACGCCTGCATCAAGCTGGAAAAGGACTATCAACCTGGGATCACTTACATTGTGGTGCAGAAACGCCATCACACCCGCCTTTTTTGTGCTGACAAGAACGAGCGAGTGAGTGAGGGATTGTTGAGGCAACAAATACCCTCATCCTGTCTCTTTTACCTTTATAGAGAAGAAGCTTTGATATTAAATCTGGGAATTCAGTGATTTTCCTCTGTGTCCTCCTTGGCTCCTTTATTCTCCCTGGCTCTTGTGGTCTATCCTTACCTCTTCCTTCCTTTAGTGCCTCCTTCTCCCATCTTCCCTTATACTTCCTCTCCTCCTCCTAGCTCCCTGGCCTAGACCCCATATATAGACCAGCTCCCAGAGAAGGGAAAGGGAACTACCATTTATTGAACTTCTATGTGCCAGTCACTGTTCAAGGCGGCTTCCTCACAGCAACCCTGTGAGGTAGGTACTATTCTTACCTTCGTTTAACCTCAGAAAGGTTAAATGACTTGTTAAGCTCAGCTTGGAAAACCAGGACTTGAACACAAGTCTGGTTGGCTTTTGAAACCTATTATTTTGAGGCCTTGTTCTCTCTGGGGAATAGTAGCTTCTATATTTGTTCTTGGAATTCTGGGAGAGTCAAAGAAGAATTCAGCCAAGGCCCTAGTCAGGGCCAAGCAGGTCTTGGGATCTTGGTTGTTTTTGTTTCTATACAGATTGGGAAGAGTGGTAACATCCCAGCTGGGACCACTGTGGACACCAACATCACCCACCCATTTGAGTTCGACTTCTATCTGTGCAGTCACGCAGGCATACAGGTAGCTAGACTATTACCTGGGTTTTCCATTGGGTCAAAAATTAGTTGGTTATTCCCACTGCATCTCAGGTATGCCAGTTGTCATTGAGTAGTATTCACCTCAGAACTACTATCTTGAAATCCCTGGGCCAACTTGTGGGTTGCCCGTACAAAGAATATTTGATGACTTTGGTCATCTGGGGTCTGCCTGTTCATAGAGGATCATCTAGCCTAGCTGTGTTCTGTTTTGTTTGTTTGTTTGTTTGAAGTAGGGTCTCTGTAGTTGAGGCTGACCTGGAATTCACTATGTAGTCTCAAGCTGGCCTCAAACTCACAGCGATTCTCCTACCTCTGCCTCCCGAGTGCTGGAATTAATGGAGTGTGCCACCATGCCTGGCCTAGCTGTGTTCTTTTTTTTCTAAAAATTTTTAAATATGTTATTTATTTGAGAGAGAGAGGCAGATAGAGAGAATGGGCACACCAGGGGCTCCAGCCACTGAAAACAATTGCACATGCATGCGACACCTTGTACATCTGGCTTACATGGGTACTAGGGAATCAAACCTGGGTCTTTAGGCTTTGCAAGCCCTGTATTCTTTTTTTTGTTTGTTTGTTTATTTTTATTTTTAAATTTTATTTGCAAGCAAAGAGAGTCCAACAGACAGAGATTGGGTGCACTAGGACCTCTAGACGCTGTAAACTAACTTCAGACACGTGTGCCATTTTGTGCATCTGGCTTGACGTGAGTTCTGGAGAATCCAACTCAAGTAGTTAGGCTTTGCAGACAAGCTCCTTAACTGGTGAGACATCCCTCCAGCCCCTAGCTGTATTCCTTTTGTTGTTGTTGTTGTTTGTTTGTTTGTTTGTTTTTCGAGGTAGGGTTTCACTGTAGTCCAGGCTGACCTAGAATTCACTATGTAGTTTCAGGGTGGCCTCAAATTCATGGTGATTCTGCTACCTTTGCCTCCCGATTGCTGGGATTAAAGGCATGCACTGCTATGTCTGGCCTTTTTTTTTTTTTTTTTTAAGGCATGTAACACCAGGCCTGGCTGAGTTTTTTTTTAAAACATTTTATTTATTTATTTATTTATTTATTCATTTATTATATTATTTATAAACAAACTCCAGATACATGTGTCACCTTGTACATCTGGCTTTATGTAGGTACTGGGGAATTGAACCTGTGTCCTTTGGCTTTGCAGGCAAGCACCTTAACCACTAAGCCATCTCTCCAGCCCCTCCCGCTGTATTCTTAATAGTGACCCTCTCCTTTATCAGCAGCTATTTCTTCTGCCCGACCTGGAGCCCCTTACTTTCTGTTCTACCTAGGGCACCAGCCGGCCATCCCATTACTACGTTCTGTGGGATGATAACCGTTTCACTGCGGACGAGCTCCAGATCTTGACATACCAGCTGTGCCACACTTACGTACGATGCACACGTTCTGTCTCTATCCCAGCACCTGCCTACTATGCCCGCTTGGTGGCTTTCCGGGCACGATACCACCTGGTTGACAAGGAACATGACAGGTGAGGCCTGGGGTCAGGCTGCTGCTTTTTTGCCTCATCCAGTTGTACCGTCCAGACCCTTTCAACTGTCCTTGAGTAGAAGAAATTGGATGCTGTCCAGTTTCATGACTTTGGACCATCTGGCCAAACCAGGGTTGGGTTTTTTTTTTCTGAATTTGGTATTGGCATCAGCATTACAGGGACGGATGAGGGGATTTGTAGCAGCTCAGTTTACCAGGAAGGCCTCTGTTCACTTCTTCCTTTACAGTGGAGAGGGGAGCCACATATCCGGGCAGAGCAATGGGCGGGACCCTCAGGCCCTGGCCAAAGCTGTGCAGGTTCACCAGGACACTCTGCGCACCATGTACTTCGCTTGAAGGCAGAACGCTGTGACCTCACTGGATAGAAGAAAGCTTTCCAAGCCCCCCACCCCGGAGCTGTGCCGCCCAAATCCACAGGAAGCAAGGAAGAGGGAGGTGGGGAAGGGAGGAGTGGAGGAGGCCTTGTTTCTTTCTACCGACGGGGTGTAAGGGTGGGGAACAGGGCCAGCAAGACAGACCACCAGCCAGAAATCTCTTATACCAACCTCATGTCCTCCGACCCTCACCCATCTTGTCATATCTGGCCCTGACCCCTCTGGACTAAGAGGGGCAGCACTGGTGCCCACCATACACACAGGTGTCTCATGTGACTCACAGTGCTAAAGACTCATGCTTGACAGCTTGGTCAGGTCAGCTCTGCAGCCCTGCGGACAAAAGCTGGTAGGTTTGGGTTTCATCCTTTAGGTGGGAAAGTGAGGGGCTTGAGAAAGTGGGTGGGAAGAGGGAAGGAAATTTTAGGAGCCTTAATCAGAAAAGGTCTAGATTTGTTTAAGAAAAATGAAACCCAACCCAGATCAATATTTTAGGATACTAGATGTTTTCATGGGTTCAGAATCCAGTTTGTAGGAAGATTTTTAATGCTAATGGTTTTGGTTGCTCCTCCCCCAGCCACCACCCTCCCCTGCTACCCTTATTCCTCCCTCTCCACCTTTGCTCCCCCACTTTCACCTTATGCCTCTTCCCTGACAGACATCCAGCCCCCTAGTAACACTTGAGGCACTATGGCACTTAGCTCTGAAGTGACACGACCCTGTCTTCCTTCCGCCTGCTGGTGGGTAACCAGTGCCTTCCCTGTAATGGTTATGCTGCAGAACCGCAACCTTTTGTACCTTTCTTTGTGGGGTGGGGTGGGGGTGGGAGAGGAGGTAGGGAGGCTAGACATATCCCAAATCCAACAAGCCTCCAGCCAGAATGCCAGCTATTTTTCATTTGAAGGAATTGACTTCCGTACTCATTGAGCTTTTAAAAAGATCCTAACCTCAAGATGGTTCAAATCCATTGACATTTGCACTTTCAGCCGTGACAAGTCTCGGAGCTGCTGAGATGACTGGCCCTTGGCCTTCCCGCTTTAGCTCCCTCTTTGCCCTGTTCCCACACCTCCTACCCTGCCAGGTCTTGGACTTAACTTTCATACCATTTCTCACTCTTGGCTTCTTTTTCCCCCTGATGGCCTAGTCTCTTATGTTTCAATATTTCTTAACTGGGGTGTCTTATAACAGAAGATCTTTAGGACTAAAGAAAAAAAAAAAAAGAAAACTAAATGTTATTTTTATACCATAACTTGAGTCTATTGCCAAATCTGGTCCTCCCTCCCACGCCAGATGAGTTTACATCCCAGAAACATTGAGCCATCAGAAGGAACTGTGTACCTGAATTGTTCTCTGGCCTGGCGCTCTAGGGGGTGGTTGTCTCTTCAAGGTGGGACTCAGTCTCTGTCCTTCCTCTGTGCAGATAATACCTTTTTCTTGCTACAGCCTCCCTCTACTGCACTGCCCTGCACTCTCTCCTGCAAGTGCATCTTCCCCTTTCCTGGACTGGACTGTCCTTTGACCTTTTGACCCGCCCCAGATTCTAGCATGTCCCGTGGACAGGCTGGGAAATTTTGCTGCTCCCTATTGCTTCTGTTTACACAAATGAATTTTTCCTGGCTTCCCACTAGGGCATGTGAGTGGGTGGCATGGGCTCTTTTTATTACTATTATTATTATTATTATTATTATTGATCGAGATATGGGGGTCGTCTGTCTTACATGACTAGAAAAGATGGGGTTCTAGCTTTGTCCCTGCTGGCCTTGAAGCAAGACCCCTCCCCCTTTCCTTGACTTTTTTTTTTTTTTTCCTGAACTACTGCTTGGGATGGGGAGTTTCAACTTTTAGTGTGCAAATTCCTCTTTGGGGAGCCTGGGCTTTGATTTGCCCTAGTTTGGTGATGAAGATGAGACTTTAGATCTAGCCCAGGCTTGGAGGCCAGCTGGAGGAAGAAAGGTCTGAATCTTGGCCTATGGAGTTAAAGCTACCCTTTATTCTCCCCAGTAGCCCTTGTACTACATTCGGCCTAGATTTCCTATGCAAAACAACCTATCCTGGGTGCAGTACAGGCTGCCTACATTGTTCAGTAACTTCACAAGACATAGCGCAAACATGCATCATGGAGAAAGTAACAGGACTGTGGAGTCATTCCTCCTGTACTTTTTTCTTTTTTCCTGCTGGCTACAGTAGGGAGTGCCCCATGGGCACAGACCCAGCTGAAGAACAGAATGGAGGCCCTGGGAGGAGGCAGCTCACTGAGGAGCCTACATTCCTTACACAAGTGCCTAAAGAGAGTGACGCCAACACTCCATCCCTGTCCATCGCCTTCATAGACAGTCTGCTTCATGTTCTGTCACCCTTTGGGGAGGGGGCTCTCCCAGGACAGTGGGCTCTGCATGTTCTCAACTTGGGTACATTTGGGGGCTTGGATTAGGGCACTATTCCTGGAGGGTCCAGTCATTCACCAGCATTTGCAAATGCCCATAGGGAGCAGGTAGTTGTCACAACTCCTAGCAACAAGTGTGTGTTCTCTTTCTTTTTTTCTTTTTTCCCTGTGTGTCATTCTCCCCAGTGGGTTTCAAGACAGAACTTGAAAGGCATTTTAGTCCTTTGGCATTGTATATGCCATTCAAGGAATAAAAGCAAGAGATGGCCAGGCGTGGTGGTGCACATATCTAATCCCAGCCTCTGGGAGCTTGAGGCAAGAGAATCACACGTTCAAGGTCAGTTTGGGCTATATATTGAATTCTAGGCCTGAGCTATGTAGTAAGACCCTATCTCAGGAAAAACGAAACAGAGACAAGAAAAGGCAAGAGAAACAGCTTGGATGATGATAAAATAACTTCTTGCCGTGATCTCTCTCTCTCTTTTTTATTTCAAATTCTTTGAAAAATCCTCCTGACCATGTGGGTTCTTGTTTGAATTGAGAAGTGATACTGAGAGCAAGCTTTAGCTTGCTTGGATGTGGGTAAAGTGGTGCTTCATACCATGATGTTCCAAGGAAGCACTGGGGGGATTCCAACCCCATCTGCCAAGGTTTCCTGCTCCCCTCACTGTTTTGCCTTCCTTTTTCCTGGCTTCCATTTCCTTTTTCTATTCACTCAGCTTGCTTGCTGGCCTGCCTGCCACCTGCCTGCGTGATGATGAATTCTCTGCATGGCTGCAATGATCCTTACTGTTAATTGGCAAGGTCAGGCTTAGCTCTGACTGCAGAAGACCCAGAACCTTGTTCCTTATGCCCAGTGGTGCTAAGACCAGGGTTTACTGTTCTCAAGCATACGCTAGGGCAGGGCAGCAGGCCTGTCTAACTGGCAGGAAGTTGGGGATTTCTGGCAGCTTTCACACCTACTCATTCCTTGGAGCTGTTTTCTCTCACTGATTTTTTTTTTTTCCCCTTAGCTCTGCTTCCTTTGCTCTCTACCTGCAGCCTCTCTTTGCTGAGGATGTCCTGAGGGTAAACTACTCGGGTGTTGACAGCTAGAGGGTTAGAGAATAAGTATAGAGGAAGAAGAGAATAAGAAAATGGAGAGGGTTGGGTAAAAGGTGGGCGAGGAGAGCCCCACTCTTTGTTTATCCAGTCAAGCATGACCCATTGCTTCAGGTGCTAAAGCTGGCCTCTCGGGATAAGCCTGGAGCTGTTGTTGCTGGGAATTTATGCTTAGACTTGGGCTGAAGACAAAGGTACCTAAAAGTATAAACCCACTCTAAAAAACCTTCCAGTTCTCACCTGCTAGCTAACCGCTCTTCCGTAACTTCGTCTTTGGCTCAGCAACCCCCGCCCCCCCTTTTTTTTTTTGAATAGTTTTCTTTTTCCAACCAGAATTATGTGAATAATGCCAGGTCCCATGATGGGCACCATTTTCTTAGCTGGCCCATGGGATGTCTGCAAGACTGACAGGACAGTGTTGTAGACCTTGCTTCATACCTAACAAATGGATGGATGGATATTCCTTCCCTTTCCGGGTATGAAAAGTCATCTCAAACTAGCCAAAAGGCAGTTTTGGAAACTGCTGGGGAAAGTTATTTTTATTTATTTAGTGGGCTTAGGCCAATCTAGTATGGTAGCTAAGATGCCTTCCTTGGGCAGGGATCATGGCAGGGACTTGAAGGGCACTCTTTCCTACTTGGCCTTTTAAGCAGACCGAGAAAGAGGGATTTTCTGGTTTTCTCTTTCTTACTTACTAGGACTTGGCTTCTCCCTGGGCTGGGAGAGAGGCTGGGTTGGTGCTCTCCCCCTACTCTGTTCCTAGTGACCTAGAACCTCTGGCTGCTGTTCAGTAGCCCAGAAAGGGAATGGAAAGAATGGGCTCCAAACAGAACAGAATGATGTGGGCCAGGCAGATTTCCTTCTTAACAAGGGAAATGGGAAACTCTCCAAGAAATGTACAAGTGAAGACCCTGTGTCCGAATGCACCGAGTCCTCTGGTGCAGTAGCAATAAGGAAAAATGAAACGGTTTTCCTGCGCACACAGTCCAGCCTGATTGGTGTGTGATGTCGCATTTAGCAGCCATGTGGTGGGCATGTGTGACTACTCCGGGTTTCACTTTATTTTCTAAACTTTTTAATCCCTCTCAAGTCCAGCATGGATGGGGAAATGTCCGTGAAGCCCCACAGCTGTGTACTTGTTTGCATTTGTTTCCCTTTGAGACTTGTGTTTGTGTCCTGCTATGAGCTGTACCTCGTCCAGTCCATTGTGAAGTTATCCCAGCAGCTGTAATGTACAGTTCCTTCTGAAGCAAGCAACAGCAGCAGCACAATTCTGTGTTTTATAAAGACAACAGTGGCTTTTATTTCTAAAGTGCGGCCTCTTTTTTTTTTTTTTTTTTCTCTTCCTACCAGCGAAATAAACTGTTGGGATTAATTACATCTCTAATAGGTTTTAGGATGGAATAATAGAATGTTGTGCAATCAGACTTCACAGGGCCTCTGTGTACTCTTCATTCCACAAATATGCAAACCACTGTGCCCGCAGTATTGTAGGAGAAGGTAGACACAAATTTTAAATGAGGAAAACATGGTATTTAAACTTCAAATTCCATGGAGACTATCACAAGCTACCTAGTGCCCTGGTACAGGAGCACGGTAATGCGAGACTGGCACAAGGCCATAGTGATGAAGATGGGAAAGGCGGGGTAAATCTGAGAGGCGGGAGCTAGAATTAACAGAATGCCATGGCTGATGGAAGAGGAGGTGGAACTGAGGCTTTGACTTATGTTCCTACACGTGCTTATATTGGGACATTCTTATCAAGATGGGTGGTGAGGTGAAGGAGACTGGAGAAGGCAGAAAGTGCACTTGGCCGTCACTGGTAATAAGCATTGGGCTGGGGAGTGGGCGCCTTCCATAAAGTATTTGCTCTGCAAGCATGAGGACCAGAGTTCACATCCTCAGCACATATGTAAACGCCGAGCATAGTGGCGTAATGCACCACTCAGCTCTGGACAGGCAGAGCTGTGACCCCCAGGCTTTACTGGCCAGCTTGCCTAGCTGAATTGGTGAGCTCTGGGTTCAGTGAGAGACTCTTGTCTCAAAAAATAAGGTGGAGAGTGATTGGATAGGCATCTGGTGTCAGCCTCTGGCCTCCACACACTTGCATATACATGCACACACACACACACATGTGAACGGGCATGTACACTCATGTACAACACACACATACCGTACTTAACCTTGTATGGACTGAGGTTTTGTTTCTTTTTTGAGATCCCTTTTTACACATCCCCAATGGACCTCAAAACTCAATCCTCCTGCTGGAATTATAGGCATAAGCCACTATGCCTGGCCTAGACTTGAATTTTTTTTTTTTTTTAATATTTATTTGAGAGAGAAAGAAGCTGACAGATTTAGCATGCCAGGGCCTCCAGCCACTGCAAATGAACTCTAGATGCATGCGCCACATTGTGCATCTGACTTACATGGGTACTGGGGAATCGAACCTGGGTCCTTAGGCTTTGTAGGCAAGTGCCTTAACCTCTAAGTCATCTCTCCAGCCCTAGACTTGAGTTTTGATGTTCATGTGGAGAACAAGGTTAAGATTTCCAGTAAACATAGTTTTGGAGCTCAGGCAAAATATGAAACTGCAATGAATACTGGAGTCAGCGCTCATATTAATGATAGCCAAAGCCATAGGCACGAACAAGATAGCTTAGAAATAGTTGAGAAATAGAGTGTATGGCCTTAGAAACTCAAGGGAGGCGGTACAGAACTTAAGGTGAAAGTCAGCTAGATAGCTGGTTTTAAGTTTAGCGGTTTAATAAAGTGGGAGAGAAACCAAGGGAGTGGAAGATGGTGCAAGAAAGAGCGTGAACTACAATGAGTGTTCTTTCCCTGCATATCTTACATTCCACTACTTATCTTTCCTGGGATTTTACAGTAATATAACGTAGATATTAGTCTTCAGTAGTTCTTGAAAATGAGCATTAGAGGCAGCCGGGTGTGGTGGCCCACACCTTTAATCCCAGCACTCTGGAGGCAGAGGTAGGAAGATCACCGTGAGTTTGAGGCCACCCTGAGACTACAGAGTGAATTCCATGTCAGCCTGGGCTAGAGTGAGACCCTACCTCAAAAAAACAACAAAAAGAGCATTGAAGGGCTGGAGAGATGGATTAACAGTTAAAAGTGTTTGCCTGCAAAACAAAAGGACCCAGGTTCAACTCCCCAGGACCTACATAAGCCAGATGCTCAAGGTGGCGCATGTGTATGGAGTTCCTTTGCAGTGGCTGGAGGCCCTGGTGCGCCAATTCCCTCTCTCACTCTCCTCCCTCCCCACCCTCATCTCTTTCTGCCCGTTTTTCTCTCCATTTTCTCTCTTCTGTCTCTTTTATCAATCAATCATTAAATAAATAAATAAAAATGTATCTCCCAAATATTTTTTTAAAATGAGCATTGGGAAAAATAAATAAGGCTGAGAGTAGGACTTCCAAGTTGCTCACAAGCCACCATCACTACCACCTCGAAAACCCTCCTGTCCTTATGAGATTATAAAAAAGAAATAGGGGCTGGGGAGATGGTTTAGGGGTATAAGGTATGGCTTGCAAAGCCTGTATGCTTGGGTTCAATTCCCCAGTACCTACTTGCACAATGTGCACAATGTGGTGCATGCATCTGTAAGTTTGTTGCAGTGGCAGGAGGCCCTGGCACAACCATTCTCTGTCCTTTCTCCCTCTCTACTTGCAAACAGATAAAAATGTTTTTAAAAATTAAAACCCAATTTTGTTTCTTAGCCAGTTTCATAGTTGATATGTTTGTATGCCATATAGAACTTACCTAGTATTTATTTTTATTACTTTCCCAGAGCCTGTGAATCCCTAGGAACAGAAATTCCATTCCACTCATTTTTTTTATCTTAGGATCATAGCATATGCCAAGGGATTTTACATTTGAGAGTGAGTAAAATGAGCTACAGATCTTTGATTCAAGAGTGTGAGGGAGGCCAGGTGTGGTGGCTCACACCTTTAACCCTACCGCTTGGGAGACAGAGGTAGGAGGATCACCATGAGTTCGAGGCCACCCTAAGACTACATATTCTAGGATAGCCTTGGCTAGAGCAAGACCCTACCTCGGAAAACCAAAAATAAAAGAATATGAGGGGTAATGAGGAAGTGCAAGGGGAGGGATCAGCATTCCTAAAGCTTCAGCTAAGCCTCAAATTAGCATTACTGAATCATGGGAAAAAGTTATCTTTTATCATTCAAGCAATCACCTTTTCCCACTTAGACCCCCAGCTGCAGGGGTTTCTGAAGCCCACAGTATAGTTCTCAGGCATCAAGACTAGTGTCATCCCTGTTACTACTAGAGCATTGTGATTTCTGTACACTAGGGGAAGATAGTTGAGAGTGGGTTCTGGCTGAGATCCCACGGAGAAATCCTTACTGTCAGATTCCTCTGGGAAAGAGCCAACTAACTAGACCCATGATCCTTTTCAACAAAAGTTAGAGAAGTTGGTGAACTGAAATGAAATTTTCCAAATTGAAATAGGACACATTTATTTATAAGTACCACGTACTAGCTGACTGTGCCACTGGAGCTTCATGAGTATGACAAATGTATAACCTAGAATGAGGCAAAAAAAAAAAAAAATTAGCAAGCTCGAGAAATGGCTTAGCGATTTAGCCAAAGGACCCAGGTTCAATTCCTCAGGACCCATGTAAGCCAGATGCACAAGGAACACATGTGTCTGGAGTTTGTTTGCAGTGGCTACAGGCCCTGGCGCGCCCATTCTCTCTCTGTCTGTCTGTCTTCTATCTCTTTTGCTCTCTGCTTGCAAATAAATAAATAAAAATAAAAATTATTTTAAAAAATAGCAATGTGAGTGGGACAAAGACCCTGAGGGTAACATTTGGCTGTAAGCTTGTTTTTTGGAAAGGAGTGACTTTGCAAGATTTCAGGTTCCGCCTTTTAGTTGCTTCTCAAAGAAACTGGCCTGGGCTGTCTGGTCCTGGAGCCCTAGGCTTTGAGTGAAGGCTTCGGCACCCCTGAATAGCCCTTTTTAGCATTGGTTGAGAATTCTCTTTATCCTGTTAATTAGCAAAATTATGTCTAGCAAGAACCTTGGGGATAGAGTGAGGCTGGTTATCTCTTAGGTCAGACCCCCGAATCTCAAGGCAGCTGGGCTTCGCTGCAAGAAGAGTGCTTCGAAGTTCTGAGCCCGTGCCATCCCTGGGTTGCTATCTGTATTGCTTGAATGGAAAATAATGTTGAATTGGAAAGTTAACTTTTATGTTACTGGTTTTCCAGACGTTTATTCCTCTGGCTCTAAGCTGAGGAAAGCTGGCAGGGTGTATATAAAATATAAGCGAAACAGTCCTTCAAAGCAACTGTGTCAAGAAGACACTGGAAAAATGGGGCTGCTGGCGAGTGAAGCTCATTTGCAACTTCTTTTGTGTTTCTTTTTTGTTTTTGTATTTTGGTTTTTCGAGGTAGGGTCTCACTCTAGCTCAGGCTGACCAGGAGTTCACTATGTAATCTCAGGGTGGCCACGAGCTCACCACCAAAGACTCCTACCTCTGCCTCCTGAGTGCTGGGATTAAAGGTGTGCACCACCACGCCCTGTTTGGAACTTCTTTTATGAACCACAATTTATTTTCCTAGGACGTGATTGTATAACTTTATAGGGCTTCGTGGCTTTACTGGGTAGGAACCTCTTGTCATGTTGTTTTTGACTACAGCAACCTCCCCGCCAGCCTGGCAATGTCTTTTGGGGGCAATGTTATAATAAAGGGCCTTTCTAGGGATCTTTTCGGCCACTCTTCATCTGCCAAAAGCAGACAGGAAAGTAGACGTTCCCAGTGAGGTTTTTGGGAAAAGGCCATGATGTCAATGGGAGTAATGTACAAAAGGAAAGGCTGAGGTACTTGAAGCATTAGCTAAGTGTTTTATACATTATCGTTTTTTTTTTCCCTTTTGTATTTATTAGAGACAAAGGGAGAGAAAGAGAGAGAGAGAGAGAATGAGTGCGCCAGGGCCTCCAGCCACTGCAAACGAACTCCAGACACATGTGCCACATGTGCATCTGGCTTACGTGGGTCCTTAGGCTTCATGGGCAAGTGCCTTGACTGCTAAGCCATCTCTCCAGCCCCATTATCTGTTTTATAACTACATCTTCCTAATAATGCTTATCAGTTATCTTCAATTGCATATTACAAAATTCCAATTGAGTGGCTGAGATAAGGGGAATCTCATTTCATATGATAAGAAGGTCTGATTCAGTCCAAGGTAGGTTAAGTGGCTAAAAAATGGTAACATCAAGAACCAGACTGCAGGGCCAGGCATGGTGGTGCACCCCTTTAATCCTAGCACTTGGGAGGAAGATGTAGGAGGATCTCTGTGAGTTCGAGGCCACCCTGAGACTACATAGTAAATTCCAGGTGCGAGACCCTATCTTGAACACTCCCACTTCAAAAAAAAAAAAAAAAGAACCAGACTGCAGTTTTCTTTCTCTTCGGTTTTATAGTGTGTGTCCTTATGCTAGTTGACCTAATGGTCCCAAGCTGGCTACTGTAACTCCTGGAAGGAAACGGTGGCAAAACAGGTTTGACTAGAAGATGGAATAATTTCTTGAGAGTTGCACTCTAAACAAGAGAATCTTTCCATGGGGGGTTCTAGAAATTCTGGCCTCGTTTCATTTGCTAGAATGTCTTCTTTTCTCATTGGCAGAGCAAGTAAGATTATCACTTATGAGTTTCTTAAATAGGATCGTGAACTAAATTGAATCATGGACTAAAAAGGGTGAGGTATGTCTACTAGCAAGAAAAGCTGAAGAAGCCGGGCGTGGTGGCGCACGCCTTTAATCCCAGCACTTGGGAGGCAGAGGTAGGAGGATCGCCGTGAGTTCGAGGCCACCCTGAGACTCCACAGTGAATTCCAGGTCAGCCTGAGCTAGAGTGAGACCCTGCCTCAGAAAAACAAACAACAACAACAAAAATAAGTAAAAGCAGAAGGGCTGGAGAGATGGGTCAGTAGTTAAAGGTGCTTGCTTGTAAAGCCTGATGGCCTGACTTTGATTCCCCAGTAGTTATGTAAAGCCAGATGCATAAAGTGGCACAAGCATCTGGAGTTTGTTTGCAGTGACAGGAGGCCCCTGTATACCCATACTTTCTCAGTTTCTCTCTCATAAATAAAGAAATATTTTTTTAAACAGCAGGGAAAAGGTGGGTGTGGTGGCACATACCTTTAATCCCAGCAGAGATAGGAGGTTCGACCACCTATCCCGGCCACCCTGAGACTACATAGTGAATTCCAGGTCAGCCTGGGCTAGAGTGAGACCCTACTTTGACCCCCCCAACAACAAAAAAAAAAGGCAAAACCAGAAAAAAAAAAAGCAGGGAAGAGCTATTATGTCATCGAGCAGTGTCTCCTCTACATATGTAATCCAGCTTTTAGAGAATGTGAATCTTAGAGTGACTTTTCCAAGCATAGAGTGAGTGGCAGAGGGCCTTTAGTCTTGACTCTATGTTCCTAAAGCCCACCTTTTTTTTTTTTTTTTTTTTTTTTGAGGTAGGGTCTCACTCTAGGCCAGGCTGACCTAGAATTCACTATGGAGTCTCAAACTTTTGGTGGTCCTCCTATCTCTGCCTCCCGAGTGCTGGGATTAAAGTCATGCACCTCCACGCCCGGCTCCACCTCTTTAATATTGTGTTTGCTGCAGTGCCAATTTCCTTCCACCCCATAGAAACTGCTGGCGAATGCTATCCAATGGTGATATCTCTGACACACGAAATACAGGAGTATAGAATAAGTGTTTAAGTGCTGTAGAATAATAATGGCAACTAGGAAATAGAGGGGCACTCTCAGCCACTGAGTCTGACTTGCTAGTCTTGGAGACTTACCAGCTGTTAAAGTAGGCAGTTGAGAAACTTGTCTTTCCTGAGTAAGTATTGGGTATCTCATTGTGCCTTTCTTTAATGACCAATGTACTTATTTGGTATCTCAATATCAGATCCTATATTCATTTTAAAATTTGGTTGTTTGTCTGATTTTTTTTTTTTTTTTTTTTTTTTTTTTGAGGTAGGGTTTCATTCTAGCCAAGGCTGACCTGGAGTTCACTATGTAGTCTCAGGGTGGCCTTGAACTCAGGGCAATCCTCCTACCTCCCAAGTGCTGGGATCAAAGGTGCGCACCACCACGCCTGGCTGTCTTACTGATTTTTTATTTTTATTTTTGGCTTTTCAAGGTAGGGTGTCACTCTAGTTCAGGCTGACCTGGAATTCACTATGTAGTCTTAGGGTGGCCTCAAACCGATGGTGATCCTCCTACCTCTGCCTCCCAAGTGCTGGGATTAAAGGTGTGTGCCACCACGCCTGGCTCTTTTAAAATATTTATTTGCAAGCAGAGAGAGAAGGGGCACACTAGGGCCTCCAGCTGCTGCCAACAATCTTTAGATACATGTGCCACTTTGTGCATTTGGCTTCACGTGGGCAGTGGGGAATCTGTTAGGTTTTGCATGCAAGCGCCTTAACCACTGAGCAATCTTTCTAGCTTTTTGATTTTTCAGATGAGGAAACTAAAGCCCAAATAGTCAAGTGACTAATCCAAAGTCCTGCTGCCTGTTGGGGAGGGGGGAGTTGTGCATGCTGAAAATAGGATTTGTTCCCACTTTTAAAAATGTGCTTTGAGGGCTGGAGAGATGGCTCAACAGTTAAGACACTAGCCTGCGAAGCCTAAAGACCCATGTTCCACTCTACAGATCCCACATAAGCCAGACGCATAAAAGTGAGGCAAGTGCAAGGCTGCACGTGCCCACTAGGTGACACAAGCGTCTGGGGTTCGATTGTAGTGGCTGAGGCCCTGGGGCACCAATTCTCTCTCTCTCTAAAATAAAAATTTAAAAATAGTGCCTTGAGGGCTGGAGAGTTGGCTTAGCAGTTAAAGTGCTTGCCCGCAAAGTCAAAGGACCCCAGATTCGATTCCCCAGGACCCGAGTAAGCCAGATGTACAAGGTGGTGTTCGCGTCTGGATTTCGTTTGCAGGGGCTGGAAGCCCTGGTGCACCCTTTCTCCCTCTCTGTCTCACATAATAAAATGTATTTTTTTAAAAAAATGTATTTGAGCCAGGTGTGTTGGTACACCTCTGAATCCCAGCACTCTGGAGGCAGAGGTTGGAGAATGGCTGTGGGTTCAGGGCCAGCATGAGACTACACACAGTGCGTTCCAGGTCAGCCTGGGCAAGAATGACAGAGACCCTACGTAGGAGGAAAAAAAAAAAAAGTTAAGGCAACGCAGGGACTTTCTATGAACTGCGGTATCAATGGACTGCAGGGAGGCCACCCCCAGAACGGTGTGGCCAAAGGGGCTGCGCGGTTGGCCTTGACAGGTGAGCGGGCGCGGGCCGGAGCAGCGCCAGTGCTGGGCAGGTAGACGGCTCCTCCGCTGAGTTCCTGCGGCCGCGACGTGGCCTCGGGCCAGCGGTACCCGGCGCGGAGGCGGAGAAGGAGGCCGGCCGAGCTTTAGCGCGCCGCCGCCCGACTCCCGGCCCGGCCGCTCGCTGCCGCCGCTCCCGCACGGACGGCCGGACGCGCGGGGCGGCGGAACTGACGCCGGCGTGTTTCCGGGGGCGGCCGGGCGCGCGAGCGCTGGTGAGGGAGCGGGCCGAGCGTCAGCGGCGACGACGACGCAAGTTCCGGACGGGGCGCCCGTCTCCTCGCCTCACGCCCGTCTCGCGGCGCCGGTGGAGCGGCGGTCGGCTGGTGTCCCGGGCGGGCAGCGCTGGGAGCGCGCGTGCCGCCGGCGACGACGAGGGGCCGGCTGCCATCGCCCCCACCCCCGCCCCGCGCCTCCGCCTCGGACAAGGGTCCGCGCGAGCGGCCGCCCTTCTCGCCCCAAGCACTCCCCCCAGCTCCATGAATGGAAATCGGCTCCGCAGGTGAGCGAGGAGGCCGGCTGGCCGCCCGCGTAGGTGCTGGGTCTTCAGCCCGCCGCGGACCCCCGTCCTCCCGGCCGCGCCCCACCCCGAGCATCGCTCGCCGCTTCCGCGAAGCCCAGGTGCTCGGAGCGCGCCGAGCGTCGTGGAGTCGCTGGGCTTCCGGCCGCCCGCAGCTCCCCGGGGACCCGACCGCCGAGTTGACGGAGCTGGCAGAAGGATTTAACTTGGGGCTTATCTAGGCGGCGTTGCCTCTCCCTCCCATCGTTATTATTATTTTCCTACAGCATTTCCCGTCCCCCGTATCCCCGCCCGAATACAGAAGGCTCTGCCCTCGCTCTTATTATTATTCCACTTGGAGATGTCACGGCATGCTTGTCCTTTAATCGTGTCTGTCTGTCTGTCGTGGAGGCTGGGCGATCTCCCTCACTTGCCTTTTAAAAGTAGTTGTGTTCACCGATGAAGATTTAACTTTGCCATCGGTGAGGCGAAGTCAAGTGACAGATAGGCATGGCTTTGCATCTCCCTGGCCCTCGGTGTTTTGTGATAGCCTGGTTTGTCGCTTTTAGGGGGAGCTTGGAAAAATGTCATATCAGCCTAAGGTCACTGTTCATATGAGGAGTTGGGCTGGAGGGATGGCTTAGCGGTTAAGGCGCTTGCCTGCAAAGCCAAAGGACCCAGGTTCGAGAGTCCCCAGGACCCACATAAGCTAAAAGGTGGTGCATGCATCTGGAGTTCGTTTGCAGTGGCTGGAGACCCTGGCATATCCGTTCTCTCTGGCTCTCTCACAAACAAATAAATAAATTAAATTTAAAAAATTAAATGTGATGACAGTGTTTCCCATCCCCCTCTTCATTCTCTGTGCCCGACACCAGCAATTGTTACAAACCTGGAAATTTGAAATTCAGGAAAACTGCTTTTGCTTTCTCTCTTGGGGAGATACATGGAAGTCTTGAGGAAGACAGTGCAACATAGACAGTATTTGGCCTTTAAAAAAGGGAGTCAGTGGTTCTAGAGTAGTTGACTGACAAATGTAAGATAGGTGCTGCATAATGGTTTACCAAGTGACCATAATCCATGTTAAATTTGAATGGTCTTGTCCAGATGATCACTAATTTCAGACTTTGGGGGATTGTCTTGTTACTATATTACGGATTCCCTGAATTTCATATCCCCTGTTGCCAGTTTGACAAGTCCTTAAACATAAGAAAAAGATATAGATAGCAAACAGTGGCACAGGAATGTTTTGAATAGATTAAAGAGAATAATCGTGAGGGGCTGGAGAGATGGCTCAGCTTGGAAAGCCCAATGGCCTGGATTCAGTTCCCCAGTACCCACATAAAGCCAGATGCCCAGCGTGGTGCATAAATCTGGAGTTTGTTTGTAGTGCAAGAAGTCCTGGCACACCCATTCTCTTTCTATGTCTCTGTCAAATAAATAAATAAAAATATTAACGATGTGGGTGTGTTGATGCACACTCTTAATTCCAGCACTCAGAGGCAGAGGTAGGAGAATCATTGTGACTTCGAGTCAGGCCTGGTGCTACAGAGAGTTTCAGGTCAGCCTGGGCTAGAGTGAGCCCCTACCTAGGAAAAACAACAACAACAAAAGTATAATTGTCAGAGCCGGCCATGGTGGCACACGCCTTTAACCCCAGCTCTCGGGAGGCAGAGGTAGGAGGATTGCTGTGAACTCGAGGCCATCCTGAGACTAAATAGTGAATTCCAGGTCAGTCTGAGCTAGAGTGAGGCCCTACCTCAACACCCCCCCCCCCGCAAAAAAAAAGTATAATTGTCAAATAAAATAAGCATAAAATGTAGGATGTGGGCTGGGGGAATTTGTTACAAATTTTAGTACATAGATTTCACTCAATTTCTACCATTTTTCTTTCCATGTTCCATTTTTTTCTCATCTCTTAAAAAGTTTATGTAGATTGTGAAATTTTAAATTCTCCCTTATTACTGATTTGTTTATCTTCCAAACTGTCTTGCTCTTGTTTTTAAATTTTCTATCATACTTATTTGTTCTTACTTCACAAGAAATGTAATGGCTCTGGGCTGTAAGTGATTTTTACGTAACTGCCTTGTCAAGCCTGGAAAACTAAACATGAATGCTAAAATTTTGGATTTTTTTTTCTTTTTCTTTCTTTCTTTTTTTCCTTCTCAGGTAGGGTCTCTGTAGCCCAGGCTGACCTAGAATTCACTATGTAGTCTCAGGCTGCCCTCAAACTCACTGAAATCCTCCTAACTCCGTATCCTGAATGCTGGGATTAAAGGCATTCACCAGCCACCACACCTGGCAGGAGCATTGTTAAAAAATTTTAAGTATTTGTTCTTTTTCTTCTTTGAGTTTTTCATATGAAACTGTGCCCAAATATATTAGCAACATCCTAGAAAGTATTTGTGACATTAAACACCTAGCCAAGTATGACTCAGTAAATAAGCTTTATCTTCTCTTTTTAAGTGTTCTTTTGCTAACATATGGACCATTGGGCTGTCTTTATATTGCAGGAAGTATAGTTAAGATTTAGGGCTGGAGAAATAACTCAGTGGTTAAAAGCACTTGCTTGCAAAGCCTGGCATCCCTGGTTCAATTCCCCAATACTCACATAAAGCCAGAGGCACAAGGTGGCACATGTACCTGGTTTGTTTGCACTGGCACTTGGCCCTTGTGCATCCATTGTCATTCTCTTTCTCTCTTCTTGCAAATAAATTAATAATTGAAAATATTTAAAAGAAAAGTACAGTTCATTTTCTAATGCAGTTTCTGTGTGATTGACTGCTGTCTAATACTAGAAGTGTTATAATTAGACTTAAAAAATTGTTACCATCAAAAACAAATTTTTTGGGCTGGAGAGATGGTTCAGTGGTGCTTACTTGCAAAACCTAAGACCCAGGTTTGAATTCTCCAGGTCCCATGTAAGCCAGATGCACATGGTGGTGCCTGCATCTGGAGTTTGTTTGTAGTGCTAGAGGCCCTGGCATGCCCATTCTCTCTCTCTTTCACTCTCTCTCTAATAAATAAAAAGTAAATTTAAAAAAAACAATTTTTTTATTCTTCATGAGATTATATGTTATCCTAAATGTGAAGTTTAAAGCATAATTGAGAAAACTGAACAACTAAGTCTTAAATCCAGAATGTGACAGCTACACGTTTTGCTTACAAAATTTTCAGTTGAGGGCTGGAGTGGTCAAGGCATTTGCCTGCAAAGCCAAAGGACCCAGGTTCAATTCCCCAGGACCCACATCAGCCAGATGCACAAGTGGGTGCATGCATCTGGAGTTCATTTGCAGTGGCTAAAGCCACTGGTGTGCCCATTCTCTCTCTCTCTCCCTCTTTCTCTGTCAAATAAATAAATAAATAATATATTTTTTAAATTTCAGTTGAGAGCCTGGTGTGGTGGCACACGCCTTTAATCCCAGCACTCAGGAGGTAGTGGTAGAAGGATTGCCATGTGTTGAAGGCCAACCTGAGAATACAGAGTGAATTCCAGGTCAGCCTGGGCTACAGTGAGACCATACCTCAAAGAACCAAAAAAATTTTTTTTTCAGTTGAGTGCTGGGTGTGGTAGTTTATGCCTATAATCCCAATACTTGGGAAGCTGAGAGGTAGGAGAATTGCAGTGAGTTAGAGTTCAGGAAGCACATTTAACCGCTGAGCCATCTTTCCAGCCCTTAGAATTTTCTTGTTTGTTTGATTTTCGATTTTTCAAGGTAGGGTCTCTAGCTCAGGCTGACCTGGAATTCACTATGTAGTCTCAGGATGGCCTTGAACTCATGGCAATCTTACTACGTCTGCCTCCCACGTGCTGGGATTAAAGGCGTGCGACACCACACCCGGCTCCTTATAACTTTTAAGTTTTCCCTGTACAAGCTACTACGGCAGTACCACCTGAACTTTCACTTTACAAAAAAATTGACATGATTAGTGTTTTTCTTTTCTCCAAGGTTGGGTCTCTCTCTAGCTCAGGCTGACCTGGATTCGTTATGTACTCTCAGGGTGGCCTTGAACTAAGACAGTTTTCCTACCTCTGCCTCCTGAGTGTGGAGGTTAAAGGTATGTGCCACCATGCCCCACTTATATTTAACTTTTTAAAATATATTTTATTTACTTATTTGAGAGAGAGAAAGAGGCGCCGGGGGGGAGGGAGAGGATTGGAGTGCCAGGGCCTCCACCCACTTTAAATGAACTCCAGATGCATGTGCCCCCTTGTGCATCTGGCTTATGTGGGTACTGGGGAATTGAACCAGGATTCTTTGGCTTTGCAGGCAAACGCCTTAACTGCTAAGCCATCTCTCCAGCCCTATATTTAGTTTTAAAAAATGTTTTATTTTATTTATTTGTTTGAGGGCAGGGGAGAGCAGATAGAGAGAGAGAGAGAGAGAGAGAATGGGTGTACTAGGACCTTTAGCTGCTGCAAAGAACTCCAGGCACACGTGCCATCTTGTGCATCTGGCTTACGTGGGTCCTGGGGAATTGAACCTGGGTCTTTTGGCTTTGGAGGCAAGCGCCTTAACTGCTAAGACATCCCTCTAGCCCCATATTTAATTTTTTTTTTTGTTTTTAAATATTTAATTAATTAATTTATTTGAGAGAGAGAGAGAGAGAATGGATGCACTAGGGTCTCTAGCCACTGCAAATGAGCTGCAGATACATGTGCCTCCTTGTGCATGTGGCTTACATAGGTACTAGGGAATCAAACCTGGATCCTTAGGCTTTGCAGGCAAGCACCTTAACCACTAAGACATCTCTCCATCCCTTTTAAGAAATATTTATAGTTTTTAAATATAATAGTTTAGCAACTGTGTTTGTGATCTCTTAAAAATAAACCTCTGATGCAACTCTATTTTTTTGTGGTCTGATAACAACTACAAGTATAGGTTGTGTTTTGTTTACAAATAAAACAAGAATGAGAGGAGTAGGGGAAGCACCAGAGGAAATGTTCATTTAAATACCATTTCTAACCTACCTTTTTTTTTCAAAACCACTGAGCCATCTCCCCATACCTCTTATTTATTTACTTATTTATTTATTTGAGAGAGAATGGGCATGTCAGGGCCTTTAGCCACTGCAAATGAACTCCAGATGATGGGCTACCTTGTGCATCTAGCTTCCGTGGGTACTAGAGAATCGAACCTGGGTCCTTAGGCTTCGAAGGCAAGCACCTTAACTGCTAAGCCATCTCTCCAGCCCTCCCAATTGCTGGGGATTAAAGGCATGTATCACTATGCCTGGCCCTCTTTTTTTTTTATGGTTTTTCGAGGTAGGGTTTCATTCTTCCAGGCTGACCTGGAATTCACTATATAGTCTCAGGGTGGCCTCAAACTCACTGCGATCCTCCTACCTCTGTCTCCCGAGTGCTGGGATTAAAGGTGTGTGCCGCCACGCCCGGCTGGCCCCTTTATTTTTTAATGCATAGTACTCTATATTTTTAAGTTAAGTCCCAACTATTATTCAGGAAGGAATTATACGTAGCTATAAATTTTCTCTAATAATATATGGAAAGGCAGGAGTAGGAGTTCAGTTCCCAGCATTAGAAAGTAAAGTTTTTTTTTTTTAATTTCTTTTGTTCATTAGTTATTTATTTGAGAGTGACAGACAGAGCGAGAAAGGCAGGTAGAGAGAGAGAGAGAGAGAGAGAATGGGCGCGCCAGGGCTTCCAGCCACTGCAAACGAACTCCAGACACATGTGCCCCCTTGTGCATCTGGCTAACATGGGTCCTGGGGAATTGAGCCTCGAACCGGGGTCCTTAGGCTTCACAGGCGAGCGCTTAACCGCTAAGCCATCTCTCCAGCCCTAGAAAGTAAAGTTTATGGAAGCTGGGTACACACCTTTAGTTTCAACACTTAAGGAGGCTGAGGTAGGAGGATGGCCATGAGTTTGAGGCCGTACTGGGGCTACAGAGTTCCAGGTCAGCTTGGGCTAGAGTAAAACCCTACCTCAGAAAACAACAACAAAAAAGTTTATGGAAAGAAAACACTTATTTTTATCATAAATTGCTGATATGCAAATTGATTTGTTCTGTTGGGCAGTTGTTTTATATCGCTTGGTTAAACTTTTATTTATCTTTGGATATATTTAATACCTCTGTACTTTTTTCTTAAAATTTTATTTATTTATTTGTGAGGAGAGAGCGAGGGGAAGGAGGAAGAGAGAGTGAAAATATAAGTACATCAGGGGAACTCTAAGTACATGAGCCACTTTATGACTGTGCATCTGATTTTACGCGGATAGTGGGGAATCACCCAAGCCATCAGGCCTTGCAAGCGAGTATCTTTAATCAAATGAGTCATCTTGCCATTCCTGCATTTCTTTCATAATAAAAATTATTTTGAAGTCACTTAGATAGCCAGGTGTAGTGCTACACGCCTTTAATGCCAGCACTCAGGAGGCAGAGGTGGGAGAATCACTGTGAGTTTGAGGCCAGCCTAGGACTACAGAGTGAGTTCCATCCAGGTCAGCCTGGGCTAGAGTGAGACCTTACCTTGGAAAAAGGAAACAAAAGAAAACAAAAATCATGTAGGTTCAAATTTTAAAGGAGCAAAAGTTGCATGCATATGAAACTAGAACTAAATCATGTATGCAATTCAGAGTCAGTCATAGTGACATAATCCCAGCACTCTGGAAGGCTGAGGGAGGAGAGTCATGAATTGGAAGCCAGCAGGCCAGACTGTCTCAAAATACAGGGAAGGATTTGAATAAGGAGAATGAAAGCTGTGGATTCAAAATACTGTAATATATAATGCCATCAAGATTCTCAGTTTAGTATTTAAAACAATTTATCACTTTGTGAAGTGTTTATTGTTATATAAAATTTCTTGTTTTGTTTGAAGGAAAAAATGTCAAAAGTGCTCTTGTATTTGGTGGGTATGAGTTTTCAGAGTACCGAAGACTTTTTACTGGGTTGTTACTGAAGTTTCAGTTTGTGCTGCACTGGAATGGCCATTATAACTTTTTCTAAAAGCTTTCGTTTTGCTGGGCGTGGTGGTGTACACCTTTAATCACAGCATTCAGGAGGCAGAGGTAGAAGGATCGCTGTGAGTTCAAGGCCAGCCTGAGACTGCATAGTGAATTCCAGGTTAGCCGGGGCTAGAGTGAGACCCTACCTCAAAAAAACAAAATAAATAAATAAATAAAACTTTTTTATTACAGCTTCCAAAATTACAGACAATAAACCATGATAATTTCCTCCCCACCCCCATTTTCCCTTCACAAATCCACTCTCCATCATGTCTCCTCCCCCTCTCAATTAATCTCTCTTTAATTTTGATGTCATCATCTTTTCCTCCTATTATAAAGTCTTGTGTAGGTGGTGCCAGGCACTGTGAGGTCATGGATATCCAGGCCATTTTATGTTTGGAAGATTTCAGTTTTATTTATTTACTTATTTGAGAGAGACAAAGAGAGACAGAATGAATGGGCAAGCCAGGGCCTCCAGTCACTGCAAACGAACTCCAGACACATTTGCTTCCTTGTGCATCTGGCTTTATGTGGGCACTGGGGAATCCAACAGCCTAGGTCCTTAGGCTTTGCAGGCAAGCGCTTTAACCACTAAGCCATCTCTCTACCCCTTCTTTTTTTTTTTCTTTTTTCTTTTTTGAGGTAGGGTCTCACCTCTAGCTCAGGCTGACCTGGAATTCACTATGTAGTCTCAGGGTGACCTCAGACTCACAGTGATCCTCTTATCTTTGCCTCCCGAGTGTTAAGATTTGCTTTATGTCCTAATATATGCTCTATTTTAGAGAATGTTCCACATGCTGCTGAAAAGAATGTGTATTCTGCAGAATGTGGGTGGAATTTTCTGTAGATATCTGTTAAGTCCATTTGTTCCATGATGTCATTTAATCCAAATGCTTCTCTGTTTATTTATTTGTTTATTTTTTGCTGGGATGACCTGTCAATTGATGAGACTAGGGAATTGAAGTCACTTATTACAATTGTGCTTAGAGTTATCTGTGACCCTAAGACTAGTAGTGTTTGTCTAATGAAGTTGGGAGCACCCATGTTAGGTGCGTATATGTTTAGAATTGTAACGTCCTCCTGTTGAATTGTTCCTTTAATCAATATAAAGTGAGGGTTTTTTTGTTTTGTTTTTTGTTTTTATTTTTGTTTTTTAAGTTAGGGTCTCACTCTAGCCCAGGCTGACCTGGAGTTTACTATGTCGTCTCAGGGTGGCCTCAAACTCATGCTGATCCTCTTACCTTGTCTCCCAAGTGCTAGCATTAAAGATGTGTGCCATCATGCCTGGCTTAAAGTGACTATATTTCCTAACTAATGTTGGTTTGAAGTCTATCCTGTCAGATATTAGGATAGTAACACTTGCTTGTTTCCTAGGCCCATTTGCTTGAAATTCCATTTTCCATCCTTTCACCCTACAATCATCTGTTTTATATGAAGAGGTGAGTTTCTTGGAGACAACAAACAGAAGTATCCTGCCTTTTAATTCAGTTTGCAAGCTTGTGTCTTTTGGGTAGAGCATTGAGGCCATTGATATTAAGAGTTATTATTGAAAGGTGTATATTTTTTCTTGTCGTTCTTCTTGCTTTTTAGTGCTTTCTGTTTTTCCTTACTATTATTTGAATATGTTTTTTTTTTTTTTCCTGCTTTCTCATGTGTCTGCTTTTCTTTCTCTTCAGTGTGAAGATCCCTTCAAGTATTTTCTGTAGAGCTGGCTCAGTGGTCATATATTCCTTTAGACTGTTTTTGTTATGGAAAGTCTTCATTTCTCTTTCAATTATGATGGATAGCTTTGCTGGATATAATAATCTTGGTTGAAATTTATTATCTTTCAGAACTTGGAATACATCATTCCTAGCCCTTAAGGTTTTTAAAGATTGTGTTGAGTAATCTGCTGTTATCCTGATGGGCTTGCCTTTATATGTGACTTGATGTTTCTGTCTGACTGCTTTCAATACATTTTCTTTGGCTTGGATGCTTATTAGTTTAATGATAAAATGGTGAGGAGAGGTTCTTTCCTGGTTTTGTCTCTTGGGTGTTCTGAAGGCTTCCTGTATCTGTATTGGCATCTCTTTCCCTATTTGGGGGAAATTTTCTTCTATGATTTTGTTGGAAATTCCTACTTGCCTTTAGAGTGAAATTCCTCTCCACTGGATTCTTGTGTTTGATCTCTTCATTGTGCCCTGAATGTCTTGAATTTCCCATGTACACCTTCCTATTAGTTTGTCTTTATCTTTGTTGGACTCTTCTTGGTCTGCCACCACATCTTCTAGTTTAGATAATTCTGTCCTTTCCTTGATCCATTCTATTGGTGAGGCTTTCTGCAGAGCTTTTTATTTGACTTAGTGTGTTTTTCATTTCTAGTATTTCTGATTGCTGTTTCTTTAGTATTTCTGTTTTCTTATTCATGTCTTGTGTTGACCTCTTTATTTCATTAAGTTGGTTTACTGTGTTCTCTTGGGATTCCTTCAGAAGTTTTCTTCTTTGATTCCTGTGATTTCTTCTTTGATTCCTTTGAACATGGATATAGTCATTCTTTTGAATTCTTTGTCAGGCATTTCATCTAAATTTGTCATTTCTGAGAGATTTATAATTTTTGTGGAATTATATTGTCTTAATTTTTTATGTTTCTTGTATTACAATGTAGAGATGTTTGCATCTTGAGTTAATTTGATATTTGGGTTTTGTAATTATCTGATGTATTCTTAGACCTGTAAATCTGATGTTAATATATCTTCAGGGTAGGAGCCTAAGGTGCCAGGTGTGGATCTTATATTACTCCGAGAGTAACAGTAGAAGTGACCCTGGGTGATGAGTTTGCCTGCTATGCAAGTGTTTTAGTAGGCTGGGTAGAGCAAAATACATACAAATTCTAAAATTCAACTGAACAATATATACCTATTATAACTTTTTATTCTCAAGTACTTATTACTTGTGACTGGTAGCTTGACATAAAAGTATATGAGAAAAGGAGAAAAGGAGCATCTTTCTTTGGTTCCTTGAGGTAGGGTCTCACTAGTCCAGGCTGACCTGGAATTCCCTATGTAGTCTCAGGCTAACCTCAAACTCACAATGATCCTCCTCTTTCTGCCTCACGAGTGCTGCGATTAAAGGTGTGTACCACCATGCCCATCTAGGAACATTCTTTTTTGTAAATATTTTTATTCATTTATTTTCAAGGAAAGAGACAGGGAGAGAAAGAAAGAACTAGAGAGAGGGAGATAATGGGCATGCCAGGGCTTCTAGCTGCTACAAACAAACTCCAGACACATTTGCCACTTTGTGCATCTGGCTTTATATCTGGGGAATTGAACGGGAGTTGTTAGGCTTTGCAGGTAAGCACCTTAACCACTGAACCATTCCTCCAGCCCCAAGGAACCTCTTTTAATTCTCCTTGACTATTATTATTTTTTTTTCTTTTGATTTTTCAAGGTAGGGTCTTACTCTAGCCCAGGCTGACCTGGAATTCACTCTGTATTCTCAGGGTGGCCTCCAACTCATGGAGATCTTGCTACCTCTTCGTCCATAGTGCTGGGATTAAAGGTGTGTGCCACCATGCCTGGCTGTCCTTGATTTCTTTTTAAATTTTTTGTTTATTTTACTGGAGAGAGAGAGAGGCATATAGATAGAGATTGAGTGTGCCAGGGCCTTCAGCCACTTCAAATGAACTCCAGGTGCATGTGCTATCTTGTGCAGCTGGCTTATGTGGGTCCTGGGGAATTGAACCTGGGTCCTTTGGCTTTGCAGGTAAGTACCTTAACTGCTAAGCCATCTCTCCAGCTCTAATTTCTTTGATTTTATTAGTTAATATTAATTATGCAAAATAGTAGGTTTTATTGTAACATTTCCTATATGTATATAATTTACTTTGTTCACAACCATCCCCCCCCCTTTTTTTTAAACAAAGACTAAAGTGCAAGTAAAAATAGAACATGCATATATAACCTGCAGGTGTAATTTGGTGAGCATAAAGAAAATATTTTTAAAATATCCATGATTCTATCGTCTAGTAAAACCATTCTTACATTTTAAAACTATGTGATACAACTATTCTTTATATTTTTAAACTAAATTTTAGACTAAAATAAAACTTAAATGAAGTTGTTTTGGAAAGCAGCTAAGACGCAATATCTAGATACTATTTCTTTCTCTTTGAGAAAATTTATCTAACAGGTTGATAATTTAGAATTAATTTATATTTGTTTATACTTTTCATTGGAAACATTGTATTTGTTTAGTTCTTTCTATACCCTGGCCTGACTCTGTAAAGAAGCCTGGGGCCCTGTACAGGGATTATTTCCTGGAAGAGTTCTCTGTTGTATATTGAAAGCTTGCTCAGAGAAGAATTCTTGCCAAATTGGCTTTGAGATACTGAATTCTAGTTGGATGCTATTTTGCTTTATTATGTTGACATATAGTTTTATTTTGGTTCCTATATTTTTAAAATACCTGACGGGGCTGAGGAAGTGGCTTAGTGAGTGAAAAACACTTGGTGTACAGGTGTGATAACCTGAGTTCAGACCTCACAACCCACATAAATGCTGGATGCAGTGAAAAGTGTGTCACCTCAGCCCTCCTGTGTTGGTGGGTCAGTTAGCCTAGTGTACACAATGATGAACAAGAGAGACCCTGTCAGGCTGGAAAAATGGCTTAGCAGTTAAGGCACATGCCTGCAAAGCCTAGGGACCCAGGTTTGATTCTCCAGGTCCCGTGTAAGCCAGTTGCACATGGTGGCACATGCGTCTGGTGGTCATTTGCAGTGCCTAGAGGCCCTGGCATGCCCATTCTCTCTCTCCCCCCAATAATAAAAAAAAAAAAGTAAAATCTTCAAAACTAAAGAGAGAGAGAGACCCTGTCTTAAAATAAGGTGAAAGGGAGAACCAACACCTAAGGTTGTCCTATTACATCCATACATGCACTGTGGCATATGTTCTCCCACAGTGAAACACATCCTATGCACGCACACACACATACACACTAAAAAAGAATACTTAAGAATCTACTTGAGGGCTGGAGAGAGAGAGCTCGGCTGTTAAGGCACTTGCCTACAAAGCTGTGGTGGTTTGATTCAGGTGTCCCCCATGAACTTAGGTGTTCTGAATGCTAGGTTCCTAGCTGATGGAGATTTGGGAATTAATGCCTCCTGGAGGCAGTGTATTGCTGGGGGCAGACTTATGGGTATTACAGCCAGTGTCCCCTTGCCAGTGTTTGGCATACTCTCTTATTCCTGTTGTCCACCTGATGTTGGCCAGGGGGTGATGTCTACCCTCTGCTCATGCCATCGTTTTCCCCTGCCATCGTGGAGCTTCCCCCTCCAGTCTGTAAGCTGCAATAAACCTCTTTTTCCAGGACCATGATTAGCTTAGCTGGAGGGGCAGAATTGGAATTCCAGAGACTGGTTGCTGTTTAGAATTATTGTATTTGGGGATTTGTCACTGGCTAGAGTTGTTGGACTTGGAGTTGCAGAGTTTGATGTTTGCCCTGTTTAAATCTTGTATCTGTTGAATGTTTCTTTGCTATACCCAGTGCCCTCTTTTGCAGTGTGAATGTTTATTCTGTGACATTATGGGTTTGGGGGGGAGATTTTTTGGTATTATGGCTCAGTTAAAAAATCTTGGACTATGGAGATGTTTGAACATCATTGGGATTAATAAAAACTATGGGAACTTTTAAAGTTGGATGAATGCACTGCATTTTACATCATGGATGGTTATCAATTTATGGGGGCCAGGGGCAGAATGGGGAGGTTTGATTCAGGTGGCCCCTATAAAGTTAGGTGTTCTGAATGCTAGGTTCCCTACTGATGGAGATTTGGAAATTAATGCCTCCTGGAGGCAATGTATTGTTGGGGGCAGTCTTATGGGTATTATAGCCAGTGTCCCCTTGCCAGTGCTTGGCACACTCTCCTGTTCCTGTTGTCCACCTGATGTTGGCCAGGGGGTGATGTCCACCCTCTGCTCATGCCATTGTTTTCCCCTGCCATCATGGAGCTTCCCCTCCAGTCTGTAAGCCAAAATAAACCTCTTTTTTCTTACAAGCTGCTCTTGCTTGGGTGATTTCTACCAACAATGTGAACCTGACTGCAACAAAAGCCTAACCTGGGTTTGACTCTTCAGTACCCATGTAAGGCAGATGCACAAAGTGGTGCCTGCATCTGAATTTCATTTGCAGTGGCTGGAGGCCCTGGCACACCCATTCTCTCTATCCATTCTCTCTATCTCTGTCTTTCTCTATGTCTGTTTTTCTCTGCTTGCAAATAAATAAATTTAAAAACTTAAAACGGTCTACCTGAAAAACAAACCCAAGTCAGTATTTTTGTTAATCTAGCAAATATTTTCTTATAGTATTTAAAATCATGTTCTTAAAAAAGAAATTTATTAAAAATTTATTTATTTTTGGTGGGAGTAGGCTTGTTCTAACCCAGACTGACCTGGAATTCACTATGCAGTCTCAGGCTGGCCTCAAGCTAACAGCAGTCCTTTTACCTCTGCCTACCGATTGCTGGGATTAAAGGTATGTGCCACCACACCCTGTAGACAGATAGAATGGGCTCACCAGTCCCTCCAGCCACTTCGAATGAACTCCGGATGCATGCGCCACTTTGTGCATCTGGCTGTATATGGGTACTGGGGAATCGAGCTCGAGTCATTAGGCTTTGAAAGCAAGTGCCTTAACCATTGAGTTATCTTTCTAGTCCTCAAATTTTATTTTAATGTATAAGAGAAAAAAAGGTTAAAGTGATATTTCTGTTCTCGGAAAGTTAAAAATAAAAAGATGATTTACTTTCAACCAGTATTTTTTACAGACCTGTTTAGTTTCAGGATGTCGGAGAGAACAGCATTTACCAGACATTTCTACTTTCTAATTCAGTTGTCTAGGATACTCAATAGACATTCATTCTTGGCTCATTAACAAAACAGATGTGAAAAAGAATATTGTGTGTTTCTTTAACTATAATGGTTAAGCTGTTAGAATACATGAGCAGCCTTTCTGCATTTGGAGTTTCTGTGCTTTTTTGCCATTATCTGCATTAATGTTAATGGCTTTCTTTGGCTAGCCAGTACTTAAAAAAAAGAGTGTTGACATTCACACAAGTAATGTTTTCTCTTATATCATAAATGTGGACTTGTTGTGATTTAGTCACAATACAAAATTATGCACACTTGTCTGGAGTGTCAGGTTAATAAAATAATCTGGAAGAATTCTTTTTAATGTTTTATTTATTTCTATTTATTTGAGAGTGACAGAGAGAGAATGGGTATATCAGGGCCTCTAGCCACTGCAAATGAACTCCAGATGCATGTACCACCTTGTGCATCTGGCTTATGTGGGTACTGGGGAATTGAGCCTCAAACCGGGGTCCTTAGGCTTCACAGGCAAGCATCTGACTGCTAAGCCATCTCTCCAGTCCCTCTGTGTGTGTGTGTGTGTGTGTGTGTGTGTGTGTGTGCGCGTGCATATGCATATATATATATATATGTAATATCAGACTTTTACACATTAACTAAATGTCAAGTTCTTGGGAAATCAAAAGGTATCTATAGAATGTATGTATGAAGTATTTTTATTTTTTTCATATGTTGAGGAAGAAAGTCTGCAAGAATATGTTTGCAATTATAGATATATAGTTAATTATTTATTTATTTATTATTTGAGCGAGAGAGAAAGAGGCAGATAGAGAAAGAATGGGTACATCAGGGTCTCTAGGCACTGCAAACAAACTCCAGACATATGTGCCATCTTGTGCATCTGGCTTATATGGGTCCTGGGGAATCAAACCTGGGTCCTTAGGTTTCATAGGCAAGTACCTTAACTGCTAAGCTATCTCTCCAGCCCGAGATATATATTTTTCTTCAGGTTTTTAAAAAATTTTTTTGTTTATTTTTACTTATTTGAGAGCAGAGAGCAGACAGAGAGAAAGAGGCAGATAGAGAGAGAGAATGGGCACACCAGGGCCTCCAGCTACTGCAAACCGAACTCCAGACGCGTGTGCCCCCTTGTGCATCTGGCTAACGTGGGTCCTGGAGAATCAAGCCTCGAACCAGGGTCCTCAGGCTTCACAGGCAAGCGCTTAACTGCTAAGCCATCTCTCCAGCCCTTTTTTTAGTTTTTCAAGGTAAGGCCTCACTCTAGCCCAGGCTGACCTGGAATGCATTATGTAAACTCGGGGGGCCCTTGAATTCTTGGCAGTACTACTATCTCTGCCTCCTGATTGCTGGGACTAAAGGTGTGCGCCCCCACCACCCGGCTATTTACTGTTTATTTTATTTTTTTAATTTGTTTATTTTTGAGAGACAGTAAGAGAATGGGTGCATGAGGGCCTCTAGCCACTGCAAATGAACTCCAGATGCATGTGCCACCTTGTGCATCTGGCTTATGTAGGTACTGGGGAATCAAACCTAAGTGCTTAGGCTTCACAGGCAAGTGTCTTAGGCTAAGCCATCCCTCCAGCCTGTTTTTTGTGTTTTGGTTTTTTTTTTTAAATATTTTCTTTTCTTGTTTATTACTTATTTATTTATTTGAGAGTGACAGAGAAAGAAAGAGGCAGATATATATAGAGAGAATGGGTGCGCCAGGGCCTTCAGCTACTGCAAACGAACTCTAGACGCATGTGCCCCCTTGTGCATCTGGCTAACGTAGGTCCTGGGGAATCGAGCCTTGAACTGGAGTTCTTAGGCTTCACAGGCAAGCATTTAACCGCTAAGCCATCTCTCCAGCCTTTTTTTTTCTTTTTTTTTTTTTTTTTTTTTTTTAATTTGAGGTAGAGTCTCACTCTAGCCCAGGCTGACTGGAATTCACTTTGTAGTCTCAGGATGACCTTGAACTCACTGTATTTCTCCTACCTCTGCCTCCAGAGTGCTGGGATTAAAGGCATGTGCCATCATGCCCAGCTCTCAAGATGTATATTAAAAAAAAATCATTCATTGCAAAGATAGAAAAAGAAAGGGAGAGGGACAGAGAGAGAAAGAGAGAGAGAGAGAATGAATGGGCATGCCAGGGTCTCTTGCCACTGCAGTGAATTCCTGATGCATGCACTACTTTGTGCATCGGGTTTTACATGGGTACTGGGGAATTGAACCCCAGGTCAACAGGCTTTGCAAGAAAGTGCCTTTAGTTGCTCTTGCTTGATGTATGTGTGTGCATGCATGTTCATGTGTGTGAGTGCAGGCACGCTCATGCCACCACACACAAGGGGAGGCCCAAAGACACCTTTGTGGTTGTTCCTTGCCTTCTACCTCACTTGGGTCAGGGGTCTCTTATTGTCCACTTCTCCATTCACCAGGCTGATGGGTCAGGTCAGTGAACTTCTGTCTCTACTTCCTTTCTTGCTGTACATGCTGGAATTGCAAAAGCCAGCCACAGGTTCTGGCTTTCTCTGGAATCCAGAGATCTGAACTCACATGCTCAACATTTGCATGGCAAGCGCTTCATCCATGAAGCCATCTCCCTAGCCATGATTTCACTTTAAAGAAAATTATTTACTTAGCCAGGCTTGGTGGCACACACCTTTAATCCCAGCACTTGAAGACCTGGGAGCTCCAAGTTGAGTGAGAAAGAGTACCTCAAGGAGCTTAGGTGGAGGAGTGATAAAGGAGGACACCTGGGCCCTGCGGCATGCTCATAGGGCACATGCCTCTGTACGCACACAAATACCAGACCAGGTCAGTCTGGCCTAGAGTGAGACCCAACCTCGATAAAAGAAAAACAAGCTGGGCGTGATGGTGCATGCATTTGGGAGGCAAAGGTAGGAGGATCGCTGTGAGTTCAAGGCCAAGGCCACTTGAGACTACATAGTGAATTTCAGGTCTGCCTGGATTAGAGTGAGACCGTACCTCGAAAAACCAAAGTAAATACATAAATATCTTGGGACATAGTATATGGATCTTTGTATACTGGTCTAGTGCCACCTTTTTGATTTCTATAAATAACTATTAAAACAGGTATTCCAAGAGACGATTAACATGGACCCTGTGCAAGGATGACATGCAAATTTGTGAAGCATTACACACACACACACACACACACACACATATGTATATTTAAAATAGATATTCCAGGACTGGAGAGATGGCTTAGCAGTTAAGGCGCTTGCCTGCAAAACCAAAGCACCCAGGATCCATTCCCCAGGACCCACGTAAACCAGATGCACAACTTGGCACTTGAGTCTGGAGTTTGTTTGCAGTGACTGGAGGCCCTGGCATGCCCATTGTCTATCTACCTTTCTCTTTTTCTTTCTCTCTCTCTTAAAAGAATGAATGAATGAATGAGTGAATAAATAAATAAATAATAATATATATATTTTGGTTTTTCGAGGTAGGGTCTCACTCTAGCTCAGGCTGACCTGGAATTCACTCTGTAGTCTCAGGGTGGCCTTGAACTCACGGCAATCCTCCTACCTCTGCCTCCTAAGTGCTGGGATTAAAGGTGTGCACCACCTTGCCTGGCATAAATAAAATATTTTAAAAGACATATATTCCATGGACATTCCAGAAACTTTTGCTTTACCATCTGTGGAACCCCTGTTTCTGGAGAATTTCTTTATCAGTTGTATATGCTATAGTTGATTGTAATTTATGGGAAAAACGTTAACAAAATATGACAGGGCTGGAGACATGGCTTAGCGATTAAGCGCTTGCCTGTGAAGCCTAAGGACCCCAGTTCGAGGCTCGATTCCCCAGGACCCACTTTAGCCAGATGCACAAGGAGGTGCACGCATCTGGAGTTTGTTTGCAGTGGCTGGAAGCCCTGGCGCGCCCATTCGCTCTCTTTCTCTGCCTCTTCTCTCTTCTGTCTATCGCTCTCAAATAAATAACTAAAACAAACAACAACAACAAAAAATATGACAGGTTCTGGGGAGATGGCCCAGTCAGTAAAATCCTTGCTATGCAAGCATGAGAATGTGAGTTTGGTCCTCAGTACCCATGTAAAAGCCAGGTACAGTGGCCTGCTTCTGTAATCCCAGCTCGGGGCGGGGTAGGGATGGAGATGGTTGAAGTTGCGTGTCTTCCTCTGTTGCTTTCCACCTTATTGATTGGGACAGGTTCTTTCATTTGACTCCAGAGCTTGCCAGTTTGGCTAGTCTTGCTAGCCACATTCCCCCAAGAATCCTTTGACTCGACCTCTTTCATGCTGGGGCAACAGGTAGGCTGCCACACCCACTCAACAGGTTGGAGTTCTGAACTCTGGTCCTCACACTTGTCAGCAAGCACTTTATCCACTGGGCTCTCTCCTAGCCCTCCAGAACACATTTTATTTTGGGAAAGTTGAAACTGACTCGCCCCATTGACTCCTACCATTGCCCCTAGCAACCTCATTTCTTTCTTTTAGGAATTGTTAAGTATCTCATATAAGGTAATAACATAGCTTTTTATTTTTTAGTTTTGGACTGAGCATTTGTGGGTTTTTTTGTTTTTGTTTTAATTTTTTATTGACAACTTCCACAATTGTAAACAATATCCCATGGTAATTCCCTCCTTCCTTCCACTTTCCCCTTTGAAACTCCACTCTCCATCATATCCCACCCCCTCTCAATCAGTCTCTCTTTATTTTGATGTCATCATCTTTTCCTCTTATTGTAATAATCTTGTGTAGGTAGTGTCAGGAGGTCATGGATATCTAGGCCAGTTTGTGTCTGGAGGAACATGTTGTAAGGAGTCTTACCCTTCCTTTGGCTCTTACATTCTTTCTGCCACCTCTTCTGCAATGGACCTTGAGCCATGGAAGGTGTGATAGAGATATTTCAGTGCTGAGCACTCCTCTGTCACCTCTTCTCAGCACCATGATGCCTTCTGAGTCATCCCAAGGTCACTGCCATCTGAAAAGAGAAGATTCTCTACCAAAAGTGAGAGTAGCATTAATATGTGGGTATGAACATTAAGAGAAGTGCTTACTGTGCAGTTTGGTGAGCATAGTATGTACATTTAGCCAGAGACCAGCAGATGTTATACCCTTAGGGCTCATGACTACCCCTGTTGTAGGTTTCCAGTATCAGGGATATATTCCCTCCCATAGAGTGGGCCTCCAGTCAAATTAGAGGGCAGTTGGTTTCCCCAATAACAGATGTGCCACTATTGCACCCATGTTGGCTCATTTGACCTGGCTGGCCAAATATAAGGCTTGCAGTATCCACTGTTGGGTATCTTCACTGGTGATTTCTCTCTCTCCCATTGAACTGCATGCAGCCTGGCTTTTTCCAGCTTTCTGTCAGCTGGTCTACATGGAGGAGGTTTTCAGCTCAGCTCCAACAGGGTTTCTCAGTGACCTTGCAGCCCAAGTATGTGGAGTCTTCAGCAGTAGGGTCTTATCATCTATTTCTGGTGGGAAACCAAGGGCCTCAGCAATGGCCTGTAATGTTTTGGGTGCATCAGGGACCTCCCTGGCTAACAACTCCCTGGCACTGAAATTTTTCTAGTAACAATTTATGGGTCCTGAGTGTTCCATTGTCCAAAAAAGTAGGCTTCCATCTGACTTATTTGTATCCTCTTAGATTTTGATTAGCCCTCCCTCTACCTTTCCTTTACTTAGTCTCTTCCTCTGACCTCACTTAGGCCTTTTCCACCCCCATTAATCTGTTGTTCTACTTACATATATAGAATACCGTCCTATTAAGTCCCCCCTCCCTTTCTGTTCCCTTTATATCTCCTTTCTAGTTTACTGGCCTATGCTACTGAGTTTTCTTCCTACTCACACAGAAGTCCAGTCATTTGTAGCTACGATCCACATATGAGCGAGAACATGTGACGTTAAAGGCTGGAGAGATGGTGTTTACCTGCAAAGCCTAACGACCAGGATTTGATTCCCTAGGACCCATGTAAAGCCAGATGCATAAAGTAGTGTATGTATCTGGAGTTCATTTGCAGTGGCTAGAGGTTCTGGAGCGCCCATTCATTCTCTCTCTCTCCATGCTTGTAAATTAAAAATATATATATTAAAAAATTAAGGGCCAGGCATGGTGATGCATGCCTTTAATCCCAGCACTTGGGAGGCAGAGGTAGGAGGATCGCTGAGAGTTCGAGGCCACCCTGAACTACAGTGAATTCCAGGTCAGCCTGAGGTAGAGTGAGACCCCAACTCAAAAAACAAAATAAAAAAAAAATTAAGGGCTGGAGAGTTGGCTTAGTGGTTGAGGTGCTTGCCTGCAAAGCCACAGGACCCAGGTTCGATTCCCCAGGACCCATGTTAAGCCAGATGCACAAGGTGACACATATGTCTGGAGTTGGTTTGCAGTGGCTGGAGGCCCTGGCATGCCCATTTTTCTCTCTCTCTCTCAAAATAAATAAAAATAATAAAAATAATTTGAAGCCAGGTGTGGTGGCAGACATCTTTAATCCCAGCATTCAGGAGGCTGAGCTAGGAGGATCACCGTGAATTTGAGGCCAGCGTGGGACTCCATAGTGAATTCCAGGTCAGCCTGGGCTAGAGTGAGACCCTACCAAAACAAACAAACAAACAAACAAAATGCAGAGAGAGAAAGAGATTGAGTGAGAATGGGTGCACCAAGGCTTCTTGCCAAGCTCCAGATGCATGCATGTACTACTTTGTGCATCTGACTTTTTACATGAGTACTGGAGGCTTGAACCTGGACTAGCAGGCTTTGCAAGCAAGTGTGTTGAACTACTGAGCTCTCTACCCAGCCACGGTGTTTATGTTTTTGTAACTGGCTAATTCCCTTAGCATTATGTCCTCAGATTGATCTGTTCTGTAGCATGTGTCAGAATTTCTTCCCTTTTATGGTTGATTACTTTCCCATTATGTGTATCTATGACATTTTGTTTATCTATTCATCCATTCATAGAAGCTTGCTTTCACCTCTTGGCTATTGTAAGTAATGTTCCACTGAGCATGACTGTATTATTATTATTTGTTATTTAATTTATTTATTGTTTGTTTGTTTGTTTGTTTTTCGAGGTATGGTTTCACTCTAGCCCAGGCTGACCTGGAATTTACTATGTAGTCTCAGAGTGGCCTTGAACTTACGGCAATCCTCCTACCTCTGCCTCCTGAGTGCTGGGATTAAAGGCGTGTGCCACCACACCTAGCTCATGACTGTATTTTTATCTCTTTGTTCTTTTCCTTTTTAGTTCTTATATATACATATATAATACACAGAAGTAGAATTACTAGATCATGCAATCCTAACATGGAATTGGAAGGCTGTGTCCCTTGAACACCTGATCCTTCTGCTTGTGCTTCCTGCATGCTGGGATTTCAGACATAGACCACTCCAACCAGCTTTGCAGATTACTTTTGTTGTTGTTGTTGTTTTGGTTTTTGAGGTAGGGTCTTTCTATAGCCCAGGCAGACTTGGAACTCACTATGTAGTCCCAGGCTGGCCTCAGACTCATAGTGATCCTTCTACCTCAGTCTCCTGAGTCCTAGGATTAAAGGCGTGCGCCACCATGCTCAGCTAGCATTAACTTATTTAGTTATTTATTTATTTTTATTAGAGAGAGAGAATAGGCACACCAGGGCCTCTAGCCAATGCAAATGAACTCCAGATGCATGCACCACCATGTGCATCTGGCTAACGTGGGTTCTGAGGAATGGAGCCTGGCTCCTTAGGTTTTGCAGGCAAGTGCCTTAACCTTTAAGCCATCTCTGCAGCCTGCATATAACTTAAAAAAAAAAAAGTTTTAGAGCCAGGCGTGGTGGTGCATGCCTTTCATCCCAGCACTTGGGAGGCAGAGGTAGGATAGCTGTGAGTTTGCGGCCACCTTGAGACTACATAGTGAAGTCCAGATAGTCTGGACTAGAACAAGACCTTTCTAACAAAAACAAAACCAAAAAAATTATTTGCAAACAAGGAAGAGAGAATGAGAGAGAGAGGGAATGGATGGCACCAGGACCTTTCACCAACTGCAAGCAAACTGCAGATGCATGTACCTCTGGGTTTACATGGGTATTGGGGAAATGAACCCAGGCTGTCAGACCTTGCAAGTAAGCGCCTTCAACTGCTAAGCCATCTCTCCAGCCCTGCATAGTACTTAAAAAATTTTTTAAAATAAATTATTTATTTATTTGTGTATGCATGTAAGTACGCATTTGCGTGGGGGGGCACATGGGCTGTGGCATGTATGTGGAGGTCAAAGGACAACCTTGGAGTGTCTGTATTTTCCTTCTACCTTCTTTTTCTTTAATTTCATTTTTAGAGAGAGAGAGAATTGGTGCACTAGGGCCTCAGTCACTGCAATCGAATTTGAGATGCTTGTGCCACCTAGTAGGCATGTACAACCTTGTGCTTGCTTCACCTTTGTTCGTCTGACTTATGTGGGATCTGGAGAGTAGAATATGGGTCCCTTAGGCTTTGCAGGCAAGTGCCTTAACCACTAAGCCATCTCTTCAGCCCTAAAAAATATTTCTATTCATTTATTGAGAGAGAGAGAGAGAACGGCAGATAGGAGAATGGGCCTATTGGGACCTCCATCCACTGCAAACAAACTCCAGATGCATGCGCCACCTTGTACATCCAGCTTTACGTGGGTGCTGAGGTATCAAATCTGGGTCCTTTGGCTTCTCAGGCAAGTCCCTTAACTGCTAAGCCATCTTTCCAGCCCTGCATAGTACTTGTTAAAAAATATATTTTTTTAGGGCTGAAGAGATGGCTTAACAGTTAAGATGTTTGCCTGTGGAGCCAAAGGACCCAGGTTTGATTTCCCAGGACCCACGTAAGCCAGATACAGTAAGCCAGATACATAAGGGGCACATGTGACTGGAGTTCATTTGTAGTAACTACAGGCCTTGGCATGCTCATTCTCTCTCTGTCCTTCTTCTATCTCTTTAGCTCTCTGCAAATAAGTAAATCATTTATTTATTTATTTTTTGTTGTTTTCGAGGAGGGTTTCACTCTAGCCCAGGCTGACCTGGAATTCACTGTGTAGTCACAGGGTGTCCTTGAGCTCATGGTAATCCTACCTCTGCCTCCCAAGTGCTGGGATTAAAGGTGTGTGCCACCACGCCCAGCTTTAAATAAATAAAAATTAAAAAAAAATATTTTTAGGGCTGGAGAGATGGTTTAGCAGTTAAGGCACTTGCCTGCAAAGCCTAAGAAGCCAGGTTTGATTCCCCATTACCCAAGTAAGCCAGATGCACAAGGTGGCACATGTGTCTGAAGTTCATTTGCAGTGGCTGGAGGCCCTGGCACACCCATTTTGTCTCTCTCTCTCTTCCACTCTTTCTCTCTCTGTGTGTCTCAAAACAAATAAGTAAATAAAAAATTATATATTTAAAATATTTTTATTTACTAATTCATAAGAGAGGCCAAGAGAGCACACCAGGGCCTTATTGCTACAAACTCTAGAAACATGCACCACTTTGTGCATCTGGTTTTACATGGATGCTAGGGAATTGAACCTGGCCTGGTAGGCTTTGCAAGCAAGTACCTTTACCTGCTGAGCCATCTTTCCAGCCCATTGCAAATTACTTTTCTTTTTCAAGGTAGGGTCTCACTGTAGCCCAGGCTGACCTGACAGTCCTACCTCTGCCTCCCAGGTGCTGGGATTAAAGACGTGTGCCACCACACCTGGCTGAAAATTTGCATGTGTATGTGTATAATTTATTTTTGCTTTTTTTAATATTTGCTTTGCTGTTGGTCTTATACTTCTTGGGTGTGACATACTTACCCATGGGCTCCTGGGTTTGTGTCTTTGTTCTCCTTCTTCCTTCTCTGAATCCGTTCCAGAGCAGATTTGTTTTCTTACTTTCTTGTTTGTTACAAAAAGAAGAAAATGTGATGAAGGCAGTTGAAGTGCTAGGAATGTCATCTTTCAGCACTGGGCTTTAACCATTATCATATTTCTTAGAGTTCTAATATACATTAGTTGACAAGAGTATGTAGGTAACAACATGACTCTTTTCTTCTCCCTGGCAGGACCAGTTGGGGCCCAGCCCCTACTCATGGTGCCCAGAAGACCTGGCTATGGCACCATGGGCAAACCCATTAAACTGCTGGCTAACTGTTTTCAAGTTGAAATCCCAAAGATTGATGTCTACCTCTATGAGGTAGATATTAAACCAGACAAGTGCCCTAGGAGAGTAAACAGGTAAGTTGAGTCCTTACCTGCTATAGCAATCATTTGCTGTGTGTGTGTTTGTTTTAGTAATTGTTTATGTCTGTCTTGTACAATTGAATAGCAATGGTAATATCTTAAGACTTTGACCAGGAATATGAGGATTTGTTTTGAAATTGACTGTATTTCAGAGGTGCGATGGTAAGAAGATCTGCAAACACCCTTCAGATTCCCATTAGAAAGAGCCTCACGTTTCCTCATGGAAATAGAAAAGGCCCAAGTCCATTTTAAATGTTGTTTAAAACTTGCCACACATCCTGAGTATATCTTTAAAAATATTTTATTTATTTATTTATTTATTTATTTATTTATTTATTGAGAGAGAGAGAGAGAGAGAGAGAGAGAGAAAATGGGCTCTCCAGAGCCTCCAGCCATTGCAAAGGAACTCCAGATGCATGTGCCGCCTTGTGCATCTGGCTTACGTGGGTACTGGGGAATTGATCTTGGGTCCTTAGGCTTCACAGGCAAGTGCCTTAACTGCTAAACCATCTATCTCTTCAGCCCCCTCCAGAGCAAATTTTTTGCATTGTTTCTTTTGTTTTTCTTCTCCATCCCACCTTACCACTTTCATAATGTTCCCTTTAACATCACCATGGTGGTGATAGCAGTGGTGGGTAGAGATGGAGATTGTCATGGCTTCATGCTTTCTGTTAACTTGTCCTCACTTCCTTGCTCTTGTGTATGAGTAAGTAAGTGTATGTGACATATGAGAATTATCGGTCAGCTTTCAATAAACTACTATGCCCTCTGCCAAATGCTATTTATATTCCTGTGTGTGAATTGGGTAATAACAGGGAATATAAAAGGAAATAATGATGTGTATACTATGTGTATTCTGATTTTTAAAAATATTTTGTTTATTTATTTATTTGTAAGCAGAGAGAGACAGAGAGAAGAGAAACAAAGAGAGAGAGAGAGAGAACGGGTGTGCCAGGGTGTCTAGCCACTGCAAACTCCAGATGCATGCACCCCCTTGTGCATCTGACTTTATCTGGGTACTGGGGAATTGAACTCAAGGTCATTAGGCTTTGTAGGCAAGTCCCTTAACTGCTAAGCCATCTCTCCAGCCCCATTCTAATTTTAAAAAAATATTTTATTTATTTGCACAGAGAGAGAGACAGAGAGAATGGGTATACCAGGACCTCTTGCTACTGCAAATGAACCCCAGATGCATGCATTGCTTTGCATATCTGGCTTTCTGTGAGTGCTGGGGAATTGAAACCCAGCTGGAAGGCTTTGCAAGCAAGTGCCTTTTATCACTGAGCTATATCCTCAGCAACTGTATATTCTCATATAAAGGTTTTTTTTTCCTCTTATGCTAGGCAAAAGTACTCTACCACTGAGCTATATTCTCATGTTTAAAAACAAAAATTACCACAGAGCCAGGCTTGCTTGATGCCTCTAGTCCCAGTACTTAAGAGTCAAACGCAGGAAGATTGCCATGAGTTTGGGGTCAGCCTGGGCTACATAGTGAGTTCCAGGCCAGCCTGGACCACAAGGTAAGACCCTGTCTCAAAAAAGGGGGGGAGGTGGTGACTAGGAATGTAGCTGAGCTGTAGGGTGCTTACATAGCATGTGTGCAACCTTAGGTTCAATTTCCAGTACCACAAAATAAGTATAAATAAATGAACTTTTTTTTTCCTGTTTTTTTCAAGGTAGGGTCTTGTTCTAGCTCAGGCTGACTTGGAATTCACCATGTAGTCTCAGGGTAGCCTTGAACTCATAGTGATCATCCTACCTCTGCTTCCTGAGTGCAGGGATTAAAGGTGTGTGCCACCATGACTGGCTATAAACTTATTTTTTTTATTTAATTAATTAATTTATTTATTTTTTGGTTTTTTGAGGTTGGGTCTCACTCTAGCCCAGGCTGACCTGGAATTAACTGTATAGTCTCAGGGTGGCCTTGAACTCATAGCGATCCTCCTACCTCTGCCTCCTGAGTGCTGGGATTAAAGGCGTGTGCCACCATGCCTGGTCTATAAACTTTTTTTTTTGCGGGGGGAGGGGTTTCAAGGTAGGGTCTCACTCTAGCTCAGGCTGACCTGGAATTCACTATGGAGTCTCAGGGTGGCCTCGAACTCACGGCAATCCTCCTACCTCTGCCTCCCGAGTGCTGGAATTAAAGGCGTGCGCCACCACGCCCGGCTCTATAAACTTATTTTTTAAAAAATATTTTATTTTTATTTATTTATTTGAGAGAGAGAGAGAAAGAGGTAGAGAGAGGGAGGGAATAGGTACGCCATGGCCTCCAGCCATGGCAAACAAACTCCAGATGCATGTGCCACCTATTGCATCTGGCTTACGTGGGCACTGGGGAATTGAACCTGGGTCCTTAGGCTTTGCAGGCAAGTGCCTTAGCCGCTAAGCCATCTCTCCAGCCCTAAATTTTTGTTTGTTTGTTTGTTTGTTTTTTCGAGGTAGGGTCTCACTCTAGCCCAGGCTGACCTAGAATTTACTATGTTAGGGTGGCCTTGAACTCACAGTGATCCTCCTACCTCTGCCTCCCCAGTACTGCAATTAAAGGCATGCACCACTACACCCGGCCTTTCCTAAACTTTTTTTTTTTTTGGTTTTTCGAGGTAGGGTCTCACTCTAGCCCAGGCTGACCTGGAATTCACTATGGAGTCTCAGGGTGGCCTTGAACTCACGGCGATCCTCCTACCTCTGCCTCCTGAGTGCTGGGATTAAAGGCGTGCACTACCACGCCTGGCTTAAACTTAGTTTTTAATTAAAGCAATATATTTAGAAAACAAAACAATATTTAATTTGGCCCTTTAGTTTTACTAGCACAACCTTTTCTTGTTCAAAAAATATTAATAACAGCCTTCATTGAAGATAAAAATGATTTGTACTATCCAGAAATTTGCAATTTAAAATATAAGTAAATAAAAAGTAAAAATTGAAAGGAATTTATAACTTAATAATGACAAGACACATAAGAAATATGAAAGTCAGGGTTGGAGGGATGGCACAGTGGTTAAGGTGCTTCCCTGAAGAAATATGAAAGTCTGAGCTATATATATTTGGACTTGTCATTCTAATTATTAGTATTTCTGTTATATCTGAAAGTTAATTAACACTAAAAGATTTTATAATAATGTTAAAACAACATCTCTATATATGTGATTAACATGTAATTCAAAGTTCTTTCAAGAGCCGAAAAAATTGTAGAGTATAATTATTGGAAGTAACAACCTAAGAAGTCAGTTAATCCAGTAGCCTTTTATAGATGTATCAAGGAGGATAAAAGGATTTACTCTAGAACACATTTACACTGGGTGTGGTCATGCATGTCTTTCATCCCAGCACCAGGGAGGCAGAGGTAGGAAGATCACCATCAGTTCAAGGCCACCCTGAGACTACATAATGAATTCCAGGTCAGCCTGGGCTAGAGTGAGACCTTACCTCGAGTGGGGGCGGGGGGAGAACACACTTAGTCTAGTATCAAAGTTAAAACCAGAAATTCTGAAACCTGACTTGACAGTAAATAGGAAATATTTTATAAAAGAAAAGAAAAAGAATTTAGTTGATCTAAAATAATTGGTAAGCCAGGCAGGGTGACACCTGCCAGTAATCACGGCACTGGGGAAGCTGAGGCAGGAGAATTGAGAGTTTGAAAACATCTTGGGCTATAGGGTGAGGCCTTGCCTGTTAAAATAAATAAATTACACACACATGCACACACACACACACACACACACACACACACAAATTAAATAATTAGTAGAAATTTCTATAGTAGTAAGAAGACCACCTCCCCATGTTTTGTTTATTTTTTGGAGGAAGGGTAGCAGAAAAGGTGCAGTGATGAAAAGAACCTGGTAGATTATTTTTAAGTCAAGTTTTTAAAAATCTTTTTTTAAGATTTATTTATTTATTAGAGTCAGATAGGGAGAAAGAGAGAGAATGGGCATGCCAGGGCCCCCAGCCACTGCAAACTAACTCCAGATGCATGGCGCTACCATGTGCATCTGGCTTACGTGAGACCTGGAGAATCGAACCTGGGTCCTTAGGCTTCTCAGGCATTCACCTTTACTGCTAAGCCATCTCTCCAGCCCTAAAAAATATTTAAAAAAATTTTTTTGGTTTATTTTTATTTATTTGAGAGCAATAGACAGACATAGAGAGAAAGAGGCAGAGAGAAAAAGGTAGAGAGAGAGAGAGAGAGAGAGAGAGAGAATGAGCACATCAGGGCCTCCAGTCACTGCAGATAAATTCCAGACACATGTGCTACTTTGTGCATCTGGCCTCAACCCGGGGTCCTTAGGCTTCACAGGCAAGCGCTTAACCACTAAGCCATCTTTCCTGCCCCCTAAAAAATATTTTTAAACATTTATTTTATTTATTCATCTAAGAGAGAAGAGAAAGAGGCAGATAGAGAAAAAGAATGGGCATGCCAGGGCCTCGAGCTGCTGAAAACAAAGTCCAGATGTATGCGCCATCTTGTGCATCTGACTTACATGGGTCCTGAGAAATTGAACCTTCATCCTTTGTCTTTGCAGGCAAGCTGTATATCCACTAAGCCATCTCTCTAGCCCCTAAGTCAAGTTTAATGGGAAAACTCTGGTCAAATACTACTTAAACTACCCATTATAAATCTTATTGTAAAGTCAGATGCACAAAGTAGTGCGTGTATCTAGAGCTCATCTGCAGTGGCTAGTGCTGGTATCAAAGGCATGCACCACCATTGCCAGCTTTCCTTGTTCTTCTTCTTCTGTTTTTAAAAAAAATTTTCTGTATTTTGAGAGAGAAAAAGAGGCAGGCAGAGAGAGAGAATGGATGTGCCAGGGCTTTTAGCCACTGAAAACAAACTCCAGGTGCAGACACTACCTTGTGCATCTGATTTATGTGGGTCCTGGGGAATTGAACCTGGGTCCTAAGCCATCTCTCCAGCCCTCATGGTTCTTTATTTTTATTTTTATTTTATTTTATTTTGGTTTTTCAAGGTAGGGTTTCACTCTAGCCCAAGCTGACCTGAAATTCACTCTGTATTCTCAGGGTGGTCTCGAACTCATGGCAGTCCTTCTACCTCTGCCTCCCGATTGCTGGGATTAAAGGTGTGCGCCATTGTACCCGGCTTTTATTGTTCTTTTAAAAAATATTTTATTTATTTGCAAGCAGAGAGAGAGATAAGAGAGACAAAGAGAGAATGGGCACACCAGGGCCTCTAGCCACTTCAAACAAACTCCAGACACATGTGCCCTTTGTGCTTCTGGCTTATGTGGGCCTCGGGAATTGAACCTGGGTCCTTTGGTTTTGCAGGCAAATGCCTTAACTGCTAAACATCTCTCAGTCCTATTGTTCTTTTTTGTTGTTGTTTGTTTTTGTTGGTTTTTTTTAGGGTCTCGCTGTAGATCAGGCTGACCTGGAATTTACTCTGTATTCTCAGGGTGCCCTCAAACACTTGACAACCCTCCTACCTGTGCCTCCCAAGTGCTGGGACTAAAGGCATGCACCACCACACCCTTTCCCCCATACTGCTACCCACTGTTGTTTGTTTTGTGGTTTTGTTTTGTTTTCCTCTAAGTAGAGTTTCACTCTAGCTCAAATTGACCTGGAATTCAATATGTAGTCTCAGGGTGGCCACAAACTCACAGTGATCCTCCTACCTCTGCCTCCCAAGTACTGAGATTAAATGTAGTGTTTTTATTTATTATTATTGAGACAGAGAAGGAGAGAGACAAAGAGAGAGAAAGGAGAAAGAACAGACATGCCAGGGCCTCTAGCCATTACAAATGAACTGTATACATGTGTACTACCTTGTGCATCTGGCTTACTTGGGACCTAGGGACTAGAGCCTGGATCCTTAGGCTTCCCAGGCACATGCCTTAACTGCTAAGCCATCTCTCCAGCCCCAAGTACTAAGATTAAAGGCATGCGCCACCATGCCCAGCATTCCACTGGATTTTGAACCTTATTTCTTATCTAGATTATTGTAAGCTGTTCTAACTGGCCTCTAATAGCATCTTTCTTTTTCTGTTCTGGTTATCAAAACTTTTGGTATAGTTACCTATTTTTAAAATATTTTATGTATTTATTTTCAAGCAGAGAGAGGGGAGAGAGAGTGCACGAATGCATGGGTGTGTGCATATAGGCTTGCCAGGGCCCCTAGCTACTGCAAAGGAACTCCAGATGCATGTGCCACCATGTAGATCTGGCTTACTAGGGAATCAAACCCAGGTTGTTAGGCTGTACAGGTAAGCACCTTCACCACTGAGCCACCTCTCCAGCTCTGGGATAGATACTTTTTTTTTTTTTTTTTTTATGGTTTGTGAGGTAGGGCCTCACTTTAGCCCAGACTGACCTGAAATTTACTATGTAGTCTCAGGGTGGCCTCAGACTCATGACAATCCTCCTACCTCTGCCTCCCAAGTGCTAGGATTAAAGGTGTGTGCCACCACGTCTGGCTCTGGGATAGTTACTTTTTGCATGAGAAATCTGATTATCATTCCACTACTCCTCACCTTAAACATTTCATCAGTGTACCATTGCATACAGAATAACATTTTGAATTTAGTATAACATTCCTTTTTTTTTTTTTTTTTTTGAGGCAGGGTTTCCCACTAGCCCAGGCTGCCCTGGAATTCACTATGTAATCTCAGGGTGGCCTCGAACTCACAGTGATCTTCCTACATCTGCTTCCCAAGTGTTGGGATTAAAGGTTTGCACCACCACGCCCGGCTAACATTCCTTTCTGATGAATGTTGCAGTCAGGTCCGCATTGCTAGCAGAAAACACCTGACCAAGAGCAGCTTATGGGAGGAAAGGGTTTATTTTGGTTTACATGCTCGAGGGGAAGCTCCTTAGTAGCAGGGGAAAATGATAGCATGAGCAAAGGGTGGATGTCACCTCCTGGCCAATGTCAGGTGGATAATAGCAACAGGAGACTGCCAAACACTGGCAAGGAGAAGCTGGCTATGACACCCATAAACCCACCCCCAACAATACATCACCTACAAAAGGTTCCAATTGCTAAATCTCCATCAGCTGGGAACCTAGCATTCAGAGCACATAAGTTTATGGGGGACATCTGAATCAAATTACCACATTCCACCCCTGGCCCCCATAAAATAATCATCCATGATGTAAAATGCAATGCATTTAGTCTAAAAGTCCCCATAGTTTTTATCAATTCCAATTCAAACATTCCCATAGTTCAAGGCCCTTTAACTGAGCCATACTACCAGATAAACCCATAATGGCATAGAATAAACATTCACACTGCAAAAGATGCCACTGGGCATAGCAAAGAAATACCCATCCAATATAAGATTTAAAGCAAACAGGGAAAACACCAAACTCTGTGGCTCCAAGCCCAATAACTCAGTGACAAGTCTCCAAGTCTGATAATTCTAACCAATGATGAGTCTCTGTAGTTCCAATTCTGTCCCACTGGCCAGGCTACTCACAGTCCTGGAAAACTTCATCCAGTGCCTGCAGCTTTCCTTGGCAGCCATCTCATAGTCCTGGTCTCTTCATTGGGTCTCTACTGCAACCCATGGTTCATCCTCATGGCTCCATCAGGTCTCCCCACCCAGGTAATCCAACAAGCCTGCTTCACACTGCCCATGGTCATTTCCAAAAAACAAAACTGTGTTGCAAATTCAGTGACCCTCTCTTTCCTGCATTTGTTATACTCCATAATACCAGGTAGGCTGCCAATTTGTTAATCCAGGGTGGTGGTTGGGGGGGGGGGGGTAAAGCTGACTTTGATGATCAGAACACTCCTTCAGCATTCAGGCCCCTTCAAAAGAGTCTGCATTCTTCCTGTTGTCCCTATACAGATCAGCTGGTCCAATCTCAGTGGTTGTAATCTCTTAAACAATTGTAGCTGAGTGGGCAGAAATTTTAGCCCAGTGATAATATTTTTTCCCTGTGTCATATCCCTTTGCTCACACCAGTCCATTTCTATGTAATGCAACCCTGCAAAAGTTCTCAGGACATGAGCATAACACCAAGCCTCTTATACGAGCTGCTTCTAGTCCAGCCCAGGCAAAACATTCTTCCCCTCTTAAGCCAAACCTGTATTCAGGTCTTTCAACTCTGACCAGAATGGTCCATCAAGCTGTATTTAGAGCACTGTAAGGTGTCTCTTAGGCCAAGATTTCAAATCCTTGCACATTTCTTCCTCAAATCAGTTCCAAATGACCAAAGCTACACAGTCAGTTTTCTAGTAGCAATGACCCTACTTCTCAGTACCAATTTTACTGTTGCAGTCAGCTTCGCATTGCTGGCAAGAAATGCCCCACCAAGAGCTGCTTGTGGGAGGGGGGATAGGGTTTATTTTGGCTTACACACTCAATGGGAAGCTCTAGGATGTCAGGGAAAAAGGATGGTATGAGCAGAGGGTGTATATCACCTCTTGGCCAACATCAGATGGACAATAGCAACAGGAGAGTTTGCCAAACACTGACAAAGGGAAACTGGTTATAATACTCTAAGCCCACCCCCAACAATACATCACTTACAGGAGGATCCTATTTCCAAATTGTTACCAGCTAGGGACCTAGCATTTAGAACACATTAAGTTGATGGGGGACACCTGAATCAGACCACCACACTGTGGCTCCAATCAATATCTTTTTTTTTTTTTTTAAGTAGAGTCTCAGTCTAGCCTAGGCTGACCTTGAATTCATTCTGATTCTCAGAGTGGCCTTGAACTCATGGAAATCCTCCTACCTCAGCCTCCCAAGTGCTGGGATTAAAGGCATGTGCCACAACACCCAGCATCAATATCTTTTTTCGTATTCTGCCACCTATCCTGAGATGTCCTGACTGTCCTTGCCTATCTGAAAAACACCCATTATTTTTAAACCTAAACTCCATAGTCCAATAACCTTGTAGTACTTGGCATACAATTGTATTATGATATTTTTAGTAAAATATGATTATTGTTCCTCTTCCCTCAGTAAAACTACTTCATGAAAAGGAATATTCTTTATAATCCCTCACCTTTGTAGCCCTGACCTTAGCTCCGTGCACTTCACCACCTAGTGCTCTCACAGATACGTCCAGTGGTGTCTCCTAATTGATCCCAAATCCAATCAAGATTTAACTGAAGGGCTGGGGAGATGGCTCAGTGATAAAAGCACTTGCTTGCAAAGCTTGACAGCCCAAGTTCAGTTCCCCAAATACCCATGTAAAGCCAGATGCACAAAGTAGTACATGCACCTGGAGTCTTTTTGCAGTGGCGGGAGGCCCTGGAATGCCCATTCTCTGTCTCTCTCCGTTAATTAACTAATAAGTAATAATTATAATTATAATTATTATTATTTGGTTTTTTGAGTTAGGGTCCTCCCTCTAGCCCAGGCTGACCTGGGATTTGCTATGTAGTCTCAGGGTGGCCTCAAACTCACAGTGATCCTCCTACCTCTGCCTCCCAAGTGCTGGGATTAAAGGCGTGTGCCACCACGCCCATCTTAAATTATTTTTAAAATTTTCTTTTCTTTTTTTAAATTTATTTGTTTTTGGTTTTTCGAGGTAGGGTCTCACTCTGGCCCAGGCTGACCTGGAATTCACTATGTAGTCTCAGGGTGGCCTCGAAGTCATGGATGGCTATTCTCCTACCTCTGCCTCCCGACTGCTGGGATTAAAGGCATGCGCCACCACGCCCGACTAAATTTTATTTATTTTCAAGGGGAGAGAGGAAGACAGAGAGAGATGGCTGCATGGGCGCACCAGAATAAACTCCAGAAGCATCATTTTGTGCATCTGGCTTTACATGGGTACTGAGGAACTGAAACCTGGATCAGCAGACTGTGTGCAAAGTACCTGAGTGCCTTCAACTGCTGAGCCATCTCCAGCCCTAATCAATTAAATAGTTTTGTTTTTTGTTTTTTGTCTTTTGTTTTTTGAGGTAGTGTCCCTCTGTAGCCAAAGTTGACCTGGAATTCACTGTGTAATCTCAGGCTGGCCTCGAACTCACAGTAATCCTCCTACCACCAGCCTTAGTTACAATTCTTTTTCCCTCCTCTGTCAATTAGGCTCTCTTTTATTTTGATGTCATCATCTTTTCCTCCTATTATGAGGGTCTTGTGTAGGTAGTACCAGGCACTGCAAGGTCATGGATATCCAGGCCACTTTGTGTCTGGAAGATTGCATTGTATGGAGTCCTACCCTTACTTTGGCTCTTCATTCCTTCTGCCGCCTTTTTCACAATGGACCCTGAGCCTTGAAAGATGTGATAGAGATGTTTCAGTGCTGAACAGTCCTCTGTCGCTTCTTCTCAGAACTATGGTGCCTTTTGGATCATCCCAGAGGTCATCACCATCTGAAAAGAAAAACTTCTCTAACCAAAAGTGAGAGTAGCATTAATATGTGGGTATGGGCATTAAGAAAAGTGCTTACAGGGCAGTTTGGTAAGCATAATATATGCATTTAGCCAGACACCAGCAGGCATAACACCCCAGGACTCATGACCTCTTCCATCATAGGCTTTTTATTTTATAATAAATAAAATAAAATAAAATAAATATATTTATTTGAGAGAGAGAAAGAGGCAGAGAGAGAGAGAGAAAAGGCATGCCAGGGCCTCTAGCCACTGCAAATGAACTCCAGATGCATGTGCCCTCTTGTGCATCTGCCTTATGAGGGTCCTGGGGAATTGAACTGGGGTCCTTTGGCTTTGCAGGCAAATGCTTTAACTGCTAAGCCATCTCTCCAACTCTGTTATAGGCTTTTGACTAGGTTTTTAGTACCAGGCATGTATTCCCTCCCATGGAGTACCCCTCCAGTCCAATTATAGAGTGGTTGGTTTCCCCCATAACAGATATGCCACTAGTGCACCCGCTGGGTAATTTGACCTGGCTTGCAGAACTTAAGACTTGTAGTATCCACTGTTGTCTGTCTGCATTGATGACTTCTCTCTCCCATAGGGCTGCATGCAGTGTAGCTTTTTCCAGCTTTCTGCCAGCTGGTCTACAGGGAAAAGGTTGTCAGATCAGCTCCAGCTCAATAAAAATATTTTTTGTTTTGTTTTGTTTTTGGTTTTTCGAGGTGGGGTCTCACTCTGGCCCAGGCTGACCTGGAATTCACTATGGAGTCTCAGGGTGGCCTCGAACTCAAGGCGATCCTCCTACCTCTGCCTCCCAAGTGCTGGGATTAAAGGTGTGCGCCACCACACCTGGCTTCAATAAAAATATTTTTTATGCTGGGCATGGTGGCATACACCTTCAATCTCAGCACTTGGAATGCAGAGGTAGATAGATGGATTGCTGTGAGTTCAAGCCACCCTGAGACTACATAGTGAATTCTAGGTCAGCCTGGCCTAGAGGGAGACCCCAGGCTGACCTGGAATTCACTGTGTTGTCACAGGGTTGTCTTGAACTCAGGACGATCCTCTTACTTCTGCCTCCTGAGTGCTGGGATTAAAGGCATGCACCACCACACCTGGCTCTTTAATTTTTAAAAAGTAAGATATTTTGGATGGAAAGATGGTTTAGTGGCTAAGTAGCTACCTGCAAAGCCAAAGAACCCAGGTTTGATTCCCAAAGATCTATATAAGCCAGATAGATGTATACAGTGCTGCATGTATCTGGAGTTTGTTTGCAGTGGTTGGAGGCCCTGCCATAATTCATCCTTTCTCTCTCTACTTTTTCTTTCTCTCTCTCTCTCAAAGAAAAAAAGAACAAACAAACCAAAGAAAGAGAAAAAATATTTTCATTTGGAATTTGGTTAACTCCATGGATGTGCTACCCATAGCTGTGGGAAGGATAACTCTACTTTGTTACTATTATTATCTTGATTTAACATTATCATCTCTAAGGGTTCATTTATTTTCTTCAACAGACTTGGTTTTGTCTTTGTTTTCCTCATGTTGTCACATGGCTACTCTAAAACTGTTGGTGACCTTTTGAAATTGGTAGTTGAATCTCTCTCTCTCTACACACACACATACACACACATACACACACACTTTTTTTTGTTGTTTTTTTTTTTTTCTTTTGTTTTGTTTTTTCAAGGTAGAGTCTCACTCTAGCCCAGGCTGACCTGGAATTCACTCTGTATTCTCAGGGTGGCCTCAAACTCACAGCAATTCTCCTACCTCTGCCTCCCGAGTGCTGGGATTAAAGGCGTGCGCTACCACGCCCAGCCACACACACACATTTATGTATATGTTTTGGGTTGTTCAGAGTAGGGCCTTGCTCTAGGCCAGGTGACCTGGAATTCACTTGGTAGTCGCAGGGTGGCCTGGAGCTCAGGTGACCCTCCTCACTTAGCCCTCCACGTGCTGGGACTACAGGTGCACACTGTGTTCGGCTCCACTCTTTATTTATTTATTTCTGAAAAAAAAATTTCTTTTTATTTTACAAGCAGTTGATCAGTGCAATCCTATGGAGCCATCTGTTACAGAAATTTTTTTCAAAAGTAAATTAAAAAAAAAAAACCTTTGAATTATATATCAATTTAAGTTTTGAAACGAGTTACAGGATTTCCTTTGCCCTATTTAACTGTTGCATTCAGAAACTGAAACCAAAAATGGATAGTACAGAAATAAAAATGAAACCTTAAAAAATTGCATTTCAGCCTCCTGTATTTCTCGTTTTTTATTTTATTTTATTTTTATTTTTTGAGAGAGAGAATGGGCACACCAGGGCCTTTCAGCTGCTGTGAACAAGCTCCAGGCACGTGCTCCCCCTTGTGGTCATGCATGGAATTGCATGCTTGCATCACTTGTGTATGGCTATACATGGGGATCTGGAGAACTCCAACAGGAGTTCTTAGGCTTTGCAGGCAAAGGCCTTTACCGCTAAGCCATCTCTCCAGCCCCAGCCTCCTCTGTTTCAAAGGTGATTATCATTAAGCCCAGATGAAAAGTTGTGAGCCATAAGCCATGTTTAATAAAGAAATGTTTAGATTATTAGCAAAGTAACATCTTAAAATATACCTTTACCTTGTTGAAATTTTAGTATGAAGAAGTGTATCAAGTAGTTTTCTATTACTTATTTTAAAAATATATACAACTATGATATTCAAATATGTATGTGCCCAAACATACATATTTGGGATATTCAGAACTGGGCATGATGGCTCACGCCTTTAATCCCAGCACTCAGGAGGCAGAGGTATGAGGATTGCTGTGAGTTCAAGGCCATCCTGAGACTACATAGTGAATTCCAGGTCAGCCTGGGCTAGAGTGAGACCCTACCTCAAAAAAAAAAAAAATCACATTTAAACTGAAGGGATGCTTAGAAAACTGCAGGACTTGAGTACAAGAACCTAAATAGATAAACCTGAAAAATCCTTAATTTCTTTCTCTCTCTCTCTTTTTTTAAGGTAGGATTTTACTCTAGCCCAGACTGACCTGGAATTTCTGTGTAGTCTCAGGGTGGCCTTGAACCCACAGTGATCCTCCTACCTCTGCCTCCTGAGTGCTTGGATTAAAGGCATGCACAACCATGCCTGGCTCAATTATTTTTTAATTATATTATCAGTTATAACATTCTGATTTTCAAGGCTTGTATAAACTCTACTGTGCTATTTTCTGTAGTAATACTTTTATAAAAATAACATAGCAAGCTAGTTATAAATCATAAACACAAAAATTATTCATTTTCTAAATTAGTGCAAAATAAATTATATCATGATATAGCAATTAAAATTCCATCAATATTAACTAACATTTGTATGGCAGACACCTCCCCACACACACACACGCACACAAATTAACAGTACAGAATAGGGCATGGGCTACAGTTAATCACATTTGGTTTTCTTAAAAACACAATTTTGGGCTAGAGAGATGGTTAGTGGCTAAGCACTTGCCTGTGAAGCCTAAGGACCCTGGTTCAAGGCTCAATTCCCCAGGACCCACGTTAGCCAGATGCAGAAGGGGGCGCACATGTCTGGAGTTCGTTTGCAGTGGCTGGAATCCCTGGTGTGCCCATTCTCTCTCTCTCTCTTTCTCTCTCTCTCTCTGTCACTCACAAATTTAAAAAAAAAAAACCCACAACTTTATTCACTATAAAGTTCCTACATAACACACACAGACTTAAAATTTAAAGTTTTAAAGTATCAACAACTGCCGGGCATGGTGGCGCATACCTTTTAATCCCAACACTTGGGAGGCAGAGGTAGGAGGATCGCCAAGAGTTCTAGGCCACCCTGAGATTACAGCATGAATTCCAGGTCAGCCTGAGCTAGCGTGAGACCCTACCTCAGATCATTGTACTATTACTGTGGTTGCTATTCTGTTGTGACCAATACAGTCCCAACTAATTATATGTGAATATAATGTAACTGAATATAATGTAATAGTGATTGAATTTTAGAAGAAAAATAAACCTATATTGCTATCACTTTGGCTTTTAAAATGGAAATCTCAGGGTAAGTGTGCATTGTGCATGAGAGTCTGAGAGGAGGCCTGAGGCTATCCCAGTTCAAATCTGCAGATCCCTTATAAAACAGCTGGGCGGAGGAGCCATGTGTGCCTGAAACCATAGTTCTGCAGGGTAGCAGAGATCAGTGAAGCGGCAGAGCCTGGCAAACTCCAGAATCAGTAAATGGAGACCCCAGCTCAAAAACAAGACCAGATGCCAGGTGTGGTGGTGCACGCCTTTAATCCTAGTACTAGGGAGGCAGAGGTAGGAGGATTGCTATGAGTTGGAGGCCACCCAGGGACTACATAGTGAATCCAGGACAGCTTGGGTTAGAGTGAGACCCTGCTTTGGAAAAAAACAACAAAACAAAAACAGACCAGGCAGAAGAGTGACGGAGCAGCTCACCCCATGTTCTGTTTGAGCCACTGTAGGCAAACATATGAGGCTCTTGCAAAGGTGCATATATGCATCATACACCACATTGCATACATGTACACATACACAAGAAACAAGAATGTAGACTATACTTTCAGGGATGATTTCTATAGTTCGTTACTAGAGAAGTTTCTCTGATTGTATAAAGAAGCAAGAATATACTTTAGGGCTGGGAAGTGACTCAGCAGGTGAGAGTACTTGCTGTGTAGTACTGTACCGCACAAAGACCTGAATTCAATCCTTAGCATCCACCGTAAAAAGCTGGGCCTGGCCACACATGCCTGTAACCCAGGTGCTGAGAGAGGCGGACACTGGAGAATCCCTGAGGCTTGTTGACCAACCAGTTTGACTCTAAACCAATAGCTCTAGGTTCTTTGGGGCTTCATGTCATGGATTATTGCAGAACAATAGAGGACGCATAACATTTCTCTTTGGGTTTTTTTAATATTTTTTATTTTTATTATTTATTTGACAGAGAAAGAGGGAGAGAGAGAATGGGCATGTCAGGGCTTTCTTGCCACTGCAAATGAATTCCAGATGCATGCACCACTTCATGCATCTGGCTTTACATGGGTACTGGGGAATCAGACCCAGGCCATCAGGCTTTGCAAACAAATGCCTTTAATTGCTAAGCCATTTCCCTAACCCCTTATTACCATTTTTAATCTATACAAGTAATGTATATAAGTGTAAATATATGTATCATTTATCTTTCTAAACTGCTAACATTGACATAATTTCAGATTTATAGAAAAGTGGTTGAGAATAATACAGGAAACTCATATGCCCTTTATTCAGATTCAGCAATGTCCTTGAGGTTTGCTACAGTAGTTTTATCATTTTGTTTGTTTTGGCTTTTGTTGTTTTTTTTCCGAGGTAGGTTTCATTCTAGCTCAAGCTGTCCTGGAATTCACTATGTAGTCTCAGGGTGTTCTTGAACTCATGGTAATCTACCTACCCTTTGCCTCCCTAGAACTGGGAATAAAGGCATGCACCACCATGCTTGCCTTTTAGCCAGACATTTTTGTTGTTGTTTTATTGAGGTAGGGTCTCACTCTAACCCAGGCTGACTTGGATTCATTCTGTAGTCCCAGGCTGGCCTCAAATTCACAGTGATCCTCCTACCTCTGCCTCTGAGTGCTGGATTAAAGGCATGCACCACCATGCTTGCCTTTTAGCCAGACATTTTTGTTGTTGTTTTATTGAGGTAGGGTCTCACTCTAACCCAGGCTGACTTGGATTCATTCTGTAGTCCCAGGCTGGCCTCAAATTCACAGTGATCCTCCTACCTCTGCCACTGAGTGCTGGCATTAAAGGCATGCACCACCATGCTTGCCTTTTAGCCAGACATTTTATAGTACACTTACTGATTAGGTTTTTTTTTTTTTTAAAGAGAGATAGACTGATAGAGAGAATTGGCATGACAATGCCTCTGCCACTGCAGCTGGACTCCAGACACTTGCTCCACCTAGTGGGCATATGTGACCTTGTGCTTGCCTCACCTTTATGCGTCTGGCTAACGTGGGATCTAGGGAGTCAAACGTGGGTCCTTAAAGGCTTCACAGGCAAGTGCCCTAACCACTAAGCCATCTCTCCAGCCCTAAATATTTTTTACTGCTTTTATGTATGTATGTACAAAATCATATTGATTTGTGAGTATTTTGTATAATTTTCTATGATCTGTATTTTTTTTTTTTTTAGCTTTCAACTGTCCGTAAAAAATTTTTTTTTTTATTTTTGAGAGAGAGAATGGGCACACCAGGGCCTCTGGCCACTGTAAACAAACTCCAGATGCCTGCGCCCCTTGTGCATCTGGCTTATGTAGGTCCTGGAGAATCAAACTGGGATCCTTTGGCTTTGCAGGCAACCACCTTAACCACTTTCCAGCTCTTTTTTTTTTTTTTTATTTTTGAGAGAGAGAGAGAGGAGAGAGAGAGAGAGAGAGAGAGGAGAGAGAATGGGCACACCAGGGCCTCTGGCCACTGTAAACAAACTCCAGATGCCTGCGCCCCTTGTGCATCTGGCTTTACATGGGTACTGGGGAATCAGACCCAGGCCATCAGGCTTTGCAAACAAATGCCTTTAATTGCTAAGCCATTTCCCTAACCCCTTATTACCATTTTTAATCTATACAAGTAATGTATATAAGTGTAAATATATGTATCATTTATCTTTCTAAACTGCTAACATTGACATAATGGAGAGAGAAAGAGAGAATGGGCATGCCAAGGCCTTTCAGCTGTTGTGAACGAACTCCAGACATATGCACCCCTTGTGCCCATATGTGACATTGCATGCACTATGCCTCTGGCTATGCTGGATCTGGAGATTGGAACATGTGTCCTTAGGCTTTGCAGACAAGTACCTTAACCACTAAGCCATCTCTCCAGCCCTGATCTATATATATTTTTTTATTAAGGTAAAGGACTTGAATATTTTGATATAGTAGGATCAGAATGTTTGCTGGGTGAAAATGGAAGTTTCTTTTCTTTTGGTGATTCTGGGACTTGAACCTAGATTCTTTTGTTTTAAAATATTTATTTATTATTTATTTGCAAGCAGCGAGAGATAGAAGAGAGACAGACCTACAGAATGGGTGTGACAGGGCCTTCATCCACTGCAGCATGTGCCACCTTGTGCATCTGGCTTTACATGGGTACTGGGGAATTGAACTCAGATCATTAGGCTCTGCAGGCAAATGCCTTAACCACTGAGCCATCTCTCCAGCCCTGAACCTACATTCTTATGCATGTTAGCCAAGTGCTATACCACTGAGCTATATCTTTAGCCAGACATTTTTGTTGTTGTTGTTGTTGTTTTATTGAGGTAGGGTCTCACTCTAGCCCAGGCTGATCTGGAATTCACTATGTAGTCTCAGGGTGTTCTTGAACTCATGGTAATCTACCTACCCTTTGCCTCCCTAGAACTGGGAATAAAGGCATGCACCACCATGCTTGCCTTTTAGCCAGACATTTTATAGTACACTTACTGATTAGGTTTTTTTTTTTTTTTTCTAAATTGCGATTATAAGCCAGGCATGGTGGCACATGCCTTTAATCCCTTGGGAAGCAGAGGTAGGAGAATCCCTGTGAGTTTGAGGCTAACCTGAGACTATGTAGTGAATTCCAGGTCAGCCTGAGCTAGAGTGAGACCCTACCTTGAAAAAAACAAAAATTGGGAGTATAAGGAATCAAATATAAGATAACTTACACAATAGTCAAAGAGTTCTAACAGAAATACATACTAAGTGCTATTTTATTATTAAACATTTTTGATTTATTTGCAAGCAGAAAGAGAAAGAGAACATATATGGGCATGCCAGGGCCTCCAGCTGCTGCAAATGAACTCCAGGTGCATGAATCACTTTGTGTATCTGGCTTTATGTGGGGTCCTGGGGATTTGCACTGTGGTCATTAGGCTTTGCAGGCAAGCGCCTTAAGCACTCTCCAGCCCTAGGTGCTATTTTAGCACAGGAGAAGGAAATATAGTCAGGGAATAGTTAGTGAAGATGAAAGGGATTTTGAGTCAGATTCTAAGGAGAATACTTTTCTGGTCAGCTGTGTCCTGGAATGATTGCTAGGTTTATTCTTCTCTGTCATAGGGAAATCATGTTATGCTTTGCCAGCAATCAGTCGTTTTACTGTGCTAAGCCATGTAAACAAAACCTTCATTACATATGAGTGGCTTTTAGACATTTTTTTTTATGTGAGAGAGCAAGAGTGAGAGAGAGAGAGAGAGATGGGCTCACCAGGGCCTAGGCACTGCAATCCAACTCCAGTCACACGCGCCCCCCCCCCCCTGTGCGCATGTGCAACCTTGTGAGCTTGCATCACTGTGCATCTGGCTTAGGTGGGACCTGGAGAGTCGAACATGAGTCCTTAGGCTCTGCAAGCAAGTGCCTTAACCACTAGGCAATCTCTCCAGCCCCAGCTTTTAAACTTTTGAGAGCTTTCAACTGTCAGAAATTATTTTTTTTGTTAGTTTTTTTTTTTCAAGGTAGGGTCTCACTCTAACCCAGGCTGACTTGGATTCATTCTGTAGTCCCAGGCTGGCCTCAAATTCACAGTGATCCTCCTACCTCTGCCTCTGAGTGCTGGGATTAAAGGCATACACCTCCACTCCAGGCTTATTTCAGTTAATATTTTTGTATTTCATCCTGGAAAGAAGTATATGAATATTTTTTTCCCTTCCTCAGGGAGGTAGTTGACTCAATGGTTCAACATTTTAAAGTAACAATATTTGGAGACCGAAGACCAGTTTATGATGGAAAAAGAAGCCTTTACACGGCCAATCCACTTCCTGTGGCAACTGCTGGGGTAAGATGTGCATTCCTTTATTGTAAAGCTTTTGCTTTTCTTTTTTTGTTTTTTGTTTTTTTGCTATATCTTCTTTTTAAATGACCTTACTATTTAAAAATCTTTATTTATTTATTAGAGAGAGAATGAATAGGTGTGCCAGGGTCTCTAGCCCTCACAAACGAACTCTAGACACATGCAGCAGCCACCATGTGCAGCTGGCTTACATGGGTGCTGGGGGATCGAACCTGGGTCCTTAGGCTTTGCAGGCAACCACCTTAACCACTTTCCAGCTCTTTTTTTTTTTTTTTTTAAAGAAACCAAGGGTGATTGCTCTTAAATGTTTTCATTTATTTATTTGCAAGGAGAGAGAGAGAGAGAGAGAGAGAGAGAGGAGAGAGAATGGGCATGTCAGGGCTTCTTGCCACTGCAAATGAATTCCAGATGCATGCACCACTTCATGCATCTGGCTTTACATGGGTACTGGGGAATCAGACCCAGGCCATCAGGCTTTGCAAACAAATGCCTTTAATTGCTAAGCCATTTCCCTAACCCCTTATTACCATTTTTAATCTATACAAGTAATGTATATAAGTGTAAATATATGTATCATTTATCTTTCTAAACTGCTAACATTGACATAATTTCAGATTTATAGAAAAGTGGTGAGAATAATACAGGAAACTCATATGCCCTTTATTCAGATTCAGCAATGTCCTTGAGGTTTGCTACAGTAGTTTTATCATTTTGTTTGTTTTGCTTTTGTTGTTTTTCGAGGTAGGGTTTCATTCTAGCTCAAGCTGTCCTGGAATTCACTATATAGTCTCAGGGTGGCCTCTTGGAGATCCTCCTGGGATTAAAGGCGTGCACCACCACACCCGGCCCTTATCAGTTTTTTTCTTACTCTTTTGCTGTCTCTTTATAGTTGTAGGTATAGCAATATAAAGAGACATACATACTTAAATTACATTTTGCATACTCTTTCAATGTTTAATACTTTATTGCCTCAAACTCACAGTGGTCCTCCTACCCCAGTCTCCCAAGTCCTTTGATTAAAGGTGTGTGCCACCATACCTGGTATTTGTGTTTTTTTTTTTTTTTTTTGAGGTAGGCTCTCACTCTGGCCTAGGACGGCCTGGATTTAATTTTGTAGTCTCAGAGTGGCCTTGAAGTCATGGTGATCTTCCTACCTCTGCCTCCCAAGTGCTGGGATTGTGTGCCACCACACCCGGCTGAAGATTCAGGTTTTTTTTTTTTTGTCTTTGTTTTTTAATATTTTTTATTTTTATTATTTATTTGACAGAGAAAGAGGGAGAGAGAGAATGGGCACACCAGGGCCTCTGGCCACTGTAAACAAACTCCAGATGCCTGCGCCCCCTTTGACATCTGGTTTATGTGGGTCCTGGGGAGTTGAACCTGGGTCCTTTGGCTTTGCAGGCAAATGCCTTAACTGCTAAGCCATCCCTCCAGCCCTGTGTACTGTTTCTTAAGAATAAGGCTTAAAAGGGCTGGAGAGATGACTCAGCACTTAAGGCGCTTGCCTGCAATGCCAGTGACCCAGTAACGATTGCCCAGTACTCAGATAAAAGCCAGATGCACAAAGTAGTACACACATCTTGAGCTTGTTTGCAATAGCTAGAGGCCCTAGCACATCCATTCTCATTCTGATGCCCTCCTCCTCCTCCTCTCTCTCTCTCTCTGTCTTTGCAAATAAGTAAATAAAATATTAAAAAAGAATAAGGATTAAAACCATAGTATAACACCAACTTCATTAAATTTAATGTCAATGCAGTACTTTTGTGTAATTAGCAATTGATAGTCCAATTTTGTCAAATGTTTTAATGGTCTTCAGCCCCCCCCCCCCACTCTGGTATAAAATCTAGTCTAGGGTCAAGATAAATAGACACCATATCTCTTTAGTCTTTATTATGGAACAATTTGCCAAGCTGTTGCTCCTACCTCAACCCCCCCCCTTCTTGACTATTCCTCCTACCTCTGCCACTGAGTGCTGGCATTAAAGGCATGCACCACCATGCCTGGCCCCCACTAACGACAATTTTTACCAACAACTTTAAAATACCTAGAAATCTTTTTTGCTAAAAAGCAACTAAAGCAGAATAAAATCTTAGCATCTCTATATTAAGACATCATGAAAAATGTTCCCAAAGTTAATTTGGTGGTGTTACAGTTAACTTCTGGTTGCTGGAACAAACTTCCAACTAGACACGGCTTTTGGGAAGAAGGGGTTTATTTCAGGCTCACAAATTCCAGGTGAACATCAATGGTGAAAGAGGCTGGCTTATTCCCATAGTTCAGTAGCAGAGAGATACCATAAAACAGCCAGCATGTCAAAGCTAACTGCTTTCTCAACATCTTTGGGCTAGAAATCAGATCTGCCCCCAAACACACCTTGGGGCTGTACTCCAGTGTTTATCCCTAGTGACACCTCTTCCCCAGTAGGGCTGTGCCCACTGGAAATTCAAATTTTAAGCCTAAATCTGTGGGGTCATATATTCAAACTACCACAGGTGGCCTCAGGGATTAAGAGAGCTTCTGATGTTATTGCCTAGAGGCAGGCTAGCCTCAAACTCCTCATCCTTCTGTCTCAGTTTCTGGAGTGTTGAGATTAAAGATGTGACCCACAACACCCAGCAGAGTCCTGTGATTCCCAATAATCCCCTAAACTGTGCCAGGAAATTGGGAAATAAGAGAGGGTCTAATCTACAGCTGGCAGCTGTGGATGATCTTGGAGATAGTCACAGTAAGGCAATTCAAAAGGCAGAGTTACACTTGGGATGCAGAGGTAGGAGGATCACGGTGAGTTCAAGGCCACCCTGTGACTACATAGTGAACTCCATGTCAGCCTGGTCTAGAGTGAGACACTACCTCGAAAAACAAAACAAAACAAAACAAAACAAAACAAAAAAGCAATAGTTGAAGTTTGGCATTTTGTTCATGCTTGAGAACATCTGTCAAGCATTGCAACAAACATGAGCAAGTATTTTTCCTCTTTTAAATCTAAAAGCATTCAAACCTGTGTGTAGTAATTTCACATCACTTTAAAATAACATGCTTGTACCCGGGTACATTTTTAGCATTTTAACCCTTAATCTGTTTGTTGTTCTCCTTTCCCTTGTCTCAGAGCCAAAGTGCCAATCTATTTCAGGGTAAGAGTCTTGGAGGACAGGACACATGAGTTATATCTGTTTGGAGTATGATACTGGGAGGCACTCACCCTTTTCAGAACCTAGTTCTCCATGAGTTTAAACAGCAGATGACCATTTATTAATATACCTTATATTACAGTGAGCTAGGAAGAGCACAAGAAGCCAGAGAACCAAAACTTGCAGTGTTAACCCTGAGTTAAAGTCTCAATAGCCTTGTGTGGTGCTATTATTTAGTTAGGAAAAAACAAAGTGCGTTGGGACCTTGGGGTCATGCCCTCAAGGTAGAGGTCAATACATGTGGTCCCATGATAGCCAAGAGTGTTGAGTGATACAGCTTCCCTGAAAAAGTCTGGGCACAAAGCAACTAGAGCAAAATAATAGGAAGGTAAGGGGTTCCTCTCAGAATTTTGAAGGAAACTAAAGGTAAGAGAGAGAGAGAGATACAAGCTTAAGCTACTCTAGCTGGACATTTTCTGTGTGGGTTTAGAGCCACCCTTGCCAATGCAACCTTGCAGCATATTCTCTTATATTGATTTTCCTCTTTTTATGTCCCTGCCACTTTTGGTCCTTCTTTGTCTCTTGGAGCAGAGAAAACCTGTATATAAGTTCCACTTTAGATAGGCTGTAGTTCCCATCTAGAAAGCAAAAACAAATTGGAGAGGTTGGTGGAAGGTTGTCCCTTTTCTTCCTCTCAACGTTTCAGCCCTGTGGCCAAAGGGGTAGCTTCAGCCTAGGAGGGGCCTGTCAGTGTGGTCCAACAGAATGCCCCAGGACCCTTTCCCAGGTGATGGGAGCGATCCACGCTTACCTATGGCTTGCAGTCCACGTCCCTGATAGTTTTACTTGTAGCCTAAATACTTATCCCTTTCTTAGTTGCTCAAGGCCCCCCTCCACACACACACACACTGGAGGTTTTCCATACATCCCTTTGGACTTGTACCTATGGCATTAGCCATACACACTCAGCCTTCAAAAATATTCTGACCACCAAGGCAGTACTGGAAAAAAAAGAAGAAAGAAAGAAAAAGGAAGAGGAGAAGGGAGGGAGGAAGAGAGGAAGGGAGGAAAGAAGAGTGGGAGAAAGGGGGAAGGAGGAAGGGAAAGGGAAGAAAAAAGCCAGGCGTGGTGGCACACGCCTTTAATCCCAGCACTTTGGAGGGAGAGGTAGGAGGATGGCTGTGAGTTTGAGGCCAGCCTAAAACTACGTAGTAAATTCCAGGTCAGCTTGGGCTATAGTGAGACCCTACCTCAAATTTAAAAAATAAAATAAAAGCAAAACAGAAAAACCACCTCTGGAGTGAAGACTGAGATTTAAATGTCAGGAAGGCTAAATAATTTCTAATAACTACATGAAACAGGGAGGGTCTCAACATCTTTGTAGGTTGAGCCTCTAATATTGTCTTAAAGTATTTTGATTCTTTTCCTCAATCTATATAGGAGGCAAGCACGATATTACTCAGTTGAATTCCCCACTTAAAGAAGGCTATCTGTTGGACTCTCTGGATTAAGAGAGCCCTATTGTAATTTACCACAAGCAATACAGAAGATAGAAAGCATCTACAGGTCTTGCCTTAGCTGCTTGCCTGATGTAACACTTTCTTAGGCTGGGTCTGTGGTTTCCTTTTACTCAGCTTCAGGCTCCCTGTGAATCTGCATGGGCCTCTCAGGTATAGTCCTCTCAAAGCATTAGCTCCCTTAGCACCTGCCAGTGTGCATCAATTTATGTGTTATTTATTTATTATTACCAAAACACAAATAAGTCAGTATTCTGCAAAGCACATACATCCTGCTTCTGGTGGTAAAGTGGGCAAAAGGAGAAAACAGAAGATTCAGTACATGTCTCTCGCAGAAATTTCCCAAGTCTACCACCTACCAAGTTTTAAATATTCCCAGTCAGTTCCCAAACGAAAAAAGCTGCAGAGAAAAAGACACAGAATTAGTGACACATCCTCCTGCCAGTAGCTGCAAAAGGCAGGAAATAGAACACATACACTCTGATTTTGCAGCCAATACATCAGAATGATACGAGATTTTGAGGCATCTTTGAGGTGCTAGAGCCTTTCTGGATTCTTGGCTGGACTTTAACCCAAGAGTTAGGGTACCAGACAAAACTTCCACTCAGTCAGTAGCCTCCAGGTTCTTGTCTTATGAATTCAAATCCACAGACCAGAAGGTAAAGTTTAGAGAAATTTTATTAGGTTATGTATGGAACTTGAGAGAAAGGAGGAAGGCAAAGCTTCTGTACAGCAGGAGGGGGGTTCACGAATGTACCTCTTCTTTTGTTTTAAGTATTTATTTTTATTGACAACTTCCATAGTTGTAGACAATAACCCATGGTAATTCCCTCCCTCCCCCCACTTTTCCGTTTGAAACTCCATTCTCCATCATATCCCTTCCACCCCTCAATCAGTCTGTCTTTTATTTTGATGTCATCATCTTTTCCTCCTATTATGATGGTCTTGTGTAGGTAGTATCAGGCACTGTAAGGCCATGGATATCCAGGGCATTTTGTGTCTGGAGGAGCACGTTGTAAGGAGTCCTACCTTTCTTTTGGCTCTTACATTCTTTCCGCCACCTCTTCCACAATGGACCTTGAGCCTTGGAAGGTGTGAATGAGATATTTTAGTGCTGAGCACTCCTCTGTCACTACTTCTCAGCACCATGGTGCCTTCTGAGTCGTCCCAAGGTCACTACCTTCTAAAAAGAGAAGCTTCTCTAATCAAAAGTGAGAGTAGGGCTGGAGAGGTGGCTTAGTGGTTAAGCGCTTGCCTGTGAAGCCTAAGGACCCCGGTTCGAGGCTCGATTCCCCAGGACCCACGTTAGCCAGACGCATAAGGGGACGCACACGTCTGGAGTTCGTTTGCAGTGGCTGGAAGCCCTGGCGCGCCCATTCGCGCTCTCTCTCTCTCTCTCTCTCTCTCTGCCTCTTTCTCTCTCTGTCTGTCACTCTCAAATAAATAAATAAAAATAAACCAAAAAAAATTAAAAATAAAATAAAATAAAAATTAAAAAAAGTGAGAGTAGCATTAATATATGGGTATGAACATTAAGAGAAGTGTTTACTGGGCAGTTTGATGAGCATAGTATACACATTTAACCAGACACCAGCAGACATTACACCCCTAAGGCTCATGACTATCCCTGTTGTAGGTTTTCAGTATCAGGGATGTATTCCCTCCCATGGAGTGGGCCTCCAGTCCAATTAGAGAACAGTTGATTTCCCCCTTAACAGACATGCCCCTGTTGCACCCTTCGGCACATTTGGCCTGGTTGGCCAAATTTAAGGCTTGCAGTGTCCACTGTTGAGTATCTCCGCTGGTGATTTATCTCTCTTCTACTGGACTGCATGCAGCATAGCTTTTTCCAGCTTTCTGTCAGCTGATTTACATGGAGGAGGTTTCAACTCAGCTCCAGCAGGATTTCTCAGTGACCTTGCAGCCCAAGTATGTGGAGTCTTCAGCAATAGGGTCTTACCGTCTATTCTTGGTGGGAAACCAAGAGCTTTGGCAATGGCCTGTAATGTCTTGGGGTATCACTGACCTCCCTGACCAACAACTCACTGGAAGGTATCCCATCCCTGGCAAGGAAAAATATCCTCTTAGATTTTGATTAGTCCTCCCTCTACCTTTCCTTTACTTTACTCAATCTCTTCCCCTGACCTCACTTAGGACTTTTCATCCCCATTAATCTATTCTTTTACTTACATATATACAGTACCATCCTATTAAGTACCCTCTCCCTCCCTTTTTATTCCCTTTATATCCCCTTTCTAGTATACTGGCCTCTGCTACTGAGTTTTATTCCTACTTACACAGAAGTCCAATCATTTGTAGTTAGGATCCACATATGACAGAGAACATGTGACGTTTGGCTTTCTGGGCCTGTGTTACCTCACTAAGTATATTCCTTTCCAGATCCATCTATTTTCCTGCAAATTTCATTTTTCTTTACCACTGAGTAGAACTCCATTGTGTAAATGTGGCACATCTTCATTATCCACTCATCAGTTGAGGGACATCTAGGCTGGTTCCATTTCCCAGCTATTGTGAATAGAGTGGCAATAAAAATGGTTGAGCAAGTATCTCTAAGGTAGTGAGACAAGTCCTTAGGATATATGCCTAGGAGTGGTGTAGCTGGGTCATATGGTAAATCCATTTTTAGCTGTCTTAGGAACCTCCACACTGATTTCCGCAATGGCTGGACCAGATTGCATTCCCACCAACAGTGTAGAAGGGTTCCTCTTTTTCTGCATCCTCGCCAGCATTTATGGTAGTTTGTTTTCATGATGGTAGCCAATCTGACAGGAGTGAGATGGAATCTTAATGTAGTTTTAATCTGCATTTCCCTGATGACTAGGGATGTAGAACATTTTTTTAGCTGCTTATATGCCATCTGTATTTCTTCTTTTGAGAACTCTCTATTTAATTCCATAGCCCATTTTTAAATTGGGTTGTTTGATTTCTTATTATTTAGGTTTTTTTTTAGTTCTTTGTATATCCTAGATATTAATCCTCTGTCAGATATATAGCTGGCAATGACTTTCTCCCATTCTGTAGGTTACCTCTTTGCTCTATTCACAGAGTCCTTTGTTGCACAAAAGCTTTGTAATTTCATGAGGTCTTAGCAATTGGTTAGTGGTTTTATTTCCTGAGCAATTGGGGTTATATTCAGAAAGTCTTTGCCAAGATCAATGTGTTGAAGGGTTCCCCCTACTTTTTTCTCTAGCAGTGTCAGAGTTTCAGGTCTGATGTTAAGGTCTTTGATCCATTTGGATTTAATTCTTATGCATGGATAGAGATAAGGATCTATTTTCATCCTTCTATAGGTACATATCCATTTTTCCCAGCATCATTTGCTGAAGAGGTTGTCTTTTCTCCAATGAGTACTTTTGGCATTTTTGTCGAAGCCCAGGTGGCTGTAGCTGCCCAGACTTACATCTGGGGCCTCTATTCTGTTCCATTGATCTACGTGTCTGTTTTTGTGCCAGTATCATGCTGTTTTTGTTACTATGGCTCTATAATAATAGGTTAAAATCAGGTATGGTGATACCACCAGCCTTACTTTTGTTGCTCAAAATTGTTTTAGATATTTGAGAATTTTTGTCCTTGTAAATGAATTTTTGGATTGTTTTTTCTATTTCCTTGTAGAATGCCATTGGAATTTTGATGGGGATTGCATAAATGTGTAGATTGATTTTAGTAAGAGTGCCATTTTCACAATATTGATTCTTCTGATCCAAGAAGAAGGGATGTCTTTCCATTTCCTAATGTCTTCTGCATTTCTCGCTTGAGTGTTCTTAAAGTTTTCATTGTAGAGATCCTTCACTTCCTTGGCTAGGTTTATTCCAAGGTACATTATTTATTTATTGGTTTTTCAAGGTAGGGTCTCACTCTAGCCCAGGCTGACCTGGAATTCACTATGTAGTCTCAGGGTGGACTCGAACTCATGGCAGTCTTCCTACCTCTGCCTCCCAAGTGCTGGGATTAATGGCATGTGCTACCACACCCAGTTTTTTTTTAATGCAATTGTGAATGGGGGTGATTCTTTGATTTCATCCTCTGTGTGTTTGTTGTTAGCATATAGGAAGACCACTGATTTCTGTGTGATTATTTTGTATCCTGCTACATGGCTATAGGATTTATCAGCTCTGACAGTTTGCTGGTAGAGTCTTGAGGGTCCTTTATGTATAGAATCATATCATCTGCAAATAATGATAACTTGATCTCTTCCTTTGCAATTTGTATCCCTTTTATGCATGTCTCTTGCCTTATTTCTATGACTAAGACTTCCAGTCCTATATTAAATAAAAGTGGGGACAATGGACACCCTTGTCTTGTTCCTGATTTTAGTGGAAAAGCTTTAAGTTTTTCTCCATTTAGTATTATGTTGGCTGTAGGTTTGTCATAAATAGTCTTTATTATGTTAAGATATGTTCCTTCTATTCCCAGTTTCTGTAAGACTTTTATCATGAAGGGATGTTGGGAGATAGGGGATTTTTAGCAGGAAACAGCTAGGGTCTTAGACCTGGTGAGCCCTGGTATGGTTAGATTCAAGTGTATACATTGGTAAATGCAGACATGCACTTACATGTTAGAAAGTGTGATACTGGGCTGGGGAGATGGCTCAGCAGATAAAGTGCATGCCACACAAGCCTGCAAGACTCATGTAAAGGTTGGAAGCTGGGCTGGAGAGATGGCTTAGCAGTTAAGGCGCTCACCTGCGAAGCCTAAGAACCCAGGTTCAATTCCCCAGTACCCACATAAACCAGAAGCACAAGGTGGAAGGTGAGGACCAATCTGGGAGAGTGGTAAAGTGGTCCTCTGATCTAACACACACACACACACACACACACAGAGAGAGAGAGAGAGAGAGAGAGAGAGAGAGAGAGAACAAAAACAGAAAATGTGGTGTCATATGCAGGCTCAGGTCCCACGTTCAGAGAGGAATCTTCAGCCATCTTGACAAGAATTCTGTGGCCACTTTGTGTCCATCCTGGGTCTTGTGAGAGGAACCATGCAGAGGACAGATCGTGTCACGCCAGGGCCTGCCATGGCCTGGCTGCTGTCAGCCTTCAGCTCTTCTTTCCAGGATGCAGGCCACCCTAGAAGTATGGCGTGTTGCCTGGTGCCTCATTAATGGCATTGCTGAGCTCATTAAGTCGATCTTTCATCCCTCTTTAGTCTCCCAGCTCTGAGCTGTCACCTCAGTCACTCCCAGCCTGGGGCTGGGTTAACCCTTGGTGGCTCCTGCTGAGGCTGCTGTCGGTCCAGGGACAGATTCTGCAAGACAGACTGGAGTTACCCCAGGGCATGTCTTAGCTTCCTGGGCTGCTGTAACAAAACAACGCACCCTTAGTAGCTTAAGAAAAAGGTATTTGTTTTGTGACATTTTTGGAAGCTGGAAGTCTGAGGTGGGGGTATGGGGAGATCCTTCCGAGGGCGCCTCACATCTTTCCCATGGCGTCTGGTGATTTGCTGGCAGTCTTTGGTGTTTCTTGCTCATAGATGCATTGCCTTGTCTCTGTGTGACATTCTCCCTGTGTGTGGGCACACAAGTCTATGTCCCAAAGGTCATCTGTTTGGTGGACGTGTGTGGTATATGTGCGTGGAGATGCGTTCATATGTGTGTGGGTGCACATATGTGTGCATGGAGGCCAGAGGTTGACATCCAGTGTCTTCCATGATTGCTCTCCTCTCTGATTTATCTAGTGGGGTAGAGTTTGTCCCTTGCACCCAAAGCTCAGTGATAGAAAAGTCTAGGTAGCCTCCACCCTGGGAGATGCCCTGTCTCTCTCTCTCTTTTTTTCCTCGAGGTAGGGTCTAGCTCTAATCTAGGCTGACCTGGAATTCACTATGTAGTCTCAGGGTGGCCTTGAATTCATGGAGATCCTCCTACCTCTGCCTCTGGGATTAAATCCTCTGGGATTAAAGGCATGTGCCACCATGCCTGACCTTTTTTTTTTTTTTTTTTGGCCTCTTCTTTTTTTATGTGTATGTGTTTATGCATGTATGTATGTGTACGTGTGTGTGTGTGCCTGTACACATGTGTGTAGTCCAGAGATTGATGTTGAGTGTCTTCCTCAGTCATTCTCTACCTTATTTTTAATTCTTTTTTATTTTTAACTATTTATTAACAATTTCCATAAACATAGACAATATATCATGATCATAATTCCCTCTCGCAACCCTCCCATCAACCCCCTCTCCACTGAATCTCTTCTTCTTTCTACCCAGTCTCTCTTCCATGTTGATGCTATCATACTTTTCCTCCTATTACAAAGGCCTTGTGTAGGTAGCATCAGCAACTGTGAGGTCATGAATTTCAAGGCCACTTTGTGTCTGCATGACAGGATTGTAAGGAGTCCTCCCCTTCCTTTGGCTTTTAGATTCTGTTGCAGTCAGTTCCATGTTGCTGGAACACACAGCTTATGGGAGGAATGGGTTTATTTCAGGCTTACCGAGTTCAGGGGAATACCGTCAATGGTGGAAGAAACTGGCTCTCTTTCATAGATCCAAGCAGAGAGAACCCACCAACAGTCAGCACCACCAGCAAGCATGACCCCCAGAGCTCAAACTGCCCTCCTCACACCTTTGGGATGGAATTCAGATCTGACCCCAAACACACTTTAGGGCTGAACTCTTAAGATTGCCTCCAGTGACATGCCCCCCACCCCCAATAGCAGCAATCTGCCTGCTAGGGGCTATAGTTGCCAACTAAATTTTAATAAAACAGTTTTGTCTGTGGCCATACATTTACACAATCATATTCAAACTACCAGACATTCTTTCTGCCACCTTTTCTGCAATGGTTCCTGAGCCTTGGAGGATGTGATAGAGCTGTCTCACTTAGTGCCGAACACTCCGTTGTCACTTCTCAGCAGTATGGTGACACTCCACTGTCCCTTCTTCTCAGGACTATGGTGAGTTTCGCATCATCATTGCCATCTGAAAAAATAAACTTCTCCAACCAAAAGTGAGAGTAGCATTAATATATAAGCATAAACATAATTTCATCCACCTTATTTTTTGAGACTGGAGTCCACACTGAACTTAGAGCTCACTGAACTGGCTAAACTGAGCTATCCAGCAAGCCCTAGAGATCCTCCTGTCTTCAGCTTCCCAGCATAGGGGTTACAGGAGTGTGTGCCACTGCAGCCAGCTTTTACATGAGCTTTGAGGGTCTGAATTCAGATCCTCATGCTTGCATGGTAAGCACTTCACCCACTGAGCCATCTCCCCAGCCCACTACTTTTTTCCCTCTTAGGTAGTAAACATGATTGAAGATCACAGACAAGTCATTTTGTAGATTGTCCTTGAGTCTGGATGTGTCTTTTGCTTCCCCTTCATTACTTTTATTTATTATTATTATTAGGATCTCACTCTAGCCCATGCTGACCTGGAATTCACTATGTAGTCTCAGGCTAGTGATTCTCCTACATCAGCCTCCCAAGTGCTGAGATTAAAGGTATATACCCCCACACCAGACAGAAACTTCTTTTCATTGCGAGGAAATCCTCACTTAAACTTCAGAGATCTTCACACACATGCAGGAACCTTAGCCAGTTCAATCTCTATCAGGAATTCTTGCACTGGTCACCCTGAGCTGAATTACTTCTCCATATTCAGGATACTCAATTACAGTACCATCACCGACAAATTTCTTCTTGAACATTTTCACTAATTTCTTTATATCATAACCATTAGCAATTCCCTGGATAGTAGAAAGAGTCTTCCTTCCTGCCATTTCTCTGTTGAATTCATTTTTTTAATATTTTATTTTATTTATTTATTTGAGATAGAGAATGGCAGGTAGGTGGAGAGAGGGAAAGGGAGAGAATGGGCACACCAGGGCCTCCAGCTGCTGCATATGAACTCCAGACACATGCACAACCTTGCACATCTGGCTTATGTGGGTCCTGGGAAATTGAAGTTGGGTCCTTTGGCTTTGTAGGTGATCACCTTAACTGCTAAGCCATCCCTCCAGCCCTCTGTTGAATTCTTTTATAGATATTACTCTCAGTGCTAGCAGGAAGCAGGTCATCATCTTTTTTGCATCAGCAAAGGGGTCAAAAGAGTGGAGGTTCTGGATAATGGTCATATTACAGGATTACTTTTCCTTGGTGAAAACTGCCTGCTGAAAGTGGTTGTGGGAGGCCAGGGCAGATAGTTGGGAAGTGTGGAGGTCAAGGGAAAGGCAGCTGAATCCTCCACAATGGTTCAAAATGACTAGGGCCTAAACACTTTAAAAATATATTTTGTTATTTAAAATTATTTATTTGAGAGAGAGAGAGAGAGAGAGAGAATGGGCACACCAGGGCCTCCAGCCACTGCAAGTGAACTCCAGATGCATGCATCACCTTGTGCATCTGGCTTATGTGGGATCTGGGGAATCCAACCATGGTCCTTTGGCTTTGTAGGCAAGTGCCTTAACTGCTAAGCCATCTCTCCAGGCCCCCTAAACACTTTGTTGTTGTTGTAGTTTGCTTTTTGTTTTTAATTTTAGAGAGAGAGAATTGGGGTGCCAGGACCTCAGCCACTGAAGTCCAACTCCATATGATTGCGCCACCTAATGGTCATGTGCAACTTTACTCTTGCCTCACCTTTGTGCATTTGGCTTACGAGGGATCTGGAGAGTCAAACATGGGTCCTTAGGCTTCACGGGCAAACACCTTAACTACTAAGCCATCTCTCCAGCCCAACACTTTTTTTTAATTTTTAATTTTATTTATTTATTTATTTGATAGAGAGAGAGAAAGAGAGAGAGAAGAGAGAGAGAGCGCCAGGGCCTCCAGCCACTACAAACGAACTCCAGATGCATGTGCCCCCTTGTGCATCTGGCTTACGTGGGTCCTGGAGAATCGAACCAGGATCTTTTGGCTTTGCAGGCAAATGCCTTAACCACCAAGCCATCTCTCCAGCCCTCTAGTCCAACACTTTTTATAAAATTGTAAAATATTTAATTGAGGCTATTAAAATTTATAAAATTAAAATATATTTTTATCCATTAAAAAAAAGCTATAGCTGGACATGGTGGTATATGCATTAATCTGAGCACTTGGGAAGCAGAGGTAGTAGGATTGCCGTGAGCTTTAGGCCCCCCTGAGACTACTTAGTGAATTCTAGGTCAGCCTGGGATATAGCAAGACCCTACTCGAAAAGCACCCCCCCCAAAAAAAGAAAGATATACAAAAAATGTAAAACACACATAAAAGTAACCATTTAAACAATTCTACGGTACAATTCAGTGGTACTAAGTGCTTTCACGTTGTTGTATAACCATCACTACCACCCATCTCCAGAATGTCTATCGTGCTGTGCTGAAACCCTATCTCCTCAGCCCCTGGCAACCACCAAGGTACCTGATAGAATGGATCATGAAGTATTTGTCTTTTTGTGACTGACTTATTTCACTTACCATTTTGTCCTTGAAGTTTATCCATATTGTCGCATGTGTTCGAATTTTTCTTCTTTTCAGGGCTGATTAATAATATATTATGTGTATACACTTTTCTTGTACCCATTTTTCCACTGATGTACACCATTTGGATTTTATTGTGTAAGTCAAAGCTGCTATCCAACTGAAAATCCTCCTTCCTCAGCTTCCTAAGTAGCTGACATTTCAGACTTGTGCCCTGGGTAGTTTCGTTGTGGTTTTAATTAGAATGTCTTCCCCAAATTAGTGATACTGAACATCTTTCCATTTATTATCAGCCATTTACATATATCTTCTCTGAAAAATGTTTGCCTTTCACTCAGTTTTTTAAAAATAAATTTTGTTCATTTATTTATTTAAGAGAGAGAGAAAGAGGCAAACACAGAGAGAGAATGGGTGTGCCAGGGCCTCCAGCCACTGGAAACAAACACCAGATGCATGTGCCACTCTGTGCATCTTTGCCCATTTTTCCCCCTCATGTCAAACTGCTTTATTACATCTTAAATAACAGTACAGTTTAATATAGTATCTATCTTGCATCCAGCCTCCTTGCAGTACACTGACTTTAGAATTAAATACAAAAGGTGAAAAGGGTACAGGGTGCAGGGAGCTCTACAGAGTCGTTTGGTGGAAAGAGAAGGGGCTTCGCTGTATTCTTTGCCAGGTCCAGGTCTACAGCACAGTCACAGCACAGTTTTGTACAGGACGCTGCAGAAACAGGATGGCGAAGCCACTACTGCTGCTATGAGGGGATAGGATACAGGAGGGGGGAAGGACCCACAGAACACTGCTGTCCAAACGCTGCTGCTGAACACAGCTCGAGATGAAAACCAGGAAGATCTGCATGATGTAAAAATGGTCTGCCTCAGATGCAAAAGGCTGTTCCTCAGAGGCACGCTTCCAGGAAGTGGCAAAGAGGCAGCAGGGTAGCTCTCTTCCCCTCCCCCCTCTGAATCCAACAGCAGTTATTCCCAACAGAACTATTTTTTTGTTTTTAAAGAGAACAGTGACTTGTCCAACTATTCAAGCGTATAGAGCGCTTGCTGCTTCCGATATGTGTGCAGAGTAGCAACAGTAAGTGGACAGAGCCGCCATGGTTACAATTTGAAAGGTTATTTCTTAAAAGAAAAAGAATATCTAAGGACTGAGTCCTGTATGCACTTTGGAGCATTTCTACAGCATGCGATTCTAAGAGTAAACCCACCCAATATGGCAAACAATCAAAGTGTTTAAAATTTAACTTAGAAAGTCTGAGATCATTATTTTCAAAACATTGATTTGTACATTGTTTCATACACAAATAACTGACTGACTATCCAAGCAGAGGACAGGCACTTCTCTGGAGAACAGGTCCCTGACAGCAGGGGCAGGACGGGTAGTGTCACGTGACTACAAACTTCCCTCCAACTTTACAGGAAACCCAAAGTAAGAGCAGAAACTAAACTGGATGTTGGGGAGGACAGGTCAGGAAGGATAGAAGGGTGTCAGGTATGAGTTCGCTGTTCAGCAAAGAAGGAAAAACTCTGATCAAGCATTCATGGCCATCACAGCATGTGCTTGGCTACTTTGCTTCTCAACTTTTCTCTTCCACTATGCTGTTTGTGTGAAACAGTCATCTGTGTAACATGAGACAAAAATAAAAGCCAGGGACAAAACTGTCACCAAGTCAGAGACTGCCATGGGCTCTGGTTCTGTTTACCTATTGAACATAAAGGAATATACTTATAGAAGGAAATGTGAATGCTCCCAGATCCTGCTACAAACAACTGAATACTTAGAAACAATTCAAGGTAAACATAGTCCTCAACTTGTTTTGCATGAATGCCACAAAACAGGATTACTGGTCTAAAATTCAAATAAACTAATGAAGAGGCTTGTCTGTCTCACAGTTACACTCAGGTTTACCTTCTGGTTAACATTTTTATTGTGGTATTTCCTTTTAAAATTCATCCAAGACAAAAAAGAAAACAAAGACAATGGCCCCGGAAGGAATGCACAATTTGTTTTAGTTTACAGCACAGAGATCCTTCTCTTAATGGGAATTGTGCTCTTGATTTCAGCAATAAGTGAAGGAAAAAAGATCTTGCCCTTTTGAAGTTCTGAGGGGAGGTGTGGGTGTCCACGTTAGTATGGTTGGATAGGATATGCTGTCGCTCTAACACTTCAAGGTTGGAATGGTCTTCCAGTCACCGTGGCATCCACTTGCGCTACTGGCCTTAGTTCCAGATCTTGAGGAAGCTGTCCCACGACCCTGTTGCCACAGCCATGCCATCATCAGTCACCCCCAAGCAGGTGACACGGTTGTCATGTCCAGCCAAGACACCTGCCCTGTCAGCTTTGAGTGCGTCCCAGACGTTACAGTTGAAGTCGTCGTACCCAGCAAGGAGGAGACGCCCACTTTTAGAGAAGTAGACAGAGGTGATCCCACATGTAATATTGTCATGGGAATAAGTCGTGAGCTCCTGATCTGCACGGAAGTCGAACAGCCTGCATGTAGCATCATCTGAGCCAGTGGCAAAGGCATTGCCATTGGGAAAGAAACAGATGGCATTGATGTCAGACTCATGGCCTGTGTAAGTCTGCCGGCACATCCCTTCTCAGACATCCCAGAGCTTGGCTGAAGCATCACAAGCACCAGAGACAAACAGTCTGGGGTCAGGAGCAAGAGACAGGCTCATGACATTTCCAGTGTGTCCAGTAAATGTGGTCATTTGCTGGCTGGTCTCTATGTCCCACAGGGCACATGTGGTATCTCCAGAGCTGGTGACAATCTGATTGTCATCTAGGAACCGGCAGCAGGACAAGTAACCTGTGTGTCCCACCAGCTCACGGCTCACACATACATTCCCTTCACGAGTTTTCAGATTGTAAATGGAGCAAATGTTACCCAGGCCACCGCAGGCCACATAATTCCCAGAAGGAGCATATGCACAAGTCATGACCCAGGATGAGCGCAGAGGGATGGCGTGGACCTTGTTTGGTATAGCTGTCCCAGATGATGAGTTTTCCATCCTGTCAGGCGTGGACAAGGAGCCTGGGGTCTGTGCCCCAGTGCACGGCATAGATCTTAGCCAGGTGCCCTCTCAGAGTTCTCCTGGTGTGCATCTGGATTCTTCCCACTGGGTCGATGTTGTTAGTGATCTGTGAGAGAGTTGCATCTGCACATGCTTTGCGAGCATCTCATCTTCAAGTCTCAGTGCTCAACACCCCTCAGAACCCACGATCTTAATTCAGGAGTGTTACTGGTCTGGTCTCCCACACATGTAAATTTATCTCATGCTCTCCCGGCCTGACACGCCCATGCCACTCTCTGATTGTCCCGGGGAGCCGGCAAGGCTGGTCATGTCCGCGCAGCGACTACTCCAGTCCCGGCCCCACTGCCCTCGCCACCTGCGCCCACCACCACCACCATCATCCACCCCTCAGATGCCTCCCCCATTTTTTATTTTTATTTTTTGGCATGTAAAATATGTTTCCATTTTAAATTTAAATTTTATTTTTATTTTAGAGAGAGAGAGAAAGAATTGGCACGCCAGGGCCTTAGCGAATGCTACATGCTTACGCCACCTAGTGGGCATGTGCAACCTTGCACTTGCCTCACCTTTGTGCATCTAGCTTACATGGGATCTGGAAAGTCAAACATGGGTCCTTAGACTTCACAGGCAAGAGCCTTTACTGCTAAGCTATCTCTCCAGTCCTGTTTCCATTTTTTAAATTGGGTTGTTTTTGCAGTTAATCAGTTACAGAGTTCTTTTAATGTTCTAGATTGTAACACCCTTTTAAAGAAATATTTTTATTTATTTATTTATTTGAGAGAGAGAGAGAGAGAGAGAGGTAAATAGAGAAAGAACTAGTGCACCAGAGCCTCTAACCTCTGCAAACAAACTCCAGATGCATGTGCCACCTTGTGCATCTGGCTTATATGGGTACTGGAGAACTGAACCTGGGTCCTTAGACTTTCCAGATAAACACCTTAACCACTAAGCCATTTCTCCAGTCTGACAACACCTTTTTACTTGCATGATTTATAAATATTTTCTTGCATTTCATAGACTGACTTTTCCCTTATCAATTGTGTCTCTAAAAAAATATTTTATGCTGGTGGCGCACGCCTTTAATCCCAGCACTTGGGAGGCAGAGGTAGGAGGATCACCATGAGTTCAAGGCCACCCTGAGACCAAGTGAATTCCAGGTCAGCCTGGGCTAGAGCAAGATCCTACCTCAAAAAACCAAAAACAATGCCGGGCGTGGTGGCGCACGCCTTTAATCCCAGCACTCGGGAGGCAGAGGTAGGAGGATTGCCGTGAGTTCGAGGCCACCCTGAGACTCCGTAGTGAATTCCAGGTCAGCCTGGGCTAGAGTGAGCCCCTACCTCAAAAAACCAAAAAAAAAAAAAAAAAAAAAAAAAACACACAAAAACTATTTGCCAGGCATGGTGGTGCACACCTTTAATCCCAGCACTTGGGAGGCAGAGGTAGGGGGATTGCCATGAGTTGGAGGCCAGCCTGAGACTACATAGTAAATTCCAGGTCAGCCTGGGCTAGAGCAAGGCCCTACCTTGAAAAACAAAACAAAACAAATAATAATACTATATGCGTGTTTATGTGTTTTTTAAATATACTTCATTTGAGAGAAAGAGAGAGAGAGAAGGAAAATGGGCATGCCAGGGCCTTCAGCCACTGCAAACGAACTCCAGATGCATGTGCTCCCTTGTGCATCTAGCTTACGTAGGTTCTGGAGAGTCAAACCTGGATCCTTTGGCTTTTCAGGCAAACACCTTAACCGCTAAGCCATCTCTCCAGCCTATATATATATTTAAGCCTGGCATGGTGGCACACACCTTTAATCCCAGCTCTTGGGAAGCAGAGGTAGGAGGATCGTTGTGAGTTTGAGGCCATACTGAGACTACATAGTGAATTCTAGGTCAGCCTGGACTAGAGTGAAACACTGCCTTGAAAAACTAAATAAATAAAAATAAAAATTACTTATTTGCAAGACAGACATATGGAGAGGGAGAGAATGGGCACACCCTTCCTACGGCTCTTATATTCTTTCCACCACCTCTTCTGCAATGGACTCTGAGCCTTGGAAGGAGTGATAGAGATATTTCAGTGCTAAGCACTCCACTTCTCAGCACCATGGTGCCTTCTGAGTCATCCCAAGGTCACTGCCATCTGAAAAGAGAAGGTTCTCTACCAAAAGTGAGATTAGCATTAATATATGGGTGTGAACATTAAGAGAAGTGCTTACTGGGCAGTTTGGTGAGCATAGTATATACATTTATCACCAGCAGACAATTTACACCCTTAGGGCTCATGACTACCCCTGTTGTAGGTTTTCAGTATCAGAGATGTATGTCTAATTGGGCCTCCAGTCCAATTAGAGAGTAGTTGGTTTCCTCCATAACAGACATGCTACTATTGTACCCTTCAGCTCATTTGGTCTGGCTGGCCAAATTTAAGGCTTGCAATGTCCACTATTGAGTATCTCCACTGGTGATTTCTCTCTTTCCCATTGAACTGCATGCAGAGTAGCTTTTCCCAACTTTCTCTCAGCTGGTGTACATACATTCCATATGTTTTTTTTGTTTGTTTGTTTGTTTGTTTGTTTTTGGTTTTTAGAGGTAGGGTCTCACTCTAGTTCAGGCTAACCTGGAATTCACTATGTAGTCTCAGGGTGGCCTTGAACTCATGGTGATCCTCCTACCTCTGCCTCCCGAGTGCTGGGATTAAAGGCATGCGCCACCACGCCTGGCTCTCCATGTTTTTTAAAATACTTTATTCTTATTTATTTGAGAGAGAGAGAATGGGCACGCAGGGCTTCCAGCCATTGTAAACAAACTCCAGACACATGCACCATCTTATGCATCTGGCTTATATGGGTCCTGGGGAATCGAACCAAGGTCCTTTGGCGGGCAAGTGCCTTAATTACAAAGCCATCTCTCCAGCCCTGATTCCTTGTGTTTTGATTGACCATTGTGTCTGTCGCTGTTTCCCTGAAGCTGGTTGTCACGCCAGCAGTGGGAGCAATACTCATATTGATGTTTCTCCTGGGCCTTGGCAGTTGTGATATAGGTGACACATATCCTGGAAGGCAGTCGGGTATCTTTACTTGTCATACTTATGGATATTGAGTCTCTCCATTATTCTCTGCTTTCTGTAAAATAAAACATCTCTGACCAAGAGTGAGAGCAGCTTTGATTTAGGGGGATATGCATAGTGATTTGAGAGACTTCTTTTTTAAATTTTTTTTAAAATATATTTTATTTATTTTTTTTGAGAGAAAGAGGGAGGGAGAGAGAGAGAGAGAATGGGTGTGTGAGGGTCTCCAGCCACTGTAAACAAACTCCAGAGCATGTGCCACCTCATGCATCTGGCTTATGTGGGTCCTGGAGAATCGAACTGGGATCCTTTGGCTTTGCAGGTAAATGCCTTAACAGCTAAGCCATCTCTCCAGCCCTTAATTTTTTTTAATTTTATTATAATTAACTGAGAGAGAGAGAGAGAGAGAATGGGCACACTAGGGCCTCTAGCCACTATAAATGAACTCCAAATGCATGTGCCACCCGTGTGCATCTGGATTATATGGGTACTAGGAATTGAACATGGGTCTTTAGGCTTCTCAGGCAAGCACCTCAACCATTAAGTCATCTCTCCAGCCCCTTGAGAGACTTCTTGATGTTTATACCCACTTGACTTATCTGGAGAACACTGGGGTCTTTTCCCTGGAGTCTATGAGAGTCCTGGCCATGAGGTTCTGACTCAGTTCCCAGTACCAGGTATGAGTTCTCTTCTACTGAGCAGATCTCATATCCAATCAGAGGACAGTTGGTTACCCGCATGGACTCTGTGCCATTGTTACACAGGTGTGTACTTCTTGCCCATCTGGTTGGTTCCGTAGCTTGCAGGATCCCCTGCTTATTCTTTTTTTTTTTTTTAATTTTATGTTTATTTATTTGAGAGAGAGAATGAGGCAGAGAGAGAGGGAGAGAGAGAATGGGCGCACCAGGGCCTCCAGACACTGCAAACGAACTCCAGACACATGCACCTCCTTGTGCATCTGGCTTCTATGGGTCCTGGGGGATTGAACTGGGGTCCTTTGGCTTTGCAGGCAAATGCCTTAACCACTAAGCCATTTCTCCAGCCCTATTCTTTTTTTTTAATGTTTGTTATTATTAACAAGATATTTTGTATGGATATATGTTGGCACCCTCTCTTCCCTCGTCCCTGCTCCCATTCTGTTAGGGACGCTCCTCCCTGGGGTTGCAGGTATTCCCCATGGGGTTGTAGTTTATGTGTTGTGGGAGCAGTAGTCAGCTATTTTGGGAGGGGAGGGAATACCTCTGGGCATGATGTTTCAACCTGTGGCTCTTACAGTCTTTCTGCCCACTCTTCTGCAAAATTCCCTGAGCCATGGTTGCTTATTCTTTTTTTTTTTAATTATTTATTTGCAAGCAGAGATAGAAGAGAGACAGAGAATGGGCATGCCAGGGCCTCCAGCCTCTGTAAACAGTCTCCAGATGCATATGTTACTTTGTGCATCTGGCTTTACGTGGGTACTAGGGAATTGAACCCAGGTCGTTAGGCTCTAACGGCAAGCACCTTAACTATTAAGCCAACTCTCCAGCCCCCTTGCTTATTCTTTATTCCCCAGCAGCTCCCATAGCACTTGCCTGCACCATGAGAGGGCTAGGTTTCTTCTCAGTTGAGCCAGAACTCTTCATTCAGCTAGTCTAGCTAGCCAGCTTGCCCTGGGATCCCCTCTTCTGCCTCCTGAGCAGTGGGATTACAGGTGGGCTGCCATGTTGACCTGGCATTTATGTGGGTTCTGGGGATTCTCACCCATGAGTAACAAGTGCTTTATCCATGGAACCATCTCCCCAGCCCACAATTGATTCTTGCTTGAAAGAATTATTACGATATAACCATGGTGATTTCCTATGTGTCATTCCTTCTGCATTTATTACTTGGTATCATGCTTTAAAGGAGATCATTTAATTTAATTTGAGATAGTCTCATTCTGTACTCTAGGCTGTCCCAGAACTCATTATAATCAGGATGGACTTGAACTCATGGTGATTCTCCTCCCTCAACCTTCTCAATGCTGGGATTGCAGATGTGAGCCACCACAGATGGCTGTGCTTTCTTCTCTCATGCTTTAACTCTGGCACAACCAAATGTTCCAGATTCATCTTTACCTTTGCTGCTATAGCCCCACACCTGACCATTCTCAGAGCAGCCTGGTTTCTTTTAGTTTTGGAATGAAACCTTAAAACCAACTCTGAGGACTGGAGAGATGGCTCAGCAGTGGAGGCGCATGCCTGTGAAGCCTAAGGACCCCAGTTCAATTCTCCAGGTTCCACGTAAGCCAGATGCACATGGTAGCGCATGTGTCTGGAGTTCGTTTGCAGTGGCTGGAGGCCCTGGTGCACCCATTCTCACTCTCTCCCTTTCTCTATCTGTAATAAATAAATAAAATATAAAAATAAACCTAAAAAAACAACTCTGAGAACTGTTTCTACTCAGTAATACTGAGATATCTGTGCTTCTAAGCCCTTTCCATAGACAGACATTATATATATGTCTATATGTATATACATGTGAATAATACAGTAAGTGATAACCCTTTATGTAGTAAACCTGACTTAAATTTCATGAGTTCACAGTAATGTTTCCAATTTTAGCCTCCAGTCCTAAAAATTTTTCCTTTTCTCATTGTTTCTATATTTACATCTTCCTTTTTCTTTAGATACTATCACTACTTTTCTTATTTTCTCATTTCTTTAGGTGCATATAAATTAGTTTCTGAATATCTGTCCACATACCACTACAGAATATAAACCAGAAAAGAAGAGTTTAAGGTTTTATTTTGTATGTAGTTTTTATGTCAGACCTGCTTTCTTCACCTCACTTGTCAAACTGAGAGTTTAGTAGGCATGCCATGTTCAAGAGTTACTTGTGCGGCCTGGAGAGATGGCTTAGCGGTTAAGGCATTTGCCTGCAAAGCCAAAGGACCCAGGTTTAAGTCCCTAGGACCCTTGTTAGTCAGATGCACAAGGGGGCATACGCATCTGGAGTTATTTTGCAGTGGCTGGAGACCCTGGCACACCCATTCTCTCTCTCTCATAAATAAATTTAACTTAAAAAAAGAGTTACTTGTGGGCTGGAGAGATGGCTTAGTGGTTAAGCACTTGCTTGCAAAGCCTAAGGACTCTGGTTTGAGGTTTGAGCCACATAAGCTAGATGCACAGGTGGCACATGCATCTGGAGTTCATTTGCAGTGGCTGGAATCCCTGGTGCGCCCATTCTCTCTCTCTCTCTCTCTCTCACTCTGCCTCTTTCCCTCTCTCAAATAAATAAATAAAAATAAAATATTTAAAAATTTTTTAAAAAGAGTTACTTGCATTAGAGTTTTCTTGTTTTGCTTTTTTTTTTTTTTTCTTTTCGAGGTAGGGTCTCACTCTAGCCCAGGCTGACCTGGAATTCACTCTGTAGTCTCAGAGTAGCCTTGAACTCACAGTGATACTCCTACCTCTGCCTCCCGAGTGCTGGGATTAAAGACGTGCGTCACCACACCTGGCTTGTTTTGCTTTTTTATTTAGAGTGATGATGATACTCATTTGAAATGCATTTAGGGTTCTTTGGTTTCTTTGTATACTCAGTTTTTGTTTTTCCTTCCATCCTTATTAATTTAAGATATTCAATATGTATAACTTTTAAATTATTTATTTATTTGAGAGAGACAGAAGGAGGCAGAAAGAGAGAAAGAGAGAGAATGAGCACACCAGAGCCTCTAGCCACTGCAAATGAACTATAGACACACGTGCCACCTTGTACATCTGGCTTACATGGGTTCTGGAGAATCAAACCTGGGTCATTAGCCTTCGCAAACAAAGGCCTTAAACTGCTGAGCCATCTCATCAGCCCTGACATGTATACTAATTTTTTATTTTTTAAGACAATCTGATTATGTTCCTTGTAAGCTCAAGTGATCCTCCTACCTCAGCCTCCCTAGTAGCTGAAAAACATGCCTGGCTACTTACAACCTTACTTAATATGCTCCCAAATATTAATTTTCTCTTTCTCACACAAAAATTTCATACTTTGTAGTCTTTTATACTTGTTCATTTAATAATACAGCTTGGAAATTATTCTGTAGCAGTTTCAAAAGATCTTTTTTCTTTTATAGCTGCCTAAATATTAGTGTGTTTAGGTAGTTTGCAATATTTTACAATGATGAATAGCATAGTATGAATAACTATGTGATTTAAATCTTAAAATATTGATTTGGCATTATGCTTGTTAATTTTTTTTTTTTTTTTGCTGGGTGTTGTGGTGCATGCCTTAAATCCAACACTCAGGAGGCTGAGGTAGAAGGATAACTGTGAGTTCAGGGCCAGCCTGAGCTAGAGTAAGTTCCAGGTCAGTCTGGGCTTGAGTGAGAACCTGCCTCAAACGTCCCCCTAGCCCCCCAAAAAGTTCATTGTAGTTTTGCCTGTTTGCTCTTAGGTATTTTTATAAGTTAAATTTTAAACAATTACGTTCATCCTTTTTAACATTTACCACTTGACTCTTGTCCCATTAACAGGTAGACTTAGATGTTACGTTACCTGGGGAAGGTGGAAAAGATCGACCTTTCAAGGTGTCAATTAAATTTGTGTCTCGGGTGAGTTGGCACCTACTGCATGAAGTGCTGACAGGACGGACCTTGCCTGAGCCACTGGAATTAGACAAGCCAATCAGCACTAACCCTGTCCATGCCGTTGATGTGGTGCTACGACATCTGCCCTCCATGAAGTGGGTGCTTCTGGCTTTTTCTTGTCTTTAGATTTTTAAATTTGAAGGTTTTCTTCCTAAGAGTGATTTGTACATGGCTTTCTTGATTAACCTGTATATGTTGTATACTTTTTATTACTTTAGTTGTTCAATGACAGCATGTAAGAATATACAAAATTAGCTTAGCTATTCTAATGAGTTTTTAATAGAAAATGTCTAAAATGTTCTCTTAAGAACTATAATTTTTTTAAGTAGAAAGTTGTATGGATACATCATATGTTGGCACTATCATTCCCCTTCTCCTTGACCCCATTCCATTGAGGACCCTCATCAGTGGGATGGTTGGTATTCCCCCTATGTTTGCAGATTATGAGATGTGAGAGCATCAGTCAGTTATGGTAAGGGGAAGAAGCTGTGAATTTTAAATAACTGAAATATTTTAGATAAACTCCTAAACATAAATCACCTTGTTTTAGAAGTAATTTCACAATTTATATAATAGTATCAAACTATGTTTAAATTACTGTTATTGGGCAATTGATATAGTTCAGTGGTAGAGCATTTTCCTAGCATTTACTAGGCCCTGGATAGTAGTTATGGGAAAGAAAGAGAGAGAGGGAGACTGATTGCTATTGTTTTTTTCAAAGTAGGGGTCTCATAGTAGCCCAGGCTGACCTGAAACTTACTCTGTAGTACAGGCTGGCCTTGAATTTACAACAGTCCTCCTACCTCTGCCTCCCAAGTGCTTGGATTAAAAGTGTGCCACCATGCCCAGCCACATTGCTATTTTAATCACACTAGTATTTTATATTTGTATATTTCATTTGTGTTTTTTACATGTTTATATATGTGTCATATACATATCTTTTAAAAGATAGATAATATATCGTGAAATAGATTTTTGTTCAGTTATTACTTATTTATTTGAGAGAGAGAGTAAGAAAAAGGCAGATGATAGAGAATGGGCATGCCAGGGTCTCTAGCCACTGCAAACAAGCTTCAGACACATGTGCCACCTTGTACATCTGGCTTATGTGGGTGCTAGGACATCGAACCTGGGTCCTTAGGCTTTTCAGGCAAGTGCCTTAACCACTAAGCAATCTCTCCAGCTCAGTTATGACCTATATTTATGAAAATGTTTAATTCAATTTATTTATTTATTGGTTTTTAGAGGTAGGGTCTCACTCTAGCCCAGGCTGACCTGGAACTTACTTGGTAATCTCAGGGTAGACTTCAACTCATGGCAGTCCTCCTACCTCTGCCTCCCAAGTACTGGGATTAAAGGCATGAACCACCACACTCAGCTATTTTATTTATTTTAAACATAATTATTTATTTATTTGAGAGAGAATGAATGTGAACTTCAGACTGATGTGCCATTTTGCACATCTGGATTTATGTAGGTACTGTAGAATTGAACCTGGGCCATTAGACTTTGTAAGCAAGTGTGTTTAACCACTGAGCTATATCTCCAGCCCCAAGAAAGTATTTTAAATAAAATTCATTCTTATGTAAAGTAATAATTTTGAGAATGGAGAATTTCAGAGTGGGAGCTGATGGTTTTCTTAATTTAGAATGTCTACTTTTTACTTTCATAACCGTAGAAAGTAGTGTTGTGTATTCATAATGATAAGTGTCATTATGCTAAATTAATTGTATGTGCTTTAGTCTCCGCATCCTACAGATTTGAGTACTTGTATGGGAAGGAAAGGATTGAGCATGCCATTTTAATTTTTGTAGATACACACCTGTGGGGCGTTCCTTTTTCTCAGCTCCAGAAGGATATGACCACCCTCTGGGAGGGGGCAGGGAAGTATGGTTTGGATTCCATCAGTCTGTCCGGCCTGCCATGTGGAAAATGATGCTTAATATTGATGGTAAGGGAACTGAACCATATTCTAAATTGGATACTTATAGGTTTATATATGGCTTTTGCATGTAATTTTATATACACAATTTTATATATATATATATATATTGGTATCTTAGTATTTGGATATATATTATGACAACCTGGAAAACTTTTGTAGTTTTATTACATTTCATTTGGAAACCCTTTATGCAGAACATGTCCTAGAATTCTACTAAACATGAATCAAGCACATAAAAATAAATATAAAAGCCTTGATGTGATCGAGTCACCATTTCATCATAAAATGTATGTATATAAGAAAGAGAAGGGGGGCTGGAGAAATGGCTTAGCGGTTAAGCACTTGCCTGTGTAGCCTAAGGATCTGGTTCGAGGCTCGATTCCCCAGGACCCACGGTAGCCAGATGCACAAGGGGGCACATGCGTCTGGAGTTTGTTTGCAGTGGCTGGAGGCCCTGGCGCTCGCTCTCTCTCTCTCTCTCTCTCTCTCTCTCTTTCTCTCTCTGTCACTCTCAAATAAATAAATAAAAATAAACGTAAAAAAATTTTAAAAATGAAAGAAAGAGAAGGGGGACTGGAAAAATGGCTTAGCAGTTAAGGCACTTTCCTGCAAACCTAAAGACCCAGATTCGATTCCCTAGTATCCACATTAAGTCAGATGCACATGGTGGCGTATGCATCTGGAGTTTGTTTACAGTGGCTAGAGACCCTGGTGTGCCCATTCTCTCACTCCTTTCTATATGCCTCTTTCTTTCTCTCTCTCTCAAATAAATAAATAAAAATCAAAGAGAAGAATTTGGGGAGATGGCTCAGCAGCTAAGAGTGCTTGCCACTGAGCGTGAGGGCCTCTTAGGCCAGATATCACTGCATTTGATTTTAATTTTTTTTTATTTTTTCATTTACTTATTTGAGAGAGAGAAGGAGAGACAAAGAGGCAGATAGAGAATGGGCACGCCAGGGCCTCCAGCCACTGCAAACAAACTCCAGACCTGCATGTGCCCCCTTGTGCATCTGGCTTACGTGGGGCCTGGGCAGTTGAACCTGGGTCCTTTAGCTTTGCAGGCAAATGCCTTAACCCTAAGCCATCTCTCCACCCCTCACTACATTTTAATTCCTCCAGAAAGCTGGGCATTGCCATGCACATCTGTAACCCCGGTCTGCAGGGTTAGAGACTGGAGAATCTCTTGGGCTGGGCTCATTTACTGAAAAAGGCTGCTTTAGGTTGAGGAAGAAGCCCTTCCTCAAGCAAATATATGGTTGGGTGATAGAGAAGGGCATCTAAAATGATTGGTGGAGTGCATGCATCTATACATACATGTGCTTACACCACACATAGCCCCCCCCCAAAAAAAAGAGAATTTTCTTGACTGTAGTTTGTGCCCGGCTGCTTTCTCATTTTTAGGTGCTTTCCTACAAACCTTGTCAAGCTTCAATACAAGTAGAAAGAGTGATACCACCTGCCATGCATATAGCCATTATTCAGTTTATCAGGATTTTTCTTTTTTGCGGGGGTGGGGTGGGGGCTTTCAGGGTAGGGTCTTACTCTAGCCCAGGCTGACCTGGGATTCACTATGTAATCTCAGGGTGGCCTCAAACTCACGGTGATTCTCCTGCCTCTGCCTCCCAAGTACTGGGAATAAAGGGGTGCACCACCATCCCGAGATGGGTGCAACAGGGCCTCCAGCCAGTGCACACAAACTCCAGATGCATGCACCACTTTTTGCATTTGGCTTTACTTGGGTGCTAGGGAATTGAACCCAAGTTGTTGGGCTTTGCATGCAAACACCTTAGCCATCAAGCCATCTCTCCAGCCCTTAAAAATATTTTTTAAATGAATTAACTAATTTATTTTTTATTTAGTTAGTTTTATTGAAGTGGGAATCTCACTCTAGCCCAGCCTGACCTGACACTATGTAGTCTCAGGGTAGCCTTGAACTCACAGCAGTTCTCTTATCTCTGCCTCCTGAGTACTAGTATTAAAGGCATGTGCCACTATGCCTGGCTTATTTTATTATTTGAGAGAGAGGGGCCCAGATAGAGAGAATGGGTGCACCAGGGCCTTCAGCCACTGCAAACAAACTCCAGATGCATGTGCCACCTTGTGCATCTGGTTTATATGTCCTGGGGAATCGAACCAGGGTTTTTTGGTTTGGCAGGCTAGTGCCTTAACCACTAAGCCATCCCTCCAGCCCTTTAAAAAAAAATTATGAGAGAGAGAGAATGAATTGGTGCACCAGGGCCTCCAGCTACTGATATCAAACTCCAGACATGTGTACCACCTTGTGCGTATGTGCAACATTGCGTGCTTGTGTCACCTTCTGCATCTGGCTTACATGGAACCTGGAGAGTCAAATATAGGTCCTTAAGCTTTTCAGGCAAGTGCCTTAACTGCTAAGCCATCTCTCCAGCCCAAAAAAGTATTTTTAAAATATTTTATTTATTTATTTATTTGAGTGAGGGAAAGAGGCAGAGAGAGAGAGAGAGAGAGAGAGAATGGGTGTGCCAGGGCCTCTAGCCACTGTAAACGAACTCCAGATGCATGGGTCACCTTGTGCATATGGCTTACGTGGATACTGGGGTATTGAACCTGGGTCATTAGGCTTCACAGGCAATTGCTTTAACTGCTAGCCATCTCTCCAGCACCAAAAAAAAATATTTTTAAAAATTTATTTGCAAGTAGAGAGAGAAAAAGAGAACAAACATGAGTATCCCAGGGCCTCTTGCCACTACATTTGAAATCCAGATGCATGTGCCACTTTGTGGATCTGGCTTTACATGGCCACTAGGGAATTGAACCTGAGATGGCAGGCTTTGGTAGCTAGCATCTTAAAGTGCTGAGTCATCTCCCCAGCCCTACTTCTCTTTTTCTTTTAATATTTTATTTTTATTTATTTATTTGAGAGAGAGAGAGAGGTAGAGAGAAAGAATAGGCATGCTAGGGCCTCTAGCTACTGAAAACAAACTCCAGACACATGTGCCACCTTGTGCATTGGCATACATGGGTCCTAGGGAATCAAACCTGGGTCCTTTGGGTTTGCAGGCAAGTGCCATAACCACTAAGCCACTTCTCCAGCACCCCACCCCCCTTCTCTTTTTTAAAAATCTCATTGACTTCTTAAATGCAACTTGGTCAGTTTTCCTATAGAATATCCCCAAATCTGTTTTTTTTTTTTTTTTTCTTATGCCTTTGCCTTTCCATCACCTGTATTTCCTGACAATTAAGAGTTATTCCTGGAAGTTTAATTTGCTTTGAGTTGAAGATACAAGTGCTTTATGTTGTGTCGTATTTGGAGGCCCTACAGTACTAGTGGTCCTCATTGTGGTGTTGCTAAGACTGATCCTTAACATTAGCCAACCGTGAAAGAGTAGATTCAGAGATCTCTCCATTTCCTGATGAACTTTTACTTCTTTAACTAGAGAGTATCATCTGGTAACTTTCTCATGCTTTTATGGTATTTGCACTAGATAGGACTCTTGCATGGAAAACCACATTGTTCTGTTGATTGGTGACTTTCTTGCTTTCTGGCACAGTGGGATATTCCAGATTCTTCATGTCACCTGCTCAGAACCTGGAATTCTTGTGTCTTCGTGCATCATTACACAGTTTCCTCAGTTTTTCCCTAGCCATATCTGCCATTGTGAAAATAGGACACAATATCTAACTAGTCCCTTTTGTGTATATGGACGAGCTGATTTATTTATTTTTATTTATTTACTTTTTTTTTTGAGGTAGGGTCTCACTCTAGCACTGACCTGGAATTCACTATGTAGTCTCAGGGTGGCCTTGAACTCTTGGTGATCCTCCTACCTCTGCCTCCCGAGTACTGGGATTAAAGGCACGTATCACCACGCCCAGCTTGAAGGGCTGATTTTAATTGCATTTCCAAATACCATTTCATATATATTTAATATATGTGTAAGATAAATTTCTAGAGGTGAGATTGATAAATTAAGGGTAAATATGCTTATATATAATTTTCATCGGTGTTGCCAGACTGCTGTCCATAGAGGTTGTCATGAGTGAGAGTACCCATTTCTTTGACACTAGAATTTTCCAATTTTAAGTTTTTATCAATCAGGTTGCTATTTTTAGGGGATTTTTTTTCTTTTTTTAAAAAAAAATTTATTGACAGCTTCCATAAGTATGGACAATAAAACCATGATAATTCCCTCCCTCCATTTCCCCCTCTCAAATCCACCTTCCATCAAATTCCCTCCCGCTTCCAATTAGTCTTTCTATTTTGATGTCATCATCTTTTCCTCCTATTATGAAGGTCTTATGTAAGTAGTTTCAGACACTGCAAGGTCATGATATCAAGGCCATTTGTATCTGAAAGACTGCATTGTAAGAAGTCTTACCCTTCCTTTGGCTCTTACATTCTTTCCACCATCTCTTCCCCAATTGACCCTGAGCCTTGCAGAGTGTAATAGAGATAGCTCAGTGCTGAACACTCCACTGTCACTTCTTAGCGCTATGGTGACTTTTGAGTCACTAATGGGTGTTTTTTTATTTTTTTTATTTTTTTTTATTTTTTTATTTTTTTATTTTTTTTTATTTTTTTTATTTTTTCTCCATTTTTATTAATATTTTCCATGATAACAAAAAAAATCCCATGGTATTACCCTCCCCCCATTCCCCTTTGAAATTCCATTCTCCATCATATCCCCTCCCCATCTCAATCTTTCTACTTACATATATACAATACCAACCTAATAAAAGCCCTCCTCCCTTTCTTTCTCTTCCCTTTCTATCTCCTTTTTTAACTTACTGGCCTCTGCTACTGAGTTTTTTCCTTCTCACACAGAAGTAATGGGTGTTTTTTGAGACTGGTTCTTGCTGTGTAGATCAAGTTGTTCTAGAACAAACTATGTAGCCCAGGGTGCTCTTGAACTCTTGATACCCTGCCTGAGCTTCCTAAATGCTGGGATTATAGGTATGAACAAAAGAAAACAGTTGAAAATAGAGGTACCTTTAATTTGCATTTGACCACAGTTTCACTTATGGAGTCTACTACTTTTATTTCTTTTTTTCTTCCCCCTTCTTTTGTGGGTGTTGCTAAGCAAGCATTCTCTCCTCTTATTTACATCCCTTGCCCTCTTCTGTTATTTTAAAAAATATTTTTATTTATTTATGAGAGAATGAATATGGTTATATCAGGGCCTGCTACAAATGAACTCCAGACATATGCATTACATTGTGCATCTAGCTTTACATGGTGGCCACTGGGGAATTGAACCTGGTCCAGTAGACTTTGAAAGCACGCACCTTCAACCACTGAGCAATCTCCGCAACACAATTTTTTTTTCAATAAACTATTGGTTTATGTGTTATTTTGTCTGTTGGATATTTGGTCTTCTCATTTAGTGAGAGCACTTTCTAAGTTAAGATTAACCATTTGTCTGTAATATGATTTCAGCATTTGTTCTCCCCCCCACACACCCCCAACCAAGGTAGTGTCTCACTCTAGCCAAGGCTGACCTGTAGTCCCAGGCTGGCCTCAAACTCCTGGCTATCCTCCTACTGCCTTCCAAGTTCTAGGATTAAAGGTATGCACCACGATGCCTCGCTATTACTTGTTTTTTGACCTTTGGAATGATGAGGGGGGTGGGTTTGTTTATTTGTTTGTTTTTGTTTCTGTTTTTCAAGGTAGGGTCTCCCTTTAGCCCAAGCTGACCTGGAATTTACAATGTAGTATCACGCTGGCCTTACAGTGATCCTCCTACCTTTGCCTCCTGAGTGCTGGATTAAAGGTGTGCACCCCCATGCCCGGCATGAATTATTTTTTGTTGGTGGTTCTTTCTTTTGCCACAGAAGCTTCCTTATTGGCACACATGCACACGTGTATTGGTCACATTTATTTTGTGACTTTTTAAATATATTTTTATTTATTTGTTTGAGAGAGAGACACAGAGAGAGAGAGAGAGAGAATGGGCATGCCAGGGCCTCCAGCCTCTGCAAACAAACTCCACAGGCATGTGCCACCTTGTGCATCGGGGTTCATGTGGGTCGTGGGGAATTGAACCTTCATCCTTTGGTTTTGCAGGCAAGCACCTTAACCACTAAACCAACTCTCCAACCCTTGTGGCGGTTTTTTTTTTAAATATTTTATAATTGATTTATGAGAGAGAGAATGAGTGCACCAGGGCCTCTAGCCACTGCAAATGATCTCCAGACGTCGCATGTACTATCATGTGTATCTATCTGGCTTATGTGGGTACCGAGGAATCCAACCTGGCTCCTTAGACTTTGCAGGCAAACGCCTTGACCACTAAGCCATCTCTCCAGCTCTGTTTTGTGACTTTTCATATATAGGATTAGTTTCATTTGGGGGGCCGGAGAGATGGTTCAGCAGTCAAGGCACTTGCCTGCAAACCCTAACAATCTGAGTTCAGTTCTCCAGTACCTATGCAAAGGCAGATGCACAATTTAGTGCATGCATCTAGAGTTCCTTTGCAGCTGGAGGCCCTGGCATGCCCATTATCTCTGTTTCTCTCCTCTCTCTCTCTCTCTCTCTCTCTCTCTTTCTCTGCTTGCAAGTAAATAAATAAATATTTTAAAAAGATTAGTCTCAGGCTGGAGAGACAGCTTAGCAGTTAAGGCACTTGCTTGTGAAGCCTAAGGACTCAGGTTTGACTCCCTAGTACCCACGAAAGCCAGATGCACAAGGTGGAGCATGCATCTGGAATCGTTTGTAGTGGCTAAAGGCCCTGCTCTCTGCCCCCCCCCCCCATTCTTTTTCCTCTCACTCAAATAAATAAATAAAATTTTAAAATTTTAAATTAAAAAAAATTTTTTTTTAATTAGTCTCATTTTCTCATTTCAGAGTTTTTAAGCCCATTCATTTTTGTGAACATTTATTTATTTGAAAGAGAGAGAATGGGCATGTCAGGGCCTCTAACTACTGCAAAAAAAAAACTCCAGATGCATGTGCCACCTTTGCATCTGGCTTATGTGGGTCCTGGGGAATCAAACCTGAGTCCTTTGACTTTGTAGGCAAGTGCCTTAACCACTAAGCCATCTCTCCAGCCCTCTGGCCCATTCTTCCCCTCCCCCCCCCCCCCGGTTTTTTGAGGTAGAGTTTCACTCTAGCCCAGGCTGACCTGGAATTCACTATGTAGTCTCAGGGTGGCCTTGAACTCAAGGTAATCATCCTACCTTTGCCTCCCAAGTGCTGAGATTAAAGGCATGTGCCACCATGCCCAGGTCACAAGCCCATGCTTAACATAACCTTTACAACATGACCTTTAGAAATATATATATATCTAATGAGAGAAGATTCGTTATTTTATTGGCATCTCATTATTTTATCAATTAAATTAGGTCAAATGGCTACATTAATATGTTGAGTTCAGCCTTGAGTCCAAGAAGATAGTGTCTTTCTATTCATTTCCTTCAGAAGAGTTATAGCTTTCCTCACATAAAATTTACTTGTGTCTTGGTATTCCTGGACATTTACCTTTTGTAGCTATTAACTAGGTTCAGTATTTAATAGTACTAGTTTAGTATTTAATATAAATGGTTTTTATTATGCAAGAAGGCTTGTAACTTCTGTGCACTAACTTTTTTTTATCTTTCTCCTTACTGAATCCCATAATCATTTGTAGAATTTTTCAAGTTATTTTCTTGAGGGTTTTAGGTTATAATCATATGATCTGCACAGAGTAATGGATTTGTCTCTTCTATTGGATTTTGTTTTATTTGTTTGACAGAGAGAGAGAGAAAATGGGTGCGCCAGGGCCTCTAGCGACTGCAAACAAACTCCAGATGCATGTGCCACCTTGTGTATCTGGCTTACATGGGTCCTTTAGCTTTGCAGGCAAGCGCCTTAACTACTAAGCCATCCCTCCAGCCCTTCTTTTGGATTTATTTATTTTTCTATTTATTTATTTATTTAAGAGAGAGAGAGAGAGAATAGGCACCCTAGGGCCTCCAGCTGCTGCAAACAAACTCCAGATGCATGCACCACCTTGTGCATCTGGTTTACTTGGGTCCTGGGGAATTGAACCTGGATCCTTTGGCTTTGCAGGCAAGCACCTTAACTGCTAAGCCATCCTTCCAGCCCCTTCTTTTGGTTTTTAATATCTCTATTTTTTTATGTAAGACTTTATTATAACAGGGATAGGGACAAGGGAGTCAGAGAGAGAGAAAAGTGAGAGAGATAAAGTGTGTGTGTGTGTGAGAGAGAGAGAGAGAGAGAGAGATGAGGGGATTGAATGCACCTGAGCAACAAGAGGGCTTTATGAGAAGAGGCGCAAAACAGCTCTGTGAGGGCCTTCCCTCACATACCTTGAGTGATGTACAGAAATGTGGGGAAGTGGCCTTTTCTCTTCTTAGTCAGAGATATACTCAATTACCATACTGATGCAGGCTTTGGGGGCTCAGAGGGCTTCACCAGACTCATGAACCCCAACTTTTGGTTCCTTGTTCTATTTAGCAAAGAATTGATAAAATAGGCTTCAAGAAGGATAAATTATAAATATTTAGTTTGTTTAGGGAAAAATCATGAATCATGAGGTTTATTTTAGGGAGATTTAAGATCCATGGAGGAGGCTAGTTGAAAGGCTCAAGTCAGAGGGGAATTATCCTTCTTGAGTGCTGGAAAAGGGAGGGAAGGTAGAGAATCCATGGAGAAATCTGGGGCGGGAGGTAAGAACTCTGGAGCAGGCACCTACACCCACACGTGGAAGGCAAAGCCTACGAGCCAAAAGATCCCCTTCACAGAAAAGACCAGAGAAGATTAACAAATAGTGAAGGACTCCAAGATCAAAGGGAAATCACACATGCAGTAAAACTGATAAAGCACTCTAAAGCAAAACACATGTAGAAGGCAAGCAGGAAACTATCCCAGACTGGCTGGAAAGTGAAGAGACAAACTTGCATATATATTCTAATACCTCTTTTTTTTGTTTGTTTTATTTTTTGAGGTAGGGTCTCCTTCTAGCCCAGGCTGACCTGGAATTCACTATGTAGTCTCAGGGTGGCCTCGAACTCATAGCAATTCTCCTACCTCTGCCTCCCGAGTGCTGGGATTAAAGGTGTGCACCTCCACGCCCGGCTTAATACCTCTATTTTTTATTAGACTATGTTGACTAATTTAGACAGGGCAATAGTAAATAGTAGTGATAGGTAGACAGACTCTTTTTATTCCTCACTTTGAAAGAGATGTTTTCATTGTGTCTGTATGAAGTACTATGCATTATATGCTTATATGCTTAGGAGCATTTATTCTCTGTTAAGGAAAATAGTTTTCCTATTTTTATTAAGTATTTTAATCAACAATACATGTTAAATTTTGTCATATACCTTTTTAGTATTTATGAAGCTATTAATAATGATAACTCTCTTTTTCTTTTTACAACATTAAAACAAATTTGGGGCTGAGGAGATGGGTCAGCAGGTAAAGTTCTTGCCACACAAATATGAGGACCTGAGTTTGAATCCCCCGCATCCATGTAAAAGTCATGTGTATAATCCCAGTGCTCAGGAGACAGTGACAAGAGGATCCCTCCAGCTTTCTGGCTAGCTAGTCTACTGGAATCAGTGAACTCTACACTCAGCCATAGACCCTATCTCAAAACATTAGGTGTAGATGGCTGGAGAGATGGCTCAGCAGTTAAGGTGCTTGCCTGAAAACTGAAAGGCTTAATGACCTGGGTTGGATTTCCTGGTATCCACATAAAGCCAGATGCACAAAGTGGCACCTGTGTCTGTAGTTCATTTACAGTGGATATTGTCTCTTTCTGCTTGCAAATAAAATAAAATAAATAAAAACATTTTAAAAATATGGTGGGAAGTAACTGAGGAAGACACTTGGTGTTGACATTTCCTATCTGGTCTCCACACACATGTGCACAATACACATTCACATACGTACACACACACACACACACAATCCCTGACATTCCTAGATTCTTGGTTTGTTTGGTTTTGAGGCAGGGTCTCACTCCAACCTAGGCTTACCCTGAACTCACTGTTTAGCTCCAGGCTGGTCTTGAACTCATGGAGATCCTTCTACCTTTGCCTCATGAGCACAGGGATTAAAAGCATGCTCCTCAATGCCTAGTTCTAGATTCTTTTAATAACTAAATATTTTTGCTAATACTTTACTTTTTAAATTAGAATGCAGGGCTGGAGAGAAGGCTTAATGGTTCATGCACTTGCCTGTGAAGCCTAAGGACTCATATTTGACTCTCCAGATCCCTCATAAGCCAGACGCACAGTGATGCAATTGTGCAATGTTGCACATGCGCTCAAGGGGACACACATGTCATGAGATCAATTGCAGTGGCTGAAGACCCTGGCATGCCAGTTCTCTCCCCCTCCCAGTAAAAAAAGGCCAGTCTGTTGGGCTTGCCTCAAAAAATTATTTATTTATTTATTTATTTGCAAAGAGAGAGGATGGTTAGAGAGAGAATGGATCCATCATGGCCTCTAGCCTCTGCAAACAAATTCCAGATGCGTGAACCACTTTATGCATCTTCCAGTTAGCTAAATGAAACTGTTGTTTTTCTAGCTTTTGAACTAGATTAATAACTTAACTTTCATTGTTTTCCTATTAGTAAAAGTGTTCAAAACAGTGAATTTTCATCTGATCACTTTTACTTTACTACAAAGCTTCTAATTTGTAGTGTCTTCATTATATAATTTGAGAAGCTGCAACTTTCAGTTGTTTTTCCCCTATGATATATATTGTTTGAAAGACTTTTTAAATTTTAAATTTGAAAGTCTTTTTCTCTTTTTTTTTTTTATAAATTTGTGGTTTCATTTTGTTATTAATCAGAGAATGTGGGTTGTTTGTTGTTGTTGCTATGCTTAGGATTGAATCCAGAACCTTGTACGTAACAGGCAGGTGCTTTACCAGTGAGTTACATTCTTGACTCCTTTCAAAAAAATTTATTTTGAGGAAGGATCTCAATAAATTGCCCAAGAAGGCCTTGAACTCAGCCTCCCAAGTAGCTGGGATTATAGGCACATGCTCCCTCCCATGGCTATTCTTTTACTTTTTTTTCTCCTTTTGGGAGACAGTATCATCACTATGTTGCCCAGGCTGGTATTGATCTCCTGGGTTCAAATGTTCCTCCTGCTTTGGACTGCTGCGTAACTGGGAGGACGGGTGCATTCCAGTGTACCTGCCTTGTCGTTCTACTTACAGATTTGCTGAGGTGCTTTTTTTTTTTTGAGGTCAATTTTTCTGATGCTTTATTTCAGAATTAAGGATTGATAAGGTATGGCTGGAGGGATAGCTTAGCGGTTAAGGTGTTTGCCTGCAAAGCCAAAAGACCCAATTTTGATTCCCCAGGACCCATGTAAGCCAGATGCACAAGGTGGCACATGTGTCTATAGTTTGTTTGCAGTGGGCGGACATCCTGGGGCACCCATTCTCTCTGTCTGTCTCTCTCTCTCTCTTTCTGTCTCTCTGACTCTCTCAAATAAATAAAACTTTAAAAAAATTTTTAAAGAATTGATAAGGTAATGTTAAATTAATATCCATCAGAGTTACCATTTTGATTACATTGTTTATGTCACTTATTTTTGTTCTTTCAAAGTAGCAGAAATAAAAATTTTCATTTTTTATTTATTTTTTAAATATTTAAAAGATATTTATTCTCAAGGAGAGACAGAGAGAGGGGGAAAAAAATGAATGGGTGCACCAGGGCCTCTTTCCACTATAAACACACTTCAGGTACATGTGCCATGTTGTACATCTGGCTTCACTTGGGTACTGGGGATTTGAACCTGTGCCACACCCAGGCCAGCAGGCTTTTCAAGCAAGTGCCTTTAACTGCTGAGCCATTTCCCCAGCCCACATTTTAATTTACTTATTTGCAAGCAGAGAAAGAGAAGGCATGAGCATGCCAGGGCCACTTGCCACTGAAAATGAACTCCAGACCATGAGCCAGTTTGTGCATCTAGCTTTACTTGGGTACTGGGGAATCAAACCTGGGTCTGCAGGCTTTGCATGCAAGTGCTTTTTACTACAGAACCATCTTTCTAGCTCCTCCTATTTATTTTTAGGAAAAGGCAGGATCTTTTTTTTAAATTTGTGTGTATCTATGCTGATTTCCTGTTATTAATGTTTCTATTTCTTCTTATATCTTCCTCAATAATTTCTGCTTTGTGAATATTGTGACTGTGTTATTTAAAGCATATGTTTATCTCTATTTTCTTCATTGTGAATTATAACCTTTGCAATGATAGAAGTGACCTTTTCTTTAATAGTACTAGGAGGTGAACCTAGGGCTTAATGTATACTAGGTTGGCATTCTACCAGTATGCTATATATATTCCCAGCTCTTTCACATATCTTTGGAGGAAAGTCTACATTTTTTTGAGGTAGGGTTTCTATACTTTATTTTTAAATTTTTACTTAGTTGAGAGAGAGACAGGCAGAAAGAGAAAGAGAGAGAGAGAGAATGGGCATGTCAGGGCCTCCAGCTGCTGCAAACAAACTTGTCACCTTGTGCATCTGGCTTACATGGGTCCTGGGGAATCAAACCTGGGTCCTTTGGCTTTGCAGTAAGTGCCTTGACCACTAAGCCATCTCTCCAGCCTTTTTTTGTTTGTTTAAAAATAACCTTTTTTGTTTTTTGTTTTTTGTTTTTCAAGGTAGAATTTCACTCTAGCCCATACTGACCTGGAATTCACTATGTGGTCTCAGGGTGGCCTCAAACTCATGATGATTCTCCTACCTCTGCCTCCTGAGTGCTGGAATTAAAGGTGCTTTTTGTTGTGTCTATTTTACCATGTACTCATTACAATTTAGTCTTTATTACTTGCACACCTGTTTATAATCCCAGCACTTGGGAGGCTGAGGTAGGAAGAGAGGGGCCACTACGCCTGGCTTTAAAAAAAAATTATTACTCATTTGCAAGCATAGATAGAGAGAAGAGAAACACAGAATGGGCATACCAGGGCCTCCAGCCACTGCAAACGAGCTCCAAATGCATGCACCACTTTGTGCATCTGGCTTTATATGGGTACTGGGGAATTGAACCTGGGTTGTTAGGCTTTGCAGGCAAGCACCTTAAACACAGAGCCATTTCTCCAGTGCATGGTTTTACATCTTACATGCTATTTTGTATGGATGCTTACCACTTTCTCCTTGCTCATATTTGGATGTGATACATTCTCTCAAACCACTTAGTGGATGGTGGTAGGAGGACTATCGGTTGCATCTGAAGAGTAAGACATTTCCAGGTTTCCTTGTTCAAGGTCTCCATCCTCTTGTGCTGATGGATTCATTCTTCTAAATATAACTGCATCTCCTAGGCCCGTCACACTTTCAGTGATTTAAATACTGTGAACTACCAGTCAGGAGTCCTCTAGAGTCTTTTTTTCTGCATGCTGGAAATTGAACCTAGAGCCTCATGCATTATAGGCAAGCATTCTACCACTAAGCCACATTCCCAGCCTAACCCTTTCTAGATCTTACAGAAGGTTGCAGCTCTGACTTAGTATTTTGATTTTCTGAGAGATGGTCTCACTCTAGCCTTGACTAGGCTGACCTGGAATTCACTATGTAGTCTCAGGGTGGCCTCAAACTCATAGAGATCCACCTGCCTCTACCTCCTAAGTGTTGGGATTAAAGATGTGTTCCACCATACCCAGACAGCTCTGACCTTTTGAATTGACTGCTTTCTAAGTTAATAATTAGAGAATTTATGAAAGGCATATTTTTATATTTCCTAAAAGCATCAGATTATTTCAAAGTAAGTTGAGAAAGAAAAACACATTTCATCTTTCCTGAGACTTTCACTTTTAGGCCATCTTTCACATATTCTCAGGCTTTTTGTGTGTGGGGGGGAGGGGGAGGTAGGGTCTCAAGCAAGCCCAGGCTGATCTGCAATTCACTGTGTAGTCTCAGGGTGGCCACAAACTCAAGGCAGTCTTCCTACCTCTGCCTCCCAAGTGCTGGGATTAAAGGCATGCACCACCCAGCTTCTCATATGCTTTTTATTTTTAAAATATGTTTATTTATTAATTTGAGAGTGACAGACACCAGACAGACTATGGGCATGCCAGGGCCTCTTGCTACTACAAGCAGATTCCAGACACATGTGCCTCTTTGTGCAGCTGGCACTGTGTGAATTGCACACAACCAAACTCAGGCCGGTAGGCCTTGCAAGTTTTAACCACTTTGCCATCTCCCACCCTTTGTATATATATTTTTTTAGGCATGTGCCACCATACACAGTTTTTTTGTTTGTTTGTTTCCTTTTTCTGTTGTTGTTTTTGGTTTTTTGAGGTAGAATCTTACTGTATCCAGGCTGACCTGGAATTCAGTATGTAGTCTCAGGGTGGCCTTGAATTTTTGGTGCTTCTTCTACCTCTGCTTCCCAAGTGCTGGGATTAAAGATGTGTGCCACCATGCCTGGCTATTTTTTTAATTTTTTTTTTTTTTCGTTTGTTTTTTTCAGGTAGGGTCTTACTCTAGCTCAGGCTGACCTGGAATTCACTATGTAGTATCAGGCTGGTCTTGAACTCACAACAATCCTCCTTCCTCTGCCTCCTGAGTGCTGGGATTAAAGGCGTGCACCACCACACCTGGCTCAGTTTTTTTTTTTAATGTGAGGTCTATATAAATATATTTATTTATTTATTTGAGAGGGGGAGCAGACAGAAAAGGAGTGAGTATGGGTGCATCTTGCCAACTCCAGATTCATGTACCACTTTGTACATCTGGCTTTATTTGGGTACTAGGGAATTGAGCCCAGGCCATTAGGCTTTGCAAGCAAGTGCCTTTAACCACTGAGTTATCCTTAAGCCGGGCGCAGTAGCACATCCCTTTAATCACAGCACTCAAGAGGCAGAGGTAAAAGGATTGCCATGAGTTCGAGGCCACCCTGAGAATACATAGTGAATTCCAAATCAGCCTGGGCCAGAGTGAGACCCTACCTCAAAAAACAAACAAACAAACAATATATATATATATATATATATATATATATATATATATATATATATACATACATACACACACACACACACACACACACATATATTGCAAGCATGCAAGCAGAGAGATGCAGTTGGCGGGGGGGTGTATGGGTGTGCCAGGGCCTCTATCTGGTACAAACTCCAGATGCATGTACCACTTTGTGCATCTGGCTTACATGGGTACTGGGGAATCGAACCCAAGTCATTAGGCTTTGCAGGCAAGCGTCTGAGCCTTCTTTCTAGCCCCCTTGTGAACTTTTTAAAAAATATTTTTATTTACTTATTTGAGAGAGGAAAATAGGCAGAGAGAGAAAATGGGCACTCCAGGGCTTCCAGCCACTGCAAACAAACTCCAGATGCATGCGCCACCTTGTGCATCTGGCTTACAGTGGGTTCTGGGGAATCGAACCAAGGTCCTTTGGCTTTGTTGGCAAGCGCCTTAACCACTAAGCCATCTCTCCAGCCCCCCTTGTGTATTTTTTTTATCTCTTTTTCTACTTCCATTTGCGAATTCCCCATTAAATCTCAGTTCTAAATATCGCATTTAAAGTAGGACCATTTATTTCTGAGAATGAAAATTTGCTCTTCCCCCACTAGGCTGTTTCTTTAATGCTTCTTGTCATTTGCCATTGCTCAGATGTGACTTCTTACATAGATTCCACTAGTCTTGAGTCTGGATTATATTTACTTTGATTTGGCATTTTCTGTTCTTTGTTGTCTCCTAGCTTTACCAAAATACATTTTTCATAACATCCTCTTTGTTGCTTTCTACAGGTTCTGGGGGAAAAGATGAAAAATTTTGGAAGTAAATTGCTATTATATTCCAATTAGAACTTGAAGTATAGCTTTAAAAATTATTAAGTAATTTCTAAACCCATTGATCAAAAAAATCACAAATAAAGAGGTAGGATCACCATAAGTTGGAGGCCACCCTGAGAATACATAGTGAATTCCAGATCAGCCTTGGCTAGAGTAAGACCCTACCTCAAACAAACAAACAAACAAACAAATCACAAAGGGGCCGGGTATGATGGTGCATGCGGGAAGCAGAGATAGGAAGATTGCTGTGAGTTCAAGCTTAGCATGGTATTGTACAGTGACTTCCAGTTCACCCTGAGCTAGAATGAGACTCTACCCCCCCCAAAAAAAAAATCACAAAGGAGATTTGAATTTTGAACAAAAGGGTACTTAATAATACATATCTGATGTGATATGATTGATTAAAGCAACACTTTGAGAGAACTTGAATTGTAAATATCTGTGACAAAAGAAGAAAAACATTAGTGACCTGAACATCTATCTCAATAACTTAGAAAACCAACAGAAGGTTAAACAAAGATAATCAAAGGGAATAAGATTTAAAACAAGTTAATGAGATAAAAAGCAAACTTAAACCTTTAAGTAGGGAGTTTCAAAAGTTCTTAAGAAGGATAGTGACTTGATCATGTTTGTTTTCCAGAAAGAGACCTCTGGCAGCAGTATGGAGAATAGATAGAGGAGAAAAAACTAATCTGAGAAGCCAGTTTAGGAGGCTTTTCAATCCCTAGTTCAGGTAAGAGATGGTGATGGTGTAATGTGGGATGGAGAGAAGGAACATATTCTAACGACTCAGCTGAAAAATAAGTTTAAGAACCATGTTCAAGGCTGCAGACATTGCTCAGTGGTTAAAGGTGCTTTCTTGCAACACCTACTGGCCTGGTTTTGATTCCCTAGTGCCCGTGGAAAGCCAAATGAACAAAGAGCTGCATGCATCTGGAGTTCATTTGCAGTGGCAAGAGGCCCTGATGTGCCTATACTCTTTGCTTACAAATAAATAAATTTTTTAAAAACCCAAAAATATGTCCAGAAAAATTAAAACTTTGGGTAAAGTAGTGGCACAGGAACTGATTAGAAATAAATAGAGCAGGAGCTTTACTAGGTTCTTGAAGAAATCATCTTTGCAAGTAAACTCTAAGCTTGGTGTATCAGTCAGAGTTCAACCAGAGAAGCAGAGAACCAGACAGAGAAGTATAGAAATGTGTTTATGCAGTGATAGGTTAGAAGAGCTCATCTGAAGTCCTTAGAGAGCAGGCTGACAGCAACAACAGGCTAGAAGTTTTGGACGTAGTCTGAAGCTGTTGTCTATCGGTAGGTGCTTCTTTCTCTGTCTCAGGGCCACCTCAGCACTGCTTTTACGGCCTTTTAACCAACTGGATTAGGCCCATTCACACTTTTCAGGATAATCTCCTTACATAAGTCAGCTAGTTGCAAACTTTATATCTATTAAATAACTTCTCACCAACATCTAGATTAGTGTTGGATTGAGTAAATGCAGCTAGTGACCTAGCCAAGTTGGCATATTGAAAAAAAAAAAAAAAAAGCTGGTTATGGTAGCTCACACCAGTAATCCTAACACTGAGGAGGCTAAGGCAAAAGAATTATTGTAAATGTGAGGCTAGCCTCAGCTGTAGATTAAAACTCTTATCTCAAAAAAATAAAACTGAAGCCGGGCGTGGTGGCGCACACCTTTAATCCCAGCACTCGGGAGGCAGAGGTAGGAGGATCGCCGTGAGTTCGAGGCCACCCTGAGACTACATAGTGAATTCCAGGTCAGCCTGAGCTAGAATGAGACCCTACCTCGAAAAACCAAAAATAAAAATAAAAAATAAATAAATAAATAAATAAATAAAACTGTCAGTAATTGAACCAAAGTTTTTTTGTGGTCATTGAAATAATCTAGTTGGAATGCTGTGTTTTCAACTGGATTTTAGGTCTGAAAATTTGTAGTAATGGGAGCTAAAAGTACAAATATGGGGTTGGGCATGATGAGCACTTGCCTGAGTTTCAGCATTTGGGAGTTCCAAGGATCCTGAATTTGAGGCCAGCCTGTCCTACATAGAGAGTTTAAGATCAGCCTGGTCTAAATAGTGAGACCCTGCAATACAATACAAAACAATACAAAACAAAAAGGCTAGATGTGGTGGACCATGCCTAAAATCCTATAATTCTAGCATTGGAGAGGTTGAGGCAGGAAGGTGAGGTGCCAGTCTGTATACTAAGACCCTGCCTAAATAAAGCAACAGGGGTGGGGGGAGGGAGAATGCTGAGACTCCTCAGTTTATACATACATGTTTCAAGCTCTAAAAGTGGGAAAAAGTCATTAGGAATAGTATTTATATTTACATTAAAACAGGAAAGGAAAGGATCAAAACCATGAGGAACATTGGCATTTCAGGAGGGAAGAAGAACCAGTGAGCAAGTAGCAATTATCACAAGCATTATGGGAGCCAAAAAAATGATACAGAGAAAAAGCCAAGAGAAGAAATATGTTTTAAAAGTAGACGTTTTCACAATTAAATGAGTGCTTCTGCAATAAAATAAAGAGCAAGAAAGGATGTCAGTACTGTGGTTTTTAGTCACTATTGTGTTTTCTAACTTGTGTTCTTCTTACAGGTTTCATTCCACATGTTACTCCCTTGAGAAGCAATGTTTGACACCCTTCTCCCCCATCCAGCCATCCCCCAAGTCTGAGTTAGGTATTTGTTTTATATATTCCCATAGTGTAGTGTGCTTCCCTGTAATATGTGCTGCCCTGAATTATAACTGTTTATTGTTCTGTGTGTTGCCTTAAAATGAAAGCCTCTTGAAGCTAGGCACTGTTTTTATTTACCAGTATAATGTCTGTGCCTAGTGTAGCTCTTGGTTATACTAAGCAGAGAATGAATAAACCCAAGAGCATAGAGGAGGAACATCTAAATAAGCTTGAAAAGTCAGAAGTATCAATGGGAGGAAGTGATACCTGAGCTAAGTAAACAATGTGATAAGACCCAAGTGTTTGAATTGAGAAGCAGATGCCCAAAAGTAAAAGGATTTGGAGAAGTCTAAAATACAAAATTTATTGAGCTGGTCATGGTGGTGCTCACCTTTAATCCCAGCATTCATGGGGCAGAGGTAGGAAGATCTCTTGAGTTCAATGCCACCCTGACACTACATAGTGAATTCCAGATTAGCCTGGGCTAGAATAAGACCCTACCTCTGGGAGGGGGGGCACCTGATTGAAAATGTAAGCAATAAAGCACATATATATATATATATAATGAAATTTATGGCACCTATTTGTAAACCCTAAGGTATCAGTTCTCGCAAAATCAATTTGTAAGTATAATTTTAATTAAAATCCATTATAATACTTGATAAGTCAATATCAATATATATATGGAAAAATAAGGATCAAGAAAATCCAATACAGTTTTAAAGAAAAAAATAGCCCTACTTATAAAGCAGTAATAATCATACTACAGTATTTAAGTGTAGGGACAGACAGATTAGTGAAGCAGAACAAGAGCTCAGAAATAAGGCAGGTGTGTATTTGTGGAAACTTTGTAAATGTCTTGAGGTAGCAGTCAGTCTAGTGGAGAAGGAGTAAAATATAGAACAAATTGTTTATATACTTATTAACCATTTGAAAAAATAGCTTAATTTCATTTTATATAAAATTTTTTTCTATGTATATTTTAATCCTAAGTGTGAACAGAAAAATATGCTCAGCCGGGCATGGTGGCACATGCCTTTAATCCCAGCCCTTGGGAGGCAGAGGTAGGAGGATCACTGTGAGTTCGAGGCCACCCTGAGATTACATAGTGAATTCCAGGTCAGCCTGAGCTAGAGTGAGACCCTACCTTGGAAAAAAAAAGTATATATATATGAGATTATTAAAAGAAAAAAGAATATTCATACCACTTAACAAAATACAAGTATAAGCCAGGCATGGTGACGCACGCCTTTAATCCCAGCACTTGGGAGGCAGAGGTAGGAGGATCACGGTGAGTTTGAGGCTACCCTGAGACTACATAGTGAATTCCAGGTCAGCCTGCACCAGAGTGAAACCCTGCCTTGAAAAACCAAAAAAAAAAAAAAAAAGTATAAACCATAAAGAAAAATACTGATAAACTTGATAAATTTGACTACATCAAATTTTAAAGCTTGATAAAACTATAAGTGAAGTTAAAATCCTACAAGAACATTTGCAGTTCATATGACAGAGCTTTCTAGAATCTAAGAACAAATAAATAGAAAAATGACTACAGAGTGAGTACTAGTTCATCCTGTGTTAGAGTGAGACCCTGCCTCTACCCCACCCCCCAAATCAAAATGCTGGGCATATACAACTATAGTAAAATTATAAAAACATAGATAAAATAAATTCATAACCAATTTTAGAATTGTGGCTCCCTTTAGGAAGAAAAAAAGGAATGAAAATGGAATAATTTGTTTAGGGTGGGAAGAAGGGACCAAAAATCTGCTGTTTCAAGAAAAATATGATTGTGTTTATTTGTGTGAACATCCCATAACTTTTACCATTGTGAAGCAAAGAATAAGATTGACATTTTAAAAAAATATTTCAGTGAAATGAGAGTAATACCTAAAATTTTAAATGGTTCCCATAAGCTTTATTAAAGTATAATTGACAGATAAAAATTACATTTAAAGAAATCCAATATAAATTTTTGTTTTTGTTTTTTTTTTCAAGGTAGGGTCTTGCTTTAGCCCATGCTAACATGGAATTCACTGTGTAGTCTCAGGGTGTCCTTAAACTCAGTAATCCTCCTACCTCTGCCTCCTGAGTGCTGGGATTAAAGATGGGTGCCACCTCTCCTGGCAGTCCAGTATAATTTTTGATAATGTTCGTTGTGAAATCATAATCACAATGAAGCATCACTATCACCTCACACAGTAAATTTGTGTGTTTTTATAAGGGTTAACACTTGTGTGTTTTTATAAGGGTTAACCTACTGTCCGTGAATTTCACATATATATTACCTATAGTCACATGCTGTACCCTAGATCTTCAGAACTTGTCTTGTAACTTGTAAGATTGTCCTCTGACCAACATCTCCCCATCTCCCCCACCTCCAGCTTATGGTAACTACCATCTTACTCTTTCTGTGAGTTTGGCTTAAAATGCTACTTATGAGTGAGATCATATATTGTCTTTCTGTGTCTAGCTTATTTCACTTAAATGTCCTCTAGATTGATCCATGTTGTCACAAATGATAGGACTTCTTTTTTAAAAAAATTTTTTTAACTTGTTCATGAAAGAGAGAGACAGAGAATGGGCATGACAGGGCCTCTAGGTACTGCAAACAAACTCTAGAAGCATATACCACCATGTGCATCTGGCTTACATGGGTTCTGGAGAATCAAACCTGGGTCCTTAGGCATAGCAAGCAAACACCTTAACCACTAAGCCATATCTCCAGCCCAGGACTTCTTTTTTAATCCTTTGATATGTCAGTACATACTTAGGTTGTTTCTGTCTCAGTCATTCTGAATAGTGCAGAATGCAGCTACCTCTGAGATAGTGATTTTCTTCCCTTTGGATACAAACCCAGAAATGGACTAGATTATATGGTAGTTCTGTTCATTTGTACTACTAGAAGTCAAACCCAAGAAGTTGCGCATGTTATGGAAGTGTTCTATCTAATAGCATAGATATTATATGTCCAACCTTTCAAAAAATTTATTATTAGTATTATTATTATTATTATTATTAGCTTTTCAGTGTATGGTCTCACTCTAGCTCAGGCTGACCTGTAATTCATTATGTAGTCTCAAACTGGCCTGAGACTCATAGCCTCCTACCTGTGCCTCCCAAGTGCTGGGATTAAAGACATATGCCACTAAACCTGGCTATGTTTTTGTTTTGTTTTGTTTCACTTTATTTTTTTGGTTTTTCAAGGTAGGATCTCACTCTAGCCCAGGCTGACTTGGAATTCATTGTGTAGTCTCAGGGTGGCCTTTAACTCACAGTGATCCTTCTGCTTCTGCCTCCTGAGTGCTGGTATTAAAGGCATGTGCCACCACACTGGGCCAAGCCTGGCTGTTTTTAATATTTTAAGGAGCTTCCATATTGCTATGCATGATACTTGTGAGAAATAAAAATTGAGTGATATTGTACTAATTGCTTTACTTGTTAAATTTCCTATCTAGCTTTTGTGTGATTTTCATTTTTCATCCCTTGTGCTTGGTATATATACTACACTGAACAAAATGGCCTTTACTGAACTTGAAACTGGATAGACTAGACTAATATTGAACAATATAAGAACTACAAGCTAGGCGTGGTGGCACAGGCCTTTAATCCCAGCACTCAGGAGACAGAGGTAGGAGGATTGCCATGAGTTCAAGACCACCCTGAGACTACATAGTGAATTCCAATTCTGCCTGGGCTAGAGTGAAGCCCTACATAAAAACAAAAACAAAAACAAACAAAGAACTACAAAAGAGACTATTGAGTACAATAGAAACATAGAAAAAATCTCTTACTTATTTTTAAAATTTTATTTTATTTTTATTGATTTTATTATTTGTTTGTTTGTTTGTTTGTTTGTTTGTTTGTTTTTCTGAGGTAGGGTTTCACTTTACCCAGGCTGATCTGGAACTCACTCTTGTAGTCCCAGGTTGGCCTTGAACTCACAGTAATCCTCTTACTTCTGCCTCCTGAGTGCTGGGATTAAAGGAGTATGCCACCACACCCACCTGAGAAAGATCTCTCTTGTTAAAAAATAATATTCTGAGCATGGTGGCGCACGCCTTTAATCCCAGCACTTGGGAGGCAGAGGTAGGAGGATCACCATGAGTTCGAGGCCACCCGGAGACTCCATAGTGAATTCCAGGTCAGCCTGGGCTAGAGTGAGACCCTACATCGAAAAACCAAAAAAAAAAAAAAAAAAAAAAAAAACCAAAAAATAATATTCTGTTTGAGCTGGGTGTAGTGGCTCATCCCTTTAATCCCAGCACTTGGGATCACTGTGAGTTTGAGGCCACCCTTAGATAACATAGTGAGTTCCAGGTCAGCCTGAGCTAGAGTGAAACCCTACCTCAAAAAAAAGGGGGGCTGGAAAGATTGCTTAGTGGTTAAGTGCTTGCCTGTGAAGCCTAAGGACCCTGGTTCAAGGTTCGATTCCCCAGGACCCACATTAGCCAGATGCACAAGGGGGCACACACATCTGGAGTTCATTTGCAGTGGCTGGAGGCCCTGGTGCGCCCATTCTCTCGCTCTCTCTCTCTGCCTCTTTCTCTCTCTGTCTGTCACTCTCAAATAAATAAATAAAAATAAACAAAAAAGTCCTTGCTTGCAAATCTGCTGGTTCAATTCCCAAGCCACCCACATAAACTGGATGCAAAAAGTGCAAGTGTCTGGTGTTTATTTGCAGTGGCAAGTGTCTCTGGCATGCACACCCCCATGCACCTTAAATAAATAAAAACATTTTAAAAAAAACAAAAAAAAATTTTTAGTTAATTTATTTGCAAGCAGAGAGAGAATGGGTGTACCAGGGCCTCTAGCCTCTGCAAGCAAACTTCAGATACATGTGCCGCTTTGTGCATCTGACTTTATTTATTTATTTGGTTTTTCAAAGTAGGGTCTCACTTTCTAGCCCAGTGCATCTGGTTTTATGTGGGTACTGGGAAATCCAACTTGGATCTAGCCTTTGCAGGCAAATGCCTTAACCACTGAGCCATCTCTCCAGCCAGAAATATCTTTCTCTCTCTCTCTCTCTCAGAGAGAGCAAGCGAGAGAATGGGGTGCGCCAGGGCCTCCAGCTGCTACAAACAAACTCCAGACACATGTGCCACTTTGTGCATCTGACTTAATTGGGTCCTGGGGAATCAAACATGGGTCCTTTGGCTTTGCAGGTAAGAGCTTTAACTGCTAAGCCATCTCTCTAACCCCAAAAGATCTCTTTTAATCTCAGTGTTTGAGGAACATCTCCTAGAGAAGTGACAGATGAGAGGCAGGAGAATTTGACAGTGGAGATAAGCATGGAAAAGTACTCTGGAGCAATCTAGCTCTGTGACTAAAATTGTCATGAGAATAATCATTTTAGTGATATTTAATATCCTAACTTTCAGCTGTGTAATTAAATTTACTGTATTTTACTAGTCTAAGATTCACTATAGCCCAGGCTGGCCTTGAATTTCCAGCAGTTTTTCTACCTCTGTTTCCCAAGTTCTGGGATTAAAAGTATGTGCTACCATTCCCAGCCAAGACGCAATTTTTTCCCCCTGCATTTTAACTTTTCTCAAATTGGGAGATTATTTTAGAATTAGTGATTTGTCACACTTTTAACTGGCTAGCTTCCTTGTTAAAGATACATAAAATAAGCCGGGCATGGTAGTGCACACCTTTAATCCCAGCAGTCAGGAGGCAGAGGTAGGAGGACCACCGTGAGTTTGAGGCCACCCTGAGACTTCATAGTGAATTCCAGGTCAGCCTGGGCTAGAGCAAGACCCTACCTCAAAAAACAAAAAACAAAAAACAAAAAAAAGATGGGCTGGAGAGATGGCTTAGCAGTTAAGCGCTTGCCTGTGAAGCCTAAGGACCCCGGTTCGAGGCTCAATTCCCCAGGACCCACGTTAGCCAGATGCACAAGGGGGCGCACGCATCTGGAGTTTGTTTACAGAGGCTGGAAGCTCTGGCACGCCCATTCTCTCTCTCTCTCTCTCTCTCTCTCTCTCTCTCTCTCTCTGCCTCCTTCTCTCTGTCGCTCTCAAATAAATAAAATAAAAAAGATATATAAAACATTGCCATTAATAACGCTTTGAGTTTTTTAAAAGTGGAGAATTTTTTTTTTTTTTTGCTTTAGTCTACCCTGAGGCCAAACCCACACATTTGCTACTTGGATTTTATTATTAATGTATTCATACATTTGAGGAGCATCACAGTGAATCTGATGTTTGTTAATGGTATGTCCCTGAAGATAGAGTTTTGGTTGGTTGATTGGTTGGTTTGGGGATACTAGGGATTAATCTAGGACTTCATGCATGCTAAACACACTTTACCTCCAAGCTATGTCCCCAAATCCTTTTCCCTAAGCATTCTACAGTATAATTACCTCATTTAAACTGAATACACACCTGTTGTCCTATTAATATAGAAGGCTGAGGCAGGAGGACCACTTAAGCCCACAAGTTCTAAACAGTCTAGGCAATATAGGGAGACTCCATCTAAAAAAAAACAGTCATTTGCTGAAGCTCATGTACTTTATTTATTTATTTATGATTTAACTTGGTTTTTCAGGGTAAGGTCTCACTCTAGCCCAGGCTGACCTGAAATTCACTATGTAGTCTCAGGGTGGCCTCGAGCCTGAGTGCTGCAATTAAAGGCATGTGTTACCATGCTTGGCCTAACAACAACTTTAAAAAAAATTTTTTTATTTATTTGCATGTGTATCTGTGTGTGTGTGTGTCACACGCTCACACATTCAAGGGCTCTTGCTACTCCAAACAAATGCTCAGCTGGCTTGACATTGATGACTGAAGAATTGAATCCAGGCAGGCAGGTTTTGCAAGCAAGTACCTTTAACTGCTGGGCCATCTGCCCAGCCCCATCAACAACGTTTAGCTGGGCTTGGTAACCCATGCCTTTTATCCTAGCACTCAGGAAGCTGAGGTAGCAGGATCAAGGTCAGCATGGGCTAGAGAGAGACCCTACCTGAGGGTAGGGAGTAAGAAAGCAAGCTCTGAAGGTGTGGGTGGGACTCTGAAGACGTGTGGCTGGAGCTCTGGAGGCAGGAATGGGGCTTATGGATCTTGAGCTTCATCTCTGGGTACATCAGTGTGTTGAGGTTGGGGGATTTACAGTCCCTAGGTGTCTTCTCTTGGCAGGTCAAGTTAGCCAAAAATGAGTCTTTCAAATTCTATCTGAAAGATAAATCTGGTTGTCTACATTCTGAAAGTGAAGTTTGGGGTTCTGCCTAGAGGAGTTTCTGCACTCAAGAGTTTGCTAGTTTTATAGTCATTTATCCATTGTTTATGGTACAGTCCTGTTCCTTCTACTGTGCCTGGCATTCTCCCTCCGGAGAGCTTTTGTTTCCTGTTCAGAGAATAAGCCTCTCGATTTATTCAAGGAAGACGAAAGAGCATCTGCCTTACAATGTGGACCTACAGAGGGTACGATGCTACTTGCTTCTCACATGACTTTCGTCTTTATCTTTCTGCTCCATTCCCCTGTTTACACTAATTTTGGAGGTACTTCTTACTGTCACTTCTTGGTTAAGGGCTTAAACATAAATGCAGTTGGTTCTTACCTTCTTAACCACACTGGCTTGTGATTTCATTTTCTTGGGTTCTTCTCTGTTAGTTTCAACTTTCCTACTTCCAAAATGTTGATGTACTTCACTTCCTCTCCTGTTCTCCCCTCCTTCTAGAATTTTAAAAATTCTTTACCATATTTTTAGTGGATTTTGGTGAAAGAGTGAAATGAGATGGTCAACCATGATGGGAAGTTTGGTTATCTCTAAATTCCAACACACGAAGGAATTATACAGTATCATAGTAAATTTCTTTTACTTTCTTTCATCTATGAGCAGAGAGAATGGGCATGCCAGGGACTCTTGCTACTGCAGATGAACTCCAGATGAATGAGCCACTTTACATGGGCACTGGGGAATCTAACCCAGACTGGCAAGTTTTTCAAGCAAATGCTTTTTAACTGTTGAGCCATCTCCCCATCCCTTAATAATTTTTTTTTGTTGTTTGGTTTCTTTGAAGTAGGGTTTCACTGTAGCCCAGGCTGACCTGGAATTCACTATGTAGTCTCAGGGTGGTCTTGAACTCATGGCGATCCTCTTACCTCTGCCCCCCAAGTGCTGGGATTAAAGGTGTGTGTCACCATGCCTGGCTCTTTTTTTTTTTTTTTTTGAGGTAGCATCTTACTCTAGCCCAGGCTGGCCTTGAACTCACTGTATAGCCCAGGCTGGCCTTGAACTCATAGTGATCCTGCTATATATACTTCATCCTCTCAAGTGCTGGGATTATGCCCATAAACACCATGCTCTTCTTTAATAAATGTTTGGATAGATGATGAAGTCTCACTCTGTACTGTCCATCCTGCATGTCAGATTGGCCCCAAACATAATGACTCAGAACAACAATAAACACTACCTTACAGTTTGAGGCAGGAAGTACGGAGTATCTTAGCTGATTGCTTTGGTAGACTGAGAGCCTCAGATGAGATTGCAGTCATCTAAGGGCTTTTCTGGTACTGGAAGACCCACTGAAATACTCAATGAGTTGCTAACAACTTTTAGCTCTGAAGGCTGATGCCTTGACATGTGGACCTTTCCATATGGCTTGGTAAGTATCCTCATAGCATTGTGCTGGATTTCTTTACAGCAAGCAAGGCAGAATCTATAACAATAAGTTACATTCTGTCTTAATTAGTGAGTGGAGGTATAATAGTATTGGTATGTATATTTGTCAAAATCATTGAAATTTACACTTAAATGTCTTTTTTTTTTTCATTTATTTATTTGAGAGAGAGAAGGAGAAAGAGGCAGATAGAGAATGGGCATGTCAGGGCCTCCAGCCACTGCAAACGAACTCCTGACGCTTGTGCCCCCTGTACAGCTGGCCTGCGTGGGTCTTGGGGAGTTGAACCTGGCTCCTTTGGCTTTGCAGGCAAGTGCCTTAGCCGCTAAGCCATCTTTCCAGCCCTTAAATGTCTTTTATAGGTAAAATATTTCATATTTTTTTAAAAATATCACTGCACACCCATCAGAGTGGCTAAATTTAAGTCTAACCAGTAATATTTAATGATATTTTGGTACAATAGTGACTTGTACACTGCTTATGAGATCAGTTAAAATCACTATGGAAGAGTTAAGTATCATCTTAAGAGATACATATATTCCTCATGACCCAGCAATTCCATTTAGATAAAGTCTACTCTGGGGAAATATGTTGGGGGGGTGTTTGCATGTGCATGCATGTGCACATCAAAAAGGTAGGTAAGGTCAAGCTGGGCGTGGTGGCACATGCCTTTAATCCCAGCACTCGGGACGTAGAGGTAGGAGGATTGCCGTGAGTTCGAGGCCACCCTGAGACTACATAGTTAACTCCAGGTCAGCCTGAGCCAGAGTGAGACCCTACCTCAAAAAAAAAAAAAAAAAAAAAAAAAAAAAGGTAGATAAGACATGCTCACTGGCATGCACAGTGGCTCATACCTATAATCCAAACACTAAGGCTGAGACTGGCATGTTTGAGGCCAGCCTGGCTTATGAACACCTGTCTTTAAAAAAGGAAAAAAAGGCCGGGTGTGGTGGTGCACACCTTTAATCCCAGCATTTGGGAGGCAGAGGTAGGAGGATTGCTGTGAGTTGGAGGCCACCCTGAGACTTCATACTGAATAGAGGTCAACCTGGGCTAGAGCAAGACCCTGCCTTGAAGAAAAAAAAAACACGAAAAACAAAACTAATGCTGTGGGATGTCCTGCAGCTATGAAAGGAATGATACAGTTTCATGTCAGTACAATTAGATCTTCTCTAAGGTAGGTCTGTATGAGGAAAAGACAAACCAAGGCCCAAAATAATGTTCCTAATGTCTTAGCATTTGTTTTCCTTTTTTATTAAGAGAGGGAGAAGAATACATATTCTGTCATTTGTAATGTCTCCAAATGATGGAATAATGTATAGCCATTAAAAAGAATGCACTGCTGGTCATGGTGGCACACGCCTTTAATCCTAGCACTTGGGAGGCTGAGGTAGGAGGATTGCCCTGAGTTCAAGGCTACCCTGAGACTACATAGTGAATTCCAGGCCAGCTTGTACTAGAATAAGACCCTACCTCAAAAAAGAAAGAAAGAAAGAAAGAAAGAAAGAAAGAAAGAAAGAAAGAAAGAAAGAAAGAAAGAAAGAAGGAAAGGAAAAGGAAAGAAAGAGGAAAAGAAAAAGAATGCACTAAGTTGGATGTGGTTATATATGCCTGTAATATATGCCTACTGCTCAGGAGACTCAGACAGGAGCATTGGGAGTTCTTGCACAGCCTAGGCTATATAATGAAAAAGAAAGACTGGGTTGGAGAGATGGCTCAGCAATTGAGGCACTTGATTGCAAAAGCCTAATAACCTGGGTTTAATTCCCCAGTACCCACATAAAGCCAGATACACAAACTGGTGCACATATCAGTTTGTTTACAGTGATTAGAGGCCCTGGCACATAGCCATTCTCTCTTGCTCTCTCTCATTATCCGTGCAAATAAATAAATTAGTTAAATTAAAGAAATAAAAAGACATGTGCTGGGCATGGTGGCACATGCCTTTAATCCCAGCACTGGGAGGCAGAGGTAGGAGGATCGCTGTGAGTTCGAGGCCACCCTGAGACTCCATACTGAATTCCAGGTCAGCGTGGGCTAGAGTGAGATCCTACCTCGAAAAACCAAAAAAAAAAAAAAAAAAAAGAAGAAGAAGAAGAAGAAGAGGAAAAGACACGAAAAGATACTCTATGACATACTGTAATTTTTTTAATTTTTATTTATTTTCATTTGTATGGGAGGGTGCCAGGGGCTATTGCCACTGCAAATAAATGTCAGATGCTTACTTGTGTCTGGCTTTATGTGGGTGGCATGGGAATTGAACCCTGAGCTGACAGGCATTGCAAATGAGCACTTAAAACCACTGAGCAATCTCCCCAGCCCTTAGAGCACTTACCACATGACCTTATCTAAAAATTGTATGTCCATTTTTTCTTTATTAATACATTCTAAAAAGAGTGGTAGATTGTTGCATTCAGGGTTTGCATAACTGATAGAAATCCCCCAACCAAGATCAGCTTGTGGGAAGAAGAGGTTTCTTTTGGCTTACAGGCTCAAATGGGAAGTTCCCTGATGGCAGGGAAAATGATGGCATGAGCAGAGGGTGGATATCACCCTCTGACCCACATAAGGCAGAAAACAGCAACAGGAGAGTATGCCAAACACTGGCATGGGAAAACTGGCTGTAACACCCATAAGCTGGCCCCCAACAATACACTCCCTCCAGGAGGCATTAATTCCCAAATCCACATCTGCTGGTAACCTAGCATTCAGAACACCTAAGTTTATGGGGGACACCTGAACCAAACCATCACATTCCGCCCCTGGCTCCCATAAACTGTTAACCATACATGATGTAAAATTCAATCCATTCATCCAGCTTTAAAAGTCCCCATAGTTTTCATCAATTCCAATGTTGTTCAAACATCCCCATAATCCAAGGTCTTTTAACTGAGCCATTATACCAATAATAATAATAATAATAATAATAATAATAATAATATAATAAACCCACCCCATAATGGCACAGAATACACATTCATACTGCAAAAGATGGCACTGGGTATAGCAAAGAAATATTCAGCCAATAAAAGATTTAAAACAACCAGGGAAAACAACAAACTCTGTAGCTTCAAGTCCAACAACTGTAGTCAGTGACAAATCTCCAAGTCCAATAATTCCAGCAACAAGTCTCTGTAGTTCCAATTATACCCCTCCATCTAGGCTACTCACAGTCCTGGAAAACTTCATGTGGGCCGGCAGCCATCTCATGGTCCCAGCATCTCCACTGGGTCTCCACTGCAACTCCAGGGTTCATCCTCATGGCCCCATGGGGGTCCCCATGCAGGCATTCAGCAAACCTGCTTCACAATGCCCATGACCATTTCCAAAACAGATGAATGCCAGATGCATGTGCCACCTTGTGCTCTGGTTTACATGGGTACCAGGGAATTTAATCTGGGTCCTTGGGCTTCACAGGCAAGACCTTAACCACTAAGCCATGTCTCTAGCCCCCTATGCTGAGTTTTTATGAAACTTCATATATTATTTTCTGTAGTAAATTAAGAGTATGCTACAGAGATAGCTCACTTAATAAAGTATCTGCCTTATAAGCATGAAAATCTAAATTTGAATCTCAGAACCCACATAAAATATGCCAGACATGGTGGTGTGTGCCTATAATCCCAGCACTGGGGAAGTGGGAAGCCAATCCCTAAAGCTTTCCAGCCAGCAAGTCTGTCCAGGCCAATGAGAGCCACTGTCTTTAAAAAAGGTGGATGGAAATGCCTGGTAGACTTGGGGAACCACCTGTAATCGCAACATTGGGAAGATTAGGGAGGTGGAGACCAGATCTTTGGGGCAAGCTGCTCATTTTTTTTGTTTTTTGTTTTGTTTTGTTTTGTTTTTCGAGGTAGGGTCTCACTCTGGCCCAGGCTGACCTGGAATTAGCTATGTAGTCTCAAGGTGGCCTTGAACTCACAGCAATCCTCCTACCTCTGCCTCCCGAGTGCTGGGATCAAAGGCGTGTGCCACCATGCCCAGTTTGCTAATCTTATTAGGAGTAAGTAAAGTGGAGAAAAATTGAGGAAGACTCACAAAGTCAGCCCTTGATCGCCATACTCGTGTGCACATGTGCATGTAGACTGGCACACATGCGTGCATGACACACATACACCTGCCAAAAAAAAAGGTGGGCTGGAAAGATGGCTCAGTACTTAAAGGTGCTTGCTTGCATAGACTGATGGCACAGGTTTAAATCCCTAGTACCAGGTTGGAGAGATAGCTTAGTGGTTAAGGTATTTGCCTGCAAAGCCACAGGACCCAGGTTCAATTCTCCAGGACTCACATAAGCCAGATACACAAGGTGGTGCATGCATCTGTAGTTCATTGGAAGCAACTAGAGGCCCTGGCATGCTCATTACCTGTCTCTTTCTCTCTGTCTCTTCCTCTCTCTCTCTCTTTCAAATAAATAAATCACCAGTATCTATGTAAAGCCAGACACACAAAGTGGCTTATGCATTTGGAGTTTGTTTGCAGTGGCAGGATGGTGTGCCCGTACTGATTCATTCTCTCTCAGTCTTTCTCTCTCTCTCTCTCTCTCAAATAAAAATATTTTTAAAAAAATAAATAGATGGGCTGGAGAGATGGCTTAGCACTTAAGCGCTTGCCTATGAAGCCCAAGGACCTCTGTTCGAGGCTTGATTCCCCAGGACCCACGTTAGCCAGATGCACAAGGGGGGCGCATGCATCTGGAGTTTGTTTGTAGTGTCTGGAGGCCCTCGTGTACCCATTCTCCCTGTCTCTCTATCTGCCTCTTTCTCTCTCTGTCATTCTCAAATAAATATTAAATAAATAAATAAATAAAATAAATAGATCAGTTCAGCACTGCAATATCTCTATCACACCTTCCAAGGCCCAGGGTCCCTTGCGGAAGAGGTGGCGGAAAGAATGTAAGAGCCAAAGAAAGGGTAGGACTCCTTACAGTGTGCTCCTCCAGACACAAATGGCCTGGATATCCATGACCTCACAGTACCTGACACTACCTACGCAAAACCATCATAATAGGAGGAAAAGATAATGACATCAAAATACAAAAGATACTGATTGAGAGGGGGAGGGGATATGATGGAGAGTAGAGTTTCAAAGGGGAAAGTGGGGGGGGGGGAATTACCATAGGATATTGTTTACAATCATGGAAGTTGTTAATAAAAAATAAATTAATTAAAAAATAAAAATAAATAGATCAAGTATGGAAGCACACACCTTTAATCCCAGCACACAGGAGGCAGAGTTATGAGGATCACTATGAGTTTGAGGCCAGCCTGAGACTACATAAGTGAATTCCTGGTCAGCCTGGATTAAAATGAGACCCTACCTTGAAAAACCAAAATTAAATATATAAATAAATAAAGTAGCTGGTACCTGAGGATCAACACTCAAAATTTGTATGTGGTGGTACATGCCTTTAACCACAGCACTTAGGAGGCAGGTGTAGGAGAGTGGCTGTGAGTTTGAGGCCAACCTGGGACTATAAAGTGAGTTCCAGGTTAGCCTGGGCTAGAGATCCTAACCTCGAAAAAACCTCGTAGGCCCTTCCAGGTTCTGCTAGACAGAGTCACATCCACTCTGCAGACCTTGGACTTGGAGAGCTGTTTGATGGAGGACTTCCAGCTCAGCACCATCCTGCCTGCCCTGAGCCACTGCTCCGGGCTCACCAGGATCGATTTCTATGCTAACTATATCTCCATTCCTGTCCTGAAGGACCTGCTGCACCACAAGGCCAGCCTGGGCCAGCTGACCCAGAAGCTGTATCCCGCCCCAAGAGAGAGCTGTGAAGTGGATGGTTTGTTCCTTAGGGACAGTTTTACCCAAATCTGTTCTCAGCTCATGGATGCACTGAGGACCATAAGGCAGCCCAAGACAGTCTGCTTTGCCAGCATTTCCTGCCTTTATTTTCATTCATGCTTTGTGTATGACCTGGGTTCCACTGTGTTTCCCTTTGGGGAGAAAATCAACTGGAGATTACTTCTACATACTGAGATACCAAAGTCAGGGTCAGGAGACTGAGCTCTTGGCTTCAATCACTGTTCAGTTGGCATGGGGTAAAGGTGATGCATGTTAAGGTTGGTACGATTTTTCTAAGTTTGACCTGGAGAATCATGGGCCCATGGGAACAGGTATCTTAAGAGTCTGAAATAAAATTCTGAGTTTCTAACTGTGAACACTGGCAATAATGGTGAAATAAATAAAATATTTTTAAAATTTTTGTCTTCTCAACTCCAAACACACATGGACACAGGTACACAAGTACCTCTATACATACCCACAACGTGACCTTGGTGTGATGACACAGGCCTATAATACCAGCTACTCAGGAAGCTAAGGCAGGAGATTCACCAGTTCAAGACATGCTTTGCTTGCTACAGAGTAAATTCAAGGTGCACCTGTAATAGGGATTGAAGATATAGGTTAACGGTGCTGTGCTTGCCTAGTACGTGTGAGGCCCTAGGTCCAATCCCTAGTATAGCAAAAAATATATAAATAAAACAGGGATAGGGAAAAGAATATAATATGTGCTCACTATAAAAGATGAAGATTTACAGATTAAAATTTTTTAAAAAGAAAATAAATACAGTAGCCTCACCAGCCCACAAGTATCCTGAGAAAACTTCAAACCTTATTAAAGATCCTTCTGGAGCTGAAGGTAATTTTACTGAGATCACTTAATCCTCAAGCAAGAAAAGACCACCACATAAAAGACTGACACCAGGCATTGTAGCACATGCCTTTAATCCTAGTACTGGGAGGCAGAAGTAGGAGGATCGCCATGAGTTGGAGGCCACCCTGAGATGACACAGTGAATTCCAGGTCAGCCTGAGCTAGAGTGAGACCCTACCTCAAAAAACTAAAAAAAGCCGGGCGTGGTGGCGCACGCCTTTAATCCCAGCACTCGGGAGGCAGAGGTAGGAGGATCGCCGTGAGTTCAAAGCCACCCTGAGACTCCATAGTGAAGTCCAGGTCAGCCTGAGCTAGAGTGAGACCCTACTTCGAAAAACCAAAAAAAAAAAAGATTGACACTTCACTCAGCAGACAGTAAAGCATATTTTTTAGAAGAAAGTATTATATTAATATATTTTTTCATTGTATACCTCGTGTTTTTATAGTGCATAGCAGCCATCAGTAAGTATGGGTTTTTACTAACCCTTGGTGAAACTCTTCCAATTCTAAAACTCAAAGATAGAAAATAATTAAAAATAAAATAAGCTGGGTTTGGTGGTGCATTCCTTTAATCCCAGCACTTGGGAGGCAGAGATAGGAGGATTGCTGTGAGTCAGCCTGAACTAGAGAGAGACCCTACCTCAAAAAACCAAAAATAATAATAATAATAATAATAATAATAAAATAATAAAATAAGTCTTGTTGGTTGACTGTTGGAAATCCAACAGTAACTGTTGGCTCAGTCACTAGGCAGGTACCCTCTGTAGTATTACTATTTGTAGCTGTCTTCTCAAATCGTTACAAGGTAGTAAAAACTCACTAGAATAAAGGATAGCACAGTGGCATAGGAAACCTCATTTAAGAAATAATAACTCACCTCTGCTAAACTACTCTGGTCTCCTCTGTTCTCACTCGGTCTTCTCAGAACACTTAAAAAAAATAGAATGATTCAGTTACCCTTGGTAAAAGAGATAAATTACAAAAACTAGTATTTGGGCTTTCTATTCTTGTACCTTAGAAATCAAATTAAACTGCTTCATTTTGGAAAACATGATGTCTGTGTGTATAGACATGTATATAGCTAAATATGAAGGCTAAGATTAAGTTTCTGGATTTATAAAGAAATACTAATTCATACTATTTGTGTGATTTTTTTTTCTTAGTTTCTGCCACTGCCTTCTACAAAGCACAACCTGTAATTCAGTTCATGTGTGAAGTTCTTGACATTCATAATATTGATGAACAGCCAAGACCTCTGACTGATTCTCATCGGGTAAAATTTACTAAAGAGATAAAAGGTGAATTAATTAGCATTTAGAACAAGCTAACTGTAAATGCATGGATATAACATCTTCTTATTGAAATGTTTTTATAATTAAGATCTATGACATATCACCAGTAGAAATACAGATTACAAAATGTTACATTAAGTTTATTACTGTAGCATCTTAGGTAGTATTTGAATGAATGATATGCCAAGTAATAGATATAGCATCAGTGCCAGCTAACATTTTTTTGTTAATACTGTACCACACAAGCTGAAGGGATAAGAGTGTATCATGAGAAAATGTTTCTATAATACTGTTAAAAAGCAAGAAGCTTATCCTAATAAAATTGTTACCTTAGAACTGGGGTCATTCTTTGAATATTCTAATATAATGGCTTCCTTATTTTTCTGAAATGATAGTACATTTTTAAATTTTATTCCTTTGAGCATTAAGAATATGGGGCTATCCTATGTTATTCCAGAGTTGTACCTTAGCTATTTAATATGTATTATTGAGGTGATTTTTTTGTTTTTTTTGTTTTTGTTTTTTCAAGGTAGGGTCTCGCTGTAAGCCCAGGTTGACCTGGAATTCACTATGTAGTCTCAGGCTGGCCTCAAACTCACAGCGATCCTCCTACCTCAACCTCCCAAGTGCTGGGATTAAAGGCATGTGCCACCACACCCAGCAAAAATATTTTTGATTATGTACAATTCTTGCCTTGTTCATATAATCTATCATATAATCTCTAGCATATACTCCTCATGTAAGGTGTGACTCCACTGTATTTAGTGTATTATTTAGATATGGAGATAAATTGAGAATGAGTAGCATATATTTTATTTATATTATGTTAGGTCTCAAATAGAAATAATTATGTTGTTTTTATTTTTAAGATTTTACCTATTTGTTGCAGATAATTTTCAGCTTCAGTTTAAAGCATTTAAATTTGTTCACTGAACATCTTTCAGTCTTCCAAATCAGAGTAGGTGAATACATCTTGCTTGCTCCAGTAATCATTTGTTCCTTGCCATTCAGTAACCAAAGTAGATACTCACTGTAATGAAACATTAAAAGAACAATCCTTCCTGTTTTGAAAATAAGCTTTCATTTATCTCAAGTTAAGTGCCAAAAATAGGAAACTGGCTGTTTTGCAACCATATCATTGTCCTTCCATAATCTGTTTTAACTGCACAGTTAACAATGTCAGGAGGCTATTGCATTACCTACCATTATGTATGTGATCATCTAAATGCCATGGTTTCTAGTGGAGTTGCTGCTTAGTTACCACCTCTGATATCATGAAGTCACTTACATTATTTTGCGGTAACTATGCAATCAACTCATATCACCACTCTATCACAGACAATACAAGATGTACAGAACAAGGATTCAGCTGCTGCCCGAAGAGCATGGACTCGATCTTAACTTCAACTGCTCAGGGGCCCAAAGAAATGACTAGAAAGCATTATAAAGTTGATGTTATAGTGAAGGTAAAGCCAAGTTTATAGGTTAAATATTTATTAAAGCCAAAACTTTTTTTTTTTTTTTTTTGGTTGGATGGAGGGCTTGGGGAGGGATCTGGGCAACGAATTATCTAGTCCATTCTTTATAATTTTGACTTTTTGCTAGCCCTTGGATTTGGTCTGATTATTAGGTACCTAGATTTGTGATAGAACAATCTGGGTTGGATCTGATTGACAAATTAATGATTTCTCCATTCAAAGTCAAGAAAGCTGTTTTAAAAAGAGGACTCTGTAGAGTACATCAGTAACTCAAGAGAATAGTTTTGTATTCTGTGCTGTTTGGGTTTAATTTTTAGCTTGCATGAGAAATTTGATGATAGCTGTTAAATACTGATATTAACTGTTATTATATTGAATAAGTTTTTTGTTTGTTTGGTTTTGGTTTTTCAAGGTAGGGTCTCACTCTAGGGAAGGCTGACCTGGAATTCACTAAGTAGTCTCAGCGTGGCCTCCCACCTCTGCCTCTCGAGTGCTGGGATTAAAGGCGTGCACTGCCACGTCTGACTGAATTTGTATTTTTTCTCATTCTTGTTTGTTTGAGGTAGGGTTTCACTCTAGCCCGGGCTGACCTGGAATTCACTATGTAGTCTCAGGCTGGCCTTGAACTCATGGTGATCCTCCTACCTCTGCCTCCCAAATACTGGGATTAAAGGTGTGCAATACCATGCCTGGCTTGAATATGTATTTTAATATATTGATTTTATTCCAGTTCAACTTTTCTCCAAATATTTAGTAATAATTTGGAGCAGTTTCTTTTTCAAATACTTTACGGTACTTACCCAACAGAAATATTAGGGAAATACATGATAAAAGTTCCATGTGTAAGCTGGGTGTGGTAGCACACCCCTTTAATCCCAGCATTTGGGAGGCTGAGGTAGGATTGCCCTGAGTTCAAGGCCAGCCTGGAGCTAGAGTGAGTTCCAGGTCAGTCTGACTAGAGTAAGACCCTGCTTCAAACAAACAAATAAAAATGGTAACATAGGTATTTAAAAGGATCAATTTATGTTTGGTAAGGGCTTATTTTATAGACATGTAGAACTTTTTAAATATTTTAATTCAGGGTGAAGACTTGAATATAAATTCCTAAGTGGTTCAAATACCAGAAATTTAATATTTTCCCCTACACAGAGTATTTTTATGTTGCTCACTTCATGTTATTACTATTTCCTTGTATTTTCTAAACTCTGTAGCATACTGGCATAGTATATTCTAATTTGAAATTTTAGTTTTTTACATATAGTTAAAAATGTAAAACTGCTTCTCACTGATTTTAATTAAGAATACTAGCTGGGCATGGTGGTATACACCTTTAATCCCAGCACTGGGGAGGCAGAGGTAGGAGGATCACCCTGAGTTCGAAGCCACCCTGAGAGTACGTAGTGAATTCCAGGTCAGCCTGAGCTAGAGCAAAACCCTACCTCAAAAAATATATTTATACTTTTCAAGGAAAACCTCTTGCCATCTTAATTTGTGCTGATATGTATAGCAAAAGAAAATATTTACTGTGAGTAAACTTTGTGTTTGACAGTACAGTTTGTAATTAGATAAGAAAACAAATTATACTGTGGTACAGCATCTCAACCTTGGCACTATTGACATTGTGGGCTAATTAATTCCTTGTATATTGTTGAGATCTAGCAGTATCCCTAGCCTCTGCCCACTGTTGGCTAGCATTAACTCCTCCTTGTAATAGAGATGTCTCCTAAGTGTAGCTCAGTGGTAGAACCACTTGCCTGATGCTTAGTATACAGGGCCTTGGATTCATTCCTCAGCAACACATACAGTTTTTACATTACCAAATGTCCTGGGGAATGAGGAAAACATCAAGTCCAGTTGAGAATCATTGCACTGTAAGAATCACAAATATAAAATAGAAATTATTTAGGGGCTGAGAAGATGGCTCAGTGGGTAAAGTGCTTGCCTCACAAGCATGAGGACCTGAATTTAATCCCTAGTATCCACGTAAAAAATGCTAAGCAAAGTGGTGCATGCCTGAAATCCCAGCACTGCAGATACAGGGGAGGATCACTGTAAATCACTGGCCAGACTATAGCCAGCGTAGCTCCGAGCCAATGAGAGATGGTTAAAAAAAAAAAAAAAAAGGTGCTGAGAGATGGCTCAGCAGTTAAGGTGCTTGTCTTTAAAGCCTAGCAATCCGATTTGATTCCCCAGTACCCACATAAAGCCAGATGCACAAAGTGGTGCATGCATCTGGGTACAGCAGCTATCTATCTCTCTCTGTCCCTTCCTCCCTCCCTCTCTCTTCTCTTCCTTTCTCTCTCACTCCCCCATCCCCCCTTCCTGCATGGTGGTACATATCTTTAATCCCAGCAGTCATTGTGAGTTCCAGGCCAGCCTGAGACAACATAGTGAGTTCCAGGTCAGCTTGGGCTAGAACAAGACCCTACCTTGAAAAACTAAAAAAAGCCCAGCACTCGGGAGGCAGAAGTAGGAGGATTGCCATGAGTTCGAGGCTACCCTGCAACTCCATAGTGAATTCCAGGTCAGCCTGGGCTAGAGTGAGACCCTACCTCGAAAAACCAAAAAAAAAAAAAAAAAAAAAAAAAAGGAAGAAAATAAAAACTACAATAAAATAAAATAAAGAAAGGAAAAAGATGGTTGGCATGCCTAAGGAGCAACATCCACAACTAATGTCTAAGGTGGTTGTCTTCTGGCCTCTACATACATGTGCACACAGATGTGCGCACATAGATCACACTAAATAAATAAAAAGAGAACTTATTGCAAGAATAATAACCATAAATTCTGTCCAGAAACTAAAAATTTTCCTCCTCCTGTATGTCTCTTCACTCTTTGGAGTCTGTGCCAAACTTTAGAAATGGAGTTTCTTGTATGAGAAGAATAGCCATATGTCTTTGTTAACACTGCTCTTAGGTAGCTCCAAGACTGCAATGACTATTACAAAGACTGCAGTGACTATTACAGCAGTCCCTAGCTTGGCCTAACTATTTAAATTTAAGTTAATTAAAACTAAATTTTCAGTGTTTGGCACAATAGCAACATTTTACCTACTCACTAACATGTTGTCAGTGATTACCAGATTAGAATGGATGTAAAACATTATCACAATAAATTATATTTGATAGTAATATTTAAGAAAATGTATCTCAGTGGGGCTGGAAAGACAGCTTAGCGGTTAAAACATTTGCCTGCAAAGCCAAGGACCTCGGTTCGATTCTCCAGGACCCACGTAAACCATATGCACAAGAGGGCGCATGCATCTGGAGTTCGTTTGCAGTGGCTGGAGGCTCTGGCAGGCACGCCCATTCTCTCCCTCTCTCTCTGTCCTCTTTCTCACTCTCTCTCCCCCTCTTTCTCTCATAGATAAATGTTAAAAAAAAAAGAAAAGAAAAGAAAAGAAAATGTATCTCAGAGTTAGGGAGATGACTTAGTGGTTAAAGGCATTTGTTTGCAAAGTCTGCCAGCCTGGGTTTGATTCCCTAGCACCCATGTAAACCCAGATGCTAAAGTGGCACAATGGGTCTAGAGTTCTCTTACAGCAGCAAGAGACCCTCGTGTGCCCATACACACATACACACGTGTGCGTGCTCACTCGCTCCCTCGCTCTCACACATACACACATACACCCTTGAGCAAAAAATAAAATAAAATAAAATTGTTTTTAAAAGAAAGAAAATGCATCCTAAAGAATGTCAGCTGAGAGCTGGAGAGATGACTCAGCAGTTAAGGCACTTGCTTAGCCAAAGGGCCTAGGTTTGATTCCTCAGGACCCACATAAGCTAGATGCACAAGGTGGCACATGCGTCTGGAGATCATTTGCAGTAGCTGGAGGCCCTAGCGCACCCATTCTCTCTCTCTACCTGCATCTTTCTTTTTCTCTCTCTCTTAAATAAATAAATCAAAATTAAAAAAAAAAAAAGACAGCCTGAGCTAGAGTGAGACCCTACCTTGAAAAACCAAAAAAAAAAAAAAGACTGTCAGCTGATATGAGAGGTGTAGAGTCATACCCCTTGTTGCAGTCAGGTCCGCATTACTGGTAGAAATCACTCAACCAAGAGCAGCTTGTGGGAAAAAAAGAGGTTTATTTTGGCTTATAGGCTCAAGGGGGAAGCTCCACGATGGCAGGGAAAATGACAACATGAGCAGAGAGTGGACATTACCTCCTGGCCTACATGAGGTGGACCATAGCAACAGGAGAGTGTGCCAAACACTGGCAAGGGAAAACTGGCTATAACACCCATAAGCCCGCCCCCAACAGTACACTGCCTCCAGCAGGTGTTAATTCCCAAATCTCCATCAGCTGGGAACCTAGCATTCAGAACACCTAAGTTTATGGGGGACACCTGAATCAAACCACCACACCCCTGTAATCCCATCTACTCAAGAGACTGAGGCAGGAGGATCACAAGTTCAAGGCCAATCTGAGCAACTCAACAAGACCCTGTATCAAAATAAAATGAAAAGAGCTGGGAGTGTAGGTCAGTGATAGGGCATTTGTCTAGCATGGACAAGAGCCTGGGTTCAATGCCTTGTACCTAAAAAAAAAAAAGCTTTCAGATAAAGATTTAAGCACCCCCCTTTTGTTTTTACTTTTTTTTCTTAATTTTTATTAACATTTTCCATGATTATAAAAAGTATCCCATGGTGCTACCCTCCCTCCCCCCACTTTCCCTTTGAAATTCCATTCTCCATCATATCCCCTCCCCATCTCAATCAGTCTCTGTTTCATTTTGATGTCATGATCTTTTCCTTCTCTTATGATGGTCTTGTGTAGGTAGTGTCAGGCACTATGAGGTCATGGATATCCAGGCCATTTTATGTCTGGAGGGAGGACGTTGTTTTTTTTTTACTCTTTTGAGTTGGCCTGTGATACTTGAATGTCTAAACTATGTGCTAAATTTTGGTGTATGCTTTTTCTAAGTGTTTATTGCTTTCATCAGATTCTTAAAGGGGTCAGTGACTCCATAAGGAGGTAGAGATCACCTGCTTTAAGAATTATTTAAGGGTTGGGCTGAAGAGATGGCTTAGCGGTTAAACACTTGCCTATAAAGCCTAAGGATCCCAGTTCGAGGCTCGGTCCCCAGGACCCACGTTAGCCAGATGCACAAGGGGTCGCACGTGTCTGGAGTTCATTTGTAGTGGCTGGAGGTCCTGGTGCGCCCATTCTCTCTCTCTCTCTCTATCTATCTATCTGCCTCTTTCTCTCTCTCTCTCTGTCACTCTCAAATATATAAATAAAAATAAACATAAAATTTAAAAGAAAATAATACAAGCATCGTTAAGGCGTGCCTATGATATTAAAAAAAGAAAAAAGAATTATTTAAGGGCTGAACAGATGGATTAGAGTTAAGGCACTTGCCTGCAAAGTCAGAGGACCCAGGTCGATTCTCCAGGACCCACGTAAGCCAGATGCACATGGTGGTGCATACATCTGGAGTTCGTTTACAGTGCCTGGAGGTCCTGGTGCACCCATTCTCATTCTTTTTCTCTGTGCCTCTTTTTCTTTCTCTCTCTCTCAAATAAATAAATAAAAATAAAATATTTTAAAAATAATTATTTAATATCTGTGTTTTAGTAGTCACTATTGTTAAAAACAAAAATAAAGCTAACTTGGGCATGGTGGCGCACACCTTTAATCCCAGACTGAGCTAGAGCAAGACTCTACCTTGAAAAACCAAAAATTAAAATTAAATTAAATCAAAAATCTGTGTCACTATATACCTTCCCACTGCTTCCCCCCCCCCCCCCCCCCCCCGCCATATGTACCATTTCACTCTAGCCTAGGCTGACCTGGAATTCACTCTGTAGTGCCAGACTGGTCTTGAAATCACAGCAGTCCTCTTACCTCTGCTTCCCAAGTGCTAGGTTTAAAAGTGTGTGCCACCATGCCTGGCTGCTATATACCTTGATGAAATGAAATTGTCATTCCTCGTTCTGTGCACAGAGAATAAGGATGAGAATGGATGTGTTAGGCCTCCTGCCACTACAAACAGACTCCAGATACATGTTCTACTTAGTACATCTGGGTTTACATGAGTACTGGGAAATCAAACCCAGACCACAGGCTTTTCAAGCAAACACCTTTAGCTGTTGAGCCTTCTTCCCAGCCCCTGGATTTTTTTTTTTCCAAGGTAGGGCCTTGCTGTAACCTAAGCTGACCTGGAATTTACTTTGTAGTTTCAGGTTGGCATAGAACTCACAGAGATCTACCACGCCCAGCTAGATTTTATTATTATTAAATCTTTGAAGGACTTCCATTGTGATCTTTATGAAATTCAGTCTTTAATCATTTTATGATGAGTAGGCTATTTAAATACTTTGAAAGACTAAAAACCATCTTGATAATTACAACTCTTTCTCCTGGTATAAATTTGTGAATTAATTATAAATTACTTTTTAATGGAGAACTTGGTCCCTTGATCTTTGGACTTTGTAAATTACATGATGTTATTTATTTATTATATTTGCTTAGTTTCTGTTTTGTTTTGTTTTTTTCAAGGTAGGGTCTCACACTAGCACAGACTGACCTGGAACTCACTGTATAGTCCAGGCTGTTCTCAAACTCATAGTGATCCTCTTACCTCAGCTTCCTGAGTGCTTGGATTAAAAGTGTATGCCACCATGCCTGGTGATTTTATTTTTATTGTGTGGAGCTTGATAGGGTAGACATTAGGTCTGATATGATAGTAACCATTATTAATAATGTTATATATAAAATTACTTGTATTATGGATTTTATGTCTGCTCAGAATTGAGTTTTTATAGTGGTGATTAGACCTTATAAATATTTTTTGTGGAACTTCTGTAATCTCCATTTTTCTTGTTGGGAACAGGTCTGAAGGTTGAAGTGACTCATTGTGGAACAATGAGACGGAAATACCGTGTTTGTAATGTAACAAGGAGGCCTGCCAGCCATCAAACGTAAGAAAAGCTGGTGTTTGTCACAGCAATAATGTGAGGCAGCTTACATTAGGTTGAGTGTTTTGTAGTCTTGTGGTAAGATAAGACTTGTTCATGTCTTCTATTTTTTTTTCCAGCTTTCCTTTACAGTTAGAAAATGGCCAGACTGTGGAGAGAACAGTAGCACAGTATTTCAGAGAAAAATATACTCTTCAACTGAAGTACCCACACCTTCCCTGTCTACAAGTGGGACAGGAACAAAAGCATACGTACCTGCCACTAGAAGTAATGTCTTTACACTGTTTATGAATAGTTTCCTGTTTGTCATTTTTAGCACCTTTGATGGCTGTAATTTAATCTCATATTCTTATATTTATTTTGGCATTTGAACAGTTTTTAAAATTTAATTCATTCTGAATTTTCATTTAATGAAATAATATGGGAAAAATTTATCCATAATCTTACCACTGAAAGGGTAGAGCATTTGACTGCATAATCCTACCACTGTTAGAATTTTGGTCTATTTCTTTCAGTCTTTTTAGCTCATGTACATTTTACCTAATTATAATCACACATACTTTGTTCACTGCTTTTTTACTTAACATGATATTAAAAAGAAGTGGTATAATGAAGTAGTTTTAAATTTTTTTATTTCACCTGTAATTGGCAATAAGTGACAGCTAACAAAAAGATATGCATTTGGTATAAAACTTTTTTCTGTTTGTAGGTCTGTAATATTGTGGCTGGGCAACGGTGTATCAAGAAACTTACAGACAATCAAACTTCCACTATGATTAAAGCAACAGCAAGATCTGCACCAGATAGACAAGAGGAAATTAGCAGATTGGTTAGTACATAACTCTGGAAATGCAAATTTCTAGTATATTGGAGTGAGCTACTAAAAAACTGGATTTTTAAAAATTTATTTGCATTTGTATGTCCGTGTGTATGGATGCCACAGGGCCTCTTGCCACTTCAGTAAACACCAGATGCTTGTGCCATTTTGTGTGTGGCTTACGTGGGTAGCTGGGGAATTGAACCTGGGCTGGCAGGCTTTGCATGCAAGTGCCTTTAACCACTGAGCTATCTCCCTAGCAAAAAAACTGGATTCTTACCAGCCAGTACCTTATTGGTGTTTCAGGCTGGCCTTGAAGTAACAGCAATCCACCTCGTTTGGTAGGGTGCTTGCCTAGCATGCATGAAACACTGGGTTTGATCTCTAGCACTACATAAAATCAACTATGGTGGCGCACACCTAAAACCCCTTTACTCCAGGGGAGGATCAGAAGTTCAAGGCCAGCCTCAGCTACATAGCTAGTTTGAGGACATCTTAAGCTACATGAGACCCTGTCTTAAAAAAAAAAGTTGTCTGGCCGTGGTCACACAACCTTTAATCTCAGCACTCAGGAGGCAGAGGTAGGAGGATCATCATGAGTTCGAGGCCACCCTGAGACTACATAGTGAATTCCAGGTCAGCCTGAGCTAGAGCAAGACCCTACCTCGAAAAAGAAAAGTTGGTAATTTTTCAGAAGCAACTTTAGATTATTAGAAAAGGGTTAGGGCTATAGAACTGCCTTCATTTTGTAAGCTAATTACAAAAAAAAAAAAAAACTTTTATAATTCTATAAAAAGTGGGGTGAAGGGACTGGAGAGATGGTTCAGCAGTTAAAAGGTACTTGCTTACAAAGCCTGATGGCCCAGGTTCATTTACCCAGTACCCACATGTTGCAGTCAGGTTCGCATTGCCAGTAGAAATCACCCAACCAAGAGCAGCTTCTGGGAAAAAGAGGTTTATTTTGGCTTACAGGCTAGAGGGGCAGCTCCATGATGGCAGGGGAAAACAATGGCATGAACAGAGGGTGGACATCACCTCCTGGCCAACATAAGGTGGACAATAGCAACAGGAGAGTGTGCCAACCACTGGCACCCCAACAATACACTCCATCCAGGAGGCATTAATTCCCAAATCTCCATCAGCTGGGAACCTAGCATTCAGAACACCTAAGTTTATGGGGGACACCTTGAATCAAACCACCACACCACATAAAGCCAGATGCACAAAATGGTACATGCATCTGGAGGTTGTTGCGTTTCTGTTTCTCTCTGTCAAATAATTTTTTTAAAGAGGGGGAAAAAAGGAGATTCTGGCCCTGGGGGCATGGGTAAGAGTGTTTGCTGTGCAGGCATCAGGAACTGAGTTTGATCCCTAGCACCCACATTAAAAGCCATGCATAGCCACATATACCTGAGTGCTGAGGAGGTGGAGACAGAAGAATTGCTGGGCTTGCTGGTCAGTGATGGAAATCTGAAGGAAGTAAGGCAAAAGAGCAATAGGACACTTGATGTTCTCCTCTGGCTTCCACACGTGTGTGCACAGGGCATATGCACATTTACACATACATGTGCATATACACACATCTGCACATATGTATGTATAGCACATACTACATACATACTCAAAAAAAAAAGATGCTTTGGGCTGGAGAGATGGCTTAGCAGTTAAGGTACTTGCCTGTGAAGCCTGAGGACCTAAGTTTGATTCCCCAGCACCCATGTAAGCCAGATGCACAAGATGTCACATGCGTCTAGAGTTCATTCACAGTGGCTGGAGGCCCTGGGTATGCCCATTCTTTCTATCTGCCTCTTCCCCTCTCTCTCTCTCAAGTAAATATTTTTAAAGTTTTTAATAAATAAAAGATCTAGGGAAAATTTTAAAATAACTGAATTTTTTTTTCTTTTGTTAGGTAAGAAGTGCAAATTATGAAACAGATCCATTTGTTCAGGAGTTTCAATTTAAAGTACGGGATGAAATGGCCCATGTGACCGGCCGTGTGCTTCCAGCACCTATGCTCCAATATGGAGGACGGGTAAAGCTTATCAGTAACATTTTAATCATATATATATATATGTATATATGTATGTATGTATGTTTGTACATATGTATGTATGTATGTATGTATGTATGTATATAGTTTGTGAAGTATGGAAACAAAGGTACCCTAAGTCTTGAACTTCGTGTTTTACTGTTCTCTTGTATGTTGAGTATTTTCTTTGTTGACTTCAATTTTGTTTTTTATGATGAAAGTATAAATAAGGCTGGGTATGGTAGTGCCCAGGAAATGCTGAAATAGGAGAATCACTGTAATTTCAAGGCCAGCCTTGGGCTAGACTGAGACAGACACTGCTTCAAAAACAAGCAAGGGCTTGGGAGATGGCTCAGCAGTTAAGAGTACTTGCTTGCAAAGCCTGCCAGTCTAGGTTCAATTCCCCAATATCCAGCTAAAGCTGTATATACAAAGTGGTGCCTGCATCTAGAGGTCATTTGCAGTGGCAAGAGGCCCCGGTGTACACATTTTCATTCTCTCTCTGCCTGCAAATAAATAAATAAAAATATTTTTTAAGCCAGGTATGGTGGTGCCCGCCTTTAATCCCAGCACTCAGGAGGCAGAAGTAAGAGGATTGTCATGAGTTCGAAGCCACCTTGAGGCTACAGAGTGAATTTCAGGTCAGCCTGGGCTAGAGTGTGACCCTACCTTGAAAAACCAAATAATACATATATTTTTTAAAAAGTATAAATAATATTGATTTAGAACAGCCAGTTCTGTAGCCTGAGACTACATAGTGAATCCCAGGTTAGCCTGGACTAGAGTGAGACCCTACCTCAGAAAAAAACAAATAAAATGAGTGAATAAATAAATTAATTAATTAAATGCATACTTAAGCTCATTGAAATATATAATCTAGTTTTTTGTTCTTTTTTACCATGTTATTTCTCTTTTTCTTTTAGAATCGGACAGTAGCAACACCAAGCCATGGAGTATGGGATATGCGAGGAAAACAATTCCACACAGGAGTTGAAATTAAAATGTGGGCTATAGCTTGTTTTGCCACACAGAGGCAGTGTAGAGAAGAAATATTGAAGTAAGTTGTAGTTTTTTGTTTTTTGCCTTTTTTTTAAACTTTTTTATAGATAGTTTCCATAATTATAAACAGTAAACCATGATTATTCCCTCCATTTCCCCACTCTCCTCTTCATAAATCCACTCTCTATCATATCCCCTCCACCTCTTAATCAGTCTCTCTTTTATTTTGATGTCATCATCTTTTCCTCCTGTTACGAGGGTCTTGTGTAGATGGTACCAGGCATTGCAAGGTCATGGATATCCAGGCCATTTTTGTGTCTGGAAGATTACATTGTAAGCAGTCCTACCCTTCCTTTGACATTCTTTCTGCCACCTCTTCCACAATGGACCCTGAGTCCTGGAAGGTGTGATAAAGATGTTTTAGTGGTAAACACTCCTCTGTCACTTCTTAGACTTTTGGGTCATCCCAGTGGTCACCGCCATCTGCAAAGAAAAGCTTCTCTAATCAAAAGTGAGAGTAGCATTAATACATGGGTATGAACATTAAGACAAGTGCTTACAGGGCAGTTTGGTGAGCATAATATATGCATTTAGCCAGACAAAAGTAGGTGTTACACTCCTAGGGCTCATGACCTCCCCCACCATAGGCTTTTTTTTTTTTTTTTTTTTTTTTTTTTAATGGTTTGTTGATATATGGTCTCACTGTAGTTCAGGCTGACCTGGAATTCACTATGTAGTGTCAGGGTGGCCTGGAACTCTCAGCAGTCCTCCTACCTCTGCCTCCCAAGTGCTGGGATTAAAGGTGTGCGCCACCACACCCAGCTTAAAGTCATTTATTTATTTATTTATTTTATTTGAGAGAGAGAGAAAGAGACAGATAGAGAGAATGGTCACACCAGGGCCTCTAGCCACTGCAAACGAACTCCAGACATATGCACCACCTTATGCACCTGGCTTTCATAGGTCTTGGGGAATCCAACTTGGATCCTTTGATCTTGCAGGCAAGTGCTGTAACCACCAAACCATCCCTCTAGCCCCACCATAGGCTTTTCATTGGGTTTTCAGTACCAGGCATGTATTCCCTCCCATGGAGCAGGACTCCAGTCCAATTAGAGAGCAGTTAGTTTTCCCATAACAGACATGCCACTATTGCACCCATTGGCTCATATGGCCTGACTGGCCAAACTTAAGGTTTACAGTGTCCACTGTTTTCACCGTTGATGACTTCTGTCTCCCATAGGGCTACATGCAGCCTAGCTTTTTCCAGCTTTCTGTCAGCTGGTCTACAGGGAAGAAGTTTTCAGCTCAGCCCCGGTTTGATTTCTCAGTGGCCTTGCACCCAAAGCATGTGGAGTCTTCAGCAATATGGTTTTTTTTGTTGTTGTTGTTATTTCTTTATTTTTATTTATTTGAGAGTGACAGACACAGAGAGAGAAAGAGGCAGAGAGAGAGAGAGAGAATGAATGCAGCAGGGCCTCCAGCCACTGCAAACGAACTCCAGACGCATGTGCCCCCTTATGCATCTGGCTAACATGGGTCGTGGGGAATTGAGCCTCGAACTGGGGTCCTTAGGCTTCGCAGGCAGGCACTTAACCATTAAGCCATCTCTCCAGCCCATGTTTTTCAATTTACTTATTTGAGAGAGTGAGAGACAGATTTAGAGAAAGAAAATGGGTGCGCCAGGGCCTCCAGCCACTGCAAATGAACTCCAGACACATGTACCACCTTGTGCATCTGGCTTACAGGGTCCTTTGGCTTTGCAGGCAAAGGCCTTAACCACTAAGCCATCTCTCCAGCCCAGCAATATGTTTTTTATATTGCGTGTGTGTCACTGAGTGTAAACCCAGGAGCTTATGCATGCACTAGGCTGTATCACTAACTACAGAAAATTACATATTATAACAGATATTGCCTCTACACAGAGTATATTTAGTCAATGAACCTTTAAAAGTATTTAGTCCTTGCTGGACATGGTGGCACACACCTTTTATCCCAACACTCAGAAGGCAGAGGTAGGAGAATCATCATGAGTTTCAGGCCACTCTGAGACTACATAGTGAATTCCAGGTGAGTCTGGGCTGGAGTGAGACCCTACCTTGAAAAACCAAAATAAAATAAAATAAAGCATTTAGTACACCCACTTGGGTGCACCTCTAATCCCAGCGACTTGGGAGGCCTGCCTGTGAAACTTAGCACTACCCGAATCTCAAAGACAATTTTTAAAAATTTATTTATTTATTTATTTATTAGAGAAAGAGAATGGGTGCACCAGGGCCTCAGGCCACTGCAGTAGAGCTCCAGATGCATGTACCACCTTGTGCATCTTGCTTACATGGGTTCTGGGCAATCAAGCCTGGGTCGTTTGGCTTCACAGGCAAGCATCTTAACTGCTAATCCATCTTTCCAACCCAAAGATCATTTTTTTTTATTTTAAATATTTTTATTTATTTATTTGAGAGAGAGAGAGAATGGGTATGCCAGGACCTCCAGCTGTTGCAAACAAATGCCAGACATGTGCACCCCCTTGTGCATGTGGCTTATGTGGATGCTGGAGAATCTCACCTAGGTCTTTTGGCTTTGCAGGCAAGCACCTTAACCGTTAAGCCATTTCCCTGGCCCCAAAGTTAAGGGTTTCTTTTGTTGGTTTTTTTTTTTTTTTTTTTTTTTTTTTGGTTTTTTGAGGTAGGGTTTCACTCTAGTCCAGGCTGACCTGGAATTCACTATGTAGTCTCAGGGTGGCCTCAAACTCACCGTGATCCTCTTACCTCTGCCTCCCGAGTGCTAGGATTAAAGGCATACGCCACCACACCCAGCCCCAAAGATATATTTAAAAAATTTTTTTTTCAAATTTTTATTAACAACTTCCATGATTATAAAAAATATCCCATGGTAATACCCTCCCTCCCCCCCACTTTCCCCTTTGAAACTCCATTCTCCATCATATCCCCTCCCCTTCTCAGTGTCTCTTTTATTTTGATGTCATGATCTTTTCCTCCTCTTAGGATGGTCTTGTGTAGGTAGTGTCAGGCACTGTGAGGTCATGGATATCCAGGCCATTTTGTGTCTGGAGGGAGCACGTTGTAAGGAGTCCTACCCTTCCTTTGGCTCTTACATTCTTTCTGCCACCTCTTCCACAATGGACCCTGAGCCTTGGAAGATGTGATAGAGATGTTTCAGTGCTAAGCACTCCTGTCACTTCTTTTCAGCACCATGATGCCTTCTGAGTCATCCCAAGGTCACTGCCATCTGAAAAGAGAAGATTCTCTACCAAAATTGAGAGTAGCATTAGTATAAGGGTATGAACATTAAGAGAAGTGCTTACTGGGCAGTTTGATGAGCACAGTATATACATTTAGCCAGACAGCAGCATACGTTACACCCCTTGGGCTCATGACTACCCCTGTTTTAAGTTTTCAGTATCAGGGATATATTCCCTCCCATGGAGCGGGCCTCCAGTCCAATTAGAGGGCAGTTGGTTTCTAAAACCATGATAGATGTGCCACTATTGCACCCGTTGGCTCATTTGGCCTGGCTGGCCAAATATAAGGCTTGCAGTGTCCACTGTTGAGTATCTTCACTGGTGATTTCTCTTTCTCTCATTGAACTGCATGCAGAATAGCTTCTTCCAGCTTTCTGTCAGCTGGTCTACATGGAGGAGGTTATCAGCTCAGTTCCAGCAGGATTTCTCAGTGGTCTTGCAGCCCAAGTATGTGGAGTCTTCAGCAATAAAAAAATATTTTTTATTTAGGCTGGAGAGATGGCTTAGCGATTAAGGCACTTGCCTATAAAGCCAAAGGACCCAGATTCAATTCCCCAGGACCCATGTAAGCCAGATGCATAAGATGTCACACACATCTGGAGTTCATTTGCAGTGGCTGAAGGCCCTGGCATGCCCATGCTCTTTCTCTCTCTCCCTGCCTATTTCTCTGTCTCTTTCCTCTCTCTCAAATAAATAAAAATTTAAAAAATAAAGTATTAAAATATCTATATTTATTTGCAAGCAGAGAGTGATAGAGAGAAAAGAGACAGAGAGAATAGGCATGCCAGGGCCTCCAGCTATTACAAACTGTAGATGTATGTGCCAATTTGTGCATCTGGCTTTACATGGGTACTGGGGAATAGAACCAGAGTTGTCAGGCTTTGCAGGCAAATGCCTTAACCACTGAGCCATCTCTCTAAAAAGTTTTTAGCCTCAAAAAAAGAAAAAAAAGCTACTTCTGAATAATTGATGACAATTCCTGAACTGATTCATTGTTGTAAGGTCATTAATGCTTCTGAGCATTCTAATAGACTACATTATGTGCTATAACAACAGTAGCATTGTCTTTTGAAGGCAAATAGGTTAGATTTAATTCCTAACTTTGCTATTTCCTGCCTCTATTACCATTATTTCTAGTTTTTACCTTTGTCAAATAGAGGTAATAGTGCCTACTTGCCAAATGAGTATATAATAAGATACTTATTTCTCATTTGAGGTTCTTGAATCAGTAAACTCACTTCTGCTTCCTTTTCAAAATAAAGCCATCTTAGCTGGGTGTGGTGGCACACTCCTTTAATCCCAGCATTCGGGAGGCAGAGATAGGAGGATCACCATAAATTCAAGGCCAGGCTGCTGAAACTACATAGTGAATTCCAGGTCAGCCTGAGCTAAAGTGAGACCTTACCACGAAAAAACAAAAAAAAATAGAAAATAAAGCCATCATGTATCTCCACCACTCACTCTTTTTTTTTTTTTTTTTTTTTTGAGATAGGGCCTCCTAGCCCAGGCTGACTTGGAATTCACTATGTAGTCTCAGGCTGGCCTCGAACTCAGCCATCCTCCTACCTCTGCCTCCCAAGTGCTCAGATTAAAGGCTTGCACCACCACGCCCAGATATCTCTATCACTTTTAACCTCTTCCTCACATTCTTTCCTTCTACTTGTAAGTGCTCAGTAGTTTTCTGTTCAGTTTGTGTATGTGTGTGATGTACATATGAGTACAGATATGCATATGCCACAGCAAGTTTATGTCTGTGTGTGCGTGTGTGTATGTGCACACGTGAATTCAGGCATGCTTGTGCCACAACAAATGTGCAGAGGTCAACAACCTGGGTATTAGTCCTCTCCCTCCAGTTTGTTTGAATATTGAGTTTTCACACAGACGAGGCTGTGGGAGACATTTCACATTCAAACCAGCACAGCTAGTACATAGCAGAACTTGAATTGAAACTTTCCTATTGACTTGAGCTGAGTTTTAACCAGTGCTCACTATTCCTCAGTCCCCTTAATAACTGTGTATCATATTTTTAGTTTGCAAGCTACAGTTGTACTCCCTAACCCATGGTTTCACTTTCTGTGAGCTCAGTTACTCAGGATTATTATATGCCATTTCAATGGTGTGATTAAATCTTACACTGTCCTGTACAATCCCTCTTTATCCTTCCTGGCATTTGAATCATCCCTTTTTCCTATATGCCTATGATTACATGCTACCCCACTCATTAGTCACTTAGTAATTGACTATCAAATTGACTGTGGGGGCCCAGGTATGGTGGTACACCTTTAACCCCAGCACTCAGGAGGCAAAGGTAGGTTTGATGTGATTCTAAGGCCAGCCTGGAACTTCACAGTGAGTTCCTGGTCAGCCTAGGCTAGAGTTGGACCCTACCTTAAAAAAAAAAAAAAAAAAAAAAAAAGGCTATGGGAATATGGCAGTATTTGTGAACAAGTAATGTACCCAAAATACAAAAATAGTGATGTTGGTAGTTTGGTTATGCCAAAAATGAACTATAACATGCTTCCTTTAGGTGAAAAGGTGAAACTTCTCAATAAGAAAAGATTTACCTGCATAAATTGCTGTAATTTACAGTAAATGAATATTCTGTTTTGAAATTATAAACAAAGAAGAAATCTGTCCCAATTGTACATCAGACTTCACAAAGTATAGTCATGGGGCTGGGGAGATGCCTCAGTAGTTAAAGGTGCTTGCTTGCAAAGCTTACTGGCCCAGGTTCAATTTCCAACCACCACCCCCCCCCCCCCCCGTAAAGCTGGACAGGCATTCATTTCCAGCTGCAAGAGACCCTATCGCGTGTGCATAGCCACAGCCAGGCATGGTGGCTCATGCCTTTAATCCCAGTACTTGGGAAGCACAGGTAGGAGGAAATCAACATAAGTTCAAGGCCATCCTGAGACTACATAGTGAGCTCCAGGTCAGCCTGGGCTCAAAAAAACAAAAAAAAAAAAAAGAAAAAAAAATTTATAGCCACAGTGAATAAATGTTTAATATCAAAAAGCATGGGCTACAGTTGAGGAGCTTGCCTACGAAGCCTAGAGACCCAGGTTTCATTCCCTAGTACCACATAAGCCAGATGTACAATGTGACACATGTGTCTAGAGTTTTTTTTTAGTGGCTGGAGGCTCTGATATGCCCATTCTCCGTCTTTCTCTCTCTCAAATAAATAAATAGCTGGGTGTGGTGGCACACACCTTTAATACCAGCACTTGGGAAGCAGAGATAGGGAGGATCACCATGAGTTTAAGGCCACTCTGAGACTACATAGTGAGTTCCAGATCAGCCTGGGCTAGAATTAAACCCTACCTCGCAAAACCAAAAAAATAAAATAAAATAAAAATAAATAAATAAAATATTTTAAGTGCTGGGGAGATGGCTTTGCAGTTAAGGTATTTGCCTGCAAAGCCAAAGGATTCTGGTTCGATTCCCCAGGACCTATATAAACCAGATGCACAAGGTGGCACATGCGTCTGGAGTTTGTTTGCAGTGTCTGCAGACCCTGGCGTACCTATTCTCCTGCTTTCCCTTTCTCTCTCTCTGCCTCTTTCTCTCTCTCTCAAATACATAAATAAAAATAAAAAAATTTTAAAGCATTAAATTATAGGGTCTAGTATTACACATGGTTTTAGACAACTGTCATCTGCTGGGGTTCTTTGAACATATGTCTGAGGATAAATAGAGAGTGTTATACTTACTGGCCCCCACTCTTAACCTTAACATTAGTAGTCTGGTGGCTTTTTTTTTGGGGGGGGTGCTTCAAGGTAGGGTCTTGCTTTGGTTCAGGCTGACCTGGAATTCACTATGTAGTCTCAAGGTGGCCTCAAACTCACAGTAATCCTTCTACCTCTGCCTCCCGAGTGCTGAGATTAAAGGCATGAGCCACCACACCCAGCCCTGGTGACATTTTATATATGAAACAAGCACACAAATCTTTACTTCATCCTCCATCCTGCTCTCAAACTTTTCATTACTGTTTATAGGCTTGAGGCTAAATAGTAGAGTACTTACCTAGTATGCACAGGCCTTGGGTTCAATCCCCAGCACCATACACACACACGACAGAATAATAATAATAAAGTATTTTGTACATTTTAATATCTAGCCAAAGATTTTATATTTAATGGTTTCTCCCACTTTAGAGGTTTCACGGACCAGCTGCGTAAAATCTCCAAGGATGCAGGGATGCCCATCCAGGGCCAGCCATGCTTCTGCAAGTACGCACAAGGGGCAGACAGTGTGGAGCCCATGTTCCGACATCTCAAGAATACATATTCTGGACTACAGCTCATTATTGTCATCCTGCCTGGGAAGACACCTGTATATGGTAAGGGTAACTTCAAACTGCATTTTCCAGGGCTAGGCTCAATGATAGAGCACTTACCAGTATACACAAGGGCCTGGTTTCAGTCCCCAGCACTGTAGCAACAAGAGCAAAACATACTGCATTGTTCCTCAACTTACTTGATAATGGTTTTAGGATATATAATTCTAAAAGTTTTAGGATAAATATATTATGCTATAGTATCTAAACCCATGTATTGTTACTTTAATACAAATCAATAAACTAACCAATTCAAGAACAGACTCTGGGAAAATAATTTCAGTAGGTAAAAGAGGCACCACAACATGGTAGTTAAGGGGCGAATTATATAAATAGAGTTAACTTGAGTATCCGTATAATGTAGTAGCTTAAAAATATAGATTCTTAGCTGGGTATGATGGTGCACACCTTTAATCTGAGCATTTAGGAGGCAGAGGTAGGAGGATTGCCGTGAGTTCAAGGCCACCCTGAGACTACATAGTGAATTCTAGGTCAGCCTAGGCTAAAGCAAGACCCTACCTCAAAAAAACAAAACAACGACAAAAAAAAGTATGGGCTCTTGGGGCTGAAGAGATGGCTTAGCAGTTAAGGCGCTTGCTTGTGAAGCCTATGGACCCATGTTCTACTCTGCAGATCCCATGTTAGCCAGATGCACAAAGGTGAGGCAAGTGCAAGGTCGCACATGCCCACTAGGTGGCGCAAGTGTCTGGAGTGCGATTGCAGTGGCTGAAGCCCTGGCATGCCAATTCTCTATCTCCTCTCTTTTTGTCTGTCTCTCTCTCTCTTGCTCTCTCTAAAGAAATAAAAAATAATTTTTTTTTAAAGTACAGACTCTTGGGCTAGAGAGATGGCTTAATGGTTAAGGCACTTGCCTGTGAAGCCTAAGGACCCAGGTTTGATTGCCCAGTACCCACATAAGCCAGATGCACAAGGTGGCACATGCATCTGGAATTCATTTGCAGTTGTTGGATGCCCTGGTACATCCATTCTTTCTATCTGTCTCTTCTCTCTCTCAAGTAAATAAATAAATGAGACATTTTTAAAAAAATAAATAAATCCTGAAACCACATAGTGATTTCCAGGTCACCCTGGGCTAGAGTGAGACCCTACCTCAAAAAAAAACCCCAAATAAATAAGTAAGTGGAACATGCGTCTAGAGTTTGTTTACAGAGGCAAGAAGCCCTGGCACTCTTTCTTTGTCTTTCTCTCTGCCTGCAAATAAGTAATAATTAAATAAAAAATAATCATTTTTAAAATGATGATGGGGTTGCTGAGCAGCCCTCAATCTCTATTAAAAAAATAGAACAAGCTGGGCATGGTGGCGTATGTCTTTAATCCCAGCACTTGGGAGGCAGAGGTAGGAGGATCGCCATGAGTTCAAGGCCGCCTTGAGACTACATAGTGAATTCCAGGTCAGCCTGGACTAGAGTGAGACTCTACCTCAGGAAAAAAAAAAAAAAAAATAGAACACATGGGCTGGAGAGATGGCTTAGTGGTTAAGGCGTTTGCCTGCAAAGCCAAAGGACCCTGGTTCGATTCCCCAGGACCCACATTAGCCAGATGCACAAGGAGGCTCACATGTCTGGAGTTTGTTTGCAGTGGCTGGAGGCCCCAGCTCACCCATTCTCTCTCTCAATCTCTCCCTCTTTCTCTGTCAAATAAATTAATTAATTAAAATAAAAAATATTTTAAACAAGAATATGAGATGCTTTATTTTTAGCAGGAATAAAAGAAAAAAGCAGGGCTGGACAGATGGCTTAGCAGTTAAGTGCTTGCCTGTGAAGCCTAAAGACCCCGGTTCAAGGCTCAATTCCCCAGGACCCACATTAGCCAGATGCACAAGGGGGCGCACGGGTCTGGAGTTCGTTTGCAGTGCCTGTAGGCCCTGGTGCGCCCATTCTCTCTATATATGTGCCTCTTTCTCTCTATGTCGCTCTCAAATAAACAAATAAAAATAAACAAAAAAATTTTTTAAAAAGCAGTAAGGGGCTGGAGAGATGGTTCCGTTCACTTGCAGTGGCTAGAGGCCCTAGTGCACCCAGTTCTCTCCCCCCTCTCTCTGTCTCTCTGTCTGTCTCTCATTGTCTCTCTATGATTGCAAATAAAGTGTAAAGAAAGCAATAAGAGGAAACTTTTATAGTACTATTAACAAATATATTTACATACAATAATGCATAGTGATTAATTCTTTTCTTTTAAAAAACAGGATCTTTTGCAAAAATATTTTTATTTATTTATTTGAGAGAGGGAAAAAAGCAGAGAGAGAGAAAATGGGCATGCCAGGGCTTCCAGATGCTGCAAATGAACTCCATATGCATGTGCCCTCTTGTGCATCTGGTTTATGTGGGTCCTGGGGAATCAAACCAAGGTCGTTTGGCTTTGCAGGGAAGCACCTTACCCACTAAGCCATCTCTCCAGCCCTGCAAAAATTTGTTGTTGTTGTTGTTGTTTGTTTTTTTCAAGGTAGGGTTTTACTCTAGCTCAGGCTGACCTGGAATTCACTATGTAATCTCTCAGGGTGGCCTCGAACTCATGGTAATCCTCCTACCTCTGCCTGCCAAGTGCTGGGATTAAAGGCGTGAGCCACCACGCCCAGCTGCAAAAATATTTTTATTTATGTATTTTCAAGTGGAGAGAGACAAAGAATGAGTGTACCAGGGCCTCTTGCCACTGCAAATAAGCTCCAGATGCATATACCACTTCGTGCATCTGGCTTTACATGGATACTGGGCAATCAAACCTAGGCTATCAGACCTTGTAAACAAGTGCCTTTAACTGCTTAGCCATCTCTCCAGTCCCCTAGTGATTAATTCTTATGAGTACATGGCAACTCTTACTGCTGGTGACAGAATACATAGCTGTGCCCTTTTCATCAAAAATACAAACATTCAACATATATATAAATATTTATTCTTTTTTTTTTTTTGAAACAGAGTTTCTAGACCAGGCTGGTTTCTAATTCCCTATGTAGCTAAAGATGACCATGAATTTACAATCCTATCGCCTCCACCTAATAAATGCTAGGATTCTAGGCATGTACCACCATGCCCAGTATGAGGTGCTAGAGATCACTTGTTTTTTGTTTTTTGAGGTAGGGTCTCACTCTGGCTCAGGCTGACCTGGAATTTACTATGTAGTCTCAGGGTGGCCTTGAACTCTCGGCTGATCCTCCTACCTCTGCCTCCCTAGTGCTGGGATTAAAGGCATGCGCCACCACGCCCAGCTGAGGTGCTAGAGATCAAATGCAGGGCCTCTTATAGGCTGGGCAAGCACTCTACCAACTGTACATTCCAAGCCACTAAACATGCATTCTTAATCTGCAGCTCAGTATTTCAAATTCTAAGAACCTAATCAAAAGAAATGATTTATACTATAGAAAAATATCTATGCACAAAATTTTTATAATGTCAATCTAGGAATTGCTGAATGAACTTTTAGACATAAGTAAATTATAACATAATGATGAAATGTTTTACAATGATTAAAAAAAATAATTAAGGCTAAGGAGGAGCCGGGCATGGTAGCACATGCCTTTAATTCCAGTACTCAGGAAGCAGAGGTAGGAGGCCACCCTGAGAATACATAGTGAATTCCAGGTCAGCCTGGATTACTACCTTGAAAAAACAAAATAAATAAATAAATAAATCCTTGGGGCTGGAGAGATGGCTTAGCAGTTAAGGTGCTTGCCTGCAAAGCCAAAGGACCCAGCAGGTTCAATTCCCCAGGACCCATATAAAGCCAGATGCAAAAGGTGGTGCATGCATCCGGAGTGTGTTTACAGTGGTTAGAAGCCCTGGTGTGCCCGTTCTCTCTCTCTCTTTCTCTCACTCTTTCAAATAAATAAAACTAAAAAAAAAAATAACTGGAGAAAAATAAGTTTATTAATGTGTGCAATACACATCACACAAGAGAAAAATAGCTGCAAGCAGTGAGTGGCTCAGGAGTCTGGCTAGTACGATATATCAGATAACAATGCATTTTAGACCAATTACAACAGCAGCAGGTGGGAAGGTAAGTACAAGGAGTGAAAGTGTGCTGAAACGTCTCTAAGCTGATGTGGGTCACACAGGAAAACTTGCTTCCTACCTTTAGGCCAAAGAAGTGGGGAAGAATAGAAAAACTGTCCTTCTAGATCTCTTTGTCTTCTTTTTTATGTTGAGCAGAAAAGAATGGCAGAGTTTCTCTGCCTCTGAATAGTCTTCAGCTCAACAATCCTTCACATTTAGTTCTCAATTATAAGAATTACTAAAAATGCACTTTCTATGCAAGGAAAGAAACAACTAGAAAAATCACCACTAAGTACTTCAGCTAATTTACGAGGATTTTGTTTTGTTTTGTTTTCCAAGGTAGGGTCTGTCTCTAGCTCAGGCTGACCTGGAATTCACTATGTATTCTCAGGGTGGTCTCGAACTCTTAGCGACCCTCCTACCTCTGCCTCCTGAGTACTGGGATTAAAGGCATGTGCCACCACGCCTGGCAACAAGGCTTTTTAAAAAAATATTTTTTATTTTTATTTATTTGACAGGGGGAAAAAGAGAAAAAGAGAGAGAGAGAGAATGGGTGTGCCAGTGCCTCCAGCAGCTACAAGTGAACTCCAGATGTATGCACCACCTTATGCATCTGGTTTATGTGGGTCCTGGGGAATTGAACCTGGGTCTTGCTCTGTGGGCAAGTGTCTTAACTGCTAAGCCATCTTTCCAGTCCCAAGGCTTTTTTTTTCTTTCTTTTTTTTTTTTTTTGTATGTGGTTTTTCGAGGTAGGGTCTCTCTCTAGCCCAGGCTGACCTGGAATTCACTATGTCATCTAAGGATGGCCTTGAACTCACAGCTGTCCTCCTACCTCTGCCTCCTGAGTGCTGGGAGCAAAGGTGTATGCCACCACACCTTGTTGCAAGGCTCTTTTAAATAGCACTGTTTTTTTTTTTGTTGTTGTTGTTGTTTATGAGAGAGAGAATTGGCATTCCAGGGCCTCTAGCCACTGCAATCAAACTTCAGATGCATGTGTCAATTTGTGCATCTGGCTTACATGGGTTCTGGAGAGTTGAACCCAGGTCCTTAGTTTTTTAGGCAAGCACCTTAACCACTAAGCCATCTTTCCAGCCCAATAGTATTGTTTTAGTTATTGGTATAATTTTGAGTGTCCTGTAATGCAATGATGTGTTTCAGGGAAAATCCATAGTAACTTCATGTTCAGTATGTAAATTTATTTTCAGATCTTTTTTCTGACTGGTTGTTTGCATTTGTTGCACAGCGGAGGTGAAACGTGTAGGAGATACACTTTTGGGTATGGCTACACAGTGTGTGCAAGTCAAGAATGTAATAAAAACATCTCCTCAAACTCTTTCAAATTTGTGCCTAAAGATAAATGTTAAACTTGGAGGAATAAATAATATTCTTGTACCTCATCAAAGGTAAGCTAATCATTTATTGAAATATTCAATATTTTTCACATCTTCATTTTTCTACATAGGACCATATCTAACTACTGTATAATGTCAGTTACAGACAATCTTAATGATTCTTGCAATGGGATATATAGACCATTTGGCAAAAACATAAAAAGGCTGGGTTTGGTGGCACATGCCTTTAATCCCAGCACTTGGAGGCAAAGGTAGGTGGATTACTGTAAATTCAAGGCCATCCTTAGATGAGTTGAGTTCCAGATCAGCCTGAACTAGAGTGAGACCCTACCTTAAAAATAAATAACATACATACATAAAAAATACTTGGGCCGGGCATGGTGGCACACGCCTTTAATCCCAGCACTCAGGAGGCAGAGGCAGGAGGATTGCCGTGAGTTCGAAGCCACCCTGAGACTCCATAGTGAATTCCAGGTTAGCCTGGGCCAGAGTGAAACCCTACCTCGAAAAACCAAAAATATATATATATTTGGATTGGCAAGGTTAAGAGTCTCTTTCAGACTGAACTGCCTTTCTTTTTATCAGTTACGTGTACTGCATATAATTTTGCCTAGCCAGACTTACTGAAAACTTTATTTTTCACTGGAGAGTCCAGCTTAATGAGTTTTCCTTTTATTCAATAGTTATCTTCAACCTTATTTCATGAAGTTACTTACCTAGAATGTGAGAGAGGAAGTAGGGATTGAAGAGTTTATGACTAGTTCCAAATAAGCCATTTCAACTCTTACTACAATCAGTAAGACAATGGGTGTTACTATATGAGTACCCTCTTTAGAGCTGTTAGGAACTATGTGGCATCACAACCTAGAAACAGGGACTACTTGATTATACATATCAACTGGGTTATTATCACTGGCTGTCTTTTGAGATTTGAGCAACAGGTAACCTTGTAATAGTTGAATCAACCAGAGCTCAAAAAAGTTAAATATCTTGGGGCTGGAGAGATGGCTTAGCAGTTAAGGCATTTGCCTGCAAAGCCAAAGGATCCTGGTTTGATTCTCCAGGACCCACGTAAGCCAGATGCACAAGGGGGTGCATGCATCCGGAGTTTATGTGCAGTGGCTGGAAGCTCTGGGGTGCCCATTCGCTCCCTCCCTCTCTCTCTCTCTCAAATAAATAAATAAAATTTATTTTTTAAAAAGTCAAATGCCTTGAGTAGTGTGTACCACAAATATAATTAATACAAGAATTGGGGCTAGAAAGATGGCTCAGTGGATAAAGCACCTACCAAGTAACTCTGAGTACCTGAGTTTAGATCCCCAGACCACATGTAAAAGCTGGCAGCTGTGGCTTGCCACACACACACACACCAAATAAATAATTTTTGAAAAGAATTGAAGACTGGAGAGATGGCTTAGCTATTAAGGCACTTCCTACAAAGCCTAAGAACTCACGTTTGAATCTCCAGGTCCCACATAGTCAGACACACAGTGACACAAATGTAGGATGTCACATGTGCACAACAAGCATATGTGTCTGGAGTTTGTTCACAGCAACTGAAGGCTCTGGCACGCCCGTTATCTCTCTGTCTCTTAAAAAAAAAAAAGAAGAAGAAGAAGAAGAAGAAGAAGAATTGGCCTGAGTGTGTTTGACATAAAAGCTCTTTAAGCCCTGTTTTTCCATGCCATCCTGTACCTTCCTATCCCCGCTGAACATGAGATTCATAAATGAAATACAGGGCTAAAGAGATGGCTCAGTGATTAAAGGCACTTGTTTTCAAAGTCTGCTAGCCCAGGTTCAATCCCCCAGTACCAAAGTAAAGTCAGATATAGAAAGCAGTACTTGTGTCTGGACTTGAGGTGACAAAGAAGGCCTGTTGCACCCATGCTCATACTCAATATGTACACATGTAAATTAAAATAATTTTTAATATTTTATTTTTACTTATTAATTTGAAAGAGAGAGAGGCTGATAGAGAGAATGGGCATGCCAGGGCCTCTAGCCACTGCAGACAAACTCCAGGTATATGTTCTACCTTGTGCATCTGGCTTACATGGCTACTAGGGAATTGAGCCTGGGTCTTTACACTTTGCAGGCAAACACCTTAACCACTAAACAATCTCTCCAGCCCCAAATAAAATATTTTTAAAAATTAAATGAGATACAAAATTTTACAAACAAGTCCAAGAACTAAGAAATGGTCTTCTTTTGAATTTTAAAGGGAATTGTTTTAAAATAAAAGGAAATGCTTTCTACTTTATGATTACTAAATACACATACAGATTTATTCTTTGGGCCAGAGAATAGGAAGTAGTAGACTTCCATAAACCCTTCCAGTCTAAATTGTAATGACTCTTTTTGTCCTTAAGAGATTACATAGGCTTGGTAGCTATGAATATGGCTGTCAGTAAAGTGCTTTCTGGGGCAGCACCAGGACCTAAATTTGGATCTCTAGTACCCTTGTAAAAGCCAGCCATGGCAGCACATGCTGGTAATCACAGTGTTGGGGAGATAGAAACAGGAGGATCCTTGGGGCTTGCTATCTAGCTAGTCTAGCCAAATCAGTGAACTCTGTTATCAAAAAATAAGGTGGGGCTGGAGAGATGGCTTAGCAGTTAAGGTATTTGCCTGCAAAGCCAAAGGATCCCAGTTTGATTCTCCAGGACCCACGTAAGGCAGATGCACAAGAGGGCACATGCATCTGGAGTTCGTTTGCAGTGGCTAGAGGCCCTGGCACGCCCATTCTCTCTCTCTCTCTCTCTCTCTCTCTCTCTCTCTCTCTCCTTCTTTCTCTCTCAAATAAAGATAAAATATATTTTTTTAAAAAATAAGGTGAGCCAGGTGTGGTGGCGCACACCTTTAATCCCAGCACTTGGGAGGCAGAGGTAGGAGGATCACCATGAGTTCAAGGCCACCATGAGACTACATAGTGAATTCCAGGTCAGCTTGAGCTAGAGTGAGACCCTACCTCAAAAAACCAAAAAAAGTAAAATAAAATAAGGTGGCTAAACATGGTGCATGCCTTTAATCCCAACACTTGGGAGGCAATTAGAAGGATTGTTGTGAGTTCAAGGCTAGCCTGGGACTACAGAATGAATTCTAGGTCAACCTGGGCTATAGTGAGACCCTACCTCAAAAAATAATAATAATAAAAGCCAGGCATTGTGGCACACACCTGTAATCCCAGAGCTCAGGAGGCTGAGGTAGGAGGAGTGCTATGAACTTGAGGCAAGCCTGTGACTGCATAGTGAATTGCAGGTCAACCTGGGCTAGAGTGAGACCCTACCTCAAAAACCAAACATAGAGCTAGAGAGATGGCTTAGCGGTTAGGGCACTTACCTGCAAATCAAAGGACCCAGATTCAATTCCCCAGGACCCATGTAAGCCAGATGTGCAAGGGGCGCATGCATCTGGAGTTCATTTGCAGAGGCTGGAGGCCCTGGCACATCCATTCTCTCTCTCTCTTTCTCTCTCTCTTCCTGCCTATTTCTCTCTCTCAAATAAATAAAGAAAAATAAAATATTTTTTAAAACAAGCATAAATAAATAATACTAAAAGGCAAAACTCTGAGAGACACCTCTTGTAACAGCTTTTAACTTCATCACCCAGAGATTCATAAATGAAGATTCATAAATGAAGTTCAAGCCAAACCTATGACACTGTCTGCATAGAACTTTCTCTTTGCTGTCAGTGATTTGCAGTTAGGTTGCAACCATGTGAAACAGATAGACTGATGATGAAGCAAATGAATTATCTAACCCTTTTTAAAATGTGTTTAAGACCTTCTGTGTTCCAGCAACCAGTGATCTTTTTGGGAGCAGATGTAACTCATCCACCTGCTGGAGATGGAAAGAAGCCTTCTATCGCTGCTGTGAGTATCAGCTGGCAGGTTTATCTTAAGTTAAGGCCAATGTCAACTTTCATCTCAAATAGAAACCTTAGAAATATAAGATAAAATAGTAGATTCAAAAGACCTACACCTTAGATTTGCTACTTTGAAGTCATTTTTCAAGAAAGTGTAAGCATATTTTAATTCTTTTGGATTTTCAGTACTCATTGCCTGTTCTAAATCCATTTTCTACCAAGTACTGGTTTTATTTTATGCTCTGGTAGATAGACTAATTCATTCTTTCGCTGTGTGGCTTTTATTCAAGGACTTAAAGACTACTGTGAAAAACAAAAGTAAATAAAAATGCCAGATTACTCTCTATCTGCCTCTTTCTCTGTCTGTTGCTCTCAAATAAATAAATAAAAATAAAAATAAAATTTTTTAAAGGGCGGTGGATTTATATTGTCTTGATTTTTGTTGTTTCTTGTGTTATAATGTACATATTTTTGCATCTTGGATTAATTTAATGCTTGGATTTTCTAGTTAGTTGCAGCATCATTAGATGTATCAGTCAATCTGATGTTATATATCTTCAGGGTAGGAGCTTAAGGTGCTAGGTGTGGCTGTCAAGACTCTCAGAGTATCTATAAAAGTGACCCTTGATGTTGGGTTTGCCTGCTGTGAGAGTATTCAAGTAGGCTGGGTGGAACAAAACATAGGCAGATTCTGAAATTTAACAAAACATTGTACACATTCAATGAAAAGCAGCACAGAGTATTTATGTAAGAGTTGGTATTATGACAACCAGATCCTCTAACAAAGTCAGTATCCCTTAGGGTGTGTGGTGCCCCACACCCTTAATCCTGTCAACAAGGAGGTTAAGATTTTTGGTCTGTTGAGGGTTCCAAGTCAGCTTGTGACCAAGTGAGACCCTTCCCTAATGAACAACAAAAGAGGAAACAAAGCCTCTATAAATCAGAAAGCAACAAATAACAAGCCCAAAATATATCTTATTTAAGAATGGCAAATTCGATCATCCATCATATTTAACATATAATTTATCCTGATATGGAAGGTGCAATTATCACTTCCAGTTCAGGCCTACATACCAGGCTTATTTGGCGAGTACTGACCTGGTGTAATCCCAGTTACCTTTTGGGATGATTTTGGTCACAGTTATGCCGCGCTTCTTCTTGGGTCCCTCTTTGGTGCGCCGTAGGTTCAAGTAGGCTGGCTGGGTCGCTGGATCGCTGCTCTGGTCACTGGTGCTGGTGCTGTGAGCTCCCTGCCCCAGGTCTCTGGTGCTTGCTGGCGCTTGTGCTGGCAGTGGAGGAGGGGAAGCTGTGGGTGGTGGCTCTAGTTTTCCCACTGGTCCACGTGATCCTCTACCTCCTGATCTGCTCCTCAGTTGGTCACTGTGGTTCTCCCTTCACGTTTCTTGAGTTTGTGAAGAGCTCCAGTGTGAGTGGAAACTCCCCTCACCTGGCTTTTCCTGGGGCTCAAGCCAAGCCATGCAGCTGTGGCCCCGCCGACCTGGTGCCACGGGTGCTAGAGCTGCTTCTGCCTGCCTATGTGGGCTCTGGACGGTCTAGATCTCTCCTACTTCTCTGCTGCTGTTGGTAATTTCTCATACACCTCACTTTTTAGTAGAAGAGTGTATTTTGCTGGGGTTTTTGGGGGGGCTTTTTCTCCCCTAGGCTGCTTTGGCGTGGTTCTTATGCCGCCATCTTAACCAGAAGTCCTCTCTTATTCTTTTTATACATTTTTTTTCTTGTTTCTTTTGAAATAGAGTCTCATTCTAGTCCAGGCTGACCTGGAATTCACTATGTATTCTCAGGGTGGCCTTGAACTCATGGCTATTCTCCTACCGCTGCCTCCTGAGTGCTGGGATTAAAGGCGTGTGCCACCATACCCAGCTTCTTTTTATACATTTTGTATTTAATCCTTTCCTGACTAATATTTAGGTCTACCAACATCAATTAGAATCTAATTTTTAAATGTAAAATACAGCTTAATTATAGAAAAATCTTTTTTGTTGTTGCTTTTTGTTTTTTGAGGTAGAGGCCCTGGCACACCCATTCTCTTTCTCTCTCAAACAAATAAATAAAATTTTAAAAAATATATAGGGGCTGGAGAGATGGCTTAGCACTTACGGTGCTTACCTGCAAAGTCTAAGGAGCCACGTTCAACTTCCCAGATCCCACGTAAGCCAGATGCACAAGGCTATACATGTGCAAGGTCGCACACACATCTGGAGTTCAATTGCACTGGCCAGAGGCCCTAGTGTGCCAATTTTCTCTCTCTCTCTGTCTCCTTATTTTTATTTTTTATTTGCGTATTTATTTTTTGGTTTTTCAAGGTAATGCTTTACTTTCACCCAGGCTAGCCTAGAATTCACTATCTAGTCTCAGGGTAGCCTTGAACTCACAGTGATCCTCCTACCTCTGCCTCCTGAAGGCTGGGATTAAAGGTGTGCTACCATGCCCAGCTTGAGCCATCCTTCTAGGTTCCACATCTCTAGGTTCCACATAAGGCAGGTGCACATGGTGGCGCAGGCATTTGGAGTTTGTTTGCAGCGACTAAAGGCCCTGGCGTGCCCATTCTCAGTCAATCTCTCCCTCCCTCTCTCTCTCTCTCTCTCTCTCTCTCTAATAAATAAATTAGAAAAACATTTAAAAAAATAAATATAGCCGGGCGTGGTGGCGCACGCCTTTAATTCCAGCACTTGGGAGGCAGAGGTAGGAGGATTGCCGTGAGTTCAAGGCCACCCTGAGACTCCATAGTGAATTCCAGGTCAGCCTGGGCTAGACTGAGACCCTACCTCGAAAAACCAAAAAAAAAAAAAAAAAAAAAAACAAATAAAAAAAAATAAATATATGTATAGCCAGGTGTGGTGCACATCTTTAATCCCAGCACTTGGGAAGCAGAGGTAGGAGGATTGCCATGAGTTCAAGGCCACCTTGTGGCTACCAAGGGAATTCCAGGTCAGCCTGGACTATAGCGAGACCCTACCTCAAAAAGCCAAAAGTTAAAAGTATACATATATATGTGAATTCCATCTAGTTTCGATTGTCTTGATTTGCTTTTCTTTCCCATTATAGGTTGTAGGCAGTATGGATGCCCATCCAAGCAGATACTGTGCCACAGTGAGAGTCCAGAGACCCCGACAGGAGATCATCCAAGACTTGGCCTCCATGGTCCGGGAACTCCTCATCCAGTTTTATAAATCAACTCGGTTCAAACCTACTCGCATCATCTTCTATCGAGATGGTGTTTCAGAGGGGCAGTTCAGACAGGTTGGTTGCCTGGGATGTATTTAGACTGTGTTTAAAGCAAATATATTTATGATATGTTACCTATATCTGAAGATGAAAGCCTAAAAATTGAGGTTCATAAAGTCAAATTTTGATGCCTTGATAAATTTTCTTTCTTTAAAATGGTTCACTGTGGATGTCAGGCATGGTGGTACATGCCTTTAATCCCAGCACTTGAGAAGCAAAGATAGGAGGATCACTGTGAGTTTGAGGGAAACCTGAGATTACAGAATGAATTCCAGGTCAGCTTGGGCTAGAGTGAGACCCTACCTCAAAAAAACAAAAGCAGGTTGGAGGGATTGCTTAGTGGTTAAGGCATTTGCCTGAAAAGCCAAAGGACCCAGGTCAATTCCCGAGGACCCACGTTAGCCAGATGCACAAAGGGTGCATGCATCTGGAGTTCATTTGCAGTGGCTGGAGGCCCTGACACTCTCCCTCTCTCTCCCCCTTTCTCTGTCAAATAAATAAATAAGTAAATAGGGCTGGAGAGATGGCTTAGCAGTTAAGGCACTTGCCTGCAAAGCCTAAGGACCCATGTTCAACTCTGCAGATCCCACATAAGTGAGACACACCAAGACAAGGCAAGCACAAGGTCGCACATGCCCACTAGGTGGCACTAGTGTCTGGAGTTTGTAGTGGCTGAGGCCCTGGCATGCCAATTCTCTCTCTCTCTCTCTCTCACTCACTCACTCTAAAAAATGAAATATATTGAAGAAATCATGAGACTAAATCATTATCTTACTTGGAAATATGTAGATGAACTAGATGACTATATTAAATCTTCTTATTGTATCTTCTTCAGGTATTATATTACGAACTACTGGCAATTCGAGAAGCCTGTATCAGTTTGGAGAAAGACTATCAACCCGGAATAACCTACATTGTAGTTCAAAAGAGACATCACACACGTTTGTTCTGTGCTGATAGGACAGAAAGGGTAAATCTATATCTGTTGTAATACTGTTGTAAGTCCAGCTCCCTCTGCCACTTTCTTTTTTTTTTTTTTTTTGATAGGGTCTTGCTGTAGCCTAGGTTGACCTGGAATTCACTATGTAGTCTCAGGCTGGCCTCAAACTCACAGTAATCCTCCTACCTCAGCCTCCCAGTGCTGGAATTAAATCGTGCACCACCATGCCCAGCTCCTCCTTTATTTTTGTGGTGCTAGAAATCATACCCAGGGCCTCATGCCATGCAAGGCAAGTGCTGTACCACTGAGCTACATTCCCAATTTATGTTTGTAAATTCAACTGCTTTAATCTTCACAAACACTATTAGATTACTACATATTATTTATTTATTTATTTATTTATACATTAAATGTATGTTATATTACTACTATCATCCCCATCTTGCACATGAAAAAACTGGAACACATGGATGCTAAATAACTTACAAAGCTTAAAAATGGTGGATGTTGGCCTAGAGAGATGGCTTAGTGGTTAAGGTGCTTGCTGGCAAAGTCAAAGAACCCAAGTTCAATTCCCCAGAACCCATGTAAAGCCCCATTCACTCTCTCTCTCTCTCTCTCTTTCTCTCTCTCTCGCACGCACGCGCGCGCTCCCTCGCTCTCTCTGCCTCTCTCCAATAAATAATTTTTTTTTTAAATGGTAGAGAGGTAGGGTTGAGAAGATGGCTCAGCGGTCAAAGGTGTTTGCCTGCAAAACGTAACGACCTTGGTTCAGTTCCTCAGTACCCATGTAAAGCCAGATGACAAAGTGGCATGTGCATCTGGAGTTAATTTGTAGTGGCTAGAGGCCCTGACACACCCTATTCACTCACTGGCTCTCTCTGCTTTTTGGTTTTTCGAGGTAGGGTCTCACTCTAGCCCAGGCTGACCTGGAATTCACTATGGAGTCTCAGGGTGGCCTCAAACTCATGGCGCTCCTCCTACCTCTGCCTCCCGAGTGCTGGGATTAAAGGCGTGTGCCACCACGCCCAGCTGAAAATATATTTTTAAATGGTAGTGGTAGGCCAGGCGTGGTGGCACATGCCTTTAATCCCAACACTTGGGAGGCAGAGGTAGGAAGATTGCCATGAGTTCAAGGTCAGTTTGGGACGATAGAGTAAGTTCCAAGTCAGCCTGGGCTAGAGACCCTAACTCGAGTTAAGGGGTGGGGGGGAGGTAGTGGTAGTTCTCAAATGTGGTAGTGTGGCTCCAGAGTATTCTACTGTACTATGCCACCTAATAGCAGTAGTAGTTAATCATTTTATCATTACCTCCAGGTTGTTAAAGGCCTTTGGCCCAGAACTTCTTGATACATTTCTCTGCCTAGGAACCATAAACTAGAGTCAGTGCTTGTGCATATCCAATATTTAGTAATACCTTTCATTTATTTGCTTGCTTTCAACTTTGCTCTAAATTACGCTATTAATATGAGTTGGTGAGTAGCAGAGTACTTGAATATAATACATAGTTAAGGCCCTGGGTTTGACCCCCAGTACTGGTGGGGGGGAACTACTGAAGATAGATGGGAGATGATTACAGTTGAGAAAGAGAGAAGTGTCATGTCATAGACCCTACATCTAGAAACTGCAGGAGCTGTGGTATGACCCCAGGCCTTCTGTTCCTGCTCTAAATGGACTGCAATTTTTATAGGTTAAACGTTACCAGGTTTTTTTCTAAACAGTTTTTTTTCCTTTACTTATTTGCTTATGTGTTTTGGGGCAGGGATGCACCAGGGTCTCTTGCCTCAGTAGATGAACACAGGACACTTGCACTACTTTTTGCATCTGGCTTATGTGGGCAGTTTGGGAATTGAACCAGGGTCAGCAGAGTTTGCAAGCAAGCACCTTTAACTGCTGAGCCATCTCCCTAGCCCCTCTCAAGTTTTTTTTTAAATATTTTTTATTTATTTATGAGATAGAGAAAGGGAGGGAGAGAGTGGGTACGCCAAGGCCTGTAGCCAATGCAAATAAACTCCAGACATGTGCATCTGGCTGTGGCTTATGTGCATTCTGGGTAATCGAATCTGGGTCCTTAGACTTCACAAACAAGCACCTTAACTGCTAAGTCATCTCTCCAGCCCAAGTTTTTTTTATTTTTAAACTAGACATTAATTCAATCCAGGCATGGTAGCACACCTTTAATCCCAGCCCTCAGGAGGCATGAGTTTAAGGCTACTCTAAGACTACATAGTGAGTTCCAGGTCAGCCTGCACTAGAGCAAGACCCTATCTTGGGGGGGGGGGGGTAAAAAAAAGGGTCAATTCATTGGTCCATTCAGCTACAATTCAAGCCACTTAACCCTATAGCAGTCCGTCACATGCCAGAAATGATATCTGAGTCAGTAAAATAATTTCTGATTTGTAGCTTTATAAACCTAGATTTATAGGAAATCATCTTAAGTGTTTTGGAAATGAGGAGGCTCAGGTGGGTATAGCAGAGTGATTTCCATTAGCAAGAGTTGTTAATCTTTTCTGTCACATCATAGCCACTCAGAGAAAAACAAGATACTGAAACTGACAGTATGAATAAAAGGGAATGGGCCTTTGTAGTCATTTCATTTTAACCTAACTTTGTCCTGTATTTTGTGCTATTAGGTAATTATTTTATATTCCTGAGTCTTAGGTAGAGACAGGAAGATCAGGAATTCTAGGTCATCCCTGAATACATAGCAAGTTCATGGCTATCCTGAGACATGAGACCCTGTCTCTAAATAAGTAAAATGCTGCCAGGTAGTGGTGGCACACGCCTTTTTTTTTTTTTTTTTTTTTTTTTTTTTTTTTGGTTTTTCGAGGTAGGGTCTCACTCTAGTTCAGGCTGACCTGGAATTCACTATGTCGTCTCAGGGTGGCCTCGAACTCATGGCAATCCTCTTACCTCTGCCTCCCAAGTGCTGGGATTAAAGGCGTGCGCCACCACGCCCGGCTTAACACGCCTTTAATCCTAGCACTTGGGAGGCAGAGGTAGAAGGATCACCGTGAGTTCCAGGCCACCTTGAGACTACATAATGAATTTCAGGTCGGACTGGGCTAGAGTGAGACCCCACCTTGAAAAGCAAAAAAAAGGGCTGGAGAGATGGCTTAGCGGTTAAGCGCTTGCCTGTGAAGCCTAAGGACCCCGGTTCGAGGCTGGGTTCCCCAGGACCCACGTTAGCCAGATGCACAAGGGGGTGCACGCGTCTGGAGTTCGTTTGCAGTGGCCAGAGGCCCTGGCGCGCCCATTCTGTCTCTCTCTATCTGCCTCTTTCTCTCTATGTCTGTCACTCTCAAATATAAATAAATAAACAAAAAAAATTAAAAAAAAAAAGAAAAGCAAAAAAAAAAGTAAAATGCCTAACATGGTCAACAAATGGTGACTCATTTGATGTTGCTATCATTTCTTTTCTTTTTTTTTTTTTTTTTTTTTTTTTTTTTTTTTTTTTTTTTTTTTTTTGGTTTTTCAAGGTAGGGTTTCACTCTAGCCCAGGCTGACCTGGAATTCACTATGGAGTCTCAGGGTGGCCTCGAACTCACGGCGATTCTCCTACCTCTGCCTCCCGAGTGCTGGGATTAAAGGCGTGCGCCACCACGCCCGGCCTATTTCTTTTCTTTAATATATAATATTCTCCAAAAAAATGGTAAATGGTAATTTTCATAATTTATTACTTTAGTAGCACTCCCTGTGTATATGTACCACAAATTGGAACGCTTAAAATTAACTTAAAAATTATGACATTTGGGCCCTGGCACACCCATTCTCTCTCTCTCAAATAAAGAAAATAAAAATAAACTTAAAAGTAATTATGTCATTTGAGCCAGGCACAGTGGTACACACCTCTAATTCCAGCACTCTGGGGTAGGTGGATTGCTGTGAGTTTGAGGCCAGCCTGGAACTACAGAGTGAGTACCAGGTCAGCCTGGACTAGAGTGAGACCCTACCTTGAAAAAAAAAAATTATGCCATTTGGGCTGGAGAGGTGGCTTAGTGGTTAAAAGTACTGACCTACAAAGCCTGACATCACCCAGGTTTGATTCCCCAGTACCCACATAAAGCTAGATGCACAAAGTGGCATGTATATCTGGAATTTGTTTACAATGGCAGGAGGCCCTGGTCCGCCTATTCTCTCTCTCTCTCTCTCTCTCTATCTCTAAAATAAATGAAAATACTTTTTAAAATAATTATGCCATTCATCCATATTGGTGTCACCTACTAAGTAGTAATGGAGACTTAACTTGTTTTTGTTCATCAGCACTTATTTTAAAAATAAGCACTAGTGGGCTGGAGAGATGGTTTAGCGGTTAAGTGCTTGGCTGTGAAGCCTAAGGACCCCAGTTCGAGGCTCAATTCCCCAGGATCCACGTTAGCCAGATGCACAAGGGGGCACACGCATCTGGAGTTTCTTTGCTGTGGCCGGAGGCCCTGGCACACCCATTCTCTCTCTCTCTCTATCTGCCTCTTTCTCTGTCTGTCGATCTCAAATAAATAAATAAAAATGAACAAAAAAAATTTAAAAAATAAGCACTGGAGGGGCAGAGATGTAGCTCCATTGGTAGATTATTTGCCTAGCATACATGAAGCCCTGTGTTCAATCCCCCATGCATAAACTTGTTCATCCTCCGCTACATAATGAGTTATAGGCCAGCCTCAAAAAAATAAATAAATAAATAAGGCTGAGGATGGTGGCAGACACCTTTAATCCCAACACTCAGGAAGCTGAAGTAGGAGGATCACAGTGAGCCAGAGGCCAGCCTGGGGCTACATAGTGAGTTTCTGGTCAGCCCTGGCTAGAGTGAGACCCTACCTCTAGAAAAGAAGCAACAAAGCTTGGCATAGTAGCTCATGCCTTTAATCCCAGCACTTGGAAAGCGGAGGTAGGAGGATTACCATGAGTTTGAGGCCAGCCTGAGATGACACAGTGCATTCCAGGACAGCCTGGGCTGGAGCTAGACCCCACCTCAGAAAACCAAAAAATAAATAAATAAATAAATAAATAAGCAACAACAAACAACAAAAAAAATTAAAATAAAATAACCAAAAATTTTTTTTTTATTTTGGTTTTTCGAGGCAGGGTCTCACTCTAGCTCAGGCTGACCTGAAATTCACTCTGTAATCCTAGGGTGGCCTTGAACTCTTGGTGATCCTCCTACATCTGCCTCCTGGGAGCTGGTATTAAAGGTGTGTGCCACCACACCCAGCAACTAAAAAGTTTTTGAGAAAGGGTAAGGTTTTCAAAAATGTAATACTTACTATGTAACTATTATAATAAAGAAATTATGGCCTGAGCATGGTGGCATGGGCCTCTCATCCCAGTACTCAGAGAGGCTGAAATAGGATCAACATGAGTTTAAGGCCTACCTGGGCTACAGAGTGAGTTCCAAGTCAGCCCGGGCTAGAGTGAGACCCTACTTTGGGGGAGTGAGGATAGGAATTAAGACCTGCATAAGGTCTGCACTTTATGGTTGCTTAAGCAATATTTCAAATGGAAAGTAATGCGATATGGGATCAGCCTATGTATTTAAACATTTTTAAAGTACTTTCAGGTATATTTTTACCTTTGTTTTGTTTAAACTTTAATCATAATAATCTAGGTTGGAAGAAGCGGCAATATCCCAGCTGGAACAACAGTTGACACCGACATTACACACCCGTATGAGTTTGACTTTTACCTCTGTAGCCATGCTGGAATACAGGTAAGCCTACTCCTAGGTGAGATGTTTTAATTCTAAACTTCAATTCTTATGTACATTCTTTTTTATATTTCTATTTATTTATTTATTTTGATAGAGAAAGAGAGTTAAAGAGGCAGATAGAGAATGGGTACACCACTTCAGCCACTGCAAACAAACTCCAGACGCGTGCACCACCTTGTGCATCTAGCTTATGTGGGCACTGGGGTGTTGAACATGGGTCCTTGGGCTTTGTAACAAGCACCTTAACCACTAAGCCATCTTTCCAGCTCTTATGTACATTCTTTTTTTTTATGTACATTCTTTTTTTAAAAAAAATTTTTTGTTGTAACTTTTCTTTTGAGAGAGAGAAGGAATTGGCATGCCAGGGCCTACACCATTACACTTGAACTCTAGAAGCATGTGCACTTGCGTCACCTTGTGTGTTTGGCTTATGTGGGACCTGGAAGAATAGAACATAGGTCCTTAGGCTTTGCAGGCAAACACCTTAACTGCTAAGTTATATCTTCAGTCCTGTGTACATGCTTAAAATATCATCAGAATGAGAAATAATGAGCTGGGTATGGTGGATCATGCCTTTAATCCCAGCACTTGGTAGGCAGAACTTGGTAGGCAGAGATAGGAGGATTGCTGTGAGTTCAAGGACACCCTGAGACTACATAATGAATTCCAGGTCAGCCTGGGCTAGAGTGCGACCCTACCTCAAAAAAAGGGGGGGAGGAATAATACTGTTCTCTGCATTTGTAGTTATTCCACATGAAACTATCAGTAAATAAATTTCTTCTTTCCATTACCTGGTATTTATGAAAATACCAGAACATAATTAGCTCAGTGGGATGAATCTTCCTAAAATGTTCATTTAACCTAAAACTTCAGAAAAATATTTATTTTATGAATATTTTTTATTTTACAAAGTAATATATTTCATTATGGAATTGGCATTGTACTTTGTTCTTGTTTATTCCCTTCCCCTACTAACTGCCCATGCCCACCTCTGACTAGTTTCCTTTCTTCCCCTAGATTGTCGCCCTCCCTTAAGATCTCTTCTTCCCCTCTCATTATTCCTTTTTTTAATTTTGTGACTGCTGGGAGTGGTGGCACATGCCTTTAATCCCAGCGGGAGTCAGAGATAGGAGGATTGCTGTGAGTTCAAGGCTAGTCTGAGCTACAGAGTGCGTTCCAGGTCAGCCTGGGCTAGAGTGAGACCCTACCTTGAAAAAAACAAAAGAGCTAGTTTTGGCCAGGCGTGGTGGCGCACACATTTCATCCTAGTACTTGGGAAGTAGAGGTTGGAGGATTGCCATAAGTTCGAGGCCACACTGAGACTACATAGTGAAGTCCAGGTCAGCCTGGGCTAGAGTAAAACCCTACCTCAAAAAAAAAAAAAAAAAAAAAAAAGCTAGTTTTATTGCTTACACACACACACATATACATTTTTTCATATATGTCCATATATATAATTTTTAGTCTAAAATTCCACATATGGGGGGAAATGTGGTATTTATTTGTCTTTCTGAGTCTGGGCTTAATTCACTTAATGTAATGACTTTCAGTGCCATCTGTTTCCTACAAATGTCATGATTTCATTTTTCTTTACAGCTTCATAAAATTCTATTGTTGTACTAGGAATGGTGGCACATACCTGTAACCCCAGCACTTGGGAGGTGGAATGAGGAGGAACAAGAGTTCAAGGTCATACTCACCTACATAGCAAGTATGAGGCCAGCTTGGACTATATGAGACCCTGTCCCCAAAAAAATCAACAACAAAAAAATTCATTGTATATATGTACATTTTCTTTATCCATCCATCTGTTGATGGACATCTAGGCCAGTTCTATTTCATGACTATTGTTAATGTGTAGCAATAAACACGGATGTGCAAGTAGCCCTGTGTTCTATGTTGATTTAGAGTCCTTCAAGTATATACCCAAGAGTGGTCTAGCTGGGTCATAGAGTAGTTCTATTTTTAGTTGTTTGAGAGCCCTCAATATTGACTTTCATAGTGGTTACACAAGTTTATATTCCCACTAACAGTAAATAGAGTTTCTCAACAGGTGCAGTAGCTCACACCATTAGTTTGGGGCCAGCCTGGGGCTAGAGTGAGACCCCACCTGGGGGGGGGGGAATAAGAAAGAAAGAGAAAACAAATAGAGATTGTGGAGGTGAGTCAGTGAGTAAAGTGCTTGCTGCACAGTGTGAGCACTTGAGTTCAGATTCCAAGAACCCATATAAAGCCAGGTGAAGTAGCACACGTCTGTAATCCCAGCACTCCTTTGGGGAGGTAAGACGTGGACACAGGAGAGTCCCCAAAAGCTCAAGGGCCAGCCAGCCTACCTAATGTCCACACAGCAGAGGACCTTGTCTTAAGCAAGGTGGAAGGAGGGACTAACACCCAAGGTTGTTTCCTGACCTCTGCACAAACAGTAACTCTGGTTGAAGATGTGGAGGAAAAGGAACTGTTATGCTGTACATTATATGTTATACACTAGCCATTGTAGAACTCAGTGTGGAAGTTCCTTAAGAAATTTAAACTAGCCAGGCATGGTGGCGCACACCTTCAATCCCAGCACTCAGGAGGCAGAGGTAGGAGGATCGCTGAGAGTTCAAGGCCACCCTGAGACTACATAGTGAATTCCAGGTCAGCCTGAGCTAGAGCGAGACCCTGCCTCAAAAAAAAGAAAGAAGGAAGGAAGGAAGAAAGAAAGAAAAGGAAAGAAAGAAAGAAATTAAAAATAGAGGGGCTGGAGGGATGGCTTAGCGGTTAAGGTGTTTGCCTGCAAAGCCAAAGCACCCAGGTCCTATTCCCCAGGAGGACCCATGTTAGCCAGATGCACAAGGTGGCACATCCATCTGGAATTTGTTTGTAGTGGCTAGATGCCCTGGCACACCCATTCTCTCCTTTCCTCTCTCTCCCTCCCTCCCTCCCTCCCTCTTTCTCTCTGCCAAATAAATAATTTTTTTTAATTAAAAATAGGGGCCGGTGTCGTGGCACCCACCTTTAATCCCAGAACTTGGGAGGCAGAGGTAGGAGGATCACCATGAGTTCAAGGCAACCCTGAGACTACAGAATGAATTCCAAGTCAGCCTGAACTATAGTGAGACCCTACCTTGAAAAAAAAAAAAGCAAAAAGAAAATAAATTAAAAATAGGGCTAGAGAAATGGCTCAGCAGTTAAGGTGCTTGCCAGCAAAGCCAAAGGTACTGATTCCTCAGTACCTACATAAGCCAGATGCACAAGGCCCTGGTGTGCCCATTTCTCTGTCTTCTCTCTCTCTCTCTCTCTCTGCTTGCAAGTAAGTTTTTTAGAAATTTAGAAAGAGCCGGGCATGGTGGCACACACCTTTAATCCCAGCACTCGGGAGGCAGAGGTAGGATCACCGTGAGTTCAAGGCCACCCTGAGACTACTGAGTGAATTCCAGGTCAGCCTGGGCTAGAGCAAGACTCTACCTCAAAAAATAAATAAATAAATAAATAAATAATAAAACTAAAAATAGATCTACCATGTGACTCATCTGTACCACTCCTAGTTATTTTCCTGAGGAGTCCAAGTCAACAGACCACAGAGATCCATGCCTATTAATGCTTATTGAAGCAGTATTCACAATGGCCAAGTTATAGAACCAACCTAGGCGTCTGTCAACAGAGAAATGGGTAAAGAAATTGTGGTGTATATATGTATATATACAGTGGAATTTTTTTCAACTATAAAGAAGAACCAGGTTATGTCATTTGCAAGAAAATGGATGCAGCTAAAAATAATTATATTAAGTGAATTAAGTCTCAGTAAACAAACATTGTATATGTTAGTGTATGCCTTTAATCCCAGCACTCTGGAGGCAGAGGTAGGAGGATTACTGTGAATTCAGTGCCAGCCTGGGACTACAGAGTGAAAACATGTCACATTTTCTCCTATTTGTAGTTCCTAGATTTTATGTAGATGCATGAAAGCATGGATGATATGACTTGCAAGTAAAAGCAAAACTATAGGGAACAAAGGGACTAAGGAGAGCAAAATGGTATGTGGGAGAATATCCTTAAAGTATATTTTATACTTGTAACGTGACTTTTTGTTTGTTTGTTTTTTAAGATAGGGTCTTGATTTAGCCAAGGATGACCTGGAATTCACTATGTAGTCTCAGACTGGCCTTGGAGTCACAGTGATCCTGTCCTACCTCTGCCTCCCAAGTGCTGGGGTTAAAGGCGTGAACCATCATGACCTACATTATATACTTGTATAAAAATGCCTTTATGTAAAAGGCTGGGCATGGTGGCATATGCCTTTAATCTCAAAACTGGGGAGGCCAAGGTAGGAGGATCGCTGTGAGTTCCAGGCCAGCCTGAGACTACCTATGTAGTAGACAGCCTCGGATCACTGAGATGAACTTCCAGACCAGGCACAGTTATGGAGGAAGAGATTTATTAAAGCTTACAGATCCAGGGGAAGTTCCATAATGGCAGAACAAGCTGGCCTGCCTGCACAGGTCCAAGCAGAGAGAGACAGAAAGCCACACTACACAACACACTTCAGCAACTCCAGGTGGAACTTAGGCACTTTGCATATCTTTAGATTGAAATTTCAAACCCACCACCACACCTTAAGATCCACCCAGTGACACTGCCTCCAGCCAGGTGGCTGCAGATCCAAACTAAAAAGTAATAAAACACTGAATATAGTGGGGGCCATCTATTCAAACTACCACAGTGGGCATGGTGGCGTATGCATTTAATCTCAGAACATGGGAGGCTGAGGTAGGAGGATCACTGTTAGTTTGAGGCCAGCCTGAGACTACCTAGTGAATTCTAGGTCAGCCTAGAGCGAGGCCCTGCCTCAAAAAAACAAAATAAAAAAAAGTCCTTATTGTAACCAGTACAATGTAAAATGAATATACACCAGTGAAAAAGAATTTTTAAAGCAAGGGGCTGGGGAGATGGCTTAGTAGATAGTGTTTGCTGTGCAAACATGAGAAGCAGAGTTTGGATCCCCAGCACCACATAAATGCTAGTGGGCATGGCAGCCCACCTGTAATCCTAATTTTCAGGAGGCAGAGATGGGCAGATCCCCAGGGCAAGTAGGTGAATTGATGAGCCCTGGATTCAAATAAGAGACTACCTTAGTAAATAAGGTGGAGTGCAATTAAGGAAGACACCCATCATCTACCTTTGGCCTCTATATGCACATGCAAATACACGTTCCATATACTCACTTTAAAAATATATATAGGGCTGGAGAGATGGCTTAGCGGCTAAGCGCTTGTCTGTGAAGCCTGAGGACCCCAGTTCGAGGCTCGATTCCCCAGGACCCACGTTAGCCAGATGCACAAGAGGGTGCATGTGTCTGGAGTTCGTTTGCAATGGCTGGAGGCCCTGGTGCGCCCATTCTCTCTATCTGCTTCTTTCTCTCTGTCTGTCGCTCTCAAATAAATAAAAATAAACAAAAAATTTAAACTATATATATAAAGAAAGCACAGGAGCTGCAGAGATGGCTCAGTGGATAAAGCACTTGTTATGAAGGTATGAATACTGGAGTTTGGATCCCCAGCACCCACATAAATGCTGGCTAACTACAGCAGCCAAGTAGGCAAGCTATGGATGCAAGTAAGAGACCCTGCCTCAGTAAATGAGCTAAAGAGCAAATGAGAAGAAACCTCTGGCCTCCACATGCATGTACATACATGTGCTCATGTACCCACCCACACACAAGAATACACATACACATAAACACCCAAAAAAGGGGGATTGAGGGCCTGGCATGGCACACACCTTTAATCCCAGCACTTGGGAGGCAGAAGTAGGAGGATCGATGTGAGTTTAAGGCCAGCCTGAGACTACATAGTGAATTCCAGGTCAGCCTGAGTTAGAGTGAGACCCTACCTCAAAAAAAAAAAACAACAACAACCAAAAGAAAGGAGGGGTGAGGAGATAGCCCCTTAGAAGGTGGAGCACAGCAGCAGTTAAGGCACTTGCCTGCAAAACCCAACAACCCAAGTTCCATTCCCCAGTACCCACATAAAGCCAAGATGCACAAAGAGGCTACAGGCTCTGGCACACCAATTCTGTTTGTCTATCTCTCTTCTTTCTCTCTCTCTGCTTGCAAATAAATAGATATATTTTTAAGTTAATAAAATAAAGCCAGGCATGGTGGCACACTCCTTTAATCCCAACACTTGGGAGGCGGAGGTTGGAGGATCGCCGTGAATTTGAGGCCTCCCTGAGACTACATAGTGAATTCCAGGTCAGCCTGGATTAGAGTGAGACCCTACCTCAAAAAAATAAATAAATAAATAAAAGTTAATAAAACAGAAGGTGGAACACAAAGACCTCAAGATTGTCCCCTGACATTCACATGTGTATCATGACACACATGTGCCAATACACACATGGAAATTTTTTCTTTTTTTCAAAGTAGGGTCTCACTCTAGCTCAGGCTGACCTGGAATTCACTATTTATTCTCAGGGTGGCCTTGAACTCACGGTGATCCTCCTACCTCTGCCTCCCGAGTGCTGGGATTAAAGGTGTGCACCACCACGCCCAGCTAAACAAATGTTTTTTGAGAGTGTTTTTATTATTTATTTTGAGAGAGAGAAAGAATATAGATGCTCCAGGGCCTTCAGCCACTGCAAACAAACTCCAGACACGTGTGCCCCTTTTATGTATGTGTGACAGTGTGTGCTTGCATCGCTGGGCATCTGGCTACGTGGGACCTGGAGATTCAAACATGAGTTCTTAGGCTTCCCAGGAAAGCACCTTGACTGCCAAGCCATCTCTCCAGCCCTAAATAAATATTTTTAAAAGAAAGAAATCAGGTTGGAGGGATGGCTTAGCGGTTAAGGAGTTTACCTGCAAAGCCAAAGAACCCAGGTTTGATTCCCCAGGAACCACATTAGCCAGATGCATAAGGAGCGCATGTGTCTGGAGTTCGTTTGCAGTGGTTGGAGGCCCTGGGATGCCCATACCCATTCATTCTCTGTCTCTCTTTCTCTCTCTCTCTCTCTCTCTCTCTCTCTGTCGAATAAATAAAAATAAAATATTTTTTAAGAATCAGGTTGGAGAGATGGCTTAGCAGTCAAGGTGCTTGTCTGAAAAGCTAAAGGACCCAGGTTCAATTCCACAGGACTCATGTAAGCTAGATGCACAAGGTGGTGCATGTGTCTGGAGTTCATTTGCAGCAGCTAGAAGCCCTGGCACACGCATTCTCTATCTCTCTACATCTGACACACACACACTCTCTCTCTCTCTCTCAAATAATACACACGCACACACACACACAAAAAAAAAACTTTAAAAAATGAAAGAAATCAACGGGAGTTGTCATTACCTTCTCCACAGGGTACCAGCCGTCCTTCACACTACCATGTTTTATGGGATGATAACTGCTTTACTGCAGACGAACTGCAGCTGCTTACTTACCAGCTCTGCCACACTTATGTACGCTGCACACGATCAGTTTCTATACCTGCACCAGCGTATTACGCGCACCTGGTGGCATTCAGAGCCAGATACCATCTTGTGGACAAAGAACATGACAGGTAATATAAAAGCATAACAAATACACATTCTCATACCAAATCCAAATATGATCTGAGAGCCAGGTGTGGTGGCATACACCTTTAATCCCAGCACTCGGGAGGCAGAGGTAGGAGGATTGTGGTGAGTTTGAGGCCACTCTGAGACTACAGAATGAGATCCAGGTCAGCCTGAGCTAGAGTAAAACCCTACCTCGAAAAAACAACAACAACAACAAATGATCTGATTTACTGAGGCACTTTCTTTAAGAACTTCCATTTAAGTATATACCTGTCTTGCCATTCACAATTAAGGTTTGACAAACTATTATGGGAGTCAGTGCACTGTACGAAAAGTGATGATAGAACTGACTGCCTAGCCAGGTGTGGTGGCGCATGCCTTTAATTCCAGCACCTGGAAGGCAGAGGTAGGTGGATCTGTCGAGGCCACCCTGAGACTACATAGTGAATTCCAGGTCAGCCTGCACTAAAATGAGACCCTATCTCAAAAAACCAAGAAAAAAAAAAAAAAACTGACTGCTCAAAGTGAAGTTTTCTGTTGAAATACTCTGTGTAGGATGATCGACAGCAAAATGATAAAGTAATCTAGTTGCCCAAGGAAGAGATTATTAGTAATAACAAAGATATGTTATAGACAAATAATATGCTCTCTGGGATTAATTTGTAATGAATCCTGAGGAAATGAAAGGAGTGAAGTAAGATGGCCATGTGTTAACTGAAGCTAGGTGACAGACATATAGTTCCTTGTGCCAGTCTCTACTTTCTAGCGTTTGTTGACATTTCTGCAACATAACTTTCTTCATAATGATTACATCGGAAAGGGTTGCGCTTGTGTTCACTGCCACTTCTCTTACAGTGCTGAAGGAAGCCATGTTTCAGGACAGAGCAATGGGAGAGATCCACAAGCTCTTGCCAAGGCTGTACAGATTCACCAAGATACCTTACGCACAATGTACTTTGCTTGACAAGTCCAAGTGTGTTCTCTGAGAGGAAGAACTGAAAGATGCATCCGACACACAGTGTATGTTTGCAGTGGAGTCAGTTCAGTAGGAATGCTCCAGCCATACGGAAGCCAACACTGTGGGGGGGTCTGGTCCTTCTGTTGACCCAAGGAAGATCGTTTACTTCATCAAGGCACGCAGCGCCGTTATGCAATAGGAAGCCAGCCAGCTGCTTTCTGTGCGGTCTCCTATAGAAGCACCGCCGTTGTCTTGTGCTCACTCCTATAGTCTCACCCTTCTAATGCCTTTACCTCAAGTTGCTCGGCAGCACAACTATCTTTGCAAAAAAAGAAAGAGAAGGTAAATGATGGTTTAACCAACACACACCTACACAAATAAGTCCTTGCTCACAGTTCTGTGTGCAGAAAAGTTAACGTGCATCCATATATTCTTGTAAAAGGAGTCTGTGTATTTTTAAATATATATGTGCATATTTCATATGCATATATATCTGATCTGGATCTAAATTCATAATAGATATATATGTGTGTCTGTATATATATATATTTTATAGTTCATTCCATTGGGGGATTTTCTTTTATCTTCCCCAATCACCTTTATTTTTTTCTCTACCTCCTTGCTTTCATCATCTACATTTTTCCCCGATTGCTATAGGTGACATTCAAATGTTCCCATATTTGATTCATCTGAAGTAAAGCACGGCAAACTAGATTTCTATTTTTACTTTATAACCCTCACTCCTGTCTCGGATCTCATCCACAATTCTGAGTCGTCACTCTCGATGCAGTCGCGTGTGTGGGTGCCTGCTTCTTCCTGCTCTGGACTTCCACCTGCCATGTATGCACCGTGCACATAAGCCGTAGCAACCCAGGTGTTCTTTTTCTTCTGTGAATTTACTCAAGCTGCTATACATATAAAACCTTGTCAGAAGTTGTAACTTTCTGGTTAGTGATAGGTGTCCTAAAGCCTCTGATTCTATGACTTATACATGGAAATCCCTTAGAGATTTTTATAAAGGGGAAATATTTTAAAAAATTTAAACTTTAAGGCTAAGGCCTCTGAAATTTGGTGGAAAGAGAGAAGGAATTAGGGTTGTTTTTATTTTTGCTAGTTTACTTGCTGCCTCATACATTAATGTGATTTTCATATATATATTTTTATATATATGTATGTGTATATATATAAACATATGTATGTGTTTTGAAGTATAGCTTCATTTTCTTTTATATTAGAGTAATGCTTTAATAATTATAGAACTGTATTGGCTACATCTTTTATAGAAATATAAACATGTTTAAGAACTGACTAGTTTTTGCTATATTTTAGTGCAATAAGCAGTGAAAAGTTGTGTCTGATATCTTTACCACAGATAATAGGAAGAACAGGCACCTCTCTCATTTTAAAAGGGCAAAGTAATATAGCCTTAATTTCAGAAGGAAAGTTTTGTAATTTGCAGTTTTAATGCATGTCTTTAAAAAATAATAGTGAGCCACACATAGTGATGTATACCTTTAATTCCAGCACTTGGGAGGCAAAGGTAGGAGGATCACTATGAGTTCGAGGCCAGCCTGGGACTACAGAATGAGTGCCAGGTCAGCCTGGGCTAGAGTGAGACCCTATCTCAAAAAAATAAAATGAAAAAAATTATGGTGAAAAGAAGATTAGAAATAAAGTTTAAATTTGAACTTTGATTTAAGAAATTATTTGAAAATAGGTCATGTTTATCAAAGAATCATGCTGGTTAGATATCCACTTTCTTTTACTAAAAGGAATCAGGAAAATGGTTTTTAAAGATTTCTTTGCTGATTTATCACCAATTTAACTTGCTTTTTAAAAGTAAGATGATAGGAACAAAGGAAGTTAGGACTTGGATCATTTTAAATGACTTAAATTTCTGAAATGGGGGAAAACTTTTACAAAACATTTTGTCTTTATTTCTTTATTTGGTAACCATAGTAAGTAACTTTGAGATGTTAAAGTACCATAAACCTGTTAAAGCCAACTTTATCAGTGACATTAGGTTGGGGGGCTTTGCGCTTTGTAACTCATGAAAGCTGCATTTTGAGCTTAGAGGTGGAAGATTTCTGTTTGCGCTGTCTGTCGTGCTCAGCACTGTCTGAGTGCAACACTTACAGAGTCTCCAGGGACGCTGCAGCATTTCAGTGTTCCACCTACGCATGAAAGGTCAGAGACCTAGAGCGCCAGTTTCTCTCCCTTGTAATCCACTATAATTGCCAATTGACTGTATTTTGAGCCTAAAATCTGAGCCCATGTCCTCCAACAGACATGACATCTTTTTTCCCTCTGCCAGAAAACTAAGAAAGTACTGTATTTCATGTGTTCTTTATTTTGAAGTCTCTGAATGCAATTTACAACACTGTTTCAAAGCACTTTACAAAAATATAGTCTATACATTTTTTTTCTTCCAAATTCTTCCATCTCCTTCCTTACAAAAACAAAAAACAAAACAAAAAAAAAAAAATTCTGGGCCTAGAGAGATGGCTCAGCAGTTAAGGCACTTGCCTGAAAAAAACCTCCTAAAAACATGTTTGGCTTTTTTGTGTGTGTGTTTGTCTTGGAAACTGACTGTCCCTATAGTGCCCAGGCTGACCTCAACACCTTGGTTCTGCAGTACAGATGCATGCCACCTTGCCCAGCTTTGTTTCACTGAGCAGAGTAGGGACATGGGCAAGAGAAGAAAATACTACAGCCTAGGTGGTCAGATCCTAATGAGTCTATGCTGTTCATTATGAATAAAACATCTTCCTTTGTCTGAGACAGCGCACATGTTCGTATGAGAAATGTTAGGGAGCAACTGTGGATACCCTTTTTCTATTCTACCTAATTTTCAGAACTTTGGCCTCACATATTTTACAGTAAAGCCTTTAACTCTGATTTGAATAGAAGTTTTCAAAAGGAATTTTTTTCTAAAAAACAAATCTTTATCTTTTGAATGGCTTCTTTTTTGGAATGGTCTTACATTATTCAACATTGCTAGTTTAAGGTTAATTAACTTGGAAGAATATGTCTATTTCTATTTTGCCTAATATCAAATTGCTATACTAAATTTAACTGCAAGAAACCTTGTGCTTAGAATATTATGACAAAAGGCTAATGACAAATATTGCTTGAAATTTATTCCAGTTTATTTTGTACTTTTGGGTAGAATTTCTAGACTTTTTCTTTAAGAAATATTTCTTTTAAAATTTAAATATCATGAAACTGACTTCTACCCTTGCTCACTAACTATATGATGAAAACTAAATTTTTACCTGCCGATTTTTATGATATGTGTCACAAGATTGACTTTAAAATGTCAGTCTGGGAAACTTGTATAATTGATTTTCATGTGAAGAACATTGGGAGTCTAATGTATATTCTTGATGGCAAATGTGTCTGTAAAGTGCATGCTACATGTTACTATATTATAGTATCACACTACTGGTCCTGAGAACCATTCATTTACAATATTGCAGCTGCTATATTTATTTAGGAAGAGTCTGTCAGTTACTATAAAGAGTTGAGCAAGATGCCATGCCAGGTTAGTAGTGTCAGAGTCTCTGTTGTCTTTTAGATAAGTTTAGGGACATGAAATATCAAGGTAACAAAGGGTGCTGCCATTTTAGTTTCAAGCAGAATATCCTTTGTTTTAGATGTATGCATTTTGACTTTTAAAATTTGAAAAAGGGTACCTCAGTCTCATACTGGTTTTTGGCATATTTTCACAAGACATGCAGATGTCCTTTGATTTTCATTTTTTGTTTGTTTTGGTTTGGTTTGGCTTAGTTTGGTTTTAGTTTTTTGAGGTAAGATCTCGCCATAGCCCAGGCTGACCTGGAGTTGACTATGTAGTCTCAGGGTGGCCTTGAATTTACAGCAATCCGCCTCCTAAATGCTGGGATGAAAGGCATTTGCCACCACACCTAGCTGATTTTTCTTAATAATTACTTTTTAACACGTTTCTCAGAAAAAAAATAGTCTGGAAGTATCCCTGTTTATAACCTATTTATTTTTCTTCCTAGAAGGGAATCTAGCAGGAATTTTCTGGGTGTTTTGAAAGGTACTTAATAAAGGTTCATCTCTGCCTTCTAGCGAGAGACTCTTAAGCCTTCTAAAGATGATTCTGGTTTTTCAAACTAGGTTCTGTGTGGTGCACCATGGCCTATATTGCCTAACAGATCTTAGAATGACAGGCATAAGGTATGTCTTGGGAAATAAGCAACCCTTGAGTACAGCTGCCCTTGAGTAGAAAGGGCTGGTGAAGGTCAGTGTCAGAGAAAAGCTTGAGCACTCAGAGTGCCAGCAGTAAATCTGAAGCCACTGTTTTTAAGAAATGTGGTACAGCTTTTCACAAGTTCATGTGGCTTTATGGAATTTCAAGGAGCTGGTCACTTGGGCACTAGTAGAATATTTTGTGTCTTCCATTTCAAACCTAGATAGTAATATTTTGCCAAGAACTTTAGCTGACAACTCTGTATAACTTTCATTCAGTATCATTAAACATGTTTGCTAAGCTAGGCATGGTAGCACATACCTGTAATCTCAGTACTCAGGAGGTAGAGTCAAGGCCAGCCATGCTACATAGCAATTTGAGGTCAAACTGGGGTAGATGAGACTCTCTCAAAAAAAAAAAAAAGTTTGCTTGACTCTTAATATTCCCGTATTAATACTCTCCTGTTGCAGAGTAAGACTGCCCTTAACAGTACTTTGAACTTTATAAGTTAGTCAAGCTGCAAAAAGACATCATTAATGTCCATATGAAGTATTAGTCTTTTTCATTCTTTTTAAGAATATGGGGCTATCTTAAAGCTTTAATAAAAATAGTTGGGGAACTTTTTATCAAATGAGGCCTCCCTGGACTGGAGAGATGACTTAGTGGTTAAGGCACTTTCCTGCAAAGTCAAAAGACCTTAGTTTGATTCCCCAGGACCCATGTTAGCCAGATGCCAGATGCACAAGGTGGTGTATGCATCCGGAGTTTGTTTGCAGTGGCTGGAGGCCCTAGCACGCCCATTCCCCCCACCCCCTTTCTCTCTCTGCCTGCGTGTTCTCTCAAATAAGTAAATAAAAATAAAATATTTTAGGGCTGGAGAGATGGTTTAGTGGTTAAGCCACTTGCCTGCAAAGCCAAAGGACCCACGTAAGCCAGATGCACAAGGGGTTACATGCATCTGGAGTTTGTTTTCAGTGGCTGAAGGCCCTGGCTTGCCCATTCTCTCTCTACCTGCCTGTTTCCGAATCTCTCTCTCAAACAAATACTAATAAAATAAAATAAATAGTTTAAAAAATAATAAAATAAAATATTTCTTTAAAAAATGAGGCCTCCCTGTGCAGCATAATAACCCTAGTTTAAAATGTGTCTTTCTTAGCCAGGTGTGGTGTCTCACGCCTTTACTCCCAGCACTTGGGAGGCAGAGGTAGGAGGATCGCCATGAATTCGAGGCCATCCTGAGACTACAGAATGAATTCCAGGTCAGCCTGGACTAGAGTGAGACCTACCTTGAAAAACCAAAAGAACAAATAAATAAAATAAAATGTGTCTTTCTTGCTGGGCATGGTGGCGCATGCCTTTAATCCCAGTATTTGGAAGACAATGGTCGCCATGAGTTTGAGGCCTCCCTGAGACTACATAGTGCAGGTCAGCCTGGGCTAGAGTGAAAACCTACCTCAAAAAAAAGTGTCTTTTTCTGTGTCCCTCCCATTTGATCATGTGAAGCACTTTTATAATTCTGTTGGAATCCAAAAAAGATTTTTTTGTTGTTGCTTTTTCAAGGTAGGGTCTTACTCTAGTCCAGACTGACCTGGAATTCACTATGTAGTCTCAGGGTGGCCTCAAACTCATGGCCACCATTCCTGGCTCGAGAAAAAAAGATTTTTTTAAAAAGCCAAGAATAGGTATGTTAAAAGTCAATACAGAAGCAGGGCATGGTGGCGCACTCCTTTAATCCTAGCGCTCAGGGAGGCAGAGGTAGGGGGATCACCGTGAGTTCGAGGCCACACTGAGATTACATAGTTAATTCCAGGTCAGCCTGAGCCAGAGTGAGATCCTACTTCGAAAAACCAAAAAAGTCAATACAGGGCTGGAGACATGGCTTAGCAATTAAGGTACTTGCCTACAAATCCAGACAACCCAACTTTGATTCCCCAGGACCCATGTACAAAGTGGTACATGTGTCTAAAGTTCATTTGTAGTAGCTGGGGGCAATGATACACCTATTCATTCATTCATTTTCTCTCTCTCTCTGACTCTCTCTCAAGTAAATAGAAATATATTTAAAAGTCAATACAGCCTTTAGCAGTTAAGGCGCTTGCCTGCAAAACAAAAGGACCTCAGTTTGATTCCCCAGGACCCATGTAAGCCAGATGCACACGATGGCACATGCGTCTGGAGTTTGTTTGCAGTGGCTAGAGGCCCTAGCGCACCCATTCTCTCTTCTCTCTCTCTCTCTCTCTGTTTCTCTCTCCTCTCTCCCTCTTTCCCTCTCCCAAATAAATAAATATTTTTTTAAAATTAAAAAAAAAAAGTCAATATAGCATTGTGGTTCATACCTTTAATCCCAGTACTCTAGAGGCTGAGATAGGAGGATTGCTGTGAGTTTGAGTCCAGCCAGCCTGGAGCTACAGAGTAAATTCCAAGTCAGCCTTGGCTAGAGTGAGACCCTATACCTCTGGTGGGGTGGTCAGTAGAGAGACCAGAGAGCCAGTTCTGGTAGCACACTCCTGTAAACCCAGCACTCCTAAGGCTGAGGCAGAAGGATTTTTGAACTCAAGGCCAACTTGAGCTATGCATATCCTGTGCCCCCCCATCCAAAAAGACAAAAGAAATCAGAGAATTATCTCCAAAAATATCTTGGCAGTGTTATGAATGATGCACTTGCCTGCAAAGACTAAGGACCCAGGTTCAGTTCCCAAGTACCCATATAAAGCCAGATGCACAAAGTGGTACATGCATCTGGAGTTCATTTGCAGTAGCTAGAGGCCCTGGCACACCTATTCTCCCCTTCTTTCTGTGTTTGTGCAAATAAATTAATAATAATAATAATAATAATAATAAACCTAACAGCATCTATATATATATATAATATATCTCACAAGGGGAGAAGATATTTTTAATTTTCTTCTACTTCTAAAAATGGCACATTTATCATTATCTGTATTAACATAAGTTTTCTAATAGCCATGGCTTCTGCTAATATCCATTGTTAGTTGAAATTTATCCATTAAAAGTAGTGCTCTAGAGTTTTACATTGTTAATTAAATCTTAGAGTCTTTGTTCTTTAAATATGGAAATTAATGTTTTAATTTGAATTAAAAAGAAAAGGATGGTGGGTTTTAATGTGGAGGGTTGAGATTTACCAGTGAAAAACCTGTTGAAGTTACAGTTAACAAACAATGTGACAAAATTAGGATCTTCTCAACCCACGTCTCCAGCTACTAGGCTCCATTCCTTTTTGGAATCAGTGTCTAAAGTAACCAAAATCTGAATAGTGTACCTGTGTTTGAGTCTCAGTAAAGCAAAGATATTCTTCAGGGTAGATATGGAATTTGAGGTCTTTTGTTTCTGGTTTTTTGGGTTTTTTTTGGTTTTTCAAGGTAGGGTCTCACTCTAGCCCAGGCTAACCTGGAATTTTCTAGGTAGTCTCAGGGTGGCCTCAAACTCTCTTGGCGATCCTCCTACGTCTTCCTCCCGAGTTCTGGGATTAAAGGCGTGTGCCACCACACCTGGCTTGGAATTTGGTTTTTAAATCATTTTTTAAAGCAAGGTGGTTCTTAGAAAGTGCCTTTTCTGAAGATGGTGCTGTAGATTTTTATTTTTCAAGTAGCATGAAACTAAAACTTTAAAGGATAGATTATCTTAGAATTTCAAGAGGATGACAATTTTATATAAATAATGTTATTTGTTATCCTGAAACTGGTCTAGAGAATCAAGGAAAGCTTTATGCGCAAAGGTATTTAAGTTAATGTTCACTAAATTGATTTTGTATATTTGAAAACAAAAATTTTTAGGAGTTAACCATTCTAATTCCCCCAAAGAAAAGGTACCTTGCTAGGAATTAGATGTAATAGGCTACCTTTCCTTTTTATCAGCATAGGTTACCCTTGACCTAATCTTTTCTAACATTATTAAGGAGGAATGCTTACAAAAGGAGAGTTCAGTCATTGGGATCAGTTTAAGATTGAAAGCTGGAGAGATGGCTCAGCAGTTAAAGGTGCTTACTTCTAACACCTGCTGGCCTGGGTTCAATTCCCTAGTACCCACATAAAACCAGATACACCAGGTGGCATGTGCACTTGGAGCTTGCATTGGTAGGAGGCCCTGGCATGCCCATTCTGTCTCTCTCTCTCTTAATTAAATAGCAAAATGAGTATATCTCAATCTTTAGAGAAATTGTCTAGACAACTTCCATAAGTATAGACAATAAACCATGATATTTCCCCTTCCCACTACCTCCATTTACCCCTCCCAAATCCTTCCTCCATTGAATCCCTTCTTCCCAATCAGTCTCTCTTCTATTCTGATGACATTATTTGTCCTCCTGTTATGAAGATCTTGTGTAGGTGGTCTCCGTACTGTGATGTCATGAATATCAAAGCCATTTTGTGTCTGGAAGACAGCATTGTAAGCAGTCCTACCCTTCTTTTTTTAATTAATTTATTTTTTATTGACAACTTCCATAATTATAGACAATACCGTATGATAATACCTCCCCCCCACTTTCCCCTTAGCAACTCCACTCTCCATCATATCCCCTCCCTCCTCAGTCTCTCTTGTATTTTGAAGCCATCATCTTTTCCTCCTATTGTGATGGTCTTGTGTAAGTGTGGGGCACTTCTACCCTTCCTTTGGCTCTTACATTCCACGCCTTCCTCCACAATGGACCCTGAGCCCTGGAGGGTGTGATAGAGATGTCTCACTTAGTGCTGAACATTCCTCTGTCACTTCTCAGTACTATGGTGAGTTTTTGAGTCACCCCAGTGATCACCACCATCTGAAAAGAGATGCTTCTCTAACCAGAAGTGAGAACAGCATTAATGTATGAGCATAAACATAAGTGTTTAGAGGGCTGCTTGGTGGTATACTATGTGCGTTTAGCCTGACAGCATCAGCCATTACTCCCCTAGCACTTATGACCTCCCCAGCCGTAGGCTTTAACCAGATTTTCAGAACCAGGCATGTATTTCCTCTCAAAATTTTCTTTTTTAAACACTAGTGAATATTTTTCAATGATTCACTTTTCTAGGATGCAGAGACTATGAAAAAATGATTATAATGCATTTTAAAAGGCATGCTCAGTTAATTCAAAATAGAATATAGAAGCCAGATATGATGACAAACACCTTTAATCCAAACACTCAGAAGGCTGAGGAAGGTCACAGTGAAACTGAAGACAGCCAGAGATACACAGTGAGTTCTAAGTTAGCCTGAACTAGAGTGAGACCTTGCCTCAAGATAAAAAATAAATAAAAATAAAGGAAGGAGGGAATATAGCTTAGTGGTAGGGTGCACAAAGTCTTAGTTTCGTTCCTTAGCTTGTAGGGGAAGAAAAACATGCAAGTTTGGGCTTTGGGAAAGGGGGATAAGCAAAAGGAAAGAAAATAGTGGGAATATTTATACTTACTAGAAATTTGATAATCTTCTGGAAAGCACTTTTCCCCATGCTAAAAAGCAGTAAATGATCACTGAACCAATTGTGTATTTAGGGTGCACTCCTCCAGGAAATAAGTAGACGAAAAACCAAAAACCCCACACCTCATTCAGTAATGTTGTCTGTGCATTATGTAATAATGATAGTGAGATTTCATCAGTCATTTTGAATGAATTGTATCTACAAATATAACATGCACATGAAACTTTCTCATTTTTATGTTTTAATAGCAATGATGAGTTTATTTTTTTAAGATTAATTTTTCTATTGTGATGCTTATATTTATTGTAATTTGTGTGCAATTTTTATATTTTGCCTAGATGTATTTTATTTTTACAGGTATTTTTAGCTTTTTTCTTTTTCTTTGTAATATTAGCAAAAAATAAGATGGTGTGTTACTATACCAACCTAACTACTCTATAAAGTACAGATTTTGGATTTTTACCAATAAACCATTAACACTATTTTCTAATTTAGAATATTTAATGTTGTTTATACAGTGGGCATTAAAGATTATCTTTGGATAGATTCCTACATATGAGAAGGAGGGACTTTCCTGTAAGTTAGATCTTTAGTAGCAGATTAATACTGACAGATGGAATTTTTTTTTTAATCTGATTGCAGTTGAGGGGAAAGTTGTCAAATAAATGGTTGTTGGATTTCTTTTTTAGTTTTAGGCACATTGTTCTGTATTGAGATTATGATATCATTTTTATAATTCAAGAAAACAAGAAAGAAATCATCCAGAAGTAATTTGATAATTGACTTTGAAAGTAGATTTTTACTTCCCATAACTATTTGGAAGATTTTCTATCCTGATCTTTTCTTGGAGTACTTTTAAAGTTGATGTAACTCCTGAGTATCAGGGAAGAAACAGAGTAAGTGGCTAGGAAAGGCCACGGATATGGACTGATTATTTCAACTAATTTGAATTTTAACAAAATAGTAATAACTTATGAATGTGAACTAATTGGAAAACTGTGAAAAGCATGATTACAGAATATTAATCACTCCAGTTTTCTAGTAGATTAACAATATTTGCATTGGAACAATTTTTTAAATAAAAGTATATGAAAAGAGGGTACATTCCCCTAAGAATGTAAAATGTTTCCATTTTATTTTACACTATGACTTCACCTACTAAGGATATTTTTTCTCTGATTATTAAAAGACAATTTTTGGGCTGGAGAGACGGCTTAATGGTTAAGGTGCTTGCCTGCGAAGCCTAAGGACCCAGGTTTGGTTCCCCAGTACCCACATAAGCCAGATGCACATGGTGGCATATGTATCTGGAGTTTGTTTGCAGCAGCTAGATGCCCTGGTGTGCCCATTATCTCTCTGTCTCACTCTCTAATAAATAAGAATAAAATTTTAAAGATAATTATTTTTCTTCTTGAATTTTAAATTTCAAATTATTGGGGTTCAATGCATGATACTTTATTAATTTTTGCTCTTCCACTGAGAGGAAATAAAATAGGAAGTTTTAAGTGAATAGGAACATTATATGTTATATAAAATTGTGCCATCTGAACGGGATCAGCATCTGATTGTGTACATATCCATATAACTTCTGCATTTTTCCAGTTACATAATTTGCCCTGTACTTTGTGCATTACTTTTCCCTCATCACGTAAAGCACTCATTGAATACCAGTACTCACTACGTAACAGCTAACATGTTCCAAGCAGATGTGTTTTCTCTGCAGATATAGGTTCCCTCTTAAAGATATTTATTGTGTTACAACTTTACCTTTTTCTCATTATATAAAATTCTTTTAGATCATCTTTTTTTGGTTTTGGTTTTGGTTTTCCAAGGTAGGCCCAGGCTGACCTAGAAGTCACTCTGTATTCACAGTGATCTTCCTACATCTGCCTCCGTCCCAAGTGCAGGGATTAAAGGCGTGTGCCCCTGCACTCAGCTTAGATCAACATTTTAGGGCTGCCCCTAGTCCCATTTTCTTTTGGGCCTTTTAGGAAGCTCATGGGAATCAGAGCTCAACTGGTTCGCTCCACAAATCCAGGTACCTAGCATCAGACTGGCTTTAACATAATGAAGTATGGGGTGGCTTATTTAAGTCTACCTCCTCAGAAAGAAGCATTTGTTCAGTAAGCAATAGGTAAAAGAACTGTCAAGTACCACCTAAGGGATAGAAAACCAGAGTTGCTCAGTCTAACTCCGCTTGTGTGTCATTCTTTCCAAACACTGACTATGTGCATGTGTAGCTATTTTTGAAGCTGAAGGTGCTGTGTCTAAGATGAGAGAGAAATTACTCTGGTCTTTCGTGCTTAAGGCTTTCATCTGCGTGAGTTTGTTTGGAGAAACAGTCAAAAATCCCTGAGTCAGTCCTTTACAGTCTTCAAGTGAAGGAAGGAAAGGCCCTGTACGCACTTGTATTATATATGTGACTCTGCCTGACAGAAGGCGGTGAAAATAGGAGGTATTTACAAGGAGGCTGACTAGTGGGGCTGTGAGAGAAGCTAGTGTGAGGAAGAAATACCGGTAAAGTTTCCTTGTCAGGCTCCTTGGACAGAACCCTTACTATTTCCTCACAAGCACATACTGATGGAGCAGCTGTGTGGGAGCCCACAGAGGAGGCCAGCTGCTTCCTCTCTGGTGGAAACCTGTGTTTGTCCCAAACCCAGAGCTACATCTGTTCTTGGCAGATTCAAGCCTTAGAAATTACTTTTGGATAGTAATAAGGAGATTAAGTGAAATATTTATCCTGAAGAACCACCATGGGATTGCTATTGACAGTTTTTTCAGTTTTTCCCTTTGCTCAGAAAACACCAAGCTGGGCCTTTCCAGGCAAGGAATCTTCCCTGTAAGGAAAATGTGTTGAAGGATGAGGGAAATACTGGTTATGTTGTAATAAAAAAAAGAATTTTGGCATAGACAGTCCCAACTAGTTAATGGATCCAGTTTGGTCCCAGGGAGTTAACAAGAGGAGGCTTTGGTATTAGTAGTAAGATTGATCTCTGATAATAATTACATATATCTCCCTTTTTCATAGACGGAGTTATCTCATATTCCCTATGATGAATCTGTTCTTCCTCAAAACACGAGGAAGGAAAAAAATGGGTTGGTGGTGCCCCTCAGTGGTAGCACATGCTTAGCATACATTAAAAAGAAAGAAAAAGAATAGAAGAAAGGACCAGTGAGAATCAACTGGTATCTTTTATAATAGGTTGTCCCTTCAAGATTCCCTGAAAGGTTTCCAAGAGCTTTCTTAGGTCAAGATACAACCTTTTTGCTTCATTAAAAGAGTCAGTCAGTCATGGTGGCCCATGCCTTTAATCTTAGGCAGAGGTAGGAGGATTACTGTGAGTTCAAGGCCAGCCTGGGACTACTGAGTGAGTTCCAGGTCAGCCTGGGCTAGAGTAAGACCCTATCTCAAAAAGAGAGGAGAGGGCTGGAGAGATGGCTTAGCAGTTAAGACGCTTGCCTGAAAAGCCAAAGGACCCAGGTTCGACTCTCCAGGACCCACATAAGCCAGATGCATAAGGGGGCGCACACATCTGGAGTTTGTTTGCAGTGGCTGGAGGCCCTGGCGTGCCCATTCTCTCTCTTTCTCTGTTTCTCAAATAAATAAATAAAAATAAAATATTTTTTAAAAGCCAGGCGTGGTGGTGCATGCCTTTAATCCCAGCACTAGAGAGGCAGAGGTAATAGGAGCGCCATGAGAGTTCGAGGCCACCCTGAGAATACAGAGTGAATTCCAGGTCAGCCTAAGCTAGAGTGAGACCCTATCTCGAAAAACCAAAAAGAGAGAGAGAGAGAGAGAGGAGAAAGAAAGAAAACAAAGAGGGCTTACAGGCAGTTTAAGGGTGGAGGTGAACAGTACTTGGCCAGCAAATTCAACCCTCAGTACCACACATAGAAAAAAGAAGAAAAGAAAGAACTCTGTAGGCAGTGTACATAGAACTCTACTGTGGGTAAATAATACTCTATAAAATACTTGGGGAAGAGGACCACACACCAGAAGTTCCTGTTTGATTAGAACTATTTTAAAATATTTTTCACATTTGTAAAAAAAAAAAAAAAGGTTGTTTCCTTTGATATGCTAGTCTTTGATTTAACTAGGTACCACTATTATTTATGTATAGTCAATATTTTTGCCATTTATGGATCATAGACCTCTCCCACCGTGAAAAAAGGGATAAAATGGTAAAGCAAAATAATAATAATAATGAAAGTCACCTTTAGTTAATGTAGATGAGGATAAGGTTTTGTTGCCAGCATTCTTGGTCAGTAAAGTGAGAAGTAAGACCGAAAGTATTCACAAGGCTCTGAGTTCAATTCCCAGAAGCACTGAAGGAAAAAATAGACATTGAAACTTAATGCTGTAGGTGTTATCTCTAGCCTTAGAAGTTTTTGCTAGCTATAGAATGATAATGTGAACAGAATATATATCCAGACTATAAGTGTACCATACAGCAAAGTGATAAGGTTATTCTTGATAATAATATTTCAACTTTTTGCAACAGAGAGTCCCCATATTGAAGAAAATTTATATAGCTTATGGCTTAATAAATCACACATTGATTTAAGCTTTAAAAAGTTTAACCTTTGCCACATGACTTCCTGGATATGTAAAATAACATTGATTGGTTTAATACTTATTCCTTTTAACTACCATGTTTATTTGACTTTAGTAATATAGATATACTTCTCACATCTGACCTTTTGTTATGTGAGAAGTTCTATATTTAGGCCAAGCATGATGGTGCACACTTGCATACCAGGCCAACCTGGACAATATAATAAGACCCTGTCTCAGGGTGGGGGAAGGATTAATTTATTCTCTAGTCAAACCTGAGCTGTGAGGGAGAAGACACAAGTGTTTTCACACTTATAGAAGGTCACAACTTAAAGAGAATTGTTGAGAATTTACTTATGCCTTTGAGCGTAGAAAGGACTCTAGCCTTGGAGGTCAGTTGTAATAGCTCTGCCTCTGATTGGTTTTGTCCTTGGGCAATTTCTTTCATCTCTGTGTACCTATCTTGCCTTGTAAATGGTAGTGATGATACTTTCTCTCACCTACCTCACTAAGTGGTCAACAGGAGAAATATGTTTGTGAAAGTGCTTGATTTGTCCAAAGGAAAGTGTGTTCAGAAGTTCAGGGTAGTAGAATAGCGTGGTCTGAAGGGTTTTTCCAGTTTGCCTCTGTGGATGTGTCTTAAATTAAGGTAGATTGTTCACCACGATATGGTGTTCCTTTACCCATGTGTCCTGTTGGTTCCCTGCCAGAGAGATCCAGCACACAGGCTGAGTTTTTAATAATCTTGGCAAAAGCTTAACTTTTGAAAAAACCAAATTCCTTTCTGAGGTGCTAAGGCAGTTGCATTTTTACGTTGAGTTTCTGTGGTGCATCAGACACTCAAATGTTAACCTGTTGGCCTGTTTGCAGCACATGTGCTACATGTTGGCCTCCGAGCTGCTGTTCAGCAGATAGTTACCCCCTTGTCTCTTGGCAGATTTTTGGGACCTTTTCTTTTTTGGAGTAGCATATTGGTTTTAGGTAGGAAAGTGTACTAATTTCACTTGTCACTTTGTAGAATTGAACTTTGCTTTACTTTAAAAATTCCAATCATAGCCAGGCAGAGGTGGTAGGATCACTGTGACTTTGATGCCAGCCTGGGACTACATAGTGAATTCCAGGACATCTAGGGCTACAGTGAGAGCTTACCTCAAGAGAAAAAAAAATCTAGTCACTTACCTGTAATAGTTAAAATACAAGTCAGGCCGGGAGTGGTGGCTCACGACTTTAATCCCAGACTCAGGAGGGAGAGATAGGAGGATCACCATGAGTTCAAGGCCACCCTGAGACTACATAGTGAATTCCAGGTCAGCCTGGGCCAGAGTGAGACCCTACCTCAAAAAAAAAAAAAAAATACAAGTTAGATGTGGTGGTACACACCTGTAATCCTAGCACTGGGGAGGCTGAGACAGGAGAAATGATACAAGTAGACTACATAAGATGGTAAAATCTTCTTTCAAACGTCCCGTTGCCTCCAAAACAGAATGAAAAGTTAATAGTGTTAGTGTAATTCCAAGCACCGCAAGTGACATCGGGCATCTAACCGAGCCATCCTTACGGCTCATGAGCAAAATCTGACATTCCAGCAGGCTGCAGCAGGAAACATGAATTTCCTCAGAAGAGGATATATCACTGGCAGGTGTAAGCAATTCCTTTTTGCAATAGACGCCTTTTTTTTTTTTTAAAGAAAAATAGGTGTATTTTAGGTATACAGGGTATGGATGTAGTCAACATTTATTCTTATCTTTGTTGATGCTGACCTCTTATCACAAGCATTTGGGATTTTTCCAATTCATTGCTAACAAAAATGGTATAATTTATAGGGCAGTGAGAATTGCAGTAATGAAGATAAAAAGTTAGAGATTCATGCTTAAAAATGTACAAAAGGGCTGGGTGTACTGGCTCACGCCTGTAATCCCAGCACTTGGGAGACAGAAGCAGAGGATTATCCTAAGACCCAGACTAGTCATGACTACACAGCAGGACCTTGCCTCAAGAAAATAAAGTGAACAAAAAGCTCACCTTATGCAGTGAGATAGCTGACTTGAAGTATCAGAATACTGTTCAGCAATTTTTACTGTCTTGTGTAGCTTTAATGTGTCTCTTCAGTTATGGACCTATGAAAGTATTACTATCTTGTGACTAAACATCATCTGTGAAGACTAGTATGTGGATGTTGCATTGGTAGGCTATGAAAAGTGTGTGTGTGTGTGTGTAAATTATAACACTATGTATTAAGTTTATATAGTCAAAATAATGTGTTGCTTCTTTACTGTTTGAGAGCCTAAAATTGCAATGTGACCATTCCATTGTATACCACTCATTCTGAAGAGGGTTTTTGTTATATACAATGCACACACAAATGCACACCCTGAACCAACACCAACTGCTTTCATTTCACATAATTGCTGCTTTCTTAAAAACCACAAGTACTGGAGAAAAAACTAATATTCTTTTAAAAGGGGCTTTTCCAGAGAAAAATGTAAATAAATATAGAACATGTGGGCAGTGTGGAGCCACCTGCAGAGTGTCCTCCAGGTGGACAGCCTTTTAAGTTTGACTTTTTAATCATCTTGACCGTGTGTGCCTATTTGTATTGCAGATGTGAACTACTGTTTGGGGGAGTTAATAACAGTATGTTTTGAAACTGAAATATTACATAAATTCAAAGTAATCTCCTTCCTTTCCCACACTAACTATTCTTGCCAAATATTTCTACTGATACCACAGCAAATGGGTTGGACTTCTTCCTCATCTTCCCTCCTGTTGTAGCGCTGTCTTATGCCTGGCCTTGCCTTATCTTATTTTTGTTGGCTTTTCATAAGAAAGAGCAATTTGCTATAGCATTTACAGACTGTAGAACTTTAAAATGTTTATCTCTAAGCCTTTTTAAATGTTTGGTTACATGCTTACATAAGTTAAAACAATAGAATCTGATCTGTAATTTACTATGGGACCAGAGAAATGGAGTCATCTGAACTTGGCTGTCACTTTTTATGACGAGGAACTCGAGCCTCAGTGGGATAGACAGGAGAACAGGTCTACGAGGCATGTGTGACCCCTGTCTTTAGAAGCACACATGTTGGCTTCTATCACCGTGTACTTGGAGGCTAGGCTTTGCATTTGTGTGTCATTTTAACTCCTTGAAGATGATACATGATTATAATGAGCAGAAGGCAAATAAAGTTTTAGTCAAAAGTGCTTATTTTATTTAGAATTTGGTATTTTTCTACCTTCAGTTACTGTCTTCTCCTGAAAGATTGCTACAAAACCTCTCTCGTGGGTGAGGTTGGGAAGCTTGAGGAAAATAGTTTTTAAACAGTTTGTTACCTGTATACACTTAATGTTAAAGAAGTGGCCATGTGTAAGAAGGCAGAGAGCTTTCCTAGCTTGCGTGACACCCTGAGTGCCATCTACTGCACCGCATAACACCTGGATGGTGAGGCACACCCGTAATGCCAGCGCTCAGGAGGTGGGGCCAGGAAGTATCAAAAGTTCAAGGCCGTCCTTGGCTACATAGCCAGTTGGATGCCAGCCTTGGGCTTCATGAGGCCATTTTCTTTAAAAAAAAAAAAAAAATAGAAATAAAGAAGGTCATTCTAACCAAAAAACAAAAAAAACAAGAAGGTCATTCTTTCTGAGCCAAACTGTCACTGAAATGTCACATCCACTGCTCATTTTCCTGCCAGTCTGCATACTGGAAGGGTTGGTTCTATGTTGTCTTTGTTTTTAACCCTTGAGTCAAAAAAAACCTTAATTGTTTTAGTGTTGCTTAGCTTCAGTTTCAAGTGTTAACTTCCACTGACTGCAATAAAGAGAAAGGCTTTGCTCCAAACTGTCTGCGTGTGGTCCTTGGTGCAGCTCTTCCAGCTGAGGTGAGGAGATGTCTGCAGCAGTAAAGAGAGTTCCACTTTAGAGTCATAACCCTTAGCTGTAGTACACTTGGCCAGTTCCAGGATGTTTCTAAATCTATTTAACATAGCTGGGCATGGTAGAATGCACTTGTAATTGCAACGTGCGTGCACACACACACACACACACACACATTTTCCCCTTTTTACATAAGACATTAACTGGATTGGAAACAAGGAAGAAAAGAAAAAAAACAGGGTTAGAAACATCAGATGAAAGCTAGAGAGGAGGTCACTAGATTCACATCAAAACCCTGGGTTTGATCCCCAAAACCACAAAATGAATAAAAGGTTTTTCAAGGTAGGGTCTCACTCTAGCTCAGGCTGACCTGGAATTCACCATGTAGTCTCAGGGTGGCCTCGAACTCAATGCAGTCCTCCTACCTCTACCTCCTGCGTGCTGGATGATCTAAGGAGCGTGCCACCACATCCAGCCTAGACGATGGTTTTTGAAATCAGCTATCATAACTTTTAAGTGCAAGTGCATACATTACATTTCTCTTCATTTTATACTAGAAGTTATTAGATAAAAAAAAGTTATAGGTAGCCAGCCATGGTGGTGCATGCCTTTAATCCCAGCACTCAGGAGGCAAAAGTAGAAGGATCGCCATGAGTTCAAGGCCACCCTGAGACTACATAGTGAATTCCAGGTCAGCCTGAGCTAGAGTGAGACCCTACCTCGAAAAACAAAACAAAAAAAAGTTTCAGGAAAAAGCCAGGCATGGTGATACACGCCTTTAATCCCAGCACTTGGGAGGCAGAGGTAGGAGAATCATGGTGAGTTCAAGGGCACCCTGAGACTACATAGTGAATTCCAGGTCAGCCTGGACTAGAGTGAAACCCTTCCTCAAAAAGCAATAAAATTTCAGGAGAGGCTGGAGAGATGGCTTAGTGGCTAAGGCACTTTCTTGTGAAGTCTAAGGACCCACCTTTAAATATTTTTATTTACGTAGTTATTTGCAAGGTTCAATTCTCCAGGACCCACCTAAGCCAGATGCACAAGGTGGCACATGTATCTGGAGTTCTTTGCCCATTCTCTCTCTCTCCTTCTCCCTTCTTCCCGCCAACCCTCTCTATTAAAAAAAGTTTCAGGGCTGGGGAGATGACTCAGCGATTAAAAGTGCTTGTTGGGGCCGGAGATGGCTTAGCGGCTAAGGTGTTTGCCTGCAAAGCCAAAGGACCTCGGTTTGATTCCCCAGGACCCACATAAGCCAGATGCACAAGGTGGTACATGCATCTGGAGTTCATTCACAGTGGCTGGAGGCCCTGGTACACCCATCCCCCCCCCCCCGTGTGTGTATGTGTGCCCCCTTCCCTCTCTCGCTCTCTCAAATAAATAAATAATTTTTTTTAAGTGCTTGTTTACAAAGGCGGCTCAGTTCAATTTCCCAGCCACTCACACAGCTGGGCAGCATTTGTTGGCAGTAGTAAGAGAACCTAGCATACCCATACGCCCATGTGCACACACACATGCACACACACACACACATGCAAATAAAAAGTTTCAAATCACCAGGCCAATTTCAGCCTGCAAATAATTTTTGTTGCATATTCAAGATATCTTATTAGTTTCCAACACTTGAAAAATCAGATCTCACATAAAAATCCAGAATTTTTTTATTTTGGTATTTTGAGGTAGGGTCTTGCTTTAGTCCAGGCTGACCTGGAATTCACTATGTCATCTTAGGTTGGCCTCGAACTCACAGTGATCCTCCTACCTCTGCTTCCCAAGTGCCGAGATTACAGATGTGCACCACCACGCCCAGCTCAGAATTTCTTGTTGTTACTGTTTTGGTTTTTTGTCAAGGTAGGGTCTCACTCTAGCCCAAGCTGACCTGGAATTCACTGTGTATCCTCAGGGTAGCCTCAAACTCATAGTGAGCCTCCTATCTCTGACTCCCAAGTGCTGGGATTGAAGGTGTGTGCCATCATACCCGGCTAGAACTTTTTAAATATTTTTATTTAATTATTTGCAAGGAAAGAGAGAGGGAATGGGTGCACCAGGGCCTCCAGCCACTGCAAACAAACGAGACACATGTGCCACCTTGTGCATCTGGCTTACATAGGTACTGGGGAATCAAACCTGGATCCTTTGGCTTTGCCGGCAAGTGCCTTCACCACTAAGCCATCTCCCCAGCCCAGTATTCCCTCACAACTGCCATCAGGGAACTCAGTAGTACTCCCCTTGGAGTAAAGCCTCAGCCACTGGGAGATGGTATTACAACTGAACTGAAGGACTCTTGGTAACATGAGGGTTCCCACCCAATGCAAGAATCCTTTGAACATGTTTTCCTGTGGGGGAATGCTCACTACTTTGAAACTGTTGGCCTAAATATTAAAGACGCCCCAGGTTGGAGAGATAGCTCAGCAGTTACAAGCACTTTCTGGGCAAGCATAAGGGCTTGAGGAGGTCTGAGAAGCCTCTTGAGTTTGATCCTCAGGACCCACATAAACAGCTGGGTGTGGCCACACATCTGCAACCCAAGTCCCATAGGGGAGCAGAGAGCAGAGAATCACCAGGGCTTGTGAAAAATACTGCCTACTCCAGGATCAGTAAAAGACACTGGCTCAAGGAAGAATAGGCAGAAAAGAGCCAGAGCTCTTTTCTCCAGCCACTAAAGGTGAATGCATCCTACTTCAGGCAAGCACGTGGGTATCACGAGGACACGTGTGCATATACCACACGCACAAATACTCGTGCCTGCAGAGCTAGTGTAGTAATGCAGCCCTATAGTCTGAGCTGTTACTCTGAAAGCTAAGGCAAGACGATAGTTTAAGTCTAGGAGTTCTTGACCAACCTAAGCAATATAGTGAGACCCCCCGTCTCAAAACCACAAATGCTGGGCTGAGCATGGTGGCATATGCCTGTAATCCCAGCACTTGAGAAGCTCAGGCAGGAGAATTGTGAGTTTGAGGCCAGCCTAGGCTATATGGTGAGGCTGTTCAAAAAAAGAAAGTGACTGGCCATGGTGGCACACACCTTTAATCCCAGCACTTGGGAGGCAGAGGTAGGATTGCCATGAATTTAAGGCCACCCTGAGAGACTACATAGTGAATTCCAGGTCAGCCTGGGCTAGAATGAGACCCTTACCTTGAAACCCCCCCCAAAAAAAAAAAGAAAAAGAAAAAGAGAGGGAGGGAAGGAGGGAGGGAGAAAGGAAGAAAGGAAGGAAGGAGAAGAAAAAGAAAGAGAAGGAAGGAAGGAAGAAAGAGGAGGGCTGGAGAGATGGCTTAGTGGTTAAGGCGCTTGCCTGCAAAGCCAAAGGACCCAGGTTTGATTCACAGTACTCACGTGAGCCAGATGCACAAGGCAGCACATGCTTCTGGAGTTTATTTGCAGTGGCTGGAGGCCCTGGTGCCTATCTAACTACCTCTTTCTCTCTCAAATAAATAAATACTTTTGAAAAAGAAAATGAAAGAAAGAGTTGACATGGACAACAAACTCAACTACTTCAAACTTTCTTCAAAAAAGAGAGTGCTCAAGACCAGGCGTGGTGGCGCACACCTTTAATCCCAGCACTCAGGAGGCAGAGGTAGGAGGATTGCCATGAGTTCAAGGCCATCCTGAGACTACATAGGGAGTTCCAGGTAAGCCTGGGCTAGTATGAAACCCTACCTCAAAAAACCAAAAAAAAAAAAAAGAGAGAGAGAGAGAGAGAGTGCTCAGAGCATGGTGTGGTAGGCTGGGGAGATGGCTCAGTGGTTAAGGGTATTGCCTGCAAAGCCTGATGGCCCAGACTCAATTCCTCAGGACCCATGTAAGGCCAGATACACAAGGTGATGCATGTGTCTGGTGTACATTTGCAGTGACAGGAGGCCCCTCTCCCTGTCAGCCTCTTTCTCTCTGTATTGTATTTTTTTTCTCAAATGAATAAAAATATATTTTTTTAAAAAAAGAAATTTTGTGGCATGAAGGTAATATTCTAGGGAGTTTTATTGTTTTCAGGGAGGTGAGATGGGGAGGGGCCCACCTTGAAGTAGTTGTCATGATTTCCATGCTTCAGCCTTCTGCTCATTTAACAAATCCCTCTTGGCCGCTCTTACTTGCATACCTTACAGATGCTTTTAGCAAAGTAATGAGTTTAATTTGTCAATGACCAAAGGTGGGCACTGTGGTGCATGTGTAGTCTCAGCTGGGGGTATGGTCTAGTTGGAGACCAGCCTGAGTGACAGCAAGATTACCCCTCCCAAAAAATAATCTGTCAATGTCAGTAAATGGTGTGATCATTTTTTAAAATTGAGTTTTCTTTTATTTTTTGAGGTAAGGTCTCGCTCTAGCCCAGGCTGACCTGGAATTCACTATGTAGTCTCAGGGTAGCCTCGAACTCACAGCCATCCTCCTATTTTTGCCTGGACTAGAGCAAAATCATACCTCAAGAAACAAGGGGGCCCGGAGAGATTGTTTAGTGGTTAAGGCACTTGCCTGCAAAGCCGACCTAGGTTCTATTCCCAGGACCCACGTGAGCCAGATGTACAAGGTGGCACATGCATCTGGTGTTCGTTTGAAGCAGCTGGAAGCCCTGGTGCACCCATATTTTCTCTTTCTCTCTCTCCCTCTTTCTCTCAAATAAATAAATAAAATTAAAACATTGTTTAAGAGGGCTGAAGAGATAGTTTCGTGGTTAAGGCATTTGGCTGCAAAGCCTAAGGACCCAGGTTTGATTCCCCAGGACCCATGCAAGCCAGATGCACAAGATGGCACATGCATCTGGAGTTCATTTGCAGCAGCTGAATGCCCTGGCATGCCCATTCTCTCTCCCTATCTACCTCTCTCTCAAAATAAATAAGTAAATAAAAATGTTTAATAGTAATAATAAACAATAAGCCTCTACCCCCTCCTGCCTTTTCATGGGCAGGAGCTCTCCGTACTTTCTCCTCTTTTCTTCTCTTAATCTAATGAAGTCTCTCTAAACCTTAAAAAATAGCCAATGGGTGCAATAGTGGCATGTCTGTTATGGGGGGAAACAACCATTCTCTAATTAGACTGGAGGCCCACTCCACGGGAAGGAATACATGCCTGATACTGAAAACCTATGATGAAGGAAGTCATAAGCCCTAGGGGTGTAACGTCTGCTGGTGTCTGGCTAAATGCATATACTATGCTCTCCAAACTGCCCAGTAAGTACTTCTTTTAATGTTCATACCCATATATTAATGCTACTCTCACTTATGGTTAGAGAAGCTTCTCTTTTCAGATGGCAGTGACCTCTGGGATGACTCAGAAGGCACCATGGTGTTGAGAAGAAGTGACAGAGGAGTGCTCAGCACTGAAACATCTCTACCACATCTTCCAAGGCTCAGGATCCATTGCAGAAGAGGTGGCAGGAAGAATGTATGAGCCAACTTGTCTGCAAAGCCTAACAACCTGGGTTCAATTCCCCAGTACTCATGTAAGCCAGATGCACAAAGTGATGCATGCATCTTGAGTTTGTTTGCAGTGGCTAGAGACCCTAACACACACACACACTCTCTTTCTCTCCCTCTCTCTCTCTCTTTCTCTCCTTGCAAATAAATAAAATATTAAAATAAATAAACAAATAAATGTCCCCTATAAACTTATGTGTTCTGAATGCTTGGTCCCCATCTGTTGGTAATTTGGGAGGTGGAGCCTTGCTGGAGGAGATGTGTTGTTGGGGGTGGGCTTAGGGGTGTTATATGCCACCAAACTGCCCTCTAAATATTTATGTTTATGTCCATGTATTAATGCTACTCTCACTCTTTTTCAGATGTTGACTCAAAACTTATCAGTGTGCTGAGAAGAAATGACAGTGGTATATTCATCACTAAGTGAGACATTTATATCACGCCCTCCAAGGCTCAGGAACGATTGCAGAAAGATTGCAAGAGCCAAAAGATGGGGAGGAGTGCTTATAATAGTGTCTTCCAGATACAGAAGAGCTGTGGTATTCATGAGCTCACAGTGGCTGGCACGACCTACACAAGCCCTGCATAATAGAAGGGAAAAAAATGATGACATCAAAATAGAAGAGATACTATTTGGAAAGAAGGGATTTAGGGAGAGGGAAAAAGAAGGTGGTAGAAGGAGATTATGACATATGTGTGGAGGTTGTCAATAAAAAAGTTTTAAAAAATGAGTTGGAAGGGCTGGGATTATTGCTCAATGGTGGAGCACTTGTTCACCATGTTTGAGGCCTTGAGTTTGATCACCAGAATCACACACACATAAAAGCCACAATACAGAGAGATGGTCAAACAATCTTGCTTGTTTGAGATGGTGTCTCATGTAGTGCAAGTTGGCCTCAAAATCATATGTAGCCAAGGCAAACCTTGAACTTCTGATCCTCCTGCATCCAATTCCTGAGTGCTAGGTCTATAAAGGTGCACAGCTAACCAGGGACCATAGGAGCTAGGCAGCTTCCTGTGCTAGGAAGATAGATAGGGAAGAGGAGCCCTCAGTAAATGACAATATTCTTTTCACCAGCTTGTCCCAATGTGATGCCCCAAGGTGGCACAGAGCACTTCTCGATGCCTGGGTGAACTCTCTCATTAGGAGGTTTCTTTACCTCTTGCTTTCATTTTGAATATGTTTTCCTTTGTTGAATCTCCTTTTCCCTGCTTTTTAGTTCTCTAATCCTTGCAAACAATGAACTGTGTTCCACAGTCAGTGTTCATCTTGCATTGTATCAGCTACAGGTGAGAGCACGTGACTGATGGCGCTGACTGAGATCCTATCGCGTGCATCACACCCTCCCTCCTCCCCTCCCTCTCTTCTCTTGTCTATTTAATGTATTGAGTTTTCCTTTGTATTTTATTTTTATTTATTTGTGAGGAGAGAGAGAATGAGAATGGGCGTGCCAGGGCCTCCTGCCACTGCAAAAGTACTCCAGATGCATGGACCACTTTGTGTATCTGGCTTTACATAGGTGCTGGAGAATCAAACCTGGGCCATCAGGCTTTGCAAGCAAGTGACTTTAACTGATGAGCCATTTCTCAAGCTGTAAAGCTTGTAGTGTCCACTGCTGTTAAGATCATTGATGACTTTTCTACTCCAACAGGCTGTATAGCTCTTTCCAGCATCCTGACAGCTAGTCAACAGGGAGGAGGAGGCTTCTAGCTCAGCTCCAGCTTGATTTCTCAGTGACCTGCAGCCCAAGCATGTGGTACATTAACAATAGGGTCTTACCATCTAGTTCTGGTGGGCAACCAAGAATCTTTTTCTTTTTTTTATTTTTTTATTTTCTCAATTTTTATTAATATTTTCCACGATTATACAAAATATCCCATGGTATTACCCTCCCCCCTTTCCCCTTTGAAATTCCATTCTCCATCATATCCCCTCCCCATCTCAATCTTTCTACTTACATATATACAATACCAACCTAATAAAAGCCCTTCTCCAAGAATCTTTTTCTTGAGACAAGGTCTCATGTTGCCTCAAACTCCTTATGTAGCTGAGGATGCTCTTGAACTCCTGATCCTCCTGTTTCTGTCCCCCAAGTACTGAGATTATAAGTGTGTACCACACTCAGCTAGCACACTAACATCTGAGTTACATCCCTAGCCCCAAATCTGAGGCTGGACTCTTCCCTCAACCTTCATAGTCAACAGCTTTGAAACCAAGGGCTGAATTCTAATTACTGGTATGACAATGGGACCTGAGTAACACCTCTGGCCCTGAAGGAAGACTTGACATCTAGAACTCCCCAAAAGTCAAAGATCATTAATGAGTAACTACCTAAATCCTGGTCAAGATTGCTCTGTAGCAGGAGGCTTTATGACAAAGAACAAAGGCATACCATTGTCCGCTCCAGAATAGTCAATCCAGACTGCCCTGTCAATCACCTAGAGTCTCTCAGGAAAAGCTGCTAGCTCCAGAGACTTTAGAAACAGTATAAGGGCTGGGGGAGGGTTGTCCAGTGGTTAAAGGCACTTGCTTACAAAGCCTGTCAGCCTGGGTTTAAGGCCCCAGACACCCACATAAAGCTGGATAGTCATTCGCAAGAGACCCTAGTGCACCCATGCCCATACACACATGCGCACACACACACATACGAACATATAAATAGATAAAAGGAATAGCATAAAGTCTGCTTAGTTGGCACAGTAGTCTTTTTAGCCACTATCCACTGTCTTCCCGCCCCCCCACGCCGAAAGTGTGCTGTGCTCTACTCTTCAATGAATCCTGCCCGTTTTCTACACTACACTCTGTGTCTTGTCTGAACTCTTTGAATGGAGATCTCAGTCTAAAGGACCCCCCCCCCAACAAACAAATGAACAAAAACTGCTCATAGAGTTTTGCTAAAACAAATTTTCTTTTCCATCTCAGTACACACGTCCACCAAAGAGAGCCCAAAATAAGCCTGACTTAATAGACCATGAAAGGCTGGAGAGATGGCTCAGCGGTTAAGGCACTTGCCTTAAATAGACCATGATAATTTGTAGGCCAATATTGATCTTTGTTGGGTCTGGCTACCCGTTCAGCCATTTGCTCATGGAGCTGTCCCTTTCTTTCAAATGATAAATACCATCTGTTGTCAATTTCCTTTCAGCAGAAAAGTGGAAGAATTTCAGAGACTGACATCATTTGGAGCATTCAAAAGACCTTGGGGCTTTCATCCTAATTCACCGTAGCAAAAACTGCTGCTGAACACACTAGCTGTGCCAAGAGCTTGCCAAAGTCCGAAAACCTTCAACAACATGTTTACACACCACACATGAGCTGAGCTCCCTGGGAAGAGTCAAGTTACACGGTAGTCCTTTCTTGGGGGGGGGGTCTCTAATACAAAATGGTAAAACATGGTACTGTTCCTATTTTATTTATTTATTTATTTTTGTTCGTTTGTTTGGGGGGGGGGGTTCAAGGTAGGGTCTCGCTCTAGTCCAGGCTGGCCTGTAATTCAATATGCAGTCTCAGGGTGGCTTCGAACTCACATCGGTTCTCTTACCTCTGCCTCCCTAGTGCTGGGATTAAAGACGTGAGCCACCACGCCCAGCTGTGTCTATTTTTAGAGTGATGCTGGGTTTTGAACCCCAGGACCATAAAAGGTTAGGTGAGCACTTTCACAATGAGCCCCATTTCCAGCCTGTCACTTATTCATATCACTCCTTTCTTCTTACTCCAATCCAGAAGTTAGGGGGCTGACCTCTGATAACACCTTGTGCGTGCGCCGCCTTGTGCATCCGGCTTTACGTGGATACTGCAGAATCAAACTCCAGTCCTTTACAGGCAAGCGCCCTAACCACTGAGCCATCGCTCCAGCCCACGAGACGTTTTTATGTTACATAAAATGAAGTTTAAAAGCCGGGCGTGGTGGTGCACGCCTTTAATCCCAGCACTCGGGAGGCAGCGGTAGGAGGATCACCATGAGTTCGATACCACCCTGAGACTACATGACTCCACAGTGAATTCCAGGTCAGCCTGAGCTTGAGTGAAACCCTACCTCGAAAAACCAAAAAAAAAAAAAAGGAGTTAAATACCTGTTCATTTCTAGAAGCCGACATTGAAGGGAGTGAGTCTGCACTGTGCATACTTTGTATTTTCTAGAAGTATAACATTGATCAAAATTTAAACATTCAGTTTGTAAATCCTGAGCCATTCCCCCCACCGCCACCAGGGCCTGGTTCTGCGGTTGCCAAGCCCAGCTGGACTCAGGTGACCACAGAGGGAGGGGAGGGGGCGGTTGCCTGGTAACCGGAGCGCCAAACAACAAGAGTTCGGAGAAGGGCGAGCCAGGAGAGGAGGTGAGAGCCCGTGGTGGGACCCCGCACACTGCGGAAGCATTGAATGACACCCCAAAGGAGGAGGAGCCTGCGCAGAGGAGGCGTCCGGCTGGACACTGGACACCGACCCCAGCTCCTCCCAGCCGGGCCCCTTGCCCAAGGCTGCCCCTCCTCCGTCCGCCCTGGCGCCCTCCACACCCAGCTGCCTGGCGCCAGCCCTGGGTGCACCAGCCTGGCCATAGGGCCTGGACAGGAAACAAGAATCTCCACCAGCCGGGCCCACGGCCTGGGGAAGAAGGAAAAGAAAGCTCTACTAACTAGAGTGGTTGTTGGAAGTAGGAGTGGAAACTAGAATAAGGGGCATTTTTTCTTTCTACCATCACCACTACTCACTAGGTATTTGGTACCCCCTGACACCCTCCACCCCAGACACACATAGCGACTCCGTGCTCTTCTTTTTTTATTTTTATTTATTTATTTGCAAGTAGAGAGCGATAAAAGAGAGACATGGAGAATGGGTGCGCCAGGGTCTCCAGCCGCTGCAAACGAACCCCAGATGCATGTGCCACTTTATGCATCCGGCTTTAAGTGGATACTGGGGAGTCGAACTCAGGTCGTTAGACTCTGCAGGCAAGCGCCTTAGCTGCTGAGCCATCTCTCCAGACCCGTTCTCCTCTTCACCTGTCTCTGAACCTACAGGCTTCCAAGGTTTAACCCCTGGGGAGGCATTTGGGTCAGGAGACCTTCCACTGAATGAATGGGGTCTCCTGCACTTGGCTTTCCTTCTGCAGGTGGTGCCCTGCAGCGGACCTAGAAGTTTCCGACCCTTCACTTCTGGGCCATGGCCACACTGAGCTTCAAGCCGAGTCAGCGCTTCCGGCTGCCTGACTGGCGCACCAACAGCTACCTGTTGTCCACCAATGCGGAGAGGCAGCGAGATGCATCCCATCAGATCCGCCAGGAGGCGCGGGTCCTCCGCAATGAGACCAACAACCAGGTTGGGGGCCAGAGCTCATCTGGGTGAGCCAAGGAAGAGTTTCCCAACCAGACATCCACTGGATTTGGTTCTGTCTCTTTCAGACCATTTGGGATGAACACGACAACAGTACTCGCCTGTCGGATAGGGTTGACACTGTCAACCGGTGGAAGGAGATGCTGGACAAGTGTCTGACGGACTTAGATGCTGAGATTGACAACCTGACTCAGGCACGGAGCCAGGCTGGGTGTTAGCATGCTCTGCTGCAAAGGCCTCCCCGCCTGCCCTGCTTTTTAAAAAAAACTAATATATATATGTGTGTGTGTGTGTGTGTGTGTGTGCGCGCGCGCGCGCGTGCGTGTGTATTTGCTTATTCATTTATTTGCAAGCAGAGAAAAGGGGAGAGAATGAGAGAGGGAATGGGCACACCAGGGCCTCTTGCCACTAGAAACAAACTCCAGATGTCTGCACCACTTTGTGCATCTGACTTTATGTGGGTACTGAGGAATTGAACCCAGGCCATAAGGCTTTGCTAGCAAGTGCCTTTAGCCACTAGGACATCTCTCCAGCCCCCTGCTTTAAGAAAAAAAATATTTAAATATTTTTATTTATTTCTTTGCAATCAGAGGGAGGAGGAAGGGGAGGGAGAGAACGGGCACATCAGGGCCTGCTGCCTCTGCAAAGTCCAGTTATATGTGCCATTTTGTGTGTCTGACTTTGCATGGGTGCTGAGGACTCAAACCCAGGCTGTCAGGCTTCACAAGCCAGCTCCCTTAACCATCAAGCCATCTGTCTCTCCGTCCCGTCAACCCTCTTTTTTCTAGATGAAGGAATCCGCAGAGCAAAACCTGCAGGCCAAGAACCTGCCTCTGGATGTGGCCATTGAGTGCCTGACCCTGCGGGATAGCCGGCGAGACGTTGACGTGGTGAAGGACCCTGTGGAGGACGAGCTGCTTAAGGAGGTGGAGGTCATTGAGGCCACCAGGAAGGCCTTGCAGCAGAAGATCAGCCAGGCCTTTGAGCAACTCTGGTGAGGCAGAAACGCGCCTGAGTACATTCACACGCACTTGGGGCATCGTGGGTTTCGTGGGTGATGAGTAACTGGCCCCCACACTACCTTTTGTACCTCCTTACCTCCTGACTCCTGCCAGACACCACTAATCACTAGTGGCACTCTAAACTGTCTGGACTCGGTCGTAGGCTTCTTTTTCTTTCTGTTTTTCAATTTTTTTTTTTTTTTTTTTGAGGCATGGCCTTACTCTGACCTGAAACTCACCGGGTAGCCGAGGCTGGTCTTGAACTCACAGTGATCCTGAGTGCTGGTCTTGAACTCACAGTGATCCTGAGGGCTGGTATTATAGGTGTGAACCATCGTGCCCGCCTCAACCCTCTTTTCTCCCCCGGCCCTTTTTTTAATTTGAGAGGACCCTGCTCTAGGCAGCCTTTGGCACTCAGTTGGAAGCACATACATACCTTATTATGTGCACCTCCGCAAGGCTACGTATCTGTGCCCCAGAGGTGTGTGTGGGCACTTGGGAAGGATACTTTTGTCTGTAGGACACTCATGCAGCTCTGCTCTTTGTCTCAGGTGCAGCAACATCTCTGTACAGCCTTCTGCTGGCAAGAGTCACCTTCGCCTCCCCACCCCTCAGTGTCTCTGAAGTCCGGAGGCTGCATCCCATAACCTGGGGGATGGCACCTGATCCAGCTTGCTTCTCCCCCCAGCCTCCTGCAGGAAGTCAGACAGCAGCTCAACACAGACCACCGAGGCAAAATGGAGACGCTGGAGATCGACCGTGGCTGTCTCTCTCTCAACCTCACGTCCCCAAACATCTCCCTGAAGGTCAACCCCACACGGGTCCCCAATGGGTAAGAAGAGTGTTTCAGGGCCAGAGAGATGGCTTAGCAGTTAAGGCACTTGCCTACAAAACCAAAGGACCCAGGTTTGATTCCCCAGGACCCACATAAAGCCAGATGCACAAGGGGGCACACGTGTCTGGAGTTAGTTTGCAGTGGCTAGAGGCCCTGGAGTGCCCATTCTCATTCTCTTTCTATAACCCTCTTTCTTTCTCAAATAAATTAATTAATTAAGAAAGAGTGAGCCGGGCGTGGTGGCGCATGCTTTTAATCCCAGCACTCGGGAGGCAGAGGCAGGAGGATCGCCATGAGTTCAAGGCCACCCTGAGACTACAGAGTTAATTCCAGGTCAGCCTGGACCAGAGTGAGACCCTACCTCGGCAAAACAAAAATACAAAAAACAAAAAACAAAAACAAGAAAGAGTGCTTCAGTCTCTGCATTCCTCAGAGGCCATACCCTGTCACCCCATTATTTCCTGTCTCCACAGCTCCACCACCCTGCAACAGTGGGATGAGTTAAGTCAGTACAACAAGAGCCACGCCGAGGCCGAGATGAAAGCAGCCATCGAGCTGAGGGAGGCCATCACCCTAACTATTGCTCAGGTGAGCGAGCACAAGACGTTGCAAGTATGCACTTGCCTTCATAGCTTTTCTTTCGCATTACCCATGTGGCACACCTCCCTCCGCACTTGAGCAGCAGCCTCACAAAGCCATGAGCTTATACTCTCCCCTTGCCTGGCCCACTCCTGCCCTGCAGACCAATAATCAGCTTGAAGCGCAGAGGGTTGCAACAGAATTTGCCTTTAGGAAGCGCCTGAGGGAGATGGAGAATGTGTATAGTGAGCTCAAGTGGCAAGAGAAAAATGTGAGTCTTGTTCCTGGCCCCACTTCCTGCCATGAGGCAAAGCACCAGATACCCAGCTCAGAAGTCAGGATGGGTGCCCCCAGTGTGGGTTCCGTTGGTTGAGACCTGTCCACTCTGTCTCCTTCAGACCTTGGAGGAGATCGCCGAAATGCAGGAGGACATCCGGCGCCTGGAGGAGGATCTGCACAGAAAGTTGATGAACCTGAAGCTGGCACATACCCGGCTGGAGTCCAGAACCTACCGGCCCAACGTGGAACTATGTCAGGACCAGGTACGAAGCTCTCCAGTGGAACATGGGCTTTTTTGTTTGTTTGTTTTTGTTTTGTTTTGTTTTGTTTTCCAAGGTGGGGGTCTCACTCTAGCCCAGGCTGACCTGGAATTCACTATGGAGTCTCAGGCTGTCCTCGAACTCACTGCCGTCCTCCTACCTCTGTCTCCAGAGTACTAGGATTAAAGACGTGTGCCACCACGCTCAGCTTGGCTTTTAAGGATTCCTTAGATTGCCCTACCACAAATTCTTGGTGGAGCAAGTGTGCTGGCCTGTGGTTAGCCCTCAGACCAGCTGGTGGGCAATGTGGCTGACCTGGAACTCCCAACCTGTCCTTCTGCTTCCAGGCACAGTATGGCCTCACAGATGAGGTCCACCAGTTAGAGGCGACCATCACTGTCCTGAAGCAGAAACTGGCCCAAGCCCAGTAGGTTTAGGGAGTGGGCAGGAGGGGTGGGAGACGGGACACTCATGAGGGGGTCTTGGTCTCCTGGTCCCTCTGGCTGGTGAGTGCACCTGGCCCTCAGGCAGGGCTGTGGGTTGACACCCTTCCTGTGCAGGGATGCGCTGGACGCCCTGTACAAGCATCTGGCCCGGCTGCAGGCTGATATTGCCTGCAAGACCAACTCCATGCTGCTGGACACCAAGTGCATGGACACACGACGCAAGCTAACTTTGCCGCCAGAGAAGTTCGTGCCTGAGGTGGACACCTTCACCCGCACCACAAACCGCACGCTGAGCCCACTCAAAACCTGCCAGCTGGAGCTGGCCTAGTTTTGGGTGACTGAGAGAGGAGGAAAAGAAAAATGGGTAGGAAATGGGGAGGGAGCAGTGAACCTAATAAAGATGGAATTCTTAGGCCACACTCTTCTCTGCTACCTCTGAGGGTGACCTACAGGGGAGTGAGACTCTGCTTGGGGGATGGGGTGCCCTAGACCTGAGACAGGTCAAGAGCTAAGGCTGGCCAGGGGTGACAGTTCAGGCCTTTAATCCCAGCACTTGGGAGGCTGGGGTAGGAGGAATGCAACGTGTTCTAGGCCAGTCTGGACTACAGAGTTGAGTTCCAGGTTAGCTCGGCCTAGAGCCAACCCTACCTAAAGAAAGAAAGAAAGAGAGAGAGAGGAAGAAAGAGGAAGGAAGAAAGAAAAGAAAAGAAAAGAAAAGAAAAAAGAAAAGAAAAGAAGAGAAAAGAAAAGAAAAGGAAAGAAGGCTGCCTCAGAGAGAGGTGTGGGTGCAGAGGCAGGGTGGCTCTCCCGCGGGGGATGGCAGTAGCTTGGGGTGACATCACGATCTTGCTCAGGTCTGACTCAAAGGATCCTGGAAGGACCCATCCATCTCGCTTGGTTGATGACATTATTTATTAACAAGTGGGGAGGTGGGGAGATACGGAGCGCAAAAGCAAGACGGGAGCGCGCTGCGCGGCGCCGAGACTCCACGCCGCTGGGGGGCGCTGTGGGCTGGGGAGCAGCGGGGAGGCTCCAGGCCACAGGGGGGCGCTGTGGGACCGCGCCGAGGGGAGCGCAGCGGCGGAAGTGCAGAGTGACCTGCGCGCGGATGGCGGCAGCGGCGGCGGTGGCGATGACGGCGGCGGGCGGCGGCGGTGGCGGCGCTGGGGCGGCCCGCTCTCTCTCGCGCTTTCGAGGCTGCCTGGCCGGCGCGCTGCTCGGGGACTGCGTGGGAGCCGTCTACGAGGCGCACGACACCGTCAGCCTGACGTCAGTCCTGCGTCACGTCCAGAGTCTGGAGCCGGAGCCCGGCGCGCCGGGCAGCGCGCGGACAGGTGGGCGGGGCTGGACGGGGCGGACCGCTTCTCCGGGCCGGCGCGCGGGGCTGTGCACCGTGGGGACCGAGCTGCCGCCGGGGCGGAGGGCCGCGCGACGTCCGCACTCACCGGGGCCCCGCGTGCCCAGCTCCCTCCGGCCCGTCCGCATCTCGCCCCGGCTCTGGGACGCGCGCCGGGCCCGGCGTGTGATGCCCAGTGTATAAGGCCCTTGCAGCCCTTTCGACCTCACCGAGGTCACCCGGTTGTCTCCGCGGTACGCCTCCAGGCCCGCGGCCAGAGAGCAGAGCAGACTCCACCCCCCCCCCACACACACACACCCCTAAAACTTTTGCGGAGAGCCAGAGTCCGCATGTCCAGTTCCGCCTCGGCCGGGCTTCTCTTACACCGCCTTCTGGCTCGGCCCGGATGTTTGCAGGTGCTGACCTGGCCTGTAAAAGCATCCCCCACTTCTCCCGTGTAGGCAGCTTGTCATCACGTGTCAGCGGAGGATGTAATTGTTCTTGGGCAGCATGTTGAATAGTAAAAGGAAGCCATCGTCAGATCCCTTGAGGACTCCCATGTGGAAGGTGCATTTAGAGAAGAAGCATGAAGCCAGGGAGGAAAAAAAAAAAAAGCTTTTGCTAGGAGAAGAAGGGGCCAGTAGCAAGCTCTGAGGAAAGAATTTCAGGGTTAAGACGCTGGTCACTGGTGTGCTAGAGCAAAGTACAGGAAGTCTGGTCCCAGAAAAGCATGTAGAGTGGGTTGAGGTAGAAACAGAAAATGGGCATAGAGGGAAGAAAAGGGCATAAAAGGACATACAACTGGTGTTGGTGGCGCACGCCTTTAATCCTAGCACTCAGGAAGCAGAGGTAGGAGGATGTTGTGAGTTTGAGGCCAATCTGAGACTGCATAGTGAATTCCAGGTCAGCCTGAGCTAGAGTGAGACCCTCCCTTGGAAAAAAAAAGGGGGGGGGGTTCATAAAACAGTGAGATGAGCTGTAGTAGAGGCAAAAGACAAGGTGGAGAGATGAAGTTTTTTGTTTGTTTTTTGTTTTTGAAGCAAGCTCAACAGACTAGCCTTTTTCTTTTTAATTAGAGAACTGGCACACCAGGGCCTCCATCCATAGTGATTGAACTCCAGATGCGTGTGCCACCTTGCACTTGCATCACCTTGTGAGCCTGGCTTATGTGGGACCTGGAGAGTCGAACATGGGTCCTTAGGCTTTGCAGGCAGGTGCCTTAACTGCTAAGCCATCTCTCCAGCCCAGAGATGAGTTTTCATTTCATTTTGCTTTGATAAGATGAAGAAAGGGCACATTTTAGGCTGAGAGGTGTTTAGGACCCCCTTGGATGTATCAAATCCACCTTAAGATGCCCTAAGCAAAAGGGCTGACGTGACTGAGAAGTCCAGAGGGAGGTTTGGCTGCAAGCAATGCTGAATACAGTGGTCCAACCCGTCTCCTCACGGTTCAGTTCCTTTCACTTTTTTGGAGCTGCTCCACTCTGCCAGCCCCTTACCACCTGCTGGCTGCCAGCAGAGAAATTGTTTTTGCTCCAGTCCCAACATAAGTCGCGATTTGGGTCTCACTGTGCCTGGCTCAGGTTCTAGGTGCAGCCCTAACTAAGTCAGGTTATGGGAGAAGAATGATGAGGGGTGGATGACAAGTCCTGTCTATCTAATGAATTAGGCAAAAGATGGTGTCAGCTCCATGCTGAGTCAGCGTGGGTTGGGAATGAAGAAATGGTTCTCTGAGGCAGAGCATGGCACAGTGGGCAAGCAGAGAATAGATGCTGTTCCCCTCACCCCCAAGTTGCAGGAGAAAAGGACAAAGGAAGAACAAGCCCCCCCTCCCCCACTGAAAATGAACTGGGTGGGATAGCCTTCACCTTGGACTAGGAGAGATTCCCTCCCTCAGAGTGCATCTGTGGATATGAAGTAGGATGAAAGGGTCACCCAAGAGGAAGGGGGGAAAAATGGAGTTTGTGTTGCACAGAGGGAGTGGACCAGCTATTCAAGATGTAGGAGAGGCTTACTAGGGAGTCCACTCCATTCTCTGTAACTGTCTCCTCGCAAGTGAGGCCAGGTCCTCATTCCTGGCAGGCTTAGTAGCGTGGGTCAGCTGGGTTGAGAGCCATTTTGAGCAAAATGAAAGAAAGAAGGCAATATTCTACTTGGGAATTTCTGACCATGCTTATAGGTTACTGGAATAGGGGCTTGTGGGACACTAGAGAGGCTCTGCCTATGGCCCAAGCAGGCCATGTGGAAATGGAGCAATGGCAGCCAGAAGGGAGTCGGAGGTTTTCCTTCACAAATCACCAACTTGTCATGACTAGCTTGTAACAGAAGTGCTGAAAATCCCAAGGCTGAAATTTAGAGACTTCTAGAGTACAGGAACGGAGGGGGCTAGAGGCTGCTATGTGGTAGATGCCAGATGTTGTGCCTCTAAGAAGAATGGGTGGGAGCTCCACCCTAGCCCTGCAGCTTGCTCTCACCCCCGTTCTCTCCCTGCAGAAGCACTGTACTACACAGATGACACTGCCATGGCGAGGACCCTGGTGCAGTCCCTGCTGGCTAAGGAGGCCTTCGACGAGGTGGACATGGCTCACAGGTGAGGAGGATGATCCTGGTGTGAGGCCAACCAAGCAGGGTCCCTGCACGCCCTGGGAAAGTGATGTCTATGCACCAGGACCCTGACCCTCAACAGGACCCTTTCTTGGGCTGGTGTAGCTTCTCGAGCTAAAGCTGACAACACTGTTGGCATCCTAGGGCCCAAGGCCTCCTCTTCTAGCTCAGCAGCCCTTCCCCCAGCCTGGAGAGGCACCTTTGAAAGACCCATTCTGCCTCCCTCTCTACTCCAGGTTTGCCCAGGAGTACAAGAAGGACCCTGACAGAGGCTACGGGGCTGGAGTCATCACCGTCTTCAAGAAGCTCCTGAACCCCAAGTGCCGTGACGTCTACGAGCCTGCCCGGGCCCAGTTCAATGGAAAGGGCTCCTACGGCAATGGGGGTGCCATGCGGGTAGCAGGCATCTCATTGGCCTATAACAGCGTCCAGGATGTACAGAAGGTACTGATAGGCTGGTGCCAAACCTCCCCCCACACACACACACGCTCGCCTACAGCAACCTGACAGCAGCTGTCCTCTCCACAGTTTGCTCGGCTATCAGCCCAGCTGACCCACGCATCCTCCCTGGGTTATAATGGTGCCATCCTGCAGGCCCTGGCAGTGCACTTGGCTCTGCAGGGTGAGTCCTCCAGCGAGCACTTCCTGCAACAGCTCCTGGGCCACATGGAGGAGGTAGAGGGGGATGCCCAGTCTATCCTGGATGCCAAGGAGTGAGTATGGGCTGGAGACGGGGCAGTGTGTACAGGGTCAGGGATGGGGGTGCCGGCACTGCTATAAAGCAGACCCCCGCTTGCCTTCCCTGCAGACCTTCTCCATGAGGGAGACTCCTTTGCCTCTGGGTCCTAGAGAACAACCTGTTTCCCAAATCCTGTTGGGGCACAGCAGCTGGGGGTGTGACACCTACCCCTGTCTCCCCCCGCTGGCCCTGACCTACCTGAAATCTCTCCTTGAACCCTTAGGTTGGGTATGGAGGAGCGGCCATACTCCAGCCGGCTGAAGAAAGTTGGGGAGCTGCTGGACCAGGACTCAGTGAGCCGAGAGGAAGTGGTGTCTGAACTAGGTGGGTAGACCTTACTGATATGTTCCCCCACTGTCCTCAGGACGGGAATGGCTGCTGGGACAGCCAGAGCTCTTCTCTGTAGAGCCCCTGGCACGATTGTGAGCAGTTTCTTCAGCCTTATAGACTGAAGTGTCCCAAGAAATGGCAGCTTCTTTACCAACTGGTTGCCATTTGTACAGCTGGTGTGCCAGTTACCTGGTGCTGTCACTGTGCCCTCAGCACTATGTGAAACGCTTCACAGATGTGACTTCCCCCCGCCCTCTCAGCAGCCTTGGAAGAGTGAATACCTTCAGCTCCACAGCGTCAGAGCCAAGGACAGGAGTCCTGTGATTGGGACCTTGCCCAGCCACCAGCAGTCTGGTTGAGGCAAGAGTCAATCCCAGGTAGTCTTGCCCTAGGACCTGTTATCTTAACCACAGTCCTAAGTGAAGCTGGGGGCACCAGCTCTCGTCAAGTGTCAGGAATTCCTTTTGGGGGACAGGCTGAGTTCATATGTCCCGATTGCCTGCAGGGAATGGCATTGCTGCCTTTGAATCGGTGCCCACCGCCATCTACTGCTTCCTGCGCTGCATGGAGCCCGACCCCGAGATCCCCTCTGCCTTCAACAGCCTTCAGAGGACTCTCATTTATTCCATCTCGCTTGGTGGGGACACAGACACCATAGCCACCATGGCTGGGGCCATTGCTGGTGCTTACTATGGGATGGAGCAGGTGCCAGAGAGCTGGCAGCAAAGCTGCGAGGGCTATGAGGAGACAGACGTCTTGGCCCAGAGCCTGCATCGAGTCTTCCAGAAGAGTCTGTGAGGCCACAGCTCTGTCAGAACCAAGGACAGCCCAGATTGGAACCCTAGAGTTCCCTTGAGCTGGCTGCCTTGCCTCCATGCTCCTGCAGGGCAGGCTGAGGGTGCCCTGGGGCTGGAGTCTCAGGGAACAGCCAGTGAGAGACTGGTACCACTTTGTGGCTGGAGCTCTGGGTTGAGGCAGGGTCATGTGGCACTCCATGAGGGACCATGACAGTTTTATTTTGGAAGGGTACTTGTGGCATTCTCTCTTTTTCTCCCCCTGAGGTAGGGTCTCTCACCCAAGCTGACCTGGAATTCAGTCTGGTTATAGGCTGGCCTCGAACTCAGTGATCCTCCTACCAGAGCTTAAAGGGTGTGCCACCTCCTTATTTAGGACATGGCCTTGGGAAGGTGGACACGGCCCACAGGGACATCATTTCTCCTCGTTAAAAGTTAGTTGATTTGGCAGACAGCCTGTCCTTGACTGGGCAGGGTCCCCAGCAGCAGGCTCTGGATGGGGACAGGCACCTGCATCCAGCCAGTGTAGGTCCACACCTGGCCCTTAGCTGCCACGGGGCTTGGTGGCTTCTAGCAAAGTCACAACAATAAATGGTTTTTGGTAAATCCCAGTGTTTCCCATTTCTCTACTGGTGGTTTGACCTTCCCAAGCCTACTACCCCTGTCTGGGCTGTGCTCCTCTAGTAGTTGGGACCCCAGGGTGACGACACCTACGTTGTCAGGTAGTCTCACTTCTTCCAGCCAGGAAGAGCAGAGCCAGCCATTGGCTTTTCCTGCTTGGACGTCATGCAGAGTGGCCCAAGCAGCTGGCCACATGCTTTTCCTGAGATAGTGGGCAGGTACCAGCTAGCTTGTTCTCACCTCCCCAAGTTGGATCCAGCCCCAGCTGAGCCTGGAATGGAGACTGAAGAAGGGACCAGAGCACCCACCTCTGATGGGAGTGGGGTGTCATCCTACATGGACTGAGGGCTATGCTTGCTTTTGTGTCCTGGGCCCTGCAATGAAGTTTTGCACCACATCTGTTAGAAAGAAAGCATCACTGAAAAGACACCTTCCTGCAAAGCATGAGGGTGTTCTCTGAGCAGCCTTCCAGGCTCAGTACAGTTCACTTCAGGACAGTTGGGCAGTTGGCCAAAAATGGGGTTCTGTTAAGGCTGACAGACAACAGGACGTGGGTTATTTCAGGTCTGCTGTCCCAGAGCCGGGGACAGATGAGCATGCTGCTGCTGCAGACAGGTGCTTTCTGCCCAGGACAGCACTCCTCGCCCTGGTTTCAGTGTCGGGCCTGACCTCGAGCCCTAGCCTCAGGAGCAGAGTCATGATTCCATTCATAACTTGTATCAGATGTTGTAAACTTTGCCTTTGTGATCCTGAGCCAGCTGTCATGCTCCACCACCCTTGAGAGCTTACAAGAATGTTCCAGTGAAGTTCGATAAGTCTCCCCGGCTCCAGCCACTGCCCTCCTTTGGTTTCTTAAAACGCTTCTTGGTGATTGTAGCTCTGAGGAGCCTGCACTCACTCCAGAAAAGCCCCCCACACACACCATCAGTGTCAGCCAGCACTGTTTACACAACAGGTTTTATTGAGGTCAATACAGTCAATACTGTCGTGTTTTCAAAAAGAAGTCTCCTTTGATTCCCCAGTGCATTTTCCCCCCGAATCTGTGACACTGGGCACATGGTAAGCAGAGAACTAGACTTCTATACCAGGTTAGAAATGAAATTACTAGTGGAAAACATTTAAACAGTCTCTTTAAAAAAAAAATTAATCAAAATACAAAAATAATGCACTGGTAGCTGTAGTTGTCATGAAAACCTGACGTTGGTTATCAAAGCTAGTCAGTGACACCTGCGACTCTGATCCCATAAGCATTTCAGAAATGCCAACCACCCTCCCTCGAGATTTTGGAGATGGGAAGCTCTGCTCTGTGAAACAGCTGCTTTTGCCCCCACCCCATATCTTACTTAATTTTCTGGGCTCCCACTGGGAGCTGATTAGTCTCTGCCCGTCAGAATCCATCCCTAACATCAAACTAGTGGCATTGACCCAGGGAAGGAGGTTGAGCAAAGGGTGCCAGCAGGGCTACTCAGACTCGCTGGGTCTCTCGGGTGTGACAGAGGACGTACACTGCGAGCCCTGGCAGGAACCTTTCCTCACAGTGTCACAGACAGACCCTCCCTTTGCAAGCTGAAGTGAGCTTTGGAGTTGTGGGCTGTGGGGAGGGTTGGCCCAGTCATCCTCCATCCTTCAGCATGGGCAGTCGGAGTGTGCCCAAATCGGAGCAGTGTAACAAGATCACTTGTGAACGGTGTCAGTTCACACTTGGTTCAGTGAAGGAAGGCAAGGCAAGGCAAGGGCTGAGGGAGACTGCACACCCTCGGGAAAGTGGCCGTCCTGTCACAGGCAAGCATGTCCACCACCCCTGCCCCTAATCCCGGCTTGACTTGGTGGGCTGGGAAGGAAGCCAGCCTATTTTCTGCGGGGACGACTCAAGCACCGGAGCCAGCTCATTCCAGCAGGGCCTAGTGGCATCCTTTCTCTCAGTGCCTTATCCCCCTGGGCCCTGCCCTGCTTAGCACAGGAAATTGGAAGCAGAGGGTGGAGGGAGAGGAAGGACCCTCTAGTAGACACAAACACCCACGGTGCGGTTCTTATGTAGGAAAAAAGTGTGTGGCGGGGAAGAGTCTTCATCCCCGAGCTGTGTGCCCCCATTAAGAAGGCCCAGATAGGCTCTCTGCCTTGGGGACACTGAGTTGGGATTGGCAAGGGTCCCCTAACAATGTGATAGAAGGAAACCAGCCTACCTCCGGCAAGTGAAAGGAAAGAGAGAGGGGTACTCGGGACTGCTGAGTCCGCTGTGATCTGGGCACACACTTGCCAGAGTTCCTTCAGCCCATGGCAGGTGTCCCTACGAGCCCTGCGCTGCTCCCAGGCTAGGGCCGACGCAGCCAGGAAGGCAGACAGGCGGAACAGCTGCCACCCGGCCCCATCCATGCCCGCGCCCCTCACAGACCACCTTCCCCACAGCTGCAGCTAGCGCTTTCCCAGGATCCTGTGGCAACACCACCTGTCCCCATCACGACAGGCCTGATGCCACAGCATCACCTTGGGGTACATTCCTGGCAGGCTGTCCATACTAACCACCTCATAGTCCCTCTCTTCTTTTCCCCAAAAAGAAAAAAAAAAAAAAAAACAGCACCTCATATGCCAGAGATCACTGGGGAAGACCTCTTGCCTAGCCCCAAAGTGAGGAAACCCATGCCACATTCCTCCAAATGCAAGAAGACCCTCTCGCCCAGCAGCAGCATCCAGGACTTGCTAGGGTGCTGGACTGAGTACACTGGGGTGCTGCCTGCAGACCAGGCAGGTCCAGAACAGGGCTCAGCCCTCCGTACTGCCCAGATGTCTGTGGGAAAGGAACGCCGCCCCTTCCAGAAACACCCTCAGCCTGCGCACAGAGGAAAAGCAGTTCCGTCTCCCGGGGCCGAGGCCGCCACCACCGCCCTGCCGCCTCTGTTCAGCCTTTGGTTGTTTTCTTTAAATGGAGGTCTCTGTAACTGAAAAGGTCGCTCTACCACTAAAGAGGAGGAAGCAAGGGCATCAGGGGCCCCCGTGGGTTATGTGGGGCAGAGCAAGAACCCTGAAAAGGAAGAGTGGATGTACTCGGTGGAGTAGAGGCCGTTGGCCTGGTCCGAAGGCATCTGCACCCACACTTGGTCGTTGGGCCTCAGCTGGAGCACAGCCCCTCCAGACGCCTGGTCCAGGTAGCCCTTCTTGTATTCGTCGTAGGTGTAAGTGGCTGGTACGTTGTTCTTGTACAGGGCTACCCACACGTTGGTGCCCTTGACATGCACGTGGTAAGCAAAGTAGTAGATGCCACCCACAGGGCAGGTGAAGATGCCAGTAGCTGGGTTGTAGCCACTGTGGCCGTTGTAGAGGGTCCGGTCAAACCTCACAGGCATGCCTGAAGCTGGGAAGGGCGAGGTGAGCACGGCTGTGAAGGCTGGCGTGGCATGGGCCGGCAGCTCGCCCAACCCAAACTGTGGTTTGCCCCCCTTGCCTAACACAGCGCCCTCCACGCCACCATTAGGCAGGTGCAAGCCTGCAATGCCAGTTTCATCAAAGGCCCCCGGGGCGCCGGGTGGACCAGGAGGCCCAGGGGGCCCTGGAGGACCTGTGAGTCCTGGGGAGCCAGGAACCCCAGGGGGCCCTGTGGGTCCAGCAGAGCCAGGTTCCCCCACTTTCCCCTCCCCTGGGAGCCCCGGCAGGCCTGGTTCACCCTTCAAGCCAGGCAGACCCTGGGGCCCAATAGGGCCGGCTGGACCCTGGAGTCCTGGGATTCCGGAGGGGCCCCTCAGGCCAGGCTGCCCAGGAAGCCCTAAGTCACCTTTCTGCCCCAGTGCTCCTGCCACTCCTGGCCCCCCAGGCCGGCCTGTGAAACCTGGCTCACCCTTGGGTCCAGTTGGTCCAGGGGGCCCATGGGCGCCAGGAAGTCCCCTCTCACCAGGGAGCCCTGGTTTCCCAGCCAGGCCATTAGGCCCTTGGTCACCTCGAATGCCAGGCATTCCTGGTGGACCCCCAGGTCCTGCCTCCCCCTTCGGCCCAGGGGGTCCACGCCTACCAGGGAGTCCTGCAGACCCGGGAAGTCCAGGGGGACCCCCCAGACCCTGTGGCCCCTGTTCTCCTGGCTCTCCATCATCCCCTGGCTCTCCCCTGTCCCCCAAGAGCCCTGGGATTCCAGCTGGACCTCTGTCCCCCTTTGGGCCTGGCAGTCCTGGCATCCATAGCCAGTAGGGCCTATCAAACCAGGGGGGCCCCTGGGTCCTGGTTCCCCTTTGGCTCCTGCTAGGCCCTGTGGCCCTGGAACCCCTGCTGCCCCTGGTACCCCCACACCATCTACCCCAGGGGCTCCTTTTGGACCCACAGCTCCTGGCTCACCCCTAGCACCTGGAACTCCAGGAGGGCCAGACTCACCCTTGTCTCCAGGGGCCCCAGGAATTCCATCCAAACCTGGCTTGCCCAAGCCAGCTGGGCCAGGGAGTCCTGGGGGGCCTGGGGCACCCCCTTGCCCTGGGGCCCCAGGCAGTCCAGGCTGGCCCACTCCATTGTCCCCCTTGAGACCTCGATCTCCTGGGGGCCCAGGCTCCCCCTGAGGCCCTGGCTCCCCCCGAAATCCTGGAGGCCCTGGCACCCCCTGGGCACCTGGCTTTCCAGGGACAGTAATGCCTGAAGGACCAGGAAGGCCAGGGGGTCCTGGGGGTCCCCGGAGGCCCTGATCTCCCTGAATCCCTGGCTCCCCCCGAAGCCCTGGCTGCCCCGGTGGTCCAACTTTTCCAGGGAGCCCTGGGGGACCAGCCTTCCCCATCCGGGAGAAGCCAGGGGGCCCAGCAGGACCAGGCTGCCCATGAAGCCCTGGTTTTCCAGTGCCTGGTTTTCCTGGGAAGCCAGGAGGACCAGGGGGGCCCCGAGGCCCAGGCTTGCCAGGGGGGCCGGGCTCTCCCTTCAAGTCCATTGGCAGCAGCGGTAGAGGCATTTCTGAAAGAGAGAAAGAAAAGAGGGCAGTAAGGGCCCTGGGCAGCACAGACAGGGACAGGGAACCCCACCTACTCATTCCTCCATGTCAGTGCAGTGCGCGGGATGCTGGGGACAAAAAGGCTCCGTATCTGATCATGAAGACCACTTCCGGAGCTGCCTGCCTCACAGAAGGAGTTCAGGGCTGCCCAGTGGCCATGCTGGGGGTACAGGGTGTCTTCACCCAAGGTCCAGCACCTAACTACTCAGCCCGGGGCCTTGCCCTTGCGCTTCCATGACACCGCTGCATGACCTGAAGGTGGGATGACCACGAGGTGGCACCAGCAGCCAGCCTAAGAGCCAGTTGAAGGGGACCTATCCCAGGCTCCCCTTGTTATTTTCCCGCCCGCCCCAACAGAAGACCACCTGTGCCAGTCAGCTAGCGTCTTTCAAGCCCTGGAAGGCTGAGCGGCCCGGAGCCTTGGGAAGGAAAGTGGAGATGGGAAGATGTGCGATGAGGACCGGGGCTGTAGTGGAGGTCAGGAAGTTGGCAAGTCAGGAGGCCCCAGGCGGAAGAAAGGCTCACCCAGGTACTGGCCTTTGCCCTCGCGGAAGGGTGGTCCCACCGGTCCTTTCTGCATGGGCTGCACGTACTTCACTGGGGCATAGCCAGCAGGCCCCTACAGCCCCACCGCCAGAGGACACCCTCGGCCCACACCCCAGCAGCAGCAGCAACAGTACCAGTGAAGACAGGGGCATCAGAGCTCCCTGCATGGCGTCCGCGGGAGTGCTGCAAGAAGAAAATGAGGAGGGGTCATCAAGCCAGCCGCCAGTGCCGGCTCAGCTCAGCTCAGAATTTAAATCTCATTAACAAACAACTTCCAAAGTCACAGGTCTTCAAGAGCTATCTGCTATAAACCTCATCCACACCTGCCTGGCTAGCGTCTCCCAGGTCAATCATTCTGCAGCCAGATGTATCTTCTAGAGCACCAGCTTGACCCTTGATAAACCCTTTCAAGGGCTGGGGAGCTGGCTCAGTGGTTAAAGGCACTTACTTGCAAAGCCTGCTGGCCTCAGTTCAATTCCCCAGCACCCATGTAAAGCCAGATGCATTAAGTAGCACATGAGTCTGAAGCTCAAAGACCCCCATACTTGTTCAATCGTTAACTCGTTCACAAATAAATTTTTGTTGTTTTCGAGGTAGGGTCTCTCTTCTAGCCCAGACTGACCTGGAATTCGCTATGTAGTCTTAGACTGGCCTCGAACTCACAGATGATCCTCCTACATCTGCCTCCCGAGTGCTGGGATTAAAGGCACACATGTGTCACCAAGCCTGACTCACAAATAAGTTTAAAAAAAAAAAGTAAACTGGATATGGTAGTGCATGCCTTTAATCCCACCACTTGGGAGGCAGAGCCAGACCCTACCTCAAAAAACCAGGGGCTGGAGAGATGGCTTAGCCATTAAGGCATTTGCCTGCAAAACCTAAGGACCCAGGTTCAATTCCCCAGAACTCACATAAGGCAGACGTACAAGGTGGGTACATGTGTCTCGAGTTCGTATGCAGTAGTTAGGGGTCTTGGAATGCCCATTCTCTCTATCTGCTGTTCTCTCTCTTTCTCTCTCTCCAATAAATTAATTAATTAAATATTTTTTTAACCCAAGAGCTGGGGAGATTTCTTAGTGCTTAGGGTGTTTGCCTGCAAAACCAAAGGATCCAAGTTCGATTCCCCAGGACCACATAATCCAGCTGCACAAGGTGGCACAAGCATCTGGAGTTAATCTGAAGTGGCTGGAGGCCCTGGCACACCAATTCTATCTGCCTCTTTCGCTTCCTCTCTCTCTCAAATAAATTAATAATAATAAAAATATTTTTTAAGCTGGGCGTGGTGGCACATGTCTTTAATCCCAGCACTTGGGAGGCAGAGGTAGGAGGATCGCCATGAGTTCGATGCCACCCTGAGACTACATAGTGATTCCAGGTCAGCCTGAGATAGAGCAAGACCCTACCTCAAAACAACAACAACAACAAAAAGTAAATTAAATAAAAGCAGCAGAGCTGGTATTTGACTTATGTCCTTGTGAATCCGTGTCATGTGGATAACCTTCTGAGTTTCCTGATGCCAGCAGCTGAATCCTTTCCCTTGTGTACTGTGCCCCATCTCCAGCCCCATCACCACGACCCCAGTCACCCAGCACTCCTTATAGCTCCCAGGCCCCAGGTGGCCTCACGCTTCTGAACCTTTGTACTTGCTGTACCTGCCCGAAATGTCAGTTTTTCCTAGTGCCTATCCTTCACAACCGGGGGCCCTGTCACCCCTTCCTCTACAATGCCTTCTGATGGTTCACAACACACTCCTGTGGGTTCCAACCTGTGTTGATCACAGCATTCAGCTAAGCTTGAAGAACAAAACCTGGGAGAGACACAGGCTCTGAGTGCTGCCAGCTTGAGTCTTCCACTTACCAGAAGGCACTTAGGCAAGTGGCTTCCTTGTTTATAAAACGGGATGATGCGTCCACACAAAGCTTGTTTGTGAATATTCATCACAGTGTTACCCACGGTGGCCCAAAGTAGAGACAAGCCAAACATCAGGAGGCACAAGTCATGCGTCAGCCATACAATGCATTTGTGTGTGTGTGTGTGTGTGTGTGTGTGTGTGTGTGTACATGTTCCTGTATGTGAGAGAGTATGTATGAACATGCATGTGGAAGCCACAGCCTTAGATGTCCTTCCTCAGTTGCCACCCACCATTTTTTTTTTTTTTTTAATTTTAGAGAGAGTGAGAGAGAATTGGTGGTATCAGGGCCTCAGCCACTGAAATCCAACTCCAGACACTGTGCCACTTAGTGGGCATGTGCAATGTTGCATTTGCCTCATCTTTGTGCATCTGGCTTAAGTGGGACCTGGAGAGATGAGCATGGGTCCTTAGACTTTGCAGGTAAGTGCCTTAACCACTAAGCCATCTCTCCAGACCCCACCCACTTTATTTGAAATAGGATCTCTCACTGGCCTGAAACTCACCAAATGTGCTAGGCTGGCCAGCCAGTGAGCCCCAGGGATCTGTCTCCGCCTCCCCAGCACTGGGGTTACAGGTGCACCACCACCACCTGGCTTTTTAAGAAGTGTATTTCAGGGCTGGAGAGATGGCTTAGCGGTTAACCGCTTGCCTGTGAAGCCTAAGGACCCCGGTTCGAGGCTTGATTCCCCAGGACCCACGTTAGCCAGATGCACCAGGGGGTCATATGCGTCTGGAGTTTGTTTGCAGTGGCTGGAAGCCCTGGCGGGCCCATTCTCTCTCTCTCTCCCTCCCTCTTTCTCTGTTTGTCACTCTCAAAGAAAGAAAGAAAGAAAGAAGTGTATTTTATTTGTTTGTGAGAAAGAGAGAGAGAGAAAGAAAATGGTGTGCCAGGGCCTCTAGCCACTGCAAACAAACTCCAAATGTGTGTGCCACTTTGTGCATCTGGCTTATGTGGGTACTGGGGAATTGAACCCAGGTCCTTAGGCTTCACAGGCAAGCGCCGTAACCGCTAAGCCATCCCTCCAGCCCTTAATTGTTTTTTTTTGAGACAGGATCCCATATTAGGCCAGGCTGACCTTGAATTTGAGGCAGTCCTCTTGCCTCAGCCTACTGAACACTGGGATTATAGGTATGCACTAACATGCCTAGTTTAAAAAAAGCATTTTTAAAAAGTAATGCATTGTGGGGCTGGAGAGATGGCTTAGCGGTTAAGCGCTTGCCTGTGAAGCCTAAGGACTCTGGTTCAAGGCTCCACTCCCCAGGACCCACGTTAGCCAGATGCACAGGGGCGCATGCGTCTGGAGTTCGTTTGCAGTGGCTGGAGGCCCTGGCGCGCCCATTCTCTCTCTCTATCTGCCTCTTTCTCTCTGTGTCTGTTGCTCTCAAATAAATAAATAAAAATAAACAAGAAAAATTTTTTAAAAAAGTAATGTATTGTGGATTGGTGGAGATAGTTCAGTTGGTAAAGTGCTTGCCTTGCAGACAAGTAGCCCTGGACTTGATCCTCAGAACCCAGATAAAAACAGCCAGGGTGGGGGTGCCTGTGTGCCCATTCTCCCTCCCCCCATAAATATTTTTTAATATTTTATTTTTATTTATTTATCTGACAGAGAAAGACGGGGGAGAGAGAGAGAGAGAGAATGGGCACAACAGGGCCTCCAGCCACTGCAAACGAACTCCAGACACGTGCGCCCCCTTGTGCATCTGACTAACGTGGGACCTGGGGAATCTAACCTAGGTTCTTTGGCTTTGCAGGCAAATGCCTTAACCGCTAAGCCATCTCTCCAGCCCAATAATTTTTTTTTTTAATTAAGAGACGTAGTCTCTTATGTTGCCCAGCCTGGCCCTGAACTACTGAAAGTTTCAGTAATCCTGCTGCCTCAGCCTCCTGAGTAGCTGGGACTATGCATCTCAGACACCATACCCAGTGTCTAATGGATTAGCATTCCACAATAAAAAGGAGTGGGGGACATTAACCCAGCGCAGAAAGCCAGCCACGCATTAGCCGCATATGCCTTCCTAGAATCACCCGTCTGGAGTTTAACTGAGGAGGCGCTTATGGCCTTTCTGCATCCACGTTATTGAAACAGGTCCCCAGGGAACCAGGCTGGCAGTGACGGAACCACCAGTGCTGAAACCCTGACAGCTTTTGCCAAGGATGGTTTTAAATCTCAGAAACTCCTCGCAATGTGAACCATCCCCATGTTGTCATTTTTTAAAATCATGTGCGTGTGCTGCACATGTGTGGAGGAGGTCAGAGTACAACCTTTTAATTTTATTTTATTACTTTTTAATTTATTAATTTATTTTATTTAGGAGAGAGACAGAATTGGCGCACCAGGTCCTCTAGCCACTGCAATAAACTCTAGATGTGTGCACCATCTTGTGCACATACACAACCTTGTGCACATGCATTGCCTTGTACGTCTGGCTTACATGGGTTCTGGGGAGCCAAACTTGGGTCCTTAGGTTTCACAGGCAAGTGCCATTAAGCCATCTCCCCAGCCTGAGGACAACTTTTTTTTTTTTTTTAATGAAAGAGAGAGAGAATTGGTGCACCAGAGCCTCCAGCCACTGAAACTGAACTCCAGATGCATGGGCTACCTTGTGCGTATGTGCAACCTTGTGTGTTTGTGCCACCTTGTATGTCTGGTTTACATGGGACCTGAAGAGTAGAATATGGGTCCTTAGGCTTTGCAGGCAAGTGCCTTAGCCACTAAACCCAAGGATCACTTTTTTTTTTTGAAGCAAGCTCAACAAACTGGCTTTTTTTTTATGCAAGAGAGAGGAGAGACAGAGGATTTGCATGCTAGGGCCTCCAGCCACTGCAATTGAACTCCAGATACGTACGTCCCATTGTGCACATGTCCAACATTGTGTGCTTGCATCACTGTGTGTCTGACTTATGTGGGACCTGGGGAGTCAAACATGGGTCCTTGGGATTCACAGGCAAGCACCTTAAACACTAAGCCATCTCTTCAGCTCCCAAGGACAACTTTTAAAGAAATATATTTTATTTTTATTTATTTATTGGACAGAGAAAGAGGGAGAGACAGAGAGAGAGAGAGAGAGAATGGGCATGCCAGGGCCTCCAGCCACTGCAAATGAACTCAGATGCATGCGCCCCCTTGTGCATCTGGCTAACATGGGTCCTGGGGGATAGAACCTGGGTCCTTTGGCTTTGCAGGCAAATGCCTTAACCACTAAGCCACCCCTCCGGCCCCCGAGGACAACTTTATGCCTGTCCTCGCTGCCCACCTTGCTGAGGCAGGGTCTCTTTGTTTTTTGCTGCTTCATTCGCCACACTCGCTGCCCAGCTAGCTTCTGATTCTCCTGTCTCTGCCTACTATCTTTTTTTTTTTTTTTAGAGAGAATGAGAGCGAGAGAGAAGGAGAGAGAATTGGTACACCAGGGCCCCAGACACTGAAATCAAACTCCAAACGCTTGTACCAACTGGTGTGCATGTGTGACCTTGTGCTTGTGTTACCTTTGTGTGTCTGGCTTACATGGGATCTGGAAAGAGATCGAACATAGGTCCTTAGGCGTCACAGGCAAGCACCTTAACCAAGCTATCTCTCCAGCCCTCTGCCTCCTATCTTGCTGTAGGCATGCTGGGATTACAGACACCTCTGCTGCTTTGGCCTTTTCTTGGGTGCTGGGGATCTGAACTCTAACCTACATGCTTATGCAGCAAGCACTTTATCCACTGAGCCATTTCCCCAGCCCACCTCCACATGGTCCTTTATTTAGGCCAGATGTTGTGGCACACGCCTTTAATCCCAGCACTTGGGAGCCAGAGGAAGGAGGATCACCATGAGTTCGAGGCCACTCTGAGACTACATAGTGAATTCCAGGTCAGCCTGGGCCAGAGTGAAACCCTACCTCAAAAAACCAAAAAAAAAAAAAAAAAAAAAAAAAATTCCCCAGAGCCCACATAAAGCCAGACGCACAAAGTGGCACATGCGTCTAGAATTCATTTGCAATAGCAAAGAGGCCCTGAATACTCATGTTCATCTTCTCTCTCTCTCTCTCTCTCTTTCTCTCTGTGTGTGTGTGTGTGTGTGTGTGTGTGTCTGTCTGTCTGTCTGTCTCTCTCTGAAATTTTTATTTAGAGCTAGAGACATTGCTCAGTGGTTAAGCCTCTTGCCTGCCAAGCCTAATGACCCCAGCTCAATTCCCCAGTACCATAAAGCCAGGCGCACAGAGCAGCACGTGTACACACATGCACACACGTGGGCCTCTTGCCCCCACAAACACACACCAGACACTTGCTCCACTTTCAGTGTCTGCCTTACGTGGGTGGCTGGGGAATTGAACCCAAACAAGTGCCTTTAACTGCTGAGCCATCTTCCTGGCCCCCCGCCGTGATCTTGAATCTACACATCTAATTTGAGGCACCCAGAGTTTCTGCTGTGCAGACCAGAGATCCCAGAGTTCTCAAGCACTCCACTCACCTTGGCACCTTAGGTCAGTCAGCACAGGAATCACTCCTGTGCAAGGCAGGGACTACACAGACTGTGGACACGTGCCACTCATGGCTGTGGCCAGAAAAGTAGAGCAAGGATGGCATACTGGAGCAGTTTGTTATTAGTGGACATTTCAGGGACAAGTCCACTTTGAAAGAGAAGCGGGAATCAAGTGGTAGAAATCTGAAAAAAAAATAACAGAAGCTCTGACAGACGGTTGCAAGGAGAAACCTTTTCAGTCCGTGTCTATATGTGGGGGCAGCAAGTGCTCTTTTCTGAAAATATGTTTTTTTTTATAAAAAATGTTTTAAAGTTTATTTATTTTTATTTATTCATTTTGGTTTTTTGAGGTAGGGTCTCATTCTCGCCCAGGCTGACCTTGAATTCATTATGTAGTCTCAGGGTGGCCTTGCACTCACCACAAACCTCCAACCTCTGCCTCCCAAGTGCTAGGATTAAAGGTGTGTGCCACCATGCCTGGCTATTTTTATTTTATTTATTTTATTAGAGACATAGAGAGGGAGAGAGAGAGAGAGAATGGGCATGCCAGGGCCTCTAGCCACTGCAAACAAACTCCAGATGCATGCACTGCCATGTGCAGCTGGCTTACATGGGACCTGGAGAATCAAACCTGAGTCCTTTGGCTTTAAGGCAAGCACCTTAACCCCTAAGCCATCTCTCCAGGCCTCTTTTTTTAATATTTCATTTCTATTTATTTTGAGGGTGTGGAGAGAGAGAGAATGGTCGTGCCAAGGCCTCCGGCTGCTGCAAACGAACTTCAGACACATGGACCATCATGTACATCTGTATATCTAGCTTATATGGGTCCTGGGGAATCGAACCTGGGTCCTTTGGCTTTGCAAGCAAGTGCCTTATCCACTAAGCCATCTCTCCAGCCTGAGAATATGTTGTTAAGAGAAATCATTGTTTTTTATTTGTTTTTGGTTTTTGTTTTGTTTTGGTTTTTGGCTTTTCAAGGTAGGGTCGCACTCTAATCCAGGCTGACCTGGAATTCATTCTGTAGTGTCAGGGTGGCTTCGAATTTATGGCAATCCTCATACCTCTGCCTCCCTAGTGCTGGGATTAAAGGTGTATGCCACCATGCCTGGCAGAAATCATTGTTAATGTCACAAAATAACTGTCAGTAGAAATCCCAACAGGAGAGAATATAAGCACCCTTCCAGATTCCCCCAGAGATACTCCTTGGAAAGAGGTGAGGAAGACAAAGAAGATGGCTTCCAGGGTTCTTAGAAAACTTCTTAAGTCAATGACAGCATGACTAGTCAAGGAAATCGGGCAGTTTCCCACTCATTATCCAGAAAGATAACTGTTCATGACCTGAAGAGCGGGACTTCTTGTGAGAACGCACACAACTTCAGAGCAGCAGGGCTAGGTTAGGAAGGATCCCCAAGGGGACCTTCTCATCAAGATGTCCCTATGGAGATGCATCCAAGGGCTTCTCTTCAGTCCTCTCCTAAACCTGTCTCTCTACCAGAGCAACAAGGGAAACATCACACATGAGGGACACCAAAAACAAGTCCTCAAACACACAAATGTGAGGAATGGAGCGGAAGGAATGGGGCTCAGTGGTTTAGGCACTTGCTTACAAAGCCTAAATGCCCACGTTCCATTGCCCAATACCCACATAAACTAGATGCACAGAGTGGTGCATGTGTCTGGAGTTCACTTGAGGTAGAGTCTAACTCTAGCCCAGGCTGAGCTGGAATTCACTATGTAGTCTCAGGTTGGCCTTCAACTCATAGCAATCCTACTTCTGTCTCCCAAATGCTGGGATTAAAGGTATGTGCCTCCACACCCAGACAATTTTTTTTTTTTTAATGTGAGGAATGTCCCAAGATCTTTAGGACTCTGTCTCTTTTTAGCCTACCAGAGAAGACAAGGAGTGAAGCCATTTTTGCTGAACATCACAGACCTCTAAGGAGCCTCAGACTTTCAAGTGCAATGGCTCAGTCACTCATCTATGGGAGAGCAGCCTTTCCCACACAGAACATAAGTGGAGTCCAAAACCAATCTGGGAATCATGAGAGGATTCATACAGAAGAGAGTCTTGCTTTGCCAAATAAGCTACCACCCATTATCACATGCCATCATTACCAGAGAGCTCACCAAAAAATTTAAACTCCAAAGCATTCCATTTTCACCACAGGGTTCCACAGCTACTGCCTCAATATCATTTTATTCACTAAAGGTTTCCAAATAAAAGCAGCTGACATTTTATGTCCAATAAATATGCCCAATTTATATATATATATATATATGTAACATTTATTTATTTAAGAGACAGAGAGAGAGAATGGGCACACCAGGGCCACTAGCCACTCCAAACTACAGACACATGCGCCACTTTGTGCATCTGGCTTACATGGGTACTGGGAACTTGAACCTGGGTCTTTAGGCTTCACAAGCAAACACCTTAACCGTTATGCCATCTCTCCAGCCCTGCTTCATGTATTTTTGTTTGTTTGTTTGTTTTGGTTTTTTGAGATAGGGTCTCACTGTAGCCCAGGCTGACCTGGAATTCACTATGATGTAGTCTCAGGGTGGCCTTCAACTCACAGCGATCCTCCTACCTCTGCCTCCTCAGTGCTGGGATTAAAGGCGTGCACCACCATGCCTGACTACCTGCTTATTTTTTCTTAAAAAGCAATGGAGTGCCGATAAATGGTACAATACATAAGAATCCTGAAAACAGTGTGATAAATGAAGGAAGCCAGTCACAGTCATATTATGATTCTATTTATTTAAATAATTTTAAACTTTATTTATTGAGTGTATTTGTGTGTTTGAATGTAAGTGTGTGTGTGTGACAGAGAGAGAGAGAATGTGTGTGTGTGTGTGTGTGTGTGTGCGTGTGTGCGTGTGCCACAGCATGCATGTGGAGGTTGGAGGATAACTTTTTTTTTTTTTTTTTTTTTGGTGTTTCAAGGTAAGGTCTCAATGTAGCCCAGGCTGACCTGGAATTAACTATGTAGTCTCAGGGTGGCCTCCAACTCATGGCGATCCTCCTACTTCTGCCTTCCAAGTGCTGGGATTAAAGGCGTGCGCCACGACGCCCAGCTGATAACTTTTTGGGTCAGTTCTTGCCTTCAACCTTCTTTGAAGCAGGTTTGAGGCATTTACCCTCTGTTGGAGATCTCCTAGGGAATTCTCCTATGTCTATGTCTCTTCTTACTATAGCCACACTGTGATTACAGAAGCCCAACAGTTTCCAGCTTTTACTAAGGGTCTGGGGATCTGAGTTTAGGTACTCAGAATTGCGTAGGAATCACTTTTTCCACTGAGCCATTTCCCTGGGGCTATGAGCTCATTTATTTTAAATGCCCAGAATAAGGTTGGGGATGTAGCTCAGTTGGCAGAGTACTTGCCTAATGTGCATGAGGCCCTGGGTTTAATCCTAAGCACTGAATAAACTAGGCACACTCCTATACTCCTAGTGCTCAGGAAGTGTAGGCAGGAGGAAATTCAAGGCCATCTACCTGTATCTACGTAGAGAGTTCAAGGCCAGCCTGGGATACATGGCACTCTGTTTTGTTTTTGTTGTTGTTGTGTTTTGTTGGTTTGTTTGTTTAAAAACACAACCAGGGCTGGAGGGATTGCTTAGTGGTTAAGGCATTTGCCTGCAAAGCCAAAGGAACCAGGTTCAGTTCCCCAGGACCCACGTTAGCCAGACGCACAAGGGGGCGCACTCATCTGGAATTCATTTGCAGTGGCTGGAGGCCCTGGGGTGCCATTCATTCTCTCTCTCTCTCTCTCTCTCTCTCCCTCTTTCTCCGTCAAATAAATTAAATAAATAAAAAATTAAAAAAAAAACACAACCAGGGAGACTGGGAAGATGGCTCAGCAGTTGAATGCATTTGCTTACAAAGCCTGGGTTCAATTTCCCAGCACCCATATAAAGCCAGATGTAAAGTGGCACATCTATGACCTGAACACGCCTATGACAATGGGAGGCACACTGACAAGAAGCCCTGTCTCAAAGAAGGTGGAACACAGGCACATTGAAGTTGTCCTCTGATCTCCCTCTCTTCTCATTTATAAAAGATAGGGGGGCTGTTGAGATGGCTCAGTGGTTAAGTGGTCTTCCTGCATAAGCATGAATGCCTAAGGGGGCCTAGGACCACCAGAGTTTGAATCTCCAGATTCCAGATGTAAACAGCTGGGCATGGCCATACACGCCTGTAACCCCAGTTCCACAAGGGTTCAGAGACCTAAGAATCCTTGGAGCCCCAGAGCCCTGAAAGCTCCAGAATTAGTAATGAGATTGTGGCTCAGAACAAGACCAGGCACAAGAGCAGAGAGACAGAGCGGGACACCTAACCTTCAACGCCAGCCACCACAGCTGATAGTCCCCCCACCACGGCTGAATGTATAATGTATGGGAGGGCCACACCACACCATACACAGAAATCAAAATAATAAAAATATATATTAAAAAGAGAGGGGAGGCCTGGAGAGATGGCTTAGCAGTTAAGTGCTTGCCTGTGAGGCCTAAGGACCCCGGTTAGAGGCTCAATTTCCCAGGACCCATGTAAGCCAGATGCACAAGGGGGCGCACACATCTGGAGTTCATTTGCAGTGGCTGGAGGCCCCTGCACGCCCATTCTCTCTCTCTCTCTCTCTGCCTCTTTCTCTCCCTGTCTGTTACTCTCAAATAAATAAATAAAATAAAAAGAGAGGGGATAGAATAGATTAATGGGGGTGAAAAGGCCTAAGTGAGGTCAGGGGAAGAGATTGAGTAAAGGAAAGGTGGAGGGAGGGCTAATCAAAATCTAAGAGGATATAAATAAATCATATGGAAACCTACTTTTTTGGACAATGGAACACTCAGGAGCCATAGATTGTTACTAGAAAATTTTCAGTGCCAGGGATGGGATACCTTCCAGTGAGTTGTTGGCCAGGGAGGTCCCTGATGCCCCCAAAACATTATAGGCCATTGCCAGGGCCCTTGGTTTCCCACCAGGAATAGATGGTAAGACTCTATTGCTGAAGACTACACATACTTGGGCTGCAAGGCCACTGAGAAATCCTGCTGGAACTGAGCTGATAACCTCCTCCATATAGACCAGCTGACAGAAAGCTGAAGAAGCCATTCTGCATGCAGTTCAATGGGAGAGAGAGAAATCACCAGTGAAGATACTCAGTAGTGGACACTGAAAGTCTTATATTTGGACAGCCAGGCCAAATGAGCCAATGGGTGCAATAGTGGCACATCTGTCATGGTGGAAACTAACTGCTCTCTAATTTGACTGGAGGCCCGCTCCATGGGAGGGAATACATCCCTGATACTGAAAACCTAAAACAGGGGTAGTCATGAGCCCTAGGGGGGTAACGTCTGCTGCTGTCTGGCTAAATGTATATACTATGCTCATCAAACTGCCCAGTAAGCACTTCTCTTAATGTTTATACCCATATATTAATGCTACTCTCACTTTTGGTAGAGTCTCTTTTCATATGGCAGTGACCTTGGGATGACTCAGAAGCATCATGGTGCTGGGAAGAAGTGACAGGAGTGCTCAGCACTGCAATATCTCTATCACACCTTCCAAGGCTCAGGGTCCATTGCAGAAGAGGTGGCAGAAAGAATGTAAGAGCCAAAGGAAGGGTACGACTCCTTACAACGTGCCCCTCCAGACACAAAATGGCCTGGATATCCATGACCTCACAGTGCCTGACAGTACCTACATAAGACCATCATAATAGGAGGAAAATCATGACATCAAAATAAAAGAGAGACTGACTGAGAGGGGGAGGGGATATGATGGAGAATGGAGTTTCAAAGAGGAAGGTGGAGGGGGGGGATTACCATGGGATATTGTTTACAATCATGGAAGTTGTTAATAAAAAATAAATAAATAAATAACCAAAATAAATAAGTAAAATAAACAAAAAAGGGGGGGGGGAATCCAGGTATGTTGTCATACACCTTTAATCCCAGCACTCAGGAGGCAGAGGTAGGAGGATCACCATGAGTTCGAGGCCTCCCTGAGACTACATAGTGAATTCCAGGTCAGCCTGGGCTGGAGTGAAACCCTACCTTGAAAAACAAAAGAGAGAGAAAAGAGAGAGAAGGAGAGAGGGAGAAGGAGAGCGAGAGGGACAGGAAGGTAGGGGGAAGAGGCTGGGAGGACAGCTCAACAGTTAAAGGCTTACAAAGCCTACTGGCCTAGGTTCAATTCCCAAGCCACCCATATAAGCCAAATGCAAAAAGTGGCACAAATGTCTGGCATTCATTTGCAGTGGCAAGAAGCCCTGGTGTGCGCATACACACACACATGCAAACACACATATAAATAAATAAATAGTTGGGTTTTTGTTGTTGTTGTTGTTTGTTTGTTGATTTTCAAGGTAAGATCTCGCTCTAGCCCAGGCTGACTTGCAATTCACTATGTATCTCAGGGTGGCCTTAAACTCTTGGAGATCCTCCTACCCCTGCCTCCCAAGTGCCAGAATTAAAGGTGTGCACCAGTACCACCCAGCAAATAAATAGTTTTTTAAAAAGAGGAAAAACAAAAAAACAACGGGACGCAAAACGTAGCACAAATGTCTGGCATTCATTTGCATTGGCAAGAGGCCCTGGTGTGCCCATACACACACATAAATAAGTAAATAAATAAATGTTTTTTTTTATTTAATGAGGGGAAAAAATGCTGGAGAGATGGCTTAGCAGTTAAGGCACTTGCCTGCAAAGCCAAAGGACCCAGGTTTGATTCCCGAGGACCCAGATAAAGTCATATGCACAAGATGGTACATGCGTCTGGAGTTCGTTTCCAGTGACTAGAGGCCCTGGTGCCACGCCCTACCCCGCCGCCTCTTTCTCTCTCTCTTAAATAAATGAATAAATAATAATAATAATAATAATAATAATAAAATCTTTAAAAAAAGAAGAATAAGAAATGGAGCCAGATGTGATAACACATGCTTTCATCCCAGCACTCAGAGGTAGGAGGATCGCTGTGAGTTCAAGTTCAGCCTGAGACTACATAGTGAATTCCAGGTAAGCCTGGGCTAGAGTGAGGCCCCACCTCAAAAAATACAAAAAAAAAAAAAAAAAGGATGGACTGGAGAGATGGCTTAGCAGTTAAGGCACTTGCCTGCAAAGCCAGAGGACCCAGGCTCAATTCCCTAGGACCCACGTAAGCTAGATGCACCATGTGGCACATGCATCTGGAGTCTGTAATGGCTGGAGGCCTTAGAGTACCCATTCTCTCCACCCACCTCCCCCCTGCCCTTTCTCTATCTCTCAAATAAATAAATAAAAATAAAAATAAGTATTTTAAAAACAGGATGTCCATAGAGACAGGAAGTAGATTAGGGGTTACTGAGGAAGAAGGACATGGAGAATGACCAGTGGTGGGTGTGGGGTTTCCTTTAGGAATATTCTATAACACAGTGAGCCAGACTTGGTGGTGCAGACTGTAATCTCAACTACTCAGGAATTTTAGGAAGGAGGGTCAAAAAGGTAAGGCCTGGGCTGGACAGTTGGCTTAATGGTTAAGGCACATGCTTGTGAAGTCTAAGGATTGAGGTTTGATTCTCCAGGTCCCACATAAGCCAAATGCACATGGTGGCATGTGTGTCTGGAATTTGTTTGCAGTGGCTAAAGGCCCTGGCGCACGTATTCTCTCCCTTTCTCTCTCTGTCTCTAATAAATAAATAAATAGATAATCTTTTTAAAAAAGTCTAAAACTTAAAAAAAAAATTAAGGCCTGCCTAGGCTTATAGATCTTGTCTCAAAAAAAAAATGTTTTTTATTATATTTTGGTTTTTCGAGACAAGGTCTCACTGTAGTCCAGGCTGACCTGGAATTCACTATGATCCTCCTACCTCTGCTTTTAAAGTGCTAGAATTAAAGGCACTACACCAGGCTTTTTTTTTTTTTAATATATAAAGCAGTTAAGGAATTTGCCCATGAAGCCAAAGGACCCAGGTTCCCTAGGACCCACGTAAGCCAGATGCACAAGGTGGCACATGCATCTGGAGTTCGTTTACAGTGGCTGAAGGCCCTGGCGTGCCCATTCTCTCCCTCTCTCTCTCTCAAAAAGAAAGAAAGAAAGAAAGAGAGAGAGAGAGAGAGAGAGAGAGAGAGAAGAAAGAAAAACAGAAAACAAAGTAAAAATATTTATAAAATTTTATTTATTTATTTATTTGCAAGCAGAGAGAGAGAGAAAAAAAGAGACAGACAGAATGGGTGCACCAGCTGCTGCAAATGAACTCCAAATGCATGTGCCACCTTGTACATCTGGCTTTATTCTTTTAATTTTAATTTTATTTTATTTATTTGCAAGGAGAGGGAGAAGAGAGACAGACACAGAATGGGCATACCAGGGCCTCTTGCCACTGCAAACGAACTCCAGACACATGCGCCCCTTGTGCATCTTACGTGGGTACTGGGGAATTGAACCTGGGTTCCTTGGCTTCGCGGGCAAGTGCCTTAACCGCTAAACCATCTCTCCATCCCATACATCTGGCTTTATGTGGGCACTGGGGAATCAAACTCAGGTCACTAGGCTTTGCAAGCAAGTGCCTTAACCACTAAGCCATCTCTCCAGCCTGCTGTCTCAAAATTTTTAAAGAAAGTGCTGAGCATGGAGGCTGAGGCAGGTGGATCACCATGAGTTCAAGGCCAACCTGATCTACATAGTGAGTTCAGGATAGCCTGGGCTACAGAGTGAGATTAGGTCAAACAAGCAAACATTGAAAAAGTAAAAAGAGGGGTCAGGGAGAAGAATCTATGGATAAGGCACAAAGGTAACCCCCCCCCCCCATATAAAAAGCTGGAAACCATGGTGTGTGTGGTGGTTTGATTCAGGTGTCCTCCATAAACTTAGGTGTTCTGAATGCTAGATCCCCAGCTGATGGCAATTTGGAAATTGAAGCCTCCTGGAGGCAGTGTATTGTTGGGGGCGGGCTTATGGGTGTTATAGCCAGTTCCCCCTGCCAGTGTTTGGCACACTCTCCTGTTGCTGTTGTCTACCTGATGTTGGCCAGGAGCTGATGTCCACTCGCTGTTCATGCCATCATTTTCCCTGCCATCATGGAGCTTCCCCTCGAGTCTATAAGCCAAAATAAATCTTTTTTCCCCCCCCACAAGCTGCTCTTGATTGGGTGTGTTCAGCCAGCAATGCAAACTGGACTGCAACAGCAGGCTTCTGTAACCTCAGCAAGCTGATTGAGAAATGGGGGCAGAGACAGGAACATTTCCCAGAAGTTCATAGCAAGAGCTGCAAAGAACAGTAGAGTGAAAATCCACAGTGAAAAATCCTGCCTCAAATGAGGTGGACAGGGGCTGGGGAGATGGCTCAGCAGCTGAAGGTGCTTGCTTACAAAGCCTAGTAGCCTGGGTTCAATTCCCCAGTGACCACGTAAAGTCAGATGCACAAAGTGGTGCATGTGTCTGGAGCTCATTTGCAGTGGCAGGAGGCCCTGGCATGCCCATTTTCTCTTTCTGTCTTTCTCTCTCCCTTCCCTCCCTCTCTGCTTGCAAATAAATAAATAATTTACTTTATTTATTTTATTTTATTTTTGTTTTTCGAGGCAGGGTCTCACTCTAGCTCAGGCTGACCTGAAATTCACTATATAGTCTCAGGGTGGCCTCAAATTCACAGCAATCCTCCTACCTCTGCCCCTCGAGTACTTGGATTAAAGGTGGAGGGATGGGAGAGATGTCTTAGTGGTTAAGGTGCTTGCCTGTGAAGCCTAAGGACCTGTGTTCAACTCTCCAAGTCCCACGTAAGCCATGCACAGTGATGCAAGTGCACAAGGTCGTACATGTGCACAAGATGGTACACGTGTCTGGCATTCAATTGTAGTGGCTGGAGGCCCTAGCATACCAATTCTCCTCTCTCTCTCTTTCTTTCTCTCTCTCTCTCTCTCTCTCTCTCTCATAAAAAAGAAATGCCAGCCTATTGGGCTTGCTTCCAAAAAAGAGGTGGACAGGCAAGGGCTAACCTAGTAGTTGTCCTCTGACCTCCATGTGTGTGCTGTGGCACAAGCACACCTACACCCACACAAACATGCACATGTGCACACACGCGAAGTAAAAAAAGGACTATGAACTAGGGATGTAGCTCAGTGGAAGAGTGCTTATTTAGCATGTACTAGATTCAATCATCAGTATCCTTCACCAAAAATAAATTAAATAAGGATGTTGAGAAGTAACTTACTTGGTCCAGCCCCCAGCAAATAAATGAATGAATAAACAAATGAATAAATAAATCTGATTGTGGTGATAGTTGCTCAATTGAGTTAAAAAAAAAAAAAAGGGCTGGAGAGATGGCTTAGCAGTTAAGCGCTTGCCTGTGAAGCCTAAGGACCCCGGTTCGAGGCTCAATTCCCCAGGACCCACATTAGCCAGATGCACAAGGGGGCGCACACACCTGGAGTTCGTTTACAGAGGCTGGAAGCTCCGGCGCACCCATTCTCTCTCTCTCTCTCTCTCTCTGCCTCCTTCTCTCTGTCGCTCTCAAATAAATAAATAAAAACAAAAAATTAAAAAAAAAAAAAAGCTGTGAGCTGGGCATGGTGGATTGTGCCTTTAATCCCAAAACTTGGGAGGCAAAGGAAGGAGAAAGGAGTATCTTCATGAGTTCAAGGCTACCCTGAGACTACATAGTGAATTCCAGATCATCCTGCACTAGAGCGAGACCCTACCTCAAAAAATAGAACAGCTGGGCATGGTGGCACACACCTTAAATCCCAGCACTTGGGAGGCAGAGGTAGGGGATTGCCGTGAGGTTGAGAGGCCACCCTGAGACTACAGAGTAAATTCCAGGTCAGCGTGGGCTAGAGCAAAACCCTACCTCAAAAAGAAAAAAAATAAAAGTCATACTATCCATTTAAATGAGATATGTGAATTATTTGTCAATAAAGCTGTTATTTATTCTTTTTGTGAAACAGGGTCTCAGGTAGCCTACACTAGACTTCAAACTAACTATGTAGCCAAGGATAACTTTGAACTTCTGATCCTCCTGCCTCTACTTTCCAAGTGGTGGGATTACAGGTACGTGCAACAGGTAGTTTTTTTTTTTTTTTTTTTTTTTTTCCCCGAGGAAGGGTCCCACTCTAGCTCAGGCTGACCTGGAATTCACTATGGAGTCTCAGGGTGGCCTCGAACTCACAGCGATCCTCCTACCTCTGCCTCCCGAGTGCTGGGATTAAAGGCGTGCGCCACCATGCCCAGCTGCAACAGGTTTTATGCTGTGATGGGGATAGCACCCAAGGCTTCCTGCACACTAGGCAAGCGTTATACCTGAGCCCCCAAAGCTATTATTTTTCAAAGTGGGTCAACAACCTGTTTTTTTGGCCAATGTGCAAGGCTCAGAACTGGTGCCTGTCATTTGAATGAGGGTCTATTTGACATTTTCACACCCAAGAAAAGTCCCACTACCCTGTCATCCGTGCTCTGGTCTCCCCTAATCTCACCCAGCGTCCTTCCCAACTCTCCCTGGTGTGTGAAACCTGGGGAGGCAAGCCCTCTCTGGTCTGGAGTGAGGCTGAGTCTATAGCTCCTGTCTTCCCGGCTGGGGAGTTTTGCAGGAATGAACGCAGGGGTACAGGGAAGATCTAGCTCGGCCTCCCACCACTCTGTAATCTCAGAGCCCCTTATCCCTCCTGAGCCTCAGCCTGACAGTAATACTTGCTGTGGTAGTTTGAATAGATGACCCCCAATATATTCAGGAGTTTATTATTTTTAAATATGTATTTTATTTATTTAGTTATTTTCAAGCAGAGAGATACAGACAGAGTGAGAGACACACAGAGAGAATATGGCCATGACAGGGCCACCAGTTACTAAGATGGATGCACTCCTTTGTGCATCTGGCTTTACATAGGTACTGGGGAATCAAACTCGGGTTGTTAGGATTTGCAGGAAAGCACCTAGACCAGTGAGCTACCTCTCCAGCCCTATTCAGGAGTTTATTAAACACTAATTTAGATCTGCAGCCTCCAGGCTGGAGGAGGTGTTGCTGTGGGTAGATCTTAGGCAGAGCTGAATTCCAACCTAAGATATGCAAAGTGCCTGGGTTCTGCCTGGGATTCCTGAATTGTGCTTGCTTGTGGTGCCTTTTGGCTTTTTCTCTCTGTGCTTGGTCCTGTAAGAGGGGGCCAACTTCTTCTGCCATTATGGAACTTCCTCTGGTCTGTAAGCTTCAAATAAATTCCCTTCTTCCGTAACAGTGCCTGGTTTGGAAGCTCATCCCTGTGACGTATGGCTGTCTGCTACACTTACTGTGGTGGAGAGCTCGGGGATTACAGGCCTCATCTCAACCAATCCTCCTAAGGAGTCCACTGAACTCATGCAAGGATCACGCCCACATTACCGATGTGGAAGCAGAAGCTCAGGGCCGGGGTGCAGCTCAGTAAATAGAGCACTTCTTTAGCCTATGTGAAACCCCAGTCCCATTCCAGCACAAGGAGGGAGGGAACAGGAAAGCTTAGACTATAAAAATCCTGTCCTTACCCACTGGTACAATAGTGGCACAACTATTACGGGGTAACCAACTGCCCTCTGATTGGATTTGAGGCCCATTCCTTCAAAGGAAATTCCTGCCTGCTACTGAAAACCTAGTCAAAGTCTGGGCCTGGGAAGGTGATAGGTCCTAGCGGGGAACCTGCTGCTGCTATTTGGCTAAATGGGTAAGTTGTACGCATCAAATTGCCCTAGAAGTATTTATGTTTATGCACATAGATGACTGTTGCTCTCAACTTGGGTCTTTGTGCAGACGGCCGTGACTACTGGGGAGACTCAAAACTCATCAAAGTGCTGAGAGTAAGTGGCTGTTGAGTGCTCAGCACTAAATGAGACAACTCTATCACACCCTCAAAGGTTCAGAAAACATTAAAGAGGGAGCAGGAAGAATGTAAGAGCCAGAAAATGGAGAGGAGTGCTGTGGAATGCTGTCTTCCCAACACAGAGCGGCTGTAGGATTCATAACATGGGCTGTCATTACTTGCACAAGACCTGTACAATATTTCGCCCATCAGCATGTTGTCATATATGATAGAGGAAGGCAAAGAAAAGGGGGGGGGCTGGAGAGATGGCTCAGCGGTTAAGGCATTTACCTGCAAAGCCAAAGGACCCCAGTTTGACCCTCCAGGACTCACATAAGCCAGGTGCACAAGGGGGCGCATGCGTCTGGAGTTCGTTTGCAGTGGCTAGAGGCCCTGGAGCGCCATTCTCTCTCTCCCTCTCTCTCTGGGCCCCCTTCTCTAATAAGTAAAATAAAATAAAAAGTCATCAAAGTAGAAAAGGGACTAGTGAAAGAAGGACAGGGGAAAGTAATGGAAGTCAAGTATGGTAGCACAGGCCTTTAGTTCCAGCCCCCCACCCACCGGGAGGCTGAGGTAGGATAACTGCCCTGAGTTCAAGGCTAGCCCAGGGCTGCAGAGTGAGTTTCAGGTCAGCTAGAGTGAGACCCTGATTTGAAACAACAACAACGATGAAGGTATTAGAAGGGGATTGTGTTCCAAATACAGTACCTACATGTATAAAACGTCATAAAAAATGGCACACAGGCTGGAGGGATAGCTTAGCTGTTAAGGCATTTGCCTGCAAAACCAAAGGACCCTGGTTCGATTCCCCAGAACCCACATAAGTCAGATGCACAAGGTGGTGTATGTGTCTGGAGTTCGAGTTCATTTGCAATGGCTGGAGGCCCTGGCATGCCCATTCACTCTGTCTCTCTCTCTCTCTCAAATAAATAAAAACTTTTTAAAAAAGTGACACACTACAAAAAAAAAAAAAGTTTGCCCAGAGGTAAGACCTTACCTGGAGCCTGCCATGGTCACAAGCCTTATCTAGCTGTGATTAATGCCAGGGCTCAGTAGAACCAGGATGCATGGGCCTGGCCCTTGGGGAATGCTGTTGGTAGATAAGGTTGGGCACTGTACCTACATGGACATTTAGATCTCATGCAAGCCTGTGAGGTTTTATTTTCTTTTTAAATTTTTATTTATTTATTCATGAGAGAGAGAGAGAGAATGGGCACACCAGGGTCTCTTGCCACTGCAAACGAACACCAGACACATGTATCACTTTGTGCATCTGGCTTTGAATAAGTACTGGGAAATAGATCCTGGGCTGTGAGACTTTGCAAGCAAGGGATTCTGACCACTAAGCCATCACCTGAGCCCACGTGAAGTTTTAGAGAAGAGGAAATAGTGTGAAAAGGTCCCTTATTAACAGGGCCACGGGCAGAACCTAAATCTAGGCAACGGAACCCAGCCTCAACCACTGCTCTACCTCGCTTCTTCCCTGCCCCCCCCCCCACTCCTGAGCAGCAGGGCAGGACCCTCTAGCACTGGTTGACTGAGCTGAGCTGGGGAATTCTGGGGAGGGACTGCTCATACCTGCACAGAGGTAGTATTCTGTCTGGTGGGTAGGCACGGGTGAGGGACCAGGGGGAAGTGGACGTAGTGTATAGCAGAAAGCAGAGATAGCCAAGAGAATGGCTAATAGCTTGCTTAGACCAAGGTGAGGTCATGAGACCACTAGAAGGTGACCCAGGACAGGCCTGGCTCTGAGGAAACCCAACCTGCTTCCCACATGGGGAGTAGTGGTGATGGAAGCTTGGGGTAAGGGAGGGTGTCCAGGTACGCAAGGTACCAAAGGATGAACCCCCAAGGCTATCCAAGAGCACAGCCCCTAGGAAGACATCCATCTTTCGGTTCTGCTTGGTAACGAGGTCCTCAAGGAAGCGTCTGACCCACCTTCATGGCTCTTAGCATTTGCCCATCCCAGGAAATGAGACAGAGACAAAACAGAGAGAGATGGAGATGGAGATCCTCCTTCCCCGGCTGAGATCAGGGCCAGGTGTGGTGCAGGCCCGAAGGGCAGGTGTTTTGAGAGCTAGGAAAGTTAGTCAAAGAGGACAATTCAGGGCTGGAGAGATGGCTTAGTGGTTAAGCGCTTGCCTATGAAGCCTAAGGACCCGGTTCGAGGCTCAATTCCCCAGGACCCACGTTAGCCAGATGCACAAGGGGGCGCACAGGTCTGGAGTTCGTTTGCAGTGGCTGGAAACCCTGGCGTGCCCATTCTCTCTCTCTCCCTCCTTCCCTCTCTCCCTCCTCCTCTCTGTCTGATAAATAAATAAAAAATAATAAAAATAAATTAAAAAAAAAAAGAGGACAGTTCAGAGGTGAGAAGTCAGGCACTGGCGGGAAGACTGTGCAATTCCCACAGCATACAGGGCGAGGGATGCTGTTCAGATCCCTGGTCAATAGATGAGGAGACTGAGACCCAGGAAAGCACAGTGATGTGTGCAAGACTAGAATGTCCTGCTGTGGGGGTGGACAGGAGCTAGCAGGCAGCAAGAGAAGACTCTCTTACAGCACTTCCCTGCCACTCTTCTGGAAAAGACCATCTGCGCCTCACACCCCACCTCTCTCCTTGGTCCCCTGCCCCACTCTTTGCCATGTCTGTGGGTTGGAGAATCACTGGGCTCTTCTTAAAAGGGAGGTTGGCATGTATCAAGCTGGGTACAGGGCTGGGGAGTAAAAAGAACCTACCCCAGGTCATGCTAAGCCTATTTGAGGAGAAGTAGAAAGAAGCAAGACCCCTGGAAGTGACACCACACTGCTCAAGAGGGACAGAAAGTAGGCACATGCCAGGTTCCCTGGAGTGCCATGGCCTGTGCACACCGGGTTCCCTCAGTGCTTCTTCCTCTGGGTAACTCTGTAGTTCTGGCATGATGAGGATGCCCATCAGCTGCCTCACCCAGCTTCTGCTATGCCTTTGGGGCTGGGGCAACTCATGAGGCTCTGTTTTGTTGGAAATCGGCACTCACTCTAACCCAGGCTGGCCTGGCAATTACTCTGTAGGCCCAGGCTGGCCTCAAATTTGCAGCAATCCTTCTACCTCAGCATCCAAGTCCTGGGACCAAAGGCATGCGTCATCACACACAGCCATCATGAGGATCCTATGTCTTGGCCTAGCTCTTCTGCTCTCTTGTCCCCACATTCTTCGCTCTGTGCCCAGCCCAGGCTGGGTTGGCACACAGTGATGCTTCAAAATGTGTGACCAACTCAATTTACATCAGATTTAAAGAGCACACAAATGCTGGGCGAGGTGGCACATGCCTGCAATCCCAGGACTTGGGAGGCAGATGCAGCAACAATGAAGAAAGTCCCAAGGCCAGGTCTGCTCTACACAGCAAGGTCCAGGCCAGTGGGATCCTGTCTCCAAAAACGAAGCGGGGCGGGGGGGGGGGGGGGGGCCACTGGGAAGATGGCTTAGTTGGTGAAGTGCTGGCCTTGCAAGCACAAGGCCTTGAGTTTGATGCCCAGTACGCATGTAAAATGCCAAAATGCTTGGCACGGTGGGGCATATTTTTAATCCCAGTGCTAGGAAGGTAGAGATGGGCATATCCCTGGGGTTTGCTGGCCAGCCAGTCTAGCCTAGTGCATGAGTTCCAAGCCAATGAAAACTCCTGTCTCAAAAAAAAAAAAAATCCTGTCTCAAGAGCAGGGGGCTGAAGAGATGGCTTAGTGGTTAAGGTGCTTGCCTGCAAAGCCAAAGGACAGAGGTTCAATTCCCCAGGACCCATGTAATCCAGATGCACAAGGTGGCATATGCATCTGGAGTTCATCTGCAGTGGCTGGAGGCTCTGGCATGCCCATTCTCTCCCTCCATCTCTCTCTCTCTCTCTCTCTCTCTCAACTAATTTTTTTTTAAAGTGAACAGGGGGTTGGGGATTCAGCTCAGTGGATGACTGCTTGCCTAGCAAGCACAAGGGCCTGGATTCAGTCTTCAGCACTGGAAAAAAAAAGAAAAAAGAAAAAGGGTGAACAGGGGCTGGAGAGATGGCTTAGTGGTTAAAGTGCTTGCCTGCAAAGCCAAAGGGCCCAGGTTCAGTTCCCCAGTACTGACATAAAGCCAGATGCACAAAGTGGTACATGCATCTGGAGTTTATTTGCAGTGGCAAGAGGCCCTGGCACACCCATTTCCCCTTCCCTCTCTCTCAAATAATAATTTGTTTAATATTTTTATTTATTTATTTGAGAGAAAGAGGCAGAGAGAGAGAGAGAACGAGTAAGTATGGGTGCCACTGCAAACAAACTCCAGATGCATGCGCCACCTTGTGCATTTGGCTTACATGAGTCCTGGGGAATCAAACCAAGGTCCTCTGGCTTTGCAGGCAAGCGCCTTAACAGCTAAGTTATCTCTCCAGCCCATATTCACCTTTTTAAAAATTGTTTACCTATGGGATGGAGAGATGGCTTAGCAGTTAAGGCACTTGCCTGCAAAGCCTAAGGAACCATGTTCAATCTCTCTCCAGATCCCACCTAAGCCAGATGCACAAAGGTGATGCAAGCACAAGGTCGCACATGGCCACTAGGTGGCACAAGCATCTGGAGTTCAATAGTAGTGACTGAGGCCCTGGCAATTCTCTCTCTCTCTCTCACTCTATCTATATTTTAAGAAAAAAGTAATTAGCATTCCTGATGATGACACCCAAAGTTGTCCTCTGTCCTCCACACAAATGTGCAAGTGTGTGCATACACATGTGTATCTGCACACACATATAATTTTTTTTCAAGGCAGGGTCTCACTCTAGCCGAGGCTGACCTGGAATTCCCTATGTAGTCTTAGGGTGGCCTTGAACTCACAGCAAACCTCCTACCTCTGCCTCCTGAGTGCTGGGATTAAAGGTGTGCGCCACCACACCCGGCTTAATTAACAATAACAACAACAAAAAATTTATATATATGTATGTGTGTATATATATATATGGACTGGGGTAATGGCCCAGCTCAGTGCATAAGAGCCCTTGTGCAAGAATGAGGGCCTGAGACAGTCTAAGTTGGATCCCCCGCACCCAAATGAAAAAGCTTGGTGTGGCCACACATACCTGTAAGCCCAGTCAGTCCTGTGGAGGGCAGAGACAGGAGAACCACTGGGACTTGCTGATTAGCCAGCCTGACCGCCACCCCCCAGCCCCTCCAGGTTCAGTGGGAGATTCTGATGAGGATACCCTGTGCTCTCCTCTGGCCTCCGCGGGAGGTGTGCACATCTGTACACATGTACACACACATACAGAATACATACACATACCACACACACCCTAATATAAGAACACACACACCAGGGCTGGAGAGACTGCTCAGTGGTTAAGGCGCTTGCCTGCAAAGCCTTATGACTGGAATTCAATTCTCCAGCACCCACATAAGCCAGAGATGCACATGGTGGCACATGCATCTGGAGTTCATTTGCAGACGCAGGAAACCCCTAACTCCCTTGCTTGTGCTCGCTCACTCTCTCAAATAAATAAATTGAAAAATTAAAAAAAAAAAAATAACAACTCACTCAGACCTTTCCTCGCAGGTCTGTGACAAACCCAAACCGAAGCCTTTCCACAGATACATTCATGCCAGTATAGAGGAGCAAAGAGGACAATTCCTTTGTTCTCTGTTCTCCCCATGAGACTCCCTGGCCAGCAGTGAGTGGGTCAAGCATGAGGGAGAGGAAGATCCTGAGGCCAAGTCAGCTCTGACCACAACTGGCTGTGTGACCTCGGGCAAGCCATCACCGTGTCTGCTGACCTCCGGGGAGGTGTGGACAGGAAGAAGCTAGGGCTGGCAGGGGCCGGAGCCGCTGCGGAGGTGGGACACATTCAGGAGACGCTGATTCAGGGGATTGAGCCGTGGCGACGGCGGGGTAGACTCGGGTGTTTGGACAGCTGCAAGTCCTTAACGGGGATTTCCCCCCTTTTCAACAAATCCCCGTAAAACAGCATTTCGTCCAAGTCAGCGTTTTGCGGCAGCCTGGCCTCCTCCCAGGGAGGCCGAGGAGACTGGCTGGGCGCAGAGTGCTCCAGGGTCTTTCAGACCAAGGGGGATGGGCCCCGCAGGAAGCCAACTCCTCCCCTCCCCGAGGGTCCTGTCCCAGGGACAGCGGGCAGGAAGGTGGGGGGGGGGGGCAGGTGACCCCAGGACCGTAAGCAGCGCCACTCACAGCCATCCCATTCCATCTCAGCCCACCCCATCCCACCACATCCCATCACACCCCACCCCATCCCACCACATCCCATCCCATCCCCTATCCCCTAACCCACCCCACTGCACCCCATCCCATCACACCCCATCCTCTAACCCTACCCCATCTCATCACACCCCACCCCATCCCATCCCCCATCCCATCCCCTATCCCCTAACCCACCCCACTGCACCCCATCCCATCACACCCCATCCTCTAACCCTACCCCATCTCATCACACCCCACCCCATCCCATCCCCCATCCCATCCCCTATCTCCTAACCCACCCCATTGCACCCCATCCCATCACACCCCACCCCATCCCATCCCCCTCCCATCCCCTATCCCCTAACCCACCCCATTGCACCCCATCCCATCACACCCCATCCCCTATCCCCTACCCCATCCCATTGCATCCCACCCCACCTTATCACATTCCCCACCCCCACGCCATCGCATCCCACCCCATCCTTCAGAGGTCCAGGCAGGGGGCCGGAGGGGGGCCGCGGCGCAGGCCCCGGGGGGTGGGTGGAACCCGCCCCGAGCCGACTCCGGCCGCCACTCACTCCAGACGAGCGGGCGAGCGCGCGCGCGGCGGCGGCTCAGCCGAGGAGCGAGGCCGGCGGGGAGCGCGGGCAGTCGCCGGCCAAACCACAGGTATGTTATGAGACGCTTCCTGTTGTGGAGACGTCGCTGCCGATCCCCCGCCCGCCCGCCCGCCCGCCGCGGGCCTCGCCCCCACCCGCAGCCTCTTCTGCTTTCCCGCCTCTCTCAGCCCGCCCTCCCTCACCTGTCAGGTGAGTAGCGTTTCCCAGTCCCTTGGAAAAGGTCCAGTCCGCTCCTGGCCTCCCAGCACAACTACTTGCCGGCTGAGTGATGTTGGGCAAATGACTTAACCTCTCTGAACAGTGTTCTCGGCGCAAGGACCAACTGAGATCACCTGAGCCACCAGCCTTTCCAGATCTCTGCCCCTACCTATCTTGTCCTTGTGGCTAGGAAGTCCTCCCTTCAGTCCACTTACAAACCCTCCTGCTGCCCAAAATTAAAAACAAAAACAAAAACAAAAAATCTCTCCTCTATTCTCCAAGACTCAGGTGATTCTCTGCCAAAGCCTAGGGTCTCCAGAAACAATGTCTTAAAAGACCCTTTTCTGGCCTTCTAGACCAGGAACCACAGAGCCCTGCTGAGGACTGGGACCAAGTTCTACATCCGGGGATGCGCAGGGGACACAATGCCATCCCCCAGCTCCTCAGCTCCTAACATCCTTCTCTCTAAGCCTGTCCCCCTCTGCTGAGTCCCAGAAGAAGGGGCTGCCGCGCACCCAAGTCCAGGCCCTCACCCTGCCTGGCTTCCAGCCTCTCCCACCTGCATGCCCACTCCCGGTCAGCCCCGCCTGGCTGCCCCATGTCCCTAGTCCTTCCCTGCCATGCTTCTGGAAAAGACCATCTGCTCCTCACACCCCACCTCTCTCCTTGGCCCCCCTGCCCCACTCTTTCCTTGATGGGCTCCTCCCCTATTCTTCTAGCTCACTCCCCTTCCTCTCTGCCCACCTTGCAGAACCAAGCTGGCTCAGGCTCTCCCCAGCTCCCTGGCTCCTGTCGCATCACCCAGGACTCTTACACCTGTCCCCAGCTCCCACCCGTCCTGCACCTTACAACTGTGTCCAAATATCAGCCAAGCATTTTGGGTTTTTTGTTGTTGTTGTTGTTTTAGCTAGGGTCTCACTCTAGCCCCAGGCTGGCCTCTAACTCGCAGTGATCCTCCTATCTCAGCTTCCTGGGTACTGACTGGGGTTAAAGGTGTGCACCAAGACACTGGGCCAGCCAAGCACTGTGGATGTCTCCACCCACACTGCTGTCATTTCCTCCTGGTTCATCACTACCTCTCCTTCATCCCTTGGTGCCCACATATCATCACTTCTGACCCTTCTTCCTTTCAGGGGAAGGAAAGGATCTCATACAATGTGTTGGTGCAATTAGAAGAGGGTATCTTCCTCCGAGCCAACTCTGCCTTTTCTGGGGGTGCTTATGCAGTAACGAGCCTATACAACTCTGCGTGACATCCCTGTTCCTTCTTTCTCAAGCCACAGATCCAGTCCTGTGGACTTTGTCTCCTCAATTCCTCTCACCTCTGTTCATTCCCCTCTGCCCTAAAAGAGAACTCATGTTTCCTCTAAAATGCAGCCCAGAGCCTGGCACATCCCAGCCAGCCCATAAAAGCTTTGTTAAATTACACTGCAAACCCTCAATAGAACAGGCACAGAAGTCTCTCCCCCCCCTACACACCTGCCTCCCCCCCGGTCCTTCTCCACTCATCCTGTATAGATTTCAACAACACTCCAAACTGTAACCTGGGCTAGTCACCAGGATGGCTTGTTAAGACAAAGATTCCTGGGCTGAGGAGATGCTCAGTGGTTAAAGGCACTTGCTTGCAAAGCCTGTCATCTGGGGTTCAATTCCGTAGCACCCTCGAAATGCAGAAAGTGGCATGTGAAAGCTGTTATGGTGGCACAGGAGGCTGAGGCAGGAGGATTATTGTGAGTTAGAGGACAGCCTGGGGCTACAGAGCGAGTTCCAGGTCAGCCTGGGTTAGAGTGAGACCCTACCTTGAAAAACAAACAAACAAAAACCAGGCATGGTAACACACACTTCTAATCCCAGCACTCAGGAGGCAGAGGTAGGAGGATCACTGTGAATTCTAGGCCACCCTGAGACTACATAGAAAATCTAGGTCAGCCTGAGCTAAAGCAAGACCCTACCTTGAAAAACCAAAAAAAAAGGGGAGGCACCTGCATCTGGTGTTTGTTTGTAGCATTAAGAGACCCTGGCACATGCATACACACACAAAAACACACAAGTTAATTTTTTTTGTTGTTGTTTTTTGAGGTAGGATCTTGCTCTAGTCCAGGCTGTCTTGGAATTCACTATGTAGTCTCAGGCTGGCCTTGAACTCACAGCAATCCCCCTACCTCTGCCTCCTAATTGTTGGGATTAAACACATGTGCCACCCTATCAAAGACACAGATTCTGGGCTGGGCAGATAACTCAGCAGTTAGGGGCATTTCTTACACAACATGAGGGCCTGAGGAGGCATGAGAGACCTCTGGAGTTCAATCTCCAGGACCCACATAAAGAGCTCTGTAATCCCTGTCCTGTAGGGTAAGCAGAGACCCCAGAATCTCCAGAGACTCCAGCTCAAATAAGAATGGGAAGAATAGTGAGGAAGCAGGGTGCACAACTTTCTGCTCTGGCCATCAGAGACCAGTGCACCCCTAAAGGGGCTGCATGGGCACATTCATATGTATACACCACGCCATGCCTCCCCCCAACACACATAGAGGCAAAAAAAAAAAGAAAGAAAGAAAGAAAGAAAGAAAGAAAGAAAGAAAGAAAGAAAGAAAAGGGGCTGGAGAGATGGTTTAGCAGTTAAGGCACTTGCCTGTGAAGCCTAAGGACCCATGTTCAACTCTCCAGGTCCCATGTAAGCCAGATGCACAAAGGTGACACAAGCACAAGGTCGCGCATGCACACTAGGTGGCACAAGCGTCTGGAGTTCAATTGCAGTGGTTGAGGCCCACCAATTCTCTTTTTCTCTGTTGCTTTTTCTTAAAAAAAAAAAAAAAAGGTGGCTGGAGGGATGGCTTAGTGGTTAAGATGTTTGCCTGCAAGGCCAAAGGACCCAGGTTCGATTCCCCAGGACCCATGTTAGCCAGATGCACAAGGGGCGCATGTGTCTGGAGTTCATTTGCAGTGGCTGGAGGCCCTGGTGTGCCCATTCTCTCACTGTCTCTTTCTCTGTCAAATAAATAAGTAAATATAAAATATTTGAAACAAAACCTAAGTGAATAGAGAAAAGACCTAGTGTCATTTAATGGAGTAAAGGATTCATGGCACTAAAATAAAATAAAATAAAATAGGAAGGGCTGGAGAGATGGCTTAGTGATTAAGGCACTTGCCTGTGAAGCCTATGGACCCATGTTCCACTCTTCAGATCCCACGTAAACCAGATGCAAAAGGCGACACAAGCATGCAAGGTCACATATGCGTACAAGGTGGCGCACGCGTCTAGAGTTCAGTTACAATGGCTCAAGGCCCTAGCATGCCAATTCTCTCTCTTTTGCTCTTTTGCATAAAAATAAAAGGCCAGCCTGTTGGACTTGCATCTAAATAAATAAAGAAGAGAAAAGAAAAGAAAAGAGAAAGAGAAGAGAAAGAAAGAGAAGAGAAAAGAAAAGAAAAGACAGATCCTGGGGTCCCATCATAACAGTGTGACAGGGGTGGGAGTAGAGCCAACATTTGCATCTCCAAGCCCCAGAGCCATGCTGATGGTGCTGTTAACCCAGCTCTGCCCATAGTTGTCCCCTGTTCAGGACTCTACAGTACCAACCAAGTACTGACAGGATAAATACCACGTTATTCTGCCATTCGCTTGACTTTCTGGAGAAGGAGGCATAGAGAGAGTGGAGGGATTGGTGACTGCCAAGCTCTGAGATGGCAATGGGGGAACATAACCTAGATCAGGAGCTGAAGGAGGCTGAGGACCAGCTGAATACAGTAGCCACATCTATACAATAGGTACCTGTCTCCCTTCTATGTCTCTGTCATCACCTGTGTCTCAGTCTGTCTCCCTCCTGTCTCTGTCACCATTCCCACTGCCCACTGTCTCCATCTGTGTCCTTTCCATCCTCTTCCTCACACTTGTGATTGAGGTCCAGCTCTGCTCACCCAGAGCTGCCAGTCACTTGAGTCCCTCTGCAAGACCAGCATGGATGGGCCTCTCTTGCTCATGTTAACTTCGCTCTCCCTGGAGAAGATCGGGCAGGAACTTGCAGGGTCTCAACTCTTGTCCACTGGATCACCGTGACTCAGCCCCTGTTTTAACATGCTGCTCCCAAGCCCAGAGCTGCCTGGAATGTAGGAGTTGGGGCCGACGGAAGTGACCAGGTTGGACCAGGGCTGCTTCAAGGTCATGGTCACCAAGGTGGACCGCAGCACAGTCCTGCCCATCATTTGTCCCACTAGGTTCCAGCTCCACCCAAGAATCCTAACAACCTGTACTTGGTGTGCGGGCGGGGGGGGGGGCTCAGTTTTGGGAGCAGCATTGGAAGAAGTCTTGAGGGATAAGTCGGGGTCACCAGGCAGGAGGGGAAGATGCTGGTGGAGTGGTCTGAGCTGAAGGCAGAGCACATGTCTGGGCTAGGAAGGCTGTGGGACTCCCTGGCAGGGAGCGAGGCAGTGGCCTGGGGGTACATCTTGGAGAGAGACATGGGCTGCAAATGAAAGTCAGGGCTCATGGGTGGACTTGCAGCTCTGTTCTCATCTTGAGGATGAGGGGAGCCCACTACAGCCCTAGGTGTCCTCAAGCCACATCCCCATTTCCATGATTGCCTGAATGGCCTTCTCCACCTGTGTGTCCCCCCCCCCTTCCTTTCTCTTCCAGGTAAACATTACCCCCCAAGTTGGGTCTCCCTTGAATTCACTATATAGTCTCAGGGTGGCCTCAAACTTATGGTGATCCTCCTATGAGTGCTGGGATTAAAGGCATGTGCCACCATACCCTGCTCAAACATTACTTTACAAGCAAGGCCCAGTCCCAGTGCTTCTAAGAAGCCTTCTTTGGGCCCCCACCTGCCTGCCAGCCAGCCTGTTTTTGTTTTTTTTGTTGTTGTTGTTGTTTTGTTTTGTTTTGTTTTGTTTTTGTTTTTGTTTTTGTTTTTTCCGAGGTAAGGTCTCACTCTAGCTCAGGCTGACCTGGATTTCACTACGTAGTCTCAGGGTGGCCTCAACCTACAGCGATCCTCCTACCTCTGCCTCCCAAGTGCTGGGATTAAAGGCGTGCACCACCACGTCCGGCCTCAGTCAGCCTCTTTTAAAAATTATTTTATTATTTATTTGAGAGGGACAGTGATAAAGAGGCCGGCAGGGAGGGGGTGAAGGAGGGAGAGAATGAGTGTGCCAGGGCCTTCAGCCACTGCAAACACTCCAGACACTTGTACCACCTGTGCATTTGGCTTTAGGAGGGTACTCGGAAATCAAACCTGGGTCCTTTGGCTTTGCCGGCAAGCACCTTAACTGCTAAGCCCTTTCTCTAGCCCAACAGCCTCTTTTCCCCAGATGCCCACCTTGTCCCTCACTGTGGCTGGCACTCAGCACATATTTAAGAAAGTCTGCATGCTGCCCAGACTCAGAGCCAGGTCTAATCAGGCCACCTCCTGCCTGGTGCCCAGCCCTTAGGGACTCATCCAGCCCAAGGTCCCTTCCCTCTGTGGCTCTTCCCAAGTCCCTCTCAGGCTGAGTCACCCTCCCCACAGGTAACAGCATTTCAGCCTAGGCCCCTGGTCTCCTTCCCATCTCTGAATCCAGACACCTGCTATCCCCAGGAGTGTCTGAAGGCCACAAAACCTCCAGGGAGGTTAAGAACTGTCAGACAGGAGCAGACGACCCAAAAGAGCGACACTAGCCAGGCTGTGTGGCAATCACACACCCTCAGGCAGGCAGGTGGCCAGGGCAGTTGGCTGGCCCCCACCAGAGAATCTGGCCTCACACGGCCTTGAGCCTCTGCTCCCCAGACCCAGCCACCCAGTCGCAGGCCCGGCAGGCGGGGTGCCTCAGCCTCCAGCCCCTCGCCTTCTGGTCCCCATTTGCAGCCTTTTCCGGAGCGCCACTCGCGCCCGCTGCCGCCCTCCCGGGCCTGCCAAGATTCCTGGGCCTCGCGGCTTCCCTGCGTGGTGGGCGGCAGGAGGAGCCCAGGCCGCGCAGGGAAGGAGCCGGCGGGAGTGCGGCCAGGCCACTGTGTCCAGGCTGGGCCAAGCAAACCCCGACGCCGCGCCAAGGAGCAGGGCGAGATGGTTCACAAATGAGAAAAAGCTGCTTCCGACTTGGGCCGCGTTTTTTACAGCGCAGGCCACGGGGAGCTGAGGTCACCTGCAAGAGGGCCTGGGAGGGGCTTCCGGCTGCAGCGAGGGCGAAGAGGGTTAGACAGCAATAAACGTAAACCCATCCAACCCAGAACTGGCTTACCTTTGAGGTGGGAGGGGCCAAGGAGGTAGGTCCCAGCAGAGGCAGGGCCTAGGGACGAATGACAAGAGCAATGAGATGTCAAGAGGGAGCGCTGCCCCCCATCACCACCACCCAGCCCCCAAGGCTGCTCACCAGGAGCCCTGCTGGATATCTGCCCTGGCTCACCGTGGAGCCCTCAGGCGCCTGCCCTCAGGCAGTACACATCCACCGTCTCCATTCACTCCGGGCACACAGCCCACACGGTGCCTAACTCCCTTAACCCCCTTCATAGTGACCTCTTGTCCTGGTAGCAGACACTGAGGAAACCCCTTCTGGGTGTCAAGTCCATTTTAGCCAAGTCTCTTCTCTACATCAGGCCTGGCTTCTTCTTTGGGGGAAAAAATCCCTGCTGGGGAAGCTCCCACTGGTGTCCCCAACCCTTGCCCTGCCCTGGCCTGGCCATCACACAACTAGCTAGGAAATACAGCAGGACACACTATCTCCTGATGAGCTAGCTTCCTCACAAGGCTGCCCAGAGAAAGGATCATGCAAGCTGGATTCTGAAGGATGAACAGGAGCTTGTGCATCTGGCTTACATAAGTCCTGGGGAATTGAACCTGGGTCCTTTGGCTTTGCAGGCAAGCGCCTTAACCACTAAGCCATCTCTCCAGCCCTGAACAGGGGCTTGAAAAGCCGACGAGGTAAGAAAAAGAAATTTCAGGCCTTAGGAAGCTGCTTAGCAAATACAGGAATAGTCCAGAAGTGTCATGGGGTTGGGGAGGATAAGCAAGAGTTATGAATGGGGTAATAAGAAGAGGGTCCTTGAAAGTCATACTTGTGGACTAGAGATGTAGCTAGGTAGACTGCTTGCTTAGCACGCATAAAGACTTAAGTTTGATCCCTAGCACTGCAAAATAAGTAAATAAGTAAACACAGGTGTGGTGGCACACACCTGTAATCTCAGCACTGTGAAGGTGGAGCAGGAAGATGAGAAGATCAAGGTCATCCTTGACTACATAAGGAGTTTCAGAACATTCTGGGATACACACGATCCTCTCTCAGAAAAAGAAAAAAGGTCATACTTGCATTTCACTAGAAATCAATGGGGAGCCATGGAAGGTTGTTAATTGACAGGGTGAGTGTGCAGCCAGAGCTCTGGATGGCAGAGCTCCTCACTTCTACCTCAACCAGACATGATAATAGGTTCTGTCAAAAGTCCTCTTGCAGGGCTGGAGAGATGGCCCAGCAGTTAAGGTGCTTGCCAGATGCATGGTGGTACATGCATCTGGGGTTCCTTTGCAGCAGCTGGAGGCCCTGGCTCACCCATTCTCTCTCTCTCTCTCTCTCTCCCCCCCCTTTCCCTCCCTCTATCTCACTCTGCTTGCAAATAAATAATTTTTTCAAGTCCTAGTACAGGAGCTGGAGAGATGACTTAGCGATTAAGGCCTTTGCCTGCAAAGCCAAAGGATCGCTGTTCCATTCTCCAGAACTCATGTAAGCCAGATGCACAAGGGGGCGCATGCATCTGGAGTTCATTTGAAGTGGCTGGAAGCCCTTGGAGTGCCTATTCACTCTCTCTCTCTCTCTTTCTCTCTCTCTCTCCCCCTCTTTCTCTCAAATAAATAATAAAATATATATATATTTTTAAAAAGTCCTAGTCCAGGGCTGGAGAGATGGCTTAGCAGTTAAGGTGCTTGCCTGTGAAACCTAAGGACTCAGGTTTGATTCCCCAGGACCCATGTGAGCAAGATGCACAAGGTGGCACATGCGTGTGGAGTTTGTTTGCAGTGGCTGGAGGCCCTGTGTGCCCCTTCTCTCTGTCTCTCTGTCTGTCTGTCTGTCTCTCTCTCTCTCTCTCTCTCTCTGCCTCTTTCTCCCAAATAAATGAATAAATACAATTTTTTTAGAAAAATTAAGGAGCTGGAGAGATGGCGTAGCAGGTTAAGGTGTTTGCCTGCAAAGCCAAAGGATCTTAGTTTGATTCCTCAGGACCCATGTAAGCCAGATGTACAAGGGGGCACATGTGGAGTTCATTTGCAGTGGCTGGAGGCCCTGGTGCGCTCATTCTTTCTCTCCCTCTCTCTGCCTCTTTCTCTGTCTCTCAAATAAATAAAAATAAAGTTTAGAAAATTAACAACAACAATAATAATAAAGTCCTAGTCCAGGCCTTCATGACCACACGATGGATACCATTGAGAAGGACCCACAGGAAAATGGGAACTGGGGCAAAGGGATAAAAAAGTATAACCTAGCTGGCCGTGGTGGCGCACGCCTTTAATCCTAGCACTTGGGAGGCAGAGGTAGGAGGATCACCATGAGTTCGAGGCCACCCTGAGACTCCATAGTGAATTCCAGGTCAGCCTGGGCTAGAGAGAAACCCTACTTTGAAAAAACAAACAAAAAAAAAAAGTATAACCTTTTATAAAATAAAAAAGTCTATCCATGCATGGTGGCGCATACCTTTAATCCCAGCACTTGGGAGGCAGAGGTAGGAGGATCACCATGAGTTTGAGGTCACCCTGAGACTACATACTGAATTCCAGGTCAGCCTAGGGCTAGAGTGAGACCCTACCTTGAAAAAAAAAGTACAACATATACAAGTCTAGTTCAGGAGCTGGAGAGATGGCTTAGTGGTTAAGACACTTGTCTATGAAGCCTAAGGACCCAGGTTTGATTCTCCAGGTCCCAGGTAAGCCAGATGCACATGGTGGCACATGCATCTGGAGTTCATTTGCAATGGCTAGAAACCCCATGCTCATGGAAACAAACCTAGTTAAACTCAGTGTGTCACAAAAGCAAGTGGACAAGCAAGAAAGACACCAAAGTAGGAGGACTAGTTGGACAGGTTTCAGTGGGAGGGAGGGGGACAAGAGAAGATAATATATTATATATTATATATTATATGTAATGATATATATATAATATATAATTAATAATTATATATGTTATATAAAATATATTATACATGTGTGTTATCAAAATTTAATTTTAGGGCTGGAGAGATGGCTTAGTGGTTAAGGCCCTTGCCTGAGAAGCCTAAGGACCCAGGTTCGATTCCCCAGTACCTACATAAGCCAGATGCACAAGGTGGTACATGTGTCTGGAGTTCGTTTGCAGTGGCTAGAGGCCATGGTGCACCCATTCTCTTTTTCTGCAAGAGTGTGACAGTGAGCGAGTGAGAGAGAGAGAAAGAATTGGCACACAAGGGCCTCCGGCCACTGTAATCAAATTCTAGACGCCTGTGCCACCACATGCCCACCGCACATGTGCTCTACTTTGTGCCCTTGTGTCACCTTGTGCATCAGGCTTAGGTGGGATCTGAAGAGTTGAACATGAGTCTTTAGGCTTCATAGGCAAGTGCCTTAGCTGCTAAGCCATCTCTCCAGCAACCCCCCCCCCAACAATTCTCTCTCTTTATCTGCCTCTTTCTCTCTATCCCTCTCTCTCTCTCAAACAAGTAATAAAATTTTTTTAAATAATTTTTAAAAAATTATTTAAAATCCTAGCCCAGGTCATGCAGCCGTACCCAGAGGAACTGGGGCTGCGATCCAGACCTAGACATTGACTCCTGGGTGAATGGGAAGGGGACACCCAGCCAGCCCACCTGGCAGTAAGGGCTGCCTATTCGTCACTCTCTCCCCCAGCTGCTTGCTTGCCTCTGCCCGCTCCCATGGAAACTCTGACATCCAGGCCTTCTCTGTACTGAATAAGCAGTCAGATGCCAAAGCCGGAAAGCCTGTGGCTCCTGGGCCATCTCTCCACCTCACCAAGCCCTAAACACCCAGACCCTAGTGGAGGCCGCTTTCTGAACCCCTACCCTGGCTACTGGGGCCTGATGGGAATCTGTACCACTCGGCTCAACCCTACTCTCCTGGCAGGCCCTCCCCCACCAGAAGGCTGGGGGTGGGGGAATGAGGCTGGATCTGAGCTTTGAAGATGGACATGAATTGAACTGGCTGGAGTGAGGACAGGGCATCCAGGTGGAGGGAAGAGCGTGACTGAGGGTATGCTGTGGGAGAGCCCCAAATACACAAAGGAATGCAGATGATTAAAACAGAAGATCCAGGGCTCGAGAGATGGCTTAGCAGTTAAGGCGATTGCCTGCAAAGCCCAAGGACCCAGGTTCAACTCCCCAGAACCCTCGTAAGCCAGATACACATGATGACACACATGTCTGGAGTTTGCAGTGGCTAGTGGCCCTGATGTGCCCATTCTCTCTCTCTCTCTCTCTCTCTAATATAAATAAATTTAAAAACATTTATTTTGTTTATTTTTACATACGGAGAGAGAGAGAAAGATGTAGATAGGGAGAGAGAGAGAGAATGGGCACGTCAGGGCCTCCAGCCACTGCAAACACACTCCAGATTCATGCGCCCCCTGCCCCCCTGTGCATCTAGCTTACGTGGATCCTGGGGAATCGAGCCTCGAACCAAGGTCCTTAGTCTTCACAGGCAAGCACTAAGCCCAATAAAATATTTTTTAAAAGCAAACAGAAGATCCAGGGCAAAAGGGGTGGGACTCATAGACAAAGTCTATGGGCTCAGTCCCCAGCACCACCCTCCAAAAAACCCACACAAAGGCCAGGCATGGTGGCACATGCCTTTAATTCCAGCACTCTGGAGGCAAAGGTAGGAGGATTGCTGTGAGTTCGAGGCCAGCCTGGGACTACAGACTGAATTTCAGGTCAGCCTAGGCTAGAACGAGAACCTACCTCGAAAAAACCAAAGTATATAAATAATAAAAAATAAAAACACACAAAATAAGCAAATTCTTTTTGTCTGGTGAGTTGGTTTTGTATGTGTGTGAGTGGTGTGTGGTGTATGTACAAGCGTGTGGAGATGCACACGCCCCATGCCCGTGTGTTTGGAAATCAGAGGAGAACATCAGGTGTCTTTTCATTCCTCATCAGCATTTTTCCTTGAGATGGGGTCTCTCCCTCAACCCAGAGCTCCTGTTTGTGAGCAAATCCCAGCAATTCTCCAGCCTCCATCCCTCACCCTTAGGCGGGCAGACTGGGGTTACAGATATGCATGGCCATGCCCAGCTTTTTTTTCTTTTTCTCAAGATAGGGTTTCACTCTAACCCAGGCTGTCCTGGAATTCACTATGTAGTCTCAGGGTGGCCTCAAACTCTCAGTGATCCTCCCAATTTTGCCTCCTGAGTGCTGGGATTAAAGGCATGCACCACCATGCCCAACTCCAGCCTTTTGTTTGTTTGTTTGTTTGTTTTGGTTTGGTTTTTTCTAGGTAGGGTCTCCTAGGGTCTCACTCTAGCCCAAGCTGACCTGGAATTCACTATGTAGTCTCAGGCTGGCCTCGAACTCACCATGATCCTCCCACCTCTGCCTCCTGAGTGCTGGGATTAAAGGTGTGCGCCACCATGCCTGGCTCCCTGACTCCAGCTTTTTACATGCGTTCTGGGGAGTTGAATTTGGCAGTCTCTAGCCAGAGAGGCCCTTCTGCTTAAGTGACAAAGGCTCTTAACTCCTGAGCCTTCTCCCGAGACCTGTTTTTGTTTCTGTTTTTTTTTTTTTTTTTTTTTTTTTGAAGCACGGTCTCACTCTAGTTTAGACTGACCTGAAACTGACAACTACTGGGATTATAGGCATGAGCCACCACACCTGGTTTAAAATAATCAAATAAATGAACTAATTAATCATAGCATCTGCTGTGGCCAGTGCTGTTCCTGGCACCGTCACAGATCATCTCATTTAACTCTCACAGCAACCCAGGCAGGGAGGCAACTGACCCAGAGTTAAATTCAACCCTCTAGGGTCTCCCTCCTCAAGCCTGAATTTAACCTTGGCTATTAGCTCCAAAGCCTGGGCTCCTGCCCCCAATTGTACAGATGACTTGAGAAGGCTGTCTAGGATCAGCAGAGAAAAGTCTTAAATATCGTAGTCAGAAGTCTGGGCCCAGTCCAAAGCTGGCTCCTTTCTACCCACGCTGGTCTTTAATAATGGTCTCTAAATTCCAAGCGCAGGGCTAGAGAGACAGCCTAGCAGTTAAGATACTTCCCAGGTTCGATTCCCCAGTACCCACATAAAGCCAGATGCACAAGATGGCACATGCGCCTGGACTTTGCAGTGACTGGAGGTCCTGGTGCACCCATTCTCTCTCTCTCCGCGTCTTTCTCAGATAAATAAGTAAATAAATCTTTTAACTTCTGAGTCCACTCTGAAATAAAAAATAAGTCCTGAGTGCATAGCGCATACTAGAACAGCACAGGTCATGTTCTGGACACAGCCTCCCAGAGTCCAGCAACACTGGAACTACTGTCCCATTTTACCGAGAAGGGACACTGAAGCTACATCCATTCTCCAAGGTCCCACCTCGAAGGGGGTGTGGATCTGTACCAGGTCTGCTCAGCCTCAAGGTAGCCAAAGACCTTATATTTGGGCTTCTTGCAGACCTGGGTTCAGCCCACCGTGTCCACTCTACCCCACCTATGCTGCTGTCCCAATAGGATGGCACCAGAGACAGGCAAGGTTTGGCGCAGAGTGGACCACTACTACTAAGGGCCTAGAAACCCCCTCCTCCAGTCCCATACTAGACAGCTGGATGCATGGGTGTTCCAGAGCCCTGTTTGAGCCCACTTCAATGGGACTCTGTTCTCAACTGCCCTAATCCCTTTCTTACACCCTTCTCCTGGCGACATCTCCCCTTTGCACCGAGCCTGCCACTGCTGGCTAAACCCCAGTCCTGACACGGGAGGGTCAATCTGCAGTCCCCCCCCCTTCCCCGGCCAGCAGCTTCAGAGAGCTACAGAGTCCCCAAGGAGGCTGGCCTGGCCTCAAGCCCACCTCCCCACTACACTTTCCAAATAGAGGCTCACAAGACTCTGAGATGAACAATCGGCTCCTCCCAGAGGTAGAAACAAGACTAGGCTCTGTTTCTGAGCCCCCACTGTGGGCAGATCTGAGCTAAAAGACTCATTTTAATACTCATGGGTTAAGGGGACCAGAGAGATGGTTGGATACCAGTGGGTAAAGTGCCTGCAGTCTATAATCCCAGCTCTCAGAGGCAGAGATAGGATACTAGTCTCACCCAGTGATCTCCAGGTTCAATGAGAGACTCTGTCAGAAAATAAGGTGGAGGGCTGGGGAGATGGCTTAGTGTTTAGGGCACTTGCCTGCAAAGCCTAAGGGCCCATGTTTGATTCCCTAGTACCTACGTAAGCCAGATGCACAAGGTGGCGCATGTGTTTGGAGTTCGTTTGCAGTGGCCATTCTCTCTCTCTCTCTCTTAAATTAATTAATTAGGGGCTGGAGAGATGGCTTAGCGGTTAAGCGCTTGCCTGTGAAGCCTAAGGACCCCTGGTTCAAGGCTCGATTCCCCAGGACCCACGTTAGCCAGATGCACAAGGGGGCCCAGCGTCTGGAGTTCGTTTGCAGTGGCTGGAGGCCCTGGTGTGCCCATTCTCTCTCTCTCTCTCTCTCTCTCTCTCTGTCGCTCTCAAATAAGTAAATAAAAATAAACAAAAAATTAATTAATTAATTATTTTTAAAATAAGTGAGAAAGATACCAGATGTTGACCTCTGGCCTCCATATGCACCTGCACACACACATTTGCCCACACACATATGATCATGTATGTACATACACACACACACACACACACACACACTCATGGGTTAAGAGAATCATTCCAGAGCCTATGTGCATTCATTTTTCTCTTCTTCCCACTTTTTGTTTTTTGTTTTTATTTATTTATTTATTGTTCTTCAAGGTAGAGTTTCACTCTAGCCCAAGCTGACCTGGAATTCACTATGTAGTCTCGAGGTGGCCTCGAACTCACAGCAATCCTCCTACCTCTGCCTCTCCAGTGCTGGGATTACAGGTGTGCACCACCACACCCAGCTCACTTTTGGTTTTTTGAGACAGGGTCTCATGTAGCCCAGGCTGGCCTCAAACTCAAACTTGAACTTCCTTCCTTCTTTCTTTCCTTCCATTCTCTCCCTACTGTCCTTCCTTTCTTTCTTGTCTTTGTGGGTGAGTTTGTTGTGTGTACGTAGCATGTATGGTGTGTGGACATGTGTGCAGAGCTCTGGTTGTTTCCCTCCCTCCAGCACTCATCTGCATGCTTCTTGGAGTCTCTTTCTGAACCTGGAGCTGTTATTTTGTTTGTTTGTTTTTAGGGAGCCCCAGCAATTCTCTGCTCTCTGCTCCCCACAGGGCTGGGGTTACAGGTATGTGTGTCCACACCCAGATGTTTCTGTGAGTACTGGGGAATTGAACTCAGAAGGTCTCAGGCCCTCATACTTGAGCAGCAAGCACTCTTATCCACTGAGCACCCCCCCCCCCAAGTCAAACTTTCTATGTAGCCAAGGATGACCTTGAATTCTGATCCTCCTGCCTTTGTCTTCCAAGCGTTGGGATTGCAGACATGCACCACCACACCTGATTTATTGTGTTGTTTTTGGAGAAGGATTTTGCTTTGTAGTCAATGTTGTCCTCAAACTCATAACAATTCTGCCTGTACCTCACAAGTGCTAGGATTACAGGCGTGGCCAACCTATCTGGCAACGCCACATGCATTTTTAAAAATATTTACTTATTTAGTTAGTTATTTTTGCACAGAGAGACAGAGAAAAAGAGACAGAGACAGAGACAGAGAGAATGGGCAGACCAGAACCTCTAGCCACTGTAAACAAACTCCAGATACATGCACCACTTTGTGCATCTGGCTTTATGTGAGTACTGGGGAATCAAACCCAGGTCATTAGGCTTTTCAGGCAAGTGCTTAACCATTGATCCATCTCTCCAGCCCAGCACATGCATTCTTATCCCAGTACATGTCTTCACTTCCTCAACTTATTCATCAGTGAAATGGGAGCAATTCCAACTTCCTAGAGCTTTTGTGAGCACTAATACAAATTAATTTTGTATTCTGAATTGATAATGAGTGAACTGGCATTCACGAACTCAATATATGCTCACTATAATTATATTGTTACTGTGACACCTCCCAGCAGCCCTGTGAGGTAATACAAGCTTCATTTTAGGGATAAGAAACAGGCACAGAGAAGTTATTTGCTCAAGTTCACCAGCTAGCTAGGAGAAGACTCAAAGCTCAGAGCCAAGCTGAGTGAATCCAAAGATGCTTAAGACAGCCCTCCTCTCTGCTCCCCCAGCTGAGGCACAGTGCTGGGGGGGGGGTATTCCACATCCCCTCAGTCCCGCCTGCCTGACCCCTAGGGGTTCCCCCCCCCAAGTCCCTGCTGCCACTTCAGGAGGGGGCTCTGCATTCCTGGCTAAGCAGCGGATTTGCTGTGCTCTAGGAACTATGAAAAGAATGTTTGCCACTAGCTGAGCCGTGGTCGCCTTTCAGGGAGCGTGGCCTGGAAAGCCCACGCAAGCTTTGTGGCAGCCAGCAGGGTGGGAGAGGATGAGGCTAGACAGAAGGGAGAACTTCCAGGTCATCAGGGTGAGAACACTAGATGGAGTGCAGGTCCAAAAGTTGGTCTCAGCTCGATATGGTGGCTCACACTTGCAATCCCACACTTAGGAGGCTGAAGCAAGATTGCAAGTTCATTCATGGTCAGTCTAGGTGACCCAGCAAGCTCCAGACCAGCCTGAACTACTTAAGGCTCTTCCAGAAGAGGAGATTGGTCCCACATTCTCCTTTCCTCTCCCCATAGACCACAGGGAGAGTCAGACCAGTGCCACTGGCCCATCTCAGGGCAAAGATCCCCGAGGTCACACAGCAGCCAGATTCAGAAATAAGAACCAAGGACAAAACCTTGGGCTCAGGCCCTTTCTCAAAGCAACTATTGTCAGGCTGGAGAGATGGCTTAGTGGTTAAGGCACTTGCCTGAAAAGCCTAAGAATGCCTGTTTGAATCTCCAGGTCCCACATAGCCAGACACAAAAGTGACGCAAGCATGCAGTGTCACACATATGCACAAGGGGATGCGTGCATTTGGAGTTTGCTCACAGCGGCTGAAAGGCCCTAGCATATCCATTCTCTCCCACCCCCCCTCAGAAAAAAAATAAAAATACAGAGAGCTGGAGGGATGGCTTGGCAGTTAAGGCATTTGCTTGTAAAGCCAAAGAACCCAGGTTCAGTTCCCCAGGACCCATGTAAGCCAGAAACACCAGGTGGCAGATGTGTCTGGAGTTCGTTTGCAATGGCTGGAGGCCCTGGCGGGCCCATTCTCTCTCCCTCCTCGCTCTCCTTTCTCTCTCTCTCCGTCTCTGTCTCTCTCTCTCTGTCTCTCTCTCTCTCCCTCTCTCTCTTTCTCTGCCTCTTTCTCTGTCAAATAAATAAACATAAAATATTTTTTTCAAAAATAAAAAAGAGAGCCAGGTGTGGTGGTGCACGCCTTTAATCCCAGCACTAAGGAGGCAGAGGTAGGAGGATCGCCGTGAGTTCAAGGCCACCCTGACACTACATAGTGTATTCCAGGTCAGCCTGGGCTAGAGTGAAACCCTACCTCAAAAAAACAAAATAAATAAATAAATAAATGAAATAAAAGAAACTATTGTCCCTCAACAGCCATTGAGGACCACAGAGGGTTCTGAAGTACTAGAATACACAGCCAAGCCCTCACTGCTCTGAGCTTTACTTCATCTCAATGTGGAGCCTCCTCTCCTTCTCCTTTTTTTTTTTTTTTTTTTTTTTTTTTTGGTTTTTCAAGGTAGGGTCTCACTATAGCTCAGGCTGACCTGGAATTCACCATGTAGTCTCAGGGTGACCTCGAACTCCCAGCAATCCTCCTATCTCTGCCTCCCAAGTGCTGGGATTAAAGACGTGTGCCACCACGCCCAGCTTTCTCTCCTTTTTCTAAAGCTGAACCCTGGAAAAGGAAGCACCAAGTCAGTGAGTGAGAAGGACTAAAGCTGGGTGTCCCTCACAAAACTGGAGGTATGAATCCAGGTCCCGCACCCGGCAAACAGGGCAGCTACTGACCTCACTGGACCTCCACTTCCACCCTCTGTTAGATGGCTCACCAGTATTTCCCTTGCAGCATTGCTACATGGATTCAATGAGATAGGAATGTAGGGCTTGGTGCAGAGTAAGTGTCCAATAAACTTTCATTGCTACCTTCTGTCAAGGATATGAAGAGAGAAATTCAAATGAGTCTTGGGAGGCATGGTGAGATTCCCTCCACCCTAAGGTCCTGATGGGCCTATGAAGGAATGCAGTCTCTGCAGGGGAAAAGCCAGAGCCCAGGATCCTGGCCCCAGCTCTCATTTCTGCCTCTGGTTGCTGTGTGACCTCAGGTGATCTTTCCTCAAGTCTCCTAATCCCATCCCTAAGATAGCCAGTGATGACAGCCTGGCTCTCCCTACCCTTCCCCTGGCCACAGGTGGGTCCTTCTGCCCTCCAAGAGCAGGAATTCCATCTATCCCAGTTACATGAGGACAGTCTTCCATTCAAAACTTGCCAAGAATCTCGATGGGGAGCTGAGCGTGGTGGTGCATGCCTTTAGCACTTGGGAGGCAGAGGTAGGAGGATCGCTGAGAGTTCGAGGCTACTCTGAGACCATATAGTGAATTCCAGGTCAACCTGGACTACAGCGAGACCCTACCTAGAAAAACCAAGTAATAATAATAATAAAAAGAATCTGGATGGAGGCAAGGCCAGCCCTCCTTAGTATTCTCCAGGGTCCAGTCAGAAAGGTGAGATGCACATTAATCAGAAATGTGACCCAAAGTCCTGGGAGCTGCCCACATGATGACAGTGACCTGGAACCACTCCTCACCTCTCCAGAGGCAAAGTCCCCTGGAAACAAGAATGAGTGTTCCTTTCTTGTTGACAGGAAAACTGAGGCACAAAGTTGGGCCATGCCATCATCTCTTCACACGGCATATGCTCCCTTCACTCAAGACCTGCTACCCACACCCTCCACTCTCCTGGAAATGACCACAGAGAAGTGAGGTCTAGACATGCTCCCTGAGAGCCTGGCTTCCCTGGCCGATGCCTCGGCACACTCTGGCTTTGTACCCAGGGCCTCACAGACAACACCCCCAACTTGTGACCACATCCAACCCCAGGCCCCAGCCATGGTTCATGAGGCTCTGGGGGACAAATTCATGTTTCCCTTGCACCTGTCTCCAGAGACAGGTCCCAGGACTCCAGATCCCCAGTGCAAGGCTCCCAGTCTGCCCTCTCCTTTACCCCACAATCAGTCTCTGTTCTTACTCATCTCCATCAACTTCTTCCTCCTATCCCCAGGGGAACTACTCACTTCAGCCACCTTCACTTTCCTCCTCAAACTGCCCAGCCTCCTACAGGTTCTCCCCGCCTAGAATATGATCCCCCCCTTTGGCTCGGAGGAGCCACTGACTCCTAGCTTGCATCACTCAGCAACTCACACCCCGTTTCTGGACAAGGCCCTCAGAAATCTGACCTCAATGTAGTGGGTCCCCCCACTCCCCACTGTGTGGATCCAACAGCATCCAATCACTGGACCCAAGACCACACAGCTGGCCACCTCCATGCCTCTGCACGTGTGTCCTCTGTCAGTGGAGGTCACACTCACCCTTCCTGACCAAGCCTTGAAAGCCTTAGACAGTCACCTCTTGGATTTTGCCATGCCCAATCTCCCCGCCACAGCCCATTTTGGCTCGCGTGGCACCCCCATTCACATACCTCAACAGTCTCCCGGAGATCACAGCTGCACCTCCTGTGAGACACCACCGTGCCTCTCTGGTTCTCCCACCCAAACTCTGTAACCTACGATCAGTTCTTCAGAGGCCCCACTTCCCTGTAAGAAGGCCCATGTCTGCCACTGAGGGGTTCTGGAAAGAACTGGGAGCCAGCAAGGCAGAGAAGCTGGGCTCAACCATCCATCCTTTGGTCTGGCTGGGGCCCAGAGCAGGGGGGGAAGAAGTAGGGTTTGGGGGCTCAAGCTGAGCGCTGCTTGGTGTGTTTCCCTTCTGTCTTGCTAACAGATGCGCTCCCTTCCTTTTTTTTCCTTCCTGTGGGCCAGAACGGAAACACTCATGTTCACTGAGGTAGACAAAGTGAAACCAGAGAGAAAGAGACCCTGGTGAACATGTGGGGTTTGAAGTGGTGTGCGTGCATGCGCGCTGTCCGTCCTGACTCTTCCTGGGCCATGTGGGGCCTGCTGTGTGTCTTATAGGAGTTTGGGTGTCCTTTCTGTCATTGTTTTAGCCTCTGTGGTGCTGTGTGTTTCAGCAGGAAGGCATGCACGTGTGCGTCTAATGAGTTTCATTCAGCGGGTGACTCTGTGGGAGGAAGTGTGGTTATGTGAACTGAGTGGATCTGTGCTTTGTCCTCGTTGTCCTTTTGAGGAATTGTGGGTCCAACAGTGTATTAATTTTCACCAGCCCAGTGGGAGCTAAGCCTGGCATCTATGCCCTGACCAGTACTGCCAGCTCTCAGGTCCCTCCCAGACTCTTAATTCCTCCCAGCTCCCCCCCACACTCCCCCCCCCACACACCAAACCCGCCCTTTTTTCAGGATAGTGAGGTTAGTCTATCTTAGCTTAGTCCCCAGAGAGGGACTCCAGCTGTGGGCCCTCCAGTGTCCCTGCCCCACAGCCCCCTGCAACCTCTGCTGTGTGTGTCAGACAGGTGTCAGGAAGACTGCTGGGATGCCAGGGTACCCTACAAGAGGTCAGGGGCTTTCTGTGTGAACTACCTAGCAAGTTTTCTCTTACATGGGTGTTTCACACACACGCACACGCACATGCACGCACAGAGGGACCTGCCCTTCCCAGCAACAATTCCTCAGTCCCTCCGACTGAATAGCTGTTCTCCACCTACAAGTCTCCCAGGATCTGGGACCCCAGTATCCCTTGGCAAGGCACAGAGCCCTTCGGTCCCTACAAGTCTCAGTGGGAGTGGGGAGGATGCAGAAATTCCTCGGAACTTCAGTCTCTCCCGGGTGCGGTAGGGGCTGCCAGGGTACCCAGAATAGGAGGGACTTGGGGCAGAAGCAGAAAAACCGAAGTTACTGGGAGGTCATCCACGAGTCAGAAATGGCTGAAAGACGAGGGGAAAAGGGCAAGGATGGAGATGAGGGGACTGTGGGGCCCTTCACTTCTTCCTCACCCCACCCCACCTCCAACAGAGCGTGTAAGAAAAAAAAAAAATCCTCTATTTTACAGGTGAAGTGACAGGCCCTGAGCCACCTCGTCGGGGATCTCATGGGCCGCTGTCTGGAGAGGAAGGGACGAGCGGATTCCAGGGTGCAGGACCGGGGTGCAGGGAACGAATGGACTCTAGGCATCCTAGCGCCAAGAGCCGTCCACGCCGTCCATGTCCCACGCCCTCGCCGCGTTCCCGCAGGGTCCGGGGAAGCCTGGCCGGGTGTGGTCCCGGGAGGCCCCCGGCCCAGCGCCCGCTGCCCGCTGCCCATCGTTACCTGCAGGGCGGCCGGCGGGCGGCGGTTCCCGCGCTCGAGGGCGGCCGGGCGTCGTCGGGGTCCGCGCCGCCGGGGCTCGGGAGTCGCTCTGCCCGCAGCGCCCCGCCGCAGCCCAGTTAGGCGGCCGGCGGGAGGGAGGGAGGGGCGCGGCGGGGCGGGGCCTCCCCGGCTCTTTCCACCGCCGCCGCCAAGGCGCGCGCCCCGCCCGCCGCCGCGCGCCGCCCGGCCCGGCCTCCCGCCGCCTCCAGACGGCCCCGCAGACCCCCGCCCGGCGGGGCGCCCGGCCGGGGGACAGACGCCGCTGGGCAGAGGGACAGGCGGGTGGAGACGCCCCCAGAACGGTGACCTAGGCTCAGCCTGGGAGACTCCGGGGAAGGGGCGGCAGGGGCAGTCGAAATGGGCTGGTTGACTTTTAGGGCGCCGGGCCCATGTGGCCACCGAGGCAAGCTGGTTAGACCTCACCTTTAGAGAAATGGGGAGCCTGTGACAGATAGACTGTGGAGTTGAACTGGAGAGATGGCTCAGCGGTTAAGGCGTTTGCCTGCAATGCCTGACGACCTGGGTTCAATTCCTCAGTACCACGTAAAGCGGTGCATGCATCTGGAGTTTTCGTTTGCAGTGGCTAGAGCTAGAGGCTCTGGTGCACCCAGTCTCTCTCTCTCTCTCTCTCTCTCTCTCTCTCTCTCTCTCTCTCCCCGTGTATGTGTGTGTGTGTCCTTGCAAATAAAAAAACTTGGGCTGGAGAGATGGCTTAGCGGTTAAGGTGCTTGCGTACAAAGCCAAAGGACCCACGTTTGATTCCCCAGGATCCAGGAAAGCCAACTGCACAAGGTGGCGTGTGCGTCTGGAATTTGTTTGCAGTGGCTAGAGGTCTTGGCACGCCCATTCTCTTTCTCTCTCCAAAAATAAATTAATTAAAACTAAAAAATATTGTGTTTTTTTTTTAAAGCCTTTAAAAGAAAGCCTCTAGAATGATCAGCTTTCTGCTTCTGTGTGGAGCAAAGAAGAGGCAGGGCACAGCGAAGAAGTCTGGCACAAGGACATGGACAGGGAGGGATTGGGCTTCTGGTTAAGCCTGGGACTGGTTTGGTCCAGGAGAAAGAGGGTGGTGGGAGTCGAGGGGACTCACGTGGGTCCAGAAGGGAAGGGAGAGCTCTGGGCTACCTGCTGCTTCCACTGGGCTAGTACACACATGGACCATGCATGGGCAGGGAGAAGAAAAGGGTCTTGGAGGCACTAAGAGATGTGGCTGAGGGGGTGGGCTAGCCAGGAGAACAGTGTCTCAGAAGGCACAGCCAATATCTAGAAGGCTAGAGAGGCTCACAGCACCAAGTCTTATAGAAAAGCTTCCTAGCCAGGTGTGGTGGCACACACCTTTAATCCCAGCACTTGGGAAGCAGAGGTAGGAGGCTCACCAGGAGTTCGAGGCCACCCTGAGACTACATAGTGAATTCCAGGACAGTCTGGGCTAGAGTGAAACCCTACCTCAAAAAACCAAAAAAAAAAAAAGAAAAGAAAAGAAAAAAAAAGAAAGAAAGAAAAGCTTCTTCGGGAGAAGCAGTTACAGGTGGTTGGGGTTAGGGATAGGAACAGCCAAGCTACAGAGGCTATATAGGAACAGCCCAGGGAAGGAGGTGGAGGTAGCTAGTGCACTGGGAAGTTTAGTTAAACTGAGGCAAGGAGTGGGGTTGGGGGAAGGCATATATGTATATATCCTGGAAGGAGTCAATCCTTCCACAGGTCCAGAAAACAAGCAGGGAGAGCCCAGGATTCTCTATGGCTCCTTCCCCCTCCTTCCGCCTGCCCTCCAAGGGCCTCCCACTTTGCTGTCCCCCTGCCAAGGTACACACCAGCCCCGCCACTCCTCAGTGGGGCCTCTCGCCTTCACCCACCCCCAGAGCCTGGGACTACTCCATCCCACCCCTCAAATTGGGGGGCTTGCCAGGGGTCTATAGTGTAGCCTTTAGCGAAACAGGCTGGGGCCCTGCCTGAGGAACGTTGGGGGGGGGGTCCTGGACAGCAGTGTAGCTAAGAGGACATTGGCAGGGAGTGGATAGTCAGGGTGTTCACCCACAACTGGTTTGAAAACCAGGCCATGGATGGGAATTGGATGAGAACTGAGGACTCAGGGAGGGGATAGGAGCTAAGCAGCAGGGACTAACAGTGACACCATGAATACCTGGGTTCAAACTCATGCACCACCACTCACCAGCCACATGCCCCTAAGCAAATCACTTAACCTCTTATGCCTCAGTTTTCTCATCTGAAAGACTCTCATAAACTGCTGTTAATTCACATAGAACACTCAGCTGGGTCAGTGGAAAAGGCAAGTCAGGGGCACACTGCTGGGGAAGAGACTCCCGTGGGAGGGCTACGTGCACAAACCCTGGCCAAATACAAACTGAGGGCTGGAGAGATGGCTCAGTGGTTAAGGCGTTTGCCTGCAAAGCCAAAGGACCTCGGTTTGATTCCCCAGGACCCAAGTAAACCAGGTGCACAAGGTGGTACATGTGGCTGGAGTTCGTTTACAGTGGCTGGAGGCCCTGGCACGTCCATTTTCTTTCTCTCTCTCTTTCTCTCCCTCTTTTCCTCTCTAGTTCTCATAAATAAATAAATAAATAAATAAATAAATAATTTTGCAGAAGAGGTGGCAGAAAGAATGTAAGAGCCAAAGGAAGGGTAGGACTCCTTACAACGTGCTCCCCCCAGACACAAAATGGCCTAGATATCCATGACCTCACAGTGCCTGACACTACCTACACAAGACCATCATAATAGGAGGAAAAGATGACATCAAAATAAAAGAGAGACTGATTGAGAGGGGGAGGGGATATGATAGAGAATGGAGTTTCAAAGAGGAAAGTGGGGGGGGAGGGAGGGTATTACCATGGGATGTTGTTTACAATCATGGAAGTTGTTAATAAAAAGCAATAATAAATAAATATTTTTTTAAAATACAAATGATTAGACTTCTAGTGAGTTGGAATAAAACTCAGTAGCAGAGGCCAGTAAGCTAGAAAGGGGATAAAAAGGGAAAAGAAAGGGAGGGAGGGGGGACTTAATAGAATGGTATTGTATATATGTAAGGAGAAGAACAGAATAATGGGGGTGTAAATGCCTAAATGAGGTCAGGGGAAGAGATTGATTAAAGGGAAGGTAGGGAAGGGCTAATCAAAATCTAAGAGGGTACCCAGGCGTGGTGGTGCATGCCATTAATCTCATCACTCAGAAGGCAGAGGTAGGAGGATCGCCATGAGTTCCAGGCCACCCTGAGACTATATAGTGAATTCCAGGTCAGCCTGAGCTAAAGTGAGACCCTACCTCGAAAAACCAAAAATAATTAAATAAATGAATAAATAAGTAAGTAAATCTAAGAAGATATGAATAAGTCACATGGAAACCTACTCTTTTGAACAATAGAACACCATTGATTGTTACTAGAAAATTTTCAGTGCCAAGGATGGGATACCTTCCAGTGAGTTTGTTGGCCAGAGAGGTCTCTGATGTCCCCAAAACATTACAGGCCATTGCTGAGGATCTTGGTTTCCCACCAGGAATAGATGGTAAGACCCTATTGCTGAAGACTCCACATACTTGGGCTGCAAGGTCACTGAGAAATCCTGCTGGAGATGAGCTGAAAACCTCCTTCATGTAGATGAGCTGACAGAAAGCTGGAAAAAGCTATGCTTCATGCAGTTCAATGGGAGAGAGAGAGAATTACAGAAGTACTCAACAGTGGACACTGCAAGCCTAAAATTTGGCCAGCCAAGCCAAATAAGCCAGCGGGTGCAATAGTGGAACATCTGTTATGGAGGAAACCAACTGCTCTCTAATTGGACTGGAGGCCCGATCCATGGGAGGGAATACATCCCTGATACTGAAAACCTACGACAGGGGTAGTCATGAGCCCTAGGGGTGTAACGTCTGCTGATGTCTGGTTAAATGTATATATTATGCTCACCAAACTGTCCAGTAAGCACTTCTCTTAATGTTCATAACCATATATTAATGTTACTCTCACTTTTGGTTAAAAAAAAGCTTCTCTTTTTAGATGGCAGTGACCTTGGGATGACTCAGAAGGCACCACAGTGGTAAGAAGTGGTGACAGAGGAGTGCTCAGCATTGAAATATCTATCACACCTCTCAAGGCTCAGGATTCATTGCTAAAGAGGCAGCAGAAAGAATGTAAGAGCCAAAGGAAAGGTAGGACTCCCTACAACGTGCCCCTCCAGACACAAAATGGCCTGGATATCCATGACCTCACAGTGCCTGACACTACCTACACAAGACCATCATAATAGGAGGAAAAGATGATGATACCAAAATAAAAGATATTGATTGAGAGGAGGAAGGAGTATGATGGAGAGTGGAGTTGCCAAGGAGAAAGTGGAGAGAGGGAGGGAATTACCATGGGTTATTGTCTATAACTATGGGAGTTGGCAATAAAAAAAATAATTTAAGAAGCCAGGCATGGTGGCGCACATCTTTAATCCCAGCACTTGGGAGGCAGAGGTAGGAGGATCACCATGAGCTCGAGGCCACCCTGAGACTACATAGTGAATTCCAGGTCAGCCTGGGCTAGAGTGAGACCTTACCTCGAAAAACAAAAACAAAATAAATAAATAAATAAATGGCTGTAGCTATGGCTTAGCATTTAAGGTACTTGCCTGCAAAGCCTAAGGATCCAGGTTTGATTCCCCCGTACCCATGTAAGCCAGATGCGCAAGGTGACACATACATCTGGAGTTCATTTGCAGTGGCTAGAGGCCCTGGCACACCCATTCCCTCTCTCTATCTATCTGCCTCTCTCTCTATCACCCTCAAATAAATAAAAACAAATAAAGCTTTTAAAAAAATACAACTAAAAAAATGCAAACTAGGTCGGCCCCCAGCTTGGATCCCACCCGTGAGTCTCCCAACTCACCCCCTCCACCCCTCCTGAGGTCCTCACGCCTAGCTCACAGTGCCACACACCATTCCCAATGGCTCCCTTGCCCAGTGGCCTACAGCCTGGACTCTGTTCTCTTGCCAGATGCTGTGGCCCCTAGTCCTCACTGGTCATAAAGATCTTCTCCCACCTCAGGCGAGCCCCGGCTACTCAGGCCCCAATACAGGCTGAGATAGCCTTGCCGTGGCCTCATGGCTGTCATCCCTTGTCCATTTACTGAGCTCATGGCAGCCGATGTCCTAGAGCCAGTGACCACAGACTGCCCCGTCGGTCACCTCTGGGCTAGGTCGGGTTGCCCAGCCCACTTGTCAGAGGCTCCCACCTTTGGTCAGCCTCTAGTGATCAAATGGGGTAGGTGGTTAAAGCCGAACAAGACGAGGCATGTAACCTTCCTTGCCAGCCCCTGGCAGTGCTGGTGCTGGTGCTGGCGCTGGCCTCGTGGTTCAGAGAGTGGGCCAAAGGAGTCAAGCCGACCTGGGTTTGGAGCCTGGTGCTGCCTCTCTGACTGCGGGCAAGTGACCTCATTTCTCAAAACCTCAAATTCCTCCTCTTTAAAAGAAAAATGACTACAGAGACCATCCCTAATGACAACAGCTAACCCTCAGGGCCTGAGCACTTAACCTGGATTGACTAGTTTAATCCCTACAACATTAGTGTGAGATTGATATTGTTACTATCCCCACTTTGCAGATGTGAAAATGGAGGCTCATGCTGGCTTCCTGGGTATTGCACAGTGCTTCCTGACTAATCCATGGTCACCCAGCTGGGAAGGAAGGAGCTGGCTCCCCAAATCTTCCTCTATAGCACTATGCTACAGGGGCTTTTAGAAGAGGTTGAAAGAGGCCGGGTGTGGTGGCGCACGTCTTTAATCGCAGCACTTGGGAGGCAGAGGTAGGAGGATCACCATGAGTTCAAGGCCACCCTGAGACTACATAGTGAATTCCAGGTCAGCTTGGACCAGAGTGAAACCCTACCTCGAAAAAAAGAAGAAGAGGTCGAAAGTTGTCTCTACCACACAAGATACAAGGAGGAATTAGTCTGTAAAGCAAGGAGATCTTCATACCAATCTCAGACTTCCAGCCTTCAGAGCTCTGAGAAATGAATGCCATTTAAACCAGAGAGAGGGCTGGAGAGATGGTTTAGTGGTTAAAGAGGTTGCCTGCAAAACCTAAGGACACAGGTTCGATTTCTCAGTAGCCACATAATGCCAGATACAAGGTGGCACATGCATCTGGAGTTTGTTTGCAGTGGCTAGAGGCCCTAGCAAACCCCATTCTCGCTCTCTCTCTCTCTGCCTCTTTCTTTCTCTCCCTAACAAACAAACAAATAAAGAAAGAAATAAACCAGAGAGGAGAGAGAGAAAAAGAGAGAGGCTGGGCATGGTAGGGGATGCCATGTAGTCCCAGGCTGGCCTCAAACTCACAGTGATCCATCTACCTTTGCCTCCTGAGTGCTAGGATTAAAGGGGGGTGCCACCACGCCAGGTTCCTCTTTCATTTTTTTAATATTTTATATATTTATTTGAGAGAGAAAATAAGAGGCAGAGAGAGAGAGAGGGAGAGAATGGGTGCACCAGGTCTTCTAGCCACTGCAAACTAACTCCAGACACATGTGCCACTTTGTGCATATGGCTTTATATGGGTACTGGGGAATTGAACCTGTGTCCCAGCACTCAGGAAGTGGAAGCAGAAGGATCGCAGTGAGTTCGAGGCCAGCCTGAGGCTACATACTGAATTCCAGGCCAGCCTGGCCTAGAGCAAGACCCTGCCTCATGTGCATGCATCTGGAGTTCTCTTGCAGTGGCTGGAGACCCTCGTGTGCCCCTTCTCTCTCTCTATCTGCCTCTTTTTCTCTGTGTCTGTCACTCTCAAATAAATAAAATAAACAAAAATTTTTTTAAAAGAGAGAGAGAAAGGGAACACTTAGTAGAGAAGCCTAGCACATAGTTAATAGCTCAGAGGTAATCAAGGTTGATAAGGAATCATTATCACCAGCATTTAACCACAATATGAGTTAACGATCCTTATTACTATTACCATAGCTTTTCCATTCCTTCCAAACATCTGTCTTGCTCGACTGGTAAGAAAACCCCTCCGGTTCCAGCCACCCCAGCTGGAGACTGTGGAGGGACCTAGATGGGACCCTTCCATTTGCCACCCTCTGTCTGGCAAGCTGAGCAGAGGGATGTTTGCACAGATGTGTGGCCAGGGGCATGCAAATAGTCCAGTGAGGGGTGCGGCGCTGGTAAATTCCTGTTGCACCAGGGCCCGCCCCTGATTCCCACATCTGCTGGAAGACCGGACTCCTCCTTCTGAGAGTCCTGGGAAGTCCTTCCCTTTGTCTAGCTTTCCCCCTTCTCCATTTTGGTTGCCAGGGGCCACTCCTCCAGAGTTGAGGAAATGGAGACCCCTTCTGCGTGGGGGGGGGGGCACCATCTCCCCCACTTCCACCCCAGGGGATCTCTCAGCTCCATTTTCAAAAATCCCAGTAATGCAGTGGAAATTAAAGTTGCCTTAACTGTTCTAATCTTATAACAATTTTGCTTCAATCAACATCTAAATGTGACCACATGTGCCCAGACCACCCAGTGGCCTGGTGGGAGGGGTGAGGACCTGGGGATATGAAAGGCAGAGGGGGGCTCTGAGGCACGCCTCTGGCACTGGAGGGTCTTCTTGGGAGAGTGATCTGCTGGTCATTGGTCACTCCCTCTGCTTGCTCCTGGCCTGTCCACACTGAGCAACTCTTCCTCTCTTCACCTTCCCTGGAGCCAGCCCTAGGTGCTCCCCAACAAGTGGGCAGTTGTTCTGGGGGGCGGGCTGAAGGGTAAGGATATTCCACAAGCAAGCAGAGACCAGGACTGGCTTCACGGGTACTGCAGCGTTCCCCATGCACATGGGCTTGCTTTACTGCTCTGCTAGTCATGCCAAAATTCGTAACAATTTCTTTTTATATATATATTTCTTCGTTTTTATTTATTTATTTGAGAGTGACAGACAGAGAGAGAAAGAGGCAGATAGAGAGAGAGAGAGAGAATGGGCATGCCAGGGCCTCCAGCCACTGCAAACTAACTCCAGACGCGTGCGCCCCCCCCCCCCCCCGTGCATTTGGCTAACGAGGGTCCTGGGGAATTGAGCCTCGAACCAGAGTCCTTAGGCTTCACAGGCAAGCGCTTAACCGCTAAGCCACCTAGCCCAACAATTTCTTTTTTATAATTATTTATTTACTTACTTATTTGCAAGCAGAGAGATAGAGAGAAGAGAGACAGAGAGAGAGAATAGGCTCGCCGGGGCCTCTAGCCACTGTGAACAAATTCCAAATGCATGTGCCCCTTCTGCCTCTGGTTTACATGGGTCCTGGGAAATCAAAGCTGGGTCATTTGACAGGCAAGCGCGTTAACCGCTAAGCCATCTCTCCTGCTCAAAATTCGTAACAATTTCTGAACAAAGGGGTCCACATCTTAAGTACTGAGCCTCCAAAATTATGTGTCCTGTGGACCTGTCCATACATTGCCCTCATTTATTTATTAATTTCCTTTTTTGGTTTTCTGAGGTAGGGTGTCACTCTAGCCCAGGCTGATGTGGAATTCATTATGTAGTCCCAGGCTGGTGTCAAACTCACAGAGATCCACCTATCTTTGCCTCCTGAGTGCTAGGATTAAAGGCGTGTACCACCATGCCAGGTTCCTCTTTTATTTATTTTTTAATATTTTATATATTTATTTGAGAGAGAGTAAGAGAAAGTAAGAGGCAGAGAGAGACACAGAGAGAGAGAGAATGGGTGCACCAGGGCTTCGAGGCAGAGTTAGGAGGATCACCCTGAGTTTGAGGCCACCCTGAGACTCCATAGTGAATTCCAGGTCAGCCCAGGCTAGAGCAAAAGCCTACCTCTAAAAAATAAACATTAAATAAACAAATAGCCGGGCGTAGTGGCGCACGCCTTTAATGCTAGCACTCGGGAGGCAGAGGTAGGAGGATTGCTGTGAGTTCAAGGCCAGCCTAAGACTACAGAGTGAATTCCAGGTCAGCCCAGACTAGAGCAAGACCCTACCTTGAAAAAACAAAAATAAATTAATAAATAAATAAATTAATTAAAATACCTTAACTATATACCTAAATATAAATACCTAAAAATACCTCGTCTATTTTTTGGTGTGTGGGCACACGCCTGCACACACGCACCTACCAAGAAAGGCCTCTTGCCTCTTCAAATGAATGCCAGACATTTGTGCCACTTTTTTTTCAAATTTTTATTGACAACTTCCATGATTATAAAAAATATCCATGGTAATGCCCTCCCTCCCCCCACTTTCCCCTTCGAAACTCCGCTCTCCATCATATCCTCTCCCCATCTCAATCAGTCACTCTTTTATTTTGATATCATGATCTTTTCCTCCTATTATGATGGTCTTATGTAGGTAGTGTCAGGCTCTGTGAGGTTATGGATATCCAGGCCATTTTGTGTCTGGGGGGAGTGCATTGTACCCTTCCTTTAGCTCTTACATTCCTTCCGCCACCTCTTCCGCAATAGACCCTGAGCCTTGGAAGGTGTGATAGAGATATTGCAGTACTGAGCACTCCTGTCACTTCTTTCCAGCACCGTGATGCCTTCTGAGTCATCCCAAGGTCACTGCCATCTGAAAAGAGAAGATTCTCTACCAAAAGTGAGAGTAGCATTAATATAAGGGTATGAACATTAAGAGAAGTGCTTACTGGGCAGTTTCATGAGCATAGTGTATACATTTAGCCAGACAACAGCAGACGTTACACCCCTAGGGCTCATGACTACCCCTGTTTTAACTTTTCAGTGTCAGGGATGTATTCCCTCTCATGGAGCTGGCCTCCAGTCCAATTGTGCCACTTTTTTGTGTGTTTGGCTTACATGGGTGGTTTGGGAATTGAACCTGGACTGATAGACTTTGCAAACAAGTGCCTTTAACCATTGAGCCATCTTCCCAGCCCCACTCCTTTCGGGTTTCTTGGTTTTTTGTTTTGATTTTTTTTTTGTATTACTGTTTTGCTTTAGCCCAGGCTGACCTGAAATCACTCTGTAATCTCAGGCTAGCCTCAAACTCTTGGTGATCCTCCCAAAATTCTGGGAAGGTATGGTTTCACTTTAGCCAGAACTGACCTGGAACTCACTCTGTAACTCAGGCTGGCCTTAGACTCACAGAGCTGGGATTAAAGATGTATGCTACCACGCCTGGCTTCACATTCCCCTTTCTACAAGCCCATACTAACAGTCAATCCCCAATCAGTGAACATTTATTGAACACATGCTTTACACTGAAAAGTTGTGCTTGGGGATACAGTGGTGAATAACACAGAAATGTTCCTACTTCACAAAACTAGAGCCCTACTCACATATCCACTCACAGTGGTTTTGCAAGACAGTTCCCTATAAGGATGCCAGTTGGAGAATACTCAGTATATGTCAGGAAATTTGCATACACTTTTTACACTTGATCTTAGCCAAAAGGCCAAGAAGCAATTGCATGCACTTTTTAAAAAATATTTTTATTGGGGCTGTAGGGATGGCTTAGTGATTAAGATGTTTGCCTGCAAAGACAAAGGACCCAGGTTCGATTCCCCAGGACCCACGTCAGCCAGATGCACAAGAGGGCACAAGCATCTGGAGTTCATTTGCAGTGGCTGGAGACCCATTCTCTCTCTCTCTCTCTCTCTCTCTCTCTCTCTCTCTTTCTCTGTCAAATAAAATTAAAACTATATTTTTATTTATTTATTTGCAAGCACAGAGAGAGAGAAGAGAGGCAGAGAGGGGCTGGAGAAATGGCTTAGCAGTTAAGGCCCATGCCTGCAAAGCCCAAGGACCCAGGTTCTATTTTCCAGGTCCCACGTAAGCCAGATGAACATGGTGCATGTGTCTGGAGTTCGTTTACAGTGACTAGAGGCCCTGGCGCACCCATTCTCACACACATTCTCTCTCTCTCTCTCCCTCTCTGACTCTAATAAATCAATAAAAATAAATCTTTTGGGCTAGAGAGCTGGCTTAGCGGTTAAGCGCTTGCCTGTGAAGTCTAAGGACACCAGTTCGAGGCTCGATTCCCCAGGACCCACATTAGCCAGATGCACAGGGGGCACACGCATCTGGAGTTCCTTTGCAGTGGCTGGAGGCCCTGGCGCGCCCATTCTCTCTCTCTCTACCTCTGTCTCTCGGTCTGTCACTGTCAAATAAATAAATAAAAATAAACAAAAAAAATTAAAAAAAATAAATCTTTTTTTAAAAAGAGAGATAGGGAAGCCGGGAGTGGTGGCGCACGCCTTTAATCCCAGCACTCGGGAGGCAGAGGTAGGAGGATTGCTGTGAGTTCGAGGCCACTCTGAGACTCCATAGTGAATTCCAGGTCAGCCTGGGCTAGAGTGAGACCCTACCTCAAAAACCAAAAAAAAACAAAAAAAAACAAAAAAAAGAGAGAGAGAGAAAGACAGAGATGGAATCAAACTCGGGTTGTTAGACTTTGCAGGCAAATGCCTTAGCCACTGAGCCATCTCTCCAGTCCCTGCATACCCTATCTTGTTTTATCCTCAAAACAGCCAGCAAGGTAGGCATCCTCATTCCTATTTTCCACATAAAAACTCATTATTCAAATCTGCTGTCCACTGTCACGTAGCTTATAAGTAGCAAAGCTGACACTTGGATGTCCCTCCTCTTAAAGCCTCTTCTCTCCTCCCTCTCTCTCTACATTGCACTTTCATCTCCATGAGCAGAAGCTCCTGGCAGGTAGGGTGGGATGAATGTCATCTTCATGTCCGCAGATCCAAACACAGAGTTTACTTTTTTTTTTTTTTTTTTTTTTGAGGTAGGGTCTTACTCTAGCCCAGGCTGACCTGGGATTCACTATGTAGTCTCAGGGTGGCCTCAAACTCACAGTGATCCTCCTACATCTGCCTCCTGAGTTTTGGGATTAAAGGTATGCACCACCATACCCAGCAGGGTTTCCATTTTTGTGAAATTAAAAAAAAATTCAAGGGCTGGAGATATGGTTTAATGGTTAAGGTGCTTGATGGCAAAGCCAAAGGACCCAGGTTTGATTCCCCCAGGACCCATGTGAAACCAGATTCACAGGGTGGTGCATGCGTCTGGAGTTTGTTTGCAGTGGTTGGAGGCCCTGGTGTGCCCATCTCTCTCTCTCTCTTAAATAAATTTAAAAAAAAATTTTTTTTTGAGAGACAGAGAGAGAGAAAGAGGCAGATAGAGAGAAAATGGACAAACCAGGGCCTCTAGCCACTGCAAAAGGGCTTTATGTAGGTACTGGGGAATTAAACTTGGGTCATTAGGCTTTGCAGGCAAGTGCCTTAACTGCTGAGCCATCTCTACCCCCCCCCCCCAAATATATATATATATTTGCTTTTTCGAGGTAGGGTTTCACTCTAGTCCAGGCTGACCTCAGGTAGTCTCAGGGTGGCCTTGAACTCAGGGTGATCCTCTACTTCTGCCTCCCAAGTGCTGGGATTAAAGGTATGCACCACCATGCCCAGCTTTAAAATATTTTTATTTATTTATTTATGAGAGAGAGAAAGGAAGAGAGAGGGAGAGAATGGGTGCACCAGGGCCTTCAGCCATTGCAAATTAATTCCAGACACATGCACCACCTTTTTCAGCTGGCTTACATGGGTCCTAGGGAATCGAACCTGGGTCCTTTAGCTTTGCACTCAAGTGCCCTAACCACTAAGCAATCTCCCCAGCCCAAACCATCTTTTAAAAAATATTTAAGGGCTGGAGAGATGTCTTGGCAGTTAAGTTGCTTGCCTGCAAAGCATAAAAATCCAGGTTCAATTCCCCAGTACCCACATAAGCCAGGTGGCATGTGTGTCTGGAGTTCATTTGCAGTGGCTGGAGGTCCTGGAACACTCATTCTCACTCTGTATCTGTCTATCTGCCTCTTTCTCTCTCTCTCTTGGAAATAAGTAAATAAGAAAAAAAAAAGGTTTTGTTGTTGTTGTTTGTTTTTGATTTTTCAAGGTAGGGTCTCACTCTAGCTCAGGCTGACCTGGAATTCACTATGTAGTCTCAAGGTGGCCTTGAAATCACAGCAATCCTCCTACCTCTGCCTCCCCAGTACTGGGGTTAAAGGCATGAGCCACCACGCCCAGCCAAAAAATATATTTTTAAAATTTTTTTAAATTCATTTATTTGAGAGTGAGAGAGAGAGAAAGAGAAAGAGGCAGATAGATAAAGAGAGAATGAGCATGCCAGGGCCTGGAGCCACTGCAAACGAACTCCAGACGCATGCGCCACCTTGTACATCTGGCTTACGTGGGTCCTGGGGAATCGAACAGGGTCCTTTGGCTTTGCAGGCAAATGCCTAAACCGCTAAGCCATCCCTCCAGCCTCCCAAAAGTATTTTTTTTAATTATGTAAAAAATTCAACCTGAGGGTTGCGGGGTTTGGAACATGGCGAACGATGATGATCAGCAACAGACTGCCAACACTGTAAAAGAGCCCCTGGATCTCATCAGGCTCAGCCTGGATGAACAAATTTATGTGAAGATGAGAAACGACCCGACTGGGAGCTCTGAGGCAGATTACACGCTCATGACCAACACTTGAATATGATACTGGGAGATGTAGAAGAAACTGTGACTACTCTAGAAATTGATGAAGAGACATATAAATCAACAAAACGGAATATTACAATGCTCTGTATCTGGGGAGATGGTGTCATACTATTGCCCCTCCACTGAGAGTTGAAACAAGGATTTATCCAGTGTAGAAAGTAGGAGACTATACAATTGCCCCTTTACATGGACAAGACATTCAGAAAGAGAAGCCTGCAGACATGTTGATCTTAAGCAAAGACTCCCCCACCGAGGGCTCCCCCACCGGAAATGAGTTCATTGCAGCTTACAACTTCTTAAGCTAAATGGCATTTTTGTTTTTCTTCAGTCTTTCAATAAATGTCGTCACCAAGGTGCTCTTTTCCAGGAGTTGGTTTGCACTATTGTTCTTTGTTTGTGTTTGTGTTTGTATTTGTTTTTGGTTTTGGTTTTGGTTTTTTGAGCTAGAGTGTCACTGCAGCCCAGGCTGACCTGGAATTCACTCTGTATTCTCAGGGTGGCCTTGAACTCACAGCGATCCTCTTACCTCTGCCTCCCGAGTGCTGGGATTAAAGATTGTCCCGTGGCTTCCATATGCATGTGCACATACGTGTACCTCCACCTACACATGACCACACAAACATACACACACAAGGAGAAAAGGGGCCCAGGTTATAGCTCAGTGAGTAAAATGCTTGCCGTACAGTGAGGACCTGAGTTTGGGTCTCCAGCACATAAAACCGAGGAGCGGTGGTGTGTGCCCGTAAGCCCAGTGCTGGGGAGGTACAGGCAGACCGCCTGCGGGGGTAATGTGGCTGCTAGTTCAGCCAAATTGGCAAGATCTGGAATAGAATGGGTGCATCAAAACTTCTTGCCACTACAAAGGAAGATGGATGCCACTTTGTGCATCTGGGCTTATTTGGGTACTGGCAATTAAACCCAGGCTGACAGGCTTTGCAAGCATGCACCTTTAACTGCTGAGCCAGCTCTCCAGCCCCTGACTTCAACTTCTGACCTCCACAGGCACACACATATATACACACAAATAAAAAACATGCATACACATACCGCGCATGCATATGCATGCAAAACTTTTTTAAAATATATTTTTATTTGAGCCGGCTGTGGTGGCGCATGCCTTTAGTCCCAGCACTACTTAGGGTGCTGTGGTAGGAGGATCACTGTGAGCTCAAGGCTAGCCTAGGCTGCATAGTGGGTCCTAGGTCATCCTGGGCTAGAGTAAGACCCTACCTCAAAAAAATTTTTGTTTGCAAACAGAGAGATGGAGAGAGAAAGAAAGAGAGTATGGGTGTGCCAGGGCCTCATGCTGCTGCAAATGAACTCCAGATACATGTGCCACTTTGTGCATCTGGCTTTACATGGGTACTGGGGAATTGAATCCCAGTATCTTTACCTGCTTGAGCCATATCCTTCCCCCATCCCAGAAAAAAAAAAAAAAAAAGAAAGTATGTTAAAGGATAAAACTTGGACTGGGGATATAGCTCCATTTGTAGAGTGCTTGGCCAGCATGTTTGAAGGCCTGGGTTTGATCCTCAGCACCATATAAAGCTGAATACAGTAGTACACGCTGAATATGGTAGTACATGCTTAGTAATCCCAGCATTCAGGAGATGGATACAGGTGGATCAGAAGTTTAAGGTCAGCTGGGCGTATTGATGCACGCCTTTAATCCCAGCACTCGGGAGACAGAGGTAGGAGGATCACCGTGAATTCAAGGCCACCCTGAGACTACATAGTGAATTCCAGGTCAGCCTGGACTAGAGTGAGACCCTACCTCGAAAAACATTTAAAAAAAAAAAAAGGAGGAGGAGGAGGAGAAGGAAAAGAAGAAGAAGAAGAAGAAGAAGAAGAAGAAGAAGAAGAAGAAGAAGTAGTAGTAATAGTAGTTTAAGGTCATCTTCCACTACATAGAATAAAGCTCAAGGCCAAAATAAATTTTAAAAAATTAAAAAGGGGGGGGAGGCTGGAGGGATGACTTAGTGGTTAAGGCACTTGCTTGCAAAGCCTAAGGACCCAGGTTCAATTCCCCAGCACCTACATAAAAGCCACATACACAAGGTGATCCAAGTGTCTGGAGTTTGTTTGCAGTGGCTAGAGGCCCTGGAGCACCCATTCTCTCTCAATCTGCCTCTTTCTCTCTCTCTCTCAAACAAATAAATTTAAAAATTTTTTAAAAAAAGAAAGAAAGTTCAAGGTCAGCCTGGGCTATGTGAGGAAGAAAGGAAGGGAGAGAAGAAGAGAGGGAGGGGGAAAGGAAGGAAGGAAGGAAGGAAGGAAGGAAGGAAGGAAGGGAGGGAGGAAGAAATGAAGGAAAAAAAACTTCATTCAGAGACAAGCTCCCCAAGAAGTACAAGGAAGTGCACACAGTGAAACACAAAACCGTATGTGACATGAACTAGAGGTTCAAGTCCCGATTATTTTGGTTCAAGTCCTGAGCCTATCGTTTACTTCGTGCAACAGCTTTCCCATCTGTCACGTGGATGAGCAGCCAGGTGTTGTGAGCGCTCAGTGGGAAGTGCATGGGGGTGAGGGGGGTGCCCACACCAGCACAGGCGCACAGCCACTGTGGATAACGTTTGTCCACACTCACATGTGCTCTCTGCCCATGCGCATTGTCCGCCCAGCCCTCTTCTAGCCTAACTCAGCCGGAAATGTCTTCGCGCCCAGCAGTCTTGAACAAAACCAACAGCGAAGAGCCGCCGCTTCCCTGCGTCCCCTGGACCAATCTATGACAGCCTGACTTATAAGAGAGTGCTTTGTGGGTTCCATCACTGAAGGCTTCCTGGAGGAGGCCTCCACTCAAGCTGGGTTAAGGGATCCAAGTACAAGAAAAAGCCCAGTGCTGCCTGGGCTCCTTCCAAGGCTTCTTACAACACCTACCCCCAACCTCTGCTTCAGCGCCCCACCTTCCTTCCCCACAGTAGAAACTTTCCTCTCCTCCTGCCAGAGTGTAAATTGCCCCCAGGAATGTGTTGCATCCCACTGGCTCCCCTGGCAGTGGCCAGCGGCTGTCCTGGGGTCAGGCCTGGCCCCCGCATCAAAGGCTCAGGAGCGGTAACAGCATGTCTCCACGCCTGCCTCCACCCTTCCCTCCTCTGCCTCCCCTCCCACCAGCGCTGGCTTCCAAGCACATGGTAGCACTTAAGCTCTGGGAGGACGGAGGGTGCTTTTCCTGCACCCCCACCTCCCACCAGCCACAATGAACTACTTGTTAGCAGACTATTTTAATTTCACTTAATGCGATTTCAGCTGTGGAGGCCTCTGCCGCCACCACTTCTTGGACCAGGATGCTCAGCGCAAAAGTAGGGGGAGGCCAACCTCCCAGAGAAGGTGTAACCTGAATATGGAAACTCCACTGGGCTTGGGAGTCTGAGCCAAGAAGGAACTGACTGTTACATCAGGGTATGGGGATGGGGTTCTGGGCTCCGCTTGGGAAGTAAGGGGGCTGGTTGCGGGACATTGCAGTTAGCTTGTACAGCTCAGGAGGGAGTGTATGTGTGCCACACATCCTTAACCAATGGGCTCTTCCAATGTGTTAGGTTCTGTGGGCAGGCACTTAGCCTGGCAGCCATATGAGCTTTGCTTTCAGTTCTTGTGGTGGTCACTAGAGGAGGGGGACGCTTCCAGGCTCTGGCTAGCCTCTAAGGTTGGAGCCAGGTGTATCTATCTTCCAACTCTGAAAACCAAAGGGACAACAGGGTGGTGATGTGGAGACCCCTGGTGGACAATGGCTGCAGCGTGAACCTTTTCCAGAGCTCTGCCCAGCCAGCCCAAAGGCCCAAAGGCCATCAGCATGGACTGCTTTAGCCCCAGAACTAAGTAAGGCTCAAGTTAGCTCCCTGAAACCCTCACTAGTCAGAATCTCCCATGTGAGCTGCTCAATGCTTCCCCATCCTACTGAGAGTGGTGTGAGGAATACATAAACCAGAGCTGGAGAGACGGCTCAGTAGTCAAGGCACTTGCCTGCAAAGTGCCTGTAAAGCCTAACAACCCAGGTTCGATTCACCAGTACCTACGCAAAAAGCTGGATGCACAAAGTGGTGCATGCATCTGGAGTTCTTTGCAGTGGTTAGAGGCCCTGGACCTCCCTTTTTTCTCTCTCTCCCTCTGCTTGCAAATTAATTAATTATTTCTTTTTTTTAAAAAAAGAAAAAAGGGAATACATAACCAGGCATGGTGGTGCACACCTTTAATCCCAGCACTCAGAGGCATCACCATGAGTTCGAGGCCACCCTGAGACTACATAGTGAATTCCAGGTCAGCCTGGGCTAGTAGAGTAAGACCCTACCTTGGAAAAAAAAAAAAAAAAAAAAGAATACATAAGCCATACCCTATCAAATGGGGTAGCCACAGGGCAGGGAGCAGGGAGCAGGGGCAGGAAGTTTAGGTTGCTGGGGCTTGTGTGTTTAGCACATTTGGAAAAATGACACAAAACTAGTCAAAAAGTATTCAGCACTTGAGACATCTCTCTCATATTCTCCAATGGCTCAGGGACTACAGCAGGAGACAGCCAAAGAATGGCCTGGAAGTGCCTGAGAACTCTGCATCCCAGCTATAAAATGATCATTGTATCCATGACTTCATAATGGCTCTTGTTATCTTCACAAGACATGCATAATATTGGGCCCACCAACAGGTTGTCCTAGATAAGGAAGGAGAACAAAAAAGATATCAGTAGAGCTGGAGAGATGACTTAGCAATTAAGGCACTTGCCTGTGAAGCCTAAGGACCCAGGTTCGATTCTCCAGGTCCCATGTTAGCTAGATGCACATCATGGCGCATGCATCTAGAGTTCGTTTGCAGTGGCTAGAGGCCCTGGTGAGCCCATTCTCTCTCTCTCTCTCCCCCTCTTTCTCTAATAAATAAATAATTAATTTTAAAAGAAGATATCAGTATAGATGAGGGAATAGTAGGGAAAATGAGTGTTCAATAGAGGGGGAGGGAAAGGGAACAAAGGAGAGTGATGGAAGGAATTATGTAAATATTTTAATAACGTTTTTTATTTCATAAAATCCATTGAAGGAGCCAGGCGTGGTGGCACATGCCTTTAATCCCAGCACATGGGAGGCAGAGGTAGGAGGATCGCTGTCAGTTTGAGGCCACCCTGAGACTACATAGTGAATTCTAGGTCAGCCTGGGCTAGAATGAAACCCTACCTCAAAAAAAAAAAAAAAAAAAAGTGTTAGAGGTGCCATGTGTTCTTTTATACATTTTGATGTGTGAAAAACACTTCTTAATTTCACTACATGTCATGTTTGTGGTATTGGGTTTCTCTAAAGCCTGAGCCCCAGGACAGGCCCCCTTCCTTACCTAGGTCTGAGAATGGTACCATAAAAGTTAATCACTAAATGTTAGAAATGCCAGAGAGGAACCTCAAGAAATGACTGAGAAACAATAAAAATATGGTTGAGGGGTTGGGGTTTGAGCTCAATGGATGAGCATTTGCTTAGCAAGCACAAGGCCCTAAATTTGGTCCTCAGCACCAAATATATATATATGTGTGTGTATGTATGTATGTATGTATGGTTGAGGGCTGAAGAGATGGCTCAGTGATTAAGGTGCTTGCCCTCAAAGCCAAAGAACCCACGTTCAATTCCCCAGGACCCACGTAAGCCAAATGTACAAGGTGGTGCATGTGTCTGGAGTTTGCAGTGGCTGGAGGCCCTGGTGCTCTCTCTGTCGCTCTCTCTCTCCCCCTTTCTCTCTTTCTCTCAAAATAAATTTTAAAAAAAATGTTGAAAAAGGAAAATGATGAGGTGATGGTCCAAACAGTTTTTGTTGTTGTTTTTATGAGAGGGAATGAGAGACAGAGAGAGAGAGAATTGGCACTCCAGGACCTCCAGCCACTGCAATCAAACTCCAGATGCATATGCCATCTTGTGCACACTCGTGACTTTGTGCATATGGCTTACATGGGTTTTAGGGAGTAGAACCTGGGTCCTTAGGCTTTGTAGGCAAGCACCATAGCCACTAAGCCCTTTTTCCAGCACCCCCCCTTTTTGTTTTCCAAATAGTTTTAAAGTCCTCAGCCCTTCCCTTTCTTTAACCTCTGAGAGCACATCACATGGTCATGGGGCTGCAGGTGGGGAAACTCATTATGGGGCCTCTGTGGGCCTTGTTTCCATAGATTGCTGAATCTATAATGTTGCTCAAGTTATTCCTGGCAAAGGCAATATCTAAAACCACATACCATAAAAAATGACTGCTAGAGTACTGGAGAGATGGTTCAGCAGTTAAAGGTGATTGCTTGCAAAGCCTAATGGCTTGGGTTCATTTCCCCAGTACCCAGGTAAAGTCGGATGCACAAAGTGGTACATGTGTCTGGAGTTCATTTGCAGCAGCAGGAAGCCCTGGTGCACCCATTTTCTCTCTCCCTCTCTCTCTCCTCAAGTAAATAAAACAATATTTTTGCAGGATTTTGTTTTGTTTTGCTTTTGAAACTGTTACAAGGAAAACTGGATAGGTGACTGATGTAGGGAGTCCCCACCTTTTTCCTCCAGCCGCCTCAGGTGAACCCACAGGACACTTCAGGTAAGCACATGGGGCACCACATCAGCACAGGCATGTGCATATACCACACAGACACACCACACCGCACCACACATACTATGCACATGCAAAAAACATGACTACTAGGAAGCAGAATGTGACATGTGAAGGAGAGGAAGAGCAGACCCCACTCCCCACAGGATAGGGCACTTGCAGTTTCAAATTTTTAAATATTTTTATTTGCTTACATATATATGTATGTATGTATGTATATAATATATGTACATATATATATAACATATGTATATGTATATATATATATATATATATATATATATATATATGTATTATTTTAGAGAAGGAAAGAGGCAGAGAGAGAGAATAGTTGTGCCAGGGCCTCCAGCCACTGCAAACGAACTCCAGGTGCATGTGCCACCTTGTGCATCTGGCTTAGATGGGTCCTGGGGAATTGAACCAAGTTGCTCTGGCTTTGCAGGCAAGCATCTTAACTGCTAAGCCATCTCTCCAGCCCCTATTTATTTATTTGAGAAAGACACACATACAGACAGAAAGTGAGTGTGGGTATGTCAGGCCTCCTGCCACTGCAAATAAACTCCAGACATGTGTGTCAATTTGTGCATCTGGCTTTATGTGGACATTGGGGAATCAAACCCAGGTTGTCAGGTTTTATAAGCAAGTGCCTTTAACCACTGAGCCATCTCTCCAGTCCAGTTTTAAAATTTGTATGTGTGTGGCAAGAAAGAGAAAAAAAAAAAAAGAGTATGGGGGGCGGGGGTATGGGCATGCCAGAGCTTTTGGCCACTGCAAACTTGCACCATTTTTGTGTCCAGCTTAAGTGAGTGGTTTGGGAATTGAAATTAGGTCAGCAGGCTTTGTAAGCAAATGCCTTTAACTGCTGAGACATCGTCCCAGTCCCTGGGGTTTCTTTTTTCTTTTTTGCACAAGGGGTAAAAAGGACAGAGAGAGAGAGAGACCGAGAGAGAGAGAGAGAGAGAGAGAGAGAGAGAAATGATAGCAGGGCCTTTTGCCTCTGCAAACTCCCAATGCATGTGCCCTTTGTGCATCTGGTGTTACATGGGTAATAGGGAATTGAACCAAGGCCATCAGTCTTTGCAAGCAAAAACCTTTAACTGCTAAGTCATCCCCTGTCCACTTCATCCTGATTTTTTAAATTTAATTTATTTATTTGCAAACAGAGAGAGAAGAGAGGCAGAGAGAAAATGGGCACACCAGGGCCTCTAGCCACTGAAAAGAAACTCCAGACGCATGTGCCACTTGTGCATCTGTCTTACATAGGCCCTGGGGAATCAAACCTGGGTCCTTTGGCTTTGCAGGCTAGTGCCTTAACTGCTAAGCCATCTCTCTAGCCCATAATATTATTATTATTATTATTTTTGGACAAGATCTACACACTCCATGAAGCTGTCCATATCTCAATCCCAACATTTATTTGCTTAGCCTCTTTTTTTTTTTTTTTTTTTTCCCCAGGTAGGGTCCTGTTCTGCTCAGGCTGGCCTGGAATTCACTATGTAGTCTCACTGTGGCCTCAAACTCGCAGTGATCCATGTACCTCTGCTGGGATTAAAAGTGTGTGCCGCCACACCTGGCTCCTTAGCCTCTTTCACTCATTCATTCAACTCTAGTGTGACAGGTCAGTCTTAATGCAGAGTGCTAGCCATTTACTGGAAAAAGAACAAAGGGCCTGCCATGGAGCTTTGAACTGGACCAGGAGGGAGACGGAAAGAGGCTCCAAGAATGGGAGCCAGGTGTGCTGGCTCACACTTTTGATCACAGCACTCAGGAGGCAGTGTCGTAGGAGGATTGCTGTCAGTTCCAAGAACAGTCTGAGACTCCATAGTGAATTCCAGGTCAGCCTGAGCTAGAGTGAGACCCTACCTTGAGAAACATGGGCTGGAGTGATGGCTTAGCAGTTAAGGTGCTTGCATGAGGAGGCTGAGGACTCAGGTTCAATTCCCCAGTACCCACCTAAGCCAGATGCACATGGTTGTGCATGTGCCTGGAGTTTGTTTGCAGTGGTTAGAGGCCACAGTGCGCCCATTCTCTCTCTCAATGTCTGTCTCTTTCCCACCTCCCCAAATTTTTTTTCGAGGTAGGGTTTCACTCTAGTCCAGGCTGACCTGGAATTCACTATGGAGTCTTAGGGTGGCCTCAAACTCACAGTGATGCTCCTACCTCTGCCTCCCGAGTGCTGGGATTAAAGGTGTGCACCACCACATCCGGCTTAATAAAATATTCTTTTTAAAGGCCGGGCATGGTGGTGCACTCCTTTAATCCCAGCACTCGAGAAGCAGAGGTAGGAGTATCGTTGTGAGCTCGAGGCCACCCTAAGACTACATAGTGAATTCCAGTTCAGCCTGGGCTAGAGTGAAACCCTACCTCGAAAAAACTAAAACATCAAGAATGGGATCCTAGATAAGCCCTCCTCTACTTGGGAATATAAGAATGACATCCCTCCCCAAAGGAGTACCAGCCTAAGGAGGAAAATCCTATGCAAACTGTCCCCTTACTGGAGTTTTAGAGCTCTGGTTCTCCCCTCAGGCCACCAAGCTACACCTCAAGCACAGCACACCTATAACTGGCTCTTCTCAGGCCTATCAACTTGGGAAAGCCCCAGAGCCCAGTATCCCCACAACCTGACCAAATGTAAGGCCCTAGGCTGTTCCCAAAATCTGTGCTGCAAATATGGCCAGAAGTAACCTCTGCTTCCTTCCTTTAGATGCTATCTATCTAACCAGGCCTGCTCCAGCTACTCAGGAGACTGGTGCAAGAGGTTCACACGTTTAAGTCCAGTTTAGGCTATAGAGTGAGTTCGCCAACTGTTAGGACCCTGTCTCCCAAGTGTGGAGTGAGGGGGAGGGGTGGAGACTTGACATAGAGCTCAGTGGTCAGCACCTGCCTAGCATATTCAAGGCCCGAGGTTCAATCCCCAACACCAAAAATATTTTAAAATCTATTCCAACGGCTGGAGAGATGGCTTAGTGGTTAAGGCGCTTGCCTGCAAAGCCAAAGGACCCAGGTTTGACTCCCAGGACCCACGTAAGCCAGATGCACAAGGGGGCGCACGTGTCTGTAGTTCATTTTCAGTGGCTGCAGGCCCTGGCACACCCATTCTCTCTCTCTCTCACTCACTCTCTACCTGCCTATTTCTGTATTTCTCTCTCTCTCAAATAAATAAAAATAAAATATAGAAAGAAATCTATTCCAAGCTATAAAGCAGGGAGAGAGAGCTGCGCACCTGCCCCTCTTCTCCTATAGGTGCTAAGCAGGCTTCAGAAGGCATCACTATCAAGCATAGGCTTTGCTGAGCCTAGCTTTGAACCCTGGTGTCTCTACCTGATTGCTTTATGACCTTGGGCAACTTGGCTGTGACCTCCTCTCTGAAAATAGAACTGTCAACTAGAAAATGCATACCGGGTTCAATGCAACATTTGGCGTGTGCTCAGTAAGTGGTACCCTAGCACCGGGGCTTACACAGGCTTTTCCAGCCAATCTTTCCATGCTGTGCAGAAAGAAAACACAACCCAGTTGGGATTTCACTCAAGAATGTGTCTTTATTGAAGAATTTGTAAGAAAAAAGGATGGACCCTCTGTAAAAAGAGGAGATGTTGCCTCCAAACAACAGGGAGGAATGAGACCTGGGTGGCTTCCCAGAAGTCGGTGTTTTTGGTATGACTGGCTCCCATGTCCTGGCAAGCACTACAGTATGTCACACTATGGCCAGCAATTCTTTCCCACTCTTTCCCAGCCTCCTCCCTCCCCTCCACAGCCCCAGATTTCCTACAGCCATTTGCCAATGGTTTTATGAAGGCCTGGGAATAGATATGCCAGGCTTGCCTTTTAGTGGTGTCAAAGTGGGTTTTGCTTTGGAAAATTCTAAGGAATGTTAAAATGGTTTGAGCTCTTTTAGTCCAACTGAGGACAAGTATATCCAGTCTCTGAAGGAAAGGGAGCAAAGAATTTCCTTCTGAAGGGCACACTTTTGGGGTAAATGGACTCTATCAGTCTGTTCTTTATTAGCATGGAGAATGGAAGCAAGGTGAGAAGAATATATTACATCCGTGTTCTGGAGTCCCAGTTCCAGGAGCACAAAGAGCACTGAACTTTCCAGCCCTCCAGCATGTGCTCCTCCTGGCTAATCAGTAGTCCTGAGGGCGTCATTCCTCTCCAGCCGGGAGGTTGTCTTCAATACGCCTGATGAACCGCATCCGGATTTCTGTCACGCCATCTCCTTTCAGGGTATCCTGAACAAACTTGGCCTCCACAGCCATCTGAACCTAGAGGACAGTGGGAAAATGAAGGAGCAGATGCTTAGCCAGGGCCTCTGAGCAACCACCTGGGGTAGGGCTAGATCAGACACACCCGCAGCAGTCAAAGTAAGAGGATTAATTTCCCACAAGGACAGGATTGCCAGCTCCAGTGTTCTAATGCAGAAGACAGTGACCTCATAACACATTCCTACAATATCAGCACATGAGCACAGGGAGAGGGAGGAGGATGAACCCAAGTTCAAGGTCATTGTGGTTTATATAGTGAATTCCAAGTCAACCAAGGATAGAGTGAGACCTTGTCTCAAAAAAAAAAAAAAAAAAAAAAAAAAAAAGGCCAAAAAGCCAGGCAGAAGTAGGACAGCCATGAGTTCAAGGCCACCCTGAGACTACATAGTGAACTCCAGGTCAGCCTGAGCTAGAGCAAGACCCTACCTTGGAAAAAAAAAAAAAGAAAGAAAGAAAGCCAACCAATCAATAGCCAGCGGCCTCAATCTAAAAGGAGAAACTCAAGCATGAGACTGTAAAAAAAAAAAGGGGGGGGGGGCACTTGTGCTGGAGAGGTGGCTCAGCAGTTAAGGCAAAGTCTGACCTTCCAGGTTCAATTCCCCAGTACCCACAGAGAGCCAGATGCACAAAGTGGTGCATGTGTTTGGAGTTTGTTTGCAGTGTGCTAGAGGCCCTGGAACACCATTGGCTTCTTTCTCTCAAAGAAATAAATATGTTCTTTTTTTTTTTTTTAATTAAAAAGAATGAGACTGGCCAGGCGTGGTGGCGCACGCCTTTAATCCCAGCACTCGGGAGGCAGAGGTAGGAGGATCGCCGTGAGTTCGAGGCCACCCTGAGACTCCCTAGTGAATTTCAGGTCAGCCTGGGCTAGAGTGAAACCCTACCTTGAAAAACCAAAAAAAATAATAATAATAAAATAAATAAATAAATAAAAATAATAAAAAGAATGAGACTGTCACCAAGTAAGCCAATCCAGAAACATGTGTCCTTTGGTTATGCGGGCTGGCAGTACCACCTCCAAGCCTAGTAGGGAAGGACCGTCACCAGGTAGAGCTGTCGGACTTGCATTCTCTCTCAGCAGAACTGAGGTTTCACACAGTGAAGGGCTGGGGTGAGCCAAAGCACTTCCTGTCTCTCTCATCACTCCAGCGTTTACCCGACCCTCACTAGAGCTCAGCTGCTGCAGAAGGGAAAGCGCCGTACTCACCATCTCCAGTGCTCCCCGCAATACCCCACACAAGAGATTGGAATAAATAAGGGATGAGTGGTTGTCAGGAAGTTCCACAAAGTCCACCAAGGGGTTATTTTCCAAAATGAGGGAGAATTCATCACCAGCTGGGCTCCAGTTGGTGATACTTGGAGTGATGCCCAAGTACATTTTGAATGCCACCTGTCAGGGAAGACAGAATAGCATCATGGGGAAGGGTGACAGGAACTGTACAACTGGGAAGGCAACAGAGAAAATAGGTGGCTCATGAACAAAACTGTGACCTCCAAAGATGATACAACTTTAGTTATTCAGGGCAGAAAGGGTCCTAATCCTTTCCTTCAAGGCACCAAGCAAGAATTCACTACCTGCCTGCACTTTTCAGAGGAAGAAAGCTGCCCAAATCAGAATCTGAGTGCACAGAGGCCCCAAACCCATCCCTATCCCCAGTCTGTGCTACCTAAACCCACCTTCTTGAAAGTGAATGTGGGTCACTGGGGCAGGATTATCTTCAAGATGTCCTACCTTCTCCACCTCCTAATCCCAAACCCTAACAAAGATCTCTGTGCCCTCAGATTCGGGGATGGCCAGCATGCTGACAACTAAAAGAAGCACCCTTTAGGTAACTGACATCACAGTGCTATAGCTGTTATGCCTTTTTTTTTTTTTTTTTTTTTTTGTAGTAGGTATCACTCAGCCTGGAACTCACTCTGTAGTCCCGGGCTAGCCTCAAACTCACAGCAGTCCTCCTACCTCAGCCTCCTGAGGCGTGCACCACCACACCCGGCATGTTACATCATTTATTACTATTGTAATATGTAGCACAAGCAATAATAGACAGTACTGCTCAATGCTAAGTACTGTATCAATGCATTTCTCTGAATACTCATGTCTATTTAACTTATTTACTCCTTATAGCAACCTGTGAGGTAGCTCTTGATTTCATTTTAATTATTTGCTTGGTTTTTTTTTTTGTTGTTGTTTTTTTCCCTAGCCTAGGTTGACCTGAAATTAGTCTCAAACTGGTCTTGAACTCACAGCAATCCTCCTACCTCTGCCTCTCTCAAGAGCTGGGATTAAAGGCATGCGTTGCCACGCCCGGCCTATTTTTATTTTATTTTTTGAAGCAGGGTCTCACTCTAGCCCAGGCTGACCTGGAATTAATTATGTAGTCTCAGGGTAGCCTCGAACTCATGGTGATCCTCCTACCTCTGCCTCCCAAGTGCTGGGATTAAAGGTGTGTGCCACCAAGCCCAGCTATTTTGTTTTGTTATCGATGTAGGTTCTCACTCTAGACCAGGCTGACCTGGCACCCACTCTAGTACCAAGCTGGCCTCAAACTCACAGGAATACTCCTACCTCAGCCTCCCAAGTGCTGGCATTAAAAGTATACACCACCACGCCTGGCTTAATTTCTTCATTTTAAAGGTGAAATATCTGCTATTTGAAAAGGTTAAAAAAGCCAGGTATGGGGCTGGAGAGATGGCTTAGCGGTTAAAGTATTTGCCTGCAAAGCCAAAGGATCCTGGTTCAATTCTCCAGGACCCACATAAGCCAGATGCACAAGGGGGTGCATGCATCTAGAGTTTGTTTACACTGGCTGAAGGCCCTGGCATGCCCATTCTCTCCCGCTCTCTCTTTCTCTCTCTCTCTCTGCCTATGCCTCTTTCTCTATATCAAATAAATAAGTAAATATATTTAAAAAAAAAAAAGCTGTGTATGGTAGTGCACGCCTTTAATCCCAGTACACGGGAAGCAGAGGTAGGAGGACTGCTGTGAGTTTGAGGTCACTCTGAGACTACATAGTGAATTCCAGGACAGCCTGAGCCAGAGTGAGCCCCTATCTTGGAAAAAGAAAGAAAGAAGGAAGGAAGGGAGGGAGGAAAGAAGGAAAGAAAGAAAAGGTTAAAAATAATCTACTAAAAATCCAGAACTAGTAAATACTGGAGTCAGAATTTGAAGCAGGTTTATCTGAATCCAAAGAGTATGTGTGTGATTTGTTATTTTTGAGACAGGGTCTTACTATGTAGCTCAGGTTGGCCTGGAGCTCATGGTTATTCTGCTGTCTATGTCTCTGGAATGCTGGGATTGTAGGCATGTGCCACCACACCCTGCTATAGTGGGGCTTTACTGCATAGGGATGACCCCACTCACTCTTCCCCCTTTCAGTATCTATTATTCCCAATCCACCAGGAAGGCTGCTTTGGCCCAAACAACTACTTAATCAGTCTCTGGGAAGGTTAAGAGAAACACAGGGAGTGCTAAGTAGCGCCTTTTAATGGCAATCCTTCTGCACGGCCAGAGGCCCAGGGGCCCAGGTAACTACCTTAGCAATGACATCCGCAGTTTCCCGAAAGTCATGACACCTTCCAACATTTGAACGTGCCAAAAAATCTTCAATCAGTCGGACTCCAATGTTATAGCCCCTGGGAAAGAAATTAGAGAAAAGAAATGACCATTATGGGGTATATAAATGTCTTCTATCTGAACATAAGGCCATTGTTGGTAAGGGGAAAATGAGGATAATAACAAAACATCCCAGGAAATGAACTAAGTGGCAATTGTACTCCAAGTGTTGACTTTGAGAGAAGCCTGTTTGGGGCTCTAAAAGATAAGACAGACTTCAAGAGCTGGGGAGCCCTGTCCCCTCCTCTCCTACAGAGACGTCACTCACATTTTATCCAGCTGCTTATTCACATCTTCGTCATTCTCATAGTCCTTGCATAGCTGGGTGACAAGAGCTCCATAGGTTAGGGTGAAAAGCTCAGAGCTCTGAAAGAGATTCAAAGGGCAATCAGAGGTCTGGGGAGATTATTCAGCGAATAAAGCGCTCGCCACACAAGCATAAGGACCTGAGTTTGAACCCCCCAAATCCCACGTAATCCCAGATCTTGGGAGACAATTACACGTGGATGCCTGGGACAAACTGGCTAGCTAAAGAGCTGAATTGGTAAACTCTGGGTTCAGTGGGAGACCCTGTGTCAATAAATCAAGTGAACAGCAACAGAGACATTTGATGTCAACCTCTGGCCTATACACATACACACACACACACACGACATGCACACCTGCACACACACATATGAACAAACACAAAAAAGGCAGTCAGGACCAAGCAGCACAAAAGAGGGTGCAGTGAGGGTCTGGATCAGTCTGATGCAGCTGTCAGGAGTCAAAGGCAGGCCATTGGGTACCCATGTCTAAAAAGGAAAAGCAGGGCTAGAGGGATGGCTTAGAGTGGCTAAGGTGTTTGCCTACAAAGCCAAAGGACCCAGGTTCGATTCCCCAGGACCCACAAGCTTGAATCACCTGAATCTGGCATGGGAGCAGTTACCACTCACTAGATTCTGTGAAAGACAGACCTGAAGTCAACACTTTCAAACCAGCCTGTTGTGTGTGGCAGGTGTGACCCATGGCTTCCTCACACCTTGGATGCCCTGGCATAGAGTTAAGCTGCATTTTCCAAGGTTCTGCACAGGAGCAGTGGAGGACCCAGGGGCAGGAGGGAGAAGGAAGAAGTCCTAGAGAGCGCACCACCTTGAAGAAAACCCCTCTCCAAAGCCATCAACATGATTAAAAATTAATGTTTCACTGGGCGTGGTGGCGCACGCCTTTAATCCCGGCACTCGGGAGGCAGAGGTAGGAGGATTGCCATGAGTTTGAGGCTACCCTGAGACTACATAGTGAATTCCAGGTCAGCCTGAGCTAGAGTGAGATCCTACCACGAAAAACAAAAAACAAACAAATGTTTCTGTGCTAGAGAGATGGCTTAGCAGTTAAGGCACTAGCCTACAAAGCCTAACAACCTTAGTTCGATGCCCCAATACCCACATAAAGCAAGCTGTACAAAGTGGCACATTCACCTAGAGTTCATTTGCAGAGGTTAGAGGCCCTGGTGCACCCATTCTCTCTGTCTTCTATCTCTCTTTGCTTGCAAATAAATAAATAAATAATATTAAAAAAAAAAAAAAACACCAAAAAGCCGGGCATAGTGGCGCATGCCTTTAATCCCAGCACTTGAGAGGCAGAGGTAGGAGGATCACCATGAGTTCAAGGCCATTCTGAGTCTATATAGTGAATTCCAGGTCAGCCTGAACTAGAGCGAGACCCTACCTGGGGGGTGGGGGGGAGCCGGGTATGGTGCCACATGTCTTTAATCCCAGCACTGAGGAGGCAGAGATTCCCCAAGGATCTCACTCCAGCCAAGGCTGACCTGGAATTCACTATGTAGGTGGCCTCGAATGCTCCTACCTCTGCCTCCCAAGTGCTGGGATTAAAGGAGTGTGTCACCACACCCAGCTATGTTTTATCATATAATTTTGCATCCCATAAAAACTCAGCTGGGTGTGGTGACATACTCCTTTAGTCCCAGCACTTGGGAGGCAGAGATAGGAGAATTGCTGTGAGTTCCAGGCCAGCCTGGGAATAAATAGTGAATTCCAGGTCAGCCTGAACTAGAGTGAAACTCTATCTTGAAACCGGCCCCCCAACAACAAAAAAAAAAAAGCCCAAAACTCAGTAAAATCAAGCATGGTGGCACACACCTTTAATCCCAGCACTCAGGAGCCTGAGGTAAGAAGACTGCTGTGAATTTGGTACCAGTTTAGAGCCACAGAGTAAGTTACAGGTCACCTTGAGCTAGAGTAAGGCCCTACCTCAGAAACAATTAAAAAATCTCAGTAAAGTCAGGCGTGGTGGCACACACCTTTAATGACCACAGTCGGGAGGCAGAGGTAGGAGGATCATCATGAGTTCAAGGCCACCCTGAGACTACATAGTGAATTCTAGGTCAGCCTGGGCTAGAGTAAGACCCTACCTGGGGGGGGGGGGGAAACCTCAGTAGATCAGAAAGGGAAGCAATCAATCCCACATTACAAAAGAGGATATAAAAACCAGAATAATTAAATAATCTGCCTAAGGTTAAACAGCAAATATTGAAAAGTAATTTTGGGGTGATAAAACCCAAAAGTTTCTCAGCCAATGTTTATTCTACCCACTCTTTCCACAACTGCAAAATTAATAAGTTCCTTCAATTAAAAAAAAAAAAAAACAGCTGCTCGAGAGTAAAAAAAAATCAATTTCAGGATCAGGAGGCTCTTTGAACTCAACTAAAACAGTCAGATGAGGGCATCTCCAAGAGACCATTTACCAAATATGGCAATTAAAGGGAAGCTATTAAGGAGGAGAATGACTTCTTAGTAAAGATGAAGGCTTGGCATTAGGATGTCCTGGGCATGAATGGATGGAGACAATCCAAAAGTTACCAGTCCAGAGAGTTGGCACAACTGAATAAAATCAGGAGAGCTTTCCTTCCATTATTAATGAGCCCTTGGATGGAGACTCCCAAGAGCCTTAGGCCACTATAATGCCAAGTAACATGCAAACCACAATGTTATCAAGCACCTTTCACATGCAGCTCCACAGTTCACCAAAAAGAAAACTCAGGGTCAGGGCCAGAGAGATGGCTCAGTGGTTAAGGTGCTTGCCTACACAGTGAAACGACCTGAGTTCAATTCCCCAGTACCCACATAAAGCCAGATGCAAAAAGTGGTGCATGCATCTGGAGTTTGCCTGCCCATTCTTTCATTCTCTCTCTGCTTGCAAATAAATTTTTAAAATATATTTTAAAGAAAAGAAAACTTGGGGTCCTGGGAACGAGATTCCTGACTCTGGTTCTCCACACCCTCTAATAATGCAAATTTGTCCCATCTACAATTATGAGCCAGGCCTATCTGGAACAAAGAATATTATAAATATATAACTCAAAAATTTGGGCAGCGCTTGGTGGCGCACGCCTTTAATCCCAGCACTCTGGAGGCAGAGGTAGGAGGATTGCCATGAGTTCAAGGCCACCCTGAGACTACTTAGTGAATTTCAGGTCAACCTGGGCTAGGGTGAGACTTTACCTTGCAAAAAATAAATAAATAAATTTGGACTGGAGAGCCAGGCATGGTGGCGCACGCCTTTAATCCCAGCACTCGAGATGCAGAGGTAGGAAGATCATAATGAGTTCAAGGCCACCCTGAGACTACATAGTGAATCCAGGTCAGCCTGGGCTGGAGTGAGACCCTACCTTAACACCCTCCCCAAAAAACATTTGGACTGGAAAGCCACTTGTGGTGGCGCACATTAATCCCAGCACTCAGGAGGCAGAGGTAGGAGGATCGCCATGAGTTTGAAGCCACCCTGAGACAACATAGTGAATTCCAAGTCGGCTTGGGCTAGAGTGAGACCCTACCTCGAACTCCCCCCAAATATATATACATACATACATATATATATTTTTAAAGAATATTTAAGAACTTTTATAACGTCTGCCAAATGTGGGGGTGCACTCCTTTAATCCCAGCACTTGGGAGACAGAGCTAGGAGCACTGCCATGAGTTCAAGGCCACCCTGAGACTACACAGTGAATTCTAGGTCAGCCTGAGCTACAGTGAGACCCTACCTCAAAAAAAAAAAAAAAAAAAAAAAAAAAAGAACTTTCAGAATGTCTTCCTAGATAGTTTCTCCTTGATCCTTAAAGCATAAAACCTAGGACAGAACATTATTTGTCCCCACTTTACATATGACAGGTTCAATAGCTGGGATTTAATGCCTTCTTCTGGAGCACTGTCCTGTAGAAAGCTGTGCTATCCTAAGCTATTGCCTATTCTCCCTAAACATCAATTTTCTCAGCTATACGATAACAATATTATCTGCCCTTCAGGGTCACTGTGCAATTCCAATGAGGTGATTCTATAGACCACCAGCTACAAAGCAAGAACTAAAAAAACCGGCACTGTGGCCGGGCATGATGGCTCATGCCTTTAGTCCCAGCACTCAGGAGGCTAAGATAAGAGGATCACCGTAAGTCTGAGGCCAGCCTGGGACTATAGAGTGAGTTCCAGGTCAGCCTAGGCTGGAGTGAGAGCCTGCTTTGAGACAACAACAACAACAAAAAAAATAGAGCTGCATGTGGTGGCACACACCTTTAATCCCACCATTCAGGAGGCAGAGGTAGGAGGTCTGCCATGAGTTCGAGGCCACCATGAGACTACATAGTTAATTCCAGGGTCAGCCTGAGGTAGAGTAAAATCTTACCTCAAAAAAAAAACAAAAGAGGGCTGGAGAGATGGCTTAGTGGTTAAGGCGCTTGTCTGCAAAATCAAAGGACCCAGGTTCAACTCCCCAGGACCCACGTTAGCCAGATGCACAAGGGGGTGCATGCATCTGGAGTTCGTTTGCAGTGGCTAGAGGCCCTGGTGCACCCATTCTCTCTCTCTTTCTCTCCCTGCCTATTTCTGTATTTCTCTGTCTCAAATAAATAAATGAATAAATAATAAAAATTAAAAAAAAAAGAGGGCTAGAGGGATGGCTTAGCAGTTAAGGCCTTTGCCTACAAAGCCAAAGGACCCAGGTTCAATTCCCCAGGACCCACGTTAGCCAGCTGCATGGTGGCTGGAGGTCCCGGCACACCCATTCTCTCTCTCTCTCCTTCTTTCTCTGTCAAATAAATAAAAATAAAATATTAAAAGAAAAAAATGTTGTTATTTATCTGTTTATTTGTTGAGACAGGTCTTCTGTGTAGTTTGAACTCCTAGTGGGTGATGGGCAATCATAAATGGAAGGCAAAAGCCAGGTGTGGTAGTGGACGCCTTTGAGTCTAGTACTCGGGAGGCAGAGGTAGGAGGATCACCATGAGTTTGAGGCCACCCTGATTCCAGGTCAGCCTGGAATAGAGTAAAAACTACCTCAAAAAAAAAAAAAAAAAAGCAAGGCAAGCACTTTAACTGTTAAGCCACAGCCCTGTTATTTTTATTCTTAAACTAGCACTATGTAGTATAATAAAGGAGATTTTGTTTGTTTGTTTGTTTTTTGAGGTAGGGTCTCATTCTAGCCCAGGCTAACCTGGAATTCACTATATAGTCTCAGGGTGGCCTTGAACTCACGGCGATCCTCTCACCTCTGCCTCCCAAGTGCTGGGATTAAAGATGTGCACCACCATGCACGGCAAAGGAGAATTTTGAATCAATATAATTTTCTTTTTTTTTTTTTAAGTATAGCCTGCTTTGTTTGTTTGCAAACAAACTCCAGATGCATGCACCACCTTGTGCATCTCGGCTTACGTGGGTCCTGGGGAATCGAGCCTAGAACCAGGGTCCGTAGGCTTCACAGGCAAGTGTTTAACCGTTAAGCCATCTCTCCAGCCCCTAACTTTCTTTAAAAAAAAAAAAAATGAGATAATTCTTATTTATTGTATTGGGATTCAAACCCAGGGCCTTGTGCATGGTTTGTTTGCAGTGACTGGACACGCTGGCATGCCCATTCTCATTCTCTTAGTCTCTTCTCTCTCTCTCTCTGCTTGCAAATAAATAAATATTTAAAACAAAACAAAAATAAATAAATAAAGAAAAGAAACATCATCCCCTTGAATTTTATACAATTCATCTAATCTTAGGTTGGCAACACTATCCCCAATTCATAGGCAAGGAAACTAATAATCAGTTGAGTAAAAATTCTAACCCACATACATGCATTTTCCTCTACATGGCATTATTTTCTAGCAAAACATTCTCTTAGAGCCGGGTGTGATGGGGCACACCTTTAATCCCAGCACTAGGGAGGCAGAGGTAGGAGGATCACTGTGAGTCCAAGGCCAGCCTGAGACTACATATTGAATTCCAGGTCAGTCTGAGCTACAGTGAGATTCTACCTCAAAAAAACAAACAAAAGCAAAAAATAAAAGGGCTAAGAGAGATGGTTTAGCACTTAAGGCACTTGCCTGTAAAGCCAAAGGACCCAGGTTCAATCCCCAGTATCCACCTAAGCCAGATGCACAGGGTGGCACTTGCATCTGGAGTTTGTCTGCAGCAGTTGGCAGCCCTGATGTGCCTATTCTCTCTTTCAAGTAAAAATAAATAAAATTTTTTAAAAAATAAAATAAAATATTTAAAAAAGAAAAAGTTACTCCCTCTAGGAATTCATATTCTCCTCCTCCCCCCACATGTATGTGTGTCTAAGCCTTGTACATATTAGGCAAGTACTTTACTGCTAAGCTACATCCTCAGTCCCCAAAAGAAATTCTTTTTTTTTTTTTTTAATTTGTTTGAGAGAGAGAGAGAGAATGGGTGCACCAGGGCCTGCCGCTGCTGCAAACCAACTCCAGACACATGTGCTACCTTGTGCATCTGGCTTACTTGGGTTCTGGGGAATTGAACCTGGTTCCTTTGGCTTTGCAGGTAAGTGCCTTAACCACGAAGCCTTCCCTCCAGCCCCAAAGGAAATTCTTAATCTGTAACCCATACAGGATCATCAGAAGTTTGCAGGTGCCTGCAAAATGCATGCATACTTGTGGGGTTTTATTTGTTCCTTTTTCTTTTCTTCTTTTTTTTACCCCCAAGGTAGAGTTTAATTCTAGCCTAGCCTGACCTGGAATTCATATGTAGTCTCAAGGTGGCCTTGAACTCATGACGACCTTCCTACCTCTGCCTCCAGTGTTGGGGTTAAAGGCATGCACCACCATGTTGGTCCTGTTTGCTCATTTTTTGTTCTAGTGTTTGCAGTACCAGGGATCAAACCCAACTCCAGTCACCATGCAGGTGTCTGTGTATTTAATTTTTCTGCAGGAAAGTTCACTGTTGTCATCAGCTTCTCAAAAGAGAAAAGGGGGGCTGGAGAGATGGCTTAGTGGTTAAGCGCTTGCCTGTGAAGCCTAAGGACCCCGGTTCAAGGCTCGATTCTCCAGGACCCACGTTAGCCAAATGCACAAGGGGGCGCACGCGTCTGGAGTTCATTTGCAGTGGCGGGAAGCCCTGGCGCGCGCATTCTCTCTCTCTCTCTCTCTGCCTCTTTCTCTCTCTCTCTCTCTCTCTCTCTGTCACTCTCAAATAAATAAATAATGAAAAAAAAATTTAAAAAAAAAAAAAAGAGAAAAGGTTTCCAAGCAAGAAAAAGCTAATAACTGATCTGGAGTTACACAAGTTCCCTATAGCCCATGTGTGGTGACTGTTCCTAGTGTAAGATTCAAAGGTGTTAAGGAAGTTTAATCATCCTGTCTAGAGTAGACAAGGATCATTCAACCTCAAATATTCAACCAGGGGCCCGGGCATGGTGGCGCACGCCTTTAATCCCAGCACTCAGAAGGCAGAGGTAGGAGGATCATGAGTTCGAGGCCACCCTGAGACTTCATAGTGAATTCCAGGTCAGCCTGGGCTAGAGTAAAACCCTACCTCGGAAAACCAAAATAAATAAATAAATTAATTAATTAATTAGATTCAACTGGGGGCTGGAAAGATGGTTAAGGCATTTGCCTACAAAGCTTAATGGCCCAGGTTGGATTCCCCAGTACCCATGTAAAGCCAGATGTACAAAGTGGTACATCCAAGCCAGGTGTGGTGGCATGTGCCTTTAATCCCAGCACTTGGAAGGCAGAGGTGGTAGGAGGACCGCTGTGAGTTGGGAGGGAAGTCTGAGACTACACAGTGAATTCTAGGCCAACTTGGGGTAGAGTGAGACCCTACCTGAAGAAAAAAAAAAAAAAAAAAAAGTGGCACATGCACCTAGAGTTCCTTTGCAGTGGCTAGAAGCCCTGGTGTGCCGCCCTCTCTCTCTCGCTCTTTGGAAATAAATAAATAAATAAATAAAATACTTTAAAAATATTCAACTGGGTTTTTTGTTTGTTTGTTTTGGTTCTGGTGACTGAATCCAGTGTATCTTGCATATACACTCTAGCACTGAGCTACACACCCCCAATCCAGATGTTTCGTTTTAAATTCCAAAACAAAGACACGGGGGCTGGAGAGATGGCTTAGTGGTTAAGCGCTTGCCTGTGAAGCCTAAGGACCCCGGTTCGAGGCTCGATTCCCCAGGACCCACGTTAGCCAGATGCACAAGGGGGTGCACGCGTCTGGAATTCGTTTGCAGTGGTTGGAAGCCCCGGCGCACCCATTCTCTCTCCCTTTCTCTGTCAAATAAATAAATAAATAAAAATACTTCAAAACAAAGACATGGTTCTACAAAAGTAATATGAGAAACCCTTGCCAGGAAAGCCCCTTGGCATGGAGAAAAACGTCATCCACCTTACTCTTCAGATCCATCCCAACTTTACGAGCTCATACGATGCCCTACTATTCCCAGGGAAGACAGTGCGGATTCTCCCTTCTCCTCTTCACCATTAGCGTGGCGCCACTGACTGCGTACCCTGGCCCACCTCTGCGCCCACTGGATGGGAAGCTCCTTTCTGACAAGGCTACCAGAGCTAGCCTCACAGTGTCCACGGCACAGAGCGAGAAACAGAAGCCCTGAAGCAGTCAGGTGGTGGGTTCAAATCCTAGCTCCCTTGGTGTAAATCTGAGCATTACATAACCTTGAACTGCAAAAAGACATAGCACTATCCATTTAATAGGGTTACTCTGCGGCTCCAAGGCGAGAACGTCAAGTGCTTGGCATGGAGCCTCACACACACTAAGGTGCTGGTTACTGTTGCTGACCACCGTCGCTGTTGTTGGACTAACACAGACAGAGCTGCAGTGCTGGGTCGCAGGGGCAGGTAGGACTCAGCGGTCCACCAGGCGGCCTGCCCTTCCCACTGCCCACCACAGCAGGCTCTTTGCCCATCGCGCCGTGCGCTAGCGCCCAGGCCCCTTCTCCAGGACGCTTCAATCCCGCCCCGCCCGCCGGGTCACGCGCTCCAAATTACCATTTTCTTGCTCTCGGTGCCACGGTTCGCCTGCCTCGACATGGTGTCGGCAGCCCCGCTCCACCTCGCCTCACTTCGTCCGAGCCCAGTACAGCGAGACCCTCCTTTCAAGACGCCGCTTCCACCTTAGCTTGCCACAGCCTCCGGGATTCACCGGCCTTTCTTCACTGAGCCTGCGCGGCCTGGCGCAAGGCACCATGGGATTTGTGGTGCGACGAAGGCAACGCCAAACACAAAGGTCGGACTACAATACCCTACAGCCCCGCCGATAGCTCCGCCCATTGCTCAGCGGAACTACGACTCCAGGAATGCTCCGCGCTCAGGGCTCGCAAAAGGCATTCTGGCCGCTAGGTGGCGTCCGCAGCTTGCAAGTAGTCCTGAACCTTCACCTTGTACTCTGCTTCTACCACTCCTGGCTCCAGAGATGCTCTGCGAATTTCTCCCTCCTCCCCAGGCTGGACTTGGAAAGTCCCTCTTTAAAATTGGCATCTTCTGTTGCTCTTCAGCTCCAGAAGCTCCCAAGATGTCCCCGAAAATTAGCGATAGTTCACACACAGATCTGTGTTCATTATAAAAAGATTTCATGCCGGGAGTGGTGGCGCACACCTTTAATCCCAGCACTTGGGAGGCAGAGGTAGGAGGATAGCCATGAGTTCGAGGCCACCCTGAGACTACATAATGAATTCCAGGTCAGCCTGACCTAGAGTGAGACCCTACCTCAAACAAACAAACAAACAAAAAGGCTTTCATTTTACTTATTTAATTATTTTTTTTTTCCAGGTAGGGTCTCACTCTAGGCCAGGTTGACCTGGAATTCACTCTGTAGTCTCAGGCTGGCCTGGAACTCAGTGATCCTCCTACCTCTACCTTCTGAGTGCTGGGATTAAATGCATGAGCTACACCCGGTATATATATATATATATATATATATATATATATATATATATATATAGTTTGTTTTTCGAGGTAGGGTCTTGCTCTAGCCCAGGCTGACCTGGAATTTACTCTGTAGTATCAGGGTGGCCTCGAACTCATGACGATCCTCCTACCTTTGCCTCCCAAGTGCTGGGATTAAAGGTGTGCGCCACCACGCCTGCTTAAAATATATTTTTTATTTGTATTTATTTATGAGAGAGAGAGCATGGGTGCCCCAGGGCCTCTAGCCACTGCAAAGGAACTCCAGACGAATTCACCACCATGTGCATCTGACTTACATGGGTTCTGGGGAGTCAAACCTGGGTTCTTAGGCTCCACAGGCAAGTGCCTTAACGGCTAAGCCATCTCTCTCTACCCCTTTTATTTATTAGTAAATCTTTCAATCATCACCTACCTTTCCCCTGCTTCCTCTCTCTCTCTCTCTCTCTCTGTCTTGGAAGTGGGGTCTCACTCTACCCCAGGCTGACCTGGCACTCTGTAGTCCCAGGCTAGCCTTGAACTCATAGCAATCCTTTCTGGCCTCCCAAATGCTAGGTTAAAGGCATGTGCTACCATGCCCAGCTTTTCCTTTTTTTCTTTCTTTTCTTTTCTTTTTTTTTTTTAATTTAACTTGTTCAGGTATGGGGTGTGTGCATATATGTGTATGGGCACCCCAGCGTCTCTTGCTGCTGCAAATGAATTTCTACCCAGCTTTATGTGGGCGGCTGGGGGATTGAACCCCGGGCCCACAGGCTTTGAAAAGTGCCTTTAACCAGTGAACCATCTCCCCAGTCCCAACCCTCCCTCTCTTAGAACAGCTACAGTGTGTGTGTGGTGTGCACAGTGGCGGCTGGGTGTTCCAGAAAAGTCCAGTCCCCAGCTGTGGTGTTAGTCAGTGCCCAGTTCTAATCCCAGCCTTATCATCTGAAGCCAGGTGCTGGAGCTCTGTCAGTTCTGTAGATCAGTGAGACTTGCACGCAGCACCCTGGGTACAGAAGGGACACCAAGTAAATGTGATTCCCTTCCAGCCATCTGCTAAAAACAAAGACCAACAAATGCTGAGGAATGTGCTGGCTGAACCCTCATCCTTCACTAGGGGAAAGTCCTACCGTCACTGACCACAGCTCTGTGGGTTTAGCTCCAGCCACCTCTCCTCCTTAGTTAACACCGAAGGGACTCTCACTTCAGCCCTGCTAGCCTGACTGCAGCAGCTGTACTGTAGCCCCTGGCCTTCACCATGACAACCAGCCTGTCCAGACAGGAGATCAGGCTGGGGAAGGCTGGGGGGCCCAGGCTTCTCTTGAGTCTCTCCCTGAGGGTGCAGGGACCAATCGCTATTATACCCTTCTCCATGTGACACATCCTGGGGCCTCCCTAGAGGCAGAGATCCCTGACTCCCTCCTGTGTCATGTCCCTAGGGAGAGGACCAAAGGCCAAAGGACTCTGGGAAGGATCAGGGAAGGAGGGAAAGGGAAGTAGGGGTCTGCTAGCCTTGGGAGGGCAGCCCAGCTAGACAAGAGCTTTCTACATTCCCAGGAGAGAGGACAGCTGAGGTGAAAGCTGCAGCCGGCCCGCCTGACTGTTGGTCTGGACTCCTCCCTGCCGGCTGCCTTGGCTGCCCACAGAAACCTGAGTCACAGTCAGGGCCCGCCGCCCGACCCCACCCAGCCTGCTGTCAGGCAGGGCGGTTCAGGGGACGGAGGTGGAGCCTCTCCCTGCCTGTCTCACAGCCTCTGAGATTCTTCCTCTCTGGGCCAGTGATTCCGGCTCTTGGCCCAGCTTTCACTTTGGGACTCATCTTGTCAGAGTCATCAGTCCTGATTTAAGAATGGGGGTGGGGTCCATGTACTGATCTATAGGGTCTCATCCTTGCTCACATGGAAACTTAAAACCCTCCTGATGCTGGGGGGGGGGGGGGTGCGGGGGAGTGTGGCTCAGTGGTAGGGTGCATGCTTCTCATGGCCTTTGAGCTCTAGCACCAAATGGACAAAACCCTTTACACAGCAGGTCCCAGGTTCTCAGGCCTGTGTACATCATTCTCAAGTCTCAAACCCTCCCACTACCTCTAGGGAGTAGGACGTTTAGGAATACCAGACACCCCTTCCACACCCTCATCTCCTGCTCCCTAGAAAAGAACGCAGCAGGGCCAGCTTTCCATCCCTATCAGGGAGTCTAGACAAAGTCCTCCTCCCAGGCACCCAAAGCCTTGACCCTATGTAGTCTTGAATCTGAGTTCCTCCTGGCTTCAAACCTCTGGCCTCCCTCCTCCCCAAGAGCTGAAGAGAGAGAGAGAGAGAGAGAGAGAGAGAGCACACACACAAACACACACACACACACACACACACACACACACACACACACACACACAGCTCTGGAGGACATTCTCTGCTCGGCCTCAGTCAGTGAGTCCTGGTTGCTAAAGGATCCTCAGAAGAGCCAATATGAGTTAGAGCCCCGTCTTGCTTCAGGGCCTTGGGGGTGGGGTGGGGATGTGCATCTGATGTCTGTTCTTTCCACTGCCCCTCAAGAGGCTCCTCCCACTTCCTACTTGTGGGTGTGGAGGGTATCCAGGGCCTCTGTCCTGAGATTCCTATCTCTGAGTCAAAATCTCCCAGTGATTTCCTTCAGGACTCAATGGGTTCTTCCTGGCCTCTGTTCCACCAGATCCAGGGGATCTTGAGTGTTCTGGCTCCCGCCTTCCTCCTCGCAGGATATGCAAGGGGGCCATATATTTCTGATCTCATTTTAGAACTTGCCCCAGCTCAGCCTTGTGGTGAGAATAACGGCTGGCGCACTCACTCCTGCTTCCGTGGAGGAGGGGACTGCTCTGGGCTACTAAAGAAGCAATCAAGTTTTCGGCCCCTCACTGAATTGGGCAGGACATCCTGTTGGCAACTCAGCCTCTGATGTTTCATGTACTCTCACTTGCACCTTCTCTGGGAAGTCTCTCAGGCACTGTCACCTAGCTCCGAACTCAAAGACACCAGTTTTCTCTTAAAAAAAAAAAAAATTACCAAAAAAAATTTTTTTTTAAACCAGGCATGGTGGCACCCGCCTTTAAACCCAGTACTTGGGATGCAGAGGTAGGAGGATCACCATGAGTTTAAGGCCACCCTGAGACTACATAGTGAACTCTAGGTGTCAGCCTGGGCTAGAGAAAGACCCTACCTCAAAAAACCAAATTATATATATATATATATATATATATATATATATATATATATATATTTTTTTTTTTTTTTTTTGAGAGAGAGAGACAAAGACAGAAAGAAGCACTGAGCGGTCTCTCCAGTCCTTATTTTGTTTTTCAAGATACCATTGTCAAAAAAAGGGGGGAGCTGGAGAGATGGCTTAGCAGTTAAGGCGCTTGCCTGTGAAGCCTAAGTACCTAGGTTTGATTCCCCAGTACCCATGTACAGCCAGATGCACAAAGTGGGACATGTGTCTGGAGCTGGTTTACAGTGGCAGGAGGCTCTGGTGCCCAACCTCTCTCTTTCTCTCTACTTGCGAATATAAATTTAAAAAAAATTTAAAATACCACTGTCCAAACCTGGCATGATGGTTCACACCTATAATCCAAGCACTTGGGAGGCTGAGGTAAGAAAAGGATCATTGTGAGTTCAACCTGGGCTAGAGTGAGCTCCAGGTCAGCCTGGGCTACAATGAGACCCTGTTTCAAAAATAAATAAGTAACAGCCTCTCCCCTTCAAAAAAGATACCACTGGGGGGCTGGAGAGATGGCTTAGCAGCTATGCGCTTGCCTGTGAAGCCTAAGGACCCCGGTTCAAGGCTCAATTACCCAGGACCCACGTTAGCCAGATGCACAAGGGGGCACACGCGTCCGGAGTTCGTTTGCAGTGGCTGGAGGCCCTGGTGTGCCCATTCTCTCCCTCTCTCTCTCTCTCTTTCTGCCTCTTTCTCTCTCTGTCTGTCACTCTTAAATAAAAATAAAAGGTAGCACTGGGCTGGAGAAATGGCTTAGTGTTTAAGGTCCTTGCCTGCAAAGCCAAAGGACCCAGGTTCAATTCCCTAGGATCCACATAAGCCAGATACACAAAGTATTGCATGTGTCTGGAGTTCATTTGCAGTGGCTGAAGGCCCTGGCACTCTCATTCTCCCTTTCTCTCTATCTGCCCCCCATCTCTCTCAAATAAATAAATAAATAAGATTTTTAAAATAAATATTTTTTAAGCCAGGCATGGTGACACATGCCTTTAATCCCAGCACTCAGGAGGCAGAGGTAGGGGGATCACAGTGAGCTCAAGGCCACTCTGAGACTACAGAGTGAATTCCAGGTCAGCCTGGGCTACAGCAAGACTCTACCTCGAAAAATAAATAATAATACTCAGGGGCTGGAGAGATGGCTTAGCATTTAAGGCGTTTGCCTGCAAAGCCAAAGGACCCAGGTTCAATTCCCCAGGACCCATATAAGCTAGATGCACAAGGTGGCACACGCATCCAGAGTTCGTTTGCAGTGGCTGGAGGCCCTGGTGCACCCATTCTCTCTCTCTCTTTCTCGGTTCCCCTCTTTCTCTGCCAAATAAATAAATAAATAAAATATTTTAAATGATAATAATAATACTCAGTTTTTTGGTTTTTTTTTTCTGGTCATCTTTCAGTTGCTAGGTCTTGAATGTCTGGGATCTTAGTTACTTAGGGGGAGAAAGACAGGAGTCTATTCCATCTGTCTACCTCAATTGCATTATAGAGCAGTCACACTATCCCAGCTCCCCGTGGGACAAATCAGGAATGCCTGAAGCCTTTGCCTCTGGGGCTGGGACTGAGGAGAGAGAACTGCCCCTCCAGTTGCTAACTCCCAAGTGCCCTGCTGGTCAGCAGCACCAGCAACTGGGGATGGGGGTGGGGGGGGTGATGGAATCATAGCTCCTCAGCCTTGGCACTGTTAACATTCTATACCTGGTAGTTCTTTGTTGTGGGGGATGGGCATCAGGATGTTAAGTAGTATTCTTGACTTTCATTCACTAGATACCAAGTAGCACCCTCAGTTGTGACAACCAAAATGTCATTAGCAGCGGGTGTGGTGGGGCAAGCCTTTAATCCCAGCACTCAGGAGGTAGAGGTAGGGGGATTACTGAGAGTTTGAGGCCAGCCTGGGACTGCAGAGTGAGTTCCAGGTCAGCCTGGGCTAAGACCCTACCTTGAAAAAGAAAAAAAAAAAGTCACTAAATATTGACAGATGTTCTGGCGGGGGGGGGGGGGGGGAGGGTGCTACACAAACTGCTGATAACTGAGAATCACTGATGTAATCTAATGCCACATGCTGAAGTTGCCTCTTCAGAGAGCTCCCCAAAGTCAATCCCAGATAATTAGACACAAATGAAGATTTCCAGTTCTAAAACTTTCCCCAGCTGAGGAACCCCTTGATCTTCAACTGCTCCCCAGGATCTACATTTGCAAGTCAATGGCATTTAAGTAGTCTTATGTAGGGCCATCCTGGCCTATCTTTTCATCTTTAGCTAACAACCCCCCTCCTGTGCTCCTGAGCTCCAGCCACTGTGCGAATCTCACCATTACCATTAATCCATCTTTTTTTGTTTTTAATTTTATTTTAAATTTATTTTATTTTTATTTGAGAGAGAGAAATGAAAGAGGCAGATAGAGAATGAGCACGCTAAGGCCTCCAGCCACTGCAAACTCCAGACGCATGTGCCACCTTGTGCATCTGGTTTACGTGGGTCCTGGGGAATTGAACCTGGGTTCTTTGGCTTCACAGGCAAGCGCCTTAACCGCTAAGCCATCTCTCCAGCCCTTTGTTTTGTTTTTTCAAGGTAGGGTCTCCCTCTAGCCCAGGCTGACCTGGAATTCATTATGTAATGTGAGGCTGGCCTCAAACTGAGAACTCACAGCAATCCTCCTGCCTCTGTCTGGGTTTAAAGGCTTGCACCACTATGCCCGGCCTTCACTTATCCATCTTAAGCTTCATGGTATCCTCAACACCACGAGTGGGAGATAGGGGAAGAACCATCACAGAAGGCTTGTCCCTTGTGGAACTGAATTCTATTCCTGAACTATCTAAAGTCTAAGCACTACCGGGGTTCTGAGTGGGACAGCGTCCAGCTCGGGAAGACGTGAGCCCTGAGGCTATGACCTCACAAAGGTCAGTCATGGACTCCATCATCAACATGGTCACCTCATCCTGCAGGTGGGATGACAAACCATAAACATGGGGCAACCTGCGCCTATCCTTTTTCTTTTCTTTTTTTTTTTTTTTTTGGTGATTGAAAGTAGGGTCTCACTGTAGTTCAGGCTGACCTGGAATTCACTATGTAGTCTCAGGGTGGCCTCGAACTCAAGGTGATCGTCCTACCTCTGCCTCAAGGCATGTGTCACCACGCCTGGCTCCTGATCCTTTTTTACATTGTCATATTTATTCAGCACATTCCTGTATACTTGGCTCTGTGCTGAGTATTTCATCTGCATTACCTTATTTATTTTTTACAATGACTCTATATTACCTCATGGTACTATTTTTTTATTTCAATTTTTAATTTTTTCGAGGTAGGGTCTTGCTCTAGCCCAGGCTGACCTAGAATTTAAATATTTTATATTTATTTATTTGACAGAGAAAGAGAGGGAGAGAGAATGGGCGAGCCAGGGCCTCCAACCACTGCAAATGAGAACTCCACACACGTGCGCCCCCTTGTGCATCTGGCTAACGTGGGTCCCAGGGGATCGAACCAGGGTCCTTTGGCTTTGCAGGCAAATGCCTTAACCGCTAAGCCATCCCTCCAGGCCTGACCTAGAATTTACTATGTAGTCTCAGGGTGGCCTCAAACTCACAGTGTTCTTCCTACCTCAGCCTCCTGAGTGCTGGGGTTAAAGGTGTGCTCCACTGAGCCATCTCTCCAGCCCTCCTATTTTATTGATTTATCTTTGGGACAGGGTCTCTAATGTGTCCCAAGAGTTATGTAGCTGAGGAAAAACTTGAGCTTCTGACCTTCCAGCCTACACCTCCCCAGTGCAGGGATTACAAGCATCTGGCACAGTGTCAGGTTTATTATGTGATGCTAGAGATGGAACCCAGGGCTTCCTGTATGCTAGGCAAGCACTTTAGTAACTGAGCTACATCCCCTGCCCCACAACTGTATCTTTCTATTTTATAGGTGAGCAAACTGGACTACAAAAAAAATGTCAGTAGTTTGAGATTGCAGACACTCTAGCATCATTCTTTTATAATGTCACCCCCCTCCCCAATCCCCACAAGAAGTTTCAAGTCCCTGGCTACTCTGGAGTTAAGAACAGAGTGCTGCTCTCAGATTGCCTAAGACCCCTACCATCTTTCCTCCCCTCCCCCTTCAAATGGATGCTCTCTGGAGCTACTCAAAGGCGGACTGTGGCGGGAAAGAGGGACATGAAAACAGTCTCTTTGGGCCTAATCTCTGGACAATGAAGAACTAGAGAACTGAACTTCTGGAGGGCAGGGACAAAGGGCAGGGCTAGGGTGGGCAGAGCCCATCTGTCCCTCCTCCTTCCTCCCTCCAGCCACGTCCTCCCTGCGGCGGCAGCAGCACCACTACCACCACCATCGATCCACCTTCCCAGCAAGCTCCCCCTCTGCCCCAGGCCAGGCCTGACTTGGCTTGAGGCCCTCGCCTCAGCTGGTACCGACCAGGAGGATGAGGGAACCCACTCCAGGGAGCTGGGAAGTAGGGCTACTTTGCAGAGGGGAGTCAGGAGAGCCTTACAGTTCCTCAGACTCAGGCCACAGGGGAGAAAAAGGCTTTTAGGAGATGGGGAGGGGGTCTTCGGATGGGAGCAGGGGCGTTTCATAGCCAGGACCACCCACTTTGTAGCTGGGAGGGCCTCTTGCAGATTAAAGACCTGGGCAAAGCAACTTCGCAGGGCTGTAATTACCCCAGAGCAGCAGGGAAGACACCAACTCTAGGATGCAGGAGGAAAGGTTGCCTTCCCAGCCACCACCAGAAAAGAGAAAACGTAGACCTCTGAAGGTGGGGGGGGGGGCTCTCCATGTGACCCTCCATCAGGCTGCCGGACATCCCTCGAGTCGATTTTGTTTAGGGCTGGTGTGGAAGAGAATCTAAGACTTGAAAGCTGCCCGCTCAGTCCCTACGCCAGAGCCTGTAGAATTGCAGGGTGGGGAGTGAGGGGGGGGGATTCCCAACCCCGATCTCCCCACTCCCCCAGTCCCAGTGGCGGGTGAGTCACCCGAAGAGAGAGAGAGAGAGGGAGAGAGGGAGAGCTCCCTACATAGTCTTCTCGCGCGCGGCGCGTACCAACGCGCGTCCGCAGGGGGACTCAGCGCGGCCGGCGTTTCCCCGCCCCGGTCCCGGAGCCTCGGCCACCGTCTTCAGCGCGGCCGTGGGAGGGACACGGGGAAAGGGTGTCCTCGCAGCACCGCGGGGCGGGGGCGGGGCGCTCGGGGCGGGTCCCAGGGGAGGCTGCGCTGCGGAGGCCACCCCCCCGCGCCGCACTTGGTACGCGCCAGCGGCGGGGCCAGACCCAGCCGCCAGGGCGGTACAATAGGGTTGGGCCGAGGCCGGGACTGTGGGCCGGCGCCGGGCTCAGTGCGAGATCGCGGCCCAGAGCCACCGACACTCGGGCAGCCCATCAACTGCAAGCCCCGGAGGACACCAGCCTCGACTCCCTCCCCCTCTCCACCCCCGGCCCCGAACTCTTGCCCAAGCCTTTTGAATCCGTTGCCCACCGAGGTGGGGGAGGCGGGTGAGGGCCGGGCCGTGATGCGCCGCGGGACCCCTGTCTTGGCCTCGGGCCGCCGCCGCCGCCGCCGCTGAAAGCAACCTTCAGCCCTCCCCATCCCCAACCCTCCTCCCCCCCAAACCCTCTAGTGACGCCGCAGCCATGGAGAGCGGCCCGCATGCGAAGCTGGGTCCCGGTGCACCCTCAGGTATGCCGCGAGCCTTTGCAAGGGCGAGGTAGGTGGGAGGGAGGGAGGGAGGTCGAGGAGGAGTCGGGGGGGGGGGCAGGCTGAGCATGAGGCCTGCTGCCGGGCGGGGACCCTCGCCTCCCCCCCGCCGCGCCCGCTGACCACTTGGAAGTTTAAAAATAAAAGACTGTGGCTGCGGCGACGGCTCCTGGGTCACAGACGCATCTTCTGACAGCTGCCCCCTCCCCCCACCCCGGTGCCCGGACGCACTGGGCGGCGAGATTCGCGGGGACCGGGGTTGGGGATTTCGTTGGGGGTGACCCTTTCGGCCGCAGCCCAGTGCCATCTCCGCTTCCCCGCCCCCACTCCCCTTCCCGATCCACCCCAGTCCCTGAAGATCCTCTTTTACTGAGCTGGGACTTCTGTCCTTCTTTCTCCATCCCCCCACCTCCAACCCTCATGGGCACGTGTGACCCCCTACCCTTGGATGTGTGTATTGGGGGGGGGCAACCAGATTCTTTAGGCCCTGGAACCCTGCATACCGATGCCCAGGCCCTAGTGCCCCCCACGCCCGGGCCCTGGCCCAGACCTCGCCCCCACCCCATCCGTCCAGCTGCCGCGCAAAGGGCCTGTTGCTGTTGCGGGCCGGCGGGGAGGGAGAGAGAGGAGGGGGAGGTCTCTAGCAGTGGCTGCCAAGTAACCCGCCGGATAAAGGCGAGGGGGAGGGGGAGGCGGCATTGTTTGGGGCGAGGGCGGGAGCTGGGGAGTGGGCCGCCTTCCCTGCAGCCAGGCCTACTCTGGAGCCCACCCAGTCGGATTTGGGAAGGAGGGAAACAGTAGATCAGTAGATCAGCTGGTCCTGTCTGCCCTTCTTCCCGGCTTCTCTGGGCCAGAGTCTCACTGTAGAATAAAGTGAGGGCTCAAGGCCGGCGCTCCTGACCTGACACACCATAGCCCAGGATGAGGCTTTGGATATCTCCTTCCTTACACTTACAACACACACACTCCGCATCATACCCTCACGCTGCCACTCTCCAGGCCCCAGACCACCAAAGCTCTCCTCCCCACCCCTCACCCAACCAACCACCAGGGCTCTGGACTTATGCAAATCCCATTCGATCTGGGAGCAGCTGATGAGGGGGTGGGGACAGGTTTCTGGTTGGGCCTGGGGTTGGAGGGAGGGCTCTTTTCCTGGAAGGGGAGGGGAAAACATGACTACTGAGGACCTAAGTCGGTTCCCACTGAGTCAAGGGGGAGGTGGCCCCATCCCCACACCCCCAAGGAGTCCCCAGACTAATCCTGTCACCTCCCTGCCTCCTGGGGTTGTAGGCCCAGGATGAAACAGTGTCTGTGGGTGCGGAGAGAGCCCAAGACAAGGTGGAGCCTTTCGACTGTGGGTGGGCTCCACCCCGTGTCAGAGTGGATGCTTGGAGGGGTCATGTGGGTATGGGAGCTAGGAGGAGAGGGATTGGTAGGTTTCTGGAGGTTTGAAGGCTGTTCTGGAAGCAAGGGTACCTAGGTCTGTCTTGGCATAGTGTAGCCTGAGAGGGGACACCCAGGGAGGCCCAGCCTGGTCCATCCATCTGCTTATTGGCATTCTGCACCTGAGCGCCCCTGGCACTGGAGTATATAATGGGGGCAGTGACATGCAGGTCCTGAGTAGTGGCTAGTTTATAATTAGGGCACTTGGGCAGGAGGCCCAGACTGAGTGTGAGAGCAGGGGTGGGATGTTTGGCTGTACTGGGGGCCTAGATGAGGGGCTGAGCTGCATACAGGGTCCTGGGTTGGGAAGACTCTATTCACTAGATGGAGTTACATGAGAACCTGGGTCAGGATAGTGGCTTGTCCCTATACAGAATTTGAAGGTGATGGAGTCAGTCCCCTGTGAGGCAAGGGCTTCCTGGGAGTAAATGACATGCCTACAGCATGTGCTTTGGGAGAGTTTGAAGCAAGAGTCCAAGCCTCTGAATGTATGTGACATGACCCTGCTCCTTTTGGACACTTGCACACTGAACCCTAACGACAAGGCAGCATGGCATGGGATAGGGGACAAGGATGTCACCCACTTGGGTCAGAAGATCTAGATGGAAACCCCATCTAGCTGTTTTCCTAGCTACTGAACTGGAGCAAGTGCTCACCTCCTGGTGCTACAGTTTCTGCCTCTGGAAAACAGGGGTCATGGTATCTGCCTCATAGGGTTGATGTCAAGGTAAGCAATGATGAACTTAAAGGAACCTGGCACACAGGCACCAAGCACCCACAATAAAGTGTGAGTACCATTATTGTGGTTAGACTCATTAGAATTGGTGCCAGTAGGGAGGTATGAACTATGGGGGAGGGCAGGGCAGAGTTGGGGAGCAGTTTGTTTATAGTGTAGATTCTGGAATCAGTTTAAGTTCCACTTAACAACTTACCACTCAGACCTCCAGTAAGTAATTCGCTGGACATGAGCCTCATTTTTCCGTGTATAAAATGAGAATAATGCTAGAAATTTTCTCATGAAGACATTAGGATCTTGAGAATGAGGTGAATATATACACTCTTTGCATAACCCTTTGACAGAAGTTAGAGCTCAGGAAATGCCAGCCTAGATTTGGGTTTTGTTGCTATCATTTCTTCTCTTTTTAAAGGATACCATTTCTTTTCTTTCTTTCTTTCTTTCTTTCTTTCTTTTTTTTTTTTTGAGGTAGAGTCTTGCCTCCCAAGTGCTGGGATTAAAGGTGTGTGCCACCATGTCTGGCTCTTTTACAAATATTTATTTGCAGGCTGGAGAGATTGCTTAATGGTTAAGGTGCTTACCTGCAAAGCCAAAGGACCTCAGTTCAATTCCCTAGGACCCACGTAAGCCAGATGCACAAGGTGGTGTATGCGTCTGGAGTTCGTTTGCAGTGGCTGGAGGCCCTGGCGTGCCCATTCTCTCTCTTTCTCTCTGTCAAATAAATAAAATAAAATTTTGCCAGGCGTGGTGGTGCATGCCTTTAATCCCAGCACTTGGGAGGCAGAGGTAGGAGGATCACTGTGATTTCCAGGCCACCCTGAGACTACATAGTGAATTCCAGGTCAGCCTGAGCTACAGTGAGCCCCTACCTCAAAAACATAAAAAAATAAATAAAAATAATAAAATATTTATTTTCAAGAGCGAGGGAGAGAATATGAATGAATGAGTGCACCGGGCCTCCTGCCACTACAAACAAAGTCTAGATATATGTGTCACTTTGTGTACCTGGCTTTATGTGGGTAATAGGGAATGGGCCATCAGGCTTTGTATACAAGTGCCTTTAATCACTGAGCCATTTCCCCAGGCCCTTTATTGATAACATTTCTAATTCCCTCAGAGGTCTGAGTATCAGAGATATGATCAGTTAGAACTTCAGAGGGTAGAACAGGACAGAGGGCCAGGGGAGAGGACTTCTAGACAGATGTGAGCCAGCTGGGATATATCTATAGAAGATGAGCTCCTGTACCTGACCAGAGGCAGTGGCAGTAAGAGACAGGACCCAAGAGGTAGATGCAACAGGTGTCCCACACACTGCTGGTGCCTCACCATGTGACAGCTGAGTGCTGGCTGTGTTGACAGCAGAGAGGGCATCCGAGTCCCTCCTGCAACCCAGTGGGGGAAGCAGAGATGTTTGCCTGCCAGTATGGTGATGCAGTGGGCGGCAAGTGGGCTCTGCTTGTGGAAGGCCCCACTGAGGAGAAGGAGACACTTAAGGGGGATCTGAAAAGATGAGAAATTGGTGAGACTAAGCCGGGCATGGTGGCGCATGCCTTTTAATCCCAGCATTCGGGAGGCAGAGGTAGGAGGATCGCCGAGAGTTCAAGGCCACCCGGAGACTACGTAGTGAATTCCAGGTCAGCCTGAGCTAGAGTGAGACCCTACCTCGAAAAAGCAAAATAAAATAAAAGAGAGAGAGAGAAATTGGTGAGACTGGCACAGTGGGCCACAGGTACACATAAGCAGTGGCTGACGCCTCCCACTGACAGCCCCAAGCCCCTGGGTTGGTGTGCCCAGTAATGAGGCCTCTAATGAGCCCCTAATGTGCACTCACACATATGCAAATGAGGAGGAAGGGCACTAGGCCAGCGTAGCCCATCTTCCACTAGTGTGAGCTGCTGCTGTTGGTGTAGTAGAAGTGGGAGAAAGGGCAAGAAGCTGAAGGGGGCCCCAAACTAGCGTGGTGGCACTTCAGAGCTGTCAGAGCAGGTCTCAGGTCTGACTGAGCTTGGAAGGGAGACCTTACAGCTAGAAACCATGTCCTTGGGTCCCCGCTGGGCCTCTGGGCCCCGGGCGGGAGTCAAAGAGCCAGGCTTAGATAATGCAGCTTTGTTGGCTGGTGGTAGCTCTGCCTGGCACCCCGGAGCACAGCCTCTCAGCTGGAGCTCTGCCCTGATGGGAGCTGAGAGCCTGGTAGGGAACACAGTGTCGCTGGCCTTCGGTAGAGTTCCTTCCCAGATGTCAGAGGAAGAGATGTGGATCTGGGAAGGAAGTGGTTCCGTGGCTCGCCAAGCTTCTCCCAGTTACTGTCCCCCATTCCTATTTGAAAAGGGCCTTCACTGTTCCAGGCAGTATGCCATGCGCATTGTCTCATTTGTCCCTTGTGACTGTCTCATGAGTGGAGAATAGCACTCTCCCCATTTTACAGATGAGACCCGGAACAGTGAAGTCACCAGCCTAAAGCCACACAGCTTGGAACTGGCAGAGGCAGGATTTAAATTCTAAAGTCTCAGCGCCAAACCTCCATATTGAATAATCATGCCAAGCTAACCAGTGACAGAGTTGGGTCCATTTCTATTCCATCATTGGTTTCGTGTGGACATCTTAGTCTTGGGGCTCACCTGATCTTTTCTCTTTGCAAGCACAGGTAGGGTCCCCTGTGAATCTTACCAGGGTGGAGACTGAGTAACTTGGGCTGGAAGGAGGTTCTGGACCAAGGTGATGTATAGAGTCTAGGTAGCAGGCTATGCCCAGAGCTTGTCCTGGAGCTGAGAATCAGCCAGCAGCATCTGGACTCCAGTCTGGGTACCCTGCTGGGGCTGAGGCAGGGATGTGTGGTGGAGCTGGGGTCATTTCCTGCCGCCTAAAATAACAGGAAGTGGGCGCTCCTGATTGGAGGCCGCAAACAATGGCCGCCAGCAGTGCCAGAGAGCTCCTTAAGATCCTCATTCTCAGTAGGGCTACAGGCTTTTAAGTTTTACCATCCATAGACGCTTCAGGGCCCTGTACCCTATGGCCTTTTCCTTCTGAGCTTCAGAACTTGGAAGACCAGGAGTAATGCTGCCCCTGAGAGTCCACTGTCCTGGGCCAGCAATCAGGTTATCTCCCAGTCTTTGTCCTTCCTACCCATCCCCCATTCTCAGCTCAGATCTCCCCAAAAGGAAGGGAGTCCTAGGAATCTGTCTGTCTGGTAGCAGACCAGTGGTAGAGACAGCCACCCTGAATCTGCAAGTTCTACCCACCTTCACTCTACACCACCAGTGTGTGACTTAAGCAAGTGTCTTACTCTCTCTGAATCTGTTTCCTGATTTGTAAAGTGGGGTACTAATATCTCCTTCATAGGGCTGTGCCAAAGATTCAATGAAAGCCGGGCGTGATGGCGTACGCCTTTAATCCCAGCACTGGGGAGGCAGAGGTAGGAGGATCGCCGTGAGTTCGAGGCCACCCTGAGACTACATAGTGAATTCCAGGTCAGCCTGGGCTAGTGGGAGACCCTACCTTGGGAAAAAAAAAAAAAAAAGATTCAATGAACTACTGAGTTTAAAATACTTAGCTAGGCCTGCTGCAAGTCTTAGCTTTTGCTGTTGTTACCCGGCCTTCTCTGGCCCCAGGGAAAGAATGCCCTGAAGGAAGAGGGCAGAAGTGACCTGGACTACTGTGGAGAAATACACTGGGCTCTGTGCTTGTGGGTTTCTGAGGCTTCACCTGTGTTTCAGAGGGAATGCCTGGCTCATGTTGTATGTGTGTGTATCTCTCAGGATATGTGTGTGTGTAAAGAGAATTATAAATCCCAGTATGTCTGTTTCCTGTGTTTGAGAGCAAGACACAAAAGAAAGTGTCTTGTCTCTCGCCGTTCTGAGCCGGGGTGTCTCTGTTGTCTGGTGACTGGCCCTCACTAGGATGGGATGTACCTGTGCATCTCCCCGTCTTTGCTCTCAGCTTGCCTGCCTGTCTTCATCCTGTCTGGTCTAGTGTTGGCATCCTGGAGGCCACTGCGAGGGATGCAGCGCTCTTGCAGGAAGTGCGCATCTGTCCGTGCCCTGTGCTCTCTCCACAGCATGCCTCTGCCTCCCCCATGCTCCCGGGCTCACTCTGTGTCCACACACTGCTGCCCTCAGCTCTCACTTGGACACACCCTTGCACTGCCCTCCACCTCCTGCTCTGGGACCTCACTTCCTGCCTCCTGGTGGCCAGCCTGGGCAGGAGCATGCCTTCCCTGCATTCCTGCCCTCTTAGCTCAGTGCCTGTTTGCTCCACCTGCACCCTTTGCTTTTGTGAGGAATCACCGAGAATTACTTCCTTCTTCAGGGAATAGGCAGGAGCCTCAGGGAGGAATGACGTGATCCCTGCCGGAAACAGTGTGACATAGGATTTTGTCATCAGGCGACACTAGGTTCAAATCCTAACTTGACACTGACATGAACAATCCTTAATCTTATGTCTGAGTAACAACACCTGTGAAGTGGGGGGAGGGCAGTGTGTCTTCTGTGGTACTTTCCTCCTAGGATAGTCATGAGAATTAAATGAGATAAGGCAAGTGGCTGGTCTACAACAGGACTTCATAAGCTAGCTTGTTTCCGTTTTGGGGCTTAGGACCTGGCAGGAGACACACAGGACTCTGATATGATCATGACATTTAGAGTTTAGAGAGACGTTTAGGTGTCGAGCACATTGGAGGTCTGACTGTGCACTATCTTTTGTTATTGTTTTGAGATAAGGTTTCGTGTAGTCCAAGCTATCCTTGAACTTGTTATGTAGCCACAGATGACCTGGAACTCCAGATGTTCCTTCCTCTACTTCCCAAGTGCTAGGATTACAGGTGTGCAGCATCATACCTGGCTTGGCTATGCACTGCCTACGTAGTTTTGCACATACCTCCACCCACCCATCCACGCATCCATCTGTCCAAACGTTCACTAAGAAAACATAGGGCTTGTGTTCTGTGCCAGGCTTGTCTTATATGAGCTGAAGAAAGGACTAAGACCCGGTCTCTTCTCTTAGTGAGCTCTCATACAGATGGTGTGAGGCAGAAAAAGAGACTGAATTATTATTGTTGTAAAGGACTATTTGGCCTAGCAGGAGTTAGTTGTTGTCCAGGAAGAAAGGAGAGAGGGAAAAGAGAAGAAAAGCTCCAGAAGGTGGAGTGAGGAGGTAGCACCCTGAGACATGTGACATGTAACAGACCCTCTGAGGGACTTGGCCCCAATCTGTAAGGTAAAGTCCTTCTGGGGGCTCTTGGAAAGACAAAGCCTTTTAAAAAATATTTATTTTTATACTTTATTTTTATTTATTTATTAGAGAGAGAGAGAGAGAAAGTGGGTACACCAGGGCCTGTAGCCACTGCAAAGGAACTCCAGACACATGTGCCACCTTGTGCATCTGGCTTATGTGGCTTTTGGGGAGTCAAGCTTGGGTCCTTAGGCTTCTCAGGCAAGCGCCTTAACTACTAAGCCATCTCTCTGGCCCAAGACAGGGCCTTTTGACCACACCATTCATCCAGCTCCTGTCCTTTGCCCTGAAAATACTCTTTGTGCCAAGAAATAAATACAGACTATCTGCCTCTTATCCAGTCCTTAGCAAATGCTTCTGGCAGCTATCAACATAGCAGAAGAAAGCTGACAGAGGCTGATCCTCATAATCTGGCATAGTCCAAAATTAAAATCAGATTAAGTAACCAAAGGATTACATTTGATGTGGTGGAATCAGGAGATCAACCATACTGTATAGGTAATTAACCAGGAAATTAATGTGGCTTAGCACCAGTTATTCCAGATAACACTGTCCTGATGACATTTTGACAGGGTTGGCATAATTCTGAGGGAATATTTGTATTCAGGGTCAATGGTCTTCCAGGGCACAAGAGGAGTTTCAAGAGTCCTGTTTGCCTCTTGAGAAGTTTTTCTTGTTTAGCTGCTGGAGTAAATACTCGTTATTATTTGTGTTAACTTCTACCTGAGTGCCTTCGTCCAGGGAGCTACCCAAACTCTACTGCGATGCTGTTGTTCTGCTTCCCTTCAAGTGTTTAGCCCGTCCTAATAAATCGCCACCCAGGTATACTCTGAGTAAAGATTTCCCTTCATATACACCTGCTTTAGGCTAGGGTGTAGAGCTTGATTGTCATTCAAAAAATATATATATTGCTTTTTTGAGGTAGGGTCTCACTCTAGCCCAGGCTGACCTGAAATTAACTATGTAGTCTCAGGGTGGTCTCGAACTCAGGCGCTCCTGCTACCTTCCGAGTGCTGGGATTAAAGGTGTGCACTACCACGCCCAGCTACATTTAAAAATATCTTTACTGGGCTGGAGAATGGCTTAGCAGTTAAGGCACTTGCTTGCAAAGCCAAAGGACCCAGGTTTGATTCCCCAGCCAGATGTACAAGGTGGCGCATGCGCCTGGAGCTCATTTGCAGTGGCTGTATGCCATGATGTGCCCATTCTCTCTCTTCCTCTCTCAAATAAAAATAAAACATTAAAACATATTATTTATTTATTTATTTATTTATTTGAGAGAGAATGTGTATGTATGGGTACACCAGGCCCTGTTGCTGCTGCAAACGAACTCCAGATGCATGTCCCACTTTGTGGTGCCTGGCTTTATATGGGTATTAGGGAATTGAACACCCTGGTCAGCAGGCTTTAGGAGCAAGTGTCTGTAACTGCTGAGCCATCTTCCCAGCCCTCAAAGCATTTTTGGACTGTCATTGGACTTGGTATGTGGTAGCTGCTTGTGATGCGGGGCTCAGCAATGCAGATGTGGCCTGGCCTGTGTTGCCCCCCTCACTGTCTGGGAGGAGACTGACAAGGAGAGAACCACATAAAGAAGCTTAAACAATTAATAGTGACAGTGACCATGCTCCGGAAAGACACTCATAAAGCCACAACTGTATATAATGGAGGAATTGTGCTGATCAGAGAAGCCAGGGAATGCCTCCCTGAGCAGATGATGACTAAACTAAGATCTGAAGGGTACACAGGAGTTAATTAAGAGGGGAAAGAGCTTGCACAAAGGGCCCATGACAGCAAGAAGCTTGGATAGTTATCAACCTTTAAAGGAAGGTCGGTATGGCTAGAGTTCAGAAAGCAAGTGGGGATGAGGTAAAGGGTAGAGATTTAAGCTGGATGGTGGCGGGTGGCAGAGATTTCAGACCATACCAGACTGGTAGATTGAGTTTAGGCATCTTGCCTTCATCTTCAGAGGAGTGGGTTTCAGGTGATGTGTAGAGAGCAGGATGGGCGTGGTACAGCAGGGCTTTGTGAAGTCCTCTGGGTAAGAGATGACAATGCTGTCTGCCAGGGTGGGCTTCCTTCATTTCTTCATTCTCCAGATATTTACAGAACACCTATGGGCCAGGCTCTGTTGGTCCTAGACATAAAACTAACAAGATAGACAAAAAGTTGTGCCCCCTTGGGGATCACAGTCTAGCCATGGGAGACAGTTTAAAATGGGATTTATAAGCCAAGTGTGGTGGTACACATCTACCATCCTAGTTATTCAGGAGCCTGAGGTAGGAAGATGGCTGAAGCTCAGGAGGTTGAGACCAGCCTAGACAACATATCAAGACCTAAAAAAGAAAACAGACTTTCAGGGCTGGAGGACTGGCTTAGTGGTTACGGCATTTGCCTGCCGAGGACCCAGGTTTGATTCCCCAGGACCCATGTTAGCCAGATGCACAAGGGGGTGCACGTGTCTGAACTTTATTTCCAGTGGTTGGAGGCCCTGGCGTGCCCATTCTCTCTCTCTCTCTCGCCCTCTCTCTGTCAAATAAATAAATAAATAAATTTTTTTTTAAAAAAAAAGAAAGAAAATAGACTTTCAGCGACAACAAGGCCTAGGAGGTCTTGCTCTGTCATGGACATCAGAGTGCATTGGTCTCTTCAGCCCCTCTCCACCCACAAGCCTCTGAATAAAATGATTTGACGCCAAAATGGTTAAGCAATAAACAAACAAAGGGAAAAAGAAAACAGCCAAGTTTAGGGAGGCTAGGGCAGGAGGATCAAAAGTTCAAGGCAAACCTAGGCTACAGGGTGAGTTCAGAGTCAGGCTTAGTGTGTCCCTCTTGAAATAAAAAGCGAACAAGGGAGCTGGGCACACACCTTTAATCCCAGCACTTAGGAGGCAGAGATAGGAGGATTGCCGTGAGTTCGAGGTCAGCCTGAAACTACATAGTGAATTCCAGGTCACCCTGGGCTAGAGTAAGACCCTACCTCGAAAAACCAAAAAGGGGGAGGGGGCTGGAGATATACTTCAGTGGAAGAGTGCTTGCCTAGCATATGAGAGGCACTCAGTTCAATCTGTAATACTAAAAAAATGAATAAGCAAACAAAAACTGAAGTTAATGGTTAAAGAGAAAGAATGGGAAAGAAAAGTAAAGATGTTGGAGAGGAAAGGGAGACTTTCATTGCAGTCTGTAGTTTAAAATCAGGGGTCAGAGCAAGCTTCATTGAGAAGTGATGCTGGAGTAGAGACTTGAAAGAGGTGAGGGAATGAAGGACAGCAGAATTCGGGTACCAAGATTTCCCCACCGAGAGGGCTACAAGTATACTTGCCAAAGGCAGAAGTGCATAAGGGACCGTAGTTGGAGGAAAATGTCCAAGAAGGCTACATGTTGGAGCCAATAGGAGGATCCTGTAGAGTCTTGTAGGCCACTGCGGCCACTTTTTGAATCCTCAGTCCCTCCCCACCCCCTGCCAGATGGGGTCTCTCTGAAGGATCTGACTTAAACAGAATCACTCTGCTGCTATGTTGAGAAAAGACCAAAGGGGAACAAGGAATAGAAGTGGGGAGTCTGTCATAAAGATGATAGTGGCTAGGTCAAGGTGATGCTTGTTGAAGTGAAGATGGTAAAAAGTGAGTGGATTTGGGGTACATTTTGAAGATAAAGCCCAAAGGAATTGCTGAATTTAGGCATAGGGCTCAAGGTCAGAAAAAGAGTCTAACATGACTCCAAAGCTGGAAGGATCAGGTTGTCATTAGCTGAGCTGTGGAAAGCTGGAGGAGTTAAACTTGGGGCATCTGTGAGACATCAAGGTGTCAAGCAGGGAGTTGCACGAGCGAAACTGGTCATCCAGGGAGAGGCTTGGGCTGGTTGCTGTCAGCAGAGGAATGGTTTTTAAAGCCCAGTGTCTGGGTGAGATCACCAGGAAAGCATGGGGACAGAAGAGGTAAGCTGACAGCCTTGGGGCACGCAGCAGCATGGAGAGGTTAGGAAGTCAGGGAGTGGCCTGCAGATGAGACGCAAGTCACAGCCAGCGAGGGCAGAAGGAAAGCCCAACCCAGAGTGTCTGAAGCCGAGTGTGGCAAGTGTTTCTAGAAGCACCACAGGCCCAGCTGTGTCAAATGTGGCTGACAGGCCACGTAAGACAAGGCCAAATAACCATCTACTTTGTTTAGCAGCTCGGAGGTCACTGGTGACCTTGAGAAGTGCAGGGTCCTAGAGCAATGGGGTGAAGGCCTGACTAAGAAGTGTTTTTAATGGCCCGACGTGGTGGCACACCTTTAATCCCAGCACTTGGGAGGTAGAGGTAGAAGGATTGTTGTGAGTTTGAGGCCACCCTGAGACTACAGAGTGAATTCCAAGTCAGTCTGGACTAGAGCGAGACCCTACCTTGAAAAACCAAAGAATTAAATTTTTAAAAAGAGTATTTTTAACAGAAGTGAGAAGCAGATAGATTCTTCAAGGTGGGTGCTACTTGATAAGGCCAGAGATGATGTCCCTACTCACCATCTGTACAAATAACTGGGTGAGGAAACTGAGGCTCAGGCAGGCTCAGAGTTTCCATACAGAGCCAGGATTCCCTACTTGGGCTTGTCAACTCCCCCGCTTGACATCCGATGCCTCCCAGCTTCCCTTTACCTCACTGGCTAGTAGGGCCCTGCTTAGGGACTGTCATACCTGGTGGGTGTGATTTGCCTGGGTGTAGACAAGCAGCTGCCTACCAGGTTTCCTTGCAACACCTGTAATACGCAAAGGTGCTTGGGGAAGGTCAACACCCTCAGCCTTTAAGCTAAGATTTACACACCCAGGCTTTGGCCCCAGATAGTCCTGGGTTCAAATACTGACTCCATCACTTACCCGTTTTATGAGCTCTGGCAAATCTCCTTGTGGGGCAAGCATTGCTTGCCTCATCTGTGAATGGGGTAAGTCTCTGCATCCCTCAGTCAACAGTAAACCCTCACTCACGGTTGCCACTAGCTTTTGTTGCCTAATGGAGTTGGTTAAGGGATTTGCCCCTGTCTGGGAAGCAAATTGACAGTGACTATGCAAATGTCTGTAATTGGATTGAAGAGCTGAGTGGCGTGTCATGGAGCCTGGGTTTGGCAGAGTTGAGGGGATCACTAGGGAGACAGGGCCATTTTCAGGGCTCTTGCCTAGAACCCAGGAAACTGAAAGGGAAAGAATAAGGGGGGAAAGTGGGAGCTACAAGTAGTGTCCCTAACACTTTGTCCCTCCCAGTGCCTTACACAGATGCAGAAGGTTGTGGAGAAGGGCCTGGGTTCTGCTGACAACATTGTATTCAAGTCCAGGCTGCACTGCTTACCAGCCAGGTGATCTCAGTACTGTACCTAAGCAGGGCATGGTGGCACACACCTGGAATCCCCACACTAGAGAGGAGGCAAGAGGATCATGAAGTGGAGACCCTGTCTTAACAAAAAACAAAAGGGGGCTGGATGGGCTGGAGAGATGGCTTAGCAGTTAAGGCGTATGCCTATGATGCCTAAGGACCCAGGTTTGATTCTCTAGGTCCCACATAAGCCAGTTGCACATGGTGGTTCATGCATCTGGAGTTCATTTGCAGTGGCTAGAGGCCCTGGCGCGCCATTCTCACACTCTCTCTATCTTTTTCTCTTTCTCCCTCTCTTTCTGTCGCTAATAAATAAAAAAAATAAATCTTTTTTTTTTTTTAAAGTGGGGGGCTAGAGAGATGGCTTAGCGGTTAAGGTGCTTGCTTGCAAAGCCAAAGGACGGGTTTGATTTCCCAGGACCCACTTAAGCCAGATGCACAAGGTGGTGTATGAGTCTGGAGTTCGTTTGCATCAGCTAAAGGCCCTGGCATGCCCATTCTCTCTGTGCCTCTTTCTCTCAAATAAATAAAATAAAATAAAAAAGGGCTGTCCCTACCCTCTCTGTTTAAAAGAGATGGTCAGTGTCAACTTTAAAAATAGTTACTGGGGGGCTGGAGAGATGGCTTAGCAGTTAAGGCGCTTGCCTACAAAGCCAAAGGACCCAGGCTCAACTCCCCAGGGCCCATGTAAGCCAGATGCACAAGGGGCACATGCATCTGGAGTTCGTTTGCAGTGGCTGGAGGCTGTGGTGCGCCCATTCACTCTCTGTCCCGCATATTTCTGTATCTGTCTCTCCCTCTCAAATTACTAAATAAAAATGAAGTATTAAAGAGTTCTAGCTGGGTGTGGTGGCGCATACCTATAATCCCAGCACTTGGGAGGCAGAGTTAGGAGGATTGCTGAGAGTTCGAGGCCACCCTGAGACTACATAGTGAATTACAGGTCAGTCTGACCTAGCATGAGACCCTACCTCAGAAAACAAAAAACAAAAAAAAAAAAAAAAAAAAGAGAGAGAGAGAGAGAGAGAGTTCTAGAAGTTTGAAAAATAGTGAGGGGCTGAAGAGATGGCTCAATGGTTAAGGCATTTGGCTACAAAGCCTAACCGACCTAGGTTTGATTCTCTAGTACCTATGTAAAGCCAGATGCACAAAGTAGCAAATGCATCTGGAATTTACAGCAGCTAGAGGCCCTGGCATTCTCATTCTTTCTCTCTTTTTCTCTCCCTCCCTCTCTCTCTGCTCATAACTATACATAAAGTTAAAAAATTAAAAAATAAGTTTAATGCCAGATGTGGTGGCGCATGCCTTTAATCCCAGCACTTGAGAGGCAGAGGTAGGAGGATCACCATGAGTTCAAGGCCACCCTGAGACTCCATAGTGAATTCCAGGTCAGCCTGGGCTACAGTGAGACCCTACCTTCAAAAATCAAAAACAAAAATAAATAAATAAAAATAAGTTTAAACAATAGTGGGGATTAGAACCAGCATGTGCATAATGCTTTGCACATGAGAAGTAAAGATATAAATGTCAGTTGCCATGATAACCAATGCTTGCTACAATACTGAGATGTAGGTATTATGTGTACAGAAGAGAGGCTGTGACGCAGAGTGGTCTGCATCTGTCCAAGATCACACACTTAAGTGGAGAAGCCAGAACCCACGCCACATTGTCTGCCTTCAGGGCCAACCTAGCCATTAGATTCCTCCCTCCCAGAAGAAGACATCTAGAATCCCAAAACTAACTCTTTAAGGGTGTCCCCTCCCTGCACACATTGTATCACACACACACCTCTTCCTACTCCAGGTGAGGAGTTTTTCATACCCTGAGAGAGCCAGAGTTCCCAGAACAGAGCACTTAGTATGGCAGAGACCTGCAGTGAAAGTGAAGACTGCTTCCAACAGACAATGCCTGCCCCCAAAGCCCATGTCAGCGCTCTGTCCCCACGAATCCCCTCAGTGGCCAGAGGGTAGCTGCAGAGAGCACAAGGACTCAGCATGCAGAGAACTCTCTGGGAGGTCTGGAGTTGTCATAAGACCTACAGGGAAAGGGAAGTGTTAAAGAACCGTCCAGGCATCCCTACATAGGCTGAATGGCATGCCTCCCTTCCTGTCTTGAGGTGGCAAAATTAGAATTGAGCCCTCAACTCACTGCCTCTGAAGCCTGTCTTTCACCTGTCCTTTGGAGTATATGTGCACACGTGTTTGCATACATGTGTATTTAACAAGCTATGTGCTCTACTTACTTGGTATTTTAACATCTTTTGGTTTTCATAGTTTTAAAAATATTTTATTTATTTATTTATTTATTTGAGCAAGAGAGAGAGAGAGGCAGAGGCAGATGGAGAGAGAATGGATGTGCCAGGGCCTCCTAGTCACTGCAAACTGTCTCCAGATGCATATGTCACCTTGTGTATCTGGCTTTACATGGGTACTGGAGAATTCAACCTGGGTCCTTTGGCTTTGCCAGCAAGCACCTTAAATGCTAAGCCATCTCTCTAACCTTGTTTTGTTTTGGTCTGAGGTAGAGTCTTGTTCTAGCCCAGGCTGACCTGGAATTTACTATGTAGTTTCAGGATGGCCTTGAACTCATGGCAATCCTCCTACCTCTGCTTCCCAAGTGCTGGGATTAAATGCATGCAGCAACATGCCTGGCCTGGTTTTTACATTTTATTTCTTTATTTGCAGAAAAGGAGGGAGGGAAAAAGAATGAGAGAATGGGCATGCCAGGGCCTCTTGCCACTGCAAATGAAACTCCCCAGGCATGCACCACCTTTAGCAACTGGCTTTACATGGATGCTGGGTAATCAAACCCAGCCTGGCAGACTTTGTAAGGAAGTGCCTTTAACTGTTGAGCCATTTCCCAAATTCTGCTTGGTTTTTCTTTTTTTCTTTTCTTTTTTTTTTTTTTTTTTTTTGGTTTTTGGTTTTTGGAGGTAGGGTCTCACTGTAGCTCAGGCTGACCTGGAATTCACTATGTAGTCTCAGAGTGACCTTGAACTCATGGTGATCCTCCTACCTGTGTCTCCCAAGTGCTAGGATTAAAGGCATGTGCCACCACACCCAACTGGTCTTTTCTTTCTTTCTTAAACTTATATATATTTGAGAGAACACGAGAGAAAGAGGCAGACAGAGAGAGGGAGAGAGAGAGAGAGAAGAGAGAGAGAGGATGGTCACAACAGGTCCTCCAGCCACTGAAAATAACTCCAGACGCATGTGCCACCTTGTGCATCTGGCTTATGTGGGTCCTGGGGGATCGAACTGAGGTCCTTTGGCTTTGCAGGCAAACACCTTAACTGCTAAGCCATCTGTACAGTCCCCTCTTTTTTTAATGTATAATTTTATTATTGACAACTTCTATCCTTACAGACAATAAACTATCAAAATTCCCTCCCCTCCCCCACTTTCCCCTGCACACTCCACTCTCCATCGTATCCCCCCCTCCTCCATTAGTCTCTCTTTTATTTTATTTTATTTTTTATTTTTTATTTTTTTTGGTTTTTCGAGGTAGGGTCTCACTCTAGCCCAGGCTGACCTGGAATTCACTATGGAGTCTCAGGGTGGCCTCAAACTCACGGCGATCCTCCTACCTCTGCCTCCCGAGTGCTGGGATTAAAGGCGTGCGCCACCACGCCCGGCTTTCTCTTTTATTTTGATGTCATTATCTTTTTCTCCTATTAGGAGGGTCTTGTGAAGGTATTGCTAGGCACTGCGAGGTCATGGGTATCAAGGCCAATTTCTGTCTGGACAGTTGCATTGTAAGGAGTCATCCCCTTCCTTTGGCTGTTAACTTATTTCTGCTACCTCTTCTGCAATGGACCCTGAGCCTTGGAAGAGAGATGTTTCAGTGCTGGACACTCCTCCATCACTTCTTCTCAGGACTATGTTGCCTTTTGGGTTATCCCAGTGGTTACCACCATCTGAAAATAGAAACTTCTCTCACCAAAAGTAAGAGTAGCATTAATATATGAATATGAACATTAAGTGTAGTGCTTACTGGGCAGTTTGGTGAGCATAATATATGTGTTTAACCAGACAAGAGCAGGCTTTATACCCCTAAGGCTCATGACCTCCCCTGCCATAGGCTTTGGTTAGGTTTTCAGTACCAGGCATGTATTCCCTCCCATAGAGCAGGTCTCCAGTCCAGTTAGGGAGCAGTTGGTTTCCCCTAGAGCAGACATGCCACCATTGCACCTGTTCAGTCATTTGGCCTGTCTGCCCAAGCTTGAGGCTTCCAGTGTCCACTGTTTTCACCACTGATGACTTCTGTCTCCCATAGGACTGCGTGCAATGCAGCTTTTTCCAGCTTTCAGTCAGCTGGTCTACAGGGAGGAGGTTTTCAGCTCAGCCCCAGCTTGATTTCTCAGTGCCCTTGCCACCTAAGCATAAGAAGTCCTCAGCATTATGGTCTTACTGTCTGTTTCTTGAGGGAAGCCAAGGGTCTTGGCATTAGTCTATAATGTTTTGGAGGTAACAGAGACCTCCCTGGCCAACAACTCACTGGAAGGTATCCCATCCCTGGCACTGAAAATTTTCTAGTAACAATCTATGGCTTCTGGATGTGCTATTCAAAAAAAAAGTAGGTTTTCATATGTCTTATTCCGAATATCTTGAATTTTGATTGACCATCCCCCCCAACCCTTCTTTTACTCAGTCTCTTCCCCTGGCCTCACTTAGGCCATTCCACTCCCTGTAATCTGTTCTTCTACTTACATATATACAATACCATCCCCTTAAGTCCTTCCCTCTCTTCCCTCCCTTATAGTCTCTTTCTAGCTTACTGACCTCTGCTACCGATTTTTGGTTACAGTCACACACAAGTCTACACATTTGTAGCTAGGATCCACATATGAAAGAGAATATGCAACGTTTGGCTTTCTGGGCCTGGGTTACCTCACTTGGTATAATCCTTTCCAGATCCATACATTTCCCTGCAAATTTCATAATTTCATTTTTCTTTACCGCCGAATAGAACTCCATTGTATAAATGTATCACATCTTTATTATGCATTCATCTGTTGAGGGACATCTAGGCTGGTTTCATTTCTTAGCTGTTGTAAAGAGAGCAGCAATAAACATTATTGAGCAAGTATCTCTAAAGTAGTAAGAAGAGTCATTAGGATATATGCCAAGGGGTGCTATAGCTGGAGAATATGGTAAATCTATTTTTAGCTGTCTCAAGAACCTCCACACTGATTGCCACATGGCTGTACCAGATTGCATTCCCACCAACAGTGTAGAAGGGTTCCCCTTTTTCCACATCCTCGCCAACATTTATTGTCATTTGTTTTCTTGATGGTAACCATTCTGACAGGAGTGAGATGGAATCTCAAAGTTGTTTTAATTTGCATTTCCCTGATTGTGGTCTTTTCTTTTTTTCATCTCTCTCTCTTTTTTTTTCTGGGTGTGTTGGCATACGCCTTTACGAGAGAGAAAGAATTGGCATGCCAGGGCCTTAGCCACTGCAATCGAACTCCAGATGCATGTGCCATCTTGTGTGCATGTGCAACCACATCTGTCACCTTGTACATCTGGCTTACGTGGGACCTGGAGAGTAGAACATGGGTCCTTAAGCTTCGCAGGCAAACACCTTAACTACTAAGCCATCTTTCCAGCCCTTTACTTCTTTTTTGAGGCAGGGTCTCACTCTAGCCCAGGCTGACCTGAAACTCATTCTATAACCCAGACTGACTTCAAACTCACAGCAATCCTCCTACCTCTGACTTCCAAGCACTGTGATTAAAGGCATGCACCACCACGCACAGTGTCCCACACGTGCCACGCTCAAGTCCTTCCTCTCGGGCCGGTCCTGTGTGACCAGCACTGACCACCTATGTGAATCAGGCATGAGGTTGGGCACTGTATCCAGAGGCAGAGCAGAAGGGAGGCAGATACACAAACCAACGATTACCATTTGGTGCTACAAATGCCTCCATCTTTCCAGTACACTGCTCTGCTGCCCCTTTGTAAGGGCTTTTCTCTGCCAGAGCCCACTCCTTCTTGCTTCAGCAGCTGCTGCCCATCCTTCAGATCATACCTGGTTGGCGTTTCTTCTTCACATGCAGGTTACCCACCACTGTGGTGTTGCACCCAGGGGGTACCTGCCCTCTACTGCCGTTCGTCTGTCTGCCCTCCTGGTGGCTGAGCTTCACAGAGGCAGCAATCCTGGCAATTTTTCACCATTATGTGACTAATATCTGAAACGTGCTGGGCCTGGCACATGGAAAAGACATACGTGAATGAATTAATGAATAAATAAATGTAAAAGTCCACTGGTCAAGGAAGAGAATTGTTCCAGTCTAATGGCACACATACAGTCTGATCTTCCCCTCTCTCTTAATGTTGATCTTTCAGCTGTGGTAGCCAGGATTCCCCCAGAGCCAAGACCTTCTCCAGAAGGTGACCCTTCCCCACCACCGCCACCACCACCAATGTCAGCCTTGGTCCCTGACACCCCACCGGACACCCCTCCTGCCATGAAGATTACCACTAGCCCTAAGCAGCTTCCACTGGAACCAGAGAGTCCTCCAGGGCCGCTAGAGCCTATGCCAGCTCCCCCACAAGAAGACTCCCCATTCTCAGATGCAAAGAACAGGGGACCCACTCCACCAGCCACAGGCCAACGAGATGCCAGGCCTCCTCGAAGGAGCAGCCAACCATCCCCAACGGCAGTGCCAGCCTCTGACAGCCCTTCCACTAAGCAAGGTATGTGTGATATGCCTTAGGTGGTGCCTCATGACGGAGTCATCTTTGTCCTGGAAATGGAGACAAAAAGAGGGCGTAAGGCTGGCTGGAGGGAAAGCCTGAGGCTAACTGCTCCTTGGTGGGCAGACCTTTTGACGCATGCATCTGTGGTTGTTCCCTCTGCTCAGATGTAAAGAAGGCAGGAGAAAGACACAAGCTGGCCAAGGAGCGCCGAGAAGAACGGGCCAAGTACCTGGGTGAGTGGGTAGCAAAGTCATCATCTTCATCATCACCTTCACTACCAGCCTCCTTTAAATAGCCCAGACCCTTCTGGAACACTGCATGTGCACTATGCTAAAAGTACCTCATGCATGAGCTCATTTAATTCTCTCAGCTCCTTCTGGGGAGAAAATAGGTTTGGGGAGATGACATCACTTGTCTCAGAGCTAGTGGAGTAGCTGAGATGCAGACACACGTGCTGCATCTCACCCCAAATCCATGCTCGTTACCACATCCTATGGAAATCTGTCTAGGAGGACCCCAAATCATACTGGGCCTCACACTGCACAACTCATTTGAGTCCTTCAGTGTGAGAAATGGGAAGCCAAATGAGGGAAAACAATCCTCCTGTCTTCAGGAAGCCCTTGAATGTGAAGGAGAGATACGGGGGAGGAGACTGGCGGGGGGGCAGGCAGAAAAGGGACCCCTGGGAGGAGCTGCGCCAGGCCAAGGACCGCCACCAGTCACACCCTGTCCTCTTCACCCCACCCCAGCGGCCAAGAAGGCAGTGTGGCTGGAGAAGGAGGAGAAGGCCAAGGCGCTGCGGGAGAAGCAGCTCCAGGAGCGCAGGCGGCGGTTGGAGGAGCAGCGGCTTAAAGCCGAGCAGCGCCGAGCAGCCCTGGAGGAGCGGCAGAGGCAGAAGCTGGAGAAAAACAAGGTGCCTTCTTCATGATCCCGACTAGGTCCACATGGACCTGCAAGTCTTCAGCACACATGCCCGCCCCTGTGTGATGGTGAAGTGTGTGGGCACGTTGACACTTACGCCTCAGTGCGGTCTGTGCCACGCAGAACATTTGCTCCTGTATGCGCCACTGTATCCAGGCCCCAGGAATGTACCCGTGTGCCTGAATGCACGTGTCTGTGTAGATGTCCGAAGTTCTTCACATGGGTAGTGCCTGGTTTGAACACTGACAGGTGAGGCAGTGAAAGAAATGATGGCCTGGCCCTGCCTACCTGGTGTCCTCAGCCTAAAGGGGAAAAAAGTCCCAAGATCAGGACCCTCAGTGCCAGGGAGACATGGCCTTGCCCAGGCACCCTAGGCAGAGAGAATCCCACCCATCCTCAGAGCAGCTCATACCCAGGAAGTGACCTTGGGCCCAGTGGGAGCTCTCCAAGAACAGTGGCGAAGGCTAGATCGTACACGGGCCCGAATCACAGCAAGGAGCCAATAGCCTTGGTTGCCTGCAGTGTGAGTCAGTAAGAGCTTGGGAGGGGGCTGTGCAGGAGGAGGCCCTTCTCCCAGGTATGGTGGCTGATTCTGAGCCCAGATCTCTCTTCTTCCCCACCTGCCCCCAGGAACGCTATGAAGCAGCCATCCAGCGGTCAGTGAAGAAGACTTGGGCTGAAATCCGGCAGCAGCGCTGGTCCTGGGCAGGGGCCCTGCACCACAGTTCCCCGGGACATAAGACCAGTGAGTGGCTTGGAAAGGCTAGTAGGTGGGTGGGGTGGGCTGGGCCTGGTGAAGGGGGACAGCTTACATACAAGGAGCTAGCTGCTTCCTATGGCATGTGTCTTGCTTCATGTGACTGACTTGTATCTTCTGCAACGGTCTTTGAACCAAATTGTCCCTTCCCAAGGACTTCCACTATCAAACCAGAGGTGATCTCCACTTGGTTTGCTCCTCAAACCTCTGTCATTGTAGGAGTAGCCTTCTTTGCTCCTATTAATCAGTATTAGTGGATGAGACATAAAAAGAGGACTTAATGCTCTTCAGACCTTGGATATTTAAAGAAAACTGTCACCTTCCCCCCTCCCCTCCATGTTATGGAAGGTAGATTTTTGTCTTTGAGTTTTCTTCATGTAGGCACACCATGGATTTTGGTCTGATTCTTTGCTGGCATGTATGTACACTGTGTTTGGATGTCTTTATGCCCTGACAAGGTCCCATATTGCTGGCTGTATATCCTTGGTGTATGTGCCGTGCCGTGTAGCTTCCTGTGTCTGTGATGGAATGTTTATGGCCTTGTGTATTTCAGTGATGGTTCCTAAATCAGACCTGGGTGTGCACTCTGACACCTGGGGGTATGACCTTTAACTACTTGACCTCTCACTTCCTTCATCTGTAAAATGGGGATAACAGCACTACTTGCCTCCAAGGTTGTAGGTAGATGTTTGGAGGAGCAAGTCAGGTAACATGGACTTAGTGCCCAACACAGTGCCTGGCTCATGGTAAGCATCAACAAATGTTAGGTGTTATGAATATTGTTAGGTTGCTTCAATGTGTCTGTGCCTGTGTGCATCTTAATCTGTGTCTCTCTGTGTGTGCATGTCTGCACACGCATATGCATGCAAAAGTATCGACCACTCTCTCTGCCTGTGTCTGCATGTCTCTGTCTTTGTGTGTCTGGATGAAAATGTGGATTTGTGCAAGTGACTGTGAACTGTGTGTGTCTTCTGTTTAGGAACGTCTCTGCATTGTTCCAGTACGTGGGTGTTGTATCCATAGTGCCTTGGCTGGGCAATGTCAGCAAGTGCCAAGGCTGGGTGGTGGTGGGGAGGGGTACAGCACCCAGCCCTAGGGAATGGCTTCCTTCTGGTCTGGCCAGGAAGGCTGTAGTTCTAGTTTTTCACCATCTCCTTCCTCTACTCCTTTTTCGTCGGCTCCCCCAGTCCAGGTCGTTTCTGGTCACCTACCTTTCATCCTTCCTCTCCCAGGCCCAAGTTGGCCTCTTCCTCCCCATCCTAGCCTGCCCACTCCTCCCTCTTCCACCCTGCCCTTGGAGCATCCTGCATGGAAGGCCTCAGTGCCCCCCCTGGCTCCCGTGTGGCGGCCCTAATGCCGTGTCTTTTCCCCTCCAGGTGGGAGCAGGTGCTCCGTGTCGGCAGTAAACCTGCCCAAACACGTGGACTCTATAATCAACAAGCGGCTCTCAAAGTCCTCTGCCACACTCTGGAACTCCCCCAGTAGAAGTAAGAGAAGGCCCAGCCTTCCCCCTTCCAGAGCCCCTTGTAGCTCCCCAACCCCCCGCCCCCCCACCAAAGCCTCCTCCAGAGCTCAGCAAGAACACCAGTACCTGGAGCCCTCACATACTCCAGGTCCCCATCCCCACTCTACCCCATCTGTGGCTCTGTGCCCTTTGGGGGAGCCGGCATTGGGTCTGGACCCTGAGAACATAGTTGTGCCCTGAAGGAGAGAACAGAGACAAAGGACTAGGGTCCAGAAGGCAGAAAGCCTGGCAGAGGCCTCAAGAGCAAGTTGGGTAGAGGCTGGCTGGTGGTGGAAATGGGCAAGCAGCCTTATCTCCAGCCACAACCAGCTGGCCTAGGCCAACGTTAGACAGGTGGCCGTGCCCCCATGTGTCAGACTGGCCTGGGTGCTGGGGTGGGCTGTTCTGGCTCCACCCTGGAGAGCCACGCAGTCCTGTCCTCTCTCTGCCTTCAGAGCCCCAGCAATGGCCTTGGCTGGGTCCAAAGCTGTGACCAACCAGGATGGCACAGCTCCTGCGTTCCCACCATGCCCCTGGTGCTTACATATGAAAGAATCATGGTTGGAGTTATTTATAAGTTTCTCTAGCTTTTATTTGGTTGCAGTGTTGCCTAGCAACCAAATCAGCTGCTACACTAACCCCACCTGACTGAAGCTTAAAAATAACCCAGCAGCTGAGGGGACAGAGCCTGGTGGCCTTGAGCAGCCAGGCCCCCTAGCAGCTTCTTCCTGGCACAGGACTCCTAAAGACTGGCCTTAAGAGGCACAAGGACCCTCACTGTCCCAATTCCAGGAAGCATGCCTCCCCCAGGCCAGCGCTGTGAGAGCAGGAGAGGCAGGATCCTAAAGGCGGGACCTGGGAGAGGGCAGTTGGGTCTTCCCCCATTCCCTATGGCTCCTTCCTTTTGCTCAGTTCTGAGCCCGCTCACCTGGGGAGACTGGTAGGAGGAAATCCCGGAAGTGATTGCAGAGCCTTGTCCTGGGAAAGTTTTGGGAGGGTGCAGTATTGGGAATCGAACCTACCTAGGGCCTCCAGCATGCTAGGCAAAAGCATTACCACTGAGCGCCTTAGCCCCTGGCAAGTGTTTTGTTGCTTGTGTCTGCGAATGGAGTTCCAGATATAAGTGTGGCCCCGCGTGACTGAACTGGGGGATGAGGGGCAGTCCTCCCGAATGAGAATCCTTGGGTTCGCCACGGGGTCAGTTACCTGGTCTCCACCGCCTATGCCTCTGCCTGCGGTGACCTGCATTGCCTGGTGTTCTCCGCCCCCAGATCGCAGCCTGCAGCTGAGCGCATGGGAGAGCAGCATTGTGGATCGTCTGATGACGCCCACCCTCTCCTTCCTGGCTCGGAGTCGCAGCGCGGTCACACTGCCCCGCAACGGCCGCGACCAGGGTAGGGGCAGCGGCCTTGGGAGACGCCTCGCGAGGGCCCGGGCAGGGACCGGTCTCGTGCCCGGACCACACCCCGACCGCACTCATCCCTCCGCAGCCGTGCCCGTGTGCCCGCGCTCGGCCTCCGCCAGCCCCCTGACGCCTTGCAGCGCCCCCCGGAGCGCGCACCGCTGCGCCCCGGCTGGGGAGCGCCCCGAGCGGCGCAAGCCCAGCGCCGGTGGCGGCAGCCCCTCTCTGGTGCGCCGCCGGCCCGAAGCCTCGCCGGTGAGTGGCCGCTGCGCAGGTGGGGACCGGCAGCTCGAGGCCGGGGCATGGACTGACCGCTTCCCTCCTCCCCACGCCCCCGCCCCAGGTGCAGAAAAAGGAGAAGAAGGACAAGGAGCGAGAAAACGAGAAGGAAAAGAGTGCCCTGGCCCGGGAGCGCAACCTCCTCAAGAAGCGCCAGTCCCTGCCAGCGTCCGTGCGACCGCGCCTCTCCTCGGGCACCGCCTCTGAGCTCAGGTGGGCGGAGCCCTGCACCTCACCGGGCCCTGCGGCCTTGGTCTTTCACTCCCAGACACCTGCTGGGCACTTAGTCTAGGGTGAAAGTTCCCAGAGGACAGGGTTGTTGTTTTCTTTTTGTTTTTTTCGAGGTAGGGTTTCACTCTAGCTCAAGATGACCTGGAATTCACTATGTAGTCTCAGGATGGCCTTGAACTCACAAGGATCTTCCTACCTCTGCCTCCCAAGTGCTGGCATTAAAGATGTGCGCCACCACGCCCGGTTTTATTTTATTTTATTATTATTATTTTTATACCACGATGCTTTCTAAGGCACCACCCCCTCTCTCGGGGGTGAACCCATTCCAGGGCGCCCTGCCCTTCACAAAGAAAAGAGAACTCTCTCCCGGGCGCCCACCAGCTTCTCCCGGATTGGTCACGTTACTGCACTGGACACATTTTCATTTTTTTCCCCTTTTCTTTACTTCCTTCACCCCTTCTCTTTTTCTTTCTATCTTTTTTTTTTTTTTTTTGAGACAAAGTTTCATGTAGCCCAGGCTGACCTCAAATTCACTGTGTGGCTAAGGATGACCTTGAACTTCTGATCTTCCTGCCTTCCACTTCCCAAGTGCTATTATAGGCATATGCCATCATGTCCAGTTTATGCAGCGCTGGGGATTGAACCCAGGGCTTCATGCATGCTAACTGAACATTCTACCAACTGAGCCTACATCTCTAGCCTCTCACGGTTTGGTTGTGGAAGCCCCCAGCTCCTAAAACTGTAGTCCCTGATAAGCACTCAATACATACTTAATCAGTGAATGATCTACTAGATAGGTTCTGAGGACACTTTGGTAAGCTAAAACAGACCCACAGTTTGCCTAAGTGTGCATGTTGTCAGAGAGGCAGACATTAAGCAGACTCTCACAAATGACTATGTAATTGAAAACTAGGATGTATGTAAGAGGAAATGATACCACGTTCAGAGTGAATAGGTGGGGGATGCTGACCAAGCCTGTACGAGGGACACTTCCCTGAGGAAGTGACATGCTCAGCATGTGTGTGGAGGAGGGGGTTGCCTACTCCAGTGCTCTGAGCCTCCAGGTCTAAACTAATCCTTCCCTTCTCTCTTAAGCCCCAAGTCCAAGGCCCGGCCATCTTCTCCCTCTACAACCTGGCACAGACCTGCCTCCCCGTGCCCCAGCCCAGGGCCAGGCCATGCCCTGCCTCCAAAACCACCATCTCCCCGAGGCACCACTGCGTCCCCCAAGGTGCGGGCTCGAAGGAAGGAGGAGGCAAAGGACAGCCCCAGCTCAGCAGGGACGGAGGACAAGAGCCAAAGCAAGGGCAAGACCAGTGAGGAAAAGGAGCCAGCGGCCCCTGCCTCGCCAGCGTCCTCACCAGTGCCCTCACCCACCCCAACCCAGCCTCAGAAGGAGCAGCCCGCCACAGAGACCCCTGCAGGTGCACATGGAGAGAGGGCGTAGGATGGTGGACTTGATAAGTGAGAAACATCTGTCAGGTAGTGTTTTGAGTGTGGACCAGGATAGATGATTGAGTATTGATGTTGGGAACAAAAAGAGGGGCTCTAAGGGGGAGGGGTTATGATGGAGAGTGGAGTTATGAAGGGGAAAGTGAGGGGGAGAGAGGGAATTATCATGGTTTATTGTCTATAATTATGGAAGTTGTCAATAATAAAAAGGGGGGGGGCTCTAGAGCCGGGCATGGTGGCCCACACCTCTAATCCCAGTACCAGGAAGGCAGAGGCAGGAGTATTGCTGTGAGTTCATGGCCATCCTGAGACTACACAGTGAATTCCAGGTCAGCCTAGACTAGAGCAAGACTACCTTGGAAAACTTAAAAAAAAAAATGGGGGTAGGCTCTTGCTCATGACAGGACCAGGTCTCGAACACAGGCCACTCAGAGTGATGGTAACAGTAGAGTGGGTAGGTCAGGAAGCACAAGGGTGTGACGGGACTAACTCCTGATCTCGTATCTTCCCCCAGATAGGGCTGTCCCGACCTCACCCCCAGCCCCTGCTCCCGCTCCCACCCCGGCGGTGACCCCCAGCAAGCCCATGGCCGGCACCACCGACCGAGAAGAAGCTACTCGGCTGCTGGCCGAGAAGCGGCGCCAGGCCCGGGAGCAGCGGGAGCGTGAGGAACAGGAGCGGAAGCTGCAAGCTGAACGGGACAAGTGAGTGGTCCTCGGGGCTGAGGGTGCGGGTGCGGGGGCTGGAGGACCCGCAGGCGCGGGGCCTGAGCTTCCGTGCTCCTCCAGGCGGATGCGGGAGGAGCAGCTGGCGCGGGAGGCCAAAGCCCGAGCCGAGCAGGAGGCCGAGGCCCGGAGGCGGGAGGAGCAGGAGGCTCGCGAGAAGGCGCAGGCCGAGCAGGAGGAGCAGGAGCGGCTGCAGAAGCAGGTGCTCGCGCCCGTGGGCTCCCCGGACTGCCCGGAGGGAGGGCTGGGGTTAGGGACCCAGATCTCACGGAGGTCTCCGGCAGAAAGAGGAGGCTGAAGCCCGGTCCAGGGAAGAAGCGGAGCGCCAGCGTCTGGAGCGGGAAAAGCACTTCCAGAGGGAGGAGCAGGAGCGGCAGGAGCGCAGGAAGGTGCGCAGGCGGGGCCGGGGTCCTGCCAGCCCTTGGGGCCGGCCGTGCTGAAGGAGCGGGTGGGTCCAGCCTTGGGCATGTAGGGGGAGTGTTGGAGCTGATGCCGGTTCTGGTCTGGGAAGGGCGGGAGGTGGAGGATTGGGCCCGGTCCCGGCTTCGGGCCTCACTGATGTGCGGCCTCCACACAGCGTCTGGAGGAGATCATGAAGCGGACTCGGAAGTCGGAAGCTGCCGAAACCAAGGTCAGGATTCGCTGGTTGGGAGTGGGTGTTGCAGTGAGGAAAGGAGACTACCAAAGGCCTTGAGTCAAGGAAGGAGGCCGTGGGAGAAGGCGCCCAGGATCTCTGAGTTGAGAGGGAGAAGAGTTCAGTACAGCAGAAGGGTGGGTCCGCGTAGCCCTTGAACCTGACCATTCTTCTTCTTCAAAGCAGAAGCAGGATGGAAAAGAGGCCACAGCCAACAACTCCAGCCCAGGTAAAGCGGATGCTCCCTTTATCTCTGTCCTCTTTGCTGTACACACCTCCAGCTCTAGTCCCACCCCTCACCAGCCCCTAACCAATGTCCATCCTTCACCGTGACAGACCCTGTGAAAGTCATAGAGACACGGCCCTCTGGGTTGCAGAAGGAGGCTGTGCAGAAAGAGGAGCTGCCCGCCCAGGAGACTCAGTGGAGGTAAACAACTCCCACGTCCTGGGACTCTGAGCAAGTGGGCAGCTGCAGATGAGAAAGCTGTAGACTGGTCTGGGCTTCCTCGGGAGCTGAAATGCTGACCATGGGCTGCTTCCACAGCCTGCCAAGCAAGGAGCTACCAGGGTCTCTGGTGAATGGCCTGCAGCCTCTCCCAGCACACCAGGAGAATGGCTTCTCCCCCAAGGCACCTTCTGGGGACAAGAGTCTGGGCCGAACACCGGAGGCCATCCTGCCCTTTGCAGAGGCAGAAGCCTTCCTCAAGAAAGCCGTGGTGCAGCCCCCACAGGTCACAGGTAGGAAGTCCTGGTCCTTGGGCCCAGCTGCATCCCTCATAGGCCTACCCAGAGTCCCCAGCCCTGCCCTGCCATGCCCTGCCCTCTCCTGCTCCTCCATGAAAAAGACCCTGCAGATCTGGGTTTGGATGCAGGCCTTGCTCTGACTATTCTGTTTTTTTTTTCCCTAGAAGTTCTTTAAGCAGTTGCCTTGGACCCTGGCACAGCTATGAGGGCTCCTCTTCATCATCTCTGATGTCTGGAGGAGAGACAGAACAAAGATGGACTTGGCCTGGGCCCCTGGGGGTGGGTCCTCTCTGTTATTTTTAATCTGCACCTTATAGACTGATGTGTCTTTGGCTGGAGCCAGACTCTGCCCCTCAGTGCATCCGTGTGCTCACACGCGCGGACACGCCCTCTCCCTCATACACACACACACTCACAGCCTCTCTGGCCTTCCCTCTGGGGAAGGACCACCTGTAGTATTTGCCTTGGTTTGGTGGGGTACAGTGGATGTGAATACTGTAAATAGCTTGAGCTCAGATGCCTCTGTGTGGAGGGGGCGGGTGCAGAAGGTAGACCCTCCTCCCAGGGCTCCCTGGGGAGATCTTCCTCTCTCTATTTAACTGTAACTGAGGGGAAGCCCAGGTCTGGGAATGGGGGGGGCACCTTGGGCCACAAGATACTGGTTGCTTTGGGGGTAATGTCCCCTGACCTCGCCTGGAATCAGTGTTATTGCATCTGATCAAACTTCTCCAGAAATAAAGTGAGAATAATTCTGCCAACCCTGTGTATCCTTGCAGCTGGGGTGAGGGTGAGAATAGCTGGTCTGAGTTCCAAGAATTTAAGGAGTCTAGAGCTTAGTGCTATCGAACTCTTATCTGGTGGTATCAGTCCTGGCCCCCCTGCCCTGTGGTCTGTTTTCCAGTGTATTCCTGAATTCATTCATTATTCATGCAACAAACACTGCTGCATCTGCCCTACATAGCCCTGGGCTGCACACTGGGTGTAGCAGCAGGGACCTAGACTTTGTCCTGGGGTTTCTAGCCAAGCAGAGCATCACAGACATTGTGTGCTGCCTCTTCCTCATTCCAGACAGAACCTGATCCTGCAGGTAGCTGGCTGCCTCCTAGCACTACCCTGTGCTTCAGCAGATGTGGGTCCATCCACAGGGGCAGGGAATCATGATCGTGAGGAGCCAAAAATGATGGCCCCAAATGGATTGTGAGAGATTGGATTAGGCATGAACTTAGGTGACACAGCTCTAGCCAATAAATAAGATGAGAGAGCCTCTTGGAAGCTTCTGGGGAAGGATACCTCACTTTTGAAAAGAAACACTGTGGCAGCTATCCTCTAAGATGACCTCCCAATGTCCTCTGGAATTCACACTCTTGTATAGTCCTTCTTGTATTATACCAGGGTTGGGCTAAGTGACCAACAGAATACAGCAGAAAGGATGGTGTGCCAGTCTGTCCTGGTTGATTACTCACTCTGAAGGTAGTGGCTGGGATATGAATGAGTAGCCTTAAAAGAGGCCCATGTACCCAAAAAGTGAATTGCCTGTAAGTTACCATACCAATAAGCTCTGAAGCAGATTCTCCAGCCCCAGTCCAGCCTTCAGATGATTTTCACCCTGGCTGACAATGTATCTGTCACCTCAAGAGAGATACAGAACTAGAATCAGCCGTTTTATCCACCCCTGGTGTTCTAATCCTCAGAAACAGAATATATTTTAAATCGCTAAGTTTTGTGATGGTTTGTCACACTGCAAGATTGATTAATGCACATGATAAGGAGAAAACTCTGTTTGAATAATGTGAAGTCCCACCATGATGCTTGGAGTCGCTGCGTTGTCCTCACCAGCCTGCAGACAAAGCTAACATCAAGGACAACAACAAGCCTCAACCTAGATCCCCTGAATGTTATGTGTGTCTATGTGTTTCTGAAGGTTAAACCTAGGGCCTCCTGCATGCTAAGCCAATTCTCAAACACTGAGCTACATCCCTAGAGCCTGGTCTTTGAGAATATCACTGGATTAACAACTCCTAAAACAGGCCCATCTCTAGCTACTTCCCTTCCTGTTTAGGCCAATGCAAGTTGGAATTTCTGTTTTATGCAGCCCAGAGCTTCTAACTTAATTGGGAATTCAAACCATAAACAAATGTATGTATTTTGTGAGAAACATGGAAATGAGAGCCAAGCACAAGTGGATCAGTGGATCGTGCCTTTGATTCCAACACTTGGGAGGCTGAGGTAAGAGGATCACCATGAGTTTGAGATCAGTGTGGGCTACAGTGAATTCAGGTCAGCCTGGACTAAAATGAGATTCTGCCTCAAAAAAAAAAAAAAAAAAAAAAAAAGGTGGGGGGAGGCTGGAGAGATTACTCAGTGGTTAAGGCACTTGTATGTAAAACCTGACAGCTGGGGTTCAATTCTGAGCATAAAGTCAGTTGCACTGGAGTTCACTTGCAATGGCAAGAGGCCCTGGTGTGCCCATTCATTCATTCATATTCTCCTCTTGCCTTGCAAATAAATAAAAATGAAAAATAGGGGCTGGAGAGATGGCTTAGCGGTTAAGGTGTTTGCCTGCAAAGCCAGAGGATCTCGGTTCGATTCTCTATGACCCACGTAAGCCAGATGCACAAGGGGCACATGCATCTGGAGTTTGTTTGCAGTGGCTGGAGGCCCTGGCACTCCCATTCTCTCTCTCTCTCTCTCCTTCCCCCTTTCTCTCAAATAAATAAATAAATAAAATATATTAAAGAGAGAGAGACCCTACCTTGACAAACCAAAAATAAGAAGCAGCAGCGACATTTAAACTTGACCTGAAGGCTGGGGGAGGGGCCGATGAAGCAAGGAAAGGAGTTTCAGGTGGGAGTCAGCATGTGGAGAGGGCCTTGGGCTCAAGCAGGGGCTGGATTGCTGGATGCTATGAGCGACGCGCTGAAGAATAGTTACATGAGGCTGGACAGGGGCCCAGGCACAGGCAGGTCTGGGATGGGAATTTCAGGCAGAGGTGAACCTCGTTGGGCCCTCTCCCTTGTAAGGGCTCCTTTGCACGCCCCTGCCAGCTCACTAGCTCAGCACCAGCTCGTGTCACAATGGAGGCACAGGCACTGCCTCTCTGAAGGTCACCACCCTCCGAATGCTCGTGGGAAAGCATTTACTCACTCATTTGTTCAGTCAATAAATTGTGGAGCTCCTGCTAAGTGCCAGAGGGATACGGTGGTAAGCAGAAACCAAAGTGAGATGCTCTTGCGCTTCCTGGAGGGGACGATGGGCATTAATCAGACAACCACACTGACAAATGTGAAAATAGAACATGTGGTAAGGCAGAGCAGAAGGAGCAACAGCGGGGTGGGAGCTGGGCTCGGTGGGATAAGGTGTCCGTGGATAAACGCTGTTTCAGCTCATCCCAAATCGGTAGACTGGGCAAGGTCAGGAAGGTGGGAAGGAGAGACAATCAATTTCCAGACAAGAGAAAAGACTATGGGAAGGAGCTGTATCCATAAGACGCTGGGTGCAGATTTTAAGGGGTCTATTTTTTGTTTTATTTGTGTATATGTGTGTGTGTGTGTGCACATGCATACTACAGCACGTGGGTGGAAGTTGGAGGACAACTTTGAGGTGTCTGCTCAATTTCCTCCCCCCCCCCTTTTTTTTTAGGTAGGGTCTTGCTCTAGCCCAGGCTGACCTGGAATTCACTATGTAGTCTCAGGGTGGCCTTGAACTCACAGTGATCCTCCTATCTGCCTCCTGAGTGCTGGGATTAAAGGTGTGCACCACCACGCCCTGCTTGTGCTCCATTTTCTTTAAGCCAGGGTCTCTTGCCACTGCAAATGACCTAGCAGACTGCAGACAAACATCAGACTAGCTGGCCTGTGAGCTCTGGATTCTCCTGGCTCTGCCTCCCATTGTCATAGGTGTATTGGGATCACAGATGCATGCAGCACTTTGCTTTACGTGGGTGCTGGGGAAATAAACCCAAGCTGGTAGGCTTTGCAAGCAGGTTCCTTTTAACTGTTGAGCCATCTCCCTAGCCCCAGAGTCTGTTTATGTTCATGAAAACAGTTCTCAGTGCCTGGTAAAACAAGCGATCACCATTTCTTGTTTTGATGTTCTCTTAAACATTTTTTAAAATTTTTATTGATTTACTTGAGACAGAAAGAAAGAGGCAGGTAGAGAGAGAGAATGGGTACACAAAGGCTTCCAGCCACTGCAAACTAACTCCAGACACATGCGCCACCTTGTGCATCTGGCTTATGTAGATCTTGCGGAATGGAACCGGGATCCTTTGGCTGTTTAGGCAAGCACTTTAACTGCCCCATTCACTATTTTTTTTTTTTAATTTTAACTTTTTTTTTTTTTTGAGGTAGGGTCTCGCTCTAGCCCAGGCTGACCTGGGATTCACTATGTAGTCTCAGGGTGGCCTCAAACTCACAGTGATCCTCCTACCTCTGCCTCCCAAGTGCTGGGATTAAATGCATGCACCACCACGCCCAGCAACTTTTTTTTGACAACTTCCATAATTATAGATAATAACCCATGATAATTCCCTCCCTCTCCCCACTTTCCCCTTTGCAACTCCACTCTCCATCATACGTTTTCCCCTCTCAATAAGTCTTTTATTTTGGTATCATCATCTTTTCCTTGTATTAATTATGATGGTCTTGTGTAGGTAGTGTCAGGCACTGCGAGGTCATGGATATCCAGGCCATTTTGTGTCTGGAGGAGCGCGTTGTAAGGAGTCCTACCCTTCCTTTGGCTCTTCTTTCCGCCACCTCTTCTGCAAAAGCCATTCACTATTTCTTGAATTACAAAAAATCCGTTGGGCCAGGTGTGGTGGCAGAGGTAGGAGGATCGCCGTGAGTTTGAGGCCAGACTGAGACTACATAGTGAGCTCCAGGTCAGCCTGGGCTAGAGTGAGACTCTACCTCAAAAAAAAAAAAAAAAAAAAAAACAATAAAATAAAATTTTAAAAAGTCCATTGGGCTGGAGAGATGGCTTAGCGATTAAGGTACTTGCCTGCAAAGCCAACCCAGGATCTATGTAAGCCAGATGCACAAGGTAGTGTATGCATCTGGAGTTTGTTTGCAGTGGCTGGAGGCCTTGGCATGCCCATTCTCTCTATCTGCTTCTCCCCTGCCCTTCCTCTCTCTCAAATAAATAAGTACATAAAATATTAAAAAAAAAAAAAGAAGAAAAAGGAAGGAAAGAAGGAAGGAAAAAAGAGCTGGAGAGATGGCTTAGCAGTTAAGGCACTTGCCTGCGAAGCCTAAGGACCCATGTTCAACTCTCCAGATCCCACGTAAGCCAAATGCACAAAGGTGAGGCAAGCACAAGGTCGCACATGCCCAGTAGGTGGCAAAAGCATCTGGAGTTTGACTGCAGTGGCTGAGGCCCTGGCACACCAATTCTCTCCCTCTCTCTATGTGTGTGTATCCCTCTCTCTCTCTCTCTCTTTCTCTCTCAAGTAAAAAAAGAAAAGAAAAATAAAGAAGCCCAGCATGGTGGCGCATGCCTTTAATCCCAGCACTGGGGAGGCAGAGGTAGGTGGATCACCATGAGTTCAAGGCCACCCTGAGGCTACATAGTGAGTTCCAGGTCAGCCTGGACTAGAGTGAGACCCTACCTCGGAAAACAAAAAAAAAAAAAAAAAAAAAGAAAGAAAGAAAGAAAGAAAGAAAGAAAAACCAAAATAAAATAAAGAAAGAAAGAGAGGAAAAGTCCACTGAGTTGGAGCTTGGCATGAGGAGAGACAAACCAAGCAGGGCCTTGTGAGACTGGTCAGGAGCTTGGGTTTATATTCCAGGGCCCTGAAAGCTACTGAAGATTATTAAACAGGGTAGAGAATATGACATGATCAGATGGGCAATTTCATTGGAACACTGATTTTTTTTTTTTTTTTCCTAGATAGTGTCTTGCTCTATCCAGGCTGACCTGGAATTCACTGTGTATAGTTGTCTTAGGCTGACTTGAACTCATGGTGACCCTCCTACCTCAGCCTCCCAAGTTCTGGGACTAAAGGCATACATCACCATACCCAGCCCCTCTCTGACTTCTGAGTGGGAAAGGAAGCTCACTGATAGAGATTCTATTATAAACCAAGAGGCAAGAAGCGGTTGCCAAAGTCCAGACAAGGGAAGGTAGGACTCTCTGGCAGACCATCACCCACCACTCAGCCATCACTGGACATGCTTCAGGGTAAGCATGCTGGTAAGATGGGCTTGCAAGGACAGTGCACACGGGTATGTATGGAATGTGTGGATGACTGGAGCCATTCCATCATCTGAAACATGAAAAGGCCTGGCTGGAAGAAGGCACACTTACTTTTGGAGTCTGAGAGAGGTTCAGAGGCAGCGATGAATTTGCTGTTGCATCCTAGAGAGCCACAGTCAGCCCATGGGATGACCTTTGACTCAAATATAACATTCATACTGTTTTTTATTTACTTGAGAGAGAGAGAGAGAGAATGGCCATGCCAGGGCTTCCAGCCATTGCAAACGAACTGCAGACGCATGTGCCACCTTGTGCATCTGGCTTACATGGGTTCTGGGGAATCAAACCGACGTCCTTTGGCTCTGCAGGCAAGCACCTTAACCACTAAGCCATTTCGCCCTGTTTTTTTTTTTTTTAATTTATTTGAGAGTGACAGAGAGAGAGAGAGAGAGAGAGAGAGAGAGAGAAAGGAAGATAGAGAGAATGGGCGCGCCAGGGCCTCCAGCCACTGCAAACGAACTCCAGACACATGCGCCCCCTTGTGCATCTGGCTAACGTGGGTCCTGGGGAATCAAGCCTCAAACCAGGGTCCTTAGGCTTCATAGGCAAGCTCTTAACCGCAAAGCCATCTCTCCAGCCCCTTGTTTTGTTTTTTAAGAGGATCCAGATAGATGGCTCAGTGAATAAGAGAGCTTTCTGTACGAGAATGGGAGGGCCTGAGACTGCCTGAGTTCAATTCCTGGCAGCCGCACAAACAACTGGACATGGTGGCCATGCACGTTGGTAGCCCCAGTCCGCAGGGAGGATGGAATCACTGGCGGTGTGCTAGCTGAAAATGGCAGTTCCAGGTTGAGGGAGAGACACCCCCCCCATCTCAAGAAAGTATTCAAATGAGCAATAGAGAAGGGCACTCACAGTTATTCTCTGCCCTCATGTGCATTTGCACACACGTGTGTATACTGCACATCACATACCACACACTCTACATGCACAGAGAGAGAGTAAATCTCTAGCCTTGGGTAATAGAAATGGACAGAAAGAGTTGAATAACAAATTAGTTTTTTAAATATTTTATTTATTTATGAGAGAGAAAGAGAGAATGGGCATGCCAGGGCCTCTAGTCACTGCATACAGTCTCCAAACACATGTGTCCCCTTGTGCATCTGGCTTACGTAGGTCCTAGGGAATCGAACCTGGATCCTTAGGTTTCGCAGGCAAATGCCATAACTGCTAAGCCATTTTCCCAGTCTGATAACAAATTATTTAGTCATTAAGGAAACAGTTACTGCCAGGCATGGTAGCAAAGGCATTTAATCCCAGCACTCGGGAGGCGGAGGTAGGAGGATCACTGAGAGTTCGAGGCCGCCCTTGAACGGGTGTGGTGGCACACACTTTTAGTTCCAGCACTTGGGAGGCAGAGATAGGATTGCCATGAGTTCAAGGCCACCCTGAGACTACATGGTTAATTCCAGGTCAGCCTGGGCCAGAGTGAGACCCTACCTCAAAAAACCAAAGAAAGAAAGAAATTAAATAAATAAATAAAAGAATGGAAGGAAAAGAAACAGTTACTGAGCACTTAGTGTGTGAGAAACAGAGGTACTGGACATCTTTTGGAAGTTTTTTTTTTTTTTTTTTTTTAATTCGAGGTAGGTTCTCACTCAAGTCCAGGCTGGCCTAGAATTTACCATGTAGTCTCAGGGTGGCCTTGAACTCATGGCAATCCTATCTCTGCCTCCCAAGTGCTGGAACTAAAACTGTGTGCCACCACACCCGGCCTTTGGAGCTTAAAAACAAAAAAAATACTCACATGGTCCTTACCCTATGGTTCTTTACTAATTAACTAGTGCTGTAAACACACATAATTAAACCAGGCGTGGTGGCACACGTCTTTAATCCCAGCACTCAGGAGGCAAAGGTAGGAGGATTGCCGTGAGTTCAAGGCCATCCTAAGACTACATAATGAGTTTTTAGGTCAGGCTGGGCTAGTGTGAAACCCTACCTCAAAAAGCAAACAAAAAAAACAAACAAACAAGTAAACCATCAAGCATGGTGGCTCATGCCTTTAATCCCAGCACTCGGGAGGCAGAGGTAGGAGGATCATTGTGAGTTCGAGGCCACCCTGAGACTACAAAGTGAATTCCAGGTCAGCCTGAGCTAGAGTGAGACCCTACCTCAAAAAACCAAAAACAAACAAACAAAAAAAGTAAACACATAATTAAAACTAGGTCAAACCATGAATGGCTAAGTAATGGCATTAGAAAGTGAGTAACAGAGGATCTTCCCCAATCAGGGAGCTAAAGAAGGTGTCCCTGGGACAGCGCAATGCTCGAGCTGGGATCTGGAGAAGTCAGAGTCCATAAGGGCAAAGGAGTGGGAGTCCATACAGCAGGACCTAGGGAGCTGGACCCTGCATACAGAGTGAGGGGAGCATGGTGTCCCCAAAGCAGGCAGGACCATACTGCACAGGAAATGTGCCTTCTGAGAGTCTGGTGACTGTGGCATGTGCATTGGGAACTCTATGTGGTGCACACCTACAGTCCCACAGTCTCATTCTCACCCAGGATGATCATGAATTTGAGGCCAGCCTCAGCTGTTTAGCAAGACCCTGTCTCAAAAAGCAGAAACAGGGCCGGGTGTGGTGGCGCACGCCTTTAATCCCAGCACTCGGGAGGCAGAGGTAGGAGGATTGCCGTGAGTTCAAGGCCACCCTCAGACTACATAGTGAAATCCAGGTAAGCCTGTGCCAGAGTGAGATCCTACCTCTGGTACAGGGGCTAAGAGATGGCTCAGCAATTAAGGCACTTGCCTTCAAAGCCTAAGGACCGGGGTTTGATTCCTCAGTACCCAAGTAAAGTCAGATGCACAAGGTGGCCAAGCATCTGGAGTTCGTTTGCAGTGGCAGTCCATTCTCTCTCTCTGTCTGCCTCTCTCACTTGTAAATAAATATTTTACAAACGCAGAAACACCTGGGCATGGTGGCACATGCCTTTAATGGCAGCACTTGGGAGGCAGTGGTAGGAGGATTGCCATGAGTTTCGAGGTCACCCTGAGACTACATAGTGAATTTCCAGGTCAGGATAGGCTAGAGGGAGACTCTACCTCAGAAAAAGAAAGAACGAAAGGAAGGAAGGAAAGAAGAAAAGAAGGAAGGAAGGAAGGAAGGAAGGAAGGAAGGAAAAAATAACAAAATGTCACAAACAAAAGTTACTGGGAAGCTATTGAAAAGTTTCAGCAGGTGGGGACATGACCAGATTATCAGGACTGCCACCTGGAAAGGTACTGGGTGATTGACTTTGGAACTCCAGACAGTGACAGCAATCCTGAGGAGAGACGACGGGCATTCAGTCCAGTGAGTGGTGGAAACCATCAGGTGGACAGAGGCGGTGAAGAAGCTCAAAGGACCCGGGAGTGAGGAAGGAGGGGCCGGGGTGACTCCAGATCCAAAAACCAGACTGAGGGAACTGTGGAAGAGTCAGTTTAGGGGGACAGACCATGAGTGTGCCCTGGTACCCCATGAGAACGGCTCCTGGTACAAACCCTGTGCTCAGGGGAGGAGGTCTGACTCCACATCCCAGAAGGAAGAACAAGAGGGGTCAGCTGTCAAGAGCCAGTGGGCAGCTCCGCAGGCACCGCAGGGTTTTTCCTGGAAGTTCTGAGCCAGGGACCAGCTTTGCAAGAACTAGCCCGGGCTGCAGGGAGATCGGTCTCCAGATCTGATTTCCTGATTTCCTTGCCAGAGACTTAGGAATGTCCGGTCCCTTCCAGACCCGGAGCTTTTCTGGAGAGCCCTCCCTTTCCCTAGCTCTGCCCTTTTCCCCCAACCAGGCTAGACAGGGCCAAAAAGGAGGTAACAAAATATAGCCTTGGCTCCTCCTCCTCCCCTGGAGCCGCCAACGCTCCTCAACTCTGACCCTCTTGCAACACGTTTCCCTCCTCAACCTCCCCCTCCCGCCCTCCCGCACACTCTCTGTACCAGGACTTCCCAAGCTTGCTCATGTGTCCCCATTAGGCCTACAGGGCCGCTCTCCAAAGAACATTTCACTGCAACCCCAAGCCTGTACCCGGCCTCCTATGAACGGGCATCTGGCACCCCCTGGCGGTCAAGAGAATATATACTGTGTCCCACAAATGGAAGCTCTTGTTCTAGGGGTTGTCAGGAAATGCGTGTGGCCCTGTGGTTTCGCCAACAGCTCATCCTGTATCTTTAGACTATTCCTTTGGCCATAGTGAGCTTCAGTTTCCTCTCCTGTAAATTTGGGCTCGTAATGGGGTTAGGTACATCTTGAATAACACATAAAAGTCTTATTAAGCTCACTGCAGTAGCACACACCTGTAACTCCAGATAATCAGAAGTTCAAGATCATCTTCAGCTACATGGCGGGTCTGAGGCCAGCTTGAACTACATGAGACTCTGGTTTCAAAAAAGAAAAAGAAAAAAAAAGTCGGGTATGGTGGCATACATCTTTAGTCCCAGCACTCGGAAGGCAGAGGTAGGAGAATCACCATGAGTTCGAGGTCACCCTAAGACAAATAGTGAATTCCAGGTCAGTCTGGACTACAGTGAAACCCTACCTCGAAAAAACAAACAAACAAAAAGTCTTGGGGACTGGAGAGATGGCTTAGCGGTTAAGGCACTTGCCTGCAAAGCCTAAGAAGTTCTGTTTGAATCTCCAGGTCCCATGTAAGCCAGCCACACAGTGACACAAGTGTGCAATGTTGCACATGCACACAAAGGGGTGCATGCATCTGGAGTTTGTTCACAGTGGCTAGAGGCCCTGGCATGCCCATTTTCTCTCTCTCTTTCAAATAAATAAATAACAAACATTTTTTTAAGGTTGGAGAGATGGATTAGCCATTAAGGCACTAGCCTGCAAAGCCAAAGGACCCAGGTTCAATTCCCCAGTAACGACATAAAGCCCGATATACAAGGTGACACATGCACCTGGAGTTTGTTTGCAGTGGCTAGCAGCCCTGGTATGCCCATTCTGTCTCTCTCTCTCTCTCTCTCTCTCTCTCTCTGTGTGTGTCTCAAATACATTTAAAAAATCAAAATATTTAAAAAGCCGGGTGTGGTGGCGCACGCCTTTAATCCCAGCACTCGGGAGGCAGAGGTAGGAGGATCGCCGTGAGTTCGAGGCCACCCTGAGACTCCATAGTGAATTCCAGGTCAACCTGGGCTAGAGTGAAACCCTACCTCGAAAAACCAAAAAAAAAAAAAAAAAAAAAAATCAAAATATTTTACATAGGGGGGCTGGAGAGATGGCTTAACAGTTAAGGGCTCTTGCTTGCCAAGCCTGATGACTGGAGTTCGATTCCCCAGTGTCCAAGTAAATTCAGATGCACAAGGTAGTACATGCATCTGGAATTTGTTTGCAGTGACTACAGGCCCTGTTGCTCATTCTCTCTCTCTCTCTCTCTCCATCTTTCACACATAAATAAATAAAATTTTTCTTTTAAAGTCTTATTAGGGCTGGAGAGATGTCTTAGCGGTTAAGGTGCTTGCTTGCAAAGCCAAAGGACCCAGGTTCAAATCCCCAGGGCCCATGTAAGCCAGATGCATAAGATGGCACATGTGTCTGGAGTTTGTTTGCAGCAGCTAGAGGCCATAGCATGCCATTCTTTCTCTTTGATTCATTCTCTCTCTCTCTCTCTCTCTCTCTCTTTCTCGGTAGAGTTTCACTCTAGTCCAGGCTGACCTAGAATTCACTGTGTAGTCTCAGGGTGGCCTTGAACTCATTCAAACTCATGGTGATTCTCCTACTTCTGCCCCCAAGTGTTGGATTAAAGGTGTGCTGCCACAACCAGCTTTTTTTGTTTGTTTTGTTTTTTGTTTCTTCAAGGTAGAGTCTCGCTCTAGCCCAGGCTGACCTGGAATTCATTCTGTAGTCTCAAGGTGGCCTCAAACTCACAGCAATCCTACCTTGGCCTCCCAAATGCTGGAATTAAAGGCATGCACCACCACACCCAGTCCTTTTTTCTCTTTCTCAAATGAATAAATAAATGAAATACTTTTTAAAAAGGTTTTATTAGTAGCAAGGACCCTTCCATCTTGAGGGTCTATGACATCCTCAATAACCCCTCTGTGTACTACCTGCTCATTCCCCAAACCACTCCACTTTGAGAAAGTCATACTAGACATACTCGGCTTGGCCAGAACATTGAGCATGGATTGATCATCAGCAGGAACAAAGGCTTGCCTTCAAGTGATCTGCCTAGAAGTGGACGGATATGTATTATTATCTTAACATGTGACAGGTCAGTGACAGAACTGGGCACAGGTGCTTGGGAATACAAAAGAAAAGTTTTCATGCAGATTCGATCAGGGAGACTATCAAGGGAAGAGGTTTAGAAGGTACTTTGAACTAAGAGCTGAGGGCTTGAATGCCAGCCAGGAAGCAGCTCTGGTCACTCAGTTCTGCTCTCCAGTTGCCAGGCCAATTGGATTCCATATTGCTAGCAGGCACCTTGCAAAGGTAGGATGTGAGCAAGGTCATCCCCAGGTATGTGCAATAAAAGCACCTCATTTCGCCGGGCGTGGTGGCACACACCTTTAATCCCAGCACTTGGGAGGCAGAGGTAGGAGGACTGCCGTGAGTTTGAGGCCACCCTGAGACTCCATAGTGAATTCCAGGTCAGCCTGGGCTAGAGTGAGACCCTACCTCGAAAAACCAAAAAAAAAAAAAAAAAAAAAAAAAAAAACTCATTTTGGGGGCTGGAGAAATTGCTCAGTGGTTAAGGCACTTGCCTACAAAGCCTAATGACCCAGTTTTGATTCTCCAATACCCATGTAAAGCCACAGCGGTACATGCATCTGGAGTTTCTTTGCAGTGGCTAGAGACCCGGTGGCACGCCCATTCTCTCCCTCTCTCTCTCTCTCTCTCTCTATCTCTCTGTTCTGCTTGCAAATAAACAAGCAAACAAACCTTTTAGCCGGGTGTGGTGGCACACGCCTTTAATCCCAACACTCGGGAGACAGAGGTAGGAGGATCTCTGTGAGTCCGAGGCCACCCTGAGACTCCATACTGAATTCCAGGTCAGCCTGGGCTAGAGTGAGACCCTGCCTCAAAAAAACAAAAAAAAAAAAAATTTTTTTTAAGTATCTCATTTATAAGAATTGATTTATTTGTTAAGCATATGTGTGTATATGTGTGTGTGTGTGTGGATACGTGTGTGTGCACTATGTATGGAGGCTACCGGAGGCTAGAGGCTGACATTCATTGACTCCTCAAACTCACTTCACCTTAATTTTTTTTAATTTTTATTTATTTGCAAGGAGAGAGAGAAAGAATGTGCTTGCCAGGCCCTTTAGCCACTGCAAACGAAGTCCAGATGCATGTGCCACTCAGTGTATCTGGCTTTAAGTAGGCACTGGGGAACTGAATCTGGGTCTTTAGGCTTTTCAGGCAAGTGCCTTAACTGCTGAGCAGTCTCTCCAACCCTCCACCTTCATTTTTTTTTTTCCACAGAGAGAGAGAGAGCAAGAGAGAGAGACAGATAGAGGAGAGATAGAGAATTGACACGCCAGGGCCTCAGCCATTGCAATCAAACTCCAGACACTTCCTTGCACCACTTAGTGGACATGTGCAACCTTGTGCTTGCTTCACCTTTGTGTGTCTGACTAACATGGGATCTGGAGAGTCAAACATGGATCCTTAGGCTTTGCAGGCAAGCACCTTAACCGCTAAGCAATCTTCCAGCCCTCCATCTTCATTTTTTAGTCAGGGTCTCTCGCTGAATCCAAAGCTCAACAGTTCAGCTAAATTAGTAACCAGTAAACCCCAGAGATCTCCTGTCCTCTGCCTCCCCAGTGCTGGGATTATAGCACACAGCATGATGCCCAGCATTTACTTGGGTGCTAGGGATTTAATTTAAGTCTTTACTCTTGCTCAATAAACACTTTACCAGCTGAACCATCTCTTCAGCTCCTATTTGTGAGAATTTAAGAACTCAAATATTTGGGTTTCTTGGTGAGTTTTACACCCTCCTGGCTTCTCATGGGTCAGAGCTCTTCATACTTTCTCCTCTCTCCTTCTCTCCCTCTCTCACTCTCTCTCTCTCTCTCTCTTTTGGTTTTCCAAGGTAGGGTCTCACTCTAGCTCAGGCTGACCTGGAATTCACTATGTAGTCTCAGGCTGGCCTTGAACTCACTGTGATCCTCCTACCTCTGCTTCCCGAGTGCTGGGATTAAAGGCGTGTGCCACCACGCTGAGCCTCTCTCTCCCTTTTTAAAAAAATATTTTATTTTTATTTATTTATTTGACAGAAAGAGGGAGAGAGAGAAAGAGAGAGAGAATGGGTGTGCCAGGGCCTCCAGTGACTGCAAACGAACTCCAGATGCACGTGCCACCTTGTGCATCTGGCTAATGTGGGTCCTGGGGAATTGAACCTGGGTCCTTTGGCTTTACAGACAAATGCCTTAACTGCTAAGCCATCCCTCCAGCCACCCCCCGCCTTTTTTTTTAAGGTAGGGTCTCGAGTGGTGCATGCCTTTAATCCCAGTACTCAGGAGGCAGAGGTAGGAGGATCACCATGAGTTTGAGGCCACCCTGAGACTACATAGGGCTGGAGAGATGGCTTAGCAGTTAAGACATTTGCCTGTGAAGCCTAATGACTCATGTTGGATTCTCTAGGTCCCATGTAAGCCAGACGCACAGTGACGCAAGCACACAATGTCACATATGAGCACAGGGGAGTACACGTATCTGGAGTTCAATTGCAGTGACTGGAGGCCAATTCTCTTCCTCTCTCTCCCTCCCTCCCTCTCTCTCTCTCTCTGTCTCACATAAGAAAAGACCAGTCTGTTGGGCTTGCCTCAAAAAAACTAGGACTGAAGAGATAGCTTAGTGGTTAAAGCACTTGCTTGAGAAGCCTAAAGACTCAGGTTTGACTCCCCAGAACCCATGTAAGCCAGATGCACATGGTGGCACATGTGTCTGGAGTTCGTTTGTAGTGGCTAGAGGCCCTGGTGAACACACTCTCTCTAATAAATAAATACATAAATACAAAATATTTTTTAAAGATGACAGGACTGGAGAGATGGCTCAAGGGTTAAAGGCACTGCTTGCAAAGTCTGACAGCCCAGGTTCAATTCCTTAGTGCTCACATAAAGCTGGACCCACAAAGTGAGTCATTTGTAGCAGCAGAAGACCCTGGCACACCCATCCTCCCTCTCTTTCTCTCTCCTTTGTCAAATAAAATAAACAGCCAGCCATGATGGTGCAACCCTTTAATTCCAGCACTCGAGAGGCAGAGGTAGGAGGATCACCATGAATTCGAGGCCACCCTGAGACTACATAGTGAATTCCAGGTCAGACTGGACTAGAGTGAAACACTGCCTCCAAAAACCAAAAAAAAATAAATGAATAAAAAATATGTTTAAAATTATTTGTATTTAGTTAATTAATTAATTAATTAATTTGAGAGACAGAGAGAAAGAGGCAGATAGAGGGGGAAAGTGGGCCTCTAGCCACTGCAAACAAACTCAAGACTCATGTGCCATCTTGTGCATCTTGCTTACATGGGTACTGAGGAATCGAATGTTGGTCCTTGGGCTTTGTGGACAAGTGTCTTAATTGCTAAGCCATTTCTCCAGCCCAATATATTTTTTTTAAATGACCAAAGGAACTGTCTTTCTCTGCCTTTTTCTCTTTCTTAAATGAATAAGTTAAATTAAATATAAAATATTTAAGGACCCAGGTTTGATTACCCAGAACTCACATAAGCCAGGTGCACATGGTGGCATATGCATCTGGAGATCATTTGCAGTAGACAGAGGCCCTGACATGCCCATTCTCTCTCCTTCTCCCTCTACCTGTCTTTCTCTTTAATAAATAAATAAATAAATTTTAAAAGTAATAAGCTCATTCACTTACTAGTATTTGTTAGGCATGAAAATAAGTCTGTATCAGTCAACATAAAAAACGAATGTGAAGCCGGGCGTGGTGGCTCACGCCTTTAATCCCAGCACTTGGGAGGAAGAGGTAAGAGGATCGCCATGAGTTAGAGACCACCCTTAAATAGGGCTGTTGAGATGGCTTAGCGGTTAAGTGCTTGCCTGTGAAGCCTAAGGACCTCAGTTCGAGGCTCAATTCCCCAGGATCCACGTTAGCCAGATGCACAAGGGGACGCACGCGTCTGGAGTTCGTTTGCAGTGGCTGGAGGCCCTGGAGTGCCCATTTTCTATCTCACTATCTGGCTCTTTCTCTCTCTGTCTGTCACTCTCAAATAAATTTTTTTAAAAATGGAGTTTTAAAAAATATTTTAAAAAATAAAACCGAGAGCCAGGCATGGTGGCACACACATTTAATCCCAGCATTTGGGAGGCAGAGGTAGGAGGATCGCCATGAGTTCAAGGCTACCCTAAGACTACATAGTGAATTTCAGGTCACTGTAGGCTAGAGCGATACCCTACCTTGAAAAAAAAAATGAAAATGAAGGCTTAGCAGTTAAGGTGCTTGCCTGCAAAGCCTAAGAATGCATGTTCAAATCTCCAGGTCCCACTTAGCCAGATGCATGGTGATGCAAGCATTTGTGCCACAGGGGGTGCACGTATGGATCTTGACTTCGTTCTCAGATGACCGTGGGTCCTGGTGCACCCATTCTCTCTGTCTGTCCGTTTCTCTCAAAAATAAATATGGGCCAGGCGTGGTAGCACACGCCTTTAATCCCAGCACTCGGGAGGCAGAGGTAGGAGGATCTCCATGAGTTCGAGGCCACCCTGAGACTACAGAGTGAATTCCAGGTCAGCCTGAGCTAGAGTGAGACCCTACCTCGAAAAACCAAAAATAAATAAATAAATAAATAAATAAATATGGAAAAAAACAGGTAATTATTTTTTTAAGTTATTTATTTATTTATTTATGAGGCAGAAAGAGGCAGACACGATCTGGAGAGATAGCTTAGTGGTTAAGGCGTTTGCCTGCAAAGCCAAAGGACTCAGGTTCAATTCTCCAGGACCTATGTTAGCCAGATACACAAGGGGGTGCACACGTCTGGAGTTCGTTTGCAGTGGCTGAAGGCTCTGGCACACCCATGCTCATTCTGTCTCTCTCTCTCTGACTCTAATTAAAAAAAAAAAAGAAAGAAAAGAAAAGAAAAAAGAAAGAGGCGGACACAAAGAGAATGAGCATGGGAGTGCCAGGGCCTCCTGCAGTGCAAACAGACTCTAGATTCATGAGCCACTTTGTGCATCTAGTGCTTACATGGGCACAGGGGAATTGAACCCAGACCATAGGCTTTACAAGCAAATACCTATAACAGTTGAGCCATCTCCCCAGGTCTCCTCCCTGCCTCTTTTTCTCTCCTTCCTTCTCCCTTTTCCTTGTCTTTCCTTGGCCCAAGTTAACCTGGAACTCACAGCTGACCTCCTATGTTAGCCTTGAGTGTTGGGAATTCAGGTGTGAACCACTCCTTCAGGGCTGATATCTACTTCCTGCTGTTACCCTGACCTTTGGCTCAGATGCTCCACTTGCCTTGGCCTCCTAAGTAGCGGGATTCACCTTGACCCGCTTGACCCGAAAGATGCCGCTGGAAACTGTGTCCAGCTTCACTTTTCTTCCATCACTTAATCTAGTGCTTGGGGCTGAAGACCAGGAATGGGAAGGTGTCTGAAGGAGAGATCACGAACAAGGGATTTGTAGATTCGTAGATTTGTACCTCTCTCTAGCCAGACTAACCTTATAGGTTCCTAGAATGTGTGGTACTGTACATCCTATAATCCTAGCACCGTGGGGGGGGGGGAGGCGCTGAGGCAGGAGGATCACAGGGCTTCCAGTAAGGTTGTTTTTACAACAAAAGGGCAGTAGCTCTGCTCCTCTCCTTGGCAAGTCCGCAGATCCTCATGACCTCCAGAGGGGAGAAAAGGCAATGTCTAACATTATTATTACCTCTGTCTCAGCCCAGACCTCTGAACTACTTTGCCCATATCTCATTGAATTACATCTAATCCTCCAGCAGAATAAATGACTCCAGTTGGGTAAAGCAGGTAATTATTACACCAATTGAATGTGCAATGTGGTATTCTCTCTATGTGTAATTACAAATAGCTTCAATTGACTGCTTTCAAATTGCTTTTGAAATACCTTGTTTTTCTAATAAAGTGCTGCCTTACCCAGAGATAGCTATATTTTTATTTATCCCTTTTATTTTTTATTTTATTTATTTACTTATTTATTTTGGTTTTTCAAGGTAGGGTCTCCCTCTAGCCCAGGCTGACCTGGAACTCACTATGTAGTCTCAGAGCGGCCTTAAACTCATGGCCATCCTACCTCTGCCTCCAGAGTGCTGGGATTAAAGGTGTGTGCCACCACATCTGGCTATTCATCCCCCCCTTTAAAATTTTATTTATTTATTTGAGAGAGAGAAACATGTGAGGGGGGGGAGAGAATGGACACACCAGGGCTTCCAGCCACTGCAAACGAACTCCAGATGCATGAGTCACCTTGTGCATCTGGCTTACATGGGTCCTGGGGATTTGAACTGAGGTCCTTTGGCTTTGCAGGCAAGCGCCTTAACCACTAAGCCGTATCTCCAGCCCTATCCATCCCTTTTAAATGAGAGGACTTTTTAAAAAAATTATTTTTGGCCAAAAGATGCAAGCTCTAAACCTGACTATGAATGCCATTTAAAGAGTATCAGCACGTTTGTTGATTATATCTTCAGCTGTGTTAAGAAGTTTGAGGGGCTGGAGAGATGTCTTAGTGGTTAAGGTGCTTGCCCGCAAAGTCCCATGTTTGCAGTGGCTAGTGGCCCTGATGCACCCATTCTCTCTCTCTCTGTGTCTCTAATAAATAAGTTTTAAAAAAAATTAAAGAGAAAAAAAAAATGAAATGTTTGTACTTGAAAACTGGGATATGCTTTTTCCATAGCTGTACTTATTGGCATATACATAAAAGTAAATAGTGAAGCATGCTGAAACATAGTAAGTCCTAATCTTGACTGCCATTGAGCAAAGAATACAATTCCCCAAATTTAAGTCTAAATATTTTCCCATAAAATAAATTCATGTAATGCCTTTCTGCTAACCAAGAATAAGCTGACAGTTTGAAAAACTTTCTAAATACATTTTATTTTTATTTATTTATCTGAGAGAGAGAAAGAGGCGGAAAGGAGGAGAGGAAGGAATGGGCACGCCAGGGCATCCAGCCATTGCAATGAACTACAGATGCATGTGCCACTTTGTGCATCTGGCTTATGTGGGTCCTGGGGAATCAAACCTGGGTCCTTTGGCTTTGTGGGCAAGCACCTTAACTGCTAAGCCATCTTTCCATCCCTTAAACAACTTTAATTTTTTTTTTTTTCCAGGTAGGATCTCACTAGCTCAGGCTGACCTGGAATTCACTATGTAGTCTCAGGGTGGCCTCGAACTCACAGTGATCCTCCTACCTCTGCATCCTGAGTGTTAGGATTAAAGGCGTGTGCCACCACACCCGGCCAACTTTAAATTTTTTTAATTTTATAAATTTTATTTATTTACTTGCAAGCAGAGAGACAGCGAGAGAGATAGACAGAAGAGAGACAGACACAGAGAGAATGGGCACACCAGGACCTCTAGCCACTGCAAATGAACTCCAGACACATGTGTACCTTATGCATCCGGCTTCTGTGGGTCCTGGGGAATTGAACCTAGGTCCTTTGGCTTAGCAGGCAAATGCCTTAAGCACTAAGCCATCTCTCCAAACCCCTTGAACAACTTTTGCAGTATAAAATTAAAGTACATGGCAAAAAAAAAAAAAAAGAAAAGAAAAGAATTTCCTGCCATTTTAAGGCTTTTTTGTTTTTGTTTTTCAAGGTAGGGCCTCACTGTAGCCCAGGCTGACCTTGAGCTCTGTAGTTGCAGGCTGACCTCAAACTCATAGAGATCCTCCTACCTCTACCTCTGCCTCTTGAGTGCTGGGATCAAAGGCCGCCACGTTTACCCATTCCTCTATTGGCAGGCATTTGGGTCATTTCTACCTGTTAGCTTCTGTGAATAATATCACTATGAACATGGGTATGCAAGTCTGTTTGAGTCCTTGGTTTTCATACCTCCAAAAGTGGACTATGACTAAGTCTTATAGTCATTCTATTTTTAAGTTATTGAGGGACTGCCATATCGTTTTTCCGTAGCAGCTGCACCATTTTACCTTCCCACCGGCAGTGCACAGGGGTTCCAAGTGCTCCACACCCTTGACAGACAACACATGTGTACTGAGAGTCATCCCATGAGTGAACAAGTAACACTTTTTTTTTTTTTTGTTTGTCTCACTCTTTTTTTTAATTTTTTTTTTTATTTATTTGAGAGCAACAGACAGAGAGAGAAAGAGGCAGATAGAGAGAAAGAGAGAGAATGGGCGCGCCAGGGCCTCCAGCCACTGCAAACGAACTCCAGACGCGTGCGCCCCCTTGTGCATCTGGCTAACGTGGGTCCTGGGGAATCGAGCCTCGAACCGGGGTCCTTAGGCTTCACGGGCAAGCGCTTAACCCCTAAGCCATCTGTCCAGCCTGAGTCTCACTCTTGTCCAGGCTGAATGGAATTCACCATGTAGTCTCAGGCTAGACTCAAACTCACAGTTGTCCTTCTACATCTGCCTCTGAGTGCTACCATATCTGGCAAAATGGCAGAGTTTTGTTTTGCTTTGTTTTTCAAGGTAAGGTAATACATTGAGTGTGTGTGTATTTCCTTTACTGTGGTTTTGATTTGTGTTTAGTGATATTAGCATCTATTCATGTACATGTGGACCACTGTACAATGTTTTTGGAGAATTGCCTAGTCAAGTCCTTTTCTTGTTTTATTTTATTTATTTTTTTCAAGATAGGGTCTCACTCTACCTCAAGTTGGCCTGGAATTCACTATGTAGTCTCAAGCTGGCCTCAAACTTACCGTGACCCTTCTGCCTCCCAAGTGCTGGGATTAAAGGCGTGGACCACCACACCAGCTTATCTTTTATTTAGTTTTATTTTGTATTATTATTTTTGGGGGGGTTTCTGATGTAGGGTCTCATGCTAGCTCAGGCTGACCTGGATTTCACTATGTAGTCTCAGGGTAGCCTCGAACTCTTCGCGATCTTCCTACCTCTGCCTTCCAAGTGCTGTGATTAAAGGCATGCATCACCACACCCGGCTTTTTAATTTTTTATTAATTTTTTTATTGACAACTTTCATAATTCCATAATTGTAGACAGTAACCCATGGTAATTCCCACCCTCCCCCCACTTTCCCCTTTGAAACTCCACTCTCTATCATATCCCCTCCCCCTCTTAATCAGTCTCTCTTTTATTTTGATATCATGATCTTTTCCTCCTATTATGATGGTCTTTTGTAAGTAGAGTCAGGCACTGTGAGGTCATGAATATCCAGGCAATTTTATGTCTAGAGGAGCACATTGCAAGGAGTCCTGCCCTTCCTTTAGCTCTTAAATTCTTTCCACCACCTCTTCCGCAATGGACCCTGAGCCATGGAAGGTGTGATAGTGATAATTCAGTGCTGAGCACTCCTCTGTCACTTCTCAGAACCATGGTGCCTTCTGAGTCATCCCAAGGTCACTGCCATATGAAAAAGAGAAGCTTCTCTAACCAAAGTGAGAGTAGCATTAATATATGGGTATGAACATTAAGAGAAGTGCTTATTGGACAGTTTGGTGAGCATAGTATATACATTTAGCCAGACAGCAGCAAACGTTACAGCCCTAGGGCTCATGACTACCCCTATTAGTAGGTTTTCAGTATCAGGGATGTATTCCCTCCCATGGAGCAGGGCCTCCAGTCCAGTTAGAGAGCGGTTGGTTTCTCCCATACCAGACATGCCACTATTGCACCTGTTGGCTTATTTGACCTGGATGGCCAAATTTAAGGCTTGCAGTGTCCACTGTTGAGTATCTTTACTGGTGATTTTTCTCTCTCCCATTGAACTACATGCAGCATAGCTTTTGCCAGCATTCTGTCAGCTGGTCTACATGGAGAAGGTTTTCAGCTCATCTCCAGCAGGATTTCTCAGTGACCTTGCAGCCCAAGTATGTGGAGTCTTCAGCAATAGGGTCTTACCATCTATTACTGGTGGGAAACCAAGAGCCTTGGCAATGGCCTATAATGTTTTGGGGGTGTCGGTGACCTCCCTGGCCAACGACTCACTGAAGGTATCCCATCCTTGTCAGTGAAAAATTTCTAGTAACAATCTATGGCTTCTGAGTGTTCCATTGTCCAAAAAAGTAGGTTTCCATATGACTTATTTATATCCTCTTAGATTTTGATTAGACCTCCCTTCACCTTTCCTTTACTCCGGGCTTATTTTATTTTATTTTTTGTTGTTGCTTTGTTTGTTTGTTTGTTTTTAGAGGTAGGTCTTGCTGTAGCCTAGGCTGACCTGGAATTCACTATGTAGTATCAGGATGGCCTTGAACTCACAGTGATCCTCCTACCTCTGCCTCCCAAGTGCTGGGATTAAAGGCATGCACCACCATACCAGGCTCAGTTTTTGTTTTTTCGAGGTAGGCTCTCCAGCCTAGGCTGACCTGGAACTCTGTAGCATAGGATGGCCTCAAACCCTGAGTAATCCACCTATTTCAGCCTCCCAAGTACTAGTGTTAAAAGGGTGAGCTACCAATCCCATCAGAGAGAGAGAAAGAATATGGGCATGCTAGTGCTTCCTGCCCCTACAAACAAACTTCAGGTGCATATGCCACTTTGGGCATCTGGCTTTATGTGGGCACTGGGAACTGGATACTTGGCTGTCAGGCTTTGAAAGCAAATGTCCCTAACAGGCCAGCCATCTCTCCATTCCTCTTTTTTGTTTTCTGCTTGTGTGTGTGTGGTGCACGCTTGTGTATGTGCCTATGTGGTGCCCATGTGCTTGCCTGCAGAGGCACATTGGGTGTACTGCTCCATCACTCCTCAACCTGTTCTCTTTCTTTCTTTGTTTCTTTCTTTCAATATTTTATTTTTATTTATTTGACAGAGAAAGAGAGAGGGAGAGGAGAGAGAGAGAATGGGCGCCAGGGCCTCCAGCCACTACAAATGAACTCCAGATGCATGCGGCCCCTTGTGTACTGGCTAATGTGGGTTCCCCAGGATACCCAGATAGCCAGCTGATAGAGATCTGGGATGTGATGGAGAGTGGAGTTTCAAAGGGTAAAGTGGGGGGGGGGAGAATTACTATGGGATATTGTTTACAATTATGGAAGTCGTCAATAAAAAAATTAAAATTTTATAAAAAGAAAAATAAAAAAGAAAAATCTGTTGCCCATTCAGCTGCAATTGAGTAGATTACAACCTTTGAGATTGAGCTAGCTGACCTGCACTGGGGCAACAGGAAGAATGTAGACTCTTTTGAAGGGGCCTGAGTGCTCCTGGAGTGTCCTGTTCTTCAAAGTCTGCTTTATTCCCCCTTGGATTAACAAATTGGCACCCCACCTGTTATTGTGGAGTATAAGAAATACAGGAAAGAGAGGGTCATTGAGTTTGCAACATGGTCTTGTGTTTTGGAAACGGCCATAGGCAGTGTGAAGCAGGTTTGCTGGATGCCTGCATGGAGACCCAGTGGAGATGCCGGGACCACGAGATGGCTACTGGTCCTGAATGAAGTTTTCCAGGACTGTGAGTAGCCTAGCTGGAGGGGCGGAATTGGAACTCCAGAGACTTGTTGCTAGTTAGAATTGTTGACCTCAGAGATTTGTCACTGGCAAGAGTATTGGACTTGAAGCTATAGAGTTTGATGTTTGCCCTGGTTGTTTTAAGTCTTTTTAAAAATATTTATTTGTTTATTTATTTGACAGAGAAAGAGGGAGAGAGAAAGAGAGAATGGGCACTCCAGGGCCTCCAGCCACTGCAAATGAACTCCAAAGGCGTGCACCCCCTTGTGTATCTGGCTAACGTGGGTCCTGGGGAATGGAACCTGGGTCCTTTGGCTTTGCAGACAAATGCCTTAACCGCTAAGCCATCCCTCCAGCCCTGTTTGAAATCTTATATTGGCTGAATATTTCTTTGCTATGCCCAGTGCCATCTTTTTCAGTGTGAATGTTTACTCTGTGCCATTATGGGTTTTCTTTTTGGGATATTTTGGCATTATGGCTCAGTTAAAAGTCCTTGGAGGGGCAGCTGGGCGTGGTGGTGCATGCCTTTAATCCCAGCACTTGGGAGGCAGAGGTAGGAGGATCACTGTAAGTTCAAGGCCGCCCTGAGACTACATAGTTAATTCCAGGTCAGCCTGGACCAGAGTGAGACCCTACCTCGAAAAACCAGAAAAAAAAAGTTCTTGGAGAGGCTGGAGAGATGGTGTAGTGGTTAAGCGCTTGCTTGTGAAGCCTAAGGGCCCTGGTTCAAGGCTGGATCCCCAGGACCCACATAAGCCAGATGCACAAGGTGGCACATGCATCTGGAGTTCGTTTGCAGTGGCTGGAGGCCCTGGTGCACCTATTCTCTCTGTCTCTCTGCCTCTTTCTCTCTCTGTCTGTTGCTCTCAAATAAATTAAAAAAAAAAAAGTCCTTGGAGAGCTGGGCATGGTGGGTATGTTTGAACATCATTACGATTGATAAAAAAAAAAAAGGGGGACTTTTAAAGTTGGATAAATGGATTGCATTTTACAACATGTATAGTTAGCAGTTTATGGGGGCCAGGGGTGGAATGTGGTGGTTTGATTCAGATGTCCCATAGGTGTTCTGAATTCTGGGTTCCTAGCTGATGGAGATTTGGGAATTAACACCTCCTGGAGGGGGTGTATTGTTGGGGGTGGGCTTATGGGTCTTAAAGCCAGCTCCCCCTTGCTAGTGTTTGGCACACTCTCCTGTTCTTCTTGTCTACCTTATGTTGGCCAGGGGGTGATCTCCACCCTTACTCAGGCCATTGTTTTCCCCTGCCATCATGGAGCTTACCCTCGAGACTGTAAGCCAAAATAAACCTCTTTTTTCCACAAGCTGCTCTTGGTTGGGTAATTTCTACCAGAAATGCGAACCTGACTGCAACACCTGTTTTTTTTTTTAACATTATTTATTCATTTGCAAGGAGAGAGAGAGCAATTGAGAATGGGCATACCAGGGCCTCTTGCATTGCAAGCAAGTTCCAGAAACATGTGCCACTATGTGCATCTGGCTTTTTGTGGGTTCTGAAGAATTGGACTCATTCCATCAAGTTTGGAAGCAAGTACCTTTAACCACTGAGCCATCTCTCTAGCCTGTTTTTTTTTCAACATTAATTTATTTGCAAGCAGAGAAAAAGAGAGAGAGAAAGAGAGAGAGAGAATGGGCACACTAAGGCCTCTACCTGCTGCAAACAAACTTCAGATGCATGTGCCACTTAGTGCATCTGTCTTTAAGTGGGTAAAGGGGAATCAAACCTGGATTGTTAGGCTCTGCAGGCAAGTGCTGAGCCATCTCTCCCTGTGTTGAGGTGTCTTTAAAAAAAAAAACTTTCATTTATTTTTATTTCTCTATTTTATTTTATTTTATTTATTTATTTATTTATTTATTTGGTTTTTCGAGGTAGGGTCTCACCCTGGCTCAGGCTGACCTGGAATTCACTATGTAGTCTCAGGGTGGCCTTGAACTCTCGGCGATCCTCCTACCTCTGCCTCCCACCACGTCCGGCTTATTTTTATTTCTTTATGTGAGTGTGCCCTCTTATGTACATGTGCAATCTTGCATGCTTGTGTCACTGTGTGTCTGGCTTACATGGGACCTGGAGAGTTGAACATGAGTCTTTAAGCTTCACAGGCAAGCACCTTAACAGCTAACCATCTTAACTGCTTAACCATCTCTGCAGTCCTTTTTTCCTTTCTTTTCTTTCTTTCTTTTTTTGTTTGCTTTTTGAGGTAGGTCTTCCTCTAACCCAGGCTGACTTGGAATTCACTATGTAGTCTCAGGGTGGCCTCAAACTCACAGTGATCCTCCTACCTCTGCCTCCGGAGTGCTGGGATTAAAGGCATGCACCATCATGCCCGACTTCTTTTTTTTTTTTTTTTCTTTTTTCTCAATTTTTTTCCAGTCCTTTAAAATTTTTTTTTAAAAAACTTAATTTTAATTTATTTATTTGAGAGAGAGAGAGAGAAAGAGGCAGAAAAAGGGAGAGAGAGAATGGACGCGCCAGGGCCTCCAGCCACTGCAAATGAACTCCAGACGCATGAGCCCCCTTGTGCATCTGGTTTACGTGGGTCCTGGGGAATCAAACCAGAACCTTTGGCTTTGTCCAGTCCTTTTTTTTAAAAAAAGAATTATTTATTTATTTATTTATTTGCAAGCAGAGATAGAGAGAAGAGAGACACACAGAGAGAGAGAATGGGCATACAAGGGTTTCCAGCCCACTGCAAACGAATTCTAGATGTATGTGCCACACTTTGTGCTTTATGTGGATCCTGGGAACCGAACTTGGGTCATTAGGCTTCACAAGCAAGTGTCTTAACCACTAAGAATCTCTCCAGTTCCCCAGCCCCCGCCCCCTTGTTTTTTCAAGGTAGAGTCTCACTCTAACTTAGGCTGACCTGGAATTCACTCTGTAGTCTCAGGGTGGCCTCAAACTCACAGAGATCCTCCTGCTTCTGCCTCCTGAGTGCTGGGATTAAAGGCATGCACCATCATGCCCAACTCTGGCTGTATATTTTTTTAAAATTATTATTATTATTATTTTCCGAGGTAGGGTCTCACTCTAGCCCAGGCTGACCTGGAATTCACTCTATAGTCTTAGGGTGGCCTCAAATTTACAGTCACCACACCCGGCCAAAAGTTATTATTTTTTTAAAGATTGATTTTATTTATTTTTTACAGATAGATATATCCCATAAAGAGAGAGAAGGAGAGAGAGAGAGAGAGAATGGGTGCACCAGGGCCTCTAGCCACTGCAAACGAACTCCAGATGCATGTGCCACCATGTGCATCTGGCTTATGTGGGACCTGAAGAATCAAACCTGGGTCCTTAGGCTTCATAGGCAAGCACCTTAATCGCTAAGCCATTTCTTCAGCCCTCTGGCTGTATTTTTTTAAAAAATATTTTATTTGTTTATTTGCAAGGAAAGAGAGAGAGAGAGAGAGAGAGAGAGAGAGAGAGAGAGAGAGAATGGGCATGCCAGGACCTCTAGTTGCTGCAAAAAAACTCCAGACACATGAGCCATCTTGGGCATCTGGCTTTATGTGGATACTGGGGAATTGAATCTAGGACCTTAGGCTTTTTAGGCAAGTGCCTTAACTGCTGAGACATCTCTCCAGCCCCCTTTATTTTATTTAAAAATATTTTTAATAATTTTATTTATTTTCAAGTAGAGAGAGAAGAAGAGAGAGGGAGAATGGACATGCTAGGGGTTTTGCCATTGCAAACAAACTCAAGATGCAGGTTCTACCTTGTGCATCTGGCTTCATGGGTACTTAATCAAACCCAGGCTGGCAGTCTTTACAAACAAACACCTTTGCACTTAGGAGGCACAGATGGGAGGATCCCTATGAGTTAGAGGCCACCCTGAAAATGCATAGTGAATTCCAGGTCAGCCTGGCCTAAAGTGAAACCCTACCTTGAAAAAAAAACAGGACTGGAGAGATGGCTTAGCCGTTAAGGCACTTGCCTGCAAAGCCAAAGGACCCTGGTTTGATTCCCCAGGACCCACATAAGCCAGGCACACAAGGTGGCACATGTGTCTGGGGTTTCTTTGCAGTGACTGAAAGCCCTGGTGTGCCCATTTTCTCTCATTTTATCTGCCTCTTTCTCTTTCTCAAATAAATAAAATAAGTAAAAATTAAATTTAAAAAACTCTCCAGCCATACTGTATTTTTTTTAAAGATTTATTTTGATTTATTAGATACAGAGAGAGGGAGAGAGAGAAAATGGTCACGCTGGGGCTTCTAGCCACTGCAAGTGAAATCTAGACACATGCTCCCTCTTGTGCTTCTGGCTTATGTGGGACCTGGAGAATCGAACCTGGGTCCTTGGACTTTGCAGGCAAGTGTATGTCTTAACTGCTAAGCCATTTCTACAGCCCCCTATTGTAATAAAAAACAAACAAACAAACAAAAAAAAACACAACAAAAAACGTTTAATCTCAGCACTTGGGAGGCAGAGGTAGGAGGATCACCATGAGTTCGAGGCCACCCTGATACTCCATAGTGAATTCCAGGTCAGCCTGGGCTAGAGTGAAACCCTACCTTGAAAAACCATTAAAAAAAGAGAACGTAAGCCGGGCGTGGTGGCGCACGCCTTTAATCCCGGCACTTGGGAGGCAGAGGTAGGAGGATCACCGAGAGTTCGAGGCCACCCTGAGACTACATAGTGAATTCCAGGTCAGCCTGAACCAAAAAGTGAGACCCTACCTCGAAAAACTTAAAAAAAAAAAAAAAAAAAAAAGAGAGAACGTTTTAATACATTTATTTGCAAGGAGAAAAAAAAAAAAAGAGTAACAGACAGAGAGTGAGAGAGAAAGGACCTATTGTGTTTTTAAAATATTTTTTAATTTTTATTTACTAAAAAAAAATGTTTACTTATGGAAGAGGCAGAGAGACAGAGGGAGAGAGAAAAAGAGAATAAATGGGCATGCCATGGTCTCTAGCCACTGCAAAAAGACTCCAGACGCATGTGTTACCATTTGCATCTGGCTTACTGGGGAATTGAACCTGCCTGGGTCCTTAGGTTTCACAGGCAGGCGCCTTAACCATGCCATCTCTCCACTCCCTATTGTTATTGTTGTTGTTGGTTCTTCAAGGTAGGGTTTCATCCCAGGCTGACCTGGAATTCACTCTGTATTCTCAGGATAGCCTCAAAGTCATGGTGGTCCTCCTACCTCTGCCTCCCAAGTGCTGAGATTAAAGGCGTGTCCTGCTACACCTGGCATCTATTGTATTTTTTGAGACAGGGTCTTACCATGTAGCCCAGGCTTGCCTTCAACCCTTGATCCTTCTACCTCAGCCTTCCAAGTGCTGGGACTAAAGGCTTCTGCCACCACACCTACCTCTTTGTAGTCATCTTTTGTGCTAATGGGTACCCAACAAGAATCTATAGTTCAGCCCTCTTTCCGGATGCTGGTAGCTCACCTATGTGCTGGATGCCTTACAAGCATCCCAGTTTAGCAAGTCCAAACCTGAACTCAGAAACTCCCTTCCAAGGCACTTTAATCCCAGCACTCAGGAGGCAGAGGTAGGAGGATTGTTGTGAGTTTGAGGCCAGCCTGAGATTACATAGTGAATTCCAGGTCAGCCTGGGCTAGAAAGAAAGAAGGAAAGAAAGAGAGAGAGAGGGAGGGAGAGAGAGAGGGAGGAAGGAAGGAAGGAAGGAAGGAAGGAAGGAAGGAAGGAAGGAAGAAGGAAACAAGGAAGAAAGGCAGGCAATCTCCTTCCAGAGAATAGCAGCAGAAGTCACTAGCTCCTCAACCAGATTCCAGGGAGATCATCTCAACTGGCCTCACCTTATGTCTGACTCTGCCTCCAGTGCTCCAGTGTGATCATTTCTACCAAAAAGAGCAGCAGGCCACTTCCAGTCTAGTCTTCTCACCATAACTACAAGATACGCAGATGCCCCCTTGCTTAGATCCCTCCCAGCCTTCCTGTTGTTTTCAGAATAAAAAGCACACTCAATCTTATAGGGTAACTTTTTAAAAATGTTATGTTATTTATCTATTTACTTACTTACTTATTTGAGAGAAAGAGAGAAAAAAAGGCAGACAGAGAGTGAGTATGGGTGTACTTGCAACTGCAAATTCCCAGATGCATGGGCCACTTTGTGCACTTGCTTTTACCTGGGTACTAAGGAACTGGACCCCAGCCACTGGGCTTTGCAAGCAAGTGTCGTTAACCACTGAGCAATCTCTGTAACCCTAAACTACTTGAAGGCTTCTTACCTTGTGACTCTCATGCTCTTCCCTTTCTGGTTTTCAGTACCCCGCATTCAAGACCTTTCAGGGCCCTTGCACAATCTGTCCCTGTGCCTGGGATACTCTCTGCCTCCTCTCCTGTGGTTGGCTGAATTCTGTCCAAATCTCAACATTCCCTTCTTCCAGGAGGCCCACTTTGACCTCAGTGTTCTCATGCAGCCTAGCACTACAAACACTTCATTGTAACTGTTTGCCCATTAATTGTTCCTCTGTCAGAATGGGAGGCATAAAAGCAGGAATGTTCCAGACTTGCTCTCCACAGCATCCTTCTGAATCCAGGGCTGGCATGCAGTCGGTGTTGTCTGTGTACCATAGTGACTGACAAGAGAAATGTGAACGAGGCCACGGAAGCCAGAAGAGGCTGGAGAGTTGGGACGACTAACAGGCCTGTAGAGTTTCTGCTATGTTGTGAGGTCTCATGTCCGGATAAGCTGGAAAGTTTGCTTTTTCTTCTTAAAGCATGGAAAACTACTGTTGCAGAAAACCATAGTTGGCAGTTAATCATGAGGTGTAGGCCAGTCATAAAGTGCAGGCCGGTGATCAAAAATGCAAAACAAGAACATAGAGAAGGGGCTGGAAGGATGGCTTAGTAGTTAAGGTGCGTGCCTGCGAAGCCTAAGGACCCAGGTTCGATTCTCCAGGTCCCACATAAGCCAGATGCACACGGTGGCACATGCATCTGGAGTTCGTTTGCAGTGGCTAGAGGCCCTGGCGTGCCCATTCTCACTCTCTCACTCACTCCCTCTCTCTCTCTTTCTCTCTGTCTCTAATAAATGAATAAATAAAAATTAAAAAATCTTAAAGAATATATAGGAAGGAATAAGACTGCATCAATAACCTCTCCAGATTCCATCCCCCAAAACAAACCAACCAACAAACCAAAACATGTCTCCAAGAAGGAAATGCTGAGAACTGGGAAGAGGGGCTGTGTAGCCAAGGCACACGCTTGGAGATGTTTCATTGTATACAGGGTGGTACCTAATTAATGAGTCTTGCATGCATGTGGTACCAGCATTCAGGATACTGAGGCAGGAGATTAATGAAAATTCAAGACCAGGGCTAGAGACATGGCTTATAGCTTGAAGGTTCTTGCTTGAAAAGCCTGATGGCCCAAGTTCAATTCCCTAGTACTCACTTAAAGACAGATGCACAAAATGGTGCATGTGCCTGGAGTTTGTTTACAGTGGCAGAAGGCCCTGGCATCCCCACACTGACTAACTCTTTCATTCTCTCTCTCCCTCTCTCTCTATCATTAACAAATATAAAAAAAAAAAAAAGAAAAGAAAAGAAAAAAAGAAAGAAAGAACATTCAAGACCAGTTTGGGCTACACAGGGAGACCTTGTCTCAAATGAAACAAAACAGCTAATGTAAGAAATAGACAAGCCCAGTGTGGTGGTGCACACCTTTAATCCCAGTGCCTAGGAGGCAGAAGTAGAAGGGTCGCTGTGAGTTCAAGGCCACCCTGAGACAACCTAGTGAATTCCAGGTCAGTCTGGGCTAGAGTGAGACCCTCCCTCAAAACAAACAAACAAACAAACAAACAAACAAACAAACAAACGTAAAAAAGAACTTCTCCCTACCCCAGTGTAAGCAGTGATGGACATTACTCCCTGTGTCCTCCCAGAAGCTACTAGAAAGAAAATAACCTAAGAAAGGATTGACCCCTTGCTAGGGCTGCTAAACTGAATACATCAAAGCATCAAAGCATGGAGTCCCTAGGCAGGCATGTGGCATACACCTATAATCTCAGCATCCAGGAGGTGGAGGCAGGAGGATCAGAAGTTCAAGGTCATTGTCAGCAATGTAACAAATCCAAAACCAGTCTGGGTTATATGAAACTTTGTCTCAAATCCCATACTCTACCCCTACCCGCAAAAAAAAAAAAAAAAAAAAAAAAAAGACAACAAATCAAACAAAAACAGAACACAGGGCTCCTTGGTTTAAGTAAGACTTCAGAGAACTAACTAATAATCTCTCAGCAGAAGTGCGTTCCAGCTGGCGGGGGGGGGGGGCATGTAGTTCAGTTGGTAGAGTGATGGCCTAGCATGCGTTAATCCCTGGTTCAATCCCCAACACTGCATTAATTGGGCATGGTGGATATGCCCATGACCTCAGCACTTGGGAGGTGGAGACAGGAAGATCAGAAAATTGAGCTAACTCACGCAGACTGCTTGTACCCAGAGACGTGAGTTCAGCTCACTCCTGCTTTCTTCTGCCAGCGTCTGTGGCAAGATGCGATGCCCTGCATTTACCATCCTTTCCCTGCCGTGCCGAAGCCTCTCCTCTAGACTGTAAGCCAAAATAAACCCTTTTCTCCCATCAGCTGCTTTTGGTTGGGTGTTTCGTTCCAACAGGAAGCTAAGTACAACAGGTAATTGCACAGCCATTCCTGCAAATGAGCCTGACAATGTGGTTTCTAATCCTTTGGAACTGATTTTAGGCAGGAGTGGGGAAGGATTATGAATGTTGGACCACAGAAGCCTTGCAGTGCCGTAAGGAGACCTTGATGGACCATCCCAGGGAGAGCTTAGGAGACCTAAACACAGAAAGAACTGTGGAGGCTAAGTTTATGAGGGGAAAAAGAACTTTAATGGGATTGGGCTAAAAGCAGTTTGTGTGAGAGGCTGGCTGGGCTCTTCCTGTGTACTGGGAGCTTAAGCAAAGTTAAATTTAAAAGTAATGAACTGAGCTGGGTGTGGTGGCACACACCTTTAATCACAGCACTGGGGAGGCAGAGGTAGGAGGATCACTGTGAGTTCTGGGCCACCCTGAGACTACATAGTGAATTCCATCCAGGTCAGCCTGAGCTAAAAAAAAAAAAAGTAATGAACCGGGGCTGGAGAGATGAATCAGTGGTTAAGACACTTGCCTGCAAAGCCTAATGACCAGGATTTGATTCTCTGGTACCCATGTAAAACCAGATGCACAAAGTGGTACACACATCTGGAGTCTGTTTGCAGCGGCTAGAGGCCCTGACATGCCCATTCTCTCTCTTCTCTCTCTTTCTCTCCCTCTGCTTGCAAATAAATAAAATATATGTTAACAAATATAATATAAAGTGTCCCCCACAGCCTCATGTATTTGAGATTAAGCCTCATACCTTATCCCCTGCTAGCTGCAGTTTTGGAGGGGGATCCTTGGAGGTGTTACTGGGGGCAGGCTTTGGGGGAGTATATTGAACTCCTCCTTGCCAGAGCTGTCAGACTACCTCCACCCAGAGAAGTGAGCTCAGCTCACTCTTGCTGCCTCCTACCAGGCACTGTGGCAAGATGTGAAGGCCAGCTTTTACCATCTCTTTCCTGCCATGGTGAAGCTTCTCCTTGAGACTGTAAACTAAAATAAACCCCAATCCAAAAACAAACAAACAAGCAAATAAAAAAGCCGGGAATGGTGATGCATGCCTTTAATTCCAGCACTAGGGAGGCTGAGGTAAGAGAATCACTGTAAGTTTGAAGAAAGCCTGGACTGCAGAGTGAGTTCCAGGTCATCCTGGTTTACAGTGAGAACCTGCTTCAAAAAACAAACAAGGGGCTGGAGAGATGGCTTAGCTGTTAAGGCACTTGCCTGAAAAGCCCAAGGACCCAGGTTTGATTCCCCAGTACCTATGTAAGCCAGATGCATGAGATGGTGTATACATCTGGAGTTCATTTGCAGTGGCTAGAAGCCCTGGTATGCCCATTCCCTCTCTCACTCTCTCTCTCAAATAAATAAATTAAAAAACATATATATATATAAACATATATATATGTTATATATATGTATTATATATATGTTTATATATAATATATATGTTTATATATAATATGTATATTTATATATATATGTTTATATATATAACATATATATATGTTTATGTGTATATATATATATATATAATATATATAATATATATATATATATTAAAAACAACGAGCTGGGCATGGTGGAACACAGCTTTAATCCCAGCACTCTGGAGGCAGATGTAGGAGGATGACTGTGAGTTTGAGGCTACCCTGAGATTACATAGTGAATTCCAGGTTAGCCTCGGCTAGAGCGAGACCCTACCTCGAAAAACAAAAAACACGGAAGAGGGGGCGGAAAGAATGTCAGAGCCACATGTTGGGTCATGATATGCAGAGACATTTCTCCTACCCATAGCTGTGGGCTAACTCCACAATGTTTGACCCATATACCTCAACAAGGAGGGGCCAGGGGGAGGGGGCAGTACATGGATGAGCCTAACAATGGTACCAACTTGACAGTATTCACTGAGTACAAAACTAATTAGTAAAAAAAAATTAATAAATTTTAAAAAAATTAAAAAATATATCAGTGGGAAGCAAACCTTGGAATTGAAAGGCTGTATTGGGGCAATAAAACAATTATCACAATCTTACTGAGAATATGAAAAAACAAAAAAAACCTATCACATTCTGCCCCTGGCCCCCGATAGATTCATCTCATGATACAAAATGTACTCAGGTCAGGCATGGTGGCACACACCTTTAATCTCAGCATTTGAGAGGCAGAGGTAGGAGTTATAGCCATAAATTTGAGGTTACCCTGAGTCTACATAGTGAATTCCAGATCAGCCTGGGCTAGAGTGAGACCCTGCCTCAAAAATAAAATAAAATAAAATAAAAATAAGTAAAAAATGATTTGCTATTTACCTGATATTCAAACTGAACCAAGCATAACACACACACACACACACACACACACACACACATATATATTTTTTGGTTTTTCAAGGTAGGGTTTCACACTCGTCCAGACTGACCTGGAACTCACTATGTAGTCTCAGGATGGCCTCGAACTCACGGTGATCCTCCTACCTCTGCTTCCTGAATGCTGGGATTAAATGTGTGTGCCACCACGCCCAGCAATATGTGTGTGTGTGTGTGTGTATATATATACATATGTATATATGTATGTATGTATGTATATATGTGTATATGTACCTGGAATTCACTATGTAGTCTCAGGGTGGCCTCAAGCTCATGGCAATCCTCCTATCTCTGCTTCCCGAGTGCTGGGATTAAAGGCATGCACCACCACGCCTGGCAACATATATATATATATATATATATAATTTTTGTTTTATTTATTTAAGAGAGAAAGAGAGAGAGGAGGGAGATAGGAGAGAGAGAAAAAGAGAATGGGCACACCAGGGCCTCCAGCCACTGAAAACGCACTCCAGACACATGTGCCACCTTGTGCCTGACTTTTAGGTACTAGAGAATTGAACCTGGGTCCTTAGGCTTTGCAGGCAATTCCCTTAACCTCTAAGCCATCGCTCCAATCTCCAAGCATAGTATATTTTATCTGGCAACCCTAACTTTCTCTCCCCTCCTCAACCTTCCTCCTCCTGCCTATACCAATGATCCTTTCTCCAATTTTCTTATCTTGAGTTCTCATTTAAATGAATTTTACTTCAAAAGTCCCTCAGAGGGCTAGGATATGGTTCAGTGGAAGAGTGTGTGCAGTGCTGATTATAGAGCCCCTGTACTTGCCTAGTGCCTGCCATGGACCACACTGGCTTGGCACACAGTAGCCTAGAGGCTGCCAGGTGAGGTGGGTGTGAGCAGGCAGCTCTGAGAGATGGCCACCGATGACATGCATTGGTGATTAAACTGGAAACTTGAAACCATGTTCTGGCTCTGGGCATTGAGCTCTGAATTCTGTGGTCTCTGGGCAGATGGTATGAGGCTCAGTGACAGTCTTGAGCCTGGTGTCACTTGTTACCCAGTGTGCAGCCAGGGTTGAGGAGCTGCCCAGTCCCCAGTTTTTTTGTAACAGGTGTTGGACTGGCCTTGAGGAGATATTTAAGGACCTTGAATGCCATGGGAGAAGAAGGGGTCAGTCAGTGAGGAGGTTACTTAGACAGTACTCTGTCCCAGACCCTGGGGATAAAGAGTAAGTAAGAGCCTGCTGGAGCTCCAGGCTTCTCAGCAGCAAACAGCAGGGCCCTCATAGCTAGGGCAAGATGAGGGCTGAGGAGACTAGGGATCTGGTAGGCCTTCTTGTTTTGATCCCTCACCTTTGCCTGCCACTTGGCCCAGCTCCCAGGGAGAGGTAACCGGAGCAGTTCACACATTTGAGGAATACACATGCTGAAGGCTTGGGCTTGTTTCATGTCTCAGAACACAAGGATCCTGTCAGAGCAGATGGCAAGAATGAGAATGGAAACAGACCACGAGATCAGCAGAGGGCTAAACAGGGACAACACCAGAGAGACAGACCAGAGAATCAGGACAGAGAGAAAAGAGTTGGAAGGGGCTGGAGAGATGGTTTAGCAGTTAAGGCATTTGCCTGAAAAGTCTAAAGGCCAGGGTTCAATTTCCCAGTGCTCACGTAAAAGCAGATGCACAAGGTAGCACATACATCTGGAGTTTGCAGCAGTTAGAGGCCCTGGTGCTTTCTCTCTCTCTCTAACCAATAAATAAATAATTTTTATTTTTTTATTTTTATTTTTTTGAGGTAGGGTTTCTCTCTAGCCTAGGCTGGCCTGGAATTCACTCTGTAGTCTCAGGGTGGCCTCAAACTCACAGTTATCCTCCTACCCTGCCTCCCAAGTGCTGGGATTAAAGGTGTGTGCCACCACACCCAGCTTCTTCTTTTATCTTTTCTTTTTTAAATTTTATTTGTTTTTTTGAGGTGGACCTGGAATTCGCTATGTGGTCTCAGGGTAGCCTTGAATTTATGGTGATCCTCCTATCTTTGCCTCTTGAGTGTTGGGATTAAAGGTGTGTGCCACCATGCCCAGCTCTTTTTTAAAAAAATATTTTATTGAGGGCTGGAGAAGTGGCTTAGTGGTTAAGGTGCTTGCCTGCAAAGCCAAAGGACCCATGTTTGATTCCTCAGGACCCATGTAAACCAGATGCATAAGGTGGCACATGTGTCTAGAGTTCGTTTGCAGAGGCTGTAGGCCCTGGCACACCCATTCTCTCTCTCTCTAAAATAAATTTAAAAAGCCGGGTGTGGTGGTGCACACCTTTAATCCCAGCACTTGGGAGGCAGAGGTAGGAGGATCGCTGTGATTGTGAGGCTAGCCTGAGAATACAGAGTGAATTCCAGGTCAGCCTGTGCTAGAGCAAGACCCTACCTCAAAAAAGAAACAAAAAATAAAACAAACAAACAAACAAATAAATAAACAAAATATTTAAAGAAGTATTTTAGCCAGGCGTGGTGGTGCACGCCTTTAATCCCAGCACTTGAGAGGCAGAGGTAGGAGGATCACTGAGTTCAAGGCCACTCTGATACTACACATAGTCAATTTCAGGTCAGCCTGAGCTAGAGTGAAACCCTACCTCGACAAAACCATTAAAAACAAAACAAAACAAAACACCAAAACCGGGGTCTGGGGAGATGGCTCAGTGGTTAAAGGTTCATGCTCACAAAGTCTGCCAGCCTGGGTTCAATTCCCCAGCCACTCATGTTAAAAATAAAGCCAGGAAGCCGGGCGTGGTGGCGCACACCTTTAATCCCAGCACTCGGGAGGCAGAGGTAGGTGGATCCCTGTGAGTTCGAGGCCACCCTGAGACTACATAGTGAGTGCCAGGTCAGCCTGGACTAGAGTGAGACCCTACCTCCCAAAACCAAAAAATAAAAATAAATATAAATAAAGCCAGGTAGGTATACCCACCCCACCCCTCCTCCACACAAAGAAGAAGAAGCCAACGGAGTTCACTACTAGGCCTATTCTTTTCACATAACTATCTTCTTTCCTTCTTTCTTTCTATTTGTTTATTTTTGTTTTTTTTGAAGAGAGTCTCACTCTAGCCCAGGCTGACCTGGAATTCACTATGTGGTCTCAGGATGGCCTTGAACTCATGGCAATCCTCCTACCTCTGCCTCCCAAGTGCTGGGATCAAAGGTGTGTGCCACCACGCCCGGCTTTATTTATTTCTGAGAGCAGAGAGAGAATGGGTGTGTCAGCACTTGGGAGGCTGAGGCAGGAGGACTAGCAAGTTCCAGGCCAGCCAGGGCTACACAGCCAGACTCTGTTTCCATCAAGTAAGCAAACACAAAACAAAACAAAAACAAGGGACTGGGGAGATGGTTCAGCAGTAAAGGCACTTGCTTGTAGAACCTGCTACCCTGGTTCTAATTCTCTAGTACTCACATTAAGCCAGATGCACCAAGTGGCACATGTGTCTGGAGTTTGTTTGTAGTAGCAAGAGGCCCTAGTGCACCCATATTCTCTCTCTCAAATAAATAGATAAATAAATAACTTTTAAAACAGAAGCTATGATGGGCTTCTATAATCCCAGTGGACCTATGGACAAGGAAGGCAGAGATGACAATTTCCCAGAAGCTCACAAAAGGAGCAATAAACGAGGAGACTATCAATCTTACACCAGGTAGAAGGCAAGGATTGATCTGAAAGTTGTTTTGACCTCCACACATGCTCCATGGCACACATATACTTGTACTTGAACTTGCATATGCATACACACCAAATAAGGAAATAAATATTTTAAAAATATTTTATTTTTTATTGATTACAGAGAGAGAGACAGAGAGAGGAGAGCAGATGCACTAGGGCCTCTAGCCACTGCAAATGAACTCCAGATGAATGCGCCCCCATGTGCATCTGGCTTGCATGGGTACTAGGGAATCAAACCTGGGTCCTTAGATTTTGCAGGCAAGTGCCTTAACCAGCCTCTTCAGCCCTAAATAAATACTTCTTAAAAAAGAAATACTGGAACCGGGCGTGGTGGCGCATGCCTTTAATCCCAGCACTTGGTAGAGGCAGGAGGATCACTGTGAGTTTGAGGCCACCCTGAGACTACATATCAATTCCAGGTCAGCCTGGGCTAGACTGAGACCCTACCTTGAAAAACCAAAAAAAAAAAAAAAAAAAAAGAGATACTGCCAGGCATGGTAGCTCATGCCTTTAATCCCAGCATTCTGGAGGCAGAGGTAGGAGGATTGCTGTGAGTTCAAGGTCATCCTGAGATTACATAGTGAATTCCAAGTCTGGCCTAGAGCGAGACCCTACCTCAGAAAAAAAATGAAATATTATTCTAAAAACCAGTTGTCGGGCTGAGGATATAGCTTGGTGGTAGTCTAAGCATGCATGAGGAGGGGACATGGGTTAATCCTCAGCATCATAAAAAATTAAATAAGGGCTGGAGAGATTGTTCAGTGGTTAAGGCGTTTGCCAGCAAAGACAAAGAACCTAGGTTCAATTTCTCTGTACCCATGTAAGCCAGATGCACAAGGTGGAGTTCATTTACAGTGGCTAGAGGAACTGGCATACCTAGTCTGTCGTATCTGCTTCTTTCCTTCTCTCTCTCTCTTTTTGTTTGTTTTTTCAAGGTGGAGTCTCACTGTTGCCCAGGCTAACCTGGGATTCACTATGTAGTCTCAGGGTGGCCTCAAACTCATGGCAATCCTCCTACCTCTGCCTCCCAAGTGCTGGGATTAAAGGCGTGTGCAACTATGCCTGGCTTCTCTCTTAAATAAATTAATTTTTAAAAAGCCTATAAAAATTAAATAAAACACAGCTCTTAGCCCTTTTTGGACATTCAAATCTCCTGAGTCAGAATTAAAAAAATTGTAGTGGGATCCTAGCACTTGTGAGGCAGAGGTAGGAGGATTGTTGTGTGTTTGAGGCTACCCTGAGACTAATTCCAGGTCAGCTTGGGCTAGACTGAGACACCCTATCTTGAAAAACCAAAAAAAAAGATGGGGGGCTGGGGGCTGGAGAGATGGCTTAGTGATTAAGGTGCTTGCCTACAAAACCAAAGGACCCAGGTTCAGTTCTCCAGTACCTATGTAAAGCAAGATGCACAAGGTGGCATATGTGTCTGGAATTCATTTGCAGTGGCTAGAGGCCCTGATGTGCCCACTCTCTCTCTATATATATGTGCCTCTTTCTCTTTCTCTCATAAATAAGTAAAATTTAAAAAATAGATAAAATAATTGTCAGTGAGTGTTGGGGAGATGGCTCAGTGGTTAAAAGTGCTTGCTTGCAAAGCTTAATGCCCAGATTCGATTCCCCAGGACCCATGTAAAACCAGATGCTGTGGCAGGAGGCCCTGTCACACCCATACAGTCTTTCCATCTCTTAAATATTTAAAAAATTAGGTTGGATATGGTGGCGCATGCCCTTAACCCCAGCACGTGGGAGGCAGAGGTAAGAGAATTGCTGTGAGTTCGAGGCCACCCTGAAACTACATAGTGAATTCCCAATCAGCCTGGGCTAGAGTAAGACCCTACCTTGAAAAACAAACAACAACAAAAAATTATTTAAACGATTATTATTGAGGCTCTATCCTCTATCAGCTAGATTGGAGCCTCTGGGAGGTGGAGTCAACAGGTGAAATTTTAAAATCCCCGAGGGTGGGGAGGGCTGGAGAGATGGCTTAGTGGTTAAGGTGCCTGCCTGTGAAGACTAAGGACCCAGGTTCAGTTCCCCAGTACAAAAGCCAGAAGCACAAGGTGGTGCATGGGTCTGGAGTTCATTTGCGGTGGCTAGAGACCCTGGGCCGCCCATTTTTTTTTTTTTCTCTCTCTCTCTCAAATAAACAAACAAATAGTATATAATGTACAGCTAGGATCAGAGTCTCCTCTTTAAACATATTTTATTTATTTATTTATTTATTTATTTATTTATTTATTTGAGAGAGAGAAAGAAGGAAGGAGACAGAGAGAAAGAATGGGCACGCCAGGGCAATCAAGCACTGCAGATGAACTCCAGACCCATGTGGCCCCCTTGCGTATCTGGCTTACGTGGGTCCTGGAGAATTGAACTGGGATCCTTTGGCCTTGCAGGCAAACGCCTTAACTGCTAAGCCATCTCTCCAGCCCCATCAACTTTTTCTTTTTAATATTTTATTTTTATTTAACACACACACACACACACACACACACACACACACACACACACACACGGCACTACTACAGGGCCTCTAGCCCCTGCAATGAACTCCAGACACATGTGCTACCTTGTGAATCTGGCTTATGTGGGTCCTGAGGGATCAAACCTGGGTGCTTAGGCTTTGTAGACAACTGCCATAACTGCTAAGTCATCTCTCCAGCCCTCTTCCCTCTCTTTTTTGAAGTAGGGTCTCACCCTAGTCCAGGGTGGCCTTGAATTCACAGAGATCCTCTTACCCTCCAAGTACTGAGATTACAGGCTTCAGCCATCACTCTGCGTAGAGCTTGTTTGCTGTTTCTTTTCCTTCCTTCCTCCCTCCCTCCTTTCTTTCTCTCTTAGTATTTATTTGCCCGGGGGAAGAGAAGGGAAAGAAGGAAAGGGAGGGGGTGAAAATAGGCACACTAGGGCCTCCTTCCACTGCATATTAATTCCAGATGCATGTGCCACTTTGTGCATCTGGCTTTATGTGGGTACTGGGGAATCAAACCTGTGCTGTCAGGCTTTGAAAGCAGGTGCTAATTTGATCGCTAAACCATCTCTCTGGCCCCCTGCGTTGTCCTTTCTTTGTCCGAGCTTCATTAACAACTCTTTGAGGTAGAAATTATGAATCTCATTTCAAAAGAAACAGGTTCAGAAAGAGGAGACGATTCGCCCAAGGTCACAAAGCGAGAAAGGCAGAGTACAGCATAACAACCAGGCGACCTGACTCCCAGGGGAGACACTTCCCAACAACGTAGGAAAGCCAGCCAGTGGGTGGGGCTCAGGCCCTCCCTAAAGGCAGGTTCCAAAATGGTAGGGTCCGTGGCGTCAGCAACGCCCCCGCCCCCTTCCGTCCATCTTCCTCTCTTTTTCCCCGTGGCCACCCAGGCCAGGGGAGGGGGGTGGGGGGGGAGCGGAGAAGGGAAGGAACGCAGCAGCCCACGTGACTGCCGACCAAACTAGCGCGTGACGCAGAGCAGCGGGCCCCGTGCTCGCTTTGCCTTGTGGGCAATGTAGTGCCAAGGACCGCCTAGCGGGGCGAGGAGAGGCGGGATTGAGACTACATTTCCCAGGAGGTAGCGGGGCCTGACGCCGTCGCCGCCGTTCTTTCGGAGAGCGGGGACGCGGGGCGCGCTGTCGGGCGGGGGCGAGGTTCGGGCCGGTTGTTCCGTTGCGAGCCTGCTGCCGTAGTCGCTTCGGTGGGCCCAGGTGAGTGAGTCCCTCAGGTGGGAGTTAGGACACCTCCGCCGGCCCCGCTCGTTCCCGTCGTTTTTTCGCTCCTACGCGGCGGCTGCGGTCGCGGGGCCGAGGGGAGGCCTAGCGCGCCGCGGCTCCCCCGCGCTTCCCCCGCGGCCTCCTTCCTCCGAGCGGGCCCTGCTTGCTCGGGCTCCTCCCCCTCCCCGCCCTTCACGGCTTCCCAGCGCTCCGCTCGGGCCTAGCTTCTCCTGGCGCTGCGGGCCGCCTGCTCTCCCGGGGCAGCTCCCTCCCTACGCTAATTTCTTGTTTTTTTTTCACCCTTCTCCCGGGATAGACTCCATTAATTCCTCCCTCGGTCTTATGAACCCGCTTATTTGGACTCTTTCCTCCCCCCCCCCGGAACTCTTAGATGCCCTTCCCCCCCCGGTCTCCATTGGCCTGGTTCTGTCTTCTAGGGCGCATGTGGCCGTCACTGAGTGAATGTTAATACTTTTTTTTGGTGGCTCCACCCCCCTTTTTTTTTTTTTCCTTTCTTCCTGCCTTGTGGCCAAGAGTGGCATAATCCAAATTTATCTCCTACTGGAAAAACCGTGTTCCCAACCTTTTTTCTTGGGCTGGAAGTGAGGCCGACTTGCATTCCGGCGGTAATTGGCACGTAAGAGGTACTTAGGTCTCGGCACCTAAGCAACTTTTTTTTTTTTCTTATTTTTGGTGTTTTTTTTTTTTTTTTCTTCCCTTCCCTCCGAGGTAGGAGTTCACTCTAGTCTTAGCCGGTCTGGAACTCATTTCACACTCCCACGGGGGCCTCGAACTCAAGTCGATCCTCCTACCCAGCCTCGCGAGTGCTGGGATTGAAGGCGAGCACCACGACATCCGGCCTGAGCAACTTTGATCGCTATTTTCTTGGACTCTGAGTCTTCCGGGGGGGGGGGGGAGGGGGAGGGGAGCGGCGGAAGTTGGGAGCCGCGCTGGTGCCCAGAAGCTGGAGGCGGTCAGTGGGAGTACAGTGTTTACGGGGAGGTGGTTAATTGGATTGAAGGAAAAGCCGCTGAGTGTACGGTAGGTTAAGAAGCTGGCAGGAGAGAAGCTGGCTTTACCAGCTTGTGACTTTTAAAGTGGAGTCGTCTTTTCAGGTACCTCAGTTTTATGTCTTAAGATGGCAGGGAGTAAGCACTAGTTACTTTATCGTGGTATTGTGAGGAGGAAGTGCGACTGAAAACCTCATAGCCGCTACTGTCATCGTGACTTGCCTTTGTCGAGTACTGTATGGTACTTTGTCTAGTCTGTTAGCCTGGTGGGTATATTATTCTATAAAAGTCTGTTAAATATGCCGGGCGTGGTGGCGCATGCCTTTAATCCCGGCACTTGGCAGGCACAGGTAGGAGGATCGCTGTGAGTTCAAGGCCAGCCTGAGACTACATAGTGAATTCCATGTCTGCCTGGGCTCAAAAAGCCAAATAAGTAAATAAATAAACAAACAAAATTCAGGCTTAAATGGCTGCACTGCATTTTGCCTTTTGGGGGAGGGGAGTTTGCAATAGAGTCTCTAGCCCAGGCTGACCTGGAATTCACGCTGTAGTCTCAGGCTGGCCTTGAACTCAGTGCTCCTCCTACCTCTGCCTCCCGAGTGCTGGGATTAAAGACATGTGCCACCACACCTGGCTTCTCTCTTGTATTTTGATGTCATTATTTTTTCCTCCTATTATGAAGGTTTTGTGTAGGTAGTGTCAGGCACTGGGAGGTCATGGATATCCAGGCCGTTGTGTGTCTTAAAGGGGGCTTGTAAACAGGCCTACCCTTTCTTTGGCTCTAACGTTATTTCCACCACCTCTTCCACAAAGGGCCCTGAGCCTTGGAGGGTGTGATAGAGATGTCTCAGTGCTGAGCGCTCCACAGTCATTTTTTAGCTCTGTGGTGACTTCTGAGTCACCCCAGTGATCACTGACATCAGAAAAGAAGCTTCTCTAACCAAAAGTCAGAGCCGTGTTAACATGTGGGCATAAACCTAAGTGTTAGGCGGGCATAATTATGCATTCAGCCAGACAGTAGTAGTCTTTACTCTCCTAGGGTTTATGAGCTCCCCAGCCATAGGCTTTTTTGTTTGTTTGAGGGTAGGATCTCACTAACCCAGGCTGGCCTCCAACTCAATGGTGATCTTCCTATCTCAGCCTCCCAAGCACTGGCACTAGAGGTGTTCATCATCATGCCTGGCTTTTACCTTTGATTTATTTTTGGTTTTTCGAGGTAGGGTTTCACTCTAGCCCAGGCTGACGTGGAATTCACTATGTAGTCTCAGGGTGGCCTCGAACTCATGGTGATCTTCCTACCTCTGCCTCCTGAGTGCTGGAATTAAAGGCGTGTGCCACCACGTCTGGTCTAGCTTTTATTTTTAAAAATAATATACATCTGTAAAGTCCATCACTTTGTTTTAATAATCTTGTGTGGTGTGTGTGTGTGTGTTTGGATATGGTCTCAGACTTGCTGTTTATCTGAGGATTACATGAATTTCTGAATCTCCTGCCTTTGCCTTCATCTCCCAGGTGCTGGAATTACAGTCCTGTGCCACCATGTCCAGTTTATGCTGTGTTAGGATCAAACCCAGACTTTCTCTTGCTAGACAAGCATTCTACCAACTGAATTATATTCTTAGCCCAGTAGTGTCATTTAACTGTTGCCAACTGCTGCAAATGCAAATGCTTAATCATCAGATTTCTTTTTCATCTTTTTGTTTGTTTTGTTTTTCAAGGTAGGGTCTCACTCTAGCCCAGGCTGACCTGGAATATACGGCCTCCTGAGTGCTGGAATTAAAGGTGTGCGCCACTATGCCTGTCTTTTCCATCTTATTTTGTTTTTAATATTCTTTTTTCTTTTCTCAACTTTTATTAACATTTTCCATGATTATAAAAAATAACCCATGGTAATACCCTTTCCCCTTTGAAATTCCATTCTCCATCATATCCCCTCCCAATCTCAATCAGTCTCTTTTATTTTGATGTCATGATCTTTTCCTCCTGTTATGATGGTCTTGTGTAGGTAGTGTCAGGCACTATGAGGTCATGGATATCCAGGCCATTTTATGTCTGGAGGGAGGACGTTGTAAGGAGTCCTACCCTTCCTTTGGCTCTTACATTCTTTCCGCCACCTCTTCTGCATTAGGCCCTGAGCCTTGGAAGGTGTGATCGAGATGTTACTCAGTACTCCAGTCACTTCTTTCCAGCACTATGATACCTTCTGAGTCATCCCAAGGTCTCTGCCATCTGAAAAGAGAAGATTCTCTACGAAAGTGAGAGTAGCATTAATACAAGGGTATAAATATTAAGTGAAGTGCTTACTGGGCAGTTTGATAAGCATAGTATATACATTTTTCTAGACATCAGCAGATGTTAGACCCCTAGGGCTCATGACTACCCCTGTTTTAAGTTTTCAGTATCAGGGATGTATTCCCCCCCATGGAGCGGGCCTCCAGTCCAATTGGAGGGCAGTTGGTTTCCACCATGACAGATGTGCCACTATTGCACCTGTTGGCTCATTTAGCCTGGCTGGCCAATTATAAGGCTTGCAGTGTCCACTGTTGAGTATCTTCACTGGTGGTATCTCTTTCTCCCATTAATGTTTTTAATATTTTAATCTATTTGCAAGGAGAGAGGGTGTGAGTGAGCCTCTTGCCACTGCTTATGAACTCTGGGTGCATCGCTTTATGTGGGTACTAGAGAATAGAATCCAGATTGGCAGGCTTTGCAAGCATGTGCCTTTAACTGCTAAGCCATTGCCCCAGCCCCTCCTCTTAATTTTTTTTGTTTGTTTTTTTGTTTTTCGAGGTAGGGTCTCACTCTAGCCCAGGCTGACCTGGAATTCACTATGGAGTCTCAGGGTGGCCTCGAACTCATGACAGTCCTCCTACCTCTGCCTCCCGAGTGCTGGGATTACAAGGTGTGCGCCACCACGCCCGGCTCCTCCTCTTAATTTTAAATATGTATTTATTAGCGAGAATGAGAAAGAGGCAGATGGAATGGGTATGCCAGGGTCTCCATATGCTGCAAACGAACTACAGACACTTGCCACCTTATGCATCTGGCTTAAATGGGTACTGGGGAATTGACCTGGGTCCTTAGGTTTCATAGGCAAGTGCCTTAACCACTAAGCTCTCTCTCCAGTCCCTCCTTTTAACTTAATAATAGTGTCTCTATATAGTCCAGGCTGGCCTCTGCCTCAGCCTCCCTAGGGATTATAGATCTGTGGTACCATGCTCAACTTGTTTTTAGGTTTCCCTCTCCCCCCAAGGTAGAGTCTCTAGCTTATGACCTGGAACTCACACTGTATTTCCAGGCTGGTCTTGAACTCATAGTGATCTTCCTACTTCTGCCTCCCAAGTGCTGAGATTAAAGACATGTACCACCATGCCATGCTGTTTTTAGTTTTTGAAACTCTTTCTGAGAGGAAACTTAATGAAAATGATAACATGGTTAATCCAAAATGCAGGCTTTCTAAATAATAGCTAATGCTGACCATGAATGTAGTGAGATAACTGCCTATAGGAATCATGAATGAAGTATAAGTTAGATTTTTTAGAAATACATTATTTGCCAGCAGAGAGGGGCAGGGGAGAGAGTATGGACGTGCCAAGTCCTCCAGCCACTGCAGACTCTTGATTCATGCCATTTTGTGCTTCTGGCTTTACATGGGTACTGGGGAATTGAACCCATGTCCTTAGGCTCTGGAGGCGAGTGCATTAATTGCTGAGTCATATCTCTAGACCAAGTTAATTAAATTTAAAATTGCTATTTAAATTATTGTCTGGTTATCAATAAACTATGGGTTTATGTGCAGAAAGTATTGCATAAGCTATAACTTTGTGTGTGCAGTATGTTGCTCCAACTGGAGTTTTGACCTTGCTCCTTCTCACCCGGTTTTATTCTAGTAACTAATCTTATTGAAATGTCAATAGGAAATCTGAATCTGAGGTGTTTTCAAAGGAGAGATCTTTGGTATCCTTGTGAGTATTAACTATCACTATAAACCTATAGAGTTATAGGCTTTGTTTCCCAGACAGTTCACCTTCTTGCCTTTATTTCTCTAAACATGTAGGAACCAATGTTTAAATGTAGGTTGTAAGCCTTAGGGGTATTTGTTTGGTGCTTGCCTTCCATTTTTTTTTTTAAATTTTTTTGTTTATTTTTATTTATTTATTTGAGAGTGACAGACAGAGAGAATGAGGCAGAGAGAGGGGGGAGCGAGAGAGAATGGGCGCTCCAGGGCCTCTAGCCAGTGCCAATGAACTCCAGATACGTGCGCCCCCTTGTGCATCTGGGTAATGTGGGTCCCGGGGAATCGAGCCTCGAACTGGGGTCCTTAGGCTTCACAGGCAAAGTGCTTAACCGCTAAGACATCTCGCCAGCCCTTGTCTTCCATCTTAAAGCATTAAGTATGTAAATGTAGGCTTTTCATATAAAGCCTATACAATCTTATTTCTTTGAAGGTTTTTATTTTTATTTTTTTAATTTGAGAGAGAAAGAGAATGGGCATACTAGGGCCTCTAGCCATTGCAGACTCCAGACATATGCGCCACCTTGTGCATCTGGCTTATGTGGGTACTGGGGAATTGAACCTGGGTTCTTCGGCTTTGCAGGCAAGTGCCTTACCCACTAAGCCATCTCTCCAGCCCAACCTTTTTTTTTTTTTTTTTTTAGCTGGCTGGCTTTGAATTCTTATCCTCCTCTTCTGAGTGCTGTTATTATAGGCATGTATCACTGCGTCTGGTTTATGCAGTCCTGGAGATCAGATCTAGAGCCTTGTGTATGGTAGGCAAGCACTCTTGTCAACTTAGCTACAACCCCAGCTCCTGAGGGAAAATATTTTAGGTATAAAGAAGACAAACATGTGGAAGACTGAGGCAGAATTGTGAGTTTGAGCCTGGTTTGGACTACTTTTGAGACTTTCCTGAAAAATACAAGGAAGGAGGGACTGGAGAGATGGCTTAGCAGTTAAGGCACTTGCTTGAGAAGCCTAAGGGCCCAGGTTTGATTGCCTAGTACCCACATAAGCCAGATGCACAAGGTGACACATGTGTCTGGAGTTCCCTTTGCAGTGGCTAGAAGCCCTGGTATGCACAATTATCTATCTAAAGATAGGCATGGTGGTGCATGCCTTTAATCCCAGCACTTGGGAGGCAGCATTAGGAGGATCACTGTGAATTTGAGGCCACCCTGAAACTACAGAGTGAATTCCATGTCAGCCTAGACTTGAGTGAAACCTTACCTCGAAAAATCAAAACAAACAGTAAATTAAAAAAAAAAAAACGAACTCTCTATCTGCCCTTCTCTCTCAAATAAATGAATAAATAAATAAAATGTTTAAAAAATACAAGGAGGAGGGGCTGGAGAGGTGGCTCAGAAGTTAAAGGAGCTTGCTTGCAAAGCCTGGCTGGGATTCGATGATTCCTCAGTGCCCATGTAAAGCCAGATGCACAGGGTGGTTGATGTGTCTGGAATTCATTTGCAGTGTCAGAAGCCCTGGAGCACTCATTTATTTCTCCTGCCACATCTCTCTGCTTGCAAATAAATAAAATACTTGAAAAATATGAGGAGGCCTAGGGAGATAGCTTAGTGAGTAAAGGGCCTCTTTCACAAACCTGAGGAACTAAGTTCAATTCCTAGTACTCACATTTAATAATAAAAATTGGGGGGGGGGGACAGACAATGCTGGGCATGATGGTTTGTGCCTTTAATCCTAACACTAGGGAGGCAGAAGTGAGAGGATAGCCTTGAGTTTGAGGTCACCCTGAGACTGCATAGTGAATTCCAGGTTAGCCTGGGCTAGAGTGAAACCCTACCTTGAAAAACATAACAACAACAAAAATTGTGGAAGGGATGAAAGGTATTACTGTTGTTACCTTCTCCTTGCTGGCACAAAGCCTTCAACCAAATACAGATGATGGGAGGAAATTATTTTGTCTATAGCCTCAAGAGGAAGCTTCATGGACTCAGGAGAAGATTTTAGAGCAAAGGCTGGATATCACCTTGCCAACATAAGGCATAAAACAGCAGCAGGAAAGTGAACCAGGTTCTGACAAGGGGGAGCTGTCTATAGTACCCATTAGCTTGTCCCCAACAACACATCTGTAGCAATGCTCTACTTCCCAAACTACCATCTGCTTGGGATCAAGCATTCAGAACACATAAGTTTATGAGGGACACCTATTCCAAACCACTATAAAGGGTGTCAGATCTGGCCTTACTGTTACAGGGTTGGCTCCGTTTTTTTGTTTTTTTTTTTAATTTTTAAATTTATTTATTTCAAAGCAGTAGTGTGAGAGAGTGAATGAGAGGGTGTACCAGGGCCTCCTGCTACTGCAGATGAACTCCAGATATATGCACCACTTTGTGCATTGGCTTTATGTGAGTACTTTGGAATTGAACCCTGGTTGTTAGGCTTTGTAGTCAAGTACCTTCACTGCTAAGTCATCTCCCTAGTCCTTGCCCTCAGACAGACTGCGTGCCGGGGCCTCCAGCCACACTGCAAATGAATTCCAGGAGTATGTACCACCTTGTGCATCTGACTTACATGGGTACTGAGGAATTGAACCTGGGTTGTCTTTGCAGGTGAGTGCTTTAACCACTAAGCCATCCTTCCAGGCCCCCTTATTTTGATTTATTATTATTATTATTTTTGGTTTTTTGAGGTGGGGTCTCACTCTAGCCCGGGCTGACCTGTATTCTCAAGGTGGCCTCAAATTCAGTGATCCTCCTTCCTCTGCCTTCCAAGTGCTGGGATTAAAGGCATGTGCCACCACACCCTGCTGATTATTTTTAAGGTAAGGTCTTGCTCTAGCTCAGGCTGACCTGGAATTCATTCTATAGTCTCTGGGTGGCCTTGAACTCACAGTGATCCTCCTGCCTTGGCCTCCCAAGTGCTGGAAGGATTAAAGGCATATACCACCATCCTTAGCTTTTTTTTTCTTTTTTCCTGCAACAGCATTTCACTGTTTAGCTCAGGCTGACTTAAATGTATCTCTTCTCTTCTCTTAGCCTCCCAAGTTGTAGAATTACAGGCTAAGAGTAGGTAGGCTTTGCTTGCTGTTAGTTTCTTTTTTCTTTTCTTTTTATTTTTATTCCCCCTTTTTGAGGTAGGGCCTCTTAGCCCAGGCTGACCTGGAATTCACTATGTAGTCCCAGGCTGGCCTTGAATTCACAGCCATCCTCCTGTCTCTGCCTTTCAAATGCTAGAATTAAAAGTGTGTGCCACCATTCCTTGAAGCCTTTTTCTTTCCTTCTCTTTCTTTCCCTCTCTTTCTTTCTTTTTTTTTTTTTTTCAAGGTAGGGTCTCACTCTAGCCCAGGCTGACCTGGAATTCACTATGGAGTCTCAGGGTGACCTCGAACTCACGGCAATCCTCCTACCTCTGCCTCTCAAGTGCTGGGATTAAAGGCATGCGCCACCACGCCTGGCGTCTTGAGAATGGGCACACTAGGGCCTCCAGCCACTGCAAAACAAACTCCAGACACATGTGCCACCTTGTGTATCTGGCTTATATGGGTACTGGGGAATTGAACCTGGGTCCTTTGGCTTTGCAGGCGAGTGCCTTAACTGCTAAGCAATCTCTCCAGCCCAATTTTTTTTTTTTTTTTGTTAATTTGAGAGAGAGAGAATTGGCGTGTCAGGGCCTTGGCCATTGCTATTGAACTCCAGACACTTGTGCTACCTTTTCAGGCAAGCGCCTTTATTGCTGAGCCATCTCTCCAGAACCCCCCTTTAAAAAAAAAAAAAAGACGGGGTGTCCTAAGCTGAAACTCTGTAGCTGAGGATTGCCTTGAACTCCTGATCTTTCTGTCTCTACCTCTGAAGTATTAGGATTTCAGGCATGTGCCACTGAAACAGGGTATTAGTGGTTCAGGAAAGTCATTGAACCTAAACCTTGGGTTTATGTCTACTTTTAACCAAAGATTTGAATAAAATAAGACTGAGAAGGATAATTATTAAGTTATATTTATTTAGGGAAGCACAGAAACAAGAGAAGGAAAATGAATACACCTACATGGATTGAGCACTCACACGGCCTGGAAAAGCTGTGGAGAGGACAAAAGTCCTGCCATGTGGAGAGCGGGAGGGGGGAAAGAGCTCATGAGGAAAGTAGGGATTAGGGGGTTTTCCCTTCACCTCAGCCCAGCTGGGATGAGATGGGGAGAAACTCACCAAACTGGAGGTTCACCAGTGGTCAGGCAGCTCAGAAAGGGAGATTGCCCTCTGGTAAAACATTTATAACCTTATGTTGGTAGGTTTCACCTTCTGGCTCAGGTGAGCCAGTTGATTGGTCTAGAGGCTGGCTCAGGAGGAGGCCAGCCATGACACCTAGTTCTGGAGTCTAAGCTTGACCAACACATTGTCAGAATTCTAGAAAAAGACCTCACTTCCAAGGATTGGCTCCGGTATGGAAAAACAGGTCTAGGGAACTAGGCAAGACATAAATCAGGGCCAGAGAGATGGCTTAGTGGTTAAGGCACTTTCCTGCAAATCCAAAGGACTCAGGTTTGATTCCCCAGGACCCACAAAAGTTAGACGCACAAGGTGGTACACACGTCTGGAGTTAGTTTGCAGTGGCTAAAGGCCCTGGTATGACCATTCTCTCTTGTCTGCCTCTCTCTCTCAAATAATAAAGTCAGATCAACCTTTGATCTCTATCAAGTACAGACCTTCCTGCCTTTTTACTTTCAGGGACCACCCTAACTGCCTAACAAAGCTACCTGATGACTCCTCACCACCACAATTTATGTGGAGCTGAGGATTGACCCTAGGGCTTGGTGTATGCTAGGCAAAGCACTCTGCTGAGTTACATACCCATTCCTGGCTGTTGGTAATGTTTGTTATCTGATTACCATTGGTAAATAGGTCATGAATTTATTGCTTGAATATTCAGTTAGTTGCCTCCGCATGTTAAGTACATAAAGTGTTAAAACCCCATGAGAGAATTGACATGTTAGCAGATAATGAATTAGATGTGTGTAAGGAGAGACCTGGCTAGGGTAATTAGGACACAAAGTTACTGAGTCTGAGAGAGCCAGGGGTAGCTTACTGGGGAGGTAGAAGATGCTCAGGAATTTGGTGAAAGGGAAGTGAACTTTCTTTTACATGTTTAAGTGGTTCAGAACATAGATAAATTAAATACTACTGTTCCTTTCTGGCTGTATAGACAAGGTTGGGTTGTGTGTGAATTACAGGGTTCAGAGACAGTTAAAGTGGGCATCCTGCCCCATCTTGAATGAAAGCTGAATAAGTGCAGAAAGATTAATGTGGATACTGCATCTTGAGATTATTTGGGTATTATGTCTTGTCTACTAACAATATGCAACACATTAATAGTATAGGGCTGGGATATTACTTAAGAACTTGCTAGCTTTTCACTGCTTAGTTTAGACTTTAGACAACAGGAACCAGAAATATTTATATGCATTGAGAGGTGGAGAAAGGGGCTATTTTCACCTAATTTTTGTTTGTAAATTTAAGTTTAGCTTATCTCAGTTACATTTTCTAATCTCAGGCAAGTGCTTTACCCACTAAGACATCTCTCCTGTCCCCCCTTTTTTTTCTAATTTAAAACATCTCAATTCTTGTCAAACTCATCAGGTGGAATTGTGAGTTGGTTTTTGTATAATACTTCCCCGAGCTCCTGAAGTAGTGCTGTGGAAGTATCAGGTTACAGGAAAGGCTCTAGCTTTCCATACTGTGGGAGGCTGGGTGGATAAAAATGTAAGAGACAAAGGACTGATAAGATGAATTTGGGAGATATGCTTGTGTTCATTTGATGTGGAGTTAAGAGCTAAAGTAGAGATTTTGCTTGTACATTTCAAGCAGTAATAGTATTTGTAAGGTTTTGGGCAGCTATTTCATCATTTATTTCCTCTCATTCTAGAATTTTGCTCCGGCTTTGTAATTAGAGAAGCTGCTGTGCTGCTGGTGTTTCTTGGAGGCAAGACCTGGCTCCCGTGCAAGTTGAAGCATTCCAAGGTAAATGCTTGGTAGTAAATGGCACCAATAACTTATTTATGAAATCAGTCTTTTAGCTGGGCATGGTGACATGTCTTTAATCCCAGGCAGAGGTAGGATCGCTGTGAGTTCAAGGCCACCTTGAGACTACATAGGGAATTCCAAGTCAGCCTGGGCTAGAGTGAAACCCTACCTCAAAACAACAAAAGAAAAAGAAAAACCAAAAGAAGCTGGGCGTGATGGTGCACACCTTTAATCCCAGCACTGTAGAGGCAGAGGTAGGATCACCTAAGAGTTCAAGGACACCCTGAGACTACATAGTGAATTCCAGGTCAATCTGGTCTAGAGTGAGACCCTACCTTGGGGGGGGGGGGGAATCAGTCTTTTAAGAATTGATATCTAAAGGATTTGTTAGTGGAGGTTCTATACTCTTATGAAGCAGTATGTGTTTGAAAAAGACATGTCAAATTTTGGTAGACAGTTCTTGTTTATTTCGAGGTGGGGTTTCTCACTCTAGCTCAGGCTGACCTGAAACTCACTCTGAGGTCCCAGGCAGCCTTGAACTCACAGGAATTAAAGGTGTGCTTCACCATGATCAGCTCTTGGTTAGATGGTCTCTTAATGCATGTTATTTGATATATGCATGTGCTTATTCAAAATTGGGCTTGTAGGGCTGGAAAGATGGCTTAGCAGTTAAGGTGCTTGCCTGTGAAGTTTAAGGACTCATGTTTAGCTCTCCAGGTCCCGTGTGAGCCAGGCGCACGGTGATGAAAATACAAAAGGCCCCATTCTCTTTCTCATACATATATCTGCCTTTCTCCCTCTCAAATAAATAATATAAAAAAACTAAAAAATAATTTTTGTTTTTTGGTTTCAGTTCATAAACACAAGTACATCCTATCCCACATTTTTTTGGGGGGGGGTTTCGAGGTAGGGTCTCACTCTAGTCCAGGCTGACCTGGAATTCACTCTGTAGTCTCAGGGTGGCCTTGAACTCACAGCGATCCTCCTACCTCTGCCTCCCGAGTGCTGGGATTAAAGGTGTGCGCCACCACGCCCGGCTTCTATCCCACATTTTTTGTTTGATTTTTTCATCTGGTCTATAGTCTAAAGTGGCCTAGAACTTAAATAATTGTCATACCTTTGCCTCCCAAGGGCTGGTATTACTGTCATATGCAAACCATTGCCCCTGGCTTTTGTGGTTTGTTTTTTTTATCTTTGCAGTTTTATCAGCTCAAAACATTTTATCTTGGTTGTGCTATATCATAACTTAAAAGCAGCTCCTTTTTGGTAGACATTTAGACTTTTCCATGGCTTGAACTCACGGCTATCCTCCTACCTCTGCCTCCTGAGTGCTGGGATTAAAGGTGTGTACCACCACACCCGGTTTATTTATTTATTTGAGAGAGAGAATGGGCACATGAAGACCTCTCGCTGCTGCAAATGAACTCCAGGTGCATGCTCCACCTTGTGCATCTGATTTTATGGTGGGGATACTAGGGAATTGCACCTGGGTCTTTTGGTTTATTTATACATTTTTGAGGTAGGGTTTCACTCTAGCCCACGCTGACCTGGAATTCACTCTGTAACATTGGCCTGGAACTCACAGTGATCCTCTTACCTCTGCATCCCGAGTGCTGGGATTAAAGGCATGCACCACCACACTTGGCTTGAATCTGGGTCCTTTGGCTTTGCAGACAAGTGCCTTAACTATTAGCCATCTCTCCAGCTCTCTCTTGCTGTTTTACAATTTTTATATGTGTCTGTAAGTTGATTAGTATGCTTGTGAGTGTGTGTGTGTGTGTATGAGGCCAGATAATCAGGTGTGTCTTCATTTATTTGAGAGAGAGAGACACAGACAGTGGGCAAATCAGGGCCTTCAGACACTACAAACAGATGTGGGCTTATGTGGGTCCTGGGTAATTGAACCTGGGTCCTTTGGCTTTGCAGGCAAGCGCCTTAACAGCTAAGCCAACTCTCCAGTCCCGGAACTCACTAATTTGACTAGATAAGGTAGCTCTCTGTCCCAGGATCCTCTTGGCTCTGCCTCCCCAGTAAAGGATTACAATTGCTTGACACTACACTGTGTGCTGTGGATCTGAGCTCAGTTCCTTGTATGCCATACTTTATACATGTGTTAAAAATACTGTACCTAAGGCTGGGTGTGGTGGCATATGCCTATAATCCCATCACTCGGGTGGGAGAAGTAGGAGTATTGCTGTGAGTTCAAGGCCACTCTGAGACTACATAGTAGATTCCAGGTCAGCCTGGGCTAGATAGAGCAAGACCCTACCTCGAAAAAACAAAAATACTGTACTTAGGGGCTGGAGAGATTGCTCAGTCATTAAAGTGCTTGCTTGCAAAGCTGCGTTTGATTTTTCTCAGTACCTACCTAAAGCCAGATGCACAAAGCTGGCTTTGAACTCAGAGTAGTACTCCTACCTCTACCTCCTGAGTGCTGGGATTTAAGGTGTGTACCACCATGCACACTTAATTCCTAATGTATCTGAAGTGGACTAGTCCAGTGGTCTCCAAATTTTAATAGATTTAAGTATAGCCTTACTTAATTTTAAACGTTTTTATTTTAATTTTTTGAGAGAGAAAAAGGGAGATAGGGAGAGGGAGAGAATGGGCGTGCCAGGGCCTCCGGCTGCTGCAAATGAACTCCATATGCCACCCTCTGCATTTGGCTTTACATGGGTCTTCAGGTTTTGCAGGCAAGCCATCTCTCCAACTCAGATTATAGTAGTTTTATTAAGTTGAAAAACTCAAGAGTTTTTCTTAGAAATGAGAAGAAAATATTCCCAGTGGTAACACATGCTCATTTAACATGAGAATTGAATTGCTGTCACCCTCTCTGAGGGACATCAGAGAGGAGCCTCTAGGGTGAGTCAGATTCTTTAAGTTGCCAGCCATGCTGTTCATTCTGTTTTCTTAATGATGAAACATTAATTGCTTAGATGATCCTGGTTTTAATAGCTAGCCTTTGAGTCTCAGGAGGAAATATAAGTAGCTTGCACTGGGGATACTGTGATGAAAAAGTTTTAAATTAGTGGCCCCCTCAGCTTGTTTTTGATTTTTCCTGATAACATCTAGCATTGTAGATTTGTCTTCAAAAGTGAATTTGACCTTTAGACCTATGTACTTTTCCTTAATACATGTATACCTTTTCTTCCAGTTATCTCTTCAGTGCAACACATGCCACTGTAGCTTGTGAAATCACAAAGCACTTTATTTTTATATGTTAGAATATATCTGATCACAGGTAAATAACAAGAAAAAATACCCATGGTAGGATCTGTTTATTCCTAGGGAAGTTCCTAAATATGCCCTCAGGCAACTCAAGCTGTAGCAAAACAGAAATGAGCTCACCTGCTGTGCCCAGGCTGGCCTTAAACTCCTCTCTTCCCTTCAGCTATCATTACTGGGATTATAGGTATGTGCCACCAAAATTGGCTCTATACTTCTTTTAAAAAATACATACATACATATATTTGTAACCTGAGAGAGAGGGAATGGACTGCCAGGGCCTCTTGCCACTGCAAATGAACTCTGGATGCATATACCACTTTCTGCCTCTGGCTTTATATAGGTACTGGGGAATTGAACCTGGGCTGTCAGGCTTTGCAAGCAAGCACATTTAAAATGATATTTGTTTGGGTCCAGGTGATACGTGGTAAAACAACAGTTAAACCCAGTTCTTTTTTGCTACCCAAGCTACTGTTGAGCTAGAGAGATGGCTCAGTAGTTAAGGAACTTGCCTGCAAAGCCTGATGACCCAGGACCAGTTCCCCAGTACCCACGTAAAGCTGGTTGCATGAAGTGGAGCATGCATCTGGAGTTCATTTGCAGTGGCTAGAGGCCATGGTATACCCTTTCTATTTCTTTCTGCTTGAAAATAAGTAAAATTTTTTTTCAAATTTTTGTTAACAACTTCCATGATTATAAAAACTATCCCATGGTAATACCCTCCCTCCCCCCACTTTCCCCTTTGAAACTCCATTCTCCATCATATCCCCTCCCCATCTCAGTCTCTCTTTTATTTTGATGTCATGATCTTTTCCTCCTCTTATGATGGTCTTGTGTAGGTAGTGTCAGACACTGTGAGGTCATGGATATCCAGGCCATTTTGTGTCTGGGGGGAGGACGTTGTAAGGAGTCCTACCCTTCCTTTGGCTCTTACATTCTTTCTGCCTCCTCTTCTGCAATAGACCCTGAGCCTTGGAAGGTGTGATAGAGATATTTCAGTACTGAGCAATCCTGTCACTTCTTTCTAGCACCATGATGCCTTCTTAGTCATCCCAAGGTCACTGTCATTTGAAAAGAGAAGGTTCTCTACCAAAAGTGAGAGTAGCATTAATATATAGGTATGAAGCCAGGTGTGGTGGGACATGCCTTTAATCCCAGCACTCAGGAGGCAAAGGTAGGAGGATCACCATGAGTTCGAGGCCACCCTGAGACTACATAGTGAATTCCAGGTCAGCCTGAGCGAGAGTGAGACCCTGCCTCAAAAAAAAAAAAAAAAATACACACACACACACACACACACACACACACACATACGTAAGAGAAGTGCTTACTGGGCAGTTTGATAAGCATGGTACATACATTTAGCCAGACAGCAGCAGATGTTACACCCCTAGGGCTCATGACTACCCCTGTTTTAAGTTTTCAGTATCAGGGATGTATTCCCTCCCATGGAGCGGGCCTCCAGTCCAATTAGAGGGCAGTTGGTTTCCACCATGACAGACAAAGGGCTGGACAGAGAGCTCAGCGATTAAGGAGCTTGGTCTGCAAAGCCTAATGACCTAGGTTCTATTCCCTAGTACCCACTTAAAGCTGGATGCACAAAGTGGCACATGCATCTTGAGTTTGTTTGTAGCAGCTAGAGGCCCTGGCATACCCTTTATTTCTCTCTCTGCAAATAAATATATTAAAAAAAATAAAAAGTTAAGAGTTGCAAGGAGTTGAGTTTGCCATGTGATAAGACCAGAAACTAATCCACTTTGCTGAAAAATAGGAAGGAAATATGATGGTTTGCAGGTTGTGATGGAAAGAGGCCAGCAAGCAGCAGTGTCCCTCACTAGATGGCAGTTTGTATATCCTTGGGTCTCTGGTAACTTTCCCAAGTGAGGTTGATACTGCCTGCATTGGTTCTAGGTGGATTGCCCTACATGTATTTCAGTACAGTAAGAACATGAGTTGCCAAATCCCCAATGGCTGGTATCTGTGGGTTGGCTATTGCCCCCAACTCCCCTCCCAAGATAGGGTCTCACTGTAGCCCAGGCCAACCTTGAATTTACTATGTAATCTCACGCTGGCTTTGAACTTCTGGCAATCCTCCTACCCCTGCCTCCCTAGTGCGGGATGTGTGCCATCGTGCCTGACAGATTGTGTAATTTAACTTTTTTAGGGGGGAGGATTTTGAGGTAGGGTCTCACTCTGGTCCAGGATGACTTGGAATTAACTATGTAGTCTTAGGGTGGTCCTGAACTCATAGCAATCCTCTGCTTCCCGAGTGCTGGGTAAAGGTGTGCACCACCACGCCCGGCTTTAGTTTAACTTTTTTATTGACAGCCTCCATAATTATAGACAATAACTATAATTCCCTTTCCACCCCTCTTTCTCCCCCTCACAAATCCATCCTCCATCATATCACCTCCCCCTCTCAGTCTCTCTGTTTTTAGTTTGGTTTTCAAGGTAGGGTTTCTCTCCCGCCCAGCTTGACCTGGAATTCACTATCGTCTCAGGGTGACCTCCTGCCTCTGCCTCCCAAGTGCTGGGATTAAAGGTTTGTGCCACCATACCCTCTCCCCCCCCCCCCCCAGGTAGTTCAGTCTCATTCTAGCCCAAGTTGACCTGGAATTTACTGTGTAGTCTCAGGGTGTCCTCGAACTCATGGCTATCCCCCTACCTCTGCATCCAAGTGCTTGGATTAAAGGCATGCACCACCACTCTGGCTTCTCTTTTATTTTGATGTTATCCTCTTTTCACTGGAAGTTTTGGCATTAGTGGGATGACATAGGGGTTGACCTTTCTTTTCTAGAAGAAAAAAGCTCAGTCATTATGACTTAATTGTGTTAAACTTTGTCAGTAATAAATAGGTGGTTCAAATCCTCATTTTAGCTACTGTGGTAGGGTTCCCTGCTGATTAGAGGGAACTCACATTCTCTTGCCTACACACACAATGCAGGCCATCTGGTTGGTGTCTTTCAGAACAGGTCTGTTTATAGTTGAAGCCCAAAATATCCAAAGTGACTTATATTTTTGTTTTAAAGAAATTAACCCCTTTTCTTAAAATTACCATATTACATTCCCACTAATAGTGTATAAGGGTTCCTCTTTCTGCATCCTCACCAACATTTATTGTCATTTCTTGATGAACCATTCTGACAGGAGTAATATGGCATCTCAAAGTAGTTTTAATTTGCGTTTCCCTTATGGCTAAGGATGTAGAACATTTTTTAGATGTTTGTATGCCATCTGTATTCTTTTGAGAACTCTTATTCAGTTCCTTAGCCCATTTTTTAATATTTTATTTTTATTTATTTGACAGAGAAAGAGGGAGAGAGAGAATGGGCATGCTAGGGCCTACAGCCACTGCACATAAACTCCAGATGCGTGTGCCCCCTTGTGCATCTGGCCAACATGGGTCCTGGGAATCGAACCTGGGTCCTTTGGCTTTGCAGGCAAATGCCTTAACCGCTAAGCCATCCCACCAGCCCCCTTAGCCCATTTTTTAATTGGGTTATTTGATTTCTTATTTAGTTTTCTGACTTCTTTTGTATATCCTAGATGTTAATCCTCTGTGAGATGTATATAGCTGGCAAAGATTTTTTCCCATTCTGTAGATTACCTCTTCGCCTCCCCAGCTTTTATTTATTTATTTACAAGCAGAGAGATGGAGACAAAGAGAGAAAGTATGACTCCTATCCTTTGTGTGTGGTGGGGGGAGTAATTAATGTATGTGTGGTTTTTATTTTATTTTATTTTTTGAGGTAGGGTTTTTCTCTAGCTCAGGCTGACATGGAATTCACTATGTAGTCTCAGGGTGGTCTTGAACTCACGGCACTCCTCCCATCTCTGTCCCCCAAGGGCTGGGATTAAAGGCGTGCGCCTTCAGACCTGCCTTTAATTTTTTTCTTAATTCATTTATTTGAGAGAGAACGGCCATACCAGGGCTTTTAGCCATTGCAAACGAACTCCAGACACATGTGCCCCCTTGTGTATCTGGTTACTGGGAAATTGTACCTTGGTCCTTTGGCTTCATAAGAAGTGCCTTAAATGCTAAGCCATCTCTCCAGCCCTGTTTTTTTTTTTTTTTTTTTTTTGTTTTGTTTTCTGCAGTAGGGTCTTGCTCTAGCTGAGGCTGACCTGGAATTCACTATGTACTCTCAGACTGGCCTTGAACTCATGGGGATCCTCCTGCCTCTGCCTCCCAAGTGCTGGGATTAAAGGTGTGTGCCACCATGCTCAGCTTTTTTTTTTTTTTTTATTTAATTAAGTAATTTATTTGAGAGAGAGAAAGAGGAAGATACAGAATGGGTACACAGGGCCTTCAGTCACTGCAAACTCCTGATGCATATGCCACCTTGTACATCTGGCTTACATGGGTCCTGGGTAATCGAACCTGGGTCCTTTGGATTTGCAGGCAGGTGTCTTAACTGCTAAGCCATCCTTCCAACCCATTTATTTATTTCGTTTGCCTTTATTTATTTATTTGAGAGCTATAGAGAAAGAATGGGTGCACCAGGCCCTCCAGCCACTGCAAACGAACTGCAGGCGCGTGCGCCCCCTTGTGCATCTGGGTAACGTGGGTCCTGGGGAATCGAGCCTTGAACTGGGGTCCTTTGCCTTAGCCATCTCCCCAGCCCTTATTTTGTTCTTTTTGAGGCAGGGTCCCAAGCTAGCCCAGGCTGTCTGGAATTCACTATGTAGTCCCAGGGTGGCCTCGAACTCACAGTGATCCTCCTACCTCTGCTTTCCAAGTGCTGGGATTAAGTGTGCCACCACACCTGGCTCCTTTATTTTTACTTGAAAACTTTTTTTTTCAGGGCTGGAGAGATGGCTTAGCAGTTAAGTGTTTGCCTGTGAAGCCTAAGGACCCCGGTTCAAGGCTCGATTCCTCAGGACCCACGTTACCCAGATGCACAAGGGGGCACGCTTCTGGAGTTCGTTTGCAGTGGCTGGAGGCCCTGGCACTCCCATTCTCTCTATCTGCCTCTTTCTCTGTCTGTTACTTTCAAATAAATAAATACAAACAAACAAAAAAAATAAAAAAAAAAACCTTTTCATTTATTTGTGAGAGAAGTAGAGAGAAAGGCAGACAAAGAAAGAATGGGTGCATCAGGCCCTCTAGCCACTGCAAACAAACTCCACGTGAATATGCCAACTTGTGCATCTGGCTTACATGGGTTCTGGGGAGTTGAATGTGGGTTCTTGGGCTTCACAGGTAAGCGCCTTAACTGTTGAGCCATCTCTTCAGCCCATTTCTCTCTCTCTCTCTGTCTTTTTCTTTCTCTTTTTTTAGGTAGGATTTCATTCTAGCCGAGGCTGACCTGGACTTCACACTCTGTACTCTCGGTGATCCTCCTTCCTCTGCCTCCCCTGTACTGGGACTAAAGGCATGTGCCACCTCGTCCAGTGTATTTTTTTTTAGGAATTATATGATTTTAGGATTGAAACTATTGTTTATTGTTCTATATTACAAAAGAACACAAAACCACCTAATGGCAGAGTAAATGTCAAAGAAGTCTGTGATTCAATTTCTTAAGGCGTTTAAGGAGTTCTTGGTAAAAGCAGCAGCCTTGACAAAGTGTTACTCTAGAGATAACACAGCTGTTCTTACTCTCTTTTCCATTTGCTTAGGAGAGGGCAGTCTCCAGAGAAAAAAATGAAAAAAATAGCATGGTAAACATGTTGAAAATTTCACCTGAGCTCTGCTTTCCTATCCCAACTGTGCCGAGGCATATAGAACACAATTGAGACTGCTGCTTTGGATTTATGACCGTGGAGTTCTGTTTTGTATTTTGGATATATCTATTTCTCAGTCTCTTGCTTATTCACCAAAGATTTTCCTACTTCAAAAGCTTGGCTGGCTTGTTTGCTTTTTATTCCCACCCCATTTGGGTTTTTTGAGACGGAATCACTGTGTAGCTTGGACTGGCCTGGAATTTGGGATCCTTCTGCCTTAGCCTCCTAAAGGCTGGGATTTTAGGCGTGAGCTACCACATCTGGTTAATCATGGTTCTTTTGGTTGGGCTAGGTAGTAGGGGATTTTTATTCTCATCTGGTTACTTATCATGTGTGAAGATTGTTTGAACTCAGATTCTGGGTTTGAATAAGATGTAGAAGGGGGGCAAGAATAATCCCAGTTTCTAGTTTAGCAAGACTGTTTAAAGAGAATGTGGGGTTTTTTTTTTTTTTTTTTTTTTTTTTTTTTTTTTTTGTTTTGTTTGTTTTGTTTTGGAGGTAGGGTCTCACTCTAGTCCAGGCTGACCTGGAACTCACTGTGTAGTCTCAGGGTGGCCTTGAACTCATGGTGATCTACCTACCTCTGCCTCCCAAGTGCTGGGATTAAAGGCGTGCACTACCATGCCGGGCAAGTGAATGTGTTTTGAGGTTAGGGTCCAACCAAGCCTGGCCTGAAATTCACTATGTAGTCTCAAACTGGCCTCCAATTCACATCTCTCACCCTGAGTGCTGGGATTAAAAGTGTGCACCACCACACCCGGCAAAGAGGATTACTCTATGTATTCCTGGATTGTATTAATATTTGAGGGATTGATTTCCAAGTATTCCTGCTTACGTGACACAGAGAATGAGAATAATAAGGAAACACTGCCTTAAAAATAGCAAAGATAATGAACAAATCAGAAACAGTTTCTGAATGGTTAATTCTGTAGGCTCCTGGTCTTGGTGTCCTAAAATGTTACCTTTTTTTTTTTTTTTCTTAGACCTCTTGTTAGCAACGGTTAACCGATCAAATGTTGTCTAATCTGGCAAGGTGTTCTGGGACCAGGCAAGTCTAGAAATCAGAGAATGGAGGAAGTATTTTTTCTACTCAGAAATCAGAATGGGCCTTCAATCCCAGGACTTGGGGGAGACGGATGTAGGAGGATTGCCATGCAAGGCCATCCTGAGACTACGTAGTGAATTCCATGTCAGCCTGCACTACAGTGAGACCACTATCTTGAAAAACTGTGTGTGTGTGTGTGTGTGTGTTTATTTGTAAGCAGAGAGAGATAGAATGGGTATACCTGGGCCTCCAACCACTACAAATGCATTCCAGAAGCATGCACCATTGCATTTGGCTTTATGTGGGTACTGGGGGAATTGAACTCCATCTTTAAATAGACTTTGTAGGAAAACACTGGAGCTACTGAGTCATCTCTCCAGTTCTCCAAGTTTTTTTTGTTTTTTGTTTTCTTTTCTCCTGAGGTAGGGTTTCACTCCAAGCTCAGGCTGACCTGGAATTCACTGTGTAGTCTCAGGAGGGTGGCCTCTCATGGTGATCCTCCTACCTCTGCCTCCCAGGTGCTGGGATTAAAGGTGTTTGCAGCACGCCCAGCTAAGATATTCTTGTTTTGAGAACAGAGTCTTATAACTCAGGCTACCCTTGAAATTCATGTTGCTGAGGATGACCTTGAACTGATCATTCTACCTTCACCTCCTGAGTGCTAGGATTACAGAATTTTTTTTTTATTTTTTGAGGCAGAGCCTCACTCTAGCCCAGGCTGATCTGGAGCACACTCTGTGATCCCAAAGCTGGCCTGGAACTCAAAACAGTCCTCTTACCTCTGCCTCCTGATTGCTGGGATCAAAGGTTTGCCCTCCCACACCCGGATTTAATACAATTTTTTGGGGGCGTCTGAGATTAGGACCTAGTTTAGGGCTGGAGAGATGGGTCAGCAGTTAAAGATACTTGCTTGTAAAGCCAGAGAGATGCACAAAGTGGTATATGCTTCTGCAGTTCATTTGCAGTGGTAAGAGGTACTGGCACACCTATTCTTTCTCTCCCCCTAATCTCTGCTTGCGAATAACAAAAAAGACCTACTTTATTTTTTAAATACTTGAGAGAGAGAAGAGAGAAAGGAGAATGGGCATGCCAGGTGCTCTGAATATTAGAGAAGTTTAAATTATCAAAGGAACTCAAACGTTTGTTTGAATATATTTTCTTCCATTAGGTATAATTGAAAAGTGACCCTCTTCAAAGATGTCAAAAACAAACAAATCCAAGTCTGGATCTCGCTCTTCTCGCTCAAGATCTGCTTCTAGATCTCGCTCTCGTTCATTTTCGAAGTCTCGATCCCGGAGCCGATCTGTCTCTCGTTCAAGAAAGCGAAGGCTGAGGTAAGGGCATAGTTTTATATTGAGGTGATTGATGTGTTGGTATGGCTTTTGAAGGCACTTATGTCAAACTTTCTGTGACTGTCACATGGTGGGTAAAATGGGCTTGAGACAGGGCTAGGCTAATAAGGTATTTCATGCCTTTTTAGACTCAAATCTTGAGTCAATTCCTGTTCTCTGCTAGCATACATTTCTCATTTCATTTTAAAAAGCATTTTATTTGTATCTGAGTTGCTTGCTTGAAATCTACACCTGCTTTTTTTTGCTGAAGTGTTTTTTGAAGGCTTAGACCAAGTTTGTTTGCATCAGCAGCAGAAAAGGGACAACTAAGGAATACTAAACTCTGCTAAGAAACAACTAATATGAACAATAGTGCGACAATTTGTAAAAATTAACCAGGGTACATTTGTATATCCCTAATGTACCATTCACAATAATAGGCTGCATCTACTGAACAATACACATCTTTTTCCTTTTCTTTTTCTTTTTTTTTTTTTAAGGTATTGTCTCTCTATATCTCAGGCTGACCTGGAATTCACTATGTAGGTTCAGGGTAGCTTCAAACTCATGGCGACCATCTTATCTCTTGTCTTCCAAGTGCTGGGATTAAAGGTGTGCACTACCACGCCTGGCTAACAGTATATACTTCTTAATAAAATGTATCTTAGGATTATCTAAAATCAATTTTTAAAATACGATCATTTTATCATTTTTATTAATGTGAAAATGATTTCTTGAGTCTATCATGATTCCATTTTCACACCTTTTTTAGATATCACTATTTCAACTACGTTTTTCCTTTTTCTTTTTGTTTTTCGAGGTAGGGTCTCTGTAGCTCAGGCTGACCTGGAATTCACTATGTAGTCTCAGGGTGGCCTCAAACTCACAGTGATCCTCCTACCTCTGCCTCTTCCTCTTCCTCTGCCTCCCAAGTGTTAGGATTAAAGGCATGTACCACCATACCTGGCTATGTTTTATATTTTTAAAAATATTTTTATGGCTGGAGGGATGACTTAGCAGTTATAGCACTAGCCTGTGAAGCCTAAGAACCCAGGTTCTATTCCCCAGCACAACATGAGTCAGATGTACAAGGTGGCACATGTGTCTGGAGTTTGTGTGCAGTGGCTGGAGGCCCTGGCGTGTCCATTTTCTCTCTCACTGTTTGCACCCCCCTTATAAATTAAACTTTAGAAAAGTAAAATAAAAGCATACCTTTATTTATTTAATTGGGGAGAGAGAGAGAGTATATATATGGGCACGTCAGGGCTTCTTGCCACTGCAGATGAGTTCTAGATGCCACTTTATGTGTGTAGTTTTACGTGGATACTGAGGATTGAACCCAGGTCGTCACACTTTGTAAGCAACAAGTGCCTTTAACTGCTTGAGCTATGTCCCCAGTATTGGAATTCAGGTTTCTCATTCATTAAAAGCATGTTTGTTTTGTTTTTCAAGGTAGGGTTTTGCTCTAACCCAGGCTGACCTGGAATTCACTATGTAGTCTCAGAGTGGCCTTGAACTCATAGCAGTCCTTCTACCTCTGCCTCCCAAGTGCTGGTACTAAAGACCTGCGTTACCAGGACCAGCTCTAAAAGCAGTTTTTTTGTTTTGTTTTGTTATTTTTCTTTTGTTTTCCTGTGAGGCAGGATCTTGCCTTGTATAGCCCAGGCTAGCCCCTATCTCCTATCTTTGCCTCCTGAATGTTGGGATTATAGGCATGGGCTACCGTATCTGGTGCTTGAAATTTTTTTCTTTGGGTAGATAAAACAACCTTTTAATATGTGCACATTTCTTTGTTTGAGTTTAAGAGATATTGATGTAAGTACCCAAGAGAGATCTTGTGTAGTTTCTTTCTCTTTGTCAAGGTGATAATTTATCAGTTTGTCCAGTTGGAACCTTTGCTACTTATTTTAGATGAATATATAGGACCCTTTTCTGAGAATAATTTGTTACAATAAAGTTAAAACTTAAAAATCAACAAAGCTTTATTGCTGGCTCTGTAGCACTCCAGTGATTTTAAAGGAGTGCTAAATGCATAGTTGCTAATTTTTATTCCTCTCCCAACAAAAACAAGTTAATACTTCATTATGTGAGAAGCCATCCTCAATATTAATTTCAGACCAGAGATTTAGCAAAAAGTAGGTGTGTATAAATAGTAAGGGAGAAATACCAAATATATGGTTACCTCAGAAAATTGATGTCAAGCGAGGACTGGTGGCTCACACCTTTATTCCCAGCACTAGGGAAGCCAAGGTACAAGGAGGATCCTATAAGATTGAAGCCAGCCTGAGACTACACAGTGAATTACAGGTCAGCTTGGGCCTAGAGCAAGCAGACCCTACTTTGGTGGGGGGCGATTGATGTCAGCGGTAATGGGATGGAGCAAACTCCTCATGTGCCCTTGCCTTGCACCCAGTCTTTTGAATTAGGTGCCTTTAACCTCATTTTTTTACTTTGTTTTGAAAGATAACATTTCAAAATTTAATCTAGCACATGTAAGCTAAATAATTGGTTCAACAAAGCCAAGTGATTAGATAGCCAAAACTGAGTAACAATTTAATTGACACAGACCAGATTGAATGATATCAACTAAATCTGAAGTATTTGTGACAAGTGGAATTATTGCTGATATTTTTTCTTAGTCATTATAGATTTGGTGTCTTAAACAGACAGTGTGCTGGGTAGGTCTAGAGTTACTTTATGTGCTATCTTATACCTAGACAGCTGGTATCCTGTAAGAATTTTTTCCACTTGAAAACATGCTTTTTATGTGTACTTGACTCTAGTTTGACTGCTCTGTTTTTAAGAAACAGATAAGTTTGCCACTGAATGATCAGTTTTTATTTCTGGCTTATCTGTTTCATGTTTTTTTTTTCTTCTTCTTCCTCTGTTTTCCCTCTCCTACAAGGAAAGTATCTATCCTGAGAGTTTGAGAATCATGCCTTTAAATTAACTAACTGCTGAGTTCTACAGAATTGGAGAAAGTTGATTATTTCCTTGTATTTCACAGACTGTATCCTTTTCACTGACTCCGTAAATAACTTCATTTGCAATCTACAGAGCCTCGGGTTCCTGCATCTGTGCAGTGACTGGGTTTGGATGCAGGGTGCCACAGGGCCCTCCCTCATTAGTAACTGGTATCAGAAGCTGCAGTAGCTGTAAAGATTAAAGCCTCCTTAGTGCTGGTGGTGGATCACCTCCTTCAAGCATAGCCATTTAATCGAGTCATAATCACTTTCATAGCATCTGCCTCTCCCTTCTTTTCTTATATTGTTACTGTTTCCGAACGTGTGGAAGGTAAGTATTTATTTTTATAATTGTATTTACTTATTTTTAAATATCCTTATTTATTTGAGAGAGAAAAAATGGGTGTGTCAGGGCCTCTAGCCACTGCAAACGAACTCCAGAGTCACGTACTACTTTGTGCATCTGTGTATCTGGCTTTATGTGAGTACTGGGGAACTGAATCTGGGCCCTTTGGCTTTGCAGGCAAGTGCCTTAACTGCTAAGCCATCTCCCCAGCCCTATAATTGTATTTCAAAAGCAACCACTAACAGTCAAGCAGTAGGATGCATCTTTGCTAGTTGTTCTGCATGATGGTGTAGATAAACCTGAAAATGGAAAGTATTTAATGCTGGAAAACCAATCCCATTTTATTTTTAGATTAATACTGTTTTGAGCCAGGTATGGTGGTACACACCTTTAATCCCAGTACTCAGTAGGCAGAAGTAGGAGGATCACTGTGAGTTGGAGGCTAGTCTGGGATTACGAAGTGATTTCCAGGTCAGCCTGGGCTAGAGTGAAATCCTATCTGAGGAATAAAAAAGAACCCAGCACATTTGCTAAATAGAATGACAAGTAGCCTAGTGGGTGAATGATTGCCCAACATGTATAAGGCTCTTGGGTTTGTTAACCAGCATGAGCAGCCATGCATTTTTTTAAACTTTATTTTTATTTATTTATTTATTTTTTGGTTTGTTTGTTTGTTTTTGATTTTTCAAGGTAGGGTGTCACTGTAGCCCAGGCTGACCTGGAATTCACTATGGATTCTCAGGGTGTCCTTGAACTCACAGCGATCCTCCTACCTCTGCCTCCCAAGTGCTGGGATTAAAGGCGTGCGCCACCACGCCCGGCTTATTTTTATTTATTTATTTGAGAGAGAGGGAGAAAGAGAGAATGAGCATACCAGGGGCCCTCCAGCCACTGCAAAATGGACTCCAGACGCATGTGCCACCTTGTGTATCTGGCTTATGTGGGCCCTGGAGAGTTGAACTGGGATCCTTTAGCTTTGCAGGCAAACACCTTGACTGCTAAGCCATCTCTCCAGCCCTGAATTTTTTTTTTTTGGTTTTTCGAGGTAGGGTCTCATGAAGCCCAGGCTAACTTGGAATTCACTATGTAGTCTTAGGGTGGCTTTGAACTCAAGGAGATCCTCCTACCTTTTGAGTGCTGGAATTAAAGGCGTGCACCACCACACCCGACTACATTGATTTCGCGGCCATGCATTTTAAGTGAGTGCTGCCCCTCCTTATTTTGAGGGTTAAACCAGGCTTGCGTGTGCTATGCAAGCATTACACCGGGGAGCTAGCTACATCCTTAGCATCTTTTCAGTGCTGGAAGCCTCTTTTCAACTCTGTAGCACAGGCTGGCCTCAAAACTCATGCTGATCTTTTCTACCTCAGCCTCCTGAATACTGGTATGTAAGGTATAAGCCACCACATAAACTTATTTATTTTTTTATTTTGAGGTAGAGTCTTACTGTAGCCCAAGCTGACCTGGAACTCACTGTATAGCTCCAAACTGTCCTTGAACTCACAATGGTTCTCCTACTTTGTCTTTTGTTTTTTGTTTTTTGTTTTTCAAGGTAGGGTCTCACTCTGGCCCAGCTGACCTGGAATTTACTATGTAGTCTCAGGGTGGCCTTGAACTCGTGGTGATACTCCTACCTCTGCCTCCCAAGTGCTGGGATTACAGGTGTGTGCCACAACATCTGGCTGAGGTTTTTTTTTTGTTGTTGTTGCTTTTTTTTTTTTTTTTTTTTTTGATAAAGAAGTATTTTTTAAATTTTATTTGAGGGGAGAGACAGGGGCAGATGGATGGATGGGTAGGAAGGAAGGAAGGAAACTGGTGTGCCAGAGCCTCTAGCCACTATAAATGAACTCCAGATATAAGTGCCACCTTGTGTATCTATCTTGGCTTTATGTGGGTACTGAGGAATTGAACCTGGGTCCTTTGGGCTTTCTGGCAAGCACCTTAACTGCTAAGCCATCGTACAGCCCTCATAGGCTTTTTTTTATTAGCATACATTAATTGTACAAAATAATGAATTTCATTATAACAGTTTCATACGTACACATAATATATTTTGATTGTATTTACTGTCCGTGAAGGAGTTTTTTTATTTTTTATTTTTCAAGGTGTTAGATTCTCACTCTAGCCCAGGTTGACCTGGATTTTACTCTGTAGTCTCAGGCTGTCCTGGAACTCTTCGTACCTCTGCCTCCTGAGTGCTGGGATTAAAGGTGTGCGCCACACCTGGCAGGTGTTTGGCTTTTTAAAATATGTTTTATCTGGTTATGTTAGAGCATGCCTTTAACTCCAGCACTCAGGAGGCAGAGGTAGGAGGATCATTATTTAGTTGTAGGCCACCCTGAGACTACACAGTGAATTCCAGGCCAGCCTGGGCTAGAGCAAAACCCTACCTCAAAAATAATATTTTAAAAAAATTATTTTTGTTTATTTTTATTTATTTATTTGAGAAGGACAGAGAGAGAGAAAGAAGAGGCAGAGAGAGAGAGAGAGAATGGGCGCGCCAGGGCCTCCAGCCACTGCAAACGAACTCCAGATGCGAGCGCCCCCTTGTGCTTCTGGGCAACATGGGACCTGGGGAATCGAGCCTCGAACCGGGGTCCTTAGGCTTCTCAGGGAAGCGCTTAACCGCTAAGCCATCTCTCCAGCCCCCAAAATAATATTTTATTAATTATTTGCAAGCAGAGCGAAAGAGAATATGAGTGGGTGTGCCAGGGCCTCTTGTCACTGTAAGCAAGCTCCAGATGCATGCACCACCTTGCACCTTGCACGGCTTTTTGATGGAAACAAGGTTTCTGCCTGTGGGCAAACCCTGGTACTCAGGAGCATGTAGTGTAGATAAGGTTAGGCTGCTGTTGAGTCTTCATAGTTCTGGAAGCTTGCCTTTACTGTCTTAGAGTTCCTTATTGTTACATTATATTAGCTTTAAATTGAGTTGGAAGATGTGTAGGCTGCAAATAGGTGTGGCTTTTTTACTTTGTCTTCCTAACCTGTAGTTGGGTGTCTTATGGACATTAGTGCCCTCTTGTGGCACATCAGTAAGGTCATGCAACTCAGCCACAGAAATTCAACTTCCTAAGTAGACAATTTTCCGTCTCCAATTGGTATGCTTTGCTGATTTGATTTTGGAAAAATTAATTTTTTTTTCTGGAAGTAGGGTTTCACTCTAGCTCTGGCTGACTTATAACTCACTCTGTAGTCCTGGGCTGACCTTGAACTCAAAGCAGTCCTCCTTCCTTAGCTTCCTGAGTGCAAGCATTCAAGGCATGTGCCACCAAGCCTGGTGGTTTCTTTTAAATTTTTAGCAGCTGATGTTCTTCACATGTTCTTTGGTAGCGTTGACCTGTTGTAATTGTGCTTTCACAATTACAATTTTAGTGGGTTCTAAGACATTCACCCTATACAGAGAGAAAGAGGTTAGTAGAATGGAGTATCGTGACCTTAAACAGCCAGGGGACTTGGGTAGTTACCTGCCTTGCGGACCAGAGCTCCCAGTTCATTCTCCCTTTCAGTGTGGCCTGGGGACCTTTCCCCTGTACCTGTGAAACTGTAAAGCAGTTATAGTAAAGTGGTCTTTGTTTAGTTTACAACATTAAGAAAATTTTGGTATTTTTAAAATTTGTACTTTTTGAAAACAAAACTGAAAATGAATGCTACATAAGAGTAGGAATTGCTATATAAAAAAATGCCAATATTTCTTTTCCCTTCCTCTGCAGTTCTAGGTCTCGTTCCAGATCATACTCTCCAGCTCATAATAGAGAAAGGAACCACCCCAGAGTGTATCAAAATCGAGATTTTCGAGGTCACAACAGAGGCTATAGGAGGCCCTATTATTTTCGTGGGCGCAACCGAGGCTTTTATCCATGGGGCCAGTACAATCGAGGAGGCTATGGAAATTACCGCTCCAATTGGCAAAACTACCGGCAAGCGTACAGTCCTCGTCGAGGCCGTTCCCGATCCCGGTCCCCAAAGAGAAGGTCCCCTTCACCAAGGTCCAGGAGCCATTCTAGGAACTCTGATAAGTCATCTTCTGACAGGTCAAGGCGCTCCTCATCCTCTCGTTCATCCTCCAATCACAGCCGAGTTGAATCTTCTAAGCGCAAGTCTGCAAAAGATAAAAAGTCCTCTTCCAAGGATAGCCGTCCATCTCAGGCTGCTGGTGATAACCAGGGAGACGAGGCCAAGGAGCAGACATTCTCTGGAGGCAACTCTCAAGATACAAAAGGGTCCGAGAGCTCGAAGCCATGGCCAGAAGCCACCACCTACAGCACCGGTTCTGCATCGCGGGCCTCAGTTTCTGATCTGAGTCCCCGGGAGCGAAGCCCAGCTCTCAAAAGCCCCCTCCAGTCTGTGGTGGTGAGACGGCGGTCACCTCGTCCTAGCCCAGTGCCAAAACCTAGTCCTCCACTTTCTAGCACATCCCAGATGGGCTCAACTCTGTCAAGTAGTGCTGGATATCAATCTGGGACACACCAAGGTCAGTTCGAACATGGCTCTGGGTCTTTGAGTCCATCCAAAAAGAGCCCTGTGGGTAAGAGTCCCCCAGCCACTGGTTCCACTTATGGCTCATCTCAGAAGGAAGAGAGTGCTGCTTCAGGAGGAGCAGCGTATGCAAAGAGGCAAGTATCCTATTTCCCCTGTCCCCTTGTGTTTATCACACTAGCAGGTAGCTTATTATAATGTGATCTGAGTTACAGCTCTGATTAGTGGTAAATAAGATAACCCCCATTTCCTTAGCTTTCATTAGCAGACATTAAAAGCACCATCCAGGGAAACCTTTAATGAAACTCTAGTTTTCCTGCCTTCCTGAATTTGTATTACAGCATAAGATTTCTTCAGAAATATACTCTACAATGATGTTTTCACATTTAAAAATTTGCCTTGGATTCTACCAATGTATACCAGAGAGACCAATAAGAGATTTGTGAGTCAGCTACCCCCTAAAAGTCATGATCTTAATCAACATGAATGGCCATTGGAGCTATTAGACCTCTAGAATCAACTATCTGCTATATTCAATTTGCATCAATCCAACTTGGTGAAGAGCCACACCCTGTGCATGAGGAGGCTGGTCAGAGTGGGAAAATACAAGGCTTTCCATGAAGGCCATGTTTCAAAACCACAGTGTGGGTGTGTGTCACTGTAAGAAGGCTAACCAGGCTGCAAGTTAAAGAGGATATGGTAGTGTTTTATCTTCCTGCTCTGGGGGAAACACAGTGAGTTTGAATATGACTTTTTCCTTTTGAGACAAGGTCTTAGTAGCCCAGGCTGGCCTCAAACTTGGTGTATAGCTAAGGATGCCCTTCATCTTCTGATCTTCCTCCCTCTTCCTTCCTAATGCTGGGATTGTAGACATGTGCCATTACACCCAGCTTATGTGGTGATGGGAGTCAAAAGTCATGGCTTTGTTCATGCTAGGCAAACACTATCCCTGATCCATGTCCCTAGTCTTGAATGTGAATCTTTGTTCATGAGCTTGGATGGATTGGGATGTTAGAGAGGTTATAGGGAAGCTGCTGTGAGATCAAGGGTTTTCTTTTGCTTATTTCCTCTTACTAGCATATTCTCTGCCTTAGTCTCTTTGTTCTTTGTTAGGTTATTGCAGTTCTAACTTGATTCAGCTTTGTCCATGAGTTGTAAAGATGGGTTGAGAAATATGAATGCTGCTGCTTTGTTCCTTGCTAGGACTGTGAACTTAGAAAAGATGAACCTGATGTCTGCTTTTCCAGAAGGAGAAGAATGATTCTTGTTACCGCCACATTTTCCCCATTAACAAGTATTTATTTGATTTTTGTGTTCACAGTTTATCTCATGTATAGATCTAGGTGACTTGAAGCAAATTTGAAGTCTCTCTTTGAGACTTGTGTTTTCAAATGAGTTGCCTTAAAAGCAAAACAGTCCAAGGTTGAATTCTATGTTAACTTTGCTGAAAGCAGATTTTAAATGACTGAAAGTTGGGTAAGACTTTAGTTCTTTCTCTTAGATCACATTACAGGTAAGTAGACCTTTTTTTAATCCCCAGTATCCTAGTAATTTTGCTGCTTTCTCTTTTGTTGTTTTTATAAGACACTGCTCCACAGACTCTTAAGTGTCATTTGTGTATCTCTGATGTGAAGGACTGTTTTCTCAGGAAACATTAGAAGGTAACCAAGTAGAAAGTCCTCTCTCTGGAGGACTGGAATCTGCAAGGAGCTTGCTCAGAGTCAAAAACCAAAAAGCAGGAACAGGTGCTGTTATAGAGCTGGTTGCTCAAGAGGCCTCTTGTGTGTCTCTCTTGTGTCTTTATAACTAGGTATCTGGAAGAACAGAAGGCAGAGAATGGGAAAGATAAGGAGTTGAAACAAACAAACACTGATAAGGAGAAAGTGAAAGAGAAAGGGAGCTTCTCTGATGCAGATGCAAAAATGAAATCTGATCCATTTGCTTCCAAGACTGACACTGAGAAACCCTTTCGAGGCAGCCAGTCACCCAAAAGATACAAGCTCCGTGATGACTTTGAGAAGAAGATGGCTGACTTCCACAAAGATGATATGGATGATCAAGATAAAGACAAAAGTAAGGGAAGGAAGGAATCCGAGTTTGATGATGAGCCCAAATTTATGTCCAAAGTCATGGCTGGTGCAAGCAAAAACCAGGAAGATGAGAAGTCAAGCAAGTGGGAGGGCCTGGTATATGCAGGGAAGGAAAAGCAGAGGAAAGCAGAGGAGTTGGAGGAGGAGCCTTTCACAGAGAGATCCAAAAAGGAAGAGCGTGGAGGAAGCAAGAGGACTGAAGGTGGGCACAGGGGATTTGTGCCAGAGAAGAATTTCCGAGTGACTGCATACAAGGCGGTCCAAGAGAAAAGTTCATCACCTCCCCTGAGGAAGACCTCTGAAAGCCGTGACAAGCTGGGAGCCAAAGGAGATTTTTCTTCTGGGAAGTCATCCTTTTCCATTACTCGAGAGGCTCAGGTCAATGTCCGGATGGACTCTTTCGATGAAGACCTTGCACGGTGAGAAGTGCTCCTTGTCCATCCTCGGGGCTCTAGTGGCCTACATGCTTGTCTCCTCACCCCCTTCTTCTGAAGACAGACTTCTATGTTCCCTTGCGATCCACCTGCCCGCATGTCAGTGCTGCTAACTTTGTGCCTACCTGTCACTGGAGAGGAGAGGATGTGTCACTAAGTGGTTGTTACGTGTTCATAGCCAGCATTTCTGGGATAGAGAAGTGTCTTTTCCGCCTTTCTTGGTTTCTGGGCTCCATGATCTGCTTTGTTGCTCTCCATCATCACTCAAGCTTATCCCATGTCCTGGTTCTTTTATGTGAGACGCACTCAGGATTCATGTCTTCATTTTATTTGGGTCACCAGAATGTGTATTTGCCCCCACTATTAAATAACAGAAGTTTTAGATTTGAAGGAGGCAGCTTCCCTTCCTCCCCCAACTTTAAGAGCGCATGGGGTGCTTTTGACTTGGTGTTATCTGGCTCACCAGTTAGAATTCCTCTTGAGCAGCATTCTAGCTATGTTGCACTCTTCTTTATGCTCCCTCACCAAATGGCCTTGTCTGCCAAGCTGGAAGATTATAAAGCATCCTGTTTACTCTGCCAACCCCCCCATCACTGAGGCTTAATGCTTCACCTCAGTTGAAGATTCTCAGTGATGATAGAGAAGAGTGGGATTTTATTGGACTCACCTTTCCTTAATGTGTGTTGACATGTGGAACTTCAGTAGATAAAGAATGAAAGGAACTTTGTAGCCAAATTGAAAACTCTCTGGGGACTCAGAGAGAGATAGCTACTTTGGGCTCAGTGTTAGATGTCCTACCTAATATGCACAAGATCCTGGATGTGATGATCCTCAGCATTTCTCCCTTAAAACCCCCCTTCCCCAAAGGCTGGTCCATGCTTGTAGTACCAGCACTCCGGAGGCTGAGACAGGAAAATCAAAAACTCAACAGTTGGGTGGTACACACCTTTAATCACAGCGCTCTGGAGGCAGAGGTAGGAGGATTACCATGAGTTCAAGGCCATCCCGGAGCTACAGAGTGAATTCCAGGTCAGCCTAGGCTAGAGTGAGACCCAACCTCAAAATACCAGAAAGAAAAAATAATAATAATAAAGGCTAGCCTGAATTACGTAACAAAATCATGTCTAAAACAACAACAAAAACCAGAATTGCTCAGCAGTTAAAGGTACTTGCAAAGCTTTCTGGCCTGAGTTTAGTTCCCAGCAACCCATGTAAAACAGTATGGGCATTCATTTGCAATGGCAAGAGGCCCTGGTGTGCTCCCCCTACATGAATTTTTTTTAAAAAAAGGCAAAACTAAGAAAAAAAATCTGTTTGAAGCAGCAGTTAATACAGTTTTATGATTTAAAGGTTCTGACTTTCTCTTGTTAGACTAGGATTGTCCTGTTTTTCTTTTTCAGACCCAGTGGTTTATTGGCTCAGGAACGAAAGCTTTGTCGAGATCTAGTCCATAGCAACAAAAAGGAACAGGAATTTCGTTCAATTTTCCAGCACATACAGTCAGCTCAGTCTCAGCGAAGTCCCTCAGAATTGTTTGCCCAGCATATAGTGACCATTGTTCATCATGTTAAAGGTGAGTTCAGACCATATCTACATTTTGCTTCTTCTAATAAACAGGTTGACTAGGTCTATGAGGGAGCTTTTAAGGGTCCTTTTATTTTATCCAAAGGGCCTTTGAAGCTAGGGGCTAGCTTAAAGGAACATCCTTTAGGGAGAAACTTGCATGTTTTTCTTATAGACATGGGTATTTTGAAGTGCTATAAGTTTATAATCATGAGAGGTAAAAATCCTCAACATGAGCTGTGGAAAGTGGCTTTCTTTCTTTTTTTTTTTTTTTTTTTTGAGGTAGGGTCTCACTCTAGCCCAGGCTGACCTGGAATTCACTATGTAGTCTCAGGCTGGCCTTAAACTCATGGTAATCCTCCTACCTCAGCCTCACAAATGTTGGGATTAAAGGCTCCTGGCTGAAAGTGGCTTCTCCATTCCTTTCTTTTCCTTTCTAGCAGTCTCCTGTAGACTGTATGGTGTGAATTTTTTCCCCCATATTCTATCATCCCTTGGTCAAATGGAGATAGGCAAGTTGGGAAACACCCAAGAGAAGTGATTCAAAACAGGTCCAGCTAGTTACAGGTTCTATTTGGAGTTTAAAGACAAGCAGGGGCTGGAGTGATGGCTTAGTGGTTAAGGCACTTGCTTGCAAGGCCAAAGGACCCAGGTTCAATTCCCCAGGACCCACATAAGCCAGATGCACAAGGTGATACATGTATCTGGAGTTGGCCATTCTTTCTTTCTGACTCTAGCAAATAAATGGCAAAAAGAAAAAAAAAAAAAAAAGACAAGCAGGAATTGGTCCTGCAACTCAAAGGGAGATGAATACCAAATTCTTGGTTTTTGTATCCTACCCACACTAGAAACCTAAGCCTAACACTGAATTGTTTCCTTTTTTTTCTCCTTTAATTTATTTGAGAGAGGAGAGAGAGAATAAGTGTACCAGGGGTTTTCAGCCACTGCAAACAAACTCCAGACATGTGTACCCCCTCGTGCGCATGTATAACATTGTGCACTTGCATCACTGCCTCTGGCTTATGGGGGACCTGGAGATTTGAACATGAGTTCTTAGGTTTCGCAAACAAGTGCCTTAGCTGCTAAGCCATCTCTCCATCTCTGAATTGTGTTTCTGAACCGGCCACATTTCTTTCCTTTTTTTGTTGTGTGTGTTTGACTACTTTTTTTTGAGGTAGAGTCTCATTCTAGCCCAGGCTGACCTGGAGTTCTCTGTGTCATCTCAAGGTGGCATGCGCCACCACGGTTTGACTTTTTTTTTTAAACAATTTTTTTGTTCATTTTTGTTTATTTATTTGAGAGCGACAGACACAGAAAGGCAGATAGATAGAGACAGACACAGAGAGAAAGGCAGATAGATAGAAATGCGCCAGGGCCTCCAGCCACTGCAAACAAACTCCAGACGCATGCACTCCTTGTGCATCTGGCTAACGTGGGTCCTGGGGAATCAAGCCTCGAACCAGCGTCCTTAGGCTTCACAAGCAAGTGCTTACTGGCTAAGCCATCTCTCCAGCCCAAGGGTTTGACTACTTTTAAGTAACATTTCTGTGATTGCAGGTTTGTTCAAGAGTTGGACATTGTGTCTGTCCTTGGTAAGATAATGTGTTTCTTTGAATCTTAACAGAGCATCACTTTGGATCCTCTGGAATGACATTACATGAACGTTTTACTAAATACCTAAAGAGAGGAACTGAACAGGAAGCAGCTAAAAATAAGAAAAGCCCAGAGATACACAGGTAAGGACCTAGTCTTATTTGGGGGGTTGCAATAAAAGAATTCTTATCTGATACTAAACTTGTCTTGTTGGATTCTGCTATGGATGTGCTTTTAATTTGAAATTTCAGTACCATCTTTCAAGCTCTAGGATAGCTGGAGATGTTTGTATTTAGGAATGAGAAAGACAAGCTTTTGAGGAATACCATTTTAGGTCCAAAGAAAATGGACTGGAGAGATGGCTTGGGTAAAATGGTAGCCATATACAAGCATGAAGAACTTTATTTGGATCCCCAACAACCTTGTAAATTGCCAGAAATAGTAGTGTATGCTTATAATCCCAGCACTTGGGGAGGCAAGACAAGGAGGATCTCCAGGGTTTAGTGGCAAGCTGGTCTAGCCCAGTGAGAGAGCTCTGAGTTCAGTGAGAGACCCTTATCTCAAAAAATAAAGTGTGACTTGGAGAGATGGCTTAGCAGTTATGGTGCTTGCCTGTAAAGCCTAAGGATCTAGTATTATTAGTAATTTTTGATTTTTTGAGTTAAGGTCCCACTCTACCTCAGGGTGGCCTCCAGCTCATGGCAATCCTCCTACCTCTGCCTCCTGAGTGTTGGGATTAAAGGCGTGTACCACCACACCTGGCTCAAATTAAAATTTTTAAAAAAAGCATTTGGGAGGCTGAGGTAGAAGGATTATTGTGAGTTCGAGGCCACCTTGAGACCACATAGTGAATTCCAGCTCAGCAAGAGCAAGTCAAAAGGCGGGGGGGGGGGGGGGGTGAACACTAGGGGCTGAGGAAATATCTCAAGTGGATACAATATTTGCTGCTCAAGCTCAGTTTAGGAGCCCCAGCACCCACATAAAGCTGATTGTGTCGTCCCAACTCACTTGTGAGATGGGAGGTAGAGACGGACAATTTATTGAGCAAGAACGAGAGACCTTCAAAAATGAGGTGGAAGGTGAGGACCAACACCCCAAAATTGTCCTGTAATATCCACATGCATGCCATGACACACTTGTCTACACACACCAAAACTAAAATTTAAAAGAAATGCTTAAGTTGTGAAGAAAAGTCTGAAGAGATGGCTCAGTGCTTTCAAAGCCTGCTGGCCCGAGTTTAATTCCCAAGTATCTACATAAAGTCAAAAGAACAAAGTGTGTCTAGAGTTCATTTACAGTGGCAGGAGGCCCTAGCATGCCCGTTCACTCTCTTTCAAGATATATATATTGGACATTTTTCTTGTTTTGTAGTTATTCCGGTTTTACCTTTGCTCTCTTGTATTAACTATTCTTTCAAAATATATTTAAAAAGATAATAATACAGCCAGGCATGGTGGTACACATCTTTAATCTCAGCACCCGGGAGGCAGAGGTAGGAGGATTGTCATGAGGTCACCTTGAAACTACATAGTGAATTCCAGGTCAGCCTGGATTGGAGTGAGACTCTACCTCGAAAAACCAAAATAAATAAATAAATAATAATATGAAGGAATGTCTGTGCGTCCATTATTCAACTTAAAATCTAATTTTATTTTTTGTTTTTATTAAGAGAGGGAAAGAGGCAGAGTGAGAGAGAGAGAGAGAATGGGCATGCCAGGGCTTCTAGCCACTGCAAACAAACTCCAGACACATGTGCCCCTTTGTGCATCTGGCTTATGTGGGTTCTGGGGAATTGAACCGAGGTCCTTTGGCATTGCAGGCAAGTGCCTTAACCGCTAAACCATCTCTCCAGCCCTCAACTTAAAATCTAGATACTAACCAATATGGTACTATGGAACAGTATACAATTTTTTGTTTTCAATTTTAGGAGGATAGACATTTCCCCCAGTACATTCAGAAAACATGGTTTGGCTCATGAGGAAATGAAAAGTCCCCGGGAACCTGGCTACAAGGTGAACTGTTGCTTTGATCAGTAATTCCAACAAAATGAGTGCGTTGGGCATGAACTTGACAGAAATGTGTTTGTTTAAATTACTCTCTACTTAAGTTTGTGTTTTTCTTTTAAGGATGGGCATAATTCTAAAAATGAACTACAAAGGGTTAATTTTTATTAAATGTATCAACAACCTTTGTGAAGTGGTTAGAATATGGTAAATGACCCCAGAGTCTATTGAGGTGAGATTGAGAAAAAAAAGAGAGGCGTTTTGGAACAAGTGCCCATGATGAGAGAAGAAACTTTTTGTGATATTTTTCTGCTTGTAAGTATTATCAAATCAACTGTCTACATGCACTATTTGCAACCATGATTTCAGAAAGACATGCATGTCAGAGGAGAGTGAAATATTCGTATTTTAACTTAGACTGTTTTCAGCAGCTGGTTCAGATTTTTTTCTAACATTGTACCATATCATCTGTCAATTACTGTTAAAGTAAAATAGCCCAGCTACATTTGCAGTGATGTGCACATAACACTGTTATTAAGAGGTTGAAACTTGTATGCAATCTTTTTCTATGAGATGACTAGATGAAGTTTTAAAATCTTAGCGTTTATTTATTGACCATCATTCACATATACAGTTGAAATTTAAAATGAGATATGGCTATTCATGTGCTGCTAAAACCTTTTTTAAAAATACTGATTAAGTTTTCCAAACAAATTTGTCTCTTTGGTTGTATGTGTTGAGAGATAATGTTGTGCAATCACTCTTCTCTCCCACCCTCCTCTCTTTCTCCAAATACCAGTTAGGTTGGCACTAAGGGAAGCATTAGAAGTCTCATCTTCTATGCCTGAAAAAGCCAACTCGTATAGGCATTATCCAGCTGCCCAAAGAGCAGTGGCAGCATTTGTCTTTCTCAAAAATTTTTTAAAAATTTTGTTGCCAGGCATGGTGGTGCATGCATTTGACACCAACACTTAGGAGGCAGAAGTAGGAGGATCGCTGTGAGTTCAAGGCCAGCCTGGGACTACAGAGTGAGTTCCAGGTTAGCCTGGACTAGAGTGAGACCCTCCTTGAGGGAACAAAAATTGACTTTGGATGGTGCAGTGGCCCCATGCCCTTCTCTCAGAAACAGACTGAGATAATAAATCACCTTCTATCAGGCTTGATGTTAATTTAACTTAAGTATTACCACACCAAAAAGTTGTGGCTCATGTAAGTAAAACATAATACATAGTAAGTTGCTCCCATTTAGGGAGGACCTGTTTCCATGAGACAAATCCTAGTGTATAATGTCCCTGAAACCGCCTGTATTTTTACTGTCACCAAGTCCCCAGGGATTTTCAAGAGCCATTGGAGAAGTTACCAGGGCCAATGTGCTGTTGCTGCTCTGGTAGTCATATATCTGCAGCACACCCTGGTGGTTAAGCTTGCTAGTTAGCAAAAAGATGGTTTGGTTTTGTTTAATAAACTTTTAACATGTTAAAAAAAAAAAACCCTTTATGAATTCTATGCTTTTTGCTTTCGTTCTTGAGAAAAAAAAATTGTTATAATAGTATTTTTGGAGGATTCTTATAACTCCCACTGTCTCTCTTTGTTCATAGTACTTTCATGTAATTCCATATAGAGGATAAGCAATAGGTGTCTGCTTTAGTGTGGGTAGGGAGAGCTGAGTTTTTCTTTCTAATGAGTCACCTTTCAGAGCTGACTTTGATTGTCTCCATCTTTAGCCAGAGTTATTACTGAGCCACAGAGGAAACAAAGCTAGATTCACATAAATATTTTTGGAAGATTGCTACCTCAGTAAACTAGCTTGTGTGAGGTGCTTTATATTCCCAGTGCTTCCACTGCACCCACCCATCCATTGGAATAGAAAACCACATTTGAGGGTGTTTTGAGTTAGTAGTCTTGAATCCCAAAAGCCTTAATTTAACATCTCTTGGCAGGCTGAGGGAAAATACAAAGATGATCCTGTTGATCTTCGTCTTGATATTGAACGTCGTAAAAAACATAAGGAGAGAGATCTTAAACGAGGTAAATCAAGAGAATCAGTGGATTCACGAGACTCAAGCCACTCAAGGGAAAGATCAACTGAGAAGACAGAAAAAACTCACAAAGGATCAAAGAAGCAGAAGTATGTGACGTCCTGCCTGTTACCTAATCACAGTCCTGAGTAAAGCCTCTTCTCTGTCCCCTTTGTGTTTTGTTTTTTCCCAAGATACAGTCCCACTGTAGCTCAGGCTGACCTGGAATTCATTATGTAGTCTCAGGGTGGCCTTGAACTCACAGCATTTCTGATCCTCCCAAATGTTGGGATTAGTGTGCAGCCACACCTAGCCAGGCTGTATTTTTTGTTGGTGTTTGCTTACTTTTGTAACAGTCAGAACATAGAGCTTTGGCTGGCTTGCCACTCACTATATAGATCAGGCTGTCTGCATCTTGCATTGATCCTACAAGTATGTGCCACCACATCCGTCCCTTCATGCTTCAAGGCTTCCATATCAGAGGGCTTTGTGGGGTTAGGAATGCCATTGGGGAATGTGGGGACCACAGACGCATGCCTCACTTTGCATCTGGCTTTACTTGATTGTTGAGGAATTGAACTCAGGCCAGAGGGCTTTCTAAGCAAGCACCTTTAGCCATTGAACCAGCTCCCTAAGCTCCTGAGGTCCAAGGAATGAAAGTGAAATCTGCAATTCTTTGATGCCATGTAATGAACAAGGAGGATACCTAGCTTGAAAACAACTTTAGCATCTACATAGTGCATTCTTTGTTCAGAGAAAATTTTGTGGGGGAAATTAATACTAATTTGTTTCCAGGAATGGTGTGGTGTGGAGTGTCATTGGTAAATTTGTCAGTTTTAGACATGCTTTCTCATTGCATATTTTCAGTTTTGTTCTAATAGTTCTGAAATAGTTGAAAGTCATTGTGAAGTAAAAATGCTGGATGGGAGACTGGGGAGATGGCTTAGTGGTTAAGGCATTTGCCTATAAGCCTAAGGATCCAGGTTCAATTCCCTGGTACCCACGTAATCCAGATGCACAAAGTGGCACTGGAGTTTGTTTGCAGTAGCTAGAGGTCCTGGTGTGCCCATTTTCTCTATCTGCCTCTTTCTCACACTCAAAAAAATAAAAAAATAAAGCTGGGCTGGCATGACTTGCCTGTGAATCCTAAAGACCCATGTTTGACTCTAGGTTCCATGTAAGCCAGATGCAAGGTGACTCAAATTCACACATGCACACTAGGTGGTGCATGTGTCTGAAGTGTGATTATAGTGGCTGGAGGACCTGGTGCGCCTTTCTCTTTTCCTCTTTCTCTCTTGCAAAAGGCCAGTCTATTGGGCTTGCCTCAAAAAATGTTAAAGAAAAAATGGATTTAGGTCAGAATTTGTTATCCTAGATGAATTTTAAGATACTTATCTGAGAAAGGGAAGCAAATGGAATGGGCACTCCTGAGCCTCCAAATCCTGCAAATGAACTCTAGACACATGTGCCACCTTTTACTTAGGTCCTGGAATAGTCGAACTCGAATCCTTTGGCTTTACAGGCAGGCGCCTTAACCACTAAGCCATCTCTGCAGCCCTTAGATGACTTTTTTTTTTTTAATTTGGTTTTTCGAGGTAAGGTCTCACTCTGTCTCAGGGTGGCCTTGAACTCACAGCGATCCTCCTACCTCTGCCTCCTGAGTGCTGGGATTAAAGGCGTGCACCACCACGCCGGGCAGTCATGCGTGTTTTACTAAAGGAGCAGGGTTGAAGCTGCTTCTTTTTACCCTCCCATTAAAAGCAGTACTTATACTGTTTTTAATCTTGAAGTGTAACCCAGGCAGGCTTCAAACTCATTGTGTAACTGAAAATAACCTCTGATCCTCTCCTACCTCACACCTCATGTGTTGGGATTACAGGCATGTGCCATCTGCCCAGGTTTTTGTTTGTTGTTTTGGTTTTTTGAGGTAAGGTCTCTCTCTAGCCCAGGCTGGCCTTGAACTCACAATGATCCTCCTACCTTAGTCTTCTGAGTGTAGGGATTAAAAGTGTGCACCAGCATTCCCACCTAGCTGGTTCTTTTTTTTTTTTTTTTTTTTTTTTTTTTTTTTTTTTTTTTTGGCTCCTGGGAGCTTACTTCGCCTTTTTTCTTTTTTCTTTTTTTTCTTTTTTTTTTTTTTTTTGGTTTTTCGAGGTAGGGTCTCACTCTAGCTCAGGCTGACCTGGAATTCACTCTAGTCTCAGGGTGGCCTTGAACTCTCGGCGATCCTCCTACCTCTGCCTCCCGAGTGCTGGGATTAAAGGCGTGCGCCACCACGCCCGGCTTGCCTTTTTTCTATCTTAATAATATTAGGGTAACCTCCTTCATTCCCCCTTGGAAGGGCTGGCATGGACCTCTGCTATATAGACAGTGTCTAATGGTTTGAAGCTAATTTGCCCTACTCTATAATTTCCCCCAGATGAAGGGAAAGGAAAAGAAGAAATGACTTCAGAGTTTTTCCTGGTCCTAGGCTTAATAGCACAACCTGTTTGAGCTCAGTGGGAGGTGGGATAATTAAAACTAGGTTTGAGCCCACGTGGTGGTGCACACCTTTAATCCCAGCACTCAGGAGGCAGAGGTAGGAGGATCACTGTGAGTTCGAGGCCACCCTGAGACTACATAGTAAATTCTAGGTCAGCCTGAACTAGAGTGAGACCCAACCTCAGAAAACCAGAAAAAACTAGGTTTGAATCCAGGTTCCCCTCAGATCCATCACCAATAAAATAGGAGTACAATGGAATGCTCCCAGGCCTTTTATTGAATGCTTCCTGTGTCAGTGTAAAGTGTTAACATAGTTTATTTCATCCTATGAGCATTTCTGGAGAACTGGAAGAGACAAAGCACTAATAGATGGCAATATAATAGGCTTCTGGTAGGGACTTGGAAACTGGCTCACTGGTAATGACACTTGCTTGCAAAGCCTGACAGCCTTGTAAGCTGGACCCAAAAAGTGGCACAAGTTAGTGGCAAGAGGCCCTGGCATGCCCATACATACACATGCAAATAAATAATTTTTTTTCCCAGAGGGCCTCTTGGTGACTGATAAACTGACTCCGATTCATGTGTCTTAGACTGAGCCACTAGAGGCCATGCTGTGTTTTTTTGTTTGTTTGTTTTTCGAGGTAGGGTCTCACTCTAGCCCAGGCTGACCTGGAATTCACTATGGAGTCTCAGGGTGGCCTCGAACTCACAGCGATCCTCCTACCTCTGCCTCCCAGTGCTGGGATTAAAGGCATGTGCCACCACGCCCGGCTCACATTTAATTCTTTTTTTTTTTTTTAATTTTTTGTTTGTTTTTGTTTGGGAGAGGGAGAGAATGGGCGCGCCAGGGCTTTCCAGCCACTGCAAACGAACTCCAGTCGCATGCACCCTCTTGTGCATCTGGCTAACGTGGGTCCTGGGGAATCGAGCCTGGAACCGGCATCATTAGGCTTCACAGGCAAGCGCTTAACTGCTAAGCCATCTCTCCAGCCCTCAACACTTGATTCTTAAGGGCTATTTCCAATTTGTTTACCTCAGACTCCTGATTTCCTTGTGCTTTTCATCTGTGAGGCCCAGAGACTATCGATGTTCCACCTTTTCTATTTGTAGGAAACATCGGAGAGCAAGAGACCGATCCAGGTCGTCGTCGTCCTCTTCCCAGTCATCTCACTCTTACAAAGCTGAAGAGTACCCTGAAGAGGCTGAGGAGAGAGAGGAGAGCACCACAGGCTTTGACAAATCCAGACTGGGGACCAAAGACTTCATGGGTCCAAATGAAAGAGGTGTCGGCAGAGCTCGAGGAACCTTTGTAAGGCCTTTACCCTTCCTCTGAACCTCTGGTTCCCAGTCTGGATTTTAATTTTAATTATGTTAATTTTCATTAAAATAAGTTTTTGCTTCTGATACAAGCAATCCTCAGGCTTGTTCTTCTGTTTGCAGTCACTTAGAAAGCCTTTTTACAGCTTTCCATTCCAGAACTTCCCTCCTTACTTTGAATCTTATTGCAGAGAGGGAGGCCCTTGGGCCATGTTAATTCTCCAGGATGTAGTTTTGGGATGGTGAGCAGGGAAGGAATGATTAGAAACCAGTTGAATTACATGTTACTGGAGGACAGCTGTCCATGTCCTGCTGGAAAGCTCTTGAACAGAACGCAGGGAGTTTTTCTGTTGCTGATATGGACCTTTGTTCTTTCTCTGCATTTATTGCCACAGCAATTTCGTGCCAGGGGGAGAGGCTGGGGCAGAGGCACTTACTCTGGTAACAATAACAACAGCAGCAACAATGACTTTCAGAAGAGAAACCGGGAAGAAGAATGGGACCCAGAGTACACGCCCAAAAGCAAGAAATATTACTTGGTATGTATTGGGTTACCCAGGAAAGGCCAGAGGGCCTTGGGCACACAAGATAGCTGATTCCAAGGCCTTAATTGGTTTGTCCAGTGCTGTGATTAAATTTGTGTGCAGCCATAGTGCAAAGGAGATGTCCATTGATGGACAGTGTAGTGCTAGCTATATGGCTATTATTCAGAGAGGTAGGTCAGTCTTAGCTTATCTTATAAGATGTTTATGAATTTCAGAATAAGCAAGACAGTGACTTTTGCCCTTTTTGTCTGGGAGCTTTTATTACTCACCCCTAGCCTCCTTCCATCATTCCCCAAGATTGACAGGAATGATAGCTCCCAATCTCTTTGATGCCACCAGAATGAAATGATAGAGTTCACTGGTGCTTCTCATCTAAGCTGTCAATCATTCCCATGCTTCTTGTTTCCTTCATTCCTTCATCTAAGCTGTCGATCATTCCCATGCTTCTTGTTTCCTTCATTCCTTGAGCATCTCTCAGGACTGTTGGGAGCTGTTTTGAGGCTTCCAAAGGTCCCTTGAGCCTATCTCTGGGAAAATGTAAGTTAGCTGGGCTTGAATAGCTGCTGGAGTGGCAATGCTGTGGAAAGATTAAAGGCTGTAAAAAGCTTGCCCTGCTGCCTCTGCCACCTGAAGGAGCACTGCCAGCCTGGTCTGTTCATTGTGTTGTACATGGTAGCCTTGGACAGAAGCAGCAAACATTCAGCTCAGGTCACTTCAGCAGCTTAAGTCTTTAGCTTCCTTCAGTGTGAATGGCTTAGACTCTGGAGCAATGGGGCAGATGGGATAACTTCGTTTTCAAAATGCTTCCTCCGCCCTATCAACTCCTTGCCTACAGCTAGAAAGAGGGTGGAACAAGATGGAAGGCTGGGGTGGGAAGGATTGGGAAGTGCTAGAACCCTACCTATATGCTGTTCCCTTTCTTAGCAGCCTAATAGGTTCAGACAGTTTCACATTTTGGTGTCAACTGGCTTTCACAGATTCATCTTTTCAAAGATGGGAATGCTAAATAATAATACAGAGTTTAAGATTCTAGCTTTCATTACATAGTGGGGAGGTGATAATAACAGACTGCCTAGGAAGATTAAGTGAAATAATGCCTCATTGTCCTCAGTGCTGTGTAAAGATATTTTCTCCCCAATCATTATTGTTTGTACCCACACTGCTGCCTTGCAAAGAATTCCTAAGGGTCTAAACTGTTGGCAGTTTTCGAGTGGGGGACAGAGAGCAAAGAGGAAGATGAAGTTCAGGTACAGATTCTTTGGCACATCTGGGTGATACAGTGGAGTGAGTGGCCTATTACTGATGGCACTTTTCTTTCCTCTTAGCATGATGACCGTGAAGGTGAAGGCAGTGATAAGTGGGTAAGCCGTGGCCGTGGCCGAGGAGCCTTCCCCCGGGGCAGAGGCCGTTTCATGTTCCGGAAATCCAGTACCAGCCCAAAATGGGCTCATGATAAGTTCAGTGGGGAGGAAGGGGAGATTGAAGATGATGAGAGTGGGACAGAGAACCGAGAAGAGAAGGACAATTTACAGCCTGCAACTGAATAGGAACACTCCTGATGGGAGCCCTTGCCCGGAGGGGAGAGGCGATGGGAGAGGCTGGTGAGGAGCTAAATAGAGGAGCCTCAAGAAGATCCTGATAATTCCACCCCATCCCCCACCAGCCAGGCAGAATCGTACATAGTGGAAGACATCCCTGGTGCAGGACAGAAGAGGCCCACCAGAGCGCCTGGGGTCAGGCCCAGTTTTGAGCTGTACACACTGGGCTCAGCTGCGTTTCTCATTTGTTATTGGTGTATGGAGTGGGGGCTGGGGTAGGGAGAGCAATGCTGATGCTCGAATTTTGGTTTGTTCCCTATTAGAAACCAACAGTTTTCATTTCATTACATTTGGAGCTAAGAGGACTAATTTTGATTTTCAGTCTTTTCCCCTGCCCTGATTTTAAAAGTCCTTACACCTTTTTTCCTTTTTTTTTTTTTTAAAGGGATATGTAGTAATGTTAGCAGAAAGATTTAATTTGGGCAACTTTGATTCCTAAAGAGAAAACAAAGCATGTGAATAAACATTGACGTGTTCACCTCAGTTTGGGACCAAACTGCTTGGATCTTCGTAAAAACTGGTTTTGTATGTCAAGGAGGAGTTTAAGGCCTTTCTGACCCCCCCCCCCCTTGTGTTCCCCTTTCTGCACAGCCACGTGTCACATGGAGATGCTCCTAAGCCACCCCCATGCACCCTTTTTCTTAATTTTTTTCTGGGCTGGGTTTCCCATTCTCCACCAGCAGCTCCAGTATCCCAAGCTTTCTAGTCCTGCTGGTCCTCAGCAACAGGGGTGGACTGGAGGGCAGTTTCTGGTCTGTTTTCTAAGAAACTTCTGAATTCTATTATCTTTACAAATATAAGATGAGAAAATAATTTTTTCAATATTTTTTATTAATCTTTTTATAAAATGAAAAGAAACTCCTATGGTCGATTAAGGAAGGTGGTTTATGGCTGGGGTGGTTTGTGGGTTTTGTTTTGTTTTGGGGTTTTTTTTTTTCCTTAAGTTTTAATTTGAAACATTTTCAGATGTTGGGGGGGAACATCATCCTCTTAAAATGGGTCCTTGTGCTTGCCTTTGGGGAGGCGGTCCTGAGCTGGTGAATTACACATCACTTGTGCATATGTTCTATGCAGACTGCACCCTCCTTGTCCCCCCAGCCTTGGCTCTTGGGTTGTTGTGCTACTTTCCCCTTACTTTGCTATATTTCTATAGTTAAGTTGGTTTTACTTGAATGATTCATGTTTAGGGGGAAAAGAAAAGACCCTAAAAATTTGTTTCAACTCCTCCTGCAAATAAAAACAATAAATGAAGTGGCAGATGTAAATGAATTGTGTTCATTGTTCTGAATGCCTGTGTGGGGAAGTGTGTCTTGAGGGTGGCAAATACCTCCCACAGAAGTTTCGGGAAGCCTGAGAGGAAGTACTCATAGGGCTGACACAGCCCAGCCTACACATGCCCCACACTCGGCCCTTCCCTAGGACCCTCAGGTCATCTCTGCCCAAAAGTACTTCCTGTTCCCACACTGCTGGCTTTGCTGCACTGTCTTGGACACCCCAAGCACCGGATTTTTTTTTTTTTTTCGTTCATAGTGTAATAAGCAAGGACTTTGACTTCCTTCGTGGTGGAGCAGGGGTCAAGGGCTGTAGTTCTAACTGCCTCAGCCCTGTATGTTCATATCCTGCAGGAAGATGACTGGAAAGCCTAGCCCATTTGGGACTGGTTGGTAGGCGGGCCCTAACCTTCAGACTACCAGCTCTGGGCTTGACTAAGCTAGTAAGTTTGTTGTTCCTGCTTTTCTCCAAGAAGAATGTGGCGTCATTTTAGGGGTGAGGGGTATACTTTGCAGGAATATACCTTGAAGAATGCCAACCATAGCATAATAAGGGCCCAAGTCAGAGCGGTGGCTGGCTGGCTGCTTGGGGGGGGGGGCATGCTGGTATGTGCCGCTCCCCACCTAGCCCCGCGGCTAAAGTAAAAGAGCAAGGAGAGGTTGGGGCAGGGAAAGGATGTGGAAATCCACGAGACTAGCAGAAGGAAAGGTCTGTAGGGGAACTGTGACCTCAGCCCAGGGCAAAGACCCTGGAGTGTTCGCCTAATTGAAGCCCAAGCTGGGCCAGGCTCCAGCCACTACTCCACCCACTCCCAGCACCTGGAGCCCAGACCTGTGACTCGTCTCCGCCTACTTGGGTCTACGGCCGGGCGGCCCATCCCGCCCTAATCTGCCTCTAGCCGGACGTGCCAGACTCCGGAAGGCCCCCGGGAAGCCATGGGTATGTGTGTGAGAAATGGGGTGGCAGTCCTACCCCCGACCCTGCTGTTTTCGTGTCTTCACCGCGGAGCCCTGGGCTTGCATGGGTACGCACCCGCTAGGGCCCTTCGGTCTCAGCCGCGCCTCCTCACGCAGAGGTCCTGGTCCTGGCCAGATACCACGCGCAGAAGGGGGCCGAGTTGAGTCTAGCTCCGGGGGACGTGGTCCAGAAGGTGTGCGAAGGGCCCGCCCGGGGCTGGCTGCGCGGAGAGCTAGGGGGCCGTCGTGGTCTCTTCCCCAAGCGCCTGGTGCAGGTGACGTGCCGCCCGCGGCGAGCTGGGTCCCAGGGTCGGGGCGGGGAAGCGCTCGGGGTCGTCCAGAGCTGAGAGTCCCTTCCCGTGCGCCCATTCCCAGGAGATCCCAGAGGCCCTGCGGAGCACCGAGGAGGCGCGGAGGCCACGCTGCGCGTGCGCGAAGAACGCACCTTCAGGTGGGCGGAAGGAAGGGGGGAGCGCGGCTGCCGCTCGGGGCGGGGCCGCGAGGCCATTTTGCGGCCTGTGATTGGTTCCGAGTACAATGATCTCCGCTTGAGGGCGGGGCCTGAAGCTATTAAAGGATGTGCACGGGGTCCCACCCCTCCCCCAGCTCGGTGGATCTGGGGCGCCGTGATTGAGCTACCTCCTTCTTATGCCCGACCCAGGTCACCCCGCCAAATTTCCGGGCCTCCAAAGATGGTGCAAAGTGAACTTCAACTACCGGCCGGAACAGGAGGACGAGCTGACGCTTCAAACCGGGGAGATTGTGGAAGTGATAAAGGAGGTGAGGAGATAGATGATGGAAGGGTTTACGAAGACGAGGATGGAGCTCTTCCCGAGGGTAGCTGAGTAAAGTGAGGGTGGGGGCAGTGGGAAGGGTGAAGGGCGCAGAGATGGGGAGTAAAGGGAAAGGGGGTCCCTCGGACATAATCGAGGGTGTGAGAATTCTGGTGACCTTTGGGGTAGAACCGTTGTGTCCCTTCCCCTTCCCCAGATTGAGGACGGCTGGTGGCTGGGGAAGAAGAACGGGCAGTTGGGAGCCTTCCCATCCAACTTTGTGGAGTTGCTGGACAGTGGGTCCCCAAGTGAGACCGTGACCCTGTGATTCCCTGGGACTAGACTGCAATCTTGAATGACCCCGCCTCCCAGTGACTCATATGACCGACCCTGCGACCCTCCTTGTACCCCCTCCTATGACCTAACAAAATTAGTACCTCTCTAACCTCGCTGTCCCCCTCCAGGCTTTGGTAACTCAGAAATGCCTTCAATCAGCCCAGATTCACAGAGGCCTCCTAAGGTAAATTGGGCCAGAGTGGGCTCAATGGTGGTGAGTTCTTGGGGTGGTGGGAGGCTCATTCTGATCTCCCCTTGCCTTATCCCCACTAGCTGACCAATCTGACCTATGACAGCCCTCCAGACTACCTTCGAACTGGTGAGCAGCTATCTAGAGATGCTCCCACTCCCAAGCCCCTCCACCTTGTGGGAGGAGGAACCAGCTGGGCTGATGGGGGCGGGTGCCACTGGCTGATGGGGGACACCACAGTGAACTGACCTTTTCTCAGTCTCTTGTCCTGAGACCTGCAGGGTTCTGTTTGACTACCAACCTGAGGCCCCAGACGAGTTGGCCCTGAGAAAGGGGGATCTGGTGAAAGTTCTGAGAAAGGTTCGAGAAGAATGGCTGGGGGATGGAGGTGGTAAGAGGTGGGACCCTAACAAGAGGAGCTTCATGGACGCTCGCTCATCTCCTGCTGCCTTGTTTCTATCTCCCAGACCACAGAGGACAAGGGCTGGTGGGAAGGAGAGTGCCAAGGTAGAAGAGGAGTTTTTCCAGACAACTTTGTGCTCCTGCCACCCCCAGTGAGTAAAGTGCTGGATCCTCACCCCTCACTGGGCAGTGGAAAGGCTAGTTTGGACAAACTGGGGATCATGGCACTCACTGACTATACATAGTAGTACATGGGGCTCTCTAAATCAACAAGTTTTATGGTGTTCCCGGGACCTGCCCGGAAAGTCACTTACAAATGAGACATGTAGAGACTGCCTGATTCTTAACACTTCTTTTCTGTCTAGGTCAAGAGGTTGGTCCCACGAAAAGTGGTATCTCAAGAGTCAGGTGCGTGCCCCCCCATGCCTGCCCATAAGCACTTGCCCCACTGATCAAGTACACCAAAGGAGCCCCTTTCCCTGTGGGTCAAGGCCCTGGAAGGTCAACAGGCTCTCTTGAGGGTCTCTTGCCAATATAGTCACTCCAACTCACAGCGATCCTCCTACCTCTGCCTCCCGAATTAAAGGCTTGTGCCACCATGCCTGGCTTCTTTTTTATTTTTTCATTTTTTCAAGGCAGGGGCTTACTCTAGCTTTGGCTGACCTGGAACTCACTCTAACCCAAGGTTGGCCTCAAACTCATGGCAACCCTCCTACCTTGGCCTTCCAAGTGCTGGGATTAAAGGCACCATACCTGGTTTAGGCATTGACTTTTATATATTGTCTTTTTAGAAAAATTTTATTTATTTATTTATTAGAGAGCATGAGAAAGAAAGAGGCAGAGAGAATGGGTACACCAGGGCCTTCAGCCACTGCAAATGAACTCCAGACTCATGTGCCATCTTGTGCATCTGGCTTACATGGGTCCTGAGAAATCAAACCAAGGTCCTTTGGCTTTGCAGGCAAATGCCTTAACCACTAAGCCATCTCTCCAGCCATATATATATATATATATATATATATATATATATATATATATATAAATTTACTTGAGAAAGAGAAAAAGAGACAGACAGAGAGAGAATGGGCACTCCAGGGCCTCCAGCCACTGGAAACAAACTCCAGACACATGTACCATCTGTGCATCTGGCTTACAAGGGTACTGAGGAATCAAACCTGGGTCCTTAGGCTTTGCAGGCCAAGTCCCTTAACGGCTAAGCCATCTCTCCAACCCTTATATATTGATTTAATAGCCAGTCATGGTGCTATGCTCTGATTATTTCTAATAATTTACCTATATATTCTTTATTTGAGAGAGATAGAGAGAGAATGGGTGTACCAGGGCTTCCAACCACTGCAAACAGACTCCAGGCGCATGCAGCACCTTGTGCATCTGGCTTTACGTGGGTCCTGGGGAATCAAATTTGGGTCCTTAGTCTTTGCAGGCAAGTGCCTTAACCGCTGAGCCATATCTCCAGCCCTTATATATTTTGTTTTTGTTTGTTTGTTTTGTTTTTTTTTTCAAGGTAGGGTCTTATTCTAGCCCAGGCTAACCTGGAATTCAGTCTCAAGGTGGCCTCAAACTCACAGCGATTCTCCTACCTCTGCCTCCTGAGTGCTGGGATTAAAGGCGTGCGCCACCATGCCCGGCTCACTGAACCATTTCTGCAACCCTATCCAGCTTTTTGGTTGCCTTTCTGGGAGAGGACTTATGTATTGTGTCACTTAGCTTCCCTGTCCCTGGCTTCACTGTTATTCTATTCCAGTTTACTAATTGTCTCTAGCTTTGGGGCTATGTTTAGTCTGCTGTTTGACTGGTATGCATAATGTAAGTAATGGATTTGCATTGCATTCCCCCCTCCACACACACACACACACACACACGCAGCATCTTGCTCTATCTAGTCCAGGCTGACCTGGAATTCACTATGTAGTCTCAGGGTGGCCTCAAATTCACAGTGATCCTACCTCTGCCTCCTGAGTGTTAGGATTAACGGCATGCACCACCACGCCCGGCCCTGCATTGCATATTTTTCCAAGAAAGTTTTCATCTCTAGTAGCTCAGTTTTACTTTTCCTAGGTTTTTTTTTTTTTTTTTTTTTTTTTGAGGGAGGGGTGAAGGATCTCACTGTCCCTCTCTAGCCCAGGCTGACCTGGAACTCACTCTGTAGCCCACGCTGGCCTTCAAAGTCAGTGATATCCCTCTAGCTGGGATTAAAGGCATGAACCACTACGCTTGGCTTAAGTTCTCTTTTTGCTTATTTGTTTTCCACAGCTGTTTATTCCTGATGGTCCCTCTACTGCGTGCACATCCTTAATTTCAAATATGTTTTCCTCAGCTACATCAGCTTCTCAACCTGATGATTCCAGTGGCTGTGATATGTTGGGTCAGCTGACCTCACTTTTGGTAGCTTGCCTTCCTGTGCATTTTTCCTTTTTGCATTTTTTAAAAAATTTCACTGATTTGTTAGCATATGTGTACATGGGTATGCCAAGGCATACTGCCACTATAAATGAATGCCAGATGCTTGTGCCACTTTTTCCATATGACTTTCTGTGAGTAGCTGGGTAATTGAGCCTGGGCCAGCAGGCTTTTCAGGCAAGCACCTTTAACTGTTGAGCCATCTTCCCAGCTCCCCCCCCCCCCACTTTTTGTGTGTGTATGTGTTTGCGAGTGCATGGCACATGTGTGAAGGTTAGAGGAGGACTTCAATGTCAATGACCTGGACTCTTGCTATAGCACATGATGTGCCAGACTGCAAATGAACATCAGACTAGCTGGCCAGCAAGCTTTGGATGCTCCTGCCTTTGCCACAAATGCATGCCCCAGTTTGCATCCAGCTTTGCTTGGGTGCTCGGGAATCGAACCTGGGTTGGCAGGCCTTTTAAAGCCAGTGTCTTTGACTGCTGAGCCATCTCTGCAGCCCTCCTATATGTTTTATATCTTTGTCAATGAGCTCATGACTTGATCTTACCTGTGGGCACCTTGCAGGCCTTAACAGAGGTAGACTTCTTCCAGGTGGATTTGCTTTTTTTTTTTTTTTTTTTTTTTTTTTTTTTGCCAGCAACCGGGAGCCACCAATCCCCCCAGAGGTCCCTTTGGCCCTCCTGAGAAAAGGTGCCAGGGTGGTACTGCTGTTTGGTGCCTGAGCTTCAGGCCTGTGGTAAACTGAGGGAGCAGAGCTTGGGACCCTGCTCCGTGTCACAGACCCAGCCTCAAACCACAGAGCAGAACTACCTTCTGCCGCTGTGCTGGCCTCAGTTGCTCCCCTTTTTGTTTGACCTCCTCATGTTCTGTTAAACCCAACAGTGCCAGAAAACTGCTGTAAGCAGGACTTAATTGCTGTCTAGTAAGAGTGCCCTGTAAGGCACCTAACCAGCCATATGACAAGAAGCAGGGGTCAAAGCTAACATCCCGAGCGCACTCTGCCTCAGAGCTGAGCACTGCCACGTATTAAGTCACTCAAACCTCACCAGCCCTGACCACAGTCCCTGTGCACAACACAACACAGACAGGGCCAGTGACTTGGGTGGATGCATGTGTGAATTAACAAATGCTATCCTCTCTTCCCAGCTCCTATTAAGGAACCAAAACACTTGAAGCACAAAACATCCCTACCTAATGTCAAGAAGCTGCCTACAGCCACACCTAAGCCCAGCAAAGACAAGTAAGGAGCAAGGGTTATTGGGGGAAGGAGGCGAATACAGAGACACCCCTTCCTGCCCCACCCCCACCCCTTCTGCTGCTGATGGGTATATGTTGTAGGATCTCTTCAACACCCAGTGGGGACGGTAAGAGGCGCCCCTTCCGAGACACAGGTAAGGGCTTCCTTCCTTTAGTAGAAAGCCGGGATAAGGTGGTTGTGTTGAGGGACAGAGCTAGGCAGAGACTAGGGCTTAGAGTGGGCTAGAGCCTCTGAGGCTTTGTTCTCTTAGGCTCCAATGGAAAGTTCCTCAACGGGGGTCCCAGGCAACCTGGCAGAAAGCGATCTCAAACCCAGGCTCCCAGGAGGCACTCTGTCTCCAGTAAGGTGAGAAGCTGATGTGGATGGAGGCCGGTTCCCACAGGTGTGGCATGCAAGGGGAACCAGGCGGACCTTTCAAGGTGTCCAGCTTCCAGCTTAACCCTCACACCCATCTCCACAGGAGCAAGAGCAGAGCAACCTTGTAAAGACTCCCACCCTGAATAAAACCACCACCCCAGAGAAGACCTCACTTCCAGACAAGGCCCCTAGCCCAGAGAAGATTGCTGCTCCAGACAAAGTCCCCACCCCAGAGAAGACCTCACTTCCAGACAAGGCCCCTAGCCCAGAGAAGATTGCTGCTCCAGACAAAGTCCCCACCCCAGAGAAGACACAGACCCTGGACGACCTGGCCCCTACCACAGAGAGCCCCACCTCAGAGACACTCGTGGATTCTAACAAAATTCCCACCACAAAGACCACTGTGGACAAGGCCTCCAGTCCAGAGAGGGGCTTTTCACATGGCGGGGGCCCTGCCCTAGAAGCCCCGCCCAAAGATGAAACCCTTGACCCAAACATGGCCCCTCAAGAGGACAAGGCCCCCATTCCAGTAACGGTTTTGACCCCAGAGCAGATGCTTTCTGAAGAGGACCGTCCCAGAAACAAGGCTCAGTTGGAGCACTTTTCTCAGGAAGAAACCCCACAGAGGGCCAAGTGCCCTGTGGTCTCTGGGGCTCAATCCCAAAAGGAAATCCACAGGCTAGAGGAGTCCCCCCAACTGTGTAACTTCCCAGAAGGTTGCCCCTGTATGGCAAAACTGAGGAACAGGGCCCTGAGGCTCCAGTCCAAGTCAGAGCCAGGGTGCAGGCCTGCCCTGGGGAAGACCTGCCACCAGCCAGAAGCCATACCCCTCACAGAGGAGACATGTGCAAAAGATGAGTGTACCCCACAACAGGAGGCACCTCTCACAGAAGAGACCCCTCCAAAAGAGGTGCCCCCCAAAGATCAGATACCCCCTGAAGGAGAGGTGGCTTCCAAAACGCAGGTGCCCCCTAAAGAGGCAGCTCCTACTCCCCAATCCCCACAAACTGCTTTGGAGATGACTCCAGAGCCCCAAGAGACACCCACCCCTCATTCCCTGTACCCGCCAAATGCCTCGGAAAACAAAAATGACCAGGTGGAAATGACAACGCTAAAGGAGGAGGTGGGGTCTCTAAAGAGGGCGCTGGAGCTTCTGGAGCTGCAGGTGGAGTAAGTGGGCAGGGGCAGGGCGAGGGGTTGAGGGCAGGTAGGGGGCAAAGGGGAGGGTCCGGCCCCCTCACCTGGACCTGTTGTCCACAGAGAGAGGATGGCTGGAGTCTGGGAGGAGCTGAAGAACGAGAGGGAGCGGCGCCAGTTGCTAGAGGTGGGTAGAGTGCCAGCGAACCCAGGAGGGAGGGCGGTGGCTGGAGTCCCTGTCCCTGACACGCTCTCCCGACTAGGTTCAGATGATGCAGAGGACCCCGAAGACCTGGTCAATGGGCTCCAAACACGCGGAGACACAAACGCTGTGAAGGCGGACCCGGGAGAAACATCCGGCTCGGGCCTCCCTAGTCCTTGCCTCCAACTTTGAAAAACTCAAACAAAGTAAACTGCGTGGACGCCGCCGGAGCTGGTCTGGTTCTTTCGGGGCGGGGCGGGGCGGCGGGGCGCCCGCCCTCTGCATTCCTGGCGCTCTCTCCCGGGCACATCTGGCCAACATGTGGCTCCCATTACCGTTCGTTCGTTCCCAAGGCCTGCACCGGGCTATTTTTATCCACCGGATGGTGGAGGGGGGCGGGGGTGGGGGTGTCTCCTTCGACGCCAGCCCCTCACTGGAGACGGGGCGGGCAGGCTGGGTTCCGGAACCCAGCTGTGCGCTGGAGGGGCGGAGCCAGCACTCTCTCCGCCCTACCCCTCCCAAGTGGCCTTACGCCCTCCCCCCCCCACCTCCCGGGGATTACTGTCCACTCGCTTGGAACGGCCCTGGGCCTAGATGCAAAAACTTAAGACGCTACCCTCAAGCACACATGATTACACTAAAGTTAACAGAACCTTAGCGTCAAGGTCAGATCCTCCGACCTGCTGTGTGATTGCAATGACGTACCAACCCAGGGCCCAGTGAGGACAAGGTGACGTGTGCCCAGGCCTTTGCCAATAGGGAATGCATGAGTGAGGAGTGCACAAGATGCCTGCCCTGGTGAAGGGTGTGGAAATGGATAGGGGGCTGGGAGCAGGTGTCTGGGTCTGGTCTTCCTGACCCTCCTGAAGTGGATATAAGCATGTATTGGGAGGGCACACGGAGGTGGTTAAACCCTAAAGAGGGAGCCAGAGAGGTCTCACCCCTGAGGGCTTTCCTGCTTGGGCTGAGCCCAGGGACCACAGAGAGCAATGGTAACAGAGTTAAGACACTGAGTCACTGAGACTGTAGCTTTCATTGGTCATTCATCGTTCCCAGGGAGAAAGGGTGGGGACCTGGCATCTTCCACCCCATGCCCGCCCAGGGAGGGAACTTCTTAGAAGGTGGTGATCCATATCCAATAGCACCAGCGGAATTCCAGGGCAGCGGCAGTTTGAAGGTCCTAGGGAAATTGAGTTCGGCTGCAAGCCTAGCACCTCAAAGCCCCTTGCAGCCGGGCCAGGTATTAGTAATAGTGCATGCGACCCAGTGTGCCTGTGGTCGTGGGGCCGTGTCCCAGCGTCCCGGTGCCCAGCAGGTCCGGCTGCCCGGTGCGCCAGATCTCCCGCAGGATCCGCTCGCGCTCCTCCAGCCGCTGTGCCCGCTCCAGCTCCTCGGCGGACGTGAAGACATTGACGCAGAGCGGCCCATCGGGCTCGGCAGACAGCTCCGGGCCAGGCAGCGTGTCGTCAGGGCCCAGCCTCGTCACCGTATCCTCCTCCTCGTCGTCGTCGTCCTCCTCGTCTTCCGGATCCAGAGTACTGCTGCGGGGGTCGCGGCGCGGAGCAGGGCCCCGGGGCCGGGAGCGGGGCGCGCAGGAGATGCTGATGACCAGCAGGCACAGGGTCAGCAGCAGGCCGAAGCAGACGCCCAGCACGAAGTAGAGGCCGAAGCTCTCGGGGTTAGCTAGGGACGGGATGGCGGGGGGGGGGGGGGGCGACAGAAGGCAGAGGTCATGGAGGTCCTAGAGGGTGGGAAGTCCTGCCATCTCCCAAAGACACCAGGCTCTACTTTGGGGGAAGGAGCCCTCGTGAAGGAAAGGTGGCATGGGACGGGCATCTTCTACAAATCAGAAAGTAAGGACACAGAGGGTGGGGAGCTGGGAGAGGGTGGTAATGTCAGGGCGCGGGTGGAGGTCGGGAGAGGGGTGCGTGCGCCCCGGGCTTGGCCCTCACCGCGGATATGTGCGAAGGCCGCCAGGCTGTTGCTGAGCAGCTCCATGTCCCTTCGCGGGGCATCCATGCTGCTGGGGGTGGACGGGCAGCTCCCCCGTCAGCCGGCGAGGTCGGCCAGTTCAGGTCCCTTCTCCCCCAGCCCGGCGCTGGGCCCGGACCGAGCGACCTCACCTTTCCCCGATTGGAGACAGCGGCGCCCCTCACTTCATCGCGGCCCTGGGCCCTGCTTAGGGGGGAGAAGTTACTGAGCGAGCGACAGGACGGACGTCCCCCGGTTCCGGGGAGCAGCGGAGCGGGCCGAACCCCCACCCCGGTGCAGCCCGAGAGCGACGGAGGGCAGCGCCGCGCTCCTGCCCCGCTCCCCCGACCGGCCCCCTCCCGCATCCCGCCCGCCCGCCCCGGGGCCCGGAGCCCGGAGCCCCGGCTCGCTCACCGTCAGTCTGGTGACTGCCCGAGGCCGGCGAGCCCGGTGTCCGTCTCGGAGGCCGCTGACACTCGGGACGCGGTCGCTCCCGCCCCGTCCGCCCGGCTCAGCTCCCAGCGGCGCGGCCGGACGCGGGCCGATGGACCAGCCGGCGGAAAGTTTCCTCGGAGGAAAGAGGAGGGACGGGGCGGGGCCGGGGCGGGCCGGGGCAGGCGGGAGGAAGGGGAGAGGGGGCGGCCGCCCGCTCGGCTCGGCTCGCACAGGAAGCCGCTGGGGAGGCCGCTCACGGGGGCCGCCCCCCGCTACTACGAACAACAACAATAACACAAGTCACTGGTGGTCCCCGTCTACTAGGTGCCAGGCGGTGGGCTACTCCCTTAGCATGCGCTTTCATTTAATCCTAACAACCCCAGGACGGGGCAAGCCTTAATCCCCACTTTATGGATAAACTGAGTCATGGAGACGTTGAGTAACTGAACCATGAGGTTGGGATTTGAACCCGCAGCTCTCTGACCCTAGAGTGCAGGCGGCTGTGGCCGCCGCTTTCCCTAGACCTGGCTCCCGACCCAGGGAAGGCTGCGCCCCTCCTCCCCAGCCCTTCCTAGACCCCCCGCGGAGATGGCCAGACACCCCACATCCTCATCTGTTCTCTGTCCTGTGTCTTCGAAGAGAGGGTCTCAGCCCCTCCTCCCAGGGCCCAGGCTGAGTGTGTCCAGCTGGCCGGCTCTGCTGTGGTCACGCGGGGTTAATGATTGTTGGACTCAGTCAAGCCCTAGCAGGCCGCAGACCCCTGCGGGGCCTCCTCCAGTGCAGGGAATGTCCCCACTGCTTCCCGCCAGCCTGGCTGGACCTGCCCGGGCTCACACGTGCGAGTCCACCTGGGCGCAGGGCTTGTGCAGCAGGGTGCTGTGGGATCGGTGGCTGCAGCTGGGTCCTTCCTGCCCACTCTCCCAGTGGATTCCCCGCTCCCCCTCGTGCTGGAGCTGGGGTGAGGGGGAGGCCTTCTTGGCGAGAGCCTCGGGGAGGAGGAGGGAAGGAAGGGGGAGAGGAAATTGCAAGCATAGCTGAAGGCGATGCCTGAGGGCTGTGGGCCAGTGACCCCCCCCTTCCCTGTCCAGGCCGGTAGACCCCACTCCCCCAGGCCAGTCTGGGTTCAAGTAAGGGGCAGATGGAGATAGAGAAGGAACTGGACTGACTCCCACCTGGGTGTCTTTTATGACTCTTTAGTCTGCTCTGTGAGTAAGTGGAGGCCTTTTCTGTCCATCTCTATGTAGTTGTCTATTTGTGTATGATGTACCGGGTGGGTCACAGCTCCCAGTCAGCAGATGCCTTCTAGAAGTGGGGCTTTAGACTAAATAATAGGACACAAACTCTAGCCCTAAGGGGCCGGGTACTGGCAGGGGCTGTGAGGTGCTCAAGAGCTGATGGAAGATGTCTGGGACCAGCTCTCAGAGGGAGACCCTAGGTGAGAGCTGAGTCCTGAGGAGGCAGCGTGAACGTCCAGGCAGAACACCCTCAAGGGGCTGGGGAGGAGTGTGCTTGGGGTACCTGGCTTGCAGGGACACAAAGCCGGCATGGGTGGGTGATAAACGGGTATGGGAGAGAGATAGGCAACTATGCAGGGGCTTGCGAAGAAGCTTGGGTTTGATTGCAAGTGGAGCCAGGAGTCCCTGGAGTTGTCAGGGAAGTATTTATTATATCCCACTCTATACTTTGGGAAGACCCCAGTGGTAGCTCAGGGTAGGGTGCGGGGGGGGGGGGGGCAAGAATGGAAGCAGAGAGCATGCTGGAAACTGTTCAGGCAAGCAGTTGCCAGGGCTTGGACCCGGGTGATGAGTGGAGGATGGTGAAGGGAACAGATCTAGGTGGTGAGTGAGGTGGACAAGAGGGAAACGGAATTTCGCCTGATCTTGAGCCTGAACACCCAAGGGAAGTCCATGGGGGGGGGGGCAGCATGTTTTGTGAGGAGCAAGCATTACATTTTGTATATGTTGGATTCATGATGTCCACTAGATCCCTGGATGGGTTTAATCTCTTGGGATTGGGTGAACCACTCAGTGCAAGGGGACAGGGAGGAAAAGCCTGAGCCTTGGTCACTACCGCTGGGGGAAGGTGTCCTCAAAGGGAGACCAGAGAGGTAGGAGAAAAACCATGCTAGAACAAGGATGACCAGCTGAGTTACATGGGGCTGAGACATGAAGGTGGGACCAGAATCCCAACCCTTGCTTGGGTAATACTGGGATGCTACTAGTGTCCATGGGCTCTGTCCCCATTTCTTTCCTTTTTTTGGGGGGGGGTGGTGTTTCCAGGTAGGGTCTCACTCCAACTCAGGCTGACCTGGAATTCACTACATAGTCTTAGCCTCACGGTGGCCTTGAACTCCCGGTGATCCTCCTACATCTGCCTCCCGAGTGCTGGGATTAAAGGCATGCGCCACCACGCCTGGCTTGTCCCTGTTTCTTCAGGGCAAGTGAGTGGTTGGCCCGTAAATGAACTGTATTTCTGGGAGTGTGTTGACGTGGCAGTGCCTGCCACCCATGTGAACTGATGTGTGCTGCAGCTGTGCAGGTCGAAGGGTGTGTTTTAGTTCACGTAGCACGTACCAGTGCCCATCGGGGTCCACATGCATGCTTGTCAGCATGTGTGCCACGTGAGGTTTGGGGGCATGTTTCTGTCAGGGTGTCTCTGCATCTCTGTGCCTCACAGATCTCTCTCTCTGCCTGCAGGCAGACATGTCTGTCTGGGTTGGAGTGGGTCAGGTGTGACTGATTCAGCCCTGGGGAAGCAGATAGATGGTTATGCTGAAAACAAGACAAGTGTTGAGATGGTCACTGGCCCCTCCAGAGAGGGACCCAGTACTTAAGAGTGCTATCTTCTCCAGCCAGATGAGGAGGGTTAGGGGGAAAACGGGGCAAGACAAGTGGTGATGTTGCCCTTAGGGCTCAGAAAAGCCCAAGACTGTCCCCAGAGTCCCAGGACAGGCGCCTAAAAAGCTGTAGCCTCAGACGGTTGTCCACAGGGTCTACCTGCCCTCATGGCTACCTGCCTGTTTTCCTGCCTTTCACAGCCCGTCAGCCGGCCTGCCTACACATCTCCTCTCCTCCTCAGCCTGTCTGACCATAACTCCTCTGCCGTCTGCCTGTGAGACCAAGGATTTATCACCTTGGAGGGCACAGGGAGCACTGGTGAGAGGAAACAGGAAAGGCAGGTCTTGATAGGAGGTCGGGTGTGTGTATTGGGGGCCGGGGGATGATTACAGAATATGCTGTGGCCCTGGCTCATTGAGTTGGCTCCCTCACCACAGGAGCAAGCAAGGTCTTGGATAGATGGAAGGAGACTCACTTAAGGTTTTCTGGGGTTTGCCAGGTCTCGATGTCACCACACCCCCAGCACAGTAGCTGGGAAAAGGGTACTGAGGAAAGTTGGTTCAATGAATGATAGTAGTAATGGATAGAGAGCCCCCTCAGGTCCCTGGCACTTCATATATATATATATATATATATATTTTTTTTTTTCTTTTTTGGTTTTTCGAGGTAGGGTCTCACACTAGCCCAGGCTGACCTGGAATTCACTATGTAGTCTCAGGGTGGCATTAAAGGCATGCGCCGCCACACCTGGCTAATTTTTTTTTTAACATGACTCCCTTTCGACAGAAGAGAAAATGAAGCTCAGAGTAGTTATGGTGCCAGCGAGGAGTCATAAAATATGAGTGTTGGGGCCTCCATTTAAACTTAAGCATCTAAGTTGGGTGCTGGAGAGATGGCTTAGCAGTTAAGGTGCTTGCTTGCCTGCAAAGCCTAAGGACCCAGGTTAGATTCCCCAGTACCCATATAAGCCAGATACACAAGATGGCACATGCATCTGGAGTTCGTTTGCAGTGGCTAGAGGCCCTGGCGTGCCCATTCTCTCTCTCAAATAAATAAAACCTATGTTGTGGCAATAGCCCACAGAGGGGGTCTCTGCCATGATGAGACCCAAGGGTGCCTTTCCCAATGCTTTCATATCCTCTTTTCATGCTTGGGAGATGAGGCTTATGTACCAACTTTTATGCTTAGTTAAAATACCATTTTTATGTCATGATATAAAGGAAATACAACCTGAGACTCCATAGTGAATTCCAGATCATCCTGGGCTAGAGACCCTACCTCAAAAAAACAAACAAACAAAAAAATAGTGATATGCATTTGTGCCGTGGTCCATCGTTGGGAAAGTGTGATGGCTGTTTTTTTTTTTTTTTTTTGAGGTAGGGTCTCACTCTAGCTCAGGCTGACCTGAAATTCACTATGTAGTCTCAGGGTGGCCTTGAACTCATGGCAATCCTCCTACCTCTGCCTTCCAAAGTGCTGGGATTAAAGGTGTGCACCACCACGGCCGGCTTTTTTTCTTTTCCTTTTTTTTTTTTTTTTTTTTTTTTTTTTTTTTTTTTTTTAGGTAGAGTCTTGCTCTAGAGCCCAGGCTGACCTGGAAGACCTGGAATTCACTATGTAGTCTTTGGCTGGCCTTGAAATCATAGTGATCCTACCACCTCTGCCTCCTGAGTGCTGGGTTTAAAGGCATGCACCACCATGTCTGGTTAGTGTGGATCAAGCCAAACACACTTCCACCCTCCGGCCTTTGCACTGGCTGCCTAAAAGTCAGCTACCCCAGGGAATCTGCATGCCCCTTCCTCATGCTGGGACACTGTGGTAAGGGTGACATCTGAAACGATGAATAAAAGTTCTCCATAGCACAAACTACAAATATTCTCCACTTTATACAGTGGATTCCCAGAAAACCCAATGTACATGATATAGACCCAAATTCCTTGTTTGTCTGTATAAAATGGAGTTGGATTCTTGGCTTTAGTAATTATAAACACATTTCTTCCTTGTGTTGTACAGGATGTGTCTACTACCTGCCTTGTGGGTTGTGTGGGGTCCCTGGCCCCTGTCCAGTAGAGGAGACATGGTTACTATTCAATGTACGTGTGGCTGTGATGAGTGCAGTGTGAGAATTAGTAAGGAGTTCTAGAAGAGAAGGTTCTGAGGAGGTGACCCTCTGAGCACAGTCCTGACTGACATAGGGGTAGGGACAGTCATGGGAATACCTGGATGAAGAGCCTTCCAGAGAGTAGCCAGTGCCGAGGCCAGGGGCTGGAATATGGTAGAGACAGGAGAGGCTGTGAATAGAGACCGGGTCAAAGGGCAGCAGTGCTTGGAGCAAAGGCAGGAGAGATGGGTGGGTGGGGTATCAATGTGTGGGTAGAATTATCTAAGCCTCTGGACTGTGGGGTAGGTATGGGCTGTGGGGTAGGGCTAGGGCGGAGGGCACAGGGCTGGGAGCCTGCCATGGAAGAGTGGTGGCAGTCAGGGCCTTCTCTGCCCGGAAGGGACTTCACTTGCTGGGATCTCTGCTCTGTCTGGCTTGGGAGAGGGTATGCTGGAGATGGGGCTGGCCTGTCTCTCACTGCTTCTTCGTTTTGCTGGGAAGCACAATTGTGTCTAAACTTAGGCAATAGGAAGGAAGGAGAGAAGGAAGGAAGACAGGCAGGCTTCCTATGGAGGGGAGGGGAGGGGAGGGGAGGGTAAGAGAGGGTGGTACAGGAAGAGACTGCCCGCCCCCCTCACCCCAGCTCCGTGGCCAGCACGTGGGTGCGCAGCAGAGTTTTCGTAGCTTTCCCATCACACCTGGGGCGCTGTAGAGAGGGGAACACTGCTCTCCAGCTGCACAGGCTCTGTACAGGTTAGGGGCAGGGCCAAGGCAAGAAGGAAGCACTGGGGCACTTAGCTGCAAGCAGGACATCCTAGAATGAATACTGGTCATTCTGGCTCCTCCACATTCAGGACAGTAAGGCTGAGGAGTGCTTGCTGGTACACTGGTGGCAGGGCCCACAGTAGAGACAAGAACACAGACACTACACGCCACGGTGGCTCCAGATCAGGAGGTTTTATTGCTGACATGCAGGAAGAGTCCCCATGTAGTACAAAAATACGTCTTTATACAAACTTTTTTGTGACTTTTTCCTTTTTTTTTTCTTTACAATAGGACTTCTCTCAGTGTGTGACACGAGTAAGGGCAGACCCAATCTCCTCGCATCTGCTGTGCCAGAAATGCCATCAGACCCAGAGTTGACCTTGGAAGGAACCAGGCAGTCTGATGAGGCTTTGCAGACCTGAGGGTATTGCTTTGAAAAGGAGGAGAAAGACCACACGTGGGAAGCAGGCCCGAGGGTCTGGACAGGGGATCCGCCCAGGTGGACCCTGGCCAGGCCTCACAGCCTCAGCAGAGAGCAGCCATGGGTCTAGAATCCCAGGCCCCCTGCCTTCCTGCTCCCTTAGGAGACTTTTCCTTATCAAATAAATATAGAAAAGAGCTCTGCCCCAGCACCACACCCTGGCTCTTAGCAGCTGGACAGCTGAACTGGAGGCAGAGCAGGCGCCCAGGGAGTGTGTGCTGGGCTCAGGTGGGCTCCCACAGACCCACTGAGACAGGCACGAGGAGCCCCGGCGCTGGACAGGGGACATGGGGAGGAAGGGGCATGGGCGGCCCTGCTACTGCTGGCAAGAGGTGGCCCCATTTTTTCCAGATGGGGAAACTGAGGCACAAGGAGGTTTGGGAACTTGCCCAAGGTCACTCACAGTGAGTCAGCTTTGTTTTTTGGGGGGTGAGGAGCAGCTCACCCTCTGGGAAACATGGTCACCTCCCCACTGGGGAGGCAAGAGGAGGCAAGGAAGGGCCTAGGGCTGCCTGCAGGGGACATCTGGCCTCTCCAAGGGTGCATGGGGTGTAGGCTACCAGGGATAGTCTTTGCTTGGTACTGGGTGGACCAAGTCCAGTGTGGAGGGCATTCTGGTGAGAACAGCATTTCTGGCAAGACGGGCATCTACTTCAAAATCTCGGCTCAAAACGGGCAGCAGGGCTGTTCTCAAGCCAGGCAGGTAGCACCCCATCCTACAAACATCCCCAAATATCCACCCCTATGTAGGCGCCAGTCCAGGGTCTGCTGGGGAAAATACACATCGACTATGAGGCAGAGCGGGAGGAGCCTCTGAGCACAGGGGGGAGCAAGAGACCAGGCAAGTGGCCCGACCCCAGCGGGTCCTTAGCACTCCTTCAGAGCTGCTCACAGCTCCTGCACACTGCACACCCATGCCACCTGGGTACCACGTGAAGGATGGAGGAGCCCGTGCAGCACCTCAGAGAAGCTACTGAGACAGAGAAAAAGCCAAGTCTGGAAAGGCCTCCCATCACCGGAAACAGAGGGCGGAAGGGGGATGCTGAAAGTGCCCCTAGGGTGCCTGGGATGTGAGGAGGGAGCCCACGTGCAGGTGTGGGCCCTGCTGTCCAGCCAGGCTGAGGGCAGGGAGTGGCTGTGGGCTGAGCCTAAAGATGGGAGAGAAGTTGGTTTCAGTACAAAAATAAATATCTTTCAGTTGGGCAGAAGATGAGGTGAAGGTGTTCAAAAGCTTGGACTGAGGGCAGGGTTGGATGGGGTGGCATGGCCGGGGGCCAGCAGCGAGCTGCATGTTCAGCTTATTTGGACTGCGGGGAGCAGCGCCAGGGCCAGGCAGTGACTGCCCAGGGCCTGGGTGGGCAGGCAGGCGGGCTCCCTTCTCCTCTCGGCACTCAGTCCAGAGACAGCATGGTTAAAGAGACAGAGGTAGATTAAAATGTCATGATTAAAAGCAGATTAGATATCTAGGCTTCTCAGATTTAAAAACCAACCAATCAAGCAATCATCCCAAAAGGTAGCTTTGTGGTACCTCTGCTGACCCCACCTGTGATCTGGGCTGTCTTTGTCCCCTGCCCTGTACCTGATGCAGCCTGGGAGAGTCCAGCACTATGGGGCCCAGCCCCGATGGCTGAGCCTTGGGTGGGGCTGAGGAGAGGTGGTGCTGGTGCCCTGGCTGGGGGTGCTATTTCCGCAGATAGCGCTGTGCCAGGATGGCTGTGTCCAAGGAGGTCATGGGCTGCGCATCGTGGCCCAGCCGTCGCACCGGCGGCACACTGCCGAACTGCCGCTTGGGTACCCAGCTCCGGGCCTCGTGGATGGAGCTCTTCTCCTCAGCCAGCAGGAGCTGCTGTCGCATGTAGTTCTCAAACTCATACTGCGAACATTCCTCTGTCACCTTTGCCTGAGAAGCCAAGGGACCAAGATAAAGACAGGGCAGCAAGAGTGAGGACAGGGAGCCAGGGCTACCAAGTCACCTTTTCAAGACACCATACTTCAAAAGCTCCATGTAGCTGGGGGGGGGGGGGGGGAGGTGGGGCTGAAGTCCTCCACCCAACTGGCTTCACCTTGCTGCCTGCTAAGAGTCACTACCTGTTCCCTCCCTCCTTCCCTCTCTGACCAATGGAGGGGAGAGGTAACATTAGCATTTTCACTCATGGGGGAACAGGGGTCTCTTCCACAAAGGTTTTCTGAGCCCTGAGGGGCCAGTACACGCTAAAGACTGCAGGGCTCTGAGTGCTCTACATCCAGACAGCTATTTCCTTACCTCAGCTCCACACATGGCCTCCAAGCTGAGCTCCCTGGCAGGCAAGAGCAGACCATAGCACAGGTCCAAGCAACTTGTTATCAGAGGGACACAGGGCTTTGGACTCAGACTCAGGTTCAAGGCTCAGCTACCCTACTTCCAAGCTGTGTAACTATGGGATGTCACTTCACTTCTCTGACCCTCAAGTTCCTCATTTGTAAATGAGATCAAAGCAAAGACTACACAGGCCCTAGGGAGGACTGGGTGAGATGAATGCATTACTGCAGCTGAGGGGCAGCCCTGGAAGTGTGGGAGCTAGTGTAGGGCTGGAACTCTTCTCAAGGGCCAGGAAGCTCACTGGTTCCAGGTGCAGCCTCTACTGGTCCTACCTGACTATTGCTTGCTGGGGAGCTCCAAGGTGGGCCTGGGAGTGTAGATCCTTACACCAGCTCAGTTCCAGCTTCCCTCCAGGGGGCGCCCTAAGACCACCCACCAACAACTGCCTGCTGCTATGGTGGGGTGGGTTGGCCTCAGCCATGGCCCAGTACTTTCGGTAGCGCTAGTGCAGGGAATGGGGAGGAGAGAAAACAGGGATAAATGAATCATCTGAAAAATGAAAAGCAGGAAGGGTGAGAGAAACCCAGTGAGTCAGAGAGACAGAGAAATGTGATGTGGGCAGGAAGAGGAAGCCAAGAGGCCTTCACAGCACTGGGGCCTCCCTGGAGCTGACCCTTTCTCAGACCTGGGGACTTCTAAATGAAGACACAAAGGCAGACTAGAAGTCCTCAGTAAGGGCTGAGGAAGAAGGCTCTGGAGGACATGGGGCTCTTACCTGTGACCCTGCCCTCCCCACTCACCTCCTGGGAGCTGTCAACATTGCCCATCTGGTCGTCAATGTCAGGAACCACTTGCAAAGGCCCGCTCAGAGAGGATAGGGACTGCCTGCAGGTGAGGCAACAGGTCAGGCTGGCTTTAGGTACCTAAGTGATCAGGTCCCCACTGCTCCCAACTGGCTAGAGTTAAGACAGTCCTGCTTGGGGGCAAGCCATTATTTACCCTAACATGGCTGACTGCTGCTTTGAACATCTGTCTTGTCCAGTAAAGGGGAGGGGCATTTTTTCCCCTCAGGGGCTGTAGTGAGAACTCAATGCCCACCTCACAGCTAGCCAGACTGGCAGTTAGGAGACGCTCACCCTGCACTCTGCCTGGTAGACAAAGACTGCTACTCTGCACAGAATGCCAGAGCACCCAAGTACTCAGCCTGTCATGGGCCCACTTACCACGATGCAATGATGGCACTTAGGGCCTCCAAGACATCTGCGGCGGCCAGGCGCTGCTGGGGGTCTAGAACTAGCAATTTCCGGATGAGACACACGGTGTTCTCAGAGACCCGTCCATCCCTGGCCAGGGGAAGGAAGAGGAAGAGGCTCAGCAGGGTGGTGTGTCTCTGACCCAGGCTCCAAGCTCTTGAGGTCGCTAATTTCCCACCAAGAGCTGGCCAGTACCCTCTGTTCCCCTCTGGGAGGCAGGACTCACTCAGGTATGGTGTACTCGGCAGCCTTGATCTTGCGGAAGAGCTCCTGTGGGATGCTGTCATAGAAGGGGAACTGGCCGTACAGCATGGTGAAGAGCACCACGCCCAGAGCCCACATGTCGCTTGGCTTGCCCCGATATGGCCGGCCTGGGGAACGGAGAATATACAAACTTAGTGGGACAAACCTCAGCTGGGAAGCTTAGTGCCCCAAGTCCCAGGCTCACTTCAGATCCCTTCTGTACCCTTCCAGAACAAGCACAGTGCAATCCTCCGCTTCTGCACCCTCCCTCCTCCCTCCCCAGGACAGTGTTTGGCCCTGATCTGCCGTGGCCCCACCAGCTGGAGAGCCAATGGGGGCTGGGCCTGGGTCTGCCGACCCCATACTCAGTAGAGCAGTTCACAGAGCAAGAGGTGGAACTAACTGGCTCTGGACAAGGCAAACCCTTCTTACTGGCCCCACCTGCCACATCCCACCATGTCATCCAGCCTAGTTACAAATGTCATCATCTTCCTTGGTAACCCCCTTTGTCTCTGTCACTCCCCAGCGCCCCTACTAGAAGGTGAGTTCTATGTCTTTGCTCTGCTCACTGCTGGGACCAGGACATGGCTTAGATTCCAACATTCACGTCATTAACCTCTCTGCTAGTTCCCTTGACTGTGATATGGCTTGAATGTCACCACTATAGCTCATAAAGCCAGATGACGTATTCTGGCTAATCCTGAGTGGTGTGGTATAAACCAGTCTGTCTCTTGCATGACCGCTTTGCCATGTGATAATTTGCTCCACCTCAGGGAGTCCCCATCAGCACAGAGGGCCACAACCCTGATATGACTCCTTGAACCTGGAGCCTCCAGAATTCTGAGCCAAATAAAGCTCTGATTTATAAAAAAATCAGTTTCTGACATTCAGTTATAGTAACAGAAAACAGAGCAAGACAGTGTAAGTCAGACAGGAGTGGACACTGAGCCTCACTGGCCTCACTTACTGCCCTCCAGAACTTGATGGTGAGGTACAGGACTGTCACCTGCCCAGGCCACATGACAAGAGAACGCAAAAGCCACAATGCTCCCTGCCTTCACGAAAGCTCGCCCATCCTCCATTAAGGGCAAAATGTGTGGAGCACAGTAGCCTACTTCTGATCCTCACTCCACCAGCCCCTGTAACCTGCCTCTCTGGTGTGCCAGCACGTCCCTGAGAGGCCCTGGCAGCAGTGGGGAGTGCTACAAAGCCTTTGGCTACACATGGAGGCCACCCTCGCCTAGCACTGTCAAGGAGTCCTGAGCCAGGGGTGGTGCCTCACACTTTTAGTCCCAAGCATTGGGGAAGCTGAAGTAGGAGGATCACCATGAATTCAAGAACAGACTGGGATATCAGGTGAATTCCAGATCAGCCTGGGCTAGAGTGAAACCTTGCCTCTAAAAAGAAAAAGAAAAAAAGAAAAAGGTGTGATGGCGCACACCTTTAATCCCAGTATTTGGGAGGCAGAGGTAGGAGTGTCACCGAGTGTTCAAGGCCACCATGAGACTACATAGTGAGTTCCAGGTCGGCCTGGCTATGGTGAGACCCTACCTCAAAAACCAAAAAAGGATTCTTGAACTAGCCCCCAACCTGAATGCAGACATTTCCAGATACTACCTCAGATGGTTAGGAGGAAGAAGCCTACCTTATCCATCTGGCTGGATCATCTTTAGGAATGCTTTGGGGACTACTATCATGGAGGGTGGCACTAAGAGACCTGAAGGGTACCCTGGTACCTGGATGCCTCTAGCAATGGTTGTGAAACTCCCAACCAAAATGCCTAGGGCTTGAGTGTGGCACTGCTATTCCTGGCACATGGGAGCACTATGGAGGAAGGTGCTCTGTTCCCACTTCTGCATTCTCCAGCAACAGCCACAGCTCAGGAGAGGCCTCCAAAGAACCACAAGTCTTTGTGGCCAGTCACAGAAGCCTGTTTTCAGAATGACAGGTGACCTGAGGTGGGTTCTGCTGCTGCAGAGAGAGGATGTATGCAGGGTGTGGAGACGACCCGAGACAGCCTTGAATCTTCTGTCTCAAGGGATGTATGAGCCCCATCTTCCTAAGGGACCAGGGCTGTAAGCACTCCAATTTGGCAGGAGAACAAAGAGTGGATAAGGAAGGAAAGCGTCCATCGGAGCATGAGAGCACAGGCCTCAGTGGGAGGCAGCCTGGGATTGAGCCTGTCTGCCGGATCACTGTTAGCTATGACTTCAGAAAAGAGATGCCATCCAGGCTGCACCATTCACAATATTCAAGAAATGGGACCAGCCTAGTTCATCAGCAGATGGATAGAAGAAAATGAGGTAAAGGGGCTGGAGAGATGGCTCAGCGGCACTTGCTTGCAAAGTTTGATGACCTGATGCAGAAGTATGGAGTTTGTTTGCAGCAGTAGGAGTCCCTGCCACACCCATACTCTGTCTGTCTCTCTTAAATAAATAAAAATATTTTCAGAACTGGTTGGTAAGACCCTATTGCTGAAGACTCCATTGCTTGAGCTGCAGGCTACTGAGAAAATCAAGCCGGAGCTGAGCTAGAAACCTCCTCCCTGTTGACCAGCTGTCAGGATGCTAGAAAGAGCTCTGCAGTATGGAGCCTTTAATGGTGTTAAACAGCAGTGGACCCTGAAAGCCTTATGGCTGGCCAGCCAGGCCAAATGTGCCAACTGGTACAACAGTGGCATGTCTTTATGGGGGAAACCAAGTGCTCTCTGATTAGACTGGAGGCCCAATCCATGGGAGGGAATTCCTGCCTGGTACTGAAAACCTAATGAAAAGCCCATGGCTAGGGAGGCCATAAGCCCTAGAGGAGTAACAACTGCTGGTGTCTGGCTAAATGCATATATTATGCCCACCAAACTGCCCTGCAAGCACTTTTTATGTTTATGCCCATATATCAATGTTACTCCCACTTTTGGTTAGAGAAACTTCTCTTTTCAGGTGGCGGTGACCACTGGGATGATTCAAAAGTCACCACAGTGCTGAGAAGAAGTGACAGTGGGGTGTTCAGCGCTGAAAAAAATCTGTTACACCTTCCAAGGCTCAGGGTCCATTATGGAAGAGGTGACTAAAGGAATGTAAGAGCCAAAGGAAGGGTTGTATGCTTATAATGCTGTCTTCCCGTCACAAAATAGCCTTGATATCCATGACCTCACAGTGCCTGACAATACCTACACAAGACCTTCATAACAGGAAGAAAACAATGATATCATCAAAATAGAATAGAGACTAATTGGAACGAAGAAGGGATTCAATGGAGGGGGAATTTGGGAGTGGGAATATGGGGGTGATGAGTGGGGATTATCATGGTTTGTTGTCTATATTTATGGAAGCTAGCAATAAAAAAATTTTTAAAAAGATGATGATGAAGAACAGGCCTGGTGGCGCAGCCTTCAATCCCAGCACTCAGGAGGCAGAGGTAGGATCACTGTGAGTTTGAGGCCAGCCTGGGGATACAGAGTGAGTTCCAGGTCAGCCTGGGTTAGCGGGAAACCCTACCTCAAACAAACAAACAAACAAACAAACAAACAAACAAACAAACAGAGGTATAAATATACAAGGGAATTTCATTTAGCTTTAAAGAACAATGAAATCACAGTTTCATTTGCAGGAAAGTAGATGGAAGTAGAAATCATGGTAAGTGACATAAACCAGACTTAGAAAGACAATTATCTAGTTTTCTGTCATATGTAAAAATGTAGATTTAAATTTATATATAATGCCGTATACTGATATATATGTATGTACATACGTATATACATATGTATGAAAAATCACAATAAAACCTCTTTGTATACTAAATAAAAAAATAATTTTTAGAGCTGGAGAAATGGCTTAGCAGTTAAGGTGCTTGCCTACAAAGCCCAAGGATCAAGGTTCAACTCCCCAGTGCCCACATAAGCCAGATGCACAAGATGGCGTATACATCTGGAATTTGTTTGCAGTGGTTAGAGGCCCGTGCACTGGCTCTCTTTCTTCAATAAATAAATAAATAAATGTAATTTTTAAAATTCAGAAAGAGAGAGAGAAAAATGTTATCTCCTTTAGCCTTTGTTTCCTTATCTATAAAACAGAAACTTATCCCCTCCCTAGGCTAAGGGAACCTTCTATAATGTAAGAGGGGGTGAAAACATCTAAGAGGGGGCTGGAGAGATGGTTTAGTGGGCAAAGCCAAAGGACCCAGGTTTAATTTCCCAGGACCCACGTAAGCCAGATGCACAAGGTGACACATGTATCTGGAGTTTGTTTGCAGTGGCTGGAGGCCCTGGCGTGCCCATTCTTTCCCTCCTTCCCTCCTTCTCTCAAATAAATAAAATTTAAAAAAAAATTAAAAAAACGCATAAGAGAAGTGAAGAATATAAGAGCAAGAGAGCTATGGGATGCTATCTTCTAGATATGACATGGCCATTATAAACTCACGGCAGCTGTGGTTTCCTGCCCAAGACTGAGCCTGTCAATAGATCACCATTGATGGGGGAGAATAAATGACACCACAACTTCCAGAGTAGCTAATGGCATCTAATCATAGCTGGGAGAGGGAACACCACTGGCAAGTTGCCCATTCCATAGTAAATAACCTTTTACCCATGATCATGCAATCTTAATTTAACTCAATGAGTTGAAAGAAAAAGACATGGAAGAAAGAAAGAGACTAATGGAGAAGACTGCTGGGGGGGGATAAGAGAGGATAACTGGAGCAAGATTAAAATACATTACAGGGGCTGGGGAAATGGCTTAGTGGTTAAGGTGCTTGCCTGCTAAACCTAAGGACCCCAGTTTGATTCCTCAGGACCCATGTAAGCCAGATGCACAAGGGGGTGCAGGCATCTGGAGTTTGTTTGCAATAGCTGGAGGTGCTGATGCATCCATTCTCTTTCTCTCTGCCTCTTTCTCTGTTGCTTGCAAATAAATAAATAAAAATAAACCAAAAAAAAAAAATACATTGCAGGGCTGGAGGGATGGGTTAGCTGTTAAAGTGCTTGCTTGCAAAGCCAAAGGACCCAAGTTCGATTCCCCACGACCCATGAAAGCCAGATGCACAAGGTGGTGCATGTGTCTGGAGTCTGTTTGCAGTGGCTGGAAGCCCTGGCATGCCCATTCTCTCCCCCCACCTGCGCCTCTCTTTCTCTGTCAGATACATAAATATATAGATAAACAAATAAAATATTTAAAAAGTACATTACATACATGTATAAAATGTTAAAATTGAGAATAAATAAATAAAAAGAGACATGTGGAATTTCCTTTATATGGTAATGGTATGGGTTTATTACTGGGGGAGGGGGAGATGTTGACATAGTGTCTCATTAGGTGGCCTAGAACTCTAGATCCTCCTGCCTCTGCTTCCCAAGTGCTAGTATTACAGATGTGTACCACCACATCCAGCTAAGTTCCTAGTTCTTAAAACTGCTGCTTAAGGGCTGGAGAGATGGCTTTAAGGTTGAGTGCTTCCTGCACAAGCCTAAGGGCCTATGGATGCCTGAAACCGCTGAGTATGATTTCTCATAACCCATGTCAACAGCTGAGAGTGATGGCACACAACTATGACCCAGTCCTGCGGGGAGCAGAGACTGGAGAATCACTGGGGCTTGTGAAAGCAGGCAGCTCTGGAATCAGGAACAGACTCCATCAAGGAAACATGCCAATGAGCAATGGTGGGGAACACCTGATGTTCGCCTCCAGCCTCCGCACCTGCGAAGGGGCTGCGTCTGTACACATATACACCGCATCAGGCCTACTAGGCACACACAAAAATAAGTAGATTGTAGCATAAATGTCATGTCTCAGGAAAGTCCACCACGTGCCTTTTTAGACTTTCCTGCCTCAAAAACAAACAGAAAAACAAATCCCAGCTCCTTTTCTCCTAGTGCTAATCTCATACAGCCAGTCAGCCTTACTCTTTCACTGAGCCCACAATCTTAGTTTATGACAGGCTCTCCAGCCAGGTTGGCCCCAAACTCTTGCTTCCACCTCTGGACTGATGGGATTATAGGCATGCACCACCATGTTCATAGACCAACGGTCCTGTTCAAGGTGGTCAGGACTGGTTTGGGCCACAGCACAGCCCCAGGGCCTACCCATAGGTACCATCTGTTGGGGGCATGTCCTGGTGCAGACCTGGCTGTGTGGGGACTCACATACCACTGAGCACATCAGGACTGATGTAGGCAGGGCTCCCCCGCTGGTCCTTCAGCAGGTCCCCTTCACTCACAAGGTGCTTCCCAAGGCAGAAGTTGGTGATAGTTATCCGATGGGTCCTGGGAACAGAAGGCAACAGGTGAACATGGCTAGAAGCATCAGGTGGGGGAGGCTAGGCACTCTGCTAGGTCAGGTCCCATGCCAAATAAAGGAACTGGGCTTCCCTTCAAGGGCAAGGTAGATAGCCTAAGGGAGCAGAGGACTCAGGCCCATGTCTTCCTGTGTGCGTCCACTGAACCTGCTGCCTTGGCTAAGTTCCAGGGGGTACAGCTTAAAGCTTCTAACAATCTTCAGAGATTTTCCCCAAATAGCCTCACAGTTTTTGAGATTAGGAGTGACCTAGAACTATAGGGTTCTTTTTGGTAATCTTTTATTTTTATTTATTTATGCATGAGACAGAGAGAGAGAGAATGAGAATGGGCATGCCAGGGCCTCTAGCCACTGCAAATGAACTCCAGATGCATGAACCACCTTGTACATCTGGATTACATGGGTTCTAGGGAATCAAACCTGGGTCCTTAGGCTTCACAGGCAAGTGCCTTAATTGCTAAACCACTTCTCCAGCCCTACAACTTCAGTTTAATTGTTGGAACAGGAAGCCAGAGGCGAATGACCTTAAGCTCCTTCCCTTACCCTAACTATGTGGTGGCTGGTGGACAGGTCCTGAGCACTTTCTGCCTATGTCAACCCACAGCCACTGGAGAGGAGGAAAATGTGCTAGGGGTCAAGGGAAGCCTAGCACACCAGGCCTATGAGGGCAGGCCTGGGTCTAACACAGGGATCCTGGTCCTGTGGGAGGTTTCCACACACTGCAGTGGAGTATGGGAGCCAATTCCATATCCTCCAGATGGAACAAGGCTCTTGCTGACAGCTCAGCCCATTCTTTCTGGGGGAAAGCAGCAGGTCTTTCCAAGAAGCTCAGGCCCTGGTACCAGCATCCAATCGGGTGAGCCTGCATCATTCCAGAACTTCCCAGGTGTGCGTCTTCTCTACTCCCCATCCACATAGCAGGTGGGAGGGGAGGTACAGCACAGTTGCCACAGTACAGAGCAACAGCACACCCCAACTTATGTCACTCTGTCTTTCCAAAACCCTCCCAAGGGCCAGAACCAGCCTGGGAGACCCAGCATTGGACAGCCAGGGGTACTTCTTGACACTTCCAGGATAGCATAACCTCCAGTGTCAAGAGGAATCAGGAGAGGGCACGAGAGCCTTTGCTCTTAGGATCAAACATAACCTTGTTCTTCTCATTTTGTGGCAGGGGGTATGCATGATGGTACAGATGCAAGGCAGCCAGGAGGCCAGGAGCCCAACATCTCAGGAAGGACCACCTGTGCTGGCCTGGGTCTTTACTGGCCCAATGGGGTCTACTGAGAAGAGTACACTCCAGAGGATGTGGGCACTGTGAGCTGTTGAGGCCACAAGGCCAGCTCTGCCAAGCTGGGATTCTCCTCATTAGCAGCTTTGAGTAGTCAGCCTTTCCTCTCTTCCAAAAAGCACTGGGAACCAGGCGTGGTGGTACATGCCTTGTCTCAGCACTCGGTGGGAGGCAGACATAGGAGGACTGCTGTTATGTTCGAGGCCACCCTGAGACTACAGAGTGAAGTCCAGGTCAGCTTGGGCAAGAGCGAGACCCTACCTTGAAAAACCAAGAAAAAAAAAAGTGCTGGGTTCTATTGCAGGGCCCTGCGGACGCTGGCAGGAAGTGCCTCATCTGGGAAAGGTGGCTGCTTCCAGTTTGCCATAGGGATCAGAGCTGTTCTGTGAGGACTGACACTGATGGTGACACTGGACTGAGATGCTGCGGGGCCCTGCAAGCTGCAGCCATACTGCATACTGCACCAGGCAGAAGCACACTGCAGAGCTGCCACGAGCCAATGGAAAGGAGCCGTCTATTCCCAACAACACAGGACTGCTTTGCTGCTTTCCTGCAGTGCTTGGGCTCAAACCCAGGGCCTTGGGCAAACAAGGCAAGTGTTCTTCCCTGAGCTGTATCCTCATTGTGGCTTCCTGGCATTCCTCATCCCGAGCCTCAGGGCCGGCTGGAAGCTGCTCATGCTACCTCTGGACCATGGTCCACATGGAGAAGAGGCGGGGTTATTTGCTCAAGCTGGGCTATACTCCCCAGGAGGACCCTTGGCATATGCGGAGGAGCTCATACAGACAGGCAGTCATCAGGGGAGGAATAGCCAACCTGGGGAAGCAGCTTGGGTGATGTAGAGGTAGCTTTGGGGTCTACCTTTGGGTGGCACATCTACTGCCTTTGGTCAGTTCTCTCTGTCACCAGTTGAATACTTAGTAAGGACTGGAGTGAATGAACTGTTTTTATGATTCTCACAACAGTTCATGAGAGAGATTTTTCTCAATGCCCATTTCAGATGACACAACTAAGGCCCAGAAGTGAAAGGACCTGCCCAAGGTCACCCAGCTAGGGAGCAGGTCTGTTAGAGCTCACAGCCTGCACACAGGGCTGACAGTACCCAGATGTGTCTCTGGGCATACTCAGCCCCTGACTGACTTTTTTCCTGTTCCTTGGAATGCTGCCCTGATCTGGGGACTCAGGGTCACCAGGCAAGTGGCTTTGGGCTCAGAACCTTTCAATAAAGCTCACAGTGCAGATGGACAAAGGAGTTCCTAGTAGCACAGCAGGGGTGCAGGAGTGGGTGGCCCTTCCAAGAGGCCTTTGGGGAACACCAGTGAGTAAGGAGTCCTGGTCTACGTCAGTCAGCTGGGCATGGAAGGTCTGTGAGAACACCTCTTGCTAGAATAGTCTCCAGGGCAGAGTGGCCTCACAGGAGCAGGGAATGCGGTTTCTGGTGGATTTCCCCAAAGCTGCATCCAGGAGGCTCGGAGAACCCTTCAGCTCTCTCTGAGGATTCTGCTGACAAAGGACTTGGTGCAAAACAAAGGCCAGTCTGTCTGTCCTCTGCATCCTTGAAAGAAGCAGACACCAGCTCTCCACAGGCTGCCCTGCAGAAACCTGCCTGGTGGCCTGCAGCAGACAAAAGCCCAAGAGTGCAGCAAAGGATCTCAGAAATGGCTGTCTGCACATCAAGACAGGCTGCTGTAGCTCGGAGCCTCCATACCACTGTTCTGGAAGGCTCCTACAGAAGAGCTGTGTTTTCTGCCCGGTCACTGAAGCTGCAAATGCCTCCTGTGGTCTCTGAAGCTCGCGATGCTAGGAGGACTACAGCTAAGGAGAAAGACAGTGGGCTTGCAACTGTGATTCTCAGGGGCCTGGTCCCAGCTCCGCCATTTCATTGCTGGGTGAAACTCTTGCTGAACCTGTTTCCTCCACTATAAAAAGTAAAAAAGTTGGAGAGATGCCTTAGTGATTACAGTGCTTGCCTATGAAGCCTTAGGACCCAGGTTCAATTCTCCAGTACCCATGTAAGGCAGATGCACAAGGTGATGCATGCATCTGGAGTTTGCAGTGGCTGGAGGCCTGGCATGTCCATTCTTTCTCTATCTGTGCCTCTCTCTGTGTGCTTGTAAATAAATAAAAACATTTCTTTTAAAGGAAAACAAGCCAGGATTGGTGGTGCATGCCTTTAATCCTAGCACTTGGGAGGCAGAGGTAGGAGGATTGCCATGAGTTTAAGGCCAGCTTGAGACTACATAGTGAATTTCAGGCCAGTCTGGGCTACAGCGAGACCCTACTTCGAAAAACAAAACAAAACAAAACAAAAAAAAAAAAAAAAAAAAGGAAGGAAGGAAAATTACAGAGCCTGATTCTCAGGATCTGGCTGGCTATGCCAGGGTAAAAAGACGGTTCATAGACAGCACTCAGCCCAGGGCCTGCCACAGGAGCTGCCAATATCCTCTCATTCTCTGCTGGCGGCACACCTTGCAGAGCCCAAGGAAGACACTGTCTTTGAGGTTGGTGACAACAGGCCTGGGGCATATGTGCTCGTGTGGCCGAGCTTTTAACTCAATTCTACAGGCGGGAACACCCTGTTAGCTGCTTTGCCACCGAGGCACCTGGAGTCTCTCCCAAGCAAATGACAGGGTCAGCCCTCAGACCTCATGAAATCTGGCAATGCTTGCCTGCTGCCACCACCACCCACATTGGCAGAGTGGCACACAGCTCCCCGTGAGTCCTAGACCCCCCAGCTGGTCCTGACAGGAGGGTGAGGGCAGTGAGGGATGGAGGGGGCGAAATGCGTCAGCAGGGGCTGCTCTGGGTGAGTCACACTCCAGCTATGGTCCCTGGGCTACCACAGCGTTCTTCTTTTCCAGGAACTGGTATGTAGCTTGCCTGCCCAAAAGGAAGGAGGAAGAACCCACAGCAGCCTCACGTAACCCAAAGAGGACTTCAGATTCCAGCCCTCTCCTCTCACCCAATGCACACACTTCTCCTCATTCCCTTCCCTGGGGGCTCCCGGCCCCAGCTTGTCTGCCTCCTTCTCTGGCTGGTATGAGGGCCTGGCAGGATGGATGAGAAGGGCTGGCATTCTTCCAGCAGGTCCACCCTGGACTGAAGGAGTGTGAAAGTGAGGCTTTTGAGGTGGCGGGTGTGCTAAGGACACACTGAGAACCCAAGGGTACGGATTTCCATAGTGCATTCCTCTACTCCCTTTTAGAGTGCCTGGGCCCTCAAGTGAAAGGCAGTTGTGCTGGAATCTGCCCTGAGACACAGAAAAGCAGATCATCAGATTATGCCAAGTGCAGCCCCAGATTCAGGGTTTGAGTGCTCTTCAACCTGAGGGTCACACGAGTGCCTTCTACAGCCATGCCGGTGGGCTGGAGAAGGAAGAGGTGAAGCAGATCAACCGTTGACAAAAAGAAGCCCTGAATACTGGTGTGGCTGGTTAGCAGGCAGGAGCCCAGCTGCATTGTTTCTATGACAACCCTCTGGGATGCTCATTTGGGCTGCTTAAAGGACCTGGGCGTTCTTGTCCAGCTGGAAGTGACAGGAGCTCTGCTCTGTAAGGACCCAAATCTCCTTTCCCCCTTCCTTCTTTAAAGATAGGATCTCGCTTAGGTAGCCCAGGCTGACCTCCCCATTCATCATGATGCCCTGCCTCAGGTTCCTATGTACTGGAAGTCAAGCTGTAAGCCACCATACCCAGCTACCAAGTCACTCTCTGACAATATGCTTTCCACAACTCAGGGTTGAGGTGGTCAGTGCCGTCTAACACCTGTCCTCCTTTTTTTAGTCAGTGCCAAGGCAGAGGGAAGTGCTGGACCCTCACCATGGGCGTCCTCATCAGCTGCTTCACACACAGCAGGCCCTGTCACCTGAGAGGAGGGGGCATATGGCCCATTCTCTTGTCTCTTACACACAGGAACCATAGGCCTCTGGTGAACACTGGGAGTGTGATTAGGAAGAGCCAAACTCCACTAGGCAATTTTACAGCTACTAACTTGCATCTCAGGGCTGTCTTTCTAGGAAGACAGAATCACCTCCACTTCCACAGATGAGAAATGGAACCTCAAGGTCTGGTAGTCCAACACATGAATCAAACTACTCAGCAAGTAAATGAAGAGGCAAAATCACACAGTCTCTGCATTAAGTAAGAGGCGGTGCTGGGCTGCGAGCCAGGCGTGACCCCCACATCCTGCTCCTTCATCTTCCCTCAGCCAAATAGGGTTCAAGCAGCCCTGGAATTTCCTGTTTCCTCTCCTCCCCTCTATGGAGTGTGATGAGAAGATTCTCATCCCTTCACTTTTTCTCAGGCTGGCAATCTGTTTTTTAAAAATATATTTTATTTATTTACTTGTTTACTTAGAAGAGAAAGAGAAGAAAATACACAGAGAATGGGCGTGTCAACGCCTCTAGCCACTGCAAACAAATTCCAGACACATGTGCCACCATGTGCATCTGGCTTTATGTGGGTACCGGGGAGTTGAACCTGGGTCCTTTGGCTTTGCTAGCAAGCACCTTAATCACTCAACCATCTCTCCAGGCCTGGCTGGCTATCTTCACCCATCTTTCCTAAATCTACTCAGCTGGCAGGCTTGCTGCCTAACCCCTCTGCATGCTTGTCCTCAGTATGTGACTTCTGGTCAGCAGCCCATCATCATATATTGAGCTGTACAGGGAAGGCATTTTGTCCCAGCACTGGGGAAGCTAACAGAGGGTGAGGACCTCTTAGCTGCTGAGGCACACAGCACCTACCCATGGCATGTCAGGCTGCAGCCCTGTACCCTGGAGACCTTGGGCATCCCTAGAGGTCCACCTCCCTGCAGCTTCTTTTCTTCTGACCACTAAGGCTTTGGCTACTATATAAGGATAGTGGGCCCAGGGATTCTTCTGGGCTAGGCTGACCAAATCATGGAATAAATCCCCAGCACATTCCTTCTGCTGTGACTGTGCTGCTGCCGTCTGTGAGCCTTCCAACCCACCCAGAAGGGAGGCTCAGAGGAACAGGCAAGGTGTCCTTCCTGAGCCCATCACTCCAAAGGGGTAGAATGGCAGCCTGAGACAGTGACTGGGGTGTACTGCCCAGATCCCCTTGGAGGACCAGGCTCTCTGACACTAGGAGTGCTGACTGCTCACTCCTTTCTGTGGCTCTAAACTTCTACTTTCAGCAAGCGCCATATTCCCAGCCCCAGCCCTGGGAGTCTAGGAGGCTAGGCTGTTTGGGGCCAGAATCCCTACAAGATATAGGAGAGTACTGGGTAGACATGCAACCTGTTTCGACAAGAGTACGAAACTGACTCTTACCTTTTATTGAGCACCATGTTCCCAAGCTTCAGGTCTCTGTGCACGATGTTTTTCTGAAAACCAATGGGCAGATGATTTCAACTGGAAAGTGAGAGATGGGGTGGGGAGCATCCTGCATGGTGTGGGCTCATTAATGTTTAGGAAGGCAGGACACCCTAGGGTAGTCTGTTAGGCCTCATTAAGCATGCATCTGAGATGAGTAAGATGGAGCCCAGTCACTGCCCCAACCAGGGCAGTTTCCTCAGCTCCTTCTTGTCCCAGGGCAGCAGCTGATGGGGAAATCTTTTCCCTTCTTCTCCATCAACCATTCCATAGAAAAAGCAAGCTTTCACCTGGAGGTTTGGGAGACGGGCAGAGAGGAAGTGCTTGGTTTCTGTAACTACCACTCCAGGCTCCGCTCACAGAGCTGAATACACAGACAAGGGTCAGGCTTTCCTGCCCTTCACTTAGGGGTCTGACAGCCCAACCTCACAAAAGCTCAGACGGTCCACGGCTGCAGGGTGGTTATCTTACAGAATTCCTGAGCTGGAAGGATACAGTCTAGCCTCTCCACTCACCAGAACTACCACGTGGGGCTCTTCTGGGCTGCTGCATCCGTCAGCCCTCATGAGGAAAGTGGCCGTGGCCTGCAGCACTAAGCCCACCAGGAGAACCTGAACTTGAACCACTTCCCTCTGGGCATTCCCAGCTGCAGTCAGGAAAGACAGGCTTTCTGCTGAGCAGAAGCAAGAAAGGTGGCCTTGCCGGGGGTGGTGGTGCACGCCTTTAATCCCTGCACTTGGAAAGCAGAGGTAGAATTGCCTTGAGTTCGAGGCCACCCTGAGACTACATAGTGAATTGCAGCTGAGCCTGGGGTAGAGCAAAATCCTACTTTGAAAAACAAACAAAAAGATGGCCTTCTGTGGCACATGGGGCTGATGGCTCCCGGCACAGAGCACAAGGGAACGCACGTGTGTGCATGTGCGTGTGTGTACAGTGCCTCACCTGGTGCAGGGCTTCCACCACACGGACCACATCGTAGAAGATGACCACGGTCTCCCGCTCACTGAGCCTCTTCTCCTTGATGACATAGTGCTGGAGGTTGATCAGGTCAGCAGTCTTGTCACTAAAGTCATGGGCACAGAGGCAGTCCAGGACCAGGCAGATGCGTTTCTTCATCTTCTTAACCATACGGCCAGACTCTGTGTCCTCAACGACTTCACAGGTGCGGTCCTGGGAGGTGAGGGGAGACCAGGGCTTGGTGGACCGGGCAGACCAAGGCCAGGAGCTTGGGGCTCGCTCTGGCAATGGCTACTCAAATCAATGAGAGCCAAGAACAAATCTGCAGGTACAGGCAGTGGGAGACTGAGGTCTAGGAAGTTGACAGGGGAGGTGCTCAGCATTTTCTTAGCTTCCCATGTGACAAGTGCAGAGGCTCAAATATTTCAGGTGAAGGCTTCATGCTCTGATCATAGTGCAAAGGACCAGGGTCAAGCACTGGGCATTTAAAGCTTACTGGTGCTCACAGCCCTGTGCAGAGGCAGAAAAACTGGGCCCTGGGGCATCTTCCTCCTCCCAGATTCTAGCTCTAACTATGTCCCTTCCCTGTGATGCTCAAGATGGTGGAAGTTAAAGAGGTCAGTCCTGGAAAGCTTCAAGGGTCACAGAGTATCCTGTGTGTCCAAGATAATGGCTTTCCTTGTGGCTCCAGGACTCCTGGGCAGGCACATAAACTTGACAAACAATATAGCTCTGGAATCAGATGGTTGGGTTTGACCCAAGCTCTATTTTGTCACATGAGTTTAGTTCCTTGTGTGTAAAAGGGAGCAATCGCTTCCTCCCTGGCTGTCGACGATTAAATAAGCCAACCGTGGCCAGTGCTTAGGCCTGCCCCAGTCAGGGCTCAACCACCAACACTGGGGCTGAAGTCCTAGACCACTCCTTGCTTCACAGTATTCCAGGCATGAAAAAAGCACGTGCAGGAGCAATACGTTATGCTTTGATCCTGTTATTTATTTATTTATGAAAGAAAGAGGCAAATAGAAAGAGAATAATAGCATGGTGTAGTGGCACATGCCTTTAATCACAGCACTCAGGAGGCAGAGGTAGAAGGAGCACTATGACTTCAAGGCCATCCTAAGATTACATAGTGAATTCCAGGTCAGCCTGGGCTAGAATGAGACCCTAACTTGAACACCAAAAAAAAAAAAAAAAAAAAAAGAGAGAGAGACAGAGAGAGAGAGAAAGAGAATGGCCACTGCAAACATACTCCAGACACACGCGCCACCTTGTGCATCTGGCTTTATATAGGTACTGAGAAATCAAACAGCAGTCGCTAGGCTCTGCAGGCAAGGGCCTTAACCACTGAACTATCTCTCCAGCCCCAATCACACTTCTTAAAAGCATGAACAGACCTCAAATTTGCTCCCATCAGAGGCCTGGCCAGTGTCTGGCACACAGATGATATGCTAGGAGTATTTCCCTACCAGAATCTTACTCTAGCCCAGGCTGGCCTCAAACTCACAATGAACCTCCTATCTCGGCCTCCTGAATGCTTGGATTAAAGGTATGTGCCATCATGTTTGGCCCACTTTTTTTTTTTTTTTTTTGGTTTTTCAAGGTAGGGTCTCACTCTAGCCCAGGCTGGCCTGGAATTCACGATGTATTCTCAAGGTGGCCTCAAACTCACGGCGATCCTCCTACCTCTGCCTCCCGAATGCTGGGATTAAAGGCGTGCGCCACCATGCCCAGCTCTGGCCCACTTTTGACAGTGGAAAAAAAAATTATGTGTGTGTGTATGTATGAATAGAAATGTATGATATAAACGTGTAAGGGCACATGTGTGTCACAGTACATGTGTAGAGGTCAGAGGACAACCTTGGGGTGTTTGTCCTCTTTCCACCATCTTTTCTTAATTTATTATTATTATTATTATCATTTATTTGAGAGTGACAGAGAGAGAGAGAGAGGGAGGGAGAGAATGGGTGTGCCAGGGCTTCCAGCCACTGCAAACGAACTCCAAATGCATGTGTCCCCTTGTGCACCTGGCTTATGTGGGTCCTGGGGAATTGAGCCTCAAACCAGGGTCCTTAGGCTTCACAGGCAAGTGCTTAACCGCTAAGCCATCTCTCCAGCAACACCCCTTTTTAAAGTTTTTCAAAGGTAGGGTCTTGTTCTAGCCCAAGCTGACCTGAAATTCAGTCTCAGGGTGGCCTCGAACGCATGGCAATTCTCCTATCTCTGCCTCTGGAGCACTGGGATTAAAGGTGTGCACCACCAAGCTCAATCCACCTTTTTTATTTTATTTATTTATTTATTTATTTTGGTTTTTCAAGGTAGGGTCCTGCTCTAGCCCAGACTGACCTGGTATTATGCACTATGTATTCTCAGAGTGGCCTTGAACTCACAGCAATCCTTCTACCTCTTCCTCCCAACAGCTAGGATTAAAGGCATGTGCTGCCAAGCCCGCCTTCCACCATCCTTTTTGAGACAGGGTCTCGTTATGCTGCTACACGTGCTCCAGTCTAGCTGGCCAGTGGCTTCCATATTCTTCTGGCTCTGCCTCCCATTGCTAGAGTCATGTTGGGATTATTCAAATTGTTTGCATGTCCACTACTTTGTGCCAGGCTTTAAGTGGATGTTGAGGAATTGAACTTGGGCCAGCAGGCTTGCAAGCAAGTGCCTGCAAGTGGTAAGCAGTCTTCCCAGCCCTAGAACCACTTCTAATTACCTAGGTTCTCTCATCCAAAAGGACAGAAGCCAAGGCCAAACACTGTATACACCAGAGTTGAGACAATAAAATTACAACCACCTCCAATATGATTTCATCTTTAAGAGATACACTCTTAATTTTTGGAGCTGCTTTGAATGGCAAATCTATGAATAAGACTTGACAGGGTGTAGGAGGCCTTCTCCACTTGCTTTAGAGCAGGCAATCAAGCTGACAGGAGCAAGGACGGTGAGTGTGCGCCACAGGAGCATGGTGCTGGACGCCCTCTCATTCATCTACCCACCCGCCTAGGGCAGGTGCCATTACAGCTCTCCCAGTCTTCAGATAAGGGGTCGAAGACTCAGACTCACACAGTAGGCACTCAAGGGAATTTGCTGAACAACCTGAAATGTATGAGGGCAGGCATGAGGACTTCAGGAACCAAAAACAACTGTGGAGACCCACCAGCAAGTGACCCCGAATGGAGACTCTCCTCACTGTTCTTTCTTCCACCCAGACATGCCAATTCCACACAACACAGCTGGCAAGAGTCTGGATAGTATCAATGGTTTCCTGTTTTCCTTTTTCCTCTCAGAAAAGCCATCCTTCAAAGAAAGCCTGACCTCTGTAAGACACCAACTGTATACATTCCTGCTAGGTCGAGATCACTGCTGCGGGGGCACTACAGTAGTCAGGGTGGCTTCAGCCTGACCCCAACTTACCCTGCCCAGGCCCTGCGTCAAGGCGGTTGTATGTTAGGAGCTGATCATAGGGCAGATGTGGTTCCAGCAAGTGGCAGGCAGGGTACAGGGTGTGGGGGCCAGGCCACTCACCTGGAAGAGCCCGTGGTGGTGGACCACGCCGTCTTGTGTGTGCAGCAGGGAGAGCAGAGAGTACTCGGTGTGCAGCAGCATCTTGCCCTGCCTCTCCTCCTGGCTCTCTATGCCTTGCTCACCCCTCTCCTCAAGGGTAAGGATCTTTAGGGAAGCATAAAGAGAAAAGCAAACAACCAAATGCTTTCCTTTCCTGAAACAGGGGAGCAGGTTTGTTTTCCATCATGTGACTCTGCTGCCCCACCCCTACACAAGCACAGGGGGAGCAGCTATCTTCTTAATGCGATGACTGTGTAATTTATGCACAGATGAGCCTCTTTAAGTCAGGAGTTACTCTAAACAGGACTGTGTGAGCATGATGGGGACAAATGGCAGTCCTCTTGCTCACGAGTGGCGCAGGTGTGCAGGCGGAAAGGAGGGAGGCGCCGCCTGCCAGGAAGACCGAGTCCCCAGCGCCCTGGCCTCTGCTTTGCTCACCTTCAGCTGGTAGAAGTCGTCCGTGCCATCTTTTCTTGCCAAACACTGCACAATACTTGGTACTGGTGAGTTGCCCAGACGGGGACCTATGGCACAGAAGAATGTAGCCTTACTTTCCAGATGTCACCATGTGAATTTTTGACTAGAGCCTCTCTTTAGGAGGGGATCAAAGTCCATGCCCACTGGACTGCACCCACCAGTCTCGTCCTGAATTGGAGAGGGATGTGTGTACATCTGCCTCAAATGCTTTTGCTGGCACATTCCTCAAAAAGAAGGGCTTCCAGTGCCTGGTGTGTGCCTGAAGCAGGAGAATGATAAGATCAAAGCCAGCTTGGACTATACAACAAGAACCTGTCTCAAACAAAAAGGGGGCTGGGGAGATGGCTCAGCAGTTAAGAGTGCTTGCTATGCAAGGATGAGGGCCAGAGAAGGCCTGAGAAACTGCCTGTGTTTGGTTCACCAGCACCCACATAAACAGCTGGGTGTGGCCATGAATGTCTATAACCCCAGTCCTGTGGGGGGAAGACCAGAGAGCTTGCTGACAGAAAACAACAACAGCAAAAAAAAAAAAAAAAAAAAAAAAAAAAAAAAAAAACAAACAAATAAAAAGACAGCAAACCCAAAAGCTCTTAGTTAATGAGAGACTGTGTCAAGCAACCAGGCTGATGAGAGAAAAGAGGACGACACCTGGTGTTATTTTCTGGCCTTTGCCATGCAAAGGTGCATATGCATCTGCATACACATGTGCACATACTCCACATACATAAACACATGCAAAAAAAACCAAAAAAAGTGACAAGGAGGCTTAGTTGTTTTTTGGTTTTTTTTTTTTTTTTGAGGTAGGGTCTCACTCTGGCCCAGGCTGACCTGGAATTCACTATGTAGTCTCAGGGTGGCCTTGAACTCATGGTGATCCTCCTACCTCTGACTCCCGAGTGTTGGGATTAAAGGCGTGTGTCACCATGCCCAGCTCAGAGGCTCAGTTTGAACTCTGGGCATATGCTGAATTTCCTGGGGTACATTTATGAAAAGAGAGATCTCAATCTACCTCTACTGGCATTCTAGCACAAGGATCCAGGTCACCATCATTGTAACAGGCTCCCCCTGGTGATTCTAATAAGAGATGTTTGGCTCCTATGCAAGCACCAGGTTTAGGACTTCTGGTACATCTAGAGACATGGTGCCCACTGTCCAGCAACAACATTGCCTAAGCTTCAGAGTAGAAACTAGGTAGTGTTACAGTGTCACTGCTCTGTGACCACCTCTCTATGGTGCTTTGTTGCTCTCAGCATATGACCTCGATGACTTGGCTCTGCCCATCTTTCCAAACCCACTGACTCCTTTCTGTCCCCTGCTATACCACTATATGAGCTCTTATTTCTTTTTCTTTTTCTTTTTTCAGGCTGTCCTGGAATTCACTATGTAGTCTCAGGGTGGCCTTGAACTCATGATGATCCTCCTATCGCTGCCTCCTGAGTGCTGGGATTAAAGTGCTATGCCACCACGCCTGGCTCTAAGCTCTTGTTTCTATCACAGTTAGCTTTTCCTTGCTGGTCCTCCTGTTCATTCTCCTATGTCAGCTCAAAGGTCACTTCCTCACTGAGGCCTTTCTGGGCTGCACTAGCTACAGACCCTTCTCATTCACAGCCCACCCTGTTTACTTCTTTCAGGGGACTTAACAGTATGGGTGATAGTCTTCTCTTTTCCCAATGATATGTTAAGTTCCATGAGAGTGGAAGCTCATCTGTCTTCATAAAGACTATGTGCCTGCAAACAGCACAGGCCTGGTGGGGATCAGACCTTCGAAAGCTGTTTGCTGAGTGTCTGAAGCTGGAATTAGCCTATGCCTGTAAGTCCAAAATGCAAGTCACACCCAGCCTCTGGTGCCGAGAGAGGCCACATCACCTGCAGCCCTGGCCATAAGCAACTAGGACTGGCTGGGCTTCAGACGCCAGGCAGAAAGCCCTGCTGCTCCTCCGGCCTAATGGGAACATCCAATTCTACTGGATTTCTGTGTGGTTTTATTTTCATTTATTTTTAAATATTTAATTAATTTATTTGAGAGAGAAAGAGGCAGATACAGATATTAGGGAGAATGGGTACACCAGGGCTTCCAGCCACTGCAAATGAACTCCAAATGCATGTGCCACCTTGTGCATCCATGGCTTATGTGGCTACTGGGGAATCGAATCTGGGCCTTCAGGCTTCACAGGCAAGCACCTGAACTGCTAAGCCACCTCTCCAGCCCTATTTTTATTTTCAATTGGTTTGTTTCCACTTCTGTGCCTATCTATTCAGAATTATGAAGAGTGCTATACAACACACTCTGAAATGAATCATGCTATATGAGAATGTCAAAATAGTGTCTTAGATAACAGGTCTTGGGTTCTAATGCAGCTATGTTCTTCTCATGGGCATACTGACAATCTTGGGCTCATGGGACTCTCCATGCAGAGGGAGAGACAGAGTCAGAGACTGATCTAAATCTGGTGGAGCTACAAGAAAACAAATTTTGGTACATAGTGACCAAGGTCTTCAACCGAGGACAGTCAGTTAAGCCCCAGAATGGGGGAGCAGCTCACTCTGCTGCCTGCAGGTCAGAGAGCCCTTGTGTCATGCCCACTCCCCCAGCAGTCAGACTTACCGAGGATGAAAGGTCCGGCTCTCTTTGCGTTATTTCCAGAAATGCCACTCCCTAGAGCCTTGGCCCTTGCTGACGTTTCCCCAGCTCCTCTGTCTGATGCTCTCCGCTTCATTCTCAGCTCTGGATAAGACAGAAGAGATCCCTTCCACTGAGTAAACCAGCCATTTTACTTTCACTAACCCAGCCAGCCAATCTCTGACAGGGGATGTTACCCAGCTGCTTCCACTACCACCTCTCTCCACCCAGAGGAGCATCTGAGGTTCCTGATGACAAAGAACCACAGCTCCTTTACTTGGGATTCATTATGTGCCAACCCCACAGTGGATGTCCTTGAAGGTAGCAGACACAAGCCAGCCTACTACAGAAGAGCTGTAAAGATGCAGAGGAGGAAACCGGGCTTTGTGCAGGCGGAAGCCTAGTGTCTATTGGGACAGATACAGAGGGAGCCTACCAGCCAACCAGGTCTCACTTGAAGCAACTATTCCCAAACCAGCCACAGGGCCTGTGGTACACCTCCTGGGAGAATGCTGAGGAACGATGGCCCATGGGCCCTTCCTTACACATGAAGCTCTGGGTGTCTTGCCTATGAACTTTGAGGACTACTGCCTTGAAGAATTCCTCTTCCCACCTCATTGCTTCTTAGTCCTCTCAAAGAGCACCTTGAAGTTGTCAATGAGGGGTTTACTGTCTCTTCCCTCTCTCCTGTTTTCCAGTTTTTTCACATGTGTACGTGTCTGTGTGCATGTGGAGGCCAGAGGTCGACATCAGGCGCCTCACCCTATCCCTCTCCACCTTATTCTTTGAGACAGTTTCTTCTTGGACCTCGAGCTCATCATGCGCCTCTCCAGTGCTGTGATTACAGGCACGCACCACCATGCCTGGCATTTTCTATGGGTGCTAGGCATCCGAGTTCAGATCCTCATGCTTATATGGCAAGCGCTTTCACTGAGCCATCTCCCCTGCATGCTTGTTTGTTTGAAACAGGATCTCATGTAGTCCAGGCTGGCCTCAAACTCACTATGAGCTGAAGAGATGGCTTAGCGGTTAAGGTGCTGACTGAGAAGCCTAAGGACCCATGTTTGACTCTCCAAGTCCCAAGTAAGCCAGACATACAAGTGACACAAACATGTAAGGTCGCACATGTGCACAAGGTGGCACATGTGTCTGGAGTTCAAGTGCAGCGGCTGGATACCCGGCATGCCAATTCTCTCTCAGTTGCTCGCTCACTCTCTCTCTCATAAAAAAAATGCAAAAACAAAACAAAAAACCCTTACTATGTAGCTAAGGATGACTCTGCCTTTTTTTTTATGTTTTACTTTTTCAATTTTTTTTTGTTTTTTTGATGTAGGGTCTTGCTCTAGCCCAAGCTGACCTGGAACTCACTCAGTAGTTTTTGGGTGGCCTTGAACTCATGGTGATCCTCCTACCTCTGCCTCTCAAGTGCTGAGATTAAAGGTGTGTGCCACCACGCCCATTCTGAGGATGATTCTGAACTTATGATCCTCTTGTCTGAACCTCCCACGTGCTAGGATTACAGGTGTGTTACACCACATCAGTTTTATGGGGTGCTAGGGATCAAACCCAGGGCTTTAAAAAAGTATTTAATTGCAAATAGATAGAGTGGGGAGCACATCAGGGCTCTTGTTACTGTAAATAAACTCCAGACACATACGCCACGTCATGCATCTGGCTTTATATGGGAACTGGGGAGTCGAACTTGGGCTGTCAGGCTTCACAAGCAAGCACCTTTAACCTATGAACCACCTCTCCAGCCCTGAACCCAGGGCTTTGTGCCTACTAGACAAGCACTCTACCCAATGAGCCATATCTTCAGTCCCTTTTGTTGCTTTTTAAAAATTTTAAACTTAATTTTATTTAACTATTTATTTGCAAACAGAGAGAGATAGAGAGAAGAGAGATAGACAGAGAGAATGGGTGTGCCAGGGCCTCTAAGTCACTGCAGACAAACTCCAGATACACGTACCACTTTGTGCATCTGGCTTTATGTGGGTACTAGGGAATCAAACTCGGGTCATTAGCTTTGTAGGCAAGTGCCTTAACTGCTGAGCCATCTCTCCAGCCCCTGCTGCTTTTTATTTATTTTTTATTATTTGTTTATTGTGAATTTTTTTACATTTTATTTATTTGAGAGAAAGAGGGAGAGAACAGGCGCACTGGGGCCTCCAGCCACCGCAGACGATCTCCAGACACATGCGTCCCCTTGTGCACCTGGTGGAGCTACAGGAAAACAAAATTTGGTACATAGTGACCGAGGGCCTGGGTCTTCCACTGAGGATAGTCAGTTAAGCCTCAGTAACAAGAGATCCTATCTCAAAGAAGATGATGCACAGACACTCCAAGGTTGTCCTCTGACTTCCACACATGTGCTATGGCACATGCACCTATACACACATATATACACAACTTTTTTTTAAAAGACAGGCTGCCCTTGAGTGCCTTTCTTGGTAATCCCATCCTATCTAGGGTGTCAATGAAAAGTGAACCCCTTTCTCGAAGACAGTAACCTCTTGACAAACAAAGAGATGCCCTTTTCAGTCAAGACCCTTGGGAAAGTGGAGTCCAGGCAAGGTGGGAAAAGAGATACGCTCACGAGGAAGACAGAGGTCACAGAGGTGCCCCTGGTGCAGAGAAGCAGCAAGGATAGTCCAGGGCGTGGGGTCTTGGCAAGCAAATGCACAAAGGACAAAAATGGCACAAGTTCCAGGTGGTCGCGTTGCTGGAAGAGTACAATGTGGGCCGAGTAGCGAAGGGATGCAGATCGGAAGGTGTGGGGGTCATATTGGGGGTGCAGCTTTCACCTAAAGGGCTCAGAAACACAGAATCTCAAGCTTCCCTTGCAATTTATTTCTTCATACAGAAGTAAGTGTGTGCTGGGCAGGGTGGCACATGCCTTTAATCCTAGCACTCTGGAGGCAGTGATAGAGGAGCACCATGAGTTCAAGGTCACCCAGAGACTACATAGTGAATTCCAGGTCAGCCTGAGCTAGAGTGAGACTCTACCTCGAAAAACCAAAAATAAATAAATTAATAATAATAATAATAATGATGATAATTTTGTTCCCTGCACAAACATCCAAAAACATGAGCAAAAACAGCAAATCAAGGAACCCATCATGCCACCATCTGACGTAACACTCTTCCAGAGACTGCCTTCCCCTACATTTCCTGTGTTTTCATTATCAACTAAAATAGAATAAATTACTACAAAATTTGGACCACTGTGATGTCATTTTGTAAGTTTTCTTTTCCCTCATCTATTATAAAGGTAAATTTTATAGCATATGAAATATATCCTAATAAAGCTGTCAAAAACCAAAGCAAGGGCTGAGGCTGTAGCTCCATAGCAGAGCCTTTGCCTAGTACACCCAAGGCCTTGGGTTCCATTCCCAGAATCACACAAAAATAAACAAACAAAAGCAAAATAGAGCCGGGCGTGGTGGCCACGTCTTTAATCCCAGCACTTGGGAGGCAGAGGTAAGAGGATCACCATAAATTCGAGGTCACCCTGAGACTACATAGCTAATTCCAGGTCATCCTGGACTAGAGTAAGACTCTACCTCGAAAAACCAAAACCAGGGCTGGAGAGATGGCTTAGCAGTTAAGCGCTTGCTTGTGAAGCCTAAGGACCTCAGTTCGAGGCTTGATTCCCCAGGACCCACGTTAGCCAGATGCACAAGTGGGCACACGCGTCTGGAGTTCGTTTGCAGTGGCCGGAGGCCCTGGCACGCCCATTCTCGCTCGCTCTCTATCAGCCTCTTTCTCTCTCTCTGTCACCCTCAAATAAATAAGTAAAAATGAACAAAAAATAGTAAAAAAAAAAAAAAAAGTAAAGAAATATAACAACAACAAAAAAAACCCAAAAAACAAAACCAAAAACAACAACAACAACAAAATAGTTGTACAGGACAAACGAAACAAAAACCATCAGCAGCTTGACAATATTCTCTTGTTGCATCATATGAGATATCCAGCTTACCTGACCTCCCCTCTATTCATAGACATCTAGGTTCTTTCCTTTTTTGTTTTGGTTTTCAAGGTAGGGTCTCTTGCTCTAGCTCAGGCTGACCTGGAATTCACTAGTCTCAGGCTGGCCTCAAACTCATAGTGATCCTCCTACCTCTACCTTCTGAGTATGCACTACCACGTCCGGCCCATTGTTTTTTTTTTTTTTTTTTTGACAGTCATATACACATGAGTATACTTCTTGGCATTTTGTCCTTCTCCCTCAGGATAAATTCCAAGAAATAGAACTGCAGGGTCAAATGGCGTGAGTGGTGGTTTTCTATTTGTTTGAAATAGGGCCTGAACACATCATGTAGCCCATGCTAGCCTCAAACTTAACAGTGATCCTACCTCAGCCTTCTAAGTGCTAGGATTAAAGGTATGTGCCACCATGCCTGGCTAGGCAAAGGTTTATAAAGTTCTCGATATACATTATCAAGCTGTTCCCAGGAAGGCTATGCCAACTTACAGTCCCCTCAGCTGTGTGGGAGAAAAGGAGCCACAGAACCTGGGCCTATACCAGGACAATTTTCTGACTCTTGTAAATGATCAATTTCATGGGTCACAAAATGCATTATTATTTTAAAAATCCAGAATTTGAGCTGGAGAGATGGCTTAGCAGTTAAGGCGTTTGCCTGAAAAGCTAAAGGATCCCAAATTGACTCTCCAGGACTCGCCTAAGCCAGATGCACAAGGGGGCACACATGACTAGAGTTCGTATGCAGTGGCTGGAGGCCCTGGCGCACCCATTCTCTCTCTCTCTCTGCCCCTTTCTCTCTCTCAAATAAATAAATAAATAATATTTTTTAAAAATCCATTAATTCATTTATTCTTTTGGGGGGGGGGGTTCAAGGTAAGGTCTAGCTCTAGCTCAGGCTGACCTGGAATTCAGTATGTAGTCTCAGAGTGGCCTCAAACTCACAGTGATCTTCCTATCTCTGCCTCCCAAGTGCTGGGATTAAAGGCACACGCCACCATGCCCGACTTATAATTCTTTATTTCTGAGTTTGACTTATCCCACATGCTGATTATATTTCTTTTACCAATTTTCCTCATATTTGTTCTACTTTTAAAAAATATTTAATTAATTTATTTATTTGATGGGGGGAGGGAAGGAAACAGAATGGGTGTGCCAAGGCTTCTAGCCACTGCAAATGAACTCCAGACACATGTACCACCTTGTGTATCTGGCCTATGTGGGTATGGGGAATTGAACCTAGGGTTCTTAGGCTTCTCAGGCAAGCACTTTAACAACTAAGCCATCACTCCAGCCCTGTTTTACATTTTTTATTGCTATGTGTAATCAGTGTTATTGTTTTAAATTTCCATGTTGTTAAATATTTTGGTTTGTCCCTTCAGTTTTTGCTGGTATCCTGGAAAGTCTCATTTGAGGCCACAAGTCTTATGTCACTTAGGTCACCCAACAAGCCCCCAGGATACAACAAGAGCCACACACAAGGAAGAATGAAACTGCTTCTAGAAATTACCTTAAAAGCCAGGCAATAATGTGTCTGGCAGAGTGTTCCAGCTCTCTGATTAGCTAACTCCTAGGTACCCTTAGTGTAAGCATCCTCAGAAAAGCCTTCCTAGATAGTTCACAACAAAGGATCTCACCTAATCGCACTCAAGGTGTCCTGTCATTCCCTCTGTGCACTTTCTCAGTTTCTAACAGTGCACTTATTTATGTGTCTATATGCTTGATGGTGGTCCCCACTGTTAGAAAAACTCCCTACTCCCTCCCACTATCTAAACTAATATAATCTAACCTAATCTATCTACCTACCTGTCTATCATGTACCTATCTATCAATCAATCACTTATCTATCTATTATCTATGAGCCATTCCACCTTGGGGCCTGGTCCAGCAGATACTACACAAATGAACAGACATAATTTCTCCAGAACCCAAGGTGATGTTCTTACCAGGGCTGGCAGCCCTGTGCCTATTCTGATCTCGCTCTTCATCTTCCCTCGGGTACCAGGCCTCCTCTTTCTTTCCCAGTTCCCTGGAGAGTGTCAAGCAGGCACATCACATCTGTGTAGACTCTGCCTCTGAGCCTACACACAGTCTAGACACCAGTTTGCTGAGAGCAGCTGCAGCCCAGACAATGCGTGGGCTCAGCCTGACCCCACCCACCCCACTCAGGATTCAACTCAAACGAATGGCACACTCGGGAACAGCTCCAAGATGCAGGCAGACAGAAGGATGGGAGCAGATGGGCAGGGAAAAGAAAAGAAGCTGGCGGGGAAGAGTAGCCAGGCTGTCTCCTTTCCTAAACATCTTTTCATGCTACCCAGAGTTGACTAAGGCAAAGGAAGTGTGGTGAACAGGAAGGCCTGAAAAAATGGAAGACGTCACGACAGGCCTCACTAAGAGCGAAGAGGAGACTCCTGGGGACAGAGCTCCAGGTCTCTGCCCCGCTGATGCACAGGGAGGGCCAGCTCTGCCCTCAAACCATCCTGATGTGTGTCCCTCCAAGCACACCTATAAATGGTTCCCCTAAAGGCCTGCATTAGGGATCCTGGCTTCATTCACAGTGAGACCTATGTTGACATGGCTCTGGCTGCACTTGTCTCAGGATTTGGGACTGGCTTCTCCAGAGCTGGTCCTCAGGCTGGGTGAAGGGCCCTGCTCTACCTAACTCAGGTACAGCTATGCACCTAATGTTTTCTGGGACAAATGCTCAGCTCCCCAGGAACTCAACATTCCTAGCTTAAATGTTTGTAGAGCTCTGGATCTGCCAACTTCTCCATGTTCTATCCTGGTAAGTTGGTGCACACTCCTTGGAACCTCAATTGGAAGCTCACTGAACTAACAATGGGGGTGATGGGGTACCCAGAAGGGAGGCACTGAAAGAAAATCGAGCCTAGCAGCCCTGCCTTCTGCAGGTGGGCTGAGCAATTCTGAAAACAGGGGCTTTGCCTGGCCCAGGGAACAAGTGGCAGGCCTCAGAACAAAAAGGCTTCTGCTCTGGGTCAGCTACCAGCATATCTGCGTAGGGACACTTAAGGCTCTAATGTCACTTTGTGGCTAAGATCTCACTGGAAAGCAGCTGGACAAGGTGAGGCCAGCTCTCTCTGCTGGGGCCATAAGATACACATAAGGTACTAGGGCTAAAGATGCCCACAGGCCAGTAGAGTAAGTGCACAAGGCCAGGCAAAGGAGAGGTGGGTAATAGCCAGGTTGAGCACTGATAGAAGAGTGTCATTCAGCTTTGAGGACACACCTCCATGCCTCCAAGGTGCTGCAAAGAAGGACGGTACTGAGCTAATGACACAGTCACTGTCTGCCAGCTCAATCTAGCCTCAACTCCAAACTACAGGCAGCTGAAGCCTGGCTAAAGTGTGAAGGCCCTGACACATACCCCAAATCATTCACAGAAGTATAACGGATGCAGGGCAGAGGGAACCCTTCTCTTCTGCCCCAGTAAATAAGAGGTACAGCCATGGGACCCCTTTAGATGCACAGAAGCCCCTACAACGAGCCTTGGTGTATGTTTTGTTTGTTTTAATATTTTATTTACTTATTGGAGAGAGAGAGGGAGGGAAAGAGAGAGAATGGGTGCGCCAGGGCCTGTAGCCACTGCAAACCAACTCCAGAATCATGCCACCTTGTGCATATGGCTTATGTGGGTACTGGGGAATCAAACCTGGGTTCTTAGGCTTTGCAGGCTAGCACCTTAACTGCTAAGCCATCCCTCTAGCCCTTGTTTTTGTTTTTCAAGGTAGGGTCTTGCTCTAGCCCAGGATGACCTGGAATTCACTATGTAGTCTCAGGGTGGCTCAAACTCACAGTGATCCTTCTACCTCTGCCTCCTGAGTTTTGGGATTAAAGGTGTGCACCACTAGGCCCAGCATCCCTCCATCCATTCCTTCTTTCTAAGTATAGTATGTTACCCAGGCTGGTCTCAAACTCCTGTAATCCACTATGCTTAGCTAGGTCCTAGACTTTCTGGAGACCTGGTGACCCTGTGAAGCAAAGCAAGGAAGAAAGAGTGCAAGGACAGTTCCTCTGCCAAGGAAACAACCCATGGTTCTGGCCTAGTGAATGCTTGCTGTGTGAGCATGTCTGAGTATGTGCCTATGGGCAACAGCAGCTGGGAGCCATGTTTTGTCAGCAGCTGCCAATGCCCACTAGAGGCAAAGGACTAAGTCTATTCTGCAGTGTCAGAATGAGCAATAACTTCATATGCAAGCTGTCCCTGTCAGGATGTCCAATCCCTACCCCCAAGTTCCTGGCTGTCAGAAGTAAATAGGTCAATAAAGTATGTGTCCCTGAGCTGTGTAGCCTGCTGTTTTCTAGTCTTTACCTCCAGCATCCTCTCCTGAAGGCAGGGGCTCTGCTCCTCTACCACATCCACCTGGTCCTTGTGGTGAGCACACAGAGGTCCCACCTGCCCTGGCCTCAATTCCATGTGCCATGTACTGGTTAGGGACCTGGTGTTCAGACCCTTTCCAGATGCTTCAAGGGAGGGAGAAACAAGTCTCTGACCAAGGGCACCAAGAGCACTGTGCTTAGAGCAATGTGTCTCAGTTGCTTTCACCTCACAGCGCAGGGAGAAGAAATCTGTGTGGCCTTCAGGGGAGACATGGAATGAGGCTCCAGCTGTCTCCTGCCTGGCCCAGTCATCCCGAGCTGCAAAGATCACCATCTGATCTGATTTCCAGGCATGGCGGTGCACGCCTTTAATCCCAGCACTCAGGAGGCAGAGGTAGGAACATCACCACGAGTTCGAGACCACCCTGAGACTACATTGTAAATTCTAGCAGACAGATGATCTATTAGGATAGTGTAAGAATTGGATCAATTATGCTACTATTATCTCAACCACAGTAGCTCTGATTTTTTCCTATCCAAGGAGAAGGGGAGTTAGTCACTGACCTGAGGGCGAGGAAAGCACGAGGAAGCCTAAGGGGGTCTTGAGCCTGCAATGTCTGCTGGCCAGCCTGAGCACTATGCTCCACTCAGTGGGAAGAGGAAGCCGGAGTGGGTGGGCTGAGCTGCTGAGGAGCTGGAGGAGAGCTGGGCAGAGCCAGGCGTGGTTCTGCAGAAGGCTGAGCACAGCTGTGTTGGGGGGATGGAGAGGGTCAACAGGAACACTTACTCTGTTGAGTGGAGGCAGAGCATCATGCCCTTGTCACTGGTAATATGGAGAGCAGAGGCTCTCTGTCCTACAGGCCAAGGCTGGAGCGCCAGCTCGTAACGCTCTACTTGGGCTGGGGCATAGTAAGGGGCTGTTCAGGATGATGAGGTCATTCTGGACAGCACTACTGTCACGCTCCAGTTGGGGGTAAAGTGTGGGGGGTTGGGAGGAACCAAGATGTGGTGCAGCACTGGGGGAGGACAGCAGAGCACTGTGAAACTTTTACTATTGGAGGATATAGTTCCTGGGTACATAGTTTGTCAAACAACTGAATAATGAAAAGACTTGCGAAATTCACTGTATGCAAATAAACCTCAAGGGGAGGGGAGAACAAGCTACAACCTTATCCAAATGGCCAAGGCTATTATCACTAGTAATAAAATCAACAGCATGTACCACTTGATATGGTGCACTTAACATTGATAGTTTATTTTTATTTTTATGTTTTTTTTTTTTTTTGAGGTAGGGTCTCATTCTAGCCCAGGCTGCTCTGTACTTCACTATGTAGTCTCAGGGTGACCTCAAACTCATGGCAATCCTCCTCCTACCTCTGCCTCCCACGTGCTGGGATTAAAGGTGTGCGCCACCACACCTGGCTATATGTATTTATTACTTGTGCTTTTCTTTGGCAAAGATGTACAAAACTGAATTGAATTCTGACAACCTCAAGTTGAGGTTCTTTCAACAAAATGGGCCTATTTGTTTCAAAAATATCTATACCAGGTAGTTAAAGAAAAGTTAAGGGGCTGGAGAGATGGCTCAGTGGTTAAGGCACTTGCCTGCCAAGCCTGACGACTTGGGTTAGATTCCCCAGGACTCAAATAAAGCCACATACATAGTGGCACATACATTTGGAGTTTGCAGCTGCTAGAGGCCCTGATGTGCGCAACACATTCTCTCTGTCTCTCTTCTATCTCTCTCTGCTTGCAAATAAATAAAAACATTTTAAAAAGAAAGAAAAGTTAGGAACAGTTCTATCTTTTTTTTTTTTCAAGGTAGGGTCTCACTCTAGCCCAGGCTGACCTGAAATTCACTATGTAGTCTCAGGCTGGCCTCAAACTCACAGTAATCCTCCTACCTCTGCCTTCTGAGTGTTGGGATTAAAGCATGTGCCACTACATCTGGCAGTTGTATCTTTTTATAAATATTTTTATTTATTTGAGAGTGAGTGAGTGAGTTTGGGTCCTCCGAGGCCTCCTGACACTGCAAACATACTCCAGATGCAAGGGCCACCATGTGCATCTGGCTTTACGTGGATACTGGGTAATCAAACCCAGGGCCATCAGGCTTTGCAAACACGTACCTTTAACTGCCGAACCATATCTCCAGCCCAAGAATGGCTTTATCTTAAAGGATACTAAGATGGGCATAATGGCTCTTGCCTGCAATCCCAGTACTGGGGAGGCTTAGGCAGAAGGACTGCTGAGAGTCTGAGGCTAGCCCAGAACATACAGTGATTTAGGCCAGCATGAGCTACAGAGTGGGGCTCTGTCTCAAAACAAAACAAAAATTAACTTAAACAAAGCAAGAAACTAAAGACACAAGCCAGGTAAATGCAAGGGGTGATGCTGGAGAAAACAACCCTGCGGCAGAGTGGGCTACAGGCAGAGTCTGCAGGGAGGCTGTGTGTTAGACGACGATGCCATGTTAGTCACACTTCCTGAATTTGCAAACTGTGTGTGGTTACATTACAGAATGTCCTGTTCTTAGATAATACATACTCAAGTGTTTAGGGGTGAGTAAGTCATGATGTCTGGAATTTATTCTCAGGTCCTCAGAGGCATAGGAGAAAGTCCAACCTGTTGGAATAGCTCTCATACCCGAATCACAGGTTCAAAAGGGTACACAAGTCACAGTGGCAGAACCTGAAACCTCATACTTGTGGGGTAGCGTCAGCCTGGCATGAACAGTTTAGTCTTATATGGCCAAAGAATGGGGAAGAGAGGACTCCACGGAATCTGTCAGCCACCTGGCGGTGCCTTTCTGCAGTGCATCCCCTAAGTATTTCTGTTACAGGTGCAGGACAGTGGGCACTGCTCTCCAGGTTGATTAGAAAGGACACAGGAAGTGCTCCATCGAAGGCAAAACCCGGCCTCTGCTACCTGGGTGCCAGGGCTGGACAGAGGCTGCAGCAACTACATCCAGCTGCCATGGAGGTTAGATTCTCCAAGGCTCCCAGAGATTTAAGGAAGAAACCCAAGCTCCTTAGCATACCAGACCCAGGCTACCTTCCCAGGCCCAATGTCCTTATATGCACACTAAATGTAGCCAATGACTCATGGGGCCCTGAGTATGACATGAACACCCCTGCCCTGCCCTTCTCCTTGGCCCGCTTATCCTTCTCTCAGTCCTCACTGAAGTGTTACTTACAGCAGGTCTTCACAGAAAGCCACTTGCCAGGGCTGGCTCCTCCTCCTCCAGCACTCAGAGCACCTGGGCACACCTCTGTCCCCTCCCACCTGGCTGTGACTGCTAGTTTATGTGTCATTTCCTCATCCCAGCTGTGGACTTTTTTTTTTTTTTTTTTTTTTGGTTTTTCGAGGTAGGGTGTCACTCTAGCCCAGGCTGACCTGGAATTCACTATGGAGTCTCAGGGTGGCCTCGAACTCACAGCAATCCTCCTACCTCTGCCTCCCTGAGTGCTGGGATTAAAGGCGTGCGCCACCACGCCCGGCATCAGCTGTGGACTCTTAAGGAGCCCAAATTCATCTCTGCTTGTCTCTGCCCTGCCCAGTGCCTGCCGAACACTGAGAGAAAACAAGGACTGTCTGTCATTCATCTGTAAGAGACTAAGTCCCTTGTTAGGAAATGGGATAAAGATAGGATAAGGAGGCACAACGTATGATTCATAGACAAATTCAGCCCAACTAGTGACCATGGGTTGATATGGGATCAGAGGAGAACATAGCTGGGCAGATTAGGTAGTATCTGCCAGACCAGGGCAAGAGATGGGCTGTCATAACTATAGGCAGAGACTATGCTCGTACTGGACAGTTTCACTAGGAACAATCCATGAGGACCTGGGTGCATTGGTATATGCCTATATTCCTCACCCTTAGAAGGTAGAGTCAGGAGGCACTCAAGTTCAAGGCCAGCCTAGGCTACATAGTGAGACCTTGCCTCAAAAAATAAAATAAAATATTAAACTAAAATAAATAAAAGCATGGGGCAGGGCAAGGTCTAAGCTGACTAATCCCCAGGGTTGCTTAGACAGTGGAGGGCCAGCCCTAACTAAAGAACCAAACCCATTCATGTGCAGAACACCTCACTAAGGAAGTGACAGATCTACTCTTTTTCTGTGTGCCGGTGTTTTTTTTGTTTTTTGTTTTTTTGAGGCAGGGTCTTGTTTTAGCCTAGGCTGACCTGGAATTCACTCTATAGTCTCAGGGTGGCCTCTAGCTCATGGCAATCCTCTTACCTTTGCTTCTGGAGTGCTGGGATTAAAGGCATGTGCCATTATGCCTGGCTTTAAAAAAAAATTTGAGAGAGAAACAAAGTGAGCAAGAGTATGGGCACACAAGGGCCTCTGGCTACTGCAAATTAACTCCAGATGCATGCATCACTTTGTGCCTTTGGCTTTACATGGGTACTGGGGAATTGAACCCAAGCCCTTAGGCTTTGCAAGAAAGCCCCTTTAACTGCTGAGCCATCTCTCCAGCCTAGACAGACCCACTCTTGATGCAAGAACATCCCTTCTGCATCCAGCACAAAGACCTTCCTGCCTGCAGTGAAATGTGCCAATGTGGGTAACAGCCTGGCCTAATCCTCACACCAGCAACAGGTCCTCAAGTTTCTCAGTTCGAGCTTACTGGTCAGAAAAACTCCCAATAGTTTCCCTTCCCCAGAAAGGACCCCAGACTGCATTTGGTTGACTAGAGAAAGAGACTTGAAGAGGGTGAGAGGGTGGGCGGGAGGCTGCCTGTTCCCTGCTCCCTCTCTGCATGTCTCTCAGTGGTGAATTTCAGCCTTGGAATCCACACTGGAGGGCCACACTCACATTAACTGTCCTAAGGAATTTTTGCTCACAGCTTTATTGCTTACAAAGTACTTATAAATACACAATTATAACTAATCCCTACCAACACACACATAAAAATGTTTTCTAGGAAAAGAAATTATGAGGGCTAGAGATATGGCTTAGTGGTTAAGGCGCTTGCCTGTGAAGCCTAAGGACCCAGGTTTGATTCCCAGGACCCACACAGGCCTGATGCACAAGGTTGAACATGTGTCTGAAATTCGTTTACAGGGCTGGAGAGATGGCTTAGCGGTTAAGTGCTTGCCTATAAAGCCTCAGGACCCTGGTTCGAGGCTTGACTCCCCAGGACCCACGTTAGCCAGATGCACAAGGGGGCACACACGTCTGGAGTTCGTTTGCAGTGGCTGGAAGCCCTGGTGTGCCCATTCTCTCTCTCTCCCTCTGCCTCTCTCTCTCTGCTGCTCTCAAATAAATAAATAAAAATGAATAAAATATTTAAAAAAAAAAAAAGTAAATTCGTTTACAGTGATTAGAGGCCCTGGCATTATCTATCTGTCTGTCTGCCTGCCTCTCTCTCAGATAAATAAATAAATATTTTTTAAAAAAAGAAAGTATAATTCAGAGATACTGCGACTTGTCTAAAGTCACATGGCTAACTGGTGAAAAGCTGGGACATGAACACAGGTTTCCAATACTGAATCTACATGACCACGTTGTTTCCTCATCTGTTCCCACTCCACCTGAAGCCGCTGACTTCCCTACAGACCTGTTCTTCACCCACAGTCAGTTTAAGAACCCAACAGAAGCCCTGGTGGCTCGTGCCTTCATCGCAGCATAGGAGATAGGAGGATCACTACAAGTTCCAAGGCCAGCTGGGACTACAGAGTGAATTCCAGGTTAGACAGGACTAGAGAGAGCCTCTACCTCAGGAAAAAAACAAAACAAACAAACAAGCAAAAAAACCTAAGAGGATTTTTTTTTTTCTTTTCAGGTAGAGTCTCACTCTAGCCCACGCTGACCTGGAATTCACTATGTAGTCTCAGGGTGGCCTCAAACTCATGCGATTCTCCTACCTCTGCCTCCCAAGTGCTGGGATTAAAGGCATGCACCACCCCACCCGGTTCCCCAAGAGGATTTTTGTAGCCCACAGACCAAAGGTTTCAATCCATGGACCAGTTACCCAATTGTCAGTTGGGATAGCAAAACCAACATGGGGTCAGTAAACCTGGATTCAAATCTCAGCTTCTGTTGCCACTTGTTTGTGACCCAAGTAAGTCATCTATCCTTTGTGGGCCTCAGTTTCCTCATTGGTTAAAACAGGGATGGTAACACTTCCTCCTTCACAGGAGCGCCCCAGAATCAGAAGGCATCCCTTGCTGGCCATGTCCCATGTCTTTGCCTGGAGAAAGAGGAGCGTCCCAGCTATGAACATGGAAGACCTCCCCTGGTCACACATCTCTCAAGCACATACTTTTGTTGGACACCTACTTTCTAGGACCCATTCTTGGAGCTTCCTTGATTTTTTTGTTTTGAGACAGAATCTCATTATGTAGCTTTGGCTGAGCAGGAACTCACTGTGCAGACCAGGTTGTGAGCTAGCAGTGATCTTCCTGCCCCTAACTTTCTTTTTTTTTTTTATTAGTCAGTTCTGTATTCAGCAAATACAGTCAGTTTGGTACCATTATTAGGCTCATCCGTGACCTACCCCCTCCCCTTGGCCCCTCCTTGTTGAGGTATACGGGTCATGCATTGTGGAGTTAGCCCACAGTTATGGCTAAGCTAAATGTCTCTGCATATCATGACCCAACATGTGACTCTGACATTCTTTCCGCCCCCTCTTCCGCAAAATTTCCCTGAGCCATGTTGGGTTCATTTTTGGTCTGCTTCAGTGATGAGGTGTTGAGGGCCTCTGAGGCTCTGGCTCTCTGATTTGGTAGGAGTTGATTCCTAACTTTCAAGTGAGGGATTACAAGTATATGCTACTATGACCCAGCTGAGGTTCTTTTTAATTCTCACATCTTTCCACCCCACCTGTGTGTGTGTGGGGGGGGGGGTAGGGTCTCACTCTAGCCCAGGCTGACTTGGACTCGCTATGTAGTCTCAGGGTGGCCTCAAACTTGTGGCAACCCTCCTACTTCTGCCTCCCAAGTGCCAGGCTTAAAGGCATGTGTCACCACGCCTGGCTCTTTCCCCAATTTATCTTTTTTCATTTGTTTTTGATGCTGGGGACTGAACTCAGGGCTCTGCAGTGCTAGGCTAGTGTTCTACCACTGAACTCCATCACCAGCCCCCTTTTCGCTGTTAGTCTTCCTCTTACTGAGAACCCAAGCCTGGCGAGAAGGAGCTCAGTGAAGCCTGTTCTTTTCGACCCCTGCTCCCCTGGCTGGAGTGGAGCTGTTTCAGGATCTGTCCACTCACTAGTCTTAATGACAGCTGCCCCTGAAGGGAACAGGAATCCTCTCCTGAGAGCTCTGGAAGCCGGTTGCTTTTGTGCTCAGGGTGGATGGTGGAGGGTGGGGAAGTGGCTTAGTAATCCTTTGACTTGAGCCAGGACTCTCTGATGACAAAGATTCATGCGTGTGCTGTCATCTTCACTGTTCCCAAACACAGGGATGACTGGTCATCTTTACTGTAGGAGGATAGGCACAGCTCCAATGTGTCAGGAGCACATAACATCACTCCCTCCTCGAAACGCAGCACTTACTGCCTTGGGGTTACAAGTGAGCTAGCTGCTTCTAAACAGAGACCTCTGGGTGCACAGGGTGAGCCCCACCTCCTGAAGGAACTCTGCTCAAAGGCCTGTGGGAGAATACCTGCAGCAGCCAGAGAGGAAGTGACTCAGTCAGGGGGAAGTGGGAGGGGTGCTGCGCCTGCTCCCCCAGCACATCCGCTGGCCTCAGCAGCAGCCTTTCCTCAAAGTGCTGAGCACAACAGGCAGGGAACCAGAAGGGGCCTGAAAGCCCTGTGCTCCCCTCCTCCAGGAGGCGAGCTTCACAGATCAGCCCCCACGAGGAGCGTGCCGTCACTCATGTCCCTTTTCACGCCTTGACTGGAGGAAGTCCCCACTGGAGGATCAAGACCCCTGGCCAAGATGGACAGGCACTCTCTATGGCACTTTCCCTGTGGGGAAAAGATCGTGAGAACACCAGTCTATGGATGCTGAAACAGACTGGCTGCTCCTGGGCCCCTCCCCAAGGGTTTCACCAACCATCACTCTTGAAAGTCACCAGAACAAGATCAAGGACAGTGTCACCCGCCCTGCCACCAGCTCACCCTCCTCCCAGCCTCCGGAAGCAGCTGATGTGACGACAAATAATCTGTTAGTGTGTGGGGGTGTCAGGAGGAAGGGACAGACTGAGTAGCTCTTTCTCGGGCCGTCAGGCTTGATAGCCCCTATCCAGAGAAGCAGGCAAGCACAGCGGCTCGTGGGGCATCCCTGGTGGCCTTGGTTCTGCAGGGGCCTTCTGCCATGTACAAGGACTGCTGGCGCAAGTCACAGACAGCTTTCTCCTGTCACACCGCCTGCTCTGGCTCACAGGCTAGAGGAGAAGCCTAACAAGGGAGATCCTGGCATGTGACTCAGGGGCCCTCAGCTCAGAATGTCAGTTACTGCTTTGTGTGGTGACTCAGCTCAAGAACAGGCCTGTCATGGTGTCCCATATGGAGTGCAGGTCTTGCCACCCACAAAAGCTCAAAATCAGGCATGGAGAAAGTAACATGAGTCCAAAGCAGGGCTAGTTAAGTCCGAGAGCCTTCTTTCCATCCACTGTAACATGGACACACGTGGCTCAGCTCACTGCCTTCTCTGGAGGAGGGGACAATCTGGCCCCTGAGAAGGGTATCCTTGAGGTCTGCAGAAGCCAGCAAGTAAGGGGTACCAGGCAAATGTCATGCTGCCTTCTTTCCAGCCCAAATTTCCAGAGAAAAGCCCAGGCTGACCCAGATGCATGTAATTCTTTCCTTGTAGCATGTATGCATGTATGTATGCATGCATGCATGCATTTTTAATTATTTTACCAGAGAAAGAGAGGTGGGGGGGAGCATGGGTGCACGAGGACCTCCTGCCACTGAAAATTCCACTTTGTGCATCTGGCTTTATGTGGGTACTGGAGAACTGAAACCAGGCCAACAGGCTTTGCAAGCAAGGGCCTTACACCTGCTGATCCATCTCCCCAGCCCTTCTCCTTATACTCTTTTCAATAGCAAAAATCACCACCATCACTCTGTGGGAAAGGCAATTTGTGCGGAGCCAAAAAATAGCCTCTTTAAAAACTTAAAATTTCACAATTTTTGGCTGGCGGGTGGGTGGGCTCGCCTGCTCTGAGCCACCTAGAGGCGAGAGAGGGCAGAGCTAAATGGCCACGGTCTACTTCCCAGACACTAGCAGGAACACATGCATTCCATATCAGCCTGAGTATGTGTGTCCAGGGGGACCCTCCCCTTGGCCCTGCCTAAGCCCAGAAGCAATGCAGACAACACGCCTGAGGTGATAGGCAGCGATAAAAGAGAAAATGCATATGCCTTGGGTCAAGCAATTCTAATAGTTCTGGGGATTTATCCTCTAGATATAGCATACAAGTTCACAAGGATAAATGGACTCAGTGTGGGTCCCATGTACAGCAGGAAAAAAACCATAAAAATCAAAATATTCATACAGCCCAAATGGGAAATTATCTAAACATCCATTAAGCAGAGGACTGGTTAAGTAATTGTGTTCCACAGACATGTCTAAGCTTTTAACACTGTGACATGATGCTGTCATCTACAAAGTTCAAGCTCAGGAATTAACCACCCAATTAAATTTATGTATACATAACAAAAAATCAGATGGACATGGTGGTGCACATCTTCAATCACAGCACTCCAGAGGCAGAGAGGTAGCAGGACCACCATGAGCTCTAAGCCACCCTGAGACTACATAGTGAATTCCAGGTCAGTATGGGCTAGAGCAAAACCCTACCTTGAAAAAAAAAATCTAGTAATGTTTTAAGCAAGTTGACAATTTTGTATTGGGCTGCATTTGTAGCATTACTGGCCACACTGCAGCCCATGGGCCTCCAGCTAGACATGCCAAGGTTAGGATTAGGTCTGTATTTGCTGAGAACGATGTCTGTGATGAATCCCCCACAAAGCAAACTGCAGCACTCTATGTATGCTTCTAATTTTAGTTTAAAAAACTATATATACCCTTAAATATACATAGAAAATCTCTAGAATAAACTGAACAGAGGGTATCTCCAGGCAATAGAAATAGGGAGGGGAGAGTTTTATTTTATATTCTTTTGTATTATTTGAATAATTTCCTATAGTAACAATTTTTGAGAACCTAATGATTTTCTGAATCCACTAGACTTGATAAGCACAGCCTGATATAGTGACACACACTTTTAATCCTAGCACTCGAGAGGCTGAGATAGGAGTGCTGTGAGTTCGAGGCCAGCCTGGGATTACAGAGTGAGTTCCTGGTCAGCCTGGGCTACAATGAGACCCTACCTGTAAAAACAAACAAGCAAAACAGAATTGTTAGGCACAGTAATGGAATCAAAGGAGTCTGGGCCTTGAGAAGTCAAGGTTGAGAAGGTATGGCACTGGTAACAGGTGGAAAAGAAGTACCCCAGATGAATGAGCCTATGTGCCAAGGAAGGGGACCTCAGAACGCTGAGACTGGATGGGTCAAAGGCAACACTCCCGGCAAGACTTAGCCCCTAAGACAGCATGTAAACATGCCTATAAGGAACTTCCTGTTTGCCATCTGGCATCCATAGACTAAAAGCTGACTTGGAGATGCCACCTTGAGACACCCACGGCCTACTAGCAAAGGTATCACTTGGGTCTCCCCAGTGCTGGGCTTGGGGCCGACTACACACCAGGCACTACATTAAACATTGTACAGACAGTAATAACTTGTGCTTAGTCCTCATTTCTACCTTTGGGCAGGTGCGGTTTGCTGTCCTACAAAGAAGATGGGGTTAGAATGACTTGTTCAGGGCTGGAGAGATGGCTTAACAATTAAGGCATTTGCCTGCAAAGCCAAAGGATCCCCATTTGATTCCCTAGGACCCACGTAAGCCAGATGTACAGGGGGCACATGCATCTGGAATTCGTTGGCAGTGGCTGGAGGCCCTGGCACGCCCATTCTCTCTCTCTCTCTGCATCTTTCTCTCTCTCAAATAAATAAATAAATAAAATATATTTTTTTTTAAGAAAAAGGAATGACTTGTTCAAAGTCACTTGGCCAGTACTTGTGGCAGAGCTGGGTTCTGATGCCAGATTTGAGTTAGGCACTTTAACTTCTGGCCAGCACAGTTAATTGTCCCTAGCTACTACCACAGGGAGGAGGGGAAGGAACTTGTCCCCAGGCAGTGGCAGTTCCCTTCTTCTGGCAAAGAAGGGACTCGTACAGCCTTGCCCTTCCAGCTCCATGGTCCTATGTGGCTTGGGCTCCCTGGGGCCAGACCTTGGCCAGGATGGAGGAAGGGGTGGCATGGGCTCGAGCCACACAAAGGTGAATTGAAGATCCTGGCTGGCTCTATCCTCACTGGCAGTGTAGCAGCAGGCAGGCTTCTTAGCTCCTCTGAGCCTAGCTGGGCTGCTCTGTAACACTGAAACAAGTCCTACTCCTCAGAGGCCATGCAGTCTCCTTCCAAGGTACGTGGCAAAGGACTTCCTGGCAATGGGGAGCCTTCCTTTTTGCTGCTTTCCTCCTTATTTCTTCAGGAGAGAGGCCTTTAGAGGAATCAGCCCTGAGAAACATCACTAGCCCAGGAATGCTGGGAGCATCAGGCTTAATGCAAAAGTAGCAGGATTCTTCTGAAAAGACCCAGCAAATGCCAGCCATGGGGTCCAAAGCCCCAGGGAATGTTGGACTAGGCCAGTCCCAAGGTCTCCCAAGAGCCAAGTGAGCCTCTCCAGAGAAACACTACTGTCCCTTTAACACCTCATACCAGCTGTGGCTAAACCCAGGCAAGTAACAGGCAGGTCAGCCCCACTCTTGCCAATTCCCACTCCAATGGCAGCCCACTCTCTTCCTTTTGGACCTTTGGGCAGCAGACTATGCTTCCCAACAACTCGAGTTTCTTTGGCTAAGCCCTGGGGAGCCTGCACCCAGGCCCAGATAGACACCACAGCCAGGAGACAATGAACAAACAGCCAGAAGGGAGATGGGCAACTCCATCCACTCAGCTCAGGAATACTGCTCACTGGGGAACGGAGGCTGCTTCCGCCTGTTACAGGAGGGCCCAGCATTCAGGAGCCCGAGATAGGAAGATGGTGAGTTTGAGGTTCGACACCAGCCTGGACTACATAGTTTGAGGACAACCTGAGCTACATGGTGAGAAACAGTCTAAACAAGGTGGAAGGGCAGCAACCCTTCTAGGAATTTATTCTGCAGATATCTAAGGTGGGTTAAATCATACATATAAAGAAAGTCACTTAAGTTAAGAGCTTGCTCAATCAACTGTAGTCAAGATGGTACGTAACATACCCCACAACAACCCAGACAATGTGTGCGTGCCAAGTGGAACAATCTCTAAAATGGCAAGTAAGTCAAAGCAAGCAATACTAACCTTTCCGCTCCTGGCTCTTGATTACAAAGCCTGGGAAGCTGGGGTGGGGGGAGCTGCACGCCAGGGCCACCCTCAGATTCAAACTTACCTTAGTAGGGGGAGGAGAAAGAAGTACTCTTGTATCAGGCCCCTCCTCCTAATGCTTTCTTCCTCCTGGTTGAGACAGTGTTTCACTATATAGCCCAGGCTGCCTTGAACTCACAGCAATCCTCTTGTCTCAGAATGCTGGGATTACAGGTGTGAACCATCATACCTTCTTTATACCACAAACCCAAAGAGAAATCTTGTGAAAATTTCCAAATACCAAAGGGCCTGTTTGAAGCCTTGCCCAGCAGTACACTCCTCTTCATCATGCATTCAGATTCAGGGGCCAGTCCCACTTCCTCCAGAATTTAGGAAGACAAGCTTCCATTCACTTCCCTGCTAGCCTGAGCCTTGGGTGGCCCTGGGCAGGTGCCTCTCCTTCCTAAGAAGCAAGGCAAAATCTTGCCCAGCACTGGGCAAGAGGGTGCTGAGAAAGTCACCTCTCCTGAGGGTCTGCTGCTGTTCAGGGCCCCTTGGTCAATCAGGGTGGCTAGGGACAGATGAGCCGGAGTTTCTCAAACAACAAAGCTCACTTCCCTGGGCAAATGTGGGTGAGAAAAGGTGAAGAGAACCAGCCGTTCTCCCAGGCACAAGCACAGACAAACCAGCAGGAAGCATGTTGCAAAGCTGGACAAGGTTCCACAGGGCTTTGCAGATGAAACTCCCTCACTTGAAGGTGAGCGTGGGACTTACTGCATGGAGATGGCGGGCTTCACTAGCTGTTATCTTCTCCCTGAGCCCCCTTACCTCTGCACTATCACTCACTGTTACCCAAACCAAGAGCCAGGTTGCCAACCATCATTCCTCCTCCCTCAACCATCCCTTCGAAACACTCCCAGAGTCCAGCAGATATTCCCTCTAATAGCTCTGACCTCTGACCTTCCGACCTCTACCAGTTCTGCCCTAACGCATCAACCGTCCAGTGATACCGCAACAGACAGTCCCCAGTGCGTCCTCCACCCACAGGCACAGGGTTGTTGCATACGCCAGGGCCACCCAGAGCTCAGGCTGCCAGAGAAGTGAGAAGAAGCTATCCTGGATGCTCCTGGTCCCTTGAGTTCTGAGGAAACTGAGAGCTGTCCCTAAATCCTGATGAACTGAGGAGAGGGGTACGGTGCTGGTGTGTAAGTCCTGCACGTCAGACCCACATTACCCACAGAATACCAAGTGCGGGCATCTTAGCATGCTGCCTGCCAAGCTTTCCAGCATGTCCCGCAGCCAGGCCCCTTTCCAGCCTCTGCTGGCCCCCCTCACCCCCACCCCAAAGGCCCCTAAAGGGCCAGGCACCAGCACTCAGCCACACCTGGGCCGTCTGCTGCTCCCTCTGCCTGAGGCTTCATAGACTTGGGAAAGTAACTATTCACGCCTCAAGATCCAGCTCAAGTTTGAAGTGCTCTCCAAACATCTCAATTTCATCTTCAACCCCAGGTGAGCCACTTCTGTTCCCTTGACTCTCACCACATGTTGCACAGATTTCTGGGAGAGACACCCTAAGCTTTGTGCAAGTGCCTACCTCTGTCCCCTCTGGATGACATTCTCCTCCAGGGCAGAGTCTGCCTCTCCATCATCTTTCTTGCCCCAATACCCAGCATACACCAGCCACGTATGGGGGTTCACAGGTACGCAGGTGAGTTGTGTCATTTAAAAAATATATAGTTTATTTATTTATTTATTTGAGAAAGAGAGAGAATGGGCACACCAGGGCCTCCAGCTACTGCAAAAGAACTCTAGATGCATGTGCCCCTTTGTGCATATGGCTCATGTGGGTCCTGGAGAATCGAACCGGGATTCTTTGGCTTTGCAGGCAAATGCCTTAACCACTAAGCCATCTCTCCAGCCCCAAGTTGTGTGTTTTGAGGCCCATACACACAAACGAGTGTTACTCACTCAGGCTCCAGAGGGCCACTTATCTCCCACACATTTACTCATGTGTAGACTTTAACATACTTTTTTTTTTTTTTTTTTTTTTTTTTGGGTTTTTCGAGGTAGGGTTTCACTCTAGCCGAAGATGACCTGGAATTCAGGGTGGCCTTGAACTAACTGCAATCTTACCTCTGCCTACAAAGTGCTACGATTAAAGGCATATGCCACCATACCTGGCTTTTTAAAAAAAAAAAAAAAAAGAATTTAGGGTTAGGGCTGGAGAGATGGCTTAGCAGTTAAGCGCTTGCCTGTGAAGCCTAAGGACCCCAGTTCGAGGCTGGATTCCCCAGGACCCATGTTAGCCAGGAGTACAAGGGGGTATACGCATCTGGAGTTCATTTACAGTGGCTGGAGGCCCTGGTGTGCCCATTCTCTTTCTCTCTCTCTGTCTGTTGCTCTCAAGTAAATAAATAAAACTAACAAAAAATTTAAAAAAAAAGAATTTAGGGTTAAAAAATAATTTAGGGTTTTTATATATGTGTGTGTGTATATATATATATATAATATTTAAAATATATGATATATAAAAAAGAATTTAGGGTGTTTAAATATACATATGTATATGTGTGTGTGTGTGTGTATATATATATATATGTATATATATATATTTGCTTGTTTTAGTTTGGTTTGGTTTTTCGAGGTAGAGTCTCGCTGCAGCCCAGGCTGACCTGGAGTTCACTATGTAGTCTCAGGGTGGCCTTGAACTCACGGCGATCCTCCTACCTATGCCTCCCAAGTGCTGGGCTTAAAGGCATGTGCCACCACGCTCAGCTAAAAAAATATTTTTATTTATTTATTTGCAAGCAGAGAGATAGAGGAGAGACAGACAGAAAGAATGGGTGCACGAGGGCCTACAGCCACTGCAAATGAACTCCAGACACATGCACCACCTTGTGTATTTGGTTTTACATGGGTACTGGGGAAATGAACCCAGGACATTAAGCTTTGCAGGCAAGAGCCTTAACTGCTGAGCCATCTTGCTAGCCCTAACATACTACTTCTTATTAGCTGGGTGTGGTGGTGTACTCTTATAATTGTAGCACTTGGGAGGCAAAGACGAAGTGATTATCACAGGTTTGAGCCCAGCCTGGGCTACACATAGTGATTTCCAAGTCAGTGAGGGCTATAGAGTGACAGCCTGTCTTTAAAAAAAAAAACAAGGGTTGGAAAGATAGCTTAGCGGTTAAAGTGCTTGCAAAGCCTAAGGACCCAGGTTTGATTCCCCAGTACCCATGTAAGCCAGATGCACAAGGTAGTGCATGCATCTGGAGTTTGTTTGCAGTGGCTAGAGGCCCTGGTGCGCCCATTATCTCTCTCTCTCTCTAGATCTGCTTCTGCTTCGCTCTCTCAAATAAATAAATAACATATATACCAAAAGGCCAGGTGTGGTACTGCAAACCCTTAATTCCAACACTCAGGAGGTAGAGGTAGGAGGATTGCTGAGTTTGAGGCCAGACCGAGACTACATAGTGAATTTCCGATCAGCCTGGGCTACAGTGAAACCTTACTTTGACAAAAAGAAAAAAACTTCACATAAAAAAAGAAAGAAACAACAATAATAACTATTTTTTTCTCTTGGCAATCCTACTTTTATTCTTAAAAGGTTTTATTCAAGAGCCAAGCTGAATCATCTGCATTGCTCCCACAGAGACTGGTAAACTCCCCACAGATTTCCTTTTCAGAAGGAATACAATAAAATTCAGTGATTCCCCTGATCCCTCAGGACAGTTCTGACAGCTCAAGGGCTCATTCCTAGAGGGTCTTTCCTGCAGTCTCTGATGACGATTATCCCCTACCCAGCATTTACTACAGGTAAGTGCTGATCCTCAACCTGCCACATTTTATCCTGACAAACGACCTGCTGGGGAGGCACTTTTACTGGTCCCCATTTATAGATGAGAAAGCTGGGTGTGGCGAGAACAAGTAACCCCCAGTGACCAGCACAGCTGGGATCAGAACCCAGATCTGTTTGACAGCCAAGTACACTCCTAACCAGTAAAACCTACTGCCTTCTCCAAAGGTTACACTACATGCACAAGAGAACAAATGTGACGCCCCCTTACAACTGGCTTTTCGAGTGGGCTGCCCCACCTCCGTAGCTGCTTAGGTGACTTGCAATCCCAGAAGAGAAGAGTACACTTCTGTGCCAGGCAGAGAAGCCCAGGCCATGCAGGGGCTGGCCACCTAGCACTGGTTGCACAAGATGCCTCCTCAGCAGAGATGCTTGAGGCTGGTACCAACTTTCCTGTCTCAGAAGACTGTGGTGGTCTCTGAAGAGACCTCCAGCCTTTTCGCCTTCCTCAGCTCTTTCTTCCTTCTTGTACTAGAACTCCAGTGAGAATTATCTACAGCATGGATCCAAACATGTCACTCCCCAGCCTAAAAGCTTTGCATTGGCTTGCCACTGCGCTGGCATAAAGTCCCAAATCATCAGTGTGGCATTCCCTAGCCAGCTTATTTTACTTCACCTTGCACCATGTCAGCTTCGTACCACTCTACAGAACAACCTGAGGTTTCAGGACTAAGTCTGACTCTGTGATTCTCTCTCAGTAAAACATCTTCCTCTTCATTCTCACCTTGCTAACCCAACCCTTCCTCTCCTTCCTCTTCTTCTATACTGGACCCCAAGCATCATTTGTTTTTATTTATTTATTTATGAGAGAGACACAGAGAGAGAGAGTGAAAAAACGGGCACACCAGGGCTTCCAGCCACTGCAAATGAACCCCAGATGCATGCACCATCATGTGCATCTGGCTTACGTGGGTCCAGGGGAATCAAACCTGGTCCTTAGACTTCAGAAGCAACCTTAACCACTAATCCATCTCTCCAGCCCTCCCACCATCATTTCCATCAAGCCTTCTCAGAATACACGCCCCACCCCCAACCACTGTCCAGCACCCTGGGCTGAGCTAGAAGCTTCTTCCGTTGCTGGGTTCCCATAGCCCTTCCTCCCTGCTGCTGCTAGCTTGATTGGATCACATTTCAACTATGTGTTTACAGGTCAGTTTCCCCTAACCACTGAGCTGCTTCAAATGGAAAGAGTTAGCAAGGATGGCTTTATTATGTGGTACTCATGGTTCTATGTATGAACATGGTCCTTTTAACTCTCCATAACTGTATCATCACACTGCTATGTTTCAAAGGAGAACACTGAGGCAAAGACAAGTTAAGCAAAGTGTCACAGATCACACAGCTAGAAGGCTACTCAGTTAGAACTTGAACTCAGGGAGTCTGGCCCCAAAGCCCCCTCCCCTTCTTTTTTTTTTTTTTTTCAAGGTAGGGTCTCACTCTGGCCCACGCTGACCTGGAATTAACTATGTAGTCTCAGGGTGGCCTTGAACTCAGGTCAATCCTCCTACCTAGGCCTCCCAAGTGCTGGCCTGGCTCCCCTTCTCTTTTTAAGACAGGGTTTCACATAGCGCAGGCTGGTCTTGGAGCTTGCTATGCAGCTGAAGCTGGCTTTGAACTCCTGATCCTCCTGCCTCCAAGGCTAGAATTACAAGCCTGCTCCACCACACCCAGCTCCAAAGCCTACTCTTCACCACTATAGGACACTATAATTGCATATCCAGGTGAGGACCCTGTTCTGTGATGGATGAATGAATGAATGAATGAATGGACGAGGTCTATCTTTGGACTGTCTAGGTCTAATCCACAAATAACTGGCATAGTAAGGCCATTAAAGAGAGGTAGCGAATTCACAAGCACTGTTTACAAATAAGAACTTTCTGGGTCCTATAATTACATATTTTGTTCTTCCTTATCTCATGCAAAACTACTCAGCCAAGAGTGAAAGGCGCCCAGCCTAGCATGACTATCCTCTTCCCCAATGGTTCTCAAAACCAAGCAAAGCCAACCGGTTTCCTCCAGTGACTGGAAACAGAGCAAAGTCTATCTTGCCACAGAAGGCCGCTGTCATCTCTTCCTTTTGCCAGCAAAAGGGCAACAAACCAGAGGAGTGGGGGTGGGCGGTGAAGCCACTGGGCATCGGAAAGCTCCGGCCCCACTGCTTGAAAGGTGGGGCCAAGTGGCGTAGGAATAGGCGGGCCTGACCAGCACGGCAGGTGAAACACTGACCACACCGAGCTCTCCCATGGGGAGGACCGGCCAAGCTGCGGATCTGGCATGCAGGTAGCTCTGACTCGCACCTGAACGCCGCCCAGGATGTGAAAATTCCCCCAGCAGCGATGGTACCGGTGCCAACGGGTGAGGGCTTCCAGGAGGAAAGCCTTTGGCTGGCTCTCCCTAGGGACTCGTCCTAACTTTCAAGTCACTCTCGGGATCGGGAGAGAAGCATGGAGTGGCGGAGGACGTCTCTTGGAGAAAACCTAGTAGGGTTCAAACGCCGGCTGCTTCACTCGCTCACTGAGTGGCAGCGGGCAAGGCTGGCACTGCCCACTTCCCAGCGCTGCGGAGAGGACTGAGGCTCCCCGCGGCCGCCGCCCCCGCTGCCACGGTAGGACAGACCACCCCTCCCCTAACCATCTGGGGCAACGGGGCATTCGCTGTTGACGTTTCTGTCGCGTCCGGAGGACTTCGGGTTCCACTGCCGCAGCCGCCGAGGCCCGCCCCGGCCAACACGCAAGCCCCCGACCCGACTCCCCCGCTCCAGGACCCCCGGCCTCACCTTTCCCGGATGGTCAGCGCTGCTCGCCCATAGTCCGCAGCCCGGAGCCGGGACTGCTCGGCGCTCCGTCCCGGGGAGGTGGAGGGCCGGGACCGGGCCGGGGGCGTGGGAGCCGCTCACCGCCGCCTCCCAGCGTAGCCGCCCGAGCAGCCGCCGCCGCCTCCCTCCATGGCTGCGGCGCCGCCACCTGACAACGGAAGTGACGCACCGCCCCCCACCCCGGCCCGAGGCCCCGCCCCGTCCTCGCCCCCTCGCCTGTGTGTGCGGCGCTAAAGCCCCAGGGTGGTGGGCGCCATCTTGAAGACGGGCGGAAGCCTTCAGGCAGAAGGCCCGGATCATATTGAGGATTGGTTCGGTGTAAGGTCTGTGACGAAATCTGTAAGGCGATTGGATGCTGAGATCTAAGGAGGCGGGACTTACTGCTAATCTACTCCTTCAGTGAAGCTGCGACGGAGGTACCGCCCAGCCTTGACTCTGCTGGACCTCGTCGACCCCGCCGCTCGCCCTGCCGGGCTTGGAGAAAGTCTCCAGCTTGTAGTGTATCCGTCAGCTAAGAGATCTTTCCTTGCCGCTTCCTCGGCTTCTAGAACTCTAGTGCGGAAAGCGCTACGGCTAAGGCGCAATGAAAGACGGGAATTTCTACCGCTCACAATTCATTTCACCTCAAGCCCTTTAGAAACCCTGAGGATGACCAGGCTCAACCTGGAGACCCCTGGAGTCTCTGACCAGTGCAGTTTCTGTTAACCATTCCGGCAGGCAGTCTACCCTCAGCCCATCCTGCTACAGTTTCAGTCCCTTTCTCCTCCTCCAGCAACCACGCCCTCCATGAATCAGCTTCTTGCACCAGCAGATGAGCCCTTTAAAGGGATTGCATCAGGCTGGTGACTCACTGAGGCCCTCGGAGAGCCTGGCTTACCTCCCTTGGCATGCAAAAGCAGAAGCGATCAGTGGCGGCGGCGACAGCAGCAGCAGCGGCCATAGCCCCACTCCTTTGTCTCAGAGAAGTGAGCAAGGTTGCTTGCCGCTTGTGACTCTCAGCTGTCTTTCCCAGCTGTCCCTTCTGTCACACTGTATCCATGTGTAGCCACACGTGGCCACGCGTGTGCACTGCTCGGGTGTGAAGCCAGGCACTTGTGTGTAATGTGCACTTGTTATCTCCACACAAGGTAGTGCAGGGACATGAAGGCTGTTTTGAGGGAAGTCGGGCTGCCCCCAGCCCGTGTCTTTTTCTTTGTCTCTCAGTGCTTGGTGCCCACTGAGCTGCAGATAAGACTGAGTAGCAATAGTAATTCAAGGGCTGGAGAGATGGCTTAGCAGTTAAAGTGTTTGCCTGCAAAACCAAAGGACCCAGGTTTGATCCCCTAGGGCCCATGTAAGCCAGATGCACAAGAGGGTGCATGCGACTGGAGTTCATTTGCAGTTGCGGGAGGCCCTGCCATGCGCATTCTCTCCCTCTCTCTCTCACTCTCTCTCTCTCATTCCCCGACAAATAAATAAATAAAATATATTAAAAACAAAACAAAAAAAAACAAAACAAAACAATAGTAATTCAAGGGGCTCCCAAGGTTGTGCCAGACAAGTGTTGATGAAACCAGAATGAGAAAGTCACACAACTAATAATGATAGGGCTGTGATATGAACCAAGTCTGATGGATTCCAAAAGACTAGGGTTTGAATCCCTGCTATGTCACTTACAAGCCGGGTCAGTGAGTGCAAATCCTGGTTATCCCACTAGGAATGTTATCATAGGATCTCTGTGAGGACTCAGTGAGTTTTGGATACAGCTTTTCACCACACCCAATGAGTACCCACACTTGTCTCAGCAGTCAGAGTCTCCCGTGAGGTGGGGCATATAACCCAAAGGCAGGCATAGAGAAGCCAGGCCCACCACGCTACTCTCTCTGACAAAGGGAAAATCCTAGGGATTCCGGAAGCTCTGACTCTCTGACAAGAATGAGTTCTGGGTTTTCCAGAGCTCTAATTATCAGCAGGATGAATCACTGGGCACTGACACCACTGTCCCCACCCAGTGTAGTCTCTCAGCTGATTCAAAATACAGAATCTTAACAAAGCTGAGGAGGAGGAACGGGAGGAGGGCAGGGAATAGAAACTAAAGGTGCCAGCCAGCAGAATGAAAAATTGTCATCTGGACACCAACTCCGTGATCGCTGGGACACATATACATGGTGACGGTCTCCTGCTGGCTCTCTAACTCTGGCTCATTGGCAGATGGTGCTGCCACAACAAAGTGACACCTGTCACAACAGTACGAGATGGCTGCCTGATGAGGCATAGGCAGATCCACCCATCACAGAAGGAGGGGAGGAGATCTCATTCCCAGGGGACTTTTTCACCCTCCACTTCACCAGCCCTCGTTACAGGATGGTTTGGGGCCCCTTTTAGTAGCCAAGTCCCAAGGCCTGGGTATGGCAAGTTTTTGTTGTTGTTTTTGTTGTTGTTGTGGTGGTGGTGTGTGTGTGCGTGCGAGCATGCATGTTAATGTGTGTGTGGGTGCAGGTGGGTGCGCATGTATGCAGGTACAAGTGCACAAATGTGTGGAAGGCAGAAGTCTATGTCAGGGACAGGGTGGTGTCTCCCTGACAGTTTCTCACTGAACCTCAAGCTCATCATTTGAACTAGACTAGCTGGCCAGCAAGCCCCAGGAATTCTGTCTCTACTCACCAGCGCTGAGATTACAGGAGTGCATCGCCATGCATGGAATATGTGTAGGTTCCAGGGATCTGAACTTTGGTCCTCATGCTTACATGGCAAGTGCTTGACCACTGAATAATTTTCCCAGCCACTATTATTACTACTAACTATTATTATTATTATGTTGTTGTTGCTGGAGAATTGAACCTAGTGCCTCTCACATGCTAGGCAAGCATTCCACCATGGAGCAACATATCCCTTTCTCTTTCTCTCTCTCTTTAATTTTTTTTTTTTTCAAGGCAGGGTCTCACTTTAGCCCAGGCTGACCTGGAATTCACTATGTAGTCTCAGGGTGGCCTCCAACTCATGGCAATCCTCCTACTTCTGCCTCCCAAGTACTAGGATTAAAGGTGTGTGCCATCACACCCAGCTCCTGGTTGTCTTTTTGACTGAATTTCATTACAGCAGTTTTAACAGGTATGCTATTGCTAACTGGAAACACTAAGTTTAAGTTTATAGCCTGCATTTTCTTGAAGTCTTTAAGACCTAAATGATTACTTTTCCCCTGAACAGAAGTCCAAGTTCACCCAATGAAAATCATGATGTCCATCTGCCTAAGAACCACTGTGTATGGTTGTTCAATGTCTTCATGCATCACGGGATAAGGTAAGATACTCTTACGAAGAGATCAACAAAAAAAGCCACCCTTTCTTTCTGAAATCTCCTCTAATAAATCCGTAAGTTTAGCTGCCAAACCAAGGCGTCAAAATTCAGGGACGACAGACAGAGCTGTGACATGCCCATGCCATTCTTCCTGAGCTACAGAACCTTCTGCTTTACCCATAAATGCAAATAATTAAAAAAAATTTATTTGTTTATTTGAGAGCGATAGAGAGAGAAAGAGGCAGATAGGTAGAGAGAGAATGGGTGCAACAGGGCCTCCAGCCACTGCAAATGAACTCCAGATGCGTGTGCCAACTTGTGCATCTGGCTTACATGGGTCCTGGGGAATGGAGCCTCGAACCGGGGTGCTTAGGCTTCACAGGCAAGCGCTTAACCACTAAGCCATCTCTCCAACCCTTTTTTTTTTTTTTTTCGAGGTAGGATCTCACACTAGCCCAGGCTGACCTGGAATTCACTATGTACTCTCAGGGTGGCCTCAAACTCACGGCAATCCTCCTACCTCTGCCCCAAGTGCTGGGATTAAAGGCATGTTCCACCAGGCCTGGCCTATAAATACAAATAAATTTTTAAAAATTCTTCAGTACTTGTCTATTTTTTTTTCCCTGTTGCCTCTTCATTTTCTTTGTTCTTAGTAAACTTCCACTTAACTTTTTTTCTTTCAAAAAAGGATACAGTTTCGGTAAGTGAATCCAGGTTACTAAACTTCCAAACACTCTTGCGATGGCGACAGCACCGGCCACGCGAGGCACCAAGGTCGCCAGTTACTTCACTCGGGCACAACTTAGCCACAAACGCACGCACTCCAGGCCGCTGGCAAAGGACCTGATGGAGCCCTGCGCAGGTCACCAGCGGAGAACTGCTGCCCTGGGGTCCCCAGCACCCCACTTCCCAAGACCACGGGTGAGGGATCCAAGGTCACCAAGGCAGAGCACCTCGACGCCGGCACCTCGCAGCTGTGTCTCACTCACATGTGTATATATATATACATATGTACTTTTTTTTTGTTTTGTTTTGCTTTTTTGAGGTAGAGTCTCACTCTGGCCCAGGCTGACCTGGAATTCACTATGTAGTCTCAGGGTGGCCTCAAACTCATGGCGATCCTCCTACCTCTGCCTCCCGAGTGCTGGGATTAAAGGTGTGCGCCACCACGCCCGGCTCACATGTTATATTTAAGAGGAAGACAGAGAGATGGAGAGAGAGAGAGAATGTGAATGGGCATGCCAGGGCATCCAGCCACTACAAACAAATTTCAGACGCATGTGCCATCTTGTGCATCTGGCTTACATGGGAATTGAACCTGGGTCCTTTGACTTTGCAGGCAAATGCCTTAACCACTAAGCCATCTCTCTAGTCCTCCATGCCCAGATTTTTACTTGGGTTCTGTGGAGTCAAACTCCTGCAATCTCGGGCCCTCTTGCTGAAGCGGCAAGTGATTTTAACTGCTGAGCCATTTCCTCAGTCCCTTATGTTTTTATTTTGAAACAGGGTCTCACTGGGTTACCCAAGTTGACCTTCAACTCAGTCTGTGGCACTGGCAGACTTTGACCTTGCAATCCTCCTGCCTCAGCTTCCTGGGCAGCCCAGCAGCCTGACAAGTTTTGAATGTCAGATCTACCTTGTGAGATGAGCAGTGTGATATCTAGAGTGTTGGGGAAAAGAAGGGGCCATAGTGAAGAAGATGAAATTTGGCACTAGGCAACCCCACTTCAAACCCTCACTTTGTTGTTGCCCTGAAGCAGATCATTTAACTTGGTGTGTGCGTGAGTGCGCATGTGTGTGTGAGTGATAGCGTGCGTGCCACAGCCCGTGTGTGGAGGCCGGAGGACAACCTCAGCTGCCAGTCCTCACCTTCCACCTTGCTTGAAGCAGGGTCTTGTGTAGTTTGCTGCTGCGTACGGCAGACTAGCTGGCCCTCACACGTCCAAGGATCCTCCTGTCTCTACCCCCACCCCCACTGTCGATGCACTAGGACTACAGAGTACTCAGAATTCTTAGGGGAGGGGCCTGTGTCCATGGGACTCCCATTTTGGCTGTAGCTGCAGGAAGGGTGGATGTGTGCACATGAGCAGAGGCCATGGTGGGCTGGACTCTGAGGGAGTGACGTCATGTTCAAATGTTTCCTTCTTTTTCTTGGTATTCCTGGGCCCCTCTTACATGGCTGTGTCACTCTGCATTGGTTACCTTGGGGGACGAAGGACACAACAGAATGCAGAGACCATTTTTAGCTTCTGAATTCCAAAAGCCCAGCCTTCAGAGAGTACTGGAAAGAATGTCTACGCAGAAGCAAATTTAGCAAACTCTAGAAGGGGCTGGGGAGATGGCTCAGTGAGTGAGGTGCTTGCTGTGCAAGCATAAAGGTCTGAGTTTGGATCTTTGCAGCAATCACATAAAAGCTGGGAGTGGAGGTGCACACCTGTAATTCCAGGGCTGAGGAGACAGGAGAATCCCTGAGGTTTGCTGGCCAGCTAGTGTAGCTTAATCTGTGAGAGTCAGGTTCCGTGAGATATCCTGTCTCAACAACAACAACAAAATAAAAAGGTAGAGAGTAATCCAGGTGTGGTGGTGCATGCCTTTAATCCCAGCACTCAGGAGGCAGAGGTAGGAGGATTGCCATGAGTTTGAGGTCACCCTGAGACTACATAGTGAATTCCAGGTCAGCCTGGGATAGAGCAAGATTCTACCTCGAAAAACCAAAAAGAAAATTCATTAATTAACACCTGAGACAAGTGCGGGTGACCGATGGCAGTGTCTTGGTCAGGAAGGAAGGACTCACAGTAACTTTCTTTAAAACTTTTATTTCTCTCTCTCTTTCTCTGTCCTGTCTCTTTCTGCTTGCAAATAAATTTAAAAACAATTATTTGAGAGGGAGAAAGAGAGGAGAGAGAGAGAAGGAGAGAGAAAGAACAGGTGTGCCAGGGCCGCTAGCCACTGCAAACAAACTCCAGATGCATGTGTTACCATGTGCATCTGGCTTACGTGGGTTCTGGGGAATCAAACCTAGATTCGTAGGTTTCACAGGCAAGCACCTTTATCGCTAAGCCGTATCTCTAGCTCCACAGTAATTTTTCTTCTCATTTTTTTTTTTTTTTTTTTTTTTTGGTTTTTTGAGGTAGGGTCTCACTCTAGCCCAGGCTGACCTGGAATTCACTCTGGAGTCTCAGGGTGGCCTTGAACTCATGGCGATCCTCCTACCTCTGCCTCCCGAGTGCTGGGATTAAAGGCGTGCGCCACCACGCCCGGCTTGTTTTTTGAGGTAGGGTCTTGCTGTGGCCCAGGCTGACCTGAAATTCAGTATGTAGTCTCAGGCTGTCCTCAAACTTACACTGATCCTCCTACCTCTGTCTCCTGGGTGCTGGGATTAAAGGCATGTGCCAAAATACACAGCCACAGTTAACTTTTGAGGGCTGATGACAAAAACACACACACACACACACACACACACACACACAAAGGAAGGGCATCTCAGTGGATGCCAACATGACTGGATGGCCTCCAAATCAGACTACCATCTCTGGCTTTGGCACCTTGAGAGGAAGACCCCTAGAATTCAAGAATTACCCCAAGGAAATGGTGGGGAACATAAAAGGACAACAATTAAGCTTCGACTACCCTGCCTGAGCGGGGCAAAATAGGAACTACAGTGTCTTAGAGAATTTAAGTTCTATTTTTTTTTTTTCATTCTTTTGAGGTAGGGTCTGGCTGTAGCTCAGGCTGACCTGGAATTCACTATGTAGTCTCAGGGTGGCCTCGAACTCATGGTGATCCTCCTACCTCCGCATCCCAAGTGCTGGGATTAAAGGTGTGTGCCACCATGCCCTGCTCAAGTTCTTATTTCTTGCACATCAGAGTATGGAACCAGGGGTTGTGGTATAGCTCAGCTGGCAGACTATGTACTGAGCTCAGGAAAGCCCAGCATCATCCCTGACCCACTGCGCACACACACAAAATTTGACCATTTACACTCCTTGCTCACAGCCTCATATTATTTGCTCCATCCCTCATTGTTCGACCTCAATTGCCTCTCTCACCTCCATCGGGAGGGAGGTATAATAGTATTGTTATCTAGGCCAAGCTAGGCTTTGCCACCTTAGTATCTGTGCACTGGCAGTTTTCCTCTGCCTTTCTGTGGCTCTTAAATGGTAGGAGCTATTTGTTGTACACCTTTTTTTTTTTTTTTTTTTTTTTTTGAGGTAGGGTTTCACTCTATTCCAGGCTGACCTGGAATTCACTATGTAGTCTCAGGGTGGCCTCGACCTCATGGTGATCCTCCTGCCTCTGCCTCCTGTGTGCTGGGATTAAAAGCGAGTGCCACCATGCCTAACTGTGTTGTACACTTTATTTTTATTTTTTTATTATTTTTTTGAGACAGGGTCTCAATCTTAGCCCAGGCTGACCTGGAATTCACCATGCAGTCTCAGGCTGGCCTCGAACTCACAGTGATCCTCCTACCTCTGCTTCCCGAGTGCTGGGATTAAAGGCATGCACCACTATACCCAGCATTCCGTCCTTATTTTTTTAAAATTTATTTGAGAAGAGAGAGAATGGGCACACTAGGGCCTATAGTCACTGCAAATAAACTCCAGACACATGTACCATCTTGTGCAGCTGTCTTATGTGGGTCCTGGGGAATCAAACCTGGGTCCTTAGACTTTGCAGGCAAACACCTTAACTGCTAAGCCATCTCTCCAGCCCTCCTTCCTTATTTTTTTAAAAATATGTTTTATTTGTGAGAAAGAGAGACGGAAGGACAGAGGAAGGGGGAGGGGGAAGAGAAAGTACTAGGCAGGCAAGAGTCTCTCTCCCCTGCAAGTGAGCTCCAGATATGTGCACCACTTTGTGCATCTGGCTTTAGATGGGTACTGGGGAATTTAACCTAGATGTCAGGCTTTGCAAGCAACTGCCTTTAACTGCTGAGCTATCTCCCCAGAACCCCTTACCCGTTTTTGAGACAGTCTCATTATTTGGCTTAAGATTATGGGCGTGAGCCTGCCAGCAGAGACTTATTTCTTAATGTTAGCTGAATTTTCACACCTGAACACTCAGGATACTCCAGCCTCTCTGTTCCAGGCAACATCCATGAGATAATTTCTTCCTCAGAGACTCTAATAGAAAGACCACTTTCCATCTGACCACACAGAAGTACTCCAACTAGAGCTTTTGATCTTGCCTATACTTAAAATCACCTGGGAAATTGAAAGTCCTAGTGCTTGGGCCACACACCATACCAAGTGAGTTTCAGAGGGTGGGAGAGGTGATTCCACTATGCAACCAAGATGGAGGCCTCTTCTACCACACAGGACCCACAGGAAGCCCAACAGAGCACACAATAGGAATGTATGCACTTAGCCTGTATCCAAGTTTGGTTTTATGGGAAAAGAAACACAAATGCAAGAGAAACAGCAAGTTAAGGTAATTTTTGTCAAGCATATTTAAGAATCCTCATCGGCACAGTTGAAAAACTACCTAAATCAACACATCAAGATTCGAGATACAAATGGTCAAAAGGGAAGATTGTCACCTACTCCAGGGCTACAGACATATATAGATAGGATTCTAGGTCCCAGAGTGGGCCCAGGAGGTAGGAACCCTGTGAAAGGCAACTGTGACGAATGGTGTGTCAGATACCAGGCCCCAGGTTGGAAGGCTTGACGGGAGTTGGCTCAGATCACCAGAGAACCCTGAGTTAGCACTACAAGCTTGTGGAGCTCGCTTCACTTGCTTTTTCTGGAGGGAAACTCCTTCCGGCCTTTGCCCTGGCCACCGAAGTTACGCACACGATGGATGATCTGAAGCTGTTCCTCGATGGTGGCTGTGATGTTCACGTCATCTGGGATATGGACGTATCGGACATTACGGCCTGTCACAAAGAGGTCATCCAGCCTGACCTGATGTCCCCAACGGTCGGTATAGGTGACCTGAGCCAGGCGGATGTTCATGAAAGCATCGACATTATCAATGCGCCCATGGGCCACACTCTCATCCCGCAGGTCCACAGTGGTAACCTTCCCCTGGAGGCCCTGCAACAGGATGATCAAGCTGTTCTCGGAGATGGTCCTCTCCTTCACCGAGTGGCTCAGAGCCATCCTTCCACATTGGCTGCTCACTGTGGGTAGGAGCACAGAGAGGGTAACGTAGCATGCTCACTGACACCTTATTTCCTTGATATAGTCTCACACTGAACCCAGAGCTCGTTGTTTTTCAGTTATACTGGTTGACTGGCTGATCAGGGAGCCCCGAAGATCTGCCTTATCTCTGCCACTCTCAGCACTGAGGTTACAGGCATGTGCAGCCATGCTGGGCTCTTTTTTTTTTTTTTTTTCCGAGATAGGGTCCACTCTAGTCCAGGCTGACCTGGAACTCACTACATAGTCTCAGGGTGGCCTCAAACTCACAGTGATCCTCCTACCTCTGCCTCCCGAGTGCTGGGATTAAAGGTATGCAACACCATGCCTGGCTTTTAAAAATTTTTTATGAGACAGCAAGTGGATTGGCATGCCAGAGCCTCCAACCACTGCAATCAAACTCCAGACACGTATACCATTTTGTGCACGTGTATGACCGTGCATGCTTGCATCACCTTGTGCATCTGGCTTACGTGGGATCTGGAGAGTCAAACATGGGTCCTTAGGCTTCATAGGCAAGCACCTTAATTGCTAAGCCATCTCTCCAGCCCCATGCCAGCTTTCTTACATGGATATTAGGAATCAAACTCAGGTCCTTATGCTTATGGAGCAAGTGCTCTTACCCACTCAGCCATCTCCCCAGCCTTATTTTATTTTATTTAAATTTAAAATTTTTAGCCAGGTGTGGTGGTGCGGTTGAGGGATTTGCCTGAAAAGCCAAAGTACCCAGGTTCGATTCCCCAGGACCCATGTTAGCCAGCTGCACAAGGGGGCGCAGTGGCTGGAGGCCCTGGTGCGCTCATTCTTTCTCTCTCAAATAAATAAAGAAATTTAAAGAAAGAAAGAGAGAGAGAGAGAGAGAAAGAAAGAAAGAAAGAAAAGCAAAGGGGCAGTCTTGGGGGCCTCGAGGCAGGCCAGGACTTTAGGCCGGCCAAGCCAGCCCCTTGGCGTGGAGCATTGAGCAACCTGGAGATGGATGCTGAGTGAGCCCCTCTCGGCACAGCGCGGCGGAAGCGGATTTGGGGAGAGGAGCTACCTGCAAACGAGGTGGGGAAGACGCCTCCAGGGTTTCCCCGCGAGAGACCGGGCTCCCGGTACTCCGCCGACCAGGCCGACCGCGTGAGGTCCCTTCCGCTTTCCGCCTAGCGGTGCCGCCAGCCGCGGTAGCCGCGCGGAGAAGCCATGGCAACCGCGAGCCCACGCTCCGGGCTTGGGCCCGCCGGGGACTACAACTCCCAGGAGGCCGTGCGCCGCCGCGCCGCGTCCCCATCCTCCAGGGTTGGACGCAAATTTCGTTGAACGGCACCGCCCTCCCAGGTGCTGTTCTTAAAGCGGTGTCCCTTGCGGGCGAAAATGTCTACAAGAAAAGCGGATGCAGCTCAGCTGGTAGAGTGCTGGCCTAACATGCAGGCAGCCTTGGGGGTTTGATTTCCCAGCACTGCGTGAACTGTGCGTGGTAACTCAATCCCAGAGCTGGGGAGGTAGATGCAAGAGGGTCAGAAGTTCAAGGTTGGGCTGGAGAAAGCACTTGCTTGCAAAACCTGCCACTCGGTTTTTTTCCCCAGTACTCACGTAAAGCCATTTGTCCGGATTAAATTAACAAAAATATTAAAAAAGGGATCTGGGCCGGTCGTGGTGCCCCGCACTCAGAGGGTCGAGGTAGAAGGATCACAGTGAGCTCGAGCTCAGCCTGAGACTACATAGTGAATTCCTGGGCAGCCTGGGCTACAGCGAGACCACACTTCAAAAAAACAACAAATAAAAAGGGGATCTAGAGAGATGAGTCACTGGTTAAAGGTGCTTGCAAATCCCAACTACAGGGATTCAATTCCCCAGTACCCACAGAAAGCCAGGTGCAAAGTGGGGCATGCATCTGGAGTTTTGTTGGTAGTGTCAAAAGGCCTTGTCCATTCCATCCCAATAAGTAAATTATTTAAAAAATAATGTCCGGGTGTGGTGGCGCATGCCTTTAATCCCAGCACTCAGGAGGCAGAGGTAGGAGGATAGCAGTGAGTTCAGGTCAGCCTGGGCTAGAGAGAGACCCTACCTCGAAAAACCAAAAAAACGAAGTTGAAAGTCACCCTCAGCTACATCATGAGTTGGAGAACAGCCTGGGCTATATGATAAGCTGTCTCAAAAATAAAATAAGCCGCTGGGTGTGGTTATGCTAGCCTTTAATCCATGACTCGTGAGGCAGAGGTAGGAGAATCGTTGTGATCTCAAGGCTACCCTGAGACTACATAGTGAGTTCCAGGTCAGCCTGAGCTAGAGTGAGACCCTGCCTAAAAACAAGACAACAAAAATTAGGCTTCCTTCAGTCCTCACTTAGAGATTTCCATTTCTCCCAGAAGACTTCTCTTTGTAGTGACCACAGCTGGCCTTTTCTTATCCTACACATATAAAATTATGTTTTTCTTTTAAAATTTTTATTTATTTGAGAGGGGGAGAATGGGTGCACCAGGACCTCCAGCCACTGCAAACAAACTCCAGACACATGACCCACTTTGTGCATCTGGCTTATGTGGGGTCCTGGGGAGTTGAACCTGGGTCCTTAGGCTTTGCAAGCAAGAGCCTTAACTGCTAAGCCATCTCTCCAGCCCCTAAAAATAAAATTATTTTTGTTATGCAAGCAAGTAACTGAACTACTTTTCAAAGTCAAGTTTCTGCTGGGAGGCTTCTCTAACAGCAGTTTCCACATGTTGTCCCTGTTCCAGCAGGTACTGCCTGCCTTCAGTCCCAGCAATGGGGAGGTTGAAGCAGGAGGATTGGGAGTTACAGGCCAGTTTGTACTACAAAATGAGACTCTCTCTCAAAAAAGGGGGGGTCCTGGAGAGATGGCTCAGCAGTTAAGGTGCTTGCTTGCAAAGTCTGCTGGCCTGGGATCGATTCCCCATACCCACATAAAGTCAGATGTATAAAGTGGCACATGTGTCTGGAGTTCATTTGCAGCAGCATGGGGTCCTGGCATACCCATTCTCTCTCTCTCCTTACAAATAAGTAAAACTTAAAAACAGACAGTGCCAGGCTTGGTGGCACATACCTTTAATCCCAGCACTTGACAGGCAGAGGTAAGAGGATCACTGTGAGATTGAGGCCAGCCTGAGACTACATAGTGAATTCCAGGTCAGACTGGGCTGTAGACACTACCTCAAAAAAAAAAAAAAAAAAGTGGCCAAACATCTGGGGTTTATTTGCAGCACAAGGTACCCTGGCACAGCCATACTCACACACTCATGCAAATAAGTAAACATGTATTAATTTATATATGTGTATATTGGCGTGTTCAGAAAAATCTCAGCATTAGCATTTTCTGAGGAAGGAGTTTGGTTCTTTACTCACCCACTGGACACTTGCACAGGCCCAAGGGACAGATTGTTGGTTTCATCTAGTTTGAGTGACCTCCAAGTTCCTGAAAAACAGTTTGGGCAACCGTCCCATCAGGATCTATGTCAGTGTTATCCATAGCAAAGCTCCTGGGTGTAGACTGCTTACCTAAGATCCCTCTAAAGTTGGTGACAACAGCAAGTGAAGCTAGAGGCCTTATTCTGGTTTCCCTTGGCTCAGTATCCGCCTCCATGCCGAGTCCTACACCTTAGACTCCAGCCCAGACTGCTCTTTGGGTCTCCCTTCTCAAGTGGGAATCCAACTTGGGTCCTTAGGCTTCACAGGCAAGCGCCTTAACTGCTAAGCCATCTCTCCAGCCCTTTATGTCCCATTTTATTTATTTATGTTTTTTAGTTTTTCGAGGCAGGGTCTCACTCTAGCTCAGGCTGACCTGGAATTCTCTATGTATTCTCAGGGTGGCCTCGAACTCAGCCATCCTCCTACTTCTGCCTCCTGAGTGCTGGGATTAAAGGTGTGCGTCACCACGCCCGGCCAGTTTTTTTTTTTTTAATATTTTATTTTTATTTATTTATTTCTTTGACAGAGAAAGAGGGAGAGAGAGATAGAATGGGTGCACCAGGGCCTCCAGCCACTGCAAATGAACTCCAGATGCGTGCATCTGGCTAATGTGGGTCCTGGGGAATTGAACCTGGGTCCTTTGGCTTTGCAGGCAAACGCCTTAACCACTAAGCCATCCTTCCAGCCCATGAGTCCAGTTTTTTTTTTTTTTTTTTCGAGGTAGGGTCTCACTCTAGCTCAGGCTGACCTGGAATTCACTATGTAGTCTCAGAGTGGCCTTGAACTCATGGTGATTCTCCTACCTCTGCCTCCTGAGTGCTGGGATTAAAGGCGTGCACCGCCACACCCGGCTCCATGACTTCAGTTTTGACAGTGAACTGTGAGGGGATGTGGTATAGTCAGCAAGTAGGCAAGCCAAGTGTCAGCACAGGTGGGCAGGACACAGCACAGAGGTAGTACTGGCTGTAGGAATATGGAGCAGTGAGCAAAAAGCTATGCAAAATAATTTGTGGAAGGATTTGCAGGGTGCAAATATTGAGATCAGCAATGGATGAGAATAAGGAAGAGTGAGTGAGAGGTAAGGGTAAAGAATGGAAAAAGACCAGTAGTGAAATAAGGATCCCTTGGCAACTGATGTATTTTGATACTTTACGTTTGCATTTGACTTGTTTGGACTAAAGATTAAACCCAAGGTCTCATGTGGATGTTCTACCACTGAGCACTGAGCTTCACCCTGATGCCTTTATTTATTTATTTATTTTTGTTTTTTTGAGGTAAGGTTTCACGCTAGTCTAGACTGACCTGGAATTCACTCTGTATTCTCAGGGTGGCCTCGAACTCACGGCGATCTTCCTACCTCTGCCTCCTGAGTGCTGGGATTAAAGGCGTGCACCACCACGCCTGGCTCCTGGTGTCTTTAAAAAAAATAATTTATTTATTTATTTGAGAGAGAGAGAGAGAGAGAGAGAGAGAGAGAGAGAGAGAGAAAATGGGCACACCAGAGCTTCTATTCACTGCAAACAAACTCCAGATCCATGTGCCACCTGTGCATCTAGCTTATGTGGGTCCTAGAGAATTGAGTCTGGGTCCTTTGGCTTTGCAGGCAAGCACCTTAACAGCTAAGCCATCTCTCCAGCCCCAATATCTTATTTTGATACTTAAAATATTTTTTGAGGCAGGGTCTAACCTAGGCTGACCTGGGACTCACTCTGTAGCCCAGGCTGGCCTCAAGTTCATGATGATATTCCCACCTCAGCCTCCCAAGTGTTGAAGTTATAGGCGTGAGCCACCACAGCTGGCTATTTTACTTTTTTCTTTTTCGTTTTTTGGTTTTTTGAGGTAGGGTTTTACTCTAGCCCAAGTTGACCTGGACTTCACTATGTAGTCTCACGGTGGCCTTGAACTCACAGCGATCCTCCTACCTCTGCTTCCCAAGTGCTGGGATTAAAGGCATGCTTTTTTTGTTTTTGTTTTTGTTTTTGTTTTTCGGGGTAGGGTCTCACTCTGGTCCAGGCTGACCTGGAATTCACTATGTAGTCTTAGGGTGGCCTTGCGCTCACAGCGATCCTCCTATCTCTGCCTCCCGAGTGCTGGGATTAAAAGCATGCACCACCATGCCCGGCCATTTTTTTTTTTTTTTTAAGGAGGCAGAGAGAGAGAGAGAGAGAGAGAGAGAGAGAGAGAGAGAGAGAGAGAGAGAGAATGGCACACCAGGGCCTCCAGCCACTGCAAATGAACTCCAGATGTATGTGCCATCTTGTACATCTGGCTTACATGGGTCCTGGATTGAACCTGTGTCCTTTGGCTTTGTAGCAAACACCTTAACCACTAAGCCATCTCCCCAGCTCTATTTTACATTTTTAAAATACATTTTTTTATGTTACTGGGAGTTGAACCCAGAGACTTGTGCATGCTAGGCAAGCAGTCTACCACTGAGCTGTACCCTCAGCCGTATTTTTTTTTTTTTTTTTTTTTGACACAGGGTATTGCTCTAGCTTAGGCTGACCTGGAACTCATTATGTAGTCTCAGGCTGCCCTCAAATTCATACTAATCCTCCTATCTTGGCCTCTCAAGTGCTGGGATTAAAGGTGTGCACCACCATCCCAGGCAGAGAGAGAGACAGAGAGAGAGAGAGAGAGAGAGAGAGAGAGAGGGAATGTGTGTGTGTGTATTATTTTTGGATTTTCGAGATAGGGTTTCACACTAGCCCAGGGTGACCTGGAACTCACTATGTAGTCTCAGGATGGCCTCAAACTCATGGTGATCATCCTACCTCTGCCTCCTGAATGCTGGGATTAAAGGCGTGTGTTACCACGCCCAGCTATTTTTATATTTTTTGAAAAAATATTTTATTGAGCCAGGTGTGGTGGTGCACGCCTTTAATCCCAGCACACGGGAGGCAGAGGTAGGAAGATCACCGTGAATTCGAGGCCACCTAGAAGCTACATAGTGAATTCCAGGTCAGCTTGAGCTAGTGAGACCCTACCTTGAACCTACCCCCCACCAAAAAAAAAAAAAAAAAAAAAACAACCAAAAAACAACTTCCTCAAATAATTTTTTATTTGAGATACAGAGAATGAGTGAGTATATGTGCACCAGGGCCTCATGTCACTGTATACGAACTTCCGATAGGGTTGTGCGCCTCTTTGTGCATCTTGTTTTATGTGGGTACTGGGGAATTGAGCCTGGGCTGTCAGGTTTTGCAAGCAAGTACCTTTAACTGCTGATCCATCTCTTAAGCTCCCAAAAGTGGTTAGATTCTTATATGGACCACATGGGATGACTTTCTTCTTAGAATTGAGGAATAAACACATTTCTCTTCTTTTTTCCTTCTTCCTTCACTTGTGACTCTTAGTACTGCTCTCTTCTAAGACCCATGAAGGCCTTTGTCATTTTCATGGCCTGGCCTCATATCACATCTGGGCTCTAGCCCTCTAAGAGCAAGAGGGGAATGGTGTGGCTGAATTGGTAAGAGGTTATAGTTATAGAGGAGCTGGAAGAAGCCATGTGTGGTGGCACACACCTTTAATCCCAGCTTGGGAGGCAGAGGTAGGAGGATCACTGTGAGTTCAAGGTCACCCTGAGACTACATAGTGAATTCCAGGTCAGCCTGGGCTAGACTGAAACTCTACCTTGGAAAAAAAAAAGAAGAAGGAGAAGAAGCTGGAAGAATAGATATGCTCCAGAGTGGGCAGTGTGAGTGACATCTAACTCCTGGGCCCCACACAGGACACTCAGCAACTCATCTGGGCCAGCTGGATTTGAGCCACTAAACTCTGTCTCTTTCTTATGGCCGAGGGGGGACTGAAGCTTAGTGAAGGTAACTGGTCCAAGACAACATGGTGAGTTTGGGGTAGGGTGGGGCTAGAACACAGTGTCCTAATTCTGACCACAGATCTCCCCCTCATGAGACCCTTGTGCCTCTTTAGTCTGTTTTAAAATGGACACTCGTGGGCTGGGCATGGTGGTGCACGCCTTTAGTCCCAGCACTTGGGAGGCAGAAGTAGGAGGACTTCCATGAGTTTGAGGCCATCCTGAGACTACAGAGTAAATTTCAGGTCAGCCTGGGCTAGAGGGAAACTGTACCTCAACAAAACAAACAAAACCAAACAAAACAAAACAAAACCAAACAAAACAAAACAAAATAAAACAAAACAGAAAAGACACTGGTTTATTAGTACTTAGTCTCCATTTAAAAAAATATTCTTATTTATTTATTTGAGAGAGGGAGAGAGAAGAAACAGAGAGAGAATGGGCACATCAGGGCTTCTAGCTGCTACAAACTCCAGATACATGTGCCACCTTGTGTATCTGGCTTATGTGGGCCCTGGGGAGTGGAACCTGGGTCCTTTGGCTTTGCTGGCAAATGCCTTAACCTTAAGACATCTCTTCAGCCCTTTTTTGTTTTTGAATCATTGAACTCACAGTGATCCTCCTACCTCTGCCTCCTGAGTTCTGGGATTAGAGGTGTGCCCAGCTTTAGTCTACATTTTAGATCAAGTTATCCTGTTTTCCTTTTTCCCAGTACTGAAGATAAAACTCAGGGCCTCATGTATACTAGGCAATTCCTGTACCATTGAACCACAACAACCCCATTTTTTTTTTTGTTGTTGTTGTTGTTGCCTACTCCTGACTGCAGTGCTTTAACTACCATGCAAATAAACTTGCTTTTCTCAATATTTGTGCAAGGCTAGAAGGCATGAAACCCAAAGATTGCTTCATCACCGAGCTGTCTCATCAGAGATGTGTATCTTGTTTATTTACGGGGAGGACAGATATGCTTTAAGTCATCAGCACCCCTCTGGGAAAGGTGAAGGGAGGAGGCTGCTGTTTCTGGGCAGCTCATGGCCCATCTCCAAGGCCCAGGACGCACACCCAGGTGATAGTGAAGTCTGTGTTTGTAACAGCATGGAGCGAGCCAGACTCAGAACAAGATGGAACTTTCCCTTCACCTGTCACCCAGTCAGGTTCCTTCTGGTGGTCAGATTGCTTAGAGCAGGCCTCTGGAAAATGAGCCGCAGACAGGTTAGGCAGGCGAGGCTTATTCTTCAGCAGAACTATTCAGGGAAAGGGCGTCTTTGGGGCTAAGACAGCACAGCTGCACTGAATGGGAAGCAACTCAATTTCACCTTCCATTATCTAAACCCTATCCTTGAGCCAAAGAGTAGCTTCCCTGCCTTCACATTTCAGAACTACATCTGTCCCCATCCTTCCCATGGGTAGAGCCTTAGTGGTTCCTGCAGTTGGCCCCATCTCAGACAGTGACCTACTCAGCTGAATTTCCTTATCACCCTCTGCCTTGCAGCCAGGCTTGTTTTGTTAGACAGGATGTATTTAGCCTAGGCTGGCCTTAAGCTCGCCATGTAGCTGAGACTGATATTGAACTCCTGATCTTTCTCCTCCATTACCTCCCAAGCATTAAGATTCCAGGTATGTAACACTGCACCCAGCTTTTCTGTTTTTCTCTTTTGAATGGTTCTCACAAGTTGCCCAGACTGGCATGAAACTTAAGCTCCTCTTGCCTCAGCCTCCCCAGTGCTGAGATTTCAAGTATCTGCTACCACACTTGCCCTTGCATGTACCTATAAGATGTGGGTCCCCAAAGGAGAGTTGCAGTGGTACAACTGGAATGATAATGGGAGTGTCTCTTACTGATGTGGTTACCATAGACTTAGAATAAATGGGGACAATCTGGTTTAAAAGCCAGATTGTATTTTGCTGAAAATACATATACATGTATGTGCCTCAGAAAGGGTGCTCTCTGAGGAAGAGCTGCAGTTCATTATGACATAAGAAGGGACTAGAGGTTCCACCCTTACTTTGGACCATTGGATATCTGTCCTCAGGGTGGTCACTGGGCTGCTTCTCCAGAGAGGAGGCTGCACCTGAGCAGCATGGCTATAACTCATCCATCATGGCAAGTAGGTCATCACCCTTGTTGGCACTCTGTTGTGGCTTCTCTGTGATCTCAAGCTCCCCCATGATCCGAGCCAGCTCTTCATTCCGTTGCTGGTCCTGTGAATGAAGTGAGGGAGAGGGAAGAAGAGGATGCGTCTGCAGAGCAGAGTTTTAATTTCTCCTCCCAGCAAAGGTGTGCATTTCAGTGGCTCACCAGTTTGTCAGACTAGGGACTGTAGTTACAGTCTGAATGGAGAGGCAAAGGGGGCCTTCGAAGGTCAAGGGTTTTACAAGATGAGGAAGGGGATGGGTCAGATTCTGTGAAGTCCCCTGTCCATACCTGTGTAGCTTGTATGCTGATGATTTCGTAGGATAACTCCTCTGGCCTGGAGAGTGCTGCATGTCTGCAGGAGGTGGGAAGAAATGGGCCACACTTAGGGTTTCCTTCCTACTAGCATGGCAAACTACCTCTGGATAATTTGGCAACCTGTTTTCTCTGCTTCATCTTCTGCCCTTTCCCATCACCTTTCTATCCCACCCCTACACTCCAGAAAGTCAAGTCCGTTTATGTTGGTGCCTCTGCCAAGAATGTTTTCCCTCCCTCTGCTCTGCAAGCTCGAGCCCCAGATCGTCTGCCAGTCGCTTCAATCCACGATGCAAAGTCTGCTTCCAAGCATGCCTGATGTGGCAATTGGTGACTTATGTTCTTCATTCTTCCACCAACATGGGGGCATCCTGAGGACAAGCTCTAGGGCTTACATCCCATCTTCATGATCCCAAGCACTCAACACAGTGCTTGCCTCACATAAGAAGCTTTTTCAACAGAGGAGGAATGTCTTCAATGAAGGCAGCCTCCATCTCAGATATGTGGTTGTGAGGAGGATCACACAAGATAAGACATGCAAGGGATTTGTAAACTGTAAAGCTCTGTATACATCTTGAGTTACTACCACTATTTGTTTTGGGTAAGGCTATCTAATCTTACAAACAGACATCAATTTCCCTTGGGTTAGTTCTTTTCTTTTGCTTCATTTCTCTTTCTCCCCAACCTCTGTCTTTCTGTCAGTCTTTTGCAGCACTGGGAATTGAGACTGCACTTAGGGCTTCAGACATACAGGGGGTAACCACTCTACCAGGGTAACCACTCTACCACTGAGCTCTATCTCCAACTTCCTTTCCTAACAAATAGACTTAGTGTGATCACCTTGGATTCTAATACTTGTTTAGTTGTGTTCTGCTAAATAAAACATTAGAACTTTTTTTGAATGACATTGGGATGTTCAGTGTGTCTAATTCTGAAAGATTCCTTAGGATTGTATTGAATTTGCTGGTGTTTCATCTGTGATTTTTATATCTGTATTTCCATGTGCCAGTGGTTTGCAACTTTCATGCTTGAGTTCTTATCACACTAAGGGTTTTTATATAATGTTACACTTGATTGTACTGTAAAAGCCAAGATGTGATTATGTATGTCTTATTTATTTATTTTGGTTTTTTGAGGTAGGGTCTCACCCTAGCCCAGGCTGACCTGGAATCCACTATATAGTCTCAGGATGGCCTTGAACTCATGGTGATCCTCCTACCTCTGCCTCCCGAGTGCTGGAATTAAAGGTGTGCACTGCCACGCCTGGCAATGTATGTCTTTTTAAAGAATAGGTTTAGGGCTGGGGGAATGGCTCAGCAGCTAAGGTACTTGATTGCAAAGCCCAATGACCCAGGTTCGATTCCCCGGCACCCATGTAAAGCCAGATGCACAAAGTGGCATGTACATCTGGTGTTCATTTGCAGTGGCTAGAGGCCCTGGCAGGCTCATTGTTTCTCTCTGCTTGTGTGCCTTAGCCGTTAAGCCATCTCTCCAGCCCTACTTGCAAATAAATAAATAAAATAAAATAGGAATAGGTTTAAAGCATACTCCTCTTCTTCATCAGTAGTAAAGAGACTCAGCCGGAATCCTGGCTCAGGGCCGCTAGGTTTCTTAATCTCCATTCCTCCCATTAGCCTGGCCAAGAAATTCAGCTCTTCTTTGGCCAGAGGGTTTGGAGCAATGCTTTCCTGTAGAAACAATTGCATGCTTAGTGGCCACATGAAGGTGATCGCATTTCCTGCTGAGACCCCAGAGGCCCAGGGAGGAATTATAAAACAAGACAACACAATAACTGTTTGAATTATTTCTGGGTCTGGCTAAAGCATAGAAAGCAGGCTTAACTAAAAGAAAAATAGACGGTGTCAGCAGCTGAGGGAATCTCACAATGAGGCAAACCAGAGACTTTCAGACTTTGAAGTTGAGTGGAAAGCCCCAGGGATCTGCACTTCTCAGACTACCTTCCTCCTTGGAGGAGAAGATAACACTGCTTCCTCTTCAGTCAGTCCAGGTCCCTCAGCATGGCCAGCACCTCTGTGGTCTCCAGGTCAGAGGGCACCACTCTGGAGGAGATCCCAGACTGCCCTCTGGTGGTGATGTCCGGGAACACATCTCCAGACCATTACCTTCTCTCTTCTGTCTTCTTTCATTATTTTATTATTGACAACCTCCATAATTATACACAATAAACCATGACCTCACTGTCTTCTTACCTGATGTTCACCTTCACTCTTCCTACCTGACTTCTGGCTCTCTAGCCCAGTAGCACCAGTCATCGAAAACACTTGTCTCATTTCTCTCTTGCTTGAAACAAAGAACAAAGTCTAGTGGTGTAAGACTTTCCTTAATCAGGTCACAAAGTCCTGTCGTGTGAAACCTCAGCTGTCTTTCTCCATTGTTCTATGAGCTAGCCATGTGGAGCCAGCTTCCTGCCTGCTCCCCCAAACATGATGCCTTCCCCCTTTGTGCTTTTACTCATCCTATCATTTCTTCTCTTCTGCTGTTTAGTGTCTCACCATGTAAGAGCCCAACTTTCATGTCATGTCCTCTGAAAGTCTTCTGGAACCCTTTCCTCTGCCCTCATCCCACTGGACAGAACATGTGTTCTCTTGGCACGGACTACCCAGCAAGCTCATCTTCCACCTCACTGTCATTTGCTTCAATAGTTGTCTTTCCCAGGGAACTAAGAGCCTCTTCAGGACATGACCACATCTATGGCAGTTCCTCTCCCTGGGTACCCAGCTTGTGGAAGCAGTTCCATAAGTGTTCATTTAATAACTGAATATGTCGGGCGTGGTGGCGCACGCCTTTAATCCCAGCACTCGGGAGGCAGAGGTAGGAGGATTGCCGTGAGTTCGAGGACACCCTGAGACTACAGAGTGAATTCCAGGTCAGCCTGGGCTAGAGTGAGACCCTACCTCGAAAAACCCAAAAAAAAAACAAAAAAAACAAAAAATGAATATTCCACGATTTGTCTCATAGTTAGTGTGTAGCTAGCTAGTGAAAATTTGTAAAGATGGAATTCAGAGAAACAAAAACCCTTCACTGAGCTTAGCTACCACATTACTACATAGGGAAACATTAAAAGGGGGTGTTTTGCTGGGCGTGGTGGCACACACCTTTAATCTCAGCACTTGGGAGGCAGAGGTAGGAGGATCACCGTGAGTTCGAGGCCACCCTGAGACTACATAGTGAATTCCAGGTCAGCCTGGGCTAGAGTGAGACCCTACCTCAAAAAAAAAAAAAAAAAAAAAACTAACTAACTAAATAAATATAAACACCCCCTTTTATTTATTTTATTATTATTATTATTGTTGTTGTTTTTGAGGTAGGGTCTCACTCTAGCCCAGGCTGACATGGAATTCACTAAGTAGTCTCAGGGTGGCCTCAAACTCAAGACAATCCTCTTACCTCTGCCTCCCAAGTGCTGGGATTAAAGGCGTGTGCCACTACGCCTGGCTATTTTTATTTTTACTTTTTGGCTTTTTGAGGTAGGGTCTCACTCTGGCTCAGGCTGACCTAGAATTAACTATGTAGTCTCAGGGTGGCCTCAAACTCCCAGCACTCCTCCTACCTCTGTCTCCCGAGTGCTGGGATAAAAGGCGTGCGCCACTACACCTGGCATGCCTGGCAATTTTTATTATAACTTATTTTTATTGACAACTGTATACATGTATACAATGTATTTTTATTATAAACCCTCTCTTGTTATCTTCTCTTGATCCCCTCCTTGTCCCCCTTCCACCAAACCAAAGGGTGTGTTTTAATATCAGCATATGCCAAGTGCCACAGACCTCATGGCACTGGTATAATGCTGTTTCCCATGTCCTGGTATGTGGTTCCTACTTAATTATGGTGGTGAACCAAGCTGAAAATTACCTAATTAGTCTGATGACTAGAAGGTTCCATGAAAAGCTACAATTAAAAACCTGTGTACTTTGTAAGGCTGAAATGGAGGAGATTGCAAACAAAGAGGGCAAGGTCAACTAGCTCTGAAAGTAGAGTCCCCTCTCTCCCATGCAGATGTCTTTACCTAGAAAGAAGCAGGGAGCAGAAAAGGAGGGAAGCAGATGCCCACCTGTGTCCGTGAGGTTAAGTCCTTTGATGTTCCAGTCATACGGGTTTCCACTGGCCGATTCACACTATACCTGGTATCAAAAGAGAATGGTGACATTATCCAGCCCCCTTTCACTGACTTCCTTCTAATTTGTAAATATGGTTCATGTTTTTTTTTAAAGATTATTTTGAGATATTAAATGGGCATCCAGAAAGGTACTGTGAGCACAAACTACAACTGAGCTGTTAGAACCCTCAGGGAAGGAAGGTGAAAACACCTCCCTTTGGAAACATTAGCACTGAAAGTATACACAGTGTTCCATGAAGGCTGTTTCAGGACTTTCACTGCAGCAGAGCATGGGCTACTTATCTTCCATGGCTACTCAACATGTCTCTCTCCAGCAGATGGAGATGTCCTATATGGGGGCTCCTGAGTTCTATTTGGAAAGGTCAAGAACTGCATGAACTGCAACTAGGGGAAAGGACTCCAGTGGTCAGCGGGGATTTTCAGAGCAGAAGGCAGAAGGAAGGATGGCTTTTTTTTTTTTTTTTTCGAGGTGGGGTCTCACTCTAGCCCAGGCTGACCTGGAATTCACTATGGAGTCTCAGGGTGGCCTCGAACTCACGGCAATCCTCCTTCCTCTGCCTCCCAAGTGCTGGGATTAAAGGCGTGCGCCACCACCACTGGCAGGATGGCTTTTTAAATGAAGTGACCTCCCTGGGGCCTGAGTGCATGGGGAGGGAGAATTTGCTTACATGTTAGTTCCAAGTTTCAAGACTCGGTCTCCATGCAATTCAAAAGAACCTTCTTTGGGGGCAGTAACATAGTCTCCACCATGGTGGAATTTCATTCTCTTCACTTCTTGGCCTTTGTCGTTGAAAACTCTGAAACACAAAGTTTGACATGATGTAGTATTCTCCAATGCTGGGCAGTCCCATCAGACAAAAAGGGATTCATGGGGCTAGAGAGATGGTTTAAGGCACTTACTTGCAAAGCTTGACATTCTGGGCTTGATTCCCCAGTACCCACGTAAAGCCACATGCACAAAGAGGCACATGTGTCTGTAGTTAATTTGCAGCAGCAGGAGGCCCTGGCATTCTCATTTTTTCTCTCTCTCAAATAAAATAATTTTTTTTTTAAAGGGATTCATAGCTGGGCGTGGTGGTGCACACCTTTCCAGCACTCGGGAGACAGAGGTAGGAGGACTGAGACTACATAGTGAATTCCAGTCAGCCTGAGCTAGAGTGAGACCCTGCCTCAAAACAAAACAAAACAAAACAAACAAACAAACAAACAAAAAAAGGGATTCATGTATTCCTTTAAGATAAAGACACTAAGCTGAGCTGGGTGTGGTGGTGCATGCCTTTAACCCAGCACTTGGGAGGCAGAGGTAGGAAAGTTCAAGACCCTGAGACTACATAGTGAATTCCAGGTCAGCCTGAGTTAGAGCAAGACCCTACCTTGAAAAAAACAAAGACAAAAACAAAAAGAAAAAAAAAAAAAAAAGAAAGAAAGATAAACACAGTGGGTTGGAGGTATAGCTTAGTGGTAGAGCACAAGCTTAGTATGCATAAGGCCCTGGGTTCCATCCCCAAACTAACCAAACAAAAGATAAGATTTGATTGGGACAATCCTAACAGTAACAATAATAGTCACTGAATGAGGGATATGAGCCAAGTGCTATGGAGACACTTTTCTTATACACCATTATTGAATCTCACAGCAACTGCTTAATAGGTGAGAAAATGAAGCTAGAGAGGTGGGTGGCTTGCCTCAAGTCTACTGTTAAGTGGCAAGGCTGGGGTTAGATCCTGACCGCCTTCCAGCTGAGCTTTCTAAAGACAGGATGGGTGAGAAGCGCCTGAGGGACTTGGCAGGGCAGGGCTGGGCTCTATGTGGTGGACACATTCTGTCCCACCCCCCCCCGCACTCCAAACACTGACAGTAATGACTGTGGAGAATTTACCTGATGAGTCCAGGAACTTCAGTTCCCCAGGGGACAGGCCCAGATACTGGCAACACAAAGCGACCATTTGAGTTCTGAACTTTGTCCTTGAGAAACGTGGACACCTGGAAAAATAAAGTTAGTATCTGTTTTTTGTTTGTTTGTTTGTTTTTTTGAGGTAAGGTCTCACTCTAGCCCAGGCTAACCTAGAATTCACTCTGTAGTCTCAGGGTGGCCTTGAACTCACAGCACTGCCTCCCAAGTGCTGGGGTTAAAAGGCGTGTACCACCACACCCGGCTAATATCTTCTGAGGATGAAGTGTGCAATAGTTTGAGGATGCTCCCTAGTGAGCTGGGGACCCTCAGAGAAGAGCACCATAACTGACACATAGTGAGGGTGGTTTCTCAGCCTTGCCACAAACTGTGCAGGTGAGTCATATTACCCCATTTTAAAGATGAGGAAGGGCTGAAGAGATGGCTTGGTGGTTAAGGTGCTTGCCTGTGAAGCCTAAGGACCCAGGTTTGATTCCCCAGTGCCCATGTACAAAGTGGTTCATATTTCTGGAGTTTGTTTGCAGTGGGTGGAGGCCCTGGTGTGCCCATTGTCTCTCCCCCTCTATCTGCATCTTTCTCTTTCTCTAGTAAATAAAATAAATCAAAGATGAGGAAGCAGAAGTGTGGGTGAAGTACTTGCTCAAAGGCAACAATAAAAGATTCATCAAGGCTAAACTGGGCATGGTGGCGCACACCTTTAATCCCAGCACTCAGATGCTAAGGTAGGAGGATTGGCATGAGTTTGAGGCCAGCCTGGGCTACAGAGTAAGCTCCAGGTCAACCTGGGCTAGAGTGAGACCCTACCACAAAAACAACAACTAAAAGCAAGACTTGGTGACCACTGGGGAGTCTCAAAACTCATCCAAGAGCCAGGTGTGGTGGTGCATACCTTTAATCCCAGCACTGGGGAGGCAGAAGTAGGAGGATCGCAGAGAGTTTGAGGCCACCCTGAGACTACCTAGTAAATTGCAGGTCAGCTTGGGCTAGCGTGAGACCCTACTTCAAAAAACAAAAAATAAAACAAAACAAAAAAACTCATCCAAGTGCTAAGAATAAGCGTCAGTGGAGCCTGGTGTGGTGGTGCACACCTTTAATCCCTATACTCGGGAGGCAGAGGTAGGAGGATAGCTGTGGGTTCAAGGCTAGCCTGGGGCTACAAAGAGAATTCCAGGTCAGCCCGAGCTACAGTGAGACACTACCTCAAAACAACAAAATGACAGTGGAATGTTCTCTCTCTACCACACCCTACAAGGCTCATGGACCATTGTGGAAGAGGTGGCCAAAAGAATGTAAGAGGTAGGGCTGGAGAGATTGGCTTAGTGGTTAAGGTACTTGCCTACAAAGTCAAAGGACCCAGGTTCAATTCCCCAGGACCCATGTAAGCCAGATGCACAAGGGGACAGAGCCATCTGGATGTTCATTTGGTGTGCCCATTCTCTCTCTCAAATAAAGAAAAATAAAATATTAAAAAAAAAGAGAAAGTCCTCTATGTAGACCAGCTGACAGAAAGCTGGAAGAAGCCATTCTGCATGCAGTTCAATGGGAGAGAGAGAAATCACCAGCAAAGATACTCAATAGTGGACACTGCAAGACTTATATTTTGCCAGCCAGACCAAATGAGCCAATGGGTGCAATAGTGGCATGTCTGTCATGGTGGAAACCAACTACCCTCTAATTGGACTGGAGGCCCACTCCATGAGAGGGAATACATCCCTGATACTGAAAACTTAAAACAGGGGTTGTCATGAGCCCTAGGGGTGTAATGTCTGCTGCTGTCTGGCTAAATGTATATACTATGCTCATCAAACTGCCCAGAAAGCACTTCCCTTAATTTTCATACCCATATATTAATGCTACTCTCACTTTTGGTAGAGAACCTCCTCTTTTCAGATGACAGCGACCTTGGGACGACTCAGAAGGCATCATGGTGCTGGGAAGAAGTGACAGAGTGCGCAGCACTGTAATATCTCTATCACACCTTCCAAGGCTCAGGGTCCATTGCGGAAGAGGTGGTGGAAAGAATGTAAGATCCAAAGGAAGGGTAGGACTCCTTACAACATGCTCCCCCAGACACAAAATGGCCTGGATATCCATGACCTCACAGTGCCTGACACTACCTACACAAGACCATCATAATAGGAGGAAAAGATGATGACATCAAAATAGGAGAGAGGGCTGGAGAGATGGCTTAGCAGTCAAGCGCTTGCCTGTGAAGCCTAAGGACCCTGGTTCGAGGCTCAATTCCCCAAGACCCACGTTAGCCAGATGCACAAGGGGGCGCACGCATCTGGAGTTCATTTACAGAGGCTGGAAGCTCTGGCGCGCCCATTCTCTCTCTCTCTCTCTCTCTCTCTCTCTGCCTCCTTCTCTCTGTTGCTCTCAAATAAACAAACAAAAAAATTAAAAAAAAATAAGAGAGAGACTGATTGAGAGGGGGAGGGGATATGATGGAGAATGGAGTTTCAAAGGGGAAAGTGGGGGGAGGGAGGGCATTACCATGGGATATTGTTTGCAATCATGGAAGTTGTTAATTAAAAAAAAAAAGAAAAAGAAAAGAAAAAAGAGAAAGGCCGGGCATGGTGGCACACACCTTTAATCCCAGCACTTGGGAGGCAGAGGTAGGAGGATTGCCATGGATTCAAGGCCACCCTGAGACTACACAGTAGTGAATTCCAGGTCAGCCTGAGCTAGAGTAAAATCCTACCTCGGAAAACAAAAAGCAAAAAAACAAAACAAAACAAAACAAAACAAAAAAACCCAAAACAAAACAGAAAATGTAAGAGGCAAAGGAAGGGGAGGAGGAGGGTTTTGCAATACTGTCTTCCAGACACAAAGTGACCCCAGTATTTGGTATTAGTATTCGGTATTCATGATCTCACAATGGGAAGGTATGGTATACTGTCTATATGCATGGAGGTTGTCAATAAAAGGTAGGGTCTCACTCTAGCCCAGGCTGACCTGGAATTCACTATGTAGTCTCAGGGTGGCCTTGAACTCACAGCAATTCTCCTACCTCTGCCTCCCAAGTGCTGGGATTTAAAGTGTGTGCCACCACGCCTGGCTTTTTATTGAGGTAGGCTCTCACTCTAGCTCAGGCTGGCCTGGAATTCCCTATGTAGTCTCAGGGTGGCCTCGAACTCATGGTGATCCTCCTACCTCTGCCTCCCAAGTGTTGGTATTAAAGGTGTGCGCCACCACACCTGGCTAAAAAGTTTTTTTTTTTTTTTGTTTTGTTTTGTTTTTCGAGGTGGGGTCTCACTCTAGCCCAGACTGACCTGGAATTCACTATGGAGTCTCAGGGTGGCCTCGAACTCAAGGCTATCCTCCTACCTCTGCCTCCCGAGTGCTGGAATTAAAGGCGTGCGCCAACACGCCCGGCCTAAAAGTTTGTTTTTTTTTTAAATTAGTTTATTTTTTATGAACAATGTCCATGATTGTAAGCAATATCCCACGGTAATGCCCTCTCTCCCCCCACTTTCCCCTGTTAAACTCCACTCACCATCATATCCCCTCCCCATCTCAGTCACTCTCTCTTTTATTTTGATTTCATGATCTTTTTCCTCCTATTATGATGATCTTGTGTAGGTAGTATCAGACACTGTGAGGTCATGGATATCCAGGCCATTTCATGTCTGGAGGAGCACGTTGTAAGGAGTCCTACCCTTCCTTTGGTTCTTACATTCTTTCCGCCACCTTTTCTGCAATGGACCCTGAGCCTTGGAAGGTGTGATAGAGATATTGCAGTACTGAGCACTCCTGTCACTTCTTCCCAGCATCATGATGCCTTCTGAGTCATCCCAAGGTCGCTGTCATCTGAAAAGAGAAGGTTCTCTACCAAAAGTGAGAGTAGCATTAATATATAAGTATGAACATTAAGAGAAGTGCTTACTGGGCAGTTTGATGAGCATAGTATATACATTTAGCCAGAGAGCAGCAGACGTTACACCCTTAGGGCTCATGACTACCCCTGTTTTAGGTTTTCAGTATCAGGAATGTATTCCTTCCCATGGAATGGGCCTCCAGTCCAATTAGAGGGCAGTTGGTTTCCACCATGACAGACATGCCACTATTGCACCCACTGGCTCATTTGGCCTGGCTGGCCAAATGTAAGGCTTGCAGTGTCCATTGTTGAGTATCTTCACTGGTGATTTCTCTTTCTCCCATTGAACTGCATGCAGCATAGCTTTTTCCAACTTTCTGTCAGCTAGTCTTCATGGAGGAGGTTTTCAACTCAGCTCCAGCAGGATTTCTCAGTGACCTTGCAGCCCAAGTATGTGGAATCTTCAGCAATAGGGTCTTACCATCTATTCCTGGTGGGAAAGCAAGGGCCTCGGCAATGGCCTGTAATGTTTTGGGGGCATCAGGGACCTCCCTGGCCAACAACTCACTGGAAGGTATCCCATCCCTGGCACTGAAAATTTTCTAGTAACAATCTATGGCTCCTGAGTGTTCCATTGTCCAAAAAAGTAGGTTTCCATATGACTTATTTATATCCTCTTAGATTTTGATTAGCCCTCTCTCCACCTTTCCTTTACTCAATCTCTTCCCCTGACCTCACTTAAGCCATTTCATCCCCATCAATCTATCCTACTTACATATATAAAAGTTTTTTTTTTTTTAACATTTACTTATTTATCAGAGTAAAAGAGGAGGGAGGGAGAGAGAGAGAGAGAGAGAGAGAGAGAGAATGGGCACGCCAGGGCCGCCAGCCACTGCAAACTCCAGATGCATGTGCTCCCTTGTGCATCTGGCTTATGTGGGTCCTGGAGAATTGAACCAGGGTCCTTTGGCTTTGCAGGAAAATGCCTTAACCACTAAGCCATATCTCCAGCCCAATACAAAGTTTTAAAAAAGTAGCTATATGAGCCTTGTTAGCTCCTTTTTTTGGGGGGGGGGGTTTTAGGTAGGGTCTCACTCTAGCCCAGGCTGACCTGGAATTCACTATGTAGTCGCAGGGTGGCCTTACACTCATGGCGATCCTCCTACCTCTGCCTCCCAAATGCTGGGATTAAAGGTGTGCACCACCAAGGCTGGCTTGTTAGCTCCGTTTTACAGACAAGGAGCTGGCCGCTGAGAGAACTGAAGCAGCCCCTGATGAGGGCTTCTTTTCTCAGTCTGCAGCCTCTGGCCTGGGGAGGTAGAGGGTGGGCAGTGCTGGTGCAAGGTGGGTCCAGCTAGCACTGGTGTTTGAGTCTTACACAGAAGCAGGTGAGACTTATTTCTACTCCCTGGTATGTGTACTCTGGAGGGTTTGGTCATTCATGGTTTAAGTTCCCATAAAACTTCTAGTAGTTAATCAGTTTTAGTCTTTTTTCATCTGTAGAATGAGATAAATTTGAAGGTTCCTTCCAACTCTAAAACTCTCCCAGTTTATATTAGCAATGTCAGTGTTTGTTGTGTACAAAGCAGTGAAAAGGTGGGAAATGAAGGTCACTGAACTAGGGCTGCAGTGTCACCTTCCCCAGGATGATAGCAGAAAGCTGGTGGCCGTGGAGTTAGCAGGGATGTCCAGTGAAGTTGGGGGCATAATTCATTGGTAGTGTATTTGCCTAGCATGTCCAAGGGCTTGGGTTCAGATCCTAGCTATGGGAAAAAATGCACTGGATCTAAATGCTTGGTGAACATGGATGAGTCAGTCTCAGCAGTGAGGGATGAACATGAACATGGGCTTCTGGACAGTGTCACAGTAGATAGTGTCACCTCGCAGGTTTGTGAGAGTGGGAGAAGAAAGATTTGAAAGTGAGAGGGAAACTGACTGGGATAATGCTCAGCCTACTTTTTTTTTTTTTTTTTTTTGGTTTTTTGAGGTAGGGTCTCACTCTAGCCCAGGCTGACCTCGAACTCGCAATAATAATCCTACCTCTGCCTCCTGAGTGCTGGGATTAAAGGCGTGTGCCACCATGCCTGGCTACAGCCTACTTTTCAATTCTGACCTGACAGAGGGTGGCCAGCCTCCTCTAAGGGCCAGGCTTCATGTACCTGGTCTCAGGTTCCACCTGGACCTTCTCAGAGCTTATTTGGCATATGTATGTATGTCTATACGTATGCATGCTTGTCTCTCTCTTTTTCTTTCTTTTTAACTTTTTGAGGTAGGGTCTTGCTCTAGCCCAAACTGGCTTGGAATTTACTATGTAGTCTCAGGTAGGCCTCGAACTCACAGTAATCCTCCTACCTCAGTTTCCTGAATGCTGGGATTAAAGGCATGTGCCACCACACCTGGCCTATTTTTTTTTTTTTTTTTTGAGGGAAGGAGTTATGTAGCACAGGTTGGTCTCCAATTTGGTATGTTGCTAAGGATGGCCTTGAACTTCTGATCCTCCTTCTTCTACTTCTTGAGTGGTGGGATTATAGGCACATGCCACTACATTTGGTTTATATGATGCTGAGTACTGAAGCTAGGGCTTTGTGTATGCTAGGCCAGCACTCTGTCAGCTGAGTTATGTCCCCAGCCCCAGATCTGCATCCATCCATCCATCTTTCTTTCTTTCTCTCTTTATTCTTTCTCCCTCCTTCCTTCCTTCCTTCCTTCCTCTCTTTCTCTCTGTTTTCTTTCTCTCTCTCTCCCTCTCTCTGTCCTTCCTTCCTGCCCTCCCTCCCTCCTTCCTCTTTTCTTCTTCTTTTTCTCTCTTTTGAGACAAGCCCAACAGACTGGCCTTTTTTTTTTTTTAACCACTAAGCCATCTCTCCAGCCCCCAGGTTTGCATCTTTAACAAAATGTTTGACATGGCTACTTGGATGTTCAGTAGGCAAGTCAAATTAAGGTAGTCCTGTTCATTTTTCCACTCAGCCATCCTTCCTTTCAGTCCTTCCCCATCTCAGTAAATGGTACCACCATTTTTTTGGCTGGGGCCAAGAACAGAGTAGTTGCTTTTCATTCTTCTTTTCCTTATTTCTATTTCCCACATCGCATTTTGTAGTAAGTTTAGGGATATTCCAAGTGTGAACACAGATCACTAATTCCACCTCTGGCCCTGAATCCAATCTTTTTTTTTTTTTTTTTTAAGGTTGGTCTCACTCTAGCTCAGGCTGACCTGGAATTTACTATGTAGTCTCAGAGTGGCCTTGAACTCACAGTGATTCTCCTACCTTTGCCTTCCAAGTGCTGGGATTAAAGGTGTGCATCACCATGCCCGACAACAATCTTGTTTTTAACCTAGATTTCTACAACACTTTCCCAAGTGCTGTGCTTCCTCTACCCTTATATAGCTCACTTTCAGAATGCAAATCAAGTTATGGTACCACTCCCTTTAAAAGCTCAATCCTTTTTTTTTTTTTTTTTTTTACTCTTAGAACTCTTTCCTTAGGTCCAAAGATAAGTCAACAGGTACCAAATTATTCAGACAGGCATCTGCTCTGGCTAGTCAATACCCATGGCTACCACATATGTTGCATTTATTCTGAGCATCGCTCCTGCCTAGGAGATGTGCTCCAGTCACAAGGGCTTTTTTTTGCCCAAGGAACAATGTTTTTATTGTCCTCTTTCCTTTTCTCCTTCTTTCTTGTTCTTTTCCTTCTTTTTCTCTCCCCCCTTCTTTCTTTTCTTTCTCCCCATCTCTTTGAAAGAGTCTCATGTAGCCCAGTCTGGCCTTGAACTCCCTACATAGCCAAGGATAACCTTGAACTCCTGATCTCCTTCCTTTATCTCCCAAAGTGCTGGGATTACAGGCATGCACCATCATGCCTGGTTTATTCAGTGCTGTGGAAATTGAACCTAGGATCTTGTGTATGCTAGGCAATGGAGAAAATGGGAGGAGCAAAACCCATGATGGAAGGGAATGAGAGCACAGGGAAGGGTGAGTGGTTAGAAAAGCCACATCACTTGGAGGCCGCTCTGCAGAGCCTCTAGGTAGCTGAAGGGGTTGGGGAAGGGGTGACTAGGACAGTTGTAGCTAACTGCTGAGGCTCCCAAATGCAACTGGTTTTGGTGCAGTCTCTGTGCTGGCCACAGTGCACATGAAGGATACCTCATGTTGCTTGGTTACTGGAAAGTACTTTTGTAAGTGCTTTGGTTAAACAATAAGCAAGGTGTTTAATAAAAAAAGAAGAAAAAAAAGCAGATTCCTTAATTTGGTTGGCTTTTCTAACAAATCTAAAAACTATCAAGACTATTTTGAAAACAGAAAATCTATATAGGCAATTATAAACTGCAGCTGAGCAGACATAGAAAAGCACCCAGATGTTATGCATCATCAGCAGAATACTGCCAAGATGTGCTATTCCTACTCTCTGGACAAACATTTTGTGGTTTTGTTGCCTGCCCAATTAACAATTAAAGCTTAATATATTTTCTTTTTAAAAATTAATTTAATTTATTTATTTGAGAGAGAGACAGAGGAAGAGAAATAGGCAGGGGGAGAGAGAGAGAGACAGAATAGGTGCACCAGGGCCTCCAGCCACTGCAAATGAACTCCAGATGCATGCACCACCTTGTGCATCTAGCTTGTGTGGGTCCTGGGGAATCGAACAACCTGGGTCCTTTGGCTTTGCAAGCATGCACCTTAACTGCTAAGCCATCTCTCCAGCCCCTTAATATATTTTCTGATTTATTACATTTTAACTATTTTGCTGTAGAATTATAATTAGGCATGCCTTTTCATTATAATGAATTTTATCTGGTCAGAATTGAAAAATCAATATGGCTATTGGTATGACTGCCATCCATAAAATATGCCTAAATATGCATAGCCTTGATAACACTACTAAGCAGAATTTTTAGTATGGTAAAATTGATTTTAAATTTGTTGTAACACTTAATCTTATTTGTACTTTCATATTTTCACATTGTAATCCATGACTATTAGAGATTTATATTCATGTATTCTTGTTTCACCCACAGAAAACAAAATTATTCATGAGAGTTAAAAATAAAATAAAATTGGCATTAGAATAGAAATCTATTTGTCTTCCCTGAACCATGGAAGGGAAATATAATCAGGCACTAAACATGACTCTACTTCTCTTCTTTTTAAAAAAATTTTTTTTAAATTTTTTGTTCATTTATTTAGTTATGTATTTGAGAGCAACAGACAGAGAGAGAAAGAGGCAGACACAGAGAGAGAATGGGTGCGCCAGGGCCTCCAGCCACTGCAAACGAACTCCAGATGTGTGTGCCCCCTTGTGCATCTGGCTGATGTGGGTCCTGGGGAATCGAGCCTCAAACCGGGGTCCTTAGGCTTCACAGGCAAGTACCTGATTTTAATGAATTAAATAACTTTTTTTTTTTTTTTTTTTTTAAGAATAGGAATTTGCTCAAGGCTAATGCTAGAGCTAGTGCTAGAGTAGAATTTAAACACAAGAGTGTCTACACCAGAGCCTGGGCATGTTTGTGATAGCATGCCATCTTCCCATCTTAGATTGCTCAGCTATGGGAACGAGGAAATCCTGTCCAGGACAGACAGGCCTCCATTAAGTTCAGAAATATGTTTTATAAAGCTAGGGTATAGAGCCGGGCATGGTGGCACACACCTTTAATCCCAGGACTGGGAGGCAGAGGCAGGAGGATCACTGTGAGTTCGAGGCCACCCTGAGACTACATGGTAAATTCCAGGTCAGCCTGAGCTAAAGTGAGATCCTACCTCAAAAAACCAAAAAAAAAAAAAAAAAAAGGAAGGGGCATAGATTGTTTGGAGTAAGCAAGGCAGGAAGAGAGAGAGGGCCATTTGAGGGGAGGAATAGCCGGAAGGAAAGAAATGAACCCAGGCTGGGGTTGTAGCTCCATGATAGGATCCTTGCCTAGCATATAAAGGAACATGGGCTTGACCCCAGGCACTGAAAAACAAACAAACAAAACGGTGGTATACACCTTTAATTCCAGCACTTGGGAGGTAGAGGTAAGAGGATCACCATGAGTTCAAGGCCACCCTGAAACTACATAGTGAATTCCAGGTCAGCTTGGCTAGACCAAGACTCTACCTTGAAAATAACCAAATAAACAACAACAAAACAATACTGGAACCCAGGCTAGGTTGCTGGAAGTAGGAATGGAGAGGAGGGGGGGCTGCAGCAGGGTGGCCCCTGTACACATTAGAGGTACCTGGGTGCAGATCAAAGAAGGGGGATCTAAAGGTGACATTGGGCCGGGCGTGGTGGCGCATGCCTTTAATCCCAGTGCTCAGGAGGCAGAGGTAGGGCGTCACTGTGAGTTCAAGGCCAACCTGAGACTACATAGTGAATTCTAGGTTAGCCTGGGCTAGAGCAAGACCCTACCTCAAAAAACAAAAATCAGGACTGGAGAGATTGCTTAATGGTTAAGGTGCTTTCTGGCAAAGACAAAGGACCCAGGTTCAATTCCCCAGTATCTATGTAAAGCCAAATGCACAAGGCAGTGCACACGTCTGGAGTTTGTTTGCAGTGCTCATTCTCTATCTGCCTCTTTCTGCCCCCCTCAAATAAGTGAATAAATAAAATGAAATAATTTTTGAAAAAGGTGACATTGGTTCTGAGGCCAGAGTGGAAGGAAGGAATGGCAGGAAGGCCGTGTCCTCCATAGAAGTTGGCTCTTGAATTAGTTTAGTCAGACAAATGGAGTTGTAGGCCTGGTGGGCATCCTCGTGGAGTTCTAGCAAGCAGGGGAAGAGGGGCAGCTAGGGGAAGGGAAGGGGAAGGGGAAGGCAAAGGCAAATGCACAGTAGAGGTTTGACTCAGATGTTATAGGCAAAGGAGGGGGTGGTCAAAGCAGAAAGGAAAGAGGTCCCTACAGAACCTAGGGCGGGTAGAAGTAGGAGGAAGAGGGCTTGGAGAAGGGGAGAGGAAGGAGGGAGAAGCATTGAGTCAGGAGAGATGAGGGAAAGCCAGAACGTGATGGAATGTTGAAAACCAAGGGAAGGTGAGCCATGGAGCAGAAGCAGCCTCCTGATGGGGTCTGATGCTGGGGAAGTCAGTGCTGGTCAGGCTCAAGAAAAGGTTGGAACTGGGATCAGGCTAGTGCCTCGAGAGCACATTTTCTCTATAGAAGCAAGGGATGAAACCAGCATTCAAAGCAACTTGGGAGGCTGGGAAAAAATGGTAGCATTGTCTCAGTGGTGCTTAGGACAACTGGAAAGATGGTTCATCAGTTAAAGGCACTTGCATACAAAGCCTGATGGCCTACGTTTGAGTCCCCATGTAAAGCCAGCTGCACAAAGTGGCACATGTGTATGGAGTTTGTTTGCAGTGGTAAGAGGCACTCATTCTCTCTCTCTTAAAAAATAAATAAAAAAATAAATAAACTGAGCCAGGGATGGTGGCTCGTGCCTTTAATCTCAGCACTTGGGAAGTAGAGGTAGAAGGATCATCATGAATTCGATGCCAGCCTGAGACTACAGAGTGAATTCTAAGTCAGACTGGGCTAGAGTGAGACGAATTGGCTTAGCAGTTAAGGTACTTGCCTATAAAGCCTAAGGACTCAGGTACCCACATAAACCAGATGCACATGCATCTGGAGTTCGTTTGCTGTGGCTACAGACTCTGGCACTCTCATTCTCTATCTGCCTCTCTGTCTCTCAAATTAAAACAAAACAAAACAAAACAAACAAACAAAAAAAAAAAACACACTGTTTAGGAGGCTAGGTGTGGTGGCACATGCCTTAATCCTAGCACTCTGGAGGTTGAGGTAGGAGGACTACTATGACTTCAAGGGCAGCCTGAGACTACATAGTGAATTCCAGGTCAGCCTGGGCTATAGCAAGACTAGACTTTGAGAAACGAAAAATAAATAAAACAAAAAAACTGCTTAGGAGGCTGGGGGAAATGGCTCAACAGTTGAAGGTCCTTGCTTGCAAAGCCTGATGGCCCAGGTTCGATTCCCCAGTAAAATAAAACAAGCTGCATAAAATCTGGATGCAAAGTGGCTCATGCATCCGAGTACTCACTGCAGCAGCAAGAGACCCTGGTATGCTCCCCCTGCCCCCACATGTAGGCAAATACAATCCTGGCCCTGCTGTGTCCCAATGACTGGCCTGTGGCCAGGGCAGCAGCTGCAAGGAGTTCACAGCTTCTCACTCACTCGGATGTGCAGGTCTTGGAAGAACATGAGGAGCGTCTGCCGGATCAGCTGGAACTCTCCAGCAGACAGAGACCCGTATATCTGTCAAGGCAAGGCAGAGAGAAGCACTTCACTTTCTACCAGGTTAAGAGCTGTGGGACAGGTGGGGATGGAGTGGAGGTGGTGCTCAGGGGTGGGGGCGGGTGGATAAGCACAGAGCTTGGCAGCAGGAGTGCCAGCACCCTCCCTCCTTCCACAGTGGAACAGACGGGACAGACCTTACTAGGTGCTGTCCTCCACAGGCCATCTTTCCTGGAGAGACTGTTCCTATGAATTAGCAGATAGCCACCCCTAACTCCCTTTCAGAGGTCAGCAGAAAATAGCTCCACTCTATATCACTGCTTTCCCAGTCACAATGGCCACAATAAAGGGCCAAAGATGATAATGCCCATTGTATTAACAAAATGGATATGCGTAGGTTTTTAGAATGTTCTGGGAGAGTGGCAGCCTTTCAAGCTTCCTACCCTGTGGTCACAGTCACAGAATGTGCCTCTTCTTAAAGTGGCACGAGAACATGGATTGAGGCTGCGAGGAGGAGATACAATGGGGACACTCTTACTTCTGACAGCTGTCGGAACGTCTCATCCACTTGATTAAGGATGGTTGGGGAATCTTGGATGAATTCCCTGATGGTATCTAAATGGTTGAAAGTGACCAACAATACATCCTTGGGACGTGGACACAGCAGCACTTGATATTTGAAAGCCATGGTCATCAGGTCATAAAGCTGTCAATCACACACAAACAAAATGAACAGGATTATAAAAACAGACGTCAGGACCTCCAGCAGCTATACAGCAAAGTGTCTATGGAAAACCAGCTCTGGGCTTACCATACAGCTCAGGTGACAATAGATTATCAACCAAGCAAGGGCACTTCAGAGAGCAACAGGAGTTTGATGTTACTAATGAACCAGTACAACAGGGTTAAAGCAGGCCACTCCTGGCAAACTAGGATTCTGGTCAATTTCCATGTATTACTGGTGGGAGACATAGGAAACGATACTGGAGCTGTGAGTTCTGGACTGGACACTAGAACTGAAGGAATCTGGACTGGATTCACGTTTCTTTGCAGCTCACTTTCTGTAAGACCCTGGCCAGCTTGCTTACCTTCCTCCCCTCCCCTGTCCTCCCCCCCTCCCTTCCTTCCCTTTCGTCCTCCTTTGTCTTCCTTTCTCTTGCTTTCATTTCTTCTTTCTTTTTCTTGAGGCAGGACATCCAGGCTGACCTGGAACTCACTCTATATAGCCCAGGCTGGCCTCAAGCTCATGGTAATATTCCTATCTCAGGTATCATAGGCCCAAGACACCAAATCAAGCTTTTTCCCCCCTATGGTCCTGGCATAGAAAACGGGGCCTTGTGCTTGCTATTGCAAGTGTTCTACCACTGAGCATCACCCTAGCCCTGGCACATTTATTCATATTTTTCAGCCTTACTTTTCTTTTTCTTTTTTTGGTTTTTCGGTTTTTCGAGGTAGGGTCTCACTCTGGTCCAGGCTGACCTGGAATTAACTATGTAGTCTCAGGGTGGCCTCGAACTCTTGATGATCCTCCCACCTCTGCCTCCCAAGTGCTGGGATTAAAGGCGTGAACCACCACACCCGGCTCAACCTTACTTTTCTTACCTGTAAAAAAATACTTCAAAATTTTCCAACATTGTGGGGACACTGAAATCATATAAAAAGTTGTACAACTAGGACCAGGCATGGTAGCATGTGCCTTTGGTTCCAGCACTTGGGCGGCTGAGGTAGGAAGATTGCCGTGAGTCCAGCCTGGACTATAGAGTGAGTTCCAGGTTAGCTTGGGCTAGTGTGAGACCCTACCTCGAAAACAAACAAACAAACAAACAACAACAAAAAAGTGTACAGCTGTGCATGAATGCATTTAACAGGTTGTGGTGGTGTACACCTGTAATCCTAACACTTGGGAGACTAAGGCAGGAGGATCAAGAGTTCACGTTCAGGGTCGGTACATGCAGCTGGAGTTTGTTTGCAGTGACTAGATGTTCTGGTTCACCCATTCTCTCTCTTTCTCAAATAAATAATTTAAAAAAAAGAGTTCACATTTAGGTGGGCATGGTTGCACATGCTTTTGATCCCAGCACTAGGGAGGCAGAGGTAGGAGGACCACTGTGAGTTCAAGGCCAGCCTGAGACTACGTAGTGAATTCCAGGTCAGCCTAGGTTAGAGCAAGACCCTACCTTGAAAAACCAAACCAAAACAAAACAAACCACCAATTAGGAGCTGGGGAGATGACTCAGCAGTTAAAGGCACTTGCTTGTAAAGCCACATACACACAGTGGCATAGGCAACTGGAGTTTGTTTCCCTGGCATGTCTATTGTCTCTCATTTTATTTTTCTCAAATAAATAAATAAAAATTTTAAAAGATCCCCAGCCAACTAGTCATCTTACCAAAAAGAGCCCCACCTTTTTTGTGTGTATGTATGTGGTTTTTAATATCTTATTTATTTAATTTGAGAGAGAGAGGCAGATGAGAGAGAGAACAGGCACGCCAGGGCCTCTAGCCACTGAAAATGAACTCCAGATGCATATGGGGAATTGAACCTGGGTCCTTAGGCTTTGCAAGCAAGCACCTTAATGGCTAAGCCATTTCTCCAGCCCTATGTATATGTTTATATGTATGTGTGTGTGTGGAGGCCTGAGATTGACACTGTATGTCTTCTTTTGTTTTCTACCTTATTTTTAAAAATTTATTTATTAAACAGGGGAGGGAGAGAGAGAGAGATTGGGTACACCAGGGCCTCCAGCCACTGCAAGCAAACTCCAGATGCATGCACCACTTTGTGCATCTGGCTTTATGTGAGTACTGGGGAATTGAATCCGGGTTGTTAGGCATTGCAGACAAGCACCTTAACCCCTGAGCCATCTCCAGCCCACTACCTTATTTTTTTAATATTATTTATTTATTTGAGAGAGACAGAGACACAGAGAGAGTGAGTATGACTGTGTCAGGGACTCCTGCTGCTGCAAACGAACTCTAGATGTAAGTGCCATTTTGTGCATCTGGCTTTATGTAGGCACTGGAGAACTGAACCCAGGCTGTCAGGCTTTACAAACAAGAGCTTCTAATTGCTAAAACATCTCTCCAGCCCTCCACCTTATTTGTTTATTTAAATTTTTTTAAACATTTATTTATTTAATAGAGAGTAAGAGAAAGAGGGGGAGAGAGAGACAGAGAGAGAGAAAGAGAGAGAATGGGCATGCCAGGGCCTCTGGCCACTGCAAACTAACTGTAGATGCATGCACCATCTTGTGCATCTGGATTTACATGGGTACTGGGGAATCAAACTCAGATCCTTAGGGTTTGCAGGTAAGTGCCTTCACTACTGAGCCATCTCTCCAGCCTTCCACCTTATTTTTCTTTTTTTTTTCCTCAATTTTTATTAATATTTTCCATGATTATAAAAAATATCCCATGGTAGTAACCCCCCCCCCACTTTCCCCTTTGAAATTCACCTTATTTTTCAAGATAGGGTTTTTCATTGAACCCAGAGCTCACTAATTATACTAGCTAGCTAGCAAGCTCCTGGGATCCTTTTGTCTTTCTCTCCCCAGCATTAGGATTATAGGTGTGTACCACTATGCCTGGCTTTTATGTGGGTGTTGGGGATCCAAAACTCAGGTCCTCTTACTTGCATGACAATCATTTTACCCACTACTGAGCCATCTTCCCAGCCCACAGAAACCACATGTTTTGTTGTTGTTTGTTTTTCTTTTTTTTTCAAGGTAGGGTTTCACTCTAGCCCAGGCTGACCTGGAATTCACTATGTATTCTCAGGCTAGCCTTGTATTCATAGTGATCCTCCTAACCTCTGCTTCCCCAGTGCTGGGATTAAAGGCATGTACCACCTTACCCTGGCCAAAGAACACTTTAAAAATATTTTATTTATTTATTTATTTTCATACAGAGAGAGAGAGAGAGAGAAGAGAAGAGAAGAGAAGAGGAGAGGAGATTGTGAATTGGCTTGCCAGAGCCTCCAGCCACTGCGAACAAACTCCATGTGCATGTGCCACTTTGTGCATCTGGCTTTATATGGGTACTGGGGAATTGAACCCAGGTTGTCCAGGCTTTGCAGGCAGGCATCTTACCTGCTGAGTCATCTCTCCAGCCCAAGAACACTTTTTTTTTTTTTTGGGTTTTTCAAGGTATGGTCTCACTCTAGCCCAGGCTGACCTCGAATTCACTATTTAGTCTCAGGGTGGCCTCAAACTCATAGCGATCCTCCTACCTCTGCCTCCCGAGTGCTGGAATTAAAGGCATGTGCCACCACGGCTGACAAGAACATGTTTCTAAAAAGAAGTATTTATTTTATTTTTATTTATTTGAGAGAAAGCCCTATTATCCATCCATCCATCCATCCAACCATCCACCTACCTACCTACCATCTATCATCTATCTATCTATTAATTAATCATCTATCTATTAATCATCTGTCTGTCTATCTATCTATCTATCTATCTATCTATCTATCTATCTATCTATCATCTATCTATCAAGAGAGAATGGGTGTGCCAGGGCCTCTAGCCATTGCAAACAAACTCCAGACACATCCATCACCATGTGCATCTGGCTTTTGTGGGTTCTGGTGAATCAAACCTGGGTCCTTAGGGTTTTCAGGTAAGCACCTTAACTACTAAGCCATCTCTCTAGCCCCAAGAATACTTTTATTTATTTATTTTTTTTAAAATTTTTTTGTTTATTTATTTGAGAACGACAGAGAGAAGGAGGCAGAGAGAGAGAGAGAGAGAGAGAGAATGGGCGCGCCAGAGCTTCCAGCCTCTGTAAATGAACTCCAGTTGCGTGCGCCCCCTTGTGCATCTGGCTAACATGGGTCCTGGGGAACCGAGCCTTGAACCGGCGTCCTTAGGCTTCACAGGCAAGCGCTTAACCGCTAAGCCATCTCTCCAGCCCACCAAGAATACTTTTAAATGCTAAGCAGCCCTAAGATAACAAGCCCCATGTATGTTGTAAATGTCTAGGAGGGACCAGTGGGGAGAAATGGAGAATCAAGATGGTTATAACAGGGATGGAGAGATGGCTTAGTGGTTAAGGTGCTTGCCTACAAAGCCAAAGGACCCGGGTTCGATTCCCCAGGACCCACGTTAGCCAGATAGATGCACAAGGTGGTGCATGTGTCTGGAGTTCGTTTGCAATGGCTAGAGACCCTGGCATGCCCATTCTCACTCACTCTCTATCTCTCTCTCCCTCTGTCTCTAATATATAAACAAAAATAATTTTTAAAAAAGATTTAAAAAAAGATGGTCATAACAAGCCGGGTGTGGTGGTGCATACGTTTAATCCCAACACTGGGGAGGCAGAGGTAGGAGGGTCTCTGTGAGTTGAGGCCACCCTAAGATTACATCGTGAAATCCAGGTCAGCCTGGGCTTTGGAGCTTGAGTCAGTGCAGGGGCAGGGTTGAAATGGGCAGAAGAGAGAGGAGAGGCATCCTAGTTGTAGGCTTGGAAGCAGAAATCAGTATGTGATTTCCTGAGAGAAAGAGGTGGGTGGCTTGAGAACACTTCATGTTAGTGATGACAGGAAATAGAGCTCAGGAAGGACAACAAGGCTAAGAGGGTTGGGAAGCCAGGCTCAATGATTTAGACTGGATATGGTAGATATTAGGGGCTACTGAGGTTTTTAGCAGACAGGGTATAAGTGGTGATTAAATGACATCGACCAATTTGGCAATGATGACATGTGATATTGGGGAGGGACTAGCGGTAGGAGATTAGCTAGCTCCTCCAGTTGCTGATGGCACAGGTGAACTACATGTTGCTAGATTAGATTAGACCTAAGGCCATAGAAAACAGTGGTGGAAATGGAAAAGGCACGGCAAGGGGGATCATGAGGTATTCAGGAAGAAAAGCTGTCAGTGCTGCCTGACTCGAGTTTAGGGATGAGAGTGAGCATGGTGCAAAGGCACTATGACACTTTTGGCTTAGGGAGGATGAGGATGTTACTGATGGGGGGGCTGGAGAGATGAGCAGACTAGAGGGGACGGGGCTGAGGCAGGACTGAAATGTAGAGCACTACTACCATCTAGTGCTATGCCAAGCACATTTATATATGTGACCTCACTTGATCCGGTTTACTCTTCACGAGAGCTCTATGAAGTAGGTATGATTCCAGTTTTAAAAAATCAGGGGGCTATGGAAATGGATCAGTGGGTAAGAGCATTTGCTGTGCAAGCATGAGGGCTTGAGGGCAGCTAAGTTCAGTACCCAGCACCCATGTAAAAAGTTGGGCATGGCTGTGCACACCTGTAACCCCAGTCCTGGGGGCTTGGGGATGGAGTTCCAAGAATAGCTACAGCCTGCTGGTTAGCCAGTCTGACTGAAAATGGCAGCTCCAGTTTCAAGGAACAAAGCAGACAAGTGGTGCCAGGCGTGGTGGCACATACCTTTAATCCTAGCACTTGGGAGGCTGAGGTAGGAGGACTGTTGTGAGTTCAAGGCCAGCCTTGAACTACAGAGTGAGTTTCACGTTAGCCTGGGCTAGAGTGAGACCCTACATCAAAAAAAAAAAAAAAAAAAAATAGACGAGTGATGACAGAGGACACCTGACCTTCTCCTCTAGCCTCTTTATGTGTGCTCACAGGGAACGTGCTCCTGCACACACACGTGCATGCACTATATGTACACATATCACACTCACACCGCCATATATACTACACATACACATGCCAAAAAGAAACGAGGAAGCTTGCTTAATTCGCGCAGCTAGTAAGTAGCAGAGGGAGGCTTAAACTTAGGATGGTGAGAGTCTAATGCATGTGTCTTACAGCTAGCACTTGCTAGAATTGAGATGAACTCAGGAAGCTTTTATCCCAAATTCTATGCCCTTTCTCTATGGAAACCTAAACCTTTTTAAAGGCAGAGGGAGGAGAGTGTGCAAGGATTACTTACAGAGAAGATAATGCACATTTATTGAGCATCTATTCGGTGCCAGGGCGAAGTATGCTTCTCATTAGTCCTTATTATTATCCCCATTTAAACAAAAATATCTGGAGGCTGGAGAGATGACTCAGCAGTTAAAGATGCTTGCTTGCAAAGCTTGCTGGCCCAGGTTTGATTCCCCAGTACCCATGAAAAACCAGATGCACAAAGTGGCACATGTATCTGAAGTTTGTTTGCAGTGGCAAGAGGCCCTAACGTGTCCATTCTCTCTCTCTTCTCTCTCTCATTCTCTCTCTATGCTTGCAAATAAATAAAAACATTTAAATTATTTATATTCTAAGATACAGTGTTATGTAGTCCAGCCTGGAATCAATCTGGCTATGTAGCCAAGGATGACCTTGAACTTCTGATCTTCTGATCCTCCTGCACCTCTTAAGTGCACCATCACACCTGGCTTATGTGGTGCTGGAGAATGAAACTAGGGCTTCCTGATTTCTTTCTTTTCTATTCTTTCTCTCTTCTCCTTTTCCTTCTTTTTTGTTTTTTTTGAGATAGGGTTTTGCTAGTCCAGGCTGACCTGGAATACACTATGTAGTCTCAGGGTGGCCTCGAATTCACTGTGATCCTCCTACCTCTGCCTCCTGAGGGCTGGAATTAAAGGCATGTGCCACCATGCCCAGCAGCTTTCTGCTTTCTAAACAAGCACTCTACAAACTGAATGACATCTCCAACTCTATCCCCCTCTTCTCCAAAGCTGCCCCCAGGTAGAGTCTCACCCTAGCCCAGGCTTACCTGAAGCTTACAGCAATCCTCCCACTTCTGCCTCCCCAAGTGCTGGGATTAAAGGCGTGTGCCACCATTTTCGGCTCTATTCCCATTTTTTTAAAAAAATTAATTTGCAGAGAGAGAGAGAGAGAGAGAGAGAGAGAGAGAGAGAGAGAGAGAGAAAGGGCTCACCAGGACCTCTAGCTGCAGCAAAGGGACTCCAATGCATGCACCACTTTGTGCATCTGGCCCCATGTGGATACTGGAGAACTGAATTTGGGTAATTTAGGCTTTGTGGGCAAGCACCTTAACCTCTGAGCCATCTCTCCAGCCCCTGTAGTTTTCACTGTGACATTCACATACAAACATACATTATCATGCTTTGATCATATCTACCCTACCAACTATGCTCTGTTTTATCTTCTCTCTTTCCTGCCTCCAGAATTAGAGGTTAGGGGACGAGTGCTTGAATTAGGGGATATATTCCAGGGCTCATTCATCTGGGCATGAACAGCAGTATTCTCTCTGGGCAGATGAAGTGACATAAGCAACTGGGGGCTGGTGAGGATGACTTCAGAGAACTTTTCCAACCCATGACCACTGCTCATATTTACCAGTCCTTGTTTCTCACAAAGCACCATTAGTTACATAAAGCATTTCATGTGATTCCAGCCTAGAATCATCCATGAAAGGTATGAGAATTGTAGGTAAGCTGACTGGGCAGCTGTCTGCTCACCTTATCCATGCTGGCCTGGTTCAGTCTCATAATGGAAGCATGAGCCAGGCGGTCATAGACAGTCCTCAGGGCCTTCTTGGAGAAGAGATCCTGGGGTTTGAACAACTCTTCTATAAACTTCTTGTTAAACATGGTTGAAATGATGTCATTCAAAACTGTAGAGGCAAGAGAGAACCCAGCTGAGCAGGAAAGGTACTGCAAGATGCCTTCTTTAGAATTCTCTCTGGGTATGAATGGGGGAGCCAGGCCTAGATAGAGCTGGGGCACAGTGTGCTCGGTGAGAACAAACTCCTGGGGAGAGTCTCCCCTGCTGTCCCAGTAGGAGGCAGAGCTTTGGGGTGCTCTGTGACATCCTTTTAGGATAAATATCCATGATGACAGTGTCTAAGAGGGCATACTTCAGAGGTTATAAACCACTTTTATTATCTTTATGACAAGGAAAATCTTTCTTAAAAATTCTTACAAGCATTTTCTGTTAGAACACTTCCTTTAAAATGAGAAACAGCACACATATTCTTTCTTCAAATAAACACACACATTTTTTACTTAAAATTAAATTTCATGAAAATGGGACAAACAATGGTGATTTACATTTTTAGAAGACATTTCATGAAAATAGACATGGCTACCCACTGGTTAGAGATTAAAACATTTTTAATGCTTCTGCAAGAAATGCTCTTCAGACAGCTCTATTTTAGGGTAATTTCTACATTTGATCTATAACATTGATTTTATACTATAGCAATATAGTTCATCTTGTTATTCAAATGAAAATTTCTACCTGGTGAGAAAAAAGGATTGTGCAAACCAAAATGCCTATAATTTTAGGTCTTTGTACATTTAGATATTTAAAAGCATTTCTTTTTAAAAAATAATTTATTTAGCTGGGTGTGGTGTTGCACACCTTTAATCCCAGCACTCATGAGGCAGAGATAGGAGGATCGCCATGAGTTTGAGGCCACCCTGAGACTACATAGTGAATTCCAGGTTAGCCTGGGCTATAGGGAAATCCTACCTCAAAAAACCAAAATAATAATAATAATTTATTTGTTTGAGGGAAATAGAAGGGAAAGAGGCAGATATGTAGAAAGAATGGGTGCACCAGGGCCTCCCGCCACTCACTGCAAACTCCTGATGCATGTGCTACCTTGTGCATCTGGCTTATGTGGGTCCTAGGGAATTGAGCCTAGGTCCTTTGGCTTTGCAGGCAAGCATCTTAACTACTAAGCCATCTCTCCAGCCCTTTAAAAGTGTTTCTTAAAAACTTTTTATTGAGAACTAGACATTAATTTTTTTTATGAGAGTGAGAGAGAGAATTGGTGTGCCAGGGCCTTTAGCCAGTGAAGTCAAAATCCAGGTGCGTGTGCCACCTCATGTGTATGTACAATCTTGCATGCCTGTGTCACCTTGTGTGTCTGGCTTATGTGGGACCTGGAGAGTTGAACATAGGTCCTTAGGATTCATAGGCAACTGCTTTAATGGCTAAGCCGTCTCTCCAGCCCTAAAAATATTTGTATTTGTGGGCAGGGAGAAAGAGAGAGGGAATGAATAGGCATACCAGAACCTCTTGTCACTTCACACAAACTCCAGATACATGTGCCACTTTGTGTGTCTGGCTTTATATGGATACTGAGGAATCAAACCCAGACTGGCAGGCTTTACAAGCAAGCACCTTTAATCACTAAGCCATTGTCCCTAGTCTCCATAAATTATTATTACTATTTTTTTTTCAAGGTAGGATCACACTCTAGGCCAGGCTGACTTGGAATTTACCATGTAGTCTCAGGCTGATCTCAAACTCACAGGGATCCTCCTACCTCAGCCTCCTGAGTGCCAAGTGCTGAGATAAAGGGGTGTGCCACCACACCCAGCTATAAATTATTCTAAGTCAGTTAGTCTAGCTTAAAAGTGAGCGTATAGGGCTGTTAAGAGCATATATTAAATTTTGAAAGAAGGGCTGGAGAGATGGCTTAGCAGTTAAGGCACTTGCTATCAAAGCCAAAGGACCCAGGCTCAATTCCTCAGGACCCATGTAAGCCAGATGCACAAAGTGGCACATGCGTATGGAGATTGTTTGCAGTGGTTGGAGGCCCTGGAGCACCCACTCTCTTTCTTCCTTTCTCTCTCAAATAAATAAATTTTAACAAGTTAAAAAAATGAAAGAAAACTAGGTTATTTTAAATACCTGTGTAAAGTGAATTATTAAATGAATGATTATTTCTGAAAGCACAAAGGACAGGCCAGATGGCTGGCTGTGGCTGTGCATCTCCAGAAAGTGAGCAAAGAGCAGATAATTTATTATTTCAAGTACTTTCTACTGATGTGTAATTTTTTTTCTTTTCTTTTTTCTTTTCTTTTGTTTTTTGGTGTGTAATTAAAAATTTTTTTTGAGGTAGGGTCTCACTTTAGCCCAGGCTGACCTCAAACTCACAGATCCTCTTACCTCTTCCTCCTGAGTGCTGGTATTATAGGTATGTGCCACCTTGCCTGGCTTCTACTGATGTATAATTGACAGAAGTACTTTGAGATCTGGGCTCCGGCTCATTTTATGAGAGAATGGGAAGCTGACGGTATTTGAATCTTCTTTCTTTCCTCTCCCTTTCTTTTCTTTCTTTCTCTTTGGTTTTCAAAGACAGGGTCTCATGTAACCCAGGCTGGCTTTGAAGTTGCCATGTTAGCAATGATGGCTTTGAACTCCTTCCTGATTCTCCTGTTTCCACCTCTCAACTGCTATGTTTACAAGGTGTACACCTGGCTTGTACTTAAAATCTTTTGTGGTGCACACATGTGTGTATAGGTGTGCCCGCCCATGCTCAGGCTGGTGGAGGCCAGAGGAAAATGTCTGATGTCCTCTATTGTTCTTCTGCCTTATTTCCTTGAGACAAAACTCTCACTGAACCTGCAGCTTGCTGTTTTTGGCTAGATTGGCTGGCCAGTAAGCCCCAGTGACTCTCGAGTCTCTGCTTCCCTCAGTGCTGGGGTGACAGACATGTGCAGCCACACCTGCCTTTTTATGTGGGTGCTGGGGGATAGAACTCAGGTTCTTATGCTTGTGTAGCAAGAGCTCTTACTCACTGAGCCATCTCCCCAGCCTCCTTGGACTGGGCTAGAAGCAGTTTGTGTGACAGGCTTGTTGTTATGGCCATGTCCTGAGAAGTTGTGTGGGAATGCATTGTGTAGAAACAGATTGGTGTGTGCAGAGGGATATGGCACAGAAATGAAATCTTTGGGCTGAAACTTCTGCCCATTCAGCTGCAATTATATGAGAGATTACAACCTTTGAGATTGGGCCAGCTGACCTGCACTGGGGCAACAGGAAGAATGTAGACTCTTTTGAAGGAGCCTGAGTGCTTAAGGACGGTTCTGTTCTTCAAAGTCTGCTTTATCTCCCCCCCCCCCCACATTAACAAACTGGCACCCTACCTGGTATTAATGGAGTATAAGAAATACAGGAAAGAGAGGGTTTTTGAATTTGCAGCACGGTCTTGTGTTTTGGAAATGGCCATGGGCAGTATGAAGCAGGTTTGCTAGATGCCTGCATGGAGACCCGATGGAGCCATGAGGATGGACCGTGGGTTGCAGTGGAGATGCTGGGACCACGAGATGGCTACTAAGGAAAGCTGCCGGCATGGATGAAGTTTTCCAGGACTGTGATCAGCCTATCTGGAATTGAAACTCTACAGACTTGTTGCTGGTTAGAATGATCAGACTTGGAGATTTGTCACTAACTAGAGTTGTTGGACTTAGAGCTAGAGTTTGATGTTTGCCCTATTTAAATCTTGTATTGGTTGAATGTTTCTTTGATATGCCCAATGCCATCTTTTGCAGTATGAGTGTTTATTTTGTGCCATTATGGGTTTTGGGGGGATTTTTTGGTATTATGGCTCAGTTAAAAGACCTTGGATTACTGGGATGTTTCAACATCGCTGGGATTGATAATACTATGGGGACTTTTAAAGTTGGACTGAATGCATTGTATTTGATATCATGGATAGTTATCAGTTTATGGAGCCCAGGGGCAGAATGTGGTGGTTTGATTCAGGTGTCCCCCATAAACCTATGTGTTCTGAGTGCTAGGTTCCTGGCTGATGGAGATTTGGGAATTAATGCTTCCTGGAGACAGTGTATATTGTTGGGGGTGGGCTTATGGGCATTATAGCCAGTTTCCTCTTGCCAGTATTTGGCACACTCTCCTGTTGCTATTGTCCACCTTATGTTGGGCAGGAGGTAATGTCCACCCTCTGCTCATGCCATTTTCCCCTGTGATCATGGAGCTTCCCCCTTGAGTCTGTAAGCCAAAATAAGCCTTCCCCCCCCCCCCAAAGCTGCTCTTCATCTTGTGGTTTCTGCCAGTAATGTGAACCTGACTGCAACACACCCCCTTGAGCACATGCATGACATTGCATGCTTGCATCACTGTGCATCTGGCTTATGTGGGAACTAGAGAGTAGAACATGAGTCCTTAGACTTTGCAGGCAAGTGCCTTAACTGCTAAACCATCTCTCCAGCCCCCTTATGGAACTCTTGAATTCACACTTGACCTTGGATTTTATTCTACATTCCGTTTTATTACTCAGAGAGGAAGAACTAGAACCCTTCCAACACATCTGCGTTTTTTTGTTGTTGTTGTTGTTTTTTTTTTTTTTTTCGAGGTAAGGTCTCACGCTAGCCCAGGCTGACCTGGAATTCACTATGTAGTCTCAGGGTGGTCTTCAACTCATAGCGATCCTCCTACCTCTGCCTCTCGATTGCTGGGATTAAAGGTGTGCGCCACCACGCCCGGCTCACATCTGAGGACTTTTAACCCTCCTCAGCCATCCCTTAACATACCTACCACGCAGACAGCTTAGAGACATAGGAACCTTTCTGGGTTTGCCTCAGGCCTGACTTTTTCCTTTGACAAAAACAAGCAAAGACCTGCAGTAAATTGGGTTATCTAATTTTTTTTTCTTACCACATCTGTACATAAAATGCAGAATCTGCAAGGAAGCTAAATATAACTGGAAAGCCACACATGTCCTCCAAAGAAAGGGAAGAGTTTTCATAGGTTAACGGAGGAAAGAGAGGGGCATCACAGATTTTTGTAGGCTGGAGAGGAAGAATTCAAGTTAAAGCATTTCTTGTCAGCCATGATTGGGTTAAGGCTTACAGAGAGTTGAATATTTCTCTAGGGTCCTTGATCTTGGTTAGGATCCAGGAAAAGAGCTTGCTCTGAATATATCAGTTTTAAAGGAAAGAAAATCCCAGGTGATTGTCAGATACTTCAGCAAGGCAAAAACAAAACAAAGCCTTTCCCCAGGGAAGGAAAGAAACTACACCTCACCTTGGTCCTGTACCAGACGTACACAATGTTGGGCAAGAGCTGGGCAGCAAGCTCTTTCCCTGTGAGCAGAGCAGCCCATATATAAGCCCCAAAGAAGAGATGGAAGTTTCAGGGCACCCCAGGGATCCTACCTCATGCTCATTCTTTGGAAAGAGTGTGGAGCTATACACATTGACACATTTTCTTCTCACAGTTTGCTTTACCTAGCCCTTAGCAGAGGCAGGTCTGCTGTGTTCTAGACACTGAGGTAGGCACACACTGGAAGGAGGCAGTGGCAGGGAGAGATCCCATATCATCACAGTCATACCCTTAGTCTGCCTTTGTCACTGGACACTTAGACTTACTCAGTCTTCCACACAGCATAAATTCCCTGGATTAAAAAAAAAAATGGGGGCACCTACCTGCAAAGCCAAAGAACCTAGGTTCGGTCCCCCAGGACCCACATAAGCCAGATGCACATGGTGATGCATGTGTCTGGAGTTTTGTTTGCAGTGGCTGGAGGCCCTGGCGCACCCATTCTCTCTCTCTCTCTCTCTGCTTATTTTTCTCTCTCTCAAATACATAAAAATAAAATATTTTTTAAAAATTTGGAAGCTGAACTGGGTAAAGGAAGATAGATTTATTTATAGTGTGCCCAAACCAGAGAGAGAAGACTAATTTCTCTCTGTCTTTTTCTGTAGAATTTTATAGAAAAGCTGAGAAAAAAGCCAGGAAATAAGCTTGTGTTATGTTATGCTATGTTATTTTGTGTGATAAGAGTTGTCAGAACTGTGTGAAATTTCTTTGTATAAGGCAAGTTTCTTTTCTGAGCAGTGCCAGGGCTTCATCTTTTCCCTTCATCCAGTGTGGGATTCTTGGGGAAATTTTAATGCCTTGGAGTCCAGTGTTTCAGTAGTCTGAAGGGAGGGTACAAGCATCTCTCATTAGAATATCTCCTCTTCTGCTACAGCCATGGTTATAACTTGGCATTAGTTTTTGGCACTCAAATAAACTTTGTGTCCTTTCATGAGGCAGGATGTACTGGAAGTGAGATTTCATCAGGAAGAGGATAAGGCTGGGAGGAAAGGGAGTTTTCTTTTTCTTTTAATATTTTTGTAAAATTTATTTATTTTTTATTAACAACATATTTTGTATGGATATAACATGTATTGGTACCATCTTTTCCCTCCTCCCTGCCCCCATTTCTGCATGGGGGGACCCCGGATTTTTCTTCTTAAAATATTAATGCCAGGTGTGGTGGTACATGCCTGTAACTAGCACTTGGGAGACTGAGGGAGGAAGATCACTGTGAGTTCAAGGACAGTCTGGGACTATAGTGAGTTCCAGGTCAGCCTGGGCTAGGATGAAACACTGTCTCAACAAAACACACCCCCCCCATTTATTTATTAGAGAGAGAGTATGGGTTTTCCAGGGCCTCTTGCCACTGTAAGAACTCCAGATGCATGTACCACTTCATGTCTCGCATATGGGGGTACTGGGGAATCGAACCCAGACTGGCAGGCTTTGCAAGAGTAAGCACCTGTAACCACTGAGTAATCTCTCTAGCCCCAGGTTTGTTTTTTATTTGTTTCTCCTCCTCCTTCTTTTTTTTGTCTTTTCAAGGTAGGGTCTCTCTGTAGCCCAGGCTGAGCTGGAATTTACTATTTAGTTTCAGGGTGGCCTCGAACTCATGGTGATCCTCCTACCTCTGCCTCCCGAGTGCTGGGATTAAAGGTGTGTGCCACCATGTCCGGCTAGTTTCTTCTTCTTCTTTTCTTTTTCTTTTTCTTTTTCTTTTAAAGGGAGGAATGACTCATGCCTTTATTTCATTTATTTATTTATTTCAGAGAGAGAGAGAGAGAAGGAGGAGGAGGAGGAGGAAGCAGAGAGAATGGGCACATCAGAGCTTCCGGCCACTGCAAATGAACTCCACACACATGCGCCCCTTGTGCATCTGGCTTACATGGGTCCTGGGGACTTTAACCGGGGTCCTTAGGCTTCGTAGACAAACACCGTAACTACTAAGCCATTTCCCCAGCCCCTTTTAGAAAATATTTTATTTATTTGAGAGAGAGAGAAGGAGAATGGGCACGCTAGGGCATCTAGCCACTGCAAACAAACTCTAGATACATGTGCCACCTTGTGCATCTGGCTTTATGTGGATACTGGGGAAGTGAACTTGGGTTCTTAGGCTTTGCAGGTAAGCACCTTAATCCCCAAGCCATCTCTAAAGCCCTGTTTCTTCTTTTCAAAAAAATTATTTTATTTATCTATGGAGAGAGAGAGAGAAAGAGAAAGAGGAAAGAGACAGATATTGTATTCCAGGGCCTCTTGATGCTGCAAATGAGCTCTAGATGCATGGGCCATGTTGTGTATCTGGCTTTATATGGGTACTGGGGAATTGAACCTGGAAACAGCAGGCTGTGCAAATAAGCACCTTTAGCTGCTGAGCCACTTCCCATCCTTTTTTTTTTTCTTTTTGTTTATGTGTACGTGTGTGTGTGCTTAATCATGGGTATACTGGGGCCTCTTGCTGTTGCAAACTCATGATGCATGTGCCACTTTAGAATTTTGCTTTACTTAGGTACTACAGAATCAAACCCAGGGCAACAGTCTTTGCAAACAAGTGCCTTTAACCACTGAGCCATCTTCCCAACCCAGAAGGAGTTTTTTGCAAGCACATTAGAAGGATGGTAGCTGGACTCTCAACATGAGGCTCCTAGCTTTGGGCTTAGATGACAAACTCAATTTTTGAACATTTGTGTTAAAATAAGCTTCAGTGACTTACATACATGACAAGCTCTCAACATCCACACTTCACACTGAAATTCTGCCAGGCATCAAAGGATGGGCCAAAAATTGCTCAAGCAAAGGGTTAAAAAAATGGTTGTGAAATATAATAAAAGTGTATGAGGCACTTTAGTTAGGCTTCTCTGTGAACCTAGTCTGATGAGATAATTATCTCGATGAAAGCAACACAGTTTTGACCAATTATGCATGCCAGAAAATCAGCATTGTTTATGGGGGTATGCAATTTGGAGGCAAGGTTGAAAGACAGGAGTGAGGAAACCATATTGGATGGTTACCATGATTTGAACCCTAAGCATGTACTGGGAAACTCCAAGACAACCCTCATTCTCTTGAGGAGGAAAACTGCATCTAAGAGAGTTTAAAACCCAAGGTCTGCCGGGCGTGGTGGTGCATGCCTTTAATCTCAGCACTCTGGAGTCAGAGGTAGAAGGATTGATGTGAGCTGAGTCCAGCCTGGGGCTATAGAGTGAGTTCCAGGTCAGCCTGGGCTAGAGCAAGACCCTACCTAAAAAAATTCAAACAAACAAATTAAAACAAAACCTGAGTTACACAGCTGGGGATGGAGCTGGAAATAGGAAAGGGTCAGTCTGTTTCATTCTATTGACTATGCTTTTAAGTAATATGTAATGTATATGATATATGTATGCATGTAAGTTACATCCTTATAACAATCCATCACTGGCATATTTGGTGTGATAAGAGAATTTACAATATTGAAGATGACTGATGATGGACATAAGACATACCCACATGTCCAGTGAAGGGAGGCACCCATGACATGTAAAGACAGGAAAGCTAAGGTCTTATTCAGAACAATTCACCTCTTTGGGACTGTAGCTACTTGTGGGTGAGGGAGACATTGAAAACTTATCCCGGGAGGTCATAATGCATGCAGGACCCCATGCCTTCTGCCCCCACTCCTGGCAGCCATGCAGCCACATGCTTCCATCATTCTCAGTTGTTCAACAGGTATCTCTGTGTGCTAAGGGGAACAGCCTGGGAGAGTCATTCAAGTTGAAGCACAAATCTTTGGTTACATGATAGTCTAAGAAAGATATTTTAGGACTACCAAATAGGACAACCTATCCAAGAATGGAGTGACTGCCCCAGGTGTCCCTATAAAGCTCAGAACCAAGAAGGGGAGAAAGGTCCCTTCAGAGCAGTGTGGCCCTTTTTTGGCCAAAGCTTGCTTTGTTTTCACCATATATAATTCCTTTGAAGTAAAAGATTTGAATGTATACCCAACACCTCAGCTAAAGAGAAACCTGTGCCTATTTCATTACTTAAAAATATTTAGAGTGGTGCCACTTTCAACCCCACTGACAATGGAGCAGGTGAACCTGTGAATACATGCAGTCCAGAAATAGCATACCTCGTTTTCTGTCCACCTCTGTCCATTCATCTACATGAAGCATATAAAAAGAAAACATCAGTTCAGGAAGCAAGAACATTATTTGCATGAAGGATTTAAAAATACCAGTTCCTTGGGTTAGAGAGATGGCTTAGCAGTTAAGGTGCTTGCCAGCAAAGCTAGAAGACCCAGGTTCGATTCCCTATTGTCCACATAAACTCAGATGCACAAGGTGGCATATGTGTCTGGAGATTGTCTGCAGTGGCTAGAGGTCCTGGTGTGCCCATTCTCTTTATAGGCCTCTTTCTCTGGCAAATAAATAAATACTTAAAAAAATTACCAGTTCCAATTATCTGGCCTATGGAACTTTATTTTCTTTTTGAGGCAGGGTCTTGCTCTAGCCCATGCTGATCTGGAATTCACTATGTAGTCTCAGGCGAGCCGTGAACTCACAGCAACCCTCCTACCTCAGCCTCCCGAGTACTGGGATTAAAGGCCTGCGCTACCTACCATGTCTGGCGAAACTTGAATGTTCCCTGTCCTTTGAAAACCTTTAAAAAAGTTTAAGAGCTTTCAAATCTGGATAAATGACAAGTTTCAGAAACACTGAGGAAAGGCTAGCTCTCATAAGAGTAGCCTAGGGTAAGAGGAAGCCCAGGAGAGCTATTTTCAAAAACAGGCAGAAAAAGGAATTTTTCATTGGTGGGGATTAAACTCAGGGCCTTATATATACTAGGGAAGAGCTCTGCCACTGGACTATAACCCCAGACAATCTAATCTTTTGTTAATATAAGATCTCCCCTTCTATAGTTGGAACCACTCAAATCAGAAAACTTGAAATGTGAATCAAAAGGAAAAAAAATTAGCATTTGTTTTGGCTTTACTTTTTTTTTTGTTTTTCAAGTAGGATCTTTTTGAAAAAATATTTTATTTATTTATTTATTTTTTATTTGAGAGAGAGAGAGAGGAGAGGGAGAGAATGGGTACATTCTAGCCCAGGCTGACTTGGAATTCACTATGTACTCTCAGGCTGACCTCAAACTCACAGTGATCCTCCTACTTCTGCTTCCCAAGTGCACCACCTCCACTCCTGGCAGAGACAGAAAGAGAGAGTGGGCACACTAGGGCCTTTAGCTACTGCAAATGAGCTCCAGATGCACGCACCACTTTGTGCATCTGGCTTTACAAGAGTACTGGGGAATAGAGCTCTGGTCACTAGGCTTTATAGGCAAGCGCCTTGACCAATGAGCCATCTTTCCAGCCCTTGGCTTTATTTTTATATATGGATGCATGACCTCCATGTAAAAGGAGGAACTAGTGCTGGACCACTACTAAGGAAACCCCTGAAGACAGGTAGTCAGGGAGATGTCAAAAGACCTAAAATTAGTAAAAATGCAGTTGGTTAGAGAGAGTTATGAGAATCAAGACCCTTTAAACATTTATGGTTCAAGAGCTGGCTCTACCCTTACCAGCTATATAAACTTCAAGTGGTTTATTGAACTTCAGTTTCCTCCTATGTAAAATGGGGACTATAATAGCACCTACCTCAAAGGGTTGCTGTGAGGATAAGTAGATAATAAATGTCAAACGCTTGGCTGACTTTTTTTCTTTTCCTGAAACATCTTGTACACCATTCATAAAGGATGAAAAATAACTTTTTCAGTGATGGGGATTGAATGTAGGGCCTTGTGCATGCTTATAGGCACTGAGATGTATCCTTAGCCCTAAAACAAACAACTTGTGCTTTCCTCATTTTTTCTCAAGGTAGGGTCCCACTCTCATCCAAGCTGACCTGGAATTCACTATGTAGTCTCAGGCTGGCCTCAAACTCATAGCAATCCTCCTACCTTTGCCTCCCTAGTGCTGGGATTAAAGACGTATGCCACTATCCCCAGCTCTTTCCTTATATTTTGAGAAAATTTCAATCTAGAACGTCCGCCAATTAGTAGTTTTGCAAATATCCACATGTGAAAACCATTTTCTAACTACTAATGGGACAAATTTGCCACTATAATATTTGGGAGTAATTTCTGAAGTTATTATTTTCTTTCTTTCTTTCTTTCTTTCTTTTTTTGTTTTTTTGAGGTAGGGTCTCACTCTAGCCCAGGGTGACCTCAGGACTTCATTATGTAGTCTCAGGGTAGCCTCAAACTCATGGCTATCCTCTTACTTCTGCCTCCCAAGTGCTAAGATTAAAGGTGTGCACCACCACATCCGGCCTGGAGTTATTCTTTTTTTTAAAATATTTTTTATTTATTTATTTGAGAGAGAGAGAGGGAGAGAGAGAGAGAGAGAGGAAGAGGGAGAAGGAAAGAGAGCGAGAAGGAGAGAGAGGGAGAGGGAGACAGAGAGGATGAAAGCACCAGGGCATCCAGCCACTGCAAACAAACTACAGACGTACACTCCATCTTGTGCATCTGGCTTACGTCGATCCTGGGGAATCGAACCTGGGTCCTTTGGCTTTTCAGGCAAGCACCTTAAATTCTAAGCCATTTCTCCAGCCGTGAAGTTATTTTTAAAACACATACATGCCTTTGATACACACTGGCATAGCCTCAATATGCAGTATGAACAATTCCTATGAGACTTGTTAGTACCATTGAAGGTCAGGCTCCTCTGGAAGTCATCACCTTTCTCCCTCAAAAGTCTCAGGCTGAGCTGGGCCTGGAGGTACAGACCTGTCATCCAGCTACTCAGGATGATGAGGCAGGAGGATTGAGCATTTAAGGCCAGTCTGGGCAATTTAGTGAGACCCTATCTCCAAATTTACAAGGACTGGGCTCATACCTCAGTGGTAGAATGCTTGCCTAGTAAGTGTGAGGTCTTAGGTTCAATCCCTAGGACTGCAGGAGAGGGAAGTGTTGCAGGCTGTTGGAGAGAATGTAATGGGAATGCAGCCCCAGGTCTGGCCTACTTCAAGCTTCTTAAAGCTGGTCTCTTAGGGATCATGGCTACAGCTTCTGTTTCTCTGTGGTATTTTATATATTTCACAGGTGATCCAGATTGATAGGCTGGTGACAATCTGGAGAAGGACAGCTTTTGTCATCTGGCAATGAGTTTGGGAACAAAGGTGCTGAAGGGGCTCATCTTCTCTCAGGGACAGTGACTCTGCTGTGGATAAAATGGAACTGGAAAATAACATGCGCCAAGCTCAGGGACACTCTACGTGGCAATGACACATTGTACCAGCAGAGGGCACTGGAGTGCTGTCAGCTACCAGCCCCTTTCCTCATGAGGAGCCAGGCATGATCCTCCATGAGTGGTTTTCTATCCTCCTGGGAGTTGACTTGTTTGTGACAACTCTCTATATAATAGGTGTTTTTTTTTTTTTTTGTTTGGTTTTTCGAGGTAGGGTCTCACTCTGGCTCAGGCTGACCTGGAATTCACTATGTAGCCTCAGGATGACCTTAAACTCTAGGAGATCCTTCATACCTCTGCTTCCCAAGAGCTGGGATTAAAGACGTGTGCCACCATGCCTAATTTATATATAGTTGTTTAAAAGCACTTTTCAAAAAGTTTTCTTTTTTTTTTTGAGCCGGGCGTGGTGGCGCACAACTTTAATCCCAGCTCTTGGGAGGCAGAGGTAGGAGGATCGCCATGAGTTTAAGGTCACCTGAGACTACATAGTGAATTCCAGGTCAGCCTGGACCAGAGTGAGACCCTACCTCAAAAACAAAAGCAAAAAAAAGGAGGGCGGGCTGGAGGGATGGCTTAGCAGTTAAGGCATTTGCCAAATTTTTGCAAAGCCAAAGGACCCATGTTCGATTCCCCAGGTCAGATACACATGGGGGCACACTCATCTGGAGTTCGTCTGCAGTGGCTGGAGGCCCTGGAGTGCCCATTCTCTCTCTCTCTCCCTCTCTTTCTCTCTCTCCCTTTTTCTCTGTCAAATAAATAAAAATAAAATATTTTTTAAAAAAGTTTTTGTTGTTGTTTTGTTTCGTTCTGAGGTATGGTCTCACTGTAGCCCAGGCTGACCTGGAATTCACTATGTAGTCTCAGGGTGGCCTCAAACTCACGGTGATCCTCCTACCTCTGCCTCCCAAGTGCTAGGATTAAAGGTGTACACCACCATGCCTGGCCTTTTTTTTTTTTTTTAAATCAGGGTCACATCTAGCCCAGATTGATCTGGAATTTACTCTGTAGTCCAGGCTGGCCTTGACTCACGGTGATACTCCAACCTCAGCCTCCTGAGTGCTGGGATTAAAGGTGTGTGCCATGATGCTGGCCTTTGGTTATATTTTGAAGGGAAGGTAGGGCAAGGCTATCCAGGGCAGGCTGCTAAATCTGATCCAGAAAAATCAAAACAGAACCTTACTGTTGTTTAGTTGTTCAGAACAACACTGCAATCTGAATGTCTGGGGAAAACAATCATTTTACAGTCCCACATCTCAGTGTCCTCTCCTGTAAAATGAGCAATGTAACCAGAACATAACTGGTTTCATCTGTGAGTGCTTGTAAGAGGACAGGAGTGAGGCAAAGGCAGCTTTTATTGTCCTCGTATTGCTTAAAATGTAGGACACCATTTAGTATGCAACACTCACAAGTTGCCCCATAAAGAGCACACTTCCTTTCTGGTGAGTATGAAACTTCAGCTGCACAATGGAGGAAAACCAATGTCTGCGCTGGTCTTTTGGGAACAGGGATGGCCTCCAGGAGACCAATTAGTCGTGTAAGATAATGAAAACATCTCGGAGAAATAGGGTTTCCATTCAAAGCTTCCACCAGGACTCGCTTACCATGTCTGGTGTTTCACAGGCCCTTGCGCAGACATCTGTCACGATGGCTCTGGCTCTGGCTCCTGCATCCACACCAACTTTTAGCAGTGGAATAGCAGAGACTTTCTCAGCTTTTAAAATCCTAGTCTACGGCTGGAGAGACGGCTTAGCATTTAAGGTGCTTGCTGTCAAAGCCGATGGAATCCAGGTTTGATTCCCCAGTACCTATGTAGAACCAGATGTACAGGGTGGCACATGTATCTGGAGTTTATTTGCAGTGGCAAAAAGCCCTGGAGTGTCTATTCTCTGTCTCTCTCTGTATCTGTCTCTCCCTCTACCTCTCAAATAAATTAGTAAAATATTAAAATCCTTTTGTGTTTTCCTCCACTGTCTTGTACAGTCTCCATCAGCCAACTATTTTGTCATTTCTTATAGAGAACCAGTGGTTCTATTAGCCATTAGCCTTCCTGGCTTGTCAAACTCCACAAAGACTCAAATGCAGTCCCTTCAGGTATGGAAGCATAGCACAGCACTTAAGGGCATGCTGGCTAGAGTAGGACCTCTGGAGCCTCCTGTCCTGGGGCTTTTAAGTCATTTTCTCCTTCTACCAGCCATGTGACCATGGGAAAACTGGCTTTAGTTTCTACTTCAAAATGGGGACTGCAGTATTTCCCATGTGGTAGAACAGTTGTGGGCATTAAGGTGTTTAAGTGGAATCGTTTTTTGTTTGTTTGTTTTTGTTTTTTTGAGATAGGGTCTCACTCTAGCCCAGGCTGACCTGGAATTCACTATGTAGTCCCAGGCTGGCCTCGAACTCATGGTGATCCTCCTACCTCTGCCTCCTGAGTGCTGGGATTAAAGGCATGCGCCTCCATGCTCAGCTTAAATGGAATCTTTGATGCATGATAAGTGCTTCATTTGCAAAAACTCTTTGGGGGCTGGAGAGATGGCTCAGCGGTTAAAGGCACTTGCTTGCAAAGCTTGATGGCCTGGTTTTGACCTCTTATGCAAAGCCAGATGCACAAAAGTGGCATATATATCTGGATTTTGTTTGCAGTGTCCTGGCACACCCAATGATCTCTCTCTCAAATAAGTAAATAAAAATATTGAAAAAGAGAAAAGCTGTTTTGATATCCAGGTGTGGCAGCTAACATCTGTAATATCAGCACTTCAGAGGTTAAGGCAGGAGGACTACCAAGATTTTGAGACTAGCCTGGGCTACATGGTGAGTTTCAGAACAGCCTGGATTACAATGTGAGGAGGCCTGTCTCAACAAAACAGAATTTTTTTTTTTTTTTTTTTTTTTTTTGGTTTTCCAAGGTAGGGTCTCACTCTGGCCCAGGCTGATCTGGAATTAACTATGTAGTCTCAGGGTGGCCTTGAACTCACGGTAATTCTCCTACCTCTGCCTCCTGAGTGCTGGGATTACAGGCATACGGCACCATGCCTGGCTTAAAACAAAAGTTTTATTGTTTCATTTGCAAGGCATGTCTGTAGTTTTAGAGGCAGTTACTGGACTGGGCTGATAGTGAGCTCTGCTTTTAGTGACTGCCCAGAAGAGCTAGATCGGGCTCCACTCTGTATCTTCCATAGTGTGATAGTTTCCAAAAACTGTATAATGAATGAATGCCTGAAATCCCCTAAAACTGAATCTAGGAAAACTGTACTATTGAAAAACTATTTTTTTCAAGTTAGGTTATTCTCTAGCCCAGGCTGACATGGAACTCACACTGTAGTTCCAGGCTAGCCTCAAATTTACAGTGCTCCTCCTACTTCTGCTTCCCAAGGGTTGGAATTAAAGGCATGTGCCACCACACCTGGCTAAAAACCATTTTAAAATATATTTTTATTTGCAAGCAGAGAGAGATGGAAGAGAGACAGACAGAGAGAATGGGTGCACCAGGGCCTCCAGTCACTGGAAATGAACTCCAGATGCATGTGCCACTTTGTGCATCTGGCTTTACGTGGGTACTGGGGAATCAAACTTGGGTTGGGTCGTTAGGCTTGCAGGACTGAGCCATCTCTCCAGTCCTAAAAATTATTTTTTTGTTTATGTATGAGAGAGAGAGAGAGAGAGAGAGAGAGAGAATGGGCAAACCAGGGCCTCCTGCCACTGAAAATGAGCTCTAGACATGTGAGCCTCTTTGTGCATCTGGCTTTACATATGGGGTACTGGGTACTGGGGAACTGAACAGAGGTCATCAGGCTTTACAAGAAAGTACCTTTAACTGCTTAGCCATCTCTTCAACCCTCTCCCCCTACAAAAAACACTTTTTTGGCCGGATATCGTGGCACATATCTAGGATACCATCATTGGGGAGGCGGAGGCAAGAGGATCAGGAATTCAAGGCCAGTCTTTGCTACATGAGCCCCTATCTCAAAAAAAAAAAAAAAAAAAAAGAAAGAAAGAAAGAAAAAAAGCACCTTGGGCTGGAGAGATGCTTTAGTGGTTAAGATGTCTTCTGGCAAAGCCTAAGAACCCAGGTTCAATTCCCCAGTCCACACGTAAAGCCAGATGCAGAAGGTGGTGCATGTGACTGGAATTCATTTGCAGTGGCTAGTGGCCCTGGTGTGACCATTCTATCTGCCTCTTTCTCTCAAATAAATAAATATCACAGAATCTTTCTTTATATTAGGATGTATTAATTGTACAAAATAATGGGTTTCCTTGAAAACTATAGTTCTCTTATTGTGGGACTTTTGTATGTGTTCATGTGTATGAGTGTGTGGTGGTCAGAGGACAACTTTGAGTACTTATCCTTGCCTTCCACCTTGTTTGAGGCAGGGTTTGTTGCTTACCACTGGGTATGCTAGGCTAGCTGGTCTGTGAGGTTCCCGGAAAATCTCCTGTCTCTGTCGTCCTTCTTGCTGTGGGGATACTGGGATTGCAGTTGCTCACCACAGCACCACAGCATCTTTAACATGGGGTCTAGGAATCTGACATGCAGCACTCACACTTGTGCAGCAAGTCCTTTATCCTTTAAACCACCTCCCCAGTCTTGCCCCGTTATGGTACTTTTTTTGTTTTCAAGGTAGAGTCTCATTCTAGCTCAGGCGCTCAGGCACTCAGGCTGACCTGGAATTCACTATGTAGTCTCAGCAGGGTGGCCTTGAACTCATGGCGACCCTCCTACCTCTCTGCCTCCCAAGTGCTGGGATTAAAGGCGTGTGCCACCACGCCCAACTTTGTCTTGGTACTTTTTATTTTATTTATTTGACGGAGAAAGAGGGAGGGAGGGAGGGAGGGAGAGAGAGGGAGGGAGGGAGGGAATGAATGGGTGCGCCAGGGCCTCCAGACACTGCAAACAAACTCCAGACACATGCACCCCCTTGTGCATCCGGCTACCATGGGTCCTGGAGAATCGAACCAGGGTCCTTTGGCTTTGCAGGCAAACACCTTAACTGCTAAGCCATCCCTCCAAACCTGTTTTGGTACTTTTGAGACAGGGTCTTGCTATGTTTCTCTGGCTGGCCTGGAACTTGCTAAGTAGACATGGCCTTGAACTTGTGGGGATCGCTTGCCTCAATCTCTCAAGTGCTGGGATGCCCCATCTGAAGACTGCAGTGGAAGATAAAGCCCATTTCTTAGTGCTCACAGAATCTTGCCCAGACCTTCTTGAAAGACATCCTTTACGCATTGTGATAAATATGCTAAATACATTTTCATTCAGTTCTTACAAGTTCACTTTCAGTTATGCCATATTATTACCATTTTATGCAGAAACAGGCTTAAAGAGGTTATAAACCAAGTCGTTGCAACTAGTCAAATGGTAAAGCTAGAATTGGGACTTAGATCTGTACGAACCCAGAGAGTTTACTCTTAATTACGAAGATAGCATACTGTCTTCCAAGATGCAGAGTGCCTGTACAGAAACCTAGCCTGTCACCCCACTGAGAGCCATTAGCCTGGATGAAATCAGACCACAGAGGGAACAAGGAACACAGAGGTCTCTTGATGAAGGAATGATAATGGCATAGAAAACTACCAGTTTTTCAACATTTACTTAGCATGGACTAATTCTGGTCTGGGCTAGATGCTGGAGTTACAAAGATGATAGGACAATCAAGAAGAGGACACACACACACACACACACACACACACACTCTTCAGCATAACATGGCCAAGGGGTAGGGTAGACAGAAGCATGCACAGGATGCTATGAAAATAGGCGGGCTCTTTTCCTATGGGGGAAGGCCTCTTGAAGGAAGATGATTCTGTAGCTGAATGGTGCATGGTGGTTGGAGAAGGATGGCGGGATGGGGATTACAAGCATGGAGACATAAAGGGCATGGCTTAAGCATGTACAAGCAGTTTGGTGTAATAAGGATTCAAAGTGGAAATCAGGCAGTGGTGAGAGATCACCACAGTGAAGGGCTCCACCTGGCCCCCATTCAAACAGCAGTGGAAAGCTAACAACAGGTTTCAAGGGCGTGTGTGTGTGTGTGTGTGTGTGTGTGTGTGTGTGGCAATGGACGGATCAGAGTGCAGAATGAATGGGGAAACATAATAGGGAAATCTCTTCCCTCTTTATACATGAACTTGGATGCGAATTCAAAATCAGTTAAAATCTTAGTATGTATGTTTAATGTCCATTGAACATACAGAGACTGCTGGGAGAGAATTTTTTTTTGTTGTTGTTTTTTCGAGGTAGGGTCTCACTAGCTCAGGCTGACCTGGAATTCACTATGTAGTCTTAGGGTGGCCTAGAACTCACTGTGATCCTCCTACCTCTGCCTCTAGAGTGCTGGGATTAAAGGAGTGTACCACCATGCCTGGCTCTCAGAATGTTTTAATCAGTGTCTATGTCGACTGCCTTCATGTCAACTTTTCCTCCTCTATTTTGAAACAGAATAGCTGATATAAATATTAATCCAGGAAATTTGGTGAAAGCAGTTGTTTGCTGAGGGGGGGGGGATGTTCTGCGTGGTCATTTTTATGAGAATTATATATGGTGTAATTTTGTATTTATTATTATTATTATTTTGGTTTTTCGAGGTAGGGTCTCTCTCTAGCCCAAGCTGACCTGGAATCGCTATGTAATCGTCGGGTGACATTAACTCAAGGCCATCCTCCTCCCTGTGCCTCCTGAATGCTGGAATTAAAGGCGTGCACCACCACACCTGGCATAATTTTGTATTTTAGAGGCTGTCTTTACAACATTCCTCTCCAACAACTTTGAAGGGAAAGATACGTTTTTGTTTTTATATCATCTCAGAACCCTACATTTCTAGAAATGGCCTCTGAAACGAGCAAGACTAATCTTCAACTTACGCAGAAGGATACTACATGGAGAAATGGAGAATCAGAACTTGCTGGGGGTGCGGGTAAGGAGGATGGACTGTACTTGCAAAGTTGTTGCTAGGTGGTCAATAGTTTTGGCAAGGGGTAGCTTTCAAGAGCGATGGGGAGATTATCTCTTCCATTTGGAGAGAGGGTGACACTAGGCGATCAGGTACTTTCATTCTGTGCAATGAGGGTGGTTAAGTGTTCCTACTGGGAAAGGCTCTTTTGGAGAATTTGACTCCCGAGGGGACTTCGTTTGCCTGGGCACCGTGTGGCTTGCTTGAAAGGTACATGGCAGTGAGGGTGAAGGGCGGGCGCAGAGGTGTGGGTCTGGCTGTTGGGGAAGCGGTGAGTGGGCCGGGGTTCGGGTCTGGCTGTAGGGACCAGGGTGCAGCCGAGGGGAGCAGGCTGAGGACGTCAGCGCGGCGACGAGAGGGCAGTGCGGACTTCGGGGTGCAGGTCAGGGTGGGCCAGGCGCCTCTCACCTTTGCGGGCCTTGTCTCCGGGGATGTTCTGCGCCCGCAGCCGCTGGTCCAGGACGTAAAGCATCTCCCCGCCCAAGTTCAAGAAGAGCAGCGGCAGCGTCCGCACCGACATGGTGGTGCGCGGCCCTGGAGAGCCCCGGATCTTTCCTGCCACTGGCCTGGAGGCCCTCGCCGCGTCTCCTGGCCCGGTTGCTAGGGCAACGCCGCGACCGGGAAGACCAGCCAATCGGAGGGCGGTTTGGTGAGGGGCGCCTGAGCACGGGCGCTCATTGGACTGGGCGGCGAGGATGGCCTCAGGGGATTGGCCCGGGCGGGGCGCGGGAGGGAGGCCGGGGCGCGGACCCCGGCTCGCCGTCGCCGTCGCTCAGTGACTTAGGGCAGGTTGTGAGCCTGTGCTCCGAGGCTGGGGCCGCCTCCCGGGGTGGAGGGGAAGCCGCGAGGTCCGGGAGAGCTCCACGAGGGCGCTCAGTTGAGTGACTGTGATGCCCTTACATCATTTGCCAATCCTCCCCAAGAAGCGAAGACCCACCCGGCTTCCTTCTCCGTGAAGCTGCCACTGTCCTGAAAGGCAAGAAGATACTCATGACCCTCCCGTTGGCTGTCAGACTATTGAAATAAGGCTTCCCAAGGAATTGGAACTTCCTTCAGGAATCCCATTTTTTAAAAATATTATTTATTTAAAGATGAGGGACAAAGAGGCAGAGTGACCCACTAAGCACATCACATTCATACTCATTTATTACTGCTACTCTCACTTTTGGATTACAGAAGCTTCTCTTTTCAGATGGCGGTGACCTCTGGGATGACCCAAAAGGCAACATGGTGCTGAGCAGAAGTGACAGAGGAGTGCTCAGTGCTGAAATATCTCTATCACATCTTTCAAGGCTCAGGATCCACTGCGAAAGAGGTGGTGGAAAGAATGTAAGAGCCAAAGGAAGGGCACCACTGTTTACAACGCAGTATTCCAGACACAAAATGGTCTGGCACTACCTACACATGACCCTCGTAATAGGAGGAAAAGATGATGACATCAAGATAAGAAGACTAATGGAGAGGGGGAGGGGATATGATGGAGTGGATTTGTGAAGGGGAAAGTGGGGGAGGGAACTATCATGCTTTATTATCTATAATTAAGGAAGTTGTCAATTAAAAAAAAAGTTAAAGGGCTGGAGAGATGGCTTAGCGGTTAAGGTGCTTGCCTACAAAGCCAAAATGACCTAAGTTCAATTCCCCAAGACCCACATAAACCAGATGCACAAGGTGGCACATACATCTGGAGCTCATTTGCAACAGCTGAAGGCCCTGTCACACCCATTCTATCTGTCTCTCTCAAATAAATAAATTAAAAAAAAAAAAGAGAGGCAGAATGAGTATGGGCACACCAGGGCCTACAGCCACTGCAAACGAACTTCAGGCACATGGGGCTACTTTGTGTGTATCTGGTTTTATGTGAGTGCTGGGGAATAGAACCTGAGCAATCAGGCTTTTCAAAGCAAGCAGCTTTAACCGCTGAGCCATTGCTCCAACTCCAGGAATTTCATTCTATGGGAAGGAAAAGGCTGAAGCGTGCCACCAGCCAGAGATGGAGCTTTTCTGAGATGGATTTCACAGTTGTGACAGCTTTGTCAGACTACCTTGCAGGAGCTGAACTGAGATGATGATGGGTCACTGATGGGCAGGACCACACCTTGGCCAGGGCTGGCTTAGCTATGCATTCCCTTGGCTCTCTATTAAACCTAAACCTGATGTCAGGACTCTGAAGATGGACTGGGGTGGTGAATCGTTGGATATTTTGTTCCATTTCAGTGTGACCACATTAAATAAATCTTTTTCTGCTTCTCACTGTTACTTATTTGTTTAATTGGCTTATGAAGTATGGGTGGCCAAACCTGGTTTATTAGGCTCTCAGGGCCCAAGACCCTTAATAACTGCTACCAATGCAAGCTGGCCCTGGCCCTGTACTTGGGTTGAAGGGGCATCCCAACCATTGCTGTTTTTTACCTCCACCCTAGGTTCCAGCCTCACTTTCTGGTCCTTTGCCACACACTTCACATGTGAGCCACTCTTCTGATAGACTTCATCACTCTACTAAACATCCTTCCCTCCAGTTATGGTAGCCTTGAGACTTGGCTTCCTATTGAGGATCAGCTTCCAAATTCTTCTCAGATGTCACATTTATCCATCAATGTTTAAAATATTTATTTATTTATTTATTTGATGTAGAGAAAGAGGGAGAGAGGGGGAGAGAGAGAGAGAGAAAGGGAGAGAGAGAAGAGAGAGAATGGGCATGCCAGGGCCTTCAGCCACTGTAAACGAACTCCAGATGCATGTGACCTCTTGTGCATCTGGCTTACATGGGTCCTGGAGAATTGAACCAGGATCCTTTGGCTTTGCAGGCAAATGCTTTAACTGCTAAGCCATTTCTCCAGCCCCATCATTTTTTTTTTTTCGATGTAGGGTCTCACTTTAGCCCAAGCTGACCTGGAATTCACTATGTAGTTTCAGCGTGGTCTTGAACTAATGGCAATCCTCCTACCTCTGCCTCCCAGGTGCTAGGATTAAAGGTGTGCACCACCACGCCTGGATTAATTTCTTTCTTTTTCTTTTTTTCCTGTATTATTACAGTCTTTCATTCATATCACTGTTTTTTACTCTGCTGCACTGGCTTCTGGGCTAAATTTCAAGGCACCACTTTTTACTTTTTGAGTCTGTGTGGTGTATGCACATGTGTAGATGTATGCCCTCCATGTGGATGCATATGGAAGCCAGAGAACATTGGATTGGGTGCCCTCCTAGTGCTCATCTGTGTATTTCCTTGAGATGGTGTCTCTCCCTCAACCCAGAGCTGCTGTCAGTAAGCCCTAGCCATTCTCTGGTCTCCACCCCACAGACTGGGGTTACAGTTGTGTGTGATTATGACTTTTTTTTAAAACTTATTTGAGAGAACAAATAAATGGATATGGGTGTGTTGGATAAATCGATATAGCTGTTGCTACTGCAAATGAACTCCAGACTAATGTATTGTATAGCTGGCTTTATGTGAGTACCTGGGAACTGAACATGGGTTGACAAGCTTTTACGAGCAAGCACCATCTCTCCAAACCTGTTTTTTTGTTTCCTTTGTAATTATTTTTTGAGAGACAGAGAATTGGCGTGCCAGGGCCTCCAGCCACTGCAATTGAACTCGGCACATGTGCGACCTTGGGTGCTTGTGTCACCTTGTGTATCTGGCTTACGTGGGACCTGGAGAGTCAAACATGGGTCCTTAGGCTTCTCAGGCAAGCACCTTAACCACTAAGCCATAGCGCTAGCCCTGCTTTTTTTTTTTTTTTGATAGGGTCTCACTCTAGCTCAGGCTGACCTGGAATTCACTATATTGTCTCAGGGTGGCCTCAAACTCATGGTGATCCTTCTATCTCTGCCTCCTGAGTGCTGGGATTAAAGGCGTGTGCCACCATGCCCAGTTCTGCTTTGGAAAAAAAAAAAAAAAAAAAAAGCATTTACCTGAAAGAGAGGGGTGGGGGTGGAGAAGGGGGAATGGGCACACCAGGGCCTCCAGCCACTGCAAATGAATTCCAGACACATGTGCCATCTTGTGCATCTGGCTTATATGGATCTTGATGAATTGAACCTGAATCCTTTGGCTTTGCAGGCAAGTGCCTTGCCTGCTAAGCCATCTCTCCGGCACCCTTATTTGCTTTAGAGGCATGGTCTCACTCTAGTCCAGGCTGACCTGGCACTCTGTAGCCCCAGGCTGGCCCTGAACTATGGCAATCCTTCTACCTCAGCCTTCCCAGTGCTGGGACCAAAGGCATGTGTAACCACATCTGGTCATGCCCATCTTTTTATGTGGGTTTTGGAGAGATGAACTTGTCAGTCTGTGGCCTGAGAGGCCCTTACGCTTAAGCATGCAAGCACTTTTTCACTGAGCCATCTCTTCAGCACATTTTTATTCTATTTCTGAAATAGGGTCTCAGGCAGTCCAGGCCTCAAACTCACCATGTAGTGGACGCTGGCCTTGAACTGATCCTCCTGTGTCCATGTCCCAAAAATGGGGATTACTAGGTAGGTGATTCCATACTATCAACTCCCAACTGTTCTGGTCCCAGCTTCCCTACGGAGGCCCAAATCTAAACTTCAACTCCTCTTTGGACAGCACTTTAACACATCTCCATCCTGAAGTGGCTTCCTTTCCCAGAATGAAGCCCAAAGTCTTTTCTCTAGTGTAATGTACTGAGTGTTGACGCTCTCCCCATACTCCCAGTTCATGTGCTGAAACCCTAACTCTAATGTTACAGTATTTAGAAATGGGCTTTTGGGAAGTAACTGGGGTCAGATCAGGTCATGAGGGTGGGATCTTCTTGATGGGAATAGTGGGAAAGTGGGATGTACAGAGAGGGAGAGAACATGTTTCCTCCAAGTACACACAAGAAAGGCCCAGTGACCCTTGGTTTCCCACCAGGAATAGATGTTAAGACCCTATTGCTGAAGACTGCACCTACTTGGGCTGCAAGGCCACTGAGAAATCCTGCTGGAACTGAGCTGATAACCTCCTCCATGTAGACCAGCTGACAGAAAGCTAGAAGAAGCCATTCTGCATGCAGTTCAATGGAAGAGAGAGAAATCACCAGTGAAGATACTCAACAGTAGACACTGCAAGCCTTATATTTGGCCAGCCAGGCCAAATGAGCCAACGGGTGCAATAGTGCCATGTCTGTCATGATAGAAACCAACTGCCCTCTAATTGGACTGGAGGCCTGCTCCATGGGAGGGAACACATCCCTGATACTGATAACTTAAAACAGGGGTAATCATGAGCCCTAGGGGTTGTAACGTCTGCTGCTGTCTGGCTAAATGTATATGCCATGCTTATCAAAGTGCCCAGTAAGCACTTCTCTTAATGTTCATGCCCTTATATTAATGCTACTGTCACTTTTGGTAGAGAATCTTCTTTTCAGATGGCAGTAACCCTGGGATGACTCAGAAGGCATCATGGTGTTGGAAAGAAGTGACCGGAGTGTTCAGTACTGTAATATCTCTATCACACCTTCCAAGGCTCAGGGTCTAATGCGGAAGAGGTGGTGGAAAGAATGTAAGAGCCAAAGGAAGGGTAGGACTCCTTACAATGTGCTCCCCCCATATACAAAATGGCCTGGATATCCATGACCTCACAGTGCCCGTCATTACCTACACAAGACCATCATAAGAGGAGGAAAAGATCATGACATCAAAATAAGAGACTGATTGAGATGGGGAGGGGATATGATGGAGAGTGGGATTTCAAAGGGGAAAGTGGGGGGAGGGAGGATATTACCATGGGATATTTTTTATAATCATTGAAGTTGTTAATAAAAATTTGAAAAAAAATAAGAAAGACCCAGTGAAAGGCACAAGATGGCCTCTGCAAGCAAGACAGCATTCTCACAGAAACAATCAGCCAATACCTTGATTTTGGACTTCATGGTATCTAGAACTGAGCAAATCTCTCATTTTATTTTTCTGGTGCTGAGGATGAAACCCAAACCCTTATTCTGGGCAAGCCCTCCACCACTTAGCCACACTCCCAGTGCAGTTTTTCTTGCCAACACCCCTAGTCTGCAGTACTTCCTTATGACAGCCTGAGACATGTAACCCCCAGAGAGCTTTCATCGCTGCCTGCTCTTCTCTTTGATCGCTCAGTTTCACACACCTGTCTTCCTTGGCTTTTTTAAACACGACAAGGGTACCCAGGTGGGTTTTATGGGGGGGGGGGGGCGTGTATCCATGGCCCGCTTTGTGTATGGACACTTTCCCAGGGACAGGATGTAGTTTCTAGATTTTCAGTGTGGATGCTGGTACTCCCACCTCAGCTCCCCTACCATAAACTGCTCTATCTCCCTTCCATCTCCCCTCCACACAGCTGCTGCCTAACTATCCTGAACAGCTGCCGTTCTTCTACAGTGTGCAAACTTTAACTGCCACTCCATTCTCCAGAGGACGGTATGCAAGTGGCTCAGCCTTATACAGCCCAGCTGCTTACCTTTCAAGCTTGATTTCCGAGTCCCACTGCTCCCCAAATACACCTCTAGATGACTTCTGAGTTTGAGCCTGGATGCCGTCCCTCCCTTGCTGTGGAGTGAACCCTGCTCTGCCTTAGGGCTCAGTCTAGGAGGTGGCTTCTATGGCTGGCCAGTCTTCCTAGCCAGTCTGCTGTGTGTTCAGCATCCCCTCTGCTGAGATACATGACAGGCCACTGTTTCTAGGATTGTGTCCTCCTGCAGCAAGGGCAGTGCTGAAATCCTAGAGCTAAATCGAAGAGTAAAGTCCTCTCTTCCTGAGCTAAAATAGACCTCCTTTTCAAGGCAGAAAGAAATCACTTGGATAGACTTTATTGGCTTTCATTGGGCACGTCCGGCTGGGCTCTGGAATGGCTCTCTGGGTTCCCCTGGGCATTCGGTTTCTGTCTGGCTGCTGCAGCTTTTAAATCCCTTTTTTGCTTCTTTAGCTTTTTTACCTCCTGGTAAACCTGGGGGTAAAAGGGAGTAAGAATCAGACTTTAGGCTGGAGAGATGGCTTAGCGGTTAAGGTGCATGCCTGTGAAGCCTAAGGACCCAGGTTCAATTCTCCAGGTCCCATGTAAGCCAGATGCACATGCATCTGGAGTTTGTTTGCAATGGCTAGAGGCCCTGGCATGGCCATTTTCCCTCTGTCTCTCTCTTCCTGTCTCTAATAAATAAATAAATGAGAATAAAATCTTTAAAAAAAGATATAAACTCTTCAAAAAGAAAGAAACAGTCTTTAGTTATATGTAAAACCTTACATTTGGAGGTCTGTGGAACTCTCTCCCCTGAAGGCAACCCACTTTCTCCCTAGGGTCAATGTCCTGAGACTTCCCTGGGGACTAGTTCCACACCTTTATCAGAAATAGATGACTTCTCCTTTCCACTCCTGCCACCCCAGTCTGCAGTGAGGCCAACCAAACAGCCACAGTGACTCGTACCTGAATGCAGAGGGCCTTCTTGGTCAGGAAGCGGCGGTGGGCCCTTCGGTAGTACAGAGGGGGAAAGGTGTATTCAATGCCCAGCTCCCTGCACGTCTTCTCAAAGACTTCAAAGTTGGTCATGCGGAGGTTCTTGAGCATCTTTTTTCTCTGATCGATGCTCATCAGCAGAAAGCGTTTATGGGCTTTATCCTACAAAAGACTCTGCATTACTTTCATTGTTTTTTAAAGTATTTTTATATTTATTTATTTGTTTATTTTGGTTTTTCGAGGTAGGGTCTCACTCTAGCCCAGGCTGACCTGAAATTCACTATATAGTCTCAGGGTGGCTTCGTACTCATGGTGATCCTCCTACCTGTACCTCCTGAGTGCTGAGACTAAAGACATGTGCTACCATGCCTGGCTTTAAAGTATTTTTTTAAAATTTGTTTGTTTATTTATTTATTTGAAATTGACAGACAGAGAAAGAGGCAGAGAGAGAGAGAGAGAAAATGGGTGTGTCTGGGCATCTAGACACTACAAATGAACTCCAGACGCATATGTCACCTTGTGTATTTGGATTACATGGGTACTGGGGAACTGAACATGGGTCCTTAGGCTACACAGGCAAGCACCTTAACTGCGAAGCCACCAAGTATATTTTGCCTGCAAAGCCTAAGGACCCATGTTTGACTCTCCAGATCCCACATAAGCCAGATACACAAAGGTGAGGCAAGTGCAAGATCACACATGCCCACTAGGTGGTGAAAGTGTCTGGAGTTCCATTGCAGTGGTGTAAACACTGTCTATGGTAACGAGGATGGTCATTTTATCATTTCACTGAAATTTCCCAGCAACCTTAGGTCAATATTACTGTGGTTCTGGGTGTGTGTGCTATTGCTCTTCTTCACATTTTAAAAATGGGAAACGAAATGTTCAGAGATCTGCTCCTTAGGACTGTGGGTGCTAAGGTTGAATCTTAAATTAGGGCCTAGTGGTCTGACTCCAAATCTCATGCTCTTTCCTCTATACCATTCACTCAGCCTTTCTATAGCTTAGCAAACTGGCAGCTTGGGCAAAGAGAAGGAAGGCCTTGTTCTCTGTGAGGGACCTGTACACACCAAGTAAACAAAATTGTCCTCTCCATGGAGCATACTCAACCAGCTCTTTGAAGCACTCAGGTGTCAGACATGGTGCTGGAACAGTTTGTATTCAAAACTGAATGGTTATTAAAAATAACCACAGGACTGAAGAGATGATTTAGTTGTTAAGGCATTTGCCTGCAAAGCCTAAGGACCTATGTTTGACTCTCCAGATTCCACAAGAGCCAGACGCACAAAGGTGAGGTCACACATGACCAGTAGGTGGCACAAATATCTGGAGTTCGATTTCAGTGGCTGAGGCCCTGGTACACCAATTCTTTCTCTCTCTGCCTCTAAAAAAAACAAAACAAAACAACACAGCGGGGCGTGGTGGCGCACGCCTTTAGTCCCAGCACTCAAGAGGCAGCAGTAGGAGGATCACGGTGAAGTCTGAGGCCACCCTGAGACTACAGAATAAATTCCAGGGCAGTCTGGGCTAGAGTGAGACTCTACCTCAAAAATCCAAAAACAAAACAAAGAAACAACAACAACAACAAAAAAACCCCACAAACAGGCTGGGGATGTGGGATGTGCTCAGTTGGCAGAAGGGTTGTCTAGCATGCATGAAGCTCTGGGTTCCATCCCCAGCACTGCATAAAACCAGGTCTTGTGGAACATGCTAGGGAATCCCAGCACTCAGGAGGTAGAGGTAGAGAAATACAGGAGTCAAGGCTAGCCTTGGTTACAGGAGATTTTGTCTCAAAACAAACAGTAAGCACAATTGTGGGCAGATGGCAGTATATGCTTGTAATCTCAGCACTCAGGAGGCTGAGGGAGAAGGAGCATTTGAAGCCAGTTTGGGCTACATAGTGAGACATTGTCTCAAAACAAATAAAAGTAACTGCAATTGCCTACTTATAGTAGCTGTGTGCCAACATTCTCTGAGCTATGGCATAACAGTTAAGAATATGGGCCCTGTGGCAAGAATGCCTCATTTTAAGTCTCAGCCCCTACTAGCTAGTAATGTGCCTTGAGGAACAACTTTATTGTGATTAGACTGTTCCTCTGGAAGATGGAAACAAATACTTATAAGGGTTACATGAGATGATGCCCAGAAATCATTTAGCAGCCCAAGGGCCCAAAGAACGTCTGTGCACCATCTGGCAATTGTCACTATTTTGTGTAACCCTGGCAATCCTGTCTCAGGCTTTCATCTGTTTCCTACCTTACACATGAGAGAACGTACGCCCAGACCTGTACGTTCCCCAGAGTCACACAATGACTTTAAGTGGAAGTGACAAAGCCAGTAGTTAAATAGTGTAAAATGGCGCCATCCACAATTCTCAAATACTTATGTACCCACTGTGTGTCAGTTAGTGACCATGTTCCTGACCACTGATGACACTCAGCACAGTCCTATAAAGCTCCCCTGGAGGCAGGAGTGAAGTGCTTTTCTTACTGGAGCTGAGGAGTGGGCACTCTGGTGTCACAGTCACTGGCTTCTCAGGACCCAGAGCCCTTTACCCGCAGACTCCTCTCCCCCAGGCTGCTGTGGTTAACTGTGAGTGAAGCCTGGGTTTACCTTCCGATGCTTCTGCATGTGTTCTTCGTAACTGCGGATCTTGACGGACAAGGCAACAACTGAAACCACAAACCACAGAGGATGAGAGCTGGGCACAGAGGAAGGAAGGGCCAGGCCTACGCTGCGTTTTAAGTTCTAAAGGAGTAACAATTACCAGTGCTCCTGTACAGCTCTCTATAAATCCCAAAGCACCTGGAACTGAAAGTTCTCAAAAGACTTTGTGTTATCTTTCTAGTAGAAAAGCAAGCATCAAAGAAACAGAAATTCCTTAATCTCATAAAGTTAGCATAAAAATTATAGCATACACATACGTGTTGTTTTTCTTTCTTTTTTTGAGGTAGGGTCTCACCCAGGCTGACCTGGAATTCACTATGTAGTCTCAGGGTGGCCTCAAATTTATGGTGATCCTCCTACCTCTGCCTCCTGAGTGCTGGGATTAAAGGCGTGCACCACCACGCCCGGCTCTCAAATAAGTTTGTTTTTTTTTCCTCAAAAAAATTTTTTTATTAACAACTTCCATGATTATAAAAAAATATCCCGTGGTAATACCCTCCCTCCCGCAAATAAGAGTTTTTGAATATGTGTGGGTGCATGTATGTGTATGCCTGTGCAGCTCACCAGACTTTAATCTCCGGCAGAGGGAGAAGAAAAGAATGAGGCAGGGAGGAGGAGAAGGAGGTAAAGGCTGTAAATACAGGCCGATGGCACAGTGGTGGGGACAGTGCTGTCCCACAGGACCAGCAGTCTGCCTCAGGGCTGCTCTGGTGGTAAAGGAAGATACCAGGTGCTCAATGCAAGGGGCAGGTTTTCCCTTCACATGTAATGAGGACCACTGCTGGTTCCAGCTGCAAACCAAAGTCCAAACTTTACTCTCCTGGGAATCCTCCACATGTCTGTGGGCAGGAGTCTGTTATCAGAGAGATACTTTCATTTCCAAGGTGTGTTTGCTCTAACTTCTCAAAGTCCTATCATGAAGTAGGAAGCAAGAAGCATGCCTTTAGCCCCAGCACTTGCGAGGCAGTGATAGGAGCTAGAGTGAGACCCTACCTTGAAAAACCAAAAAAAAAAAAAGAAGCAGAGCCCCCCCCCGCCCCCCCCCCCGTGTGCAGTGTAGGAAGCTGAGGCTCTGTAGAGCATGGGTGACTTGCCCAAGCTCACACAGAGCAGTGGAGCAGGACACAGAGCCTAGGATCCAGAGTCCAGGCCTACCATTTCTCTCGCTTTCCTAAGCCATCTTATAGACAAAAGCCAAGGGCCAAGGAGCAGCTAGAACACTCCCCTGCACTCCTACCTCGAGCCTCCAGGGATTTGGTGTCCTCAGGGTTTGCCACGATCTTGTTCATCAACTGTTCCTGCTTGGCTTTTAGCTTCTCTTTCTAGTGAAAACAGAAATCAAGAAAATCTTTGTGGTCTGCCACCCCTAAGAACTAGCCTCCTGCCAGGAGGCCAAGGCTGTAGTCATAGCATAGTTCCAGAAGACTTGAGGCTAGAGTTCATGTGCTTACCATGACCTTAGCTAACACCCTGGCTATTCATATCGAAGTGAGCCTGAGGCCAAAGCAACTAATAAGAGAACTGGCTTGTTTTTGGCAGTGTCCTCAAAGCTTGCTTATTCATTCCTACATACTTCTTTATTGAGTACCTACTTGCTGTCAGATGTTAGTGGACAATGGGGGAACAAAACTGACCATGTCCTTAAGGTGCTCGATCTCTGGGTACTGTCTGGACACTGGACAAATGCCATGACTGGCGAAGCATGGGATGTGGGGTGCTAACCAGGGGTGGAAGGAATGACAAGGGAGAGGATAGAGGGGGGTACAGACACTCACCTTGTTGGCCATTTCCAAAGACAAGATTCTTTTCACAACATCATCAACCCTGTGGAAAAACCGGAGCAATGACTGACAAACATTGGGAAGAGGAGGAGAGGATTGTCCAGAAAACAAGGGCGATTGACAACTCTTTCTACAATAAATGTGGCCCTCTGGAGGTGGGGAGCCAGAAGTCCCAAGTCCCAGGGACGAACAGTCAGCAACGATAAGCACAGACAATTGGGTATGTTGGCTTGAGTGTGCTAGTTTTGTCACAGGGAGGGCAGAGGTATTTCCACCTCTGCTAACATGGTTCAGTGTGTCTTGAGACATACAAGAAGCCTCACTGCACAGTGGGCATGACTAGAGGGAAAGGTCTGCTCACAGTGTATGGAACAGAGGCTGAGCAGAAGGATCCCGGCTTTAGATGTATGGCATGGAATACTCTATAAAACTGGGACACTTTTTTCTTCCCTTACAAGGCTTTTGTTTTTTTGGATTTTTTAATAGTTTTTTTTTTTTTTAACAACTTCCATGATTGTAAACAATCTCCCCCCACTTTCCCCTTTGAAACTCCATTCTCCATCATATCACCTCCTCCTCTTAATCAGTCTCTCTTTTATTTTGATGGCATGATCTTTTCCTCCTATTATGATGGTCTTGTGTAGGTAGTTTCAGGCACTGTGAGGTCATGGATATCCAGGCCACCTTACAAGGCTTTTGTCTTTTGTCAGCGTCAAGAGATGAGAGATTTCTACCAAGACCTGGAAGCAGTTATTTCCGTGGTATCTACTGGTACAAAGTTTTCACTGCTGTCCATTGGTGTGTACCACACCTGGGTGTCCATAACTCTCACCTCATCTATAATCAAGCTTCCAGTGCAACCAGTCAAGTCTTAAAGCCATTCCCCCTCCACCCTCCCAGGAGCTGCTGTGTCCTTAAGTAGGTTTCTTTTGCTTACTTCTCCATTGCAGGGATGTTCTGGTAGTCTTTGAGCAGTGTGGAAAGCGGTGGGTCATCATCTTGCTTGGGCTGGACTGTCAGATACAGGAAGAGAAAACATCCGGTATCAACTCTCACTGTTCACTCTCCCCAGCTCCCCCCCAGAAACATCCAAGGTCTCAAGCAAGGCACTGGATACCTCCCAGCTCAGATTCTGCTCTGCAAGGCCTCTGGGCATCTGCTTTGATGTTTCAGGCTGGAAAGGGATGACCTTTCCCAAAACATGCACTACGCCTGCACCTCTCCCATATCCACCTGGGTCTACAGTTTACATATTCTCCACTAGGATAGGTTCTCCTGTAGACAGGACTGAGTTTGGACCTCCTACCCCTTAGTGTGGTCCATGGCCCAGCGTAAAAAATAGGAACTCAACAAACACCACACAAATGAAATAAGGGGGCTGAGGAAGTCAGCTTTAGCGGGAATGCAGCATGGAGTATAGATCACAGGAAGAGCTCAGCTTCGGAGTGTTGCCCATCCCTACCATCCCTCACAGGTCATATCCCTTTCCAGTCAGACTCAGTCCTGCTGCTGCGCTAGCGACACAACAACAAATATTAATATATGCCACCATTTACTGAGCTCAGGGCCAAGGCACTGTGCAGGTGCTGTCCTCATTGAATCGTAACTGTCCTCTCCAGTGGATACCTGGACACTCATTTTAGAAGTAAGGCTGAGTAGCCAAGTTGCCTCAACTCATCTAGGAAGAGGGCCCTTGGGATGAGCTACACTCTCCATCACACACACACATATACATACATACATACATATTCTAGGAAGGCCTGGGTGATGTTAGCTATGCCCCTCTGAAAGCTCTTGCTCCTGCCCCACCATAAACATTTCTGGCTAAGAGTTCTACAGAAGGTGCAGGTAAAGGTTTTCTGCACCACCCCTCTGCCCACTCCATCATTACCCTGACCTTTAGGCCACTCCCCCAGCCCCATGTCTTTCACAAGGCTCTCTTCTAGCCCAAGCCCCCAGTCCAAGTCCTCCTACCTGGCTTCTGGATGCTGTATCCACGGGCCGCCGTCACGAGACCTGAGAGGCCGGGACCAATTTCCTTCAACAGCCCAGCCTCGATGACTTTGCACCACCTTATTCTACGGGCTGCACCTACCTGTCCTCCCATTTCCTCCCACCCCTGTTCCCCTGTCTCTTCCACCCCATCTCACTTATTTCTCAACCACCACCCTTCCTCTCATGCTGCCGCTGCTCTGCTCCTCTCCCCACGCGCCCCGTACCCTCCATCTCCGCCCAGCCCCATCGCCCTACTGCTCCCGCCGCCCCACTCCTCGGCGGCTCACTCGGAGACTGCAGGCCGCACCGGGCCAAGGGAAGCCTGGCGCTTACTCCGTCCCGCAGCCCAAAGACTGTGGCCTGGGCCACTGCCTGGGCTCGAATCGAACTCAGCGCCCTGCACGCGCTCCTCAGCATGCTGACTTCTGCCCGCCCGGGGCCCGCGCCCCCGCCACCGTTCCCTTCGCGGTTACGGATGGGCTACAAGGGCGCCGCCATGATGGTTCAGGCTCGACCAATCGAGGCACTTGCGAGACTCAAGCAGACGAGGACCGAGAGAATGGATTGGCGGGCAGGATTTCCAGTTGAAGCCGAGTTGTGGTCAACTGGGAGGTTTAGTTAATCCCTGGGTTGGGGGCGTGCGCCTCGTGGTTAGTGGTGCGTGCGTTGTGTAGACTCTAGAATGCCACTTTTTCTTCATCACGCGTCCAGTCGTGATCACTCCCTACTTTTCCTTGGGCCTTTCGTGGGGCTGACCATAGACCTAGTATTCTCCCTGTCTTCCAGCCCTCCTCTTTCAATTCAGGAATCTGTAAAAAAAAAAAACAAAACACACACACACACACACACACACACACACACACACACACACACACACACACACACAAAAAAAAAAAAAAAAAAAACAAAAAAAAACCGTGGGCTGCGGTCTCCTGTGACTACAGACGCTGCTTTTGGAAGGGCTGGAATACTAACCCAGCCATTTACTACCGCCTATGCTATCCTTTTGTTTTTTCTCGAGATAGGGTCTCCCTCTAGCCCAGGCTGACCTGGAATTCACTATGTAGTCTCAGGCTGGCTTTGGACTCTGGGCGATCCTCCTACCCCAGCTTCCCAACCTCCCAAGAGCTGGGATTAAAGGCGTGTGCCACCACGCTGGGCTTTCTTTCTTTCTTTCTTTCTTTTCCTTCCTTCCTTCCTTCCTTCCTTCCTTCCTTCCTTTCTTTCCTTTCTTCCTTCCTCCCCTCCTCCCTCCCTCCCTCCTTTCTTTCTTTCTAATGTATTTTATTTTTACTTACTTACTTGAGAGAGAGAGAGGTAGAGAGGGAGGTAGGTAGGTAGATAGATAGATAGAGCACACCAGGGCCTCCAGCTGTTGTAAATGAACTCCAGACGCATGTGCCACCTTGTGCATCTGGCTTTGTGCATCAGGCTTATGTGGGTCCTGGAGAATCAAACCTGGGTCCTTTGACTTTACAGGCAAGCTCCTTAGCTGCTAAGCCATCTCTCCAGACCCTCTTTTCTTCTCTCTCTCTCTCTTTTTTTTTTTTTTTTTGAGGTAGGGTCTCGCTCGCTCTGGCCCAGGTAGTCTCAGGGTGGCCTTGAACTCACGGCAATCCTCCTACCTCTGCCTCCCAAGTGCGATTAAAGGCGTGCGCGACTACACCTGGCTTTTTCTTTTCTTTTCTTTTTAATATTTTATTTATTTACAAGGAAAGAGAAAGAGAGTGCATGGGCACACCAGGCCCTCCTGCCACTGTAAATGAACTCCAGACACATGTGCTACTCTGTGCATCTGGTTTTACATGGGCAGTGGGGAATCAAACTCAGGACAATGGGCTTTGGTAACCAGCACCTTTAAAGGTGCCATCTCTCCAGCCTGCTAACTTTTGTAGTGTAAAAAGGTGCTGTGCAGGCTGCTGGGGACCCTGCATGCTGCATTATTGACCAGCCATGCAGGATGTGTTCTCTGGTGCAATAGTGGGATGATGGGTTTGGAGATAACTAGCCACTTTCTGATCAGATTTGAGGCCTGCTTTTGAGGAAGCAATTCATGGTTGATACTGTAAAGCTGGTCAAAAGTCCATGGCAAGCCCTGCGTAGTGGCACACACCTTTAATCCCAGCTCTGGGGAGGCAAAGGTAGGAGGATTGCTGTGAGTTTCAGGCCAGCCTAAGACTACATAGCGAATTCCAGGTCAGCCTGGGCTAGAGTGAGACCCTACCTGGGGGCGGGGCGGAGGGAAAGTTCATGGCTAGGGAGGTCATAGGCCACAGGGGAGAGCTACAGCTGTTTTTTTTTTTTTTTTTTTTTTTTTTTTTTTTTTTGCTGTTTTTAAAAATTTTATTGTATTTTCAATGGAGAAATACATCATCTGTTTATAAAATAGCCCTTGAAAAATGCAAGGAATACAGACAGTATAAAACAAAGCAAACTCCAGTCATGAGACACTACTTACATCATGCGAAAGCAACAGTCTGATCTCCAGGTTATGAAAAAAGTCACTACACAGAAAAGATCCAAGGTTCTAGCCTGGCAGAACTTGGATGCAGTTACATGAAACGTTTAATAAAATGAATTTTTTTCCCCCAATGTGTAAACAAAACGACAAGACTAAATCTGTGCCTGGCAATGTGTCAATCTAACTCTGAAGCTACGCAGACACCTTACACTTCACCTGCTAGCTGACGGTCTTGTTTACATAGGTGTGGGAGGGAGGGCAAGGTGATGGAGTGGAGCAAAGACGTGGAAAGTAGAAAGATTGTATTACAGCTGTTGTTTTGCTAAATGGCCATGATGAACCTGTCAAATTGTTTTCTAAAGATGTTGATGCCTGTAGAGGAGCTGCTGACAGCTTTGGTCTGAGAAGCTTCTGTTTGCAATGGATGATGGTTACGGCAGAGACTCATGACTGGTTAGTGTTGAAAATCAGTGACTATGGAACGCTTAACCCTGAATGAGGCATCTATATCACCCCACTGGTAAATTTCCATTTTCCTGTAAAATAATTCCTTACCCATACTCCTGTAAGCAACCCTAATTAAATGCATTGCGTTACCAAAACAAACAAACAAACAAAAAAACAAACAAATAAAAAATGAGTATGAGGCCCTGGTGCGCCCATTCTCTCTCTCTCTCTCCCCCTCTTTCTCTGTCAAATAAATAAATAAACTAAAAATATTAAAAAATCAACATGAAAGTAAAAGACTGACTAATTGGGAAGAAGAAGGGGGATTATTGACAGTAGGAGGGGACTAAGAGGGTGATAGGAGATAAATATGATCAAAACACATTACATACATGTATAATAATTCCATAAAGAAACCCATTATCAGGTACCTTCCAGCAAGTTGTTGGTGAATGTGTCCCCCAATGCCTTCGAAACATTACAGGCAATTGACAAGGCTCTTGATTGCCCACCAGAACTAGATGGTAAGACCCTACTGTTGAAAACACCAAATGCCTGGCCTGCAGGTCACTGAGAAATCAAGTTGGAGCTGAGCTGGAAGCCCCCTCCCTGTTGACTAGCTGTCAGGATGCTAGAACGAGCTATGCAACTGGTTGGGGGAGAAAAGTCGTTAATGGTCTTAACCAGTAGAGGAGCCTGAACGCTTTATGGCTGGACAGCCAGGCCAAATATACCAACTGGTGAAACGGTGGTATGCCTGTTATGGGGGAAACCAGTTGCTCTCTGACTGGACTTGAGGCCTGCTCCATGGGAGGGAACTCATGTCTGGCACTGAAAACCTAGTCAAAAGCTTATGTTTGGGGAGGTCATAAGCCCTAAGGGAGAAAGTACTACTGTTGTCTGGCTAAATGAATATATTATTCCCACCATATTGCCCTCTAAACACTTATGATTATACCCATATATTAATGCTACTCTCACTTTTGGTCAGAGAAGCTTCTCTTTTCAGATGGCAGTGACCACTGCGGTGACTTAAAACCCACTAAATTGCTGAGAAATGACAGTGGTGTGTTCAGCACTAAGTGAGACATCTCTATCACACCCTTCAGGGTTCAGGGGGACAACTGTAGAAGAGGGGGTGGAAAGAATTTGAGCCAAAAGAAGGGGAGGAGTGCTTTGCAATACTCTTTTCTAGACACAAACTGGCCATGAGATTCATGACTCCACAGTGGCTAACACTACGTACACAAGACCTCCATAACAGGAGGGGAAAAATAATGACACCAAAATAGAAGAGCGACTAGTTGTAAAGAAGGTATTTAGTGTGTTGTATGAATGGAGAGAAGGTTAGCACTCCCCTTGACAAGGATGGAAGAGGCCCTTGGGCCTTACAACACGCATACGGTTAAGGCATTGCCACCTACTTTGTGGCATCTAACCACTGTTTAAAAAAAAAAAAAAAAAAAAAAAAAAGTGTGGGGGGGGGACTGGAGAAATGACTTAGTGGTTAGGGTGCCTGCCTGCAAAGCCAAAGGACCCAGGCTTGACTCCCCAGGACCCACGTAAGCCAGATGCACATGATGTTGCATGCATCTGGAGTTTGTTTGCAGCAGCTGAAGGCCCTGGCATACCCATTCTATCTTTCTCTCTTTCTCACAAAATAAATTAAATAAAAAATTTAAAAAATAATATAAATTGAGTAACTTAAACAGTTAAACAAAAATATTTTAAAGGTAAAAATAAAATAAGCCCATTATCATGTATATTTAGTGAATATTAATAAATAACGAAAAGCAACCCACCCTTGAAAAACCACCAAAGATTAATTTAGGAACAAACCTAACCAAGGAGATGAAAGGTCTCTACAATGAAAAGTTTAAAATATTGAAGATGGGGCTGGAGAGCTGGCTCAGTGGTTAAAGGTACTTGCTTGCAAAGCCTGCTGGTCTGGCTTGGATTCTCCAGTACCCATGTAAAAACAGATACACAAAATGGCACATGCATCTGGATTTTATTTGCAGTGACAAGAAACCCCAATGCACCCATACTTATTTTCTCTTCCCCCTCCCAAATAAATAAATAAATAAAATATTAAAAAATAAAATATTGAAGAAAGAAGTTGAAGAAGACACTAGAAGATGGAAACATCTCCTGTGATCATGGGATTGGCAATCCATGAGCTTGGCAGAAGTAATATTGTGAGAATGACTATATTACTGAAAGCAATCCAGTCTTCACCAAAATCCCAAATTTTATTTATTTATTTGCAAGAGGAGAGAATGAGAATGGGCATGCCAGGATCTAGTGCCACTACAAATGAGCTCATGTGCATGTGTCACTGTGTGCATCTGACTTTATGTGGGTATTGGGGAACTGAACCCAGGCTGTCAGGCTCTGCAAATAAATGCCTTTAACCATTGAGCCATCTCTCCAGTCCTAATATTCTTTTTTTTTTTTTGGTTTTCTGAGGCAGGGTCTCACTTTAGCCCGGACTGACCTGGAATTCACTATGTAGTCTCAGGGTGGCCTCAAACTCATGGCGAACCTCCTACCTCTGCCTCCTGAGTGCTGGGATTAAAGGTATGCGTTACCATGCCTAGCCCACACCTAATTTTCAACAAAGATGTCAAAAACATTTGTTGGAGAAAATATACCCTCTTCAACAAATGGTGCTGGGAAAATTGAATATCTACATGTAGAAGAATGAAACTAGACCCACACATATATATGACATGAAAGTGGAAGGGGGACTATGAAGGAGGAAGAGAGGGAGAGGAGGGCACACAGCACAGGGTAATGCGGGGAGGGGGGGAGAGACAAAGACAAATAATACCTATTTCATGCAGAATCTAGATGTAAATCTGTATAAATTGTATGTTGAAAACAAAAGTGGGACTCTTTTGGAGGTCAGGGGGACCAGTGAGAGGGTGGGGGAAGGAGGGATGGGAGACAGTGGTGGTAGAGGAATATGAGCAAGGTTCAACGATTTATGTGTATGAAAATTTCATAATGAAACCCACTATTTTGCATGCTAAAAATTAACAAAAACTATGGACTTAGCGATGTAACTCAGTTGGTAGAGTGATTGCCTAGTATGCATGAAGCCTTGGGTTCAATCCCCAACACCGCATAAACTGTGTGAGGTGTGGGTGTGGGGTCAATGTGCCTGTAATAGCAGCCCTCAGGAGGTGGAGGAAGGAGGATCAGAAGTTGAAGTTCATCCTTGACTACATAGGGAATTTGAGCCCAGACTGGGCTGTATGAGACCCTGTCTCAAAATATATATGCATATAGCCACACCACCAAAATATTTCTCTACTCTTTTGAGATACATGGAAGTCTTTTATATTTTAATTTATTTTTAATTTTTATTCATTTATTTTTTGTTTTCTGAGGTAGGGTCTCACTCTAGCTCAGGCTGACCTGGAATTCACTATGTAGTCTCAGGGTGACCTTGAACTCACCGTGATCTTCCTACCTCTGCCTCCCGAGTGCTGGGATTAAAGGCATGCGCCACCATGCCTGGCTCTAATTTTTTTTTAATATTTAATTAATTTATTTATTTGATAGAGAGAGAAAGAGAGAGAGAGAATGGGCATGCCAGCCACTGCAAACGAATTCCAGATGCATGTGCCCCCTTGTGCATCTGGCTTATGTGGGTCCTGGAGAATCAAACCGGGATCCCTTGACTTTGCAGGCAAACACCTTAATCACTTAGCCATCTCTCCAGCCCTAATTTATTATTTTTTAATAATATGTTTTGAATGTTCCTTTTTAATATTTATTTTTATTTATTTATTTGACAGAGAAAGAGGGAGAGGGAGAGCGAATGGGCACGCCAGGACCTCCAGCCACTGCAAACCAACACCAGACACATACACCCCCTTGTGCATCTTGCTAATGTGGGTCCTGGGGAATCAATCCTGTGTCCTTTGGCTTTGCAGGCAAATGCCTTAATCGGTAAGCCATCCCTCCAGCCCTAAGTAATATTTTTTAATTAATTTATTTTTTATTTGAGACAGAGAGGGGGAGAGAGAGAGAAAGAGAAAGAAATGGGCTCACCGGGGCCTCTAGTTATTGCAAACAAACTCCAGATGCATGTGCTACCTTGTGCATCTGGCTTACGTGGGACCTGGAGAATTGAACCTGGGTCCTTAGGCGTCACAGCCAAATGCCTGAACTGCTAAGCCATCTCTCCAGCCCTGGAAATTTTTTTATAAGGCAAATGAGCCATTTACCAGTGTTCCAACCCAGGGATGCTTTTCTCTAGGCTCTGGGATAAAGCCACCTCTTTAAAATGTAATCATCAGAAGCCGGGCGTGGTGGCGCACGCCTTTAATCCCAGCACTCTGGAGGCAGAGGTAGGAGGATCGCCGTGAGTTCGAGGCCACCCTGAGACTCCATAGTGAATTCCAGGTCAGCCTGGGCTAGAGTGAGACCCTACCTCAAAAAACCAAAAAAAAAAAATAAAATAAAATAAATAAATAAATAAATAAAATAAAAAAAATGTAATCATCAGAGAAAAGAGTGCCTCCTCTCCTTTCAGTTTTTGTGGGAGGGTGGGGCCCAAACTTCATTGGGTGCCTAGCCCTATCTTGCAAATCTTTTTGTGATTAATATACCAGAAAGTGATTTTAAACTATATTTAAAAATTATTTTATTTGCCGGGCGTGGTTGTGCATGCCTTTAATACCAGCACTCAGGAGGCAGAGGTAGGAGGATCCCTGTGAGTTTGAGGTCACCCTGAGACTCCATAGTGAATTCCAGGTTGCCCTGTGCTAGAGTGAAACCCTACTTCAAAAAAAAAAAAAAAAACCAAAATTATTTTTATTTATTTATTTATTTGAGAGAGAGAGAGGGAGGGAGAGAGAGAGGGAGAGAATGGGTGGCAGGGCCTCCAGCCATTGCAAATGAACTTCAGATGTGTGTGTCCCCTTGTGCATCTGGCTTATGTGGGTCCTGGGAATTGAACCTGGGTCCTTTGGCTTTACAGGCAAGTACCTTAACCTATAAGCCATCCCTCCAGCCCTAAAATATTTTTATTTATTTATTTGAGAGAGAGAGAGAGAGAGATAGACAGACAGATAGATAGATAGATGATAGTGTATGGGCACGCCAGGGCCTCCTGCCACTGCAAACAAATTCCAGACGCATGAGCCACTTTGTACAACTGGTTTACATTGGCACTGGGGAATTGAACCCAGGCCTTCAGGCCCTGTAAGCACACACCTTTAACTGCTCAGCCATCTCTCCAGCCCTACAAATTTTTTTTAATTAAAAAAATTTTAATTTTGCATAAAGGCATTTAGCAAGCACAGGTGGATGACTTCATTTACCCTAATTTAGAATGGACTATGTGTAGAGCCCTTTTACTTTACCACTAGTTGCTGTTTATCTTGAGAGAGTGTACGCAATGAGTTACTCCATTCACCTACATAAAAGAGGTTTGTTTTGTCTTTGCAGGCTTTAGCGGATGTCCTGCTGTGCACATCACATTCTGACTGAATGTTTACTCAATGATAGAGCTTGCTTTCTTTGCTTTCTCTTTTGTCCTTGGGCGAGAGGGTTTCTGGGTTGGCAAGAATTTTTTAAAAATTGTATTTATTTACTTATTTGCAAGTGGAGAGATACAGATACACAGAGAGAAACAGATAGTATAGGCATGCCAGGGCCTCTAGCCACTTCAAACGAACTTCAGATGCATGTACCACTTTGTGCATCTGGCTTTATGTGGGTCCTGGGGAAGCTAACTCGGGTCATTAGGCTTTGCAGGTAAGGTAAGCACCTTAACCGCTGAGCCATCTCCAGCCTGAGATTTTTTTTGTTTTGTTTGTCGAGGTAGGGTCTCACTCTAGCTCAGGCTGACCTGGAATTCACTAAATAGTCTCAGGGCAGTCTTGAACTCTGGGCAGTCCTCCTACCTCTGCCTCCTGAGTGCTGGGATCAAAGGTGTCCGCCAACATGCCCCACTCAGCCTGAGATTTTTTTGTTTTGTTTTGTCTTTTCCTGTGCTGAAGATTAAATTCAGAGCCTCATTAATGCTAGGCAAATGTTCTACCACTGAGCTACATTACCAGACCTGAGGTAATGCTTCTCATGATACTGCATCTTTGTACTTATCTATTTATTTATTTTTTGTTTTTCGAGGTAGGGTCTCACTCTAGCCTAAACTGACCTGGAATTCACTATGGAGTCTCAGGGTGGCCTCGAATGCACAGGATCCTCTTACCTCTGCCTCCCAAGTGCTGGGATTAAAGGGGTGCGCCACCACATCCAGCTTTATTTATTTATTTTTTATTGACAACTTCCATAATTGTAGACAGTATTCCACGGTAGTTCCCTCCCTCTCCCCACTTTCCCCTTTGACATTCCACTCTCCATCATATCCTCTCCCCCTCTCAATCAGTCTCTCTTTATTTTGATGTCATGATCTTTTCCTCCTATTATGATGGTCTTGTGTAGGTAGTGTGAGGCACTGTGGGGTCATGGATATCCAGGCCATTTTGTGTCTGGAGGAGCACTTTGTAAGGAGTCCTTTTTTTTTTTTTTTTTTTTTTTTGAGGAAGGGTCTCACTCTAGCCCAGGCTGACCTGGAATTCACTATGGAGTCTCAGGGTGGCCTTGAACTCACGGCGATCCTCCTACCTCTGCCTCCCAAGTGCTGGGATTAAAGGCGTGCACCACCACTCCCGGCTTTTTCATTTTTGTGTTTTTAAAATAGAATTTCACTATGTAGCCCACGGCTGGCCTGTGACTTGCTGTGTAGCCTTGGCTGGTCTCAAACTCATTTCCTGCCTCAGCCTCCTGAGTGCTGGGGCTATAGGTGTGCAGCACCATCCCCAGCAGGGGTGGCCTTTTCTCAGGTTTCTTCACTGTGCACCTCAGCACTCTGTGACTCCCTCTAGGTGAGCCCTGCTTCTGGCCCCAGTGGTCATCTTCAAGTCTTCATCACGAGCATGGGAGCTCTCAGTGGTACACTGAACTCTGTTTTGAATCCATACTGTCAGCAGGGCCTACATGTTAGGTGAGAGCTGGCTGAATGCAGGAAGGGATGAAGGAATGAATGAATGAATATACAAGTGAATGGCTCTGAGAAGTAACCTCCAGTGTTGGCCAGGTGTGTGTCAATTTGATCTGTTCAGGAATCCACACACATTCCTCTTAAGTGGGTCTCTGAGGTTGCTTCCAGGAAGGATTAACTAAAGGAAGAATCCTTCCCCCAGGGTGAGCCCTTCCCCCAGAGTGGGCGGCCCCTCTCGGAGGGGAGGCTTTATCAAAAGAAGCCCTCCCCTCCCACCTAGCTGCTGGTGCTGCTTTCCAGTGTGGACTGAAGAGCAGTGTGGACTGAAGACCAGTGTGGACTGAAGAGCAGTGTGGACTGAAGAGCAGCGTCTCTCAAGGACACCTCCAGGCCTTCAGGGCCGATTGGGACTGCTGAGGCATCCAGCCTCGTGGATTGAGCAGCTACCAGGTTGCTTGACCTCTCAGGTCTGTAATCTGCTACTGTTGGACTATCATACACTAATCCATTACATTCCCTTTTAATACAGTTCATTCTATATCGGTTCTGTTCCTCTAGATAACCCTGACTAATACACCCCTGACTACTGGACCCTGAATAGAAAAATGAAGACACTCAGGCACACCATAGAGCTTTTATTTTTTAATTTCTTCCTTCTTTCCTTCCTCCTTCCCTCACTTCTTCCTTCCTCCTCCCTCTCTTGCCTTTCCTTCCCTCCCCCTCTCTTTCTTTCTTTCCCCCTTTCTTTTTTTCTCCTTCCTCCTTTCTTCCCTCCCTCCCTCTCTCCCTTCCTTCCTCTTCCTCTTCTCTTCTCTTCTTTCTCCTCTCTTCTTCTTTCTCTTTCCAGGGTCTCCTCATGGAACTAATGCTGGCCCAGAACTCCCAATCCTACTTCCTCTGTCTCCTTAGAATTGGGATTACAGGTGTGCACCACCACACCTGGCCAGAGGTTTGTTTTTTTTTTTGAGGTAGGGTCTCACTATAGTCCATGCTGACCTGGAATTCACTGTGTAGTCTCAGGGTGGCCTTGAACTCACAGAGATCCTCCTACCTCTGCCTCCCGAGTGCTGGGATTGAAGGTATGCATCACCACGTCCCACGCCCGACACTCTTTTTTTTTTTTTTGGTTCTGGCCAGAGTTTTTTAAAAGCAAGAACAAAAACACAAAATCCCAAAACCAGTTAGAGACTGAACTTAAAATAGGAAATAAGCAGAAAAGGCTAGTGGAGGGCTGCTGGAAGGAGCATTATGTGGATTTTAGAGTATGAGGGTGGCCTAGGAGGCCCGCCTATGGAGGTTGTGAAGGAGGTGTGAGGGACCTCACATAGGGAGAAAAAGGGACTTTTCTGCCTTCCCTGGGTCTGGTGGTTTTTAGTGATAGGCTTGGGAGGAGACAGTCCAGCCCCTTCAAGTGGTTGGTTCATGTGTGGAGACTCAGTAAGTTCTAGAAGCTTGCTAATCCTTCATCCCCCTGGACTTGAAGTCCCTGCAAGAGGGGGAAGTCCAGCAGTGGCCCAAAGACACAGTCATCCTCCTGGCTTGGGGGTGGGCGCATGAGGTTCTCCAGGGGGCTAGGCTGAAACCAGAGGTTCTCGTAGGACTTAGGGCTGGGTGTGAGGCCCCCCAAGAGGGGCTGAGTGGAATCACAGCGGATGTAGTGCCCTGGCCCTGGGCTGGTAGGGCTGCCCAGCACCTTCCCGTAAAGGACTGGGTCACTGGTACCAGATGGGGGCTGGAACTGGTTGGAAGTTGCTTTCAGGTCTCCTTGGAGCATGTAGGCCTGGACCTGGGTAGGGAGGCTGTAGGTCTCTGAGCTGCTGCTGGCCTCCCAGGGCCCAGGCTTCTTCTCTTCCTCCAGCACAGTGATCTTGGTGATGGGTGGCATGCTGGAGTCCTGGAGGCTGGGGAGTTGGAGGGTCTCCTGCACATGGGGACACAAAGTGAGGGCATGGTTCATCTCAGATGTCTGCCTGGACACTGTCCCTTCCTGAGGTGAGGCAGGTGGGATGTTCGTGCTGTCACGTGGTGGAGCAGAGGGCTGCACTTGCTCAACACCCTTATATGTTCCTCAAATATATCTGACATGCGCAGCCCCACGCTGCTCCTGTTGCACAGTACAGAGATAGGGCTAGGAGATTCAAACCCAGGCCGGCATCCTCTGGCTGGAAGGCAGGCACAGGCCAGCATGCTTGTCAGAAAGGCAGAAGGGCATCCCTCCCCTGGCTGTGAGCCCAGGCTGTTTCCTTTTTTCTCCAGGTGCTCACCTCTGCAGTGTTGGTAGGCACCCAGGAACCCAGGCTGCTGTGGGCTGGGTCAGGCACGCTTGGCCAGAGGGGGTTCTTCCTGTTGGAGAACACAGATGAAGCCTGGGTCAGGCATGTCACTTCCCCAACCCCGGGCCTTCAGCACCCTGTGAGCGGCAGTGAGTTCTCTCAAAAGCACTCACCTGGGCCTGCAGCAGAACCTGACAGTCATGCAGAGGCAGATGAGCAAAACCAGGAAACCAGACAGGCCCAGGAAGATGTCTAGCTCGGACCCACCTGGGGTGAGAGGAAAAGCCAGAAGATACAGCTTCTTCTTTTTTTTTTTTTTTTTTTTTTTGGTTTTTCGAGGTAGGGTCTCACTCTAGCTCAGGCTGACCTGGAATTCACTATGGAGTCTCAGGGTGGCCTCAAACTCACAGCAGTCCTCCTACCTCTGCCTCCCGAGTGCTAGGACTAAAGGCGTGCGCCACCACGCCCGGCAAGACACAGCTTCTTAAACTGATCCCATAGTTACCAAGTTGGGGGTGGGGGAGAGGGGGTTCATGAAAAAATTGGCAACAGGTAAAGGTTTCTGAACATGCAACAACTAAAAATAAATTCATCCTCAAATGCATTAGGATCCCAAGGCGCTTGTCTGTGTTGCGTCATGCGGCTTCACTGCAGCTTTGGTTCTGAACACACAATATGAACACTGCACCGGGCATGCTATCACACCACGTGATGCCAATGAACACTGCCTGAAGGGTCTTGGCTCAGATTTGAGACTTCTGTATCTTATGAATTGCAGTATCTTCACTGTACATACAAAGATGTCTGCTTTTATAGAAACGGTAGGTTGATTGTGGAAAATAAAAACTTTTTATTTATTTATTTTTATTTTTATTTACTTATTTGCAAGCAGAGAGATAGACAGGAGACAGAGAGAGTGTACACACCAAAGCCTCCAGCTGCTGAAAACGAACTCCAGATGCATGCACCACTTTGAGCATCTGGATTTATGTGAGTACTGGGGAATCGAACCCAGGTTGTTAGGCTTTGAAGGCAAGCACCTCTCAAACTCATGGCGATCCTCCTACCTTTGCCTCCCGAGTGCTGGGATTAAAGGTGTGTACCACCACGCCTGGCCCCAATTCTTTTTGATATACTTATATAGCTGGGATTGCTTGAAAGATATTCAGGCAACCAGTCATAGTGGCTCCCAGCACTCATCAGGCAAAGGTAGAAGGATTGCCGTGAGTTCAAGCCTGGGTTTATATAGTGAGTTCCAGGTCAGCCTGGGCTAGAGTGAGACCCTACCTCAAAAAAGAAGTCATGGGTAGAAAAAAGTTTAGAAAGCATTTGGTTAGAGTATATGTTGAGTAAGTTTGGGACCATGGGTGAGGGCAGCTCTCCCCAAAATGGGGATCCATGGGTGGGACTGAGTCTCATCTCTCAGACCTGGAGCTCCAAAGGCATGTTCCTTAGGGTCCCTTGAGTGGGGCAGCCCCCACCATCCATCATTGCCAGCCCCTCTGAGTGCTTACCTAGAGCCAAGGTCATCAGCGTGAGTCTTGTACTGTTGGTGTCACCCGCCCGGCTGGTGGCCATGAGGTGGATGTGATAGACACTGTCAGGCTCCAGGCCATGGATGACATAACCGTGGGAGGAAGCGTTCAGGGTGGTGGCTGGGGTGAGACATATGGTCAGTGTAGGTTGGGGTGCTAAAGCTACCTCAGCGCTGCTAAGTGCCTTTCCCAGGCCTTGTGAGGGCATGGAGAGCTGGGGATAGACTCACAGAAGGACTGGTCCTGGGCATTGGTCCAGAAGATGGTGTAGTGGGTGAGGGGGCTCCTCCCTAGCTCAGGGAGCTCAGGCACCCACTCCAGCTGCACCCAGGTTTTGCCAGTGTTCCTTAGATGCAGTTCTGGGGTACGAGGAGAGACTGTGGGAGACAGAGGTAGAGGGGCTGAAGATGTGAAGCCAGAGAGCCCTGGAGTTGGCCTGCACTGTGGGAGGGTAGGTGAGAAAAGAGAGTCCAAGGAGCTAGGTGTGGTGTTGCATACCTGTAATCCTAGCACCCAGGGGGTAAGGTTAGAAGGTTACTTGAGTTCTAGGCCAGCCTGGGTTACAGTGTGAAACCCTGTCTCAAAACAATGAGAGAGAAACCCTCTGTTGGGGGATATCTCGTCTTTCATTTTCTCTTGGTTTTCGAGGTAGGGTCTCCCTCTAGCCCAGACTGATCTGGAATTCATTATGTCTCAGGCTGGCCTCAAACTCACGGTAATCCTCCTACCTCTGCCTCCCTAGTGCTGTCATTTTCTTTTGTCTGTTTGTTTGAGATGGAATGTTGCTATGTAGCCCAGGCTGGCCTGGGACCAAAGGCACAAACCATCCTTTCCAGCTTTCCCTAGAGATTCATGTGATCCCACCAACTGCTCATGGACACAAAGCCTGGCTTTGAACCCAGGTCTAAAATCCTCGCTGTTAAATTCCTTCCATGCCTGATTCGGTCTCACTGGTTGACTCCTGCCACTGACCTTCTGAATCATGTCTGCCAGCTCCTCTGTCCACTTTCTAACACTTCTCTCATGTCTCACTTGGTTTCTGTTGGGGTCATTGGTTGACTCTGTGGAACTTGCTCCTTGATTCTTATACTCTCTAGCCCACTATCAAATACCTCACCTCCTGGATTCCACCCTGCTGCAGGGCCCCAGTGTAAGGCAGGGGTCATTTCAGAATGGGAAACACCTTTCTTTCTCCAGGGCCAGAGGTAGGGACGGTCCTGACTCCCTATGCCCCTGACCACTGGGACCCAGGTGGGGAGAGAAGAGAGAATTCAGGGACAGGCTGAGGGCTGCCAAACCTCTTTTTCCAGAGTATGCATAGGTGAGCTGGGAGGGTCCCACGGTGCCCTTGTACAGGGGAGCCACAGCGATCTTGTAGAGCTGAAAGGGACTGATGTTCTCTGTAGAGAAGATGGGGTGGCACTCTGGGGGCTCATTTCTGCTGACAATCAGGAGTTAGCCTCAGAATCTTTTTTTTTTTTGGGGGGGGGTTGAGGTAGGGTCTCTAGCCCATGCTGACCTAGCTATGTTGTCTCAAGGCCACCTTGAACGCGTGGTGATCCTCCTACCTGTGCCTCCCAAGTGCTGGGATTAAAGGCGTGTGCGCCACCATGCCTGGCTGTAGCCTCAAACTCTTTAATGTCTGCCACACCTGATTTTATCTAGTCTCAGCAATCTCTTTAGTTGATGGGTCAGGAAAGAAAAAGAGAGGGTTGGGAAGGGAAGACCAGAGATCTGAAAGAGGGGCAAGGTTAAGGAAGGATCCAGTTAGACTGTAGGAAGAACTCTCTACTGGTGATCTGAGATAAGACCAGCCAAAGATAAGGAAGACTGGGGAAGGCTGAGGAAGACCATTGTAGGGAAGTTCAGGATACCCCTGGATACCTTCAGTTTAGTTCCCCTCCCCTGCCAAGCCCCCAAGTCCAGCCTCCTCACCCTGTAGCAGAACTCCTGTAACGTTCCCATCATGTTCCATCCTCCAGGTCTTATTACTGCTGTTATGATTGGGGGTCCCCAGACCCCACTCAATCATGTAGCCCTGAGGCTGAGCGCTAGGGCGTTCCCAGTCCACCCAGAGGCTGTGAAGGTCTCGGGCCATGGCATGGAGTCCGGTCAGGGCTGGACCTGGGGACAGAGTAGGAAACAGGGGTGAAGTTGTAAAAGAATGTAGGTCCTGGAGCCAGAAGCCTGGGTGCAAATCCTACCTTTGTTATTTATAGGGTAGGTCAATATCCAAGCCTCAGTTTTCTCATCTATAAAGTGGAAACAATGACAAAAGTCCCTACTTGGGGGGAGCTTGGTGTGCCTTAAAGGAGAGGGTGCATGGAACAAGCCTAGCACACAGCCTGGCACATAGGTACTTTCTGGTATGTTCCAGGTATGGTCCTTGATAAATGTGGTTCACTGAGTCTTCTCATAGCCACCCCAGGGAAGTACTACTGTGGTCACCACTATATAAATGACCAAAGTGGGAGACACAGAGAGGTAATGTGGCTTATTGAAAGTCACCCAGCTTGAAAGTGGGAATCTTAGCTGTGTGTGTGTGTGTATATGAGTATATGTATGCATACGTGTGTGCATAAGTATGCATGTATGTGAGTATATGGTATGAGTATATATGTATGAGTATGTATGTGTGTGTATGTGTGTGTGCACACGAGTGTGTTCTCCCATGTGCACTCTCAGTTTGATCTAATACAGCAAATGATGATAATTTCACAGTCAACCCAAAGTCAGGAGGCACTGTTACCATTCTCATGCTGGATCTGGAGTAAACAGGGGCCAGGAAGGAAAGCCCATTGCCTAGGTCACTTTGTTAGCAAGTGCTAGGATCAGACACGAACCCAGGCAGTCTAGCGTCTGAGTTCCCTGTTGTCCAGCTGTCCCCCCCCCACTTTACCTTTGTTTTCCACGAAGACCACTGGAGTGGGCTGAGAGCTCCCGCCTGTGTTGTAGGCCTTGAGGGTCACCGTCTGGGCTCCCGCGGGCAGGAGGAAAGCGCAGCTGAGCTCTGAGGTGTTGCAGAGGGGCAGCGCTGTCTCCCGATGACCCAAGGGGCTCCAGGAGAGCAGGTACCCCTGGATCTGCCCACTGTCTTCCATCAGGGGTGTTGGCTGTGGTGGGTGAGGGAGAACACAGTGAGACTATCTAGGACACAGTGAGTTGGGGGAGTCTCTGGGGTGAGGCATGGACAGGTCATAGGAACTGAGCACCAAGCTGAGAGCTTCTCTCTTCCACCTTCCTCGCTCTGTTCCCCTGGGCCAGGATCTCAGAGGGAAAGAAGGAAGAAGCCAGTGTACATAGCAGGTGCGTACTATTCACCTGAATGGACACTTTGGGGCACAGGTCGCCTATTCCAGAGGCTTCTAAGGCATGCGTAACATATATGCAAAGTGTATTCAAGTGGTCTCCCAGAACCCTCCCCTCCACCACTGGAGTCCTGAGCCCCAGCGATGGGGTTGTTGTGTCTGGACAAGAAAGGAGGAGGCGGCACCTTCCAGAACAGCTCCACACCCATTGTCCTGGAGTCCCGTCGCCTCTGCCGCCACCACGTGTCCAGTCTGACGACGGGGGCTGTGGGTGGAGTGAGAGGAGAGGTCCTTGGGGGTTGTGCTGGGCTCTGATGGCCACTCCCAGCCCCTTCATCACCCACTCACCCTTAGTGGTGGTCCTCAGCTCCAGGCTGGGGCTCCAAGGGCTCCAGTGGCCAGGCAGGGGGGAGCGGATACAGCGCATCTGCAGGGCATAGGCTGTGGCCGGAAGGAGCCTGCAGAGCTCATAGGTGTGCATGCTGGAGGGCAGGCCGGTTTCCTGATATGGTATAAGAGTGACTCTGAGCCCAATTTGCCCTCCTTCAGTCCCCCACCTCAGGGCCTCGGGGTTACCTGCTGTCTCACCTGTGCCCAGCTGGCTCCTCCAAGCAGTGGCCGGTGGCGTAGCTCACACTCCTGGTCCATGAACAGGCTTGGCTTCCAGGGTTCCCAGCCCAGCCATAGACAGCCCATCGGAGGTGGGACTGCATCTGGGCTGGGGTCCATGCCCCATAGTGTGGGGGGCTCCAGTTTCACTGCATAAGGTAGGGATTATCAAGCTTCTCTCTGCCCCACATATAGGGCTTTACCTTAGCCCTTCCCTCTTGCCTCTTCCTGGTTCTATTTTCCCTCTCTTTTTCTCTGTATGTGTTAGCATGTTTCTGTCTTTCTGTAATGGGCCTGTTTTTCTCTAAGTTTTTTCCTTCCTTCCTCCTTTCTTTTTCTTCCTTCCTTCTTTCTGTTCCTTCTTTTCTTTTTTCTTTCTTTCTTTCTTTCTTTTTTTTTCTTTTTTTGGAAAAGGCATGCATTTAAAGAAAGCAAAAGCAAAAGCAAAAATAAAGGTTCCTGTTTTGGACACGGCAATATTTCTTTAAGACATACAACATCTTTTACAGTGCAGTTACATTCTATGTCTTTAAATAGCAGCAGTTTTAACTAATGTATTAATTACGCTGTAGTTGCAATCTCATCAAATCTAAGAATGCCGTATTTAGGATACATAATCTCCAACTGAATGGTACAAATGCAATACTTGAACATATCAAAACTATTGAACATTAATGTAGACTCTGCCCAGGTAGCTCTAAGTCTTTTCTTCACACTCCTGCCTCTTTTTTACCAGTTGTTACCTTTGCTCAAGAAATTGGTTGAAAGAAGGAATGCGTTTCCTAGCCTCTGGATCTCCATTTCTCCCTCTCTGCCTCTCTACTGAGATCTTCTAGGGTCTCCCAGGCTGTAACTGGGCTTGTGCTTATTTCCCTGTGCTTCTCTAGTTCTGGCCATTTGGGGGTGTCTCTCCCCCTTTCTGCACCCAGTGTCACCCACCAACATCCATGGGGTCAAGGCACAGCTGTGGGGATGCGCTGGTCCCCAGTGCGTTCTCTGCCTGCACCCAGATGACCATATTCTGGTATAAGATCAGGTGTTTGCGGGGGATGGAGCAGTAGCTCTGTCCTTCCTCAGGCACGCAGTCCACAACCGGGTCCTCCTGGCTCCGACAGTTCATGCGGCTCCTGCCAACAGGCTGGGCTTGAGGTGCCAGGCAAAGGAAGAAGGCCAGGCTCTCCCCTCCCATGGTAACTCGTGCCCAGGACCCAGAGGAAGGAGCTGGCATGGGGGCCCTACTCACTTGAAGCTCTTTAGGGTGTAGCTGGTGGGCAGGTGGGTCTCGGGACCTGGTTCCCACAGGCAGGTGAGGCTGTTGATTGTGAGGTTCATGAAACAGGACAGGTTGGAGGGTGTTGTGGGAGGGTCTGTGTAGGATGGGAACAATGTGAGGGTTGGGCAGGGTGGATGAGATTTGTGGTCTTGCTTCCTTGGGCTAGTCTCTCTGGGCTAGCCTTGTCCACCCCAGTCTCCATGGAGTGTGGTCCTGGTGGGGCAGCCACGTTACAGGCAGGTATAAGGTTGAGTATCCCAGAACTCCCGTCAGTCTGGTGGCACCTTTGTCAGTGTCCACGAAGTCTAGGTTTCCATCCTGTCTCGGCCACTCATTAGCTGAGCTTTCCTGAAGTGACTGAATTGCTCTACACTCCGGTTTCCTCATCTGTAATACACTTGCCACCTAGGTTCCTGTGATGACTAAATGACTTCTTAAATGTCGAATACTCAGAATGATGTGCATGGATGTGTAACCTAATACTACGATAGACATTTTTTGTTTTTTGGAGACAAGGTCTCACTATGAGGCCTAGACTTGCCTTGAACTCATGATCCTACTGCCTCAGCTTCCAAGTACTGGGACCATGGACAAGTGCCACCACATCTGGCTCTCTTACTGCTTTGCGCTATGCTAGAGATGGAATCCAGGGTAGGATGTTAAGAAAGCAGCCTACCATTGAACTATTGCTAATTCCTTTTTTCTTTTGGTGTGCACGCGCACGTGTGTGTGTGTGCATGTGGCACCCATATGCTTGCCTATGGTGGCTACATCAGAGCATCGATGTCCCACCTCATCACTCTTCCGCTTGTCTTGTTTTGGGCGGGAGTCTCTTTACTGATTCTGAAGCTTGCAGAGCTCCAGTGATTCTTGGGTCTCTGCTCTCCTGAGGAACTGTGATTACAGGCATGCATGGCCATGCCCAGACGTCTATGTGGGATCTAAAGATTTGAATTCTGGTGGTCTCAGGCCCCCTCAGGGCCTCACGCTTGTACAGGAAGCTTACTTAACTGCTGAGCCATCCCTCAGCCCCGCTATCACTGATTTTTAGTAAGAGCCTTGGTCCCTGTTTGTTGTGTAGGCCTAGACTTGGTGCAAATGCCGTCCTGCTCAGTTTGCAAAGGAACGGGAATGAGCTGGGGAGGAGCTGGGAGCAAGCTCAGCTGGCGGAGGATGACCTCCCTGGATCCCCGGTCCCCTGTCTCTGTGGCTGTGGCCCTGGGCTTGCTCGGCAGCCATGCAGACAAATGGTTTCTACACTAGCATACTTGCATTGGTGTGTGTGTGTGGCCTTCAGCAAGTACTCACTCTCCTTAAATGTCAAGTTCCACATCTTGACTGTCAGAATGCTGGTGGGAACCATCCCTTGCTATCATGCCCCCAAAAGATTAGTCAATTCTCTCCCTGGTATGGACAGGAGGGCACTGGAGGCAGATGCGAGAGGATGGCCAGAGGGACTTACAGCCTGCCCGTAGCTCAGCTTGATCCAGAACCTGTGGACTGTTGGCCCACTGCAGGAAGCAGAAGAGAAAGGCCCGAGTGTGGTTGAAGTGGGGCAGGGTGATGGTGGATTCCAGGGTCCCATTGGGCAGGCGCTGCTGCCTGTCCCCAGGCTGCTTCTCCTCGTCTTCCAGTTTCCATAGAATCTGTGGCTTTGGGTCCATGTGGCTGCAGTTTTGGCTGATGGTGCAGGAGGCTGTGACAGGGTCCCCGACATGGACAATGGGGGCTGAGATCCTGATGTGCCCACAGCTCTCCAGGCCTGTGGTGGAAGAAGATGGGCCCTGGAGGACTTTTCTGCCAGGCCCACCTGAGTCATGTGGAGGCTTTTGTCCTCCTAGACTCAGAGCCCTCTCCTGTCTGCCCCACCCCTCAATACTTGGGAGCTGGAATGGGAAGGGTGTGTGCCTGTGGTGACCCAAGAAGCTCTACAGAGGGAGCTAGAACTACTACTGATTATCAACCTTACCAAAAGGCTCTGCAGAGGTGAGAATCCCCTGATCTGGGTATGCATAGCTTCCTGTGGTGTGAATGCCTCCTGTGGTGTGAATGCTTCTCATGGTGTGAATGCTTCTTGTGGTGTGAACGCTTCCCGTGTGTGAACACTTCCCATGGTGTGAACACTTCTCGATGGTGTGAATGCTTCCTGTGCTGTGAATGCTTCCATCTTGGCTAACATCCAGCTACCAGTGTGCCTTCCCTGAATGTAGCTTGGAAGAGATATGTGTAATCTGTTCATGCAAACCAGCTCCAGCTCCCCACCAGATAGGGACTGGATGGTGAAAGACATGATCAGTGATAAGAACTTGTGGTCACAGCAATCTTTGCAAAATTCAGATCTGATTGTGTGACCCCCCCATCTTGATCATGGCACTTTAAAGGCACATGACTGCTTACAAAGACAGCATGGGCCCGGGTGTGGTGGTACATGCCTTTAATCCCAGCCCTAGGCAGGGGTAGGAAGATGGTGGTGAGTTTGAGGTCATCCTGACACTACATAGTGAATTCCAGGTCAGTCTGGGCTAGAACCAGACCCTACTTTGAAAATAATAAAAAAAAGACAGCATGATCCAAATGGATGCAGGCCTGAACATCAGAACCAGACTGCATCTATTGCTTATTGCTTATGTCACCCTGATATGTAACTGGCTTTCTGTGCCTGGCTTTTCTCTGTAAAATGGGGACTAAAAATACTTCCTACCTTCATGTTGCTGGAAGAATTATATGGGATAACACACTTAAGACACAAAGAACTGTGCCTGGGGTTAAGATAAAGATGAGGAGCCGGATGTGGTGATGCACACCTTTAATCTCTCAGCCCTCTCAACTGTTTTTTAAAAAATGTTTTATTTATTTATTTATTTGACAGAGAAAGAGGGAGAGAGAGAGAGAGAAAGGTAGATAGATAGAGAATTGGTGCACCAGGGCCTCCAGCTACTGTAGACGAACTCCAGACGCCTGCGCCCCCTTGTGCATCTGGCTAACGTGGGTCCTGGGAATCGAACATGGGTCCTTTGGCTTTGCAGGCAAATGCCTTAACTGCTAAGCCATCCCTCCAGCCCATCAAGTGTTTTTAATTAAGATTAAACTTCTGACAATTCTAAGTCTCCAGCAGGCAGAGCCCTACTGGAAGAGGTGTGTCACTGGAGGGTGGATCTTGAGTCTGGCTCTAAGGTGTGTGTTCAGAGTCAGCTTGTGCTTGCTCGTGCTGGCTGCTGTCTCTACTGTGGATGTGTGATGGAGTGAGACAGCTTCCTCCACCATGAGGACATTTCCCCCTGAATCTGTAAGCCTGAAATAAACCCTTTCCTTCCACAAGCTGCTTCTGGTTGTGTGTTTGTATCAGCAACGAAAAGGTAACTGAAACACCAAGAGAAAACTGCAAGTTCCAGATCACACATGCAGCCCTATGAAGCCTTCTCTCCTTTTGGGTGTTCTTGGGCTCATTTTAGAGATGGAGATGGTGAGGCCCTAAGAGGAGATGCCATTTGGTTGGAGTAACAGAGCCAATTCATTCTTTCTCCCCTTCTTCCTTCTCTTCTTTCTCTTCCTCCTCTTCTTCCTTCCTCCTCCTCTCCCCTCCTCCTGATATTCTTCCTCTCTCTCTCTCCTCTCTCTCTCTCTCTTCTCTATCTCTGTTCTGAGACTCTGTCTCATCTAGCTGGCCTCCAACTTCATATGTAGCTGAGAATGGACTTGAACTTCTGATTCTCCTGCCTTTATGAGTGTTGGGATTACACACGTGCACTACCAATGCCCAGCTCCTTTATCCTACCAAGGCTGTGTAGCACTCAGAGGTTTCTTCTGATAGCCCAGAGGAGATTAGCAGGCACGGTCTGGTCTGGTGTTGACTGACCAACCCTTTTGCCGTCTTGCTCTTGGTGGGCGGGGTCTCTGGGGAGGACTGGGTGTTCCTTCTGGAGCTCAGGCTTGAGCCCCTTGGGATTCTCAGGAGACACGTGGCTGTGTAGGACATGATAACCCTCCCCCACTCCCGGGGGTCTTTCCTTGTATCGCCCCCGCCCTCCAGAGCCCTCACTCACTTCTTGGGAGCAGCAGGAGGATCAGGGCAGCTCTGGCCAGGCTGCAGGCTCTCGGCCCTGCCATGCCGCCAACTTGGTGCTCACCTGGAGATGGGGGGGGGGGGCGGTAGTTAAGGCTTTGGAGTTTAAACTGAGTTTAATCTTTGCTCTGGCCAGGTTCCTTGACCTCTCTGAGCCTTAGTGTTTTTGCAAAATGAAGTAACAGCAGTCTCTGTACTGCACAGGACTTGAGGAGGAAGATGGGAAATGACACCGAGGCAAGGGCTTTGCCCCTGTACCTGGCACACAGGAAATGGCTCTGTGTGACCATCGGTTAGACTGCTTTATCATACCTGCCTCCCAGGAAGGAGCAGGGAAGGGAGCAGAGAGGAACAGCACACGTCTCCCTTTCCTACTGCCCAGGGCAGTCTTCCTCCAGAAAGCCAAGCTCAGGACAAGAGCCTGCCAGCATGTATTTTATTCTGGGAGGGTACTAGAGGCAGGCGACAGAAGGTTCTAGAAGCAGGTGAGGGAATGGGTACAATGAAGAGAGAAGCCTGAAACATGGTTCATCTTCATCTGGTCACTTCTATGGATAACTGGGTTCAGTCCTGCTAGTACCTTCCAAATAAGCCATGTAAAACTGAACTGTCCACTCACGGGACGGTTTATCCTGAGAACAGGGGCATTTCCCTGCTGCTCAGCTACCCTCTTTTTCTTTTTCCTTTCCCTTTTATTCCTAAAACAAATAAATACTCAGTACATGTACAGGAAAAAACTTGACATGGGGGCGAGGGAGGGGGGAATCACTCTACAGTGTAAATTAAAAAATAAGGGCTGGCCGTGGTGGCGCAGACCTTTAATCCAGCACTTGGTAGGCAGAGGTAGGAGGATCACCACGAGTTCGAGGCCACCCTGAGACTACATAGCGAATTCCAGGTCAGCCTGAGCTAGAGTGAGACTCTACCTCCGAAAAAAAAATAAATAAATAAAAGATAAAATAAAATAAAATAACAGATCATCACACCCGGAGAGGAGTTGCAACCCTGGGAGGAGCCGCAACTGCCCCAGCAGGCCCCAGCCCTCCCCTACTTGCCCAGCGCTACCAACACCAAGCCCCAAAGCTGGGCACCACCAGGGAGTACCACAGTGGCCCAGGGTGGTACAAGAAGGTCATCGCAAGGAAGGTTTTAGGAACTGCAAAATGGTTCAGTGTAAGGAACGGGTATGGTTTCATCAACAGGAATGCCACCAAGGAAGAGGCATCCGCTACCATGAGGAAGGCTCACCCGGGCAGTGCCTGCACCGTGTAGGGGATGGTGGAGACGCTGTGGGGTTGGGTGTTGTGGAAGCAGAAAAGCGAGCCCAGGGCAGCACATACTCCAGGCCCTGGTGGAGTTCGGGTCAAGGCAGTGAGTACGCAGCAGGCCGTAACCATCATAGATGCTGTCTCGCCGTGGGGGGTGGTAGGGGGTCCTCCACCAATGACCAGAATAGTGAGAGCGGGGAAAGGAGGGATGGGAGAGCGCTCCTGAAGGCCGGGCCCACCCTTACTACCCGAGGAGCCCATGGGCGTGGACCATAGTATCCCTCCCTCCTGCGAGGGAGAAGTGATGGGGTGCTGACAACCAGGGACCGGGGAGACGGAACACAGGATGGGGTCTAGGCGACGATTCCGCAGGGCTCCTCCTCGCCAAAGACAGCCCAGAGGGGACGGCAATGCGGAGGACAAGGGAAATCAGGGGAGATGACCCCCAAGGTCAGCAGCCACCTCAACGTCGGTACCATCGCAGGCTTCAACTACCCAAACAGACGCCCAGAGGACAAAGAGACAAAAGCAGCCCTCCATCCGCCACCCCTCCACGGCTGAGCAGGGCGGGGCCGAGGACACTTGTCTTACACCCTTCAGTCATCCAGCAAGAAGAAATGAACGTGAAAAAGATTGGAGCTGAACCTGAAGTGTTTGCTGTTTGCCTGTTGACCAGATAAGTTAGGACTGACCGCATTATTATTTTTACCTAAAGATGTCTCTTTTTGGTAATGACAATTTTTTTTTAAAGCCTGGTTTTTCTCAATATACCTTTAAAGGTTTTTAAATTGTTTTATATCTGGTCAAGTTGAGCATTTTTTTTTTCTTCCTTTAGCAACTTAGGCTTGCCTGGAATTCACTATGTAGTCTCAGGGTGGCCTCAGACTCACTGTGATATCCTCCTACCTCTGCCTTCCGAGTGCTGGGATTAAAGGCTTGCACCACCATGCCCAGCCAAGATTTTTACAAATTTGTTTATTTATTTATTTATTTGAGACAGAGGGAGAATATGGGCATGCCAGGGCCTCTAGCCACTGCAAGTGATCTCCAGATGCATGTGCCCCTTGTGCATCTGGCTTATGTGGGTCCTGGGGAATTGAACCTGGGTGCTTTGGCTTTGTAGGCAAGTGCCTTAACTGCTAAGCCATGTCTTCAGCCCCAAGTTGAGATTTTTAAGAACTTCATTTTAATTTGTAATAAAAGTTTGCAACTTGGTTTAAAAAAGCCAACAAACTATAAGCACCTATTAATAAAGGTCTTAAATAACACACACACACACGCACATGCTCACAGTAGCTTTCCCCCCACTTGCAAATCACATGGCAAAGTCATACAAGTGTACTCCTAATTCAACAAACATAATGACATACAGAAAAAGGTAGCTACATCCACATGTAAACAGTGGAAACTGAGGTAACCTTTTTCCCCCTCCCCCCCTTTACAAGGGATGCCCCGGGGGTGTTAACTCTTTGGCATGTACATGCTGCTCATTCATGAGTACCTGTTGGGGTCATCCGAGTAAACCAGACCAAGGCCCCTGAGACTCCCTAGAAGAGCTACAAGGAGCAGCTGAGGCTAGGGGCTGGCTGACATCGCCTGTGGGAAGCTGGCTTTGTGGCCATGGCTAGAGGGAAACATAGACTGAATGGAGGTGGGGTGGCTCAGACAGGAGTCCTATACACCCCTCGTTGTGGGTGCAGAGCGTCTGGGGTCTGGTCTCATAGGGTCATGACCTTAGTGTGTAAGTGGAGGGAGGGCTGGATCTTGTCTCAGGAAGGCTGCAAATGCCTCTATCACTGAGTGTGTGTTTGGCCCGACCCTCAACCCTGCTGCCAGTGGATATGTACTGGAGACAGACATGCAGGTGGAGTCCCAGCAGGTCCCCTGTGTTCATGAGCATGGCCTGGTCATATGAGGCTATTCCTGCTTGTGGGAGACTCACCCAAATAGCCAGTGCATTCATATACATTGTAGCGTCAGCATGCCTGGTGACTTAGCCAAGAAATCACTTTTGTGCAAATCAGAAAAAAAAAACAAAAAAAAACAAGCAACCCTTCCACTGCTCAGGTACATTCCCATACAGGTACCTGGCAAGTGGCTGCATTTCTGCCTCCAGCAGTCTCTTAAAAGTCAGGGAGCGTTGTGCAGAGAGAAACCTGCACAATGGTCCACAACCTCTGTCTACCAGTCAGTGTTAGGTAACCTCCCTCACTTCAGCACACAGGTTTAATTATCCTCTCCCACCACATACACGGAATGGGGAGGGCAGCCTCCTAGGCTCAGGGTTTTTTTTTTTCTTTTTTTTCTTTTTTTTTTTTGGTTTTTCGAGGTAGGGTCTCACTCTGGTCCAGGCTGACCTGGAATTAACTCTGTCGTCTCAGGGTGGCCTTGAACTCATGGTGATCCTCCTATCTCTGCCTCCCGAGTGCTGGGATTAAAGGCGTGCGCCACCACGCCCGGCTTAGGCTCAGGGTTTGGGATACTGGTTCCCATCTTTATACATACCCGATTGTACCTAAGCCCTGGTGTCGGAGCAAGGGGGTAGTTTCAAGTCCAGCCTTATCCTTCTCCATCATTTCCTGGGTAGCATGGGCAGCCATTCCCAGGGAAGTCCCTGGGGGCTGGAATGCTTGGCATCAGCCCTAGCCCTCTACAGTGGCTCTGGGCATGGCTCAGGTTGAGAAGGCGCTGGGGGCCTGTGGGAGCAGACATCTACCCTCTGTGGGACAAGTATGCAAAGAGGTTGGGGGCCCAGTTCTGGTCTCATCACCCAACCTGACCTCGTGGTTCTGCTACTTACCAGCTTGGTGACCTTGGATGGGTCACTTCCTCCTTCCAAACCTCAGTTTCCCCATCTGTGAAAAAATAAAAAGGATTGACAATGGTGTCCACTTTTCAGAGTTGCTCAGAGAATTAACTGGGATGATTAGGATTAAAGCCCTCAGCACTGTATCCGGCCTGGAGCGAGCTCTTGGTAGCTGTGGGCTGTTTTGAGCAGTCCTAAGGCGGAACATTAGTCAATGGCACCAGCAGAGCTTAGTGCCTGTCCCTCACAGCCTCCTAGGAGAATTACTTTGCTTTTGTGGGCATCACATCCACAGCCCCATTTTGGGGTTCCATTCAGCTCCTCAGTCCTTCCCCATTACTCTGGCCATCTCTGTTGGGCTCTGTAGCTATTTTTTTTTTTTTTTTTTTTTTTTGGTTTTTTGAGGTAGGGTCTCACTCTAGCCCAGGCTGACCTGGAATTCACTATGGAGTCTCAGAGTGGCCTCGAACTCATAGTGATCCTCCTACCTCTCTGCCTCCCGAGTGCTGGGATTAAAGGCGTGTGCCACCACACCCGGCTTCTGTAGCTATTTTGACCCTCTGTGCCACCTGGCACAACTGGTGCCATCTGATATTGTTGCCACAGCACCCCCCCTTTTTGCTGTCCTCTCCCCTTTCTCCTTCCCCCCATCACACCCGGTTTACCCATCAGCTCCTTTCTTTGCCTCAGTTCTTGAAATTCTTTCTCTAGGAAGGGGAGGAGGGTGTTGGGAGTAAACAGAGAGAGAGAGAGAGAAAGAGAGAGAGGACAGAGACCCCCCCCCCCAAGAGATGAGACCAATGCAGAACCCACTCTGGTATTGCAGGTCTGTGATCCCAGTTACTTTGGAGGCAGAGGCAGGAGGACTGTAAATTCAGGGCCTGCCTAGACAATTTAGATCTGGTCTCAAAAATATCAAATACCTGGGCATGGTGGTGTACTACTGAAATCCACACTTAAGGCCGAGGTGAGAGGCATGATGTAAGTTCCCAGCCAGCAAGACCCCATAAAAACAAAGCAAAACAACCAACAAAAGGAGGCTTGGGGACCGGGTTCAGTGACAGAGTGCCTGTTTAGCATCTATAGGACCTTAGGCTCAGTCCTTAGCGCCACCAAAACAGACAGAAGCAGGAGTGGAGTGACAGGCAGAGGCAAGGAACCCAGGGGACATGTGTGCTGACCCAGAGAGGCCAAACAGGCCGGGTCTGGCACCAAGCATGTAAGATTAAGACATAAAAGGAACCAGGATAGTGGGAGAGAGTGGCCCAGAGACTCTGAGACAGTTAGGCACAAAGAAGAAGCAAGCAGAGAGGAGAGACGGAGGCCAAGAGTGAAACAGACAGATACAGACAGGGTGGAATGGGCGACTGGACCATGCCTGAGGGACAGAGAGGGACTGGTCATCCTTGAATCCAGCTCATGTCCTCAAAGAGATATTCGGTTGTTTGTGCCATCCCTGATGCCACCCACGGAGGGACGATCATGAGGCAGGACCAAGCTGGTCCTGGCAGGTGAGGGAGTGGTGTGGGGTGCCCAGGACCCCTGAAGCCTCCTCTACTTACTTTGGGGCTGGGGCAGGCGTGCCCAGCCTCCCTGCTTTCTCCTCTCCTTTTCTCTCCTCTCTGGGGCAAGTTCCTGAAACTTCTCTTTCTAGCTCTGTCGTTAATGACAGGACAGGGGACTGGGGATTGCAACATCTTCCCAGCTTCCCTCTGCCCTCCCCTGGGCCCCTACCCTTGGGGGGCACAAGCAGCCCCCTCGCCTCAGGAAGGAGCCTGAGGGAAACTGGTGAGCTGGTGACCTTCCTGCCTTAGGGGTCTTAAAGGGCTGAGTATGTGGCAACGGCGGTCCTTTCCCCTGCCTCCGGATTTCCTGAGCTCCATGTTTTGAGGCAGGGCAGGGTCAGACTCCTAGCTGGTTGGGGGCCATCGCTGAGTACCCAGGACCATTCTCCAAGTTAGTGTAACCCACACTTCCATCTTATCTCTTCTACCCTCTCCCTCAGGCCAAGCACATGGAAAAAGGGGCTCTGCGGACAAGATGGGGTTGTTCAAGAGAGGCCCTGGGTCCATGAGTTTGCTACAGAGTGAGTTCCAGGTAAGCCTGAGCTATTGTGAGGCTTTGCGTGAAAAGTCTGAGATGTAACTTGAGAACTGTGTATATGTGGCTAATTCCAAGACACTTAAGGGTAACTCTCCTTTGAGAAGCCCATGTCCCTTCCCTTGGGTGTGACTTACTCTTTCTCTGAGAGCTTTCCATTCTTTTTTTTTTTTTTTTAATAGTTTTAGTTATTTGAGAGAGAGAGAGAGAGAGGCACACACACACACACACACACACACACACACACACACAGAGAGAATAGACACACCAGGGCTTCTTGCCACTGCATATGAACTATAGACTCATATGCCACTTTGTGCATCTGGGTTTATGTGTGTCCAGATGTTTATCTATAGATTCAGACTATTCACTGTATGTGTGCTTCACAACCCTATAAAGGTTAGGTACCAGCAGACCAGAGTACGTATGGAACATGTTATCCTTTTAGGGAAAGTGGGTTCGTGGCCCAGTGTGGTGGACAGACCTGAGCTGGAGCTGTGGCTCCACGTGAGTCCCCAGCTGCCCTGGAGCAGCCTTCCTGATTTCCCACAAGCTTTGCCTACTCGAGCCAATCCCAGAGACACTTCTTTCTCTCCTTCTCTCTCTTTCTTCCAAAACAATTTATTTATTTGCAAGCAGACAGAAATAGTGAGAAGGTAGAGCAATAGAACAAATGGGCATGCCAGGACCATTTTTCCAGCTCTCTCTCTTTTAAAAAATATTTATTTATGGGCTGGAGAGATAGCTTAGTGGTTAAGCGCTTGCCTGTGAAGCCTAAGGACCCTGGTTCGAGGCTCGATTCCCCAGGACCCACGTTAGCCAGATGCACAAGGGGGCGCACACGTCTGGAGTTCGTTTGCAGTGGCTGGAGGCCCTGACGCGCCCATTCTCTGTCTCTCTCTATCTGCCTCTCTCTCTCTCTCTCTGTCACTCTCAAATAAATAAATAAAAACGAACAAAAAAATATATTTAAGCTGGGCATGGTGGCACATGTCTTTAATCCCAGCACTTGGGAGGCAGAGGTAGGAGGATATGGTGAGTTCGAGGTCACCCTGAGACTACTTAGTGAATTCCAGGTCAGCCTGGGCTAGAGTGAAACCCTACCTCGAAATATATATTTGTAAAGAGAGCGAGCGAGCGAGCGAGCAAGCAAGCACCAGGACCTCCAGAAGCCACTGTAAACAAACTCCAGCTGGGCATGGTGGCACATGCCTTTAATCCCAGCACTCAGGAGGCAGAGGTAGGAGAATCATCGTGAGTTCAAGGCCACCCTGAGATTACATAGTGAATTCCAGGTCAGCCTGGGCTAGAGTGAGACCCTACCTCAAAAAACAAAAACAAAAAAAGACTAAAACTAAAACAAAACAAACATAAAAAACAAAACTCCAGACACAAGTGCCACTTTGACATCTAGCTTTACGTGGGTACTAGGGAATCAAACTCAGGTCATAGGCTTTGCAGGCAAGCAGCTTAACTGCTGAGCCATCTCTCTAGCCCTCAACTCTTCTTTCAAAATGTAACTGTCATCCTGGATATATATATAGGTGTGGTGGTTTGATTCAGGTGGCCCCCATAAACTCCTGTGTTCGGAATGCTAGGTCCCCAGCTGATAGCAATTTGGGGATTGGATCCTTGCTGAAGGAGGTGTGTTCCTGGGGGTAGATTAATAATTATTATAGCCAGCTTCTTCTTGCCAGTGTTTGGTTGCTGCTGTTGTCCCCCTGATGTTGGCCAGGAGGCCATGTCCAGCCTCTGCTCTTGCCACCGTTTTCCCCTGCCATCATGGGGCTTCCCCTCAAATCTGTAAGCAAAAATAAACCCTTTCCTCCCACAAGCTGCTTTGGGTCGGGGGTTTTGTGTCAGCAACAAGACGGTAACTGCAACAATAGGTGTTCATGGTAAATGTCCATGTCTGAATATTTTCACTATCACACGTTGGAACAGCTAGTGTGATACTCAACAAACAGAAGCCAGACCAAACATACCCCATGCTCAATACCAGCAATCTCCCGGAGGGCCCTCAGTGGAATGGGGCCAGGGAAGAGGGAGATGATGGCACCAGAAGTCAGGCCATGTCACCCTCTGCCTCCAGCCCTTCCCAGTGGCTCCTGTCTCACTCAGAGTCAAAGTTAAAGCCCTGCTAGAGGTCTGCCAGGCACTCACCTGCCTGAGCTCTTTTCTCTTTCCTTCTGCTGTTTTCTTCCAGCTGCTTTGTTTCCCTTGTTTCTTTAATTTTTTTTTAAATTAGTTATGGACATACTTAGTATGTAAACAACACAGTGTTTCTTTTTAAAAATTAGTTTTATTTATATGAGAGAGAGAGAGAGATTGAGAAGGGAGGGAGAGGAAGAGAAAGAGAGATAGAGTATGGCCACAGCAGGCCCTCTTGCTGCTGTAAATAAACTCCAGATGCATGTGTCACTTTGTGCATCTGAATTTATATGGGTACTTGGGAATTGAACCTCGCATGGTAGGCTTTGCAAGCAAGTGCCTGCTAAGCCATCTCCCCAGCCCTTTCCTTATTTCTTGAATTTGACAAGCTGATTCTTGCCTTGGGACCTTGCACTTACTATTTCTTTGGCCTGGATGTTCTCCTTCCATTCATTTTTTGTTGGGGGGGGAATGGGATCACTCCCTCCCCTTCTTCAGATCTTTGCTTAAATGTCACCTTCCCATCGAAGCTTTCTTTGAGCACTCTTAAAAAAAAAAAAAGGCACCCTGTCCTTCACTGCCTATCCCCTGTCACCCTGTGATATTGACTGTCCCTAATTCTACTAGAATGGAACTAAACATGATTGTAAGCGTTTTGCCTGTTCTGTTCAAAAGTGTAATCGCAGCCAGGTGTGGTGACACATGCCTGTCATCCCAGTGTCTGGGAGGCCAAGATGGAATAGGATAGTTGTGAGTTTGAAACCAGCCTGTGATCCATAATTAGTTTCAAGTCAGCTTGGATTATAGATTAAAGACCTTGTTTCTAAACCAACCAACCAAAACCAACCAGCAAAACCCCACTAAACAAACACACACCCGCCCCAACCCTGTAGGTCCAGCTCGGTGTCTACAATGCCAAGATCCACAACTGCCCATCATATGCTTAGACCTCAATCCATGCTGGCTGACTTATTAATTGGATGGATGAATCCCCCCTTACTTCAACCAATTTCCCCTAGTTTCCATGTCCCTCATCTTGGCAAACTATCCACAATCCCTTCCTTCCTTCTTTCAAGCCACCCACCCAAGGGACCCAGAGTCATGCCTTCTGCTCCTTCCTGCCCATGTCCCTCATCAGGAGGACAAGCTTCTTGACTGGATGCAAGAACTGGGGACTTGCAGGCGGCTCCAGCTCTGATCATGTTCTGCTCCAGGTCTGCACTGTGCCTCCTCTTTTGCTTTTCTTTCTTTCTTTCTTTCTTTCTTTCTTTCTTTCTTTCTTTCTTTCTTTCTTTTTTTTGGTTTTTTGAGGTAGGGTCTCTCTCTAGCTCAGGCTGACCTGGAATTCACTATGTATTCTCAGGGTGGCCTCGAACTCATGGCAATCCTCTTACCTCTGCCTCCCAAGTGCTGGGATTAAAGGCGTGCGCCACTACGCCCCGCTCTTTTGCTTTTCTTTAGAGTCGTCTCCTCCTAATTCCTTTGTGGTTCATGCAAGCTATTTGCCTTCCTCTCCCACTGTGTCAGGCTCCGTCTCTCATGCATGGCTTACGCTCTGGTCAGGCCGGATGGCTTGTGTTTTTCCTGCATGTTCTGGGGTCTGTGACACTTCTGTTCTTACCAGATAGGTGACCCCCTGTCATCTCTGCCCAGATTAAGTCTTCTTCCTGACTCAGCTCAGAAATCCAGCTTGGCCAAGTACCTCAGCTGAGCCGAGTCAGGTGTCCCCTTCCTCATCTGTCCATCCTGGAACAGGGTGGTGGGCTGTTGGTTGCCTTCTCCATTGGACTGTGAACTCTGAGGGCAGAAACTGTGCCCTGGTCTCTGGTCCCTAGCTGGGCATAGGGTGAGGTAGAGACAGTACTCATGGTGCATCTGCTGGACTTTCAGCCTCTGCTTTCTTACCTGTCACAGGCATGGCGACTCCTCCTAGCGGCTTGGGAAGGAGGAAATGAGCTCTCAGAAATGCAGGCTCCGCTGGCTGGCTGGCATACATCTGTGACTGAGGAGGCTGAGGCAGGAGGATCTCAAGTTCCAGGCCAGTCTAGGCTACACTTTATTTCAAAAGCAAGCAAACACACACACACACACAAAATCCTAAAATACAGAAGCAAACCCAAACAAAATGAAATAAAGGAGTGGAATGATGGCTCAGTTGGTCGTGCTTGCCACACAAGTGCGAGGGCCTGACTGAGCATCTACGTACATGCTAGATCTGGTGGCTTATGGGATTGGGAGGTTGAGACAGATCCCAGGGCAAGCTGGCTTACTTGTCTAGTTGAATCCCTGAACTATGGGTTTTATAAGAGCACCTGTCCAAATAAATAAGGTGGAAAGTGATTGTGAAAGATACCTGGCATCAACCTCTGGCTTCCACGCACACATGCACATATACATGCATGTGTACCCTTCCATGTGGCATCCATACACAAGTTGAACATGAATATATACACATGCATAAACATGCAAAAACTGATACAAAACAAAAAGAAGTGCAGTGCTTATCACAGTAACCAACACATAGTAGATAGTCAATAAAATCACTTTCACTGGGCTGGAGAGATGGCTCAGTGGTTAAGGCACTTGCCTGCAAAACCTAATGACTCAGGTTCAATTCCCCAGCACCCACATAAAACCAGATGCAGAAAGTGGCACATGTGTCTGAAGTTTGTTTGCAGTGGCTAGAGGTTCTGGCATGCCCATTCTCTCTCTCTCTCTCTCTGTCTCCCACTGCTTGCAAATAAATAAAAATATTTAAAAAATTACTTTCACTTTTCCACTCTGCACACTTCACTATTTCAAAACACGATTTTCTTTTGTTTGGTTTTTCAAGGCTGGGTCTTGTTCTAGCCCAGGCTGACCTGGAATTCACTACATAGTCTCAGGGTGGCTTTGAACTCATAGCGATCCTCCTACCTCTCTCTGCCTCCCAAGTGCTGAGATTAAAGGTGTGTGTCACCACGCCCAGCTGGCTGATTGTTTTTTTTTCTAATCTCATTGGTGTGCCACTCTCCTTTGAGGACCTATATCAGGAAGCAGAACTATTGCAGCTGAAATGAAGATTAGATTTAAGGAAACGAAAGTTAGATTTAAGGAAGAACTTTCCTTAGGGGAGAGGCATTAGGGAGTAGAGATCATGGGAGCATGGGCTGAGGAATGAGACTGCTTGGTTTTGCCACTCACTTCCAGTGTGACTCTGGAACAGCTGTTAACCTTTCTGCGCCTCAATGGTCTCATCTTTATGATGGGGATCATGGGAGTTGCCTCATAGGATTTTAGAGAGAAATGAAGGCTCATGGAACAAAGCCAGGCTCATAGGAGAGCTTAACAAGTGGTTGCAATGTCGGCTGAAATGGTTGCGGCAGACGAGGCGAGATCCACTCCCTCTCCCAGCATCCACTGTGCGGTACTTCCTTCCCCCGTCCTCCCCCTCTCCTCCCCCGTCCTCCCCCTGTCCCTCACCCCCCGTTCTCCCCCCTGCCCCTTCTCCCTCAGATGAGGTCTCTGTGGATTGCCGCCCTCCCATCTCCTGGCAAGGGGACCCTGTTCTTGGCAGTCCACCGGTCAAGGGCCTGGTTGTGTCTGCTTCTGTTGCCACCCGAGATGTGTGGGCCAGGGGGTTGCCGGTTCGGGCAGTGTGCGTGGGCTGGGCAGCCCGAGTGTGCGGAAGTAGAAGCACTGCTCGTCTGCTAGGGCTGCTTTGGCTGGAATACAGCTGTCAGCCGAGATTGTGCAAACAGGTCATTGTGCAAACACACCCCTGGGCATGACCTCGATTGTGCAAACAGGTGTTTACTGGAGACTGCCCAGCTTGGGTAGCCGGCTTACAAAAAGAACCAAAAAACAAAAAACCCTGAGTTGGTGACTCAGGATCAGCGTCTAAACAGGGACATGCCTGTTTAAATTTCAGTTCGTGGGAGGCCCATGCTAGAGGACTGAGAGTTCCAGTCCAGTCTTGGCTATATAGAGACCTGGACTGGAAAAACACCACCACTACCGTCAAACCCAGCATCACTCTGCTCCAAACACTGCTTCTGCAGCTGGTGCCTCTGCCTGCACTTGTTGGCACTGCCTTTTCTTCTTTTCAGGCTCAAAGACAATGACCCCCTTCCCAATCTTTCTTCATTAACCTTCCCCTCATTGGCACACTCAAGGCATCTAAGACCCCTGTAACCCTACCCCTTAACATTTTTTTTTTATTGACAACTTCCATAATTATAGACAATAACCCATGGTAATTCCCTCTCCCCTTTCACTTTCCCCTTTGCAACTCCAATCTCCATCATATCCCCTGCCCCTCGCAATTACTTTCTCTTTTATTTTGATGTCATCAACTTTTCCTCCTATTATGATGGTCTTGTGTAGGTAGCGTCAGGCACTGCGAGGTCATGGATATCCAGGCCATTTTGTGACTGGAAGAGTGCATTGTAAGGAGTCCTGCCCTTCCTTTGGCTCTTCCATTCTTTCTGCCACCCTTTTCCACAATGGACCCTGAGTCTTGGAAGGTGTGATGGAGATGTTTCAGTGCTGAGCACTCCTCTGTCACTTCTCAGCACCATGGTGCCTTTTTATTTTTATTTCTATTTTTTAAATTTTTCGATGTAGGGTTTCACTCTAGTCCAGGCTAACCTGAAATCCACTATGTACTCTCAGTGTGGCCTTGAACTCATAGCAACCCTCCTACCTTTGCCTGCTGAGTGCTGGGATTAAAGATGTGTGCCACCATGCCCGGCTTTATGGTGCCTTCTGAGTCATCCTGAGGTCACCACCATCTGAAGAGAAGCTTCTCTAATCAAAAGTGAGAGCAGCATTAATATATGGGCATGAACATTAAGAGAAGTGCTTACTGGGCAGTTTGGTGAACATAGTATATACATTTAGCCAGACACCAGCAGACGTTAGAACCCTAGGGCTCATGACTACCCCTGTCATTGGTTTTCGGTATCAGGAATGTATACCCTCCCATGGAGTCGGCCTCCAGTCCAATTAGAGAGCAGTTGGTTTCCCCCATAACAGACATGCCACTGTTGCACCCATTGGCTCATTTGGCCTGGCTGGCTAAACTTGAGGCTTGCAGTGTCCACTGTTTCCACCGTTGACGATTTCTGTCTCCCATAGGGCTCTGCAGTGCAACTTTTTCCAGCTTTCTGCCAGCTGGTCTACAGGGAGGAGGTTTTCAGCTCAGCCCCACTTTGATTTCTCGGTGACCTTGCAGCCCAAGCAGTAGAGTCTTCAGCAATAGGGTCTTGCCATCTATTCCTGGTGAAAAAAAAAAAAAAAAAAAGCCTTGGCAATAGCCTGTAATGTTTTGGGGGCATCAGGAAACTTCCTGGCCAACAACTCACTGGAAGGTATCCTATCCCTGGCACTGTAATTTTTCTAGTAATAGTCTATGGCTTCTGGGTGTACCATTATCCAAAAAAGTAGGTTATCATATGGCTTATTCATAATATCCTGAATTTTGATTATCCCCCCACCCTTCTTTTACTCAGTCTCTTCCTCTGACCTTGCTTAGGCCATCCCACCCCTATAATCTGTATACTTACATATATACAATACCATTCCATTAAGTCTTCCTCTCTCCTCCCTCCCTTATGGCCCTTTTCTAGCTTACTGGCCTCTGCCACCCATTTTTACTCCAACTCACAGACAAGTCTGACCATTTGTAGCTAGGTTCCACATATGAGAGAGAGAACATGTGACATTTGGCTTTCTGGGCCTGGATTACCTCACTAAGTATAATCCTTTCCAGATCCATCCATTTTCTTACAAATTTCATAATTTTACTTTTCTTTACCGCCGAATAGAACTCCATTGTATAAATTACCACATCTTCATTATCCATTCATCAATTGAGGGACATCTAGGCTGGTTCCATTTCCTAGCTATTGTGAATAGAGCAGCAATAAACATCATTGTGCAAGTATCTCTAGGGTAGTGAGAAGAGTCATTAGGATATATGCCTAGAGGTGCTATAGCTGGGTCATTTGGTAAGTCTATTTTCAGCTGTCTCAGGAACCTCCACATTGATTGCCACAATGGTTGTACCATATTACATTCCCACCAACAGTGTAGAAGGGTTCCTCTTTTTCCGCATCCTCACCAGCATTTATTGTAATTTGTTTTCTTTTTTTTTTTCTCCATTTTTATTAATATTTTCCATGATAACAAAAGTAATTTGTTTTCTTGATGATAGCCATTCTGACAGGAGTGAGATGGAATATCAATGTAGTTTTAACGTGTTTCCCTGATGGCTAAGCATGCAGAACATTTTTTTAGATGTTTATATGCCATCTGTATTTCTTTTTTTGAGAACTCGATTTAGTTCCTTAGCCCATTTTTGATTGGGTTGTTTGATTTCTTATTATTTAGTTTTCTGAGTTTTATTTATTTAGTTGAGAGAGGGAAAGAGAGAGGAAGAGAGAGAGAGAGCGCCGAGCGAGCGAGCACACCAGGGCCTCCAGCCACTGCAAACAAACTCCAGAAGTATGTGCCACCTTGTGCATCCGGCTAACGTGGGTCCTGGGGAATCGATCCTGGGTCCTTTGGCTTTGCAGGCAAATGCCTTCACTGCTAAGCCATCCCTCCAGCCCTCTGCCCTAATCTTTATTATTTCTTCCTGTCTACTGATTTTTGGTTTGCTTTGTTCTTTTTCCAAGGCCTTAAGGTGAAACATTAAGTTGTTTACTTGGAACCTTTCTAATTTTTTTCTTTTCTTTTTCTTTTCTTTTCCTTTTTTTTCAAGGCAGGGTCTCACTGTAGTCCAGACTGATCTGGAATTCACTACGTAGTCTCAGGGTGGTCTCAAATTCATGGCGATCCTCCTACCTCTGCCTCTCAAGTGCTGGGATTAAAGGCGTGCGCTACCACGCCTGGCTCTAATTTCTTATTATAGGCACTTAAAGCTATAAATTTCCCTCTTAGGCCTGCCTTCATTGTGTTCCAAAGGTTTTGGTATGTTGTGTTCTCATTATCATTTGATTCTATGAATTTTTTGATTTCCATTTTGATTTCTTCAATGACCCATTCATCATGCAGTAGTGCACTGTTTAGTCTCCATAATTTTGTGTATGCTCTATATTTTTTCTTGTTACTGATTTGTAGTTTAATCCCATTCTGATCAGATAGAATACAAGGGATTATTTAAATTTTCCTGTATTTGTTAAGATTTGCTTTGTGTCCTAATATATGGTCTATTTTAGAGAATGTTCCATGTGCTGCTGAGAAAAATGTGTATTCTGCAGCATTTGGACAGAATATTCTGTAGCTATCTGTTAGGTCTATTTGTTCCATGGCATTCTTGAATTCAGATGTATCTCTGTTCATTTTTTCCCGGGATGACCTGTCAATTGATGAGAGTGGGTTATTGAAGTCACCCACTACAACTGTGTTTGGTGTTGTCTGTAACCTTAAGTCTAATGGTGTTTGTTTGATGAAATTGGGAACCCTCATGTTAGGTGCATATATGTTTAGAATTCCAATGTCTTCCTGTTGAATTGTTCCTTTAATCGGCATAAAGTGACCTTTTAAAATCTTTCTTCAGTAATACTGGTTTGAAGTCTATCCTGTGAGATATTAAGATAGCAACACCTGCTTGTTTCCTAGGCCCATTTGCTTGGAATACCATTTTCCATCCTTTCACCCTAAGATAGCGTCTGTCTTTTAAGGAGATGTGAGTGTCTTGGAGGCAACAAACAGAAGGCTCCTGCCTTTTAATCTAATCTGCAAGCCTGTGTCTTTCGGTTGGGTAATGAGGCCATTGATATTAAGAGTTATTATTGAAAGGTGTGTATTTATTTTTGCCATTCTTGTTTTGTAGTGCTTCCTGTTTTTCTTCTACTCTCTTATATTAACTGTTATTTGAGTATGGTTTATTTTCTCCTGTTTCCTCATGTGTGTGCTTTGCTTTCTCTTCAGCATGAGGGATCCCTTTAAGTATTTTCTGTAGAGCTGCTTTAGTGGTCATATTTAGCCTGTTTTGTTGTGGAATGTCCTTATTTCTCCATCAATTTGGATGGATAGCTTCACTGGATAAAGCAATTTTGGTTGACAATTGCTATCTTTCAGAACGTGGAATACATCATTCCAAGCCTTCTGGCTTTTAAAGTTTATGTTGAGTAATCTGCTGTTATCCTGATGGGCTTGCCTTTATAAGTTACTTGCTTTTTCTAACTGCCTTCAATATATTTTCTTGGGTTTGCATGTTTGATATTTAATAATAACATGGTGAGGAAAGTTTTTTTTTTTTTCTCTAGGTTTTGTCTGTTTGATGTTCTAAAAGCTTCCTGTATCTGCATTGGCATCTCTTTCCCAATTATGGGGAAATTTTCTTCTATGATTTTTTTTTTGAAAATACCTTTGGAGTGAACTTCTCCTTCTACTATACCTTGAATTCTTTTTAAAAAATATTTTATTTTTATTTATTTGAGAGACAGAGAGAGAGAGAAAGAGGCAGGCAGAGAGAGAGAGAGAGAGAGAGAGAGAGAGAGAGAGAGAGAGAGTGTGTGTGTGTGTGAATGTGCACACTAAGGCCTCCAGCCACTGCAAACAAACACCAGATACATGTGCCACCTTGTACATCTGGCTTACGTGGGTACTGCAGAATTGAACCTGGGTCCTTAGGCTTTGCACGCAAGTGCCTTAACTGCTAAGCCATCTCTCCAGCCCCCTGAATTCTTTTTTTAAATATATTTTTATTGACAACTTCTATACGTACAAGGTATTTCCCTCTCCTCCACCACTTTCCTCTTCATAACTCTGCTCTGTGTCATATCCCCTCCCCTGTCCATTAGTCTCTCTTTTAATTTGATGTCATCATCTTTTTATCCTATTATGAGGGTCTTTTGTGGGTATTTCTAGGCACTGTGAGGTCTTGGATATTGAGGCCAAATTCTGTCTGGACAGTTGTACGTAAGGAGTGGTACCCTTCCTTTGGCTCTTACAGTCTTTCTCCCACCTCTTCCACAATGGACCCTGAGCCTTGGAAGGCATGAGATGTTTCAGTGCTGGACACTCCTTTATCCCTTCTTCTCAGCACTATGTTGCCTTTTGGGCCATCCCAGTGGTCATTGCCATTTGAAAAGAGAAGCTTCTCTAACCAGAAGTGAGAGTAACATTAATATATGAGTATGAATATTAAGTGTAGTGATTTCAGGGCAATTTGGTGAGAGTAATATATGCATTTATCCAGACACGAGTAGGCTTTATACCCCTAAGGCTCATGACCTCCCTTGCCATAGGCTTTTGATTAGGTTTTCAGTACCAGGCACATATTCCCTCCCATAGAGTGGGCCTTCACTCAGATTAGAGAGCAGTTGGATTCCTCCAGAGCAGACATGCCACTATTGCACTCGTTCAGTCATTTGGCCTGTCTGGCCAAACTTGAGGTTTCCAGTGTCCACTGTTGTCACGACTGATGACTTCTGTTTCCCATAAGGCTGCATACAGTGCAGCTTTTTCCAGCTTTCAGTTGGCTGGGCTACAGGGAGAAGGTTTTCTGCTCAGCACCAGTTTTGCCACTCAGGCATGTGAAGTCTTCAGTGATAGGGTATGATCATCTCTTTCTCATGGGAAACAAAGGGCCTTGGCAATAGCCTATAATGTTTTGGAGGCAACAGGGACCTCCCTGGCCAACAATTCACTGGAAGGTATCCCATCCCTGGCACTGAAGATCTTCTAGTAACAATCCATGGCTTCTGGATGTGCCATTATTCAAGAAAGTATATTTTCATATGTCTTACTCAGAATATCTTGAATTTTGATTGACCCTCCCCCACCTTTCTTTTATATAATCTCTTCCCCTGACCTTGCTTAGGCCTTTACCCTCCCTGTAATCTGTTCTTCTACTTACATATATACAATGCCATCCCCTTAAGACCTTCTCTCTCTTCCCTCCCTTATAGCCTTTTACTAGCTTATGGGCCTCTGCTACTGATTTTTGGTTCCAGACCACACACAAATCTATACATTTGTAGCTAGGATCCACATATAAGGGAGAACATGTGATGTTTGGCTTTCTGGGCCTGGGTTACCTCACTTAGTATATATGATCCTTTCCAGATCCATCCATTTCTCTGCAAATTTCATAATTTCATTTTTCTTTACTGCTGAATAGAACTCCATTGTGTAGATGTACCACATCTTTATTATCCATTCATCTGTGGATGGACATCTAGGCTGGTTCCATTTCCTAGCTATTATGAACAGAGCAGCAATAAACATGATTGTGCAAGTATCTCTAAGGTAGTGAGAAGAGTCATTAGGATATATGCCTGAGAATGCTATAGCTGGATCATATGGCAAATCTATTTTTAGCTGTCTCAAGAACCTACACACTGATTTCTACAATGGCTGCACCAGATTACATTCCCACCAACAGGGTAGAAGGGTTTCCTTTTTTTTTTTTTTTTTTTTTTTTTTTGAGGTAGGATCTCACTCTAGCCCAGGCTGACCTGGAATTCACTATGGAGTCTAAGGGTGGCCTTGAACTCACAGCGATCCTCCTACCTCTGCCTCCCGAGTGCTGGGATTAAAGGCATGCGCCACCACGCCCAGCAGGGTTTCCCTTTTACCACATCCTTGCCAACATTTATTGTCATTTGTTTTCTTTGATGTAGCCATTCTGATGGGAGAGAGATGGAATCTCAAGGTAGTTTTAATTTGCATTTCCCTGATGGATAAGGATGTGGAACATTATTTTTAGATGTTTGTATGCCATATGTATTTCTTCTGATGAGAACTCTGTATTTAGTTCCATAGCCTTTTTTGTTTTTGTTTTTGTTTTTTTGTTTTTTTTGCTTTTCGAGGTAGGATCTCACTCTGGCCCAGGCTGACCAGGAATTCACTATGTAGTCTTAGGGTGGCCTTGAACTCACGGTGATCTTCCTGCCTCTGCCTCCTAAGTACTAGGATTAAAGGCATGTGCCACCATGCCTGGCTCGATAGCCCATTTTTTTTTCTCAATTTTTATTAACATTTTCCATGATTATAAAAAATATCCCATGGGTAAGCCGGGCTTGGTGGCGCACGCCTTTAATCCCAGCACTTGGGAGGCAGAGGTAGGTGGATCCCCGTGAGTTCGAGGCCACCCTGAGACTACATAGTGAGTTCCAGGTCAGCCTGGACTAGAGTGAGACCCTACCTCGAAAAACAAAAAAACAAAACAAAACAAAAAAATCCCATGGTACTACCCTCCCTCCCCCCCACTTTCCCCTTTGAAATTCCATTCTCCATCGTATCCCCTCCCCATCTCAATCAGTCTCTCTTTTATTTTGATGTCATGATCTTTTCCTCCTCTTATGATGGTTTTGTGTAGATAGTGTCAGGCACTATGAGGTCATGGATATCCAGGCCATTTTATGTCTGGAGGGAGGATGTTGTAAGGAGTCCTGTCCTTCCTTTGGCTCTTACATTCTTTCTGCCACCTTTTCTGCAATAGACCCTGAGCCTTGGAAGGTGTGATCGAGATGTTACTCAGTACTCCAGTTACTTCTTTCCAGCACTATGATACCTTCTGAGTCATCCCAAGGTCACTGCCATCTGAAAAGAGAAGATTCTCTACCCAAAGTGAGAGTAGCGTTAATATAAGGGTATAAATATTAAGAAAAGTGCTTACTGGGCAGTTTGATAAGCATAGTATATACATTTTTCCAGACATCAGCAGAGGTTATTCCCTTCGGACTCATGACTACCCCTGTTTTAGGTTTTCAGTATCAGGGATGTATTCCCCCCCATGGAGTGGGCCTCCAGTCCAGTTGTAGGGCAGTTGGTTTCCACCATGACAGACGTGCCACTATTGCACCCATTGGCTCATTTGGCCTGGCTGGCCAATTATAAGGCTTGCAGTGTCCACTGTTGAGTATCTTCACTGGTGGTATCTCTTTCTCCCATTGAACTACATGTAGAATGGCTTCTTCCAGCTTTCTCTCAGCTGGTCTACATGGAGGAGGTTATCATCTCAGTTCCAGCAGGATTTCTCAGTGGCCTTGCAGCCCAAGTATGTGGAGTCTTCAGCAATAGTGTCTTACCATCGATTCCTGGTGGGAAACCAAGGGCGTCGACAATGGCCTATAATGTTTTGGGGGCTTGATAGCCCATTTTTTGATTGGGTTGTTTGATTTCTTATTCTGTTTTTTGAGTTCGTTGTATATTCTGGATATTAATCCTCTTTCAGATGTATAGCTGGCAAAGATTTTCTCCCATTCTGTAGGTTGTCTCTTTGCTCTATTTACAGTGTTCTTTGCTATACAAAAACTTTGTAATTTCATGAGATCCCAGTATTATTTGATTAGTAGTTTTATTTTCTGAGCAATTGGAGTTATATCCAGAAAGTCATTGCCTATGCCAATATGTTGAAGGGTTTCCCCTGCCTTTTCCTTTAGCAATTTCAGAGTTTCAGGTCTGATATTAAGGTCCTTGATCCACTTGGATTTAATTCTTGTTCATGGAGAAAGACAAGGATCTATTTTCATCTTTCTACATATAGATATCCAGTTTTCCTAGCACCACTTGTTGAAGAGGCTGTCTTTTCTCCAATCAATATTTTTGTCATTTTTTTAAAGGTTTCTTTTTAAAAAAAATTTTTCGTTTATTTTTATTTATTTATTTGAGAGCAACAGACAGAGAGAGAAAGAGGCAGATAGAGAGAGAGAGAGGAATGGGCGCACCAGGGCCTCTAGCCACTGCAGATGAACTCCAGACGCATGTGCCCCCTTGTGCATCTGGCTAACGAGGGTCCTGGGGAATCGAGCTTCGAACCGGGATCCTTAGGCTACACAGGCAAGCGCTTAAACACTAAGCTGTTTCTCCAGCCCATTTTTGTCAAAAATCGGGTGGCTGTAGTTGCCTGGATTAACATCTGGGTCCTCTATTCTGTTCCATTGATCTACATGTCTGTTTTTGTACCAGTACCATGCTGTTTTTGTTACTATGGTTGTGTAATATAGTTTAAAATTGGGTGTGGTGATACCCCTAGCCTTATTTTTGTTGCTCAAAATCATTTTGACTATTTGAGGTTTTTTGTGCTTCCAAATGAATTTTAGAATTGTTTTTTCTATTCCTGTGAAGAATGCCATTGGAATTTTAATGGGGATTGCACTAAATGTGTAGATTGCTTTTGGTAAGATTAACATTTTCACAATATTGATTTTTCCAATCCAAGAACATGGATTGTCTTTCCATTTCCTTGTGTCTTCTGCAATTTCTTGCTTGATTGTTTTAAAGTTCTCATTGTAGAGATCCTTCACTTTCTTAGTTAAGTTTATTCCAAGGTACTTTATTTATTTATTTTTTTGAGGCAATTGTGAATGGAGAGATTCCCTGATTTCATTCTCCGCATGTTTGTTGTTAGTATATAGGAAAGCTACTGATTTCTGTGTATTCATTTTGTATCCTGCAATGTTGCTAAAAGTGTTTATCAGCCCTAACAGTTTGCTGGTAGAGTTTTTAGGGTCTTTTATGTATAGAATCATATCATCTGCAAATAGTGATAATTGATCTCTTCCTTTCCAATATGTATCCCTTTTATGAATGTCTCTTGCCTTATTGCTATAGCTAAGACTTTCAGTACTATATTAAATAAAAGTGGGGACAGTGGACACCCTTGTTTTGTTCCTGAATTTAGTGGAAAAGCTTCAAGTTTTCCACTATTTAGTATTATGTTGGCTGTAGGTTTGTCATAAATAGCTTTTATTATGTTGAGATATGTTCTTTCTATTCCCAGTTTCTGTAATACTTTTAACATGAAAGGTTGTTGGATTTTGTTGAATGCCTTTTCTGCATCTATTGAGATGATCATGTGATTTTTGTCCTTCAGACCAATTATATGATGTATTACATTTATTGATTTGCATATGTTGAACCATCCCTGCATCCCTGGGATAAAGCCAGCTTGGTCCAGGTGAATAATCTTTTTGATATATTCTTGTATTCTGTTTGCCAATATTTTGTTCAGAATTTTTGCATCTATTTTCATGAGGGAGATTGGTCTATAATTTTCTTTTTTTTTTGTTTTGTTCTGTTTTTGCTTGGTTTTGGTATGAGGGTGATGCTGGCTTCATAGAAGGAGTTCGGTAGAATTCCTTCCTTCTCTGCTTTATGGAAAAGTTTGGGAAGCAGTGGGGTTAGTTCTTTCATGAAGGTCTGGGTAAATTCACCAGTGAATCCATCTGGGCCTGGGCTTTTTTTAGTTGGGAGACTTTTTATAATGGCTTGAATCTCTGTACTTGTTATAGGTCTATTTAAATGGTTTATCTCATGTTGATTTAATTTTGGTAGGTCATATGAATCAAGGAAATCATCCATTTCTTTCAGAATTTCAAACTTAAAGGCATATATATTCTTAAAGAATGTCCTTAGAGTTGTCTGAATTTCTTTGTTATCTGTTGTAATGTTGCCTTTTTCATCTCTAATTTTATTAATTTTTGTCTCTTGTCTCTTTCTTCTGATCAAATTTGCTAAGGGTTTATTAATCTTGTTTATCCTTTCAAAGAACCAACTCTTTGTTTTGTTGATTGTGTTTTTGGTTTCTATTTCATTAATTTCTGCCCTAATCTTTCTGATTTCTTCTCACATACTGCTTTTTGGTTTGCCTTGTTCTTCTTTTTCTAAGGCCTTAAGGTGAAGCATTAAATTGCTTATTTGTGAACTCTCTAATTTCTTAATATAGGCACTTAAAGCTATAAATTTCCCTCTTAGAACTGCCTTTATTATGTCCCAAAGGTTTTGGTATGTCATTTGATTCTATGAATTTATTGATTTCCTTTTTGATTTCTTCAATGACCCATTGATCATTCAACTTTGTACTGTTTAGTCTCCATGAATTTCTGTATGCTCTGTAGCTTTTCTTGTTGCTGATTTGCAGTTTAATCCCATTGTGGTCAGATAGAGTACAAGGGATTATTTCAATTTTCCTATATTTGTGGAGGTTTACTTTGTGTCCTAATATAAGGTATATTTTAGAGAATGTTCCATGTGCTGCTGAGAAAAATGTATATTCTGCAGCATTTAGATGGAATGTTTTGTAGATATCTGTTAGGTCCATTTGTTCCATGACATCATTTAATTCAGATATCTCTCTGTTTTTTTGCCGGGATGACCTGTCAATTGATGAGTGTGGGGTATTGAAGTTTCCACTACAATTGTGTTTGATGTTTTCTGTGACCTTAAGTCTAATAGTGTTTGTTTGATGAAACTGGGAGTTCCCATGTTAGGTGTATATATGTTTAGGATTGTAATGTCCTCCTGTTGGAGTGTTCCTTCAATCAGTATAAAATGACCGTCTTTATCTTTCCTCACTAATATTGGTTTGAAGTCTAGCCTGTCAGATATTAGGATAGCAACCCCTGCTTATTTCCTAGGCCCATTTATTTGAGATACTTTCTTCCATCTTTTCACCCTAAGGTGGTGTCTATCTTTTATTAAGAGATGAATTTCCTGCACAAAAAATGGCAGGATCCTGCCTTTTAATCCAGTCTGCAAGCCTGTGTCTTTTGGATGGTGCATTGAGGCCATTGATATTAAGAATTATTATTGAAAGGTATGCATTTATTCTTGTCATTCTTATTTCGTAGTGTTTCCTGTTTTCCCTTTACTCATTTGTTTTAACTGTTATTTGAGTGTGGTTTATTTTTTCCTATTTCCTCCTGTGTGTGTTTTGCTTTCTCTTTGGCATTAAGAATTCCTTAAGTATTTTCTGTAGAGCTGGTTTGGTTGTCATAAATTCCTTTAGCTCTTTCAATGCAGGTTTGTGTACCTGGTTTTTTTTTTTTTTGTCAGCCTCATTACTTTTTTGGGGTGGCTTCCAATCTCACCAATGCTGAGTACCAGCTCGATCCCTCCATGTTGTGCTGTGCAGCTGTACCTCTGATCCACTCTGCTGGCTGCGCCGCCACTGGGGGCTGAATGCTGGAGGTTTGTGGTTCTGATAGTGGGGGATGGGGGAGTTCAGACTTCTGGAGTTGCTTGCACTTTCAGTAGCTCTTCAGCTCTTTCCTTCAGATTCTTAACTTTGCAAGAAGGCTGAAGAAGTTGAAACATCTGTTGTTTGGTCTCTGCTGCTGCCTGGTGCACCTGGCGGGACTGTGCTGGGTGGGACTCTGGCCATTTTCCTCCTTTCTTGTGGGTCTTGGTCTCTCTGGCTGCTCCTCTGTGTCTAAGAATAATCTATACCCTTCACTTTTCGGAAGAAGAGTGTATTTTGCTGGGGTTTTGCTTAAATCCCTCCCTAGGCTGGTTTGGCTATGCCGCCATCTTACCTGGAAGTTCCAGCCCCCTGAATTCTTATGTTTGGTCCTTTCATAGTGTCTTGAATATCTTGAAATTCTCATTCATACCTTCCTATTAGCTCTTTTTTTTTTTTTTTTTTTTTTTTTTTTTTTTTTTTTTTTTGGTCTTTGTCTTTGTTGAACTGTATTAGACCTGCCACTTGGTCTTCTAGTTTAGATTCTAGTTTAGATTTTTTTTGAGGTAGGGTCTCACTCTAGCCCAGGCTGACCTGGAATTCACTATAGAGTGTTAGGGTGGCCTCGAACTCACAGTGATCCTCCTACCTCTGCCTCCTGAGTGCTGGGATTAAAGGTGTGCACCACCACGCCTGGCTTAGTTCAGATATTTTGTTCTCTCCTTCATCTATTCTACTGGTGAGACTTTCTACAGAGGGTTTTGTTTTATTGAGGTAGGGTCTCACTCTAGCCCAGGCTGACTAGGATTCACTATGGAGTCTCAGGGTGGCCTCCAACTCACAGCGATCCTCCTACCTCTGCCTCCCGAGTGCTGGGATTAAAGGCATGTGCCACCACACCTGGCTCTGACTGTGTTTTTCATTGCTAGTATTTCTGACTGGTCTTTCTTCAGTATTTCTATATCCTTACTCATGACTTGTATTGACCTCCTTATTTCATTAAATTGGTTTCCTGTGTCTTCTTTGGTCCCTTTGATTTCTTCAATAGTTTCTTTCTTTCTTTTTTTTTTTTGAGGTAGGGTCTCACTCTAGCCCAGGCTGACCTGGAATTCTCTCTGTAGTCTGAGGGTGGCCTTGAACTCCTGGTGATCCTCCTATCTCTGCCTCCCAAGTGCTGGGATTAAAGGCATGCACCACCACGCCCGGATTTCTTCTTTAATATCTTTGAACATAGTTATAATCATTCTTTTGAAATCTTTCTCAGGCCTTTCATCTAAATAAGTCTCACTGGAGATCATTTCTGATGAATTTATAATTTTTGGTTGGAGTATATTGTCTTTTTTGTATTTCTTGTATTATAATGTAGAGATTTTTGCATCTTTGGTTAATTTGATGCTTGGGTTTTCTAATTATCTGCAGTCTTCTTTGATGTGAAAATATGATGTTACATATTTTACGGGTAGGAGCTGAAGATGCCAGGTGTGGCTCTTTAATAACAGCAAAAGTGACCCTAGGTATTGGGTTTGCCTGATATGTGAGTATTCTTGTAGGCTGGGTGGAGCGAACTACAGGCAAATTTGAAAATTCAACTGAACAATTTACATGTCGAATCAAAACCAGCATGGAGTATTTATGTAAGAGTGGGTATTGGAAGAAACAGATCCTCTAACAAAGTCAAAGTCCCTAAGGCTATGTGTTGCCCCACACCCTTAATTCTGTCAACTGGGAGGCTGAGACTTCTGGTCTGTAAAGGTCAACTTGTGGCAGAGTGAGACCCTGCCCCCACGAATGAGAGAGGAAGAGACAAAGGTACTACAAACCAGGAAGCAACAAACATAGCTTATTTAAGAATGGCAAATCCAATCATCCATCAGATTTAACATATAATTTACCCTGACATGGAAGGTGCAATTAGCACTTCCGATGCAAGCCTATATACCAGGCTTTTGGGGCGGGTACTGACCTGGTTTAAACCCAGTTACCTTTTGGGATGGCTTTGGTCTCAGTTATGCTGTGTGCCTTCTTGGGTCCCTCCTTCCTGCACAGTGGGCTCTGGTAGGCTGGCTGGGTCCATGGGTCCCTGCTCTGATTACCTGTGCTGGGTGCTGTGTAGCTGAGTTCCTTTCCCCAGGTCTCCGGTGGTTGCTGGTGCTGGCAGTTGAGGGAGGGGAGGCTGTAGAGGTTGTCCTCAAACTTCTGAGTCTCTAGCCTCTGTGCTAGGATTAGACTATGGACATTCTTGGACATGTATCTTGATGACTAAGGTCATGGAATTTCTTCAGAAGAATTGTTGAGAAGCAATGGATGGAACTCAGAACTTTGCTAAGCAAGCCATCCACCAGAGCTAGATCCCTAGCCAATGACATTTTAAAATGATATCTCCAATACCAGGCATGGTAGTACATGTCTGTAATCCCTGTACTTGAGAGGTGGAGGCAAGATGATTAAGAGTTCAAGGTCAGACTGGATGGTTTAGCAGTTAAAGTGCTTGCCTGCAATGCCAAAGCACCTCAGTTCGATTCCCCAGAACCCATGTAAGCCAGATGCACAAGGTGGTGCATGTGTCTGGAGTTTGTTTGCAGTGGCTGGAGGCCCTGGTGTGCCCAATTTCTCTTTCTCTCTCTCTGTCTGCCTCTCACTCTCATAAATAAATAACTAAAATGATGCAAGATATTTGAAAAAAATAAAAAAAGGAGTTCAAGGTCATTTTTACTACCCAGTGAGTTCAAAGCCAACCTTGGCTCTAGGAATTCCTGTCTCAAAAACAAACATTACAGCCGGGTGTGGTAGCACACGCCTTTAATTCCAGCACTTGGGAGGCAGAGGTAGGAGGATTGCCATGAGTTCAAGACCACCCTGAGACTACATAGTGAATTCCAGGTCAGCCTGGGCCAGAGTGAGACCCTATCTCGAAAAACAAAAACAAAAACAAAATTACCCCCCCCCAACAAATACAGCCTGACTGGAACTTATTCTGTAGCCTAGACTGACAATTTGTGACAATCCTTTTGCTTTAGCCTTCCAGGTGCTAACATTATAGGAGTGAGCCACTATACCCAGTTTAAACATCTCTTAAAAGTCTAGCAACATCCAGACTGGGGAGATGGTTCAGTGGCTAAAGTGCTTGTTTGCAAAGCTTGATGGTCTGGGTTCAATTCCCTGGTACCTATGTAAAGCCAGTGGCACAAAGTGGTGCATGTATCTGGAATTTGTCTGCAGCAGCAGGATGCCCTGGTATTCCCATACTCTTTCTCACTTGAATAGACAAAAATATTAAAAAATAGGCTGGATAGGGAGGCAGGAGCCACAGGAGAATCGACAAGAGTTCGAGGCCACCCTGAGGCTACATAATGAATTCCAGGTTGACCTGGCGAGAGTGAGACCCAACCTCTAAAAACAACAACAACAACAACAAAAAATGGGCTGGAGAGATGGCTTGGCACTTAAGGCATTTGCCTGCAAAGCCAAAGGACCCAGGCTTGATTCCCCAGGACCCATGTAAGCCAGATACTCAAGGTAGCACATGCGTCTGGAATTTGGTTGTAGTGGTTGGATGCTCTGGTGTGCCCATTGTCTCCTTCTTTCTGCCTCTTTCTCTCTCCCTCACATAAATAAAAATAAAAATGCTTAAAAAATATTTAAAATTCTAGCAACTTCATTAAATCTATTCTAACGTTTTAGGTATATATTTTGTTTCTAATGTCAATAATCATAATTTGTGAGCGGTGTATATCTCTTCCTTTCTGATCTTTATGTGTTTTATTTCTTTTTTGGTTTTCTGAGGTAGGGTCTCATTTTAGCCCACAATGACCTGGAATTCACTATGTAGTGTCGGCTGGTCTCGAACTCATGACAATCTTCCTACCTCAGACTCCTGAGTACTGGGATTAACAAACCCAGCATGCATTTCATTTCTTTTTCTAGTCTTTTGTGCTGGCTAGGACTGTGAGTCTGGCTTTGATGGCAAGCAATTGTGGATAGCGTCTTTGTCTTGTTAACATTATAAAAGAAACAGTGTGCTGGAGAGATGGCTTAGTAGTTAAGGTGCTTGCCTGTGAAGCCTAAGGACTCATGTTTGACTCCCCAGGTCCTGCGTAAGCCAGACGCACAAAGTGATGGAAGCATGCAGGGTTGCACATGCACACAAGGTGGTGCATATGTCTGGAGTTCAATTGCAGTAGCCAGAGGCCCTGGCATGCCAATTCTTTCTTCCACTCTCCTCTCTCTCACTAAGGACAAAACATTTATCCATCTTTGGTTCAGCTCCTAAGCATAAGGATTGGGTATTTACACCATTGACATGAGTCCTTCAACTCTGTTACCATTTTGGTAAATGGCCATTTGGTAAATGCAAATATACAGGCTTTGAGTAGAAAACCTTTTCTTACTAAAAACTTTTTATTTTGCTTCTTTTCTTAATTTGCCATGATTAAAAAAAACCCAAAAAACAAAACCCTGATGGGCTGGAGAGATGGCTTAGTAGTGAAGGTGTTTGCCTGTGAAGCCTAAGGACCCAGATTCAATTCTCCAGTACCCACGTAAGTCAGACGCACAAGGTGGCACATGTGTCTGGAATTCATTTTCAGTGGCTCGTGGCCCTGGTGCACCCATTCTCTCTCTCTCTAATAAAATAATCTGCTTCTCTCTCTCTCTCTCTCAAATAAAATAAAATAAAATCTATTTAGGTGCTGGACGTGGTGGTGCATGCCTTTAGTCCCAGCCCTTGGAAGGCAGAGGTAGGAGGATCACTGTGAGTTTGAGGCTACCCTGAGACTACCTAGTGAATTCTAGGTCAGCCTGGGCTACAGTGAGACCCTACTTTGAAAAAACCAAAAGAAAAAAAAAATTTTAAAAACACGAGTGTTAGATCGTATCCAATATTTCTGTGTCTATTGAAGATACTTCATAGTATATGCACATTTCAAAATTGCTGAGGGCAAATTTCAAATGTTCTTATGACACAAAGTGGTTAGTATTTGAGGTGGTGGATATGTTAATTAGCTCGATTGTATTCATAAAACATAACACTACTTTGTACTCCATAAATGCTTATAATTATCAATTGTCCGTTTGTAATAAAATAAAAAAAGTTTAAAAAGAAAGAGATAATGTAGCTTATCTCAATGAGTCTGTTAATATGATGAGCACACTTGCCGGTTTATAATATTAAGACATCCTGTCTGGGCTTCGTGGCAAATGCCTGTAATCCCAGCTGCGAATTACAAATTCATGGCCAGCCTGGGCATCTTAGAAAGACTCTGTCTCAAAATAAAAAGTGACAAACAGGGTTGGAGAGGTGGCTCAGTGGTTAAAGGTGCTTGCTTGCAAAGTCTGACAGCCTGGGTTTGATTCCTCATTTACCCACGTAAAGCTGGATGCACAAAGTGGCGTATGCATCTGGAGTTCATTTGCAGTGGCACAAGGCTCTTGTACTCCCATTCTCTCTCTCTCTCTCTTAAATAAATAAATAACTTTTTAAGAAGTTCCAAACAGGACTGAGTATAGCTCCGTGTTGTGGTGTTTGCTTAGCATGCATGAGTCCCTATGCTTAAGCCCCAGTACCTGAAAAAGTAAAATAGAAAAGACGCCCTGGCAGTTCTAGGATATATGCAAGCTGGTCACAATAGCTCATCATGTGGACGCTGGCCTAAGATTGTTCTTTGTTTAGGAGCTCTGCGTCTATGCTCTCCAGTGAAATGGCCTGTAATTTTCCTTTCTTGAGCTCTGATGGTCGCATCTTGGAATCAGGGTTACCTTGCCCTCATAGATGCGGGCAGAACTGGGCTACACTCTGCCTTTGCCAGTATGCAGAGCAGTGTGTGTGTGAATGGGAAAGACCCGTTCCTTGACACCGGCTGTTCACATTATTTACTTTCTCCCTTTCTAATCTCTGGTAGGCTTGTAATTTTATTTTAATAATAATTGTTGGAGATGTCTCTCTTTTATTTTTCTGTCTCTCTTTTATTTTTGATGAATCTTGCCAGAGGTTTGTCTCTTTATTAGTTTTGTGGAGAGACCAATTTTTGACTTTGTTGATTTTTTTTTTTCACATTGCCCCTTTGCTTGGGTTTAATTAATTTCTTCTCTTAGCTCGAGTGTTGCTTCCTTTGGGTTTATTCTATTTTTTTTAAAAAAATTATCACATCTTAAATGAGGGGGCTTAGCTTATTAAATTTTTGGTTCAACTTTCAACACTCTTCATTTTGTTAAAAGTGCTACTTTGGCCCTTTCTAAGTTTTTAATTTAATTTGAATTGATTATTATTTTACATACTTATGGGTACAGTGTGATATTTGGACTCATGTATAGAATGTGTAATGATCAGATCAGGGTAATTAGCATATCCATTACCTTAAAACTTGTTTCTTCATTGGGAACATTGAAAAATCTTTCCCTAGGACCCACCTAAGCCATATGCACAAGGGGCCACATGTGTCTGGAGTTTGTATGCAGTGGCTAGAGGCCCTGGTGTGCCCATTCTCTCTTTCTCTCTCATAAATAAACAAATAAAATTTAAAAAATATTTTTAAGCCTTTAATCCCAGCACTCAGGAGGTAGAGGTAGGAGGATCGCCAAGAGTTCGAGGCCACCCTGAGACTACATAGTGAATTCCAGGTCAGCCTGAGCCAGAGTGAGACCCTACCTCGAAAAACCAAAAAAAAAAAAAAAAAAAAAAAAAAAAAAAAAAAAAAAAAAGAAAAAAAAAAAAAGAAAAATCTTCCCTTCTAGCTATTTTCAAATCGATCATAAATTATTAACTATCGTCACCCTATTGTGCTGTAGAACTCCAGAGCTTAATCTTCCTTGGAGGTCTGTATTCCTATTGCCATCAACCTGCTTTTCTCTCCACTCCCCTCCCTTTGGCCCTCTCAGCCTATACTAGCCACTGTTACTGTCCCTCCTGGGACATGCTACGCAGCACAGACTGGCCTCGAACACTTCATCCTCTTGCCGCAGCCTCCCGAAGGCTGGGATTACAGATGTGCACCACCATGCTTCACTGCCTAGTCCCTGCTTATATGAGATCATTGTTTTATTTATTTATTTGTTAGAGGCCATTGCTGAGGCCCTTGGTCTCCCACCAGGAATAGATGGTAAGACCCTATTGCTGAAGACTCCACATACTCGGGCTGCAAGGCCAAGGAACTCAGCTGATAACCTCCTCCATGTAGACCAGCTGACAGAAAGCTGTAAGAAGCCATTCTGTATGCAGTTCAATGGGAGAGAGAGAAATCACCAGTGAAGATACTCAACAGTGGATACTGCAAGCCTTATATTTGGCCAGCCAGGCCAAATGAACCAATGGGTGCAATAGTGGCATGTCTGTCATGGTGGAAACCAACTGCCCTCTAATTGGACTGGAGGCCCACTCCATGGGAGGGAATACATCCCTGATACTGAAAACCTAAAACAGGGGTAGTCATGAGTCCTAGGGGTATAACCTCTGCTGCTGTCTGGCTAAATGTATATACTATGCTCATCAAACTGCCCAGTAAGCAGTTCTCTTAATGTTCATACCTATATATTAATGCTACTCTCACTTTTGGTAGAAAGCCTTCTCTTTTCAGATGGCAGTGACCTTGGGATGACTCAGAAGGCATCATGGTGCTGGGAAGAAGTGACAGGAGTGCTTAGCCCTGAAACATCTCTATCACATCTTCCAAGGCTCAGGGTCCATTGCAAAAGAGGTGGCGGAAAGAATATAAGAGCCAAAGGAAGGGTAGGACTCCTTACAATGTGCTCCCCCCCGACACAAAATGGCCTGGATATCCATGACCTCTGCCTGACACTACATACACAAGACCATCATAATAGGAGGAAAAGATGATGACATCAAAATGAAAGAGAGACTGATTGAGAGGAGGAGGGGATATGATGGAGAATGGAGTTTCAAAGGGGAAAGTGGAGGGGGGGGGAGGGAGGGCATTACCATGGGATATTGTTTATAATCATGGAAGTTGTTAAGGGAAGGAAAATGAATATACTTAATGGTCTGAGAGCCTATGTGGACCTAAAAGAAATGTGAAAAGAGAGAGAGAGAGAGAGAGAGAGAAACAGAGAAAGTACAGACAGCTCTTGCCATGTGGAGGGTAGGAGGGGGTAGAGAGGGGTCAGGGGTGTTCCCTCCTCCTCTCAGTCCAGCTGTGCTGAGATAAGGGGGAGACTCACCAGAACCTGGAGGTTCAGGGGTGATGAACCGGCAGCCGAGGGAGCTCTGATAGTCTTTTCACCTATGTCTTCATGTTTTAGACGCACACAGAGGAGACTTGAATTAAAATTTTCTACCTGATCACATGCCTTTTAAATGGCACACTTAGAATTTTTAGGTAGGTTGTGATTATTGATGCATGTTGACTTATTTTTATTATCTCATTTTCCTCCTCCATGTGCTCTTCTCTGTTTTTGCTCTTCCTCTCCGTGGATTTATTGGGTTTGTTAATTTTCTTATTCTGTTCTCTACTACCCCCTTCTTCCCCTTTTACTGATTTGGAATGTCTGTCCCTTTTTCTATATTTCTTTTTTTTTTATGAGAGAGAGAGACAACTGGCGCGCCAGGAACTTCAGCCACACCAATTGAACTCCAGACATGTGTGCTACCTTGTGCACATGTGTCACCTTGTGTGTCTGGCTTATGTGGGATCTGGGAAGTCAAACATGGGTTCTTAGGCTTTTTAGGCAAGCACCTTAACCACTAAGCCATCTCTCCAGCCCTATTTCTATATTTCTAATGATTGCTTTTGAAATTCAATCCTGTGTTCTTAAGGAAGTCTTAGGTTATTAGCAGTTTATTTATTTGAGAGAAAGAGGCAGGCAGAGAGAGAGAGAATGGGCATGCCCAGGGCCTCCTGCCCCTGCAAACAAACTCCAGACACATGCACCACCTTGTGCATCTGGCTTATGTGGGTACTGGGGAATTGAACCTGGGGTCCTTAGGCTTCTTAGGCAAAGCCTTAATGGCTAAGCCATCTCTCCAGTCCTTATTAGTAGTTTAAGCCCCTTTCCCTCAAATTCAAGGACCTTTGAGCTTTTGGCTGGAATCTTCTGAAACAGATTTATTTATTTATTTATTTATTTATGATTCAGAGAGAAAGAGGCAGACAGAAAGAGAGAGAGATGGGGCACCAGGGCCTTCTGCCACTGCAAATGAATTCCAGATGCACGTACCACTTTGTGTATCTGCTTTACATGGGTACTGGGGAATTGAACCCAGGCTGTCAGGCTTTGCAAACAAGTGCCTTTAACCACTGAATCATCTTGCCAGCCCCCCTTTTCATGGGGTATTTTAGTTCCATCTGTGCCCACAGGTTATCCTGACCTTGTACACCTGCAAACATTTCTTGACACGTTTCTTGGCTTCTCGGCTCTCAGCTCTTTCTGGCGTGCCCATACTTCCTTCTGGGATCATTTCCTCTTTACTTCTTGCGTGTTCTTCAGAGGTTCTTTTGTAAAGATTTGCTGTCAATAAGCCCTGCTTTTCTTGTGGGGGTTTCGAGGTAGGGTCTTACTCTAGCCTAGGCTGACCTGGAACTCACTCTATAGTCCCAAGCTGGCCTTGAACTCATAGCACTCCTCCTGCCTCTGCCTCCCGAGTACTGGGATTAAAGGCATGTGCCACTGCCCCCTCCCTTTAATGTGGTGACAAATCCAGCTATCTTTACTACACCCTCAGCCTTGCAAGACACTTTTGCCACATTCACAGTTCCAGGCTGATGGTATTTTCCCTGTGGCCATGTCTTCTGGCTATCTCCACAGCTGTTCCAGTAGCCTGTGGTCCTCTCATTCCTCCTTCCTTCATAGGTGGGTGCCCTAGCTGCATAGCTGGCTTTAAGATCTCTGTCTTTAGTGTTTTGCAGCATCACAATGGGATTCATTTTATTAACCTTTTTAGCTATGATATCTATGATGTTGGGATGCTTTCCGTATCTTTTCATTAGTTCTGGAAAGCTCTCAGTTATTGTTTCTTCAAATACTGCTCCTCCCCTTTCTCTCTGTAGTCTTTGTCTGGGATTTTTCACTGTAATCACCGCAGTATTTAATCACTCATATCTTTCATTTGCTAAAATATGTGCCATTTCTTTTTCTTTCTTGTGTTTGTTTATTTATTTATTTATTTGTTTTTTGAGGTAGGGTCTCACTCTAGCCCAGGCTGACCTGGAATTCACTATGGAGTCCCAGGGTGGCCACAAACTCATCTGATCCTCCTACCTCTGCCTCCCAAGTGCTGGGATTAAAGGCGTGCGCCACCATGCCAGGCTTTGTTTATTTATTTTGTGGTCCTGTGGTTGGAATGCAGAGCCTCACTTATACTAGGGAAGTTCTCTAACCACTTGGCCCAGCCCAGCCCTGTGACATACCCTCAGCTCTTACAACTCTCTGGGCTCCTCCCCTGTGTCTAATGTGCTATTTGTTCAGCTTCTGCTTCAGCAACTGCCGTGTTCATGTCCACAAGTTCAAGTTTTGTTCTTTTCCAGATGTGACTTTTCTTTCCCTATTTTGTGTTGTGTTACATTGTGTGTGCGCGCGCGTGCATGCCGCAGTGTGTGTGTATGTGGAGGTCACAGAACAACGTTCACACCCATCCTCACCTTCCACCTCATTTGTGGCAAGACCCACCGTTGTTTGCCACTCCATTTGTGAGCTTCCGGGAAACTTCTCTTGTTTCCACCTTCCCTGACACTGCCTAGGTGGGCCTCGAACTAACCTTATAGCTGAGGCTACCATCACCGTGCTCAGCTAGAATTTACTTATTTTAAAGCTTCAATTTGGACTGGAGAGATGGCTCAGCATTAAGGCGATTGCCTGCAAAACCTAACAACCAGGGTTTGATTCTCCAGTACCCATGAAGAGCCAGAAGCACCAAGTGACACATGCGTCTGGCGTTCATTTGCAGTGGCTGGAGGCCCTGGAACACCTATTCTGTCCATCTCTCTTCTCTCTCTGCTTGCAAATAAATTAAAAAAAAATATTTTAAATAGCTTCAACTTACCAGACACAGTGGTGCACACCTATAACTCCAGCTCTTAAGAGGGTGAGGCAGGATAGAGAGTTCCAGGCTGGTGTGTTAGTAACTTTCACAGGGCTGTGACCAAATGCCTAACAGAAGCAACTTGTGGAAGGTTAATGGGTGTGTACATGAACTCCCAATTTCAGAAGAGACCTCTCCTTGTCGGGCCATCTCTCATTTCTGCAGCCTGGGGCTTTGCCTCACCCCACCCTGCAGTTCTTTAAGACCCATCAGAAAACCAGCTACAGTCTTCCATCCTCAAAAAGACAGGACCCAGCCAAAGTGAGACAGGTGGGGAAATTCTAGATTTTCTGAGCTCCAGACACCAGGCAGGTCACATGCTGTTTTTCAAGATTTCCTGACTCAGTGGCTCCCTGGCTTATGTTGAAAGACGTCCGTCCGCTCTTGCTGTCAAGTTATTTAGAAGATTTTATTATGTCACACCATGCAAATGAGTTCCTGGAAACACTGGTTCCCATGGAGGAACTGGTCTGTTTCTTCTTTCCCGAGAACTTAGTATTTACTTTTTTGCTCTGCTTCCAGGAAGCTCAAAGACAAATTTCCATATCAATCACAGCATCTATGGCAATTTTTAAGATTGCTATTCCCCCGCCCCCTAGCTGGGTGCGGTGACACACACCTTTAATCCCAGCACTCGGGAGGCAGAGGTAGAAGGATTGCTGTGAGTTCGAGGCCACCCTGAGAATACAGAGTGAATTTCAGGTCAGCCTGTCCTAGAGGGAGATCCTACCTCAAAAAAAAAAAAAAAAAAAAAAAAAAAAAAGCTATTTTTCTGTCTTGAGCAATATGAATCTGTTAACCAAATTAATCTTCCCTGTGGTAAAACTATCTCTTATGCTTGTTGGAAAAAGACGAAGCAGCAATAGGTTTTAAATCTATGCTAAACAGCATGGTTGATGGAGACCAAGTGGATGCTGGTGAGAGCCAGGCTGCCTCAGTGCAAGTCTGACTGCCTGTCACCCCTTCAGAGCCCCATGCAAGTGTTTGGCGGCGTACTGGTTCTCCAGCTCACAGAAACCAGTGCCTGGCTGTGGCCAGCTCTGGGCCTTGGCCTGTGCATTTGCTAAGTTCACAGAATTCAGAGGAATGGCCAAGGAGGGCAGAGATGGAAAAGCCTTCTGTGAGGAGCAGGCAGGATAAGCACACCCCGCTTTGGTCAGGGAGAGAGGGGAATCAGGGAGTCAAAGGGACTGGCCTTCTGGAGAAGGGAAATGACCCAAGAAGGCCAGAGCACCAAGGACAGGGCAGAGGGAGGGGAGACCCTCAGAAAGAACATCCTTCTCTATCCTGCCCTGCTCATGTCTTCCAGCCTCCTGAGAGTGCTGACCAGGCCTCAGCTGGTAGGGACTTGTCTTCATGGTCTGATGCTGGGTGCAGGCCCAGGAAAGCTGCTAGGATGGAACAAAGGGTGCTTCGAGAAAGTGAGGGGGTGCTTCGAGAAAGTGAGGGGGTGCTTCGAGAAAGTGAGGGGGTGCTTCGAGAAAGTGAGGGGGTGCTTCGAGAAAGTGTGCAGGGTGTTGTGAGTCCCTCTGGGCCCAAGTCTGGTGCTGAGGCGTAGATTTTTTTTTTTTTTTTTCTAACAGGTGACATCTAGGAAACAAGACAACTAGACAAGTTCTCACTGAGGCAGGACACAGGGGAGAGGAGAAAGAGCTGAGCCAGAGTGGACCTGAGCAGGAACGTGAGCCTCTGAGCTGCAGAAAGGCTGCGATGGTTGGGGGGAGTGTAACACCAGGAGAACTTCAGCCCCCAAACTTGCAGGGAGAGTTGTGGGCCTGAAGATAGCCTAAGAGTTCAGACCCTTTCGACGTGGAATTTCCCATCATAAAAACTTGTTGAAAAGAAATTGCCCAGATTTTTTTTTTTTTTTTTGAGGTAGGGTCTCACTCTAGCTCAGGATGACCTGGGATTCACTATGGAGTCTCAGGGTGGCCTCAAACTCATGGTGATCCTCCTACCTCTGCCTCCCGAGTGCTGGGATTAAAGGCATGTGCCACCACACCCAGCTTATACTCAGATATTAATTTAAAATTTTATTTATTTATTTATTTATTTGAGAGCGAGAGCAAGAGCGAGAGCGAGAGAGAGAGAGAGAGAGAGAGGGAGAGAGAATGGGCGTGCCAGAGCTTCCAGCCTCTGTAAATGAACTCCAGATGCATGCACCCCCTTGTGCATCTGGCTAATGTGGGTCCTGGGAAATTGAGCCTTGAACCGGGGTCCTTAGGCTTCACAGGCAAGTGCTTAATCGCTAAGTCATCTCTCCAGCCCAGATATTAATTTTTTTTTTTTCTAGGTAGGGTCTCACTCTACCCCAGGCTGACCTGGAATTCACTATGGAGTCTCAGGGTGGCTTTACATGGGTACTGGGGAATGAAACCAGGGCCATCAAACTTTGCAAGGGCTGGGGAGGTGGCTCACTGGTTAAAGGCACTTTACTTACAAAGTATGTTGGCCCAGGTTTGATTCCTGAGTACTCATGTAAAGCCACATGCACAAAGTGGTGCATATATCTGGAGTTTATTACAGCTGCAAGAGGTCCTGGCACTTCCATTCTCTCTCTCTCTCTCTCTCTCACACACACACACACAAATAAATAAATATTAAAAAATCTCCTATAATACAAATAACACCATAAAGGAATTAAAGCAAAACACACCCAGAATGACCTCAACAACTTCCTGCTGTGGATTTATTTATTTATTTATTTTGAGGTAAGGTCTCACTCTAGCCCAGGCTGACCTGGAATTCACTATGGAGTCTCAGGGTGGCCTTGAACTGAGGGTGATCCTCCTACCTCTGCCTCCCGAGTGCTGGCATTAAAGGCGTGCGCCACTCTGCTGAGGAATTCTTAGCATTAGGAGCAGGGTTAGCAGGAGAGCATGAGAGGGTCCCGTGTCATACTACGTTGAACCTTGAACCCTGAGCCACTGTTGTCTGATCTTGTAAACTAAGCAGGGTTGGGCCTGATTAGCACTGGGACGGGAGGAAGTGAATGGGAGGGAGCTGAGGAGAGATTTCTTCACTGGGCCAGCGCTGAGTGAACATGGACAACTTGGTTCGCTGGAGATGAGAGTCCCTGCTTCGACAACTGCATGGGCAGGGAGGAACTCACCACTTGCTTCTCATAGTTCCCCATCAGTCAGAATCTCGGGCAGGTTTATGGGGCCAGTAGCTTGACACACCTCCCGTGAAGCCCCCCAAGTCACTGAGGTGCTGGCACCACCTGCCACCAGCTGTTTTAGAGAGATTATGAATGGTCCTTACCTTCTTCCAGCCCTGAGCCTACCAGAGTATGCCCACTGTTTGGACAGCATAAATAAGGTCTTGTCAGTCTTCCCCAGGGACACAGTTGCAGCTCGGTCAGGCCCAGGTGTCCTGGCCCCGATGGGTTCTGATGGAAGATACCCTATGGGAAACATCCTGAGATCCCAAGGGCTGGCAGTAAACAAGCCAACAAGCCCCAGTGCTTGGGATGCAAGGCCTGCTGGGGACCAGAAAGTCAAGTGTCACCCTTTCCCTACAGGTCCCCCATGGAACTGAGTGGCATTGGTAGCTTTGTGGCGGCTGCTGACTCAGGAATGCTTGCCAGCTAGAGGGCTCAAGTCTGCGGCCTCTCTCTCTATCCACACGGCAACTGGGAAAATATATATATACATATATATTTTTTGTGGTTGAAAAGGACAGAAACTGCCGGGTGTGGTGGCGCACGCCTTTAATCCCAGCACTTGGGAGGCAGAGGTAGGTGGATCGCTGTGAGTTCAAGGCCACCCTGAGACTCCATAGTGAATTCCAGGTCAGCCTGGGCTAGAGTGAAACTCTACCTCGAAAAACAAAACAAAACAAAACAAAACAAAACAAAAAAAACAAAAACAAACAAAAAAAAAAAAAAAAGAAAAAAAGAAAAGGACAGAAACTCCTTTCCCTGTCATGTAAAAACCCAGAAGGAACGTTTAGGGTTTCTGGGAATGTTCACAGACATGGGTATTTTCCTGCTTATTGCTCTAGGTGAGGCCTTTTTACAGTCCACCATGGCAGCTCCTTGTTTGAGGAAATAGGTTGGAAGACCGAAGGAAGATGGAAAAAGGCAAATTCCAGATTCCTTCTCTCCCTTTCTCCCTTCTTCCCTCCCTCCCTCCTTTCTCCCTTCCCCCTCTTTCCCTCTTTTCTTTTTCCTTTTCTTGTTTTGAGGCAAGCCCAACAAATGGAGAGAGAGAGAGAGAGAGAGAGAAAGAAAGAGAAAGAGAAGCCGGGCCTGTGGTGCACGCCTTTAATCCCAGCACTCGGGAGGCAGAGGTAGGAGGATCGCTGTGAGTTCGAGGCCACCCTGAGACTCCATAGTGAATTCCAGGTCTGCCTAGGCTAGAGTGAGACCCTACCTCGAAAAACAAAAACAAAAAAAAAAAAAAAAAAAAAAAAAAAAAAAGAGAAAGAGAATGGGGGTGCTAGAGCCTTTGGCCACTGCAAACGAAGTCCAGACACATGTAGCCCCCTTGTGCTATCTGGCTTATGTGGGTCCTGGAGAATTGAACCGGGATCCTTTGGCTTTACAGGTAAACTCCTTAACCTGCTAAGCCATCTCTCCAGCCCTGACTTTTTGTTTTATGTGAGAGCAGCAAAAGTGAAAGGGGAGGGGTTTGTGCACCAGGGCCTCCAGCCACTGCAATTGAACTCCAGAGGCATGCTCCTCCCCCTTGTGCATACGTGCGACCTTGCACACTTGTGTCACCTTGCATCTGGCTTACAGGGGACCTGGAGACTCAAATATGAGTCTGTAGGCTTTGCAGGCAAGCACCTTAACCTCTATGCCATCTCTCCAGCCCTTTTCCCTTTTTCTTATCATGGTGGGGATCAAACCTAGAGTATCACACATGCCAGGTAAGCACTGTACCACTCAGCTACGCCTCAGAAGTTCCTCCTTGTTTGATTTCATTTCATTTCATTTATTTATTTATTTATTTATTTATTTTTGCAGCTGGAGATAAGGAGGTACAGTGGCTGTCACAAGTGCTACCTGAGGCAGGAGTGAAGCTCAGAATGGCCCTGGCTTCTTCCTTCAGTCTGCCAGTACCTCACCAGTACCTCTTATCATCCCAAAGCCACCACCCCAGGAGCCTGGGGCATGTAGCCTGTGGGGTCAGCCCCTGGCCTCACAAAGTCCAGGAAAGGCCAGGAGGGGCTCTGCAGGCAAACAGGGCCGAGACTGGCCCAGGGAGGAACTGTCAGGAGAAGCTGGTGAGTAGAATGCACTGTGTTGGATGCTGGGGCTGGGACACTGGGCGCCTGAGGAGTTCACAGCAGGGCATTTCTACTCAGCATCCCTAAGATGTGGGTGTATTCTGCCAATGCCTGGGATACAAAAATCATCCTAGTCCCATGCTCTGTTCTCTGGTAAGGGCTGTTCATCCCACCCACAAGCATGTGGTTTTTTTTTCCAGGGAGACTCAACTCCTAACAGGACCACAGGGATCTGGTGAGCCAGGAAGAGGTGGCGGAGGTGGGCCTGGAACGGTCCTTGGTTCTGGAAAGGGCACTTCCATCGGAAGATAGAGCTGTCACAAGGATAAGAGAAACACAGGGCATGGTGGGACACACTTGTAATCCCAGGTGGAGAAAGGAGTAGCAGGAGTTTAAAGTGAGCCTCAGCTACATAGTGAGTCCCAGGCCAGCTTGGACAACATGAGACCAGCGAGAGAGAGAGAGAGAGAGAGAGAGAGAGAGAGAGAGAGAGAGAGAGAGAGAAAGAGAAAGAGAGAGAGGGAGGGAAAGGGAGAGAGGGAGGGAGAGAGAGAATGAATGGGTGCATCAGGGCCTCTAGCCACTGCAAATGAACTCCAGATGCATGTGCCACCTTGTGCATCTGGTTTATGTGGGACCTGGCAAATCGAACCTGGATCCTTAGGCTTAGCAGGCAAGGGCCTTAACCCCTAAGCAATCTCTCCAGTCCATAAGCACCTTAATGGACATCAAGGGGACTTGGACACCAACAGCTAGGGAATAACATGGGATACATTATCTGTCCCTTGGGAAGAAGAAATAACTATGAAATAACTATAATTCCAGGTACTCAAGGGCAAGACTGGTGCCCCCTCACCCCAGGTGAGGGACTTTCTGAGGGCATTGTCATGTGCTGAACTATGCCTTGATTTAGACACTCAATGGAAAGGAAGGCTCTGGGGAAGTGAGCCATAGAGGCAGCCTCCTGCCCTCTCCCCAGGCAGCCAGAGCCCAGAGTCAGTGAGCAGGTAGGTCACCCAGCAGGATGCCACTTGAGGCAGGAAGTCTGTGGTGTTTTCTTGGAGATCTGGCGCCCAGTCTGTAATGGTGAGATCGTGCTGGAGTCTAAGCCTGAGGAGAAAGGCTTCAAGCGGTCACACACCTGGCTTGGGGCTGCTCAGGGCAGCTCTCCCTGGATCCTGGGACAGCCTTACTCCTGCTTCCTGGTCACAGGGACCGGAACCCACTTGTTCTGGAGTCCACAAACTTCAGTTTATTAACCCAAGGCTATGCTGGTGAGCTGTTCCTATCCTTGCTCAAACTCTAGCTCCGGAGGATACCACACCCCTCCTTTATGACCCTGTTTCATTCCTTGCCTGGGCTCTGTGCTCACTAAAGGGCTGGCCTGTCATTCCTGGGAAAGAGGAATTACTGGCAGGTCTCAAGGCAGCTGGGCTTCCTCCTGGACGTGAACAAGCAGAAATCAGAGGTGGCGCTAGGGCCTATGAGCCCCGAGCTCAGGACACAGCCTCAGCCCATCACACCCATTTCACAGATGGGGAACAAAACACCCAGGGTCAGAGAGGGGCTGGAATTTACTGTCACCAGATAGAGCTGAGATCAGCCCTGGCCACAGGCCTGGCTTAGGAGGAGCTGAGTCTCATGGTGTTCACAGCACTCATGATGGTGTCCTCCTCTGAAAATCCCATCTTTCCCCAATCCTGGCTACATGCCTAAATCCTTCCTGCACCATGCTTTCAGCCGCTCCAGAACAAGTGCGTTCTGGTCCCTGTGACCAGGAAGCACGAGTAAGGCTGTCCCAGGGTCCGAGAGAGCTGCCTTGAGCAGCCCGAAGCCAGATGTGTGGCTGCTTGAAGCCTTTGTCCTCAGGCTCAGTCACCAGCAGGATCTCACCATTACAGACTGGGCCCCAGATCTCCAGGAAAACACCACTGACTTCCACCTCAAGTGGGGCCCGGCTGAGTGACCCACCTGCCCACTGACTCTGTGCTCTTTTATGTCACGACTCAGACAATATTCTCTCCTCCAAGTCTCCAAGCCCACAGGGAAGTCACTGGGACCCGGATCAAAGAGGACGCTCGCTTTTCAGGGCCTGGCCCAGTCCTGGAGGACTTGGAGGACAGAGCTGCCTGCCATGGCTGAAACTCATGAGCCCAGAGGCCACCTTCTCTTGGGCCTGATCAGGAGATTTTTGTCAGGCTCTGAGATGAAAAGAATGACCTGGGGTCTCATTTCTGGTGCCTTGCTCAGGAACCCCCTCCCCCCAAAGCTGGTCCACTCTGCTCTCCCCAGCGGATCTCTTGTTGCTCCCCCACGGCGGCCAGCAGGTGGCGCTGTGCTCCAGCTTTGCAGGGCCTCGGCTTGGCGTTGCTGGATCCGGGGGCTGGGCTGCAGTCCCGGAGGGTCGGAACCCTGCCTTTGGATGGCCCCTTTCCTGACACCTAGTGAGGATGGACATCTCTGAGGGCGCGAGCTTACAGCGTGCCCCTCGTCCCAGCGCCTTGTTATCCCGAGAGACCATTCTGCCGGCCGCCTGTGTCCTGGGCGCCGTTCCCAGTTTCGGTGTTCGATGCACTCAGGAGGGCGCAGTTCCTTCCTGCAGCCTACCCCGCGATGCTCTGAAATAGGGACCCACAAGCACGAGATGGCACATCAAAGTCAGGGCATCCGTGATAGGAGGTGAGAATGCCAAGGTCAGGGAGGGCCACTCGATGGAGGCTGTAGTCAGCCACACGAGGCTGTCTCACACGTGTCTAACCGGCTGCCTGGGTTACCGTCAAGTCTGCATGGATTGTGGCTCTAAGCCAAGAATCCCTAAGCTGGGACCCTCCTTCCCGTCTGGCCGTCCCTAGTGGTGGGGCATTTTGCCCATCTATGCTGGCATGACATCCTAGGCTGGTCTTGGGGGCATGCGTGCTCAGGGCAGGGTCAGGATGGCTGGTTGAAATGCCTGTCGCCTCCTGTCAGGTCCCAGGCACTGCTGGCTGTTGGCTCCCACCCCGCCTCTTCCTCGAACTCCTTCTTTCTGCCCAGCTCCACCTTCCTCTTCCTCCTGCAGCGGCCTCTCCCTCCATCATGCCTTACCTTTCCAACTACCCAGTGCCCCTTTCACCCTCTTCCTTGTTCTCTCGGCCATCTTTCTTTCACGTCTCTGTCTCTCTCTGCAACAGAATCGGAGCTAAGAGACAAAAGAAGAATGATCCCCTTCTGCCAGGGTTATTAAAATCATGTTCTGCAATTGAACGGCCAGAAGAGCCTGGGCTAATGACGGATGATGCAGCCACAGGGTCCCCGCAGCGGGAGCCCAGGCGCTGGGCGGCTGCGGATTACCACCAATTACACCCTGCTCTTCCCCCTGCCTCATCCCTCTCACGCTCCTGGCAGATAAAGTGGAACCCTGGCAGGGAGGCCGCTGCTGGAATGCCGGGGGAAAGAGCCCCAGCTGCTGTGTGGTCTGGGTGGGGTCCAGGCACCCCTCACATCTGTAAGGATTATCTCAGTTTCCCCAGGGAGTTCAGTCTCCTCATAGCAGCCCCAGAGGCAGGCCATACTGGATTTTTGAGTTCTATGGAGATCAGGGCTCAGAGAAGTTAGGTAACTTGCCCAAGGTCACGTAGCTAGGAAATGACACAGTTCGTACTTGAGTTCCAAGCTCCAATATCGTTTTATTCATTGGGTAGCTTCGTCTCCATGTAAGGAACATTAGAAGAAGGAGATTTTATTTTTCCAGAAAATGATACTTGTGGTCAGGCAGGCTTTGATCTTACTAGAGTGGCAATTATTGTAGCAAAGAGGAGTTGAGTTAGACATTAGAAAGGACTTTCTAAAGGAGGGGGTTCTAAAAGAGATGACTAAGGGTCATCTCTGGGTTCATCTTCTTTGAGGGCCTTGCAGAACCATAGGAGCATCCTGCAAGCCATCCTAAGTGAGGCTGGTGCCGCCACAGAACAGAATCCGAAGGTCCTGGGAGGGAGGTGTGGAATCGGGAAGGCTTGCCAAGGTAAGCTGCAGAAGTGACCAGGGGGCTTGGCGAGATGGCTCAGCCGGTAAAGTGTTTTCCTTGCAAGCATGAGGACCCAAGTTTGATCCTCAGGACCCATGTAAGATGCTGGGTGCTGTGGCATGTGTCTGTAATCCCAGTACTGGGAAGGCAGAGACGGGAGGATCCTTGGGGCTTGCTGGCCAGCAGCTGGTCACCATGGTGAGCTCCAGGCCAATGGCCGCTCTCAAAAAAAAAAAAAAAAGAGGGCTGGAGGGATGGCTTAGTGGCTAAGGCATTTGTCTGCAAAGCCAAAGGACCCAGGTTTGATTCCCCAGGTCCCACGTAAACCAGATGCACGAGGGGGCGCACACGTCTGGAGTTTGCTTGCAGTGGCTGGAGCCCTGGCGCGTCCATTCTCTCTCTCTCTCTGTCAAATAAATAAATAAATAAGGGCTGGAGAAATGGCTTAGTGGTTAAGTGCTTGCCTATGAAGCCTAAGGACCCCGGTTTGAGGCTCGATTCCCCAGGACCCATGTTAGCCAGATGCACAAGGGGGCGCACGCATCTGGAGTTTGTATGCAGTGGCTGGAGGCCCTGGCGCGCCCATTCTCTCTCTTTCTCTATCTGCCTCTTTCTGTCTCTGTCTGTTGCTTTCAAATAAATAAATAAAAATAAAACGAAAAAAATAAAAAAAATGAATAAAATGAAGAGACAAATAAAAAAGAAGAGTGAACCTGCGGGATGACAAGCCAAGGTTGTCCCTGTCCTCCACACACACGTGCGCACGCATACACACCACACACAAAGTGACTCAGAGCTCCACTGTTAGTGTGGGGAGCCAGGTCCTTCAGGTTAGAGGTGCTGCCTCATGGGAGGAGGGCCACTCTCACCAAACTCTCTCATCTGCAGCTCTGCTCTCCCCACTGTGGCCAGGCTCTTTCCCCACTTTGCAGGGCAGGAAGACAAGTCTTCAAGAGAGGGTGATGGTTTCAGTTAAGGTCATGTGGCTCTGCCTGGGCTCCTCCACGCTGTCAGACTCGGGAGAGGCCCATGGAGACTTCGGTGTCCTGTGTCTCCAGCCCCCACCCTGATCTAGTCTGACCACTGATTTTGCGGCTGCCTAACCCAAGGTGAACCAGTTGACTCAGGACGAATGAGTATCTTTTCCCCATCTGGATTCTATTATTTTTTAGTTTATCCTGGTCAAAAAGCACAAGATGAACGTCTGGAGGGAAAAAAAAATATAATCTTTGAGAAAATTGAAAATATATATCACTGTTTGGGGCCAGGGGCTCAGGGGGGCCTGGAGACCAGTTCTCCCCCTCTCTGGCTCCAGCTCAGGGACTGGCCAGCCCTTCTTTGTGTACATGGCTAGGCAGCTGTTGGGTTTCTGGTCCCTTCCACCTGCCCCCAGCATCCTCAGGGGAGCTCCCTTTCTATCTTGGGACTCTGCTCAGAAACTAGTCTCCAGAGTGTGTGTGTGTGTGTGTGTGTCCACGAGAGACAGGACTGGGGCTCACAAGGCAGGCGAAGGGAGATCTCAGTTTTCTTCCCAGGAGGACATGGGGTTTTCCTGGATCTTTGCAGGACCTGCAGCTTGTTCCCTGGAAGAGATTCAGCTCGCCGCCAATGGCCAGGGGGTAGTGTGGTTTGCGGTGCTGTTCTCCTGAGCTCTTCCAGGCTTTCCAAGGGTTCCTCAGCCTCCTTCAGCCTCACGCCAGCTGGGTATTGTGCTGCATCACGTCTTGTAGTTGAAGAGAACTAGGCACAGAGAGTGGAGGACACATGTCCAAGTTCTCACAACGGGGCGTGATGGAACCTCTCACGTCTGAGTAGCTGAATCTCAGGGTACACCTGTCAGCTTCCCTCCATGGAAAGAGGAGGGGACAAAGGAGAGAGAGGTGAGAGAATGTGCATTTGGGGAGGAGATTAGGTCTGCTAATCAGGTCCCTGGGTGTAGCTGGTGATAGAACAGTTGTGTGCATCCCATGAGTACCCGACTTTATGCTATCATCTATCTATTTATCTACCTACCTACCTACCTACCTATCTAATCTATCTATCTATCTATCTATCTATCTATCTATCTATCTATCTATCTATCACCTATCTATCATCGTGTCATCTATTTATTATCTATCAATGGTATGTCTGTTCTCCTATCACCCATCTGTTCTAAAGTATGCAATCACATGTATGGGGGGGCCACTTCCGAGCATCTCTGTAAGCGTAGTAAGTACAGCTGAGTGTATGAAAGTCTCCGTATAGGTCTGTATGTTCAGATCTGTTACCTCCCTTTCAAGTTCTGTCACCAGAGACCCTTCCCCCACTCCTGAAAAGCCACAGGGAGGGAGGAAGAGGCCCTGGGCCCTGGTTCCCCTTGGAGTCCCCAGCGGAGAGTTAATTAAACCCCTTTTCCAACAAGTGTGGTAATTAGTGCTAATGGCTCAGCTTCAGCTCGGCAGCTGAAGAGGTTCCTGCTGCGTGTTGTGTGTGTGTGTGTGTGTGTGTGTGTGTGTGTGTGCTGCATGTGTCTGTGTGTCTGTGTAGTGGGGGGTAGCAGGGCTTTCTCTGCTCCAGAAACTCATGGGACAAGAAGGGGAGCTTCTGAAGCTCCAGCCCTTCTTTCACCTCCTTGTCCACTGATCTCATATTGTGTGTGTGTGTGTGTGTGTGTGCGTGCGTGCGTGCACGTGGAGATCAGAGGGAAACCTTGAGTGTTGTTCTTCAGGAGTTGTCTACCTTTTAGAGCCAGAGACCCAGAGGCCCCCAACACCTCATCACTGAAGCAGACCAAAAATGAACCCAACATGGCTCAGGGAAATTTTGCAGAAGAGGGGGCGGAAAGAATATCAGAGCCACATGTTGGGTCATGATATGCAGAGACATTTCTCTTACCCATAACTGTGGGCTAACTCCACAATGCATGACCTATATACCTCAACAAGGAGGGGCCAAGGGGAGGGGGTGGGTCACGGATGAGCCTTATAATGATACCAAACTGACTGTATTTGCTGAATACAAAACTAACTAATAAAGAAAATAAAAAAAGAAAAAAAAATATTTTTATTTATTAATTTACGTGAGATAGATAGAATGGATGCATCAGGGCCTCTAGCCACTTGCAAAGGAACTTCAGGAATCCAACCTGGGTCCTTAGGCTTCACAGGCAAGGGCCGGAACTGCTCAGCCATCTCTCCAGCCCCCTTGGAGTTGTTTACCTTTTGTATGTGTGTGTGTGTGTGTGTGTGTGTATGTAGAGTATGTGTGGGCTGATGTGTTATGCATGTGTGTGTGTACTATGTGCATACATGCAGAGGCCAGAGGAAAATTCCAGGTGCCTTCTCTAGCGCTCATTGGGTGCTTCTATAAGATGGGGTGTCTCCCTCAACCTAGAGCTGCCTTTTTTTTCTTTGCCAGTGATTGTCAGTGTCCAGTTTCCACCCCATGGCCTGGAGTTACAGAAGTGCATGGTCATGTCCAACATTCCGTGGGGGTTGGGGGGTTGAACTTGGGCAGTCTCTGGCCCTCCCAGGCCCTCATGCTTAAGCAGGAAACACTGCTAACCACTGAGCCATCTCCTCAGCTCCAGCGTCCACCTTTTTGGAGACAAGGTCTCTCACTGGCCTGGGACTCACCAAGTAGGCCAGACTGGCCAGCAAGCTGCAGGGATCCGTGTGCTGGGATTAGAAGCACTCGCCACCACACTTGACTTAGTTTATGTGGTTTCTGGGGGTTGAATTCGGGTCCTCAGGTTTGTGAGGTAAGCACCTTCCTGAGTGAGTCATCACCTTCCTGAGTGAGTCATCACTTCTGCCTTCGGCCCCTGATCTTTATGGGCTCTGAGCGGCTGGACGATGGGTCTTCACCTGCCTGACTCGAGGACTCTGGCTGTCTAGTAGTGTATGTGCATAAGCGTATGTGACTAGGAGTATGATGCTGTGTGTGTGTGCATGTGCGTGCGCTGGTATGCATGAGTGACGCTGAGCACCACGCATGTGCATATAAACACCATGCATGTAACAGTGACGTGGATCGTGCCCCTGTAGTTGGCAATATGGTGGTCCCACTCCATGGGCTCTAGGTTCGTGTGTCCATGGGCATGGCTGTGTGTTTCTGGGGGTCTTCTGTGTGTCCCAAGGGGTACCTGAATGTGGGTCTTTGTGAGTGTGTGACTGTGTTTGTAACAAGCAGTATGGAGCAGCAGGGCAGCTGACTTCTGGGGCCTGACTGACACCCCTTGCAAATAAATGTGACAATGAAATATAGTCCTGAGATTGCTTTGGATGCTCCATCAAGCAGGGGATGCAGAATAGGTGAAGTTGTAAAATGTTCCCTGGGGAGCTGCGGCACTGAGTGACAGCCAGCGCCTGGCTCCTCTCTCTGCCCTTCTGCCCCACTGAGGCCGTGGGGGCAGATGATGTTCATCCCAGCCCACAGCCTGGGAGACTCAAAAACCCAGTTTGCAGGGCTTGTCTGAGGGTTGGGGCTCAAGGTGACCAGTCAGGGCCTCTCCCTGTGGGGTTGACTCATCGGTCTCTCCAGAATGAACACTCCCAGGTGGGCTGTGTCCAGCTTCTACCTCGTGAACCCCGACCGTATTCTCTGAGGACAGGGCCATGACCCCCCCACCCCTGCCCTGCGCCAGACTGGGCTCCAGAATGCACAGACAGCTATGTCTCTCTGAATGGGACTCCCTATGGACACGGGAGTGTTTCCTCTGAGATTGGAAACCCCCTCAAGAGACTGTCAAAGGTTTCCTTGAGAGAGGCATGCCAGGGCACCCTCCAGCCCAACACGGGGATACACGGACTCACTCCTGAATTCACACCTGGGTGCACGTGCACTGGCCTGTTGGTGAGTTTGGAGGCGAAGGAACAAGGAGCACCGGAGCCTAGGCCTTGGAGACTTGGCTTCCAACCTAGCAGTGGCCTCGTGAGGCAGTGACAGCTTCCACAAAGCCAGGCACTGCTGAGGCTCTGGGCAGGGCAGCTGAATGGGACACCTGTGTGTCTAGTGTCACACAGATGGCTTGCCGGGGCACCTGTGCTCACCCATCATCGCCCTGGCAGGGGCTTCCCCAGAAGCAGAACAGACTGTAGTGTCTATGGTACAGGGCATGCTGTGGACAGAGGAGATGGGGGGGGGCATGGGCAGCGCTACCCTGCTGCTTGGCCTGTAGTGGACGAAACACTGCCTGGGGTGGCGTCTTCTGCGTCTTCTGCTTGCTGGCAAAGAGCCAATATCTGGGTTGCTTGGATTTTTTTTAAATTTATTTTTATTTATTTATGAGAGAGAGAGAGAGAGAGAGAGAGAATGGGCGCGCCAGGGCTTCCAGCCACTGCACACGAACTCCAGACGCATGCGCCCCCTTGTGCATTTGGCTAATGTGGGTCCTGGGGAATCGAGCCTTGAACCGGGGTCCTTAGGCTTCACAGGCAAGCGCTTAACCACTAAGCCATCTCGGTTGCTTGGATTTTGAAAGCTGCCCTGAGCCATCTTGGTTTCTTTGTTTATCTCCTTAGTTTTTGGATGGCCATGTATCTTTAGAGCTTTTCCCTCTCTCTCTCTCTGTCTGTGTATGTGTGTGTGTGAGAGAGAGAAGAAAGAGGAAGCAGATCTTGAAAACCCACAGCGCAGTGGGACAGGGTGAGAGGAGATGGGGAGGTAGGGGCCTCTCCTTCCTCTTCCCTCTGGCTGGGTTTTTCTGAAGACCCTGCTGGGCTCCCACTGCCCTTCCTGGAGCTGTCCTTGAATCTCTTTCTGTGCATCAGGAGTCCCGTGTATAGATCATGGGTAAGTCATGCGTAGAGACTACACACAGAGAGGGAAGCTGTTGCCATCTGCCTGTGTTTCCAACTCAGGACAAAAGCCATTTCTGCAGTAATGGGCAGTGGTGGCCTCTGTACAGAGCTCGGAAAACCATGAACTCCACAGAGCTGCTCGCTGACATGCCTGAACTGTGGTATATGAAATCTGTTCTGCGGGTGTGTCATGATCCCAGGATCCATCCTCACATAGGACAGAAATGAACATGGAGGCCGCCTGGCTGGCAGATTGTTCTGGAAGTTTTGTGGACAGAGATGAAAGTTAACAAGATCTGGGTGAGCCCAATGGAATGGACAAATTTCCCCTCAACCTTCCTTAGCTCTGAAGCGGGAGAGTTTCTGCTGTCTTCTACCAGTCCTACCTCTAGCTTGCCATGCTATCCTGGCCTTGCAGGGAAGGCCATGGTCCATGTGCCTTATCTCGTATGTGTGCGTGCGCTCATGTGTGTGAGTGGACTCACATGTGCCATATTGCGTGTGTGGAGGTCATAGGACAACTTTTGTGTGTGGCTCCTTCCCGTCCATCTCATTGGAGACAAGGTCTCTTCTTTGCCACATCATTCTCCAGGCTGGCTAGCTGGCCCTTAAGTTTCTGGAAAGTTCTTCTGTCTCTGCTTTTCCTTTCACTATAGGTATGCTAGGATTATAAACTCTTGTTGTAGTATGTGGCTTTACGTGGCTGCTGGGGCTCCAAACTCTAGTCCTCACACTTGCACGGCGAGTGTGTTATCCATGGAGCCACTTCTTATGTCTTATTGTTTTTTTAAAATTTTTTAAAAATATTATTTATTTATTTATTTGAGAGAGAAAGTGGGAGAGAGAGAGAGAGAGAGAGGGAGAATGGGCACGCCAGGGCCTCCAGCCACTGCAAACGAACTCCAGATGCATGCACCCCCTTGTGCATCTGGCTTACATGGGTCCTGGAGAATCGAACCGGAATCCTTTGGCTTTGCAGGCAAGCACCTTAACCGCTAAGCCATCCCTCTAGCCCACTTATGTCTTACTCTTCATCCTGAAGGCTCTTAGCTTATACCTTTCAATCTTCCAAATAGGCCACCAATTGACCCCTTAGTAACTTGAGGCCAAGTTGAAAACTTCCAACTTCTAGACCAATCATGTGAGACACCAGAACATTTTTCAACTTTCCTATCTGCATGCTTGTTTATAGACAAGGGCACAAAAATTAGAACAAAGGCGTGTATTCAGGCCAATTTAAGCTGAACAAAGGGAAGACATCCTGCAGAATCGGATCATCTGATTGTTCAAAACCGTTTCGGCTTTGCTGGGAAGGGAAGTAGGGAGGGAGGCAAGTGGATGAGTTCTGCCCACGCTTAGGTGGCTGCTAATTTCATTTTCACGTTAGACCATTGTGCACGGAATAATTACATACCTCAACCGAGCGCGTGACAGCCAGGATGAAGATGTGCCTGGGGGCGTGGTGCCTGGTGGGTCGGAAGTATGGCTTTGGATCTTCTGCCAGACAAGAGGTGACAGCCATTCTGTGCCTCAGTTTCCATGCCTGTAAGGTAAGAACAACACCTGCTTTGTAGCATTTTCATGGGTAGGAAATGAGATTACATACAAAACGGTAAGATCATTGTTCAGTAAAAATAAAATGGTATATTGTTACACTCAGAGGTCTGTGCATGTTTATTTGATGGACACTTATGTGTGTGTGCATGATGGACATCTGTGTGCATGTCATATATGTGGTATGTGCAAGGTGTGTGTGCATATGTGTGTGTGTGACTGATACCTGTGCATGTGATGGATGCTTGCATATGTGTGCACATATGATGGATGCCTGTGTGTGGAATGGCACATGTATGTTGTGCTTCTCCATTTGTGTATGCATGTGTTGCACACACCTGTGGGTGTGAAAATTTCATGTATGTGAGATGGACAGTCATGATTATGTGTGTATCAAGGCTCCTATGTATGTCAATATATTATATATATAATTTTATTTCTTTTTGAGAGAGAGAGACAGTGAGTATGGGTATGCCAAGGACTCTTACCACTGCAAATGAACACCAGATGCATGTGCTACTTTTTTTTTTTTTTAAGTTAGGGTCTCACTCTAGCTCAGGCTGATCTGGAATTCACTATGTATTCTCAGGGTGGCCTCAAGCTCACAGCCATCCTCCTACCTCTGCCTCCTGAGTGCTGGGATTAAAGGCGTGCACCACCATACTTGGTGCTTTTTAAAAAAAAAAATTAATTATTTTTGGTAGGGTCTCACTTTATCCCAGGCTGACCTGGAATTCACTGTGTAGTCTCAGAGTGGTCTTGAATTCATGGTAATCCTCCTACCTTTGCCTCCTGAGTGCTGGGATTAAAGGCGTGTGCACCATGTCCAGCTCATGTGTGCTACTTTGTGCACTTGCCGTTACGTGGGTACTGGGGGATCAAACCCAGGTTATTAGGCTTTGCAGGCAAATGCCTTAACTGCTAAGCCATTTCCCCAGATCCAGAATTATATTTTTTTCTTTTCTTTTCTTTTTTTTTCAAGGTAAGGTCTCACTCTAGCCCAGGCTGATCTGAAATTTACTTGGTAGTCTTAGGGTGGCCTTGAACTCATGGCGATCCTCCTACCTCTGCCTCCCAAGTGCTGGGATTAAAGGCGTGCACTACCACACTTGCCCAGCCAGAACTATTTTTTGATACAGGGTTTCCATAAGTTGCCCAGACTGGTCTTGAACTCGTGATCCTACTGCCTCAGCCTCTCTAGTGTCTGGGATTATAAGCATGTGCCACCAGGTGTTTCCCTGGTTTTACGATCTTAACTGGCTATTTTTTTAAAAAAATTATTTATTTATTTGCAAGGAGAGAGAGAGAGAGAGAGAGAGAGAGAGAGAGAGAGAAGAGAGGCAGAGAGATGGGCATGCCAGGGCCTACAGCTGCTGCAAACAAACTCCAGATGCGGGCGCCACCATGTGCATCTGGCTTTATGTGGGTATGGGGGAAATTGAATCCAGGTCGTTGGGGTTTGTAGGCAAGTACCTTAACTGCTAAACTATCTCTCCAGCCCCTTTAACTGGCTTTTATTTCTATTCAGAACTGGGCAGCCATCATTTGATAGGGTCAAATGGGCATTCTTTTTAAAAAATATACTTTATTTATATTTATTTATTTGAGAGAGAGAAAGAGGGAGGGAAGAAGGGAGGGACAGAGAGAGAGGGAGAGAGAGAATAAGCATGCCAGGGTCTCCAGCCATTGCAAATGAACTCAGACACATGCGCCCCCCTTGTGCATCTGGCTTATGTGGGTCCTGGAGAATTGAACCGGGATCCTTTGGCTTTGCAGGCAAACACCTTAACCACTAAGCAATCTCTCCAGCTCCCCAAAAGGGCATTCTTATGAGGTAAGTGGAGAAGGTTGGCTTTCTACACAGAGAGCCCAGCAGGGCAAAAAGGAACACAGAAGGAAGATTGGCCATCGCAAAGCTTCTGATCTCATGAAGATTTAAGCAGTGGGTTGGAGAGATACCTTAGAGGTTAAGCCAGGTTTGATTCCCCAGCACCCATGTAAAACCAGATGCACAAGGTGGCGCAGGTGTCTGGAGTTCCTTTGCAGTGGCTGGAGGCCCTGGTGTGCCAATCTCCTCCTTCTCTCTCATAAATTAAATAAATAAATAAACAAACAAACAAATAAATAAATAAAGTATTAAAAGAAGGATTTAAGCAGAGCCTAAAACTGGCCTATTTGGGTGTGGGGGTTGGCTGGTACCTCCCACTCTTCTGATTTCTGAGACACGAGCGGCTCCATTTTGGTTTGGTTTTATTGAGTCTAATCTAGGAGATCAGTCCAAACCAGGGTCTTATTACAAATTTCACTCAGCGGTAAGAAAGCGCAGGATGTAGGAAAACAGCACGTGACAGAGACTTGGCCCCATGAGCTTAGATTCCATTTCTACTATACGCTTATTACCGATGTGACATTGGCTAGATCATTGCTTCGCTTTTCATCTGTGAAATTGTGGTGAAAAATGATAGTGATGATTCCAGTATTGTTTAGTGAGTGCCTACTGTGTCCCTCATCCTGGCCACCCACGGGGTTGGTGTTAGACTCAGGGGTGGTGCCTGGGGTACTTTGCACATGATGACATCCTGGGCACACAAGGAGGGAAGGCTGTGTGTGGGGGGTGTATGCATGTGTGTACATAGTATCTTTTTCTGGTCATGGCTAGGATGAATGGACTCATGCCTGTGTACAGACCTCTCCACCCACCTGGTGTTCACATGTCCCTTCCACATGGCCATGCCTGTGAATTCACTTCACCCATGTGCTCCAATACATGCACCAAGTCAGTCCACACTGACCTCCAGTTGCGAATGTACGCATATGTGCACGCATGTGCATTCTGGCATTGGGGCTGGTCCATCCACACACTTATCCCTGTTCACTAGCATTGGCACACGCACCCTTGTGGTTGACAGAGGTAAAAATGGTGCACCTTAGCAGCCTATTTGTAATTCAACAGTGTTAGTGTTTCCTGTAGCTTCAGTAAGAAAGCATCACAGGCTGGTGCCTTCTATAACCCAGACATTTTTTTTTTCTTGTTAAAAATATTTTTATTCATTTATTTGTGAGTGAGAGAGAGAGAGAGAGAGAGAGAGAGAGGCAGTTAGAGAGAGAGAGAGATTGTGTGCTGCAGGGCCTCTAGCCACTGCAAATGAACTCCAGACACGTGTGCCCCTTTGTGCATCTGGCTTATGTGGGACCTGGGGAATTGAACCTGGGTCCTTAACTTTTGCAGGCAAATGCCTTAGCTGCTAAGCCATCTCTGCAGTCCTCCCAGATGTGTTTTCTTAGAGTTCTGCAGGATGCATGTAGAAGGTGAAGGCACTAGTGGGCTGACCTTTCCTCCGCTCCTCTCCTTGTGTTGTGTTGCCTTTGCACTGCTGGGACAAAACACCCAGTCACAAGCAGCTGACGAGAGGGAAGGGTTTGCTTTGGCTTACAGTCTCAAGGGGGAAGTTTCAGCACGGCAGGGAAAGGGTGGTGGAGCAGAGGTTGGACATGACTTCTTGCCATAGCAGCTGGCAGAAAGAAGCAAGAAAGTGAACTGAGCTCTGGCAAGGGGGAAGGTGGGATATAACACCCCTAAGCCTGCCCCTAGAGACATACCTCCTCCAGCAATACTCCACCTCCCAAATTCTTGTAACCTCTCTGGGTCTTCATGAAGCCTTTCTTTTTGCTCATAACCAAATGTCTTTTCCCAATAAAAACACCAGCCACTGGCTGGAGGGATGGCTTAGTGGTTAAGGCATTTGCCGGCAAAGCCCAAGGACCCAGGTTTGGTTCTCTAGGACCCACGTTAGCCAGATGCACAAGGGGGCACAGGTGTCTGGAGTTCATTTGCAGTGGCTGGAGGCCATGACGCACCCATTCTGTCTCTCTCCCTCTTTCTCTGTCAAATAAATAAATAAATAAATAAATAAAAATAAAGTATTAAAAAATTAAAAAGACAACAGCCATATTTCATTAAAACTTATCCTATCAGTCTTTTAAGATTTAAAAAAAATATTTTTATATACTTATTTGCAAGGAGGGAGGGAGGGAGAGAGAGAAAGAGAGAGAGAGAGAGAGAGAGAGAGAGAGAGAGAGAGAAAGAGGGAGAGAATGGGTGCACTGGGGCCTCCAGCTACTGCAAATGAAATCGATGCATGTGCCTCTTTGTGCATCTGGCTTTACATGGGAACTAGGGAATTGAACTGGGTTGCTAGGTTTTGCATTTAAGTGCCTTAACTGCTGAGTCATCTCCCCAGCCCTCAAAAAATTTTAAATTAATTACCTGTGTGAGTGAGTGTATGTGTATGTATGAAAGTAGGCATGCATATACCATGACAGGCCTGTGGAGATCAGAGGACAACTTTTGGGAGTTGGTCCCTGCTGTCTACCTCTCTTGAGGCAGGACTTCTCTTCCAGGACCTTACTGTGCTGGTCCTTGTTCCATCTTTGGGGCTTTCCAGGCAATTCTCCTTTCTCTGCTACCCATCTTGTTACCAGCATCAAGCGTATGAGGATTATGCAAGGCCACTTCAACTTCTGGCATTTTTGTGTGGAGTCTGGAGAAGATCAGACTCAGGTATGCAGAGTGGCGAGCACCTGACCCACCAGGCCATCTCCCCAGCCCCGCCACCTTAAACTGTCTTATTCTTACTAAGCCACCACTTTAAAGATCCTATCTCCCAAAACAGTCACCCTCGGAGGCACTTGGGATTAGGACTCCCACATGCGAATTCTGGGGAACCCAGCTCAGTCTGTTACATCAAGAGATAGGAATTGTTTAGCAGACTGCAGAGAGTCGGTCACTATCCTGCTTCTCATCTGTAAAATGGGGACACAAAGCCATTACCTATCTTGTAGAGTTGACCTGACAATTAAACCCATTAATCTATGAGAAACCTGGCATACATTAAGCGCTCAGTAAACAGCTGTTTTAGCGGGCATCTCTGAGTTCCGTTTGCACTTGCTTCACCCTGAGTATCTGAAGAGAATGGTGGTCCAAGCAGCCAGGGACTGAGTAAGGCCTCAACCTCTGAGGTAGGTTTTCTGCTCAAGACTGATGAGACTGGAAAAGTGTCTGCCCCTGTACCTGACTAGCTGACCTTGAACCCACGGCTCTTGGCTGCACTTGCTGCACATGAACTCCCCAACCAGGATTGAGCAGGTTTTGCTTGCATCCCTGCACTGACAGGGCGCTCATTCCTTCCCGGAGCTCATTCTACTGCTGCCTTGAGCTGCGGCGTGTCATTCTGCCCACCGTACCTTCTTCTGGTCCTCTATGGTCTCGCAGCAAACCTGCTTCCATCTCTCAGTAGTTTCTTTTCAACCATACACCTCTGATATATACATATATTTGGTCACATGAGTTGTGACCCAGCCTGGTCTTAAGCCCATGCAAGGGAGGCAGACTTTGAAAGAAAATGTTAATAGCCCTATTATTTTTCTTGATTTAAACATGTCATACATGGCCATTATAAAATTCACACAATACAGGAAAATAGGGAGAAGAAAGTACAACCATCTAATGCTCCAGCAACCAGAGACAACCAGTGTTAACATTCTTTAATTTAATTTTTGAATAGGCCATACATTCGTGGTGTTCAAAATTAAAAAATTATAAAGGTGTATTATTCAGTGAAAAACTTCCCTCCCACATCTCTGTCCCCCAGCTTTAGTGTTTCTCTCTGCAGATGAAAAAGTCATTAATTTCCTATGTATATACCCAGATATTGTGATATATAAGGTTATTTTAAGCTATTGCAAGACAGTGTGGAAGGATTTAAGAACTATTTTAAGACACACACACACACACACACACACACACACACACATTTTCTCCTTCCTCCCCAATTCCTCAGGCCCCAGGGAAATGGGTTTCTTCTTTTTATTTTTATTTTTATTTTTTTCTCAATTTTTATTAACATCTTCCATGACTATAAAAAACATCCCATGGTAATACCCTCCCTCCCCCTACTTTCCCCTTTGAAATTCCATTCTCCATCATATCCCCTCCCCATCGAAAATGGGTTTCTTGCTCTCTCCCAGGACACACCCCAGCCTGTGGCTCTGTCTTTCTAACTCTCTCTGATGGAGACACTGGTCTTTTGGGGATCCTCTAGGAAGGGTGTCAAACCAGATCCTCCCCCCATACCCCACCACACACCCTTTGGCTGCAGCTTTCTGTTCACACTGGCGCCCCCTTCTGGTGAGCCATATCCCTGCCCTTTCTGAAGGAGGTTGTGCAGGGACAGACTGTGCCTCCCCAGGACAAGACGCCCAAAGTCGAGATCTGAGTCTTTCCTGAACTGACTGAGGTTCCTCTGAGGTCTCATCTCGTTCCTGCTGGAGCTGTTGAGGGACAGGGCTGTGTCCTCTCTCACACCAGGTCCCTCTGGGCTGCTCTGTGACCTTGCTCTGACTTGAGGCTCCCAGAGCGGGCAGGGCTGGGCTGCTCCAAGGTGAGATGCTGGTCCTCTGGGCCACTCCCGCACTCCCTGGCCAGGGGTTCAGTGCCAGGCACGTAATTGAATTCTTGAACATTAACAAGTCAATCATGGAGTCTTAATGAGTCCTGAGTAATCTCTGACATGCATGTTAATTAAATCGCTGTCCTGCTCCTAGTCCTCTGACAGTTAATCATCCTGGGAATTAGGAGGTGTCAGCCAGGAACTTCATTAAAGCTGGGTAGGTGGGGCTGGCTAGGGGAAGGTGAGAGCCAGGGAGTGATTGAACACTTAGCCTTGACTTCTAGGATCAGGCATATCAGAGGGGCAGGGTGGGGGTACTCAGCTGCAGGGTCCCAGTTCTTGAGGGCTTCAGGGCCAGGTGAGTCCCCACTTTCAGTCCTTGGCAGCCTGAAGAGAGGTCCTACTTTCCCCTACAGCAGCCCAGGGCCGCCTGCCCTCGCTTCCCTGACCTAGTTCCACTCCAGGAGAGCACAGGACAGGACCCACAGGAGGACGGGAGAAACCATTCCCTACCCTGCCGCAACCTCTCCTCTGCCCTGCTCTGTGCCCTGGGGCTTTCCCATGCCTGCCCACTCCTCTGCCAACAGCACAGTCCCAAGCCCTGTGTCAGTGTGAACCGTCTGCTTCCTGCCACAGCTCCCATGGATACACCTATCAGAATGACCCCGAACCAGTGTGCACATGGTAGGGAGTGGAGACAGGGGAGGGACAGTGTCACTGACAAGCCCTTCTCACTGCCCAGGTGGGCACTCACTGAACACTGTCACGGGGGGTGTAGTGAGGAGCAGCAACAGCCAGGGTTGCATCTCTGAAGCCATGCCCCTGGCCACCCTCTGGGTTGATTAGGAACAGGAGTCCTAGCTCCTTGGACTGGCAGCCTGGTCTCAGGGTTCTGGAAGGTTCTGTTGGGAGGAAGCTCTGAGTCCCTTAATCCAGGCAGAGATTTGGGTTTCTAAAAGATCCAGGGCTGTGCCCTGGGCTGTAATGAGGAAGCTTGGTGATTCCTGTGATGTGACTTGGCCCTGAGGGGAGCGCGTCCTGGGTCAGAGGAGTGCATGGAGTAGTGGGCAGGTTGGTTCTCCAGGGTGACAGAACCAACCATTCCAACACCTCCCTTGTTACATGAGGGCATAATGACTAGAAAAAAGTCGGAATCTGTTAGTACACATGCAGTATTTCCCCTTGAATATTTCCCCATATGTATTGTTGAGTTTTGCTGAGGTGCAGGGCCATCCATATGTAAAACAAGGTTTATTATAAATATGTGACTTGTGTGGCCAGGAGGCCAAGGAATCCACCATCTGCACTTGGTGAACTGGAGACCCAGGACAGCCAATGGCGTAGATCCAGTGCAAAATCTGGCAGCTAATGTTTCGGTTGGAGTTGACAGCAGGAAGAAGCCAGCATTCCTAGGGCATTCTAGGGCACGCAGGAATCCTTCTTCTCGTGAAGAAGCAGCCCATTTTTTTAGAGAGACAGAGACAGAGAGAGTTGGTGCACCAGGGCCTCAGCCACCGCAATTGAACTCCAGACGCTTGCGCCACCTAGTGGGCATGTGCAACCTTGCGCTTGCCTCACCTTTGTGCATCTGGTTAATGTGGGATCTGGAGAGTTAAACATGAGTCCCTAGGCTTCACAGGCAAGCACCTTAACCACTAAGCCATCTCTCCAGCCCAGCCCTTTTGTTTCTCTGGGGTCTTCACCTTTTTGGGTGTGGCCCATCCCCACTGTGTGGAGCCCTTTACTCACTGTGATCTTGGGAAGTAGTTGTCCTTTATTTCATTTCCTGGAATAGACATCCTAAAATCCCTAGAAGCTCTCAAGCAATTAATGTCTTTCTGTGTGGTAATGCGATGTCTGGTGAGAGGCTCTTCTTGAATAGCCCCAGAATGGGGACTGATTGTTGGGAGTAACCAACTCTATGACTTTAGTCCCACTTTTGGATTTTCAGGGAGGGAGAGGGCTGAAGGTTGAGTTAATCATCAAGACCAGGGCAGGGTAAAGTGCTTGCCTTGCAAGCATGTGGACCTTCATTAACAAAAAAAGGGCAGGGGGTGGAGAGATGGCCTACCAGTTATGGTGCTTGCCTATGAAGCTTAAGGACCCAGGTTCAATTCCCTAGAACCCATGTAAGACAATGGTGGCACATGCGTCTGGAGTTCCTTTGCAGTGGCTAGAGGCTCTGGCACACCCATTCTCTTAATAAATAAACATAAAAATATTTTAATTAAAAAAACACCTGGGTGTGGTGGTGTGTGTTTATAATCCAGGCACTGGTGTGTCGAAGGTAGGTGATCCCTGGGGCTTGTTGGCCACCCTATGCTAGCCTACCTGGAGAATCCAGGCCAGTGAGAGACCCTGTCTTTAAAAAGGTGGGAAAGACACTCAAGATGGTCCCCTGGCCTTCGCCTGTACCTGCACACACATGTGAACCCACGTGTATAATCACCCACAAACAGGCACACATGCACACACATGTATAAAAACCCTGAAGAACGATGAATGACTTAAAGCAATCATGTTCATATAACGAAGTCTTCATAAAGCACCAACGGACAGGGCATGGGAGCTTCAGGGAGCGGGGGTGCACCTGGGAGGGCCTGGACACGCTGTGCCCCCCGTCCTCTCATTCCTTGTCCCCGGCATCTCGTCCATCTGGCTGTGCTTCCGAAACGCATACAATACCCTCTGTGATAAATGAGCAAACCTAAGTCAAGTATTTCCCTGAATTCCGGGAGCCGGTTGAGCAAATTAATCAAACCTTAGGAAGAGGTCGTGGAAACCCTGATTTATAGCTGGCTGATCAGAAGCACGACCTGGGGGCTGTAATTGGTATCTGAAGTGAAGGGCAGCTGTGTGGGATGCAGCCCCAAGCTGTGGGGGTTGAGCTGTCTCCAGGGAGCTTGTAACCAAAGGGAGAAATTCTTACATTTGTGACGACTGTGGGTGAAGAGGCCATGATGGATATTGTGTTAACTGTGTGTGAGTAGGAAAAAACAGATTATTCCCCCCAGGGAGGGGAAGTGTGTTGGGATACCATCTTGATAAGTTGTACAGGATGGCCTGGAACTCACCATGTAGCCCAGGCTAATCCCAAACTTGGGATTCAACTGCCCTCAGCCTTCATGGGCTGGCATTACAGATGTGTGCCACCACACTTGGCTAAGGTTTTTAAGTCTTAATTTTTCTTTTTCAAATACCTAGACTCACTGTGCATGGTGGCTCACACCTTTAATCCTAGCATTCTGGAGTCTGGGGTAGGAGGATCGTTGTGAGTTCGAGGCCAGCCTGTAGTTACCAATGAGTTTCAGGTCAGCCTGGTCAGAATAAGACCCTACCTTGAAGAACAAGCAGGCAAGCAAACAAAAACAAGCACACAAACAGCAAAACATCCAGTCTCTGAATCTGTTAGTTGAGGACCTGACTGGCTTCTCAGCACTCATGTGAGAGGTTGGGTGTGGTGGTTCATACCTGCGATTCCAACACTGGGAGGTGGAGACAGGAGGATTCTTGGGACTTGTTAGCTGGGTAGTTTTAGCCGGATTGGTGAGTCCCAGGTTTAGCTACAGACCCTGTTTATGTACCGTATTTTCTTGTCTATTTTTTGGGCTCAGGCCAGCCTCAAACTCACTATGTAGCTCAGACTGACCTTAAGCTTGCTAGCTTTCTTTCCTTTCTTTTTTCTTTTCCATCCCTTCCCTTCCCTTCTGTTCCCCTTCCTTCCTTCCTTCCTTCCTTCCTTCCTTCCTTCCTTCCTTCCTTCCTTCCTTCCTTCCTTCCTTCTTTTTAACTTATGTGTGTGTAGTATGCATGTATGTGGGGTATATGTGTACTGTGGTGTATGTATGTGTGTATGTGCAGATATGTGTGCCGCATGTGCATACAGGTGGAAGCCTGGGGAGAACATGAAGTGTTTTTCCCTTCCTTTCTTCCTTCCTTCCTTCCTTCCTTCCTTCCTTCCTTCCTTCTTTCTTTCTTTCTTTCTTTCTTTCTTTCTTTCTTTCTTTCTTTCTTTCTTTCTTTTTGCTTTTTCGAGGTAGGGTTTCACTCTAGCTCAGGCTAACCTGGAATTTACTATGTAGTCTCAGGGTGGCCTCGAACTCACAGTGATCCTCCTACCTCTGCCTCCCAAATACTGGAATTAAAGGTGTGTGCCACCATGCCCGGCTCTCCTTTTCTTTTTTATGTTTTATATATTTATACACAAAGAAAGAGAGAAAGAGAGAGAGAGAGAGAGAGAGAAAAGAGAGAGAGAGAGATGGAGGCAGATAGAGAGAAAATGGATGTGCCAGGGTCTCAAGCCACTGCAAATTAACTCTAGATGCATGCGCCACCTTGTGCATCTGGCTTATGTAGATACTGGGGAATTGAACCTGGGTCCTTTGGCTTTGCAGGCAAGTGCCCTAACTGCGAAGCCATCTCTCCAGTCTGGAGTGTATTTCTTTATCACTCACCAGCGTGTTTCCTTGAGATGGAGTCTCTTAATGAACCCTGACCTGCCATTGTTTCAGACTGGCTGATCAGTGGGCCACAGACACACTTTGGCCCCTGTTTCCTACACGTTACAGGCATGCATAGCTGTTTATGTGGGTGCTGGGAATTGAACTCAGATGACCTCTGACCTTGAATTCTTAAAAAACAACAACTGTTAATTAACAGTTTCATACTTATACATAATGTATTTAGATACATTTGATAATCCCCTCCCATTACTTTCTTTGTCTCCATCTCCCTCATCTCCCTTTCACTGTCCCACTGAACCCCCTCTTCTTTTCAGTAGCCTCTTTTCTGTTTTTTTTTTTTTTTTTTTTTTTTTTTGTTTTTTGAGGTACATTTTCACTTTAGTACAGGCTGACCAGGAATCTCTTTTCTGTTTTTTTTTTTTTTTAAGTATTTTATTTGGCCAAATGAACCAATGGGTGCAATAGCAGCATGTCTGTTATAGGGGAAACCACTGGTGTTCTAATTGGACTGGAGGCCCTCTCCATGGGAGAGAATACATCCCTGATACTGAAAACCTAATCAAAAGCCTGTGACGGGGAGGTCATGAGCCTTAGGTATATAATGCCTGCTAGTGTCTGGCTAAATGCATATTTTATATATATTCTCACCAAACTGCCCTGTAAGCACTTTTCTTAATGTTCATACCCATATATTAATACTACTCTCGCTTTTGGTTAGAGAAGCTTCTTTTTTCAGATGATGGTAACCTCTGGGATGACTCAAAAGTCACCACAGTGCTGAGAAGAAGTGACAGAGGAGTGTTCGGCACTGACACACGTCTATCACACCTTCCAAGGCTCAGGGTCATTGTGGAAGAGGGGGTGAAAAGAATGTAAGAGCCAAAGGAAGGGTAGGACTCCTTACAATGCGCTCCTCCAGACCCAAAATGGCCTGGATATCCATGACCTCGCAGTGCCTGACACTACCTATACAAGACCATCATAATAGGAGGAAAAGATGATGACATCAAAATAAAAGAGAGACTGATTGAGAGGGGGAGGGGATATGGTGGAGAGTGGATTTGTGAAGGGGAAAGTGGGAGAGGGGAGGGAATTATCATGGTTTATTGTCTATAATTATGGAAGTTGTCAACAAAAAAGTTTTAAAAAAATATTTATTTGCAAGGAGAGAGAGAGAGAGAGAGAGAGAGAGAGAGAGAGAGAGAATGAGTGGGCATAGCAGGCCCTCCAGCCACTGCAAACAAACTCCAGATTCATGTGCCACTCTGTGGATCTGGCTTTACATGGGTACTAGAGACTCAAACCTGGATCATTAAGCTTTGCAAGCAAGTGCTTTAACTGCTAAGCCATCTCTCCAGCACCCCTTTTCTATTTTTTGATGTTTGTATTTTCCTTTCTCCATCATCCACAGTGGAATGTTGGTGGGTTCAATATTATGCAGATCTCATACAGGTAACCATATCTTCTATGAGGTCATGAATGCAATGGCCACTGATGTTGGGAAGACAGCATTCCAAATTATTCCTCCCACCTCCCTGGCTCTTAGATTCTTTTTCAAAACATTTTTATTTATTTGTTTATTTGTGAGAAGAAATAAGAGAGAGAGAGAGAGAGAGAGAGAGAGAGAGAGAGAAGGAGAATGGGCATGCCAAAGCCTCTTGCTGCTACAAACAAACACCAGATGCATGTGCCCCTTTGGTGCATCTGGCTTTACGTTGGCACTGGGGAACTGAACCTGGGATGGCAGGTTTTGCAAGCAAGTGCCTTTAACCATTGAGCAAGCTTCCTAGCCTCTTAATTCTTTCTGTTGCCTCTTCTGCAATGTTTTCTGAACCTTGGAGGGTGTTAAGGGGATGTCTCACTTAATGCTGAGCACTCAATAGTCACTTATTCTCAGCACTTTGGAGTTTTAGTTCTCCCCAGTAGTTACCACCATCTCAAAAAAAAAAACAAAAACAAAACAAACACCCCCCCCAAAAAAACCAAACCAAAACAACAACAAAAACTTCCCTGACCAAAGGGACTATCTATAGGCATAACTATAATTATTTAGAGGGCAATTTGATGGCACAACATATCCATCTAGTCAAACGGTAGTAGTAGCTTCCCCCCTATGGCTTGTGAAGTTCCCATAATAGGTTTTTTTAAAAAAATTTTTTATTTTGTTTTGTTTTTGTTTTTCAAGGCAGGGTCTCACTCTAGCTCAGGCTAACCTGGAATTCACTCTGTAGTCTCAGGGTGGCCTCGAACTCACCATGATCCTCCTACCTCTGCTGTCCAAGTGCTGGGATTAAAGGCGTGCACCACCATGCCTGGCTTCCATAATAGGCTTTTGATTAGTTTTTTTTTTTTTAGTACCAGGCATAAATTCCCTCTAAACAGAAAGCACTTGGTTACTCCCATAACAGACATGCCACTGTTGCCCCAGTGGGCGTATCTTGCCTGGCTTAACAGTTGTGTAGCTTGCAGGGTACGCTGCTGGTTAGGACTGTTGATGACTTTTCTTCCCCAGCAGGCTACATAGCACTTTCTAGCACTATGACATCGAGAGAGCAGGGAGGAGACTTTCAGCTTGATTTCTCAGTATCATACAACTGAAGCATGTTGTGTCTTCATTAATAGGGTTTTACCACTTAGTTCTTGTGGTAAAGTTCTTGTTTCAGGGCCTCAAGTGACTTCCCTGATGAACAACTCCCTGGGAGTAACCCACCCCTGGCACTGGGATTGTTCTATAACAGCCTATGGCTTCTGGGAGCAGCATTATCCACGTCTGAAGAGTGCTTCTGCCCAAAGTCTTTTTTTTTTTTTTTTCCAAATTATATATTAAAAAATATCTTTTTGAAAAAAAAATAAAGAAAAAAATACCTTTTTGTTTATTTGCAAGGGGAAAGAGAGAGAGAGAGAGAGAGAGGGAGAGAGAATGAGAATGGGTGCTCCAGACTCTGTTGCTGCTGCAAATGAACTCCAGACACATGTACCTCTTTGTGCATCTGGCTTTATATGGGTACTGGGGAACTGAACCTCGGCCAGCAGGCTTTGCAAGTAAGCACCTTAACTGCTGAGCCATCTCTCCAAACCTTGGTTTTTCAACATAGGGTCTCACTCTAGCCCAGGATGACCTGGAATTCACTGGGATCAATGGCATGCACAACCATGCTTGGCAAACTATACATATATTTGCTTTTTGAGGTGCCATCTTGCCCTAGCCCAGGCTGACTTGGAATTCATTATGTAGTCTCAGGTTGGCCTTGAACTCATGGTGATCCTCCTACTTCTGCCTTTTGAGTGCTGGGATTAAAGGTGTATACTACCACGCCTGGCTCATGCAAATTATATATGTGTATGTACACACACATACACGCGCGCGCGCACACACACACAATTTATTTGAGATGGGGAGAGAGAGAGGCAGATAGAGAAAGAATGGGTGCACCAGGGCCTTCAACTGCTACAAACAAACTCCAGATACATGCACCACCTTGTGCATCTGGTTTATGTGAATCCTGGTGAATTGAACCTGTGTTCTTTGGCTTTGCAGACAAGTGCCTTAACCACTAAGCAGTCTCTCCAGTCCAAATTATATTTATATATATACATATGTTTGAGGCAAGCCCAGCAGATTAGCTTTTTTTTTTCAGACAGGCTTTTTTAATGTAAGAGAGCGAGAGCAAGAGGAGAGAGAGAGAGAGAATTGGCACACCAGGTCCTCCACCCACTGTAATCAAACTCCAGACGCACGCACCACCTTGTGTACATGTGCGGCCTTGTGTGCTTGCGTCATCTTGTGAGTGGCTTACATGGACCTGGAGAGTTGAACATGGGTCCTTAGGGTTCACAGGTAAGTGCCTTAACCACTAAGCCATCTCTTCAGCCCTGAATTATATTTTTCATTAGCTAACAAAGAAGTAGGTTTCCAGGCTGGAGAAATGGCTTAGCGGTTAAGGTGCTTGCCTGTGAAGCCAAAGGGCCCAGGTTCAATTCTCCAGGACCCATGTAAGCCAGATGCACAAGGTGGTGCATGCTTCTGGAGTCTGTTTGCAGCAGCTGAAGGCCCTGTCATGCCCAGTCTTTGTCTGTCTGTCTGTCTGTCTGTCTCTCTAACAAATAAAATAAAAAGTTAAAAAAAATCTTAAAAAAAAAGAAGTAGGGCCGGGCGTGGTGGCGCACGCCTTTAATCCCAGCACTCGGGAGGCAGAGGTAGGAGGATCACCGTGAGTTCGAGGCCACCCTGAGACTACATAGTGATTTCCAGGTCAGCCTGAACTAAAGTGAGACCCTACCTCGTAAAACCAAAAAAAAAAAAAAAAAAAAAAAAAAAAAAAAAAAAAAAAATGAAGTAGGTTTCTATATGATTTTTTTCATGTTTTCTTAAATTTTGGTTAACCCTCTTTCACCTCCCCTTCTCCATTCTCCTTCCCTGACCCCACATAAACCTTTCCACTCCCAGTATTCCACTCATCTACTTAGATTTCTACTGCCCACTCTCCTTAAGTCCGTTTCTAGTTTCCTGACTCTATACACTCTTACTTGAAGCTATGTACTCATCTAAAAAAATTGAAGCTAGGATCTGCATTTGAGAGAGAACACACAGTATTTGTCTTTCTGAGCCGGGCTTACCTCACTTAGTTTAATAGATCCATCCATTTCCCAGCAAATTTCACAATTTCATTTTTCTTTACAGCTGAATAAAGCTCCATTGAGTATGGTACACATCTTCATTATCCATTCATCAGTTGATGGGGAATCTAGGCTGATTCCATTTCCTAGCTATTGTGAATAGAGCAGCAATAAGCATGGATGAGCAAGTTTTTCCAAAAAGCCCTTAGAAATCCTTAGGGTACATGACCAGGAGTGGTATATCTGTGACCTTGAACTCGTTTTAAATTATTTATTTATTTATTTGTGTGTGTGTGTGTGTGTGTGTGCACGTGCCAGGGTCCCTTGTTGCTGCAAACAAACACTAGACTCATGCACCATACTGTGGTGCTGGGGATGAACAGGCTGGCAGGTTTTGCAAGCAATTCCTTTAGCTGCTGAGCCATCTCCCCAGGTCTTTTATTTATTTGCTTATTTTAAAAATTATTATTATTATTATTATCATCAGGTATTTTTATATAGGGTCTCGTTCTAGCCCAGGGTGACCTGGAACTCACTCTGTGGTTATAGACTAGCCTCGAACTCACAGCAATCCTCCTACCTCTGCCTCTGGAGTGCTGGGATTAAAGGTGTGCACTACTATGCCCGGCCTTAAAATTATTTTTTTTGTGTGTGTCCTTATGTGTGTGTATGTAGTATGTGTAGCGTGATGTATGATTATGTGTGGGCTATGCACGTGTGAGTGCAGTTGCATGCGCATCATATCCATGCATGGGGAGGCCAGAGGAGTACTTTGGGTGCCCTTCTCCATTGTTCATCCATCCACTTCCTTGAGATGAGGTCTCCCCCTCAACCCAGAGCTGCTGTTTGTGAACCTCAGTATTTCTCCAGTCTCTGCCCCCTTCAGACTGGGCTTACAGATGTGATCATGCCCAGCTTTTAATGTGGGTGCATGTATGCCCGTATGTGGAGGCCAGTGGACGTCAGGAAGACACCTGATGTCTACATACCTGCACACTCCACTTTCTTTTCTTTTCTTTTTGTAAATTTTTTGTTTTATTTTTATTTATTTATATTTATTTAAGAGTGACAGACAGAGAAAGAGGCAGAGAGAGAGAGAGAGAATGGGCGCATTGTAGGGCCTCCAGCCACTACAAACAAACTCCAGACGCGTGCGTCCCCTTCTGCATCTGGCTAACGTGGGTCCTGGGGAATCGAGCCTTGAACCGGGGTCCTTCGGCTTCACAGGCAAGCGCTTAACCACTAAGCCATCTCTCCAGCCCTCCACTTTATTTTCTTAAACTTTTATTCCATCTTATTATTTTAGTGGTGAGGATTAAACCCAAGTCCTGTGCATATTACACATGTGCTCCATCACTGAGCTCTACCACAAGCTGGTTATTTTTCTTTTCTTTCTTTCCTGCCTTTTTTTTTTTTTTTTTTTTGAGGTAGGGTCTCACTCTAGCTCAGGCTGATTTGGAATTCATTATGTAGTCTCAAAATGGCCTGGAACTCATGGCGATGCTCCTACCTTTGCCTCCTGAGTGCTGGGATTAAAGGTGAGCACCACCACGCCCAGGAGAGGGAGAGGGAGAGCGAGCGCACCAGGGCTTCTAGCTGCTGCAAACGAACACCAGACTCATGCGTCACCTTGTGCATCTGGTTTTACATGGGTACTGGGGAATCAAACTCCAGTTGTTAGGCTTTACAGACAAGCACCTTAGCCACTGTGAGCCATCTCCAGCTTTTCTTTCTTTCTTTTCTTTTTTGGTTTTCCAAGGTAGGGTCTCTGTGTAGCCCAGGCTTACCTGGAATTCACTGAGTAGTCTCAGGGTGGCCTTGAACTCATGGTGATCCTCCTACCTCTGCCTCCCAAGTGCTGGGATTAAAGGCTTGTGCCACCATACCTGGCTGCTTTCTTTCTTCCTTTTCTTTCATTATTTCTTCCTTCCATCCCTCCTTCCCTTCCCTTCCCCTTCCTTCCTTCTTTTTAACATTTAATCTTAGCAAAAAGGCAGAGAAGCAGTATCTTTTTTTCCTTTTAAAATTAATTAATTTTTAAAAAATCTCTATTTATAATCTTCATACATGTACATAATATATTTTGATCACAATACACTCCCACTATGATCTTTCATCCTCCGTCCGCTGTCTCTCCTCTAATTAACCCCCTTTTTTCTAGTTAGTTCCTCTATTTTTATTTACTCTTTTGGTTTTTCGAGGTAGGGTCTAACTCTAGCCCAGGCTGACCTGGAACTCACTATGTAGTCTCAGGGTGGCCTCGAACTCATGGCGATCCTCCTACCCCTGTTTCCCAAGTGCTGGGATTAAAGGCGTGCGCCACCACGCCCGGCGTTCCTCTACTTTTTAAAATAATTTATCTTTCTATTTGCAATCAGGAAAAGAGAGAGAAATGAGAAATGGAATAGATGTGCCAGGGCCTCTTGCCACTGCAAACAAACTCCAGACGCATGTCCTTATCATGTCACAGGCACCTCTGTGGATTAGTCTCGTGTGCTTCCTGCTCCCCACGCTCTGGCAGTCTGGATCTTTTTGTTGGTCCTCAAGCACATGAGTCATGCTCTTGCCTTAGGGCCTTTGTACTCGTCTTTCGTCCTGTTGGGACAGTGCTTCTGTGACGCCCGCATGGCTCTCTCTTTTCATTACTAGCTCTCCACTCAAGTCTCTTTCCAGACTGAATACACTACAGCACTCCGGTCCCTCTCTATTCCCCTTACTGATTTTCCTTCGAAGCACTTTTTACCATCCGAAATGCTGTACCACTTATTGACGGTTATGTGTTGCCCGGCTCCTTATGACAGGGGCAGGGCCTCATCTTGCTTGTCTCTGTATCCCCAGGGCCTGTAAGGATGTTGGTCCCGTCGTTCAATGAAGAAATAAATGGGTGTCAAGCTTTGTGCTGGCACTGGGAGGTGGCCATTCTTGTTGCCATGATTTAGAAATCAGGAAATGGAGTCACAGAGCAATTAGGTAGCTTGGTCAAGGCCACAGAAGTGTGAGTGGCTCCACTGGCTCGTAAGAGCCGGGCTCCGTCCCTCCAGCGCTCCCACTGTGACTAGTCTCGTCCCAAGTTTCCTGTGCATCGCTCACACAGGGTTTTGAATGTGAAATGTTTCCCATATTTGAATACTTAGTCCCCAGATAGCGGTGCTGTTCTGGAAGGCCATGGAGCCTTGTTGGAGGAAGTGTGTCAATGGGGGTGGGCCTTGGGGTTTTATATTCTCTCTCTCTCTCTCTTTCCTCCCTACTGATGTGACGATATGACATAGGTTCCCTGCTCCGGCCATGCCTTCCCTCCACGATGGGCTGGGCCCTCTGGAACTATAGCCAAAACAAACTCTTTCCTTCCCTAGGCTGCTTCTGGTTGGCTATTTTATCCCAGCAAAGAGAAAACATCGGATGCACGTGGGGTGGGCTAACCTCCTGCCATGTTTGGTTGCTGATAGGTGAGGGGCAGCTGAGCATGTGGCTCTGGGTCAGTGGTTAGGACAAGCGCTGGGGGTGGGCTGTCTGGGGGTGGGTAAGAGAACAGCTGTCACTACCTCAGTGACAGACTCATAGCCTCGTACTTCTGCTTGTCTTCAGTACACTGGGGGGAAATAATCCTTTCTTACAGAAAGAAAAGACACACCAGAGTGGGCGCCGATGGGACCAGTACAAATTACACCAAAATTCAATTCTGCCAAAGGAAACTTTCCGTGACTTTTAACGCTGAGTATTTGGAGCAGACATGATTAGGATGTATTCATATCTGGCGCCCTCCTCCTTTCTGAAGACGAGGAAGACCGCACTGTCCAGCCCTGTGCGCAGCTAGGCAGGGCCGCGTGATCATTCCAGACAATGGAATGTGAATGGAAGTGATGGGCATGACTTCAACACCAACACATTTAAGAATCGGGTACTGGACTCAGGACATGGCTCAGTGCGTAGTGCTTGATTCGTAGTGCTTGAGTTCGATCCCCAGAACCCACATAAAAGCTGGGCATAGTGTCATGCACCTATAATTTGAACTCTGAGGTGGTGGAGACAGATGGATCCCTGGACTCCACTCAGAGCTCCAGACCAATGAGAAACTCTGTCTCAAAAAGAGATAGATAGCTAGAGCCAGGTATGGTGGTGCACGCTTTTAATCCCAGCACTCGGGAGGCAGAGGTAGGAGATTTGCTGTGAGTTCGAGGCTACCCTGAGACTGCATAGTGAATTCCAGGTCAGCCTGAGCTAGAGTGAGACCCTACCTCGGAAAACAAAACGAAACAGAACAAACAAAACAAGAGGTAGATAGTGTGTGTGATGGCGTACACCTTTAATCTCAGCACCTGAGAGGCAGAGGTAGCAGTGTCACTGTGAGTTCCAGGTCAACCTGGGCTAGAGTGAAACCCTACCTCAAAAAGAAAAAAAAAAAAAAAGTGGCTGGCGTGTGGGCACATGCCCTTAATCCCAGCACTAGGAGGATCACTGTGAGTTCAAGGCCAGCCTGGGACTACAGAGTGAGTTCCAGGTCAGCCTGGGCTAGAGTGACATACTGCTTCACACAACATCGAGGTGAAAAGCACTCCTGAGTATGAACCCAGCGGTCCTCTGGCTTCCACATTAACCCTCACACATGTGTAAGTGCCCTTGCACACATGGTCACTGCCACACATGCAAATATGCATATATACAAGCACACATACATACCACACACATACACACAAATGCAAAAGAAAGAAAGAAACAAACAAACAAACAAAAAGGACCTGGGTGCTCACCCTTCTAACCCTCCCAGGGGAATCTTGGTGGTCCCAGGTTCCGGAAGGTCCAGCTGTATATGGACTGGTTTCTCTGCAGCCCATGTCCTTGAATTTCTTTCTTCAAGGCAGAGACCCTCCTCCTGAGCCCGGTTGAGTCTACCACGTGGACTAGAAATAAATCTTTCTTTTTTTGGGTGTGTGTGTGTGTGTATGTGTCATGCCACTGAGATTTTGGGGTTAATTTCTTAGTGCATCATGGCCCTGTCTTTCCCGACGAATGCCCCCTTCTTGATCTATTTCATAAACCCTCGATACTTGTGGTTCACATCTCATGCACTGAGAGCAGGAGTGTAAATTGATACTGCCTTCCTGTGAGACAATTTGCCCGTATGACCATATGAAAAGCTCTAAATAAGCGTATTGTCTTTGACTCAGAAATTTCACTTGTAGAAATTTATCCTAAGGAAATAATTGGACAAGTTCAAAAAGTTGTGTGGATAAAGAGGATATTCATCACATAAAATGGTGAGAAATTGGATCAGCCTAAATATCCCCCAACAGCAAATTGGTTAAATAAATTGTGATTCTGCTCTACAATGGAATAGTGGCCGCTGCCAGCGATAGATATTTATTGACACCGAGAGAGTCACAGTCAATTGCGGGTGGGTGGCGTATGCATAATGTGAGCCCATCTTTGTTAAGAAAAAAATTTGCATGAAGATGGTCTGGCTGACAGTCAGCGAAGTGCTTAACAATGGTAATCTTAGGGTATGGAATCTTGGGTGATTTTACATTGATTATTTTTTTTCTTTTGCTTCTTTCTATTTATTCTTTTTCTTCAGTGATTTTTGTATCACATGTATAATTAAAAATTAAATGGAACAGAGAAAAATGACTATGATCTTGGATGAGTGAACCTCTAAGGCTTTGACTTCCTTATCTGTGTGCAGAACGATAGCACATCATTGTGAGGATTCAGTTAAATCACGTGTCACGGTGCCCCTGGCACTGACTAGGTGCTCCAGTCCCTTAGTCATTGTGATCGGTGAGTGAACCAGGCCTGTACCGTCAGAGGCTGGTTGGTTCGTTTGTGAACCCACCCTTCCGTGCACTTGGCCACGCACTGGAAAAAAATGATAAGATTGAAAATAAGAAGAACAAATACTTCGATGGCTCGTAGTGGTGCTGGGCGCCATCACACATGTTTTACATTGATCAATAACTTTAAAATTTACGCAATGACCTTCTTCGGGGAGTGGCATGCTTTGGCCCGGTTGTGTAGATTATGTAACGGAGGCACAGAGACGCCAGCTGACCTGCCTGAAGTTACAAAGCTAGGAGGATGCTGGGCCCTGCAGTCTGCAGGCTTAGCTGCAAACAGTTCCATCATCGGAGGAAGGCAGAGGTGGGCTGTGCTCGTCTTTGACGGTCTCTGCTTGTCCTTAAGCTTGGAGCAGCAGGGCCGAGTCCCAGTTGGGAGAGGGTCAGAAGCCCTTGGCTGGGTTGAGGATACACGTTTGAGGGCTCTAGCCCACCATTCACAGGCCTGACCCTCTGAAGGTCAGGCTTTTTCTGATCAGCTGGGTGGGGGTCCCCATGTACTGTGCTTACTGCTCGGGGCAAGATATCTCGGTACGTTATCTCATTTAACTTCAGGGCAACTCTATGAAGTAGATGCTGGAAACAGGCCCAGGGAGGTGACGTGACTTCCCATGTTCTTGGAGCTGGTCAGCCCCCCCTGGGGGAGGGGGTAGTGCGGGGGTCTTTGGGCTGGGGAGACTCACTCAGCTGGTAATGTGCTTGCTGCACAAGCACGAGAGCCTGAGTTCTGATCTCCAGTGCCCATGCAAAAGCTGAGCATGCTGGCACGTGCCGGGGAGGCGGAGGCAGGATCCCCGGAGCCTGCTGGCTAGCTGAGTCTAGCTAGATTGGTGAGCTCTGCGGTCAGTGAGAGACCCTGTCTTAAAAAGAGATAGGATGGAGAGCAACCGAGGAAGACACCTGGTGTCAGCCTCCTGTTTACACACACACGCACATACGTGCGCCTGCTCACTTGCAGACATGTGTACCCACAAGTATGTAAACGTGCATACACACGTGCAATGCACCACATACACACATACAAAAAATGAACAAAACAACCAAACCAGTGTAGTATCCTCAGCTAGACTCTGTGTGTGTTTGTGTGTGTGAGGTCTGGGCATGTGGGCATCAGATGGTAACTTTGGGTATTGGGCCACACCTTCCACCTTGTTTGAGGCAGAATCTCTAGCTGTTCATTATTTTTTTTTGGGTTTTTGAAGTAGGGTCTCACTCTAGCTCAGGCTGACCTGGCATTCACTATGTAGTCTCAGGGTGGCCTCAAACTCACGGCGATTCTCCTACCTCTGCCTCCCAAGTACTGGGATTAAAGGCGTGCACCACCATGCCTGGCTTCATTATTTTATTTTATATTTATTTATTTATTTGACAGAGAAAGAGGGAGAGAGAGTGAGAGAATGGGAGTGCCAGGGCCTCCAGCCACTGCAAACAAACTCCAAACGCGTGCACCCCCTTGTGCATGTGGCTAACGTGGGTCCTGGGGAATCGAACCTGTGGGCCCTTTGGCTTTGCAGGCAAACGCCTTAACCGCTAAGCCATCCCTCCAGCCCTCGCTGTTCATTATTGTGTACTCCAGGCCCACAAGCTTCTAGGTGCTTCTCCTGTCTCCATCTCCCTTTTCACCAGAGGTATGCTGGGATTAGACACCCCTAGCTTGACATGGGTCCCGGGATTGTAAGTGAGGTTCTCATGTTTGCTTAGCTCGGTGCTCTATCTACCGAGCCGGCTCCTCAGCCCTCAGCCAGACTCAACATCCTGCCAGCATCCCTTGGGCTTGAGGTTTCTTCCCCCTACCTCCAGTCTCTCATCCACCCTCACGGGACTCCTGGAGACCCCGGGGAAGCTATTGCTGCCACGGAAGCTGCCAGTCATGGAACATCGTCCCCTAAGGGCAGAAGCAATTGGAGACCTCCAGGGCCACATGGGGATCCAGAATATGAGTGAGCTAGGGGGAACAGGAGAGCACCCCTGCAGGAGATCCAGAAAGCAGGAAGGGGGAGGGATAAAAGTCAGCTCATGCTCTGGGTGGCACCTCACACTTGCAGCAGCACTCCTCTCTCTTGTCATCCCTTCCACGGTGCAGGCGGATGGGGCCATGACCCCATTTGACAGATGAGAAAGTGGAGGCTGAGGTGGGCCTCAAGGCTGCCCCCACTTGAGATGCCATTTGTAAGCCCCAGGTTGTGGTGGTCCGTGTTTCTAACTTCCCTAGAAGTTCCCAAGATACCCTCCTCCAAAGTGATCAGTGTGCTATAGCGCAGCTCATAGAACTTAGCATGACTCACGGTACCGAGGTACTATGAAGGTGTGTCACCTAGAATTGAGGTGAACACCCAGACTGCAGCTGCATAGGCTGCTGTGTGTGTGGGAGGGAGCATGGGACTTCCACTCCCGCCCTAGGTGTTCAACCTTCAGGCCCCGCCATGTGTTCAGAGCCACCCGAACCCCTTACGCAGGCGTGACGGAGGAAGTCATTGGCCAGTGTGTACCAACTCAACCTGCAGCCAATTTCCCTTCCTTTCCTGGAGATAGGGGGAGGGTGGGACTGAAAGTCATGCCTTAGTCTTTCTGGTGGCCAGTCTCCCACCCTGAAGCTGGGCAGGGGGCAGCAGGTCCCCGTTAACTCAGCATATGTTGGTCCCCCAGTTCCTAGATGGTGGTAAGATGGGTGGTGCGCAGCACAAGGGCTCTGCCCCGGCTAGTGGATCAGCACCTTGTATAAGAAGCGGAAGGCTGCCTGGTTTCCTCTCCCCGCTCTGCCCGGTGAGGACCAGCAACTAGACAGCATCTGTGGACCCTTTACCAGACACCACATCTGCTGGCATGACACTTTGATTTTGGACTTCCCTGTCTCCCAGAATTGTGAGAAAAAAAAATTAAAACGTCTTTTATACATAAATTATCCAGTCTAAGGCATTTTATGGAATGGACGGAGGCAGCATACAAAAGATACTCTTGCCGCTCTAGAAATTACAAGTGTTTTAGGGACCGTGTGCCAGAAAGCCGGATGAAGACATTATACAAATCTCACAGTATCACAACCTCTTTAAACAGTTGCTAAAGTTCTTCAGGGCTGTCATCTGATTCTGAAGCTATTTTTATTGGAAGGCTTTCACTACAAATTCGACTCACTTAATAGATATTCCTTTTTCATATCTTTGGAGCCTGTAGTGATATAATTTCTCTCATTCCTGATAGTGGTAAGAATGTCTGTCTTCTCACTTATTCCCTGATCAATCTAGCTGGAGGTTTATCAACGACACCGATTTCTTCAAGAATCAGCTTTTGTCTTTATTGACTTCTATTATTTCTATTGCTTTCTGCATTAATCTTTGTTACTCCTTTTCCCCTGCTTACTTGAGGTTTAATTACTCTTTTCTCGTTTCCCAAGGTAGCTGCTAAAGTCACTGATCGCACTGTTGGTCTTTCCTCAACATTGATATTGGGGTTCTCCGTATTCTCACAAGTACTGTCAGAGTGACACCCTACTTCTGTTGTGTTTTCATTTTCTCTTTTAAAAATATTTTATTTTTACCTATTTGAGAGAGAGAGAGAGAATGGGTGCGCCAGGGCCTCCAGCCACTGAAAATGAACTATAGATGCGTGCACCCCCTTGTGCATCTGACTTGTATGGGTCCTGGGGAGTCGAACCTGGGTCCTTTGGCTTTGCAGGCAAGCGCCTTAACCACTAAGCCATCTCTCTGGCCCTGTGTTACCATGATCATAATCCCTTCTCACCACCTTCCCCTTCCTGAATGCCCTCTCCATTGAGTCCTTTCTTCTTCTGTACTAGTCTCTCTTCTATTATTATCACTTTTTCTTCTATCATGCAGGCCTTGTGTAGGCAGCATCAGCCACTGTGAGGTCATGAATGTCATGACCACTTTGTATGTGTAAGACAGTGTTGCAAAGCACTCTTCCCTTTCCTTTGGCTTTTACATTTTTTTAAAAAAATATTTATTCTTTATTTATGAGAGAGGGAGGAAGAGAGAGAGAGAATGGGTATACAGGGCCTCTAGCCACTGGAAATGAACTTCAGGCACATACACCACTTTGTGCATCTGGCTTGACCTGGGTACTGGGGAATTGAACCCAGGCCGTCAGGCTTTCCAAGCAAGTGCCTTTAACAGCTAAGCCATCTTCCCAGCCCAGCTCTTACACTCTTTCCTCCTCCTCTTTTCATTTTCCCTTTTCATCTTTTCTGCCTTCTTTTTGGTTGAATGGATATATATATATATATATATATATATATATATATATATATATACTTACATGGGTCCTAGAGAATCAAACTGGGATCCTTTGGCTTGCAGACGCATTAATCGCTGAGCCATCTCTCCAGCCCCCAGATAGTTTTATTTTATTTTATTTTTTTTTAATGTGTGTGTAAGGGAGTTGTAGCATGTGTGGTGTGGCATGGTGTGTGAGGTGTGTACATGTGTGTGCAGATGCTTGTTCATCGTGCATGCCTGTGGTGCCACAGGAGAATGTCAGTGTCCTCCTCTATTGCTCACTCATGTGCTTCCTTGAGATGGAGTCTCTCACTGAACCCAGAGGTGCTGCCTTTTGGTCAGACCGGCTGACCAGCGAGTCCCAGCTATTCTCCGAATCTCTGGTTTCTACTCCCCATAGGTCTGGGGTTAGAAGTGTGTGTGGCCATGCCCAGCTGCTCATATGGATGCTGGGGACTAACCTTAGTCAGTCTTAGGCCCTCTCAGGTCCTCATACTGGTGCAGCGAGGGCTCTTCACTACTGTGTTATTTCCCCAGCTCCTCAATGGATATTTCTTGATGTTGGCAATTTTTCTCTATGGTTGACTTGTTAGCTGTCACTGTTTTTTTTTTTTTTTTTTGAGACATTTCACTCCACAGACCAAGTTGTCCTGAAACTCACTTGTGTGGTCCAGGCTGGCCTTGAATTCATGGTGATCCTCCTGCCTCAGCCACCTAAGTACTGCAATTCCAAGTGTGAGTCATCATACCAGATGAGCTATCACTTTCTTTTCTTTTTTTTTTTTTTTTGAGGTAGTGTCTCACTGTAGCCCAGGCTGACCTAGAATTCACTATGTAGTCTCAAGGTAGCCTTGAACTCATGGTGGTCCTCCTACCTCTGCCTCCCGAGTGCTGGGATTAAAGGCGTGCACCACCACGCCTGGTTTCACTTTTAATTTTGTTATTTCAGTGGTTGTTTTGGAGCATGTAATATGTATCTTTAACCTGTCACAGCCTGCTTTTGAGTGATGTTATCTTAGTTCAGGTACCGTATAAACATCTTGCCGTAGAAAACATTTGTCCTCCCAGCCATTACTCTACTATCATCATACATTTTACAGACACATACAAACACATATGTTTGTTATAAATCTTACAGTACACACCATTAACATTTAAATATTTATTTATTTATTTTATTCATTTGCAGTACCGGGGATTGAGCCTGGAGCTCTGTGCACGCTAAGCAAATGCTCTGCTACTTAGCTATATTCCCCAGGTCTAGCCAGGCATCCTTTGAAGTAATTTAAGTCATAGTAGAACACACATTTACCTGTAGTAGGCAACTCCATGTTGCTGGGGTGAACATCCAGCCAACAGTTTATGGGAGGAAGTGATTTATTTCAAGCTTACAGATCCAGGGAAAGTTCCACCCATGGCAGAAAAAGCTGGTTCCCCTTCATAAATCCAAGCAAAGAGAGACCACCACCAGCCAGCAAACACCAAAAAGCAGCAAGCACGAACCAACCCCAAGCAGGACCCCAGCGCTGCCACCTCTCTGGGTTGGAATTTAGATCCGCCCCCAGTGACACCTCCTCCAGCCAGGTGGCTGGGGACCCAAGTTACAAGCTTTAATAAAACGCCCGAGTCTATGGGAGACATGCATTCATACATAGATACCACTTTTGCCTGCATCCATATTTCTTTTTAAAATATTTATTTATTTATTTATTTATTTATTTATGAGATAGAGAGAGAGGAAGAGGCAGATAGAAAGAAAGAGAATGGGTGCTCCAGGGCCTCCAGCCACTGTAAACGAACTCCAGACGCATGCGCCCCCTTGTGCATCAGGCTTACGTGGATCCTGGGGAATCGAACCAGGCTTCTTTGGCTTTGCAGGAAAACACCTTAACTGCTAAGCCATTTCCCCAGCCCTGGGTCCATATTTCTGTCTGGTATGTTTTTGCTTCTGCCTAGGACATTTCTTTCAATTATCCTCTCACTGAGAGTCTGTTGGCGATGAGTTCTTTGAGGTTTTGTATGTGCGAAAGTCTTTGTTTCACATATGTATGTGTGCATCTGTGTTCATATGTGTGTGGGTACATATGTGTGTGCAGTGCATGTGCATGTGTGCGTGCATGTATGCTTATAGAGTTCAGAGGTCTTCACTGAGAGCTTCCCCAGTTGCTCTTCACACAGGGTCTCTCACTGTACCTAGAGCTCACCAATTCAGTTACATTAGTGCGGTAGTTCGCCTTGTGTGTTTGAATCCTTAGTCCTTACTTGGTGGTGATGTTTGGGAAGGCAGTGGAACCTTTAGGAGGTGGAGTCCTGCTGGACGTGGTGGTTTGAATGAGGCGCTCCCCTATAAACCCAGGTGTTCTGAATGTTTGGTTCCCAGCTGATGGCAATGTAGGAGGCGGATCCTAGGGACTTAGGGATGTTATAGCCAAGCTCCACTTTGCTAGAGCTCATCTCACTTTGCTGCTGCGGGTTTCCACCTGCTGTGGCAGAGGTGATGCCCAGCCTCTGCTCATGCCATCCTTTCCCCTGCCACCCTGGAGCTTCCTTTCTAGACCAAGTCGAAAAAAAATCCCTCCCTCCCGTCAGATGTTTCTGGTTGGGTGAGAGGAGCAACTACAGTACTGGAGGAAGACTGTCACCGGGGCTGGGCCTTGAGGTGTTCCTGCCCAGCCACGCTTGCAGCCCTGTCTCTCTGCTCTCTCTCTGCTAACGTGAACGTGTGATGTTGACTCTTGGCTTGCCCGGCTTTCCCTGCCACTACAGACTCTATTCTCCAAAACATAATAAGCCTTTTCCTTCCTTAAGCTGTGTATTGTTAAGTATTTTGTCCCAGCAACAAGAAAGTATCTGATACAACTAGCTAGTTAGTAAGTCCTAGGGATCCGCTGGTCTCTGCCTTCCCAGTGCTAGGAATACAGGCTCATGCTGCCGCAGCTGGCTTTGTGCATTTGCTATGGATCCAAATTCAGGTCCTTCGGCTTGTATGGCTCATGCTTTCCCCACCGAGCCACAGTCCCAGATCCTTTGTCCTTTCACGACAAGTATTTTTGCTGCAGTTGGAATTACAGGCTTTGGGTTTCATTTTGGGTAGTTTCTGTTGCTGTGTCTTCAAGTTCATGATTTCTTTTACTGCGGTCATGAAGTGCATTTAAAAATTATTTATTATTTTCAAGGAGGGCGGGGAGAGAAAGAGAGAGAATGGGTGCACCAGAGGCTTTAGCGGTTGCAAATGAACTCCAGATGCATGTGCCACCCTGTGCATCCGGCTGTACCTGGGCACTGGGGAATCAACCTAGATCATTAGGCTTTGCAGGCAAGTGCTTTAACCGGAGGACACCCCATTGAGTGTATTTTTAATCCCTGCTAGTGATTTTATCTTTATAAGTTGTAGTTTTCAAAATTATGTTTTATTTTTATTTATTGAGAGAAAGAGAGAGAGAGGGAGAGAGAGGGAGAGGGAGAGAGAGAGAGGGAGAGAGGGAGAGAGAGAGAGAGAGAGATTGGGTGTGCCAGGGCCTCTAGTCACTGCAAATGATGCATGCATCATCATGTACATCTGGTTTACGTAGGTACTGGGGAATTGAACCTGAGTCCTTAGGCTTTGCAGGCAATTTGCCTTAACTGCTAAGCCATCTCTCCAGCCCCTTTTCAAATATCTTAAATGCTCCTACTCACGTACTAAAGCATATGGTTAGGGAACGACGTGAATGCCTTGTCTGTTAATTCTAGCAGCCCTGTGAATTCTGGTTAGTTTGAATTAACTGATTTTTCTCTTCGTTATGGACTGCATCTCCCTGCTTCTTTGCAGGCCTAGTGCTGTGATTTCAATGTGCAATGTCCCCCACAGGCTCACGTGTTTGAACACTTGGTCTCCAGGGGGCGCTGTTTGGGAAGGTTGTAGAGTATTTAGGAGCTGGAGCCTTGCTGGAGGATGTTAGCCACTGGAGAGGCATGTCGTGAGGCTTTATAGCCCCCCCCTTTCCTGTTCCTCCTCTGCTTCCTCACTGGCTGTGGCAATGTGACCAGCCAGCCTGCTAAGCCTTCTTTGCTAGAGTGGACTGCATTGCCTTGAAACTGTACGTGGAATTTAACCTTTCCCTTCCCTAAGTTGCTGCTGGTCAGGTATCTGTTTATAGCAGTGAGAGAGTAACTAACATACCTGGTAATGTTTGTTTAGATACCATTGTAATATATTTTAAAAAATATGTATTTATGAGCCGGGCGTGGTGGTGCATGCCTTTAATCCCAGCACTTGGGAGGCAGAGGTAGGAAGGAGCATCGCTGTGAGTTTGAGGCCACCCTGAGACTACATAGTGAATTCCAGGTCAGCCCGAACTAAAGTGAGACCCTACCTTGAAAAACCAAAAAGAAAAAAAAATGTATTTATTTGTGAGTGAGACAGAGTGGATGAGTCAGGGTCTCTTTCTGTTGTAAAGGAACTCTAAGCGCATGTGACACTTATGTGGTTACTGGGGCATCAAACCCAGGCTGTAGGCTTTGCAAGTACCTTTAAGTGTTGAGCCATATCCCCAGCCCTCCTTGTGATATTTTAAACCTTTTTGAGTACTTTTGCAATTCTTTGGGCACTCCATTTAAATATGTGTTAGGTATTCTTCAAAAATTCTTTTTTGTTTATTTTTATTTATTAATTTGAGAGCGAAAGACAGAGAAAGAGGCTGATAGAGAGAGAGAATGGGCGCACCAGGGCCTCCAGCCACTGCAAAATGAACTCCACACGCATGCGCCCCCTTGTGCATCTGGCTAACGTGGGTCCTGGGGAATCAAGCCTTGAATTAGGGTCCTTAGGCTTCACAGGCAAGTGCTTAACCGCTAAGCCGTCTCTCCAGCCCAGATATTTTTTTAAACACATTTTTTGTTATTCTTTAAATTTTTTTTCTATTTGTTTATTTGGAGAGAGAGAGAGAGAGAGAGAGAGAGAGAGAGAGAGAAATACAGAGAAGAGAGAATGGGCACGCCAGGGCCTCTAGCCACTGCAGACGAACTCCAGAAGCAAGTGCCACTTTGTGCATCTGGCTTACATGGGTACTGGGGAATCAAACCTGAGTCCTTAGGCTTTGCAGGCCAGCTCCTCTAAGCCATCTCTCCAGCCTTTGTTATTCTTTTAAAAAACATGTTATTTATTTATTTGCAAGCAGAGAAAGACAAAGAAAAAGAGAATGAGGGAGAGAGTGAGAGGAGAATGGGTGCATCAGCATCTCTAGCCACTGCAAACGTACTCCAGATGCATGCGCCACCTTGTGCATCTGGTTTTACCTGGGTACTGGGGAACTGAACCAGGGTCATTACACTTTGCAGGCAAGCACCTTAACTGCTGAGCCACTTCTCCAGCCCCAGGTGTTCTTATATTGCTAGTTACTTTTATTAGAACCATGCTCTAACCAACTGAGCTAACCAGCCAGATGCTAGTAACTTTTATATTCCTGCAATTATTCTCTTTTAAAATATATGTTTTATTTATTTGAGAGAGAAAGAGGCAGATATATGTGGAGAGAGATGGTAGGGGGAGAGAATGGGTGCTCCAGGGCCTCCAGCCACTACAGATGAACTCCAGATGCATGCACCACCTTGTGCATCTGGCTTACATGAGTACTGGGGAATCAAACTTGGGTCCTCAGGTTTCATGGGCAAGTACCTTAACCGCTAAGCCATCTCCCCAGCCCCTCCTGCAAGTATTCTAAACTTTGTTTTGTAGTGCAGTCAATTTATTTGCAGGAAGAGCCTAAGCCTTCCAGGTCGTACTTGTAAGGTCTGTTAGGTGGGACTAGAGCAGCATTCAGTCGAGGACTACTTATTCCTCACTGTTGAGGCTAGATTCTCCTGAGCCTTCTAGTCAGAGCTGCTTGAATGAGGTTGTCTAGTCCTGGGAATCTCAGACGTTATGGCTGTGTGCTGGATGATTGCACTTGGCCTTGACTGTTTCCTTGCATACATGTGCTACCCAGTTCTCTGAGAAATGCTCGAGGGACGCTCTGCAGGTCTCTGAGAGACAGAGTTCTGTCCCTGTGTATGTGCCTTCTTTCTAGGGCTCTGCCTGTAAGTCTTAGCTGACTTGGTCTTTCTGGACCCTAAGCTCCACCTCCCAGCTGGGGTATCTCCCAGCTCCACCACCCTTCTTACATTCTGTGATTGCACTTCCTTCAAGGCAGTTGTTGAGCTGATCTTAGGGCTCACCTCGTTTGTCCCAGAGGTCATACATATCCTTTGTTTTTGCATGTCCTGTGTCTTCAAAACCTAGTTAAGGACTGGGAAGATGGCTCAGTAAGAGCGTTTGCCACAGCGTGAAGGCCTGAGGCCTCTTGAGTTCAGTTCCCCAGGCCCTACGTACAGCTGGACGTGGCCATGCATGTCTGTAACCCTACCTAGTCCTATGGGGAGCAAGCACTAGAGGATTGCTGGGACTCATGAAAACTGCTGCTCCTCATTCAGAGAGAGAAAAAGGGAGGGGGAGAGAGAGAGAGAGAGAGAGAGAGAGAGAGAGACTTCATCTGAAGGAACTAAGTGGATGAGTGATAGAGGAAGACTACCTGATGTTCTCCTCTGGCTCTGTATGCCTGTGAGCACATCTGTATACAGAAATGCATAACACACACACACACACACACCATTTGCTACACATGCAAAGTTTTTGTTTTAAGTATGTTTTGGAAGGCATGTTAGATTACTTTTCTCATCGCTGTGACCAAATACTCGAGCAGAAGTGCCTTATGGAGGGCGAGTTGTGGCTCGCCGTTCAAGGGTTACAGCCTCTCATGGCAGCAGAAGCATGGAGCACGTTGTGTTCACAGTCAGGAAACAGAGAAATGCTAGTTATTCAGTCAGGGACCCTGGCCCATGGAATGGCATTGCCCACAGTTAAGGTCCCCCCACCTCAACCAACCTAAGCTAGAAGAAACTTTCTCCCACGTCATTGAACCAATATAGAAACTCATGCTCAGGGATATGTCTCCTAGATGATTCTAGATCCTGTCAAGTTGATATTAAAGATCATAGAGGGTTTTTATTTATTTATTTATTTTTTGTGAGGCTTGGAATGGAGCCCAGGATCTTACCCATGCTAGGCAATTACTGAGCTACACTTCAGCTCTGTGTGGTTTGTTTTTGTTGTTTCTGATGAGAGAGTCAATTTGACCATGGTTACTTGTAAGTAGAAATCTCTGTCTAGGGCTCTAACATCCCAAATGCACCCTGAACTTCAGGGTCTGCTTTTCAATTTGAAATAATCATGGCCAACACCTCAAACTCACCATGTTCAAAATGGAACTCTCAGTCCTCCACTCGTCAAATTTCACCTTTCTGTCTTATCCATTTCAAGAAACGGTCACTTTCATGTTCAGGCAAACGACCTTGGCCTGGTTCTCTTTTCTTGTCTTCCTCTCTCACATTCAGTAGCAGAACCTCAGGAACTCATTTTGGCTCGACCTCTAGATGTCTCTCAAATCTGAGCCCCTTTTATTACCCCTGCTGCTGGTTACAGCCGCTGTTATTACTCACTGGGCTCTAACAATAGCTTCCATTCTTCTTGCTCCGCAGAGTTCATGTTTTCCTGAAGGAACCAGTGAGTCCTTCAACATTGTCCTGCAACCCTCCCCAGCAGCTTCCTACCAGAACGCAGGATAGAATCCAAGGTCCCTAGTAGTGGGGAGCCAAGACCCTATAGAAGATGGGCTCCAGGCTTCCCATCTCATCTTGCCCGCTCTCTCTCCCTCCCTTCCTCCCTCTCTATTCCTACTCTGGCCGCCCAGACATTCTCAGTGTTACTTGTACCACCAGGGACCCTTCTGGTCTAGAGAGTCCTTCTCTTTATAGTGTTGGGGTTGCTTCCCCCTACATAGCTCCCCATCTCTTCTCTGGGTCTTGGCTCAGATACCACTTCTGCAGAGAGTCCTTCCATAACTCTCTGATCCAAGGTAGCATCTTGGTGGCTTCGTATCCCTTCACTCTAGTTTATTTCTCCACCTGAGGTCTTACATATTTGTTTGTGTATATATTAATTGGTATATTAACTAACTTTTTTGTCACTATGACCAAAGTATCTGACATAAGCAACTTGAGGGGATTTATTTTGGCCCACAGTTTCAGAGGGTTCAGGCTAGGGTTGCCTGGACCCTAGAACATCATGATAGTGGAATCTTGTGATGGAGGAGAGATGTTCACTTTTTATTTATTAGAGGGGGGGGAGGGAGGGAGAAAATGGGTCTTCCAGGGCCTCTAGCCAATGCAAACAAACTCCAAATACATGTGCTACCATGTGCATTTGGCTTATGTGGGTCCTGGGAAAATGAACCTGGGTCCTTTGGCTTTGCAGGCAAGCACCTTAACTGATAAGCCATCCCTCCAGCCCTTGCTTTAAAAATATTTTATTTACTTTGAGAGAGAGAGAGAGAGAGAGAGAGAGAGAGAGAGAGAGAGAGAGAATGGGCATGCCAGGGCCTCCAGCCACTGCAAACAAACACCAAACTTCAGACGCATGTGCCACCTTGTGCATCTGGCTTACGTGGGTACTGGTTAATTGAACCTGGGTCCGTAGGCTTCTCAGTCAGTGCTTTAACTGCTAAGCCATGTCTCCAGCCTTTTTTTTTTTAATGGACAGGAAGCAGAGAGTGCAAGGCTGGATGGTGCCCAAGACAAGATAGCCCCATGGCTCTATGATCCACTTCCTCTAACTAGGTCCTACGTCTTAAAGTTGTCAGAGCAGCACCACTTCCTGGGGACCAAGTGTTCAAAACATGAGCCTATGGGGAACCTTTCAGATTCAAACCATAGTAATTGGCTTGGCTCTGTCCGTCAGTAGCTTGTAGGCTTCTTGTGGGCAGGGACTTTTGTCTTGGTCGCTGATGAGTTACTTGTTATTATTATTATTATTATTTTTTCGAGGTATGGTCTTACTCCAGCTCAGGCTGAGTTGCTTGTTTGTAGAACAGTATTGGCATACCACGGTGCTCAGTGAAGCTGATAGAACGAATGAATGAGTTTTTGGCCACTAGGCACAATCTACTTGCTATGAGACTCTAGACAAATCCTGTGACATCTCAGGTCAGGTCCCTTTATAGTGGACACTGGCTAAAAGTCAGGGGCTCATCCACCAGACTGCTCCCCACTATTCTGGAGGAGGTGGGGCTGGGAGCTCTGGGATTGACAGCTGCAGGCGTTGGGTTGGCACATTCACCACCAGAGGGCGCACGATGCTTAGAGGATGGACCGCAGGCTCAGAGCTCCTGTCATTCAGGAGCCTTGGATTTAGAAGGTGGAAATGTGAACGAGGGAGCTAGGAGGTGTTTCTAGGAACTTGGACTCCAGGGTTCATGGAGGAGGCATGCTCAATTCCAGCTGGAATTTAGCGTGGGAACCGCTCCAAGTCCTCTGTGGCTTTCCACATGCCCTAGACCCCAAACCTCATCACAGGGCTTTGGGCAAGAAGAGTGAACTTCAGGTACCACCGAGAAGACAGGTCCACCATCTCCCGCAACCCTGGTCCAGCCTCTCTGCTCACTTAGGGCTGAGCCCCGTGGACCTAGGAAGACACTTCACCTGGACTATAGGCTGTCCCTTCGACTCCTGAGCCCCTAGCAAGGAAGCCTAGGCAGGAGCTGAGTGGGGACTCACATGAGCAAGTTGACTTCATTCTCTAGACGCTGAGGTGTTTTTGCTACGGACCCGCATACAGATGGGGGATCTGAGGCTCAGAGATCAGCGAGTGAATTTGGCTCCACTGCACCCTGTGTTTTGAGTATGCCATGTCGCTAGGGCCATTCTCTTTGCATAGCACGGTTCTCTTGTGCCCAAAGGAAGCTTCTGAGCCTTTGTACTTGCTGGTCCCTCCACCGCCGAGGACATCTTTCTTTTGCATCGTCACTTGGCTTGCTGGTCCTCAGGAGTAAGGTAGATGTCACTTCCCAAGCCAGGCCTCCATGACCACACCCAGCCCCATCTGCCTGGCTGCTGGTTTTATTTCCTCTTGAGCATTTGTTACCATCTTAAGTCTGCAAGGTTCTCTATTTCTTTTTATTATTTGAGAGAGAGAGAGAGAGAGAGAGAGAGAGAGAGAGAGAGAGAGAGAGAGATTGAGAATTGGCACACCAGGGCCTGAGCCACTGCAATTGAACTCCGGATGCTTGCACCACCTAGTGGACATGTGTGACCTTGTGCTTGCCTCACCTTTGTGGGTCTGGCTTAAGTGGGATCTGGAAAATAGAACATGGGTCTTTAGGCTTCATAGGCAAGTGCCTTAACTGCTAAGCCATCTCTCCAGCCCCCCTATTTCTTTAAAATTTTTTTTAAAAAATATTTTATTTATTTATTAGAGAGAGCGAGCGAGAGAGAGAGAGAGCGAGAGGGAGAGAGAGAGAGAGGGAGGGAGAGAATGGGCATGCCAGGGCCTCCAGCCACTGCAAAGGAACTCCAGATGTATGTACCACCTTGTGTACCTACTTTTACGTGGGTACTGGGGAATCGAACCCAGGTCCTTAGGTTTCGCAGGCAAGTGCCTTAACCATTGAGCAATCTCTCCAGTCCAAGTTTCCCTATTTCTACTGATACAGAAGGAGCAGGTCGGGTGCCTGGCTTGTTCCCAGTGAGGCCACGTCTTACATGTGGTATGTACTGGGAGGAGCAGCATGAGCATCACTGAGTGAGGGAATGGGGGGAATGGAGAGTTGCATGTCACCCAGCAGGCTCCCAGACAGGGTCCCAAGAGTTCCAAATCATACCCAACTTCCCCCTGATGGTTTCTCTACAAAGGGAAACTAGTCAAGTGTGGCTAAGAGGCAGAAAAGGAGAGAGGTGTTCTCTAGGTGTTCTTTTGACTTGTTTGAATTTTGAACCATGTATATATGTGTGTGTGTATGTGGTGTATGCACATATGTGTGTAGATATGCGTGCCCTGTGTGCATATGTGTGGAAGCCAGAGGAAGATATCAGGTATCCTCCTCAATTACTTCTCTGCCTTAATTCCCTAAGACAGAATCTCTGGTGATCACCATTTTTCTGGTTAGACTGGATGACCAGGGAGTGATTCTCCTAATTCTGCTCCCCCCCTTAGTACTGGGGTTCCTGGCATGCATTGCCACACCCAACATTTTTATGAAAGAGAGAGAGAGAGAGAGAGAGAGAGAACTGGCATGCCAGGGCCCCCAGCTACTGGAATTGAACTCCAGACGTGTGTGCTACCTTGTGCACATGTGTGACCTTGCATGCTTGTGTCACTTCGTGCGTCTGGCTTGTATGGGACCTGGAGAGTTGAACATGGATCCTTAGGCTTTGCAGGCAAGTGCCTTCACTGCTGAGCCATCTCTTCAGCCCCACACCCAACTTTTAAAAAATTTTTATTTTCTTATTATTGACAACTTCCATAATTATAGACAATAAACCATGATAATTCCCCCCCTCTTCACTTTCCCCTTCACAACTCCACTCTCCATCATATCTCCTCACCCTGTCAATCAGTCTCTTTTATTTTGATGTTATCTTTTCCTTCTGTAATGATGGTCTTGTGTAGGTAGTGCCAGGCACTGGGAGGTCATGGATATCCAGGCCATTTTGTGTCTGGAAGAGCACGTTGTAAGGAGTCCTACCCTTCCTTTGGCTCTTGCATTCTTTCCGCCCCCTCTTCCGCAGTGGACCCTGAGCCTTGGAAGACCCACGCCCAACTTTTTATGTGGGTGCTGGGGATCAAACTCAGGTTCTTATGCTTGCACAGCAAGTGCTCCTACCCACTGAGGCATCTTCCTAGTGTGTATTAGCTGTTACAAAATACGAATGAGCAAACCACGAATCCATATGAGCCGCCTAGCAAGCCTGGGCGGTACCCTAGCCTGCAGTTCACAGCCAGCCTGGCTTGGGGGGTCTGGATCTGGCGATGCGCGAGCGCGTGCGTGCGTGCCTGTGTTTGTGTGTGTGTGTGTGTGTGTGCGCGCGCGCACGCCCGCTGGGTTGGGGCTGCTCATCAGACCACATTGTTTTTGGGGCAACTCCTGGTTTGTGCAGCTAGGAGGATGGCAGGGGAGGTGGCAGGCCCTGGCCCTCCCACAGCGTGAGGGATGGGCGCCCTTGTTTTAATTCTCATCCGTGCGGCTTGGTCACTGAGACCGTGGCACCACACTCTAAACTCAATTAGAAATTTAACAAACCTTATACATCCTCCCTAGCCCGAGCCTTGTAAATCTCCGGAGCGGGGCCGGCTTAGCACTTATCCATCTCCTGCTAATGACCTCCGCAGCCCAGCCTGGGAGTGATTCCGGCTGGCGACAGGTCTAATTAGGAAGCGAGAAGGAAGCTCCCTGCCAGGCAGGAGGAAGGGCGGGCTGTCCCCTGCCCTGAGGGCATCATGGAGGTGAATCCTGACCCATATCCATCCCAGACCCTGGGACTTTTCTGGCCTACGGGAGGAGGGGGAGAGAATAGTATGGCAAGAACCTTAAGTCTGGTTACTGGAGTGACCCTGTTGAAGGTGTGTCCCCATGTGCTACAGTTTGGGGAAGGCTGCTGGGTGATCAAGGGTCATGGGGGACCCCAAGTGGTCTCCTGGGATGGCAGCACATTTGTGGGCACATCTGAGGCTATGTTGACAGTGCGTGTGGTAAAGAGTTTGCGGGTGGGCTCCGCCTTCCCGTGGGGGCGGGCACTGGAACTGTGCTCCCAAGCGTGCGAGGTTAGTGTGTGGATAGCTCCACTGGAAAGGGTTCAGAGTTCAGGTTCAATGTCAGGATGGATTTTCCAGTCTTGTGAAGCAGGGAGCTCCCTGTCAGTAGAGCTGTAATGTAAGACTGTGGCCTGTCCATGGAGATCTCATTGTGTACCTTACCAGATACTGGAGTCCAATGTCCTGGCCTTGGGCTTTCCAGTTTCCCGAAACGTGAAAAGTAAAATGTTCATTGCTAATAAGCCACTCTGTTTCTGTGTGGTATTTTTGTCTCAGCAACTCAACGGGTGCAGGTCCAAGGGCCCCTCCCCTTTTATCCACATCTCCCCGGACCCCCATACAGTAGGAACGCCCTGGCTCTGTGGCTTGAGGTGACAGGTGCCTGCTTCCACCAGCCAGCTCCTTTGTCCCCTCTCTGTGCTGACCCCTGAGCAGCCACCGGGAAGAGGTTCAGGTAATTGGTGTCATCCAGTCTCATCCTCACAACGTTATAAATATTTTTTATCTATAACTCAGGATGAATAAAAATTTAATTACACTGAGAAATTTAAATTTCATAAGAAATAAATATTAATCCTGGAGAGTGACTTTTGTGGGAAGTTAACTTTCAAATGTCTTTAGTCTGGAGGGATTTCCGGTCTGGGAGGGAGCAGGGCGCTTGCTGTTTTGGCTGGGGCTGGGGTATCTACCCCTAGGAGCGCAGGGCTCTGGCTGGGAGCGGTTGTTCCCTTGGCTGTCCCCCGGGTGCTGGTGGCACCTTACAGCCTGACGGCTTGCTACCCCCACTTCTGGCTCAGCTCTGTGCACCCCTCCCTCTGGCCAGTGATAATCAATCAACTTACCAGGCCCAGACATTTTTCTCAGTTCTGGGAAATACCACAGGGAGGAAGTCAGACTTCATCCTTGCGCGGGCGTGGGCATGAGGTCATGTGAAGGAGGCAGGCATGAACTGAGCTTGGCCAGTAGCAGCCCACTACTGGGCCTACGCGTCCCACACTCAGTTCAGTTTTATTATTCTTACTTTGTTATTTAAGAATCCAAGTACAGTGCGCATTCAGAAATGTGCCTGGGAGAGGCCTATGCAGCTCAGTGAGTGAAGGCAATGTGTGAGAACATGCGCTTCCCAGGTTAGGGGACATATCTGTTCTCCATGCGGGGCATTTGTGGGGAGGGGAAAGCCTTGTCCTGGGGCCATGTCCAGCCCACTAGATGGACGGTTCTTACTGTCTGATCAGGTAAAGAATGATTTGGGGTTAGAGTGGTCTAGTATTAGTAACAACATCTCAGTACACATTGAACATTATCTTGTGCGTGGCTCAAGTCTAGATGTTTGGGAGGAGTGCCAGTTCATTTAACCTTGAAAAACCTCACAAGGTAGGTGCTGTAATCACCCCCATTTTATCGATGAAATGCAGACTCATGGAGAGGTCATGAGTCCAAAGCCACCCAGCTGGTGGGAGACAGAGGCAGAGCTAGCTTACAGACCCGGCTTGGAGCCTCCTGGTCCCTCTGGAATGGGCACACTCAAGTCTTGGTTCCAGAAGGTCTGGGGCTATTGCCACTTGGAACCTTGGCAGACCTTTTAATGTTTCCCTGCTGTGTGGTCTTGGGCAAGGCTCTTGACTTCTCTGAGCTTCCGTTTTCCCTTTGGAGAAATGGGGAAGCAAGTCGTCACTCCGTAGAGCGTGGGAACGGGCGGCAGGGGCGGCCATCACCAGGTCTGGTTTGGCCCTGTGAGGATGAGGGGCACTGAGCTCATGTCTCACTCTCACACCATTCTCTGTTATTCTCCCGGACGAGGGTGCTGAGGGTGGTGCGATGGCCTCTGGGAGAGCGTGAGGAGGTCAAGGTGGTCAGAAGCTTCCCTGGGGAGTAGAAAGAGTGGTGAGGGCAGGATTGGGGAGCTGCATTTCAGGAGGGTCCAACACCAACAGGTTTTTTTTTTTTTTTTTTTTTTTTTTGGTATTTCAAGTCAGGATCTCGCTCTAGCCCAGGCCGACCTGGAATTCACTATGTAGTCTCAGGGTGGCCTTGATCTCACAGTGATCCTCCTACCTCTGCCTCCCGAGTGTTAGGATTAAAGGCATGTGCCACGATGCCTGGCACCAAGAAGAGTGTTGAGGGTAGTGTGTGCCTGTTGTGTTGGGGGCGGGGTGATGTCCTCTACTGCACCAGGGTGATGCCTCAGTCGTGGCCCCATTCCACAGGGGCAAAAAACTGAGGCCAGGGAAGGCTCCGTGGATAACTTGTCATGCAAATACTGCACCTGAATTGGGGTCCCCAAATCCCACATAAAGCAGGATTCTGTGGAGTTAGTGTTTGCAATCCCAGCACCCTAGGGCAAGAAGAGAGATGAACACAAGAGAATCACCCAGGAGCTAGCCTGGTGAACACCACAGTGAACAGAAGGTCTTGCCTCAAACCAGATAGAAGCGGGAGCTGTCACTGGAAGCTGTCCTGTGACCTCCGCGTGTGTGCAATAGCACGTGTGTACCCTGACTCACACACATGAGCACACACATACACACACCTCCTACACATACACACACGAAGCTGAGGCCATCGGGGCTGGGGCTGCGGAGCCTGGAGCTTGGGCTGGGGTGCTCCTGGATGGAGCTGCAGAACTTGGTGACGATAAATGTTTGTCCTTGAGCCTGAGACCGAGGCAAGATTAATGGCAGCTTGGGGCAGTGAAGTGGGGCCCAGCGCGGCTTGCCTGCAGGCTGGCTGGGACATCCATGTCTGCCAAGGAATGTCCAGGAAGGTCTGAGTTTCCCTGACGACCTTCCGTGGAGGTGGAGGTGGAGCAGGGGACATGCACTTCTCCAGGGGCCAGATTCGCCAGGTCCCTCTTTACTGGAAAGACCCAGAACAGGACACTTGCAGGCAGCAGGTAGGAAGTCCAGCTTTTACAGCCCATACCCATGAAAGCCTTGCCTCTCCCCCAGACTAACCTCAGAGCCACATCCACATATAGCACATCCGGGCACGGCTACGTATGCCAACACTCGTGTGTTCCCACAGACCTGCGTGCCCGCACAATGCTCCTCCACCCGTGCCCGCAGCACAGCCATCGGGACACCGGGTGCTCATGTGTCCTCGGAACCCGCTCTCCTGTCTGCACTGCTCTGATGGAATGCTGTAATATTTTTCTATTAAATGTTGCATTTGTTGTGCCTTTTAGTAGCTTCCCTCATTAAAAATGATATTATCCCCATAAATAAGCCGGTGCCGGAGAACAGTCCCGACTGCATTTCTCTTACTAATTGAGACACTTAGCTTTGATTTGCACATCGGCACGTAGTGAGCGGATTAATTTTCAATTAATGCTCCTGGGCGGGCGGCTGCAGGCAGTGTGGGCTCACAGCCCAGTGGCCTGGAAACAGCCACCTTGGGAACTGGGAGCCAGGGCAGGCCGGGACCAGGAGAACACTGGGGACCACTGGGGACACTTGGAGCTTTGTGGTTTTGTTGTTTGGGGCAAAGATTGCTCAGGCTTCATCTGTGGGAAGCACCTACTCCCATGTCAGGAGATGGCTCTCAGACTCTGGCCCTTTGGGACCTGCTTGGTCCTTAGCTGTTGCAGGCTCTGCTTTGGGGACATGACACGCTTGAGTGGAATGAACTATAGTGGTCAGAATCAGCCCTGGTGCCCATAGGCCTGCTGTCTCATGTGTGGGTAACGATGTCTCGTTCCCTTTGGGTTACCAGCTCCTGGGTCCTCTCATCTCTCTTCCTCACTGTTGTACAAAGGTTAAGACACGAGGGCTGGGGAGATGTTTTCTGTGAAAGCACAAGGACCTGAGTTTGAGCCTCAGGGCCTATGTAAAAAATTGGATGTGTTCATGTATGCCTGTAACCTCAGGGGCTGCTCGTTGGCTGCGGTTGGCTAGTCAGCTGGTCTAACCGAAAAACAAAACAAAACAAAACAAAAAAACCCTCCAGGTTTAGTGAGAGCCTGTCTCAGGACACAAGGTGTATGAGGTGTGCACAGCTGCATACACATGCATATACCACACACATGCACATACACACACACACACACACATTGTAACATACTACAAAGATGCACAGTAAAAAACACAACAAAAAAGGGTAAGACATCGTATAGGAAGGCAGGGGAAAGGTATAAGCCATGTTTATATGTAAATAAGTGTATATGTGTGTGTGTGTATGTGTGTGTCTGTGTGTACCTCTACATGCATCCATGTATGTATGTATAGATAGGTCTTGCTATGAAGTCCAGGTTAGGAAGGCAGAGGAAAGATTGTGAACACATTTATTTATTTGGCAGGTCTTGCTATGGAGTCCAGACTGTTATGGAACTCAAATCCTCTTGCTTCAGCCCCGTAAGCGCTGGGATTCCAGCACACAGTACCATGTCTGGCTGAGCCTTCCCACATTGATGCCAGTGAGGTCCTCCTAGCTCCTGACCCCTGAGGCTGGGCTCCTCTCCCTCCTGGCTCCTAAGTCTCTTGCCAGTCTAGTTAAAAATTCCCCTCATCACAGCAAGCCATCTCAGAGCGCTCCCACTGAAGCGAGAGAAGATTCCAGAATCAGCATCCAGCTACCAGATACAGGAGTACCTGCTCCCCAAACTGCAGCTTCCTCCTCACCAGGGCCCACGTTTCTCCTGAAGATGGGTCTTCTTCCTAGCCTGGCCTGTGCCAGCACCTTCTGAGCTTCCTCAGCCCTAGAACCCCACCGCTGGGGCTAGCTCACCTAGCAGCAGGCTGCTGGCTTCTCAGGCAAGCTGGTAGCGCTGGGCCAGGCAGGTGGCAGAGTGAACCTGGCTTCACAACATGCCTCTTTGCTTAGCCAGTATCTCGGTCACCTTGTTCCATCTCGCCAAGCCTTAGATTCCTCTGTCAAACGTGGATGATGGTAACAGGACTTGTCTCATGTGACAGCTAAGTGAGAGAAGACGTTAACTCCAAGGGTGACCTTTGACCTTCAGCATCCCTATCAGCTGACTGCGCAGTAGAAATGCGGCATCAGGGCCGGGGAGATGGCTCAGTGGGTAAAGTGCTTGCATAGGGACCCGCGTTCTATCCCCGGAACTCAGTGTAAAAAAGCGCTGTCGTTACTTTCTCGTTGCTGGGACAAAGCACCCAGCCTGTTGCAGTCAGGTTCGCATTGCTGGTAGAAATCACCCAACCAAGAGCAGCTTGTGGAAAAAAGAGGTTTATTTTGGCTTACAGGCTTGAATGGGAAGTTCCATGATGGCAGGGAAAAACGATGGCATGAGCAGAGGGTGGACATCACCCCCTGGCCAACATAAGGTGGACAACAGGAACAGGAGAGTGTGCCAAACACTGGCAAGGGGAAACTGGCTATAACACCCATAAGCCCACCCCCAACAATAGACTCACTCCAGGAGGCATTATGTCCCAAATCTCATCAGCTGGGAACCTAGCATTCAGAACACCTAAGTTTATGGGGGACACCTGAATCAAACCTCCACACAACTCTAAGCAGCTGATGGGAAGAAAGTTTTTTATTTTTTTTTGGCTTATATTTTTGAGGGGGCAGCTTTATGATGGTAGGGGACAGAATGGCACGAACAGAGGCCGGACATCACCTCTGCCATAGCAGATGGAAAATAGCAGCAGGAGAGTGAGCCCAACTCTAGTAAGGGGGAGCTGGCTGTAACACCCCTAAACCGGGCCCCGACAACACACCTCCTCCAGCAAGGCTCCACCTTCAATTCATTGACATAAGCTGGGACTAAACGTTCAAACCACACGAGTTCATGGGGGACATCTGAGTGAAACTACCACACTAAAAGTGGTGGCACCTGCTTCCATTCCTAGCGCTGGAGAGGCAAAGATAGGAGCGTCCCTGGAGCTTGGCAGCCTGCCAGTCTGGTCGGCTTGGTGAGCACCAGGCCAACAAGAGATCCTGTTTCCTAAACGGTGGAGGGCATACCTGAAGCATGGTACCTGAGGTTGGCCTCTAGTCTCCACATGAACATGCACACACACACACACACACACAACATGTGTACACCTGTGCGCACGCAAACACCTGCCTCCCTCCGGGGGACACCTGCCGCACACTGTGCTGTGGCCCCCATGCTGTTTGTGCGCTTGCGCTGTAGAATAGGGAGGTGGTGGGGGAAGGAAAGATGGGACCGCTCTGGGATCCGACGGTTAATTAAAACGTCCTCAGAGGTGATCAATCCACAGTCAATGGCTTGAATCTGCAATGACCCGGCTTCTGTCTGGCCGCGCTGAGATGGCAGGCGGGAGTCCCGGCTGTCCTCTTCCTGGTCCTTGGAGGCCCTGCGCTGGGCAGTGCTGTCCATGCTGCCTCCAAAACATTCCCATCTTGTTTCCATAATAGCTTCTGTCACTGCTCTTGACAGGCCAGCCATTAAGTCTTTGGCAAAATTGTAAGAATTATTAACATATGAGGTTTTATATTATTTGACAGCTGTCGGCTCCTTTAGAATTCACATCATCCTGTCCCCTCCCTCCCTCCCCTCCTCTTCTTTCCCTCCCTACCCTAGTAGGAGGGGAGAGGCATTTCAGTCATTAGGGAAGGGGAAGGAGACCAGTCACTTTTACACTTTTACGTCTCTCTCTCTCTCACACACACACATACACATGAGAGAGAGAGAGAGAGAGAGAGAGAGAGAGAGAGAGAGAGAGAGGGAGAGAGGGAGGGAGAGAGGGAGGGAGACTCTTTCTATGTAGCCCAGTCTGGCTTTGACCTTGTGATCCCCCCTGCCTTGGCGTTCTCAACATTGGGATTATAGGCATGTGCCACCAGCCCAGCCAGATGAGTTTTCTTGAGGTCCCCTCATGTTTTCTCCTGAACATTCATGGGTTGTCCCTGCAACCCCTTGGTTCCATCTTGAGATTTAACCTGAATCCCTCTTCGGTGTTGGTCGACCTCCTCACACCTTCGGCTTCGAGTTGGAGCCTCTGAGACTCCAACTCCGTCTTCCTCCTGCCCTGCTTTGTGGTTCAGATCCTCATGCCCATCGTCTTCAGGAGACTCTAAGATCTGCAGACTCCCATCCAACATGGCCCCAGCCAGACTCTCCCCACCTGATGTGGCCCCAGCTGGACTCTCCACATCCCATTCACAGCTTCTCCTCCAGAAGTTCCCATGTGCTGTCTCCCTCTGTCCTCCATGTTGTCCCCTTTGGTCAGAATCCCAGGTCACCTGGTCCCCCTTGTGCCTACCTTCCTCCCAATCTCAAGTCCCCAAGCCTTGCCCATTCAGGTTCCCAAGAGCTCTTGCCTCTACCCTCTCCAATCTTGCCTTCTCTTACTGTGTGCTTACTGGTCAGTGCCCTGCCCTGCTCCCTTTGCCTGTTGGCGCCTTAATGAAGTACCAGGGAGTTTACCTCTCCTCCCTGCTGCTCAGGGGCCCTCCCCAGGGGACGCAGCAGCTATACAGTATCCAGTGCCTTCCCTTGAGAAGGATAAGCCCGTGGTCTGCCCCGTGGGCCCCAGGGACACCAGGGGACCAGAGCTCCTTCCCTGCCACTCCCAGCCTATGTCTCTTCTGCGTGGGGATGGCTTCTTCCATCCTTGTCTTAGACTCTCTCCTTGGGGCAGACTAAGCGAGAGTGGCCCTCTGTCTCCCTGCGCATGGCGGGGCTGCACCTTGGGACACACATGTGACTCTTTCATAGTCTTCCCAGGATGGTCCGGGAGACCTCGGAGTTTTAAATCTCATCTCTAGGAGTCTTCCCAAGACCCACAGCCCAGCTCCAGACAACTTGGCTCTCTGAAGGGCTTGGGAACTGTTCACAGGTGGAAAGTCACCACAGGCCTCAAAAAATATGATTTCCTAGTATCTTTTATTTTTATTTTTATTTATTTTTTTTTTCAGGTAGGGTCTTGCTATAGCCCAGCCTTGAACCTACAGTGGTCCTCCTACCTCTGCCTTCGGAGTTCTGGGATTACAGGCTTGCACCACCAGGCTCAGCGATTTCCTAGTATCATTTATTTTTATTTTTTAAAATATTTTAGTTTATTTTGTTTATATATTTGTGTGTGGGTGGGGAGGGAGGGAGGAAGACAGAGAGAGAAAGAGAGAGAGAGAGAGAGAGAGAGAATCGGTATGCCAGGGCCTCCAGGCACTGCACACGAACTCTAGATGCATGCACCACCTTGTGCATCTGTCTTATATGGGTTCTGGGAAGTGGAACCTGGGTTATTTGGCTTTGTTGGCAAGCACCTTAACTGCTAAGCTATTTCTCCAACCCCCTAGTATCTTTTGAAAATATTTTACTTATATATTTACTTATTTGAGAGGACGGGGGATGGATGGACACAGGACCTCCTGCCGCTGCAAATGAGCTCCAATTGTATGTGCCACTTTTTGCATCAGGCTTTACATGGGTACTGGGGAGTTGAACCCAAGACATCAGGCTTTTCAAGCAAGTGCTTTTAACAGTTGAACCATTGCTCCAGCCCCCTAGTATTTGTTAAAGTTTTTAAAAAATTGTTTTTATGGAGGTTAAATTTTTTTTCAAAGTTATTTGAGAGATATGAGAGAGGAGAAGAGAGAGAGAGAGAGAGAGAGAGAGAGAGAGAGAGAGAGAGAGAGAGAGGAAGAAGGAGGAGGAGGAGAATGGATGGACACACTAGGGCCTCCTGTCACTGCAAATGAACTCCAGATGCATGTGCCACTTTGTGCCTCTGGCTTTACATGGGAATTGGGGAATTGGACCCAAGATGTCAGGCTTTTCAAGCAAGTGCCTTTAACTGCTGAGCCATTACTGCAGACTCTAGTATTTTTTTTTTAAGTTTTTTACTCTTTTTAAAAAAATACTTGAGAGAGATAAAGAGAGAGAGAGAGGCAGAGAAAGAGAGAGAGAGTGAGAGAATGGGCATGCCAGGGTCTCTAGCCACTGCAAACGAACCCCAGAAGCATGTGCTACCTTGTGCAGCTGGCTTACATGGGTCCTGGGGAGTTGAACCTGGGTCCATAGCTTTCACAGGCAAAAGTGCCTTAACTGCTAAGCCATTTTTCCAGCCCTAGAGGTTTTTGTTTTTTTGAATTATTTATTTGTATTTGAGCGCAGGTGGGAGTGTACTTGGTGCATGTGTGGAAGGCAGAGGACAACTGTGCTTTTTCACCTCAGTTTGAGGCACGGTGTGTCGTTCCGGATTCTCCCTCTGTGCTGTGCTTGCAGGGAGATGCCTGACACTCTGTCTCCATCTCCCACCTCCCTGTCAGCGTGCTAGGATTACAGCCCCACCAGGGCCTCTGGCATTTTATGTGGAGCCTTAGGGACTGAACTCAGGGACTCAGCTTGAGTGGCAAGTGTTTTATCTCTAGGCTTTCAGCATCTTTCTTAGGTAAAGTTTGGTGTCTGCACAGCTATGCAATAATAGACATAGGGCATTAATGTTAAAGAGAAAGATGCTCCCAGATATCAGAATATACCACAAAACTAAGTCAGACAAAACCCATGTTGCTTAGCGCAAAAGTGAGCAAACTAACCTGTTAAGTCCTCAATACATGATAAAAAGTGATGTTTCAAATTAGTGGGGAGAGTGTAGATTCACCATGAAATGATGTGGGCAATTAGTTAACTGCTTGGGGAGAAAAAAATGAATATACCCTGGTCCTGTATATGCGTCGATGCCAGGTAGGTCACGATGTTCACGTACTACAGGAAATCCGGGAAAGAGCTCGAAGCAAAGGTGACCGTCCTGTGGCGGGGTGGGTCTTCCCAAGCACACAAACTGGGGAGAGACCACAGCCAACTGTCAGGACTGACAAGGTGGAAACCATGAATCTGCACTTAAAAAGCAGGCCAGCTGGGAAAGCAACTTGGCAGCATGTACTATGGAAAAGCAGAGAGAAATGGAGTGAGGTCCAGTTGATCCATTTCAGCTGGCCCATGACACCTAGTATCATGTTAACCCAGCCAAAGTCAGGGCAAATCTCCCAAGGGTTAAGATTTGGTCACCTGTTGGTGAAAGAGCTGCCTTCCCCTCCCCCACCCACGTGCCCTCATGACCAGAAAGCTTTTCTGATATCTATCCTGCCTTCTTCCTCTTCTTCTTCTCCCTCCTCCTCCTCTTCTTCTTTTTCTTTTTCTTTTTTTTTTTTTTTTTTTTTATCAAGGTAGGGTCTCACTCTAGCCCAGGCTGACTTGGAATTGACTATGTAGTCTCAGGGTGGCCTTGAACTCATGGTGATCCTCCTACCTCTGCCGAGTGCTGAGATTAAAGGCGTGCAGCATAATGCCTGGCCTGCATTCTTCTTTTTTTAAAAAAATATTATTTATTTATTTATTTATGAGAGAGAGAGAGAAGGACAGACAGACAGACAGAGTGGGCGCCCTAGGGCCTCTAGCCACTGCAAACAAACTCCAGACATGCGCCATCATGTGTGTCTGGCTTACATGACTTCTGGAGAATCGAGCCTGGGTCCTTAGGCTTTGCAGGCAAATGCCTTAACCGTTAAGCCATCTCTCCAGCCCCTAACCTGCATTCTTCTTACTGCCGTGGTTGCTTGTTTTCTTGGTCAGTCTTCAGGGCCGTGGGAGGTCTTCTCCCCTTGAAGTGATTTCACGCATGGTGTTTAGTTCCCAGGGATCTAGGGCCAGAGGCTTTGGTGCATAAGTGCCTGGGCAAGTGTGGCTCAGACATACTTACAGTCCAGGAGGTCACAGGCTTGCCAAGGCCTCACAGGACGGTCAGCTTAGACACACAGAGCACAGCTGGCCCAGGTCTCCTCTCTGCCCATCTCCATCCTGCTGACGCATGCCATCATCTCGAGAGTCCCGTTCTCAGATCCACCAGGAGCTTGTCTTGTGTCCTCTGACCCACTGCATGGTCCTGGCCTTGGCAGGAGTCCCGTGGCCAGTCTCATCCAGTGGCGGCACCCCGAGCAGGACTGGCTGGGCAGGCCCGGCAGGGAACAGCTGGCCCCTGTGGACGCGGCAGCAGCGCAGAAGCTAATCCACTTTTATCTCGTTATGGTGACAGCCGCCCTGTTAAATGGAATAGACTATCGATTCAGGGCTCACTTCCAGCCCGAGGATTTTCCATCACAGACCTGAGTGGAATAGGAGAAAAGCAACACTTATTAACTCGGGTGCCAGTCAGAGGAGCAGGCGTGGGCTGCAGGGGCTGAGCTGCAGCCAAGGCCAGGGCGGCCCTCCTCACCGCCTCTGTCCAGCTGGTCCATGCAGATACTGCTCACACAGAGCGCGTATGCACACTCAGGACCCCCAGTCTCTCTCTCTCTCACATGCACACACCCAACACACACAGCCCTGACAGATTATACGCAGAGACGCACGCTCATCACCAGCATACCCGAGAGCCCTCTGCTGACACACATCTACGCAATACCAACACACCTACACATTCCCAGTATACACACATGTGCCCCAAATTCCAACACACATGCACACATTCTCAGTACAAAAACACATGGCACACTCCACATACCAAGACACACGGACACGCTTACTTCCCACACCAACACAAATGTACTCACTCCAAATACCAGCACACACAAATACACACTCTCTATGAAAAACACACACACATTCTCAAACATGTATGTACACACTTACTCCCCATACCAGCACGCACACTCCCAAAGCTGACACACACGCACACAAGGCAAATGTATATATACACACTCTACATACCCGAAACACATATACACACTGACTACTAATGCAACACATACACTCATGCTCATTATCAACACACATGCACACACTCTCAAGACCAGTGCACACTTCGATACAATGCATGCACACACTTGCTTCCAATACCAGTGCCTATGCACACTGATACCCATTACCAACCCACACTCCAAAAACCAACACGTGTACACTCACTCCCTAGACCAACACACATGCATACACTACCTAAATCAACCCATGCACACGCTTACCCCTAATACCAACTCACACACACACATGTACCAATATACCCACACTCTCAGAATTATATGCACCGACTCACTCCTCTAGACCAATATACGCACACACCCACCTCCTATACCAGCATGTACAACTCATTCCCCAATGCAACACACATCCACTCATTCTCATCACTAGTACACATACACCTTATACCACCACCTCCCTAGTGCTGACCACAGTTGCACCTGAGGCTGGCACACACCACCGATACACATTCAGTGCCAACACGCAGTGTGCTGAACTGACTGAAACAAGTACACAAAAAAAGCCCAACGCATGCACACTGCTGGCACACACAGTGCACACTGCTCACACACACATCCAGGACTGACACACATATACACTCAAAGCTGGCACACTTATGTGTACACCCAAGCCTGACAGACATAAACACACAGGCCTGGGCGTGCTCACACTCAACACTGGCACACGCAGGCACACATTGCTGACTCATATGCACACCCATCACTGACACAGCTGCACACACACACACACAGCACTGTCTCCAGACTTACACAGCACGGACACGCACATTAACATGCCCGGTGCTGGTACATATAACACGCAGTGCTAATACAGTCAGACACACTGAAGCACACATGCCCACCACTGACACACGCATGAGCCCACTGTGGACACACACATACACACTCAGCTACAACACAGACAGAGAGCTCATGCCAACAAAAGACAATGCAAGGGCTGGAGAGATGGCTTAGCAGTTAAGGCACTTGCCTGTGAAGCCTAGGGACCCAGGTACGAGTCCCCAGAACCTACATAAGCCAGATGCACATGGTGGGCCCATGCACCTGGAGTTCCTTTGCAGTGGCTAAAGGCCCTGATGCGCTCATTCTCTCTCTCTCTCTCTAATAAATAGAAAAATAAGCAAAATTTTTTTAAAAATAAAAAAGACAGTTCTACACATACACACACAACAGTGATGCAGTTACATACCTAGTGTGATGGTCAATCTTCATTGTCAACTTGACTAGATATAGAGTCACATAGGAGACCGAGGCACGCCTGTGGGGATGTCTGCAAGGGGCTTTCCAGAGAGGGTTACCTGCATGGGAAGGCCAGGAGAGCAGTCCTGCTTTGCTGCTTCCAGGCCTGCCCTTCCTGCCACTCTGGAGTGAAGCCCCTGAAACGGTGAGCTAAAACAGAACCCTCCTCCCTCAATTTGCCCACAGTAGGTTGCAGTCATCAAAAGCTGTTAATACACCTGGCGTGGATCTGTGTACACCCTCACACACAACACCACCACATGCACACCCAGCTCTGCCAGACACATGCATGACACTAGCACATACATGTATACAATGTCAACATACATACATGTATTGATATCACGTCCACACAATGCCAGCCCATAGAAAAATATATGCAGAATGCTGGTAACTCTTTTTTAAAAAAAACACTTATTTATCTGTGTGTGTGTGGGCACATGTATTGAGGTCAGAGGAGTTTTCTGTGCTCCACCTTCGTTGTGACAGGGGCTCTTGCCACTGTAAATGACTCTAGTCCACAGATTGCTTTATGTGGGTGCTGGAGAATTGAACCGGGGTTGGCGGGCTTTTGCAAGCAAGTGCCTTTAACTGCTGAGCCATCTCCTCAGCCCCAGAAGGCAGATAACTCTTTTTATTTTACTTTATTTATTTATTTATGAGAGAGAGAGAGAGAGAGAGAGAGAGAGAGAGAGAGAGAGAGAGAGAATGGGCCAGGGCCTCCAGCCACTGTAAATGAACTCCAGATGCTTGTGTCACCTTGTGCATCTGGCTTTACGTGGGTACTGGGGAATTGAACCTGGGTCCTTTGGCTTTGCAGTCAAGTGCTTTAACCACTAAGCCATCTCTCCAGCCCTGCTGGTAACTCTTGTTCAAGGCACCAACAACTCACAACACAATTCTCTCTCTCTCTCTCTCTCACACACACACACACACACATGCACTACTCCACATACTTTAACACACCGAGCACCCACTGGTGCCCACAGCCAAGAGTCACTCACGAGCTATGCTGGCAGTCTGATTCCTATGGACGTGAGCACAATAATGACACTGCCATTTGTCATCTACTGCTGACACAAAAATTGATGGCGTGCATGCATGTGGTGCATGCACACATGCACACACACATGCACACACACACACATGCACACAGACATGCACACACACTGGCTAGCTCCTTTGTTTAGCTCCCAGCCATCAAGGACCCCTTTGCAGCTCTGTGCAGGGTGCTGCTGGGGCTGGGAAGGTGGCTAAGGCGCAGACCCCAACCTCCAGCAGCTTTGCCAGTGGAAGGGAGGCGGATGCACAGAGCACACGACGCCTGTAATTACAGCCAACTCACACTTAGTCCTTCCATCCCTCCCCGTGAGTCTGGCACTTTTCACATATACACCTAAAAGTCTTCAAGCAACCTTTGGAGTTAGCTTCTGTTATTAACCCATGTGTTGATGAGGGATCTGGACGCAGAGAGGCTAAGTGACTTGGCCAAGTTCACACAGCTCTGAAGAGATTTGAGCTGGGACTCGAATGCAGGCCATCAGAAACCACAGAGTGCATGCCTACCACTACATGTACTATTTCATCCTATCAGTATGTGGTCAAAACATTGCACGTGCCACTGCTATCACACACCCAGATCTGCCTGCACACACACACACACACACACACACACCTACATACCAGATGACCGTCGCGATGAGCACAGTTACACGCTCAGGAGAACCCATCCTTGCTCTCTTCCTGGCAGGGTTGAGTGCCTGGAGTTTGTGGCATGCATTGTGTGTGCGCATGTCCTCATGTTGGACAAGGCATGGAGAGAAGACCCCAGAGCAGGGGAGTGGGCTTGCCTGGGGAAGTCTGGGCCAGCATGAGGCCCAGCCCGCAGAGCTGCCCCCCTGACCCTGGCCTCTCTAGTCACGGGGCCTTTGCATGTCCCCTGCCATGGACCTGGGGGACAAACATTACCAGGGACCATTTCTTTTCAACAGTGAAGGAAGGAAGGGAGTCAGCAAGGAGCTGGGTCTTGGGCTTTGCTTCTTGGGACCAGTCCTGGGAGGGCACACTAGAGATGGGGGCTGAAGCCTTGTGATTGGTAGAGAGAGGGAAACGGGATTGATCAGGTCAAATCCTAACCCTCACCTGACTTTTCCCTCTGCCCATGGGTAGGCCATTCAATTTCCCCAACACGCAACTTCTCTAACTCTTGCTTTCCCCCCTGGAAGATGGAGTTAACGTTACTTGGAACACAGGGTTATTGGGAGGACCAAATCCAATGACACATGGACAGTGACTGGTACAATGGTGGGGGGGGGGGCTTCCCTGTCATCTTGGCTGTTGCATTCTTGGGGGTCTTTGTCTAGAGCCCTTTCCATGTGTATGTGGTTAAGGTGGTCGGGAACCTGGAGAAGCTTAGCACTCATCATGGATGATGTTTCAGATGAAGACCCCAAGGCCCAGAGTCTGGGGTCAGGTGCAATTTCTATGCACTGAGTTGGGTCTGTAGAATTGTCATATTGAAAGCCTAACCCCAGTGTGATGGTATTTGAAGACAGGGACTCTGAGAAGCGGCGGAGTTCATGAGGCTAGGAGGGCAGGAAGACAGAAAGAAAGAAAGGACCCCTTGGTGGGGTTCATGCCCTTATGAGACACATTAAAGGGCTTGCTTTCTCTCCTTAGGCACACAGAGAGGGCATATGAACGCAAAGTGAGGTGGCCACTTCTTAACCAGAGAGACCACACCAGAGCCCGGCTTTGCTGGCCACTTGACCTCAGCCATTCAGCCTCCTCCAGGACTGTGGGAAAATTAATGTCTATTGTTTAACCCACCCACACTCTGGTATTTTGTCATGGTAGCCAGAGCTAACCACAGCAGGGATGGATGGAGAGCTGGCTCTCACAAAGCAGGCTGCAGCTGAGGACTTGCCTTGAATTTTTTTCTCTGTTAATTTTTTTTTATTTGTTTGAGAGAGAGAAAGAAATGGGGGTGGTGGGGGGGGGGCGGTGGGGAATGCCAGGGCTTCTAAGTACTTCAGACAAATTCCAGATACATGTGCCATCTTGTGCAACTGGCTTACATGGGTACTGGGGAATTGAACCTAGGTCCTTATTGCCTTGAATTTTTTTCAACCACTTGTACAGTCTCGGGAGGACTGGGCTGTTTGCTGTCTGAGAACAGTGTAATCATGAGATTCAAGGCCCTCACCAGCCCTGGAGGAGTGTCTGGAAGGTGAGGCCTAAAGTGCCCAGCTGCTTGATCTCCTGGTGTGTTTCCCGAGTTTGTGTGGTGTTTTTTTTTTTGGGGGGGGGAGCAGGGAGAAGTGCGGAGTGGAGGAGGCCATGCCCACCGGCCGCTTTCCCTGTCTGTGGCCCGCAGACATCTGAGACGCACTGTGGCCAGGCATTTCTGGAAGGGTGCAGGTCAGAACCTGGGAAACAGCTGACCGCTTCTCCAGCTCCTCCCTGCCTACCTCGGCCCAGGTGGTCCCTCCCCAGCCCAGCCGTCTCTACCTCAGTCCCCTTGTCCCTTCCTCAGTCTAGCTGCCCCTTCCTCAGCCCAGCTGTCCCCTGACTTCAGCTACGAAACCTTTCAGAGGAGCCCGTGTGCTCCTCAGCACCGGATGAGGTGAGCTTCTCCTTCAGTCTAGGCCTCCCAGCACGAGCCTAGTGCTCTCCCATCCGCCCATCTGTTGTCTGCCAGCGCATGTGTTTTCCGAGTCAGGCAGCTGTTTGTCCTTTGCAGACTGGTGGCTCTCTCGCTGGAAGGCCAGGTGTCCCTGCCCCTTGCCACTCAGCTGCTCTCCCTCAACATCAGCCCCAGCCCAGCCCGGCCCTCTTCAGTTCCACCCAGCCGCTCCCTCTACATCTGTTGAGCTTTCCCAAGCCACCTCGGCCCAGCTGTCCCCATCAGCTGGCATGCTTCTTACGTGGGCACAGAACTTCCCTTTGCTGGGCACCTTCTTACAAAGTGGAAGGGGGGTGTTGGGCCACCAGGGCAGCCTTTGTGGCTTGGCTAGGGGCCTCCCCTGCTATACTTTTCCTCAACTAGGGACCAAGGGTTTGGCTTGTGATGTCTAATCTTAACTCTGAGGGTATGAGTTGGGGAGTGCCCAAAACTGTAAGAAAAGGGGGAATTCAACCGTCCCCATGGCACTAGACACAGGAGGAGCCCCAGCATTACCCTAAATCCTTCCCAGAGCCAGAAAAGACCGGCTGTACCCCACTCACACAGAGGGCACCCCAGGCATGCGTCAGTCATGACTCCAGATACGCGACGCCCACCCCAACCCCCTAGAATCAGGAGCAACCCCTGGAATCATCTCCCCCACCCCAATCTGAGCACCCAGAGATACAAGACAGATCCTGACTAACTATGCAAATTTAAGGCAGATGGCAGATCCTGGTGATGGACAGGCTGTCATCTGAGCACGTCACCCTGTGTTGTGCCTGTGTGATGAGTGTGGGGATTCTGTGGGCGGGGGGGGGGGCAGGATAGGGTTCTGGGACTCTGGTCAGTGGGCTGGACTACCTGAGTGGGGAGTCTGGGGTGCAGAGTAGAAGAATAAAACCCTTCCACAGCGGACCTGGGGTCCCTCCCAATGTCCAGCTGGCCAGGCCTCTCCAGGCCAGCATGCTAATTCCAGCGGCCCAAGGCAGCGGTGGGAGGACATTCGTTAGTGTAATCTGTACCTGCATCTCCGCTCTTGCCATCAGCCAAACAATAAAAGACACAATATTTACACAACTTACCAGGGGGAAGCAATATTGGGCCATTGATTTTGTGTCCCTTGGATTTTCACAGTTTAAACCTTAATGGTTTTTAATCATAAAATATTAGCGCCGCAGGGCACTTAGCGTTGGCACCTCACTGCTGAGGGCTGGCAGCCCCCTCCCTAGCTCCAAGGGGAGTGCCCTGGGGAGGAGGAGCTTCCTCCCCTCCCCCGTGCAACGGGGGGGGGGGGGGTGCAAAGCCTCCCAGGGGCTGTTGTGGAACTGGCCCTGGGCTGGGCCAGTTGGGCAGTCTCTGGAGGACAGAGCATCCTACCTGGATGAGAGTCAGGACGGGAGTGGGGAAACCAGGTCTCCCGGAGAAAATGGAAATTTGCCTCTATCAGGAGTCTTAGAAATAAAAGCCATCCTTCACCGCAGCGGGGTTCCCACCCACCGGCGGAGCACCCTAGGTGGGGCTCTCCGAGAGGGTGGGCCCAACTTGTGTTTGCGCACTTGGTATTTTCATCACCCTGCATGGGGCCCAGAGCAGTGTTGGCTCTGGAGGTGGGCCAAGCAAATGGATGTGTGGATGTGGCACGTTTCAAAGAGATGACATTCATTTGTTTATTCGTTCATTCACTCTCTCCCAGCAAGTACTCATTAGTCACTATGTGCCAGCATTCATTCATTCAACCACTCAACAACTATCTTTCTTCTCTTCCCTTCCTTCTCTTCTCTTCTCTTCTCTTCTCTTCTCTTCTCTTCTCTTCCTTCCCTTCCCTTCCCTTCCCTTCCCTTCCCTTCCCTTCCCTTCCCTTCCCTTCCCTTCCCTTCTTTTCTCTTCTCTTCTCGCTGACCTGAAACTCAGTCTATAGTCCCAGGCTGGCCTCAAACTCACAGCAATCCACCTACCTCTGCCTCCCCAGTGGCTTGTCTCAGAGGTGAATCAGACCCAGGCCTTCTAACGCTCACTATGGTGAGTGTGGTGCAGGGGACATGGCAAGTGCAGGGACCCAGGAGTGGGTGCTGCCTGGGGAGGGGAGCTGGAGAACGGATGGAAAGGCCTTTGTGAAGAGTGGAGCCTCCTGGTGCAGCTCAGCCTCTCCAGAGTCGGGCCTTTGGGGATGTTGGGAAGTGAATGGATTCAATCTCAGCTCTTGATTCAGGCCTGGAGGACCCCCTGGACAGGGCTTCCTGGAAATGGTATTTGGATGTGTGTGTGTGTGTGTGTGTGTGTGTGTGTGTGTGTATGTGTGTGCGTGCAGCAAGTCCTGTGTGCTTCCTGGGACCGGCTGGTTTCTCTGCTTGTTGCTGTTGGTGTTTATTTATTTATTTATTTATTTTTTTTCTGAAAATGAGTACACAACCCCTGCCCCCTCCCAGTGCCTGTGGGGAAGTCAATAGTGATGGATTAAACGGCAAGAAGAAGGCTGAGAGCACAATTGGAAGAAAGATAACGATAATTAAAACTAATTCCAACTGCTTCCAGAGAAATCAATTTCATAATTTCTGTGTCCCTAAACTTGCTCCCGAGGCTCTGCAGTACTGAGCAAAGGGCACAGGTGCGTGTGTGTGTGTGTGTGTGTGCGCGCAGAAGCGTGCATGTGCACGCCTGTGCTTATATGTGTGTGCATGTGGTTTCATGCATACATGTGCCTGCTTGTGTATACACGTGTGCACTCCCAGGTTTCCATGGTAACAGCCTATGGCCCCACCTGTGTCTCTGGGGAAGCAGGTATGGAAGGCTCAAGGTGGGATAGCATCAGCCCCCCTCACAGAACTCCAGGCCCTTTTCCCTCACTCCAAGGCCTTAGATTTCACCTGAATGGTGTAACTTTCCTTGACCCATGTAGGGAAACTGAGGCCAAGAGCATGGAAGCTTGCCCTGGGTCACCCAGCAGTTGAGGAATAGACTGGGCTGGACTGTTGATTAAGAGTTTGTTCTACTCACAAGGCTCCACTGGCCATCTGGGGAGGTGATGGAGGGTGGGAGATCTGACATTATTTGCCGGGGAGCGCCCAGCTGACCAGCCCCTCACCTGGCCCTCTCATGCATCTTTCCTGCCACGCCGAACAACTACCATGTGTCATGCCCTTGTGGGTTCTCTAGCTCTGCTGGGCTGGAGTGCTTATTTCTGGCCCTTGGAGAAGCTGGTACCTCTGGGAGGTAGGGCTGCTTGGCTGTGAGCACTGGTGGCTGGGAGGCAGGAGGGGTGGTCTCTCCTTGTATCTTACTGAAACAGACCTGCCCCCTACACACAGAAGCTCGAGCTGCCAGGGTCCAACCACCAAGGCTGAGGATCGCTCTGTGGGCACTGCTGTTACAGCTGGCCCCTTGTCACACGGGCCTCATGGTTCATCTCTCCAGAACCTTCCTGGTATGGTCTCTCTGGAGGGAGTGGGTCAAGCAGGAGTCCTTCCCGCACTCTCCACCCTTAGTCTATGCGCCAAGAGCAGTGTCTGACCTGCCCCTGCTCTGCCCACAACCTGTCCAGACCCTGGCGTGAGGTCTACACTGGTCTGGCACATCCGTGAAGGAAGGCGAATGAGACGGTCCTCAGTGCATCCAGGGCAAGGTGCCTGTGTATCTCTCTCTTTAGTTCATCCTCTGTGGTGAACCTGGGAGCCGGGTCCTCTGAGACTTTGGGACCACGCACTAGCTCCTGCAGTGCCCAAGTGTACCTCTAGATGGCAGCATTGGCGAGCAGGAGTCAGGTGGGAGTGGACAGGAGGGGCTGGGCTGGACTAGCTTGGCTGTAGTCCCTAGCCCTGGCCCTTAAGTTGCACTCTGTTCTGTGAGAGTAGAAAGTGGTGGGGTGCAGAGAAGAGGAACCTTGGTAACTTATGGGTTGGGAGGAAGGTTTGTCCCTCCTCTTGCTGAGCCAGTTCCTTTCGGACCTAAAGGTTTCCAGCTATTGGGGGAGGGCTGAGTGGGACTCAGAGCTGTATCCTCTTCTCCCAAAGACCAGCACAAGCATCCTTAGAAGTGAGACCTCCCGGGGTGCGGGTGGGAGGGCTTCCAGCAGTAGCGGACCTTAGAATCGTGGTCCCTCTGCCCTATCTTTCTTAGCATCCCCACTTTCCCTTTCCTCTGGAAAACAGAGCAGGAGATGCGGACTGTCGTAGGCTTATTAGGGTCCTATGCAGATGGAGGATGTGGGGACAGGAAGGGAGGAAGGGAGTTGAAGGGGCAGAGTCTTGGCCAGGTCCTCAAGAGGACCAGGGAGTTGGAGCTTATCCCTTTGAGGACACACAAGTGGCTCCTCTGGGTCTCTCTGTGGCCTTAGGGAGCATCTGGGGAAACCCCAGCTCTGCGGGCAGCTGTACTTGGAGCAAGGCGAGGTGTGGTGCCATACACCCTGCAGGCCTCCTGGCCCTCCTGGATGGCAGCACCTCTCTCACCTCTGTTACTCAGCATATTTCTTTCTTTAAAAAATTTATTTATTTATGGGGCTGGAGAGATGGCTCAGTGGTTAAGGCATTTGCCTGAAAAGCCAAAGGACCCCGGTTCAATTCCCCAGGACCCACGTTAGCCAGATGCACAATGTGGCTCATGTGTCTGGAGTTCGTCCGCAGTGGCTGGAGGCCCTGGTACGCCGATTAAAAAAAAAAAGAAGGCTGGGCGTGGTGGTGCACACCTTTAATCCCAGCACTTGGGAGGCAGGGTAGGAGGATCACTGTGAGTTCGAGGCCACCCTGAGACTACATAGTGAATTCCAGGTCAGGCTGGACTAGAGTGAGACCCTACCTCGAAAAAGCAACAACAACAACAACAAAAAGAAAAAAAAATATTTGTTTGTTTTATTTATGAGAGAAAGAGAGAGAATGAATTGGAACACCAGGGCCTCTAGCCACTGCAATCTAACTCCAAACTCGTGTACATGTGCGACCTTGTGTGTCTGGTGTACATGGGCTCTGGGGAGCCGAACCTGGGTCCTTAGGCTTTGCAGGCAAGCACCTTAACTGCTAAGCTATCGCTCCAGCCCATGCCCAGCATATTTCTAACCTTCCACAGTGGGGGGCTGCTAGGCTACGGGTAGGTTTGATGCGTGTGTGGGGGAGCTACGGTGCCACAGACCCAGGGGAGAGGACTAGCCTCCATCAGTGGGCGCTCAGGGGAGGAAGCTGCGGAGGAGGCCAGGCTGTGGAGCTTTAAGTCGCCCGCCGAGCCCCTGGGTACCGACAAAGCAGCTGCTTCCAGAAGGACGTTCACAATGGGTCACTAGGTCCTGCCACCCAGCCAGTATCCACTAAGGCAGGTGGGCAGTCATGGTGACAGTGGCAGGCACAGGAGGCCTTAGTGTAGGTGGTGATCTGGAATGAGTCACTGTCTGTTCCTCAGCCTTAACGTCACCTCCTGGCAGCACCATCACTAACAACAATGGCTCCTTTCCATTGGATGCATTGCTCTTACTTAGTACTCACGACCCTCCATGAAGAAATGGACACTTAAAGGTCAGTGACTTGGCCAAGGTCACATACCAAGGAGCAAGAATTCAGACCTGGGTAGCCTGAGGTCAATGCCAAGCTCCTCCCTAGTGATGGGGTGGGGGGGGTGTCTGACACCCCTTTCCTGATGTCTCCCCAGGAGACTTTGGGGTGGGTGCATGGGAGGAGAGGGCCATTGTAGAGTTTAGCCAAGAAAAATCCAGGACATACAGTTACATTTGATCATCAAATGCCAAGTGAAAATTTAAAATATGCTCCATGCAATATTTGCAAATATACTAAAAATATTTAATAAACCTGTTATTTCTCAGGCAACCCTTGTAAGCCCCGTGCATTCAGAGGAGTACTTACTGAAGTGTTAGGTATCAGTTTGGAGGGGCGGAATTGAAGAGTAGAGAACAGATGTGTGTTTGTATGTGTGTGTGTGTAGGGGGCCCCTAGCTTTGCCACTCACTGTTGGCAGAGCCTCCCTGGGCAGCGTCTCTCACCTGTAAAATGGGCAAGAAGGGCCCTCCTCCTTCCACTAAAGGATGATGGGAACATCTAACAGCCAGTCAGATGTGGGGGCACATGGAAGCATCCAGAGAGCTTTGCAGGACAAGCCCTGGGCTGGTTAGCAGCAGGTGTCAGCTAGAACTTGGCCCCTGCACCTATCAGTGGTTAGCTTCAGGATTCTCCAGGGTTGAGAGATGGCTTGGTGGTTAAGGTGCTTGTCTGTGAAGTGTAAGGACCAAAGTTTGATTCTCCAGTACCCACGGTGGTGCATGCATCTGGAGTTTGTTTGCAGGTCCTAGAGGCCCTGGTATGCCCATTCTCTCTCTCCCATAAATAAAGATTAAAAAAAAAAAAAAACACGAAGAAAAGACACTAGCTCCAAAGAGGCCCAGGAGGAGCAAGCTGGTGACCCCACTGAGAGGGTCTCAGCCACTTCCCAGCAAGTCAGTCATCACTTTCCCACCGGCTGGTCAGTGATGAACCAGAGTGTCTGTGGTTATAGCCTCGGGTGACCCTCATCTAGCTGAGAATCCCCTCACTTCTCAGTCTCTGTATCTGTAGGACTCAGGATGTACTGTCCCCACACTGCTCCAGCTTCATTTTGTGACCAGGGGCTTAAGGCATTCTACCTACAACGTCACCCTTGTCTGCCATAGACAGGGCGCATAATGCATGTTTCCCAGGGGTTTGGGTGAGACTTGTTCATTGTAGGTGAATGGCAGGGTCACTCGTACATGTTCCTACACATCCTGGGGCATGGCTTCCACTCAGCACACTGGTAGGTCCACACACAGCCACATGGAGAGGAGGCATCTCTCATGTGTCCTCCTGGACTGGGCCTGACTGAACTTCCATCTCCCAACCCGCAGCTCGCCGCTCACCTCTCCTTGCCGTCTTGGAAGCTGCGCACCAGCATAGAATGCCTGGGCTTTTGGCGTTCAGCCCGAGTCACCACGAGTCAGGTGCGTTTGTCTCCAAACTCATTTGTGCCACCGGCACCTTTTACCTCGATTGCGTAACTCGGCTAAATAATAAGTAAACCAAAATATCGTGAGCGTGCAAGAAGCTGTTTTTCTGGAAAGTGAGATTGAAGTCTTTAGAAAGACTCTATGAAGGTGAATTGCTAAAAACAAAAGCTGCTGCCAAATTAGAGGTGGCTAAGCAGTGGCAAGATACGATTGGGAGCAAGATTGTGAAAATCGAGACGATATGACACTCATATTACCTTTTGAGGGTCTTTTAACTTCACGTCCCACTTCTGAGAGAATGAAATTGGAAATCGCGGAAGACGTGTTGTGGAGTTAGTTTACCCAAGAAGGAGGAGTGGCTCCAGTCAGGAGAGCCATCAGCGAAGGCAAGGGTCTGGCCTGCCCAGAAGAGCATTAAAAGGCAAACAGCTTACATACTGTGAGTGGAAATAAAATGTATGTCAAGGGAATGTGCATATTGCTTTTTTTTTTATTATTTCCTCCAGGTTTTATGATTTTTGTTTTTTGTTTTTTTTTGAGACAGGAATTCATGTATCCCAGGCTGGAACTTGCTATGTAGTTGAGGATGGCCTTGAACTCTTGATGCTCCTGCCTCTACCTTCCAAGTGCTAGAATGACAGGCATGTGCCACCATACCTGGATTTTTTTTTTTGTTTTGATTAGCATAAACTAATATTGGTAGTTTAACCAGAAGTTGTTTTCTGTATTAAGAGATCAGTCTGTGTGCTTGCGTGCACACACACACCACACCTGTACACGTTCTCCCAAACCGTATATAGCCTTTACATACACACAGGCACACACTCATATTCCCAGGCTCACACTCCCAAATCAGTAGCTCACACACACCTGAGCCCACATGTACACACATTCACAAGCTGGACCGTTTTTTCCTCCTTTTTCTTCTTCTGCAAGAACAACCAAGGCAATGAGCAGAGGCTTGTTTTTAATCAGAAATTCACCCTTTGGTGTTTTTCTCCCCTTGGCCCCATGAGAGGTGGGGTGGGAGGACGATGGGAAGGGAAGGAGGGAGGCTGGGTGGAGCGGTGGGAGGAGTCGGGCTTCTAGTCGGATCCCTCTCGCTGAGCCAGGCTGGTTGCCTGAGAGGCTGCAGGAAAGTCAGGTTGTTAGCTGCATTATTGAGTGTCCTGTTTCTGCTTTTATCTCCAAGACAGTCAGTCAGGCCTGCTTAGGAAACAGGCCCTTCAGAGCTGCAGCCAGGGGTGGGGCAGCGTCCCCTGAAAAGAAGGCAGTGGACTCTCTCTGAGGTTCTCCCGTGGGACTTCCAGGTGTGGCATCAGGTCCCTGGGTGCTTATCACACATTCCCTGCCCCAGTCGGCCCAGCAGGCTGGGGAACATGTCTGTGACATTTCCCCAGGTGTCTGATCGATCGCCCTGGAATTCTGGGAGCCGGAAGGGATCTCACACTTGGGCCTTCTATTTTGTGAAAGGGGAGAGGGAGGGTGGGAGGGAAGGCAGTCAGTGAAGGGTGGGGTTTGAACCCTTCGATGGCTCTCAGATGCTCTGGTCCAGAGGTGATCTTGTGTTAGTAGTCATTGACCAGAAGCGGTCACATATATTCATTCCAGCTGCAGGAAGTGTGAGAAGTAGAAATGAATAGTGCCGATCATGTCCACCTTTGCCTACCTCATGTGACCGACTTGGAGCTCAAGACCACCGCTGTGTTTCCCGCCCTGGGACGACCCCCCCCCCCTTTTCAACCCAGGCCCAACCAACCTCTGCAGCTCTGTCTGTGCTCCTCTCTCCATCCCTCCTAGGTGCACCTCCTTTTTCTCCTCGTATCTCAACCCAGAGGTTTCACAGTCCATTCCTGGCTTTGCTCCCGAAGGGGCAGGGTAATCCAGGGTCAGTGTATTCTCATCAGCTAGGCTCAGTTTGCCTCTCTGTATACTGGGACTCTACCCCTGAATCTTGGCTGTCACTGCCTTTTGGAAGCGTTTCTGGAGGCCACTGCTTGTTGAGACAACAGCCCTGGGGGAACAGATTTTATTTTTCCTCTTTTCCTATCCCTGTTTAGAAGATCCCACATATGTTGGGCTCGAAGGCGTCCCACGCGTCCTGGGAGCTGAAGGGGAGGTGGGTGGTAGCGATGCCAGGAAAATCCCTTCTTGGGGGTGGATGTGCTCCCCAGAATGGGACTAGGCCAGACCTGTCCCCCTCCCTTCCTTCTCACTCCTGTGGGGTGGGGCAGCACCCAGAGTGTAGACACTTGGTGTTGGCCAGAATATCAGGCCAGAACCTTGCCAGTTCCTGTCCTCTTACCTGGACATGGCCCAAGAAAGGACTTCATACCTTGAAGGCTTGAGGTTTCATCCTAGAAGGACTTCCTGGCAGAAGCAGTGACTGTGTGGAGACCGGAGGGTGAGGAAATCTTCTCTGAACTATATTTAATTCTTGATTTGTCTAGAAAGCTTAAACATCTCCTACATTGCTAAAATTTGTTTTAAGTGTTATAAAATCATATGTTCGTGTTCTAAAGACAAAACAGAGGAAGTTCTTGAGCAGAGCTTCTTGAACTTTCTCAATCATGGTTCCTTTTTACTTGAGTGTTTCTTTTTTTCTTTTTTCAAGGTAGAGTCTCACTCTAGCCCAGGCTGACCTAGAACTCACTCTGAAGTCCTAGACTGGCCTCGAATTCACAGCAATCCTCCTACCTCTGCCTCCCAAGTGCTGGGATTAAAGGCGTGTACCACAACAACCAGCTCAAACACATTATTATTATTATTTTAGTTTTTTTTTTGAGAAAGGGTCTCACTCTAGCCTAGACTGACCTAGAATTCACTCTGTAGTCTTAGGCTGGCTTCAAACTCACAGAGATCCTTTTACCTCACCCTTTCTTTAATCCCTGCTGGGATTAAGGGCATGCACCATCATGCCTGGTTTTAAACTTTTTTTTTTTTTTTTTTTTGAGGTAGGGTCTCACTCTAGCTCAGGCTGATCTGGAACTCACTATGTAGCCTCAGGGTGACCTCGAACTCGTGGTGATCCTCCTACCTCTGCCTCCCGAGTGCTGGGATTAAAGGCGTGTGCCACCACGCCAGGCAATCTGGTTTTAAATTTTTTTATTGACAACTTCCATAAATATAAACAATGTTCCATGATTATAACCCCCTCATACCACCTTCCCTTCTCCCCAAATCCCCCCCCCGAATGCCTTCATCTTTCAACTAGTCTCTTTCATTTTGATGTTTTCAAAAAAAATTGGTATTTATTTATTTATAAGTGAGAGGAGAAAGAGAGAGAGAATGAATGTATAAGCACGCCAGGGCATCCCACTGCTGCAAATGATCCCCAGATGCATGGATCACCTTGTGCATCTGGCTTTATATGGGCACTGGGGAATTGAACTCTGGCCAGCATGTTTTGAAAGCATGTGCATTTAACCTCTGAGCCCTCTCCCCAGCTCTCACTTGAGAAATTTTTGTGCAACCCTGGGCATATAGATTTATCAGCCAACTTTTCACTACTGGGGGAAAAAGTACCCAAGAAAAAATAAGCATAAGGGAGGAAGGGTTTATTTCAATTTACAGCTCCAGAGGGTAGAATCCATCGTGTAGGGGAAGGCAAGGCGGGAACAGAAAGCTAGCATCACATTGTGTCTGCAGTGAGGAAGCAGAGCAGAGTGACGGATGCTGTCTGCTCACTCGGCTGTCTTCTTTTTATCCAGGCCAGGCCCCTAGCCAATGAGATGGTGCTGCCCATAGTTAGGGTAGATTCCCCATCTCAACTAATCTAATCTAGAAAATCCCTTGCAGACAGGAGTAGAGACATAACCACTGTGATTCTTTTTATTTTTATTTTTTGGTTTTTCAAGGTAGGGTCTCACTCTGGTCTAGGCTGACCTGGAATTAACTATGTAGTCTCAGGGTGGCCTCGAACTCTCGGCAATACTCCCTACCTCTGCCTCCCGAGTGCTGGGATTTAAGGCGTGCGCCACCACGCCCGGCCACAGTGATTCTTTTGAAAAAGTATTTTTATTTATTTGAGAGAGAGAGAGAGAGAAAGAGGCTGTCAGAGAGTGAGTATAGGTGCACTAGGGTCTCTTGCCACTGCAAATGAACTCTAGATGCATGGGCCACTTTGTGCATCTGGATTTACATGGGTACTGGGGAATCAAACCCAGCCCATCAGGTTTTGCAAGTAAGCACCTTTAACTGCTAAGCCATCTCTCCAGCCCCACCATAGATTCTAAATCCTGTCAAGTTGACAGAGATTAACCATCACAATAGGTATATAAAATAAGCATACAAATTAAATGTTTACTGATAACAAATCATAAGGAAATTATTTCAAAGTAAGTTTTGGTATACATATAATTTTACCACCTATTAAAGATGAAAGCAAATTTGCATACTAGTGAGATGTATATAGTGTTTTACATTTAAAAAAATATTTATTTATTTGAGAGAGCACGAGAGAGAAAGAGGCAGACACAAAGAGAGAGAGAATGACTGTACCAGGGCTGCCAGCCACTGTAAACAAACTCCAGACACATGCGCCACCTTGTGCATTTGGCTTATGTGGGTCCTGGGGAATCGAACCCAGGTCCTTTGGCTTTGCAGACATATGCCTTAACCGCTAAGCCATCTCTCCAGCCCTAGTTTTTTTGTTTTTTGAGGTAGGGTCTCACTCTAGCCCAGGCTGACCTGGACTTCACTATGTAGTCTCAGGGTGGCCTCGAACTCATGGTGATCCTCCTACCTCTGCCTCCTGAGTGCTGGGATTAAAGGCATGTGCCACCACACCTGGCATCAGCCCTAGTTTTTTATGATTACATAAAGAGGAATAGACCATGACATCAAAATAAAAGAGAGGCTGATTGAAATGGGGAGGAGATATGATGGAAAATGGAATTTCAAAGGGGAAATTGGCGGGAGGGAGGGTATTACCATGGGATATTTTTTATAATCATGGAAGTTGTTAATAAAAATTTGAAAAAATAAAACCACACCAAAAAAAAAAAAGAATTTAATTTTAGCTGGGTGTCCTGGCACATGCCTATGATCTCAGTACTTGACAGGCAGATTCAGGAGGATCATGGGTTCAAGGTCATTCTCAGCTACATAGTGAGTTCAAGGCCAGCCTGGGCTACATGAGACCCTATCTCAAAAAAAAAAAGGAAAAATAATTAAAATTAAATCTTGGCTGAATTCTTGATAGTGAAGAACATAGAACACCTTCAATGTTTCCCAGAGTTGATCAATATTTCAATTTTATAATCAATGCTTAGAACACCATTTTGCATAAATATGTAGTACAAAATGGCAGAAGTGTGTTCAGGACCATTTCAGAAATTGTTGGAAATTCTGTCCTAATCCCATGCCAAAATTCATTCAATGAATTTTTATGAAATTCAAGTCAGCAGCTTAAACAGTAATTTTAAAAATCAAACATTCTAGCACAATACGTCCAAAGATACACTAATTTGATACTCACATGCTGATGAATGGCAGAGAGAAAATATTAAAGTCTTTGTTTTCTGTAATTAAACCATTCTGTTTCTATAAGAGCAGGAAACTTTGTGTAGTAAAAACGTTGGGATTCACAACATGCAGATATCTCGAATCTGAGCCAAGGTGCTTGAGGCAGCGTTGGTTGGCATTGACTGGTGTGATGGCACAGGCAAGGTGCAGGTGGTGGGTGTTCAGAAGCAAAGCTGGGCAGGTGGCTCAGCAGGTAAGAGCCGTTGCTATGTAAACATAGGGTCTGAGTTCAATCCCCAATACCCGTGTAAGAAGTCAGGCGTGGCCACACCTGTCTGTGACCCTAGTTCTGTGGGAAGGGGAACAGGTAGGCTCACTGGTCAGCTAGTTTGGCTGGAAAAACGGTAGCTCCAGGTTTCTGCGAGAGACCCCGTCTCCAGAAAACCGTGATGAAGAGAGATAGGGGAGGACGCCTCATTTTCCTCTGGCCTCTGCACACACGTGCCCGGGGCACAGGCGACTGCAGACACACGCATGCGCTGTATATACACAGACACCACACATACAGCACGGGCACACGTACACGCAAACATACATGCCAACAAAAGAGAGAGAGCCGAGGCTGCCGTGAAAGCATGTGATGCAGCACGGGCGGCACTGCCAGAAACACCTCCGATTCAGTACGTGCTTTTTTAGATTTAAATTTTTATTTCTTTATTTGAGAGCGACAGAGAGAGAAAGAGGGAGGGGAGGGAGCGGGGAGAGAATGAGCGCATCAGGGCCTCCAGCCACTGCAAACAAACTCCAGATGCATGCATCACCTTGTGCATCTGGCTCATGTGGGTCCTGGGGAACTGAGCCTCGAACTGGGGTCCTTAGACTTCACAGGCAAGCGCTTAACTGCTAAGCCATCTCTCCAGCCTCCTCAGTACGTATTTTTAAAAACTATTTTATCTATATATTTGCAAGCAGAAAGAGACAGAGAGAGGGAGAGGGAGAGAATGGGCATGCCAGGGACTCTGGCTGCTGCAAACGAACTCCAGATGCATGCACCACTTTGTGTACCTGGTTTTACGTGGGTACTGGGGAATGGAACCCAGGTCATTAGGCTTTGCAGGCAAGTGTCTTAACCGCTGAGCCATCTGTCCTGCCCCTCGTCATGTGTTTGTTGATTTTGCATTAATTCTTGGTCGTTGTGTGTTTAGACACCTTTTACTGTTGTCAAAAATTTCATGACCTCATATTCAGTTACATGATCCCATGTAGGGTCATGACACAGTTTAAGAAGCTATGTTCTAGAGTTCAAATGAAGTGTCTCCTTCTCTATACCCACCACAGGGGACATCAGCCCCTGTGCTGTGTCCTTCCTGACCAGTCCCATGGCCATGTACATGAGCACACCAGGTTTTAAGGAGCTTCTTACAAAACAAGGCCACTTTTGTTTATGAAGAGTTCTAGAGGCTGGACACGGTGGCACACATCTTTAATCCCAGCACTCGGGAAGCCAAGGTAGGAGGATCGCTGTGAGTTCAAGGCCACCCTGAGGCTACATAGTGAATTCCAGGTCAGCCTGGACTAGAGTGAGATCCTTCCTCAAAAAGCCAAAAAAAAAAAAAAAAAAAGAAAAAAAAAGAAAAGTTTTTTCTAGAATACCCCACCACCTGCCCACTCACTTTTCAGACATGTCACCATCTTAAGTGTTGGGCCTCAGGACTCTTTCTTTTCTTATAAATATTTATTTTATTTTATCTATTTATTTTTATTTTTTGTTTATTTTTTATTTATTTGAGAGCGACAGGCATAGAAAGAGGCAGAGAGAGAGAGAGAGAGAGAGAGAAAGAGAATGGGTACGCCAGGGCCTCCAGCCACTGCAAACAAATTCCAGATGCGTGCGCCCCCTTATGCATCTGGCTAACGTGGGTCCTGGGGAATGGAGCCTCGAACCGGGGTCCTTAGGCTTCATAGGCAAGCGCTTAACGGCTAAGCCATCTCTCCAGCCCTTCTTTTTTTTTTTTTTTTAATTTTTTTTAAACATTTTTTTTTTGGTTTTTCGAGGTAGGGTCTCACTCTAGCCCAGGCTGACCTGGAATTCACTACGGAGTCTCAGGGTGGCCTCGAACTCACGGCGATCCTCCTACCTCTGCCTCCCGAGTGCTGGGACTAAAGGCGTGTGCCACCACGCCCGGCTTCAGCCCTTCTTTTAAATATTTTTATTTTTATTTATTTATTTGAGAGAGGGAAAGAGGAAGAGACGGGAAGAGAGAAAGAGAAAAAGAGAGACTGGGCATGCCAGGGCTTCCAGCCACTGCAAACAAACTCCAGATGCATGTGCCACCTTGTGCATCTGGTTTACATGGGTCCTGGGGAATTGAACCCAGGTCCTTCGGCTTTGCAGGCAAACGCCTTAACCACTAAGCCACCTCTCCAGCCTCCCCTCCCCTGCCCCTCAGGACTCTTTCATGCTCCTGTCCAGGCTCCTTAGCTTGACTGTGAGGAGGTCCCTGCTGTATGTCAGCTGCTCTCTTGCACACCCTTCAGCATAAGGGCCTGTCTGTCCTTCCACCCACTGGCATGTAGATGAGTCTTGAAGGTAAGGACTGTGGTCAGGTTAAATCTGTGTCTATAATTTCTAGCTCATGGAGGACAATGCACTTCTCCCCTCTGGCCTCATACAGGACACAGGCTGGGACCTGGAATGGGGTGGGGGGGGGGCTCTCCCTCCCCAAGTCTTTTCTACCCTTTCTTGAGAAGGGAACAACTCTCCCTGTCCTCCTCCACCCTGTCCCAGCCAACAGACCCTGAGTAAGTACCCAGGACGAATCCAGAACTTTGCCACAGAGAATGATGGCTCTCCGCACACAAGCCCCTTGTCAGAACTTGAACACCTCGGCCCCCACTCTCCGAGCCCTTCCTGCCTTCTGGGAGATCCTTCACTGCAAGGAGCCAACGTCTGCCCCTGAGACAGGGGGTCTCAGCTCCCTCAGCCCAGAACGGGCTTCTGGGTACCAGCTAGGTCCTCCCCCATCCCCTTCACAGCAGGCCCGAGCTGCCTCTGAAGCTGATCTGCTCCAAGAGACCCAGAAAGAACCTGGCGCCTGACTCCTAGCTCAGTGCCCCTTCCTGCCACTCAAGGGGTTTGGTCTGGGTTCCCACTTCTGGCATCCCTGACCGCTGACCTTCCTTTGCTATGACCCAGGAGCCCAGGTGGCTGGGACAGAGGCTGCTACTCTTGGAGGCTGCAAATCCAGACCCACCTCCACTTCCTCCCTCGTCCCCCCAGAAGCTCTCATTTTTCCTCTGAAAGGGAAAAAAATTAATAGAAAATGTAAGTGAGCAATCTCGCAGCCGAGGCGGGCTTTCATTATTTGCGGCTGGGGACGGCAGGCCGGGGCGCGGGTCCCAGCGAAGCGTGGATCTTGCCAGAGCCTCGGGAGGTAATTGAGCGGCAGCGGGCGCGGGGCGGGGAGCTGTATTGTCATTAGAATTTACATGACACATTAGCCAGAAGTGGCAGCGTTCATCTCTCTAACCAAATCCCATTCGCCAAGTAAGCAGCGGACACTTGTGTCAGCTGGCTTGGTGCCCCGTGAGTCCTGCTCGCGGTGCTGTAGTGGGCCACTGTCCCTCTGGGCGTGGGAAGGAGGCCGGTGAGCCCTCTCTGTGCCAGACACTGCCTTGCCTGTTACTATCGTCCTATAACATACCCGTGGGCAGGCAGTGTTACCATATCCATTAAATGGACAAGGAAACAGAGGCTTCTCCATTTTAATCTTGCATTGTTCTTATTTATTTATTTAAAACAATTTAAAAATATTTTATTTTATTTATTTATTTATTTTGTTTTTTTTTTGAGGTAAGGTCTCACTCTGGCTCAGGCTGACCTGGAGTTAACTATGCAATCGCAGGGTGGCCTTGAACTCACGGCGATCCTCTTACCTCTGCCTCCCGAGTGCTGGGATTAAAGGCATGCGCCACCATGCCTGGCTTAATATTTTATTTTTATTTATTTATTTATTTGACAAAGAAGGAGGGAGGGAGGGAGGGAGGGAGAGAGAGAGAGAGAGAGAGAGAGAGAGAGAGAGAATGGGTGCGCCAGTACCTCCAGCCACTGCAAATGAACTTCAGACATGTGTGCCCCCTTGTGCATCTGGCTAACATGGGCACTGGGGAATCGAACCTGGGTCCTTTGGCTTTGCAGGCAAACGCCTTAACCGCTAAGCCATCCCTCCAGCCCTATTTATTTTTTTTAATTTATTTATGTATTTAGTTTTTGGTTTTTCCAGGTAGCATCTCGCTCTGGCCCAAGATGACCTGGAACTCACTCTGTAGTCTCAGGGTGGCCTTGAACTCACAGCGATCCTCCTACCTCTGCCTCCTCAGTGCTGGGATTAAAGGCATGTGCCACCAGCTCCTATTTATTTTTAATTTGTGTGTGTGTGTGTGTGTGTGTGTGTGTGTGTGAGAGAGAGAGAGAGAGAGAGAGAGAGAGAAAGAAAGAAAGAGAATGAGAATGAGAATTGGCATAGCCACTGCAATGGATAAAAGGATGGACTCTGAAGCCAGGTCTTCTAGATTTGAATCTTGGCTCTTCCACCTGCTGTCAGTTGTGTGGCCTGGGCAAGTTCCTTAACCTCTCTGAATCTTGTTGCTCTCACCATGGACATGATATTAACAATGGTGTCTATAGTTATTGTGACAAATGAAATGAGCACTGGGGCCAAGTAATTAACACTGGGTAAACATCTTGATGTGTATAGTTATTAGCACTATTATTTTCTTGCTAGCATTTCAGGAGCCCCTACTCAAGTGCTACGTGCTGTGTTAGGCATTCTGCATCTGAGATGGCCTTTGATATTCCCAACAACATTTTTTTTTTCCCTGAGACTCAAGACTACCCAGCTCTATATTGATGAAACTAGAAGCAATTTTTTTTTTTGAGGCAAACTCAACAGACCAGCTTTTTTTTTTTTTTATGTGAAAGAGCAAGAATGAGAGAGAGAGAGAGAGAGAATTGATACGCCAGGGCCTCCAGCCACTGTAATCAAATTTCAGATGCATGCGCCACCTTGTGTGCATGTGTGACCTTGCATGCTTGTGTCACCATGTGCATCTGGCTTATGTGGGATTTGAAGAGTCGAACATGGGTCCTTAGGCTTTGCAGGAAAGCATCTTAAATGCTAAGCCATCTCTCTAGCCCTGGTGAATTAGCCAGGGTTTTCTAGGGGAATAGAACCACTGGAATGAATTATATTAGAAAGGGAATTTATTGGATTAGCTTACAGTAGTCCAATAGCAGTTGCAGGCCCGAGAATCCATGTGGCTAGATGCCTCAGCAGTCTTAATCTGGCACTGGAGGCCTGTAGATTTCGTGAGGAGCCGCTGGTTTTCAATCCACACTGGTCTTCAGTTGACGCTGGTCTTCAGTCCATGCTGGTCTTCAGTCCATGCTGGTCTTCAGTCCACGCTGGAAGGCAGCAAGCAGCTCTGGCAGCCAAGTGGAAGGAGGGGCTCTTTTCACCCAGAGCTTCCTTATATAAAGTTCCCATCTGAGGGGGGCCACCCGCTCTGGGGGACCGGCTTACTCTGGGGGAAGGACTTCCTCCTTCAGTTAGTTTATCCTTCCTGGAAGCAACTTTGGAGACCCACCCAAAAGGAATTTCTGTGGATTCTTAGATCAAATTGACAACACCTTAACCATCACACCTGGAAACATTTGTTTTTGATGTGCAGTGTATATGTGTGTGTGTGTGGTGTATGTACATGTGTGTGCAGATATGTGTTCCTCATATGTGTGTGTGTGTAGGAGGCTAGAGGAAGATGTTGGACCCCCCTCTAAGGTTTTTCTGTCTTAGTTCCCAGAGACAGAGTCTCTCACTGAAACTGGAGATGGCTGGGTTTTTTTTTTTTTTTGCTTAGACTGGTTGACCATCGCGCCTCAGTAATCCTCCTGTGTCTGTCCCCCCTCAGCATTGGGGTTACAGGTATTTGCAGCCATGTCTGGATTTTTTTGTAGGTGTTGGAGATTGATCTCAGCAGCACGTGTTTTTTTCTTTTTTATCTACGAAGCCATTTTTCTAGCTCTCCCTACTTTTTTGAGTACAGGATGTCCTGGACCTCCCTGTGTGTAACCCAGGCTGGATTTGAACTCATGCTGATCCTCCTGGCTCAGCCTCCCAAATGCTAGGATTGCAGTTTGAGTCACTACGCCCAGTACTTTGGAGACCAAGACCTGTGTCTTCCTTGATGTACCACTGCTTTTCTGCCCCAGGAGGGAGATTTCCTTCAGAGCAGCTCGGTGAAGTCCTTGCTTGTCCTTAGAGGTTACTCCCCAGCGCCCCTTGCTGCTCCTCCCCTGTGACTCGGGGACTGCGTGCATGCGTGCGTGCGTGCATGCATGCGTGCGTGTGTGTGTATTCGGGGATTGTGTGTGTATGTGTGTGTGTGTGTGTATGAGAGAGAGAGAGAGAGAGAGAGAGAGAGAGAGAGAGAGAGAGATTCTGTCTTGCCTTCAGCGACGTCTGCTGCCTGCCCATCACTCAGGCAGGGGAGGTGAGGAGGGTTAACGATAGGGAACCCCCGAACCTCCGACTGAGCACCTACTATGCTCGCCTGGCCCTGGGGCCAGACAGAGACGAATGAGACACAGCCTCCAATGACAACACAAAGGGCATCACCTGACAGAACATGATTAATTGCTGAGCAACTGCACAGGCAGCCGGGATGGCGTTTGCAGGCGGCGGGCCGCGCTGAGCGGGAGCTGGAACCCGGCGGCCACGGAGGCCTTGTTCATGGCCTTGGCTGCGCTTGTTCAGACCCTGCCGTGGACCGCTCTCTCTTCTAGGTGCTTGGGGCTGCTGGTGGGAACAGTGCAGGCAAACCCTCTGCTCCCTTCGAGCTCACAGTATTGAAAGCCAAGAATGATGACCCAGGACTGGGGAAATAGCTCAGTCAATAAAGTGCTCGCCTTGTAAGTAGGAGGACCTGAATTCAATCCTTAGAACCTTGGGGTCCGCTGGTCAGCCAGTCTATCCTGCTTGTGAGTTCCAGGCCAGTGAGATATACTATCTCAAAAAAAAAAAAAAAAGGTGGATATTTTACCTGAGGAGCAACATCCAAAGCTGTCCTCTGACCTTGACACACAAGTGCACACATGTATACATACATCTTTACATACCCACATACATATGAACATACATACACACAGGTATACATACAAATGCATGCATGCAAAAAAAAAAAAAAAAAGAGCTAAACTGGGTATGGTGGTGCATGCTAGTAATCCCAGCACTGGGTAAGCTGAGGTAACGGGATCACAAGTTATAGGCAAACTTAGGCTGTCTAGTGAGGCCCCGTCTCAAACAAAACAAAACAAAACAAAACAAAACAAAACAAAACAAAACAAAACAACAAGCAAGAATGATGACCTAAAGCCACAGGGAAGCTCCTTGCCAGTGGAAAGAACTCTGATGACAGCGAGGAGGAAGGAAGGTGAGTAGAAGAAAGGGGCTGTTTCCCATTGGAGGAGAGTGTGGCTGGAGGCTGGCTTGGGATGAGCTGAAGGAGGTGACATGAAAATTCAGGTCCCAGGCTTTGGAGAGGACAGTCGTGGCCTCTGCAGACCTTTCCTCTTCTCTGAGTGGCCTCTCTCCTCCCCTGAGGGTCTGTCTCTATGCCTGTCTATCTGTGTGTGGGGGGCGGGGGGCATGTGTGTCGTTCAGGTCGGAGGAAAACCTCGAGTTGCCTGTGTGCCACCTTCTTTGAGACAGGGTCTCTTGTTGTTGCCAATGATCTGCCAGGCTGCAAAGGAACTTGCTGGCTTGTGAGCTTCAGACTCTCCACCTTACGTTCAGCTTTTACGTGGGTGCTGGGGTATTGAACCTGGGCTAGCAGGCTTTGCGAGCTAGTCCCCTTGAACCACTGTGAATCCTCCCTGGCCTCTCTTCCTCTGTCTTTGCTCCCCTTGCCCATGTCCTCTTCTTCTTGGAGGTCCTGAGGTCCTATACATGTGCCTTAAGGGGCCACGGCCAGCTCCTGGAACCAGGGGCTCCTGGGATGCCTGCCCTTACCAGTGCTGCTCTTGTGGCTTTGCGGTCTACATTCCAGGCTCTGGGCCTTGGTTCCTGCTGTGCCCTTTAATTTGAACCATTATCTCTGTTTCCATGTGGCCAATTCCTGTTACATCCTCCTAGGCGCAGCTTGAATTTGGCTATTTCAGGAAAGGTTGGCCCCCTCTCCTTAGTCCCTCTATCCTCATGTTCTTAGACAGCAGAACATGCCATGTTAAAATCACTGCTTCCTGGGCATGGGCCCTTATTTATGAATATCTTGATGAATCACAGAACCACAGCCCTCTCTTTCTATGGCGTGTAACTTTGCACATGTGTATGCATGTGAGTGTACGTGTGTGTGTGTGTGTGTTGTGCTTTTCCAGGCTGTTCTTGCAACATGGGCCCCTGGGATGTCCCTCACAGTCCTGCTGAGGGAAGACCAAAGGGGATTTTCTCATTTTGTCTCCTCCCCCATGGAGAGATGCCTAGGCTGGGGATGGAGCTGCTGCTGGACTCCGGAGCCTGCGCTTCTCTGTGCCGGGAAATGACTTGGAGATGCTCTGTCAAGCACAAGATATAAATTGCAGGCAGTTTTTAAACGTTTGGAGAGATTGCTTTTTGAGTGGCAACCTGCATCTGTGTGTATCAGAGGGGGCGGGGCAGATGTTCAGTTACTTTTCTCCATTTTCTCTCCTCCCTGGAGTTCAGTTCCTTCCTGGCCCAGCAGGCTCTCTGCTCAGTCTGTGGTAAGAGGCAGGGGTTTCTGGGTACAGTGGTGAGGGGCTGGGAGGCCCCGTTCAGGGGGCCAGTGGACAGGCTGTTGCAGGGTAGAGACCCTGCCCTGCTCCCATCTCAGGAAAGATAGCTAGATGAGCTCTGCCAACCCCTCCCCCCCCCAGTCTTCCCTGCTATGCTGACTCTCTCACGGCTCTGATTTAACTGCATTTTCTCCCATCTCAGTAGACTCATCAGACCCCATGGAGGCCCCAGCTCGGCCTTCGGAGCCATAGAAAAGGCCCCTGGGTTCAGCTGTGGGGTCTGCTGGGGCTTGGGGTGAATGGGAGGCAATTTGCCTGGGTGATTGCCAGGGGACCAATGGCTGACCTCGGAAGCATGTATTCATCGGTTCCTTTCTTCATTCATGTGAGAAATTTTTTTTATTCGTTTTTTGAGGTAGGGTCTCAGGCTGACCTGGAATTCACTATGTAGTCTCAGGGTGGCCTCAAACTCACAGCGATCCTCCTGCCTCTGCCTCCCCAGTGCTGGGATTAAAGGCGTGCGCCACCACGTCAGGTGAGAAATGTTTTTGAGTGTTGACTTGGTACAGTTATGAAGCCTGGGAATACAGGAGTGGATTAAATTCAATTAAACATGACCACCTTGGTGGAGTTCACACACAAATGTCTTGTCTTCCTTGGCCGCAGCCACTGCTGCCCTGGCTGAGGCCGCCTGTGCGCCCTCCTCTTCCTCCTCCTCCTCTTCCTCCAGAATGGAGCCCAGTGTCTCGCACATGATAGGTGATCATTCCACCACTGAGCCACACCCCCGTGCAGCTTTTTTGTTTCCTTGTGTTATGATGATAGTAATAGTGTCACCATGTGGGGACGTTTCTGGAATCAGTGATGGTCAGGCTGTCAAGGATCTGTGCAGCTTAGTAAAGGGCTTTACAGATGCAACCCATCCCGTGATCCTGGTGTTGCCCTCATAAGCCCTGTGCCCTTGGGAAGCTTCCTGAGCCTTCTGGGCCTCAGTTGTGGCACGGGCATGATGGTAGTCAGGTCTAGACACAGAGGGTGGGTGTGGGAGGATTGAAAGGGATCAGTGCCTGGCTTGTGCTGAGCCTGGGCCATGGGATTGTTTGTGACTATATTCTCTCCCCCCCACCGTGGAGTGCAGAGGAGGCTACAGCGGGGGGGGGGGGGGTGTTCGGTAAGTGTGGAGGGCATCAGCCTCGCTCATCACATTCTTACTCAGGGCCTGGTGCTTAGCAGGCACTCAGCAAGGGGTTTGAAAGACACGCCCTTCTCTTTGAACAATCCCATCAGACTCCAGCCAAAGCCTTTAACTCCCACGTGTGCCAAGGGAGGTGAGAACTGGAGTAGCAGTGTATGTGTGTGTGTGGGGCGGGGGTGGGGTTTCTAAGCAGGACTTGACAGATTTCAATGTAGACAGAAGGGGGCAGGAGAGAGGAAACTCAAGAGGGAAGGGAAAGGGATTATAATTAAAAAAAAATTTTAGAGAGAGAGAGAATTGGCGGGTCAGGGCCTCAGCTGCTGAAATCGAACTCCAGACTCTTGTGCCACCTAGTGGGCATGTGCAACCTTGTGCTTGCTTCACCTTTGTGCATCTGGCTTAGATGGGACCTGGAGAGAGATGGAACATGGGTCCTTAGGCTTCGCAGACAAGCGCCTTAACCGCTAAGCCATCTCTCCAGCCCAGGGAAGGGGATTTTAAAGGAGGAGGCTCCGTGAAGCAGGAGGAGCTGGAGCTGAGCACAGAGGAGCCGGCACATCCCCAATACACTTCCCAGCCCGCACCCCAGAACAGGAGGACCTGGAGTGTACGTATGTGTGTGTGCGCTCAGGCTGCAATAGTTCATTCCTGCCAGCTTCCAGTTCTTTCCAGTGAACCTGAACAGCTCTTCAAGGTGGTAAGTGGTGGGAAGGACGAGGAGGTCTGTGGGTTTCGAACAGCATTCTGGGGAATCAGGGACCTGTCTGTCAAAGGGCACAAGTTGTTGTATCCTCAGGTATAACTTGTCTGAGCAGGTGACCTAGCACCATTCTCAGCTTAAGTCTTAAGTGTTAGGGGCCACCTTGTGAAAAAGAGGAGGAGACTGAGTCCCTTCTTTTTTAAAAAAATATTTTATTTATTTATTTATTTATTTATGAGAGAGAGAGAGAGACAGAGAATGGGTGCGCCAGCCACTGCAAACGAACTCCAGACGTATGCGCCACCTTGTGCATCTGGCTTACGTGGGTCCTGGGGAATTAAACCGAAGTCCTTTGGCTTTGCAGGCAAACACCTTAACCGCTAAGCCATCTCTCCGGCCCGACTGAGCCACTGCTTAGAGGGAGCAGGTGTGAGGCGGAGCCCAGGATGAGGAGCCACATGGAGGTATCTCCCCTCCGGTCACCCTCCAGTGGCTCCAGCTCTCTCTTGCTGCGTCTTAGGAGATGGTCTCTTCCCTGTCTTGCAGTCCAGTCCCATCCAGCATACGGGGTATTCGGTGAGGACTCCAGCGTTAGCCTTGGTGGTGTCAGGGTCTGGTTTCTCTGTCTCGCCTCCTGTTGGTTCCTTCCAGGGGACCCTTACTGTGCCCCCCCAGCTACTCCCAGGCAAGAGCCACTCTCCCTCTTTCTTGAAACACAAGCCCCCAGGGATCTAGGTACAAGGAGTGCTTCGCTACCACCCAGGAAAAGGACAGGGCAGGGGTCACGGAGCTGTGGCCAAAGCTCACAAAGAATCAACTTGTAGGGAGTGAGGACTGCCTTCCCTGCCGGGAAGGGGAAACTCGGGGCCAGCCGCTGTCCCTATGCAAGGGCTGTACCGTGGGCAACAGTGTGGGCTGGCCATGGGGTTGGGAACTCTTGATGGGTCGAAGCTTCTGAGCACGCATGGGCTGGGCTGGGCACAGCTGCCATGCCATTCCCACCCCTGGCCTGGGAAAGGAGATGGCAGTTCCTTGCGGTAGTGGGGACGACTCTCTGGGGACCTGGCCTTCCCCACTGCGCACAGAGAGCTGGTTACAGTTTGAGTTAATGCTCCTTAGAAGGAATAGATGGGTCCCTCAGGGGTCTTTTGGGAGATTACAGATCACATTCAAACCAATTCACCCTGTAGAGAGGGAAGGAGGAGAGATCTCTCCACCAGCCACCTGAGCCTGGAAGCCAGGACACCAGGCGAGGCTAAAGTTGGTTTAAGATGGGAACAAGGGGTCACAGAGGTGAGCTGTGTTCAGGCCATTGGTTCTCGTGACTCATCTGGATTTACTTTCACCTGTGAGGTGGGTATGATGCCAAGCATGCGTGAAACCCAAGAAAATAGACACAGTAGAGGGTAAGGCATGAGGTCACGTGGTCAGAATGTGGTAGTTAGGGGATTTGAACCTATGCAGCTTGGCTCCAGAGCAGCACTGCTGCCCTCCGAGCTGCATGCTGGCGTTGGACCTGGAGCCCGGCAGCGAGTGATTCCAACTGGGGACCAAATGATGTGAAGTCCTGGACTGGAGTGATGTAATAGGAGCCAGCTAGAGTCCACATCCGCCTTTGAAAACTACGCCCTGTTCTTTGTGCCCAGTGGCTTATGGGGAGATGTGGGGCTCACATCCCTGGCACCCTTCCTTCTTTTTAGAGCCCAAACATTTGGAGTCTGAGGGATGTGCCGTTATTACTGTCTTGGTTCACCCTGCCTGGATGCTGGCCTCCCAACTTCCTGGAGGCTCAGGATGAGAGCACTTGTGGGGTCTATGGGGAGGGGATGCTCCTGGTTGGTGTGGACCTGCCTTGGTCTGAGGAAGATCTAGAGGGCTGGTAGCAGTAAAGACAGCTACAACAGTAGTGTTACTCTCCAGGTCCTAGCAAGCCCTCTCCCATCCCTAGATCCAGGGGCACTTACATCTGACCTCAAGTTGGGATATCTCTAAAGCTCCTAATCTGAAGTTTGGAAGGAGCTGGCGTAGGTGTAGCTCAGAGCCAGGCACCATTACCTCTGAAGAGTAAGGGATTCTCTTCAGCCCCCTTGTCCCTGGGAGTTCCAGGTACCTGAGGTTCCGGTCCACTCTCTTGCTTAGACATTTTCAATGATGTAGATTAGCCTGTGGAATAAAGCTCAGCCGAGGCCTTATATAAATTCCAAAGTTGCTTTAGCTCTGCCTCCTAGGGCTGGGTCAGGGTACGTGGTCTCAACAAGAGAGTCAGGCAAGGGCTGGCAGTGTGTGGCCATCCCGGCCCATGGGACAGTGCTGCTACTGATGGTTCAAAGGCTCTTTTGGACGCTCATCTGGACACACTCTGGCTCTGGGCCTGGGCCTGAGGCACTGGCTGGTTTGCTGGTTGTTCCCAGTAGGGAGGGATCCGGTCCTTGTTCAGAATCTCTTTCCTTGCTGCCCCACAGTCCCTGCCTGGGTGGGGGTAACCCAAACAATGGAAAACTGCAAGTTACAACTTCCGGGATGGGAACAATAGGAAACCTCACTTGTGTTCTCAACTGATCTTTTAAATTTGATCTCCACAGCTTCTTGGTCCACTTTGTGGCAATAAGGCCATTTTAAGTGATCTCCTTTAAGCATTCAATAGTTTTCAATTACAGAATTAGAATGAGCAGTCTCGGATTATAAGCTACGTTTCAGATTTGGTTCGATGTTAACTCCTAGTTCTTCCCCAGCCAGAGCGGGTGACAGGTTGTTGGGCACCTGGCATGTGGCTGCTGTGGCAAGTGGCTGGAGGAGGGGAAGGGACGCTCGTAGCCCTTCCTCATTTGGGTCTCCACTGGGCTCTGCATTCTCAAGGCTCTGAAGGCTCCCAGGGCACTCCTTTGCACACCCTTGCTGGTCATCTTCTGAGGCAGGATCTTCAAGTGGCCCTAAGCTGCTTTTATTTTAATTTTTTAAAAACTTTATTTAGTTATGAGAGAGAGAGAGAGAGAGAGAGAGAGAGAGAGAGAGAATGTGCACACCACGGCCTCCAGCCACTGCAAACGAACTCCAGACATGTGCCACCTTGTGCGTCTGGCTTATGTGGGACCTGGAGAATCAAATCTGGGTCCTTAGACTTTGCAGGAAAAGACCTTAACCACTAAGCTATCTCTCCAGCCCCGAAGCTGCTTTTATTCAGTGCACACATGCTCATCCTTCCAGCCCTGGGGCAGGCTTTCCCCACCACCACAGTATGTGCTGGACACATTTCCCAGGCTGGAGTTAGATTCCAGAGTGGAGGCCTGGGCAGTTCCCCCTGCCCTCCACTTTTGTAGGCAGCACATGTTGTAACTTAGTGTCTGCCAACGCTTCTTTTTCAAATCCTCGTTTTACACATAAAACGGAAAGTTTTGCTTGCTACCTCCCGCCGAGTGTACTGGTGATGTCCAGTTCAGAGGCCCCTGGTGCAGCCATTCTTGACCTGGCTGTCAATCAATAAGATTGATTTTTCAATAGGGAATGGGCAATGTGAGCAAGCGATAGGATGTGGCATCCCAGCTCTATCCTTAATGAGCTGTGTGACCTTGACAGTTGACTTAACTTTTGTCTTCTGTAAAACAGGGACACTAGGACTAAACTTACAAATGGGTGAGAAGAAGAAGAGAAAAGAACAACCCAACACATGGGGTAGGGCGACTGGCCCTTGTGGGCACTGACAAGTGGCAATGCACCGTGATCTTACAGCCCGTGGGCTTGGGATCTTGGAGGTCATGGGGATGTTAGAGTGTCGACTGAGCAAGACTGAGGGCATCTGACTCTGGCTCAAGCTTTGTGACCTTAAGGAGATGACTAACTTCCTTCAAGCCTCAGTTTCCACCGCCGTAAAGTGGGGCTTTCATGTTAGCATTCTGCCTCGGGTCTGTTGGGGAGGGGGTGGATTTATTGAGATAATCTGTGATGCTAAGAACTCACGGCTGAGTTTATGGAGAGCAATTGATTAAAGATAGCCACTGTCTTCTATTACTGATGGGAGATGGGATTTTCCTAGAAGCCTAAGAAGTACCAGTGCTCTCAGATGCCCCTTGAAATCAGCCACTCTGCCCTGACTTATCTGTGTCACTTTAATCGCCCAGGGAACAGTGTAGGGACCCAGATATTCCCAGGAAGCCCTTGATTTATAATTACTCTGCCTCCCAGGCAGTAATTTCTCCTCCACCAACCTCGTCCTGGTCTCGCATGCTAGCGCACGGCCCTCCATTGTCAAAGTCGGGGACTTCAGTCTCGAATTAAATGCAAACAGATGCTCTCTCTCAGCCGTGCTCTGCTCCGAGCCGTCCTGGAGAACACAGGAGCGCAGTGAGGAGGCATCTCTGACGAGCCGGCTCATTTTTCTCATCTTCCTTCTGTGACAAGGAGAGAAGAATTGCTTCTCTAGTAAGCCAGTGTCTGTATTTCTAGAATGGCCTGATGAAAACTCGGGGCTTGATTATCGGTCTGGTAGCTTTGGTAAGGCAGTGAAGGACCTGTTCCCATCTGGTTCCCACTCATGCACGCTGGACCAGAGAGAAACCACTCAAGAGATACCCTAGGTGGAAAAGCCCCCTGGACAAAAGACTTCCTTACCCACCCTTCAGTTGGAGGCCCAGACAGAGCAAGGGACGTGCCCAAGTACACAGGGCCAAGATTGGGCTGCAATCAGGCTTCCTGGCTGCCTGCTGCTTGCTTTTCTGTAACTGTACAAAGTTACAGTCTTTTAGAAAATAATAGGGAAACTCAAACTATAGAACAGATGAGATAGAGGTTCTGCCTGCAATGGGACCAGTGGGGCTGAGAGGGCAGGAACCCAGTCCGGTGGCCTCTCACCCCCTATTGACCCTTGAAACTCCTTTAAGGAACCCTAAGCTTTCATGACACCTGGTTTGAAAACCCTTGCAGTAAACTAACAGGACAAAACAAACCAGTCTCCTCTCCGTGTGTACATGTGTGTGTATGTGCATGAATGTGTGTGCAGGTACATGTGCACATGCATGCATGCGTATGTGGAGGCCAGAGGACAACCTTGGGTATCATTCCACAAGAACATCATTCGTCTTTTAAAAAATCTATGTGTGAAGCCGGGTGTGGTGGCACATGCATTTAGTCCCAGCACTCGGGAGGCAGAGGTAGGAGGATTGCCGTGAGTTCGAGGCCACCCTGAGACTCCATAGTGAATTCCAGGTCAGCCTGAGCCAGAGTGAGACCCTACCTCGAAAAACCAAAAAAAAAAAAAAAAAAAAAAAAAAAAAAAAAAAAATCTATGTGTGTATGTGTGCATATGGCGTTTGTGGCGGGTATGCGTGTATCATGGTGCATGTGTGGAGGTCAGAGGACAACCTCAGGCGTCAGTCCTCATCTTCTACCTCATTTGGGGCAGGGTCTCTTGTTCTCATCTGCATATGCCAGGCTGGCCTGCCTGTGAGCGCCTGGGGATTCTCCTGTCGTTGCTTCACTTATCACTGTGGAAGGGGTGGATTTACAACTGCTAGCCACTATGTTCAGTGTCATATGGGTTCTGGGGATCTTAACTCAGGTCATCGTGCTTGTGCGGCAAGCACTTTTACCCACTGAGCCATCTCCCCAGCCTCAGCCATCTTTGTTTGATACCGGATTCCTCAGTGACCCGTGGCTTGCCAAGGAGGCTAGGCTGGCTGGCCAGAGAGCCCCAGGGCTTTGTCCACCTCTGTCTGCCCAGAAGTGGGATTACAGGTGTGCATCGCCATGCTCAGCATTTTTACCTGGGCTCTGGGGAATTGAACTCAGGTCTGCATGCTTGTGAGGCAAGTCCTTACACCCTGACTATGCTATTTCCCTGTCCCAACTCTATTGTCTTCTTCTTTTTTTTTTTAAAATTTTATTTATGAGAGGGAGAGAGAGAGAGAGAGAGAGAGAGAGAGAGAGAAAATTGGGCCACACTAGGGCCTCCAGCTACTGAAAATGAACTCTGTATGCATGCGCCATCTTGTGCATCTGGTTTATGTGGGTCCTGGAGAGTCAAACCTAGGTCCTTTGGCTTTGCAGGCAAGGGCCTTAACTGCTGAGCCATGTCTCCAGCCCATCTTGATTCTTTAGATTTGAATTTAGGAAGGAAAATTTAGAGTTCTGAATCCTAGTTTATATATGTATTATATATAATATATAGTTTAATATATATAAATAATACATATTATTTATATATTATATATAATTATATATTCAACTATATTTATAGTTTAAATTTATTTATTTATTTGAGAGAGAGAGAGAGAGAGAGAGAGAGAGAAAATGGGTGCACCAGGGCCTCCAGCCACTGTAAATAAACTCCAGACACATGCACCACCTTGTGCATCTGGCTTACGTGGGTCCTGAGGAATCACATCGAGGTCCTTTGGCTTTGCAGGCAAACGCCTTAACTGCTAAGCCATCTCTCCAGCCCCCTAGTTTTTTTTTTTTTAAGTCGACCAGGTATTTGGGTTTCTGTTTTGTTGCACAGGGTGAGAAGGGACAGGAAACCTGCTTTCTACTTCCAGGAGGAATGGGTCGAGAGAGACCCAGCCTCCAAGCAGCTGAACTCTGTTTGTGGAAGCGTCTTCTCTCTGGTTGGGTGTGCTTGTTGCTTTCCTTGGGGAGCAGTGGGAGCCAGTCTGTGGGTTGCTGCCCTCACCCTCTGGATCATGGAGGGGAAGGCCTGGGGTTCCCAGCCTTGGGCTGTCAGAGCAGCTCTGAGTCCATTGGTAAGATAATTGACTGCTCCAAGCTGTCTCCTATAAGCAGAGTCTCCTCAGCTCTAAGACAGGGTCAGCGACGTGACCTACCTGGGGTGTTGGAAGGCCCAATGAGGTCGAGGCATGACAGTGATGGATGAAATTCCCGCTTCATAAAAAGTGCTTTTTAATCATCACTTCTTAACTTCCTATGTTCATATTTTATTCAGCAAATGTTGATGTGAAACCCTGGGCCATGGCTTGTTGCCAAGGATACGAGCTGGCTAGGAGGGCTGCCGAGTGGGAAGGGCAGGCTGTGCAGGTGGCTTGGTTGAACTGTTCATACCTGGGCGAATGCTCTCTGCTGGCTGCCGCCCTTCTCTCAGAGCAAAGTGGGATCACAGAGCCCACTGTTTCTTTTCTTTTCTTTTTTTTTTCCAAATCATTTATTGTCATTATTTTTTAAAAGCAAGCTGTGTTTCAAAAGAGAAGTAACAATGGTGAATAGTTTCTAGGGGCTAGGAACTGGTTTTACTATAGATAGCCCTAGGATTCTGTGTTCACACCCATTGGACTACAGAAGCATGGAGACAAGGAGGTTATATGATATTCCTGACACCACAGAGCTTGAACTCCCATGCACAGAGATGGAAGTGGGCCTTGGAGAAGAGGTGCCTGTAGGGTGCTGCCTCTGCCCCCTCTCTGCCACACAATACAGGTCAACTATCTCATTGGTCAGAAAAGGAAACTGAGGCCCATAGAAAGGTAGACTTGATCAAGGTCATTCAACAAGCCAATGCCAGAACTGGTCCCTAAAGTCTGGCCACTGGTCTCTGGGCCTTGTCTTGTCCTTGTCTGTATTGAATAATGTGGTGCACCATTTTGGTCATGTGAGCTTGTCTCCTTGTTCCTTCTCAGGGACAGCAATCTGTGTGGTCACTCTCCCGGGGTGTGTCTGGGCTGGGCTGATCTGGACTAGGCTTTATCTGTGGTGAGGAGGACGGAGAGGAACTTCCTTCAGGGGAGAAAGGGCTCAGTGTTAGACTCCCAGGCATCCCTCTTCTCTTCCAACTTTCCCAAGCTCCAGGCCACACAATTAAGGGTTTGCTAATAAGCCATCCATCTTGTCCCGCATAGAGAAAGCTGCCTTCCTCCTACTGCCTCCCTCCTCCTCTGGGAGGGGATCAATGCCTTATCTCAGCTGGGCCTGTGTGCTGAGGAAGGAGGGAAATGAAATCACTTAATTAAGGCGCAGAGGAGCAGAAAGGGAACGTGGCTGTGGCCTCCCCGGCTCCCAGTCTCTCCCCTCTGTAGGCAGCATGTGGCAGCAGAGTCCACGGGGACCGTCTGCCTAGGGGGCTTGCTGAGGTGGCAGCTCCTTTGTGGGGAGCACAGGATGAGGTGGTGAGAGGAGAGATTCTCTGGACTGAGCTTCAGACACGTTTCACTCTTCACTCACAGCCCACCTCCACCCTGAGCAGTGCTGGCCTCGGGCTGCGGGCCGTGAGCTACGGTCATCAGTAGAGGAAACTCTGCCATCCCGGGCCTGAATTTCATGTTCATTTCAGGTAAGGAAAGCTTTCTTGGCTTTGTGTGCCCTTGTGACTGTGAACAGAGCTCGAGGGAGGGGCTGCAGGCTCTCTCTGTGGCCCCTGCTTCCCTCCTAGGGTTTGGGTATAAAATGGTTGCTACAGGCCCCTGTGCTTGAGCACTTGTCTCCACATGGTGGCACTGTTTTGGGAGGGTGTGGGCTGTGCAGGAGTTGGGACCTAGCTGGAGAATGTGGGTTGTGGGTGTGTGTGTGGGGGGAGGGGGAGATGGGGCTCAAGGGCTATAGCCACAGCCTTGCTCCTCTGCTCGTGCCATGGAGCTGCTTGTCCTGGCCTCGCCTCCCTTGCCAGGGTGGACTGTATCCCCTGAAACCGTGAGCCAAAATAAACCGCTGCTTCCTTAAATTGCTTCAAGTCAGGTATGTGGCCACAATGACAAGAAAAGCAACTCAAACATTCCCCTTCTCTCAGGCCTTGGGGAGTGCCTACAAACAACCGGACCTCCCCCCCCCCCACACACACCCAAGGACAGTGCTCATATATAAGAAGAGCCGTTTCCCAGAATGCTCTGGGCTGTTGACAGTTCTGCCCTTGAGGTTCTTCCTGCTCTTGGGAGAACCTCCGTCCTCTGTGGGCTGAGAGGGTGACACGTGGACATCCCTTGCTTGCTTGGCTAGGCACCTTCTGTCCTGACCCAGTCAAACTGTCAAGTTTTACGAGCCCCCGTGACCTCCTGGCCTGAGCGGAATCCTTACCGCTGGCTTTTCCAAACACAATCTCTGTGACTCACCGCTGAGTCTTCCACATCCAGTCCTGAGACAGCAGGTGGCCCCGTTTTGTTTCTGTGACTGTGAGGGGGGAGGGCAGATAGGATGAGAGTCCTTCTTAGAGGGTCCTGGGCTTGGATGGAGAATCACTGTCTGCCATCCCAGAGGACCCCAAAGAGACATCCTGCTCCACTGTGCCCAGGTCTGGCTGTTGCTCATCCTCCCCCTAATCTCCTGTAGGACATTGGAGCGGAGAGTGGAGGGAGCATTGAGCAATGTCTGGGGCCAGTTGACTCTCTCTTCAAGGTGGGCCCTGCTTCCTCACCCCCTTGAGGAGCAAAAATAATGTGTCTACCCTGTGGAACCAAGCTGGGTGTCTTCCTTTAAGTGCACACTATATTTGAGGGCAAGGGACAGTCCTCCATTCTGGTGTCCCATTGAGAGCAAAACTTGTTGAGATGATTTATCCACTCAAGGAATGTTCTCTGAGGCAGTAAAAAGGACGGTGGAGGGCTGGTAAAGTGCTTGCCTTTCAAGCACGAGGACCTGAGTTTAATCCCCAGAGCCCATGCAGAAATGCCAGGCGTGGTCGCATATACCTGTAATACCCTGGGGAAGTGGAGACAGGAGGACCTCTGCCCACGCAGGTGAGCTCCAGACCAGTGAGAGACCCTGTCTCAAAAGAGCTGGACAAGCCGGGCGTGGTGGCGCATGCCTTTAATCCCAGCACTTGGGAGGCAGAGGTAGGAGGATCACTGTGAGTTCGAGGCCACCATGAGACTACGTAGTGAATTCCAGGTCAGCCTGAGGTAGAGCGAGACCCTACTTCGAAAAAATAAAACCCCAAAACTAAAAAACAAACCAAAGAAAAGAGCTGGACAGCATTCCTAAGGATGACACCTGAGGTTGTCTGCGGCCTCCGCATACACACACACACACACACACATGAAGCTGAGCACACCCACACGTAAAAATGCATGCACAGATAAAAAAGGGTGGTGGACAGTGACTGAGCCCTGGGATGACCCACGTTGATCTTCTAAGTTAACATAGGTTTGTATACAATTGTCCCCTCATGGTGGCCCACACACATAACTGTAACTGCATGCAGCTCTGACCTTTTCCACTGTCCCTCTAAGGCATGGGCTGAGCATGAGTCAGAGGGCTCAAGGCTGGTCTTCATCTCAGCCACCCCACCTTGTCTCTTGGGGATGGTTTCTCCTCACATCCATTCCCATGGCAGGCAGGATTGCTTCTTTTTTTAAAAATTTTTAGTTTATTTTTATTTATTTATTTGACAGCTACAGAGAGAACGAGAGAGAGAGAGAGAGAGAGAGCGAGAGAGAGCATGCCACGGCCTCCAGCCACTGCAAATGAACTCCAGATGTGTGTGCCCCCTTGTGCATCTGGCTAACGTGGGTCCTGGGGAATCGAGCCTCAAACCGGGGTCCTTAGGCTTCACAGGCAAGCGCTTCATCGCTAAGCCATATCTCCAGCCCAGGATTGCTTCTTAATAAGCTCATGGGGCCATGTCAGTCTTGCCTTGTTTATGTTTGGGGGGACCTCCTGTTGGGGATCGTTCATGCTTACTATTACTGCACATTATTCCTACCAGCCCCGGCCAGCTCCAGTCAGCTCCAGTCAGCTCTGGCAAGTTCCAGCCGACTCCAGCAGGTGGCCTGACAGCACCCATGCAGCAGCACCTCACCCATGTGCCAGGTCTTAGGTCTCTGTGAGGACACACTCAGTGACCACATTCATGCAGACCTGGGAGTGCACACCAGTGATGTGATGGAGCTGGCTCACACCAGACAGCAAGAGACACTTTTTATATAGTCAGAAAACTTGCTAGGTTAGGATCTGTTGAAAGCATGATTTATTATTATTATTATTATTATTATTATTATTATTTTTTCCAGCACTGGGCATTGATGCAGGGTCTTGTGCATACTAGTCAAGTGCTCAACCACTGAGTCACATCCTCGACCTTATAGCTTGACATCAGGGGTATTTACACGGGGGCAATTGGCAAGTGGTACAAGGCACCACCCCTGTTCCCATCTGACTTGTTGGCATACTGCTGAACGCAGATGTTGTAGTTAGCTGCACGTTGCTGGCATGAACATCCAGCCAGACACAATAGTTTATGGGAGGAAGGTATTTACTTCAGGCTTCCAGAGTCCAGGGGAACACCATCAGTGGTGGAAGGAGCCTGCTTCCCTCCACAGACCCACGCAGAGAGAAACCGCTGCAGCAAGCACACACCAACACCAGCAAGCCCAAGACCACCAGAGCTCAAACTGCTCTCCCCACACCTTTGGGCTAGAATCCCATCCACCCCCAGACACACCTTAGGGCTGGACTCTGAGATCTGACCCCAGCAACCCCCCCCCCATAGCAGGAGTCTGCCTGCTAGGGTCTGAAGTTGCAAATTCAGTCTTAATAAAACACCCGAATCTATGGGGCCGTGCATTTACACCATCACGTTCAAGCTACCACACCAGCTAACACTCATCCTCTGAGTCACCCTGTAAGGAGGGTTCTGATGCTGCTGGGCAGATCCTCTGGTCTAGTCTCCAGTTGATCAGCTGGGGGCATGATCCTCATGGCTCTCTTCCTTGGGGGAGGGGGGCCTGCAGCAGAGTCAAGCCGGGTTCCCACAGCAGTGGCTAGTTGGACAGTGGACCCTTGCACTGTTTCCGTCCTTAGTTTATTTGCTCTCATTCCCAGGAGCTCCTATCCCAAATAAGCTGCTCATTTGCAAACCCTTGCCCCTGACGTTTTTCAGAGGCGGGTGTGGACACAAGCTAGGGCTATTCCTATAAGCACAGGCTACATCTGCTTCCCTTGTGCAGAGCGTACCGTTTCCGTGCTTTCACTCTCGTGGTTTTTATGCCTCTCTCTAGCCACGACTGTGAAGAGTCTTCCTGGAGCATCAGCCCCTGATTTGCCCTGGAGCACTTTCAGTAGAAGTGGCAAGGATTTTAAAATATTCAGTTGATTTAGGCAGCAAAAGGAACATCCCCTGCCTGGGCGCTGCCCGCAAGTCTCTGGCCTGATACTCTAACAACTTCCTTCTCTGATTGATGGCGTCTCCGTTTGCAAGCATAACAGCCATGGCCCCCAAGTTACAGCTGCGTAGGAAGCGTAAAGCCAGAGGCCCCACCCTCTAGTCATACGCGGCTCTCTTCCAGACACACTGTGTGTCTTAATCTCCTTTCCAATTTCTCATTCAAATCTCCTCCAAAATACAAAGTTGATCTGTGGCTCAGTTTCTTGTCCTGAAGCTGAACTGCATGGGTTGTCTTGGTTGAACAGCTTGGATGTTGGCTGGGGACATTTCTGGTTTAACTGTATCATGGATGGTAGCTATTAATTCTTTTTTAGAATGGTTTTAAAAATGTATTTCATTTTATTTATTTATTTTAGAGAGAGAGAAAGGGAGAAAGAGAGAAAATAAGATGCAGATAGAATGAGAAAGAATGGGCACACCAGGGCCTCTAGCCACTGAAAATGAACTCCAGACACATGCATCACTTTGTGCATCTGGCTTTACATGGGTACTGGGGAATTGAACTGGGTCCTCAGGCTTTACAGACAAGTGTCTTAACCATTATGCCATCTCTCCAGCCTGGCTGCTATTAATTCTTGGCAGCAGAAGAAGCAAGCAGAAGAGGGAGGTAGAGGTCTGGGGAGATGGCTCAGAGGTTAAAAGTCCTTCCCTTGCAAGCCAGCTAACCCAAGTTTGGACCTCCTTAGCAACCAAGTCCTGCAACGTAACACCCAAAGAAGTACGTGTGTCTGTAATTCCAGCATGCCTATGGCCATGGGAGGCAGAGCCAGGACAATCCCCGAGCTCACCAGCAGAAGCAACAAGAAGGACTCTGTCTCAAAAGAAGGTGGAGAGAAGCAACACTCCAAGGTTGTCCTCTGCTCTCCATACATGCTCCGTGGCATGTGCATGTACATACACACATGTATACATACACACAAGTAAATGATAAAAATAGGACTGACCATGTAGCTCAGAGCACTTGCCTAACATGCACAAGGGTCTGATCCCCAACACCAATATATATTTACACATATATGCTATATAATATTATATATATTATTAACTAAAGAATGGGAAAGATATGAAGTATGAGAAGTATTTTGAAAATGGAAGAGGCCATTAGCCAGGGAATGGGACTAGCCTCCAGAGGCTGAAGGTGACCTTTGCCAACAACCATCAATGTCAAGAAGGCTCCAGTCCTGTAATCTGCCAACAACCTGAATGAACCCGGAAGTGATTCTTCCTACATCCTCCTAAGAAGAGCTTTGGTGGATATCTTCATTTTAGTCTTGTGATACCATAAGCAGAGGACCTAGCCAAACCTCAGTTTGGACTTTTCACTGATTATGAGATAATAAATAGGTATTTTTTAAAAGCTACTAATTTTGTGGTTACTTGTTATGACAACGATATTAATATTAATATACCCACATAGGACTTTGTAGACATAAGAAAAAAATCCTTTAAATCACTGAGATTTCAGAACCTGCCTGTTGTTATAGCAGCTAATGATGTACACACTCTGAGGAATACAAACATGTTAGCTACCAGTGCGTGGAAGACCCCCCATCTAGCCTAGAGGCAAAGTAGAGAAGAGACTGGGAAGTAAGTAAGGTCTCAGGGTATCAAGTTGGGTCTCCTGGGGAGTAGACAGTCTTAACAGAGATGAGTGAACTATCAGTCCATTTTCCGTGGCTGTAACGAAAATACCTGAGGCTGAGTACTTTATGAAGATAAGGTTTATCTAGTGCACAGTGTTAGAGGCTGGATGTCTAAGCAGCATTGTGCTGGCTCTGGCAAGGACCCCCTTGGCTGCATGACATCATCGTGGATGACATGGTGGGAGCGTGTGCCAGAGGGAGAGATCACGGGGCAAGACAGGAGGCCATAGGGTTGGGAGGGGTCAGCCTTGCTATTTTGTCACAGCCCACTCTGTTGGGAATTAAGTGAAGTTCCATGAGACCTTACTTTCTTCCTAGGGTGCAACCCCCCACCCATCACGTGACCTCCTTCCATGAGGCTGCACTTCATTTATTTGCCAATTTATTTATTTATATTTTTGACATTTGCATACATCTGTATAATATAACTTGACCATATTCTCCTCCTTGACCCTCTCTTGTCCCCGTCCCACTACTACTGTTGATCCTTTTCCTCTTTCCAACTAGTTCCCCTTCCTACTGTCATGTCTTTTTTATATGTGTGTGACACTGGATTTTAGTAGAGTTGCTTGCGTGAGCGTGGGTGGGGCGTATATAACAGAGCATGGACAGCTTACTAGTGTCGACACCCTCTCCTCCTCCAGAAGCCATGCATTGCCAATAGCTCCTCTGGGGAGTGTGGGGACGTTGGGAGCGCATGAGGCCCTGTTCCTTAAAGGTTTTACCACCTCCACATTGCTACACCAAAAGAGTAAACTTCTGACGCAGGTATGTTTGGGGAAGAAATTACATCCAAGTCATCGCAGGTGGTTAACCAGAAGTGTGGCTGTGATCTCATGAGCTCTGAGAAGTGAAAATGTGGGCCAAGGAAAGATAATAGCGTGGGGTGGGCGGGAAGTGACTGTGTAAGGTCACATGACAAGATATTGGCAGAGCTGAGGCTAGAACCTGGGCCTCCTCATATCTAGGCATGGCTGTGAAGGAGACTGAAGGGGGGGGCCGCGTGTGAGCCACGTGTGCAGGAGTGCAGGCGCCACACGCCTGTGTGTAGCTCGTCTTCGCCAGCTCCTGCAGCTCCAGGGTTAATGCTCTGCTAGGGAGCTGAGAAGTGCAGGCTCTTCACGTTCGTAATTGAAATCAATTTCTCAGCCTTATCTTTAGGAAACCTATATAGTCTAGACTGTAATCTGAAAGCTTGGGCTCGGGTAACTTTTAAATGAAAACCCCTCTGCCCAGGGGGAGAGGAAGAAAAGAACAAGTGGCTCACCTCTCGTCGCAATTTCTCAAGGAGCGCGAGTGTGTGGAGGGGTGTCCTGCTTTTCCCTCTGCGCGTTTGGCTTTGAGTACATGGCAATGTGTTGGAAGATATGCAAGCATATGTGTGTGTGAGAGAGAGAGTGCGCACTGATGGAGTGGGTTAGTGTGCACCTACCAGGATGGAGGAGTCTGTGTGTTGACGAGTGTGCGTGCTCACATGTGCATGTCTGGGACATGTGTGTGATGGTCTTAAATTATTTTTTTTAAATCTTTGTGTGTGCGGGAGGGGCACGTATGTGCCGTGATGTGTGTGTAGATGGCAGAGGACGAACAACCTCCGGTGTTAATCTTTGATTTCCACTTAAAAAAAAATAGTACTGTAGAGGGTCTTAGCTGCTGTTTGACATTTAATGTATCTTACAGATCCAGGTGATTTAGTTACTTTTTAAACAATATTTTTATTTATTTGAGAGAGAAAAAGAGGGATATATATATAGAGAGACAGACAGACAGACAGAGAGAGAGACAGAGAAAGAGAGAGAGAGAGAATGGGCACGCCAGGGCCTTCAGCTACTGCAAATGAACTCCAGATGTGTGTGCCCCCTTGTGCATCTGGCTAACGTGGTTACTGGAGAATCAAACCAAGGTCCTTTGGCTTTGCAGGCAGGTGCTTTAACCACTAAGCTATCTCTCCAGCCCTCTACCTAAAAAATATATTTTTTATTTATTTGAGAGCAAAAGAGAGAAATAAGGAGAGAGAGAGAGGAGAATGGGCACTTCCAGGCCTCCAGCCACTGTAAACGAACTCCAGATGCATGCACCACCTCATGCATTTGGCTTGCGTGGCTACTGGGGAATTGAACCTGGGTCCTTAGGCTTTGCAGGCAAGTGCCTTAACTGCTGAGCCATCTGTCCAGCCCTCCACTGCCTTTTTTGCTTGTGTCTATATGTGTATGTAATGTGGTGTATGTGGTACTCGAACACGTATGCCACTTGTGGCAGGGGTCCCTTACCTGTGGTGGTTGGGGCAGAATGCGGGGTGCCTGCTTCATGGCTATTCTACCTGTTCTTGAGCCAGAGTCTCTCCCTGGCACTGGGGCTTACTGTTTTACACAAGCCTGGACTATTCCCTGGTCTCTGCTCCCCTTCGCAGTTGCCTGTGGTCATGCCCAACTGCTTATGTGGGATCCAGGGATTCAAACTGGGGCAGTTTCAAGCCTTCTTAGTCCTTCATGGTCGTTTGGGAACTGTACTTAACTGACGAGACCTTTCCATTTTTTCTTTTATTTTAATATTTCTAAAGAATTATTATTTATTTTATTTATGAGAGAGAAAGAGAGAGAGAGAGAGAGAGAGAGAGAGAGAGAGAGAGAGAGAGAATTGCCACGCCAGGGCCTCTAGCCACTACAATAGAACTTCAGACATGTATGCCATCTTGTGGGCATGCACCACCTTGTGCATGTGGTTTATGTGGGATTATGGGGGAGTCAAACCTGGGTCCTTAGGCTTTGCAGGCAAATGCCTTAACCCCTAAGCCATCTCTCCAGCCCTTAAGTTTTATTTTTTAAACATATCTTTATTTATTTATTTGCAAGCAGAAAGAGAAGAGAGGCAGAGAATGGGCACAAATGGACTCCAGATGCATGTGCCATCTTGTACATCTGGCTTTACCTGGGACCTGGGGAATCAAACTCAGGCTGTTAGGTGTTGCCGGCAAGCGCCTTAACTGCTGAGCCATCTCTGCAGCCCACCTTCCACTTTCTGCTTCTGAAGGGAGCCTCGTGTTCACAGCTGCCTTTTCCGAGCAGGCTGGCCTGGGAACTTCCAGGGACTCTCCTGCCTCTGCTTCCCACCTTGCCACAAGTGCGCTGGGATCACGGACGTGTGCCACCGCGTCCTGCTTAACCCAGCTTCCGAACTCAGGTCCTTGCTTGCACAGTGACAGGCGCTTCATCCTTTGAGCCATCTCCTCAGCCCCTGTGATGGCCTCTTTAGTGTTTGTTTTTGCTCGTGAGCTTGGGAGTGCGAGTGAGTATATGTGACGAGGGTAAATGTGTGTGTGCAGGTGCGTGGAGCAAATTACAAATGGGCTTGTAAATATGTTCTCTATCAGAGCCCTGTCGTATATTCACGTCTCTCATCTCAGAGGGCTCTAGCCATCCGGGACCATTCTCCATTCTAGTGGGCCTAGGAACAGATACCTCCCTTTACTTCCTGGGTGGCTTTGCTGATCAAACCTACCTCCGTACCTTCCCTGTACCCACAGGAACACACTGGCCCTCTACTGGCTACTGGACAGCTTCCCCGGCATCCTTTCTCCAGTAGACAGCTTCACGTTCCCGGGATGAACTTCCAAACCAGATACAGTTTATGGGAGGAACAGGATTTATTGAAGCTTACAGATCCAGGGGATGGTCAATAATGGCGGAAGAAGCTGGCCCCCTCTCACAGGTCCAGGCAGAGATAGATACAACCACCAACACCATAAGCAAGCACAGTCCAGGAGAGCCAGGCAGGGTGCAAGCACTCTGCACACCTTTGGGCTGGAATTCCAGATCTGCTCCCAAACACACCTTAGGGCTGGATCCTAGGATCTGCCCACGGTGACTCCTTTTCCAATCAGGCAGCTGGAAATCCAAGAAGCTTTAATGAAACTGAATCTATTGGGGGAACATCCTCTCAAACTTCCACACCTTCCTTTCCTTAATCTTGCCCAGGTTTTATTCGGCATAGGCCTTTTCTGAGGATGACGTGTCAGCGGGCAGGGAACTTGCTTTGGCTTCACTAGAGGCCTGGGCACTCAGCACCCTGCACTGGTCCCCAAGCTGGAAGTGAGGCAGGAGGGTTCCACAACCTTTCTTTGCAGCCCGGACATGAGGCCACCAGGTTAGGGACGTGGTAGGTGCTTCCTCCCTTGTTGTAGCCCATGCAGATGAGGGCAGTCTCCCTCCATCTGCTCTTTACCCCTTCCCCAGCCGAGGGCCCCCATCCTCCTGATACCCCATGGGTTTCTCACTTGAAGTCAACCAGCCTTGAAATCCCTGCCAGCGCCTGCAGTGTAATTGTGGGGCTGGTAATCAATGGAGGATGCTCGGCTGCCCAGGGTGGGCGTGGCAGAGGCACAGACTCCCCTGGGTTCCAGGAAAAGACTGGGAAGTGAGAGTGATAGCAGGATCAGGAGGGCAGGGCCCAGGGGCAACCTCATGCCATCCAGGACTCAGGTCTCTAACTCAGGTGGGCAGGAGTTGGGACAGAGGGAGGGAAACAGGTGAGCCTTCTGGAAACTGCCTTCTAGAACAGCCGGAGACAGGGTGGCTGAGGCAGCAGGAAGGACAAGCATTTGATTGACTTGAGGACAAACAGGAAGCCTGTAGTGCTGTAGGTGGGGGTGAAGCCAGAACCACGGAAGTGGGCAAAATGCCCACTGATGACAGTGGTGGCAGGAGTGGGAAGCTGGCATGTCAATTGGCTGACAGGAAGCAGAACTGAATAGGAAGTAGGACCAGGCTATAAAACCTCAAAGCCTGCACCCAATGACCCATTTCCCTCAGCAAGGTTCCTAAAGGTTCTGCAACCCTCCCAAATAGTGCCAGCAGTTTATATATGAGCCCATGGAAGACTTTTCTTTCTTTTCTTTTTTTTGGTTTTTCAAAGTAGGTTCTCACTTTAGTCCAGGCTGACCTGGAATTCACTATGTAGTCTCAGGGTGACCTCGAACTCATGGCAGTCCTACTTCTGCCTCTGAGCGCTGGGGTTAAAGGTGTATGCCATCATGCCCGGCTATAGAGGACATTTCACATTCAAATCACAACACCTACTCATGCATACCCACCTACAAGAGGCATGTGTGGAGTCAAAGCAAAATAGCAGAGAATTGTCCCAGTGCTACCCTTGCAGAATGGACATTTTGAGGGCTTAGAGACCTTGCCATTTCTGGGCTAGCTTACCCACATTCTGATGCTGTAGGTAAATGTTCATTGGAGAGGGCCTTTTTTTTTTTTTTTTTTTTTTTTTTTGAGTCAGGGTCTGACTTTAACCCAGGCCTAAACTCACTCTGCAACTCTAGACTGGCCTCAAATTCATAGCAATCCTCCTACCTCTGTCTCTCATGTGCTGGACTTAAAGGTGTGTGCCACCATGTCTAGCTGGAGCAGGCTATATCTTATTTTATTTTATTTTTTTTTTTGGTTTTTCAAGGTACAGTCTCACTCTAGCCCAGGTTGACCTGGAATTCACTGTGTAATCTCAGGCTGGCCTCATTAATGAACTCACAATGATCTTTCTACCTCAGTCCCCTGAGTGCTGGGATTAAAAGCATGCGCCACCATGCCCAGCTCTGGAGTGGGTTTTGAAGGAAAGAGGAGACCAGAGCGAAGCAAGGTTCACAGTCACAGAGGTCTATCTAGGGCTGCCAGGCGATGCCCTGTAATGTCAATGCGCCTCCGCCTTGCATAGTGCCCCACACAGATGTTCTTCCTTCCTGTGGAGAACCACCTCCAGAGGGCACTGGACCCAGAAGCAAGGTCCCCGGAGACCAGCCTCAGTGCTCATACTAAGCAGGACACCTTGGGGCCAGCGGGGGGTGGTGGTGGGGGGAACCAGTGTCAGGCCTAGGGTGACTCTGTAAGTCAGAGCATTTTGGTGCATAAAATGTGGAAACACGAGTCTATGAATTGTAATCGAGCATGACGAAATCGCATCAGCAGAAGTAAATATGAAATGCGAGCTGAGGGAGAAGCACGGCCGTGCGCCCAGGCTCGTCACCCCTCACCCTCCCTCTGGCTCACAGCTCCACCCTGGCCTTCTGCTCTGCACACACACCAGATGAACCGTGTGTAGGTCTCCATGCCCAGTTTGGCCACTGTGTCCTCCCCTTCTCTTGCCCAAAGCCAGGACAGCCACCGGCTCTCCATCCTCACAACAGGCCACCTCGCCTTCACTGTGTTCAGCATGGGGCTCTCGGTTAGAAGGGCCTGGTGAGCGCGATTCTTTCTGCTGACCTGGCGCTAGCGAAGGAAAGCACCTCTTTGCTGGCTGGGAAGATGCTGAATGCCGTCCCCGCCCTACCGTTCTGAAGACTTCTCAGAGCCCTTACTCTGCTAATCTGTAGGCAAATCTCCAAGATGGGGGGTGGCTGGAGAGATAGCTGAGCAGTTAAGGTGCTTGCCTGCAAAGCCTAAGGACCCCGGTTTGATTCCCTAGTACCCATGTCAAGCCAGGTGCACCAGGTGGCGCATGCATCTGGAATTCATTTGCAGTGGCTGGAGGCCCTGGTGTGCCCATTCTCTTTCCCTGGTTCTCTTTGCATCTTTCTCTCTCAAATAAATAAATAATAAATACACAAAATATTTTTTAAAATTCCAAGATGGGGCTGGAGATTATTTGGCCATTGTCAGTGTTTTCTCTTTAACTTTGTGTGTTTATGTATGATCTGTGTGTGTGCATGCACACGTTCACGTGTCTGGGTGTGGGAATGTGCGTGCTTGTGGAGGTGTTAGTTGTCATCTCCCACCTTGTTTGAGGCAGTTTCTCATCATTACCACTACATTCACCAGCCTAGTTGGCCTGAGGGCTTCAGGGTGATTACCCTGTCTCTGCCTCTCTTCTTGCTGCAGGAGCTCTGGGATTACAGATGCCAGGGCTATTACATCCGCTTTACAAGGGTCCTGGGGATCCCAACTCAGGAGCTCACGTTTGCGCAGCCTCCACTGTCAATTTTCTAGCCATTGTTCTCAACATCTCCTGGCTTCATCCTGTTTCTTTTGGATAATGTTGGGCTACGGTCTGTACGCTCACAACCTAAGTGGAAGGTGGTCCCAAGCAGGATCCCAGTTTAGGAGGGGTCTTCTGGCCTTCTGACCTCTTTTGGAAGGAGCAGTGGCTTTGTCATCTTATGACAGGTTGGGGAGCTCATGGAGTGGGAGCAGAATTGAGTTTTAGATAAACCAGGCCCCTCTCTCTCTCTCTCTCTCTTGCTCGTGTGTGTGTGTGTGTGTGTGTGTGTGTGTGCCTGAGCAATGATCACTCAGCACCTCTGAGATGCAGACCAGATGCTGGATGGGGCAGAGGACAGAGCCCACCTCAGGAAGCCCCTCAGCAGGTGGGAGTGCTAACACGCTCATGTGGAAAAAAGTCCTGGCCTGATGCAGGAAGAAATTCAGGACCCCAGGGAGCCCTTATCTTTATTTCATGAGCCTGCAAGCCCATGAGGAGGAAAGCAGTTCACAGATGAGCACATTCCACACCATGTGCACACACACACACACACACACACACACACACACACACACACACCTGCATACGTGCCCTGCGTGAGCCATGGGTGCATACAGAGGCACACCCATGTGTTCATGTGGACATCTGTTAAATGTCATAGGCAGGGTCCTCAATGGCCCTTAAAAGCCACAGCCCCTCATGTGCAGGCCTTGGGCTACTCCCTCCCCTTACACGAGGTAGGACCCAGGAAGGATGGATGGCGTATCACTCCTGTGACTCAGTTCTGTTTTTTTTTTTTTTTTTTTTTTTTGGCAAAGGTGAAGGGACTTTTCAAAGTTAACTGAGTGTTCTTTTCTTCCTGTGCTAGGGGTGGAATCTAGAGCCTTGGTTCATGCAAGGCAAGTGCTCTATCACTGAGCTATAACTCTTAATTTTTTTCTTTCACTCTTTCTTTTGAGACAGAGTTTTGCTGAATTGCCCAGACTGGCCTTGAACTCTTTCTGTAGCTTAGGTTCACCTTGAACTCCTAATCCTCCTGCTTCAGCCTTCTGAGTAGCTGGGATGACAAGACTGAGCCACCAGGGTCAGCTGTAATTAAGGTCCTTAATCCATTAACTTTGAGTCAATTAGACACCTGTGTTCATCCCTGAACACAGATGGAGACATGTAAACGGTCTGTTCATGTGTCTTGTGTCTTCATTCAAATGAACACACGTACACACACACACACACAGTGGTTTCTACATGCTAGACACTGGTCTGAGTTTATGCGTATCAGCTCACTTAATTGGTAACTGTATAGAAGCACATAGACAAGCACACACGTAGTCTGTGCACACAGACCTGCTGTCACTGAACTTCTGTAAAACACAACACTGACCTGGACTTCGGGGGGCAAAGTGAAGGAGCTCTCAGGCAGGGCAGATTCTCAGAGAAGCTTTTTTGCAAATTTTTATTTGCAGGCAGACATAGGTAGACAGATAGATGGGCAATGGGCACACTAGGTCTCCAGCCACTACATACAAACTCCAGATGCATGCACTGCTTTGTGCATCTGGCTTTATGTCGGTCCTGGGGAATTGAACCTGAGCCTGAAGGCTTTGCTAGCAAGTGCCTTTAACCACTGAGCAACCTCTCCAGCCACAGCTTCTTTTATTTACTTATTTGCAAGGTCAGAGAGAGAGAGAGAGAGAGAGAGAGAGAAGTATGGGTGTGCCAGGGCCTCTAGCCACTGCAAACTAACTTTGTGCATCTGGCTTCACATGGGTACTGGGGAATTGAACACAGGTTGTTAAGCTTTATAGGCAAGTGCCTTAACTACTGAGCCATCTCTCCAGCCCCCCAGCTTCTTTTCTTTCAAGATATTTTATTTCTATTTATTTGTGAGAGAGAGAGAGAGAGAGAGAGAGAGAGAGAGAGAGAGAGAGAGAGAGAGAGAGAGGGGCAGATAGAGAATGGGTGCACCAGGGCCTCCAGCTGCTGCAGATGAACTCCAGATACATATGCCATCTTGTGTATCTGGCCTACATGGGCTCTGGGGAATCAAACCTGGGTCCTTTGGCTTTGCAGGCAAGTGCCTTAACCACCAAGCAATCTCTCCAACTCCCCAGCTTCTTTTTAAGAAAACTCCCCGCCCCCCGAGGTTGGGTCTCACTCTAGCCCAGGCTGACCTGGAATTCACTATGTAGTCTCAGGGTGGCCTCAAACTCTTGGCGATCCTCCTATCTCTACCTCCCGAGTGCTGGGATTAAAGGCACACATCACCACACCCGGTAAAGAAAACTTTTTTTGGGGGGGATTTATTTGAGGTAGGGTTTCACTCTAGCTCAGGCTGACCTGGAATTCACTCTGTATTCTCAGGGTGGCCTTGAACTCATAGTGATCCTCCTACCTCTGCCTCCTGAATGCTGGGATTAAAGGTGTGCACCACCACGCCCGGCTGAAGAAAACTTTATTGACAAATTTCATGCATGTACACAATGTATTTTGATCACAATCCCCTCCCGTTACCTTCTTGTGTCCTCCTCCCCAGCCCTTTCCACTGAACCCCTTCGTCTTTCCAACTAGTCCTCTTCTATTCTTTTGTTTTGCCCTCCTGCGCCATCCATGATGGATTGTGTGATAGCTGCGGTGACGTCATGAACACAACAGCTGGTGTCTGGAAGACAGAGTTCCCAAGTACTCCTGCCCGACCTCTGGACCTTATGGTCCAGACAACATTCACTCAGGTAAGTTTCTGCGGGAGCATGCCCCAGCTCCCTCTAATGCCTGCGGGCAAGTCCGGGCAAGTTCCACACTCCAAGCTATCCACAAGCGGACTTCGGTCTTTCCGCTAGGAGGCACTAGACTGGCACTATGGCTTTGATCAGTGGTCTCTGGCTTGCAGTGGGGAGGGAAGAGCTTGCATCTTGGGTGAGGGAGAAAGATACATTAAAGCGCACACCCTGCTGCCCACCACAGCCTCGTTCTCCCTCTGCTCCCTTCATTCCCACACTGCCCGTTGCGTTCTTGGAACTCCAGGCTCCCGTCACTATTGCTGCTCTCCTCAGACAGGCGCCAAGCAACAGATGACAGGGTTGGCCACATCCTGTTTTGCTTGTCATCCTTTGAGGACATCCTTGGCTCTCTTGATTTATTTACAAAACCCTTATGCACCATTTACTGAGTACCAGGTACTGTCAAGAGTGCCTTACAAATATTAATTCATGTGGTCCTCATAACAACCTTATGAGGTGGGCACTATTATTATCCGAACTTAATAGATAAGAAATGGAGGCACAGAGAGGTTGAGGTAACTTGCACAAGCTCACGCAGCTGCATAGCAATGAAATGACAAGGAGTCTTCATTTCATTTTAGACATGGAGAAATGGTGTAAACCACAGTCTGTGGAGGAGCCTAGCCTTGAACTTGGAACCTAAATCCAGGGCGGAGTTTATTTCCCTGGAGGAGGGGATGCATTAAGATGAAGGCTTAGGGCACCAGTGAGTTAGGGGCTGTGATGGGAGCAGAAGACACTGTCCTCTGTCTGCTCCGGTGACCCCCTCACTCGGGTTTATAGCCTAGGAAGCCATGTCCTGGCCAATGGGGGATGTCTTTGGGATTTTCACATAGAGTTCACAAAAAAAAAAAAAAAAAAAAAAAAAAAAAAAAAAGATTAAAGGCAGGGCTGGCTCTCAGCTGATGCCCAGCCACGGGTGAGTCTATAGATGCAGACGCCGGAATGGGCCTTTTACAAGATACACAACCCATTCTACACTCAATTGCGTTCCATAAATCAGGTTAACCTTTTCAGCGCAGCTCGGGGAAAATTAATTACTCATATCGGAGCACATGACCTTTCTCTGTGGTAGCGTGAGGCGAAGCGCTCGGGAGTGCTGGCTCCCTGTCCTCCACACGGAAGCAGCCTGGCCTTCAGGAACCCACGCAGGGCCACACAGTCCACCGGAGACAGCAGTACCCACCGCCTTCCAAGGGGTGGCCCTGAGCGGCTCTCTAGCGCCCTCCAGAGACTGAGTCCTCACTAGGTCACGAGGTACAGATTTTAGGAAAGAGAGCTTCCCTAGTCCTCTTTGGGAGCTGGCTGGGCTGGGGAGGGGAGGGACAAAGGGAAGGGAGACTGGTTTGAAGGTTCTGCCTTCCCTCCTGGTGAGAGCTTTTTTGAGAATCCCCATTGGGATTCACTTGGTAGACATCCCTCTCAAAGAACATTCCTGGCCTTACCAAGCACTCTGACACCATCCAACTAGCTGACCAACATTTAACAATGGACCATTTGCCACCGAAGCAACAACCAACCATCCAGTTGAACATCGCCCTCCTAAGCTGAGGACCTCACAGGCAGCCAGCGTGGCTGAAATCTGCAGTGTCCTGCGCAGCTCTGGGGAATGTGCGGGAAAGAGGACACAGGACCTGCCTTCTAAGGACTTCTAGTTCACCCAGGACACGAGACTTGGACAGCACAGAATTACTGAGCATGTGAAGCCTGGACTCATACTGGAGAAGTTTTGTTCTTATAGGCTGTTAGTTTGGGTGTGTCAACTTGACAGGACTTAGAATCAAAATGGAAATGGGTCTCTGGAAGTGTCTGTGAGGTAGTTTCTAGATTAGTTTTATTTTTATTTTTTCAAGGTAGAGTCTTACTCTAGCCCAGGCTGACCTGGAATTCACTATGTAGTCTCAGGGTGGCCTCGAACTCATGGCGATCCTCTTACCTCTGCCTCCCGAGTGCTGGGATTAAAGGCGTGCGCCACCACGTGCGGCTAGATTAGGTTTTTTTGAGGTAAGAAGACACGAGCTAACTAGGGGTGGTAACTTTTCGTGGCGCTGTGGTCCTGGACTGAATCAAAACGCAGCAGCGTTCATTGCTCTGTTTCCTGACGATGGACGGAGTGATGTAGTGGGGCCAGCTGCTTCCTGTCCTACTGCCGTGCCTTCCCTGCCATGACGGGATTGTCTCCCCTTGAACTGTAAGCAGAAATAAACCTTCCTCCTCCTTGTTACTTTTGTCAGTGAGAAAAGCAACACACACACAGAGGCTGTCCACCTTTGACTTTCAGTACCTATAATCAGTGGCTACTGGCAGCAGAGGCAGGCCATGCCAGATCAGGTACTCCCTTGACCACTGTCCCAAGCATGCATACCTGCACATGCAGGGTGCAGAGGTGCAGAGTGTTGTTTTTGAAGTTGAATAGACTTTTCTGAGTCCTGGCTCTGCCACTCAGATTAGCTGGAGGTTCTTGAGCAAGTTACCTAAGCTTTGAGTATTCATTTTCTTGTCTTAAGAAAAAAAAAAAGGGGTGATATCATACTTAAGGGTATCTGTGAGAATTCAATAAGATAATACCTGGAGAGAGCCCTTTGCATAGTGCCTGGCACTTAGTAGGTGCTCACTAAACATCAGCTATAATAATTATCATGATCAGCCGCTGGTATGATTCTTGGCAGGTTAGTGAGTCGTATTCTTAAAAGACATTTAAAAATATTTATTTATTTTTATTTATTTATTATTTGAGAGAGAAAGAGAGAGGGAGAGAGAGGGAGAGAGAGAGAAAGAGAGAGATAGGGAGGGAGGGAGAGAATGGGCATACCAGGGCCTCTAGTCACTGCAAATGAACTCCAGATCAATGTGCTACCTTGTGCATCTGGTGCTCTTGACCCCATGGGCAGATCCTCTGCTGGGAGGGCCTGTCACTTCTGTAATCATGGACACATGTCCCATCTTCTTGAGCTTATAGGGCCAGCTAGGTGGAAACGGGGGGCTGGATGGAGCCAGAGGATGTATGGCTGGCAGACATGCGAGAAGATGCCACTGCATGCAGGGGCAGGTCACACAGTGTTCCGGAGGGTAGGAGAGGCACACCATAATAGCAAGGCAGCAGCTAGGGGATGGCAATCAGAAATGGGAGGTGCTGGGGTGCAACGTGGGCTTCTCCCAGGTCCCGTCCTCTGCCCACACAACTTGAGAATTGCTTATAGCATCATTGTCACCTACATTTCCAAGACCCCAGTAGATTTACTCATAGCCAGCCAGCCCATCCCTGAGTTCTAGACTCACGCATCCATGTGCCGCCCTGGCTGACTTCAGAAATCCCATTCACCCTTCTGGGAGACTCACTACTCATCGAAGTGCTGAGGAGAAATGACAGTGGAGTGTTCAGCACTGAGACATCGCTTTCATCCCCTCCCAAGCTCGGGGACCATTGCAGAAGAAGTGGCAGAAAGAATGTAAGAGCCAGAAGATGGGGAGGAGTGCTTCGTAACACTGTCTTCCAGACACAAAGTCATGGTTGCATTTTATGACCTCACAGGGGCTGTCACTACCTGCACAGGATCTGCTTAATAGGAGGATTAAAAAAAAAATGACATCAAAATAGAAGAGGAACTTGCCGGAAAGAAACAAGGGTTCAGTAGAAGGAAGGTAGGGGAGGGGACGAAGAGGCTGGTTGGAGGGGATTATGATCAGGGTACATTGTGTATATGTGTGGAGGTTATCAATAAAAAGGCAAAACAAAAAAAATCCCACTCACCAGGAACCTTGAACGTCTTCCTTTACAACCATTTGCCTGAGAACTATTGGACATGCCCCAAGGGCTGGGTGTGGACGGCCATGTTGCCCTGTGATTCTACCCCTGGCCTTTGCTGGGTGGACTTGAGGTGGCAGTGCATTCAGGCTTTGTTGGGCTCTGAAAGGCCCAGGTGTGAGGCCTAGTGGAACTTCCTGAGCCTAGCTAAAGTTTGGTGATCTGCCTCTGGCCAGACGTGACTCAGCAAGACGCCTAATGGCTTCTTGCCTGCTACTTCCACATGGGAGTTAGAATTATCATTTCAATAGTCACAGTTTACTATTGGCCCTTACCTTTCCCCACCGTCCTAAAATCCCCGCCTTCGTCCCCAACATTATATAGGCAACTGCTCATAGCAATAAATCGAGTTCCTGCTTCGACAAGACTCCCGACTCAGTGTGGTTTTTCTCCGGTGGCCATGAGAGGTCTGAGTTGTCGGATGCTCATCTCCTCCTCAACCCCTTGGGAGGAACCAGCGGGCCTGGTCCTTCCCTTGGCACTACCTGCCCCCGCCGGCGGAGCCTGGCATCTGGCGCCCAACGCGGGGCTCTCAGAGCCCGGCAAGGCTTGACCCTTGAGATTTTCTTTCAGTCTCTCTCAGTCTCAGCATGGCCCACCGGATCTTTGAATGGAGGTTGGGGTAGGCAGAAGTCATGTGTTAGGGAAAGCTGAAGGAAAAGTGGTGGTCCAGGGCAGACAGAGGGAGGAGGCTTGGGCTCCTGTGAGCTCTTCAGTCCTTTGGAGTGTGGTCTCCCGTTCTGCCCTTGAGTGGTATAAACCGCTCTTATATCCTTAGAACACCCCCCCCTTTAAGGAATCCTGTGCATGTCTGTTAGACTATGGATGGTGACCTTGCCACACAGGGAGAGGAAGGAGGATGAGGGGGTGGGGAAAGGAAGAGGGAATAATGGAGACCTAGTCCAATGTGTGTGGCACAGTAGTTTACAGGATTGTGAGGAGGACAAAGAGATCAATAGTGTGTGGACCGTGCTCATGTGTGTGTGACATGGACAGACAGCCCCCGCCCCGACAGGCAGGGGACAGGGAGTTAGATATGAAGCTGATCACTGACACACACTGCCATGCAGAAGTGAGAGATGATGAGGGAGACAGGGGCAGCCCCACAGGGGAGCAAGGAGACCCACAGAGAAGCTTCAGAGCACAGGGACACATAGAAGTGGCTGTCCTTTTTGCCCATAGGCCCCAATCACCAGTCCACTGCCCTTTGAGACAGACCCTGCCCAGGCCTTCCCAGTGCGCAGCCACACTACGCAGCTGGGCAGAGGTCCTCTGCTGGCCTCAGGAGGCTCCTCTGTGCAGGCCGCATGGAGCTGCAGCCCAAGATGACCCTGTGACCGGGCCCTGGGGCTGACTCACCTCCTGCCTGTGTTCTAGCACACCAGCCCCTCGACAGAATGACATACAGACACGCCACCTCTCACACACACTGAATGACACATAATATAGATACAGTGAAACGCACAGACACACACTCTCATGTACACATCTACACACACACACACACACACACACAGAGGCACACAGATATGCAAAAGCAGAGATACTGAATGCAGACATCCACCAACATACACAGCTGCTCAGATCCGCACAATTACATAGGAACACCAGAGACAGAAAGACACCCAGTGACCCAGAAATATACCCAGACCTATAGACACTCAGAAACACTAACAAATGCTGGTGACAGGTATGCACAGAGTCACAGATCCCCAGATACTTGTGGAGAAATGCAGACAGATATGCGAACACCTGTGGACTCGCAGAGGCCAGCTGTGGCAGAGACACATGCTGTGAACACACACGAGCAGGTCTGTCTGCAGATACACAGCCCCCTAGCCCTACATTCAGGCATGACTTGGTCCATGAGGGGGGCTCTGCTAGGGGAGGGGCCACACTGCTGGGTCTCCAGTGAGCCTCTCAAGTCTGCAAGTGGAGGATGCATTATTCAGGGACAGGAAGAGACTGTTCCCCTGGTGCCAGTCTCCAGCCTGGAGTCTATGCTGAGCCGGGTCCTGGGGGCAGGAAGGGGAGCTGTTCTCTTTGCCTGCAAAAGCAGAGTGGGCTGTGATAAGACTCCTGGGCAGGGTCCGAACTGAGGAGCGCGCAGGGCAGGAACAGGAGTGGGTCTCCACTCCAGGCTCCTTGGAGCTGAAGCCTTGCCAAGCTCTTACCAGAGCTAGAATCTCTGAGCTTGGTCCTGGTGACTGTGTCTATGTGTTCAAGCATGTGCAACTGTGCCCGCATAGCTATGCACACACGCGTGTCTATTTGTGAGCACACGCATGCAGCCATGCACACACGTGTGTAGGTTTAAATATGAAAATGAAAATGGAGTCATGTGTGTACGCACATGGGCACACGTGTACGTTTGGTGCCTATGTATGTGGGCATACACGTATGTAATGGACGCAGACATGACCGTGCAGCCAAGTGCGCAGGTTTGTGGATGTACAGCCCACGCGAGTTCCGTCTTCTGAGCCTTCTGCACCGCCACTGTGCCCCGCGTACCTCAGCCTGGGGCGGCCCCAGATGTTGGTCCAACATTCCTCATTCACTGCGGAAAATCAAACAAACAAATGAAAAATTAACGCCATTGTTAGCCAGGGATGCCCTCAAGCTGAGGAAGCTGCCTCTAGCCAGCCCAGCTGGCGCAGATGGCGGAGCTCCAGGGCTCACCTTGGGCCTCGGCACTGGAGCAAACCGGATCAGCAGCAGGCTGGAGAGAACGGGCTGATGTGGGTTGAGTCCTGACGTGAGTGTGGGAGGCCGTCAGGATCTTAAGGGAGTGTCTGTCTCTTCCAGCCATTCCCATGCCAAGAGTCTCCTATGATGTGAGGTCCCAGCACAGGAGGGTGACACACATGGGCACCTAGCATATAGTACGTGCTCAATAAACAATGTTAACAGGGCAATGTTAACAGCAGTTGCCAGATCAGGAAACTGAGGCTCAGAGAAGTTATTTAGATTACCCAGTTCCAGAAAGCTCATGAACAGGGTGGTGAGGTTCAGAGCCATCTCCAGCGTCCTCTCAAATTCAGGGACTTTTCACTGTACGTGTGACATACACAGTGATGAATTAGAGATAGCTGCGGCATGTCCATGGTTTTTCCTATCGGGGAAGAGTCTAACTCCCCTCTCCATGGAGCTGGACTGGGCTTAGAGACTTCCTAGGTGAGGCCCTGAGAAGTTTTTTTTTTTTGGGGGGGGGTTTCGAAGTAGGGTCTCGCTCTAGCCCAGGCTGACCTGGAATTCACTATGGAGTCTCAGGGTGGCTTCGAACTCACGGCAATCTCCTACCTCTGCCTCCCCAGTGCTGGGATTAAAGGCGTGTGCCACCACACCCGGCTCCCTGAGAAGTTTTATAGCCTCCAGCCCACTAGGAAACTCTCCTTAGGAGCTCCGAGCCGCTGTGGAAGAAGCCCCGGAGTCCGAGACTGTACACAAATGGGAGGTCAGGTTCAAGGTTCTCTCTGAGCCAGCCTTCCTTATCCCTGCTTAGACACCCAGGGTGTGAGGGAGCCATCTTGGACCCTCCAGGTCAACTGAGGTCAAGTCTGTTGCCACTGCATGGAATAGACATCCAGCCCAGCACGTCCTGGACTTCTGAGCCACAGAAGTGCAAGTATGACACAGTGATGGTTGTGTTAGACCCTCAGTTTTTGAATAGTGAATGCAGCAATCAACACTAGAACATGCACACATGTGTGCACACACACATGGTAAATGCAAGTGCTTAGAAACATACACAAAGCAAGACCCCCCCGACACACAAATGCATAAACTCAAATGCACCCTGGTCTTTCTCTGATTCCTGTTCTTTGCCCCCCCTCCGCCCCCTCCCAGCATCAGACTCCTGTGTGCACTTCCGCCTCTCTTTTTCAGGGTGAGCTGCGCTCACATCCCAGAGATGACAATGGCTTCTCATTATCCAGCCGGTCTGGTCTCATTGTTTGTGAGACTTTCTCATTTGAATTCTTTCCAAGAAGCAGAGTGAGTAATTTTAAATGGAAATGCATAAAAAACAATAATTACCATGGTTGTGTCATAGTAAACAGTTCTGCTGAGTGGGTCCTACGCACCCTTGGCTATGTCTTTCACATCTGTTCTAGCCTTGAACTTACAGCCCAGGAGCTGGGATGAACTGGGGTGGGGGCGGGGGGCCCAGGGGGGAGACAAATGTGTGCTAGAAGAGGTAAGAAGACTTCTGGGGGTGGGGGTGTTCCTGGGGAAAGATCACATTCAAAAGCCAAGGAGGGCTTAGACCTGAGTCTCCTGGAAGTCGCCTCCGGACATGATGCAGAATCAGCGGTCCAGCCCTGCGTGCGTCAGTGAGCGTGGGTGAGGCCTGGTCGCCTGGATGCATGGCTGGATTAGTTGGCATGAGACAGAGTGACACGTTATGTTATGGGAATGGCCACATGTGTGTTAGTGTCTGCTTGTGGGTGTGACTAGGGCTGTGAGTGTATGACCACCACATGATAATGTGTGGCAGTGTGCACATATGACTTCTGGGGGGTGATTTCATGTCTTATGGGTGTTTGTGCGTACTTGTTTTTGATGCACGTTCATTTGTGTATGCCTGAGTGTGCAGGTGTGTGTGCACATGTGTTTCAGTGTGTGTGGAGGCCAGATGTTGGTTGGTGTTGGGTGTCTTTTTCGATTTCTCTCCATGTTTAATTTGCTGAGCCGGTGGTGGGGGGGGGGCGGTCACTTGAGCCCAGAGCTTAGTAATTTGGCTAGTTGAGCCGGCCAGCTGGCCTGGGGACTCCCTGTTTCTACCTCCTGAATGCTGGCATTGCAGGCAGGCCACCATGCCTGGCATTTCCATGGGTGCTAGTGATCTGAACTCCAGGCCTCATGAGTGTGGGGCAAGTACGTTATCTACTGAGCCACCTCCCCATCCCTGATTACATATGTTGACACGTGTGTATATCTATGAGGTGAGATGGGGCCCTTGTGTATTGCTTGGGGAATGACATGCTGTATGTACCCATGGAAGTGCACACATGTGTTCACCTGTGTGTACGTGTGTGCACATGTTATAGGAATCTGTGCAGGACTGTATATTTTGGTGAGAAGCCATATTCCTGTTGAGGGAGGGCAGGGTGGAGTAGGATTTAGCTGTTGAAGGTCATTTCTAAGATCAGGCCCTTGGGTATTCAATATTAGTCATTCGAAATGCCTTTTTTTCCCTCTCACTCTAGCCCAGTGACCTGAATTCACTATATAATCTCAGGCTTGTCTTGAACTCATATCGAGAGAGAGAGAGAGAGAGAGAGAGAGAGAGAGAGAGAGAGAGAATGAATAAGCATGCACTAGGCTTTCTAACTACTGCAAGTGAACTCCTGCTGCCTGCTCCACTTTGCCCATCTGTCTTTACATGGGTGGCGGGGAATTGACCTCGGTTCATTAGGCTTTACAAGGCAAGTGTCTCAACTTCTGAGCTATCTCTCCAGCTCCAAGATATCATGCTTTTTAAAGGTAGGGTCTTGCTCTAGCCCAGGGTGACCTGGAATTCACTATGTAGCGTCAGGCTGGCCTCAAATTCACAGTGATCTTCCTACCTCAGCCTCCTGAGTGCTGGGATTAAAAGGCATGCACCACCATGCCCAGTCAAAATGTCAGTGTTTTGAACAACTGTACTAGAGAGATCCAGTGAGGAGAGAAACAGGGAGACTGTGCATTCTTGGAGCTGAGAGCTACGTAGAGGACAGAGGAGCTTATATATTTTTAAAAATTATTTATTAATTTATTTATTTAGGAAAGAGAGAGAGAGAGAAAGAAGCAGATAGAGAGAAAGAGAGAATGGGTGTGCCAGGGCCTCCAGCTACTGCAAACGAACTCCAGATGCATGCGTCCCCTTGTGCATCTGGCTTACGTGGGTCCTGGGGAATTGAACAAGGGTCCTGTGGCTTTGCAGGCAGATGCCTAACCACTAAGCCATTTCTAAGGCATTTTCCCTGCCCCATTATACCTTAATAATTATGCCAGCATAACCTGTGAGAGTAGCTATGAAGACAGAGAACCCAGGGCTGTGAGTCCTGATCCTGCCTGAAGGGGTCAAGGCTAAGGGAGGCTTGGCTGAACAGGCTGAGGCTTAAAGAAGGGCAGGCACTAGCCAGGCAGAGGCAGGACGGAAGCGGGAGTGGCACAAGGAGTGTTAAGGACAATGGGGACAGTACTTGCAGAGCCTTGGATGTGTCACAGAACAAGTTCCTGGGAGAAGCCCCAAGAAGGACAGAGAGGAAGTGAAAAGGTGAGGCAAGATCTCTGAGGCCTCCTGGGTTATGGTGGAGGTTTTGTCTTTATGCTACCAACCACGCAGAGGCAGGACAAGTTCTGAGGCTGTGTGGAGAGCTGACTGTCAGACCGTGGAGTGGGTGAAAGAGACCTGGAGGGGGGCAGATGGCACAGCCCAGAGGGTAGTGTGGATGTGGCCAGGCAGCAGGTAGTGAAGACTGAAGAAAGGAAGAGTATCCGGGGATACCTTGGGGGGGGGGGGCTTGACAGGTGTCAAGCTGTGTCAGGCTGTGGATGATGGCTGTGGGTGGAGCAGGGGAGGCAGTATTCAGGAGAGTCCCAGACCTGGTGCCAGCTTCAGCTTGCTGGCAGTGACTGGAACTGTGGTGGTGTAGCAGCAGGAAGCCCTGGTTTGGGCAGAAAGGGAGAATTCAAGATGCTCTGTGGGTGGGTTGGGCTGGGGATGCAGGTAGGCGCCGTGCAAATGTCCAGAGGCTGATAGAGAGCACAATTTGGGGTTAGGAAGAAAGACTGAAGCTGGAGACAGGGACTGATGAAGAGGGAGAGACCAACTCTGGTGACTGATCTGGGAGTAGGGGTGGCTTTCTTGGACTTACTTCGGTACAGTGGACAGGGAGTAGGGTGTTCTCACATGTGGATGCAATCAGACGTGAAAATACAAATACAGTAGCTTCCACTCATGTGAGATACCTGGGGTCGTCAAGTTCACAGACAGAAACAGACTGGAGGTCCCAGGGCTAGGGGAGGTCATAGGTAGTCACCGTGTAACAGGAGTGTTGTTACAGGCTGGGTGAGGATCAGCTCTGGAGGTGGATGGTGGTGACAGCTGTAGAACAATATGAGTATACTTAATGCCACCGTATTGTACAAGTAAAAGTGGCAAATTGTGTATGACATGTATTTATTTATTTATTTGGTTTTTCGAGGTAGGGTCTCGCTCTAGCCCAGGCTGACCTGGAATTCACTGTGTAGTCTCAGGGTGGCCTTGAACTCACAGTGATCCTCCTACCTCTGCCTCCCGAGTGCTGGGATTGAAGGCATGTGCCACCACGCCCGGCTCTATGACATGTATTTTAACACAATTAAAAAAAATAAGGCCTTGGATGCTGAGCCAACTATTTTACTCTCATTTCTTGGATGTGCAGCTTAAGGGGGAGGGACAAGAAGCAGAACAAAATGCAAGAGTACTCTCCAGTCAAATGCCGCCTACTAAATCAAAAGAAGACATAAAAAGAATGACTAATTCTGTGTGGATAAGGTAGAAAGGGAGAGTCAGGGGAGGGCTGGAATTTGAGGGAAGAAAAGGAATGCTTGAGGAAGACGATTCATGAGGAAAGGCCAGACAACTAGGAAGAAACTGGCTTTGAAGTAGGTTCAAATCCTAGCTCTCTTAGTAGCTGTGTGAGATTCAGCATACTACTTCCTCCTTTTCTGTTTCTTGACCTAGGAACTGGGGCTAATGAAACAAACGATGCTTCGGGGTTACCAACAAGTGGGGTGTGAGGGGTGCCTGGCAGGCTGGGTGTCCCTCAATACATGGTGAGCAAGAGTTCGTGTTTGTGGCATCCGTCTTCGGAAGCCTGACGTCAGCCCGGGCCTGGCACGTTCTCAGCATAGGTAGAGCTTCCGTAGGCTCACCCTTGCACACGGGGCTTAAGGTCTTTCCTGTCTCCTGCCTCCCCCTGACCCTTCACTGATTCATTGAGATCACCAGCCAATACTGGTTAACTTAGAAGCAGACAGCGTGGGTCTCAGCCAGCGGCGTCTGGTTTAGAGTGTAGGCGAGGAGGGAGCGGCCCTGGAACCTTCCCTGTCTAGGGTTCCCAAGTCAATGTCCAGGGCCCAGAGAATCCGAGACGCTCAGAACTGCAGACTTTCGGGGAACCTCAGTGGACCCTGTGTCCCTCCCATCCCTGTGGGACAGAGAGGGGCTGGAGTTAGAATCTTAGCCCTCTTCTGGTGACCTTAGGCACATTGTATTGCCTCTCTGAGCCTCAGTTTCCCCACTGCTCCTAGGGGATCCCAGGCTGCCAGGGCTGGGCTGGGTAAGGCCAGATGAGCTAACAGTTGTGTACGACCTTTGGCTACTGTGAGGACAGGACACAAAGATGAGGGTGAAGGACTCTGCTCACAGGGACCAGGGGAGGGTTTAAATCTTCGTTTTAAATCTTTGTTGCTACCCCAGACTCTTTCTTGTCAAGGGCAGGGCACGGGCTGAATGCCCTCTGGTGTCTCCTTGCCAGCCCTGTGAGTTCGAGTCCCAGAGGGCACTGTCTTCGAGCAGAGGCTGCAACCCAAGTATCTAAGGTTGAAGTTCTCAGACTGTGCTCCCTGGCCCTGAAATAGCAGCACCACCTGGCGGGGGGGTGGGGGCTTTACAGAAATATACATCCTCGGTCCCCATCTCAGACCTCTGAACCATGCTGGGAGGACCATCCCTCAAATGATGCTCATTGAGGTGGAAGACTAAGATCCCCTGCCCAAGTCACCCTTCTGCTCCTCCGTCTCAGCTGGGGGCGCTGTGCCCGCGTGACTGTAAGCTCCAGCTCCGGCAGGCAGCACCGGTGTGAGGTCTCTTTCCTCAGCCTCAGCAGTGGGGCCGATGCCAGGGTATCTGCATAGCTCATTAGCTTGTCTCTGGGCTTCGGTCCCTCTTAATTAATCTTGCAAAAAATATTCATTAAAACCAACCTCAGACTCATTAGAAATCAAACACGGGTCTTTGGGAAGTTTATGGGTGTGGATGTCAGTGCTTTGGTGCCTATGTGCGCAAGCGTGAGTGGAACATGCGCTGGGAGTAGGTGGTCGTGGGGAAGTGGACGCGCTTGTGCAAGTGGGTTTCAGTGAGACTAGGGCGCCTCGTGTGATTTGTGCTGCCTGTCTGTGTTCATATGTCTCCTCCCTTTCCAGGGTTTCCCTCTGGGATGGGATGGGATGGATCCTCTTTCCTTCCATGTTGTTGTTGTTGTTCTTCTTTTATTTTTTTGTTTTTTTTTTGAGGTAGGGTCTCACTGTAGCTCAGGCTGACCTGGAATTCACTATGCAGTCTCAGGGTAGCCTCAAACTCATGGTGATCCTCCTACCTCTGCCTCCCAAGTGCTGGTATTAAAGGCGTGCGCCCCCATGCCCAGCTTATTATTATTATAATTTTTATGAGAGAGAGAGAGAGAGAGAGAGAGAGAATTGGTGCACCAGGGCCTCTAGCCATTGCAATCAAACTCCAGATGCATGTAACATCTTGTGTGCGTGTGTGACCTTGCAAGTCTGACCTGGAGAGTCAAACGTGAGTCCTTAGGCTTCACAGACAAGCACCTTAACCACTAAGCCATCTGTCCAGCCCTCTGTTCACCTTTTTTTGAGACATTGTTTCTCATTGGCCTGGGGCTCACTAATTAGGCTAGACTGGCTGGCCAGTGAGTTCCAGGGATCCTCCTGTCTCTATATCCCCAGTCCTGGGATTACAAGCACATGTCACCATGCTCAACATTTAAAAAATGTATCTTATTTTTGGGCTGGAGAGATGGCTTAGTGGTTAAGCGCTTGCCTGTAAAGCCTAAGGACCCTGGCTCAAGGCTTGATTCCCCAGGACCCACATAAACCAGATGCACAAGATGGCACATGCATATGAAGTTCGTTGGCAGTGGCTGGAGGCCCTGGCATGCCCATTCTCTCTCTCTCTGCCACTTTCTCTGTCACTCTCAAGTAAATAAATAAAAATAAACAATTAAAAACAATATCTTATTTTTATTTATTTATTTGACAGAAAAGAGGGAAGGAGAGGGAGAGAGAGAATGGGTATGCCAGGGCCTCTAGCCACTGCAAACGAACTCCAGACGCATGTGCCCCCTTGTGCATCTGGCTTATGTGGGTTCTGGAGGATCGAACCTGGGTCCTTTGGCTTTGCAGGCAAGTGCCTTAACTGCTAAGCCATCCCTCCAACCCCATGCTCAGCATTTTTACACAGGCTTTAGACATTGAACTAAGGCCTTATGCATCTGACTGACTGAGCTATCTTCCCAGTGTTAAGGACTGCCCTGGCCAGCTGAGCAGCCAGAGGGGACAGGAGTGTCTCCACTGCTGGCAAATGAGGCCAGTGTTGAGCACTGGAAGGAGCTATTATTCCCTGCTGTCTCCAGCCTCTCCTGCTCTCTCTCTCCCTGTCCTGCCCTCTGTTCGTCAGAGCTTTGGGCTATACATCCTCAAGCCTCCCTCTCAGAGAGAATATACCAGAAGCAGAGCTCTGGGGGACCTGGGCGATGGCCAGCTTTGTCCTGATATGTTGGGCTGAGAGTCTGGGGGCACCTCCGTACCTTGTCTGACTCTCTCCATACTCCTTCACTGCATTCCCTACTGGGAGCAACCCTATTTGGAGCGAAGTAAATTTATGGCATAATTCCGCATGGAAATGCATGGAAATATTGCCAATTACCATCAAGGCAGGAGAGGAGACTGCGTCCCCTGTGCCCTCCTTGCTCTGCTGTCTGCGAGCTCCCAGCCTCTCAGAAACCACAGGGAGTTAGAAGCCAGCCTGGATAGCCCACATGGGCAGAGTGGGACGTTTGTATAAAACTCTTGATTCGTCTCACCTGGCCTTGGTGAGTTGGCGGCTGGAAGGGCTCCTTCGCATTAAACCAGGAAAATGTCATTCCCCAGCCTCAGCAAAGCCGACAGCTGATGCGATTTATCTAACTGCGATCAGTTCATCAAACTTGGGTTGAGCTCAGCCTCTGGAAAGACGGGGTGGAAGTCTGATACAATCACATCTGCTTGAAATGCAAAGGCTCATGAGATTTTTGGAAACACTGTAAGAGGAGTCTAGGTGAAGCCAGGGGATGCGTTAAGCAGGCACAGCGATGCAGAGCCGAGCTGAGCTGACTGGGAGGAGACCCTGGGAGGAAGATGGATGCCCTGAATACTGAGGGATCTGCTCTGTGCCAGTCACTTGTGCGGACCCAAGTCTCATCCTCTCCCCAAAGGAAGAATGTTGTCTACTGTATGTAGACCGAACATGGCTTCAGAGGGGATGGGAAGGGATTGGAGTGATGAGGTATGAAGCATGACCCTGCCCTTGAAAACCTCACAGTCTAATGGCCGGAGGGCAGGCATGCAGAGACGTGGTAGCTTGGAACATCCTGGACTCTGTGACTGGTATGAATCAGAGGTTGAAGGTGCTGATAAGAGGTCAAGGGTGGGAAATGACCATAGGGGGTCTATCAGACCCTGCAGTCAGATGAGCTTGGTTCAAACCTGGTCTCATACTTTGCTGACAGGCTGTGTGTCCCTGGGTGTGTCACTTCACCTCGCTCAGTTTCCCTTTCTCACCTGTGAAATGTAAGTGACAGTTACTCCTGGGGGAGGAGGGTAGGGTGAGGGAGAATGAGATGTCGTGTATGGGGTTTGGCGTACTGTAAGCAGCCAGGAGTGGAGTTAGCATCAACTAAAATGATCTGGGAAGGCTTCGGGGAGGAGGTGGAAAGGCCAGTGAAGCCCTGAAGAATGGGAATGGGCTTTAGTTGATGAAGGAATTAGCCATGATTATGAAGAGAGCTGGCTGTCTGCTGTCACTGTCCCCACCACCAATTCCTCTAGGGAGAGGCCTCGAGAGCTGGGGTGATGGGGCTTGTCTCTGAAGAGTAGCTTCTCTCCTTTTGCTCCCCTTCAGCCGGATTCCCTCACTCTCTGTGGCTCCCTCCCCATGAGTATTTATCAGTCTGCCTGAGCTGGGCTTAGCGGAGGCCAATTTCCTGCCATCCATCAGGAGTTGTTTGTCTGTAGGGCCGTGTTGAGGCCTAGGTGGAGTAGGAGGGTCACACCATGCCTTCCCTCTGAGACAGTGTTCTATCCTGCCCATCCTCAGCTGCACTGGGTCCCTGCAGTCATCTGTGCTTCCAGGTGGCTGGGGGAGAGACATGGTTTTAGCTCCTGGCGTAGGGGGATGGAGAGGCTGTGCAGGGGGAACAACTGGCATTGTGGTGGGGACTATCAGCTGAAAACTGGGCTGAATGGGCAAGCTCTCCTAAATTGGTTAGTATTCTGGTTCCATTCAACTTGTTCTGGGTGAGACAGAGCAGGAATATGGGGGCTCACAGGGGAAACTGAGGCAGCAACTCAGAGGGCCAGGAAGAGATGTGTGGACACCATGGTTCAGGCTATGCCAGGGCCTAGGCTTGCCCCAGGATCTCTCCAGGTCAATGGGTCTCAGGGGTCCAGGCCGTGGCCATCTCTCAGCTGGAACTGGGGCCTTCTACCTTCAGAGGTTTGGGCTGGCCATGGAGGAGAGCCTGCTCCAGGAAGGTAACCCTTGGGGCTAGGAACCACTCCTGGATTCCTCTTGCCTTAGCTAGACATGAATCTACAATGAATTGAACACTTACTAGATGCCAGGCTGTGAGCCAACGCTTAACATATATTAACTTATTTAAGTCTTCATCAATTTGGAGAGACAGACTTGAAAATTTTTTCTTTCTTTTTTAAAGCTAAGCAAATGGGTTCTGAGAGGCCAGATAATTGCTCAAGGTCTTATTGCAAAGTCACCTCCGAAAACTCTACCCTGAGGACCTCTTCTCTTAGGCTCCTCACCCTCCCCTCATCTACGCTCAGCTTCTCCATCTCATGGCTTTTTAAAATGTGTGTGTGGACCAGAGTGCTGCTTCCACAGTAAGCCTGACAGCCTGGGCCAGGGCGATGCGGACAGACACTGAGGATACTCAAAATGCACCAAAGCAGCAATCCCGAAGCTGCTGAGAGCTCACCACCAATAGAGACTTAAAGCACACCCACCAAGGCTCAGGGAATGGTGCAGAAGAGGGGGCAGAAAGAATGTAAGAGCCACAAGGTGTGAGGGAGTGTCCAGAGGCATTGCCCTGCTCCACAGTGACTGACCCCTGCTCTGACAACTCATAACTCACAACTCCACGGTGAATGCCAGCAATTCTACTAAGGAGGGCCCTCAGTGGAGTGGGGACAGGGGAGGAAAATGGTGATACCAAGCCATGATGTGTCCGTACAAAGTTTCTGCTTAAATTAAAAAAAAAAAAAGTGTGGTGGCGGCACATGCATACGTGCGCCTTTTTATGTGGAGGCCAGAGGTTTGTTATGTGTACTGGGGATAGAACTCAAGTCCTCATGCTTGTGAGACAAGCACTTTACCCACTGAGCTATCTCTTTAGCCCCATGGCTATTTTGTTTTCACCTGGTTTATTGTCTGCCTTCCCCTTTGAGGTGTGAGTACCATGATGGTAGAGTCCCTGTCTGGTTCTCACGTGTCTCTAACAATGAATACATTCATTGAATGAAAGAGAATGCGTGGGTGAATGAATGAATGAATGCCATGTGGGTAATAATGACAGAGCAAGGATCCCAGCCAGGTGTCTGGTTCCGAAAAAACACTACCCATTTTCAGCCATCACACAACACTGTCAAGGGCAAAGCAGCTGAGAGGGAGGGGAGGAATGGAAGTTTCTGGAACAAACAGCATTAAATCAGAGATATAAAAGTGAAGACCCCAGTCTCTCTTGCAATTAGCAAACAGAGACAGAGACCGGAGACAGGGATAGGACGGGGGCTGGCAGCCTGGGCCTAGGTAGGGGAGGGGGATCCCCAACTGCGCATCTAGCTTGGACCAAAAGAGTCGGACCTGGGTGGATCTGCTATCTGCGCTCAGCATGCCCTGGTGGCTGGGGGCTGTGCAAGGCTGGGTGCTGCTCCCTGAGTTCAGACATTCATTAGGATTTGGGATGGGAGGAGGGATTTCTATTTGTCTGGGAATGACAGAGAGAGGGGAGAAGGGCTTTCTGAAGATGAGTGGCAGGAGAGATAAGCCTGATGTGTGACTTCTGATGCTTGGTTGGTTAGAAAATGAGTCCTGGGCCCAGATATGGGATTGACAGAGGGATCAGAGAGGGCTGTTCAGCTTTCTGCCTTCTGACTTTGAAAAGGGCCCCGGGAGGCAAGGGACTGGGTCCTAGCGCCAGGGGGATGAGCTCACTGGGCCATGGGTCACCTTGGCCAGGCTGCTGGGGACACATTGGCTCCATGGCTGGTGTGTTTGGGAGTTGACTTCCGTTTCTCTGGGTTTGCTTTATTTTCTGGTTTTGGCAGCTCAAGTTCATGGAGGTGGAAGGTCAGCTTCTTTCCATATACCCTTGGTGACCTTCCCTGCTGTTTACTTTAGAGGGCTGGTCATAAAGACACCTGGATGGTCCTTGTTCTTCTGGGAGTCACAGCAGCATGTGTTAGGGGTTGGTTACCAGCTTCTCACAGGCTGTATTAGTCAGGGTTCTGTGGATGAACAGAAGCCATCGAGTATACATTAAGAAAGGGGATTCATTAGGCTGACTTACACAGTAATGGCTGGGCAGTCCAAGAGTGGCTGTCAGCAGGCTGGAGAGGCTGAGAACCCGGTAACTGCTCAGTCCATGAGGCTGGATGCCTCAGCAGTCCCAATCTGGTACTGAAGGCCTGGAAGATTCCCGGAGAGCTGCAGGTTGAAAGGCTGAAGCAGCTGGGTTCTAATGTCAGTGAAGGATGGCATTTATAGGGTAGATGCATGCACCAGCAAGTAGTAAGGGAAGCCAGGCAAAAGAGACTGCTTTTTCAAGGAACCTCCTCATATCTGGGCTGCCACCAGAAGAACTGCCCACTCTGGGGCAAGGTCTAGCTTTCTCAGTTAATCCCTCCTGGAAACGTCTCACAGACTTGTCCAAGAGCCGTGTTCTTAGTTCCTGATTTGACCAAGTTGACAATTGAAATTTAACTGGGACAGAGGCCCCAGAAGCTTCTATTTTCTTGCCCTTTGGGCTTGGTTAGTGACAGCTCCCCACTCCCACAGGCCTGAGATTCTATGCCACCGTTTATTGACAACACTGCGAGTTTCTGTTTAATGCGCTGACTGATGCATCACTTTGCTCGGGTCCTAAGTGTACCTGGAGGTCCAGTGGATGTGTCTCTTGCTTCATTCGTGTTTGAACGAGGCTGACCCAGGGATGCTCGCCTACTACCTGTCCTGCTCTCCACCGTCCTTCACTTCTGGGCCATCTCCTCATTGCTGACCAACCTTGAACTCCCCGATTGGTCAGACTATTTTCCACCTAGTTGGAGGTCACCGTCAATGGCCTGGTGCACCTGCATGTGTGGGCTTCTTGATCTTGATCTGACTCTGACCTTCTGTCTTGCCCTTGCTTAGCCAAGTGGCTCTGGAGCAGGTGGGTGACTTCCTTGGGTTGGTGGAGAATGACACGGGTGCTTGAGGATGCACTCTGAGCACTCCCCAGTGTGAGACACTCCTCTGTAGGTGACAGAGGCCACCACGGCCCTGGGAAGAGCCTGAACCAGCCCTTTTGGATCTGGTTGCCCAGGGTTCTGCCAACCATGGGCCCTCCCACTTCTGTGACTTCCTGGAGTGTCACTTCCTAGGGAAGGAAGTGATACTCATTGGGAAGCTGGGAGATCAGTTGATCAACCTCCATAGGCTGCCTGGCCTTAGGCTTAGACAAAAGATTCATCTGCAAGTCCCACCAGGAGCCTCTGCAACCCCTGATTGCAGGGCTTCAGCCTCAGCATCTTCTAGCTTCCAGGTGGCTTTTTTTCCCCTCAAGGTAGGGTCTCACTCTAGCTCAGACTGACCTGGAATTCACTATGTATTCTCAGGGTGGCCTCGAACTCATGGCGATCCTCCATCCTCTGCCTCCCGAGTGCTGGGATTAAAGGCATGTGCCACCACGCCCAGCTTCAGGAATTTTTTTTAACCACCCTTTATCCCTTACCAGACTGGGACCAAATTGAAACAAAAAACCTTTTCTAGCAAGAAAAAAGGGAAACAATGCTCCTATAAGTATCCCACAAAGGCCCAGTAATAGGTGAGGTTTCCATAGGATGCTTTCTACCTGTGCAAGAGAGAGTCCCACTACTAGGAGTTGGAGGATCCTACTCTGCCTTCCCCACCCCTCTTCTCCGGACCTCAAAATCTCCATCTGTACAATGGGGTTGCAATAATGTGGTGACCAGCAGGTACCAGGCATTAATCTCATTTGTTTCTTGTAAGGTCCTATGCAATGGTTTCTCTGCACATCCCTAATTGATAGGAAGGACATGGAGGCTGAGAGAGAGGTGTAGTGCCTTGCTCAAGTTCATGGAGCCTGGGGTGGAATTAAAGTCCAGGTCTGTCTGTGTGTGGTTTATCCCTGTCCCTTCTCTGCTTATCTGCTTGGGACATTTGAGACAAAGTCAGACTTTGGTTGCCAGCTCTACAGTGGGGCCATGGGACCAGCAAGGGGAAGTTTCTATGAGGTCTTCCATTCAGCATGGGGACAGGTCCCAATAGTGAGATTGGCTGTCACTCCAAAGAAAACTAGGCAGAGATGACTTCTGGGGGACTTATGGGCCCCTCTCTTTTCATACTTCTCCCTGGCGTAGGTTCTAGTCCTCCTGACACCAGGAGATTCTAGGATCTAGTTCTCCTGACACCGGGAGGTACTAGTTCTCCTGACACCAGGTGGTTCTAATTCTCTTAACACAGGGAGTTTCTAGTTCTCCTGACACCAGGAGGTGCTAGGTTCTAGTTATCCTGATACCAGGTGGTTCTAGGTTCTAGTTCTCCTGGAACTGGGAGGTTCTAGTTCTCCTGACACCAGGTGGTTCTAGGTTCTAGTCCTCCTGACACCAGGAGGTTCTAGTTTTCCTGACACCAGGAGATTCTAGTTCTACTGACACAGGGAGGTTCTAGTACTCCTAACACCAGAGGTTCTTGGTTCTAGTTATCCTGACACTGGGAGGTTCTAGTTCTCCTGACACCAGGTGGTTCTAGTTCTTCTGACATAGGGAGGTTCTGCTTGACACTGGGAAGTTCTAGTTCTCCTAGTATCAGTTTTCCTGGCACCAGGAGGTTCTAGTTTTCTTGACACAGGAGGTTCTAGTTCTCAAGCACTAGGAGGTTCTAATTTTCTTGTCACCATGATTACATTCATGGACCCTGTAGCAGTTCCTTTCTCACCACTGGGACAAAATAGTGTTTTTCAAAGCACTAACCTAGAGATCTGGGGGGTGGGGTTCTTTCTTTGAAACCTCTCTCTCTCTGCCAGCACCAGGACAAGTTCTGGGGCCTGGGGTGTGATGAGCTGATGGGGCAGCAGGGTGACTAGTTATACATCATGCGTTAACATTGTCCTCCTGGCCCCTTTCTAGGCTTCTCCATGTCTTTCTCAGAGGGTTTTCTTTGCTTCTCTGGCTGTGAACGGGGTTCTATTCCTGGATGCCCACAACCATCTGTGCATGGTAGATAAGGCATGGAGTCCACATCAGTGTGGTTCAGGAACTTCCCATAGCATCTTCTACTCACAGCCCAATGAGAGGAGAGAAACGTGTACATCAGAAGACACATGGATGCCTCCTCAGGAGCCCCTGCAGTGCTTTGCCTTTTCTTTTCCAGTGAGAGCTCTCTCAGAGCTGTGGGCTACATGTGAGAACCCAGCAATACCTCGTTTTACTTGTGGGGCAGGGGCTTCATGGGTGGCTTTGAGATAGGCTGATTATAGCCCTACCCAGGACAGGCACACAGATTTTGTTGTCATTGGCTTGAGAGACTCAGCTGGTTCAGAAAACGGTCCCAAAGGAACTTCTCTCTTAGGCTCTCTGCTCCCTGTCCTTGCTTTCCCTGTAGTTTCTGGAAGCTGCTCTGGTTTCCAGGACCAAACACAGGATCCCCGTCTTCCCTTTCCCCTCATTCCTTCCTCTGCTCTAGGCCACTTCCTTGTAGAATCCCATTGGGCCTTGCCAGAGCCCCACCTGTCTTGGATGTTCCCCTGCTTCAAGTCTCCACTGCTCAGGCCTGAAGATGGCTGACTTGGGTATAGCTGCCAGGGGTCTTTGTCCTCCTAAAGGCCACTAGTGGCAGCTCCAGTTTTAATACAATTAATTCTGTCCCTATATCTGACAGTGGGGTCACTTTCATTTTTAAAATTTAAATTCAATTTAATATTTGAATAGGTAATAAATCCTCATGATTCAAGGATATCTGCAGTACAAGTTTCTTTTCCATCCCATCCCCAGACTCTGAGGTCTCTCACCAAGGCAATGTCACCACTTTCTGCATACCCTTCAAGAGAATTTAAGAAGACACACACACACACCCACATACCCCACACACATTTCTATAAGACATACTCTTCCTCTTTTGTTCATAAATGTTACTGTAGCATCCTGAGGGTTCTGTGCCCTTCCTTTCTTCCTTCCTTCCTTCCTTCCTTTTCTTCTACTTCTCCTCCTCCTCCTTCTTTTTTTTCGAGGTAGGGTCTTGCTGTAGCATAGACTGACCTGGAATTCACTATGTAGTTTCAGGGTGGTCTCAAACTCACAGTGGTCCTCCTACCTCTGCCTCCCAAGTGCTGGGATTAAAGGTGTATGCCACCACACCTGGCTTTTCTTTTCTTTTTTTTCTTTTCTTTTCTTTTCTTTTCTTTTCTTTTCTTTTCTTTTCTTTTCTTTTCTTTTCTTTTCTCTTTTCTTTTCTTTTCCTCTCCTCTCCTCTCCTCTCCTCTCCTCTCCTCTTCTCTTCTCTTCTCTTCTCTTTTCTCTCAGTAGGGTCTCACTCTAGCCTAGGCTGACCTGGAATTCACTATGTAGTATCAGGGTGGCCTTGAACTCACTGTGATCCTCTTAGCTCTGCCTCCTGAGTGCTGGGATTAAAGGTGTGTGCCAGCCACTCCCGGCTCTGCATTACTTTCTCATTGAATACCCCAAAACAAGACAGAGAGACTCTCCACATTTTTTTCTTGGAGATAAAATGAAAGATTTACACATGACAAAACTCACCCTTTGCAAGAACTTTGTGTATTTGCAAAGCCCATCACCACTATCTAATTGTGGAGTACTTCTATCACCCCTAAAAGAAAGAACCACATATTCATTAGCAACTGTTCTCCCCTACCTCTCTCCCCTCACCGTTAGAACCACCAGTCCTCCTCTACGAACTTGCCTCTTCCAGACACTTCACATAAATGAGGTCATACACATGTGATCTTTTGTGTCGGGTTTCTTCTACTTAGTTCAATGTTGTCAAAGTTGACCCACACTATAGCATGTATTAGTATTTTTTTTTCTTTACATTGCTAAACCATATTCCATGGCTTGAACAGACCACACTGTGTTTATCCATTCAGTAGTTAGTGGATCTTTTGGTCATTTTCCATTTGGCTATTACGAATGATGCTGCTCTGGACACTTATGTAGAAGTTTCTGGTGTGAGCATGGCTTCAGTTTGGGTATGTATGTGGAGTTGCATTGCTAAGTCACCTCACGTACTTCTGATGGCTTCCTAGTGTTCCTTGTGCATATAGTGTACATGTCACTACTTATTGAAACCGTCACCTGTTGATATTTTGTATTTTTATTTTTATTTTTTTTTTTGGTTTTTGGAGGTAGTGTCTCAATGTAGTTCAGGCTGACCTGAAATTCACTATGTAGTCTCAGGGTGGCCTCGAACTCACGGCGATCCTCCTACCTCTGCCTCCCAAGTGCTGGGATTAAAGGTGTGCGCCACCACACCCGGCCTGATATTTTGTATTTTTAGCTAACTTTTTCCCAGTTCAATTTGTGCATTCACCATCCATATAATTCTTTTTTTATTTGTAAAAATATTTCTATTTATTAATTTGTAAGAAGAGAGGAGAGAGGGAGAAAAGAAAAAGAGAGAGAAAATGGGCCCACCAGAGTCTCTAGCCACTGCAAATGAACTCTAGATGTATGTACACCTTGTGCATCCAGCTCTCCATGGGAACTGGGGAACAAAGCCCAGATCACTAGGTCCTGCAGGCAAGTGCCTTAATCACCAAGGCATCTCTCCAGCCCTCATGTAATCTTAGAACTGTTTGCTGTGCCAAATGGCCTAGGCATTAGTGACTTTTTTTGTTTTGTTTTTCAAGGTAGGGTTTCGCTTTAGCCCAGGCTGACCTGGAATTCACCATGTAGTGTCAGGGTGGCCTTGAACTCATGGCAATCCTCCTACCTCTGCCTCCTGAGTGCTGGGATTAAAGGCGTGTGCCACCATGCCCGGTGGCATTAGTGATTTTGACAGATGCAACTAAGGTGTTCCCCATGGAGACTGTAGCAGCAGTAATATATGAGATGCCCACTTCCTCTGACCTTTACCCACACTGTATGTTAGCAAATGTTTTGCTCTTTGCCAGTGTGGTTAGTAAATGGTAGATCAGTGTATAGTTTGGGTGTGGAGTACCCCCCATGGCCTCATGAGTTTGTGATTGAGCTTCTCACTTGATCCCCAATTGCTGGAGTCTTTGGGAGGTGGAGCCTTGCTGGGGGAAATGTGTCACCAGGGGAAGGCCTTGCGATTTCATAGTCCAGGCCTGCTTGCCAGCTCACTCCCCTCCCCTCCCTCTCTCCCCTTCCTCCCTGCTAATGTGGAGAGGTGGAATCTGGCTGTCTGCTACTGCCATGCTCTTCCCACCTTGATGATACTTCCCCTTGAAACTGAAAACCAGAAAAAATCCCTTTCCTTCCAAAAGCTGCTTCCTGTTGGGTATTTTGTCCCAGAAAATCAGGTAGTTTAGTTTTCCTTTTCTTTACTACAGAGGAGGTTGGGTGTCTTGCTGAATGCTTAAGACCCATTTTTTTGTCCTGTTGTGAACTATCTTCACACCCTCTGCCCATATTTCTGTGGAGTTATTGATTTCTTTGCTATTTTGTTGAGGCTCACTATGTAGTCCAGATTGGCCTTGAACTTGTAGCAATCTTCCTGCCTCAGCCTCCTGAGTGCTGGGTATATATACCACCATGCCCAATAATTTATTGATTTGTATGAGCTTTTCATTCAAATGAGAAATTATCCCTCTATCTGTAATAAGCATTAGCTATCTCTCTCAGTTTGTCATTTGTTTATTAACTTTGGAAATAGTCACTTCTTTCTGCCCTAATTTTTTTCTATTTTTATATAGCAATTTCTATTTATACATTAGCAATATTTTTTGGCTTTAGGACACCTTGTCAAAGGACTCTCACATAATAAAATTATTAAAAAATTCCCTGTGGTTTCTTCTAGGTCAATTATTTCATTAAAAAGATTTCAATCTTTGATCGATCTAGAATTTACTTTGGTAGAAGGTATAAGTATGAATCTAATTTTAATTTCTCTCAATGGCTGCCAAGTTTCCTTAATAACATTTTTAAAGAGTTTATCTTCTCCTTAGCAATTTTGTTTTTCTCCTCAGCTTTCTTAAGGTATAGTTGATAAATAAAGATTTTACATATTTATGATGTATTGCATGATGTTTTGATATATTTGTATATTATGAAATGATTAAATCAAGTCAATTAATGTACCTATTTCTTTGCTGTTATTGTTTAAATGTGAAATGTCCCTCATGGGCTCATGCTTTGAATGCTTGGATTCTAGCTGGTGCCACTAATTTGGGAAGTTCTGGAAAACTTCAGGAGGTGGGGCCCACCTGGAGGAAGTAGGCAAGTGGGGCAGGCACTTGGAAGTCTTTGATTCCTGGTTACTTCCAGTCTTGGGCTCTGCTTCCTGTGTGTCATGATGTGAGAGGCTGTCCTCACCACATGCCCCTGCTGCCATGGTGTCCTGTCAAACAACCATGGACCACGCCCTCTCAAACCATGGCAATATGAAAATAAAGGTCTCTTCTCTTAAATATAATATGGTATATTTTCTCTGGGATATTTTTGTCATATGACAATGAGAAAAGAAACTATTGGTAGCCACAGGCTGACGTGATCGCACACTTGGTCCCCAGGTGGTGGTACTGCTTGTGGGAACTTTAGGAGGCAGGGTCTATCTGGAGGAAGAGGGTTGCTGGAGGTTGGGTCTTGAGGGTTATAGTCTGGCCCTGCTTCCAGCTGAGCTCTCTGCTTCCTGATCTGCCAAGATATGAGCACCTCATGCTGCCCAGAGCTTTCGCCACCGCACACGGGAGCTGAGCCTGCCTTGCCATGGGTTGCAGTCCGGTTTGCATTGCTGGTAGAAATCACCCAACCAAGAGCAGCTTGTGGGGAAAAAAAAAGAGCCTTATTTTGGCTTACAGGCTCTAGGGGGAAGCTCCATGATGGCAGAGAAAACATTGGCATGAGCAAAGGGTGGATATCACCCCCTGGCCCACATAAGGTGGACAACAGCAACAGGAGAGTGTGCCAAACACTGGCATGGGGAAACTGGCTGTAACACCCATAAGCCCACCCCCAACAATATACTCACTCCAGGAGGCATTCATTCCCAAAACTCCATCAGCTGGGGATCTAGCATTCAGAACACCTAAGTTTATGGGGGACACCTGAATCAAACCACCACATTCCGCCCCTGGCCCCCATAAACTGATAACCATCCATGATGTAAAATGCAATGCCTTCATCTAACTTTAAAAGTCCCTATAGTTTTTATCAATTCCAATGATGTTCATACATTCCCATAATAGTCCAAGATCTTTTAACTGAGCCATAATACCAAAGAATCCCCCCTCAAACCCATAATGGCACAGAATAAACACTCACACTGCAAAAGATGGCATTGGGCATAGCAAAGAAATATTCAAGCAATACATGATTTAAAATGGCAAACACCAAAGTCTGTAGCTCCAAGTCCAACAACTCTAGTTAGTGACAAATTTCCAAGTCCACTAACTCTAACCAGCAACAAGTCTCTAGTATTCCAATTCTGCCCCTCCAGCTAGACTACTCACAGTCCTGGAAAACTTCATCGGGGCGGGCAGCTCTCCTTAGCAGCCATCTTGTGGTCCTGGCATCTCCACTGGGTCTCCACTGCAATCCACGGATCATCCTCATGGCCCCATGGGGTCTCTATGCAGGCAACCAGTAAATCTGCTTCACACTGCCCACGGCCATTTCCAAAACACAAGACCGTGTTGCAAACTCAATGACCCTCTCTTTCCTGCATTTCTTATACTCCACAGTACCAGGTAGGATGCCAATTTACTAATCCAGGGGGGAATAAAGCAGTCTTTGAAGAACAGGACACTCCTTGAGCACTCAGGCCCTTTCCAAAGAGTCTACATTCTTCCTGTTGCCCCAGTGCAGGTCAGCTGGCCAATCTCAAAGGTTGTAATCTCTCAATTTGCAGGTGAATGGGCAGCAGTTTAGGCTGAAAGATTTCATTTTTTTCTGTGCCATATCCCTTGCTCACACCAGTTCATTTCTACACAAAGCAACCCTGCACAACTTCTCAGGACACAAACTTCTGGGCCTGTCCAAGCAAAGCTTTCTCACTGTCATAAGCCAAACCTCACAGTTCATAGTTCTTACTGCATTCAGGACTTCCAAGTCTGACCAGAATACTACATCAAACTGTACTTAAAACACTGTAAGGTGTCTCTTAGGCCAAGGTTTCAAATCCTTCCACATTTCTCTTGAAAATCAGCTCCAAAAGACCAAAGCCACACAGTCAGGTGTGTAGCAGCAATCCCACTCCTTGGTCACTTTACTGTTGCGGTCAGGTTCGCATTGCTGGTAGAAATCACCCAACCAAGAGCAGCTGGTGGGTAAAAGAGATTTATTTTGGCTTATAGGCTCAAGGGGGAAGCTCCATGATGGCAGGGAAAACAATAGCATGAACAGAGGGTGGACATCACCCCCTGGCCAACATAAGATGGACCATAGCAATAGAAGAGTGTGCCAAACACTGGCATGGGGAAACTGGTTATAACACCCATAAGCCCACCCCCAACAATATAGCTCACTCCAGGAGGCATTAATTCCCCAAACTCCATCAGCTGGGATCTAGCATTCAGAACACCTAAGTTTATGGGGGACACCTGAATCAAACCACCACACTGTGTGTCTCCTGTCATGACCCAAATAAGTCCTTGCTCCTTGCAGTTGTTTCTTTTTGGGTATAGCACTGAGAAAAGTAACTAATAAAGCCAACAATACTCTCTCATACTCTTGTGAGATGAGCATTGAAGATCTATTCTCTTGGTCACTTTCAGGCATACCATGTTTGTGGCATTACTTTTCTGGGGGCATCTATTTCTATTCACCCAAGACGGAGAGACCAAAGAAACAACACAATCCAAGTCCGGCTTAGTGAACCAGTGAGTTTATGGGGGGGGGGGCTACTTATAGAAGCATGGGCGATGGGTCGCTTCCAGGAGCTTGGGTGAGTTAGGCAGCTACGCCACTGAAAAGTCCCAGCCCTGTGTGGGCGACGACTCCTGACAGCTGCATTACTGGTGTCCTCTGCACAACTTTCAGGTGGCCATTCCTCCACCATCTTCTCCCCTCCAGCAATTGTGTATACCTCTTCTGTGACCTTTGGGAGCCTCATGAATCTTCTTTTTCCTGAGCTTTCCTGCTTACCTTCAATGAGTGTTTCCATCTGGAAGCTACCTGGCACATGCATTTATTATTATTATTATTAAACTACAGTCACTGGACTGTATAAGAGAGTTCCAGAACTCATTCATTCATCCTCATGGAAACTTTGCACTTAAAGAAAAACTATTTATTTATTAGAGAGAAAGAGAGGGAGAGTGAGAAGGAGAGAGAATGGGCATGCCAGGGCCTCTAGCCACTGCAAATAAACTCTAGATGAATGTGCCACCATGTGTACTTGGCTTATGTGGGTTGTGGGGAAATCAAACCTGGGTCCTTAGGCTTCACAGGCAAGCACCTTAACCACTGAGCCATCTCTCCAGCCCAACTTTGCACTTTTTTTTTTTTTTTTGGAGGTAGGGTCTCACTCTAGCCCAGGCTGACCTGGAATTCACTATGTCTCAGGGTGGTCTTGAACTCATGGCAATCCTCCTACTTCTGCCCCCCAAGTGCTGTGATTCAAGGTGTGCACCACCACGCCTGGCTCCAACTTTGCACTTAAAATTTTTTTTATTTTTATTTATTTGAGAGAAAAAGAGGGAGAGAGAGAGAAGAGACAATGGGTGCACCAGGGCTTCCAGCCACTGAAAATGAACTCCAGACACATATGCCACTTTGTGCATCTGGCTTACGTGGGTACTAGGGAATTGAACCGAGGTCCTTTGGCTTTGCAGGCAAATGCCTTAACTGCTAAGCCATCTCTCCAGCCCCAACTTTGCACTTTTAACCTGACATGTCTCTTTTTTTTCCTGACACCGACCTGCTGCCCCTGGACCCTGGAAGCCACCATTCTACTCTGTTTCTCTGAGTTCAACCTCTCTAGGTTCTTTCTGTGCCTGGCTGATTTCATAACGTCCTTGAGGGTTATCCATCTTGCAAATGACAGGATCTCCGTCTATTTCCCAGTTTCTTGAACTGTGGGGTCACCACCCCATGTAAGGTGGGTGGGTGGGGGGGTCACAAAAATTGGCCACAAAATAAACCTTTTCTGAACACATAGAGACCAGTGATTAATCCCACACTAAGTGTGTAACAACTCTGAGGAGTCTGGCAGCTCTTGCCCATGGTGCACTGTGAGTCCTCACTGCGGTCTTGGTTCTGAGTGCACACGCCCGTGCTAGGTGTGCTTTGCCCTGTATGTGCTATCATACCACACACTGCCAACACATGCTGCCTGAAACACCTCCGCTCACACTTGAGGCTTTTGTATGCTGTGAATTATGTGTTTTAAAAAAATATCCTATTTTTATTTATTTGACAGAGAAGGAGAGAGAGAGAGAGAGAGAGAGAGAGAGAGAGAGAGAGAGAGAGAATGGGCATACCAGGGCCTCCAGCCACTGCAAATGAACTCCAGACACGTGCGCCCCCTTGTGCATCTGGCTAACGTGGGTCCTGGGGAATCGAACCTGGGTCCTTTGGCTTTGCAGGCAAATGCCTTAAGCGCTAAGCCATCCTTCCAGCCATGAATTGTGTTTTTACTGTACAAAGTTTCCGCTCTTGTAGAAAGAGAACGGGTTAATTTCAGAAAACAAAGACTTAATATTCTCCTACTGCTGTTCATGAACATGTAAGTATCAGATGAGTATATCTTTGGACTATATTGCGTAAGAGTGTTTGATTAAAAAAATTGCTGTTTGAGATGCTGCCTTGAGTTTCATAAAACTCATTAAATGATTTTTGGCTTCGGATTGGGAAGAAATTTCCAACAACTTCTGAAATGGCCTTAAACATACTTCTGCCATTTTGTACTATGCATTTATGCAAAGTGGTATTCTCAGCACGGATGATTATGAAATCAAACTATTGATCAACTCTGGGAAATATTCAAGATGCTCTGTGTCCTGCAGTATCTAGAATCCAGCCAGATTTAATTCTTTATGCAACCATAACTATTTCAGTTACCTTCTGACTGCTGAGTGGGACAAAACACCCAACCAGCCACAGCTGATGGGAGGAAAGGGTTCATTTCAGCTTACGGTCTTGAGAGGAAGCTTCATGACGGCAGGGTAAGTGTGGAAGGAGCAGGAAGCTGGCTCACATCTTGTCGCCTATCTGGGTGGAAGTAAGGTAAGCACTGGGCTTGGAGCTGGGCTAATGAACCTCAAGGTCCACCCCAGCGACATACCTCCTTCAGCAAGGCTCCACCTTCCAAATCGCCACCAGCTGGAGACTGAGGCTTAATCACAAACACGTGAAGCTGGGGGCAGACACTGCACATTTGAGCCACGACAGTAAGCGAGCACACACAGCTCATTAGTATGCATGTTTGCTTTTGTCTTTAATAAAATGGTAAGATTATGATAGTAAAATTGTTGTAAAATAAACATTTCTTCATGATTTATTATTGGTAAATGTTTGCTTTGTGTACAGATTTTATATAACTGTAATACCCAGGATCACGTAAAAAAATCTCAGATGGAAAGGGGCTGATAGGGGAAAATAGTTTAGAAGCCTCACTCTATGTAAAGGGTGACTGCTACTCCTCTGTGTCTATACATCACATTTTCCTTATCCTTCATCTGTGAGCAGACATTGATTCTGTATCTTGATGACTGGGAATAAAACTGTGATTAGGAGCTGGAGAGATAGCTTAGCAGTTAAGGCACCTGCCTGCAAAGCCAAAGGACCCAGGTTCCATTCCCCACGTAAGCCAGATGCACAAGGTGGCGCATGTGTCTGGAATTTGTTTGCAGTGGCTGGAGGCCCCAGCATGCCTATTGTCTCTCTCTCCCTCTTTCTCAAATAAATAAATAAAAATAAAATATTTTTTAAAACTGTGATTAGCATGAGAGTACAGATATCTATTTGAGAGTTAGTTTTTGTTTCTTTGTATGTATACCCAGAAGTCTAGGTGCTGGGTCATGTGGTCACTCCAGTTTTAATTTTTAAATATTTTATTTATTTTCAAGGAGGGAGAGAGAGAGACAGAGGCATGCCAGGGCCTTCAGCCACTGCAGATGAACTCCAGATGTGTGCGCTACTTTGCACACTTGACTTTACATGGTTACTGGGGAATCGAACCTGGGGTCATTAGGCCTTGCAAGCAAGCACCTTAACTGCTGAGCCATCTCTCCAGCCCCTAGTTTTTATTTTTTGAGTAACTTCCTTACTATTTATCATGTTTGTGCCAATTTACATTCCCACCATATACAAGAATTTCCTTTTATAAAATTTTTTGTGTACTTTTATTGATTTGAGAGTGACAGAGAGGAGGAGAGACAGTGAGAGAGAGAGAGAGAGAGAGAGAGAGAGAGAGAGAGAATGGGCATGCCAGGGCTTCCAGCCACTGCAAACGAACTCCAGACACGTGCACCCCCTTGTGCATCTGGCTAATGTGGGTCCTGGGGAATCGAGCCTCGAACCGGGGTCCTTAGGCTTCACAGGCAAGCTCTTAACTGCTAAGCCATTTCTGCAGCCCCAAGAATTTCTTTTTCTTCACATTCTTGCCAACACTTGTTACTTTTCTAACAGGTGTGAGGTGACGTCTCATTGTGGTTTTAATTTGCATTTCCTGGATAATTAGTGGTGCTGAATATTGTTTTTCACAAATCTATTGGATATCTATATATACATATACACATATATATATATACACACACATATATATATGTTCCTCAGGGATCATGTGTATGTGTGCACATGATGCTAGGCACCAGGACCTTGAACATGCTGGGTAAGTGCTCTATGACTGAGCTCCACCCCCAACCTTTTCTCAGTGATTTTTAAAAATGTTATTTTTAATCAGCATACAGAAATTCAGGTATCATTCATTCTGGTATTTTCAAATAATACAGTTTGTTTTAGTTGATTTTCCTCCCTATCTCCTTCCTGCAACCCCCGTCTCCCATTACTGTTTCTCCCCCCCCCCCCATTTTTTTTTGGTGAGGAAGGCTCTGCCTCTAGCCCAGGTGACCTGAAACTCACTCAGTAGTTAGTCCAGGCTGGCCTTGAACTCATGGTGACCCTTCTACCTCAGCACCCCCAAGTGCTGGGATTAAGGGCTACAGGCTTGGTTTCAGTGATTTTGGATGCCAACTTTGCCATCGATTACAGGATCACAGGTTTTAGGATCTATTTCTGTTTTGTTCCATTGCTGCGTTTATCTACACATCAGCTACTCCCCTAGTGTTTTGATCATTGAAATTCAATCATATGTTTAAGTATCTGAGGGAAGCAGCTCTTCACGTGATGCTTCAGGACTTTCCCGGCCACTTTTACATGCTCATTTCTTTTTTCCATGTGAACTTCAAAGGCACTTCTGCACATTAAAAATGCCTGTTGGTATTTTTATTGGAACACAGAAATGCCATAGGTTAATTAAGAGAAAACTGAAATCGCTTCACAATGTTGATTCTTTTTATCGAAGATCATGACCTGTCTTTACAAGTCATCTTTTGGGTCCCTCAGTAGCACTTTCGAGCCTTCTGCACGCACACACACACACACACACACACACACACACACACACCAGGTATGTTATCCTTTTACTTGCAATTGTAAATGTCATTTGTTTTTCCATTACATGCTCCAACTGGCTGTCATTTCAAAATATGAAACCCACTGAATTTTGCATATTAATTTTTTTTAGCAGGCCAGACAATTGAATTTTCTTATTTGTGGCAGTAGTCTTTTAGTTGATCTTCTTTGGTATACCACATATATATTTATATCTTTTGACAATAATGCTATAGTTTTGCTTTAATAGTTTAGATCTGGAACATCCCTCAAGGGCTTGAACACTTGGTCTCCAGCTGGCAGTGCTATTGGGAGGTGACGGAAGCCTGAGTGTGTGAGCCTGGTTGGAGGAAGTAGTCACTGGGGGTATGTCCTTGACTGGGGGTGTCAGGACCCCAGCCCCTTTTTCTTTGCCCTGCCATACTTCTGCTGTGATGCTCCTTTTGGTCAAAATCTTTCCTCCTTGTAAGTTACTCATCTTCATTATTTTGTCCTGGTGATGGAAAGCTGATGAACACATTATATTTTTTTTTTTTTTTTTTTTTGGTTTTTCGAGGCAGGGTCTCGCTCTAGCTCAGGCTGACCTGGAATTCACTATGTATTCTCAGGCTGGCCTCAAACTCACAGCGATCCTCCTACCTCTGCCTCCTGAGTGCTGGGATTAAAGGCGTGGGCCACCATGCCCGGCCCACATTAATCTTTCCATTACATTAAAAAATATTTTATTTATTTGCATGCAGAGAGAGACATAGAGGAGAGGGAGAGAGAGACAGAGACAGAGATAATGGGTGTGCCAGAGCTTCTAGTCACTGTAAGCAAACTCCATACACATGTGCCACTTTGTGCACCTGGCTTTACGTGGGTATTGGGGAATAGAGCATGGGTCTTTAGGCTTTGCAGGCAAGTGCCTTAACTGCTAAGCCATCTCTCCAGCCCTTTTGTGTGTGTGTAGTATGTGTGGTGTGGTGTATGCATGTGTGTGCACAGATGCACACGTGGTGTATCTTTGTGTGTAGGCCAAAGGACAATGTCAGCTATACTCCTTTTCTTGCTAATCCACGTGTTTCCTTGAGATGGGGTCTCTCACTGAAGCTAGAGCTGCCATTTTTTTTCTAGTCAGATTGGGCTGACCAGCAAGCCCCGGTGATTCTCCAGTCTTTACACCACGGGACTGATGTTGAAGGCATGTAAGGCCATGGCAGGCTGTTTGCATAGGTCTGGGGAATCAAACTCAGGGATAATCAGACCCTTGTGCTTCAGCAGCTGCAAACAAACTCTAGATACATGTGCCACCTTGTGCATCTGGCTTCATGTGGTTACTAGGAAATCAAACCTGGGTCCTTAGGCTTCACAGGAAAATGCCTTAACTGCTAAGCCATCTCTCCAACCTAAGATGGATAGATATATATTTTTGTTTTGTTTTTCAGGTAGGGTCTCACTGTAACTCAGGCTGAATGGATATATTTTTTATTAAGAAGTAGCTATTTGTTTTTATGTCAGTGAAAGTTTTTTTTTTAAAAATGAAGAATAGTTATTGGTTTATGCAGATAAGTTATGAATGCATCCTCTAATGTGTTAATAGGTTTCCTGACAATATTCACCTAGCATTTTAAAAATATATTATTTATTTATGTGCAAGGAGAGAGAAAGAGAATGAATGAGGGCGCCAGGGCCTCTGAACACTGTAAATGAACTCTAGATGCATGCACCACTTTGTGTTACATGTGGGCACTGGGGAATCAAACCTGGGTTGCTAGGCCTTGCAGGCAAGTGCCTTAACCGCTGAGCCATCTCTCCAGCCCTCAGCTAGAATTTTTTAAGCCCCACTGGATCATGATATTTACTCTTTTTCTTCCCATGCTGACAGAGTCTGTGTCACTATTTTATTTAGAGATGTGGTAGTGAAACCCATCAGCAGGATTGTTCTTTGTGTGGGAAATAGTTCTTGCAGGTGGGTATTGGTATTGATATTATGCTCATTTCATAAACAATATCTAGAAAGGTTCCTTCCTTTTCTATACCTTGCAACACTTTAAGTAGTACTGGAGATAAGATCCAGTTGAGGAACCAACCTCGCCCTGTGGCTGGCATGTGGGGAGATGTCCAGTAAGAAACTTACATGGTCCTTCTGTGACCTTTACAGTTGCCCAGAAGGGAAATTCACTAAAGACCTCAGAGGTTGGGCTTCCCAGGCCCTTGCTCCCACTTGAGTCTCATGCTGGGTGTTCCATAAGTCTTCCAAATAAAAAGGTCACAGCAGGGGGCTGGAGAGATGGCTTAGCAGTTAAGGCATTTGCCTGTGAAGCCTAAGGATCCAGGTTCAATTCCCCAGTACCCACATAAGCCAGATGCACAGGGTGGCACACGGGTGTGGAGTTTGTTTGCAGCGACTAGAGGCCCTGGCACACCCATATTCATTTATTCTCTCTGACTCTCTGAAATAAATGATATATATATATATATATAAATATAAATGAGAGAGAGATCACAGCAAAGCTAGATAGGCAAGACATACCCAGGGCATGAAGGGCTGGGCTTATGAGAGAGAATTTCCTTAGGCTGGCCTGGAATGTGAGCTAGTGTGTGGTAAAGCCAGGCTTTTCCTCCCTCTCTCTGCGTAGCTGGCTGGCCATACCCATTATCCACAATAGCTGTACTTATTGCTGGCTCTCTAGGTGGCCCTGGGGCCTCTGTACCTTCCTGGTTACTTCACTCTCTGCTGTGGCTCTCCGTGACCTGCGACCAGCAGTGGGTAGGCAGCGTCTCATCTTTTCTGTGTCTTGTCCAAGGACGTTTCTTGCCAACACTCCATAAACCCCACTTCATAAGCTGCAGGTATTTCTCCCTGCCCGCTCCCCATCCTCCCTCCTGCCCCCACCCCTTCAAGCCTGCTGGCACAGTTTAATTTCCAGCCCTGGTATTTCTTCCTAGCCCGTGACAACCTCAGGTGGAAGCAATTTCACCGTCTTGTAACTCACCAGGTCATTATAATTAGTATCTGGGCACCTGGGGCGAGGGCGGAAGGAAGAGAAGAAAGAGTTGATCCAGCCAGGCGGAGAGCAGCCTCAGTGCGAGAGGTGGTGGTGGAGGAGGAGGGGCCAGCGCCCCTTCCTCTGCTTCATCTCAGAACTAGGAGTTTCCCGGGGCTCTGAGGCCACTGGCCCCTGCTCCCCTCTACATAAGGTGGTGTGGAAGGTGCACAAGGTCAGGTGGCCAAGTGTGACCCTGGGTTTCCACAGCAGACACACTGACCTGAAAGGCTAAGGCGGGGGTCAGGAGACGCCCCTGAAGGACAGGAACCTCAGAACCTCCACCTGCCCCTGTCCCAAGGGACTGCTATCCCAGCATGCCACTGTCCCTGGCTCTGGTTCTCTGTGTCTCTGAGCCACAACCCATGAGACCTGGTGGGAACAGCAGGGCAGGGCTGGGAGCAGCCAGGGTGCAGTGGGGAGTGGGTGTGATTCCAAGAGGAGCTCCCAGGGGTGAGGGGTACAGGACACATCAGGGGGCAAAATTGTTCTTCATGTTGGGAAAGGGATTTGGGTCGCAACAGAAATGGACTTGGGAGCCAGGCGTGGTGGCGCACGCCTTTAATCCCAGCACTCGGGAGGCAGAGGTAGGAGGATTGCTGTGAGTTCGAGGCCACCCTGAGACTCCATAGTGAATTCCAGGTCAGCCTGGGCTAGAGTGAGACCCTACCTCGAAAAACAAAACAAAACAAAACAAAACAAAACAAACAAAAAAAAAAGATATGGACTTGGGTAAGAGGGCCGGAGAGATAGTTTAGCGGTTAAGACGCTTGCCTGCAAAGGCTAAGGACTCAGGTTCGGTTCCTCAGTACCCACATAAGCCAGATGCACAAGGTGGCGTATGCGTCTGGAGTTTGCAGTGGCTGGAGGCCCTGGAGTGCTCACTCTCTCGCTCTATTTGCCTCTTTCTCTCTTCCTCTCAAATAAGTAAATAAATAATAAAAAGAAATGGACTTGGATAAGAAGGGGATTTTAGGGTGAGGGTGTTTGATCAATGTCTCAAGATTTAGAGGAGTCCAAGCAGGTTTGGTGCCAAGGAAAATGGAGTTAGAAAGGGATGTATCTCCTTTCTAGCTCATGAGGCTAATGAGAGTCAGTTTCCAAATCCCTAGTCTGTGTTTCCAGGTTATAAATTCCAAACCCTTCAGAGATCCCTCCCCCCTCCCTGCCTCCCTTCACTTGATGTTTACTAAGTTCTTGCTGTGTAGCAGGAGGTAGAATACTACTCCCAAAAGATACAGTAGTGATCTGGTGAGACAAAAGTCTTCCACATCTTACATTGTAGAGGGAAGGGGGTGCAGAATCGATTGGGCTTCTTTTTAGGTTAGGCGTCCATGTTTAAGCCAGGCAGTTATAGCCAGGGGGTGTTGTGGGCCAGGTCACCTGCCAAGGGCGCTAGGACAATAATCTGATGGCTCATACGACACATATCAACTCTTGACTGACATCACAGTAAACAGGCTGTGGGCTTACACAAGGCATTATCCAATCACATAGGCAGTAAACAGTCACCCTGGACAGACTGGGTGTCCCCAAGGAGCAGCCTGTCCATCCACCTACTCTGGGCTCCCTGCATTCTTGACCACAGCAAGAGCATGACCAACGGCTGGGTCGGGTTGGGGCAAGGCCTGGACTTGTTCGCTTCTGCTCTTGCTCTGGCTGGAAATAGCTGGCTCCTTTTGATGTCTGCCACACCAGGAACCAGTCCAGTGGTCATGACATCTTTGGCAGGGGGCTGTGACCTATCTGCTGCTTATGCCCTGTCTTTAACCACCCCTCTACACGGAGATTTGAGTCTGTCTTGTTCTCTTTCTAGCTTGGCAGAAAGTCTCCCCAGCCTCTCTCATGTCTCCTGCTTCTCCAGCCCCTGGCTTTGCCTGCCTGAGCCCTAGCTCAGCTGTGCCCCAGGGCCCCTGTAAGGCCTCCTCAGGAAACTCCCAGATCAGTCACTTGGAACTTCCCAATACACAGTCAGTCTGTAAGGTCTGGGCCACCAATGCTCCCAGGCAGAGCCTTGAAAAGGGACCGCTTATAATAATAATACCATTCTCTGTAGCCAGGGGCAGGCTGAACCCCCACCGAAGCGGGCTTGCCATTAGAACCCTGCAGAAACAAAGTAATAGCTTGCACTGAAAACCATTTGTAATGTTGCTATAATTCCCATGATTCATTAAACAGGAATGGAAAATGATAACATTTCCCCTGGGGGGAAAAAAAAGCCTTCCTCATAGAGTCACATGCTGAGTTCACTTGGCTCAACTATTTTATTGACTAAGCATCTTGTTGTGCTGATGTGTGGCGCACACAGGCCCAGCACCATTTGGTTTTTACATCAGCTGAGATGGAAGCAGGGGAGGGGTCCGGCAGGGGCCAGTGCTTGCCCTTGGAAATGAATTTGCTGCTCCACCCTGGATCACCCCTATCTCGAATCTTCCATAGGCCCAGGCCTCCCCAGGGCTGAGGCTCCAGTGGAACATAGCCTGTTTAGCATCCTTTCCTCCAAAGAGGGGAGTGGTGGGCCAGGGCTCTCGGGTTTACCTGTGTCTTGAGTCCCCAGCTGGCACTGCCTGGCCCTGTGGGTAGGCCGTGAGCATCTTAGGGAATGCCATGCAGTTGTTCTAAATGTCACCACCTATGTCCTGTGAACCCCCACTGCTGGCCCATCTCCCTCTTTCCTTCCTGAAGTCTCAGCCCATTCACTGCACAGTCTCTAGCTTGGAGCATGAACGTGAACTTGCCTGCCTCTTTCTGTGGCTGTCAGGCCCCAAGGAGTCTCTACACAGACCCTCTAGCACTCTTCCAGCATCTTCTCTTCCTCCATGGCTCCTGCGCTGGCTCAGGCTTCGCCATCTTCTGCCCATCCACTTGCATTTCATGCCCTGCTACCCAGCCGACATCCTGGCCTCCAGCGGGCAGAGCAAAGCTGTGCCGAAAGCAAGCTTGGCCCCGCTCGGCCGCTTAGGCATCACAAACTCAGACTCCTCACAAGCTCATTCCAGATGCCACTGGGTGGCGTTCAGGACCTTTCCAAAGCTGGCCTCAATTTTTCTTTTCAATTCTACCTTCAGCTAGTCCCACACTGGCTTCTCATGCACCCCCAGACCTCAGAAAACCCTCAGGGTCACAGGGGTCCCCAGACCCACTATATGTTCTCCTGCCTTTCTCTGTTTTCCCCCCGGTCAGAACTGCCCCTGTCTTCCTTCATCCACAGGGAGTTCCAGTTTCATTCTCAGCTGCGCTGCTCCCATGGTCCTCTCTCTATAAGAAACCATCTCTTCTGCCTCTGGCTCTGCAGCCCAAACCTTCAGAAGTGTCCTTTTTCGTCCTTTCTCTCGCAGCCTTTGTCCCTGTTTCTGAGCTGTCACTTACTCTCATAGGCCCTGGCCACTCCCCATCCCCCTTCTTCCTGAGCCTTGTGTGGATTGCGGCCCTAACCTCATCTCCATCTCCCCGCCTCGGGCCTTCCCCATTTCCATCCCCTTCCCAAGTCTGAGCACGTTGTTTGTTGAAATACCATTCACAGGCTGCTTGTTTCACTCAAAGAGAAAGCCAGGCCCTCGCCATGACCTTGAAGACCTTACACAATCTGACCCTTCCATCTCCCCAGCCTCAGCTCCTGCCGTTCCCCTGTATGCTATTTTGCTTCTTCCATACTGGGCTTCCTCGCTGGTCATTGTCCAAGCCAAGCCCATTGCTGCCCCAGAGCCTTTGCACTTGCTGTTGGCTGTGTCTTGAGCGTTCTGTCCCCTTCAAACCTTTGTCCCTCTGGTCGCCTGTTACCTGCCGTGTCAGCTTCTCAGCGATCTTCTTGAAAGTTGCAAACGACCTCTGGCACTTGTACTTCCATAGCATGAGTCGCCACCATATCATGTGTCTTATTATTGTCGTTTTCTTAGTTTGATTTGTGTGTGTGTGTGTGTGTGTGTGTGTGTGTGTGTCACAACACGCAGGTGGAAGTCTGAGGACAACCTTGGGGTGTTTGTCCTCTCCCCCAAACCTGCTTGAGACAGGGTCTCCCTTGTTGATATTTTGTTTTTGCTGATTTCCTTCTTGTGCGCCAGTCTCGCCAGCCACGGGCTTCCCAGTGCTCCTGGCTCTGCCTCCCACTGAGGTGGGTGGGTCGGATCATAGGTACAGGCGCCCCTTGGCATCCAGCTTTACATGGGTGCTGGGGATTGAACTTGGACCAGCAGACTTGTAAGCAAGTAAGCAAGTGCCTTTAACTGCTGAGCCATCTCCCCAGCCTGTTTAAAATATTAAAAAAAAATATTTTTGTTTGTTTCTCTTTACTGGACTATAAGCTCCATGAATATAGGGACTTCCTTAAGGGGTATGCTAGTTGCTTTCCTTATTCCTGTGGCAGAATATCTTAAGGGAGAAGAGACTTCTTTTGGCTCACAGTTTAAGGGAACATAGTCCATCATGATGTGGAAGGTGGGGCTCTATTCGTGGTGGCGGGAGCTTGCAGTGTAGGTTACTACATTTTGGTGTGTCAGGAAGTAGAGAGAAAGTGGGGTTATTAGCTCCCAAGGCCACCCCCAACCCTAGCAACCTACTCTAGTAGGCCTTACCTCCTAATGGTTACACAACCTTCCAAAACAGTGTCACCAGCTGGCCATGAAGTGTTCATACCCATGAGTCTGTGGGGATCATTTAGATCTTTACATTTGAACCATAACAGGGTCTTTTCATGCTTGTTTATTTCTGTATCCCCCAAACTGTGACTGCACCAAGTAGAGGCACAAAGATGTCTGCTGAAGGAGCAGGTTGTGCCGATGTGTGCTTAGTTCTCTGACTGGGTTACTCAGCTCTCTGTCACTGGGACAAGGGACCCGAGGTAAGAAACTTCTAAGGATGAAGTTTGTTTTGCCTCACTCAGAGGTTGTAGTCCAGGACGCTTGGCCCTGTGACTTTGGGCGTGAGGTACTCAGGTATATTATGGTGGAAGTATGCAGTGGAGGGGGTTTGCACACGACCCCCCCTCCCATGGACAGCAAGCAGGGAGACAGAGAAAGGGGGCTGGGGTGCCTTCCATGCCTTCAGTGACATAACTTCCTCCCACTAGGCCCTACCTCTCAAAGGTTTCCCACTCCCACTAGTGCCATAGCTTAGGGCCATCTACACTGGCTTCCTCTACCCATCTCTTCACAGTTGCTGGTTCCAGCATTCTGACTCCAGTCACAGTCCTTTCCTCACAGTACTGGGCTGCCATGGGCCGACTGACGGTCAGCTGATGATGCCCCCATAGACTGGGCTCAGAGGGTGAGACCCGAGGACACGCAGAGCCTTCGCTCCACGCTTGGAAGATGTGTTGGCTAAACTTTCCACTGCTGTGATCAACATCGGAGAGAACCAGCTTGAGGGAATGAAAGGTTGGTTTTGGCTCGTGGCTTCAGAGACTTCAGTCTCTGGTTGTTTGACCCGTTTCCCCTTGGGCTGGCTAGGAAGAGAAAGAGGGGGGAGGAAGAAGGAGAAGGAAGAAGCAAGAAGAAGGAAAAGAGGGAGAGGAGGTTGAGGAAGAAGAGAAGGAGGAGGGAGGGAGAGAAGATAGCCAATTGTCTCTCCAGGGGTCTACTCCCAGTGACCTCTGGGCACAGAGGGCAGGCTTCTGTATCTGCCCATTCTAAACCCTCAGATTCAACCAGCTGCTCAGAAAAAAGTCACATCTGTAATGAACATAGACAGACTTTCACCTCATTTTTATTCCCTAAACAATACAGTCTAGCAATTTTTCACGTAGCATGTACACTGTATTCAGTATTGTCAGTAATCTAGCAATGATTTAAAGCATGGAGGAAGATGTGTGTAGGTTAAATGAGAACTATGCCATTTCATAGATGGGGCTTGAGCACTGTGGATTATGGTACGAGGGAGGGGGTCCTGGAGCCAATCCCCCATGATGCTGAGGGGCGATTACACTCTATCCAGCTCAGGGTCAGGGGTCATGGCGGAGGCACGTCCTGGGCTGTCATCTCCCAGCCTGGGCTGTTCTGTAGTACTCAAAAGCCATGAAATGAGGCGTTTCAGTTCTCTGAGCCAGAAATGGGAAAGCCGTGGGGAGGGTGATCTGCCTTTCAGATACAGCCGCTCCAGCTGAAGCCTTTAATAAGGCTGCTTTCCCCGGCCTACCCTCAAGGCCCACTGGATTGACCTGAAGAGACCTAGGCAGAGTTGGGGGTACAGTCCCCTGAGTCTCCATATCCCCAGAAAAAAAAAAAAACAGAGGAACCCATCCCCAGCTCCTATAGACCCCTGGCCTCCTGCAGCTGGCTACATCCTGTATCTCTGTTTCCCAGCATCCTCCCCTTGCCTCAGTTCCCTTTGATAATGTTTAATTTATTTATGAAACTAAAATCTTGCTAGGTTACTGTATCAGTTACTTTCTCATTGCTGGGATAGATACCTGACCAGAAGTGGTTTATAGAAGGAAAAGGGTTTAATTCAGCTCACAGTTTCTCTGTGTGTGTGTGCATGTGCGTGCGCACATGTGCCAGTCAGAGGACAGCTTTTAGGTCAGTCCTCACCCCTCCATCTCATTTGAGGCGGGATTTCTTACTCTGGATTATTGATCTGTTATTTTTTCTTTTATCTTTTTTTTTAATTGAGAGAGAGAGAGAGAATTGGAGCACCATGGCCTTAGCCACTGCAAATGAACTCCAGATATGTGCACCACCTTGTGCCAGCTGCGTGCATGTGTCACTTTGTGCATCTGGCTTACATGGGTTCTGGGGAGTCGAACATGGGTCCTTAGGCTTCACAAGCAAACGCCTTAACTGCTAGGCCATCTTTCCAGCCCTGATCTGCTATTCTTTGCTGGGCTTGTCTTGAGCTTCTGGGAAAGTCTCCCATCTCACCATCCGCATCAGCGTCAGCAAGATGGGATTACAGAAGCCCACCATGGATTCTGGATTTTTACGTGGAGTCTGGGGATTGAACTCAGGTACTCTGGCTTGGGCGGTGAGTACTTTATTCACTGAGCTGTCTCTCCATCCCTGTGTTGCAGTTTTGAGGGGAAGTTTCACTGCAGTGGGGAAGTCATGGTAGGTCAGAGTGGGGAGTCAGTGTCACTGCATACCGCAGCATAGGGCAGAGAGAGTGAGCTGCCTGTGAGCCCAGGCTAGACCACCTCCAAGGTCTGTCCCTAGTGACAAGGCCCCATCTCCTAAAGGTTTCATAACTTCCCAAATAGCACCACTAGCTGGGAATTAAGTATTGAAACACATGAGCTCATGGGAAACATTTTACATTCAAATCACCAGCTACCCAGACAGGTTTTGAACTTCTGAGCTTGGGTGGATCCTCCCACCTTAGCATCCTGAGCAACTGGGACTATAGGCTCATACCACCAGACCCAACTGTAACAAGTATTTCTGAAGCATTTCCTTCGTATTTACTTATTTCTAAAATATTTTATTATTTGCACATGTGTGCACACATGCAAGCGTGCACCTTGGCACGCCAGGGTCTGTTGCCACTGCACACAAATGCCAGACTCATGCATCACTTTTTGTGTCTGGATGCCAGGGAATTGAATCCCAGCTGGCCAGTGTTGCATGCATGCACTTTTCACCACTAGGCCATCTTCCCAGTCTGAAACATTTTATTTATTTATTTTTGGGCTTTTGAGGTAGGGTCTCACTCTAGCCCAGGCTGACCTGGAATTCACTATGTAGTCTCAGGGTGGCCTCGAACTCTCGGTGATCCTCCTACCTCTGCCTCCCGAGTGCTGGGATTAAAGGTGTGCGCCACCACGCCCGGCTGAAACATTTTAAATAAGGCATCTTTCTGGGTGCTAGAGAACATAGTGTATAAAAACCCTTGTACTCCTAGAGTCGCCATCTGGAAGGTAGGGACACCGGTAAGTAAAATAAGAGAGTATGTGAGATGTGACAAGTTCCACGAAGAGAAATACAGTGAGGAGTGCAGGATGGGGCTGTGCAGTCTGTGTTCATGTGCGCTGGGTTGTGGAACCTGAGGCAAGGCCTGCTGGAGGACTGGGGAACCAGGTGAAAGGGGATGCCCGGCAGGTGCCGGTGGCTGCTCCAGGGTCCAGAGTACTTGGTGAGGAACGACCCCCTGCTGTGCACTTGGAGCTGGGCCAGGGCTCTAACACCAAACACCTACGACCTCATCATTTCATTGCCACTTACTGGTCATAGTCACCATCCAGATTCTGTCCTGGGTGTCCCCACAGTGCTGTCTCAATCCTGTAAAGATCCAGGGAGGTCAGTTGACCTGTCATTTGTTTTTCGGGGGTAGATGAGGAACTTGAGGCCATGAGTGGTGTTGTGTATGCATTTGATGTGACTGTTCCCAGTGACCCAGACTGGTCAGATGATCTAACCCTCTGTTCTTAATTCCCTTAAGTCTTTCTAAGTGGTCAGTTAGCTTCATCCCGTCTCTCCTTTGGGGAGATTTGGATTCAGGCCCCTAAGAGTTCCTCTGGCAAGCAGTCCTAAGATCAGAGCTTCTATGCTAGCCAGGTGTGGTGGCACAGGCCTTTAGTCCCTGCACTCCGGAGGTGGAGGTAGGAGGATGCTTGAGTTCGAGGCCACTATGAGGTTACATAGTGAGTTCTAGGTCAGCCTAGAACAAAACAAAGCAAAGCAAAGCAAAACAAAACAAAACAAAACAAAACAAAACAAAAGAGCTTCCAAGCTGTTTGTGGTGGTCCACATTTGTAATCCCAGGCTGGGCTATATAGTGAAGTCCTGTCTTATAAAAATATAATAAAATTAAAAAAAACCCACAGCTTCCTGAATTTTCCATTGCCACATTTGTAGCTTCTCTGTTTTCCAGGAATCTAGGAATCCTTGGGCTGCTTGGAGCCTCCATGGAACCATGGCAGATTCTGTCTACCATAGCCGAGCCTTTGCTAACTGGGACTGTCTCTCTCCCTGCCCAGTTCTGCATCAAAGAACTCCTTAATCCTAGCTCCTTAATTGCCTGCTATGATGGGTTAAATGAGGCCCCACCCCACAAAGCCAAAGGTTGAAATCATCACCCCCAGCCCCTCAGGATATGACTGTGTTTAGAGATAGGGTTTCTAAAGAGATAATTAAGGAAAATGAGGTCCCTAGGATAGGTCCTAATCCAATATGACTGGCATCTTTAAAAGAAGAGATAAGGGGTTGGGACTCAGTGGTAGAGTGCTTGGCATGCATGAAAGAGGCCCCAATTTTGATCCCCAGCACTGAAAAATAAAGAAAGAAAGAAGAGATGAAAAGCAGAAGGGAGGGAGGCATCGGTTAGGATGCAGACATCTGCAGAGGGAAGACTTTGTGCAGACAGGAGGAACACAGTCCTCTAAGCCAGGGAGAGGGACTTCAGGAGGAGCCAGCCACGTGCACACCTCTATCTTGGAGGTCTAGCCTCCAGAACTGTAGAGAAGTAGATTTCTACTATTTAAGCTGCTCCGTCTCTGGTACTGTGTCAGGACAACCATAGCAACTCTCTCTGCCTCTCTTGTCTGCATCCCTGATGTAGGGTGATATGGCTGGTGCTTTCCCTGGTTGGGGGTGCGGCCCCCTCACCTCTGATGCTGCTCGGCTGGGCCCTTGGGAATACAGGTCAAGGCTTGCTGACATGCCGTCAGCAGACAGGCCCCTTTCAGAGCCACGTTCCCTGGCTGACACTCCAATACGCGGCCCTTCCGCCACGCCGCCCTTGGACACACAGGCGTTCCGCGCCCTGTCATTCTGATCCGTCCGCCGTCACCCTAGCTCACATGTTACCCCGGCGAGATGCCACAAAGCTGACACCGAGGAACACCGACTCCAGCTGCCGCCGTGCTCAGCCCCAGCTGCGTTCCGCCACTCTGACATCTTGCCCCGTGGCCATCCCCGGTGCCCTGGTTTGCTGGCTCCTCCATATGCTGACCTTCCTGTCTGCATGTCAGGCTGAGCCAGCCTTCCGCTGTCCCCTGGCTAACAAGAAGAGCTCGGCCCTGTTTCTGTTTCCTCTGCGTGTCAGTGCGGGCTCCGGCAGCCTGCCCCACCACGGTAACCTTCCTCTGCTGGCCCTCACAGCTGACCTGTACGGGTTAATCATTCTGGGGTCCCAGCATTCATTAGAGTCACAAGAAATTACTGCTGGCCCTGGAACAGGCTTTAGCACAGAGGAAATTCTTCTGGGTTGTAAATAACTTCCCAAACCACAACCTGATAAGGCCATCAGTAGCACAGGACCCATGCACGGCCCCCGCCCCCCATCATTAGCAAAGAACTAGTAAAAACATGGGGCCTACCTGGGAAAACAAGTCAACCAAGGAAACGGTCCTGTTAAGTCCCTTTCCCCTCTCCCTCCCCTGTCATCTGCTCTGCGTGTCCCTTCCCTTTAAACATCCATCTCAGCTGCTTCTGGGGCAGGGGCCCGCCTCAAACCTGCAGAGTGGGGCTGGCTTCGGTGGGTGTCCACTCGCCCTCCAGTAAAGAAAAGCCTGCTGCTGAGGTCTTACCGTGACGGGGTGCTAAGGGTCCAGGGAAGACCTTGAACCCCAAACCCTAGGTTTGTTTCTAATTTTAATTCAAAGAATTGAATCAAAAAGAAAACTGAGAAGGATAATTATTAAATTATTATATTTATTGAGGGAAGTTGAGCCAAGAAAAAGGCACTCATGTAGCTAGAGATCCCACGTGGAGGCCTGTTGTAGGCATGATGGTTTCCGCCTTGGCCATGGTTGGCCATGGGTGGTGATCTCGCCTCCTCTCCCTGGAGACTGGGGGGGCTGCCATTTCCAAGCTTCTCATCTGGCCCCATTCTGAAGTTGTTTATTGGTCCCAAGCCACCAGCAATTCCATTAGCATACAAAAAGCATCCTTACCACCCTGGAGAGTCCAAGGGTTTTATGGGCTGTGTGCCAGGAACTGGGGACAGAGACCAAATATTTGTTTTATTGTTTTTTTTTAAATAATTATATCACACTCATGCACCTGTGTAATTTCAGCAAGTCCCCATTTCATGGGAGTTATAGATGAGTATGTTGACAATGAATGTCCTCCACGTGGCCCCTTTGCCTGCCCCGACATCTCAAATCTTCCTGCGCTTTTTCTCAACACCCCAACCCACCTCCTGCTACCCTGTCCTAGATTATAAACTCAGGCAGCCTTGGGTACTACCTGGGTGACCTTGAGCCAGGCCCACTGCCATCCTGAGCCTCAGTTTCCTCATGTATGCAGTAGAGATGCTACAGCACTCACGCTATAGGGTCACTGTGAGAAGCCAAAGGCATTGTGTTGAAGTACAGATGAGGGGATGGTAGAGTAAGTGCTCAGGAACTCTGGAGCTGACTTGGACTCTGAAGCTGGTCTGCCTAGGTTTAGGCCTTGCTTCCCCACCTTACTACTGTGTAGTCTTGGGCAGGTTGCTTAATGTCTCGTAACATTCTGTGTAAAATAGATATTCCCTTTAAGATATTATTTATTTATGGGAGAGAGAGAAGAGAGTAAGCCAGGTCCCTTGCCACTGAAAACTAACTCTAGACACACATACCGCTTTGGGTGTCTGGCTTTATGTGGGTGCTGGGGAATTGAACCTGGGCTGCGAGGCTTTGCAAGCAAGTACTCTTAACCACTGGACCATCTCCCCTGCCCCCAAATTAGATCTCCAGTGGTGTCTTCCGCTTGTGAGAACTTAGTGGCTTAACATAAGAGGGGCCTCGATCAGTGTCTGGCACAGAATGTGAATGTTAGCTATTAGTTTTTGTAGCAAGGACAGACAACTCAACCAGGAACAGCCTGTGGAAGGAAGAGGTTTATTTTGCTCACACAGTTTCAAGGGAAGCTTCACCATGGCAGGGAAAGCATGGCGGAGCACACAGCTGGATGGCACGGCTTGTCACATCAGCAGGGAGGAAGCAGCGAGATGAGGCCACCCTGTAGCTGCCTGTACCGAGCAGGGCTGGGTCGTTAAAATCCCAAGGTCCACCCCCAGTGATACACCTTCTCCAGCAGAGCTGCACTTCCCAAAGGTTCCACTAGTTGGGGATTAAATATGAGGTTTTATCACAAGTACCAAAGGCTATGGGGACTTTTTACGTTCAAACCACCACAGTCTTATTATTAGTGTATGTAGCAGACATAACTTTAGTATCAATATGACACTATGTTATTGTTACATACACCATTGCTTATATTTCTTTTTTCTTTTTCTTTCTTTATTAGTTTTTATTTGAGAGAGAGAGAGAGAGAGAGAGAGAGAGAGATAGAGAGAGAGACTGAGGGAGGAGAGAACTGGTGTGCCAGGGCCCCAGCCACTGCATTCGAATTCCAGATGTTTGCTCCACCTAGTGGGCTTGTGTGACCTTGCACTTGCCTCACCTTTGTGTGTCTGGCTAATGTGAGATCTAGAGAGTAGAACATGGGTTCTTAGGCTTTACAGGCAAGTGCCTTAGGTACTAAAGCATCTCTCCAGCCCTATTTATATTTCTAAAAATATTTTATTAATTTATTTATTTGCGAGAAAGAGAGAGAATGGGCATGCCAGGACATCCAGCCCCTCTAAAAGAACTCTAGATGCATGCACCACCTTGTGCATCTGGCTTACGTGGGTACTGGGGAATCAATCCTGGGTCCTTAGGCTTTGCAGCAAGTGCCTTAACTGCTAAGCCATCTCTCCAGCCCCATTGCTTATATTTCTATCTGTGCTAGGTACTATTAGTTGACATATTTCCTCCAGGTGACAGTATGCCAATGGGAACCTCCCATTCACAGCTCAGGGGGTCAGGGTAATGGCCCATGGATGTTTTTTTCTTCTTGTCAATCTCAGAGCCATCCACCTGATATCCAACCAAGGGCTGTATGCCTGGGTGCTCTGTCCACTTTGCCTGGTATAGCTGTCTTCAAACCTCTAGGCATCTCAGGTCCCAGCTTCCCTTGGGAAGCTTCTCTGAGTCCTTGACAGCCAGTCTTATCACATGTGCTCTTAAAGTGTCAGCACTCCCAGTGATCACTCCTTTGCCTCTGTGCCTGGGACCCTGGGACTTGAGTCTCCTTCCCTTGACTGTTGACATGGGGGCATGACAGCTTTTGCTCCTCTTCTCACCCCCCAGTGCTGACACAATATAGGGACCCATAAGTACCTGTTGAGTATGTGAGTGGATGACTAAGTCTGGGCTGGAGAGATGGCTTAGTGGTTAAGGCGCTTGCCTGCAAAGCCTAAGAACCCAGGTTCAATTCCCCAGTACCCATGTAAGCTAGATGCACAGGGTGGCACATGCGTCTGAAGTTCCTTTGCAGTGGCTGGAGACCCTGGCACGCCCACTCTCCCTCCCTTTCTCTAAATGCCCCTGTCTCTCAAATAAATGAATAAATAAAATAGTAAAAAAAAAAAATAATGACAGAGTCTGCTGGGTGTGGTGGTGCACGCTTTTAATTCCAGGAGGATCACTATGAGTTTGAGGTCAGCCTGAGACTACAGAGCGAATTCCAAGTCAGCCTGGGCTGGAGAAAGACCATACCTTCGTTAAAAAAAAAAATGACTGGGTCTATGGAGCCATACATTCAAACTACCACATCATGTCTGGGTGTGGCCATGCATGTCTGTAAACCTAGTCCTGCAGGTTACAGATATGTAACAGTGGACCAGCCAAAGTCCAGAATCAGTGAACGATTCCATCTCAGGGAAACAAGTGAGTGAGCAATGGAGGGGGCACGTGGCATTCTCCTCTGGACTCGGCATGCACACAGGGTGTGGCATCTGCACACACACATGCATACGCCACACACCATATCACACCTACTACACACCCCATTCAAAACACTTCATGCATTTGTTTGGCCACCTAGGGATTTTTGGATTGCTTCCTTTGCTGGCCAGCGTCTGTGAGACCAGCTTCTCAGCCGCACCATGGGGAGGGGGAGCAGCCCACCCTCTGAAGCATAGGGGGTACCTTGTTTTAAGCTATGATGCTCAGTAGGTCAGGTGTATTGGATGCAGGTTGGACTTCTGGTCATTTCTACCATGAGGAGTTTACCAGGATGTAATCCCACTCTAAGTCAAGGAACACTGATACACACACACACACACACACACACACACACACACACATATGTTCATGCTGCTAGGAAACAACATCCTCTGACCATTTCAACCCTTGAATATAGCACCTCCTTCCTCGTGCATATCCCTCCCTTTCTTTTGAGTCATATTTCTAAGGGAATAGTCTAGCCATAGTTCAAATTCAAATCTTGGCTCTGTTTATAGCTACCTATCCTAGCAAGTTCTTTTTCCTTCTCTGTGCCTCAGTTCCTTCACCTATAAAGTGGACTTTTTACGTGAGGAGGACTAATGGAGACCATGTGTGCTCAGCACACAACATAGCAGCGCATTAAGTTGTTCACTGCTGTTGATATTGCTTTCTGTGTGTTCTCTCCTCCCATGCTGTCCTCAGCCAGCCACAGCTTGGTGTCCTCCCGTACCTCCTGGCACAACTCTTTCTGGTTTGAGTCACCCATTACCTCCCAGTGCTCACTCTCCCTACTTCCTGGGCAGCCTCCAACTCAAATGAATTCCTGCGGGGTATGTCAACCTCGGGCCAGCAGAGCTCACAGGCCAGCCCCACAACGAAAGAGGCGTTCGATACAGGATACGTTGGTGCTCAGTGGTGGCACATGAGTGGACAGGCTCTCTCAAGGAAAGCTCTGCGTGTGTAAGGAGCTCCTGGTGGCTTCTCTGTGTCTGGAAGTTAGTGCCGGGCTGAGAGTGGGCCACTTTAAAGGTGCTGTTGGCATTGCCCTGGGGAATAGTGACTTGGACTTCGGTTGTCTCTGCCAGAGTGGCATCTGCAGTTCTCTGGTGAATGACTGGGAGGTTGGGTGAGTGCTCACATGCAAGCAGCACCCAGAAGTTAGCTGGGACGAGGCGCAAGGGTTAAGCTTGCACGTGGTGAGCACACAGCTCTGTCTCTGCAGTCCCCAGGAGGAGGTCCTTCCTTCTTAGCTCTGGCAGCCTGGCTCTCGCACAGTGCAGAGTTGCTTGGTTTGATCTCTTATTTATTACAGAGAATATTCTCTGTCATGGTGAGTATGGGGGAAAAATTTTGAGGAACCTCACTTTTCACTGCTGATCTTATAGCCAGCCTGATGGGGGACCCTGGCGCCTCCAATGGCCACCGGGCACTGCATCCGTTCCCTGTTTGTTCTAGTCAGTTTCATGTTGCTGGGATGAACTTCCAAACAGACACAGTTTATGGGAGGGACGTGATTTATTTCAGGCTTACAGATCCAAGGGAAGTTCCATCGATGGAGGAAGAAGCTGGACCCCTTTCACAGATCCAAGCAGAGAGAAATACCACCAAGCAGCCAGCACCACGAGCAAACAAACACGAACCTGAACCTGCTGCAGCAGGACCTCCCCAGAGCTCAGACTTCTCTGCATACCTCAGGCTGGAATTCAGATCCAGCCCCAGTGACATGCCCCCCGCACCCGCATACCAGGAGTCTGCTGCTAAGGGCTGCAGCTGCAAACTCAATTTTAGTAGCACCCGAGTGATGCATTCAAGCTACCTCGCTGTTTCATCCACTGTTTTGTTCTTCAGGTGTGTTGAACATCTGTAATGCACCAGGTCCTGAGTCCAGGTGGAGGGAGGAGAGGCCAAACATGGAAACTTCCTGTGTCAGGTTGGATGAGGGTCCCATGTGGATTATCTTTACTCAGATGCCTGGAACCTGTGTCTCTTATCTTCTGTGGTAAGATAAACCTTGCAGATGAACTCAAACCAAGGATGTTGGCGTGGGGGGGTTTCTTCTGGCTTGCCAGGTATATTAGTTCCGTTTTGTTGCTGTGACCAAGCACGAGACAAGAAGCATCCTAAGGAAGGAAGGGTTTATTTCAGCGTACAGTTCAAGGTTACGGTCCGCCACGGCAGGGAAGGCACGACAGTGGGAGCTTGAGGCAGGTGGTCACATTCAGTCCACAGTGAGGAAGCAGAGATGAATGCTGCTGCTCAGTGCTTTCTCCTTTATTTTTTATTTCTGTGTGTGTGTGTGTGTGTGTGTGTGTGTGTGCACATGTGCACGTCCCAGGGGCTCACCTGAGGTGGGGGCGGGCTGCACTCACCTGTGGTGGCCAGAGCAGGATGTCTGGTGCTGAGTGTCTGCACGTTGCCCATTCTCATTCTGAGCCAGAGTCTCTTAGTGATCATGAAGTTTGCTGTTTTTTTTTTTTTTATTTTTTATAAGCCCAGCTGATTCCCTGATCTCTGCTCCCCTTATCATGACTAGTTACAGGTGTTCATGGCCATGTCCAGTTCTTTCCCTGGGATCTGGAGATTCAAAGCTCCTACAGTCCCCTCAGGCCCTCATGCTGGCCCAGAAATTTCACTTAACTGCTGCTGAGGCACCTCTCCAGTTCTCCGCCTCCTTTTTTATTCAGTGTAGGATCTCATCCCATGGAAAGTACCACCCACAGTTAGGGTGGGCCTTCCCACCTTACTTAATCTGATCTAGAAAATTCTGCACAGACACTTCCCAACGATTTGTTTTCATGGTAATTCTAAATCCTGTCACGTTGACAACCAGAGATGAACTATCACAGCCAGTTAGGACCACTATCATCACAGGCTCCCTGGGAAGTGGCAGTGGCAGTTTTTATTTTTATTTATTTATTTGAGAGAGAGAGAGAGAGAGAGAGAATGCGCATGCCAGGGCCTTCAGCCACTGCAAATGAACTCCAGATGTGTGTGCTCCCTTGTGCATCTGGCCTACGTGGGTCCTAGGGAATTGAACCAGGGTCCCTTGGCTTTGTAGACAAACACCTTAACTGCTAAGCCATCTTCTCCAGCCCCTGGCAGGAGATTTGACACAGAGGAGGTGATGTGATCAGACTGCATCATGATGTGGCTCTTTGAACATGGTGGAAGAGGTCGCATGCGAAGGAACACAGTGGGCCATTAGATGCTGTGAAGGACAAGAAACATAGCTTTTCTTTGGCGCTTCCAGAAGGAACTAGCCTTGCTAGCACCTTGACTTTAGATTGGTGAGAATGATTTTGAAGTTTTGGCTCTGAGAACCATTAAGAGAACATGTTGATCTCTTAAGCTATGAAGCGTGTGGCAACTTGTGACAGTGGCCAGCAGACACCTTTGTGATGTTGCTACCTTCCCAGTGGGGTTGTGGGGAGGCCTTGGAAGGCTTCATGAGGAGGGGGTGCTTGATGAACTAGGTCATGAGGACTTCTAGGGGTTCCCTAAGTGGGTGAACAAGCATGAAATGGGAAAGGAGATGGCTTTGGGACCAAAGAACAGCAGGCATGGAGACAAACTGTGTGTGAAGTAACAAGGAATATTTGGAGAGCTATAGGAAGCTAGACAGTAGATGGACATTCAGAGCCATGGAGATGAGGCTGGAAGGTGGCTGTCCCCAGAGCACCTTCATGTGGGGAGGCAGAGACTTGATTCTGGGGACAATGGGAAGCTACTGTAATGAGTTGCAGAGATGACCTACCATCTTTGGTCCATCTCCTGTTTGTTGCTAAGTGACTTTGTAGATCTTCCCATCAAGGATGTAATGCATTTTCCCACTTCATGAGACTAGCTGCACATATTGCTTTGGACATCCAAGTGATGCAAATTTCCCACATGTCAGTTCTGAGCCTGGGTCTTGAGAAGCCTTGTGTATCTCTCCTGGTCCCATGGGGAGGATATGCCTGTGAGACTTGGACTGGGACCAAACCCTCAGGTCCCTACAGATCATGAGTGGACCCACCCCTGGTCAACTGGTTTCAGTCAAACCATAGACTATGTGCTGTAACAGTACATGAGATAATAATTGTGAGCCACTGAGTCTTGGGAGTGGGTTGTTATACAGCAATCAATCAGTAACTGACACACCAATAATGGGGTCAAAGGAGGAGCATGGCATAGCCAGGTCTGTAGTTGAGAAACGCCTCTTGGTGTTGAGAGTGGGTTGGAGGAGGAGAGCCTGGAGGGTGTGACCCAGGGGAGAGGTGGCCAGGGCCTCCCCAAGGGCAGGATCAGGGATGGGAAGAAGGAGATGCAAGCAAAAGCAAAGAGGCAGGCTCACAGCAGAGCCCAGCTCAAATGCTGCTGGATTGCCATGGGCGTTACACATATAAAGTAACCAGGTGGTAACAAGAATTTTTTTGAGGCAAGCCCAACAGACCAGGACGTTTTTAATGTGAGACAGAAAGAGAGCGAGAGCAGAGGGAGAGAATTGGCATGCCAAGGCCTCTAGCCACTGCAATCAAACTCGACATGTGCGCTCCCTGTGTGCATGTGCGACATTGCATGTTTGCTTCACTGTGCATCTGGCTTATGTGGGACCTAGAGAGTCAAACATGAGCTTTTAGGCTTCACAGGCAAGCACCTTAACTGCTAAGCCATCTCTCCAGCCCAATAATAAGAGTTAAAAAGTATTTTGTTATTTTTATTATATTTTATTATTATTATTGTTATTATTATTATTATTATTATTATTTTTCGAGGTAGGCTCTCACGCTAGCTCAGGCTGACCTGGATGGAATTCACTATGTAGTCTCAGGGTGGCCCGAACTCACAGTGATCTTCCTACCTCTGCCTCTCAAGTGCTAGGTTAAAGGCGTGTGCCACCATGCCTGGCTATTTTATTTATTTATTTGCAAGAGAGAGAGAGGCAGATAGAGAGAGAATGGGCATGCCAGAGCATCTAGCCACTGCAAAAGAACTCCAGATGCATGTGCCACCTTGTGCATCTGGCTTACATGGGTACTGGGGAATTGAACCTCAATTCTTGTTTATTTTTTATTTATTTATTTGAGAGCGACAGACACAGAGAGAGAGAGAAAGAGGCAGATAGAGAGAGAATGGGCACGCCAGGGCTTCCAGCCACTGCAAATGAACTCCAGATGCATGTGCCACCTTGTGCACCTGGCTTATATGGGTCCTGAGGAATCGAGCCTCGAATAGGGGTCCTTAGGCTTCACAGGCAAGCGCTTAACCGCTAAATCATCTCTCCAGCCCGAACCTCAATTTTTAAGCTTCACAGGCAAGTGCCTTAACTGCTAAGCCATCTTTCCAGCCACACAAGCTTTTTTTTTTTTTTTTAAAAAAAATCATTTCTAGTTGGGCATGGTGGCACATGCCTTTAATCCCAGCACTCGAGAGGCTTTGCAAGCAGAGACAGACAGAAGAGAGACAGAGAAAGAGAGAGAGAATGGGCACTCAAGGGCATCTAGCCACTACAAACACACTTGCTTACAAAGCCTGCCAGCCTAAGTTTGAGCCATCTCTCCAGCCCTAAAAATGTATTTTTATTTTTCTGTTAAGAAGACAGAGAGAGAGAAGAGAGAGAGAGAGAGAGAGAAGGGAATGGGTGCACCAGGGCCTCTTGCTGCTGCACATGAACTCCAGCCTAATGTACCAGTTTTCGTTTTTGTATCTGGCTTTATGTGAGTACTGGGGAATCAAACTTGGCCTGGCAGGCTTTGTAAGCAAGTGCCTTTGACTGCTGAGCCATCTCCCCAGCCTCTGTTGGCGAAGGTTCTGAAATAGTCTAATTCATATTATAAAAAAAGATCAGTCAGATCTGGGTGTGTGGTGGCACTCACCTATGATCCCAGTGCTCAGAAGATAAAGGCAGGAGGATGACCACAAGTTCGAGACCAATCTGCACTGCACAGAGGGCTCCAGGCCAGCCTGGGCCTCCTCGGGAGTCTTTGTCCAGACAGACAGACAGACAGATGGACAGACAGACATTACTCACAGCAGGGGCCAGTGTTGGAGGTGAGAGGCAGGGAGACCAGCGTACGGAGTACTGAGTGGGCTGGGGGAGAGCTGATGGTGGCTTTGTCCCTGAGCAGGAGCAGGAGCTGCACAGGCACATGACTGGAAGAAGTGGCCAGTCTTGGATTTGTGCTTTTTCCCTTTCTCACATCAGGACCAGAGGCCTTGGTAATGGACTGGGCTGTGTGCGCATTCCTGTGCATACACAATGAAGAATGTAGGATGACTTCCAGGTTTTTTTTTGCCTGGAAGCTGGGGGGAGGAGCAGAAGCAGGCTTTGCAGAGGAGGAAGGTGTGGACTCGCTTTGCCTCAGAAATGTTGGATTTAAAATACTTGTTGGAAATGCAAATGTAGATATGAAGGAAGTCATTGAGGACATGCATCTGGCAGCTGGGGGCGAGCTCTGGGCTGCAGATACCAATTCTGAGGCTTCAGTGAGCATTTAAATGCACGGGACTGACTGGAGAGCGTTCCTTGGGGGCAAAGGGAGCTCCAAGTACATGCGCAGCACCATCTTCTCTGTGAGGCTCTAAATACCGTGAAAGCAGGGCCCTCGGCTGCCTCCCTTTGCAAGGCTGTGTGCCAGGTCCTAGAACAGCCTGGCGTGGAGCGGGTGCTCATTTGCGAAGGATGGAAGTATGTGTCCCAAGGTAGGCAAGTCACAGAGCTGAGCCATATCAAAGTCAGCCTGCCTACGCCTTTAATCCCAGCACTTGGGAGGTAGAGGTAGGAGGATCGCCCTGAGTTCGAGGCCACCCTGAGATTACATAGTAAATTCCAGGTCAGCCTGAGTTAGAGTGAAACCCTACCTCGAAAAACAAAAAAATCCAAACAAACAAACAAAAAAAAGTCAGCCTGGGACCTTCGCTCATGTGTTTCCTCCGCCTTGGCGTCCTCTTTGACGCCTAGGCCCCAGATCCCTCACTGGAAATCTAGTCACCCTTCCCACCAAGCCATTGTAACCCAGTAGCTCTGCTGTCTAGATGTACTTACAAGACCTCTTGTCCCACTGGAAGCTGGAAAAAATAAAAAATGGAGCCGGGCATGGTGGTGCACACCTTTAATCCCAGCACTCGGGAGGCAGAGGTAGGAGGATCGCCGTGAGTTCGAGGCCACCCTGAGACTCCATAGTGAATTCCAGGTCAGCCTGGGCTAGAGTGAGACCCTACCTCAAAAAACCAAAAAAAAAAAAAAAAAAAAAAAAAAAGGCATTGTGCGTGGTGGAAGCTCTTCTACCCTCTTTTGCTCTCCTGGATAGCTTGCCTTTCTCGCCTTCCTGACGCGACTTCTCTGGGCTCTGGAGAGGTATCCTAAGCTCTTTTTCATTGTCGTTCTGTCCCCTTGACCTTTGTGGCAGCTTAGACAACTCACTGGGGTGGTGGCTTTGTCCTGACCAGTGTTTCCTATAACTACAGATCCTGATTAATCCAGGTTGCACTAGGAAGCCACCTGTTGGGACACCAGTCCTTGTCCCTCCTTACCAGGACTCTCCCTTTTCCCCTCTGAAGCTCTTGCCGGAGGCTTAATGCTGTCTTGAGGTCACTGCTTTCCAAGATGATCGCAGATTAAATGAGACAGCATGTCTCAGCCCACCCAGATCGTGACCCCAGCAGGCTGGGCTCGCCATCATCTCTCTCCACCTTCCCCAGCCTTCCTTTCATTTCTGCCATTTCCCTTCTTCTCCTCTGCCTTTGGGTTACGAAGCTCTTGGGACCCTCTTGAGCCTGGCCCAAGCTCCCAGGTGGAAGACTGAAGGCAGCTCTTGTTACCTGTGACAGTGTGTGCAATGCCTCATGTGTTTTTGATGCTCGGCCCTTGCTGGTGGCACTTTGGAAGGTGGAGCCTTGCTGGAGGAGGTGAGTTGCTGGGGACTTTGAAGTGTCGTAGCCCAGCTCTTCTCTTGTCAGAGCTCAGCTCACTCTTGCTGCTTCCTGCCAGCTGCTGCTGCTCTGCCATCCTTTCCCCGCCATCATGAAGCTTCCCCATGAGAACAAGCCACAGTAAAACTTTCCTTCCATCAGGGTGTGGTGTCTGGTCCTAGCAGCACCAAAGTAACTATAGTACCACCCATGGACAGCTCCACCAGCTCATCTCAAGAGGAGCAATTGTTTGGGTTTGCTTAGAACTGAGGGGGCTCCTGAGTTAGAGACTTCCGGTGTTAACCCCAGTTAACTGCCAAATAAACCAGGACTCATTGGCCCTCTGCAAGGCAGAGACTCCACCCAGGACAGGGCACACGGGCTGGCACCTTCTACAGCCGATGGCTGCAGCCTTGGCCCAGCCAAGTGAATGGGTTCGTGGGCTCTTTCTCGGCCCTCCACTCAGTCTGGGGTCTCCCATCTCCACCCCCTTGGGAGTTGTCAGGGGCGACACATACACCGGTGGCTCTGAACCCATTGAAGGCTCTTTCATGCCAATGGTCACTGATACACCCAGTCATTCTCCAGCCGACCACAGCGCCACATGCTAGTCAATTAGCACACGTCTCCCCAGGGATACATCTCCAAGCTGGGTCAGCTGCCATCGCACCTCTGAACTTGTGCTTCTAGACTCTCCTGACAGTTCTTGGCTGGCTTAGGAAGCAGGCTTGAGAGGCTTTGCCATGGCTACTGCGCCAGCCTGAGGGTGGGTCTCCGGGTCAGACGAGAGCTCAGGATGTTTCCCTGGACCCTTCCTTCAGCTTCAGGAAGCCATATCCCCTAAGCCCAGTATGGGCTGGTGGGGTAGACCCCTGGGAAAGTGCCCGTGTGAGCAAGTCCCTGGGCATGCATAACTTGAGCGCTTTGAGGCCTTTGGTTCAGGAAGACCTCATTTTCGTTCTCATATTCACCATGCATTCATTGTGCAGCCTCCGGGACATTACCCACCCTCTCTGATCCTGCTCCCTCTAGCACCACGGGAGTGGGAGTGGTGATGTGGTGAACACGAGACCACTGCAGAAGCACAGCGTGAGCGGGGTGGTAGCCCAGAAGCTGCGGGGAGGTTGGCCTATTCTTTTCTTTTCTTTTTTTGAGGTGGGGTCTCACTCTAGCCCAGGCTGACCTGGAACTCACTATGGAGTCTCAGGGTGGCCTTGAACTTGCAATGATCCTCCTTCCTTTGCCTCCCAAGTGCTGGGATTAAAGGCGTGCGCCACCACGCCCGGCTTAAGGTTGGCCTGCTTTTGACCACTTTCCATTCTTATGAGACTTCGTCTGTGTCTTCTTCCTGTCTCACTGGTGTTACACATCTGCCAGCATCAGGTATAATAATAAGCAAAAAAAATAATAATAATAAGCAAAGATGATCTGGATTTAATCTCTTTCCATCAAGCTTGGGATGAATTAACAAATTGGACCCAGCCTTTCAGGCACCGGTGGCTCACAGTTCATCTCCACTGGGGCAGAGCCGGAAGGACTGTGGGTTCTGTCCACTCCTCCTCTCTTCCCTGTGGTCTACATGTGGGAGTGGCAGGCTAGTCTCTAGGCTGGGCACAGCCTTCGGACATTGGTGCTTTGAAACAAACCTAGGCATTTTCTGGAGGGGGCACTGGGCCTTGAACTCACTGCCTGATTCATGCTAGACAGGCACACTACCACTGAGCTACACCCTCAGCATTTTCTTTCACCTTTTATTTTGAGATAGAGTCTCACTCGGTTGCCCAGGCTGGCCTTGAACTCACTCCATAGCCCAGTCTACATTCAATCCTCCTTCTTCCAGAGTAGCTGGGATTATAGGCCTGTGCCATAAGGCCCAGCTCTGAAAGCTCTTCTGGACTTTTGGTTATTTGTGCATGGGATAGGAATGTCCTCCTCACAGGAGCTTGAGGGCAGCTGCACCAGGACGACGGAAGGAAGGAAGCAGTGCTGAGACCTTCAAGGGACCAACCAGTCCCCTGCCTGCTCTTCCGTAGTATCGAGGCAGGGATGGAACACACAGGATTAGCTAGATGGTAGATGTCTGGGCCAGCATAGAACATCTAGGCTTGTGCAAAAAGAAAGCTGTGGATGACCAAAGATCCCCCCATTCCATCTCCTGGGTTGCTGGGCTCTCCCTGTCTCGCCAGCCCACCCTGTCTGGTTGCATTGATTTACTTGAAAGTTTTAATGGGTTATAATTGGAAAAGGCCTGGGTGAGATTTGCATATTGATTTGACATTTAAGTATATGATTAAATAAAAGCTGACTGAGGTCATCACTTGACTAAATTGGCTTAATGAGTGTTGATTACCCCGTGCATGTTAATTTCATTTACCCTGATTACTCCATCTATCTTTTTCAAAGATCTATTAGCACCTTTGACTCAATTGGACTTGGTGGGACATGAAGAAGGGCAGGGGTCAGTGAGTGGGGGGAGGGTCTGGTCCATCTGCCTGGCCACCAGCTGTCTCCAAAGCCTACTAGAGGCTCTGACCTCCTGCAGAATTTTCTCTCTCTTTCTCTCCCTGACTCCCACTCTCTCCCTCCTAATCACAGAAGCTGATCACCAACTCTTTCTACCAAGAGTGCTGCCACTTTACTGCCGGAGAGAAATCAGGTGCAGTCAGGGGAAGGAGTGGGGTGATTGTGATACTCATCATGAGAAGCATCTCTGGTCTCCACATCACACCCTTCCTTCTCCACACACACAGGAACCTGCCTTGGATGCCTAAGCCTTAATGCTCTCACAAGGAATGCTTCCCCTTCTTCACGGGTAGAACAGTGCCTAATGGAGGGGTCCCTATAGCAGAGCTCCATCTGTGTCCTGGGTTTGTCCTCCACAGCCACTCTCTGGCCTGGGGTGGTCTGCTCTGTTCTTTCCTTTTCTGCTGACCGGCGAGAACCCATAAATGGGCTCTTCCGCCATCCGCATTCCTGAAGGGTAGTTTAGCCTGTGGAAGAAAGACAGGAGCTTGAGGGATGGAGGGGAGTGAGGTTGGGTGTTGGCTTGTGTTTTGTGTTTATCCCACTTGGCTGAGCAAAGATCTTTGTCAGTTGCTCCCTCCACAAGGCTCTCTCGGGGTTCCCCTTGTCCCTTCAGCTAGGGAGATAACACAGTAACAGCCCCCCCCCCCACCCGTTGTCCTATACAAGCCCAAGGGAACTGTACTATGGCTGTGGCTCTCTACATCCTCCCACACCTTTGTTAACAGACCTTTCACAAACTCTCCTTAAATCACCCAATTTGAGTGTGCCATCTGTTTCCTGCTGAGACCCTAACTGATACATCAGGCAACAGATTTTCCCACTCAGAAACCAGGACACACAGGCTGACTAGTCCAGGCGTGACTGTAGAATGCAGGACCAAGCCCAGATCAGCACAGTGGCACCTCTTCTGGCCTCATCTGGTGCCTACCCTGGTGGAGGCAGCACCCTTGATGACTCCCACCATAGAGGCCCTTCTGTCTTCCATCCCATTCTCCTCACTGACCAGCCAGACCAAACACCTGGCCCTCACTCAACAGCCAAGCTCACCTCCATTAGAACAAATGGCAAGTGTGGGGTCTGGGGAGATGGCTCAATGGTTAAAGCCTTGCAAAGCCTGCTGGCCCCGGGTTTGACTCTCCAGTACCAATGTCATGCCAGATGGACAAAGCGGTGCATGTGTCTGGAGTTTGTTTGCAGTAGCAAGAGACCCTGGTATGGCCATTTCCTCTCTCTCTGTCAAGTAAATAAAGATGTTGAGAAAATAACAAGTGGCAGGGCCAGGGAGTGCCTTCATCAGCTAGTCATAGGACTTCTTACAGGGTCAGGTTTTCTGCATCCTGTCCGAGACACTGGCCTCACCTAGCTTTGTGAATCCTCCCATCTGCTTTCCCCAGAGATCCCACTGGGGACCATGAGTCTCCTCCCCTCTGTTGTGTTTCCCCCTTTAGTCTAAGGCCAGGTACCTGACTCTCCCCTGAGGCCCATCTCCTCCTCCTGTGTCACCATACTTCCGGAAGAAGGGCCTGCATTCGCTTCCCTGCATTCTCAGCCCTTCCATCCGTGCTCCACTCCACGAGGCTGTCCATGCCAATTCACCTACGTCCCCTACACTGATCCCAACTCCGAAGTTTGGAGTTCCCCAGATGGAGGGCACCTGGGAGCAGGCACCTCTTTCAGTGTGCCAGCCTAAAAGGCATCTCCTGGGAGATCTCAGCATAGGGACCTCGGGAGCCAGGAAGGTGAGCTGAGACATGATGTCCTGGCACACCGCCTGGGTTGGTCACAGTCCAGCACTGTCGGGAGCCATCTCAGCCCAGAGCCCCTCATCTGCCAGGTGTCTGGACCACATGGCCTTGGGCTTCCGTCTTCTGTAGGCTCCTCCTTCTTCCCCGCTTGCTCTGGCCAATGTCTACCAGGCTCATTCACCGTATCAGCCCCTTCCTCTCCATGCCTGGCAGTGCCACATCCCTCTTCCCTGGTGTGATGTGATACTGCAGGCCCTTCACAGCGAGCCCCCTCCCAACATCTCCCACCATCTGATAACTCTTGAAGAGAAAGAGAAAAATCCCTCTTTTCCTAGGTCTCCTTCACCGAAAACAAATCTACAGTTACATACGCTGTCCACCTTAGCATCAGAATCGGATTAAATGAACTGCGTGCGGAACAAGAGGTTGTGAGGATCAAAGATGGAACCTTTTTCTTTTCTTTTTGAAGTTTTTTTCACCTGTACTTTCCATCCATCAGCAGTTTGTAGAGAGAATATGCAGGTGCCGTTACTTTTCCCTATGTTTGCATCTTGAATCAGAAATCTTATCTGCAGCTACGAGGTGGGTTATATGTGGGGAAAAAAAATTGGGGCTGGTAAGAGTGAAAAAGAGTGTCTTATGTAAATTTTGAGTGGAGAATGTGTCAAGAGCATGGTTTTCAAACTTACTTGGGTTTCATTTTAAATCTTTTCATTTAAGAACCCAGTTATTTCACTTAATTGCCAGCTTCAGAGAAGAGATCCGATCTGTGCCTGGCCCTGGAGGTCCACTGTTAGCAAGGCTTGTGCTGGCCTGTGTGCCGCATATTCTTGTTGGAGATGAGCTGTAAACAGAGCCCATTCTTCTTTGTCGGTCTTGACCCAAAGATGTCACCATTGCTAGTTACTCGTCCCCACAGAATTGGTGTTGGTTGGAAACTTTCTGACACGGTGAAGAACTGCTTGGTTGTCTTGTCCATGTAACTTAAGCATAGTAATATAAATAAAGTCATAGTTGCATTAAAAAAAAGTAAACACTGGAAGTTAAGTTTCTACTGAACACTTACTAGTGTCTAACCATGGTAAATTTATAACTTGTTTGGTTTTTCAAGGTAGGGTCTCACTCTAGGCCAGGCTGACCTGGAATTCACTATGTAGTCTCAGGGTGGCCTTGAACTCATGGTGATCCTTCGACCTCTGCCTCTCAAGTACTGGGATTAAAGGTGTGAGCCACCACGCCCAACCTTCTCATGGCTTTCCTGTGTGTGTGTGTGTGTGTGTGTGTGTGTGTGTGTGTGTAAACTGTCTAAACTGTCTGTTTCTTCTAAGGATAGCAGTAATTGGATGTCAGGCCCATCCCAATCCAGATGGATACCATTTTAACTTGATGACATCTGCAAAAATCCTATTTCTTTCCTGTGACACAGGCTTGCCGTCTCAGCTACTCCAGAGGCTGAGGCAGAAGGACGGAAAGTTCAAGTCCTGCCTGGGCAGAGTGAGTTCAAGGCCAGCCTGAGCAATTTAGTGAGGTCTTCTTTCAAAATAAAAAATAGGGGCTGGAGGGATGGCTTAGCAGTTGAGGCACTTGCCTGAGAAGCCTAAGGACCCAGGTTTGATTCCCCAGTACCCACATAAGATAGATGCACAAAGTGGCACATGCTCTGAAATTCATTTGCAGTGGCTAGAGGCTCTGGCACGCCCATTCTCTCTGTCTCTCTTCTGTCTAACTCTCTTTCACTGATTCCAAATAAATAAATAAATATTTTAAAAATTAAAAAATAAACATAACAACAACAAAAAAACAAACAATAGCCCTATTTCCAAGTAAGGTTGCATGCACATATGTCAGAAAATAGGACTTCAATGTATGTGTTTTGGAGAGATGCTATTCAATTTTCTGTAGTTGGTGTGAGAAGAGACAGCAGTGCTGGTCTCTTTCTCTCTCTGCTTGCAAATAGATAAATTAAAAAAACATTTTTTTAATTTTTTGTTTATTTTTATTTATTTATTTGAGAGTGATAGACAGAGAAAGAGGGAGAGAAAGAGAGAGAGGGAGAGAATGGGCATGCCAGGACCTCCAGCCACTGAAAACGAACTCCAGACGCATGTGCCCCCTTGTGCATCTGGCTAACGTGGGTCTTGGGGAATGGAGCCTTGAACCGAGGTCCTTAGGCTTCACAGGCAAGTGCTTGACCACTAAGCCATCTCTCCAGCTCCCAAAAAGCATTTTTAAAAATATTTATTTATTTATTTATGAGAGAGAGAGGGAGAATGGGTGTGACAGGGTCTCTAGCCATTGCAAATGAACTCCAAACACATATGCCACCATGTCTATCTGGCTAATGTGGGATCTGGGGAATCGAACCTGGGTCCTTATCCTTCCCGGGCAAGTGCTTTAACCACTAAGCCATCTCTCCAGTCCTAGAATTAAAAAAATATTATTATTATTTATTTATTTGACAGAGAAAGAAGAGAGAGAGAGAGAGAAAGAGAGAGAATGGGCATGCCAGGGCTTCCAGCCTCTGCAAAGGAACTCCAGACCCATGTGCCCCCTTGTACATCTGGCTAACGTGGGTCCTGGGGAATCAAACCTAGGTCCTTTGGCTTTGCAGGCAAATGCCTTATCTGCTAAGCCATCCTTCCAGCCCCATTTTTTTTTTAATTAAAAGAATGAGTTGGGGCTGGAGAGATGGCTTAGCAGTTAAGGCGTTTGCCTGCAAAGCCAAAGGCTCCCTGTTTGATTCCCCAGGACCCACATAAGCCAGATGCACAAGAGGGTACATGTGTCTGAAGTTTGTTTGTAGTGGCTGGAGGCCCTGGCGTGCCCATTCTCTTTCTTTCTCTGCCTCTTTCTGTCTCTCAAATAAATTAAAAAAAAAAAAGAAAAAGGAAAAGAAAGAAGGAGTTGTTAGGAGTGAGCCAGCCCCTGAAGGTTCTCTGCTGTCTGGCTTTCTATTTTGAGATAGGGTCTTTTCTCTTGTGCCACACACAGGAGCCTCCTGCTTTGTGAGCCAAGTAAACATTTTTGTTAGTTATCCTGCCTCAGGGACTTTATTATAGTAAGGAAAAATATACTAAGGCAACATGGAAACACACACATTTAAGTTATAGACAAAACATTTTATCTGATAGATATTAATCAACAATAGTGACCTTTTAGATGTCTCCTGTGCTCTCCATTTTACTTAATTCTCTGGGGCAGGGCCCTCTCCATTGTACAGACAAAGAAACGCAAAGTTAGGAGAGGTTAAACCACATGTGCAAAGTTCTACAACCAGGAGCTGGTGGTGATTTCAGGTGTTTGATACCAGTTCACTTTTCAGTAAATATCTCCTGTTGTGTCACCATAGACCTGTCAGCATTGCCCGGCCCATAGGAATCATTCTGTGTTTAGATTTTGTGTTTTCTGTGGTGGGAGGTAGACATGAATGCCTTCAGCATTAGGGAGCTGGAAACGTGAGGGCCTGGAAACAGGACAGAGGGCACCTTGGGGTCCTATGAGAACCAGGACAGTGTATGGTTTTGATCTTTATAAAAATATTTTATTTATTTATTTATGAAATGGAGAGAAAGCGGTGTGTGTGTGTGTGTGTGTGTGTGTGTGTGTGTGTGTGGAGGGAGGGAGACAGACAGACAGAGAGAGAGGGAGAGAGGGAGAATGGGTGCACCAGGACCTCTAGCCACTGCAAATGAACTTCATACACATGGGTCACCTTATGCATCTGGCTCACGTGGGTACCGGGGAATTGAACCTGGGTCCTTAGGCTTCGCAGGCAAGAGCCTTAATTGTTGAGCCAGCTCTACAGCCCTGGTTTAGATCTTTGTTTAATGTCCCTCACAGGCTCATGTGTTGAAGGCTTGGATGCCAGCAGATGGCACTGTTTGGGGTGTGGTGGAAACTTCAAAAGGTGAGGCCTAGTAAAAGGAACTTTGAGTGTGCCCCTGAAGGGCAGGTTTGGTATGAACTGGGAAGGAACTGGTGGTGCTGATGGTCGGCTGTGAGCTTACTGGAAGACTTCTCTGCAGATTCTCCCCAGAGCTCAAGGGAGGGCGTGGTCTACCAGGAAGCCAGACACCACAGAAACAAAAAGAGCCCAGGCCAAGCACACCCACGCCCCTGAACACACCTTTGCCCTGGATCCAACATCCAAATCCAGCTCATTCGTGAGCTGCCAGTGTCAGCACTTTTGGCTTCTGTCCTTTGATTGTTTCATTTGGTAGCATTTGCAGGGGGTTATGTGTGGGGGTAGGTGTGGGGAGGGAGGGTGTCCCTGGGTCCCTGCCTCCTCCTTACTGGGTTTTCCTGCCTTCCATCCTGGCAGTGAGTGGGTCAGGAGTCCCTCCCTTCTGGCCCTTGAGCCCAGTTCCATTGGCCTGGGGTGGTCTTCTTCCACCAGGAGGGGCTGTTTCCTGGGAGATAGCTACGGAGCTGGGGCGGGCGGGGGCTGCGGAGAGGGCACTCTTGTTCAGAGGAAGCATATGCCACTCCGGCTGCACCCACCGTGAATTATTCACAGTCGTAAGAACTGATGCAGGCTCCAGTCTGCCGTCTTCTGGAACCTTCCTGCAGGCTCCTCCCTGGCAAGCCCCCTCTGCTTCTATCTCTGGGGCTTCAGTCCCGGCTTTTGTCCCCAGGAGGGTCTCTCTGGTGTCAGCGATCCCTCTTCTCTCATGGTTTCTTCCTTGCTCCGTCTCTCCACAACGATGACTGTTTTCTCTCTGCTAACCACTATGCTGAGTGTGTAGGTGACATCAGGCAGGGAAATAACTTGTCCCAAATAGTGCAGTCCTGAAGCAGCAGGGTTAGAATGTAACCCTGGGTCTGGTTCCAGCCTGTCCTCTTGGGTGTGGAAGTGACCCTTGTAATGGTGGAGAAGGTTCTTTTGGGAATCCGTCCTGAGGCTGCCTTAGGGCTGGTGAAAGGGGGTGGGCTGGAGCAGGGGATGCCAGGGCAGGAGTCCAGTCATGCTGGCTGTGGACTGTCTTGCATGTCCACCCATCCTCCCATGCCACTGGTATCAAGGCCCCCAAAGCAGGGTGAAACTTGGAAGTGGTCCCCTTTCTTAAACCTATGGTAGGACTGATCAGAGTCACGGTTCCTTAGGGCTCTCCATCCTTCTGAGGAGCCCAGGTGGCCCCAGATTGGCTTAGAGGCCTCTCTGGGAGTCTTCAGGTCTCTCTTGGATGTGCCCTGCTGTTCAGAGGAAAGGAAACCTTGTCCTGGGTGTTTGTGAATGCAGGGGGTGGTCCTCAGACTAGAGTAATAGCCACTCAAGAAGGAAGGCTTAGTGGGTCTTGAGGGAGACCTCGACCTTGCACTGGAGTGGGATTGTAGCAGGAGAATAAAGACCAAGGCACAGAGATCACAAGAAAACTGCTTTATTAGCTGGCTAAGACTCAGGATGAGTGACCTCACCAAGAACCTGAGCCTGGATTCAAGGTTTTTCACATTAAAAAAAATTATTTATTTTCAAGGAGAGAGAGAGAGAGAGGAATGAATGAGCACACCACGGTCTCTAGCCACAGTAAATGAACTCCAGACACATGTGCCACTTTGTGCATCTGGCTTTACGTGGGTACTGGGAAATTGAACCTAGGTCGTTAGGCTTTGCAGGCAAGTGCCTTAACCGCTGAGCCATCTCCCCAGCCCTCACATTTTTTTAATAGTAAAGAACAATATACAGTAATGGTGAGAATATTTGACAGTGCATGATTGATCACTTCTGTCTCTGGGCGGGACAGGGTTTCCAGGCGTGGCGGGGGTGGGGGCGGGGTGAGGCTGGAGGAGGCTGACCAGCCTGCCGCACATGTTCCTCACGTCCCCCTTCCCTAGTTCCCTTTTATCACCTTACACTGGGCTTCAAGGCTGTTCCCATGAAGACAGACACTCAGTTCTCTGCTCTGCTCTGTGAGGTCCCTTACCACAGGAAAAGTGTCAAAAGGGCTGTGACTAGACATGGCCGTAGCATGGTGGCTGAGGATGAACATCGCGTGGGGCCCTGGGGCCCAGCAGAAGTGTGTCAGTCATTAGCGTGGACACATCTGGCCTGGCTCTCTACAGCAGAGGCAAGGGCCATGTTCCTTCTGGACCAGGGACTCACAGATGCTTATAGACAAGATATGCTGGGAGGCCGGAAGAGGCTGCCCTTCTCCTCAGTTCACTGGGTTTGACCCCAACACATGTTGTTGCTTTGGTATAGTTCGTTGGACCTCTAGGAACTGGGGACATCTTCCTGAGAGGTGCTATGCTGGGGTGTCAGGTGACATAAGACTCCTGGGTTAGTGTCTTTCTACTCCAACTTACTTAGAAGGCTTGCACTAGATGGGTGTGGTGGTGCACGCCTTTAATCTCAGCACTCAGGAGGCAGAGATAGGAGGATCGCCATGAGTTCGAGGCCACCCTGAGACTACACAGTGAATTCCAGGTCAGCCTGAGCTAGAGTGAGATCCCACCTCGAAGAAACAAACAAACAAACAAACAAACAAACAAAGAAGGCTTGCACTTATAATCTCAGTCTTTCATCCTGACATCCCCACACACTGCTGGTGCTCAGCCAACTTGCCAACTCAGGGTTCAAGTCACTGAGATTCAAGCAGTAAGCCACCGTGCAGGAGATGAGACTTTGAGGCAATTGGCAGCATCCACCTAGAAAGCTGTTTCCAAGACTACAGCTTTTCACCTCAGGTTGGGATCGGGTAGGGACCTAGAGTTGCGTGAGAGAAGATGCTTAGGCTGGGAGGGGTACTGTGGGGAGAACAGAAAAGCTGAGATGGGTATGTTCTTCCCTCCCTTTTACTTGTTGGCCTTGGGCCCCATTCGTCTAGGCCAAGCAAGTGCGTGATTTGATCGACTGAAGTGGGTAGGAACTTGGTTTTAGCCACCTTCCTCCTGCCCCTGGCCTTGCTCGGGCTGTTGTGCCAGTTCAGACTTCTCTGCCCCTTTCTCGTTTCTCTGTCTTCTTGGCTGACTTCCTGATGATGTAACTCTCAGGTTGAGGCCCTGTCTAGGCTCCTATCAATGCCTTTTCCCTTCCTGTGCCCCACCAGGGCCTCTCTCTCTCTCTCTCTCTGGGTCTGGGCCAGGGAAGGAGGCTGCTTTTGGGTCTGGATGGCATCTTAACCTCTAAGCACACCTTGCACCCAGTCACAGATCTTTCTAACCTCCAAGAATCTCCCTAGAACCTTCCATGGAACAGGTTTTTTTTTTTTTTTAATTTTATTTATTTATTTGCAAAGAGAGAGAGAGAGAGAGAGAGAGAGAGAGAGAGAGAGAGAGAGAGAGAGAATGGGCACGCCAGAGCCTCCAGCCTCTGCAAATGAACTCCAGATACATGTGCCCCTTGTGCATCTGGCTTATGTGGGTCCTGGGTCCTTTGGCTTCACAGGCAAACACCTTAACCGCTAAGCCATTTTTCCAGTCCGGAACAGTTGTTCTTGATAATGACTTCATGCCCCCTGCCCCTTGAGACTGAAGGCTGCACATCAGCAGAATTCTCCTTCCCTTTCATCTCTCCTCCCCCTCCTCCCTACCCGGGTAAGGTCTTGCTCTTATCCAGGCTGATCTGGAATTCACTATGTAGTCTCAGGTTGGCCTCTAACTCATAGTGATCCTCTCACCTGTGCCTCTAGAGTGTTGGGATTAAAGGCGTGCAACACCACGCCTGGCCCTCCTACCCTTTCCTTGGCCATTTGCAGCCCATCATCCTGGAATTAAAAGCTGCTAGCAGTCTAAGGGCATATCCCCCTGAATATTTCCCATCTGAAAGCTGCTAGCCTTTTCCAGGCCACTAAGCATGCAGTTCAACTACCTGCCACTAGGTGGGCTGTAGGGTCTGGGCTATAGGCACCAGGAAAAAAAAACAAACAAAAAACTTCTCAATGGTATTGTGTAATTATACACATTTAATGTGAAGTCTATGCATTACCAAAATGAAGCAAAAACTGAATCTCCAAATATATATATGTGGAGAGAGAGAGAGGAAGAGAGAGAGAGAAAGGGAGAGAGAGAGAGAAAGAGACTGTGCATTTGCCTGTGCAGCAGAATTTATTAAATAACAAAACACAACGTGTAATCTAATGACTACAGATTAAAAAGTGATGGCTAATTTGGAGCAAGATGTAGAAATACCAACACTTAGGTAAATCAGGTGCCCTCATTAGCTCTTAACTGCTAATAATTAAGCTTAATTTTACTTTGACTCTTCTCTCCTTCTCCAAGCAATTTAATTTTAGCTTCTCCGGAGCCCCTGAGACCTCTGGTCAGCCAGACAAGGTGTTAACCCGCCCCTGCGCCATTCCTTCCTGCGGCTTTAACTGCCCCATGAAAGAACCTTATCTGTGATTGCTTTCTGCAAGTCCCTGGAAAGGCCTTTGGTCTCCTTTGTCTGAGCGCCAGCCTCCACCTCTTCTGCTTTGGAGGGTGCAAAGTGGAAGAGCAAGGGATCATGCTGCACGTGCTCTGTTTTCCTGGGGCTGTCTTTTTTTTTTTTTTTTTTTCCAATTAAGAGAAGCATTTCCTCCCCTGACCTCATCTTCTGCCCACACCTTCCACCTTTGGAGCTGTGTCTTGTCTAAAATCCATTTGTGTCTAATTCTCCAGGTCCTCTGCTGACCTTGTGTCTTTGTAGTGTGTTGGTGCACGACCTCTACTCTGTGGAAGGCTGCTCTCTGTGATCGGGGTTTAGAGCTAGGGCGATTCCGAATTATCTCACGCAGAGCCTTTTAAACGCTTTAAAAACAGCAATGACATTTTAGGATAAGAGCACATGGCATGAGCCCTCATCAGGGGTGGGGCCATAGGTGATCCCTAACCTAGTGGGGAATGAGGGGTACCTCAGTTAGCCTTGGGTGCATCTGGGATGCACTCCATAGGCCAGTTGTCCCTTTCTGCCCCAGAAGAAACCCCAGGTGCTGGTCTCCTTTCTGTTGGCTCCCAGGGTCCTGACAGCCTTCAAAACCCAGGTCAGGAGGGAAGCATAGGAGCCAGGAGCCCGAGAGCAGAGAGGAGGGACAGAACCCAACTGCATTTGATTTGATGGAATCCAATTTAGTTCAGTATCCACTGAGCACTGACCAAGTGCTGTGTTAGGTTTGGCACAGTTCTGGAAATTCAGAGCTATGTGTACAATGCAGAAAGAAAATAACAACGTTCCTTGTTTAAACAACCATTAAGGGTTGGAGAGATGGCTTAGTGCTTGCCTGCGAAGCCTAAGGACCCAGGTTTGATTCCCCAGAACCCATGGAAGCCAGATGTACAAGGTGGTGCATGCATCTGGAATTCATTTGAAGTGGCTAGAGGCCCTGGCACACCCATTCTCTACCTTTATCTGCCTCTCTCTCTCTCTCTCTCTGTCTCTCTCTCAAATAAATAAATAAATAAAATATTTTTAAAAAATTGATTAAGGACTGGGAAGATGGCCTCAGTAGTTAAAGGCACTTGCTTACAAAGCCTGCCAACCTGAGTTTGACTCCCTAGTACCTATGTAAAGCCAGATGCACAAAGTTGTGTATGAATTTGGAGTTTGCTTGTAGTGTCAGGAGGTCCTGGCACACCCATGTTCTCTCTCCCTCTCTGCTCGCATATCAATAAACAAAAAATTATAAAAAAGTTTAAAGCTGTCAAGATGGTGACAATATACCATGCATACAAATGCAAGTGGAATGGGAGAAAGACACACCCTAAGATGTCCTGGGGTTCTGAGGAATACTGTTAGCACAACACTGGAAGTGGAACTTGAGACATGGACCAGAAATAGGTCATCTCCAGGATGACCAGGAAGCAGGGGTGAAGGCCTAGGGAAGTGAGACAGGAGAGGGGAAGCTGGGGGAAGAATACATTGTCATGGTTGCTTGTGAAGACAATGGCACCATGATCCCATGGGTCTTCCAAGAGGGCCTTGCATTTCTGCTGAGGTAATTTTTTATTTTAATTTTTGTGTGTCCATGTGAAAATGCATGTATGATTTATGTGAGTGTGGGCATGCATGTGCCATGGCATGTGTGTGGAGGTCAGAGGACCTAAGGGTGTTTGTCTTCTCCTTCCACCGTGCTTGAGACAGATTTTCTCTTATTATTTGCTGCTGTGAACATCAGACGAACTGGTCTGGGAGCTTCAGGATTCTCCCGACTCTGCCTCCTATTGCTGAAGTTCTGTTACCATGATGGTCACATGTGCCACTTTTTGTCCAACTTTCTGTGGGTGCCCGGGATCTGAACTCCAGTCGGTTTGTGCCTTTAACCACTGATCTATCTCCAGCCCCTCTGTGGAGGTGTCTCTTCACTGACACCCAACCTCATGGTGGAAAGACGTCCCAGATGTTCACACTTTTTGACAATGCTCTACAACGAAGCCAGCCCCGGAGGAAGGTTTGGAAAGGTCGAGGAGCAGAAATAAAAAAGATATACAGAATGCCTGTTGGAGGTATGATTGTAAGTGCAAGAGGATCTGAGGAGTGGAGAGGGGGTGATTGCTGACCCCCCAGGAAGAGGGGGCAGAAGCCTCCTCATCTGAACCCCAAATTGCCCCTCCCTGCTCTAATTAGTATCAGGCCCTAGTCCTCCTGGGGCCTAGTTATTTCCTGGCTGCCACAGCGATCAGGGGCCAGGCTAGGGCTGATGAGATCTCTGGGGCCAGCAGCATGGGTTGTCAGAAGTCGCTGCCTAAGCAGCCTGGCGCCCTCCCATTTGTCATTGGCATTAGTGCTCACACAATGACCTGTCCATTGCCGACGAGGGCCCCAGAATTCTGGAGAACGGGTCCCGGATGGCTAGTGTGGATATCCAATTTAGAATTTCCGTCCATTTACCAGTGAATCGCCCCTAAAGAACACCATTTACGGAGCTGACAAAGGCCAAATTAGATTTCAGATTCCGTTGCGTGTGTCAGTGGTGGTGGAGGAGGGGAATGAAACTGTGAGAGAAGCTGCAAACTCGGCATTTGTGTGAAGAGGTAGGGCTCCATCGTCCTCTTTCCCACAGCCCATCTGGGTCTAACTTCTCTGCACAGACTGCTCTGGGATCCTTTCTTGGTTACTGTCTCTCTTGCCCTGTATCTGTCACTTTCCATTCTGACCATCCTTATTTTGTCCTCCACCCCCCCCCCCATTTCTCCTTGACTGTGTTTCCTGGTCTCTGGCTTTCTCTATCTCTTTCCTTGGGGCTCTGTTCTATTCTCTATCCATCTTGGAGGGCTGTCTTATTCAGCAGATGGGGACTCCTAATCTGTTTGATCAGAAGATAATAGTAGAGACATTGTAATATGTTCACCAAATCCTATTTTATTCCTTCTCTAGGCAGATTGCAAGACATTTCCCAACCTCTTAAAAAGGGTGATGTTTAAGTTGGAGTTTAAAAGATGAAGGAAAGCCAGGCTGGTGCATGGGAGGTGGGTTGGAGAGAACATTCTAGGTGGAGGGAACAGCTTGGATAACGCGACCATGGCTGGGTAAGAGGACTGATGGAGACCCAGATGACAGGCTTTGGTAAATGGAATGATGAATTCCAACTCTTCACTTCCTGGTAAGTGCATTGTACATCCACGCACCTGTCATGGCCTCAAACTGGTGAAATCACATTGTTCTACTGTCTGCCCCTGCGACTTGTCTGGGCCAGTAGAATGTTAGCAGACATCTCAGATCACAAAGGCTTGTTCGTACTGATGTGGGTACGTGTATGATCTTGTGCTCTGCCAATGTCAGAAGAAGAGAATGCCCCAGAGACCCACTGGTCCCAGAAGAATTTGAGTCTTGATCAGGAGACCAAAACTCAATTTGTGACCTGGAGCCCAGACCAGCCAAGCCAAGACAGAGCAGCAGAATCCCAACCAACCCGTAGATAGTTTGTTGTACAGCGTTTTCACGGTACCAGCAGAACGGATGGACTGAAGCAGAGTGAACAGGCCAGGGGCTGGGACAAGACTGTAGCAGTGGGCACGGCCAGCTCATGCAGATGAAGTGGGGATGAGAAATCTTTGGAACACTTCACTTTCTAGGTATAAGGTATAGACAGGGGTGATCACTCCCATTGTGTAGATGAGCAAAAATAAGGCCCGAGAAGTTAAGTAAATTGATTGATCAGTATCATAATGAGAGTGGAATCAGATCCCAGATATGCTGGGCGTGGTTGTGCACGCCTTTAATCCCAGCACTCAGGAGGCAGAGGTAAGTAGAAATATCACCATGAGTTTGAGGCCAGCCTGAGACTACATAGTGAATTCCAGGTCAGCCTGGACTAGACTGAAGCACTACCTCGAAAAACAAAACAACAACAACAACAACAAGAACAAAAAACCAACAAAACAGATCCCATCCCCTCAGATATGCCGGAGTCATATCATAAGTGGTGATCTACATTATTCCCTTGGGTCAGTTCAGCCGTAGTCTTATCTGTACTGATCCCATCTCCAGACTCCTTGGCACTTCTGTCTTCCTGTCCCCTGCCCTTTGCGATACTCCATGTGACCATGAGCCCTTCTGTTTTTCTTTGCTGTCATAGGCTGTCTCAGTACCTCAGCAGCAATCCTGCCTCTCCATCAGCCAGACTTCCTGACAGCCATTCTCTGCTGATGTCACTAGTCCTTTGATTTCCCGGCCCCATGACATCTTGTCCCTAGTTGAGCAGACCTGCTGTTTCCCTTCCCTCTCCTGGGCTGTCAGGTGGGGAGAGGGTACTGTAGAGTGTGGTTCACATGTCAGTGTAAAGGGACTCGGCATCTAATAGGCTCAGGGTCAAATTCCGGTTCTGTGGCTGAGCATCTATATTACCTTATCTTGCGTTACAAGTTATTCATTTCTTTGAGCCTCAGTTTCCTTGTACATAAGGAATAAGGAAGCCCCTCTTTCTGCTTTTACAACAATGCAATGAGTTACATACAGTCACTCAACAAATGGGTACTATTGCAATAGTATGGGCAATGAGAACAGCTTTCAATGCCATGTGGACCCTAATACCCCGTGGGCATCATTATAGCTAGCTCTGTCTTTCAATGACCCCCATCCTGCTCTTCCAACTGTTCACCCTCACTCATGCCCCCTCCCCATCCCATGATCACACACTCAACTTACCCTTTACTTTGGAGGCCAAGGCCACCAGCTCTGAGTTCAGTCTGTTTCCACACCACTCTCTCTCTTGGGATTCTTCCACCAGCATGTCTGAGGGAGGATGATCACCCTCTTGGTCAGGACCCTGCTCTCCATGAATGCCCCGGATGTACTGCCTGCAACCAGTTCCCAAGCCCTCCGTTCCAGTTAGCTCCCCGGGTCTCTATTTCCCTGTTCATACTTTATCATCCATCTATTCAATGTCCCTTCTTTCTCCAGAGGCACAGTGCCCCACACTCATGCTTTCCCACCTGCAAGGGACACCTCAGCAGCTGCCCATGCCTTCCCTTTGTTTCACGTCGCCCCTCTGAAAAGGCTCCTTCCCACTTCCTGCCTCTTCTCCATTTTTGCTTTTCTCCCCACCTACACCACTCTTGTCAGGGTCACCAGTGACCCACTTACCCAAGCCGGTGTGACACGCCTTGGCCTTACTCTGCTGGAACTCCTGGCAGCACTCGGCGTGGTCAGCTGCATTGTTCTGTCCAGCTCCCTCTTCCCCTGATCAGAAACATCGACTTTGTCCAGACTCCACCCGCCTCCTCCCTCCTCAGTCCTTCTCTGCCTGCCCTGGCTCCTTGGAGAGCTGTTCTTGGCTCATTTCATCTCCTTTTTGGAAGTGCACCTAACAGCACACCATTAACTCTTTTGTGACCTTCACAATGTCTTCTTACTCTGAGTCTTTCGTCCCAGAACTCTCCAGACAGGGACTCGCAGGTGCCTGGACTCACAGTCCTGTATCCTCCAAGCCTGTTCTGCTCTTTGAGCTTCATATCCCACCATATCCCTTGGGGCATAGGTCTTGTCTTCTTCATCTCCAACATGTGATCAGTTGCCAAGTCTTGTCAAATCTGCCCTGCTAAGAGATGTGACGGACACCCTACCTCCTTCTTTCATACCTCCCAGAAACCTGCTTTGACCCTGTCACAAGCACGCACATTCACTGTACCACCCCTGCACTGTATGGCATCACTCCAGCAAGGGCATCAACCCTCATATATACTGCTGTGTAATACCCATCTTCCTGCTAGTCGGTGAACTCCATGAGAGCTGGGGCTTCCCGGCCCTGGCTTTCTCTGTGTCCCCAGCACCAGACATGGTGACGGGGATAAATGAGGGGCTCAATAAACCTTTTAGGAGCAGGTCAGTAAGGGAGAGGAATTCTAGATCAGGAGTGGAGACAGGGACAAATGCCTGCTGCTTGGTGCTTCCTTGGGAAAACACAAAGTTGAGTAAAGTGCAGAGCCCTGAGCCTTTCATCCGCTCTCACCCCCACCCCAAAGCCTCAGAAGACTGTAGATGCTGAGGCTTTTGTTCTGTTGATAGGAGGCGAACAGCTACAAGCTCCTTAATCACTGCCCCGCATACATGGGGCAGCCTCATTAATCCTAGTGACCACATGATCCACTGCCCTCGGCTCAGGTCTCTGCAGACTGGCCTTCCTCTGCAGAGGCACAACCACCCCCTTAACAGGAGCATCGTCCCTTCCACTCATGGTGAACCCCCCAACACCTTGAGAGTGGTGCCTTGTTGGGGGTTCTGAACCGAGGTGAGCCTAGCCCACGGACTGTCCTGAGGTGAGGGCCAGTCTTCCACAATGGCTGGTTTACCTACCAGGTAAAAGGAAATGGAAAACTTGGTGCTATCAGAGTTGCAGGGGAAATCAGTATATTCATGTGGTAGGTGCACACGTGTGTGTGTGTGTGTGTGTGTGTGTGTGTGTGTTGTGAGAGTTTAAGCCCATCAACTCTGATACTGATGGAGTTGAGGTCCCAGAAGCTAGGTGGGACAGATGGCTTAGCAGTTAAGAGCACTCCCTAAGGAAGCAAGAGAGCTGGAGACATCTCAGTTTGATTTTTTTCCAAGAACCCATGTAAACAGCTGGGCATGTTTGGCCACACATGTCTGTACCCCCAGTCCTGTGAGAAGCAGAGATCGGAGAATTACTGGGGCTCATGAAAATGACAAGCTCCAGAATCAGTAAAGAGACTCCATCTCAATGAAACAAGTGGTTGAACAATGGGGCAATGGAGAGGTCACCTGAAGTTCTCCTCTGATCTCTGTATGCATGGGGCATCTACACATACGTGTGCATATACCACACAACATACCACATCACACCTGAGACCCACACTCACCCATGCACAAGAGGAAAAGTCCCACATGTCCCAGCACAGGCACTTGGCAGCTGTGTGGATGTGGACACGTCACTTATTTTCTCGAAACCTGCTTTGTCAGTGGTGAAGGAAGGGCGGCCATTATTGTCTACTCATAATGTTGCCATGAGCACAGCACCTTAATAAATATGTGGGCTTGGCTTTGGTGTGTCATTTGTACTAAGATACTTGAAAAGCTCTACTCCCTATCCTCGCCCTAAATGAGGGGAACCAGCGGGTTGCTATGGAAACCATGGGGTGGAAGGGCAGGGTTGTCACTGGCTGCTTTTTGTTCTGTGCTTTGGGGTGAGATGGGAACATCCCCAGTTCTGCCCTGCCGTGTGGCAGCATCTTCTGCCCCCATAGCTGGGGTCAGAGGCCAGGAACTCCGGCTTCACATCTTGGTTTTGCTTTTCTGACCTGTGTGAATCTGGTTAGTTTGCTTTTCCTTTGGGCCTCAGTTTCTTTATCGAAGAAGGAGTTGGCCTGGGAGGGAAATGGATTTTCTTTCCTGTGCTACTTGCGATCACTGGCAGTCGCTGGAGGCTGGGGTTGGGAAGCACACTGGAGCTGTGCTTGCTTGTGGCACTGGGAGGGGAAGTATGTGTGACCCGTACCTGCCACCTCTAAGCTAGATGCTTGACTTCTGAAGAGTCCACCTTCTTGATCAAAAGATGCCCGGTGCTATGAATGCTCAAATCAAGGCTTGTTAACAGGCAACACAGTCTAGGCATTGGTCTCACGAAGCCTTACTCGCTGTGCCACAGTATTATCAGATTTGACAAGGACAGCTGTGGCCCAGCTAGTGTTAGCATAGTGGGCGGTCGCCGGAATGGGAGAGACACTTTGGCTGGAGGCAGTGGAACCCAGGAGGGGAAGCATGGGACAGGATGATGAGTAGTTGGGAGAGGGTCAGGGCAATACATACGTGATGCCTGAAACAGGCGGCCATGGAAGGGTGGCCTAGGAACTTAAGGCCTAGAGCCAGTATGGTCCTAGTCCATGTGGCCAAGGAAACCAATCTCCTCGAGCCTGGGGCTGGCTCAGCCCGCTGCCCAGGGGATGGTATTGGGCCCGAGGATGCCTTCTTCCTGGCTATACCTTCCCTGACGTTAGCCCAAACTCCTGGGTATACTGGCCTCGCTCCTTCCCAGACACAAAGAATAGGCAGGAAGCAGTGGCTGAGAGAACTTGGCTGAGTGGAGAGCCATGCCAGGCTTTTCTGTATCTCTCATGGAGATCTGAGGTCCTTCTGGTTTGCAGGGTTGTGAGCAGCATGAACAGAGGTAGAGAGCATTGTGGGAGGTCATTTGTCATGGGCCCATGGGTTCCCAGCCTGCCAGCCACTTTAGGACCGATGAACTTCATAAGCCCATCAACAATTAGGCTCCTGGAGCCACCTCTCCCCGTGAAGATTCCTTGAAAGTTTGGAGAATGGGGTTTTGTTGCTTTTTAAACCTATCGTGCGCCAACTCAATCAAGGCTCTTTTAGTAACTTAATTGTTTTGGTATTCAGAACTCCTAACCCAACCAAAGTGTCAGAAAATGATATTGGTAGTTTTAAAAACTATCCTATGTTGAGAAACTGCCTTTTCCTACCTTTAGACAATGAGCTGCTGTCTGTACTTGAGCCCTCATGGATGAGCATAGCACAGAATCTATACAGCTGTGACAGCTTGTCAGACAGGCCTGGTTTCAGGGTTTTTTTTTTTTTTTGATTTTTGTTTTGCCTTCTAGTGTTCATATGCTGGTTGTGTGACCTTGGGCATACACTTGCACCTTAGTTTCCTCATCTATAAAATGGGTACAGTTCTATCTGCCCTTCAGGAATGTTGTAAGATTTGATGAGGTAGCTGAAGGGGAAGCCTGGAGGAGAGGAGAGACTGAAGGTACCTGCAGGCACTTAACCAAGAGCTGCCAATATTGTTCTATTACTGGAGTAAACACAGAGTCACAGGAGCACACAGTTGCAGTAAAACATGACCTGAGAACAAAATGCCATAACACCTAGACACAGTGACATAAATAGCGGAACACACAGTTACAGCAAGGCCATTAGAGAGCGACACGCACTTACAGAGCCAGTTACATGGACGCAGCAACATGCGGATGTAGAAATGTAATCGCAGTGCGCACAGCCACAGTCATTTATGCAGGAATAATGGTTAGTTACATGAAGGTGAATAGCACCGTGATGGAGCGCTGCAGGGCCGTAGATGTCACAGTAGCATACGGGAATGTAAACTTGGAGTGAAAATAGACACCAGCAGTCACAGGTAGAGGGGCATAACTTACTAGGAACAGATAACGGAAATATGAGTCCTATCACAGAATTTATTGTGGGAATTATAACACATGCACAAAACATAAAATCTTATGAACGTGTACACGTGGACCTGCAGGAACACTGCTACAGACAGGCTGGTCAGTGTTTCAGCATTCTCCTTGCATTTGGACTTCTCCTTCTCCTCCTCCTTCCTTTTCCTGGGTGTGTGCACAAGTGTGTATGTGCATCACATGTGAAGACCAGACGGAAACTTGGGGCGTTATTCTCAGGAATGTTGCCTTTTTTTTTTGAGAGTCTCTCGTTGGTCTGAAGTTCACAAATTAGGCTAGATGGGCTGCCCAGTGAGCCCCAGGGCTCCTCCTGTCTCTGTTGGGACTATGCTGCGATGATGGATGTGCACCCCCATGCCTGGCGTTTACATGGGCACTGGGAGTTGAACTCTGGTCCTCATGCTTGTGAGGCAAGCGCTTTGCTGATTGAGGCATCTCCCCAGCCCCCTAGACTCTTGCTTTTTGGGTCATAGCTTGTCAGAATTTTAAAGTTTTTATTTTTTATTAATTTATTAGAGACGGGGAGAGAGAGAGAATGGTCATGCCAGGGCATCTAGCCACTGTAAATGAACTCCAGATGCATGTGCCATCATGTGCATCTGGCTTACGTGGGACCAGGAAAATCAAATCTGGACCCTTAGGATTCACAGGCAAGCACCTTAACTGCTAAGCCATCTCTCCAGCCCCTTCTCTCACAATTTTATCAAAGCTATGGGTAACTAAGGGGGGGGGTGGACAAAACCCTCCACGGCATTTATCAATGGCACGATCCTACATCCATGTACCCTGGCTCTGGTCTGGTAAGTTCAGGTGTCTCAAGTTCAGACATTTGAGAGTCACAGAAAGAAGTAAATCTCTCAGGAAATCAGCCTGCACTCCCCAGCCAGTCATAATCTAGGCGGGGGCATTCGTCCTTGTCTTGCTAACTGGACTCTGATTTGATCTGGCCTTTAGGGGACCCTGTCCTTCATGCTGGTGGAGAAAACAGGGATCGCTCCTTCCCCTTCCTTTGATTCTCTCTCTCTCTCTCTCTCATCATGGTTTTGAGATCTGGCAGCTTTTACTTTGTTGGATCAAAAGCCCCTTTTGAGAACTATCCGGAGCAGACCAGAAGGTCAGTTCCAAGCAGCCCATGCGTAGCTGGCTGTTCTTTGGTGGTGGTGGTGGTGGGTGTTGGTGGCAGTTTCAGTCCTGGCTGCTCCTTGAGGCTGCTGTGGAAGGGGAGCTGAAGTTCCTGGAAACCAAACTGACCTATGCCCTCTTCGCAGCCACTCTTCTGTGGCAGGCTTGGGGCCCAGTCCTCCCTTGCTGTGTCAGTTAGCTGTTGTTATGGAACGAAATATCCCAAATGCTTTGTTTATATACCAGCACGCATTTGCTATTGCTTGTGGATTTGCAGGTCAAGCGGATGGCTGATCTTCTGTGGGAAAGGCTTGGCTGGCTTTGGCTGGACATACTTAGGCCTCTATAGATAACTGGCTGGCTGGGGATGACATTGGCTAGAGGAAGTTATGTAAACGGGGGCAATGTTCTAGGTGTCCCTCACATACCTCCAGCAGGCTTGTTCCCAAGGTAGCATTAGGAGAAGGCAGGAGTGAGGGAGAGAGAAAGAAGATGAGGGGGAAGAGGGAAGAAAGGAAAGGATAGAGAGGGAGCGAGAGAGCGTGTTATTTGAGGCCTCAGCTTAAACTGGACCATGCCACTTCTGTCACATTCTGTTAGTCAAAGCAGGTCACAAGGCTAGCCCAGATTAAGGACTGAGAACCGACTGTGACTCCCGAGGGAGGGAAGCTGTGGTCACATTTCCCGGTGCTGACACGCTTTGGCCGGATGGAGTGGTTGCAAGTATGCGGGAGGGCGGCCTGGCTGCTGCCAACCTCTGCTTTGGAGCCCTGTGCAGAGCCAAGGCCGGGTCTCGGCCTGACTTCTGATCCTGTGCACCCAAAGCCTAGTCCGCTGGGGGCATCAGTGACCTTTCTTTATCTGAAACCCTCAAAAGCTCCTCCTTCCCTCTGCTAATTGTTTCAAGCTTGCCCATTGGTTTCTAGTGACCTGCTCCTGCAGGGTTTTCCCCAAGCAAGGGTTGAGTGACCTGGAGTCCTGGAGCTTGAAATCAGACCAGGGACTGGAAGCCTTTGTGATGAGAAGCGTTGGCTGGGAAACAGAGCTGAGAGAGAGAGAGAGAGAGAGAGAGAGAGAGAGAGAGAGGGACCCAGAGAGTCTGGGAAATAATAAGTGGAGAGAGAAATTCCTAGGCCAACTTGGAACTCATTCTGTAGCCCCAGGCTGACCTCAGATTCACTTTGATCCTTCTATCTTAGCCTCCCAAGTGCTGGGATTAAAGATGTGCACCATCACGCCCAGCTTCTACAACGCATTTTCTCTTTAAGGTTGCCAGGAAGCTCACAGCCCAAGTCAGCACTGGGTCACAACTTCCTTTCCAACATTTAAGCTGATGGTTCAGTGCCTCTAGTCTGAAATTATTCTCGGGCTGAAGGAGAGGTTGCCAATGAAGAATGCAACTCCATGGATGAGAAATCAACATGACATTAATGCACTTGTGCAAACATGAATATGTGTATGTGTGTGTCGGGGGGTGGTTTCCCACTGCTTCTGTGACAGATTAGCATGGATTTAATGGCTTAAATCAACACACATCTATTATTTTATAACTCTGGAGGTCAGAAGTCTGAAATGAGTCTTACAGGATAAAACAGTGTTCGCAGAGCTGTTCTGGAGTCCCCTGAGGGAGAATCTGTTTTTGGGCCTTTTCTGACAGCTACCTGCTTTCCTTGGTTCATGGCTTCTCCCATCTCTAAATCTAGTACCTGTCTCCTTCTCTTTCTCTAGTTTTGACTCTGACCTCCTGTCTCTTTCTTCTAAGAGCATTTGTGGGGGCTGGAGAGATGGATTAGTGGTTAAAAGCATTTGCTTACGAAGTTTGATGGCCCAGTTTCAATTCCCCAGTACCCACATGAAGTCAGATACACAAAGTGGCACATATGTCTGGAGTTTAGTTGCAGTGCCAAGAGGCCCTGGTGTGCCCATTGTCTCTCCTGGCAAATAAATAAAAATATTTTTAAAATTTGATTTTTCTCTCTCTCTCTCTCTGGTTTGATTTTTCAAAGTAGGGTCTCACTTTAACCCAGGCTGATCTGGAATTTACTATGTAGTCTCAGGCTGGCCTTGAACTCACAGCAATCCTCCTACCTAGGCCTCCCGAGTTCTGGGATTAAAGCTATGGGCCACCACACCAGGCATTTCTTTTCTTTTCTTTTTTTTTTTTGAGACAGGATGTCACACTGTAGCCCAGGCTGACCTTAATCTCTCAACCCACCTGTCTCAGCCTCTTAAGTATTTGGGTTGCAGGCACAATGCCACCATACCCAGCCCTATCTAAGATTTTTAGTCACATCTCCAAAGTCCCTATTGCCACATGAGGGCACATTTTCACAGGCTGTGGGGATTGGGATGTAGATTTCATTGGGGAAACTGTTCACAGCACTAACCCACTCAGGGACACATCTTACTGGTTCTCTCCCCTTTTCCATTTTCTTTTCTTTTTTTTTTTTTTGAGGTAGGGTCTCACTCTAGCCTAGGCTGACCTGGAATTCACTATGTAGTCTCAGGGTGGCCTTGAACTCATGACTATCCTCCTGCTTCTGCCTCCCTAGTGCTGGGATTAAAGGCATGTGCCACCACGCCCAGCTTCCCTTTTGTTTTTTGAACTTTAAAAGTTTAGTATGCATCTGTATGTACGTGAATGTGTATGACGTATGTGTGTACGGGCATGTGTATGCCACGGTGCATGTGAAGAGGTCTCAGGACATCCTCATGTTTGTCCTCTCCTTCCACTTTGCTCAAGACAGGGTCTCTCCTGCTTGCTTTTGCTGCTTTGTATAAACAGTCCAGCTGGCCCGTGAGCGTCTGGATTTGCCTGGCCCACTTCCCGTCGCTGTAGGTGCATTAGGGTTATAAACACACGCGTCACTTTGCATCCAGCCGGACTTGTTTCTTGAAACAAGGTCTCAGTATAGCCCAAGATGACCTGGATCTTGTGGCAATTCTCCTGCCTCAGCCTTGGGAACACCCTTCTTATGTCCCCAGTTCCTTACATGATCTTGGAGATCATATCTCTGTATTTTCTATATTTTTTTAGTTGAATTATTTTTTTTTAAAATCAACAAACAGGGTGGTACAGAAAAAGAATGTGAGATTCGGAGCATGAATTCAAATGCAAGCTAGTGCTTAGTGAGTATTTATTTATTTACTTGCAAGGAGAGAGGGAGAGAGAAAGGGAGAGAGAAAGAGAGACAGAATTGGCAAGCCAGGACCTCCAGCTGGTGCAAACGAACTCCAGATGGATGTGCCACCTTGTGCATCTGGCTTTACAAGGTACTGGGGACTCAAACCCAGGTTGTTAGGCTTTGCAAGCAAGTGCCTTAATTTCTGAGCCATCTTCCCAGTCCGTGTTTTAAAGCATTAAAGGTCTGCAGCACTTTCTATATAATCCAAGATGCTCCTTCCCCCCACCACTAGTGTGACATGAGAGCAAAGTGCATTTGATGCCATTCTTTAAAAAAAAAGTTGTGCGTGTGCATGTATGCATGATGAGTATGTGAATGCAGGCATGTGCGTCCATGGTGCACGTGTGGCTGTCGGAGGACAAGCTCCATCGGTGGTCTTTGCCCTCCACCTTGCTTGAGACAGGCTCTCTTTTGTCAGCTGCTGCCTATACCAGGCTAGCTGGCCCATGAGCTTCTGGCTTGGTATCTGGCCCCCATCTCTCAGTGGGCACTCTGGGATTACACATGGTTGTCCTATTTATTCATCCTGCTTTAAGTGAGTCTCTGAACTCGGGTCGTTAGGCTTGTACAACTGACCTTTTACCCATTAAACCATCTGCCCAGCCTGACACCAATCTTTAATATGGATAATTCATGTATTTACGCTCTATAGGCAGAATATTTGCTTGATGGGAACATTGATTTCACAATGAGATGGCATAGCATAGATTTCCCCAGCATATTCTTTTTGATAAGAATCCCTAGTTTGACATTATTGAAGCTCGTGGTTTTCCTCTGCTCAAAATTACCAGGGCATCTGTGCAAAGGCCTCAGAGATGCTCATTGGGTTGCATGTGGCCTGCTCACATCCTGACTGGGAAGAGTTGGGGTGTGGCTTCTCACAGGCCCATGCAGGAGGCCCCATTTGTGGTCCTGATGCAGGCTTGGAGGCTGTAAGAGCAGCTGTCTGCAAATGGGCTTCTTAAAGGAATCCTTTGGAAACTGGAAGAAAATATTAGAGCTGTAATTGACATTAATTATCTTCCTTAAAAGAGCTAACTTCAGAGCTGGAGACATGGCTTAGCGGTTAAGCCACTTGCCTATGAAGCCTAAGGAGTCATGTTCGACTCTCCAGGTCCCAGGTTAGTCAGACGCACAGTGACACAAGTGTGCAATGTTGCACATGTGCAGAAGGGGGTGCAAGCATTTGGAATTTGATTGCAGTGTCTGGAGCCCTGGCATGCCAATTTTCTCTTTCTCTCATTAAAAAAAAAAGAACAGCCAAATTTAGCTTTACTAATATTTAACATACGGATTGATGTGGTATTTTGTCCTATATTGGGCAGTCAGAAACATGGAGGGGCTGAGGTATGGCAACAGAAAAGTTTTAAGGCAATAGGGTTAATAGCAATGTTTTTCTGGATGTTTATGGGGTATTTGGCTTATGCAATCTAGTTAGAATTTAAATAAATTCTTTTGTTGAATTTGAACTTTATTATATATATATATATGTATGTATTTTTAAATTATGGATAAATAAATTCTTTTATCTGGAAAATCTTTGTAATCATTTATTTGCAAGGAGAGAGAGGGTGGGCACACAAGGTCTCTAGCTGTTGTAAACAAACTCCAGATGCATGTGCCACTCTGCATCTGGCATTACGTGGGTACTGGGGAATTGAACCAGTGTTGTTAGTCTTTAAAGCAGGAAAGCACCTTGACTGCTGAGCCCCCAAATTCTTTCATTAAAAATTTTTTCGTGTGTGTGTGTGTGTGTGTGTGTGTAGTCTGTGTGGTATAGTGTGTGTGGTGTACGTATGAATAGTGTACACATGTGTGTTTGCAGATGCACATGCCTGTGTGTATGTGTGTGGAGGCCAGAGGATGTCAGGTGTCCGCCAGTTCTCTTCTGTTATTTCCTTGAGATGGAGTCTCTCAGTGTGCCTGGAGCGGCTGTGTTTGTTTTGGCTGTATTTGTTTTGGTCAGACTAGCTGACCAACGAGTCCCCACAGTTCGAATGTATCTACCTGCCCCCCCCCTCGCGTCCTCCCCCACCCTCTGCCAGTGCTGAGATTACAGGCACCCATGACCCTGTCCAGTTTTGATTTTCTAAATTTTGTTTCTTTATTTTTATTTATTTATTTGAGAGCGACAGACACAGAGAGAAAGAGGCAGAGAGAAAAAGAGAGAGAGAATGGGCGCATCAGGGCCTCCAGCCACTGCAAACGAACTCCAGATACATGCGCCACCTTGTGCATCTGGCTTACATGTATACTGGGGAATCGAGTCTTGAACCCCGGGTCCTTAGGCTTTACAGGCAAGCTCTTAGCAGCTAAGCCATTTCTCCAGTCTCCCTGTTCTGCTTTTTATGTGGGTGCTCAGGACCGACTCAGGCCCTCTTGTGTGGCAAGCCCTCTCACCTGCTGAGCCATTTTCTTACCTCCTTAAATAAACTTTTCATTGAAGTGTAATGTATATCCAGGAAAAGTCTACAAATTTGGAGGGCACAGGCCAATGTATTTTAATGATGTGAGCATGTCCAGATACCCAGCATTCAAATTAAGAAACCTAAAGTTTCCAACATCCCCTCAGCCACCTTTATGATGCCTTTCAGTCACTACGTACCCTAGGCAACCCCATCCTGATGTCTAAGAACAAATGAGTTTCTCGTAGTATAAATGAAATAGTACATTGGAACAATTTCCTTCCATCAGCGTTGCACTGGCGATCACACTGTTAGCGAGATTCGTTCATTTTCATCACTGCCTAACATTCCACTGCACAAGCATGTCCGCTCTCCTATTAACAAGTATCTTGGGGCCGGGCGTGGCGGTGAAGGCCTTTAATCCCAGCACTCAGGAGGCAGAGGTAGGAGGATCACCGTGAGTTTGAGACCACCCTGAGACTACATAGTGAATTCCAAGTTAGCCTGGGCTAGAGTGAAAACCTACCTCGAAAAACAAACAAACAAAACCAAAATAAAACAAAAATATCTTTTTGTTTTTGTTTTTGTTTTTGTTTTTGGTTTTTCAAGGTGGGGTCTCACTCTAGCCCAGGCTGACCTGGAATTAACTATGTATTCTCAGGGTGGCCTTGAACTCACGGCAATCCTCCTCCCTCTGCCTCCCGAGTGCTTGGAGGCTGGAGAGATGGCTCAGTGATTAAGGTGCTTTCTTGCAAAGTCTAATGACCCAGGTTCGATTCCCCAGTACCCACATAAAGCCAGATGTACAAAGTGGTACATGCATCTGGAGTTCGTTTGCAGTGGCTAGAGGCCCTCATGCCTCCATTCTCTCTCTCTCTCTCTCTCTGATTGTAAATAATAAATAAATAAATAAACGGTATTTTTGGTGTTTACAGTGTTGGGATATTATAAATAGTTCCACTAAGAACATTCATAAGCTTGTGAGATAATTTGATTTTTTAAAAACTAAACTTCTAGCAAACATTGTTGCAGCTTTGAAATGAGCTGCTAGGGTACCATAGATTGGAGGTAATAGTAATAATAAAGAAATGTGAGCACAAGCACAGTTAGAAAACGGGAGGATGGTCCTTCTACGCCAAATAAGTGATGATGTAATCAGACCCAAGATGAAATAGAGGAAAAGGAGGAGAGCCTTAAGAAGAGTTGGTGTGTATTACACTTGCTTCTGCTGTGACAGCCCTTGAGACACTGGCTAATGAGAATGTGAAGTGTCTGCACTTAGCAAGCATGGACGTCCTTGATCCCAGGCGCTGGCTACTTCTGAAGAGTCCAACCATTGGTTTCCTGGCCTGATTGACACTAAGCAATCTGTTTGGCTATTGAAGACAGAAATCCATCACACTTATTTTCTTTTGCATAAGGTCTGAGAGTGTTCTGGAAGGAAGTCACTCAGCCTATCTGGGTCCTGCGGCGAGGTCATGACGTAGCTGACCTGTGATGTGTTAAGCCACAGGTCTTGGGGGTGCTGGTTACCACAGCATAACGTAGCCTTCCCCAACTGATGCAGTGATATTCTTAAAAACAAAGCATCCGGAACACAAAGAAAAACTGCTTAATTTTTTTTTTTTCCAGCCATGTCTGAAGTTATGTGACGCTCCCTCTGATTCTGTACATAAGTTCTGATAGTTTGTGACAAATGTTTGGATGCCTCTTTGAGACTTTTTTACTTAGTCGTGACAGATAAAAAGCCTCATGCCATCAAGAAAATGCTTGTTCTTCCTGCCTCAGGAAAAATAGATGAAATAACTTACAGAAAACAATCCTCAGACAAACGTAAATGCGTCTCTTTGTCAGCAAGTGCGGCTAGAGGAGGCAAAAGAGAACACCGTGGAAGACATGAAGGAACAAGGGCTGGAACAAATTGGGCAGCACGGGAGATGAAGGCGCCGGTGTTTCTAACGGGTCTCAGCTGACGGTGTGTGCTGGATTTGGGTCTCAGAAATGAAACACACAAAGAATTACTTTTTTTTATGAGAGATACCAAAGAAGATTTAGTTTCAATAATGAGTGACTTATTTAATGAAAACAATGTTTTCTAGAAAAACAATATAAATATAACCATGAGAGGCCGGGTGCTTAACGGTAATACATGAAAGATTCAGGGTTCAAGCTCTACAGATTATAGCAGACATGAAATTCACTCAGACTCGCTGTTGAAACAAAGAAGTTGAGGGTAGAAGAGTGGAAATAGATGCAGGGATGTCATTAATATGGTTTATATTATAAAAATAAGACCTTTAGATATGGTGGAATTCTTACAGTGTTTGTTATAGAACTTTGTTGGTTATCTTGTGGCCAAATAATGAGATGAGGATTTTAGATGAGTTTTTTTCCTTTTCAAACTGAGAAGTTTCAAACTTGATGACCATCTTTTCTTTCTTTTTTTCCCCTTTCTCTGTCAGAATTAAGTATTAGTTCATATCCATGTCACTCAGCAGTTGAACAGTTTAATTCATCATGTGAGCTAACCATGTTTTTTTTTTTTTATAACAATTGGGCTGTCAAAGGTATACTATGCAATCAAAATTTCAAGATAAGTTAATTTATTTTGAGGCAGGGTCACACTTGAACTCATTATGTTGCCCAGGTTGACCTTTAATTCCTGATACACTCTGTCTCCATGCCTGACTTATTTTGAAATGATCTTATGTGTATAGAAAATTGTTGAGAGTACAGAGAGTAACTGTCTACTCTTTGCCCAGTTTGCCATAATGTAATTTTTTATATAGCCATAGTAGGTCTGTGCAAACCGAGAAATGATAGCTGAAAGCCGGGCCTGTGGCTCACACCTATAATCTCAGCTCTTGCCAGGCTGAGGTAGGAGGAAGGTCACTAAGTTCCAGGTCAGCCTGGGATGGAGTGAGAATATGCCTCAAGCAAACAGAGAGTGGATAAGGTGGGGCACACACTGTCATTCCTGCAATCCAGGCACAGAGGCAGGAGGACCTTTGAGTTTCAGGCCAGCCTGGGTATGAATGAAACTCTGTTAAAAAAACAGTATTGGAAGCTGGGAAGATGGCTTAGCAGCTAAAGACGCTTGCTTGCAGAGCATGTTTGGCCTGGGCTCAATCTCCAGCACCCATGTACAGCCACATGCACAGAGAGCACCCGAGTCTGCCATTCTTCTGCAGCAGTGAGAGACCCTGGCTGGTGCCCCCCCATCCTCTCCACACACATGAAAATAAATTTTAAAAATTAGCATTGGTAAATTATTAATGAGTCCTCCAGATGTTAGTTGGACTTCCGTCAGTTTTTTTTTCCCACTTATCTGCTTTTTCTGTTCCACAGTCCAGTCTAGGACACCACATTGCATTGAAGAAAGAGAGATTTTTGAAAGATAAAAAAAACAGTACTAGACATATTTTCCCTGCTTTCTTATGCTACATTTGATATGTAAATAACAACTGAAAGAGAAATTATTTTCCAAGAGGAACGAGAAGAGAGTATTTTTAAAATAAACATTTGGAAGTGTTTCCATTGTTTTGTGACTCTTTTTGACAGAGAGCATTTTATACATATCACCTATGACAACTCCTATGTGTGTAAACTTTAAGAACTTGGAAATAGAATATTTTAACCTGTTTTTTTTTAAATCATCCAAAGTATTCTAGAACCTATTTGCTAAAAATATAAAAATGTAGCACCTTTTGATTAGTTTGTAAGAACCACTGATTGACATTAGGGAAGATGGAAATTTGCTTGCTGAATTTCAACAAAAAACTTTGCATAATTGGTGGATGGGAATGAAAAATAACTGAGAATTTAGTAAGCACAGGCTGGCATTACTGTTCTCCCATTTGGACCAATGCATCTTTGCAAGGTAGTTTTCTTTTCTCTCCTAGCCATAACAACAATTAAGACCAAGTATAAAAATAATCTGAATTAAGAACGAGACCTTTAAGTCACTGTATCATAAAGCTTTAGTTTTGAAAAATAGAAAAGTCCCACCCACATGGCTCTCATTAACATTTTTTGCAAGAGCAGAAATTCTTTGAAGTACATGAAAGTAAAATAATTTAAAATATTTTATCTTTATCTTCTATTTTAATTCTAAATACTTTCAATTACATTTTACAATGCATATAAAGTATGAATGCAGTGAAACAGGAATATATTTTATAAGTAAATATACCATATGCAGGCATGTGCATGTTTTGAAAGAACTGGTTAGGGGTGGTGACTAGGGAGAAAAGTTGGAAATGGATATGCCATGGAGCTGGTATCTGGTGGGTATTGAGGAGGGGCCATCAGGGCTGCCTAAAACAGAAAAGGTCAAAGAAACTGGGCTTCCATTACATGGGCCAGACACTAAACTCTGAGCCAAGGATGCAGCTAGGACTGTCGGGAAAGCTGAAACCTCATCCCATCCTAGGTATGGAGAGAAGAGTCTAAAACTAACCTACCTCCCTGAAACTCATCGCCTTAATCCTATGGTTTGGATCTGAGTGTTCTTTAAAGACAATATCCTGAAGGTGTGGTCACCCATCTGTGGGGCTGTTGGGAGATGGTGAAACCTTTGGGAGGTGGGGCCTGATGGGAGAGTGTTGGGTCATTGGGGGTGTGCTCTGGAAAGGGGTCATATTAGTTACGTTTCTCATTACCTGGTGAAATAACCTGACAAAAGCAACTTAAGGAAGGAAGGAAGGGTTTGTTTTGGCTCACTGTTTGAGGGTGCAGTCTGTCACTGCAGGGAAGGTCTGGCAGCAGCAGTGTGAGGTAGCTGGTCACCTGGCACCCAGTCAGGAAGCAGAGAGAGAAGAATTCTGGTGCTCAGCTCACTGTCTGTTCTTCCTTCAGTCTGAGATGCTAGCCCATGGAACACCCATATTCAGGGTGGATCTTGCCTCCTCACTTAACCTTATCTGGAAACTCTCACAGATGTGCCCAGAGGCTCATTTCCTTAGGTAATTCAGGGTCCTGTCAAGTTGACAGTCCATATTAACCATCATAGGGACATTGGGACTCCTAGCTGCTTCCTCTCTCTCTGCTTTCCATCCACGGAGAAGTGAGCAGCTGTGCTCCACTATGTCTTCCCTTCCATTCCACTCTTCCTCACCACAGGCCCAAGGGCAACACAGCCAGGTGACCACAGATGGAAACCTCCTAAACCACAAACCAAAACCAAACCTTTCCTCCTTTAAGTTAATTATCTTGGTTATTTTGTCACAGGGGTGGAAAGCTGAGGAACACATTCGGTGTATACAGAAACCCTTGGGCACCCAGGTGTCCACCCGCTTGCAGGCCTCTCACAACCAGTGTGGACCTGGGCTCCCTGCTGGTCTGCTGCTCATGCCCAAAGCCTTCTCTGAGTCCCGGAACCTCAGGCTGCTCACCTCTTCAGCCAGACAAGCTCCTATTTTGTCCTGAATCCCCTTCCTGTGGCACTTCTCTTTGTTTACAGGAAGAGCTGGGAAAAGGTTTTATTATCTGAGCCCATGTCTGGCTTCCTTTTTTTTATCTGGAAGAGAACCCCCTCTCCCCAGCACTGTGGTGGGTAATTGATAACCCTTAGAAAGATATGTCATATCCTGACCACAAGGATTGGTTAATGTGAACTAATTTGGGAAAGAAGGTTATTGCAGACATGATTAAGATAGAGATAATGAGTTAGGATCATCCTAGATTGCCTCTACATCAGATGAAAACTTTCCTTGTAAGAGGAAGAGAGAAGACATGCATGCATAGAGGAGAAGACCATGGGTTCAGTCACCAGGAATGCTGACGACCACCAGAGAAGGGGGAAATTGAATCCTAGGATCTTTGGAAGGAACACCACTCTGTTCACACCTTAATTTTGGACTTCTGGTCTCCAGAGCTGTGAAAAAAACATGTTTCTTTGGTGATAAGCCACTCTAGCTGTGGACATTGGTTCTGGCCAATGCTAGGAAACAAATGTCCCGCTAACATTTTAGCTCCAGCGTGCACCATGGAGAACCTTCTCTGGCCTGTCCATCTGGGTTACAGCCCCTCCTATGGGCTTCTGACCTCTACCTGGAGGTCAGGAAGAAACAAAATCTTCTGCTAGAAGGGATTCCCGTGTGCTGGATAGGGATGCAACAAGTTTATCTGTGTTACTTCGCTGGGCAGAACCATGGAAGTCATTCCTGTTAACTTCACTGTACTGGTTAGTGCCCAGAAAATGCCCAGTGTATGATAAAATCATGACAGTCACTCCCATTCACTGAGAGTCCACAAAGTAAAAGGCTTTACTCTAAGAATGCCAAGCACGCTGTCTCCTTTATTCCTCCTACGGTCCCTGTGTAGAAGGCGCTGTGATCAGTTCTGTTGTGCAGAAGAAGGTAACTGAGGTTTGGAGAGGTGATGCTTCTTGCCCCAGCTCACTTTTCCACAATTTGAACACGGGTCTCCGGGTCTACAACATGCATCTTCGCCTCTATGACCTCAATTGGGGGGTATCCAGTATCAATTTGTTGAATGAATGAATTTTCCTGCTCAGAGCTCCTTGCAAGAATCTATTTTGCACAGGAGTCCAGCGAGGGGGATGATCTGGCTTTAGAGCCCAGAGTTGAGAAATCTGCCCCTGCCAAGGACGACTGCAAGAGGCAGTTTTTCTGTGGCTGATGGAAAGTGGTTTTCAGCGATGGTGGTTCTAGAAATCAGAGCTAAGCCCTGTAGCTACCACCAATGCAATGTTGGGCCACCCTCTGTAGTGGTCTGAATATAAAATGCCCCCCATAGCCTCACGTGTCTGTGATTAAGCCTCACACTTAGTCTCTAGTTGGTGGAGGCTTTGGGTGGTAGAATCTTGCTGGAACAAATGTGTCACTCCCTGGGGCTGAGCCTTGAGGTTTATTAGTCCAGTGCCCCTGGGTATTACGAGCTCACTCATGCTGTTTCTTCTCTGCTGATGTGACAAGATGTGATGCCCTGCTGCCTGCTCTGCCATGCTTGCCCCGCCATGAGGAATCTTCCTCTTGAAACCATGATCTGAAATAAACCCTTTCCTTCCATCAGCTGCTTCCCAGCTGTGTCCCAGCAATGAGAAGGTACCTGCTATATCTTCATTTCCATCATGTGTGTTCATTGGTGAGCACAGTGCACAAGTCAAGTTCAGTATGTTTCACCAGCATCACCAGTGTGTGATTGTGCTGTGGAGAGAGGGAGAGAGAGGCTGATGATGATGATGATGATGACAGTGTGTGTGTATGTGTGTGTGTGTGTGTGTGAGAGAGAGAGAGAGAGAGAGAGAGGCTGAGAGAGAGAGAGAGAGATACATTTCAGATGTTACTTTTCTAATCAGGACAAATCAATATTGTGGAGCCCAAAGGGGGTAAGCTTTAATTATCTTGAAATTTTCCTTCTGAACAAAAGCCTGTCACTGGTAATGTTGAATAAGTGTGTGTGTGTGCGTGCGTGTGGAGAGGGGTTATCACATTAATATTTTCAATAATAACAAATTTTTGCACAAAGTTGTGCAGGCTACCAGGCATTTGTGCATTCATTCATCCACTCATTCACTAGCTACTATATCTGTATCAGGAGACTAGTACAGCCACAAGCATCTGCATATCTAAGTAGAAGAGGCTCCAATCTAGCAGGTATCAACTGTTAATTAAGGAATTTCCCAAGAGATCGCTGGCTTGGTTGGCAGTTTGTATTGAGGACCCATTTGCTGCTCTTCCTCACCTGCTGACCTCAGAGGATAGTGACTTTCCACCTGTGGCTACCATTTCATTATCTCTTCTCTGAATCCCTCATTCTCCCAACTTCTGAGTGAGCTGGAAGAAAGCTCCAGAGGCCAGCATGCTCTCTGCATGCACTTCCTTCTTTTGCTCATGGATGGAAACCCTTCCCAGAATCCTCAGCCGTGACTGGGTCATGTGGCCAGAATCCCACCAGTCTCCCTGAAGGGCAATAGGCCGCCATGAATAGCTTCGAGTCATCAGACACCATTGTCTGCCTGGACTGAGGCTCTGAGAGGAAGAAAAAAGTCAGTATGGCCTGAGGGTTGGCTACCTCTCTGTAGGCTGAATATAGGTTCCTTCCACAGACATCTTTCCTGTGCCTTATTTTAACTGTAAAGGATACCACAGGTAATCAGATGGAGGTCTGGTGACATCTGTCCTATTTTAGCTCCACAAATGAAGAAAGTAACTGGCTCAGAGAGCTGAACCAACCCTCCCCAAGCCCCAGCAATCAGGATGAATCCAGAACTCAATCCCACGTGGCCCTGAGGCCTTGCTCCTCCCTCACACCAGGTGTTCCTTTGCATGGATCTTTCTGGAACATTCCCAAATAGCATGGCCTACACCTTCTCTGTCAGGACGCTAACAGGCCTGCGTTTTGGGACCTGGCTGTTCTGAGATCTATGGAGTGCCAGGCTGCCCATCACCCCAGGCACGCAGATGGAAGATGCTCCTCCCATCAGTAAGCACACAGTCTCCCTGCAGATGGGTCCAGATGGTGGCATTAACTGAGCAGGGGAGAGAGCCAGGAGAGGGGCTGGAGGGAGTGCGGGCGGGCTTGGCCAGCTATGTGGTCCATGGAGAGGGTGGGTCAGGTGGCTCCACAGTGCCTTGCAGGTTTTTTAAAACAACTTTTATTTATTTATAAGAGAGAGAAAGACAGAGAGAGAATGGGCGCACCAGGACCTCTAGCCACTGCAAATGAACTCCAGATGCATGTGCCACGATGTGCATCTGGCTAACGTGGGACCTGGAGAATTGAACCTGGGTCCTTAGGCTTTGCAGGCAAGGGCCTTAACCACTAAGCCATCTCTCCAGCCCCCTTGGAGGTTTTGAATCACTGGCTCATGATGTTTTGGCTGAGATCACCACTAGTGCACTGACCTTGCACTGGTCCTTTTGGGTGGACCAGTGTGGTCCAGTGTAGCAGGGACTGGTGGCGACGTGGAGCTCACTGGCGTTTCTGAGAGGTGCTGAGTGTGGGGTCAGGACTAGGAATCTTGCCTTTGTGCGGCGGCCATATCTGCAGGTCTGAGTTTGGGCTTAGAGGGCCCTGTTCCTGGGAGCCTCGGGTCGCTCTCTTCAACTTTGCACCACTCACCACCCTTCTTTGCTTCTTACCACATATGAAGCAATGGCACTGGGCGAATATCTGGACACTGGAGCTTGGCATCCTGGTGAGTCTCTAATACTGCCTGCTGATTAGCTGTGTAAGCTCAGACAGGTCGCTGAATCCCTCCCTCTGTCGCCAGGTTTCCTCGTCTGTGAGATGGAACCAATCACGCTCTCACATTCCTGGGACTGTTTTGAGGAGTAAACAGTCACATGCGGAAAATACTCTCAGCGATGCCTGGCATGAAGACATGCTCCCTCAGTATCGCCTGCTGCTGCAATTACCACCCGTTTCCCTGGCACTGGGAAGCCTCACCAGCTTGTTGCACTGGCCGCCTCTTTGTTCTGACATTTGAGTTACAAGTTTTTGGAATTTCTCAATTTCTACGACCTCGCGGCCCACCTCCTTCCCCAGGATAGCTATGTTATCCAAGAGGCTCGAGGTCTCTGGTCCCCACCACTTGCCCCACCCTCATCCATCCCAGCTCACCTGACCTCAGACTTCAGCTGCTATTTTTCTGTGTTTTCATAACTAATCCAGTTCCACCCAGCACACCAGATGTGGCAACTCACCAGTGACACAGTGGAGGTGTCGCTGTTGGTGGTGGTGGTGGGGGGAAACCTCCTCTCCCTGCGGTTCCTTCTCTTACCTGTGCCCATCCCAACTGTTTCTCCCTCGGTTAAGCTGAGGGAACTCGACACCTGGCGCTTTCATTCCTGGAGCAGGAACCCTCTGAGTGCTTTCCACGAACCTCATGAGATGAGATGTCCGTGCATATGTGTTTCTGCTGTCCTCACTTTGGGGACACGGGAAAGAGTGCCACGGCTGGGAACAGTGGACATAGGTTCAACCCAAGAAGGCCAGCCTCGGAGCCCAGCCCTGGTTCTACTGTTTACTCACTGGCTTTTCCTGAAATCACAATTGCAGGCTCTGGGGCTCAACGTAGATCTCCATGAGTGTTGTGGCTTGGATCTTAAATGTCACCCAAAGGCTCATCTGCTAAGAGTCTCGGCTCCCAGCCTGCGGTGCTATGGGGAGGTGGTGGAACCTTTAGTGAGCAGGGCCTCGTGGGAAGGTTGCCCTTGAAGGGGATACCGGGACTCTAGCCTGCCACCCCCCTGCATCTTTCTGAATCTTTGTCTTTCTCTCTCTCTGCTTCCTGGCTGTCGTGACGTGAGGAGCTTTACTCCGCCGTGTGTTGCCATCATGCTCTGCTGTCTCAGCACAGGCTCCAAAGCAGTGGGCCAACCAACTGTGGACACCAGCCGCCAAAACTGTGAGCTCAAGCGAATCTCTCCTTCCAGCTGATTTTCTCAGGTAGGTAGTTTGTTGCAGTGACAGAAAACTAGCAATTCGTTTACAGATTATTTTCCCAACAAAAATAAGAGTGTTTCTTTTTAAAAATTAATTTATTTATTTGAGGGTGGGGGGAAAGAGGCAGGTAGAGAGAGTACATCAGAGACTTTAGCCACTGCAAACTAAGTCCGGACACATGCACAACCTTGTGCATCTGGCCTACATGGGCACTGAGGAATTGTACCTGGGTCCTTAGACTTTGTAGGCAAGTGCCTTAGCCACTAAGCAATCTCTCCAGCCCCAGTAGTGTTTCTTTCTTTCTTTCTTCTTCTTCTTCTTCTTCTTTTTTGATTTATTTATTTGACAGAGAGAGAGAGAGAGAGAGAGAGAGAGCGCGAGATAGAGAGGGACAGAGAGATGGGGGGGAGAGAGAAAGAGAGAGAGAGAGAGAGAGAATGGGCACACCAGGGCCTCTAGCCACTGCAAGCGAACTCCAGACACATGCACCCCCTTGTGCATCTGGCTAACGTGGGTCCTGGGGAATCGAACCTGGGTCCTTTGACTTTGCAGGCAAACACCTTAACTGCTAAGCCATCCCTCCAGCCCACAGGCACGTTTCTTAAGAGCAGTTCCCATCCTAACTTATCCCTTCTTCATTTCTCTCTCCACACAGAGGGAGGCCAGGGGTAGTGAAGAAAGCAGGTGGACATTGTTACAGCTTCATGCCTGGCTCCTTGCCTCACTGAGGCTGTTTCCTCCCCTATAAAATTGGCGATTCCAAATGGCACTCAAGTTGTTGGGCTGGTGGGTGATGGGTGCATCTGACCTTGCTACCAGCGTGGAGACAGAAAGTGGTGACATCAGAGATGTCTTTTGGGCGCATCTCTGCATCTGTAGGGCGGCTTCATGCACGTGGAAGCCTGTTTCCTCTGTTCATCTTCCTGCCATGCGTTCGGTCCTGCTTCACCCTAAAGGTCCCTCTCTTTTTTGTATCTCCAGGGACAGACAGGCTCCTCTTTCTAGTGCCTCCTGACTCCTCAGAAAGCTAGTCCAGAGCGGAATGAAGCCAGGAGCATGGGGGACAGAGCATAAGGGAGGCTTCCCATCCACCCAGCCAGCCAAGATTGCTTTGCCTCTGCCAGGCGGAGAGCAGGAGAGGGCCATGGCCTCGGGACTCTGTGGATTAGGCTCCACCCAGATGGGGTTCTGGGAAGGTAAGAGAGGTGCTTCAATAGGGCATGTGGGAACTGAAGAGAGTATCCTGTGTCCTTAATCCGCCCAGCTCCCTCTGCCTCCCTAAAGTTGGTGAGCCAGGTGGGACCAGGCCAAGTATCCTGGTGTCAGGGTCAGCTTTGTATGGCCTGGCTGAGGGACTCTGGGTGGATCCCTTTTCTCTCTGGGCCTCCCATCCTTTGCTCATGGGGTTTTGCAGCTCTGCAAAATGATGTTTTCCCTATTGGTGAGAAACTTCTGGGTTGGGGGCATTCTGCAGCCCTGCATGGCACACTTGCCCTCCAAACAGTGGGGTCCCTGGGTTGATTTGGCTTCTGAGACCCTGCTGAGGCTTTGGAGGAGAAGAGACCCCCCCCTTCCCCAGGCCACAGATGGGATTGAGTCTTCTTACTACAGGAGCACTGAGCCCCTGGCCCCTGAAGAGCATGGCTGGGTGTTTGTGTCTGTGTGCGTATGTGTGTACATCTGTGCATGCATGTGTCTGCGTATGGATTTGTACACAGTCTGCGAGCTCACGTGTATTTGTCGCTTTGTGTGTACACATGTGTTTTTGTTGCTCATGTACTAAGCCTTAAATGGTCCTTCCTGTTCCCCTAGTCCTTGGTCACAGAGTCCTAGAGGGCCACGCAAGCCCAGCCCATGCCCTGCACGTGGCAGGCCCTGTCTGTGTTCCCAGGCTCTTCCCCAGTAGCAGGGAAGGTCTTACTGTAAAGGGATGTTTGGGAGTTCAGGAAAGTCCTTGAACACCAAACCCTGAGTTCACGTCTGTTATTTAACCAAAGACTTGGCAAAGCAGCTTGATTAGCTCTTAAATTATTATCTTCATTGAGGGAAGTATAAAACCAAGGGAATGGAAATGCATACACCCACGTGGTCTGAGATCCCACATCATGGGCTTGGAAGAAACATAAAAATGGATTTAGGGAGAAAAGAGAATAAAGTTCAAAGAGCTCCTGCCACGTGGGAGGCAGGAGGAGATGGAGAGACCCTGTGGGAGTAGGGGTCCTGGGAGTCTCATCGGGATCTGAAAGTTCAGGAGAGATGATCGGGCGGCCAAAAGAGTGTGTCCCCTGTGAGCATCTATTTATAACCTGATTGTGGTGGGTCTTACCTTCTGGCTCAGGTGAACCAGAGGGAGGCCTGATTGGTCTGGGCTAGAGGCTGGCTCAAGAAAAGGCCAGCCAGGATGCCAAGTTTTCGGGGCCGAGCTTAACCAACCACAATGTTAGGATGGGGTTTGAATTCTAGGAAAGGGCACTCCCTCCTAGGGTAGAGCTCGGGTTGTTCATGGGAAACCAGGTGTAGGGAACTCCTTTAGACAAGAGATCAGAAGTCAGATCACGCTTTGATTTCTAGAAAAGTGGAGTCTGCAAGAGCAGACTTAAGAACACACCTGCCTTTGCTACGTGTCTCGTTACCAGAGAGGTGTAGCTCTCTCCCTTCCCAGGCTGACCTTGCTCCCCTGTTCTGCAGCCTCTTTTTCTCCTTCCCATGCCTCAACCTCCCCACTTCCCTGTGAGGTGCTCCCTCACCGACCCCCCTCCCGTCTCTATGTCTCCCTTCCCTGCAAAACTCTTTCTGTCGCTCTCTCCCTCATCCTGGCCACCAGTACATGCCGACAGCTGCTCCTCTGGGAGGCGTGAAGCGGAGCTGGCAGCCGGGGGACTGTGGAGGGGCTGAGCCAGGAGCTCAGCAGGCTGCTCTGTACCAGGGATGGGGGTGGCAGTGTCCTTGACGGGAGAAGGGTCCTGTGAGGGCAGGAGGAAGAACTGTGCCACTAGAGGCGGGTCGATGTTTCGAAGGGACGGAGGTCCCTGGGGAGTAGGCGCCTGGGGTGGACTCCAGGGGATGCTCAGAAAGGCCTGCTGTTGTGGGATTCATCCCCCTCTCCTCTAGCCCAGCCTGGGCCTGGGTACCCACACCCGGAGCTAGAGCAAATGGTGCCATTACCGGACTCCTGGAAGCCAGGCTGCAGCAAAGCCGGCGGGGCCTGCGCATTTGGGAGCCCGCGCACAGAGCGACTTCCTGCCCCTCAACAGTGCCAAGTGGCTGCAGAGTAACAGCCAAGGCAGAGAGCAGAAGCCAGAGCTGTGGGCTCCTTGCTACTCTGTGAGGAACGTGACCGAACATCAGGGTCTCTGAGTCACTTTGTACCCTTCAGGCCAGGAGCCCCCAGTCCATTCTGTGATCAGAAGCAAGTGTCTCCTAGAGAGGACAACCAAAGTGACCAACCCCTATTTGTCCTTCAAAGTCCAACCCAGGTGATTGGTTACTTTCTTGTGGGAAACCCTCCTCCAGGGTAGGTACCTGCTTCTGCCATGGCACAGAGCCCCCTATGAGGTAATGTCTGTGAACCTATGTGGGCTTCCTCAGGATGTGTGGAGTTTCCTGAGGGTAAGGAAAAGAAATACCTGATTTATTTCTATAGTATCCAGAATGGTAGCCCAAGAGAGGGTCCTTGGTGGTAGGCTAAGCTTATGGGATAGAACTAGGGACAGAAGGGATGTCTAGCCGACATGGCCTTTGACTATCGCAAGGAGGGGCAGGTTGGTTGAGGGTGTGGCTGGCCCTTCCTGGAATCAGCACCAGAGCTTAGTCAGGTTGTGGGAGAGCACCCTGGGCCCCAGGTGTTTCCTAGGGACAGCTTGTCCTGGGAACCTGTGATGGAGACATTATGGAGGTGCCATTCCAAGGGACTCTGCCCTTACACATGACCCAAGGGGAGGTGTGACTTCTCACCCTCCCTTGTCATCATCAGCCTGATGATGTCTATCTGCCTGTCTGTCCTGTCTTTAATTCAGCTCGCGTATAGTTCCTCCACCCCAGACCCATGTCTAATGAACCTGACATTCACAGAAAATATCTCCGGAAAAGGTCACAAGAGGGAGGTAGCATGTCCCTGTCAGCACCTGCCCTTCCCACTCCAGCTCCCTCCTTCAAGACCAGGTGCCGGGACTCATGCCCCCTGGGACACTTTGCACATACCACCAGTTTCGACCTCCAGTGGCTTTTCTCAGCCTCTTATCTAGAGACACCGTGCAGGTCTATTATTGCTTCTGCTGGTCACCACGGACACAGTGGGATGCAGCTACCAGCCATGCTAGGACAAGGTTGGGGAGCCCTTCCCAGTCCTTGAACACAGGTACTCCCAGGAAGGAGGCTCTGAACACTAACATTTCCATATCATTTTCCGTGCTAGTTCATGTAATTTGCCCTTGAGCCCGTTAGGTACACCACATCGTTCCCATTTTACAGATGAGGAGAATGAGGCACAGAGAGTTTAAGTACCTTGTCCAAGCTTACACAGTGGGCCAATGTCAGAGCTGGGATCCAAACTCAGACAGCCTGTGCTTCCCTCCCCCCCACCACAGCTGAGCTCTACGGACCATCTGAGGCCTCACATCATAGCCATGGCCACCTCTTCATCGGAGCCTGTTTCCTGAGGGCATGGTGTTGGCTTAACACTGCCTGCCCCTGTGCTTCCACTGGGTTAGGGGAGGTGACAACACAAGGATGAGATGGTTAGGTGATACGTCACCTGCTATGTGAGCATCGTGGCTCTGAGTCCCATTCCTGTGCAGTTACACTCTTGGCTGGCCAGTCAGGTGACACCTCAGCACCTGGAACCCTGGGTCTTAGGGAAGTGAAAGGGACAGCAGATGTCTGGCAGATATGGCTCAGCTCTGGGAGACGGGCACATGACTTAAAGCTACCCACGCCTCAGTTTTCTTCTCAGTGAAATGTCACAATAATATCACCCCCCCAAGCCCTGCATTGCACCCAGAGAATGGGGTGGCAAGGCTGTGCACAGTTTTGCTTGGCAAGCATGTCGTGTCTTTATTAAAGCTGTTTGCATCAGGCCCTCCTCCCAGGCCCACAGCATGGAGCTCGGGAAGGCGTCCCGGCACAGCCGCCTGGCTTCTAACCAGAGCCTCAGTGCTAGCTTTGTTCCTCCCTCACTGATTTATGAATGGGGTGATGACAGCGCTCTCCCCGGGGAAACAACTGTGGACTTCAAACCACAGCTGTGTGCAGACCTCTCCCCTTCTGGGGCAAAGGCATCATGCTCTTCTGGGGAAGATGGTCCTTTAGCGGCACCCTAATACCTGTTTAGAGCGGCCCTGCCTGTCCCATTGGAGTGTTATAGGATATGGGGTGGGGGGGGGGCAGAGGGAGGTGTCAGTCTGAGCAACATGGCAGAAGATGACCAATGAGATGTTACCAGCAATGCCCAATGCCCAAGAGCAGTGGGTCAACGGTAAGTCATGTGCCAGCCTGTTGTCCCTCTCATGACCCTGAAACCTTCATGACACTCACTCTCATGGCGCAGGATTGTGTTCGTGGCTGCTTGGGGAAATTGAACAAACAGCTATGGAGTTCTCTGGGCTAACACAGGCTCGGAAGGAAGGTTCCAGTGGCAGATACAAGAGAATTCAACCAAGGAAGAAACCCCGTGCAAGCCATATGGAGGAAATCGAAGTCTCCCTGGTCTGGCAGGGGCTGCGGAGTTTCTGGCTATGTGGGGGATATGCGTGTCAGGACCATTTTACTTAAGAGTGAAAGAAGGGTGATTCCCCAAGGCTGTATAGTGTGGGGACAGCTGGGTGCCTGGAAGTTCACACTTCTGGGAGCACAGGGCCTGGCTCACATTGCTGGTCCTGAAGAGGAGGAGTGTCTGTGCAAGGCGGGCACTCACAAAGGGATGGGAGCTTGGCCTCAGAAGGTCTGATCTACCCATGGTTGTGGTCATACAGGGAGCCACTGGGTCCTCCCTCCCCTTTGTTAAGCAGAAACTCCAGGACAGGCTACATGTTCCTTCGGACAATTTCCCAGCTCGCCTTCTTTCCAGAGCCTTCAGATCTCTCAGATGCCGAGGGTGCGTTTTATTTCTCCTCACCAAGATTGTCAGGAAGATGATTAGGAAGCAACTATTATTTATTTTTTCTCTGTGTTTTGTGAAGTAACTGGAATATTTTCCTTCCACACACAGGGCCTTTGTACATGTTGCTCCTTTTGGTCAGCCTGCTCTTCCCCCAAATCTCCCCTTCTTGGGTAGTTAATTCCTACCTACCCTTCAGACCTCAGGCAGGATATGGCTGATTAAGGAAGCCACTCCTCAATTCCAGTTCCTTTCGCACACAGCTCAGTTCTTTCCCTTCAAATCTCCATCTGAGCGATTGTGGGAACAAGGGCTTGTACTTTCAGAACAGGGCTTATGTGCCAGGTTTGCCCACTCTAAAGCCAGGAGCAGCACATCTGGGCCAGAAGATCTGCTCACTAGGTATTTGTTGAAAAAGTAAACAAAAATAGTCTTAGTTTCAGAGGAAAGAAATAGCCCCTCAGTCATCACCTGTGGGCTCCAGGGCTCATGGGGCTGCCCACCTTTGCCTCCTGGTGCATCCATCTCTGGCTTAGAACCGCAAATAGTCTCCGTTCTGCCTCAGCTTCCCCGGGTGACTGAGGAAGAGTTGGCAGGGCTACCAGCAGGCATGGCATGGACGGGGAGGGACAGTAGAATGAAGTGCATTAAAAAGGGAATTTATTGGATTAGTTTATGGCACTCCAACAATAGCAGTCTGCAGGCTTGAGAGTCAAGGAAATAATCAGACCTTTTGGGGCCTAGTGGACACTGGCTCTGAATTGAAATTGATTCCAGGAGACCCCCAAACAGCATCCTGGCCCTCCAGTTAAAGTAGGTGATCAATGAAGTTTTGGCAAATGTTCGGCTGACAGTGGGTCCTTGAACTCACCCCTCCCCTCCCCTTCTCTGCCTAACTACAATGCTTCTCGGAGCTTTCAGATGCTAAGACACATAGCAAATGTCCCAGAGGAGGAGGCTGCTCTGTAGCAGACCCTTCATGTGTTTGATCTTGGGACTTATTGATTAATTGATTTTGTAGAGCAAAAGTAGGGACTTGTGTCTGTAGGTGATTCTTGGGGGAGATGCTGATCTACAGAATAAAGTCCAAGTGTTTTTACTCCCTGTTTGCCTTGGTAACAACAGCTGAGCTCCCGCACCTCTCCACATCCCCAACATTTACACTTGCCTCCTGCCTCCCAGTCAAGTGCACTGGTGCAATCATTAGGCTCGCTCTTGCCCCAGCCCCTCTGTAGGAATCACAGTCCTGTTGGCACTTAACTCCCTCCAGGCCTTGACCAAGAATCACCTCCTCTATGACCCTTTCTTTGTGTTCCCAGAGTCCCTGGTGCATCCCTTATCATGACATGGCCACAATGGGGTGATAATTACTGCCGACATGTCTGTTCTCCCTTTAAACTCCCCAGGGTCAAGGTCAAAGCCACATCTTTCTCATGGTCATGTCCCCAGTGACTAACACAGGACCTAAATGTTCATTTGCTCATAATGACATGAAGAGGAGTTGGAACAAAATGTTTTCAGTCTGAAAAACAGCAGTGAGACAGCCTCTCTTAATGAGATCTGCAATTAAAAAAAAAAAAAAAAACCCTCCACGTTTCTATCTTTGCCTTCTACTTCTGTGATAAGCTATCTGGAGGATTGGAAGTGGTATTTGACGCTGGGTGGCGTAGGGGTTGAATCTCACAACTCAGGCCTTTGCTTTTTCTTACTAATAAAGAGTGTATAGGCTGGGTATGGTGACACATGTCTGTAACCCTAGCACTTGGGAGGCTGAGGAAAGGGGCTCTCAAGTTCAAGGCCAACCTGAGCTACAAAGCAAGACCCTGTTTCAAAACAAACTGAAAGTATGAGAAGGTGGGGGGGGTGTGGTGGACATGGGGACTTGGCTAGGCACAGAGGCAGGTGATGCCTGTAGTGTGTTCAGAGACTCCACTGGCCAATTCCTGGTTTTCCTCTCACTCTTCCTCTCTTAGTTATCATCCTCTCCCTCTCGACATCTCATCTCTGGCTTCCAGGATCCCACATTTCACCCACATTCCAGCTCATAGGTGCTTTCTCCTCACCCAAGTTATATCTCTCTTTTTCTTTTTTTGTGTACACATGTGTGTGGGGTATGTGTATGCTTGTTCATGTGTATGTTTGTGTATGTCTGGGGGTGCACGTGGATGTGTGTATGTATAAAGAGGCCAGAGAACAACCCTGGGTGTCATCCTCAGGAATGCCATCTACGGGGCTACAGAGGTTGCTTAGCAGTTAAGGTGCTTGCCTGTGAAGCCTAAGGACCCATGTTGGACTCTCCAGATCCAGTGTAAGACAGACACACAAAGGTGAGGCAAGTGCAAGGTTGCACATGCCCACTAGGTGGCACAAGCATCTGGAGTTTGATTGCAATGGCTGAGGCCCTGGTGCACCAATTCTCTCTCTGTTTTCACACACACACACACACACACACACACTCTCTCTCTCTCTCTCTCTCTCAAATAAAAAAAAAAGAAATGCCATCTATCTTTTTTTTTTTTGAGGTAGGGTCTCACTCTAGTCCAGGCTGACCTGGAATTACTATGTAGTCTCAGGGTGGCCTCGAACTCATGGCGATTCTCCTACCTCTGCCTCCCGAGTTCTGGGCTTAAAAGTGTGCACCACCATGCCTGGCTTCCATCTACCTCTTTTTGAGACAGGGTTGCTCAGTAGCCTGGGCTCACCAATTAGGGTAGACTGGTTGGTCAGGAAGCTCTAGGGATTCTATTATTCCTGGTGCATTAGCATCAAGGCTGGCATTTTACATGGGTACTGGAGATTGAACTCAGGTCCTCATGCTTGAAAGGTAAGTACTTTACCCACTAAGGTTTCTCTCCAATACTCTCTGTTGAGTCTGTGAATGTTGGGGGTTTACAGGACTTGGTCCAGGACTGCTTCTTCTCCAAGAGAACTCATGTACCCACTTTCTGAAGTATCATCTCTATGCTGACATCTCCCATCCTGCATCCACGTGTATTTACCAGCTGTTTCTCCTCAAGTTCTGTGTGGAGTTCTATTAGGCACCAAGCCCAACCTGGCCAAAGCAGATCCTTGACTCTAATCTCCCCACCTAATTCTTCTCTAACATTCTTTGGTGTTTTGGATCAGATGTCCCCCATAACCTCATGTGTTCTGAATACTTGGTCCCCAGCTGGTGACAAATTTGGGAGGTAGAACCTTGATGAAGGAGGTGTGTACCTCGGGGGTAGGCTTTGGGGTGTTTGGAAAGCCTCTCCTTGCCGGAGTTTGACTCACTCTCTTACTGCTATTTTCTACCTGCTGTGGCAGAGGTGATGTCAAGCCTCTGCTCATGCCATGCTTTCCCCTGCCATAATAAAGCTTACCCTTGGGACAGTAAGCTAAAATAAACCCTTTCCTATCACTAGCTGCCTTTAGTTGGCTGTTTTTTCCCAGCATTGTGAAGGTAACTACAACAGAAAATTAGCACCAGAGGAGTGGAGTCATTATGCTAGAAGCCTGACTGTGTGGCTTTTGATATTTTGGAATTGATTTCCAGGACTAATTTGAAAGGATTTGAAGCTTAGATTAAAAGATGCCTTGGAGTGCTGTGCTGTAAGTAGAAGGTGCTGGATAATTCTGGTGACAGTTGAAAGACCTAGGGCTGGAGAGATGGCTTAGCAGTTAAGACACTTGCCTGTGAAGCCTAAGGACCCAGGTTCAATTCCCCAGTACCCACATAAGCCAGGTGCACAATGTGGTGCATGCATCTGGAGTTTGTTTGCAGTGGTTGGAGGCCCTTTGTCTCTATCTGCTTCTCTCTCTTTCTCCCAAATAAATATATAATAAGTAAAATAAATTTAAAAAGAAAGACCTACATGCAAAGAACTGTGGACTGTGAAGCTTGGCATGCCAAGGAAAGAGAACTTTGTCAGGACTCGGAGAAAGGTAATTTGTGTTAGAGGCTTGATGTTGTGCCCATGTCCTGAGTACTTGAGTGGGGTTGAGTTGACAAGGAACAGACTGGTATGAGTAGAAGGATATGGCACAGAAATAAATAAAAAGTTTCAGGTTGAAGAAACTTACACTAGTAGCAGCCTGCTTGTACAGTAATTGTTTGAGAGATCACCACCACTGAGACTGGGCTGGCTGCTCAGCACTGCAGCAGCAGGGAGCGTGCTAACTCTTTTGAAGGTGGGAGGCCTGAAGGAAGGATGCTGAGGGAGTTTTCCTGCTCTGCAACACTGGCTTTGTTAACAAATGTGGTATTCCACCTGGTACTGGCTTTGGAAGTATAGCCGATGTAGGAAATAAAGGGTCATGGGATTTGCACACATTTTTTTTTGTTTTTTGAGATGGACGGTGGACAATGTGAGGCATGGTTGTTGGAGCCCCTGTGTGAAGGCCCAGTGGAGCCATGAAGATAGATCCTGGGTTGCAGTGGAGACCCCTGGATTTTGGAGATGCCAGGACTACAGACTGGCCACCAAGAGGAGTTGCTGGCTTGGGGTGAATTTTCCCCCTGGGCTGTGAGCAGTCCAGCTGGAGGGGTAGAATTACCCCAGTCTTTTGGAATATTTCATTGCAAGTCCCAGATGCCAGACATAGAACTCCGGGTTTTAATATTTACCCTGCGTGCTTTAAACCTTGCATTGGTCCCTTGCAATGCCTTCTTTTGCAGTGGGGATGTTTACTCTGTGCCGTTATATGTATTTGACTTGTGTTTTAATGTTCTATGCTTACAGTTAAGAGACTGTCTTGAGTCTCAGATGACAGCTTGGATTTTGGACTTTTGAACAGTGCAGAGATTGATTTTTTTTAAAAAAAAAAACTATGAGGACTTTTAGAGTTGAACTCAATGCATTTTTACATCTTTTTTTTTTTTTTTTTTGTATTTTTACATTGTGAGATGGTCCTGAGTCTGTAGGGGTCAGGGGCAACATATGATGGTTTGAATCAGATGTAACTCACAAAATCACGTGCTCTGAATGCTTGGTCCTCGGCTGGTGGCAATTTAGGAGGCAGAGCCTTTTTGGAGGAGGTATGTTCCTAGGGTCTTGGAGTTTTATAGCCAGCTTCCCCTTACCAGAGTTTGGTACACTCTCTTGCTGCTGTCTTCAACTTGCTGTAGTAAGGAGTGATGCCCGCCCTCTGCTCATGCCATGCTTTCCCTTGCCCTCGAGACTGTAAGCCAGGATAAACCCGTTCCTGCCATCCGCTGCTTTGGGTAGGGGTGTTTCGTCCCAGCCGTGAGAAGGTAACTGCAACACCTTGTCACTTCAGAGAAGGCAGCTCTGCTCACCTAGTTGCTCAAGCTGAACACCATTCAGCAAATTAATTCATCAATTGGGCCTGTAGTCTGTCCTCCTAAACAGAGCCCAATTCTGCCCTTTAATGACCGCCTCCTTTTCTAGCAAGTCACCACCACCTCTCACCTGGACCACTACAACATGCCCAAACTAACCTCTGCCCTGACCGTCTTCCCATAGGCCACAGACTGGGTGGATGAGGGTCACGGGAAGAGTGGGGGTTTGGGGGCCAAATAGACCTGGGTTCATATTCTATGCTTCCATGTACTGTCTGTGTGACCTTGAAGACAAATGATTATTTTCTCAGCTTCAGTTTCTCACCTGAGAAATAGGGCTGAGGCAATCAACTGGCCTTGAGGGGTCCAGAGGGTCTTTTGTCCTGTGATTAAAGAACATGGTGAGGTTCTAAGATAGACATGGATTGAGTTCACCAAGAAGACATAAAATCAGATGGAGCCTCGTGGGAGACTGCCTTTGGAAACATGCAAGTGTTAAGTTTTGTGCTCATTATAATCAGATGTGCTAAATGTCAGCCCTGCCTTAGGTGATTTACATAGACTAATGTATGGCGAGTTTTTTTGCTTGTGTATGTGTGTGGTGTGATGTGTATTGTGTATGCACGTGTGTGTGCCCCTGCAATGCCCCGTGTACTAGCCTCCTGTGGGGGGAGCAGAACATCGGATGTCCTGCTCCAGTGCTCCTCCACCTGTTTTCATTTTGGGCCAGAGTCCTTTCGTGATACCAGAGTTTTCTGTGTTTTAGTGAGCCCAGGTGATTCCTGGACTCTGCTCCCGTTTGTGGGACTGGAGTCACAGGCACACATGACCTCACCCCACCGTTCACCTGGGATGGGGAGATTGGAACTCTGGCTGTGTCGGGCCCCCTCAGGCCCTCACACTTGCACAGGAAGTGCACGTGACCACTACATCATCTCTCTAGCCCTAATGTATGATTTTTTTTTCAAGGTAGGGTCTCACTCTAGTCCAGGTTGACTGGGAATTCACTATGTAGTCTCAGGCTGGCCTCAAACTCATGGCAATCCTCCTTCCTCTGCCTCCTGAGTGCTGGGATTAAAGGCATGTGTCGCCATGCCTGGCCCCTAATGTATGATTTTACATCCTCCCCCAGGAAATATACCCACAGGGGAGATTCAGGGTAGTTAAGCAACTTACTCAAAGGTACCCAGCTTTATAAGCAGCAAGGTCAAAAGTTTGAACCCAAGTTTCTCAATCCCAGGCAAGCCCATGATTTCACCTTGCATGGCTAGAGCCACAAAGAGCACAGCCCTACCTGCATGGAGACAATGTCCTTTAACAGGGAGCCTTGGGCTTGGTTCTGGACCTGAACTTGGGCTCTTCGGCTCATAAAGAACTGGTCTTGGGCTGGAGAGATGGTTCTGTTGGTAAAGCACTTGCTCTGCAAGCATGGGGCCTGAGTTCAGATCCCCAGCACCCATGTAAATGCCAGACATGGTGGCACACATTTGTAATTCCAGTGCTTAGTATGCGGAGATGGGCGGATTACCCTGGCAAGCTGGCGTGCTTGTCGAGCTTAATCAGTAAGTTATGGGTTCAGTGAGAGACCCTGTCTCAAAAAATATACATGCATATGTTTACATGTGCACATGTACCTGCACACACGTGTGCCCACATGCATATGAACACACACACACACACACACACATAAGAACATGCTTTGGTCAGGCCACTGAATCTCTCAGAATCTCTATTTCTTTGTCTCTATAAATCTGTAGAGAAAATAGCAGGTACCTCACCAGGTGGTATGAAATCAAATGCCGTATTATGTGAAAAAGTGTTTTGTAAACTATAAACACATACATGACTCCTCCCTCCTGCAGTACACAGGCCCAGAGAGGCTGTGCTTCTCTTTGGAGTTCAATCTTACCTCTTTAAGGGCCTTCGTCTGTCTGTCTTTCCTTCTTTCTTTCTTTCTAACACAATCATTTATTTATTTATTTATTTGAGACTGAGAGAGAGGCAGATAGAGAATGGGCACAGCAGGGCCTCCTGCCACTGCAAATGAACTCCAGACACAAATGCCACCTTGTGAATTTGGCTTTACACATGGGTACTGGGGAATTGAACCCAGGTCCTTAGGATTTGCTGGCAAGTGCCTTAACCACTGACTCATGTCTCCAAGCTCTTTAGGAGCCTTTTTGCATCTGGAATTACTGTGCTGTCTTTGTAGCTCTTATTTTCTTGACTCAGTTTCTCCTCAGGCTCCTTTCTTAAAGCTCTATCTTCATGTTTCACTATTCCTGTATCCTGAGACACCTACGTACATACTCTCACTTGGGGAAAAGTCTCAGCTGTGCAGCTCCCATTGTATATCACAATTACTATCCACCCTAGAGAAGACAGGAGAATTCCTAGCCTATGTTTAAGAGCAAACTTTTTTTTTTTTTTTTGAGCTCCCACTTCCATGGTTCATTTTTCTCCTGGGACTAGCGTTGTGAGACCTGTGGCTTCTTCTGTTTTCTAGTTGGTTCACGTTCTTGTGACGCAACCCTCGCCCTGCCCTAGGACTGAGGAGGGGTTGAGCTCTGTGGCTGCGCATGGCCAGCAGGGAGCAGCAGAGGGCACAGAAGAACGACATGGGGCCAGCAGAGATGGGGTGCTGCACCTGCTGGGAGCATGGGCTGGGTGGAAGGGTGTGGGTCTGCCTGTCCCAAATTTCCAGGCCACACCCTCGGGGCTGGTCTAGATTAGAGAGTGAAGATGTGGGGATTGCCTTCAGAGGGCTGGTGGAGGGAACACATGCACAGTAGTGTCATAGGACGACGTGGTTGCCAGCGACAGAGACGCAGATGGAGGCAGTTAAAGCAAGAAGACTTTGCTGGTTCACAGGCCCGGGGTTCATGAACAGCTGCAACCAGGAACTCCAATACCAGCAAGACAGCTTCCTCCTCACTGTGTTGGCAGTTTCCTTTTCTTCTTGTTGGGTGGCTCTTTTCCCAAGAAGCCTTCCCCAAGCCAAGTCTGGCTCTTAAGTCCCCTGACTCCTTGCCCCTCCCTCAGTCTTGACTGGACAATCTTCAGGGGAAGACCTTTCACCATCCTGGGTTGAGTCATACTTCCTCTGGTGGCCAGGGGTGCTATCTGTCCTTGAGTAGCCAGGACTGGGTGTGCTGGGATAGGACAGGGGACCTGTGAAGGATTCTCTCATATGGAAGAGCAGCGAGAGACTGAGCAGCTCCAATGATGCACCCACACAGCCCACGGTGGAAAGCAACACTCTCTCCAGCATCAGAGACATCAGATTGAGAGTTCTGGGGACTGCCACACCACCCCCACCCCAACTGTGTCCCCTATTATAGCTTGTCTCCTCACCTCCGACTCCCCTCTTGGCTTATTGCCCTGTGAAGATAGACCTAGCTATGAGGTTGTCCTGAAGTCTGGTCTGAGGGGTCTGAGCTCCTCGAAAGCCTCAATTACAATGGGCAAATAAGAGATCATTGCAAACATCCTGCCTGAAATGCACCATAAAGAGTGATTCACTTCGTGCCTGACATTTCCCGAGAGCCCCGAGGGCTAAGCAGGGGCTGCCGGGTGCCACAATAAATGTCACCACTTGAGCACTATTAGCGGTGGCTTCTGACCTGCAGGGTCGTCTGGTGAATCATAGATGGCAAGGGGGACTGTGCAGCTTTTCGAGTCCCACTCAGTGTCTGAGAGTTTCCTAGAGGAGGAGCAGGGATGGGGGGTGGTGCACTATTTGCCGTGGTCTGCTGGAGGGCGGGGAACAGGACTGAAGTCGTCTGGTCAGACTTTCTGGCCAATGTGGTTGAATGTAAAATGTCCCCCGTAACCTCATGTGGAGGTGATTAAGCCTCATACTTAGTCCTTGGCTATTGGAGCCTTTGGGAGGAGGCATCTTACTGGAGGAGGTATGTCATTGGGGGTGGGCCTTGGGATTTTATAATCCAGATCCACTTGCCAGTGTCAGGGAACTCGCTCTTGCTGCTACCTCCCTACTGATGTGACAACATGTGACACTGTCTGTCTGCTCCTGTTATGCTTACTCGGCCATCATGAAACTGCTCCTCAAAACTCAGCTAGAAATCAACCCTTTCCTTCTGGAAGCTGCTTCTGGTCAGGTGTTTTGCCCCAGCAATGAGAAAGGAACCACTAAAGGCAGGTTTGCCTAATTTCTTCCACAGTGAAGTGTTGGCATGCCCTACCTTGTATCTACTCGAATGGTCTTTGGTTTCATTTTACAGAGGAGGAGGCTGAGGCTGGGACTCCTGATGCTCAGAATAGGTCTCTGTTCCCTGGAAGGCAAGACAGAGACAGCTGGAAGAGAGACAGAGAGATGATGGCATAGGATGGTCACAGTTCCCCAAAGACGAAGAGCCAGCCAGAAAACAGTGCCGCAGGGAGGGGCAATCCTTCCAGCTCCCCCTACAGGACACGAAGGGGGGTTCTTTCAAGTAAGTTCTTGAGTTTCTGAACTGGTAATTCCCCATGAGCAAGTGGGTGTGTATTAACATTTCTTGTGGATGACGATAGCCACCCCTGGCACCTTTTGCACACCCAGATCTCTCTCCTGAGTGTCCAATACACACCTACAAAAGGATACCCCCCCCTTAAAAAGCCCATAGGCACTTCAGATGCCCTAGAGCGCAAGCTGCTAGCTATCGTCTATCTGCCAAACTGCTCTTTCTCGGGTGTCTGTTGCGTTAGTGAGTGACATTTTCCTTGAATCATGCTGGCCAGAAATCTGAACATCACCTTCCTCTTCTGCGGACCCCCACACCTGACCAACCTTCATACCCTCTGGATTTCTCTTCCTCATGTCCCTCAAATATTTCTTGATACAGGTCCTACCCTGTGCCAAGAAACCCAGACCATGGAAGCTGGCCTGGATCCTCCAAACACTCTTCCTCCTGGGAGGCGGCAGGAGGTCTCCGCCAGCCACCGCTGTGGTGGAGGCACGACAGGAGGACCCACTGAGGGGAGGGCAGCCGTCTCTTCATCCTCTGGGGAGGGAAAGCAGGCATGGAACAGACTGTTGACAGACTCCGGGCTGCTATATCGGGAAGATTTGACAACACACAAGGAGAGAGTGAGGGCGCGTTGACGGCTGGTGAGAGGCGCGGGGGCCGGCTGGGGATGTGCCGCTGCCACCCACGCAGGAGGAAGTCGGGAACAGATTGCTTGGGACCAATGCCAGCCTCCTGAAGAGCCGTCCACTTCCTTCCCTCTCTTCTGCTTCTGGCTCTTGCTGAATAATTGAGGAAGGGGCTACCTAGTGTAGCTAGGCTGGCCAGGGACATGGGCTGCAAAGGTATAAGCTGAGATAAGAAACTGGTTATTCATGGGGGGGTGTCTCCTTACCAGTTGGACTGACTCCCCTATAGCATCTCATTATATCTTGTCCTATTCCCTCCCATACCATTCCATCCAGTTCCTTCCCTTCCCTTCCCTTCCCTTCCCTTCCCTTCCCTTCCCTTCCCTTCCCTTCCCTTCCCTTCCCTTCCCTTCCCTTCCCATTCCATTCCATCTTATTCCTCTCTAATAAATTCCATCCTGTCCCATTCTAATTAACTCTTCTGCATCCCAACTTACTCCAGTGAACCCCATCCCAACTCTATACTTTTATGTTCCCATCTCACCCCCTTTCCTAGCTCCAAACCTCCCTCCATCTTATTCCATCCACCTTCATCACCCCAGAACTCTTCTTCCAATTTTGTTCATTCCCTCACCTTGAGGGGACAGGGAAGCAAGAGAGTGTGTTCGTCGACTTACTTTTTAGTGCCTGGGATGACAATTAATCACACCCTGCCTCCCCCAAGCTGGTGTGGCAGCCTGAGCAGTAACAGCAGCTGAGCAGATGGAGATCGAGGCGTCACCTTTGTTTCTGATGAGTCATGAAGGGTGAAGCTTAAATATAGCCACGGGGGCCCCTAAGACCTCCTTCTCCTTACTTACCCTCTAGGGACAGCAGGTCGGGACAGCTGTGGGTTTCTCCCGTGGTGTACCCTCAAGATGTCAAGCCACATTCCTCATTCCTTCTCTCTAGGTCTCTCCTCGCAGATGAATCATTCCTCATGGAGTCAGGAGGGCTATTTTAGTCCCACATTTCTGGGAATAGGGTTGGATTGTGTTTCTGGCCCTGGGGTAGGGTAAGATGGCTTGTGAAGTGACCTGGAAGTGACTGCTAAGCATTCATCTGCTCCCTTTGTCATCGTGGTGATGTGGAGAAATTGAGAGAATAGTGACTAGACTTCCCTATCACTGACTAGTAAGAAATAAGAAGGAAAACAAACAAACAAACAAACAAACAAACAAACAAACAAACACCAAGAAATAGCATCCTTTCAAAGAGCTTGATGTGAGAGCTCAATTCATTCAATAAATGCTGTGAATGGGAATCAAACCGACCATCTTTAATTCCTCTAATTATCTCAAGGCCCTGCTACAATGCCGTTTCCTTTACCCTGATCTTCTGGCTGTCCTCTGACATAGGATCCTTACTCCCAGTCCCTCTGAGAGCAGGGGATGCGGGGGACAACGGCAGAGTCTGAGAGATGGGTCCGTTTCTGCTCGTCACTGCCTTGTCCCTTCCTCTACTTGAGCAGCATGAAGGGTACATCTGGCAGAGACCCAGTGCGACGGCAGGGACTCGACCTTGTTGTCCTCCTCCAACTCCTAGGGCTCACTTCCTCCTTCACTCCTGTACAGCCCCCCTCTGCTCTTCAAATCAGGCTTGCCTCCCTCTTGTCCTGGCTGGAAGCAGGCTGAGTTCATACTCATTCTTATTTGCCGGAAAATGGCTGGCTCTGAGGGGTTGGTTATCGCAACCTTTGTAACCCAGACATCTCTGCCCATGCCTCTCAAGTGAGCTTTTAAATGCCATCAGAGACCTGAGACAAAGTCCAGTAATTAATGAGTTTGGGGGAAAGACTGGAACCACTGTTACTGTGTGTGTGTGTGTGTGTGTGTGTGTTAAAATCTGTGAAGACCTCAGAGCAGGAACCTTATGAGGAATGAGAGGGAATTCTCAAATGTCCTGTAATGACTGGTACTTGACCACTAGTAACTATGCGACCTTGGGCAGGTCAATTCACCTGGAAGAGCTCCATTGTTGCTGGATATTGGGCATCTTGTGGAACACATGGCTCCCTGCTGGTGGAGACCAATGGGCATGACTAAGAGGAGCCCTGCAGAGCCCAGTGTACTGTGGTTGCCACTGTCATCACCAATGACAATTCTCACCAGTCATGATGCTTGACTGGCATTGTGGGACACAGCGGATGCCAGGGGACCAGGGTGAGGACAGAGCTTGTAGCAGCGGGTGCTCTAGATTAAGTCTAGAGGGTTTTGGTAAGGAGCTCTGCCCACTGGGTGGGCCCCCATGGACAGGCAAGATTTCATTGGAAACAGGCATTTCATGTGAGAGAAGAGGCTTGCACAGAGAGCGGAGAGTAGAGGCGACATCTCCTGGTGGTGACAGTTCTAGAGTGAGGGGTGACACACACGAGGGGCTGGGGAAGCTGGTTTGCAGGGCCCCAGGAACATCGAGCAAGAAGGATGGAGCGTTCCATCTGACTGTATGAGTTATTTTCTCATTGCTGTGACCTGACAAGAAGCAAACTTACGGAAGGAAGGGTTTATTTTGGCTTACAGCTTGAGGTTATGGGCCATCATGGTGGAGAAGACATGGCAGCAGGCACTTGAGGCAGCTGCTCACTTTCAGTTCATAGTGAGGAGGCCAAGAGCCATGAATGCAGGTGCCCAGCTAATTTTCTCCTTTTTACTCAGCCCCAGGACCCCAGCTCATGGAATAGCGCTCTGTACGGTTAACCTAATCTAGAAACTCCTTCAAAAAAAAAAAAAAAAGTCCAGAGATTTGTTTCCTAGGTGATTGTATATTTTGTCAAATTAGAGATTAACCAATACCCTGACCAACCTAGCCTCTGGACAAATGGACAAATGGAGACTCAGGACCCCTAACATTCAGAGGCAACTAGGAGCAACTCAGAGCTGAGGTCCATGCCTCCAGATTCCTCCAGGTCTAGAGGCCTTGAATATCCAATGAAGGTGCTAGGTCTGACCCCCTTGCCCAAAGAAGTCATGGATGCCTTTGGAGGGTTGCGATGTTGCTGAGATGCTGTAATGCATGGAGAACCTCAGTCCTTGAGCCTTGCTGCCCCTGGATGGGTGGTACAGACATCTGCGGGCATGTGGGGTGCGGTGTCCACACCTGGAGTCTGGATACTGGGCCAGACCCTCTGCCTGCATTGAGAGAAGAGGTTCCCAGTGATGACTGCATATCACAGTCATCCTGAGATTGGGGTAAAAGAAAGTTAGCCCAACTCAAGTCTCTGTCCCACCATGACACAGGGGCATTCTCTCCAGCCAAACTGGTCCTGGGACTCCATGGAGAGATCCCAAATCCCTGGAGGAGCATGGGGCCTGCCTTTTTCATTTATTTTCATTATTTAGGGTCAGAGAGAGAGAGAGAGAGAGAGAATGGGTGCACCAGGGTTTCTAGTCACTGCAAAGGAACTCCAGATGCATGTGCCACCTTGTGCATCTGGCTTATGTGGGTCCTGGGGAATCGAACCTGGGTCCTTTGGCTTTGCAGGCAAGCACCTTGACTGCTAAGTCATCTCTCCAGTCCAGGAGCTGCCTTTTTCTGAGAAGAACATGCTGGAAGTACGACTCACCATAGCTGTGTATCCTGCCCCCCTCACCATGAATGCAGGGATGGACGCATGCCTCACTCTTTAGCCGACCCTCCTTACACACATTGCAGTCACATCCCGTGGGCCCACTGGCATCAGACCCTCTGGCTGATTCCGATCATGCAGTGGGTCCTGCCACCACCACTGGCCATGGCTTCTTAACTGTCACTGCCCCGTGGTATGTCATTAGCAACTCAACGTTAACATCTCCCACATCCATCACGGTAGCGATTAGCGATTAGCATCCTTGACCTGCAACTGGCCCGCCATCTCCCTGGTGAGGGGGTGGGAGGTGGGTCCTTAGGCACTGGCCACTCTGCCCCAAGTGGCTGAGGGACCCAGGGGGACAGCTTGTTAAATCTAATTACCTGGCTGCAGACAGCAGTCTGAGCTCTTCAGAGAACTGGCCCGGCCCACCATAATCCTCTGACTGCCTTTCCACCATAACGAGGGGCTGCCACCAGCTGCCGCTCGGCTAGATGGGCCTGAGTTTAATTGCTACCCAAAATGTCAGCCCTTTCAAACCCACAGTATTTCATCACTTACCTTTAAAGAAGAGGGGGAAAAAAAATCAATTTGGACCGTGAGTTTCGGCAGCAAAGCCTGCAGAAAGGGCTGCCCAGTTCTTCAGGGGAGCTGTTCTTTTCATTAAAATAGCTATTTTTAAAACTCTTTCCCTCTCTCTCTCTCTTTAACACGAGATGAAAAATCCCAGCTACAAGAAGAAACCCTTTCATGAGGGAATAATAATATAAAAAAAGAGTTTTAAAAAGCCCACTTCTAAAATGGGTCCTTTTTTTTTAACCTCTCAAAGGTTAAAAAAAGAAAAGAAAAAGGTTTTATTCTCAAAGGGCTTTTACACATGTGATCTTACCTCACCTTCATAGGTGTGTGGGGTGGTGGGGAGGCCAGGTGTCACTGTCCCCATTCTATGGATGAAGGAATGAGGCACAAGGCTCTGTGTGATGGTGGAAGGGGCGGGCACACATCTGTTTAGAGGACTGGACAAAGGATCCCTGATTTCTGCTTCTCTGATTGGCTCCTCCTCTGAGATGTGTGTCCAGACCCCAGATACACCCAGCCTCCTCAGTCCAAGCTATTTACCTACTAACTCAGAAAGGCAATAAAGAAAGGGGGCGTTAAAGAAAATAAAAAACCAACCCGCAGAGGCTCGTTAGAGTTTAACACTCATTTAATTCTCTGTGAGATCACAGCCATCCTTTCTTCCCTAGGGAGAATTTTTCCTCTTTCCTCTAGAAGAAAGGAATATAATTCTTTTGGAGATTACATTCCCTGGAAACTGGTTTCTTAAGCTCCTGCCTGGAGAAGTGTTCCGAAGTCTGCAGACTAATTAACCCCATTGTTCAGAATTAATCACCTCAGGAATATTTGGAGTCAACAAGAAATGTATCAACTGGGCTCTTAATAAACCTAATGAAACGATTCAACATAAAGGCATATGAAACAGACTTTAAAACATCCGCACCAACTACCAACTTCCCGGAACTCTTGGCCACACAGTCAATCTTAATTGACGTTTTATGAGCGCCTAGAATTGCTATCTGCTGGGCTAATCCTCTCACTTTGCCTGCTGAAATGATAAACTTTTTGTTTTATTGTTAAAGAAAGAAAGAAACAAAAAGAGAGAAAAGAAACAACTTGGGATTGTTCATGAGCAAAGAAAGGGAAGAAAGTGAATCAATCATGGGGTAGAAATGGTGAAGAGAGAGGAGAGAGTGGATCAGTCATGAGGGAAAAGAGGTGAGGAGAGAGTGAATCAGTCATGGGGAGAAGTGGTGAAGGAGAGAGTGGATCAGTCATGAGAGAGAAGTGGTGAAGAGAGAGTGGATCAGTCATGAGAGAGAAGTGGTGAGGAGAGAGTGAATCAGTCATGGGGGAGAAGTAGTGAGGAGAGAGTGGATCAGTCATGAGAGTGAAGTGGTGAAGAGAGAGTGGATCAGTCATGAGAGAGAAGTGGTGAAGAGAGAGTGGATCAGTCATGAGAGAGAAGTGGTGAGGAAAGAGTGGATCAGTCATGGGGAGAAGTGGTGAGGAGAGAGTGGATCAGTCATGGGGAGAGGTGGTGAGGAGAGAGTGGATCAGTCATGAGAGTGAAGTGGTGAGGAGAGAGTGGATCAGTCATGGGGAGAAGTGGTGAGGAGAGAGTGGATCAGTCATGAGAGTGAAGTAGTGAGGAGAGAGTGGATCAGTCATGGGGGAGAAGTGGTGAGGAGAGAGTGGATCAGTCATGGGGAGAAGTGGTGAGGAGAGAGTGGATCAGTCATGAGAGAGAAGTGGTGAGGAGAGAGTGGATCAGTCATGGGGAGAAGTGGTGAGGAGAGAGTGGATCAGTCATGAGAGTGAAGTAGTGAGGAGAGAGTGGATCAGTCATGGGGAGAAGTGGTGAGGAGAGAGTGGATCAGTCATGGGGAGAGGTGGTGAGGAGAGAGTGGATCAGTCATGGGGAGAGGTGGTGAGGAGAGAGTGGATCAGTCATGGAGGAGAGAGTGGTGAGGAGAGAGTGGATCAGTCATGGGGAGAAGTGGTGAGGAGAGAGTGGATCAGTCATGGGGAGAGTGGTGAAGAGAGAGTGGATCAGTCATGGGGAGAAGTGGTGAGGAGAGAGTGGATCAGTCATGGGGAGAAGTGGTGAGGAGAGAGTGGATCAGTCATGGGGAGAAGTGGTGAGGAGAGAGTGGATCAGTCATGGGGAGAAGTGGTGAGGAGAGAGTGGATCAGTCATGAGGAGAAGTGGTGAGGAGAGAGTGGATCAGTCATGGGGAGAAGTGGTGAGGAGAGAGTGGATCAGTCATGAGAGAGAAGTGGTGAGGAGAGAGTGGATCAGTCATGAGAGAGAAGTGGTGAGGAGAGAGTGGATCAGTCATGAGAGAGAAGTGGTGAGGAAAGAGTGGATCAGTCATGGGGAGAAGTGGTGAGGAGAGAGTGGATCAGTCATGGGGAGAAGTGGTGAGGAGAGAGTGGATCAGTCATGGGGAGAAGTGGTGAGGAGAGAGTGGATCAGTCATGAGGGAGAAGTGGTGAAGAGAGAGTGGATCAGTCATGAGGGAGAAGTGGTGAGGAGAGAGTGGATCAGTCATGGGGGAGAAGTGGTGAGGAGAGAGTGGATCAGTCATGAGAGAGAAGTGGTGAGGAGAGAGTGGATCAGTCATGAGAGAGAAGTGGTGAGGAGAGAGTGGATCAGTCATGAGAGAGAAGTGGTGAAGAGAGAGTGGATCAGTCATGAGAGAGAAGTGGTGAGGAGAGAGTGGATCAGTCATGGGGAGAAGTGGTGAAGAGAGAGTGGATCAGTCATGAGGGAGAAGTGGTGAGGAGAGAGTGGATCAGTCATGGGGAGAAGTGGTGAGGAGAGAGTGGATCAGTCATGGGGGAGAAGTGGTGAGGAGAGAGTGGATCAGTCATGGGGAGAAGTGGTGAGGAGAGAGTGGATCAGTCATGGGGAGAAGTGGTGAGGAGAGAGTGGATCAGTCATGAGAGAGAAGTGGTGAGGAGAGAGTGGATCAGTCATGAGAGAGAAGTGGTGAGGAGAGAGTGGATCAGTCATGAGAGAGAAGTGGTGAGGAGAGAGTGGATCAGTCATGGGGGAGAAGTGGTGAGGAGAGAGTGGATCAGTCATGGGGAGAAGTGGTGAGGAGAGAGTGGATCAGTCATGAGGAGAAGTGGTGAGGAGAGAGTGGATCAGTCATGAGGGAGAAGTGGTGAGGAGAGAGTGGATCAGTCATGAGAGAGAAGTGGTGAGGAGAGAGTGGATCAGTCATGGGGAGAAGTGGTGAGGAGAGAGTGGATCAGTCATGGGAGAAGTGGTGAGGAGAGTGGATCAGTCATGGGGAGAAGTGGTGAGGAGAGAGTGGATCAGTCATGGGGAGAAGTGGTGAGGAGAGAGTGGATCAGTCATGAGGAGAAGTGGTGAGGAGAGAGTGGATCAGTCATGGGGAGAAGTGGTGAGGAGAGAGTGGATCAGTCATGAGAGAGAAGTGGTGAGGAGAGAGTGGATCAGTCATGGAGAGAAGTGGTGAGGAGAGAGTGGATCAGTCATGGGGAGAAGAGGTGAAGAGAGAGTGGATCAGTCATGAGAGAGAAGTGGGGAGGAGAGAGTGGATCAGTCATGAGGGAGAAGAGATGAAGAGAGAGTGGATCAGTCATGAGAGAGAAGTGGTGAAGAGAGAGTGGATCAGTCATGAGAGAGAAGTGGTGAGGAGAGAGTGGATCAGTCATGGGGGAGAAGTGGTGAGGAGAGAGTGGATCAGTCATGAGAGAGAAGTGGTGAGGAGAGAGTGGATCAGTCATGGGGAGAAGTGGTGAAGGAGAGAGTGGATCAGTCATGAGGGAGAAGTGGTGAGGAGAGAGTGGATCAGTCATTGGGGAGAAGTGGTGATGAGAGAGTGGATCAAGTCATGAGAGAGAAGTGGTGAGGAGAGAGTGGATCAGTCATGGGGAGAAGTGGTGAGGAGAGAGTGGATCAGTCATGGGGAGAAGTGGTGAGAGAGAGTGGATCAGTCATGAGGAGAGAAGTGGTGAGGAGAGAGTGGATCAGTCATGAGAGAGAAGTGGTGAGGAGAGAGTGGATCAGTCATGAGAGAAGAAGTGGTGAGGAGAGAGTGGATCAGTCATGAGGGAGAAGTGGTGAGGAGAGAGTGGGATCAGTCATGAGGAGAAGTGGTGAGGAGAGAGTGGATCAGTCATGAGAGAGAAGTGGTGAAGAGAGAGTGGATCAGTCATGAGAGAGAAGTGGTGAAGAGAGAGTGGATCAGTCATGAGAGAGAAGTGGTGAGGAGAGAGTGGATCAGTCATGGGGAGAAGTGGTGAGGAGAGAGTGGATCAGTCATGGGGGAGAAGTGGTGAGGAGAGAGTGGATCAGTCATGAGGGAGAAGTGGTGAGGAGAGAGTGGATCAGTCATGGGGAGAAGTGGTGAGGAGAGAGTGGATCAGTCATGGGGAGAAGTGGTGAGGAGAGAGTGGATCAGTCATGAGAGAGAAGTGGTGAGGAGAGAGTGGATCAGTCATGAGAGAGAAGTGGTGAGGAGAGAGTGGATCAGTCATGGGGGAGAAGTGGTGAGAGAGAGTGGATCAGTCATGGGGGAGAAGTGGTGAGGAGAGAGTGGATCAGTCATGGGGGAGAAGTGGTGAGGAGAGAGTGGATCAGTCATGAGGGAGAAGTGGTGAGGAGAGAGTGGATCAGTCATGAGAGAGAAGTGGTGAGGAGAGAGTGGATCAGTCATGGGGAGAAGTGGTGAGGAGAGAGTGGATCAGTCATGGAGAGAAGTGGTGAGGAGAGAGTGGATCAGTCATGGGGGAGAAGTGGTGAGGAGAGAGTGGATCAGTCATGGGGGAGAAGTGGTGAGGAGAGAGTGGATCAGTCATGCGGGAGAAGTGGTGAGAGAGAGTGGATCAGTCATGAGGGAGAAGTGGTGAAGAGAGAGTGGATCAGTCATGAGAGAGAAGTGGTGAGGAGAGAGTGGATCAGTCATGAGAGGAGAAGTGGTGAGGAGAGAGTGGATCAGTCATGAGAGAGAAGTGGTGAGGAGAGAGTGGATCAGTCATGGGGAGAAGTGGTGAGGAGAGAGTGGATCAGTCATGAGAGAGAAGTGGTGAGAGAGAGTGGATCAGTCATGGGGAGAAGTGGTGAGGAGAGAGTGGATCAGTCATGAGGGAGAAGTGGTGAGGAGAGAGTGGATCAGTCATGAGGGAGAAGTGGTGAGGAGAGAGTGGATCAGTCATGAGAGAGAAGTGGTGAGAGAGAGTGGATCAGTCATGAGAGAGAAGTGGTGAGGAGAGAGTGGATCAGTCATGGGGAGAAGTGGTGAGGAGAGAGTGGATCAGTCATGAGGGAGAAGTGGTGAGGAGAGAGTGGATCAGTCATGAGGGAGAAGTAGTGAGGAGAGAGTGGATCAGTCATGAGAGAGAAGTGGTGAGGAGAGAGTGGATCAGTCATGGGGAGAAGTGGTGAGGAGAGAGTGGATCAGTCATGAGGGAGAAGTGGTGAGGAAGAGTGGATCAGTCATGGGGAGAAGTGGAAATGGCCAGGTTGTCAGCATCCTCACTCCTTAGTGACCAAAGAGGCAGGAAGCTCTGGCCCTACATCTTTCAGAGTTGAGGAGTTGTCATGGAGATACTCTGAAATAGTCCCCAACTGTCTGCCTGTACTCTGTCCACCAGGATGGGTGTCCCAGTGTGTCTGCAGCAGGGAAGGCAGGCGCAGGAGAAGATGGAAGGTGGCCCATGAAATGGTGCTTCACTTTCGTTGGGCGCTGCTCTCAAAGGTCGGGGACTATTTCCAATCCTGTGTTCTCTAATTCTTTTAGTTTTCTCATAATTCTATCCTGAGTTAGAAGCAAATGTCAGTGGGCTCTCTAGTTCTCCTTAGCCATCTCAGATCGATTACAAGACAGGAAGAGTTTGTTTTAGAGCACCTTGCATGATTTGGCTATCTGTCTTAGGTCCAACATGACCATATTCCTTCTGCCCTTGCATGTCCATCTCCTCTTCTTCCTTCTGTAACTACTGAGGACACAGTCTTAGGGTTTGGCCCTGTCAGGTGAGGTGGCCCCACATTGTTTTGGAGCCACTCCTGCTTGCTTTGAGCAGCCAAAGAGGAGGGACACTTGAGAAGAATGCGTTAGTCCCAGGGAGAGCACTATAGGGCTCCATGTGGCCACTGAGAGCAGTGGAGAGGGGGAGGCTAGGCTTGGGGGAGACTGATGGGGAGGCCTGGCAGTTTCTGCCTCGTGCCTCCAGCATGGGTTACAGCCCCAGACTGTACAGGTGGTGTGAGCATGGGCCACAGTCACACTTCTCTGAGTGTGAATCCTGACTACGCTGCTGGTGAGCTGTGATGCTCTCTGTGCCCCAGTCACCGCATTTGTAGAATGAGATGACAACTGTGGCTTCTAAAAGAGTTTCTATTTTAAAAGTATTTTATTTATTTATTTGAGAGAGAGAGAGAGAGGCAGATTTTGGAGAGAGAGAAAATGAGCACACCAGGGCTTCCAGCCACTACAAATGAACGCCAGACACATGCACCGCCTTGTGCATCTGGCTGAACCTGGGTCCTTAGGCTTCATAGGCAAGCGCCTTAATGGCTAAGCCACCTCTTCAGCCCCAAAGAGTTTTTATAAAGGTTAAATACCGTAAAGTTCTCAGAACTGGGCCTGACGGGAAAAAAAAATCATTTAATGTTTCCCTCAAGTTATTTTAAAAAGAAACTAGAAGAAAGTAATTGCTTTCGGTTATTAACCATTCCCTATGTGACGCTGTGGGAAGCCCAGGGAGAGAAGCGTTGCGAAGAGGGAAGAGAGATGAGGGTCGGACCCTCCTGACCTATACTGACTGGTAGAGCCTTGGATCCAGACCTGCTGGAATCTGATGTCATGGTTGCTATAAGGCCACACCCAGTCCCAGGCACTTCTTCATGCACATTCCATTATTTCTTCCTCACAGACTCTTTTATTTATTTATTTAGTTTCTTGAGATACGGTCTCACTCCAGCCCAGGCTGACCTGGAATTCAGTATGTAGTCTCAGGGTGGCCTCCAACTCACTGCCATCCTCCTACCTCTGCCTCCCGAGTGCTGGGTTAAAGGTGTGAGCCACCACGCCCAGCTCTTTCTCACAGACCCTTGAGAAGTAGTCCTATAGTTTGGATGTGGCCTTTTCTCCAAGGCTCATATGTTGGAAACTTGGTCCCTGAGGTGGTGACGCTGGAAGGTGCTGTGGTACCTTTGAGAGGCAGGGCCTAGTAGGAAGTCCTTAGGTTAATTGGGAGGCGTGTCCTTGGAAGGGATTGAGGTATTTCTCATGGACCCTGGTTAGTGCTCCAGACAGGCTTATTATCAAGGCCAGAGTCTGGCTACTCCAGGTCTCTCCCTAGCTTCCTGTTTTGAGATGTGACCTGTCCTTTCACGCATAGTCCTGCCCTTGTCACTTTCCACCACATGGAACAGCCAGGAGACAGGAGATGCAGGTACCATGCCCTTGAATTTCAAGAACTGTGAGCTAAACGGTACACTCTCCTTCATAAGTAGCCTGCCTCAGGAATTCCATTGCAGTCATGCAAAACAGACTAATACAGATGAGTCTAAGATCTACATTGCACAAGGGAACTGAACATTTAAGGATTTTGCTCAAGATCACATAGGTAGCAAGAGACAGAGCAAGGGTCAAAAACCTAGGTAGCTTGGGCCCAGCGTCTATAACCTCAACCACTCTCTTGGGACTCAGCATCTTAACTGTGGAAGCAACATCAAGAAACACATCATTTTCCTAATAATCATCCTGCCAGGACTCAAATCTGGGAGTAGGGGATCTCCTGGTCTTTCTCTGAAGGTGATTAGTTTCTGCTAGAGTAAATGAATAAATGGGTCTTAAAAGTCCCATGGAAGGGGATGCAAGTAGCCAAAAACAATCCTGGAAAACAAAACAAAGCCAGAGGACTCTCACTTCCTGATTTTAAAACTCATTACAAAGATACAATAATCAAGACCATGTGGCACTGTCTTGAGAAGAGATGAAGAGATCTGTAGACTAGATATGAGAGCCCAGAGGCAATCTCATACACCTGCGAATTTTTACAGTTACCAGGGTCACTCAATGGGGAAAGAGTCTTTTCAATAAATGGTGTTGGGACAATTCACTATCAGCAGGCAAAAGAAATTTGGTGTCAGGAGTGGTGGCTCATGCCTTTAATCCCAGCACTCAGGAGGATGAGCTGAGAGGATCTCTGTGAATTCAAGGGCAGCCTGGGTTACAGAGTGAATTCCAAGTTAACCTGGACTAGAGAGAGACCCTGATCCCCCCCCAAAAAAGCAAAAAACCCTACCTTACTTCATATATAAAAATAACTCTAATGGAGCAGACTTGACTGTAAGAGATAAACTAGAAAGCTCTTTATATTTTATTTATTTGCTTATCTATTTATATGAGAGAGAAAGAGGCAGATAAATAGATAGATAGACAGACAGACAGAAAATGGGCACGCCAGGGCCTCCAGCCACTGTAAGTGAACTCCAGATGCCTGTACCGCCTTACATCTGCCTTACATGGGTAGTAGGGAATCGAACCTGGCGTCCTTAGCCTTCGCAGGCAAGCACCTTAACCACTAAGCAATCTCTCCAGCACATAGGAAACTCTTAGAAGGAGATAGGTATAAATCTTAGTGATCTTGGATTAGGCAATCTTCTCAATTATGACTACCAAAGCACAGACAGCAAAATAAAAGGTAGTTAAACTGGATTTCACCAGGAAAAAAATATTTATGAGTTGCAGGATGCTATCAAGTGAGCGAATAAAGAGCCCTTGAATTGCAGAAGGTATTTGCAGGGTATGTATCTGACAAGAGTCTAGCATCTCAAACACATAAAGAGCCCTTACCACTCAACAACAAAAAGACAAACAACCCAGTCAAAAAGTCAGCAAATGATTTAAATAGACATTTCTTTCTTTATTTCTTTTTTTTTTTTCTTTTTTGTTTTTTTGAGGTAGGGTCTCACTTTAGCTCAGGCTGACCTGGAATTCTCTATGTAGTCTCAGGGTGGCCTCGAACTCACGGTGATCTTCCTACCTCTGCCTCCCAAGTGCTGGGATTAAAGGCGTGTGCCACCATGCCCGGATTAAATAGACATTTCTTAAAAAAAAAAAAAGAAAAAGAGGCCAGGCTGGAGGGATAACACCTATTACACATCAGCACTGTGGTAGGCATTTTATATGCAGTTCATTAGTCTTACCTGTAAAAGAAGTACTAATGTCATTCATGTTTTAAAAATATTTTATTATTTATTTATTTGAGAGAGAGTGAGAAAGGCAGACAGGGAGTGGGGGAGAGAGAATGGGTGCACCAGGGCCTCCAGGCACTGCAGATGATCTCCAGATGGATGCACCACCTCGTGCATCTGGCTTATGTGGGTACTGGGGAGTCAAACTGGGGTCCTTAGGCTTTTCAGGCAAGCGCCTTCGCAGCTAAGCCATCTCTCCAGCCCTCATTTTGGTTTTCTTTTATAGATAAGGAAACTGGATCTGAGATAAGCCAAACATTTACTCAAAGGCCACAACTAGCAAACAATGGTCTACTCAGTTTTGCAGCTAAAGTAATTTATTTAAAAAGCACTAAGAAAGTAATACCTGATCTTTCTCAGCCAGTTGGTGTTCTGCAATTCCTCCCTCCCATCCTCCTCCTTCTCCTCCTCTTTTTTTTTTTTTTTTTAAATCTCATACTAGAGATTTAACATAGGGTCTTGCATATGCCTGACAAACACTATTATCACTGAACTGTACCCTAGCCCTTATTAAAAATTAATTTGGTGGGCTGGAGAGATGGCTTGCCTGTGAAGCCTAAGGACCCCGGTTTGAGGCTCGATTCCCCAGGACCGACGTTACCCGGATGCACAAGGGGGTGCATGCGTCTGTTGTTCGTTTGCAGTGGCTGGAGGCCTGGTGTGCCCATTTTCTCTCTTTCTCTCTCTCTCTGCCTTTCTCTCTGTCTGTCGCTCTCAAATAAATAAATAAAAATAAAAAAATAATTAAAAAATTAATTTGGGGGTCTGGAATAGATGGCTCAGCACTTGCCTACAAAGCCTAATAACCCCGTTTCAATTCCCCAGTACCCACATAAAGCCAGATGCACAAAGTGGGACATGCATCTGGAGTTCATTTTCAGTGGCTGGAGGCCCTGGCATACCAATTCTCTCTGTCTGTTGCTCTTCTCTCTCTCTCTGTTTGCAAATGAATAAATAAATAAAATATCTTAAAAAGGGGCCAACAGGCATGTGAGAAAACTGCTCAACACCATTACTCACTCAGGAAATGAAAATAAAGATTGCAAGACCACAGTGACATATTACTTTCCACCCATTAGGATCGCCATATGTATATAAAGTGAAATGGAAAATAACAAGTGTTGACAAAGATGTGAAGAAGCCGGACTTCTCATCTAGTGCTGGTGGCTATCTAAAATGTGCTGTTCATGTGGAACAGTTTGGCAGTTCCTCAGAAAGTTAAACATAGAATTACCATCTGATCCAACAGTTTCACTCAGAGGTGTTTATCCAAGAAATTTTTTTTTTAAAAAAACATATGTTTCCACAAAAAAATTGTACAGGAATTGTTCATAAAAACAATACTTGCAATAACCAGAAGTGGAGACAGCCCAAATGTCCAGTCATCGGTGAGAGGATAAACAACATGTGGCTTGCCTGCACGTGGGATACTATTTGATCCTAAAAAGGGGTAAAGCAGAGCCAGGCATGGTGGCGCACGCCTTTAATCCCAGCACTTGGGCGGCAGAGGTAGGAGGATTGCTGTGAGTTCAAGGCCATCCTCAGAAGACACAGTAAATTCCAGGTCAGCCTGGGCTACAGTAATACCCTGCCTCAAAAAACCAAAATAAATAAATAAATAAATAAGCAAAGTGGGGGAGGGGTAAAGCACTGGCCCACACTACAACATGGAAAGCGTTATGTAGAGAAACTGCACACAAAACAGCTTATGCCATAAAATCCTATGTACAGAACACAGCCAGGATTGGCAATTCCATGGAGGCAGATAGATTAGCGGTTGTTAGGGGTTATGGGACAGGGAATTGGGAGTGACTGCTAACAGGTATGGGGTTACTTTGGGAGTTGATGGAAATGTTCTGGAATTAGATAGTGATGGTGTTTTTATCTTGGGAATATATAAAAACCACCGGATGGTACAATTTAAAATGGCGAACTTTGTGCTACATATGAATTTTATTTCTGTATTTAGTTCCTCTCCTCATTGTGTGGACAGAATACCTGATGGAAGCAATGTAAGGGAGGAGGAATTACTTTTAGATCACAGTTTTCAGAGGGTCTCAGCCCATCATGGCAGGGAAGGCATGGATGGATGTGGGAGACGCTCAGTCCACGTCAGTGCAAGGGGCTGGTTACCTCATGGTGGCCAACCAGAGAGCTGAGTGTGACAGGAAGGAACCAGGAATAATAAACTGACAAGAACACCCCCCTGCCAGTGACACACCTTTAGCTAAGGCCACACCTCCTAAAGATTTTACAACCTTTTGAAACAGCACTTATAGTAGAGAGAACCAAGTGTTCAAACACACAAGGTTGTGGGGGACAGTTCACAATCCACAACAACCTCCATTTAAAAAAACTCAGAGCTGGAGAGATGACTTAGTGGTTAAGGCCCTTGCCTGTGAAGCCTAAGAACCCAGGTTCGATTCCGTGGGACCTACGTAAACCAGATGCATGGAGTGGCACATACGCCTGGAGTTCGTTTGCAATGGCTGGGGCCCTGGTATACCCATTCTCTCTCTCTCTCTCAAATCAGTAAATAAATAAAAAGAAAATAATTTTTGAAATATTGCAAAAGACAAAAGCACACGTGAACATGTCACATGTTGGCCCCCGCCCACAACCTCTTTGTGGCTCCTCGCGCCATTCCGGAGGCCTGTCTGAGCTCCCCTCGGCCTCCTCCTTCAGCCTCAGTGGGGACTTAGCCGTCCCCCTCAGGAGCTCAGCTGTTCTCCTCTTTCAGCTAAGGATGTACCAGGCTTCCCACCCTGCTCTCAGCCTCTGCCTGAAACCCTTGTGTTCCACTCTCTGCATCTCTCGTGGAAGCTTCCATGACTTTCCAAGCCATGCCAAGACTCCCTGAAAGGACAAAGCTCCTCGTTCTCCCCTTCCGAGCCTTCGCCCTTATTTGTGTGTGCATGAACATGCATGTACACGCGTGTACACAGATTCATTATGACTAGTTACTTTACCTGTGACTTTATCAGACACCTGGCAGGAAGCATCTTCTGCAAGGAAAGTGTTTATTCTGGCTGACAGTTTCAAGGGACAACATTTCCTCATGGTGGAGACAGCATGGCAGCAGCAGGAGGAGGCTGGCCAGTCATGTGACATTCAGAGGCAAGAAAAAGCGGATAAACAGAAGTGGGGCCAGGCTACAAAACCCTAAGGCCCATCCCCAGCGACCACTTCCTCCAGCAAGGCTAAAGGTTCCACAACCGTCCCAAACGGTGCCCCAGCTGGGGACCCAGTGTTCAAACTATGTCTATGCAGGACATTTTGCCCTCAAGCAGCCTTATCTTTTCCACCTGACTCCAAGTCGTTATTCACCAGTCATAACCCATAGCTTGTGGGTTAAGCTTCCATTGGTCTCAGTGCAGATTTTGAGACTAACGTTGTCCTTGGATTACTGTTGTATAGCAAATTTCCCCGAATTAAAATATTGCCTCTTGGGCTGGAGAGATGGCTTAGCGGTTAAGCGCTTGCCTATGAAGCCTAAGGACCCCGGTTCCAGGCTCCATTCTCCAGGACCCACGTTAGCCAGATGAACAAGGGAGAGCACGCGTCTGGAGTTTGTTTGCAGTGGCTGGAAGCCCTGGCGCGCCCATTCTCTCTCTCTCTCTCTCTGTCTGTCACTCTCAAATAAATAAACAAAAATAAATGAAAAAAATTAAAAAAATATTGCCTCTTGAAGGGAGGAGGGAGTCAAGAGGTCAACAAGTCTGGGCAAAAAAATTGCAAGACCCCTCTCTGAGGTTGTACAAAGGATGAACAATTGTTTGAGGAGACACCTCCTTCCTCCTGTGCCCAGCTGCCTGGAGTCCTTTAATGTGGCGGAGACTCCAACAAGCCCAGCTGCATGCAGGCTGTGGAGCAGGCGCCAGAGCACTGTTCCTCGTGCTGGGGAGCAGTCTCGGCGATGCGGCTGCCTGTGAGTCATCTATTGCTCCTGTAAGCAACTCCTCACCCTGCTCTGTAAGGAACCCCTCGTTGGCTCATCCAAAGCTGATTTTGGTGCCATTGTGCTTCGGTCTGAACCCAAGCTGCGTCCCCAAGGCAGAGTGCTCCCCTTGACAATCACCCAGGGACGATGTCTCAGAATGCACCTGTGCTGGGCTACAACTAGACAGTGTAATTGGAATTTCCAGGTTGAGGTCGTTCTCAACCTGCCCAGGTGTCTGCATATGTGAGAGCTCCTCCTTCAGCCCATGACCCTCTCCTCCCAACCACACAGGGCAGCTCAACCCAAGTCACCTCTGGGGTTGCCACACCTTGGAACGTGGCAGAGCTATCTCTTGGCCATCCTGCACCCAGCTCTTTGCCTTCATGGTATTTTGCCCATGGCGAGGTGCTTCTCTGGTGTTCTTTTCTTTTAAATTTATTTTTATTCATTTATTTGAGAGTGACAGACAGAGAGAGAAAGAGGCAGATAGAGAGAGAGAGAGAATGGGTGCGCTAGGGCTTCCAGCCACTGCAAATGAACTCCAGATGCCTGCGCCCCCTTGTGCATCTGGCTAAAGTGGGTCCTGGGGGAATCAAGCCTCGAACTGGGGTCCTTAGGCTTCACAGGCAAGGGCTTAACCACTAAGCCACCTCTCCAGCCCATCTGGTGTTCTTTTCACATAGTTGGATAGCACAGAAGCCCAGGAGTGGCTTAAGATGTCCAAGTGTTTCTCTTTATGAACTCTGACCCGGTTCTGCCTGGGCAAGGGTGGGCGTCTTTCTTGTGTCTCTCCAAAGTCTCGTTTTGGGACAGAGGGAGGGGTATACCACCAAACTGGAAGCAGATTTTGGTAGGTTCAGGGACGGGGTTACAGTTGCATATGCATAGGAAGCATGGAGAAGCAGTGTGCGGTGGCTCCCACCTGTAGTCCCAGTATCCAGGAAGCTGAGGCAGGAGATTGCATCTTTGAAGTCCACTTGGGCCATAGAGCCCCTGTCTCAAAATTCAACATCAGGACTGGAGAGATGGCTTAGTGTAAGGCACTTGCCTGCGAAGCCTAAGGACCCATGTTTGACTCTCCAGATCCCATGTTAGCCAGACGCACAAAGGTGAGGCAAGCACAAGGTCTCACATGCCCACTAGGTGGCACAAGCATATGGTGCTCAATTGCAGTGGCTGAGGCCCCAGGTGTACCAATTCTCTCTCTCACTAAAACAAAACAAAACAAAAAATCAAAATCAACAATAACAACAACAACAAAAGAAAATAATTATAACCTGGTAGTTTTAACTCATGTTGCAGGTAACAGATCAAATTGGCAAGAATTTTAACTTTTATTTATTTATTTATTTGAGAGAGAGAGAGAGAAAAGGGCAGATAAAGAGACAGAATAGGTGCACCAGGGCCTCTGGCCACTGCAAACAAATTCCAGGTGCATGTGCCACCTTGTGCATCTGGCTTACATGAGTACTGGAGAATTGAACCTGAGCCCTTAGGCTTCACAAGCAAGCACCTTAACCACTCACTACACCATCTCTCCAGGCTGACAAGAATTTTATAAAGATGACTTTGTAAGTTATACAAGATTGAGGAAACATCACTCTCCCCACGTGGAAGATTATTATCGTATTTATTTGCCTCCTATTGTAGCTCTGGGGGTGAAATGCTGGTAAAAATTTTTGTGGGGCCAGTGCTCTTGGCACTGCCTCTGGCAAGACCTCTCCAGTTTCCCCGAGAAACACTCTCTTTCACCGTCTTCTGGGCTTTGAACAAGAGCAAAACTTGATTTAAAAAAATATTTTCTTTTTATTTATTTATGGGAGAGAAAGAGAATGGGCATGCCAAGGCCTCTAGCTACTGCAGACGAACTCCAGATGCATATGCCACTTTGTGCATCTGGCTTATTGGATTCTGGGGAATAGAAACTGGGTTGTTAGCTTTTGCAGACAAGCGCCTTAGCTGCTAAGCTATTTCTCTAGGCCCAAACTTGATTTTTTTTTTTTTTTTTAACATGCAGGCTGGGAGTTTGCAAGGAGCAAATGGCTCTGGACTATTTCCACTACTGCTGGCTTCCTTTTGGAACTAGCTCGTTTGTGCTCTCTAATGGGGGTAGTGACGCAACTTCTCCGGGTCTGGGGGAGACTCCACGAGCTGACACGTGGAAAGCACTGAGCACAGTGCCTGGCACGGAACAGACTTGGAATACTTCATTAAAACTAACGCTGTGGATGCGTACACCTCTCTGTGTGTATATGTGCACCGATGCCCATGTGTGAAGGCCAAGAAGCATATTTCCGGCTCTACCCCTCAGGCACCATATCATCTAACACACATAATCTCATGAATAATGGAAGGAAAGCTAGGCATTAATATTTAAACTGTGCTCTACATTGCTGATGTTTTATAATGTTGGCTTGGTTTTGAAATTAGATTTTTTGGCTTGTGAATAACACGACAGTAACATTTTATCAGTGGACCCACGTGCTTGTATTACACAGTGGGTTGCAATGTCCACCCCACGTGGGAAGGCAATTTGTGATGAATCTAGACCATTCTGAGGTCAGGCCAGAGGCCAGGGCCCATGAACCTGCTTTCTATCTCTTGCTGTGGCTGAGCGTGCAGTAAGCAGTCTCATGGATGACGGGAGACAGAGCTGCAGAGGAGATGAGATGCGAGGTGTGATGGGTAGGACTGAACACGCTGCTCGCAGGGGACACCTGGTTCTCAAGTTAGGCTCTGCCACCCACGGGTCCCGGGTTGGTTGTTAGCCACTGGCAGAACACACAGTGGTGCCTAGCACCTGGCAAGTGCCTCATGGCAGACAGCATCACTTGGCTTGGGCATCACTAGGCTTGGGCACTTTCATAACATCAGGGAGCAAAATTTTCAAACATCGCAAAGCAAACCCAGCCTCCTGCAGGTGCTAAGGCTGTACCTCTCGGCTGGAGGCCTCTCGCTCCCCAAGCCTTGCCCTCTGATACGGGTCCCACATCAGCTCCCCTTTTGCATAGGCATCTCCACTTCCTTGCCCTCTTTCCGCAGAGGAATTCCACAGTTGGCACTGTCACTTAGCTGGTCTACGACCTTTCATGGCCTTAGTTACCCCATCTCACTGTAGGGATAAACATAGGTCCTCACTCGTGTGGTTGTTACGAGGTTTAGAACGATGCTGGTCCCACAGACAGACAAGCGGCATGCGTTCGTGCTCATCTGGGGAAGCTAGGAAGTTGGATTCCGTAACAGAGAGCAGGATAGAGTGCCCGGAGGCTAGGAAAGGAAGGGAGGGGAGGCAGGGTAACAGAGGGAGGTCAGTAACCGGTACCAACACAATGATGTGTGTCCTATGGCACAATGGGGTAACTATTTTGCGATAATTTATCATATAGTTCATTGAGAATTAGAAGCGGGCTGGGGAGACAGCTGAGTTGGTAAGCACTTGCCTTGAAAACATGAGGATCTAGGTTTGATCCCCAGTACCATGTTAAAATGTTGGACATGTGGCTAGCATCTGTAATTCCCTGCGCTGAGGAGGCAGAGACTAGAGGATCCTTGGATCTCACCGGCCAGCTGGTTTAGCCTAATTGGTGAGTTCCAGGCCATTGAGAGAGCTTGTCTCAAAAAAGTGGACAGTGGTCCTGAGGGACATCCAAGGTTGTCCTCTGGCCTCTGCAATCACATGCATACACATATGAGTATATATACATGAACGTGTGTGTGTGTGTGTGTGTGTGTGTGCGGGCAGAGGGAGAGAGAGATGTGTGAACATCCTCAGCACAAATAAAGATGCTAAATGTTTAAGAAGATGGAAAGATTAATGGCCTTCATTTGGCCAGTACATGTGGTGTGTGTGTGTGTGTGCATGTGTGTACACATGCACACGCACATGCGTGCAGGCACACACACACATGCCAGTGTGCATGGGGGGGGGTCAGAGAATAGTTTTGGATATTGGTCTTTGCTTTCTACCTTGTTTGAGGCAGCGCATGCATTTGCCAGGCTGGCTGGCCCACAATCTTTAAGGAGATTTTCCTGTCTCTGTTTCTTGCTGTAGGCACACCGGCATTACAGACGCTCACCACAGTATCTGGCTTTTTATGTGGGCTCTGGGGAATCTGAACTCAGGTCCTCTTGCTTGTGGGTAAAAAATACTTTATCCACTGTGCCATCTTCCTAGCCCAGTGCACGTGTTTTGAGTGATCTTATCTGCGCCCCATAAACATGTACAATAATTATATATCATTAAAATATTTCTTGGGGAAAAGCAGATCAAATAATTCCTAAATATTTGGTAGGTGTCAGTTCCAATTCTGACCAAATCCCATGAAGGCAAAGAACGACCAATTTTAACAAGTCACTCCTCCAGGCACACAGGTAAAGGAGAGCTTGCTGTTCGTGTAGATGGTGTAGATGTAAAGTCTTCAGATGGCTGGTTCCCAGGGCAAAGCTGATGACTTCAGAAATCCCTGTCTCCCCCTTCCTCAGTGTAGCTGTCGGCAGCCGTGACTCTTGCCCCAAGAAGGAAGATTGTGTGGAGGTCCCAGGGCTGCCCCTGAGGTAAGACTCCCTGGGCCAAACTGTGACCCCGCTGCTCTCCATCTGCGTAGGCTTGGGTAGATTCATCAGCCAGTCTGACCTCAGTTTCCCTGTCTGTGAAATGAAGTTTAAGAGCAGTGCTCATCAGCTGGAAAGATGTCTTAGCGGTTAAGGTGCTTGCCTGAGAAGCCTAAGGACCCAGGTTCGATTTCCCAGTATCCATGTAAGCCAGATGCACAGGTGGCGCATGCGTCTGGAGTTCATTTGCAGTGGCTGGAGGCCCTGACATGCCCATTCTCTCCTTCTCTCTCAAATAAATAAATAAAATATATAAAAAGAATAGTACTTGTCATGTGGGGTGTTGTGAAAATTGATGAATTTTTGAGTTTAAGGGACTATGGTCTGACAGTCAGTGTGTCTGTACTGCTGTCACCAGCTGTGACCTTTAGCCATCTTCGGTGGTAAGACATCTTCCCCCACTTATGAAGAGCTCTGTGGTTGACTAATATTGTGCCCATGTGGATACTGTGCAGCCTCCTAAGCCAATCCCTCAGGCTGGGTAGAGGATGGAATATGCTGATTAGGACTGGTCCCATGTCTGTCAAAGTCCTGTCCAAGAATGGCAGAAGGATAACCAGGGGATGCATGTCAGAGGGAGAGAAGACACCACACAGGCTCAAACCAAGCAGGGTCCATGGACATGGCAAAGCTGGGATCTGAACCAGGCAGTTCACCCCCTGTAGCAGACAGCTTCAGGTTCGCTGAGATGAACTTCCAGACCAGGCACAGTTATGGAGGAAGGGATTTATTGAAGCTTACAGATCCAGAGGAAGTTATATAATGGCAGAAGAAGCTGGCCTGCTTTCACAGGACCAAACACAGAGAGAGAAGCACAAGCCAAAAGCCAAAAGCCACACAGCACAGCACACTTCAGGAACTCCAGCTAGGCACACTTTGCATATCTTTAAATTGAAATCTCAAACCTACCACCACACCTTAAGATCCACCCAGTGATACCTCCTCCAGCCAAGTGGCTGCAGATGTAAACTACAAACTAATGGAACACTGAATATGTTGGGGGACATTCATTTAAACTACCACACCTCCCAAGAATGCAAGCACAAGCATGGATTCTTCTTTTTCCTCTTCCTCCTCTTCTTCATAATTTCCCATGTATTTAAAAATTTTAAACTTTTTTGGCTGGAGAGATGGCTTAGCGGTTAAGCGCTTGCCTGTGAAGCCTAAGGACCCTGGTTCAAGGCTTGGTTCCCCAGGACCCACGTTGGCCAGATGCACAAGGGGGCACACGCATCTGGAGTTCGTATGCAGTGGCTGGAAGCCCTGGCGTGCCCATTCTCTCTCTCTATCTCTCTGCCTCTTTCTCTCTCTGTCGCTCTCAAATAAATAAATAAAAATGAACAAAAAAATTAAAAAAATTTAAACTTAAATACAGTAAAAATTAACTCCCCTCCATCTAGCTCCATGTGTTTTTTAAATATTTTTTTTTGAGAGAGAGAGAGAGAGAGGGAAAGAGAAAGAAAGAAAGAAAGAAAGAAAGAAAGAAAGAAAGAAAGGGCACGCTAAGGCCTCCAGCCACTGCAAACAAACTCCAGATGCATGTGCCACCTGTGAATCTGGCTTTACACGGGTGCTGAGGAATTGAACCTGGATCCTTTGGCTTTGCAGGCAAGTGCCTCAACTGCTAATCCATTCCTCCAGCCCTCCATTTGTTTTAATAGGTGCATGGATCCTTGGAATCAACACTGCAAACAGGACCCAGAGCAATCCCCACGCCCCGTAAAGTTCCCCAATGTCAGCACTTTGTAAGCAATCCTGCTACATCTCCTGCTGGGTCTCGGGTGAATCTCATCGGAACGAGAAGCACGGAGGAGACAGGATGTGAGGGTGGGCTACGAACCTCAAGGCCTGCCTCCAGTGACGCACTTCATTCAGTTAGGCCTCACCTCCCAAAGGTTCCACAACCTCCCAAAACAGCAACACCTGGCTGAGGACCAAGTGTTAAGCCACAGGAGCCTGTTGGGGGTCGAACTTTACCAGAGTGGCACCACTGGGAAACTGGCCAATGTTCCTTGCTAGAGTGGCCCCTGCATATGGCCGGGTACTCACAATAGGATTTCTCTGTATGGTACCCAGCAAAGTTTCTTCAAAGAGTTCCGGGCTGTAAATCTTCCCACCTCCAACCTGGCCCTGGCCCCGGCCCCAGGGGCGGCTAGTGGATGCTGTTGGGCAGACAACAGATTTGTCACTGGGCAAGTCACTGAGCCAGCACAGCTGTCAGTGGGGAGGAGTGGCTGTGCACCATGACCGTGGCAGGTTTACCCTTGAGTGTGACAGGTACAAAGAGAGACCTCAGAATTTGTGGCTCTTCCCTTTGAGTGATGGATGGCGCCGGCTCTGCAAGGCTCTACCGCTTGCTGCCAGGGGAGGTGAGTCTGGCTCAGGGAAGGTGGAGCACAGGGCAGGATGGGCCTTCCAAATGCCTCTGGGACCACTCTAGCCATGGGCCGGTGGGCATGAGTGCCGTGATTGTGGTCACTCTGGAAGATGGCACCTTGCAGGCTTTGAGTCCGATGTCTGCTGTTCTCTGAGATCCTTCCAGGCTGTCTGTTCCTGCTTGCCGCATTGCCAACTACGGCCAGAAAGGGTTTTTTTTTTTTTTTTTTTTTTGCCCTAGCTTCCCTCTTGCATTCTCCCGACCATCCACCAATATTTGTGGACCATCCAGCACTTGCAGGCAATGAGCAAGTCCTCCAAGATCCAGTCCCATGGGGACAAGAGCTGTAAACACAATAAGCAAGCAAAGCCTCGGGGAACTGTGGGGTTCTGGAGAGAAATGAGAGTGGCGAGCCAGAGCATGGTCACGGGATCTTTCCGGGTAATCGGCAAGGTGTCTCTCAGGAGGTGACGTTGAGTGACAGCACAGTGTTGGCTGTGTGTGCAAGGTTGAGGGAACAGGACAAGAAAAGGACCTGTGACAGGGGCTCGGGGTGGTGGTGACCAGCTTTGCATGCTCAGGCTTGGGAGCAGAGGTCCTGTGGCTGGAGGGGAGCAGCAGGAGACGGGCTGTGACCCTGGAGGGATCCTGTCAGGCGGGCCCAGGGCTACTTCTGCATAGCACAAGGACCTTGGGGTTTTGTCCTAGCTCTTGGTGGACGTGCAGCTGCTGGGGATTTCGAGAAGAGAGGCTCTGCTTTGTGCTTCGAGTTGATCACTTGGTTTCATCAGGGCAGATGCTACCAACAAAATCCAAGTTCGCTGGAGTTTCCCAGCTGCCAACACACGCCACCTGCCTGGAATACCCAGTGTGCTTTGGCCAGATACAACGCATTGTGTCTAAGATCATTTTCAACATACAGCGTTATGTAGTCAGTGCCTCATGAGGGTTCTTCATGAGACATGTGGACCAGGGCCCTGAGTCAAGCTGGCATCGTTACAAACCATCTCGAGCCCATCATTTGCAGAAACAGCCCACCACAAGTGGAGTAGAGAAAGGAAGTGGGATGCAGGAGACTTTGAAGCGAGGTTGGCCCAAAGGAATATTAACAGATTGGCATTTGGGTGTAAAAGAATATGAACAGATTGGCATTTGGGTGTTGATGTTTCCTGAGGTTTGGGCAGCATCCTAATTCAACACATGGCTTGGTGTGACAACATTTAGTGTGATATGTTGAATCTGAGAGGATTGTGGCATGTATAATGGAGAAAGCAGTTAGCTAGAGCACAGAAAGGAAAGAGAGGCTTATAAACGAGAAACACATGTCACACGGTGATAGGGAAGAGTTCAGAAACCCCGGAGCGGCCCGAGAAAGGACAGCATCAACTCAGGATGCTAACATCCTGCTGAATGCCAGAAACAGCCCCAGCTGCCTCCGGGCTGGTGCAACTGGCCCAGGGTTCATGACATAACCGTGCAGTTCCCCTGTCTGTGGATTGGCCCTTTAAATCACTGTGCACAAGGAAGCAGAGGCTCTGTGTGGGTGAAGGGAGCTGTGTGGATCTTGGGATGGAGATGTCTTGGTGTCAGAAGGCCAGGATGCTTTCAAACATGGCTGTGGGAAATATGGAATATGCAGAGGCCAGCCCAAAGAAATCCCTCCACTCTCTGTTAGGACAAACTGGGCATAAAAGTCAGTGGTGAGAGGCAGGGGAGAGGGCTCGGTTGGTGAAGCGTTTGTCATGTAAACATGAGGACCTGCATTGGATCCCCAGCGCCCACGTAAGAGCCAGGCATGATGGCATATGCCTGCAATTCTAGTACCAAGGCAACAGAGGCAGGAGGATCCCAAGGGCAAAGTTGGCTAGTTAGTCTAGACCAATCAGCACACTTCAGGTTCAGTGAGAAACTGTTGCAGTTAGCTTGGCGTTTCTGGCAGAAAACACCCAACCAAAAGCAGCTGATGGGAGGAAAGCTATTTATTTTGGCTTACAGACTCGAGGGGAAAACAACGGCATGAGCAGAGTGTGGACATCACCTCCTGGCCAATGCCAGGTGGACAGCAGTGTCAGGAGAGTGTGCCAAGCACTGGCAAGGGGAAGCTGGCTATAACACCCATAAGCCTTCCCCTAGCAACACACCTCTTTCAGGAGGCTCCGGTTCCCAAATTACCATGAGATGGGGACCTAGCATTTAGAACACATGAGTTTATGGTAGACACCTGAATCAGACCATCAGAGAGACCCTATCTTACGAAACAAAATAGAGGCCTCTACATGCATGCATATTAACATATGTCAATCTGCACCTGCACATATATGAACATGCATAATACATGCACACACCACACACACACACGCAGACGGTGATGATTAGCAAGTGGCACCAACTAGGTCTGTAAAAGCTTGGGTTCAAAGGGCTATTGATGACTGTGTGGGAAATATGCTGGGGAGGTTGGACGGCCCACCATTAGTCTTTAATGCAGTTTACAGACAGATATGAATCAAGTCTCATGGCTGGAGGCACACTTCTACATTGTGGCCAGTTTGCCCCAGGGATCCTCTGCAAACTTGGCTTGACTTGCTATATTCCCTTGTTTAAAGGACAATGATACATGCAAGTTTATTTGCTTTTAGCCTGGTGTTCCGGGCTTATAATGAGTGAGGGGTGGGATGTGGTGGCCTGCAGAACTTGCTGGCATGCATGTGCATGTGCTGGGACTCACAAACTTAGACACTGACATTATACCTTCTGACGGTCTGTGCACACTGCCCTTGCCTCACGCGGTCCCTTGCCACCAGGGTTTATCATGCTAAGAAGACATGAAGCTGTCTCAAGGAAAGGTGAGGACAGAGGTGATACCACTGTCCTGCAACCTAACAACTCACACCCCAGAGTCACACCTAACAAGGCCACGCATGCTGTGTATATGTGTATCTGGCTCTGACAGATTTTTACGTGTGTGCGCATCTGTATGGGGTGGGCTACGCACATGTGTGGCCAGAGGACAACTTCAGTTTACTTGACTGAGATATCTCCCCCCTGACAGGCGTTTGTGCTGTGGTTGAAAACAAATTATTGCAAAATATAGATTAGAGAGAGTTTATAATATCAATTTTTAGCTTCTTAAAAAAATGAAGGTTGGACAGATGGCTTTGTGGTTAAGGTGCTTGCCTGCAAAGCCTAAGGGCCCATGTTTGATCTCTCTCCAGATCCCACATAAGCCAGACCAACGAAGGTGAGGCAAGTGCAAGGGCACACATGCCCACTAGGTGACGCAGCATCTGGGGTTCGATTACAGTGGCTGAGGCCCTGGCATACCAATTCTCTCTCTAAAAAAAAAAGTAAAAAAATTTAAAAAATGAGAAAGGGGCTGGGAAAATGGTTCAGTGATTAAATGTGCTTGCTTGCAAAGCCTGCCAGCTGGGGTTTGATTCCACAGTACTTGTGTAAGGCCAGGCACAAAAAGCCAATTACATCTGTCTAGTGTTCATTTGCAGAGGCAAGACACCCTGACATGCACACACATGCACATGTGCTTGCCCCCCACAAAATAAAAATATTATAAACAAAAATATGGGAAGATCTTTATAAGAGGCCAGAGTTGAACAGACACATCTCTTTCTAGAAGGCCTGCAGCTTGTCCACCCCATTCCCAATTGTCTCATTTCAATGGCTTTCTTGAGCTCTGTAGCCATATGACTTTAGAACCCCCCCCCCACTTCCTGGTGACATCAACGAGGCCAATAAATGGTGATCTTCATCATGTTAGCAAAGTGACTGAGGACCAGAGGGCTCAGGGCTCAAAGAACTTGGCCGACAGAGGTCACAGGCTGGGAGAGGCAAGCTGGAAGTTCATCCCACCTCTGTTCTCCTGCATCATGATGAGCACACCTTACTGTATTTGGCTGGATAATCTGCCCAGAGAAGGACCCATATCGCAGCCTCTTTGCTATTAGATGTGACCAGGTGATCAAGTTCTGCAAAAGTGTTAAAGGACCATGTTTAAAACTATCCTTGGGCTAGAGAGATGGCTTGGTTGTTAAGGCGCTTTCCTGTGAAGCCTAAGGACCCATGTTCAACTCGCCAGGTCCCACGCTAGCCAGATCCACAAGGCAATGCAAGTGCAAGGTCAAACATGCGCACAAGGTGGTATGCGCACCTGGTGTTTGATTGCAAAGGTTGGATGCCCTAGTGTGCCACTCTCTCTCTCTCTCTCTCTCTCTCTCTCTCACACACACACACACACTCACTCACACTCTCTCATAAAAAATAGTTTCCTTAAAAAAGGTATCTTTAAGTATCCAGGTGTGGTGGCACATGCCTTTAATCCCAGCACTTGGGAGGCAGAGGATTTCGATGAGTTCAAGGCCACCCTGGGACTAACAGTGAATTCCAGGTCAGCCTGGGGTAGAGCGAGACCCTACTTGGAAAAACCAAAAAAAAAAAAAAAAAAAGAAAAAAAGAAAACTTACAACTGGATCCCAGTCTACCTGTACGGTCCTGACTTGCTTTAGCAAGCGCCATTTTATCCTTAAAATAGAGGGGCAAGTCCTCTGCTTTCTCCTCTTGTCCTCATGCCTGGAATGCAGATATAGTGGCTGGAGCTCTTTCAGCTATATTGGAACACAAAGAGACCCTGAGGACATAAGCCATGTATATCAGAACAGAAAGATAGGAGCTGGATTTTCTGGGGAATGCATGCTACAATACCAGCTGGCCTCATGTTCTAAGGTGCTTCTTTCATGGGAGTTAAGAAAGCACGGGCGTTAAAGCAGGTCTCAAGTTCTGTGGCCCACGCAGCATGGAGGACAGGATCCACACTCAGTCTGCCTGGAAGTATCAGAGTCCAGCTCTTCATTACTCCTCTTGTCCAGCCGTCTGTGCAGTCTAATGATGGCAGCCATTCGTAGGGCCCACCTCCGCCCTTGCCCAGGGGCGCCTTCAACAACTGAGCTGGCAGGAACAAGTGGGCCCCGTGTATGCACTGGCTGCCGGGACAGTGGCTGCCTTCCAGTTCTATCCAAACTCCAAGACCAACCCTAGCAAGGGCAATTTGGGAGTTCCTTGTAAAGGGATTGCAGCTTCGTATGTCACCTCTCTATAAGAACAGAAGTCTTTGGGCTGGAAAAATGGCTTTGTGGTTAAGGTGCTTTCCTGCAAAGTGCCTAAAGACCCGTGTTCGACTCTCCAGATCCCACATAAGCCAGACACACAAGGTGACACAAGCATGCAAGGTCACACATGCACACGTGGTGGTGAACATGTCTGGAGTTCGATTGCAGTGGCTGGAGGCCCTGGCGTGCCAATTCTCTCTCTCTTTCGCTCATTAAAAAAAAAAAGACTAGTGGCCTCTGAGCTTCATCTGGGGTGCCCTCCAATGCCAAATGACAGATACACAAGGACTGTAACGGTTACCAGAAAGGAGGGTACTTTCAGGGAGACCCCAACACTCTGCTGAGGCTGTAACCTGCTGTGCTGTTTTTATCTGCGTAGAGTACTTCTGTAGTGACAAGTGTCCTTTTAGTTCAAAGTAATGGATCTCTCTTGTTTAAGTGGCTTAGGATGATCAATTTCACTTTTGGCACCAGAAAAACCCACACGGGCAGATATTGAGATGTCTCCAGGGGCCATGAATGGATACAGCCTTCTGGCAGGAAGATTCTCAAGGTTTGTGCTGAACTGTCTCCAATCTTACAAAACAATCATGATAGCCAAATTAATAACACCACTCCCAGCTACTGCCACATCTCTCTTCTTGCTTTCCTCCCTTTCAAGTATGATCTAAGCCTTTGATGGGGGGGGGGATCTGGGCAGCCCTGCAGAACTTACAAGTCGATCCCAGTCTACCTGGACAGTCCTGACTTGCTTTAGCAAGTGCCATGTTCTGTGACCAGCTCCTGGTACTGGTCCTTACCTGCATGGCTGCAGTTCCCCGAACACAGCTCGCTGTTTGCACCCCGGCTTCAGAAGCTTCTCTGTACTCTACCCAGACGGTGCTCCTCACGTCTCGGCTCGCCAGCCCTACCTGTTTCCCAAGGCCTGCCCACGTGGTGCTGTCACCGCGCTGAACCTGGGCTGTCTGCCATGCAGCGCTCACTGGAGGGCAGCTCTTGGGCATGGAGTCAAACTCTGCCAGTTCCTGGAAGGCTGATCCGGCAGCAGGAGGCCTTTGTTACCAGGGCACAGTGGGCAGCATAGAGTCCACCAGGACTCAGGCAGGCCACACTTACTGACTTGGGAAGTGGCATGAGGAAGGACAACTAGATGTGGGCGGAGGAAGGCCGATGTGAAGGTGTGAGTCTGGAGGCCTGGGTCAGAGGCTCACATGACAGGCAAGTGGGGTCAGCTCCCTTGCTGAGGGAAAGGGACTGTGTAGGAGTCACACTAAGAGTCTGTGCCCACTGTGCACAAATGCACTTCTGCTCGTTGTGCACAAGCACACGCTCAGAACCTTTGAGGCCCCCCTTGAGATGTGTAGCAGCCCATCTATGCTTCCCACATGCAAATGCACATGCATGGACAGGCACATGGCTCTAACACATACCCTGTGTCCACACTCAACCCCTGCCTGCCCATGCCCCCGAGAGGCGAAGCCCACTTCTCTGTGATACACACATGCGCAAGGGTCCTCACTGGCATTCTAATGGGAAGGCGTGGCCACCTGTGTACACTCACTTGGAGAACCTGAGAGATAGTCCTCCGAACTGGCCTGGTGGGCGTTGGCTGAGGCAGTCCCCCCTGTGGCAGGTATGGGAGAATCATGGCTGGGGTTTGCGCCTGCCTCGGGAGGGAGAGGTGAACTTTTGCTCTTCTCTTTTGGGGCCAGCCTTCTGAGGCAGGTAAGTATTCCTCCCCCACTCCCCAGAGACCAGGCTGCTCTCTAAATACCAAGGCAAGCGAGGGGAGGCTTCAAAAGGTCATTGCCAAGTACTGAGAAGGTGGTATTTAACTGGAGCACTGGGCTCCTGGAGGCAGGACTGCAGACCTCAGCAGGAAGCCTTTGTTACCAGCCACATTTGCCACCTGGGTCCTGGTGACTGAGGCTGGGGACAGGGGAGTCCAGAGGAGCAGGAAGCCCTGTCCTCCAGGGCAGAGCTGTCCTCGCTGGACGTAGAGGAGCAACTCCCAGAGCATTCATAGATTCCATCCGGGACCCTGGCTAGCTCTGAATGGGACTGAAGAGTAGCCTTACAAGTGGTGATGCTGGAGAAGCAGGCCGAGTGGTCCCTGCATTTTCTGGAGGGATGAGAGGTAGGAGCCAGGGCTTTACTTGTTACCCCAGGCCCGTGGGGAGCTGGCAGAGGCCACAAAACCCACCTGCTTTGCTTCCAGATGCAGGGAGCCGCTTCTACAACAGGCAGGCAATTCCTTTCTTAGGGGACTTGCAGCTGAGATAAACAAACAAACACCAGCAAAGCAAACAGAAAGAGGAAAAGAAGAGCTGATGATTCACCAGCTTGCCAGTGAATCCCTGCGTGGCATTTGCTTGGGAGCAGCGCCTTGCTGGGCTGTGAGGGGTGGAGAGTTTGATCCTGAAGGCACAGTGCTGGCAGCCACCGTGGCAAGTGAGCACTGCCAGCGAGTACCACCAGTTGGCTAAATGGTTTTGCATGAGAAAACGAGAACGGTTCATTTTCTGCCTGAGAGGAAGAGATGGAGGAGCAGACGGGAGAGTGGCTGTTCTCTGTCTGTCCTCCAGTCCTGTCCCTCCCTTGCCGCAGTCCTGAGCCTCAGGATCAACCTCCAGGAGTATCTGTGACCTCCAGGGGCTGCCTCTGACTTTAGCTCCTGCTTGGGCTTGGCCTTAGGGTGCACAGACTAGGAAAATGGAAGGCAGGAGGGGCGAAGGGTTGGACGTCCCTCGGACTCTCCTCCTGCTTGGTTTTACGCCATGGGTTTTATGCAGAGGCCCCTCCTATGGGGCTCTACTATGGCCATGGGTATACAGTTCCTGCCTCTTCCTACTGGCTCAGCCAGAACTTCTGTGGAGCTGGGGTGGCTTTACTAGAGGGAATGGTGAGCCCTGGGGACAGAATACTGCCTGCTTCTTGCTTGGGATCAACATGAAGAGAGGAGGGGTTAGAAGGGCGGATGGTGGGGAAGGGCCTTAGGAAGGAGGCTCATGAAGCTGGATGTGGTGGCACATGCCCGTAGTCCCACCGCTCAGGAGGCTGAGGCAGGAGGATGGCTGTGAGTCTCAGGACAGTCTGGGCTATGGTATGAGACTTTGTATCAAAAACAAAAACAAAGACAAAAACAGGGCTGGAGAGATGGCTTAGTGGTTAAGGTGTTTGCCTATGAAGCCAAAGGACCCAGGTTCAATTCCCCAGGACCCACATAAGTCAGATGCACAAGGTGGCGCATGCGTCTGGAGTTTGTTTGCAGTGGCTAGAGGCCCTGGCGTGCCCATTCTCTCTTTCTCTCTCTCTCTTCCTCTTTTTGTCTCCCCCTCCTCTCTCAAATAAATGAAATGAAATGAAGTGAGGTAAAATAAGCGAACCAAACAAGTAAACAGCCATGCATGGTGGCGCACGCCTTTAATCCCAGCACTTGGGAGGCAGAGGTAGGAGGATCGCTGAGAGTTCGAGGCCAACCTGAGTCAATTCCAGGTCAGCCTGGGCTAGGGCGAGACCTTACCTCGAAAAAACAAAACAAACAAGTAAGCAGAAAAGGAGGCTCAACTCTGAAATGGATGGAGTTTCTAGGTGAGGGAAACCTGACATCACTAGGCCCGGAGCTTTGGGTGACTGAGCTGCCCCAGTGGCTGTTCAGAACCACGCGGCTCCCGCTCAAGGCCTATTTGTGGCTGCCAGGAGCAAGGAGGTGGAAGGGGGAGATGGGGCGGGGGAGGGAGAAGAAGGCTGCGGCTCAGGGCTGGAGTTACTCTACTGACTGGTGTGAGACAGTGGGGGAGAGATGAGATGCCTTTCAGGACTCCCCCCCACACTCTTTCTCCAACTCGTGACGCATAATGTAATCAGATAACATTTAAATATTCATGCCAGGAAAGCCTGCTGATCCAAGTGTGAGACTCAGTGGGTTGAGGGGTGGACCACATGCAGCACCTTCCTGGAGCTACGGGATCTCAAACTGAGAACTTAGCTTTACCCTTAACCATGCCAGGAGTTCCCCTTCCTTCCTTCCTCTCTCCTTCCTTCCTTCTTCTTCTCTCTCTCCTTCCTTCTCCTTCCTTCTTTCTTTCACACGTGTATATAATATGGATATGCATGTTTGTATGTATGCGGCGTGTGTGTGTGTGTGTGTGTGTGCATGCGCACACGAGCGCATAGGGTGTCTTTCTTAGTAACTCTTCACCTAATTTTTTGAGACAGAGTCTCTTGCTGAGCTGAGAGAGCTTACCAGTTTGCCTAGACTAGCTAGGCACTGAGCACTATGGACCCCACTTATAGCCCCTCCACTTCCCCTGCTTGGGACAGGGAAGGTGTTTTCAAGTGGGGGGCCGAGGTTCCAGCTACTAGGAATGAAACAGATTGGCAGAGCCCTGACCCACAGGGTGTCGTTTTGCTCTCCCACAGGCTTGATAACCTTGATCAAACTTCCTGACCTTTCTTAGTGCCTCCACCTGAAAATGGTCAGATATTCTGGGGGATGTTCCAGAAATCAGAGAGGCATTAGCTAATTGAACTTGACAGGAAATAGAACCCGGTGGGTCGCTACCTCTGAACACCATGGTGGCCGGGGGGTCATAGGCCCTCCCAAGGCTCATGCAAGATGGTGCGGGACTGAGGAGGGTGTCAGCAGAGGCATTATCCCTCCCGACTTGGGGCCAGCAGAGGGAGAAGTGGATCCAGTGTCACATCTTTAGAATTTAGAGAAGACAGGACACAGAAGGCCGTAGTCCTACAGCTCACCCAGTATGGGGATCCCCATTCTAGACCCCAGCTGAGGTTCTTGGCCTAGGCTTTTCAGTCCATGACTGGCCGGAGGCTGTGGTGGGGAACCCCCCTTCCACTCTAGTGAGTCCCTTTCTCCACATGCCCATTGGCTTCCTTGGTTGCAGAGGGACTTAAGGACGTTTAAGAAGCTTCTACCCTCAGGGCTGCAGGAACTGATTTCTCAGCCACACAGCAGCAGAGAGCTGGGATGACAGCAGAGCCACTGCATGGCCTCTCGCTGCCCTCCTGTCCCTGCCCGGCCATCTGGCCCATGATCAGTTAGGGCTTCAAACTTTCCCTGCCACCAGAGCTCTTTTCCTGCCCATCTCTGGAGAGGTGAAGGCCCAGCCTCTTCCTTCCTCTTCTTTCAAGTCATCTTACGACCACAGGTCCTTTGGCTCCCTGGGCCACCATGCTTGTCAATGCCAGTCTCCTCACATCCTTCCTTGGGGAGTTCCACAGAGGTGGTTCAAGAGAGACGTGAAGACAGATCGTTCCTTCGGCTGAAAGGTTTCATTAATGCCGGCCTTGCAGCAGGGACTGGAGAAGCTTCGCTCTGCCCAGAGAGAGCCCAGGTGTACTTATCTATAAGGTTTTGTAGGGAAGTGGAGGGCTCACATTGCCGGGAAGCAGGCCTAGTTAACATGTGCCCGTGCTACGTGATTGAGGTAGGGGAGCAGGGCATATGTAACTTAGACTAAGTGATAGGGGTCACTCTTCCCCTGGGTAGGAAAGTGGGGCTTGGTTGATGAGTGACCCATATTACATAAAGGGTCACTTGTAGTTGCTGGCTGTTTAGGGTCTAGTTACCCAGAGTGTCTATTTCTAGGGCAGTCAGGCTTCTCTGCTTATGGGGCATGACAGGGACATGGCCCTTTTCAGAGGAGCAGCTGTTCCTCTTCCTGTTTGATCATTATCCAGGAGTCCTTGTTCCATCCCTGTCACTTGCTCCCAAGGGATTCTTGTCCAGGAGGATCAGGTCCTTCACATACCACTTCTCTCTAACCTCATCGCCACGCTCCTGCCAGGAGTGATTTCACTGTTGGAACAAGCCAACAAACAAAACCAACCAGCCCAGCCCCAGAGCCTGTGGCTGCGCCCACAGGAGCTGTTTCTCCGTGGCCTCGAAGCAGCTTCTTGAACAGTTGTCTGTGGTCACCATCCCCACTGCCTCATCTCCGTGCCTGGATGGTTGGTCATCTGCTCCTGTTTGACCTTTCCCTGTCATGGGTGACATCCTTGGTGGTATCCTCAGTCCCCTCTTACTGATTTCCAGCCACCTTTGGACCGGTGAATATACCCACTGTCTTTTAAAATATATATATTTTTTATTTATTTGGGCGAGCAAGAAAGAGTGGGGGGGGGGATGGAGGGAGGATGGGCATGTCAGAGTGAGTCTCTAGCCACTATAAACTCTAGGTTCTTGTGCCACCTTGGACATCTGGCTGTATGAGGGTCCTGGAGAATGGAACCTGGGACCTTTGGCTTTGCAGGCAAGCTCCTTAACTGCTAAGCCATCTCTCCAGCTCCCTCCCCACTGTCTTTCCATATGCTTTGATCCTGAAGCAACACGGTATGGACTTCTGCCACCATCTGCCCTTGCTCTTCCCTCCGTCTTTCTCTCTTTTTAAAAATTATTTATTTGAGAGAGAGAGGCAGATAGAAGGAGGGAGACAGCCTTGTGCATCTGGCTTACGTGAGTCCTCGGGAGTTGAACCTGGGTCCTTTGGCTTTGCAGGCAAGTGCCTTAAGAGAATGAGGCTCTTAGGTGTTGACTGGGAAGGCACATGCTCAGCTGCCCACGGGGCATCTCTTCCGGGATGCTCTTGAAACTCACTTCAAGTTTGTAACCTTCCTCTATGGCTCTCTGTGTCGGGGAGTGTCATCTCCAACAACCATGTGAGCTTGTGTGCATGTGCACATGCATGTGGATGCTCTGGGTAGATGTTGGCTGTCTTCTTCAATTGCTTTCCACCTTGGGACAGTCTCTCACTGAACCTAGAGCTAGCCAGGAATCCCCAAGGATCTTCCTGTCTCTGCCTCTGGGGTTATGGGTGTGTGCACCATGCCTGGCTTTTCTGTGAGCGCTCCAGATCCAAACTCAAGTCCTCCTGCTTGTGCAGCAAGCACTTTTCTGCCATCTCCCTAGCTCCATAGTTTTAATCTCTTTTGGCAGTTTTAGGGATTGAACCCAGGCTTTGTGCCTGCCAGGCAAGCACTCTTCCACTGAGGTGCGTATGCAGCCTTTCTGCTTATGAATGCTAACGCTCTCATGCAGACGGGCATTATGTTTTGCCTGGGCTCCCGATGAAGCCCATGATGATGTCCCGGTTTCTTTGCAGTCCCCAGATCCCAGCAAAGCCAGCAGGCTCTGTGTCCCAAGGAGGCCAGTTCTCTACAGATGTTATCCTAACAGGCCACTGGACTGTCATCCCTCAGAGTCTGACTGACCCTGGGGCAGAGATGGACTTCCGGGTCCCTGTCAATGAAGGCCTGGCCTTGAAGAGAAGCGGCTGCATGCATGTGTGCACTTCATGGACGTATGTGTGTGTGTGGTGCACTGTGTGGGCATTGTGTGTACATGTGAGTGTGTGCTACACAGGCATCCTATGTGCATGTATGAGTGTGCCCTGTATTCACACATGTCAGACACTGCATGGATGTTGTGTGTGAGCATGTACTACACGAGTATTGCATGTGCAGTTGTATGGTGAGTGTGCATTGTATGTGCATGTGTGTGTGCACCGTGTGTACCGTGTCTGAGTGTATACTGCATGGTATTGTATGTGCACGTTTGTGAGTATGTGTACCATGCGGGTATTGTTTGTTTGCATGTGCTACAGAACAAGGATGATCAAGGAGGGCTTCTCTGTCCCCAAGGTCCCTAGAAATGCTTCCCAAAAGCCTGTCTCCTGCGGTGGCCCTCCCACGCGGGAGAACAAAGCGCTTTCCAGCTGACTGCCGCCTGTTAGCTGAGACAAGGGTTGAACATCTCAATTTTTATCACATGAAAATGAAATAATGCAGGAATAGACCTAGAAGAAACAAGAGTGGGGCGATGAGTGCTTCTTTGCTGTAGAGACCCCCCCCCAGCCCCTCTGCACCTCCCACAAGAGCCATCTCTGTTGAGACAGCAGCTCTCTCTTTTGGGACCTTCAAAGAGGGTGGCATTTACATTCCAAAATGCGGGGAGGGTTAAACGACAGCGACAGCGGTGAGAAAAGCAGCTCAGAAACGCTGCCGGCTCACGCTCACGCTGCCCCGCCCGCACAGTCCTGCCTTGATGTCACCGTCTTGCCTAGACAGAAGATGTTTTCCTTCTCAATTAGGAAAGAGCCACAGCCTCACGCCTATATGGGAGGTGGCAGCTCTGGAATTAGCACTGGGGGAGGGAATGGGTTGACAGAGCCAACACAACGTCTCCTTGTCTTGGTTTCAGCCCCAGACCGGTCCAGGGAAACCTTCTATTTTCCCTTTGGGTCTCGCCCTTTCCTCTGTGTATTCACTCAATAAACTTGAACTTGAGCCATTTCCGCCTCCACGCCAGGCTCTGTGGTAGAGCTGAGGTCACAGAGGAATAAAATACGGTCTCTGTCCTGAGGACCTCAGGGTCAGAGACAGATGGGAAAACAGACGCACAGAGAAGTCAGCTGGACCTTTCCAGAACCTGACGATCCAGGACAGGTACAACGAAAAACCTCCCAAGGTTCCTGCCAATTCCTAGGGGGCTTTGGTTAGAAACAGACTGAAGCGCAACTGCCTCGGCTCAGATCCCAGCTCCGCCCCGTGGTAGAGCCACCCACCTTGCTCACCCTCTCCGCGTCCGTCCACATTCAGGTGGATAATCACAGTCCTAACTTCGCGGGGTTGTTGTGGCAGTCAAATGAGTTCCCGTGCCCAACTACGCTTTCAGTGGAGGCAGCACAAGGTCTAAGCGCCATCAGAGAGGAGCTGTTATTCTTAACCACTGTCGATCGGACTTCTGCGTGCAGCTTGCATGGACCGCATTCCATTTATGCATCTTTTTACCTCCTGCCGCTGCTGTGTTTCCCGCCCTCCCCCTCCCAGTCAGCCCAGATGTGCACTTCAATCCCTTTCTTCTTTTTTAGGCAGGGTCTTACTCTCCTTTTCTTCAATAAATAAATAATAAATAAATAGTTTTAAAAAAAAAAAAAAAAACCCTGGCCTCACCTCTAAAACAAAGCGTGGCTGGACACACAAAGCCTCCGGGGGTGGCAACGTTTCCGAGGGCTGCGGAGAAGAAGGGATTTATGGATCGCACAGCGGCCGGAGGTGTAAAAGCCCACCTTTGATATTTTCGTTTCTAAAAGTCCCTCCGCCTGGGCTGCTTCGCGCAGCTTTAAGATTCCCCCTCTGCCAGGGGGCCCCTTCCTCTCTCCTCCACCTCCAGTTCACTGGTTCCCCATATGGAGCGGTTTAGCAGTCCCTTAGGCGTCCTAGTCTCTTGTCAAATCATACCCTCAAGATGTTACCTCCCCCCACCCCAGTGCCTTATCAAGGTATTTTCCTATACGAAGACACTTGCTTCCCTAAGAGGAATTTGGATATCAGATGGTGTATCAGTCAGGATGCGGCCAGGGAGCGAGAAAGCTCTCTCCACATTGCAGACAGAAGGGGTTCAGTGTGGGGCGTTGGTTGCGGATGGGGACAGGACGGGGAAGCCAGACTGGCAGGTGTGTTTCGTGCATTCCGAATTGAAACAGCGCGTGCTAGTCAAGGGGCGCTGTCCCAGGCCACAAGTACTTCCTCCCAGCCAGCCTCCCCCGTGCTTCAGGAAAGATACATGCCCAGTGTCACACTCAGTCTGGGTGAGAGGGGTACCGCGAGTGAAAGTGGAAGGGCAGCAGAACTAGATGGGAAGGAGGGCGAGCCTCGAGGCAGAAGGAGGTCTTTAGAAGGTGGCTGTGGTAGCCGCCTGTCCCAAGGCAAATAACATAATCCTCTGACCTGCTTTGCTTCTGGATCTTTCTACAGATGGAGGAAATGGGGGACCACTGGGAAGTCAGAGATCTATCTGCCCATGGTCACAGAGCAAGCAAGGACCTGGGAACTGAAGCGAGTCCTGCCTCAACTCCAGACAGTGAGTCTAGAAGCACATTGAAATTAACAGAGGAGATGAGAAGAGAGGAGAGGAGGAAGATGTGCAGAGCCTGCTGGAGGGAGACTGCAGACCTGCAGGAGGCCCTGAAACAGCTAAGAGAAGCCACAACCAACTAGCTAGGGACATGTGTAGCCATGCTTCTGTGACAGAGGGGGTTGAAAGGAAATGAACATGTTTGAGAAGCACTGGCAGGGTGGCAGTGGGTACTTGGGAGGAACCAGCTGGCTCTCAAAACAAGCGCAGTGACACAGTCCTGTTATCCTAGTGACGAGGAGATGGAGGCAGGGGGGTGACAAGCTCAGGGCCAGCTCTGACTACAGAGTGAGGGCTTATCTCAATAAAACAAAGCAAAACAAACAATAGTAAACAAACCTTACAGGAGGACCTGGCTCCTTGTCTGTTTACTTATTTATTTATTTATTTATTTGAGAGCGACAGACACAGAGAGAAAGGGAGAGAGAGAGAGAGAGAGAGAGAGAGAGAGAGAGAGAGAATGGGCGCACCAGGGCCTCCAGCCACTGCAAACGAACTCCAGACGCGTGCGCCCCCTTGTGCATCTGGCTAGCATGGGTCCTGGGGAATCGAGCCTCGAACCAGGGTCCTTAGGCTTCACAGGCAAGTGCTTAAGCCATCTTAAGCCATCCAGCCCGTCTGTTTACTTTAAGCTAACAAACAGACCATCACAAGCGCTCAGTCAGTTCCTAGCCTGTTTTTTTTTAAAATTTGTTTGTTTATTTGTTTTTGTTGAAAAGTAACAAAAAACAAATGTGTGGCACCTTGAACAGAGAGGCATTGGCTGGAAACCTAATCTTTGCAGTTGTGGCAGACCCAGGGCGAGACACTGGGACTAGCAGGACCTAAGAGGGTGGTGTTGGGCAGGAGAAAAGAATGAAAAGAATGTGAACTCCCACAGCCTTGCCAAGACTGACTTCCCACCAGCCTCCCGCGGCAGGAAGCTGAGGTTGCTCTTCTCTCCCCAGCTACGCTGTAGTAAGAAAGGCACGGCGGCGTCTGGACCAGAAGTGAGTTGCATAGTTTCCTTTTGGCCAAGATAATGAGGTAAATCCTCGCCTTCACCCCCCCAAGCCACAGCGATATTAAAAACAATGGATATTGGAGAATGAACTCCGAACAAATACCCACTGACAGGGGCTTTGGCTTTGCCTGGCTCCTCAAGATCCCCGTCCTCCACCTGTCCTGGTTCCCAGAGCATTCTCCTGGCTCCCTCGGGCTCTTCCAGGGACAGTTTTTCATTTAAGCTACTGTAATATCTGTGCAAACAATCATCTCTCTCCCTCCCCGCTTTTCCTTTGGCTGCTGTTCACTCTGCAGCCAGGGCATATTTAAAAGAGAGAAACTTTAAATTAAGTTTGGGAGAGTTGAAATGAAAGAAAACAGCCCTTACTACTATCAGACGAAAGGAAAGGGCTCTGGTGGCTATGGGGAATCTCAGGCTGTCCTTCATCTCAGCCGGGAAGAAGCCCAGGCAGTGGTCTGTGCGCTCCTGATTCCACATGCCCGTCCACGCTAACGAATAGGAAGATGCGGCCCAGCGCCCTGAGGCCGAGGCTGGTCCCCACGCGGATTCAGAGGACCAGTGCCTGGGCTCTATGGGATGACGGGCAGTGGCGCTCCCCACCCAGGGTGATTTTGTTCTTCTGCCAGCATCTTAAGCCAAAGGAAGAAAAGAGGGAGAGATGGAGAGAGGGTGGGAAGAAAGATGAAAGGAAGGAAAGGAGAGAGGAAGTCAGCTTAGTCCACAGGTGTATACCTAGGACGTCCTGGAAGGCAAGAGGCCCTCCCTTCTTCTGTCCTGACTTCAGCACTGGCCCAAGGTCAGTTGTTATATATATATATATCTGACCTTAGAAAGAAGAAGAAGAGTTAAGCAAAATAAAGAGATGATAGACTAAAAACCTTGTGGATATTGGAAGCATTCTTAAGACAGCCCGCTCCCCAAAGAGAGGAACAAGAGTATTACTCATCTGTCTGGGCCTGTTCCCAGCTTCTTCTGTTCCATTCCCGTGACTTATGTGCACCTGTCAATCAAAGTATTTACCACTCTTAGTCACTTGGAAGGCACATGACCTGGTCTAGCCAATCAGGAACTTTCCTGAGACTATTACAGGAAAAAGAGACCTTCTTCTCTGAATCCAGCACAGGAGAAGAAGCAGGGGTGGGTGGGCAATGGGGTAGGGGGAAGGAAGGCAGGGCATCCAAACTCCCGGATCCAGTCATCTGTATAATCCAAGCTCCTTGCTCTGCTTCCCACGGCTCCGACACATAAATCTGTGAGCTCTTCACTGAGCAATGTCAAGTTGGGGGTCTAGAGCTTGGAAACCCTAAGTCTTGACACTGGGTGATTTCACATGCGTTGACAGTGGGCTTGGCTGGGTATGTGGAATGTTTGTAGCAGGGGCGTCGCCAAGGAAAGGTGGCATTATGGGAGCAGGAGGATGAGGCGAGATTTCCAGGAGCAAGAGCAGTGCCAGGGAGATGAGCAGCTCCTGGTAGATGCACCAGAGAGCTGGGGGCGGGAGCAGAGGTCCTACGTGGAATTGAACAGATTTGCTTGTGAATCCATCATAGAACAATCGATGCAGCCTAGCATTCTGTTTATTTCCGTTTGACTTTACACCTTGGGCACCTTCCCTTAAAATTAAATATGATTTCAGAATGATTTTTAATGGCCACATAGCACTCCATCATATAAATCTAGTGTAATCTGTTTATCAAATCCCCTAGCGCCGAGGGCTGGAAATGAATCGTTTTCATTTTTGATGTATTTGTTTGTTTATTTATGTATTTATTTAGTTCTATATTATGTTGCCTGGAACCTCCTTAGAAATAGATCTCTGGGTACATTTCCAATTATATCCTTAGGAAAACATTGCTATAAATGGAATTGTCTTGTCAAAGGGTATATATGTATCTTAAAACTTTTGATCCATCTAAATAGCCTTACAGAACAGTTGTGACAAGTTTTACTCCCACCATAAGATGGAAGTTTCTTTCACTTGGAACCTTTGCCAGCCCTAAGTACTATGAATTTGTTTTTTTTTAAGCTTGGCTAAAATGACAGGTAAAAAATATATGTCTCACTGTTTTAATTTGAATTTCTTTTATTACTACTGATGGCATTTTTTTCCCGTATATTTATTGCTCCCTTGAAGTTTCCTGTTGTAAGTTTCTTATTTATGTCTTTGCTCATTTTTCTAATGGAGTTCTCAGATTTTCTTATTGATTTGTTTGAGTAGTCACCTCCCTGTCATGTATGTCACAAATGCTATTTCCTACTTTCACAGTTGGTTGTTTGATTTTTAATTTGACTCATGATAGTTTGCTCTAAATAATGGTCTGAGTTTTGTTTTACACTTGCTATTTCCCCTTTGTGCTATGGAGACACCCTGCTCCAAAGCCAGATAAATAGGCCCCCATATTTCCTTCTAATTCTCAAATTTAGTAGTTTGTACTTCCTTATCCATCTGGCATTTCTTTTGATGAAAGTCAGGTGATAATCAAATGTTTTTCCCTCTCCAAGCAGTTAATTATTTGCCCCAACATCATGTGAGTTGAGTATTCATCTGTTAACCCTCATTTGAAAGGGTGCCTTGTGACTCACTGGATTTTGCTGTTGTTTTGAGGTGTTGTGGGTTGAACCCGGGGCCTTTCACATGCCAGGCAAGTGCGTCACCCTCAAGTCCCTTACTGGGTTGTTTTAAGGGTGTGGATCTTTCTCTAGGCTTTCTGATTGGTTCCTCTGGTCTCGAGTCCACCCTTTGTTGTCATGGGTTCTGCATTGTGAGTTCAAGCAACCCTGGGTAGAAGACATTAGAACAAACTGCCAGCGCTAGACACGTACCGGATTTCTTCTTCTGCTGTTCCCAAAGCAACGCAAGCTAACAACTACTGACATAGCATGCTCATCGGGGGGTTTAGAGTATATTTAAAGTATATGGGAGGATGGGCATGGTACATATAAAACTTCTGTTCCATTTAATAACACAAGGTACTTAGAGATTTTGGTGTCTGTCTGAGAGAGGTTTTGGAACCAGTCCAGTGGCAGATACTGAAGAATGACTGTATGACTGTTCTTGGACCAGAATATAATTAAGTTCATTAAAAAAAAAAATCTCAAGCAAGAATCTTTGCTTTTCAATAAGGAAATTTAAACCAGTGATATTTGTTGCAAAATCATTCATGCAATTTTGCACTCTGATCTTGTATGCTTTTTTTCTTTTTTATATTTTATCTATCCTTTAATTTTTTTTGGTCAATTTCATACAATGTTATCCTTGATCTTAGCCAAAAGGCTGAGAAATGATTAGGTGTATATTATATTTTGATAATATATACCCCCACTCCACTCTCTTATCCATCTTCTACTCTAATAGAATCTCTTCTTCTTCCCACCACTTGCTAGTGGCTACATTACTGAAGAGAATGACTCATCCTTTTCTACTGCCCATTAAAGGCCTTTAGCTCCTCAGGGTGCAGTGGGACCTCATAAGTCTCCTTCCATCCATGGAGGAATGTTGACTAACCCTATCTTGTGCAGGTCTTGTGCAGATAACCACAGCTGCTGTAAATTCCCCAGTGTGATGGCCATGTCACGACACTCCTCCCCATCTTCCAGCTCTTACGTGCTTTTCTGTCTCCTCTCCCACAACGTTCCTTGAGTTTTAGAGGTGGTGAAACAGATTGTCCTTTGTTGTTGTTGTTGTTGTTGTTATTGTTATTTGAGACAGTCTCACTCTTTAGCCAAGGCTGGCCTCAAACTCATGGCAATTTTTTTTTGCCTCAGCTCCCAAGCTCTGGATTATATGCATGCACCACCACACTTGTCTATCTTTGGTCTGCCTTATCCAATGCTTATTCCCCAGCCTAGAACAATACTAAGCAAAAAGCGCAAACTCAGTAAATGCTTATTAGATTAAAACATGTATAAACTAAGTGTAGGATAAAGGTGGTGATTTAAACAAGCAAAGAAAGGATAGTAATGTGGAGTGTGTTGGCCATCTATCCAGAGAATAAACAAATATACACTCACCTTCTATCATGCACACACCAAATTTCAGGTGAATTGAAAACTCAATCTTGGCTGGGCATGGTGGTGCACACCTTTAATCCCAGCACTTGGGAGGCAGAGGTAGAAGGATTGCCATGAGTTCAAGGCCACCCTGAGACTGCATAGTGAATTCCAGGTCAGCCTCGGCTACAGTGAAATCCCTACCTTGAAAAACCAAAAAAAACCCTCAATCTTGGGGCTTGAGAAATGGTTTGGTGGTTAAGACACTTGCCTACGAAGCTAAAGGACCCAGGTTTGATTCTCCAGTACTCACATAAGCCAGAGGCACAAGGTGGTACATGAGTCTGGAGTTTGTTTGCAGTAGCTAGAGGCCCTGGTGTAACCATTCTTTCTATCTTCCTATTCCACTCCTCAAATAAACAAATAAAATATTTTAAAAACTCAATCTTGGAGATGAACCAAGGACATATAAGAAAAAAAAAAAAACAGAAATATATAACAGTAGCATAGACAAGATTGCCTTAAATAAGATACCAACCACGAAAGCCAGAAAATCAATGATTATTTTGTCTCTATCCAAATTTAAAATTTCTCTAAGACAAAAGGTGTCACAAACCAGCCAAATAAAACAATATATTTGCAGCATATAACAACTATAATAAATCATGCAATAAATCTGAAAGAAAAATAAAATATAATCAGTGCAAAACTGGGAAATGGATATGAATTAGGAATTCACAAAGAGGGAAAAAGACAAGAAACCCATTTAAAACACCTTGGTCCCACAAACAGTAAACTCACAATGAGATACTTCTCACTCATTTGGCTAGGAAGTAATAAAAGGTATTTGGTTGGGGCTCAGGGAAGGGGGTGTATTCACATAGCACAGGGGCATCAAATGTGGTTGAGTAGAATCCACCCAATTAAACACACAAATGCCCTCTTACCTAGCAATTCCTCCCCTTGGCATTTGCCCTCAAGAATTACCCTTGCATAAATACAATAAGAGGCAGATGTAATGATGTTATTTTAACCCTGGTAAGATAAAGTAATTGTAAAGACTTTTATTATCTTTATTTTTTTTATTTTTCTGAGGTAGGGTTTTGCTCTAGCCCAGACTGACCTGGAATTTACTATGTAGTCTCAGAGTGACCTTGAACTAAGGTGTGTGCCACCACACCCAGCTCACTTTTATGTCTTTCTGCAGAGGAACAATGAAATAAATCAAGGACTCTCTGTAATGATGATTCATTTTATTATTATTACTACTATTACTACTGTGTGTGTGTGTGTGTGTGTGTGTGTGTTGGGGGGGCAATCGTGCCATGGAGGACAACCTTGGAATGTTCTCTTCTACTTTGCTTGAGACAGATTCTCCCTTGTCATTTTTGGTTTTGCGACTTCTTGTGCGTCAGTTTAGCTGACCCGTGAGCATCTGGGTGCTCGTGACTCTGCTTCCCATTGACACAGGCGCATTGGTATTAAAGACGCATGCATTACTTTGCATCTGGCTTTATGTGGGTGCTGGGGAATCAAACTAGGGCCAGCAGGCTTGCAAGCAAGCACGTTGAATTGCTGAGCCATCTCCCCAGCCCTGAGGGCATTGCGGTAATTGTGCATGAACCTGATCTGCAATCCTGTGAGGCCCATGGGCTCCTTCTCGTCATGTGTTAAGTGCATGAAATAAAAGACGGGATTGCAAAGTGAGTGAATAAGTGCAATTACCAGACTTTTAAACATCTGATATAGCGATATAGCTATATATACTTTTATTAATACGTTTCCTATTAGGATCTGGCAGCTGATCTATTAACAGCTGAAAGTGTCATAACTGTCAGGAGTATTTTGAAAGCCCTGTAATAGCTAATCTGAGATTTCTCTTGGGGACATGGTGAGAATTTCACTTTTTTTTTTTTTTTTTTTGGTTGATTCCCGTACTAGTTTCCTATTGCTGCTATAATAAGTGACCACAAACTTAAGTTTTGGAGGACTGAAGTCTACAATCAGCATCAAGGGGTTAACACCAAGAAGTGTGTGGGCCTGCGTTCCTTGCAGAGGTGCAAGGGGAAATCTGTTTCCTGGTGTCTCCCACCTGCCAGAGGCTGCTGGCATTCTGTGGCTTGTGGCCCTGGCGGCCTTGGATCTCTGCCTACCACACCATACCGACTTCGTGGACTCTTACTCTCCTATATCCTGAAAGGACCCTTGTGATCACATTGGGCCACTGGGATAACTCAGGATCATCTCTGTGTCTTAAAACCCTTGACTTAATCACATCTATAGTCTTCTTAGGTCTCATGTGCTCAGATTCCATGCCTTCAGACATGGGCATCTTCAGAGGCCACTGCTACATTTATTTATTTACTTTTTAAAATATTTTATTTTCTTCATTCATTTGTTAGAGAGAGAGAGAGAGAGAGAGAGAGAGAGAGAGAGAGAAAGGGAGAAAGGGAGAGAGGCAGATAGAGAATGGGCATGCCAGGGCCTCCAGCCACTGCAAACAAACTCCAGAAGCATGCGCCACCTTGTATGTCTGATTCACATGGGTCCTGGGGAATTGAACCTGGGTCCTTTAGCTTTGCAGGCAAGCGCCTTAACCACTAAGCCATCTCTTCAGCTCAACTGCTACATTTATAATTGGAGAAAATGATCAATTTCAGTTAGAGTTTAGTGAAAACAGAGGTGTGAATTTTTCCCACTTAAGATCATAGATCACATGGATCCCATCACTGAACTCTAGAACTATGATGTCTATGCCTATAACAAATAGCAAACCATCAGGGCAGAGCCATTCCACACTTCACACTGTGCTATGAAACTGTCCATTGACCTTGGCTCTTATCTGTGCTAGGCTCATCATCAAAGAGAGAAAGATGGGCTAGGAGATGCTTGCCAGTTAAGGCACTTGCCTGTGAGGCCTAAGGACCCAGGTTCGATTCCTCAATACCCACATAATCCAGATGCACAAGGTGGCCCATGCATCTGGAGTTTTGTTTGCAGTGGCTAGAGGCCCTGGTGTACCCATTCTCTCTCTCTCTACCACTCTAATAATAAATAAATAAAAATAAAAAAGAATTTTTAAAAGAAAGAGAAATGAAAATTTGAAAGAAGGAAGGAAGGAAATAAAGGCATCTCTTTACTAATTTGAATAAACACATATAAGCTGGGCCTTGTGGCACAGGCCTGTCATCCCACCTGCTAAGGAGGCTAAGGCAGGGAAGATCAGTTCAAGGCCTGTTTAGGCTCCGGAGGCAGTCCAAGGCCAGTCTGGGCAACTAAGTCAGACCCTGTTTCAAAAGAAAAAGTTATCCGGGCATGGTGGTGCATGCCTTTAATCCCAGCACTTGGGAGGCAGAGGCAGGAGGATCGCTGTGAGTTCGAGGCCACCCTGAGACTACAGAGTGAATTCCAGGACAGCCTGGGCTAGAGCAAGACCCTACCTTAAAAAACAAAAAAACCTTAAAAATGATTAGAAAGGAAGAAAACCTTTATAGTGGAGCATTTGACCCTGGCATGACATTATATGACCTTGCTTGGAACTCCCATGTTATCTTTTCTTTCTTTCAGCACGCTCATGTGTGTGTCTTGAATGAGTGGTGTGTTGCGTGGTGTATGCAGATGCATGTGTGCTGTATGTGCATGCAGAAGCCAGAGGAGAATGGCAGGAGTCCCCCTCTATTGCTCATTCGCATGCTTTCTTGAGATGGAGTCTCTTACGGATTCCAGAGCTTGCCAATTTTCACGGCCCGCAGTGATTCTCTGCTCCTCCACAGGTCTGGGCATCAGTGGCAAATTCCTCTGAGTAGAAAGCAGTAAACAACGGTTGCCAGCTTGATCAAAAGCACCTGGGACAACTCAGGGGAGGCGTGCAAGATTGTGTCTGCTGACATAACCCTGGGGAAGGGCATGAGGAGGGTCTTCAGTCTCCCATTTGAGATCTCTGGCGCCCCCTGTGCCAGCTGTGTGCAATGATGCACGAGGTCTTGTGACCTCGGGGTGTGATGGAGTATACAGAGGGTGACAGATCAAGGGACTTCAAGGGACAATGAGCTCCACCTAAGTAGCCACGGGGAGATCTGCATCCGTGCTGGGATGGGTCTTCTCAGAGCTACTGCTGCTTTGGCGTCTCTGGCTCTGTAAGTCAGCCCTCACCCTGAACTGAGGAAAGAGTACCACAGGGGATGGAGGGGGGAACCAGAGCCAGGAACCTCCTTGCAGCCATGGGGAGGTCATTATCCATGCTATGATAAGACTTCTGGGTGGTACGGATGCTTTGGGGGCTCCATGTGCCAGTAAGTAACCCCTCTCCCTGCTCTGTAAGTAACCACGTTAAACTCATAGGTTCACTAAAACTGGTTTTGCTGTATAGTCACACTTTGGTCTGCCATTTGTGTCCTGTCTGGGGCGAATAGATGTGTGTTTGTGTCTCTCCAGGGATAAAGTTTCACACAATTCCAGCTGTATATGTGGGTGCTGGGGATCGAACCCAGGCCGTCTCAAGCTCCCTCAGGTCCTTCCCCATGCTTGCTTGGGAAGCACTTCCCACCTGATGTACCATCTCTCTCATATTATCTTTTTTTTTAAAAAAAGATAATTATTTAGTTGAGTGATGGAGAGAGAGAACGGGCACACCAACTCTTCTAGCCACTGCAAACGAACTCCAGATGCATGTGCCACTTTGTGCATCTGGCATTATGTGGGTACTGGGGAATGGAACTTGGGTCCTTTGGCTTTTGCCAAAGCCATTTCTCCAACCGTATAGTATCTTTTAAAAAAAAGTTTATATTTTATTTACTATTTATTTGAGAGACATAGAGACAGATTGAGGGAGAGAGAGAGAGAGAGAGAGAGAGAGAGAGAGAGAGAGAATGGGTGCACCAGGAACTCCAGCAAGTACAAAGAAACTCTAGATGCACATGCCACTTTGTGCATCTCTCTTACATGGGTCCTGGGGAATTGAACCTGTGTCCTTAGGTTTCACAGACAAGCACCTTAACCCCTGAGCCATTTCTCCAGCCTGATCTTTTGATGTGTTTGTTTTGTTTCCAGTGCTGGGCAAGCACTGTACCACTGAGCTAAGTCCCAAACCTCATCGTCCGTATTATCTTTCAGTGCTTGTGACTCTGAGCACTGGCCGGCAAACTTCCTATAAATGGCCAGGTGACACATATTTCATGCTTTTTTGGCTGCTGGGTCTCTGTTGCTGCTCCTTCGTTCTGCCACCATGCTGTGTGAAAGAGCCACAGACAATATTTGTTCGCACAGATGAGCATGTCTGTGTCCCCGCAGAACTTTATTTACAAAGGCAGGTGGTGAGCTGATTTGATCTACGACTCCGAGTGTGCCAACCTCGATCTCACTGCAGTACTTTCTATTAAACGCCCAGTGCAGACCACATATGTCACAGAAAATGTTCTGGTACCCACATTAAAAAAGCAGAATGAAACAGATGAAATTAATAGATTCGATTAGATTCAACATATTCCAAATATTATCATCTCAACAGATAATCAACATGAAAACGACAGAGCTATCTTCCAGGGTTTATCTGGTAGCCAGGCATCATAATCTGGCATGTTGCTATATTTCCATTCAGACCGGCCGTGTTGCTAGTGCTCAATAGACCTTGGCAGACAATGGCTACTGTTGGGGACAGTCCTTTGAAATTTACTAGTAGGAATATACCTTGGCAGTAGAATATGGGCTCCGCATGTAAGGACCTGGGTTTGATTCTCCAACACCCCTGCAAAGCTTTGGATGGATTTAAGTTTTAATAGTATTGTCTTCAATAATTTATTCTGCTATTTAGTTCTCCCAAATTGTAAACTCATTTTTTAAAACACATGACACATTTCTTCTATTATATCTTTGGTTATTGTTCTGGTTCTGTTCTTGCATGTATTTTAGAAGCACTAACTATTTAATATTGAGTCGCAGTTCTGCCATTCTTCTCCTTCATTGTTTTAATGTCTTTTCATTTTGTACTCTAAACAGCATTTTAAGTTTTATCACTACGTTCTTCACTATGTTTTTTTTTTGTTTGTTTTTGTTTTTCAAGGTAGGGTCTCACTCTAGCTCAGGCTGACCTGGAATTCACTATGGAGTCTCAGGGTGGCCTCGAACTCACGGCCATCCTCCTACCTCTGTCTCCCGAGTGCTGGGATTAAAGGCGTGCGCCACCACGCCAGGCTTTCTTCACTATGTTTTTTAAAATTTATTATTATTATTATTATTTTGGTTTTTTTCAAGGTAGGGTCTCACTCTAGCCCAGGCTGACCTGGAATTCACTATGGAGTCTCAGGGTGGCCTCGAACTCATGGCAATCCTCCTACCTCTTCCTCCTGAGTGCTGGGATTAAAGGCGTGTGCCACCATGCCCAGATTTTTAATTTATTTTTTGTCTAAGAGAGAGAGAGAATGAGCACAGCAAGGCCTGTTGTCATGGCAAATGAACTCCAGATACATGTGCCACTTTGTGCATCTGGCTTTATGTGAATACTGAGAAATCAAACCTGGGCCAGCAGGCTTTGCAAGCAAGCACCTTTAACTGCTGAGCCATCTCTCCAGCCATTAAAAAAAAATCTTTACAGGCTCAAAATGAAGACTGAGGTGTTATAATGCTTCCTTATCTAGCGCTTTTCTTTATTGCTGTCTCATACTTGCCAATAAGCTCCTTTGTCATCCAATCCTTTTCACATGTATTTTCTCCCTGTTTTAAATTCAATGTAATGGATGCACATGAAAGTAAGCCTATTAACTTCACTCTATACTAAAACCTTCAAATGATCTTGAAATATGTCTTGAATTATCTGGTGTATTAGTTAGCTACTGCCACAATGATGGCATGTAACAAGCCACCCCAAACACCCTGAGAAGCACAGTAGGTTCATGTGTGAAGGTTGGTTGGGGTGCTCTTGCCTCAGGCTGTGGGCTCTGCTTCCTCTCTCATTCTGGGCTAGTGGCCACCTTGACATGGTGTTCTCATGATGCATGTCAAAGTACCTTAATAGGCAAGAAGAGACACTCCATTACACTGAAACTGGAAGGCTGGAAACTCATATCTTGTCACCCACACCCAAAACCATTGGCCAGAGCTAGTCATGTGGCCAAACACAACATTTATTGATTAGTCCTATCATTTCACTCTTTGTCACTTGTTTTAAAGGGACACTTTGTAAAACCACTGCCATGTACTATTCCATCTCTACTAGAATGACTAAAATTAAAAGCAAACAGAAACGCTGATGTTGCCATGTGCTGGTGAGGGTGCAGACAAACTGGACCTCTCCCACAATGCTGGCAGGGATGCCGAATGGTTTGCCCTCCCTTTGGCAAGTGACATGGCAGGCTTTTATAAAGTTAAATATACATCTGCCATATGACTCAGCAATTTTACCTGTAGGCATTTGCCCAAGGGAAATGAAAACATACCCTAAGTGAAAGAAGCCAGATTTAAAAAAAATCCACACAGTCCTTCATTGCATGACATGACATTCTGGAGAAGGAAAGATGGAGACAGAGAAGAGATGAGCCAATAAATATAAAAAAATGATTCCAAACAAAGGCTAAGGCCTTTCTAAAAAATGTCTTGTTTCTTTTAGTAAATTGTTTTCATAGAAGAGTTTTCTCGGTATCATAGAGCGATACAGCCATTATTTTATATTACAGCATATACAGCCTGTTTGTGGTTGGGTTGTTCCCTCTCCAGGTTTTGTTTTGGTTTTTCAGACAGGGTCTTGCTAAGTAGTCCAGGCTGGCCTCAAACTCATGACCCTCCTGCTTCAGCTTAGAGTGCTGGGATTCCAGGTATATGCCACCATGCATGACTGTCCTCTCCAGCTTTAAAAAATTTTTTTAACGAGAGTGAGAGCGAGAGCAAGAGCAAGAGAGAGAGAGAGAGAGAGAGAGAGAGAGAATTGGCCCTCCAGGATCTGTAGCCACTGCAATCGAACTCCAGACGTGTGTGCCACCTTGTGTACATGTGCGACCTTGAGTGCTTGCGTCACCTGTGCGTCTGGCTTACGTGGGATCTGGACAGTTGAACATGGGTCCTTAAGCTTTGCAGGAAAGCGCCTTAATGGCTAAGCCATCTCTCCAGCCCTCATTTCCAGTTTTGAATAAAAGGAATTTCTATGTAAATCTGGTGTTTAACCATAATAAGGGTGACTCTTCCCTAGTCCTATTCATTCTAACTTATTGCTATTTTTCTGTCTGATTTCAGACAAGATCTGCATTCTACACTGCTGTTTTCATTATCCATGGGAGGGCCTGGGCAGCTAGCATCTCTAAAGACCATACTGATACCAGGAACAACGTCAGAGGACATCAGTGAGGTACCAGGACAGCAGGTCCCAGCCTCAGGGAATCTGATGGGAGAGATGATCTGTGATGCCCTTTGAGAGCCTGGAGAAGATACTGTACTCCCGAACGAGGCCCAGTCCTCCAGATGTTGAGCTCATTAACAGCTGTGCCTGAGGAAGTTGCAGGAACATCAGGGACAAGACTAAAGGAGTCCAGATAGGAACACTGAGTTGACCTTGCCCCAAAGAGGATGAGAGTGAGGCAGAAGGACGAAGACGGGGTATTATCCAGGCTTCCAGTCCTTGGGGCTCCACTCTGCTGACTTCTTCCCTAATTAAAGCGTTCTTTGCTCCCTGCAGGGGCGGGGGGGGGGGATGTGGCAGGCAGAGAACACATGAATAATTAGCAGTTATGGCCAAGACTGCCTCATTCTGCAGAGATGATCTCCCCAAAGGAAGCTGATGGGTTTGGCTGGTGCCCCAGGATTTCTTCTCTTATTCCTAAAATTATCTCTGGGTAATCAGTGACTTCCTGCCACCCCAGGTCTGCGCTGAACAAGCAGGCAGCCTGCTGGTCTCCTTGGGCCAACCTTTGTGGGGAGGATGCCACGGGGCAGGTAAAGGCCCTGGAAGGGCTAGAGCAGGGCCTGTGCCATCCTACCTGCCACATCACAGGTCTCCCTGCAGGTAGAGGCTCACCTTCCCTACATACCGCACACTTTACTGTGGTCAGGCTTCAGGCTTGGGCTAGCTGGTGTGTGATCAGGTTTCAGCTCTTCTTCTTCTGGAAAATGACCAGTCCTAAGAGGAGAAAGAAAAGATTGGAGTGGCAGGAGAGAGTCAACTTTCTCCTCTGTGTCAGTTGGGCCTGGACTGAGTTGAGCTGGCCTCTGCCTTGCGGAGAAGGCAGAAGCCAGGCAGAAGGTTCTATTCAGGGTCGTGTTCATGTGTGTGCTGGGCCTCAAGTCAGGGAGGCCCCTATCCGTGGAGGCTGAAAGGTGTTCTGCTGCGCTTCCCTTGTTGGCCCCCAGCCTTCAGTAACCTTGTTCATCACTGCTTGGTGGACAAGGGGACTGATGAGGACTGAGTGGGCATTGGAAGAGGAGGTGACGGGGCTGGACGGGGTGCAGCCGGAGTAGGCCCAGATGTCTGGCCTTAATGAGTTTCCTCCCTGTTTGGGGTGGAAGGGTGAAGTGGAAGGTTTTTTTTTTTTTTCTGAAGCCTCTTTGGTGGTCTCCTCATGGCTTAGAGGAGACTGACACCACAGCAGAGGGGTCAGACGAAGCAGAGAGGCCGTATGGACAAGGGGCTTAGGGAAATATGGTGGTGGGTGTGTTCAGAGTAAATACTGGTGGCATGCTAAGGGGCTTTATTTTTTACATGTGTAAACATGTACTCATATGTGTGTGAGTAGGTATGTCAACACATGTGTATCTGCATGTGTGGAGGCCAGAGCTATTGCCCTCCACCTTAATTTATTTTTTGGAAACAGGGTCTCAAACTGAACTTAGAGCTCACCAATTTGGTGAGATTTGTTAGCCAGCAAGCTCCAGGCATCCTCCTGTCTCTGCGTCCACTACACTGGGACTACAGGCATGTGCCACCACACCCGGCTTTTACGTGGGTGCTGGGCATCAGGACTCAGGCCCGCAGGCTTGTGTAGCAAGCACTTTACTGACTGAGCTGTCTGCCCAACCCCTCACCTAGAAGCTTTGTGAGGTGAGGGAGTCTTCTGTGCTAGAAGTGGTTATGGGCCGTCCAGTTTACTGAAATGTAAAATTCCTGGAAATATGGTTCCCTTTTGTAGTATGCAGCTGAGAAGGAGGGATGTGCTGGCAATGGATCTTTGGAGAGGAGACATGAAGCACGAGGAAGGAGCACGGGTTTCTGTCTGGGGAGGGAAGGTTTGAGGAGGGCTGTGTTTTGAGTGGCTTTCAGAGGACACATTAGTGGCCATCTTTGGACATGTATCTGAATTTGCTTCTCAGATTTTTAAAAATTATTTCAAAACAGTGAGGGAGGGGAGGGAAAGAGAGAGATATTGGACATTCCAGGGCCTCTTGTCACTGCAAACGAACTCCAGACCCTTGCACCATTATGCCGCTTGGTGCATCTGATTTTATGTGGATACTGGGGAATTGAAAGCAGGTGATCAGGCTTTGCAAGCAATGGCCTTTAACCACTGAGCAATCTCTCCAGCCCTCAGATAAATTCCCAGCAGTGACATTTCTATGTCAGAGGAGAGGCAGCCATCACGATCCTGTTGGAAGTAGTGACAGCAGAAATCCCTGAAGTTGGCTTACCAAAGAGAGACACATTAGGGTGGGCTTCAGTGGCTCACTTGGAGCGGGACAGTCTGGGAGTTTAGGCTACCTTCATCATGGTGGGGTCCAGAACCTAATCATTGTCACTGGGCCCATTTTGTCTGCCTCATCTCATGTTGGACATTTCCCTGAGGTGACTTAATTCCTAGGCAGCCTTTCCCTACTGGAGCCCCTGGGAACTCCAGGCTTACATCTCACCAACTTAGCCATCTGCGTATATTTAGGCCACACAAGTGCTGGGCTGAGTCTCATGGGGTCATGAATACCACCTCCTGGAGCATAAAGGTTGTTGTCCCTCCAAAGGATGGGCTATTGGCTGGGAGAAAGGGCTTCCCAAGGCAGGTCAGGACCTTGCTGCCCAGAGACGGAGCTCGGAAACCCCACATAGGTCCACCCAGCAGGGCCCATTCCAGTCCTCTGGGTGTTATCCAATGTTATCTTTTGCAGGCACTCAGTAGCTGAGGAGAATGCTGTGGGAGCAGACTCTTAGCTACCTGGTCTCTCAGAAGAATCATGAGTCTGTCGCATATGCATCAGAAGACGCTGCTTGCCAGGAGCTGCTGAGAGCCGCAGATGGAGAGTGGAGCCAGGCCCAAGGGATGAAACAGCGATCCCCCACAACAACTGTCTCAGAGAGCTTCCATTCTGTGTGGGTGAGATGGGTGTGCAGGCAGAGCCTACGACCACAGTCCGCGGGTCGCAGTACCAGAGGACTCCCACTGAAGTCACTCCGAGGCTTTCTAGAAATGAGAGGGGCCTTGAGACAGGAAAACTGTCTTGGATCACAAGGAAGAGGCTTCCAGACAGGAGATAGCTGAGGGAGGAAAGAGCAGCCTCCTCCATGGGGATGGACAGTGAGGAGGGATGGTGTCTCCTGAGGTGCAAAATGACAGGGACGGGGTGCCCACCTGAGAAGCTTGAACTTAATCTTGGGTCGTGGAAAGCCAGTTAAGGGGTCTGTGCGGGAGTGTGGCTCTCAAGGGGGTATGGGCAGGTAGCTGGGGCAGCTCAGGAGAGAACCTGCGCTGAGCAGATGGAGGGATCAGGTGACTTATGGAGCAGGAAATACGGCGCCACATTTTTCTGATGTCCTGCATGTCCTTCCCTTGGCCTGTCTTTCCTTTCCCTCCCCTTCTATTCCCACTTCCCTTTTGTCTCCTTGGAGGATGAGAGCTGCCTTCCCAGAAATCGAAGTTGATGGGGAAGTTTATCCTTGGCACAAGAGACATCCGCTTCACTCCAGAAAACCCAGGGTAAAATAAATCTAATTAAATCTGTTACTGTTCACAGCGACTAGTTTTGTGGGCAATTGACCTGTTTTATTTATTATGTAAACCATCATGAAAACCAAGCTCCATATTATTTATGCTAATGGAGGGAATAGGTAATAAATTCCGTGTGAGGATGTGGGCAGACCAGATGGTGCTGGTGGCACTTTGATGGCTGGTGCTGGAGGAGCCCGTGCCAGGCTGTTGCTCCCAACCGCAGGAGAAGGGCTGGGAGGTGCTGGGCGGCGGGCGGGGTGAAGCCTGAAGGAGGGTGGCAGTCTTGCTCTCAGCAAATTGTAGAATGCTAAGGAGAAGGCGGACTTTCTGGGTCGTCTCCTCCCTCTCGAGGAAGCTCCACCACGCTGTGTCATTACCTTGGAGAGATGGTAATGAAACGAGATGGAGTGCCTCCCATGTGCTGTGTCCCAGGCAGAACTGCCACCTACACGGTGGCATTGGATTTCCATGACCGTCCTGAGAAGTAGGTCTACTCTGGCCCTGGCTTACAGGGGAGAAAATAGAAGAGGTGTGAAGCGGGGTGTGAAGCTCAGGCCCTTTCAGAGCTCCAGGGTTCTGGGGAAGGAATGGTGGTGTGTGGACTGGAGGGAAGAGAGGAGGCAGGAGTGTGAGGAGGGTGAAGCAGCGAGGGATGAACGGGAGTTGGAGAAGGGAGCAGGAGGAGAGAGGTAAGAAGATGGGCTGAGGACGTGGCAGGATGAAGAGGCACCTTTGCTTTCCCCTGAGGGCAGCTGGCCCCAGATCTTCAGAGGAAAGGGGAGGTAGGGGGGAGCAGGGCCAGACAGTGGCTGCTTCTCACTGAGACTACAAGGTGACTCTTTTGTTTATTTATTTATATATATATATTTTTAAAAGGTTTATTTTTATTTATTTATTAGAGACAGAGAGAGAGGGAGCAAGAGAGATAGGGAGTGAGAATGGGCACTCAAGGGCCTCCAGCCACTGCCAAATTGTGCATATGGCTTACGTGGGACCTGGAGAATCAAACCTGGGTCCTTAGACTTTGTAGGCATGCACCTTAACCACTAAGCCAACTCTCCAGCCCAAGGCGAACTTATTTTAGAGAAGGTAAAATGCAGGGAGCTTACTGATTGGCCAAGATTGAACATATCATCTTCCTCTAAGAAAGGAAGAAAGAAATACAATTCAAGAGGCCAAGAAGAAGATACCTGACTTTATTGTAGCCTTACAAGTAGGCAAAGTTGGCTACCAGCCTGCTCTCCAGGCAGACACCCTTGCCGGACTGTGGACACTAGGGACAGACTTGCTTTTCTTGCCCACTTTAGGTCAAAGGGCCCAAAGAGAGGAATCCAAACCCAAATAGATTTGGTTTAGTTGTAAAACAGATGAAGTGCAGAGAAATGTGTAAAGGAGAAAGTTAGCAAAGGCATTGGAACTTCTGTGTGCATGTGGAAAGGACTAGAGTTGAACAAGCCGTGTTCACAATGTGTGTGAGACTCAGTGTTCCAGGGGTCAGTGCTGCCTGCTTCCGGGACTACTGATGAAGACTCAGCAGGGCAGGGCACACAGCCAAGTGCATAGGCCATGGAACGATGGAGGTGCAAGCTTGAGTAGGGCTCCCAGGAAGGCATACACTTATTTTGGGGAGCAGGAATGGATATAAGAAGGACTGTGCAGAGAGGATTTAAGGTGGTGATGCACTTGCAACAAATGCCTTAGACCTCAGGAGCACCAAATATGAATATGAAATGTGACAATGTTTCAAATATGAAACAGTTGTTGAGTGACTGGCTGATCCAGTTTACCCAGGACCAAAGGCATCCCAGGGAGGCAGGACTTTAGGTGCTGAACCCCCAAAAGTCCTAGGCAAACAGGTAAATTGGACATCCTCACCTTGCAGAGCTGTCTTGTCTGAAGTAAGGAGCTATCACGTCTTACTGGGTGTGGCAGAGGGAGCCTAGTCTTGGGTGAGGTGGTTTACTTGTACTGGAGGGCAATTCTTTCAGGACTCGGCTGTGAACAATCAGTTGCTATCACTTCTGAACACTCAGGGAAGCTAGGAGAGCTAGTGTCTGGTTTCCAGTCGGGACCTGAGTGGTACACTATAGTGTCCACTGCAGTTGCTAAGTAAGTGAATTTTGTCCCTGTGTTAATGAAGGCCAGGGTATTATCTGACGATGTAACTAGCATCTGCTGAAAATTTTTTGTCATGCCGTGCTGGGATTCAAATCCGGGGCCGTATGCTCATGCTGGGGAAGCACTCCACTCTACAGCCACACCCCTGTTCAGCATCACCGTCTTTTCAGGGATCAAGGGATTATCCTCCAAGTCCTCATCTTGGCATGCTCGAAGGGGGAGATCAAAGTACAAGGGTCTTTATCCTGGGGTTCCAGGAGGTCAACGTGAGAGGCATAGTGTCTTGGAATACTGACTTGGGGTGGAGGGACTCATGAGATTTTTCAGTTAAGTATCTTTACTTTCTTTCCTGGTGGTCACTATTTCTCCCTTCTAGCCTGGGAATCCCAGGCTATACTCATCACAGATAATTAAAAGGATCAGAACACAAACAATAACAGTTGAAATAATTCACAAAGCCCTTACTTTTCTAGAAGCTTTACATTTAAAAGGAGAGAGCTGGAGAGATGGCTTAGCATGTAGAGTGCTTGCCTGAGAAGTCTAAGGACCCAGGTTCGATTCCCCAGTACCCCCATAAGCCAGATGCACAAGTTGGCACATACATCTGGAGTTCATTTGCAGTGGCTAGAGGCCCTGGTGTGTCCATTCTCTTTCTATTCTATCTGCCTCTTTCTCTCTTTTAAATAAACAAGTTAGTTAATTAAAAAAAAACAACTTTTGCTTTGTGGGCAAAAAAATCTGGACAGAAGTGAAGGATCTCTACAATGAAAACTTTAAAACACTCAGGTGGGAAATTGCAGAAGACACTAGGAAATGGAAAGACATCCCATGTTCTTGGGTTGGAAGGATCAATATTGTGAAAATGTTAATCTTACCAAAAGCAATTTACACATTTAATGCAATCCTCATAAAAATACCAATGACATTCTTCACAGAAATAGAAAAAATCCTAAAATTCATTTGGAAGCACAAAATCCTCAAATAGCAAAACAATTTTGAGCAACAAAAATAAGGTTGGCAGTATCACCACACCTGATTTCAAGCTATATTACAAAGCCATAGTAACAAAAACAGCATGGTACTAGCACAAAGACAGATACATTGATCAATGGAACAGAATAGAGAACCCAGATATTATTCCAGGCAGCTAAAGCCAGGGTCTGATTTTGACAAAAACTCCAAAAAAAAAAAAAATTCATTGGAGAAAAGATAGCCTCTTCAACAAGTGGTACTGGGAAAACTGGATATCTATATGTAGAAGGATGAAAATAGATCCTTGTCTCTCTCCATGCACAAGAATCAAGTCCAAATGGATCAGGGACTTTAATCCAGACCAGGAACTCTGAAACTGCTAGAGGAAAAAGTAGGGGAAACCCTTTGGCATAGGCAATGACTTTCTGAATATAACCCTAGTTGCTCAGGAAAGAAAACCACTAATCAACCACTGGAGTCTCATAAAATTACAAAGCTTGTATACAGCAAAGGACATTGTGAATAGAACAAAGAGACAACCTAAATAATGGGAGAAAATCTTTGCCAGATTTACAACTGACAGAGGATTAATATCCAGAATATACAAAGAACTCAAAAAACTAAACAATAAGAAATCAAACAACCCGTTTAAAAAATGTGCTATGGAACTAAATAGATAATTCTCAAAAGAAGACATACAGATGGCATATAAACATCTTAAAAAGTGTTCTACATCCTTAGCCACCAGGGAAATGCAAATTAAAACTACTTTGAGATTCCATCTCACTCCTGTCAGAATAGCTATCATCAAGAAAACAAATGACAATAAATGTTGGCAAGGGTGCAAACAAAGGGTAACCCTTCTACACTGTTTGTGGGAATGTAGCTTGGTATAGCTATTGTGGAAATCAGTGTGGAGATTCCTGAGACAGCTGAAAATAGATTTACCATATGACTCAGCTATAGCACTCCTAGACATATATCCTAATGACTCTTCTCACTACCTTAGAGATACTTGCACAACCATGTTTATTGCTGCTCTAGTCACAATAGCTAGGAAATGGAACCAGCCTATATGTCCTTCAACAGATGAAGGATAATAAAGATGTGGTACATTTATACAATGGAGTTATATTCAGTGGTAAAGAAAAATGAAATTTTCAGGGAAATGGATGGATCTGGAAAGGATTATACTAAGTGAGGTAACCCAGACCCAGAAAGTCAAACGTTGCATGCTTTCTCTCATATGTGGATTCTAGTTACAAATGTTCAGACCTGTTTGTGAGTTGGAGTAAAAATCAGTAGCAGAGACCAGTAAGTTAGAAAAGGGCTATAAGGGACTTAAAGGTATAGTACTATATATACGGAAATGGATGAACAGATTACTGTGGGTGGAATGGCCTAAGCAAGGTCAGGGGAAGAGATTGAGTAAAAAGGAATGTGTGGGGAGGGGTAATCAAAATCTAGCATATTGTGAATAAGCCACACAATAACCTACTGTTTTGGATAATGGCACACCCAGAAGCCATAGACTAGAAAAATTTCAGTGCCAGGATGAGATATCTTCCAGTGAGTTGTTGGCCAGAGAGGTTCTTGATTTCCCCAAATTATTACAGGCTATTGCCAAGGCTCTTGGTTTTTCCACCAGGAATAAATGATAAGACCCTATTGCTGAGGACTCTACATGCCTGGGCTGCAAGGTCACTGAGAAATCAAACTGGGACTGAGCTGAAAACCTTCTCCTGGTAGACCAGCTGACAGAAAGTTGGAAAAAGCTACACTGCATGCAGCCTTATGGGAGACAGAAGCCATCAGTGGTGAAAACAGTGGACACTGCAAGCCTCAAGTTTGGCTAGCCAGGCCAAATGAGCCAATGGGTGCAATAGTGGCATGTCTGTTATGGGGGAAACAAGCTGCTCTCTAATTGGACTGAAGACCCAGTCTATGGGAGGTAATACATGCCTGGTATTGAAAACCTAACCAAAAGCCTATGGTCATGAGCATTGGGAGTGTAATGCCAGCTCTTGTCTGGCTAAATGCATACATTTTGCTCATCAAACTGCCCTGTAAGCAGTTTACTTAATATTCATATCCATATATTAATGCTACTTTAACTTTTGGCTAGAGAAGCTTCTCTTTTCAGATGGCAGTGATCACTGGGATGACCCAAAAGGCACAGTAGTGCTGAGAAAACGTGATGGAGGAATGTTCAGCACTGAAACATCTCTATCACACCTTCCATGGTTCAGGGTCCATTGTGGAAGAGGTGGCAGAAAAAGTGTAAGAGCTGAAGGAAGGGTAGGACTGCTTACAGTGCAATTGAGCAGATAGAAATTGGCCTTGATATCCACGACTTCGCAGTGCCTAGCACTATCTTCACAAGACCCTCATAACAGGAGGAAAAGATGATGACATCAAAATAAAAGAGAGACTAATGGACAGAGGGTGGGAATATGATAGAGTGTAGATCTGAGAAGTGGGAAGTGAGGGAGGGGAAGGAATTATTATGGTTTGTTTTCTGTAAGTATGGACGCTGTCAATAAAAAGGAAATAAAAGAGAAAAAAAAATCTGGACAGGGCTCTTCTGGGTGATTCTTCGACTGTAGAAGGCCTTGACTGGGATTCTTTAGTGGGACTCAGCTGATGGCTGACCTGTTCTGCAAGGTCCAAGGCAGCTTTTCTTCTAATTTTTGTTTATTAATGTGTGTGTGTGTGTGTGTGTGTGTGTGCGAGCCAGGGTCTCTGCTGCTGCCAGATGCATACTCCACTTTTGAGTTCAGCATGCCATGGGTGCTGTGGAACTGAACCTGGGCTGATAGGCTTTTCAAGCAAGCACCTTTAACTGACGAGACATCCCCCAAGTTCCAAGGCAGCTTTTGTCTAATGCCTGGTGTCTTGGGGGCCCCACTGGCTTGCTCTCCCTTTTCATGTCATCTCAGGGGATCCCCATGTGGTGTGTCCAAGCCTGGCAGTTGAATACTTGTGACGACTCAGGGATCCAAGAGAGAGAGAGAGCAAGAGGTAAGAGTTGTCAATCTCTTAAGGTTTCGATGGAAGCGGCACAGGGCCATTTCCAACACTTCCTGGTAGTCAGAGCTGTCATACAGATCACATCAATGCAAGGTGGGGAATACAGACTCACCTCCCAATGGGAGGCAGATCAAAGAGGTCACCACAATCTTTATGTGTATGCATGTTGGTGTACCTGTGTATGTGGGGGTGTGTTTACACATATATGTGGAGGCCAGGAGTTCAACCTTGGGCATCTTCCTTAGAAATGGTACCTATTTCCTTTGAGACAAAGTCTCTCATTGGCCTGGAGCTTACTAGTTATGCTAGATTTTCTGGCCAATGAGCCCCAGGGAATCTTTCTGTTTTTTGCCTTCCCAGTGCTAGGATTACAGGTGTATACCACCATACCTGACATTTTACATGAGTACTAGGGATTGAACTCAGGTCCTCATGCTTGTGAAGCAAGCCCTTTACTGATGAAGCCATCTCTCCAGCCACAATCACTGCCACTTTACATTGGTCATGGGGCCAGCCCCTCTGTCCCCAAAACCATGTTTTATAATTGGTTCCCTGCATGGCCCTCTACCTTCCTGTCTAAGCTTTCTCTTTCCCTGTGAGTTCCTCTTACTTCAGAGACCAACCACCAACAGCTACTCTGCCCACAGCCATAGACTTCTGAGAGTGGTCAGACAGGGCACCTCCCTAACAGCCTTTCTTCCATTTCTCCCTTTCCCTCCATGCTGCGTTCTAGACCTGTAACCTGGACAGCCATCCTGACTCAGCAGAGAACAAATGGGCTCAGCATGGTGGTCAGAGGAGAAATCTACAAGGGGAATCTGGCTTTCAGGTAGCAGGTCAGACTCAGGCAAGAAGGCAGAACAGTCCTTTTGGCCTTGAAGGACTCAGACCTGACCAGGTCACCCCTTGCTGATACCTTTCCATTGCTTCCAGATTGACATGCTTTATGGCTGTATCTCCCAGCACTCACACCTTGCCCTATTCTCTCTGGCCACACTTCCTTTTATCTGGGAGGATGTAGAGGCTGGGAGCTGCTGCAGCCATCTTGACACCCCAATAGAAGTGAGAGCAGAGTTAAAAGAGTTGAGAAGTAGTGACAGAGAAAGGGGAGAAAAGAGAAGAAGGAAGGGGAGGAGGAGGAGAAAAGGGAGGAGGAAGAGAGGGAGACACAGAGAGAGAGACAGACAGAGAGAGAGAGAGAGAGGGAGAGAAAGATCATGAATAATTGTGTTTGAGACTTGGATCCAGCCATGCCTGAAGCTTTATTACCATATTTCCTTTCAATTGTATGACTCATGTGTTCCTGTGACCTTAAGGGGTTTCTGACATTTGTACAAAGAGCCCCAATGATGGCAAGGCTCAGCTGGGAGATCAGCCTTGGTCTCCTCTGGGGAAAGAAGGGGATCTTGGCTATCTTAGTTGGAAGACCTCATTTGTCAGCACATACGGAGAATCTGAGTCCTAGAGAGCCAAAGTCACACACAGAGGGAGTCAGGTCTCTGGACTCCCAGTTTAGGGGTCCTTGTATCACCGGATATGCCTGAGCAGGGAGGGAGTTTCCTCCTGAGGCTCTTGACCTCAGCTGGCACTGTGGGCCACTGTGTGGTACTCTGATCACACATGGGCTCAGGTCATGAGCAATGATGTGGTTGAACTAGCTCCGGGAGGCGGGTGGGGTGGGGCGGAGTGAGACCTTCCAGGCAAGCCCTGGTTACCTGCTGTCCATAATATGCTGAAGCTGTAGGACCCAGAGTCAGGAGGCATCAAGGAGAAGGCAGCTGAGATAGCCTCAGGAGGCTCAAGGCCCTAAGGGTGAGGCAGATTAAGAGGTGTGAGCACCACTGGATTTCAGCCATACGGGCCTGCTCTGTTTCTGTAATGTGCTCTGCAGTGCCCACCAGAGCCTGCATGCAGGCTATACACACCCTTCCCCTGCCTTGCTATCCCCCTTGCCAACTCTGAAGCCTCAGCCTAAACATGGCTTTCTCACAGCATGCATTCTTGTCTACCTTGCCTTCAATAATTCAACCAATGTTATTGAGCTACTAACTACGTGCCAGACCCTGCTCTGTTGAAGTCTGTGCAGTCCCCGAGGCAGGGGGGGTGACATACACACACACACAGAGGCAGACATACATGGACAAGGATACACAGAGACACGCCCATATACTCACAGACACAATGATTCAGACATAGACACACACACATAACACACAGGCACATGGATACACAGGGACACACACAACAGTGTGCACAGACAGATGCACACAGACAGACACACACACACAGAGAACACACTGGATAGGAGTGCCTGTGGATGTCTGTGGGAGACAGAGAACCATGGAGGAGTACCCAGAATTGTGGGGGCACTCTAGGCAGGGGAGCTGCTAATGAGGTAGTAGTGGTTTGTTCAGGACTGGGCAGGAGACTGGCTTACAGGAGCCTTGGGTGGTGGTGGTGGGAAGCTGGGAACCCAGAAGCACGCAGAGCTGTAGGATGGTCTGCTTTACAGGGACCCATAAAGACTTGTGCCTCACTGTTTTGTTTTTTTAAAAACATTACTTTAAAAACTATTTATTTATTTGCAAGGGGAGAGAGAGTATAGGCACTCCAATGTCTCTAGCCACTGCAAAAGAACTCCAGATGCATGCACCACTTTGTGCCTATGGCTTATGTGGGTACTGGGGAATCAAACCCAGGCCAGCGCCTTAACTGCTGAGCCATCGCTCCATCCCCAAATATTATTTTTTAAAATTTATTTATTTGCAAGGAGAGAGAGAGAGAGAATGGGCGTGCCAGGGCCTCTAGCCACTGCAACTGAATTTTAGATGCATGGTCCACTTTGTGGGTATGGGAAATTGAACCTGGGTCAATTAAGCTTTGTAGGCAAGCACTTTAACTGCTGAGCTATTTCTCCAGCCCCTAAACTCACTGTTTTTCATTTGTTTGTTTGTTGCTTTTTAATGATTTATTTATTTATTTATTTGCAAGCGGGGGTGGGTGAGAGCAGATGAGAGAATGAGAAAGACAGAGAATGGGTGCACCAGGGCTTCCTGCCAACTGCTAATGAACTCCAGATGCGTGCACCACTTCATGCATGTGGATTCATATGGGTACTAAGGATTTGTACTTGGGCTACCAGGCTTTGCAAGTGAATGCCTTTAACTGCTGAGCCACTTTGTGGTTCAGGCTAACTCAAACTCATGTCAATCCCCCTGTCTCATCCCCTCAAGTGCTAGGATTGCAAGTGAGTGTCATTACATTCATCTCCCATTGGATTTTTCAATGAGAAGCCACTGAGGGCATCTATGCAGGGTATGGTGTGATTCCATTCATACTGTTGTGTGTGTGTGTGTGTGTGTGTGTGTGTGTGTGTGTGTAAGTATTACTATGCCATGGCACTCATATAGATGTCAGGGAACAAGTTGGGGTGCTGGCCCTCATCTTCCACCTTGTTTTTTTTTATAATGTTAAAAATTTTTTTTTATTTACTGGAGCTGAGAGAGAAAGAGAGAGAGGCATCTAGAAAGAGAATGGGTGCGCCAGGGCCTCTAGCCACTGCAAATGAACTCCAGACACATGAGCTACCTTGTGCATCTGGTTTACATGGGTCCTGGGGGATTGAACTAAGGTCCTTTTACTTTGCAGGCAAGTGCCTCAACTGCTAAGCCATCTCTCCAGCCCTTCCACCTTGTTTTAATGTAGTCTTTTGCTCCCTGCTGGGAACACCAGAAGCTAGGCGATTCTGCTACCTTCACGTGCCACCTCACATAGGAGCACTGGGATTGCCGACCCCCAGGCCGGTGTCCAGCCTCACGTGCAGTCTGCGGATCTGAGCTCAGGAACTCACACTTGTGCAGAGAGGGCCTTATACACTGAGCCATCTCTCCACTTCCTCCTTTCAAATTCTTGCCAGCTCCTTTTGGCTGCCCTGGATAATGGCGGGAAAGGAGAAGGGCCGGGAAGGAGGGAAAGGCAGCAACCGTCCAGGCAGCCTCGGTGGTGGTCAGGGCAGGACAGTCACTGCTGCAGTAGGGAAAGGCTGACTCTGGATCTGGTGTCCAGACATAGGTTTGTCAAACCGGAACTGGGGAGGAAAGCAGGCAATGGCTTTGGTGGGGCACGTGGATGACATGCCAAGCTGCAGCAATAGGAGAGATGGTTCAGGAGGAAGCACAACAGTTTCCCGCAGGTAGTGTGAAACTCCGCATGCCGCTCAGCCAATGGGGTCGTCTGGTAGGCAGGTGCCCAGCTGAGATCCAAGTTCAGAGATTGGGCTAAGGCTGGAGGCATCCGTCCTCGGTGTAGAAGCGGCCAGTGCTACATTCTTGCTCTTTGATGGGATCCTTGAGGACAGAACAATGGAGAGAGAAGAGGGGGGTCTTAGACCTAAGCCACAGACGTCCTCCCCACTTACCTGTGGGGTATCAGTCATCTTGCTTGGTTTCTTCAGCTGGTTGGAACTAAAATAATCAGAGACTTGGGTTACATTCCTAGAGCTGTCAGAACAAATGACTTCAAACAATGGTTTAAAACAACATAAGTTTATCTGGGCACGGTGGCACATGCCTTTAGTCTCAGCACAGGGGAGGCTGAGATAGGCGGATAATCATGAGTTTGAGGCCATTCTGGCTACAGGGTGCATTCCAGATCAGACTGGGCTTGAGTGAGACCCTGCTTTAAGAAAAATCCTCACAAAGCACAAGTTTACTTTCTTACAGTTCTAGGGGTGCAAAGCCAAAAGCAAGATGTCTCAGGGTAGCATGTCTTCCTGGGTCTAGGGGAGACTTGGCTTCTGAGGCTCTAGGACGGGAGTGTGGCTGGGTTGGGATAGGAAGGAAGTCTTACAGAGAGCTGGTGAGGCTAGACTGAGGAGCTGGGTGGAGCTCGAGATTAGGAGAAACTGGGGGCTTTCTGTGCAGGAAATGCACTCCCCAATCCTTCTCTAACACCTGGGGATGCTACCCACCTTCCTCAGCTAAGACCAAATGCTAACCCTGGTCTGGGCCCTGCTAAGCTGCTATTTAAATAGTCAGAGATGAGTTTTCAAATTGACAAATAAAGCCCATCTGGAGTGTTTGGAGCTGACCCTCTAGGGCCTGGCTGAGCAAACCCAGTTTAATTAGCCCAGTGCTGGGCCCATGGTGCAGAGGGAAAGAGGGCAGCCCTCTTCCAGCGTGGCTCCTGACTCTTCAAGGTAGTTGGGCTGGCCCTGGTCTGTCGGTCCAGTCTGTCCATCTATCTGCCCCAGCCCTTCTCCCCAGAGGTCAAAGGACAGAGACAGAGGGTCTCACTTTACTTCTTCCCTGAGGGCAGCCTTGAGCTCTTCCTCCCAGAGTGTCCGTGCTTCTCTGTGTTTATACTGAGGTTCCTTAGAGCCCCATATCTTCACCTGTACAGTTGCATGCCACTCCATTCATTCATTCATCCACCCATTTCTTCCCTCAGTTACTCATTCGCTCCCTTTCTCACTTATTCATTCGTCAAGTAATAGAGATCACCGCAGTATAGGCTCGGTTTCCAGCACAGAGAGAGAAAGGCTTTGCCCTCCAGAGCTTTGGGTTCAGGGTTGGGCACCAGATATTGGTCAAATAGTCACCCAAGTGCGTAGCTCACTGTAGTCTCTGTGATGTGCTCAAAGATGCATGTAGCTTTAGGCAAGAAGCGGCTTGTGGTTGGCAGAGGTGAGGGTGCAGACTCTGGGGAGGCTCCCAAGGAGCTGAGACTTGAGCTAAGATTTGAAGTGAAAGGAGGAAGCCAAGAGAAGGGAATTCATTTGAGCGTGCATGCATATGCACGTGTGTACACGTGTGTGTAGGCATGACATTCCATGTACAGGGAGCTCTGAGCATGGCCCAGAGGTGAGGGAACACAGCATCAGTGCACCTGGTGGGTGGCCTGCGTATCTGGAGACAGGTGCCAGGTGAGGCCAAGTCCCAGGGTTGGAGTGGAGGCTGGAGTTTCCTGGGCCTCCAGCCCATCTGGGTCTGACACCCTCAAAGCAAGTGCTGTAAGAAGATTTACATTTTAAAGAGATCAGAACCTTGGCTGCCTGTGTGCTGCTCCCAGGGGAGCCTCCCACCTCCCTGGGCCTCACCCCCTCACTCCTGACATCTCCCGGCACTGCTTCTTTCTGCTGTGAGCTGTGGAACCAGAACAGGAATAAACTTCTCTCATGATGAATGCACAGTCAGTCAGTCCTGTTGGAGCCTGCGATCTCAGATCTCACTGCTCCTTCCTTCCACACCCCAGACACAGAGCGGAGTCTGCCAGGTCCTGACCCCGGCGCTGGCGGTGTGCTGGCTAACTGTTGACATCAGGCCTCCCAGAGGTTTGCCATGCTGGCTGGAGGAAGCTATATGTCTGACATGGCAGAGCGCCTAGTTGGGTGAAGAGGTGCTTGGGAGCTGTGAGAGTCAGCTCCAGCCCCCCCCCCAAATTCTCTACTATAAACAGAAGGAGAACTAGGGGCCCCCCATCTGGCAGGACCACATTTGGCCTTACGTGGCTGCTGGTGGTTGTGGGAGGCAACACAGTGTCAAGGGCGGAGTCCAAGCTCCTGCGGGAGGTAACCCAGGTTGGAATTCTGGCTCACCGTGACCGGTTGTGTGGCTGTGGGCAGGTCGCCTCTCTTGCCTATGCCTCGGTGTTCTCACCTGTGCAGGAGGGGCGGGAATGGTACCCATAGCTCCTTCTCCCGAAAGAGACGGAAGGTGGGATCCAGCACACAGGACGTATCAGACACCCTGGTGGTGTCTTCCCTAGGGTGTTCTACCCTTCCGCCGTGGCCAGCACATCTCTCATAGGCCCAAGGACACCTATTCCCAGGCTTCTTCCCTCTCCAAGCCAGTCAGCTCTTTTGACCCTCCCTCGGTCCCTACAAGGATCCTCTGGGATTCTTGGACATCCCCTTATCTGTGATCACTGTTATATCTGAGTCGGGATCAGCACTAACTGAGATGATCTGAACGAGAGAGAAAGGAAACCAGATCTCAGTGGCTACAGACCGCTTCACTGAGTCAAGCAGTGAAGGGCTGTAAGACCTCTTCGGGCTTGAGGCCGCGTGGCGTGTTTACAGCTGAGCAGACTTTTGCACAAAATGAGGGGCGAGAAGAACATAAACGAGGATGTGGGTCAGGGAAAACAAGATGGGAACAAGGCCATTTCCCTTGCTGATGAGACAGTTACAACTTTGAAGACGAAACTGTACTGTCTTCAGGATATGAATATGTTATTGTGTAGAACAGTGGCTTTTCACTGAGCAGGCGTTTCTGTTTCTTTTTCAGGCCCAAGGTCTGGGCATGTGTTATTACTGAGGAATTTGACCTTCATTCACAAGCCTCTGTTTTAGGGCCTGATTGTCTCAACAGCTTCAGAACTTTCCTAACCCTTCAAGCGACTTCAGTGCTGTATTAACCACTGAAACCACCAGTACATACAGCCAGTGTCTGACGCAATCCCATCTTCTGTACCCAGGCCTGGATCTTTTGTAGGGATGGCCTTGGCAATCCCCCCAAATGGTCAAATCCTAGCAACTCAAATTCTATCAGGAGAACAGAGGTTTTGCATCACATGTTTTTTTTTTTCTTTCTCTTTTCTTTTTGGGTTTTTCAAGGTAAGGTCTCACTCTAGCTCAGGCTGACCTGGAATTCACTATGTAGTCTCAGGGTGGTCTCAAACTCTTGGCGATTCTCCTATCTTTGCCTCCCAGGTGCTGGGATTAAAGGCGTGCACCACCATGCCTGGCTTGCATCACATTTTAATTCTAGAAGTTTTAGAGAGTTTCAATTTAATGATATGGGCCCCTTCAAACAACTTTGGAACATCCCAGCCGTGATCACTGGTTTCATTCTCTTTGGTAGTCTGTCACAGGGACAGAAGGAGGACTTGGATGTTTAAAAAGAAGTTAAAATGGAGAGCATCCTTCTGACGTGAGAAATTTTATCCACTCATTTTCTTTTTCTTACAGGTGTGGAGAGGACAGACTCTGGGGAAGTCCTGGCTAGGAGGACAGATGACTCACTGAGACATTTGGAAAAGTGTGCACAGGGCGAGGGCAACCATGGTGCTGGTAGCAGGTTCTATGACCACCCGAGGGCTCCAAGGAGCAATTTCTTGGAATCCAAGGACTTAGATGATCTGCACCCCTACTGTGACATCTCCCTCTGTATCTTGACCCTGCTGGACACAGGGCTGTGAACCTCCTGGGTCATCTTGTCTCTGAGACCCTCACCTGTTCTCTCAGCATTGCTACAAACCCCTGAAAGGAAGTGGGGCTCCCCGGGAGATTGTGTCTCATGTGAAATCTCTGTAGGCAGTCCCAGAGGCCCCAGCCAATCTTGGCCATGGACCAGCTCTGCTGTCCTTTAGGACATAGACTAGAGTTGGCACATGGACGGAGAAGATGGCAGTAGGCACAACAGAGGCACGGCAGACTGGGCAGAGGCCAGGCTCCCTGACGGGTTTGCTTTCTGCCTGGTGATTACCCATTACTTCCGTGGGTGCCTGATAAACTGTTATCACGGAATTATCTACCCGCAGGCTCCGCATCACTATGAAATCCATTACTGTCCGTCAAGCCCTGTGGCTAATAGGAAAAAACCTGGCAGCTGCCCGGTGCGCAGGCGGGCTCGGACAGATCCGCTATCTGTCTATTACTTCAGCAATCACACCTCGTAATGGAATCATGGATGGGAAATGACAAAAAGTCCCAGGATGTGTCATTCTGATGGGCAGCTGGTGGGTGGAGCAACCTCCCTGGCTCATGAGAGTGGGGTTGTGGCAAGGAGGTGACCCAAGGGGTCCAGTGGCAATCCTATCAGCTGCAGGGAAGTCCTTTGCAGTGGACCATGAACAGATTCCCAGCAGAGACAGTCATGTGAGTGGAAGGAAGGATGGGTGGATGGACAGGTGGATAGAAAGACAGACATATGAATAGATGGAAAAATGGATAGATGAATGAACAAAAGAATAGATTGATAGACAAATGAACTAATGGACAGATAGCTGGCTGGCTGGACAAATGGATGAATGAATGAATGGACGGATAGGTGAATGAATGAATGGAGGAAGGAATGGGTAGATGGAAAAATGAATAGGTAGAAGTATAAATGAATAGATAGAGGGACAGATAGACGGATAAGTAGATGGATAAATGAAAGAACTGATAGATGGGTGGATGGAACACTAAGCTATAACTCAACATGGGGGATGGGGGCTGTGCTCACTCTGAGCCTACTAGCCCTCTTCTTGGATGGAGGGCCTGCCCTGTCCACATGCAAGGATCAGCTGCCAAGTGGCCTGGTGCCAGTGTGGACGCTGGAGCCGGGCCGAGCTGCCCTCAAAGCCCAGCTCTGCAGCAGCACAGCCTTAGACAAAGAGCTCTGCGGCTCTGTAGCCCTGTAAAACGCACAATACTACAGTCACACCACTTGGCTGATACTCTGCTGTGCTTAGTGGCCAGAGAGGCTGCCTTTATCTTGTCCCTTCCTGTATGGAACACACAGCGATGACAGTGTGTACTTCCTGAGGTCATTGGCTGGGGGACCAGCCTGAGCCTAAGTCCTGACCCCGAGGCAGGCTTCCTCCACACCATGGAGCAGGTGCAGCCTTCCTCCTCCTTTCCACGCTTCGTGTGTGAAATCGGCCGGCAGCAGTAACCTCGTGATTTAACTGGGGACTCTGCGGGGAGCCTTTACATGTCTCATCTCACTTCCAGTCCTTTCCCCTTGCTCACTCTGTTCCAGCCACACTGGACAAGCCAGGCTCATCTACACCTCAGGTGCTTTGTAGCTGCAATTCCATCTGCCAGAAAGGCCTGTCTGCACTTTGTTTCTGCCTCCTCCAGCTACACCCTCTCTCTGAAGCCTTTCCCAGCCATCTGATCTAAAGTGAAGCCTTCCTCCCCTCCCCTCCCCATCCCGCCTTTCTCTTTGATCCCCACCTCAGCTCTTACTACCTATATTCTATCCTGCTTGTTTTCCTCTCTCCTTCTAAAAAATGGATAGTTTTTGTTTGTTTGTTTGTTTTGAGGTAGGGTGTCACTTAAGCCCAGGCTGACCTGAAATTCAATATGTAGTCTCAGGTGGCGTCAAACTCATGGTGAGCCTCCCACCCCTGCCTCCCGGGTGCTGGGATTAAAGGTGTGCACCACTGCACCCGGCTAGAATGGACAGTTTTATCTCTGGTTTGCTGCTGTGTCCCCAAAACTCTCTAGTTCATAGTGGGTGTTAAAAGTAAATATGACTGAATGAATGAATGAATGATGCAGACATAAAGCATGCAAGGAGGTGATGGACTCGCTAGCTTCCTGGTCACCTGTCTTCCAAATGTGACATCACCTTCTCCCACTTCCAGCCTCCAGCCTCTTTCCCTCTGGATGGGCCAAGGGTTGCCTATGACTTTCTCTTTTGGCTCCTGTGGTCCTTCCTCCAGAATGGGGTTCCCCAAACATGAATCAACTTCTGATTGCCTTTCCTGATTAAAATCTTCTGCTGGATTTCTATCACAATGGCCATGGATTCTGGCCCTGCTGGACCCTTGGAGCACCAGCCCTGGAAACTTCTCTGGGTCTCTGCTCCCAGAAGTCTTCTCTGCCAGAGGTGTCCCTGTGCCCTTTGCCTGGAATGCTGTCCCTTCCCGGAGATCCTCACACAGCCGGCTCCTTCTCATCAGCTGGGCTGCGGGGCAGGAGGACGTCCCTGTGTTCAGTTCAACCTCCCTCCCAGGTGTGTCTGTTTATTGTCTGCATGGACTCACCACAAACTGCAGTTATTTTGCTTGGTTGCTTTTATATTCATCCCCTTCTCCAAATATAAGTTCTTTAGGGAGAGGGGCTGTTGCATCTGGCTCAGGGCTAGAACCTCAGCGTCTGATAAAGTACTAAGTTCTTAACCAGCAGTGCCAAATGTACCACCTTGTGCAATGGTGGCATGTCTGTTATGGGGAAACCAGTTACTCTCTGACTGTATTTGAGGTCAGCTCCATGGCATGAATTCCTTCCTAACTGGTACTGAAAACCTAATCAAAATCCTATGGCTGGAGAGGTCATAAGTCCTGGGTGGGGGGAACTACTACTGTTGTCTGGCTAGATGGATATATTATGCCCACCAAACTGTCCTCTAAATGCTTCTGTTTATGTCAATATATCAATGCTAATCTCACTTTCAGTTAGAGAAGCTTCTCTTTTCAGATGGCAGTAACCACTGGGGAGACTCAGAACTCATCGAAGTGCTGAGAAGAAGAGACAGTGGAGTGTTCGGCACTAAGTGAGACATCTCTATCATACCCTCCAAGGCTCAGGGACCATTGCAGAAGAGGTGGTAGAAAGAATATAAGAGCCAAAGGACAGGGAAAAGTGTTATTGCAGTACTGTCTTCTGGATACAAAGTGGTCATGATATTCATAACCTCACAGTGGCTGATGCTACCTACACAAGACCTGCATAATAGGAGAGGGAAAGGATGACAGAAAATGGAAGAGACTAGTTGGAAAGAAGAAGGGATTCAGTAGAAGGGGGATTCTTGAAGGGGAAGAGGGAAGGTAGTGGGCAAGATTATGTTCATGCCGTATTGTCTAAATATATGGAAGTTGTCAATAAAATTAAGAAAATTGAGTTCTTGAAAGAGAATGAGTGACAGGAAAGAAGGAAGGGAGGAGGAAAGGAAAGGAGGGGGAAAGAAAGGAAGGTGGGAGGAGGGAGAGAACAGGGAAGGAGAGAGGAAGATTTCATGACACCCTTGGTTCACCCAGGGTTCCACCATCCCAGGGTCTCAGGGGCGGCGTACACTGCCTGCCTCGCACTCTGGGTCACCCAGCATTTTCACGGTGGCTGCCCCATACTTCACCTGTGATCTGCTTGTTACTCAAAAGGATGCAGTTTTGAAACCTTACTTGCTTGCCATCCCCTCCTGTCCTTTAAGCAACCTTCTTTGTATGTGTCTGGGCAGAAGTAATAAGTTGTAGGATCTCGGGCAGGTTACTGACCCTTCCCAGCTCCACGTCCCTCCCTCTGTAGGGATCTGAGGCTACCTAACATACGAGCTGGCTCACCTCCTGGCTCTGGCTCAGCATGAGAGTCTACCTTCTGCTTCTCCACGCTGTGTTCTCTGTGTGGCCGGGCTCCCTACCTTCCCACTCGGCCTGAAGCCCTGGAGGATGCGCCCTGGCCACTGGCATATTGAGGCTCTGCACACTTCTCCTCATCTGCTTGGCGGAGCCCAGCCCAATGCAGACTCCCTCTACTCCAACCTTTGTCACGCAGTGGTTCCACCGCCTGGGCACGAGTGTTCACGCCGTTCACAGCATGTGGGCCTAAATCTCACCAGGACCACGGAAACCAGCACCAGGCCTTTGCCCATGGTCAGCGCCAACACCTGGTGTCCTCAGTGCTCTGGGAGCCCTGGCTCTGTGTCTGTTGGGCTAGTAAACTGTAAGCATAGGACATCCACGTCTAGTCCTGAAAACTGCACCCCCCCCCTTACTCACCTCCCTGTCATTCTTGCCTCCATGGCGACGAGCACTGCTCCCCGGGGACCTTCACAGACTCTTCCTGCTTCAGGTGGTGCCCAGCTGGCCCTCTCACCCGTGCTGTGACTTCAGCGGTCCCAGTGCTGTGGGTCCCACCCACTCAGTTTTGTCTTCAGCTCCTGCAAAGCCGAAGCGTAGGTGACACTTAAACAGACCCTTCTCTCTCTGCCAGACCTTATCTTCCAGTTTTGTGTGTGTGTGTGTGTGTGTGTGTGTGCGCGCACGCGCTTCAGACATCCTTGTTTCACCTGTCCCACCGCGCCTTCTGCTCAGCTCGGACATCGTCTCCGGGCAGAGCGATGGTCCTCCTCCCGGTGGTGTCCAGCTTGCTGTCCTGGGCCACCCTGTACAGTGTGTGTCCTATGTGGTCATTGTCTGTTTTCTTGTTCGCGTCTGCCTCAAGATCGACCTTCCCACCCTGACAGTATTCCCATCTCTCTGGACACATTCATGGATCATACCTGCATGCTGTCTTGCACACGTGCACACAAGAGACACCCATTGGAACAGTCTCGGTCGAGGGACACGTGAGGAAAGGCTCATGGGAAGAGCAGAAGGGGGAGTGTCTAGTCAGGGGTGATAGCTCAGGGACAGGCATCCTGCTCCCCACAGGAAAAATGAATCCTTCCCTAAGTGGTGGAAGTCCAAGATCATCCAGAGCTCTTGGGCGAGGAGGGTCACAGTGCAGAGCCTGGCCTACTTCAGAAAAATGGTAAGGATATGCCAATAGCTTGTCTCAGGACAGCAGTAGGGACGCTTCTAGGAGCAGGATCCAGCCTTGACTGGCATAAGGAGTATGGTCAGGCAGAGGGCTCAGGCCCAGCAGTTTGGTCATGTAAGAGGATCCTTGTTAGGGAACCGAGGCACAGGGCTGCATCTGGAACAGGGCAGGGCCAGGCAGCGAAGCCAGCCAGCCAGGTGTTCCTAGCACTGAGCACGTGGTACGGATGACCGTGAGAACTCTTGCTGCAGTATGAAGCTCTGCCACTATCTCCACCTCTGTTTTACAAACAGGGGACACTATGGCCTATGGCTGCTAGTGCTATAACAGAATCCAAGATGGGAACCCTGGTGGCTGGTGCCGGGGCACACATGCGTACACCTAAACTCACCCATGCTCACGTCCGCCCAGCTAGGAGGCTCCTTCGGTTCTGACCCATCGTAAGCCTCTGTATGGGTAGAATGTCATTTTCGATGAATTTCTGGCTGCACAGAAGGGGCACTGCAGGGAGGAATTAGGGGCAGCAGAGCAGCCTGCTGGCTAGGCCAGGCCCTGCAGAGATTCCCAACCCAATTAGCAGTTTTATTAAAGACAATTGGATTAGAGGCGGCTGCTGCCAGTATTGACTTGGCTTGAGCCCGGGGACTTGAATCCTTCTTCATCTACCCAGATCCCTTCTCAATCAGCCACCCCTGGCTGAACACCCTGGCTGGCCCTTTCCTTTTGCCCTGCCCATCTACCACTCTCCATGCCCCCTCTGGGTTCTTACCTAGGAGATACGGCCCCCGGCAAGTCTGTGGCTGAACCCAGAAGTGAGGAGAGAGGTGCTAGACAAGAGTTAGACTGTCATGCCATCCCATCCACTGCTTTTGGAGCAAAAGAAGGGATGTCACCTCTCTGAACTTTCACATGCCTGCTCTCTGCTGGCAAGGGGTGGGCCATGTTCCGCCGTGGGCCTCCTGCCACGTTGTGCCCCTGGGCATCTGCACTTCCTGTTCTCACAGCCTGGTGTGCACTTTCTTCCCTAGCCCTTGGCCTGGGTGGTGTCACCCACCCCACAGGTCTGTGCTTCAATGTCACCACCTCACCTTCACAGATCGCCTATTTCAAGGGGGGGGGGTCTCCCCTGGGTCCCCTCTTGGTCACCACCCTGCTTGTTCTCCCACTTACCTCCCATGTGTGGAAACTGGCTAGTTTCCCATTTGTTGGATGAGTTGATGAACTCTGAGACAGCCCTATAACGCTATCATACTCGGATCATTTCACTGATTGGGAAACTGAGGCACAAGGAAATTAAGCAGCTTTCCAAAGTCACCCAGCAGGTTGGTGGAGGAGCTAGGCATGAAATAACCAGCAGTGGATGCAAAGCACATGTGCTCTCGCTGCCAGCTTGGAGGGTCCTGGGGAGACCTACAGCCCCTGCCCACACAGCCTCATTCACACGGAGAACACAGACGTCCCTGCCTCGGCTTCCAAAAGTCAGCCTGCGGGCTCAGATACGGGAGGGTTAGATACCCACAGGCTGTATCTTCTCCCATCCCCAGCCCGGAGGCAAGGAGACTTGTCCGTATCCAACAGTCGTATATTCCCACCCTGCGGATATTAATTTAGGGGTTTATAGAAAAATCCATACGGTGTGAGTTATCCAGGGCGGCGGTCGTGGGGAGAGGCACAAAATCAATGGTGAAAGATGGACCTATTTCATGGCTTCTGTAAACGGGGCTGCGGGGGCACCTGCAGGCAGGGGAAGGTCAGTGGACTGTTTGGCCCTGTGAGGCGGAGGCCTCCTGTGGCCCTGAGGACGCTGGTCTAGCGCCTGCTGGGGCTGATTTGTATTCTCCCTGGGAACTGTCAAAGGGCTCGGTAAATATTTATTAACACTTCCCTGCAGGCGAGAGTGCCTTCTTGGCGGTGACTCCTCAGAAAGCAGCTTGTGGCTGAGATGTTCCTGGCCGTGCCCACAGCATGCCTGTGGTAGACAGTAAGAGGTCCCAGCAGGGGCCACACAGGAATGAGGTCACAGCACCCACAGGGGACGGAGCCTTAGTCAGAGCCAGTTATGGAACTAGAGACCATGCCTGGTTCCCACCCCACCTCATGGCTCAAGGGATTCTCACAGCTAGGTCAGTGGCCGTGATGGCAAACTCACTGCTGTACTCCTCTGGGGACAGGTCAGAGGTTCTGGGGCCATGCTGTCCTGACAGAGATATGGTGCGAGCCACCTAGGCAAGCCACATGTGCCATTTTAAAATTTTCTTGTAGCTGCGTTGGAAAAGGTAAGAAGTTGGTTGGGGATGTGGCTCAATTGGAGGGAATGGTGGCCTAGATGCAGGAAGACCTGGGTTTGATCCTCAGCACCGCATAAAACCAGGCATGAGGCTGGGAAGATGGCTCAGCAGTTAGAAGGCACTTGTTTGCAAAGCCTTCTGGCCCAGGTTCAATTCCCAAGCTACCCAAGTAAGCTGGATACAAAACGTGGCTCAGGTGTCTGGTGTTTGTTTGCAGTTGCAAGAGGCCCTGGTGTGCCCATACATGACACATGTGTGTACACCCACAAATAAATTTAAAAAATAAAAGAAAAATCAGGCATGGTACCTCATGTTTCTAATCCCAGCACTCAGGAGGTAAATGCAGGAGGATCAGGAGTTGAAGGTCATTCTCATCTATACAGGGAATTTGAGGCCAACCTGGGGTACATAAATCCCTGTTTCAAAAAAAAATGAGGGAGTTGGAGTGATGGCTCAGCAGTTCAAGGTAGTTGTTTGCAAAGCCTGTCGGCGTGGTTTGATTCTCCAGTACCCACCCAAAATCAGATGCACAAAGTGGCACATGAGTCTGGAGTTCATTTGCAGTGGCGAAAGGCCCTAGCACACCTATTCTCTCTCAAGTAAATACTTAAATAAAATAAAAATACTCAAACACGAGTCTTTTTAAAAATACAAAATGGTACCCAAAGCAGGTGAAACCAAATGCAGCAAAATTTTTTCCTAATTCACACATCTTCCGTATCATTTCAGTGGTGTTCCTTTTCTGTCACCATCTCTAATCTTGAGAAATCAGCTTGCACAGAGAAGGGGATTATTTGGGCTCACAGTTTTGGAGGTGCCAGACACGGTCTGCTGAGCCTGTTGCTTTCCCGCGTGTGGTAAGGTGGCACGTCATGGGGAGAGCATGGTGGAGCGGAGCTATTCTCCTGGTCTGCCAGGGAAATAGAGGAAGCAAGAGCGGGTTTCCACTACCCCTTTGAGGACACGCCCCAGTGACCTAAAGCCCTCCTGCAAGGCTTTGCCCCCTAAAGTTTCTACCATTTTCCCAACAGCATCATGCTAGGGACCAACTTTTTGTCATGCGGAACTCTGGGGGACACTTAAGATCAAAATGTAGCAAATATGTCATCAAGGTAAAAAAAAATCAAAAACGGAGACATTTCACATCCTTCTGTTCTGCCGCATCTTTGAACCTGGCCACTTGATGCGAATTCACATCAGCCACATTTCAAGTGCTCAGCAACCCACCCGTGCCTCCTGTGTTGGACGTCGGGGTTCTAGAGTCTTGCCTGAAGTGCGCTTCTGTGACCGGGGTGAAACTAAGTCTTTGCCCAGGCTGGGCGGCAGGGACTGAATGGTGGCATTGGTCCTATCATTCTTCACAGGCTTCCATTCTCCTGGGCACAGGGTTAGTTTCAGGGGTGATCACGTGACTGCCTGGCCAGAGGCGGAGGACAGGTGGGATGCATGGTGAGCTAAGGGCCAGCATGACTGACCTTCCGTCTGCCATGAGGCCCAGTAGCAAGTTGGACAACAGTCACTTGGGCAGCCCGAGTCTCAGAGCAAGAAGCAAGAAGCAGACCTTTGGTGTTCTAAACCCTGATGCCCTGGGTGCATTGGCCACCACTTAGGACTTGGCCCTGTGTTTGTTGTGTAGACAGATGGTGAGATGGAAGGCTGTCCATCCAACATCTTGCAGTAATGAATGACGCCTCCTCAAGTTGGGCCTCTGGATCCTGCAGAACGAGCCCTGACCCGTGGTCTTTCCATCCACGTGGGACCCAGACGTCAAGCCCTGGCTCTCTCCGTCATAGGTCTGCTTGGAATCGTGATGCACGGTCTGAAGGAGGATGAGAGGCCTGTGGAGATGAGGCCGGCAAGCACAAAGGAGGGCTTGGCAACATGGGACTTCCCTTGCTTGAGCCACACTCCACCTTTCCGCACAGTGTACTTGGCAACTGTGGTAGTTTGAATGTATGTCCCCCGTAGACTCAGTGTTTTATTAAAATTAAATTTTCAGCTTCAGCCCCTAGCGGGCAGACTCCTGCTACGGGGCGGGGGTGGCGTGTCACTGGGGGCAGATCTGGATTCCAGCCCACAGGGGTGCAGAGGGGTTCTGAGCTCTGGCTTGCTTGCTTGTGGCGCAGGGCTGCTCGCTGGTGGCTCTCTGCTTGGATTCATGAATGGGAGCCAGCCTCTGCTGCCACTGATGGGACCTCCCCTGGGTCTGTAAGCTTGGATTAACCCCTTCCTCCCCTAAACTGTGCCTGGCTTGGATGCTCGTCCCAGCAACATGGAACTGACTACAACAGCAACCTAGGACCCCCGCCTGCATTGAGCTACACTGCACCCCACCCTGAACAGTCAATAGGTCTGCTCCTCCTTAACAACCCCTTGGTAACTCCCATCTTGTGCCTAGTTTCCTTTCATATATGACCCAGAATATATCCAGCCAGGAACTAGAGGTGCAGGGGAGGGTTCGGGGTGGTGCTGGTGATTCAGCCTGAGCTGCTGTTGGGTACGTGTGCAGTAAAGCAAACTGTGTCCTCTGAGTGAGCTCTTAGGGGGAAAACCCTCTATTTACCATCCCCTATTTATCTATGCGTGATTGGTTGTGCATATGATTAAAATCAGATGCATCATGGGAAAAGATATGCACAGTGAACAAAGACTTACATGACCAAGCCTGTCAATCCAAACAGCATGAGTTACGTAAGCCTTTGTTCACTTCATGGTGTCCCACACCCCTTCACACCCGACTCTCCCTTCTTTCCTGGACTCCGTGAAAAGAAGCCCCAGGAAGTGTCCCACTGTCCTTGAGCCCTCTGGCACTGGCGTGGGAAGTGGGGAACTGTTTGGAGCCCAAGGTGCTCAAGCTGAGTAGTGAGGAGGGCGAGCATCCAGCAGGTGAAGCGGGTTGAAGCAGCCAGGTGGAAGCAGGTTGGTGGCAACGGGAACAGCATGTGCAAAGTCCCTGAGGCAGTCACTTGCCCCCATGCTTCCAGAAGGAAGTGTCCACTTCAAGAGGACCAGCCTTGTTCCTTGCGTCTACGCCCTGCTCCTCCTCAGCCCTCTGTGAGCGGTGAGTGGGTGACTTTGGGAGACTGTGACGGCTCAGCAGGGTCTCGTCCTTACCTCTCATGACTCCATCACCTCCTGAGGTGGACTAAATACTGGTGACCCACGATGATGGCCACAGGGCTGTCTGTAACCACTCCTTCCCGAAGAGCCTTGCCACCTGCAGGGAGTGGAGGGGGTCTCGGTGACAGACGCAGAGCCTCTCCCAGCTGATGGATATGATTACAATGGTTTCAGGATTGACCCAGAAAATTCCCCGCAACAGCTGTCCCTGAATGGCATGCATGTGGCCAATGGCTGAGAGGCCAAGATAGTTTGCCTAGAAGTAAGGGTTGGGGAACCAGAAATGGTCGCTGTCTTTCTCTCTAACAAAGTAGGTCCGGAGGAGCCATTAGTTACCACCACTGGTTTCCAGGGCAAAGTATTTCCACGAAAGTAGACCCGGCTCTGCACGCCCCGCCTCAACTCCTTGGGAAGAGGAGGCACTCCTTTGCTTGGCAAGCTTAGGAGAAGTCACCGAGCATGCTCAGCTCAGGCTCCCCCTCTCTGTGGGCGCCACCTGCCTGCGGAGAGGTTTCTGCCACCATTTTTCTCTTTCCTTTGGGAAGCCAGTTGTACCAAGGGCATTGCAGGTGTGTGGTTTGGGGTAGGAAGCTTAATTCAGGGACACATCTTTTGTTTCTTTTAATGTGTGTATGTGTGTGTGGCATATGTGTATATGCCATTGGTGCACATGTGTGTGAGTGCTTGTGCATGTGCGTACAAGTGGAGGCCAGAAGTGGACATTGGGTATATTCTGCAGTCTCTCTCCATCTTATTATTTTCCCCCAAATTCTTTTCTTTAAGTTTTTACCTTTGTGTGTGAGTACGGTGTGCACGTGTCGTGGTACACATGTGGAAGTCAAGAGACAACCTCAGTTTGAGGCAGGGTCTCCTGTTCACTGCCATGTACGCCAAGCCAGCTGACCCATGAGCCTCAGGGATTCCTTTGTCTCCGCCTCTGTCACAGTTACCTTCAAGTTGCTGGGACAAAGGACCCGGCCAAAAACAGCTGATGGGAGGAAAGTTGTTTATTGTGGTTTACAGTCTCAAGGGGAAGCTCCATGATGGCAGGGGAAACATGGCATGAGCAGAGGCTGGGCATCACTCCTGTGACAGCGGGTGGAAACCGCAGCAGCAGAGTGAGCCCGACTAGCTCTGGCAAGCTAGGGGATGAGAAGCCTCAAGTTCCACCCCAGCGACACACTTCCGGCTCTGAAATTGCTCCTCTCTGGGCAACCAAGCATTCGGAACACACCAGTTTATGGGGACACCTAATTCAGGACCACCACAGCCTCCCATCTCGTTGCAGGTGCGCTGGGATTTACAGGTGCATGCTACCATGTCTAGCTTTACATAGGTCTTGGGAATTTGAACTGATGTCCTCACACATGCACAGCAAGTGCTTTACCCACTGAACCGTCTCCCCAGCTCCCTCTGAGCTTTTTTTTTTTTTTTTTTTTTTTTTTGAGACATGGTCTCTCACTAAACCTAGAGCTCACTGATTCAGCTAGACTAGTTAGTCAGCAAGTCCTAAGGATCCACCTGTTTCTCTCTCTTAAGCTCCAGGATTGCAGGAACATACCACCATACCCACTGTTTTCATGTGGGTGCTGGGGCCCTGAACTCAGGTCCTCATGCTGTGTGGCAATCATTTTACCCACTGAGCAACCACCTCTCTAGTTCCATCATGGGGGGAGTGCTACGTCTCAAATCCATGTGGCTCTTATCTCTAGATTATATTCTGCTGCCTGAAATTTGAACTCCATTTTCCTGTTTCTGTTGGAAAGGGAAGGATGTAATTAATTGAGCTTTGTGAAGAATCTCTGGTGACAAAGGGAAACTTATTAAAAAGTCAAAAGGGAAATGGATCATGTTTTTTAAGTCAAGAGTTTCTCCAAAGTGCTTGCAGTGTCTAGTGGGCATCGATAGTGACACATTCCAAAGGACACCCCACCAATGCCAAGGATGACCAGCCAACCTGGCATCAGACTGCTATTTACAGCCATGTAACCTAAGGCCAGGTGCTTCAGTGAGTGTGGAGTTTGGGTTTGGGAGTCACATAACTTGGAGGTGGTGTCCATCTTCCTCTTTCTGTGTGATCTTAGCAAACTCAATGTCCCTGAGCCTCAGTTTCCCCATACATCAAATAAGAACAACAAGAGTTCATCCTCCAGGAACCCCTCGTGCACCCCATGATTCTGGGGATACTATGCTATTTAGGACGGTGACTTTCCCTTGCTTGTGGCATATGGATAAAGAGGCTATGTAATGGGGGCTGGGGCGGGGGGAGACGGCTCAGTTGGTAGTGTTTGCCGTGTAAGCATGCAGATCTGATTTCAGCTCCTCAGAATCCACATTAAAGCCCCACGTGTGTATCTGTAATCCCAGTGCTAGGCAGACAGAGGCAGGAGAGAGCCTGGGGCTGCTGGGTAGCTACTCTTGCCGAATTCGAGAGATCCTGTCTCAGAAAACAAAGTGGAGTGCTGGGGAGATGGCTCAGTGGTTAGGCGTGCTTGCCTTTAAGCACGAGGGCCTCTTGGGATGGACAGCTCCAAGTCTGACTCCCCAGAACCAATGTAAACAGCAGAGCCTGCCATGCATGCCTATAACCTTAGTCGGTGGGAGGCCAGAGACCAGAAAGTTGCAGTGGCTTGCGGATGGATAGCAACTCTGGGTTGAGGGAGAGACTCTGTCTCAGGGAAATACTCGGATGAGGGATAATAGGACACCTAGTATTTCCCATTGGCCTCTGCATGCACACATATTGGGTATGAACATCTGTGCACACATACACACACACACACACACACACACGTGCATGCACCATACATTACACACACCATATCACACATACACACACAATAAGGTGGAGAGTGACTAAGGAAGACACCTGACATTGACATTTGACCTCCATATGCATACACGTACATGTACATGCAGACACATGTGAACAAGCATACTGCACAACACACACACACACACACACACACACACACACACACAAAACAACTAGTTAACCTAACAGCTGTAGGCCAAGGAGCACCCCCAGGAGCCCTGGATGTGGCTATCTTCCCCTCCTCCTTCCTTTCTGTCCCTCCATCGCCTGCTATGCTTTCCCAACCCCACCTCACCACACACCACCAAGCCCCAGAGTGCGCTCGATGTAGAATGTGCCTGTCCCAGCCCGGTGATCGGGGCTGATTTCACGCCAACACAACTTACTGTTCTGACACCGCCGGATCGTGCCTCTTTATTTCGTTGCAGAATTGTGGTTTTTTTTTTTCCCACATAAAGTGTTTACTGAGTATGGAAAATATAATCACAGCTTTATGAATATGAGCTAGATTATTTTAATGATTGCAGGTAATTTAAAACTTAAGGGCAATCACACTTCCCAGCCATCACACGGAGCTTTGGAAACACGAGAGAGCAGTTCTGAACGGCTGTGGTCTCGCACGCCTGCTCCTTCCGCAGCCTCCCTGCTCCAGCCCCATGTTACTGTGATCTGATTGTTGTAATTGATGACATTAGGAATGAGAAATAGCACAGAATAATACAGGCGCCTGTCATGCCAGAGCGCTTTTATTCATTGTCAGAGAAGTTCATAAAGTCGAAAGGAGGCATCTCTGTGGGCTGCGAGAGTACAAAGCGGTGTTCAGACCCTTTGTACTTCGTAAATAAAATGATTCATTCCAGAAGCCCACTTTAACTGACAATTGCACACCCTTCCCCTCTGCCCTGGCCTTGTGGGGGTCACATTCTGGCATCCATTCTCACAGGAATCCCTGGCCCATGCCTCACTAGCGCCTGCAGGGACCTGCCTGTCTTTTGTCCCCATGCCCAACCTGCTTTTCTCTTCTATACTCTTCTCACCCCTTCATGCCCTCTTTGGGGGACCCTCTCCCCCATCTGGCTCAAAGCTGGAGCATTTTGGCTGTGACTGCTGGGAACAGACCTGGGGATGGACTGGACTTTCATTCTTTCTATTTATTTAATTTATCTATGAGAGAGAGAGGGGGGGGGGAGGGAGAGAATGGGTGCACCAGGGCCTCTAGCCACTGCAAATGAACCCCAGACACATGCACCACCTTGTGCATCTGGTTTATGCGGGTACTGGGGAATCAAACCTGGGTCCTTAGACTTATAGGCAAGCACCTTAACCACTAAGCAATCTCTCCAGCCCCCAGTCCTCTTTTTAAGAAGCAGTTGAGATCTGCTTCATGGATTTCTACTTCCTTTTCTTTTTATTTTGGTGCTGGGCATCCAACTTAGGGCCTCATGCATGCTGAGCAAGGGATTTGCCACTGAGCTTAGTCCCCAGCCCTAGATTTCTACTTTCCATTTTATAATTGAACATGGCATTGTGCCAGTGTGATGTTTACCTGCTCAAGGGTCACCTAATGAGGTGCCTCATGGTCTCCTCCTGTGATGGATTTCATTGCTCCCATTTTTCAGCCAGAGACACTGAGTATCAGACAGCCTACACTGCTTGGTTAGAAAAGCACATTTCTGTTCAAGGCAGTGACAAGATTCAGATTTGTGTGGCTCAAAATGGCTGCCGAATCACTTTTCCTCAGAAGTGTAGGAGTCAGAAAATGGGTGTGTGCGTCTGGGAACATGGGGGCTGCAGGGAGGGAAGCTGGAGGCATAGGCGTTTCTGGTGAATGGAGCTGCGAGGCAGGCTTGAGGTAGTGAGTCGGAGGTTTATGCAGAGCAGATGAGTGCTCAAATATGGAAGAGAGAGGTGGAGAGTTTGTCCATCAGAAGCGTTGGAGGCAAGGCCGAGGAGATGGCTCCATGAGCAAGGGGCCTGCCTCTCGGACGTGAGGACCTGAGTTTGACCCCTGGTATCTACATAAAATGCTGGGTATGGTGGCATAACCGTCATCCCAGGGGGCAGAGACAGAGAATCTCTGTAGCTCATTGGCCAGCTAGTCTAGCTGAATCGGTTAGCTCCAGGCCAATGACAGACCCTGTCTTAAAAAGAGGTGTGGAGCTGGAGGGATGGCTTAGTGGTTAAGGCGTTTGCCTGCAAAGCCAAAGGACCCAGGTTCAATTCCGCAGGACCACGTTAGCCAGATGCACAAGGGGGCGAATTCATCTGGAGTTCGTTTGCAGTGGCTGGAGGCCCTGGCATGCCCATTCTCTCTCTCTCTCTCTCTCTCCCTCTTTCTCTGTCAAATAAATAAATAAAAATAAAAAATATTTTTAAAAAAGAGGTGGGCAGTGTACCTGAGGAGCAGCACAACACCCGAGGTTGTCCTCTGGTTTACACACACACACACGCACGCACACACACACACCCCTAGCTGGTATTAGGAGGAGTTGGGAACTGGGGTTAGGTATGCTTAGGAATGGGGAGCGATTAGTAAGCACAGGGAGCGTGACGCTCTTTAGCGGTGACTACTTGCTTCTGGAGAAGGGTGGGTGGTGGGGAGGAAGGTGTCCATCTGTCTCTTGTTCCCTCAGTCCAGTGAGGGATCAGCAGTGTGAGTCACACAACGCCAGCCCACTCTCAGTAGAGGGTTTCGCTGGGCTGTCCCCTCCCCTGCCCCCTTCACTTTCCTCGGCCCGCAGTGGGCGGGTGGAGGGGTGATTGCAGATCTCCAGCTCTGGGATGCAGTGAACACGGCACCAGGATGATGTCCCTCTCTTTTTGGCAAATTTGCTGCTTCTGCTCAAACTCATAAAAAGTTCCAGAGCAAAACCACAGTGGCCTGAGCTCCTGCTGGAGCCTGCGGAGCTGCTGTAATTAAGCTTTGATTAGCCGGTTGTAAACTCCCTTTTGGAAGCCAGCTTTGCCCTCTGAGGGCCTCCATAGAGCGCTCTCCCAGGTCCCAGGACTAGGCGGAGTTTCAGCCCCTGTGGTCCATGCGCATCCTCAGGGATATGGCTGGGTATCCTGAGATGGGAAAAGCAGGGAAGAGACCCGGAACTACCCCCTTGGCCTCTCAGATGAGGGGTGAGGACGGGGCTGGGGATCTGGGAGTGGGAAGAAGTCACTCCAGAGAGCTCTTCCTGCCCTCTGTTTTATGACTCTAAACAATAGGTCTTGGCCAAATATATTTTTCTACCATCACAAGCTTGTTGCAAAGTCGGTTTTATGGATGCACTAAACCTGCCTTTTAAATTATCGTCAAGTGTAATAAACTGGCAGAAAATCGTCAATTTTCCTTAGAATGTGAGTAAAGTGAAAGTTAGTTACATGTCGGCGTGGGAGTCGTGGTCCAGCTGGGTCTGTAATCGGAATTAAGCCTTGCAAGCTTTGGGCGAACAGCTGTTTTGTGATGGAGCAGCAAGGCTTGGGTTTTATTTGGGGGTGGGGGGTGGAGGTGAGACCAAGTGGTCTCTGCTGGGAGCTGGAGACGTGAGGACCACCCAGAGGCCAAAGAAGAGAGTGGGAATGAGGACTCAGTTTTCCACCAAGGCCCTTTCCAGCCTCACCACTTCTAGTCGGTGGTGAAGATGGTCTTGTGTGGTGGGAACAGGCGACAACGTGCGGAAAATGTTTAGCGGCTGGCTCGCCAAGACGAGGCTCCTGTGCAGCGTTCCAGATTCTCGAATGTAAATACTTGCGACTGGAAAGTACCAACGCTGACGTCACTGAGCACCGAGCTGGGAAGAGATGCAGAGTGGCGCTGGCGATCTGGTATTTCCGGCTCTCAGCAAACTCCACAGACACACACACAACCTCGAGGGCGTAGGTAAGAGTAAAAAGATGGCAACATAATTAAGACATCATGGCTTTGAGAGTTTTTTTTTTTTCACCTTTGGTTCTTATACAATGTATTTAATTGTCAGTTAATATAATTGAAGTTTTAATCATGGCTATGTTCAACAGCTGTCTTAAAAAAATCCTTGAAAAAGGAAAGGTGGGCTCCCCCAGGTTGAGGTGAGTCTACTGCTTCTGCAACCCCCAGAGTGGGTCTGGGAGCCACCTGCTGGACTCTGAGTGTGGGAAGGCAGGCAGGACAGCCTCTGCCTGGTTCGCTATTGGGTGCTTCCTCCCATGTGTCCAGGATTTATGAATAACAGGTGGCAGGAAATGTCCCTTGCAATTCATTTTCTGGTGGCAGGGCTGATTCAAAGCCAAGCAGCTCTGCCCTCTCGCTGCCTGGTCATCCTGGACAAGGAAAGGGAGGAAGAGAGGAAGAGAGGGAGGAGGAGGGAGAGGAAGGAGAAGAGGAAGATAAATAGATATAGAACACCCAACACCTTGATTTTTAGCCCTGTGAAGCTGATTTGAGAATTTTGTCTTCCAGAACTGTAAGAAGATACAGTGTGACTCTCTCTCTCTCTCTCTCTCAGTGTGTGTGTGTGTGTGTGTCTTTAGAGGAAGGAACAGCTCCCAAGTTACTAAAATAAATTTGTGTTGCTTTGTGGAGCCTGGTAGCTCAGACCTCTAACTGCAGATTCTGGGGAAGCTGAGGCAGAGGGATCCCAAGTTCAAGGACTGCTTGAACTACAGTGTAAGTTCAAGGCCAGTGTGGGAAACGTAGTGATATGCTCTCTTTCTCTCTCTCTCTCTTTTTCGAGGTAGGGTTTTACTCTAGCTCAGGCTGACCTGGAATTCATTCTATAGTCTCAGGGTGGCCTTGAACTCATGGCGATCCTCCTACCTCTGCCTCCCAAGTGCTGGGATTAAAGGCGTGCACCACCAAGCCCGGCTGTTTTTTTTTTTTTTCTTTTTAAGCAGGTTGGGGACATAGCTCAGTGGTGGAGCACTTGCTTAGCATGAGGCAAGTCCCTGAGTTCAGTCCTCAGTACCAGATAAAAGGAAGGGTTGTTTTAAAGTCAGTGCACTTGTGGTAATGTGTTACAGTAATAAGATTAGCAAACACATCTGACACACCTGAGACACACCCACTGCCGCTCTCTTGCTTGGACTCTGACCCGCAGCTGTGGAATTCTCCCGGCCCACTGAAGCTCTCACTTTTGCCCTCAGCCCTGGGGGTTAACCTCTGGTCCTTTGAGTCTTTTCCTTATCTTCTTTGTGAATTTCTTTTCAGAGCACTGCCCCTTCCCTCCTCCAGTCCTGACTTGGCCCACCTCTCCATCTCTCACCTCTTGAGGTTCACTTTCCAGCCCCAGTCTGCTGTGATCACCTCCGGTTCCCCCACTGTACATTCGATGCTGACCTCCCGCTGCCCACCTCCTGCGCTCCCCTCAGGACTCCCATCAGAATGCTGAGGTCCCGCATGACAGTCCTTTCTCTGAGGATGGATGGAGACATGGGTGACACAGGGTGGCCCTGACCTCCCAAGGCTTTATAGGACTCAGTAGCTTACATCAGAGCCTAATAGGGAGCATCTGATGTTCTCTTCGTCAAACAGGATGAAGATATGGTCTCATTTGGGCCGCATTTTTTAATGTGTTTCACCGGTAAATATTGAATGGAACTGACCTAAACTGCAATATACTGAGAATCCAGTCTACTCTCTGTTGAGGATTTTCATGTCTGAGTTTCAGTAACATTTTGTCATCTAGTTCTCATAACTATTGGAGGAAAGAAAGAACTCTCTCTCTCTCTCTCTCTCTCTCTCTCTCCCTCTCCCTCTCTCTCTTTCTATGTTTTTTTTCTTTTTCTTTCTTTTTTTTTGTGACAGGGCTGGTTAGGCTGGCTTGGAATGCATTGCGTACCCTAGGCTAGCCTTGAATTCATGGTGATCTTCCTGCTTTGGTTTCTCCAGTGCTAGATTATAGGTGTTTGCCACCATACCTGGATTATTTCTCTCCTATTATAGGAAGAACAGTGAGGTTCACAGAGGCAATAGGAGCCACTGCAGAAGGTGGCAGACCTATGATTTGAACCAAATTGGTTCAGCATCCATGCTGCCCCTCTGGCCCGGAACTTGCCCTTCCCAGTGAGCAGACACTTTTCACCCATGGGCACTTCTGGGTTCTTCTCAAGAAGCTGCTCATACTCAGGACGATGACCCTCAGAAAATGCCATTTGTCCAGGAGCGCATGGAGCGGGATGCCTGCAGGAGGAGAAGCTGCCCGTTAATCCTGATGCCACCGCCACCCAAGAAAGCCACTGCCCAAGTTCTTTCCTTTCTCTTTTTTTTTCTCCATTTCACCTCCAACACGGAGCCTCTTCTGTCCCTCATCATGGACACTGCTGCTCCGTGGCCTCCGCACTTCTTGGAAACGCTTTTATAGTAGCCCAGGCATCTGTGTCTCCCTTGTGCCAAGAGGGCAGCTCGGTGTTTGCTACCAGCAGTGATGGTCCCTTGTGATCAGAGAGATGCCTCACAGGTCCTGGGAGGTGCAGATGCTCAGGTCTTGACATGGGGACCAGCCTCTGACAGCCTCTGCTGACAGTGAGCACTTGTGGGTAGACTTCACTTTACAAAAAGTTCTCCACCCATTTCTAGGGCAATCAAGACCTAGCCTCGCATTAGTGTCCCCAGGGTGTAGGGCTTGGCTCCAGAAAACCCTTATTAGGATGCAAATGTAGCATCTCAGGGGATAGTGAGACATTAGCGAAGCAGGACTTGCTTCCTTGGGGCCCTCTCTCCACTCTGAGGAACTCTGAGGGTCCTCTTGAGAGAGGGCTGAGAGGGTGCAGAATACTGGCTTGCATTGTGATACTCACTGATATTGGGGTTTGGACAGCGTCCCTAGGAGGGGTTCCAGGTTCTTGTGTTCTGATACTGGAAATTGGGCAGAGACACCTAAGGTATTCCAAGCAAAGCAAAATAATTTACCAGGAAAGGACAGACTTCCCTGGTAAGAAGTGGGTCTGAGCAGGGAGAAAATTTAGCAGCTCAAACGCCCTCTTATACAAAGAATTGAGGCGTTTGTGTGACCGTAGCCAGGGCTTTGAGTTCATTTGCATAGTGTAGGCTTTCTCACACATGCTCTCTCACATGTCATACTACATACAACTTCCTGCATCACATGTCTCATTAGCATCTTAGATCTACATGATGAGGGACATTTTAGCATTGTAATACACCGTAGGCCACCTTCAGCTTCTCTGGAGAGCCATTGTTACACATGCTAATTTTGTGAGGCTTCCAGACCTCACTCTGTCCTATTCTGCTGCCTCAAGAGCTTCTCCAGAAAGAACCTGACTCTACCTCCTGCCAGTGAGGTGACCTTGGGCCAGGCTCTTAACAGCCGCCACACCACTAAGATGGAAGTTGTAGTGGTTACCTTCCTGTTGCTGGGACCAAGCACCCCAAAGCAGCTTGTGGAAGAAAAGGATTTATTTTGCCTTACAGTCTTGACGGGAAGCTTCGTCATGGTGGGGGAGGCATGACAGTCCCGATCAGGAAGCCTGGGTCATGTCCCCACATCAGCACAAAGGAAGGAGTCTGCGTGAGCTTGCTCTGAACACCCAGGGAGCTGGGCTAATCAAACTCACGTGCCTATGACACAGCTGCCCCCCACCCCAGCAAGGAGCCCCTTCCCAAAGGTGCCACAACTTTTCCAGGTTGCCACTAGGTGACGGACCAAGTATTCGAAACACATCAGCTCGTAAGGGCTGTTTCATTTAAACCACCATAGGGGTACAGATGGAGTCCATCACAGAGTATTGGGAGGATCAGATGGGAAACTGCCTATCGAGTGCCCAGCCTGAGGCCTGCTGACAGTTCTCCGAGCCCCCGAAGGTCCTGGTGACCTCTCTTCACTCATGGTGCAAGACTTTTACGGTCTCTTGTGCCTGCTACCCTCCATACCCCAGGCTCTCTGCTACTGCTTATTTCCTGGCTCAGGCAAGACGTTGCCAAGGGTGCATGGGTCCTCCTGCTATCCGTTGTTCCAGCTCTTTCCAGAGCTGGTAGGTGTTGGACCAGGACCGAGACTGGGACCAACTGAGACGACGATGTGAAAATGAAGACAGAGAAACGGAACTCAACAGCTATAAATTGTTCTTTATTCAGGGCAAAGAACAGCGAAGGGCATCAGTTCCCCAAGGAACTCACTTCATCACACATCCACAGCAGAGAGAGAACAGCAGGCACGAGTTGGCTCTGAATACACAGTAGACTCAAGACCCGCACCCCGTCCCCATGACACACCTTCTCCAGCAGGGCTCAGCCTGCTGGAGACCAAGCAGGATGTTCAATCACAAACACCTGAGAGACGGGGACATATTTACATTCACACCACCACATACCCCTTTCCCTGCATTCTTCATCCAGGTTCATCTCCAGCCTGTCTCCGGCTTCCTGCTCCTTGCCCTGAGATCTTCAACTTGGCCTCTCCTAGTGCTCTCACACCTGACTCAGGCCCAGAGGTACAGGAGTTCAGTCTACTGCCTGAGGCCCTGGGCTGCTGGGCCCTGACTGTCATAGTATCCTTGAGCACCAGGCCTAGAAAGAGCCCCAAGGCCCTTCAGGATCAGCCTTGCCACTGGACAGAGGTGCCTGAGGCTCGCAAACAGAAAAGGGTTTCTTGAAGCCCTGCAAAGTGCTCGGGGCTGGGCCTGGACCTGTCTCCTCTGGTTGTGGGGTAGAAGACACTGTTCTTGGGTTAGACAGGAAGGACATCTGCAGGTCTATACATCCAGGAGGAATTCCCACGGAATCAGAGAGCTCTGTCGACTCTTCAGGGACCCCTTTCCCAGCAACTGGGCTCTCCTGGTGGCCTACTGTATGAACTCTGCCTTCATTATCCAGGGTAGCCTCTGAGGAAATAAAATACCTTTGACATACTTCTATGCTATTTTGCTTTTACAGTGGTTCCTTTTAAATGTATTTAGTTTTAAGCTCTTCAAATCCTGTTTAAGTACATGGGGATAAGCCTTCTCTGAATAAGCAATAAATAGAGAAATAGGGAGAGCTCTGTTTCCTATTCTTGTTTTGCCCCTTTCTCCCCCTGAAGCTCCGACTTATGACAGCTTGAGGCTGGATCCTCACACAGGGGTCAGAGTTCTCCCTAGGACACGTGGCTCAGGGTTTGGGCATCAGACCAGTGCGCTACTCAGCCAGGCTAACCTGAGGTCATGGGCACACTTCAGGGTCACCACTGGTCCTTAGTTTCCATTTCTTGGAGCCTTATTCAGTGGCGGCTTTAGGTTCTGTAAGAGCAGAGTCTGGGAGAGGGTGGAGGTCTAGAGGAAGGGGTGGGGAAGCCCCATGAGGCTGGGCCGGAGCTAGGGTGGGGCAGGTGTCCAGCTTCAGGCTCACCCCATACAGTGGAGCAGGGAGCCCAGAGGACTGGACTCATCTCAAGAAGCAAGGAGCCTTTCCTATGGCCACACCACAGGCCACGGGCTGAGCTGCCCCTAAGAGCGCAGATGGAGAGAGAGAAGTGGGACTTTATGGGGCTGAAGACTGCTGAGAGGTGCGGCTGGGAGTCCTGGAGAGCCATAGCAGTAGAGAGATGAACGCACACTGATTGATCGGGTTGAAGGGATGTGGGTGGGGCCCCGCCTCAGCCCACTGCGGCAGCCCTGCACCTGTGGAATGGTGTGATGGTTTGAATGTAAAATGCACCCCCCCCCCGCCGTATCCTTGTGTGTTTGTGATTAACTTGCATACTCAATCCCCAGCTGGTGGAGCCTCTTGGGAGGTGGAGCCTTACTGGAGGAGGAGAGTCACCAGGGACGGACCTTGACGTTTCTTAGTCCAGCCTTGCTGAGTGTCCACCAGCTCGCTCACTCTTGCTGCTTCTCCCAGCCGAAGCCACAAGGTGTGAGGCGCAGCCTCTGCTCCACCATGCTTCTCCCGCCATCGCGAAGCTTCCCCTTGACACCGTCGGCTGAAATCAACCCTTTCTGCCCACACGCTGCTCTGGGTCGGGTGTTCTGTTCCGGAAATGAGACGCTCACTGCCACGAAGGGTTCTCCTCTCTGGCCGATCCACTGTGGGCCAAAGCAAGCCCTCTGTCCCTCTCAGCTCCATCTCCCCGTGTTTTCGTAAGTTCATAAGTTCACAACCTAAGTGGTTGGTCTGAGGGTGCACGGCTCTCCGGTGGTAGAACTGGGATTCAAGGCTAACCTCCAAAGATGGTACTGTGGGTGCTCCCTATCTTGCCAGAGCCCAACTTTCAGGGACTCTCATTGGATCCTGCTCAACTTCTCAACCAGAAGTCATTTCACCTCTGGGCTGCTAACTCCGGAAAACACACCTTCCGTAAAGTGACCCCATCCCCCCCAGTCCTTTCTGGTTTCTGCTCTGCCCTTTTCCCCACGAGGCTTTGCACACCTGTCAGGAGCTACAAATACGTCAACTGTCCACATTTTGCTGGGAGGAGGCCCGGGTCTCCACTGGGATCTCTGCCGACGCTTCCACCGATGCGCATCCTACTTTAGATGACAGACATTTGTCCGACATCCAGGTGGTATTGCAATCAGATGCTGGAGGCCCCAGTGCAGGGACACCACCAAACTGGTGACATTGGGTTCTTCAGGTCATAGGACAGGGGCCAGAGGGGCGTCTTCAGAAATAGCCCCTCTTCTACAAGTACCACCCCCCTCCCTTGGGCCAGCATAGACTGCATGGCTGGGGAGAGTGGAGGCTTGCATTTTCTCTGTTACTCTTTACGAGGACACAGGGAAGAATCAAATGGAGAATATGGAAATTTTGGGTGAGACGTGGCTATGGTCTCAGAGGGGTGCTGGGTAGGACCTGTGCCAGTCAGTGTGCAGGAAGTCTGCTGATGCCATTGGTGGGCCACCTCCTCTCCCTCTTGGCCACATGGGTGATGGACTTCTGGTCACAGCAGCTGTCACAGTCAGCTCTGACCTCTGGTGGGTAAGTGGAAGGACTCTGTGTCCCTGCTATGTGGAGGCAAGGAGAAACTCGACTCTTTAGTCCACTGCCTCTAGCTCCACTGAGGCGATGATGGAGAAGCCTCCTGGTGAGACGTCATGAGATGCCAACAATGGAGGAGAGATGGATGTATGCATGTGAGAAATCAAGATGCCTATGTTAAGCCACTAGGACGGGACATGGGGCCACGTGTGGTCTCAGCATACCCTACCCTGTCCTAACTAGCGTAACTGTTGCTTGTGAGTCATCTGCTATATGTCAGACAACCATGGGTTTAATGAATCACAGACCAAAGGTATCCGGAAAAAATAGTGTGTATATTGAACATACAGACTCCCCCTTGCTCCCCAAACAATATAGTGGAAGAACAATTTATGTAACATTTACTGATTGTACTGGCTAGTATAAGGGACGTAGTCAAAGGGACGGTGTGCGTGGGTTCTGAGTATGTACAATGCCGCTTTGCATCAGGGACTTGAGCATCTATAGATGTTGGTATTTGGAGAACTCTGGAGGTAATTTCCCATGGACCCTGGGGATGGCTGTGTTATCCTTAAATGCTATCCACACATCATCTCACTAAAGCCTTGCCATAGTTCCTTCCAAGCTGTAGTTTAGAGGGACAAAACACCTTCCGTAAGTCATTATACAACTAGCAGGTGACAAAGACAGGATTCAACCCCAGGTCTGTCTGACTCCAGAGCTGTCAGTAATGCACCAATTCCAGGGAAGCTCCTTGAAGGTTTTTCCATACTAGGGTCTATGCGTTCAGGATCAGATGGAGGCTGTCTCCAGAGTATCTGGAATACTACTAGAGTCCCTGAGCTGTACTTAGTCTAAAGAGTGGGCAACAGGTAAGTGCTGCAAACATACAGGTCTCTGTTCTGTGGAATTCCCAGGCCAATGGAAGGCCCAGATGGACATAGTGTGTGCACAGACACGAGCGTATGCATGTGTGAGCGAGAGTGGGCTGGACGGGGTCAGCAGGGAAGCTAGCCTGGCTGGGGGGGACAGAGTGAGATGAAGAGGAGAAGTGTACCAGGCAGAGAGGTCAACCCACACCTCCACAGGGAAAAGTGGGGGTGTTGGGTCTTCCATCAACCACACAAAAGTTCTCATGTACTGTTTAGCTCCATCCCCATCAGAAGTTTAACAGGGTGTTAAGGGTCCAGGAAAGTACTTGACCCCCAAACCCTAGGTTTGTTTTTAATTTTAATCAAATAATTGAATTAAAAAGAAGAATGAGAAGGATAATTATTAAATCATTATATTTACTGAGGGAAGTGCAGAGCCAAGGAGACACCCACGTGGCTACAGATCCCACATGGAGGGCCTGGAAAAAAGCGTGGAGAGAAAAGAGAAAAGAAAGTTCAAGGAGCTTCTGCCATGTGGGGAGCTGGAGGAGATAAAGGAGTCCATGTGGAGAGGAAGGGCTAGGGGGTCCTCCTAGCTGGGCCTGGGTCTGGGCCTGGGCTGAGCCAGCCCAGGCTCAGCTGAGGGAAAAACTCACCCATAGCTGAAGTTCCCAAGTTGTAAGAAGGGCTGCCCTCCCCTTGTAAAGGTATTTATGACCTTATGGTGGTGGGCTGTCTTCTGGCTCAGGAGAACCAGAGGGCCAGCTGGTTGGTTAGGGCTAGGGGCTGTCTCAGGAACAGACTAGCCCTGACACCAAGTTCCGAGGGCTGAACTTGACCAACCACCATTTTTAAATCCTATGGAAGACCTCCCTCCCAGGAGGGGAACTGGTTGTTGGTGGAAAAACAGGTCTAGGGAACCATGCAAGAGACAAGAAGTCAGATCATCTTTGATTTTTAGCAAGTGCAAACTTTCCTGCCCTTTTTACCTTCAGGGGTCCAGTCACCCTGAATCTACCTGCCTCTCAGGAGGACCCCACTCTCCCTTCTGTGCAGGGAACCTCTTCCTGTTTCAGGGTTGCAGACAGGGTCAGGCATGCAAGCCAGTGATCTCAGAGGCAGAGCTATGAAGCCATCTGTGGACTGAGGTCCTTGCCACAGTTTCAGGCTTGCAAATAGCATCATGGGACTTCGTGGCGCCAAGGCCCCAAGCCTGAACTGGGCAAGAGAGGCAACCAGGCTGAAGTTCACATTTAGCTTTTACCTCCTCCTCACTCCAACAGTGACCTTGAGCAAGTCTTGATAAATGAAAACAACCATACTTCCCATAAAATCCACTTGGCCTACAGGGCTCCTGGGAAGTTCTCCCTGCCTTCCCACTCTTGTGTGAGGGCTCATCCCCTCCAGCAGCCCCCGGTGACCGAGGTCAGCCTTAGTCCTCTTTGGCTGGGGGCCCCTCCTGGTATCCTTTGCTGAATCCAAGGAGGAAGGCCTGCCAGAGAGGGACACCAGGGCCATTCCACGGGGGGCCCTGCCTTCAGCCGGAGAAGAAAGAACCACTCGAACATAAAGCTCCCAGCCTCTCCCAGCACTGCGTCCCCGGAGGGAGTCGCAGGCCGAGTAATGTATGGCTCCATTTTTAGATGTTGCCGAATTCCATTTGCCGGAGATCTGTGTTTTATTGCCGTATCAGTGTTTCTAAATTGCACTATATTTTCTTAGCTTGATGGGAATTTACAGCACCCGGATTGGAGCAAAATTGGGCTCTCCCCGAGGCTTGGAAATCACTGGGGTCGATTGCTATGGCTGCTGCCTCCCCCTCTGAGCATTTCTGCTAATTATTCATATTAAGAAGGAATTGAGTCTGAGAAGGGAGGCTGGGAGGCCCACTTTGGGAGACATCCATCAGGGCTGGGAGTTGATGGCTGCTACCTACTCCCCGCCAGGGACTGGGCCACCCAGGAGGAAGTGGGAAGGCTGGGACATGGGCTGTTCACACAGCAATGGATTCCAAACTGGAGACTCAACCGGCAGCCAGCCATGGGCCTGGCAACTCCTAGGGGATTCTAGACATGAGGGTGCCAACCTCAGTAACTGGAGCGGGAACGCTGTTCGTTAGAACACCCCTTGAGTGATCTTCAAGCATTTCCCTGTTTTCTTAATTTGCTTGTGAGAAAATGAGGCGAGGGACCATCAACCCCATTTTACAGATGAGGAAGCTGAAGGCCTAGGGGAGTAAGTCACATGGTAGAGTGGAGATTACAACTGGGTCTGCCTGACTCCAAGCTCCTCTCTCTCTCTCTCTCTCTCTCTCTCTCTCTCTCTCTCTCTCTCTCACACACACACACACATACACGTTGTCACTGTCTTGCCCTTGGGTTTCCACCCTGGAGACCGGGAAGGGCTGTTCTCCATTAAAGAACCCTACTCCAGGCGTCTGAGGAGATGGGTTTGCTGTTATGAGTTCTCACTATGCAACCATGAGAGCTGACAGGGGCCTGAGACCACCTGAGTTCCTTCCCCAGCACCCATTCAAATAGCTAGGCATGGCCACTGAAACTATAACCCCAGTCCTGCCAGGGGCAGAGCCCACAAAATAGCTGGGGCTTGCTGGTTGGGAAAAAAAAAACAAACAAAACAACAACTGCAGAAACCTAATTAAGAAGGAAACAGGCAGATAGATGAGCGATCGAAGAGGATAGCCAGCATTCTCCTCTTGTATCCAGATGCATGTACATAGGTGTTTTCCTCTGCACACACATGTGCATACACTATGCACACATCACACACCACACCAACGAAATAAAAAAATCAATAAAAACGAACCATATTCCATTAGCACAAGCATTGTGTTAAAAGGTTGCAGGTGTCACCCTGTGAGCCTTCTTTTTTTAATTTAATTTATTTGAGAGAGAGAGCGATAGGTAGAGAGAGAAAGAGAGAGAGAGAGGGAGAATAGGTGTGCCAGGGCTTCCAGCCACTGCAAATGAACTCCAGATGCATGTGCCACCTTGTGCATCTGGCTTATGTAAGTACTAGGGAATAGAACCTGGATCCTTAGGCTTTATAGGCAAGCACCTTAACCGCTAAACCATCTCTCCAGCCCCTGTGAACCTTCTTAAAGATGGGCACTCACCCATTTTATAGAATATCCTCGAGATGTTCCTCATTTTTGCAAAGTCACACAGTGACTCCTAAATGGCAAATCTGAGATTCAGCTGCTGGGATATCTGCTTCCAAAACCTGTTCTGAGCCACTGTGTTCTACTGCTTCTGGAGACCACAGCTCATCCAATGCCTGCTGATGCGGGAACGAGCTGCCTGGCTGTGGTTGGGAGTCCCGGTGCATTCTGGGAGTCAGATGGAGCTGTCTAGGGCTGACATCCAGCAGAATGTGGGTTTGCACAGTGACCACTGGGTGCTTGGGCTGCACCTGTGTTTGGAAGTCACTGTTTCCCTGGCTCCAGCTTCCTCGGATGACACAGTACCTCCCAGGGCATTGGGCAGAGAGAGAAAGAGAGAGAGTTGAAGGAATCCCGAGGGACCAGCTGAGGACGACAAGAAGTTCTGGCCCATCCCTCTGGCAAGTCTGGGCAGTTTATCTCACTTGGCAGTGATCCTCTGTCTAGAAGCACGTCCGACGTTCTGTGCAATAAAGTTAATGGACTTCTCCATCTCAGAGCAGCTGAAGTCTCTTGGAGCAGATGCTGAGAGTTATGGATGTTCTAATTAGGAAGCTGCCTTTGGCATTGAAGAAGGGGGGGGCCCTCAACGCGTTCTGTAGGCCCTGCGAAGACCCTTGCTAAAGTGCTCTCCCGAGCTCTCCAGGGCCAGCCCACGGCTCAGGGCAGAGGAGGCGGCGCTTCCTTCCTCCCTCTCTCTTAGCTTCTTTCCCAGGCCCAGTGTCCGCCTAGGTGAGCCAGAAGTGACCAGAGGACCATGCGGGTGACAGCCACAGGCCCCCAGATCTGAGCAACTGCAAATGGGGTTTAGTGTTGTGATCAAATAACACTTACGACCCAGTTAATCTGACACATTTATTGATGTGCATAATTGTTATTGGGCTGCACTGCAATTAGGCATAAGTGGTAGGTCGTTCCTATGAGTAACTGTAATTAGTAATTCACGCTTTTTTGGCCCAATCAAGTTTGACTGTGTCCCCCCCCTCCATAAGTGTAGACGTTCCCTAGTGTCTAAACACAGCATTGCTATTGACTATTTTCTGAGTTAGTCTTTCATCCATTCTACCTCTCATTTATCCGATCTGTGAAATGGAGGTCTCTGACTGGAGGCCTTACTCAGTTGCCTACTGGGTAGTTGTGGGTAATTTTGCTCCCCTCAGCCTCAGTTTCCACATCTGCAATATGGGGTTGACATCCTCTAGCTCAGAGGAGTGTGGTGAGAATTTTGTGAGCTGAGGCATGCAGGCCTCCTATCCACCATCATCATCACCTTCATCATCATCATCATCTATGACAAGTCCCACTGGAAAGGAAAGAGCTGACCACCACGAACTCTCAGGTCCTGGGTGATCGGACAGGAGACGGATTCTGAGAGTAGAGGGGCCTGCCATTTGGATGTGCAGGGGATGGAGGTCTGGGTCACGTAAGAGGACACAGAGCTGGTGACATGCGGGTCCTGGGTCTGTTCTTTCCCTGGAGCTCAGTGGATCTGGGAACCTCTCGGCTCACCCTATCTTTCCTGTCACCACTGCTCAGCCTCTGGAAAGGGCGGAGCTGGGGCCAAACTCCCAGCAGAGGAAAGCCCCCACCCACATCACAGTGCTTAGAAGGCTCTCGGGCAATGCTTGCCTTTGTTCTTGTCCCAGAGCATGCGTCATCGGAGTTTTGAAAATTCTTAGTGTCCTAAAGCTGAGCTGGGGGGGAAGCAAAAGTGTGATGGCTTAGATATGGTTTCAGCAATATCCTCCAAAGATCATGTGTTTGGAGCCATGTGGGGAGGTGGAGCCTTTAAGAGGTGGGTCCTAGAGGAAGACCCTTAGTTCAATGGGGATGCTGGGAGGCATGGCCCTGGGGAAGGTACGGGAGAAGTTCTGGTGAGAGGGTTATCATAAGAGTCTGAGTCCTGTCTCCACCCGGCTCCCTCAGCTTCCTGGTGCTGGATGTGATGCCTTCCTCCCTTACTTACTCTCGCCAGGGTTACCAGCCATGATGCAATGTGGCTGAGGGTCCCTTGCCAGCAGAAGCAAGGCCAGGCATCCACCATGCCTCGGAACCTCCAAACTGTCAGCTTAATAAATCTCTAGATTGCAAAGCTAGCCTGGCTCAGATCTTTCACTGTGGTAACTAAAAGCTGACTAATACCCAGGGGAAGCTGCCTTGACAGTGACCAGCAGGACTGGACAGAGACCTGCAGCCTCTTAGAGGAAAGGCTATCTGCACGCGGGATCTGCTGGACTCCCTGGAGAGAGCCTTGTGTTTTGACTCTGCTCTGCACTACTCCCTGGACCTTGGGCAAGTTACTTGGTTGCTCCGAGCCTTATGTTCTTCATCTGTAAAATGGGCTCACAGTGGATGCTGGCAGGACACATCTGCTCTCGCTGTTTCTGGGCACACCATTCCATTTCCCACAGCTGCCACGTGTATGGTTTTGTCCTGACCCAGAATACTCCTCGCCATCTTGTGGCATGCTGCAAGTACTCAGAATTGACCAGCTCTGGGAATCAGAGATGGCCAAGACTCGGTGGATGCACACCCCAGCTTTCTCAGGGGCCTGTTTTGGAAGGAAGAGGGCCTCAAACTAAGAGGATCATATTGTACTTTTCTCTGACTACTCTGGACCTACTGCAGATTGTTTGATATATTTCATTTCCCTCATAGCCTGTTGGAGACTGGCAACTCAGTCTTCAAGAGCTCCAGCTGTTGGGAAATTGGCAACAGAAGCCCAAGTCCCGAGGGGCTGACCCTCGGGTGTTTGGAGGTTAACATGTCTCTGCTGGGGCAGAGGCAGGACCTTGGAGCTTCTCTCAAAGCAGGCCTGTTCAGTCTGGGACTGCTGCTCCGGAAGCTGTCTCCGTGGGGCCTTCTCATCCCAGTTCCTGTCTGGGGCTTGAGCGGGCAATAAATCCCCTCAGCGGAGCTGGGCCCAGCATGGGCCACCCAGCAGAAAGGCTTCATCAGCGGCCTCATTTGCATAAGATAATGAAATCGCTGTAAAAATAGTAAAAGGAAAAATGGCCCGGCAACTTTGTTTCCATAATGACAGATGCTTCTTAAACAGTCGGCTTCTGTTTCCCAAGGAAGTACCATCAAGGCCACAGGGGAGGCAGGACCCTGGCTCAGCCTGGCTCTGGGATCACAGCCCACATTCCCAGTGCCCTGACCCTGACCTTCTCTCCTCGCCTTGCACAGGGCCTGGAAGCAAGGAAGCAATGTGACTGGAGAGCCATGAAAGGACCCCTCTTGTGAAGAGTAATCCCGAGGCCTCACGCGGAACACCCGGTTTCAGGGGAATCTTTTCTTTCCCCCTCACATGAGCTCCCTGAGGCAGCCATATGAACATCCCCCTCGCACCGGAGAGCCGGCCAAGGCTGGAGAATTGTTCAACGTTGCCTGCTTAAATCAAAGGAGTGGAGGTGCCATCTTTTCTTCTGAGTCCCCATCTCCTGTCCTGGCCCCTGTCCGGGCACATCCTTGTGAAGCTCGGGTTGAGCGAAAAGTCAGGATCTCCCACACTTGCTATCTGATGGGTTCCTTATCTTCCTATGTGCTCCCAGGTGCTGTCTGGTCACCAGGCCTGTCTTCGGCAAGTATCCTGTTCGGTTTAACTGAAATCCTCCCAAACCCTCACTGATGTACCATTTTAGTCATTCTCCACCCACTGACCCCTCGTCTTGCTCCTTAGCTATCCATTTCTTATGCCCCTGCCGTATTCTGAGTTAACTGCAAGAGCCCATTGCAATGGTCCCTACATATATGGCCTTGGACCTGAATAAGGTTTCCTGTGTTGTAACAAGTATCACTAAATAATTGTGTGTGTGTGCATGTGTGTGTGTGTGTGTGTGTGTGTGCAGAGGTCAGAGCACAACCTTTAGTGTTGTTCCTCAAGAGCACCAACTATTTCTTTATTTTTCCTATTGTTATTAGTGTGTGGATGTGCATGCCACAGCATGCAAGTGGGCAGAGGTCCTCTTCTTCCACCTTGTTTGAGTCAGGTCTTTTTATTGGCAGCTGGGAAGGCCACACTAGCTGGCCCTTGAGCCTCAGGAGTCTCCTGACTCCGCCTCCCATTGTAACGGATGTGTCGGGATTCCAGACCAGTGTGCCACTCCGTGTCCAGCTTGATGTGGGTGTCAGACCCTGCAAACCTGTTGGCTAGCAGGCTTGCAGAGCCAGCACCTTTAACCACGCAGTGTCTTCCCAGTCCCACCTATTTTCTTTTGAGATGGGGTCTCTTATTGATCTGGGGCTCACCTAATTAGGCTAGCTGGGCTGGCCATCATGCCCCAGGGATCTGCCTGTCTCTGCCTCCCCGGTGCTGAGATTACAAGCTCATGCTACCAAGTCCAGTGGCTTCTATGCAGGTTCTGGGGGAATCCCAACTCAGGTCCTCATGAATGCGTGGCAAGCACTTTACCCACTGAGCTCTCCCCCCAGGTCCTGAAGAAGTGTTATTAATAGCCACAAGTATAGGGAGAAGGAACCGAGCAAATGCATTGCAGGGAGTCACAGGGAGGAGGCTACAGAGGGTGTGCCTGGGAGGCTCTGAGAACATCTTTGGGGCACGTGACCTAAGCTCTGTACTGAAGCCACAAGTGGATGCTACTGGTTCTGCTGTCCTGGGTTCCTGGGGCCCCCAGGGCTGGCAACTGAACATGCAGATCCTGGGTCCTTCTGTGGTGATCCCCCCCCCACCCTCTGCCCAGTGGTCCCTCTCAATCTATTCCTCTCACCTGAGGACTCTTTGGTCTAATTTGGGAGGAAAGGGAAAAGAGCATCAAGGTATTTGGGGCCTTGCTCTGGGATGTAGACTTTTGAACTTGAAAGCTGGCTATGTGGCCCCCTGTGTCCCAGCTAGCATGGTCCTTGGCATATTGAGGATGGGTCCAGTTATTCTTCCCTTTCCCTCCACAGCCATCGGCTCAGCTGGGCTGTGTGCCAGGCAGGTAATGCCCCTTTGGTCTTGGCCTCCCGCTTCTGAAGTATAAAGGAGACCCAGGGTGGAAGGCGAAGTACAAACTGTTAGCCTCTAGCTTCCCAGTCCTTACTTGGGGCTGCACAGAGGAGTGGTTGCTAGTCCTGAGGGACCTCAGGGGGTCCCAGTAGCACCTATATTCTAGGGCCAGAGGAGAGGGAAGGAGTAGTGTAGCATGAGAAGCCCAATATAAGCATTTAATTAAGAGGTGGGGGAGGTGGGGGAGGTGGGAAGAGATTCTATTCCGCTCCCAAATGGGGTGGGTGGGTCTGTGTCTTCCCCGAAGACCATGCTGCATTAGCTGTCCTCCTCCTGCAGCCTGGTGGCTCACTGAGCTGACAATGGCCAGCGCCCCAACAACCCCTGTGAACCTGTGGCCAATGCAGACTCTCTCTCGGGATGCTTGTTCCAGACTGAATGACCCCAGGTCTTCCTTGGGGGTGGGGGGTTATGTGAGCTGAAGCTGAGGAGCAGGTTTGTAGCTATTTTCCCTGAGAAGTCCCCACAGTGATTTCTGACTGAAGAACCTTCTAGAACATTGTGTTCATCTAGAAGCAGAACTAGAAGACAATGTGTGGCCCGTGTCTGGAGACAGGAGGTGTGCATGGGACACTGGCCAGAGGTTTCAAGGCAAATGGTTGCACTGGTAGCAACTGAGCCAGGACAGCTTCTCTGCTGCCTCTATGTGCAGTCAGTGGGCCCAGTCCACAGTCCATCAGGGCCATGTCAGTATCCAGGGAGGTCTGAGTGTCTGGACCAAGCTAGGGGAGCCACCATTCTATCCCAGAGAGGATTCTGGATACAGGAGGTCCTAGAGTCCTTTTTTTTTTCCTCTTCTTTTTTTAAAATTATTTTTGTTTATTTGAGAGAGAGAGAGAGAGAGAGAGAGAGAGAGAGAGAGAGAGAGGCATATAGATAGGTAGAATGGGCACACCCGGGCCTCTAGCCGCTGCAAACAAATTCCAGATGCACGTGCCACCTTGTGCATCTGGCTTACATGGGTCCTGGGGAATTGAACCTGGGTCTTTTGGCTTTGCAGCCAAGGGCCTTAAGCACTAGGTCTCTCCAGCCCACTTCCTCCTTTTTCTTAGTGACAGCAGTGCTCATTTCTTGCTGACCTATGACGTACTGGCCCTGCGCCAAGTTCTCCTTTAATACCACTGCTGCTCCCTGAGGTGGTGGGGTGGTACCCCACGACAGCATGAACGGGGATCATGCACTTTGCAGACAAGGAAACCGGGGCTCAAGAACATTCCGTTGTTTGTCCAAGGGCAAACACACTGGGCTTCGGGGCAGACTCCAGGTCTGGCAGGAAGTGAGGAGACATGGATGAGCAGAGAGCTAGTAGAAACAAGGCCCTGGTTTGGGTAAGGGGACAGGGCACTCGCCCATCCATCCTTCACTGAAGGCGTAAATAAACATTTTATGGAGGAGATTCAGCTCCACCACCTGGAACCTAAAGCCCAGTGTGCTCATCCCAGGCCCTTGGTAGACAGGTATCTTTTAACCCAGGGCCTTTCTCTGCCTCTAACCTGGCTATGAACCAAATTTGCTTCCTGGACTGTGGCTCCCAGTTAGAGAAATGCTCTCTAACACGGTTCTGTGGGGTTCCATGCTTCTGTCCATCTGCAGGGATTTCTGGGGCCATCTACCAACTAGCCTGGTCTCTAGAATTCTCCAGATTTCTCACCATCTCTCTCCATCACTCGTAACCTTGAGCCCGGGTTCCATGACTGTATTAAGTGACCTCCTTCTCTCCCCCCCGCACCAGGTCACCGCTGTTTGAATCTCACATGGCCACCTGATCCAAGATGCTCTGATCATATAGCTGCTCTCCTGGGGATTGGAGCTGGGACACTTGAGGGCTCAGCACAGGCCTGCCCCTGTGGGAAGTGCTCAGTACATACTGGGTACTTTCTGATCATGTCATAGGGTGACATGGAGGGCTACTAAGTGAATCTGCCTGCATGAGACCAGGAGGCAGAGCAGGTGCAGAGGCCACCTGCCTGCTCCTTCTTGGGCTGTTTCTTTCATGAGAACATGAGGGTTTTCTGTGGTTTCTTTCCACAGAGTCTCTAACTTCCTGGGTGGTTAGAAGTAATTATGACAAGAACTGTGATAACAGCAGCCTTTTAGAGATGTCTCAGTAATTAAAGCGCTTGCTTGCAAAGCCTGATGTCCTGGGTTCAATTCCCCAGTACCCATGTAAGGCCAGATGCACAAAATGGCACATGCATTTGGAGTTTGCGGTGGCAAAAGGTCCTGAAATGCCCATTTTCTCTCTCTCATGGAAAATAAATAAATCAAATATTTTAAAAATTTTAAGGTGAACGTGTGTAGGGGGTGTGTGAGTGCATGTGTGTATGTGTGTTTGATGTGTGTGTGTGTGTGTGTGTGTGTGTGTGTGTGTAGACCACAGCTTGACATTGAGTAGCTTTATTTTTTTTCTTTGGGGCAAGCCTAACAGACTGCCTTTTTTTAAATGCAAGAGTGAGAGAGAGAGAGAGAATCGGCACGCCAGTGCCTCCAGCCACTGCAATCGAACTCCAGACACGTGCGCCCCCTTGTGTGCATGTGCGACCTTGCATGCTTGCATCACTGTGTGTCTGGCTTATGTGGGCCCTGGAGAGTTGAATATGAGTCCTTATGCTTTGCAGGCAAGCACCTTGATCACTAAACTCTCTCTCCAGCTTGAGTATCTTTCTTGATCACTCTCCATCTTATTTATTGAGACAGGATCTCTCCCTCGAACCCATATTTGTGCTAGTCTAGCAAACCAGCTTTCCATATTTTGTTAGTGTCACCGGCCAGCTTTTCCCAAGGATCTCCCTATATCCACCCCGAGCAATGGGATTTCAGGTGGGCATTTTGTGTGGGCGTTGGGGATCTGAGCTCTGCTCCTCACCCTTGGGTGTCAAGCACTTACTTTACTCTCTCGCTACGTCATCTCCCCGGCTTGGCCGCAGCTTCTTGGTCAAGACTTCCAGAAGCCTGTGTGGAAACTTTAGGGTGTGTGTCTACCTCCCAGCTCTTGTGGCAAGCCAGTTCTGTGTTGTTCTGGAAGCCATTCCTGGATCCCAGGCTGGTCTTGCTTCCTCACCTCTTCTCCTGGAACTCAATCCTTCCTGCTTAAAACGACCCACCCTGAACTCTGACTGACATGCAGTTTCCATCTCCAGAGATCAACTGACCTAGAGCTTTTTCCTTTCCAGCTGGTGAAAGCTCAGGCAAAGTCTGACTGGCTAAGCTAGGATAGACATCCACCTGACTTCACCAACTGTGACCAAAGGGACAGGGCTGCCTAAGGACACAGTAGCTCCCTATGGGCCTGTGAAGATGGAGATGTATTGGAGAGGGGCATGCCAAAGAGAGGACAGAGGTCAGACACTCTTGATGTCTGAAATGGAACCAGGAACCTGGACTGGAGTCAGTCACCTGTTCAACACAGGATGTCCTGCCCCAGACACCATCATCATCATCGTCCCGAGAGGGAAGATGGCCAAAGTGAGCAGTCTATTGAAGAGAGACAAGAAACAGAATACACACCTCAAAGGGGGGGGGGCGTTTTCTAGAAACATTTCTTTATTTAAAATTTAAAACCATATTACTTCATACAGCAAACTGTGCACTTTGATATATCACAGTGTCTTAAAAAGGAAAATAATTGAATTTGTTCGGAAATTTATTTACATTAGCCTAGAATGATTGGCAAGTAACACAGTTACTATGAAACCCAAATTGTTACAAAATGCTTACAAAAAACTATATTCATAGAAATTCTGCATGTCCACAAAGGGCACCCCCTGAATGGCCCAGAGACCAGTGTGTGGTGGGAACCATGTTGAGTGGGAGTGTGTGTGTGTGGGTGGGGGGGTGTCCAGGCACTCTGGTCTGGGTGGTGGGGACAGGCCAGGGCTTGTGGAGGCCCGTGGTGCTGTCCAGGGGTTCAGCCCAGGGGCTGGGAACTGAGACCCCTTCACGGAGGCCCAGCCAGGAAATCGGCCCAGGCAGGGATGGGCTGGGGTTTCGGAGCACAGTGGTGTGAGGGCCCCTGGAATGCGACACCAGGACAGGACCCTCCTCAGCGGCTGGATTCAGATGCGTTTGGCCAGGGCCACAGAAGCTGGGCTGGAGTTAAATGCAGACAGCCAGAGGCCTGGGGCTGAAGCAGAGGGCAGGCTGTGGACCACATGGAAGCAAAGTCCAGGCCAGCCCAGCCCAGGTTTCTTCTCCCCTGTACAATCCAGAGATATTTAGACCCAGGAAGGGGTTGAAGGGCCGAGATTGTGGGGAACAGATGGATCCAAGCGACGCAGGGACGGAGGTGTGCGGCCTACCTACCAAGGGCTCTGGGCTTAGCTGCCTTACGGGGGAAGACCCAGCAGGGGGAAGGGCAGACAGAAGCATGGGATAGTTCAAGGACAGGGGCTGCCTTCTTGCCTCTCATCTGTCACCTCTCCAGCTCCTTGGTGGCTCCCTGACAGCCAGCCTCTAGGTCAAGTGGAACTGGAACGGAGAGGGTATCTGAGGTGAGGCAGACTCTTGCCTGATGTTTGACTGGTGTTTACGGCTGCTTTCTCCTATCGGGAGGACTCAAGAGTTTTGATCTGTAAAATAGACAACCTGTGAGGTGATTTGAAGGCCTCTGTTCTAGGAGGCAGGGGACTGAGAGCAGGAGTCATAACTGTGGCGTCAGGTCGCTGTGTGGAATGCCCTCGAGCCTTTCTCTTCACACGACACTTTTTCTAGCCGTGAGCCACAGGTGGAGCGAGCATCGGAGGCCTTTGCCACCACAGTCCCATTGCCTTCTGGGATGTTACGGATGGAGCCCAACATCTAGCTGGCCACCCTGCAGGCTAGGGTTAAGAGCAGGCTGGGGGAAATGGCTTCCTCCTCCTGGGCCCTTCTGCTCCTTAGTAATTGCCTTTGATCTCAGAGAGGATGTTGACTTAGGGATAACAGATTACATGATGTTATTCCCCCGACACACCCACAGTCCGGCCACCTCTCCCCCAGGCCCACCTGCCAGCGCCCACACTATTCTGCGCTCTTTATCCAGCACTCGGATGGAGGCAGGGACTGCCCTAGTCCCCAAGGGCTCTGTGACCTTTGTACCCGGCCTTGCTGCGGTAGCTCCCATCTCTCACCAGGCCCCCACTCATACTGGCTGGGTTCTGTACACTCTGTGTGCAGACGTGCAGGGAAGGGTTGTATACACAGGGGTTGTGGGTCATATATACACTGTGCATATATATATATATATATATACATATACAGCATATATATATATCTTACATTCATATATATATTGTACAGAATATTAACCTTCTGCCTAAAACAGTTCTGTGACTTTGCATACACCCAGCTCTGAAATTCTAACTCCAGAGCTTCAAAGTGAGGGCTTGATTCACACTGGCGTGGGGACAGAGAGCAAGATCCCTTCCACTGGCATAGGCTGGGCCTATTCCAGATATGCCCCCCCCCCAACCTCAAACTTCCAGGTGTGTCTCATCCAGAGACCTGTCCACAGGGCTGAGCCTGATTCTTACATCTGTCCACTGGATGGGCAAGTCCCAGGTGTTAACTCCATATAGCTGTTTGTTCATACCACTATGCCCCTTCCCGATGGGCATTCACATGGGGCAATTCCAGAGGTGAGCCGTGGAGTTCATCCATGTTCAGGCAAGTGTTCTGAGGGTGTGGCAACCTTAAGCAGCTGCTCTCTATCCCCAGCCTCTCTGGTAAGGAAGGAGGAGCAGGGAGAGGCCCTTCTTGATGAACATAGGCCTGGTCTGACTTCTCTTCCATGGTGGTGTCTCACCTGTTTACCCCTCCCCCATCTCAGGCCACAAGGAGCAGAAGCTCTTCCAGCTAAGACAGAGTCTGAGGAGAGGCAGCCCCCCACCCCGTAGAAACTCTGAACCCCACTCATCAGTCAAGGGGTCATTTGACCTCTTGCGAAACACCTGGAGCCTGGGGCCATCTGAGAAGCCACAGAGCTCCCAGGCTTTTCTTCTCTGTCTGCAGCACAGAGGTCGGAAGCCAGCCAAGGGAGAGACAGAAAGATGCTCACTGCCCGATAGCCCAGGGCCTCGGCACGGGTGGGACCCCCTCACTGCTGCCTCACAGTTGAGCCAGTTCAGGCAGGTGGAGGGCAGGGCCCTGGGTGGGGGGGGTACTCCTCCACGTGGGGCTGGCCATGGGACCAGACAACGAGAGCCTGGTGCCTGTTCAGGTATGTTCCATTTGCTCCGTCCAAACCCATGTTTGTGCTTTCCATAGCCCCTCATGGGTTCCGTGTGTGTGTGTGTGTGTGTGTGTGTGTGTGTGTGTGCACGCACACACATGCACGCCAGCCCCAGCTCAGTTTCTACTGCAGAGTGGGGCAAGCCTCCATGTGAATGACCTTGATGTGATCTGCCTGCTGAGGCCCCTCCCTCTAGGCCCTGTCCCTCCCACCTCACAGATGGGGCACCGCCTTCCCAACCCAGATAAGCAGGGTGCCCTCCACTGTGCTGGGTGCCTATCTGGTCTGCGGGACAAACACAGGACAGTGGTCAGAGGATGAACGCCAGCCACGCTTCTGGATAGATGGTTCAAGCGGAAGGGGACGTCTGGCAGCATGCCATCCCTTTTCCACACAGGAGCCTCAAAACCATCCCAGTACCTCCTGGGGGCGCTTCCCAAGTTGAGCTGAACCTGTTTACCTGCAGATCTTCAGTCCTTTCATGAAAAAAAACCTTTCCACCTAACCACTTCTCTTTCCTCCTCCTGTTACAATCTACGTATGTGCATAGCCTCAGAAGAACATGACACGTCCACATAGCGTCATGCACAAAAGCACATGTGTGACAATGAGCATGGATGTGGCCGTGTGCCGTGACACTGTATCAGACAACGTAAGACAGTGGTTAATGACCATGGTGGGTGAGAGCAGATTGGTGAGTAGTTTCAAGAGAATCCTGTTAGCAGGGGTTGAAACAAAAAAAACACACACACACACACAAAAATGTTTTCTCTCCCAACAGGACGTTCTGTATATAGCAAAGGAGTTGCCAGGCATGAGCCCTCTAAGGGCTTCCCTCGCTTGGCTGTCTCTCCATGGTGCACTTGCCTACAGAGCCCGGGGAAAGCTATGACAAGCGATTCTCCCCATACCAGGTACACAAACAACCCCCGATCACGCCTTCCTGACTGACCGAACCTCAACGCTCCCGCCGTAAGCTGGAACAGGTGTGCATCTGCACACACATGAGCACACTCACAATCTCCATTACCATGTGGCTCCTCTGTGTGCAACATACACCCACCCATGCTGCACAGAGGTCGGGTTCCCCCCCCCCACTGTCTGTGGGACACACAAGCCTGCACACGTGTGCACACACTCATGTGTGGACCCCTGGTGACATGGCTTCTCCTTGTACACCTATTTGGCTATGCTGCAGGTTGTGTCCTGCCCCACCCTCTGCCATTCAGTACACAGATTCGCGCGCACACACACACACACACACACATTCATGCACGTGTACATCCATTCGTATACTCACCAGAACCCCATCATGACATGGCTTCTCCTGTTTTTATACAAATGGGGCTCTGTTTCTGGTCTTGGTTTATCTCCTCCTACCCACTCGCTCATCTACACACACACACACACACACACACACACACACACACACACACCAGGTCCCAAAGGAGGACCCTGTCAGTATAGACTCTGGACTATGTTAGATGTCCATACCTGTCCTTCACCTCCAGCCCCTGAAACTCACACATACAAGCACACACACGTGCACGCACACACAGCCCTACCTCCCGCCAGCATGGCTTTTCCTATCATTCCATTCACTGGGCTTGCTGTATGTCTAGCCTTCTTCTCCCTCCTCCTGTGGAGACAGCCAGCCAGAGGTGCTGGGATTCAGGATCCTGCCGCTCACAGTCTGGAGGAGGGACAGGATCATCTCCTGCTTTGAGGGGGAGAATCCTTCACTTCTGCTGAGAAGGCCTTTGACATCCATGGGAAGCCTATCCCAACCCAGGCTTCTGGTGACACTGGGAGGAGTGATTCTCAATCCAGAATTCCCAGCCCTGCCTCCTGCTCTGAGCCTAGCCTCCATCCTTAGCCACAAGAGGCCTGTGGCCCCATCTCGCTCTCTGTAAGGACACTTTGTGCCTAATGCTTCACATCTCATTCTTTTCCAGGCCCCTTACAGTTTCAGACCTCTAGAGCATCCGTCAAAGTAAGCTGGAGCCCAGAGACCATGTGGGCCACAGGCCTGCTGACCCTGCACTGGCTGCCACTTCTCTGTAGTCTCTTCTGAGCCCCACCATGGCTGCAGCTGCTCCAGACAAGAGACCAGGGGTCAGCATGGCCTTGTGTCTCTGTGCTGGGTCTTTGGTTAATTCTCCAGGAAGCAGCTCTCTCCATCCCCTGGGAGCCTCTGTAGCTCTGATGTTCTAACCCGAAACCCTTTCTTTTTCTGGGGCTCATCTTTAGATTTAGCTACCCGGGGGTTCTTTGGGCCTCCTCTGGCTTTCCCCATCCAACCTGAAGTTAGTCTGTGTGCCTGTGCATGGATCCCTCTGTGGAGGGAGGGGGTGACTTGACTTAAACTTCAGTCAAGGCAGCTCTTCTCTTTCCAAGGTGACAGAGGAGGCCAAGTTCAACTAGGCAGAGGTGGGATTTGCTGATGAGTAGATGGCAGAGAGCCCAGGTTTCCAAATACCAACGAGGTTCAGAGAATAGCATCGTAGAGCCGTCGGCTCAAGGGTCCATGGGATGTTTGGGGAAGCCATATTTCTTCTGCTGGGCTTCTGATATCAGCCAGGTCTTTGGATATCCTTTGTGAAGGATTTAGGGGCTCTTCTCTCCTCTCGCCAGAAGTTAAGAAGTTGCTGTGACTACTACCTCATTTAGATTCCCAGACACCTTCTAGAAGAGTGGCAGCCATGGAGTCACTGTCCATACGAATCCAAGGTGACGGCCTCTTCTCTCTCATACCCAAACTCCTTTCCATGCAGCCTTCTGCTTCACCAAGGGGCCACTGTCAGCGAAGCCCCGTTGAGAAGACCAGGTCAACAGCCCCTGAGGACTGAAGCTTCTCTTCTGCCCAGCCACAGGGGATGGCCACCCTTGGGCTCCCATTGACAGCTTCATTATAGCCTCTTTAAGGTGCCCAAGGTTGGACTCTCTGCTCTCATGGCTTGTGTGCTAGGATGTCTGGGCTCTCAGGAAAGGAGGGGATTATAAGACCAACCTTCTGTTTTCCATGGCCCCTTCAGGGCTGTGACAGCAATGCCTTGCTCTGGAAGAGAGGACAGAGCCAGGGAGTGGAGCCTGAAAGAGGTTTGTGCTTCCTCTGGCCTTGGCAGATTTAGAAGCCATTGAAGAGACAAAAGGTGGAGCCCAAGTAGCTGGTCTGGGGCCTGCTGGTTTCCTGATAGGTAAGGGCTGAGGGTTCATGGCTCAATGCAGGCAGCGGCTCTGTCCCCAAGGCCAGTATGGGATGGGATGTCCCCGCGGGTCTCCTTGGTTTTCCTCTGCGTGGGCCAGGCTGCCGTCCCGGCTGCACCCACGCCTAGGGGAAGACAGGGGCTAGCGAGGTGCTGCAGCTCATGCTGTCCTTGCCTGGAAGTCTGCGGTCATTGAAGGTGTGCATGTTGATGACAGCGTCAGTCTTGACCATCACGGGAGGCTGTGGCTTGTGCTTGAGACGACGCTGGCAGGTGAGGGAGAAACGGATCTCGTCGGCCACGGTGCTGCAGAAAGAGCGCTGGGGGGGGGGGGGAGAGGGTGCAGAGTGAGGCCGGGTCCTCCTCTTTCTCCGGCACCTGCGCTGGGGCCTGCATCTCCCCACTCCTCGGCCCCTGCAAGATGGCTATAGAGCGCCCCTTTCCTGTCTACACACTGAGGTTTGGAGTAGGTGGTCTCACTGCCCTATTTCACAGATGAACCCACTGAGGCCCGACCGGCGTGCATGCGACCAGCATGCTTACCTGGCTACAATTCTCCTCTAATTCTAAGGTTCTGCTTGCATGACCCCAACCCGCCCAGCACTAGGCCTGCCCAGAGTCAGCACTAGAGGAACTGTGTGTGTGTGTGTGTGTGCGCGCGCGTGTGTGTGTGTGTGTAGCCCATCCTGAAAGGGCTTTCAGTGGAGGAGTGGAATTGCTGTTTATTCTCTTTCTTAAGAGAGTCTAGCCCATATTTAAGATGGGCAGCCGGGGCTGAGGAACAGGCTCTTGCAAGGGCCTCCTCTGGTTTGGGTGCCTACAGGTGCCCAAGGAGGGGCAAGAGTGCGCTATCTCCACAGGTATCTGACTACGGTGACTCCCGCGGCTCACCACTGGAGGTCGCCCCGAACTTGCATGGAACACTGGGGGGCAAGTGGCTAGCCCCTCACTCAGCCAGTGAGGGTGGGCATTAGCTGCAGGGGGCAGCCACCTGCACACTATGGGTTGCAGGACAGCTGAGGCCTGGCTTTGGAAGGTGGCACCGTTTCTTTCCGGCTGTGATCTCACCAAGCCTCCACCCACCTTCTTTTCTGCTCTATGGTGATACGATCCCTCTTGCGCCCCGGCATTTCTGTATCCCGCAATACTTCCTTTGCGCCGGACACTGACTAGGTGTTAGGCACAGAGCAGGGAGGACAGATGAGGCCCCTGGGGCCTCAGGGAGCTATGGCCTAACAATGGGATGGAGACAGACGACAAACATGTGAACAAGTAAACCATTTTCCACACTGACGACTGTCATTAAGAGAATAAAGCCATGAAGTGGGACAGACCGGGCCTGGCAATGGGGACAGGTGGGAAAGGCCACACTAGAAGGCGACATGTGAGCGGAAAGCTCAATGATCAGATGGTGCCGAGAACTGGTACACTGAGGACAGAGCCGTCCAGGTGGACGGAACAGGATGTGCAAGGGCCTTGAGGCAGTAACATGCTGGGTGTGTTGTGGACTTCAAAGCCTGTGTGTGGGAGAGGCAGAGTATGGGAGGGGAGGATGGGAAAGAGGGGGTCCAAGAGGTGGCTCAGGACTAGGTCTTTTAAGGGTTTTCGTGGAATTTAGAGTTTTTAGCCCAATCATAATGGGGACTTCTAAAGAATTTGGTTCTTCTTCTCTTTTTTTTTTTTTTGAGGTATGGTTTCGCTCTAACCCAGGCTGACTCAAAATTCACTTATGTCGTCTCAGGGTGGTCTCGAACTCACAGTGATCCTCCTACCTCTGCCTCCCCAGTGCTGGGATTAAAGGCTGAATTTGGTTATTCTTTTCCTTTTGTTTTTCTTTGTGTGTGTGTGATGCGAGTGTGCATGGATGTGCATAGCACTTGTGTGTAGGTCTGAGAACAACCTTGGGGTGTTTGTCCTCCCCTTCCACTTTGAGACAGGACACCCCGCCCCACCCCCTTCATGTGGACCAGTCTAGCTGGCCCTCAAGCTTGTGGGTTCTCCTAGCTCTGGCTCTCGCTGCCACAGAGGACTTGGGATTGCAGATGGTCGGGCTACTTTGTCTGTTTTTGTGCGGGAGCTGAGCATTCGAATTCAGGCAGGTAGGCTTGCGTGCAAGAGCCTTTGACTGCCGAGCCACCTGCCCAGCCCTGGCTATTCTTTTCCACTGTACCATAATTTCTAACCGTTCTGAGTTGCTGTTAGGCATCTCCCCACTTCTTTCCCACGTGATAATTAACACTTGGACAACATCCCTGTGAACAGAAGCACACATATCCTTGACCATCTCCACTGGGACATTTCTAGAAGCACACGTGGTGGCAATGCAGCTACTTTGAAAGATGGACCATCCCACGGAGTTGCCCTCCAGGAATGCACCTGTTTGGACTTCTCAGCAACAGTGGGAGGTTCTCTCCTCCCACCCAGCTAATTCACACGCCCAGGCTGCCCTTCCCCTCCTCTTGACTGATGGAGGCCTGCCAGCTGTCAACCACTCCAGCTTGTTTTGATAGATCTATCAGCTGCTTGCTGTAATGGGCCCTCCACATATGTGACCCAGCAGCAGGCTCCTGCTAGCCACACTGGGCCTGGATGCTTTTGAACTTCTCTAGGAGAGGCAATTCCCCCAGCCTAGAGGCTCTCGGCTCAGGTGCACATTTAAATCACCCTGTAGGCTTTCAGCAAATGCCAATGCCAGAGTCTACCATTGGCCAATTAAAACAGAGTCTCTGGGAGCGAGGCCAGGGCATTAGCACTTAAAACTCTCTCCCTGTGCTTCTAATTTGCCACGGGGACCCAGAACTCCAGTCCAAGCATGCTTGAATTAATCAGGCCAGGAGAGCCTAGTTCCATTGTGAGCACACTTGTACCAGCCCCCCCACAACTTCTCTTTTTTAACTTTTGATAATGGAAATTTCCCAATATATGCAAAAGTAGAGACAGCAATATAATGAACCCCTGTGCCACCATCATCCAGTTTCAACAATCACCCTGGGGGGGTATGGAGGGAACTCACATGGTGTGAAACATGGTGGTTTAAACAGGGCACCCACTGGCTGCTGGGTGACTTGTGGATATGGCAGCGAAAAGAATGGAGGCTCAGAGGTCAGCATGGAGGAGACACAGGGAGGCTGGGAGGTCAGCGTGGAGGAGAGACAGGGAGGCTGGGAGGTCAGCGTGGAGGAGAGACAAGAGGCTGGGAGGTCAGCGTGGAGGAGAGACAAGAGGCTGGGAGGTCGGCGTGGAGGAGAGACAGGGAGGCTGGGAGGTCGGCGTGGAGTAGAGACAAGAGGCTGGAAGGTCAGCGTGGAGGAGAGACAAGAGGCTGGAAGGTCAGTGTGGAGGAGAGACAAGAGGCTGGAAGGTCAGCGTGGAGGAGAGACAAGAGGCTGGAAGGTCAGCGTGGAGGACAGACAAGAGGCTGGAAGGTCAGCGTGGAGGACAGACAGGGAGGCTGGGAGGTCAGCGTGGAGGAGAGACAGGGATGCTGGGAGGTCAGCATGGAGGAGAGACAGGGAGGCTGGGAGGTCAGCGTGGAGGAGAGAAAAGAGGCTGGGAGGTCAGCGTGGAGGAGAGACAGGGAGGCTGGGAGGTCAGCGTGGAGGAGAGACAAGAGGCTGGGAGGTCAGCATGGAGGAGACAGGGAGGCTGGAAGGTCAGCGTGGAGGAGAGACAGGGAGGCTGGGAGGTCAGCGTGGAGGAGAGACAAGAGGCTGGGAGGTCAGCATGGAGGAGAGACAGGGAGGCTGGGAGGTCAGCATGGAGGAGAGACAAGAGGCTGGGAGGTCAGCGTGGAGGAGAGACAAGAGGCTGGGAGGTCAGCGTGGAGGAGAGACAGGGAGGCTGGGAGGTCAGCGTGGAGGAGAGACAAGAGGCTGGGAGGTCAGCGTGGAGGAGAGACAGGGAGGCTGGGAGGTCAGCATGGAGGAGAGACAAGAGGCTGGGAGGTCAGCATGGAGGAGAGACAAGAGGCTGGGAGGTCAGCGTGGAGGAGACAGGGAGGCTGGGAGGTCAGCGTGGAGGAGAGACAAGAGGCTGGGAGGTCAGCGTGGAGGAGAGACAAGAGGCTGGGAGGTCAGCGTGGAGGAGACAGGGAGGCTGGGAGGTCAGCGTGGAGGAGAGACAAGAGGCTGGGAGGTCAGCGTGGAGGAGAGACAGGGAGGTTGGGAGGTCAGCGTGGAGGAGAGACAAGAGGCTGGGAGGTCAGCGTGGAGGAGAGACAAGAGGCTGGGAGGTCAGCATGGAGGAGAGACAAGAGGCTGGGAGGTCAGCGTGGAGGAGAGACAAGAGGCTGGGAGGTCAGCGTGGAGGAGAGACAGGGAGGCTGGGAGGTCAGCGTGGAGGAGAGACAAGAGGCTGGGAGGTCAGCGTGGAGGAGAGACAAGAGGCTGGGAGGTCAGCGTGGAGGAGAGACAGGGAGGCTGGGAGGTCAGCGTGGAGGAGAGACAGGGAGGCTGGGAGGTCAGCATGGAGGAGAGACAGGGAGGCTCGGAGGTCAGCGTGGAGGAGAGACAGGGAGGCTGGGAGGTCAGCGTGGAGGAGAGACAGGGAGGCTGGGAGGTCAGCATGGAGGAGAGACAGGGAGGCTGGGAGGTCAGCATGGAGGAGAGACTGGGTGGCTGGGAGGTCAGCGTGGAGGAGAGACAAGAGGCTGGGGGTCTGTCTGGTGGGGAAGCCAGCATGGAGGCCTGGAGTTCAGCAGAGAGGGGTGCTCTGGAGGCTGGAAGGCCAATATGGTCACCGTGACAGTAGTGATGCAGCTTGGCCTGGGATAGAACCACCGTGATGAGAAAATAGGCTTGGTCAGAAGAGAGGGGGAGCTGGCCAGCCTTCCTGCTAGACTGCATACAGGATGCCAGTCAGGAGGGTGAGATAAGACAGCTCCGTGTGCCCGACATGTCCAGCTCCTGTCCCCCTTTTTCCTTCCTGCGCAGCCCCAGGCAGCGGCTCACCTGCTCCCGCTCTGCCGTTTTGCGGAGCTTGTACACAAACTCGCCCACAGCCACCAGCACGGACAGGACCAGGCCGGCGGCCAGGACGATGAAGATGCCCCCTATCTTCTGGATGCCCAGAGCGCTGGCCTCTTTGTTCTCCTCCTCTGGACACCCACTGCCCCGCCACCACTTCTCCTTCATGATGTGCAATTTATCTTCCTCCTGAAGCTGTAGAATGGCGATGGTGATCTTGTCCCGGTAGGGGGAGCCTGCCAAGGACAGAGGTGCCCGTTAGTGGCCAGAGCCAGCCGCAGTTGCTACCCTACTCTGTCAGCTCCTCTCCCTGAAGCCTCTCTTTAGGTATGTGGCTCCGTCCCTGTGCTGGAAAAAACGCCACCTTTGCAGGTCTGGTGGAAGCAGTGGGGAGGACCGACCATGCACATGGGAGGCGGCGGAGAGCTTGCGACCCTCTGTCCACGCCCCGCCCCTCCCACCCCGACCCACTCACCCATGGGTGTGCCGATGCCATAGCCCTTGGAGTCGATGAGGCCCCCAATCTGGGTGAGGTTGCAGTTTCTTTGTGTGACGTACTCGATGGTGGTGGACTCCATGAGCAGGGCGTAGTCGGCCGTGAGTGTCCGCTGGATGCCCTCCTCGTTGTTTTTCACCAGCGCCGAGGGCTTACTGCTCATGAAGGCCCACATCTTCTCAAAGGTAGAGATCTTGGATTTCTGGACATGAGGGAGAAGGTGAGGCACACACTGAAGTTATAGGGCTCCCCCTCCTCCCCCGCCGACCATGCTCCCTATGTAGGCTCAGCAAGGTTTCTGACCCATTGTGCAGATGTGAAAACTGAAGCCCTGGGAGAGGAGGGGCCAATACGCACAGCTGGGGGGAGGGGGTGTGCCAAAGCTGAGAGTCACACTCTGGACCATATCCTAGAAACCCTAGTTCTTTGTCACAGCATCAATCGCCAATTCAGACAAAACTTCTGTTTTTGGTGTGTCGAGGTAGGGTCTCATTCTGGCCCAGGCTGACCTGGAATTCACTATGTAGTCTCAGTGTGGCCTCAAACTCATAGTGATCCTCCTACCTCTGTCTCCCAAGTGCTGGGATTAAAGGCATGTGCTACCACACCCAGCTTGACTTCTCTTTTAAAAAAAATTTCATTTTTTAAAAAAAAAATCTTATTTTTTTTATGAGACAGAGAGAGAGAGGGAGGGAGAGAGAATTGATGTGCCAGGGCCTGAGCCACTGAAATCGAACGCCAGATGCTTGTGCCACCTAGTGGGCATGTGTGACCTTGTGCTTGCCTCACCTTTGTGCGTCTGGCTTACGTGGGATCTGGAGAGGGATCGGACATGGGTCCTTACACTTCACAGGCAAGCATCTTAACCATTAAGCCATCTCCATTCCCATTTCATTTTTTTTTTATTGGCACATGTGTGAGTGCATGTATGGGCATGCATGACAAGGTCTGTTGCTACTGTAAAGAAATGACCATCCAACTTTACATGAGCGGCTAAGGAACTGACCCCCAGGCCGACAGGTTTTGCAAGCCAAGCGCCATCTCCCCAGCCCTCACTTTTTAGAAATTATTAGTTTTTTGAAGACAGGGTCTCATATATCCCTGACTGTTCTTGATCTCACTATGTAGTTGAGGATGACCATGGACTTCTTAACCCTCCTGCCTCTACCTCCAGAGTACTGGGGTTCCAGGCATGCACCAGCGCATCCAGCTTTATGTGGTGCTGGAGATTGAAACCAGGGCTTTGGGGGTGCAAGGGAAGCATTCTACCAACACAGTTACCTCCTCAGCTCCCAGATTGATTCCTTAAGAATGAATTTTCTCTAACACTTATTGACCAATCAGCATGGGTAAGGCCTTTCCCTGAGCATCTTGAACTCATTGATTCTCCACAGCATTCACAGGAGGCAGGTACTAATAGCCTCATTTTACAGATTTTATAGTTGAGACCCTGAGAAGTAACTCGTCTAAGGCTACTGCCCAGGTACTAAATGACAGAGGCAGGCTTCAAACCCAGGCCCTCTGGCATTACGCTATGTCCCTAACCACTCAGATGCACTGCCTCCCAGCAACCATTAATCTTATGAGGGTTAAACTCAGTGAGCCTGGGCTCCCCATTTCCACCTCAAAGCTAGCCTCCTTTGTAGCTTATGTCAGGGGACGAGTGTCTCAAGCATGGGTTCTGGTTTGTTCTTGGTAATGAGAGGTGAGGGGAGAACTGTAGAAAGGTAGCGATGGGGGCGGTCCTCAGAGCAAGTGGTCTGCAGGACCCTGCGGCTGCTCCAAGCCTGGGACAGCAGGAACCTGCCTGGTCACTGGCTGGCCAGGTCTGGGGTGAGCTGGAGCTGAGTGTCCCTGACTGTGTGAGCATGCAAGGTGTTCATGAGATGTCTTGGTAACTTAAGTACCTGCCAGCAAGCTGGTCCCAGTAGGGATCAGCCATGCCCCAGTTGGTCCTTCGGTAGCTAGCAGGTGGCTCTGCAATCTCCGTTGTATTGGCCGTTTCCAGGTCTGGCTGTGACTTTTTGTGATGCCACCCTGTCTGACTGGCACCCCGGCCAGTTCTGGTACATGTGAAAGCATGGGTGTGCTCCCGCAGGCTGGCACAAGCCGCGGGGGAAGGGGAAGGGGGATGGGACAAGGCTGTACTTGCCAGATGGGGACAGGGAGCCTGTGTGTACATTTTTCTCTCTGGGTACTTCCTGGCGCTGACAGGGGTTGAGCCCTCTGAAACTGGCTCCTGGGGTCCCCAGCACGCCCTGGGGGAGGAGGTTACATGGTCAGGAGGGAGCCTCAAAGTGGCAAGTGGAACCCTTCAGAGCTCTACCTGAGACGGGTCAGCCCAGTGCCACGGGCCATGAGACCCTTCACAGACAAACAACCACTCTTCTGCCTGCAAGCTCGCCTGCCTCAAAGCCAAAGGCATGAAGTGCCTCATGCCCGGGGCTCCCGACTGCTCTCCTGCTTCTCCACCTACACAGCCGCCCGCCCGTCTGCTCGGCAGCTTCCCCCTCCCAGCTTTCCTTCTGCCCCAGCTCCTCCACAAGTGCTCCCCCACCAGCTCCCCTTCCCTTCAAGATCATCCTGGTCTCTGGCTTTCCCGATGCCCCAGATGTTTCTCATTTTCCAGATCATTTCTTGATATGCAGATTCTCTTCCCCCAGCTTCCCCGGCCCTCTGTGCCTGCTCTGCACGCCTCTTCCTAGGCCCGGCATGGCTCCCAATGACCCTGTTTCCCGGCATTTGAATGGCCCTGCAAAATGCCTTTCCTCCCGAGTGTGAGCTGGCCCTCCTGACCTACTTCTCGATCTCCCTGGAAGTGATGAAACGTCACTTCTGAATGACAGGAGACCATGCCTTCATCGTCCCGTGTTCTCTCTGGCTCTTCTCCCCTGATGACTGTGCCGCCATGTTGTCAGGTGACTTAAGGAGAGGTCTCCATGGCGGGGGACAGAGGGCACTGTCTGGCCAATGCTCAGTGAAACATCAACGCCCTCGCTCTGCCCAACAGGAGAAGAACTGAGTCCTGTGCATGCCCCGCGAGCTTAGAAGCCACGCCTCCGAGTAACTGCAGCCTTTGCTGACAGCTGGATCGCAGCCTTCCGAGGGGCCCAGGAGCCAGTGGACTGGGCGAGGCAGTGCTGGATTCTGGACCGTAGCTGCCAGTAACAGATGGTTTAAGACAGGAAGTTTGAGGAGATTCGTCATGCAGCTGATAACTAATACGCTCTTTCACCTACATGTTCCCAAGAGCAGGCTCCTGATGGAGCTGTTATTTCAGATAACCGTCAACTCCAAGTATTCCTATAATCAAATTACCCAAGTCTAACCACCTCTGCTTGCCAGACAGCTGAGCTCCCCACATTTGCTCCCATCCCGACCAGCCTGACCTGCACGCTGCTCTCCCTCCAATGTCTCCAGATCCTTGGCTACCCTTCACTCCTGGTCTCCTGCTTTCCAAAATTCTACCCTGTCCTACCACAGTGGTGAAGCCACTAGGGCTCTCCTCACACCTCCTAACACACGCGCCCACCCATGCATGCATCTACCCATCTCTTCACTTACCCACCCATCTGCCCTTCCACACGTCTATTCCACCAATCCATCCACATCCATCCACTCCACCAACCCGTCCATCCCTCTCCTCACTCATTTGCTCATGTTCTCAACCCCAAAGCTACCTTCATCCTAATTCATTCAACTGTTCACCTGCCCTGTGACTTCTTTATCCACAGGCTCTTCCCCCATCTATCCGCCCGCCCACCCTCCTCCCCATCTATTCCTTGCTCACTCGTCCACCCTTTTACCATCTCATCCATCTTGCCCACTCTCTGTCTCTCTCATGCAGTTGGTCATCTCTAACTCTTACAGCTTGGCAAAAGTAACCAAGGGAGTCTGCCCCACATCTTGTACTTCCCCATCTCTTCCTCTCAGCTCTGCCTTGCACCCTTCCACCTTCCAGTTCCACCCATCTACAGACGTGCCTAACACTAACAGAGACACTTCCCCTCCGCCCCCAGAAACACAGCACCAACGACAGTCAGGAATTTCATTTGAGGCTGGAAGAGGTGTCCAGGCCAATGGGCTTTGGGGACAGATATACAAAGCCATGAATGGGTAAAGGAACAGAGTAAGGAAGACAAGGAGGGGCACCCGGGAACGTGGGCTGGCTAAGATGGAAGGTGAGCCGAAGCTGGCTGTGACACGGATTTGAAGAATCCCACCTCCCAGCTCCAGGGTCCAGCTCGTGACCTCTATCTACCTGGACTCGACCTCTTCCCTGGGATGGATTTCCCATTATCTTTGACCTATATCTTGGATACCACTCTCGATTATATCCACTCGTTGTGGTCACTGCTCTCCATTAAGTTTGCATTTATTTATTTATTTATTTACTTACTTACTTATTTATTTATAGAAAGAGAGAGAATTGGCATGCCAGGGCCTCAGCCATGGCAATTGAACTTCAGACACTTGCACCACCTAGTGGGCATATGCTACATTGCGCTTGCCTCACCTCTGTGTGTCTGGCTTATGTGGGATCTGGCGAGTTGAACATGGGCTCTTAGGCTTCACAGGCAAGCACCTTAACTGCTAAGCCATCTTTCCAGCCCCCTGCTAAGTTTTGTCTTGAGCAGTTAGATGATTCTGGGGTACAACCCTGTTAACTCTTCTGACACACCCATGTCCACCACAGAGAGAAGCTAAGCCAACGCTCCCTCCCCCATCTCTGTTGGCCTAACCACTTGAGTTCCTATCACCAACCTGAGCCACAGTCACCTCCCTGGGGAGCTGGAGTCCCACATACCCATGACTTCTGCATCATTTGGCCTGTCCCAGCTCTGGTAGAAACCTTAATAAGGATTACTGCAGGGCCAGTCACCCAAATCAATTAATGGAATCATTTGGAGCAGCCAACACAGGGCGATCTGCCAGAGTGAAGATGCTTTTTTTATCAGGAAAATTGGCAAGAAAGTGAGGTTCGGGCTCACGACTTTCAATTCCAGCCTCCTCAAAGAAGTAAATTGATTTTCCCCAACGGAAGATACTTAATCTTAAAAATTTAACATTTCTGTATAAGAGAATGTATATGGGTCTCTCTCTCTCTGTATATATAAATACATATCTATCAGTTTCAAAGGAAGCCGGATCACAGGGAATGTGTGCAGAGAGGCGGCTGCAAGGTGATTCCATGGGAGACCTTGGGTAGTTTCCATCTTGGAAAGGAGACCTTTTCCTAAATTAATTAGCTTGCCTGTCCTGGGATGTGGAGTCCCTGGCATTATCGGATCCATGCTGTGGAGCAGTTAATCACTTCTCGGGTTATTTCTGTGGGCACCAGGAGGTCTCTGAGTGCCCCGCCTCTGCCTGCTGTTCCAGCGCCAGCATCCCCGGATGTCTGCACGTGTGCCCTGGGCTCGCCTGAGAGGGAGCTGCAGCTGCTCCTTCGGGGGACTGCGGAGGTGAGGGATGCAAGGGCAGAGGCTATAGGATGGGTCCGTTCCACTCCTAGACTCTGCTGTCACTCCAACCTGGGTTCAAGCTCCAGCTCCCACTGTGACATCCCATCTCCAAGCCTACTTTCCACGTCTGTAAAGCGGGGACTTTAAACATGCCTACTGCGTAGGGTTGTTTTACACATTCAGCAAGGAAAGACCTGGGAGATGTTTATTAACACATGAACCCAGCCCCTAAGACTCCAGGTGTGGTTGGCATCGGCACTTCTGCTTAAGACTCCTTAAGACTCGTTAAAGCCCAGTTTTCCCACTTGGAAACAGAAAATAATCATTTTCAAGGTACACAGTGGCCATGGAAAATAAATAAACCCAATACTTAGGTGGGGGGTATGAAATTCAAATGCTAACAGAGCCAAGCCAAGTAAGGAACATGGCTGGCGAGGGCTGGGTCAGATGCTATAAACTGGAGGCAGCCATTGCCTTAGCTGCCCAGGGCTTCTCTGCAGGACAGCCCATTCCCTGACGCTAAAGCCTTCACATTTTCAAGAATGCTTTAAATGCAGAAATCACCAAATTTTAAAAATGCTGGTAACCAGTTAAAATAACTACAAACAAACAAACAAACAACAGTAGGTGGCCCTCAGAATCCTGTCTGTGGGGTGGGACTGGCTATTTGTCATCAGTCTGCTGCGGTACACAGGAAGGGTGGTTAGTGTTCATGGCATGTCTGCTCTGTGCCAGGTACTGCTCTAGGCTGTGTACATGAATTCCTTTATTTAATCATCTCAGCATCTCCGTGAAGCTGAGGACCGTTATGACACCCAGTTCACAGATGGAAAAACAAGGGCCCAGGGATGTCCTGGGAGGCTGAGTAGCTTTCAGTGACGTCTCCAGCATCCTCAACCCTTGCCTATACCTGCCACTGCCCGGCTGGCTGCCTGTTCCCTTTCTGTTCCTTCTGCTGTTATGACTCCAGCTTCCTGGCCACTCACTCTGTGCAATGGCCATTCCGTGACAGGAGGCACCAGTGTCCTCCACAAAGCCCGGCAGCTCCAGTGTACAGGGAGCTGAAAGGAGGAAGACCCTCTAGGTGCTATGGGCTGGCTGAGCCCTTGCCCATGCGCTCTGGTTAAGTCACTTGTCTCAGGAGGGAACTTTGGGACAAGAGCAGCCCTGACCCTGGGCTAGGCTCCCTAGGTGCAGTAGCTCATTGAATCCTCTTGTGAACTGGTGCAGAGTGGGAATCATCGTCTGTGTTGTTCAGGTGAGCAAATCGGGGGCTTGGAGACCTGATGTGACCAGCTGCCCAAAGTCACCCAGCACAGACCCCACTCACGACTCACAATGTGTTTCGTGTGATGCTAGAGCCTGGACCACACTGGCTGTTGCCTGGCCAGGGCAGGTTGGTTCTTCTGCTGCTAGGCAGGGCTAAGGTGCTGGGAGAGGACAGCCAAGGGGTTAGAGACACCGAGAGCCCTCTGGCTCTGAGAAGAGTCTGCTGGGCAGGCGGAAGGCACAGGGTGGGCACGACAGCCACCCTCAATGCCTTCCACGTCAGATGCTGCAACTGAGAATATGTAAAGCAGAGGGTTCACCCATACGCCAGGCCTACAGAGCCTGACATCTGAGGGTGCTGGGTCCCAGAGCGTCCACCCCCAACCCCCTACTGAGCTCCCAACCACAACACCCAAAGAGGACCAGATCCCTGCAGAAGCTTTTCCTGCATCCTCTTCCTTCAAAGCTGCCCAGACTCCCCACAAAGAGCAGGCTTCCCCCACAGCCTCCTTTACATTTTGCCTACATATTTTTATAGCCAAACAGTGCTTTCAAAGGCCTCCTTTTTCATCTCCTAATTAATTTTTATCTTCTAAGACGGAGGGAGGACAACACGGGGAGACGCTGTTTGTGATGTCTGCTGCTCCCTGACAAGTCTCCCAGCAAAACCCCCTTCAGAGCCGAGGAGTTGTTTCCAGCCACACAACTCCCTGCAGGCTGAAGGGTCTGCAGCCCATCCTCCCCGGCCACACGCCCCACTTCCTGCTGTTGCTACCCTGGGACAAAGATGGGACCCCAGGGGCTAGGGTGGGGTTTTACAACTGCGCAGTCTGAGCGAGAAAAATGTGAACTACAGAAATGTCCCCCCTGCCTTCAACACTGAGACGTTCACGGGGTGGGGGAGGGGAGCGCCTGCTCCATGCCTACGCTCAACACTGCTTTCTGCATTGGCTCCTGCGGGCGCTGCCATCTTCCAATGCCACAGTAGCACCCACTCAACAATTCTTTGAGCAAGTGCAATCTGCCGGGACCCTGGGCATGGGTCAAGCGACTGTGGGCTTCCGTCTTCCTCAAGTGAGACAGCTGAGAGCTGTCCTTAGACGGACACCACTGAAAGGACAGAGGACCATACAGACAGTCTGGCTCGAGTCTCAGCTCTGCCCCTGACGAGCCGAGCGTCATTAGGCAAGTCAGTTTAGCTTCTCTGAGCCTTGCTTCCATCGTGTATAATATGGAGATGTCGGCAGCTATCCACTTCCTAGGGTTGTTTTGAGGATGACTCAAGTGCGTGGAAAAAGTGCTTGGAGCATGCCTGGAACATAGTAGGTGCGCTCCTAGTTTTGCTGACTATGTCAATGGCTCCTAGGCCTCTGGACTCCTCCTGGAGCGGACCCCCATTCTGCTCCGGCGCAGCTCTGCCGTACGTACTCATGGGCAGGTCAGAGGGCTGCCCTTCTGGGAGAAGAATCTAGACTGGGTGTGGAGAAAGCACTGTGCAAGGGCTCCACCACTGGCCAGCTGTGTGACTGTGGGCAAAGCTTCTTGCCCTATGGGGGTCTCCATTTCTCTAAGCTAAACTCAGGTCTCCTAGCCGTAACTTGCTAAAGAAACCAGGCCCTGGCTCGGGATAAACATGACTTGGAAGTCTAGCTCTGGAGGCTTGGGAGGAGGCAGGCCCATCCAGGCTCCCATGGATGCTGTACTTCTAGCTTACCCTCAGAGCTGGGGTAGCGATGCCCACAACGCCCTTGATTCGGCTCTCTCCGCCCACACCACAGCCCCACCGCTCCCGCTGCCAGCCAGAGGAAGCCTGGGCCAGAGAGGTTTTGTGTGAACTGAGGCGGGAGACAATGTGGCTGGTTGTAGAGAGGGAAATAATTGATGTGGAAAGACCAGGGGAAGTAAGGTTGATTCTGCCTGGGGCCATGAAGCTACTGTTTGTGGCTAAATCGACCCTTACAACCTGGTCCCTGGAGTCCCATAGTCCCAACCGGGTGGCAGCATCCACGCCCCTCTTCTGGCCTCCTCACTGTGTAGTTTGCAGGGGAGGCGGTGAGGGCAGAGGCTCGGTGGGGAGCTGGGATGAGGCTTGGGGAAGGCAAACTGAACATCTTAGCGCAGAGGGAGGCAGGGCCTCCAATCAGCTGCGATGAGCCTGCATCGGGCTTATTTATGCTTCTTCCCTTTGATCGGGAGCCCTGCTTAGAGACGGGCTCATGTGTAATGCATGAGAGGCTCTGGCACAGTCAAAGGGCTGGGCCACGGCCCGGGGACAGGCAAGGAGCAGGAAGGTACGTGTGCAAGCATGTAGAAGGCCACCACACACTCTGAGGTCAACACATACATACCCGCGCGCGCGCGCGCACACACACACACACACACACACACACCTCCTACTTATCCAGGCATACTGATGGGGACATTCAAGCAAACAGAGCCACATAAGCTCCCTGCTCACATACACACAGTCACTCTGGCATGCATTTGTGCATAATCACAAACATAGCTATGTTCCCAGATCACAGAGATGCAGCCCACATATGCTCACCAGTACACACACACACACACACACTCAAATATGTACGTCCAAGCCAAAGCTCTACATATGCATGGCACATGTTTCATACATTGTGCACAAACACAGTTACATGCTATCGTCTGCTGACCCATGCAGCCACATACGTTCATACACAGTACCACACACACCGGCTCATGCTCACCGAGCTCCTAACATGCCTCTGACAACATTTGATCTTTCCTTGATCTCAAAGCATAGCTGTGACCTCCTGAGCAGATGGCGTGCCCAGTTTCTAGTCTAGTGGCAGAGGCAACACCCAAAGGGATCCTTTCTTTTCAACTAAGAAGCGGCCTCCAGCCTCAAGGAGGGACACAGGGTGGGGTAGGGCCTGTAGGGAGAGTGCCAGGGACTCTGGTGCCTGTAAGGGTGGAAGCAATTTCACCCTAATCTCCTCTTCCCCCAGGGCCCACTGGGGTTCACGGTCCCTTTCTCAAAGGCTTGGTCTAGGAGGCCAATGCTGGGTGAGGACGACGGAGGGACCAGGTGACCCTGGAGCCTGAAGCACATACCCAGTTCTCAAATGTTAAAGCTTCCGAGAGGTAACAGGAGTGCTACTTCTCAATGTGTGGGTCCTGGACGCAGCACCAGCAGCGCCCAGGAACTTGACAGATGGCTCGTTCTTGAGCCCGTACCCGGCCTCCCGTATCAGACCCTCTGAGGGTGGGGCCGGTACTCTCTCCTGAATATGTAACTCCACACTCAAGTCCCACATGGCTGTCCTAGCACACAAGCTTTGGGGAAAGATGACCAGGTCAGGATCTGACTCCTCTAGTCTTGAGTCCTTGGACTGCTCTGAGCCTCAGTTTCCGCACATGTGAGATGGGATCACCATAGCGCTAACCTCAACAGGGCTTGCTAAGTGAGGGCAAGCAACGAGCGCAGAGCCTGGCCCGCTGTGAGCGCTCAGGGCTGGCAATGGTGAGTGTTGTTACTTAGCTGGAAGCATGTGAGCACCTGCTGGATCGCAGGGTCAGCCCGAGTCTCCTTGACTCTCAGCTATGATGAAAGAAGGTGAAACAAGCAAGGGAACCAAGCCAACACGTTGAAGCAGGAGGCACCACAAAGTCACGGCCAGATACACATGAAAGCGGTCGCGTGGCCAGGTGACAGGACTTCCTCTGAGGAGGAAGGCAGGTGCCTCCTGTTCTTCGAGGATGTGTGCCTACTGTTGCCCTCTGGCTTTCGGGCAGCTCTCCCACCCCAAGGCCAGCCTCCTAGGGGTGGGTGGCGCTGAGAGCCCCCCTCCCCAAGCCAAGGGCTGGTTTCCCACTTAGCACTAGGGCTGTCAGGGTCTGGACCACTCCTCCCCTCTTCCTCCCATGCCCCCTTCTACACAGCTGGTCTCAGGCACAGAAAGCAATCTACATGGATCATATCATCACGGCTCCCCCAAGCCAACCGGGTCCAAACAGATAGGGACTAGTCCTAGGGTTTCAGGCTCTGAACCCTGGCCAGTGAAGGTTTTTGTCCCCTTTCCTCTTCCACTCAGCCAAGGGTCAGGGTAGGGTCAGCTCAGGGTCTACAATGGGGAGGAGCAAGTCTCACCTTGAAGAAGGTCATGGTGGCTCCATCCTTGACAGCACCATATTCGATTTTGGTCTGCTTGGCCAGGTCATCGGCAGAATCGATGGGGGACTCCATGCGCTCCACAGGTCAGAAAGGCAGCCAGGTTGGCCGTGTAGGAGGAGATGATGATGAGCGTGAAAAACCACCAGATGCCACCAATGATGCGCGTGGACAGGGCTTTGGGCATGAGTTCAGACCCTGGGAGAGGGAAGGGAGGAGACCCATGACCCTTCACCGTGTGCAAAGCAAGGACGCCTCTGCTCCCCTGGGTCATGACACCACTGATGCTATCGTAGGAGCTGAGACCCTTCCCTCCACAAGCAGATCTCAGCCGTGTGACTCATCGGCATCACTGGGAACTTGCTAGGAAGGCAAATTCCCAGGCTCCATCCCAGGACCTCCTGGATCAGTAACAACAGGACCAATGATGTGTGACCAGTCTTTCACATACTTTGGAGCCAGGCTGCTATCTAAGAACCTCTGTTCTCAAACAACACACACACACACACACACACACACACACACACACACACTCCAACTCCCTCAAGGGACCATTTGCATGGGGGTCGGAACCTTTAGGTACTGGAATAAATTCTACTCCTAACTCTCTTGTGTGATCTTATTCCAGACGATTCCCCTTTCAGGGACTCTGCAAAACGCGGAGAATTGTCCTTCCTCCATCCCAGTCTCACAGAAATACTGCGATGCCGCAACGATATAATTTGAGGAGAGATGCGTCGGAACTCTAAGTGGTATACAAATATAAGATTGCTCTGCGGCGCTTGGCAGGAGGAGAAAAACCAACATTTTTGGAAGCTCTTTGCTGAAATATATCACTCTTCCTTCCTGACCTTGGGTGTGGAGCACAATTCAGATGAAACCTTCTAACTGAAGTAATTAACTAGACGGCTTTCAAAAGATTTAAATAGCTAGTGACTCCTGAACTTTCCAGAATATTTGGGCTTGCAATCTGAAAAGTGTCTGCTTTGATATGGATAGTTTTTTCCCCCCCCTTCTCTCAAAGAAGTCACTCAAGGGAGAGTTTTTCAAATATGTAACTATTTTTTTTCCCTTCCTAATCAAAACCATGCAGAGAATGCATTGGGGGCTAGGGCTTTGAATAGCAGCAGGCGGCAGAAGGGAGTTATTACCGCAGTGAGGGGCTTCCGGGTGCTTCTCAACTGTCACGGAACAAAGATGATGGGCAAAGAAGCAAGGTGAGGCTTGTTCATAAGGGGGACAGATGGAGGCACTTCTCTTGAAAGTGGCTTGTCACTTCCCAGCTGCTGGAGCCCATGACTGAGATGTACCTCAGGTGTGGGGCAGATCTGCTTCCTCTTCTGCTAACTTTGAGTGCCCATGTACCTAGTGATGGGCACTCGGGATCACTTCATTCATTCATTCATTCATTCACCTGACACCTGCTGATGGGTGCTCCTGAGTGCTGGAGTCTTGACGACACACATGGAAACTATCAAGAACAAGGACATTTTCTTTGTCCCTTGAAGTCCCTCCTCCCCTGGCCCCAGTAAGTCACCTCAGGGGAACTCTAACACAGGCCAAGACTTGGCCACCTGCTCCTTTCCTCGGGATAGAAGGTTCAGGGCCTGGGATTCTAAGGTCCAGGTGGTGGGCACAGGGATCCTGAATGGTGGGGCTGAAGGCTGCTCTTCCTAGGAGTCTTCTCCTGTTGCCCCTCTTCCTGTGCCTTCTCTCCAGCCCCTAGGTAACTGGATATCTCATGCTTTGCAGTTAGCGCAGGTGCTCTGCTTTCTAGAGTTTTCTGTCCTTGAGACATTGTTTCACACCGTCACCCAGGCTGGCCTTGAACTGGTGGCAATCTTTCTGCTTCAGCTGCCCAACTGCTGGAATTCCAGCTGCCATTCCCAGCTGCTTCCTAGAAATACAAGCAGCTATGGACATTTCAAAAGGACGGAAGCCATGCACAGGGCCAGGTCAGCACGGGGCCTACCCTCTGGGATGGAAGAGAAGTGTCTGCCATGGGCCCTGTCCCAGGTGCACTCAGGAGAAAGTTGTGGCCTCGGCCAATGCCTCCTACTCCCAGCTAGTCACAGAGTCCTGACCAAGCCATGTCCTGGAATCCTCTTAGCCCCTTCCATCCTGCACCCTGCATCATCCTACAGTGCCTCCCTTCCTCTAGTGTCCCCAGCCCCAGCTGAGCTTGCCCAGCTCCATTCTATGCTGGAGAGGCCGCCAGGGTCAGTGCAGCAGGGTACTCCGCGAGGTAGGATGACCCTCTTCAGTTCCCCAGCTGGCCTCAGCCTGAGCAGTGGCTCAGAGTGAGGACCTGGGGATGAGGCACCAGGGCACACACCGGGACATCCTGGGTGTCTTCAACCTTCTAATGGCTCAGCAAGATCTGAGGCTGCTGTGTAAGGGGTAGTTGATGCCAGAGAGGTCAAATGACCACCTGGAGAGAGAAGCCACCCTACCCAGGGGAGGAAAGAGAATGGACACGCACCTTGCTGCATCAGGGACCCCATTCCGAACCAGAAGCTATTGAACAGAGTGAAGTTGTTCTCCACCACCTCGGAGCCAGGGTTGCAGGGTTGGGCATCATACCACTCGTAAGGGCTGAACCTGCCGGGCAGAGGGAGGTGGTGAGACAGAGCTGCAGAGAAACTGCTAGTTAGCAAGCACCGGTGCGGGGTGCCAACCGTCTGTCTCGTCACGGTGCTGCTGGGGAGGCCTGGGCCATGTTTCTTCTTGTCCTTTACTGTGAGTGCCCTTTTCTGGTTATAAAAGTAATTCAGAAGCTTCTTTTCAAATTAAAAGTGTGCATGCCCTTCTGGCTAGTGATGCTATAACTCATTATCCATCCCAGGAAAACCCTCGCTCAGGAGCATCAAGGGAAGTCTGCAGTAATGTTTATCGAAGTGTTGTTTGTAATAACCAAACCAAAAAAAATACTGCAAAGAACTCAAATGTCCTTCAGTAGAGGAATGACTAAACAGACCATGCCACAACCTCACTGAAACATCACGCAGCTGTTACAGAGAACAGGACACTTCCAGACATAACTAGATGGGGTAGATCTTCAACACAGAATATCTCGTTAAAAGAAAGTGATCAAAAATAGGAACAGAGAGCCACAGGTTGAGACATCCCTTTTCCTTTTTAAATTTTTTTTGTTTATTTTTATTTATTTGAGAGCGACAGACAGAGAGAAAGAGGGAGGGAGAAAGAGAGAGAGAAAGAGAGAGAGAGAGATTGAGAGAGAGAAAGAAAGGGAGAGAATGGGAGCGCCAGGGTCTCCAGCCACTGCAAATGAACTCCAGACGCGTGCACCCCCTTGTGCATCTGGCTAACGTGGGTCCTGGGGAATCGAGCCTTGAACCAGGGTCCTTAGGCTTCCCAGGCAAGCGCTTAACCACTAAGCCATCTCTCTAGCCCCCTGTTCCTATTTTTGATCACTTTCTTTTAACGAGACATTCTGTGTTGAAGATCTGACCCCATCTAGGAATGGGGGCAGGCACGAGGGAAAAGAGGGTACCAACACATGATGTATCTATACAAAATATGTTGTTGCTGCTGCTGCTGATAATAATAATAATACAAAACATAAAAAAATAGGAACAGGGGCTGGGGAGACAGCTCAATGGATAAGGCACTTGCTGTGCATGCCCGAGTGCCTGAGTGCCTGAGTTCAGATCCCCAGTGCCCACCCACAACCCAGAAGCTATGACAGGCTTCTGTAGTCCCCAGTGCACTGTGGTGCAGTGAGATGGGAGATTGGAGACAGGAGCTCATGAACCAGATAGCCTAGAGAACAGTGATGAGCAATAGTGGTGGTGGTGGGGGGGAGATACAGAGAGAGAGAGAGAGAGAGAGAGAGAGAGAGAGAGAGAGAGAGAGAGAGGGAGGGAGAGAGATCCTGCCTAAAATGAGGTGGAATGCAAGTACTGACACCCAAAAGTTGTCCTCTGATCTCCACGCACATGCTGTGGCACACACTCATCCACACACACAGTCACATGCACATACAACATGACACATGTTCATACACCCCTCATAAAATAAGAACAATACAATCACATAATATAAATCGATCCCTAAGACATAACTACAGAGTTCTTTACATGTACAATTGTATGTGAATGCATACTGAAAGGTCTAGAATGTTCCATATATATTTTTAAAAGTCAGTGTTTACCTCTGGGAAGGGATGAGAATGGCAGAAAGAATCTCAAGCAAGCCTGTTGCTTTATTTGTAGTATATGAATTTTTGAAAATGCGAGCATGTGTTTGCATTTCTTATATAATAAAAAACAAAATGGAGAAAGTAAAAGACACTCATTATAAAATGTTTAAATATTATCCAAGACCACTAGAAGAAAATACAAGTTCCACAGAATCCTACCCCTTGGAGAGAATAATGTGGGATTTAGTGTTTTAGGTCTTTCTCTTTGAATACATGAACCGTATTGGACAGGAAAAAGTTGCTCACAGCACTCCACTGCCTTCTAAGGAGGGAGGGAATCCTGGTTGCTGGGCTGGGTTTCATTTCACAATGAAACTCACTTGACAGTGTCTGTTTGAAGATGCTAGAGAGAGGGAGAGACTGGAGAAGTTCCCGGATGGAGGTGTGTGTGTGTGTGTGTGTGTGTGTGTGTGTGGAGATGCTGGGATGAAAGGGGAGAAGGATAGACAAGTCCAGTGAGTCTTGTTTTACTTTTTAATGGTGACATTCTTTAAGTGTGATGTTGTGACATCCTTTTCCTTCTTCCCTCTAAAAACAGTGAGTATATCACACAATGATCTGCAGTACTTATATGAGAAGAGTTTTGTTTTCATGAAGCAGGAGGCCCCCTTAGACAAGAAGACTGGAGTATGTGGCACGAATCAAGTTGCAGATTGTTAAAGGAAATGACTAGTTAGAGATGTTAGACTCCCCCAAGGAAGAGACAGAAGCTCAGGAGAGCTGGGCTGAGGGGCTGCTGGGGAGGGTGACTCAAGAGAAAGTCTTTGCAGAGCTGGGTTTCTGGAATAGTGGGCCGGGGGCCATTGGATGCTTTATGCAGCTCTGCGGCAAGGCAGTGAATCTGGGGAGTCTGGAGTCTGGAGGGCAAGGTTCTGGAGGATTCATGTGTCACAGATGGAAGGAGAGTTCCTGCTGTTGCCCTAGAGTCTACCAGGCTAGGGATGCCAGGTGCTTCTCCCCTGAGCTCGCACAGAAAGGAGACCTGGCCTGGGTATGCCTTGGCTCCACACTAGAAGGACAATGGGCTCCCAACAAGCAGAGACCACAGGCTGCTGTGACTTAGTGCTCAGTAGGGAGTGTGCTGCTAAGGGAGGCTCTGCCACACAGGCACACCTCAGGGCTGAAGGAGAAATCTTACAAGTAAATGAAGACGAAATCTTGAAGAATATACTTCAATATGAAACTTCTCATTTCTGGATGAAAACAGTTTGTGGTTCAGAAAGACTGAGGACTGTTTGATCTGGCAGTGAGCCAAAAGTCATGGGGCATGACAATTTGCATTGGGGACAGAAAGAATTGGGAACAGAAGAAAGCTGATGTCTGAGCAGAATAGGTCCTACATGTTATTTTTTGCATGTGTATGTGTGTAATGTGCATGCATGTATATGCATGTTCATATATGTGTGGTTCATGCGTGTGCATGTGGAGGCCAGAGGTCAATGTTAGGTGTCTCCCTCCATTTCTCTCCATTTTATTTATTTATTTTAATTTGAGAGAGAGAGAGAGAGAGAGAGAGAGAGAGAATTGGCACACCAGGTCCTCAGTCACTTCAATGGAACTCCAGAAGCTTGAGCCACCTAGCGGGCATGAGCCACCTTACAGTTGCCTCACCTTTGTGCATCTGGCTGATGTGGGATCTGGAGAGTCGAACATGGGTCCTTAGGCGTCACAGGCAAGTGCCTTAATTGCTAAGCCATCTCTCCAGCCCTCCATTTTGTTTTTTATTAAAATATTTTTATTTTAGTCATTTGCAAGCACAGAGAGAGAGAGATGGAGAGAGACAGAGACAGAGAGAGATAGAAAGAATGGGCATGCCAGGGCTCTAGCCACTGCAAATGAACTCCAGATATCTGTGCCATTTTGTGTATCTGGCTTTACATGGGTACTGGGGAATTGAACTCTAGTAGTTAGGCTTTGTAGGCAACTGCCTTAACTGCTAAGCCATCTCTCCTGCCCTCCATGTCATTTTTTTTGTGACGAGGTCTCTTAATGAACCTGAAGCTGCTTCTGTTAGACAGCTGGCCAGCAAAGCCTGGGGATCCCTTCTCTCTGCCTCCTCAGTGTGGGACTGTAAGTGTGTGCTGCCCCACCTGGCTTTTACATGGGTTCTGGGGATCCAAATTCAGGTCCTCATGCTTAGGCATTAAGCACCTTACCAACTTAGCCTTATCTTGAGCCCACACAGGTTATTTTTAACATAAAAATACTGAAATCACATCACACCATTATACTACCCAACTTGGCTTTCCATATGGTAAGTGGCCGCCTTCCTTCCAGATCTACCTTTCTATTAATTCTTTTGTTTTGGGTTTTTTGATGTAAGGTCTCGCTCTAGCCCAGGCAGACCTGGAATTAACTATGTAGTCTCAGGGTAGACTTGAACTCACAGCAACCCTCCTACCTCTGCCTTCCAAGTGCTGGGATTAAAGGTGTGAGTCACCAAGCCCGGGTTTTTCAGACCTGCTCTTCTCGATCAGGCTGTATCCTTGAAAGTTTCATAGCACTGAATACCCATTTTACAGTGGGGGAGGGGACCAGGATCTTAAAACTCGGGGGGCGCAGAGAGACCAGGCTACAGGAGAGAACAGGAGGGATGGATGAGTCTGGACAAGGAAGGAAAGTGCCACATGCAATTGATGGTGCATCTTGGGTTTGTGGCTTGTGGCTTCCGGGGCTCTCCAGTCCTGTTAGCAATTGGGAATGAGAAATCACAGACCCAAGACACTCAATGTCCACTCAGTGAAGAAAGTGACACTCCAGCATCAGCCAGCATGGTGGGACGCTGTGTCTGTGACATTCTCTTCTCCTGGATACTCATCTGTAGGAATGGGATACAAAGTGGTTCCCAGGGGTTGGACTGGCAGCTTATACCCAGCCTTGCCTCCCGGGCTAGCTGTTGTCACAGTGGTGAGAAGATGTCATCTATCCCCTTCCTGTGTCCTCCTCCCCCACGGGGCATGAAAGCAGCATGTCTTCATAGCAAGGGAAGACCTGCTCAGTGCCTGTCCCCTGCCCCCTGCCCCCTGTGATGGACGGGACCCAGACAGGTCAGGCAGGCCACTTTGCAGGATGGATGGCTCTGTCCCATGCCACAGATACCCCAGAATTGGCCTAGTGACGTAGCCACCTGTTTGCAGCCCCCCATTACTTTGTCCAGTTCCCCAGCAGGGGCATGGAGGGGGGGGGCGCTAGGGCTGTATCTACATTTTGCTTTTTTTTTTTTTACACATTAAAATTTTTTTAAATTTTGTTTATGAGAAGGGGGAGGCAAGGAGGGAAGGCAGAAGAAAGAGTTAGAATGGGTGCACCAGGGCCTTCAGCAGCTGCAAACGCATTCCAGAAGCATGCACCACCTTGTGCATCTGGCTTTATGTACGTACTGGGGGATCAAACCTGGGTCCTTTGGCTTTGGCAGGCAAGCACCTCAACCACTAAGCCATCCCTCAAGCCCTGCATCTACATTGGTGATGCACTGTGCTTGACAGTGTTGTTTTAAAATGCAATTAGTGGCTACCCAGAATAAATGTGAGACGTCACCTAAAAATCCGAGTCTTGCTAACTCCTGAGCACGGGCCCTGCCTCCCTGCCCCATAAATAGCCTAGGGGTGCAGAGTACTGGCCAGCTGTGTGTGCTGCTGTTCACTGGCCAGCGGCCACAGCTCTGCTCTTTCTCCTTAAGCCACCTTGATTCAAACTGGGGCCCTACCAAGGAAGGCTTTGTTGGCTTTGGGTGTTGACTCAGTGTCTCTGAGCCTCAGTTTCTGCTTCTTGAGGACTTGACACGATGGCTGTGAGATTGATGTGTTGTGTGGGTGCTCTGTGAGGCGACAAAGGTACTTAGACAGTCTCAGCATTTTGGCCAAGACCTTTGTCCCTCTCCTCTCTCTGCAGGTGCTTCTCATCATTCTAGCTGCTCTAGAAATTTCCACTCTTCCTGAGGAGCCTTGAGAAGGGGTTCCTGCCTTCCTAGGCGGGAGGGAGGAGCTGGACACAGATCAGGCTGCCTGCAGCTGATGGAAGACTCATGCCGGAGGGGGAAGGGACACACATCAAACAGACAGAACTAAAGCTGGAAATGCTCCTGTCTCAGAGGGGTGGGACGCTGAGAGGCCACTGGAGCTGCGAAAATTACGCTGAGAGCACAGGAGAGTGGCTCCTGCTTTCAAAGGCTTGTTAGACCATTAGAGACAAGAGGCGTAATGAAGGCTTCTGTGTGGCGGCTCTGCTGCCGGCTGGGCCAATGGGGCAGGGCAGCTGCCTGGGCACCGGCACCGGCACCGGGCTGCAAAGGCTGGGGAGGGCGGCAGGGTGGTTTCGGCTCTCACATTCTTCCTTTGGTCTCTCTCTGCGTGGGGAGAAGGGTGCAGGGTGGGGGGAGGATTTCAAAGAAGCTCTCAGAGAGAAAAAAAAAAAGGCTGTAACACCAAGCCCTTGGATCTCAAATTGCCTCTCCAGAGAAGTCTCTGTTTGCACCCTGTTAGGGTTTAGAGAGAGGAAGATCCCAGGTAGGGACCACATTGGGTCTTAAGGGAAGGAGGTCAGGGCCCAAAGGGCAGGGGCCGAGCGGTAGGCAGAGGTATGGGTAGCAGAGAGAACACTGGCAACCCAAGCGCAAGTGACAGATGTGTCACTTAGTGCTTGCATGACCTCTGTGAGCCTCAAGTGCCTCCTCCTCAAGGGAAGAACTGCAGGGTGCAGAACACCATGCTGACAAGCCCTAAGTGCTCACTAAACATGGGCTACATCTGTTCCCTAGTGACTTCCCCCTACCACCCAGCAGCGAGAGTGTGTTATTACGTGTCAACAACGTGGCGGGTAAGCATGAATCTCAGGGAGGCAGTGTGTATGTGAACCACGTTTCTACATGTGGGTTGTGTGTAGTTGTTGGGGATTGATCCCCGCCCAACCCCTGCTGCTGTGGACCGCAGAGACAGAACCTGTCTTTTTGTTTTGTTTTGTTTTGTTTTCACCCACTGGCCCATTCAATGCACTTGGACTTGCCATACCTGGCCCAGGTATGCAGCTTTGGGCAATGACTTGGCTTTACCCAGCCTGTTTCAGGGACCAGGGTATAACCACCATAACTCAGAATCATGAGAGGGACCTGGGTGAGGACTGGGTGATTCAAGTCCAGGCAGCCATGGAATGTTCCCTGAAGGGTATGAAGGATTCACAGGGAGATAAAGAGAGAGGAGAGAGAGACAGAGAGAGAGAGAGAGAGAGAGAAAGCACAACAGGAGCAGCCTTTAGCTGAAGGGTTAAAGATGGGGGATTTGCCTGGTTCTCTAAGCCTTCCAGCTTGGGCCAAGGCATGGTCTTACCTGGCGATGACGAAGAGGACACAGCTGACCCCCAGGTAAGCAAGGAGCACGTACATCCAGATGTCCGGGGAAAGCGGGTTGAGGAAGGAGAAGACGCTGGGGTTGGTGCCGTTGGGCTTGCGATACAGTATGCTCACGCCGAGTGTCATGAAGGGCTTAGAGAAGTCAATGGCCTTCTCGCGCACATGGGTGATAGTCAGGGGAGCCACGGCCAGGTCTGCCTTCTGCAATGAGACGAAGGCAGAAGGGCAGACAATGAGCAAAGCCTGGGGCCAGAGGAGACAGGGCAACCCTTCTTGGATCAGTGGCTGAGGAGGTACCAGTTGCTGGAGCCCAGAGTGACTTAACGGTTCTTCAGTTTCCACACTGACAAACCCTGGGCTGGGCCATGGCCAGGGTGTGGGAGAGATAAGGATAGATTCAACTTGACCACCTCCTGGCCTCAAGGAAGAGGACTGTGATGGAACCATGCAGGGAATGCTACTAGTTAAAGCTGGAGCCCGTGAAGGGCCTTCTCAAGAGGATGCGTGGGGAATGCACCGAAGTAACTTGCGAGCAGTTAAAAATAGCCTGTGCTGGGCTGGAGAGATGGCTTAGTGGTTAAGCGCTTGCCTGTGAAGCTTAAGGACCCCAGTTCGAGGCTCGATTCCCCAGGACCCACGTTAGCCAGATGCACAAGGGGGCGCATGCATCTGGAGTTCGTTTGCAGTGGCTGGAGGCCCTGGTGCGCCAATTCTCTCCCCCTCTCTCTGACTCTTTCTCTGTCTGTCACTCTCAAAAAAAACAAAAAAACAAAAAAACAAAAAAACAAAACAAAACAAAAAAACACAGCCCGTGCTCTTTACCTGTGTCTTGCAAACACTGTGAAGGAAACACTGCATTCACAACGACCCTCACTTCAATCTACTTTCCTCTCTCACCTACTTCTCGACTGCTTCAGCCCATACTGGCTGGTGACTGTACCCTAAAACCCACCCTAAAGCTAGTTAGATAAAGATATTGTCCTTGGATTGTGAGGGTGGGCAAGAGACTGAACAGTCTGGTCAAGGACCTCATTAGCAGGGGGTATCATGGAGGTGCAGGCAGGAGTAGGAGGGCTAGGGATGTGCCCATGGTAACAAAGGCCGCTCCACCACAAGTTTAATGGGGGGTGTGTATGAAGTTTTATTTCTTTGTTCTGAATTTCATTGATTAAAAGTCAAAAGTCCTAGCTGGGTGTGGTGGTGCACACCTATAATCCCAGCACTCAGGAGGCAGAGGTAAGAGGATCACCTTGAGTTCGAGGCCACCCTGAAACTACATAGTGAATCCCAGGTCAGCCTGGGCTAGAGCGAGACCCTAGCTTGGAAAAACAAAGCAGAACAACAACAACAACAACAAACAAAAAGAAAGCAATCAAGAGTTCTGGAGGACAGTCACCCCAAGGATGTCCTCGGACCTCCATATGTGTAATGTGGCACACATGTGAACACATATACACACAAGAGTCAAGAATCCTCCCTCCCCATTCCTTTTGCTGTTCTCCAGTTCAAGGTCCCATAAGCCCACCTGCTGGTCCCACACCCCCTGTTTCACTTCTGTGCTTGGCCTGCCCAGTGCCCTGTTTGTGACCGCCTCCCCCTTTGTTCAGTTCTGACCACTATGCATATTCTTATGCACATGGTGCCTCTTCCATAACCCTCCCTGGCAGCCTCCCATTCTAGATGCCCGTGAGGCTCGCTCTTTCCTGAGGGAAGGCCCTCACCCACTCAGCATGCATGGCACACACTGGCTTCTCTGCCCGCGGGTTCCTCGTGCAGCTGGGACTGACCTATGGCTTTCTTCTCCATCTAAAGTCTTCTCTCACCTTCTGGAATAATCAATAGTGTTCCTCTCAGAGAGGTTACCCCTTGTGTTATTTATACCTCAAAGTATTAACCGGGCTATTTTCTTTCTTCAGGTGGGGCAGGGCAGAAGGGAAGAAGTCCTTAAGGATTGCACTAAAGACTCTTTGCCAAGCAGGGTTTGCTTCTGGAAGCCCCCACCTGCTGATTTGGTCCATCCATCCATCCATCCATCCACCCACTATTTTATGAGATCCACCAGGCACAAGAATACAGAATTGACCCTAACAAACATGGATTCTGTTCTCCTGGCATTTATCGCAGAGAGACAGGCATTAATCAACTTGTTTAGCAAATAAGCACTAGCTCTCCACTTATCTCAGGATAGGAATTAGCAACCCTGTAGAAGTAAGACCGGAAGAGAAGGGCTGGCATGCGTGGAACCTGTCTAGAGAGCTCTGTGGGTGCACTAGGGTCAGGGGAGGTGGGAGACGTACAACTCTGATTTTCCTCACTCTAACATTTCCCCTAAAGTCAGCCCCCACACCTAAAATGGGTACTTGTAGCCCAAGGATCTGGTAAATTCCAGAACCAGGGAAGACAGCGAGGAGGACCCAAGGACAAAGGAATTAGCAACCCTGTAGAAATAAGACTGGAAGAGAAGGGCTGGCATGTGTGGAACCTGTCTAGAGAGCTCTGTGGGTGCACATCATGACCTTCCTTTTATAAGTTTCTGACTGTGTGACTTGAAACTTAGCTAGTTTTGAAGGCAGAGGAAGGAGGAACAGGCTACGGCCCTCCCTCCCAGAACCCTCTCAGCTCAAGGTATAAGCAAGGGATAGCAACAGAGGGGACAGAGCTCCCAGAGAAGGTGCAGACTGACTAAGGCACATTCCCCGAAGACCCACTGTGCTCAGACCCTACCTATGCTGGAATTCAGCAGTGAGTAAGAGAATTGAGCAAATGAGTCCTTGCCTGAGGGTGGTGTGGGCACCAAGGTGAGCACCCTGGAGGTCTCATTTAGTCCTGAAGTTCTAGGGTCTTCAATAATGTTGATGTGATGGGGATGTATTGGGGGCTTTGACTCCAGAACCTTGTGTCCCCCAGCCCAATCTCTCCAAAGAGCACTGCACTAAGAAGCTCTGCTCTTTCTCTGAAGCGATGATCGTCCCTCAGAACGCACTCGGCCTGCTCTCTAGGAATGTCCTCCAGGGTTTTTCAGTGAGTTCTCCTGGCACAGCCTCCACGTCAGTGGTGGAGGATCTTGCGGGCACTTTTGACAGAAACTTGAGTGAGATCAAGGTGTTTGCAGGCTATGCAATGTTCCTGGGGCAGGTAAGGAAGTCAAGTGCAGAGCCCCAGGCTCTTGTTCTTCCCCTGAACCATCTGAGGACCTCTGACACCTCCCTGCCATTCTTCCTACTTTCTGGTCTAATGGGGTTGGGCATCGAAGGCGTTCTGCGCCTACAGCAGTAAGATAATTGGCCAATGTGACCTTCGTTGGGAGTTTGGATGTGTGTTCTCCCTTGGGCTTTAGGAAGGCTGGCGTTCTCCACTTCACTTTTGGCTTAGGCAGAAAATACTATATTTCTCTGTTGGTAACGATTTCCCTGAAAAAGGCATTATTTTGTCCAACTTCCCTTGAAAGATCGGAACAGATGTCAAGTCTTTGCTGTTTCAGTTCATTACTCAGAATGAAAGGCCCGGTCTTGGCGGCTCTTCCTACTTGCGCACGTGTCTTCCAGAGTGATTCATGAAATCACAGGCTGTCAGAGCTGGACGAGAGACCTTCGGGAGCATCTGTTCCAAGCCCTCATTTCAATACGCAGGGAAACTGAGGCTTGGAGAAGCTGCTTGCTCTCTACTTATATTTACGGAAATCATGTCCGTGAACAATGCCCAACCTCTGGCCTGTCCTGCCCCTTCATGGTCTTAGCCTCCTCCATCCTTGCTTGAGAATTAGCCTGGCTCCATCCTCCTCACCCTCTTTCATCCTTGCTAAAAGCCACGCGGCCTTGTCTGCTTGGCAGCAACCCCGGCTCTGATGAGAAGAATGACTTACCCAGCTCCAGCTCTATATTTTGGCTGTTCACATCCAGCTGACCAGGTCCCTACAGTGACACGTGAGCCACCTCTTATCAGGGTCTAAGCATGGGGTGGGGTTCATGGCCGTCAATTCTAGCAACTCATTACTTATTAGCCTTCTCTTAGGACCAGGGGCTCTTTCTTGGAGACAAAGATCTACTTACTCCCCAACGTTTAGCTTGCTTCCTGGGTCTAGTGTCCTATAGAAAGCTTCTGGGAGGGTCTAGAGGAGTGTCCGCTGCATTCTTCATCTCTATGCTGTGCCTCTTGGGTGGGATTCCCCAGGGCACTTGCTTGCTCAGACTGTGACCTGTTACGGTTAAAATAGCGTCAGTGACTGACACTACAGGATGCTTTCACAGGCCAGGCATCACCAAGCGCCTCGCGCAATCCTTCCACTAACTGCAGGACGCAGCAAATATCACTGCCACATTCCAGACTAGGTGGCTCAAGCAGCCTACGGGGCTTGTTCAAGCTGGTGAGCAGCTGAGCCAGTGCTTGGAAATCCATTCACTGTTACCGAAAACTCGACATCTCACCACTCTGTCGTACAAGCCATGCATAGGGGGGTGGCTTGTGTACCGAGCCCCGATGACATTCAAATACTGTGACTGTGGCTTCTGCAGATGTCATCAACTTAGGATGTGCTCATACTGAATTAGGATTGCCCCCTCCCATTCAACATTTGGTGTCTTTGTAAGAAGACAGGACACATATGTAAACAGAGAAGAAGGCTGTGTGGGGGAGTATTCTGCACTGAGTCATCTCTGTCACACCTTCCAAGGCTCAGGGTCCATTGCCGAAGAGGCAGCCGGAAAGAATGTAAGAGCCAAAAGAAGGGTAGGACTGCTTACAATGCACTCTTCCAGACACAAAATGGCCTGGATATCTATGACCTTGCAGTGCCTGACACTACCTACACAAGACCCTCATAATGGGAGGAAAAGATCAAAATTAAAGAAAGGCTAATTGAGAGGGGGAGGAGATATGATGTAGAGTGGATTTGTGAAGGGGAAAGTGGAAGAGGGGAGGGAATTATCATGGTTTATTGTCTAGAATTATGAGAGCTGTCAATAAAAAGTTAAAAAAAGAATAAGGAGGTGTGGTGATGGAGGCAGAGGTGGGAATGATGCAGACACAAGCCAAGGAACACTAAGGGCTGCTGGCTTCACCAGAGGCCCGGAGAGAGGATGGAACTGCCTCGCCTTCAGAAGGAACCTACTCTGTGGACACCTTGATTCCTCACTTCTGTGCTGTGAAAGAACACATTTCTGTTGTTTGAGGCCACCAGGTTGGTTGTCATTTGTTACGACAGCTCTAGGAAATCGATACACTTGTCCCTCAGACCCTGTGTGGGATGCGCGGAACTCCCTTCACATCCTGCTCCAGCCACACTCAGCTGCCTGTCCTGTTCCAAAGGCAGGACTTGTGACTGCATCCAGTGGGCCCCGTCCTGAGCCCAGGGGGCCGCATTCCCAGAGACCCGAGCTTCACCCCGGCTCCTGACCACAGCTGCTGCTGAGGCTTCCCTGGTATTGTGGTCCCATCTGCCCTCCACGGTGCTCAAGAAGACCCCCCTTCGCTCTCGCCACCTGTGAAGGACTTGTCCCAGGGGCTCTGACAGCTGGCTCCATGTCCACGTCTCTGGAGTGAGATGTTACAGTTTGGATATGGAGTGTCGCCGCCCCGCTGCCACCAAAACACTTATATGTTGAAGATTTGGTCCCCAGATGGTGGAACTAGTCATGGAGAGGTGACTGGATCATGAGGATCCTGATATAATTAGTGGATTAATTCACCGAGGGAGTCATACTTCCATGGTGTTATTGGGAGGTGGAGCCTGTCTGGGGGAGGGAGGTCACTGTTGGTATGTTTTAAAGAGTATCTTGTCCCTGGACTGTCCCCCACCCCTCTTTTCCTGGCAGCCATGAGATGAGCAGTCTCCTGTCACCATGATGTCCCAGCCTCACCACAGGTTCATTTCAGCGAAGACAGCCAACCACAGGGCAAAACCTCCAAAACTGTGAGCCAATATGTAATTCTTCCCTCCTTTGAATTGTTTTCCCTCAGGAATCTTGTCACAGCCATGAAAGGCTTGGCTTATACGTGGGGACAGGGGTACATTTCAGCTTCTGCCCTCTCCCCGAGTGCTGTCTCTACAGCTAGCTGCTTTCCCTCCAAGCCGAGGAGATAGGGTGCCCTTGAAAGTGAAAGGCCCGGCATTGAGCTGACAGACCAGCATCTTGATCCACCATGCGTTCGTGCAGAGGGGGTGGGTGTGAGTCAGTTGATACACGTCAGCTGCCAGACCAACTTCTTCTACCTGGGATCCACCTGCCTGTTTTTCCTGAGCTGACGGCCGCCTCACTGGCTGACTGAGATAGGATGTGTGTGCCATTCCCCAGGACTGTGAGAAGGGCCCCGTCCTTGCATCTCAGCAGGCTCCATCCTGTGCTGCTGTCTTTCTGAGTGATGGCAGGTCCTTCCCTGTCTGGATGGACTCATCACGGCTCCAGCTCCCATTGCTACAAACTCTCTTCCTCAGTCCCACAGGTCCTGATGGTGGTACCAAAACAGAACAGGGTGCTGCTTGCCCTAGTGGAGCCCAAGGGGTGTGAAGGCAGGGAACTCTTCCCCTCAAAGTAGGCTAGGTCCTGGTTACACATTCCCACAGCCCCCCCCCCCCACACTGCTTCTTGGTGTTCTGATCACAAGCGAATTTTTCTTTGCTAGCCATTGTTTAATATCTAGCTTTCCTGTCAGTATATAAACTCCAGGAGGGCAGGGATTAAGCTTGTTCCCCTCAGTGATGTACCTCTTGGGATTAGCACGAGACCAGACATAAAATGGAGGCTCTGTGGTGAAGCTTTGTTGAAACAAAAATGAACATTAGAAGACTCCCCGCTCCCCACCCCACAGGGTACTGCTCTGCCCTTCCCCCAGCCGAATTGTTGAGCTCTGGCCTGGTTCCCCACTCAGTATACCCACTCCCCCTGAATCCACACCCACTCCGACAGCTGACCTGACTCCTTCCAGACCCAGGACCCTGCTGCTTGTACCCTGGTCCCGAGGAGCCATCTTACAGTTTGCTCTGCTCTCTTTCTGACCTGCCAGCGGACCCCCAGTGTTGACAGCCACCACTTGCCCTTATGACCCACCTCAGGGAGGTTCTGGCGACAGTCTCAGCTTCACAGAGCTTCCTGTCACTGCCTCTGGAAAATTGGATGTCCATTTTTGTAGCCTGTTTCTCCTGCTGTTTCCACTAGGGAAGGGTTCTATCCTAGCTCTAGATGAGCTCCCATCATGCCTTGCTTTGGAAGGCCCTGGCCCAGGGCTAGGAAACAGGCTTGGGTAGAGCATTCACTGGCCTTGCAAACAGGGCTTGGAACTAAAGCATGCAGGCCACAAGCGAAGTGGAAGATGGCATATGGTACATGGCAACAGTGTCACACTCGATCTTACCATCATACCCGGAGGCTAGGAGACAGTGCCACAGCTCCGTGGGCGCTGTGGTGACGCACCATCCCAAACTCATGCACTCAGCCCTCATTCCTATGGTGGTCAGGTGCTCTGTCTGGATTTCTCTGACCACTGCTCACCAAGGGGCACAGCGAAGCAATGGCCTTTCCCCCTTACCTTGCATGACTCTCTAGAACCTTCCTCCAGGGCTACCTAGGATGGGTCACAGCCACTCCCCACTCTCTGATCCACAGGACCCTGTCTGAGAGCCAGCGAGGCATTTCTGCCCAGGTACCTATGCCATTTGCAACATCAGCCTGGAGAATCAGCCCAGTCACCTGCTCAGAGATCAATGCTGACCCTAGCTGGAGGCTCAACTCAGTCATGTGCTTCTTGACTAACATTGACTTTGGCTGGAGACTCAACCCAGTCATATGCTCCTAGGCTAGGGCTTGCTTTTTCCCACTATCACACAAAATCCTGAGGGTTAGGGCAGGGACCTGACCTGGGGTGCTCAGTTCTGTAACCACAGCCCTTAGCATAGGGCTTCCCAAAATAGGATTTTAAAAATTTATTTTGGGTGTGCATGGTAGGCCAGGTGCTGTGCACGTGTGTGTGCTAGTGCAGTGCCCTGTGTATCTGCCTGCAGCAGCCAGAGAACAGTCACTCTATCATGGTTTTTGTTTGCTTGATTTTTGTTATTGTTGTTGTTGCTGTTTTGCAACAGAGGCTCTTAGTGATTCTGGGAGCTAGCAGTTCACAAGCCCCAGCAGTTCTCTGGTCTCTGCTCCCCCGCAGGACTGGGGATACAGACATGTTTGGCCCCACCAAGCTGTTTATGTGGGTTCTGGAGATTTGAATTAGGGCAGTCTCAGGCTCTCGCTCTCTCTCTCTCTCTCTGGCCCTCATACATGCGCAGGAAGTGCACTTAACTACCGAGCCATTTCTCCAGTCTGTTTTATTTAAATAAATGCACCCATGTAAACACTAAAAGTTTCAAAGGGTTCACCCAGTAAGACCCTCCTCACGAGTGACGTGCTGGTTACACATTCCCACAGCCCCCACACACTGCTTCTTGCTGTTCTGATCACAAGCGAATTTTTCTTTGCTAGCCATTATTTAATATCTAGCTTTCCAAGCCAGACGCCAGCCTGGACAATGAGTATTGTGGCCAAGGATGGCCTCAAAATTCAGCACTCTGAACCATTGCCATAAACCTGAGTAGGCGGGGCAAAGGCACTGGAACATGCCAAGTGTCAATAGATAGGTCCTGTGTGGTGTGCATGTACAAACACCCAAAGCTAAGGGCCATCGATAGTCAGGAATGGCGCATGTGCCTCTCCCAGCTGGGTGATTCCCCAGTCCCCTGGGATAGCACTGGGTTTGGCATTGAGGAAGGCTCCGTAGATTTTCCTGTGTGGGGGGACACAGGCTCCACTGCCTTTTTGTTTCCAAGGTAGGGTCAACTCTAGCCCAGACTGATCTGGAATTCAGTATGTGGCCTCAGGGTGGCCTTGAACTCACAGGGATCCTCCTATCTCTGCATCCCGGGTGCTGGGATTAAAGGCAGAATCCCCTATTCCCCACTGCCTGGTGTCCACAGGACGCAGTGCTGCCAGCGCCACAGGCCCTCATGTGCCCAGCTGCAGCCCTGGTCACGTGATGAGCATGGGGACTTCGGCGACCTTCGAGGGCTGACATCCAGACAGGTGCCCTGTACCTGTCCAAATATCTCTTTCTCCTTCTTCAAGTTGTAGCTTAAGAATCGCTTCCCCAAGCAAGCTTGAGTCATTTTCCTTTCAGTCCCTCCACCTCCCCATCATTCCTTTGCAGCCCGGGCGAAAGTCCTAGTGGACGTACATTCGTCTGATTCACTGCTCCTTCCTGGATGCCAGGACCCTCTTTGTTTCAGTTAGCCGCACATCCACGGACACTGCCCCAGACTGGGCATGCTGTGAGTTGGGGCTAGGCTCATAACCCTCATGCACCAGTTCATGTGGCTCTGGCCAAGCTCATGCAGGTATGATCTGAGAACGTTCGTCACACCTCCTGTCCACCTGGGCACCCAGACCTCACCCAGGACTTTGGTGAACACTGCTGCTGAGTCCCAGAAGGCTCTCATTCCGCCAAGCCTAGCCAGGCTTCATGGAAGGCAGGGCCAGTGGAGGTTCCTATCTCTGTCACTCCTTACTCCGTCATGGTCCCAAGACACACCTTACCGGGTTTCCGCAGGGTCACAGAGTGAGCCATTCGTCACACTGTTGGCTTCCCCCCTTGCCTGCTGTCCTTCCCTTTTCTCCAGCGTCATGCTCCCTAGGTAAGCGATGGACACAGGCCTCGGCCCAGCTCAGCACTCTAGGAGCCTAGGATAATGGTGGCTGTCATTCAAGACTATCTGGCTGAATGAATTAGCCCACCTGCGATTCCCTGCATTGGAATTTGTCTTTCTCTCTGGCCACAGTTTCCCTTTCATACTCAGAAGTTCTCTCATGTCTTATCCTCCATTGCACCCATCTGTCTGGCCTCTGACCCATTTCTAGTTCATTCTGAGCCTCTCTCCAGACCCAGATCTGCTTGCTGAGATCTGGGTCCAATGGTTCTGTGGTGAAACTCAACAAGGCCCCTTGTCGTTCCTGTACCACCTGTCTGCTCACCAGCTCCTACCCAGACACAGGACGCAGGTGACCACCTCCTGGGCTTCCTCAGCACTCCTCTGGACAACCCGCTGCCCTGACAAGAGTTCGCCTTTGTGTCCCGTCTCTTTCCTCTGCCCTCAACTGCCAAAGCTACTGGTGACTCTTCCTTGTCCCCATCTCGGTCTAAGTCCATCTGGGAGCCAGAGGAAACTGCGCTTCCGTACCAACCACAGCCTGAACTCATCGACTTCCCTTCCCGCGCTCTTCCTTCCTCTCCAGCGTGGCAGGCCAGGCGTCTCAGGGATTCCTTCCGTTCACACTCATTGGCTCCTTCCCTGCATCTCTGCGGCCAGCCACCCCCACCCACCTACCGGGATCAGGATCCCAACATATCCCACATGGCTCTCCTTACCTCTCCCAGACCCTGACTTCCGTAACCTGGGGGCAGCTCTCCCTTCCCTGGCTGTCCACCCAAACCCAGTGTCTTGTGCTTGACCACGTCCTTCCCTACTACCTTCATCTTTCCATCCGTCCGTCCATCCATCCATCCATCCATCCATCCATCCATCTATCTGGCTGCCTTTGTGTCTCTTTGCTGGGCCCTCACCTCCCTCCTTTCCCACAGCACCCTTCCCTGTCTAGGTCGGCTCCAGTTTGGCCCAGCAACAGAGCGATTTTCCTCAAGTGCCAAGCTAAAGTCACTCTCTGACGTATTGTCAAACTGGTACCCTATGGCTATTAATATTAAAGCTAAAAGCTCAGCTGGAGATGGAGCTCAGTGGTTGAGTATTTGTTCAGCATGCTGGAGACCCTAGGTTCACTGCCTAGTACTGAAAAAACAAAACACTTTAGGGGCTAGAGAGATGGCTTAGCAGTTAAGGCACTTGCCGGCAAAGCCAAAGGACCCAGGTTTGATTCCCCAGTACCCACATAAAGCCAGATGCACAAGAGGATGCATGCATCTGAAGCTTGTTTGCAGTGGCTAGAGGCTCTGGTGTGCCCATTCTCTTTCTCCTTCTATCTGCTCCTCAAATAACTCAATAAAATATTGAAAAAACCGTAAAATAACAGTTGAGCACCCAAGACTCAAGGTTTGACTCTCATCTCCTCCATCAGTTGCCTTCCTCCTAGCTTCAGACTCTCTACTCTTGGGGCTCTGCCTCCGTACACCCCAAGCAGGCCCATTGGTGTTAGGACACAGAGGGTCCAGATGGCAGGTGGGAACTCCTGGTGTCAGAACAAAAGCTAATGTCCTGTAAATAATCTGTAAAGAGCAGGATGCCCAAGTTCCCTATGGGTTTGATCAATGTGAGTCAGTTCCCCAGGCTGTCTATGTCGATTCAGCCAGGAAAGAGGTAGGTAGATCCTGAAACACTAGGTCCTGGATCACAGAATGACCAGGGCTCCTCGGCCACATCTCCTACTATCACCATGTGTAAGCATGGACATTTTGGACCGGGGGGGGGGGGATTTGTCTCTGTAGGGAGCCCATCAGTTGCCATGGACAATGTGCATATTTAAGACAGGGGAGGGGATACAAGAACAAGCCAGCAGCAGCAGTGGAGAAAGCAGTCAAGAGGAGACAGGGCAGTGTACACAAGCGCTCCTGTTCAGTCTCCTGGAGGTTCTTACTCCTCAAAGGGACTTGGGAAGGTGAGTGTAAGGGTCATGGTCCTCTAGGTATCTTACCTCCCCTTACAACCTTGGCTCCACAGAAGGGCCTGTGGCACAGGACAGAGGCCAGCAGGGTGCCAGGGAGGGACATTTAGGTTCTGCTGGAGGGAGGCTCCACCCAGGACCCTCGAATGGGCCTGGGGGATGCAGATACTTACAAAGGCGGGGCATTCATCACCTTTATGCCTACGTTCAGATCCCTAACAAGGAAGTAATGATGTTGCCAAGTCTTTACCACGCTTTCTATGAGCTAGTGAGAAGACTAATTATCTGACGACACTAATAAATGGTTATGATGTTATTAAAAATGGCACCAAGCTAGGATTAATAGGCTCATCAATTATAGGGAATGGGGTTTAACAAGGTCTCTTGCATGTCCCATCCAGACTTGTGGCCTTGATGGATACTTGGTGGCTGCCTCCTAAGAGCGACCCAGTAGCAAGGAGGCTGTGGACGAGATTCTCTGTGATTTCCCCCCCCCCACCCCCCGGGATGTCCAGAAGGGTCTGGAAGCGGCTAGCCTGTCTCATGGCAACTCTTTACGTAGCTCTGCAAAGTTGTGGGGCTATGGGTGGTGGGACTGGCTCTGCCTGCTGCTCTATTCTGCACATGGCCTTGCCTCTGCAGCCCCCTGCCTCCTGAGCCCCATGCCCTCCTGCAAATGCCAGACTCTCGAGCCTCACTCACAGAGTGCAGTGTGTGGTGGGGAGGGGGGGGCACAAGTAAGAGGAGGTGCCACTGGGACCTGCTAGTTAATTTCCATAATAATTACGGTTATTACTAATAACAGTGACAACACCACTCCCTTCCATTTACACCGAAGCCTACAAGCTAGGAGCCACTTCCCACCCGCTGTCTCCACTGTCTCCTCAGAAGTCCCGCAGCGGCAAAGGAAAAGCGGGGACAGTTGTCATCCTTCTTGCTGTGCAGGCAGGAAAACTGGAGCCTGGGGACACAAAGGGATTCCTCAGCCACCCCTCCCCAGCCTCTAAGGAATAACTGGAAGTATAAAAATAAAAACAATAACAGCAAGTGCCAACTGCCAACTAGATTAAGTGCAGCTGTTAGCTGGGTCCTCCCAGAGTTCGCGGGAGGTCCGGTCCTTTTCATACCATCCCTGCTTTATGAGTGACGAAGCTGAGGCACAGAGCGGTTCACAGACTGTCCGTCCGGACACACGCAGCTCACGCCCATGCCCTTCACCATTGGCTTCCGTGAGAGTCACATGTCGGGGGCCTGGGACATGGGTCCACCTAGTTAGGCTCTGCTCTAGTCTTTGTCTTCTCTCCTCTCTCAGCCTCCGAGGCCCCTATGCAGTACCCCTCATAACCCTCCAGATGGGTGGGGTGCTTAACTGTGGCCTGACACTGCTGCCTCCAATCTGTCAGGCAAAGGAACGAGGAGCTCCAGGCACTGACTAGGACTGTGGTATTGTAAAGACTGAGCCTCGAACCTGCTTCCAGCCTGGTTCTGGGGCCAGGGTAGGCTCTCTAGAGAGGTCACAGCCCAAGGACATTGAGGCACAGAGACTCCAAAGGCTCTTCACCTTTGTATCCAGCCCCACCACTTACTAGCTGGAACTCGGCTGCTTCTGCCTCAGTCTCCACATCTGTACAATGGGTGTTGCTCGTGGCACTTGCCACAGTGGGCTGTTCTAAGGATGGGTGTCCAGGATGGATCAGGTCCTTGCCTCCCTTGGCGGCAGGCGGATTTCTTTTGGATAGACATTGCTTCTGTCCCCTTTGAGGGCCCTGAGCTGGAAAGCCAGTAATTCCCACTCTGTGGCAAGTGAGTCTGCACAAATGCTGTCTTGCTATATTCCCCCACCTTCCTTGGGGGCAACAGTGGTTGCTAACTACTCCTATGGTAGAGAGTAAAAAAATGGCACTCAGGGGTCTGATGAACTCACCTGGTCGTGGGTCTGCTAAGCAGAAAGGCGAGCGCATGAATCTTGGGTCCACTGACCCCGTCAGGGCATCCAGAGCGAGGGTCATGGCACCTCACTGGTATCTGGTAACTGAGCTGACAGTGCCACTGTCCTGGCACTCCCAAGAGGAGGGGACAGCTATGCCCATTTCACAGAGGAGAAAGCTACTCAAAAGTTCAGAGACTTGTCCCTGTACCCATAGCTAATGAGGGCCACAATTCCTCTCTGGTCCTCGTATCCGTGGTCTGTGACAGCCACGTCTTTCTCCATATGTCCCACCTGCCCCAGTCCCTTCCCATAACATGATCCACCCCTGCCTGTCTGGCTTCATGGCCTGGGGTCTGCCTCTATCCCAGACAGCATGAGAAGTTCCTAGAACTGCCCAGCAGAACCTCGCTCATCCCTTCATGCTGTTCCCATGACATCTATCTCCCCCACTGGACACACAGTGACTGCAAGGTGGTGACAGATCTGACTGTGCGTCCTACAGTTGGGTAGCATGTTTGCCCTGGCACATCCTTCAAGCAACAGAAAGGCCCTAAGAAGCTGTGGAAATCCTTAGAAATAAGCTCACCAAAGATACCTCTTGACCCACTCAGCACTCAAGGTGCGTGTGTGTGTGTGTGTGTGTGTGTGTGTGTGTGTGTGAAGGACACCTCAGAAGTGTGAAGCCTGAGCAAGGCAGGCCCCGTAGAGCTGAGGCAAACTTCTTCCTTTGGGCCTTCACCAGTCCCTGAAAGCAAAAACCATCATTCCCATCTCCCCAGTCCCCAGGACGCTCGCCTGCTGGGATGCCCAGCCCTCATATGCAAGTGGTCTCACTGAAAACCTCCCTGTACCCAGTTCTCAGCTCTGACCCCCGTGCCCCGGTCCCGGCTTACGTGGTCAATGAGCTCCTTGACCATGCCGTTCCACTGGCCCTTGTCGTCCTGTGCTCCATACTTGCCGTCCTCCACCAGCCGGATCTCATAGGAGAAGCCCAGGATGTGCGCCAGCTCCTTGAGCAGGTCAACGCAGTAACCCTCGAACCGGTCGTTGCCGTAGAGGGTTCTGTCGGACTTGCGGAACATGACAAAGGGCTCCTCCTGCAGGGACACATGGGAGAGGGTGACAGGCTGGGTAGCTGGGGTGCAGGCAGGTTCCTTTTGCTTTTGTTTGTTTGACACTGGGTCTCTCTCATGTAGCCCACACTGGTCTGTAGCTCACTAACTGAGTATGACCTTGAACTCCTAATCTTCCTGCCTCTACCTCTCAAGTTTTGGCATGCAAGTCACATGCTACCCCACGCCTGTTTTTATGAGAACATCTGGAATGGCTTGGGAGAACAGCCTCTCAGTGGAGACAGGGCAAACCCATACCCCAAGAGCCAACGTAGCATCCTGCAACTCTCAGCCCCAGGCAGTCCCTGACACAGGCAGGACTCTATCGCCTCCAGGCAGTCCTGGCACAAGGCAGGCCTCCACCGCTCCTTACTGACTTAGAGGCTGCTGGTCACAGAGCTGGCAAGGGATGGGGTGGGCACTGCTGGATTCCATAGTGTCAGTTCTCTCTGCTGTGCCCCTGACCAGTTCCTCAGAGTGTGGTTCCCACACGAGAAGCATTGGCTTCACCTCAGAACTTGCTAGAACAGTGTTTTGGGGGCTCTCCTTGAGACCTGCTGAGCTAGGAACTGTGGGTGGAGTTCAGTGATCTATTTGTAACCCAGCGTCCACTCAGGTTGGAGGACACAGCTCCCAAGCCCTTCATGGAGTGCCTTCCCGACTTCTCCTAGGCTCCTGACTCACAGATTAGCTCCCACTCCTGACGTCACTCTATCTCCAAGATTCCCCCATCTCTCTACATTCGGGTCTCCCAGGTAGACTGTGACTGATAACCATGACAGCTGCATGTGTAGCTGGTGGCTCCTCTCCCACGGGGGCAGCTGGTCCTCAGGAAGGTGGCTTGTGGGAGACCTGTCTTGTGTCAGACTCTCTTCCTGGATGATGGAAATTCAGTGAAGGGCTCACAGTAAGGTTTGGCTCTTCTGACTTCTCATTTAGAAGCATACCCCTGGCTGTCCCACAAAAACAAAACAAACAAACAAACAAACAAACAAACAACAGCAACAACAAAACACACACAACTGGAAGGAAAGACTTAAAGCCAGTGGGAAGAGCTGGCTATGGGACATCTGGTTAGAGATGAGCAACGGGAGGACCCGTGAGCTCTGATGTGACAAGATCAGGGCCACCAGAACTCAGCTCAACATGTAGGCCTGCTTTTTGTGGGCACCCAGCCTCACTCACACCTCCCATGCTGTGGTCTGCAACAGGCAACTTGAATTCCAAGAAAAATCAACATTTGTTGAGTGCCTAACATGTACCAGGTACCAAGTTCAGTTCTCACAGGCTGTTTGGCTCAGGTGTCACTAACTTGCAAAATAGATGATTCGGATCCCCATCTGAAACACGAGGAACTGAGACTCGGGGACAGCTGACAGGTTGTCCAACGTCACACAACAGTCATGATGGGGTCCTGTTCCAGTCCTTCCCAGCCAATCAGCACCTCGGCCCTGGCTCCTCTCCTTCCGTTCCATGGACTTGGGCTCTCCTGACCTCACGTGATTTTCTACAGCCCAGAGCTGCCATTCCCAGACCTTCATCCCTGGGCCTCAGCCCCGACTACCGCCCACCGTTCTCCATCCCCAGTGCAATACCTGCATGCGGCTGCGTTTCTCCTATAGTTCCCAGCCACTTGCTGATAGCAGGCATGTTCACAGTATGACACACATGCACTTACAGGGCTCTTTCACTGTCCTCTCTGATGGGACCCTGCTTTTACCCCAAGCATCCCTGGGATGGGGGGGGGCATTGGAAGGCTCCAGTGAAGACCTTTGTTGGAGGCCCTGGGAGCAGAGGGCCATCCCACCCTGTGACTGGATTGTGCTAGCATTCAGGAGTCCTTTGGGAGCCTCGAAGAAAGAGCCAGAGAACGGCTGAATTCTCGAGGGATTGCTGTTTCTCTGGGGCTTCTGTAAATGCCACTTCTCGGTCTAATCTTGTGGGATGCTGGACTTGTTTTGGTGAGCTCCACCCTGGACTCAGTGCCTTTGGTGATCACCCAGCAGTCCAGCAAGTAGCCCAACAGGGGGCGAGACGAGTGCAGGTGGGGTCTGGGGCAGGTGCTCAGGCTCCTTGGATGAAAGGAGCTTCGTCTAGCCCATCCACTCCTTTCTCTAGGTGGATGCTGCCCCACGCCCTGAAGGGAAGTCTAGACACCAGGGTCAGGGTGGGGTAGCATTTCAGACTCATCCTTCCTTTCGATGGGTGCTCTTGCGCCGTGAGCAGGCTGCACCATCCTGTCTGGTGGCCTTTTGCAATCTTCTGAAGGGCTTGGAGTAAGCCCTCGGAGTCCAGTGACCCACCTGGTAGCCTTGACTTTATTTAGCGCAAGGAAAGAACTAGAGAGCAGGTGCCGTCTTTCCCAGGGGAGCCACCAGCTCAGCCATGGATTCCCATGCCCTTCTGTAAAATGGGGATAATAACAGAACTGATCCCAATGCGGTATTGTAAGAGTAAGACAGACCCCCTGTGAAAAGCGCCCAGTGCCGGGCAAATGTCAGCTGCCATTGTTACTATTATTACTATTATTAATTATTATCACTGTCACCTTCTTCCTGGGTGCTGGTTGGCTTGTTACTGCAGAGACTTTCCCACCTAGAGACCACACCCAATGTCACCAAAGGGTAACGATCGTGGCTGGCAGAGTGGAAGACCATTTCGGAAAGGCCCCTGAGACAGCCCACGTCCTGACTCCCATTCCACACCCCTCCTTGGCCTTAGCCTCTAAAATTAGCACTTCATTTGTGGAGCTACCAGAGCCCCAGAATCTATACATCTCCATATAAATACGCTGCCTTCGGAGCAGCTGTAAAATGCCATTAATTTCGGGAAGTGCTTTGCGGATGGCATACATATTTAACAGCTGAAGCCCAGGGCATTAAAACGGTGCTCGCCTTAGTAATGTGTCTCCAGCCCGGCAACATTTCCTAGGGGGTAATTCTGAACTCCACGACTACTTATTCATGGACTATTTCACAATTTATTACTGGAAATGTCCAGACAGCCAGTTCACCAGCTCTCTCAGCTGCTAATCGATTGCTCAGTGAAGGTGCCCTCAATTTCATAACTTCACGCTCTCCTATTGCTCCGGGAGAAGAGCCGCGGGACCAGGAGTCATATTTCTCCTCAACAAGTCACAGAAAACAGGAGTCCAGAAAAATAACCTTTTCTGACTTTCTGTCACCGGGCTCTCTATCTGCGTTCACTACAATCACTTAAGCAATGGGCGAGCCAGCCTAGAGCTAAGCTTCTTCTAGGGACCGGGCCTTTGAGGCTGGAGGAAGAGAAATGTGCTGTGTGGGGGGAATCCCTGGGAGAAGAAGGATTCGGGGATTAGCGATCTGCTAACTGTGCCTCCAAGTCCCCTTTCGTTCATTCATTCTTTTCTGCATGCACGTGTGTGTGCGCACACATGCGTATGTGTGTATACATATGTGTGCGTGTGACGTGTGGCGTATGCATGTCTGTGTGTGTATGTGTGTGTATGTGTGCACGCACACACAGATGTGTGCCCCATAAGCTTGCCTGTGCACACAGGAGAATTTTGGTTGAACTTTTCTAATCGCTCGCTGGGTCTCTCCTTCAACCCAGAGCTGCTGTCCGTAAGCATGCCCCAGTGAATCTCGTCCTCCCCCCTTGGCCCACAGACTGAGTTTACAGGCATGCGTGGCCGTGCCCAGCCTTCCATGTGGGTTCTGGGGAGTCAAACGTGGCATTGGTCTCTAGCCAGGGAGGCCCTAATGCCTAAGTGGCAAAAGCTCTTCACCACTGAGCCATCTCTCCAGTCCCCCTTTTGTTTCCTATGTGACTATATGTGAGCATGTGCGCACACGTGTATGTGAGTATGCATGCACACAAGACGAGGCTGATGTTGGGTGTCTGCCGTAATTGCTCTCCTGTTTATTTCACTGAAGTGAGATCTCATTTGAGCTCACACTTGCAGCTAGTCTAGCTAGCTAGCTCGCCCCAGGGCTTCCCTGTCCCCGCTTCCTGCATGTTGGGATTACAGGTTGTCACCAAGCCCACCTGGCATTTCCGTGGGTTGTGGTAATGCAAACTCTGGTCCTCATGTATGTGTGCCAAGTGCTTCATCCACGAATCCATCTCTCTACGCCCTCAAGTTCCCTTTCTGACTCAGGTAACTCCCCCACATCCATGCCCACACCCCCATGTGCACACAATGCCGCTGGTAAAATGGTCCGCACGCTCGGGTTCTGTTTGCTTGGCCCTGCCTGGACACACAGGCCAAGGACCCTGGATCTGAGACTTCCGCCAGGTAGGACAAGGCAGGACATTTGGGGGTCCTGCTCCTCTAGCAGGAAGGTCCAGCGTGGCCTCTGGCCTGGGATGGTCTTTTGGCTTTCCCATTCTGCCGTGGGTGCTAGCGGTCAGCATGGCTGCCAGTTGAGTCTATATGGGTCACACACGATGTGTGCTCAGAATAAAGGCACCCTCAGTGTGGATCCAGAGGCCGTGAGTGGTTGGTTTCAAAGATCCACAGCCACCCACGTGCATCCCAACCACAGCTCACATCCACTGCCAAAAAAGAGAGGAAAAAAAAAAAAAACCCTAACCCTTCAAAAGCAGGGCCCCAAGAGCTCATCGCCCGTGCTTTCTCGGTGTGAGCTAAGGTTGGGGTGGATGAATTTTTCATGAGCTCATGGAAGAGCAGAATCAGAACAGAGGCTGGGCCCGAGGGGAGGGCAGAAGGGCAGACTTCCAGCTCAGGAATGGGGAATCCAGCTATACTCTGAATGTCGGAGGGCAGAGCCTGGCCCCTTGTCCATCTATCTGTTTGTGGCAACACACCCTGAGCACCTAACCTTGGGGTGGATTTGGGACAGGAGAGACTGAGAGGTGGGTTTAAGGGGAGCCCACACAGAGCTGCTGCTGTCTGTACCTTCCAGGGAAAAGAAAGAGGGGAACCCCTCTCACCGGGCCCCTCATCTCCAGAACCCTGTCCCTAGGGGCAAAACAATTTGATGTTCTTGTCCTGTGCCTTGGCACCTGCTTGTCACTCAAAGTACAACTGCCCTGACAATGCAGGGCAGATAACCAGGGCTCTGTGCTCTCAACAGCAGGTCCTGGCCCTGCTTACAGGCAGCCATGCTTGGGGCTGGGCTTTCAGCTAGGAGAGCTAGACCACTCCCCACTACCTGGGCAGCTGTCCTAAACAACGCAAGCCTTGACAGCCTTCCCCAGGGTGATGCTGAGCCTATCCAGAACCTTCTCCGGGGCAGCTCTGGGTTTTCAGGGTATCCAAAGCTAATCATTGCAGGTCTCTACCTCCCTGGAGACTCTCAGGACATTCTCAGCATTTCTTGGAGACTCATGTAAATGCTGTGTGTCAAAGTCTCCAAAGGTCTCCCACCCCCACCCTTCCTCCAGAGAAGACCAGGCTTTTGTCACTGCCCCATGGGGGAAAGCCGAGGAGCCTCCTCCATCGCAGTGATGGCTTGGAGGGGATGGACAGAGATTAATCGTACCATATGAGTATGTGATACTCATGATGGGGTTAGAGTGCATAAGCTGTGGGATGTCCCCTTCAAGTGGGACACCAGACACGTCAAAGGTCAAGGTCTGGGGCTAGGCGTAGGGAATTAGCATGGTGCCAGGACCAAGGCCAGGAAGGGAGGAGGTGGTACCAGTCTGAGAAGTAACTAACCCTAAAATTATATTAAGTGACAAGTGTTAAACCCCCAGGGAAGGAGGTGTCTAAGGTGGACCCAGGAAAAACCAAGGTCCCCGAAAAAACGTTCAAGTGCAAATTCAAAGTGCATGACCCCTGCCGGGGCTCACCACTGTGGCCAAGCTCCCGGTTCCGGTGGAATTCAGGGCTTTACCTGCGGACAGAACCCAAGGTTTCCTCTAGAAACCTCTGCCTGTTTTGTAATATTCAACCTGAGCTCACGGGGCTCTGGATATGTAATCGATAGCCATGAATTACAGTCAGCACTCTTAGTACTAGCGCCATGACGTGCTTGTTAGCCATTCATCCTTTCGACATCTCTCCCCTCTCAGATGGGCCCAGAGCAGAAAAGCAGTGTTTCCAGATTGCACAGGAAGTCAACTGAGAAACCAGGACTCAGGCCAAGTTAGTGCTCTTTGCCCTTGCTCAGTCCGGTCCCAGGCTCCCTGCAGGTCCCAGAGAGCTGCTGGGTCCCATCTATCCAGCTGATTTGAGGCTGAGGGGCAGTGGGACAGAGGGAACTGAGTCTAGGCCATGAGCCCAGGGAAGTTTCTCTCCCTCTCCATCCTCCCTGGGATGCCTGGGAGCCAGCCAGTGCTGGGGGTGGCACCTTCCACCAGCAGGTTGGGGGTCTTTGCAAGAAGCTGCGGAGTATTGGTAAGGAAATGTCGAAGACTGACAGGTCGAGATCAAGAGGTGTCTGTCTGATTCTGCCTGTTTTCCGTGGGGCAGGGAGAACCTTGAACCTCTGCAGAAGGGTCCCATGCCCTTGAGATAGGGTGGCTGTCATTTCAATAAGATGCAACCCTGTGGCCTTTCAAGGTGACTGTGTTTTGCATCCTGGTGTTGAACCCTGAGCTTACCACTCTCTATTTAGAGCCTTGCATTGTAGCTGACTCACCTTTGCTCATTTAATCATCTCTCCTCTTCATCTCTTAAATCATACTCCTTTTACCTTGTTTTAATCTTGCCTTGCAAAAAGTGTTTTATTTATATCACACATTTTATGCAGCTCTGCTTTTAATCTTTTACCACCTTTTTATTATTTTATTTTTACCCTTTTATATTTTAGCTTTGTCACACTTTTATCCTTTTGCTTTTTGACATTTTGCTTTAACATTTTCCCCCTTGTCTAGTCGGTATTATAAATTATTTAATTTTTCTTCTTTCTTAATATCTTCCTTTTTATCTCCTTCCTTACCTTCATTTTCTTGTCATTATTTTCTCTTAACCTTTCTCTTTTGCTCTCCTTTCACTCTCCTTTACTGTTTCTATTTTTACCCACGTCCCTGTTCCTTTAATTGCTCATCAGTAGCCCTCAAATCCCATTGCGCTCTTTGTTTATTTTTATCGTTTATATTTTTATATTAGTTATTCTCCTGCTCCTGTTGACAGCTTTTGAATTAATGTTTTAGCAGCTTGGGTTTTTTTTATGTGTTTGTTTAGTTAACAAAAAAAGTGGATTCATAAAGGCCAATAAGGAGGCTGGGGAGATGGCTCAGTGGTTAAAGGTGCTTTCTTGCAAAGCCTGATGACCTGGGTTCAATTCCCCAGTACCCACATAAAGCCAGATGCACAAAGAAGCCCATGTGACTGTAGTTCATTTGCAGCTGCAGGAGGCCCTGGTGCCTATTCTCTCTCTGTCTCTCTCTCTCTCTCTCTCTCTGTGTGTCTCTCTCTCACTCTCTCACACAATAAACGATGTTGGGGGGGATCTTGGCTCAAAGAGGGGGACTGGAGTCTCCCATCTCTCTTCCTCTAGCTCCATTACAGACTCCCCTCAGTCATCGTTAACCTCGGTGGCCTTGAATGGCCCCTCTCAGTGGTCAGAACCCTGGAGACTGAGATGTAGACCCACCAACTAAATCTCTTCCCAACATGGACAGCATTGCAATGTCCTTGGGATCTCTAGGAGAATGGGTGACTTGACCATTGCTTCCCTATCTGTTCACGGCACCCACCACTCAGCCACCACACACATGCACACGAATCACGTCAAGGGGGAAAACTGTCCAGTGGGGCCTGGCTGAGCTGCTGCTGCTGCTGCTGCTGAGGAGGCGACCGGAAACATCCTACTCATGTACCCTGGAAGGCACCAGCCCCGGGGCTGGGCCTGTGCCCAGGCTCTGCCAATGAGAGGCGCTCCTAATCCCAAACAGGCTCAGCCCGCGTTTGTGTGGAAGAACGAGCTCAGCTGTGAGCCTTACAGATCTAGTAGTGTTCCTAGGAGACGCTGACTAGGGCTAGGATTGTCCTCAAAGGATCAGATTCTGACTGGGTTGTGACTGGGTTATCTCCCCCGAGGTGGCCTGACCTGCATCCTCAAGAGCAGCGCTGTGATGCTATGAGGTTCTGTCCCGAGCCTCTGCTCACCCTGCAGTCACCCCAGAGGCAGTGCAGGGGGAATGTGTACAGCACTGGTTAATAAGGTGGGGGCACAGGGGCCTGGAACTGCAAGGTGTGGGGGAGCCTGGGAGACCACACAAGCCACTTCCTATTGAAGTAGGTCAGGAGAGAGAGAGAGAGAGAGAGAGAGGGAGGGAGGGAGAGAACCGCTGTTCAGCCCTTCCGCAGGAAGGAATGGGGAGGAGAGCAGAAGGCACTGAGAGGAGCGGGTGCCACTCAATTGCGGTGGAGTGGGCATAGCCGCCAGGTCTGGGCATACACCCTGCACAGTGTGGCTCCCAGCACCCGGCAGTCTTTATCATGGCTACAGTACCCACTCCCGCCGGACAGACTAGAGGGCAGCGCCTTAGCCCTGGGAACGGAGGTGGAAGAGGAGCCCCTGGTCCTGTCGTGATTGGCAGTTCAGTTTCTTCCTCCCACCTCCACGTGGTCCTGCTGAGAGAGCAGGGACATGGTGGGTGTGTGGGAAGGAGATGACAAGCTCAGGGTGCTCTCCGCATCGTGAACATAGGTCCTGGGTACCCGCTGCCTTTTATGAGCTTCCTGAGACTTCCTGGAAGTCCCACTTTTTTCTTTTTCTGGCCTCTTGGCTACCATTTCCTGGTCTCCCAGGAACCTCCCAAGAGGCACTCAGGATTTAGCAGTTTGAGGGAGGGAGGCGTCTCTCCAATCCAGATGGCTAGTTACCCTCCAGACCACATCGCCCCTCTTGCCGGGGCCGTAACTCTTACCAGGACTGTGGTGACAATGAGCGACCTGTTTGTCAGAGAGTCGGTGACGTTAGGCCCTCGACCTTTGGCAACCTCGGTGATATTGAGACCATCGGCGGGACTCCACACCCCAACCTGGATGGACAGACAGATGCAAGACAGGTGCTGAGTCCTCAGTCTACCCTCTCTTTTGTCATATCAACAAGGCATCGCTGTCGTCACTGTCACTGCCTGCACGTCTTGGGTGAACAGTTCTGGGGTCGACTCTGCAGACCTCTCTACTTCTCCAGGTGTTGCCCCTCCTGAATTCTTCCCTCTCCCTTGCTGTGTCACGTTCACCTCAGCTGAACAGGACATGCAATGAGATTTAGGGACCTTGGGAAGCAGATGCCTGGCATGGATGGTGGGGGTCAAGGAATCCTGGTCCAGGGCCAGGTCCTATCCATGGACACCTGCTGGCAAGACACTGGGCACCCAGCGGCTTACTCTTTGGGTCTCGGCTCCAGTGCCCACTGCAGGCCCAGTGCCTCACAAAACCCTGCTTGGTCTGGGCGGAGGAAGGTGTGCCCCACGTGTGCGGACTGAGTACAGGAGGAACAGTGGGCATGCCACCTTGGAAGCTGTTTGGGGGTGACAGTATAAGGAGGGCAGACCTCACCGGGGCTTGAACACAGTGTGCTTTGTAGTTTTACTTCTAACGTGGACAGATACCCTGTTTACCCTGGGAAACTCTTCCTATAGCATCCTAATTGACTTCTGACGGGAGGTAGGGAAGAAAAGGGTCAAGTTCAAAAGATGTTCCTAAAGCAACTACTTGCAAATGCTCTCTGACTGAACTCTACCAAGTCAGGCCCCATCTTGCCACCCCGCCCCTCTCTCAGGGAGGGCATCAGCAAGCCCACTCTGTCCTTGGCCCAGTTGGGGGTACTCAGGAAACCTAATCAATTAACCGGAGAGGCCGAGTGCAAACAGCCCACTCAGAGAGCTGTGTAAAGCAGATAGCAGCGAGATGTGTAATTATGCCTGAGTAATTCTGCCTTAATCCTCCCAAAGCCACCGGCTAGAGCTGGCTCGATCAGCTCTGCCCCAGCTTAGCAAACAGAACCGAGGACGTAAGAGGCAGAGGGGCTGTGCTGGGGGCTCAGCCTGTGTAGACCACCAGGACCCCATGGAGAGGAAGAGTCAGGGAGACAGCATCGAAAAGGCATCTTCTCTAAAGCGGGCCAAGCTCAGCACTAGGGTGCCGAGCGCAGGACTGGGTACAGGAGACATTCAGCAAACATGTGTGCAGAGGTACACGACTAGCAGGGAGAGCCTCCTTTGTGAAGTTCTACTGAACTCTTGACTGTGGGCCCTGCTAGACAATGGGTGCTATTGGGGGGGGGGGGAGGGAATGAAAGATAATTTAGGAGCAAGGAGGCTCTCTGCTCACAGCCTGGGTGGCTGTGACCAGGAGCTTCTCATGGGTGCCCTGCAGGCTGACCTCCATCCAGGGATAATAGAGTTTTTCTCCAGTATTAGCTACGGTCAATTTGTACCGGCTGCCTAGAGGACTGTTGGGAGAAGGATGCTGCAGGTGGGCGCAGATGGAATGAGTGCTCCGGTGATCAATTACTAATGCCTGCCACAGGCACAGGAGCAGAAAGTAGTGGCAGGTGTGCCATCTATCTTCCATCCCTAGAATTCTGCGCTATCCTTCCAGATGAGATGCTGAACAAGCAGAAAATAGGATAGCTGGGCTGGAGAGAGGGCTTGGCGGTTAAGTATGCTCCCTGCACAAGCTTGAGGATCCGAGGACGGCTGAAACCACCAGAGTTCGAAACTCCAGAACCTATGTTGACTAGCTCGGAGTGGCCACACACACCCCCAGTCTTACAGGACAGCAGAAACCCGTGAGTCTTCGGAGCTTATGAAAAGAATGGCAGGCTCCAGGATCAGGAGGAGGCTTCAGCTCAAATCTGAATGAGAGGAGGCCTGATGGAGCAGGACACAGACAGAGGTGAGTGAGCCCCCTGTAGGTGAGTGAGTGCATGAGGGCACATACACTTGCTTACACCACACACACACACACAGGAAAAAAATAGAAACATAGGACAGTTGTCTGAGTGAACTCTGTATTGGCTGAAGCACTGTGGAGGAGGAAGGCTGTTCTCCAGCACGGTGGGAGTTTAATGGAACCTGGAAGGTTGCTTGATGAAAACCCACGGGGCTGGAGAGATGGCTTAGCGGTTAAGCGCTTGCCTGTGAAGCCTAAGGATCCCAGTTCGAAGCTCGATTCCCCAGTACCCACGTAAGCCAGATGCACAAGGTGGCGCATGTGTCTGGAGTTCTTTTTGCAGTGGCTGGAGGCCCTGATGCGCTCATTCTCTCTCTCTCTCTCTCTCTCTCTCTCTCTCCGCCTCTTTCTCTCTCTGTCTGTAGCTCTCAAATAAATAAAAAAGAAAAGAAACCTCACAGAGTAGATTGCACCAACTGGCCTCGGTGATCTTAGGAGTGGAGGTCTCAGCCACCATCCTTGGGGACTTGTGCCATATGTGGAGTGAAATAACTGGAGAGGAATGGTGGTGCTTCTTGGCCACCCCTTCCCTACTCAGTGAATAAGAAACTCAGGAGGCAGTGGAGGAGCCATGGTCACAGGTAAACTGAGGCCAGCAGTGTGAGCCGAGCAGAGCCAGATCCTTGCCTGAGAGACAGGTCTCTCTGTGGGCACAGGCCCAGAGGTGCAGTAGGGTGGGCATGCTATGGGGTGTCTCAGGGAGTAGTGGAAACTAATCTAGGGAGACCAGCTGGAGAATTCCTTGAGGAACTCTAAACGCCCCAGTGAAGGGCTACAGCATAGCATTCCTGGTGCGAAGGGCAGTGTGGGAGCCCGCAGAGCTGAGCCTGGGGAAGTTCCATCCATGCACACATTCAGGATGGCTGGAGGGCTCAAGAGTGAGGGAGGAAGCCAGAGGAGGGGGGTATCATTACCCAGAGCAAAGGCTGAGCAGTGTGTGCATAGAGGTGAGGAGAAGACAGGAGAGGAGAGGAGAGGAGAGGAGAGAAGAGAGAAGAAGACAGGATAGGAGAGGAGAAGAGTAGAGAGAAGACAGGAGAGAGGAGAGGAGAGGGGAAGAGAAGACTGGAGAGGAGAGAGGAGAAGAGAAGAGAGGAGAAGACTGGAGAGTAGAGGAGAAGAGAGGAAAAGACAGGAGAAGAGAGGAGAAGACAGGACAGGAGAGGAGAGGAGAGAAAGCCATCCTGAGGGACCAGTAGCAGCAGAGAGGGGCCCGTCAAACCCCCTGCCCCCTACTCCCCACACCTTACACATGCCGTCTCTCATTTGGGCTGTGCCTGGGTGGCTCCTACAGACCAGCTGGTATGGGATGATTGTAACCGAGTCCCTGCCGATGCTGAGAACCGGAGGTTCCTGTTAAATCGCCCTTCTTGGTCCAGCATCCCGACTTTAACAAAACACTCTGCAAGCTCCCAGGGATCGGTATGAGATTTAGAACATTTCTATGTTGTCCAGATGAGAGGTCCCAGGGTCAGATGGGTCTACTTCCCTTGACTAAACTCTCTGGAATCTGTAGCCCAAGAAGGCGGAGTGGGGAAGCCCAGACAAGACTTCATGTATTCTAACCTCTCCTCAAGGTGGGTGAGAGTCACCTCTAGTTCCTCAAAAATCCTATGGACACTCAGACAAGCAATCACTCCATCTTTGCTTACGCCTCCAATGACAGTGTGCTCACTACCCCCATGGCAGGGGGCTGAAAGTCCCTCTTACCCAATAACACATGTGCCCCTGTGCCGTGCCAGCCGTGCAGGGTCTTAGAGACACTCTGTACCATGAGCCTTTGATTATGTTTCACAGATTAAGCAGCCCCGAAGGGCCTGGCTCACAGAGTGATGGGTTGGGTGTCTCCTTAGGCAGACCACTGAGCTCAGCACCCCATCACGTGACTGAGTCAAGAGTCTCAGCTCGGCCCACAGATCTCTGATGGCTGCACTGGGCCTTGCCCTCTGCTTCTGTGCCTCTGCCTAGCACCAGCCAGAGGGGACTTACCACAGCCCTGCCCCTCTGCCGGGCCTTCCCGGGAGCCACGCACCTTCTCCAGGCCATCCTCCTTCAGGCTGATGATGTCCAGATCAAAATCAGTCCTCAAGCCACTGGTTTTGTTGAAAACAATCCGTCCGGTTAATCCTTCCCATTGAGCCTGTGGAGGGGAGAGGGCAGAGCAGCAATTCCTCGGGCTCATAAATCATCATTCGGTACAACTGTACAATGCTTCATTTTAATTACTCCTTGCACTGATACTGTTCCCCCAAGACCATGATTAATTAATAATCACCTCCATCATTGCTCGGGCTGCGGTGCGAGCCAGCAATTTCCATAAATTCTATTATGCTCTTTAGCCAGCTTTACACTCGCACCTTCTCGTGTACAACATCCATCTTGGACGCGCTCAGATGAGCCCCCGCCCCGAAGTCATGGGAAGGAGGGACTGTGTCAGATCCCCCAGGGAGGGGCTGGGAGACAGGCAGGTAAGGTTGGGGCAGATGAGATGCCACTAAGAGGCAGAGACAGCAATGGGACCAGTTGGCTGCAGATACAAAACCAGATTCTTGGGGCGGCAAGGGTAGAGGGACATCAAGGTCTCCTGGGCTCCCTGGCCCCGGCTCCATGCACGCCACAGTTGGAACCTCTGGGTTCAGATTGCTGGGTTCAGTGACAGCTCTGTGGCCTTGAGTGATCGATCCATTTCACCTCTTTGCCCCAAGTTTCCTCGGCTATGAAAAGGGACTAACACTGGTACCCATTTAAAAAATATTATTTATTTATTTATTTGAGAGAGAGAAAGAATGGACACAGTAGCGCTGCAAATGACCTCCAGACACATGTGCCATCTTGTGCATCTGGCTCATGTGGGTCCTGGGGAATCAAACCTGGGTCCTTTGGCTTTGCAGGCCAGTACCTTAACCGCAAAGCCATCTCTCCAGCCCCAGTGATACCCATTCTACCAAAATGCTGCAATCAAAAAGTAGATCAGGTGAAATGCTGGATCAGGCTCACTTCCCTCTGTCTCTCTGTGTGTGCAAATAAATTAAATATAAAAAAAGACTGAACTGGGGCATGGCAAATCAGCACTTGATAAAGGCACCTTCTGTTATTTTATTTTAGTATTTTTTGCATGTGCGTGTGTGTGTATATGTATATGCGTTTGTATGCATATGAACACACACGTGTGTGGGCATTCCTGTAGAGGCTTAAAGACACTGGGTGTCTTTTGCAATCACCCGCCACTTTATTTTTCGAGACAGGGTCTCTTGCTGAACCTAGAGTTCATCCATTCAGTCACAGTAGCTGCCCGGCAAGTTCTAGGGTACTTTCTGTCTCTACCTCCCCAGCTCTGGGATTACAGGCATGGACCACCACCCCCGGCTCCTATATAGGTTCCGCCATCAGATCCTCATGCTTGCACAGAAAGCACGTTATGTAACTCAGCCATCTCCCCAGCCTGGCTTCTGTGGATTCTTTCCCTCGTTATTAATATATGAATGCAGAGGCAGGTGGAACTGTGCAGAGCCCATCTCCTGGGCCAAGGTGGGCCAATCTAGCAGCTGCCCGTGCTTGTGAATGGACGATGAATGCGTAGCCATGCTTCCGTGTTTATGGGGAGTCTTGCAACTTGCCCCTCCACAGAGAAGGCCTGTTGACTATTCTAGACCATATCTTTCCCATGGGCCCAGTGTCACACCTTCCCCAGCAGCCCTGGGTGGTGGTCAGGTGAGGAACATGATTCCAATGTTAACAGATGCAGAAGCAACCTCAAGGGGAAGGATGATGGGAGTCGCAAAGCTCTCATTGAACAAGAGGCACAGCCAAGCCAGAACCCTGGTCCCAAGTCCCTATCCCTTGGTTTGGACCCACTGCCTCCTCTTCCTCCTCCGGAGACTCAGGCTGGTCGCTGGCTGGCAGGTAAACTCGTGGGAGAAGAAGGCACACCACACATCCTGGCATCCCGGGGAGCACACGTGGGATTGCAAAGGAGCAGGGAGACAGCGAGGGTCCCACACAGTCTGGTTGGGCCAGTGAGTGGAAGGGAAGGAGCAGAGGTGTGGGTAGCAGAAGGGAAATATATGTTGGAAGTCTGGCTGAATACTGGTTTGGGCACACTGGGTTCCTGCTCACCTTGCAGATTCCGAGCAAGGCTCCTGGCCTCTCCCGGGTTGGATGTGCCTCAGTACCCACCACAAACTCACTTCCCAGGTTTACAGATGCCGGGGGCTTATCTCTGCATCCGAAATAAAGCTCTAAGGCAGCGGCGAGGCTCTTTAAACTTTTCTGAATAAAAGGGTAGATGGTAATTGGGACTGGCGGCACATGCTGATGATCTTAGCATTTGGGAGGCTGGGGCAGGAGGATTTCAAGTTTTAGGTCAGCCTAGGCAATTTAACAAGGTCCTGTCTCGTCTGCCTGTAAACCAACCAGGAAAAAAAAAAAGGCATAGATAGACAAGAGGTGTATGATTCAGAGGCAGCATGCAGGAGGGACCCAGAAGGCCATAAAACAAGAGGCGTTAGAGAGCGGGCTTCTCCCGACAGCTCAGCTGTCTGTGTGGCAGGAGGGCACATGGTGCCCACTTGCCACAGGTACTTAAAGAGTTGGCCCAAGTGCTCAGCACAATGCCTCTGGGAATGATGGAGTGCTGCGAGCTAGATTTCTCCCCCTAGAAGTGGATCTGGCTCTAGTCTAGAGAAGGAGGAGCAGGTCTGTGGGCAAGGCTGGGCTCCAGGAGGAAGCTGATTGCAGAGGGCTATGAGCCTCCCCTGCACGAGTCCACTGAGCTGCAGATACAAAACCAGATTCAGATGCACTTTGATTATGTTTCACAGATTAAGCAGCCCTGAAGGGCCTGGCTCACAGAGTGATGGGTTGGGTGCGATCCCGTTGGGGGAGAGGGGACCCATCGTGGCTCCCATTTCTCAGATGTGGACACTGACGTCCAAAGAGGGATTGAACCATGCAGAATGCCTATACCCGTGGGCCAGGGCAGATTCTCTCTCTCTCTCTCTCTACAGTCCCATGGCAAGACAGCTTGGGGTTGGACACCCAAGGTGCAGCTAGGAAAGCTCACAGGGACTTGGCAGCCAAAGGGACAGCGATTAAAAGACCACCAGAGCAGGTGAAAAGCTCTGTTTATGACTTCACAGGGAGACCTGGCTTCCCTCAGGCTGGTGTTCCCCAGTCCCTGGGCCTTCCCTCTGCTACTGCAGCCTCCACGTCCTCCGGCTATCTGCGGGCCCCCAGGGGACATCTCAGCAGGTGCCTTGGAGGCTGCCTTGCTCCTTCAGAGGAGATCTTCCTCCCTGTCAGCTACATAGGAATTAAATGCCAGCAGGTGCGGCAGGTCTGTAGGCGGGTGGGCAGGGGCAGGGCAGGGAGCCACGGGCAGCTCCTCCCCATGACATTTCTCAGCCCACCCGCCCCCTCCAGCCGCAGCTCAGGGCTCGCTAAATGAAAGATGCTTCACACGCTCTGAACTCCGGCCTGGTATTTTCCAGCTCCTCTCAGAAATGCCAGCTCTTTAAAATGATTTACTGTCACGCAGTCAGATGGCGAGACAGGCAACACGGAAATGGACGGAGGCAAGGCTGTGCTGAGCTCCACGGGGCACCTGGGTTTGGCGCACGGCCAGCTGTGAGCCATGGGCATCTCCTGGCTGTCAGCCTCGGCCCCCTACAGCCCTAACAAGAGGAGAAGAGGAATGTTTCTGGAAAGGTTCCATGAGGGACAGGAGTGTCCACCCCAACTTGTGCTGGTCAGCAACGGGAAGGGGGGGTGCAAGTCCCCTTTCTAGGTTGGTGAATCTGTTTCCCTCAAGGGGTTCATGCTGAGCCTCAACTGCTCCAAGGGGTGAGGGGTGGACAGGGTGGCGTCTTGAAGATCCTCTAGCTGCAACCCACTATCCAACAGCAAGTCACAGTGATGGCAGATTATAACAGAGACAGCAGGAAGAGCTGTGCCGGGCAGGACACAGATCCAAACCAGACCTCCAGCCCTCCCAGACAAGGCAACCTGCTTCCCTTCTGGTCTCTAGTACTTTCACAGAGAATCTACCTGGATCCCCTTGGAAGACTTCCTCTAATCACCCTTGGTGTTGCTCTGAATATGGTCCACTCCCTGTGGCCTGGGATAGCCTCACCTATACCTTCTCTTCTCTAGCTTTCCCTGCCTGCTGGTTACTGGGTTTGGACTCTGGCCAAGCACTGGGCCACACCCTCTGCATGTACACTTTCACTGTCTTCCCAGCTCTCCTGAATTGAACGGGCAAGACGGATATCTCACCCCAAACCATACCATGGCACCAGCATGCAAGCTGGGCCTGAGCTTCCTCATCTGTGGAAGGGAGTCAGGAGCCCTGGCACCCAAAGGTGACAAGGACAGTGATAGGAGAAGACTTAGGAATACCAAGCAGACACCGTGTTGCCATGGAAAGGCTCCAGACTCTCTGTCCCTCTGAAATCAGCTCTGTGGCGGGACTGCAACCACAGGGCCAGAACAGGGTCCTGGGAAGGCCCCTGACGGGGACTGGCTGATGGTTGCAGTGTGATGAGCTCATGAGGCACCTGTTAGTCACCAGACCTCCTCCTGTTGAAGCACTTTCCATGCTGCACCTATCTCCTTTTGTCTTCACCACATCCTTGTGAGCTGAGCATGCGCCCCATCCCTGTTCGCAGATGAAGGGACGAGGGCTCAGCAAGCTCTCTGGCTTGCTCCAACCACTGAGAAGCACACAAAGATTCTCCGCTGTTGTCCCATGAGGCCCACGCTGTGGTCTGTCCCCAATGCTGACCACTGGTACTTACCACAGGCCAAGGACCTGGGTTTCTCAATCACCTGTAAGATCCATCCATTCCACCCAGAGAAACTGAGGCTCAGCGCTGTGAGGCGACTTTCCCAAGTCTGTGCACAACAGAAGCCTGTTCTGCCTCCCAAACTCAAGCGCTCTAGCTCGGAGGCCCACGACATCTACAGCCTCAGGGGGTGCTCCTGGCAGGGTTGGGGGGCTCACCTCCTTGATGAAGTTCATGAAGCGGCCGCCAAAGCGCCAGGCCTTGTGTCGATGGCACTGCAGGGAGTTCACAGTCATCTGCGGGGCCCGCTGGTAGCACACGGACACGATGTGGACCGCGTCGTACAGCAGGGCCGCGTCGGTCTGCAGAAAGGCCCACGTTTGTCTCAGAGCTGCCCCCGAGTCCTTGGGCCCTGCCCATTTGCTCCTCCCACCACAAGCTCATAGTGTCCCCTGGCATAGGAGAGACCCTGAGGTCCAGAGGAGACCCTGGAGAGAGGCCAAGCTCAGGGATTCTGTTGGTGTGCAGATACACCCAGGGCCATCCTTGGCAGGTCAGCCAGATCCTCCATTACCTGGCCACAGCCACACTCTCCTTCTTTCTAGCCACTCAGCCTCACATCTGTCGGTCACAGCCTAAGGGCCCCATGCCCAAGATCGTGGTCCAGGGCTCAATAGTCTATGACCAGTGGTTTACAGACCTGTACCCCCATTAAAGGGAGCCCTGTGGGCGTGGGGGGTGTCTGATTTATTTTTGGGCTTATAGTTCCCAGCCTAGGGTCTGGGTGATATGTGGCAGGTCTTCAAAAGAGAAGTGGTGTGGGGGTGGGAGAAAGAAATGGAAGGGGGGAGGAGGAAAAGAAGATAAGAAGGAGGGAAAAGAAAGGGAGAAGGAGGAGAGAGGGAAAGAGACTGAGGTATGGAGAGAGGGATGAAGGAAGGAAAGGAGACAGGGAGGAAGAAAAGGAAAGAGGAGAGAGGGCTGAACAAGGCGGAAGGGAAAATCAGGAAGGCAGAAAGGAAGGGGCAGCTCCGGGACCCATGTGCCCAGTGTACCATCATTACTCCATCCAACAGGCCAGATTCTGCTCGGGGAGCTGCCTGAAGCCTCTCCATGGACCACTTCTCCACGATGGCTGAGACATGAGGGTTGTCTACATTGAGGATGCGGAACCCAGTCAGGTTCACCCCCGAGTAGCGGTAGGGCTCCAGGTCAAGTGCGTAGAGATCCTGGAGAGAGAGAGAGAAAGAGAGAGAGAGAGAGAGGGAGCAAGGGCTTTGTGTGGTCCATGCTGGCCGCTGCTGGAAGCCCCGGTCCTCCTCCCACACCCTCCCAGTCTAGGTAGCTCTGCCCCTAAGCTGTGGCTCACTGCACAACCTTGTCCACAGGAAGTGACAGAAACACCCAAAGGAGCACTGGACTCAAGAGTCCACTCAGAACTTGTGATACTGACCCCAGGCACCAACTGGAGGAGGGCTCAGCCTGTTTCTTTATCTGCAAAATGGGGATCACTACCCTTTATGGGACCCAAAGAAATCCTCTCACTTTGAGAGGGCCAGAGGCTGGGAATCTCCAAGTTACACGGACGGAGGCTGAAGGGCAGAAATATTTTCTCCCCTCCCAGAGGAGAGAAAGAGGACTGAAGAAATGCTACCATCCTCTTTCCTCCCTCATCCCCACGTCACAGCCAGGGTCTCTTCACTCTGCTTCTCCAGTGCACTCTCTAAGGCTAGGTCAACATCCAGCCTGGGCGTTGTCCAAGCCCTGGCTGGAAGCCCGAGAGAACAGGCTCTTTAAGACTGGTATCCCAGCCCTGGCCCCTCCTGCAGCGCCAGCTCAGTCAGATGGCACGGGTGGTGAGGCAAGGAGCCCAGAGGCAGGGCAGCAGGAGCAGGCAGTTTTCCCTGTGCTGAGAAGAGATGGCATGGAGGCATGAGCAGCCTCCCGCAGGAGCCAAGCGGAGCTCTGCGGGTTAGAAACGACCCCCCAACTTGGAAAACAGGCGAAAGCGACGCAGCGTGTTCTTTCCGTACAAGGAACCATGGTGTGCGGGCCACCCAGGGCTCCCCAGTATGCACCTGGGTTAGACTCTGCTGTTAGCTTTTAAAGCATAGACTTTGGGTTCGCATGTAGATTTGCATCCAGTACAAAAAGCTAATCCCCAAGGCTGCGGTTTTATTGCTTTGTTGGAGATAAATCCATTCTGTATGCAGCCTGACTCTATGGCCCGCTCCCTATGAGCACCAGTTCCTTCAGCGTGCTGCCTGTCAGCCTCCGTGTCTGGCAGCTTCCTCCTAACCGACACATGTTCAATCTACATTTACTTCGGCCTCACGGTTTTGACTTTTGGAAACATATACTTGGACAGCGTAGACTGGCCCCAAGCCAGGAATGGAGAAACTGAGTCTGAGGGTCACTGTCCACTCTCCCTCTTTTCCATGTATTTTTCCACTTTCCTCCACTGAGCACCATTCTACCCTAGACCTGCTCTGCCCCTGGGACCCCCACTCTGTCACTGCACCCCCCCGGCTGGGAACCACTTGGACTGCACTTGACTGTCCACAGATACCTCCAGGGAAACATACCCCCCTCTACCCAGCAGTGCCAGCCTTAGACAATCACACAACAGAGGCTAGAGCCCATACAGCGGATATCTGTGCTATATGGGCATCTGCAGTCTCAGATGGTCCCCAGGTGTAATAAACTCCCCTTCCTCCTGCACCTCCTCTCCATGTCCCCTTTCTGGGAGGTACTGTGTGGCTCTCTGCTTTGGAAGTCGCAAAGAAGCGGGGGCTTGGGGCAGACTTAGCCTAGATAGCAAAGCCTCATCCCAGCCGTGCCCAAACACATGCATCAGTGCATTCAAACAACTGTGGAGCAAAATGCATAACATTTTCCCTTTTTGGTTTTTCAAGGTAGGGTCTTGCTCTAGCCCAGATTGACCTGGAATTCACCCTATAGTCTCAGGGTGGTCAGGAACTCATCGCGATCCTCCTACCTTTGCCTCCTGAGTGCTGGGATTAAAGGCATTCACCACCATGCCCGGCCCAGAACAACTAACCTTTTAAAATTTATATTGCGTATGTAGACTTTTCTCTTTGTGCTTCTGGGTGGTGTGTGTATGCGTGCGTTTGCACATGTGGGCGTGTGCATGTGGAGGTCAGAGGATAACTTCAAGATGTCTGTAGTCTCCTTCCACCTTGCTTGACAGGGTCTCTCGTTTGTTGCTGTGGGTGACAGCCTAACTGGCTCTCAGGAATTCTCTGGACTACGCCTCCCCCTGCCACAGGTGCAGTGTGCGGGCACTGCAGCCCCATTTGGGGCTCATGCCCGGCTTTATATGGGTTCTGGGGATTAGGTTGTCGTACTTTTGCAACAAGCACTTTTAGCCACTGAGTCATCTCCCTAGCTGAGAATTTTTGTCTTGTCATTATTCCCTAATAACACAGTATAACCACTATTTACATAGCATTTACATTGCAGTAGGTATTATAAATTATCTAGAGATGATTTATACAGGAGGATGTGTACAGTGCATCTGCAAATATTATGCATTTTTATACAAGGGACTTGAGCGTCTTCAGGGAGTTTGGAATCAAGGGAGTCCTGGCACAACCGCTGCGGGTTCTGAGGGTGAGCCAGTGTACCGCTCTGATCCCAGGCCAGCATCTGAGATGTAGAGGAAGCTGGATAGGGGGAGGCAGGGCAGAGAGTCCACACCGTGATGGACAGACATTGTCTAAATGGCACCAGTCTTAGTGGGGGGTGAGGGCAAGGACCATTCCACCATTGCTTTCCATGTGTGTGGTGTATGCGTGTGCATGTTCATACATATGTAGGCTCATGTGTGTGTAATGGTCACATGCATGTGTGTGGCCCATGTAGAGGCCTGAGGTTGACATCAGGTATCTTCCTTAATTGTTTTCTACTTGATTTTTTTTTGAGGTAGGGTCTCACTATAGACCAGGCTGACCTGGCACTTACTCTGCAGTCCCCAGGCTGGCCTTGAACTCACGGTGATTCTCCTATCTCTGCCTCTTACATGCTGGGATGAAAGGCGTGCGCCACCACGCCCAGCTCTGCTTGATTTTTTTAAGGCGGACTCTTTCACTGAAGCCGGGAACTCACTGATTTGGCTAGGCTAGCTGGCTGGCAGGTTCCAGTGATCCTCCTGCCTCCATCTTTCAGATCTGGGATTACAGGTGCATGCCACTGCACCTAGATTTTACATGAGTACAGGGGATCCAAACTCAGGTCCTCATGCTTTTACCTGACAAGCACTTAACTCACTGAGCTGTCTCTCCTACCGACTTAATACCAGTTAAAAATCCATAGCAGGGCTGGAGAGATGGCTTAGCAGTTAAGGCGCTTGCCCATGAAGCCTAAGGATCCAGGTTCAATTCCCCAGATCCCACGTAAGCAGGATGCACAAGGCGCATCATCTAGAGTTCATTTGTAGTGGCTAGAGGCTCTGGTGTGCCTATTCTCTCTCTCTCTCCCTCTCTCTAATAAATTAAAAAAAAACCTCCATAGCAACATCCTTCTCGTTTTATAGGTGAGTAAAGAGGGCTAGAGTGGGGTGGTGACTTGCTTAAGAAGTGATGAGAAACAGACTGCAGTAGGAATGGATTCGTTATGGAGAGAAGAGCTCCTGATGAAGAGAAATTCAGCTGACTTCCTGCCTCACACATGCGCATTTGCCCTCCTGCCATGTTGTGATGAAGCCCAAAGGCCCTTACCAGATGCCAGCACCTTGTTCTCGGGCTCCCCAGCCTGTTATGTGTAACTCACCCAGGCTGCGGCGCTCTGTCATCACAGCGGACAGTCTCCTGTCATTGGTTGCATCAGCTACACTTGCCATCTATGCTTGTCATGAGGAGAAAATGGGCTAACCAAGGCATGTGGAACACATCTGGTTCATAGGCAGCATTTTGGATGGTCTGACAATATTCTTTTTTTTTTTTTTAATGTTTTTTGTTCATTTTTATTCATTTATTTGAGAGTAACAGAGACAGAAAGAGGGGGAGAGAGAGAGAGAGAGAGAGAATGGGCGTGCCAGGGCCTCCAGCCACTGCAAACGAACTCCAGACACATGCGCCCCCTTGTGAATCTGGCTAATGTGGGTCCTGGAGAATCGAGCCTCGAACCAGGGTCCTTAGGCTTCACAGGCAAGCGCTTAACCACTAAGCCATCTCTCCAGCCCTGGTCTGACAATATTCTACTTGTCTTGGGTCACGTTGTGACAGCACAGGATTCAGCCCCCAGGGACAATATTGGGTAACTGGGGGAGAGGAACAGGGGTTAGCTCCTTCCTGCCTGACCTTGGCAAGACACCATCACCATGAGCTAACGCTGGCTGGCTACTGCCCACTTGAGACCAGCAGGCCCCATTCTGAGCACCTTAACGTGGTTATTGAACACATGCCCCTGCTTTGCAAGGAAGATGTTGCTATCACCCCGCCTCAGAGGAATGACCTGATTCCCATGGCTTGTTGGAGCTTTTGCTAAAGGTTACACAGCAAGGAATGACCACAACTCACTGGACACTGCATTCTTCAAAGGGGTCTCTCTTACCACGAGTCCAGCCTGTCACTTCCCTGCTCTACCAAAACATCCCCAAGGTTCCTGTTCATAATAAAGTACAAACCCCTTAGAATAGTTCAGAGAGCTGGACTCTCACACCTCACTTTCCTGTCCCATCCTTAGCAGCTTCTCATCTGGGGTTGGAAACCTTTGTGTTCATCCTAGTTTCTGGAAGAAAGGCCTGTCCAGACCATTCTGATGGGCTATTCTCTAAGGAATGATCTTTTGACAGGTGCTTGTACACACACACACACACACACACACACACACACAAAACCAGGATCTGTCAAGGGGGCTTCAGGTCTTATCCTGGGACCTCTGAGTTTTCACCTCACTGGTAACAACTATCTGGGTCTGAGGTTTGTGTCTTCCACGAGCCCTTCCTTGAGCATTCCTGGCCCTCACTGTGGAAAGAAGGGTCATTCCAGTGAGTAAGTTTTTGAGGTAACTTCAACAGTTTTCGTCTGGGGAGAGAAGGCTTCCTGGGAGGATGAGAGTTGCGTGAGGTTTGGTGAATTGCCTGGGGTGGAGGCTGAGACCCTGAAAGATCTTCTCTGAGATCCATGTCCGAAAGACCCTTCTCAAAAAACTCCTGGGGAGCTGGGCAGATTTTGTTTTGCGGTGGTATGTGCAAGTTTGGGGCCCGAGCAGAACAGAAGGGCTGGGACCGTGGGAGGAAAGCTGGCTCTGCCCCTGGGGCTCAGTCTCTTCTCAGGTTCAGGCTGGCCTGATGTCTGAGGCTTGACAGATGCTACAGTGGCCTCTCAAGGGCCCTTGTCTGAGCCCAGAGGCCAAAAGTGACTCTGTGAAGGGAGGCATATCTGCTTGGTGGAGGGGGTGACGCTTGGGCACTGGTGACGCTGACCTTCCCACTCTCCAGGTGCAGCATTTGGTCTGCAGCCTGGGAGGAGGATTTGTTATTTATTTATTTTTTTAAAGAGTCTAGGAGACCAGGTTACTGCCAGACACTGTCTCACCCTGGGACCAGCAGGATATGCCCCTCCCTGCTGGAAGACTCTTTTCTATTTATTTGCTTGTTTCTTTGAGAGAGAGAGAGAAATGGGTGCACCAGGGCCTTCAGCTGCTGCAAATGAACTCTAGACGCATGCGCCCCCTTGTGCACATGTGTGACATTGAGTGCTTGCATCACGTGCATCTGGCTTACGTGGGATCTGGAGACTCGAACATGAGTCCTTAGGCTTCGCAGGCAAGCGCCTTAACCACTAAGCCATCTCTCCAGCCCAATTTGTAACTTTTTGTTTGGCTGTGACAGAATAACTTAAGTGAGAAAGGATTTAATTTGGCTCCTGGGTTTATGGGTTTTTGTACATCGTGGTAGGGAAGGCACGGCAGAGCAGTGTGTGACAAAAACCATTTACGTTATGACAAATCAGAGAATAGACAGGATGGTGGGGCCAGGGGCTGGGGACAACCTCCAAGGGTCTGCCCTTAGTGACCTACTTCCAGGCCCCACGGCCTCCCCCAATATTGCCATCATCTGGGGAACAAGCATTCAAAAGCCGGAGCCTCTGGGGAACGTTTCAGACCCAAGCTCTGACACAGGCTCTGGTAGGACGGCAGGACTCAGAGTGACTTTCGCTTTTGTTACCCTCTAGTCTGGGCTTTGCTGCAAAGTGTTGTAGGGCTGGTGACACAGAGTGCCCCCATCCTTGTGACACCCCCATCCTTGTGACATCCTTGTGACGTGGGGCCAGTGCTGACAGAGAGCTAGTGAAGAGGCCTCTTTGTCCAGTTCCAATTTTCTTTTCTTTTCATTTTTTTCCCCCTTTTGTCCAAACTGCCCTGGGCCAAGACCCTAAGTGCTGTACACAGTGAACTGTGGGCAACTTTGTTGCTTGGCAAAAAGATGTATTTCCGATGCCAAATGTTGACACACTAAATTCAGTATCGACTAGGGACCTTTTAGAAACATTCAGCATAACATAATAGACTAATTCATTAGCACCCCATGGGTCTGAATGGGTAGAAGCTGAAACTCGGAAAACATCGCCTTAAGGAATGACAGATGAAAGTATCTTCCCCATGACATAACCGTTATTGCCGGGAAGTGGCATTAATTGTGATTGCTTATCTATTAATTTATTATAATTCTTTTTTTTTTTCACCTCCAGGCTCTTACCTACACATGACATGTACCGGGAGCTCAGCTGGGGCTGATTAGCACAGGGTTATCTGGGAATGGCTCAAAGCTGGCTGCCACCGATAATGGCAGCTGGGGTAATTAAAATGTCGTCTGCGTGGGCGGAGCGAGTTTGGAGAAATTTTTTTGGAGGCGAAGAGTTGGTGACGTGGGTTTCCTGAGATAAATGCCAAATGCCATTGCTGTGCTCAATACAGCCACCCCTGGCCAATGGGCCCAGAGAGGGAGAGTCACGAGGTACAGTCCCGAGCCAATGGGACCTTGACAAGGGAGGCGGACTGAGGGCGACACAGAGGATGCTCTGACAAGTAGGGGCTGCTGGGATGACCCTGGGGACCTCCTGCCCCCAAAATACACGTCACTGTCTGGAAAGGACCATTCTCCTAAGGTTAGAGAGGAGGAAGAAGGAAGGTCAGGGACCTGGAACAGCCGCAGGCCAGACCTCTGTCAGTGATCTGCTGTGAGCCTTTGGGCACCATCTGCCCACACAAGGCTCCCAGCATTCAGTGGGGAACACACGCTCCGCCCTGGTGGCCTCCAAGGGAAAATCAGTGGGTGAAGATGGAGGGCCCTGGAAGTGTGCTTGCTGCTGGGCTCTGCTTTGCCCGTTAGTGTAAATCCCTGCATTGGGACCATCACCACGGCTAGGCATCGTGAGGAAGATCAGAGGAGGCTGGGGAACACTGTAATGGCGGGTGTCCACACAATGCTTTGTCTTGGACACCTCCCAGCTGGGAAATCTCTCTGCTCTGTCTGTTGCTTGGTCTCCTCTCTGAGCCTCAGTTTCTACTTTTCTAGAAAGCTAGGAGGTTCATGGCTCCTCTGAGAATTATTTATTTTTCAGAGAGAGTACGAGAGAGACACACAGAGAGAATTGGCATGCCAGGGCCTCAGACACTGCGATCGCACTCCAGACGCCTGCGCCACCTAGCGGGCATGTGCGACCTTGCACTTGCCTCACCTTCGTGCATCTGGCTAACGTGGGATCTGGAGAGTCGAACGTGAGTCCTTAGGCTTCACAGGCAAGTGCCTGAGCTACTAAGCTATCTCTCCAGACCCTGAGAATTATTTTGGATCTTTTAGGGGATGAGGTATGGAGATCCCAAGAAGCATAAGCAGGAAGCACCTAACTAGTGTATTTGACACTTACGTGGTCCTAAGTTGTAATCATCTTGCCCCTGTTGCTGCATTGTACCCTCGAGCCTATCTCATCATGTTGGAGATGGCAGGCAGAATGGCTCCAGTGTCCCCAGTCTTGACTGACTGTTGACGAGCGACAGTGTGTGGTGATTTCACTGGTGACAATCTGCTTTGTATGGCCTTCAGTCACTCATTCACCCATCCTCCACTGGGTCATCAAGGAGCACCTGCCATGGCACTCCACGGTCACTGAAGATGGAGATCTTTCCCACACGAAGGAGGTCCTGGAGCACGAGAACTTCGTGCTTTACCCTTCTCTGTCAGCCCTGCCACCCAAGTGCCCAGCTCAGAGCTGGGACCTTGGGAAACAGGTGTCTATGGCTTTTGGATAAATGAGTAGATGAATGCTTGCATCGAGGAAGCCACAGTATGAGAAAAGGGCACTGCCTGGGGCTACAGAAGGGCTCTGGGGTGCAGGGCCCTTTGTCCTGAGAGCTTTGATTTTGTCCCTGTGGACAAAGACAATGTGGAGGGCCCTGGGGTCTGGGCTTTTGCCTTCTCCAGTCTTGCTCTGGAATGCGGTCAGGACCAGGTTCCTCATTCCAAGCCTCTGTTGACTTTCTGGGGCACAGCATGGCTGGGAGAAGGGAAGCCAGTGTGGGTCCAGAAGGGCCTCCCTTGGCTGGCACCTGATTTCAATTCCAGCTTCCAGGGTCTCTGTTTCTCCATGTGACTCTCATCAGAGTGGTCAGGGTGTCCCTGAACTCTATATGGGCGCAGGGTGTGGTGGGTGACAGAGACAACTGGGGTGTGCTGGCAAGTGTCCTCTGGGAAGGACAGGGGGCTCCTGTTGGTAGCACTGACCCCATGGCTATGGTGTAAGTGCTCCCACCACAGCTGGCTTCACGCTAAAACACAATATGAAGCTGCAAGGAGATGAACACATTGGCTCTCGCACCCCAGAGGGAGCCACTTTCAGAGTTTCACTGGAGAGCTAACCTGCCTGGGCTGTTTCTCCCCTGCCCCCCCCCTCGCTTGGTAAGCTTCCATTCATCCCTCAAACACTGCTTTTCCGTAAAACCTGCCTTAAACTTCCTGCCTTTCTGCTAGTCCCATAGCAATTAGTGTCTCCTTGCGCCGCGCACGCCACCCCCACCCCGGCCAATTGTCTGTGCTTCGAGGGTACAGGCTGGCTGCGTCAGAGCCAAACACAGGGAGGAAGACGGAGAGGAAGGCTGACATACTCAGCTTAGCCAGGTCTTGGGTGACAAATGTTGATTGGGTGCCCACAGATGGAGGAAACCAGCCAAAGGTCTACAGGGCTTTGGAGGCAGGGTCAGCCAGGGCTATAGAATACATTTCAGCGAGAAGAGGGTCACATCGCTGTTACCGCCACAGACCCTGATGGGTGGAACAGTCCCCAGGAGCCCAGGAGGTCTGAGGGGATTTGGCTGCAAGACCAGGAAACTGGGTGATTGGTACCCCTTTGGCAGAGGAAGTCTTGATTCTGCTGGCCTCAGGCCACCACTAATTATCCTAATGTGTTGAAATGATCCTAAATGTTTTTGCAGTTTGGATATGACCCATCTGGAACCTACAGGTGGGTAAGCCCTGAGGACAGGGAGGGGCCGACTTCAGTGTGGACAGCGCAAGACCCAAAGTGACCATTCCAGCTATCTTGTGAGACCTGTAGTGGACACAGGATGGCAGGGCTGGAGGCTACAGTTGTTCTCGAGCCCTGCAGGGAAATAAGCTCCTCTATCATGCCAGGTCTGATCAGCTCATTAGGCCTCACAATGAGCCCAGGAGGAAGAAACCCATTTTGCAGACAAAGAAACTGAGGCATGGGATGCCTTATCCAAGGCCCCTATGGCCAATCAGGCCACGCTGTTAGCTCCAGAGCCCACAGTGACCTTAACATAATGTGGCTTTTCAAAAGTGGGCAGGTCATGAAGACATCTTTGTGGCCTTACCTGGGGGCCACACGCACACAACTTTAAGAAGACAAGGGTCTCCTCTAGCTGCAGCAGTTGTCCCTAGCAGACTAGCCCAGGCTAGGCCCCAGCACCCTTGACCCAAGTGGGTCCTGCCTCCTCCCCATGCCCAGGACCCAGAGGTACATTACCAGAGTGGTAAAGATGAAATGGTAGTACTCGGTCATCATGCCCATGGCCATGGCCTGTGGGAAGCAGAGCAGTGGTCAGCAGCACACAGTAGCCCCATGTCCCTTCCTTCTCCTGGGGCAGGGGAAGTGGAGAGCCAGCCCAGGCTGGGCTTGGTTAGAGCATCCTCGGCATCGTGAGGCGGTGACTGGATGATGACCAACCCTACTATTCCCACTGGATTGTGCAGTGAGAGGTCATCTGGGGCAGATTAAGGGGAGGGTGAGGGGCCACACTCGCCAAATTATCTCCAGTTCTGCAGGGTTGGGGTATCCATATATCTGGACTTCCAGTCAGCATCTCTGGGTCTGCCACTCAGAGACACGCGCTGTGCGGCCCCCAGTGCCATGCTCCAGAGAGAGCCAGTCCTCCAGGGCAGCCAGAGCCGGGAGGGCCTTCTCACGTCCGGCACCCTCCAGAAGTGCAGAGCGCTCCCAGCTTCCCTGGTCCCATCAGGCTACAAACGGGCCACACAGCTGCTGTGGGGTTACCATTGCATACCACCACAAGGTCTGTGTTAGATATATTTTCTGTGTTTAATTAGATGCCTGTAATCTGTAATACTAATAACCGTAATGTATTTTCTACATTTTTCTTCAGAAAGCATGGTGCACGAAGAGCTATAGGTAGAAATGTCCCAGGGTCAAATATACCTTGAAACTGCTACATGTCCTCGGTCACCCCCATCAGCACCTTGAAGGCTCAGAGGAGGCCTGCTGGCCTCTAAAGGCCCAGGTGTGAGGCCTAGTGGAACTTCCTGAGCCTAGCTAAAGTTTGGTGATCTGCCTCTGGCCAGACGTGACTCAGCAAGACGCCTAATGGCTTCTTACCTGCTACCTCCACATGGGAGTTAGAATTATCATTTCAATAGTCACAGTTTACTATTGGCCCTTACCTTTCCCCACCATCCTACAATCCCCGCCTTCACCCCCAACATTATATAGGCAACTGTTCATAGCAATAAATCGAGTTCCTGCTTCTACAAGACTCCCGACTCAGTGTGGTTTTTCTCCGGTGGCCAGGAGAGGTCTGAGTCGTCGGACGCTCATCTCCTCCTCAGCCCCTCGGGAGGAACCAGCGGGCCTGGTCCTTCCCTCGGCACTACCTGCCCCCGCCGGCGGAGCCCGGCAGAGGCCAGGAGCAAGCAATGGACCTCTGTCTTGGCTTCCTTGAACCTTGTGTTTAGCTAAGCACATTTTTATTTGTTTATTATAAATGAGTCCTCATTTTTATTTATTTATTTTTTGTTTTTTTGAGGTAGGGTCTCACTCTAGCTCAGGCTGACCTGAAATTCACTATGGAGTCTCAGGCTGGCCTCGAACTCACCGTGATCCTCCTACCTCTGCCTCCCGAGTGCTGGGATTAAAGGCCTGTGCCACCACGCCCGGCTTCAGAGTCCTCCTTTTTAACTCTAGAAGTTTTCCAGTCAGACGGACCTGGGAGTAAATACGACTCCCTAGATGGATGACTTTCACCTGTCACTTCTCCCTCACCCTCAGTCTCCTCACCTGTCCCTTGGCTGCAGGAATGACCTGTTACCCGTTTCTGGGTCAATGGAGAGCTGAAGGTACTTGTAGAGTAACTCCTCAGTAAACCAAGGTTGCTGTTGTCACTGTCACTCTGTCATGCATGCAGAGAAGAATGGGGAAGCCCTGACACAGTTGGCTGGGAGAGTGCAGGTGACAGGACTTTTACGTGGGTGTCCTCCACGGAGACATGAGGGATACCCCAGGCCTAGCGCTGACCCTAGGCTGGCACCTTCACCTCTGCTTGTCTGCCTCACTAGTACCTGCAGAGATGTGGGAGCAGGGATTCTGACCCCTACCCAGAGGAAGGGTGACCCTGGGGCACAGGCGTAGGAAGGAAGAAGCAGGGCGCAAGCTCAATAGACTTTCCTTCCTCCTTCCCTTCCTTCCTTCCTTCCTTTCTTCCTCCATCTCTTCTCTCCCTCTCTCTTTTATTTTCTGACACAGGTTATCACCATGTTGTAGCTCATCAAATAAGACCCTCCCTGCCCTACATCTGGAGTGCCAGGATTCAAGCAATGTTCTTGAACCAGTCTTTTAGCTTCTTGGTGACACTTGCTTTGCAGCTGGTGGGGATAGAGACTGCCACTCAGCTCGGGTACCCCAACTGGAGGGTGGAGCTTGAGTCCTTCAAGGTTTTGAAAATGCCCTACGCCCTGCTTAGCACCCTCTCCTTACAAGTCCTGCAATCCTATTTGACACCTGTGTCTCTCTGGTTGCATGTCAGAACCCCACAGGATGCCTCCTCTAGCCACCAGGGACCCTCTTGAGGATGAGGTAATGCTTTATTTTTTTATTTCATTTTATTTTATTTTATTTTGGTTTTTCAAGGTAGAGTCTCACTCTAGCCCAGGCTGACCTGGAATTCACTCTGTATTCTCAGGGTGGCCTGGAACTCACGGCGATCCTCCTACCTCTGCCTCCCGAGTGCTGGGATTAAAGGCGTGCGCCACCACGCCCGGCTTGAGGTAATGCCCTTTAATCGAAATGCAAATCACTGTCTGGGTTTCCACTGCGGCACCCTTGGAGTGGGCTGTGGACCGTTTTGCCGTTACTGTTTGGGGTGACTGGCAGACCTTGGCTCTCATACCCTGCACGCCGTGCTCTGGGAACAGAGGTCCATCCAACCCCAAGAGCCGTTCTCCCCCACCATGCTGCAGAGCTGGGCAGCTAGTGCGAAAGTCCCGAGAGGCCTCCCAGTCATCGAAAAGGAGCATCAAGTGCCCCAGGCTATGGGGAGCTAGTCACTGGGAGAGGCTGTCTGGGGCTCTCTGCTTCCCACCCCTCTCCTGGCAGTCACCTCCCACCTGGCATGGGTGGAGTAGGGGGCAGCCGTCATCCATCACCACACCATGTCGGAGTAAGTACAAGGACCGTTCTGCCGCTACTGCAGCTAAAACATCGAGGGGCTCAGTGTCCCCCAATGTCATATGGCTCACAGGAGAGAGAGACCTAGGAGGCTGACTGAACTCCGGCATCACACCGAAATCCTGGGGAAGGGGAGGTGGGAGCAGCAGCGGGCCCTCTTACCTCCCACAGCTGAGCTCGGCCAGAGCGCACCCACCTGCTTGAGGATCTGGGCCGCCATGGTGTGGCTGCAGTCGAAGATGATGCGGAACTCCCGGCCCCGCTTCATCTCCTTGAGCAGGGGCCGGGAGTCCTCGGAGTCGATGGGGAGCTGGCGGATCTTCAGGCGGATGTTGTACCTCGAAGGGGCCATGATGAGCTCCTGCAGCCGGATGAGCCCTGCGAGCCCCGGGGACAGGGGGGGGGGCAGAGGGGGGACACAAGAGACAAAAGTGTGTGTGTGCCGCGTGTGCGCGCGTGTGCACACACACCACTGCAGACACCACTCAGGCAGGTGTGGCCAGGATGCCTTTGGCCACAGATACACAGAGCCGTGTATAACCACAGCCACAATTGTTCCAAGACAGGCTTGAGTGCACTGAGCTGGAAATGCCAGCACATTCCCACAGCTATGACAGCACATAGATATGCACACGTGAACACATGTTGTGTGCTATGAACAGGTCACACCACATGGGTTGATACGTATGCATGCCCATGTAGACAAAGCCTTACGCACACAGATACGTGTATACATATATGTAGATTAAAAAATAGGCAGACATCAGATTCCCACCCGGTACAACCACCTGTTCCTCCCACTCCCACACAATATGGATAGAGACTCACAGAGCCACCGAGCCACGAGAGATGAAAGCATTTCCCTAAACATTTCCAGCAAACCTGCCTCTGGGACGCAGGCGAAAGAGACAGCTCTGGCCTCAGTTGTACCAACCCGTCCAGCCGCTGGACTAGTGAAGGCCAGGTGAGATTTGTGGCCTCGGCAGGGCGGGCTGTTATGGTAGACACACTTTCCCAGGTCTGAAGCGCACACCTCTGTTCGGAAAAGATTCCCTCCTGGGAAGCCTCCTACGTACACACCAGCTCAGGGGGTTCCTCCTTCATTCTCCTCTGACCTTCCCTCTCCTCCACCCTAACACCACTCTGCTACAAACACCTTGCTATTCAGGCTGAGTCCCCATTGCCCCTGGCCCAGAGCCTGGTGTTTAGGGAGAACTCCAGCAACATTTCCGTAATTGGATTGACTTACTGTTTTTCTCTCTCCACACTGAAAAAAATCTATCCTCCACCTTGGCATTTTGCAAAACCACTTAATCTGGGGACTTCCAGGGAAAACTGAATGTCACTTCCTGGAGACAAATGGCTTGCTTAGGTCTAATTAAGTTCATTTCCGTCCCTATTTCAAGCTCCATTCTTGCTGACTCCTCTCTGTGGAGTTAGAAGGAGACTACTTGCTGTTTTCCACAGCCCCAACCTCTGCCCGCTGAAGGAGGGGCTGATCCAGCAGCAGGCCACCGCCCCAAGCTCAGGCCACATTCCATCCCCCCAATAATTGCATCCTGATCATCCTTAGGGGAGCAACTCTTCTCCCAGTTCCAGTTAACGTGACTCGAGAGGGGCAATGCATGTGGCCCCAGCCTGGCTGGTTAGCACATCCTCTGAGCATAGGGACTTAGAGATGGATATGGGATTCAGTGGTTCTATGAGTGGTTAAGTGATGGGTAAGAAACACCACTTTTCATTCAACTTCAAGTAGGGAGGATGTAAGTGAGGTCAGCACGTAGAAGGAGAGAAGGAAGCCAATGGGGCAGGAGTCAGAGGGGACTAAGAGGGAGAAAAGGAGTCCAGATGACACCCATTAGAGCCTGTGTATCAAACAGAACCTGAAGCCGAGGCTGCCGACAAGACTCCCACCCACCTGTATTTCTTTTAGGCTAATTTGCACCAGAATAACATTTCATATCACGGGCTGGGAGATGGCTCAGCAGTTCAAAACACTTGCTTGCAAAACCTACCATCCTGAGTTCCATTCCCCAGCCCCCATGTAAAGCCAGATACATAAAGTGGTGTATGCATCTGAAGTTCCTGTACAGTGGGCAAGAGACCCTGGCATGTCCATTCTCTATCTCTCGAATAAAAAGAGATAAATAAAAATAGTTTTTAATAAACAATTGCTATCACCTGTCATGGTGTCTCCTACCTAGATAGAGCCCCTCCCTGAACTCACACTAAAAGTCTCTAACCAAATCCCAGTTTGCAAAGCAACACTTGGTCCTAGCGCAAACGGTCTTGCTCTTCTCCCGTTCCTGAGGGCTGGCCGTCCACTGGGAAAACGCTCTGCTTGCTTCAATCATTCCCTGAGCCAGGGAGGGCTGTGGCTCATCCTTGTAACCTCACCTCCCAAAGAACCTCAAATAAGCTTCAGAAGGCCCACTTCACCAGCAGCACCCATGGGTACCAGCAACACCCAGCCCCCTGCAAGTTCTAAGCCCAGATGCATGGGTGGGAGTGACTCTTGACCAAACATGCTCCGTGGCCCCCTACCTACACTAGACTTGATGGGAGAGAGGAATGGATCAGCTGACCTCAGCAAAGGAGGGCCCTGCCCCGTCACACCCACGGGTCCAGCTTCTCCAGAAATTCTCCATTCCACCCAGCAGTGCCGTCAGGCTTCCACACCTGGCCCCTGGAGGCCCTGCAGTGCACACTTTTCTCCTCCCCACTTGGTTTTCGGACTCATGCTCAGCATGGTCAGGCATGTGGGCTTTGGGAACCTAGATCATGAGAGCAGGGACAGGCTGGATGCCGGACAGGAGGCCACCAGAGCCTTCTTGTCAGCCAAGCACATCGCCCCGTGTAATGCATGGTGACCCACATTCTCCTGCAGCAAATGTCAGGCCTCCTTCCCATCAGTGTATTCCCAATGGAGCCCGAGGCTCCTCCCGACCCACCCCTCAGAGGACAGGGCTGTCTTTGTTCGCCTGAGATGGGAGTTTCACTCTGCCTGCCTCCCTAATCAATCCCTCCCAGAATATCCACACTGGATCACGGTTGCTGGAAGCGTGCTTTCCACTTACGAAGCACTTCTGCGTACGCGGCCCTATTTAACCATCTCCTGATCCTAGAAGGCACGCAGAGTGTGGGTCTTTGCCCCCAGTGGGACAGGCAAGGAAACTGAGGGGCCACAGAGTTTAAAGAACCCTTCCTTAATTTTGTACCATGCTATGGATAGTATCAAAATTTGAGACCCAGGTTTTTTTTTGGGGGGGGGCGGTGGTTCTAGGCTATGTCCTTTTCTCTAAATTCTTTCAACCTTGGCAGAAGTAGGTCAGAGAGGTGGTATAGCTCAAATGTCACCTCCTCCACAGCTCTACTCCCCACCCCCAAGGCAGACTGCTCTGATGGCTCCAACTCCTCACCTCTCCTTAGATCCATGTTCTGGGCCCGTGGATCTTGCCATGCCCTCCCACCATACTGAACGCTGTCATTTACTCTGGCCAGTGGGATGTCAGTAGGCACGACGGAGCCACACGCTGGTTTATTCTCTTGCCTCTCCACCAGCCTCATGACAAGCAGGCCTGGAAGGGCCCACTGGACGGACAGCAACACGTGCTGGACAGCCAAAGCTGACCTACAGCCACCAGCAGGCAGGCGAGAGAGCCAGATGAGACCAGAGAAGCCTCTGGCCAGTAGCTCAGTGGACAGGGGAGCTCTGTTGTTTTGAGCCATTGGATTTGCGGGACGGTTTGTTACATGGCTGATGTTAGAAGGAGCCCACAGATACATCCCCGACTGGAACGCTCAAAGAAGTGTGCTATGTTTGGTGGCCACGCACCAATCCCAAGAAGTAGCTCACGGTCTTTAGAAGCCAGTCAGGGACAATGCCATTTCCATCAGACAGGGACTGGAAGAGTACGCACGGACTCAGAGAACTGTCTTCTAGAAGGTTCCTGGATAGACCTTTCTTGTTGGTAAGAGGTATAAGTCACGTCAGGACAAATCTCTTTGGCTCCTACTTTCTGCTCGGGTTGTCATTACTCAAAGAACTGATGCCTGGAGACGCCGTGATGCTACGATGACAAAGATGAAAAACGACAAGGGAGCGGGCATAGCAACACCGACCCAGCACTCATTGTTGGGCTTCTAAACCAGCCCTGGAAAGGCCCAGCCCTAGAGCTCCTGCCCGTGAGAAAACCAAGCGGCTATTGCTTGAGTTGATTTAAATTGCGGCATCTGTTACTCGATGCCAAAACACACTAACAGTCCCAGCCTTGCAACGGACACAGCCAGAGCCTGCTCCTGCACACTGTGCTCCCACCTCACGGCTCTAACGACCCACAGGTGAGACATCCTCCTTCAGGAAGCACGGTTCCTGCCCCCACTGGTCAGTATCAGTGTTCAATACAACTCCAAATCCCTAGTATCAATTACCATCTTGACCAAACCTCATCTCTTATTGACCCCACTAGGTCTAACCGTGTTTTCACAACTGAATTGAATTGAGATAAATTGAAATTCAAGTTGAATTAAACACTAATGAAATATTGTAGGAAAGAATACATTAGGTACTGACGAGGTGAAGAGATGAAGACATTGTTATTCCGTCTACTGTTTTATTTACTTTTTGAACGGTTAAATCATATTATAGGAGAGTGATAGGCTGGGGACGTACTTCAGTGGTAAAGTATTTGCTTGGTTTGATACCCAGCGCCTTGCAAACTAGTGTGTGTGTGTGTGTGTGTGTGTGTGTGTGTGTGTGTGTGTGCGCGCACACGCACGTGTATGTATGCATGTATGTGCCGGGTGGGGTGGGGGGTCATTGGTAATTCTAGCTCCTCCGAGCTGACGAGCAAGTGACCCGGACATGCAGGTGGAGCCAGAGGCTGAGAGACAAGATGCTCTGGGCCTCAGATCACATCTGGCCATAGCCCAGCGCCTGTCATCATGATGTAGCCCCCCTTTTGCTCGCAAAGCCGAGCTCTCACTTCCCCACCCAGTGTAGAGATCTAGCATCCCCGGGCAGCCGTTCAAGTCGGTGTCTGCTCTGCACGTTCCAGCTACGGAGACTCAACGTCCTGTTCACATGCTCCTTTTCTCTCCATGCCGTCCCCAAGTTCTCTTCCAAACAGCTACTCGTCACTCAGGCCTCCTGCTGGGACCAGTGCAGCCATCTCTGTGTCATGCTCTCCCTCCGACCCTCCCCATCCCTCCGTGTGTTGTTCTCAGGGACTCTTGCTGGGACTTATTCATTATTCCACCCCTAGGCTCGGCAGTCTTCAGTGGACCTCAGTTACTCACAACGTAAAGTCTGAACCCTGAGGCAGGACGTCGGACCTGCACAGCCAGCTACACTCTGCTGACTCTCGCCTCCCAGGTCCATGCTTGAATGCTCTCCCCAACACCGGCCAGTGTCTCTGCAACTCTGCCACATGCAGTCTCACCTCCTGGCACCGTTCCCTCTACTCGTCACACCCCCACCACTCCCTTCCAGGGCTTCCATTCTCAAGGGTCTGCAGCAGATCTCTCTCCTCCTTGATAAGTCAGCTCACACTAACCAAGGCTGCACAGCCTTCTTTCTCTCAGGCATCTAGAGCTCTGACAGCACAGTATGTCGTTCCATTCTCAGCTCTGATGGCCACAACTCACCCATGCCTTCTAGATGGGCACCCGATCTCCTATAATATGGTTATTCAAAAAAAGAAAAAAGGCAAGGAGAGAGGATGGCAGACCCTTCGTTTCTGTACACCTATACTCTCGCAATATTTATTCAGAGTTTAAGTCAACATGACTTCAATCCAATCCAAGTCATTTCAACCAACATTTGAAAATGCCCACGTTGTACCAGGTCCTGGGCTGAATGAGTCCTAGAGGCACAGAGATCCCTTACTCTGGAAGCAGAAAGAGGCTCATATTCCAGGATCGTTCCTAGTGATCATCTAGAAAGATAACATAATCATCCTACAGAAACGCTGGAGGGGACTGGCCGCTGTGGACTGCCACTCAGTGGAGGACCTTGGCGGTGGGCACTAAGCACAGTAGACCTGCTTTCAAGGATCTCCAGTCCGGGGCTCTGGGGCCAGCAGGAACTCTTCGTATGTGATAGTAGAGCTATGAGACAGATAAACAACTTCCTGCTTCTCTTTTTCTCTTGCCATCCCCACTCCCCATTAAGAGGCAATCAGGACCTGACAGTGAGTCACGGGCGGCTGAGAGCTGGAGGGCTCTTTGAGGCTGCTGGATGCTGCCACTCTTGGCAAGAGGCAGGCCAGATGGGTTAAGTGACTTGCCAAGGTCACTCTCTCTGAAGAGGCTGGGCCGAGATTTGTCTTGGGACTTCAGTCTTTGGAAAGAAAGAGAAGAGCAAGTTCCGCTCCACGCTGGCTCACACAGGCATGGAGGGCCACGTTGGCTCGGATACTAGCTGGGTGACAGTGGGCAGGGCTGACACCTTGCTTCCTCATTTCTGATTTTACCACCCCACAGAGTACTGTGGCATTGATGGAATTAGAGGAGACTCCCCCTGACACTGCCCGGCACATGGCAGACACACAGTCACTCTCTGCACTGTACTACTTAGGAAGCATGCTTGCTTGGCCACTGAAGAGCTCTCCAGGGCTGGGCCATCTTCAGCCATGCATGAGGATGATGGAGGATGAAGGCAGGATCTGATAGCGACTCTTTCTGTCCCCTAGTCCCCCCTGCTGGTCAAGGCCCTTTTATGGTTTAGCACAGCCCATAAACATAGCACTGTGGGACCTTCTCTGAGTTCTCCCCATGGTACACATCTCACCAAGTTCAGTCATCACACAGCCTCAGCTCCCAGAAATGCACGAGGTCCAAAAGAAAGACCCAGGCGGCATTTACTGGATCTGTTTGTGGATGTCTGCTCTGGGCCCACATTAAGTGCCCAGAACTTCAGAAACAAAGGGCAACACACCACATCAGGAGGCTTTTGGAAGGCTAGTCTCATGCTAGATATGGAAGGCAAGGAAGGGCTGGGCCAAGCATGTTCTAGGCAAATGTATATGCTGGCATTGGCTCCAGTTGGGAAAGGCACGTGACAGGTGGCTCTGTACCAAGGGGGTCCAGCCTCCTGGTCCCTTTTTCTTCCTCTGTCTTGGGAAGATGAGACCTAAGCCAGTGCTTGGTCTGCACACTTGGTCTTGGCTGGGGTCAGCTATCACATGAGTAGGCTGGGGGCTGAAGTCCGAGTGAGGATGGGTCTCCGTGCCCTAGTGTAGACAGAGATGGCAGTGGCAGGGGTGGGGGCTGGGCTGAGCATGGGTGCGAAGAGGAGAGCATAGCTGATCTCTTGTGAGCTGTGAGCGCTGACTGCCTACTGGGTTCCTTCATACAGAGATCTGGAATTTACACCCAGCACATCCACCCTACACAGCAGGCCTACACGGTTGGTTCCTGCATACAGAGAGCTGGGATCCACACCCACCAATACCCCCTCCCGCCCCCTACAGCAGGCCTGCATAGGAGAACTGGGATTCACACCCAGCATGTTCACCCTACACAGCAGGCCACACTGCGAGGACGTTGTACGTCCTAGCGGGAGCGTACAGTGACGCAGGCAGGTGTGAGTGCCAGGATGAGCAGCCACGTGACCAGACGCTGCCGCTGCCTGAGCGAAGGACGTGGCTCTTCCCCACCCCCAGGGTCAGCTGTGCTAGGCGGACAGCACAATCGTGGGGGCCCTGCTCCCTTGCCGCTCACCTGTGCTGTCGTCATAGACCACGGTGGCCGATCGCCACTTGAGGGACTGGACCAGGTCGAGAATAGCGTGGCTGAGCGAGGCGTAGTCAGGGTAGAGGTTCACGTAGAACGTGTCCTTGTTGTCCAGCGGGTGGTGCTTCCAACGCAGCTGGATGTGGGGCACCTCCAGGGCATTGCAGATAGACTGGACAGCATTGGTGCAGGAGCCCTGGGATGGTCCGAAGATGGCTACCACGCCCAGCGCCAGCTGGTCACAGGCTGCAACAGAGTGAAGGGTGAGGGAGGGGCTGTGGGTGGGGCGGGAGGAGGGGTGATGATCCCATAAACAATGGGGAAGACAGTCAGCAGAATCCTGGGAGAACGCTGACTCATGATGTCTGAGCTTCCTCATCTGAAACACGGGACCACGGGGCTGGAGAAATGGTTCAGTCAGTAAAATGCTTACCTTAGAAATATAAGGACCCGATTTAGGTCCCCAGAACGTGCAGTGCTAGACATGGGAGCGTACAGCTGTCATCCCAGTGCTGAGGAGGCAGAGACAGGAGAGTCCTTGGGGTATGTCTAGCTAAATCTGTGACCTCTCTAGGTTCAGTGAAAGACCCCGTGTCAAAGAATAAGGTGGAGGGCGACTGAGGAGGACACCCGATGTCAATCTCTGGCCTCCATATGCATGTGCATGCACATGTACATACAGATATGCATAGCAACATGCATACACACACACACACACGCACCAAGAAAAGATGCCCACTTCCTCAGGCATGGACAAAAGGGAATGGCCAGACCTGGATGGACTGTCAGTTACTTTCCAGACCTCAGCATCCACGGATATCTCATAAAATCTGTGGATGTCTCTCAGGTTCTGCCTCCTACTTCTGCTTGAACCTTTCAGCCGTCCCTCGGTGTCCTTGGTTTTGGTCCCACAACTTCCTGTATCTATTCTTTCTCTCCCTGAAGGGTTTTCAGAGTGAAGACTAACTAGAATGACTCACATCACTCCCTGCCACCACCACTAATAAAACACTTGCCTCTTGGTCCCTTGCTCTTTGCTCTAGCCTTGAAACAGGCACCTCTACTACCTCACACAACCTAACCTCTCAAGTGACGTCCCCAGTCCCGATGAAGGGCTGAGTATCCTTTCTGATGAGGCAGAAGGAGTAGACCAAGTACGGTGTGGAACAGACGACTAGCTACAGAGTGACCTGCAAAGACGTGATTGCTTCTGACATGGGTTGTTAGGGTCAGGACACAGGTCACTATGGCAGAGGTTGTGACGATGAAGGTCCTGTGGAGAAAGTGCTGGGGATGGTGGTGGTGGCTCTGATGAGTTTGAAATTGCTGATGGTGTGATGGTCATGGTGGCATGGTGGTGCTGATGTTGGTGCAGATGAGCTGGCCGAAGATAAAGACGTCAATGCTATCACACTCCTGGAGATGAGGCCAACAGGGATGACAGTGATGTGAGCACCCATGAGAGAGAACGGGGTCACAAGTGTGCTGAAGAGGACCATGGTACCAGTGGGGTGGTGGTGCTGGAGCTGTGGGTGAGTCTGGTGATGATGAAGATGTTTTCAGGCAAGTGAATAGTGATGAGAGCAGTCGCTGACACAACAACCAGGAAGCTGCTGTTGATGTTATTAGAAGTAAGGACCGACATAGTAAAGATACCGTCATGAGCTGGGGAGATGGCTCAGTGATTAAAAGCACTTACGTTCAAAACCAGGGTAACCCAGGTTTGATTCCCCAGTTCCCATCTAAAGCCAGATGTACAAAGCAGTGCATGCATCTGGAGTTTGTTTACAGTGACAAGAGGCTCTGGCACACCATACCGTGCATACTCGCTCTCTCCCCTTGCAAACAAATAAAGAAAAAAAAATTTTTGTTTTTTTGAGGTAGGGTCCAAGCTGATCTGGAATTTACTATGTAGTCTCAAGGGGGCCTCGATCTCACAATGACCTTCCTACCTCTGCCTCCTGAGTGCTGGGATTAAAGGTGTGCGCCACCACGCCCCACCTAATAAAAATATTTTTTTAAAGCTGGGTGTGGTGGCACACGCTTTTAATCCCAGCACTTGGGAAGCAGAGGTAGGAGGATCGCCATGAGTTTGGGGCCAGCCTGAAACTACATAGTGGATTCCAGGTCAGTTCTGGACCAGAGTAAGACCCTACCTCAAAAAAAATATATATGTTTTTTTAAACAGTATGCCATCATGAATAAGGATGAAAGCAACTGTCGTGACAATGGAGACACTGCTGGAGAAGGAGATGACGGAGGTAGAGGTAGACATGGAGGTACCGGTCCTGTTAAGATGGAGGTGATAGCATTGTGGATGGGGGGGGGGGTGTGAACGCAACTCTAGTGACGACGAAGATGCTGCTTTCTGTGCAACCATGGCGATGGAGGTGACTGGAGCGTAGGTAGGGACGGTGGTGTTGACATGAAGATGGAGGTGATGCCGCTGTGGACGGGTGGGGAGGACAGCAGCTGCGCTGCCGATGTGTCTGTGCTGACGACAGTGTCCAGAGCAGTGAGTGATGTCATGCGGATGCCCACGCCGGACCCCATCCTGCCAACGATGCAGTGCCCAGACCTCCCTGCTAGTGCAGGAGACACAGGTTCTGCCCTCCAACTATTTCATCTCCTTGTCCTCTCTCCGCATGTTTTTTTTTTTTTTCCTGTCTCTCCATTCTTCTTCTGCCCTCTGAGGATCTTCCCACCCAGAACATTGCTGTCCCCAAGGCCCAGGGGCAGGGGTTGCTGTTGCCACCACCGCTGCTGCACCTGGAGCAGATTTGCTTCCAGATGTTTTCAGGGCAGCATTCAACCTGGTTCTGGCAGCCCTATGTGCACACTGCAGTAATTACGTTATTTGTGGCTTCAATTTTGAATCCATTTTTCCAGTCATTTTTACAGTAACTCAATGGTTCACAGTCATTGCAGAAGTCCCCAGCCGGAATGCACCCCACCCCCCAGTCCATGGCAATTGTAGTTATAGCCAAAATTATCCCAATCAATTCGTGTCTTAAAAGGAATTGAGCCGCCCAGAGAATAAGTGGAGGCAGAGGAGCCTGGGGAGTGCTGGGTCGATTCCAGCCCTCTCTGGCCAGCCTTAGAAGGAAACGCGGGGCAGGCACGCTCTCTCCTCTCTGAACTGCTGGCTCAGGCACTGCTTGGCAGTCATTCATATTTTAATTTTCCACAAAACATTTCAAAATAAAGACAAGAAGTGAAAGTCCCTTTTAATGGGCAAAGGCCTCCTGGGCTTCCTGTGGGGAAAGGACTAACTGAGCCAGGACCTGGTGGGGCAGGGAGGGCTGTGCTCCCACTGCTTGTGTCCCCTGGCTTTCAGCTGGGGGTGGGGAGCGGTGATGGGAACTTCCATCTAGGGGAATTTGTCACTGGGTTCATCAGAAGAGTCCTAATGATGCTCCCAAGAAACACAGCCTGAAACCCAGACCAAAGAACACGGAAGCACGGGGCTCCTGGAGGGATGGTGGGTGCCCAGTGGGACCTGGCCCAACAGAAAAAAATACCTTGAGGGTCACACAGCATTGCTTCCATTCACGGTAAAGGAGGGCTATCTGCAAGTTATTAAAAGTTGAGATATAGGCACTTAATAGAGTATAGCAATCTTTAAAAAATATTTTATTTATTTATTTGCAGACAGAAGATAGACAGGGAATGGAGGTGCCAGAGCCTCTTGCCACTGCAAACAAACCCCAAACACATGCGCTACTTTGTAGATCTGGCTTTATGTGGGCACTGGGGAATCGAACTCAGGCCATCAGACTTTGCAAGTACCTTTGACCACTGAGCAATCTCTCTAACCCAAGTATATTAATCTTAAGCCCGTAACTTAAATGAATTCTTACACATAACTCATATACCGCGTACCTCAAGCCCTTGCATTATCTGCATCAGGATGTAGCTCATTTCCACGCCTAGGAAGGCCCTTTCTAGTCAATGTCAACCAATAATACTTCCTCCCTGCTAGATTATCCACTTGTCTTTTACCCAACATTATGTCTGGGAGGTTCAGACATGACGTTGAGTGTAGCAAGCATGTATTTGTGCACACGTGTGCTGGGAATGGAGCCCAGGGCTATGTGTATTCTAGACAAGCTCGCTACTACTGAGCCATATCCCTACGTTTCTCTTTTTATGTTATTTAATTATTTGTTTATTTATTTGTGTGCAGAGAGACATAGAGGGGAGAGAGAGAGAGAGCAAGAGAGAGAGAGAGAGAGAGAGAGAATGGACACACCAGGGTGTCTAGCCACTGCAAGCAAACCCCAGATGCTTGCTCCACTTTGTGCATCTAGAGTTATGTGAGTATTAGGGGACTTGAACCCTGATTGTTAGGCTTCGTAGGCAAGCGCCTTAACCACTGAGCCATCTCTCCAGCCCCAAGTTATTTTTTTTTATTGCTGACTAAAATTGCATTCTAAATGCCCATTCTCTTGTGGATGATCTCTTATTACATTTTTAGTTTTTGGTTGCTGTCATGAAAGTGTCCAGAAACATCCTTATAGACAGAAGATTTGGTAAACAGTACCCAACAGTTCCATGGATACCAAGAATCTGTCCCATCAGAAGAGACAAAACTCAACCCCTCACTTCTCACTACACACAATGAATCAGTTTGAGATAGATCAGACAGCCAACTATAAAAGACAGAACTCCTGGCAGAAAATAGAAGAGAATAGCTTTATGACTTCAGGATCGATAAAAACTTCTCAACCAGAACATAAAAACATTAACCATACAAAAATTATTACTGAAGCCAGCTCTTTAAAATTAATAACTTTGCTCCTCATAAGATATTCCTGAGTATTAAATGCAAATTCATATATAATAGGTATGTTATGCACATATATATGTGCATATTTATACACACATATACAGCAAATGACTTTTATCCAGAATATATAAAGAAATCATACAAACCAACAAGAGCTGATAAGCAACTCAATTTTAGAAAGCAGTTGTAAACAGTACTCTGAGAAAGAGAATAAATATTCAAATGACCTATAAAAACATAAAAACATAGCATTAAAAACATACTCAACCTTTTTAGCCATCAGATAAATACAAAATAAAGCAGTAAGATCACTGCTACATGAACCAGCAGAACGGTCAACGTTTAGAACGGCAAAAGAGGGTTCAGTTAGTGCAGGAGTGGAGCACCCGCCAGCCTTGTGGGCTCTTGGGGAGTCCAGGCTGGGGTAAACCCCTCCCACTGCTGTTTGGCTGGACGGAACATTCCATGGCCCTACGCTTCCACTCCTAAGAACACTCCACACGACTGAGTATGTGCGCCCCACAGAAGCACTGCAGGTAGCGACTCGACGTGGGGACAACTCAAGGATGCAATGAGAACGAAATGGGTTTGAAAACGGACGTACTTCCTGACCTCTCCTCGAATGCTGCACATGGGTGAGGGACAAGACAGTACCGCTGGGTGGTGACCCTCACGGACGGATCACGGAGCCCAAGAGGCAAGGCTCAAGAAAGCAGATCCTAAGCTCCATGAAGTTCAAAAGTAGGTCAAATGAGCGAATGGCACAGGCAGGGCAACGGGGGCCGTGATGAGTGACAAGGCGTAGAGACACGAGTAAGGTCACCGGAAGGCTTGCCTGGTCTCGATGGCTTGCTTAAAGCAGTAGGGATGTTGTCGTGTGCTGGCTTAGGTAGTTCTGTTTCTTATGTCCAAATGCTCCCTGGCCAAGCCAAGTCTCTAGGTTCCTTTTCCAAAACGATCTGTAGCTCTCAAGCGTGCACCTGTTACTTCAACCATACTAGTTGTAAACTTCATGGTGACAAGGACCGCCACCTCTACCTTGTCCACCTCAGAGAACAAAGCGGTGCTCACCAAGGAATGGTCAAGTGTACAGACTGCCCTCCTTCATATCTGCTTCACTCTCTTTGCCCTTGAACTTGTGTTTTTATTTTTCTCCCTAGCATCCTTCAGAGCACAGCCTAGACTTCTCCTCCAGGAAGCCCCCCTGCTTGTGTCAGCACTCATCTCCTGTTTTCTGGTGACTCTAGCTGTTGCTCCCATGTCCCAGTCTCTGACTCTCTTGGACATGGCCTGTAGGGGGAAAGCCTCATTTCCTACTGGGATCATTAGAAGCTATTTTTGTTAAGTGAGTTCAACACACCAGGAATTCATGGTTTTTTTTTTTTGTTGTTGTTGTTGTTTCCTCTCATTTGTGTATCAGATCTAACCACTAGTATTGTGTATCCTGGGTGCAGGCCCATGCTAGGTTCTACAACAGTGAAAAGGTAATAAGGCTTTCTTTCAGCCTAGTGGGAGAGATGGATAATAAACACACACACACACATACACACACACACATGCAGACAAACACAGACACACACACACCCCATGGGGTTGAGTTTGTAAAGTCAAGGGTTATAAAGACAGAGGCAGGGAGGCCTTACCTCATCAGAATGATCTAGTTAGACAAGGACAAGGCTGTGTGAGTGTGTGTGTTGTGTAAGTATTACAAGAAGAGAAAACAGCATGGGCAGAGAAGCAACAACAACAACAAAACCCTAAGGTAGAGGGTATCACTAGAACCCAGAATCTAGAGGCTAAGGAACTGAAAGTGTGGATGTGGCTGGAAGGGCAGGTAGGGGCTAGACTGCAAGGCCTTCCTGGGATCTGACCATGACCTGGGGACAGGACACATCCTCTAAGGTTTCAGACGAGCAGGTCGCGTGATCTGGTATGGAGGGGAGGGGCTTTAGTACACCTGTGGGCGCAGAGAGTTCTGGTTCAGCTATGTGTGGGCACCCTGGCAGGTCCACATAGGAAACGGGTAGCGGGAGGGAGGGACGTACCTCTGGGAAGGCTCTGAAACTCCGCCAGGCGCCTGGGCTGAATCCCAGGTGTGCCGACAGAGAAGCAGCATATTGTTTGTGTGTTTTAGGAAAACTGGACCAGAGCCGCAGCTTGGCCCTTGGGGCTGGCTGAACCCCATGTGGGCCTCTGTGTTCCAACTGCAGGCATTTACTGAGTCCTGACCTTTCCATGAGCAGGTCTGGTTGAGTTCAGTCATTTCCTAGCCAGTAGAGGCTGGGCAGACTGTGTCTACCTGGACTCTTGGCAGAAAGGCCAAAACTTCACTGAGCAGTGCTTGCCGCAGGGCATGCTGGGAGCATGCAAGTAGAGAGGAGGGTGCTCCTGCCTAGGGAGAGGGCCGATGGACAAAGGATCCCTCTTCAGGGATACACCAGAGTGGGGTGAGATTCAATAATGTCAGCAGTAACCTCTTAACCTCAGGGAGCCACTGGTCTTCCATTTTCTTTTTAAAACTTTTTATTTATTTGTTTGTGTATTTGTTTATTTATGTATTTATTTATGAGAGAGAGGAAGAGGCAGATATATATAGAGAGAGAATGGGCATGCTGGGGCCTCCTGTCACTACAAATGAACTCCAGACACATGTGCCTCCTTGTGCATCTGGCTTACATGGGTACTGGGGAATTGAGCCTGGGTCCTTAGGCTTTGCAGACAAGCACCTTAATTGCTAAGCCATCTCTCCAGTCCCGGCCTTCTATTTTCAAGCCAGGGGGAGCAAAGAGTCCAAGTGTGGGCTGGAGAGATGGCTCAGTGGTTAAAGGCACTTGCTTGCAAAGCCTGATGGCCTGGGTTTGATTCCTCAGTATGCACATAAAGCCTGATGCCCAAAGTGATGCATGCGTCTGCAGTTCGCATGCAGTGGCAGGAGGCCTGGTGTGCCCATATTCATTCTCTCTGTCTCTTTCTCTCTTGTAAACAAAATATTTAAAAAGTTCAAGTGTAAGGTAGGCATGGTGGTGCACGCCTTTAATCCCAGCACTCGGGAGGCAGAGGTAGGAGGATCACCGAGAGTTCAAGGCCACCCTGAGACTGCATAGTGAATTCCAGGTCAGCCTGGGCTAGAGTGAGACACTACCTCAGAAAACCAAAAATAAATAAATAAGTAAAAATTAAAAAAATAAGAAGTTCAAGTGTATTCAAGCAAAGCCCTGTTTATTAGGGTGCCAGACACCGTCCTAAGTACTTCGCAGAGGAGCATTATTTCACAGATGAGGAAACTGCGGCATGGACATTTTGCCCAGTACACTTGGGATTGGAGTTGTTGAGCTGCCGGTGTAGACAGCCTGGCTCCACCACTGTGCCCTGCTGACATTCTGGACGGAGATGCTCACCTGCAGAGGGACTTAGGAAGCCAGAACCAGCTGCAGGGAGCAATCTTTCAGGTCTGCTCCTAAGAGCTCTGGACCAGGCACCTCTCAGAAAGACCACGGTTGCCTGTGGATGGGTCTCAGCCTGCCAAACACAAACGGACAATGCTGTCCCCAAGCTCAGCTGACGGGGGTCCTGCACAATAATTCTTAGGTTTCCATGCCCCAAACTCAAGCCATCCATTGATTTATTAAAAGATCATTTCATTGAGCATTTACTACACCCCCAAACTTTTAGGTACCAAGGGAATCTATCAATTATCAACTGAGTCTTTCAGTAATGTTAAGGAGAACAGGAAAGACATTACATAAACAATTATTTAACTAAAAATTGTGATATGGACTTCGATGGCCTATGATATCATAATACGGGAAGGATGACCTAGCCATTTTGGGAATGAGATTCCTCGGGCTTGAGATTTTTAAACATGGAAATCTAAGGTTGTAGGGAAGCTATTTCCAGTTATCTAAGCATTTAAGTTGAATTTGAATTAAATATATATGTAAAAATGCAGTTCAGATATGCAGTCTCCCTCGGGATCCACAGGGAATTGGTTCCAGGACCCCTGCAGACAGCAAACTCGCAGATGCTCAAGTCCCTGATGCAGACTGGCATAGCATTTGCATATATCTTACACATCCTCCCATATGCTGTCAGCCATCTCTGGACGACTCCCTGTACAATGCGATGCAAATGCTATGCAAATAGGTATTGTGCTTATTGTTTAGGAAAAATGACACGGACAAAGTCTGTATGTCTTCAGTACTGAGGTAACTGTTTCCTTTTTTTTTTTCCTGAATATTTTTGGCCCACATTTGTTGAATCCATTGATGTACAGCTTATGGACTTGGAGGTTTGACTGCATGCGTGTGTGCATATCAGCCTTAAAAAAAAATAACAGAAAAGCAGGGCCAGGTGTGGTGGCGCACGCTTTTAATTCCACCACTCGGGAGGCAGAGGTAGAAGGATTGCCGTGAGTTGGAGGCCATCTTGAGACTACATAGTGAATTCCAGGTCAGCCTAGGCTACAGTGAGACCTTACCACGAAAAACAAAAAATAAACAGACAAAAAGCAGATTTGCATATTCAGGTGTGCTGTATAGCACATTGGAAACTGGCAGCTCACTTGGGTCCTCAGAAGTCACCTTTTGTGTATGTGTTTGAGGACCCAGAGTCACTTCATTTTAAAGGTATCTACTAACTGATGTTTTTGTTTTATTTTTAAAAGTTCATATGTGGAAGAACTTTAATTGGGTACACCACAACTTATTTTTATGAATTAGGGTTTTCTTGTTATTGTGCAGCCCAAAGAAAGTATGGAAACGTACTAAATTCTGAGACTAATGTCAGACCTCAAGGTTACCCAGAGCCTCTGGGATGTAGTTGTTGTAGGTATTGAGTGGCTTGCTATTTTCATTACGTCTCTGCATGGCAGGCAGATGGTGTACTCTTGAGTTATTACAGTATCTGTTTTATTTGTATGTTATTTACCGATGTTTTGAGTAATCTTCCAGTGAAAGACAAAACAAGTTTTCATAACAAAGTAAAAATAGCCAATAACAATGTGTTGTATATTTTGAAAGAGATGAAAGATGATTTAAAATGGTCTCACTGCAAAGACATGCATACTTGAAGTGGTAAATATGTGCATCACTGAGGTGATCATTCAAGAATGTATACAGGGGCTGGAGAGATGGCTTAGTGGTTAAGCTGCTTGCCTGCAAAGCCAAAGGACTCAGGTTCAATTCTCTAGTACCCATGTAGAGCCAGATACACAAGGTGATACATGCATCCGGAGTTCACTTGCAGTGGCTAGAAGCCCTGGCATACTCATTCTCTCTCGCTATATATACATACATATGTATGTATGTATGTGTGTGTGTGTGTATATATATATATATATATATATATATATGTATATATATATATATATCTGCCTCTCTCTCTAATAAAAAATAAAATAGAAAAAATGCATATATCAAAATATCATATTACATCCCCTAAAGATGTAGAATTATTGTTTATTCATTAAAAATAAAACCAGTGGGGCTAGAGGGATGGCTTAACAGTTAAGACATTTGCCTGCAAAGCCAAAGGACCCAGGTTTGATTTCCCAGAACCAACGTTAGCCAGGTGCACAAGGGGCGCAAGCATTTGGAGTTCATTTGCAGTGGCTGGAAGCCCTGGCACGCCCATTCTCTCTCTCTCTCTGTCAAATACATAAATAAATAAATAAAATACTTAAAAATAAAACCAGGGCTATAGAAATAGCTCAGTGGATAAAGCCCTTGCTGTGCCAGCATAAAGACTGGAGTTCAGATCCCTGGCACCCATGTAAATGCCAGGCAGGACATGGCCAGCCACTAGGAATCCTAGCATCGAGGAGGTGGAGACAGGAGCACCTCAGAGTAGGCTGGCTAGCTCCGCTCGCTGTATTAGTGAGCTCTGGGCTCAAGTGAGGCCTTCCCTCAGTAAAGAAAGTGGAGAAGGATCAAGGAAGACATCCCATGTTAGACCCTAGCCTCCACATGCACACATGCACACATATGTACATGTACCCATATACATGCAAAGTAAGCATATACATATGCATGCACACCACACATACGTACACCTGCAAAATAATAATAAAATGAAAAATACCTAATAGAAAATAAAAGCCATGTTTGAGATTGTCTACTTTGATTTAGATTTGTTGGAGACCTGGGCAGAGCTGATCACTACCCCTCGGCCAATCTCAGCCCTTCCCTACCTCTCCTCTACTCATTAGCCTCTCTCCACAGCCACTCTCTCCCTTCCAGGGTCTTGCCATTAGCGTAGGATGGACCTGAACTTGCTATACAGTCCAGGCTGACTTCGAATGCACGAACTCCCTCAACTTCCCGGGTGCTGACATTACAGGCCGCACCACCATGTGTGGCTTGCATAGGAGGTCCTGACAGCCTCTGCCCCTGCTCCAGCTCCCGAGGGACTGCCACAGCCTGTGCTGAAACTGGGCCAGAAGCCGATCCCCAGACTAAGTGGGAAAGGCTCCAAACTCCACCCTGACCCGGAGTTCCGTCACTCCCCTCCCCCCACACACCTCCTAGGCTGGAAGAGAGCTGTCGGGAAGCTGCCCACTCACCCTTTTTGGTGGCCTCGAAGCTGTCATGGAAGTGAATCCTCTGGATGTCGTAAGTCAAGGTTGTGTTGGGCAGCAGAGTTCTGTTCCTGTTGATGATGTTGGCAGAAAATCGAAAAGCATGCTCCTCCGCGTTCATGACCTGGGCGTTGGGGCCGTCAGCATACTCAAAGATTCCTCCTGTGAGAGACGGGAGAATATGTGTTAGGGAGGAGAGGGTTTTACAGACAAGACTCCCCCCATTCAGTGTTCAATAAAAATCCTAGATAATTTCTAAATATAGAAATTGTACCTTTCACCCAACTAGCAAGTTCCCAATAACAGAGTCTGACAGGGCCAAAATAAGATTGCCAACTTATTAATACCGCTATGAAAATTCTCAGTAGAGTTCTGGCAAGTAGATTCTACCAGAATATTATAAGGATAACATACCATGACCACATACAATCTTATTTCAGGAACGCAAGACTGGTTCAATATCAAGAAATCTATGAATATCATTCCATCACATCAATAGTTCAAAGGAGAAAAAAATATGATCAACTTACAAAATGCAGGAGGGCATTTGATAAAATCCAATATCTACTGCACTTAGAATGCTTAATAAATAGCTGTAAGAAAGACATTTCCTTGAAGCATCTTTTGCTCATCCCAACCTTTAAAAACCACATTAGCTAATATCTAATGAAACATGAGAGGTTTTCTTGTTAAAGGGAAAACAAAGAGAGGTGTTGGTAAAGATTCACACTGCACTGTTAACGAAACAAGGTAGGAAATAAATTCAGAGGCACAACGTTGGCAAAGGTGTACATTCTTATGCATATGTGATATAAGCATTCCCCTGAAAAGCCTTAATGATCTCTAATCACGAGGACAGGGAAGAGCTGGTAGCAGAGTTAATGACCAGTTAGCACAAATGAGTAGTGTCTCTTTATATCACTGACAACCAGTAGGGAATCTCAATAGCAAAAGGTTTCCCTTTACACAGTCAATAAAAATATTAAATAGTGAGCTGGAGAGATAGCTTAGTGGTTAAGGCACTTGCCTGTAAAGCCTAAGGACCTAAGTTTGACTCCCCAGAACCCACATAAGCCAGATGCACAAAGTGACACATGCATCTGGAGTTTGATTGCAGTGGCTAAGACCCTGGCATGCTAATTCTCTCTCTCTCTCTGTCATTAAAAAAAAAAAAAAGAAATAGAGAAAAACCCCTATTCTTGCAAAACAAAAAAGTAAATAGCAAATAATAGACCCAATGAAAGGTATAAAGTTCTGTTTTTTAAACAAATTATGAAAACAAATAAAATACATGAATCATGAGAGATAGCCACAGACTTCAATGAGCAGGCATGCTCCTTGGAAAATGAAGTTCCACAAGTCAGTTTTCTCCAAAGTCATCTTTCAGTTTAATTCAATTCCAATCGGAATCAAGGGAGGCTTTCTCTTTTAGTTGGCAAAATGACTCTAAAATGTATCTGGAAGACTAATCATAAGATAATAACCAAAAAAAGTCTTTAAAGGAATGATGAAAGGTGACTTGTGTTATAAGATTTAAAAATTTATCATTAAGCCAAAATAATTAAAACGGTGTTGTAATAGCATATGAAAACACAGATAGATCAAGGGAATGAGATTAAAAAGCTCCTAGAAAGAGATTCAAGCAGATGCAGAGACAAGTATTTAAACATGATAAAGGGGGATGTTCCTATCACAAAGGAAAGGATGAATTATTCATCAATTGTGTCCTGACAATTATTCAATTATGTGGAAAGTATTTAAGTTAGACTATAGTCTCTTTTCTCTCTGTCCCTCTCTTTCCTTCCTTAATGTTTATTTATTTAAATATTTTATTTATTTATTTATTTATTTATTTATTTATTTAAGAGAGAGAGAATGGGCATACAGGGCCTCTAGCCACTGCAATGAAAAAATGAACTCCAGACTCATGTGCCACCTTATACATTGGGCTTTACGTGGGTACTGGGGAATCAAACTTGTATCCTCAGTCTTCTCAGGCAAGCGCCTTAACCATTGAGCCATCTCTCCAGCACAATGCTCAATTTTTGAAACAGGGTCTCACTCTGTAGCCCAGGCTGGCCTCAGATGCACAGCAATCCTTCTGCCTCAGCCTCCTAAGTACTGGGATTTCAGGCCTGTGTTGCCCTGCCTGACTGCCATGCTATGTTTTAGAACACAGGTTTTTGTGCGAACACAACAAGGCTTTGCCTTTGAGGGGAAAGAAGGGTAGTGAGTGGAGGAGGAAGAACGTTAACCATGGACATACAAGCCGGAACTACTGCCTGTTTGTTTTAATGCCTTTTCTATATTTTTCCAAATAAGCCTTTATTCTTTTCAGGTACTGACCTCATTGAGGTAGTCACATTGCACAAAACTCACTGATTTCAAGTCTACAGTGGTTTTTTTTTTTTTTTTTTTTTTTTTTTTTTTTTTTTTTGTAAGTTAATGAGTCATGTGAGTATTGCCACAATCCAATTTTAGAACTTTTCCATCATCCAATAAGATCCCTTGTGACAATTTCTGGTCAATCTTTACTTTCATCCCCAGCTCTAGGAAACCACTAATTTACTTTCTATCTCCAGAGACTTTTCTTTTCTGAGTATTTCATGGAAAAGGGGATCATCTACTGTGTGTTCTTCTGCATCTGGCTTCTTACACTTAGCATGTTAGAGGTTTATTGGCATGTAGCATGCTTTGTCAACTCATTCCTTTTATTGCTAAATATCATTACTGTGTATAGTTTATTTACATTGACGTTTTATTTAGTTATTTGCTTACTTATTGGTGTTTGGGTTGTTTAAATTGTTTTAGAGGATTGAAAGAAAACATGTGCCTAGGGAGGTGGCTTAGCAGTTAATAGCACTTGCTTGCAAATCCTGCCAGCCCAGGTTTGATTCTCCTGTACACACTTAAAGCCAAACACACAAAGGGGTACACAAACCTGGAGTTTGTTTGCAGTGGCAAGAGGCCCTGGAATGGCCATTCTCATTTTCTCTCTCTCTCTGCTAACAAATAAGTAAGTAAACATATATTTAAAAAGAAAAAAGAAAAAAATATGACTTCCAGTTTCTGGCATGACATACAAGAAGTTTAGAAGTTGCCACTTCACCCTAACAAGAAAAAGACTAAACAAACTGAAAAGTCAACGGCTTTTCTTGGATCTGTAAGAAAGGTGAGGTTATGCGGAGCCACTATTCCCCAAACCAGAGAGATAGCCGATGAACAGAGAACATTACAAGGTATTGGGTTGTTGCAGTTTGAAGGGGGAATAAAGTGCCTAAATCCTTATAATTCTCTCTAAATTAATAATGGTTATCACATTTAACTGGCACTGACTTCACTCTCCGTTGGAGAATCTGCTTCTCTTTTTCAGATGGGAACTGGACCTGAGGAGATAAACGACCCAGCACACTCCACCCTGGCCCCAGCTGAAACCACAGAGGAACTGGGGAAATGAGCAAGAATGCTGCTCTCTTAGTTAAGCTGATATGAGCACAGGGTGATGGAGAAAATTACTGAGGACACTCAACACCTACCAAACCAGATATCCAGATGCTCCTAAGTGCCCATCACTGAAGTAGACTTAAAACGCTCGCAGCATGGCTCAGGGAATTTTGCTGAAGAGGGGGCGGAAAGATTGTTAGAGCCACAAATTGGGACATTTTGCACAGAGACAGTGCCTCTCCCCCATAACTGACTGCTGCCCCATAAGGCATGACCCACAATCCCTATGGGGTTAACCTGCATCCCCAATGAGGAAGGCCTCTTCAGAAACGGGCAGGGAGGAGGGAAAGGATGGTACCAACATGTGATGTTTACATATAAAATGTGTCCATATCTAATAATGAATGAATGAATGAATAAATAAATAAATAAATAATAAATAAAGTGAACAAAAACAATGTCCTTCAGGAGTTCATGTGTATGAACACCTGGTGCCCCGGTTGGTGGCGCTGTTTCGGGAAGCCAGGAAGCCTTTTAGACACAGGGCCTAGCTAGGAGGCCTAGGACCATAGGAGTAGAGCTATAGGGTTATAGCTAGGTTCTAGCCTGGTGTCTTTGATTTCTGATCCCTGGATAAGTAATGCACAATACTGTAAGCTCTGAATGCTGCAGATGAAGCCCCAGTTACCAGGCCTTCCCCACCTTGAGACTGTGAGCTCAAGTAAACCCTTCTTCCCACAAGTCACCTCTGTCAGGTATTATGTTCCACTGATGAGAAAAGTCGTTAGCACAGGACCAGAGACCTGTCAGCACAAACCTCCATGGCAACCAGTAGGAAAATCCAAATTGTAATTGACAAGTTGCTGGAGGCTCAGTGAGGACAAACCTGAGAGGCAAAAACTCTAGGGGCCATTCTCTAGGCTTCTATACATCTGGGCCTCTTTCAGGAGACCACTGGGGAGAAATTCCCATGCGCATTTGGCAATGGAGGGAAAAAGAAAACATTTTCAAAACATGCAGGCAGGTTTCTGTTCTTAGGTGAAACTAGTTAAATAGAGTCCAACCTGCTTGGGGCTTTATCGGAGCCTAACTGACCTGAGGGAAATGGGGCTCCCAACATCAGCCAGCTCTAGCCATCCTATCTTACCTAATGGGGAATGAAAAGAGTGAGAAACGCTTGTGAGGTTCACAGTGGAGAGGCATGATCTGAGACTTGAATCCCAATCACAGACTTGGAGAACACTCCCCTCCCTTCCACATACACATTACACATTATGAAAAGGCCAATTTACATCAATTCTTTTTGCATAGTCCATCACAGAACATACTAAATGGCAAAGAGTACAGAGTGAAGAGACCAAGCAAACATCATAATCAGAGAGATGAGATAAGATGTTAGAATTATCAGAATAGAAATTAAAAATAGCTGTGAGTTGCCGGGCATGGTGGCACACGCCTTTAATCCCAGCACTCGGGAGGCAGAGGTAGGAGGATTGCCATGAGTTCGTGTCTACCCTGAGACTCCATAGTGAATTCCAGGTCAGCCTGGGCTAGAGTGAGACCCTACCTTGAAAAACCAAGAACAAATAAAAAAAAAAAATAGCTGTGAGCAATGTGAGAAGGGCTCACATGGGTGAAGTGGACAACATGCAAGAACAGGTCAGCAATGTAGGCAGAGAAACTGAAATTATGAGAAAAAGAAACGCTAGAGATTAAAAACACTGTAACAGAAATGAACAATGCCTTTGATAGGCTCATTCACTGGCTGAACATGATTGAGATAAGAATCTCCGAACTTTAGAAAATCACAACAGAAGCCTCCAAAAGTGAATAGCACAGAAAACAGACCATAAGGGAAAAGACTGGAAAGCAACAGAACACAATATCCAGGAGATGGGTCAGCTACAAAAGTTATGTCAAATACAAAATGGAGTTTTCAGGAGAAGAGAGACAGAAAGAGAAGACATATTTGAAATGATAATTGATGAAAATGTCCTCCAAATAAATATTACACACTAAAGCACAGATCCAAGGTCTTAGAATTGGCAGATGAATGACCCCCCCCCCAAATTATACCTTGCCATATCATTTTCAAACAAAAGAAAATCAAAGATTAAAAATAATCCTGGTAGAAACCAGAGGGGGGGAAAATACACCTTACCCTACAGAGAAGCAAAGATAAGAATTGCACTGATTTCTCAGAAAACGTGCATCAGGAAAAAGAGTGGAGTGAAACATTTAATGTTGAGGGAACAGCATATCAACTTAGAATTCTGAACCTGGAGAAATTATCCTTCAAATGTGAGAAGAAATAAAGACTTTCTCAGACAAACAAAAATGGAGGGAACTTATTTCCAGTAGACCTGCTTTGCAGGAAATGTTGAAAGAAGTTTCTTAGAGAGAAGGAAAGAGAAGGAAAATGGTGTCTGTCAGAAATGGGAGTCTACAAATAGAAAAGCAAAATACTACAAAGAGATGAAGGTAAACTTTTAGAATTTTTTTTTCTTGTTCCTAATTGAGTTAACAGGTAGCTGCCTATTTAAGATCATAACAGTAACAAGGTTCTCTCTCTCTCTCTCTCTTTCTCTCTTGGATGTGCTTATATATAAGCCAAGTGAATGATAGCACTGAGACAAAGATGGGACACAGGAACTGTCACCATGAGGTATTTGCATTATAAAGGGTATAATGTTACTTGAAAGAAGTCTTGGGTTGGTTGTCAATGCACCTTGAAAACTCTAGGTTAATGAGTTAAAAAAAGGGAGTACATGGCATCATAAAATCTGTTCACTTAAAACAACAAAGGCTGGAGAGATGGCTTAGCAGTTAAGGCGCTTGCCTACGAAGCCATGGTAACCACGTTCAATTCCCCAGCACCCACGTAAGCCAGATGCACAAGGTGGCACATGCATCTGGAGTTCATTTGCAGTGGCTAGAGGCCTTGGCATGTCCATTTCTCTCTCTCTCTCTCTCTCTGTGTCTCTCTCTCTCCCTTTTTCTCTAAAATAAATAAAGTATCAAAAAACAGAGGAAATGACCCAAGTAGGAACAAATTATGACAACAGATGGAAAAATAATAACAAATGTGGTATCTATTAATCTCTATCCATTTTTCCTTTCAACACAAATAGTCTGAATATACCTATAACAGACATTGTCAGAGAGTGGATAAAAGAAAATAAGGCCCAACTACGATTTACCTGTAACAAACCTACCTTTTGGAGAGGTTGTGCTGATGGGGAAGGTTGTGTAATCAGCGAGATGAGAGGCATGGCTAGTGGATGTGGGGCGCTAACGGCAGGCATCTGAGGGTTATAGCCCAGCCTTGCTTCTAGTCCCATCTCTGCACCCTGGTTGGCACCATCTGAGAAGCCACTGTACCAAGCTTGCACAAAGTGACCCACTCCAGCACCATTCCTCCTCCACGATGACTGTAGCCACGGAAGCCAAACAAATCCTGTTTCCCTTACGTTGCATCTGTCACTATTCATCAAAATGACAAGAAAGATGACTAATCCACATGCCCACTTCTGCCACTTGCGTTTACATAGAACTGGCAGTTGTAGCCAAAGCAATTAGGTAGGGAAAAGAAATAAAAGTATCTAAATTAACCAGGCATGGTGGTGCATGCCTTTGATCCCAGCACTCAAGAGGCCGAGATAGGAGGATTGCCATGAGTTTAAGGCCAGCCTGGGACTACAGAGTAAGTTCCAGGTCAGCCTGGGCTAGAATGAGAACCTACCTCAAAAAATTAAAAAAAAAAAAATATATATATATATATGGGCTGGGGAGATGGCTTAGCAGTTAAGGCACTTGCCTACAAAGCCAAAGGACCTAGGTTTGATTCTCCAGGACCCATGTAAGCCAGATGCACAAGGTGGTGCATGCTCCTAGAGTATGTTTGCAGTGGCTAGAGGCCCTGGTGCACCCATTCTCTCTCTATCTGTCTCTTTCAAATAAATAAATAAATATAAAAATATTTTAAAAACATATATATATATATATATATATATATATATATATATATATAAACTGGGAAGGAAGAACTGAAATTATCTATAGTTTCAGATATGATTTTATATGTTGTCAAGCCTGAATATTTCACAAAACCTTCTTAGAGCTAATAATTCAGTAAAGAAGAGCCTAATACAGGACGGCTGCATTTCTATACAGTAATAATGAACAATCTATAAAGGAGAATTTTTATAACAGTTCCATTTATAATAGCATCAAAGAAAATAAAATAGTGTTTTTTCATTTTGTATATTCAAATGCATGTGGTATACATGCATGTGCGTATGTATGTTATTGTGAGTATACATGTGTATGTGTGCACATGCATGAAGAAGTCAAAGTCAATGTCAAGTGTCTTCCTCCGTTGCTAGCCACCTTCAATTTTTGGGAGACAGCGTCTCTTGTTGACCCTAGAGTTCACTGATTATTCAGCTAGAACAGTGAGTAGCAAGCCCCAAGGATCTTTCAGTGACTGCTTCCTCAGTGCTGGGATTGCAGGCACATGCCACCTCACTGGGCACATCATGTGGGTGCTAGGGATCTGAACTCCTTGTGCTTGCCTGACAAACACTTTACCCACTGAGCCACCTCCCCAGCCCCTTACTAATAATTTTAAAATTTATTTTTATTTATTTATTTGCAAGCAGAGAGACAGAGAGAAGTGAGACACACACATACACAGACACACACACACACACACACACACACACACACACACACAGAGTGAGAGAATGGGCATACTAGGGCCTTTAGCTACTGCAAATGAACTCCAGATACATGCAACACTTTGTGCATCTGACCTTATGTTACTAATGGGGAATTAAACCCTGGTCGTTAGGTTTTGCAGGCAAGTGCCTTAACCACTGAGCAATTTCTCCAGCCTAACAATTGAACAATTTTTTGTGTGTGGATTTTCAAAGTAGGGTCTTGCTCTAGCCCAGACTGAACTGAAATCCAGTATGTAGTCTCAGGCTGGCCTTGAATTCACAGTGGTCCTCCTATCTTGGTGTCTTGAGTGCTGGGATTAAAGGTGTGCACCACCACCCCTGACTTAATAAGTTTTAAAAGAGTGGAATACTTATGAAGTCTTATAATCAAGGAGATAAAATACTTTTATAATGAAAACTCCCAAACATTGCTGAATGACATTAGGGAAAATATAAGTAAATGGAAGCACAGCCTATGGTCACGGATCGGTTGACTTAACATTGCTAAGATATCAATACTCCTCACAATGATCTATAGATCCAATGCCACCCCTTATCACAATGCTAATGATTTTTTTTTCCCAGAAACCAAACCATCTTTTTTAAAATCCCCATGGAATTTCAAGGAACCTTGAATAGCCATAACTTTCTTGAAAAAGAATAAATCTGGAAGATTCCTATTTACTATTTCCAAATGTATCGCTATAAGACCTACAACTGCAGACTCTTAGAAGAAAATAGAGCAAAAGCAAAAGTTTTATGACACTGGGGTTGGTAGTGGTCCTCTTGAATCAAAACACCAAAGGTGGGGTCTAGAGAGATGGCTCAGTGGGGATGAGTGCTTGCTGTACAAGCATGAAGGCCTGAGAGGGCCAGAGTTATATCCCCAGCACCCACATAAACAGCTGGGCATGGCCCCGCATGTATGTAACCCCAGTCCTGGGGATGAACGGGGATGCAGAGGCAGGAAAATCACTGGGGCTCACTGACCAACCAGTCTGACTAATAATAATAATAATAATAATAATAATAATAACCAGTAGCTCTAGGTTCAGTAAGAGATTCCATCTCAAGACAAGAAGTCAGAAAAGTGACAGAGGCTCACACTCTGCATTCTCCCCTGGGCTCTGCATGCATATGCACACACATGTGCATACGCCATATGACACCACACCACACATACTACATACATACACACATATACCACAAATAAAATAAAGCCAACAAAAAGACAACCAAAGGCACTGGAAGAAAAACTAGATCAGTTTGGCTTAATGAAAAAAAATTAATTGTACATTAGATGACAGAATTAAGAGTCAATAGGTAACCTACAGGATGACAAAGTCTTTACTACTTATATATCTGATAAGAGGTTAACATCTAGAATATATAGAGAACTTTAAAAACTTGACTGCAAAGCCAATTCAAAAACTGATGTTATGATTTAAATATGAAATGTTCCCTACAGGTTCATGTGTTGAGCCTACCTCTCCAGCCTTTGGCACTATTTTGGATTGAAAACATTAGGAGGTAGGGGCCTAGCTGGAGAACGTAACTCACTGGAGTGTGTTCTTGGAACTGTATCTTGACCGTGTCATTGGGGAGCCTCTCCTTGCATCATGCCTGATGCGTAGTGAGCTGGTTTGCTACACCACATGCTCTCAACCACGATGCTGGGCCTCACCCTAGTCCTCTGAAACCCTGAGTCAAAAGAAGTCCTTCCTTACTTCATTTGTTCTGAAGCATCTGGCATTGACAGAGAGAAAGTCCCATTAACACAATGCGCAGAGGACTTGAACAGGCATTTTCTTTTTTTTTTTTTTTATTCAAAGAAGATATACAAATGGCCAATAAGCACATGAATGGAAAGGATGTTTAACATCACTAGTCATTAGGGAAATGCAAATTAAAACTACAGAGAGAGAACTGTCTCACACTTACTAGGAAAGCTACTACTGAAACAGAAAAAAACACAAATGATGAAGATCTGGAAAAATTGCAACCCTTGTGTCCTATTGGTAGAAATGCCAAATGATGTAGTTTAGTAGAAATAAAATCATTATTGTTAAAGTTATTATATGATCCAGCCATTTTAATCCTGAGAACACACCCAGAATGGAGAGCAGGGACTCAAACAGATATCTGAACTCCTGTATGAGGAACAGCCTTAGTCACAATAGCAGAAATATGGAAGCAATCCAAGTGTCCATCAGAGGACGGGCTGATAAGCAAGATGTGGCATATATAATGGAATATTATTCAAACATAAAGGGAAGGAAATCCTGACATATGCTACAACATGGATGAATAATGAGGACATTATGCTAAGCAAAATTAACCACAGAAAGTCAAACACTATCAACTGCTTCTTTTCAGCAATGAACAAGTAGAATCTGAAATACACACACATACATGCATGTGCATGAGTATGCATGCATGCAAAATACTATCTACATTAGCACTCAAAGGAAACAAATAATTATAAATCCAGCAATATCAGTACAGGTTCTACAAGGAAAACTACAAAATTCTGCTAAAAGAAATAAAAGGAGCCAGGCGTGGTGGTGCAAGCCTTTAGTCACACCACTCAGGAGGCAGAGGTAGGAGGATCGCCATGAGTTCAAGGCCATCCTGAGACTACATAGTGAGTTCCAGGTCAGCCTGGTCTAGAGTGAGACCCTGCCATCAAAAACCAAAAAGAGAAATAGAAGGAGCCCCAGATAACTGGAGAGATATCCCACAATCATAGAGATAGAAAAAGTCAGTATCATCATGATGTTAATTCCTCCAACTTAACCTATAGGCTCAATGCATGATCCATCAAAATTCCCCAGCAAGTTATTTTGTGGCTGTGGACAAAGTGATTCTAAAGTGTCCGTTAAAGGCAAAATACATCAGTTGACATTGCTACATAGTCGTGTGCTGTGGCACATTCTAGCATACTGCACTGTAGCCAACACAAAATGAAGGGAGAAGAACGAAGTTGCAGGACTCCATTGCAGGACTTAAAATAGAGCCGCACTAATGGAGAGAGGCTCATATTGGCAGGAGAACAGATGCACAGATCACTGGAGCGGGACAGAGAGGTGAATACAGACACGTAAGTAGATTCAGCTGATCTTTACCACAGAAACAAAGGCAAAGGAGAAGAAACGAATTTTTCAAACAAATGTTAATGGAGAAATTAGACATCCACATGCAAGATAAAAATATCTCACATCTTTCAGAAAAATAAGATGCATCATATGAAGTATGAAATTCCTAGAGGATAACATAGAAGAAAGTTTAGATGTTGGTTTTTGGGCAATGTTTTTAGATATATTATCAAAGCCATGCTCCATAAAATAAGAATGTATAAGCTGGAATTCATATAGTTAAAATTTTCCAGTCTGTAAAAAAGACACTTAGAGGAATGGAAAGACAAGCCATAGATTGAATTATATCTGGTAAAAGGCTATGACCAAAATACACAATGATCTCTTAGCGTACAACAATAAGAAAATAAAGAAACTGACCAGAACATGAGTCAAATACATTACAGACAGTTTCTCAAAGAAGGCATGTAAATGAGAAATATATAAAAAGTAGTCTCTTGGACTAGAGAGATTTCTCAGTGGTTAAGGATCTTGCTTGCAAAGCCAAAAGACCTGGGCTTGATTCCCCAGTACCCACGTAAAGCCAGATGCACAAGGTAGTGCATGCATCTGGAGTTTGTTTGCCATGGTTAGAGACCCTGCCATGCTCTCCTCCTTCTCTCTCTCTCTCCCTCCCACTCTCTCTTGTTGTCTCTCTATCTATCTGACTATCTCTTTCTCTTTCTCAAAATAAATATATAAGTAGAATATTATAGAATATTTTAAACATGAACTCTGCACCCTATATTATCCTGATAATGTAAATTAAAACAATAATGAGGTATAATTGCTATTATTGTGTTTTATGGCATTATATAATATCATAATAAACTAATTAATATATTCCTATTGGAATAGCCAAAATCCAGAACATAGACTATTATGATTTCACCTTGGCTGAGTTTATAATCACTTAGGAGATGCATCTCTGGGTGTGGGGAAGCCCCACCCTGAATACGGGCAGTACCATTTCATGTGCTAAAGTCTGAATTAAAAGGGAAAAGGGAAGCAAACCCGGCATAGCACTCAGCTGTCTGTTTACTATATGCGGGCACAATGTGACTAGCCTCCTCAGGATCCCTCTTAATACATGAGCCAAAATAAGCACTTCCTCTCTTAAAATGCTTCTTGTCAGGTATCTTGTCAAGATACAAGAAAAATAATATAAAAAAATCAGTACTAAGAGTGGGGCTTGTTGTTGTGACTACTTGATCATGTGGTTTGGGGGGTTTCTGGAACTAGTATGTGGGAGGAATTTGGAACAGTCTGGACTTGTGAGCTAGAGGTACTAGAGTGTGATAAACAGAGCTTAGTAGGCTATTCCAGTGAGAGTCTGGAAGACTAGGATGTTGAAAGAAATACAGGCAGTGAAGTTTTGGCTCGAGAGGTTTCAGAAGGGAATAAAGACTCTATTGGGGATTTTACTACAGGCCATCTGTGTCACAGTCTGGCAAAAGAAAAAAAAAAGGCTGATTTCTATTCATGTTCTAAATATTTGAGTGAGATTGAATTGAGTTGCCTGACAAAAAATATCAATACCGCATAACATATAGTTTGTACCATGGTCACCGTCATTGCTCTTATTCAGATTTGCAGTAACAACAGAAAGAAAAATGGGGTGGGGGGAAATGTGCAGTTTGTTGAGGAAAAGGAACTTAAAGTTGCAGACAAGTGGGTGCAGAGAAAAAACAGCTGTAATTGTTCAAGAGATTAGTGCCATCAATGCAACACCTCAAGCTCTACACTGAGACGGTACAAAGGGTGCCTTGAGGGCAAGAGCACACCCATTCAGGCTCCGCCTGGTACCAATGCAAATACATTTGAAAAAGAGAGAGCCTGAACTGAAAATGCCACGGGAAGGGTTCTCTGCTCCAACACGGCCACCTGGGGAAGTGTTTTCCCTGAGTCAGCCTCGAAGGCACACAGAGGCTTCTGCTACCATGGCCTAAGGTTCCAGGCTGTTTGAACTGGCAGCAGAACATGGCAGTGTGGTATGGGTTTGGCATGCCTGAAAAAAAAAGTGAGAGTGAGGGGTCACGGGGGCTTCCAAAGTTCCAGAAAGCAACTGAAACCAGACAATGCATGGCAGGTTTGAGTTTCCTGCAAGGATTGCCTGACAGGACATTGTGTGAGGCTGTGAAGGCTAAGTTGTAATGGAGACCCCGGGGTGCTGGAGATGCCGGGTACTTGGGGCATCTGCTGAAAGAACTGTAGAAATGGGTGGAGATGGCCCAAGAGAGAGCCTATAGGTTGTAGAAATGAAGGGGTGGTGCTGCTCAATCGAACTGGAGCCCAGAATATGCCCCATAAACCCCAGATGCTGGATATGGAGATGCAGGATGTGTTGTCTGCCCTGCTGGGTTTCAGTCTCTCTGGTCCAGTGTTTCCTTCTGTGCCCTCATTCCTCTCTTTTGGAATGGGAATGTTTATTCTTGGCATTGTGCTGAGTCTCAAAAGATACATTGGACTTTTGAACAATTTTGAGACTTAAGACTAGGGGGGGGGGTTGAAGTTAGAATGAATGAATTGTGTATTATGAGCTGATCATGAACCTATGGGGACCAGGGGTATGATGTTACAGTTTAAAGTGATATGTCTGTGTGTCAAGTTGATAAGGTGGCAGCTAATCTAGTCCACTTAACTAAGTTGATAATCACTTAAGGGATGTCTGTGAAGATGTTTCCAGAGATGTTTAACTGAAGATGAAGATACATCCTGAAATGTGGGTAACTCATATTAAGTCCCATGGACTGCGGTCTGGGACTTAATAAAATGAGGAAAAGAGGAAGCCGGCTGAGTATCAGAATTTATCTCTCTTTCTGCTTCCTCACACTGGACATAATGCGACCAATTGCCTCATGCTCCACTCACCATGTCTTTCCACATGACGGACTGTTCCTCTTAAACCATGAGCCAATGTAAACTCTTTCTCCTTCACATTGCTACTGGTCAGGCCTTTGGTCCTAGCAACAAGCGAGGTAGCTGACAACACCAACACTGGTGAGAATGTGGAGCAACAGGAACTCTCATTCATTGCTGGTGAGAACAAAAACCACTGCAGCGGGGCTGGAGAGATGGCTTGGTAGTTAAGGCACTTGACTGAGAAGCCTAAAGCCCCTTGTTGAACTCTCCTGATCCCACGTCAGCCAGACACACAAGATGAGGCAAATGCAAGGTTGCAAATGCCCACTAGGTGGTGCAAGCATCTGCAGTTCGATTGCAGTGGCTGAGGCCCTGGCATGCCAATTCTCCCTCTCTTCCTCTTTCTCTCTCTAATATAATAATAATAATGATAAAAACTAGTGCAGTTATTCAGCTTCTGACAAAACTGAAAGTACTCTTTTTTTTTTTTTTTTCTCCCAGGCATTTGAGACAGGGCTTCATTCTGTAGCCCAGGCTGACCTTGAATTGCTACGTATCCCAGGCTGATCTCAAACTTAGAGCAATTCTTATGTCTCAACCTCCTGAGAAAAGTAAACATACATTTACATATAATCAAGCAGTTGCACTCCTTGGAATTTACCCAAAGGAGCTGTGTGTATACATCTACACAGAAACCTGAACACAGATGTTTATAACAGCTTTCTTTGTAATTGCCCAAACTTGAAAGCAACCAAGAAACTCTTCACGAGGTGAATGGATAAACAAACTGGTGCATCCCCACAATAAAATATCGTCCCACACTTAAATTAATGAGCCATCAGTTCAATGAAAGGACCTGGAGGCAGCATCGGTGCCTATTACTAAGTGGAAGGAGCCTGTCTGAAAAGGTTGCACTATCTATTCTAACAATACGACATTCTAGAAGAAGCAAAACTAACAATAGAGACAGCAAAATGATCAGTGGTTGCCAGGAGTTGGGGTGGGAGACATGGGCAGAGGGGAAGCACAGAGGCATTGGAGGGCAGTGAGGCCACGACACATGGCATTAGAATAGTGAACACATGTCGTCACACACCTGCCAAAATGCATAGAATGTACAACAGCAACGGCGAGTGCTCGTGTAAATCACATGCTGGGAGATAATGATGTGTCAATGGTGGCTCCTCAGGTGTAGCAAATGCACCACTCTGGCGCTGGGTATGGACAACAGAGGTTGCCACGCACATGTAGGGGCAGCGAGTCTATGGGAAATCTATGTACCTCCTGCTCCATTTTGCTTTGAGACTAAAACTGTTTCCAAAAATTAAGTCTTTTTATTTTTTTTTTTTCTTTTTGAAGCAGGAGCTCATTCACTTTAGCCCAAGCTGATCTGGAACTCACTCTGTAGTCCATGCTGGCCTCAAATTCACAGTGATCCTCCTACTTCAGTCTCCAGAGTCCTGGATTCTAGGTATGAGCCACCACAGCCAGCTAAGTCTTTTTAAACAGAAACAGAAAAGCAGAACAAAAACCAAACTAACATTTTAAAAGGTGAAAAATTAAAATCTGTCCCTTCTCTGAGGACTCCAGCCTACGTACAAGTTGTAACACCTTAGTGCATGTGCTTGGAAACCTGTGTGGGTGTGCACAAACACGGTGCAGACGTGCATGAAACAAAGTAAGAACTCATACCAGAACATTAGGGTGCTTCTTGGAGGTGTCAGCTTCTGGATGATTCATTTCCTTCTTTGTATTCTTTTGTGTTTTCAAAAAGTTCTACAGCAAATGTACGTTGCATTTCTAAGCAGAAGAGTCACCATACGATTGTGTTTATGTGTTTAATGAGAAATAAATGATCAAAATACCATATGACACAGTAATTCTATTTCTAAGCACAGTTTCGTATAAAGCTATTTTTAATGTAATATTGAAGAAAATAGAATCTACCCACTGTGCAAAAACAAGCGATTATTCAGTATATTAAAACCCATCCACATGGTAGAACAAGTGTGAGCCATAACAATGAATGTATAGAGTGGTGAAATATAGTGTCTAGAATTTGCTTCAAAGTAGGGGAGGATAGTTAGGGAGATGGCTCAGTGGATAAAGTGCTTGCTATGTAAGTGTGAGTATCCGAGTTCAGATCTTCAGAGGCCACATAAGCCCAATGCTGCACAGCTCCCTTTAAAGAAGGAGGTGGAGATAGGAGAATCCTGAGACAGCTCATAGCCCAAGAGACCCTTCCACAAACAAGGTGGAAGGCAAGAGACAACACACACACACACACACACACACACACACACACACACACACGGGAGGAGTTCGAGCAAACAGAGTACAGGTAGGGTAGGAGTGGCCCCGAGTCCACACAGGCAGGCCACATGAAGGGCACATGAGGATTCCCTAGAACAACCTCTCTATAGGCGTGGCAGACATTCTTCATGATAAAATATTCTTTTAAAGTCATTATCTGACACAAAGAACTAGGCATGGTGTCACCATCAGAAAAAATAAAATAAAAAAATAAAAAACCACTGCTAGATGCTGAGTTTTGTTCCCTTAAAGATTCACGAGAACCAGATGAAAATGGTAGCAACTAAGCCAAGAGCTCATTCAAGGGCCAGCATACAAATAAAGCAAAACATATAGCCTTCCTATATACCGGCCATAAACTGCGAGGAATTACAAGGAATAAAAGAGACCCTACGTACAAAAGCAACAGCAAAAATAAATAAATAAATAGAATGCCTTACAATAAATGTGCAATTCGTCTATCAAGCAAAGTACAAAACTTTACTGGGGGACATAAAAGAAGACTTGAATAAATGGGGAGACATAACTTACTCCTGGAAGGGTTGGCTCAATATTGTAAAGATGTCAGTTCTCCTCAAATTAATTTATAAATTTAATGCAATTTCAATTAAAATCAAAAAGGACACGCCAGAAGGACACACACCAAAATGTTAACAGAGGTACTTTCTAGAAAGGAGAGAGACAATGGATTTTGTGCTTCCTTTTTGTTTTGTAGATCAGTCACACTGAAAAAAAATTTTTAATAATAAGAAAAAATAGTATAAAATGCTGTTAAACATATTTAACAGCATAGAAAATGTCCATTCTTCCTTGTCCCTCAAATGTTTCAAAATAATATCATATGTTCCTTGTTTATCAAATAAAAAGCAGGTTTTTTGATATTATTTATGTTTGCAGGAAACAGGCTAGAAGGATTTGTGCTAAAATGTTACTAGTGAGTAAATCTGAGTAGGAGGGTTTAAATGGACCACTTTTTTTTTTTTTCAGAGAGAGCAAGGGAGCAAGAGAGAGAGAGAGAGAGAGAGAGAAAGAAAATTGACACACCAGGGCCTCAGCCACTGCAATGGAACTCCAGATGCTGTGCCACCTACTGGGCATGTGTGGCCTTGTGCTTGCCTCACCTTTGTGCATCTGGCTTACATGGGCTCTGGAGAGATGAACATAGGTCATTAGGTTTTACAGGTGAGCACCTTAACTGCTAAGCCATCTCTCCAGCCCTAAATAGTCCACTTTTATTTTGATGTTGCATTCTCTTGCATTTTTAAAATTAGTTATGGCAATATGTGTTAACTTAATAAAAACAAAAAAAAACCAAGAACATCTGTAATCCTAGTAGTTGTAAGGTAGAGGCAGGAAGATGAGAGGTTAAATGTCATCCTGAGATACACAGTAAGTTAGAGGCTATCATGAGATCTTGTCTTAAATAAACAAAACAAGGGACCTGGGGAGATGGCTCAGAGGCTCCAAAACGCACGTAAATAAAGCTGGACATAGTGACGCACACATCTGTAATACCAACGTGCCTGTGGCAATAGGAGGTGGAGACAGGAGAATCCTGAAGCTTGAGGGCTGGCTAGTCTGGTGTTCATAGAGATGCTGTCTTAAGATGGAAGGCGACATTGTCCTCTGAGCTCCACGTGTGTGCATGTACCCATGCGTGGTACCCATGCATAAGTGCATGCGCATGCACACACACACCAAATTAAAAAGTCAGAAGACCCATCCCTTCTCCCTGGACTTCACTGGAGACTCTGGTTTAGTTCAGAAATCACCCACTGTTCTCTGCCTCATGCCAACCTGTCTGTCAGCAGAGCCCCTGCTCTCCAAGAGTGCCCAGTCCAGCAGGGCAGCCAACCGTAACCAGACAGCAGCTGCCAGGTGTGTGGGGCTTCACTCAGACTATTCGCAGAGAGGATCTCCAGTCATGTGGGCCTCGGCAACAGCCTGCCTCAGTCCAATCCCCGCTCCTTCCAGCGAGGGGGAAGCGCCTATATTTTTCTGAGTTTCAGTTTTCCCATGTTCCCAGTGAGGCACTTCAAAAAGTAGATTGTGAGGGAGAACTAAAACAGCTAAAGTTAAGCGCATGGACATGCTGAGGACTTAAATTGTAGTGAGTAGAAGAGAAACAGCGCTATTTAGAAAAACGAAATGCATCTGAACCCTAGGGTGGGGGATGGCAACCTTTTTCTGTAAGAGCCCAAATAGTAACTTAATTTTGTTTTTTGGCCTCGTGGACCAGATGATCATTGTTGCATTGACTCAAATGTGAAATTCCTCTATCAAGCAAAGTACAAAACTTTACTGGGGGACATAAAAGGAGACTTGAATAAATGGTGAGACATAATTTGTAGCATAAAGGCAGTTACAGATGATGTGTAAACCAACGGGTGTAACTGTTTCAGTAGAGCTTTATTGACAAAAACAGGTCGGTGGGCCAAGTTTTGCACTGGGCTGTGATTTATACACTGATATGAAGAGAAGGGCAACCTTTATCTTGGAAGAAGTGGTTCTTTCTTTAAGAAAATCACTGTACAGGTTGGGGACAACCAACTTCTATGCTGAGGCTGGGGAGATGGCTCGATTGGTGAAATACCATGAGGACCTGAGTTTGGATTCCCAGCACCCATGGAAGAGCCAGGTATAGCTACCTGCACCTATAAACCCAGTGCTGGTGAGGCAGAGACAGGAGGATCCCAAGCACTTGCCTACTAACGAGTCTAGCTGAATCAGTGAGAGATCCCGTCCCAAAAGATAAGGTAGCTAAAGTACGTGCTGTACAAGAGTGAGTGCCCGAGTTCAGATCCCTAGAACCCACATAAAAGCTGAAAACTGTTCCGATGTGCCTTCAGGGAGAGGAGAAGCAGAGAGAGGAGAAGCTTCCAGAAGCTCTCAGGCCAGCGAGTTTGGCAAATGCAAGGGTGAGCATTAAGAGACCCTCCTTCAAACAAGGTGGACGGCAAGGACTGACACCTGAAGTTGTCTTCTGACCTTGATATGTGCCCAGGCTCACACACGTGAACACACCAAAATAGTAAATAAATAAAAATGTGGGGAGCGACTGAGGAAGATACTCAATATTGGCCTCTGGTTTGCACATGCATGCACACACACACACACACACACACACGTGATCACAAGTATACAAATACGCACATGCACACTGCATACACACACATATGCTAAATAAATAAATAGTTGTGGCAAACAAATAGAGATGGGATGTTGGGTTTGAGAGGGTAAGGTGTGAGAAGAGAGAGGGAGAAAACTAAGAGAAGTGAATGGACATGAAGTGGCCCCAAAAATAGACAAAAGAGGGAGAGAACATGACCTCGAACCCTGAGGTGGGTGAAGCTAGGGAAAGGTTCCCACAACAGAAAGGAACTTGGTGTTTGGAGGTGGGGTGAGAGAAGGGACCAGAAATGCAGCAGAGGAAGCTGGAGTAAGCGGTGATCAGAAGAAACTGGAAGCCCTTGAACATTCTAGAAACAATGTAGGACAGAGGCTGCTTCCACCCCCGCCACACACACACTCCAGCACAGTGAAGGACAGAGGCCATTCTGTGTGAATACATAAGGGCAAGGTGACCCCAAAAGTTTGCCTTGCATCTCAGCCCCCAGGGTTCAGAGGATGGGTTCTGGATATGGGCAGACCTTACTTGCAGGCTGCCATTTATCATTTGTGCTCGACAATTCTGGAAGCAACAGGACTGGAAGGGAACCCCCTTGCTCAACTGAAGTCACGCACAGTGTGCTAGGGGCGGCCTGCAGCCAATGACTGACGACTACTCTGACTCAAAAGTGTGCTCTCTTGCTCAGGGTGAGGACCGTTCCACCAGACAGCTCCTCCTTCCCTATCCCCATGTACCCACCCGACAGCAGACAGAAAGCAGACATGACATGAGGCCACATCTTTGCTCAGTCCTGTTCCCGTCCTCACCTGCCCTGCTCCTTTCTCTGCAGGCTGTTCCTACAAAGGATGGCTCCACTCTCTAAAACCCACGTGGCCTGCCTCAGGCTCTGCATCCGGGGGATATGACCTATGACAGGTGACCTTCCCTGAGGAAGAAGGAATCAAGCACACTTCCCTGGAGTGCTGGTGGAGGAGGGGAAGGGCACTCTGAATCTCCTCTTGTGATAAACTGCTGAGGGTCACCCTTGACTCTCTCCCGTATTGGCTTTCTTGTTCCTTCTCCCATAGGTGCAGCCCATCTCTGCAGGTTCAGAAGCCCGCGTGTCGGACAGCCCAGGTTCTAATCCCATTGCCACCCCATCAAGCACAGGCTGCCTTGGGGCTTGGCTTCTGGAGCGAGAGAGTGCCTACCCCACTTGGAGGCAGCTCCCTCTTCCTCTGGCTCCCCTCCATTCTCTCCCTTCCCATACATTCCCCATGATCAGTATTTAAAGAGGCTAATAAGTAGGTTGGCACCGTTGATTAATGCATAATCTTAATCATGATTGCATAGTGTAATTGGCATTAATTTGAAGAGCCAGTTCATTATGAAAATAATTGTCACTGCTTTCTACTTTAATAAAATGGAGCAGTGACACCAGGGCCGCTAAGGAAATGGGATAGGGTGTCTGTGCATGCGTGCATGCGTGCATGCGTGTGTGTCCTGGAAGATGTGGCACGTGGGTACAGCAGGGTACAGCTGGAATACGCCCTTCAAACGGATCTCGCCTGGAGGCCCAATGTGTAAAACAAGAACAATCATAGTGGTGGTTGTGTGTGAGGGATGCCACTCAGTTGTTCTCCCCTGCATTTCACACTTAGGAGGACATCTACAATCCCATTAGGCAGGAATCACCGTTGTCCCATTTTGCAGAGGAAGGAAGTGAGGCACAGGGATGCTAAGAATATTAAGATGGGCCTGGAGAGATGGCTTAGGGGTTAAGGCACATGTCTGCAAAGCCGAAGGACCCGGGTTCAGTTCTCCCAGTCCCATGTAAGCCAGATGCTCATGGTGGCGCATGCGTCTGGAGTTTGTTTGCGGTGGCTAGAGGCCCTGGTGCACCCATTCTCACACACTTCTCTCCCTCTCTGTCTCAAATAAATAAATAAAATGTTTTTTTTTAAAAGAATATTAAGATGGCCACGTGGCAAATTCTTTTCTGCTGCGTAAGCTTGAAGGTGTGCAGGAGCTGGCTCACATAGCTGTTGAGAGTCAGGAGTTAAACTCACAGGATTGGGGCTGGAGAGATGGCTCAGTGGCTAAGGCACTTACCTATAAAGCCTAACGACCTGGGTTCAGTTCCCTAGCACCCGGTAAAACCAGATGCACAAAGTGGTGTATACATCTAGAATTCATTTGCCATGGCTGGAGGCCCTATCTATTCTCTCTGTCTCTCTCTCTCTCTCTCTCTGCTTTGCAAAAATAAAAAATAAATAAAAATATTTTTCCTTTAAAAAAAAGAAATATCAAACCCACCGGATCTCTCAAGGCCACTGCTTGTGTGGCTGGCAGTTTGAAATGGGCAAAGCCAGAGAGAGTTGACAGCACAGGAAGCAGCAGGTGCTACCTATAGGGCTGGGCTTCTGAGAACAGTGCTTTATCAGCATGTCACTGCCCAAACCCATTTCCTTAGCCTGGGCTCCGAGATACTGGGAGCCACGGTGTGGGGAGCACTACAGCCCCTGGGTTTCTACCAAGCATGACATGCATACTGTTGCTCTGCTCTAACCCGTAACCAGGGGGGGTGAGAAAGGAGGACAGAACTAGCTGTGTCCCTGGGCAGCTTCTTTCTTGTCCTATTACGTTGGTGCCTTAAGGCATGTTTAGGAAACATTTTGAATACTTAAAGCATAAATGCTTAGGTAGGTGTGTGTGTGTGTGTGTGTGTGTGTGTGTGTGTTGTATGCATGCATATTTACATGCATGTGCACGTGTATGGGGAGGCCAAAAGTAGACATTGAATTGATAGCTCTTCACCTTGTTTTTTTGAGCCCAGGACTCACTGATCAGCTAGTCTAGTTAAACAATGAGCCCTGGTGATCCTCCTGTCTTCCCTTCCTTTCTTCCTTCCTCCCTTGCTTCCTTCCTTTCTTTATCAATGTAGGATCTCACTCTACTAGCCCAGGAAGACTTAGAATTCACTATGTAGTCTCAGGCTGTTCTTGAACTCATGGCAATCCTCCTACCTCTGCCTCCCCAGTGCTGGGATTTAAGGTGTGCGCCACCGCCAAACCCAGCCTGTCTCTACTTTCTGAGTCCTAAGATTCCAGGCATGTGCCATCGCGTCCAGTATCCACATGGTTGCTGGAGACGCACACTTAGGACCATACACTGTGTAGCAAGCACTTTACTAACTAAGGCCTCTCCACAGACTAATGCTTAGATTTTTTTTTTTTTTAAAGACAGGGTTTCACTCTAGCTCAGGCTGATCGGGAACTCACTCTGTAATCCAGACTGGCCTCAAACTCACAGTGATCCTCCTACCTCAGCCTCCACAGTGCTGGGATTAAAGGCATTAAAGAGTCACTATACTGCTTCAATGCTTAGACTTTTAAGATTGCATTTTATACCTCTAGAAATATCCCCATGTGGTATATTCCTTCTGTGTCCCTCATGAAGTTGCTATGGTTGTGTTTGTGGTTCTCGGGCACCCTGGGGCCACTGAGCATCTGTCTCCCAGGTGCGTCCAGGCAACTGTGGAGCAGGGTCTTGAGCGGCTGTGAGTGCAACGGGGAAAAAACACCCAGGAGACAGCTTCAGAGAACAGCTCGTTTATTTGACAGGGGAATGGGCTAATAAGTGTTTGTGAAAGAGTGGAAAGAGGTAAGGGTCATAAGGGGATTGGTTAGTTCAAAGGACCTGCTGATGCCTAATTAGCATGTAGTGACATCACGGGTGAGCAGGAAAGGGTCACAAGGTCTGAGTAGTGGTGGGAAAAGGTATGGGGCATGGGTCATAGGGGGATTGGCTGTGTGAAGGCTGTTGGCTGATACCACATTAATATATAGGGATGTGCTAGGCAAGTGGCAAGAGGTCACAAGGCACTAGGGAAAACGAAATCTAAGTCTTATTAGGTCCAGGTGTCCCGGGCTGGGGGAAGGAGTGGCCTCACTCCTGCTGGCCTTGCGGCCTGAGGTTATTGGGGTCCAGGCTCGCTGCATACTTGGAGAGGAAGCAGCCTCACTCCTGCCAATCCAGGGACCCAAAGTTATTGGGGTCTAGGCCAGCTGTGACCTCCTGTGCCCCAGGGCCCTTAGCTGTGCCTGGCAGCTAAGGTCCGCAACGGCCCGGGACCCTTACCTGTGCCCGACATGTGTCAAGCTTCTTGTGACCTCAGATACCAGCAGAGGGGATTGCTGCTGGCTCTGCTCACCTCATCATCAAGGCCATGTATCCTGCAGGAGGGTCACCACCCCACATCCCTGACTCCTGTGGGCAAGATGGCTACAGAGAGTCTCCAGGGCAGCTGGCAGCAACAGCCAAACCCCTTGCTGGAGCTGCTGGCTCCAGGGTTGTTCAAGAACTGTCTGTAGCCCTTTGAGATTCCCTTTCTCTTTGACAATTTTGTGCTCCTGGATTTGGCCCTTTCAAAAGCGACAGAGCTAGCAGGTCCCTGAACACAGGGTGTCTGGGGACTCCGACAGGGCCTGCAGCGTGCTGACTGCCAGGCAACCAGGTCCCATGAGAGGCACGGATGTTTTCAGTGGCAGAACCAGAACCCACCCGTCCTCAGGCCATAGTCTGTCTAGTTTGCTTTGTTCTCTTTCGGAGGTTTCTCAGATGTCACACAGATTAATTGAGACATGGATCAGTGACATTGCTGCTGACGCCTGTTCCCGGGCCCTCTCTCCATCTCTTCTGATCAGGGTTCTCGTCTCCCTGCCAGGGCCCCCGCAGTTCCTTGTGCCTCCCTGGGCTGCGAGAACCAGGCTCTGACTTCCCTGGATCTCAGCGTGCCCTTCAGGTGAACTTACTTCACAGGCTGCTCTGTGTCCTTGTGTCAGCAAGAGGGGGGGCTGGGAGTGGAAGGGTACGGGGGCCAAACTTCCCTATGATCCTGCCTGATGATGGGGTGTCTTAATGATATTTCAAGTTTATGATGGTGTGAAAGCAAGCCACAGTTAGTAGGCACTGTTGTGGAATTCTGATCTTGTCCCAGCAATGTTCTCATGACGCCGAGCGACAGCGAGAAGGGGTCTTAGTCAGCCACCCAGTCACGAGGGGATGACCGATCCTCTCGTGTTCTGTGCGCTCAGCGTGGAGAAGCAGTAGGCTGCATGTACTGCAATACCTGTCAACTAAGTTCAATTTACAAAGGATTTATCAGGAGGAAGCCAAGGGACGTTATTAGCACATGCTTTAGAATGAAGGAACTGCACCCAGCAGAGAAAGTTCAGGGATGGGCTTTCTGATGCTCTGGGCAAAGAACTGGAGATAAACAGTATGCTTATTTCCCTTTTTATTCACTCATTCATTCATTCATTCATCTGCTCCTTCACTCATTCACTCACAGCCATGAGCAAGGCACAGAGCTGAGCATGGGGTGAGTGAGATAGATCAGCATTCCAGCCCTGTAGGAACTCACAGGAGATGACGGCGGGGGGGGGGGGGGGGGGAGGAGGGGGGCTGCCCTCAGAAGTGCAGTCTATCACTCCCCAGTGACAAGATCACTCTAGACAGCAGGGGGCACAGAAGAGTCAGTGCTGGGGATGTCTCCATGGGGGAAGGTGACCTCTCACCTGCTCTGAGCAGCCTTGGGCGGCCACCAGAGTGATGGGGACTTGTGCTCAGGCAGGGCCAGTGGGAAGAGAGGGAGCAGGCAGGGTTTGCTTTGCTAGGACTGGCCAGTGGTTAGCTGAGGGCTGGAGTGGGGTCTGGGAGAGGGAGGGGGTGTGGAAGACAGCCCTGAGGTCTGAACAAGGACAAGGTAGAGTTAAGCCCACGGACTCAACAGACTCCATGACTTCACCAGTCATGTGACCTTGGGCAAGTCCCTCCACGGCCCTGTGTATCTGCTACCGTGTCTGCGATGGTGATATTGACGGGGTTCGCCACATTAGGGATATTTTGAGGCTCTCATGGAATAAATCAGTGACCATGATTTGAAAGGCCTCAGTAAGAATAAGAAGTTGCTACTGGGGTGACAGGGAGGCTGGGGACCTTCACCTGAGACGTGACTGTCTCCAGAGAAGAGCCAGTTCTGGAGAGGGCTCTGTGCCTGCCCCTGGAATCCCGGGCGTCGGGGGGGGGGGGGGCGTTCCTGATGGAGTCCAGGGGCCTGGTGGCCGTTGTTGTGACTGATCTGCTCATATGTGAGCTTTGTCTCTACAACTCACAGACATGCAAGTCAAAGACTGCGGAATTGACCACGTGGAGAGGATGGCTGCGGGCTCCAGCGCTGCCCAGAGACCCTGATGAGGGATGGGCTGTCAACAGGAAGAGGGGCCAGAGCCTGGCTGAGGGGAGAGAGGGCCCCAGCAAGCGTTACACAGGGGCCTGGGGAGTTCTGAGTGCCCTTGCCAAGGGCAGCAGGAGCGGAGATGTAGAACTGCCATGCTGTTTCTCAGAGGCACTAGCAGGGCATCCTGCCTCCTCCATTGACCACCGAGTGGCCCTACAGTCCACTCTCCTCTGGCTGGCCTCTGTGAACAGTAAAAAAGGCTAAGCCCCTCCACGCCGGCCCAGCTCCACCTCTGCAGCGTCCCTTCCACACGGCTGGCTATTCTCACCCATGGTCCTCCCGACCCTGCTGGGTCCTTTGCTCACGGCCTTTCTCTGCAGCTGATGCTGTCCTTGTCCCCTTGTCCCACTCTCAGGCCACCTGCAGATGTTGCCTCTGCATGACCTCAGCTTTCTCTATTCCCAACATTCCCTAAGAGGCCCAGGCTTGGCCAGTGAGTGAGAGAGGCTACTGGTGCCAGTGAATGACCAGACCAGCAACAGCCTCATCCAGGAGATTGGGGGGGTGGGGGTGGACAGACACACAGCCGCTCACCCCTGAAGAGGCTCCATGCTAAGTGCACATCGTCCCAGTTCACCTGTTTCTGGGAGGGCACTAGGGAGACGGAGTCCCAAGGGCCCATGCAGCCACCAGCTCACACAGCCCGCCCTGACTCGCCTCACCTCCGACTAATGTCTCTTCCCTGCTTCTGGGGTCACTCCTCAGACACCCTTCTTGCATCTGAGTCCTTGTCATTCTGTTTGCATTAGGGAGTTCCCACCACTTTATCTGAGCTCCAAGGCCATCTTCCTCTGGACCTCACACACGTCGTGTGGTGACACACTGTTGGGACCAGTTGTGTGCTCCACTTGCTCCCCCACTAGACTGCAGTCATCTGCAGGCTGCGTGCGCACCGCTGTCGTTTAGGCATCTCCTGACCTTGCCCAGGCCTGACACCACACAGAGAAGCTGTGAAGAGACATCTGTTACACGAATGCTTACACACACACACCAACACACACACTGACACACTGTTTAAGAAGCTAATTCCAGCTCAAGACTTTGATATTTACATGACAAATTAGACAACATACAAATACCCCTCAGAGACCCTCACTCAATCAATATGCCCGGCCAAGTCCTGAGCCCCCCTCCACCCCCATCCAGTACTGATTGGTGGCTACCAGATGAAAAAAAAACTGAGGCAGGCACTTAAAAGACACCCTGCCACATGTCGGCATGGACAGGGTACCACTGCCCACTGAGATATGGCTGCAGAAAGGCCCTGCTTGTCTGTGGCCAGAAGTATGGACTATAATCAGCCTTAAGTCATGCACATCTCTACACAGGACACCTGCTTGGCAGAGGTCCTTGTACCAAGAAGAGAACGCTGCCCCAGGGGCCCCCTCCATGCCAGTCTGTGCGCCCACAGGCCTGCTGTGAGAAGGCCGAGCTAAGGCCAGCACAAAGTGGGCGTGAGCAGAGGTGAGGGCTGGGCCCACAAGCAGAGTGGGCACCTCGGGGGGAGGAGAACACAGCATTTGGCATCCTTGCTCCCATCCTTGTCTGTTTTAAATATCAATTGCTATGCAGGTTAAACACTTATTCAGATGCCTTTTAGCTTAAAAGCAAGCTAATTGATCTCTGGAGATACTGAATGAACAATGAAGAAACTGCACTAATTATAGAATCAACTTCCACTCTCTGTTTTCTTCTGTTTCTTCTCTGACAATGCTGCTCCAGCGACAGCTAGGAGCCTGGGGGAGCAAAAACACATGTTGTCTTTACTACACAGCAACATCCAACCGCGTTTCCCTCCTTCCAACAAGGCTCTGAACTGGGAGAAACCCTCCCAGGCAGAGCTCCCTCTACAAACTGCTCCCAGATGGGAGTCCTCAAAGGCAGGACTTTAAGATGCTACAAACATCAGTACTGTTCCCCACTGGCTGGAATCCACCCAAGTTCCCTGCCCTGCCCCCGTTTCTCCTTCCATCTGCACCCCCCAAAGCCAAAAAAAAAAGTCTACTGTGGCCACTTCCTGCTCAGTCAATCTTACTTCCTCTCCTGTCTCAGCTTCTTTGTAATGGCCATCTGGAATTAGAGACGCAGCCCAGCATTGACCTGGCCATCCTTCTGGTTTCTGTCCCCGTCCACCGGGGAGAAATTGGCCTGGGAGATCCCAGGTGGAGCCCAGTGCTGCCTGGGAAGAGGTGAGAGCCTCGGTTCGTCATCTGGTAATATACACAGCACATCCCGTACATGAAAATCCAAATCAGAAACTTTTTGAGTGGTGCCCCGAGGCTGGAAAACTTTCAGACTTTGGAGCAGTCTGGATTTCACGTTAGGAAGGCTCGACAGGTAGTCTACGCAAATATTTAAAAAATTGAAAGGGCTCTGCAACACTTCTGGACCCAAGCATGTAGGACAACACTCAACCTATGGCCACGCAGGGACATCTCTCCTGTGTCACTTGGAGAGACTTCTGGGTCCTCCTGGTTTCTCTTCTCACCCCAGCCTAGGCTCTGACTGTAAATTCTGAGCCCGCAGATAGAACGAAGATGGGGTAGCTTTGGCTTGTTGGGGGAAACTGTCACTGTGACATCAACAGCCAAAGGAACCTGCAGACAAGGTGTGGGAAGCTAGTGTCCTCTCACTTGGAAAACTCGAAGTTAAACAAAGCTGAGTGGGTGTTTTTTGTCTGCAGGATTTCTCTATTCACCGGCACAGTGAACCGCCAAGACAGAGGTAAGCCACGTTTCCCAAACGGACGTGACAACCGTAGAAACCTTTCTTGACAGAGCATTCTCCCCAGAAACATGCTTTGGAAATTGCTGTGTTACAGTGATTTGGGCTTTAAAAAAAAAAAAAAAAACTTTTTCCACTTCTCATCCATGAGCTATTTGAGGACCAGGGCTAGATTCTCCACATCTCAGTCTGATCCTGGGCACCAGAGATACTTAAGAAAGAATGAAGGAAGGTTGAGAGCTAAAGTACTCTGGGGTCTCCTTAGCCCCGGGGAACGGGTCCTGTGGGATAGGTTTTGCTTTCTCCTGGGCTGCTTCCCAGAGCTTCGTCAGCTAGCTGCTTTAAATACGGCTTCAGAGGTGTGATTACTCACTCAGCTCTCATTAACGCGCCAGTGTGTGTGCACACCTGGGCAGGTGTGGGTACACATCTAGCTTAGGCGGAGACCCAGCGGGGAGGGAGGCACGGGAAGCCTCATCATGCTGAGGCTGTGTGCTTTTCTCTCCAGGGCCCTCGGAGGAAGGAAGAGACTCTCCCTTAATTATGATCGTTAGCAAATGAGGCTGCTTGAATCTTCTTCACAAGCTTGGGGCTGTTCCAAGGATTCCCAGCGACCTGCTTGTCCATCAGCGCAGGTGATAGAAACATCGGGCCCTTTAGCCTCTCCCTCGTTTAACAAACACTCAGTCGCTGGTACCTGTGCCAGGCACCTGGCATACAGCAGATCAGCAGTGTGGATGCTGCTACCAAAGCATCCTGTTCCCCCAAAGCTCTTTTAACTTTTGCTTATTCGTATGTGGGGAGCATACGCGTGTGTGGAGGGGCATGCATGGCCACAGCCTCGGCGTGGGGCTCAGAGGCCAACCTTCAGGTTGTCCCTGCTTGTCTACCTCATTTGAGGCAGGCCTTCTTGACCTGCTCTTCCTCGCTGTGCTCGCCTCAGGCTTCTGGGAAATTCTCCCGTCTCCACCTCCCGTCTCGCCATCGGCGTCAGGGTGCTGGGATTACAGAAGCTCACCATAGCTTCCAGCTTCTCATTTTAGTTTTTATTTATTTACTTGTTTGAGATGGTGCAGCGGGGGGAGAGAGAGAGAGAATGGGGGCACACCAGGGCCTCTAGCTACTGCAAAGGAGCTCCAGATGCATGTGCCATCTTGTGCAACTGGCTTATGTGGGTCCTGGGGAATCGAACCCGGGTCCTTAGGGTTCACGGGCAAGCATCTTAACCTCTAAGCCATCTCTCCAGCCCAGCCTCCAGCTTTTTCCCTGTGGTCTGAGGATGGAGCTCAGGTACTCCAGCTTGAGTGGAAACACGTTATCCATTGTGTCATGCTCCACCCCCGGCCCAGAAAAAACTCTTAATGCTTTGCAGTTTGCAATCAACTTAAAGATGTTTTTAAATTTTTTTCCTGTAATTTATTAACTTTTTCATGTCTGATTCAGCTTAGAACAAGTTACAGTAAAATTTTAATTAAGTTTTATGAAAAAATTTCAGCATTATATTGTTAACTTTTTTTTTTTTTTTGAGGTAGGGTCTCACTCTAGCCCAGGCTGACCTGGAATTCACTATGTAGTCTCAGGCTGTCCTTGAACTCACAGCTATCCTCCTGCCTTGCATGTGCATATTGTAGCCACTCTGAAGGACAGTAATGACCTCAGTTGTCCTTAAGGCTCATAAAATGGCATCACTATTGCCAGATGTTTCTAAATTTCTGTGAAAACACATTCAGATAAACAGATTAATTGCCTGGTTTAATCTTAAAAATCTATCTGTTACCTAGTTACGGTCTGCCTCTGTCCCTCACCCTGCACCTTAGAACATAAACCCTTTGAGCCTACAGGTCTAGTCTGTTTATAACACGGTGCCTGGCACAAAGGGGGCATTCCATAAAAATTTCTCAAATATATGAATATGCATGAGCCCTATGAATATGTATAAGCAAGTATGCCGTGGATAACAGCAGAGCTCCAGGGAGGTAACAAGTGGACAACAGCTTTGAACCAGAGCTGCTGCCTCAGGGTGGCAGAAGGGGACACTACACAACGTAAGAATATAATCCAGAGCTTTTAAGCGGTGGGAAGTGGGGTGGGGAGAGATTGCTCACAGAAGCATCCAGATCAGAAAGCTGAACCCTTATTGCTGAGAGCCAGGAAGAGCCATAAATCCCCTCCTCATCACAGCCACACGAAAAGCCCAAGGCAGTTTAGGACAGAGAAGGCAGCAGGTGCATCTGCAGAACGGGAGCAAAGTTGCAATCTCCAAATTTGCATGAACTGTCAGCAGCAACGGAGAAAAGAAAGAAGCAGTCTGAATTTTAAACACTGAGGTTTAAAGACACCATCCTCTAAGCCCTGCACTTTGAACAAATGCAAAGACAGCATTTCCTGCACGCCCACCTGGTGGAGGCGGGCCGAGGGACCAACTACACGGAGAGCCAGGCAAACCGAAGCCTCGGCAGACACACCTACCCAGCCTCTTGTTTCATGCCTTTGTCCTCCGGATTTCACTGAGCCCTTACTATAACCCTGTGTGGATTCTATATGGATTCTTCTCTCTCTCTCTTTTTCACAAGAGGAAATGGAAGCTCATGGAAGACAAGGATTTGTGCTGCAGGCCCAGGAGGCAGGCTGTGGGTGGCCTCGGGGATGGAAGTTTGGAAACATCCCCATCGGTGATGAGCTATCACTTCCGGAGTCCAAGGGAGTACATGCCCATCCTTACCGTGGGTTCCTCATGGTCTGAAGGGGAAGACAGTCAACTAGAGCAATCCACAACAATATGATGCCTCTCCGTTGTAATGGGTACAGTGCTCCAAAGAGAAAGAACAAAGGGCAGGGCCCAGGAGCTTCCTCAGAGGAGAAGACTCAGACGGGGTCTTTAAGAGTGTAATCAGTATCTCTATCACCAACTTGACTGCATCTAGATGTCAGAGATCTGTGAGGAGATTTCTACTTTGGGTTGGTTGAGGTAGGAAGACCCATGGTCACTGTGGGCAGTACCACTCCATGGGCTGGGGTCTCAGGCTGAATACAAAAAGTGATAGCTGCCTGAGTGCCAGCATGCACCCCTCTCTGCTTCCTGGTGGTGGGTGCCATGTGACCAGCTGCTTCATGGTCCTGCCACGGGTCCTTCTCCAACTGTGAGCCCAAACCAGCCTTTCCTTCTCCAAACCGCTTTTGTCGGGCATCTTGTCACAGCGATGAGAAAAGTAACTGAGAAACGGATAGCACGGGAAAAGAAAAGGCACCCAGCGGGCAGTAGCAGCTGAAGGAGGGAGGACAGAGTAGTTGGGCTAAACCACATCCTGCCAGCTTTGCCCAGCTGACACACGGCAGTGACATCCCCACCAGGTCTCTCCTGGTGGTACCGGTTGTGCCCGTGGGCACTGCCATGGATGACGGGGGCGTCCTGCAGGAAAGCCGTGTGGCCACCCAGAACCTGCATCTACTGGTCTTCAGGAGAGCACAAGGTATGAGGGAAAGGAAGAGGACACCCCTTCCTGGCTGCACAGCAGGCTACAGCCGTGGGTGGGGACCTGCTCCCGGGGTGTCGCACCCCAGGCTCAGAGTAGAACTGAGGAGCTGTGTGGTAGACTGGTCCCTGAAACTTGCCTTCCAAGGCCGATGGCCACGGTTCCCTGAGCTCACCTTGCCCCGCCTGGCTCCCTTGTCGCATGCCTCATTTTCCCTAGAAAGAAGAGAACACAGCGGCCTGGCGCCAGCCTGGTTTGGTGCAGTTCACACCCCAGCGCTGCCAGATGTCTCTCCACCCCTCTCTGTGTCAAGCTTCACATCTCTGGAAAGGGGAATTCACCTGGTAGACAGGGCAGAGGAGGATGTCGCCACATTCCCAGCTGCCTGACACAGAGTGGCTGCACCTGCTGACTGCGGACTCTCCCTTCCTCGTGTTTTCTACATGAGACTTGAGGTGAGGCCCGTTGCCGAACTGGACTTGCAAATCCTGGGTTCAGTCCCATCTTCGTCTGTGTCTTATTCCAGAAGGCACTGTCTGCCATCAGGATAGGTACCAGGTGGGTCCTGCTCTCCCTTCCACCTGGACTTAGCTGAGGAATACCTCCCTGGCACCCCAGCTCCCCTGCTCCAGCACAGTTCTGTTCTGAGACTACGAAGCCAGACCAGTGTCTCTGTGCCTCTCTGGAAGGTAGATGTAGCCACCCCAATGCCATTCCCCACACCCGCCCACGCCTGGGTTTTGCTCCAGCCATGGGCCTCATGCTGCCTGCCTGGTAATAGTTGGGGAAGCGAGCTGATGGGCAAAAAAGAGGCTCCGTTGCTCTCTGGGACCAATTTGTGAGCTTTCGGAGGCGGCTCTCGCTCTCGGTTTCTGCTTCGTCCTTGCCTGCCTGCTGCTCCTGTGCTCACGTACCCTGGCTGTTAGGAGTGGAAAGGAGGCCGGAGAGATGGGGATCACCCTCCACCAGGCAGCCCGCAGGGAAGGCAAATGCCCGCCCAGAGGTGAGGTGGGCAGGAGTGGAGCAGCCTGGAGAAGACCTGTGGGTGGATGGGTGGTTCTAGAAGAGGCGGAGCCCACTTCCCCTCCACCCTTTGCTCTCAGACAGTTGCTGTCAAATGCAGCGGGGGTGCACGCTCAGCTCTGGCCCCCTCTGGTTGGCAGCAGGACAGTGGAGAGGCCACGGAGCGGTCCTCTGGCACCTGCAAGCTGCATGGCCTCCAACACTCAGCTCAATGAGCCTTGATGCCCTTTAACTGTAGTCTGGGAGAGACGACTTGCAGCTAGCGGGGGTATGACTATGAGTGTGACCTCTCAAACACTGCTTACCCTCTCTGAACAGTATCTCTGTTCACGGGATTCTGTGAGGACCCAGGCAGCCCTCAGCAGAGTGCCCGGTGCACAGACGGCCCTCGGTAACCTGCAGCTAATGCTGTTTTCATTACCATATTCCACTGATCCCTCATCACACATTTCTTTTTCCCCTCACATTTTAACAACCCTGAAATCGAGATGGGTCTTGCAATAGATGATAAGAAAGCACCGTGTCACAGTCTAATTGGTGGCACGCTTTCTTAGGGAAGCACATGAAAGTTCTACCTTACAGCAGGCTTTTTGAAACCAAGACAGACTCGGGCAGGACAAGGCGTTTCCACTGAGGCCGTGACCTGCCGTGCCCTAAGCGTGTCCCACATGTCTTGGATTGTCTCCAGGACAGATCCTCAGACACATCAGGGACACTTGCTGGCCAAGAGACACAGAGAGGGAGGCCACATGGCCACCACACAAGGTTGTGGACGGTGAAAGGTCCACGTGAGATGTGTGCAGTGGCGGCCAGGCCTCATCCCAGCCCTGGCTTTGCTCCTCATCAGCAACCCACAGGACATGGAGCTGGCTGAGTGGGAGGGAGCAGGCTTCGCAGTGTGAGGGCCTCCCCAGAGATCCCCGGAGGTCAAATTTTTTTCACAGTTTCTGTGGGAGGATGAAGATAATGAGAACCCCAAGAGAGAAGAGGTAGGGAAGGTGGGGGTGGGCTCCACCCCGTGGCTGCCACTCCTGCTCCCTGGCCTTGCAGCTTCTTCCTCAAACTCCCGAAAGCTCTCCACTGCCTCCGCGGCTTCAGGTCCTTCCCTGAACACCAACATGACCCAGCAACTGGGCAGCCAGTGTGCCTGGCACACAGGGGTCTGGGGCTAGCTCCTACCTCTCCTTCTGGTTTTGGCCCTGGGCTCACCATCTAGACTTGAAGCCCCACTGGGAGGGCTCCCAAGGATGTGGGGCCAAGAGCTTGTTGATGGAGAAAGGAAAGTTGCTGGATCAAGTTCCTATGCCCGGTCTTGTGCTGGGACTTCGCCTACACTTTTGCCTTGAGCCCTCCCAAGAGGGCTCCCAAGAACTAATGAGGAAATAAGAAGAGAGCTGCTTGTCGCAAGAGCAGTGCAAGGCGCTCAGAGATCAGATCCACCCTCCGCAGCCCCTTATGTTCCCCACACGTGAGCAATCCCCCAGCCTCTCCCACAAGCCACAACGAAGCTATGATCAGAGGCCCAGGCGGGAGGTGGCGTTTGTCGGGGTACAGGGAGGCCATGCTTCAGAGCTGCAGCCTGGGAGCCCACACAGAGCCCCCAGCCCTCACCCTTGCTCCGCAAAACCATTAAACATGCAACATCTCATCTTGTTCCTGGACAGCCAAGGGCTCCGAGTCACAGGAGGTGACATTGCTCTCCAACAGGTAAGTTGTTCAACAGATGGGCAGTGGAGTGGCAAAGAAATACATTATTAATGTTTCTGGTTAAATTAACTGATTAAAACCACCCCAGGTAAGAATGTACATATCAGCGCTTTGCCCACAGCAAATGAGGAATTAATGGAATATGGCTGCGTCTTTGTAATGAGACACAGACAGGGGCTGTCTGGAAAGGTTCGCTATCTTCAGCACAGCGGCAGGGGGCTGAGGGGTGGCAGAAGGCTTGATCTGTCTGTTAAACAGACCTCTGCTGATGGGCTCCAGGAAGGGGAAGAAAGTCCCAAGGGTTTTGTCGGCCCTGATGAAGACCTGAGAGAGCCTGTGAAAGCCTCCTGCTTTGCTGGAGGCTCAGAGGGGGACTCATAGCAAAAGCAGTACACCGCTAACGAAAGCATGGATGAAGGACAGAATAATGCACAGGATCATGGGGTGTGGGTCTAGGCTCTGCCCTGGTACATATTATATAGGTGAACTCTGTGGTAAGGCCTCAAGATTCTTTATTATTATTATTTTTTTTTTAGAGGTGGGGTGGAAGGATAGGGAATTGGTATGCCAGGGCCTCAGCCACTGCAATTGAACGCCAGATGTTTGCGCCACCTAGTGGGCATGTGCAACCTTGCGCTTGCCTCACCTTTGTGCACATGGCTAACGTGGGATCTGAAGAGTAGAACATGGGTCCTTAGGCTTCGCAGGCAAGTGCCTTTACCACTAAACCATCTCTCCAGCCCAAGGATTCTTATCTTTAAACTGCAAGCAACAGTTCTGAATGTTCTCACTTCTAACTCTTGCTTGCCTCATATCATAGCTTCCTGGATAGATCTCTGTGTTCATTTACCCTGTCCGTACTCTCAGCAGATAACCTTGTGCCAGCTGAATGCCATCTGGGCTGTACCCAGATACCCTCTGCCCTTGCAAAGTTTGAGGTAATTTCTCTTTGTGCGTGTATGTTCGTGTGTGTGTGTGTGTGTGTGTGAGGCACGTATGGGCCACAGCACACATGTGGAGGTCAGAGGACAACTTTCAGGTTGCCTTCTACCTCATTTGAGGCATGGGATCTCTCTTTCTCTCTCTCTCTCTCTCTCTCTCTCATTCTCATTGCTGATCATTGCTGTTCTCATCAGGCTAACTGATCTACAGGATTATGGGAAATTCTGTCTCTTCTCACTGTCAGTGTGCTGGGATTACAGAAGCCTACCACAGCTCCCAGACCAGTACTTGGGCTTTTTTTTTAGTGTGTGCATTGTATGAGGGTGCACATGTACCTGAGGGTATATGTATGTGTGCATCTGTGTAGATCCAGAGGATAACCTCTGAAGTTCCTCAGAAACACTATCAACATTTTAATTTTTTAAATTTATTTGTAAGGAGAGAGAGAGAGCGCAAATGGGTGTGCCAGGCCCTTTAGCTGCTACAGACAGACTCTAGATGCATGTGTCCCTTTGTGCTTCTGGCTTTATGTGGGTACTGGGGAAGCAAACTCAGGTCATTAGGTTTTGCAGGCAAGTGCCTTATTCACTGAACCATCTTTCCAGTCCACTTTCAACCTTGTTAGAGACAGAATCTGTCAATGGCCTGGAGCTCGCCAGGTAGGCTAGACTGGCTAGCACATGATTCCCCGGGATCCTCCTGTCTCTGCTGTCCCAGTGCTAGGATTACAAACGTGTGCCACCATGCCCAGCATTTTTTCCATGGGTTCTGGGTATTGAACTCAAGCCCTCATGTTTGCATAGCAATCCCTTCATCGATTGAGCCATCCCCCCAGCCTGTAGAGTCAAAAACTCTGTTTTAACAAAACGGTCACTGATGTATGCCCAATACTTGGTCACACACAGATCTGGACACACATACATTCACACATGCTCTCGCTGACCCATCCAGACACACCTGCATATGAGCAAGCCTAAATGCAAACACACAAATTTCAGAGCTTTCATACCACTAAGTACCAAGGGGAGGCCCCATCACGAAAGGGTACCAAGTGGGGACACTTCGGAGACAGCGACGGGGTGAGGGGCTTGAGGGAGGCACTATTGGGGCAGAGGATCAAGGACCAGTTTTCTCCTCAGTGAAATCAGTTTTACGCCAGGGCGTCAGCAGCTCCCAGAGGCTGTGACCCAATTCTGGCAAAAGTGAGGTTTTGCATTCATTAGCCAGACAATCACATCCCTGCCACGGACGGCTTCCCTGGACCTCAACTGGCCAGAGACCCAGAGGTCCAGGCTGGGCAGGGTGCCCCTGGACTAGGGCTGGGCTGGGGTGTTCTTGCACCCTCTGCCCCGAACCCCCTAGCAGCATGGGGAGCTCTCTGAGGTGCTGATAGCTCAGGACACTGAGGAATTGGCCGGAGAAGCTGTTTTTCTCCTTCCCTGCTGCTAGTCTACTGGCTGAGAGGAGAGCAAGGGAGAACGTGCTGGGCCTCACTGCCCTCTCACACACATCGCCAGCCTTGAATGCCAGGCTGGGAAGCGGGAGGGAGGCACCAGCCGGGAGCTGCCTAAAGACTCCCAGCCTGCGAGGAGGCCCGCGAGGGGGTCAGCGCCGGAGTCGCGGTATCATTAGCTGTTTACCCTGAGAAAGTTCACACTACTGGAGGCCGTGCTCGAGCTGTCAAAAACATCCGCGCACAGTGCTGACAGCTCTGCCAACTGCGCTCCCCAGGGCCCAGCAAAGCAAATATTTAGCAGGAGCCTGGCTCTCAGGCGCACGTGCACACACCTACTAGCAGTGGGGGTGGGGGAGGGAAAGGGGGGGCGCTTGTGTCAGCGTATGGCTACAGGTACTGAAGACTTACCACCCAAACCCTGAGTCCAGGGGCACATGTGCCATGGATACCTACAGGTTACACAGCACACAGGGATGGACGTGCCAGCACACACTCTCAGGATGGTACCATACTGTCATATGTATGGAGCACTGTTTGTTGGGCATCCTTTCCAGGGGCTTAGTGTGCATTAATCCAGTGCCCCCCTCCATGACCCTAAAGGACAAGCATTTTATCATGCACCCATTTTTCAGATGATAAAAACTGAGGTTCTGGCAAGCAGACTCCATAGCTAGTGCTCTTACCAATAGACACCTGCCCACTCAAAGGCACATGTCCTTTGAGACACTAAGATTTGGACACAGCACACACAGGCAGGGTTGAGCTCACGTGTGCCTTCAGAGAAGCATTCTTGAGTGGACACATGCATGGACACCACACAAGCAAGCCCCCAGCAGCCTAATCCAAGCTTTTTCCTCTTGCCAGCTGGACCCTCTGCCCAGCCCCCAGAACATGTCCTCTGAGCCTCCTGCAAGCTGTCCTTCCTCCGCTCAGGCTGCCCAGCTGAAGTTGGCGACAGTGCTGGCAGCCGCCCGCCGACAGGGAGCTGGCCTGGATGGGGAGCAGGTCCAGATGGTGGTGGTGAGCCCCAGATGTTGTGTGGAAACAAACAAGCCTGCTGAAATCTAGAACTTGGCTCCAACCTGGCCCTGCAGAGTGGCCCTCCCCCAGACTCGGGCTCTGCTGCTGGTATGGCGATGAGAGTGCTTAGCTCTGGGGCCTTGGCATCTTAGAACCCTGGCTACTCTGGGTCCAAACAGCCCTGGGCAGTGAGGCCTGAAGGTGTTCACTGCCGAGCTGGGTGCTGGGTGCTGGGTAAGGGAGCCCTGAGTACCTCCCACTTATGCAGCCTCTGCCAACCTGATCCATTTGGGTGTCTGTGCCTAACCTGCAGCTTCCCAGCCCCGCTACATGCCTTCCCTCAGGAGTCTCACTCAGAGATCCACAAAACTGCTACTCGCTAATTCCCAAGGTCACTTTCTCCCAGTTCTCAGGGCCACTGAAGGTCAATATTCCGGATCAACTTTACACTCATCTACAAGGTCATCACTCACTGAGTTCCAAAGTCATTGCATACCAGTTTCAGAAGTCATTGGCCAGAAGTCCTCAATACCCTTTTCTGATGACTTCTGAGATCACAATGGTTCCTAGGGCTAGCCCCAAGCATTCCTGGGATCCTATTTCTACCTTAGGAAGACTTCCCCTACCCTTTGTTTTTTGCCTCCAGCCTTGGTGCTCTTGACAATCAGGTAGACCCATCTAACCCAGTGCACACTTTCTGGCCCACTGGTCAGCAATACAGTAGACAGGGAAGAGGTGATCGGCACGGAGAGTACCCGGACTGCATGGGGAGGAGGAAGCTCACACCACGTTGCCAGGTTCCTTCTTCCTCTACCCCTCTTCCTGCTCCTCCTCTTTGTTTTCTCTTCCTCCTTCCCCTTCTTCTTCTCTCTCTCTGCCCTTTTCTCCTTTTTATCCACTATTGTCTCTGGGACCACAATCAGGACCTCCTTATCCCTCAGATTCCCAGGATTTTATACTCAAACTCTCAGTTTTTAAAAACATTTATTTGCCAACATACAGAGAAAGACAAAGAGAGAAGGAAGGAAAGGAAGGAAGGAAGACACGGAGAGTGAGTCAGACAGAGTATGTGTGCACCAAGGCTCCTTGCTGCTGCAAATGGGCTCCAGATGCATGCGCCACTTTGTGCTTCTGGACTTACGTGGATACCGGGAATTAAGCCCAGACCAGCAGGCTTTGCAGGCAAATCACCTTAACTGCTGAACCATCTCTTCAGCCTCTCAAACTCCCATTGTTTTTAATCTCAAGAAAAGATCCAAGCTCTCCCTCTGATTAAGTAAGCCAATGCCTGCCTCTGCGCAGGTTCTCCTGCATGAAAGGAATTTGCATGAAAAGAAGTCATGAGGCAAAGAAGTGGCCTTCTCAGAGTGGAATTCAGAACGTGATGGAGCTACAGAAAGAAGCCCCTTCCTAGAGCTGATCAGACCCAGCTCTGTCCCCAGGTACTGCCTGAATTGCTAAGCAAGGGAAACATACACAAATAAAGTGTCATGTCTTGACATCTGATAATTTAAATCCAGCATCGAAGGGCATCTGCTTAATTACACACGGAGCTGTGTGTGAACACTAAGAGACAGGCTCCAGGGGAGGTGGAGACCCTGGCTCCAGGGCGCTAGCAGCCACGCAGGCCAGGGCATGCAGGCAGCCAGATTTGTCTTTGGAGGTTAAATTAAAGCCGTCGTTTCATTTTTGATGCAACCTAATTCTTCTAGTTTTCTCCATCTACTTCTGAAAACTGGGTCTTTAAGTGGAAAAGATGCATCGAATAGCAAATGCAATTCAACAAATATTGTGACACGCTGTTCATCACAAGCCCTAAATATTTAACGGTTCAACTTTATGGGCTTTTCATTTTGTTTTATTTTTATTTTTTGCCAGATGCGATGAATTCAGCACTAACAGGCCCCCGTGCCGAGGAACTGTGGTGCCCTACTTTGCAAAAAGAACAAAGTGAATTCCATTCAGGTGTTTGTGACCTCCAGTTCACTCAGGGCAACATTGCCTTATCTTGGCTCTGCCCAGCTGGCTACCTAGAAAAAAAAATAAAATAAAAGTGAGATAGAAGAGGAGATCCGAGAAGAGGGAGGCAGGAACACAGAGGGTCTTAAAGCCTCTGCTGGCCAATTCATTTCTGTTTAATCCGCCTGCGTGCTGTGGAAAGCTCCTTTGTGGTGGATGAGACCAAAGGTCGGTAATAGATTTCAACAGGTTCCAAGAGGCTGTTGACTGTGCAGAGCTGTCAGGGAGAGTGTGAGGCCCCCCGAGAGGCAGGGGGAGAGAGATAATTGGAGACCTGGAGCCCCATTTTGCCCTCTGATTCCTGATTTCACAGATGTTAGAAAGAAACACATCTAGAATTCCGCCTCTGGAAGGGTGCATGGGACGGAATGGGAGCAGGGATGGGGGCACCTGGCTTCATCTGGCCTCCCCTGGAGCCGCTGGCATGTGACCTCCTGTCCTGCTCAAGGAGGGGCTTAGGAGGGAGGTCAGGGTGCCTCTGAGCCTGTCTAGCTGAAGAACAATCTGCCTCGGGGAGCCGAGAAGGCCTTGGGGCTAGCTGTGGGGGCTCTTTGAGGCCTTGTCTCAGTGAAGAGGCAGGAGGACCCTGCGCTTGAGGGTGGATGGAAGAGGGAAGAGGGGAGTGGAGGCAAGCGCCGAGGAGGCAGATAATGAACAAAATTTCCCGGCCGCCCCTGCCCGCCATCCCTTGAGCATGCAAAGCAGCTGTAGCCGAGAGAGGTCCTGCAGTGGTGGGTTAGTAATGGCCACCTCTATCCGGGGACCTAGCCTCAGGACCCAGGCAGATCTCACATCGCAGCGTCTCTACAGACTGCCCTGGTGAACAAAGGTGTGTGGGAGGAGGCGTGCCAGATGTGTCCGTGCGCAGGCAGCAGCAGCACAGAGGGAGGTGGGAGGTGGGCACAATAGAGTCCTTGGTCGTGCATTCGGCCCCTGCCAACTTCCTACTCTGTGGGGCTCAGAGCAGTTTTAGGCTTGTGGCTTCCTGGAATATCACAACCACAGCAGGCTGAGCTGGTCTGGGCATGGCCACACCTTTCTGTGAGACCCTCCACAGCTTCCCACCACCCAGGAATCTAGCCCAGATTTCAGCCTGCTCTGAAAAATAAATTCTTTTAAATCCTCCCAAACCCTATCTACCGCTTCTGGACACGTTCTCTCATCCTCTCTGCCATGTCCTGTAGAACTCCTCACTCTTCCCAGTGGTGCAGGAAGAACAATGCTCAAGTGAAAGAGATGTTCCTTTTCTTTGAATTCACTATGTAGTCTCAGGCTGGTCTCAAACTCACAGTGATGCTCCTCCCTCTGCGTCCTGAGTACTGGGATTAAAGGCATGCTCCATCATGCCTGGGAGAGAAAGAGAAAGAGAGAGACAGAGACAGAGAGAGAGAGAAGATGAAGAAGGGGAAGAGGGAGAAGGAGAGAGAGACAGGAATTGGGCAAGCCAAGGCCTCTAGCTGCTGCTAATGAACTCCAGATACATGCATCACTTTGTGCATCTGGCTTTACATGGGTACTGGAGGATCAAAATTGGGACCATTAGGCTTTACAGGCAAGTGCCTTAACCACGGAGCAATCTGTCCAGCCCAGGGATGTTTTTAAGGAAGGAATGACTGGGGAGACTTTAGTCAACTTGGGAACATGGGTGTCAGGAACATGCCTAGAGATGGCATTTGGGTAGAACTCTGAAGAGTGGCTAAAAAGTGAGAATGGCTTGTGTTCATTGGATGCCACCAGCATTCGGATCTTCAATGTTCCCGGAAGGCCTATGTGTTGAAGCACTGTGGCACTATTGAGAGCTGGTGGAACCTTTATGAGGTGTGGCATGTTGGAGAAATGTTAGGTCACTGGGATGCCTGGTCTTGAAAAGAATATTTGGAGCCCAGTCTTCCACTTCTCTCCCTTGCTCTCTCTGCTTCCTGGCCACCACGAGGTGAGCAACTTCTTCTTCCACAAGCTCCAGCCATGGTGCGCTGCCTCACCACAGATCTCAGAGCAACAGGCCCATGAAAGCATGAAACAGGGAGTAAAAATAAACCTTTTCTCCTTATAAGTTGGTTGTCTCTAATATCTTGTCATAGGAGGGGAAAGCTGACTAACATACGCACTTACTATTTGACACATAATCAATCCCTTATATGTATTGTTTCTCTTAAGATCTTCCTTGTGGGATAGGTATAACCATTATTAGTTTTCTAAATATTTTATTTATTTATTAGACAGAGAGAAAGTGGCAGATAGACAGAATGGGTACACCAGGGCCTTTAGACACTGCAAACAAACTCTAGACTCATGCACCACCCGGCACATCTGGCTTTACATCAGTACTAGGGAATCAAACTCAGGCTGTTAGGCTTTGCAGGCAAGCAACTTGGCTGCTGAGTCATCTCCAGTCCCCATTATTACTTTTATAGATGAGTTATAGATAGGACAAGAAATTTGTGCAAGGTCATTCAACTTATAATGGATTTGGCAGGGAGGGGGGGTAAGGTTCAGAAGCAGTTATTATGATACCCAAGCCTAACTCAGTGTTAAGTCCCATTGCACTGAGAACCCTCATGAACAGAGGCTCTACAGGTCACTTTTGTATGCCCAGTGTCAGCAAGGTTCTAGCATAAAGACATCTGTGAATGGTGTTGAGCACACAGATGGATACAGGTGTGCACCCAGGAATGAATGCATCACCAACCCAAACAGACCCTGGGAGGAGGAAGCATGTACGATTATATGTGATACCTTGCTGAAAACCAAACATTGTATGTATCCTAAAACAAGTTTCAGTGTCATATTTTGCAGCACATGAATTCCTAGAAATGTTAGGAACAACAGAATGTCTCTGGTCATGTAAATTTGGGGAGCTCTGGGTTAAACAGAATATGTTTCTCTAGTCCAGGGCTTCTCAAGTTCTTGTGGTTGGTGAACATTTGGGATGTGCCATCTTTGACTTATCCCTTTAAAGGAGTGTGTATTAGTTATCTACTACTGTGTATCAAACTGTCCCAAAAACCTGGTGACTTAGGATCATAATCAGTATCATCTCACGTGGTTTCTTTACAGAATTCAGGGAATTCTGGTGCGACCTACTTGGGCAATTGTGCCTCAGGGTCTTGCATGAGTTGTACTTAAGACGCCAACCTAGATGCTAGGCTTTTGAAAGCTTGGATGAGAGGATTCACTTCCAAGATAGTGACTTCCATGTGCTGCTGGCTCCTGGCAGAATGGCTCGGTTCCTGACCATGTGTATCTTCCCGGAGGGGCTTACGTGACTCTTCAGGAGTAACTAATTCACGGGGACGGGGGGCAAAGAAAAGGGTCAATATCGTCTGTGACCTGACGTTAGGAATCACAACCTGGCCAATCCTTCTTGGTCACCCAGGGTGACTCTAGCACATGGTGGGAGAGGAGCGCACAAGGGTGTGTCACTCCTCGGAAGCAAGGATCACTGTGAGCCATCTTGGAGGATGGCTAGGCAGAACGTGTCTAGACTCTCTTGAGACCTGCAGTGCACACAGGCTTTTACTTAAAGCTATCTCAGCCATTGTGGTTCCCCACTGGCTACTTGGTTTCCACGCCTTATCTTCCTCACCAGCCTCTCTTGACCTTCTGAATCTCTTCACCTTCTGGAATGTATAAACTCTTATTTTGAAGACGAGGAAACTGAGGCCAAGGAGACAAAGGAATCTCTTTGAAAAGGTTAGTGACCATACCATGCTGACTCATGTGTCCCCACTCTATCACATATGACTGACAAGACATGGCCATGAATCCACTGGCCTAAGCTCATCACATTCCTACTCAAAGCGTTGAACTACCTGTAGACCCCTGACTACACTGGGCCAAGAGCATGGTTGGCTCCTGGCTAGGCACAGTGTGAGTAGAACCTTTGTCTAGATATGGGAGAATTTTTGTTTGTTTGTTTATTTCTGAGGTAGGATCTCACTCTAGTCCAGGCTGACGTGGAATTCACTATGTATTCTCAGGCTGGTCTCAAACTCATGGTGATCCTCCTACCTCTGCCTCCCGAGTGCTGGGATTAAAGATGTGCGCCACCACACCTGGCCTGAGAAAAATTTTTTTGAGGTAAGGTCTCACTCCTGTCCAGGCTGACCCAGAATTCACTACGTAGTCTCAGAGTAGCGTTGAACACACAGTGATCCTCCTACCTCTGCCTCCTGAGCTCTGGGATTAAAGGCATGCACCACCATGCCCAGCTCTGGGAGAAATTTTATAGGCTAGGTCCTCTATGGTACCATTCAGAATTGTCCTATTTCCCCAGGTGACTTTGGTATCACCACCTAAGGAAACAATAGCATGTACAAACTTTCCCTTTCAGAACTGAAAGCATGAGACCCACCTCTGTCCATTTGCAGGAGCCCTACTAATGACATGGGCAGCTGATCCAACTGCCCTGGGCTGAGAAAGCAAGGCGTGTTCCCCCAAGAGGCCTACTGGCCTTGAATCTCTAGTTTAGCCTGGGTGGGATGCACACAGCTTGTTTCTAGGAACTATGTCCTTCTAGGGCCTGGGCCTACCTTACAGGTCAGTGTCACAGTGAGCAGGTGGAAGCCATGTTCGCAGGATCTCCCTCTCCCCCAGATTGTTGGAACTCTACGTATGTATAACGAGTTTCTGTGGCAGCACGTTCTATCTCCGCAAAGTAAATTTGTCAAACTATCATCGTGGGCCTGAGATGACTCTTAATAAATGCAGGATCAACAGAGAAACCCAGTACGAGATGAGACTGCCGAAAAAGGGAAGCACCTGCCACCCTTCTGTGGCATGGCTCCAGCTCAGCCTTCCCATCCCCAGTGGAGAGGACGAGGGGGCCCCTATCATTCTGTAGTCTCAGCTTGAGCCTCTCCCTCTTCAGGGAGTCTAACAGCAGTGACTTTCTTGTTGCTGGGATCAAACACGCCACCAGAAGGAGGCTTTGGAAGGAAGGGGCTTTGTTTCCAGTTTTCAGGTTCATCATGGTCCTCTGAGACATGACCCAACTCTGACCTCCATGTTTGCTATGACTACCTAAATCTGTCACTCCTTTCCTTCCTGGATGAACTTGCTGTCTCGTGGGCTTTCCAGAGGGTTAACATCTCATGGGTCTGCTGGCTTCTCAGCTTGCTCCTCCTCTGTCCAGTACGGCTTGGGGGTGAAATTCTGGTGCTGATGGCTTCTGCCGATGGCCCTGAACTCCAACATGGCCAGCCTTGGTGTCTGTGTGACTGGAATTTTGACTGTGCTAGAGAACTCCTACGTATAGAAAGCTGGCTCTGGGTTTGGGGGGCGCCCACTCTCTAGAAGCTCAGAGACTGTTGCTCCTAAGCCAGTCATGCTGTCTTCTGTTCTCTGGGGACTTGTCCCACTCAGGTCAGGGGTGTAGAGGACACTATGACACTTCCAAGGCCTTCCTTCCACACCTGTCTTTGTTCCCTGTACCAGAGACTCTTGGAGGGGTGCGGTCTATACCTTCTTCCCTTCCGAGGTCAGAAATCAGAGAGCACAGAGGCAGCACCCCAAGGCCTTTCAATTCCAACCAAGGCTTAGAAACCAAGACTCCCATTTTCTATGCCCTGGCCTCTCTTTCATGATGAGGTTTCCTAGCTGTATCCCAAACTGCAACTTCCACTGTCCACTCTGCAATGAGCCCTGTCTTTTCTCATTCCGTTCGGAGCTTTTCTGCAGAGAGGTGCCTGTGCCTGGTCATTGTCCCTGGGCTATGCCCAGTCAATTTTTTTTTTGCCTGGAAACTTGAAGCGAGGTACTGTGTTGGTGTGCCCACTGTGGCGTCTCCAATCTGCCACCTGGTGTACAAATCTACTGTGAATGCATGACTCGGATAATGGTGAGGGAAACCCCAAATCAGTGCTAATGCTAATAACCGAGCATGCCAAAGCACAGTCTGAACGCGATCTGATTCTGTTACAGTGGCCTCCAATCTGTAGAAGCGCATTTGCCATTCATTCTGCAGCCTGTTATAGTCTGTTTCCATCCCAGCTATCTTCCTCTTTTGTGAGCAGAGAACAAAAGCCTACACTAACACGGCTTGTCATTGAACAAGTTGAGCTTTCTGCTTCCTAATAGTCTTGCATGAGCCAAAGTGACTAGGCCTGGCAGCTTCGGACCTGGCCCCTGCTAGCCTCCACCTCTGGGCCAGGTGACTGTGTTTGGTTCCAGGTGCTA